>JANCRC010000007.1:28842032-33842032 GCA_024362995.1 Heteromeles arbutifolia
GAGGCTATCTTCTACCAAATTCAAAGGCTTATATTTGTTTTCTGCTAATCAGGTACGCTTAAAATAAAAGAAGATATTTGAAACGTCCACGAAACATGAAAACATTCCCCATGATGCATGAACCCCTCTATGTTTATATTTTCCTTACGATATGTATTGTATATGTTCATATATTTGTCAATATATATATATATATATATTTGTTTCATGCATTGCACAATTAAATTGTTATGTGAAATATGTGAGTTAATGGATAAAATTAAATTAGAAGCATATTTAGGGTTTCTTAAACCCTAAGGGATTTCGAAAAAAAAGGGGAATTGGACATGGTGCGGCACACTTACCCCACCATCACTGTGCACGCAGAAACCAGGCATCGGCCTGGGGTCAATTTGATGGGCCTGAAGCCCTTCGCTCGTTTGCACTATGGCTCGCGCCATTCAACCAGCCCAGATTGGCTGGGTTTTTCCCCCGCATGCCGCAACCTTTCTGGTTACTGCACTTTCCAACAGTCCCGGCCCGCATCACATACGGCCAGCCCATTGCGGCTGAGCTTCCCATGCAAACCCACATGCCAGCTTTTGTTGGACCTGACCCGTGCCCCCCTTCAGCCCAAACCAGAATCCTAGCTACGGCTAGGGTTTCTCCCACCCCGTAGACCTTTGGGCCTGCCACTGTCCCTGGACCCATGGCCTGCAGCCACCCCGAGGGCTACTTTTGGCACCTAACTCGAGCCTTTTTGCTTACGGCACCCAGCCCCTCTCTGGGCTATGCTATATTTTTTACCCAATAATATTATTTAGCTTCTACAATTGATCCTGTATGGCCCGATTTATTGAATTAATTAAAAGTGACCTGCAGTCTATTAATCTGATAATGAATCCAAAATTATTGACCTGAATATCACTTTTGGACATTAACGATTCTATAATTTATTTTTATACTTTGAACCGTAACATACTTTTGTAGTAACGAAGCTCTCACACTTGAGTTCCCGAAGAACCTCAAATCCACTATATTCAAATTAGTATATTGCATTATGTGTTTCTTGCAGGAACCTCTCACACTTGAGTTCCCTAAGAACCTTAAATCCACTATCATTCCCGTTGTGAGTCTAACTTTGCACATGTGAATCATCCGGAAGATGCAACTACATCAATGTAGATATCCACTACTACAATATTAGCTTTAGGTGTCGGACGATCCTGACGGTTAATAAGCCATTCTGACGGATAAAAGATATCCGACACATAATTTATTTACTGTCGGATTAAAGTTACTTTCTGTCGGATATATCCGACATAAATTCCTGGCGGATTTAACCGCCATAAAATTATTATAACCCTCAGTATTTTTTAATTCTTTTTTTTTAAATATTTTTAACATATTCTGGCGGTTTCTAAGCTAATGGTGGAGGTTATAACCGACAAAAATTGACTATTTTATTATTTTAAAATGTTACATTGATTAAAAATAAACAAATAAATAAACAAATGGTTTAATTTTTTTCTTTTCACTCACGGTATTGTTACCTAAGCTCTGAATGTTTTTTTTTTTTTTTTTTTTTTTTTTTTTTTTTTTTTTGCGATTTTTTACACATGCTATCTCGGAGTATATACAAACATATTTGATGGTTGGATCGTTGAAACTAGTTTCATAGAATGCATATCCTATCAAATTGATAGATTTAACAAACACTTAAGAGTTAATGTTATACTTCCATTAAGTATAAAAAATTATCCACTAGTGTAAATATTTTAAATTGAAGATCGAATTTGTTCAATGCATTCTTATAGGGTCGAGGAGTGTAGCTGTAAAAAATCATCAAAATCGGAGCTAAAATAACCGTTAAATTATGATTTTTTGTTTATAACCATCGAAATTTTTTGTTTTGTTACCTAATCTCTGAATGTTTGTTTTTTACGATTTTTTACGTATACAATCTCGAAGTGTGTAAAAATAAGTTTGACGGTTGGATCGTTGAAAAAAGTTTCATAGAATGCATATTGCATCAAAACTGTAGATTAAACAAACACTTAGAGTTAATATTATACTTCTATTAAGTATAAAATAAGATTTTGTGATATCCACTATTGTAAATATTTTAAATTGAAGATCAAATTTATTCATTACATTCTAATAGGGTTGAGGAGTGTAGCTGTAAAAAATCATCAAAATCGGAGCTAAAATAACCGTTAAATTCTAAATTTTCTTTTATAATTGTAAAAAACTTTTGTTCTGTTACGTAATCTCTGATTGTTTGTTTTTTACGATTTTTTACGTATGCAATCTCAGAGTGTGTACAAATAAGTTTGACAGTTGGATAGTTGAAAAAAGTTTCGTAGAATGCATATTGCGTCAAAACGGTAGATTAAACAAACACTTAGAGTCAATATTATACTTCTATTAAGTATAAAATAAGATTTTGTGGTATCCACTAGTGTAAATATTTTAAATTAAAGATCAAATTTATTCATTACATTCTTATAGGGTCGAGGAGTGTAGCTGTAAAAATTCATCAAAATCGGAGCTAAAATAACCGTTAAATTGTGATTTTCTGTTTATAACCGTCGAAAACTTTTGTTCCGTTACGTAATCTCTGAATGTTTGTTTTTTACGATTTTTTACGTATGCAATCTCGGACTGTTTACAAATAAGTTTGACGATTGGATCGTTGAAAAAAGTTTCGTAGAATGCATGTTGTGTCAAAACTGTAGATTAAACAAACACTTGAGTTAATATTATACTTCAATTAAGTATAAAATAAGATTTTGTGGTATCCACTATTGTAAATATTTTAAATTGAAGATCAAATTCATTCATTACATTCTTATAGGGTTGAGGAGTGTAGCTATAAAAAATTATCAAAATCAGAGCTAAAATAACCGTTAAATTGTGAATTTTCTTTTATAATTGTCGAAAACTTTTGTTCCGTTATGTAATATCTGAATGTTTGTTTTTTTACGATTTTTTACGTATGCAATCTCGGAGTGTGTACAAATAAATTTGACGGTTGGATCGTTGAAAAAAGTTTCGTAGAATGCATATTGCATCAAAACTGTAGATTAAACAAACACTTAGAGTTAATATTATACTTCTATTAAGTATAAAATAAGATTTTGTGGTTCCACTAGTGTAAATATTTTAAATTAAAGATCGAATTTATTCATTACATTCTTATAGGATCGATGAGTGTAGCTGTAAAAAATCATCAAAATTGGAGCTAAAATAACCGTTAAATTGTGATTTGTCGTTTATAACCGTCGAAAACTTTTGTTCCGTTACGTAATCTCTGAATGTTTGTTTTTTACGATTTTTCACATATGTGATCTTGTAGTATCTACAAACAAGTTTGACAGTTAGATCATGGAAACTAGTTTCGTAGAATGCATAAATTTGCCAAAATTTTGAAGTGGGAAAAGTAATTTGTGCTAAATTTTTATTTATGTTTTTCAAGTATTGATTAGACAATTGTGTGATGACATTTTCATTATAGAATTATCTTTTTGTTTCTTTATTGCATATTTTACATTGGTTTTTATCTATTAAGCCAAACAATTATTTATTTAATTTTTAAAACGTATTCTATTTAAATACATATTATTTATTTATTAAACCAAACAATTATTATTTTATTTTTTAAAATCGTAACAAAATTTGGGGGGGGGGGGGGAATTTAAAATTTTGAGAGGGAATTTTGGAGGGATTTTTACTAGTTTTTTTTCTTTCTGTTCTGTCGGTTTTTATTTTAAAAAATGTTTCTGTCAGTTTTAATCGACAGTAATGGGCGCATTGGTAGGTTAAAAGCAGTTCTATCAGAATTAGATATTCCCAACTCATTAGTGTCAACCTCATGTTCACTAAAGTCAACTAAATCACTTGCCGCTTTAGTTGATGAACTGAAGATTCTAAAGGCAAAAATTGGACTTGGTGCTGGAGTGTTGGCTTTTCTTTGGCTATATTCATCTATCCAAGGGTACGCAATCGTTATTTGTTTGTATAATCGACTACTTTCAGTTCTTGACTATTGATTCTTATTTTCTCGTTCTCTGATTCCTTCTCTTTATGGCTCAGATTTAAGCCTGCTACCATTGTTATCACTTCAGAACTTCCGTTGGGTTCAGGCCTGGGTTCATCCACCGCATTCTGTGTTGCACTTTGGGGTGCTCTTCTTTCTTCTTAGATTCTGTAAGTCTGGATTTGAGCCATAAAGAGTGGACCAGTTTTGGGGAAAGTGAACTTGATTTGCTGAACAAATGGGCTTTTGAAGGTGAAAAGATCTTCCAACTCCAGAGTCGTCCAACCCACCATATACAAACACCATACACGCACGTTTCTTCTTTTGAAAGTGAACTTGTTTGAATGCTGTGTATGATTTGGGATCTCTATGCTTTTGTTCGTTCTATTTATGGAAGATGTGGGTTTTCTCTTTTTTTTTACTTTTCTGGATGGATTGTTGTGTTTTTTGTTGGGAAGAAGGTTGGTGGAGTTGGGTTTTGGATCTTTTGAATTCGAGCTTCAAATTCCATCGTGCATGGGGGTTCAAGCATGTTGCCCAATATGGTTTGCTCATTAGCTGCAGATTCTGATTTCGAGCGGAATGGGAGAAGAATGCTCAACGAGAAGAAGAGAGAATGCTCTCATGTCCTTTTTATTTTTTTATTATTAATATATTTACTGTCGATTTTAGCCGACAGAGAATGCTTTACTTATTCATTATTAATATTTACTGTCAGTTATAACCGACATAAGTTCTGTCGGATATATAAATTTTCTGTCGGTTTTAGAGATTTTTTTGTCGGTTTTATCCGACAGAAAATTCTCTTATTTATTCATTATTAATATATTCTCTGTCGGTTATATCTGACACAATTTCTGTCGGTTTAAGAGTATTTTCTGTCAGAAAATTCATTTCCTGACGCCGTCAATTCTGTCGCTTATTATATCCGTCACTGCATCCATTTTTTGTTGGATTGTGCATAATATTCGACAGCAATTTATGTTTCTTGTCGGTTTTTGGACTGCCAACAATAGATAATTTTGTAGTAGTGATCAGATTTTCAGAAGGCATCAATTCCTATGGATGAATAAATTAGACATGTTTTTAGGGTACTTACCCCTAGTGGCCAAAAACCCATTAGGAGTGGCCGGCCCTACCTCCTATTTTTCTAGGTTTATGGTTAAATTTTGAACAATTTTTCTAAGTATTTGGATTAATTTGTTTGGTTTTGGTTTGTTTTGAATTATGGATTGTTATTTGAATGGATATTATTTTCTTGAATTGCTTAATTGAATGAATGGACTTATATTTATGCATGTGACCAATTCAATCAATTTATTTCTAGGTATGTCCAGTGGGAAAATTAGTTGTCTGGCAGATAGTGCAACCACGCACACCATCTTGCGTGAACGACATTATTTTACTAACTTAATACCCAAGAAAGATCATTTGACAACTCTCTCAGGCCCATCCAACCTGATTAAAGGATAGAGAAATGCACGTATTATGTTGTCCAATGGTACAATTTTGACCATTAATGAGGCACTCTATTCTCCATGTTCCGGAAGAACGTTGCAGAGTTTTAGAGATATTTGAGATAATCAATATCATATTGAAACCACTAAAAATAATGGTTCTAAATTCCGTTGTGTCATTTCGTACGAATATGGCCAGAAGCATATTCACGAGAAGTTGGAACGTCTGCCGAGTGGGTTGTACATCACAACCATTTGTGGCATAGAAGCCCACAGTGTGGCCGGCCCTATGCCTGAGTTCCATGACACTTTGTTGCTTTGGCATGACCGTTTGAGACATCCTGGACGTGACATGATGCGTCGTATCCTCAAATCTTCACACGGGCATAAGTTACATCCATATGTTGGAGTTCCACCATGCAAAGCGTGTTCTTTAGGGAAGCTGAATACTCAACCCTCATATACAAAGATTATTCACGACCCCCCCTAAATTTATTCAGAGGATTCAAAGGGACATTTGTGGACCTATCCAACCAATCTGCTGACTATTTAGATACTTTATGGTGTTGGTTGATGCATCGACACGATGGTCACATGTTTGCCTGTTGTCCACATGCAATGCCGCGTTTGCTAAACTCCTAGCTCAAATCATTAAGCTAAAGGCTCACCACCATGATTATCCAATTAAGTCGATTGGACTAGATAACGCTAGAGAGTTTACATCACAGACTTTTGACGATTATTGCATGTTAATAGGGATTGATGTGGAACATCCTGTACCCCATGTTCACACCCAAAACGGCCTGGCAGAAACTTTCATAAAGCGCATTCAATTGATAGCTCGGACTTTGGTTATGAGAACCAAACTGCCGGTATCTGCCTGGGGCTATGCAATATTGCACGCAGCTATGTTGGTCTGCCTGAGGCCCACCGCTACTAAACCACATTCACCATTACAGTTGGTCACTGGATACGAACCTGACGTCTTTCATTTACGGGTGTTTGGGTGCGTTATTTATGTGCCAATAACATCACCGTTACGTACCAAAATGGGTCCTTAGAGAAAAATGGGAATCTATATCGGTTATAATTTGCCATCAATTGTTCACTACTTAGAACCCTTGATAGGAGATCTCTCTACCGCACATTTTACGGATTGTCACTTTGATGAGACAGTTTTCCCGTCGTTAGGGGGAGATAAACATGCTAACGTTCATGTAGAACGCTACGAATTGTCGTGGTATGCTCCCACTATGTCTTATTTAGATCCCCGCACTGCCCAGTCTGAAACTGAGGTGCGACGAATTATAGATCTTCATAGTATTGCTCAAAGCATGCCAGATGCTTTTAATGATCTAGCAAAGGTGACAAGATCACATATACCCGCTGCAAACGCACCTGCAAGGTTAGATGTACCCCGAGTATGTCCATAACCCGCCTGGGAAGGCCAGACCGTCCCCGAAGGTGGGGAGGCCGCACCCTCTACGCGACAAGGTACATTGGCGGCTAGTCAATCACCTGCTCCGACCTTAAAGCGTGGCAGACCCCTTGGTTCAAAGGATTCACAACCCCGAAAGAGGAAAATGGCACCAACTAGTGACCCTAGTTTGAATTCGACCATCGCTCATTCATCCGTTCCAATGCATGAGGTTATTCTAGATTACGGTGATGCTTCAGACGAAACATGCCGGCCTCCCAATAATCGCGATATTTTGGTTCACTACGCAGTATTGGATGAGGTTTGGAATAGGAATGAGATGATCGTCGACGATGCATTCGCGTACTCAGTAGCTACTGACATCATGCTTAGCGATAACATTGAACCACGTTCCGTCAATGAATGCCGAAGTAGAACCGATTGGTCAAATTGGAAACAAGCAATCTAGGTCGAATTCGATTCGCTCGCGAAACGTAAAGTGTTTGGACCTATTGTTCCTACACCACCACGCGTGAAGCCCGTTGGCTATAAGTGGGTTTTTGTGAGGAAGCGTAATGAGAAGAATGAAATAGTGCGATACAAAGCACGCCTCGTAGCACAAGGTTTCTCTTAGCGCCCTAGGATTGATTACGAAGAGACGTATTCCCTCGTAATGGACGTTATAACGTTCCGCTACCTAATTAGTTTGGTAGTTTCTGAAAAACTGAATATGCAGCGTATGGATGTTGTAACCGCGTATCTTTATGGGGATCTAGATACGGAAATATAAATGAAAGTTCCAGAATGACTTCCATTGACTGGTTCAAATAGTTCTAGACCACGGAACACTCTCTCAATTAGGTTGAGGATGTCACTTTACGGATTAAAACAATCCGGGCAGATGTGGTATAACCGTCTGAGTGAATATTTGACAAGTCAAGGTTATGTGAACAACGAATTATGCCCATGTGTGTTCATAAAGAAGTCACATTCCGGATTTGCAATCGTTGCAGTTTATGTCGACGACATAAACCTCAATGGGACTCCCGCAGAGCTTGAGGAAATTGCCGCACACTTGAAATTGGAATTTGAAATGAAGGATCTTGGGAAAACTCGATACTGTCTCGGCCTGGAGATCGAGCATTGTTCGGATGGAATCCTAGTCCATTAATCAAACTACACCCAAAAGGTGTTGTGTCGTTTTAATGAGGATAAAGTGAAGCTTTCGAGTACACCCATGGTCGTTTGGACTCTAGATGCTAAACGAGATCCCTTCCATCCAAAGGAGGATGGGGAAGAGATTTTGGAACCCGAAGTTCCTTACCTAAGTGCAATTGGGGCTTTATTGTACTTGGCTCAGTGCACTAGACCCGACATCTCCTTCCCTGTGAATCTTTTGGCAAGATACATCAATGCGCCTACACATAGACACTGGAATGGTGTTAAAGATATTTTCTGCTACCTCAAGGGTACAACGAATTTGGGCTTGTTCTATACCCGCGAATCTTCGAGTGTTGCCACCCCCTATGGTCCTCAGATTGATTCTCGTCTTGTTGGTTACGCAAATGCTAGAAATCTGTCTGACCCACATAGAGCACATTCTCAAATGGGTTATATCTTTACCGTTGGAGACATCGCTATATCTTGGAGGTCTACCAAGCAAACGCTAGTTGCAACCTCGTCGAACCATGATGAGATTCTCGCCCTACATGAAGCATCGCGTGAGTGCTTTTGGTTGAGAGAAGTTATGTGACACATTTGAAGCACTAGTGGTCTTACATCAGTCGTTGACCTTTCTACGACGATCTTTGAAGACAATGCAGCATGTATCGAGCAGTTAAAGAAGGGATACATCAAGGGAAACAACACCAAGCACATAGCGCCGAAGTTCTTTTACTCACACTAGCAACAACAACATCAGAACATTGAAGTCAAGCAAATCCATTCCCAGGACAACCTGGCCGATCCCTTCACCAAGTCATTGCCCAAGTCTACATTTCAGAATCTCGTTCAAGAAATTGGTATGCGTAAATTATCTGAGTTGAATCGCTTGTAGTTATCTTATTTAGAAGTTATGTCTAACTCAGAGGGAGTATCTAGAAGCATACTCACATGATCTTAATGTACTCTTTTTCGTACGATTAGGAGCATTTTTCCCACTGGGTTTTTGCTACCTAACGAGGCACCCATCCTGGCATGTTCATACTCCGTTGAGTTCACTACTTTCGTCCCGTTTGACGTTTGTTTTAGACATTATGCATACTTCTCACTTTTCTCCTTAGTCTATGGGTTTTCCCCATGCCTTGGGTTTCACCATAGCGAGGTTTTGTGAGTTTTACTACAAATGCATACTTCACTTAAATTTGAGACTCGCGATCACCCGTTGTGCCGATGACTTCATCAACTATTCTACCTTATATGTTGAAGATTTGATGCAATGGTTTGTTGAGTATTTACACACTCAAGGGGGAGTGTTGCAGTCATATTTAGAATAGGAATGTAATTGTGTAAATCTTAGTAGATATGGGAATGTATCTTATATTCCTATCAGGAGTAAATTACCTATTAAATGTTGTAATCCTAAATGGAAAGGTTTTTACCTATCCTACTACTATAAATAAAGGCACAATGGGGTGAATCAAACACACCTCACAATTAAATCACTCTCTCGTCTCTCTAATTGTAGCCGGCCCCCTCTCTCTCTCTAAACCCTAGATCGTTCAATCAAATAGGCCTACAACAATTTATTAATTATATTTTTATTTTTTTTAATTATTTCGCTTTTTCTTCCTCATTTTTAATGTATTAATTTTATTTCATTTTCATTTTCATTTTCATTTCATTTATCCTAATATATTTTGTTGTAAACATTTAGATAAACTAATTTTTATTATACAATATATTTCGATGTACTTTGTCTTCTTCATTTAGGTACGTTAAAATTATTATAATAGATTTCGGTGCATACATTTAGGTACACACATTTTGGTACATACATTTCGATACAAACATTTAGGTACATTAATTCAATATAATACATTTTGGTACTAACATTTCGATGCATACATTTAGGTACACACATTTAGGTACATTAATTTAATATAATACATTTCGGTGCTATATTTCGGTACATACATTTCGATACTAACATTAAATACATTAGTTCAATATAATACATTTCGGTATTAACATTTAGGTACATTAATTGAGTCTTTCAAGTTTGAAGAATGTTAAATAAAATTAAAAAACTCTTTTTTGGTCAAAAAATGTCACAGCCCGTCCCGGAAAATGTTTCTCGATGGTGTGAAATGTTGAAAGTACCCTTAGACGTTTTGTGTGTTGTGTGACTTGAAATTTTGGTAGTCCAAATTCTTAATTTCCTATTGTTTTGGACCCAATAGGATGTGAGATTTTTAGTGTTTGGGATTGGTTGGATGCATTTGGACCACATACACCAAACACACACTCTCTCTCTCCTTCTACCTTGTACGAACAAGCACCAAAACCCTTTCAAACTTCACAGATCGAGGTCAAAGAAGGTACCATTGTGTTCCTTGCAAACCTAGGAACACATCTATACCATTTTCAGGTAAGAACTCCATCTTTTCACGTCGAACCATAACTCCGATTTTGAGTACTGTTCATGCAATCGTAAAATCATTTGCTTTTGGAAATTTCAAGCTCACAGGGAGCTTAAGGAGGTCCTAAGGAAGCTCGGAGTGTGTCGTTTGGTGGTTTTGGACGTCGGGATCGTGAATTTCAAGCTTGGCCGGATTTCATGGAATTTCTCCGGTGAGATCCCGTGACTTTTAGAGCTTCAAATTAGTGTGAATGTGTTCTACAAGTTGAGAGCTTCATTTTGATATAAATTGCATGAAATTAGGATGAAAAACGAGTGAGAAATTGAAGTTTTAAAAATCCCTAGTTTTCCGGCGACGACGACGGTCGCCGGAGTTGAAGGAAGAAGATGAGAGAATATTCCGTTAAACTTAACAGAATATTCTAACGGCGTCAGTAACGCCGTTAAATTTTTGTTAAGGACTTAACAGAATATTCGACAGAATATTCCTAATGTCTGTTAGGAATCCGTCAAGGTTGGCCGCGCGTGAGGGAGCGTGGAGGCTGGAAAAAATTATTTTAAAAATATAGGGATGTTTCTGAGGATGAGTAGGTCATTGTGGTATATTCATATACCCAATTTGAGCATTGTATGAGAAGTTATTACCTATTGTTGGTTATGTGCGTTAAATAACGTTTATTCGGTTATTACGCATATAGATGATACCTATCCTGAGGACGAGCGCCATCAATCAAGGCTCGGGGGTTGTGACCCTTCGACTTATTTGTGAGTGAGCTTTTGTTTTCCGTATATACCTATATAAATGAGATTTTTCCCAGAAAATCAATTAAGTGAAATGTGATATGAAATGCGATATGATATGCCATGCAAAGTATATATCTATTTTGTTCATGCATTAGTAGCTGTATATAATGGTAATTGGTGCTGTGGACGCACATGTAAGTATCAGGTGAGTATTTATATCGATGATAGAGAATGATTAATATGAAATGATGATTATGTGAGATGTGTTGAAAGCTCATAAACCTGCACCCCGGTGTTAGTGCTCTTGCCCAGGGCCAGGGCTCAATCCTTCACGTGATGTTCACCTCTCGCACTGCATGCTCACCTTGGATCCAAGTTAGGTGCTCAGTCCTGTCGAATAGACCACTATAGGTGGGTTCGACTCGTAGGTAACCCGCGATTAGCGCTCAGTCTTCACATGATCGTAGCACTAAAGCGTAATTATTTACACCCAGTCTTGTTGGTGAGACCACGTGAGGTGGTTCCGACTCGTGTGCAGGATATATATATATATATATATATGAGATATGCTAGATTGATTATGAGCTATAGTTCAGCCGAGCTGATCACTCGGTGAACATGTTATTATCTATGATGAGTTTTCACTTGATATAGTTATGTGATCTGATGAGATATATTTGGCATGTCATATACCTTGCATATCACTACTTTTGGCACGATTTTGAGTTATGAGTTGAGATGAGTATATATGTATATATATTTATTTCTGGGAAATTATTACAGGTTTTACGGCGAGGGGTTATAACTTTTGAGAAAAGAAAAGGTTTTGAAAAGGATTTGTTTTTTACTCACTCAACTTTGTTTTTCGCCCCTCCAGGTTCTAAGTAGCAGTGCTTTGGTGGCCACGAGGGATCCAACAGTGTTCTGACAGAATTCACAAAAGTAGGATTCACCTTCGGGTGTTATATCTTAGTAATTGTTCTTAATTGCAACTAGACGTTCCTATTGCTTTGAATGTGTAATTATATTTATCTTATTAGCTTCCGCACTGTGCACATGGTTACGTCACTCTCACGTGACGGCCAGCATGCCCTCCTTGGGACGGTGTGTGTCAAAAAATAAATTAAAATTTGTATATTAATAAATTTAAATATTTAATGGGAGACATTAAATAAAATGCACATTAGTTATTTTGAATTAGGGACATATCAAGGGATTATAATCAATATATAATCTAACACCAGGTTTATTTTAAATTTCAATCTTCTTAAATAATTAAAGTTAAAAAACTCCTAATAAATATAAGGTCTTGGAAGATACATGGAGCGATATAGATATTGAATAGATAACTGAAAGTGGAGATAATTTATTGCTTATTCAAGAAAGAGTTGATGAGCCAAATTATGAGACTTCAGATTGTGAAGAACCATACATGAAATTGGTCATGAAGCATTTCAATGATTTTTTTACAACTTTGAAGAATAAGAAGGAAATTTTTTAATCAAGGTAACTTTTTCGCATGGTGAAATATCCAGAATTGAACCTCAATTTCAATCTCAGCTGGAGACGGGTGAAAATTTGAGATTCTCTCTTTCTTGGGATTTCACTTTTGTTTCTTTTTAATGAATTTTTTAAGTATCTTTAATTCTATTAATTTTTAATTAGTAAATGAACAATTTACTTATTGGATAATTTAAAAAAAAAAAGTAAATGAATAATTTACTAACTTATTAATAGAAACTTAACGGAAGTGACTGATATTGCAAACTTTGTAAACACAGTGATCAAATCGGCTAAATTAAAAATAAAGTATCTAAATAGATTTTAAGTATAAACACAGTAACTAAAAATACATTTAGATTGTAGAACCTTGGGACACATCAAACCTAGATACAACAAGCTCAGACAAAGAGGATTGAAGCATCATTGCAAAGGTTAGTAGAATTTCAAAACGTATACAATTTCATGTGTTCGTGTCGCATAAGAACATGTTATTTTTATTTACTTTCAACAAAAACAAAAACTGTAAATTAAAAAAAATCGCCATGTCATGAGCTTTATCTTTGATTTTGGGGTGTGCTATCTATATATCCATTTTTACTTCTCACATACTTTTTTTAATTTTCGAGCCGTCAGGTCGAATGAATTGAAGAAGATCAAATGACAGAAATCAACAAAGAGTGTGAGAAGTAAAAAAAGGCGTGTGGATATCACACCTCTTGATTTTCTGTTTTGTGCATAATTACTTAAGCTCTGCACTCATATGACTACACATTTCTACCATTCCCTCGGTCATTAGTTTAAGTAGCTTGAGCTTAGAATCCGCCACACACTCTACAAAAAACAGTATTCAGTCCTGGACAACAATGCAAGTCCAGTTACAAAAACTCACCACTCTAGCCTGTTTTCGGCTTCCAAATAACGTCAATGCAACCCTTTTTAGGGTTTTCATTCTTCTTCATTCTTCCTTTAGGATCGTAAACCGCATCATGAACTTTCGTATCTCCTATAAAAACCAACAACACAAACCTAAAAATAAACATCCACTTGAACAAATTGGAGGTACTCTGAGCCTTTGTTTATCCACTTGAACAACTTGGAGGTACTTGGACCTAAAAATAAAAATATTTTGATTTGGATAAATTCGCAAACCTGACCCCATCGCGCAAGTCGTCGCGGATGCGATTTGCCAATTCCGCAGAAAGCCCTCAACGCGATCAGGGCTTCGAACAATGATGGGATGAAACATAAAACACCACGAAATCGAAAGAGAGAACGTACATACCTTGAGCAATAACCAAATCATTGTATTTTTTTGTTGACTTTATTTAGTTTCTAATTAGTTTTAATTTTTTAATTCCAAATAATTGAATTTCCTTGGATGTCACTATGTGGCACCGAACCATTGGTTGTGCGGGCCTCATGTGTGCTACATTAACAAATTAATAGAAAATTTGACAGCTTTGGACATCAAGAACCAAATTGACGCACAGCACCAAATTTCAAGAACGACATTGCTCGATTTTCAAATTGAGAGACCAAACTGATGAGTTAGATCAATTTCAAGGAGTATGTGTGATAAAAACCGCACTTAATTTGCACTTGCACACTAACATCTTATCAAGATTGCACAACAAATTCAGTCCTTTTGATTAAAACTCAAAAGCTTGTGTTCTTTTCAGAGGTTGAACTACAAAACGCAGTGGCAGATAATTTTGCTCTATACAGTGCAACAAAGCTTTGAATCAATAGAAGCCAAGCATATGCAAAAAGCTTGGTAGCCTGTCAAAGGATATCTGCCAAAAAACAAAATCACAAGAATTTATGATCAATACAGAAGAATATACATATATTTCATACATGTTACTTCAATATATATGGATCACCTTACTTCCTTTGATATATAGAACACACATAATTACTGAGTTGCTGCTTATAATACCTGTAATCCATCACATACTTTGATTTTCCAACCCTTCCGAGCTGCAGAATTGTCTGCTTTCCGTTCTCCTAAAAACGCATATATAAAAGTTAGCATCCCTTAGTAATTAACACATTAATTAAACACTGGTACTCTCATTATCATGAACAAAGGAAAAATTCGAGAGCCTTAATCGATGATCATATTGTTTCTACAGACATAACAGAAGATAAACACATGCGTGTTTAAGATGAGCCGAGTAAGATTTCTGAGTCATTATTGTTCATGGTAATTAGTAATAACCTCCAGTGTCAGTTGGAAATTCTTGACTGAACTTTGGATTCTAAGACCCACTCTTCCCCTGTCTCTGAAATCTAGCTCATACTGCTTTGAAATCTGAATGATAACAGAAATCAGTTGATGGAGATCGAAACAACAAAAACAAGAAAAATTCCTACAGTGAGGTAATAGGCCTACTTTATTGTAATGGGGAAACCTTGAGGATAGCTGATGAACTTTGTCAAGCTTCCCTTCCCAGTCCTTTGGGAGTCCCTTAATGTGTTGTACCTGCAAGAGAGAACATGTACCGCAGAAGTTAAGAAGTTGACCGAAAAACCGGATTTCAGAATGCAATTCACGCATACCAGACACTCAGAAAAATAAGATAGTCACTAGAAGAACCTGGTCTATACACATTATCAATGTAAGTACGAATTAACCTAAGATATCTTAGAAACTGTCAAGATCACCTGCGTTGTGTTCTTTAATTGCATGGATTGGTGCTTGGGTATATATGCCCTTATACGTCTGTAACTTCCTGTCCAGCTCGAGATTGTTGGCGTGAACCTGTAAAGACAAACAGCAACCATTACAAATTGAGGAAAGATTGCGTGCACATGTGTGTGAGAGAGAGAGAGAGAGGGAGGCTTACGCTACAACGGCAAGTGATTTAGCCTCTTTGCTCAAGGAATTTGGACGACCACCCTGCAATAAAAACTGTATTATCAACCAAATGACATAAAATGTCCAAGGAAATCTGATTACGGTTTCTACGAGTAACATATTTCTAACCTGATCCCATATGTGGTATTTTGAACCCATTAGGTTAGCATTTACAATACCAATAAAACTATCATCCGAATGAGACAGTATTCCCTTCACATTCTGAGCAATTGTCAACTCAGATTTCCCATTCCGCCGCTTATGGTGAGCAATAGCTAGTTTCCGGTCCTGCCTTCCCTTGCCTTCCTACAACATATCAATACCAAACCAAAGGGAGTTTAACACATTTTACCTCTAAAATATTAATGTTGATCAGTAACTTCAATTTATAACAAAAAACATGGAGCTTCAAACTACTGCTACAGAAACAGCAATAGAGCAGGGCTCGCAGGTCATGGATGACGCCGTGAAGATTATATTAGAACTTGGAATCAACCTAACAACGCAAATTTGATCCATATGTCAAAAAGAAACTCAGGTAAATTTGTTTCACAATGTTGGGAATCTCGGGATATGACAGTATTCTAACATATCTTATACTTTATAAATACAGGAATGACGCCAGCAGAAGAGTTGTACCACACAACTATGGTATCAGCTAAATCGAACATGACATAAGCTATTCAAACTTCAAAGTAGAGACATCTTTCTTACATTGGTATAAAGAGAATAGAGAGTGCCCCCATCTATTGCTTCTGTGGTTGCTTCCTTCACTATCACACATGTGCATCTTCCCACATCCATTGGCAATGGCCTGCAAAGCAATGACCTAAAAATACCCACCAAATACATTACAAGTTTAGTAAACATCTTTTTAAAGAAACAAAAATCTCTTATTTTTAGCAAAAGCAATTTCTTTTTTATACAAGCCAGACTGGGGGAGGGGTGTTTCCAACCAGGGACCTCGGATGCAAGGCATAATGCTCTTGATCAATTGCGCTACAAGCCCCTTGGTTAACATAAGCACATTGGGCAGAGAACTCACTTGTTAGGCAGTGTAGACCAAGAGGAGGCAGGGGCAGCCTCAGAGTCGGAGTAGTCCCAGATGTTCAAAGAGCTCGAGTTGTCGGACCCATTGCTGGGCGGGTCCCACATTGTGGACCCACCGAAGAGTGCCTTCCCCGGCTCGCTCGCCTGCATACAGAACTGAAGCGAGGAGGGCTTCAGGGCCCTGCAGCCAGTGGACAGAGACTTCAAGTTCCTCTGCTTCAATGGCTGCATCGCAAAAGAGGAAGACCCATGTTCATGTGCGACCAAATTCTCCTTGTCGCTGTCGGGCACGGCCTTCTGTGGCTTCTTGGGCATTGCGTTCTCTTTGTTGACGTTTATGGCTGATGGGTTCGGCTCCGAATTGTCGTTCTTGGAGATGAAAGCGATGCCTTGGCTATGGCCGCGGCTGTGTTTCTGGTATGTGAGGGGATCGACATAGAGAGAGTTGTATGAGGATTGCCGTAGAATTAATGTGGTTTTCTTGCAACCAGCCATCATTGTTCACAGAGAGAGAGAGAGAGAGAGAGAGAGATTTGAATGATGTTTAAAGAGAGAATTTGAATCTTCACTTGAGTGAACAAATACAAAAAGCTGGTTTTTTTTTTTTTTTTTTCACTGGATGGTAAGTAGGTGAGTTACCATGTTAGAGCAAGTCCACCTCTAAGGACTTTGTGCCAGCATCCAGCGCATTTATCCACTCAAGTGAATAGTAATAGACTCCAGTGAACAGTAATAGGCCAAAGCATCTCCACCCCTAACAAAAAATAGCCTAGTCCATTTTATTAAAATATTATTTTTTATTATAAAATAATAATTTTATTTTTAATTTTTGAATTTATAAAAAATAAAATAATAATAATAATAATATCTAAATTTATTAAAAAGTTTCTGTATTTTTTAAAAGTGAAATTCTTAATTTTTTGGGGGAAAAAACGTGGACCGTTGATCTGTGATCGGACAGTCCAGTTTAAAAGTGAAATTCAATTTTTTTTACCGTTGAAAATCCAACGGTCTAGAATAACTAACTGTTGGAAATCCAACAGTTGCAAGTGGGCCACGTCGCCCAGCCCGGGTTGTGGTCTGAGTGCGCCTGCGCGCGGGCCCCCCGCCTGATTTCTTGTCTCCTGCTCGCGCCCACGCGAGCGTGAAGGCCACGCGCCAGCGCAAAAAAGCAAACAGGCCAGTCCCTTGGTCAGTCAAAAATGGGCTGGTCTAGAGACTGGCTTGGGCTGGGTGCCAGTCTATTCCACGGGCTGGAGTGGATTGGCTGAGTCCCAGCCTGTTTTTTCCACTGGGTGCTGGCCTCTTTTTGCTCCTGTGGACTTGCTCTTAGCGTGTAGTGTACAGTAAGACCGCCTCCAATGATGGGCTAAATGCTAAATTCCCCCCCAAAATTTCCCCCCAAACTCAATCCAACCCAAGGGGGAAAATGTGGGCTAAATGCTAAATGGGGAATTGAGGCCAGATTCTGTCCAAAATGTGGCCCAAAAATTGGTGTGGGCCCCACCGAAGAGACTGGTTTTTAGCGTTTGGGCTCCAAACGCAGCCCACAGCCACACCCAACGCGCCTAACGCGCGCACCTTTCGACCGCCAGGGACCCACCCACGTGGGCCTGTCGGCCATGTTCCCCAGAGCTCCAACGACTCTTTCCATCCAACGGCCTAGATTCAATTTTTTATTTTATATATTTATATATTATTGAATCCAATGACTAAGATCGAATATAATCAAATCTAACGGTAAAAAAAAGATCTAACGGCCCAAATTTAAATTTAACGGCTAAAATAATTTAAAAAAAAATTATTTAACTCAAAATTCACCCAAAAACTCTATAAATACCTATGTATTTGTTCAAACATCTACACAAAACTCAATTTTCTCTTACAATTCTTCCAATTTATCTTTCTACCATTTCTGGTGAAAGTTGAAGGATTGCTTTGTGGAAAATTTAGTGATTTTTCAATATTTATCGAAATTAAAATTTTTTTTTAGATTAAAATGTTGATAAAATTAATTTACGATAGTCTACATATTTATTTTTAAAAAAAAATTTAATTTAAGAAAAATATAGCCTAAGTTCATTCTTTAATAATCTCGGGCTAAAATTTTAGACCAGAACGGTTTGAGCAGAAAAACTGTTTCAAACCTAAAAGCTAAATTTTTCGGGTTAAAATATTTGGTTTTTATACAAGATCCACCTCTGTTCTGCGACATCAGCATAATGGTGGGGTCATATGGAGTTTTGGTCCCACACATTGTAGGGTGGGGCTCTGTCTAGCTTTCTTTACCATTTTTTGGTATTAAAGTGAGATCAAAGATGTTTGAATTTGAATTAGCGTCGGAAAGCGCGGGGTTTTGAGTTTTGCTTCTAGAGAAAGGGATTAGAGAACAATGGTGTTGGAAATTAAGTAGGCAAATCTATTGTGATGCGTTATATGGACAAAAACTAGTTTTAATGGTATAGGCAATTGAGTTTGTAAATTTTGTTCACTCTCTCAAAGCAACTCCACCACACTAAGACAATAATTACCCAAGTAACCATACAAAGGCAATTATTCGCCTAATGAATGGTAATGCCCGAGTGCACCACAGTCGTCGTTGTTGGAGAGAGAGAGAGAGGAAGATTTGTGCGGGGAAGGAGTGGGAGGATTTGACGGGAAGGTCGTCAAGCACGACATGGACATGAGCAGACGAAGGTCTTAGCAGTTGGCTGCTTTTTGGAAGGGTCTCACTTAGACCGTCTAGCGATGCCTTTAATCGAGACGAGTCTCTCTTAATCTCATTGAAGTTAATTTCTGCAGATAACAAATACAAAACTACTAGCTATTAGTCCAGTCCAATAAAACTAACGAGGACAAACAAACATGGGCTACACTAGCTCTAGCAGGAACTACGGAACTAGGAAGACAGGTAATTTTCATCTGGATAGAAGGATAGGCGAGAGGCAACAAACAATCCCACTTGAAAAATCCAGACAACCATCATGTCCCCCCTGACTACTACTACCCTCCTCTTTAATCATGGCCAACAACGCCGTTGCACTCTCTAGCTCCACTCTCTGCCACCTCACTACAAAACCCACTTCACTCACTTCGAGACTCGGTTTAAGAATCAGAGCCAAGGTCTCCACAGCCATTGCCGCGTCTGCCGCCAAAACCAAGGTGGTACCAGCTGTGATAGTCGGCGGAGGAAGGGTCGGAAGGGCCTTGGAGGGGATGGGCAATGGCGATGACTTGCTGGTGAAAAGAGGAGAGCCGGTGCTTCTCGATTTCCAAGGTCCAATCTTGGTTTGCACTAGGAATGATGATCTTGAAGCTGTTCTTGAAGCCACCCCAAGGCCTAGATGGAACGGTACTACTTTCTCTTCACTCTTTTGCAATTATTGTCTGAGTAGCTTCAATTCATTTGTTGACGGTTGTTTGCTATGAAAATTCAGGTGTTATGAATCAATTGTTTGTTGCATATATATATATATATGAATTGTTTGGTTACTGGAAGTTGAAGTAATTTGGGAATTTGATTGGATAACATTATACTTTAGAGAACAACACTTGGAACCTCGAAGAAAACCCAACTGACTTGGTAATGCAGGAAGAGCACCAAAGGAATTTCTTAACTAAAATTCAACTAGCATGAAAATTGGATAGATGAGGGGCTTTTTTATTTCTTCAATTGAGCTCTTGAAGTGTTTTTGTATAAAACATCATTTTTGTAAATGTAATTTTCTAACCATTCACATTCAGTTAAATTACATGTTACAAGTGAATCAAACCTATATAACCTGCTCCTCCTCTCCTTGTTTTCAAGTTTTGTTGCTTGCCAAAATTGGCGAAAAAGGGGAAAATCTCAGAATACATTTTTTCGTGAATGGCTTTAACTGGACTTTTTACTTTACTTTTCATTTGAAAAATTTAATTTGGATTTTTGCTTCTTGGTTTGCTTGACCCAATGGACTTGACAATCTGGCAGATTTGGTTTTTTTCCAGAATGGAATGCTGGAACCATGGTTTGGAAGTAAAGGTCTTGGTGATGCTGACCAAGTCCTAGCATATTTTGCTGTCTCCGAGCTTGGAGAACCTGCTGTTGATGGAAAGACTGATACCAATCCTGAAGGACTGACTGCATCATATGGGAAGTGGGCATCGGCAGTAGCTGATAGATTACATGCTGGAGGCCTCACTTGCAAGGTAACAGAATAATATCTCCATAGCATTTTGCACTAATTTGGAATTGGTTTTTCTGTTGCGTTACTCTTTTACTAATGAATGAAAACATAAAGCAGGTTCTCAACAAGGAAAAATTTCAGAAGCAGATGTTAGAGAAGTTGATCTGGATTTCAGCATTCATGCTTGTTGGAGCTCGTCATCCAGGAACAACTGTAGGTGGTGTAGAGAAAGAATACCGCTCTGAGGTAATCTTTCTTTACGTTTAACTTTTCTTTTAGAGTTGAAAGAAGAGAAAATAAATGTAATTCTGCCTTTGGCATGTTGACGGTGGAGTAGGATCTTTATCCAAAACAATTTCTACTTCATGATTAATTAGGTTGGGTTTAGGGTCTAGCAATTCTAAGGTTACTTACTTTTGCACGTATTTTTCCTTCATCATTATCCATGACTTCGTAGTTTTTATTTAGAGAGAGTGGGTGGGACCAGAATAGGGTAAGAGTGGAGTAAACCTTGACCTTACAGTACACATGATGTGGGCGTCGGATCTTAAAATTTCTCCTCTTCGATGAGTTCCAACAATCCATCTTCTCCAACTTAAAGTTTTTTTATCCTAAACCCTTTTCAGCTTCTCACATAGTTGGAACCTGCTTCTTGACCCATGGAATTGTTCCTTCCAACGTTTCTCCACCACTTCACGACACCGCCGATCATTCTCCCGGTTAGAATAAAAAATGAATCTCCTTTTCATCCTTGGTGCAACCTAGCATTGCCTAAGTTGCCTGGACATAGATACCCATCATCTCTTCACTTCTCTATGACTATTTTTCATTTGACATAGCACAGTCGCGTTGAAGATGTTGAGCATATTTTAATTGTTAGGAGAAAGTTAACAATTATTTATTGGAAATCTAAAAGTTTCCTAAGCCCCTATTAGTAATTAATATTCCCACGTTAAAACCCACCGAGGGAAATATTTTTGAAAGTCGAATACAAAATAAAAGTAGCAGAACAAAAAAAACAACATTTGAGGAATGTCAATAATAACTACTCCAAAAAATCAAAATCAAAATCAAAATCAATATCTCACAAATATTATTGGTAAAAAATCTAGCAAAATACAAGAAAACAACTATATTCTAGGCCCCAATTAAAAGATTACCGCGCGTAATTAGGCAAAATCTGGTAATCTCAAGAGTAGAGTAAAATACAATGATCTCCTAAACAACTTTTTGAATGAAGTGTCAATATAATTAACGAATTTTTAGTAAGTTAGTATAGAATAAGAATATTCTACTAATTTCATTTACTTCTCTTTCTTCAAGCTTACTCCTCTGTTGTGTTATAAATACGACTCCAAAAGCCACAAAACACAACCTCTCTCAAACTTAAACGCATCCGATATCGCATAATGGCCTACCGCAACAAGCCTGAAACTGCCTTTAGTGGCTACGTCGAGGTCCACGAGCCGGCAACTCATCATGCTGGCTACGCCGTGGTGACGCCCTCGACCAACAGCGCACCGAAGAACGTGTTTCCTAATGGCTACACTGTGGCGGCGCCTTCGACCGACAGCACACAGATGAACGCCAATGGTGGCTATGCAGGGAGGCGCGCCTCGACCAACAACAGACGGATGAGCGTGTCCAATGAAGTTCAGACCCGAGTGAGATCCTCGTACAACAACCGATACGATGGATCTTCGAGCAGTTATACCGAGATGTTGAAGGAACAAGACTATGTAGACAGGCGCACGGGGCAGATGGGTCACAAGCAAGAGGCCAAGAAAACCTACACCCACAAGAATGTTGACAAGGACCTAGGGTTTACTACGGAAGTTGAGATCGAACAGAAGGTCACCAAAACTGTTTACCCTAACAAGAGTTCAAGCAAGTCCAACAACAACCGCATCAACTATTATTATTAGATCTTTTTTGTTTTGGTTGAGAGTGGGATTTGAACCCAAAACTATTACTAGTTCTTTGTGTTTATTTTGGATTTCCTTGGGGTTTTTTTTTATTTATTTATTTCCTTGGGGTTTTTTTGTTATCTGTTTATATTTTTAGGGTTTAGGGCACTAAACCCTATGGTATTTGGTTTGTTATGCTACCTAGTTTATAATATGGTTCTTTCATTAAGTATAATTATATGCATGTGACAGGAAAAATTAGGATCGAGTGAGGTGGGAGAAATTGTGGAAGAATTTTGTTTTATTTTGATATTCTTTAATAGTGTAAAAATTATTAAGTACAACGAGAGATAGGATGAATTTATTTGTGTCTTGATAAAATCTTCTCGAAAATTTCGATCAGATAAAAAAGAAAGGAGCAATTCATATGTAATTATTAATTTATTGAAAGTTATAACGAAATTTTCAAAAATAAGTTGACAAGCCATCTCTATTAAACTTCTCACTTCTAAAATTTGGGTCAAAGACCACAGATGCATGTAGCTAATCATATGAATGCCTACGATCCTTTGTGACAAAAGACAATGGCTACAGTGAGCCACAGATGGGTGAACTGTGGCCACAAAGCATGATGCTATTGGTGCAAACCGCAGCTAAGTGTAGACTGGCAAAAAATGGTATATGTTTAAAGTCGGTTTGATGAGTAAACCGAACCGCACCGACTAAAGTTGGTTTGACGAGCAGTTCTTATAATTCTTGGACATCGGTTAACTGAATCGACCCGTGTGTTTACTTTTATTTGTTTTAATCAGAATAAAAACTTTAGTGGTGACGGTGATGTTTTGTCTGTATGTGTAGAATGACCTTTATGTTGACTAGTTTGCATCAACATCATCTTTTCTTTATTGGCTGTTTGTTCTTGTGGCCTCTTTTCTCACTTTCAGACTTAGTTCTCAAACTTAGCACAACAGCCTCCCAGCCGCATCCTTCATTCTTCCTCCACCACCATCGTAAATCTCTCCAGATGACAACTCTTCTCTCCCACTCCGACGTCATCCACAAACCGAAAACCGACCCAAACCAACCCAAACCAACTCGCCATTGTCAATTAACCGACATAATCGGTTTTACATAAAAGTTTCACTGTCACATGAAATCCCCTATCCAATAGTATGCATTGCTACAAAAAAATTTACACGCGACAATATATTATTGGACTGGGATGCCACAAGCAGCAGTAAATGCACACGTCAAAGGCATAACCAGCCACGTGTGGCGGTACTCGACATGTTTAGAAAAATGAACAAGGAGCAACACCCTCTCATTTTTCCCCATTCCTTTTTACATTATTTTCCTTCAAATCCAATCGTCTGAATTCATTAAAATCAAACAAAATAAACAAGTCCAAGACTGAATATCTCCATTAGTCATCCATAACTAGACGAGACTCAAAGGATAATATGGAAAAGCAAGATTAATCCTACGATCAATCAATCATGCTTACACAGTTTTATGTCAGCTTAGGACACTATTATTCAGACGAGGAAAATGACTTGAGTCGCTTGACTTTATTGCATACCAGACTCGACTCAATCTTCCATTTGGTGCGACATGCGACTTGTCATCTATTTAACCATCTTACATCCATAATGTACCACAAGTTACCAACCAAATCAAAGAGTAATCATGTACGCGTCTGTACTCACCCTCATGTTGTGTGTAGGTCAAGTCCGTATATTATCCATGCGTCCCCAAACTCAGAGGAGTTCATAGACAGAGCAGAGCAATGAGAATTATCGCACCACTCAACCAGATTACTGCGAGATAAAAAAGTCATCGAAGCCATGTCTGTCTCATGATCTGCAAGCACACAGTGCAAGAATTAAGAGATTGGTTGAGACTCGATATATTCAATAGGTAGAGGAAGAATTTATAAGATGGGATCAAGAACATCAACTATTGCATTCTGTCATTAGCTCAGGAATTATGTTGTCATCTACTAGCATCCTTGAAGGATGGCAATGAGACTCACCCATTTACTGTCTTTGCTCCAATATTTTATCAATTACCGGGAATGTGGGAACTATATCCACGGGGACCTATGCAAATAAGAAAACGTTAGTAACTGCATGACGTTGCCATATGATTCACAGAAACTTAAAGCATCTTTTTGGATTACAGATTTCAGTTTTAGATTTTCCATTATATGGGATTTCCAAACATTTAAAAAGAACAGAAGGGAGCCAAAAACAAACTACCTAATGCAAATCACCGAATATTTCTCAATGCAAAAATGCAGCTTAATAAATACAATCACAAAATGTCAACTTGATTAAATGAAAACTGGGAAAATGTCTTCTAGAAATTTCTGTCTAATGCCAGTGATTTGCAAATATCAGCTTAATAATATGCATACAAGTGCCATAATTCTTCATATTTGGATCAAGCTTATCGAAGTAGCCTTTCGTACCTGAATTTTCTCTAATTTCTGCAGAGCAACTTTTATTGGGTTCGTCATTATGCCGTATTTCTGAAGCAGTACATTTGCAGCCTCCTTGTCACCTTTTGCTTGTATGGTGAGTATAGCCCTACTCAGGTTCTCAACTGCACCGTCAACCTTTTACCAAAACAAAGGAGTAGTTATATATATGGCCTTGATGTGTCATCTCAGGGGGCATAAGGAGGAAATTTGGAACTTGAGAAGTAATACCTTGGTAAAGTCAACAGAAAATGTTTCATCAGGATTCAAAATGAAGGCTCGTTCCTCATACAACCAGTTAAATTGCAAAGCTTGTCCTTTTCTGCAAATATAAAATATAAGACACTTTGGTGGCCAAACATGCTAGATGGTTACTATAGTATAATTTGCTTGCTGACAAGTGACAAAAGTGGACTAAAGGGGGGTGAGTTACTAGCTTACCCATGAGCTTCTTCAAGACCAAACCGTACAGAGCGGAAGCATCCAGCAAGAAAAGAAACATACATAGACTTCAATAAACCCTTTGGGAGCATGTCCTGGAACCAGCAAGACAGAGACATTTGGAACTTCAATTAGCATAAGCACTAGAACACAGCTTGTATGCCACCACACTATGAAATTATGAATACCAGTGACAATAACACAACTTCTTATGAGAAAGAAAATTTTCATTAACAATTATTAAAATGAAAGGTAAAAAGAATCAATCAACAAGAGGTCCAGCATCAACTTGATGATAACATAATTTTTTTTTTGTCAAACGATAGATTTGTTAGATAAGAGAGCCGACGGGGTTTGAACCCACGCTGTCATGCAAGGGCAACACTCCTCTCCACCACTGTGGTAGAGGGCCACTTGCCTTGATGATAACATAATTAAAACCAATCAAAGATGCAAATGTGTCAACAAAAAAAAAAAAAAGATGTAAACCAAACTATCCCACTAATGAGACAAAGTGAAGTGAAGCAATCTCAACCAAATTAATTGCCACTCACCTTGTGGATTAGGAACTTCAATGCCCAAAGGCCAACTATATCAGCTTTTGCTTCTTCCAGAGCTGAGTGGAGTTCTTGCAGTTCCTTTATCAAGAGATGAAAGGGACACAGGGCAAATCAGATTTGGCATTAAGGAAACAGTGCACACTTGATGTACTTAACCTTCCGAAATTTCCTTCTTTTTTTATTGATTTTTCTTAAACTGTTTAATGTGACATTAGAAACATAATAAGAAGTACAAGAACTTTGAATATAATCGTCAAAAATTGGTAAAAATTATGAGACTATCTTTTTTTTTTTAACATAAATAGTACAACTGATCTAAAAAATGCTTCACAACTAACAAACTCCTCCATCAGTTAAAGAAATTCATTGACGTCTAAAACCCCAAATAAAAAAAAAATATGCAACTAGGTTCCTGGGGTCATATAAAAAATTGACCAATAGTCGTCTACAGAGACTTCTATACTGATAATGTCACGAATCATTGAATGGGATCCATTTTCACAAAAACTCAAAACAAAACTTCTAATTTTGATGCAAGATGTTCCATTTGAAGAAGGCTAGAAATATTATTGCCCACTTTAACAACTAGGCATCATGCACGTACATACATGATGACATAAAGTGCCTTAACACCTCAACAACATATCATCATATGCCTCGACAATATGAAGACACCACGTGTTTTTACGAAAAGTCAACTAAGGTGGGCATTGTTAGGATTTTGGCTCGTCAAATATGTCCTAATTGGTTTAGGATTGTTTTAGAAAAATTAGAGGTATACCGATTCTTGTCCTAGAGGGATTAGGAAAGAATTTCAGTTTTCCTTATTCAATTTAGGTTTGGATTTCTAGAAGTCTATTTGGATTTGGATAAGTGTAATTTCCTAGTCCACTTAGAAATAGGAATTCAATCAGCCTTGGGACATGTAAGCCAACTCTATGTCTATAAATAGGGTTGGAAAGGCTGATTTTTACAGAGAGAGAGAAAACAGCCAGACAGCCAAGAGTTTTGAGATTAGTTCTAGGGTTTGCAAAAGTTTTGTAATCTCTATTATTAATCAAAGGAGTGGTGATTTCTCTACCTAGAAAAATCACAACTGGACGTAGGCAAAAGTTCTGCCGAACCAGTATAATTCTTGTGTGTTTCTAAGTTTTCTATATTTGCTAGTTTAGTCTATTGTCGTTGGTTACATTAAAGAACAAGGTCTAGTGTGCGGGTTTTTCAACAGGCATCACCTGCGCCGCCACCACGATTGACTGTAAAAAAAAAACTAAACTTAAGCAACCGAATAGGGTTTTGCAAGGAAACAAGATTTCAAGGGTTTTGCAAGGAAACTGGACTTTAACAAAGTGTTCTTGCTGCAACACTTTATTTCTCAAATATGTTTCGATGTCTCTCTGTAGAAAGATAGGTAGAGCTAGGAAATCAACCTCAAGTTTTAATGTGCATTGACCAGCAACAATTACTATAACATTGACAATAAAAGTTTATTAAACTATCTGTTGTGCTAGATATACTGAACCTTATTTTGAAGAATTGTTTGGTTTACTATTAGCAGCGATACAATTCACAAAGGTTGTCAAGCCAAACTATTGTTACTGAACCTTATTTTGAAGAATTGTTTGGTTTACTATTAGCAGCGATACAATTCACAAAGGTTGTCAAGCCAAACTATTGTGAACAAGTAAATTAGATAATTTATAGTGATGTCACTCACCAATCTCACTGTTGACTTTCTACCATCTGGAAGTGTTATGCTATGAGGTCCAATCCCATGGCAGCACTCATGGCAAATTGTGTGAGTGAAGAAAGATTCAAAATCTACAAGTTCCTGTTGCTCCTTTGTAATACAAACATCGGCTATAGGCAGAAGAATGTGCTTGAACCTGATTTAGCATAAGTAGTTCTGACATTACCATTCCAACACAACAGATCAAAATTTGGAAAAGCAATAATGGATACTCATCTGAGGGAAGGAAATTTTTACTTGGCCTCTGAGATATTCTTAAGCATGACCATTGATGTTCCTCGATCTTTTACAATACGCTCGTCATTTGGTAGATTAAAAGCCGCAGTTTGAGGACCCTTGACATCCTGGGGTAAAATTTGAAGTCGTCAATGTCACTTCACCAACCAGATCAATTTGCATATATATAATATATTATTAAACACAGGTCAAGAAGACTCTGACCTCCATGGACTGACTTTACAACTAAGAAAACTATTTTATTAAAACCCGAGCCACTACTAACTTTACTTGTGATTGGTAGATTTATGTGAAACTCAAACCTAAATATGAGACGTATATATCTTTATTTTCTACCGTCCAAACACTTTTTCATTCACTATTTGGCTCAACAGTATAGGGTTAGAAACAGGGAAAACCATAATCCCAGTCATTGTGCCTCTGTGATGAAAAACTTGCATGTTGCCATAGATTAGAACATCTTGAAAGATTTACCAGAGTTCCAGAACTTACTCCGGCATTGTAAATAAGATCGATGACTCGAATAGGAGCAGATATCACATCTTTGGACTTGTAGACACTGTCCAGTGGCAGATTTTGTTCCAAAACCTTAAAAAAATAGTAATAATGGATGGTTAGAAGGAATAACAAAGTTGTCAGGATCTTTATTATTTTGGTAAGATATTGCATCTCTGGTTGAAAATGTTTGTACAACAGTACCTGCAAATTGTCACCAAAAAGCTTTACTTGAGCAGTTGCTTTGTCATCCCGAACTCCAATAAATGCTTCAAAAGTAGCCTGAAATAAAAGGCAGTTGAATAACATCTAAAGGCTGAAAATTACTACCATGCTACATCACTTAAATTCCCAAATATGTCCTTTTAGAAAATAAATGCCCAAATGCAAGAAAATGAATAGTATAAAAAACCTTATGAAAAAAAAAAAATAGAAATCTGAGATCAATATCATTGTATTTGCAGTATGTCAGTTTGATCACATTTAAAAATACAAAGTGATAAATGCAGAAGCTCAAAACACAAGGGTGCTCCACATAAAAAATACCTTGTATCCAAAAAGAGCATCTTCATATGTTTCATATGGACCAATAGTAACATCCAGCTTAGAGTCCTACAACAGAACAGTAGACAAAAACAAAGGCTGTTTCAACAGTTTATGCTCAAGAATTTACAGACAATAAGCAAATAACAAGAGGAAAACAAGAAAGCTTCCATCCTTTCACTGTCTCATCTTCTTGAGACTATGGTACAGGTTGTTCCGAGAAACATGGTTGAGTTTGGTGACTTCACAGTTCACCCAGTCTTGTGTATAACTATTTAGTGAGAAACACTGTGCTTATCGTGGTGGGAAAAAGCTAGTTTGTTGGCAATTTTTTGGGTCATCTAAGCGGGAAAGAATGGTCAAATATTTGAAGGCAAGTGCGGGGTGACAATGTATTTCTAGTGGATAGAGCTAAGATATGCTGTTAGTACCTCCACTGGGCTGCTGGTTTCGAATTTATTTTATTGCTGTTTAAGTTATACACTAAGAAATAAAATTGTGATCATTAATGAAAAAATGGTTGTCAGCAGGCAACATAATAGGGGATTCCTTATTACAAGATATAACCCCATTGTTCAGCACAGGAATAGGCACGGGTTGGGCGGGGCAATGCAACTCTAGAAAACTAGATATTCTTGTTAAATTAAATAGAAAATAATTAACAATAAGCAATTATATGACCGTCTTCATGTACGCTATAAAACCAATAATAAGACCATATAAACTGAGCGCCAGCAATTTCAACATATTAATAAAGTAGCTCATGGAAAAATTGTTTATAGGAAGGAACGAATAACCAACACCATATAACTGAATTATAATTCATGATTGTAAATCGTATATTAAATACTCTACTAACCAACTCCATCCAGGCTATATCCGAGTCATAGTAGTCATTTGAAAGGAAAGCATCGGCCTTGCTGTGAAAAAATCTCTTCAAACTTCATAGCGAACAAAAGATTAAGTTAATATTTGTACAACGATAATATTTAGCACGACCACTGTCAAGTTTTGTAGTTGTAATTTTTTCTAACATCAGTATTTAGCATACTCTCATTTCCCCTCGTGTGTGGACATCCTCCCATCACTGGAGAGGCCAACATGCAGAATTCACTATAAATTGGGAGATTGCAATTGCAAAGAAAGAACTGTGCTTTACGAGGTACAACAACAGATACAAATGACAGATTCCTTTACATATAGAGGGCAAGTTTTTATCCCATGATATTTCATTGTTATATACCGCTGGATACCAGTCATAAAAGAAGCCATACATACAGCCAAATATTAAGGGATAGCTGACATCAAGGGACATAAAAGCATATCACAGTAAAATATCAAGGGATTTTTGTTGGACTCTTGTCTGATTTACTTATACATTGTAAAGCTTGAAACCTCTGTAAATTAAACCCACACTGAACCAGTGAAAATTTCATAAACAATTCTTAACCTTAGAATCAGTAATGAAACAACTTAAGAAAAGAAAGTCTTCAAACTCATACCTAGGGGAACTGGCCAATTCACCAGCTGTATGCAATAACTCAGCTGCTTGTGTGAGGAAAGCATTATACTCTTGGGAGAAAGGAACACTATATAGATCATGAGTGGATGTCACTGAATGACTTGTGCTTTCATCTGTACTGCCATACAAGGATGAATCCAGACTTAATTCGCTTTGTCTTTTAATAACTGTGAAAAAGCTTGTTGCAGCTTGTTTTTGGTCCTCTGTTAGACTTTTCTTCCACAATTCAAACTCCTACACCGAAAGAAACTCTTGTCTTCACAAACGTAAAAAATCTTTCCTATAATACAATGAGCTCATTCAATATACCACTTTGTCCATGTCTGGCGGATAGAAGTTTGCACCAGGAGGTTTCAGCATAGGAAACGCAGCTTTGTATTCAAGTCCCTTCCACCCAGTAACCCGTTTTGTTGCTTCAGGAAGCAACTTTATAGCCGAATCCGCAGTTGTCAAAAATGCCTCATTTTCATCAAGGGACGACCTGTTCATAGAAAATGAACTTAATATTTTTATTTTCATTGTTAAAAGGAAACAGGGATTTTACAGAGGGGGAGAAGCAAAGAAAAAAGGGGGTAAACAAGAAGTCCATCCATTCAAAACAAAAGAAACTAAACAAGCAAGCCGCATTCAGTACACAACTTCGGTTCTGCCAAGATGAATCACATCACACTAAAGGAGAAACTTCAAAATTTAGTTTTAACAAGCAAGCCACATTCAGTACAAAATGAAAGTAAAGCAACCCAATTTTTCACATAACCCGAAAATTTAACCCTGCAGAATTTTTCCACTGAATCAATTGTACCAAAGCCCAAAGCCCAAAGCCCATTTGTGGACATTTACTCAAGTAGTAACTTCCCAAATTACACAAGCATACCCACACCAAAGACACACACAACATGGTATATATATACGTAAAAATGGCACGTGCATACACCTGAAAGAGCACTGAGTTAAAAAATACATACCATGGACTCTTATCAATAACATAGTACATCCATTTCAACTTGTCTAACTGTGATGCATCCGCATGCTTCTTCAACCAATCCCTTAGAACCGGATTACAGCACCAAACCTAAATGTAAATTTAGAAAAAAGGAGTGGAAAAAATCAGAAATGGTCAGTTCAACATTGTTTAAGGATTAAAAAAAAAAAAGGAAAAGAAAATAATGTGCGTGACAAACTAGCTGCAACACATGAAAATTACAAGATATTTCATACAGGTTTCCTTCCACCTGGCTCATTTAGTGCATGTTTACTTTCGTGTGAAACTAGCAAATTATAGTGCAAAATATGTTCCAACATATGAATGTGCGGATGTACACGACTGATGATAGTCAGATGTACCATGAAACAGCATCACACATCATGGTTTTCATGCATATCAATAATCATTATGCATCAGAGATTCAAAATAGACTAACAGCACAAATTCACAGATCGGAGTGTCTGCTTAGTTATTTAACAATGCATGTATTTCTGTACGAGTCTATACAACCTGAAGGTAAAAGATTTGATCTATAATTGCTGCAGCCTTAATTAGTAACACCAGGGCCTCCCTGTCTGCCTCTGTAAGACCTGTTAACTGCAACAAAGAAACAAAATACGCTGAACTTAACTTCAAGGACCCAACCAACTAAAAGAAGACGGAAGGACACCAACAAATTACAAAATATGGGAAAGTGGGGGAAAGGAACTTCAACATCATAAGTGTATAGTATCCTATATTCTGGACACGAAGTTTAAATAGAAATACGACAAAACAAATTACACCATTTGCTTAAATATCTGTAATAATACTGTTCGGTGTTCACCTTTTGGACAAGAAAGCTTCTTGTACTTTTACTCAACTTTAAAATTGGTTTGCGCAGTTTGCATGTACTGGTTGTACAACAGAAAGTGGAAAGAATAGTATGCAGCCCATAAATACTTGCCAATAAATCATTTGTATCCCCAGAATATTGGATGGAATGAACAAATTCAACAACCATAAGGTTTACAAAAGGAGCTCAATGCCTTTGAAAGCCCTTGCATGCCTTTTCTGCCGTATGCACATGAAATAATACCTATAGAATTCATATTTCACATCACCCAGACACAGTGCAACCAAAAAAGTCAAATGCAGATTTTGGCGTAAGCAAATTAATCCCAATCACTAAAACATAAGATGAAGCTTCTTGGCAACTCAGGATGAAGCAAAAACTTATGATCATTTTGCCTTTCCAACTTCAGACAAAAACTTATAATCATTGCACCATGACAGAATAGTCTAAATCAAATGAAGTAGAGAAGAAAAAAGGAATAAACTAAAGAAATAATTTACTAAAAGAATAACAGATGTAAGAATTGACTAAAGGGAACTAACCTCAGCACTGAGGGAAACAGGTGCATAACGTTGGAGTTGCTTTTGCAGTGTTAAACTTCGACCTATGGTGTTCTCCTTGTACCTTTATTAAATTTAATATGAAGTAACAGACATAAGAAAGTAGTGAATATCCGAGAAATTGAACTTGATAGGGAGATATGGCATGTCTTTCTGTTTTCACTTTTATGAACATATTGATCTACTATTAAGATTTTTCCTGCCAACCAAAGCATAGAATAAAATTGTATTGCCATGGCGGCACAAGAACATATTCATTTATGAAGCTGGTGATGAACAATAAAAAGAAAAAAAATAAATATAAATTCTTTGCATCCTTTTTGTCCAAAGAAAAAGTTAGATCTTGACTTTCAAATTTTTAAAGTTCAAAAAAAAAAAAAAAAAAAGTTCAAAAAATAAAATTTATTGGAGATGCAACTAATCCAGCCTTACATGCAGCAAGACTCGCTACACACAAGAAAATTTGTTCCTTGACCGGCTTAACTCTTAAAGAAAGAACCTTTATATATAGGCTAGCCATTGGATGGATCATTCCATCTCACTGATAAGAAATCAATAAAAAAATAAAAAAATTAACAGCATACCTCCGTGCAATTATGTCAAAAAGCTGACCATATTGCCCATTTACGTCATAGGGGACGCAATCAGGGTCTTCTTTAGCAAGTAAGTTTCTATAGTCCTCATAAGAAATATATTTAACAGCAGAGACTTCCGTTTCCTGTCATTAAACAGAAATGCAAATATGTTCAAATACTCGTGAAAATCTATGGCTACATAGGCACATAGCAACAAATATCAAAACATCATCATCATAGTTTACTACTTTTCACCCCTAGTCTTTGAACTATTTCTAAGAATGATCAATAATTCTTATGGCCATACTTCCTGCCTTAAAGAGAATGTAACTGACAGATCTTCTCACCTGAAGAGTAAATGCTTCGAGAGGGATTGGATTCACAGTTGTTACCAAATATACATCATCGAATTCATTGTTAATGAATTTTCCATCATTTGTCACACTGCATTCAAAATGTAACACAACGTAAGTTAACATATTAATATACAATGTCTTCTATCAATTTGATTTCCATATATACTTTTGTGACACTTCTACCTCCTGTCAATTTTGTCTGGCTTATCTCATTTATACCCTTACTTTAATATGTCTTTTTTAGATATAAATTTATATATGCATCTAGTGGCCTATGTTGTGTATGCCCATACCACCAAGCCTGCTTCATGGATCCAATCACTCAGTCCACATTTTGTTGTAAACAGATTGATTTTCAAATCTGCTTTTCTATCATCCATCTTTAAACACTCAAAAGAGTTGGCCTATGGTCCTATGGACAGAGATATTCACTGATTCTGGATGGAACAAAACTGGAATCCTATGAGATACATTAAACTGCTTAAGACCTCCACAACTCCAACAACTTCACAAGTATAACATCTCACCTTCCAGAACTAGTTCTTGATTATAATAACAATGAAGATGTCTAGCTACGCACATCAGATTCCAACTCAACACAAAATGGAAAAATTAAACGTGCAGACCTAGTAACAAGTAATAGCAATATTTTAAAGAAAAACTAGTTTATGATAAAATATGTTAGATAAAGAAATATATATATATATCCAACAACAGAATAAAGGAATTGACCTACTAACCACTCTCCAAGATAAACGAATAGCATTTCAAATGCATCCTTTGGAAGTACTATACCCAGCTCTTCTTGAAGCTCCCTCCTGAAACATACATTATTGTGTTTTAGTGTTTTAGTGACCACCGTTCAGAAACTCCAAGTTTTAACCCAAAACAAAACAACTAAAAAAACCTATTCGGTTGTACATGCACCTTTAAGAATGCAAATATATTATCAAAGAAAAGTTCATAGATAGCAACGGGAGTAAGTACAAGCTATAAGTATGTTACAGGTAGGGGCAATGAAACTTTGTACCAAGCTGTTATAAGTGACGAATCACCAGCGGATATGTGTCCAGCACTTGAGATATCCCACCGTCCCGCCCACGAATCCTTGCAGTCGGAACGCTTTTGGATAAGCAGCTCTTGTGTACTCTCAGCAAAAATCCACACATGAACAGCTCGATGGTAATCCCCGTCTCGATGAACATCTCCCCTACATGAGCATCAATAACATTCATTATACCACAAAACATATACAGTTGAATCTAAAGATTCAGAACTAATGGGTTATCAGCACAAATTTCTTAAAAATCAGAAACACAACATTTACATACACACACATTAATAAAACAGAAAACTACTGGGTTGGAGTTCATCGAAATTGGTCAATTGAGTTGCTCAATTTACTTGATCATTGTAATTGATTCACTTCCTTTGCTTAATCCATATCATTTCCTTCCACAATATATTCCGTTTGTTTTTCCAGAAATTACAAGGAAATAATTAAATCAATTAAAAAAAAATACTAGCTCTGCTTGCCTGGGCTTGGAAATGCCGGTCTTCTGGCCGGTTTTGGTGAGGACGTCAAAGTACTCTTCTTGTGTATGAACATCACCTTCTGTCACCGCCATTGCGCTAATCGCAACTGTCTGTCAGTCGAATCGCCGCCGCCCCCAGAGATTATTCGGTTCTGATTTCTCAATTGATTGGTCTCCACTGTCTTCCTCTGTTTCTCTGCAAAAGGTGAGTATGCGTGCTTCCGCAGCACTTAAACACCCCTAGTATTCCACTTGGAATGAAAAGTGTTAGGTTCCATTTTTCTCGTTAAATGGGAATTTGACATCCTACCGTTTGTTCAATAAAAAAAAAAATAATAATTTAGCGGCATATTGAACATGAATTTTTTTTCCGATTTCATATTTAAAATATCTAAAACCCCATTCAAGCCCACCACATATACTATAAATAAAGACATAATGGGGTGAATCAAATATACCTCACAATTAAATCAATCTCTCTTCTCTCTCAATATTGCCGAACCCCTCTCTCTCCCTCTAAACCCTAGATCGTTCAATCAAATAAGCCTACAACACGTTATCAACACGCTCTTGCCAGAAGCTAAGGAATTGACGCATCGTAGGAGGAGGCTATCATCCACCACATTCAAAGGCTTATTCGTTTTCTGCTAATCAGGTACGCTTAAAATAAAAGAAGATATTTGAAACGTCCACAAAGCATGAAAACATTCCCAATGATTCATGAACCCCTCTATGTTTATATTTTCTTTTCGATATATATATATATATATATTGTATATGTTCATATATTTGTCAATATATATATATATATATGTATATATATTTGTTTCATGCATTGCACAATTAAATTGTTATGTGGAATTTGTGAGTCAATGTATAAAATTAAATTAGAAGCATATTTAGGGTTTCCTAAACCCTAAGGGATTTGAAAAAAAAGGGGGAATTTGGGCATGGTGCGGCACACCTACCGTACCATCACTGTGCACGCCACCATCAGGCTTCGGCCTGAGGTCAAAATAATGGGCCTAAAGCCCTAAGCCTGTCTGCAGTTTGACCCGTGGCTTGCTGCTTCATCTTGAAATGCACCAAGCTTCGGCTTGGGCTCCATGCAACCTTCATCCACCAGCCCAGTCGGCTGGGCCCTTCCCCTTCGCACGCATCAGCCATCTTTTGTTAGGCTCCCCGCGACAAACCCATAGCCCATTTGCGGCTGAACCCCGTGGACCCTTTTCGGCGCAAATTTGAAACCCAACTACGGCTGGGGGATTTTTTTCCACCCCGTGGCCTGCAGCCATCACTCGAGGTCTTTTGGGCCTTGCCTTATGCTTAGGGCACCTAAACCCGTGCCATATTACCCACGGCACTAAGCCCAAATTATTTTGGGGCTATATTTTCGATCCAATAATATTATTTAGCTTCTACAATCGATGTAACATCCCACATCACCCACGTGAGTGATCCTTATATGTATATTCCCACCTCTTCTTAGCACGAGGCCTTTTGGGAGCTCACTGGCTTTGGGTTCCATCGGAACTCCGAAGTTAAGCGAGAGGGGGGCCAGAGCACTCCCAGGATGGGTGACCTACTGGGAAGTTGCTCGTGAGTTCCCAGAAACAAAACCGTGAGGGAATGGTAAGCCCAAAGCGGACAATATCGTACTACGGTGGTGGAGCAGGCCCGGGAAGTGGTCCGGCCCGGGCCGGGATATGACAATTGGTATCAGAGCCAATCCCTGGCCGGAAGTGTGCCGACGAGGATGTCGGGCCCCTAAGAAGGGTGGATTGTAACATCCCACATCGCCCAGGGGAGTGATCCGTATATGTATATTCCCACCTCTTCCTAGCACGAGGCCTTTTGGGAGCTCACTGGCTTCGGGTTCCATCGGAACTCCGAAGTTAAGAGAGAGGAGGGCCAGAGCACTCCAGGGTGGGTAACCTACTGGGAAGTTGCTCATGAGTTCCCAGAAACAAAACCGTGAGAGAATGGTAAGCCCAAAGCGGACAATATCGTACTACGGTGGTGGAGCGGGCCTGGGAAGTGGTCTGCCCCGGGCCGGGATGTGACAATCGACCCCATATGACCCGATTTATTGAATTAATTAAAAGTGACCTGCAATCCATTAATCTGATAATGAATCCAAAATTATTGACATGAAGATCACTTTTGGACATTAACGATTCAATAATTTATTTTTATACTTTGAACCGTCATATACTTTCGTAATAACGAAACTCTCACACTTGAGTTTTCGAAGAACCTCAAATCCACTACACTTAGTTAGTATATTGCATTCTGTGTTTCTTGCAGGAACCTCTCATTATGAACTAATTGTTCATAAAAAAACTAAATTGAACCTGTAGTTTCAAATTTAGTGCCTTTGAAACCTGAAGTTTTCTTTCAAAACATACCACATGAAACCTGCAGTTTTCATGCATAAATTAAAACAATACATGTCTATAGAACCTATATGTTCTACGATATATGTCTATGGCTTACCATATGACTGATCACGTTTTCTCCCTCCGTTTTAGGGACATGTCGAACTTGAACAAGCTCGATTTCTCCGCTCTAGAAGTCTCTGGAAGAAACTCTCTGTGAAGCTCTATCTAACTGCAAAGGGCATTAGAGCTACCATCGAGGCACCTATCGCCGACAAACCTGTTAACGAAGCTCAGAAGGCTACTGCAATGATCTTCATTCGAAGACACATCTATCATGCATTGCAGACTGAGTATCTCGCTGAGGAGGACTCACGCACCTTCTGGCTTGCTCTGGCCAATTGTTTCGATCACCAGAAAGACATATATCTGCCTGAAGCAAGACACGACTGGCAGCATCTTCGCTTCCAGGACTTTAAGTTCGTGAATAAATACAACTCTGAAGTTTGTAGAATCCGTTCTTTGTTGAAATTTTGCAAAGTGGAACTAATTGAATCAGATCTCCTGGAGAAGACTTATTTGACCTTCCATGCCACCAATATTGTCTTACAGCAACAATATAGGGCATAGACATTCACCATGTTTTCGGATTTGATCTCTGTTTTACTTCTCGTTGAAAAGTAGAACCAGTTTTTGATGAAGAACCATCAAGCTTGATTGATTGGCTCGAACGCTGCGCCTGAAGCGTATGCGACCTATTTTAGCAGCCATAAACGACGAAAGAATCGTCGTGGCCGTGGCAATGGGCGGCAAGCCCCACCACGGGCCCAAGGTCAACAGAGTGCCGCACCTAAGGGAAGAATTGTGACCCAGCAGCGTCCACCACTCGCCCCTAAGGTCCCAAACTTCAAGAATAAGGGCAAAGCTCCCGTTCAGGCTGCTTCTACTAAACTGGACATGTGCTATCGTTGTGGATCAAGTGATCATTGGTCATGGGTATGCCGAGCTTCCCCTGAGGCTATTGCCAAGTATCATTCCCGTCATGAGTCTAACTTTGCACATGTGGATCATCCGGAAGATGCAACTACATCAATGGAGATATCAGATTCTCAGAAGGCGTCATCGCCTATGGATGAATAAATTAGACATGTTTTTAAGGTGTTTACCCCTAGTGGGTTCGGCCACTAGGAGTGGCCGGCCCTACCCCCTATTTTGCTAGGTTTATGGTTTAATTTTGGACAATTTTTCTACATATTTGGAATAATTTGTTTGGTTTTGGTTTGTTTTGAATTGTAGATTGTTATTTGAATGGATATTATTTTCTCGAATTGCTTAATTGAATGAATGGACTTATATCTATGCATGTGACCAATTCAATCAATTTATTTCTAGGTATGTCTAGTAGGGAAGTTAGTTATTTGGCAGATAGTGCAACTACGCACACCATCTTGCGTGAACGACACTATTTTACTAACTTCATACCCAAGAAAGCTCATTTGACAACTCTCTCAGGCCCATCTAACCTGATTGAAGGATACGGAAATGCACGTATTATGTTGTCTAAGGGTACAATCTTGACCATTAAGGAGGCACTCTATTCTCCACGTTTCGGAAGAACATTGCTGAGTTTTAGAGATATTCGAGATAATAAATATCATCTTGAAACCACTGAAGATAATGGTTCTGAATTTCTTTGTATCACTTAGTACGAAGATGGCCAAAAACATATTCACGAGAAGTTGGAACGTTTGCCGAGTGGGTTGTACATCACAACCATTCGCGACATAGAAGCCCACAGTGTGGCCTGCCCTATGCCTGAGTTCCAGGACACTTTGTTGCTTTGGTATGACTGTTTAGGACATCCTGGACGTGACATGATGCCCCGTATCCTCAAATCTTCTCACGGACATAAGTTACATTCCTATGTTCGAGTTCCGCCATGCAAAGCGTGTTCTTTAGGGAAGTTGGATACTTAACCCTCCCATACAAAGATTATTCACGACCCCCCTAAATTTCTTCAGAGGATTCAAGGGGAAATTTGTGGACCAATCCAACCAACCTGCAGACCATTTAAATATTTTATGGTGTTGGTTGATGCATCGACAAGATGGTCATATGTTTGCTTGTTGTCCACACGCAACACCGAGTTTGCTAAACTCCTAGCTCAAATCATTAAGCTAAGGGCTCACCACCCTGATTATCCGATTAAGTCGATTCAACTGGATAACGCTGCAGAGTTTACGTCACAGACTTTTGACGATTATTGCATGTCAGTAGGGATTGACGTGGAACATCATGTGCCTCATGTTCACACCTAAAAGGGCCTGGCAGAAGCTTTCATAAAGCCCCTTCAATTGATAGCTCAGATTTTGGTTATGAGAACCAAACTGCCGGTATCTGCTTGGGGCTATGCAATATTGCGCGCAACTATGTTGGTCCGCCTGAAGCCCACCGTTACTCAACCATATTCACCGTTACAGTTGGTCACTGGATACGAGCCTGATGTCTCGTATTTATAGGTGTTTGGGTGCGTCATTTATGTGCCAATAGCGCCGCCGCTCCGTACCAAAATGGGTCATCAGAGAAAAATGGGAATCTATGTCGATTATGATTCGTCATCAATTGTTCGCTACTTAGAACCCTTGATATGAGATCTCTTTACAGCACGTTTTGCGGATTGTCATTTTGATGAGACAGTTTTCCCGTCGTTATGGGGAGATACGCATGTTAACATTCCCGTAGAATGTCGCGAATTGTCGTGGTATGCTCCCACTATGTCTCATTTAGATCCCCGCATTGCCTAGTATGAAACTGAGGTGCGACGAATTATAGATCTTCAGAGCATTACTCAAAGCATACCGGATGCTTTTACTGATCTAGCTAAGGTGACAAGATCACATATACCCGCTGCAAACACACTTGTAAGGATAGATGTACCTCGTGTACGTCAATAACCCGCTTGGGAAGGCCGGACCGTCCCCGAAGGTGGGAAGGCCGCAACTTTCACGCGGCAAGGTACATTGGCGGCTAGCCAATCATCTGCTCCGACCCTGAAGCGTGGCAGACCCCTTGGTTCAAAGGATTCATAACCCCGGAAGAGGAAAATGACACCAACTAGTGACCCTAGTTTGAATCAGACCATCGCTCACTTATCCGTTCCAACGCATGAGGTTATTCTAAATTACGGTGATGCTTCAGATGAAACATGCCGACCTCCCGAGAATCCCGAGATTTTGGTCCACTACATAGTATTGGATGAAGTTTGGAATAGGAATGAGATGATCGTTGACAATGCATTCGCGTACTTAGTAACTACTGACATCATGCTTAGCGATGACATTGAACTACGTTCCGTCGATGAGTGCCGACGTAGAACCGATTGGTCAAACTGGAAACAAGCAATCTAGGTTGAACTCGATTCGCTCGCGAAACGTAAAGTGTTTGGACCTATCGTTCCTACACCACCACGCGTGAAGCCCGTTGGTTACAAGTGGTTTTTGTGAGGAAACGTAATGAGAATAATGAAATAGTGCGATACAAAGCACGCCTCGTAGCGCAAGGCTTCTCTCAGCGCCCAGGGATTGATTACGAGGAGACATATTCTCCTGTAATGGACGTTATAATGTTCTGCTACCTAATCAGTTTGGTAGTTTCCGAAAAACTGAATATGCAGCTTATATACGAGTAACAGCGTATCTCTATGGGGATCTAGATATAGAAATTTACATGAAAGTTCCATACGGACTTCCATTGACTGGTTCAAATAGTTCTAGACCACGGAACACTCTCTCAATTAGGTTGAGGAGGTCACTCTACGGATTGAAACAATCCGAGCGAAGATGGTATAACCATCTGAGTGACAAGTCAGGGTTATGTGAACAACGAACTATGCCCATGCGTGTTCATAAAGAAGTCACATTCTGTATTTGCAATCATTGCAGTTTATGTTGATGACATGAACCTCATTGGGACTCCCGCAGAGCTTGAGAAAATTGCTGCACACTTGAAATCGGAATTTGAGATGAAGGATCTTGGGAAAACTCCATATTGTCTCGGCCTGGAGATCGAGCACTGTTTGGATGGAATCCTAGTACATCAATCGAACTACACCTAAAAGGTGTTGTGTAGTTTTAATGAGGATAAAGTGAAGCCTTCGAGTACACCCATGGTCGTTCAGACTCTAGATGCTAAACGAGATCCCTTCCGTTCAAATGAGGATGAGGAAGAGATTTTGGAACCCGAAGTTCCTTACCTAAGTTCAATAGGGGCTTTATTGTACTTGGCTCAGTGCACTAGACCTAACATCTCATTCGCTGTGAATCTATTGGCTAGATACAGCAATGCGCCCACACGCAAGCACTGGAATGGTGTTAAAGACATTTTCCGTTACCTCAAGGGTACTACGGATTTGGGCTTGTTCTATACCCGCGAATCTCCGAATGTTGCCACCCCCTATGGTTCTTGGATTGATTCTCACCTTGTTGGTTACGCAGATGCTGGATATCTGTCTAACCCACATAGAGCACGTTCTCAAATGGGCTATGTCTTTACCGTTGAAGACACCGCTATATCTTAGAGGTTTACCAAGAAAACGCTAGTTGCGACTTCGTCTAACCATGCTGAGATTCTCGCCCTGCATGAAGCATCGCGTGAATGTTTTTGGCTGAGAGAAGTTGTGGGACATATTCGAAGCACTAGTGATCTTACATCAGTCGTTGACCTTCCTACGACGATCTTTGAAGACAATACAGCATGTATCGAACAACTGAAGAAGAGATACATCAAGGGAGACAATACCAAGCACATAGTGCCAAAGTTCTTTTACTCACACCAACAGCAGCAGCATCAAAACATTGAAGTTAAGCAAATCCGTTCCCAGGACAACCTGGCCGATCTCTTCACCAAGTCATTGCCTAAGTCTACATTTCAGAAGCTCGTCCAAGGAATCGGTATGCTTAAATTATCTAAGTTGAATCGCTTGTAGTTCTCTTATTTAGAAGTTATGTCTGACTCAGGGGGAGTATTTAGAAGCATACTCACATGATCTTAATGTACTCTTTTTCCCTACGATTAGGAGCATTTTTCCCACTGGGTTTTTGCTACCTAACAAGGTTTTAATGAGGCATCCATCTTGGGATGATCATACTCCGTTGAGTTCACTACCTTCGTCCAGTTTGACGAGTGTTTTAGACATTATGCATATTTTCTTACTTTTCTCCTTAGTCTATGGGTTTTGCCTATCTTGGGTTTTACCATAGCAAGGTTTTTGTGAGTTTTTGCAAATGCATACTTCAACTTAAATTTGAGACTCGCAATCACCCGTTGTGCCGATGACTTCATCAACTATTCTACCTTATCTGCTGAAGATCTGATGCGATGGTTCGTTGAGTATTTACACACTCAAGGGGGAGTGTTGCAGTCATATTTAGAATAGGAATGTGATTGTGTAAATCCTAGAGAATATGAGAATGCATCTTATATTCCTATTAGGAGTAGATTACCTATTAAATGTTGTAATCCTAAAGGGAAAGGTTTTACCCTTCCTACTACTATAAATAAAGGCACAATGGGGGTGAATCAAATATACCTCACAATTAAATCAATCTCTCTTCTCTCTCAATATTGTCGAACCCCTATCTCTCTCTAAATCCTGGATCGTTCAATCAAATAGGCCTACAACATGGACTGAATTCTATTTAAACATTTGAAAAAAAAAAAAAATTGTTGGTAGAGAAGGGACGGATGGGTTTTTTTAAGTATAATGATCCTCACTTCTTGAGGGAAGGGTAAGTGTCTTGCACGTAACCATTATGTAAGAGCTAATCTCGCTTAATCTTTCTCCATTTAAATAAATAAAAAATCAACTTTTATGTTTCCCCATTGGAATTTTGCCGATATGTATATGTGATTCGTAACATTGTCTACATACATAATATTGATTGATCGATCAATCACTAATTTTGTATGTAAACTCGATGAGGCAAAAATATAAACCAAATTAATGTTCAAACTCCCACTGCAAAATAGTATCTGAAATTTGAATCCTCAAACTCACATGTCAGTTCTAAACAATTTACAGCCTTAATTTTGTATGCAAAGTCAGATCATTATTGTCCTCTTCCAATAGTAGTAAAGCAGTTGACAAATCTCAGCACCACATTATGACAAGTCTCCACATATCAAGAATTATGTAGTAAAAACCGACTGGAACACATCGACTAGCCTTCTCCCATATGGGCAAATGGTGGTGCCATTCCTCACAGTTTTTCTTCTGCGCCTTGTACGGTGAGAGAGCAGTCGGTCTTCTTCACCAGAACTCATCTCCCCTCATGATCGTTATTACCAAGTTCAGTTCCAACTTGACATGTACAGGAACGAAGATAACGACGTATTTCATCTGTGTCTGTCAACCACAAGCAAGCAGCATTGCGATACTTGTATTCATAACTATATCATGAATATGGAAACAAGACTACTGCCAATCCTATCTATAAGAAATCAAAGCAACACCCAGTGACTTATCATTGAACAAAACAAGACTTCCATAAAAGGTGAAGTCTCTCTGGTTTTGTCCTCATGACCGTCATTAGCACGACTTCCACTGCTACCATTATATGAATGTTTGTGAGGAACTAGACAGCAGTCCTGGGGGTAGCTTCGTTGTTTTCAGCCTTGCAACAATCATTATACTGCAGTTCATACGACTGCATGAATCTATAGCTGCCAATTTCGTACAGCTTGAGATATTGAAAGGTTAAAGTTATCACACAATTCAATGTACAGAGATCATACAATGATAATTAGTTAAGTGATAAGTCGTGATCGATTCCCTGATGTGATAATTCTTCTACGTATACGTATCAGACAATTCACAAGTTGGGATTTGGTCAGAGAAAAAAAAACACTTCCATGTTGATTTTCTTAAATCAGTGCACTGAGTTGCAAGACGTAAGATATAAAGTTCAAAAAAGAATTTTGTACCACAACTATCCTTTAGATGAAGTAAGGATTCGAGTTTGGTATCAGGATCACATGTCAAATATCAGAATCCTTATTGTTGGTTTATAAGTGTTTATGCTGAAATGTTATAAGAAATTAGAGTAGAACTCAGTTTGAATGTCAGCCCTTGGATCACATTCCAAGTGTGCAGCTAAGAAGTAATCTTAGAGTAAGTGATAGTTTATGCCAGGTGTCATTACCTTATAGGGTAGATGAATGAAGGGTTAGATTTGAATGATGTAATGAGGGAATATTCCATTCCCAACGGTTACATGTGCACAGTGTGCATGTGAATGAAAAGTAATCAGCTTATTTGCTTCTTCTTCAAGCTATCGCTCCTTCTCTCTAAATCTCTTTCTCTCTTAAAATCTTTAATCTCCAGCTCCATTGATTGTTGATTTGAAGCTTATATACAAGATAACAATCTGTATGCTATCATGGCCTCAGAGCCAGGTTCGATTAACTAATACTGGGCGTTTAGATCTGTGAATGAGCTACCAAGAAACTCGAAATTGAGCTTGAGTTGATTGTGATCTGAGTCTAACATGGCAGGATTAGGTAGTAGTGAGGTGAGAGCACCGATTTTCAACGGTAATAACTATGAGTTCTTGAGTATTAAGATGAAGACCATTTTCAAGTCTCACGGGTTGTGGGATCTGGTTGAGAAAGGGTTTGAAAGCTCAGATTCGAAGAATGATGATGAATCTGATGACAAGAAGAAAGAAAAAGAGGGATCGAGTAGCACTGAAAAGATGACTCTCGCTGAGAGACTGATGAAGGATGCTAAAGCTCTGGGTCTGATTCAGGGAGCTGTTTCGGACAAGATATTCCCCAGAATTTCTCATGAAGAAACTTCAAAAGGCACATGGAACATTCTGCAGCAAGAATGTCATGGTGATAAACAGGTTAGAAGTGTTAAATTGCAAGGTCTTCATAGAGAGTTTGAATATACAAGAATGAGAGATGATGAATCACTTTCTGTTTATCTTACAAAACTACTTGATTTGATAAATCAAATGCGGAGCTATGGAGAGGAATTATCTCTAGAGATAGTTGTTCAAAAGTTATTAATTAGTTTGCCATCAGCTTATGACTCTATCTGTTCTGTTATTGAGCATTCGAAGGATTTGGATGTGATTGAGGTACAAGAAGTGGTAGCCTCTTTGAAGAGTTTTGAGTTAAGGCTAGATAGGCATTCTGAAAACAAAACTAAGAGAGCATTTGCTAGTCTTAATGTGAATCCCAAACCAGTTAAGTTCACTGGAAATCAAAATGCTAAGTACCATAAGAATTGGAAGGCAAAAGGTAAGAAGTGGGATAACAGACCCACAGATGGTGCTAGAAACCCTTGTAAGCATTGTGACAAGCTGCATTTTGGTGAGTCTCGATTCAAAGGCAAGCCAAAGTGTTATAACTGTGACAAGTTTGGTCACATTGCAAGGGAGTGCAACAGCAAGAAACCAGTGCAACATCTCAATTATGCCACTCAGGTACAATCTACACCCACTATGTTTTATGCTAGTAAGTAAACTCATACTAGTGTAAAAGGATGTGATGACGTATGGTTTGCAGATAATGGGTGTAGTAATCATATGACAGGAATGGAGGATCTACTTGTTGATATTGATAAGAATATGACTGCAAAGGTTGAAATGGGTACGGGACAACTTGTTGAAGTGACTGGTAAAGGGAGCCTTGTGGTTGAAACTAAAATAGGCAAGAAATACATCAAGGAGGTTATGCTTGTGCCTGGACTGAAAGAAAATTTGCTTAGTGTGGGTCAAATGATGGAGCATGGTTATTACTTGGTGTTTGGAGATCACAAAGTGGAAATCTATGATGACAGTTCATATTCCAACATGGTTGCAAGAGTACCAATGAAAGGAAATAGAAGCTTTCCAATGAAATTGCAGTCTGGAATGCACATTGCTTTTAAGGCAAGTGTATGTCCCTCTACTACTATGTGGCACAGAAGATTGGGACATTTGAACATGAGCAGTTTGAAGTTGATGCAGGAACAAGAAATGTTGGTAGGGTTACCAGAAATCAAAGCAGTTAAAGGAGTGTGTGAAGGCTGTGTTCTTGGTAAACAATGTAGGGAGGCATTTCCAATGGAAGCTACTACTAGGGCATTAACCCCTCTAGAGCTTATACACAGTGACATCTATGGTCCAATGCAGACAACTACAAAGGCTGGGAATAGATATTTTCTCACTTTCATAGATGACTACACAAGGATGTGTTGGGCTTATTTCTTAAGACACAAGTCTGAAGTCCTCATTGTGTTTAAAAAATTCAAAGCCACTGTGGAATTACATAGTGGTTATAAGATGAAGAAGCTTAGGAGTGATCGAGAAAGAGAATACACTTCAATGGAGTTTAACAGATTCTGTGAAGATGTAGGCATGGAAAGACAACTCACCACTCCATACACACCACAGCAAAATGGTGTGGTAGAGAGAAAGAATAGAACCATTATGGAAATGGCTAAGTGTCTTATGTTGGAGAAGAAGATTCCACTTGAATTTTGGGTTGAGGTAGTCAATACCTCTGTGTACATCCTGAATAGATGTCCAACCAAAGCTTTGAATAAGAAAACACCTTTTGAAGCTTACAGTGGGAGAAAACCAGGAATTAAGCACCTAAAGGTGTTTGGTTCATTGTGTTATGCTCATGTGCCAACTCAAAAGAGATAGAAATTGGATTTGGAAAGCAAAATGTGCATTTTCTTGGGGTATGGTAGTTGTGAGAAGGGATATAGACTCTATAACATTGAATCTGGAAATGTGATTGTTTCCAGAGATGTTGTATTCAATGAAGATGCATGTTGGGATTGGAATGCACAAAAGGAAAGAAGTGTGAGTATCCAGATTACTGAAGTGTGAGAAGGAAAAACAAGGATATGAAGGGAGTTCTTGCGAATCTGAAGCAAAATGTGAAGTGAGTGAAGACAGTGAAATGCCAAGCTCAAGCACTGAAATCTATGATCAAGGAAGAATAACAGGTCCACAGGATATTGATCATACTCATCTCAAGTACAAAAGTATTACAGGAGTGTATGAGAAGTGCAATATGTGCATTGTAAAACCAGAAAATTTTGAAGAAGCTGCCAAGGATGAATCATGGCAGAAGGCTATGAAAGATGAAATTACCATGATTGAGAAGAACAATACTTGGGAGCTAGGTGATAGACCATTTGATAAACCAATCATTGGACTCAAATGGGTCTATAAGACAAAATTGAATCTGGATGGATCTGTGCAGAAAAACAAAGCAAGGTTGGTTGCAAAGGGTTATTCCCAGAAGCCTGGAATAGATTTTAATGAGACATTTGCTCCAGTAAGACTTGACACTGTGAGAACCTTGGTGGCTCTTTGACACGTCCCGATCCCGATATTCCTCTAATACCAGGATAGACACGTGCTGGCCGACACCCGAAGGGTGACGAAAGCCATTTATTGAATGCAAATGCTGAGAATAAGGAATAAATAAGACTTATAAATATAAAATAAAAAGTATGGGATTTAGAAACGTGTTCAGAGCACACATCTAATCTAGAATATTAAAATAATTAATATAAAATTGAATGAATAAAAGAATGGGTCCTACACTGATAGGACTCGAAGATGCCGATGCGGAAGTGCCTTGACGTCGGGATTGTATGCCTCGTTTCTAAGTCCTGAAGGGGGCTCAAAACAAACATGAGTGGACCAATTTGATATACATATAATAAAACAGTTATCAACGTACTTACCCCCAAGTTTTATGAAAACACATAATATATCATGATAAACATAGGTTTTCCGAAACCTAGCATGTTGTGCAATGTCACAAATCATAACTTTTATATATACTAGCCACTAGTGAATGTCCAATATAACCCCCAGGCCCTAGCCAGTCTCCCCATCTCTGAGCAGACAGTCAGTGGAAAATCACCCCCAGGCTCTAGCCAGTATCCCCGTCCCTGTGCTTAATAGCTAGAGGAAACACACTTCAGGCCCTATGCCAACACCAAACCGTCGCCCGGGATGGACCGGAATCTATCCCTCCATCCCGTAGCAAAATCAGGACCACTAGGTAAGTACAAAACCATTGAACATTTATACATTGAAAAGCATCTTCATAGTATAAAGTCATCCATCATCTATACTATAAAGAAGTGTTCAAAACATATTCTAAATATCATATCGTCATCCATCGGATATTCTATAAGAACACGGGCTATAGGAAAAATAGTAGTAATTCAAACTAGCCTTAGTAAGCATGTTATTTCAAAGCATTTCATAGAACATAATCATTAAATCATGCTTTTCATGTATGCATTCTACTATCAAAACATGCATTTTTGAAGGGGTCCACTCATCGTACACCGTTGATGCAACGCCGTATCAAACAGGAATAACGGAATCACAGCTACTAATTGCACCTAATCACATAAAGGGTACATTTAGTCAAACTTTGCTCAAACGACTTAATTTAGGGAAACGGACATCGGAAACGGGTTCAGGATGTCGAAATTAGCTTAGGAGAAGTCTCGGACGAAAACCCGAAGAGTCAACAGTCAAAGTCAATGTTGACCGGTCAAAGTCAAAGTCAACGCTGATCGTTGACCGAGTCAATGGTCAGACCGGGTCAAAGTCAAACAGGTCACGGGCCTGGGTTTTGGTTTTGGGCTTGGGTCCTTAATGGTTTGGGTTTTAGAGGAAAAAGGGCTTAAGGTTTTTAGGGTTTGGGCTCGGCAGGAAAAGCCCAAAGGCCTTAGGTTTTCTTCCACATGGCTTGAAATGCCTGGGTTTTTTGGAATGTGGGTTGCCGGACCCATTCGAAAGAGAAGGCCGGATTCGGCCGGAAAACTACAAAAACTTTAAATGGCCATAACTTTGTCAATACTCAACGAAATCAAGTGATTCAAAAAAGAAAGTTGTAGTTCTCGAAGAGACGAAGAGAATGGTACCTACACGATGTCTAACTCGCCATGGTTTGGTTGAAAAATGGCTCGAAAGCCACAGAGGTCGCTGGAAGTTGGGTAAGATTCAAATGAGTATAACTTCTTCAATACTCAACAAAATTGGGTGATTCAAAAGGAAAGTTGTAGTACTTAGCGAGACGAAGAGATTGATGCCTTGCACGCCGGCCAACTCATTGTGGTTTGCCCAGAAATTGCCTCAAAAAGGGTGGTGCTCCACGCCGAAAAACATGGAGAAACTCCACCGAGGTGGTTTCTTCGTGGTTTGACGTCTAAAACATAACCACAAGGTCAGAAAAGAACTATAGGGATGTAAAGAGAAGCATTAAGAGTGTTTTGAGGCTTACCCAAAAAGGAATGGCGAGGAACTCGCCGGAGTTTCTCTGCTCCACAGAGACGAAGAGAGAGAAAGCTAACGTGGTGATGATGGTGATGCTGTCGTCGTTGATGGGGTGTGGGCACGGGTGTGTGTGGGTTGGTCCTCGGGGAGGAAAAGAGAGTTAGAGAGCCGAGAGAAAGATAAGGGAAATAAGAAGAAGAGGTTGACTTGGGGGAGAACAGAGAGGAGAGAGACCGAGGACACAAAAGCAAGGTGGGCCCTCTGGGCACACCTATTAAGACCCAAAAAACCATTTTTAAAATGATAAACTTAGTGAAAATACAAAAATACCATTTTTATACCGTAAATCTAGGGACGGGTTGTTACAATCTACCCCCTTTAAAAGAATTTCGTCCCGAAATTTAAAATCACTTACTAAACTGAAATACTCGAAAATAGTAAGAATAAATATAAAGAGAAATTAAGTCAAAGTGGGTGCATCAAAGAGAATATGTCACACCGTCGCGAGCGGGTTGCAAAATCCTCTATCATGCCTCCAAGCTCTTACTTTCTTCCCCATCAGTGTAAAAGTAGAAAACATACTTTATAAAAATATAAAGTCGAAAACATAAAATAGCTTAAGGTCAGAAGTAACTACGTAAAATACGGTAATCGCCAAAATAGGTATGTACTAGCATATAGGCCGAAAACTAATGCGAACTTAAAATTGAAAACGGAAATACTTCCCCCAAAAACATTTGTAACTTCCAAAATACAAATATATATAGCTATAATAAGGTAAGTTAAAATACTTGTACTGAAAACCAAAATCGAAAAAATGAGAATGGGTATCGCCCAAGCATACGAAACGTCACGTACTCCGAGAATAGCTGTCTTTGGGTCGAGCCCCAACAATAGCGAATTTGTAACAACTGCAGTAGATAGATCTTCCTGCTCACTTGCTTAACGAACCCAACAAATAAGTTATCGATATCACAGTCTGCAGCCCGCAATGTCGACAACACATTGTTGTCTCGATAAGCAAGTAGTAATTTCCTGAGGATGCACAATTTCTCATAACGTATTTTCGATCTTCCAAATACCAGTTCACAATGTTCCTCTGCCAACTAGTGTTGCTTGTAGAAGACTCTCGTACCATGTCGCAAAAAGTGCCATACCCCAAGCCGAACAAAACAGAAACTGTCGTCGTAAAACTCTATCCATCACCAAGCATCTTATTCTCCTCAGTTCTTCCAAATGTGACCAACTACTCCATTGTTTTGCCAACAAAGAACCCATTGAAAAATCTACCTTGGGATTCAAGAGGAATGGCTACCATGTTAGTAGTAGACCCAAAAGCTTGAACCAAGCAAGCAGAAAACGAGAAGTCATATTTCTCAACAAGCAATATTTCTTGGGAGTTGTTGTAATGCTCAATCCACCTTTCCATTTTTTTTTTTGTTTAGTTGCAGATTTCTAGTCAAACAAGATCAATGTTGGTGGAAAGAAGAATGACTCTCAAGTGATCAACCTAAAAACCTCAAGAGAGCACACACCTTTCCAGAGAAGTGCAACTTCTAAATGTGTTAACGCCACAATACGAGTGAACACAACGCGTTCAACAGGGTCTATACAGTTCGTTCAGAAATTCGACTTAGAACCCAAGATGGAATTAAATCTCAGTAGACGCCTAACAAAGGTGTGTTAAGGTTGAGTAGAAGATACCCTTAAAATAATTGAGCACCTGAACTTATTTACATATCGTTGGAAAAGAACTACTAGAGTACAATATGATGTTGATGAATTGCAGTAGGATAATGAGTGGTGACCATTCAATTCAGCATGAAGATAGTGATGCAATCTGCTGATCACTTGCACTACAATCTTCACCTATCCCTTACCAAAAGACGAATTAAACCTCACACCCACGTGGAACTCTTTCTAGTAAGTCTGGTATGCTTGTGAAAAGGTTATGCTCATAACGTTCCTATCTAAAACGATAAGAATTGGGTGCACACTTCCATCGGATTGATCAATCGTGAATTCTCTACTGAATGAGCAAGAAACCACGTCGAGAAGGCTAAAAGAACACTTTAGGATTTGAGGGTCAAAACAAGTTTCTCAAAAATAGAGTATTGGGATTTGAACCATTGAACCATTGAACCAGAAACCATATGCAAGTCAAGTCTTAGGCAAGCAGGGACATTGATTTATTACGCTTAGATGAAGGGAGGGTACCATGCCCAAATACACAGAAAACTTAAATTTATCTCATTCACACCCCTCCCTCCTCCACATTAGACATCTAAATAACATAGAACTTGCAAATGAATTGAGAGCTTGAGTGACCATCAGCTTGGTTAAGATTAAGAAAATAATCTAGCAAGAAACAGTCACAATTCCATTTATAAATACACAGCGATAAAAGTAGAAGGAAACATCGAACTTACAATGCAGGAGGCTTACAGGAGAAACTTGTTTAAACAGATATTCATTCATCAAGTTTGTCTCGAGTTGGCCTGCTCGAGATCTTACGAAAGGGAACAAGCTATTTACATGATTGTTTCAAACAAAATAGGACGTGCAACGTGCATGAAGAAAATGTTGCTGTCATTGATTCATTATCAGATGTACAAAAACATAATTATTTATTTGTAACCAAGTAAGCCTCTAAGAAGTTCAAGAGAATTACAGCCAATGAATAACTAATCCTTCTCTTATCTAAACTACAAGCCTATGAATACACAGGTGAAACCAGAGATCAATTTCAAACATGTAAATAGGGATTGACTCTCACTGATGTAATCCTCATGTATTATAAATACACTGCTCAACCACATTGATGCATGGTATGCAACTCATTCAAATCAAATTGGCTGCTCTAAGTTGTACACTATCATCATATATCACCATCTAGAAATACAATGCGAACAATTGCTTAACAAAATGCACCTAATCCTTATTACACTACTGATCGTAATGAGAAACTTCTCTGACTTTACGTGCATAAATATCAACACGAGATCAATAAATTAATGAATTTACCAAAGGTTAATGTGGAATACAGGATACGGATATTGATCCAAAACCCAAACCTTAACAGAGAAAATTAATGAACTCATGAGTCATATTGGTAACCGAAATGCTAATGTTTTCCCCTGGGAGGTATATTAAAACGCTGTAACATTAAAGGCATTTTAATTAAAGCACGGAGGCATGGAACCTTGTCAAATTTCCTTTTCATTTGACATTAAAAGAAGACTATTTCCGTGCATATATCGTAAGAAATCAAACCAATAACGAAACACCCAACCCTAGTGACATATCATGAAGTAAAAATATGACATCCATATACAAGTTAAATCTTAGGCAGGCATGGACATTGATTTATTAGTTACTCTTAGATGAAAGGGAGGGTACTACGCCCATATACAAAGAAAGCTTATATTTGTCTCATATATCTTTTTTCCACTTTAAGCTTCTAAAGAACATAAGACTTGCAGATGAACTGAGAGCTTGATCAGTTACCATCAGCTTGGTTCAGATTAAGACAATAACCTCACTGGATATACTTCGGATAAATACACCGTGATAAAAGTAGAAAAGACATCACACTTACAATGCATGAGGCTTATAGGAGAAATTTGTTAAAACAAAGCTTCACTCATTAAGTTTGTCCCGAGTTGGTGTACTCTGCGAGAAACGAGAAATGGTATAGACAGATCTTACGAAAGGGAGCAAGCTATTTACGTGATTGTTTCAAACAAAAAAGGACGTGCAACGTGCATGAAGAAAATGCTGCTATCATTATCAGATGTACAATCACATAATTATTTATGTATAACCAAGTAGCGTCTGAGAAGTTCAAGAGAATTACAGCCGATGAATAACTAATCATTCTCTTAACTGAACTACAAGCCTATGACTACACTATTGAACAGTGTTTACTGCTATATAAACAAAGAATGCCCTCCTTTTGAGATGTTTGCTTCCGATCTTTCTCTTGAACTGAAGTTGTTGAATGCCTTGTCGTTGTCATGGGGGACGTTGGGTTCAGACGTGTCCTCGCGAGTCGCAGTCCACCATTCAGAGCATGCGCTTGAACTTGAGTCCTGATGGCTCCTCTCTCCACAAGCCGCTTTGCAACCGGTGAGATTGTCTATTTACAATTGTCAACCTCTTCAAACTTGTTATACGTGATTGAGAAAACAAATGCTCATGAAATTAATCTAAGTCAATGTCGGAAAATTAAGAGATCAAATTCATCACAAATTGATATGGTAAATCATGCAATTCTATTCGAGATAAAGAAATATACCTGATCTGGTAAATCATGGATGCGATATTTGCACCAGCATCATCATCATCATCAGTATCTTCATCTTGGCATTCAGACGCCTCACTCTCTCTCTCTCTCTCTCTCTCTAACCGTGAAACCTAATGAGTAATCAGAGTCTTAAAGTGGTGAGTTTTATATGTGAATGGGAGGCTGTAAACGATGGGCGGAATTCAAATTCAGGGGCTGATACTGGTATTAGGGTTTCGAAATCAAATTTGGGAAATTCATTTGCCTAAAAAAGATTACACGTGCATTGTATCCAATGTATTGTATAATTCGTATCAGAGTCGGCAGGCAACTTCTTCAGGTGTTCTCGCCTAGGACCCTTTTTTGTTTTTTTCTTCTTTTTTTTGACAAGCAACGATAGATTGACATTTTATTCACATAGATGCCAATTGGGTACAATACTTCAGTGACCAAACAATGATCTGAAGGTGAATTTGCTCAAGTAAGGCAACAATAATAAAACACCTAAACGGCTACCACATATGCGAAAACTTCACACGCCACCATATAAAACTGTCACGGAACAAAATTTTGTACCAAAGGTGTTCTGGGGCCTTTGATGTTGTACCAAAGGTCCAGTAGGTTGGATTTTTATTTATTTTTTTATTATTTTATATTTGAATAAGCATTATGGCGGGAGTCAACGAGTCGTGGAACAAAATTTTGTATTTTCTCAAATAAAGTTGATTAATATACTAGCTAATTAGCACTTAAGCGCTCTCTACAATTAACACTTATATAGAACATCAAATTGATTTTGTATTTTCTCAAATAAAATCTATTCGGCAAATTGTTTCATGAAAATAATTCAGAAAATGAATAACGCATAAACAATATTTATTTTACGTTCTATAGAACATCAGATTGTTTTTTTTCTCTCTATTTTTTATGAATATTTAAAAAAGAACTAATGAAAAGATAAGAAAGATACATTTGAAAACAAAGTTAAGAGTTTTAAAAAAAACTAAAATAAATTAAATCATGCTTGCCACCATCACTGTTGCCATTGCCACCACAACATTCTCAACGGACATTGCCCATGCAACCATGGCCACCACCACCTCAACCGTATCTCACCATCGCCGCCACCATCACATCCATCAACCCCATGGCCACCGCTTTTTCACCTCCAATGTCTCACCACAACCACTAGCACCTCCACTGTTACCACAATCACTAACATCACCACCTCCACCATATTATCCACCGTTATCACTCTCACCCCCATGGCCATCACCACCTCCATCGTCTCATCATCTAACCACCATTGCCCTTGCCGCCACCACTAGCACCATCACATTTTCCACTACCATCACCCTCAAAACCATTGTTAACACAACCAACGCCTCTGCTACCATCGCCGCCATCATCAAAGAAAAACAAGTGATTGATTGTAAGAATAAGAACGTTAACAAGGTTAAAACCAAGGCCGAAATTGCCAAGTTCAAAGCTGATGAGATGGCTAAGGCGAATGAGTTCATAAGGAAGCAACAGCAAATATATTGGGAAGCTGCTCGGCTTTTTCTCATTGGGGTGGAAAAAAAATGTGGTGATTGATGACAAGTTCAGCACCGAGGGGGAATTTCATATATATGTTGATTTCTGGTGTCACTTTTCAATGACCATATGTCATCCGTTTAGGTACACTAGTTTCAAGTACATATATGCAATCAACTTTGTCATGTTTCCCAATTGCAATGTTGCTGAATAAGTATTTGTGCTTCGTAACATTGTTTATTTATGTAGTACTGATTGATCGATCGATCTTTAATTTTAGTATTTGTGCTTCGTAACATTGTTTGCAAAATAAGAAGACAACCCCTCCCGTTCCCGAGTACAGTTCCCTTTCGGAACTGGAAAAACGAAGAGTTCAACTTCTATCTGTGTAAGTTGCAAGTTGGCTTTTCAGCAACTAGCCAGTTTATGAGACCATGTCAAGTTCACCAAATCCATCAGCATTACTATATGGACTGTGCACCTGATAAAAAGAGAGACATCACATTTAGATGAGGACCTAGTGAGAAATTTTTAACTGGTTGCCTGCTGAATCTTTGTTTGAAGACTACAACTTCACTGCAAAGTGTAGAAGATAGGGATCAGGCCAGTCCTCTTTGACTTTCTCATCTGCCAGAACTTAACGGTTTTATGATTCGAAACATATCATAACTTCTTACAGTTCGAGTCAGAATATATATTAAGATCAAGTTGATCAACTAAATTTTTTGGTATGGAGATTAGAATATTTTACCTTTGGTAATTGCCGATTTCAATATCTTGAGCCTTAGCTAGGTCAGGCTTTCCAATACCAGCACCATCATAATTTTCATTGTTGAAAATAGGTGCAAGTGAGCGAACACACGGCCCTTTTTTGGAATAAGATTCTATATGAAAAACACATCAACGAAATTGTCCAAGAAGTTATGAGTCATGTATATAGTTCTTACCCCCTTCAAAAATTGGCAATATCATATGTGGAGTGAAAAATAATCGTGAAAATTATGGAGGCGACACGTGTACTTTTGGGTGAAAAAGGGCAATATTACCCTCGATACACACCGGAACTTCTACGCGCAAGTAGCGGACAATCATGGCACAATCAAGGCCAAAAGTGATCAAAATAGGTATTTATTCAAACCTATTTCATCCATCCTCATCAAATCATCCCCACAAGGTAACCTTCAATTATTCATTCAAAATAGGATTAATTACCTAAATTAATTGATTAATTTCCTAATTAATTAATTACTTTTCTAATTAATTTCCTAATTGATTGCAAAATAATATCTTGCAATTACACCCAAGGGCATAGCCCAAGCCTAGCACCCATGGGCACAGCACGCAGACAATCCATGCCAGTTGCCCGACCCGTTCCCACGGTCCAATCTGAGGCCCAACGTACTTTCGTGGCCGACCAAGCAATCCCAACCAATTCAAGACCGGTTCAATCGTCCCAGTTTCAGATTTCTGGATCGACGATTGAACCGGGGGTATTTTCACCCTATTTCTCTGTAGATTTGACATCTCAACCCAAATCTCGCGCGTAAAGTCCATTACACTTCCACCACTCAAGGATATGTATATCGTCCAAGCTCTTCCACCCTAAAATGGCGAACAACACTTGTCTCGACAAGTCATAGAGTTGACAAGTGCCCTTACACAGTAGATTACCTTGGTGAATCAGCTCTTGCAGCGTGCCCCAGACGAGGTGTCCCGAAGTAGGACATGGCAGATGGCGAACCTTTTTAGCAGCGTCCTGGCAAACATCCACTCGACTAGTCACGAACCGAATGTTCTGGCAGTGTACATTCCCGACTGGACCCCCAAGATAGTGTATACTGTCGCCTTAGCGCTCAGAGGTGCGTGCACTCTCGGTTAGGCCCACAAATAAGCATACATTCATGGTTGGGGCCATACTTCGATAATCAACAATGAGCAACCTTCTAAGTGCAGTGTTCATTCGCGGCTAGGCCAGCATGAAGCATCGTCCACCTCATATTGGAGTAGGCAACACGACGAACGAAGAAAAGGAGCCACTTAATCCAGTTCAAGTTCAATCGACAACCTGCGAGTAATTCGCTCACTTGCCAGGAACGTACCACATGCACTGCAGTCGCAACATAGACGAGCCAAGCACAGGGAAGAGCAGCCTAGACCAACATGTTAAGATCGGGGGCAGCCGAGAGCTCCACTACCCTAACAAATGCATTTTCAGGAAGAAGTGGAAATGCTCATGACCGAGCGATTGCGCGATTCTTGTTGCGCACAACGTGGCCCAAGCCTGCCCCAGCTCTGCACTCACAGCTGTGCCTACCTACTCCACGGCTCTTGGCAACCTTTGATCTGTCACTATGGCTCATAACTGTGTTGATCTTGCTATGTGGCTTGAGCCGACCAAGCCCATGGCACTCCAAACTTTAAAGCATCCAAAGACGGAGCAAATGATAAGGCTTTATTAGCAGCCCTTGCTAGCGAAATATTTAGTAGTGAAGAAGCTTTCAATCCATTCAGATTCTCAACTGATCACCAACCAAGCCTCAAAATGGCACATGACGAAACATCTAATGATGACGCAATACTTGAAGAAAGTCCGGGAACAGCTCGATGTGCTTCCTACTTACACCCATACGCAGGTTCCATACGTAGTTCGAAGTCTCAAGCAGATAGCCAAACAAGACCTCGCAGGCTGATGAATATTTCAATTGTCCAGCAGTCCAGCTTTCCATAACTGCACTCACGACAATGACTTCCATGCTCTCAAGTGTGAGAGGATAAACTAATTGCTTTCTAGTGCGAAAGGGTAAACCAATTCCCCGACACCCATATGAGTCTACTTTCCAGTGCGAGAGGTTAAACTAATTGCTCTCCAATGTGAGATGATAAACTAATTGCGCTCCAGTGTGAAAGTGTAAACCAATTCCCCGACACCCATATAGGTCTGCTCTTCAATGCGAAAGGATAAACTAATTGCTCTCCAGTGTAAGAAGGTAAACTAATTGCTCTTCAGTGAGAGAAGGTAAACTAATTGCTCTCCAGTGCGAGAAGGCCACATAGCTCAAACGATCGAATGCTTGAAGACCAACTAGGCAGCAAATGGTCAGGAGGCAGCAACCACTTTGCACTCAACAGTTCGCTCAACCGACACTTCATCTTCAGTAACTTCGTCATTGACTGCTCCATCTACGGCAGCTGAGAAATCAAACTCAAGCAATTTCCTCATTTTTGGCAAGCAGCCTAAACCGTGGTCCATGCCACGCCACTTCCTTGACCCATGCCAAGCCAGTCCTTGGCTTCAATCAAGCCGAGCAGCACAAGCAATGGCCCCTGCCACAACATCGCATTGGCCCATGCCAAGCGGACTCTTGGCCTTTGCCAGCCGATGTGCCACACCACCTCAACGGCTGCCCTGCGACAACACCACCCAATTAAGTTTTTCTTACATTGGTGTAGCGTGGATAGGACAAAGAAATCAACGGAAGACGGTTCTTTGCACGGGCAAGCAAAGAAGAATGCTAGGGGAGGGGGAACAAATATCCTCTAGTTTTCTCTCTTTCTTGTAGGGACAAATAATTGTCCTTCGAAGTTGATTTAATCCTTTACTTAAGGTAGGCTTAAATAGGCGTTGGAGGTGATTTATTTCCTTTTTCTAGAAGAATCTAATTCCAAGTCCAAGTGAGAATCTGCATCAAAGCTGAAGATCTCTACACCTGCTGCCCTTTCCTGCGAGCAGCCCAGCAGGTGTGGGGGCATTTGTGGAGTAAAAAATAATCAAGAAAATTATGGAGGCGACACGTGTATTTTTGGGTGAAAAAGGATAATATTACCCTCGAGACACACTGGAACTTCTACGCGCAAGCAGCGGACAATCATGGCACAATCAAGGTCAAAAGTGATCAAAATAGGTATTTATTCAAACCTATTGCATCCATCCTCATCAAATTCTCCCCACAAGGTAACCTTCAATTATTCATTCAAAATAGGATTAATTACCTAAAGTATTTGATTGCAAGATATTATTTTGACATAATATCTTGCAATTACACCCAAAAATCACCATATGTGGCCGGTTCCCATCTCTCCAAAAGGGGCCGGCCACACCCCTATAAATACCACCTCATTTCTCCAAAAACCTAAGTCCATTCTTCTCCAAAAATTCTCTAAACACTTTCTCTCTCAAATTCTAACTTTGGCATCGGAGGTTCTTCGGCCAAAGCCCATCCTCATTCATCATGGGCGCGTAAGGCTCTTGGCCTTGACCTTAGGTGTTAATTGTTTTGCAGGTGCATTTTCATCCAAGAAAAGGAAGGCGGAAATTTGCATCCACATCATACTTCTTCTGAAGCTCCAGCTAGGCACCGAAATATGCATATATATATATGTATGTATGATATCATATATACCTTTGTTTGTGTTTATATATATCATACACATAGTAACACGAACTCAACCGCAGCAACAAAACCATTTAGTTTGTCAGTTATGTAGTGCAAGGAACATATGACATTGGTGGTGACTAGAGTACATATAAGAACATACTAAATCTCTACAGTTTCATAAGTGCAAACAGATACTACGTCATTTCCTTTTTCGTGTTTGGTTGTGGACGACATACCATCATGAATTTCTTGCAAACAAAGCAAATACATAAGCTCATCTTTGTCATGCAGCCCCCAACAATAATGAAAACACATCATTCAAAAGTAATCCGGATTAAAGTCGTATTCATGTGAAAGTTCTCAGATGGTTACTAATTTAACCTAGAGGGGTGAATAGGTTCCAACTTAAAAATTCAATTCAATTTTAATTTTATTTCCACATTCACAACACTTATCAAATTATCTTACACATATGCAGTTAAAAGCAACAAATAAAACGTGCACACATGATGTAGGATTTCACGAGGCAAAACCCACCACTGGGAAAATCCTCAGGCTCCTAAGCCAGAAAACACTAAGAGAAAAAAACGAATACAAAAAGACTTACAAAACTCATCTAGACACGCATACTAGCTAACAACTTTGTCTTCACACTTTGCAACTCGATATCTCTTCAGCCTTCGAGTGGAAGTGGCACGACACTAACTGACACCCCCCGATCCTGATATTCCCCGAATACCAGGACAGACACGTGTTGGCCGACACCCGAAAGGTGACGAAAGCCATTTATTGAATGCAAATGCTGAAAACAAGGGATAGATAAGACTTATAAATATAAAAGAATAAAGAATATGCATTTAAGGAACGTGTTCAGAGCATACAACTAACTAAGACACTAAAAGAAATAATATAAAATTGAATGAATAAAAGAATGGGTCTTACACCGAGAGGACTCGAAGATGCTGATGCGAAAATGCCTTGATGCCAGGATTGTATGCCTCGATTCTAAGTCCTGAAGGGGGCGCAAAACAAACATGAGTGGACCAATTTCTAGATTTATGCGTGTCATCCCGGTATTCGGGGAATATCGGGATCGGGGCGTGTCACTAACGCGACCATCAATCACCTTCTTCTCGAACTTTGCAAAATACTAACACGATCATGCAAAATGAATGAATGGTATGATTTTTGAAAAACAATCAATTACGAAAATCACAAGGCACATTTTCATAATTGATTTCTAATTAAAGCTCATAAAAAACAGTGATTAAAATAATTTAGATTGAAAATATGACTTTAGCTCCTGAAACTCAAGTTTCTTTACATAAAACCCGATATAGTCTTTTTATCTGAATAAAACCCAATGACTAGGCTCTACATAAGCAAATTCATTAATTGGGTTTGACTTCATAGATTTTGCTTTTTTCGGATGACTAGAATACCCCTAATTACAATTTTAACTTTAATTGTACATATTTGAAGGGAGGGATTAATGATTCTAAAAAATGCATTAATGTTTAGATTTATTGCATAGTATAAAAATTAGAGATTGATGCTTATGTCAAAAATAAAATAATTGAAACATTAATGCTATACTTTTCTTAAGACTCATAATTGTTTTCATTTACCAAATTATATATATACTAAAAGAGAAAACGGGTTACTGTTCATTCTACAGTGTTCTTCCGTTTTTGCCCTTCAACTGCTCTTCAAGTCAGGTTTTTTTTTTATATATTGCACAATAAGATGACGATTATATCCCTGGTCTTCACTAGAAATCTCTTGACTCTTCTGTTTCGTTCTATTTTCTCTCAATCAAAAATGCAAATCCCTGCTTCTCGAACGCTTTTTCTCTCTCGCAGCAGAACCACCGCCACCATAAGACGCCACTGCGGCGTCAAATTCGGGGCCTTTAACGACATCGTTTTCTAAAACCCTCTCTACTCAAGGTAAGTTATTCTAGGTTTTAGTCCATATTCAGATTGTTGATGCACAAAATTGCCGATAACTTTGGTACAACAAAAAGTGTCAAGTTTATGACCTTCGCTTGGTTGCTCCGGTCATTAGTGTGGATAAGTATGTAAATAGACAGAGACAGGGAAGCAAACAACACAAGACGTACGTGGTTCACCCAAATTGGCTACGTCCACGGAGTAGAGGAGTTCTCATTAATTGTGAAGGGTTTACACAAGTACATAGGTTCAAGCTCTCATTTTGTGAGTTCTAGTGAATAGTCTAGTACAAATGACATTAGGGATTATTGTGGGAGAATGATCCTTATTTATAGAAGAGAGTTTCTAGCTTTGTTCTGACATTGACATGTGTCATGCTGTGAATGCTGTGATTGGCCTCTGACCTTGTGGGTCCTTGACGGTATAATGTTGACCGGTGCTCAGTAGTTTCGGGATTGGTCAAGTATGGTACAAACAGTGCTCCCCTAAGTTCCCGAGTGAGGGAAGCTCATTGGTTGGGGACTTGCAAGATCCAAGTCATTGAGTAATCCTAAAAGTTCCAAGTACTGAAGTGTGGTGTCATTTTCACTTGTCTTCTTTATCCCATAGGTGTAAGTGGTATGCTCTCTAGTTGTCCCCTAAGTAGATGTGGTATCTTCAGTTGATGTTGACACACAAGGTAATGTATCATTTTCACTTGAAGCTTACTTGTAGTTTCGGGCTTGGTCAAGTGCGATGCAAACCCTATAGTAGGAGTCCCTCAAGTCTCTGAGCGAGGAGATATGTCGAAAGAGGTGACAGACAAAGTAAGCAATCAAAGTTCTAAGCAATCAGTCTTAGATTATAAGTTTGATCTCGGGTTCCGGTTGATTGTTCTCCTTCTCCTTGTCTTCCAGACCGCAATAAGGACAAAGAAAAAAACATGGAGAAGAGACAATATGAAATACTTTTGCTTTTGAAGAAGTAACGGATGAATCGGCACGTATTCTGTTGCGCTTGTCTCCACATGCTTCCTTGTATCTTTTTCACTTGCCCTATTGATAGGTGCATATTTTCATATATTTTTATCATATACTTTCTTTGGATTTTGTATATATGAATGGGTTAAATGCACTAATTTATATTGTTTTAATTTATAGGCATTCAATACAGGAGTTAAGTGAAAAAGAAGTGAAAAATGAGCTTTTTGGGTGTCTTGAGTAATTCCAGTGGAGCACGAGGCTAATTAACTGGGCTAATACATATGTACTACAACAAGAAGATGAGACTGCAACGGTTTTGGAAATCAAATGGACATGGGAGTGCTATTCAATGGATTTAAGGAGAGACATAATTATTTGTTTTTATTATATCCGTTTATTTTCTTTTTATTTAATTATCCGTTTATTTTCTTTTTATTTAATAAGAACTTAAAGTGCATTAGTTAGGATTTTAGTGGGGTTTAATTAGTTTTTTTTCTTCTTTGTCTTTGCCGTGGGTCTTCTTTATATGGAGATTGATTCTCCATTGTGGGAGAGGAACCAATCCACCAAACAAAAACACAATTCATATTCCAAAGGGGGGCTGCGGCAAGGAAGGGAAAAGGGAAGAGTTTTCTAGTTTGTTTTTTTTTCTTTGCTAGGGCTACGATGTAGCCTAATCATGAATACTTAATTGCCTTGTGGCATTGTTATTATCAAGTTTTTCTTCCTTATTGAGTATCTTTTGCTATTCGTAATGCGCTTGATCTTTATTTAGATGCTTGATCACCATCTAGGTTTAAATTAGGTTGATTTGATGCAAGTTAGAGTATATGCCATGCTTAACTTGGGTTTAGCTTCTTGCAATTGATACCATAAACTCCTATTTGTAGATGCCATGCAATTAGGGTTTGTGTGATTTTCCAACGATTTCCATAGAGCTTAATGGGTTCTTATTTGTTTAAATTCATCTAGATGCCATAGAGGGTTAACATGTAAGGATACTTTTGATGCAACCAGATGCCATGGCCGTTGAATATTTTAGGGAAAATCGATCATCAATATTGGAGAACTACTTGAGCATAACATATTAAGGGAATTAAGTAGAATTGGTTACGGTGAATTCGGATGCCCTAGGTTTTATTTTCTTATGTTTTTAATTTTATTATTCATGCATTTTATTTTAAAGTCATATTTCATTTTTAGCTTAATTCAATTCTCCTATCTTTTCCGTTAAAGCTTTTCTCCGCTATAATTTGTTTCAATTTGATTAGTAAGACTTTAGAATCAATTCGATCTCTGTGGGACGATATCCGTGCTTATATGCTATACTGTCATTTGATTCGTATACTTGCGAGCACAAAAATTCGAGACTTAATGAGCCTAATTTTGGTTATCTAATTTTCGCAACATATGTTCCCCGGGCAAATGTGGTATCTTCTCTGGAAGCATAAGATGTTGAAGATAAGTACTCGAGAGTAATGTTAGGTAAGTAATCAAGCAAGGGGTTCTAGGCAGTCAGTTCCTGACTGGAAGCTTGATTCCAAGTGCTGACTGATTGCTCTCTTTCTCTTGGTCCTGCAGGTGAGAACAAGGACAAAGACAAGGACAAGGAGAAAGCATGATATGAGATACTCTTGCTTTTATCCCTGATGATATGAGATATTCTTGCTCTGGTGTGGCTGGTTTGTAAAGGTATTATTGGGGAGGAAGAAAGCTAAGTATTTCGAGAGGTTTCGTTGGGAATGCCCTCTCGGATGTGAGGAAGAGTTGAGTATTTTTGCAAGTCTGCCTAGCCGTGGAGGATAGAGGTCGACATATATAGTGATTTCCCAATTAGCAAGTAGTGGTTTTATTCCTTTACCCTTGTGGGTAATAGTAGGGTAGCTGGAACTTCAAAATTCTTGTGCCTTAACTTTGTCAGAACTCTTTGGCAAAGTTACCCTTGGTATTTGGAAAGCTGATATTGCTTGTCAGGATTGGCGACAAATTTTATCCAGAGAAATCTGGCTCTTTGAAATTCGGAGAGTGGTGCATCTTCGATCTTTGAACAAGCGACCATGTTGCCCTTTCTTTTATAGGGGCACCAATTGTGTTCAAGAAGTACATTTAGAGAGTTACTGCTTTGCAGAAGTTTCCCTCTTATTTTTGTATTTCTGAGATTTGTTGGACCTCCTATTTCCTTCACCATCTCTGGAAATGGCTTGCCCATCTGATCGTCGTCTTGATTTGAATGTTGGGGAAAACGCTGACATGTCTTCTCCAACCAACATATGGCACCCATCATTCTTATCCCCTAACAGTTATCTTACGGTTGGGGATACTGTGATGAAAAATGACACAACCGCTACAGTGATGGCTAGAAATCTTCTTACCCCCAGAGAGAGTATGATGTTTTCCAAACGATCTGATGAGCTGGCTGTTCAGGATTCTTTGGCCTTCAGCGTGCAGTGTGCAGGCTCTGTATCGAATATGGGCCAACGCCTTCTTGCTCGAACTCGCCAGGTTGAATCCTTGATCGCTGAGGTGGTGAGCCTTAAGCAAGAGATCAGAAGGCTCAAGCATGAAAATAAAGAGTTGCACATGCTTGCCAATAATTACTCGACGAGCATGAAGAAGAAGCTTGACCAGCTATAGTAGTCTAAAAGTCGGATTCAAATTGACCATCAGAGGTTTATGGCTTTGTTCCAGAGGCATCTTTTGCCTTCACCATCTGGAGTTTCCCCACATGTTGAGGCTCTGGATAATCAACCTATGGTGCTTCATCTTTCTGGAGCTTTGCCGAGTACTGAGGCTTCTCATGAGTAACCTTTGTGAAGGTTCCCTCCTCTTTGTTTGTTTTGATTATTGTGTATGTACATATATGTAACTTGTCGGAAATATCAATAAACAAGCTTTACTTCGTTCAGCGTATTATGTTAAATACACTGAGGCATCCTCCACTAAGTTCTTTGAATTTTTCCTTTTGTTGAAGTTTGCATGTTGAAACTTCGTGGGTGGATCCTGTAGGCTGAAATAATGCTCCTCTAATTTCCCGAGTGAGGAAAGCTTCTCAATTGGGGACTTGAAAGATCCAAGTCACTTAAGTATTAGCAGAACTTCCAAGTACCGAGGTGTAGTAGCATATGATAGGAGTCCCCCAAGTTGCCGGTCGAGGAGAGTTGCCGAATAAAGTGTCTTGCTTGTTACGAATTTGTCAGAATAGCGATGCCTTGTCTTGCTTCATTTGGTGAAGCACAATTCTTTCTTAGTGAAGTATAATTCTTTCTTGCTTCTTATTGAGAGGTAGGGAAATAATAAAAATGAGACCCAAGGCCTCATCCCTTTTTGGTGGAATTGCTTTTCATTTCCACTAATCAGCCTGAGTCGCTGCAATATAACACTATCCTCTGTAGCTCAAATCACAAAGTTGTCTTTACAAAAGTTGTTCCTTAACTTGTGAACTACAACATATCCAAATTTGAGATCCATCGGAGTAGTACAACTCTAGTCATTCAGGTATGATGAGTGACTGTTCATCATTTGTCTGTCAACCCGTCAGACCTGTTGTTAGCTTCAAAACTCCATTTTCTCTTGCTCAAATCAACATAATTTCTTCACCGAAGTTGTTCCTCATTATCTCTTCCATAACATATCAAAAATTTAGAATGAACTAACGATTAAATACTTCCAGATCTTCGAAACATCACAGCAGCTTTGAAATCTGCAGGAATCTGACTGTCATGTTTGGAGCTTCAACACTCTAACTTCCGTCTCTCAAATAGAAAAATTTCCTTCTTGAAAGTTGTTCATCTACTCAAGAACTATAAGATGTCCAAAATTCAGCTCCCCTAGGAAAGAGCAGAAGTTGCAGAAATTTGATAGATGAAAGAAGACGGAAGAGGGAGAGAGAGAAAAAGGCTTGACTAGTTGAAGCTATTTTTAGGACACAAAATTTGATTTAGCTTCATGCTATCTTGATCAAGAGTGTGTGAAGCTTTTGAGAATTTTTCAAGAGTGTGTGAAGCTTTTGAGAATTGTAGTTGCCCTCCATTGATGAAGCTTTGTTGGCACCATAAATTGATTTTGAAGCTTTTGATGTTGAAGCTTTGTAGGTGAAGCTTTTGATGTTGAAGCTTTGGAGGTGAAACTTTTGATGTTGAAGCTTTGTTGTTGAAGCTTTGTAGTTGAAGCTTTGATGTTGAAGCTTTGTAAGTGAAGCTTTTATGTTGAAGTTTTGTAGATGAAGCTTTTGTGTTGAAGCTTTGTAGGTGAAGCTTTGATGTTGAAGCTTTGATGTTGAAGCTTTGTAGGGTGAAGCTTTTATGTTGAAGCTTTGTAGATGAAGCTTTTGTGTTGAAGCTTTGAAGGTGAAGCTTTTATGTTGAAGCTTTGATGCGGAAGCTTTGATGTTGAAGTTTGTAGGTGAAGCTTTGATGTGGAAGCTTTGATGTTGAAGCTTTGTAGATGAAGCTTTGATGTTCAAGCTTTATAGGTGACGCTTTGATGTTGAAGCTTTATAGGTGACGCTTTGATGTTGAAGCTTTATAGGTGACGCTTTGATGTTGAAGCTTTATAGGTGAAGCTTTGATGTTGAAGCTTTATAGGTGAAGCTTTGATATTGAAGCTTTATAGGTGAAGCTTTGTATTGGTCATCATAAATTGGTTTTGCTTCACACTATCTTGATCAAGAGTGTGTGAAGCTTTGTAGGGTGAAGCTTTGTGGGTGAAGCTACTGAGCATCAACACAGATCATCCCCAATTTCAAAATTTTAGGGAATTGATTCGTTTTCCTGTTGCATGTTTAACATTCATCTGGGTGATGGTGGTTTGAGGGTGTATGAACTGGAATTACTGATGGTAAGCTTGCATTTGATCAAATTTGGGTAAGAACCGTGAAACTCTAATCTTAATTTTGTCCTCCTTCGAATTTAAAAGCGAAACTTGATGTATGTATACTCTTTTTTTATTGTGAATTATGTAAATTAAGTGTCTTTGGAGGTATTATGGGTATATTGTCTGAATTGGGGTTTTTAAAGTTTACCAAGAAATTTGATTTGGGATTTTGAATTTTTTTTACAACTCAGTAATTTGTGGTGTTATTCTTAGGTTTTATCAAGAAATTTGATCTAGGTTTCATATATTTTGTGACTCACATTGTTTTTTAGCATTTTTTTCGTCACTGACAATATTGGGAACATATTTGTTAGTGTTAATTGGAGCAACCATGGGTTTAATTTGCATCAAGTTTCAGCATTTTGTTCTAATTTTTGCAAGTTATTTGGTACAGCTATTCATACTCTGATCACAATTGCTGAGAGTCTCAAGAGCAATTAAGTTGCTATTGAAAAGAGTAAGTCGATATTTAACAAGTGTTGTGTTTGATTTTCAGTACTATTTTGATAAACATAATGGTTAATGTTGCAGGGTACTACTGGAACAAACATAAACGCCTCTACTTTTGTCTCGAAGCTAGATGATGAGTCCATATTATATTATATATTTAACCTTATTCTTAGTATATTTTAGTTATTATTTTAGAAGAATTTTGGTACTTTGAATTGTATTTTCAATGTAGGACATGAGACTTCCTCTGAGCAAAAAGTGATCAAACAGACGAATTTTGGAGTGATTCCAATTGAAGGAGGTTCGTGAGTCTTTCAAGATGATTGTATCCATTTCAGATTTTTCTACCAAGCTGTTTGACTGTGGCGATGAAATAAAGACCCAGCACGCAGCTTTACTAGATTGACATTTCTGGACATTTGGGTTATTTTGGAGGTCAAGATGGCATATTTTGAGGAATATTCTTTCTGAGGATTTGTAGGGGATGACTTCAGCTTTCAAAAGAGACCTTTTGGGACCAAATCGGAGTTGATTTGGTCGGTCAAAAGACTAATTTTCTAAGAAGTCCGAATTTTAGTTCAAATAGGAAACCTTTTATTTTATGTTTTATTATTTTATTATGTTTCCTAGTTTTATTCTAAGACATTTTAGGGTTTTATTTTGCAGTAGTATAAATAAGGCTTTTTAGCTATTAGGGTTCTCTAGAGAGAGGAGTAGAGGAGGAAACACACGCACAAGCCTTTGATAATTCAAGTTTATTTTCTAGGTGTTTTCTATCCTTATTCTCAATAATATTTTGTTTTATGATTGTTCGTAGCTAGTTTCTTTTGCTAGGGCAATGCCTCGAGCCTTAGCATGAATATGTGATTTTATTACTTTGCTTATGAATGGATACATGCTTGCTTTGAATTATTAGTCACCTCAATTTAAACTATCTAATTGTCTTAGTGATTAACAACCATTAGGGTTTTTAGACAAGTAATTTGATGCAACTGTTGGAACATCACCCTAAAATTGAAGAGGGCTTCTTGTGATTAGTAATTGTAAGTTCACTTAAGGCGAACATCACGCTCTTAAGGGTTGCATGGTTTTTCAAAGGGTTTTCACAAAGCTTAATGAGTCTTGCATGTTTATATTTGATCTGAACATCACAGACGGATTGCATGTTAGATATACGTTTTCGCTTGAACATCACGAGGAAAATATGTATTAGGAAAGCCTAACCTTCAAAGCATGTATGTAGAAATTCATAAGTAATTGGTAAAATTGCATATGATTGTTCAGGGGACGGCGGAACCCTAGGCTTTACAGATTGACTTTTTTTAAATTGTTCTCTAGTTAATTTCTTTAATTGTTTTATTTTAAAATTCATTTTTATTATATTAAGTTCTAAAATCAATATTTTCCAAACTTTGTTTTAAATAATTAATTAAGAGTTGGTTTTAAACACAAATTATTCATTCAATCCCTATGAAAAACGACCTTACTTGAGCTGCTATACTACGACTACCTTGTACTCTTGCAAGTATTTTTAAGTGTAAGTGTTTTTATACCTACTTTTGCAGGTGGTAAAAATTCCTATCACTGGATGACGAAGATGGACGGATTGTGTTGAAGGCTCAGGTTCGTTATTTCCTTTTGATTTTACTGATCAGAGTTGTTATGTTACTCACTGCTGGACTTTTGTAATAATCATGTGTTCCTAATACTAAAGCTATTCCTCTTTCTATCTCATAGTTGGTGATTTTGCTGAGAAAGGCTGAAGAAGTCGAAGAGACTGCAGTTGCAGCGTGAAGGCATATATTATTCAGCGGAGTTTGAGTTGAAACTTGGATGATGAGTAGTAGCTGGGTAATTCATTAAAATAATAAGGATGTGTATATAAGAGACAGGTTTAACACTTTGCTTCCTAATGCATGTTTTCTTACATGCCCTTTGATACAAATAATGAGATTTTTTGCAGCTCACAGCTCTCTCTCTCCCTCTCTCTTTCTCTCTTTCTCTGTCTCTCTCTCTGTCTCTCTCTCTGTCTCTGTCTCTCTATCTCTCTCTCTCTCTCTCTCTCTCTCTCTCTCTCTCTCTTTCTAAGGATGTTTATATGAGAGATAAGTTTAGCATTTTTCTTCCTAATGCATGTTTTCTTACATGCCCTTTGATATAAATGTAAACACAAAAATTCTGTATCGAATGAAACGAGAACACGTGTACAAAGTAGATTTATATTAATGAATTTGTAGGTTACAATCTCTGTTTACAAGTTTTTCTCTGATTCAGTCTTCAAATTTGATGTAGATGCGTAGGTTATTTATCCAAGGGACGCGATGACTTGATCTCAGACGAACGATTGAACGATTGCTTCAAGTTTTAAGCTTGAAACGATGCGTGGATAGTCTTTACCTCAGGTTTAGGGATGCGGCAAAGGTATAGTTGATGTAGGACTTTGTTGATTCAAGGGTCTTGGCAACTTGATCTTGAATCGAACGCCGTTACAAGTTTTGAACTTGTAACAAAGTTTTGAAGGAATCGGCACAAGTGCTTGTTGATTCTTCAAGGATGCTTCGGCTTTGGTCGAAAGAAAGCTTCAACTTTGGTTGTACGTTCTTCGAAGAGAGCTTTGGCAGCGTATTAGTCTTCGAAGATTTGTGCAGATGTTCTTCTGAATGTAGGATTTTCGGCCCCTTTGTGTGTCTTGGATCCTTGTATTTATAGACTTCTCAAAGCTTGCCTTTGGATGGATTTGGCTTTGATATGTGTCTTGATTCGTCCATGGGAGAATTTAGGCATGTTTTGTGTCTTAATTTCAGCCACCTTCCTCATATTGGCCGAAATTTATAGGCCTTGTTGCCTATTTTGTGAGCAATCTTCAATTCTTGCTTGTTTTGTGAAGATGCTTTGGCTTTCTTTCCGGTTTTGAGAGATTTTGGACCTCCTGCCGATTTTTAAGGGGGATTTCCCCCTTTTGCCGAATTTTGGGGAAGTTTTACACTTCCTTTGCTTGATTTGTGTCACATGTCATTGATGACTTGTCCATTGTGATGAGTCATATGCTACGTGGAGTTTTGTGATGCATCATTTGTATGCAACGAAAGTTACATGTCTACAATAAATAATGAGGTTTTTTGTAGCTCACTGCTCTCTCTCTCTCTCTCTCTCTCTCTCTCTCTCTCTCTCAGCTCACATACGCACACAAAAACTACCACATTATTAGAAAAGCTGAAGAAACACTAGAATTTAGTGAGTCTGAAACGTTGAGTTGACATTTAGGGTTCTCTTTCTTTTAGAGGCTGGAAGATATCTAGATCTGCATCAAATTTCAATTTTTTTGCCCAGATTTTAGTGCCCCGTACGGTTTGTGTTGTGCTAAAAGCATGATTGTTTATGTTGGAGTGGTTTAAGGGAATGTTCAACTGAGTTAGGCAGTTTTTGTTCATTCTGTTAAGGTGAGCGTCTTTGGAGGTATTGTGGGTATATTGTCCGAATTGGGGTTTTTAAAGTTGAAATTTAATCTGGGATTCTGATTTTTTTTTACAACTTAGTAATTTGTGGTGTTATTCTTAGTTTTTATCAAGATATTTGATTTAGGTTTCATATATTTTGTGAAATTAGATACTTTTTGTGACGATTTTTTTTATATATTGTTGTGGTAGTTAAGGTAATTTACGCGTCTGGAAAAGCTCGGGAGTTGAATGTGACAAAGTAAGCAGATCAGCATGCAAACGAGAAACCAAGAAGCTCAAACCCCGAGAATTCGATGGGTAGCCCTGTTTTCATATTTGTTTGCTTCAGTTAATTTTGTTGTAAATTAATTAATAACATATTAGAGCGAAACCTTGTTGGTTATTGTGCTTCTTTTTTTTTTTATAGGTAATAACATGTATTTTCTCTTCTTTGCATTTAGCAGTAATCAACCTTAGTCATGCAACTCAAAATCTGGGGCTGCTTCTGGACCTTATTCTTAGGAAGGTAATATTTTTATTTATTTTCCTTATCATTTGATCGGGTTTTGGGTTGATGATTTCAATTTGGTTCTACTAAGCTATCACCCTCAGACCCCAAAATTCGGGCAACCCCATGATTTTAATATTGCTTCTCATGTTTTATCTAATTATTGTTATATGAATTGTATTCTTCAGTTAAATAATGATTAATTAGAATGTCTAGGAAATAAACTCAGGCATAGCAGTGTTTGCAATGATAATATAAATCTAATTTGGCCATTAGCTAGTCAAAAAACCTAATTTGGGAAGTAGGTTTTAAAGTTTCAATAGTTTCGTTGTGTGTTATTTTTTGTGCTTTGCCTACTGGGAATCTAATAACCAAAGGCTTACTTATGTTTCCCAAATGGTTTTTAACTGTATGTTTCATTACTTTACTATTTTCAGATGATATAAATGATCAGTTTTGTGATGCTGTTAAGAATAAACGAATTTTGTGATGCTGTTAAGAATAAAGGATCTAATATATTTGATTTGTTGTCTACAGAAAACCAAGGAACTTGATAGCACAGATTTACTAAGTCAGTTACCTACTTTGCGACAGCTTCATTCTCCCTTCTTGATTGCCAAGTACGGATCCATGCATTGTACTTATGTTTTTGTAATCTAATTATCCTCTTTGAAATTTTTGTCAAGATATTCATTTTCTTGCATTTTGAGTTGAAAGGTGTAGTTTTTGGATTGAACACAATGGAACAATGGAATCAACTTTCATTTTCCAAAGACTAGCTCCAACTTTGTTGATGAATTTCGTTCTCAATTTTAATCGGTGATCTACTTGAATCCATTTTTCTAAGCCTAATTAGTTCATGTAATTAGCGTTCTTTCATGTTTAAATATGCTAAATACTTTAGATTTGAAATTTTGTGTGTTGAATGTCAAGATAGAGAAACTTTTCTCTAAAACACCATTTGTCCATTTATGCATTTGTTTCTAACTTTTTGTTATTCCTTTTATTGTTCTGATCTTTAGCAAAAGTAGCCTTTAACAAATCCAACTGTCATTTGTTCACATTAACTTCAATTTTTCCAATTTCTAACAAATAAAACAAAACAGCTACATACCAAAAGAAGGGAGGAACAGAGTGAAGAAAGAAACCATTAGATTCTAGAAATTCAACACTACTCATCGGTTCTTATTGTAGATAGGGTTGTAAATAGATTTTCACATGTATACACGTAGTAATGCTAATCATATATATTTAAAACTTTCTACATGTTTTTTATAGTTTCAAAATCCGCAGCACCGTGCGGGCATGCTTGCTAGTGAAAATCTAAAAGGGCACTACAAAAATATTTTATATAAACCAGAATCTGGTGACGTTTTCTCTACGGCAATAAGTGTTGCATCCTTTCTGACCAAAGAATTGGTGGTTTTCACCCATAAGGTGTTGAGCTTAAGACAGAAGAGGCGGATGGAACTCATCAGTGATTTTGATTGCACTTTTGAGTATCATCTTAGTCAGGCAAATGTCATAGCTGATGCTCTTAGTTAGAAATCCCATGGACAGCCTACCTCCATCCGAGCTATCCATGTCCCACTATTGTTTTCTTTTCAAGGAATTGGCTTTACTTTTGTGCCTGATCCACAATAAGTATTGTCAGCTCACTTCTAAGTCAAACCTGTATCGGTAGATTTCGGGTAAAAAGCCCAAGAGTTTGATCAGTAATGTGCGAGTTTGAATAAGCAAGTGTTGGATGACATGAGGCAAGAATTGAAAGTCCGAGGAGTTTGAATCTATTGATAAAAAATAAAAATAAAAATAAATTGTTTTTGCCTAAGGGTAATGAAGTTGTGAAAAAGGAAAATTCTTGATGAGGCTCATGTTTCAGGGTATGCCATGCATGCTGGCAGGACTAAATTGTACCACTATTTTCATCTATTTTATTACTGGTATTATATGAATAGGATATCGCTGAATATGTGAGGAAATGTCTGATTTACTAGTAAATGGAAACGGAGATGGAAGTCGTTGGGGTTATCTCAATTTCCTTCTATTCCTATTTGGAGAAGGGAAGAAATTTCCATGGTTGTCTTTTTTTAGGTTATCGAAGACCCACCGAGGATGCGAATGGAAATGGGTGAATGTCACTATAGATTTCCTGTACAAACCACCTTGTACACGTGGAGACTATGATGACATTTCGGTATTTGTTGATCAACTCACTTAGCATATTATCTACTAGTACATGAGGACTATACTTTCGACCACTTGGCATAATACTTCATTCTAGACTTTGTTAGACTGACGTCTCGATTAACATCGATTTCAACTGTAATCCCAGATTCACCTCCTGGAACTAGAAGGCATTCTAGCCAACTTTGGGTTCGTGTTTACTCTATCACACTTTGTATCATTCCTAAAGCAGACAGATTGTTCAAGAAAACCACTCAGATTCGAAAGTTTTAACTAAGACCATCAATCATTCAATCACCCATTAACACCCTACCAAGTGAATCATTACCACTGGTGATTGAATATCCCTGATGTTATCATTGTAACAAGTTGTTGTGAATATTGGAGTGGGAAAAAGTCTAAGTTCCTGCCTATCAACTTACTTTAGACTACCAATCGAGTCGAGTTCGCGCTCAACCATCTCAACTTGCCACCACATAATCAAGTTAGGTACTCACACGTGTTCTTACATCAAAGTTATGCATTCAATCCAATTATCTTGTACTCTAGATTTGATGGATTTGTTTTGACCCTTAAATTCTTGAGTGTTCTTTTAGCCTTCTCGGCATAGCCTTTTGCTAAATCAGAGAGAAATTTTCAATGAATCAGCTCGCTTAGGCTTTGGGAATCACATTGTTCGGTTATAGGGTGTGTTGTCACTATTGTACCTCATCAGGATGCGTGTTTCACTTCAAAGTTTTGTGAAGCCTTCTTGAAGGCCATGGGTACTAAGTTGTTGTCCAGTACCGCATTTCATTCTCAGACTGTTGGACAGTCTAAACGAACTATCTAGACCTTGGAGGACGTGCTGTGTTAATCCGTTTTGTGGTTTCAGCATGATTAGCATTTGCACCGATCTCTATTAGAGTTGTTTACGACAACAGTTATCATTTTTGGTTTGGGTATAGCACTATTTGAGACATAGTATGAGAGATTCTATAGGCAACACTTGTTAGACAGAAGAGTATTGTGAACTGATATTCGAAGGAACGAAATTACGATAAGGAAAACTATGTGCTTCAGTTGATATCGCCTTTGAGTTGGGCAAAATCGTAATTTTGCACCCTTGGGAAATTACTACTTGTTTACCAAGACAACAATGTGTTGTCGATATTGAAGAAAGTGGCTTATTCGTTGAGTTCGCTAAGAAAGTGGGCATACTATTTTCGATTTCGTTGATTTTTGTCGATATTGTTGGCTGCATACTATAATATTAATGACTTATTCGTTGAGTTTGCTAAGAAAGTGGGCAACTAGGCCGTATACATTAAGTGAGACATTACATAAGCTATGTGAGGAGCCAGTGACTATTATCGATTGACAGGATAAAGCGCTGTGAAACAAGGTCATTCTTTTGGAAATGTGTTGTGGAATAACCACGCAGTCGAGGAAACGACGTAAGAAATAGAAGAACTAATTAGAAGTCATTATCCATACCTATTTACTTGAGGTAGTAAATTTTGGGGACGAAATTCTCCTAAGGAGGGTAGATTGTGATACCCCGTCTTTAATTTAACGTTGTGGTAGTATTAAACAGTGTGATTTTACAAGAATGCCCTCCTGGTAACAATGTTAACTTTCGTTGACCACATCGTCGAAATGCGTATGACTAATTTTCTTAGTTTATTCTTATTGTACTCATCGCCATGAACACATGGGCGCGAACGGATTCGAATTTGGAGTTACAACGAAGATTCGAAACGTCAAACATTTTTTGGGTATTCCACGTTTCGCCTCTAGTGACTTTAAATTGTGAGCCACTGGAACCCACAATGAAAAACTTGTCCCTTTAACAATGACAACACTCCCATCACTGCCCAAACCAAGAGTACCACGAGCTTCGTCTCGTCCTCACGAGCCCAGAACACCCAACCTCACCTCAAACTTTCTTCCGAATCGTGGGGATCGAAACCTTAGTCGGGCCTCAACCTTTCAGGCTATTTTCTGACCAAACCATAATGAGTTAGCCATCAAGAAAGGTACCATTCTCTTTGTCTCATTGAGAAGTATGATTTTTGTTTTTGAATCACTCGATTTCGTTGAGTATTGACGAAGTTATGAACATTTAATGTTTACCGAATTTTCGGCGACCTCCAAGGCTTTCGAACCATTTTCTGACCAAACCATGACAAGTTAGCCATTGAGGAGGTACCAATCTGTTCGACTCATCCTGAGGTATGATTTTTTTTTTTGAATCACTCAATTTCGTTTAGTATTGACAAAGTTATGGACGTTTAAATTTTTCCATTTTTCTGGCGAATTCCCCAATTTTCCCCCGGACCAGTCACCTTTTAGGCCATTTTCCGGCCATCTCCAGCAACCATTGGGCTTCCAAATAGGTATAATCTTGTTCTACACTTTCTTAACTTCGTTTTGATATACTATAGGTCGAATTTGGTTAAGAAACGAGTGAGTTATGAAGCTTTGAAAATTGCCCAAACTTTCGGCAAAAAATCCCAGTTTTCGGTATGAGCTCCGGCTTGGCTCGGCTCGTCTCAGCTGAGTCAGCCATTGACATTTCGGTCAATGTTGACTTTTAGGTTACCTTTTTTGGGTTTTGCCCGAAACCCCTCCTGGACTAATTTCGACGTCTTGATTCCAAATACGTGCTCTGTTTTCCCAAATTCAATCGTTTTAGTAGAGTTTTATTAATTGGTCCTTTTATGTGCTTAGGTGTGTTTGTTAGTAGAGACCCCGTCATCTCTAGTTTGAGCGGCTCTTCAGGGATGAGTATTTGTGAGTGGACCCATTCCAAAATGCATGATTTAATTACTAGAAATGCATACATGAAAAACATGATTTTATGACTAAGTTTTACGAAACGTTTATGAGTTATCGGATTTACGTTTTATGAAATATCATGCTTTATCGAATTTATGTTTACTGAGATATTTGTGAATATGGCTTTATGATATGATGTTTGAGCTATTAAGCTTCGATGAGATATATTTTGGAAAGATTATGTTCATGATTTTCTGTGCTTACTTAGTGGAAGATTTATATATGCCTTCGGGCAGGTGATGAAGGGCCTTTGGGCGAATGATACTTATATATGCCTTCAGGCGAGTGATAAAGGGCCTTTGGACGAATGATACTTATATATGCCTTCGAGCGGGTGATGAAAGGCCTTCGGAAGAAAGATATTTATATATGCCTTCGGGCGGGTGATGAAGGGCCTTAGGGCGAATGATACTTACATATGCCTTCGGGCAGATGAAGATTTATATATGCCTTCGGGCGGGCGATGTAGGGCCTTCAGGCGGAAGATATTCATATATGACCATTGGGCGGGCGATGCAGTGCCTTTGGGCTATTGTGATACCACTACTAAGCATATTATATATGATATATGCTTTATGAAGGTTTTATGACATGCTAGGGTTTTCGGAAAACCTATTACTTGTTATGCTATACGAGTTTTCTAAACTGGGGGTTAGTACGTTGAAGAATAACTGTTTTAGTATTACTTATATATAAACTTGGTACACTCATGTTTTGTTTTGCGCTCCATCAGAACCTAGGAACGAGGCATACTACTCGAGCTACGAGGCATTCCCATATTAGTAAATTTGTGTCCTCCTCTCTACATAGGACATCTTTTGTAATCGTACTTTCTAATATTCCTTCCGCTTGTATTTCTAATTAGTAGTATGCTCTGAACATGTCATGCATTATCACTTTTAAATTGCTGGCAGTTGAATATTATATGTTATTAAGGTTTGTACTTGAATACTATACTGCGTAGTTATGCGCAAAATTATTGTGCATGTTTCACATGTTCTCGGCATATGCATTCATAAAATGGCTTACGTATATGAAATTCTATGGCTTATGAATATGATTTATATTACGGATTTTCGAATATGAGTTATGAATCGTTGGATTTGCGTATATGAAATTCCATGGATTTACATATGAGAATTATTGTGGATTTATGAGATTAGACTTTGAGCTTTTAAGTTCCGGATTTGATATGAGTTTTGAGGTAGTTTTTCGGTGCTTATCTAGTGGGTTATCATACATCACATCCACACAACTCGGGTATGTATACGTCTATGGCCATAGGACACAGTTGAGGATATCTATGTATATATTTCTTCTCCGGCGTAACCCAGAGTCGTACAGCTTCACCTTCGGGTGATGGGGCTTACCATTTTTCTTCACTGGCGTAACCCAATGTCGTACAGCTTCACCTTCGGGTGATGGCCAGGTACTGCCTTCGGGCGAATGAGGAGTTGATGATATTGATGCCATACCCCCAGCTTTACTAGTTTGGGGCTAGTGTCGGTGTGTGATGTTATATGTTTCTTCTATGGCGTAACCCAAAGTCGTACAGCTTCATCTTCGGATGATGAGACCTACCATGTATCTTCACTGGCGTAACCCAGTATCGTACAGCTTCACCTTCGAGTAATAGACAGGTACTACCTTCGGGCGACTATGATACCCCTAAAGAGTACATTATTGATGAGAATTACGGATTTGCCTTCGGGCGGCAATAACACCATTATTGAGCATGGTTTTACACGTACATGTTTTACGAATGTTTTCATGGCATGTAAAGTTTTCAGAAAACTACTATGCAGTATTATATATATGTGTGTGTGTGTGTGTGTGTGTGTATTTCAAAACAGGGGGTTAGTATGTTCATAAAGAAAATGGTTTCCTTATTATTAGTATTATTATAAACTTTGGTCTACTCACCTTTTCTGTTTTGCCCCCCCCCTCAGGAATGAGAATCAAGGCATGTAGTCCCGGCGTCAGGGCAATTCCGCGTAGGGATCTTTGAGCCTTCTTTGTGTAGGTCCCATTCCTCTGTTCGTACCTTTCTATAATAATTCTTTCACATTATTCTGGATTAGTGGTATGCTCTGGACACGATTCTGCATTGTCATATTTCTTTTTAATTACGTATTTTAATTCATATGCATGTTTAAAATGGCTTCGTCACCCTCGGGTGTCGGCTAGCACGTGCCTACTCTGATATTTGGGGAGATCGGGGTTGGGGTGTGTCACGTAACTTTTTCTTTAATTCAAGGAACCATTCAGGGACTCCATGCTTTTGGAAACAGGTATCCTCAGTATGATGGGTTTGACCACATAAAGTACACTTTAAATCATCTTTATTTTCCCAAGTAAAAGGACGGGAAGTTTTTGATTAAGGTGAGACATACGGCCGGCCTGCAAAGAGTGGCCGAGACACCATGGCTACGGACGGTGTTGGGATTCCTCCTTGGCTGCCGACACTACCTCCTCCCATCATGGTAGCATGACGTTGGGTTTCATGCCTAACAACTGAAAACACCTCCTCGACAGATGGTAAGGGTTGAGTTCTCCAAATATCACCACGTACCTTATCAAATACGTCATCAAGTCCCGCCAGGAACGCATAAACGTGGTCCAATTGGATCTCCTCTCGAAGCGTCTTCAAGTCAATAGCACACTCCATCTTAATCGGTCTTCTTTGATCTAGTTCTTGTCATACTGCTTTGAGATCGGCATAGTACACACCAATAGGACGCCCTTCCTGACGGAGTCGAAACGACTTTACCACTTGGACCAAAGAGGGTAGTTTGATCCATTAAGTTTTACAGTACTTGGTACGGCCGATGCATCATTCTGAATTACAACCGGACTCATGACTGAGTTGTTGGTCAAGCCATGCACCCCACCCTCCAATTTCAACCCTGATCCTCCTTTATCACTTGCCATTGATCACACAAAGCAGCAACAACAAAGCACGACAAGCACACACAAGGGATGCAGCGAAGAACCAAAAAACTTGCTGATTTTTTTCACGACAGCAGCAGCACGGTGAGAATTTTAGGGTTACAACTCGGCTCGGATGCCAAATAGAATTTTATGGCTTAATTTTCATGTATTCCATAATTTTCAATATAAGTACATACAATCCTTGTTACATAAGGAAACAATAAAGGAAACAAACATATCCTTCCTAAAACATGACTTTAATATTTACACAATATTTACATTCCTTTTCTCTTAAATATTGACTCACACCAATAGTTCATAGAGCACAGCAATGAGAATTATCGCACCACTCAACAAGATTACTGCGAGATAAAATGTCATCGAAGCCTTGTCTGTCTCATGATCTGCAAGCACACGGTACAAGAATTAAGAGATTGGTTGAGACTCGATATATTCAATAGGTAGAGGAAGAATAATAAGATGGGGGATCAAGACATCAAATATTGCATTCTGTCATTAGCTCAGGAATTATGTTGTCATTTACTAGCACCCTTGAAAGATGGTAATGAGACTCACCCATTTGTACTCTTTGCCCCAATATTTTATCAATTACCGGGAATGTGGGAACTATATCCACGGGGACCTATGCAAATAAGAAAACGTTAGTAACTGCATGACGTTGCCATATGATTTACAGAAACTTAAAATCGTCTTTTTGGATTACAGATTTCAGTTTTAGATTTTCCATCATATGGGATTTCCAAACATTTAAAAAGAACATAAGGGAGCCAAAAACAAACTACATAATGCAAATAACCGAATATTTCTCAATGCGAAAAATGCAGCTTAATAAATACAATCACAAAATTTATGTCTAATAATGCCAGTGATTTGCAAATATCAGCTTAATAATATGCATACAAGTGCCATAATTCTTCATATTTGGATCAAGCTTATCGAAGAAGCCTTTTGTACCTGAATTTTCTCTAATTTCTGCAGAGCAACTTTTATTGGGTTTGTCATTATGCCGTATTTCTGAAGCAGTACATTTGCAGCCTCCTTGTCACCTTTTGCTTGTATGGTGAGTATCGCCCTACTCAGGTTCTCAACTGCACCTTCAACCTTTTACCAAAACAAAGGAGTAGTTATATGTATGGCCTTGATGTGTCATCTCAGGGGGCATAAGGGGGAAATTTGGAACTTGAGAAGTAATACCTTGGTAAAGTCAACAGAAAATGTTTCATCAGGATTCAAAATAAAGGCTCCTTCCTCATACAACCAGTTAAATTGCAACGCTTGTCCTTTTCTGCAAATATAAAATATAAGATACTTTGGTGGCCAAACATGCTAGATGGTTACTATAGTATAATTTGCTTGCTGACAAGTGACAAAAGTGGACTAGAGGGTGAGTTACTAGCTTACCCATGAGCTTCTTCAAGACCAAACCGTAAGGAGCGGAAGCATCCAGCAAGAAAAGAAACATACATAGACTTCAATAAACTCTTTGGGAGCATGTCCTGGAACCAGCAAGACAGAGACATTTGGAACTTCATCTAGCATAAGCACTAGAACACTGCTTGTATGCCACCACACTATGAAATTATGAATACCAGTGACAATAACACAACTTCTTATGAGAAAGAAAATTTTCATTAATAATTATTAAAAAGAAAGGTAAATAGACTCAATCAACAAGCGGTTCATCATCATCTTGATGATAACATAATTTTTTTTGTCAAATGATAGATTTGTTAGATTAGAGAGCCGAAGGGGTTCAAACCCACACCGTCATGCAAGGGCAACACTCCTCTCCACCACTGTGGTAGGGAATCAAACTATCCCACTAATGAGATAAAGTGAAGTGAAGCAATCTCAACCAAATTAATCGCCACTCACCTTGTGGATTAGGTACTTCAATGCCCAAAGGCCAACTATATCAGCTTTTGCTTCTTCCAGAGCTGAGTGGAGTTCTTGCAGTTCCTTTATCAAGAGATGAAAGGGACACAGGGCAAATCAAATTTGGCATGAAGAAAACAGTGCATACTTGATGTACTTAACCTTCCGAAATTTCTTTTTTTTTTTTTATTGATTTTTCTTAAACTGTTTAAACATTAGAAAAATGATAAGAAGCACAAGAACTTTGAATATAATCGTCAAAAATTGGTAAAAATTATGAGAATGTCCTTTTTTTTTTTTTAAACAGAAATAATACAATAGATTTAAATAATGCTTCACAACTAACAAACTCCTCCATCAGTTAAAGAACTTCATTGACGTCTAAAACCCCAAATCAAAAAAAAAAAATATGCAACTGGGTTCCTGGGGTCATATAAAAAAATTGACCAATAGTCATCTACAGAGACTTCTATACAGACAATGTCAAGAATCACTGATTGGGATCCATTTTCACAAAAACTCGAAACAAACTTCTAATTTTGATGCAAGATGTTCCATTTGAAGAAGGCTAGAAATATTATTGCCCACCTTAACAACTAGGCATCACGCACTTACATACATGATGACATAAAGTGCCTTAACACCTCAACAACATAGTCATCACATGCCTCGACAACAGGAAGACACCACGTGTTTTTACGAAAAATCAACTAAGGTGGGCATCACCTGCACCGCCACCATGATTGACTGTAAAAAGCAAACTAAACTTAAGCAACCGAATAAGGTTTTGCAAGGAAATAAGATTTCAAGGGTTCTGCAAGGAAACTGGACTTTAACAAAGTGTTCTTGCTGCAACACCTTAATTCTCAAATATGTTTCGATGTCTCTCTGTAGTAAGATAGGTAGAGCTAGGAAATCAACCTCAAGTTTTAATGTGCATTGACCAGCAACAATTACTATAAAATTGACAATAAAAGTTTCTTAAACTATCTGTTCTGCTAGATATACTGAACCTTATTTTGAAGAATTGTTTGGTTTACTGTTAGCAGCGATGCAATTCACAAAGGTTGTCAAACCAAACTATTGTGAACAAGTAAATTAGATAATTTATAGTGATGTCACTCACCAATCTCACTGTTGACTTTCTACCATCTGGAAGTGTTATGCTATGAGGTCCAATCCCATGGCAGCACTCATGGCAAATTGTGTGAGTGAAGAAAGATTCAAAACCTACAAGTTCCCGTTGTTCCTTTGTAATACAAACATCGGCTATAGGCAAAAGAATGTGCTTGAACCTGATTTAGCATAGGTAGTTCTGACATTACCATTCCAACACAACAGATCAAAATTTGGAAAAGCAATAATGGATACTCTTCAGAGGGAAGGAAATTTTTACTTGGCCTCTGAGATATTCTTGAGCATGACCATAGCTGTTCCTCGATCTTTTACAATACGCTCATCATTTGGCAGATTAAAAGCAACAGTTTGAGGACCCTTGACATCCTGGGGTAAAATTTGAAGTTGTCAATGTCACTTCACCAACCAGATCAATTTGCATATGTATAATATAAACACAGGTCAAGAAGACTCTGACCGCCATGAACTTTACAACTAAGAAGAAAACTATTTTATTAAAACCCGAGCCACTACTAACTTTACTTGTGATTGGTAGATTTATGTGAAACTCAAACCTAAATATGAGACGTATATATCTTTATTTTCTACCGTCCAAACAATTTTTCATTCACTATTTGGCTCAACAGTATAGGGTTAGAAACAGGGAAAACCATAATCCCAGTCATTGTGCCTCTGTGATGAAAAACTTGCATGTTGCCATAGATGAGAACATCTTGAAAGATTTACCAGAGTTCCAGAACTTACTCCGGCATTGTAAATAAGATCGATGACTCGAATAGGAGCAGATATCACATCTTTGGACTTGTAGACACTGTCCAGTGGCAGATTTTGTTCCAAAACCTTATAAAAATAGTAATAATGGATGGTTAGAAGGAATAACAAAGTTGTCAGGATCTTTATTATTTTGGTAAGATATTGCATCTCTGGTAGAAAATGTTTGTACAACAGTACCTGCAAATTGTCACCAAAAAGCTTTACTTGAGCAGTTGCTTTGTCATCCCGAACTCCAATAAATGCTTCAAAAGTAGCCTGAAATAAAAGGCAGTTCGATAACATCTACAACAACAACAACAACAACAACAACAAAAAAGCCTTTTTCCACTAAGTGGGGTCGGCTATATGAATCCTAGAACGCCGTTCCACTCAGTCCTCTGCCACTTCTTCCGTTAGATCCAAGTACTCTAAGTCTTTTCTTAGAGTCCCTTCCAAAGTCTTACTGGGTCTTCCTCTACCCGTTCGGCCCTGAACCTCTGTCCCATAATTGCATCTTCTAACCGGAGCGCCAGTAGGCCTTCGTTTCACATGCCCAAACCACCGTAACCGATTTTCTCTCATCTTTTCTTCAATTTCAGCTACTCCTACTTTACCTCGGATATCCTCATTTCTAATCTTATCCTTCCTCATGTGCCCACACATCCAACGAAGCATTCTCATCTCTACTACACCCATTTTATGTACGTGTTGATGCTTCACCGCCCAACATTCCGTGTCATAAAGCATTGCCGGCGCAGTTCAATAACATCTAAAGGCTTAAAATTACTACCATGCTACATCACTTAAATTCCCAAATATGTCCTTTTAGAAAATAAATGCCCAAATGTAAGAAAATGAATAGTATAACTTTGTGAAAGAAAAAAAATAGAAATCTGAGATCAATATCATTGTATTTGTAGTATGTCAGTTTGATCACATTTAAAAATACAAAGTGATAAATGCAGAAGCTCAAAACACAAGGGTGCTCCACATAAAAAATACCTTGTATCCAAAATGAGCATCTTCATATGTTTCATATGGACCAATAGTAACATCCAGCTTAGAGTCCTACAACAGAACAGTAGACAAAAATAAAGGCTGGTTCAACAGTTTATGCTCTTAAGAATTTACAGACAATAAGCAAATAACAAGAGGAAAACAAGAAAGCTTCCATGCTTTCGAGTTTGGTGACTTCACAGTTCACCCAGTCCTGTGTATAACTATTTAGTGAGAAACACTGTGCTTAGCGTGGTAGGAAAAAGCTAAAGTTTTGTAAAGTTGTAATCGTTGGCAATTTTTTGGGTCATTTAAGCGGGAAAGAATTGTCAAATATTTGAAGGCAAGTGCGGGGTGAAAATGTATTCCTAGTGTATAGAGCCAAGATATGCTGTTAGTACCACCACTGGGCCATTACTGAAAAAATGGTTGTCAGCAGGCAACATAAGCAATTAAATAGAAAACTAGATGTTCTTGTTAAATTAAATAGAAAATAATTAACAATAAGCAATTATATGACCGTCTTCATGTACGCTATAAGACCAATAATAAGACCATATAAACTGCGCGCCAGCAACTTCAACATGTTAATAAAGTAGCTCATGGAAAAATTGTTTATAGGAAGGAACGAATAACCAACACCATATAACTGAATTATAGTTCATGATTGTAAATCGTATATTAAATACTCTACTAACCAACTCCATCCAGGCTATATCCGAGTCATAGTAGTCATTTGAAAGGAAAGCATCGGCCTTGCTGTGAAAAAATCTCTTCAAACTTCATAGTGAACAGAAGATTAAGTTAATATTTGTACAAAGATAATATTTAGCACGATCACTATCAATTTTTGTAGTTGTAATTTCTTTTTTCTAACATCAGTATTTAGCATACTCTCATTTCCCCTTGCGTGTGGACCTCCTCCCATCACTGGAGAGGCCAACATGCAGAATTCACTATAAATTGGGAGATTGCAATTGCAAAGAATCAAACTTAAATCTCTCTCACTCTAACTCACTCTAATTTAACGTTAAGAACTTATGGATGATGAGTTAATGTGTTTAAATACAGAGGTTTCACTGATGAAAAAGAAAGAACTGTGCTTTACGAGGTACAACAACAGATACAAATGACAGATTCCTTTACATATAGAGGGCAAGTTTTTGTCCCATGATATTTCATTGTGATATACCGCTGGATACCAGTCAAAAAAGAAGCCATACATTCAGCCAAATATTAAGGGATAGCTGACATCAAGGGACATAAAAGCCATATATCACAGTAAAATATCAAGGGATTTTTTTTGGACTCTTGTCTGATTTACTTAGACATTGTAAAGCTTGAAACCTCTGTAAATTAAACCCACACTGAACCAGTGAAAATTTCATTAACAATTCTTAACCTCAGAATCAGTAATGAAACAACTTAAGAAAAGAAAGTCTTCAAACTCATACCTAGGGGAACTGGCCAATTCACCAGCTTTATGCAATAACTCAGCTGCTTGTGTGAGTAAAGCATTATACTCTTGGGAGAAAGGAACACTATATAGATCATGAGTGGATGTCACTGAATGACTCGTGCTTTCATCTGTACTGCCATACAAGGATGAATCCAGACTTAATTCGCTTTGTCTTTTAATAACTGTGAAAAAGCTTGTTGCAGCTTGTTTTTGGTCCTCTGTTAGACTTTTCTTCCACAATTCAAATTCCTCCACCGAAAGAAACTCCTTCGTCTTCACAAACGTAAAAAATCTTTCCTATAATACAATGAGCTCATTCAATATACCACTTTGTCCATGTCTGGCGGATAGAAGTTTGCACCAGGAGGTTTCAGCATAGGAAACGCAGCTTTGTATTCAAGTCCCTTCCACCCAGTAACCCGTTTTGTTGCTTCAGGAAGCAACTTTATAGCCGAATCTGCAGTTGTCAAAAATGCCTCATTTTCATCAAGGGGCGACCTGTTCATAGAAAACGAACTTAATATTTTTATTTTCATTGTTAAAAGGTAACAGGGATTTTACAGAGGGAGAAGCAAAGAAAAAAGTGGGTGAACAAGAAGTCCATCCATTCAAAACAAAGAAACTAAACAAGCAAGCCACATTCAGTACACAACTTCGGTTCTGCCAAGATTAATCACATCACACTAAAGGAGAAATTTCAAAATTTAGTTTTAACAAGCAAGCCACATTCAGTACAAAATTAAAGTAAAGCAACCCAATTTTTCCCATAACCTGAAAATTTAACAACCCAGCAGAATTTTTCCACTGAATCAATTGTACCAAAGCCCAAAGCCGGACATTTACTCAAGTAGTAACTTCCCAAATTACACAAGCATACCCACACCAAAGACACACACAACATGGTATATATGTACGTAAAAATGGCATGTGCCTACACCTGAAAGAGAACTGAGCTAAAAAATACATACCATGGACTCTTATTAATAACATGGTACATCCATTTCAACTTGTCTAACTGTGATGCATCCGCATGCTTCTTCAACCAATCCCTTAGAACCGGATTACAGCACCAAACCTAAATGTAAATTTAGAAAAATGGAGTGGAAAAAATCAGAAATGGTCAGTTCAACATTGTTTAAGGATTAAAAAAAAAAAAAAGGAAAAGAAAAAAATGTGCGTGACAAACTAGCTGCAACACATGAAAATTACAAGAAATTTCATACAGCCTAGCTCATTTAGTGCATTTTTACTTTCGTGTGAAAATAGCAAATTATAGTGCAAAATATGTTCCAACATATGAGTGTGCAGATGCACACGACTGATGATAGTCAGATGTACCAAGAAACAGCATCACACATCATGGTTTTCATGCATATCAATGATCATTATGCATCAGAGATTCAGGATAGCCTAACAGCATAAATACACAGATCGGAGTGTCTGCTTACTTATTTAACAATGCATGAATTTCTGTACGAGTCTATACAACCTGAAGGTAAAAGATTTGATCTATAATTGCTGCAGCCTTAATTAGTAACACCAGGGCCTCCCTGTCTGCCTCTGTAGGACCTGTTAACTGCAACAAAGAAAAAAAATACGCTGAACTTAACTTCAAGGACCCAACCAACTAAAAGAAGACGGAAGGACACCAACAAATTACAAAATATGGGAAAGTGGGGGAAAGGAACTCCAACATCAAAAGTGTATAATATCCTATATTCTGGACACGAAGTTTAAATAGAAATACGACAAAACAAATTACACCATTTGCTTAAATATCTGTAATAATACTGTTCAGTGTTCACCTTTTAGACAAGAAAGCTTCTTGTACTTCTACTCAACTTTAAAATTGGTTTGCACAGTTTGCACGTACTGGTTGTACAAATTACAGAAAGTGGAAAGAATAGTATGCAGCCAATAAATACTCGCCAAGAAATCATTTGTATCCACATAATATTGGATGGAATGAACAAATTCAACAACCATAAGGTTTACGAAAGGAGCTCAATGCCTTTGAAAGCCCCTTTTACGCCTTTTCTGCAGTATGCACATGAAATAATACCTATAGAATTCATATTTCACATCACCCAGACACAGTGCAACCAAAAAGGTCAAATGCAGATTTTGGCGTAAGCAAATTAATCCCAATCAGTAAAACAAAAGATGAAGCTTCTTAGCAACTCAGGATGAAGCAAAAACTTATGATCGTTTTGCCTTCCCAACTTCAGACAAAAACTTATACTCATTGCACCATGACAGAATAGTCTAAATCAAATGAAGTAGAGAAAAAAAGGAATAAATTAAAGAAATAATTTACGAAAAGAATAACAGATGTAAGAATTGACTAAAGGGAACTAACCTCGGCACTGAGGGAAACAGGAGCATAACGTTGGAGTTGCTTTTGTAGTGTCAGACCTCGACCTATAGTGTTCTCCTTGTACCTTTTTTAAATTTAATATGAAATAACAGACATAAGAAAGTAGTGAATATCCGAGAAATTTGAACTTGATAGGGAGATATGGCATGCCTTTCTGTTTTCACATTTATGAACATATTGATCTACTATTAACAGCATACCTCCGTGCAATTATGTCAAAAAGCTGACCATGTTGCCCATTTACGTCGTAGTGGACGCAATTAGGGTCTTCTTTAGCAAGTAAGTTTCTATAGTCCTCATAAGAAATATATTTAACAGCAGAGACTTCCGTTTCCTGCCATTAAACAGAAATGCAAATATGTTCAGATACTCGTGAAAATTTCTACGGCTACGTAGGCACATAGCAACGAATATCAAAACATCGTCATCATAGTTTACTACTTTTCACCCCTAGTCTTTGAACTATTTCTAAGAATGATCAATAATTCTTATGGCCATACTTCCTGCCTTAAAGAGAATGTAACTGACAGATCTTCTTCTCACCTGAAGAGTAAATGCTTCGAGAGGGATTGGATTCACAGTTGTTACCAAATATACATCATTGAATTCATTGTTAATGAATTTTCCATCATTTGTCACACTGCATTCAAAATGTAACACAACGTAAGTTAACATCTTAATATACAATGTCTTGTATCAATTTGATTTCCATATATACTTTCGTGACACTTCCACCTCCTGTCAATTTTGTCCGGCTTCTCTTATTTATACCTTTACTTTAATATGTCTTTTTAAGATATAAATTTATATATGCATCTAGTGGCCTATGTTGTGTATGCACATACCACCTAAGCCTGCTTCATGGATCTAATCACTCAGTCCACATTTTGTTGTAAACAGTTTGATTTTCAAATCTGCTTTTCTATCATCCATCTTTAAACACTCAAAACAGTTGGCCTGTGAGATACATTAAACTGCTTAAGACCTCCACAAGTCCAACAACTTCACAAGTATAACATCTCACCTTCCAGAACTAATTCTTGATTACAATAACAATGAAGATGTCTAGCTACGCACATCAGATTCCAACTTTACACAAACTGGAAAAATTAAACGTGCAGATCTAGTAACAAGTAATAGCAATATTCTAAAGAAAAACTAGTTTATGATCAAATATGTTAGATAAAGAAATATATATATCCAACAACAGAATAAAGGAATTGACCTACTAACCACTCTTCAAGATAAACGAATAGCATTTCAAATGCATCCTTTGGAAGTACTATACCCAGCTCTTCTTGAAGCTCCCTCCTGAAACATACATTATTGTGTTTTTAGTGTTTTAGTGTTTTAGTGACCACCGTTCAGAAAGCTCCAAGTTTTAACCCCAAAAAAAAAAAACTAAAAAAAACTACTCGGTTGTACATGCACCTTTAATAATGCAAATATATTATCAAACAGAAGTTCATAGATAGCAACGGGAGTAAGTACAAGCTATAAGTATGTTACAGGTAGGGGCAATGAAACTTTGTACCGAGCTGTTACAAGTGACGAATCACCAGCGGATATGTGTCCAGCACTTGAGATATCCCACCGTCCCGCCCACGAATCCTTGCAGTCGGAACGCTTTTGGATAAGCAGCTCTTGTGTACTCTCAGCAAAAATCCACACATGAACAGCTCGATGGTAATCCCCGTCTCGGTGAACATCTCCCCTACATGAGCATCAATAACATTCATTATACCACAAAACTTATACAGTTGAATCTAAAGATTAAGAAGTAATGGGTTATCAGCACAAATTTCTTAAAAATCAGAAACACAACATTTACATACATACACATTAATAAAACAGAAAACTATTGGGTTGGAGTTTATCGAAATTGGTCAATTGAGTTGCTCAATTTACTTGATAATTGTAATTGATTCACTTACTTTGCTTAATCCGTATCATTTTTTTCCACAATATATTCCGTTTGTTTTTCCAGAAATTACAAGAAAATAATTAAATCAATTAAAAAAAATACTAGCTCTGCTTGCCTGGGCTTGGAAATGCCGGTCTTCTGGCCGGTTTTGGTGAGGACGTCAAAGTACTCTTCTTGTGTATGAACATCACCTACTGTCACCGCCATTGCGCTAATCGCAACTGTCAGTCAGTCGAATCGCCGCCGCCCCCAGAGATTATTTGGTTGTGATTTCTCAATTGATTGGTCTCCACTGTCTTACTCTGTTTCTCTGCAAAAGGTGGAGTATGCGTGCTTCCATAGCACTTAAAGCACCTCGAGTATTCTGCGTGCTTCCACAACACTTAAAGCACCTCGAGTATTCCACTTAAAGCCAATATATAAGCTCCATTTTGTCATGCAGCCCCCAACAATAATGAAAACACATCTGTTTGGGTTAATATACCTTCTCCAGATAAATCTTTGCCCGAGCAACATCATTCAGTAGTAATCCGGATTAAAGTCGTATTCGCAGTAACACTCGTTACTAGTACAACTCATAGAATAAAAATCTACTGAATCAATATATATATATATACATGCTAGCATAGCAAGCACAAACATTACTTTCCCTGTTTTTTTCCCCTTCTTAAACTCACATACGGACAGATAGAAACTCTACCAACCATAGCAGAGCAGAAAATCTCATCATCCAGAGACAAGCACATATAGGGATATTCTAATTCCATAAGGATTTACACAGTATAATATATTACGAAATGAAAACTGAAAACTAAAGCGCCTAGCTACTTTTCAACGATTCTTCGTTTTCTTCCTCCTTCATGGAATGTGCATCAACTCGCTCGATCGAGTAAAACTAGGCTCTCCGTGTAATATTCAATACATGAATACCCTGGATCTGTACGAATTCCTAGAAATTCATTTCTGTTGTGCTTAGGATCATGAGAGACCAACTTTCCAGTCTTCCCTCCATGGTCATACATTTCTAACAGAAACTCGCCATTCTTCCTGCACCCCAGAATCTGTATAACTAGGAAATTCGGGGTGACACTTCTATCAATAGAGAATTTCTTTGTCCATGAATCCACCACCCCATACTCACTCATAATCCAAATACTATGTGTCTTTTCCCCATAGTGCTTCACAGCAATAGACTTTCCAGCAGCTGAAATATTGTGAAACTGACGTGGTAAATATTCTGGCAACTGAATCTCTTTAAAAGTCTCACCACTCACATCAAATGACAAAATCACATTGCGGAGTCCATTTTCTTTTCGATGAGACGCAATCCAATGCACGGCTCCTTTGACAAAAACTTGAGACCAAAATGGCTGAGCGATGACATAATTAGGAGCAGTTGCTGTAATGGTTTTCCAAGACCCTGAATTTAGTGAATAAAGCGAAACTTCAGGGCAAGCTTGGCCTAATTGATCATCTTGGCGGAGATACACCAGTCTCACTACCTTGTAATCATTTTTCTTCGAATCAAAGCCGAACCCATAAACAGAATAATATGGGGAGGTTGGTTCATGAGGCTTTGGAAGTGAGACGAACTTTCTTATTGAGGGGTTCCATAGAATCAAAGTGTTGGTTTCTGCATGGTAATCGTCGGAGAGGAGAAGTAATCCGTTGCACGAGCCCACAATTCGGAAACACTCGATCAAGCTCTGAACTGGAAGCTGTGGCTTTGAGTGTTCTAGGAAGGAATCATTGTCTAAGTGTAGAGAATAGCGCTCAACTGTGGGGTCCTTGGGGCAGTGCCTGAGAAGGATGGAAGGGGTGTTATTGCTGGTTTTGTTTTGGTTAAGGTTGAGGTGTGCGTTGATGAAGCTAGTGCGTTTAATGATGGAGTTCCAAGAACTGCAGACGGAGGTGAACTGAATCAAAGGTTTGACGGGAAGCCTAAGAAGAATTTGGACTATAATTTCTTCGGGAAGGTATTCTGACATCGTTGTTCGATTTCCTCGGGATATTTGTGCTTCATAGTCTACGATGCCTAAACCCACAGACCTTAAATAATTGTTCAGCAGCTCCTCAGTCAAAGGTATTGGGTCAGGGCATCATTTTCTTGCCAGTTAATAGAAAGCCTATTCAAACTTGGCTGCTGATATTGATGTTTAAAGTCAGTCTACCCTCTAAGTCAAGTTAATCGGAAATCTCCTTGCAATAACAAACACAAGACGACATGTTTATTAAAAATAAATAAATAAATAAATATAAATAAATAAACTATAATTTGAGGTGGTCGGAGTTTCGAACAAAGCGCATTTTGCGTAAAAATCCAATAACTTGTCCACTAAGATATTGGATCATGTGCGTTTATTAACTAAAATTCAAACTTACAAATATTCTGTCATGTCATTGGACGCTAGTTTTGTATTGTTGTACTTTTTAAAAAAAAACTGTTTTTGCTGTGTGCTGTGAGAATAAACAGCTGTAAAATAAAATTATTGAGTGTTTGGTAAACCTTTTTTTTTTTTGGTAAAAGTGCTTTTAACAAAAAAAAAATAATGCCTGAGTGTTTGATAAACTTTATATAAATTGATGTGGTTATGTTAAATGACTAAAAATAGTATGGTATTTAATGTGATATAATAATTATCAAAGAAAATAATATAAGGACAATGATTGTAGTTTTGTAACATATGAGGGTATACTTGCCATTTGAAAATTTCATTAAATGCGCACTGATTATTATGCGTTGAAATAAAAAGCATTTTTTTAGAAGCATTATAAACCTTGTTTCTGCTTTTCTATATTTTTCTATTGTCATTGACAACAATTTTCAAAAATATTACTTTTTTGTTTTGTTTTACCTAACACATTTGATGTTTTAGATTTTTTAATAAGCTGTTTTTTTTTTTTAAGCATTACAATCCCAAACCAACCTCAAATGACTAGACTCACCCCGGCGAAGCCAAATTATATTCTAGAGCATTCAAAATCATGTTCAGTAAATTACGAAAACTTCCCTTAAAGTAGAATATTGTTTGGGTAAAAAAATATAAGGTAAATCTTTGTTTACTACTATCATGTTTCGTGGTTTTCAACATTTAGTACATCAAGTTTTTTTCGTCCCAAAACCATACGTAAAGTGCTAATTTTAAGACAGTCTCATACATCCGTTAGTTAAACTGTTAAGTCTACCGTTAACTAATGACGTGGCGTTTACGTGGACAATGGCTGCACCCCATGTGTCATTAAGGGGTCCACGTGGATTTTTTTTCTTTTTTCAGAAGGGGTAAAAAAGTAAAATATAAGTAAAATATAAGTAAAAAAAAAAAAAAAACCGTCTTCTCCCTCCCTCATCCCGCACCCTCTCCCCCCCTCATCCCCCGCACCTTCTCCCTCCCTTCTCTCTTCTGCAACCTACCTGCCCCACCCTCCCTTCTCTCCTCCTTCCTCCCTTATCCCTCCATTCTCTCATCCGCACCAACCCACCATGTCATGGTTCTTAATCTCACCAAGTTTCCATCTTTCAATTCTCTTCAAGCTAAAGTTTAATCATTTTTTGCACACCACCAAGAAAAAAAATTCACCAACAAATTTATCCCACCAAACAAATCAAACCCAACAAAAAACAAATCCAAAAAACCAAAAAATAATTCAAGAAAAAGTAAAATAAAATGAAAATGCCAAGCTTCTTAGAGCCCCCCGAAGCTCAAATCTCGAGATGCGAACGCGCTCAAAAGCAAACCCAGACGGAGAAACGCGAAGAACAATACCTGATCGAGTTTCCTCAACAGACGCATTGGGGCAAGATTCGGCGAGTAAAGTACAACTCTAAGAAAATGGCGCCCTACAAACCCTAGAAACCTTTTGGAGGTGTTGTGACGGCGAGAGAGAGAGGACATCAACAGGAACCACGTCGGGTTGGATCTGGACTCCATGGTGTCGACACGTGTTGGCAATCTGAATGCCGTCAACATCGATCTCAAGAACGGCGATCTGGTGAACTCGTGGATTAAGTACGACGGGTCGAGTCAAGTCATCAACGTCTCGGTTTCGTACTCGAATCTGAAACCCAAAGACCCGGGTTGCAGAAAAGAGAAGGGAGGGAGAGGGTGCGGGGATGAGGGAGGGAGAAGACGATTTTGTTTTTTTTTTTTTTGTTCTTAAAACCCCTTTCTGAAAAGAAAAAAAATATCCACGTGGATCCTTAATGACATGTGGCGCCCAGTCATTGCCCACATAAACGCCACATCATCAGTTAACAGCAGACTTAACAGTTTGACTAACGGATGTATGAGACTGTCTCAAAATTAACACTTTAGGTATGACTCTAGGACGAAAAAAACTTGATGTACTAACAGTTGAAAACCACAAAACATGAGAGTAGTAAACAGAGATTTACCCAAAAATATATATGTAACAAATCTTAATGGAAAATGTTAAACAGCTCTTATTGCAAAATGAAATACATTCTGCACTAATACTCGATGCATTTTCATGTAGGAAATGCTAGAGAAATCATCTATGTAAATCATATTTTGTAATGGTTGTTGATAATTGAATTATTACCTAAGTCCTGATTAACGTGCTTATTTCCTTTTGGTGACACATCAAATGGTTTGCGAATTTGGTCTAACCTAGCATTAATAAAGGCGACCCTAAGCCAACAAGACTCTACGCTTTACGAGGGTCAGAGGAAGGAGGGACGTATATCGTACGAAACCTTACCTTTACTTTGCAAAAATATTTCCACAACTTGAACTTGTGACTTTTCAATCACAAATGAGCAGTATAAGAAAAAAATACAGCACATAGACATTAAATTCCCTTCTATTGTTGATATTAATAAATAGACTGTCAAACCAACAATGAAAAACATTCGTACAAGTCAAGTCCTAGGCAAATTTTGTATCCACTTTGAGCTTTTAATGGACGTAGGACTTGCAAATGAATGGAGAACTTGAGTGATCATCTATTTGGTTCAGATTAAGTGACACGCCCAACCCTGATATTCCCCAAACACCAAGGTAGGCGCGTGCTGGCCGACATCCGAAGGTGACGAAGCCATATTAGGATGCACGAGAACAACGAACATAAATAAGACTAATGAATTTAAATATAATTAATATGCAAAAGAGGAACGTGTTTAGAGCATACAACTAAACTAGAACACTAAAAAGAAAAAATATAAAATTGAATGAGCAAGGGAATGGGTCCTACACCGTGAAGACTCGAAGATGTCGATGCGGAACTGCCTTGACGCCGGGGTTGTACGCCTCGATTCTAAGTTCTAAGGGGACGCAAAACAAACATGAGTGGACCAAGTTGATATATATATATATATATAATACTGAAACAGTTATCAACATACTAACCCCCAAAGTTTTATGAAAACTAATAGCATAATATGTGATAGGTTTTTCCGAAAACCCTAGCATGTCATAATACCTTTCATAAAACATATCTCGTATATAGTGTGCTAACTAGTGGTATCAGTATCTTCTTATGGACAGAACAGTGCCCTACACATGCCCGCCCATAGGCAATATAAGTATCATCTTCAATATGCACAGAACAGTGCCCTACACACACCCGCCTGAAGGCAATATAAGTATCAATACGCCCGCCCGAAGGCAATATGAACACCAGGATAGACATGTGTTGGCCGACACCAGAGGGTGACGAAAGCCATTTATTGAATTTATTGAATACAAATGTTGAGAACAAGAAATAAATAAGACTTATAAATTTAAATATAATTAATATGCAAAAGAGGAACGTGTCCAGAGCACACATCTAATCTAGAACACTAAAAGAAATAATATAAAAATTGAATGAACAAATAGTGGGTTTTACACTGAGAGAACTCGAAGATACTGATGCGGAAGTGCCTTGACGCCGGGATCGTACGCCTTGATTTTAAGTCTTGAGGGGGCGCAAAATAAACATGAGTAGACCAAGTTGATATATATATAATACTGAAACAGTTATCAACATACTAACCCCTAAAGTTTTATGGAAATTAATAGCATAATAAGTAGTAGGTTTTCCTAAAATCCTAGCATGCCATAAAACCTTTCATAAAACGTATCTCTTATATAGTGTGCTAACTAGTGGTATCATAATCGATCTGAAGGCCCCTACATCACCCGACCCGAAGGCCTAATATATAAATCTTCAATCGACCCGAAAGCCCCTACATCTACTGACCCGAAGGCTAATATAATATCTTCAATCGACCCGAAGGCCCCTACATCGCCTGACCCGAAGGCTAATATAATATCATTGCCCGGCGGCAGAACAGTGACCACTAGATACGCACAAAACAATGAACATAGTCTTTCCAAACATAGGTACTTATATCTCAAAATCAACTTCATAGTATAAAGTCATCCATCATCTATACTACAAAGAAGTGTGTGAAAACATGTTCTAAATAGTATATTGTCATCCATCAGATATCCTACAAAGAACAAGGGTTCGATAGAAAATATGGTATTCCAAAATATTCTAAGTAAGCATAATAATCAATTTCTCATAAAATGTTCACAAAACGTATTCAATAAATCATGCTTTTCATGTACGCATTTCTACTATTAAAACATGCATTTTAGAAGGGGTCCACTCACAGATACTTCGGCGCCGAAAAGCCAAGCAAACTAGTGAAGACGGAAACGCCACAAATAATTGCCCCTAAGCACATAAAGGGTCTAATTAATAAAACTATATTATAACAATTGAATTTGGGAAAACGGATGTCAGAAATAGATTTAGGACGTCAAATTACCCTAAGAAGGGTTCCGGGTAAATTTCGTAAAAGTTAACATAAAGAATATTCTAAGAATATCCCAAAGAATATTCCAGAGAATATTCCCTGATGGAATATTCCCCATAAAGGGTTTAGGCCGGTTAGGGTTTAGGGTTAGGTTAGTGGGTTAGGCCCTAGAATAATGGGTTAATGGGTTTAGGCTAAGGGCTAAGGGGTTTGGGTTTGAAACTGGGCTGGAATCAAGGGTAGTGGTAGGCCAGCCCAAAGGCCTGGGGTAAAATAGGGTTTTGGGGCTGGGTTTTAAAGGGTTTAACGGGTTTGGCCCAAAAAGGACCCAAAGGGTTTTGGGTTTTAATAAATAGAAAGGGATGGGCTTAAGGCTTAATAGGCCTAGGCCCTTGGTTGGCAAAAAAGGTTGGGCTTGGCAGCCCGATTCCCTTTGCATGTCGCCGGAGCCCAACGGAAATGAAGGCCGGAATTCAGCCGGGAACTTCCCTAGCTCATACGGAGCTTGAAATATCACCATTACATGCAAACCAAAATACCAACATGAAGCCCGTGAAGCAAGGAGTCGGAATATACCTTCCTCGTGGCCAGTCGTGGCCGAAATATGATCAGAAAACGTCTGCAAGTCACGGCACCTCGTCGAAAAACTGGGTTCCTCTAGTCCCGATTGTTCTCTGCAATTAATGAGTGAAACCACTCAACGACTACTTCATCCTAACCTCAAAATGCAACCCAAGAGGTTCATGGACTCACCTAGGCCGAGTGGTCATCGGAGAGGAGATTACATAGTGGTGCAGCCTCGGTGTAGTGATACAGGGAGGGTTGAGTGCTCTTCCTTGCTCCAGGATCCGTGGCGCTCGCGAGTCCAAATGGTGAAGATATGGAGTGGTGATTGTCTATGTGTATGTGTGTGTGTGTGTTTCTCGGGGGAGAGAAGGTTGAGAAAGTTGTCTAGAGGGAGAGATAAGAGAGAGTGAAGGAGAAGAGAGAACTATGAGAGATGAGAAAAGTGGGAGACCGGGGACATATATCAGGGGTGGGCCCCTTGGGCACACCATTTAGCACCAAAAATAAACCTCTTTCAAACACATTTTTATAAACTTTTAGAGATAAAATGAAATTACCATTTAAAGTCGGGGGTGGGGTTTTACACAATATAAGTATCATCTTCCATATGCACAAAATAGTGCCCCTACACATGCCCGCCCGAAGTCAATATCAGTAACATTGCCCGAAGGCAGAACAGTGACCACTAGATACGCACAAAACCATTGAACATAGTCTTTCCAAACATAGGTACATTTATCTCAAAAACATCTTCATAGTATAAAGTCATCCATCATCTATACTATAAAGAAGTGTGTGAAAACATGTTCTAAATAGTAGATCGTCATCAATTAGATATCCTACAAAGAACATGGGTTCGATAGAAAATATGGTAATCCAAAATATTCTAAGTAAGCATAATATCTCATAAAATGTAATCATTAAATCATGATTTTCATGTATGCATTTCTACTATTAAAACATGCATTTTAGAAGGGTCCACTCACATATACTCCGTCATCATATAGCTGTACAAAATAGGAATGACGGAATCGCTGCTAATATTCGCACCTATGCACATAAAGTGTACAATTAGAAAAACTATACTCAAACGATTGAATTTGGGAAAACGGACATCATAAACGGGTCCAGAACTTCGAAATTAGCCTATGAGGGGTCCCAAACGAAAACCCAAAATAAGTTAACAAAAGTCAACGTTGACCGTTGACCGGTCAAAGTCAAAGTAAACGCTGACCGTTGACCGGGTCAAAGTCAACAGGTCTGGGTTGGTCAACGGGTCGAGTCAACCCGGGTCTGGGCTTGGGCCTGGGTTATAAGGCCCAAGGGTTTTTGGGTCAAAGGGTCTGGGCTTGAAAGCCTGGCCTAAGGGTCTAATGGGTTAGGTTCCAATGGGTTGGATGCAGAGGCCCGAAGGCCTAAGCCTACACGGCCTAAGACCTGGGTCAGAAAGGGTTTAGGGTTTCCAATTGGGTTGGGCATTGAAGCCTGGCCTGATTGTTTTTAGGTTAATAAAATAAAATAACAATAATTAAAATTAAAAAGGGTTTGGGTGTAAACGGGCCTAAGGCCCGAGTTCTTTACACGGCCCAAGGGGGCCTAGTTTGATTAGGTTTTGGGTAAGCCATCCCAACGGCCTGGTTTCGATGGGGGGAAATGACGTCGGAGCTTCCCCAGCTCCGATCGACAGCGAACTACTACCCTAGGGTCTGGTCTAGGTGACAAAATGAAATTAGAGACGAGATGAGAGCTTTGGTACCTTCAGTTCACCGTGAAAGGGTTGGAGACAGCCGGAATCTTCCTCAAAGCCTACGGGGTTCGCCGGAGCTAGATCTCAGTTTCTGGGCTTCATCGAGTTCCATAGAGACAAGGGAGAGTGAGAGAGAAAGTCCACGGTGGTGGTGGCGCGTTGTCGGTGGTGTGGCTGTGAAGATGGGTGTGTGCGTGGGTGTAGATCAGGGAGAGGGTCCAAGAGAGAGGTAGAGAGTGAAAGAGTGAGAGAGAAGAGTGAGAAATCTGAGAGAGACTCGGGAAAGGAGAGAGATAGTGGTAGGGTGAGGGTTAGTGGGCTGCCACCTGGCAGCTTAAGGGATGAGGAAAATCAAGATGGAGGGTCCGGATTTGATAGGAATAAAGGGACCAAAATGCAAACTTCAAATACTTTTAGGGGAAAAGTAAAATTACAAGCTAAATTTGGGGAGGGGTTTTACATTAAGACCAAATTCTAGCTGGTAATGGTCACAATTCCATATATATGTTGGATAAATACACAACGATTAACTGAGAGGTTTTAGATTCGATTTTCATCAAAGGCGAATGTGAATCACATTATTTATAACATATTGTGAGGCTAAGCCCACCCCCTCTCCCTTAGTGTAGATAATATCATTTGTTCAAAAAACAAAAAATACACAGCAATGAAAGTAGTAAAAGCTACATTACACTTACAATGACTAAGGCTTTATGTCTGTTTAATCCAACATGAGATTATTGGTTCAGGTTTTAATCATCCAATTTGTCCGAAGTTGGCCTACTCTGCCAAAAACTAGAAATAGTCAAACAGATCTTATGAGAGGGAACAAGCAGCTATGTAAGTGATTGTTTCAAACAAAAACGACGTACAATGTGCATGAAGAAAAAAATTTCCTTTTGCTGATTTATTATCATTTATGTAGTCACATATCTGTATACAACAAAGCGAGCTACAAAGCATCCATAACTAATCCTCTAAACTAATTGTAACTAACGTACAATGTGATCATCCTTTTTGTGCTTGAATAAATATCAGCCCCTAGGAGGCATGATCAGAACGCAAGAACTGCAACAGCTGTCTGACTTCAGCGTACATATACGCTCACATTTAAGAAGATGAAAACCACTGCCAGAAACTAGAAATAGTCAAACAGATCTTATGAGAGGGAACAAGCAGCTATGTAAGTGATTGTTTCAAACGAAAACGACGTACAATGTGCATGAAGAAATTTTTTTTCCTTTTGTTGTTTCATTATCATTTATGTAGTCACATATTTGTATACAACAAGGCGAGCTACAAAGCATTCGTAACTATACCTCTAAACTAATTGTAACTAATGTACAATGCGATCATCTTTTTTGTGCTTGAATAAATATCAGCCCCTAGGAGGCATGATCAGAACGCAAGAATTGCAACAGCTGCTTGACTTTGGCTTACATATATGTTCGCATTTACTAAGTAAGAAGAAGAAAACCACTTCAACTAGAGTAAAATAGAAATTAGAGACGTATGTGATTTGAATGTAGGGAAACTTTAACTCGATCTCATCTTGGTTTTCGAATTATCAGAGGCACTTCGTCTGATGTAATCTAACTCCTATGTTAGTTGGCTTTTCAACAACTAACAAGTTTATGAAACAATGTCAAGTTCACTGAATCCGTCAACACTATACTATAACGGATTGTGCGCCTAATTAAGAGAAAAATATTACACCTAGACAAGAGACATAATGAGACTTTATTCCTGAGAAATAAGATTAACTGAAAATATGACTTTAGCCCCTGAAACTTAATTTTCTCCACAGAAAACCCAACATAAGTTTTTTACTCTAATAAAACCCATTGACTAGATTTCACATCAGCAAATTCATTAATTATATTTGACTTTACACATTTAAAAAATTTTGATACCTAAAATACCCATATTTGAATATTTGATGTACACAATTAATTCTATACGAATTGTAAGGAAGATTGAATGATTTTACAAAAATAAAAAAATAATAAATTTATTGCCTAATATATAATAACAATAAAACATGCCTAATATATGTAATAATACATGCTTAGTTTTGTCAATCAAATTATATTACATATAAATGTAGGTAAATTATTTCACACACACACATATATATAACAAAAAAAAACATGCCTGATATCGTAAAAATTCATGCAAAATAATTTACCTACAAAAAAATGTTATTTGATTCAGTGCACCTACTATTCAAATTTTAAAATGTTAGATGCTTAAAAAAAGCAAAATAATTTACCCAAAAAATGTAAAGTACATGCAAAATAATTTACCTACATAATAAAGCAAACCCAATAGATGCAAAAATACATGCAAAATAATGTACCTACATAAAAAAAAAAATTTTTTATTCAATACTAGTTTACCTATTATTTCTACATATAATAATAAAATGTACCCAATATATGATACATACAAAATAAAATACCTACATAATGAAGAATGTTATTTGATTCAAAATTAATTTACTTACAAAATAAAGCAATTTTATTTGATTCAAAATTAATTTACCTATTATTTGTACACATATCTTATAATAATAAAATGTGTCAAATATATGTAATAGTACATGGAAAATATATTACCTACTAAATAAAAGAATGTTATTTGATTTAACATTAATTTACCTACAAAATATATGTTAGTTGCTCATTATAAATTTACATATAGGTAGATTAATTAGTATAATATGTTTGAACATATATGTAGTACTGTGCATATATATATATATATGTGTGTGTGTGTGTGTGTGTGTGTGTGTGTGTGTGTGTGTGTGTGACACGCCTCAACCCCGATATCCCTAAATATCAGGGTAGGCACGTGCTGGCCGACACTCGAGGGTGACGAAGCCATTAAAAACATGCATACCGATAAAATATGTAATTAGAAAGAGATACACTAGTGCATAATCATGTTCAGAGCATACAACTAATCAAGAATAAAGTGAAAGAATTATGATATAAAGGTACGAACTAAGGAATGAGTCATACACAGAGGAGACTCGAAGATCCCTACACAGAAATGCCCTAACGCCGGGACTGTGTGCCTCGATTCTAACTCCTAATGGGCAGCAAAAACAGAAAAGGTGAGTGGACCAAAGTTTATAATAATACTAATAATAGGAAGACCGTTTTCTTTCGGAACATACTAACCCCCTGTTTTGATAACATATATAGTACTACATATAGTACGTTTTCTGAAAACTCTACATGCCATGAAAACATTCGTAAAACAAGTACAAGTAAAACCATGCTCAATAACGGTGTTATCATTGCCCGAAGGCAAATCCATAAACCTCATCAATACTGTACTCTCTAGGGGTATTATAGTGGCCCGAAGGCATAACCATCACCAAAGGTGAAGCTGTATAACACATGGTTACGTTAGTGAATAAACCATGGTCTATCACCCGAAGGTGAAGCTGTACGACTCTGGGTTACGCTAAAGAAGAGGATATAACATATATATATATATATATATATATATATATATATATATATATATATATGCAGTGGGTCCATCACCCAAAGGTGAAGCTGTATGACTCTGGGTTATGCCATAGAAGAAAATGGGGGGTCCATCACCCGAAGGTGAAGCTGTACGACTCCGAGTTACGCCGGAGAATAAACATATACAAATAACATCACACACCGACACTAGGCCCGGGCTAGTGAAGCTGGGGGTATATCATCAACTTCTCATTCGCCCAAAGGCAGTACCTGTCCATCACCCAAAGGTGAAGTTATATGACACTAGGTTATGCCAGTGAAGAAACCATGATTCATCACCTGAATGTGAAGCTATATGACTTCGAGTTACGCCGAATAAGAGGTATATACATAAACATCATCAACTGTGTCTTATGGCCACAGACATCTACATACCCGTGTTATGTGGATGTGCTGTATGATAACCCACTAGATACGTATCGAAAACCTATCTCCAAAAATCTCATATTCAAATCCGAAGCTCACAGGCTCAAGCCTCGTTTCATAAATCCATGATATCGCACAATTATAAATCCGTAAAATAAATCATATTCAAAAGCCATAAAAATTCATATACGAGAATCCAATAATTTATATCCTTTGGTAAAACGTAATTTTGATAAATCATAAACATTTCAAAAGTATAGAATCCATAAAATATAATAGAAAACATGCTCATTTCATGAAATATGCAATGCATACAACCTAATATTTTATAAAACCATGCAAGTTAAGAAGGGGTCCACTCACAGATTTTCCATTGCCCGAGAGCCCCTCGAACTAGTGAGATTGGTGTCGCTTCCCACCGATGCACCTAAACACATATAGGGACCATTTAGTAAAACTCTATTAAAATGATCGAATTTCAGAAAATGGACAGCGAATTCGGACTCGGTACGTCGAAAAGCCAAATAAGAGACCTCGGGTTCACCCACGCGCCATCGCACTCGTTACCATAAGGCAGCGGCCCAAAAAGCCACGCGCCGAGAAAGATCGTCAGAAAAGTCGCCAGCACTGCCGTACACTGTAGCGAAGTAAAATTCCTCCAGCTGAGGCGCGTGTGCTCCACGCGCCGGTCACCATGCGCCGACCGTGGAACCTGGGTTTAGACTCGGGTCGGGTTTGATCTGGGCTCTGGTCTGAGGGTTGGACTGGGTTGGGCTAAGTTAGGGTTAATGGGCCTAGGTTACTCGGTTGGGCTGGATATGGGTTAAAGTTGGTTGGGTTTGATACATGGCCCAAGGTTTGGGCTGGATTACTAGATCAGGTTTGGGCCTTGTTTAGAAGCTAAGTTGGGTCAGTTTAGGTTGCAGGTCAGGTTTAACCCGTTAAAACTCGCGGGTTGCCAGACCCAACGGATGAGAAGGCCAGATTTCAGCCAGGAAATTTCCCGAGCTCCAATGGAGCTCACTATTCAGCCATTTCAATCCAAAATTAACCCTAAATAATGATGAATAGATGAGGGAGTCAAATCTACCTTACCCAAGTAAGATAGGTGGCCGGAGAGAGCTGAAAACCTTCTGCGGAATCATGTATGTTGCCGAAAAATCGAGGGAAATCTCCCCGAGTTGATTTCTGCATTAGATTGTCACCAAAACATATATACACAACTCAAAATTGAATCAAAACCTCAAAGAGGAAGAGATCAAAGGTATTTTAGAGTCTTACCTCGTCGGAAATATTTGAGAACTCGTCGAAGTTCTCCATCCTCAGTTTCTCTGGTTAGGTATGGATCTAAGGCTTAATTCAAACTTTTGGTCTCGGGGAGAGAGGTGGGACCAACTAGGGGTGATGGTGATGTGGTTCGCCGGTGAGGTGAGCGATGGTGGTGGTGCAGCAGTGCGCAAAGAGGAGTGAGAGAGCATGACGAGGGTTCACAACGAGGGAAAGTGGAGGTGCAAGGTCGATGGTGACGGTTGCTAGTGGCGGTGAAGCTCACAGGAGTTAGTGAGGCGAGGTGATGGCTCACAGAGAGAAAGATGGAGCTATAGTGAGACGAGAGGGAGCTGAGGGGTGAGAGCGAGTGTATCACGGGAGAGAAAGAAGAGGGAGAGAATTCCAGAATATTGGATGCCAATATATGGGTCCCAAGTGGCACACAACCCCAATACAGCATGTGCTTCAAATGGAGATTTACCAAAATACCCTTACCGATTCAAGCCTCGTAAAATCTTCGCTATAATTCCAAATTACGTTCCGCTTATGTCCACGTGTTTGTAGCGACGAGTGCTACAAGAATACGCCAAGAAAACAGATTTTACGTGACACGACAAGGCGGTCAACAAAAGTCAACGTTTTTGCCTTGGAGGGCATTTTAGTAAATTCACACATTAAAATTATAAAAATTGTAATATTTGGGGACGGGTCATTACAATATATATTCAAATATCTATATATATATATATATATATATATTATAGCTTATGGTAGTACTATATACATTTGAACGTGTATATATATATATATATAATAGGTCAATTATATTTCTACTTGGCAGTCATTTTCAAATTTGGGTTTTATTTGGAAGTTTATAACTAGGTGGGTTTTTGTCTAGAAAATAAGGGTCTATATCTAAAGAATCCTAAGATTAATGAAGATATTAAATAACTATTGTTTGCAGAGGGAAATATAACCAGGGCTAATATGAATATAAACAATGTGTTTTCAACTTTTTCATGTGGGAGGTATATTAAAACGAAACAACGAACAATGCATTTTACTTACAGAACGCAGGCACGGAACCTTGATAATTTGTCACAGATTGAGTCAGAATATTAACATCACTTTCATCACATCCTGAACTCTAAATCAAGTAAACTATTTCTATATACCTGAGAAATTGAACAAGAGTTAAAATCCTAAAATAATTCAATGTGCATAAAGATTATAAAAAAGAAAAGTAATTAGTAAATGATTCATGACAAAATTGTCTGATGTGATTCTTTCTTTTACGTAGCAAAGACAACTCCCAAGTTATGGTTGGTCAGGCTAAGGGCAAAAAACACTTCCCTGTGAATTCTCTTAAACCACTGCACTGAGTTGCAAGACGTATGGTATAAACTTCCAAAAAGAATATTATCATATATCACTTCTAGAAATACAATGAGAACAATTGCTTTAAAAAATGCACCTAATTAATCGCTATTACACTACTAATTATCGCAATGAGAAACGTCTCCAACTTACTTGCATGAATATCAATATGAGATCAGTAGTGAATAACCATTGCTTAAGGTGAAATACAAGATGGTTCAACTGGCTAGTAATACAACTACACATACTATGTGAAGCACATTCATATATGTAACTCATATGATCAATAACCCAAACCTTAATGAAGAATATTAAAGAACTCTTGTTACAAAAGGAAATACATATCCAAGGCTAAATGAATACAACTGAATTGTCTCGTGGGAGGTATACTTAAAAATGCTACAGCAAAAAAAAGTATTTTCATTACAGCACGTAGGTCCCAAATATTTAAGCAACACTATGCTGGAACCTAACCAGCTCCTGGAGTCGAGGGATCGAAGGCAGCAAGGAACTCCTTGAGCAGAAAGGAGTCTGTCTGCATCGAAGAAGGAAGAAGAAATGAAGGGTTGGCCTCCAACGGCTAGTTTTTGTTTAAATGTGTGAGTGACAAATGTACACTCCAGATTAGATCACTTAAATCCCAATGAAGGGCTAGGATTTAATCTGGAGTAGTAAAGTGTTTTAGTGTTTAATACTTCCTAAATCACCAACTCCTTTACAAGAAGCATGGGTGATGGAAATGTACCTTACCCTTGATATTTCTCTACATAAATGAAGCATGGCTGCTGCATCCTAAAGCACAGCTTTGAAGTTGAAAACAACACTCCAAAATCCTCTCAATTCTCTGCCATACAATCCCTAAGAAACTGATCCAAAACAACCAACCAAAATATCAAACAAACAAAAGTTAACATGGTATCAGAGCCCAGTTACTGATCTTACAACTTTCTGGGCGTATTCTGTGCAAAACTGAGATTTTTGGGAGCACCAACGTAGTGCCCTCAGCAACAACAATCCTGAATATGAAGGGATCCAGCAGCAGTAGTGAGCTAAAAGCTTCAGTCTTTGATGGGGAGAATTATGATTTTTGGAGAATAAGAATGACAACCATTTTCAAATCCTATGATCTATGGGATATGGTTCAACACGGGTATGAACTACCTGAGATTGAGATCGATGCTCTAGAGGAGGATCTCACATAAACACAACTCAAAACACTGAAGCAAAATCGGATGGAGGATGCTAGAGCACTTGGAATCATCCAAGGTGCTATCTCAGACACCATTTTCCCAAGAATAGCAAATGAAGAGACTGCAAAGGGAGCTTGGGAAGTTTTACAGCAAGAGTACAGAGGAGACACCAAAGTCAGAAAGGTAAAACTTCAGTCCCTTAGAAGAGATTTCGAGTATACAAGAATGAAAGAAAATGAGATGTTAAAAGACTACTTCACTAGGCTATTTGATGTTGTAAACAAGATGAAAACATATGGTGAGGAACTGCCAAATGAAAGAATTGTCCAGAAACTGTTGATTAGTTTGACTAAACCTTATGATTCAATAGTGAGTGTTATTGAGGAAACCAAAGACACTGAAACTCTTAGTGTGCAAGAAGTGATGGCATCTTTGAGAGTTTTTGATCAAAGACTCGAGAGGCATGCAGATTCTGCCACTGAGAAAGCTTTTCAAACACTCTCTGTTGGATCTAGTAGTCAAGCCAGTTCAACCAAGCAAAAACCACAGTGGAAAGGCAAGAACAAGAAATGGGAAGGAAAGGGGTATCAAAACCCTAGACCTAACCAAGGAAACAACTCAAATGAAGGTCCAAGAACCAAGCAGCAATGCAAGCACTATGACAAATTCCATCTTGGAGAGTGCTGGTTCAAGGACAAGCCTAGATGTCATAAATGCAACAGGTTTGGGCACATTATGAAGGACTGCAGATCAAAGAATGTGCAGCAAGTTAACTGTGCAAACCAAGTAGGAGAAGAAGCAAATGTGTTCTGTGCTTTCAGTGCAAAAGTGGAGAAAAACAATGAAGTGTGGTACATAGACAATGGCTGCAGCAACCACATGACTGCACATGAGTCATTACTCATTGACATTGACACAAACTTCACTGGAAAAGTGAAAATGGGCGATGGAAACATTGTCAAGGCCACTGGAAGAGGAACTTTAGTTATCAACACCAAGAAAGAAAGAAGATGCATAAGGGAGGTGATGTTAGTACCATGACTGGATGAAAACCTACTTAGTGTGGGTCAAATGATGGAGCATGGGTATTTCCTACTCTTTGGGGGAACTGTGGTTGAGATTTATGATGACAGATCCCTATCAAATTTGGTGACCAAAGTGGAAGTGAAAAACAGAAGTTTTCCACTTATGTTGAAGTACTTAGAAGAAGTGGCAAGGAAAACAAGTGTGACAGGTTCTATGAAACTATGGCACAAGAGGTTTGGTCATTTAAACATGACAAGCCTAGAAAATCTACAGAAGCATGAAATGGTACAAGGAATACCTAAGATGGATCACTGCAATGAAACCTGTGAAGGATGTGCATTTGGGAAGCATCACAGGGATCCATTTAAAGTTGGCAAGGCTTGGAGGACAACAAAGCCACTCGAATTGATTCACACAGATGTGTGTGGACCAATGCAAACAACAACAATTAGTGGAAACAGGTATTTCCTAACCTTCATTGATGACTACTCACGGATGTGTTGGGTGTATTTCATGAGGTTCAAGTCTGAAGTGTTCACAATATTCAAGAAGTTCAAGGCAATGGTGGAATTGGAAAGTGAGCACCAAATCAAAAGACTGAAAAGTGATAAAGGAGGAGAGTACACCTCTCTTGAGTTCAATACATTCTGTGAAGATGTGGGGTTGGAGAAACAACTCACTGTGGCATATTCACCACAACAGAATGGTATTGCAGAAAGGAAGAATAGGACTATAGTCGAAATGGCTAAGTCTATGATGCATGAAAAGAACATGCCCTATACATTTTGGGGTGAAGCTGTGAACACCTCAGTGTACCTATTGAATAGGTGCCCTACTAAAGAAGTGGACAAGAAGACTCCATTTGAAGTGTTCAGTGGAAGGAAACCCTCTGTGAGGCATCTGAGAGTGTTCGGCTCAGTGTGCTATACTCACATTCCTCTACAACTAAGGCACAAGTTGGAGAAATCAAGCAACAAGGGTGTTTTTGTAGGCTATGGTACTAGTGAAAAAGGGTACAGAGTCTACAATCTGACAACTCAGAAGATAATTCTATCAAGGGATGTTATCTTTGATGAAGACTCAACATGGAACTGGGAAACAAGGGTAGAAGAGAAGGACAGTGTCTCTCTACAACTTGATCTCAACAAAAGGCAAACAAGGGAGCCTATAGAGACCTTAGTTCAAGAAGAAGTCACAGATAATTGTGACATACAAGAAACTCCACAGCAAGCTATTATGAGTCCACAATCAAGTCAATCACAGATAACAACTCCAAGTTCAACTCCAGTAAGATTAAGAAACTTGGATGAGATATATGCTACATGTAATTGCTGTGTAGTAGAACCAGAAACATATGAAGAAGCTGAAAAAGACAAAGCTTGGAAGAAAGCAATGAAGGAAGAGCTTGAAATGATTGAGAAGAATGACACTTGGGAAATTGTAAATCGACCAAGTAACAAGCCTATGATTGGTGTGAAATGGATGTACAAAGTGAAGCTCAACCTAGATGGTTCTGTGCAGAAGAACAAGGCCAAATTGGTAGCTAAAGGCTACTCACAGAAGCCTGGTGTAGACTTCAATGAAACCTTTGTTCCAGTAGCAAGGTTAAACACCATAAGGACCTTGATAGCTCTTGCAGCCAAGAAAGGCTGGAAGCTACATCAACTGGATGTCAAATCTGCATTTCTAAATAGAGTGCTAGAGGATGAGGTGTTTGTGGAACAACCTCAATGGTTTACAAGTCAAGAGTTTCCAGAAAAGGTGTACAAGCTAAGGAAGGCTCTCTATGGCCTAAAGCAAGCTCCAAGAGCTTGGTACAGTGAGATTGATTCTTATTTCACTGAAAAAGGATTTCAGAAAAGTCCTAGTGAAGCTACACTCTACACCAAGACAGAAAGCAACAACAAGACACTCATTGTCTCAATCTATGTAGATGATGTAGTCTACACTGGAAATGATGCTGCAATGATTGAAGAGTTCAAGGAAGAAATGATGAAGAGGTATGAGATGACTGACCTAGGCCTCTTGCATCACTTTCTTGGCATTGGGGTGATTCAATGAGCAAGTAGCATCTTTATTCATCAAAGGAAGTATGCTGAAACCTTGCTTGAAAAGTTCGGATTGAAGGGATGCAAACCGGTCTCTACACCCCTAATTGCAAATGAGAAGCTCAAGAAGGATGATGGAAGTGAACCTGTAGATGCTAGTCTCTACAAAAGCATTGTTGGCAGTTTATTGTACCTAACTGCAACAAGGCCGGATCTAATGTTCTTAGCAAGCCTACTTTCTGGGTTTATGCAGAATCCCAGCAAGACACACATGGGGACAGCAAAAAGAGTTCTCAGATATGTACAAGGAACAATTGATTATGGGATCAAGTATGAAATGGGGAAGTCAACTATCCTAGTTGGATTTTGTGACAGTGACTGGGGTGGCAGTGAAGATGATAGCAGAAGCACATCAAACTACGCTTTCACCTTTGGTTCAGGGGTGTTTTCGTGGGCCTCTGTGAAGCAACAAAGTGTTGCACTATCCATAGCCGAGGCAGAGTATGTGAGTGCATCAGAAGCAAGGGCTCAAGCTATTTGGCTAAGGTTTATACTCAAAGATTTTGGCAAATTGCAGGTTGATGCCACACCACTCTTGTGTGACAACACCTCTGCAATTGCCATGACTAAAAACCCAGTCTTCCATCAAAGAACAAAGCACATCAAGAGAAGATATCATTTCATCAGAGAAGCATTGCAGGACAGTACAATCAAACTAATCTATTGCAGCACAGAAGATCAGATCGCAAACATATTCATAAAAGCACTACCGAAGGAAAGATTCAATTACCTGAGGGGTTTGCTCAGAATGACTCCTAGAAGCAGTTTAGAAGGGAGTGTTGGAACCTAACTAGCTCCTAGAGTCGAGGGATCGAAGGCAGCAAGGAACTCCTTGAGCAGAAAGGAGCCTGTCTGCATCGAAGAAGAAAGAAGAAATGAAGGGTTGGCCTCCAACGGCTAGTTTTTGTTTAAATGTGTGAGTGAAAAATGTACACTCCAGATTAGATCACTTAAATCCCAATGAAGGGCTAGGATTTAATTTGGAGTAGTAAGGTGTTTTAGTGTTTAATACTTCCTAAATCACCAACTCTTTTACAAGAAGCATGGGTGATGGAAATGTACCTTACCCTTGATATTTCTCTACATAAATGAAGCATGGCTGCTGCATCCTGAAGCACAGCTTTGAAGTTGAAAACAACACTCCAAAATCCTCTCAATTCTCTGCCATACAATCCCTAAGAAACCGATCCAAAACAACCAACTAAAATATCAAACAAACAAAAGTTAACACACTATTTCCATGCATGTATTGTAGGAAACCGAACCAACAATGAAACATCCAACCCTAGAGACATATCATGAAATAAAAATAAGACCACCATTTACAAGTCAAATCTTAGGCAGGCAGGGACATAGATTTATTACTCTTAGAGGAAGGGAGGGTACTATGGGCCAAATACACATAAAGCTTAAATTTGTCTCATGTACATTTATTTTCCACTTTACGCTTCCAAATAACATAGAATTTGCAAATGAATTGAGAGCCAAGTGGACCAACAGCTTGGTTCAGATTAAGAGAATAACCAAGCTGGTAACAGTCACAATTCAAATAGGCGCGCGACTTCTTACTTACAATGAAGAAGGCTTTGCTTTGTCTGTTAAGTCCACAACATAAATTTGTTCAAAGTTCAAAGGGATCTTCACTCGTCAAGTTTGTTCTCAGAACGCGTATTCTGCAAGCAATTAGAAATGGTATAGACAGATCTTACGAGAGGCACATAATTGTTTCACTTTTCGAACAAAAAAGAGAACAATGTGTATGAACAAAAATTTCCTTCCATTGATCCATTATTAGGTTTACAATCACACAATTACAGCTCATGAATAACTAATCGTCCTAACTAAATTTAGCCTATAACGACAAATGAAAAATGTTTACAACTATATATAAACAATGCCCTCCTATTGAGATGTTTGCTTCTAGTCTTCTCACGGAGATTGTTTCTTGAATGCCTTGTTGTTGTTATCGGATGATTGGGTCAGAAAAGTCCTCTTCAGTCGCATTCCGCCATTCAGAGCATGCGCTTGCACTTCAGTCTTGAAGGGCTCTGCACTCTACGAGCCTCTCGTCACTGGTGCCATTCTCCCATACATCAGAAGAGAATTTGGGGCGACCCGATTCCCAAAGGATGGTCCAGGGGTTCCACTGAGATCCCAAGGTGTTTGTTGATCAGGACCAGGCCACGCACTTTGAGATTTTCATCTGCAATTGCAAAAACATAAAATCATGTAGATGGGATGAACATATGGAGCTGATTAAGGCCTTAATTAATATATATATATATATATATATATATATATATATATATATATATGTGAATCATATACTTTCAAAGGGTAATTAGCTAATTTATCACAGGTTTGTCGAAAAATTAAGATGAGGATCAAATTTTAGGGGGTGTATTCAATTAGGATTTTGAGGAATTTTAATTCTTTTAATGAATCTAGAGGTATTCAATCAGGATTTTAAGTGATTCTCTGAAATTCAAGGTGTATTCAATTAGAATTTTAAGATAGTTTATTAAAATCCTTAAAAATCTGGGTGTAATCAATTAAGATTTTAAAGAAGTTTATAACATTCCAAGTGTATTCAATTAGAATTTGATTTTAAAGAATTTGAGAAAGTTGAGGAATTAAAGGGAATTGAAGATATTTCGTAGTGTATTTTAAGCATCCACAAATCTCACCTCTCCCATGAGATTTCGAGAGAATTAAATCAAAATTTTATATGGAATCTCTACAAATCAATTGAACTCCATAAAAATTCATAGATTTATAAATCCATTAAAATCTCTCAAATTCTCAATTGAATACACCCTCCTTAATCAAATCATGGATTCGATAGAAAGAAATATACCTGATCTGGTAAATCATGGATGCGATATGTTAGAACCCTACCAGCACCGCCATCCTCTTCATCTTTGCTTTCAGACCCCTCACAAACTTTCATCTCTCTCTGGATCCCTAAAACCTAATGTGTAATGAGTAATGAGGGTCTCAACGTGGTCAGTTTTATAGGTGGAGAGAAGGGCTGTAAAACGATGGGCGCATTTCAAATCCAGGGGCTGCTGCTGCTGGTATTAGGGTTTTGAAAGTAGAATTGGATGTTGTCATCAAATTTGGGAAATGCGTTTTCTTTACCTTAACAATATGGGGGTTTTTAACTTTAATTTTTTAAAAAGACTGAAATTTAATAAAAAAATCTAGTGTTAAATTTCATATTGATTATAGTTGTCTTTAATTCAAATTAATTAATGAGTATTTTATTCAATGTCTCTCATTAAATATTTAAATTTACTAATATACACATTTTAATTTATTTTTTTGACCAAAAAAAGTTTTTTTAAATTTATTAATTTTATTTAACTTTCTTCATATTTGAAATACTCAAATAATATACCTAAATGTTAGTACCAAAATAAATTATATTGAGCTAATATTACTAAATGTTAGTACCGAAATGTATTATATTAAATTAACGCACCTAAATGTGTATACCGAAATGGATATACTAAAATATATTAAACGAATTAATGTACCTAAATGAAAAAGACAAAATATATTAAAATATAGTATATAACAAAAATTAGTTTATCCAAATGTTTACAACAAAATATATTATGATGAATGAAATGAAAATTATAATTATAATTAAATATAATTAAATACATTAAAATTAGGAAGAAAAAGAGAAATAATCAAAACATCAAAATACAACTAATAAATGAGGTGATGATTAATGTATCAAGGGACTAAAATTAGATTTTCATCTTATTCATGGTTTTAGTCTAAAAATCATTTTTGCCAAGGATTAGAATGAAGTTTCCTATAAAAATATTACGGACAAGATTCCAAGTTCCAACTTTCAGGTGCATTGTATTATTCCCAGTAGACCGCAAGCAGGCCAATAGACCACAAGAATGATCCTAATGCAGGTCGGTGGAACTGGAAAACCAACTGGAAACCGTATGAGACCTGAAAACATATTCGCAGAGGAACATAAAAACAAATTATTCTTCTTAAGTATAAAAACATTCTTGATGAGAGAACCACAAAGATATTCGCTAGAAACCAAGTTTTCCTTTGATTGTTGAATTATGGTGAAGCAGACGTCAATCGAACTACAATCACTAAGTAGGGACGAAATTTTGTTTCAAGAACATTGCAGTACGTAAGCCTCAATCACTGTTTGTACTTGTTCGATATTAATTTCATTTATTCATAATCTATCAATTTATTGAGTTGTATTTATTATTTATTAGCATGTTCGAATTTATTTCTATATTATTGATCATTTTCTAACATCTACAAACATGATCAAATCTTTGAGTTTTCATGAATCACGGCGGGCCATGGCCACTGCAGGCCTTAACAGTGATCCGCTGCTGAATGCATAGTCATGTCACTCACTACAAGTGAACAAAGGGCAATAGATCATCATGAAGTAGGATCACATGGCAATAATGGTGTATTATAGGAGAGTACTTATAGGAACGGGAAGAACCAAGAAAATAATATCATTATATCCCTTCTAAGTTCATTCGGCATCCAAGGGTCTTGGGCGGTAGTTTACTCTATAACGGATGTCAGGTGGTCAAGTCTACTAATGTGATACGCGACCTCAATCTCTAAATTCTGGGATGTAATGTTCGAATGGTGCCGCACTCTAGTAGTAGCAGCTGGTGAACTATTTCACCATGATCATTGATAGGGGACCATCTGAAGAGTCACTGAGAGAATTAAAGTCTGAGGTGCGATATTCTATTTTCAAGGAATGTCCTAGGGGGATGATTACTAAACCCATCAGATTCCAAGACCAAGGAGATTAATAGTGTTGGGAACGGCATGACCTATTGAGCTTCGTTATTTATTTCATGTACTAGTCTAATTAAGTTCCTTATATTATATAAATAGGTTGTGATTTGGATGCTGGAAACCAAGTTGGAATAGAACTTTATATCTATTGAGTTAGCTTCCTACAACTTCTCTTTTTTTATTAGCTTGCGTTTTGTTATTCCTTTCCTATTCTCTGTAGCTTCTACAAGAACTGCATCAATTGGTATCAGAGCACAGCGTTCTCTTGGGACCACGTTTTCCGCCAGTCACTCTAGAGCCCAATGGTTGGTGGACGTGGAGGTGGGTGAGGTCAAAACGGAAGTGTCCCTCCCGATACCGAGAATAAGGAATTGAGGAGACAATTGCAGCAACTAACAGAGCGTCTGGAACGACTTGAAACCCAGAACCATTGCGAAGATGGCCAAACCTCTGACGAAGATGACAATCCCTTTCACTTTCGCACTCCAGATGAAAAGTCAAGTGAAGAGGGAAGAAGTAGGCATGGTGGTCAGTTCAACGGCATCAATATGAAGGTGGACATCCAGGAATTTGAAGGGAAGATTGAGCCTGATGAATTCATAGATTGGTTGAACACCATTGAGAGAATTTTTTTTATTACAAAGACATCCCTGATCACCGAAAAGTAAAGATTGTGGCTATTAAGTTGACCAAGTATGCATCAGCTTGGTGGGAGAAATTGAAGGTACAAAGAGAAAGGATGGGAAAGTCTCGAATTAGAACATGGAAAAAAAATTGAAAAATGAGTTGAGGAAGAAATTCCTACCTGAGAACTATGTCCAAGAGTGGTATTCCAAGTTGTATAATTTCTAGCAAGGTGGAAAATCAGTGGATGACTATACTGAAGAGTTCAACTTACTGATGGTTCGATATGATGTGGATGAACTTGAGGAGCAGACAATAGCTCGTTATTTGGGAGGACTGCATAGAGAAATCCATTATGTCGTTACGCTGCAGCCTTATTGGTCTTATGAAGATGTCTACCAACTAGCCACAAAGGTAGAGAAGCAACTGAAGCAAAGGGGCAATCGAACAACCGGAGTTGGTGGTTTTAACTCTAATCAGAGCGAGCAATATCTTGAATCAACAAAGGAAAAGGAAACCTTGAATTCCAAGGCCTTTGATAAGGTAAGTGGCAGCAAAGACGGCACGAGTTCTAGTGCCGTAAAGCAGAATGCATCAACTCAACGATCTCCTAAATGTTTCAAATGCTCTGGTTTTAGACACAAGCAAACAAATTGTCTAAATCAAAGTTTTGTCAATCTTGTTGAAAGGCAATTATTTTTGGGAGATTTCAAAGAGGATGAGACACCCCTTGTTTATGATGAATATAAAGAAGATGATGAAGACATCACATGGAGTGACCATAGAGAAGCTTTGGTTGTACAACGAAGCATGACTATTGTACGTGTCGACGACGATGACTGGTTACGTCATAACATTTTTCGCACTAAGTGCACCACCAATGGGAAGATCTGTAATGTGATAATTGATGGTGGGAGTTGCGAGAATGTTGTATCTTAAGAGATGGTCGACAAGCTTAAACTAAAGACAGATAAGTGTCATATTCCTTACAAGCTCGCATGGCTTCAAAAAGGAAACGAGGTGCATGTTGATAAGCGAAGTCTAGTCTCATTTTCTATTGGGAAAGCATATCATGATGAAGTATGGTGCAATGTCGTACCGATGGATGCTTGCCATCTTTTGTTAGGAAGACCTTGGCAATATGACCGAAAAGTTCTTCATGATGGGTTCAAAAACACATACACCTTTGTGAAAGACTGAGTGAAGGTAATTTTGGGCCCTTCAAAAGAACAACATATAGTGAAGTCTAAAAAGAAGATAGGGACAATTTGCCTTACCATGGCAGAATTCATGGAAGAAATTGAAGAAGGCACATTTGTATATGCTTTGGGGATCAAAGAGGAGAATGTTGGGGTCTCTCTTCCGTACGCGAACGAGTCCTTGCTGCAAGAGTTTTTTGTTGTGATACCAGATGAACTTCTTGCGAATATGGTGGTGTCAACAATATTCAGTGTGGCTGACTTACAACCATACTTTAAGGACGTCTATGAGCAAAACTTTGACTCAATGACGAGTCGTTTTCAACCTGGAAGGACTGATGGGGGACCATCTGAAGAGTCCGAGGTGCGGTATTCTATTTTCAAGGAATGTCCTAGGGGGATGATTACCAAACCCAGATTCCAAGACCAAGGAGATTAATAACGTTGGGAACGGCATGACCTATTGAGCTTTCTTATTTATTTCATGTACTAGTCTAATAAAGTTCCTTTTATTATATAAATAGGTTGTGATTTGGATGCTGGAAACCAAGTTGGAATAGAATTTTATCTCTATTGAGTTAGCTTCCTACAACTTCTCTTTTTTTATTAGCTTGCGTTTTGTCATTCCCTTCCTATTCTCTGCAGCTTCTACGAGAACTGCATCAATCATATTGGATTGTATACTCCAACAAATCCTACTGTTTGGGCATTCATTTTAATATGTCTTGATGCTGGCTTCTTCCATATGACGTTCATTGTCTAATAATCATAACTAGAATTATGGCTATACGACACCGATGTTTGCACACCATTCGCAATTGGCGACTATAGACATAAAGCAAGCACTATTAGTATTTTTTGGTGTCTTTATAGTTGGATGTCGCTGATATCGGTGGCCTTCAAAATTGAGACACCAACTATTGGTGTCTGTTAAATAACTTTATTTCTTAAAAATACTTTTCTTCTACATTTTAATTTTATTATTTATTTTTTAGGCACCAAAGTGGTGCTGGCTATTTGTTTTTTTGGATACCCACTGAAATGAGTGAGAAAAGTCATGGAGTGGAGTTCATATTATAAGAATTTCTTGTGGTTTTAAAGGTGGACGAATCAATTCAATTCTGGCGTCTGCTTCTCAAACCTTGCCCTCTCAATTTCTCAACAAATAAAGCCCCTCGGTTCATTATTTTTCTTTCCAGTTGGGTTTCGTACTATCAAATTGGTGCTGCAAGACAAGAAGTGATTTTGGGGATTTCCGGCAGGTAATTTTTAGTTTCTTATATTTAATATTCAAAAAATTTCATGTCAAACTGTTCAATTTGTTTATCATGCTTCTTAATCTATTTGATTCTCCAAGTACTCACGTTTTAGGGTTCAACTAAAGAATTTCTTTATCGGCTTCCTAGTTTCTTGCCCTTTTTGTTCCTAATTTTTAAGCTTTGTTATATTAATGACTGCCCAACCGACAGTATTGAGTGTATGAAATATTTTCTTCCTTCTTCTGGTGAATTATATGAACTTCTTATTATCCCCTGCACCCTAAAATCTATTGCAAGTCTCATACATACAATGTCACTCATAAAATCGATTGATTTTTTGTTTTCCTGTTACAAATTATTCTTTCGTACAATATATACTCTCCCTTGTAGTTGTGTTTGTAAATTTGTCTCTTTATTCGCATACTATATTTACTTAATTTGTTTCAGTTACATATTTTACTTGACTTCTTAATCATTAGGCACCTTATTGTTCCAATTTTGGAAACTATTGATTATATTCAAGCAAGATGGACAAAATTTGGGCCACTTTGAATCCGTTTACAAAGGATTATAGAACAGGGCTAGCAAAATTTATCTCAAACTCATTGGAAGTATCTTCTCATGATGGCAACATCAAATGTCCATGTGCTAAATGCTTAAATAGGTTATGGTTGAGTAACAATGAAGTTGAAGCACATCTAATTGTTGAAGGTATAGACCGTTCATACTTGGAAGGCCCATGGGTATGGCATGGAGAGACATTTGGTGACCCTCTTCCAAGTAGCCAAGCTGCACAACAAATTGGTAGTGTTAATACTCCTCATTATGAACTAGGCCCCTTGCTTGAAGATATTTTCTCGGGTCCCAGTGGAATGGGTGGCATGCCTATTAATAATCACACCGGTCAGGAAGTGTACAACATTGCAAATCTCAATAAGATCAAAGCGGTATGAATCACCTTGAAAAAAAAGATGATATTATTTTCACTATATCACCACTGACGGAAGGTTGCTTTCCACTGCTCATTAATTTCTCAGTATCACCATTGATGCAAGGTTGCGTTCCACTGCTACCATGCTTCACGTAACCGATTTCATTGGACTAGGGCGGAAACACGTTCACGTCGAAACCTGGAAGATCAGATGGAAAGTGCTCATATTTCAAGATCACATTTTTCCCTGCCTCATCATAACGAGGACAGTAAATATTGATCAAGGGATTAGGTGATTGATAAGGGTAAACGGACATGTTAGAGCCATGAGAAAAGTCGTTCCATTCACCCCAAGCAGCAGTTGTCTTTGTAGGGGATTCGAACTGCTGATTGGCACCTGGTTGCAGTGTAGGGCTTGCCTCATACTCGACTTCAACGTGAAAGTTAGCCTCTAGTTAACGCCAAAAATCAGGATCTTCATGATTGGCAGTGAGTACAGGGATAACGTTTTCCTGAATGGCAACCGGGGTTGCAACGTTATTGGTTGGGGCAGGAATCATGGGACCAATAACTTCATGATCAAGCAGGAACAAGGGGTTCACTTGTGTTACGAAACAACTGTTTGCGAATGTTTGGGAATAAATAGGCCATTGGTGATTAGGTGTGACTAGAAAATACAGCCCACACGTTGCTGCGGGATTAGAAACTGTATGGAAAATATGTTTCAAAGCTATAATATATTGTTACATAATGTTAATGTTATCTACGCTGAAAGATGTTTAAGCTTTTTGAGAGAATTTTTATATGAAAAGCATACATTGGGTGAATGAAGCTCTTGGAATTCTTTGAACTACTCTATGAATAGCATTACCTGTGAATGATTGATTGTGTAACAAAAATTAGTAAAAGAGTGTAATAGATGAAACTTTCATATGTATAATTCAAACTTCTACACATTTATCCGTACTTTACCAATTGTTAGAAACTGCTAAGATAACAATTGGTATCACATAATTGGTATGCTATTAAGAATTCCGTGAAGCAAAAAAAAATGATATGCAATTTTAACTTACGATGCTAAAGAAGCTCTATAAGAGTAGCTGGGTCCTCTATGCTTTATCCATCAAAGGCATTGCAACTGTAGATCCTGAAAACTATAAAAATTCATCTAGTCAAGAGATAAAATTCAATAGTTATGGGTAAGGTGAATATAGAACCACAAATGTAAGATATACTTGACAAATTTGCAAATTCATTACAATTTCATAAATAAAAAAATACTAAAACTCAAGATCTTAAATTCATAAAATATCCAAAATTTGATAAGTTTGTCAAAATAAGTATTCATCACAACAATAGCATTGAAATTGAGTTCTTTTGTTGCCAACATTTTTCCAGCAACCAAACAGATGAAAGTATAGATAATAAAACATGCAATTCAATCAAAGACATTGAATTCAACCTCTATGACAACAAAGAAGACAAACAATTGATGTCGTTGTAGGTCATTTTAAATGAAACGAAGAACGTTGTCTTACATAGTTGGACGCAGGTAGCTGAGACGAAATCTATCATCTACGTATCCTGCACAATATTACGAGAGTAGTAAAAACCAATCCTCACAAATGACAGTAAAATAATAAGAAGCAGCAGCCTCCTGTCAAGTAAGAATTTAAGTTCATACAACTTCAATTAGGCACAGGTTTAAAGTATTGAAACAGCCAGTGGTTCATATAAATCTTCTTTTCATCACTTTCAAGTTTCAATCAGCTATGCTTCACCACATTTTGGCCATTAAATATGGGTAAACATTATTATGCCCTAACTTTAGTTAACCGGGTCATTTTTATCATCTATTACACTCTTGAATGGCACATGGAATTGAGTTTTAAATAGCCTACACAAATTTCCAATTCAAAAATCTTCACTTGTAAGTTGTAACACCTTCAATTAAGAGACAACAGTTATTAAAAAACTATAGCGGTGAATTCTTAATGGTTCTAAAGAGAAATTTCCCTTCATCCAAACTAGCAACTGAGTTCCAGTCTTGCACCCAGGTTGAAAAAAACCATAATGGCTGAGGTGCATTTTAGCAGAAGTTAATGAAAATCGTAGTACCTAAAATACAAATGCATGGTTTAGTACAAACAATCACATAGATCAGCAGTCCCATAGGGAATCATTTAAAAATTATATCATATAACTGAAATTACAGAACTGGAAGTAAACCTTTGCTTGACGAAGCTCATTTCTTTCCACGAATAGCTGCTTTGAAAGCTCTTCCAATGCTAGCACTTCTGCTTCCATGTTTCTGATATCTGTGTAACCAAAAAGAAAAGGGGAAGGGAGAGGAGGGAGATAAGTGAAATAAGAGAACTATGACGTCCTTACAGAGTAATTGCACTATGTTGATGGTCTGGAAAGCTTAATACGACAACATATCTAGTAGGTCTCAATGCATGCAAATAACATGGCTAGAGAAGTATTAAAGAACTTTAAAAATTAAGCAATCAGTTCTTTCAAAAGAAAATATGCAAGATCTTATCATAAGGAAAAACATATAGCAACACCAACCTTGCTCTTTTTGATAGTCTTGCACAGATCGCACATCAGTGCCAACAATTCTTCTAAAGAAAGATCTAGCTTTTAAGGGGTGTTTTAGCAACCATTGTTAGACGATTAATGCAAGTTTTATGAAATTATTGATTGTTTTTCATATTTAATTTTCACAAAAACTTGCTACCACCTATGTTAAATTTCAGGTAGGCGGGTCATGGGCCCACTCCAACAACACTAATACTATCCCCACTTAGTCACCTGCTCAATCCGTCAGGTGTGGGGTTTTAATACAAAAGGCCTCGGTGATAGTTAGAGTGGGGTAATTTTATTTAAAGGGCTTGTTCTCAAGCCTTCTGGCCAATATGGGACAGAGGAATTCTAACACTCCCCCGCACGTGAGACCCCATTTTATGGGTCACACGTGAAGTTCCACACATCGGCAACCACGTGGAGCTAAGTCGGGGCTTACCTGTTCGTACGGGGCCAATGGGGACCCACCCATTCACGTGGCATCTCTTGGCCTATGTGGAGCCAAGTCGGGGCTCACCTATTCGCTCGGGGTCAAAGAGGACCCACCCATTCATGTGGCAGTACGAGTCTGTCCCCTGGCTCTGATACCATGTTAAATTTCAGGTAGACGGGCCATCGGCCCACTCCAACAACATCGAGACTGTCCCCACTTGGTCACCTGCTCAATCCGCCAAATGTGGGGTTTTAATACAAAAGGCCTCGGTGATAGTTAGAGTGGGGTAATTATATTTAAAGGGCTTGTTCTCAAGCCTTCTGGCCAATGTGGGACAGAGGAATTCTAACACTCCCCCGCACATGAGACCCTATTTTATGGGTCACATGTGAAGTTCCACACATCGGCAACCACGTGGAGCTAAGCCGGGGCTCACCCGTTCGTGCGGGGCCAATGGGGACCCACCCATTCACATGGCATCTCTTGGCCTATGTGGAGCCAAGTCAAGGCTCACCCGTTCGCGCGAGGTCAAAGGGGACCCACCCATTCACGTGGCAGGGCACTAACTGGTGTAAGTCGCAAAAACTCTTCATTTGATATTTATAATGGAGGGCAGGGCACTTTTAAGTTCACACCCACTTAGTGTCAAAAAATTTAATTCGGGTTTGAACAATTAATAGTCTCTAATGGAAATCTCCTTACAAAATCACTGAACTTTGACCACACAATGTATATGCCAATCTCATCAACCATGAATTCCAAATCTGCCAAATTATAGATTGCCAAATTATTAATAGCTAGCCAAATTTTTTATTTGGTAATAGAAACACCTGGCCATTTTGTGTGGCTAGGGGCTTACCTCCATAAGGGTATATCATTTAATTAATGGTTGAGCGGGAATACTAGGTGGGAGGACTTCCCGCTCGCCTTAACTCTCTGCAAAAATTTAAAGATTGGATTTCAAAAATTAAACGTTTATGTCTTTATAGCTATCACTTTATACACTTATCTTGTTTAATTGCATCAAGCTATCAACTCAAACAAGAAAATATTTAAGGGCCGAGAGGTTTCATTGAAGCAATTTCAGGAGGTATCTACTACACTTCTCTTCTTACCAGAAAATTAATTGTCGAATTAAATAGAAATGCTTTTGTTTACAGATGTTAATTTAACACACTTGTCCTGTGTTTACATGAAAGGTAGTTGACAAAGCTAATGTGGTTCAGGAACAATAACTTACTTGCATCAATGTCCCTTGACGATGGCATCGAAACTCAACCACCGGCATTCAACCTAATGGAACATGACCACATAGATCATTTAACGGTTCCAAATAATGTTGAAGGGGTCATGGATGAACGTCATCTTATGACCCGTATAGCACAAGGTCCTAGAAGAATAAATAGGCCACGAAGGGCACCCAATGGTACAAATGAGCTGGTGAAATTTAATGACAAAGGGCAGCCAGTAAAGCCTCCTCATACTGTTGCAAGATTTTCTAGGTTCTTAGGAATGCTATCTCAAGAATCATCATATTTTCCAATTAACATAGTTGATTGAAGGAATTTCTACAAGGCTTCAAACATGGATTGTGCTTGGCAGAGGATTAAGGTAAATAAATAGAAGAGGCATTAATAGTTGATTGGTTTTCCTATATATATAGCTAGTTAAGGGATTGTCTTTTAGTTTTAACCCTCGAATATATAAAAACCCAAAAATGCCATCACATCGGCTTTTATTTCCTTTGGCAACAAGCAAGTTAAAACCACAAGTTTTTAATTATGATTAATTCATTCCAATCCTACTTTGACCTTGAATGTTGTTATCCATACACAAGTTTAACTCTTTTATTTGTTATGTCAATTATTTTGTAGTTGGTCACTCAGAAAGTAGCACTAAAATAAATCCTGGTTCAATGTGATAAATTTGAAATAAGACGCACCAATTACTTAGTAAGGGGCTCCATAAACAATTAGAATTGGATCCACAACACATTATGCACCACTAAGATGCAGCATCCATGTAGCATGGTGATGTGCAAAATGGCTTCTTTTAACTTTGTCTCCTTTAATTTTTATTTGTTTTAGTAGAAAAATACTTGAAACCTACTGGAGGGGTATTACAAAGTAACTGTACAGATTCATATTTCATATATTAAATGATGGTTCATAATTAACATCATATATATATATATATATATATATATATATATATATATATGTAAATGGGCAAGTGACTCTTGATTGGACAGATGCTATAACACTAGATTTGGAGCCAAAAAGTCGTCGGGTTTGTGAGTTGAAGTTAAATGATAGATGGAAGCATTACAAGGCAAGTCTCAAGAAGGCATACTATACTCCATTTATGCACTCACCATTAGTGGAGAGGTTCCATTGTCATGATGGCCGTGTCAACCAAGGCCAATGGAAATTGTTAGTGCAAATATGGGATACTGTAGATGCTCAGGTACCACACAAAATCAACAAATGTTCTTCCTTTTTTTATACACCATATATGCTTGATTTAGTTATGATATAATGAAGTTTATAAATGTCTGGATTATATGTATTGGAAATTAGGATGAGTTTCCTTCAACACAGCCTAACTAATGAATGATAAACTTGACATATGCAGAAGCATGCTACATCATCTAGAAACAATAGGAAGGCACTAAAAATAAATCACATGACTGGAACCAAGACTTTTATGCAAATCAAACACGAATATGTAAGGCTCTTCCGGTTGTTTTGTGTTATGTTAACTTAAATACATGTTAGTGCAAATGGAATGAAGGTGAATGCTGATGTTAAGATATGAAATAATGTGTAAATTAGTTGTTTGACATGTTTACAGGAACAAGTTAATGGAAGCAAACCGGACTGCATTACATTCTTTACACTGACATACTCGGAAGAGTAGGGAACCAGTGGATGCTTGGTTAGCTGAAATAATTGTAAGTATGCCATCAATTACCAGCTGCTACTATTTATATGTGGGTGAGATATATAAAAGGTTTATGGATTCTGAATGATAGTGGTTTAGATTAATTGCTATTTAATGTCAATGAAACAAGGAGCATAAGCCAACGGAAGCTAGCATTAGTTAAAACAGTGGAGTAATGAAAGAGATTCTCATGCATATGAGTTTATTGGTATGCACTATAGCTCGAAGAACAGACCAATCACTCATATTACTAGTATTATTATGAAACATGGTTGGAATATCTTTGATTTAATAGAATTACAAATGTATATAGAGTGCATATACATTAGTAATTAATCTTGTCACTTAATTGCAGGATGATTTCAATAGAAAGCTGAAACTGTACGACGATAGGAATGAGGTCGTAACTGATGAGGTTCGCCATATTGTGTACGCTGATGTATTGGGGCCTGAGAGAAGCAACTGTGTCAGAGGGTTTGGGACAGGTGTTGTGTGGTCTGATGTGCCAGGTATTGTAACTGAGAAAAGGGGAATTTCTAGAGAGGTTGAAGCACTTAGAGCATCATATGAGGAGCAAAGAAAAGCTGCTAATATTGAAATTGAAAGACTTAAGATGGAGGCAAGTGAGAAAAAGGAAAAGCAAAGGATTGAGTCAGGCACATGAGACGAGTGGACTTGGAAGTGGAGACCATGAAGCTTGAAATGAGGGCTGAAATTATGTCCGCGTTGAAGAAGAATGCTAATTGAGACATGGTAGAACCAAATGGAGTTGATGTGATTCAAGTTTGTCTTAATAGAATTGAAATAGGGACTGGTTTGGAGATCCAAGCAAGTGGAGAAGTTGAAGATGAAGGTTTTGTTGTGGTGCAGAATATTGGCATGGATGATGAGATTGGGTATCATCCATGCATGGTGAATGTCACTGGCATCAGTAAGTGAAAAGTTAACTATGATCTTTTTTGTGAATTTTACTTGATTTATATATTAGAAATGCCATAGTGAAGGCATAGAAACAATTGGGTGGATTTTGTTAGTTATCAGATTGATGTGCATTGGATGTGCATAGCTACATAGGTGGGATAAAATGCACCATCATCACCCTTGGGTACTTGGTTGTGTTGGACAATATCGTTGAATGTAATATGCTTTCTTATGTAGCACAAACCTTGTTATTGATAAATCTATAGTATATAAAGTGTGGTTGGTTGGAAATGTGAATCATGTTGCAAATTTAAATTTCATGTGAATTTTATATTAAGAACATGTGTTTTAATATAGTACAAAGCTATTACTAAAATGCATGTAATACAATTCAAAATATAACCATTTGGATAGCTGTATGTTGTAATTAACACCCACTTTGGTGCGTATATCTTCAAAGCCACTGATCCTAATATAGACACATAGGATTGGTGTGTGTATGTGACACGCCCCGATCCCGATATTCCCTGAATACCAGGATAGACACGTGCTGACCGACACCCGAAAGGTGACGAAAGCCATTTATTGAATGCAAATGCTGAGAATAAGGAATAAATAAGACTTATAAATATAAAATAAAGAGTATGCATTTAAGGATCGTGTTCAGAGCACACATCTAATCTAGAACACTAAAAGAATTAATATAAAATTGAATGAACAAAGGAATAGGTCCTACACCGAGAGGACTCGAAGATACCGATACGGAAGTGCCTTGACGCCGGGATTGTATGTCTCGATACTAAGTCCTGAAGGGGGCGCAAAACAAACATGAGTGGACCAATTTGATATACATATAATAAAACAGTTATCAACGTACTAACCCCCAGGTTTTATGAAAGCACATATATATCATGATAAACATAGGTTTTCCGAAACCTAGCATGCCGTGCGCTGTCTCAAATCATAACTTTTATATAATAATCTCTAGTGAATGTCCAATATAACTCTCCAGGCCCCATGCCGGCTCCCCATCTCTGAGCAGACAGTCAGAGGAAATAACCCCCAGGCCCCATGCCGGCTCCCCATCCCTGGTCTTAAATGCCAGAGGAAACACCATACAGGCCCTATGCCAACACCAAATTCTTCGCCCGGGACGGACCGGAAAACTATCCCTACGTCCCGTAACGGTAAGGACCACTAGGTAAGTACAAAACCATTAAACATACGTACATTTGAAAGGCATCTTCATAGTATAAAGTCATCCATCATCTATACTATAAAGAAGTGTTCAAAACGTATTCTAAATATCATATCGTCATCCATCAGATATTCTATAAGAATACGGGTTATAGGAAAAATAGTAATAATTCAAAATAGCCTTAATAGGCACGATATCTCGTAAAGCATTTCATATAACATATTCATCAAATCATGCTTTCCATGTATGCATTTCTACTATAAAACATGCATTTTTGAAGGGGTCCACTCACAGTACTTAGCTGCCGAAAAGCCACACAACAAGCGAAGACGAAAATGCCACAACAATTGCCCCTAAGCACATAAAGAGTACATTTAGTCAAACTCTACTCAAACGACTTAATTTGGGAAAACGGACTTTAGAAACGGGTCCAGAACGTCGAAATTAGCCTATGAGAGGTCTCGGACGAAAACCCGAAAAGTCAACCCGAAAGTCAAAGTCAACGGTCAACGGTCAACGTTGACCAGTCAAAGTCAACGTTGACCGGGTCAACGGGTCATGGTCTGGGTCGGACCAGATCAAACGAGTCACGGGTTTGGATCCGGGTTGGGCTTGGGTTTTGGGTCCAAAGGGTTTAGGTTTGGGCTTTAGGATTTGGGTTACAAAAATGGGCTGAAAGCCCAAGTTCCAATTGGCCTCAAGGCCTTAATTTGAAAAGGGTTTTGGGTTGGGCTCGGCAGGAAAGGCCCAAAGGCCTTGGGTTTGGTTGCTGCTCGCCGGAGCTAAACGGAGAAGAAGGCCGGATTCGGCCGGAAAACTACACAACATTTAAACGGCCATAACTTTGTCAATACTCGACGAAACCAAGTGATTCAAAAACGAAAGTTGTAGTTCTCGAAGAGACGAAGAGAATGGTACCTTGCACGACATCTAACGCGCCGTGGTTTGGCCGAAAAACGCCTCGAAAGCCTCGGAGGTCGCCGGAAACTGGGTAAGATTCAAATGAATATAACTTCTTCAATACTCGATGAAATTGGGTGAAACAAAAAGGAAAGTTGTAGTACTCAGAGAGACGAAGAGATTGATACCTTGCACGGCGGCCAACTCACCGTGGTTTGGCCGGAAATTGCCTCGAAAGGGGCGGTGCTAGCCGGAAAATTTGGAAAAGCTACTCCGAGCCATTTTCTGCGATTCAAACGTATACACCACTTAAAACAAGCTTCGATCTAACCCTAAAACATAACCCAAGGGTTTCTAGAGGCTTACCAACGTCGGAATAACACGAAACTAGTCGGGAAAGACGATGAACAGTACCGGCCGAAAGAGAGGGAAGAGTTTAGGGTGTTCTTTCTTCGTTTCTGAGAACACAGAGGTGATGGTGATGGTGTTTTGTTGTTGTTATGTGGTATGATGGTGAGGGAGATGAGGGTTTGCAGGGAGGAAGGACACGGGTGAGAGAGAGGGAGAGATGCCGAGAGTGAGGAAGAGAGTTGTGAGAAGTGAGGGAAAGAGAGAGAGCTCGGGTAGAAGGGGACAACGAAATCAGGGGTGGGCCCCCTTGGGCACACCATTTAAGACCCAAAAACCATTTTTAAAAGTAAAATATCCCCAAACTTAGTGAAAATACAAAAATACCTTTTTTATACCGTATATCCCGGGACGGGTTGTTACAGTATGAGTATGAATGGCACCAATATTAGTTTCAAATCTAGCCACTGATAAGAGGGAGAATGATATATTTTGAATTTCAGAAATAACTATAAAATATAAAAATGTTGTACTATTCATATACACACCAATTCAATATTGGTGGTGTTTGTAACAATATAGACTTCTACATAGGACATGTACTCTTATTTAGTGGCTGTTTGGTGGCAATTGAGGTTTGCCACCAATGTGAGTGTTCACTCTTTATAATAGACACCAATGAAAAGGGTGTCTTTTAGCCAAAATTCTAGTAGTTTATACATTGTTACATGCATTTTTTTCTTTATATGACAATATATTATTGAAGCGGGATACCACGTAGTGGCTAGCCAAATTAACATTTGAGACATTTGTCCAGCTACAATAACAAAAAATTAGTTAGTATTGTTGTAGATGCTCATGATACCAATTGTGCAATTATAAAAAGGATAATCCTTGCTTTCCTCTATTTTAGAGATGCACACATCCTACCACTTTCAAAAACAAAAAGTATATTTTACCATGAAAATTTCATAATTGGAATAGTTTAATTTTTCTAATCGTCATTTAAAGAAGATTAACTTATAAAAATTCCTCAAATTGAATATTGTTTAGTCGTCCAGTGTATCAAATAAATAGACGGTTCATCATGAATATATTACTTAATACTTACACCATTAATTTGTTTAATAAATTTAAATGATTCAATGTGATTATGATATTTAAATGAAGATCAAGAAATTAAACGATTTAATTGTAAAATTTATACGATGTGCATTGTCCCATAAATTAATGCAAAATAAATTAATAAATATAAGTAAATGCGAAATAAAACAAAAATAAAAAGAACCCGAAAAGTTTACCCCGCCTGTTTTTCTGGAAAGATATTCTTTTCTGATTTCTTTCACCAAGATTACCGGATCAAATGATCCGATCTTTTGAAATTTAATCTAACTGCTAAAAACAAATGCCTCATCCAGAAGCAGAAATTAAAGAGGATCAAAAGTCCGGATCACATGATTCGGTGGGTTGCTGGAAGAGACCGGAGAGGATCTCTTTCCTGTTATTCTAATTTGCGCTCTCTCTCTCTCTCCTGAAGCAGAAACCAGAAGAAGAGGGTTTTCGCTTGAAAACCATCCGTTTCTGTCGGCCTCATCCACTTCACTTGCAGCAGGTATTGCTGTGCACCTCTCTGATATCTGCGCTCACCACCATCAAGGTCACCGCTTACCCTTCTCTCTCTCTCTCTGTCCCCCCCCCCTTTAGCTCAATATTTTCCCTTTCATCCTCTTTGCCTGTAAATTTTCATTAGGGATGAATTTAGCAGCGCATTAACCTCTACTTCCTACCCGAGTTTATTATAAAACTGCAATATAATTAAGGAATGCCTTTTTATTTTCGTTTTTAATTCTGGAGGTTCATGTTTTAGCTTTAGCTAGTATTGTAACTACTGGTGATGCTGAAATATGATAGTTGATGATGGGCTGTTGAATCCATGGCCTTTTGTGTGTATTGGGTTCATAGTCTCTAGGATGATTGAGAAATTAATTAGAAATTTCTATCAGTAAAGTAGGGAGGAGGGTAAGATTAGGAAGGATCCCTTAGTTTGTTGGGAACTAGTATGAAGGCCAAAAGAAAAGGGTGGTTTGGCTAATGGTGATTTGAGGCAGAGAAATGTACCTTGTCAGGGACTGGTTGTGGTGGGAAAGATTCAGTGCGTCAGAAGTCCTATGGATGGGACTCCTTGTAGGGGGAAATGGTTCAATTTGGTCTCCCTGGAAGTTCATTTCCCAGGGTACCCTGTATTTTCTTCTTTATTAAACTTGTGGTGACTCATCGTTCCAGACACTGTTTCCAAACCTGTGCTGATCCTACTTGAACTGTAATTCCACCATTGAATTCTTGGTTTATCTTTCTTCCTCCCATGTGGTTTCTTTGAATCATAGTTTTATGAGAAATCTAGTTTAGGGAGTTGGATGAGTTTTCTGAATTACTCGCGTATTAGTAACTTTACTTTGCTCCTTCCTGTGCTGACAGGAGTAGTTTAGATTTTCAGGGATCTGGATTCTTCTCCTGTAAGTGCTTTTTGATGTCTTCATTAGATAACCTGAACCATCCTCCCTTCCTTCTTTTAAGTTTATTTGGAAGTTGGGGTGCCTACCAAAGTTGCCTTCTTGTCCATTCTGTTTTGTATTTTCTTTGATCTGTTTTAAATATTTGTTTTTTTATTAAAAAAAAAATTATGCCTCTCTTATAAACATGCTAAAAGTTGTAAAATTAAGTCCTTATTCCATTATGGAATAATCGTGTGTTTGTTTCTGTCCTGTTCTTGGAAGTACATTTAGTTTCATATACTTCACAAGAAAATACGTTAATTTTGATTTATGTTTCTGTCAACAATGTTAAGGCAAGTCCATTCATTTACTAATTTAGTTTCTATGGTCATCAATTATCATTTCAATGTAAAATGCTAGTTCACATTTCTATTTTCTTCCCCAATTTTCTATTGGAATATATACTAAAGTAAGCTTGTTGCAGGAGCTAAAAGACATAATCTTGTCATTTCCTGTGGACATCTTCATGGTCTTCCATGTTCAGAAATGCTTTAAAAGCCTTTGCTTCCGATGCAGTACTTCAAAACCTTGCTCCTTTTTCCATACCTCTCCTGAAAATTGCTCATCTGCTCTTTCTTCAATTTTGTCTTCTCCGCTCAGATCGTCACAGTTTGAAGACTCTACAAGACTATCTGACCTTGACATCATCATATCTAAAGTATCAGTTGGAAGCAGTGATGATGAAGTTCTACAGTCTCTTGCACAAGATCAAGCATGTAATAGCATTCAGCTCACGGATAAACTTGTTGGTCAACTGTTTCATCGGTTTAAGAATGATTGGAAGTGTGCATTGGGTGTATTTAGATGGGTAGAGTTACGCTCCGACTATAAACCCACCCCAGATGCATATGATTTGATAGTTGACACTTTGGGTAAAATGAAGCAAATGGATAAGATTACGGGTTTGTTAGAAAAAATGCGCCAGGATCATCTGGTGACTCTTAACACCATAGGTAAGGTTATGAGAAGGTTTGCTGGTGCAGGGAAATGGGAGGACTCTGTGAGGATATTTGATGATTTAGGAAGTTTTGGGTTGGAGAAGAACACAGAATCTATGAACTTATTGCTTGACACCCTTTGCAAGGAGAACAAAGTTGAGAAGGCCCGTGAGATCTTCTTAGAGCTGAAATCACATATCTCGCCCAATGCTCATACCTTTAACATTTTCATTCACGGTTGGTGCAAGATCAAACGGGTTGACGAGGCACATTGGACAATCCAAGAGATGAAGGGACATGGCATTCGCCCTTGTGTCATCAGTTACTCGACCATCATCCTGTTTTATTGCCACCAATACAATTTTGGTAAGGTCTATGAATTGTTTGGTGAAATGGAAGCTCAGGGGTGCCCTCCAAATGTTGTCACTTATACCTCTGTCATGTGTTTTCTAGCAAAGTCCGAGGAGTTTGAGGAAGCTTTGCTGTTATATGAGAGAATGAAATCTGCTGGATGTGATCCCGATTCACTTTTCTATAATTCACTGATCCACACACTAGGAAGAGCTGGCCGAGTCCGGGAGGCTGTTCAGGTCTTCGATGTTGAAATGCCTGAGAAGGGGGTTCCTCCTAATACATCGACTTACAATACAATGATTGCCATGTTTTGCCACCACGAGGAAGAGCAAAAGGCCTTTAATGTCCTCCTGCAGATGGAAAATGCAGGGTTATGTAAACCTGATGTTCAGACGTACTATCCATTGCTTAAAATGTGCTTCAAAACTGGAAAAATAGACGATTGTTTGACTCAGTTATTGAATGACATGGTCAACAGACATCATCTCAGTCTCGACCTCTCCAGCTATACCCTTTTGATTCACGGACTATGCAGAGCAAATAGATGCGAGTGGGCTTACCTTCTCTTCAAGGAGATGATTGGTCAAGAGATAAAGCCTAGGTACAAGACGTGTCGTTTTCTCTGGGACGAAGTGAAGCTGAAGAATATGTTTGCCGCTGCTGATACCATTGAAGATTTCATGAAGAAACTATAGTCGCATGAGAACCATCTCAGGGTACTTGAGTTCATTTGACGTGACACTTGAAGAAACGCATCTTGGCTCATTGTCGTTGCTTTAAGTATGGATTTGTGTATGAAGAGATGGGGGAGAAATACTTCAGGCGATGCACAGTTGTAGGAATCGGGACACTAAGAACAGTGACGGTTGCAGCGCAATAGGACTGGATACGGTTGCTGCTGGAGATTTCACTTTGGGTTCAGAATGTCTGGCATCAACCGTTTTAGGGACTGAGAGGCGTAAAAGGTAAAAGATTGAGGTCAAGGAACTGGATGGGGAGGAAAGATCATACTTCTGAAGGTGTTGTCCAGAACTTGTTTTAATCAGATTAAAGATTCCACCTCCCACCACACTTGAGCAGAAGGAAATTAACGAGACGATCCTGGCGCTGGTCCGAAAGACTTATCTCACATTATTTTTGGTACATTGCATGTCCTTGTTCATTTTTATCAAATGATTCTCTGATTATTTATTCAATCCAAATGCCAAAATTAAACATGACACGAGCGTGTAGGTGTGCGGAAATCATTTTTTGTAGTAGTTATCATCTATGTCAAGATCTAATTCATTTTCCGCTGTGTGTTTCGTTGCATCGTAGAAAAATTACCGGACTTAAATCACCTGACGAATGATCCGTGCAATGTTACCTGAAATCTGTCACTCTTTTGATCTTATATTTGGCCATTCCAGGTTGACGTGGATACCTCAAAGAGGACTTGAGCTCCATGGAGAATGGAGATGGCCTTTTTTCAAGTTTTTGGTTGCCTTCATCAAATAAACGAAAGTAGAGTACATATTTTTGGTTGTCTTCATCGACACCGTTGGAAACCTTCGGTTTTTTTTTTTTCGTTCTGAAGAGATGCCGGTTTACGGCAATGGTACATTTCTTAAAACGGATTGGTCTACATCAACAGACCATGTAATCTTGCAAGGAAATCGGTACATGAAAACCAACAATCGAGCTTTTTGAGGAAGTTAACTGAACCTTCTCCGTATGTATGTTTGTGTCTAACAAAACAACCCTATTCTCACTTGTATTACAAACTGGTTCCTGTAGGCCGTGGTCAACGAAAACTTATAATAGGGGAGCGACAAACTGGAAAAACAGCTAATTCAGCAAGCGATTAACATCTTCATATACATTGAGTGGATGATGCACCACTGAAGTAGACTGTTATAGCCTTTAGAGAGCTCTGCACATAATTTTCTTCAATCTGCATATTCAATATCAATCACGGGCGGCGTAAGCAGTGTCCGAAATTCAGATTAATATCACAAAACTAAACTAAAAAACATGATACGATTGACATTTTCCTTGCATAACACATTACTTTGTATGTATCGGACCATACCTCAACGTCTAGAGGAGGAGAAGACAACCAGCAGAGTTCTTCCACTTGGTGTAAGTCTACATTCCGCGGTAAGTACATAATGATGTTGGGTGTTATCGCTTGAGCAGCTTGAAATATTGCGTACCTGTGCTTAATGCATTAATAGTAAAATAAACATACGAAAAGAAAATAGATAACGTAGAACATCAAACTACAACTGTCTACATAAGACTACAACAATAATCACTTCACTTGGTTTTGTTCGAAAACTTCCCGAGGACAAAATTTACCAAACAAGGTTAAAACTAGAGAGAACATTAATATTCTAGGAAAAACTATTCTAGGGACTTAAAGATGTGAAAGGTTAGGAATTGATGGCAAGGAACAAGTTGGGGATGATCGTAGGTTTTATAAACATCGTGGTATCTGTAAAAAATTTATGATGTATCAGAAAGAGCAGCATACATCTGCAAGTACCCGCTCAAACTTATTTTTATTTGATAAAAAGAACTATGATACAAAGGCTTCTACCACACCTGATCAACAAGGAGATGGACCTCAACTCGGAAAGAAGTAAAAGACCAGATATGAAACACAGTAAGTCCGTAAAAATCAATGGGAAATGATTTCCACACACCCCTTTGCTCCTGCGCACCCGTCTATTTCTTTCCCTTGATTCTCCTTTGATTTATTCAGTCTAAAGGACACAAGAAAGGGGATGTGTGGAATCAGTTCCCAGGACTAAAGGTGAGAGACTGTCAAAACTCAGAACTACATCCCATATCCAGAAAAGTAGAAATTCCAAGATATGCCATCAAAGTAGCTATTTATATTATATAAACTACAAATACAAAGGATTTCAATCTGTTCCAAGCGAAACTTAGATATACTTTCAATTAATTTTTGGTCGAATCTTCTTATAACTTGCCTCACATCTGTGATTTAGATTAATGCATCGACAAATTTATCATCATCGTTATTTTGGTTCATATAGCCGACCCCACTTAGTGGGATAAGGCTTTGTTGTTGTTGTAGTTCATATATTCAGTAAACTACACCACACCAGTTAACGTTCTCCTTAATTCCCATCATGCAATGTAAAATGAAGACATCTTTACATACCCATCTTTTGGCTTGAGTAGGTCAAGTGTAAATTTCTTTACCCTTGTGTACGATGGGCCTCCCCAAGGTGGTGAAAGGAACACTACATCCCCCTACGAAATAAAGATACAAAATGTACATTAGTAAACGCAGCTCAAACTATTACAGAAAAATAGTTCTAAAGTTTTACACTAATAAAGCAGATGCAACTACGCAAAGTTTTATCTGTTTAGTTATTCATTCATTTTAATCCCCAGATAATATTGAATCAAATATCAAATCGTATGAGGTCACACAACAAAATTATGAATCATTATACAAAGATACAAAAAAATCTACAAATGTCATCAAAAGTTACATACCTCCTCATGATGGGGTTGCTTACATACAGAATGATTTCATAGATTCTCAGAAATTAATACTGAGAGGAAAGCAGTACCTTCAACGATGGTGCAAGTTCAAAAAAGTCTCCAACAATGAAATCAATGTAATCTTCCACTCCATATATTTTTGCATTGTTAATGGCCATATCCACCTTTAGGGGATCAATTTCAATGGCAACAACGTGACAACGCCTAAGAGACCACAGACCAAAGATCAAAGTTATTAAGCTCTTGTAAAACACATACATAATGAGAATGTAAAAGCTTATCCAACATGCATGAAAATTGTTGTTCGATACGAAACGCCCACCTACTCTTGTCCATCAAAGATGAAACCCCGACAGAATTCAACATCCAAAACCAGACCCTAAATTGAATATTGATCTATCACATAAAATCTCATATAAACTGAAGCAACTAGCCTACAAAGTACAAACTGTCAAGAATACTAGACATTAGGTCCCCCTTTAATACCTCCGTCGCTCCAGTACTCTATTGTATTTTTCACTCAAACGATATCCACAATTTACTGCAATTTGTCTGGTCTAGCAGTAAAATTCAACCCTCGGGTTTCGATAAAGTACTCAAACATAAAAAAGCTCCCAGCTTGAATGCATACTTTCTCAGGATTTAACCAAAGTTGAATGCAAACACTACATTTCCTGATAAACATATCTTCAAATATCAAGGCCATAAAGCTTAGAGCTTGATACAACTGGTTGCCAAGTAACTAATAATTTGCATAAAATCACCACCTCATATGAACAAAGTTTGGGAACTTACAGTGAAGCAAACTGAATGGCATTGCCGCCAACGCCCGCGAAGCAATCGATAACAGTTGTTCTTTGGCACCTCTTGGCGTGTCCGATTGCAATCTGTTCAGGCGTGACAGAGTACCAGCCCTGCTCATCCATTCTGATCCCCTCGTCGTATCTCGAGAAGAGAACATATCTCTGAAACCAATACTTCTCAACAAGGGGACTCAACCCTTGTTCAAGTAACTTCCTTCTCCTATAAATCTGACCTGAGAAAACAAGCAAACAAATAAATGGACTATTAAAAATGCAAAAGAAAAGAAACCCAGATTAATTTTCTTAGGGATTTTATGAACTAATTTCTCTAGCATTGCAGTTTTCAGCAGCTGGAAGATTTGAAAAATTAATGTTTCCTTCATTTTCTGGGAAACCAAACAGAATTAGAATACAGAAAAAGGACTGATTACGTGGGAGGTGTAAGAGCTTGTTGCATTTCTTAGGACGACGAGTGGCTCTTCGCCGCCTTGAAAGCTTCTTCTGCATCCTCTGATATTGGAGGGCTGGAAATTGAATGAGAGCGGGAATTTAGGTTCAGTTCAGTGGTAGTCTCCTCCTTCCTCCTCCTCTCTTGCACCGAGTTTGATGATTCATCTTCTCCTCCGACCTTTTTTTCGTTCAAGCAGCTAATTTCAATAAATAAATAAAAATAAAAACTAAAAAAATAAAAAAAAACACACACGCACACACATAGGCAAGTCCAAAGTCCAAGGACAATTAAACGTTGCCCAAAGTTAAAAAACTTTTTGTTTCCCAAAAAACAGTTACAAAACTTTTCTACTTTTCTCTGAGAGAGTTATTCTCACTTCGAGGCTTTAAACCTAAGAAAATTCGGTGGTGTCCGTCTTAACTTCGGCCAGGATCGGTTGTCGTTGTCTTCTTTCTTTCTTTTTCTTTTATTTTTTTTGCTTCTACTGCTTTTTCTCCCAAATTTCTACTCTGATTTGTTATTCCTCTATCTCCGAGGGTATTACTCTTTCTGGCTCTTTCTTACTCCGATCTTCAACCATGAATCCTATTGAGATTGTGTGTAGAGTTCCAGTGTATCCACCGGCTCGGATGTTTCCAATACCACCACTTTCTCCTCCTTGTTTGCCGAATCTAGCAGTATCGTTCGTGGGTTTCTTGATAATGGTAGTTGGCTTCTCTCGTTTAGTTGTCGGCTATCCCTAGCTTATGGCTGTGCTTAGGTAGCAAATCGGAGTTAGATGTGGCGTCTGTTAAGGCAGTGCTCGGCGGTGGACAAGGAATCTACGGATGGACTGGAACTGGATTGGTGGAGAAAACTGTGGAAAGTTGTGGATGTTTCTGTTTCGGAAGCTTGGTGTTAAGCTTGGGTCTAACTGTTTTTGGGCTAATTTTGTGTTTTCTAGTGTTTTAGGCCTATTTTTGTTTGTTAATATGTAGTCTTTGGGCCTTGGTTTGCTTGTATGTTTGTTTGTGGTGTTTAATAAGATATCCTTTTACCAAAAAAAAATAGTCCAAAGACAATTCATAACACTAACAAAGGAAACAAGTCCCAGAAGTGAGCCCATAACAAAGTCTAAGTCGAAAACCCTAAAACTGGAAATGAGAACTAGCCTCCTCCACCAAAATAGCCAAATTACCATCCCCAAGCCGACGCCACCGAAAAGAAGAACCAAAGAACCGAACAATGGAAAAGGGGTGGGCAAGCGACCCGCGCTAAAAACGCTCCCATAATCCTACCAAATATTGTGAATTGCACGTTAGCAGCCATTGAAACCCAAAGCACGCCTCCAACCGAGTCTATGGAGGAAGAACTCGAGGAGCCAAATAGTCGAATCCGGCAGGCAGAAGCTCATTGCTAGGAACAACAATTTGGACAGAATAAGGCATGAAACTCAGATAGGCGACAAGAATCCAACTTGTTAATTAGAATATTTGAGTTGAAACTCACATAGAAAAACATAGTTGAAGATGAAAAAAGAATGCAAAAATTGTATTTTTAAAGTCTATTAAACAATGACTTTAAATTTTCTGGCAAATAAAAAAAAAATTCAGCCAGAACAATGGTAGCTGGCGATAAATTTTGGCACTAGCAACGGTGGCTTGTAGGTCATGTGCAATGGGGACAAAATATAAATGTTCATATGCTTATAAGTGTATTTACCCACAATTTGTGTGTTATCCAAATAGAATTGTAATTGATCAATGGCGGCGTCAGAAGTTTCAAATAATGGGATCACAATATTAATCAAAAAAGATTTACTTGGTCATTACTTGATAGGCACCTGCCAATTCCTGCCAATATATACTAATAATTATTATTATTTGTAGATGCTTGTCGATGGTGGATACAAGATACTATGGAGTAATGTTGAAAATTGTCAACTCTTGTCAACTAATGTATTTCATCGAGCATATTGTGCGCACAATAAAATCGCACACAAGAAGAGAGAAAAGGAAGACAAATATGATAGGAGAAATACAAAGTAGGAGGATGAGATTGTAACTTAGTTTGCCTTAGCTGTTTATAGAGGTCAAAACAATACACAAACGCCACTTAGTAATACGGTCCAGTGGTTCCACTTCACTTGTAAGTGAGAGATTTTAAATTCAATTCTCGCCGAATGCAAATTTGAACCACATTATTGCTAGCTCATTGAGCGCACCCATTCTTCCTTAGTGTAGAATTTTTTTTTAATTACCCATGGTAGCCCCGCCACGGTAATTTTCTTTAAAATTAGCATTTTTTTTTCTTAAAGCATTTTATGAAAATTGGTATTTAATTTGAATTTGCCTTTATTTTGAGCAACAACATCGAAAGGCTAACATTATTTGAGCCATTCTTTAGAATACTCCAAAATGCTTTTCTTTGGATCAGTAGGTTTATAGCAAAATTAGGACAAAATATAGCACAACATCTCCACCTGCAAATGAACCATAAGGCTACAACAAAAACAAGATTCCAAGATAACCCAAAACAATACGAATCTTTGCATTTTAAATTTGCCTCCACACAACCAAGAAAGGAATCAAATTGGTTCCAATAAAGATGATGACGAAAAGAATCTTTCTTTGAGTCCATATAGCAGCATAACAGCTTGAGAAAACATGCGAAACATTCTCCACAGCAGAATCACAAATCTGCCAGTGTTGCTAGACACATGTCTTTTAAAACGTTGCCCGCTAGACAAAAGTGTTTTTGCTTCAAACATTGTCCTTCAATGCTCCCAATCCTTGTTGCACTCCTCCATCCTTCTTCATCCTTTCTTCACTTCATATTTTTCCCCCTTTTATCTCAAAGCAAAATTCAAAAACGAAACGGTTATTAAACGATTAGGTTCTAATAGGAACATATGCACACATTGAGGATCATGACAACTCTTTCAAATACATTGGAAGAGACCCATAAACCCATTTAAGTAAACCACATTATCTGATAACACCATATGCCTAATTTTTCTTTCAATCAAAATAATTATTACAATAAAACCGCAGTGTTTCCATACTACAAATATTATGTATATTTGACCCAATCAATTAGTTCACGAACGCAATAAGATGAACTTCAATCATTTAAGTGTTATTTGAATTTTCAATACACTCTAATGAAATTGTAAAAGCAATATCAATCTACATGCTAAAGAATTTTCAATTTTCCATGGGCAACTGAAGTCTTTGCATGCTCCAAGCTACACAACGCTTTTTGAGTTCCACTCAACCCCGAACATGATGGACTGCCTCCTAATGTGACTGCAAAGTAAAGATAAATGGTGCAGAGGAAAGTCAGCAGTGCTAGGGCTGTTAAGAGGAAGCGGTGTCTCTGAAAGACCGTCGACCAGCTACCCAACTCATTTTGTGAGAATTGCTTTCTAAATGATGCTGACTTCCGAACAGGAGAAGACAAAATGCTCTCAAGAACCATTGTACAGTATGTACGGACCTTCCTCAGACAATCTGAAATTTGCACAAACGTGTTTTCAAGATGACAGCTAAAAAAGTGAAGTTTCCACGCTAAGGAGAAAGTTTCAAAGATAAATTGCTACTGCAAACAATGCACTGAAGGACATGGTACGGTTAAACCAAGAGATCAAGAATATATTGTTGAAGATACATGACATTACTAAAAGTATGACTGAGCTTAACAAATTTGTCTTCGGTTATAATCAACAACAGTCGCATTCTGACTGGATGAGGTGAAAAAATATGAAGAAGATAATTACTATAACTTCCGAGTGAAATTCTACAGCCATTCTTCAGATGAGAAATATGCCAACAAGAAGCATTTTCAACAAACGCAATTAACACCCTCAAACAAGTGAGGGTGTGGGAGAATTATGCTGTACATGATACTGACACGTCATGATACAGAACAATACTGAGAGTTCACTGAGCACGTAATGATAACAATATTTCAGACTACCCTAGGTGTTACTTCCCAATATTCCAGAACTTGACACTTCACCTTTTACAACCCAAGGGCAGTGCAGAAGAAGAACCGTAATGAAGCAAGCAGTTCTGATAGCATTGAAATAGACTTTAAAAACAAAGACAATGAGTGCTTTGATTCACCAGATATACATCATGATTAACAACAGCTGACCTCAATTTAATAACAGAAAACAAATGATTCCACCTTGTAGTTTAGAATGCGCTTCATATATCAAAAGTTTGTCCTCAAGTTAGTCCTCGTTTTCCATAAGATTAGTAAGTTGAGAATCCCGCCCAATTACTCGTACAAGGAAAGCTACCCCTAACCGTCAAGGGTCATGAACTTTCTACTGGGCTACAGCAGCCTAACCAGGTCACTAAGGTTAACATAAGAATTCCAAAAAGAAGCATTGAAAGTTGAAACTAATACTAGATCAGATGGGTGACAGTGAATTAAAAGTACACTCAGTATATTATGAAACCAAAAACATTAAACATCTACCAATTAAAGAAATTCAGACCTCACAAGAAAACAAATGCACCCATGTAGGGGCACACAAATCACTAGGGGATGCTATCCACACACCCGTTTTTACTCCTCACACACCCTTTGTTAATTACTATCCTCTGATCTTCTTCAATTCATTCGATTACTCATGTAGGGGCACACAAATCACTAGGGATGCTACCGACACACCCGTTTTTACTTCTCACACACACCCTTTGTTAATTACTATTATTTGATCTTCTTAAATTCATTCGATCCGAGGCCAAAAATTGAGAGGATATGTGAGAAGTAAAAAGGGTGTGTCGATAGCACACCCCATTAACTATTCTCCTTTCATATCCATAAAGCTTGGATCTTGATATGTGCAATAACAACACCACCTATGAAAACCGCACTTGACATTTACAATCAAGAATCTCTAAATCAAACCCACAACCCCTAAATCATGTCATTCTCACAAAACCCACATCCATAAAAACTCTAATTAAAAGAAAAACAACCATAAATTAAAATATAAAATAAAATAAGAAAATAGAAAAAAGCAAGACAAAGAAAACCCAGGTAAGCAGGCGCTCAGATCTGAAGGAAATGAAAAGGAAAAGACGAGGGAGACTTACAGATGACTCGATCACAAATTTTCTTTTATTTATGTTGCCGTTTCTGTTGGGTCTCCTGAGTCGTCGTCGTCGTCGTCGCCGTCTTCTTCTTCTCCCTTTTATTGTGTGAAGATATTTCGGGGTGGAGGTTAGGGAGAAGAAAAGAGAGATGAGATGGGATGAGAGGTCCTTTTTCTGCGCTTTGTCTACCGCTCTCAAGGGCCGTTTTAATGTCCCCAGACAGGCGTTAGGCGTTAGGCGTTAGTCAGTACTAGATGCGGTGCTGTCGTTTTACCTTTTTTATTTATTTATTTTTAAATGTTGTTTCACCTTATTATTTCTCGGCTAAATAGTCAAAATGGTCCATGAGATTTGCATAACACATCACTTTGGTCCCTGAGATTTCAAATCAATAGAAGTGGTCTCTGAGATTGTCCACCATCCATGATTTTGGTCATTCCGTTAAAAACTCCGTTAAGTGTCTCAGAGCTCTTGGCCGGAAGTTTGGGCAATTTTCAAAGCTTCGTAGCTCAATTGTTTCTTAACCAAATTCGACCCATAATATATCAAAATGAAGATAGGAAAGTGTAGAATAAGATTATACCATTTAGAAACCCAATGGTTGCCGGATATGGCCGGAAAATAGCCTTAAAGTTGACTGTTCGGAGGGAAAATTGGAAAAATCGCCGGAAACCGGGTAAACTTTAAACGTTCATAACTTCTTCAATACTAAACGAAATCAAGTGATTCAAAAACAAAAATCATACTTCTCGATGAGAAAAAGAGAATGGTACCTTTTTAGATGGCTAAATCGCCGTGGTTTGGCCAAAAAAGGGCTCAAAAGTGGCTATTTTGGTCTCGAGTTAGCCACTTTCGAGCCATTTTTCGGCCAAACCATGGCGATTTGGCCATCAAAAAATGTACCATTATCTTTGTCTCGTCGAGGAGTATGATTTTTGTTTTTGAATCACTTGATTTCGTTTAGTATTGAAGAAGTTATGAACGTTTAAAGTTTACCCAGTTTTCGGCGAGTTTTCCAGTTTTCCCTCGGACTAGTCAACTTTGAGGCTATTTTCTGGCCATCTCCGGCAACCATTAGGCTTCCAAATAGGTATAATCTTATTCTACACTTTCCTATCTTAATTTTGATATATTATGGTTCAAATTTGGTTAAGAAACGATTGAGTTACAAAGCTTTGAAAATTGCCCAAACTTCCGGTCAAGAGCTCCGGGACACTTAACGGAGTTTTTAACAGAATGACCAAAATGATGGATGGTGGACAATCTCAGGGACCACTTCTATTGATTTGAAATCTCAGGGACCAAAGTGATATTTTATGCAAATCTCAATGACCATTTTGGCTATTTAGCCTTATTTCTCACAAGTTCCGTCGCACATTGAATCTATGCATGCTATTTTCTTTGTTTTTTTGGGGATGCTTTGGACTTTTTCTTTTTTTGGTGGGTTGAAAAATGGAATAAAAACAAGAGCCCAAATAAACCTACTCAATAATAAATCTGGACTGGAACATTCCAAGTCAATCTTTACGGATGAAACTAATTGAACAAAAAAGAGGAGTGTCAAAAGAAAAATGACCTAAATCTAAATCAAGACTAGAGGTCGCTAAACTGTTTGCCACAAAGTTCTTTTCTCTGTAGACATGTTGAAGTTCACATTGCCAAGACATGATTATTGCCAGCAGCTTGCAACACCAAATGAACTGTAACTGCAAAGTCTGATTCCACCAATAATTTATGAATCTGTGATTTTCATGCCAATTTTAAACCCAAGTAAAGACCTCATAGTTCAACAGTGAGAATCTCACATGTGCCCAAATTGGCGCAAAACCCAAAAATCCATTTACCATCAGAATCTCTTAAAACACCATCTACTCCAATAGAATTATTATTTCCCTTCTTGCAACCATCAACATTAAGCTTAAACCAACTTGAAGGAGGAACACCCCAATGGAGAAAAGATTCAACCTATGTGGTTTATCAATCTTGTGAGAATTAGCCTTCAACCATTCACGAAGATAAGTACAAATAGCAATTGTAGGCTCATCAATCATTGCAAAATCCTGCTCAAAAATAAATTTATTTCTCCAATACCAAATAAATCAAGAAGTAACGGAAAAAAACTAACCTCCACTCTAAACCCCCCAATAAGACAGTTTTATTGGTGAGATTAAAGTGAAGCCAATCATGAATATCATTGTGGTCTGACTGTTGATTAAGCATTCCCAACTTTTGCCAAACTTCTCGTCTTACGGCAATCTTTAAAAACATGAGCCGCATTCAAAGCACCAACTACACCTTTGACACTCAATGCTATCAATCATACCCCTTTTCAGCATTTGTTCATTAATGAGGAGCTTATCAAGAGAGAGCAGTCATAAGAAACTCTGAACTTTTGAAGGAATATCAAGTTTCCAGATGAGATTCCATCGCCAATTAGGAAACCACTAGAATTAATGGCCAACATATAAGCAGATTTAACGTTAAGATATAAAGTAAAGGTTTTTAACCACTTTAACTACGAGATCTTTATGTCACTTCTTTGAATGAATGAAAAATATAATGAGAATAATGAATATTTTATTATAAGAAAAAAATTGAACACAAAACCAAGCGTGCAAAAACAAATGTTTTAAATTACTTGAGCTAACAGTCTCGTATTATATAATAGTTTTGAATATACTTAAAAATAGAAGAATTTTGCTTTTTTGATACCAAAATTATATATATAATAGGGTGAAGTGCTGATTTAGTCCCTGAATTATTACCTCAGTGAAAATTAGGTCCCTGAATTATTTTTTTCGGTAAAATAAGTCCCTAAATGCATTAGAAATTGCTAATTTCATCCCTATTATTATATTCAAAGCTATTTTATCCAATTTTTCATCAACTGAAGTCACTTGACACACTTTAGAGTGTAATACCATCATTTTCTTGTTTATATGCCTTTAACATTTCATATAGGTTGCTAATTTAATGTCTAATTTACCCTCAAAAGTTAACTTACACTATTTCTTTATGAAAAACTACCAATTTATCCTCCAAAGTTAACTCCATACACTATTTCTTTATGAAAAGTATCAATCTACCCTCCAATGTGTATCACATGCAAGTAATGTGACTTAAATTGGTGGAAAATTGAATATAGTAGCTTCGAATATAACATTAGGGATGTAATTGGCAGATTTTTATAATTCAGGGACTAATTTTTCTGAAAAAATAGTTTAGGGACCTAATTTTCACTAAGGTGATAATTCAGGGACTAAATTGGCAGTTTACCCTATATAATAAGGGGATTTTTTCGCAAGGACCACCTAATCTTGTAAACATGTCGATATTACCACCTAAACTTTCAATTTATATTTTATCACTTAGGCTCTTTTAATTGTTGAAATCTACTACCTACATAACTTTCCATCAATTTTACCATTAAAACATGTCACATGTAGGGATATTTTGGTCAATTAACTTCATAGGAATGACTAGAATCAAATTGGCTCCAAAATAATACTGCTTGAGTCAATATGGTGCCAAAATTGGAAGTTTGTGCAGCCCCAGTTCGGTAATCCCCTCCATAAGTATTTGAAAAATTAACTTTAAATAAATTAATATGAACTACACACTCACTTGCTGACCTACCAAAAAAATCTTGAACTCACTGTAAATGAAAGACTAGAATTTTGCATGATTTCTACACATGATATTTGTCATTCCATAAAGCTTAAAAACAACATAAAACGCACAAATTGCTACGCCAATCTGACTCAATATCCTTCATCCCTCTTCACTTAATGCCAATGTAGATGACGGCAATCAATTTTCACTTCAATTCTTTAACAACTCTTGACAAAATCAACTTCTCTCTTTTCTCTTCATGACCTGACAAAAAAATGCATTTTGCCTTCATTACAAATTGATTCCAACGAACCCTAGGAAGTGAGTTGACAAAAATGTCCCTCTACGTGAAGGGCGCGTGACATGTTTTATCAGAAAAATAGATGAAAAGCAACGTAATGAATAGATTCCAACAATTAAGAGAATCAAGGGGTTAAAAGTTCAAAATTGAAAGTTCAGTTGGTAATAAAATTTATAAAACCAAAAATGGGAATCAAACTCATAAAACATAAGTCTCCAAAACCAATCTAAACATAGAAGGAAATCAAACATAAGTCTCCGACATTCCAAACATACTTCATATATGTATAATAAAAAATTAGTTCAAACTGTCTATAGCCAAAAGATACAAGTTACTCACAGCTTTACGTGCTAAAGATATCAATGTTAAAGATTGTCTTTTTGATTATCAACATGAACTTACTCAATTTGTTTCTTTCATGAGCTGAGTTTTGATGAACTAAATGCAAGCCAAAATTTACCGCAAACTCATACTATGTCGAGCTGATTTACATTCTCAATCAGACTTTTGATACAACAGTCTTCAAACTAAGACCTCGATATTTCTAAAATTCAAACCTAAGACTTCTCACTTACAAGTGAAAATGAATACTACTATACTGTATTACTAAGTTGGGCTTTTTTGTTCTTGTTGAAATACAATGATTTATTTACTCTAAAAGGTTGAGGAATAACTTGATTGCGAACTCGCAATTTCCGAGATTAGAACTTTAAACATCTCTTACTTATAAATAAATAAAAATAGGAAAATTTTATTTGAACCCATATAACTTCTCTTCACACCCAATGTGACGACCCGTAGGGGTGGTTCGGTATAGGATCCCATACCGAAACCCTTGTCCCGATTCCCAAACCGAAATTTTCGGGAATCCCAATTTCAATACCGATCCCAAACCAAATTTTTGGGAATCCCGAAACTCCTATACCGAAACCCTTGTCCCGATTCCCAAACCGAAATTTTTCGGGAATCCCAATTTCAATACCGATCCCAAACCAAATTTTCGGGAATCCCAAAATAGTTTCGGGATTTCGAGACAAATCGGGAATCCCGAAATGGTTTTGGGCTTTTGGACTAAAATTTGACATATTATGCTTTTGGGCTAAAATTCAACCTTTTATATTGAAAAATTGACATATAGGCATGCCCAATCTGCCAATTTGTTTCCACTAATCTGTGCACACAAATCTGCCAATCAAATGGCAAGGCCCAGTTAGTATCTGCATATTCAAAAGCAATCTGCCAATATGAAACGTTAATATATGCTTGAGTAAACTAGTAAATCTATCTATAATCATGTTAGTCCCCAAAATTACGTCTAAAACGTTAATATATGCTTGAGTAAACTTCTGTACATATATAATATAAATATTACAGATAGATGTAAAGTTTTCTCAAGCAAATTGTAACTTATAATCTATCCATGTATCCATCTATCAATCTCCCATATTTATTCTGCATCTATGTATCCATCTATCAATCTTCTGTGATTTAAAAATTCTGCATAAGTTCCACTATCTATCTTAGGGCTCCTTCCTGTATATGTTCCATCATCGATTTCCAGTACTCATTCAGTATTTCAATTTTCACTATTGTAGGTAGATGATGTTCCCCTTAAAGATGTGATCCTATATATTTAAAAATTAAATAATATATATATATATTTTTCAGTTTGGTTTGGGAATACCGAAATCCCAAAAACTTGAGACAGATTCTCGTACGAAAATTTCGGGATCGGTTCGGTATTGGGTACCAAAATTTTCGGGAATTTCGGTTTGGGATTTTTTCGGTTTGGTTTCGAGAATTTTTCAGTTCGGTTTGGGATTTTTGGGATTTTTTTCTAGCCCTAACGACCCGTCCCTACTTTTCACTGTAATTTCTTTTCCGTTGGTGTGAGTTGACGATTTTACCCTTTTTGAACTCCCCTCAACTCCACGAACACAACCATGTAACCAGATCGCGATTTGGTTGAGTTTTGACTCACTAACTCAGAAGGTCCGACTCGGTGAGTTTTGGTTCAACGAGTTCCAGGCCGAGTCACGGGGTTTTGAAGGTCAAGGAAGCTCCTACACAACTTTCTAAGGGTCCTAGACTAGGTTTGGAGAAGCATTGACGTCGAAACACAAGGTTTCAAGGAGTCAAGTTTTTGGCCGAACCTTTCGAGGCAATTTCAGGCCTTTTCCCGTCCATTTTTGGACTTCCAAAAGGTATAAACTTGTTCTACATTTCATAAGCTTCATTTCCATGTAAATTTTGTGAAAAATGGTTGAGAAATGAAGAAGATATGAAGGTTCGAAATTTTACCCAGAAACCGGTGAGAATTTTCAGATTTCGACGAGTTCAAACGGAGGCGGAAGGCAGCGGACGGCGGCGACGGGTGAGGACCACCGGAGAAGATGACAGAATATTCTGTCAAAGTTGACAGAATATTCTAATGGCGTCAGGTAATGTCGTTAAACTCTGTTAGTTATTTAACAGAATATTCCTGACGGACGTCAGGGCATTGCCTGCTAGTGGTGGCCCGTCCAGCCTCCTATTGACCTTATGTCAATTTGTGTAGGTCCGTGACGTCGAGTAGATTGATTTCGTATATTCAAACCCTATGTTTAAGCAATATGCGGAGGTTTTATTTAAGTTTCCGTTTATGTGTTATTAAACTAAGTTAATTAGTAATTTCACATATAGAGGAAACGTATCCCGAGGGAGTACCTGGTCAGGCAAGGCTCGGAGGCTACGATCCGACGATGTATTTGTGAGTGGGCAGTTTGTTTTTATATCTATACATAGTTATAGTTTCCATAAATCCGTATTTACTCCATTTTTACGCTTTTATTGCCAAGTATCGTTATTGTGATATTAAATATGATAAATGCTGCTATATGGTTGGGATATTACTGTCATGACATTCATACATATTTGTACATGCTCATCATTGCTGCACCCCTGGTGTTAGTACTTGCCCCAGGGCCAGGGCCAGTCCTTCACGTGTATGTTCACATCCGCACCGTTCGCTCGCTTTGGATCTAAGTTAGGTGCCAGTCTTGTCGTACATATTGCATTAGGCAATTCCGACTCGTATGTGACCGTGCTTCGGCACCAGCCTTCATGTGATCGTAGTACTAGAGCGTATTGATTATACCCAGTCATGTTTGTGTTAGAAATTATCTGTACGAACTCGTGTGTCAGCTTAGATGGATGAGCACTTAGTTATACTTGATTATCACATGATTATATTACTGCAGCATTTGATATATCATGACTTGGCATATTTCTGGTTATATTGTTGTTGTACATGTTGTTTACATACTTACTTAGTATGTTTTAAGGAAACTATACTTATTTTACAGCGATGGGTTACTATGTTTGAAAATAAAGGTTTTCTTACAAACGTTGTTTTGCTGACCCACTCAACTTTGTTTTTCGGCCCTCCAGGTTTAGTAGTTGTGCTTACGTGTAAATGAGGTTTCTGGCAAATCTCAGGAGATGGTTATCTTCAGTGGTATAACCCTTATCCTATTTACTATATTGTCTTATGCTCTGACCCGCACATTCTTTAGACTAGGCACTTTTAGGTTTGAATTTATTCACATCCTTTTTCCACTACACTACACTTTATGGTTTCGTCACCCTCCAGGTGTTGGCTAGCACAACTTGATTCGAAGTCCAAGTGGACATTCCGGGTCGGGGTGTGTCACCCAACTTACTCTCTACACCCTAATTATTTTTAATTAAACTATCAATATCTCTTTAAACCCAAATTTACTACCTAAATTACCCTAACAAATCCAATTCAATATGCAAATTTGTTTCTACACCCATTTAAAATAGAAACCCAAAACCAAAACATATGGTCTTTCCCCTACAAAGTTGCTCTCGATAAATTCCAATTCACTAGGATCTCTGCAAGTTCATAGCACTACAAATCAAAAGCGACAGATAGAGTATCACTGCTGGGATTAGAAACATTTTCATGGAACATTTTCCCAGTTCTTTTAGTTTATTCCTCCCTAACTTCTCTAGCTTATGTATAACTGTAATGTTCCCGTCCTCATTAAGTCATGGCCTTCTTTGTGGCTAACTTCAAACTGCATGACAAAAGGATTTGACAAACTTAAAGCAGCAGCATGCTAACAGCTACAACTGCGCATGCTAGCACTAAATTAGCTCCGAAACTCTTCTTAATCAAGACTTGAATAACAGTGAGCATCCTAGAGTGACGAGGACCTATAGGATAATGAGCCATTGCCCTCCCTAGAGGTGTTAGTCTTCCATCTTTGTCAAGTGCTTGAAGAGTCTTCAAGCAACGCTCTTCTTTATCTGAGGCATCACCATCTGGAGGAGGTGGAAGAGGAAAATTGGATACCTGGATGCCTAAAAAAAGGTCATACTGTCTTCTTAATCTTCTCATAATGCTTAATGAACCCGAATTCACAAAAAGTGGACCCAGATCCTCTCCGGATCACGCTCGTGGGGATCTTCCTGATGAATTCATCTCATCCGTTTGTTCTTTGATATTTTCTTAGCTCTTTCAAATTGGGACTTTATTCAACAGGAAGATGAATTTGCAGCTGGGGACGCTGGGGTGGGAAAGAGCCGGAAAAGGTTGCTGGGTTGTGTAAGATGTGGGATTACAGTGGCGGTGGGTGCTTCGAAGTGAGGAAGAAAGAGGAGTTGAGGGGAGGAGAGGAAGGGGAAGAGATAGCTGCGAATGGGGGAGAAAGACTTGCAACTAAGTCAAACCGATGGATTTGTACGAACGGATGAGATCAATTCGTCAGGAGGATCCCCACGGTATTGATCAGAGAGGATTTGAGTCCACAAAAAGTTGCGTGATGATAAGTATTTGACTATTGAGTGTGGATTTATTAATAATTTTTAATTTTATTATTAATTTATCTTGTACTTAATAGTAATTATATAATAAGGTAAAATTGAAAATTTTCATTTAAAATTTAAGTTGGGTGTAGAATGAGATTATTTGAGTTTAAATAAAATTTTCCATAAAAATATTGCTAAAATGTAGTACTAATAGCCTCTGTTAGACTGCCATTTAGTTATACAGTTTTATGGTATTCCTCTTCAAGTGAGAGATCTTAGATGTTCGATTCTCGTTAAAAATGAATTTGAACCACATTATTACTAACTTATCCACGTTGCTTTTAGAGTAGATAATATTGTTTGATAAAAAAAAAAAATAAAAAAAAAAAAAAAAAGTGTCTCCGTTAGACTTACATGGCTTGCGGAGACGGTCAAAATGAAGGGTACCCTAAAATAAAGCCTTGGATAATTCCCGAAACCAAAAAGCAAAGTCTTATTCTTTGTCCGTCTTATTTAGCAGGCTCTGACTTGGAAGTATTCATCTTCCCCCTTGCTCTCGTCCATATTCCGAAAGGTAGGCCGTCGCTCCTCGATTGCAATTCTTGACAACCAGAGCTTTATGATTAGGGTTCCTGATCCATTAAATCATCGTTTTGTTAATCTGTATTTGAATCTGTATCTGATCAATAATTCATATGTTTTGTTTGATGGTTAGGGTTTTCGCATCAATTTATGTTCTCAATCTGATCGAATTTTGTTTCTTTTCTTATTAGAGTTCCAGTTTCAAACCATACATGCTTTCATTTTCTTTGTTCAATTTTTGAATTGAGCTGCAATCTAATAAGTTAATGATAGTGACGATTGGCTCGAGGCCTGATATTTATTTGAATTTTTCGAATTTAGCTCAAAATTTCATCACGGTTGTTGTTTCTTTATCGAATTTTATACCTTCAAGTGACAAGGTCTTGATTTTGTTGATTCGTTTGCTTATTTGAGGTTGAATTAGCGGTCAAGTGTGAAAGAAGAAGATGTGGGCAGCTTCGTGCCTGGCATCATGCTGCGCTGCTTGCGCTTGCGATGCTTGCCGGACAGTGGTGTCAAGTATTAGCCGCCGGTCTGCTAGGATTGCTTACTGTGGGCTCTTTGCGCTTTCTTTGATAGTCTCATGGATTCTCCGTGAGGTTGCGGCTCCTCTCCTCGAAAAGATTCCTTGTAAGCCACTTATTCCATCATTCCAATCTTAGTCTGTGGTGTTATGTTATCATCTTGTATTCTGTACAAATGTTTTGAATGTATTGTAATGCTTTATAAGAAATCCATAATAATATAGTGTCCTCCAATGATGAGAACGATTATATTTCATCGGTCAGTTTTAACAATATGTGTGAAGAATTTTAACTTCCCATGGAAGTTTGACTACAACCGATGATGAGAACGATTATATTTCATCGGTCAGTTTTAGGTCAACTTTGAACTTGAGGAAATTATAAATTACTTGGTTCTTGGGCTTAGTGGTATATCATATTTGGTGGGTGGACGTGACACTAATCTCATATTGTTTTTTGATGCAGGGATTAATCAGTTTAATGAGACACATAACAGGGAGTGGTTCGAAACAGATGCAGTGCTTCGTGTTAGCTTGGGAAATTTTCTCTTCTTCACTATTTTATCAGTTATGATGGTTGGTGTGAAGAATCAGAAGGATCCCCGTGATAGTTTGCATCATGGTGGATGGATGATGAAAGTTATATGCTGGTGTCTCTTAGTGATCTTCATGTTTTTTGTACCAAATGAGATTGTTAGCTTCTATGGTAAGCAGCATTAAAGATCATGGATTTGTTTTCAAAGTGCATGAAATTTCCACTTTTTCATCTTTGAATAGTTCCAAGCACTGTAAATATAATAACAGTAGAAACTGATGAAATCCACTGTTAATTGTACTGTGGAAAATCTTTATGGAGTACCAATGGGTTTTATTAATCTTTATGGAGTACTCTTTGAATAGTTCCAAGCACTGTAAATATAATAACAGTAGAAACTGATGAAATCCACTGTTAATTGTACTATGGAAAATCTTTATGGAGTACCAATGGGTTTTATTAATCTTTATGGAGTACTAATAGCATTTGGATTAATCTGTTAATTCTACTGTGGAAAATCTTTTCAATTGTTTGACAAAATTTTAACAGTGAAATATCATGTTTGCAGAGACAATTTCAAAGTTTGGCTCGGGATTTTTTCTTCTTGTACAAGTTGTACTTCTGTTGGATTTTGTTCATGGATGGAATGACAAATGGGTTGGATATGATGAGAAGTTCTGGTTAGTTTATTATTTTCTTCATTGTCTATTATTCAAATTCATATTTCTACATTCTTTGGCTGATTTTAACTTGTATCTTCATTGTTATACATAGGTACATTGCACTTTTTGTTGTTTCTCTTGTTTGTTATCTGGCAACATTCGTCTTCTCTGGACTTCTTTTCCATTGGTTCACACCATCTGGACAAGACTGTGGGCTGAACACCTTCTTTATTGTCATGACTCTCATGTGTGTCTTCGTGTTTCTTATAGTGGCACTGCATCCTGCTGTAAGTTTGTATTTATGCATGTTTTTTACGCTTCAATTACTCTTGTAGCCAATGATAATTGTTTATCAAGAAAGTAACAGGAAAAGGAGAGAACAGCTACCATAATTGTATGATACTTGCATACATAGATGCAATGGAAAAACAAATTAAAAATGATATAATAAAACTTGTATAAGGTTGTGGGATTGTTGCATTATTTGTTACTGTCTTTATGAATGCAGAGAGACTAGTTATAGATTCAGTGATATACCAAAATTACAGAGCACACATAGGCAATAAATCCAGCCCTTATTGTATTTTATTTGTTTCAGGAGGAAATATGATAAATTGACACTTATTTAAGACTGTTTTGTGGATAACATAATTAACTGTCTTCTTGGGTTAAAACCACAAGAAATTTCACTTTCCAATTATAGATATGGCAGACTTGGTGATGAGCGAGATTTTCTTAAACTTGATTCAATTTATTACTCTCTGCATTCTGATGATAGCAGCACGTTTCCATATTAAATCCAGTAAACATAAAGAGTCTACATGTTGATTGGCTTCTTTGTACTGTAGTAACTTTAGTTATGAATTAACTCTTATGTTTTACACGTGTAGCCATGGAAATTCATTCTTGTTAGGGGGACCTTTATGGTTTCTGAATTATTATTTTAATGCTATACAGGTAAGCGGCAGCATTTTGCCAGCATCAGTTATATCTATGTACTGCACATACCTCTGCTACAGTGCACTTGCCAGTGAACCTAGGGACTATGAGTGCAATGGTCTTCACAAGCACTCCAAAGCTGTTTCCACTGGGACACTTACCTTCGGTTTGCTAACCACTGTTCTTTCTGTGGTGTATTCTGCTGTTCGTGCTGGATCCTCCACAACACTTCTCTCCCCACCAGGTTCTCCCCGCGTAGGTAATTATCTATGGAACCATTAGAACTCTTGGTTTGTTTCGAGATGTGAAACTTTTCTATGCTATATGAGAAAAATGTGTTTTAACTGTCCTTTCCATGGGTTGGTTATGTTGATTTTGTTTCTTGAACAATTTTATTTGATGTTTGGTTGCATTGAAAGGCTATGCGGTTTTGCCATGCAAAAAACTGATACACCTTTTTGTTATTTTTTTCTTTTCTGGCAAAGGCGCTGGAAAGCCTCTGCTTCCATTAGACAAGGTTGATGACCATGAAGAAAAAGAGAAGTCCAAGCCAGTGTCATATTCGTATTCGTTTTTCCACATAATCTTCTCTCTTGCTAGTATGTACTCGGCCATGCTTCTGACAGGGTGGTCAACCTCTGTTGGGGAGAGTGGGAAGTTGGTGGATGTTGGGTGGCCATCTGTGTGGGTGAGGATGGTGACTAGTTGGGCAACTGCAGGTCTGTACATCTGGTCTCTTTTGGCTCCTATTCTGTTCCCCGAGAGGGAATTCTGAAGCCCGACACCACCAAACGGGAGAAAAAGGTTTGCTCATTGATGTCGTTAAGTGTATGTATTGTGTGTAAGCTGCTTCTATTGTACTTAAAAAGTACTATCAACTATGTAAATAGAATGGCTTGTGCTTGACTTTTAGAATAACCAAATCTTGTTGGAAAAGCTACATGGTATTGAGCTTGACAATATTATCTTTTGATGTCCCAGAAAATTTCTCTTTATTTTTATCTGTGCATATGGTTCGACCTCACTTAGTGGGAGAAGACTTTGTTGTTGTTGTATGCGTATGGTTTGTACACAACCCGGATGCCTTTCGTTTAGCGGGATGTTTTGAAAGCGCAAAATTTGATTGCTAGAGTTACAAAATGCGGTGTCACGAATATTGCGTTGACTCATCAAATTATTTGAAGGGATCATCTTTACAAAACCATTTAGTCATCCAACAATGACATACAAAATAGACAAATAACACAATGTTTCTAGCTAAGTGGATGGTCACGATGATAACAAAGGTCTTCGGATGCAAGGTATATGCTCTTAACCGAGTTGCAAATCCCTTGCAAGGAAGGAACAAAGTTAGGGGTCCACTGTGAGATGGGTTCTTTCGTCGAGTGCGAGAGAGAAAGAAGGTGACCATAGTTTGAGGTTTGCATGAGAGATGTAAGAGTTGCAAAGACAATGAAGGAAATGGAGTTGGGTTTCGACAAATACATATCAACACGAAATCTTATACAAAATTGAAAGTTAGAAATAAATTCCAGTTGCCATTCATAATAATACCAAAAATCGGATGCCATGAGATATCATTTGAAAAAAAACAGAGGACTTTAACATCCAAAGAAAACTGGAGTACAAAAAGAATGTTACACTTAAAAATCCAATTTGAAAAAAAAAACAATTACTATTTAATTAAATTCATTTACCGGCGGACATTAAGTCGCTCCAAACACTCCACGCACCGCCTTCAGCGACAAGGATGCGGATTCAAACCAATAAAACCATGAATCCAATGGGTTAAAGTATAACTGGGTGTTTAGAACAATCATTCAGTCCTCGAAATCTCCAGCGTTCTCCAATAGGTAGTTAGCTGCCAGTTCCTCGTTGCGATCGCATGCCAGAAAAGCCTCAATGACCAACGCTCTGTCAAATCCCATCGCCTCAAGCTGTAATAGGGAATGCCAAACTAATCAGTACTTATGAAAAGATTATATACCAGTTGTTAGGAACAGAGAGAATACATACTCGTTCAATGGCCTCCTGCTCGGCAGGGGTTACGTTGATGGCATGAGGCATATCTTGGTCAGGACCGTCAGGCTGATCAAATATGTCACTGGAAGATGGGGCAATCTTATAAGAAATACAAGTCATGATATTGACAAGTTCTATAGAAACATAAACCAGTGAAGATACGGTAAGCTTTAACACGCCCCAAAGCAAATCCAAGGGATGGCTCAGAGCCTAGGAAGATAAGTGGGTGGAGAAAAAGTACTTGATAAGCAAGCAATTGTGTAACTGGGAAGACTTTATCGAGCCTTGTTTATGACTACAATGTACCAAATTCATATGTCAATACTCACCCTTCAGAACCCTCAACAGGTTCATTTATTAACTGAAGGAACTCAGTATGGTGCTCCTGAATTAATCTTAAAAGCTGGGGGTTTTGCTTTCCAAGCTCCTGCAGCATGGGCTGTAAAAAAAGCAACGTGAAACTATTTAACACATTTATAAGAAACCATCATAATATTTAATGTCAAAGACGTAAAGCAAATGCAGACCTGCAAAATTTGTGGGTTTGATTGCACCATTGAGCGCAGTGCTTGGAACTATGATGGAAACAGGAAAAAGGTAAAGCAAATCTTTCAGCACCGCACGTTAATAAGGCAAGCAAACTGAATCAAACTCAAATATAAACCATTAAGATGAGACAGTTTAGCCAAACACGGCTTGCAACAGAGGAAAAATATGTCCTCAACTTCTTTGAAAATCCAAGATTAAATAAGAATAAAGAAAGAGATGGGAACAATTTACAATAATCTACTATCCCCTCACTACATGACCCATCTACCATATCTGCACATTTCTGTGATTCATGAGAACCGAACCAGTTTACACATTATCACAAAATTTCCAAATATTAAAAATGATACTTGTTGTTTTCCATATACGTCAAGTTTAATCTTGTGGTTTCAATTTGTCAGCCTCACCCTTGCGTTTTTGTTTATATTTATGGTACCAAACATAAACCAAGGAGAGACTGACAAAATTGATACCACATGACTAAATTTGACATATTAGGCCAATTGTTAACATGGTCAAGTAATAATATCATAAAAATGTCAGCAAGTTTAATCATGTTTATGTGATCGTTTATAATATCAATATCCAATATACAAAAAGTACACCATAGCTGGGATACAATATAACAGTTTACCTGGCGATTATTCCTAAGGAAGTCGAGGGATCCAAGGGCCCCAGCGCCAGCACCAGAGAGTGTTTCCTGGAGGATTCCATTTTAGATACAATGCCTCAATAAATGTACAAAAACCATCAAAAAAGCCTGAGTCTTTACCTGAGGAAACATATTCAAAGGAGCAGAGTTAGGCGCTCCAGAGACGGGGACAACATCAGTTGCCTGACTTGCAGGGAAATTACCTACAGGAACTGCAACTTCTGTTGTTTCTGGTATACTCTGAAGAACAGTATGTCAGCAGCTACACAATAGATCAACATCACAGCAACAAGTTTAAGAGACATACAGAGTACAAGTAGTCCACTGCTCGCTCCGGATTGTTATAAGCTGCTCGTACGGCGCGTGTAACTGTTTCTTTGTCCCAGTTGCCACCACCCATATCCATTATTTGTTGAATAGTCTGCTCAAGATTAGTACCAGCGACTAAAGTTGAAGCAGCTTGACCATAGGTATCACTATGCGCACTGCAGTTGTAACAGAGGGACTTAAGATCGTTATGTTATACCATAATACCAATAAAAGTATTAAACTATGGCAAGAGGAACCCAACTCTGTTATTTTGAGTCAAATTATAGAGAAAAAAATGAAAAGAGGATAATAAGAGCAGTTTCTTGAAGCAGCCAATGTACCAACAAGGATAGTTCATTCACTAAACCCTAATTCACAATTGAACATATAGTGGCCTCCTAATTCTTAACAAAACCTACACAAGTATCTGAGTGAGCATGTACAAGGTATAGACAGCATGGTTCACATACTTAGCTCAGCTCAAGAAGTTGACTTTAAGGCTCGTATGTTGTATTGAAAGTTGGGCACCAAATTCAACCTTAATTTCTAATTACACGTGAATAGGACACACCACCATTCCACACTGCCTTGTTCAAAAGTAACACAATGACTACACATACTCTCTTCTTCATATATAAACTTAAATAAAACGTTCCAGGGGCTATACAAGTAATAAAAGGCAAAAATCAATAAAAATAAAACCAATGGAGGCTTACAAGAGGAAAGAGAGACAACTCTAGTTATCCACACAAGTAGGAGTGTCAAAAGATGAGCCTTTAACTCAAACAAACGATTCCCATCAAAAGATGTTTGGTAAAGTCCACTTTAATCGATGTACTTGATTCCTTAGTAACAACTGCAACTTAATGCAAGCATCATATGCAACAATCTAAGGTAATTCAAATTTCAACCATTTACACATACAAGTTATTTGTACAACATATTGTTAAATATAACGTCAGGATAAAGAACAATACCTAGAAGTGCCTGGAGCAGATGTGGTACTCTGTAAGGGTCTGCAGCAGCACGAAAAGTAAAAGTATGAATCTAATTTAATATGATGAACACAAGTTTAAAAGGTTGCTCGTCATGTAAACTCACGGTTCTTCTATGGGAGCTTCAGTTCTGTTTGTAGAATTTGTGGTTGGTGGAGTTGTAGGAGGATTTGTAGAGGCAGGCTGCAACACAGAGATACAGCGTTTAGCCTATACATGAATAATATACCCAAAAGTAAATTAACAAATGCCTAGCAACTAATATCGAGAATAATACCTGAGAAGAAGAAGACCCTGCTAAGCCTGAAGTTTTATTCTGTGAAAATTTCCAGAAAGAAAGCTTTAGAAAGAATGGTGGGAATAAGAGCATATGCGCATTGCAGAGAAAGCAAACAATCTTGGTTAATGTCTTTTTTCCATGTTTCAGAATACGGTTAACCAACATGTTAACTAATCGATTACGATAAATTCGACGGAATTCTGCAGTTTGTATTAGTATTTTTTCTGTCCCATATTCTACTAATCATGGTGTTAATAATAATCCTGCCCCTCTAATAAGAAACATAGTCTCATTTAAAAAACAGAACAATGTAGGGAACAAGTTGACCAATAGTCTAGTTAGAAGATGCTAGCTAAACAATTTAACAAAGACAACCAACTCAACTACATGGCAGCAGACTAACAAAAAACTAATGTACCGCAGCATGCAATATAGCCTGAAAAGAACTATTCCTAAGTTCTGAAAATGCAAATACCAAAAGGGAAGCCAAAACCAAATTGATCCCATTAAAGATCCATCTCCTCGTCCCTTGCTCCCCTAAGAAATTCTTCCATTCCTCTACATCCGAACCACCCAAAGATTTCCATCAATGATATCGACTATGGCTCGGTTTAAAAGGGTCCTCTCTTCCTTACCTAATTTCATTTTTAATATTTTCCTTCTACTTTTCTTCTCTCGGACCCATCTCTCCCTCTCACACTCACACACATACCTGCATAGTAGTACTTCTAATAAAAATTAAAAGATCATATATTCTTTTTGCCGATTCATCATTTTATTCACTTAAGAAAAGGCCATAACCCTCTAAAACTGGATTGATTCATGCACCTCATTCAGAAGAAAAGCCAAAAAAAATTCTTTATTCGACACATTCATGGAAGCTCCACTAATTATACTGTTGTAATCATGCAGTCCATATCATGACAATTACTTTGAAATATTACTCACAAATGCCACCATGTTACTTTAGTTGCCAGAATAATCACACACATATCTTAAGCATCGTTAAACTAACTACTTTGATTAAATCACAAATAATCCCAATTAATGAAGCATTTCATCTTCCAGAATTAGAGGTGTGGAAACATGTGTATATTACCTGATTTACTAATCATTCCTCCGATACGAATGTTTAACCATTACTAATCACTCTCATATCCTAAGTATTCGAAATATCAAAAATGCCCTTGGTTAATTCCATATCCAAAAGATGACAACTTCATTAAAGATGAATAAACAGTTAAAAAATAGTTTAAACTGAATGCGAAATCCCAGTAATTTATCCACATGGCCAGTTGAGCTAACCCAACCTTTCTTGTGATTTGCTTTCTTTGATCATTATCTATTCCCTTCTATATAGATATTCACTATAAAAAAGAGCCAAACGACGTGGGCATGAATGCGTGCCAGAAGGCACAGTACTAAAGCCGCGCACTAGTTATAGTATATACAAGTTTTTAGTAGAATAGTAAGGCATTACCATTTCTGTGTTTCTGAACAACTTAAATAGTTTCAAAGGAAGGAAAGTAAGGGTAATCAAGATCAGACAAAACACATATGTCGGACTCCAATCTAGTAAAATCTAGATTATTACTGATTCTCTGGCTAGAACTTGCCAAATACCCCTAATAATAAACTTCTTCACTAATCTTATAACCATGAACTAAGCTTCCAAAGCTGACATGAAATCGTACAATAAATTAAGACATCAATCAATAAAAATTGGTTGCCGTATCTGAATAAGAGTTACTTTGATTGCAATAGCATATTGCCTTGGATTTAAGAGAGAATTACCTTGCTAAGCATGACAACAAGAAAACCGTCTTCTGTGACCTTGTTGTCAGCCAATGTAGTTTCGTCTTTCAAGACCTTCCCATTGTGAATCAGTAACTGCTGTCCACATGGGTAATTATCTTTTCCTTGTACATCCTCAATGTTCTTCTTCACAGCCATAACCTTGTATTCGAAGTAACATAAGTACATTACGCGAATATTCAATTTCAATTTTCTAATTATATCAAGCTTCTCTATAGGCTATAGCCATTCTTGTATGCAATTATGCTAACGTGATATGTGAATAAACGGACATATAATTAAAATAAAATTTCGATATATATAAGCAAAATTAACATTTCTTCCAATGGACAGGAATGTGGTTCCCAAAAGCGGAAAGAAAAAAGAAATTGGAAGTATTACTCTGGATTGACATTGTGCAATTACTTGACCAGCAATAAGATATAAAAAGTTACAAAATCTCAATTTTCCTCAAGATTTTCTTTCCTTATTTTCTTACCAACCAAACAGACTGAACAGGAGCATGGAATTCAAATTTCAAAAAAAAGTAAAAAGGGAGAAGAAGAAAGATGCTCACGGCGTCAGTGGGCTGAACCCTAATTTCGAAATGGCTGCCTTTGAGGGTCTTTACAGTGAGCTTCATCTCGGCGGATTGGCAAGTCCAGAAACGACAGCGTCTCGATTGGCTTGAGAGGAAGAGAGAGACAGAAAAACCCTAGAAAGCGAAGGCCGAAGCCTTTAAAGAGAAGGCAACCGAGTACGGTGTCCCGTTTTCATCTCCTTCGCACTAAATACTGTAATGCACGAGAGGCGCACGTGACTTTTATGGAAATTGTACATGAGCCATAGGTGTAAAATCAATGGCTTAAATGTTAAAATTGTCCATATGTTTTACTCTATTGGTCAATTTAGTCTCTGTGTTTTTAATTTGGCCAAATTGATCCATCTATTTACATTTATTAGTCAATTCAAGGCATTCCGTTAAAAGACAGTTAAAATTGACATGTCCTATACGCATAGTACTTAAGTGAATTGAACGAAGCGTCAATTTCTAAAGATCGGCATTGTATCTGTTTAGTGGGTGTAAATAAAATTACATTGTTCTTTCACTTGCTTGACACATGTCAATTTTAACGGTCCTTTAACTGAATTTTGCGAATTGGCTAAAGGATATAAACACAAGGAGCAATTTGGCCAAATTGAAAACACAGGGACTAAATTGGCCTATAGAATAAAACACAGAGACCACTTTGAGATTTCAACTAAAATCAATCTGAGAAAAATTAATGAGACTTTTCCAAAAGTGAGACTATTCATAGACTTCTATAATACGTGTGGGTCAATATATATATTTTTTTAACAGAAGTGATAAAGTGTTTCATTATCAAGACCAACCAAATACAAGAGGTGTCAGGTGAGTATATTTGCTCAAGTGATTAATTTCTTAATTTAGAGATAATTCGCCCAAATCACAAATAATTTTAAGACCTTATACAGCTAACACAATAGACCAACACAAGCAAGGATTCCAAAGTGGACTTGTAAAACAAAGGGCATAGGTGACAGATCAAGCAACCATGCCCTCACATACATAAAGCCATCATAAACAGTGAAGCCACCACAATCCCCGAAGTAACACAAAAGCTACTAAGCTAACTCGCCTCAAGCGCTACAAGCAAAATACATATAACAAAAACTAAACTAATTAAAGCCGATAACGTGTCCACAACGAAGCGCAGGTACAAACATGACATAAGGCAAGCGTAGTAAGGACATATGGGTCAGGCGTCGGTTGACAACAAACAGAGGCTTAAGTGCTAGAGGAGTTCCACACTAGAGCCACCGTTGTCGCCGCCGCGCCACGAGCCCATAACCTGCATAATTTGTTAGCACTAGAAGTCGTCAAAGGTATCCTCCTTCTGGGAGCAGAAGATGAGATTTTAGAACACTAGAGTCGCGTGGGTTGCAAGTTGATTAGGGCAGCAAATAGTGGCAAGAAAAGAGGGACCCACACCATTGTCATTAACGACGTTGCAACGATGTTGTTTCTGCCACCACCACATGACTAAAAACCATTGGACCGAGCCATAACCTCTAAAGGAAAAGCCAGGGAAGCCCTAGTTACCCAAGAGGGCGCCTCAAAGGCTTCAGATCTACAATAGAACTGCCACGGACACTCGGACAACCACCTTCATGAAACACGACCAACACGCTTAATAGTTCAGACCATAAAATTAGGCTAAAATCATTAGGATAAATCATGGCTTGATTAAACCAAACTAGAAAGAGATGTTGGATAAGTTGTTATGAGAAGAGAAAATGGAAGTGAGGTGAGGCATGGGGGCAAGTTGGCAAATGGGTGAGATGGAAGAGAAGGAAATAGAGGGTGGATAGGGAGGGAGGACGATAGAAGGAGGAGATGAGGATGTTTTAAGGAAGGAGAAGGTGTTTGCAGCCCACCTTAAGCGGTAGCTAGGGCTAGACCCGGCAGTTTCTGACACGACACGAAAACGACACGAAAATAACGGGTTTCGGGTTAACACGAAGGGTCATTATCAGGTGACCCGATAAGAACCCGTTAATAACGGGTTCTTAACAGGTATACACGCGGGAAACACGTGAGTAACCCGTTTCGACTCGTTAAGAAAAAAATTATTTTGATAATTTTAAAGTTTAATTACTAAAATATTTATTATAAAAATACAATAATGGCCATATTAATATATACAATATATTCTATATTAAATATATAGTTTTGTATTATTATTCTATATAAGTTAAAAAAAAAAAGTTTTTGTCATTATTTATTTTTATTATGAGAGTTCCTTATTATCATTATTAGGATAAATTTTACTTAACACGTTGTTGTCCAAAATTAAAATAAACTAGTATAGCATTTGTATAGGTAAGAACTAAGAAGACATACATACAAGTATGAAAAATGTGAAAGAATATATAAACACTTGTGATTCATCATTATTCCTCCACGAGTAGATAATGGTTACACTTACATTATCATTTAGATTTTTAAAATCCCCCAAACCCTCATGAATAATGTTTTTTTATTTGAGGGCAAAATTAATAAAATTAATAATAATTATTGTAGAAGTGTAAAAAATGTAAAAAAAAAATACAATCACTCATAGTGACAAACTTTACAACTTTCATGAAGGGGTCAGCTTCAAAATCCAACACTATAATCCATAAACTTTAAATTTATATTTAACCGTCGATTGTCATTTATGTTTTATTCTTCTTACTGAATTTCATTTTTTAAATTTTCTTTTTTGAAAACATGATCGTCTGGCGGATGTAAGAAGATGAACGGTTCAGATCTTTGATATCACATTTCGATATTTAGGTTAACTGAAATATGAGTCGATGTCATATAGTTTGTAGAAACTTTATAAACATCAAGCAATATTTTTACCAACCGTAAAACTCTGAATATAATATCAACGATCCAAACTGTTCATCTTCCTGCATCATCTAATAGATCATGTTTTCAAAAAAGAAAATCTGAAAAAACAAAATTTGATGAGAAAAATGAAGCATAAATGTAAACAATAATCAACGTTTAAATTTTGATCTATGATTTATATGATTATAGTGGCGAATTTTGAAGTTAAGATCTTCACGAAAGTTGTAAAGCTTGTCATTACGAGCGTTTATATATTTTTTCTATATTTTTTACACTTCTACATTAATTAAAAAACTATGAAAGACTTTATTTTTGGATGTGACAATATGGTATGTATATACTTATTTAGTATTATATTTTTCATTTGATTATTTATTGGTTTAAAATATATTTTCCTTAACGGGTAACGGGTCGGGTCATATTACCTGTTAATATTATCGGGTCGATTTTGGGTCGGGTCATTTTACTTGTTTATTTTAACGGGTGTTACACGACACGACCCGTTAAGATATCGGGTATGACACGAATGCTAAGTCTAGTGTGGGCCATAAGTTTATGAAAAATAATAAAGAACAAGTAATTGTGTCCTTAGACGTCAAATACAGGCACAATAATATGGACTTGGATTGTCTGCCCTCCCACTTCCCATCTCCTTCCATCCTCTCCTATTTGTGCGGTCACGGTTAAGCCACGTCAACATTTTATATTCCTGTTGTTTTTTGTCTTATTATCTCTATAAAAAAAAATTAATATAAAATGTTGACGTGACTTAACCGTGACCGCACAAATAAGAGAGGGATGGGAAGTGAGAGGGCAGACAATCCAAGTCTCAATAATATATTTGAGTCCACTTTTTTTATCAAAGTTGTCAGAACATGTGTTTGTGCCCACTTTTCTTGATATCGGGCAGAATATGTAGTGTCCTTTATTGAATGGGCATTGTTTTAATTTTTTTGTGTGTGGAAATAGACACAAATCCCTCATTTGTGTCCTTAATTTTGTATCCAAAGGTCCTTTTTCTTGTAGTGAGTCGACATTGCAGCCAGTTGTATATAATAAAATATAAGCACTGTATAGTCAACTAAACCTAATTCTAATTCTGATGGGCAAGAAATCAAGAGTATGGTTGTTTGGACTTACTAATTTTTATTGGACTGAATTAGGTTAGTTATTAGTGAAGGTATGCTATTGATTTTTTTTCAATTCATCCAATTTGATAATCGAAAATTAAAAAAATGGGAGAAGTAAAAAATGATGGGTCTATATTACACTCCCTGTTAGTTTTGTCCTATATTTGGTAGCACAAAGATTAAGTTTAATGGGATTAACCCAACTTGCTCCGATCCCTCGCTAAAAGTTCTCAATGAAACCCCTCAAATATCATAGGACGGCTAAGACTCCACGCTGCATCGTCTGCCTCGTTCGAACCTACAAGATCTTCAATCCCCCCCCAAAAAAATGATCTTTTTCCATCTGGGTTGGTGATTTGGGGTCTTCTGTCATCCGGGTCTTTTGGTATCTCAGATCACACACACACACATCGTTCTCTCTCACAAACGATCTGAATTTTCTCACCTACCAAACACCCCACTTCCGCTTATAATTCTTTTGTCGAACTAACTAATGTAGCTATATTGACCGAAAGAAAATTAATGTGCTATCAAAACTGGAGTACTTACATCCGTATACAAGGTAAATTTTCATTACGATGGACCCCCTGATCTCAAATACTACAGCATCTGTCTTTTTTTTTTCTTTTTTTTTTTTTGGAACAAAAAATACTACAGCATCTGTTCTTTTCATTAATATGTTTTGAGTTAATTAGGGTATTGTTCCTTGAATTTGTTACAATATGAAACAATTGTCATTTCTAGTAACTCCGTTAGAATAATTCCGTCCATATTTTTCCCTTTATATTTTTAAATAATGTTACTCAAAAGAACCATTGTTCACCATTATGATCCATTTAGAGACCAATACTTATAAATTTTCAATTCGGAGGACAATGCCGTAATTTTCTCATATCCCAGTAGGAGTTGTATTTGCAACCTTTTTTTCTATACCTCAATTGGTGTAATTTTCTACTCAATCAGAATCTATAAATCCATGTCCTATATGCCGATAATTACTCAAAATCTCAAGGGAAGCTCAACGACACTTCAATCTCCAATTACACAGAGAAACCTAGGAAAAGGACCAAGCACAAAAGCAAAACAAAACAATACAACAACAAAAGCAAAGAGACCTTACAAATGGAATTGGTTCCTCGCCAGATCCCCTCCCTGGGGATCCTAGGGATCAACGCATATGGACCGTTGATAAAAAATCATGCGGTCACAATTAAATGCTTTTTATATTTTTAAAAATAAAGCAGTCTCGTTTTGCATGAAAAATATAAATAAACAAAAAGTTGTGGCCACACGATTTTTGATTAACGGTCCGTAAGCGTTAATCCCTAGGATGCCCAGGAAGGGGATCTGGTGAGGATCAAATTCCCTTAAAAATGAGCACAAATCGACTTTGGAATCTTCGTTGTAGTTTCGACATCATCAAACATGGCGTCACCCTTATCACTACCATCTAATTTGATGAGAAAATAATAATATTTGGATACTGACTAATAAATATTCATCTTTTAATTTTGTTTAATAACATTTTAACATATATTTTATTGTTTAAAAAATAATGAATAAATTATTTAATTTTTCTTGAGTTTTTTTTTTTTTTTTTTTTTTTTTTTAACAATCGATATTATCTACATTAAAGGGAGGGAGTGTGCTGACTAATAAATATTCATCTTTTAATTTTTTTTTAATAACATTTTAACATATATTTTATTGTTTAAAAAATAATGAATAAATTATTTAATTTTTCTTGAGCTTTTTTTTTTTTTTTTTTTTTGAACCATCGATATTATCTACACTAAGGGAAGGGGGTGAGCTTAGCCTCACAATGAACTAGCAATAATGTGGTTCAAATTCGCCTTTGGCGAGAATTTAACCTAAGACCTCTCACTAACCAGTGAGGAGGAATACCACTAGACCGTAGTACTAATTGGCTTTCTTGAGCTTTAAAAAATAAAAAAACACTTAGTATTTTTTATTGGGCCAAATAAAAGAGTGAGGACATAGAAGACTCACTGGTAAGTACCTAAGTATACTAAAAGAGGTAATGTTATAGAAACTAAATTTTACACAAAATTTGCAAACTAAATGATCTTTCACTAATAGGAACGAACAACTTTATCGACTCTTAAGTAATAAACTAATCATCAACTTTTATGTCTTTTAGTTTCCAAAATTTTATCTATAAATTTTATCTCTTTAGCATTACCCATACTAAAAGTTGGCTGCATTTAATCAGAAATGCACCGACCGTTGTTGACTAGCTACAGTCCTCAAATCTCAAAGCTATAACCCCTCTCTCACTACTACAAAGTTATCTATAATTGGCGGTTAAAAAACCGACAAAAAACGCATATTACTGTCGGATTTTAAGCAAAATCCGACAGAAAATGGATGCAGTGACGGATATAATAAGCGACCGAATTGCTCACGTCAGGAAATGAATTTTCCGACAGAAAATACTCTAAAACCGACAGAAATTGTGGCGGATATAACCGACAGAGAAAAAACTAATAATGAATAAATAATATCATTTTCTGTCGGATAAAACCGACAGAAAATATACAAAACCGACAAAACTTGTGTCGGTTATAACCGACAGGGAATATATTAATAATAAATAAGACCATTTACTGTCGGATAAAACCGACAGAAAATATATAAATAATAAATAAAAACCATTCTTTGTCGGCTAAAACCGACAACAAATAGATTGATAATAAAAAATATATAAAATGGACATGACAGGAATATCCCTTCTCCTTCTCCTTCTCCTTCTCGTTGAGCATTCTTCTTCTGCTCGAAATGACCCAACATGCTTGAACCAGATTCTGCAGGTAATGACCAAGGGTTCCCCTCTTGCTTAATTCATCAAGTAGGTGCATTAAAAAGTCACCACACATAACTACTAGAATATCACAGTGTACTTTTGAAAGCTTATTTCGGGTTTTTTATAAGGCAAAAAAGAAAAGAGATGAACCTCTGCCAAGTCTTGGGGGCACTGGAAGACTTTCAAGCCAGTCAGCTTAAATCCCTTATTTTCAAACCTTGAGATTATCTCTCCAACCTAAAATAATTCACCCCATATCACACATATTAACACTAAGAACACCAAGCTAAAATCGAAAACCTGAGAGATCTTCCTCCTCCCCAGTCAATAAATGCGAATAAATTAAAGTTCAAGCTTTTGTTTTTTCAAAACCCCAGAAGCAAAAATTTCAGAACACAATCACAATTTCGAAAATTTCACAATTTCATAACTGCCCTAAGTTTTCCAGCTCCAATCACCCTTAAAATTGAACAAACAAAAATACAAGATTAGAGAATTAAATTAGCTTACAAGGCCACGTTGAACTCCATCAGGCTTCACCATTATGTACGTCTCATCAACTTGTTCCTGAAAAAACACACAGCCGCCATTAAAATCCCAAAAATTCCAATTGGGTTTTTACTAAATGGAAAATCAAACAATGGGATTTCAACAATTTTGAAAAATACGAAGAGGGTAAGAGGCAAACCAGTGAAGCAACCAAGTGGGGAAGAAAGATGTGAGGTTTGGCAAGGGTTTTGGCATGGGGACGAGCTACGAAATATGAGAAAAGATGGAGGTTCGAAGGGAATGGGATAGTTGGTGGTGGCGGGTGTGTAGGTTAGAGTTGCGGTGGGCGGATGGTAAGCTGCTGCAGGTGGAAGGGTGGGGGGGGGGGGAAGGGAGAAGGAGAAGGAAAAGGAAATGAGGAGAAGAGAAAAAGGGGAAGGGAGAAGCACCGGCGCAAGGAAAGAGATGGAGGGTTATAACCGACAGAAACATTTTTTTAAAATAAAAACAGACAGAAAAGTTTCATTACTGTCGGTTATAGCCGACAGAAACAAAATTGCGGCAAAAATCCCCCCAAAATTCCCTTCGAAAATTTTAAATTCCCCCCAAAATTTTCAATTTCTGTCGGTTATAACCGCCACTATTAACTTAAAAACCGCCAGAATATGTTTAAAATATTAAAAAAAAAGAATTCAAAAATACTGAGGGTTATAATAATTTTTTGACGGTTAAATCCGCCAGGAAAAATCCGCCAGAAATTTATGTCGGATATATCCGACAGAAATTAACTTTTATCCGACACTAAATAAATTATGTGTCGGATATCTTTTATCCGTCAGAATGGCTTAATAACCGCCACAATCGTCCGACACCTAAAGCTAATATTGTAGTAGTGTCTTTCGCTCTTGCAATGTTATAAGCTCATTCCTTCTCCTTACAAAATAGGGTAAAGTGTCGATTTAGTCCCTGAACTATCACCTCAGTGAAAATTAGGTCCTTAAATTATTTTTTCGGTAAAATAAGTCCCTAAATTCATTACAAATTGCTAATTTCATCCCTACTATTATATTCAAAGCTATTTTATCCAATTTTTCGTCAACTTAAGTCACTTGACACATTTTAGAGTGTAATACCATCATTTTCTCGTTTATAAGCCCTTAACATTTCATATAGGTTGCGAATTTAATGTCTAATTTACCCTCAAAAGTTAACTTACACTATTTCTTTATGAAAAACTATCAATTTATCCTCCAAAGTTAACTCCATACACTATTTCTTTATGAAAAACTACCAATCTACCATCCAATGTGTATCACATGCAAGTAACGTGACTTAAATTGACAAAAAATTGAATATAGTAGCTTCGAATATAACATTAGGGATGTAATTGACAAATTTTTATAATTCAGGGACTAATTTTTCTGAAAAAAATAGTTTAGGGATCTGATTTTCACTAAGGTAATAATTCAGGGACTAAATTGGCTATTTACCCTACAAAATATGTCCACGACGACGTATAATAATATGATCCTTGTTTTGTTTCTCTCCATGCTAATTACTGCTCTGCTCAGCTTTCCCACCTCTACCGAAGCTGATTACCTGCTCAACATCTGCCCAAACATTACCACCTTCACCCCAAACTCCACCTTCCAATCCAATCTCAACCGCCTCCTATCCACCCTCTCCTCCAACACCACCCGTGACACCGGCTTCTACAACGCTACCGCAACCTCTTTCCAAAACCCTTATGACACCGTGTACGGCCTCTTCCTTTGCCGTGGCGACGTGGTCTCCACTGACGCTTGCAGAACCTGCGTTACCACCTTAACCAAGGAGGCCCTCCAACGCTGCCCCACGGAAAAACGTGACGATTCTTTCTTTACTAGGTCGGATGAGTCGCCTAGGTTGTACATGTCGAACCCGGAGAATGTAACGGCCAACCAAAACCGCTTTTACCAGGTACTGGCGGCGAGTGTGAGTGAGTTGGCCGCTCAGGCTTCCAATAACAGCAATAAGTTTGCGACCAAAAAAGTGGACGTTTCAGGGTTCATTTCGCTGTATGTGCTTGGGCAGTGCACGCAGGACTTGTCCTCTGGAGATTGCTATCTTAAGGAAGCCATAGCAGACGTTCCGCGGCTGATTCCTTCTCCGCCAGCCTCCATCAGGGCAAGGCCTAAACGTGCCTTAAACTTGTTAAACTTGTTAAGCCTAAACGTGCCTTAAATTTCTTCCTCAGTTTGTATTCGTTGATTTTGCTAGTTTACACTTCTTTGTCATATTGTTTCGTATAAATACTGGGTTTTGCTCCTATAAATAAACAACAAATTTGCACCCGACAACTAAACTCCACTAAACATTCTCAGAATTAATAAAATTGATGAGCGTGTTTAACAATTTCAACTAAAGATATTAATAATTCCAATCTTGTGTAATAATTTTGTTCATACCGGAAGAAGCATAAGAGCAGTAAGAAACAATGCTCCAAGTCAAGAAAACGGTAAGAAGTAAATAACATGTACTTTAGTTTGTCATATGAAATCAGAAAGAATGTATATTTTCACCAATTAGAAGGAAAAAAAATGTACTGCCCTATTTCTTAACACTATATATATATATATATATATATATATATATATATGTTTTTCTAGTTTCTTACATGTAAATTGCAATATTTTGAGAAACACATTATTTTCTTAGGTAGGGACGATCCAAAGACCCTTGAGTCCTTGCAATTCGACTTGGGAACTATTGAAACCGCTACAAACAAGTTCTCGGACAATAACAAGTTAGGTGAAGGCGGATTTGGTGTAGTTTTTAAGGTATGAAAATGTGAATTTATATATACCCTCATGATTTTGTCGTAGAAATTAGTGATTAACGACTTTTACCACACAGTGCTTAATGCTTAGTTCAATTTATAGAACTCTAAACAAGTTTTTCTGATGATAAAGTATTTCAGGGAATACTTGCTAATGAACAAGAAATAGCAGTGAAGAGGTTGTCAAAGAGCTCCAAACAAGGTGTATAAGAATTTAAGAATGAGGTTGCATTGGTAGCCACACTTCAACACAGAAATCTTGTTAGGCTTCTGGGATTTTGTTTGGAAGGAGAGGAAACCATACTTGTTTATGAATATGTGCCTAACCAAAGTCTTTGGTTATTTTCTTTTTGGAAAGAGTACATCATTTCAGAATTTCTTTGCAATTTCTAACTTCAATTATATACTAATAATAGTATTGTATTTAGTGAATTTATGTGAATAGAATCCAAGAACATGAACGGCTGGATTGGTAAAGCTGTTGCATGATAATAGGAGGAATCGCTCGAGGAATTGTATATCTACATGAAGATTCAATGTTTAGAGTTATACATGTGATCTAAAAGCGAGTAACTTCTGTTAGATGAAAATATGAATCCAAAAATATCAGATTTTGTATGGCCGTAAGAATGTTTGGAGTCGGTGATCAAACTCAAGGAAACACCAAAAGAATTGTCCGCACCTAGTAAGTTGCAAGTCATATATAATTTCCTCTATTTAGTTAATTATCTTACATATTCCAATTCTTATCTATTTGTGCTTGTAATTCAGTGGTTATATGGCTCCAGAGTATGCAATTGACGGATTGTATTTAATAAAACATGATGTATTTAGCTTCGGAGTACTTTTGCTTCAGATCGTAACAGGGAGAAAGAACTTTTTAGGTTTTCATCCGACAAATGGTGCACTGACTCTCATAGGCTACGTACGTAAAGTCTTTACTTGAGTTAGCTTATACAAAAATATCTCTCAAACAAATTAATGTAGGTGTATAGCAATTTATAATCAATGTATCTCTTCATTCTTAATTAGCATGAAATTGATAATTGCAGGCTTGGAAATTATGGAATGAAAGGAAAGTGTTGGTGTTGATGGATCCGTTATTGAAAGGCTCATGCAGTCCAAATGAATTCCTGAGATACATTCATATCGGATTATTGTGTGTTCAAGAAGATGCAAACAACAGGCCGACCATGTCATCAGTTGTTCTTATGTTGAAAAGTGAAACCACTAGTCTTTCTAAACCTGAGCGACCAGCCTTCTTTATAGGGAGATGTATTGATCACCATGATCAAGTAGCAGTAAGTGCTCACAATTGCTCGGTCAATGGCTTGACGATTTCTAATGTTGTGGCCCGTTGAGCAAGAGATGAGGACATATATCATTGGAATCCATTAAATATATATTCACACGTTTTTACAGCAATCGTCACATAATATTCCGGTTAAATGTAAGTTTCTTGCTGGAATATGAGCTTTCGGGGAAAAAAATAAAACTTTACATGTAATTTTCATTATTTTACAAATGTAGTCCATCATATATTTAACCACTAATTTTAATTATTTTAGTTTAATTAAATAAATTATATAATACATTTCACAAACATCTCTTTTTCTTACACTTTTTTTTTTATCATCGCTTCTTGTACATATATGTTTCAAGTTTAGTTTTTTTTTTGAATTTTAAAACTCATTTATTTAATAACAAAAAAACTTAGCTCACCTTGTGAAAATTTGCTTAAGCTAATTGATACTGTTTAACATACATTGGTAAGTTTCTTTGTTTCAAAGATTCAAATCTTTAGTAGAGAAGAAACGAAATTATATTTATCCAAGATGAACAGTATAAAAGTCTCATCAGCAACAAATCAACAGATTTTATGTAATTATATTATTGTTGAAAATTCATGTTTATTATAATTTATATGGTACCCTTTCGACACTTACGTCTCCATCGTATCGTATGTTATAATAAATTTAAACTTAATTCTTTTGAAATTTTATATTCGTTCCCTTCGTTTACGTTTCTTCAACGAATTTGATTGAGATAGTGATATATCTAGTGAGATACTTTTCCACACAGAAAATTAAAGTTGCTTGACTTTAGCCTCTTTGACAAAGACTATCTGACGTGACTTTTCAGATTGCAAAGGTTCAATTACGTTTTCCTGCATTGCAATTTTTATTTTTCAACTATATGAATTTGGCAAATAATATATATGTTGTTTTCTTAGGCAAATGTTTGCGGTTATTTTAAAGTACAAACATGCAATGACGGAATTAATATGGAGTTATTGGTTGTCTATGATTCCAACAGCTTTAAAATATTTATGTATATTTGACTTTGTATTTATACTTGACCATTATAAACCGTTATGACAAAGTAAATTATAACTTCCTCCTTCTAATTTTGTTTTCTTTTTATCATCCATCTCTTCTTGTATGAGACTCTATGGTGTGAATCAAGTGCTCAATAAAATGCCTCAATTGACAAGCCTTAGCAGTCTTCAACATTACTTGACAATTTCCTACAACTGCCCTCGACAAGCCTTTATTGATCATAGTAATTGTTGACATACATTCGTGTAAGCTTTTGACAAATGTTGGCAAGAATCGACAAGTGCCCATTAGGTGCTCAAAGAAATGGTCTGTTAAATTTTTTTTTGATGAAATTAAGGCGCCATTATTTGAAATTTCTGACTCCATCACTACAAACACGTATATAATACGAACATCTTGAAATAACTTATCACATGATGGGGTATGAGGAAGTAACAACCTAGTAGCTAGTGTAGCGGTCTCATTAAGTGGGGCTACATCTCTCAATTGGCCAAACATAACACTCAATGGGCCATGATGACAAGATAAAATTACTACGAAGAATGTCATTTTAACGATTTTTCAAATTAATAATGCATTATCCTATATTTTAAGTTTTTAACTTTTTTACACGACGGTAAATGAGATATTACTATAGTAAATCCCAATATGTCGTAATCTTGAAGTTTAAGGAACTTCTAACATCCTCGTGGGTAATAATCAATAAATTTTTTCAGGACTTTTTTGTTCCTTGATGCTAGATTTAAATAATCCTCAGAAAAATCCCCACCAAGCTGAAATTTCCCATGCATAACAGGCGTCACACTCTACCACTCCCGTCCCCAGTTCTGTTTCCGAGTTGTAACGTTAGGTATGAAATCTACCCCTTCTACGGCCAGAACGCCACAGCACCTGCACCTGCACCAGGGGCTCCTCCTCTTCCTCCTCCTCCGCCTAAAGGTAAAGTGAACAAACATTTTAAAACTTTTCATTTCTGGTAGTATCAGATTAGTTTATTGGAACAGGGGAATATGGTGTTGTCCTGTGGCTGTTGATTTTACCAATTTCTCAATATTTTTTGTTTATTTTACAGGAAAAAGCAAAACCCCAACTCGTACGATTGTTGCCATTGCTGTACCAATATCTGTATCTCTGCTACTTTTCGTTGTGGGTTACTGCTGCATAACTAGGAGAGCAAGAAAGAAGTACAATCAAGCAGCGGCAGACGAACCAAGCGGTAAACAATTATATCCTTCTGCGATCCTCCTCTTGTTTATTCTCGTTGGTTCTCCTTTCATTTATTCCTCGTCTATAAATATTATGCTTCTATGGTTTGGTTGGTTGTGCAGGTGGGAATGACATTCCTACTGTCGAGTCTTTGCAATTTAATTTTGCTACCATCCAAGCAGCTACGAGCAATTTCTCCGATGATCACAAGTTAGGCGAAGGTGGTTTCGGTCAAGTTTACAAGGTATGTTAATCAGTATATGACATGAGTGCTCCTTCAGGTCTACAAAGTTCCAACTTTTATGCATGCAAAATCTGAATAATTTTGGAGCCTTATAAGCCGTCCATGAATGCCATGGGTGGACATTCCATTGTTTGATTGAAGTTTTCTCGCAGGGTACACTTTCAAACGGTCAAGTAGTAGCTGTGAAGAGGCTATCAAGGAACTCCGGCCAAGGCACAGAAGAGTTTAAGAACGAGATGGTGTTGGTAGCCAAGCTTCAACACCGAAATTTGGTTAGGCTCTTGGGATTTTGCTTGGAAGGCGAAGAAAAGATTCTTGTTTATGAATATGTGCTCAACAAAAGCCTCGACTGTTTCCTATTTGGTTTGTACACTCAAACATCTGATAGTCTTTCCCCATTGCAATAGCAATTCGTTGATGATAACATGATTTTGATGATTTGCAGACCCTGAGAAACAGGGGCAATTGGATTGGTCAAGACGTTACAAGATTATTTCAGGAATTGCTCGAGGAATCATGTACCTACATGAAGATTCCCGACTTAGAATTATACATCGTGATCTCAAAGCCAGCAATATATTGTTAGATGGGGAGATGCATCCAAAAATATCTGATTTTGGCATGGCCAGGATATTTGGGGTTGATCAAACTCAAGCAAGCACAAATAGAATTGTCGGAACATAGTAAGTTACCTATTTCATTCTTTTCTCACGACCACTTTTGCAATTATTGAATTGAATCTGAAATGTTTTCTCGTTACATCTTTGTTATAATTTCTATACTGATGGTTATGCTCCTTGTAGTGGTTATATGTCTCCTGAGTATGCAATGCATGGACATTTTTCATTCAAGTCCGATCTGTATAGTTTCGGTGTTTTAGTTCTAGAAATCATCAGTGGCAAGAAGAACAGTTACTTCTTTCAGACCGATGCAGCTGAGGACCTCATGAGCCATGTAAGCTTAAAATGAAAAGTGTAGTGTTCTGTTCTCCTGCATTGACATAGCATCATGAATTTAACTTTCGAATTTTATGCAGGCTTGGAAGTTATGGAGAGATGGGGCACCTTTGGAATTGTTGGATCCGTGTCTGAGAGACTCTTATTCGAGGACTGAAGTAATCAGATGCATCCACATCGGCTTACTTTGTGTTCAGGAAGATCCAGCTGACAGGCCGACAATGCAATCGGTAGTTCTCATGCTCAATAGCTACTCTGTCAGTCTGCCATTACCTAAACAACCGGCATTTTTTCTCCAAAGCAGAGCAGTGGGGAACATGTCAAAGATAACGCTGGAGTCCGATCAATCTATCAGCAAGTCATCTCCGTCCGTTTATGAAGGATCTATCACTGAAGTATACCCTAGATAGTGTGAATAGATAAGTTGTTACTGTTACGTATTGTAATATCTTCTTATATATACAATCATCTCTAGACAATAACAAAATTTACCGACATGGTATCATCCGTCCTTAAAAAGATGAACGTTCTGCACATACAAGTTTTAGGCGAAATTTCGGTTTGTTTATATGATAGTAAATCGCATAAAATTCTGCATGTGCTCGGACTCTACACATCTGTTTATTATTTGTTAGAAAACGTGAAACTTGAATTTGGTTTCCTACGATGAACGACCATTGTTAGGATTGAAAACATCAAAGATGCAAATGTAATCTGTATTCTGAGTTTCTTCAATGTCTTGATTTTCCACATAACGTGATTGGTATGGTTTAGTGAGTCCTTTTGTTTGTAATAACTGAATTAAACATTTTGATACTCACCATCGTAATGATCATTTTGCAAGCATCTTTCTCAAATTGTACATTCTATTTTTTTGAGAGATGTTATTAGCACTCCTTGAATCTTAGGGGGTGTAGTCAAACTCGGATTTGAGAGAATTTTAAAAGATTTTAAAATCCTAGTGTAGTCAATTAAAAGATTTTAAAGGATTTTAGAATCCATTCTAATCTAGGTGTAGTCAATTAATGGATTTTGAAGAATTTTAAAATCCATCCAAATCTAAGTATATTCAAAAAATTAAGATTTTGGAGGATTTCAAAAAGTTGTGGATTTTGTGGGATTTGAGAGCAAAAAGTATATATAACCAAGACTAAAAAAAATCCATCCAAATTCCAAGTTTTCTTTCCACGCAGAAATTCTGAATTTCTATATTTATGAATCCAAACAAAGGAATTTGTGCATGTCTTTATAAATTCCAATTTTAATCCAAATTTTAAGTTTATTTTCCTCATCTAAATATAGTGTAAGTGTTTCATTATGGGTTTGAACACATTTGTATTTCAATCTCAATTTCGTAAATTAGATATTCAATATCATAGATTAGAATTAGGATTTACCAGTAGACAAATTTATTTGTTGGTGCAAGAAAAGGAAAATAGTACTCTCGAAATCCAGGAAATCCCACCAATTTATTTATGTCATTAAAATTGAGTTTTACGGCTTAATCTCGTATATTCCATAATTCTGAATAAATAAGTATATACAATCCTTGTTACAAAAGGAAACAAATAAAGGACATATTATCCTTCCTAAACAAGACTCTAATAATTACAGAATATTTACATTCCTTTTCTCCTAAACATTGACTTATTCCAATACTCCCCCTCAAGTTGGAGCATAGATATTACTCATGCCCAACTTGACTAGTGAATCATACAGCATGGGTAAGAATGTTTGCAAGTTGTTCTTCTGAGTTCACAAATGGTATTGACACAATCTTCTTCTCCAGCTTTTCTTTGATAAAATGTTTGTCAACCTCCACATGTTTAGTCCTATCATGCTGTACCGGATTCTCAGCTATTTCTCTAGCGGACTTATTATCACAATACAACTTCATTGCTTCTGTCTGTTTAAAACCGAGACTCCAAAGTAATTTCATTAGCCAAAGAATCTCACACACACCTTGTGACATTCCCCTATACTCAGCTTCAGTGGAGGATCGTGATACTACATTATGTTTCTTGCTTCGCCAAGTAACCAAATTACCTCCAACAAATGTAAAATACCCAGATGTAGACCTTCTATCAGTCACATCACATGCCCAATCAGCATCAGTAAAACCCTCAATCCACATATGTCCATGACACGCGTACAAGATCCCTTTACCAGGTGCAGACTTCAAATAAGCCAAGATTCTCATTATTGCCGCCATATGATCCATACTTGGTGAGTGCATGATTTGACTCACCACACTTACAGCATAGGCAATATCCGGACGAGTGTGAGACAAATAAATTAGCCTCCCCACCAGCCTTTGATACCTACCTTTGTCAACCGGTTCTTGATCCATAAATCCCCAAATAATGTTTTTCCACGATGCGTGTGTCCACCGGTTTACATCCCAGCATCCCTATTTCTTTTAATAAATCCAGAACATATTTACGTTGAGACAAGAAAATACCTCTAGATGACCGAGCAACCTCCACACCAAGAAAATATTTCAAATCTCCCAAATTCTTCATCTCGAATTCGGCAGTTAGGTTTCGCTTTAGCCTCATCATCTCTTCTGTATCATCATCCGTTATTATCATGTCATCCACATAAATAATTAAGGCCGTCACTTTTCCACTTCTCCGTCTCACAAATAGTGTATGATCATAGTGACTCTGAAAATACCCAATTCTTCTCATCACTTGAGTAAATTTTCCAAACCATGCACGAGGTGACTGCTTAAGTCCGTAAAGTGACTTTAACAATCTACATACTCCGGTATTGAACCCTGGAGGAAAATCCATATATACCTCTTCTTCCAAATGTCCGTGAAGAAAAGCATTTTTAACATCAAATTGTTTCATTGGCCAATTCAGATTTGCAGCTAAAGAGATTAGAACCCGTACTGTATTCATCTTCGCCACTAGAGAAAAAAGTCTCCTGATAATCAACCCCATAAGTCTGAGTATAACCCTTTGCCACTAACCTTACTTTATACTTGTCTACTGATCCGTCTGCCTTGTATTTGATTGTAAAGACCCATCTACACCCAACCGGTTTCTTTCCTTTAGGTAGCTCCATTACCTCCCACGTATCATTCTTATGTAATGCCATCATTTCTTCATCCATTGCAGCAACCCATTTAGGATCCTTCAAGGCCTCCTCAACTCTGGTTGGTGCTTGGATTGCTTTTATATTATTTACCCAGGCTTGGCGTTCCAGGGCAAGGTTGGAAGTCGAGAGAGAGGGGGTTACGGATTCAGTAGGCACGGGCGTGACTGGCTCGGCAGCTTTATGCCGACTTTCTTCATCACACTCAGCAAGCTATTGCCGAGAGGGCTCAGGTGGCTGAATAAAACTCTAGTGCTCGGCAGGCTCTTGCCGAGAGCTATTAAGGCTTATTTCTATAGTATGCCGAGAGCTTTCACAGCTCCCTTCTTCAATACACTATTTCCCTAAGCTGCATATTTCCAACCACCCAAGATCACCGATAATATTCTCCCCCTGATGATTAGAAGGTGATGGAACCGAGCCATAGAAATACTCGGACTCCAAAAAAGTAACATCCATGGTCACGTACATATGGCGAGTTTCAGGATGGTAGCACTTATACCCTTTTTGTTGAGGAGTAAAACCAAAGAAAACACACCGGTGGGCACATGGATCCAACTTACTACGATGAATCTTATGAATATGAACATAAGCTACACACCGGTGGGCACATGGATCCAACTTACTACGATGAATCTTATGAATATGAACATAAGCTAAACCCAAAGACACGGGGAGTAAGGGTATGGGTGGAAACAACGGGAACAAACTCCGTTAACACTTGGAGAAGTGTACGAAAGTCCAATACCCGGGATGGCATACGGTTAATGACATACACGGCATAAGTGACCGCATCATGCCAAAAACGGCTAGGTACGGATCCACCAATAAGCAAGGCACGGGCAGTCTCCAAGATATGACGGTTTTTTCTCTCCGCAACTCCATTTTGTTGTGGGGTATGAGGACAAGTAGTTTCATGCAAGGTTCCTTGATCCCGGAGAAAGTTAGACAACTCGGAACCAATATATTCACCTCCATTATCAGAGCGGAGAACCTTAATAACAGAAGAATATTGTGTTGCAACCACTTTGGAGAAGGACCGAAACACCATACTCACATCACTTTTATTTTTCATCAATAAATCCACATCATACGTGTGCAATCATCCACGAAGGTAACAAACCATTTAATGCCAGACAAAGTACTAACAGGGGAGGGACCCCAAACATCAGAGTGCACAAGATCAAAAGGTAATAATCTCTTATTCATATTAGAAGGAAACGAAGCACGATGACTCTTTGTGAGAATACATATTTCACAATGTAAGTCTGATTCTTTTATTGCATGAAATAAACTAGGCAACATATGCCGTAAATAACCGAACAAAGCATATCCTAACCAACGATGCAATAACCAAATGTCTTGTAAATTATTGGTACAGGATGCTCGAACTGTATTAGCTCTGCCAGGAACGACGTCATCCACATAGTATAACCCATCTCTCTTAATGCCACGCCCAATTAGACCCGACAGTTTCTGACACGATACGAAAATGACCCAAAAATAACGGGTTTCGGATCAACACGATAACTTATCGGGTCATTATCGGATGACCCGTTAAGGACCCGTTAATAACGGGTATACACGCGGGTAACACGTGAGTAACCCGTTAAGAAAAAAACTATTATGATAATTTTAAAATTTAATTACTAAAAGATTTATTATAAAATACAATAGCCATATTAATATATACAATATATTCTATATTAAATATATAGTTTTGTATTATTATTCTATATAAGTTTAAAAAAAAAGTTTTTGTCATTATTTATTTTTATTATGAGAGTTCTTTATTATCATTACTAGGATAAATTTTACTTAACATGTTGTTGTCCAAAATTAAAATAAACTAGTATAGTATTTGCATAGGCAAGAACTAAGAAGACATACATACAAGTATGAAAAATGTGAAAGAATATATAAACACTCGTGATTCGTCATTATTCCTCCGCGAGTAGATAATGGTTACACTTACATTATCGTTTAGATTTTTAAAATCCTCCAAACCCTCATGAATAATATTTTTTATTTGAGGGCAAAATTAATAATAATTATTGTAGAAGTGTAAAAAATGTAAAAAAAGAATATACAATCACTCATAGTGACAAACTTTACAACTTTCATGAAAAGGGTCAGCTTTGAAATCCAACACTATAATCCATAAACCTTAAATTTATATTTAACTGTCGATTGTCATTTATGCTTTATTCTTCTTACTGAATTTCATTTTTTAAATTTTCTTTTTTGAAAACATGATCATCTGGCGGATGTAAGAAGATGAACGGTTTAGATCTTTGATATCACGTGTCAATAGTTACGGTTAACTGAAATATGAGTCGAGGTCATATAGTTTATAGAAACTTTATAAACATCAAACAATATTTTCACTAACCGTAAAACTCTAAATATAATATCAACAATCCAAACCGTTCATCTTCCTGCATCATCTAATCATGTTTTCAAAAAAGAAAATCTGAAAAAACAAATTTTGATGAGAACAATGAAGCGTAAATGACACACCCCGTCCCGAAGGAGGGCATGCTGGCCGTCACGTGAGAGTGACGTAACCATTTACACAGTTCGGAAGCTTTAAAGATATAATTACTAAGATATAACACCCGAAAGTGAATCGTACATTTGTGCATTCTGTCAGAACACCGTTGGATTCCTCGTGGCCACCAAAGCTCTGCTCTATCTCAAACCTAGAGGGGCGAAAAACATAAAACTGAGTGGGTTAGCAACAATTCTTTTCAAAACCTTTCATTTCAAAAGTTATAACCCGGGTATATACTTTATTTCTGGGAAATTATACAGGTTTTACGGCGAGGGGTTATAACTTTTGAAAGGAAAGGTTTTGAAAAGAATTGTTGCTGACCCACTCAGTTTTATGTTTTTCGCCCCTCCAGGTTCGAGATAGAGCAGAGCTTTGGTGGCCACGAGGAATCCAACGGTGTTCTGACAGAATGCACAAATGTACGATTCACTTTCGGGTGTTATATCTTAGTAATTGTATCTTTAAAGCTTCCGAACTGTGTAAATGGTTACGTCACTCTCACGTGACGGCCAGCATGCCCTCCTTCGGGACGGGGTGTGTCAGTAAATGTAAACAACAATCAACGGTTAAATTTTGATTTATGATTTATATGATTATAGTGGCGAATTTCGAAGTTAAGCTCTTCATGAAAGTTGTAAAGCTTGTCATTATGAGCGTTTATATATTTTTTTACACTTCTACATTAATTAAAAAACTATTAAAGACTTTAGGTAAGTGAAAATATACTTAAAAGAAAAATACGTTTTTATATTTTGGATGTGACAATATGGTATGTATATACTTATTTAGTATTATGTTTTTCATTTGATTATTTATTGGTTTAAAATATATTTTCCTTAACGGGTAACGGGTCGGGTCATATTACCTGTTAATATTATCGGGTCGATTTCGGGTCGGGTCATTTTACCCGTTTATTTTAATTGGTGTTACACGACACGACCCGTTAAGATATCGGGTATGACACGAACACAGTAAACACGAAACGAATGCCAAGTCTAGCTAGGGCCGTCGGCTGTGAAATTCTAGACCTAGGGCTTTTTCTTGGAGGAGAAGAGAGGGTCGCGGCGAGATTGTGTGGGTAAATATATACTATATAATGGTCAAGTTCATATTTAATAAGAAAGTGTGTTTAAATAACGGATAGTTACATCGCTATTTAGGATGGATAGTTTCATCGCTATTTAGGATTATATTCTTCTTAATTTGTAAGTGAGGTTTAAGATTTATCACTCATGGATAGTGAGTTTAATATCAAATCATTATGTTGCCTATTGTGTGGCACCCATAATGTAAATATAATGTTACATAAAACAGAAGAAAAAAAAGTTAGCATCCCTAGTGCAAAAGACTTGTAGCTCAAGTAGTTAAACGCATTATGAATAGTTTATGGACTTAAGAGAAACTAGTGGAAAGTTGTACATAGCCGCCAAGAGGAGCGGCACTTCCATGCAGAAAAAAAAGGAGATGATTGCGCGGGTCGACAACGATATGTGTCATAATCAACCCATGAACAATGGCTATGGGGTGATGGGGGTTGATTGGGTGTGTATGATTGAATCCTTGTTGGATTGGCTACATATCTCTAGGAATGGAGAATCAAATCAAAGTGTAGTTTTATAGAATGAGTGGTGTGATGCGTGCTACATCGTGAACCATCCTTGGTGAATAAGCATACGGTAGGGCATGCATGGGAGATGAATCTTCATGGATATATATACGCATAGACGACATGGAGTAAAGAAATACGATGATTGTAGATAATAGATCCTTAGAGATTTATTTGGTAGATACCCAACCTAGGGTATTTATAGTGATCTTGAGAATCATTGTAGGAAAAGTAATCCAATTGTAAACTCGTGGTTGGAGTTCCAAATGAATAGCTTTAAAAAGTTGAATGCATGGCGAAATGTGCCAATTTTTTTATATTCTTGAAAGGATTCAAATGCCTTAGGAGATAGTTTACTATTGCATTTTTTGGCTTCTACTTAGTTTAATCTAAAGTAAATTGAAGTAAGCATCCTTTGCTTCTTTTCGTGGAATGGGTTTTAGTCAGCCAATCTTTCCAGAGTTAACCAACTTCGAATAATGAACCAAGAAGCCTAACGCGAATAAGTTTGGAGGCCAAAGCATTAATCTCACTTTCTTCATAATTTTGCTCAAGAAATTATTACTCCTAAACTTAGTGTTTACAACGATTTTCAATGCGATGTTCAGAGTACCATATTTATCCGACGACACGCCGAATGCCCATAGTATCAGTGCCATGGTTAATCGATAAAATATGCATTATTCGTTGTTGTGATGTGTTTTTCGTTGCATATTTTGGTTTGCACGAATTTTCATAAATATTTATACTTATTTTATTGTTCTAAAATTTATTGTAAAAGTTAAAATAATTAGAAGCATGAACAAAAATATCTTTTCTTGGAAATTAACAAGTAAAAACTAGACTAGTATGTTCGTAGTTTTAGTTAATTATAGACATGATTAAAATTGTTTTTTGCCATGATCGACCAGTATTTTTTCGTACTTGTGTGTATTTTGTCATGTTAAAGAAGTGCGGAAAGATGAAAAAGAAAATAGGATTTTCGTGTAAAAAAATTGTCGAAAATTTAGGTTAATTGTAACCTAGGGCTTCCCCGTCGCCAGCAATTGTTGGTGGAGGATATGGGGCGTCCCCTCCTAGGGCAACTGTAATTGTTGGATAATTTTTAGGGTCCCAGTCTAACAAGAATTCCAATTACCAAATCGGTAAATCCTTCTAAATTATGACATGGAAAGAAACTTAATAAGATTAAGGATTCTTGAAATTTTATTTAGATTATAATTCCATATTAATCTGAGTATTTAATTCTCAAGATTATTGAGAAATATTATCGTCAACACTCACACATTAGCTACCATGCATTGTTTAAATTAATTAAAATATTATTTGTACCTATTTAAATATAAATTTTGGAGCACATTGATTTTTTAAGAAGATGCATATCCAGAATATCTATTTTTAGAGATAAATATATCGAATACAACTCGTGTAAGATTGAGAACTATTTAGCAAGATTTCATAAATTTTTTATTTTAAAAATCTGTTTTACGTTTTTAAAATTAAAAAAAAAATTCTAGGCCTTTGAATTTAAACATCTATGTCATCATGTGGACCAAAAGCTGCCGGTTCATAATAAAACGTACAATCCAAAACACAAAAATGCCGCCAAGTGCTCCCCCACGTAACATTTTCACTTCATAGGGCCCATGAACAATGTAGCCCATTCCTACCAGGGGCAATTGTAGCAAACCCTCGATAAATTGGTCCATGAATCTTTTCGAGAAAATTGACTAAATTCATTTTGCCATTGAAGAGAGGTTTTGAAGAATAAAGAAGCTAGTTTCGGGATGACTCTCCATTAAAGATGACCTAAAACATTGTTAAATCTCAAAGACGACCTTTGTTGCTTGAGGATAAATTTTGTGACGGGTACATCACGTGTTTTTATAGAAATTATGAGAAATTTTATTTTTTAAGTTATTAACTTTTTTAACACACATATCCCATCATTTGTATAGTTGTATAGTGACATGTGGTGTACCATCCCGGTCACACAGAAAAATCTCTTGTTGCTTGAGTTATGTAAGTTTGAAATCCAAGAATATTCAAATCGAGGTAATAGCTAACACAACAGGATTCTCTTCGGATCCTTTTGATAAGGATCCTGGGAATCAGTGAATCGTATCCGTTCGTACATCGTGCGATCAGTTGTTGTCAAGTAATCTCTGAAATACTCACAAAAAAGATTCGATGAGGATCTGGATTCACAACTAACAACCTCGAATTTGAATTTGCAAGTTCATATAGATTGCGCACACAACTCCACACCTACCTCGAAACGTTCAAGAGGAGGAGAGATATTTCAGTGTGACCGTCACACAATGAGGTACACCACATGTTCCTATATAAATGGTGAGATATGTGTGTTAAAAGGTTAATAATTTAAAAATTAAAAATTTTCACCACTTACATAAAAATATGTAATGTATTATCTGTGTTTCTGTTACAACTAAATTTTTTTTTCTAGTGGAGAGAGTTTTGTACCGAGGAAGGGAAAGAAACTGCACGTACGGTCGGCTTATATGAAACCGAATAAAAACAAAAAGCCAAAATAAACATATATAACTAAGACACGTGGAGGTTGAAGAAGCAAAATGTGGAGAAAAAGGGGAAGAAAAGCAAAATTGAAAAAATGGACTGTGCTTATGAAACAAGTGGCGGCCTGGCGGGATTCCTGCATACGAACGTCTCCTCTCTCTCTTTTTCTCCCTGTCTTCTCCGGTTTTAGCGGCGACCCGGTACCTTCGTGACTTCTTCCATGATTCCCATTTCTTTCTCTTTCCCCGAAAATCATCAAATTTTGAAGAAAAAGAAAAAAAATCCTGAGCTCTGCTTTTAATTTCTCTTTTTGTTGCCTCACGAGAAACCGTTTGATTACAGCAACAACAACTCATGTGACCGCCATTAAAGCCCTCTCGGCCGAGATATTTCCTAGTCTGCATTCAGCCCCCTTCTTCTTCTTCTTCTTCTTCTCCTTCTCTGTACGCCGCACAATGAGCTACTGCGGCTGCTGCGATTTCGTTTGATCCAAAAAAACCAGAAAAAGGAAGGATTTTTTGGGTGTAATTTTTGGTGTAATTGGGGATGGAGAAGGAGAAGAAGAAGTATCCGATAGGACCGGAGCACTACATTCTTTATGAAGAGGTCGGGCAAGGAGTCAGCGCTTCCGTTCACCGTGCTCTCTGTAAGCCCTTCGAGGAGGTTGTCGCCATCAAGATCCTCGATTTCGAACGCGACAATTGCGATCTGGTACTCCCAATTTTCAATTCTTCATTTTTGTTTGTAATTTTATTTTATCTATTTTTATGTATTAATCGGTTTCATTTGGTAATTTGATTGGTAAAAAGCCTAAGAAGGCAATGCGGCCATCTTTTTGTATATTGAATTTTTACTGTTCTGTGAAAAATTGCAAAAGGCTATTGAGAAATGGATTCCATTATTACGAATAGCAGCTAATTTCAGCTTCAGTTTTTGGTTTTGGAATTTGAATTATATTGGTACTTAGAGAAGTTCATGTGGTAGTGCTACTGTATATAATTTTTGAGAATACGGACATTAGTTCCGGTTTTATTGATATTTTCCATGACCCCAGTCGAAATTACTCAAGTTACCATGTGTTTTTGCTTAGATTGTTCATCCCATGATTTTTGTTTCCATGGTGGTATTGGTTTTTGAGCATTGTCTTGTGTATTCTTGCTTTCTACAGAACAACATTTATCGGGAAGCGCAAACAATGATCCTCGTCGACCATGCTAATGTCCTCAAATCGCATTGTTCCTTTGTTAGTGATCATAATCTGTGGGTTGTCATGCCATTCATGGCTGGGGGTTCTTGTCTTCACATTTTGAAGGCAGCATACCCGGATGGTTTTGAGGAAGTTGTTATAGCCACTATATTACGTGAGATTTTGAAAGGTTTAGAGTATCTTCATCATCATGGCCACATTCATCGCGATGTCAAAGTAAGTAAGTTAACATTCAGCATCATTCAAGTATTTTTATGTTGCGTCGCAAGCCTAGGTGGACAAATCAGCAATTTTTTCTTTGTTGTATTGTCTTGAACTTGTTATATTTTTTAGGGTTTGGTAACTAGTTTTAATAATACTGTCATTTGACTGTCTGTGTACTGTATTCATGGTTAAAATCTCATATCTGAAGACGGTCGCCCCTTTTTTTTTCCACTTAAATATCCTTTCACTCTTTAAAACTTTTCATCCAAAACTTTTTATGGTCATTTTACAACTGGATCAGTGTTGTCCAAAAGTCACTTACAATAATTTGTAGGTTGCTCGAGTCATGTCAACAGAGCCTTTCCAATCGAAAACACATTCTTGATCCCTCTTACCCCATATTCAGTAGGGTATTGAGTCTAGTGACAATTCTTATGCATAAATATTTCACTTCTGTACATTCTGTGGAATTGCATGTTTGCTGTATACCGGAATACTTGTACTGGCAACAGCTATTGTTTTTATTTATTTAGTGCATTTATAATACAGTTGGGCACCTTTAATTCCTTTACTCTTCTTTGTCTTATAAATGCTTCTTATAGGCTGGAAATATTCTCATTGACTCACGTGGTGCAATCAAGCTTGGAGACTTCGGTGTTTCTGCTTGCCTTTTTGATTCAGGTGATAGGCAGCGCATGAGAAATACATTTGTGGGAACGCCTTGCTGGTATGCTATTTTTAACATTTAGCTAAGATAATTAATTTTTACCATCCAAACAGCATAAGCATGATTCCTCAGTCTTACTTTTCTTATTACTTTGTGTTGTTTAATCAACAGGTTTTATATCTTTGTCTTGTAGGATGGCACCAGAGGTTATGGAGCAATTACATGGTTATGATTTCAAGTGAGTTTGTTTTTTGTAAACTTATTGCTATCTTTTCTGCTTCTTTTTAAGAAAACAAAATTCTTAAGCATCATGGAGTTAATTTTTGGTTGTCATATTCATGCAGGGCGGATATCTGGTCTTTTGGTATAACTGCATTGGAGCTTGCCCATGGTCATGCTCCTTTCTCAAAGTATCCTCCAATGAAGGTGTATATCAAATGACACTGTATCCTTCTGTGAGTAACTTTTAGATCATTATCAGATCATTGAACATAATGCAAATCTTATATTTTTATAGGTACTGCTGATGACCTTGCAAAATGCACCACCCGGTCTTGATTATGAAAGGGATAGGAAGTTTTCTAAGGTATGACAATAATTTGTATTGAGTTTTCCTCCGATATTGTAGTTTTCACACCTCCGATATTGTAGTTTTCACAAGGAAATGCCTTTTTCTTTTTCTTCAGTCCTTTAAGCAGATGATTGCTAGTTGCTTGGTAAAGGATCCTTCAAAACGACCTTCTGCTAAGAAGTTGTTGAAGCATTCCTTCTTCAAGCAAGCTCGGTCGAATGATTATATCTCACGAACACTTCTAGAGGGCCTGCCTGCTCTTGGTGATCGCATCAAGGAATTAAAGGCAGCAATTCATATACGACTCTTAACACTTATTCATTTTCATGCTATAGTTATGGGTTTTATGTACTTAACATCACATGTTTATCCTATGATAGCGAAAGGAAGAGTATATGCTTGCACAAAAGAAGATGCCAGATGGACAAATGGAGGAACTATCACAGGCAGGAATCTTCTCTCTTTAATCAATAAGAATGTTGCTGATATTTTGATAAAAAAAACTGGTACTGTGATTATTCTGTTTTGTTTTGCTTGCTTTTATTAAGATAAGATACTCAACGAAGGTCACTTAAAATCGTGCATTCAATAAATTTTTATTACCGCAAGTAAATTGGTTTGCAGTATAAAGTCAGTAAATTTTTTCGTTACTTAGATTTACATTTTAGGTTCGATCCCATTAGAACATACCATTTTGTTCTAAACAGAATCTTAGGAAAGATGAGGCATTTGCCTGATGAAAATTGTAGGAAGTATCTGATAGGGTGTGGAGTATTCCTATCTGAGAGGGTGTGGAGTAGCGACTAAGAGAAGCTACCCTCATCAGATACTCATCGGTTGCCATGGGAAATGTAATGAAGGATACACAACCCATAACCAGCATTGCCTTCATCATAATCTTTGCTTTGCCTCATTAATCTAGTTGCGCGGTGAATCATTGATGACATCCCTTCTTCCGTATTCTTTTTAATTCACAAAATCTATTCATTATTTTATCTGAACCTGGATGAAATTTCCTGTTCTGTCTCTACTGACAAATGGAATGGAGACATAAGATACAATATTATCTTCCTATCATAAGGGCTAGTTTCACCCCATAATGGCAGTGTGAAGGTGCAACTCTCCCCCTAAATTGGTGTTCGATTTTACCCTCCCCTAATATCGATTCTCGAATAAACTTTCATATGGTAAATGTATATTTCATCTAGTAGTAACTGTAACTGTTAACAGATGTTATGTACCTTTCTGACATATTTATATTCCTAAACAGCTTCGATAATTAAATCTTGTACAGACAAATCCAGTTTGCTCTGTAATTTTCTATTGTTTTGTGGTAATAGGTTCCTGTTGATCCTGCTTTTTGTTCCCTTTTCGTTTCTTTTTGGCTCCTAAATCTATTAAATCTACTGATTTAAACCTGTAAAAGGATCAATGGAGTTAGGATTTTGATATTTAAGAATCCTTAGTTTTTTACTTTTTAATTGGTTCTCAGTTTTTTACTTTTTAATTGGTTCTCATTTTAAAAAGTTATATTGCAGAATGAATATAAAAGAGGAATTAGTGGTTGGAACTTCAATCTTGATGACATGAAGGCTCAAGCTTCCCTGGTAATTGTCCATCTTGAATCTTCACATATTTTTATTTATATGATTCCTAAAAAATATAATGATGAAGTCTAATGATGGTCTAAAATATGCTATTTTTCATTTTATTGTGAGAAGCAACAAAAATTCATTTCTTTCTCAATATACGTTTTCTTTCTATCAGATTCAGGATGTTGATGACCCTGTACCTGATAACAATCAGACAGGGAGTTTGACTTCTCTGTCTGCTCTTGATGCGCAACAAAAGCCATCACAATGTCGAAACTTAGAACCAGTTGCAGATATGGTATTTATCAAATTGGCTGGACATTTATGGTAGTTTGAAGCACATGCATACATATCATAATAGCTGTTTCTGGTTGCTCATGGATTAATGTTTCACAGGAAGACAATGATGTGACTCGGAACCAACAAGCTACTGCATACGTTAACACAGCTTTATACGATTCCAAGTATTTCATCTGTGAGATCTGTTTTTAATATGTGTTGCTAATATTTAGCTTTACTTTTTCAAGTCTTGATTCCCAAAACACAAAAAAGGTGGTGTATAAATGATTAATACCTGTAGATCCATATTTTGATTATTTATGTTGTAGCACTTTTTATCTACCAGGTTTAGAAGTGACAAATCTGATGATGATTCTAGCATTGCTAGTCCTAGCCATGAACCACATACTTCACCTCGTCATGACGATCGTACTGAACGGGGAGAAAATCCCAATGTAGATAATATCGGGAAACTTATGGAGGCGACAGCTTTGAATTCTCAACATAAAAGGCAGTGCTCATCAGGCAGCAGTGGTTTACCAGAAGTTACTGATCCTCTTGTTAAAGGAGACAGGTATGCCATTTAATTGACACTATAATATCTCTGACTGAATCAGTTAGCCTTTAAACTTGTGATTAGCATATCATGATTCCTACAAGATAGTTCCAGGGAGAAAAATAACTTGTCCATACTCCATTCTTTTTTCCGGATTCCTGGTGAAATTGGTCCAACATGGCCGTTCAGTGGACATTTACATGTGGCAGACGTGAGAATTATCCTGATAAACTAGCCAAATAAATATATCAGAAATTCAATAACAAATGGTGGTCATCAAGTGGAATAAAGTGATATGAAATATATGCATGGAAGGTTTCTGTAAACTTCCAAATGTTACAATATTTCACAAGTTCTCTATAGAACTATGTAGCTTTACTTTCCTTTGAAATCCAAACTCCATTTAAAGTTTCCCCTATAGTTTGGAGTTGTAGCAGATTGGTTAAGCCGTCTTCAGACTAAATTTCCAAGATGAACATGATTGTTGATATCAACGCCAGTTTTAATTGATTGTTTAGCATGCATTTGTGAAAAAGTGTCATATCGACTGATGTGCCATTTATAATTTGGAATCTCACGGCTTGAAATCTGTTCACAGAAGAAGAATGCTAATGTAACTTAAGACCATCGTTTTCTTGTGTCAATTGAGATGTTTGATAGAGTTCTGTTAAATAACAAACTGGAAAGTAATGGAGGGAATTACAAAAAAAACTTAAAGGAACTATTGATATAAAAGATATGTTTTTTTTTTCTTCTCTTTGCGTGACGAAGTTCTTACTAATGATGCAAAGCAAGAAAGTTCTGTTTTCTTTGATTTTTCCAGAGAAAGGTCCAGAATCCAGATTATTGGTAAGTAGGTAATAGGTCCAGAATCCAGGTTCTTGGTAAGTGGGTTTTAGGTTTGCGGAAAAAATAAATTTGTTAGCATGCGGATATGATATTTGGGTTTCCAATCTCTGCTGTCTTACTAGGTAACTGTCTTAGCCTAAAAGAAGCAATACAATATGAAACTAATTCTTAACCAAATATAATGCGTCATAAAACACAGCATTGAAGTTCCTGGGGAAAATTCTTTTAAGAAAAAAAAACTCTTCAATTGCATACATGATGAAAACTCATCAATTATTTAACTAGCAGCAGTAGCTCATTCTTCATATCTGTTTGTCTGCTTAGTGTTTGTTTCAGACTGAAGTTATGATTATTCTCGATGAAGTTCACTTTGAGTTTTCAATTTTCCATGGTATTTCTTTTTGTTTTTTCTTCTTTTTGTCTTTGCCGAAGTTAACTTAAATTACTGGAATCTCCAGCGATAAATTGCAAAATCATCAGCCCCAAAGTAATTCAAAGGGAAATGCGGCAGTAGTTCCACAACTAGCAGATGATGTGCTTACTGAAGTTCCTCCTAAAGCATCTAAGTCACCAGGCATGTTCTGATATTATAGCTGTCCTTGGATTTATTGATCGTTGTCTCCATGAAAAACAATTTCTCCTTTTTTTTTGGAATTCATCTATGTGTGTGTGTGTGTGTGCATGTGTGTGGTCAAGTAATTGATGCTCAGTTTATAGGTCAGATATGGGTGAAGATGCATAGTGGATGAGCTGCATCTTGGTCCAATAATTAAGAATAGGACCAAAATTTTATCAAGATATAATGAATTTGAGGGAAATGATTTTAGAGGAAATTTCCTTTCTGAAACAGAAAGAGAGTTTCTTGGGAGACGGAGCATAAAGCAGGATTGGGGCCTAGGGGATGGAAGGCTTGTTGAGGGAAACTTAATTGGGTTGGAGGTGATAGGTTTTGTTATTTGTTCGTTCTTGAGAGGATGTATTTAAGTGGAGGTTTTGAAGCCTATTGGCTTGGTGGCCAATAGATTTTTTTTGTTGAGAAAGTTGACCTGGTTCTTTAACCTGCCAGGAATCCCTTTTCAGGCTCTTGAGTAGGAGTGATTGCTTATATGTTGTAAGGAATTGCCAGGGCCTGATTGTCCTATGGTTTCCTATGTGATGAAGGAAGGTTCTCTTTTTGTGATATGATGGAGGAAGGTGTTATGGTGTGAGGAACTTTGTAGTAAATTGGTGGTAAATGTAGATTAGTGATAACAACCTGCCAGTTTGGTTTCAGGTATTTCTAAAGTATTAGTTTATGATCTGTTGTATCCATGGTGAGAGGTTTTGGTGGTTAAGTTTAGATGCTCTTGTAACTACATTGAGAGGGAGACGTGCTTCTTGTGGCCAATAAAGTGGTGGAAGATTATAGAAGGTCAGAGAATGCGGGACTGCATTAGATTGTGTTGAGGAAAAAGCTTTAAGAATGTTAAGCATTTAATTAAAGATAATAGACAAGAATCATGTTTTTCCTAATCTCAGGTAAACTTTGCCTTATTAACTGATGAAGTTATTCATGCAGCCCACAGTGGTGAACTCGATGAGAAGGCAAAGGCACCAGTTGTACAGCAGAAAGGACGTTTTAAAGTCACATCTGAGAATCATGACTCAGAAAAGGTGGATTTTATAATGCTGGGTTTAGTGTTTTCTTCATGTGAACTCTGTAGATAACTTATCTTTTCTTTCAGGTGGTTCCAGCTCCTATTCTGCAAAAGAGTCACAGCTTGCAGGTTTGTAGTTCTGAGGTTAGCACAATTGTGCCAAAGTGCCTATTTAGTTTTTTCTGCTAGCCTCTTGTCTGAGAATTCAGTTACCTGCATTAGCAGATATAAGATATGCACTACTGGAAACATCTTATATTAATAGCAGATATAACAGAAACAGTTAAACAACTCTCCTCTCTCTATCTTCCAAAATATACCACACGCCCACACAAATGATGATGCAGGAACAAAAACATCCCAAGGTTTTTGCTACTCAAGATATCTGAACTTCTTTCTACCCAGAGAGGGGTATCTGAACCTCTGAGAGCGCCTCCCTAAATCCCATGGGCACACACTGTTCCACTTCCCTTCATATATTGGGTTGGTATGGCTTCAAGATGCTGGAGTGATCCAATTCAGGACTATCGTTCTTTAGCTATGTTTTAGCCTATGTTTGGATGAGGGACTTCAAAGTTCCATGGAACTTGGGCCAAATGTGTTAGGAATGCAAGACATTTGAGAAAACTTTACATGACACATCTATCATGGTGTCATTTTTGTAAGTCCTTTGTTTAGTGTCTTTATGGTGCATTAGTAGTGTTTAAGTAGTAGCATTCTTGTGCTCGAGTAGTTCATTGGTACTTTGAAAGTCCCTTGTTTATTGTCCTTGACTCCTTGTATTACATTTTTAACAATTGAGTCTAATGTTCCTTGGTATTTTGAAATTCCTCATCCAAACATAGGGTTAGTGAAAGTTCCTAGTCATTCAGAAGACCCTTGGTGGCTAGAAGTGGAAAGAGAAAGCTTTCTGAAAATATCATTAGTGATAAATCAATCATACTGACCGTTTTGATCATAGAATGCTAGGCATGCCTCAACTACTCAGGTTTCTAGATATTGTTTTGATTTATTAAAATCATCATCACACTTAGCATTTAGAGTTGAGTATAATCTCACTTGTCAAATGACTTGATGGTAATTGCACCCAAAAACCTTTGATAAACGATTAAAGACATAAGCTTGTTTTCACATGAATGTAATTCTCTAACGGTTTACTCTGTCAAGAAACAAATATTACCATTCCATAAAAGAACAAAAACTATAAAACGGTACCTTGGACCGAATTTTTTGGTCTTAAGATTTCATGAATTGATGGCATGTTTCTCTGAGTCTCTGTTTTCCTCTGTGAGACAATACTTAATTTTTTTAGTATGGTTGTCACGTAATGTCGGCCTTCACAACACTTTAGGAAATAATCTGCAGTATCAGTTTTCGGACCATCATGATTATTTCAGACCTAGGTCCAGCCAGGAATTCTTTAGAGATATGTACAGAAACTTATGGCATGTTTACTTACACGGAATGGGTATTGGAATTATTACCAATTCTTGATTTAATGCCCATGTTTTAGTAAAACACGGAGTTTACCAATTCTTGTCTGATATATTGTGAAATCATATCCTAAGCGCGTAAGATTATATTTATTAACTTTTACTGAATGTCTTACTTCACTTTTACCGGTTATGTAGGTGATTAGCTTCAATCCTGCAAATCCTCTACAATCAGCTCTTCCATCACCCCTACCATCACCTCTAACATCACCTTCTGATGCTACCGCACCAGCTCTTTCTGGCTACTCTCTTTTCCCAATGTTAAACTCTATTTTGCAGACAAATATTATTCAGAGGGTATGTGTTAGCAAATACTTTTGGCTTATTTACGTTTCATATATGATAGAAATTTATTCATCATTTCTTCTTAACAGGAGAGTATTTTAAGTTTAATGAAGCAAGTTGCTAATGGCGATTTCACAGGTTCAAGCAATTATTGCTCTTTCAGTTTTAGAATTTTATTCAATTTAGATGATCCTAACGTATTGTTGTAAAACCTTACTCCAGCCAACCGTGCAAGTGATGTAGGATCCACCCAGGCTACTAATGGTTCGGAGAAATCATTGGTATGTTATAAAGAGTTCATTTGTATGCTATGCCTTCCAAACAAACTATTCCGGCTACAAATTCAGTTGCTATTTTATCAAGTTTCCATCTATTCTTAGGATAAGTTGCCAATAGATTCATAGAATACTAAATTACATATATGTTGTATGTGTCCAGAAATGATCTTCTAGTAAAACCAATAAGATAAATGTATATGGTTTATTCTTTTTCTTTTAAGGTGACATAAGGAAAATGAACAAGTACGAATGTCAAGAATGAGTTGAACTAGAACTAGTTTGACGATATGACATAGCACTAAAAATTCGAAATGCTGATGGTCTCGCTCTGTAGAGTGCTATTTGTTTTGTTATGTTGGGGCAATCGGGTCAATGAACCTTCACAATTACATTTGAAAGTTAGCAAAAATGTTTGAGGTTCTAAAATGTATTATAATTATGTCAAAAGTTCACCCTCTGTAAGTTCCAACTTTCTCATTCTTAGATACCACAGATAGCTTAGAATCTTCGGCTTTGTGTTTGCTCCATGCCTCTGAAATGTTGCTAGCTATGGAATTGCGAGTCCACACAGGATTCTAAGTTGTTGGCAGTATGATAAAGATACTAGTGAAAAACTTGCGTTCGAATGAGAAACCTTCTGCTTAGGCTGATATGCCGTTGCTATTACTCTTTTATGAGTTTACTTTTAAAGTGTTGGGTGATTTTTTTTCATAAACATAAAGTGGCATGTCTGTTCTTGCAGCCTCAATCAGCCCGAGAGAGGGAAACCGAGTTACTCAATGAAATAACTGAGCTGCAGAGGAGGTAAAAATAGCAACCAACACATGCCGTGCCTAATTATTATGTTTATTTTGCATCTAATCTTAGACTTTTTTTTTGCATATGTAGGCTCATGTCTGCGCAAGATGAGCTTCAAAAGTTGAAAGTAGATACTGCTTAAAACTCAGGTTATTATCTGATATCCTATTGCTCAAGTTTTCGTTACGTATATATGATTCTAACGTACCAGTTTCAGGTGTGATTTCAGTATCCAACCGGCGCTTGGATGACGTACGGAAGTTCTTCAAACGCGACAATACCGACAAATCTACGAAGGAAAAAAAATTTGACTGACGGTGTATCGTTAAAGATAAGAAGCTAAGTTTACTTGTTAAGGTGATGATAAAATTATTTTTACAGGTTTCCAACTAATCCAGCTTCAGTAATAAGTTAGTCATGTTATTTTCTTCATGCTCTGCTTGTTATTTGTATATATAGATTTAGTTGTCTGCCGTATTTCTGCTCAACTATGTTGCATTTGTTTTCCCGTTATTATTTATTTAATTTATTTTTATGGAAGTTAATCCTGCATCTTCTACCTAACTGCCGTTGTGCTTTATCTGTAATAAGTATTTTCTACCTCGACCTGTAAAAGTAATCGTTCATTGTCGCTTGACTCGACTTCTGAAAGTAACTGTTCATCTCCGCTTGCTATGCGCGAGGATTAAATTGACCCGAAAACCTGTTTGATTTTGTGAATTAATGTATCGAGTACTTTGATTGTGAGCTAGTGTATTGTTTTTAGTACTTTAGGGAATTGAAAGATGCGTGTAATGTATTGTTTAGGGTTTAAGGAGGTAGAGAACATTGCAACGGACTTCTAGTTTCGAAGTTTCGAAGTTACACCATGGCTAGCCACGACCTTAAAGTTTCGAAGTTTCACGAGCTCGTTTGAGGGACACCTTGGTGGCCGTGTTGTTGCGGATTTTAGTTCGATTATATGATATATTTATTTTTTAATATTGTATTTGCAAAAAATTGGACAAATTCGTAATAACTGACATTGTATTTTAAGAAACCACTAAAATGACATTTGATTCAGTGGTCAAGCGTTTTGGATTTGAGTAATTTCTTTTGGCAATCATGACGTTAGAGAAAATACACGCTAGACGTTTCAAACCACCGAAATATTTTGCAAAGTTAGCCTCATAAGGGCTCCTCTCTTTTTAAGTGATTTAAAATTTAAAATTTAAAACAACATCCTTTCCTAACAAGAAAAAGAGTTTATTTAATAAAAGATATAAAAAAAAGTTAGATTAGAAGACACAAGCAGTGAAGCCCGCGTGATGCTGCGGGTTTCAAAACTGTCTTAAACGTATAAAAAGTAGGGCTTATATACGTGAGAAAATATGTGAGAAAATTGTGTTATTAGTACTGATACTTTAATGTCTCATTGGGCATTTCTAACTGTACCATCCCAAGTTTTGAATGTTTTGGAGATTAATGTAGGCATATGTGAACTTGAATGGCTTAAAACTCAATAGGTGGTACTTAACAATCCAATTTGAATGGCTTAAAACTCAAAAATTGCGAAATTTTACAGAAAAGTTTCGGTCAGACCTTATTTCAAAAACATTGCTCTGTTCTTCCTCAGGCTGCGGAACAACTCCTCCACCAAAACTAATTTACAAAATCTGTTTCAAGCCTAATCATTATGAGTCAATTTGGAGATTTGATAAAAGACCTCAGAAATTAAATGAATAATTCAGATATAAAAAAATCATATCAAAAGAATCCATAACTTTAAAAGAAAAATTGTCCTAAACCCTGCAAATTTAAACGAAGAATTCTACAAAAAAGGTAAATTGATCTGATAAAGACATGAGTAAATTAATTTCATAAACATGAAATCATAAGCATGCCATTCCTAATACTACTGTTGGTATGAACACGAACATAAGGATGCCTAACGCTACCTTTCAAAAGTGCAGAAAAAGAGAGAATACAATTGGGGTAAATTTCAAAAATCGTCGTAAGAACCACAATTCATGCATCATGCTAATAATAATATGAAAGCAACTTATGCCATACCCAAGGAGTGCTAATTGCCGGAAAACACAGAGATTTCAATTAGCTTTAAAACTCAAATCCACCTATTAACTAAGATTGTCATACAAAAGATCAAACTTTTATGGACACAAAATGTATCCTCCTCTTAGAATTTTGAAGGGAAAGTGTTATTATGTTTAGCATATAGAGGAGCATAGTTATTTAAAACAAAGACTCTGGTTTATCACTTGTAGCCATGTTTCCAATTGCTCCATTTCTTGTGATTTATTAATTTTTCTTCTCTAATCAAGGGAACTTACAAAATCATGTTGAAAACCTCTATCGAAGCACATTAATAATCTAACTAATGAATGTGATTCGAGAAACAAACCTTGTTCAAGTGCAACTGATCAGATCTCGCCCTTGCATTGATGGGTCCAACACAGCACTCTGTACACAAAATCCCAAAAAAAATAAATAGGTAACCTACTTAATAGATTAATGTAGGCAGATGTGAATTTGGTTAGTAATTAGTTCCTGAGCAAATTACTAATCTTTAATTAATTGGTATTTTTATTCCTGCTTAACAAACCAATTTGAATGGCTTAAAACTCAAAAATTGCGAAATTTTATAGAAAAGTTTCGATCAGACCTTATTTCAAAAACATTGCTTTGTTCTTCCTCAAGCTGCGGAACAGCTCCTCCACCAAAACTGATTTACAGCATCTGTTTCAAGCCTAATCATTATGAGTCAATTTGGAGATTTGATAAAAGATATTAGAAATTAAATGAATAATTCAGATTAAAAAAATCATATCAAAAGAACCCATAAAAATTATGTGATACAATCTTCTTGCTTCTAGGACCTGTTTGGGTGTTTGTAAAACTGCTTTTGTATAATAAGATTGTGTACTTCTTTTCTTGTGTACTTCTTTTCTTAGAAGTATATAAAATAGGGAACTTTAACGAAAAGCTCCCGACACTGTTTACTTTAACGAAAAACCACATTTTTACACTAAAAAGTCAATCCTGGTACTATTCACTTTACCCTCATGACATCTGAAGTGATAAATGTTTGGTAAGGAAATCCTTTTTATATTGTAAAGTTTTCTGTATGTTACATGTTCTTAATTTCTTTCCACGGATAAATATGAATAAAGGTGATAGTTTTTGCAGTATCTAAACTTTTAACCTTACATATGAACTGATCTTCAACTCATTATTATCGTTACGCTAAGATAATGACAAAGCAATTATATAATAATTGCAATCTGAATTGCTGATAATAAGAAAAATGAATACTTTGGATGCGGTCTTTAATCCTTAACATTCTTTGATTAAAACCTTAATAGTATTCAAAGTTTGATCAAGGTCCCTTGACTTTGTACACCTCATTATATTACTATTACTATTACTGTTTTTATAGTTTTGACATTAATTGTTTGATATTTTATGAGATTTATAATCCTATAAATTTAAAATCCCTTATTATAATACTATTAGAAACGGTAAAAATAAAAAAATTCAAACATTTTGATTGAATAAATGGTTAAAAACTATGTAAAAATAAGAAATAATAAATGGCAAAAGAAAGTATCCATAGTGCTAAAAAAAATTGGTACATTTTACAAAAAAATTGGTACATTTCACATATAACAAAGTGGTACATTAATAAAGAAGAATGGGTACATTATAAATAAATTAGGGTACAAATAAAAGATTAAAAATTATGAGTACAAATGAATTTTTAAAATTATAGGCGCTAAAAGAAATTAATACATGGGTACAAAATAAAACTAAAAAGAAAATACTACAAATTTAAAAAAAAATGTTGCAAATTAAAAGTGGGTACAAACTAAAAATATAAATATATGATACAAAGTTTAGGCATAAAACATAAATATACCATATGTAATTTTTCTATCATTGATTAAATATACAATGTCACGTGACTGTATATACATGGGTACAAACACAAATAAAACTTTAAAAAATATGGGCACAAAAAGAACCTAATATATGGGTACAAATTAAAAATAGGTACAAACTAAAAATAAAAATATATGATAAAAAATTTAGCCATAAATATAAATATACTAATTGTAACATTTTTAACACTAAAGGAATATATTTAAAAATAAAAGTTCTTGACGATGATGTATTTCTATCACATTGAACCTGTGGCCTTGCACAGAGCACCTTAACAGTGATTTTAGAACACTCCAGTACTACTGTTGGTATGAACATGAACATAAGGATGCCTAATACTACCCTTCAAAAGTGCATAAAAAGAGAGAGAATACAATTGGGGTAAATTTCGAAAATCCTCGTCAGAATCACAATTCATGCATCGTGCTAATAATAATATGAAAGCAACTTATGCCATACCCAGGGAGTTCTAATTGCCGGAAAACACAGAGATTTCGATTAGCTTTAAAACTCAACCATTGCACACCAAATTCACAACCTAAGCTAATTTGAGGGTGTAGAGTAAGAATATCAAACTCAAACTGGGTTTGAGGGTTCGGGTGCAGATTAAGATTGATGGAGGGTATGGTTGTGTTGGTTTGGAGAAGGAGATGAAATTGATGATTTTTGGGTTTGTCGTTCAACACGACAGCGAGAGTAGGGATGGCAACGGTTCGGTTTGGGGACGGAAATGCTATATCCATCCCCATAACCACGAAAATTAACCATACCCATAACCGCAAAATAACCATCGGGGATTATCCATAACCATATCCACCGGATAACGGATTTTCAATCGGTTATCGGTTATATCCATTTTTGTCAAAAAAAAAAATATATTTATCCAATTGACACACTATAAATTTTAGTAGTTACTAATTCCGTCATTAAATAGCCACATCCAATTACAAAAAACATAACAATATATTTGAAGTTGTTCATGATAAGCCAATATGATAAATTGGTCCAATAAAAAAAGAAAGAGGACAAAAGCAAATGGGAGAGGAAGACAAAGCAAATTGTCTAATAATTCCAAAACTTGTGACGACAAAAGAACGAGAAATTTGCACTTTGCTTCTAGTACCACCAAGCCAGTGAGACTCTTGAAGAGAGATGAATCCGATAAACTTGGAACATTTGATAATTGATATATAAAATGTTCAATGAATTAATTTGGTTGAGTATAACAATAAGAGTATTGAATTGATGAGGTTGTTGGTATGCCCCATGCATGGTGTTTGGTGTATAATAAAGATAGTATAGGGTTTGATGCATGCATAATGAATTAGTACATGGAGGGTTCGGTAAATTGAATAAAATTATATTATATATCAAATACATATATATATATATATAATATTCGGATCAGATTTGGGTATGGATATGGATTGGGGACCCCTGTAACCATATCCAAAACCATAACCGAATAAAGTTCACGGTTTTTCCCCATATCCAAACCATACCCGAATTTTCATAACCAAATCCAATCCATTCGGGTGGTTATTCACGATTATCGGTTTTAACGGTTAGAATTGCCATCCCTAAGCGAGAGAGAAGAGGGAAGAAGAAAAAAAAAATTGTATATATATTTTCTCAGACAGTGGCAAAAACGTAATAAAGCAAACTTAGTCGGGACAAAATAGGAAGCACACTGTGCTTATGAACAGTGAATCAGTTATATTTGGGTTTTAGTATATATTGAATTTCCCTCAAGTGTGTGTGTGTTTTTTTAAACAAAAACAGTAATTACCTTTCTTGTTTAGGAAACCTTTCCTAATTACAAAAGACAAACCAGAGACGCATTAGTAGACCCGACAGTTTCTGACACGACATGGTGACACGACACGAAAACGACACGAAAATAACGGGTTTCAGGTCAACACGATAACTTATTGGGTCATTATCGGGTGACCCGTTAAGGACCCGTTAATAATGGGTTCTTAACGGGTATACATGCGGGTAACACGTGGGTAACCCGTTTCGACCCGTTAAGAAAAAAACTATTTTGATAATTTTAAAATTTAATTACTAAAAGATTTATTATAAAATACAATAGCCATATTAATATATACAATATATTCTATATTAAATATATAGTTTTGTATTATTATTATATATAAGTTTAAAAAAAAAGTTTTTGTCATTATTTATTTTTATTATGAGAGTTCATTATTATCATTACTAGGATAAATTTTACTTAACATGTTGTTGTCCAAAATTAAAATAAACTAGTATAGTATTTGCATATGCAAGAACTAAGAAGACATACATACAAGTATGAAAAATGTGAAAGAATATATAAACACTCGTGAATCATCATTATTCCTCCACGAGTAGATAACGGTTACACTTACATTATCGTTTAGATTTTTAAAATCCTCCAAACCCTCATGAATAATGTTTTTTATTTGAGGGCAAAATTAATAAAATTAATATTAATTATTGTAGAAGTGTAAAAAATGTAAAAAAAAAATATAATCACTTATAGTGACAAGCTTTACAACTTTCATGAAGGGGTCAGCTTTGAAATCCAACACTATAATCCATAAACCTTAACTTTATATTTAACCGTCGATTGTCATTTACGCTTTATTCTTCTTACTGAATTTCATTTTTTAAATTTTCATTTTTGAAAACATGATCATCTGGCGGATGTAAGAAGATGAACAGTTCAGATCTTTGATATTACGTTTCGATATTTATGGTTAACTGAAATATGAGTCGATGTCATATAGTTTGTAGAAACTTTATAAACATCAAGCAATATTTTCACTAACCGTAAAACTCTGAATATAATATCAACAATCCAAACCGTTCATCTTTCTGCATCATCTAATAGATCATGTTTTCAAAAAAGAAAATCTGAAAAAACAAATTTTGATGAGAACAATGAAGCGTAAATGTAAACAACAATCAACGGTTAAATTTTGATTTATGATTTATATAATTATAGTGGCGAATTTCGAAGTTAAGCTCTTCATGGAAGTTGTAAAGCTTGTCATTATGAGCGTTTATATATTTTTTTCTATATTTTTTACACTTCTACATTAATTAAAAAACTATTAAAGACTTTAGGTAAGTGAAAATATACTTAAAAGGAAAATGCGTTTTTATGTTTTGGATGTGACAATATGGTATGTATATACTTATTTAGTATTATGTTTTTCATTTGATTATTTATTGGTTTAAAATATATTTTCCTTAACGGGTAACGGGTCGGGTCATATTACCTGTTAATATTATCGGGTCGATTTCGGGTCGGGTCATTTTACCCGTTTATTTTATCGGGTGTTACACGACACGACCCGTTAAGATATTGGGTATGACCACGAAAACGACACGAACACGAAAAACACGACACGAATGCCAGGTCTACGCATTAGGAAACCTTTTCCTAATACGACAAGGAGGAGGAGTTGTTACCCTCCACTTATAAATATCGCAACCCTTACGTGCTTTGCTCTCACTACTATTCTTCAATCTGCAAAACAATTTCGACTGCTCTCTCTACGTTGTGTGAGAAGAAAGAATGCTTTCCAATGTGATTTGTATTCTTCTCAATAAGAGGTATATATACAATTATATACAATCCTATCATAATAAGGAAATAATAAATACAATTGATTACAAGAAATATATCCCAAACTAGGAAACCCAAGATAACAGGAATCCCTCAATCGTAGGAATCCCAATATAAGTCAACACTCCCCCTCAAGTTGGTGCATATATGTCGCACATGCCCAACTTGTCTAGAAACCTCGAGAACTTGTCGCTAGAAACTGCCTTGGTGAGAATGTCCGCTACTTGGTCTTCAGTTCTTATGGAAGGAACCTCGATTACCTTATCGTCCAACTTCTCCTTAATAAAAAACCTGTCAACCTCCACATGCTTGGTCCGATCATGTTGCACTGGATTATGAGCATTATCTCGAGCCGCTTTATTGTCACAGAATAACTTCATTGGCTGAGTATGTTTGACCCCCAAATCTTGTAACAGAAACTTAAGCCACAAGATCTCATAAATACCAAGTGCCTTACCTCTGTATTCGGCTTCTGCACTTGACCTTGCTACTATATTTTGCTTCTTGCTTCTCCATGTTACTAGATTTCCCCCCACCAAAGGTGAAATATCCGGATGTTGAGCGCCTATCCTCCGTTGATCTTGCCCAATCAGTGTCTGTATAACCTTCAACTCTGAAATGCCCATTTTTTCGAAACAGAATTCCTTTACCCGGACTTCCTTTCAAGTAACTCAATATTCTCATAACAGCATGCAAATGTTGTTCTCCTGGATTGTGCATATATTGACTAACTACACTTAATGCATGAGCAAGATCCAGCCTAGTATGAGCCAAATACATTAATCTTCCCACTAATCTTTGGTACATCCCTTTATCAACTGGCACCTGTGTGATACCCTGAAAATTTTAAAATATATAAATATGTGGAAAGAATTTTATCGATAAGTGGAAATGACGAAAATGCCTTCTTAGGGGCTAAACATAATTTTATGAGGATGTATTTTATCCTCATATATTTTGTCATGTTTCTTGACATATTTAGATAGAGTTTGATCCTACGAACGTGTAGGCGAAAACCGTTCGTGAAACGGAGTTACAATGAAGAAGTTATCAACGATTGAAGTTGAGGGCAAAATAGTGATTTTTCCATTAAATTGAATGGCTCCAGATTTTCTGGAGAAATGGGAGTGCCACGTGTGTGGCTATGATGAAGAGGGAGGTAGAGAAAGAGAGAAAGGAGGGATCCGATTGCCCAATGAGAAGAGAAGGAAAAAAAGGGAAAGGAGAAAAGGGGAAGCGGGGAATCCTCGACCCGCCCCCTTCTTTGACCCGACCCGACTTCCGTTCAGGTATTTACAGGCCGAATTGGACTTTGGCCCAAGTATGAAAATTGCTCCCCTCGTTGAGATTTTCATATCTGTAAATTTTGAGAATTTTTAGAAATAGTTGAAATTTTTCGGCGAGTCGAGGCGGCCGATTGCCACCCACGGCGGTGCGTGGCTAGAGGGCCATCAATGCTATTTTTAGGCTAAATTAGATGTCCTGGATTCAGTTTTGATATTCGTATGACGTAGGTTGATCGTTTGAACCTAAATTCACTACGATACGTTGCTTGGTTAATATATGAATCGACGATCCGACCGTTGGATCGTCACCAAACTTTGATACATTATAATACGTAATATTTGAGAACCTTAGGAACTTACAGATCAAGAATCTGACATACGGATCTTCCCGAATTGGATTTGTAAGTTTGTAAAATAAAACGTGGACCGCTACTTGATTTCGTGATTGGCGGAGATCTGATCATTGGATCATAATGAAATTTTAGTATGTTGTTCTAGAAGCGTAAGGTGAACTACAAATGGCTTGATCCCTTCGTTTAGGGTACGTAGGCAGTCTAACCAGGATGTTAGATGCAGCCATAAACTAAACAAAATGATTATTTATTTATTTATTTTTAGTGTGGTTAGTTAGAATTATAATTAACCATTATTTTTATTGTGGCCTACCTGTGTGTTTGGCTTCTGAATTAGAAATTTTGGGATGTTACAAAGTGGTATCAGAGCGAATGATCCTGCTCTACAATAGGCAACATTCTTGAGTTATTGTTGGTGTGAACTATGTTATGCATTGTGTTGCATTAGTTCAAAATTTTTGTGAATGAAGTGGAAATCATGTGATATGCATTGTGGTTGCATTATTTCATAATTTTTGTGAATGAAGTGGCATTCATGTGATATATATATATATATATATATATATGTGTGTGTGTGTGTGTGTGTGTGTGTGTGTGATACATATGTGATTTGCATTGTGATGGTGGTGCAATTTCCATGGTGATTATGGAATTTCGTTGGTGGGAATTATGATTTGCATTGTGGCTGCAATATTTCATAATTTCTATAAATATGTGAGTTACATATATGTCTTGTGAATCACTCACGCGTGTCGTTGTGCATGGAGTTTCCTGTGGATTGTGAATACAGGTTCCATTGATGATTTTGATGACCTGAGAGTGAAAGGGACTGTGAGGTTCCCCTGGGTTTTGATCCCCTAAACCTTCAAAGGGTGTTATACGGACGGGCTACTCCTGCAGGATAGTCTATGTGGTATAGCCGTTGGAAATGGACACTCCTGGATTGAGAGTTACTAGGAGTGAGGGGCACTGCACGCTGCCTTGGGTTTCAATCCCCTAAACCTCTAGAGGCCTACATGGCCGAACTTGTACCATATCATGTGGGGAGGGTACTTGGTTCTGGGGTGTAGGATTAAATGGACACTCTTGTTGCCCTACTTCGTGCTATTGTGGTTAGATTGAAGTGAGGGTAATCGGCCGCGGGATCGGTCATCTGATTGGATTATGTTGGCACACGAATTCTAGGAGTGAATCGTGGTGACGACTGTGTATAGCCAATAATGGTAACTGATTTTACCAGTGATTGTGATTTGAAATTCCAATGATTTGGCTGGAATTTCTTATATTTGAATTGCCAATTTAAAACTTAGCCACTGATGATTATGGCTTAAATTGATGATAATTATTTGGCCGACGATGGTTTGGCTGCAATTCATGATATTTGTTTTGCCGAGGATGAAAATGGCGAAAATTTTTTGATGTTGATATCGCTAGTGTTTATGACTACAAATTTTGAGGAGGACCGAGGTAACGGCTGTGTATAGCCAATGATGGTAAGTGGTTTTACCAATGATTATGGTTAAATATGCTAGTATATATTTAGCCAATGGTAGTTGTGGTTTTATATCTTGATGTTTGCCATTGACGAATTATGGCGTGAAATTTTGATATTTTGTTAGGCCACGATAGTCATGGCCTGACATTTGACATTTGACATTTGATTTGGCCAATGTTGCTTATGACCAGAATCTTTGATATTGGTGTTAACAAAGTAATGGTAAGTGGTATTACCAATAATTATGATTGAAATTCCAATTCGTGTGACTGGAATTTCTGGTAATTATTTTTGCCAATGTGTACAGCTAAAATTTCTGATATTCATTCTACCAATGAGCGTGGTAGGAAACTTGAGAATAAATGATTACTTCATGGAAGTATTTATTTCTGGGGCTTGAATAAAATCATAGATTGAGGTTATGATTTTATTCACGATAAATGGAATGATGGAATTAGCTTTCATTCTTTTTTCGTTATTCGAGGGTAGAAATCTCGAGGACGAGATTTATTTTAATGGGGGTCGAATGTAATACCCTGAAAATTTTAAAATATATGAATATGTGGAAATAATTTTATTGATAAGTGGAAATGACGAAAATGCCATAGGGGGGGGCTAAACGTAATTTTATGAGGACGTATTTTATCGTCATATATTTTGTCTTGTTTCTTGACATATTTAGATAGAGTTCAGTCCTACAAATGTGTAGGTGAAAACCGTTCATGAAACGGAGTTAAAACGAAGAAGTTATTAACGATTGAAGTTGAGGGCAAAATAGTGATTTTTCCATTAAATCGAATGGCTGTAAATTTTTTGAAGAAATGGGAGTGCCATGTGTGTGGCTGTAATGAAGAGGGTGGTAGAAAAAGAGAGAAAGGAAGGATCAGATTGCCCAATGAGAAGAGAAGGAAAGGATGGGAAATGAGAAAAAGGGAAGTGTGGAATCCTCGACCCGTCCCTCTCATTCGACCCGACCCGACCCGACTTCCGTTTAGGTTCCCCGACGAAGTTCCTTGATTTCTCTAACGAACCAAGTCACCTAACCATCGGGAAATCATTCCCCATCATCCTCTCGATCTATTCTACCCCAAATTTGGGGGAAATTGGCCCTGAAATGGTGAACACTCGCACGGGGGTGCGACGGGCTCATGGTGGCGATCCACCCAAATTTGAATGCAACTCTGACCAACACGACCACCAATAGACTTCCTTCACCCTCACGAACGAAGCCCAGGCCTTGGTTGGGGCGGCAGAGTACCGGAGGTGACAGATGGAAGCTACCCACATCTTAGGGTTTCCGGCGGTTCGTGGCCAATTTCTGGTGTTTATAGGCTGAAATGGACTTCGGCCCAGGTATGAAAATTTCTCCTATCATTGAGATCTTTATATCTGTAAATTTTGAAAATTTTTAGAAATAGTTGAAATTCTTCGACGAGTCGGGGCGATCGACCGCCACCCCACGGCTGCACGTACGGTGGCGCATGGCCAGAGGGCCGTTAGTGCTATTTTTAGGCTAAATTAGATGTCCTGAATTCAGTTTTGATATTCGTATGACGTAGGTTGATTGTTTGAACCTAAATTCACTACGATACGTTGCTTGGTCAATATATAAATCGACGATCCGACTGTTAGATCGTCACCAAACTTTGATACATTATAATACGTAATATTTGAGAACCTTAGGAACTTACTGATCGAGAATCCTACGTATGGATCTTCCCGAATTAGATTTGTAAGTTCTGTAAAATAAAACGTATACCGCTACTTGATTTCGTTATTGGCGGAGATCCGATAGTTGGATTATAATGAAATTTTAGTATGTTGTTCTAGAAGTGTAAGGTGAACTATGAATGGCTTGATCCCTTCGTTTAGGGTACGTAGGCAGTCTAACCAGGATGTTAGATGCAACCATAAACTAAACAAAATGATTATTTATTTATTTATTTTTAGTGTGGTTAGTTAGAATTATAATTAACCATTATTTTTATTGTGGCCTACCTGTATGTTTGGCTTCCGAATTAGAAATTTCGGGATGTTACAACCTGGTTCTGATTAATACCCAGCTTCATCCCTTCTGCAAAACGGAGTAGTCACCGGCTAGCACGCTGACATACTGGTTTCTTCCAACAAGTCAAGGATGTACTTCTTTTGTGATAGAAATATCCCGGACTTGCATCTCGACACTTCAATCCCAAGGAAATATTTTAAAGAACTAAGATCTTTCATTTCGAATTCCGTAGACAAATATTTCTGTAAGGCCACTTGCTTAACGAGGTCGTTACTGGTAACCACCATATCATCCACATATACAATAAGAGTTGTAATCCTTTCGTTCTTGCGTTTAAAAAATAATGTGTGATCCCAATTACTCTGCCTATAACCGAATGCTCTCATGGACTTAGTGAACCTACCAAACCAAGCTCTCGGAGACTGCTTTAAACCATACAATGACTTCCTAAGCCTACATACCTTTTGTTTCCGCATGCCTGGATCATTACACCCTGGTGGAAGGTCCATGTAAATCTCATCAATTAGGTCTCCGTGGAGGAACGCATTTTTTACATCGAATTGTTGCAATGGCCAATCTATATTTGCTGCTAAGGACAATAGAACACGAACTGTATTGATCTTGGCCACTAGTGCGAATGTATCAGTGTAGTCGATGCCATATTTCTGTGTATACCCCTTCGCCACCAATCTCGCTTTAAAGTGATCCACTGTTCCATTTGCTTTGTATTTCATTGTATAGACCCATTTGCATCCCACAGGTTTCTTTCCTGCTGGCAAGTCGGTTATGTCCCAGGTAGCATTCTTCTTCAACGATCTCAATTCTCGTTCTTTGCATCTTTCCAGAGAGAATCTGCTAAGGCTTTCTGCATGTTGTTAGGAATAGCTACAGTAGATAATTGATATATAAATGACTATTTAGACAAGTGATTGGTAGACACATAATTATTTAATGGATATCTCACTCTTGAATCAGAATTTGGTTCACTCACGGAGTACTTGTATTTACACTTAGGGTCTGCCTCGTAAGTGGGTTTAGGAATGCCTCGGTTAATATGCTCGGGAAGGTGACGCAGTGGAGGTGTATCCGGTGTAGAAGATGATTGGTTATGCGTACTAACAGAAGACGAGTCCACATTTTGATTTGAGACCACATATGGGGAAGAATCATGAGCTAGCTGTTGTTGCTCGGTTTCATTTAAAACATGCGGCTGCAGCTCACTTTCAAGCACATGACTCATGTGCTGGTCTACCTCACGAGGCCAAGGGGTCGGTTCCTAGTTCGCTGGTTGCTGTTTGGTGGTCCATTGATCAGTAGGCTGCTGTTCAATGACCTCCTGATCACCAGAGGCCGTGTGTTCCAAATATGGTGATTGCTTTCCATGTAGCTCACTTTCTACCGTATGGAAATAATCAAAATACCGAACTTCATCACCTCGATACTCCCCTTGAAGTAAGGATGCGGAGGAACGAAAAAACATTTCATTCTCATGGAAAATCACATCCGGAGTTATAAACATATTCTTAGTCAGAGGATGATAACACCGATATCCCTTTTGAGTATAGGCATAACCCAAAAACATGCAACGGAGGGCTCAAGGCTTAATTTTATTTTTTCGTTAGGAAGGATAAAGGTGAACAAAAGCAACACACCCCAAAATCTACAGAGGAAGATTCGGAATCGGCGGGCAACTAGTCTGAGCCATGAGAGCCTGAAACGGTGTTTGGAAGTCGAGAGTGCGAGAAGAAAGACGATTAATAAGATAGGCTACGGACGTGAGTGCTTCACCCCAATAATGTAGAGGGAGATGTGCCTCAATAAGCGAGGCACGCACCACTTCTAACAAGTGTCTATTTTTTCGTTCAGCAACCCTATTCTGCTGAGAAGTATACGAGCACGTGGTCTGATGAACAATACCATGCATATCAAGGAAGGAACGAAGTTCTGTATTAACATACTCTTTGCCATTGTCACTTCGAAGAACCTGGATATTCATGTTGCACTGCACACCAACCATTTTATGGAACTTTTGAAAGGCCGAACTCACTTCATTTTTTTACTTTAACAAACTAACCCAAGTCATTCTTGTACAATCGTCAATAAAAGTAACAAACCAGTGAGCACCACCAAGAGTAGCTATTTTCGAGGGACCCCACATATCAAAATGCACAATCATGAAAGGAACATAACTTTTATTTAAACTTGGAGGAAAAGAAGTTCGATGACTTTTGGCCAAATCACAAACTTCACACTTAAACTGAGAAACATCGTTCTTAACAAACAAAGTAGGAAATAACTTACGCAGATAACCAAAAGAAGCATGCCCAAGGCGTCAGTGCCACATCCAGATGTCTGACACTTTATTAGTATTCCTTTGAGAATCTTCTAAGGAAAAAGCTTGAGTCAGCATGCCAGAACTACTAGTAGTGAACTCCAAAGCTTCCTTCGTCTAATACCATAACCAATCGTCTTCCACGTCCAGATGTCCTTAAAAACACAAAAATAGGGCCAAAAAATAACCAAATAGTGTAAGGCAAGAGTTATTTGGGCAATGGATAACAAATTATAATTTAAAGAAGGTACCATAAGAACGATGTCAAGTTTCATGGTATCAGAAAGGGCAACCGTGCCTTCCCCGATAACTGGGGCGGCATCCCTATTAGCAACATTGACCACGGTTTATGTGGAAGTTTTTAAGGATGAAACCTGTCTAGAATCACAAGTCATATGTTCAGTAGCTCCAGAATCAATTATCCATGTATTATTCGTAACAGGAGTGGAAATATTTAGTGCCTTACCATCACTACTACCTGCCGCAACAATCATGGTTGAGGCATTGTCTGCTATCCGATCTGAATCATTCTTTGTTTCTGCAACGAAGGCTTTATTGCCACGGCAGCAGGTTCATTCTTGTTAACTTCCATCTTCATTGCTTCATTTCGATCGGCTTCACGACGGACATAAGCATAAGAGACCTGAAGCCCAAGCGGGGGATCATTCTGTAACATTTCTTCACGAACCTGATCAAACACATCATCGAGGCCACCAAGAAACACATAGACTCGTTGTCTCTCAGTGGATTTGTGAAACGTTTGAATGTCGTTCTCACACTCCATGGACACCTTATTAAAGTGATCCAACTTCTGGAAAATTTCAGTTACTTCCCCGAAATACGTAGCTAAAGGTCGACCATTCTGACGAAGACGTGATGCTTTCTGATTCAAAGAATAAATTCGAGCCTCGTCATTCTCATCAAAGTAGGCTGCCTTAAGAGTGTCCTAAATCTCATTCAAAGTAGATAACCGAATGTACCATTTCATAATCTCCGGCTTCATTGATGACAATAGCCAACTCTTAATTCTTTGATCTTTAGAGAACCAATCATCATATTTAGGATCGTCTTCGTTAGGTGCCTTGATAGACCCATGAAGATACCCCATCTTCTTTCTCCTAGCGATATGGATTTGAATGAAAGGGGCCTATAAATCATAAATCTTCTCATCCAATACCATACCAATGTTGAAACCAGAATTATCCGACTGCACCATAATTGGAGCAGCAGCATGAACAATCGTAGAACCAGTTGCCGTTTCGTCAGCCATCTGCCTTGCTGTCGGCGCAAATCAGAAACTACAGCGTTGTGATGGGAAAAGCAACGAAACACAGGGACATAACACTGAAGGAACGTGGGCAGCAACGATGTTAGGTTGCTCACTGCTATCGATCAAGGACGGGATAACAACTTGGACAGCAACGTGTAAAGTTATGAATGACAATGAATGATGTATTGGATTACTTATGTTGTAAGCCACTTGTTTATCGAGTTGTTAACGACATAAGTAATCTGATAGTCCTAGTGAAATAAAGATTATGGAGTTTTAACCTTTGCAATTGACCTAAAGAAATCTAATGGATTTTGTTACAAAGATATAGTATCATGGTGGGACTTAAACACTTAAGTGATAGGGTTTGATTTTCACAACCAATAATAGGCCGGCTGTGATTAAACCCTAATGATATAAATACTATGGTTAAGTCCCTGCTTCCATATGCTTAATCTCTCAGATACGTTGAACCCTATTCATATAGCAGAGAGATATTATTGAAGTACTGGAAGTAGAAGACAACCTAGAGTTCATCAATGGCTTCATCTTCATAACCATGTCTCCGAATTCTACAGATAAGTTTATTTCCTTTTCATGTCGATCTCTATTTTATATTGATTTGATTTATTCGTGATCCTAATGTCTTGTTGTTGTGATTTCATAATATGTCTTACATGTGGTATTAGAGCCGCACAACAAGCTTAGGGTCCGATATAAAGGTATAAGCAAATTTGTTTATTGAAGATGATTCACATACTAAAGAAAATTTGCTTATCGTTTTGGTTGGATGCCTTATACTGTTCCATCTCATGAAATTTTGTTTTGATGCTTCCGCAATTTTGTGTTGGTGTGCAATGATTTTTCATGATTAATAATATATGGATTGATCTGGGCAATGAGGTTTTTCTTTCACAACCATGCTTCTGTTTTCTGCAAATTTTTTATTGCAATTTATTTTTTTTATCACGTTTACCTAGGCATCAAGATAAACTGAAATTAGGTATACAACTCTAACTAGGTTTGTTGTAGACCTGGCATTCGTGTCGTGTTTTCTGTGTTCGTGTTGTTTTCGTGTCATACCCGATATCTTAACGGGTCGTGTCGTGTAACACCCGTTAAAATAAACGGGTAAAATGACCCGACCCGAAATCGACCCGATAATATTAACAGGTAATATGACTCGACCCGTTACCTGTTAAGGAAAATATATTTTAAACCAATAAATAATCAAATGAAAAACATAATACTAAATAAATATATACATATCATATTGTCACATCCAAAACATAAAAACGCATTTTTCTTTTAAGTATATTTTCACTTACCTAAAATCTTTAATAGTTTTTTAATTAATGTAAAAGTGTAAAAAAAATATAGAAAAAAATATACAAACGCTCATAATAACAAGCTTTACAACTTTCATGAAGAGCTTAACTTCGAAATTCGCCATCATATAAATCATAGATCAAAATTTAACCGTTGATTGTTGTTTACATTTACGCTTCATTGTTCTCATCAAAATTTGTTTTTTCAGATTTTCTTTTTTGAAAACATGATCTATTAGATGATGCAGGAAGATGAACGGTTTGGATCGTTGATATTATATTTAGAGTTTTACGGTTAGTGAAAATATTGCTTGATGTTTATAAAGTTTCTACAAACTATATGACATCGACTCATATTTTAGTTAACCGTAAATATCGAAACATGATATCAAAGATCTGAATCGTTCATTTTCTTACATTTGCCAGATGATCATGTTTTCAAAAAACAAAATTTAAAAAATGAAATTCAGTAAGAAGAATAAAGCGTAAATGACAATCGACGGTTAAATATAAATTTAAGGTTTATGGATTATAGTGTTGGATTTCGAAGCTGACCCCTTCATGAAAGTTGTAAAGCTTGTCACTATGAGTGATTGTGTATTTTTTTTTTACATTTTTTACACTTCTACAATAATTATTATTAATTTAATTAATTTTGCCCTCAAATAAAAAACATTATTCATGAGGGTTTGGAGGATTTTAAAAATCTAAACGATAATGTAAGTGTAACCGTTATCTACTCGTGGAGGAATAATGATGAATCACGAGTGTTTATATATTCTTTCACATTTTTCATACTTGTATGTATGTCTTCTTAGTTCTTGCATGTACAAATACTATACTAGTTTATTTTAATTTTGGAAAACAACATGTTAAGTAAAATATATCCTAGTAATGATAATAAGGAACTCTCATAATAAAAATAAATAATGAGAAATTTTTTTTTTTAAAACTTATATAGAATAATAATACAAAGCTATATATTTAATATAGAATATATTGTATATAGTAATATGGCTATTGTATTTTATAATAAATCTTTTAGTACTTAAATTTTAAAATTATCAAAATAGTTTTTTTCTTAACACTCATCAATTTTGCATGCTTTTAATGGTAATAGTTTTGGTAGATAAAATGTACATTATCATACTTGTTTATATTTTATTAGTTATATATGCAACTAATCTTGTAGGAAATGCAAGAAGGGTTAATAAGTATATTCTGTTCAAAAGTGTTTTGCTTATTAATTTTTTTTTTGTTGTTCAAGAAATTGGACTTGTAATTTATATGTTATTGATGAATAATTAATCTGCTCAAAATTGTTTTCTTATTCAGTACAACTATAAATCAATGGATAGTGAAGTATGGAATTGACAAGATTGTATATACTTCATCTGCTCAAAAGTGTTGAAGCTATATACGTTTGCCCTTGTATTTTATGTTTTAGCTATGCAAACCTAATATAATTAGTTTATGTGCAAAGATGACTCTAGAATTATATGCTTTTGATGCATTAGAAAACATTTAGTTAAAGTTTTTTATTTCTGTCAAATGTTAGATGAACAAAACTGACCAAATGATTTTGTATAGTATTTCAGTCTCAAGAGTCACTTCCCTACAGATATCTAAAATAAAGATGTTGAGCTCACAAATTTTGTGTTTTAGATCCCATTACTAATGTTTTGCTAATGGGAGTATTTGAAAGGTATCTGTTTTATTTTGTAGACATTTACAAAGTTTTTTTTACTTTCTTAATTAGTGGGAGTAATAATAATTTATATAATTTTGTCTATTTTAATCAGTGGGAGTAAAAGATTACCTTTTGTGGTAAAAATTTGAAGTGTTAGTGGCTGATATTTTAAGAGTTTTGTTTTAAGTTTTGTTCATAAGTTTTAATAAGAGATCCTGATTTTGTAAATAGTATGTCGTATTTTACTTGTTCTCTTATCATATTCTAAATTGACAGAAAAGTTGGATGTTGTTACCAACGTTGTTGAGTTTTTTTGTGAACTACTTTTGTACTGAAATATATTTTCATATTTTCAGTTCGGCTATTGTGAGCTAATGTTTTGACTATTAGCTCTTGACACCATGACTTTGTTAGCAACAAAGTGCTTTAAGTTGAATGTGTATGTGATCTTGGAGTGCAACGAACATACCAAGTTGTTCTTTGTTTTCTTTGGTTCTGCATTCAATTCAAAGTGACAGGTTGCTAGGAAAGGTTGTTGGATACTTATGAAGACTCAGTGATCACCATGAGTTCTTATTTTTTAGGATAAATCATTGACATTCAAGTGGGAGAATGTAAAGTTGTGAATGACAATGAATGATGTATTGGATTACTTATGTTGTAAGCCACTTGTTTATCGAGTTGTTAACGACATAAGTAATCTCATAGTCCTAGTGAATAAGGATTATGGAGTTTTAACCTTTGCAATTGACCTAAAGAAATCTGATGGATTTCGCTACAAAGATATAGTATCATGGTGGGACTTAAACACTTAAGTGATAGGGTTTGATTTTCACAACCAATAATAGGCCGGTTGTGATTAAACCCTAATGATATAAATACTATGGTTAAGTCCCTGCTTCCATACGCTTAATCTCTCAGATACGTTGAACCCTATTCATATAGCAGAGAGATATTATTGAAGTATTGGAAGTAGAAGACAATCTAGATTTCATCAATGGCTTCATCTTCATAACCATGTCTCCGAATTCTATAGATAAGTTTATTTCCTTTTCATGTCGATCTCTATTTTATATTGATTTGATTTATTCGTGATCCTAATGTCTTGTTGTTGTGATTTCATAATATGTCTTACATAACGACGTTAAGTCGCTTGCTGTTTACGTCGGAACAGAGGCACAACGAAAGTGTGCTGAGCAAGATAATACCAACCCAACTAAGGCTTGATCCTTTTTTTCTCTAACTCAGCTCTGGTGCCAAGAAGAAAGAATGCTTTCCAATGTGATTTGTATTCTTCTCAATCAAAGGTATATATACAATTATATACAATCCTATCATAATAAGGAAAGAATAAATACAATTGATTACAAGAAATATATCCCAAACTAGGAAACCCAAGATAATAGGAATTCCTCAATCGTAGGAATCCCAATATAAGTCAACCGTGTGTTCTTCGGTATTCTGCTTCGCTGTCACGATGCTCGTGGATAAACCAGAATATTCTGACAGTCCGTCACGATGCTCGCGGATAAACTAGAATATTCTGACAGTATGGGAAAGATGAGGGACTTCAGTACGGCGTTACTTGAGCGCAAGAAGGCTGCCAACGGGCTTCTTATGGATGACGTTGTGCACGACAACAACTCAGTCGTAGCGCTGTATCGGTACACTATGGAAAAGCTCCAGCTATTTTTTAGCGACACGGTCTTGATCAAGGGAAAGAAAATGAGGGACACAATCTGCGTTGTTGTTGCTGATGATACATGCGACGAACCAAAGATAAGGATCAACAAGTTTGTCAGGAACAACCTGAGGGTTATGCTTGGGGACGTTGTTTCGGTTCATCAATGAGCTGATATAAAGTATGGAAAACACGTCCACATTCTTCCTATGGACGACAGTATTGAAGGGGTCATTGGAAATCTGTTTGATGCACATTTGAAACCTTATTTCTTCGAGTCCTTCCCCCCGGTGAGGAAGGGTGATCTCTTCCTTGTGAGAGGAGAAATGAGGATTGTAGAGTTCAAGGTTGTTGAAACCGACCCTCTTGAGTACTGTGTGGTTGCTCCCGACACTGAAATCTTCTGTGAAGGGGAACCTGTGAGAAGGGAGGATGAGGAAAAAATGTTAAATGAGGTTGGCTATGACGATGTCGGTGGAGTGAGGAAACAGATGGCTCAAATTCGCGAATTGGTGGAGCTGCCACTGAGGCATCCTCAACCGTTTAAATCAATTGGTGTGAAGCCGCCAAAGGGCATTCTACTGTATGGACCTCCAGGGACCGGCAAGACTCTAATTGCCCGAGTTATGGCTAATGAAACTAGGGCATTTTTTTTTTTTTGCATCAATGGACCAGAAATCATGTCAAAGATGGCAGGGGAGAGTGAAAGCAACCTCATGAAAGCTTCTGAGGATGCAGAGAAGAATGCACCATCCATTATCTTTATTGATGAGATTGACTCAATTGCTCCCAACAGAAAGAAGACAGGTGGAGAAGTTGAGAGGATGATTGTTTCCCAACTCTTGACACTCATGGATGGACTCAAATCCCGTGCACATGTAATTGTTATGGGGGCTACAAATCATCCAAATAGCATTGATCCGGCTCTTAGAAGGTTTGGAAGATTTGATAGGGAGATTGATATTGGTGTGCCCGATGAAGTTGGATGTCTTGAGGTTCTGCACATTCATACCAAGAACATGAAGCTCGCTGAAGATGTTGATTTGAAAAAGATAGCTAAGGACACACATGGCTATGTTGGTGCCAATCTAGCTGCTTTGTGTACTGAGGGTGCGCTTCAATGTATCAGAGAGAAGATGGATTTGATTGACTTAGAAGATGAGGAAATAGATGCTGAGATTCTTAATTCAATGGCAGTTACAAACCAGCACCTGCAGACTGCTCTTAACACCAGCAACCCTACTGCTCTTTGCGAAACAGTTGTTGAAGTGCCGAATGTTAGTTGGGAAGATATTGGAGGTCTCGAGACTGTTAAGAAAGAACTTCAAGAGACGGTTCAATATCCTGTGGAGCATCCTGAGAAATTTGAGAAATTTGGAATGTCCCCCTCAAAGGGAGTTATTTTCTACGGCCCTCCGGGATGTGGCAAAACGCTTCTCGCCAAAGCTATTGCCAACGAGTGTCAAGCAAACTTCATCAGTATCAAGGACCTGAATTGCTTACGATGTGGTTTGGAGAGAGTGAGGCCAATGTACGTGAAATCTTTGACAAGGCCCGTGGATCTGATCCTTGTATCCTGTTCTTTAATGAACTTGATTCCATTGCAACTCAGAGAGGGAGTAGTGTAGGTGATGCTTGGGGTGCTGCCGATAAGGTTTTGAATCAACTCCTTACAGAAATAGATGGGATATTGGCAAAGAAAACTGTTTTCATCATTGGCCACTAACAGACCTGACATTATAGACCCTGCACATTTGCGTCCAGGCCGCCTGGATCAGTTGATTTACATCCCTCTCCCTAATGAGGAATCTCGCTATCAAATATTCAAGTCTTGCTTGAGGAAGTCCCCAGTTTTTAAAGATGTGGACATCAGAGCCCTTGCCGAGTACACCAAAGGATTTAATGGAACAAATATAACAGAAATATGCCAGCGTGCTTGCAAATATGCGATAAGAGAGAATATTGAGAAGGATATTGAGAGGGAGAGGATGAGAAATGAGAATCCTGAGGCAATGGAGGTGGATGCTGGTGATGAAGTAGCAGTGATCAAGGCAGCTCATTTTGAGGAATCGATGAACCATGCTCGTAGGAGTGTTAGTAATGATGATATCCGCAAGTACCAGGCATTTGTGCAGACATTGCAGCAGTCAAGAGGGTTTGGAATGGAGTTCAGGTTCGCAGGCAGTGGTTCTGGGGCAGGCACTGTATACGACTCTTTTGCAACAACTGCTTCAGGGGCTCATGAAGATGACCTTTACAATTAGTATAGTTTCATGAATTACGCATCTTTTTCGAGTTTGAATTCTAGCTCTGCGTTTCGTATTATATCAATATGTGTTAGAAGTTAGAACCGTGGAAGTGTCCTGTGTTTACTAAGTGTTGTACCCAAAATAACGATCATATTTCTCAGAGACAAATTTGGAAGTGGTTTACAGCATAAAATGTGATTTTCTTTCTTTTCATTTCGTAAGTTTGCTACAAATATTACTTGCTTCGATAAATCTCTGTGGTTTTTAATACACATCTAAGTGATTTTCCTTTAATCGCCTATCAACTTGTTTTCTGATAAAACATGAACACTAATAGGACAGGACACCCGCATACACTTGAAAGGATTATTTACATTTACACTAGCCTTTCTACACGTGAAAGGTTTTTTTTACATCCTAGCGCACTACGCACGGTGTACAAAGTTTTTTTTTTTCTTTTCCTTTTTACATTTTAGCATTGCATAAAGACATTTTTATAAAATCATAGTCTTCAAGGTCCTTTCATAGCTGCCTTTTCTTCTACTACGTTGCGTTTCTTCGGTGGAAGCTTGCAAATGCCTAAAACCATAGAAGCAATAACATTTTGAGACAACTTGCTGGTTACATTCTTGCAACAGTTTCACCACCAGATTTGAGATTTTGCCTTCCCAAAGGGACGTTAAGCCAGTCGTTAACTTTGCAAACGATGGCTTGTGTGAGAACCTCCGGAGAGGATTGGGGAGAAATACAAGTATATATCTGCAGGGTTGTGTCTGCAGATTTGCACAAATGAATAAATTTAATGTTAATGAAGATGTGCTTACTTTCATACGAGACTAATTAAAATTTTAAAATATTTATAGGAAATAACAGGTGAAGAAATATACCCTGCAGCCATGAGCCATGAGCCATGGTGGAGAAGCTAGCTCGATGCTCCTCTTTCTATTCCCCTTGTCCTCCGATTTCTCCCATGCCACCCATTTTTACAGTAAAATAATGTTCTTAACTGATGTAAATTGGACTGTCTCAGTTTACCTCTCGCTTTTCCCTTTTCCCTGCTACTTTTCCTCCACTTCTTCCTCCTCTCTCCGAAATAGAAGTACCGATTCTCTAGTTCTAAATTGGTAATCATCATCAAAGGAAGAAACTATGAACAATGTATGAGCACCTTCGTGCATTCGACAAGGAGGTATTTATAGAAAACTTTGCCGATTAAACCGATGTTGGGTCGTTGATTGGTCAACTATACAGTCAAATTATTCACCGGTTTCACGTAAAGTCACAAAAACTAATCGAAACAACTCATGACACATTTTTCAATTTCTATGTCATTTCACGTGACCGAATAATTAAAATAATTTTTTTATTAGAAAAAAAAACCGAGAAATAGAAAATTCTAGTGAAATAATAAATGAGCGGCAAAACCGATCAGCTTCCCACGTTAAAAATTGTTTTGACTTGTAGTATACTACCTTTGTATTGGCTTTTTATTATATTTCTTAGTATTATGCTTGAATTGTGAATTTTCATATGTATCAATGAAATTTTTTGTTTTTTAAATGAATAATTTTTTTTTCCTTTTTTTGTATGAGGTGTCCCATTGGTTCAGATTTCTGGCTTCGTCTCTCTATACCACCATATCATATACCTAATTAGTTAATACTTTCCATTGAAGTTTTGTTGAACTCTTGAATGTTCATTTACTGTCATGCCCGTGTTAATATAGTAGATGTGTTCAGCGTGGTTTGAGTTAACTTTTATTTTTTATTTTATTTTATTTTAAATTTGGCCGCAAAGTCCATCACACTCCAGCATTGCTATCATGAGAAGTGACTTTGAGGAGAATTTATTGATATACAAGAAAAATACAATATCTCAAGGGGGACATGAGGCCAAACCTGGACTATTAAAGAATTCATAACAACAATTCAAAACCTATTTAAGCAAAACCTATAACAAAGAAGCTTAGAAAGGTTGTGAGAATAAGCAGCTGCAACATAAGGAGGGCATTAATCCCACCAATGGACACCGGGGTGGTCAACACCATAATTGGCCAAACAATCAGCAACTTGATTACCCTATCTAAAAATATGAGAAATCTGAACCTGCATGGAGGATAGTAAAACTCGACAATTATGTCAATTGACCAAAAGCCTCCAAGGGATAGATGTCAAAGAAGGTGAAGATGAAGAAAGAAGATGAACAACTAGTGAGGAGTCACATTCAATCCATAATGAATGCCAACCTCTATCCCAAGCTAAAGATACAACATGAATAATAGCGCATATTTCGGCATCCAAAGAAGAGGCCAAACCTATTGAACCCGCAAAACAACCAAGAGAATGACCCGTAAAATCTCGAAAGATACCACCAAATGCAGCCACACTAGGGGAACCTCTTGCAGCACCATCAATATTTACTTTGATCTAAGACCGATAAGGCAAGTGCCACAACACCTCAATAATATTTGGAGCCTTAACAAGACGTCCATGAACACCAATAAAGTGATGAATGAAAAGTTCATCCACATAATTCTTCATACAGTCGAAATTGAGAGAATCAATTTCAAGGAGTTGAAATTTAATAGACCTTACAACATAATTGATGGAAACAACCTCCTCATCAAAATGAACAGCGTTGCGAGCATACCAAATAGAATAAAAACCAACTTCAATCATACCCCCCAAAGCAGCTGCACTTGGGTACCAAAACCTTGTTGTGAAGGATAATGGAAAAAGCTAAAAATATCTTGAAATAAATATTGAACTCTGAATAATTTCAAAACAGTAGACCAAATTTGACGTGCAAAAGAGCACTCAAAGAAAATATGTGAAGCAGTTTCCATACCTTCACAACAAAGAGAGCACATAGATGCTATAGCAAAACCTCTTCGCTGCAAGAGATCATCAGTTAAAATCTTACCATGTAAATACCAAGGTTCTAAAAAATGCTAGGCGTTAGTCAGGCGGGCAGGCGCCTAGCGCCTAGGCGGATTTAGATAAATTTTTTGTATATCTTGTAAATAAGTGCATATTGACACTTACAAAAAATTATATTTGTATGAAATCCATGGATAAGATAATAAAAGAATGATAAAATGCAAAAAGAGTATCCAACAAGTCCAAAATTTGAAAAGACATTAAGCATATATGCAATATAACCATAGTGAGGAGTATTGCAGGATGACACATGTACAACAAGTTCACAATTGAAAACCACATAAAATGCAAAATAGGAGGAAAATAAGGAAATATAGTAATGTAAGATACTTGCAAAGTTACAAAGCTAGGCATCAAACTCCTCTTCACCATATCCCTCCAAGACTCTCTCCGTGTCGGACTCAAACTCAACTTCTTCATCATCTTCTTCTTCTTCTTCTTCCGTGTCCTCATCTGATATAAAATCTTCTTCATGAAGTTCTCTTACTTCAACATTTTTAGAACTCCCCCCTAGGTTCTAGGGAACTACCTACCTCCAATGTCTCTCTAATTCCTGAACCAAGCTCAAGTTCTTTATCACCACCCTCTACAATCCATCCTTGAGCCATACTAGCTTCACTTGCAAGTAGTATGTCCACTTAGACTTAGATACGATTTTTTTTTTTAATTTCATAAAAAAAAAAAAAACCCGCCTAGGGCCGCCTAGAGCCCAACCTATTTGTAAGAAAACGCCTCAGGTCACCACCGTCCAGAGCCTAGGCGCCGCCTAGGCCATTTTTTAGAACACTGGTAAATACTTTCACAATGTAACCGAATTACGAAGGCGAAAGCAAGATTGCCAAATCCATCGATCCCATTGAACCACTGGTTGCTTATTACGCTTAAAATCATAAGCCAAAGATAAAGAAAGGTCACCATTTGAAGTAGACATCCAAACCATTTTGTCATCAATCTCAGACTCTGAAGGAAGCCCAATAGAAGAATCATCCTAAATGGGCACTAGCCATGAATGCAAAGTGGGTGGGGGAGTCCAACAGCCATCCACAATAAAATCAGAAACTTTAGCTCGAAAAGCCTTGCACAAATCTGGTGAAATATCAAGCCTATCAACTATTGAAAAATCTAACCATCTCGCATGCCAAAAGTTAATATTTTCACCAGTACCTATCACCCATTTTGAGCCATGAAAAATATCTGAAAAAAGAGGGCGTAAACCAGGCCAAATGGAGGAACTCTTGTATGTAGAACATGGTTGTCCAAGACAATTAAAAAACCGACCTTGAAAAAATCATGAAGCCATAGATGAGGTAACCAAACTATCCCAAAACTTTTTCAACAAAAGGCTTTATTTAAAGTTGAAAAATTACGAATGCTAAGACCTCCTTCATTTAAAGGAACATAACATTTTTTCCATGCCACAATAGAAAATCCACAAGAATCAGCACATCCCGTCCAAATGAAATTTCGAGTCCAACTACGAACCTGATTTCATACCGTAGGTGGCCAAGAATAAACCGAGAAAGTATGAGATAACATACTTACCACAACTGACTTGATCAAAGTAACTCGACCAACCATTGAGAGAGGTGACCTTGCCATTGAGAAAGACAAGAATGTATTTTATCTGCTAATGCTTGAAAATATGCCCTCTTAGGTTTGCCTTTAAAAATAGGAACCCCCAAATAAGTAAATAGAAGCTCACTTTCAATGACATTGAGCCAGGATAAAATACGCAAACAACGCACATAAGCTGATTTTCCAATATAAACATGAGACTTAGCTTTGCTAATAAGTTGACCAGAATTCACACCATATTCTTCAATAAAATGCATATGGTTCATAAGGCTGCACTTGTCACATCTGTAAAAAACCATTATGTTATCCACATATAGAATATGAGAAGGAGCAATCACTCCCCGAGTGGAAGAAATGGTTTTAACCTTTCCAGAATTTACAAGATCCACTAGGCCTCGACTAAAAACCTCTTCAGCAAGACAAAAAAGGTGAGTGGATAGAAGATCCCCCTGACGAACATGCTTACTACATTCGAAAAATCCAACAGGTGAACCATTGAATAATATAAAGAGCCGGGCTGAGGAAAGGATTACACGAACCCATTGAACAAAAGTGTCATGGAAACCAAAAGCTCTGAGCACCTGATCTAGAAAGTCCCAATTGAGAGTATTAAAAGCTTTAGCAACATCAAACTTAAGAGAAATTTTTCCAGATGACGGGTACAGTTGCTAAACTGGAGTACCACCTATCAATATCTGACACCTAAAATAACTTATAACACCTATTATTTATTTTTAGAATATAATTCAATTAATTAAATAAAGAACCTAGATTCATCTTTTTCTTGATAAAGAAAAGAAGAACCCAGATTCCTCCATTTTCCATCATCTCTTCATGTTTTGTTTTTCTATCTAAGATAAAACTTGTGATTTTGATTGTTTTTGTTGGGGTTTGATTTGTTTTTTTTATTAATTTGTGGTGAATTTTAATGGGTTTGGATCAGATTTTGACTCCGTTGCGTATTGGGTTCGTCATGTTCTTATTGCACTTGGCCACCATCCGCATCATCGGAAATGGCATCAATCCAGTTAGGAGTCTTTTGGGTTTTGCGAAAAACAGATGCTTTGAATTTGGAGTGAGTTGTCGCCATCTGTTGTCTGGGTTTTCGCTCCTTTGTCTTCTGGGTTTTGCGAAAAACAGATGCTTTGAATTTGTATGAGAAATATTTTGCACCATCTGTTGTCGTCGTAGGTCGAAAGCAAGTTGCCGTTGGGGTGGGGATTGGCCGTCGGGGTGGGGAGTCTGGGGACTTTACGCCTTCAACAAGTTTTTTTGGTTTTAATTTTATTTAACTGACTTTTAGTAAACAAAAGTAGGTTTAGTAGGATATGTGGCAAAATATAAGTGGAGGGGAATTCCAGCTCAGCAACTGTATCTGTCAGCTAGAAAAATTTCTCCAAACTTAATAGCGACATTACCCCCAAAACACTTATTTAACTGACGTACATATCTATTTTTAGAAGTAGAGTGCATGCGTACGAATACATTGTCAACTGGGAATGACTTAATTTCCTACAAATTAAGGTTGAAATCAAATCAACGTGACCAAGACCATCCATCTGTTCATCCATTTTCAACCAAACAAAAACATTTTCCTACAAATTTGGCGGGCACTCTTCCTCAAACACATATAAATAAGTAGCCCCTGAATCTACTCAAAGGCACCTCAATCGATCTCATCATTGTTTGTTAATTCTGTAAGTCTCGATTGACATCAATCAATTGATCAAAATGTATTTGCTTGGAAGGTTCAAGTTTAGCACACCCATTATGTATCTCTTGCTCTTTTTCTTTTTCCTTTTCTTCTTTGTGTCGTCGGCTTACAACATCACTACATTCTAAGCAAGTACCCCGACTTTAGCACCTTCAACGACTATCTTTGTTTGGGTTAATATTTGAACTTTGGACTTAAAGGAAGGGAAGCCCAAAAGAACTAAAGTGAGGAGACTTGCCCGAGGCCCAGCACCAAGCCCAGCCATCCATCTCAAAGACAATATGACGGCATGTCATTAATGCAAAGGCTATATGCTTACAAGAGAAGTGACAACCGATGGAAATCAACCTACTCTTAGCCCAAAAGCATTTTCTAATGGCAGAACATGTAAAAAAGATGATGACTCACTGAAGTGCTTTCAGGCAAAGCCTGCAACAGCCAATACAAAATGCCTATAAAAGGGAAGATAGGGCCCAGAGACAAGGACACTCAACCAATCCAACAAACAAGCATACAAACTCTGCTCTCAAGCCAGTTCGTACATTCCAACCCCTTTTTAGCAATAGTTCCCTTAGAAAGAAATCTTTTGTCTAGTGTAAAAATCTCTGCTACCTTCCCTAGATGCCGTAATATCAATTCCCTTGTGTAAACTTGTTTACCATCCGTCCCCTCTTTACCACACAACCCTCTATAACCGCAAAGAGAAGAGATTGCAAGATGTTCAACCTTGCCCGACAAGGTGAAATCTTGCCCGACTCTCTTTGTCTTGTCTTTCAATTAATAGATCTGGTATTATGATGTACTCTCTAGTATGTATTCAAGTCATTTCCAGTCATTTGATGATCAAAAGTTCCATTGGTTCTCAGATCTAGTTCAGTAAGTGGTTTTACTGTTATAAAAGGCTAAATGGGAATTCAACCGATGACTTAGTCAGATATGGACTTCCATCCTTAAAGCATACAAGATAACGAACTAAAAGTCCTTGATCTCAAGGCACGGAAAAGAACTTAATGTAGACTTAACCCATCTACGACAATCCTTTCATAAACGAGAAGTCAGACTAACTTGGGGCGCAAGTAATCGACTTAAACACACTTGTTCTACATCTGCTATACTGAGATGGCAATGGCACGCCTTAGCACTTAGTTTTGATTGCGAGCTTCAAGGCCTACACCTAAGGCCCCAAAAAGGCACCTTTCAGAACTAACTATGTCCTCCTCTTGCAGCCTCTCAATAAGCAGGAGCCCGACAACCAACCAAAGTGCCAACTCCTTGGGGAGCTGTGTGCTTGAGCCAAGGACCCTCTCCAGCGAAATTCCTGCCCGAACAACCTCACCAAAACCCGAGTCTGTAACCATATCAATGAACAGAGTTTTGACCATCCTCGCTGTCAATAATGCAGCCATGTCCTCTCTAGATGGAAAATCAGTGGACGTGATCAACAAGGTGATACGCATCCACGTCTTTCTGGACTACTTAACATTGAATAAGTTCAAGAGCTTGCCTACTTCGCAGACCACCCAAGTGACCACATTGCTCGAATATATTGACCAACAACGCTACTTGAACATCACAAATGGGGACTCCGTCTTAATTGTTTCCGCAGCAGGTTCTGCTAAAGTAGAGCTAGTTCGAGATATTTCTCCTGATGAAATTTATATGACATATGTGGTCCTCAAGCTTAAGCACTTCACCCTTGCCATCACCATCATCACCTTCACCTCCTCCTTCACCTTCACCATTGCCTTCGCCTTCGCCGTCGCCTTCGTCATTGGAATCGCCTTCGCCTTCGCCTTCCCCTTCATCTGCATCATCCCCATCCGCATCCCCATCACCTCCTCCTTTATCGTCATCCAGTCCTTATGACATCACCAAAGTTCTAAATGACAACTTAGATTTCAACCTCTTCAGCACCTACCTGACTAAAACCCAAGTCGCTAACCAGATCAATGAACGCAAAACCATGACCATCTTTGTAGCCAACAACGGCGCCATGGCCTCTTTAGTCGACAAACCCATGGAGATTAAGAAAAAGGTGCTGAGCCTTCACGTTCTCATGGACTACTACACCGTCTAGAGTTTCCACAACTTGCGTAATGCGCAGTCCACTAGAATAAACACGCTGCTCCAAGTTACCGACAACCCAAGTGGCCAACTAGGCTTCGTGAACGTCACAAATGGGAACTCAATCTCGGTTGTGGCAGCTGCCGGTTCTGACCAAGCAACGGTAGTTCGAGACGTTTCTGACTATAAAACTAATTACGTATCCGTGGTGCAGATCATCAACCTACTACTGCCTTCAGAATTAACTGCAACTTCTTCCAACCCAGGCAAGTCGCGATCTGCCGCGCCTGTCAAGGCTCCGTCTAGCAGTATTGCAGCCGCACCAAAGCTAGGCGACGCTTCAGTGCACAGTCCAACTGCAGCTGCTCCAACCCTGCATTCATCTGCACGTGCTTCCATTAATTCTCTGATAACTATAATCTTTGTGTCGGCCTTGTCTCTGACTTCCGTGATTCTCATTTGAGTTGGAAGTATTTCTTAATTTGCTCAAATAATGTCATCAAGTCTCATAAATTAATGAAGCCGTCGATCAACATTTTTGAGTTTGTTTTCAAATATTTCTAGCAGAGGTATTTTTCTAATTGTAAAATTAAAATAGGCTAACTTTCTAATTACAAATGGTTGTGTGGAGATCGATGAAGAAATTTCCAAATATCAATCGTGCAAAACTAATATCTACATGATTAGTGATTTTTGACGAAGGGCAATGTTGAGGATACTAAATGTGTAGACTAAATTTTGTAAACTAAATGGAATGAAAGTTGATGAATGAAAGTATTGATTAACGTACTTATTTCTTAATGGTAACACGTTATTTAGTTTGCAAATTTAGTCTGTAAAGACTTAATTTGTAGACAAAATTTGCAAACTAAATAATGTGTCACCTGTAGGAATGAATAGGTTTATCAATGCTTAAGTCATAATCCAATATTCATAAACTTCCATGTTATTTAGTTTACAAATTTAGTCTCTCTAGCATTACCCTTACTTGATTGTTCAATTCATGAAATTTTCAGGATGATGATCAATTTTATTCACTAGTTTAATTGCAATTTTGATATTTGGTTCTTTGCATTTGATCATAGCTTAGAATTTGGATATTAAAATTATATTCGTATGAATTTATATACGACCATGAATGGATTTCATGAATGCTTAAAATAATAAACTTTCGCTATAAAAAATTACCATTTGCCTGATGAAGGTTGGCCCGATGAAAGACAATTCATTAGACAAATAGTCTTTAGTTGGCGGAAATCCTATGTTCATCGGGCAAAAAAGGTCAAGGTTTGGTTTCTTTAGAAGCTTTTGCCTGACGAAAACATTTCGGCAGGCAAAGCTTATATTGTCGGGTAAACTTTTCGTGCCAAGGGAAAACCTAGGCGTATAAAATGGCACCCTTTGCGAGAGGAACGATCCAGGTTTCATCGTGGAAAGGTGTAATTTAGGGTTTAGGGTGTTCTATTTTGTTGGGCAAAATCTAAAGTTTTGTCGGGCAAAAGTGAGAGACATATGGTTGGCATATTTAATTCATTTGAAGATTTTCGCAGTTTTGCAAAATTAATTTTAACAATCCAACCGTCAACTTGTTTGTATATACTTTAAGATTGCATACGCCAAAACTCAGCAAAAACAAACTTTCGGGGATTAGGTAATGGGACCAAATCCTTGGACGGTTAGAAACAACAAAATACGATTTAACGGCAGTTTGAGCTCCGATGTTGATGCTTTTTTACAAATACACTACTTGACCCTAGGAGAATACGATGAACAAACCCGATCATTAATTTAAATATTTACACTAGCTAGTGGGTACTACAAAATCTTATGTTCTACTTAATAGAAGTTAAAAAATAAACTTTAAGTGTTTGTTGAATCTATTGTTTTGACGGGATACGTATTCTATGAAACTATAGTTTCAACGATCCAACCGTCAAACTTGTTTGTATATAATTCACTATTGCATACGTCAAAAATCACCAAAAACAAATTTTTGGAGATTAGTTAATGAGACGAAATCCTTTGAATGGATACAAATTAGAAATCATGATTTACGGTCATTTTAGCTCTGACGTTGATGATCATATACAACTACACTCCTCAATCCAAAGAGAATACAATCAACAAACATGTTATCAGTTTAAAATACTTACACTAGTGGATACCACAAAATCTTACGTCCTACTTTATGGTAGCATATAATAAACTCTAAGTATTTGTTGAATCTATTATTTTGATGGGATACACATTCTACGAAACTAGTTTTAACAATCCAACCACCAAACTTGTTTGTATATACTCCGAGATCGCATACGCTAAAAATCATAATAAAAAAAAAATTTCAGAGATTAAATAACACGACGAAATCCTTTAACGGTTACAAACGAAAAATGATATTAAATACATGATGTATATATATATATATGCCCATATATATTAAAAAATTGTTTACCAGTAGTTTGGTACATCATTGGTACATTATCGGTACATTATTGGTACGTTATGTAATCCAAATTTGTGTACAAATTAGTATTTGATATGTTATTTATTTTTTTGTTTAGATACGTATCAAGCTACTAATACATTTATATTATCTTAATTTTAGTATATAAAAAACTATTGGCATGCGCAAGTATATTCATTTTAATTTGCATGGGTACATTTCAATTTAGTAAGCATACATTTTAATTTGGTATGAATACATTTTAATTTTTCATAGGTACGTTTCAATTTGAGAATAAATTGTGCTGGTATATGTCAATGTTTATTTTTTGTTTAAAACGATGGTACAATTCAATTTAATCATACTTAAATATAGAGACGAAAATAAAGAATGAGAAATAACCATCAACGACAATAGTCACAGTAATGAAGAACAAAGTATGATCCGACCCTTTAATTTTAATTCTCTCTTTTCTTAAAGGGTTGGGTCATTTTACCTGTTAATTTTAACGGGTAAAATGACACGACCCGTTAAGAACCCGTTAAAATAACGGGTATGACATGACACAACCTGTTAAGATAATAGGTATTACATGAAAACGATACGAATACATCAAACACGACCCGCTTGCCAGGCCTAGTTAATATAGGTCTGTTTAGTGTGGTTTGAGTTAACTATTTAGCTAACGTACATATTCCATAAAAAAATATAAAAGAAAAAAAAAATTTAACGTACGTATCTATTTTTAGAAGTTGAGTGCATGCCTGCGAATACATTGTCAACTGGGACTGACTTATTTTCCTACAAATTAAGGTTGAAATCAAATCAACTCCACCAAGACCATCCATCTGGTCCTCCATTTTCAACCAAACAAAAACATTTCCTGCAAATTTGTCGGCACGAAGACTTACTCTTCCTCAAACACATATAAATAAGTAGCCCTTGAATCCATCAGAGGCACCTCAATCGATCTAATCATTGTTTCTTAATTCTCTTTGTTAATTCTATAAGTCTCGATCGACATCGATCAATTGATCAAGATGTATTTTCTCGAAAGGTTCAAGTTTAACACACCCATCACTTATCTCTTGCTCTCTTTCTTTTTGCTTTTCTTCTCTGCGTCGTCGGCTTACAACATCTCTGACGTTCTCAGCAAGTACCCCGACTTCAGCACCTTCAACGACTACCTCACCAAAACCCAAGTCTGTAACCAGATCAATGAACACAGAATTATGACCGTCCTTGCTGTCAATAATGCAGCCATGTCCTCTCTAGATGGAAAATCAACGGACGTGACCAACAAGGTGATGCGCATCCACGTCTTTCTGGACTACTTAACATTGAATAAGTTCAAGAGCTTGCCTACTTCGCAGACCACCCAAGTGACCACACTGCTCGAATCTCCTGACCAACAACGCTACTTGAACATCACAAATGGGGACTCCGTCTCAATTGTTTCCGCTGCTGGTTCTGCTAAAGTAGAGGTAGTTCGAGATATTTCTCCAGACGAAATTTATATGACATCTGTGGTGCAAGTCAGCAATGTTATTATGCCCTCAAGCTTAAGCACTTCACCCTCGCCATCGCCATCATCACCTTCACCTTCTCCTTCGCCATCACCATCACCTTCGTCGTCGCCTTCTCCATCCCCTTCCCCTTCATCTGAACCATCCCCATCCCCATCCCCATCCCCTCCTCCTTCATCATCATCCGGTCCTTATGACATCACCAATGTTCTAAATGACAACTCAGATTTCAACCTCTTCAGCACCTACCTGACTCAAACCCAAGTCGCTAACCAGATCAATGAACGCAAAACCATGACAATCTTTGTAGTAAACAACGGTGCCATGGCCTCTTTAGTCGACAAACCCATGGAGATTAAGAAAAAGGTGCTGAGCCTTCACGTTCTCATGGACTACTACACCGTCCAGAGTTTCCACAACTTGCCTAGTGCGCAGTCCACTCGAATAAAAACGCTGTTCCAAGTTACCGACAACCCAAGTGGCCAACTAGGCTTCGTGAACGTCACAAATGGGAACTCAATCTCGGTTGTTGCAGCTGCCGGTTCTGACCAAGCAACGGTAGTTCGAGACGTTTCTAACTACAAAACTAATTACATATCCGTGGTGCAGATCAGCAACTTACTACTGCCTTCAGAATTAACTGCACCTTCTTCCAACCCAGGCAAGTCGCGATCTGCCGCACCTGTCAAGGCTCCGTCTAGCAGTATTGCAGCCGCACCGAAGTTAGGCGACGCTCCAGCGCAGAGTCCAACTGCAGCTGCTCCAACCCCGCATTCATCTGCACGTGCTTCCACTAATTCCCTGATAACTATAATCTTTGTGTCCGCTTTGTCTCTGACTTCCGTGATGCTCATTTAAGTTGGAAGTATTTCTTAATTTGCTCAAATAATGTCATCAAGTCTCATAAATTAACGAAGTCCTCGATCAACATTTTTGAGTTTGTTTTCAAATATTCTAGCAGAGTTATTTTTTTAATTGTAAAATTAAAGAAGAAGAGAGAGAGAGAGAGAGAGAGAGAGAGAGAGAGAGAGAGAGAGAGAGAGTAAACTCATGATGATTAAAATAGCCTAACTTGCTAATTAAAAATGGTTGTGTGGAGACCTATGAGGAAAATTTCCCAAATATCAATCGTGCAAAACGAACATCTACATGATTACTGATTTTTCACGAAATGTAGACTTTGGAGACGCAGTGAAACATCCTTTCTCAGTTAAAATAAGTGAAAAGGTAGATGGATTGAGGAACCCAAACCCAAGAGATAAAAATCTCAATTAAATTTCAGACGAGGTTGGATTGAAATATGATTTCAATCCTACTACGTAACAATGAAGAACTAAAACAAATATGCAGATAAAAGGAACAAATGGTAGAACCACACATAATGGGAAAAATCGATGAACACAGCCGGTTAAAGAATTCACTGAGGAATAAATACTTTTGAAGACTCACCAAGATAAACACTTACCACACTTGAACTTCTATCTTGTACTTATGTTCTTGTAGCACGCTGTCCTTCCTTTGCTTTCTTTAAGATGAACATTGTGGATGTAATTTTCGTACACGGTTGAATTGACGAAATTTTACCTATAAGAGAACAAACCTTGTTAGTATAATTAATGAACACCACAAAAAAGGGGAGGGTGCCAGCTAAAGGACATTTGATGCCTAAGTCAGAAAAATAGTCGAGAGAAAAGAGAACTTGAGAGAGTTCTAAGCAGTAAGTGGCGATTACTGTTTCATCTGTTTTACCTGGCTATTTATAATGAAAAACCCTAGATAGCTGGGAGGAGAGGTTGCATAGTAGACTAGGCAATTCTTGATAATGTAGGTAGTCTCCGCAGTCTTGCTAGCTAGTAGTGAAGGTCTATGTTGGTAAGAGCGTAGTTGAGCTAGCCACCCAAGGAGAGACTCTAAAGAGTCGGTGCCTTGCCACCATTGGACCGGTTATGGCCGAATACAAGATGTATTATAGCTAGGAGGGCTGGAGATCTAATGACCCATGCCCTGGGCGTCCTGGAGAGCCCATGGACCGTTAATGGCATGAAAGACCAATTACCTTAGGGCACACTACGTCTTATTCTCTTGGAGTAATTATGTGGTCTACTCACGACGTCAAGGGTAAAACCGCCCATGTATCCTTCTACTAGATGTGGTTAATTTATGTCTCCATAAACACGACACACATAACAGACCCTCCTCGTTACGAGCAAAAAGTTTGCACACAGCTTCTTCTAACAAATGATTGTTTATGAATGAATATGATAGCTAGATTTTTAAAGCCTCACAAAGATTTACGATGAAACTCACGTTTGCTCTCAAATGCAATATGAAACTCTAGGGGTTCTGCAAGCCATTTTTAAACGATGTAAACCCGGTTATTTAAAGGGACTCACAAGCCTAAGAAATAGGACTACATAATTTTATTAAACACATAATTATCTTTCCCTTAAATAACTAATTGATTATTCCTATTAAAGAAATAGATTAGCTATATATCATAATCCTATAAACTTAATTACTCAATTGTGGCCACTTAGTACTACGTTCTAGTGGTATTCCTTTTCACTTGTAAGTGAGAAGTCTTAGGTTCGATTCTCGCCAAAAGCGAGTTTGACCCACATTATTACTAGCCCATTGTGAGGATAAGCCCACCCCCTCCCCCTTAGCCCCACTCCAACCCTGGGCTAAAACCTATAATTCCACCCCCCCCCCCAAAACCCAACCCAACCCATGGCCTAAAACTAACCTAAAACTCATCCCGGGGCCAAATACCAGCCCAAGTTTAGGCCACAAATTGGAGTGGACCGCAGCCGGTGCGAGTTCACCACGGGTTGTGAAGCCTAGACACCAACCCGACTCGCCCCACGATTAGACGCGCCAAAGGCTCAGCCGAGGCAGACCTCACCCACGTGGGCGTGTCTCCCGGCTGTCCGCAGCCATCTGTAGCATTTAGGCTACCTTTTTCAATCCAACGGCTGGGTTTAAAAGGGCCATTGGTTAATCCAACGGTCCACGTTCAATTTTTTTTTTTTAGTTTTATATTTATATATTTATTGAATACAACGGCTTAGATCAAATATAATCAAATCTAACGGTAAAAAAACAAAGATCTAACGGTCCAAATTTAAATCCAATGGCTAAAATAGTTTTAAAAAATTATTTAACTCAAAATTCACCCAAAAACTCTATAAATACCTATGTATTTGTTCAAACATCCACACAAAACTCAGTTTTCTCCTACAATTCTTCCAATTTTTCTTTCTACCATTTCTTCTCATTTCCAAATTTTTCAAGATGGCAAAAAAGAATGTTAGAGGTCGTAATTGGACCTTTGACGAAGATATTGCTTTATGTTTGGCATGGATTTCTATTAGCGAAGATGGTGCCGTCGGGACGAATCAAAATAGAAAGGTTTTGTGGGGTAAAATCGTTGATAAGTTCCATGAAAACTCCAACGCCGGTCGAAGGGAAGCTGGTGGTGTTTATGATCGGTGGAAGATTATCAACAAAGCGTGCACTTTGTGGAAATGAAGCTTGGAGAAAGCCACGGTTGACATGCCTAGTGGAATGAGCTTCTCAGAAATTGTGAGTTTCTTTGTTGTTATTTTATTTGTCATGTACATAATAGTATTTTTCAACTAATTGTTTTTACGTATTTGATGCATAGGGTGACAAAGCAATGACAATTTACAAGACAAGAACTACACCAACAAAATCAAGCTTTTAAGTTGCATCATGCTTGGAACGCCCTCAAGGATTGTCCGAGGGAGGGACCGATACGGACCAAGAATGGGGAAGATTATTTCATAGTGAAGCCCCGCCCCCAAATGATTTCAATGAAGGTGTCAATGAATGTGTCGAACAAATGACCCCAACTTCTTCTTTTGCAAGGCTCCCGGGAAGAGATAAGCAAAAGGAAGCAAAGAGAAAAGAGAAGTCCCAAGGTCCGATGAGTGGACACATTGCTACTGGAATTGTAAAATTGAGCGAAACCCATAGCGCTCGCCAAGAAGAAGCGGCCCGAATGCGTTTGCAAATGAAGGAAGAAGGGGATAGGGAGCAAGAGAGGTTTGAAATAAATTTGATGATGGAGGACCTCAACAAATACACTCCAGAGAGGAAGAACTACTTACATGGTAAGCAAAGTGAAATTTTGCAAAGGGATGCCCGAATGAGTATATTTCAAGAAGATAATTCATCTCAAGGCTATATCCCAAGTCCACCACTAAGTCCATCACCAAATCAAGATGGTGGATATCATTATTAAGTTTATGTAGTTTATGAATTTTCGATTGTATTAAGTTTATGTGGTTTATGTGGTTCCTTAATTGTCGTTTGTATTGAGTTTATGTACTTTATTAATTTTCGTGTGTATTAATTATTGTTTCTATTAATCTAGATGCCTTCAATAATTATTGTAATTATTATTCCACACTTTGATGTAGAATAGATGCCTTCAATAATTCAACCTCCATTCAATAATTTATCCAATGTACTACACAAAATACTTTGCACAAGAAGACACTTAAATTTATTACTAAAAAATACCAACATAGTACACTTAAAATTATTACATAAATGCTCAACCAACATAATCAACGTTCACCTTCTCGGCGCCATACATGCTCAACCAAATCCTTGCGGAATGTGTCATGACCTTGAGGAGCTTGAATGCTATTTAAACGTCTCATATACTCACTCAATGTGACCCTATCCTGTCGGGTCTCATATGTGGCTTCAGCGAGATATTCAACATCTCTTGCAATAGCTCTTGCATGTGTTGGTTGGTCATCAACCACATCTTCGTCTGAATCTTCTTCAATTTCGATGTACTCATCTTCCACAATCATGTTGTGAAAAATTATGCACGTCATCATGATTGAATGGAGGTCTTCGGTATGCCAAAGTCGTGCAGACCCTCTAACAATGGCTCATCGAGCTTGTAGGATCTCGAACGCGCTTTCCACATCCTTTCTGTAAGATTCTTACCTCTGCGAAAATAATTTCTACTTTGCACTATCGGGATGAGAAAAACTTTTGACAAAGGTAGACCAACTAGGATAAATACCATCATTTAGGTAGTAACCTAGCTCATACCTATTACCATTTACCTTGTACCGAAATTCTGGTGCCCATCCATTGACAACATCATCGAACAGAGGTGAAAACCAAAGAACGTTGATATTGTTGTTTGATCCAGGAGCTTCGAAGAATGCATGCCAAATCCATGTGTCGTAAGACGCCACAGCCTTAAGCACGATGGTTGGCTTGTTATGACGGCCCTTGAATTGGCCAGCCCAAGTAGTAGGACAATTCTTCCACTCTCAATGCATACAATCGAGACTTCCTATCATGCCAGGGACCTCTTTTGTTTGCCTTGCATACAAGCCTCTTCAAGTCTTCACGATTTGGTTTGCGGAGGTATATGGCTCCATATATGGCTTGAATTGCCCGACAGAAGCACTTCAGGTTCTCAATAGCAGTACTCTCCGTAAGTTGGCAATACTCGTCAGTTAAGTCTGCCGAGCAACCATTACCTAGCATCCGAAATGCAGAAGTGAGCTTCTAATGAGGTGATAGACTTTGTCGGCCGACGTCATCTATCTTCCTTGCAAAGTAGTGGTCATGATTGACAACTGCATTCAAGATGCTATCAAAAAGCTATCTCCTCATCCGAAACCGCCTCTGAAAATCATGAACAGGAAATCTCAGACGCTCGATGAAATAATCTTTCATCATTCGGTCATGACACTCTTCTCTATCACGCTGCACAAATGAACGCCCCGTGACAGAACCACGATAGCTAGATTCGGCATGGTGCTCATATTGCATAAGCGAGTTTGCAAGTTCAGCTTTTGCGTTGATCATTTATGTATCCTTAATGTCAAAGCTTGCTTGGTATTGTTCCATCTGCATTGTCCTGCTACGCCTTCTTCTATCACCCATTGATGAGATATTGAGGATTTTTAGGAAACAAAAACACTTTGAAAGTTGAAAGATTGGTGAATATAGAGTATGATTGAAGGTTGAAAGATTGTTTGATCAATTGATATTCAACTTGTGTTTATATAAAGGATGAAGATTGATGAAAGTTGAAAGATTGGTGAAAGTTGAACGATTGGTGAAAGTTGAAAGTTTGGTGAGTTTCATGTGTCGATTTAGTGATTTTTAAATATTTATCGGAATTTAAATATTTTTAGATTAAAATGTTCTTAAAATTAAATTACAATAGTCTACATAATTTTTTTTTTTAAAAAAAAAAGTTAATTTAAGAAAAAAATTAGCCTAAATTCATTCTTTAATAATCTGGGCTAAATATTTTTAGGTTTTAGGCCAGGGTTGGAGATGATCTTAGTGTAGATAATATCGTTTGTTCAAATAAAAAATTACTCAATTGTGAATCTGTGATCCCTAAATGAATGTACATGAATCTTACCATAGGAGATCCACGAAATCTGCTCTTTTATTAATGAATTGTCGTGCACCCAATGTCTTTGACACCTATACCTAAGACTTAAGACTAGTATGAAATTAAGGACTAACTAGTTAGAATTTTAAGACAATGAATAGAAAGATTAGTTCATCTTTGACCTCTCTCAAGACTTTAGGTCCTGTTGTGGTCACACGTCAGGAGAGAGGAGAGGTGGATAGTGCAAACCGGTCTTACAGCCACGTTTGCTAAGCCTAGAGCAATCTTCTTTCCTTTTGCTTCGATTAATTTAGTGTAAATTAGCGCATCTCTACATAATTAGGCAAAATGGATTTGCTATGCCACGGAAGTAAAATGCGTCCTGTAATTTCAATTATCCTGTAGTTTTTCACAAACAAACAAAAAAGATACGTCACTTAGTACTATGATTTAGTGGTATTTCTTTTTACTTGGAAGTGAGAGGTCTTATGTTCGATTTTCGCCAAAGGCGAATTTGAACCTCATTATTGCTCGCCCATTGTAAAACTAAGCTCACTCTCATTCCTTTAGTGTAGATAATATAGTTTGTTCAAAAAAAAAAAAAAAAAAAAAAAGACGGACAGTGAAATATTTGCACCTCAAAATCTCTCCCAATTTTTCACAGGCAAATTCAAATATCACTAACTACCCTCTACATTTGCAAATGTTAAATTGAGCTAAATCAAGACCCGTGACTATGGAAAGTGATTGCTCAATCGAGACTAGAGTCACATTGGAGTAAAGACTTAACAATGTACAAATTTTAAGAGCTCTTGATTCACTAAGAGCATATGTATGAATATTTTTTTCTAATTCTGACATCTATGTTTGCTAACCCAAACGGAAGGAAAAAGTAAGTGGGTCTTACCTTGAAAATTGTGAATGTAACATCTAAACTGACAAGTATTGCATCAAGAAGGTTAGTTAACTTCACACCTTAACAATCAGGTAATATTCGTATATCTCACTCATGACTTCTCTCATATAAACATGTCCTCATATGATTTGGGATCTTTGACTTTTTTTTTTTTTTCACTTGTGATATAAAACCTTATAAAATGCAAGAAGGCCAGAGAAATTTTGATTAGATGTAATTAATTTTGCAATTTATACATGTATTGTCTTGGTATCATCTATATCTAGCTTCTCTTTATTTCAACAAGTTTTTAGTTTTCTGGTTATCACATGTCTTCTTATGTATGACGAATTTTCAAGTCAAACAAGTGATATAGAGCACGTGTAGTACATGTGGTACAACCTGCTTTGATGTCATGAAGAAGTTGGGGTTCCATTAGCAATGTGGGGATTTGTCCAACCTCTTGTAAGTCTTTACAAGGTTTTTTCTTTCACTGATATGAGACTATTTTACTTTCACATTCTCACAGTGAAAGTACGTCACAAAAGTTGTTTCGATTATTAGATGATGCTTTACACAATGGAGGAAAACAATAATACCTATCACCCGGGCTTGATGTGGGTTCGAGCCTTACTCATTCCCCTCCTCCCTAACATTTAACAATTTAACCTACTACCTCTATCGTCTGAAAAAAAGGGTTGTTGCAATTAGTTTTAGATTTTTGGAACTACATGTCTAGTTTTTGTAACTTCACGTGAAAGTAATGAACAATTTCTGGACGTATTTAAACAAGCTTCGACCCACCATCGGTATTATCGACCAAGTTTTCTATAAATACCTCTTTTTCAAATCCGCGAATATAGCTCATCCTATTGTTAGTGGTTCCTTTCTTTGATGATGCTCACTGATTCAGTACTTGAGACTTCGTTTTTGGGTATTAGAGTGAGGAAGAAGTGGGGGAAGAGAGGCAGGGAAAATCGAAAGCTAATGGTATACTTGAGTCGGTTCAATTTACATGAATTAATAACAATATATCATTGTAGAAATGGGTGGCATGGAAGAAATTGTGGACAGAGGCAATGGAAAACAAGGCTCGTGGTTGCGAGGTAAATTTATTCACTTTTTTTTTTTTTTTTTTTGTTCTTTTTCAATCACTACATGAAATTTCATTACTTGGTAACATGCGCTGAAGTGTGTACGTTTAGTTTCCTGTAAAAATAAGCACATCGACCATCATCATACATATTTAATTAATGTATTCGTGTGTACGAATTTGCAGACACAACTACCCTTGGCCTTGCAAGTACTTGTAGAGAATCCTCTCTATCTTCCTCCGGTCTACTCGGGAGGTTCTCACTTAAGGCAGTTTGGTCATGTCGTCCCCATCATTCTGCCGAACAGTGCGATTTTCCAGCGGATTTTCTGCAGGCATCGTGTTTCCATTTCACAAAGATGTCCGCAGACTTGATGTCCCTTTCGGAGGGGAAAAATCTCGAGGGAATGTACAAAATATAGAGGAAAGTTGAAGGGCTACATGTCACATGTCGAAAGAATCATCATACTCGAATCAGCACAGGGATTCCACTCTGAAACTAGCAAGTTGTCTCAAATATGTTACTGTTTTTATTGATCTATGACCTTGCTGCTGACTTGAATGTATTGATATAAGTAATCAAAGTTTATATATACCATTATGTGTGCGTGTGTACATATCAGAAATCTTTCCTAGCTCGATTTCGGTACACACCATTATTGCTTAACATTTCTGTTTTGGTCCTTTGAATACCTTGTAGTATTCATTGTTTTATCAGAAAACAAATTGATACGTAAATAAAGGAAAATTAATTGTTAGTAATACTAGCCTAGTATTAGTGGCCGATTCCTCAAAAAATAAAAAAATAAAAAAAATAAAAAAATTTATGGCTCAATGTAATTTTAGATTAAAATTCAAACACTCTGCAATGTAAATACAAATTAATGTGTTCTTAGGCATGTAAATAGTATTTCCCTACGGTGAATGCGAAAAAAAAAATAATAATCCTCATTGGAATGTAAATACAAAATTGATTATCTAAAATATTCAACCACATGAAATGATCAGAAAATTGAAAATGTGTTAGAGCCATTACGATTAACTTTAGATTTCTAGAACAACTATTTGTGTCGTTTTTGCAACTTCACATCAAAGTAAAGCAATATTTCTGTATTTAAAAAAAATGATAAACACACTCTTATTTTCTTCTTACTCTTAAGTTTAATCATGTCCATTATAAGCGTTTCATTTTTTAGCCCGATGGTCAAAAATAGAAAGAAGTGTGTGAGAAACGAAGACAAAGTTTAACGGTGGGTAAAAATCAGCTTCTTGTACAAACATAGAAGCCAGTGATCAGTTTTTATGTTTTAGTGGGAGAAAGAAGTGGAGGAAGAGGAGGGAAAAACGAAAAGTGAAGGGTATACGTAAGAGCCGGTAAAGTTTACCCAAGTTAAATGCACATAAGACCCGGACTGTGTGGTCTCTGCAATTGCCATGCAAACATATTATTTTGACAAACAATTTGTTTCTTTTTTTTTACTTTGATTGTGAATCTGCAAACTCTATACAATTTCGTTTACATTGATCATAATTATTTACTATGGTCACCCCAAAAAAATACTTAGAAAACCCACGTCAAAGAATCAGTTTGATCTCTTAATTATTTACATTTATCTTAATTATTTACTATTACCGTTCAAAACTGCAGAGTCATTAAACTTTTAAACGTAATTAATTTGATTTTCCTACAAATTTTCATCTGGCATCTACTTTTGTGTTGGTCATTCGGAAGAGTTAATGTTCCACTCTAAAAACAATTTCAATAAGAGATTAACCTAATTTGTTGTAAGCCCACACAAAGTTTCTTTATTTTCTAACCCGTTAAGCTTCATACATGAACTAATTAACCTTTGTAAAACGAAAAAATTATTAAAAAACAATTGACAATAAAGAGTGACTCAACTCTTTATAAGTTCTTAAACGGTTTCTTAATATACAGATGGAGAACAACACTTCACGCCCTAACACTATTGTTGCGAAGGTGAAATAAATATCGTGAAAAAATTTGACATGGGATAAAAAATATATTATGCAGTGAAAAAATTATTGGGCATATGAACATGTGTAGATATAAAAATGTACTAAATTGTTGATTTATTTTTAGACAAGTTTCAAGTGCGAAAACATTGTCAACTGGGACAGACCGACTCTTCCTTTACCATGACCATCCATCTCGTCCCTCTTTTTCAACCAAACAATAACATTTTCCTGCACATTTGGCGGGGCAAAGACTCACTCTTCCTCAAACACATATAAATAGATCCATCTTTCAACCCACTCGTAGGCACCTCTTTCGTTCTTTGTCTGAACTTCGCTCCTCTTTCTGTAAACAAACCTCAAAATGTATTTACAAAAGTTCAATGCACCCGTTGCTTACCTCTTGCTATCTTTCCTTTTCGTTTTCTTTTCGTCATCGTCTGCATATAACATCACGGACGTTCTCAGCAAGTACCCTGATTTCAGCATCTTCAACGACTACCTCACCAAAACCGAAGTTTGCAACCATATCAATGAACACAGAATTATGACCGTCCTAGTTGTCAACAATGCTGCCATGTCCTCTTTAGCCGGAAAATCAATGGACGTGATCAACAAGGTGATACGCATCCACGTGTTTCTGGAATCCTATACCCTCAACAAGTTCAAGAGCTTGCCTACTTCGCAGACCACCCAAGTGACCACACTGTTCGAATCTCCTGACCAACAACGCTACTTGAACATCACAAATGGGGACTCTGTCTCAATTGTTTCCGCTGCCGGTTCTGAAAAAGTAGAGGTAGTTCGAGACATTTCTCCTGATGACATTTATAGGATATCAGTGGTGCAAGTTAGCAATCTAATTCTGCCTTCAAGCTTAAGTAGTTCACCGTCTCCATCAGCACCTTCACCAACTCTAACACCTCCTCCATCATCACCTTCTTCAACCCTGTCACCTTCTCCATCGACACCTTCTTCATCACCTTCTCCACCAACTACTTCTCCATCCCCTCCATCATCCACGTTTAACATCACCCAAATTCTAAACAAATACCCAGAATTCAGTATCTTCAACGACTACCTGACCCGAACACAAGTTTGTAACCAGATCAATGAACGCAGAACCCTTACGATCCTCGTGCCCAATAATGAAGCCATGTACTCTTTAGTAGGACAACCAATGGACATGATCAGAAAGGTGCTAAGCACCCAGGTTGTACTGGACTACTATACCATCCCGAAGTTCCACAACTTGCCTGTTTCGCAGTCCACTCGAATAATCACACTGCTTGAAGCTTCTGAAAAACCAAGTGGCCAACAGGGTTTCGTGAATGTCACAAATGGAGACACAATCTCGATTGTTTCAGCTGCTGGTTCTGACCAAGCAGCAGTAGTTCAAGATATTGCTTCTGATGAAAATTATTATATATCGGTGGTGCAAATTAGCAAGGTAATAATGCCTTCAGGCTTTATTTCACCATCTTCATCACCTTCTCCATCAGTACCTTCACCTTCTCCGTCAGTACCTTCACCTTCTCCGTCCTCTCCTCCTTCATCACCTACTTCATCAACTCTCAATATTACCAAAATTCTAAATGACTATCCAGATTTCAGCCAATTCAATAGCTACCTGACCGAAACCCAAGTTTGTGACCAGATCAATGTACGCACATCCATCACAGTCTTTGTGGTCAACAACGCTGCCATGTCCTATTTAGTTGGAAAATCAAACGAGGTTAAGAAAAGGTTACTAAGCCTTCACGTTGTTACGGACTACTATACCTTTGGTAAGTTTAAAAGCTTCCCTAACTCCCAAACCACTCAATTGACAACATTGCTCCAAGATACTTTCCAATCGATTGGCTTTGAAGGTTTGCTGAATGCCACAAATGGGGACACGGTCTCGATTGTTTCTGCTGCTGGTTCTGAGAAAGCAAAGGTTGTTAAAGATATATTTACGGAGAACTTGAAACTATCAGTCGTGCAAATAAGCAATCTAATTGTTCCTTCAGACTCGAATAGTTCACCTTCTCCGTCAGTACCATCTCCATCTCCTTCTCCGTCAGCACCATCTCCATCTCCTTCTCCGTCAACCTCAGCACCATCTTCTTCCCCTCCTCCTTCACCACCATCAGGTCCTTTTGACATCATCAAAATTCTAAGCGACAACCCAGATTTTAGCCTCTTCAGCACCTACTTGACTCAAACCCAAGTTGCTAACCAGGTCAATGAACGCAAAACCATGACAGTCTTCGTGGTCAACAATGACGCCATGGCCTCTTTAGTCGACAAACCCATGGAGATCAAGAAAAAGGTATTAAGCCTCCATGTTATCATGGACTACTACACCGTCCAAAGTTTCCACAACTTGCCTGCTTCACAGACCATTCGAATAAACACACTGCTCCAAGTTATTGACCGACCAAGTGGCCTACAAGGCTTGGTGAATGTTACAAATGGGGACAAAATCACAATTGTTTCAACTGCTGGTTCTGACCAAGCGGTAGTTGTTCGAGATGTTGCTAATGATGAACGTTCCTACATATCAGTGGTGCAAATTAGCAATATAATACTCCCCTCAAGCTTTATAGCACCAACCCCCTCGCCTTCTTCAACCCCAGGTAAGGCACGATCTGCTGCACCAGTCCAGGCTCCATCTGGCAGCCCTGCACCTGAGGCACCACCATCAAATGCAGCACCACCTGACGCACCAAAGCAAGAGGAAGCTCCACCACCATCAGATGCAGCACCACCCGATGCACCAAAGCAAGGGGAAGCTCCACCAGCATCAAATGCAACAGCACCCGTGGAACCAAAGCAAGGGGAAACTCCACCAGCATCAAATGCAACAGCACCTGTGGAACCAAAGCAAGGGGAAGCTCCACCCGCATCAAATGCAACGGCACCCGGCGCACCAAAGCAAGGGGAAACGCCACCATCATCAAATGCAACAGCATCCGAGGCACCAAATCAAGGCGAAGCTCCATCAACAAATGGACCAGCATCTGATGTACCACCGAGTTCGGATGTCGCACCCAGCGCAGAGGGTACTTTACAAGGTACAACAGCAGCTGCTCCTGCCCCGTCTGGGAGTCCTGCAAGGTTTTCCGTCGACTGTGCTTCGTTTATAACTACAATTTTGGTAACTGTTTATTCTCTGACTTGAGTTGCAAGAAAAGTGTGGTTCATGATCTTAGAATAAGGAAGAAGAATCGCATCGTAAAGCAAACATGTGATTGAAATTTGTTCTTGGTGGACAAACGATACGCATAAGCTGCGAAAAATGTGTGCAGCTCTCAGTGGTCTTGTGTTAATTAGTTTCTAGAGTTGGAGTTACTCATTTTTGTAGTTGATTGTATCACTTTGGAATTGTTTTGCAAGAAACAAAACGCTTTAGCAATAAAATTTCTTCATTGCATTCCATTTTTCTTTGCGAACTTTTCAATGGTTCAGAATTCAGAACTTGATTTTCTACTTTTCGTGATTTTCAATGGATCAACAACTAGTCATTTGAGGAATTGAAATCAATTCTGAAACTAAACCAACTTTTGGTTTTGGACAACCCATTGTCGTTGTGTGTCGGGTCACCAGAAGTTGCTGCTATGCTTTGTCATCGAGCACCCTCTTAGTGCCCACCCTTCTATTTGTAACAAAGGCCACAAGAGGAGTCCAGGTTGATCGACTCACTGCGGTCAGGAGCTTTTGCCGTCTGCGGTAATGAGCTTTTTTCCATTTACGGTCTCTTTGTTATTGTTTTACAAAATGATCTTTAATTATAAATTTGTTCTTTGTTGTAAACTTCCTATTAAAGTGTGATTCTGTAAATCCTAGATTAGATTTGATTCTAATTATCCTTTTCTATTATGACTTGTATTCCTAGGGGATGAAGGATTTATTATCTCCCTTATCACTATAAATAAAGGCACTACGTAGGAGGGATAAAACACACATTCCCCTACATTCCTACAAACACATCTCTCTTTACAATCTCTCCCTCTATCGCCGGCCCTCTTTCTCCTTGTAAGATAAAATAGACCAAAACACGTTATCAGCACGCTCCTACCACTGCGCTTAGGAATCTGACGAGGAGATTTTCTGCATCAAACTAGTTCATCCATATCATCACGCAATCAGGTTCTTCCAAAACAACAGTTTTTATCTCGATATTTTTGCAGCCTTAATAGCATGAACATTCATCATAATGCATGACCCAACTTTACGTTTTTCAAATTTTAGATTCTACATAAATTGTGTATGCATTATATTCATAATTGTTGAATTATGTGAATTTGATATTGCCATGAATTGCATCAAATAACTACTCATGCATTAAATTATATGCATTGAATTGAATTGAAAAAAAATAAAAAAATAAATAAATAAATTGTTGGGATTCGTTGAACACCAATCTGTGTTGATAGGCCCCCAAGCCAAGAACCCAAACTGAAGCTACGACTCCAGGCCCAAAACCCAGACCCGACACCCAGAAAGTGTTGCAACCCTCAACCATCGTGACGCATAGCCTGCAGCCATGCCCAGCCACCTTGGCTACCTCCCCGACGACCTGAAGATCATCTACCGATGTCACTTGGTTGAAGATTCCTTCGAATCTCATCGGATTTCTCGAAATTCCGATTTCACTTTCTAGGGTTTTGGTTGAATTGTTGAGATTTCACAATCTCTGTTTGTAATCCTGGTCGACAACAACCAAAAAGGGTACCTCCGAGTCTCCCTGTCCAAGATTTGGCCACCCGCAGTGGCAACACCGGTCTTTTTCTCCAATGACACCCCCTAGCTATGCTAGGATTTCTTGGTCCAACCCGACCCTATTTCTTTGGGCCTGGCATGACTCGGGCTGAAGAAATTTTTTTTCTTTTAGGCTCATTACTACAAGCCCAACCCGTTGTTTTTTTTTTTTGGCTCGCCTGCAGCAACCCACTACCTTGGCTCGGCCCAACTGGCGACACCAACCCATGTGGCTTTGGTGTCCTCGTGTCCCTATCACACCTGATCCCAGCCAATAGCTGGTGCTTCGGTACCCTAGCCTGCGACACACTCGATCGCGCCCTGTTTCGGAACACATATGCTGTGAAATGGCAGACTCGTGCCATCTCTGTTTTGGGCCTGCAGCCTAGGCTGCACATTTCACATTACTCAACCCACCCGTGGGCTTTGGCATATTCTTTTGGGGGTTTTATATTTTTTCACCCACACTTTAAATTTGGCCCGAAGTCCAAATACTTAAATTCAATTATAATTATAAACCTGAAGTTCTATTTGCATATTTTCTTGTTGCATATTTCTTTATGTATATTTGTGTTTGCATGCAGGAACATATGAACTTGTAGATCATAATTACCTTGAAACCTGAAGTTTCTAAAAACATGCCTTGTTTGAAAACCTGAAGTTTTCCTTTAAAAACATCACCTATGAAAACCTGAAGTTTTTTCATGCAAATTTAAATCAACACATGTCTATTAGAACCTGAATGTTCTACTCCTATGTGAATGGATTGATTTTTCACCATTACACTAACCACACCTTGTTCATCTATTTTGTGATAGGAACACATCGAATTTGAACAAACTCGACTTCACTACTTTAGAGGTCTCTGGAAGGAACTACCTCAAGTGGGTCTAAGATGTGAAGCTCCACCTCACTGCAAAGAACTTACATCCCACCAATGAAGATGAGATGGATAATTTAGTTGGCGAAGCTGAGAAAGCCATTGCTATGATCTTCATTCGAAGACATATTCATGACGCCTTGCAAACTAAGTATCTTGCTGAGGAGGATCCACGATCACTATGGGTCGCTTTGGCTAATTGCTTTGATCAGCAAAAGGACATTTTCTTGCCTGAAACAAGACATGACTGGTAGCATTTGCGCTTCCAAGACTTTAAGTCTGTGAATGAATATAATTCTAAAGTTTGTCGAATCTGATCACTTCTCAAGTTTTGTAATGAAACTTTGACTGAAGAGGATATCCTAAAGAAGACTTATTCGACCTTCTCGACTACTAATATTGTCTTGCAGCGATAATATAGAGCTCATAAGTTCACTAAGTTTTCAGATTTGATCTCTGTTTTACTTCTCGCTAAAAAACCGAATCAGCTGTTGATGAAGAGTCATCAAGCTTGACCTATTAGGGCGACTGATGTGCTTGAAGCACACTATAGCAAAAACCAATGCCCAAAATGCCAAAAGAGGCGTGGTAGGGGCGGCCAGAAGCCACCCTATCAAGGTTAACAGAGCCAAGGCCCATCTAAGGGAGGAAACAGAGCTCAGAAGCGCCCCAACCTTGCTCCCAAGACCCTAAACTTCAAGAATAAGGGCAAAGCACCTAAAACCATGGATGCGGATATGTGATATCGTTGTGGTTTAAAAGACCATTGGTCCCGTGTTTGCTGAGCTCCCCAGAAGGTTGTAGTTGAATATCATTCTCGTCGTAAGAAGTTTGAATCAAACTTTGTGCAAGTGGACGAACCGGAGAGTACGAAGATGGAGGTTTCTGAATTTCAAGAGGTCGTTACCCCTATGGAAGATTAGAATCTTAGACATAATTTTTTTTTAGTTGAAATTAAACATTGGGGCCAAATTCCACAGTAGTGGTTGAACCCCCTTTTTGTTTTTGGTTAAATTTTGAACAATTTTTCCTTTATGTTTGGACTATTTGTTGGTAATTTATTTTTGGATATTAAGTTTTTTACTTAATTACCATCCTTGAATACTTAAAATTATTTTAAATTAATATTTGTTTTTACGAACTTTTATGCATGTGACCAAGTCAAATTAATTTTTCTTTCTAGGTATGACTAGTGGGGAAGTTAGTTGTCTGGCAGATATTGCAACCACGCACACTATTTTGCGTGAACACATCTATTTCACTAACTTCATATCTAAGAATGCACCTCTAACAACCCTCCCAGGCCCATCCAACCTGATCGAATGATACAGTAAAGCACGTATAATGTTGTCCAATGGTACAATTTTGACCATTGATAAGGCATTCTATTCTCCACGTTCTGGAAGAACGTCATTGAGTTTCAAGGACATTAGAGATAACAATTACCATGTTGAAACCTACGTAGAAAACATAGTTGAATTTCTGTGCATAACTTCCTACGAATATAGCCAGAAGCGTATTCTAGAGAAGATGAAGCGTATTCTAGAGACGATGAAGCGTATCCTGAGTGATCTTTACACTACGACCATGCGCCCTATAGAGAGCCACTATGTGGTCGGCTCTACATCTGGGACTGGGCACGAAATTACACTTTGGCATGATCGTTTGGGACATCCTACACTAATAGCAATGCGCTGTATCCTCAAATCATCATATGGGCATCCACTAACCCGAAGTTTAGGTTCAATTTAAGGAATCGTATGTCAAACCTGGTCCATGTGAAAGCTTATTATTAAACCTTCTTATGACAAGATTCGTTTGAATCCTCCCATTTTTCTACAAAGGATTCAAGGGGACATTTGTGGATCAATTCACTCTCCATGCGGACTATTTAGATATTTTATGATTTTGATCAGAAAACGTCCTTAAAGAGACGAATCCTCCTTCTGAGAATCATGAGATTTTGGTTTATTATGCTAGCTTAGATGATGTGTGGTGTAGAAATGAGATGATCGTCGATGATGTATTAGCATATGTAGTAGCTACTGCGATCATGTTGCGCGATGACATTGAACCGCGTTCCGTTAATGAATGTCGACGTAGAATTGATTGGTCAAACTAGAAACAAGCAATCCAAGTCGAACTCGATTCGCTTACGAAACGTAAGGTGTTTGGGCATGTAGCTCCTACTCCTCTATATGTGAAGCCCATTTGGCTACAAGTGGATTTTTGTTTGGAAGCGTAATGAGAAGAACGAAATTGTGCGTTACAAAGCTCGTCTTGTTGCGCAAGGCTTCTCACAACGTCTCGGGATTGACTGTGATGAAACTTATTCATCTGTTATAGATGTGATTACTTTTCGTTATCTTATCAATTTGGTAGTTTTCGAAAAACTGAGTATGCATCTGATGGACGTAGTTACTGCGTATCTCTATGGGGATCTTGATACGAAAATTTATATGAAAGTTCCCGAAGGACTTACATTGACTAGATCAAATATTTCCAAACCCCGGAACACACTCTCAACTCGGCTGAGGCGTTCACTCTACAGCTTGAAACAATCCAGAAGAATATGGTATAACCGTCTGAATGAGTTTTTGACTAGTCAGGGATATGTGAACAACGAACTATGCCCTTGTGTGTTCATTAAGAAGTCACATTCTGATTTTGCGATAATTGCAGTATATGTCGATGACATGAATCTTATCGGAACTCCTTAAAAGCTCGCGAGAACTGTTGCGCACCTGAAATCGAAATTTGAGATAAAAGATCTAAGAAAGACTCGATACTGTCTCGGTCTCGAGATAGAGCAATGTTCGGATGGAATCTTAGTACATCAATTGAACTACACCAAGAAGGTGTTGCACTGTTTTAACGAGGATAAAGCGAAACCTTCGAGTACTCCTATGGTCGTTTGATCGCTAAATGCAAAACGAGATCCCTTCCGTCCGAAGGAGGATGATGAAGAGATTTTGGAGCCTTTCCTTATCTAAGTGCAAGAGGCGCTTTATTGTACTTAGCTCAATGCACTAGACCCAACATCTCATTCGCTATTAATCTTTTGGCAAGATACAATAATGCACCAATACGCAGACACTGGACTGGTGCTAAAGACATATTTTGTTACCTTAAGGGTACTACGAATTTAGGCTTGTTCTATCCATATGGATCATCGAGTGATGTCGCACCCCCCGCTTCTTGAGTTGATTCTCGCCTTGTTGGTTATGTCGACGCATGATACTTATTTGATCTACACAAGGCGTGTTCTCAAACGGGTTATATCTTTACCATTGGAGGCATCGCAATCTCTTGAAGATCAACTAAACAGACCTTAGTTGCCACTTCGTTTAACCATGCTGAAATTATCGCCTTACATGAAGCAACTCGGGAATGCTTTTGGTTGAGAGCAGTTACGGGCCATATTCGAAGCTTTTGCGATCTTTACCCCATCATTGATGTCCCTACGACAATCTATGAAGACAATGTAGTATGCATCGAACAACTCAAGAAGGGTTAAGTTCTTCTTTTCACATCAACAACAAGAACATCAGAAGATTGAAGTCATGCAAATCCGTTCACAAGACAATCTGGCCGACCTCTTCACTAAATCATTGCCGAAAATGACATTTCAGAAACTTGTTTAAAGAATTGGTATGTGTAAACTTTCTGAGTTGTAACATTGCTAGTTTTCTTTGGAATTGTGTCAAACTTAGGGGGAGTATCCTGAAGTATACTTGCTTGATCTTAATGTACTTTTTTTCCCTATGATTATGAGCATTTTTCCCACTAAGTTTTTGCTACCTAACTAGGTTTTAACGATGCACCCACCTTGGGTTGATCATATCCCTGATGACGTCCCGCAAATGTTTCATTTGACTTTGCATTTCTCATGCATTTTTCCTTTTACTATGGATTTTGTCCATACTTGGATTTTTGCCATAGCCTTAGGGTTTTTTGTGAGACTTATGCAAGTTCCTACCTTATTTGAGAATATCGTTGGTCCCAGAATCAGTGCCAACAAGTCGACTTCCTCAACTTCTACATGATGCTGAATCTACCTTGAGTATTTACACGCTTAAGGGGGAGTGTTGTAAGCTTCCTATTAAAGTGTGATTATGTAAATCCTAGGTTAGATTTGATTCTAGTTATCCTTTCCTATTATGACTTGTATTCCTTGGGGATAAAGGATTTCTTCTCTCCCTTATTACTATAAATAAAGGCACTACGTATGAGGGATAATACACACATTCCCCTAAATTCCTACAAACACATCTCTCTCTACACTCTCTCCCTCTGCCGCCGGCCCTATCTCCCTGTCAGATAAAATAGACCACAACATTCTTTACAAAATTATAGTTTTATTCAATATTGATATTTTGCGAAAGAAAAATAAAAGTAGAAATATGTCTGGTACTTAAATTTAAAATGTAAAACTTTGGAGTTGTTTGATAACCATTTTCAACAAAATAAAATGAAAACTGAAAGCCATACTTGAAAAAACTCTAAAAAGTTGCAGTTGTTTATAACAATTTGTTTTCAATTTTGAAAAAAAAAACACTGAAAATGGAAACCCAAAATTTGAAAACTTAAAAAACGTCGCAATTGTTTAATAACCATTTCGTTTGACTGAAAACTCGTTTTGTAACTGTACAGTTAGTTTTCAGGGTTTCCAAAATTTGGCTTTCAATTTTGAAAACTAAAAACTAAATTAAAGTAGTTACTAAAAGAGTTTTCTTTCAATTAAATGAAAACTGAAAATTTAAAACTAAAAAAATAAATCGAGCCTCGTTCTGTTAATGAATGTCACCGTAGAACTGATTGGTCAAACTAGAAACATGCAATCTTATTCAAACCTGATTCTTTAGCAAAACAAAACGCAAAGTCTTTTGGCCTGTAGTTTTAACACCTCCAAATGTAAAGCCAGTTGGCTACAAATCGGTTTTCATAAGGAAGCATAATGAGAAGAATGAAATAGTGCAACCTCGTTGCGCAAGACTTCTTTAAATTCTCTCGGATTGATTGGAAGGAGACTTATTCCCCATAGTGGGCGTCATAACATGCTGCTCCCTTATCAGTTTAGTAGTTTCCGAAAAACTGAATATACAACTTATGAGGTGGTAACCATGTATCTCTATGGGTAAATTATCTTAAGCTTATTCAAAGTCATTACCAAAGTCAAATTTTCAAAAATTGGTATGTGTAAATTATCTGAATTGCAACGTTTGTAGTTCTCAGGACGAGTTTTGTCAAACTCAGTGAAAGTATATCCTTAAATATATTCATTTGACCTTAATGTTGACACGCCCCGATCCCGATATTTCCTGAATACCAGGATAGACACGTGCTGGCCGACACCCGAAAGGTGACGAAAGTCATTTATTGAATGCAAATGCTAAGAATAAGGAATAAATAAGACTTATAAATATAAAATAAAGAGTATGCATTTAAGGACCGTGTTCAGAGCACACATCTAATCTAGAACACTAAAAGAATTAATATAAAATTGAATGAACAAAGGAATAGGTCCTACACCGAGAGGACTCGAAGATACCGATACGGAAGTGCCTTGACGCCGGGATTGTATGCCTCGATACTAAGTCCTGAAGGGGGCGCAAAACAAACATGAGTGGACCAATTTGATATACATATAATAAAACAGTTATCAACGTACTAACCCCCAGGTTTTATGAAAACACATATATATCATGATAAACATAGGTTTTCCGAAACCTAACATGCCGTGCGCTGTCTCAAATCATAACTTTTATATAATAATCTCTAGTGAATGTCCAATATAACTCTCCAGGCCCCATGCCGGCTCCCCATCTCTGAGCAGACAGTCAGAGGAAATAACCCCCAGGCCCCATGCCGGCTCCCCATCCCTGGTCTTAAATGCCAGAGGAAACACCCTACAGGCCCAATGCCAACACCAAATTCTTCGCTCGGGACGGACCGGAAAACTATCCCTACGTCCCGTAACGGTAAGGACCACTAGGTAAGTACAAAACCATTAAACATACGTACATTTGAAAGGCATCTTCATAGTATAAAGTCATCCATCATCTATACTATAAAGAAGTGTTCGAAACGTATTCTAAATATCATATCGTCATCCATCAGATATTTTATAAGAATACGGGTTATAGGAAAAATAGTAATAATTCAAAATAGCCTTAATAGGCACGATATCTCGTAAAGCATTTCATATAACATATTCATCAAATCATGCTTTCCATGTATGCATTTCTACTATAAAACATGCATTTTTGAAGGGGTCCACTCACAGTACTTCGCCGTCGAAAGCTGCGCAGACTAGCGAAGACAAACATGCCACAACAATTGCCCCTAAGCACATAAAAGGGTATATTTAGTCAAACTCTACTCAAACGACTTAATTTGGGAAAACGGACTTCAGAAACGGGTCCAGAACGTCGAAATTATCCGAGAAGAGGTCTCGGACGAAAACCCAAAAAGTCAACCCGAAGTCAAAGTCAACGGTCAACTGTCAACGTTGACCAGTCAAAGTCAACGTTGACCGGGTCAACAGTCAGACCGGGTCAACGGGTCCGGGTCCGGGTCGGACCAGGTCAAACGGGTCACGGGTTTGGATCCGGGTTGGGCTTGGGTTCTTGGGCTTGGGTTTTGGGTCCAAAGGGTTTAGGTTTGGGTTTTAGGATTTGGGTTACAAAAATGGGCTGAAAGCCCAAGTTCCAATTGGCCTCAAGGCCTTAATTTGAAAAGGGTTTTGGGTTGGGCTTGGCAGGAAAGGCCCAAAGGCCTTGGTTTTCTGGAATGTGGGTCGCTGGACCCATGAAGAAGAAGGCCGGAATTCGGCCAGAAAGTTCCTTAACTTTAAACGTCCATAACTTTGATAATACTCGACGAAATCAAGTGATTCAAAAATGAAAGTTGTAGTTCTCGAAGAGACGAAGAGAATGGTACCTCACACGACGTCTAACTCACTGTGGTTTGGCCGGAAAACGCCTCGAAAGCCTCGGAGGTCGCCGGAAACTGGGTAAGATTCAAATGGATATAACTTCTTCAATACTCGATGAAATTGGGTGAAACAAAATGGAAAGTTGTAGTACTCAGAGAGACGAAGAGATTGATACCTTGCACTCCGGCCAAATCACACTGGTTTGGCCGGAAATTGCCTCGAAAGGGTTGGTGCTCGCCGGAAAATTTGGAAAAGCTACCAATGTCGGAATAACACGAAACTCGTCGGGGAAGACGATGAACAGTACCGGTCGAAAGAGAGGGAAGGGTTTTGGGTGTTCTTTCTTCGTTTCTGAGATCACAGAGGTGATGATGATGGTGTTTTTGTTGTCCTAGTGTGTGAGTGTGCGATGCTGCTTGAGGAAGGAATGAGAGAGTTGCAGAGAAAGGGAGAGATAGCTCACGGGTCGAGAAGAAAAAGAGAGAAAGAAGAGGGAGAGAAAGAGAAGAGAGAGAGTGCCAAAAATCAGAAAAAAAAAGAAAAAAAAAGGAAAGAACCGGGGAACAAAAATCAGGGGGTGGGCCCCCTTGGGCTCACCAATTAAGATCCAAAAACAATTTTAAAAGAAGATGATCTAACCCAAAGTGAAATTTCACAAAAATACTCCTTTTATCAGGACGGGTTGTTACAAATGTACCTTTTTTTTTTTATCAAAATCATTTTATCCCATTGGGATTGTATTGCCTGATGAGATTTTGATGATGCACCCATTCTGCGTTGGTCATACCCTTTTGTGCTTTCTACTTGTCCTAAAGATGTTAAGTGTTGACATATTGCATTGATTCAATTTTCTTCTTAGATTATGGGTTTTGTCGCATCTTAGGTTTTACCATAACTAGATTTTGTGAGACTTACTCTTATATGCATTCCCTATTTTAGACTTACATTTGCTATATGTGTCGACTAAACGAGACAACTTCATCAACTGCTTCTAGATCATCCATGGAAATCTAATACTCCAATTACTTGAGTAATACACACTCAAGTGGGAGTGTTGCAGTTCTAATTTAATTAGGAATGTGATTCTATTGATCATAATAGACTGTGTTTAAGATTATCTTCTAGACGTTTCCTATAAACTTTCGCCTATCATATAGGGCAAGTAAGCTATATGTACTATAAATAAAGGCACAAGTGATGAGAAAGATCCTCACAAAAATTTCCCCAACTCTCTGTTTTTCTCTCTCTCCATGTGCCGCACCCTCTCCTCTTCCCTCACGAAAATAGGCCTACAACAAGGATCATTTTTAAGAAGAGAAAAATGTTTTTTTTTTTTTTTTTTTTTACTACCTACCACATTGAAATGCTAATAAATTTTGAACGAGGGTTGATTTAGTTGGTAAGGATCGTTCTCTTTGTTAGACCAATGTTTAGGGTCAAGTCCCGCTGCTGGCAATCCTCCTTGGTGAGCACTCTGTAAAAAACCAAAAAAGAGTGCTTAGACCCCTCTGTAACTCCTTCAAAAGGCTTGTGGTATGGACTGACATTGGGATGTGATAGCTTCCCCTCCACCTAAACCTTTTGTTACTGAAAAAAAATGCTAATAAATTATGTTATCTTATTTTTGACAAACTGTAAATAATCCACATTACATTCATGTAAATTATACGAAAGAGAAGAGTTGAATCCGGGACGCAATACGTTGTAAAAGAAAGCCTTATCTACTTGAGGCAATCCACTAGTTGCAAATTAATTAAACCACTTTTGTGTTCATGTATTGGCGTCTGTTAGTTGTTGACATAGCTGATACGATGCCCACTAGATGGTAATCAGACCGTATGACCTACTCAATTTTAGTCTAACACAAATCTCACTCCAATGAAACTAAAGGCTGGTTTGGTATTGCTGTGCTTTGAAAAAAAACTGCTTCTGCTGTGCTGCGAGAATAAACATCTGTGAAATAAAGCAGTAGAGTGTTTGGTAAACTTTTTTATGTAAAACTGCTGCGACTGTGTAAAATGACTAAAAAAGATATGATATTGAATATTATATAATAATTTTTTTATCTTTTCATTTGTCCAATGACGTCGACCATAATGTGCCCAGCATCTGCTCAATGCCGTCATTCTCCATCTCCGCCAGAACCCTCTCCACAATAATCAACATCATGCTATCGACGGTTGCCTTATCGGAATCTTGGGTATGATTCGGAGAGCTTCTGCTTCATGATCCACATGAACCGGGACAAGAAATCGTTAATGGCTCCGTCTTCCTCTTGCTCGGAATCAACTGCCTGAGCTTGAGCTGAGTGAATGTATTGGTGAAATGGAGAAATGGGTTTTAGGAAATTAGGGTTCTTGATGGGTTTGGAGCCGCCATAGCTCGATGGACAAAACGACGTTAGAGGCTGAGTTTGCTGCTATGGTAACGCTACTACAATATTAGCTATAGGTGGCGGATATTAGAAAAATCATGTTGGATAAATTATATCGGACACATGATTTAATTAGTGGCAGATATTTGAAAAATCATGTTGGTTATATCCGACATAAAGTCCTGGCGGATATTTAGTGGTGGATATAAAAAAAATCATGTCGGTTATAACCGACAGTATTTTTGAATCTTTTTTTTATAAATATTTTTGACATATTGTGGCGGTTTTTAAGTTAATGGTGGCGGTTATAACCGACAGAAATTGACAATTTTATTATTTTACTTTCTGGCAGTTATTATTTTAGTATTTTGGCGTTTATAACTGACATAAATGAAAATTTTATTATTTTAAAATGTTATATTGATTAAAAATAAATAAATAAACACATATTTTAAATATTTTTTTTTTCACTCATGACCCTAAAGTCTAATGAACCCAATTCCCATGGGCCATAAATTTTCTAAGAGAATAATATCAACAGACTACAATCTGAAGCTCTATTATTTTTGTAATAAGGATTATGCTCCCTCATAGGCAAGCAACAAGATACAAAGAAATTCAAACAATTTTTTTCAATGAGTTACAAAGCACATTGTCTGGCATATAAACACAAATGAACATCTGGTGTACTCTATCATGTCTGATTTTATTATTTTAAAATGTTATATTGATTAAAAATAAATAAATAAACACATGTTTTAAATATTTTTTTTTCACTCATGGCCCGGTCGGATATAACCGACACGAACAAAGCAAAATTTTGGACGGCCGCCAGAATAATATTTGAATGTTTTTTTTTTTTACGATTTTTTACACATGCTATCTTGGAGTATGTGCAAACATATTTGACGGTTGGATCGTTAAAACTAGTTTCGTAGAATGCATATCCTATTAAATTGATAAATTTAACAAACACTTAAGAGTTAATGTTATACTCCCATTAAGTATAAAATAAGATTTATCCACCAGTGTAAATATTTTAAATTGAAGATCGAATTCATTCATTGCATTCTTATAGGATCGAGGAGTGTAGCTGCAAAAAATCATCAAAATCGGAGCTAAAATAACTGTTAAATTGTGATTTTTCGTTTATAATCATCTAAAACTTTTGTTCTGTTACCTAATCTTTGAATGTTTGTTTTTTACGATTTTTTACGTATGCAATCTTGGAGTGTGTACAAACAAGTTTGACGGTTGGATCGTTGAAAAATGTTTTGTAGAATGCGTGACACGCCCCGATCCTGATATTCCCCGAATACCAGGATAGACACGTGCTGGCCGACACCCGAAGGGTGACGAAAGCCATTTATTGAATGCAAATGCTGAAAAGAAGGGATAAATAAGACTTATAAATATAAGATAAAGAGTATGCATTTAAGGAACGTGTTCAGAGCACACATCTAATCTAGAACACTAAAAGAATTAATATAAAATTGAATGAACAAAGGAATAGGTCCTACACCGAGAGGACTCAAAGATGCCGATGCGGAAATGCCTTGATGCCAGGATTGTATGCCTCGATTCTAAGTCCTGAAGGGGGCACAAAACAAACATGAGTGGACCAATTTGATATACATATAGTAAAACAGTTTTCAACGTACTAACCCCCAGGTTTTATAAAAACACATATATATCGTGATAAACATAGGTTTTCCGAAACCTAGCATGCCGTGCGCTATCTCAAATCATAACTTTTATATAATAATCTCTAGTGAATGTCCAATATAACTCTCCAGGCCCCATGCCAGCTCCCCATCTCTGAGCAGACAGTCAGAGGAAATAACCCCCATGCCCCATGCCAGCTCCCCATCCCTGGTCTTAAATGCCAGAGGAAACACCCTACAGGCCCTATGCCAACACCAAATTCTTCGCCCGGGACGGACCGGAAACTATCCCTACGTCCCGTAGCGGTAAGGACCACTAGGTAAGTACAAAACCATTAAACATACGTACATTGAAAGGCATCTTCATAGTATAAAGTCATCCATCATCTATACTATAAAGAGGTGTTCGAAACGTATTCTATATGTCATATCGTCATCCATCAGATATTCTATAAGAATACGGGTTATAGGAAAAATAGTAATAATTCAAAATAGCCTTAATAGGCACGATATCTCGTAAAGCGTTTCATATAACATATTCATCAAATCATGCTTTTCATGTATGCATTTCTACTATAAAACATGCATTTTAGAATGGGTCCACTCACAGTACTTAGCTGCCGAAAAGCCACACAACAAGCGAAGACGAAAACGCCACAACAATTGCCCCTAAGCACATAAAGAGTACATTTAGTCAAACTCTACTCAAACGACTTAATTTGGGAAAACGGACTTCCCAAACGGGTCCAGAACGTCGAAATTAGCCTAGGAGATGTCTCGGACGAAAACCCAAAAAGTCAACGGTCAAAGTCAACGCCGACCGTTGACCAGTCAAAGTCAAAGTCAACGTTGACCGTTGACCCGGTCAACGGTCAACCGGGTCAGTCAAACGGGTCACGGGTCCGGGTCGGATCCAGTCAAACGGGTCTGGGTTTGAATCCGGGTTGGGCTTGGTTCTAAGGCCCAAGGGTTTAGGGTTTTAGGTTAGGGAAATGGATTTAGGTTTAGGGCTTTAGGGTTTGGGCTTAAAGCCCTTAACAGAAACGGCCCAAAGGCCCCTATTTTAAAAATAACAATTAAATAAAACTTAAAAGGGTTTTGGGTTGGGCTCGGCAGGAAAGGCCCAAAGGCCTTGGGTTTTGGGTTGGGCTCGGCAGGAAAGGCCCAAAGGCCATAACTTTGTCAATACTCGATGAAGCCAAGTGATTCAAAAACGAAAGTTGTAGTTCTCGAAAAGACGAAGAGAATGGTACCTTGCATGACGTCTAACTCGTCGTGGTTTGGCCGGAAAACACCTCGAAAGGCTCGGAGGTCGCCGGAAACTGGGTAAGATTCAAATGGATATAACTTCTTCAATACTCGATGAAATTGGGTGAAACAAAAAGGAAAGTTGTAGTACTCAGTGAGATGAAGAGATTGATACCTTGCACGCCGGCCAACTCGCCGTGGTTTGGCCGGAAATTTCCTCGAAAGGGGCGGTCTGCATCGGAAAATTTGGAAAAGCTACTCCGAGCCATTTTCTGCGATTCAAACGTATACACCACTTAAAACAAGCTTCGATCTAACCCTAAAACATAACCCAAAGGTTTCTAGAGGCTTACCAACGTCGGAATAACACGAAACTCGTCGGGGAAGACGATGAACAGTACCGGCCGAAAGAGAGGGAAGAGTTTTGGGTGTTCTTTCTTCGTTTCTGAGATCACAGAGGTGATGGTGATGGTGTTTTGTTGTCCTAGTGTGTGAGTGTGCGATGCTGCTTGAGGAAGGAAGGAGAGAGTTGCAGAGAAAGGGAGAGAGAGCTCACAGGTAGAGAAGAAAAAGAGAGAAAGAAGAGGGAGAGAAAGAGAAGAGAGAGTGTGCCAAAAATCAGAAAAAAAAGAAAAAAAAAGGAAAGGAACCGGGGGACAAAACAGGGGTGGGCCCCTTGGGCACACCATTTAAGACCCAAAAATCAATTTTAAAAGAATATGATCTAGCCCAAGGTGAAATTTCACAAAAATACCCCTTTTATCGGGACGGGTTGTTACAATGCGTATCCCATCAAAACGGTAGATTAAATCAACACTTAAGAGTTAATGTTATACTTCCCCATCAAGTATAAAATAAGATTTTATGGTATCCACTAGTATAAATATTTTAAATTGAAGATCGAATTTGTTCAATGCATTCTTATAGGGTCGAGGAGTGTAGCTGTAAAAAATCATCAAAATCGGAGCTAAAATAATCGTTAAATTGTGATTTTTCGTTTATAACCGTCGAAAACTTTTGTTTTGTTACCTAATCTCTGAATGTTTGTTTTTTGTGATTTTTTATGTATGTGATCTCGGAGTGCGTACAAACAAGTGATCTCGGAGTGTGTACAAACAAGTTTGACGGTTAGATCATTGAAAAAAGTTTCGTAGAATGTGTATCGCGTTAAAATGGTAGATTAAATAAACACTTAGAGTTAATGTTATACTTCCATTAAGTATAAAATAAGATTTTGTGGTATCCACTAGTGTAAATATTTTAAATTGAAGATCAAATTTATTCATTGCATTCTTATAGGGTCGAGGAGTGTAGCTGTAAAAAAATCATTAAAATCAGAGCTAAAATAACCGTTAAATTGTGATTTTTTGTTTATAACCGTCTAAAACTTTTGTTCCGTTACCTAATCTCTGAATGTTTTTTTTTTACGATTTTTTACGTATGCGATCTTGTAGTATCTACAAACAAGTTTGACGGTTAGATCATTGAAACTAGTTTCGTATAATGCATATCTCCGTTAAATTTGCCTAAATTTTGAAGTGTGAAAAGTAATTTGTGCTAAATTTTTATTTATGTTTTTCAAGTATTGATTAGACAATATTTAGTTTGTGTGATGACATTTTCTTTGTACAATATCTTTTTGTTTCTTTATCGCATATTTTACATGGGTTATTATCTATTACACCAAACAATTATTTATTTAATTTTTAAAAACGCATTCTATTTAAATACATATTGTTTATTTATTTATTAAACCAAACAATTATTATTTTATTTTTTAAAATCGTAAAAAAAAATTGGGGGGATTTTTGCCTCTATTTTTTTTTGTCGGTTATAACTAACAATCATGAAAATTTTTTGTCAGTTTTTATTTTAAAAAATGTTTCTGTCGGTTTTAACCGACAGTAATGAAAATATTCCAAAATAAAATGGGTCACCAGTAAAACAAATAAAAAAACAATTAACCTCTCTCCCCTTCACAAAAGTCCAACTCCTCCCCTTCATTCTCTTTGCTCGCTTTCCCCTTCATTCTCTCTCTTCCCTCCCGTATCCTCTCTCTCCCTCTTCTCTTTCATGCAGCAGCGCCTCCGTCCTCCGGTCACCAATGACCATCAAATTATACCTCCAAAATCCTCTTCCCTTCCTCTTTCCAACCCTCAAGATAGTTTCTACAAATTCGTATCCGAATTTTCTGAATTTCAGATCTAAGAAACGGTGACCGTGGGTTTTCTGGCCAATTTTTGGTGAAGTCTGCTGGAATTGGACCTCAACCCAAGAGGTAAAAATGATCCTCTCCTCGTGGTTGTTCCCTACTATAAGTGATTTCTCAAAATAAAAACTTTTAGTTTTTGGATCAATTCTAGATTTCGAATTTTAATTCCATTTTCTCTATGCATGTCGAAGATTGAGGATGAAGAAGGTTAACCAAGGTTGTTTCCAACCTGGGCCGAGAAGAATGGAAGCCTTGGAATGTTATGGGTGAAACTAAGGTGGACAGGGTTCTAAAAAAACTAAGGTGAACAGGGTGATTTTCTCCTTAACCACAAGGTAACTGATATTACTGTTAAAGTTGAAGCTCCCAATCTTGAATCTTTTAGATCAATAAGTTCTAGTTATTCTTTTTTTTTTTTTACACTTAGAAATCTCCTTTTCTTCACACTGTCATATTAACAGTTTTCACTAACTATTGGCATTTCTTTTTGCAGTTCCAATTTCAGTTGTTGCTTCTTTTAGAAAAATGAAAAAGCTCTTCTGAAACAATTTGTCAATAGCGACTGCATTGAGGGAGTCTTCCCTCCTTGTAATGTTCTAAGTTTGTTCTCTTTTATAGAATTAAGTGCAAGTTGAATGGCGAATATGCAAGTAATTACTGGCTCGGAGGATTCAAGTGCTCCGACGAGGAAATCTATTACTTTGAATTCTAGTAACCATGATAGTTTTGGTGTGCCCATACAAATTCTTACCCTGTCAAACATGTTGTCATCAGAGAGGAAGGATTTGAAACATAGGTTGAATATGGAAAATGCAATGAATGCAGGGGAGGCCAACTTGAAAGGGAAAGAAATGATTCAGAAAGTGGTTTATATTTTTTATTTATTATTAATATATTTTCTGTCGGTTTTATCCGACAAGAATGCTTTTATTTATTCCTTATTAATAAATTCTCTATGGGTTATATCGGACACAAGTTCTGTCGTTTTAGTATTTTCTGTCGGTTTTAGCCGACAGAGAATGATCTTATTTATTCATTATTAATATAGTCTCTGTCAGTTATATCCGACATAATTTCTGTCGGTTTTAGAGTATTTTCTGTCGAAAATTTCATTTCCTGACGCTGGCAATTCTGTCGCTTAGTGTATCCGCCACTGCATCCATTTTCTGTCAGATTTTGCTTAAAATCTGACAGTAATATATGTTTTTTTGTTGGTTTGTGAACCGTTAGTTATAGGTAATTTTGTAGTAGTGTAATGAAAGCATAGAGCGATCGCAACCTTCCCCTGATAATTGAAGCATTCTTTACTGCTTGCCAGGAAATCAAGTGCTGCAAATTCATTTCTTAGCGGGGGGGAGAGAGAGAGAGAGAGAGAGAGAGAGAGAGAGAGAGAGAGAGAGAGAGAGAGAGAGACGAATATAGAGATGCTGGCATTGGAAAATTTCGTTAAAGCCTCAACGCCTTTTGGTTTGCGCATAAGCTAGCTAAGGAAAAAAAGCCGATTTTTCAAAGTTGGGTTTTGCAGCTTCGTGTTTTTAGCTTTTTTTCATCCAAAATTGTGAAAAAAAGCTGAAGTTGAATGTTTACCAAACACCAAAAACCCTCCAAACTTTTTTTCATACCCACTTTTTTTAAAATCACCTCAATGCCAAACCAGGGCTAACCCAACGTTTAAATCTTAAGGATTTGCTTGCTTTATTACACGATGGTGGTTATAGGAGAGTAAAATGTCTCTATGAATCTTTTTAGTCCTACAAAGGTGGATTGCTATGACAAAGTTGCCAGCTCGTCCTCTTTTTATAAAGGAAAAATGGAACTTTGTCTTAGAGCAAAATGAGGTGAGAATTAACTCGGTCTTGAATTGGCTGCATAGGCAATTAAAGTATGCCTATATGCTCAGATATAATATTGGGTTGAATTGTAAAAGTCTTTATGCTTCCAATAGTAATATGAACTATTGAAATACTTTTCCTAATACGATATATTTACATTAAGTGGTGGGAGGAATAAATTGGTTTCAAATTCATCATTCGTGTCACTTATTATTATGGTCTAATGATATTCCTTTTCACTTGTAAGTGAGAGGTCTAAGATTAGATTCTCGTCAAAGTCGAATTTGAACCACATTATTGCTAACTCATTATGAGGCTAAGAGCACTTCCACCCCTAAAAGCCCATTGAGCAATAGGCAATTCAATCCCTGCCAAATGAACAGTAACTGCCTAATGCATCTCCACCTCTAAACTTCCACCTAAGTAAATAATAACTATCTTTAATGAACAGTAACTGCCCAAGTGCATCTTCACCCCTAAACTGAATAGTCTAGGCTATTGGTATTGAATTATTATTATTATTATTATTTTATAAAATAATAAAAGATAATTTTATTTTTAATTTTGGATAATAATAAAAGATTGGTTGAAAGTATTTGAAAATATTGAAATGTGGTGTAAAGTGGAAGAACATGATTAGGTATTTATGAAAAAATAATAAATTTTTGTATTTTTAATAAATTTTTTGTATTTTCAACTAATTTTCTATTTTTTTATTATTAAATTTCATAAATTTTTTTTAATTATGGCTGATGTTAATCTTACTTCACATGGCCAAGGAGCTAGGGCAGTCGATTTTTGAATCAGCTCAACTAGGCTCCGCAGGAGCCCGATGGATCCAAATGGGCTCGAGGAATTTTGGGAGGGGGAAGGTGATTTAATCCACCACACTTTACGAGATCTGAAAGGGGTGGAAGTGCTCTAAGCTCATATATTCTCACTTAGGGTAGATAATATAAAGATTGAACTCGTCATTAGTAAGATTTGAACTTAATTCATCTCATTTCTAAATGTAGAGAAATAATACTACTTGAACGATTTATTACGAACCACTAAAAATTAACTGGTCTGCAGCTTCCGCACGTAAAGTTTCGGAAAGGATCCGAGTCGGTATTATAACAAATGGAAAGAGTTTTTTTATTAAAAAAAACAATATAAGGAAACCGAAAGAATTTTTTTGTTGAGAATAGTATTGAATATACCCTTTATTTTGGACCGAAAGAGAAAAAAGTTGGATAATATCGCAAAATCACGGAATAAAATATAAAGATTTCCCAACCCAACTGAAAAAATATTATATACCAGGGACGGAAGGAGGCATATGGTTACAAAATTGCAGAGCGACAGAGAAGAAGGCGAGAGAGATGTCTTCCGGCGTCCGGGAGAGAGAAAGGGTGTTTGTGGAGCACTGTAAGGGCGCGAATGGCCTTGACAAGGTCGTCCTCAGAGAGGTTCGAGGCTCCTCCGCGGAGGTACCACCCACCACCGACCCTTCTCTTTCTCCGATCCTTTTTCATTTTCTTCAACGTTTTCTGATTCTGATTTTCCTCTTTTTATTATCGCTGATTTATTTGTTTCTTAATTGTTTCCTCTATCCTTTGCTTTGTCTAGGGAATGCTGGTGGATTCTGTCTATTAGAATTTCAAACCAAATTTTTAATTTAATTCATGTGAAATTGTATCCGGATTTTTTAATTTATTGGGTTTTATTAGATATAGGATGAGCTTTGTGTGTGATTATGGCATTACAATTTGTTTGAACAATAACATATTGAATCAGAAAAGGAAAAATTGAATTTCACTTTTCAACCCAGTAATGTTTGATTTCAGTAGCCATTTTCTTGCGTTTGTGTAGCTGTTTAGACATTATGATTAGCTTGAAAATTCTTATTAGTTCTGCGAGGTAATTGTTCGTTAGATGAGCGGACGGTTGTTCTAATCTTCTTTTTTTCCATGTGTTAGGCCTTGGAATACTCTTTTTTTATGTCAAGTACATCTTAGCACTAGTTGTGTGCTACTTTGAGTATGTGACGATCACACCCTGGTTATAGTGGGATGTAATTCCTACTGGGATTCGTTGTGACGAAGAATGATGCATCAACCGAGTCAGAATAGGCTTCTGGTTTCAGTTTTTAGTGTCCTTAATAGACAAATGATTTGAAACATGTTATGGTATTCAATTCAGGATAGGTTCTTTTTTTGGCGATAAAATGTACTATTATTGATCTGTTACTGGGTTATGGGATTTTGTTGAATGCCTCGTTAGTTTCTCTGCAGTGTACTCGGGTATACAAATACGTGAGACACCGCTTCTATTAGTAGTTTTCAATAAATAACAAAAGAAAAAGATGTAAGGAAATAAAAGGGAAATCATGAGGGGTAAAAGGATAGTAGTCCAATTAATTTGAAGTTTTCTTGCTCAACAAGAGTGTGCATTACCCCTTCATTAATTTGAAGTTTTCTTGCAACACCGCTTCTTTATCCTGTGATGTGCAGATATATACAAATTTGTGTACCTTTTCAGGCCAAATAAAAATTCATGTGCCTTTTACTTATGTGTCCCTCTAACCCCTTCATTGTTGATACTCTTTATTTCAAATATTCCCACAGAAGAATATTTTCTGGGCCTCTGTTCTCTATTTGTGTTCATATGCTAGTGCGTGAGCATGTGCAGGTTTTCATTGATTTGCTAATGTGCTGGAGGACATGTCAAATAGCACCACTAATCTTGTCTTGACAATGTTGCCTTGTGTAGTTTTATCATTTTGTTATTTAGAAGAAAAAGTATTGTGTTTCCTTGACTAGATTGATGTAGTGCTGAATTTTTATTTATTGTATTCCTTATTCAATCTTATGTATTCTTCAAATATTGGGCTTTACCTTGAGTATCTCTGGGTGCTCTCTCTCTCTCTGTTTTGTGCAACAGTTCTTGGGTTTGACAGAAAGATTACTGATAAACATTGTTTATACTTCTGAAACAGGTATATTTGTATGGGGGTCAAGTTACATCATGGAGAAATGAATATGGGGAAGATTTGCTTTTCGTTAGTAGCAAGGTATAAGATTTCAGTAGAGATGTTGCCCAGATTATCTTATGTCCTATGTAGGGTTGCAGTCATAAAGGTGCTTCATATTTGATGCTATCATAACTCTCTAGGGTTGGATGTTTATGCCTTTATGGAGGTTTTAACTTGTAGTGGTTGAAAATGTAACATTGTGATTATGACAGATACAGATTCTTTATTTTGTCTTTTGAATTCCTTTATCTCTTGCTTACTTTGATCTACGTCAAAATATCTTCTCAGGAAACAATAAGAAAAAGTAAACAATAAAAGTTGGATCAAATTCTAGGCCAGTGTGATATTCTCATTATCTTTGATAGTATACAGGTAGGAGGGAGTGGGAGTGCGAAATGAATAAAGCCCATAACTCTGTAATTTGGTAAAGGTCAAACTATGTAGACTAATTATATTAAATTCTTTTGCTAATACAATTTTAGATAAATTTTGATTGCATGCATATGGTCGAACTGAAAAAAAAGAGGAAGGCACATGTTTAAAATAAGAAACAGCTACAGAAAATTGAAAGTTGGGTGGCTTTGGAAAATGCTACTTCCCATTCACCAATTATTTTTCTGTGACCTTTTATTTCCTTTCCCTTTTGTAAACTATAAATAAAGTCCATTTGTCATAGACTATTTATATTTGAGGAAGTAAATAATCAATGATGACACTTCAGACCTCCACCTCATTCTCTGACAAATTGTTTCCTCCGTTGTCTCTTGCCTCTCTTTTTTCTGTAAAGTTCTAAGACAATGAGAAAAAATTGAAAAGGCTATGAGGGATGTGAAAAATGGTACTGATTTTGGAAAGACGTGAAGTTTGGTGAAATTTTACATAGTCTTGCAGCAGTAGGAAGATGTGTTTTGTGTGGAGGCTTGCATAATAATCCTGTTGCAGCCGTATCAGGGTACTCCAGGCTTATTATGAGTAGAAAACAGAGAGACCTTTGTAGCTTTGAGAGGACATATAATTAAAAGAACCAAACTCAGATGATGGAAATTCGGAGAATGGATGTTGAGAATCATACTGATGGCTGCTATGTGTTATGTCAGTTCCACCACCCATGTCAGTAATGCTTACTGATCTAGCATAGCTGTGAGTTTTTTCCCACCTTTTCTAATATAAATTCTTGCTTCTTGCAGGCTACTTATAAGTCTCCTAAGGCTATCCGTGGTGGTATCCCAATATGTTTTCCTCAAGTAGGTGTCCTTCATCGTTTATCTCTACTTTCATTCTTTGGTTACTTTTCCTTTCTATTTGTTTTGAACATAAATAGTGTTCATATGCAGTTTGGAAGTCATGGTTCTCTTGAACAACATGGATTTGCAAGGAATAGGCTTTGGAGTATTGATCACGATCCCCCACCTTTCCCAACAAACAGCGGTAACAAGGCTTTCATTGATTTAATCCTCAAACCCTCTGAAGAGGATGCAAAGATCTGGCCTCATAGGTATTTTACTTAAAGTTGATAATTGCACATTTACTTAAGCTATAAGGTAGTGTGTCGTTTCTTCCTGGTGGATGGAACAGGCAAATGTCAGCTCTGTGCTCGTGTACACACACACACACACACACACACACACAACCACATACAGACACACGTCATATATGGTTATGGTGCTATCTTGCACAACCAGTTAATTAAAATACTACTCTATGGTCTATGAAGCGTTAGATTTTAAATATGTCTAAGTCCTCTTATTCATATTTTTTATTGCTGGATACCTGTTTGGTTGAATTCTAATTATTCAGTGGATCTCTGTTTTGCATTGCTGGGTTAAATAATGATGTAATAGCAATTACTTGCAGATATGAATTTCGCCTTAGGGTAACTTTGGGACCAGGAGGGGATTTGATGTTGACTTCTCGCATCCGAAATACAAACACTGATGGAAAGTCGTTTACATTCACATTTGCCTATCACACCTATCTGGCCATAACTGATATCAGGTTTAAAGATACAATTTCTTGCCGTTGTTTGAATTGTTTAAATCAAATAGTTTAGCGTTCCTGCATAGTTTTCTTTGACAAGAACAGGAAGGCATTGTAGACATATGCTGTTATATTGCTCGCCGTCTTTGCTGTTGTTTAAGCATTATATAAGCCATATATATATATTTTTAAATACCGGGTTGTAATTCCTGTCAGATTTAGGATTGTGAGAATGGAAGGGATAAAATGATATGTTAGGGTAACATTCATTCGATATGTTTAAGTTTTGACTTTTGATCTGTTAGAGTAACATCCATTTCTAAACATTGCAAGACATATTCTGGTAGCCAATTAATCTGAATATATTGTCTAATAATATTAAAGAATTTCAGGGGAAATTTACCACACAATTTTCTGTGCATGCAAGTATGAGTGCATATCATGTATGGGTTTATAACATTATGGAAGTCCCTGTTTTGAAATTTTGTAATGAGAAATAAACTACATCAGTCATGAGAAACCTTTCTCTTGAAATATGGCAGTAGACGTTTTGGAGGTCCATTGCTTACTGATGATTCAATGGCAAATTCCTGGTGTTTTCCCGACGGTGTTTATTCCATCTTCCTTTGAAAGTATTTGTCCCTGTTTTCTTAATAAATAGTAGAGCAGTAGATAGTTTAAATGACAGAATTTAATAAAGTATTATTCGAATTTGGATATTCCATAGATGAATTTCATAGTTGGCATCTCTACTCCGTGTGAGAGACTTGTTTAATGCATACCTATGGATGAATCATGTCAGACATGGTATACATCCCATTGGAGGCCTCTATGTGCTTCTAATCCATGGCTGGAAAGTTTTCCTTTCTGTTGTTTGTGCATCAAAATAATCCATGGTACACACTGTCTTGGGGCGTCTCTGCTTCAAAACAATCCTTCTCTGCAAAGTGTTCCTTTGTGTATGTGCATTGACTGTCATGTTGCTTTTATATAGTGAAGTGCGGGTAGAAGGACTGGAGACACGGGATTATCTGGATAACCTGAAGAATAGAGAGCGATTTACCGAGCAGGGGGATGCAATAACATTTGAGTCTGAGGTTAGTGTTTGGAAGATTGATGTTTTCCACTGTTGTTTTGGTTCTTATCTATGTTTATTTGTTGCTAAATGATGTTTTTTATTGTCAAGGTGGACAAAGTTTATCTCAGCACGCCTACAAAAATTGCTATTCTGGACCATGAAAGGAAGAGAACATTTGTGTTACGGAAGGACGGGCTTCCAGATGCTGGTGAGTTTTGATCAGTCAATTTCTTTTGCTACAAAACATTTATGTCAAGGAACTTATAAAAGAAAATCTGCAGTTTTAGACATGCTTTTATGAGGTTTTTACACTTTTAAAAGAATTAACAAGAAGCCATCTGTCTTATCCATGCTAGATATTAAGTCAATTGAGTAAATGTGGAAGGTCTGCGTGTTTCATTAAAGGGCTTATGGGCATACAAAACAAAAGTCATCTTTAGTGTTAATCAGATTGTCCTTTTCCGTTGCAGTTGTCTGGAATCCATGGGATAAGAAAGCAAGGGCAATTACTGATTTAGGGGATGATGAGTACAAGCATATGCTGTGTGTCCAGGCTGCTTGTGTGGAAAAGCCTATTACTTTGAAACCTGGTGAAGAATGGAGAGGAAGGCAGGAACTGTCTGCTGTCCCTTCCAGTTACTGCAGCGGACAACTTGACCCACGGAAGGTACTGCTAGGCGGTTCATGATGAGCCATTTTGATGCATCTCTTGTACAGGTAATTACTGAAATCAAATATACCTTTTCTACCTCCATTATTGGTTTGAAGATCATCGTGCTAATAGATAGGACTGCACATGCATGGCTGGCGTGTGTTTGTGCATGCTTTTTATGTAACTCTTGAGTCACCCTAGTCTTGACATGGAGAACTTCAAAACAATTTCTACTAGACCTACCCAATGTTTGTGTGTTCTGATAAAGTAGCGAGTTCTAAACTTTGTAGAAGACTTGTTCTTACTTAACCACCGGTTGTTTCATCAAAAATAAGCAAAATAACAAAGAAATCACCAGGTTACACAACCATAGACATTTTAGCCCCCGTGTTTAAACGTGTATCATTGATCATGACCTATAGTCATGCAAATCAAAAATAAGAAAAATAACAAAGAAATCACCAGGTTACACAACCATAGACATTTTAGCCCCCGTGTTTAAACATGTAGCATTGATCATGACGTATAGTCATGCAATATATTTTCCGTTATCAGTTGGATTTCAGTTTCGCTAACCTTTTCAAAATAGGAATGTCTTTACAAAAATTAATAATTTTATTCAAGGATTTTGCTTATATTTTCTTTCTATTGTTACCTTTTGCGACCAAGTGGTGATGACTATTATTACATAAAGGCATTGCAGGCACACTTTGCATTGGAGGTTTGGCAGGATTTTTCGGTTGGATGGCAGATTCATTACAAAGCCGAATTTGTCTATAAGGAGTTTCATCGGATATTTGATTAATGCAAGAACACGAAGGCCAGTTAAAGAAAAGTTAGTTAATTATTTGTACATCTATAGGGTCTCTCTACCAAAGAAACAAAGAGGAGAAAGCAGAAGGCCTTTTCGCTCCCCCTTTGTTTTCTGGCCCTTCACAATACTCCTTTCAGTCGAATTTTAAACCGAGATGATTGTATTCTTTTCTGTCGATGAGTATTTTGTCCGTGTTGAACGATGATTCTTGTAATTCTCTTATCTTTGGAAGCGTAATGTTACCAAACACTCGATGGATTGGTTCGTTTGCAAGATTTTGCACTGTGATTTAGTTTGTTTCATAGATGATATTTTATGCATTTTTTAACTTCTTTTTTAATTTCTTGGAGGAGAAGTTACTGTTTGGTAGCAGAATTTTGTTTTTTCATTTGGAGTGGTTGGCATTGTGAAGATGAAGAATTATTTTTCTTTGATCTTCTTAACTCTCTTTTACATAAACGAGTTCTAACATGAGTCTTACAAATTAATAAATTATATCCTGTAACTTAAAAAATAATTGGTCACATAGTGCTACGGTCTAGTTTTCATTTCTTAGAAAAGTTGCATAATGGTTTCTTTATCAACACATTCAAAAACATTTATCGCAATGCAAACAATTAAGGAGTATCTCGCGCACTGATCTCTCATTTGTTAAGGATTGGAAGTTTAAAGATATTCATGGTGGAAAAATGCTCTCCACTAAGTTGTTGCAACTAGTAATATTGACGGTAACACTAAAGAGGCTTATGGTTTGACAGGATAATGGATTTGGGATGTGAAATTTTCTTTCACATGTGTGGTGTGCCCAAGATTGGAAATAAAATTTTGTGAGTTCACGGAAATTTGTAAATTAGGACTCTCCCTTTTCTTTGCGGGTCACTCAAGCTGCCTTTGGTTGGAATGAGATCTTGGATCTATGGGTGTAGAGCCTGTGGACCGAGAAGTCTAGAGTTGCGATTTTTGGGCTTGTCGCTCACACAGAGCGACACAAAAAACAGAAAATTGAAGTCTGAATGATTTTCAAGTCTCTCTTTCTATTTCCTTTAGAACTTCATTGTCGTTATTAGTAAAGATCACGGCCTCTAATTGGAGAGAAAGAGTTCTAAAGAGGAGGTCGGCAAATTTTTAGGTTTTAGAAGGTTTTATATTTACAAAACTGCTCGAAAATGTCTTTACATTTACAAAAATGCCCCTGCTGTGTCTTGCGGCAATGAGTTTGTAGATTTAGGGTTTGGTAAGAGGAAGGAGTGAGGATTTCCAACATATTAAATATTGAGTTTTAAGTAATAGTGAAGTTCGCGTGTCAACAATTGAGTAAGAGAAAAGACGAGTAGGAGAAGATAGCTGATAGCTAGCATCTCTCGACCAAGTATCCGCAAAACAACAATCTGAATCCCCTGAATCATATATAATGTCAGTTCAGGTTGGAAGTTCATGGCATCCTTGAAGATCATCAAGCCAACAATATTGTGAACTCTATAGCTTGATAGGCTTTCTCGTACCATCACGTACGTAATATATGCTGCATGTTATTTTCGCCACAAGTACACATTATACAGGGACTAGGAGGCTCTTAATTTCTTTCATTTTTCAGGGAAAATATTATTTATATTTACACATACGTAGTGTCATATTTCATCCATCTTATACTGCGATTGACACCTACAACAGTAGTGTGCCACTGCAAGTGTTGGCAACAATTTGGCTGTAAAATATGATGCCAATAATGTGAGATGCTGGACAGCAGCAGCGGCAGCAACACATTATTATTATATATATTATCTGATTGGGGTCCCATGAGTCTCATTGTTTTTATGCGCATGCATGATTTGAAGAGAGATGTGAGGTTTTACTACTATTATTGTTAGAAGACCACTCGAAAATTCTCCAGAAGGGTCTCTGTCTTTGGTGCTTCCGTTTGGCCGGCGGGTGGTTGTCCGTGTCTCCACTCAGCATCTGCCACATCACTTGCACATCTTGATACCCACACGTTTGTACGTCATCGTGAAGCTTCAAAAGCCCATCACCTGCATCCAAATTCAACCACACAACTTTTTCAATTATCCTTAATAAAATCTGAAATATATTGAAAATATATAAAGTGGTACGGGTTTTGTGATTTCGACATCAAGGTTGCATCAGTAAAGATGTTGATCCTATCTTTAGGCCTCAGCTTTCGGCTCAAGGACGAAACGAAAGATTGGTCACTTACCAAAGTCCCACCCTTTCTGAGTTGGAAAACAAAAACCAAAAAAAAACAAATAAATAAATAAAAAAAGGTCCCTAAAAGTATATATCACTTTAAAAGGTCTCAAATCACTAATTAGAACACACTTTTGTCAATTTTATACGAGTACAACTACTATGATGCGTACTATTTAGTGGTACAAGTTTTATACAAAATCTAACCGTTGTAAGGATGCATCTGACCCTTATATATCTCCATATCCAAGATCTAACAATTAAAATTCTAGACCACTGAATAGTATGTATCATGAAACAAATTCGTCTAGGTTTCCAGTGTATTCCTCCAAATCTGCAATGGGATCTTTCAATGCATGATTTCTATCTTACTACTCTCAAGTTTTCAAATATTCTAATTTTACCATCCAAAGTTTATTTCATCTCACTTTCTTACCATTTTCATGCATCAATTATTCTTTTCGTCAATAATTGATGGGAAGAGAAGAAGAAAAACCCTAGGACCTTAGAGAGAAACCTAGACCAATGATACCATGTAGAAATATGACTTTGTGTAGTGATGTGTGCAAATATTGCGGATTAAACAAATTCCTTTTTTTTAGTAGGAATCCTATAATAACTAAAATTGAAAAATTATAAGACATGCAATAATTACGAAGATGATTCCAATTTTATTTCCTTTAATCTAACAGTCCTCCATTAATTGAAGAAGTGGCTAATTGAAGAAGTGGCGCATTTTGTCCCACCAAATTTATTCCACGTGGAGTGATATAAAAGTCACTCACGTCACCAATCAATGAGAGACTTAACGAATAATCAAACGGAGTCATGTCACCAATCAATTAAAGACTTAACGTATAAACAAACGGACGTAAGAAAGTAATAGGAAAATCAATGTTTGAGGCTTTGAGTTCGAAAGTGAGACAAACAAAATAAACATTTAAATACTAAAGGCAAAAAAATTAAAAACATTATGAAAGTAAAATGGAAATTACTCTTCAGTTAATGTAACCAAAGTCAGATTTAACCACTTAATGCTACAGTTTAGTAGTATTCATCTTCATTTGTAAGTAAAATGTCTTAAATTTGATTATCGCTAAAAATAAATACGAACCAAATTAATATGACTAGTATATATCGAATGTATTACAAAATCAAATTTTAAAAAATACCTTTAAAAAAGGACTTGAAAACTTTCAGTTTTAATTATAAGGACAAAATAAAGGGTAAAGTGAATAGTACTATAATTGACTTTTTAGTATAAAAATGTAATTTTTCGTTAAAGTGAATAATACCGAAAGTTTTTCGTTAAAGTTTCATTTTCTTAGGAAAACTAATGAAAAAGGCTTGAAAACTTTGAGTTTTAATGATAAAACAAAATAAAGGGTAAAATAAATAGTACTATAATTGATTTTTTAGTGTAAAAATGTGATTTTTCGTTAAAGTGAATAATACCGAAAACTTTTCGTTAAAATTCTATTTTTTCTTTAGGGCCTGTTTACAAGAATTTAAAATGGAAAAGAAAACAATAACTTTGCGGAAGCTTTTTGGTGGAATTCATCATTATGTTGGAGAGAACTTCCCAAATGATGGAATCAAAACTTGTCTTCTCAAATTGCTTAAAGTTACTAAAATTAAAATTTTCACTATTTTTAATTTTTATTGGGGGACGCTGAGTGTTTCTTTATTACATTTGGATGTGAACTGAAACGAAAAAGCTGATCACTAGATTTTGCTTTTCTTTCTAATTTGGCTAAGTGGAGTAACAGTAAGCTCCATTACCAGTACCTCTTAATTAATTATTAAAATGAAGAAAAAAAACCACTCATAACCTTTAGGTAATGGACCCTCATTTTGACTAATGTTTTTTTTCGGGTACAAATAAATTCATTTACCCAGGCACGGACAAAATTTAAATGTATTGTATCATCCATTAATTTTCCCTTTGATTGAAAATTATAACTTAATTGACTTAGTATTACGGTCCAATAGTCTTCAATTTATAAAAGATAGAGATATTGCTATAAGCTCAATGGGCTATAGCCGAGTGCAATTCTTGGAAAAATTAGAAATTACTACTATGACTTAGCATAAATTCGTGAAAATAAAATTTTAGCCCATCCTAAATCTAATTTACACTCCATGCTCCAAGACAAGGAAAATATTAGCCCACCCCTGTATAAATTTTTAGCTCTGCCGTTATTATAAGTAAGGTCTTAAATTCGACCCTTGTAGAATGACAATTTAACAGTAATTTATTGTAATTGACCAATTGTGTGATTTAATCTAAGTTTTGCATCTTTTAGTATAAATACATCATTGTATTAACAAATTATGTGAATTCACATATACTTTTGTCTACAGGGGTAAAGTAAAAATATTCATTTTTTTGTCATGTTCATCATGGTAAGATAGAGAACTTGATGATGTTATAATCATCAATAACTAGATTTTCTTGTGGCCTTTTCTAGAAGTTTTGATACTTGTGGATGATTAAAAAAATGTTCAATGTACACAACCTAGAGGGATAGGGGAGATTTTTTTAGTGTGTCGAATACACAGTCTAGTACACCAAATGTCATAATACAAGTGATTCTGGCACACTAAAAAAAATTCTCGAGAGATAGAGCCAATCATATTAATTGTATTGACTTAGGTAGAAGAGTGTTCTTAAAATAATTCTAAATATGGCTGATAAATAAGGGACCACACATCAAAAATTAGAGAAGTGGGGGATGTTTGATAGCCAAACATGACACCTATTAGAAAACGTTATATAATACTCAGTGATTTAGCAAAAAATGAAATAAAAAAAATCCTATCAGCACTAACATTACTCATGGATTAACATTAGAAATCAAACCGGTTTGCAACAACCACTTTGAATCAAAATTAAGGATACAGTTTTAATGTTACGTGTCACCCAGTATTACTGGTGTTTTAACCACTAAATTTGAATTTCACAGTTGTTAAATATTCTATCTTTGATCTCATATGTTTATATTTATTTTTCGTATCATTCATGGCTGAAAAAAGTGCAAAATACAGGAAAATTTGTTTGACAAAGAGGAATGAAATTAAAACATGCTTCCTATGAACGCAATGAAAAGGAAACACAAAAAGAATACAGAGATGAGGAAAAGGATAGAATAATAAAAAAAGAAAAATAAGTGGGAGCGTCTATCTATATATACGAATTATGAAGCTTAATATCTAGCATGGAAAATTGTGAATCATCCACCTACAAGTTTTCCAAGAGAAAAAAAAGAAAAAAAAGAAAAAAAAGAAAAATGATAAATGGATTAGGTATAGCTGGCTTGTAGGGTTAAGATATTATTCCAAGTGCTACACATATATCTGCAGCAGATTATGAATAAAACAACACTATACATAGATAAACTGAGAAAGAAGAAGAAGAAGAAGAAGATGAGGATGATGAGATGATATATAAGTGAGTGACTGACCATTTTTGTGATCCTTGACACGAGTAGAGACGGCAAGCCAGACACGGCGGACAGGGAAGCTCATCTTGTCCCAAAAATCCATCAACCTTTCTTTTATCACTTTTACTTTCTTTCTTCCTTTCCTTTTACCGCCACTCACTCTAACTACTGCTGTGCTGCTCCTTATCCCTGCCAGACCTGCACTCTCGTCTCTCTCTCGAGAATTAATAAGGATGACACAAAGAAATGTTTTTACAGAGACCCGAGAGAGATTAAGAGGGAGGCGACTCAGAGAGCTATTGAAAACCTATAAGTACATATACATGATAAGCTCACCACCACCAATAAGAACCACCGACACATCTCCCTCTCTCTCTACTCCTCACTGTTCATTATATTCTTTATTTAATCTCTACTTTTTTTGTGTAAGAATAAGACTTTTTGGTCTCCAAATATACATCTTCAAATATATATGATCTCATTAGTTAGAACTAGGTCGACGAATTCTTAAAGAACAAAAAAAGCAATTAGGTAGTATAGATATATTTTTACATTTTGCTCTAGAAACGATCAATGTTTATTGTATCCTCTTTGTATAGTCGTTATGTTATATATGACAAATATGTCATTGTTATTGAAAAATAATTATCCTGCAAATTAAATATGATATTAACTATTTCTGCAGCCTGCAATACTGACAGCCCACTGCTGTTTTGAGAAATAAGTTGTGGAATCCCGAAGGTGCAAAATTATCATTTTGCCCCTCGTCTTTAAACGTGCGCAACTCATTCATAAAAACAAGTACTATCTAAATAAAATGAGAAAAGAGTAATAAGTGAAAAAAACTCAAATGTCCACGCAAGACCTTCACCTAAGACTTTCACTTAACCCGCTAATGGTATTGTAGGGTAATGCTAAAAAGATTAAACTTGAAGACTAAATTTGCATACTAAATGTGTCACGAATAAAAATGAGCACGTTTATTAATGTTTAAGTAATAAACCAATCATCAATTTCCATGTAATTTAGTTTCCAAAATTTAATTTACAAATTTAGTTTTCTTAGCATTATCTTTTTTGTAATTTACAATGTCTGAGGATAAAATCTAATAAAATAATAAAAATAGGAATGGAATGTAGGAATTAGGATCCTCTCCGGATCCATTCCCTAGGGATCTTAGGGATCCCATAATCCTATCCGTTCATCGTATATCGTGCGGTAAAAAATTATTTAAAATTTAAAATTTAAAATTCAAATATAAATAGTACCTAACGAAAACTGACCGCACGATATAAAATAAACGGACATGATTGCAGGATCCCTAGGAGAACATCCGAGAATCTTGATTCGGAATGTAGCAACATCTCCATTTAGTCACCGTTCATGGTGAGCAATTCCATTGGTCATCCTGCATAAAATAAAAGGAGCTTTCATGTCACAATTATATTGTCGTCATGTCAACTCATTTCATTAAAAGTCTTTGGTGTGAGTTACACTTGGCCAGTATTTTTCAAAATTAAATATTCAATTAATGCTTGTTCACTCGTATTCAACACGTAAAATATTCAGAATGACCTTGTCCAGTTGTATTGTGCAAGAACTAAGAACAAAAAGGAAGTAAAGAGGAATTAAGAAAAGGATAATGTTAGGAGATCAAACTAAGAAAAAAATAAAGGAATTTACAAAATGTAATGTTAGGAGATCAAAATCTTAAATTAATTTTTGTCAATTATATGATAGTTGTGGATAATTAAATTATTAACTAAATGTTAATTAATATGCTTACATTCTATTAGTGTTATATCCGTTAATTTACAAATTTGATCTAAACAATTAGTCTACTTAATTACTCTAAGCAAATGACATGCACTAGCACAATTGATGATACACACTCTCTCTCTTCTTTATATGAAAAGTTAGTAAGATATTTTTGTTAGTGTAATTATAATGTTCTGGCCACGGAGAGAAGATTAAAATATGATTATCATTATTATCATTATTATTATTATTATTATATGGACTACTTCCAGTTGAAAACAAATTTTTCTCCGATTCCAAAAATACGGTGTTGTTTCAATGTCATTATCTTCCCTTCCTCCAAGACAAAGGAGTCGATTATTATTATATAACTTATTTGGGATGAGAAAACAAAGAGTCTATGTATAGTGCTACGTATATGTCTGCCTATATTCTTGAAGATCATAACCCATACGTGTCACATCCCGGCCCGGGCGCAGCCACCTCCCGGGCCCGCTCCACCACCGTAGCACGATATTGTCCGCTTTTGGCCCCGACCACGCCCTCACGGTTTTGTTTCTGGGAACTCACGAGTAACTTCCCAGTGGGTCACCCATCATAGGAGTGCTCTAGCCCTCTTCTCGCTTAACTTCGGAGTTCCGATGGAACCCGAAGCCAGTGAGCTCCCAAAAGGCCTCGTGCTAGGTAGGGATGAGAATATACATTTAAGGATCACTCCCCTGGTGATGTGGGATGTTACAATCCACCCTCCTTAGGGGCCCGACGTCCTCGTCGACACACACCCAGCCAAGGTTAGGCTCTAATACCAAATGTCACATCCCGCCCCGGGTGCAGCCACCTCCTGGGCCCGCTCCACCACCGTAGCACGATATTGTCCGCTTTGGGCCCCGACCACGCCCTCACGGTTTTGTTTCTGGGAACTCACGAGCAACTTCCCAGTGGGTCACCCATCATGGGAGTGCTCTAGCCCCATTCTCGCTTAACTTCGGAGTTCCGATGGAACCCGAAACCAGTGAGCTCCCAAAAGGCCTCGTGCTAGGTAGGGATGATAATATACATTTAAGGATCACTCCCCTGGTGATGTGGGATGTTACAATACGCATGCAGTATAAAATAAAGGTAAATAAATGTTTAGTCCATTAGACTAAGTCCATTAATAATAGTAGTTAAGCAGTAGTTCAGTGGCTGCAGAGAAAGGTTTGATGAGAATAATAGTAGGCCACTACACTAATTATAATAAGACCAATAATGCTAGAAGTAGCTTGCAAAATAGAATTGTTAGTCTAATAATATATTTTCATAATATGACTCCAAATTCCTACACTGCATGGTTTTAGTAGAGGGAAGAGGAAGATGAAAATGGTAAATACACACATACACACATACACACATAAATCTCTCTCTGATATGAAGACATGCTATCATGACGATCGTAATATACCTTAAAAAAATTACAGCGCACTGATTTTGGTCATTGTATAGTTTGGACAGAGCTCCACTTTGCTCTAATATATAGTTTCTATTGTTGTGATTTAAATTTGTAGTGTATTAGCAGTATGATTTATATAATTTCTACTTCATTTTTTTAGTGCGAGGTATGATGTTAGATATTTTTTAAGGGCGACTTCGATATTAATTTATTGGATAAATGACAAAAAACTACCTCAACTATTGGTGTCACGACACTTTCATACCTCATCTTTAAAACTTCACAATGTCATACCTCATCTTTAGAATTTGGTCCAATATTATACCTCCGTTAGCTTGGCCGTGAATTTGTCAGTTAAATGCTGATGTGGCTTGATCCGAGGCCCAGTTCCTCATCTAGATGGATCCCACGTGGCACCACACCCAATGTTTTCCCGCCAAATGGCAACCAGCTAGATTCCTAATACACGTCGCACCACTCCCAGGACGACACGTGGATATTCCATTAAAATTAAAATTTTATATTAAAATTAAAAATTTTAAAAATTAAATTTTTTTTAGAACGCTGTAAAGTGTGCTTGGTTCCCCCCCCCCCCCCCCCCCCCGCCCCCCCCACACGATATCCAAATCCCGCAATACCTGTTGATCAAATTCCCTTTCCCAATTTTTGAAAAAACAAAAACCCTAACCCTAGTTTTCACGGCTCCAAATCTCGAACAATCAGATTAGAAATTCAGCGAAAAACCCAAATCATCTCGTTGAATTGCTTCCCTGACTTCGTTGGCTTTGAAGAAAAATCGAAGGATTCACCATGGGGTGGTACGTGCGTGAGGATCCCGACGAAACGACGCCTACCTATTGTAAGTTTTTTGTGCTTTTGATGATTCCAAACGTATAGTGGACTTATTTTTTTGGAATGGGTTGAATGTGGGTTTATTCTTTGTTAATTTGAAATGGTTCCTGGGCATTGTTTATTTTTGTTTGAAAAGTGTGCAGAAGGGTGTCCTTGGAAGTGTTGTGCTGGAAAAATGTATGGTTTGAACAGCATACAGATCAAGACCATACTTGATGAACACACATGTGGGAGAACTTGGGCAAACAAGAACATGAAGTCCCCTTTGCTGACTGATTTGTACATGGATAGGATAAAACTGAATCCCACATGGCCCATGGAATCCTTTTTGGCAATTGTCGAATCATAGTGGAATCACGGTTGTTCAAAGAGGAAGACTTACAGGGCTTTAGATAGGGCTTTAAAGATCATTGATGGAAAACATGCAGAGCAGTACACAAAGTTGTGGGACTTTGCTGAGGAAGTGAAGAAGACTAACACTGGAAGCACAATGAAGGTGAAGTTGGATAAGGGGAGGTTCCAAAGGATATATGTGTGCTTGGGGGCTTGCAAAGAGGGGTTTAAGTCAGGGTGCAGACCATTGATAGAATTAGATGAGTGTCATTTAAAGAGTGTATATGGAGGTCAGTTACTTTGTGCTGTTGGCATTGACCCAAATGATGAAACATGGGTTATAGCGTATGCAGGTGTAGATATGGAGAATAAGTCCAGTTGGATTTGGTTCTTAGAGTTATTGGCCGTTGATGTTGGGATTGTTAATCAATGAGGATGGACATTTATCAGTGATCAGCAAAATGGGTTAATTCCGGCCATCCAAAAAGTTCTCCCTCATTCCCACTACAGATTTTTTGTGAGACATTTGTATACCAACTTCAGAAATCTGTTCAAAGGGAAAACATTGAAGGATGCTTTGTGGTCAGTAGCCAGAACAACAACAGTTCCCTACTTCAAAAAAACAATGGAGGATATGAAGAAGCTCGATAAAAAGGCCTACGATTGGTTGGTGAAGAAGCCTCCACATCATTGGAGCAAGTCCCATTTTGAAACACATCCCAAGTGTGACATGTTGCTGAACAATCTCTGTGAAAGTTTCACTACTGTCATACTTGTGGCGAGACAAAAACCGATTGTCACCATGCTGCTCCTTATTTATACACTCTTAATGAAGAGAATTCGGATGAGAAGAGATATAATGGTGAACAAAGTTGGAGATCTCTGTCTTAAAATCAAGAAGAAGTTGGAGGAAGCCAAAATTCAAAGTGGCAAGTGCATTGCACAATGGTCAGGGGGCGTTAAATTTCAAGTTGATGCTGGAAGGGGGGGAGCAATATGTGGTTGACTTGGTTGAGATGACCTGTTCTTGCAGAAAGTATGCCTTGACAGGAATCCCATGCAACCATGCAATAGCGGCCATAAATTTCAAGAGAGAAAAACCGGATGACTATTTCGATGCTTATTATTTGAAGGCGCGGTACATGGAGGTGTATTCTCATTTAGTAATGCCGATGAATGAGATGTCTTTGTGGGAGGAAACTGATAACCCACCAATATTGCCTCCTACATATACAAGGCAACCTGGAAGGCCGAGGAAGAAGAGAAACAAGGAAACTGCTGAGAGGGACAATGAAGGTGAACAAACTCCCTCAAACCCAACCGATGATCCTCAAGGTCCTCCTCAGCCACTTAAGCTAGGAAGGAAAGGGCAAGGCACTTTGAAATGTACCATATGCAAAAAGAAAGGTCATAATGCAAGAACCCATCATAGACATCTTCCTCCAAGGGACAAACAGGTAACATTTTCTAACATGGCATTACTTGGTTTGATCTAGGATCTGTGAAATGGGTTCTCATTAATGGGGATCAGATTCTGATCTTTGCATGTTTAATCTAAATGGGTTGGATGAGTTGATGTTATTATGTGTTTCTGAATATGCCTGATCTGAAAGTTGATGTATTAGGTCTGTTAGATGTGATTGGATTTAGTGAATGTTTCTGTTATGTGTTGTGATCTTTGATCTTGCTTCTGTTTGATATCGATTCGGCTATGTTTACTTGCTTGTAGGGGAAGGAAAAAAACATAAAAGAAAAGTTAATGGTTGCTATATAATGAGGTGGTGGTAACTTTTTGTGATACCGATGAGTCATTTCTAAGAAATTGGTTCTATAGGACGTGCTTGATTTGGTGATTTTGAGCTTTTAATCAACAAATTACAAAGTTCATGTGATTTTGGTTTCTCTGTTTTGTTTTAAACTAAGGGGATCCGCCATTTTAATTATATTGTTCAGACTCTTAATCCTTTAATATCATTTTCTACTTTGTAGGCATCCACATCCCCTCAAGGACAAACTGCACCTAAAAAAAGGAAGAGGACAAGGAAAACAAAGGTGAAAACTTAACCATTTCCATAGTTGTAAAACATTTGGATTTAGTTAAAAAGCTTGCTTGGTCTCTAAATGAACTTTGGATTTAGGCATCACAATTAGTAGCTGAATCGTCTAGAAGCACCAAGCAGAGAAAGACCAAGCAATCCACTAACTGAATCATCCAAAGGCATCAAGCACAGAAATACCAACCAATCCAGCCACGTTTTTTTGCACAGGTGGTTGTTTTTTGTGAAGGAATTGTAAAGTTCTAATAGATTTTATGCATCCAATTTGTAAAGTTAGAACAAGTTTTATGCATCCAATAGGTCTTTTGTGAATTGAATGGATGATGTAGCAGGTTTTTATGAATTTAGTAGGTTTTGTAATGTTAGTTGGAGATGCTAGATGAATTCTGTTCATTTTTTGAACAGATTTAACAATTTCTGCATAATTAAGCAGGTTTTATGCTTAATTTGGTCTATTTCATATTTTTCTTGCAAATGATGAGTAGTTTGTGCTTGAATACACTTGTTTTGTTGTGGTTATATCATTATTTTTGGGTGAGATTTTTTTAAATTTGAGGTCAAGGATGATAATCTGTGCTTAAAATGGTATATATCACTTTTTTTTAGCGGGAAAAATGGAATTTCAAAATTCAAAATTTGAAATTCAAATTACCAAAAAAACAACAATTATGTTTTCTGACGTGGATGCTATTTGGCGGGAAAACATTGGGTGTGGTGCCATGTGGGATCCATCTGGGCAAGGAACTAGGCCCCGGATCAAGCCACATTAGCATTTAACTGACAAATTCACGGCCAAGCTAACGGAGGTATAACATTGGACCAAATTCTAAAGATGAAGTATGACATTGTCATGTTTTAAAGATGAGGTATGAAAGTGTCGTGACACTAATAGTTGAGGTAGTTTTGTGTAATTTACCCTAATTTATTATGACTCATTGTGTAGTTTAACTTAAATCTCTCATGCCTTAATATATATAGGGGAAAAAATTACGTAAATAACAAATTCGATTTACAAATTTGAATAAATTACATCACAGTGCAATAAATTTTCCATTTTCCTGAACTTTTGTGTATATTTTTTCTAACTTAGACTGTTTTGTCCGGGGTCTTACATTTTGCTCTCCTTTTGTTTAACCCAAGATTTTGAGTGAGCAAATCAAAACGGAAAATCCAATCAGATGGGTTTGATTGTTTGAATTCATCTCAACTTTTTCTTCTATGAATACAAAATTTGGTAAGCTTTGTGTTCAAGAATCAAAGCTTCCAATGCAGTGTCGGCAAGCTCTTCTCCACGTGTTCCATACTCAATGGCGGGAGAACGCTTGGTTGTCAAGGGAGATGAAGCTTTTGATATTTTCTAATACAACACCCCATAATTCTTATTCTTTATTTTTAGGCAACGCATAATTCATTCATGAAAGGTGTTCCATCTCTTTACGTGATCTTGGAACTACCATATCCACTTCGCAGTGAACAAACTTGCCTATAGCAAATTCACCTAAAGCGAATTCACCTAAAGCGAAACTACAAAACTTGCCTATAGTGAGACCAAACAACTCATATTATGGAGAAATCTTACATCCTTTTTTGAAAGTTAAACTAATGACCTAGTTTATATCCCTTAACGGACATCTTACCCCTAAGCGCCAACTCTCTTCAAAACTACGTTTGAATTAATGACATGGCATGAGTATTTTTGTGAAATCTTGCCTCAAATTTTAATGATGTATTTCATTTAGGAAAGATTTTAAGAATTTCATTAACTTTCATTCATTAAATTCTCATGTTCAACCTAAGTAGGATTACACTTGACTTTGAGGGACCGAAAAATCCAATTGTCCTTTGGAGTCTGATTTGGGACTAGATGGATAACTCTCAATAACGTAGGTAAAAACGTGTCCGATTCGGAGCTAATAACAAAGAAATTAAAGGCGTTTCAAGTTGAATACTTTGATAAATTGGAAAAATTCCTTAACACATCCAGTCTTCTCCATTTATCAGTGTGACACATGAGATCATGACATGGTAAATCTGTATCGTGCGATCACTATTTATGAGTACCATGTAGCAATGTGGTGCACGAGATCTGACTTGGTACATTCTTATCATGTGTTCACTACTTTGGAGATCGGTTGGTCTTCTAGTACAAGCATCATCTCCATTCATTAGAGTTATAAAGTCATAAGAGGTGGTCATGCTTAGTTAATCTACAATGGAAGATCACTAACTCTTTAGTAAGCAGGATTTGGTGTTGTTCATGTTGGTACACAACCCCATAAGTTGTAAGCGTCAACCAAATTATGTTGCTCCAGCCCTAGCTTGTACTTTATTATAAATATGAAAGAGACGATTAAATACATGTGGGTGAAAAGAGTGTTCAGTTAAACAGTAAATAGTATTAACCAAAAAATGTTTTAGACAGTAGATAGTGTGAGAATATTATAATTGTTTTAACAATGAGAACCATACTGTTAGAACCAAAAGGATGATGAAGTATCTTTCATGCTGTGAATGGTGTTGAAAATTTGAAATTTCGACACAATCATGCAACTTCCTTATTGGGTTTATTCTTGAGCATAATGAAAAGGAGATCAGGCATTTTTGTCAGATCAAATGTGCGATATTATCTAAGCACCAACACAAGTGATGCCATCCCAACTAACCACATCATTTTCTTAATTTTGAATTTCAAATTAAGCACACGATTAATCAGGATCACATCATTTTAGAGTTAAAATCCAATAAAAATAATAATTATATATTAAGCATCTTGCTTTATCAAAGGCATCCACGCTTTAATCCATAAATACAATTAGTGCTTCCACATTTGGAAGGGACTTTTCACGATATCAAGCTCTAACCCTTGACACAAATGAAATGATGACAAGGGAAGCTTTTGCCCAACTAAGTAATAATGCTAGAGCTACAATAATTTCTAGCTTCCCCATAAGGAGGAAATTCCTCAATATGTTTCTATTGTGAGTTTGACATCATTTCATCGTAGAAAAGTGATAATTGAAAATGTTTATTCTCTTTATCATCATCCGAACTTTGTATCTAGAAAAATTCATTCGATTTGAAGACAGCTTATTCATTCATATATGTCAAACAAATTGATAATTATGAGAATAACTAGTACCATCATTATCTAAGCTATAATATAGATTAAACCAAACTCAAATTTGAATCAATTAAAAATTATGACATTTTTTTTTTTTGATATAACAAGATTAAGGGAATGGGGGATTGAACTAAGCCACTCAATGAACAAATCATACTAATTTGGTTCAAACACACCTTTGACAAGAATTGAATTTAAGATCTCTCACTTATTTAAAACTATTGATATTTCAACATGTATAATCCATTTTCAAAGTCGTGATTTTTTTTTGAGGGTAAAATCATGTGAAATTAACATATATTTTAGTTCGGAGCAATTTAATATGTATAGAAAATGTTTCAGCTGTTTCATGTTTAAGCATTAGATTCCACGATCTGCATATATAATGCATACTTTAATTAAGGAAATTTTTTTAAAATGTCATATGAACTTATACACTTTTATTAATTTGTTATATCAACTAAAAATTTAAGCGATTTGTCATATTAACTTTCTGAAATCATTAATTTGTCATATACCTTTAACTCTGTTAGATTTTTCATTCAAAATAAGTCGTGTGCCTTGCACATTACTTGTGTTTAGGGTTATTTAGGATATATTAACTCTCCACTCCCCTTCTAAAAAGCTGCGTCCAACGAAACAAAAATCTAGAGCTTCTACAAACTAAAAAATGAAAATGATTATAATGGAATAATATTTTTTACATTTTAAATAAAAATGAAACTTAATATAATTTTGATCGAGTTTCTCTTCAACGGCATAGTCCTCAAAACATATTTCACATGTTCTTGAAGTATAGTTGTCCCCTAAAACAATGGTAAACATCAAACTTACGTTGTTTTTACAAAGTTATTGCTCATGGCAAACAATAAAATGAAAATAAGGTCAAATATCTAAAATAACCTTAACACAAGCATGATGAAATTGAGGTTTCACCATAAAACCAATTGGCAATATGGGGAGTAACCCAAGACCATATAAGCACATAGCAAACCTTGTCCCTCACCAATGAGGGACAACTCTCAACACGTCCCCGCATGTGTAGCGGATTTTGAAGCCTACATGTGGACAACAACTGAGTGACGTGGAGCGCGTGTGGCCGTTGGGCTTCACACGTGGACAACCTGGCTCTGATACCATGATGAAATTGAGGTTATACCATAAAACCAATTGGCTGTATGAGGAGTAGCCCAAGATCATATAATCACATAGCAAACATTGTCCCTCACCGATGTGGGAAAACTCTCAACAAAGCCATATGCAAGTATTGTGGATGAAAAACTTAACGGTGTTAGGATGAGATGACAAATTAATGATTTCGTAGAGTTGATATGACAAATCGCTTAAAATTTTAGTTATGACAAATTAAAAATTGTGTATAAATTCATATGGCATTTCAGAAAAATTCCGTTTAATTAATAATAGGGAACTAAAACTTGACAACATTGAAACAAAAACACGAATAGCCACGTAAGCAGAACAAAAACTGCTTTAAAAAGATTTAAAATAATATTAATTAATTCGCAACGTTTTTAGAGATGAGTTTTTCCTTTTCTTTTTTTCAGAATCGAAACTTAAAGTGCAATACAGAATGCTCTTATCATGTTTCAAACAACGAATTCCATGTACAAAGTTACATGGATTTCAGTACAGTAAGACCATCTCCAATCTTGACCTAAAACCTAAAAATATTTAGCCCAGAAAATTTAGGTTTTAGCCCAGAAATAGTTTTTCTACTCCAACCCTTCTGGCCTAAAATTTTAGCCCGAGATTATCAAAGAATGAATTTAAGGCTTTTTTTTTTTAAATTAACTTTTTTTAAAAAAAAAATTATGTAGACTATTCTAAATTAATTTTATGAACATTTTAACCTAAAAATATTTAAATTCCGATAAATTTTGAAAAATCCCTAAATCAATATATGAAAATCATGATAAACCACATAAATTTGATTATATTCGATCTAAACCGTTGAATTCAATAAATATATAAATATAAAAATAAAAAAAATTAATTTGAACGTGGACCGTTGGATTAACCTACGGCCCATTTAAATGGAGCCGTTGGATGAATAAAAGTAGCCGTTGGGCTACTGTTGAACCTGACACTCGGGGGAACATGGCCATGTGGGTATGTCGGCATACAAAATCAAGCCTAGCGCGTGTAGCGCGTAGGCGAGTACACCCCAGGACGTGGGCTTCACAGCCCCGTTTCAGTTTTAATTGGTGGGACCCATGTTGTTTTGTGGCCTAAATTTGGGCTGGTATTTGGCCTCCATTTGGGTTTTAGGTTTTAGGTTAATTTTAGGTCATGGGTTGGAGTGAATTTTTGGGTGGAAAAAAAGGTAAATTTTAGGTTATAAGTCACCATTGGAGATGGTCTAAGGAGATTCAGAGGACCTAATCAACATCATGTCACGCATCCTTATTGCTTACAACTCCATCTAATATTTGTGGAGGTTAATGTTTTTATTGAAACTTTTGAATAGAAATTTCATTGTCCCACATTGACCATTATCAAAAAGTTTCCTTATTTTATAAGACTTTGTCCCTTATAAATAGTGATTGGAATGATGTACCATGGAGAATGAAATTGAGCTCAACCTTAGAATTGGACTTTGGGGTGTACTAATTAATTGATAATTAATATATAATTAATTATCAAAAGATGGGTCTTGGGCTTGGGGCTCTTGATAATTAAATTTTTTATTAATTAATTATTTTTTATATCAACAAACTCATATTTTCAGATAAAGTCTGAAGCGATGAAAGAATGCCAGAGAGCAAAGCACCCCTCTGAGAAAGATGTCTTCCAATAGACGCACCCCATTCTTATACCTGTTGCAAATAGGCATAAGTCTCTTATATATACATCCATCTGCATAGCATTTAGAATACAAAAAAATCAAATTCTTCTTCTACAATCCCAAACATTCTTACTGAGAGAACCACAAAGAAATTCGCCAGAATTCAAATTTTCCGGTGCTGGAATTCTGACTTAGATCGTTGAGTTCTGGTGAAGCAGATGTCCATAGAACCACAAGCACTGAGTAGGGACGAAATGAGATGAAATTTCTATTTCAAGGATATTGCGGTACGCAAGGCTCGATCTTCAAGTTGTTTGTTTAATATTTTCGTTTTGTTTATACTCTGTTAATTCATCTATTCGCATTTATTATTTATTAGCATACATAAATTTATCATTGATTGTTGATATTTATCCAACAGTTATCTCCCCACAAAATGCGCCATTCATCTAGCTTTGCTGCAGTGAAAGAATCTTAATTAAGCGCACATTGCTCATTGGTCGCCGTAGTTGACCTAATTTGAAGCACATATTCTGTCTGAACTTAAGAACAGAAAGAACTTCTCCGCATCTCAATAATACGGTTTTGACATTCTCACTGACTTGTTTTTTGATTCTTTTCAACGAACACGATCATCCACGAAAAATGAATCAAACTAAAACAACTTAGTTATCCAATTGCGATCGAATAAAGAATCCAATTATCATTATTTTGAGCATTAGTTTAATAACTGAGTAGTTTAATCTGATTCGCAAGGCGTGGTCGGCCTCGGCAGGAAGTTCAAGAAAAAGAACGTCTCGAGCATCTGCTGCTAAAAGGGTTGTCATATATTCATGACTTTCGTTGATGCACTAACATTACCAATAGTTCCAACCATGATATGTTGACACACTAACATTCCCAATAGTTAGAAAAAAGCAGAAACGTAAAAGAAAACAATATTTGTTGATCCACATATAAGGAGAAACATGGTACAGCAGTAGCGATTATCGAACATTCGTCTGTTCAGAGATTATAGTGAAACAAAGACAGACCTTAACATTTGCATAATTTCAATTATGCAAACGCAAGAAGCCAAAAACATTGAACTCGCCCGTGCACAACAAAACATTACAGGAAGACATAACAGTGGCATCCCCACTTCTAATTAATCGTCCATGTTCTTCATGTATTCCTTTGAAAGTTTGGTCACCATTATCAATTGCTGTTCTTTGATCAGAGAATAAACTGATTAAAGTAAAGCCTCCATTGTTTACTGCAGAAGGGAGGGGCAATGCAGCGCTATGCATTCCAACCAAAAGTAATTAAAAGACTCAACACCATACTGAAAACATCCTTCTGTATATCATTTTCCCTTTTATAATTTCATATTACCTCATTCGTCAAACTTCATCTATCGAGTGTTAACTTTTGCCCCATTGTTTGTGGAGTGGAGCAAGAGACTCAACACCATACTGATTGTGATTGCCATACCAACATACATCGATAACTATATCGACAACATGTTTGGTGTCGACATCTGTACAGACGTTCATATTAACACGCTAACATAATATCAATAGTTACGAACGACATATTTTACTATCCAGTAATTAAAAGCTAAAAATTTAATAGATGAATTTACCGAGTATAGATAATGTGTGAGATATTTAAAAAAAAAAAAAACACTATTCAATTGCAAAAGCAAGAACTAAACCGATATTTGATAGATAATCTAGACAAGGTAATATTTCTAGTGTTTTTTCCTCCTTAATGGTAATCTGATAAATATAGCTTCAAGTGGAGATGTAACAAAGAAAAAAAAACGGAGGTATTTTAGAATACCTCATTTGGGCCAAAATTGTTTTTGTTCTTGTTTTGGTTTTGTTAATCACATTCAAAGGCAACAGCAGAGCACAGCAGCACACCAACCATGGAACCCAAGACCAAGACACCAACCCTCGAACCAAGACCAAGAGGTGTGATGCAGAAGCACTTCACCACCAGGGTGGGAAGAGGGTCGGTAGACAAGTTTGTATAACAAAAATATTTGTAAAGAATATGTATCAACCATTAGGATTGGGCAAAGCTATAGCTATTAGGCTTATTTCCAAAAAGAACTTCTAAAACTCAACTTTCTTCTGTCTGTCCCACGGAATATAAAATGTGTCACTTAACACCCTATGTATCTATTGTGCTTCCCACTTTACCCCATGTCGTTAAGTTTCATTAAAAATAATTGTTTGTGTGGTAATGTGACATATACACATATATTTTGTTAGTTGTGATAAAACAGGTGAATATTTTTTGGTACCCATCTATTGGTAACTTAGTTGTTGTACCTTTGGTTGCATAAAAGAGAGAAAATTGACTACTAACACAAAATTGTACACTTTCCAGAATTCAAATGGTTGAATTATGTACAGTATATCTGTAAACGGGTCGAATTAGTCTTGATCCATATTTGAATCCATTTATAATTGGATTAACGGATTCAAATTCTATTTGGATTATCTAATCCGACTTGTCAATCCAGATTCGATTAGCATCAGATTCTAATAAGATATGATCCTGAATTTAAGGGTTTAGATATTTGATAGGATTACATGTGGTTGATGCTTTAAAAAAAAATTGTGTTTTTGTACCATACTTGACCAATCTCAAAACTATCAAGCACCGGTCAACTTCATACCTTCAAGGACCCACTGAGAGGTTCGTGCTGAGGCACCCCCGCCGAAACACAAGAGTTGCCCTCCACCCAGGAGGCCAATCACAATACGACACGTGTCAATGTAAGAATAAATCTTCTAGAGTCCCACATCGACCGCGGACGAAAGCCGGAGACTCTCCTCAACTATAAAAGAAGACCATTCTCCTACAATTAAGAACTAATGCCATTACCGTACTTACTGTCATGCCTCGATCCGGACATACGTCCAAGATCGACACGTGACGTCACAAAAAATCCGTACATCTATCATACCTCGTCTCCGGGATATGGGCCAAACACAACTCACTATCCAAAAGCGTAGTAATTTTTCGTATACCTTATGGCTGCATCTAACCTCCTCGTTAGACTGCCTAAGTACCCTAAACAGGGATCAAGCAATTCGTAGTTCGTCATTCATTACACTCGAACATTCATCACATAAACCACTATGTCCCAACATAATTCCACGATTCAGGCATGCAACATCCCAGGGAACATTCGACGAAGCACAATAATATTCTCTAGTCATCTTGCCATTCACACACACACACATATGTTTTCCAACACCATCCAATAATCACACCAATCAATAACACATACAATACATCGAAATGCAGGGCTAGAGCGACACAGTTCGGCCGAAGCCTACATCTCTGAAGCTGAAATCGAATCCAAGGAACCAACAAGTCAAATGATGCGATTTTGGACCACTCAACGAAATCCATCAACATCGGGTTCCGGACCACTCAACGAAACCAAAACACCAAATGGGATTCCGGACCACTCAACGGAATCGCGAAGTACAATAGATATCAAACCACTCAATGAAATCCAAGCTAGATACGATTCTGTACCACTCAACGGAATCGTGGATCACGTTGGATTCCAGACCACTCAACGAAATCCAGACGGAGCAGGGAACTGGACCACTCAACAGAACCCCAGCAGATACCCAGTTCCGAATCACTCAACGAAACCGAGCGGAAGTCCAAGGAATATAGCAACGACTCGAAGAAAAAAAAATACAAGAACCAAGTACTCAATTTAGAAGGGCTGAACGAAACAAAAAGTGAAATAAGGAAACAAGATGTGAAACAAGTGTTGAAGCAACAAACCCCATGACAATGGGTTAACGGTCCACTTCTAGCCCTCACATTTCATCACATCATGCCAATCATACAACACAAACCACATTTCATAAATGTTTCCAATCCACAGTCAAATCACAATTAAGAAACATAGAACGATGGCTAAGTATAAAGAATAACAATTCAATACAAATCACATACAATATAGTCACTAATACGTGTATTGAGACACACGTCAACCAAGGAAGACACGTGAACACGATGAGCCCACTAAGCTCCATGAGTTCTCAACAACATCTTAAGATCAGCGACATGCTAGAAGAACTTAGGCTAGTTGACTAAAAAGCCAACCGTCGATCAAGGTCGAGAGTAGGGTCCACAACCCTAGAAATCTAAACTGGAAGATCCGCCTATCATATTTCTGATCTGTGACATGCCAAAGTCCACATTATGCTTCTAGAACAACATACTAAAACTTCATTACGATCCAACGGTCAGATCTCCGCCAATTGCTAAGATTAAATGGCGGTCAACCTTTGATTTTACAAATTTAGAAATCCAATTCGGGAAGATCTGTACATCGGATTCCCGATCCGTAAGTTCCTATTGTCCTCAAATATTACGTACTATTACGTATTAAAGTTTGGTAACGATCTAACCGTCGGATCGTCAATTCATATAATGACCAAGTGGTGGTCTCTATCAAAACTATAGTCATACAACGAGATTTCGTCAATCGGACATGACATATGGAATCAGGGTATCCAAATTAGTCTAGAAAGGGCAAGTGGGGTCTCAGCTCACTCGCCGCATGCGGCAGCCGGTCACCCAGGCTCGCCAGAAAATCCATCTAATTCCAAAAATTACCAAATTTTACTAAAATGTAGAGCAAGTCAAGGGGAGCAATTTTCATACCTGGGTCGAAGTCCAATTCGGCTGGGAAACCCTCTGAAAGTCCCTCGGTCTGCCGGAAACCCCAAAAAAGGTGCCATTCGATTCGACGTCCTACAAACTCTAATGCCCTAACAAAGGCTTGGGCCTTGATCCTGGGTTCCTATGAAGTTCCTTGGTGGTGGTAGTCGACTGCGAGGCTTCTAGAATTGGTGGATCGCCACAACTAAATTTGCAGCGCGCCGAAGCTAATCATCGAGATAGGGAGCTAAAGCGGCCCGGATCTTTGGTGGAAATGGGAGAAGAGAGGTTGAGAACAAGTTTCCAAGTGAAAGCTTAGTGAATTTTGCACGAAAATCGCGAGAGGAGTGCCTGAATTGGATTGCAGCCGTCAGGTCTGCAGTCGGGTCATAGATCCGAAACGGGTCGAAGAGAAAGGGGTCCCTAATCCTATGTTCTCTTCTTCCCTCCCTGGCCCTCTCTTTCCTCATCCCGATTGGGCATCTTATTCTCTCCCTCATTTCTCTCATTTCCCCTTTTCTGATTGGGTCGTTTCTTCCTTCATTTCTCTTTTCCTTCTTCCTTTTTTTCCCCCAACCACTCATGTGGCTTCCTTTCACCAAGACCAGGCTCCCACAAATCTGGAGCCTTCCAGATTCATAGCAAAATGACTATTTTGCCCCTACCTTTGTTCGTTTATAACTCTTTTGTTATAACTTCAAATTCCATTCAGTTTGTACTCACGCGTTCGTCTAGACACGTACCATCCAAACATGTAAAGAAATCTAGAAAAATATGTAGGAATAAAATAAGACCACGTAGAATTCCGTTTAGTTCATCAAGGGCGTTTTTGTCATTTTACTTATCGAAAAAAATATACGCCGTAAATATAAACGCGTTGAAATTAATAATACAAAAATACGTAATTTTAAATAGTGAAATCCGGGGGTGGGATTTCACACTTACACTCATGATTAGAACCCACTAATGATGATTATGTTTGAACCTATGTATTGTGTAAATCCTTCACTATTAATGAGAACTCCTCTACTCTGTGGACGTAGCCAAACTTAGGGTGAACCACATACATCTTGTGTTTGTTTCCCTATCTCTATCTCTTTACATATCATCCTCACTAGGTGACCGGAGCAACCATGCGAAGGTCACGAACTTGACATTTTACGTTATTCCAAAGTCTCGCTGATTTTATGCATCAACAAACTATAAAATTTAGTTTGTGCAAAATTACTTTATTGTCCATAATTTTATTTTGTGATAGAAGAAAAAAAATATATTTTCACTCTCTTTTGGTTGACAAAAAAGATTTCATCAATATGTAGTTTAGATAATAATCCAATAATATGTTATATTAAGTCGGATTGGATCAACCTCGATCCATATCCGGATCTTATAATCGGATAATCGGCTTCATATCTTATTCAGGTAATTAAACTGGAAGTCGCAATCCATATCCTATTAATTGCATTGGATTCAAATTAAAATCCGCCATTGACAAGTCTAATGTAACGTACGAATAAGTTGTTTGTTTTTCAAGAGTGAGCACCGATCTTGTTCCTGGCCTTTTGGTTAAGTGCTTTTGCATGATGCCTACAAGGACCGGGTTCGAAGGTTGGTGCTGTGATGGACTGATGATGAAGGTTTCTTTCTGCACCAAATGAGGTATTTCAAAATACCTTTGTTTTTGTACGTCTCTATCCACCTATTTCTTTTACCAAAAATTACTATTTTTAGTATTTATTTATACCATTTTTTGTATTATCTATTTAATAGAGATGAGACCCATATGTGTGGGTGAATCTTAACTCTATTAGAAAGATTGTACAAATAATTGTACAAATAGATGGTGATTGTAGCACATTTGTAGGAGAGAGGATCCTCGCCAGATCCTTTTTGTGAGGATCTCGAGTATCTTCCAATCACATCCGTTCATCATACATCATGCGATTAGTTTTCATCAAGTACTATTTATATTCAATTTTAAATAAAAAAATTTACAATGATTTATGATCGTACGATGTACGATGAACAGATGTGATTTAAGGATTCCCGGGATCCTCATAAAGAGGATTCAGCGAGAATCCTCACTCCATTTTGAGATCTCCACATCAGTGGATCCTATTTGTGTAACGTAAAACATTTTAAACGAATTTGTTATCGTATTTTGACAATACGAGACAAAGTGAGATACGAGTTAAATTTCAAGAGGTAAAGTGACAATTTGAATTTGAGGTCATAGAATAAAAACTTAAAAAAATAAATACTTTTTTTTGTTTCACTTAGCAGATTTAATAGAATTCAGAAGACGGCTTGTTGGGTAGGAGATGAAGAAGATGGCTTAGGGTGGAAGAAGAAAATGACGATGGTTCAACAGACATCACGTGTTTCGAAGGAGAAACTCATGTTTTCTTTATTAGGTCTTCGAGAGGCTTAAAATGGTGCGTGAATTAACCTTACTTAAGGCAATCCTAGTCCTAATCTAGTTGGACAAATCCTCTTTTTTATTAATTGATTAACCTTCTTGCGCGCGCGTAAAATATATACATTTATAATCACGGCATGCTATGCGCGAATTATAAAGACATAAAATAAGGCAACAACAAAATATATACATTTATAATTACGGCATGCTATGCGCGAATTATAAAGACATAAAATAAGGCAACAACAAAGCCTTAAACCATAGGGGAAATAACAAAAATGGTATCATCAATTGATTAAAGAATAAATATCATTAACCTCTAACTAAACGGTAATTTAATTTCTTCTTCGGCTTTGTTTTCTTCCAAAAAAAATAAAAACGTACAAGTAATATAAATTTTTATTGGCACTCTAATATAAAAACAATTCTTTGTAATAGTAATCGTGACTTAAATCAAAATACCTGATACATGTATCGTGACTTAAATCAAAATACATGATACATGTACATCTTACAAAAAAGATATTAATAACAAGTATACATTACAGATCTCGAGTCTTTGCATGTAGCTAAATCTTAACTATTTTATTAAATTTCTATTTTGCAGACCAATCACGTACCAAGATGGCTGCTGAAGGTTCTTATGCCCCATTCATGAGAAACTACTCCATCCTCTTGTAGAACCATACAAACAAAAACAATACAATCTTATTTACAGTGGCAGAGCTACATCCTCATCTTCTGCAAACAAACTGTCCAAGAAACAACGAACAAAAACCCTTCACCTTTAACTGTGTTCTACCTATGGCTGCTATTAAGTATGAACATCTCGCGTATTACTTCAGACAACCTCAAAATAAAATCTTCGGGTAAATCATGCCAAGTCACTTGAGTGGCCTATTCAGTACAAGATTTCCATTGGCGTTGCAAGGGCCCTACATAAATGTTGCAAGCACCGAATAATTCATCGATTGTTCTAAATTCTGATATGATTTTTTTCTTTTTGTAAATGACAGACTTTGGACTAGCAAAGTGGCTTCCGAAACAAATGGACTCACTGTGTTGTGCTTCAAATTGAAACTACATTTGGATACTGAGCACCGGAGTACGTCATGCACGGAATTGTAGATGAAAAAATTGATGTTTTTGTATTCGTGGTTCTTCTTTTGCAAATTGTAACTGGAATTGAAAGCCGGTGGATTCATCAAAGCAAACTCTTCTCCGCGGGTAACCAATAAAGCATCCACCCACGCACGCACATATATCAGTTTGCATATAGTAGTAGTGGTTTACAGCTTCCCATTGTGTGAGACAATCCTCAGTATCGCATCCACTGATGAGTGAGGTACATAACTGATGATTCACTATGCATATTCCTGATACAGTACTTTCATATCACGCAAGCATTGAGACTATAGATTTGGTTTTCTATTTTCATTAGGTTCTCCGATTTAAGTTGCAAGGAGCTAGATTCTTAAGCTCTTGTCGGACGAGTTGGATGATCACTCCATGGTCTATGGATATAAGGTTGATTTATGAGTAGTAGACCCTTGTTTTTATTTGTTTATTTATTTATTTTCTGCATCAAGATTTTAGGTTTAATTACTTCGGACAAAAGTAATACAGGTGATTGACTAAGAGATAAAAAGTTGAAATTTTCCATGCAGCGAATCAAGTATCATAGAGAATCTAACGAAATTAACCGTATGTATATCACTCGATTAGCGTCTCTCTCATTTAATTTCACAGAGAGATATTTAAATAAGATGATATAACCTGATTGTACCCAAGAATCCCTCCAAGTTTTGGGAAAGGGATCCTCTCCGGATCCCTTCCACCAAATTCACCAATTCGGGCCCTTGAAATTTGATCCAACGGCTAAATTTATTATAACTTTTAAAGGGAGCCTATGTTTTTAGCCGTTGGATCAAATTTCAATGGACTGGATTGGTGGATTTGATGGAAGGGATCCGGAGAGGATCCCTTTCCCAAGTTTTGGACTAGTACATGCTACAACTGAAGAATATCTGCTGTTTAAGTAGCCCAATTCTGTTAAATTCTTGATGCAGGCCAAATCCATAATCTAAGAGGTTCTTTTGTGTCATCATACTTCTAATCTTCCGTTAATTAAGCTCAATTAAACTCTGAATTGAGAGGCAAAATGATCCAAAAACCAAAGCAAAACAGAGGATTGAAAAACTTATTCGAACCAAATCAAATTCTACGAAATTCTAACAAAATACAGCCTCAATAGAACACCAATAGACCATGGAAAAAAAAATGCAAAATATTAACCAATCACTATTCACAGTTTTGGTCAAAGAACTCATTTCAGAGACAAAAAAACAGAGAATCTCGTCTGAATCATTTATACAGGTACCTCCTTTTGGTTCGAAAACTGAAGGGCGACGCCAATTCTTCTTCTGGTTCCATCTCGTCTGTCGGAGACAAAAAGTGTCGATTTACAACGTGCAGCTGCACATGCTTCTCTTTCACGTTATGATTAAGATTCTTGATAAAAGCATTTTCTGGAATTTCAGTCTGCAAGTTAGCCGGAACAGAGCGGGCGGTCAAGAACGGAGCATTGCCTTGGTCTTTGGCGTCAAACTTACTTTTCCGCTGCTTGTTCCGTCCAGAGTGGAATGATGAGTCCATTGCGATTACCGTGATGACCTGCGGTGCTGGAGTCATAGCTACCGGGTTTTCGAAATACTCATCTCCGATTTTTATCCACTCTTTCCCAATCATTAGCAGAGACTTTTCGTCTTTCTTCTTCTTCTTCTTCTTCGTTAGATGACACAAAAGGAAAGTCTTTTTCTTTCAGCTCCCCGGATTTTCCTGGCATTTTTGCAGATTTCTTTTTGCTTGGTTCTCTTTCCGGGAAAGTTTTCGGAATGGGTTTTTCTGAAAATTGATCAAAGATGGACGCTCTCCTCCATCTTCTCGCTTCTTGTTCTTAATCTGTGGTAACAGAATTGGGAATTTCTGCTAACCACCCTGTGTGATTTGGATAGAAAACAGTACGGCTTCAAAATTTGGAGGGAAAGAACGAAACAGAAAGGCCCCACTAAACGGCTTTGCTACTCGCACGGTGTTTCTCTGTTGTAATATATATGCGTGTACGTGAAATTTATAAAGGTTTTTCTGGTCGCTTGCAGAAAATACAATAAAACTAATAAGATATTATTCTTTCGTTTGTAAAAAAAATTTAAAGAAGCGAAAAGATGGTAATGTGCCAAGTTGACTAGTTGAATGTCTTCTTAATTTACTTGTAAAATAGTATCAAAACATACAATTATACTGACCTGGATTCACACGATCGATCGACATCTTGTTGATTATTGTTAAGATCTTCCCACACGCTTAATAGTAAGACTATTTTACTGGTTTCTACTAAATAAATTAGAAAACAGAATGTCAAGTATTATGTATAATGTACGTTGCACTAATAGAGGGCCTACAATGTCATAATCTAATGAATCATGCCGATCATAATCCCATTAGGATTTTGCATCTATTCTTAATTGAGCTCATAAAGAGTAATTTTACACTTACCATATTTGTATCACTTCTCTAATACAGGTAAAGCCCATCAATATAAGTGGATCTCACATCTATTAAAGAGATAGGACAAATATGAAAACCCAGCTTTCCTATTATGAATAAACTTTAGTAGCGCATGAGATAATTGTTTAATATTTGTAATAATCCTAACTTGATTTCCAAGCATTCCCAAATTGATTTAGAGACAATACAATAGGCAACTATATTTCAATATTCTCCCACTTGTTCGAACTAGTCAATTTGATTTTACATTCATCAAAATATATAGGCTTGTTTGGAAGTGTTTTTAAAAAATTGAAAGCTATTGCAGTCATATTTAGAATAGGAATGTGATTGTGTGAATCCTAGAGAATATGAGAATGTATCTTATATTCCTATTAGAAGTAGATTACCTATTAAATGTTGTAATCCTAAAGGGAAATATTTTACCCTTCCTACTACTATAAATAAAGGCCCAATGGGATGAATCAAACACACCTCACAATTAAATCAATCTTTCTTCTCTCTCAATATTGTCGAACCCCTCTCTCTCTCTAAACCCTAGATCGTTCAATCAAATAGGCCTACAACATGTTATCAGCACGCTCTTGCCAGAAGCTAAGGAATTGACGCATCGTAGGAGGAGGCTATCATCCACCACATTCAAAGGCTTATTCATTTTCTGCTAATCAGGTACGCTTAAAATAAAAGAAGATATTTGAAACGTCCACGAAGCATGAAAACATTCCCCATGATGCATGAACCCCTCTATGTTTATATTTTCCTTTCGATATATATATATTGTATATGTTCATATATTTGTCAATATATATATTTGTTTCATGCATCGCACAATTAAATTGTTATGTGGAATTTGTGAGTCAATGTATAAAATTAAATTAGAAGCATATTTAGGGTTTCCTAAACCCTAAGGGATTTGAAAGAAAAGAAAAAAAAGGGGAATTTGGGCATGGTGCGGCACACCTACCGCACCATCACTGTGCACACCACCATCAGGCTTCGGTCTGAGGTCATAATAATGGGCCTGAAGCTCTAAGCCTGTCTGCAGCTTGGCCTGTGGCCTGCTGCTCCATCTCGGAATACACCAAGCTTCGGCTTAGGCTCCACGCAGCCAAGGCCCGCAGCCTTCATCCACTAGCCCAGTCGGCTGGGCCCTTCCCCTTTGCACGCATCAGCCAGCTTTTGCTGGGCTTCCTGCGACAAACCCACAGCCCATTTGCAGCTGAACCCCGTGGACCCCCTTCGGTCCCGATTAGAAACCCAGCTGCGGCTGGAGGATTTTTTTTTCCACCTCGTGGCCTGCAGCCATCATTCGAGGTCATTTGGGCCTTGCCTTATACTTAAGGCACCCATACCCATGCCCCCTTACCCACAGCACGAAGCCCAAATTATTTTGGGGCTATATTTTCGATCCAATAATATTATTTTAATATTATTTAGCTTCCACAATTGACCCCGTATGGCCCGATTTATTGAATTAATTAAAAGTAACATGCAGTCCATTAATCTGATAATGAATCCAAAATTATTGACCTGAAGATCACTTTTGGACATTAACGATTCAATAATTTATTTTTATACTTTGAACCGTCACATACTTTTGTAATAACGAAGCTCTCACACTTGAGTTCCCGAAGAACCTCAAATCTACTACACTTAGTTAGTATATTGCATTCTGTGTTTCTTGCAGGAACCTCTCATTATGAACTAATTGCCCATAAAAACTAAATTGAACCTGTAATTTCAAATTTAATGCCTTTGAAACCTGAAGTTTTCATTCCAAACATACCACATGAAACCTGTAGTTTTCATGCATAAATTAAACCAATACATGTATATATAACATGTATGTTCTACGATATATGTCTATGGCTTACCATATGACTAATCACGTTTTCTCCCCCCGTTTTAGGGACATGTCGAACTTGAACAAGCTCGATTTCTCCGCTCTAGAAGTCTTCGGAAGAAACTTTCTGAAGTGGGTTCAAGACGTGAAGCTCCATTTAACTGCAAAGGGCATTAGAGCCACCATCGAGGCACCTATCGCCGACAAACCTGTTGACGAAGCTCAGAAGGCTATTGCAATGATCTTCATTCGAAGACATATCCATGATGCACTACAGACTGAGTATCTCACCGAGGAGGACCCACGCACCCTCTGGCTTGCTTTGGCCGATCGTTTCGATCACCAGAAAGACATATACTTGCCTAAAGCAAGACACGACTGGCAGCATCTTCGCTTCTAGAACTTTAAGTCAGTGAATGAATACAACTCTGAAGTTTGTTGTGACATCCCACATCGCCCAAGGGAGTGATCCTTAAATGTATATTCCCATCCCTACCTAGCACGAGGCCTTTTGGGAGCTCACTGGCTTTGGGTTCCGTAAGAACTTCGAAGTTAAGCGAGAAGGGGGCCAGAGCACACCCAGGATGGGTGACCCACTGGGAAGTTGCTCGTGAGTTCCCAGAAACAAAATCGTGAGGGCGTGGTTGAGGCCCAAAGCAGACAATATCGTGCTACCGTGGTGGAGCGGGCCCGGGAGGTGGCTGCGCCTGGGCCGGGATGTGACAATTGGTATCAGAACGAACGATCCTACTTTCAATTTGCTATACTCTTGAATTCTTGTTGTGGTGAATTATGAAATTCAGTGTGGATGCATTATTTCATAATTTTTTAATAAGTGCTAAGGAAATTATGATTTGCATTGTTAGTGCATTATTCATAATTTCTATGATTAATGCGGCATTAATGTGAAACACATATATTTTATGAATCTCGCACTGATAGGAGTGAATATATGTTTATATTCTCTTTTTCGATGATGTGAAATATGACTGCAGTGATATTGCAATATTTCATAAGTTTTATGCATCTTGAGGCATTAATGTGAATTTTGATATGCATTGTGATTACATTATTTCATAATTGTTGGGAAATAAGTGGCATCCAGATGATATATATATATATATATATATATATATATATATATATATATATATATATATATATATATATATATATATATATATATATGGTGGACCACTCACGTATGTGGCAAGGTGCAATTTCCATGGCGATTATGGAATTTTGTGAGTGGAAATTATGGTTTGCATTGAGGTTGCATATTTCATAATTTCTATGAATATGTGAGATACATATATGTATTGTGAATCACTCACGTGTGTGGTTGTGCATGTAGTTTCCTGTGGATTATGAATGCAGGTTCTCTGGATGATATTGATGACCTAAGAGTGAAAGGGACTGTGAGGTTCCCTTGGGTTTCGATCCCCTAAACCTTCAGAGGGTGTTATACGGTCGGGCTACTCCTGCAGGATAGTCTATGTGGTATGGCCGTTGGAAATGGACACTCCTAGATTGAGAGTTACTAGAAGTGAGGGGCACTGCGCACTGCCTTGGGTTTCGATCCCCTAAACCTTTGGAGGCCTACATAGCCAGACTTGTACCATATCTCGTGGGGAGGGTACTTGGTTCTGGGGTGTAGGATTAAATGGACACTATCATTACCCTACTTCATACTATTGTGGTCAGATTGAAGTAAGGGTAATCGACCGCGAGACCGGTCATCAGATTGGATTATGTTGGCACACGAGTTCCGGGAGTGAATCGTGGTAACGGCTGTGTATAGCCAATAATGGTAAGTGATTTTTTCAATGATTGTGATTAGAAATTCCAATGATTTTGGATGGAATTTCTGATGTTTGATTTGCCAATTTCAATTGTTTGGCCTGAAGTTGTGATATTTATTTAGCCGCTGATAATTATGGCTAGAAATTTTGATATTTATTTGGCCGATGATGGTTACGGTTGGAATTTATGTGATTTGAAATTCCAATGATTTGGTGGGAATTTCTTATATTTGATTCGCCAATTTGAGTGGTTTGGCTTAAAATGGGGATATGCACTTAGCCACTGATGATTATGGCTTGGTATTGTGATAATTATTTGCCGTTGATGGCTATGGTTTGAATTTATGATATTTGTTTGCCAAGAATGAAAATGGCAAAATTTTCTGATGTTTAATATCGCCAATGATTATGGCTAGAAATTTTGAGGAAAAATCGTGGTAACGACTACGTATAGCCAATGATGGTAAGTAGTTTACCAATGATTGTGATTATGATGCTACTAATTATCTAACCAACGGTAGATGTGGTTGATGATATAGTATTTATTTAGGCCTCAGGATTATGACTTGATGTTTGGTATTATTTTGCCAATGTGTATGGCTAAAATTTCCGATATTTATGCTACCAATGAGTGTGGTAGGAAACCTGAGTATAAATGATTATTTCGTGGAAGTATTTATTTTTTTTGGGACTTGAATAAAATTGTAAATTGAGGTTATGATTTTATTCACTATAAATGAAAGGTTGGAATTAGCGTTAATTCCTTTTTCCGGTATTCGAGGGTAGAAATCTCGAGGACGAGATTTATTTTAATGGGGGTTGAATGTAATACCCTGAAAAAAAATTTAAATATATGAAAATGTGGAAAAATTTATCGAGAAGTTAAAATGCCCCTCTTTGATTAAATGTAATTTTACGAAGGCGTATTTTATCCTCATATATTTTATTGTATTTCTTGATATATCTGGATAGAGGACAATTGCACGAGTGCATAGGCGAAAGCCGTTTGCGAGTTCGGATTATAACAGTATGGTTACGGACATTTGAAGTTGTTTTACTAAACTATAGTTTGTAATTTAATTAAACTCCCACAATCAAGGGCTTGGATTTGGCCCAATTAGTTAAGGGGATTATGGGACCAATCAGATTTTTAAGAGGAGATGAGGGACGAATGAGAGGGGGGGAAAGGAGGGAAGGGAGAAGGAGAGAACTGGCCTACCCGGTTTCTCCACCCGACCCGGTTCCATGACCCGGTCCTATCTTCTCCGTCCGACGTCCGTTCGAGGTGATTCAGGTGTCTATGGAAAGCTCTTGACGAGCCCAACCTCCCTATGGTGTCAGATTATTAAATTCCTTATCCAATTTTCCAAATTCAAGCTCTAAACCCACGGTGGTTCCGGCGGTTTCTCCCTTTTCTCGGTGAATCCGTCAAAAAATATTATCGATGACCAGCACAAAAAGACTCCCCTCAACCCCAGGGACAAGGCCCAAGCATTGGATGAGGCGTCGAATTCATTTTGGTGGCGAATCGACAACTACCCAAATTGAGGGTTTCGGCGGTTTGAGGCCGATTTGAGGTGTTTCCCGGCCGAATTGGACTTCCGCCTAGGTATGAAAGTTGTTCCTCTCATTGAACTCTACAATCTTGTGAAACTTGGTAAATTTTGGAGTTCGTTGGAAAATTAGGTTTCCGTTCTCCGGAAATCGCCACCTGTGGCGGCGCGTGGCCAGTAAGCCGATGCTGCCTTTTTAAGCCAATTTTGATACTTTGAATCTATATTTGATATGCAATTGGTGTGATTCACTTGTTGAACATTGCTAGTGATTGTTAGTCACTTCAATGGTTTTTGAAATGAGTTAGAAATTAAAACTATGAACTACGAATGGCTTGATCCCTTCATAGGGTACGTAGGCAGTCTAACGAGGATGTTAGATGCAGCTATAAATTAATCGAAATGTTTATATTTTCTTCTGTGGTTAATTAGAATTATAATTAACCATTATATTTATTTTGGCCTACCATTGTGTTTGGCTTCCGAATTAGAAGTTTCGGGTCATTACCCAGGCCGGGATGTGACAATTGGTATTAGAGCCTATCCCTGGCCGGAAGTGTGCCGACGAGGACGTTGGGCCCCTAAAGGGGGTGGATTGTGACATCCCACATCGCCCAAGGGAGTGATCCTTAAATGTATATTCCCATCCCTACCTAGCACGATGCCTTTTGGGAGCTCACTGGCTTCGGGTTCCGTAGGAACTCCGAAGTTAAGCGAGAAGGGGGCCAGAGCACTCCTAGGATGGGTGACCCACTGGGAAGTTGCTCGTGAGTTCCCAGAAACAAAACCGTGAGGGCGTGGTCAAGGCCTAGAGCGGACAATATCGTGCTACGGTGGTGGAGTGGGCCCGGGAGGTGGCTGCGCTCGGGCTGGGATGTGACATTTGTAGAATCCGTTCTTTGTTGAAATTCTGCAAAGTGGAACTAACTGAATCTGATCTCCTGGAGAAGACCTATTCGACCTTCCATGCCACAAATATTGTCCTGCAGCAACAATAGAGGGCACATAAATTCACCAAGTTTTCTGATTTGATCTCTATCTTACTTATCGCTGAAAAGCAGAACTAGCTTTTGATGAAGAACTGTCAAGCTCGACCGATTGGCTGGAACGCCGCACCTGAAGTGCATGCGACCTATTCAAGCAGCCATAAACGACGAAAGAATCGTCGTGGCCGTGGCAATGGGCGGCAAGCCCTACCATGGGCCCAAGGTCAACAGAGTGCCACACCTAAGGGAAGAATTGCGACCCAGCAGCGTCCACCACTCGCCCCTAAAGTCCCAAACTTCAAGAATAAGGGCAAAGCTCCCGTTCAGGCTGCTTCTACTGAACTTGACATGTGTTATCGTTATGGATCAACGGATCATTGGTCACGCGTATGCCGAGCTTCCCCTGAGGCTATTGCCAAATATCATTTCCGTCGTGAGTCTAACTTTGCACATGTGGATCATCCGGAAGATGCAACTACATTAATAGAGATATCGGATTTTCAGGAGGCGTCATCGCCTATGGATGAATAAATTAGACATGTTTTTAGGGTGTTTACCCCTAGTGGCCGAACCCACTAGGAGTGGTAGGCCCTACCCCCTATTTTGCTAGGTTTATGGTTTAATTTTGGACAATTTTCTAAGTATTTGGAATAATTTGTTTGGTTTTGGTTTATTTTGAATTATGGATTGTTATTTATGGATATTTTTTCTCGAATTGCTTAATTGAATGAATGGACTTATATCTATGCATGTGACCAATTCAATCAATTTATTTCTAGGTATGTCTAGTGGGGAAGTTAGTTGTCTGGCAGATAGTGCAACTACGCACACCATCTTGCGTGAACGACACTATTTTACTAACTTAATACCCAAGAAAGCTCATTTGACAACTTTCTCAGGCCCATCCAACCTGATTGAAGGATACGGAAAGGTACGTATCATGTTGTTTAATGGTACAATCTTGACCATTAAGGAGGCACTATATTCTCCACGTTCCGAAAAAACGCTGCTGAGTTTAAGAGATATTCGAGATAATAAATATCATCTTGAAACCACTGAAGATAATGGTTCTAAATTTCTTTGTATCACTTCGTACGAATATGACCAAAAACATATTCACAAGAAGTTGGAACGTCTGCCGAGTGGGTTGTACATCACAACCATTTGCAGCATAGAAGCCCACAGTGTGGCCGACCCTATGCTTGAGTTCCAGGACACTTTGTTGCTTTGGCATGACCATTTGGGACATCCTGGACGTGACATGATGCGCCGTATCCTCAAATCTTCTCACGGGCATAAGTTACATCCCTATGTTGGAGTTCCGCCATGCAAAGCGTGTTATTTAGGGAAGTTGAATACTCAACCCTCCCATACAAAGATTATTCACGACACCCCTAAATTTCTTCAGATGATTCAAGGGGACATTTGTGGACCAATCCAACCAACATGCGGACCATTTAAATATTTTATGGTGTTGGTTGATGCATCGACAAGATGATCACATGTTTGCTTGTTGTCCACACGCAACGCCGCGTTTGCTAAACTCCTAGCTCAAATCATTAAACTAAGGGCTCACTACCCTGATTATCCGATTAAGTCGATTCAGCTGATAACGTTGAAGAGTTTACGTCACAGACTTTTGACAATTATTGCATGTCAGTAGGGATTGATGTGGAACATCAAGTGCCCCATGTTCACACCCAAAATGACCTGGCAGAAGCTTTCATAAAGCGCCTTCAATTGATAGCTCAGACTTTGGTTATGAGAACCAAACTGCCGATATCTGCATATGGCTATGCAATATTGCACGCAGCTATGTTCGTCCGCCTGTGGCCCACCGCTACTCAACCACATTCATCGTTACAGTTGGTCACTGGATACGAGCCTGAAGTCTCGTATTTATGGGTGTTTGGGTGCGCCATTTATGTGCCAATAGGGCCGCCGCTACGTACCAAAATGGGTCCTCAGAGAAAAATGGGAATCTATGTCAGTTATGATTCGCCATCAATTATTTGCTGCTTAGAACCTTTGACATGAGATCTCTTTACCGCAAGTTTTGCGGATTGTCACTTTGATGAGACAATTTTCCCGTCATTAGGGGAAGATAAGCATACTAACGTTCCCGTAGAACGCCGCGAATTGTCGTGGTATGCTCCCACTATGTCTCATTTAGATCATCGCACTACCCAGTCTGAAACTGAGGTATGTCGAATTATAGATCTTCAGAGTATTGCTCAAAGCATGCCGGATGCTTTTACTGATCTAGCTAAGGTGACAAGATCACATATACCCGCTGTAAACACATCTGCAAGGATAAATGTACCCTGTGTACGTCAACAACCCGCCTGGGAAGGCCGAACCGTCCCCGAAGGTAGGGAGGCCGCAACTTCCACGCGGTAAGGTACATTAGCGGGTAGCCAATCATCTGCCCCGACCCTGAAGTGTGACAGACCCCTTGGTTCAAAGGATTCACAACCCGGGAAGAGGAAAATGGCACCAACTAGTGACCCTAGTTTGAATCCGACCATCGCTTACTCATCCATTGCAACGCATGAGGTGATTCTAAATTACGGTGATGCTTCAGATGAAACATGTCGGCCTTCCGAGAATCGCGAGATTTTGGTCCACTACACAGTATTGGATGAGGTTTGGAATAGGAATGAGATGATCGTCGACGATGCATTCGCGTACTCAGTAGCTACTGACATCATGCTTAGCGGTGACATTGAACCACGTTTTGTCGATGAGTGCCAACGTAGAACCGATTGGTCAAACTGAAAATAACAATCCAGGTCGAACTCAATTCGCTTGTGAAACGTAAAGTGTTTGGACCTATTGTTCCTACACCACCACGCGTGAAGCTCATTGGCTACAAGTGGGTTTTCGTGAGAAAGCGTAATGAGAAAAATGAAATAATGCGATACAAAGCACGCCTCGTAGCACAAGGTTTCTCTCAGCGCCCAAGGATTGATTACGAGGGGACGTATTCTCCCGTAATGGACATTATAACGTTCCGCTACCTAATCAGTTTGGTAGTTTCCGAAAAACTGAATATGCAGCTTATGGACGTGGTAACCGCTAATCTCTATGGGGATCTAGATATGGTAATTTACATGAAAGTTACTGAAGGACTTCTAATGACTGGTTCAAATAGTTCTAGACCACAGAACACTCTCTCAATTAGGTTGAGGATGTCACTTTACGGATTGAAACAATCCGGGCGGATGTGGTGTAATCGTCTGAGTGAATATTTGACAAGTCAGGGTTATGTGAACAATGAACTATGCCCATACATGTTCATAAAGAAGTCATATTCTGGATTTGCAATCGTTGCAGTTTATGTCGATGACATGAACCTCATTGGGACTCCCGCAGAGCTTGAGGAAATTGCTACACACTTGAAATCGGAATTTGTGATGAAAGATCTTAGGAAAACTCGATACTGTCTCGGCCTAGAGATCGAGCACTGTTCGGATGGAATCCTAGTACATCAATCGAACTACACCCAAAAAGTGTTGCGTCGTTTTAATGAGGATAAAGTGAAGCCTTCGAGTACACCCATGGTCGTTCGGACTCTAGATGCTAAACGAGATCCCTTCTGTCCAAAAGAGGATGAGGAAGAGATTTTGGAACTCGAAGTTCCTTACCTAAGTGCAATAGGGGCTTTATTGTACTTGGCTCAGTGCACTAGACCCGACATCTCCTTCGCTGTGAATCTATTGGCTAGATACAGCAATGCGCCCACACGCAGGCACTTGAATGGTGTTAAAGACATTTTCCGTTACCTCAAGGGTACTACGGATTTGGGTTTGTTCTATACCCGCGAATCTCGGAATGTTGCCGCCCCCTATGGTTCTCGGATTGATTCTCGCCTTGTTGGTTACACAGATGCTGGATATCTGTCTGACCCACATAAAGCACGTTTTCAAATGGGCTATGTCTTTACCGTTGGGGACACCGTTATATCTTGGAGGTCTACCAAGCAAACGCTAGTTGCGACTTCGTCTAACCATGCTGAGATTCTCGCCCTGCATGAAGCATCACGTGAATGCTTTTGGCTGAGAGAAGTTATGGAACATATTCGAAGCACTAGTGGTCTTACATCAGTCGTTGACCTTTCTACGACGATCTTTGAAGACAATGCAGCATGTATTGAGCAGCTGAAGAAGGGATACATCAAGGGAGACAATACCAAGCACATAGCACCGAAGTTCTTTTTTACTCATACCAACAGCAGCAATATCAGAACATTGAAGTCAAGCAAATCCGTTCCCAGGATAACCTGGCCGATCTCTTCACCAAGTCATTGCCCAAGTCTACATTTCAGAAGCTCGTCCAAGGAATCGGTATGCGTAAATTATCTGAGTTGAATCGCTTGTAGTTCTCTTATTTAGAAGTTATGTCTAACTCAGGGGGAGTATCTAGAAGCATACTCACATGATCTTAATGTACTATTTTTCCCTACGATTAGGAGCATTTTTCCCACTGGGTTTTTGCTACCTAACTAGGTTTTAATGAGGCACCCATCCTGGGATGATCATACTCCGTTGAGTTCAATACCTTCGTCCAGTTTGACGAGTGTTTTAGACATTATGCATATTTTCTTACTTTTCTCCTTAGTCTATGGGTTTTGCCTATCTTGGGTTTTACCATAGTAAGGTTTTTGTGAGTTTTTGCAAATGCATACTTCAAATTAAATTTGAGAATAGCGATCACCCGTTGTGCCGATGACTTCATCAACTATTCTACCTTATCTGCTGAAGATCTGATTCGATGGTTCGTTGAGTATTTACACACTCAAGGGGGAGTGTTGCAGTCAAATTTAGAATAGGAATGTGATTGTGTAAATCCTAGAGAATATGGGAATGTATCTTATATTCCTATTAGGAGTAGATTACTTATTAAATGTTGTAATCCTAAAGGGAAAGGCTTTACCCTTCCTACTACTATAAATAAAGGCACAATGGGGTGAATCAAACACACCTCACAATTAAATCAATCTCTCTTCTCAATCAATATTGCCGAACCCCTCTCTCTCTCTCTAAACCCTAGATCGTTCAATCAAATAGGCCTACAACAAAAGCGTTTTTGAGGAAAATATTTTTGGTACCAAATGCAAGTGAATCTTGAAAAAAAAAACATTTGAAATGTTTTCTGCAATAACAAGTCAAGTACTTCAAATTGGAGTTCAATCATATCAACATAAAACATAAACCAACGTGGTTTTTCCACCATGTTCCATCAAATTAGGAAAGGGATTATCTCTAGATCCTTTCCACCAAATCCTCCCCATCAAACAATCCAGACCCTTAAAATTTGATCAAACGGCTAAAGTTATTATAACTTTTAAAGTGGGTCCCTGATTGTAGCCGTTGAATCAAATTTTAATGGCCCGGATTAGTTGATGGAGAGGATTTGGTGGAAGGGATCCGGAGAGGATCCGTTTCCATCAAATAAAGAACAAATTAAGTACTTCAAAACCAAAAAAAAATAATAATAATAATCATTATCAAATTAGAGTTCAATTATTTTAGGGAAAATAAATATGTAATCCAACTTTGAAAAGAAGGAAACAAAATAAAAGAGAAAGCTCCATAACATCTGGTTAGTTTTGATGATTCTTTAAATAGCTAAAAATTCTAGCATTTCAAAACAAATAAGAAGTCTTCAAATCTCAGTGCCTTCCTCAACTTAATCTCTCTAGCGACCACCATGAGTATTTGTCCATTCTGCTCCACATCGATAGCAGAACTGGTATTATCACCTGCAAATACAATATACAGCAAATAAAACTCCCACCAAGTAAACTCTTAAAATCATTAGACCTTAAATTAACCACAATTAGATAAAGTATTTCAATGTCATCAGTCAAAACTAATTAGCTGTTTAACTCATTAAACTTATTCCATTACTAAACCCATTCCATCATCTACAATCTCGTCTTCCATTAGATAAACTTGTGGAGATGCCTAAAATTTTTAAAACTATCAATGCAACGCTTCCATTTCCGATGTAGAGTACTACAACATTAACATGCCTCCTCATATGCGAAAACACTCAAACCAAACATATGGACGCATATCGACGCAAGGTTCGAAAAAATGAAACAAAAACACTAAAACCAAACCGTTATCCTACTCGCCCAAATTTTAAAAAGTAGTTTTCAATTTTTTTTTTTTTTTTTTTTTTTTGAAAACTAAAAACTTAAAGTAGGGGTAAGTCTTCAATAGTCTAGACTATTTGGTAGTTTAGCTTTATGTTTAAATTGGTACGTAAGGAAAAATAGTATTTCCTCAATTCAATGGTGATCATTCATTTCTCATACTACTGAGTAGTCCGGACTATTCAAGAAAAATTGCTTAAAGTAATTACCAAAAACTTTTTCAGTTTCCAGAAAAAGTAAAAAACAAAAACCCTAGCCACTATCTAGAGAGAAAAAAACTGAAAGAAAAAATCGATGACCGTTGCCGACTTTGCCCGTTGTCTTGGTGCCATTAGCAATCCCTCTTGGTCTCTTATTTTTTTCCTTTCATGTTTCTTATATATTCAAATGATCTTTATATATTGGTTGTGGTCGCCGAAGAGTTTTCGTGGTAGTAGTCACTCTCTTGTTCATCGAGGAGAGCCGATATGATGTCTATGGCTTACAGATAAAACACAAATCTTTGAGCGTTGGCTATTGTTCAGAGTTAAGATTAGTTTTTGTTTTTGTTTTGGTTTGTGTGCATGGCAAAGGATTATGATGAGGAAGCTCGACGTTTGTTAGAGGCGACTCATAGTAGTGCTTCTTTGCTGACGATTACAAAATCATCAAAGGGTAGTGCAGTCTGATGTGATATAAAATAGCACACAAACTTAAACCTTCTTTTTTATAGTTGTAGAATGTGTAAGTAGGGATCGTTCTAGGCCGGGGATTAGGAGGGACAACTAATCTACTCAATTTAGACTTAAAAACACTTAACTAGACTCTAGAGACTCAAACTGACCAAACTGACTCAAAACAGCACAAAAACAAGAAAATTGACTCAAAATAAGAACTAAAAGGTGATTTGGACGAATTCTAGACTACCTAGACTCAAAACACTAAAGAGAACCCAATTTGGACAGATTCTAACCGAAAGACATGAAATATAAGGGGGAATGTGGTTGATGAGTTTAAAGTAAAACAAACGAATTAAAAGACTCTAAACTAAAGGGGTACGGTTTTGGGTGACTTAAGGGGTGAAAGGCTAGTTAGAGGGTCATTCTCCACACATGACACATATGCAACACAAATCGATTTCCAGTTATTATTCCTATAAACCATGAATGACAATGCCCCAAGTTAACCGTGAACAGCACTAATTAACCATCAGATTTTTTTAAATTCATTGAATTGGACTCAGCGACGCAACCAAATTATTCTTATCAAGTTCCCTACATGAACAGCATGATAAAGATACATATCAAAGATCATTAAGTTCTATGAAAATCATAAGCATTGACATGACATTCGTAACTATGAATAGCATGATACTCCAGCCAGGAATTTACTTAACGCGATCGTGACTAGCAACCTCCACTACTTGTAAATATAAGTTTGTAACTATTAGGTGAAACTCCCTTATATTTTAGCATCAAATTCATGCATGCAAACTAAGTAGGCCTCCTTAATCAACATACAAGAATAAGTTCTGAATTAAACAGTTAAGCAAATTGCATTCACGATTTATGAAATAATAACTGGACGTAATCAATTCATATCACATATATGTTCATGGCTTTGAATTCACCTCTAACTAAAACGAAATTAGTTCCTCATGTTTGCAATTAAACAAAGACAATTAAAATTAAACATTGAAAACAAAAGATAGAATACACCTGGAAACGTTCCAGCAATCCAAGGCTTTGAATGGTAGGGCACGACTCCAAATGACTCATCTCCTTTCTCCTTGCAAGGCTGCAGCGCAATGAGGGATGTGGTGGTGATTTGTGGTTGTGAGTGGTAGTGTCAAATTGTGGTGAGAGATGGGTGCTGAATGATTGATGCGGCACTATGTATTTATAGGGAGAGGGGAAGGCACGACAAAGGCTAAAAATGAGTAGAATTGGGACTCCAAACCAAAATGAGACTTCTAATGCAGATTCCAAGGAGGAATAGGAGAGAGTCTTGCGGCAGGATCCCCTAGCTTCTAGAAGGGGTTAATGCGGCATTAATTTAGGAACAGATTAGGGCTTCTAGAACCATGTATTTAGGTATTTACATATATTTATGGGTCCTCCTTGCAGCTGGATTTAAGGTAGAATAGGATTAGGATAAGATAAAATAAGATTGGATAAGATAAGGTTTTGGATAATGTTCATTCTTTTTAGCTGATTCCTTATCTTCTTCGTCTTGACTTTATTTTCTCCAACTCTTTAGCATATTCCTAGCCTCTCTTGAACTTCAAAAATGTCCATCCATCTTGCTCCATGCATGTGCAATCCATTCCAAGTCCAAAACTGCTCTAAAATGATCCAAATTGCACTTTCTTGCCAACTTTGTCATTTGAACCTACAAACACACGAAAATAGCTTAAAACACTCTAATAAACAGAAACTAACTAAGTAAATACAAGAAAATAGGCTAACAAAGTCGCATAAATATGCTCTTATCACCGTCTTGTCCTCGTGATGTTGTTATGGTGGTCTTACGACTTTTAAGGTTTAATTTTCGTGAGTGTTATCTTTCTTGTAAGTTAGATGTGGTTCCTTCGTGGTAGTTGAGGAATTGTATTGTACTCATAATGAGTTTGTAATTGTGAAATTATGTTATATTTCTTTTGACGCGTGTGACCTCTTAGTTTTTTTTGGCATGCCTATCATGTGTACCCTCTCGACGATTTCTTGATAAATTCTTACTACCTCCAAAAAAGTATTTTGTGTATTGGCCATGTGTTTCTGTTGGGCTACTTTTGAATTTGTTATTTCACTTGTCTCTTATTCCATGTTTGTTTCTAGATCCTATTGTTTATTTTGTCATGGTTTCAAGTTCTTAATGTATTTTATTTCGTTTATTGGTCATGGTTTCTAGTCCTTATTGAAGGACTTTTGGTCTGAATGATTGGAGAAATTTTTCTGAGTTCGTGGTACCCTAGACGGTTGGTGTACCCCACAAATGGCCACATAACACGTAGCCTTTATTTACCACGCAACCATCTTTTTGACAGGTTGCAAACAATATACCCATTTAATCCTAAATTTTCAGAAAATAAATTAAATAAAAACAAAAATGGATACTTCAGATACGGTCCCTAATCCTTAACATTATTTGATTAAAATCTTAATAGTATTCAAAGTTTGATCAAAGTCCCTTGAATTTGTACACCTCATTATATTACTATTAATATTTATATTTTTATAGTTTTGACATTAATTGTTTGATATTTTATGAGAGATTTATAATCCTATAAATTTAAAATCATTATAATACTATTAGAAACGGTTACAATAAAAAAATTCAAACATTTTGATTGAATAAATGGATAAAAACTATGTAAAAATAAGAAATAATAAATGGCAAAAGAATGTATCCATAGTGTTAAAAAAATTGGTACATATTACAAAAAAAATTGGTACATTTCACATATAACAAAGTGGTACATTAATAAAGGGGAATGGGTACATTATAAAGAAATTAGGGTAAATAAAAGATTAAAAAATTATGAGTACAAATGAATTTTAAAAAAATATAGGCGCTAAAAGAAATTAATACATGGGTACAAAATAAAACTAAAAAGAAAATACTACAAATTTTAAAAAAATGTTGCAAATTAAAAGTGGGTACAAACTAAAAATATAAATATATGATACAAAGTTTAGGCATAAAATGTGACAGTCCGTCCCGAAAAATTATGATTTTTATATAATTTTATTACGTGGAATTTCGAAAAGGCCATTTGAAGCATATGCCTTGATTTGTGTTGATCGCTTGTCATGACACGTAAGACTTGCTTCTTGGAATATTCTCGTAGTACTCGTCGCTACGGACGCGTGGGCGCAAGCGAAATCGAATTTGGAGCTATAACGAAAAAGTTATTAACGTTTGAAGTTGGGGGTTAAAATGATAATTTAATTGTTATTTCGGGAATTCTAGGAAAATCTGGAGTGCCACATGGGCGGCCCAGATTTAAAGATAAAATGGGATGGATGGTGGAGATGAAAGGAAAAAAAAAAAGATAAGAAAAAGCTGCCTTATGGAAGCGAAGGAGAGGGAAGGAAGAGAAACAGAAGAGAAGGAAAGGAGAGGGTTGCTAGCCAATCAGAAAGAAGAGAGAGGTGAGGGATGAATCAGAGAAGAGGAAATGAGGGAAAGGAAGGAGGAGAAGAAGGAGAGGAACCCGCTGGGTTCCCCTTGACCAGTTTTCGACCCGCAATCTTCAACCCGTTTCCACCATAATTTCCGATGGTTTTCCATCGGATTTTCCATGAAATGGACCCAGCTACTACTCCCAAACATCATCTAGCTCTTCCCTCTAACCATTCCACATCAAATTTGTCTAGATTTAGCCTTGAGTTTGGACAAAGCCGTGCAAAAGGGGGCGCACGGGTTGGGTTCCTTTCCGTCATGATTTGAAGCTATCTCCTCCAATTACCACTACCATTAGACTTCTCTTGAGGCCTAGAACAAAGCCCAAGCAATGGTTGAGGCGTCGGAGTTGCTTTGGAGGTCGAATTGGAGCACACCAAATTATAGGGTTATTACGGTTTTTGATGAAATTGGAGCTCTTATTGACCGAATTGCCCTTGGTCACAGGTATGAAAGTTGTTCCTTTCGTTAATATCTTCAATTCTACAGATTTTGAGAATTTTTGGAGAAAGTTGGATTTTCCGGCGAGCCGGGGCGGCCGACCGCCACCCACGGCGGCGCAGGCAGCGGCGCAAGGCCAATGGGCCGTCAATGTTATTTTTAGACTGTGTTAGATGTTCTGAAGTCAGTTTTGATAGTGGTTTGACATAGGTTGATCAATTGAACCTTATTTCATCACGTTGCGTGGTTAGGTGAAAATATGAATTGACGATCCAACAGTCGGATCGTCACCAAACTTTGATACGTTGTAGTACTTAATATTTTAAGAATGTAGGAACTTACGGATAGGGAATTCGACATATGGATCTTCCCGAATTGGATTTGTAAGTTCATAAAATAAAAGGTTAATCGCCACTCAGTTTTGGAAATTGGGGAAGATCCAACCATTGGATCATAACGAAACTTTAGTATGTTGTTCTATAAGCATAATGTGAATCATGAGAAGTTACGGATGGGAAATCTGATATGCGGATCTTCCGGATGGAGTTATGTAGGGTTGTGGACCCTACCGTCGATCATTGATCAACGGTTGACTTATAGTCAATGAGTTTTGAATCACTCTTGAATGCCCTTGAGGATGTGTTTTATGTGAGTTATGTGTTCTATCGACAAGTATTCTGAGATGTGATTTAATAATTGTTCTTGGCGCTGATCGTTCGGGACGCTTCGGTACTCGTTCTAGGGAGTATAGCGTGGACTCCAGGTGAGTGGGCTTTTGTTTTCAATATATATATATATATATATATATATATACTGATTTTCCCAGAAATCGAATTTAAATGAAAGTATGTTTTAAAATTCCATGCATAGAATTGATATGAAACGTATGAATTGGTATATGATGCATATGTATGAAATGGTGCGGTGGATGCACAGGTAAGTATCAGGTGAGTTATATTGTGTGAATTATTGATGATATGATTTGTGTTGAGAGCTCATAACCTGCACCACCGGTGTTAGTGCTTATGTTGATATTCACCTCCCGCACCGCACGCTCCCTTGGATCCAAGTAGGTGTAAGTCCTGTCGTACAGACCACTTCTGTGGTTCCGACTCGTAGGTGACTTGCGAGTATTCGCACGGCCGTTTTGATGAGTATAGCACTAGAGCGTATTATTACACCAAGTCCTGTCATACAAACCATTTTAATGGTTCCGACTCGTGTGCAGACATAGGTATTGAGCTGTATGATTAGCCGTACAGGACCACTGCAGGGTCTCCGGCTGATTTATTATTCTACCTGATATATTTGCGTATCTTCATCAGGTTATTGATGCATATAGCATGGATTACTTTCATAATATTGATTTTGAACCATGATTTGAGAATATGATGATATACATATGTTTATATGCTATTTTCTGGGAAAGTATATAGGTTTTTCAGTGAAGGGTTATAAATGTTGATAAATGAGATGTTTTCGAAAAGCTTTGTTTTTGCCCACTCACGCTATTTGTTTTGCGCCCCTCTAGGTTCTTGTAGCATAGTTTCTTTATCGACAAGGACTCGTGGCATATCCCAGTTCAAGTGGCTACTTCTGAGGGTATGACATTTACCCACACTATTGTACTTTACTTATGCTCTGACAACGCGTGTGAAATGGGTCCATAACCACTAACAGCGCACTCTGATAGTTAGAGACATTTAGGTTTAAATTTATTCGCATTCTTCCATATCATCACTTTTTGGCTTCGTCACCTTCCAAGTGTCGGCCAGCACAGCTCGATTCGGAGTCCTAGTGGACATTCCGAGTCGGGGTGTGTCAGTTTGGTATCAGAGCATAAGTTGGGCAGTATTACGTTAATCACACACGTGATGTGAGCATTCTTGGTTTTTGTGTCTAATATTTGGATTTTGCCACCTCGTCGATTACGAGAAAATATGTTAGCTTCTCTAAGTTGTGGTAATTTGGTCGACTTGTTGATGTTTTAGAAGAACACTTAGTGAATGTCCTTAGAATTAAAGTGAAGAATTTTTTTTTTTAAGGATTGATGCAGATGCAAATGGATGGCCTAAATTTGGGTTAACATATTATTGGATGTTATCAGATGCTTTGACAATCGATTCGATACTTATCCTCTAGCCATCAGTATTAAACGTTGAGATTGGAATCTCGGAGTAGTTGATTCCTTGTCAGTATCGGTTAGGCCATCACCTATTGGAATTCTTGATAAGTCTACCTTGTTAAGACTCTAGGATAGTCTCGTGTGGCGATGGTGCTAAAGTGGTAGCATTTAACGGAAAAGCACTTTGGGAAGATCACTTTCGGTGTATGATTGGACTTGGGAAGTAATATTGTACACTCTTAATGCGAAATATTTGTATATGTTGAGAATGTGAGAATCAATAATTATGGTACTGAATCTATGCTATGCTCATGTGGTGTTTCACTTGGTGGTAACTTTGCTTAAGTGGGAAGTTGTATTCTTCCAGCCCTAAAGCTTAAAGTATTGGTGATGTTTTTCTTTCCTTAAGTGGGCGCTAAAATTTCGACGACACAGCATCAGTGGATCAGCTAAGATAGAAAGGTGAGTTGTTGTTAATTTCTCTCACCTTGTGATATAAAAGTCTGTATTCTTGATCCAATCAAGTGTGGAGATAAAAAAGGAATTAAAGTCGAGGCTCCACTTGATTCGATTGAAGGAAATTCTCAGTTTAGGCGAGCCTGCCTTTGGTTAGAGCAGAAGAATATTTGAGGATATACAGTTTAACTTCTTGGGCAACCACAGTTTCTTACTGGTTGTTCCAGAGGATGATGGCATTATGAGAGAGTTATTTTTGGACTCTTATACTAGTTCAAGCAAGCAGAAATCAGAACAGATTACTAGCTGGATATAATTATGTTTCACTGTGTTGCACGTTTCATTTCCGAGCTTTGGGAAGTTTCTCGAAAAGATTATGAATGCTAGATAGTATGTGATTTACAGAGGGGCATTGTAATCAGGTACTTGGATGATCAAGATTGTGGAGTAGGAATCTTATGATATTGACGATGGTACTTGAGATGGTAGTGCATGAGCACGAACGAGGCTTTGTGCAGACGTTATGTTCTAAAGTTTATCGATTAAGGGAGTTATTCAACTAAGTCTCATATTTAGAGAAATTCGAACTTTGGGATTTTACCTAGAATTTAGTCACTTCTTTAAGTGACGGTTGGAGTTGTCTTCTTCAGACACCAGTTTTATTTAGATTGGTACTTATCTTGGAAGGTGTGATCTTCACAGACGGTATTCTGTTCTCATTCCAATAAGAGTTTGAGGATGAAGGTCGAAATCCTCACAAAGGGTTGTGAGATTTAAGATATTCTTGGTCTTATTAAGGTTATTGACTATTGATGGGCGAACTTTTCACTACAGTGTTCTTCATCACTGATGACCGAAAAAGTTGGTTTAGTGTGGGAAGTGAGTGGTGAATAAAGATTTTTGGCAGCTTAAGTGTTGCCCTTTTCTTCAAATATGATTTTACATCCTTGGATAACATCGAGAATTTCGGAATCTACGGTGATGTTTTCCTCAGAGGTTGATTGTGTGGATGCATCGTGATGGGGTAATACTTATGGTCCCTAGCAGTGGAACCATTAAAAAAAAAAATAATTGAACCATCTTATATGTGATCAAACTTTTGGATAGAGTAAGTTTCTGGCAACATCATTGGAATGATTAAATCGACGCCTATGATTGCACTATCGAGTATTATCCCAGTTGTGCAAACGTAACTACTGAGCATCATAGTACATATGGTTTCTACCCTAAATATTTTTGGTTTTCCTCATTCCATTATAGTTGACCTCTTTGAGTATCATTGTGATGTTACTTTGAATCATCAAGGAATAGTTGAATGGTTATAATCCCTTACCATACCCAGATGCAAACGGGATAATTAATATAAGCTTCTGGCGAGAGGTATTTTGGTATATGTGGAGTTGTGATGATGTCTTGATGTTTATGGATCGATTTGACAATCAACTCATTCTTCCATTGATCTTGAAGGAGATTCAGTTAGACCATTGGTTAAATTTACCTATTCTTGAATTTATCGGTTATCTGGCATTTTGGTCAGCGTCCTTTCTGATCATGACCTTATATTCATTCCTTGTGCTGAGAATATATTTTGGTCAACTTTGGTGCATGTCTACCCTATTGCAGCTCGCATTACTTCCAAAGACAGATAGCTATGTGGGAAGAATTGCTTGGATATTGAAACCTAGTTGCGATCGTTAATTCCTCAATCACCTGTCAATCACTCTGTGTAATAGATCATTATCATTGGTGATTAAGCATTCTGGAAGTTGTTTTTGGTAGGGTGATGACAACCAATCAGTTTGGATATCTTGAACTTTGAAGTTGATGACCTTGTTTTGGTTCTCGAATTCTCGAGTGTGCTTTAGTCTTCTTAGCATGGTTTCTCGCTCAATCAATAAGTAATTCACGATACCTTGACTTGGCGGAGGCGTGCACCAGTTTATATCGATGCTTACAAGAAATATTGGAGTATAGTCTCCTCGTGAGTTTATTGAACTTACCAAAAATGAATTTCATGTGGTATTTAGAATTGAATGGCTTTCAGCATAGTATTGGTGAAGGTATAAAGCTTGGTAATTTTGGGCGTCATCTTCTAGATAAGACTGAGATTATAATTGTCGTTCGAATGTTGTTGATAAAGATTTGGATTCTCAAATTTGGATTTCAGAGGTTATATTCTTGATTTGGTGAGCAATGCTAGTGAATAGTGCGAAGGAAATAATTGATGATATATATATTCTTCTACATGCATCTTTTCAGGACGTCATTCTAGGACTTGATGATTTGGGGAGTACATGGATATCAAGCACTCCTAACAGCTAGATTGATGCGCTTGAAAATTTTATGGCGTTGCAATCGAGGCACGAATCGGGTGATTTGGACATATTTGTATTCGAGGAGCAAGATGATTTTTACTAACTTATTGAGACAACGACGAACTATCGATATTACAGGCCGCAAATGGTAATATCGATGGCTAAATTGTTGGGTTCTTCAAGCTAGTAGGCAAGACGACTTATCTTTAGTAGTAGTTACTAATTAAAGATAATTCAGACTTATCCTCGAAGTTCGTGTCACGACAAATGTTTGGCAAGGACCATTTTCATTTTGATTTTTGTATTTTTCGTGCAAGCCTTTTCTATGAGACTATTCTATTTATTGGAGTTATTTCCATTCTTGGTTTTAAACTTGATGCAAGTATTTGAACCGAAGGTTTCTATATTGATAGCTGTTTTCGATATCTGTAAACTTTTCTTATGCCATTACGTAGTAATTGGTGTTCTTGCTTGCGGATTGGGTGGATATTATATCATTATATTGCTGAGGAAGGAATAAGGTATGAGATTGGAGGCATGAAAGAGGAATAATTGCAATCCGATCGTGACAGAATGGCACACTCTTTTATACAGCTGCTCTAACTTAATTTCTTACTTGTGTAAGTATTTATATAAAGGCACTCTTTTTCGAGTATTTTACTTTTAGTAAATTATTTTAAATCTCGGGGACGAAATTTTTTAAGGGGGGAAGATTGTGACAGTTCATCCCGAAAAATTATGATTTTTATATAATTTTATTACGTGGAATTTCGAAAAGGCCATTTGAAGCATATGCCTTGATTTGTGTTGATCGCTTGTCATGACACGTAAGACTTGCTTCTTGGAATATTCTCGCAGTACTCGTCGCTACGGACGTGTGGGCGCAAGCGGAATTGAATTTGGAGCTATAACGAAAAAGTTATTAACGTTTGAAGTTGGGGGTTAAAATGATAATTTAATTGTTATTTGGGGAATTCTAGGAAAATCTGAAGTGCCACGTGGGCGGCCCAGATTTAAAGATAAAATGGGATGGATGGTGGAGATGAAAGGAAAAAAAAGAAAAGAAGAAGCTGCCTGATGGCAACGAATGAGAGGGGAGGAAGAGAAACAGAAGAGAAGGAAAGGAGAGGGTTGCTAGCCAATCAGAAAGAAAAGAGAGGTGAGGGATGAATCAGAGAAGAGGAAAGAAGGGAAAGGAAGGAGGAGAAGAAGGAGAGGAACCTGCTGGGTTCCCCTTGACCCGTTTTCGACCGCAATCTTCAACCCGTTTCCACCATAATTTCTGATGGTTTTCCATCGGATTTTCCACGAAATGGACCCAGCTACTACTCCTAAACATCATCTAGCCTTTCCCTTTATCCATTCCACATCAAATTTGTCTAGATTTAGCCTTGATTTTGGACAAAACCGTGCAAAAGGGGGCGCACGGGTTGGGTTCCTTTCCGTCACGATTTGAAGCTACCTCCTCCAATTACCACTACCATCAGACTTCTCTTCAGGCCTAGAACAAAGCCCAAGCAATGGTTGAGGCGTCGGAGTTGCTTTGGAGGTCGAATTGGAGCACACCAAATTCTAGGGTTCTTACGGTTTTTGATGAAATTGGAGCTCTTATTGACCGAATTGGCCTTGGTCACAGGTATGAAAGTTGGAGAAAATTGGATTTTTCGACGAGCCGGGGCGGCCAACCACCACCCACGGCGGCGCAGGCGGCGGCGCAAGGCCAATGGGCCGTCAATGTTATTTTTAGACTGTGTTAGATGTTCTGAAGTCAGTTTTGATAGTGGTTTGACATAGGTTGAATCCGACGTATGGATCTTCCCGAATTGGATTTGTAAGTTCATAAAATAAAAGGTTAAACGCCACTCAGTTTTGGAAATTGGGGGAGATCCAACCGTTGGATCATAACGAAACTGTAGTATGTCGTTCTATAAGCATAATGTGAATCATGAGAAGTTACAGATGGGAAATCTGATATGCGGATCTTCCGGATGGAGTTATGTAGGGTTGTGGACCCTACCGTCGATCTTTGATTGACGGTTGACTTATGGTCAATGAGTTTTGAATCACTCTTGAATGCCCTTGAGGATGTGTTTTATGTGAGTTATGTGTTCTATCGACAAGTATTCTGAGATGTGATTTAATAATTGTTCTAGGTGCCGATCGTTCGGGACGCTTCGGTACTCGTTCTAGGGAGTATAGCGTGGACTCCAGGTGAGTGGGCTTTTGTTTTCAGTGTGTGTGTGTGTGTATATATATATATATACACTTACTGATTTTCCTAGAAATTGAATTTAAATGAAAGTATGTTTTAAAATGCCATGCATAAAATTGATATGAAACGTATGAATTGGTATATGATGCATATGTATGAAATGGTGCGATGGACGCACAGGTAAGTATCAGGTGAGTTATATTGTGTGAATTATTAATGATATGATTTGTGTTGAGAGCTTATAACCTGCACCACCGGTGTTAGTGCTTATGTTGATATTCACCTCCCGCACCGCACACTCCCTTGGATCCAAGTAGGTGTAACTCCTGTCGTACAGACCACTTCTATGGTTCCGACTCGTAGGTGACTTGCGAGTATTCGCACGACCGTTTTGATGAGTATAGCACTAGAGCGTATTATTACACCAAGTCATGTCGTACATACCATTTTAATGGTTCCGACTAGTGTGCAGGCATAGGTGTTGAGCTATATGATTAGCCGTACAGGACCACTGCAGGGTCTCCGGCTGATTTATTATTCTACCTGATATATTTACATATCTTCATCAGGTTATTGATGTATATAACATGGCTTACTTTCATAATACTGATTTTGAACCATGATTTGAGAATATGATGATATACATATGTTTAAATGCTATTTTCTGGGAAAGTATACAGGTTTTTCAGTGAGGGGTTATAAATGTTGATAAATGAGATGTTTTCGAAAAGCTTTGTTTTTGCCCACTCACGCTTTTTGTTTTGTGCCCCTCCAGGTTCTTGTAGCATAGTTTCTTTATCGATAAGGACTCGTGGCATATCCCAGTTCAGGTTGAGGGTATGACCTTTACCCACACTACTGTACTTTATTTATGCTCAGACAACGCGTGTGAAATGGGTCCATACCCACTGACAACGCACTCTGATAGTTAGAGACATTTAGGTTTAAATTTATTCGCATTCTTCCATATCATCACTTTTTGGCTTCGTCACCTTCCAGGTGTCGACCAGCACAACTCGATTCGGAGTCCTAGTGAACATTCCGGGTCGGGGTGTGTCATAAATATACCATATGTAATTTTTCTATCATTGATTAAATATACGATATCACGTGACGATATACACATGGGTACAAACACAAATAAAACTTTAAAAAATATGGGCACAAAAAGAAACTAATATATGGGTACAAATTAAAAATGAAAATAAAATTGGTACAAATTAAAAAATAAAAATATATGATAAAAAATTTAGCCATAAATATAAATATACTAATTGTAACATTTTTAACACTAAAGGAATATATTTAAGGGGTGTGATATCCACACACCATTTTTTACTTCTTCCACACCTTTTTAGATTTCGGCCGTCGGATCAGATGAATTGAAGAAGATCTAACAGACAGAAATTAATAGGGGTGTGTGAGAAGTAAAAAAGGGTGTGTGGATAGCACACCCCTATATTTAAAAATAAAAATATTTTATTATTTAAATAATTAATGATGTTATTAATACCTAAGGACCTTAATCAAAAATTGAAAATGAATAGGATTTTAATCAATGGAGTAACAAAAAGAACGATGTAAACCTAATTTCTCCAAACAAAAAAGAAGTTAATAAGAAAGTGGACCCAGATTCTTGTCCCGGAGTTCCCGATCTCCGCCCCAGCCCCACCCATCTGACATCTTTACACCATCGTCATAGCTTCCCCAACCTTCCTCCCCCTCCGATTCCTCCCAGCTCCCCACGACAACCATCGCCGCTCAGGGTGCTGCCCCACCATATCCTCGTGCCCTTATTGTGCGCACCTTTCTCCTAGTGCTCAACAACTGGCGACTCTACTTCCGTCGCGAACGCCCTACAGGCCATAGAAAGACCCGGCCAACTTGACCTGGGAACCGGCGATCTGCACGACTTAACAGAACATAGATTTTTTATAAAGGAAAATCAAAGAAACCAAAAACTGTGTTGCAGACCAAGACGGCCGGGGAGAGGGAAGAGAGAAAAAAGAAGGGCGCCGGTGAAATAATATTAAAATATTAAGTTTTTTAAATTCTTTAATTATGGGCCAGACGACGGTGTAAAGATGTCGAGACTTGGTTGGTGGAACTCCAAGTCAGCAAAATTCCCGGTGCTCCGAAAAATTCCTCGAATGATTGGATTTGCAAGTCTTACAATTTCCAACAATACGCGGAAGGAAAGAGAAATTTTTGTGTATCCACCTTGAACATATGCTGACGTGGAGTTTCAATAATCACCTATTGAACACATGTACTATTTTCATGTTAAAAACACACAACTCTTACAAAAAATAATTATTAAAAAAGAGAAAAACTTGGCTCCTCAAGGATTGAGGAGTTTCTTAAAATATTTATTGACCTATTTACAGAATATCGTGTTTATAATCGAAACCATTCATATTATGTTAAGATCATCTCTGTAAAAAATCAATTAAAACTAATTGAAGGTGGGAGATTTCTTGTTGTATACTTACATGCCTCTATGAATAAATCAGTAATCCCAACAATGCGCGGGACAAACCCTGGGGTTATGATGAATCATCAAATGATCAAACACGTATCCACAAGACAACTGTGGCGTCTCAAGTCAATGGACTACGTTGCATTATCTCAACTAATGAGTTATCATGTGACATAAGTATAAGAACTTTTGTTTAATCGTGTTCAGTGAACTCACTCTCTACTGTGCACCTACATACTTGTCTTGGTGTCTTTCACATCAATGACTTGAAACTAGCCACGCTCTGAAAGAGAAGACATGAGCTGGTTTGGTATTGCTGTGCTTTGAAAAAAAACTGATTCTGCTGTGTTGTGAGAATAAGCTCATTTTTTCTGCTTCACGTTTTCAGCTTTTTTTCATCCAAAACTGTGAAAATAAGCTGTTTTTAAGTGTTTTCCAAACACCTTTTTGATCTCAGCTTTTTTTTATACCCACTTTTTTTTATAAAAGCACCTTAGTACCAAACCAGTACATAGTATGTTCTAATCTTACCGTCAATGCTCAATTGACAATCATATGATCAGGAACATTTAGAAAAGGTTTATAAGAGGGAAAGGTCTCTTAAATTTGACTGCTTTAGATTACATTCTCTCTATTACTTTTTTTTGGGACTAATTGTTTAGGCGTATAACATTTTATAAGACGGCCTTAAACAATAAATTTTGCCTTGTATTAAACTAAATTTGTTTAGTTTATAAAATATCCGTAAGTGTCATCTTATAATTGAATTTTAGGGCACACTTCCAACAAATATGATACAAAGAGAATCGCTCTAAATTCTAAAACCCCTTGTTGCCAAAAGCTTACATTTTCTGAGCGCCGAAGCTTGTGCATGAAGAGGAGATGCAACATGGAGACCTTTCCCACTTTACAGGAGTAGTAAGATAGTAGGTTGAGGAGATAAACTAGGAAAAATAAAATGTTCAAAATAACATGTCCAAAGTATGCGACGAAATGACTTCTGGAGCCTCAACCTTGTTCTCCCACAAGAAGTTTCTTGCACCCCAGAGAGTATGTAGAACCATCATAACCATAGAGAGTTTCTCCGTTGGCAGTTGTTCCACTGTAAAATAAACCACTAAAAAAAGAGGTAGCTAGGCCAAAAAGGATAAGATCTCTACACATGAACGGGTAAAAGGTAATAAACTTGGAAAACAAGAGAAGTGATAAAATCGTTGGTTTGTGATTTTCTTCCGCACATCAACCAGAGGAAAAAGAAAGATCTTTCCGTTGTTTGTAATTAGCTTCAAAGACGACATTAATCAATTTTTAAGTTCATAAATCAAACTGATCACTAATAAATGTATCAATTTTAGAAACAGTGTGTGTAATGAAAATTAATTTTCGCAATTAATATTATATTTTCACAATAAAAAAATGTGGTTTGGAACTTTGATATAAATGGTATAAATCTAACCGCACAAAGCAAATTCATTAAGTATTCAACCACAGCATATGAATGATACAGTAGAATTTTAATAGAATTCCAAGCCTGGTATTTTCTTAAATCTTGAGTTGTGAAAGTCACTTTCTGACCAAGAAGCTCTGAGACGCACATCTCCTAAATCATGTCGTTGTAGTAGGTAAAGGGCAGTATGGTCTTCGCAGACTCTAATTCCTTTGTCAGCCAGTGGTTGGTGTAAAGCCTCTGCATTTAGAAAATGTCCTGACCCACCGCCACCATCCAAACCCACTTTCACCAACAAAACCCCATGCACTCATCCCTTCCGCCTCCAGTCACCTATCACCACCAACCCCGAATGTGTCTTACCAAATTTCCAATCTTTCACTATCACGGTTTCACCCCCAAACAAATCCATAATCCCATTTCCCTCCCCCCCACCAACCACACCTCCAGTTGTATATGAAGAACCCCTATTGACCTCCCCTCTTCCCTTAAGCACCGATTCAGCTCAAAATAAACCAACAATTTTGGTGTCTTTTTTCTCATTGGATAATCCCATTTTCCAAGAGATGGCCATAGAAACTACCCCAAACGACATCGTTTACCGGTCCAAACTCCCCGACATCCCCATCCCAAAACACCTCCCTCTCCACTCCTACTGCCTCCACAACAAAAACCACTCGAGCTCTAAGCCCTGTATCATCGACGGCGCCACCGGAGACATATACACCTTCGCCGATGTGGAACTTAACGCGCGCAGAGTCGCGTCAGGGCTCAACAAGCTTGGAATCCAACAAGGCGACGTCATCATGCTCTTGCTCCCCAACTCCCCAGCGTTCGCCTTCGCCTTCCTCGGAGCCTCCTTTCGCGGCGCTATGACAACCGCGGCGAACCCTTTCTTCACACCCGCCGAGATCTTAAAACAGGCCAAGGCCTCAAAAGCTAAACTCATCATCACCTTAGCGTACTACTACGACAAGGTCAAGGACTTATCGTCATCAAGTGACGATGTTCACGACATTAAGCTAATGTGCGTCGACTCTCCGCCTGATCCGAGCTGTTTGCAGTTCTCCGAGCTTCTTCAAGCCGATGAAAATGACATGCCGGAGGTTGACATCAGCCCAGACGACGTCGTCGCTCTACCCTACTCGTCCGGGACGACAGGCTTGCCTAAGGGGGTGATGCTAACGCACAAGGGTCTTGTGACAAGCGTTGCTCAGCAGGTGGACGGGGAAAATCCCAACTTGTATTATAGCACCGACGATGTCGTCTTATGCGTGCTGCCACTTTTTCATATTTATTCTTTGAACTCGGTATTGCTTTGTGGACTCAGAGCCGGAGCTGCCATTTTGATGATGAACAAGTTTGAGATTGTTTCTCTGTTGGGGTTGATCGACAAGTACAAGGTTAGTATTGCACCGATCGTGCCGCCGATCGTGTTGGCCATTGCCAAGTTTCCCGATCTTGATAAGTACAATTTGTCGTCGATTCGAGTGCTAAAGTGTGGAGGGGCACCCCTTGGGAAGGAGCTTGAGGATACTGTGAGAGCCAAGTTTCCCAATGTCACACTTGGTCAGGTACGTACACAATTAATACACTCTCTATTCGTATATGTTTTTTTCTCAATGTCGTATCGTTATACTTATGCTTCAAACAACTACATTTTACAATTCTAATAAAAAGTGCGTTTTTTAAATCTTTAGTACTAAATATGATATCTGATGCATGTAAATGCGTTTTCTTAACATTTATGGTGCACATAAATGCATTTTTGTAACATTTAGCATACACATAAATGCGTTTTCATAACATTTTTAGTAAAACAATCGAAGGAAAAAAAAAACAAGTAGATAATCCATCATGATCTAGGATTAATGTATCTTAATTTTCTCTTGGTTCACTTTCTTTCTTTATACTAACTAATTTTTGCAACATATTAAATATGTTTGCAAATATAAGAAGATGATAAATTGGTTGATGCGTTGCACATTTGTGAGTGGTTAGCATAGATTAATGTCTTGCCAAGTTACCAACCATAATGTATTTGGTTGGGCATAAGGGACTCCATTTCATCCTCATGCTTTGCTTCTAAAACGTGTTACCTACAAGCTACTTAAAATTACAAAATAAGTATAGTGATATTCATCTTTGTTTATAACTACCAGAGTTTAGGTTCGAATCTCTTAAATGAATTCAAAACTACTTTATTCTTCTAACTGTAAATATATAGTTATATCAAATATCTTGTTAACTCCAAGCCATTAAATATTTCCAAATCAGAGACTGAAAAAATAATCATAGGAAAGATAAGGTATCTTGCCCACAATCGAGAAATATTGATTATTTAAATGTTTAGTTGACAGGCAACCAAAAATGGGGAAATAAAGAATTTAACGTCATTTATAATCATATCTTATAACACACGATACGACTTTGATGGTCACCCTTACAACCAAAAACATGACGTGAGGAAGATTTAATTGATTAATGGGTTTACCTAACACTTCAATAATTCCAAACAATATCGTACTGTTACAAGATGAAAACGAAAGATGCATCATTCACATGTGACAAGTTTTTTGGAATATTTATTTATTTTTTAATTACCAAATTTTTTTTTCCCTTCTTTTCTTGGGATATAGAACATTATTTAATTAATAGAATTTTTTTTCACACTTTTCAAAAAAATTACAAAAAATTATTATTATTTTTCTACGAGCAATATTCTACATTTACACACACACACACTAAGGAAACAAGACAATTTCTTTACCAAAAAAAAAAAGGAAACAAGACAATTTGAATCCGGGACGTAATTAATTATAGAGGAAGGTTCTAACTATCAAGATATTCCACTACTTGCATAGAAACTTATTGTTATCTATGTAATCTATTCCAATGAATTTGTTTACATAAAAACAACTAGCTGGCTTATGTTCCGTATTGTAATACTTCTCTTTATTATTTGAAGATTCCGAGTAAAGATTATTTGACTAATTAATTAAATGGGAGAGATGGTATATAATATAAGCAATTTGTTCATGTATTGTTCAAAGGATGACTTTAGAATGTGACAGAGACATTTCTATATGTAGCCTATTTAGTTTGATTTTTAGGCTTCTCATGTAGATATATATCATGGTTAAGCATGTTTAGACTTTAATTAAATTGTTTAATCTTCATTTGCAGGGATATGGAATGACAGAGGCAGGGCCAGTATTGACCATGTCATTGGCATTTGCCAAGCAACCCTTCGAGGTCAAACCAGGTGGATGTGGCACCGTCGTCCGAAATGCAGAGCTCAAGATCGTTGATCCTGAATCTGGTGCTTCTTTGCCACGCAACCAGCCTGGAGAGATTTGCATTAGAGGTGACCAGATCATGAAAGGTAATATATATTAAGTTCTACCTCTTATCTTATTTATATAATTGAGTATAACATTAATTAATTATAAGAAATGCAGTCAATATAGATTGATTTTCTTATTTTTCAAATAGAGTGAGACTCAGACGCCTCACAAATTATTTTGGTAGACAAAAACGATTTCTTTAGTACATGTGGGAACCACACATGTGTAATCACTTGAACATAAATCATCATGGTCATTCCTCATCCATGCTTACGTCAATGTTTGTAATTTTTCTTTTATATATGATCCGTATGTATTGCTGAGTGATCCAAAAAATTAACTGTTATATTTTGTGAGTGGGAATCTAATAGATCTTGCAAACAGTTCATCTTTTGTAATCACATACCGCTGAACAATAAGACGTGGCATTGTGGCCGACACCCAGTACGTAATTGTTGAAATACATTACAGAGTGGGCCTCATAAAAATTTATGTCAAAAATGTGTGTCCCTATATTCTAACTGTATGTATTATTATTACTATTATTTTTATTTTTACTATTACTATTATTATTAATAAAAAGATTGTTATAGTTGTACGTAGCAATTAAATTTGATTTTTGATGCCGAAAATTATCAGGTTATCTTAATGATCCGGAGTCGACAAGGACAACCATAGACAAGGAAGGTTGGCTACACACCGGTGATATAGGCTTCATTGATGATGATGATGAGCTCTTCATTGTTGATCGGTTGAAGGAACTGATCAAATACAAAGGGTTTCAAGTGGCCCCTGCTGAACTTGAAGCCTTGCTCATCACCCATCCTGGTGTTTCTGATACTGCTGTTGTCCCGTAAGTCATTAACCCAAACATTCGTGTTTATATTGTGAGAATAAAATATATATGATCGGGTTTTGTTCAAACTCCTACGGATTCATTTTTAGGGCCACCGGCTCTGCTTTGACGTTCCGTTTAGTTCGGAGCCAAAAGTATGATGGCGACTCATGTGGTACCAGGGCTGCATGGGAAGAGAGATTAGACTACCATCAATGTATTGGGATACCTACAATATTCAAAATATATATGACCGACCCATACAATAATTTTATAATTATTTTGGCATGATACCTTTTGGTTATATACTAAACCGTCATGTGCAATTTATGTGACTTCAGAATGAAGGATGAGGCAGCTGGAGAGGTTCCGGTTGCATTTGTAGTAAGGTCAAATAATTCTCAGCTCACTGAGGACGAAGTCAAGCAATTTATCTCTAAACAGGTAAAGTCTTTTACTACTTTTAATATTCCTTTAAATCTTGCGAACTGTTATTTTTAACTATTTACTGGACACACACACACTTTCTGGTTAGCAGCATATTCCAGGTCCACATGAGGTTGGAAAAATACACATCAATGTCTGATCAAAAAATAAAAAAATAAAAACATCAATGTTTACAAGCTTTTATTTAGAGATACTTTAGAAGCGGTCCCTAATTCTTAACATTCTTTGATTAAAATCTTAATGGTATTCAAAGTTTGATCAAAGTCCCTTAACTTTGTACACCTCATTATATTACTATTGTTTGATATTTTATAAGATTTATAATCCTATAAATTTAAAATCCCTCATTATAATACTATTACAAACGGTTACAATAAAAAAATTCAAACATTTTGATTGAATAAATGGATAAAAACTATGTAAAAATAAGAAATAATAAATGGCAAAAGAATGTATCCATAGTGTTAAAAAAATTGGTACATTTCACATATAACAAAGTGGTACATTAATAAAGAAGAATGGGTACATTATATATAAATTAGGGTACAGATAAAAGATTAAAAAATTATGAGTACAAATGAATTTAAAAAAAAATATAGGCGCTCAAAGAAATTAATACATAGGTACAAAATAAAACTAAAAAAAAATACTACAAATTAAAAAAAAAATGTTGCAAATTAAAAGTGGGTACAAACTAAAAATATAAATATATGATACAAAGTTTAGGCATAAAACATAAATATACCATATGTAATTTGTCTATCATTGATTAAATATACAATGTCACATGACGGTATACACATGAGTACAAACACAAAATAAAACTTTATAAAATATGGGCATAGAAAGAAACTAATATATGGGTACAAATTAAAAATGAAAAGAAAATTGGTACAAATTAAAAAATATTTGCAAATTAAAAATAGGTACAAACTAAAAATAAAAATATATGATAAAAAATTTAGCCATAAATATAAATATACTAATTGTAATATTTTTAACACTAAAGGAATATATTTAAAAATAAAAATATTTTATTATTCAAATAATTAATTATGTTATTAATACCTAAAAACCTTAATCAAAAATTGAAAATAAATAGGATTTTAATCAATGCAGTAACAAAAAGAAGGATGTGAACCTAATTTCCAATTTTATTTATAACTTTACTAGATTCGTAATAAATATTATGTTTTACCAAAATAATACTTGTCACTCATCGATCCACTAGACAAGAAAATTCCCACTGTATTTTCTGTCGCATTCAGCGTGTCTCACGAGCTCTAAAGTGTACATGTGCTACTTATCTGAGAATAACTCATTAAAGTGGGAAATGTGTGTGATCATCGATGGTTTGATTCTATGAATATATGCAGAGTGGTTAGGGCATCTAAGGTCCTTGTGAATTATGAAAAACTCCAAAACTATATAAAACAAACATACATATCACATTACCAATAGGGCTAATAGCAACGAAATTGTCAAACATAACAGTCTCTGCCTAACTGGTTGAATGGCATCATCCAGATCTAAATTGTGAGATGCTTAGGGTTTCATGTCACATCAAATCCAAAAATTACAACCTAAAAAAGGATTATATTATTGGTCCTCAATCAAAACCGACCCCATACAAGAAAATTATTGCTCCAAAATGAACTTTGGTAGGGTTCAGTAAAAGCTTGACGTGTTTTTGTAACATGAGCACCATCTGTTCATGATTTTGTATTTTTGAACGGTTGAAAATTCTAAAATATCTGATATTTCAGAGCACTGTAGAGAATTGTGTTAATTGAATTTTGTTATGGCAGGTTGTCTAATTGGTCTGCCAGTGCCACTGACCTTTTTGTGTATTGTACGCAGGTTGTATTTTATAAAAGAATAAATCGAGTATTTTTCATCGAAGCCATTCCGAAGTCACCGTCGGGCAAAATCTTGCGGAAGGACTTGAGAGCAAAGCTTGCTGCTGGGTTTCCAAACTGAGTGATGCCCTGCCATTTTGAAGGAAGGGCATGCATGTTCCTACCATATATAAAAGGCTTGGTTGCAGTCATTAGTATGGAATGTTCTCCATAATTATTGTGAATAAGAATACAAGTCTATGAACTTTATATTAATTTTTAAGTTTGGTTGCCAGACTGTAATTTTATTTTTTTGTTTAGAAAGTACAATTTTCATTATAAAAACGTAATCTTACATGAAGATAGGATGCAAAATTATTGTGGCGTCATTAAGATCTTGTTGGGACTTTCAACCTAGTTGAAGATAACGACAGTTCCACTCACCAACAATTACATAGTTTGGGTATTTTTTTTAATACATAAGATATTATCTACACTAATGAATAATGAAGTGGGCGAAACCTCACAATAGAGTAGCCTTACAAATTCGTCATTGACAGAAATCGAACTTAAGACCTCTCATTACAAGTGAATGAGAATACCACTTGTCTGTAGTATTAAATGGCATAGTTCGGATATCTCTTTTAACAATAAATCTAAAAATACAATGGGAGACTATTTGATTGAACCGTAATATTTCGTGAATAACCCCAAACTATAACGTGCTAGTGTATAAGTAACCCTCCATTTTTGGCAAAGCATTAATAAAGGCATGTGAGGGATTTACAAATTCCTTCTTGGAATGAGTCTCTTTTATGTCTTTATAATGCGTTTATAGTGCATTTCTAATATCTCCTATCCAACATGATGTGTTAATACTTTACTAACTTGACATCAATCTTTTGGTACTTATAAAGCCTTCATCCAAACATACCCCTATATACCACATTATTGCATTAATGATGGACAATGCAACCTTTGCTAAACGATAGGCTACTACATACATAGAATTTCACTAAAGCTAATTAAAAACTGAAAAAAGCACCCCCAAATTTCCTTTCTTAGATTCATTTTCTTGTTTATTTGATGAAGAAAGTTGAGGTTATACCATAAATATAATGATTAATATGAAGAGTGTCTCAACTCTTTATAAGCACATGGAAGTCTTATTTGTTTTCAATGCGTGATTCATTCTCAATACGCCATTTAACATGTGCCGAATTTTCTGGCCTTACACATGGACAACAAAAATTGAGTGGCGTGAAGTACGTGTGGCCAATCTTCTATAATACCGTGAAGAAAGTTAATGTTCCAATATAAAACCAATTGATAATATGAGGAATTACTCAATTCTTTACAAGCACATACAAAGTCATTCTTTTCTCAACGTTGTATTCATTCTTAATATTGATCATTGAAATATCAAAAGAGTGTGAACATATTGGTGCCACTTATTGCAATATATTCTTCAAATGAAAGAATAACATGAAGAAAAAGAAGAATAAGGGGAGGGAGAAGCTGATTCAAGAAGCACATGAGGGTCTCTATTAGATTCCGTACATGTGTCATTGGATGATGAGTTTGGAATCATAGCTGAAAACCTTGGAAAGAAGGGAAAAACTATTAATGGTGTAGGTGTTTTTTTCCTCGTACAGAGACCTATGATTGCGTTTCTTTTATGACTTTAAGTTCTGAATTAACTGATATAAGATCTCGAAGAGATCGACAAGATCGACGGCGAGGTTCGCGTTCAAAATCAAGGAGTTGTGAGGGTCGTGGAGGGAGGTGAGGGATCAGATGGCGGTGAGGGACGGAGGGATGGAGGGATGGAGGTTTTCTTTTTGACGAAGTTACAAAAACAGTTTTGTTGACGGATATCTAACGGTTTCGCAGGCGGACTCGAAACCAATCGCTAAGTGCAAATTGCCACCTAGCCCACCTTTACGTGTGTTGATATGCGTTGTTCTAGAAAACGCAAGAACAATGTATTTTGATGTGCAAGAAGTATGTACCTAATAGTAGTTTCATTCGCCACTTAGTACTACAGTCTAGTGATATTCTTCTTTATTTGTAAGTGAGAGGTCTTAGGTTCGATTCTCGCCAAAGACGAATTTGAATTACATTATTGCTAGCGTATTGTGAAGCTAAGCTCATCTCCTCCCTTTTAGTGTTATTAATATTATTTGTTCAAAAAAAAAAGAAGGTAAGTTCGTCCACCTTTAATGTTTCGTCTACAACGAGATGATTCACTCAACAGAAGCCACGAAATCACAATGGCTAGCCACAATTAATCATCGACTTCATCACAAAATATGTCATCCTTGCGTTCAAACGGGTCAAATTTGAGACCGTTGCAGTGCTAACCACCACATAACTGGAGGCTAGTTGACAGCAACGGAAAAGAAAGATAAAATGTTGTTGACTTCAGACCCGCTGACCCGAGTCAAATTTCTTATAATAATCTTGCTAGTGCTTTGCTCTCCTGCGCATGAAAGGACTAAAAAGAACAGTTAGGGTTTAACTAAATCTCATTTTATCAAGTATCAAGCGTTCACTCGTGAAAAATAAATGTACCGAAAATTCCATTCCTTGCTAAATGTCAAAACAACAACAACAACAAAAATACGCGCCCATGAAGCAGATTTTGCAAATGAACCATGAGATGAAGGAATGGGTTACCAAAAAACAAAAGAAGGGTAACTATGATATCATTACAACAATTTGGACATACCTTTTACATTGGTATTGAATTTAAAGCTTTATTTGCATTACAATTTGTGACTCTTGTATCAATTTCTTATCCATCTATCCTTCAACCGAACAAAATACTGCAACAATGTTCCAGAATTTCCCTCAGCTTAGTTTTGGAAATTCCAAGTATACTTCCTGAATATAGTCCACATTTGGCTCAAAAACTCGCCTCCTCAGTTGCTGGTCGCCTCAAGTAATATCGTAAACTGTTAGCAAGAACCTAAAAAAATTGCAAGTTCTACGGTCAGTAATCTCAGACGTCATCTTTTAATTTGTAACAGAACACACGAAAACAGAAGTCTATTTCACCACATCTACCGCTATCATATATTAAATCCAATGCTCTAACGTTGCCGTAATTCTAGCTTTACCTGCTGAAGAGGCTTGATAAGGGGTTTACCCCTGTAGCTAACATGAAATTTTGCCTTCGCCAACAACCCCTAATTCCGAGACAAGAATTAGCATGAACTTGGTTACCAAAAACTAAAAGAAAATAATAATAGAGATGAGCTCCATACACATGGATACTAGAGACCCAAAAAAAAATGAGAAAAGGATAAATTGAAGCTGCAATTGTAGGTGAGAAAAGAGCACACCTCTGTGTCGAATTCTCCCGATTCAACAGCGACATTAATGTCAATTATAATCTTTACAAGATCCACCAGCAATCCAGGGCGATCTGCTGACTCCACGTAAAGCAAACTGCAGAAACCCAATATTAGCTGAACACATTCATTCAAACGCGATGTCACTCATGCATAACAATTGAAGACTATTGTGTGCCTGCTGGCGCAACAATTTTTGGCATAGGAATTGACTATGGGGTTCTAGAAGCCCATCCTATCGAAAAAGAATGACACACATTACCTTCGGGTGGGGCCATCGTCGTTGACGCTTATGTGGGTTGCTATGTCCACATCAACCTGAAAAATTAAATACAGGTTTGAACCAAGAAAATTGCTGGGGATGCGATCAAGAAAAAATGACGACTAAGTATGGATCAAAGAGCTTGGCGTAAAAGTAAACAAGACTCTTTGGAAGTTAAGATGCTACCACATTAGCCGAGTGTCAAGTCAATATGTTAATTACCTTACGGGTGAGCAAAATCAAAAGGTGATAGGCAAAAAAAATTATTCCCAAAAATTCATAAGACTCATTAAGGAGAGAAATGACTCTAGAATGACTACAATTGGAAAAAAAAAATGCTTACGGAGTGAACTTCAAATGAGAATTTCCTCAAAACAGGACACATGAATTATGTGTGTGCTAGAACGTGAAAATGGGAAACTTGAACTAACCAACCTTTGCACAAACAGTCTCCCCACAGAAAGTTTGAAAATTTAATAAATTTCAAGAACCTGTTCTTGTGGAGGCACAATTCCAAATGCTGCTCCCATCGCTAACTGGGAACTTGATTCCTAACGACAAAATTAATTCACTAATAAAGCTTACAAAATGTAGAAATCCTGAAGATATTCCACCAGATACTATCTCAAGAACAAATGGAAATGTTTAAGAAAGATTACCGGATGATAATCTATCAGATTATTTATAATTGTCAATCGAATAGCCTCAAGTAGTTCTGGATCTTCTACTTTCCTACCAGTATCGCTGCAAACAAACCCCACCATCAAATAAGAAAATGAGTACAAGACAGCTATTGGAAATACTGACCCGTTAATCCACCAAAATAGAAGGTTGATGATTTAACTGGAAGCTATATTTTTAATGCCATTTAAGGAAAACTGTTTTTTCTTCAGCACATAAATCCAATGAGAAAACAATTATACCACAAGTATGGGAGTTCTATGCACAACAGGGAAGGGAAACCGGACGAAGAAGTAGAAGAAGCAGAAAAGAGATCATTGAAATCAATTGCAAATTGACAAATAATAACAACGTCATAGCGACAAGGCAAAACTATACTCAATGCAAGGGCATGAGGCTTGTGAAGTATACTCACGCTCTAGTGATGGCAAACTTGTTATGCTTCCCAGAAGAATCCAAAAAGACATTGGCCTTGACAACATTCAGGCCAAGGTTTCTAAGCGCACTCATCTGTTGATTCAGTTAATGATAATTAATCTATACTATCATCTACGTTCAGACGTAAAGATGAAGCTAGATCATTCAAACAAATATATGAAAATCTATACAGGAGAAAACGAAAGATAACAATATTGTTGAAAGTAGTAAGTAATGCTCCATACAGTATCAAGAAGAGCTCCAAGCCGGTCTCCAAAGGTTATCTCGACCACCGTTGCATCTGGATCAGAATCTTGGTCAATAATAACTTTAGGAATCGGAACGATGTCAGTTTCGCTTGGACTTCCATCAGTTTTACCATCCTATTTTCCAACATAAAAAACCCAGTACAAAAATGAAGTATTCAGCAAGTTGATATTCAGTAATTACCAATTACAAAACAATTTTTTAGAATACCTCCACAGCTGCTCGTGGAGTAATTGAGGTTGATGAAGATATTAATCTGTCATAGATTGCACATACACTTTCTAAGATAAAGAATATATAGCAACTATGCAAGACCCCAACTTTAATGCTTGCATACCTCAAAAATAGTAAATGTGTTAAACACACTACGACTAAAAATCTGTAAGCTCGCTAGGGAACGCTGAGTTTAAGCCACAATCGAAGACTTGGACTCAAAGGTTCAAGAGCTGGTAGATAAACAGAGGTCGGACGATATCGGATAATTCCAACCTCAAGTGCAAAAGACATGATAATTCGGTTATATATTGAAAAAATCACTTATCAAAACTTGTTAAGTGAACAAATCAGCCACAATAAACTAAGATGCAGAGGTCATACTAATGGCAATAACCTGATGTGCAAAACAGACTTCATTTATACAATGAGCATATATAATTCAGACCTCATATTACTAGAAAATTCAAATGAGATAAAGAACCAAACAACAATAGAAAACCAAAGATTTTTACAACCAAAATAGGAAAAGAAAAGTAACAGTGGACCCATTCCATCACTTCTTGTACACAACAAAAAAAATAAAAATAAAAATCAATTTCTGGAAACAATCTAAGAAAGTAAACAAGCCCATTAAAGCAAATAAAAAACCAACAAAATTTCAATAAAACAGTGAGCAAAAAAGAAGCATTACCTTCCCTTGTGCACAGTGCAGAAGCTTTTAGGAGCAAACCCAAAGGAGGCTTCTGCCATAGCCCCAGTTAGTGCTGGAATTGCAAGGGATCTTTTCAAACTGGAGTTACTGTTCAAGTTAACCCCAACACTGCAAGAAGCCATAGCCACTGCCATTTTTAACTTCAAAAGTTTACAGCCCAGAGAGAAAGGTTGAGCAAACGGAATGAGAAGAAGAGTCTAGGAGAACGAACACAAATCAGAAAAAATGGTAAATTTGCAGAAGAAATGGGAATGTGAGAATTGGGTTCGGACAAGAAGGATATAGTGGAGGAAGCAATTGGGACCAACTAGATACATAGAAATATGCGCCATTCGATATAGGGGAAGGGGGAGAGAGAGAGAGAGAGACAGAGGGAGGTAACTTCACTTTCTACGGTATTTCATTTATGTCGTACCCTACGTAAGACAATTTTTGTGATATTTTGTAGAAAAAAAATTAAAGTATCTCTTGTTAATTTAGAAGCATTTTTAAAATAACTGAAAACATTTCTTTTTTTTTTTTTAAATTTGAGTTTCAAAAGCATTTGAAGTGCTTTCTGCAAGAAATATCAGTTGCTTCAAGTACTTTTCTAACATTGACTTGTTTTTTTTCTAAGAATTAGTACCAAAAATATTTTTACTATAAGCGTTTTTAAATATTTTAAAAAGTACTTTCAAACGAGCTCTTAGTATTTGTTGGAGAAGTGTTTTTAAATGACTATAAATACTTTTAGAGAAAATATTTTGTGGATTCTAAAAGTACTTAATGTGTTTTCTTCAAAATGTATTATATTTAAATTTTTTTTCAATTAACTTGTATTTTTATTTAAAATTAATTTTAAATGTGTTTTTACAAAATTAACTTGCATTTTTATGTAAAATTGACTTCAAAACGATGTCTCTAATCCTTATATTCCGAATTACCATAAATTTTTTGCTGACTGACTTGCCTTGTGCTCTACTCTTTCATTATTTGCTATTGCCCCCCTCCCTTCAAATTAAAAGTGGGACGAAAAGCCAAACGAATAAAACCGGAAATATCTTGTCATGTCGAATTTTTCCCGACATCCATTCATCATCCCCATCTCATTTGTAACTATTCGACATAAAAATGTTTCTAATATTTGTTGGTGCGGAGGTGAAGTCCAATCCAACTGCATTTGCTGGTAGTTGGTGTCAACAATACCGACGCGTTTGATCTGCAAGTAATGCTATGTAGATTAAATTTAGAGACTAAATTTTAAAAATTAAATGACATGTAAGTTAATGATTGGTTTATTACTAAAGCGTTGATAGACGTGCTCATTTTTATTGATGACACATAATTTAGTTTGCAAATATAGTTTCCCTAGCATTACTCTTGGTCTACAATTAACACATTAAAGATTGCGTTTCCTCTCTTTGTGACTATGCCCATCTTTTATGCTGCTCTTCCTTTCTCGCTCGCTTGCTTGCTTGCTCGCTCTACATCCATGAACGCGTTTTGCTGTTAAAGCACGTGCTTCCTTTTTATTTTTTAAATGTTTAACGCGTGCTTTCATATATTTTTAGATTTTTATTATCTAGGAGGATCCTCGCCGGATCCTCCTTGTGAGGATTTTGGAGATCCTCCAATCACATCTGTTCATTGTACATCGTGCAGTTAGAAATCAATGTAATTTTTTTTATTTAAAATCGAATATAAACAGTACTTGACAAAAACCGGCCATACGATGTACGATGAACGGGTGACTGGAGGATCTGGTGAGGATCCTCTCTCTTTTATTATGGCTTATTTTTAGCTATGCCTCATAAAATTCTATTTTGATCCCACTTTGCCTGTGTAACTAGTCACAATTTTACTCCCTGAAAATCAAAATTCGTTCCACTTTGACTTGGGGACTCTATCTTCTCTCTAAACTTATAGGTCACCTCTTGAAATACATGTGGGACCCAACATCCAATAAGATTATGCCATATGTGCAACAAATTTGATTATAAATCTCCATTATGCTTAATATTTAACAATCTGAGAATATTAAGTTTAAAAGAAATTGAAGAGATGAAAAAAATAAAAAATAAACTTGTTAGCATGGCGCACCCAAATCAAATCCACATAAGAAACTAACAAATGTAAGGCAATGTGAAACGAATTTTGAGTTTTATAGAGACGACTTTCAAATTTCAAGGGGCAAAATGAGATCAAAATCAAGTTTCAGGGGCAAAGTGGAGCAAACTATGAGTTTTCGGAGTAAAGTGGTGACTTTTGAGTTACAAGGAGCAAATTATCGACCTTCTTCATCACATTGTAATCCCCAACCTTTTCCGTTAGCACCTCCTGACGACATTTCCTGGTTACTTCCATCAGTCTCAAGCAAGTCTCGGTCTGGATGCACGATCCACGACCAATCTTGATGGGCCTCAAGGATCACAATGTAGCCCCTATCGATCATGTGTGCACTCACCCCGACTCCCCGAGCTGGATCCGCCAAAGTCATAAAGACATTTGGTTTCATGGCAAATCGGAGACCGATGATGTCTCATTCCCACTTTCCGATTCTCAGCACATCTTGATCATAGTCTTTGTCCTTGATTGGAAGGTTCTTGATCCAAGAACGATTCCATTTTCCCGCGGAATGGCTTTGGAAGAAGTAGCAAGAGCTTGCCGGGATAGTTTTAAAGAGGTAAGGCCATCTTCAACCGAAGGGTCCAGAGGGCTAGAGGGTAGAAAATAGCCCGAAAATCGTCTCCAACCGAGGGCCAAGCCAAAGGGCTCGTGGCCCCACTGGACAAAAAAAGGGCCAAAGGGCCAACCGACTGGCCCAAATGAACAAGCCAGCCAGCTAGCCAAGGCCGGGCCACAATTTTAAACACAACAGGTAGTTGACGTCAGCGTGAAGCCAGCTAGCAACGGCTAGCTGACGTCAGCGTGATGCCAGCTAGCAACAGCTAACTGACGTCAGCATGACGCCCAGCTATCAACGGCTAGCTAACATCATGCTGACTTCAGTTACCGTTGGATTTAAAAAAAAAAAAATTTGGGCCAAATTTTTTTTAAAAAAATGTAAAAAATTCCCATTTTTTCCTATAAATACCTAAGCCATTCCTACACCATTTGTCACAAATTTTTCACCATTTCAATTCTCATATTTTCTTACCTCTTCCAATAATATTTCCTTCAATTTTTTCAATAATTTTCAAATAGCCTCATCTACAATGTAAGGTAAGGCTTGGACCCAAAAAGAAGATGAAGCTCTTTGCAGGGCTTATAGATGGGTCTCGGAAGGTAGTGTGAGGGGGACTTCTCAAACAAGTGATGGTATTTGGACTCGTGTGTCAAAAAAATACTATGAGTTCTACAAAGGCACCACTCCACCGAATACCCGAAACCACGAGAGTTGTTCTTCAAGATGGAAGAAACATCTTCATCCAAGTTTGAATAAATGGCATCAAGCACTGATAGCAGCTGCAAGTAGACATGAAAGCGGCGCCAATTACTAAGACAAAGTAAGTGTTTTCACAATTTATTTTAAATATTTAATTATATTACCTTTAATTTCATAACTTAATTTCCTTTAATTTTTGTAATTATATTTAATTATATTACATTTAATTTCATAAATTAATTTCCTTTAATTTCTGTAATTATATTTTCTAGGTCCGCCAAGTGGAGGAATTGTATATGAAGGGCAGCTCGAAACCCTTTCAATTTCACGGTTGTTGGGAAATTTGTAAAGGGTGGGTGTTATTTGAAGATCCACCTCAACATAGAGTAGGTCATACGCCGGTGTTCGGAACTCAACCTTCAGCTGTAGATGAGGATGAAGATGGATCTCCTACCATTCAAGAAACAAGGGTAGAAAATCCGTCTTCAGGTGAAGGTTCCATACCTAGGGCTATGGGACGAAACAAGGCCCGAAGGTTGAAGGAAAAAGGCAAGGCAAATGATGATTACGCCGCTCAACAGGAACTGGTTGCCTCATTGCGATTAACGGCAGAGCAAAATGCCTTTGTCGGGAAGAAAGGAACCGTAGGCATGAAGAACGGGCCAAACAAATACAAAAAGAGATAGATGATAGGAAAATGCAAATGAACACTTTGGATTACACTCAAATGAGTAAGGCCTATTTTGATAAGAAAAAGAGGGAAATTATGACCTGGCAGCAGTTGTTTACCTCTGAGTATACTCCTACAATGGCAGATGATGAAGATGATGTTGATTATGGAGTTTAAATTTAAGTTGTTGTAGTTTTTAAATTTAAATTGTTGTAGTTTTTAAATATAAGTTGTAGTTTTTAAATATAAGTTGTAGTTTTTAAATTTAAGTTCTTGTAGTTTTTAAATTTAAATAATAAATTATGTTTGGCCCTATGGCCTTTTGGCCCTCGATTGGAAATGGTAAGAAATATGGCCCTACACTATTCATTAAAATATTAATTTCTTGGAGAGCCAGATGGCTAAAACGAGCCATCTGGCCCTCCTTAAGTTGGAGATGGCCTAAAGGGCATGAAATTCAGGCATACCCATCTTGGTTTTATAAATCTTGTTTAGTCTGTCAAATGCATGCAAGACTCGATAAGTCGTAGGAGTGAGGTTAATGGGAGCCAACCGATAGTGCAACAATACCTCTTTTATGAAACCCTTAACTGGAAACTTAAGCCCTAGGGTTAGAAACTATGGATGGATGCAAATGTTCGGTCGAGTTGGGTTTAGAGACTTGGGCAACTTGTTGGAAACACCGATGTCGCGTCTCTCCAACTCAAGATTTTGTGTCATGGAAGCCCATTGATATGTGCTCGATGACTGTCATCTTGAGTTAGAGAGACGTATTATCAACGTCTTAGCAAGTTGCCCGAGTCTCTAGACCTCACCCGACCGAACATCCGCATTCATCCATGGTTCCTAAGCTAAGGGCTTAAGTTTCCACTCGAGGGTTTCATAAAAGAGGTATTGTTACACTAGCAGTTGGCTCCAATCAACCTCTCCTTTACGGCTTACCAGGTCTTGCATACCTTTGACAAATTGAACAAGATTTATGAATTCGAGATGAGTTTGCATGAATTTCGTGCCCTTTACCTTCTAAAGACTATCCCGGCAAGCTCTCGCTACTTCTTCCAAATCCATTTTGTTGGAAGATGGAATCGTTCTTGGATCAAGAACCTTCCAACCAAGGACAAAGACTACGATCAAGTTATGTTGAGAGTCGTTAGTGAGTGGGAATGAGACATCAATGGTCCCTGAGTTGCCGTGAAACCCATTGTCTCCATGACTTTGGCTGATCTGGCTAGCGGAGTAAGGGTCATCATGGTACATATGATTGATACGGCCCACATTATGAACCTGAGGCTCATCGAGATTGGTCGTGGATCGTGCACCCATACAGAAACTTGCCTGAAGGTTTGGTAGAAGTAACTAGGAAATATCATGAAGAGGTGATATCGAAGATGGTTTCGGACTACAATGAGATGAAGAAGATCGATAAGGTAGACATAATAGCGAATGAGGAGCCTTCAGAGTCAATAGGCAAAACAGGGATGGCTATAATAATTTTTCGAACTAAGGGTAAGGTGACGAGGAATAGAGCACGAGAGAATATGGTGGATTTCTTATAATTCTCGGGTCTGTTGAGCGTTCTAGCCACCTCAGAGCCTGCGCGTTTGGTTGGGAGTCTGAAATTGTTAAAGTTACGGATGATGCATAGTCGGACTAAAAAAGAAGGTACCCTTGAAGAGAAAATGCCCTGGAAGGGCTGGTAGACTGAGCCCGAGGCTGTGGAGTCCATGGAAGCAGGACTGGGGGAATCTGTCAAGGACTTGAACATGGCTTCGTGAAGTTCGAGTTTGTCAGAGACCCGTCCACAGCTACCAAAGATGTCTTCTGAAAGGTCGATGCTGAATTTTCTATTGAGGTGAACAAGAATGTTTGCAAGTGTTCAAGTTGAGAGAGCTTAACGGACGTGGTTAAATCATTGAGGGCGAACCTCTATGAAGCTCTCATCATGCTTCCGCTCGGGGCTCCGACCGATCTGCCTGCCTTAGGTATCCATGCTTGCCCCCACTACGCTTTTACCAAGGCTCGTTTATTATCCGCTCTGTCGTACACGACTTCATTAACTTTCCATTCTTTCTATACTCTTCATCTCATGTGACTATTTCTTTTGCTTTGTCAAAGCACTCTGCTAGGGTGATGTACTCGTACTTAGGCTTACGGAACTACCTACTAAGCTCGAACTCAATGAGGACTCCCTTCTCTGCACTGAGTTTGCGAAGTGAGATAGGCCAAATAATTGCATGGCTGCCACCATGTTCAAGAAGGGAGTCTCTATTGAGTTCGTAGTAGGAAGTTTCGCAAGCCTCAGAGATTATTGGGATGAGCTCTCACCTGATTTCTTAGACCACATGATTGTACAGTAAGCGGAGCTTCTACAAGGTTTACCCTTGCGCGAGGAGTTTTTGTGACCACATGAGCAGGGTAGGAGTTAGAGTAGAAGTAGGCTTTTCCATAGTGTTCAGATATCTCATACCAATGACAGGGATTCTAGTGGTTTCACGGTCCAACCGAGACTCTAGCCATAACAAACGCCTCTTAATATTGATGGACGAAGCCTCGTGGTTGCACTGGAGGCCTTCTATGTCAGAGCTTATCCTTTTGCGCATCTCACTAATGAGGTCTAGCAACGTTAATAATAAGGAAGAGGTGGCGGTTCATGATCTTCTCTGCCGAACACATAAGATACATTCTCAACGGCAGTTGTCTTAATCATCGGAGGAGTGGCATCTATTGTAGGAAAGTTTGGATTGTACGGTGGATCAAGATGATCAACCATGCATGAAGGTAAGACTATTTGCAGGGGAATATGAATTTGAACTGTTGGAGCAGTGGTTTTAACCTGCACAGACCAAAAACAAGCAAAGACCATTAGACAGAGCGTTGAGGGTGTGGTTCCCGGCAAAGGTACTTTGATAGTCAAGTCAGATTGTGTCTTAAGTATGGAAATGATGAGTGTTTTAGGGCTCATAATGTCTAACCTCGTGTGAGGAGTCAGTTTGGCTATTTATAAGCCGAGAGAAGTCGATCTGAGCTATCTAATGTTGATCTTAGTGGATAGCTTGAGTGGGAGTCAACAACATGACCTGTGCATTCAAACATGCTTTTTGTCAAGACAGTGCAGTCTGTCCCCCGCATGGTATAGGCGGACATATCTGCCATGCCAGTCAGTCTGAACAACACCCTATATGGTTGAATATGTACTGCATCGATTGGACGTGGCAATTTGGCATTTGAGTGGGAGCAGTTGGTACGACTAAGCAGCCATGTCGCTCCACTCCACCCGGAGTGATATCATTCTACAAGCGGAGCAAAAAGCTATGATTGTGTTGGGAACCACCTGATTGGATCATCTTCCCGTGAGGAGATGTGTGGCTCTATGCCCACTCCGAGCTAGTACCGGTGGAGTTGATTTGATCGTTCATAGTTCCAGGAAGGTGAAAATTATGGTCTTACACCTGATGTTTGTGGAAAAATGAAAGTCGGGCCCAATTAGGAAAAAAAAGGTGAAACGTTAATTAACACTTTCTTATTGAAAAATGAAGCAATACTCCGAAGGAAGATCTTTGTGTCTGGAGCCTAAGGATTACAAGATTTGAACCACTTATTTTAAATCATGCGGCCTTTATGAACCCATTTTACTAGCCTGCTAGACACAAATCAATGGTTCGGATCTCTCTCTTCAACCGTCTGGATCTCCTGATCCTTGGGCTCCAGACACAAAGATCCGGGGAAGATCTTGATTCACAATACGGAGCTCCTGGTTGCTAGCCTAATGATTTATTATTCATCAATCAAAAGTAAAAAATTATCAATTCAGCTTTGGAAGAGTGCTGCAATTAGAATTTGATTCCAAGAATCTGGAACACCAGGAAGACACCAGTGAGTGCAGTCTGTGCCGCGGCGGCCACCGTATCCATAGGCTGAAGGGTGACCGTCTTTTCTTAGTTGTGAAAGTGTTGTTATGTCGAGCAAATGAACTGGCTTAAACACTGTGCGCAAAACCTTTTTTAGGACAATTTCTGCTGGATGTGAACCTCCTGGATAATGTGACCCCAACACTGGTTCTGTTTGTCCTCGGCAGTTCTCCGACTTTGCATCACCCCATTCTCTTGGACTAGATGATCATATTTTAGCACAAATAGAAAAAAGATCAGGCCAATATGTTATGGGAAACAATGCTTAATCAAGACAGAAATTCCAAATATGCTCCATATATACATATTCTAACTCCTATGCTACACATTTAAGTTTAACCTAAATGTACGTATATACATATGAACTCATCTGGCAGTCCAAGAGTCAATATTGGATATGAAGTTTTACTTTAGCCTTAATTAATTTGCAGTAGTAATTGACCAAAAAATAAGCATTTTACATTAGTAAAAACAAAAGGATTTTTTAGTAAAAACTGTTTATCTTTTTATATTTCCTTTTCTTTTATTAACTTAAGTTGAAAATAAAACATTCATGTACTGACCTATAAGTTCAAAATTAAAATATTGGGTTACTAAGCAATCAGTACTATGATATACTAGTATTCTTCTTCACTTGTAAACGAGATATCTCAGGTTCGATTGACATGGTAAAGGATTATAAGGGAGAAATTTTTGCCTGCACAATTACTTACTTCATGTGATCTGGAGAAACACCCTGGAAGAAGACCTGAGTTTTAGTAGAATCAACACTGGAATCTACCCATCTTGCCCATGTCCTCAGAGCTGTCTCGTAAGCCACCATGCGATCCATGTCTTTGTGTGTCCGTCCCTCGTATCGGACAAAATCCCACCTGCAATATTATATATTTTTGCCACCAAAACATGCACAATTTATAACAATATTGTATTTTCTACCAACTTGATGAATCCAAAACAATTAACATACTAGCATATGATCTCTAACGTACGGTTGTTTCCTTCCGGTATGAAGCCACCAGTGCCATGTATCAAAGACCAAGACGTCAAAGGTTCTCCAAAAATTTCCACTTTGAATCGAATCGAGCACTAGAACACGCCGGCTTCCCTCCAGGACGATATCTACTAGAAAGGCATTGCGCGAGAGCATGATCGAGATGTTGTATGCCTTCACAGTGGGGGAGACAATGCGTTAGGATTAAGATAACTAGGTTATCAATTTGATCTCACTTGGCTTAATATAGCAAATAAAAGAAAAATTGACGAGACAAGGGGAAAGCTATATATCTCGATAGCTAAGTCTTACTGGAAATTTGAGTACAGATAGGCCTCCAATCTTGACTAGGTTGTACTTAGCTTCTGGTGCTGATTTGTGAATCATGCATGTGAGAGACTGCCATTGATTCAAGCTCAGTGAGTCTCCTACAAACAGGATGCGCTTCCCTCTCAATCTTTGAAGAAAACTTCTTCCAGTGATCCTATAAATGATGATAAAGCAAACATGGTAATAAGTTGCATATGTCGCGTGCGTATTCATTAAGTAATCTGACTTGCGGTTAGGTTTAGGCTTTTGATGCTCAATCTAGCTAGACGATTGTTTGTATTAGAGACAGACGCAGTGCAATGAAATAATTACCAACGAGACCTCAAAGAAGATGAAAAGGGATCGAACAAACCGTATGTATATACGTACCTCGGTATCTGGCACGAAGTTGGCTGCCATCTGTATTTCTGATACTTCTTGTCCGGTCGTCCATGGTTTTGGCAATTAAACTCCTTCTCTATGAATGGACAGTCAGTTGAAGTGTAAAGAGGATAAGACCTATCATAAACCCATTTCCCCTGGAAAAGGTCACAGCTTCCAATCCTTACAACATTTTTCGTTGCATTAATATTATCAACACCACCAAAGGCAACTTTCCCTTGGATTTGACACAAAAGACAGAAAACCAATGCTGCTGCAACAGTTACGGAAATGGAGGTCTCCATGTGTTAGAACGAGCAATGTATCACTTCTTGGTTAGAACTGATCTATTGGTTTGCCACGTGAGTTTAAATAGTGGTTCTTGCTTTGGTATACAGGGTGGTATACCACGTGTCACTATACAAATAGTAGGATATGTGTGTTAAAAAGTTAATAACTTAAAAAATAAAATTTCTCACCACTTCTATAAAAACACGTGGTGTACTACTCGTGTTCCGGTCGCAACGAAAAATTTCCCCTTGCTTTGCTCTTGTATTAAAAGCCATAAATTTGTGTATTAGTCTTGCTGAATTGCTTTCTTAATTCTTGTTTTATTTAAAGGCTTGAATTTAATAACTAAAGAAACTCCTACCAATTCAAATGAAACTCCTTTCAAAGAGATGCCTTTGTTTTTTTTCTCTTAAAACATGGATTGATGATGTACTAAATGTCAAAAACTGTTAGCCTGTTTGCTTCATACTACTAATGAAATGAGTAACTCACCCTAATTAACCAATAAAATGTAGTACGAGATCACCAGATATATATTCTTAAGAATAATATCCATTGTATTATAGACAATACTTTGGGCCACTTGATCTTTAAAAGTGAAAAAGATATATATATATACTGGCGGAGTGGTATAAGCGTAGAGGACGTCCTTATTGTTTCTTTTGTTTCTTTGTTCCATTGTTTTTTGTTTTTGGGTTTGAGATGCCCTTATTGTTTCGTTTGTTGTAACTTCTTAGTGGCCTTGGTCCTCCCTAACATGATAAGGTTTGGGTTTGATTATCCTGTTGTACATGAAACTCACGAGTAAATTGGATTGCTTAGAGCATCTTTACATGATACTCATGATATTTAATGGCTTATGTTGTAATTTGACATTTTGTACAATTTTTTATCCATTCGATATGTTAAATAAAAATGTCATTTTGTAATTTTTTTCATCTCTTTGTGTAGTTCAATTGTTGAGCAGTGGCGAAGTCAGGAATTCAGACTAGGAGGGGCCTTTAAATCATATAAAAAAATTAGACAAAAAATATAGCAATGTAACTAATGAGAGAAAATTAAAGGTTCCTTTTTTGTATTGGCATGAAAAATTTTAATCAAACAAGACTGGTAGATCTTTAACATGTATGAAAAATTTAGTATTAAATAATTATATCATAAAAACAGAACTTGTTACGAGATTAACAATAAAGTTAACATTAATTTCAAACCAAAATTTAAAATCATGGCTCAATACTATTATTATGAGATTTTTCTTCAACATAAATTAACCTTATTTCATATCAACTAACCAAAAAAAAATTGCTGATAAAGAACTTGAAGGAGGTTCACCAGCGAGTTTCGAACCCCTGACGTGCAGGAACACAAAAACCACTTCAACCACCGAGCCTCATGTTAACCAACAAATAAAGTATATAAACTAATATTTCAGGATAGGCCCGTGCCCATCTTGGTCTCCATGTGGCTCCGCCACTGTTGTTGAGACAACTAATCAAAGACTTTGAACACGCAACAACATTTATTATGAATTGCATCACATATATTAAAAAAAATCATGAAATAAACTTGACGGCTGCTGTCAAATTTGACAGCAGAAGCTTTTGCCCTTAATTGACTTAGCTCCTAAGAAATTGAAGGTTCAATAAGAGAGAGTTCGTTGTCATTTTTTTACTGTTGTACGTTTCAAGTTTTGACATCTCTTTTGGGAATGCTCTTAATTTGGCTTTAATTTAAAGTTTTTCTATTTAAACACCTCATCTTATCCAAGTAAACCTAAGTATTTTTTTTTTAAATTAAATTTTAATTGTGTGAACTGACCATATAGTACATATTAAGAATGCCCAACCACTGCTCATCCCACCCTCATGACAAACCCACACCCACTCCCGACAACAAGGGCGATTTCGTCGTCGACTCCTACTCCAGTGATCATCCCTTCTTTGACTACTCCTGTCACTGCTCCCTTCCTCTTCTCTGAACATATATTCACATATAATCAAATATAATTTGCGCCAGTTGATTATGAAGAAACCGAAACAACCTCGTTGGTTAGGGAGCAAACCAAGCCCTAGGGGTCAAATTAACCACGGCTGACCACATAAGCGTCCAAACCAAACCCTAGGGCCTAATTCCTGTTGTATAATTCACACTGTATGTATATTCATATACAGTGAACAAAACTTTGAAGGAAGTTTTGTATGACATTGATATTGCCATTGTTCTAAAAATCTCCGCCTAGCACCGTCTAGGTTCCGTCCGATTAATGCCTAAGTGTTTGAAAATTAAGAAAGGGCTCCTAGACCTACTAAGGCGTCCGTCTAGACTGCCTAGACACCCGCCTAGCCCGCCCAGACCTGCCTAGGTTGCGACTCATTTAGACAGAAAATAGATAACTTTCATTTTGCATTTTATTTTTTCAATAAATTGTAACAGAGTTGTTGAATACTTAAATAAACATACATTATATGTTTGTTCCCATGTTTTCATTATGTTCCAATAGCTCATAATAGATATGTCATTCTATTTTGTAGTTTATGATGAAATCAAATATATTTTAAGTATAAACTTACACTTATTTACACGAAATATAATAGATTTAATTAAATATGCCTAGTCCGCCTAGCCGGCTAGGCGTTCTAGGCGCTAAGCCCTAGCCTGATGTCCGACTAGCGTCTAACGTCTTTTAGAACCTTGGATATTGCACCGCTTGTTTTATATGACTTGCTAGAGTTTATGGCCAATATACCACGCTCACTCTTAACTGGAGTCGGAGCCGTTAACGAATCGCCGGAGTGGGGTGCATGTATTTGTCGTGGGGTGGGATTATAGCGTCAGCAGTGGGTGGGTGTTCTTATAGAAGATAACACTTTGCCAACAAGTCATTATGAAAAAGCTCAAATATCGGTGTTGAATTGAAGGAAAAATGATGACTGAGTGAGGAATTCTTGTAGAAAATTATGAACACTTGCCAACATGTCATTATAGTGATCATAGCGTCAGCAAAATTGTTTAGTTTGGTTCTTTCTAATTGCTTGTGCAGGTTAAGAGTAAGGCCACGTGGTTCGATGATCCAGTCTTATGTGTAGTTACCCTCACCCAATTCATCATCTCTTAAAGCATTGCCAAGATAAGTTGTAAAACCACTTAAAACTTATTTAATTTAAAGAGCCAACTATCTCCAACATAATCAATAAAAAGCCTATACTCTAGAAATGAATAGTTACTTACTCTTCAAGTTTTAGAGCAACGGTTCATAAGCTAAATACTAAAAAAAATAAAAAAAAATTCAAGGGTGGAACCCGTGTGCCAATTAAGAAAAAAATGAAAGAGTGAAGGTGATTTTAGAAAATGAGTAGGTTAGGTTTTTTCTTTTTGAATTGATTGATAATAAAATATGTAAAGTTTGTGAAAAAGTGAGTGTTGTTTGAGATGAAAAAAAATAAAGACACTAGCTAAAGTAGTTTTTCCACTTTGTTAACACATTGAACTAGAAAAAAATTAACAAAATTGGAGATGCTCTTACCAGCTACTGTTTGCTTCTAGTGTTTCCTCTTTGTACAGGAATGCTATCTTCAATAATATCATACCGATACTTCCTCAAAAGGTTAAAAGTGAATCGGCCTTTACGTAAATGGGAAAATGATTTGCAATATTTTTTTTTTTATTTTTTTTTTATCAAAAGAAATATCGCTAATCATGATCAAGAACATATATACGGTATGCATGCTTATAACTGAGAGGTCACACATACTAACAAAAAAGCACAAATTCACAATTACAAATTTCTCAAGAGACCAATACAGTTCATTAATCGCGGAGGAACTACATCCAACCATTTGGAAAATTAAGACTTATGAGGATCAAAACGTTGTAACTCATAACACTAGTGTAAATGCACCACGAGAAAAGGACCACATCGCTCTCTAATGATTTTGTAATCGTTGACAAAGAAGCACATCTATAAATCATGTCAAACAAACGTTAAACAGCTTCTTGCTCATAGTCCTTTGTCATGTGCACAAACCATTATAAACACCAAAATCACTGTCTCAATTTTTAATGATGATCATTGCTCAAAGATCTGGATTTAAGCAATAAGCCTTGGTCGCTCCCAAAAGTTTCTCTTGAGAGAGAGCGACCACAACCATGAAAAATCATATTATGTGGATTCTATTGAGTTGTTTTGGAATCCTAATTCTCATATGGTTTCATTGAGTAGTTCAAATTTGGGATCTAATGAATCATGCTTGTTGAATTCCATTGAGTGGTTCTAGGACTATGTTTTTATGCTAAAGTTTCATGAGGGGTCTTGAAACCCTAGGAAAATGATCCTCCTGTGATCTGGACTGTCCATCGTATATCGTGCGGTCAGAAATCATTTTAAAATTTAAAATTAAATATAAATGGTACCTAACGAAAACTAACCGCACGATGTACGATAGACGGTCCAGATCACGGGATCCCTAGGAAAAGGATCCGGCGAGAATCCTTTTCCGAAATCCTATAATGCGTAGGCTTGGACCTAGCTGTGTCATCCTAGCTCTATAGTTTGTTTTATGTATGGAAGAGAGGATTACTGATCTAGGAAAACTCGAGATGGCGATGTGTTAGCATTGTTAGAAAACCTATGATAGAGAAAATGTGAATTGGTACTTATGTCTTTGTAGCATAGCCTGCTTAGTGAATCCTAGTTATATTGTGAACCACAGTTTACTTACTACTCACACAAGCTTCAAAGCTTATCCGGATTTTATTTGCTCAGTAAATCACCCCCACAGTGCACTACCGCTTTGTAGGCTGGCTAACATGTATTGTTAACTACGTAGGACTTCAAATGTAGCTGTATTGAGGTTGAGCATTTGGAGTGACTAGGTTCCTTGCCTTTATTTATCTTTCATTTCAGTACTTCACTTTGCGAGTCTACAGACATTGGTTATTAAGCACTTTGTTTATGCATTTTGTTAAAATACTGAATCTAGTTTGAATTTCCATATGTTTGTATAGTTACGTTATAACGTCATGTGTCGATCCTAAAGTATCTCAAAATCGATGCGTGACAAAATCAGTTTAAATCGGTCCATTTTGATTTGTGCTTTTTTTGGATTTTCAGTCAAAAAGGTCAGACCCAGTTGATAATTCGTGTGGAGTCTTCTTTTTGGGCCTAGTAACCAAATAAAATACCCGCTTTGGGGGCTATCCGCGACCCAAATACATTTTGTTAAGTTTACAAAACCGACATGCCGTTTTATGAGGACAATACTGCGCCCTCGCTGAGAGTCTGCGACCAAAATCAAAGGTAGTGGCAACCAAAAACCCTAACAATTGCCATAACCACTGAAAAACTTCCCCCCTTTTAATCCAATTCATCGCAAAACCTAGCTATAATTCGTCTTCGAATCGATCAATCATACCGGAAACAATGGCGGCCGCCGACGACGGTCTGAAGAAGTTGGAGTACCTTTCGCTGGTCTCCAAAGTCTGTTCAGAGCTCGAAACGCATCTAGGGTTTGGGGACAAAGTTCTGGCGGAGTTCATCACCGAAATCGGACGGAGCTGTGAGACGGTGGACGAATTCGACGCCCGATTGAAGGAGAACGGCGCAGAGATGCCCGACTACTTCGTCCGTACACTCCTCACTATCATCCACGCAATCCTCCCTCCGAAGCCGAAGCCGGAGAAGGACGCCTCGAAGAAAGACGGCGCTTCTGAAGGTAAGAAAACCAAGTTTAAGGCTTTGGCTATTGCTGATAATAGAGATAGAGTTAAGGAGATTGATAAGGAAATTGAGATGGAGACTAGGGAGAAGCACACTGGCGGAGAGGAGCGGGACGGAGAGCGTGAAGACGATAGGCGGAGGGGTAGGGATAGATATAGGGATGGAGATGGAGATGGAGATAGAGATAGATATAGAGATCGAGATCGTGATAGGCACAGAGGTAGGGATAGAGATGGGAGAGGCAGGGGAAGGGATAGGCATGATAGAGATGAGAGGCGTAGAGATTCACATTATAATGATGATGATGGGGAAAGAGGGAGGCATACAGATCGATACGATAAGCATAAGAGAGATAGGTATGAAGATAATGGAATTGAAAGAGAAGATGGTGATGATAGGAGGGGTAATAGGGATAGGCGGAATGGTCCTAGTAAGAACGTTTCCGATGAACCCGAATTGTACCAGGTGTATAAGGGTAGGGTTTCGAGAGTGATGGACACCGGTTGCTTTGTTCAGTTAAATGATTTGAGAGGGAAGGAAGGTTTGGTTCATGTTTCACAGATGGCAACTCGGCGAATTAGTAATGCTAAGGATGTGGTGAAGAGGGATCAGGAAGTTTATGTTAAGGTGATTTCTGTTTCGGGTCAGAAGTTGAGCCTTTCGATGAGGGATGTTGATCAGCATTCTGGGAAGGATTTGCTTCCATTGAAGAAGAACTCAGAGGATGATGCTCATATGACCAACATGTCGGTGTCCAGAGACGGACCTGTGACTAGGACTGGTCTTTCTGGGATTAGGATTGTGGAAGAGGATGATGTTGGTCCTTCACGCCGGCCATTGAAGCGAATGAGCTCACCTGAGAAGTGGGAAGCCAAACAGTTAATTGCCTCGGGTGTTTTGGGTGTGACAGAGTACCCAATGTATGATGATGAAGCAGATGGGATGCTATATCAAGAAGAGGGAGCTGAGGAAGAGCTTGAGATTGAGATCAATGAGGATGAGCCGGCCTTTTTGAATGGGCAGACCAGGTATTCTGTGGATATGTCCCCTGTAAAAATCTTTAAGAATCCAGAAGGGTCTTTGAGTCGTGCAGCTGCACTTCAGTCTGCACTCATTAAGGAGCGTAGAGAAGTGCGAGAGCAGCAGCAAAGAACCATGTTGGATTCCATCCCAAAGGATCTGAATCGTCCCTGGGAAGATCCAATGCCAGAGACTGGTGAGAGGCATCTTGCCCAGGAGCTTAGAGGTGTTGGTTTGTCTGCATATGATATGCCAGAGTGGAAGAAGGATGCTTTTGGGAAAACCATCAGCTTTGGGCAGAGGTCTAAGCTATCAATTCAGGAACAGAGGCAGAGCTTGCCTATATACAAGCTGAAGAAAGAATTGGTTCAGGCGGTGAATGAGAATCAAGTGCTCGTCGTCATTGGTGAGACTGGTTCTGGTAAGACAACCCAGGTAACACAGTATCTTGCAGAAGCAGGTTACACGACAAAGGGAAAGATTGGATGTACACAGCCCCGTAGGGTTGCTGCGATGTCTGTAGCCAAGAGGGTGGCTGAAGAGTTTGGTTGTCGTTTGGGGGAGGAAGTTGGCTATGCTATTCGTTTTGAGGATTGCACTGGACCAGATACTGTCATCAAGTACATGACCGATGGTATGCTTCTTAGGGAGATTTTGATTGATGAGAACCTTTCCCAATACTCTGTGGTCATGCTTGATGAAGCTCATGAGAGGACAATCCACACAGATGTTCTTTTTGGATTACTGAAGAAGCTTCTGATCCGGAGGCCAGACCTTCGTTTGATTGTCACCTCTGCTACTTTGGATGCAGAGAAGTTTTCAGGTTATTTCTTCGACTGTAACATATTTACTATCCCCGGGAGAACTTTTCCTGTCGAGATACTCTACACCAAGCAGCCAGAAAGTGACTACCTTGATGCATCTCTAATTACTGTTCTACAAATCCACTTAACAGAACCTGAAGGTGACATCCTTCTCTTCTTGACTGGACAAGAAGAGATTGATTTTGCATGCCAGTCTCTTTATGAGAGGATGAAGGGTCTTGGTAAAAATGTTCCTGAGTTAATTATTCTACCGGTATATAGTGCCCTTCCTAGTGAAATGCAGTCAAGGATATTTGATCCTGCCCCGCCAGGGAAGAGGAAAGTGGTTGTGGCTACTAATATTGCTGAAGCATCACTGACTATTGATGGGATATTTTATGTCATCGATCCTGGATTTGCAAAGCAAAATGTTTATAACCCAAAGCAGGGGCTGGATTCGCTTGTCATTACTCCAATTTCACAAGCATCAGCCAAGCAACGAGCTGGGCGTGCTGGGCGCACAGGGCCTGGGAAATGTTACCGCCTTTACACTGAGAGTGCATACCGTAATGAGATGTCCCCTACTTCAATTCCAGAAATCCAGAGGATAAATCTTGGGACTACTACACTTACGATGAAAGCCATGGGGATAAATGATCTCCTGTCTTTTGATTTTATGGATCCTCCTTCACCGCAAGCACTCATTTCTGCCATGGAACAACTGTACAGTTTGGGAGCACTGGACGAGGAGGGGCTGCTGACCAAATTGGGTAGGAAGATGGCTGAGTTTCCTCTCGATCCACCCTTATCTAAGATGCTACTCGCTAGTGTGGACCTTGGATGTAGTGATGAGATCTTGACCATCATTGCAATGATTCAGACAGGCAATATCTTTTACAGGCCTAGGGAAAAACAAGCCCAGGCTGATCAGAAGAGAGCTAAGTTTTTCCAGCCAGAGGGAGACCATCTGACTTTACTTGCAGTCTATGAGGCTTGGAAAGCTAAGAATTTCTCAGGTCCATGGTGTTTTGAGAACTTTGTTCAGTCTCGATCCTTGAGGAGGGCACAGGATGTCAGAAAACAGCTTCTGAGCATCATGGACAAGTATGTAATTCTGATTCATCTTGCTGTTTGTGTCATGCCTGTTCCTCTAGTTTATCTTTTTGTGTATGTGGTGGTCGCAATGGTTCTTTATTTTTATTTATTTTTATTTCACGTGTATGCAAGGTTCTAAAAAATGTGATGAACATGATCTGGTTTTCAGTCTTTTCCTAATTGCATCTTTAGAATTGCAGTTATTATTACGTGATGGAAACGCTGAGTGCTGTTCAGGCCTAGTTTGTGTGTAGCAGTCCAGATCTGGTACATGAGAGGGACATTATGAATTGCCACGTGACTTTAACTTTGTTTTTTCAGAGAGTTATCTCACCAGTACCTGCTCACTGATTTTATTTTTATTTTTAGGGAGTAGTGCACTATCTTTGTGACTTCCATTTTGTTTGTAGCTAATTGCCCTAGTAGTTTTTCTTAAGACGTGCTCTCTTTGTTTTCCCATCTTGGAACAGTTGATAGAGGAGGCACATTGGCCTCCGCTATTAAGGGATCGGACCCTCATCAATTGTCATAACATCAGCATTTAAACTCCAGGATAGTACAATGTAGCATCATCGTAAAAAAGCATTACACTTCTAGCATCAGAGTCCTTGTTTGTTTGTGCTATAATATAACGTCTCTACTATCACTTCCTTGTTTTAGTTTATTTTACCATGTAAAGTAGAGGACTGGTCAATGGATCTAAGTTCAGTATTAGGATTTGAAGATGAAATTGTGATCTGACTACTGATTGTGGATTTCAGGTATAAATTGGACGTGGTCAGTGCAGGAAAGAATTTTACAAAGATCAGGAAGGCAATTACAGCAGGTTTCTTCTTCCATGGTGCTAGAAAGGACCCACAGGAGGGTTATAGAACCCTAGTCGAGAACCAGCCAGTTTATATCCACCCAAGCAGTGCTCTCTTCCAGAGACAACCAGATTGGGTCATCTACCATGAGCTAGTTATGACTACAAAGGAGTACATGCGCGAGGTGACGGTCGTTGACCCCAAATGGCTAGTAGAACTGGCACCAAGGTTCTTCAAAGTATCAGATCCCACAAAGATGAGTAAGCGCAAGCGTCAGGAACGAATTGAACCCTTGTATGACAGATACCATGAACCTAACTCATGGCGTCTTAGTAAGCGCCGTGCTTGATATGTGTTTCATATGCTCCATCGTCATGAACTCGGTCGTGGTCTTGTATTGATTTTGCATCGTAGTGTACTGTGTATATATCTTGTAATTCCTCAACGTAATTTTTTTAACATCGAGGACGAGGACCATGAACGGTAATTATGGAGAAAATTGCTCTACAAGTTTAGTTTATGTGCCTTGTATCTGAAATTTGAATGTTGAGGTCTGTTTCTGCTCACACTCATGAATTTTGATGTACCATTTATTTTCTTAATGTTCAACTTGTGTCTTCCCTTTTTTGATTGGCTTAGAATTACCCAGATTGGATCGAAAAATCTAAAGGGTTGTTGATATTTTCAATTATAACGAATGATACCAACCAAGCCCTAAATTATTTTAGTTCCTATGTACTAGTTTAAAACTTGAAATCATCCACGGAGATGTTACATTCAAAGCATTCTTATGTGTAATTAGATGTATATCCTCGCTTTCTTATCTCTCGTCCCGTGGCAATTCGATATGGGATAAGAGAGATACCCGAGCGGGGATTTACCCTTTTGTGTCTTTAGACTCTCTCCTGATTTAAGGGGAGAAAAATGTCACTTTGTAGTGTCGTTGGTTGTACGTTCTACCTCTAAGTGGAAGGTCTCCTTTTCTCGAAGACGACGAGTTCGAATGAAAGTATTATGGCAAGTTCATTCACTATGGAGAAACATGACGAAGCTGATACAACAAAATCAAGGAGACGTAATTTAAAAAATATCATATGTTGTCCGTCTAGCAATGGCAGTCAACTACCTGAGACAAAAGGACTATTTAAAATAGTAGTGCTATTTAGACGCTCAAAGCAGACACACTTGCTAACATTTTCTCACATACAATGGTAAACATATCTACGATAAATATCATCATCAAGCATGTCCATTTTTGTATCTAAATAGCTTTTACTGTATTTGAACGAGAGTGAGAGGCCATGGTTTAATGGAATTAAACTTATCATTTTACTAGTTTCTTTTACATCAAAACAAATGTAGAGGATGCATTTTGAAGTGTTCTTTTTAGTGCTTTTTTTTTTTGTGGTTTTGGGGGGGGGGGGGGGGGGGGGGGGGGGGGGGGATGCAAGAAAACCGGTGGAGGTTGAACCCGCTCATGAGTGCATATGTATATGATTGTTTTCCATCACTAATATAAAACATATGTAGTTTAAACTATTGTGCTTTATTTTGTAATTGGATTTTGTGGTACTCTTTCATTGACTGCATTTTCCTTCTTTTAGGAAGATTTTTTATGACCAGGTTTTTGTAGCTTTTGCACTTTTATCTTTGTAAGCATCATTTCATATGTTAAATGAACACATAATTAATTGGTTGAGGTTCATATCTAATTTCTATGTCTTATAGCTACTCTTTTTCATTTTAATTTTTTTACCGACTTTTTCACCGGTCTTGATATATCTTCTCTGTTTGGACTATCGAAGTATACTCAAATCCTTGATGTATATTACGGAGTGAGGGAATAAATAGGGATTGAATTTGTCATCCACGAGACCTCTCATTTACAAGTGAAGTAGAATACCAATAAACTATAGTATTGAGTGGTTCTTTTCACAATATTTTGATGCACACTTTCCTTATAGAAGAAATTAATTACTCCTATTTAGATTGGCCTAATTGGCTATCTGTATCTGATGTACTTCTGTATGATGTTTCACAACTGTGTTACTTTATCTTGATGAACAAAGATAATGCTGATAAGTTGAAATCATATGCTTCCGTATGTAAACCATATTTTTCTTTGTTACATTGGATGGAATCGCCAATTTGACTGAACTTGAGGGCTTACATCTTATTTATAATTTTCCGAGTCCAAATTGTAACTGGTTTTGCTTTTTATCAGAGATGCATATAGGAGTTGATTCCAAGTATCAGGAACTCCAGCTAGACACCAGTGGCTGCAGTCCATGTCCCTGTGACCACCGTGACCGTACACAGATGGATGCCCATCTTTTCTTAGTTGTGAAAGGGTTGTGACATTTAGCAAATGAACTGGGTTTGACATAGAACGCAGAACTCTTTCTACTACTACCTCTGCTGGATGTGAACCTGCCGGATACGCATCACCCGACATTGGTTGCGTTTGCCCTTCACACTGGTTTGAGGTTGCCTTTCCCCATTCACTTCCACTGACAAAATATTACACAACTAGAATGAGAAGGAAACCAAGAGGTTGCTGAAAAAATGTAAACAAAATGAGCAAATAATTGTGTTAAAATAAGGTAAAACACTAGCTAATTGATCTTAAACCCTAAACCAATGTAACAATGTTTCCTTATCTGATGAAAGCCGCAAGATTTCTTGCCTGATGACTGAATTTGTGCATTCAATAAAAAAATTTGTTATCAAGGTCGACATTCATAATTTAATGACATAACACGTCAGACCTTATAGTATAATGCGGTTATGTTACAAACAATGTGCTAGGGCATGAAAATAGTCTTACTTATTATGATCTGGGGAAACGCCTTGGAAAAAAACTCTTGTTTTTGTTGATTCCGAATTGGTATCAACCCATCTAGCCCATGTCATGAGCGCCTTCTCGTAAGCAAATAAGCGATCCATGTCTTTGTATGTACGGCTCCCTTCTTGAATTAGATCCCAACTGCAATACTTGCTTAACGATGTTAATTAACCAAATGTTTACAAGCTAAATTTGCAAATTTAATTATTTAAGCAGTTAGCAAGCATAGGGTATTGGAAAACAGGACTTACGGTTGCTTCCTTCCGGTGTGAAGCCACCAATGCCATGAGTTGAAGATCAGAACATCACTATTCATCCACAGTTTCCCACTTTCGATAGAGTCGAGTTTAAGAACTCGACCAGCAGTTGTGTTTATTGTATCAACCAGAAATGCATTCCGAGAGAACATGACCTTCATATTGTATGCCTGCAGCCAGGTGTGGAGCAATACGGGTTTAGAACTAGGTGATGGCATCAAATTATTTTAGCTAGGATCATTAATAACCGATGTGGATTGAAAGCTGAGGTTCTACTCTAAAACTAATCAGCAATAAGGGAAGTAACTCGATTGTTTATAATCGCATGCAAGGTTCTTTAATTATCTGATGTGTGACAACACTATACATCCTTATACGCCTCCTCATACATGGTGACACTCAAGTCAAACACGTAAACAACACATATTAAGTCAGAGTAATCATGCACTTGCAAAATTTATTTACCAAATAATATGCGTACTATGTCATCATTTATTCAAATGTAGCCTTTTTTTTTAATTTTATCTATAATCAATAAGACACCGATGTTGAGTTTTAAGTGTTTGTTTGTATTATGATTCATAATGCAACAACAACACAAGGACACAAGATATATAGAGCAAGGAGTGATCAACACACTGATCACCCTTGAATCACTCCTACACGGCAGCTCCATAAAATAAGGAGCAGAAAGTAAGGTAAGGGAAAAAGCTAAAAAGCTATAACCACCCTAGAAGTATGGGAAGAAAGATACAAGATCTTTACAAGATATAACTAGAAGTAAGGTGACAACTACACCCTAATAATCAACCTAACCAATAGTTCCAAATACCCACTCTTGACTTTCAATACTCCCCCTCAAGCTGGGTTCAAAATGTTGATGGAACTGAGCTTGGATAGAAGACGCTTAAACTGATTTGGAGGTAATGGTTGGGTGAAAATGTTAGCTAACTGATTAGCACTCCTTGTGTAGAGAGTTTGAATTACTTGAGTTTGCACCAGAGCACGAACATAGTGGCAATCAACCTTAATATGTTTTGTTCATTCGTGGAACACTGGATTGGATGCTATGTGCATTGCAGCTTGATTATCACAATACATTGGCATAAGTTGCTTTGTTTGGAACCCTAAATCACTCAAAAGACCCTTAAGCCATATTAATTCACATGTTGTGGATACCATCGATCTATACTCAGCTTCTGCACTAGATCTTGCAATGACACTTTGCTTCTTACTCTTCCATGTTACCAGATTTCCTCCCACAAACATGCAATTACATGTGGTAGACTTTCGATCTATTTGGTTTCCTGCCCAGTCAACATCACAGTAACCAATAACTTGAGTGTTATCATTCTTCTTCATAAGAATTCCTCTTCCAATCGATCATTTGAAATAACGAAGTATTCTCCTAACGAGGTTGAAGTGTTCTATTGTAGGTGCATGCATGAATTGACCAGCTAAGCTCACTGAAAATGTACTATTTGGTCTTGTGATAGTTAAATAAATTAACTTACCAACAAGCCGTTGATAGTAACCAATATTAGGCAGAGCTTTGCCTTCCTAGCTAAGCTTAAGCTTGCTTTCAAGAGGAGTTTGAATTGGCTTGACATTCTTCATGTTTGATTCCGTGAGAAGATCGAGGATATATTTCCTTTGGTTAAGAAATAGCCCTTTACTTGATGAGGCCATTTCTATCCCCAAAAAAATATTTTAACCTTCCAAGATCTTTGATGGAGAACTTTTGTTGTAGGGAGACCTTCAGGTTTGTGATTTCATCAGCATTGTCCCCTGTGATTATTAAGTCATCAACACTACACGTTTGCCAACTACTCATGTTCAAACAAACATGGATGAGTCTGCATGACTTCTTTGAAAACCAGCTTCTTCAAGAATCGAGTTGAGCTTGGCAAACCAGGCACTGAGGGATTATTTTAATCCATAAATGGATTTGTGCAACCTACACACCATGACAGGCTCATTATATTGAATATGTCCCAGTGGTAGCTTTACGTAGACCTCATCTTCAAGGTCGCCATGTAAGAATGCATTCTTCACATCCATTTGGTATAGAGACCATCCTTTATTCACAGCAACAGACAATAACACCCTCACAGTGTTCATCTTGGCAACTGGAGCGAATGTTTCCTTGTAGTCCACGACATATGTTTGAGTGAATTCTCTAGCCACCAACCCAGCTTTGTGTCTTTCAATCGATCCATCTGAGTGGAATTTGATCTTATAGATCCACTTACTACCAACTGCCATTTTTTCTGGTGGCAGTCTAACTACATTCTAGGTGTTATGATTGGTAAGAGCATGAAGCTCTTCCTCCATGGCATTTCTCCACACTTCTTGGCTGCTTACTTCTTGAAAGGTTTGAGGCTCGCAATGACTGGTGATGGTGTTCAAATAGGCAGCATAAGATTTTGAAGCTTTCTGGTAGGACATGAAACCATTGATTGGATGCCTAGCTGAATAAGTCACATAATCTTGAAGCCTTGTAGGAGGGTGCCTAGCACGCACTGGATTTCTTTTGCCTTGGATCTGTGGTGTTTCTTCTGTCGATATTTTTGGCTTTTCATGAGGAGATTCTTCATTGTGCATCTGTTGGTCAGGATTATGATCACTAACTTGAGTTTCTTCAGCTGAAGCAGGAGCACTAAGTGGTTGTATCTCGAAAGATAGTTCCTCAGCCCTTGGTAAGGGAAAAAACTCAAAACATGACTCCCTCTATGACTAATCATCAGACAGCTTGTTGTAAAATGAGTTAGTTTCATCCAATTGTACATCCCTTGAAACTACAACTCTTTTTAACTCGGGACTATAGCACTTGTAACCTTTTTGAGTAGACGAGTAACCAAGAAACATGCATTTGTTAGCCTTAGGGTCCAGTTTATCCCTATGCTAAGACTGAACATGAACATAGCATGTGCACCCAAAGACTTTAAGGTGTGACAGATTAACATCCCTTCCTTTTAACACTTCCATTGGAGATTTGAACTCCAAGACTCAACTTGGTAATCTGTTTATGATATATGCAGTTGTCATGACCCCTTAGGACCAAAATCATTTTGGTACTTTCATGTGCAACATTAAAGCTCTTGTTTTTTCAAGTAGATCACGATTCTTTCTCTCGGCTATGCCATTTTGTTGTGGAGTACCAACACAACTAGTTTGATGCAAAATTTCATTACTACTTAAATATTGTTTCATGATGTGTGACATATATTCCGAGCCATTATCAGATCTCAAAGTTTGGATTTGGGAATTGAAATGATTTTTGACAAGATTATGAAAGTCTATGAATGCTTCAACAACTTCACTCTTAGATTTCAAAAGGTATAACCAAGTAACTCATGAGAAATCATCTATGAAAGTTACAAAATACTTATACCCATCAAAAGATTCAAAAAATGGCCCCCATACATTTGAATGTACAAGTTCAAAAACTTGTTTGGTCCTATTTGAGGATGAACCAAAAGGTAACCTAGTGGCTTTACAAAAGTGACAAGTATCACGATGGATTACTTCTTTACACAGATTTGGAAACAATCTTGACAAAATGGGCTCGGATGGATGAGCTAATCTTTGATGCCACAGGTTTTAGTCTTGACTTAGGTTAGACTTGACTTGAAATCCCTTGAGAAATGAAGTTTCCTTGCATAGGTAATAGAGACCATCTAAGAAAAAACCTTCACCAATCTTCTTCTTGGTGATACAGTCCTGAAAAATGATAGTGTAAGGGGAGAAAGTAACTGAACAGTTTAAGGCATGTGTGATTTTTCCAACTAAGAGAATTTGAAAAGGAAATGAAGGAACGTACAAGGCTTTAGACTCTATATTGTTAGACACTAGATGTATTTTTTCCCATTCCTAACACTTTAGCTCCATCCCCATTAGCAACTGAAACATGTGAAGGTGTAGGAAGTTTTTTAAAATCATGAAGCTTGTAAAATTGGTTTGTCATGTGGTATGTGGCACTAGAATCTATGACCCACAAATCATGCAATTGATTTATATTTAGAGCAGTTTTGAAAGCTGTCAATATACCTTGCATGTTGTCCTGAGTGAGCTTTTTCGAGTCAGCCATAAAACCTGCAAACTTTCCCAACAAGGCAGTTGAGTTGCCATTTCCAGAGGTATCAACTTCATCACTCCTATAGACTTCATTCTTCATTTGAACTCATTTATAAGTGTGGTGGGATTGGAGGTAAAATTCAGAAGATCCTCTGAGCCTCTAGTTGACAGGGATGAGGCATGATTAGCTTTGTAACTGGGGAACTGAGACTTCTTCTGAAAAAACCTTTCATTTTTCATGAAGTCTAGTTTGAGCTCAGGGTGAAAAATCCAGCAATGGTCCCTTACTTGTCCGGTGGCATCACAATGTTTGCATTTGAGGTGAGGATTTCTTCCCTTGTACTTCTTATCACTAGAGAAGTATTTCTTATCACTGGAAAAGTAAGCCCTAGCTTCCGAGGCAGTCGTCGTGGTACCAGCGTTCATAACCTTTTTCCTCACTTCTTCCCTTTGAATTGCTGCACAAACATTGGCAAAGGTGGGAAGCTCAGGATTCATGAGAATGTGGCTACACAGATCCTCATATTCAGACCCCAAACTAGAGAAAAGCTAGAAGATTTTGTTTTCTTCAGCCCTTTTAAGAAGTAGGTTTGAGTCCGTTGTATGTGGACGGTATACCTCTAACTCATTGCACATACCTTTTAGACTTCCAAGAAGCTAAACAAAAGGTTTTCCATCTTGTTGCATGCTCACGATATCCCTTTTAAGCTAAAACACACGGGCTACATTATTCTAATTTCCATACATCTCTTGCACGGACTTCCATAGCTAGAAAGATGACTCAGAGTAGCTGAATGTCTCAGCTATCTTCCGCTCCATGGAGTTGAGGAGCCAGGACATAACCAACTGATCTTTGCTGAGCCAAGATTCATAAGTGGGAAAGGAAGCATCAGGAGCTTCAATACTTCCATTTATGAACCCTAGCTTTGATCTTCCTCCTAGGGCAAGTGAAATTGCCCTCGACCATGGTAAGTAGTTGAACTCATTTAGAAGCACAAAACTCAACCTTTGATTTGGATTTACATCGATCTCCGGTTGATTTTGGTGACCAGCTCCAAGTGAGCTATCTGCCTCGGACTCGAGGATAAGGTTTTCGTCAACCATGGAAGAATGCTTGAAGAACAGAGCAACAAGTATCACATAGACATGTTATTCCTGCTCCGATACCATGTTGAATTTTAAGTGTTTGTTTGTATTATGATTCATAATGGAACAACAACACAAGGATACAAGATATATAAAGCAAGGAGTGATCAACACATTGATCACCCTTGAATCACTCCTACACGGCAGCTCCATAAAACAAGGAGCAGAAAGTAAGGTAAGGGAAAAAGCTAAAAAGCTATAACCACCCTAGAAGTATGGGAAGAAAGATACAAGATCTTTACAAGATATAACTAGAAGTAAGGTGACAACTACACCCTAATAATCAACCTAACCAATAGCTCCAAATAACCACTCTTGACTTTCAATAACCGAGACCTTATTTACTGAACAAATTTAGTAAAGTAAATATTATTCTCGTGGCTGGTAGCTAGGGATCAAAAGTGGGTCTGACGATCTGTTTATATCTTGTTATTGTCAACTGTCAAGTTTTGATGCGGCAGCCATATTTTAGGGAAGAGATTTGAAACTATGGAATCCCTAATTAAATAAATCTATGATTAATATTCCAGCCTTGCGGTTGCTCTTTCCAGTTCACATGCATTAAGCGTACCTAATTTCCAAACTTGCTGGTAGAGTAATGCATGAATTATTACACCATAGTTGTCATCTTTTCTATTATTTTTTATGGTTAGGGAAGACCCACTACATGGACACTAATATAACTTTATGAGACCCAAAAAATAAAGAATTATGCATTAGTGTGAAGGAAAATGATTCCGCATTCTCTTTTTATCATTTTCATGTTTTGTTTGTAGTCACCTGATTTAGTAAATCAACGGTGAATGAAGGGACAAAAACCATTTGACGTGAAGAAAATTATTTCCCCAGCTAGTCCTAGCTAGGGTTAAAATACAGTGCAACAGTAGGACAACTAATATAAGAAATGCATTAACAATTAAAAAGAAGGTAAAGTAGAGAGGTATTTATGGTCTCACTGGGAAGGCGAATGTGGATAGTCCTCCGGTCCGGTAGAGTTTATATTGAGTCTGTGGATTGGCTGTATGAAGCATACAAGTGAGTGACTGCCATTGGTTCAAACTCAGCGAGTCCCCAACGAACATGATGCTTTTTCCTCTAAATATTTGCAAGAAATCTTCACCGTTGAACCTATACATATATATACACCAGTATTAAAAAAGAACAAAAAATTGTAGTGATTATAACTTGTGAAACTAAAAGTTGAAGAAAGCATGCAGCAAAGGGTTATGTAGCCATGGATACTAAGAGGCGGAGGGTTTAAACTCTGAATTTACGAGAATCAAGGAGGAAGGTCCTAACCATCAGGACAATCTACCACTTGCATGTATATACCTTGTTAAGTTGCAGCGAGTGGGCTGCCATCGAAATTTGAGATAGAATTTGTCGGAACGGCCATTTTGTAGGCAATCGAATTGCTTCTCTATGAAGGAGCATTGTGATGAAGTATAGAGAGGATATGATTCATCATAAACCCATCTTCCTTGGAAAAGATCACATCCTTCACTAGAGTACTGTCGACTTCCGTGTACATGATGGTGCAGAAGAGAGAGCACCATAAGAAACTTGCCGATGGCAAAATTATCCATGAGAGAGAGAAAGACAGAGCGAGAGAGAGAGAAAGAGAGCGAGAGAGAGGTTGGAGAGTCTCACAATGTATGTGACTAGCTAAGGGCAGGGTCGTTTATGAGATTTCGGGAACCTGTGCGAAATTCATAAAAGGGGTCCTTATAAGACATCTTAAAAAAAGTTGAACAACGTATTGATGCTAAAAAGTAATATCGAAATAAACTTTAAATTAACTAACCCTCTGTTTTTAAATATTATTTTCGTATAGGATGTAGGTAGTACTAGTAGTCTGATGGCTTTTAGCCTTTTAGGTAATAGTTTGACTCTGATGGCTTTTAGGTAGTAGTCTGATGGTTTTTGGGCTTATCAGATTTTTATATGTATATATTTTGATTTGATTAGTATTTGTATATATTATTTTTATATAATATTATTTTATATATATTATTATATTCAATAAAAAATATTTTTAAGGGCCCCCAAAATTTTGGGGCCCTGTGCCATGGAACCTGTCGCACTCCCCCAAAGCCGACTCTGGCTAAGGGGTGAGAATGCATGTAGTATGTATATATATACGTGTGAAATTACATGTTTCTGTTGTAGAATTAGTGGGTGAATGCCCACTCAAAAGAACACAAGACTTAGGAATAGTGTTTGATGCTTTCAAAAGTATCATCATTGTATTTTGATGGTTGTGGTTACAGGAGTCGCTCTATAAATAGAGCACTCTGTCTGTTATCATTCTACACTGCGAAAGAAAGCAAGAGAAATAATATTAGTATCCCTCCCTCTCTTTATCTGCCATCCTTTGTGTGTTATAGCTACTAAAATTAAAGTGTGATATTTTGCACCTGCTTCCCTCCTCTCTTTAAAAAGGTTATCTCTCTAACTTTGGCCTATTTATAACACATTATCAGCACGAGTCTCTAGATATAACCTTCTCTCATTTCTCTTCGCCGAACGAAAAGAAAAGAAAAAAAAAAAGTTTCCTCTAAGGTTTTTACTGTTTATCTTCTTCCTCTGCCTCAACTGCGCGGTATACCCTTGCGACGAACTGTTTGCCCCATGCCTGCTCTTAGTTCTCAACCTAGCGGTTACATACATCTTTGATATCTTGTTTGGTGTAGATATTGATTACTAACCCAGTATTTATTTATGATAATTTTACTGCAATCCAAGATGGTGCGGTACAATCGCCCATCTTGAACTGCAAATTTAATCTTACTACGATCCAAGATGGTGTGGTATCATCGCCTTTCTTGGACTGCAGATTTAATTTCATTAAAATTTTAGATAGAGCGGTATTATCGCCCAACCTACCCTGCACATTTAAATTTGCCTGCTGTTAAATTTCATTGCAATTTTAGGTGGAGCGGTATAATCGCCCACCCTGCTCTGCGTATTTAAATTTTTCCTGCTACTTGAGTGGTGCGGAATAATCGCCCACTCTATGTTATATTATTTCAATGAGAATGGTGCGGTACAATCGCCCTCCTCATTCACCTTGAAAATCTCGAGCCAGAAGTTTCGAGTGCTTATCATTTTGGCTTGAAGATCAAAATGAAAATTTTGTAAGAAGCAGAAGTTCTAACACTATCTTCCTCCAAGAATACATATTATTGCAAGTTCTTACACATCTTATTTTCTTTCAGAAAAGAAAATGGCGAACTTGGCAAAGCTTGATTTTGCTACCCTAGATATTACAGGGAAGAATTACCTTGCCTGGGTACTAGATACCAAGATCCATCTGGAAGCAGGGAATCTTGGAGATACCATCAGGGAAGAGAACAACTCATCCTCTCAAGATAGGGCGAAGGCCATGATCTTTATTCGTCGTAATCTTGATGAGGGACTAAAGATCAAGTACTTAACGGTTGAAGATCTGTTAGCTCTTTGGAATGCATTGAGAAACAGATACAATCACCAGACAACGGTGATTCTTCCAAGAGCTCGCTATGAGTTGACTCACTTAAGGATCCAGGATTTCAAATCAGTGGTTGAGTACAATTTTGCATTGTTCAGAATTACCTCTCAGATGAAGCTCTGTGGGGATACCATTACTGAGGAGGATATGCTGGAAAAGACTTTCAGCACATTTCACGCCTTTAACGTGCTCCTGCAACAGCAGTATAAAGCGCGAGGCTACACTGAATACAACCAGCTGATATCTGTGCTCTTGGTAGCTGAACAGAATAATGAGCTCCTGATGAAAAACCTTCATTCCCGACCTACTGGATCTGCACCATTCCCAGAAGTGAATGATGCTTCCCTCGAAGTGAAAGCCACATCCTTTGGTGGCGATAATCATAAACGAGGACATGGCCACAAGCGATGTCGGTGGAACAGGAAAGGCAAGAACCATGGTGGTCAGTCTCACAACCAGGTTCCAAGGCAAAATTCAGGCCCACGCTTTAAAAATGCAAATCGCCACAAAGGTAAAGCTCGTATGGACAATGCTCCTAGAAACTCTGATAGAGCATGCCATAGGTGTGGTGGCGATGGGCACTAGGCACGTACCTGTCGTACCCCAAAACATCTAGTGGATCTATATCAAGCCTCCCTCAAGGAGAAGGGTGTCGAGATTAATTTCCTCGACCAGGCTAGACCAATGGATATACCTGATCCAGTGTGCGACTTATCAAGACAGTTGAACACAACCCACTTATATGCCTCGAACTTCATTATGGAAAGGGGAAATGAAGTGTATCGGTCCGACTAAATCATTTATGTTTGATGTACATTTATTGTTATAAACTTGTAGTTTAAAATTAGCATTTCAATTCAATAAAAGTAACATTCCTGTTATAAATTGTTTGTTAACTATGATTCCATTTACTCAGAAAGCATGGATAAAAACTGTGGTTATTCTCAGAACATGAGAAATGGCAGAGATATTTGTCTTGCAGACAGTGCAACCACACATACAATACTTTGTGATCGAAAGTATTTCTCAAACTTAATGCTTACAAGAGTAGGGGTAACAACGATATCAGCCAAATCAAATATAATTGAAGGCTTAGGGAAAGTCCAGATGATGTTACCAAATGGAACAATATTGTCCATACAAAATGCGTTGTATGCTACTCGATCTACTCGAAATTTGTTGAGTTTCAAAGACATACGTTTAAATGGATACCACATTGAAACGAAAAGTGCAGAAAATGTGGAGTATCTATGCATTACCTCTAATGATACCCAGAAGTGTATATTGGAGAAGTTGCGTGGTTTGTCGAGTGGATTGTATTATACATACATAAGGACAATTGAATCACATACTGTCATGAACCAGAAGTTCATTGATTCAAAAGTTTACATGCTTTGGCATGACCGTTTGGGTCATCCAGGATCCACCATGATGCGTAGGATCATTACCAACTATAATGGACATCCATTATTGAGCAAAGACATTGCTATCTCAAATGATAACCCTTGCAAGGCTTATTCTCAAGGGAAGTTGGTAATTAGACTATCACAACTAAAGTTTGATGCTGAATCCCCATCATTTTTGCAAAGAATTCAAGGGGATATTTGTGGACCTATTCAACCATCTTGTGGACCATTTCGATATTTTATGGTTTTGGTTGATGCATCTACCCGATGGTCACATATTTGTCTCTTGTCTACTCGGAATGTAGCTTTTGCGAGACTTCTTGCTCAGATAATTAAATTACGAGCACAGTTCCCAGATTGCTCCATTAAGTCAATCCAACTTGATAACCCTGGTGAATTTACGTCTCAAACCTTTGATGATTACTACATGACATTGGGCATTGATGTTGAACACCCTGTTACTTATGTCCATACTCAAAATGGTTTAGCAGAAGCATTGATCAAGTGGCTTCAATTAATAGCTCGCACTCTGCTTATGAAAACAAAATTGCCAGTTTCTGCATAGGGATATGCCATCCTACATGCTGCATCATTGGTTCGATTGAGACCTATAGCCAACCATCAATACTCCTCAATACAACTCGTGTTTGGGCATCAGCCAAACATTTCACATTTATGAGTTTTTGGTTGTGCTGTTTATGTGCCTATTGCACCACCGCAACGCACTAAAATGGGACCTCAGTGTAGACTGGGAATTTATGTGGGTTTTGATTCATCATCTATCATTAGATATTTGGAACCCCTAATAGGTGATATGTTTACACCTCGTTTTGCTGATTGTCACTTTGATGAGACAGTCTTCCCGTCGTTAGGGGGAGAAAAGATCGTTCCAGAAGAACGGCAAGAGCTGACATAGGTTATACCCACCTTGTCTCATTTTGATCCACGTAACACTCAATGTGAAAATGAAGTGAAAAGGATCGTTCATCTTTAAAGTATTGCCAATCAAATGCCAGATGCATTTAATGATGCTATGAAAGTGACAAAATCACATATACCAGCTGCATATACACCTGCAAGAATTGATGTCGCTGTTGGACAAAATAAAGTGGCAGCGAATGATTCATCTGGTGCACGCCTGAAACGTGGTAGACCCCCAGGTTCAAAAGATTCAGCCCCTCGAAAAAGAAAGACAAGGGCACAGCTGAATCCAAATGAAATCATTCAAGAAAAAAAAAATAATGACAAATCCATAATTCATGATTCTGGACTTCCAGAAAAAGAGAATGTCCTTGATGAGACACATGTCCCTGAAGAGACAATAGTACATGAAAGCAAAGAGATCTCCATCAATTATGCATGTACAAATGAATTGTGGGATCGGAATGAAATAATCATCGATGATATATTCGCATTCGCAGTAGCCACTGAAATCATATTAAGTGATGATATTGAGCCCTGCTCTGTTGATGAATGCAAACAGAGACAAGATTGGCCTAAGTGGAAAGATGCAATCCAAGCAGAATTAAATTCCTTGGAAAGGCGAAATGTTTTTGGACCAGTAGTCCAAACTCCGCCTGATGTAAATCCCGTGGGTTACAAATGGGTATTCACAAGGAAACGCAATGAGAAAAACGAGATTGCAAGATATAAAGCACGACTCGTTGCACAAGGTTTTTCACAAATACCTGGAATTGATTATGAGGAGACATACTCTCCTGTAATGGACGCAATTACGTTCTGTTACTTAATAAGTTTAGTGGTTTCAAAAAAGCTTGACATGCGACTTATGGATGTCATCACTGCGTATCTATATGGAGAATTAGATACTAACATATACATGAAGGTCCCAGAAGGACTTAAGTTGCCTGAAACAACTAACAAACTACGAGGTATGCTCTCGATCAAATTAAGGTAATCATTGTATGGGCTGAAACAATCTGGATAAATGTGGCAGTATATGTTGATGATATGAACCTAGTTGGAACTCCTGAAGAGCTCAATAAAACTGCTGAATATCTAAAAAGCGAGTTTGAAATGAAAGACCTTGGGAAAACAGTATTGGCCTGCAGATCGAGCATTGTGCTAGTGGAATTTTAGTCCACCAATCAGCTTACATTGAAAAAATCCTGAAGCGATTTGGCATGGACAAGGCTTATCCACTCAGCACACCAATGGTCGTTCGTCCTTTGGACATTAAGAAAGATCCATTCCGTCCAAAAAATGATGATGAAATGGTCCTTGGTCCAGAAGTACCATATCTGAGTGCAATAGGTGCTTTATTGTATTTAGCACAATGTACTAGACCAGATATAGCTTTTTCAGTCAACTTGTTAGCAAGGTATAGCTCTGCTCCAACAATTCTTCATTTGAAAGGAGTCAAAGATGTTTCGCGATACCTTCGTGGGACAACAGACATGGGTCTCTTCTATTCAGAGAAATCCACAAATGACCAGATCCTTGCTGGATATGCAGATGCTGGTTTCCTCTCTGATCCGCATAAAGCCCGCTCACAAACTGGATATGTGTTCACTGATGGAGATACAGCAATCTCATGGCGCTCAACAAAGCAAACACTAGTTGTTGCATCTTCCAATCACTCAGAAATACTTGCTTTACATGAAGCAAGTCATGAATGTTCTTGGTTAAGATCAATGATCCATCATATTTGGAATTCATGTGGTCTACCTTCAAAGACAAACAATCCAACTGTCATACATGAAGATAATACAGCCTGTGTTGCCCAAATGAAGAAAGGATTCATTAAGGGCGATAAGACTAAACACATATCTCCAAAGTTTTTCAATGCACATGAGCTTCAGAAGGCTAAAGTTATTGAAGTCAGACAAATCCGTTCCAATGAAAATCAGGCAGACTTATTCACCAAGTCTCTACCAAAGTGCACGTTTCAGAAGTTGGTGCAGAGTATCGGATTACATCGACTTACCAATCAACTAAATTTGAAGAGTGCGGAATCAGGGGGAGATAAATATCAAGGGGAGCATCCATGATACATGCTTGTTGTACTCTTTTTCCTTCGACTAGGATTTTTCCCACAGGGTTTTTCCTATCAAGGTTTTAACGAGGCAACATAAGCATACTTAACACTATATCAACAATCCAGGTAAAGTTGTACTCTTTTTCCTTCGCTTTGGTTTTTTCCCACTGGGTTTTTCCGAGCAAGGTTTTAACGAGGCAATTGATGTTGATATGTGGGCATCCAAAGGGGAGTGTTGTAGAATTATTGGGTGAATGCCCACTCAAAAGAACACAAGACTTAGGAATAGTGTTTGATACTTTCAAAAGTATCATCATTGTATTTTGATGGTTGTGGTTACAGGAGTCGCTCTATAAATAGAGCACTTCGTCTGTTATCATTCTACACTGCGAAAGAAAGCAAGAGAAATAATATCAGTATCCCTCTCTCTCTTTATCTGCCATCCTTTGTGTGTTATAACTACTAAAATTAAAGTGTGATATTTTGCACCTGCTTTGCTCCTCTCTTTAAAAATGTTATCTCTCTAACTTTGGCCTATTTATATCAGTTTCTTCTTATTTTTGGCCGGAGATTTTGTGGATTAGAGATGATGTACTCCAAGAAATGGAATCTAAAGGTTTGGATTTTTTTATATGATTGGGTGGATGAAAAGGATTGGGAGATAGCTTTCTGTAATCTCCATTATCCATATATATATGCATTAATTGGTACAACTATGGAAACTAAGTTGGCATTTTGATAGTTTTCCTTAAGTTGGGATTGTTATTTTTTGTTGAAAACCTATATTAAATGTGTTATTTAATCTGAATTTTCCTAAATAATAACACCAAATGATTTTCAGACACGCTAAAAATTACTCCCGTACCTGAGTTTGTGTGAGAATCAATGGGCCTGGGTCTGGGGAAATATATTGCCGGGTACCCAGCTCTCGAGGCTCATGGTTACGGTTTTGCTCATTGTTACAAGGCGTCCAATCTAATTTGATTCCTCCATTTGGACGACTCACGGTTCCGTGGGCTTGGAAGTATGTGCCTGAGTTCTATAAAGACGGAGCCGAGTACTCGTAGAGAGAGAAGACTTTTGAGTTGGTGAGTTTGGCAGGATGAAATTCTTTAGTCTTTTCGGGTTCGGAATGAGTATATAACCGTAGCTTATCATCAATTGTTCATTTTTTCAAATAAAAAAGACTAAGCAACTGATATGATGGTGGTACAGATAGATCGATGAGTATTATTCATAATTATTTGACTGCGTTTTTCGGTTTTTATAACAATATTTAAATGCATTTAGCATTGTTATTGTTCATGTGTGTGCATTATTTTAGTATTTAGTTAGATGATTATTTCTTAAATTTTCTATGTGATTAAACATAGCTATTAGACTTTACTTTTTTCAATATCTGATGAATTACCCTAATGGTTTGTCTTTTTATTTTGACTTATTACTTCTCAGGTTCAAACTTTGACCCCTCTTTTTAGTGTAGTTTAGATTAAAAATATAGGTTGTAATAAACTTTTTTTAAATACGGAAATCATTCAAAGAGCCAATCCAAGAAAACTGAAGCGAACTATTTTGTTTTTTCATAAAATTTGTAAAAATGTACTTTACAAATACTAAAGGGAACTGTTATTAGTACTCCAAAAATCTCATTCTACACTCCTCACAAGTGTATTTTTCTTTCTAATTATAGAAAGTTTGAAGTGCCAAATGAGATTTTTGGAGTGCTAATAACAATTCCCATACTAAACCTCATTTGAGCTAATTTGACATAATGAAGCCTTATTGGACAAAAGCTTAATCAATGATTATTAATGGCCAATTTCATAAAAACGTTATTCTTTGAGATATAAAGGTCTCGTTTGGCACGCCGTATAAGACCACCGGATAGTACTAATAATACGAAACAGATATTTGTTGAGCTTCGTATTAAATAAGCACTGAATTATTTAATCCGGCTCCACTTGTTTTATACCCTTCACACCCGCTTGTTTACCCCGTCCTAAACCTCTGTATTATTAGTCGGGTGCATTTCTCTCGCTCACACTAGCTCACTCCGTCCCTCTCTCGTGCACTTTCCTTCAACTCTCTCGTATCGCCTGCTATTTCTCGTCTGCTTCCAGGTTCGTCTTCGTCGCCATCTTCTTTTTCTCTCTCTCTCTTCCTCCCTCCTTCTTTGCACACACACCTCCCACCTCTCCGTTCGCCTTTGATCTCTGACAACAAAACTTTCCATGGGTTGAAGGAGGAAGACGATGATTCAAATTCTTCTAATCTGGGCTCCAACGACGAGAAGGACGATGAGGAAGGGAGCTAAGCTCCAACGAGGTGTGGGATAGCAATTCGGATATGGTCTCCAATGAGGAAAGGAGCTGGGCTTCGACGAGGAGGGGGACATGAATTCGAATATAGGCTCCGAGTTCTCGACCCTGATGCTACTTCTCTGCAATAGGTCGCCGAATGAGGGATTGATGCACAGGGAAGATGGTGAAGAAAGGAATATGCGACAGAAAAGAGTCATGGGTTTTTTTTCTTCCTTTTTTATTTTTTATTTTTTAAATTTTAAATTTTGTCTGCAATGATGTTTAATTCTTTTTATTTATTTCTGTTTTTCTGTTTTTGTTTTCTTTCTGTTTTTCTCTTCTTCTTCTTTTCATTTTAACAACAATTATTATGAATTTAAAAAAAATAAATTATTATAGTCCGACGTATTATCCAATGCACAAATTAATCTGATACAATACCAAACGACGGTCTAATTTAGTCAATACTATTCAATGACTATTTATCCTATCCAACTGAAATAGTTCGAGCTGCCAAACGAGGCCAAAGAATGCCTAATTTGGAGTAAGAGCTGCATGAAGAAGCACATTCCAAGTATCAGGAACTCCAGTTAAACACCAGTGGCTGCAGTCCATGCCCTTGTGCCCACCGAGGCCATAGACTGACGGGTGCGCATCCTTTCGCAGTTGCGAAAGAGCTGTAATATTCAACAAATGGACCGGCTTTGACGCGGTACTTAACACTTTCTCTAGTACTTGCTCTGCTGGATGTGGTTTTCCTGGAAAGTCTGGACCTGGCAGTGGTTCTGTTTGTGCATTGCAGTTAATTGCTTGAGGATCGCCCCACTCTGTTGCACTGATGCAAACAAAAATTTGAGTTTGATTAGAAACTATCAGAAACTAGATTCAATATTTCTAATTCTACAAAATACGTTGTGATTCGGGTTATCGGGTGGGTCGTGCTTGCGCCCGTGTTCAGACAAGTACTTGCACAGATCTTTGAGACTACTTACTTGCTATGATCTGGAGAAACGCCTTGGAAGAAGACCTTGGTTGTGTTGGGGTCTACTTTGGAGTCAACCCATCCAGCCCAAGTGGTCAACGTCTTCTTTTATGCAACCAAGCTATCCATGTCCTTGTAAGTTTGATTCCCCACTTGAATCAAATCTCATATACAACACATTTGAAAGTAAACATTCAATTACTTGCACAACACGCAAATTCAAAAGATAGAGGTAACTAAAAGCTCAAAGATTGGGTGGAATTCTAATCAATAGGCATCCAAAAAAGTACATTAAGTGAGTATACTTAGTGTACAGTTAGGAATTCTAATCAAAGATTAGGTGGCTTCAATATTTCTAACTACAGTTAGGAATTCTAATCAATAGTGTCCATAAGTGAGCTCTTCTACTCACTTGATCTTAATGCCTAACTGGTCTTCAGTGTCAAACTCACTGGGTTTTTGCTATCTAACTAGGTTTTAACGAGGCACCTATCCTGGGCTAATCATACCCTTGTGAGCTCTTCTACTTGCGTCCAAAAGACGTATAGTTTTGACTTAATGCAACTTCTCACTTTTCTCCTTAGTCTATGGATTTTTCTCTCACCTTGGGTTTTACCATAGCGAGGTTTTGTGAGTTTTACTTTTTTTATGCATTCTTCCCTTTATTTGAGACTCGCATTTGCTCAATGTGCCGACGACTTCATCAACTATACTTGCTTCATCACTGAAGACCTGATGCGCCATTTACTTGAGTATTTACACATTCAAGGGGGAGTGTTGCAGTCCTATTAGATTAGGAATATGATTGTGTAAATCCCAGTGTTCTAAAAATCGGTCTAGGCGGCGGCCTAGGCGCTGGGCGGTGGCCAGCCGCCAGGATTAACCCCTAATCGGGAGAAAAATTGAGGAAGGAATTAGGCGGGCGCCGAGGCCGCTTGGGCGGACCTTGGGCGTCCTAGGCAACCGACTGGTTAGCCTAAGCGGTTTGGAATTTCAATTTTTCTCTGTTTTCAAACTTGAGAAAGGATGAGTGCAGTGTTCTGTAATTTCTATGTTTGCAGGTTCTGCTCTTGCGAAGATGAAAGAAGGAAGAATATGAGTTTCTCTCTCATCCTTGCATTCTCACGTGACCATCCTTAAACTTTCCCATTCAATTTATTTTATAATTTCGTCCAATCACGTTTGGACATCTACCATTAAGTTGACCTTTCCAAAAAGGAAAAATGGGCTATCAGTACCCAACATCAAGTTACTATTGATTGTTTAAATTTTTATATTCAATATGGGGAAAAGGAAAGAATAAATGATGGTCTCTCTTTGTGAGTCTCTTGCTGATGTGAGTGATGGGAACTAGGGGTGGAGGGGATGGGTCACACCACACAGGTGGTGGTTGAAAATGGGGAAGGATGTTTTTCTGACCGGTTTTGGTGCTCCAAAGTTTAAAGTGGGACACCAAGCCAGATAAAATCATAAATAAAACAAAGAGGATTTCATTGATGATAGCAATGTACGTGGTTTGGTTAGGGGATGCCTGGCATGCCTTCTTAGTAGTTTTATTATGAACCATCCAATCCAATACGTGAGATTTTTATTTTTATTTTTGAAAAATTATATATAATCATTCAAAATATCTTAAGTTATATGGTATATATTTTAATGTGTTTCTAAATTTTAGACTTGTTAGATATTCTTTTTGTATTTTATTATTCTTTTATTATCTTATTTATGGATTTTATACAATTATAATTTTTTATGTCTCTGTATGCACTTATCTACAAAATATACAAGAAATTTACTTAAATCCGCCTAGGCCGCCTAGATCCCGCCTAGTCGCCTAGGCACTAGGCGCCAGACCGCCGTCCGACTAGCGCCTAGCGTTTTTTAGAACATTGGAATATCTCTTATATTCCTATTAGGAGTTGATTACCTATTAAGAGTTGTAATTCTAAAAAGGTAAGGAATTAACCTTCCTTACTACTATAAATAAAGGCACAATGGGGTGGAATAGAACACCCCCACAATTACACATCTTTCTCTTCTCTCTCTATACCGCACTCTCTCCCTCTCTCTATGGCCTCCATAATTGTTCAGTAAATTATGCCTACAACACGAACCTATGTCAATAAGGAATTTTTTTTTTTTTGAACAAGCGATATTAATCTACACTAAAGGGATAGGGGAGTGGGCTAAACCTCATAATGGGCTAGCAATAATGTGATTCAAATTCGCTTTTGCAAGAATTGAACCTTAAGACCTCTCACTTACAAGTGAAGAATATACCACTAGGCCGTACTAAGTGGCTTGTCAATAAGGAATTGGATTAACAATCCTACGTATTCACATGAGGAATCGGCCTTCGTTGTTTTTCTATTTGGCTTAAATGTCAAAATAGTTTCTCTATTACAACTATTTGGCTAATTTTGCCCCTGTAAAATTAAAAATTAAAAGAAAAGTTACTCTCCTCCCAACTTTCCGATCTCCTCCCTAATGTTCTCTCATCTCCCAATTCCCCCCACCCCCTCTTTTCTATGTCACAACCTTAATAATTTTTTAAATTGCAAGTTTTATCTCTTATATGTGTTATTTTTTATTGATTTGTATTTTTCTATAAATTTAAATTTAAACAAAGAGAAAGAGTAATATATGGCTCTCTCAATTATAGAGGTCTGTTGCATAATTACACAATTGGAGACGAGGTTGTGGATGCAAATTTCCACCGCTTTCTTCTTGGACAAAATTGCACCTGCAAAACAATTAACACCTTTGGTCAAGGCCAAGAGCCTTACGCGCCCACGATGAATGGGGGGGCTTTGGCCAAAGAACCTCTGATGCCAAAGTTAGACTTTAGAGATAAAAGTTTTTGGGAGTTTTGCAAGAGTGTGGACCTCCCTTTTGGTGAGAATGAGAGCCAATATATATAGGGCATGGCCAGTCCCTCTTGGAGAAAGAGTGGAATGTTTTTGTAAGTTATGGAATGATTTCCTTGTAGAGGATATGGTGTAAAGATGGATGAGATAATTTTGAACTTGTTACCTATTTTGGGCACTCTTGACTCGATTGATGAATGATTCTACACTGCTCGCGTGTAGGAAACCCAGTGTGCTTCGAGGGTAATTTTGTCCTCTTCACCAAAAAATCCACGTGTCGCCTCTTGAATATTTTTGGCTCCACAAATGCACCCACACCTGTTGGGCTGCTCGCAGAAAAGAGTAACAGGTGTAGAGGTCTTCTTGCTTTAGGAAACTTAGGACTGCTTCCTATTTTGATGTAGATTCCCTCTTTAATTAGAAATTATATCCTTCTAGGAAAGGGAAATAAATTTATCTCAAAGCCTATTTAAGTCCACCTTAAGTGGATTATTAAATCAACTTTGGAGAGCGATTTATTCTACCCTATTAGAGAGAGATCTTAGAGGATATTTGTTCCCCCTCCTCTAGCATTCTTCTACATTTTGCCCGTGCAAAGGACCGTCTTTTGTTGATTTCTTCGTCTTCTCCGTGCCGCATCGATGTAAGAAAATTTTAATTTTTTCTTGTCTTTTTCTTGGATAGTGCTATTGCGGGGCAGCCGTCGGGGTGGTATGGTACGTCGGTTGGCAAGAGCCAGGAGTCGACTCGGTATGGGCCGAGGAGGCATCGTGGTCGGGACCACTGCTTGGGCTGCTCGGCTTAGCTAGAGCCAAAAGCAGCTTGTGCGGCTGGGGCCGCAGATTGTGGTGCTGGGGCGCAGTGCTAGGCGAGTCGCATGGCTCATGTCCTTTGGGCTCTTAGACTTGACTCAAGCCAGGCTGGCGATTGAGAGAAATGAGGAGGTCGTGGGCCTTATGGGCTGCTGGAATGCTAGGTATGCAGGCTTCCTGCCTGCTAGAATGCTAGGTTGAGCTCCTCTGCTGAGTACCGTGAATGGCGTTAGCTGCTTAGTTTTCTTCGTTGGGAGAAAGATGGGCTGCTCCCGAAAAATGAGGTAAAGAGGATCAAGGCGGATGCATTGGCTCGTCTGATCGCTGTCGTGAAGCCTACTATGAATGAAGATGGAAAGAAGAGATATTCCCCGCCTACTCAAGAGATGCCGATTGAAAAAAAATTGATGACTTCCTCTACTACTCGTGAGGATCCGTCTGCTGCTAAGAAGTCTATGATTGGCAGGACTTATTCCAATAGGAAAAATGAGGTTGCTTGTCAGGCCCCGATCCCGACCTAGGCCTAGGATCGACACGTGACGTCAATAAATACTCGAACATTTAATATACCCTGTCTTCAGGATATGAAATAAGACCACTCAAGGTCCAAATTTCATAATAATTTTTCGTATGCTTTATGGCTGCATCTAACCTCCTCCTTAGACTGCCTACGTACCCTCAATATGGATCAAGCCATTCGTAGTTCACCATTCAATAATTTAGACATTTAATCCAATGCGTTCTAACAAAAATACATAACATTCCGTAATCAATTATTAGAACTTGACATGCATGACATTACCAAGTTTAGGGTTACAAACGAACATGCTGTTCAATATTCTTATTCCATCCACCATATAAATTCCCTGTTTTCAGCACGATACTTCCATCCACAGCATGTAACATATCAAATAACCAACGAATCACCTATTATTCTCAAGTCACATTGATCAACTAAAATAATCAAAATAATAACAACCATAACCAAGGTCATTCCACAATCCAGTCAATCAATCAATTCATGAATCAAAGATACATCATTTTAGCATTTAATTATGTGAATCAATGAATGCAGTAATATATCAGTTCACAAATTTAACCAATGAACTCTAACAACACTGAAAGAGTCACCCAGACATCCAACTGTTTTTCCCATTCAAAACACCCAGATTCTCAAAAGCCATCGTTCATATGTACATTAAAAATTAGGGCTAGAGGAACGTAGTTCGGCCGAAGCCTACATAAGTAACCAAACAGGAAGTGGCCCCCAATGCGGATTAACCAAGCAGAGACTCCCCAATGCAGATTAACCAAGCAGAGTCACTCCTAAGGAAGTAACCAAGTAGGCAGTGACCCTCCAATGCGAATTAACCAAGCAGAATCACTCCTAAAATGCGTTTGGTCCCCCAATGCGAATTAACCAAGCAGGACCACTAATGACCTCCCCCAATGCGGATTAACCAAGTAGGGTCAAGATAATCAAGTAGGTAGTGACCCCTTAATGCGGATTAACCAAGCAGAGTCACACCTACAGAACTGTTAGGCAGTGATCACCCAATGCGGATTAACCAAGCATGATCAGTCCTAGAATGCGTATGGTCCCCCAATGCGGATATACCAAGCAGGACCATCAATGTACAACTGCTACATGGTGCAGTAACTTCAACACACAACTTATTCACACCTCAACCTCTATGAGTTACAACGTAGTCACCTACACCATCAACTTCTCAAAGCCATCACTAATATGTCACATAACTATATAAGTGCTACAACATACTACTAATAGGATTCTACGATCACATTGTCACAACATTTATCGGACTTGCCATTCACACTACTAAAAAGATAATTAAACACACATATATCACAATCATCATCAGTACACAAACCATATCATGTTTAATAAATATAAGTCTATGGCTAAATATATAAAAATCACATTTCAATAGAAATGATATTTATAAAACCAATTCATATTCACAAATGATATTAATATAGGAAATTAAGGTAATAACCATATCACATATATTCCGGTCACTCTCTAACCAATGTACGCCCACTAGACTTCACTTAGTCCTCCGTAGTACTAATTTCAGTAATTAGGACGTTTCATGACATGTTGACCAAAAGTCAACTCTCGATCAACAGTAGGGTCCACAAACTTACATAATTTGATTCGGAAGATCCGCACCTTGGATTTCCAATCCGTAACTTTTCAAAGTCCACATTATGCTATAATAACAACATACTAAAATCTCAATACGATTCGACGGTTGGATCTCCGCCAATTTCAAAATTCAAGTGGCTGTCGACATTTAATTTTACAAACTTAGAAATCCAATTAGCAAAGATCTGTACGTCGGATTCCCAATCCATAAGTTTCTATGGTCCACAAATATTATGTTCTATCACGCATTAAGGTTTGGTGACGATCCAATGGTCGGATCGTCGAATCATATTTTGACCTAACCACGTATCGTAATGAAATTAGGTTCATGATCAACCTACGCCAATCAAATATCAAAACTGAACCCAGGGCATTTAACATAGCCTAAAAATAGTGCTGGCAGCTCACTGGCCACGCGCCGCCGTGGGTGGCGGTCGGCCGCCCCGACTCGCCGGAAAAATCCAACTATCTTTAAAAATTCTCAAATTTTGTAGAAATGAAGATCTCAATGAGTAGAGTAACTTTCATACATGTGACCAAGGCCAATTTGGCTTGGAACCACCTCAATTTCATCAAAACCATGCAAAACCCTAGAATTGGGTGTGCTTCGATTCGACCTCTAAACTTGTTCCGACGCCTCCACCACTGCATGGGCTTTGTGCCAGGGTTCTAGGGGAGTCTAATGGTGGTGGTGGTGGTTGATGGGAGTTACTTCGGAAATGGCGGATCGCCGCCACACCACCTCCGGGGCACCCCCATGAATTTACCTTCAAAATACCCTCAAATCCCTTCCAAATTTGGGTGATAATGGGAGAAGAAAGGGTTAGGAAATGATTGGGAGTAGTGGCTTGGTCTAATTCCTGAGATATCTGGTGGAAAACCATCGGAAAATATGGTGAAAACTGGTCGAGGTCGCGGGTCAGGGGATCCGGCCAATCCCCTCTTCTTTTTCCTCCCTCATTTCCCTTATTTCTTCCCCTCCTAATTGGTCCCTTAACCCAAATATATGTTTGGGCCTTTTACCCACAAGTGGAAGTTAAATACTTCCTACAATCTATAGTATCACAACTTCAAACGTCTGTAACTATACCGTTATAATTTAGACTCGCAAACGGCTTCCGCCTATGCGCTCGTAGTTTCAAGATCTATTCGAATATGTTACTTGTGACCTCGAAAGGTCAACGAATTTTAGATAATTACTTTCCAAACTTCAAACTTCGTAACTAATTAATTATAATCTAAATCCAAATAAATTAATATAATTTCTCAAAAATAATATAAAATCTCAAAAATACAAATACGTAGATTATAACAGTGAAATCCAGGAATGGGATTTCACACTGCTAGATCTAAGCATGTGGCGCCTGCCATGCCAAAGATGGCTAGTTCGATTGCTGATAGGGTTGTTTATCGTAAAGGTCATGTCATGCCCCAGTGCCAAAGTTTGTACCAAGATGTCCGTTGGGAGCTAAGTCTGGTTCACCTTTGGAAATGCTTGCTATTATAAAGAGCGATAAGGTGGACTCTACTACTGAAGTGGCGCTAAGGCCCACTCCTCCTACTGCTAAGACTGAATCATCTGCTGGGACGGAGAAAACTGCTCGTGTGGGCAGCTATGAGAAATCCACTAAGCTTGCTTCTGGGGAGGCTGCTGAGATCTGTGCGTTTTTGAAACCAGATCTGCTTAAAGACATAGACGTTTGTGCCAAGTTTGTCGATGGCATTAGATGGATTGTTTGCCCAAGTTCCTTTGCAAAGCATACGACCGAGTCTAGGAAGACTGCCCTACTTGCCATGATGCAGAAGACGACTATTCTGGCAGCCGAGTCTATGCTCCTTGACCAAATGGATACCAAGGCTGCCAATGAAGTGGTAAGGGCTGTGGTAGTCGAACTTTATTCTTTTGCCGAGAAGATCAAGAGGTTAGAATCTAAGCTCGTTGTTTTGAAGGGGTCTAATATCTATGCCCTCACTTCTTTGCAACTTGAGACCACTCGCCAAGAGATTGTTCACTTTGAAGACTAGGCTTGACGCGATTCAAGTTAAGTATGAAAATGCAGAGAAGGAGATCATCTGTTACATACCTCAAATTCAAGATCTTGAGTGTGTCATTTTCAAGCTTCGTTCCGTTGCTTATACAAAGGATGAAGAGTTTATTGCTGCTTATAATTAAGTGATCCACTTCAAGAGAATCGTCGATAGGCTTGAACCCCAAGTGTTGGAACTTTAAGGTGTACTGAAGATCAATGAAAGTCTGAAGAATGAAATGGATAAGCTACAACGCGTCCGTGTTGGTCTGTTCAATGAGAATGACCAGATGAAGGGTGAGAATGATGAGCTCGAGGTTTTGAGACCTTCTTTATTTCTCCAGAAGACATGTTTGCTTTTACTTTTGAGGCTTCCATTGGTGAAATAGTTGGAAAAGTTGGTGCCCAGGCTGGGGCAACCAAGGGTGAAGCGCTGGATGAGGTTGCTGCTAAGAGCGTTGCGGCTGCTGAAGGTGTGGTGACTAAGTAGTCGTGGGATGTCTAAGCTGCTGAAGTGTAGTATTCTAGGTAGCCTTTAGGATTTTCTTTGTTTTTCCTTGTAGCTCTTATTTTGCTTGAACTCCTTCAGCCTTGGCTAGTTGTTTATAAACATGTTTCCCTCACTTTTCTTCATCTTCATTTCTTTTGTTTGTGCCCTAACCTTTAGACTTTATAGACCAGTGGCATGCATGCTATTTTTCTATAAGCAAACAGGCCCGCCTAGCCTATGCAGCCATAGATGTTGGTGTAAAACTTTGCAAAGTTATTAGCCATAGGGTTGGCAGCCGGATGCTTTACTTATAGAAGTAGACAAGTCTGCGTAACCACTAGACTGTTAACCTTGGCTTTCTCCAATTTTGTAGGTTGCGTAGCAAGTATCTCAACACTTTAGGACTTGGTGTAGGTTGTTCCGCGCTTAGCAGAGGTGAAGCTTATCGACTACGTAGCATGTCGGCAGTGGATAAAGCTTCGTATATGCACGCTAGTTTGTTTAACCTTTCATAAGAATGTGCGGTTGTATAAGTCTAGCTCGGTTTTACTGCTCGAAGGGCAAGCCGTAAGCAGTCTTTCGAAAACCGTAGGCTACCTTAGTGCACTCAGTAGCAACTTTAGGGTTCTAGGGGCAGCCGTCCATAGGGAGTACTGCGTAATGTGCCCCCTCCATTTCTGGGGCCCGGTTCCCCGCAGATTAGGCCAAGAGACCCAAAATCCTTCAGTTAGCTAAGCCTTGAAAAAGACTATTGTGGCTATTTCTAGGAATCCCGGCGTAAGCCATCGTGCATCTAGTTATACTAAGGCAGCCAGGCTCATCCACGTTTGGATATTTGGAGTGTAGAGTTTATCTTCCCGTCTTGGAGAGCTGACCCATGTGGGTGTTGGGGAATTGGTTTACCCTCTCGTACTGGAGAGCATGGTTGGTCCCTAGGGGGCGCAATTCTTGCAGTGAGTCCCTAGGAAGGGCGCGATCTTCTTTTGAAGTGCAAGAGAGATAAGTTGTTGTGGACATATAGTCGAGCCAAGTTGTAAATTACTTATGAATTCCTCATTGAAAAACTAGCGAAACGAACGAATAACTTAACTATAAAGACTGCATAACAACTGGATAGTCCTCGGCTTGCGAGGTGGTGCCCATTTAGCTGCTTGAGTCTTCGGGTCTTGATATAGTGGGAGGTCGCACATGGTACTTCATCAGGTTGTAAACGTTCCACTGCCTTTCGATCTTTTTGTCATTTCATGGTGGCGAGGGTGTAATTGCTCTTGCCGCCTACTCTGCTGATCTTGTACGGGCATTCCCAAATGGGGTCCATCTTTTTGAAGCCTTCTCTGCGGGCAATGATGAAGGTTTTCAGTAAGACTAGATATTCGGGTTGGAACTGCCTAATCTTGGTCATTTTGTTGTAATTGGAGAGGAGTTGCCGCTGGTAGGCTGCGATGTGGGTGATGGTCTGCTAGCGCTTCTCCTCTGCCACATCTAAACTTATGGCCATCTCTTTACTGTTCTGCTCAATGCTTGGCAGTAGAATGCTGATGCTTGGCACGATAATGTTGGGATGAATGATTACTTCCGAACCAAATGCCAAAGAAAAAGAAGTATCACCGCTTGCTCATCTTTTGGTGGTGCGATATGCCCATAGACATCCAGGGAGTTCGTCTGGCCATTTTCCCTTCTTGCCAGTGAGGGATTTCTTAAGGCAGTCAATGATCGTCTTGTTAGATGCTTCGGCTTGCCTATTGCCTTGAAGATATCTTGGTGTGGACATATGCTACTTGATGCCATACTTTTGGATGAACTTCGCCAAATCTTTACCCATGAACTGCAGGCTGTTGTCAATGATGATACACTGAAGGATGCCAAATTGGCAAATGACATTCCTCCATATAAAGTGCTCTATGTCCGACTGAGTCGTGGTCCTTATGGGCTCTACTTCTACCCATTTGGTGAAGTAATTGATTGTCACGATTATCATGCCTCTGCCCCCAATAGCAGGCAGCATAGGTCCTACCAGGTCGATTGCCCATTGCATGAACGGCCAAAGACTCGTCTGTGGGTGTAGCTCGCTGGCAGGCAGTGCTGGTACAGTCTTGTAGCGTTGGTAGCGGTCCCACTTTTGTACTAACTCCTTAACATCTTGGTGCACGGTAGGCCAGTAGTAGCCTGTGTTAAAAGCCTTCTGTGCTAAGGATCGGTCTCAGGAGTGGTTTCCATAAACGTCTTCGTGGATTGAACTTAGAACCTTTAAGTCATCGAGAGACGTTAGGTAGGGGAGATATGGTCTAGTGTAGGATCTTCGGATGAGAATGCCGTTCCACATGTAGTAACGTGCTGCCTTTATTTGGAGCTTTCTAGACTCTAATTTTTTTTCGTATAGAGTGTGTCGTTGACCAGATAGTCTATAATAGAACTTTGCCAGTTGGGAGTTATACAAACATGTGACACTCCGGCTGCCGGCTCCGCCTCTATGCTTGGCTTGTCTAGATATACACCGGAATAGAGCGTTTGAGTTGGTGGTTGAGGGCGGAGCCTAAGCCGGCTAGCACTTCTGCATGGGCGTTGTCTACCCGCTAAACTTGAGTGAGAGTGTAAGTCTGAAATGCCTCAAGTTGCTTGCGTACATTCTCTAGGTATTGTGTCATCCTTGGATGTTTTGTCGTGTACTCCCCAGTAGTCTGGCTGGTGATTAGTTGGGAATCGGAATGAATTGCAAGCTTCTTCACTGCTAAGTCTTTTGCCATTCGGAGGCCTGCTAGTAGGGCCTCGTACTTTGCTTCGTTGTTGGATGCTTTGAAGCCTAGAGTGATCGCTTGTTCGAGCATTGAGCCGTCTGGGGTGACAAGAACTATGCCTGCTTTTGAGCCTTTGTAATTAGTTGTGTCATCGACGTGTAAATGCCTGAAGTCTCCATCAAGCGCAGCAGTCATGGCTAGGGAGTGCTTGGCTACCTCCAAAGCGTCGTTAGATCACTCTGTTGCATCGCCTAGTGAATGCGCAGTTGGGAACCATGGAGTTGGGGCCATGTTACACGTAGCAGGAGATGCTCAGCTGCCGGTATTTAGGCCACTCTAGAGTTAAATTAGGGAATAAGGGTCGGCTGGGGCCAAGTGACATGTAACACTTGGGCGCGCCTTGGGCTGAGTTGTTGGGTTCGTCAAAAAATTTTGCATCCGCCAGTGTCTACGCCTTTGTCGTCGCGCATCTGGATTGAGCGGAATAATGCGTCATGAGGATGACTGTGTGCGTCTGAAGGTAAAACTTGAGCTTCCAGGTTGCAACAACTATCGCCAAAGTTAGCTTTTGAATTTTTGGTAGCATCGATGAGAGCTTTTGAACTGTGGAATACTGGTAGTTGGGCCCCCAGCTCTTCTCGTATGATGGTAAAACTTATTGCTACTTTAGATACCGTCAAACATATGAATAAGTCATCTGCTGCTTCCGGTTTGGATAGTGGGAATATGATGTCGAGTACTTCTTCAAGTCTTTGAATGTGCATTAGCGAGCCTCATCCCAAAGTGTATGCTTCTCTGCTTGAGCAAAAGAGTCTGCTAGAGTTAGATCTTTTTTCATGATCAATTTTTCGAATAACGGGTAGTCTACTGGAAGTCCTTTTTGGAAGGCTACTCTAGCTATCGTGTCGTTGCATCCGACTATCCTTGCCTTCTCCACTTTGAACCTTTTCACATAGTCGCGAAACGACTCCTTTGGGTTCTTCTTGACATTGAACAAATGGTCGGACTTCTTCTTGATCGAGCGATATGATGAATATTCTTTGGTGAAAACCAAAGAAAGTTTGTTGAAACTCCAGATGGATTGTGGCGGCAGGTTGTAGAACCAATCTTGCGCCTCGCCTTGTAGAGTGGTGGCAAATATCTTACACATGAAATCGTCGTTGTTTTGATAGAGGATCATTGTGCTTCGGTAATGCTTCAAGTGTTTCTCTGGGTATCCATCTCCTTTGAAGGATGTGAAATATGGCATGCTAAACTGGCATGGAGGCTCTGCCTGCGCAATCTCGTCCGTGAAGGGTGACCTGCTTATATTGGTCATGTTTCGTCGTAGTGCCTCGTCGATGATCTTGTTATGTCAGAAATTGTGCAATCGCTTGGTCAAGAGTCTCTCTACTTCTTCCTAAATTTGCCTTTGTTAGGGTTGCGGAGCTTTCAGCTGCCCCCAGTCTTGACTTGCTGGTCTAAGCTGCACTTCCATGTGTTTGGCTAGTTTATGCCGCCGATGTAGTGCGTGTGGTGCGTTCTTAACAGGAGAGCGAGTTCTTCGCAGGCTGCCGATTGAACTTGAGCTGGATTGAGTGACTACTTCTATCCGTCCATCATGCTGCTTACTCCGATGTGCGGTGGAGGATGCTCATTGCGAGCTTAGCCACCAATGAACATTTCGCCTGGAAGGTTGCTCATGTTAACTATCAGAGTGTGACCCCAACCATGAATGTATGCTTGTTCGTGGGCCTAGTCGAGAGTGCACGCTCCTCTGCGCGCTAAGATGGAAGTATACGTTATCTCGGGGGCCCAATCAGGAATGTATACTGGCCGAACGCTCGGTTCATGGCTGGTCGAGTGGTTGCTTGTCGGGACGCTGCTGGAGAGGTTCTTCATCTGCCCTTGTTCTACTTCGGGATACCTCGTTTGCATCTTGGTGCATTGCAAGAACTGGTTCACCAAGGTCGTCTGCTATGCTAGGGCACTCGTCAACTCTATGACTTGTTGAGACAAGTGTTGTTCGCCATTTGGATTGGAAGAGCTTGGAAGGAATGTGCCTCATTGAGCAGTGGAATGGTGGTAGACTCTGGGCACGAGATTTGAGTTGGGAAATGTCAAATCCGAGGAGAAATGTGGTGAGAATGCCCCCAGTTCGATCGTAGACCCCGAAATTTGAGGCCGGGATGGTTGAACTAAACTTAGACCGATTTGGGCTACTTGGAAGACCACGGGAGCAAACTGGGCTACGGGAGCAGGCTGGGCCACGGGAGCGGGTTGCTTGTCAGGAGTAGGCTGGGCCACGGGAGCAGGCTGGGCCACGAGAGTAGGCTGCTCGGCGGAAGCATGCTAGGCCACGGGAGCGGGATGCTCGTCGGGAGCAGGCTGGGCCACGAGAGTAGGCTGGGCCACGTGAGTGGGCTGCTTGGCGGAAGCAGGCTGGGCCACGGGAGTGGGCTGCTCGGAGGGAGTAGGATGCTCAGTGCGTGATGCATGCGAGTGTGAGGCTTGGACCCAGGCCCGTGCAAGCTTGGATGGCATGGCTTAGACCATGGTGGTGGTGGCATGGATCTCGCCACGGGTGGTTGCCATGGTGGAACTTTGTGGTGGAGCTACTCCACCCATGACCACGTTTAGCCTCGTAGATCGCCGTGATCCCGTTTCTTGAATATTGGAATTTTCACTCGTGGAATTTTCTAAATTTCTAGCCATTGTATTTCCCCTTTACGTTTTATCAAAGAATCTTTGCAAATAAAAAATTCTAATAATAAGAACGTACGAAAAAATACAAGTGGAGTATAAAATAAGGAAAAACCTTTTTACGCGAGAGTCTTCTACGAGTATGGATCTCTTCTCTCAATGAAAGCACCAATTTGTGGATGCAAATTTCTGCCGCTTTCTTCTTGGACAAAATTGCACCTACAAAACAATTAACACCTTTAGTCAAGGCCAAGAGCCTCATGCGCCCACCATGAATGAGTGGGGGCTTTGGCCGAAGATCCTCCGATGCCAAAGTTAGAATTTAGAGAGAAAAGTGTTTAGAGAGTTTTTGGGAGTTTTGCAAGACTGTGGACCTCCCTTTGGTGAGAATGAGAGCCAATATATATAGGGCATGGCCGGTCCCTCTTGGAGAAAGAGCGGCTGGCCCTTTGTGTATATTTTAGGTGTTATTTGGTGATTTTATTAGCAATTAATATACTGATTAGGAATAAATATATTAATTGGCTAATTAACATAATAAAAGGAATGTTTTTGTAAGTTATGGAATGATTTCCTTGTAGAGGATATGGAGGAAAGATGGATGAGATAAATTTGAACTTGTTACCTATTTTGGGCACTCTTGACTAGGTTGATGGATGATTCGCCACTGCTCGCGTGTAGGAAACCCAGTGTGCCTCGAGGGTAATTTTGTCCTCTTCACCAAAAAATCTACGTGTCGCCTCTTGAATATTTTTGGCTCCACAAAGGTGGTTGGAGTTAATTTTCTTGAGGCTACGATAATAGGTGGGGTCGAGATGGATCTAGAGACGCGTTCTTCGAGTTGCAAGCGTGTGTGGCTAGGATCAGGGTATGGGTCAAGGACAAGGCGGATGACAGAGTGGGTTTGTTTAAATCTTTTTTCATTTTGAAATTATATTTCTTTCTATTTTAATTGAAAAATAATTTACTATAATAAGGTGTGTAGTAGTATTTTTATGAATTTTTTTAACAGAGATTAGATGAAATGTTCCTAATTTGCTAACAAAGATAACCATGAGGACTAAATTTATATTCATTTTTAAATATTTTAAATTAAATAGATAACTTTATAAATAAGTTTATATGAATTTATTATTTTTTAACAAAGATTGGATGAAACGTCCTTAATTGGGACATTTAAGCCTTTCTGTTTTGTAAGTATTTTGTATTGGGAGAAACCTTTTCCAACATAATATTGGATAACCATAATATGAGTTATTTGCAGGTGAGAAGTCTTATGTTCGAATCTTGCAAGTGTCGAGTTTGCAATCAATTTATTCACCACCCCTTGTTGTAAATACATCTTTCTGGATAATGCTGGGGAGACAAACTTTTTAGAACAAATTTCATAAACCATATTGACATAATTGTTATGATTAGATTATTACTTAACTGTTGATTAATGTGCTTATTATATATGAACTATACATCACATAGTTTACAAATTTAATCTAAAAAATTAGTCTACCTAACATTATTCTATTATATATTGGGTCAACTGCTGAGCAGAATCAACAACTGACATTAGTTTAGATACAGTTGTATTCGCATTTCAGTATGTCAATTGGATCTGATTCAATCTGCCTCAACAGTAGATAAACAAGCTAAGATTGACTACATCTGTCGAAATGAAGAAGACACTCAATCCCAACCGATGAGAAACAAAAAATATATATGTGCTAAGATAAATGCAACAACGGAAGTGCGTAGCAACTAACATATGTACGATTCTAAGTCTACCTGTAATTGGAAGGAATCTTGTGAATCGTGATACTATTAACAAGTGTTTTGTGATTTGCATGTGTGATTAGACAACATACAAGTTGTAGTAAAAAAATGAAAATAAATAGAAAAAATGGTGGCGTAGGTGGTGAAGTAATGTAAAGAGCAAAGACTAAAGACCGTTTCTCCTCCACTTCCCTGTTACAAGTTTGAAAGTTGAAAGGTTGACAGTTGAATAAACGGGTATCCCTCTGGACCTCTGGTGCCTCCAGTCGACGCCGGTTTGCTTTCCGGACATAGTACCAAAGTTCTGTGCTGCCTATTTGCCTCATAATTTCTCCTACAAATTATAACAAATAATATTAAAAAAACAAATATTTTCTCCAATATTTTCTCTCTTTTTATTCGTGTATGACCATTCCACTCTCCAACTTCCAAGTTTGTGTCCTAAGAATTTTTACATGCATGCATGCGTCATTATACAGGCAGAAAAATACTTGAATAATATATTTTACTCAATTTATATTATAACATATGACGTACCATTACGTGTTTCAAATATATTAAAAAATCTCTCACATGGAAACTTTCAAACCCACAAAGAGACATACTTTACATATAAAATTTAGAGGTGTTCCATTTGAAATGATTTTATTTGTTTAAACAAATTATAAAGTGTCTTTTTATTCAACCTTGGATTCAAATCTTATTTTTTTTAATGTAGATAATATAAAATATTGTTTAAAAGAAAAGAAAAGAAAAGAAATAAATAAATAAAAATATTTCAAATGCAAATGCCGATTAGAGAATAAAATACCACAAAAATCAAACACTTTCTCCCTCTCTCTTGCTTTCTCTCCAAGTTGCGCGTTTAGATTGATTCGGAAAAGTCAAAGATTGTGCGCATACAAAAACTAAGTTCCTTCCTTTGTCACCATTCTCTCTCAACTGCGTTCCTCCATTTGCATCATTCAATCACACAGTTTCTGGGATTGGCTTTAAATCTTTTACCTTCTTCCTTTGTTTGCTTTTTTGGGTTCATTTGATGCAATCCCAGCTGGGATTCAGCAAAAAAATAAACTTCCTTTGATTGGCTTGGATTTTTGTTGGTTTTTTTTCTCAAATCCCCCCAAAACTTGATTGGATGCCAATTTTCCAGCTTCTAAGTTGAAACCCATCTTTCAGATTCTTTGGTTTGGATGCTCAACTGGTTTACTTGCTGCTACTTGATTGAAAGTTGAGGTAAATTTCATTACTTTGCCAACCTATGGATTCTGGGGTTTTGAATTTTTGGTTCCAGAGTTCTATGTTTTCACTAACTCCACTTAGATTGGCGAGCGACTTGTAGCTCAAGTGGTCGAGAGCGTTTGTGGATTATGGAGGGGTCTCAGGGTGGTTCTGGTGGCGCACCGGCGCCTTTTCTGACCAAAACATATGACTTGGTGGATGATCCTTCTTCCAACCACATGGTGTCCTGGAGTGAGAGTGGCTCTAGTTTCGTAGTTTGGGATCCCACCGAGTTCGCCAAGGAAATGCTTCCCATGTATTTCAAGCACAACAATTTTTCGAGTTTCGTGAGGCAGCTTAATACATATGTAAGTTCTTTGGTATTTCCTTCACTTTTGAGGCATTTGATTTATCTTGAATACAGTGGCCTCATTAGCATGGAAATCATAGTTTTTCGATACAATTCACTGCGTGATGTTTATGTGTTTAATTTTGTTGTGATAAACTAAATTTAAATGAATGATTAACTTAGTGGCATTATAAACTTCAAAACTGGTTAGTTTGTTCGCAGTTTTTTTGTTCTACTTTGCGCTTGTACGCGCTTTATTGCCCTCTGAAGTAGGAATTGTTTGCGTTCATAAGTCAATCTGATGTTTTTATCATCTGTTGGAGTATTTGTAATCTATTTCATAAGCAGTTGCAAGCATTATGATGCTGATCTCATTTTTTTCATAATTTTTCTGTTTACAATTGTGTCTTCATTTTTTTCGCCTTTTCTAGTTTTGTGTAGGTTGCGACTGCACTAATCCAATTTGGTCCCTTGCCCCAAAGGTGATCAAAATTTTTAGGATTCTTGTAGATTGTTTCTCTCATTGACCCAATTGAGAAGGAAGTGGTCCCTCCTCAGAAATTAGCTGGCTCTATAGAATCAAAATGGAAAAATGTTTGGTGATGAGAGGACTTGAATATGGCCAACACCATGAAGCGCCTATAGCTACGAGCCATAGATGCTTTTCCTCTAGGTTCCAAACACATACAAGTTGTTTGATCAAGAAAAGGAGTACCTGGGTATAAAGCTTCCAAATTAAGAAACCTGGTCGTGGAAAAACTTCTCAAAATGATGGAGGAAACAAGAAATATTTCATTTTATTTGGAATGACAGAGCAGTGGTTCTTCATTTGGTGCTCATTTGCATCGGCTTTCATAGTTATATGGTTGCTATTACTGAGGATGATATCCACCAAAATTACATGGTTTGAAATTTGAGCGATAAGATTATTTAAATGCTTTGCATTGGGTGTTTATTTTGCTTCAAGCATTAGGGGAAAGTGTCAGCACATTGAGTAGGTAGGTTGGCTGTTGGCACACGGCGTTGAGGCCTCACTAAAATGCTTCCAAGACGTGCTACCATAAGGTGGCCAGCAATTCAAAGGTATCTTCTGGATGAGGAAGTGTAAAAGGTGCAAATATTTCCTATGTTGTAGTCAAGGCACTGGTTTTAAGTGTATCTTATATTTGCCCTGGTTTGCTGGGATTTGTAGGACGGTTTTTTTTTTTTTTTTTTTTTTCTTTTTTAAATTAAGAAAGTGCAGTTCACTAATACCTGTTTTTTGTGGGGAGGGAAATCTGAAGAAAGGTCATAATTAAGTTATTTTGCATCCAAAAGAGCGGGTCACTACAGAAGTCGAATTATAGACTTTTGCTCTTAGTGCTGAGATTTATAATTGCTACTTCCTGGACTTTTTCCTTTCACTGTGCGGATGAAAAACTAAACCATTGATTGCATTCCTAAAACGGTAACCAGAACTGGCCTTAATTTTCTTTTGAAAGAGAGGCAAAAGGTCTTAGTTGCACTTTATTGGGCTAGTGCTACATTACAGTAGAGGAAGACCTGGGAAGATTTTTGGAAGAGACTCTAAGAAAGACATGGAGTACTTAGAGCTAAAGGAAGACTTGGCACAAAACCGAGCGCAGTGGCGTTCTAGGATTCATACAGCCGACCCCACCTAGTGCTACATTACGGTTTGGACATCAGAAATCTGCTGTAGGAGGATTTAGAGTATTCCTCAGGAGATTGGAAAGCTTGAAATAATTTATAATGAGTGCTTGATTAATATAGCATGTGCTACTTTAGTACAATATTTGTTTAACCTAGCACCATGAAATTTCTTTTTCCTTTTGAGTTGTTAATCTGAGTACTTATGATTTGTAGTTGTTAAACATCTGTGTTCTGTATGCACAGGGGTTTAGAAAGATTGATCCTGAACAGTGGGAGTTTGCAAATGAGGAATTTTTAAGAGGAGGAAGACATCTGCTGAAGAATATTCACCGCCGCAAGCCAATTCATAGTCATTCCATGCAGAATCACGAGTATACAGTTGCGTTAAGTGATACAGAGAGAGAAGAATATGAGAAGAAAATCAGTAGACTGAATCATGATAAAAGCTTGCTTGAGTTGGAGCTACAGCGGCATCAAAGAGAGAATCAGGAGTTTGAATTTCAAGTACAGATATTACGAGAACAACTGCAGAACATGGAGAATCGGCAGAAGCAATATACGACCTTCTTGGCTCGACTAGTGCAGAAACCGGGATTTGCTTCTGTACTTGTGCAGCAGTCAGAAATCCATAGCAAAAAGAGAAGATTACTGAATTCGAACCACTTTCCTGATGACTTTGGTATGGAAGGTTTGAATTTGAATCAGCAAAAAGAAAATTTGGGATCAATTTCAACTCCCATAATAAAGTTGGACCAGCTTGAGAAGGTGGAGTCTTCGTTAAACTTTTGGGAAGATTTTCTACATGGGATTGGGGAAGCAATGCCGGAAGATGTAAATGATATTGGCCCGTTGTCTCAGGCCTCTCCTATCATTGTTACCGAAATACAAGACACCAGCATGAATAGCAGGCCTTGCTCACCTAGATCACATTTATCTTCACCGAATTCAATGAATGCTCATTCATTCCCAGAGGTGGCGGCTGGGTCTGCAAATATTCTCGACATCCTTGCTATAACATCAATGTGCCCCACTGTTGATTTCAGGTCTAAATCTTCAGGAATCGATATGAACTCTAAGCCCGACAGTGCCCCTGCACTTGACAAAGAAATGGTAGTGGAACTGGAAGTGAAAAATGCCGAGTCTACCAAGGCAAATGATGTATTTTGGGAACAATGCCTAACAGAGACCCCTGGTTTAGCTGATGCGCTGGAAGTACAGTCAGAAAGAAGGGATGGCGATGCCAATCCGGCTATCCAGAAAAAGCACTGGTGGAACACGGATAATGTCGATAACTTCACCAACCAAATTGGGCGCCTCACTCCAGCTACATAATCTTAAGTTAAACTGAACTCTTCGGGGTTTCGATGTTCGGATGTATACTGTTTACTTTAAGGTGGATTTACTTAGTCATGTATTACTAGACATTCCAATTTTTCTAGCTCTTTCTTGTGGAGCATATTTGATTCTTTCTGATGTAGTGTGGAATTAGAGACATCCATTAGTTTAGTTTTTGTAAGTAAATAATATGATGTTTCAGGTAACTTGACTGCGTGCAATTTATACAGGCAACTTTGTCTGTTCTTCAGTTTTGTTATATTGATTCATCTGCAAATTTGACGGATTACGAAGCAGAGGTCTAAAATCGCAACTACGTGTCAAATTTGGGTCTAAACTAGCAACATTTTACATATAAGGTATGAGCATATATACTTTAAAATCCATCCCATGAAAGAAGTTGTCAAAGAACGTTTATTTCAGTCTAACATATAAATCTTATCATGTCTGGACCACCAAACGTTCTCTTAGATGTAATTCTAAATTTGTGTAAACCTTATGAAAAATTTGAAATAACCACTTTATATTTTGAAAATTTGATATATGTTACATCCTCGGGACCGATCCCTTCGAACTAAAAGCATTTAAAGTTTAACTTGACTAAAATGGAACAATTTAATGCTCCAAAAATAACGAGTGGTGAAAACTAGTTTCAATATTTATGTGATAATTCAGAACCTTAGACAAATTAGCTTTGACTAGTGAAGTGGTCAAACTTATTGACACTGCCTTCTAGATGTTTACAAAGTCATTCGTCCAAGTTTAAAACAAAAACTATTTTTTGGCAAGGAGTAACTCCATACGCCATCCCAGCCAAGTGGTTATAGGCCGCATTAAATTGACAATATCAGTCTTCAATCAAACTGTTAAAAAGGGCACCGGACTAAATGAATAAGCTAAAGTTTCGATTTAGTTCTAAAATTATCATCTCAATAAAAATTAGGTCTCTGAATTACTTCTTCGATAAAATAAGTTCCTAAATTCATTAAAAATTGCTAATTTCATCCATACTATATATTCAATTTTTGTCAACGTAAGTCACTTGACGCACTTTAAAGTGTAATACCGTCATTTTCTCGCCTATAAACCCTTAACATTTCATATAAGTTGCAAATCTAATGTCTAATTTATCCTTCAAAGTTAACTCCATAAACTATTTTTTTAATGAAAAATTACCAATCTACCCTCCAATGTGTATCACATGCAAGTAACGTGGCTTAAATTGACAAAAAATTGAGTATAGTAGTTTCAAATGTACTATTAGGGGTGTAATTGGCCCATTTTTATAATTCAACGACTGATTTTTCCTGAAAAATGGTTTAGAAACCTAATTTTCACTTAAGATATAATTTAAGGACTAAATTAATAGTTCACCCTAAAGAATAAGTCTAAGCCCCAGTTTGGGGTTGAGGTGATTTTAAAAAAAGCTGCTATGAAAAAAAGCTGTGACAGTTTTTGGTGTTTGGTAAACATTCAGCTTCAGCTTTTTTTCACAGTTTTGGGTGAAAAAAAGCCAAAAACAAGAAGCTGCAAAACCCAGCTTTGAAAAACCGGCTTTTTTTCACATCTGTTTTACATAAAAGTTCACCAAACACTATAATACTAATTTTTTTTTTTCAAAAGCACTTTTACAAAAAAGTTTACCAAACACTCTACTGCTTTATTTCACAGCTGCTTATTCTTACAGCACAGCAGAAGCAGCTTTTTTTCAAAGCACAGCAATACCAAACCAGCCCTAAGTTTTGCCTAGGACATGCAACGTATAGCTCCATGGCAAGCTAAGTTTGGCCCCAAAAGTAATAAAATATGAAAGAAAATAAAATACTCTGCTTAGCTGAAGATGGAAAAACTAAGCCCTAAAATAGTCTTTAAAATATCAATTTTTAGAAGACTAAAACATAACCAAATATTAGGTTTAGTCCTCCGTGACTGCAGATGGCCTTGTATTAAGTCGGTGAACAACGTCCTTTCAAATTTTTAATGCCCCTTTCTCGTGTGCAATGGCGAAGAATAAAGTCTCTGTGTTTGTGATGATTGGGCTTTTTTACTTGAAACACACTTTTCAATTTCGTACCGAACTTTTGAATGCCAACCGTTTCCCATCACTTTTTCATGTACAAGTTAGTTTTGCATCAATACCATCATACATGTTGATTGGTTACCTATTTCTTTCTTTGCAATTACAACTCATGACATAAAAATATGAAATATAAACACACAAATATCTAAATTAATTTTTTTTAAACTAATTATGCACAAACAAATTTTTGAATTCTGCCACTTAGTACTACAATATAATGATTATTCTTCATTTTAAGTGAGAGGTCTTAAATTTAATTCTCGTAATTACCAATTTAATATCAAGATATATTCTCCAATCATTTAGTGTAAAAATGTCGTTATAAAAAAAAGTTCGCCAAATCCTAATGTATTTTTTATTATCAAATAAATTGTGTAAATAGCTGTCTCAAAAAAGTTTTTGTTTAAACAGCAAAGAGCTTGTTTGGAACTGGTTTTAAAATAAATGAAAGCGCTTTTAAAGAAAATATTTTTGGATTCTAGAAAAAACACTAGTTTCATGCTTCATGCTTCATGCTTCATGCTTCTTGCATGAAGCAATAAAATGTTTTTCTAGAATTCACTTACATTTTTTTATTATTAAGAATTAGTTTTAAAAGTATTTTTGTCAAAAACGTTTTTAGTAATTTTAAATATATTTCCAAACAAGCCTCAAAGTTTGGTCAAAATTACATCCGCGGCCACCAAACTATTAGAGGGGTACAAATTTTATCTCAGAAATAAAGCAATATTAATGATTTAATAAGGCTTCAGGTCATTGACCTACAATTCAAATATTTCAATTTTCAATTCATGCATGCCCAAAAAAAAAAAAAAAAAAAACCCCACCTAGTAAGCAAAATCCTACCAAAATATAAACTTTCCAAGCTCAAAATAAAAACAAAATACTTGTTGCAAATAGTGTGAACGTCCATTGTAAATGTGAGCAACTAAGTATGACCCTTTACAAAATTGTCGAAAAAAGTATATTGATAAGCAAGGTCTAAAATATCGATGTCGGAAATATCGGTAGTTTAAAAACATGGAAATTTCGATGAAAATATCGGGATATTATCGATATGGATAAAAATTGAATAAAAACCACGGAAATTGTAAGAAAAACTTGGAAATTTTTATTGAAACTTTGCAGGATGTTTATTTAGTCAATTATCTATTAGTTTATCACAAAAAATTGGAAGGAAATGCATTGCATGATAGATTTAACTGATTTAAGTTGATTATATAGCGAGCTGGCAAACATTGTGAGTGTAGAAAATATGTAGTAATTAATTAAAGAAGTTTAAACACACCACAGTCATTTATATATAATGAATTAGTACAATATTTTACACTTTATACATTGCATGGTAAGATACATGAGTGACTTAGTACCACATAGAGTTCCTATGAGGTTCAAAATTTTCACTATCTTCATCATCTCTATGTGTAGAGTAAGTGTAATTTTAGCATATTTTCACAAAAACATAAGTGATATGGTGGTCAAGGTGTTGAAAGAGTAAAATGGGAGGGGTTCGAATCCCCTTGGTGTTTTTTTTAAAAGGTTAATCTCTGTTTACTACCCTAAGTTTCGTGGTTTTCAACATTTGGTACTGAAGTTTTTTTCATCCCAGAGTCATACCTCAAGTCTTAATTTTGGGACAGTTTCATACATCCGTTACGTTTTCCGTTAGAACTTCTGTTAATTGATGACGTGGCGCCCACGTGGATAATAAATAAGCGCCCCGTGTCAATATGAGTCCACATTTAAAAAAAATTAAAAAATAGAAAAAAAAGGGGAAAAAAAACCCATTTCTAGGCTCCCTCTCCCCAAACATCCCTTCTCCTCTGCACACCCTTTCCCCAAACATCCCAGCCATGTACGAGCTCCACTTCGCCGTGCCCATGTCCGGCACTATCCTCAACAACATCAACACCCGCCTGGACACTCGCACCGTCTCCGTACTCCTGCGCCACAGCGAAGCCATTTCTCTCTTCCCACCGAACACCCCCTCCCCTCGACTCGTCCTCATCGTCGACGATTCGAGCGCGCCGTCACGCGCAACACCACTCGATCATTTTCTGTGCACATACGAGGACCTCGTGGACAGAGGCGACAAGGGGTTCGAGTGGGTCCCGCCGTCGAACGAATGGGATCCGATGACTGCCACATCGTCGGGAGTCGTTCACAGCCACAGAGAACAATGCAGCGGCGGCCGAGGGTCTTCAAGTCACCGATCTTGTTGAAGACGAGGAGGAGAAGGGAGTCCAGGAGGCAATCGAAGAGGTCGTCGTCAATGGGGGAGTAGGGTTCCAGACGACAACGACGAATTCCTCCGATAATATCGCGATATATTGACGATAATTAAGTGGATACTCGTGAAAATATCGTTCTCTCACAAAAACGATATTATCGGCGAAATATCGCCGATAATATCAATATTTTGGTCCATGTTGATAAGTTTGTTAGGTTAAAAAATACCTATGAAACAATCATCCAAGCAAGAGAGGAGAACATACGACAAGAGAAGGAAAGAAAAACAGAAGGGAATGGAGAGGGATAGAAAGAAAAATAGTGAAAATTATTTTTGTACTACTATTATTTCAGATAATGAAAGAAAGTATTACTGTTGCCCGAGGATGTAGGCACACTTGCTGAATCTTGTAAATATTGTGTCTTATTTACTTTATATTCTAGGAACGGGATCATCTCCGGATCCTTTCCTCTCAATCCACCAAATCAAGGGATCCGGGCATTGAAATTTGATCCAACTGTTACAAACAATCACCCACTTTAAAAGTTATAATAACTTTAGCCGTAGGATCAAATTTCAACGGCCCAGATCCCCTGATTTGGTCGATTAGAAGGAAGGGATCCAGAGAGGATCCCTTTCCTATATTTTATTGCACACATATCTTCAATTTCACAATAATATTATTTTTTACGGAAAATAAAATACTATATTAATAACAAAAAATATGTTTCTTTAATATATTAAAATTAAAAACGCTTTTGTGACAAATTAAGGCAAACATGAGTGCATCACCAGACTTTGCACCCACAAACAACAAATACCAATTAATCTCACATCAAATTTAATTAAAACAGATTACCAAACAAATCCCTGTTTGGATCTCTCTCTCTCTCCTCCCTCTCAGCTCTATACGTCTCTCTCTCCCCTCCTTCTCAGCTCTGTACATCTCTCTCTCGCTCTGGCAAACACGAAACATTCGAGGTCAGTTCAATGCTTCTCTCGCTTTCAATTTCTAACGCTGAGATTTCATATCCAAATCTGTATATTTATGTGTAATCTGATAGAATTAAGCTAAAGATTGTAGCTTTGGAGTTTGTGGGTCGTGATTATAATCTGATGAGCTACTTTGTGTATCCATTTATGCATTCCATTCGTGTTTAATTTGATCTCAATACTTTAAAGGAACAGACCCAAAATTGGGTTTTTGGGTTTGGTACCTGCTCTCCAGCTGTAATGCTTTACGCCATTTATTTCATTGGGTTCAACCCTCTGTTTGGTTGCCAAGAAATTGTACGATCGACCCAAAATTTTCACGGGAAAACTTAGAAGAGCTCAACTAATACATTTATGTACCGAGCAGTGGGTTATTTTAGTTTCGTTGTTTTCCTTCAGAATTTTCGTTCCTGCCCAGTTGGTCTTGTTGATTTCAGTTTACCGATATTGGACATTTCTCGCTTTTTGTTGATGGAAATTTTAATCTCTATAGGAACTGCTGGGGGAGTCTTCAGATTTGTCCAAGCGTAGTGGAGCACCTGCTTGAGAGTTGTATTGCTATTACTTGATGTTATTTGTTGGAAATTTTAGAGGAGCTTCAGAGGAGTCTTGAATTTAGGCCAAGAAACTCGTGCTCAGAATGATTTTGTCTATGCACTAGATAATCTAGTGTGCAACAATGCTTCGGACTGATTTTACAAAAACCAGACATATTCATAGGCAATTTGGTAGATTGGACTGTGTTGGAGGGTATAGATGGCTCTAATTTAGATCTTGATAGGAGATGGTAGAGAGTGATTTGACCACAGAAAGGGTTGAGTACACGGAAGCCAACTACGCTCAGAGTGGAAGCCAAGTGTCAGGTCTTCACAGGGAGCCCTCATTCTCTCGCTGGTGCGATGAAGATGGGACAGTGCATTTTGATCGTCTAGTAGGAAATACGGATGCTACTGCAGAAGAAGAGTCTGACTTTGAATTGCCCAAGCTCCAACAGGATGAGCTAGAAAACAGTATTTTAGATAAGGACAGATACATCAGTACAAAATCTCAGAAGAGAAATATGCACTTGAACGGTGGTGATACCATGGATGATGCTTCTAGCCAGGTTGGTGGAAATGGAAACGCGGAATATCTGCCCTTTGATATCGAGAATGGGTCTGCAAGGGAGGTACAGGGTGTAGATAGCTCCAATTCTATGCATAACCATAAAGCATTACCGTCCAATTCGGAGAACCCTATTACTCTTCCAAATGTGTTGAAGACATTGTTCTTTGTACTTGTATGGTACACTTTCAGCCTGATGTTGACCTTGTAAGTTACCTCTCTTCTCTATTTAACATCATATGTATATAGTTAATCAAATATTAGTTGATCAAATATTCAAGTTACTTACTGATGTAAAGTTTTTATATGGCTTTTATTGTTCTATTGTTTGTTTAGGTACAATAAAAGTCTGTTAGGAGATCATTTGGGGAAGTTTCCTGCCCCCTTTATGATGAATACAGTTCATTTCACAATGCAAGCTGTTTTGTCGAATTCAATCACATGGTATTGGTCTAATAGATTCCAAACTGGTGTTGTTATGTCATGGAGAGATTACTTCGTGAAAGGTAAAGTCATATTCCTTTTGCTTTGTTATGCCAATTTGATAAAGTGAGTTAAGTCCTTTACCAAATAACCTAGTGCTTTCAGCTTTTAGTTCAGATGCTGGTTGGTTTACAGTTTCCATGTTTTATTGTCAGGATCAATATTTTCATTTTTTCTTATAAATAGGAACAATTATTGTGGATTAGGTTCCCCCCAAAATATTTTTATCTCTTATCTTCTTTTGAAGATTCAAGTGGTATCTTGTTATGCAAAATGCAAAATGTAAAATTTATACTATACCATCTATAACTCTAATAATTGAGGCCAGCAAGGAGATTGCAAAACGTAAAATTTATGCCATACTGTCTGAAATAAGAAGGATGATCTGTGGATAATCTTCTGTCTCATTCTGAAATATATTTCCTTTGCTGCTGTGTTCATAACAATCTTTAAGTTATATGAATCAGACTCTACGTCTACGTTTTAGGTCCATGCCATTTTTTTATTCTTTTAAGGAACCCTTTTTTTGTACCTGGGTTGTGTCCCTGTGTTGACTCTATAATCTTGCTAGATATCAAATGACAGGATCAGAATAACTTTGAGAGTAGATATAATCTCTAAGATTAAGAGCATTCATGCGTATGTACAGATAGATACATATGTGTGTGTCCTATAACATCTAATGGTTGAGTTTCTTTATTAAGTAGAGAAAGCGTGAAATTTTTATTTTCTTAATTTAAATGGCAGATGACATGATTTGCTTTTTCTGCTTCCCCGCTGGAACTGATTTTGCATTTTTTTCATCATTTAGAAATCGGGTTGTTGTTTAGATTTGGGTAAAGTGTCATACTTGCGACTTTTACATACATCAGTGAGGAATTAATTTCATTTATCAGCTCGTTTATTATTGTCGCAAATTAGAATTTTTGTAAAAGGAAATACAGTTGCTAAAGTTTTACGTCAAAATCAGAATTCTTTGCGTGACATTTAATTTTTCATACATTTTATAACAAAAAATCCATAGACATTTTCTTTACTGTCTGATGTTAGTGTTTACAAAATATCCTTCCATTCTTATAAGTTTGTGGTCATATACTTGCTACTTTTTTGTTATTTAGTAAATTAACTTTTCTATCAACTAATGCTACAGATGGACTTTGCCTTTCACAGTTGTACCCACGGCTATTGGAACAGCAATGGATGTTAATCTAAGCAACGCATCCCTTGTTTTTATATCTGTCACGTTTGCCACAATGGTTGGTTACCTTCTCTGCACATTCACATCCTATCATTTTTCAATTTTTATCAGTCAACCACTGACTTCCCTTTTCACTTTTGCAGTGTAAATCCGCTGCTCCTATATTTCTCCTCCTATTTGCTTTTGCTTTCAGGTAAATTTCTTGCCTGTAGAGTTCTGTACCCAGTTTCCCTAATCATGTGCATAAATATCCATACCTGAATGCTATCCAGTCTGTGCTATTTATGTAATCCAGTGCTCTTCTTGTATCCCTATTGGTGTCTGAAGCGCTTCTTCTCCCTCATTTCTTATTCTATAGTAATAAATGTATTCTGGGTCAATATTAGTGTTGAAGTGAAATGTGAATTATATCATGCATGTCATTGTGTCACACCCCAAGCCTCGAGACATTACTAAAAAGAAAACTAAATAAACAATCTCTCTTTTCTTGTTTTCCAGCCTTGCATGGCTTTCCTCCCATAAATGAATTAAACATCTCTTTATCTTCTATAAGTGGACCAATCTAAGATATAGAATGATGAAAGTTATTCATTTATGTGATTCTTGCATGCTTAAAGTCAATCTCTAGGTTACGGCCTCAATTTTATATTTATGAGCTTTATTTACTTTGAATTCATCCCCTGAGAATCTAGGCTCCAATTTTGTATTTGTGAGCTTTATTTACTTTGACTCCATCCTTAAGAATCTATGTGGCCTCTTAAATATTACCTTAATTAAGTAGTAAATTTGAGAATGGGTGTTACACATTGTTGTCTAGTAACCCTCTAAGTTAGTGCTTATTGTTTATTTTTACCACCTTCATTTTCTCACTGATTGTGACTCTTGTAATGTGCACTGCAAATTCTCTGCTTCAAAGATTGGAGTCACCAAGCATTAGACTTTCGGGGATCATATTAATTATCTCCGTCGGAATACTATTAACAGGTAACAAGCTTGAGCATGTAGTTTATTTCAATATTCACTTATTTTCTTTTCATTTTATAAATTTTTATCTTTCAATTGAATCAGTTCTCACGATGAAAGATTCTTTCCCTTCCTGCCCCTTTCTTTCTTGCTTCTCCTTTCATTTCTCTCTGTTTCATTCTCTCTCATCAATATTTTCAATAATATTATGTTTGCTTGAAAGAAAGTTGAACAGGACATTTTATACTTAAAATTTTCATGAACTTATCATTAGGCTTTCCTGCCATCTCTTTGTTAAATTTAAATCTGTCCTAAAGTCTTGTTACCAAGGCCTTCGTCAGGTTCCATATCTTAAGATCTCTTTGTGATCACATATGAGGAACTTGTAGGAGCTTTTTGAAACTTATGGTTTGTTTTAGTGAAGGTTGATCACTAAGTATTTGAACATATAAAGGTACTTTGATATTTAAAATATCTCAACTGAAACCTCAATTTAATCCCTTAGCATTGTTGTTGTTTTTATGCGACTAGCCCTTGCTTTAATTGGGTTCTTAAGAAAAACATTTCGGGGCAAACTTAAGCATTTATGATACTTCCAATGTTAATATTTTCATATCTTTCCATATTGAATATTGTGCAGTTGCAAAAGAGACAGAATTTGACTTTTGGGGATTCATTTTTGTCATGCTTGCTGCTGTAATGTCCGGCTTCCGTTGGTGCATGACTCAAATTCTTTTGCAGGTGTGTTTTCTATATGCTTCTGGTTTTCTACCATTTTTCAGTTTTAATAATTACATACTCTTACATATTTTTATTGGTTGCTTTGTTATGCACAACGATTGTGAATGTTTTCCCAAAATCGAAATAAAGAAAGAAGATTATGGTAAGTGCTATTTGATGTTATTGCAATCTCAAAATTTTTGCAATTTTTCATTTATTATAATTTGCACTGTTGTCTGCAAAAGCGATTGTGCCCCTTTTATAGGGTCATCAGTTGCCACTATGGTGACATCATTACAAGTAATGTAAATAACATGTCATTGTGGTCAGTCCCCGCTAGAGTTGCAACTTATTAAGTAATTTGTCGTAGTTGGCAAGTGCAAGACTTTTCCATCTAATAATTTAAACAAATAATTTGATTTGTAAATTCTAAGAGTTCTTTGAAATAAGAACGTCAATGGATACAAAAGCAATAACATTCTATGCAGTGAGATTTTATTAGATTTTCATATCATATACTACGAGATTGTGTTGGTGTATTAAAATTTGTCCCCGAACATTGTGCATTTGGCTTAGCAGGCTTGCTGCCTATAATTATAAGTCCTCAAGTAGTTCGATGGTGTCATGATTATGTCCTAAATATATGTAGTTTATGGTGCCATTTTTATTTTTTAATCTAAAGATATTCACATTCTATCCAACATCTGTAGTTTATAGTGATTTTGAGATATTACTAATATCGTAATAAAAGAAGACGAACTTGTTGATTTTGTTGTCTGTGAGACTTTAATTTAGTGTTCGAAAATGTTTTCACTACATTATAGCACAAAATTTATACTTGGTTTAAAGAAACTCCACCTTATTTTCCAATGATGTCACCCAACTGAACTGGACCAAGTTGAGAGATTGGGATAGGTGACTGGTTTAGACAAGAGTTTGGCACTGGAATAGGGGTCAGAAAATAAGGTAGATACAAAGATACAGTTTAGTACCTTGATACTGGAAACTGATTTAGGTGGTTATGCAAAATCTGGTTTCACTGGTTGTCCTATAAGCAACCAAGACATTTAAAATCAGTGTCAATAATTCAGGACCTTCTGACACTTTCTATTTTAGAAGAATCGCATTTTATTAGAAATTTGTAATAAAATACGGTTACGCAAAATCAGGTTTCACTGTTCTATTTTATTAAAAATTCTTAATAAATTGATAGCAGTGAAAAAGGAGTACACATTGGATAGTAATCAATCATACAACTACTTTTTGGAGATTTAATTCATTGTCTAATTTGAAAACTTATCCCATAAGTGGTGGATTCATGCCATTTCATGGAACCATCAGTGGCCTTGATACACTTTTGACTAGATTAGTGATATAAATACTTTGGGTCCTTTGTTTTCCTAACATTAAAAGGTTAGAAGGTAATTTTTCCGTCACTTGGGGTAGTCTGAAACATGTTTCTGCATCCAGTCCAGTTGGATGCAATTTGCACCAGGCTAATTCCTTGTGTCAATTTCATGTAGATAGGAGCATTTCTTTAAGAATTGGGACAGTATCATACTATCTTATTTTTTTCAATATATTTAAATTATGCAAGTTTGCAGAACATACTCTTACACTAGTTTGATTCCATTGTTCTAGGTTTGAGAAATCCGCTTACTTTGATGAGCTATGTGACTCCAGTGATGGCAGTATTGACTGCCATTCTCTCTCTTGTCTTTGATCCGTGGGCTGAACTTAGAGAAAACAATTACTTCGACAATCCAGGGCATGTCGGTCGAAGTTGGTTGCTGATGCTTTTTGGTGGAACCCTTGCCTTTTTTATGGTAGGAGAATATTCAAACTTTTCTTATTACACATCTATTGTTTTTCTTATGTTTTGTGTACTTAAGACTTTTGTTGTCGACTTTAAATTAGGGTATTAGGTGAGGGCTGAGGAGTTAGCAGGATTTGTGTTGACTAGTTCCTGGTTTAAGTTCTGCTTTGATTTTAAACACTTAAGTATGCGTGTATTAAGGTCCTTCAGTAGAAATTCTTTGTTTTTTTGTTGGCGGTTTGATTGGATATTGATGGCTGAGACACATAGGGGTTGAGATACACTCAATTCATCTCAGCTGTTTATATATAACCAAACGGTTGTAGCAAAGGTGCTTTTACGATCTTTTAAGAGAATAGTTATATACATGCATATATACACTGTAAAATCATCAATCAGGGTTTAGGCTGAGAAAGCTGTACTTTTGCTGCAGGTATTAACAGAATTCATTCTTGTCTCAGTAACCAGTGCCGTCACAGTAACAATAGCAGGTGTTGTTAAGGAGGCTCTCACTATATTGGTATATTCTGTTCTCTACAGACCTAATTGTAAATTTTAGGTTGTTTTACCTTCAGGACCTACTTGTCCTAAGCTGTACAATCTCATAGATATTTACTCTTGAAATTCCGTTGTAGTCCTACTGTCTGTATGCCTGAACTGTGTATATCAGAGTGTGAACTATATTCATGTATCACTATTGTTCTTTGCACCTCAAATAACAGTTAATTGTCTGGCCTATCTTTTCGTTTTCGGAGATGAATATAGTTGACTTGAGTGGTTTGGAACTTGGAAGCCAAGGCTTGGAATATGTTTGGACTCTATGGTTGACGTGTGGTCATTGATTTCTACTTTCCTACCTTGTGATTTGAAGAACAATAAACTATCAAGTGGCAACAAACGAAAGACTTCCTCTTGCCACTGATTGCATGATGAGAGGCACAATTAATCTACGTAGTTTAATATGATATTGTCATGCTTTATAGCTTTATCTCTTAGACCATAAATTAATTGAGGATGAACTAGTTGCAGACCTGCGGTGCTGCCTGAATTAATTCCCACTTAGATTACTTTTTCTATGCACAATCTTTACAATTCCGGATTTGCTGGACATATGCCATGGGAAATTTTGTGAACAATCCCACATGGTCTGATTTGAGTGTCTGGATTTTAGTGGATAGAAGTTGAAAAATTGTGTTATCATATTGCTTTGTTGTCTTCTTTTGATGCTGATCAGGCTTCTGTACTTGTCCATATATGAGGCTGCCAAAATTTTGTGTTGATTTCTAATCCTATCATATTTCATACTCAGGTTGCAGTCATTTACTTCCACGATGAATTTACCAGGTTGAAAGGAGCTGGACTCTTTATAATTATGCTTGGTGTTAGTTTATTCAACTGGTACAAGTAAGTCATCCACTTTCGGTTGGGGAGAATCATTTGCTCTTTGCTTATGTTGTAGCATGTTCAACAGTGAAGCATTCATTTGAACATTGTTATCATCCATTACATTACAATTTGTTTAATACAAGTGAGAGAATAAAAAAATAGGCAGGAGGGGCTGAAAAATTAAGTTGGGTGAATTCCGGTTTTGTCGAGATATATATTTGGGGAGAAACGGAGAAGATAGGAAGTGAGCAGTGAAGTAGTCTCTGCTTGGATGGAAGTGGGATGAAGTAAAACACAGAAATAGTAAATACGCAAAGTATCACTCATGATTATTTGTGCATGTTATCCTATAGATACGATAAGCTTAAGGCGCGTCATACAAGGGAAGATGACATGGAGGAACCAGTCACGACAAATAATGCTGCAAAATATGTTATTCTTGAGGAAACGGATGAGCAAGATGATGGCAAATGAAAGCTGTACCAAGTCCATGCATCTAATTTTGAAGTAAGCCAATTGTAAGTTCATGAACTACTTAAATCGTCTGAAACTTACACTAAATGTATGTTGCTTGCTTGGGATGCCAAATCCATGCATCCAAATATACTGTGTTTTGCAATTCTTTGGGATATATGCATACCAGAGAAACTTGTCATGCTCAAATGTGGCTGCTCTCGTTACTCCTTTTACGTTTATGAAGCTACTGCTTAGATGGGGCCGTTTTTACTTCTGTACTTGTCTCTGCTTGGTTCTCTGTGAACTGCATTGTCGAAGTCTCATGCAATCTCATTTGTACAATAGGCTATTGACATTATCATTTAGGCGGGAAAAGTTCATCTTCATGCATCTTGGTGAAGCTTTTGGCAAGAAGCATATTTGGTTGTCACACTTTTCAGCATTTCTCGCGTTTCCTCTTATCTATCTTCTTCAAGCTTTGCCCAAGAATGAGCACATGGCGAGATTCTGCAGCTGCTGCCCAAAAATCAGAACAGTATTAGGAATTAGTATATATGGAGTGTTGTTGGTTAGGAATTAGGATATGAGAGTCGCGATGTCAGATTCAATAATGCTTTTCTTTTCTTTTTTCCTGATTATTTTTGTTAAAATAGAGGGTGTTGTTTGCAACTGCAAGCTCCCAGAGTCTTGTAAATTTATCATTCATGACGGACTGTCATTGCCCTTTTATGTATATTACAAATTGAGTATTTTCTTCTTCATCTTTATTTTTGTGGTTATTTCAGAATAAAAATGATTTCTTTGAAGAATATGCAATTCTTTCATCAAGAAATCTCAAGCAGAGTTGGAGAAACTTAAAAACAATTTCTTTTAGTGATTTGTTGTGTGCAGCAGGAGTGACTGCATAGCATTTGAAGGCGTGGCAAAACGCAGATATCAAATGGATATTATTGGCACTCGAAAAATCTAATTGTACATTCTGTATAAAAGGATTCTTCTTTTTAATTATATAAAGTTTAAATTGCACAATGAGATTATTTGAGTGCCAATAATTCCGATATTAAATAGTTAACATGTTTTTGTGTTTGAGATATGTGACCAATGAGGAAAATGGGGGATGAATGTGTGGGGGCATGAGAGACGGAGGGGACGAAATAAAAAAAATACGGTAGTTAGCATGAATGACCAGTTTCTGACATTTTGTTGCAGAAATCCTAAAACCCTAAACCCTAAAACTGATAATTTCTACAACATCAAACAAGATAACCCTATTAATAGGCTAATCTAAGCTAAAACAAATCTATGATTCCTGCAATTTTCCAAGCATTTCTGCCCTTGTGTTGATATTTGTCCTCAAATTATACATCAAATTACGAATAAAACCTGACAATTCAGAGTAAGTGAAGGTTCAACTTCAAGTTACGAATCAAAGGAGGACTAAAACTGCATAATGACTTCATTGGTCTCTTGTACAACTTCAGACAATGTGTTCGATACACAGAGCAGAACCAGAACTACGCGGTCTTCTTCTTTTTCTCTTGTACGACTTTCACCTTATCCATTAGTCGAAACTAGGCTCTCCACATAAAAATGGACTTCTAAGGAAAAACGAAGGCCTCGAGTTGGAACGTTTTTAGTTTCCTGAGTAGTTGGATCATACAAAACCAGCTCCCCTTTGCCACTTTCCATGTATATTTCACCATATAAACCGCATCCCAGCGGCCTCTCAACTCCGAGCAGGGGTCCAATTGTGCATTCCATTTTCCATAACACCTCAGCATTCTGCTCAACCATTTGCCACACATAAAACTCCTTTTGCCTTCCACTGAAAGTATAAGCCATCAAGTAAAGAGACTCCTTCAACGCCGCGAGTTTTTTGCACATTGGACTTCCTAAAACGTTTAAATCCGGCAACTGTAACTGCCCAAACGCCTCATTACGCATGTCAAACGATAAGATCAGTTCAGACTCAACCCTGCCGTATGCAATCCAATAAAGGAAACCATTCACAGCAGTGCACGAAGGTTCATAAATGTCCAAGTAAAACGTATCAATCTCCAGCCAACAGTTCGTTTTCAGTGAATACACCTCCGCGCGGATGCAAGGTGTATTCGAGCGAGACAAAGAGACAATCCTCACCAACTTATAGTCATCAATAAGCGGGTGGTACCCGAATCCAAGAGCAACACCGGAGACCCGCGCATTATACACATTGGCACTGGCACTACCAATAAGACCGTCTGGGAGGACCCTAAATTCCGCCATGGCAGGATTCCACAAAATTATAGGCGACCCATGATTAGCAAAAGTATCATGAGCTAAACAAAATAAGCCATTGCAAGATCCCACAAATTTCAAGTGATTAGAATCCATTACAGATGGTATCTCAAAATCTGATAGCACATAACCATCTAAAAGCAGCAGAGAAATGACATGCTTACGAGTAATTTGTGAACGATATTTTACCACAAGGCATCCGGTTTTCGAAATGTTGAGACGGAGGTGCTGAGAAATGAAATGGGAGTCCCTGATCAGAGCATCCCATGCTTTCCGCACCAAGGCGAATCGAACCAGAGATTTCACGGGTAATCTGGAGAGAATATGGAGCATCAGGTTCGCAGGAAATGCCATATTTTGAGAGCTGTCTAACGCTTCTTTTGTGAAGGGCTTTTGGGTACAAAGAAAAGTCGAGACAACAGAGGAAGTTGCACAGCCCGAAACAGACAGCCATCCGTTTCTTTTCTGGCATTTATGACGTCAACCTATCACCTAGTTTAGTGATATTGCTATTTACTTTTAAATGAGAAATCTTATGTTTGATTCTCGTCCAAGACGAATTTGAATTATATTATTTTTAGCTCATTACGAAGCTTATGCTACTCTTCTACTCTTTTAGTATAAATAATACCGTCCGTTAAAAATAGAAAAAAAACTAAAACCAACTTGTTCTTCAGGACTTGAAGATGCTGGACTGTATACCGTGTGATGTGATTATATTTTCTCTGTTTTTTTAAATTTTTTTTATATACATCATATTGTTATATCAATTACTTATCTCATTACCGTTTAGTAAACCCAATCAACACCTACACCACACCCTTGGCCCAAGAGGAGAAGGACTTGCCCGGTATATTTTTATGTGACGTTTCGTGCCAATAATAAAATGATATATGTTAGATTTTTCTAAATATCTTTATGTTACTGGCACGATTCGTTATCGTGGCGGTGAATCCATGCCACACAAATTGTCCTTTAATGAGAGATTCTTGAGTAAGAAAGCTCGTGCCACGTCATAGGTCCACAAAAGACACACATTGATGAATTTATTTATTCGGGTGTTATATGGTCACATTTCAGTGAAACCAAATACAAGAGATTCATTTTGTGTGTCTTAAAGAATGGATGATATTGGCGTGAGTCAATATTTAAGGAAAAGGAATGTAAATATTGTGTAAATATTAGAGTCATGTTTTAGGAAGGATATATTTGTATCCTTTATTGTTTCCTTATGTAACAAAAATTGTATGTACTTATATTGAGAATTATGGAATACATGGAAATCAAGCCGAAAAATTCTATTTGGTATCAAGAGCTTGGTTCTGATCCGAATTTTAAACAGGAAATCTGTAGGGTTTAGGGTTTAGGGTATTGTCTCTTTGCTGCTGTATTGATTGCATCAATTGTGCTGTGTATTGGTTTGTTTTTTTTATCTGCAATTGTTGCTGCTAGTAATTACGGTTTGCATTTACTGTAATATTTGCCCGTGTAGCTGTTGCTGCCGTGTAGTGTTGCTACTACAGTCTGCGTAATTATTTGATTGATTTGCCTTGGATATTTTGTGCCATGTTGTTGCAGAGGCGTGTGGATTTTTCCTCTTTTATGCCATGATTGGCTGCTGCTAACCAAAACAAAAAGGGATTTTTGACGCTGCTTGTGTTTTATTTGCAACATACAATTGTTGTGGTTTTTCCGCTGTTGCCTTAGATTGCAGCATGAGGTACTGTGTGAGGATTGATTAATTATTGTGCAAGAGGATTGCATATCTGTTTGGTACTGCAATTTTTCATGTATTGGTGCGATTGTTCTATATCTCTAATTGCTGTGCTTGAGCAATTGTATGAGTAACTCTGCTGCAAGGTCTGCGTGTGTGCTGTAGTCTTGGGTATTGGTGTGATTGTAGTGTATTACTGTTTCAACTTTCATGTGGTATAACAATGACGAATACAGGTTGGATTTTGGACTCTGGTGCAACAGATCATATGACCTTTGATAAAAAATTGTTTACTTGTGTGACAACGACTCCTCGGAAGTCTATAGCAACGGCGAATGGCACCACTGCACCGGTTATTGGGGCCAGTACTGTGGACCTTACACCGGCCTTCTCCCTTCATAATTACTTGCTTGTTCTGTCGTTGTCTCATAATTTGTTATCTATTCTCCAAGTTACTGAGCAATTAGATTATGTTGTACTTATGTATCCGCTGTTTTCTTTACTCCAAGATATTCAGACTAAGAAGATAATTGGGCACAGCACTAAGAGAGATGGGTTGTATTATGTGGATGACGTCGTTCTTGGCAGAGTTAATGCAGTTCGAGCATCTCGTACCAATAATTTACAAGAAGTTTGGTTATTGCATCGTCGGTTAGGACATACCTTGTTTGGTTATTTACGGCGTATGTTGCCTAGTTTATTTCATGAAATAAAAGAATTAGACTTACATTGTGAAGTATGTATTCTCGCGAAGAGTTATCGCACTTCGTTTCATCCTAGTATGAATAAAAAGTTGTTTTTGTTTGATCTTATGCACTCTGATGTTTGGGGTCCCTCTCTTGTTAGTACTCTTTCCGGAATTAAATGGTTTGTTACCTTTGTTGATGATTGCACCAGTATGACTAGGATATATGTGATTAAAAATAAAAGTGATGTTAGTATGGTGCTTCAATCTTTCTCTCAGATGGTAACAACATAATATTCCTCGGTTATTAGAGTTCTCTGCTCTGATAATGGAGGTGAATATATGAGTTCCGAATTGTCTGGTTTTCTTCGATATCAAGGAATTCTCCATGAAGCTACTTGTCCCCATACTCCGTAACAAAATAGGGTTGCTGAGTGAAAGAATCGTCATATCTTGGAAACTGCTTGTGCCTTGCTTATTGGTGCGTTTGTGCCTAAACGGTTTTGGCCTGAAGCCGTTACCTATGTTGTGTATTTTGATTAACCATATGCCATCTCGGGTTGTAGAATTCCGTACACCTCTTCAAGCATTGACGAAACATGTTCCTGTAGTATCCACCAATACTCTTACTCCTCGTGTGTTTGGATGTGTAGCATATGTTCATATTCACAAGATTCATCGTAGCAAGTTGGATCCATGTGCCCTTCAGTGCGTTTTTGTTGGGTTTGCCCCCTAACAGAAAGGGTATAAGTGCTATAACCCTGAAACTTGACATATGTATGTGACTATGGATGTTACTTTTTCTGAATCAGAGTATTTTTATTCTTCGATCCCATCACCTTCAAATTACTAGGGGGAGAACACTAGTGGTCATCAGGATGATCTTGGGTGGTTAGAAGTACCAGAGGATATGATATGTAGTTTAGGGGGAGCATGTGTTGACAACAATGATGAAAATGGGACACCAATCTCTCGGTAAGAAACTGTCGAAAGTGATACGGGCCTTCAGCTGCTGCCAGCCGAGACAAGTGCGGGCCATCGGTAAGGTCCTGCCGAGGAAACTAGAACAGTCTAGCAGCTAGTTACTGCCGAACCAAGTACATCAGGGGAAGAAATGCTACCTGCCGAACCAAGTACATCAAGGGAAGAAGTGCTACCTGCCGAACCCACATCACCCTCTCTCTCTCTAGCTCGATAGTGTGATCCAATGTGTCTTCTCTGAATATCCTTGAGGCAAGTACTACAGATACTCATGTAACTAATCCAAATAATATTGTAAGTACATATAAGTTGCCACCAAGGCAAAATCGTGGTGTTCCTCCTAACAGGTTTTCTCTTAAAGGAAAAGTAAAGTATCCAATAGCAAATTATGTGTCATGTAAGAACACTACTACAAAATGGGGTATTACTGGCGTTTTAAAACCGACAAGAAACACCAGTTAATGTCGGATATTTGGTAAAAATCCGACATTAAATCGTGCAATGTCAGATTGAGTAACCGACACCAATACTACCGTCACAAATGGGTAATGACGTCGCTTAAAACCCTTAATCCGCCACCAAGTAGTAAAATAATATAAAATCAAAATAAACAACAGCGTCGCTTATAAGCGACATAGGTCCTTACGTCGCTTTTAAGCGACATGAAAATTTGACTGACATTAACTAAAAAAAAAATTAAAAAATAAAATTACTGTCGGTCCAAACCGACATCAAGTAAATTAAATAAATAAAATAGTACAGCTACTGTCGTCCAAAAAGCGACACTAGATATATTAAAAATAATAAAATTTTATAGATCTTCCTCAATTTTTAGTTAATAACAATTACAATAAATTATATGAAAATCATTTCAACTATATTTCACATATAAGCCGAGGCAACCATTAATAAAAACACATAACAAAACATTTTATATTTCACATAACATACAAAAACTTATCCGTCATAACAAACATTAAATCCGACATTACAAATTCAACATACAAAAGAAAGAAATAGAGACTATAAATGCTAGCACAAGTGTCAATTCATTGTTCTCTGTCATCAACATTGCCACTGAACTCTTGGATGATCTTATGGAAGAATTAGAAATAGAAGCTGAAGAAGATGCATACGACACCATATTCGGAGTCACACCATGTCCATACCCTCGTACTCTATTATGACGCTCAAGACCCATAGTCTCCTCTTGCCCAGACTCAATCATATCTTCTTGCCCAGACTCAATCATAGTTTGAATTTGCTCCCCATAGTTGCCTTGCAATAAAAATTTTAAAAATAAAAATTCAACTACAGATAATAAAAATTAATAACAATAATATAGTATCACAAAAAAATCAATTACCCCAATGCGCTTAGATGTTTCATCAATCCAAGTGTTATCCTTCCGAGTATGACAATAACGAAAAAATGACACAGGATCCGTCTCTTTCCCATGCTTTTTCCGCTATATTTACAAGTCAATTAAAAAAACCAATTTTTAGCAACCATCAAATTAAAAATAAAATTCTACCTATTATATATAAAAACCAAGGAACAAAAATTCTACCAGTTGGGAATTGAGGGTCCCTGTCCTCGTTGAGTTGATCCTTATATATACAGAAATAACAATAAAAAACCAAGGAACAAAAATATACTTTCAATCTAGGCAATATACCAGTTAAAATAAAAAATAAAAAACGAAAATTAATAACCATAATAAATAAAAAATGGACCACCTTCGACTTCTTCCCCGTCAGTATGTTCAGCTTCAACATGATGATTCATAGCTACAATTTCTGGAAGGAGAAGCACAAAAATTGAAAATGGAGAAGAATGGAAGTACAGACGAAATTGGGAAGGAGAAGGAAAGAGAGAAATTTGGGTAGAAATGAGAGCACGGATGAAAAGGGGAAGGAAGGGGTTTAAATATGCATACGAAGTTGGCGTCAGTTAAAACCGACATTAATACCCTGACGTCGAATTGAAAAACACGGACGTCGAAATAAGTTAGGCTTGGTGTCGATTTCAATCGACACCAATACCTGACACACATTACATCGATTTCAATTCAACCACTTCTGCCAAAATTTATTGAGCTTAACGTGGCGTCGGTTAAAACCGACACCACCTTCTGACAAAATTTATTGCATTTAATGTGGCGTCGTTTTAGTTACATGTGGTGTCGGTTGTAACCGACACCAGCTTCTGACATTCTGTCAACTTGTTGATTGATTGAAATTCCTCTTCCCAAGTCAACTTAGTGTCGCTTTTAAGCGACACCAGTATTTAAATTATTAAAATATGTAGCGACATTAAATGCTTACGTCGGTTTAAAAGCGACGTCGACATTTTATGACGCTTATAAGCGCCAGTAAATCCGATGTCATGTTCAGTTAGTGTCGCAATTGTCTAGTGTGCCACTACATTATATTAAACCGACACCACCCACTGACACTATAAGTCCCTTTTGTAGTAGTGGAACCTTGCGCTTGAACGCCAAGCATGGGTGAATAATGTGGAAGCAATCCAAGTACCAACTCGAAATGATGAGGCCTTGAATGATCCTAAATGGGCTGCTGCAATGGATGAAGAGATGATGGCATTACATAAGAATGATACATGGGAAGTAATGGAACTACCGAAAGGAAAAAACCAGTTGGGTGTAGATAGGTCTTTACAATTAAATATAAGGCCGACAGATCAATAGACAGGTATGAAGCAAGGTTAGTAGCAAAATGTTATACTCAAACGTATGGTGTTGATTACCAGGAAACATTTTCCCCAGTAACCAAGATGAATACGGTACGTGTTCTTATTTCATTAGCTGCAAATTTGAATTGGCCACTAAAATAGTTTGATGTAAAAAATGCCTTCCTTCATGGGCATTTGGAAGAAGAAGTATATATGGATTTTCCTTCGGGATATAATGCCAGAGGGAAAACCGGAGTGTGTAGGTTGCGAAAGTCGCTTTATGGGCTTAAGCAATCGCCTCGTGCATGGTTTGGTAGATTTACTCAAGTCATGAGAAGGAATGGATATTACCAGAGTCACTCCGACCACACGTTGTTTGTAAAACGGAGAAGTGGTAAAGTGACAACTTTAATTATCTATGTGGATGACATGATAATAATAGGTGATGATTCGGAAGAGATGGTAAAACTGGAAGAGAGTCTTGCTACTGAAACTGAGATGAAAAATTTGGGAGATTTAAAATATTTCCTTGGAGTAGAAGTGGCTCATTCGTCTAAAGGTATTTTCTTGAATATATGTTCTGGATTTATTGAAGGAGACAGGTATGCTTGGATGTAAACCCGTGGACACTCCTATTGTTGAGAAGCATTATTTAGGGATTTATCCAGATCAGAAACTAGTTGACAAAGGCAGATATTAGAGATTGGTAGGGAGACTAATTTATTTGTCCCACACTCGTCCGGATATTGCCTATGCAGTGAGTGTGGTGAGTCAGTTTATGCACTCACCAAGTGTGGATCACATGACTGCAGTGATGCGAATTTTGGCGTATTTGAAGTTTGCTGTAGGGAAGGGAATTTTGTATGAACATCATGGCCATATGAGGATTGAGGGATTTACTGATGCCGATTGGGCAGGAGATGTGACTGATAGGCGTTCTACGTCCAGGTATTTTACATTTGTTGGAGGTAATTTGGTTACTTGGCGAAGTAAGAAACAAAAGGTGGTGTCACGGTCTTCCGCGGAAGCCGAATTCAGAGGCATGGCGCATGGAGTGTGTGAGATCCTTTGGCTACAAAAGTTGCTTTGGGGTCTCGGCTTTAAGCAAAAAAATGCGATGAATTTGTATTGTGACAATAAGTCAGCGAGAGAAATAGCAGAGAATCTAGTACAGCATGATAGGACTAAGCATGTTGAGGTTGATTGACATTTTATTAAAGAGAAGCTTGAGAAGAAGGTGGTGTCAATACCGTTCATGAGCTTGGAAGAACAACTTGCAGATATTCTTACTCATGCCGTGTGTAGTACGAGCTTTAATGACTCACTTATCAAGTTGGGCATATGTGATATCTATGCACCAACTTGAGGGGGAGTATTGGCGTGAGCTAATATTTAAGGAAAAAGAATGTAAATGTTGTGTAAATATTATAGTCATGTTTTAGGAAGGATATATTTGTGTCCTTTATTGTTTCCTTATGTAACAAGGATTGTATGTACTTATATTGAGAATTATGGAATACATGGAAATTAAACCGTAAAATTCTATTGATGATGTAGTTCGAACTTCCCTACCCAACTGGAAGACGGTTGGATTTTATAGGTACTTGTTATTTACTATTTTAGGAAACTACAAAAACCCTTATAAAATACGGTTCACGTGAATGTAAATTTCATACAAGATTGAATTAACGAATTCACACCTACAAAACAAATAACACAATTAGCCTTATTGACGAACACCGAAAAAAATGGATTTCTTTTATTGATGTGTGATATATGCCTGAAAATCTAAGAGATAGAGCCATGTTTTCCATATTTTTTTCAAACTTTTCTAGAAGGTAATTAACAACCCCAAAACATGAGTGCAACGCGAATGACATTTTGCAAGTCAAGAATGATTTATTAGGTTTTTATTAGGAGAAATTAGGTTCCTATTCTTTTTTTTCCTACTCCATTGGTTAAAACCTTATACATTTTCAACTTTTGATCAAGGTCCTTAGGTTTTAATGAATGTCATTATTTCAATAATAAAATATTTATATGTCAAGATAATTAAATTTTATTACTAAATATATTCATGTAGTAATATATTCATTTAGTGTTAAAAACGTTACATTTGGTATATTTATATTTATGACTAAACATTGTATCATATATTTCTATTATTAGTTTGTGCCCATTTTTAATTTGCAACCCTTTTTTTAATTTGTACCATTTTTCTTTACAGTTTTAAATTGTACCCATATATTAATTTTTTCCCATTTTATTTGTGCCCATAATGTCACATCCTAACCCGGGGCGGATCACTTCCCGGGCCCGCTCCACCACCGTAGCACAATATGGTCCGCTTTGGGCCCCTTCTCGCTTAACTTTGGAGTTCCTATGGAACCCGAAGACAGTGAGCTCCTAAAAGGCCTCGTGCTAGGTAGAGATGAGAATATACATTTAAGGATCACTCCCTTGGGCGATGTGGGATGTTATACATAATTTATTTATAATGTACCCATGTATCTTTAAAAATGTACCACTTGTTATATGTAAAATTTACCAATTTTTTAATGTAATCTATTTATTTTTTTAATCTAAAATGTATCCATTGTTGTTTATATAAAATGTACGCATTGTTTTCTATATAAAATGTACCTATTTTTTAAATATAAAACTTCCCCATTTTTTGTATAAAATGAACCACATTTTTTTAAATTTATAATTACGTGCATCATTGTACTCATATAATTATATGGGTACATTTTCTTTAAACATTTTTATGGGTTACATATTAAAACATTTTACTTTTGGAACAATGTTGAAATTGTACCCCATAGATAATTATATATGGAAAATGTACGGGTACATTCTTTTGACATGTGACAACTATTTTATCATTCATAACAATGTTTTCTTTTGGTCAAATTCATAACAATGTTGGATACATTCTTTTGGCACTTTTTTAACACTGTTTCCAATTGATTGATACATATATATGCGAACATGTACTTAACATCTATTAATATACATTTTCAAAAGGAATTATATTGTTATATTGATTTTTTATTCAATCAAAATTTTGAAAAAAATTCCATATTTTTGTTGGCCCTTTTTTTATAGCTCATTAGATGTGAGATTTTAAATACCATCAAATTTCAAGTTTTATTGTTGACATGGAAATATATTATAATTAATATGCTGAGGTATACAAAGTCAAAAGACTTTGATCAAAAATTGAAAACCACTAAGGTTTTAATCAGTGAGTATTAGTGGTTAGGGACTGCATCCAAAGTTTTTTTATTTATTTATTATTCTCTACTATATAAGGCAAGCCTAAGTTGTCTACAAAAAATAATCAAAAATAAATAATTAATAAAAAGACTCTTTATGCACAGTACTCGTGGAGAGAAGAAGAAGAGCTTGGGATAGCATTCCCATAGATTCCATGTTTTATCATTCTTTTACTTTTATGACTGTGGAACCTAATTTCTTTTGCTAGGGCATCGATGAAGCCCCTAACATGAATATCTTTTAATTTTAATTGCTAACCTATTGAGTTTTGGTTTTTTGTTAATTCTTAATCACCATTTTATAAATCTACTTTCATAATCTTCGGAGCTTAGTAAGTAGAGTATTTGATAAAATTGCTTAATGCTTTACTTAGGAGTAGAAGTTTTCCCAAGTGCCCTACGTGATTAAGGATTGTAAACTTAGGACACGTAAACGTATGAAAGAAGTGGATATTCTTATTTGCATGTTTCCTGTTCTCAATGCTAGTAGTGGAATTTTTTAGGTTTTGCTTGAACCAAACAAAAAAATGAAGTAGGAGTTGGTAAGGTTACACGAGTCTCCATGGGGCCAATAAGTTTGAATTCACTTTCGTAGAACCATGACACATGACCATGACCAATAAGACTTGTGTAATGATTCAATAAACGGTAATTACGAAAACGGCTAGGAGTATTAGATGGCGGACTCGATATCCTACTGCTCACATCATTATCATAATACTTCTCAAAATCTCATTCGTTTTTTATACATAATCATTCTTTTTAAGTTTTCTAAAATCAGATATTTCAAATGCCACTTAATATTACGGTCTAGTGATTTTTTTTTTCCACTTATCAATGAGAGATCTTAGGTTCGATTATTCTCAAAGATGAATTTGAACTACATTATTGCGTGCCCATTATGAGGTTAAGTCCACCTATTTCCCCTTAGTGTAGATAACATCGTTTGTTATAAAAAAAAATCAGATCTTTCAAATCAAACCAACTTTTGCACTTAAACTAAATTATGCGTAATTGATTTTTTAAAATTAGTTTTAAAACAATTCTAGTGGATACGATCTCGTGCTTGCATAGCTATACTACTATTAAGTTAGCGAGCTGGTTCTCACAACTCCAATTATACTCTCTCTCTCTCTCTCTCTCTCTCTCTCTCTCTGTGTGGCAAATAACATACAAAATTGAGGCCAGTTCAATGCTCGTCAACAATCTCTCGCATTGCTATTATTTGTTGCTGTTTGAGATTTTTAATTCTCTCTCTCTCACAACTCCAATTGCATGCATTGACAGGTAGATCTAGAGAGAGATACAGAGAGAGATGGGGCGGAAACAGATGTGTTGTATTAAAAGGGTTGAAGCGAGTGCTGATGATGTTGGTGGTTCAGACGGCATATACAGGGATGAATATATTTTACAAACTGGTAGCGGAGGTTGGCATGAGTTTAACTGTCCTCGTTGCCTACCGTAACATATTTTCTGCAGCCCTTATGCTTCCTCTTGCTCTTATATGTGAAAGGTTCATCAATCATGATCTCTCTCTCTTTCTATTTTCCCCCCTTTCATTTATCTAATGATCGTGGTCCTTAACTAATATATAAACTAACAGGAAGAGCAGGCCCAAACTTACCTTAGATATACTGCTTCAAGGTTTTCTCTCCGGATTATTGGGGTAAGAGACATATTCAAAATTATTGATTTTCCTTTGTGTTTCTTTATTTATTACTTTCCCCATTTCTTAGGATTTGGATTGTTTTGGATTTATATTCTAACCTTACCTGTGTTTCTTTATCACATATATTGTTTTTTTACGTAATCACAATGGATTTATAGGAAATTAAGATGTGCTTTTTACTGAAACCTTATTTATTTTTAATCTTTCAATTTTCAAACTAATAAGGTTTCAATTTAAGATATAGGTAAACCAAGATCGTAACCAAAGTTTCCTTTAAATTTATTTCCTTGCATGATTTTTTTGTTCTTGTATAAATTCCTCCCAAATAGACACGAACTAAAACATTAGTGTGATGAGTTTAATTAATTTGATGTATTTGAGTTTTTTTTTTTTTTTTTGACATTTATTTCAAACAAATGTATAAATACGTTTGTGTTGAATTATTGCAGGGCAACAATGGCACAAAATTTTTACATAGAGAGTTTAGCCTTAACTTAACATCAACAACATATGTTGCAGCCTGCAATAATCTTGTTCCAGTCATCACCCTCATCATAGCAGTATGTTTTAGGTACTTGTACACAGAAGTAATTAAACCGCGTTTTCAGGTTTAATGTAGTTTTATTAATAAATCTCTGAAATCAAACTCATTTAATTTAACTGATTAGTTTGGAAAATATGCTGGTAATATTATAATTAAATATCAGGCTGGAGAGCTTAGCACTTGGAACACATGCAGGAAGGGCAAAGGTTGTGGGGACACTAGTATGTATAGGAGGGACCATGGTCTTCACGTTCTACAAGGGGAAGCCTATTGCCATGTGGTCAACACACTTTAACCTTTTACGTGACTATTTGCATGAAAACAGCCACGTGGCATCACTGCATAAAAACACTCACACTCAGTTGTTGGGCTCCTTTCTGGCACTCTGCAGTAGCACCTCATTTGAGTGTTGGTTGATTTTCAGGTTCCATTTCACACAACACAGTCCTCATCATATCTGTAAATGTGTGTATATATGTATGTGTGGGTATATAGAGTAACCATGCATACTGCATGCATGTGTTTGGCTTAATATTGTGTTTTAGTAATTTGGTGTCTATATTCAGACGAAAATGACGAAGAGATACCCTTGCCATTACTCAAGCACGGCTGTAATGTCTCTCATGGCATCAATTCAGTCTGTAGTGTTTGCGCTTTGCAAGGAGAGGGATTGGAATCAATGGAAGTTGGGTTGGGATATCAGACTTCTTGCTGCTCTGTATACGGTATATGCGAGATATATATACACATATAAATATATACACAGTTCGCCTCTATCGAGGAATAACTAATTTGTCAAGGCAACTAAATTGTGTTCATCTATACTTGTTTTGTGTGATGTAGGATGTGGTGACGACTGGACTCGTAGTGACTCCAACTGCATGGTGCGTACGAACGCGAGGGCCGTTGTTTGTGTCAATTTTCAACCCACTTTGCCTTTTGCTGATAGCCTTTACTGCGCCCTTGTTGCTGAATGAAAAGTTATACCTAGGAAGGTACCTACTACCTAGTGAGGTTTCACTACAAAAACACTTCATATATATTACGCTGGTTAACTGTACATAGGAGAACATTAATATAACGGAAGTTCTTTTAACGTTTCTATGTATTCAAACTGCAGCATGTTAGGAGGGCTTCTAGTTGTATGTGGATTATACACGGTGCTTTGGGGTAAAAGCAAGGAGATGAAGATGATGACTCAACTGCCACAACCACCACTTCAAGATCAGTACTCCCATTCCATTGACATGGCAACATCTTCAGTCCACACTACTGATAAGCCCACTTTAGATATTCATCAGTCCACGTCAGCACAAATTCAAAATAACTCTTCCCGCTGCAATCTGCAACAGAAGAGTTTGAGTTTATCTCCAACATTGAAGTGCCACAGTCCATCCGCCACACAACTCTCTTCTATCTGATATTATCACAACTTTCAAATACTTCTGTATACAATTTCAAATATTTGTGTTTATCTTTTGAATGTAACAAACTAATCCATTGTAATCCTATATATATGAATAAATGAACACTCACTCAGATTATCGAGTTGAGCTTACACAATTCGAGTACTATATTTTCAGTTTCAAATCTTCTTTATGGTATCTCAGAGCTGAAAGTCTAATGACCGAAAGCTTTATTTTTTTTTCAATGGTGTCAAGTTCTAGTCCCTCAAACCCCAATGTTCTCCCATCTCTTCCTAATGCTTCCAACTTTCTCACTATAAAGTTGGACCATACCAACTAACCCTTATGGCATGCCTAGATGTTGCCCTTGCTTCTAAGTAGGAATCTAGTGTCTTTTGTCGATGGAACCAACAAATGTCCTCCTGCCTTCTTGAAGGATGATGAAGGCGCACTCACTGATGAAGTCAATCCCGAATTTGATGCCTGGATTCAGCAAGATGCCATGGTGCTTTCATGGATCAACAGTTCAATTAATCCTACTGTTCTTGCCTCTTTCATTGGTAAGACAAGTTCATATTCTGCATGAACTTGCTTACGTGAACGGTATGCTTCTCAATCTACTGGTCGCTTACTCCAACTACGTAGTGAGCTTATGAATACCCATCGTGGTGATTCAACTATTGTTGATTTTCTTGACCGTATCAATTGTCCTGCTGATACTCTCTCCCTTTCTGGTTCTCCAGTCTCTGATTCTGATCTTGTTGCCATTATTTTAAATAATGTTGGCCCTGCGTTCGAAAACACCGTTGCTTCTGCACAAGCACGGGATGAGGCTATTACTTACAGTGCTCTGGAAGCCCTTCTTTTAGGTGCTGAGCGACGTCAAAAGCTCCATACTGTGTTCGAAAATGAACCCAATAGACCCACTGCTCTTGCTGTTAGACGGGGCGGCTCAGGTCCTTATCGTGGTCGTGGCGCTCCTAGGGGTGGCCGTGGTCCTTTCAATGGTGGTCAGTTTGCTCCCTGGCCCTCCCCGGCCCCCCGGCCAAGGCCAACCTGCTCCTCACCTTCGCCCTGCTCATGATGGTGTTCTAGGTGCCCAACCACCTCAGGCTCAAAATGGTGGGCGCACTCAGTGCCAAATTTGCCGTCGTCATGGCCATTCCGCTATTGATTGTTTCAATAGGCTGAACATGGCCTATGAAGGACGTGTGCCTACTCCTCGTCTCCAAGCATATGCTGCTGTTGCACATTCTCCAACTTCTGCTTCGTTCTCTGGCCCTCAAAACTGGCTCTTTGACTCTGGAGCTAATGCACACATCACAAATGATTTGACTCAGGTTTCAAATCCCCGCCCATATACTGGTACTGATAATGTCAATGGAGTGGTTGATGGATCAGGTTTGCACATTTCTCACGTTGGTACTTCCTATATTCAAACACCCCACCATTCTTTCACTCTACCTAACACCCTACACTGCCCTAATGCCTCTACTAATGTTATCTCCATCAATCAATTTACAAAAGACAATAACTGTTCACTAACCTTATTTCCCCACTCCTACCGTGTCCAGGACCTTCAAACGGGGATGACGCTTTTACAAGGCCGAAGTAGAAATGGCTTTTATCCGTTTTCGAGTTCTTATGTGGTCAACAATGGAGTCTCTGCATTTGTTGGTGTTAGAGTGTCGGATGCCATGTGGCATTCTAGGCTAGGTCACCCAGCTTTTTCTGTTTTACGTAGTTTAATTTCCAAAAATAAATTACCATTAACTGATACTGCAGCTTATGAATTTTGTTCCTCATGTCCTTTGGGCAAAAGTCATAAGTTGCCTTTCACTTTGTCTTCATCAATGTCATCTTTTCCTCTTGAATTAATACATTCGGATGTATGGATTTCCCCTATTTATTCAATTAATGGTTACAAGTATTATGTTGTTTTTGTGGATGATTTTTCACGTTATGCATGGCTCTATCCCTTAAAGTTAAAATCTGAGGTTTTCCAGACCTTTGTGGCGTTTAAAAAACAAGTTGAAACCATGTTTTACACAAAAATCAAAATTTTCCAATTTGATGGAGGAGGTGAGTTTGTCAATTCCTCTTTTAAGCAATTTTTCATCCAAAATAGAATTCACCATCGCCTTAGTTGTCCATATCATCCTGGGCAAAACGATCTCGCAGAGAGAAAACATCGACATATTTTCGAAACTAGTTTAACGCTACTTGCTCATGCTTCTCTTCCCCAAACTTTCTGGGATGATGCCTTTCATACTGCCAACTATCTCATTAATCGTCTTCCAACAAAAATTTTAAATGGCATCTCTCCCTTCCAAAAATTATTTTCTAAACCACCACAGTATGATTTTCTCAAAATATTTGGTTGTGCTTGTTTCCCTTATTTACGTCCATACACTGCTAATAAACTCCAATTTCGATCCAAACAATGCATTTTTTTAGGTTATTCTTTAAATTATCAAGGTTACAAATGTATGATCCTTCCACAGGAAAGTCTTTCATGTCTCGTCATGTTGTATTTAATGAAAAGTGTTTTCCATCCATACACCGAACTTGCTACTCCACCCATGTCCTCCTCCAATGTATCAGATCATGTCCTGAATATTGACCCATATCCCATTATCCCACCTAACCCTATACCTACACCACCACAGATTTTACCACATATCACACCACCAATTCAAACCCTTAGCCCTGCCCCCTTGTCGCATCCATTGACCGCTACTCTCCATCTTACTCCTACCCTACCTCAATCTACCCTAGAACCCTATTCCCTCACCACCACTCACCCTAATCCCTTGAATACTGGAACAACCAACGTGGCATCACATACTCCACACTCCACTCATGGCATGATCATGCGTGGTCAATAGGGAATTCGTAAACCTAATCCTAAATATGCTTGCATCACTGATGTTAACAGTTCTTTGGTTAAGCCATCTTGTTTTTCACAGGCCAATAAATTTCCACAGTGGCGTCAGGCTATGGCCGATGAATTCAACGCTTTACAGCGCACTGGGACGTGGACTTTGGTTCCTTACAAGCCTTCAATGAATGTGTTGCCAAATAAATGGGTCTATCGTATCAAAAAGAGGTCTGATGGTTCTATTAAGCGCTTTTAAGTGTGCCTTGTTGCCAACGACTTTCATCAGCAAGAGGGAATTGATTTTGGGGAGACTTTCAGTCCTGTTGTTACTCATGCCACCATTCAGTTAATTCTTTCCATTGCTCTTCATTTTCAGTGGCCTATTCGTCAACTTGATGTTCAAAATGCCTTTCTTCTTGGGACATTGAATGAGGAAGTTTACATGCGATAGCCTGCGGGGTTTATAGATCCTCAATTCCCCTCTCATGTATGCCACCTTTGAAAATCTTTATATGGCTTGAAACAAGCACCTCGTGCTTGGTTTCAATGTTTCTCCCAGAAATTGGAAGACTTGGGCTTCACATCTTCACAAGCAGACTCATCTCCTTTTACATATTTTGACGGGTCTACCGTCATTTATCTATTAATTTATGTTGATGATATTTTAATCACGGGTAACAACAGTGCTCAGTTGTCTCAGTTCATAAAACAGCTTGGACATCAATTTGCAATGAAAGATCTTGGGCCATTACATTATTTTTTGGGCATGGAGGTTTCACGGACGCCTTCTGCTATGTATCTCACTCAGTCCAAGTACATTTTGGATCCTCTCAAGAAAACCAATATGATTGAAGCCAAACCAATCTCCACGCCAGTTTCTAGTGGTCGACGTTTAAGTTTATATGAAGGTGAGCCGCTCTCAAATGGAACTACATTTAGCAGTATTGTTGGTGCTCTTCAATACCTTTTATTTACTCGTCCTGATATTGCCTACGCTGTCAACCAAGTGTGCCAGTTCATGCACTCTCTAACTACTACACACTGGGCTGCAGTAAAACGCATTTTGCGGTATTTAAAAGGTACTCATGATCACGCCTTAATTTACAAGCACGACAACCTTCATCTCACAGCATTTGCGGACCCCGATTACGCTGGCGATCCAGATGTTACTAGTGGAAACTGTATCTTCCTCGGGGACAATTTAGTTTCCTGGAGTTTGAAAAAGCAACGTGGTGTATCAAGATCGAGCACAGAAGCTGAGTACCGTCAACTCGCCTACACTTCTGCGCATTTGTCATGGTTTCGTAATATTTTTCGTGATTTACATTTGTCGTTAGCACCACCTCGCCTCTGGTGTGACAATATCAGTGCCATCGCAGTTGCTTCCAATCCTATTTATCAATCAAGAATGCGACATGTTAAGGTGGATTATCATTACATTCGGGAGAAGGTCATTCGCAAAGAGATAGAGGTTGGTTATGTTGCTACCACATATCAAATTGCAGATTTTCTAACCAAGGGTTTATCATCTCTACCTTTCAATTATCTCATTTCCAAGCTTCTAGTTCGCCAACGTCCTGTCAACTTGCGGGGGCGTGATAAGCCCACTTCAGATATTCATCAATCCACGTCAGCACAAATTCAAAATAACTCTTCCCGCTGCAATCTGCAACAGAAGAGTTTGAGTTTATCTCCAACATTGAAGTGACACACAGTCCATCCGCCACACAACTCTCTTCTATCTGATATTATCACAACTTTCAAATACTTCTGTATACAATTTCAAATATTTGTGTTTATCTTTTGAATGTAACAAACTGATCCATTGTAATCCTATATATATGAATGAATGAACACTCACTCAAATTATCGAGTTGAGCTTACACAATTCAAGTACTATATTTTCAGTTTCAAATCTTCTTTAACTACTACTTGCGATAGCAATGCACGACCAATCTCAAATGCTCCAATGAACAATGCACTCAAAAAAAACATTGAGCATTAACTTGTTAGTTAAAAAGAATAATGACAAGTAATGGGATTTAAGACTTAATAAGAGGATCGGAAGAAGACTCCTTTCCAAATGTGTACTACGTACCTATATCCATTAATAAACAATAATGAGAAGAAAATAATAATAATTAGAAGGAAAAACCAGAGTGTCTATTCTTCTCACTGATCTATTCTTCATTTGACTATTCACTTGATACTTAATTAGAATAGCGTGTGCGATCCATTACCTTTCAATTGCACTACTAAGAAACCAGTTATTAGTGGCGTTTTGAAAACCGACAAAAAACATATATTACTGTCGGATTTTAATCAAAATCCGACAGAAAATAGTTGCAGTGACGGATATAATAAGCGACAGAATTGCCTGCGTCAGGAAATGAATTTTCCGACAAAAAATAATAAAAAACCGACAGAAATTGTGTCGGATATAACCGACAGAGAATATATTAATAATAAATAAATAAGCGCATTTCTGTCGGATAAAACCGACAGGAATGAATTAATAATGAATAAATAAAAGCATTTTCTGTCGGATAAAATCGACAGAAAATATATTAATAAAAAAAAATCACTTTCTGCATTTTCCATATCCTGCATTCACCATCCGAAACCTCGCCGGAGCTCGATCACGCAGGAGCAATGGGCACCGTTTTCCACAATTCCCCATATGAGAGACACAGAGAGAGAGATCACAATCGCCATGTCCTTCAAAGCACTATCCACTCTATCCCCAGAATTAATGGCTGCCCAAAACAGCAGGATTGCTTTCTCAGGATCCTTCTCCACCAGCTATTCAAATTTCAAAACCCATCAATCAAATAATGAATTAAAAAAAAAACCAGAAATCAAAACCAGATAAATTCAAGTTCTGAGAACCAAATTTTGAAAGGACACAGAAGATACATTCTTGGCTTTGACATAAGGATTTTCGCCTACCGGGACTTTGTGAATCACGTGAAACAACTCCGTCCCGACAAAGCGAGTCCTCCAAACTCCGAGAGGCTTGGCCAGAGAGGAAGGAGCAGACTTGGTGGGTCTGAAACCAGGGGGAGCATTCCACATATCCTGCAACATCTTCGAGATAGCTAAAGCTAGGGTTTATGAACTTTGGTTGCAAGTGTTCGAACTGAGGAAAGAAGAGAAGAGAAGGAGAAGAACATGAGGACAGGAGAAAAGGGAAGGGAGAAGCACCGGCGCAAGGAGGATGTAGGGGTTTTATTTTGGAAAATTTTCATTCCTGTCGGTTAAAACCGACAGAAATATTTTTTTAAAATAAAAACCGACAGAAATTTTTCATTACTGTCGGTTATAACCGACAGAAAAAAATGGCGGCAACACTCCCCCCCAGAAAATTTTAAATTTTCCCCCAAAATTTTAAATTCCCCCCAAAATATAATACTAAAATAATAAAATAATCAATTTCTGTCGGTTATAACCGCCACCATTAAAATAAAAACCGTCACTAGTAATTTAAAAACCGCCAGAATATGTCAAAAATATTTTTTTTTAAATTCAAAAATACTGTCGGTTATAACCGACAGTATTTTTATAATATCCGCCAGTAATTATCCGCCAGGAATTTATGTCGGATATAACCGACAGGAATTTTATAATATCCGGCAGTAATTAAATAATGTGTCGGATATAATTTATCCGACATTATTTTTCTAAATCCACCACCATCATCCGCCACCTAAAGCTAATATTGTAGTAGTGTTGACGAGGCAGTAAGATCTATAATTAGATCTCTGTAAAGTACGATTGAAACCTCTTTTCAATCCACCCAAGTGAATATGATATAGTTAACATATATAAGATCTCACAAACTAGGAGTGACACCTAACTTTGTATCATAGCACCCAAGCCAAGATAGAATGGTCGAATAATCTACTCGGTTGAAATTACAATGTATTCTGTTCCACAATGGATTGAGCTATTGCATGTCAAGTGCTCATGTGCTACAATAATGATTCTTTATTTGTGACTTAGAACTTTGTTTATAACCACTAAATGCTATGACCAGAGACTACTAATCTAGAAGTACAAATTCCTTGCATTATGAAGGTCGAATATCCTATATTGTACATTCTTGACTCTGTAAGTAACCCAAAGACTCAAACTAAAAGCGGAACAAGCCTCTTGGAAGATATATAGCGTATAATCATGAAGATCAACAACTACTTACAAGCCAACTGTAATGCCTCTTACTGACATGAACATATACATCTCTTATGTGTGTGTATATATAAGTTGTAGTAATTCTTTAATAAGCACATGTGTATATGTTTTACAGATAACACGCGATAACTTGAGACATGTTATTCAACCGAATTGATTATTCGAAATAGGAATAAAAAATCCCAATCACAAGATTTACAACCTCGAAATATTTGACTCATATTATATTGGACTAATTGTCGTAGAATTAATTCCACATTGTCTTAACACATGAATTAATTCCACAAATAATTACAATGAAATTTGCCTTGTGGCATGCTTTCAACAATATTTTGTCGCGGGAGATATACTTACGGAATTACAACATTCGTTTTCTTGTAGTATCAGAGGACCAAAGGAAATAGAACTTGTTGATCAAGATCAATGTAGTGGTTTGTTGTGTTAAAGGAGCACATGAGAAGGGCCTTGTTGCCACGTACGTGAGGTTTCGTTACTAGGGTGTATTCATAAATTTATATTTTTATTGCATATATTAACTGTATAATATAGTAGAAAAGACAATTTCCGTTATAATTTTTTAAGCACAGAGATACAAAACATGAGTTTGAATTTTTTTTATCAAAGTCTCTGATGACCAAAAGTTTAGGGAGAGATTGATTGCTCTCTCCACTAGCGTCAGGGCATACCCACAATCTTGAGCTGGAAAGACTTATGCGTGACACCTAACTGTTAGACTTATGTGTGACACCTAACTGTCAGCTGCCACTGTTATGGATTTACATAAGAACTTACAGATTGCATGCCCATGAGGACTACTGGCAACGGGACTCGAACAGTAGTGGACGACACACAAGGTAGAGACCCTACCAACTGGGGAAATCCTTGGCAAAATTTATCAAAGTCTAAATTATATATATTACGAAAGAAATTAACAAAAAAAATAATCAAACGGAAAATTTGCCAAACGACCTAATTTATTAGTTTTTTTTTTTAAGGAGATTGAGTATTGCATATATAGCATTTTCCATTACCAATTTACTTCATTGACGTGGACATTTATAGGGACAAAGTCTATAAGTCGTCTGACAGCAGGGCAAGGCTAGGCAAGCCGATTGGTAGAGCAATTCCCTAAATGGGTGGAGGATATATCTCTCTGAAAGATGCATTGGTAGATGGCATCTGGTGGTCGATCAACCAAATCTTGGACATGGAGTAGGGGAAGTAAGAGCTTTGACCTTGATGGAGGTTTAGTAGAATGTTCCACTGCTTACTGAGGTGCCCTGTGGGTAGGGCTGCGAGAGGTGACAACTCCTTCGGGGAAGGTCGTGATGCCTACATGTGGGCCAAGTGGTCTGCTCACCCCGTTAGTGGTAATTCCGTCATATTGAGCTCGCAATCCACTTGACACACTCTAATTAGGCGTCATATGGCCTATACAAGAATTAATATAAATGAAGAACATGACTCCATATGAGACACTACTAACTTTCCACCTTCTGCACAATGGTTTGTCTTTGCCACCTTTAGGAGGGGAGAGAATTAATATAACAATGGCAAGGACATGTGAAGACATAATTATGACGCCCAATTAGACCTATTTCGAATGACTTACTAACTGGGATTTTTTAGATCTATTTCGAATGGTTGTCTCAGGGTCAGGGATTTCGTAATGTCGGCAACCACTAAACGTGCGGTTGGAATGTCTTTCCTGTCGTCTTTAATACATAAAGGCTATTTGGTTAAAATGGTATTTGAGATTTGTATAACACATAACTTTGGTTCGTGAAATTTAAAATCAATAGAAGTGGTCCCTGAGATTGTCCACCATCCATTATTTTGATCATTCCGTTAAAAAACTCCGTTAAGTCGAGAGTATAACATATAACTTTGGTCCCTGAGATTGTTCACCATCCATCATTTTAGTCATTCCATTAAAAAGCTCAGGGACCACTTAACGGAGTTTTTTAATGGAATGACCAAAATAATGGATGGTGGATAATCTCAGGGACCATTTCAATTGATTTTAAGTGTCAGGGACCAAAGTTATGTGTTACGAAAATCTCAAAGACCATTTTGGCTAAAAAGCCATACATAAAAGGTCTTCAAAGGGCATGAATTTTGTCATAAAACTGTTCCGCGTACGATAATAGATGAAGTTGTGAGGTCAATGTTATCAATCAAGTGGTTGATAAGACTCCCGCAAATTCGAGTGCATTTAACATTTATCAATACACCAAAACCAATTTGACTCTCACAAGTGGTGAGTTCATAACCAATTTATTCTCTATCACCTTGGTGTAAACATGTCGTTGTTGAGTAGAAGTAGAACGATTAATATTCTCAAACAAGTGAACTATGAATCAAAATCATAAAGGTCTTAATTATAGATATAGAGCTCATTTACTAATAAGCTATGATACACATTACAACGCAAATGGTCTCACTGTTGGAGTTTGTAGGATGAAAAACAAAATATGTACAAACTTCCTTCAAGATCTTTAATTTTAGGGTTGAGGTGTTCACTTATTTGAGATGGAAACTCTTACGTCTTGGAGGGCATTCCTCCTTTGCATGCTCTATGAGGATGAACACCCTTTGTAGCTTTTTTAATTGCACCTAAGTCATCGGATGAGTAGGTTGCCTACGTACTCTGTTTCCAACGAAGATCGAACCGTCATAGTTCACCCCTAAAACTAAAGTGAGGATGGATGAGGAGCAAGAGTATTAAACTAGGACACACTCTTGCTCAAAGGGGGAAGGATGACTTTTGTGGTGTTTGTGGTGGTGTTTTCACTCTTGTAGCTTTCTCTTTGTTGAGACTTAAAAGAGAAACTCACACTTGAAAAACTCTCACATTTTGTTCTTAGTTAGAGAGAATGCATGTGAGGATGAGAGTTTCTATCTCTCATAAGGATGAGTGGAAGACAACTCTCTCTTCTCAAGAATGAATGGGAGACAACCTCTTACACATGCATGTCTATAGAGAGGGTGCGCAACCTTAATCCTAAAATAAGGTGCGCGATGGTTTAGGTTCTCATTGACGAGGTTGTGAGATGAAATAGACTCTTCTAATTCTTTTGTTGGATTTAAAACTCATATTTTATTTACCTTTTTGTGAAGACAACTATGATTGTCTTCGAGGATCTCATAGACCATGAGAGACGCATAGTCCCATGGTATGGTCCCCTAGTCAATGTACTATATACAGGAGAACCTATTCTATTACAATTACAATGCAATGTAATCCTTCTTTAATACAATGCCCTCAATCACATTTTTTAAGCTATTTCATGTCAAATGCCTAAGTGATCAACTCATAATTCAACTCGATAGGTTTGGAACTTCGTTCTAAATCACGATGCTTTGGCTAAAGATTTCTGAATCCTGTCGATGAGCATTCTTCTTCAATTGTGAAGGTTAGAGATTCCTTGTTGTACATTCACTTGACTCTATGATTAGGTAGCATAACCTCAATGGTGTCGTGGACACCCTGTTACACTGGAATGCCATTAACATATTCTAAGACTAAGACCTAACTAAAAGATAACTGTGACGCCTCATGTCCAATTACTAATTTGCATTACTCCAACTATCGAGTTCTTGTTGACATGAGTCTGTATCTAGTATACATATATAAGATCTCGATGTGACCACATTTAGTGAACTTAATCTTTATTAAGCACCTACACACTTATCATAGCGACTCTCAGTAATGGCTTGAAACTAGTCATCATGCATCCCATCCTACGATTGTGCAGACATCGTGTGTACTAGTCGTACTAAATTATAAGATATCCAATCAAATAATCCAACGACCATGAACAATATTTAGGATAAACACATATGAAAAGGTATCTTAACATTATCTCATAAGTTACTTCTTACATATGTTCGTAATCGTCACTAATGAGATTACAGTGGTAATCTACCTATATTGATCTTTCCCAATAGTTAGATTATGGACTAATCCATGCATTACCTTAAGCAATCTACTAATCTTGATTGCTTTTAGGGCATACATCTAACAATCACTTCTCATGATGGTATCCTTATTCCTTACCAATCATGTTCTCATTCAATTATTGGCCTTGGAAAAGATTAGTGAAACCTAAATTATTTAACAATTTGTTATTTGGTCATCCACTAAATAATTTCGACGAACGATTCAAATTATTATCATATTTCAGTTCTAGCCTCTAGCTGCGATTTTCCACTTTATTAGAGAAAATACCAAATTTAATTTGTTCCACAACTCCTGCCGAGAATTATACAATGCACCTGGAAGTTGGAATATTATCTATAATCTTTTTTAGGTAAAGAAAATGCATTTCCCAAATTTGACTAGAACATCCAATTCTGATTTCAAAACCCTAATACCAGCAGCAACATCAGCCCCTAGATTTGAAATGCGCCCATCGATTTACAGCCCTCCTTTCCACCTATAAAACTGACCCCATTAAGACCCTCATTACTCATTACTCATTAGGTTTTAGGGTTCCAGAGAGAGAGTGAGATGAAGGTTTGTGAAGCGTCTAAAAACCAAGATGAAGAGGATGACGGTGCTGGTAGGATTCTAACATATCGTATCCATGATTTACCAGGCACATATTTCTTCATATCGAATCCATGGTTTGATTAAAATTTGATCTTCATCCTAATTTTCTGACAAACGTGTGATAAATTAGCTAATTACTCTGAGAATATAATGCTTCATATATAATAATTAAAACTTTGATCAGCTCCATATGTTAATTTCATCTACATGATTTTATGTTTTTGCACTTACAGATGAAAAACTCGTAGAGCATGGCCCTGATCAACAAACATCATTGTTTGGGATATTAATGGAACCGCTGAACCATCATTTAGGAATTGGGTCGCCAAGTTCTTTTCTGCTATATATGAGAGAATGACAACATTGACAAGAGGTTCGTCGAGAGCAGAGCCGTGAAGACTGTAAGTGCAAGTGCATGCTCTGGATGGCAGACTGTGACTCTAGAGGACTCTTTTAACCCTATCATCCAATAACAACAACAAGGCATTCAAGAGACAATCTCAGTTAAAGAGAAAGATCAGAAGCAAACATCTCCAAAGGAGGGCATTGGTTATATATAGTTGTAAACATTGTTCAATTATAGTTATAGGGTGCAGTTAGTTAGGAGGATTACTTATTCATAAGCTGTAATTGTGTGATTGTAAACTGGATAATTGATCAATGAAAGGAAATTTCTTCATGCACATTGTTCTCTTTTTTGTTTGAAAGTTTGAAAAATTATGTACATAGCTGGTTCCCTCTCGTATGATCTGTCTACACCATTCCTTCTTTCCCGCAGAATAGATGGACTGTCCAAAGTTTACATGGAATTGTGATTGTTTCCAACGAGATTTTTGTCCTAATCTGAACCAGGCGGATGTTAACTAATCAAGCTCTCAGTTCCTTTGCAAGTCCTATGTTATTTAGATGCTTAAAGTGGAGGGAGGATAAGGATTCTAACAGTACTGATATACTGCCATTGATGAACAACTAAGAAATTACAGAGAAAGATTAAAGAGGATTTTTGAGAGAGAATGCGAAGTAAGAGAGAGAGAAAAAGAATCTGAACTGTTTCATTGATTGAGAAATGAATCATTACAAGGGGTATATATGTATAGCTAATGGTAACAATCTAGGCTGATGTGGCATTACTCATCAGTCATCACAAATCTAACTAACTCATTACACAACCAACCCAATTCTAACTAACCCAATGAGAGAGTGACAGATGACATATTCAGTTTTAATGGTTGTTACTCCCCCTCAATCTTAGCGAGAATGCCCAAGTCTGAGATTGCAGCAGTGTTTAATGAAGACTGGACTGTGTAAACCTTTTGTGAGCACATCAGCTATCTGGTTTTCTATAGGAATGTAATGAACTGTAACATCCTTCTTCTGCATTCGTTCTCGGACAAAATGATAATATGTGTCCATATGTTTAATCCTGAAATGGAAGACATGATTTGTACTCAATGCTAATGCAGAGATATTGTCACAATGTAGTGAAGGTGGATAGTCTAAGAATTCTTGCAAATCTCTGAGAATATTGCGAATCCAACATGTATCAGCAGTGCAATTAGCGAATGCCTTATACTCAACCTCAGTTGAGCTTCTTGATACTGAGGGTTGTTTCTTTGATTGCCAAGATATGGGATTATCACTAATGAAAACTACATATCCAGTAATTGAATGCCTTGTGTTAATATTAGCTGCCCAATCAGCATCCGAATATCCATGAATTAGAGTGACAGATGGCATATAAGTGAGTCCACACTCAATTGTACCATGCAAATATCTGAGAATTTTTTTCACTAGACATAAACGTGCATCAGTATGACTATTCATAAACTGACAGACCACATTGACAGAATATGCAATGTCAGGTCTAGTGAATGTGAGGTATTGAAGAACTCCAACCATGCTTCTATAGAAACTAGGATCTGCAAAAGGTGTTCTAACTGTGGTATGCTTAACCACAGGACTAAAAGTCTTTGAATAGTCTAAACCATGCTCTTAAGTGTATCCTTGTGCCACTAGTCTTCCTTTGTATCATGCTATACTTACATCTGGATTCTTCTTCACCTTATACACTCATTTACTTCCAATTATGGTTCTATCAATAGGCTGTGGCACTAACTCCCAAATACCTTGTGACTTAAGTGCATCAAATTCATCTTGCATAGCTTGCTGCCAAGTTGTATGAATTGAAGATGCTTTGAAATTCTTTGGTTCCTTATTATCCACAATATCAGCAATGAAAGAGAAACCTCCATAGGAAACTTCTTCATCATGTAATTGCAAAGATTGGAGTTCATGTAACACAGATACATAAGCATTGTACATTTTTCTACCAATAGCACCATCTTGTAATCTTGTTGTCATAGAGTGATTTCTGATTGGTGTTGACATATTAACATCACTCAGAGATGGAGATGGAGAAATAGGAAGTATTACCTGAAGTTGTGCAATGTCCAGGATAGGAAACAAAGGTTGAGATTGACTTTGTACTTGAGTAGTAGTAGGCAACATTGTTTCAAATTCATTTGTACAGCTTGTTCTTTCTTGAGCTTGACTTTGAGATGAACTGTGAGATGTTGCCAATAAGGACCCTTATGAATTCTCAGAAGATGAAGATTGATTTTGAACTGAATTGTAATCAGAAATATCACAGGATATCACATGTTGATTATTTCCAGAGTTCAAGTGTGTACCACATATTTTGAGCTGTATGAAAGATTGATCTTAGCAGGAAAGTAAAATTCATCATGTAACATATGCCTTGACAAAATTACCCTCTCGGACTCTAAGTGATAACACAATGTTCTCTTGTATCCTTAAGCATATCCTAGAAATATGCACATTGATGATCTGTGTTGCAGCTTATTGTTGTTATAAGATCTCAGATATGGAAATATAGTTTAACCAAATATCCTCAGATCATGTAGAGTTGGATTTTTATCATATAAAGCAAAAAATAGAGAGTTCAATTGCAGTGTTCTACTTGGCATTCTATTTATGAGAAAAATTGCATGAGAGCAAGCGTGATACCAAGATTCCTGTGATAAACTAGCTGCAGACATCAATGTAATTGTTGTCTCTACAATATGTATGTGTCTCCTCTTCACCAAACCATTCTATTGTGGAGTGTAAATAGAGGAAATTCTATGAACCATTCCATTCATCTGCAAAAATTCTTTAAACACTTTACTTATAAATTCTCCACCACCATCAGATTGCAAATATTTAATCTTTATTCCAAACTGAACTTGTATGAAATTGTAGAACTTCACAAAAATTGAGAATACTTCTGATTTATTGAATAAAGGGAATATCCATACAAATCTTGTACAATCATCAACAAAGATTACATCATATATATATATATATATAACCTTCAATTGATTTTACAGGACATGGAGCCCATACATCTGTGTGAATCCTATCAAATGGTAACAAACATCTATTTGCTTCCACAGGGAAATGACTCCTAGAAATTTTCCCATGAATACAGTTTGTACATATTCTATGAGTATCATCTAATGAATGAGAGACTTAAGACTTTGCTAACATTACTGACATTACTTCATTAGTCGGGTGTCCCAGTCTTTGATGCCATACAGAAGATTTCACCAACTATCCCAAAAAAAGCTCTTGCATGCTGAAATGGAGAAACTGGAATTTGAAACAATGTGCCTGGCCTACTCCTTCCTTTGTACAAAATCTCCTTTGCCACCTTGTCCTACACAAAAAAATAATGTATCATCACATATAAATCAACATCTGTTGTTCTTACACAATTGAGTTACTGATAACAAATTCACAGCAATGGAAGGCACATGTAAAACATTCTTTAAGATAAGAGAGTGTTGTGGAGTTTTAATGGTTGTTGATCCAACATTTGCAATATCCAAACCTTACCCATTGCCAATTTTTATCTTGTTAGACCCTTCAAATGATGTTACTTGATTGAGGCTGTTGATATCTAATGTCATGTGGTGAGAAACACCAGTATCCATGATCTAGGTAGTAAGATTGGAGTATGCTGAAGACCCTTGAGCATTCAACACAGTCATTGGATGTTGATATTGACTTTCAGGTACATTCATTGGCACATGGTACATTTGTTAACACGCCTCAACCCCAATATCCCTAAATATTAGGGTAGGCACGTGCTGGCCAACACCTGAGGGTAACGAAGCCATTTTGAACATGCTTACCAATAAAAGATATGTAATTAACAAGATTAAGCAAAAGTAAGATCGTGTTCAGAGCATACAACTAACTAAGAATAATATGAAAGAATTACTAAGAAAAGATACGAACAAAGGAATGAGACCTGTACGAAGAAGACTGGAGGATACCTATGTTGAAATATCCTGACACCGAGATCATGTGCATCGATCCTAACTCCTGAGGGGGCGCAAAAACAGAAAAGGTGAGTGGACCAAAGTTTATAATAATAATATTAATAATAGAAAAACCGTTTTCTTTATGAACATAGTAACCTTCTGTTTTGAAAACATATATAATACTACATATAGGTTTTATAAAAACCCTAGCATGCCGCGCAAAACCTTCGTAAAACATGTACGTGTAAAACCATGCTTAATAATGCTGAAAACGTCGCTCGAAGGCAAATCCATAAATCTCATCAGTGAAGTACTCAACTAGGGGTATCATAGTCGCCCGAAGGCAGTACCTGTCCATCACCCGAAGGTGAAGATGTATAACCTGTCCATCACCCATAGGTGAAGCTGAATCAAATAGCATAACATCCACACCGACACTAGCCGTGGCTAGTGAAGCTGTCCGACACCGCTTTAGGCGATGAAGCTGGGGGTATATAATATATCATATCTCACTCCTCCATCATCTGTGTCCTATGGCCATAGACATAATACTCGTGGTGTGCGGATGTGCCGTATGATAACCCACTAGGTAAGTACAAAAAACATATCTCAAAACTCGTATTAGAACACTGTGGTTTCAAGCTCAAAGTCAAATCTCACCATCCGTGGTAAACCTTACTCATGAATCCATAAGATAAAACATATTCGCAAATTCATAATATAAATCATATTCGAAAACCAAAGAACTCAAATATGTAAATCCAATAATTCACATCCATAGAAATGCATAATTCCAAATCCATAAATTCAACACCTTTAGTGGAATGTAGTTTCGATAAGTAATCACCTTCGTAAAAGTAATTTAAATAATTCTTAATTTTTCTTAAACCATAAATATAGAAATCTATAAAGACATAATATAAATTAATAATATAAATCGTATTCAAATCATGAAATAGGCCATGCATGCTAGGCTAGTATTTTATAAAAATATAAGTTTAGAAGGAGTCCACTCACTAGTTTTCCATTGCCCGAAAGCCGCTCGAACTATCGAGAATGTGATCACTTCCCGCCAACGCGCCTAAACACAATTAAGGACCTTTTAGTAAAGCTCTCCTAAAATGTTATAATTTGGGGAAACGGATAGCGGATTCGAATTCGGCACGTTGAGAAACCTAAGGAAGGACCTCGGGGTTTTCCCCCACGCGCCACCGCGCATGGCGGCCAGCTGCCCCGACTTGTCGGAAAATTCAACAATTTCCAAAAATTCCCAACTTTTACAGGAATGAAGATCTCGATGAGTGGAGCAACTTTGATACCTACAACTAAGGCCAATTTGGCCAGGAAAAGCCCCAATTTCACTAAAACCCGTCGAAAACCCTATAAAGGGTGTTTCTTGATTTGTCCTCAAATAGACTCCGACATAAATCCAATAATTCATATCCATAGAAATGCATAAATGCCAACCCATAATTCATCACCTTTAGTGGAATGTACTTTCGATAATTAAAAGGTATTCGTAAAAGTAATTTAAATAAATCTTAATTTCTCTTAAACCATAATTATAGAAAACTATAAAGGCATAATGTAAAGCGTATTCAAATCATGAAATAGGTCATGCATGCTAGGCTAGTATCTTATAAAAATGTATAAGTTAAGAAGGGGTCTACTCACTAGTTTTCCATTGCCCGAAAGCCGCTCGAACTATCGAGAATGTGATTGCTTCCCGTTAACGCGCCTAAACACAATAAGGGACCTTTTAGTAAAACTCTACTAAAATGTTATAATTTGGGACAACAGATGGCTGATTTGGATTCGGCACGTCAAAAAACCTAAGGAGGCACCTCGGGTTTTTCCTCCACGCACCGTCGCACACGCCGTTACGCGTGGCGGCTGGCCACCCCTACTCGCCGGAAAATCAAAAAATTCCAAAAATTCCTAAATTTTACAGGAATGAAGATCTCGATGAGTGGAGCAACTTTCATACCTGCGACTAAGGCCAATTTGGCCGAGAAAATCCCCAATTTCACTAAAACCCGTCGCAAACCCTATAAAGGGTGTTTCTTGATTTGTCCTCAAATCAACTTCGACGCTCCAACCAATGATTGGGCATTGTTCCTAAGCTCAAGAGAAGGCTAATTGTGGTAGTGGTCGAAGGGTTTACCTTCATAAATGGCGAATTTCTGTCAATCTCCCCCCACAGTGCCGCTGGCGTTTTCCCCACGAAAACAAGACAAAAAACCATCGGGTTTAGGGTGGAACTTGAAGAATAAGGGTCGTGGAGTCGTGTGCAGGTGGTGGCAACGATTAATTCGTCGGGAAAACGCTGGAATTGGCTTCGGGGTGTGTAGAAATCGAGTCGGGTCAGCGGGGAGGAACCGGGTCAAGGGTGATCTGGTGCTCCTCCACTCTCTCATTTCCCCTCTTCTTCTTTCCTCCATTGGTCACTCTCTCCTCTCTCCTCTCCCTATTGGCCTTCCCCTTTCCCTTCTTTCTCTCCTTTATTTTACATCTCCACCGACCATCTCTCATTACCTTTAATCTGGGCCACACACGTGGCTTTCCAGATTTTCTTCCAAAAATCTGGAGCCTTCCAGAAAATGTTTAAATGACTATTTTGTCCATAACTTCTTCGTTATAACTCCAAATCACGTTCCGTTTGCGCCCACGCGTTCATAGCGACGAGTACTACCTAGATACGCCAAGAAAATAGATCTTATGTGACATGACAAGACGGCCACACAAAGTCGACGCATTTGCCTCGAAGGGTATTTTCGTAATTTCACATTTTAAAATTATAAAAACCATAATTTTTGGGGACGGATCGTTACATTTATGGAGGTACTTGATAAGAATAATGAGCATTGAATTGAGCAGGTGCATGAGCCAATGATGCAGGAGATGCTGGAGCTTGATAAGAATAGTTGCCCCTATGATAGCAATCAAGAGCAATATGCCCTTTTTTCCACATATTTGACATTCAGTAATATGGCTAGATGAAGATCCATTATCATTTCTGTTATAGCAATTTGGTGCTATGTACCCTCTTTGCTGACATATTTGACACTCAGGTTGTGGAGCACCTCTAGACTTAGTATTACCAGACCAACCATTATTCTGTCGATAATTGTTTAAGTTTCTTCCTCTGTAATTAGACCTGTAAGAACCATTACCTCTTTGTTGACCTCCATTATAATATCTCTCCTGACCACCGTTATAGTTTGTAGAAGACATCTGGCTAAAGAAGTTTTCTAAATGAGGGTCCATATTTCCCACAAAACCAAAACCAAAGTTATTGGCAGGTGCCATTGGATAACAATCTTGTGATGAGGATTGTGACTGTGAGAAATTAGTATTTTGACTTGAACCATTAGACATAAGAGGCACACTTGTAATCCTTCCTCTAGTAAAAGAATCAACTCCAGCAGAATTAGAGCTCGAAGCACCATTTTGATTCTGAGATCCCATAGAAGAACTTGCAGCACCTTGCATATATAATGCAGACATACTTGAGACAAAAAATTAATCAACACTTCATTTTCACTTTCAACACCTAATAGTAATGCTTTGAATTCTTTCATAGAGATGGAGCTATCCCTAGCAAGAATGATAGTTCTAATAGTGGCATACTCTCGAGGCAATCCAGTTAAGGCTGCAATGTTTACATCATTGTCAGAAATGAATTCACCAGCTGCAGTTAATTAATCTCCTAAAGATTTCAGCCTTAACATGTATTTGTCCATTGCATCACCACCTTTCTGTATTATGTGAAGTTCAGTTTTCAAATGATTAACTCTAGTTTAAGATACTGAAGCATACCTCTCTTCAATATTTATCTATGCTTCATTAGCAGTCTTACATCCTATGACATACTCGATTGCATCATCAGTTAGGGTAGCAATGAGTAAACTGAGAAGTGCAAGATCTATTGCTTCCCATTCTTGAAATGCTATAGTCACTTCCTTGGTTACTCCAGTTTCAGAATTTAGAACAAATCTTGGTGGACAGACATTAGTTCTATCAAAATGATCAAACAATTTGTAACCTTTAAGTACAGACTTGAACTGAAATGCCCATTTGGTGTAATTGTGATCACCAAGTTTGATTGTTAACACTGGCAATTGACCTTTTTCAACTTTAACCAAGATTCACAAATTTGGCAATTGGCCTTCACAGAAATGGAAATTGGCCTTCAAAGTATGTAATACTACTAGTCTACTTAGCACATTAACATATATGTAATCTCAACAGCAATTAAAGAAACCCAGATCTTTAACATAGAATTAGCTCAAGAAATTAAGAATCCAAAATGATGTGTTGTAGGATTTCGAACATAGAAATTGAAATTTCCCATGATTCAACTTTATCAGCATACATCACCATGACCATCAGAGTAACGGAAACAAAAGAGAGAGCAACACAAATTGCAACGAACATGTTGAAGAAACAACCCAGATTAAAAAGCTAGATGAAATCTTCAACCAGAAACTTCCCCAAAAGAAAATTCGCTTCACAATTTCACTAGTAGTAGGAAACCCACAGAGAATCGGTGGTTCTCGATACCATTCTAACAGTACTGATATACTACCATTGATGAACAACTAAGAAATTATAGAAAAAGATTAAAGAGGATTTTAGAGAGGGAATGTGAAGTAAGAGAGAAAGAAAGAGAATCTGAACTGTTTCATTGATTGAGAAATGAATCATTACAAGGGATATATATGTATAGCTAATGGTAACAACCTAGGCTGATGTGGTAATACACCTCATCACAAATCTAACTAACTCATTACACAACCAACAATTCTAACTAACCAATGAGAGAGTAACAGATGACATATTCAGTTTTAATGGTTGTTAGAGGAGAGAGGGTTGTGAATGAGTCAAATTTGAGCTTTTTGTGAATATGGGCATAATACCCTCCCTTCATCTAAGAGTAACTAATAAATAATGATTCCTGCCTAAGACTTGACTTGTATATGGATGCCTTATTTTTTATTTTTTCATGATATGCCATTAGAGTTTGTGTTTCATTGTTGGTTTGATTTCTTACGATACATGCATGGATAGCATTGCTTAAATATTTGGGGCATGCGTGCTATACTTAAAATACCTTTTTTTTTTATAGCGTTTTGATAAATATCCCACATGAAAACAAATCAGTTATGTTCACTTAGCTCTAGATGTATTTCCTTTTACAATAAGAGTTATATAATAATCTCCTTTAAGGTTTGGGTTATTGATCAATATGAATACGCTTCACGTAGTATGTGTTGTTTTGTTACTAGCCAGTATGGCCATCTTGTATTCCAATTCACCTTTGGTAAATTTATTAACTTATTGATCTCATGTTAATATTTATGCAAGTAAAGTTGGAGACATTTCTCAATGCGATTAGTAGTGGAATACCGATTAATGAGGTGCATTTTGTTAAGCAATTGGTTTCATTGTAGATAGTGATAGATGATGACAGATGTGGCACAAAATTATTTTCGGAACCCTTTATAACTTATATACGTCTTGCAACTCTGTGTAGTGGTTTAAGAGAATCAACATGGAATTGTTTTTTGCTCTGACCAAAACCCTTGTGAGTTGCCTCTAGTCCGTAGATAAAAATAAGATCAGGAAATTGGTCATGTTAAATTCCATCCCCAAATTTCAATATTTAAATTTTGTATTTCTTAATTATTATGGCATATTTTTGTTTTGGCCGTAGAAATTTTTTCGAATTTGGAAGGACGAAAAATGCCATGTTGGGCTAAAAGAAATTCTATTTGGACATTTTAGTTGCTTTCATGCTTTTCCTCATTTCTTGGCATATTTGGATAGTACGGGTCAATATAAACGCATGGGCGCAAGCGGAACAAAATTTAGAGTTAGAAAGAAGATTCTATGAGACTCAGAGGTCATGGGCAATTTGGTAATTTGACCATTATTTGGACACATGTTGTTTGTCTTTTTCTGGACATATTTTGTGTGCCCATGGGGGCCCCTTCCCATTTTCTAGAGGGATCTCTCTCTTTTCTCTTTGGGCCTTACTAGTCTTTCTCGAACTCTCTCGTCTTCTCCCTTAGCTCGAACACACACTATCGTCACCCAACCACTTTTTCAGTGAGCTTCGATCAACAAATACCACCACCGTGCTCACCTTGTCCCCATGAACCCAGTCATAGGTTTTGTTTCGTAAAAAGCTGGACAAAAATTGAGAAACTACAAGCTACATGCAAGTCGAGTTTTATGTCCAATTTCAGGCTATCTTCGACCACTTCTCGGACTCCAAATGGTATAAACTTGTTCTCCTCTTCTCTAGCTTCATTTTGACATAAGGATCATAGAATTTGGTTGTGAATTGAACAACATGGCAATTTAAACTTTTCCCAGTTTTCTGGCAAAATCCCTAGTTTCGGCGAAATCGACGGCGGCAGGCGCCGGTGCTGACGACCGAAGGAAATAAGAAGAATGAGGAATATTTTGTTAACTATTCAGAATATTCTTTAATACCAACAGGTATGACATCAACATTCTGTTAAATTCAACAGAATATCTATCCCAACCCCGCGTGTGAGGGCGCGTGACCGGGACGTGACAGCTCGTGGCCAACGACCCAAAGTGTCTTTCTAGGATAAATTTGATCCCAAAATCTATTTTTAGCATCCATTTAGCGTAATTCCATTGTTTTAACCTAATTTTGTAGTTGGCCACCATTTAAACTTGCGGTTATAGTTGACGTGTACAACCTAGTGTTACATGGTTTAATCACAAAAATTTTGAGACGGGACTTGATCTTTGTTCTAGGCAGTGATTGTACGTGAGCACCTTGATCATTATTCGAGGGTGCTTTAGCCAACTCCCGGTTATTGACTTTAACATTTGTGATATATGTGATACTGGGTTTTAGTCAATATGGCATGATTTTATGAATGTGTGTTCGGTAAATTGTTATATTTAAATTCTGTCATCGCTCTATTTTATGAAATGTGATTTGAAATGTTTGTGAAACGTGAGGGCTAGTAGAGGATCGTTATCCCATTGCCATAGGGAGTTGTCACATTGAGCTTGTGTCATTTGTTGTTTCGTTGAGCCGTTCTAAACTATGTTTCTAGAATTCCATTTGGTTCTGTTGATGACCTAGAACTATGTTCCGCTGGGGTTTCGTTGAGTGGTTTGGCACCCTACTTCGTCTAGATTTTGTTGAGTGGTCCGAAATCCCTCTTCATGTGCAATTCTGTTGAGTTGTCCAAAATCGTGTTCTGTTCATATTCTGTTGAGTGGTCAGAATCTTGTTTGTTTTCGATTTTGTTGAGTGGTCCGGAACCTTGTCTTTGTCAGATAACGTTGAGTGGACCGAAATCCCTCTTCATATTCGCTTCCGTTGAGTGGTCCGAAACCCAATCTTCGTTGAATTTCATTGAGTCGTCTGAAATCTCATCCCCTTATCTCTATTGGATCCTTGTTGGTCTAGAATGTAGAAGCTTAAGAAATGTAGGCTTCGGCCGAATAACCCTACATATGTAAGTGTATATGTAGGAAGCACATAACATAATTATAGTCCTGATATTATTGACAAGTATGGACACAACGAGTAGGATACAAATATACAAATATATATTCATTCAAGCATAAAGGGTTTCCGATATCTACTACATGCTTTCAAATTCTCCAATTACAAACTAACAAAATGAATTAAGATCGAATCGTGTTCATGCCAGCAAGCCATAAGACATCGCTACCTATAAATTCTCCAATTACAAATTAACCAAAATTCTCCAACTTCCTTATGTAATTTGACTGAAAAAAGCCATAATCGAACTTAACAGTACTGAACCATCCTAGCAAATTCCCTTGGAACAATTCCTTCCTTTTCGTTCAATTTCCATGTGATCCTGCAAGGAAGTAAATTTTGAGTTTGATGATTAAACATTAAGGGTATCTGTTATTGGTTGCATTTCAGTGTCCAGGAATGTATCTATCGTTCGGATATGTCCCTAACAACAAAAATACAATCACAAAGCAAGAATATTGGAGTTAGCATGAACTGCAGTGTGTATGAGTAACCAGTAAACATCAAGCATAGTGTTTGATTGTTTAAATGTGTGTTACTTGTAAATATTCAGTATTTAATCAATCACTTGATGTCAATTTTAAACTACTGAGTGTGATTGGTTAAATGTGTGTTACTTGTATGATAATCTGCTTTCTTTAGACATTCTAACATGTTATTGTACTGTCAACTATAACTATGATAATCTGTAGCCACTTAAAACTATGGTATAGTGTTGGTATTCCTCAGTTCTTATAAGTGTGAGGTCTTAGGTTCGAATCTAATGAACGAGTTCGATACTAGTTTATTTCTCTCACTCTTTGGTGTAAACATATATAGAGCATGAGTTGTGATATATATATATGACTATAATTTCATTTGAACACATAAAACCGACACTCTTATAATAATAAAGGTGGAGAAGATGCATTATCTTATGTGTGTGTATTGTGTGTGTGTTTTAATTTTTTGGTATTCTCAACAATAGGGACACAAATTTGAGGACTCAATATGCCACTGTAATTAAATTAACGATAAATGGTTGAGGATGCGCATATTATCATCTAAATATGATCTAATGGTTGAAACATAAACCTTCAAGTGTCAGCTAAAGTATCTATTTAGTTTTAGAATATCAAGGTGTGTTTATGTGTTTACGAGCGCATATATAAAACCTACAAAAATACGCTAATGTCTGTGTTCTGTGCTCATCTCCAAAGCCATATAGAAAAGATAGGCAGATTTTTTAAGCTCGAAGGATCATCAATTTACAGCATGTGTTATAGTCCAATCCAAATATGTTGACAAAAACTAGCTGCATTCATATATAGTCATTGAAAAATTAAGGAACTATTAAAAGTTGTATATGCAATACTAAAGATCTTACACAAATGAGTTCACGGTTAAGGACTTAATGTTAGAATTTTAACATCAATTCAAAATCAATTGACAACGGATAAAATGATTAAAGATCATTTAAACATGTACGCAATACTTCCGTTTCCAATACAAAATACTCGCAATACATGATTTATTTATGTTAAGAATCGTCACGTATATCGTTGATGCACCATTAATTGATATTAAACCTATCGTTTACAATGCATTTGCACAGGTTTCCAGTCATTAAAAGACAATTTTTCTTGATATACGAACTTTACGTACGGTATGCATAGACTCCAATATAAATGTTTCTAATTTACTAATGCAAATTTCACATGAGTTTTGCATGATATTTATGGTGAAATTCGAATTTTTCAGAAAAGCAATGAACCTTTGACCTGTCAGCTACCATCCCATCGCAGGGTTTTGAAATCGCACCTTCAGGTTCAGATTAGAGTCTTCTTTTATGAAATTGCGGTAATTGATTGCGTCAGGCTTTGTGGTGGTTTTTTCTTACATTTTACTTTGTTTTCTGTCTTGTTTATTAACAGATGCTACTTCAGAAGATAGTAGATTTGAAAAGGTTCGGTGCTCCATCGAAATAAGGGAAGAATACATGTTCGAATTTCCGCAGAGCTTGAGTACGGATGAATATTCAGATGAATAAAAGAGAAGAGGGAGTGAATGCAAATATTTGTATGAATGAATGAATGAAATGAAGAGGAAGAACAAAAATTAACAAAGAATGTATGAAAGGTAAAAAAAAGTTTGTGGATAGCATCGCCCTATATAAGTTGGAAATATGTCTTGAGACGAAACACGTGCAAATAGTATACGATTTTCTATAGATGGCAATTCACACAAGTGAGTGAAAGTTCTATTTAACTCTGGCCTATCAACCTAATGCATAAAAAATATGAAGTTCCCCATGAAAACCCGACAAAGACGTGAGATAACAATCCTTTTGAGCACATAATCAGACTTTTTTTAATCTCTTTGTTCTTTATTTTTCTTTTTCAGACTGTGTGTGTGTAATAAGCCTTTGATCATGATGAAATGCTGCGCAACAGAATTTTGTACTGTGGATATCAAGGAAAAATGGAGGTACAAGGAACATATGAATGGGGATATAAAACAAGAGGAAATGAGCAATTAGTTGTATTTAACTGACATGATATAGATCTGCTAGCTGCACAAAGAAGAGCAATTAGTGGTGGCATTGATCATCATGGGTGTTTATAGATTCGCTATGATGACCTTTGTTAAATTAAAACCAAAAGATATATAATTGCAAACGAGAAAAGCTGCAGAAAATATGGATGAACGTCAAAATCTAATAAAATACGAATTAAGGAGATTTGTTAAAACCTTAAACTTTAATTAATCATATATTTCAATCATTTGTCTATATTTTTTAATTATATATCCTGACGTACGAAAGTTTGTGATGATATATCTCACTTAACAAACAATCGTGGGGGCAAAAAAAATCTGCAGAATCCTAAAAGAGCCAAATTAATGAAAAATTAGAAATAGAGAGCAATTTTTAATTAACGTAGGACAGTGACAGTGGGGAATGGGGATTACATCGTGAGTGTGTTTCAGAGAGAGAGAGAGAGAAGAGGACCTAGGGAGAGGGAGAGAAGTTGGAGAGGAGATTATTGTTTTTTATTACAACACGATGTTTAGTGTCTAATAAGTTTTAGAGGTGGATAGATAATTGGTTAAAGGTACTGATCCCGATCAGAACATCATCACTCAAATACTAATTTGAGTATACCATTTAGGGTTTTAATTTTGTTCTTCGCCTATTCCATATCAAACTAATTTACTGTCCTTTGACTGTTCTCGACCTCATAAGTTACCTTCTTCTCTCTCTTTTTAACTATAATTTTTGGGGGATTAATTCGACCAAAAACAGAAAAAAAACTATAATCTTTGGGGGTATATCACGTACATTGACAAATTGAGTAACTAATTGAGTTTTTCTTCATTTAATTGGAGTTAATTTTTATGATGTGAACGTACTTAATTAACGATGAATAGAAATTGAATATAATTTTTCTTCATCTACTACTTACCCTTTGAGAAATTCTGAAATTGGCCAAGGGAATAAAACATGCATCAAGAGAAATGCATGGTAGAACTTGATTCATCATCATTTCCTCCGGATCCCTTACTTGGACTTGGCTTCTTCTTCTTCTTCTTATAAGGAATCCCTCTTGCCTTAGCTTGGCACTCCCTGACCTCCCTCAGGTAAACCCTGATTGCACCGCTAGCGAAAGGGTTGTTCTCCGGGGATCCTCCATTTTCTTCGTAGGCCGCCCTCAGCCTCCCTATGAGAGCATCAAGGCTGCCCCAGGCTTGCCTAAGTGGGCATGTGCAAGGGGCAGGAGGCTCAGGCTGCCCATAAAACATGCAACCCTGGAGATGAACTTTGGTCTTCCCAAACTGGTCCAGATACCTAAGAAACTCCAGCACATGGTTGTAATTGCACTGAGACAGCGCCACTGGAGGCCTCTGGTTCTTCAAGTACTGACCAAAAGTGTTCCAGTCCCTTCTCTTCTGGGACTCATAGCGGCTTGGTGTGGCCGGCTGCTGCTGATCATCATTCGGAGACCCTCCAGCAGACGATCCTTCGACGAAATCTTTTCCTCTTTCTCTAGACATAGAGTTGTGATGAAAGATCAATTAATGAATATTCCAGATCAACTTTTTTTTTGTTTTGCTAAATAAAGGACGAAGAATGAAGGGTAGGAGGTGAAAGGAATAGGGAGAGAAAAATCAGAGGGGAGGAAAGATTGCAATCACATTATGGGCCCAGTGATGAGAAGACCTCCCGTGGGGCCGGGGCCATATGATGCTTTATTTTCATCTTTTTCTTCATCTTTTCAGTTATATTCTTCTTTTTTAATAGTACTATTACCTTAACTGTACGTTTTGATATAATGTTACAAATTTGCTGTCTTTTAAAACTCAAAAAATTTCTACACTGACAGCAAACAACATTTGTGTTATTGTTTTACGTATTATCTAAATTACAATTTGATAGAATTTTTTCTGTCAATTAAAATATAATGAAAAGACTACTATAAAATTAATAAGCAATTATATATTTTGTTCTAATTTCAGTAACATAATAACAAATACGTACATAGTTAATATGTCACCATTCTCAAAACTGGTCATAATTCGCTAGATGTTATAAATTCGATGGTTATGCAATGGAAGTGCTTATAATCCAAAAAAATATTATTGCTAGGGAGAATCCTTTTGCAATACTGTTTATATTTGACTTATTCAGGGGACGAGTATATTTGAAAGAGATCTGCTACAAAGGAAAAACACTGTTGCTAGTTTGGATGCTTCTGCCAACAAAAATTTTAATCTTATTAAGAAGATTTAATTTGAATAAATAAACAAAATAGGTACGACATAGAATGTGAACAAATAAACAACAAACAAAGCCTGTTGCTAGTTTGGATGCTTCTCCCAACAAAAAATTTAATCTTATTGAGAAGATTTGATTTGAATAAATTGTTGGAAAAATAGGGTCTACTTGCTATAATAAATACATAGAAATTTAAGAAATAATTCATGCGATTATGTATCACAATAATGCATGCACATAAGTAACCAATGTTAAATGAACATGATATAATGAATTAGAAAAACCTAAAAATTCGGTCGAGGTAAGTGTTAGACACTTTGTCCTTAGGACAAGTTTACGTCCCGCTACGATGCTCATGGTTGATCGGCGCATGTCTCCCAATATACAACAACCACGTTCTTGTAATAGTAGCATTCCAAATCACAAGGCTCCATGAACCATAATTGTGTTGAAAACTCTCTTATATGGACTCTATGAGACTCTCTAATATTTAATGCACTCTATGTCTGATTATGTAAACAACAAAAAGTTATTTTGTGATTATAGGGGGCTTTCCTATTTATAGAATGTGAGATATCTCTTTAGAAAGTATGTGACTATTCATGAAGAGTCAAAAGTTGCAACTCTTCATTTGAGTAAACACATCTTTCTACTAAAAGGCTCCACTTTTAATTTCCAATCAATCAATAAATTTAATATAATAATATTATTATTAAATTTTCCAACAATCCCCCACATGAATGGAAATTAACTCAATACCATGCAAATGACAATGCAGACACTAGAGAGAGTTCAGTAGGAAAAGTACCGCATCGGAATAGGTGGCTTTTAGCTTTGAACCTTCCGTAGTGAATTACCATTGGATTTACATGAGTAATCAGTGAACACGATGTCTTGAACTGCTTAGCCTTTTGTGTAAACCAAGACAATAGTAATCACACAATACCCTTCCAGACACCCCATGGTTGCTCAGTTGTGTTCATTTTGGCCCTGAACAATTTTTGGTTTCTCTTAAGTGCTTTTAGAGACTTAAGCCCTTCAAAAAATTCTCACAAGAACGGCCTCGTTCCTCACTCAAGATAGGTGACTTCCCATTAAGAGTATCCTGCAATACCTCACTTGTTATTTCCAAGGATAGGAATCATTAAAAGCAAAGCTTATCCTAAATACGCTGTAGATAGCACTGTTTCATCATAGGACATGGGTAGGAGATTATCTCCGCAGTGCTCCCATTGAATCTTCCACAATTCGGTTGTCCCTTTGAACCTAGATCTTGGGATCTCCAATCAGCTAGGTTGTGTTGCCATTATGTCAATTCTTAAGACGTAGGCTTTTAACCCATTCCCCTCGATGATACAACTTGCTCTCTAGTCAAACCTTTAAAAATTGGTACCACTAGGTTAAATGTTAAATGAACATGATATAATGGATTAGAAAAACCTAAAAATTCGGTCGAGGCAAGTGTTAGACATTTTGTCCTTAAGACAAGTTTAGGCCCCACTATGGTGCTCATGGTTGATCGGCGCATGTCTCCCAGGATATAACGACCATGTCCTTGTAATAGTAGCACTCCAAATCACAAGGCTCCATAAACCACGATTATGTTGAAAACTCTCTTATAAAATCTAAGATACCTCTTTGGAAAACATGTGACTATTCATGAAGAGTCAAAAGTTGCAACTCTTCATTTGAGTAGACACATCTTTCTACCAAAAGGCTTCACTTGTAATTTCCATTCAATTAATGAATTTAATATAATAATAATATTATTAAATTTTCCAACATAAATAAACAAAATAGGTACGATATAGAAAGTGAACAAATAAACAACGAACAAAGCTCGCTATGGAAAGTACTTGTGCCTTCATTGATATATTACTCATTTGGAAATTTTTCAAAATAATTGAAAGTAGTTTAGGTGCAATTGGTTTTGAGTTTCAAAAGCACTTTAAGTGTTTTTTTTTAGAATAAGTACCATATATGTGCTTCTTGCAGAAAGTACTTAAGATGCTTTTTCAGAATTCATTTGAATTTGTACTGAAGATTGCTTTCAAAAACATTTGTATTAAAAACTTTTTCAATTATTTTAAAAGTACTTCCAAACGAACTCTTAGAGGTGTTTTTTTTTTTTATACAAAAGATGACGAGCTGATGCCTTTGTCACGACAGTCCATCTTTCCAAACAGACTCTTAGTATTTTGAATGCTTGTTTTCTTATTTACTTATTTAAGCAATACTTTAATTAATCCATAAATTATTGCAAGGGAGATCAAACTTGAATACAAGTGTAAGAGCAAACTACTAATTAAGCCATCTTGACTACTGTTTTTGGGTTCATGTTAATTAATCATGCATGATCTCTTATTTTCGTTATTTATTTTGTATTTTCTCTCTCATTACTTCAATTTTTCTCATTTTATTAATAGCTCGCCAATTAGTGCATGCTTCATGCTTTGTACGAAGCTAACACTAGTTTATAGTTAAATGATCACAACTTGACAAATCAAGTCTACTATTGAATACATAATTCATCGAAATTTTTCTTACAAATATTGCTATCACAAATTTCCAAGTAACCAACGTGACAATGGATGCAATAATTGTACTTGGGTATCGTTATCGTCCAATTTTCTAATTATGTTACAAATTAAATACGTATTATAATTAACTACTAAGAACCGAAAACATCATTGCTATGATTAAAATTTTAAAAATGATAACAACAACAACATTAAGAAAACAAAATTATCATAATAATAATAATAAGAAAACATTTAAGAATTTGTTAGACCATACTAATTGTAATTAACATTTTTTAGCCTAATTAATTAGTAAAACTAATACTTCATTATACACCAAGGAGAGAGCGCTCCCCTCAGGAACCCTAGCCTCTGCTGCTCCCCTCAAGAACCTGGCCTCCGCCGCCGGCCTCTAGCTAAGGCTGGGGACCGGTGGGCAACCTATCCCTCCTCTCCTTCTTCTCCTATAGCCTTCCACTCTTTCTCTCCTAGCCATCCTTTTTCAGCCCTCCACCTTCCTCCCATCCTGTGTTCTTCCCCCCTCCCCCCCCCCCCCAATCCCTCAGATTCATACCTTGCCCTCATGTGCCTCTTTGTTCTTGGGTCCGAGTCGGTGTTTGTGTTTGGGTCAACTTGTTTTTGGAGGCCCGCTACATGTGGTTTCCATATCTGGTGGTGGCTCCCTTCGGCTTGTGTGGCTTGGTTTTCGGTGTGTGGATGCTGGCATCCCACTAGTGGGTGCGCCGAATTTTGGTTCCCTTCTCGGTTTCTTTCCCTTGTTTCGCTTCGGGCGAGTTTTATGTAATTTTAGTTTAATTTAGTTTTCATAGATTAGTGTCTTCCTAGGAAAATTGCTCTCTAGGGTTCCTAGGTCTCCTTAGGTTGTCTAGGAGAGTGCATGTCTGAAGATTGTATACGGCATTTGGCGTCGAGTTACCTCCAATTTGTTGGAGACATTTTCAATTGGTGGTTCAGGCTGGTTTTGCAGCGTGTGGAAAGGACTATGGAAGCCATGGTCGCATGCTTTGCCGCACGGTTGACGCTCACAGCACATCAATGGTTATACGCTAAATGTTTGGTGGGTGGAAGATTCCCCTGATTTGCTTAGAGATATCTTGGAATTTGTTTATGTATTGACATTTGGGGATAAGTTCTTTCATCGTGCGGGACACTGTTTTTCCTTAGACCGGATTCTCTGGCAAGGTTTTATCGAGGCCCAATATGCACACTTCAATTTGTTGTCAGTTTGTCCTTGTATTGCTTTGTTTGCAATGAATATCAAATATCGTATTTCTCTCAACAACAAAAAAAACATTTTTTAGCCTAAACCTTTGTGCGTAGTAGAACAATGTAAACAAGTTAAGTGTTAGATGTTGGATTTGGTACTTCTACTCAGGCTATTCATGTAGAATAAAATAACTTTTTTCATAATTCTTTTCCTAATTGTTGTTTAAGGGGCTTTGGAGAAGTAGCTTTCCATACTGAATTGTTGTGATTATAGAGTTCATCCGCGTTGGAAAGTTTGACTAAAGACCATGCATGCACGCCTTCATAGATGTTTAGGCATATACTTTACGCCTCTTTCAACTTGATTTGATGTGTCTTAACGTGCTTAATTAGATACACATGAAATTTTAGGAGCACAGTTTTCAAGCAGATGAGAAATTCTAAAGTAGGTTTTGGTCTGCGTTTGGGGTCACGAGAAGACCTTAGCGGCGCTCCAGCGGAATCCACGAATTTGAATCTTTTGTTTTCAAATTTTCACTCTTTTTTACTAAGTTTTTTCTATCCTATTTTTATTGGGTTTTCTTCTAATTCTAGAGGGTAAGAACTCACATATGCTAATTTAGATAAAATTATTTTTGTACTTCATATATATACGTATTTGAGTGAGTTTATAGTGCATATCATCATGTTTCTAGAAAATTTGTTCAAGGGTTTCATTATAATTCAATATATATCTTGAGGTTACGCGTGGTGGAAGATTCTGTGGAATACAGTCGTGAACCAAGATTGCAATGTTACAAAAGAAGACGTAGCGGCTAGGTAAGTCCTAGATTAGTCTAAAAGGGTAACCTTGGCACGGCTGCTCCCCCACACTCCGTCGACGAGACTCGACAAAGACCACCACCATTGAAACCTACTCCTCACCACAAACTCATCCCTAACATTCATTTCACAAAATTCGAACCACAACCCTCTGAAAGCACGAGCTGCGTCACGGTTTCATTTTTCTGGTGTTGTCCTCATTATTCCGGCGACAGTAAGTCTTGAAGATGTCACCAATCAATACCTCTCGTAGAGTAGAGTTATGATCTTTAGTTTGCATCATGTAGTTTGAATAGGTTTTTTAAAATATTTATTAATATATAGTAAGGGGAGGGGAGAGTTTAAAACTACTACATTAAATTATGGTAAGGGGAGTTTCTCTCGACATTTAGGTTAAGCATTTAGAATTCAAGGTTAGGAGTTTAGTGTTTGGAGTTTACACCATAGAGTTCATACTGAGGATATTAATTCTAATATGAAGCTTAAAAGTATATTAATTAAGCATTATCAAGAAAAATCACTTAGTACTATGATTTAATAGTTAATTAAAATATTATCACGAAGACTATATCAAGCTATATAGTGTGTAGCAATGATGAGGCTGTGCTCATCCATCAAGACCTCCTCACCTCCTCAACCGCAAAACACTTCTCCTCGCTACGAACCATCTGGATTGCAGAGAACGAAACAGACTCCATTTGAAGAGGTGAAAAAGGAATTTAGGGTTTAAGAGTTTAGTGTTGAGTGTTAAGCGTTGACAAGTTAGAATTTTGAGTTTTGTTCACATGACTTCGTAGCATAACCTTCAATTATTTACGACAAAACCTAAGAGTAAAACTCGAAAAGGAGTACGAAAACTTGGAGAATTGTTGGCTCGCTTTGAATTTTGAGTGAGAACAAAGATTAGGTTAGGCATGTGAAGAAATTGTGGCACTAAATTCTACTTGCCATGATTTGAGAGGGAGTAAACCTAAGGTACACGTCAATTTGACGGATCGATATGACAGCCGATCTGCCAATCCGTGTCCCACGCGGAAAGATAGGTGCCTGGCCTTTTGCCGAAGTCTATCGGTACGGGCGTAAACAGTTATGTCCTCAGATTATTCATAACCGTTGAATTTTTTATCAATGGTCCTTATAATTTTACAAAAATGCATGATTAACAGTTCAAATGAATTATTCATTGATAAAAAAATAAAATTAACCTATTAATACTATTATTTTTAAAAAAAGGACAATGTTTTTCACATTTTTTTTTACTTCTCACAAACTCTTGTTAATTTTTTTTTTTAGTACATCAATATCTTTTACACTAAGGGGAGGGGGAGTTCGGCTAAGCCACACAATAGGCAGTCTAATTTAGTATCGAATTCATCATCCACGATATTCGAACCTAAGACCTCTCACTTCTTAGAGAAGAGGAATACTACTAGACCGTAGTGTGGGATAAAATCGTTTCTTGCTTGGATTTCTTGATTTGTTCATCTTCTGGTTAGGATTTTCTTTCTTGTTAAGTAGATTGTATATATGGGTTCTTGATATCATGGTTTACTCCACTGTCAAAATTGAAGGCTTGGTTTGGAATCCTTACAATGAAATTGCAATATGATAATTTTGGTAAGTAGAGTTATCAATTTTGATTTGTGTTTAGGGGATATGACTTGTTTGATTTCTTTACTAGAGATTCTCCATGACCTTCTAAGTTTGTCATTAGTACAGAGACTAGTATTACATAGGAAATTACAATTGCTTCTAAAGATTGGGTGAACAAGGACTTGGCTTTACTCAGTCTTCTTATTGCTACACTTTCAGATGATATAATGGAACATGTTATTAGTTGCAAAATTTTACATGAAGCTTAAAGATTGAACTCTATACTGCACAAAAAGGTGGTGGTTCAGTGGACAAATTCTTGTTAAGATTGAAAGGTATATGGATCAATTAGTCTCTGATGGTGAGAAGATCACTGATAATGAATTCATTATAGCAATTTTGTCTGGTTTACCTGTTGATTTTGATATGATCAAGATTGTAATTCTTGCAAGGGATTTAACTATGTCCTTAAAGGATTACAGGGCTCAATTTCTTGGGCTTGAGGCTACTATTGAATCAAGGATGCACTCTCTGAGTAATTCTATGTCAGCTATGTATGTACAAGGAGGGGGATCTAATTCTCACATATTCCAAGGAGGTTATCAAAGATTTGAGTAGAGTGAGAGTTCAAATTCCCAAAGATATTCAAATGGTTATGATGAGGATCAATCTCTTGGCAATAAATCTATGAGTTTCAATGAGATTTTGGATTTATGAGCAATGGTAATAAGTCTATTTAATTTCAACACCGGAATAATTTTCTGGTGGCAACAGGAAATTCAATCGTCGTAACAACAACAATCAAGATCTTTCTCTGGTGGCTTTGGAAATGGATTAGAAGGTGGCATTGATAATAACAACATTTTTTTTTCTGGAAATAGGAAAGATCATCAATTTCAATATGGAAGTAACTTCTCTGGTAGTGGTTCAAATAAAAGTAGCAACTGGAATGGTAATACAAACTACAAGTTTGCAAATTCACCAAAATGTCAAATATATTATATGAGAGGACATACTGCACCAAATTGCTATTATTGGACTGACAATGGTCAATCTTCTAGTTTTGTTGTTTGCCAAATTTGTGAAAAAAGGGATCATATTGCTCTTGATTGTTATCACATGAACAATTTTTCTTATCAAGGCAATCCACCACCACCACCTTCTCTTGTTGCAATGGCTACACAAACCAACATTGATCAATGAAATGCTTCGTCAAATAATGGTCAGGGTTGTCTAGTGTTGAGACATGGAATGTGGACATAGGTTTAGCTCACCATATGACTGTAAATGTCAATGCTTTATCTCAAGTTACACTTTCTTATGGTGATGAGAAGATCATTGTTGATAGTGGTGAGGGTTTGGTAGTCAAACACATTGGTTCTCCAATCATTTCCGCACATAATCATGCTTTAATTCTACACAATATCTTACATATACCTATGACCATTGTCAATTTTTTATCAATTAAGAAACTTAGCAAAGATAATAATTGTTGCTTTAATGTGATGATGTGACTTTCTTTATACAGGACATAAATCCATAAGGGTATTTTGTACTGAGGAAAGAGTGATGGTGAGGAACTATTCAAAATTCCAGTCAATGTGTATGCAAATTCTTTTTCTTCAAGGCTAAGTAAGTGTGCTACATTCTTAGGAAAGAAGGTGCAGACATCAACTTGGCATCAAAGGCTAGAACATCTATCTGAGGAGGTGTTGGCTGCAATATTGAAAGCTTCAAATATATTAGTTAGCATAGGTTCTTGTCTTTGTGTGTTCTTCTTGTATTCATGGCAAATGAGTAGACAATCTTTCCCCGTAAAATAGGTTAAGGCTAGTAGTTTGTTTGAAAAAATCCATTCTAATGTATGAGGTCCATCTCCAAAGCAATCTGTGATGGGTATAGATATTAATTGAACTTTGTGGATAAATATTCAAGATTCATGTGGATATTTCTAATGGTAAATAAATCAGAAGCTTTTTAGATCTTTATCAAATTTGCCTCAAATCAGTTACATGCCTTAATTAAATGCCTCAAATTTCATACTTTTGCCTCAAATAAAGGAATAAGACATATGATTTTATGTCCACATACCCCTCAGCAAAATGGTATTGCTGGAAAGAAATGGACATGTAGTTCGAATTGCAATCACATTAATGTCAGAAGCAAGTTTCCCTCTCATGTTTTGGTATCATGCATGTTTTCATGCTGCCTTGTTGATTAATAGAATGCCATGTAAAATTTAGGCATGAAAAATCCTTATCAATTGGTATTTGGTCATATTCCAGATGTGCATAATTTCAAAGTATTTGATAATGCAGTGTACCTTTTCCTAAGACCATTTAATGACATTAAGCTATAGTCTAGATCTACTTAGTGTGTTTTTCTTGGATATCCTATAAGATACAAAGGAATTTTATGCTAGGATGTGAAAAATAATAAGTTGATTCTGTCTAGGCATGTTATATATAATGCAGATGTTCCAGAATAAAAAAGATCCTCAGTTTTACAAGTTCAAGACAACCTCCAATTGTTATACAACTACCAATTTCTGGTGTGATACATATGTACAATCATCAGCTTCTATGTCTCATCAAGAGGTTAATTCAATCTTAATGCCATATATGGAATTACAAACAAGCTTTTGTGATCTTGCTAGTTCTTCAGATAAATAGGACTCAACTTCAACTCCTCATCACTATCACTGTATTTCAACATTAAATACATCACCTTTGTTGCATGTCCATCACAACTCAGAACTTGAGGTAATCATTCCTATTTCATTACAATATAGTATTAATTACAAAGTTTCTCCGTTTGTGTCAAGTTTAATGCCCACATCATTAAATGGTAATAAGATTGAAAAGTAGTACAATTGAAAAGAAGAACTATGCAACATTCTTAGCTACTTTTCTTGAATTACAATCATTATAATTGATTGTAGATGAACCATTTTCTGGTGGATTTCATTTGTTATTGAAGTGACTGATTCTGTAGAATCGTCTTGTTTTAAAAAGGCTTCTAGTATGTCACTGTGGCAAAATGCTATATGATTCTTTAGAGAACAATGAACTTGGGTTTTAGTTCCACCACCCACTAATAGGTCATTTGTTGATAGTAAATAGGTGTACAAAGTAAAGAAGAATCCTGATGGTAGGATTTCAAAATACAAAGCTAGATTAGTAGCTCAAGGTTTCTCTCAAGAACATGGAGTGAACTATTCTGATACATTTAGTCCAGTTGTAAGGCATACAACAATTAGACTAATTCTGGCTTTAGCTGCAATGAATCATTGGTAACCGAAACGGTTGGATTTTAAGAATGCATTTTTACATAGAGATATGCAATAAGATGTCTATATGAAGCAGCTACAAAGGTTTTTGAGCCTACATGTCCAACTCATGTTTGTAAACTCATAAAGTCTCTATATGGTCTAAAACAAGCACCAAGAGCCTGAAATCCAAATTTACAAGTTATCTACTTGCCAGTGGTTTCATGCTTCAATGTTTGACAATAGCTTGATCATGAAGAAATATGGGATAGATATATCATACTTCTTCTCATGTAAACCCGTTTCTACTCCTTGTAAGCCTCATAGTTCAATAATAGTGACATAAGGTGTTCATTTGACATATCTTTCTTTTTATAGAAGTATAGTTGGTTCTTTGCAATATTTGGCATTCACTAGGCAAGATATACTTGAATTTTACAGCTTAATTCTCATTGTATTGCATAACTGAAAATATATACAAGATACAATCCTTGTTCCATAAGGAAACAATAAACAATAAAGGACAAACACATATCCTTCCTAATAAAGGATTCCTAATATTTACAATATATATTTACATACCCTTTTAATTATTACTCACGGCAACACTCCCCCTCAAGTTAGAGCATAGATATCACACATGCCCAACTTGACAAGTGAGTCACCAAAAGATCTACTACACACGGCATGAGTGAGGATATCCGCAAGTTGCTATTCCGAGTTCACAAATGGTATTAACACAATCTTCTTCTCAAGTTTTTCCTTAATGAAATGATGATCAACCTCCACATACTTTGTTCTGTCATGTTGTACCAGGTTCTCTGCAATCTCCCGTGCGGACTTATTATCACAATACAAACTTGTGGCCTTTTTTGGTTTGAAACCTAGACCCCAAAGTAACTTACATAACCAATGAACTTCACATACTCCATGTGCCATGCCTCTGAATTCAGCCTCAGCTGAAGACATTGACACCACATTTTGTTTCTTGCTCCTCCAAGTAACTAGATTTCCACCAACAAACATAAATTATCCAGAAGTAGATCGTTTATCAATTATATCACCTGCCCAATCAGCATCAGTAAATCCCTCAATCTTCAAATGACTGGAATTTTTATACAAAATTCCTTTTCCTGGAGCCAACTTCAAATAAGCTAAAATCCGCATAACAGTTGCCATATGATCCACACTCGGTGGGTGCATAAACTGACCCACCACACTTACTACATAGGCTATATCCGGACGGGTATGAGCTAAATAAATTAGTCTTCCTACTAGCCTCTGATATTTTCCGTTATCTACTGGTTCTTGATCCGGATAAATCCCCAAGTAATGTTTCTTCACAATGGGAGTATCCACGGGTTTACACCTAAGCATACCTATTTCCTTCAATAAATCCAGAACATATTTTCGTTGAGACAAAAAAATACCTTTGGATGAACGAGCAACTTCAACTCCAAGAAAAAACTTTAAGTCACCTAAACTCTTCATCTAAAACTCGGCAGACAGGTTCTTCTCTAGTTTGACAATCTCATATGAATCATCACCTGTTATTATCATATCATCTACATAAATAATCAAGGCTATTACTTTACCGTTCCTCCGCTTCACAAATAAAGTATGATCAGAATGACTCTGATAATACCCATTCTTTCTCATGGCTTGAGTGAACCTCCCAAACTATGCACGAGGTGACTGCTTAAGCCCATAAAGTGACTTCCGCAATCGGCACAATCCCAATTTTCTCCGTTACTATACCCTAGAGGAAAATCCATATACACTTCTTCCTTTAGATGTCCATGAAGAAACGTATTTTTTACATCAAACTGTTTCAATGGCCAATTCAAATTTGCAGCTAATGAGATAAGGACTCGTATCGTATTCATCTTAGCCACCTGAGAGAAAGTTTCATGGAAATCAACTCTGTACATTTGAGTATACCCTTTCGCCACCAACCTTGCTTTATACCTGTCGAGTGATCCGTCAACCTTGTATTTAATTGTAAAAACCCATCGGCACCCAACTAGTTTTTTCCCTTTCGGCAGCTCAACTACTTCCCATGTATTATTTTTCTGCAATGCCCTCATCTCTTCATCCATAACTTCGGTCCATTCTCGACTCTTCAAAGCATCTTCTACTCGAGTTGGTACTTGAATTGAATCCACATTATTCGCCCAAGCTTGACGTTCTGATGAAAGGTTTTTACAAGACACATAATTGGCTATGGGATACTTCACTTTTCCTTCCAGAGAGAACCTGTCAGGAGGTACACCACGATTTTGCCTTGGTGGCAATTTATATGTACTTATAACATCATTAGTTACATGAGCATCACTAATGCTTACCTTAGGGATATCTAGAGAAGACGTATTGGACAGCAGCACTATTAAGCTAGAAATAGGGGGAAACTTCGGCAACAATCCTGGGGTTGCTTGCTTTGGCAGCAGCTGATGACCATCAGTATACTCCTCTTCGTCAGCACCAACACACAGACTAGTGGACTCATCTTCAGTAAGCAGCTGTTGACCACTCACAGCAGGTTCAGCAGGAAAAAACCGAGCATCAGCTGCATCACTTAGCACGGCACCGTACAATCCCCCTGAGGTCTCTGCTTCTTGTACATCCAACCATTCAAAGTCACCATCAAGATTACAACTAAAGATTTCCCCCTTGTGATCGAAAGGTGGTGATACACGAGCATAAAAATATTCTAACTCAAAGAAAGTCACATCCATAGTTATATACATATGGTGAATGGTAGGGTGGTAGCATTTGTAACCCTTCTAATGGGATGCAAAACCCATAAAGACACATCAAAAAGCATAAGGATCCAATTTACTACGATGAATCTTGTGAATATGAACATAAGCAACGCATCCAAACACTCGAGGAGTGAGGGTATTGGTAGAAACAACCGGAACATGGTCCATCAACACTTGGAATGGAGTACGAAATTCTACAACCCGGGATGGCATGCGATTTATAACATACACTGCATAGGTGATGGCGTATGGCCAAAAACTCTTAGGCACGGACCCACCAATAAGCAAGGCACGAGCAGTTTCCAAAATATGACGGTTTTTTCTCTTAGCTACCCCATTTTGTTGTGGGGTATAGGAACACGTTGTCTCATGGATAATTCCTTGATCACGGAAAAAGGAAGATAGCTTAGAGTTAACATATTCTCCCCTATTATTAGAACGAAGAACCTTAATAACAGAGGAATATTGAACAGCCACCATCTGAGAGAAAGACCGAATAATCGTACTTACGTCACTTTTATGTTTTAACACATACAACCATGTCATATGAGTGCAATCATCAACAAACGTAACAAACCACTTAACTCTTGAAACGGTACTAATGGGAGAAGACCCCCAAACATCTGAATGCACAAGCTAAAATGGAACCAATCTTTTATTTATACTAGGAGAAAACGAAGCACGATGGCTCTTAGCAAGAATACATACTTCACAATGTAAGTTTGATTCTTTTATTTCATGAAACATAGTAGGCAACATATGCCTTAAATAAGCAAAAGAAATATGTCCTAACCGACAATGCAACAACCAAACTTCTTGCAGATTACTAGTACGGGATGCTCGAACTGCATTAGCTTTGCCAGGAACAACGTCATCCATATAATACAACCTATCTTTCTTAGTACCACACCCAATTATCTCCTTGGTCTGAATATCCTGAAGCAAACAAAAAAAGGGATACATAAGTACAACACAATCCAATTACTCAGTAAATTGGGGAATAGATAATAAATGGTGAGACAATGACGGAACAAGCAGACAGTAGTGTAGAGAAAGAGATGGCGTAAGGTCCACTATGCCGGCCCTAGTCATCACGGTAGTGGTGCCATTTGCCGTGGCAACACATTTTTTATGCATCGTTGTCATATACTTAAATAACCTTTTATCAAACGTCATATGATCAGTTGCTCTAGAGTCCAGAATCCAACCTGTATGGTGTTCAATACCAGAGGCTAAAAGAACTCGCCCATCAGTACCTGTATTGGACGATGACTCACTAGGATTAGACCGGGTCAACAAGGCTTGACTCGGATCCCCTTGAGTAAGCACGGCATCTTTGTTTCCAATTGTTGCAGTAGCTACAGGTGGACGCTTCCCACTAGCTCCGTTAGTGGCTCGCACTTTAGTACGTAATTTCTTCTTCAATTCCGGGAACCATTCAGGTACCCCATGTTTTTTAAAACATGTATTTTCCGTATGATGGGTTTGCCCACAAAAGGTACACTTCAAATCATCTTTATTTTCTCGAGTGAATGGGTAAGAATTAGTTGATGAAGATGGGCCATAGAACAAGCCAGAAGAAGGAAGCCGTGACACCATAGCCACGGGAAGGTTCCTCTTTGGTTCCCAGTAGCACTACCTCCCATCATAGTAGCATGGCGTTGAGCTTCCTGCCTAACTACTGAAAAAACTTCCTCCATGGATGGTAAATGCTGAATTCTCAAAATATCACTATAGACCTTGTCAAAAATATCATCAAGTCCCGCCAAAAAAACATACACACCGTCTAATTAAACTTCCTCTCGAAGTGTCTTTAAGTCAAGAGCACACTCCATCTTGATTGGTCTTCTCTGATCTAGTTCTTACCAGACAGCTTTAAGATCGGCATAGTATACACCAATAGGTTGCCCTTCTTGGAGAAGTCGGAATGACTTTACCTTCAACTCATAAATCTGAGAGATATCAGACCCATCATAATACGTCCTAGCAACTTCTTCCCATACTTCTTTAGCGGTACGAAGATGGATGAAAAAACCGATGATGGTAGGATCCATGGAATTAAGCAACCATCCTTTCACAATTGCATTCCTAGTCTCCCAAGCATCATATTCGGCACTGTCTTCTTTGCTCTCTTTAAGACTCCCTGTCACGAACCCTTTCTTTCCACGCCCAGCAATATGCATCTCTAATACTTTGGACCACAGAGGATAATTTGATCCATTGAGTTTTACGGTATTTGGTACGTTTGAAACATCACTTTAAATTATGACCAGACTCATGACCGAGTTGTGAGATGAGCCATGCACCCCACCCTCCAATTTCAGTCCTGAACCTCCTTTGTCACCAACCATTGATCATGCACAGCAACACATAGAACACGATACACTGGTACAAAACACGACAGCTACACCCAAGGGTTTGGCTCGTCGTAGGGATGCAGTGATAGTCCAGAAACCTTGCTGTTTTCCTCCTTGCGATACACGGGTACAGTAGGTTTTGTTTTTTTTATTTTTTCTCTAGGGTACAATAGGCTCTTATACCAACTTGAATTTTATAGCTTAATTCTCATTGTATTGCATAACTAAAAATATATACAAGATACAATCCTTGTTCCATAAGGAAACAATAAACAACTAAGGACACAAACATATATCCTTCCTAATAAAGGATTCCTAATATTTACGTACCCTTTTAATTATTACTCACGACAACAGATATATTGCTTTTGCAGTGAATTTTGTATGCCAATTTATGACATCACCATCTGATATACATCTTGGGCAATGAAAATGATACTTAGGTACCTTCAAGGCATAGTGCAATATGGAATAGTATATTCAGCAGTTGCATAATCATGTATCGGTGCGTTTTCAGATTAGGCTGCAAACCTTAATACGAGAAGATCAAGGACTGGCTATATGTGTTCTTTAGCAATAATTTTATTTCTTGGCAATCAAAGAAGCAAAGCTCTGTTTTCATAATATAAGGCTTTGGATAAGGTATACATTGAAAGATTTAGAAATTTTTCTACCTAATCCTCCTATTATATACTGTGACAACATGTCAACAATTGCCTTAAGTGCCAATCCAGTGTTTCATATTCTCGAATCAAACATCTAGATACTAACTATCACTTTGTTCGAGAAAGGGTTCAACAAGTGACTTGGAAGTGAATTACATTCCAATTGATGATCAGACATCTGATGTCTTGACAAAAGGGCTTCATGGTCCTTCATTTATTAAACATTGTTATAGTCTTAAGCTTAGAAATCTCAGCTGAGATTGAGGGGGATGCTGACTATCATTGACTAAGGAAGTTAGTTAGGTTGCTGTTATAACTGCATTAGTTGATGTGGCAGTTTTCTTAAACTATAAGAAAGCTCTCTGAGCTATATAAAGAGTGTAAGGATATTGTATTTGATTATGTAAGAAAATATACAAGCTTCAGTCATTCAATTATCTCTTTTGTTCTTGGTATTCATCTTCTTCCTTTCCTTTTGATTCTGTCTTGCAACATCTGGGTTTTTTGCAATACTATTATCATTTTTTGTGGCTGTAAATAAATTTGGTAGATTGTAAACGATTTTATGTGTTTTTAGATCCGGCTAGGCCTATTATTTGAAACTCCATAGCTCAATCGGCAATATTTTATTTAGACACTGCTTGAGTTTTTACATTTAACGGTGTAAGAAGATTTCTTCTAACATAACATAATAACGTGGCATCATTAAATAGTACAAACACTATAATCATAATCATTTGTTCTCTTTATCTCTATACAAATATAATTATCTATATTGATGATGAATTCAAAATTTACTTTGGAGGTCATTTAGTAATCCATATATGATGAATCAAACAACTGACGGTTTATCATGAGGATGTTACTTTTTACCATAACCAATGATTTGTTCTCGCATAAAGATGACCAATGGTATCCAAATGGAATATGAATTTTCTAGAGATGATATTTAGATGATGAGAAAAATGATGAATGAGTCCAATATCACATTTGCACAATAAAATGATGTCACATTATCATGTAAAGAGTCAAACAATGTCCTTTCTTTTAGTCCCAAGTTTGATTTCCAGTGCCATAGAATTCAAGTGTGATCGTTACATTGTAGGTAGCATGTTCCTGGGAGGATTTAATATTTTTAAACTTTGTAACGAAAGCTAAAATGTTGGTCTTTATTTTTCACATTAAAAAGAATCGTTCTCTGAACATATACAAAAATTATGGTGGAGTATCTAAAGGAAAATGGTTTATGCACAACATTTTCTTTTTATGCACATCCTTATTTATTTATATCTCTTGATTCTCTTTTAATTTATACGACCCAAACATTAGAACTAAAGAGGGATGTGCAGAGGAAATAAGGGATGTGCAGAGAAAAGAAAGGATGTGTTGTGGAAATAAACAAAAATGCAAAAATCAAATTTTCGGGACAAATATTTTGACACTTATTTTTAGCCATTAGACTTTATAACATCTGACGGTCTTGATAAATAGTGATGTGGAGGCTTTTAAGACTTGAATGATGATGTTGATTATAACTAATAAAAATCAATACTAGTAATGAATTATGAAACAACTAATACAATAAAACTGGAAAAGGAAAAAGAAAAGCATCAATCTGATGACATGAAGCCTAACGAGGGACTGACCAAGAACGTAAGAAGGAGGCGAAGAGAAAATTCCAGCGGATTTCACTACGTGCTTCTTTGATTCGATTACAAAATTCCATAACTATATTATTAAGCTACCATTTGATCTTTTGATTAGGTAAAAAAAAAAAAACCTTAAACCCTAATCAACCACATTATAATTGATCCAAGAACCCAAAACATATGAAAAAGGAATAGAAATGTTTAGCACTAGCATAGGCAAAGCATTTGGCAGCATCATTGGTTTCAACCACACATGATTTATCTTTGATCGAATTTTCATCCGGATCTAGGGTTAGAGTTTGATGCAAACATAACATGCCATTTTCCTCTTATTTGCAATCTCAAAACATTCTTCTTGAACTTGAAATTGCTAGGCGCTGCTTTAACAACACCAAATTTGACGGCGTGAGTGATAGGAAGTCGAGGGGTTGCTGTTGGATGAAGCAATTGGGATGGTCGGGTTGCTGCACTTGCCTCCAAAGATGTCATTTTTATTCCTTTCTTAGGGATTTTTTTTTTTTAATTTTTCCTCTCAATTTTATTCTTTCTTATTTTAATTTCTATATATTGTTAGTTATACTCCACATCATTATGGATCCAAGTTATTTAATGTTTAAAAGTTTCCATATCTTTCTTAATGAATACCGTTAAATGTTATAAAATCTAAAAACTATAAAGAACTCTCTCTCTCTCTGTATATATATATTCAGAAAATCGATTCTATGCTACATAATAAAGAACAGAGAAAAAGTCTTGCCATATATGTCAACTTATTATTGTATCAAGGTATATATGCAAACAAATCATCATAATTCCTTAGTTGTGTGTACACACACACTCTTCATTACGGATCATAATAAAACAAAATGAAATATAAGTTCAAAATGAGAATTGTGTGTACCGCAAACACTATGTAATTTTTATGTGTTATAATATAGGTGAACAACATAGTTGATATGTCTTATTTTTAAAATATAACTTTTATAATTTTAGGGAATAGTAACGCTACGTACGTAGCAGTGTTTACAAAAACTTGGCTCGAACAAGGATCTATGCTTACAGCATTTATAATCTACGTAAAAAGTAAACTCTTTTGTTCTTGCGTTAAGCCTAATTCAATTTGGATTCAAATCATCTCATAAGTAATCCAATCGAGTAAACTTTTACTTAGCACATATGGGCATCACAGTCACCTTTGACTAACACCATCCCATTTAATATCTCAGTTTGATAATTTCTTCTTCTGTCTTTTAAAGGGTGTATGGTGTTTGTTTTGTTTAGTCACTGCAAGAAAATCCTAAACGTTCAGTTCTACTTATCCTAGCAAAATGATTGTTGAACCCAAATTTCAGCATCATTTCGTTAGTTTGTTGAGGCATATGGGTTGGGAATTAATTCCAATTAATTTGGTTGTGCTTTGCTGATTTCGATTTCATGCTAATCCAAGCTCAAAGTTCAAGCTAAATTTACATATGAACTTGGGAGTTCATATTCAAATATAGCTCCTAATTTCTTTGCTTATATTTTTTGTTATTTTATGTTTTTATATTGGAAAAGTTTGTGACTGTGACACAAAGCCCGGTATAAAAAGCACAGCCGAGCAACTGTATTTTAAATCGGGTATCGTATGATGGCAAGGATATATAGGACAAAACCAAATCAAATCATGTAAAGATAGCATATTGCAACTTTATAAGCAGCAGCTTTGCATCTGACCACAGAAAAGTGAGGATTTTTCATTTTGACCTGTCGTATATGAACAAACACGACCCCCCACCCCCACCCCCACCCCCACCCCCACAAAACACATCAAATTCGGGTCTCTGATCATATTTGTGAGAATTTCGAAAATTTATGAATCGTGTCTGTTTATCGTACATCGTACGGTCATTTTTAGTAAGTACTGTTTTGAGTTCAATTTTAAATAAAAAAAAAATTAAAATGATTTCTGATCGCATGATTTACTATGAACAGACACGATTCACAGATTTCCAGAATCTTCACAAAAAATATCCAAAGAGGATCCTCATTCCTCAACATCTCCCTCTACCTTTTTTTTTCTATTTTTTCAATGAATTCGGGTGCATGGGGAGGTAGAGATGGGATTTTCTAAAAATTTATTGCATTAGTGGAGATTAGAAATACATTTTATTTTGTAAATTTTTTTTTAAAGAGAATCGTCTATATTTTAATTTATTATTTATAAATTATTCTGGTTAAATATTAGATGAATATAAAATTATTAAGACGTTTAATTGTAGTAAAAAATGAATAAATACGATTCTACAAAAAAAAAAACACAAAAATGACTACCATTTAATCTAACAATCAATATGGTTTAAGATTTGAGTAATTTTTTGTAGAGATGATCTTTGAGAGAAGACCTAAAATATAAACGATGAGATCACTGAAATACATTATTATAAAGTGAGCCCTAAGAAAGTGTATCTAAATATGTGTTAAAAAATATGTCCCCGAATCCTTACGCATGTATATATAATCAAACTGTTGTTTGTAAATAGTGATAAGTGAATAATTTTCTACATATAAAAGTAGGACTCCAAACAATATTCCCTTAGACCCTTGGTTAAAACCCACATGAGCCCTACTCCTTGCTTTTCCATTTAAATGTAGCTGCTGCCTCAGAGCAATCGATTATACTATTGGTTGGGGACTATTGCATGTCCTCTAGGCTGTGTCGAGAAAAAAGTAAAATCGCATAGATTCCATGTTTGATTTTTGGTTGTCTTTGTTAATCATTCCTTTCCTTTTGCATGCATCCTTGCCCTTGTTTAACTCAAGCATATAATTATTGCTCAGAATTGACATGAACGTGCAGCTTGTCAGTATAGTTTTGGCCAATTTTGTGTCTTGAGTACTTTTTTGTTTCTATCTTTACCTACCGCCTTTTATTGCAGATTATTATTTGTTCTCAAAAGAAATTATCTAAAAATGATTTAGTTAATTAATTTTATGTAAGAAATAATTAAAACCAAGATTTCTTTTTTAATAAAACGATATATTTACACTATAAGGGGTGGGCGAATATATTAGTTTGTAACTTGTCATCAATGAGATTCGAATATCAAATTTCACACTTATAAGTGAAGAAAAAATACATCTTGCCCATAGTTCAGTAGGAAAACCTACTGTTTTAACTTGATGCGTTGCTGAAAAACATTCAAGCTGGCATCCACATGTAATTTCTTTGAACTTAAGAAAAAAAATTTTGGTTGGAAAATGCTAGCTAGCTAGCTCTCACATTGAATTATTTAAGACTGATTTTTATTTACCGATTATTAAACTATTCAGCTAGGCCCTTAGATTCAGAATTTTTATTGTCACTTTTAATTTTCTACTCATAATTATATTATATATACCAGAGACAATTGTTTGGGTTATATATATCAAGAAAGAAATACAAATTTAGATGTCGTGAATGTAAGACAGCACACGTTTTATGATAAATGGAATATGATAAGAGAAGAACGCAAGAAAAAAAAAATCTAGCGTATTTTGGATGAATGTAAGACACCCCTTGAAATAATTACTTGCTAGAGCTATAACGATGAAAATTTGATAACTCTACATTTGACAGAGTTCTCATAGTTTGTACGAAATGGGAATAATGCCCTTATTCTAGCGTATTTTGGTGGTGTTTGCCTCTTCTTTCTAAGTTTTTTATGCTCCTCGTATGATTAGGCAACACGTTTACTCCCCCTTGCGGGACTGGGAGTCAGTAGTTTGACTCCTGCTTGTATTTCTCTTTACAAATGCGATTAGACACTGTTTCTCATGTCTTTTGACTAAAAAGACCCTTTCGGATCCTCTTCCTTTCAAAAAAAAACTTCAGCAGTTAACTAGAAAGATCCAAAATGTGCCAAAAAGTTCAGTCGTTAAGTGGAAAGACATGAAATTTAGCATTTTAGTTAATCTGCTAAATCTTGCCTAGATAAAAGGTATGGCATCGGATTAGATTTTGATTTGTTGTTGTACGTAAGTAGTAGAAAATTCTACACGAGATCTCATCATCTAGTAACTTAATTAGAATTATTTTTAATTAGAATTATTTTAAGCCGTTAGAGTACTTGTTCATTACCCTTAAAAGGACTTAAAGTATAACTAATAATGGCACCAAAGTCTAGGCGCCTAGAAGATTTTGAGCATAGACTTCGTTTGTAGTGGTTTCCAAATGGTAGAACCGCTTTATGTTTAAAGCTGCACAAACTTTTGCCATTTCCTTGCTGTCTTCCTTCTTTGATTAAGTTTGAATCAAAGAACATGTCCACTCTAATTATCATCCACCATGCATCCACCATCCACACTATCTCACCATCATTACCGTCGTTGTCATTTAGTACTATTTTTGTGGTTATCATTTCACAACCTAATCGATGAAAATAAATAATTTCAGTTACTGTTTCTGAAGAATTGTCACCACACACTTGTTAATTATTGGTGATATAACGCTCCATCAATATGATTATTAAACACGCTACACTCAATGACGAGATGAAAAGAGTGCGTTTAGTTACTATTTCAGATCTAAATTAATAGACTTTGAAGATAAAGATGAAAGGGAATCTCAATCAATCCATATCCTTGCAAATACGTTCAAGCAACAGCCCTCATCACGAAGACAATCAGCTTTTTGTATAATTGCATTCTTTTCTTAACAAAGCAGTAAGACAACGATTTAGATTAAGGAGTAATTATGCAAATAATATTAGACAAAACCCGTGAATTGAGTAAGGTAAGACTGCTTATATCCTTATTGCTAAGATGAATTAGGTTGACTGTTCATTATCTTAGCCTGAGAAGGAAAACATAATTAAAGCTGGTCAAGTTTCATTGTGCTTTAGTGCCAACTAAAGTGCGTGCATGCATCAGCGAGCTATCCAGTCACCTCACTGAGTTAAAAAAAAAATGTGGCTCTTTATGAATTCTCTACTATCTCACAATATAATTTTAATTTCTATGCTCATATTATAAAATATTATGCAAAAGACATAAAATGGTAAAAAGTTTCAGAAGAGTCTCATTTTTGCGATAGTCCCCATAGCATATCTTGGAGTTTATAACTACGAATGATGGTAGACATGTTTGTCGTTAGGAAACATACAAACGTGTCCAGAGATAATAATTTCTCTTTAAAGCCTTCCCCTGTAGACACCATAATTGTTCAAGATATATGGGAAGTGCAAAAACCTTGGAATCAAGGATATTTTTGCTTCTTTTTTTCTTCTAGGGTTTTCTTTTTCAAATCCTTGGGGGAATTGTGATATAGAACAAATGGCAGAATGGATCGAGGAGGAGATCGACTATCAGAAGATGAAAGGACGTAGTGGAAATTGATAGAGATAATACATAAGGTAGATTGATGGATAGGATTGTGACATGTGCAATGAGATTAGATAAGTTAGTTATGGTTGTTAGGATGTGTAGCTGTGAAGATTCTTGTATATATACCCATATGATGTAATAGCTTGGTGGCTAAGAAAACAAAATAACAAGAATTTAGTTTCTCTCTCTTCATTCTCTCTATCGAATCCTCTCTCTCTAGAAATTCTGCATTCAAGCTTCTTATTCTTCTTGATTAACATGGTATCAATCGCCATTGTTGCTGCTGCATCTCTCGATCCGTGACTCGGCTTCCGCTCTTCGTCTTCTTCTTCGACTTCGTCTTCTTTGATCATCTTCTGGTGAGCTATGATCACTTCCGATCAGCTCCGATTGGATCTTTCTGCAAGATTTTACATCTTCACGGCGCTTCCTCCACCAGATTCTAGGGTTTTCAAGAACGTGTTCTTTTTGCTAGCTTCTCTACAAAAATGGTAATTGCTTCTCAACTTCAGCTTATTCAATCACCAATAACTACTCTAATTTCTACGATTTCTACTTCAGTCAATGTGAAACTTGATGATTTGAATTATCTCAATTGGCACTTTCAAATGCAACTATTGCTGGAAAGTAATGGTATTATGGGATTTGTTAATGGTTCAATCCCTTATCCTGCACGATTTGAGTTGAATTCTGGTGAATTTGGTGTAAATTCTAGTAATTCATCACCTGTAGCAAACACAGATGCATACACTGTTTGGAAATTGCATGATTGAGCACTTATGCAACTCATTATTGCTACATTGTCCTCAATTGCTAAGTCATGTGCCATTGGTAACTCTAGTTCCAGGGAATTATGGACTCGACTTAAGGAACAATTATCCACTGTGTCAAAAACTAGTATTTTTCAGATGAAGTCTAACCTTCAAACAATCAAGAAAGGGTCTGATTCTATAACACAGTATTTGCAGAAAATTAAAGAAGCTCGTGACTATCTGTCAGTTGCTTGTGTGTTTCTTGATGATGAAGACATCATTATCTTGGCTTTTAATGGCTTACCTCTAGAGTACAATACATGTCGTACTGTTGTGAGAAGTCGAGAAAATGTCATGACAATCAAGGAATTTAGGTCTCAATTGTTTGCTGAAGAAGCAATTGTAGACAGTAACACTAATTTTTCTTTTCTCTCTGCCATGGTTGCTAATTCTCTTGCAGCTATGCATAAAGGGTCCAACATACCACATCAATCTTTTTCTTCTGGTGATGGTACATCATATCATCATAATGGGGGTCAGCCATATGTTGTGTCTGGAGGATTCAGATCTTTCTACAACAAGAACAAAGGCAAAAACTAATTTCATGCATCATAGAGATATTATAATCCTCGGCCAATGTATCCTACACAAACACATGTCTTACCTACACCTACTCCTGGTGTTCTTGGCCCTTCTCCAAGTCAGTTTGGAAGTCCTTCAGCACCTCCATCACAGACATGCCAATTATGTAATGCTGATGGTCACACTGCCCCCTATTGTTTCAATAAATCTTCTGATAGACAACAATGTCAAATCTTTGGTAAATTCAATCATACCACCTGGTATTGGTTTTAAAATGAAAAAGGTTATTCTTATATGGGACCTCAGTTTGCTTCAAGGGCAGGTACTTCAATGCAGGGCTACTTCTATCATGGTCCAAATGTGATGTCTAATTCTCAGTCACCTTCAATGCAAGCACTGAACATTATCTTCGCTCCATCTTCTCCACGTTCACAACTGGGATTTGTAGCTTCTACCTCTCAGTCACCACAAGTGTGGTTAACAGATTTAGGAGCCACTAATCACATGACAGCTGACCTTAACAACCTGTCTTTAGCTTCACCTTATCTAAATAATGAGGTTGTTAAAATTACTAATGGTGAAGGTTTGAGAGTTTCTCACACTGGCAATTCCATACTTACAACTCCTGTTAATCCTATCAAGTTGAACTTCATTCTATATGTCCCTAAATTGACACAAAATTTATTGTCAGTTCATAAGATTTGTTTGGATAATAATTGTTGGCTAATCTTTGATGCATTTTGTTTCTGGATTCAGGAAAAGGCCACGGGGAGACTTCCGTCTAAAGGGCTTTGCGGTAATAGACTCTACCATATTCACTCACTCTCCAATGGATCTCCAATACACTAGTCTTCTCAATCTGCATCTGTTGCTTACCTTGGTCAGCTTGTTGGTTCTAGCCTATGGCATAATAGGTTAGGACATCCCTCCAACCACATAGTCTCATTACTACTTAAACAAGCAAATATCACTTGTAATAAAGATACAACTTCAGCTATGTGTCAAAGTTGTCTCGAAGGTAAATTTACAAAGTTACCATTTTCTTCTCCTCATACTAAGTCTGTCATACCCTTTGAAATTGTACACAGTGACCTTTGGGGTCCTTCACCATGTACTTCGATTGATGGATATAAATACTATGTTACCCTTATTGATGAATGCACTCGGTTTTGTTGGTTATTTCCCTTATCAAACAAATCAAACTTTTATGATGTGTTTGTTACTTTCTATGCATTTGTTTCCACTCAGTTTTCAACTTCTGTCAAAATTTTGCAAAGTGATGGGGGTGAATACATTACTCATAAGCTTCATACCTTTCTTTAAACCAAGGAAATTGTACATCATAAATCTTGTCCCTATACACCTGAGCAAAATGGGTTGGCTGAGAGGAAACATAGACATATTATTGAAACCATTGTCACTTTGTTACAATATGCTAACCTTCCTTCTCAGCTTTGGACCTTTGCTTGTCAAACAACCATCTACTTAATTAATAGGATGCCTCAACTAGTCTTACAACATTAATCACCATTTCAAGTCTTATATGGGAGTCAACATGCCATTACTCATCTTAAGGTCTTTGGTTGTTCCTGTTATCCCTCACTTCGCCCTTACCAAACTCCAAGCTAAAACAACCAAGTGTGTTTTTCTGGGATATGCATCTAAATATAAGGGGTATATATGCTATGAAGTACAAAAAGCGAAGTTCTTTGTCTCCAGACATGTTGGCTTTGATGAAACTGAGTTTCCTTATCTCAGTTTACTTAAATTGAACAAACAACCTAATAGTTCATCTATCTTACTAAAACAATCATGTTTCCCATCATCAACTTATCCTACACTAGTTCCCAATGATGATAATATACTAGTTGTCCGTATGTCTCATGTTCCTTCTTCATCTCATTCTTCTACTATCCCACCCCCAGATTCGAGTGTCCATCTGTCTAGTCTTATTAATCATGTACCAACACCTGAAGTCTCTCTTTCACCTATCTCATCTCCAACTTTTCAGTCCATTAATACTACAGTACCTGACCCTTCTCAACTCCATGTAGATTCTGAATTTAGTCCAGATTGTTTGCAAGTGGTATTACCTATTGCACCACTAAATATGCATCACATGCAGACCAAAAGTAAGAGTGGCATTATCAAACACAAGGCTTTCTTGAGTACTTTAGAGACATCTGGTGAGGTTGACATGTATCTAATTGAGCCATCAACTTATAAAACTGCTATGAAACCATCTGTACGGAATAATGCTATGAAGGAAGAAATTGAAGCTCTTCATTCTCAGGCTACTTGGGCTCTTGTTCCTCTTCCATCTCAAGAGAACCTAGTAGGGTGTAAATGGGTGTTTAAGCTTAAAAAGAATGTTGATGGAACTGTTGCAAGGCATAAAGCTCAATTGGTTGCAAAGGTGTTCAATCAAGAAGAAGGGTTGGACCATGGAGAAACCTTTAGTCCAGTTGTAAAGCCTACCACAGTGAGATTAGTCTTGGCATTAGCTGCTTAATTTAACTGGCCTTTAAGGCAACTCGATGTTAAAAACGCATTTATGCATGGTATATTGCAAGAAGAAGTTTACATGGCACAACCACCTGAATTTGAAAATCCCAAATATCCTCATTTGGTTTGTAAGCTACATAAGTCCTTGTACGGTTTAAAACAAGCACCATGAGCCTGGAATGAAATATTCACAACTTTTCTTCCCTCTATAGGGTTATAGTCTACATATTCAGATTCTTCTCTCTTTTTGAAGTATGTTGGTTCTGACGTAGTGGTTCTGCTTCTCTATGTTGATGATATAATCTTAACTGGCAGTGCTACAGGTGCTATTCAACAGATCATTGATTCTTTTCTTACCAAGTTTGAGATTAAAGATTTGGGACCACTCCATTATTTTTTGGGCATTCAGATATCTCATATACCAACTGGTTTGTTTCTGTCACAAACTAAATATACTTATGACTTGCTAAACAAGACAAAAATGAGTGATTGCAAACCTTGCGACACTCCATACTTGCCCTATAATCGACTGTTGAATGATGATGGGGTTCTATTTCCAGATGCTAAAACATATCGAAGTATAGTTGGTGTGTTACAGTACCTTACTTTTACTCGTCCAGATATTGCATTTATAGTGCATCAAGTATGTCAGTTTATGCAACAACCTATGCTTTCTCATTTCACTGTTGTTAAATGTATTCTGCATTATTTGAAAGGCACCATATCATCTGGGATCAGTTATGCTGCTGGTGAAGTCTGTTTAAAAGCTTTTAGTGATGCAGATTGGGCAGGAGACCCAAATGATCGAAGATCTACTATGGGTTTAGTTGTGTTCCTTGGCTCAAATCCTATCTTGGTCCTCCAAGAAACAACAAATTGTTTCTCAGTCGCCCACAGAAGCAAGATATCGGGCCATGTCATCCACTGCAGCTGAACTTGATTAGATTCAACAACTTCTGACCTTTCTAAATATTAAAGTGGCTTCAGATCCTATGCTCTTTTGTGATAATCTGTCAGCAATTGCTCTCTCATTTAATCTGGTTCAACATAAAAAAACCAAGCATATTGAGATTAATGTTCATTTCATTCGTGAACGGATTGCTCAAAAGAGATTGTTTATGCAGTTTATGTCTTCTCATGAGCAATTTGCAGACATTCTCACTAAGGGGCTTAGTGCTCCTCTCTTTAAAACTCACTACAGCAATCTCATGCTCGGTACTTCACCATGCATGAGTTTGAGGGGGGATGATAGAGATAATACATAAGGTAGATTGATAGATAGGATTGTGACACGTGTAATGAGATTAGAGAAGTTAGTTATGGTTGTTAGGATGTGTAGCTGTGAAGATTCTTGTATATATACCCTTATGATGTAATAGCTTGGTAGCTAAGAAAACAAAATAACAAGAATTTAGTTTCTCTCTCTTCACTCTCTTTCTCGAATCCTCTCTCTCTCTAGAATTTCTGCATTCAAGCTTCTTATTCTTCTTGATTAACATAAATTTGTCTATATAGCGTCCGAGCTCTGAATCGGGCCCGTGATACCTTATCGGAAATAAACGACGTCATGAGTCAAACTCATTGCTTTTCCATAATGTAAGATGAATTTTAGCCATCCAGGGTCGTTTTCAACCTCCACAATGCAGTGTTAAGTTTGTAATAAAAAGTCGGACTTTTCGTTTGTCGTCCGAATTTATTTCGTTCGTCCTTTGAGTTGTCCCAACTAATTTATTATGTTTATTTAAACTGTTTGGCTGTTCATTTGTAATCATCAAGTTATCAATTAATCAAACAACTTTTGTGTTTTCAACCAAATCTGGTAGACATCAGAAATCATGTTCTTCGAGGACTTACGTTCATATTCTTCTTCTTTTGGGCTGTGTCAAATTGAAATTAAAATACGGCCAACTAATATAATTTTAACTTAATTGGTACGTACGTAAGCAAACTAGAAAAGGCATATGTCACACAATTGAATATGCATGCATTTGAACAGTGACAACTTTTCTTTCTTTGTCATTGGTTTGTTGAATGTTAGGAGCTTTAAAAAAAATGCTTGATTTTATTTTACTAAATGAAGGCCCTTCATCCTACCGACAACCCAAGAGCCGAGACCAAGATATCTGTCGTTTTGCATGGTATGAGTGCTTTTCTTCTGTTTTTGGATATTTTGGCTCGGCAGGAACCTAAAGGACTGAGTTATATACCCCACGAATCTCCTTTTCCTTTTTGTTGATAGTGAACGAAGACCAACCTCATCCCGACATACACATGATAGAAGTACTGCAGGTTCACAAACATCACCTACATCAGATTACTACTGGTAGCTAGTTAGTATTGTTAGAGTTAGTTTTGTGACCAGCTGTTGCTAAGTTAAAGTGCTGAGTCAGCACTCATTTGATGTATGTATAAATACTCTATCGATGTATGATTCTGATTTTATTGAAATGAAAGATTCAGTTTTTTTACTTTCTATCATGGTATCCCTCGCTGGTTTCTAACGGCGCGTTGATCCTACGCTTCCCCTTTCTCATACTTTCTTGTATTTTCTCACATTTTCTCGTCTCCCAAATAGATCTCTGTTTCTCCAATTCTTTAATTTCTGCTACAATTCGTCTGATTCTTCTCATGACGACAACTCTGAATTCTCCTAATTATTCTTCTCCAGGAAATTCTTCTGGTAATACTCATCACAATGAGGTCCCCAATCCTTCGATTGTTTTTCTCGGATCGATTACTGTTCAGAATATTACGGGCATGGCACCGACGAAGCTCAACCGTCATAATTTCATCACCTAGAGTAGTCTATTTCTTCCTATTTTGAAGAGATTCAAGCTTTTAGGGCTTGTAAATGGCGAAGATCCATGTCCTCCTCAATTTGTTCTTGATTCAGCCGGATCTTGAGTTCTCAACGCTACTTATGAAATCTGGTGTGAGCGAGATCAAATCCTGATTATTTGGATTAATTCTACTCTGTCTGAAGATCTGCTGCCTTTGACGGTTGGTATGGAGGATTCTCGATCTCTCTGGCAATCTCTCGAGCGTCGGTTCACTGGTGCTTCGTGCACACATGTTCATAGCCTTCGCTCCAAGCTTCAAACAATTCAGAAAAGTGAATCTTCTATGACTGACTATCTTAACTCAATCAAGATGATCTCCGATAAACATGCCGCAGCCGGCGAACCAATCTCTAAATCAGATCTGATAGCCTACATACTTTCTGGTTTACTTGATGATTACGTGTCATTTATTGACTTCATTGAAACCAAACTTGAACCTGTGCATGTTGATGAGCTTCACGGCCTACTATTGAGTAAGGAGATTTCGCTTCAAAAATGCAAATCACGAGCTTCTTCGTCTTCTGCTTCTGAGCCCTTTCATGCTTACACTGCTCAACAAGCTCCATCAAGTGTGAATTCTTTCAAAGGTAATTCTCGTAATCGATTTCCGAATCGAAATCGATTTAATCAATCAGCTGGCCTTCGATTTGGTCTCAATCATAATAATAATAACTATGGTAGTGTACTTGGTACTGCTCTTGCGAATTTTGGTCAGAATTCTGGATTTCAACATTTTGGTCAATCTTCTTTTATCTCGGGTCGGCCAAAACAGTACCAATTGTGTTTACAATTTGGACACTTTGCTTCTCCCTGCCGTCATCTCTCTCAGTTTGCCTCTGGTATGGCTAATGGCATGAATTTTTCTGGTGCACCTCCTACGGTAATGTCTGCTATAACATCCTCTACACCAAGCTATTGGCTCACAGATAGTGGGGCTTCACATCATGTCACACATGATCCTACTTTATTAAACTCAGCTATACCTTATTCTGGCACTGAGCAGCTCTTTGTTGGTGATGGCAAAGGTCTGTTTATTTCTTATATTGGTTCTGCATTATTACGTACATCTAATGCTACTTTTCAGTTGAATGATGTGTTACTGGTTCCCCAGGCATCACATAACTTGCTATCTGTTTACAAGTTCGTTACTGATAACGCTTATTCACTGACATTTGATCCTTTTGGATTCTATATAAAGGACCTAAGAACTAGGAGGATGCTTTTTCAGGGCCCCAGTGAAGGTGGCCTCTATCCTTTCTATTGAACGGCCTCTAATGGTGTTTCGAGCATCACCATTTCTTCTACAGCCCTCATGATTGCTAAAGTTGATGTTAATGTTTGGCATAAACGTTTAGGTCACCCCTCTAGTGTTGTTATCACTAGTATTGTGCATAAGAATAAACTGCCAATTGTTGGTCCTGTTAGTAAACTTTCAAGTTGTTCTGCTTGCCATATCGGCAAAGCTTCTCGTTTACCATTTACTAATCTTCCTTGTGCATCCACTAGGCCACTTCAACTAATTCACTTTGATGTATAAGGCCCATCCCCCACAGTGTCTTGTACTGCTTACAAATTTTATGTGATCTTTGTGGATGATTTCTCAAAGTATTGCTGGTTTTTTCCTCTATATCACAAGTCTGATGTATGTTCAGATTTTCAACTATTTACTGCTAAGGTTGAGAACTTGTTTGATTCCAAAATAAAGTGCTTCAGATCAGATTCAGGGGGTGAGTTTTTGAGTAAAAGCTTTCAATCTTTTCTATATGTTCATAGAATTATTCATCAGTTGAGTTGTCCCTATACTTCTGAACAAAACGGTTGTGCTGAAAGAAAGCACCGCCATATAGTAGAAATGGGCAGAACTCTTTTATCTCAAGCCTCATTACCACATCGATTTTGGGTTGAAGCCTTTCAGACTGCAGTCTATCGTATTAATAGGCTCTCATATCAATCTTCTCATATTTCTCCTTGGCAACAATTGTTTAAAGCTCCTCCCAAATATCATACTCTCAAGGTTTTTGGATGTGCATGTTATCCATGGTTAAAACCTTATGCCCAAGATAAGCTGGATGTGAAGAGTAAACTTTGTGTTTTCATGGGATACAGTTAAACCATAGTGGTTATCGATGTCTAGATCCTTCTGCCAATAGACTTTATATTTCTAGGCATGTCACCTTTGATGAATCTATCTTCCCCTATCAAACATTCCCAACCACTACGTCTGCCTCTTTACCCATTCCTTCACCTTCACCTTCATACTCATTTTCTCTTACAATTCATGTTTCTCATCTTTTACCTCTAGCTACTACTCATTTACTCTCCTCACGTACATCTTCTAATTCCCATTCTTCTTCTCATCCACCATCTATATCTCCTCCTCACCCATCCCCTCCATCTCCTTTACCAACCTCTTCCTCAGAAACAAATGGCCCAACATCCCAACTTACATCCCATGGTTACTAGGTCAAAAGCTGGCATTTTTAAACCAAAAGTCTTTACAGCTACAAAACATCCTCTACCGGTTTCTACTGATTCATTTACTACTCTCCCTTCGACACCATCCACTTATATTCAAGCTTCCAAAAACAAGCATTGGGTTGAGACGATGAATGCAGAATTTCAGGCTTTACAGAATACTAAAACTTGGGAGTTGGTTCCACCCAATCCTCAAAACAATTTGGTAGGTTGTAAATGGGTGTTCCGACTTAAACATAGACCTGATGGTACCGTAGAGAGATACAAAGCTCGTCTTGTTGCAAAGGGTTTTCATCAACAAGAAAAGGTGGATTTTTCTGAAACTTTTTCTCTGGTTGCCAAACCAACAACTATTAGGATTTTACTTTCTTTGGCAGTTCATTATGATTGGTTTATTCATCAACTTGATGTGAGTAATGCCTTTTTACATAGGCATCTCAAGAAAATGTATATATGCAGCAGCCTCCTGGCTTTGTTGATAGTTCAAGACCTAATTTTGTTTGTAAACTGTGAAGATCTTTATATGGCCTTAAACAGGCACCTAGAGCATGGTACGACGAACTTTATAAAGCCATTTTAGCTCTAGGATTCTCTGCATCTCAGTCTGATACCAGTTTGTTCATCAAAACTTACTCTTCTATTACATTTCTCTTACATGGATGATATTATCATCACTGGCAGTTCTACTTCTCTTTGTCAACAAATTATTCAACAGCTTGGTAATCTGTTTTTAGTAAAAGATTTAGGTGATATTCATTTTTTTTTCTGGGGATTGAAGTCCACAGATCAGATAAAGGTTTGTTTATGGTGCAATCTAAGTATGTTTTGGATCTTTTGAAGAAAAATGATATGTTGGGTGCTAAACCTTGTGATACTCATGTTGGGTCTACAAAATTGGATCATTCAGGGTCTCTTTTATCTGATCTTTCACAATACAGGTCTATTGTTGGTGCTCTGCAGTACCTAACTTGGACACGGCCATATCTTACCTTTGCTGTAAACTTAGTTTGCCAATATATGCATACACCTAGAGATATTCATTTTACTGCTGTTAAACGTATTTTGAGATACCTAAAGGGAACTGTGGATTCCAGAATCTGGTTTACTAAGGGTACTCAGGTTCTTACTGCTTGGAGTGATGCAGACTGGGCTGGTTGCCCAGTTGATCGTCGTTCTACAAGTGGCTATTGTGTTTTTCTAGGTCAAAACTTGCTTTCATGGAGTGCTAAGAAGCAAAGTACAATGGCCAAATCCTCTACTGAAGCAAAGTATCGCACTCTAGCTAATACAGCATCTGAAATTACTTGGATTTGTAAAATCCTTAGAGATCTTCATTTTCCTCTTCTCCGAACTCCGATTGTGTTTTGTGACAATAAAAGTGCCATTGCACTGGCCTCAAATCCCGTGTTCCATGCTAGGACAAAACATGTAGAAAGCGATTACCACTTTATTCGTGAGAAGGTTCTTCTTGGTCACATTGGGGTTCAAGATGTTCCTACCATACTGCAGATTGCTGATATTTTTACTAAATATTTACCTGTGCACAGGTTTCATCTTCTTCAAAGCAAGCTTTCAGTGCATGCTACTCCCTTTAGCTTGAGGGGGTGTGATAGAAGTACTGCAGGTTCACAAACTAGTCATGAACATCACCTACATCAGATTACTACTAGTAGCTAGTTAGTATTGTTAGAGTTAGTTTTGTGACCAGCTGTTGCTAAGTTAAAGTGCTGAGTCAGCACTCATTTGATGTATGTATAAATACTCTCTCGATGTATGATTCTGATTTGATTGAAATGAAAGATTCAGTTTTTTCTTCTTTCTATCAACACGAACCCATTTTCCTTCTTTCTTTTGCATGATTGGACTAGAACATGGCATAATGGACGACGACGAGATTATATGAGACTGTCAAAATTCAAATTTAGCTATTTGGTCTTCTTTAACTCAATTGTTCATGTTTCGTTGTCCTTCCCTATCTGGCAACTTTAACCTAACAATCTGTGTCGAAAGAGAGAGAGAGAGAGAGAGATCTGTACATGCATCTTATAAACTTCGTTGTTAGTTTCATGACCGAGACAGAGAGAGAGAGAGAGCTATACATGCATCTTGTAAACTTCGTTGTTAGTTTCACGACCCAATTAAGTCAACAAGGTTAATAATTCACTCCACTTACTCATTTGCGAGCTATACATGCATCTTGTTAACTTCGTTGTTAGTTTCATGACCCAATGAAGTCAAACAATGTTAATAATGTCACCTCCACTTACTCATTATAGGAATGTTAATTTGATGGTTTACATTAGTTTATTACAATTAATAGGTAACTTTGTCGTTAAAGTCTAGAGGCTGTAACCTGCACATGCATCCGATATACCCATTTGACATTTTACTAGAGATTTGGATTCTAATTTACCCGTTAGAGATTTGAAAGGGTTATAGGTATGAGAAAAGTAGTGCTTGAATCCTAGCTCATATGACTTTGAGATCATCTCTAATGCACCCCAAAAGTAGGGCTGGCATTTTATTGAACCGAATATCAAAAGTGAACTAACAATTATTGAACCAAAACCAAAAATTATTGAAACCGAAATTTATCGAACTCTTTGGCTCGATTGTGGTGAGCAAACTGGGTAGGTTTGATTTACCAAAACCGACCCAAAATTTATTATTATACATGTATAATACTTGTGTATTTCGTTGAGATGAATCTCAACCATTGAATTTGGTTGTGAATAATCCTAACCATTGTTCATAAAAACAAACTCATTCAGTCATTCTGCCTCTTCCCGCTCGACTCATTCTCTCTCTCACTCCCTCTCGACTCATTCTCTCTCTCTCACCCTTTCGACTCATTCGCTAGTTGTTTTCTATTTTAAGTTTCAACTTGAACTTAACTTGTTTATTGTGCCATTTAAATTCTGAAGTTACATAAAAATTTGGCTCTCAATTCAAACCCTCAAACTCATAAAAATTACACCAAAGTTTGGCACTTGCAATCACTTAAATATGGAATAAAATTGGGAGAGCCCAAAAAAATTGGCCTAACAAACAAAGCCCATGCCCACATGGATTTTCCAACACATTCAAAAAATTTGGTGCAAGCAATCGCATCTGTAAGCAAGTCAAAACTAATCAGAGAGCTTTGACTCCAAAAAAAAAACAAAAAAACTGAGCAGAGAGCATATTGGAAAAGTCTTCAAGTGCAACATTCTTTGGCTCCTCACAACTGCTTTCCTCCTTCTTGGCAATAGGGCGGTCTAGAGATTTTTGAGGCCGGGGCGATGTTAAAAAATGTGTCCTCATTTTATATAAGAAAATTATTTGTTTTCACACGTAAGACATCGATAAAATTATACTTAGAAAAGCACTTCAAACTTAATAATTTAAAAACACAGAAAAACTAATTTATTTTGTATCGTGAGAAGGAAACCAAAAAATTTCGGGTTTACAAGTAGATAGATATGAGTTTTGTTTTCCCTCTGAACTTTTAAAGCGTTTTTGTATCAATTGTGAGGTGTTTTTTCTTATTTACTAACCTTGTCAATATGGGACTAAAATAATAATGATGTTTTTGAGTCTTTAATTGATATGTATAAATAATAAATGAGTACTAAATTAAACTTTTTGATGACACGTCATATAATTTGCAAATTTGGTCAACGCATTACTCTTTGTTGAAGATTAGACTTAAATTGGAACAAATGTTTAAAAATAACAACCCACATAGCTACTAGCTACTAATTAAAAATAAATTAACAACCAAACAAAAATTCATAAAAATTGAAAAGAATAAACATGCACTTCGAACTTAGGACCTCTCATTAATTTTAAACAACAAAAATCATTGATTCTAATTAAACTTCTTGATCATTTAGCCAAATTTTATATATTTATATTCTTATGAAAAGAAATTTGTAAAAATTGAATAGTAAATAAGCACACATAGTGTTTTGAACCCAAGACCTCCTCATTAATTTCAAACAACAAAACCACCAGTTCTAGTTAAATTTCTCTATCATTGACCCAAATTTTATAAATTTATACACTTATGATAACATATATAAATATACCACCCTAATAATTTTGGTGCCCTCAATTATTTCGAGTCCCGGACGGTAGCCCTGCCCGCACTGGGCCTGGGATGGCCTTGCTTGGCAAGCAGCACAGACGTGGCAGCAGCAGAAAAAGCAAGCTTTGACGCCTTTTTAGTAACTAAAATCCACATTCCACTTCTTCTAGTGGCGAGCCTTTCAAAAGCCGATCCAGACTTAATCGTAGATGGACTTTTCGCTTAATCTCCAAACCCATACGCTAAGGGTAACACAGACTCTTACAATGAGCAATATTCTCAGCCAGGGTTTTAGCTTCTTTCAGAGTTGTAGACTTCACTGACTTAGCAGATTCCTTCTTATCATTGGAATAAGTCAAATCGATGATAAGCTTACTGGGAGCAACAGAATTCCCACAAGCAATAGAAGAAGTCATTAGTTTCTTCTTAACTGGCTCACGAGCAGGTGAAAAAGATATTTTCTTTCCAGTTTCACTGGCAATAGGTTTCTCAGCAGTGATCAGGCAAGCGAGTGCCTCTTTCATGATCCGCTTGATCATCTCTCGAGATGGAAGTCCACCTATCTCCCTACGAATAGGACTAGGCAGCCAGCGTCACTCACGATACTCAACCGGAATGCCCATGGCGACATGCACTTTCTTCATGTTAGACTTAGTCTTTGAAGTATAGCCAAACTTTGAATCTACATGGAAAAGAATATCAAACATTCAATAATCCGAAGCCAAAAACATTTCGCCACCTGATTTCAAGCAGATGAAGAATAAAGCAGTTCACTTACCTTCAACAAACTTCACTAGGACGTGTAACTTAGCTGAAGAATCGGACTCCCACTCAACACTGATCTCCAAAGTGTCTTTGGCCCGTTCATGGTCACCTCTACTTAAAGAATCAAATAGCTTATGGCATGTAGACCTCACATGCCCCACTCCATCCTTGTGACCAATTTTGAAGAAGTATCAGAATTTGTCAATGGTCAGATCCAAATCAAAATACCTACTCATGTTAAAAAATTCCACCATCACACGAATCGCATTGGGAGGACACTGCGCAAGAGCAAACCTCATAAAGCAGATCACTTCTATGTAGAAGAGCGACATGGGAAAGGTGAATCCCAGCACATAGTAGTATGGATGGAATTTGATAACTTTCATACCTGCTTTAGCAGCTCTAGTGCATGTTTCATGGCCACTTATATCCTTCACGCGTTTCATATGGATTCCAGATGGAATTGTATGCCTAAATTTGTCAAGTAAATTTTGGAATAACTCATCAAAGGCAATCTTGGCTTGTGCAGCTCTGAAGTATCCTACTCTTCCAGAAGACCCACCTTGACGATCCTTAAGTGAAGGATATTCACACTTTACACTCGAAGGAAGACATTCAGAAAAAAAATCTTGCACAAAAAATACTGAGGAATGTTTATGATACGTTCGAAGGAAAGAAAAATATATGAAACAATGGAGGCTTGGTATGCTGCCAGTCCCTTAAATACAGGTGCATTTGTGGAGAAAAAAATAATTCACAAAATCTTAGAGCTGACATGTGGACTTTTATTCACAATTGACGAGGCCCACATTCATTTACGCACAGTTCAACCACCAAGAATACCTAAGATGATGAGTGTGGAGCCAAAAATAATCACAAGGCAACACGTGGATTTTTGGGTGAAAATGACAAAATTAGCCTCGAGTCATACCGGGATTCCTACGCGCGAGCAGTGGACAATCATCTCACAATCAAGTCAAAAAGGCCCAAATAGGTATTTATTTTTAAACCTATTTCACCCATCCTCGTCAAATCTTCCCCACAAGGTAACTCCCAAATTATTTCTTTCAAATTATGTTAATTAGTCAATTAATGGATTTATTACCTAATTAATCTATTAATGGCTAATTAACTACAAATTACACCAAAAAAATACCCCAAATGGCCTGTCCCTATTCTCCTAATAAGGCCGGCCATATCCCTATAAATAGCTCTCCATTCTCTCCAAAAACTACTTCCAATTCTCTTGCTAAAATTCTCTAAAATTTTGAAACATTTTCTCTCTAAATTCTAACTTTGGCATCGGAGGTTCTTCGGCCAAAGCCCCCTATTCATCGTGGGCGTGTGAGGCTCTTGGCCGTGACCTAAGGTGTTAGTTGTTTTGTAGGTGCAATTTTGTCCAAGATCAAGAGGAAGAAATTTGCATCCACAAATTGGTGCTTTCATTGAGAGCTGAGTCCTACACTCGTAGAAGACTCTAACATCCAAGGTTTTCTATTTTCTTGTCCATTTGTAGATTTTTTGTACGTTCTTATTTTTAAAATTTTTTATTTGCAAAAAATCTTGATAAAACGTAAAAGAGAAGTACAATGGCTAGAAATTTAGAAAATTCAACAAGTGAAAATTCCCATATTCAATAGATGGGACCGCGGCGATCCACGAGGCTAAATATGATGATAAGTAGAGCGACACCACCAATACGAGGCTCCACCATGGCAACCACCGCGGTGGCCACCACGACAACCACCCTTGGTGAGGTCCATGACACCACTACCACGGCCCGAGCCGTGCCACCAAAGCAAGCCCAAGTCGTGTCATCCAAGGCTCACGGCACCAAGGTCACGGCCCAAGCCATGTCACTCCATGCCCAACGCAATCCCAAAGCGTTGCCAAGCCGAGCCCAAACCTCGCACCCATGTGCATCACACGCCGAGCAGCCCACTCTCGCTGCCCAGCCTGCTCCCACTGAGCAACCCATTCTCGTGGCCCAGCCTACTCCCGTCGAGCAGCCCACTCTCGCGGCCCAGCCTACTTCCGCCGAGTAACCTACTCCTGCTAAGCAGCCCACTTTCGTGGCCCAACTTGTTTCCGTGGCCCATCCTGCTCCCGTGGCATTCCAAGCAGCCCAAATCAATCCAAGGTTAGTTCAACCGTCCCAACTCCAAATTTTCGGACCAACGACCAAACCGAGAGCATTTTCACCACATTTCTCTGCGAATTTGACATTTACCGACTCAAATCTCACGCTCGGAGTTTACCACTCTTCCACTGCTTAAGGAAGCACATTTCTTCCAAGCTCTTCCAATCCACATGGCAAACAACACTTATCCCGACAAGTCATAGAGTTGACGAGCGCCCTCACACAGCAGACGACCTTGGTGAATCAACTCTTGCAGCGCATCGAGATGCAACGTGCCCCAGACGAGGTGTCCCGAAGTAAGACAAAGGCAGATGAAAAACCTCTTCAGCAGCGTCCTGGCAAGCAGCCACTTGACCAGCCACGAACCGAGCGTTCCGGCAGAGTACACTCCTGGCTGAGCCCCCGAGATAGCGTATACTCCTGTCTTAGCGTGCGGAGAAGCGTGCACTCTCGGTTAGGCCCACGGACGAGCATACACTCACGGTTAAGACCACACTCTAATGAACAACATAGACAACCTTACAGGCGAAGTGTTCATTTACGGTTAGGCCCGCAAGGAGCATCATTCACCTCTCATCGAAGTAGGCAGCACGACGGATGGATAAAAGCAGTTACTCAATCCAGCTCAAGTTCAACCGGCAACCTACGAATAATTCTCTCACCTGCTAGGAACAAATCATATACACCGTAGCCGCAGCATAGATGAGCTAAGTACATAGAAGAGCAGCCTAGACCAGCAGGTCACGACTGGGGGCAGTCGAAAGCTCCGCTACCCCTTCAAAGGCAAATTCAGGAAGAAGTAGAGAGACTCTTGACCAAGCGATTGAGCGATTTTCAACGCAACGAGGCCACCGACAAGGCACTACGACGTGACATAACCAACATAAGCAGATCACCCTTCAAGGACAAGATCGAGCAACAGAGCCTCCACGCAAGTTTAGCATGCCACATTTCACATCATTCAAAGGAGATGGAGACCCGGAGAGACACTTGAAGCATCATCGAAGCTCAATGATCCTTTATCGAAACAACGATGATCTCATGTGCAACATATTCGCCACCACTCTACAAGGCAAGGCGCAAGATTGGTTCTACACCTTGCCGCTACAATCCATCCAGAGTTTCGACGAACTATCTTTGGTTTTCACCAAAGAATTTTCATCATATCTCTCAATCAAGAAGAAGTCCGACCACTTGTTCAACGTCAAGAAGAACCCAAATGAGTCGCTTCTCGACTATGTGAAGAGGTTCAAAGTAGAGAAGGCAAAGATAGTCAGATGCAACGACTCGATAGCTAGAGCAGCCTTCCAAAAAGGACTTCCAGCAGACCACCTACTGTTCGAAAAACTGATCATGAAAGAAGATCTAACTCTGGCAGACTCTTTCGCTCTAGCAGAAAGACATGCACTTTGGGAAGAGGCTCGCTGATCTAGATTCAATGACCGAAATGAGTACCAGACATCACATCCTTACTATCTAAATAGGAAGCAACAGAAGACCTTTGATGGTATATGAAGCAGCAATAAACTCTACCATTATATGAGAAGAGCTGGGGATCCAATTACCTGTATTCCATAGTTCAAAAGCTCTTATCGATGCTACCAGAAATTCAAAAGCTAACTTTGGCGATAGTTGTTCCAAAACGAAAGCTCAAGTTTTACCTTTAGACGCACGCAGTCATCCTCATGACGCACTATTCTACCTAATCCAGACACGCGACGATAAAGGCGTAGATACTGACGGATGTAAAGTTTTGTGACGAACGCAACAACTTGGCCCAAAAGGCTTGCCAAGGGCAGACGAACATTATAAGGGCACACTCGGAAGCAAGTTTAGTCCTCATCGCCCCAAAAGATTCTACATAGGAGCAACATGTACCGGCAGCTGAACACCACCTTCTGCTACGTGTCACACGGCCCCGGCCAACCCTTGCTCCATAATTCAACTATAGAGTGGCCCAATACCAGCAATTGAGCATTTACTGTTACGCGCAACAGAGCGACCCAACAACGGCTCCACAGCTCCTTACTGCGTCTTCACGCTGAGTCTAGGCGACGCAACAGGGCGGCCCAATAATGCCTCGGAGGTAACCGAGCACGCTCTAGCATTTGCAAGTTAACGGCGCATCCAGCTACAAAGGTTCGAGAGCAAACGTGGTCTTTGTCACCCCAGGCAGTTCAATGCCCAAACAGGCAATCACTCTAGGCTTCAAAGCATCCAACGACAAAGCAGAGTACGAGGCCCTACTGGAAGGCCTCCGAATGGCAAAAGACTTGGCGATGAAGAAGCTTGCAATTCATTCCGATTCCCAGCTAATCACCAGCCAGAGTACTAGGGAGTAAATGGCAAAACATCCAAGGATAGCGCAATACCTAGAGAAGGTACGCAAGCAGCTTGAGGCATTTCAGACTTACACTCTCACTCAAGTTCTACGGGCAGACAATGCCCATGCAGATGCATTAACCGGCCTAGGCTTTACCCTCGACCACCAACTCAAACGCTCTATTCCCATGGAATATCTAGACAAGCCAAGCATAGAGACGGAGCCGGCAGCCGAAGTATCACAGGTCAGTATAACTCCCAACTGGCAAAGTTCTATTATAGACTACCTGGTCAATGACACACTTCCCCTGGAAAGATTGGAGTCTAGGAAGCTCCAAATCAAAGCAGCACGCTACTACATGTGGAACGGCATTCTCATCCGAAGATCCTACACCGGACCACATCTTCGCTACTTAGCACATCCCGATGACTCGAAGGTTCTAAACTCGATCCACGAAGGCGTTTGAGGAAATCACTTCAGAGCCTGATCCTTAGCACAGAAGGCTCTTAACACAGGTTACTATTGGCCTACCATGCACTAAGATGCTAAGGAGTTAATACAAAAGTGCGACCGCTGCCAACGTTACAAGCCGATACCAGCACTGCCTGCCAGCAAGCTACACGCGCAGACGAGTCATTGGTCGTTCATGTAGTGGGCAATCGACCTAGTAGGATCTATGCCGCCTGCTACTGGGGGCAGAGGCATGATGATCGTGGCAACCGACTACTTCGCCAAATGGGTAAAAGCATAGCCCATGATGACCACGATTCAGACAGACATAGAGCGATTCATATGGAGAAATATCATTTGCCGATTTGGCATCCCTCAGTCTATCGTCACCCATAACGACCTGCAATTCGTGGGCAGAGATTTGGCAAAGTCCACCCTAAGATATCCTCAAGGCAATGGCAGGTCGAAGCATCCAACAAAATGATACTCAACTGCCTCAAGAAATCCCTCACCAACAAGAAGGGAAAATGGCCAAACGAACTCCCCAGATGTCTATGGGCATATCGCACCACCAAAAGACGAGCAACCGGTGAGACTTCTTTCTCTTTGGCATTTGGCTCAGAAGCAATCATTCATCCCAATGTCATCAAGCCAAGTATCACCGATGTACTACCAGCAGCAGCTCCTCTCTAGCTACAACAAAAGGGCCAAGATCCGGCCAGTTCCAAACCGAAGATCTAGTCCTAAGAAAAGCCTTTATCACTGCCTGCAGAGAATACTCCAAAAAGATGGATCTCATCTGGGAAGGTCTGTACAAGATTAGCAGAATATGCGACAAAAGTAATTACACCCTCGCCACTATGAAACGACAAAAAGATCGAAAAGCAGTGGAACACCTACAATCTGAGGAAGTACAATATGTGACCTCCCGCTACATCAAAACCCAAAGACTCAAGCAGCTCGACGGGCACCACCTCACAAGCCAAGGATTATCCAGTTGTTATGCAGCTCTCACCATACAGCTAAGTTTTCGTTCGTTTCACTTGTTTTTCAATGAGGAATTCAGAAGTAATCACAACTTGGCTAGGTTGCATGCTTACAACAACTGATCACTCTTGCACTTCAAAGGAAGATCGCGCCCTTCTTAGGGACTCATCGCAGGAATTGCGCCCCCCCGAGGAACCAACCATGTTCTCCAGTGCGAGAGGGTAAACTAATTGCCCGACACCCACATGGGTCTGCTCTCCAAAGTGGGAGGATAAACTCTACACTCCGAATATCCAGACGTGGATGAGTCTGGCTGCCCTAGTATAACTATATGCACGATGGCTTGCGCCGGGATTCCTAGAAGTAGCCACAATGGTCTTTTTCAAGGCTTAGCTAACTGAAGAATTTTGGGTTTCTTGGCCTAATCCGCGGATAACCGGGCCTTAGAGATGGAGGGGGCGCATTACTTAATACATCCGATGGACAGTTGCCCTGGAACCCTAAAGCTTCTACCGAGTGCACTAAGGTAGCCTACGGTTTCCGGAAGACTGCCTACGGTTTGCCTTTCGAGCAGTAAAGCCATGCTAGACTTATACAACCGCACATTCTTGTGAAGGTTAAACAAGCTAGCGTGCATATATTAAGCTTTATCCACTGCCAACATGCTACGTAGTCGATAAGCTTCACCTCTGCCAAGTGCGGAACAACGTACACCAAGTCTTAAAGTGTTGTGATATTTGCTACGCAACCTACGAAATTGGAGAAAACCAAGGTTAACAGCCTAGTGGTTACGCAGACTTGTTTACTTCTGTAAGTAAGGCATCTGGCTGCCAACCCTATGGCTAACAACTTTGCAAAGTTCTACACCAACACCTACGGCTGCATAGTCTACGCGGGCCTGTCTGCTTATAGAAAAGTAGCACGCCTGCCACTGGTCTATAAAGTCTAAAGGTTAGGGCATGAACAAAAGCAACGAAGATGAACAAAAACAAAGGAAGCATGATTATAAATAACTAGCAAAAGCCGAAGGAGTTCAAGCAAAACAAGAGCCACAAGGAAAAATAAAGAAAATCCTAAAGGCTACCTAGAAGACTACAGTAGCTTGGACATCCCATGATTATTCGGTCACCACACCTTCAGCAGCCGCGATGCTTTTAGCAACTGCATCATCCAGCACTTCACCCCTGGCTGCCCTAACCTGGGCACCAACTTTTCCCACTACTTTGCCAATGGAAGCCTCAAAAGTAAAAGTAAGCAAGTCTTCCGGAGAAATAGAGAAGGTTTCGAAACCTCGAGCCCATACTTCTCACCCTTCAGCTGCTTATTCTCCTCGAGCAGACCAACACAGACGTGCTGCAGCTCATCCACTTCCTTCTTCAAACTTTCGTTGATCTTCAGCGCACCTTGAAGTTCTAACACTTGGGGTTCAAGCCTATCAACGACCTTCTTGAAATGAATCACTTGGTTATAAGCAGCAATCAGCTCTTCATCCTTTGCATAAGCAGCAGAACGAAGCTCAGAAACTACAAACTCAATATCTTGAATCTGAGGTATGTAACATCCAATCTCATTCTCTGCACTTTCATACTTAACTTGGTTCGCGTCAAGTCTAGCCTTCAAGTCGACAATCTCTTGGCGAGCGATCTCAAGCTGCAGAGAAGTGGGGGAGGAAATATTAGACCCCTTCAAAGCAACGAGCTCAGAATCCAACCTCTTGATCTCATCGGCCGAGGAATAAACTTCAGCTGTCATAGTCTTCGCCACCACCTTGGCAGCCTTGTTATATCTCCATCATAGCAAGTAAAGTAGTCCTTCTATATTGGGTCGTATGCTTCGCAAAGGAACTTGGGCAAACAACCTTTCTAACGTCATCGACAAACTTGGCACAAGCGGCCATGTCTTTAAGCAGATCTGGTTTCAAAAGCACACAGATCTCAGCAGCCTCCCCAGAAGCAGGCTTAGTGGATTTCTCACAGCTGCCCACACGAGTAGTCTCCGTTTTCCCAACAGGCGAATTAGTCTCAGCAGCAGAGGGAGTGGGCCTTAACGCCACTTTAACAGCAAAGTCCACCTTATCGCTCTTCATAATAACAAGCATCTCCAAAGGAAAACCGAACTTAGCTTCCAACAGATGTCTTGGCACAAACTTCGGCACTGGGGGCATGACAAAACCTCTACGCTAAGCAATCCTATTAGCAATCGTACTAGCCATTCTCAACGTGGCAGGCGCCACAGGCCTCTCAGAAAAAGTCATTGGAAAAAGTCATGTCAATCACAGGCCTCTCGGCAGCAGGAGGACCCTCACGAGCAGTGTAAGAAGTCTTCAGTTTTTTCTCAACCGGCATCTTTTGAGCAGGCGGGGAAGATCTCTTATTTCCACCTTCATTTATAGTAAGTTCCACGACAACGGTTAGACGAGCCAATGCATCCGCCTTGATCCCATTTACCTCCTCTTTCAGGGACAACCCACATTTCTTTCGGCAAAAATGACTAAGCAGCCAACGACATTCATGGTACTCAGCAGGGGAACTCAACCCAGCATTCCAGCAGGCAGAAGGCCTACATGCCCAGCATTCCAACAGCCCATGAGGCCCGCGACCTCCTCATCTCTCTCAATCGCCGATTTGGCCCCTGTCAGGTCCAATAGCCCAAAGGACATAAGCTATACGGCTCGCCTAGTACTGCGCCCCAGCACCTCAATCAACGGCCCCAGCCGCGCAAGCTACCCTTGGCTCTAGCCAAGCCGAACAGCCCAAGCAGTGGTCCTTGCCACAACACATCCTCGGCCCATGCTGAGCCGACTCCTAGCCCCTGCCAACCGACGTGCCGCACCACCCCGACGGCTGCCTTGCGACAACACTATCCAAGAAAAACACAAGGAAAATTAATTTTTTTCTTACCTCGGTGCGACGTAGAGAAGACGAAGAAAGCAACGAAAAACGATCCTTTGCACGGGTAAGATGTAGAAGATTACTAAATGAGGGGGAACAAATATCCTCTAAGCTCTCTCTCTCTTGTAGGGTAGAATAAATCGCTCTCCAAATTTGATTTAATAACCCACTTAAGGTGGACTTAAATAGGCTTTGAGAGAAATTTATTTCTCTTTCCTAGAAGCATCTAATTTCTTATTAAAGAGGGAATCTACATCAAAAAATGAAGCAGTCCTAAGTTTCCTAAAGCAAGAAAATCTCTACACCTGTTGCCCTTTTCTGCGGACAACCCAACAGGTGTGGAGGCATTTGTGGAGCCAAAAATAATAACAAGGCGACACGTGGATTTTTGGGTTAAAATGACAAAATCACCCTCGAGGCATACCGAGATTCCTACGCGCGAGCAGTGAACAATTATCTCACAATCAAGTCAAAAGTGCCCAAATAGGTATTTATTTTTAAACCTATTTCATCCATCCTCATCAAATCGTCCCCACAAGGTAACTCCCAAATTATTTATTTCAAATTATGTTAATTAGTCAATTAATGGATTTATTACCTAATTAATCTATTAAAGGCTAATTAACTACAAATTACACCCAAAAAATATCCCAAATGGCCGGTCCCTATTCTCCTAATAGGGCCGGCCATATCCCTGCCAATAGCTCTCCATTCTCTCCAAAAACTACTTCCAATTCTCTTGCTAAAATTCTAAAACACTTTCTCTCTAAATTCTAACTTTAGCATCGGAGGATATTCGGCCAAAGCCCCCCCCCCCCCCCCCCAAATTCATCATGGGCGCGTGAGGCTCTTGGCCTTGACCTAAGGTGTTAATTGTTTTGTAGGTGCAATTTTGTCCAAAATCAAGAGGAATAAATTTGCATCCACAATGAGTACAACCTTTTCCAAACTCCTACTCATGGCAAGGTGATAAGGCAAGGTAACTGAAGGTAGAATTAATAACTAATTCCTACCTTTAAGTTTTCTTCATTGAGACATATTCCTTCACAATCAGATCCAGTCAATGATTCTACGAGATAATCCTTAGATATTACTAAGTTATTCAATAATATCTTTGAGATTATTTCCTACTTCATTTGCTCCTTGGGCTGAAAAAAGGTGGTTTTTAAATAAAACTCGGAAAAATGAAGAAATTTTAAATGAGAGCAACTCCACCATTGGTGGTTGCTCGGGGGACAGGCGAAGGGAAAGGGCCCGAGGGCAGGTGGATAGGGCTCCAGCGTGGGCAGCCCGAGTGAAGGTGGGAGCCCGAGGGCCAAGCCCGTGTAGGATTGCCAGCCTTGCAGCCCGAGGTGGGTGTGACGTCAAGTTGACGCCAGGCCTGGCGTCGGTCATTTTTTAAATTTTTTTGTGTCAGGCACGTGCCCCTCACTCGCGAGTGGGGGCGCGTTAGCCGACAACTTTACAAAGCACGGGGCCCGCGCGCCAGTTTCAGCAGGTGACTGTTGGGAAGCCACGTGGCTTCCCATAGTCCGTTCGATCTCAACGGCTCTTTAATACGAGCCGTCCAATTTACAACGGTAATAAAAAAAAAGCTAATTTAATATCAACCGTTCGATCTGAGATCAACGGTTGATATTAATCTGTTTTATAAATTTAAAAAAAAGCAAAAATAGTTTTAAAATTAAGAAAAGTTACCGTTGTGACACGTGGCACAATCTGGAGTGTTGGAATTCAAATTTTTTTTAAATCCAACGGCAGAGATTAATTAGTTGAATAAAAATTTAAAAAAAAATTGTAAAAAATCTGAAAAATTTTGTAAAAAATTGTTTTTACTTTTGTATAAATACCACTTCTTCTCCATCTACCTCACACCACAATTTCATATTTTCTCAACTACTTTCAATCAAATTCCTATCTTTCTCTCAAAGTTTCAATCCAATTTTTTTCTACAAAATGACTACTGATGTAGGCACGAATTGGTCGCTTCTTGAAGATGTTGCGTTGTGCACTAGCTGGGTTGAAGTTACTCATAGTTCGCTTACAAGTAATGAGATGCAGTTGCGAGAAATGTGAACTTTAATTCATACCAAATTTCTTGAGAAAATTGGTGGGAAAAGAACCAAAGAATCGATGTCCAGTCGTTGTAAAATTACTTAGCCATTCCTTTAGTACGTGGAGAGACGCCTTGGCACAAGCTAGTAGTAATCTTCGAAGTGGGGAAAATTACTCGGATGAGGTAAGAATATATAATTATTTGTTTGTATTATTTATTTGTTACCTAATTTGATTATAATTATTTGTTTGTATTATTTATTTGTTACCTAATTTCATTATTATTATTTGTTTGTATTATTGATTTGTTACCTAATTTCATTATTATTCATTTGTAGCAACTTCAAGCACAAGCATGGTATGGTGCCAAAATCAAATAAAAAAAAAAATCATTCAACCGGTGGGAATGTTGAAATATTGTTAAAAATTGTCCTAAATTCAAAGTTGTGCCCATTGGTCCAGAAGTTTGCATGAACAACACCCCTCTACACTCTACACCCGATCATGGCTCACATGTTCATGAAGAAGATGGAGAAGAAGTTCCTAAAACGTGCATCCCTGAACAAGCGTCGGGGTCGACCCGTTATCAATTAGGCCTCAAGGTAAGAAGGCTTCAAAGAGAAAAGGGAGTGCTTCCAAGAATGATTATGCAAAGTACATGGAAGAACTTACTCGCCAAGGTGAATTGACTTTGACACGGGAAATGGCAAAATTTGAGGCTGATAAGACTAGAGATGAGGCAAAAGCTGCAGCTGTTGAAAGAGCATTTCAAGCTAGTGAGAGGGAAAGAGAGCTACTTAGGCAAGAAAGGGAGTTGGTTAGAGAAGAAAGAATGGCTCAACGAGATCGTGACATTATGAACACACCTTTAGAAGGGAAGTCTCCAAATTCTAAATATTTTTGGGAGTCGGAGAAAGCGGATGTGGTGCGAATGAGGCGTGCAAGAGAAGCGAGATCAAGAGGAGATGGTCCTAGCACGACAACAGAAGATCATCCTAGCACCACAAATTGGTTAAGTAATGATGAATAGGGTACTTTTTGTAATCAGCGCCCATAGTTTTCCAATCACTTTGGGTTGTAATTTATTATTTATGTTGTTTCCAATTTATTGAATTTAGTACTTTATTTAAAGTGAGAGTACATTTATTTAATTTCATAATATATTTATACTAATAAAATTACATAAACACACCAAATAAATTACATAAACACACCAAATGAAATTACATAAACACACCAAATAAAATTACATAAACATACCAAATAATAAAAAACTCACTACAAAAAACACACCAAATAAAATTAAATAAACACACTAAATACAAACAAACATACTAAATAAACTTAAGTATCTTCAGCTTGTTTCAATGCCCACTGGTGCTCTATCAAGTCAATTTGCCGAGCATTGTGCATAGATGGCCTTTGAAGTGCAGTATATCGTTGAATGACCCTTTCATTGTAACGTCCATCCCTTTGTAATGGCTCGTGTTGCATGGGTTCTTCGGTACCATCATGCGCACAATATATCCATGTTCTTGAATTGTTCATCCTGTCTGGCTTATATTCATCAACTGCATCATAATTGAACTCATCTTCCACAATCATGTTGTGAAGAATGACGCATGTCATCATGATGGATCGAAGTGACTCTAAATCGAACATTCTGGCAGCACCCCTGACGATCGCCCAACAAGCTTGGAGGATACCAAAACAACGTTCCACATCCTTCATGCACCCCTCTTGACAGCGTGCAAAGTGTTTTTCCTTTGCACTTCGCAGACGTGGCACTGTTTTGACAAATGTTTTCCACCGTGGGTAAATGTCGTCAGCTAGGTAGTATGACCCGTCGTACATACGTCCGTTGACGACGCACGTGACTTTTGGTGCCTTTCCTTGCAGGACGTCGTTGAACACTGGGGATTGGGCAAGCACGTTGAGATCATTTTGAGCCCCCGGAACCCCGAAAAAGGCGTGCCATATCCATGTATCAAAAGATGCTACCGCTTCCAAAATGATAGATTTTGCTTCTTTTCTGTCCCCATATACGCCTTGCCATGCACTTGGACAATTTTTCCACGTCCAGTGCATACAATCGATTATTCCTATCATCCCAAGAAAACCTCGTATCTCGCCCTTCTTCAGAAGCCTTTACAAGTCCATGTGAGTAGGTTTTCGGAGGTACTCTGCGGTGTACAAAGATTCGACTGCTCCGCAAAACCTCATCAAGGACTCAAGAATGGTTGATTTCCCCATCCTCATTATCTCATCCACTTGGTCTGCAAATGCTCCATACGCAAGCATCCACAATGCAGCAGTGATTTTTTGCTCAGGCAGGAGACCCATAGCACCACAAGTATCCTTCTTTTGCACAAAGTAAGAATCATGGTTGCAAACATCAGTCATGATTCTGTTGAACAAATGTCGTTCCATTCTAAAACGACGTCTGAAGTACATATTAGGAAATGCACTGTTATGGACAAAGTAATCGTCCAACAGCTCTTCACCCCGTCGTTGCCTGCTTCTATCAAGGTTTCTAGAATGGCTAGGCCTGCATATCTAAGCCACAGTTTGGATGACTCGACGGGAATGTAAGGCTCTGGCCATTCTTGCTTCGTCATCTCTCCTTGTACGCTCTTCATCCTCTTCCATCTCATTTTGGGCTATCTGAAGATTGAACATTCCTTCAGATTGGTTAAACAATTCTTCCTCTTGCTGATCAATTTCCCACATCATCTTTGATGAAGAAGAAGACATTGTAAAAAGGAAGCAGAAACTATGAATAATGATAAAGATTTTGGTGATGAAGGAAGCAAAAACTATGAATAATGATAGAGATCTTGAGAAAGTTGGTGTGAGATTTGTGAGGATTGATGGTGGATTATATGGACGATTCAGAAAGGATTGGCTTGTAGATAGGGCCATGTGGCATGCCGTCATTCGTTAAAAATCTGATCGAAATCTATCCTCAAAGATTCTAAAAAGATAACGACACGTGGCATGATGGCATTGGATAAAAATCTTATCGAAATCGATCTCCAATAATTATCTTTTCGGATAATGACACGTGGCGCAACGAGAACGATTTAAAATCTAATCGAAATCTATTTCTGAAAAGATAACGACACGTGACATGATGACATTAGATAAAAATCTTATTGAAATCCATCACAAAAATAATTGTTTTTTGGATAAAATGACACGTAGCGCAACAAGAACGATTTAAAAATTCTTATCCGAAATTACAAATAATTTTATTTTGTATTATTTAAACAAACAAAAAAAACTAATATTTTATTGCGTATTGCCAGGGGGAGGGCTCCAAGGGTGGAGATGCAAATGGCAATTACTATTCATTTATGGCAGTTACTGTTCACTAGGTGGATTGAATAGTGAATTGCCTTGAAGGATGGCTCCAAGGGTGGAGTTGCTCTGAGGGTAAAAGCTACAACAATTTTAACGGGTTAGGAAAAACAAACTCAAGAATATAACCCACTGGCGACTGTTCCCCCGTGAAAAAACCCTCATGCCACTGAAATTCACTCCTCTAGGACCTCTGTCGATCTCTGTTTCCGTGTAAAATGATCGACCAAACGTAACGTGCCATCTAATTCATCTCCCAAGCGAGAGACGATTTGAGAACCGACGGATAGGTACTTTGGGTTTTTTCAAACCGTTGTAACTTAAGCTGAAGTTTATATCTCGTTAGTCTATGTCAATCAACAATTCTTACTCACATGTGCATTGGAGAACTTTCCTCATATTGATGAATTACATATATTATCGGTATCGTTTTGTCCAAAAAATGAATTTTTATATTCTTGGGCAATGAAAATATAATTGACCCAATGGTTAGCATTTGAAAAAGCCCAAGCCGGATTGAAATTGATTGGGCAATAAAATTTAGATCAACCTAACTCGTATCTCTAGATTACGCGAGTCCAATTGGAAGGGAGAAACAAGGCCACAAACAAGTTGTAGCGCAACATGGCTATTCTTGTTGGACGCATTTCTAATTTCTAATTTCTAATTTCTCCAAATCAAGAGTCTACTAGTTATTTTTTCTTCAGTGAAATAAACGATTGGTTGATCTAACTAACTAGTTTTTAATTTAATGATACGAGTTAGTCTTCAATCCTTTGGATTACTGAGTGGTCCAGTTTTATATTCATTAAATTGGCAACTAAGCAAAAATAATATTTTCTCAATTCAATCCTGATTATTCATTTCTCATACTTCATAGTAGCCTGCACTGTTGAAAAGAAATTGCCAATGACACTTCCCTTTTCAAAGATGGTATATGTCTCAAGATTCGAATCCCTTCTTTTAAAGTATTTAAAAAACAATTTGATGTGATGGCTAGAGGCTTGAAGGTTAACAATGTAAATGAGGGTCAAGATAAGTGATAAATAATTGAGGCTTTATGAGCAAATAATTTTCCTCATTGATGATCCGCATTGGTTCGCCACTTTGGACTATCTTTGAGGACGTCTCAGGCATGATGCAACTTAAAAGTTTAGTTTTTTTGTGTAGGTCTTATCTTATAAATCGTCATTTCTTTGTTACCCTATGCAAGGAATAAATAAAGATCAATTAGTTACAAAATAAGATCGTGTACATGGAAATAAACTAATAGATACACTCACCACTTCAATGGCGCTCATTTCACTAGCAATGTTAACCACAGCTCTCTCCAAGCTTCCCTTTCACAAAGTGCATGTTTTGTTGATAATCTTCCATTGATCGTATACACCACCACTTTTCCTTCGGTTGGTGTTGGAGTTGGAATTGAACTTCTCAACAATTTTAGCCCACACCACCTTCTTATTTTGATTTGTGTCAACAACACCATCTTAGCTAGTAGAAACTCATGCCATGCACAAAACATCTTCATCATTTGACCAATTAGGTCCTCTAATATGATCTCTTGACATCTTGAAAATTTTGGAAATGAGAAGAAATAGTTTTGGAAGTGGATAGAAAGAAAAAAATATGGAATAATTGTATGAGGAAAATGAATTTTGTGTTACATAGGTATTTGTAGATTTTTTGGGTGATTTTGATTTAAATAATTTTTTTTATTTTTATAGTCGTTGGATTTAATTTTAGGCTGTTAGATCTTCTTTATTCGTTAGATTTGATGACATTCAATCTCGGCCATTAAATTTAATGAATTTAGAAATTAGATTTTTAAAAAATGAATTTGGACCGTTGGATCAACCAATGATCTATTAATTACAGTCGTTGGGCTCAGTGGTCGACACGCGGGCTGACACTGGGTCCCACCGCTGTCAGACCTGTCTTTACAAATAACGTGTAGGAGAGTGGAGCTCGTGGTTGGGCCAAGTCTAGGATTCTTTTTGGCAACAGCGGGCCCCAAAAATAGGTTGGCCCCTTTTTTTGGTTAAATTTGCCCAAATTTTAGATCTGATCCCAAAACTTACTTCAAGCGCAATGATTGAAGCTGATTTAGGTTAGTTTAAAGTGATTTTTAACGAAAAGTCTGCAGTACTGTTCATTTTAACGAAAAACCACACTTTTATACTAAAAAGTCAATCATGGTACTATTCATTTTACCCTTTATTTTGTCCTTATCGTTAAGACTCAAAGTTTTTAACCCCTTTTCATTAGTTTTCTTTAGTTTTGAAACCTAAATTTTAGGTTCTAATTCAACTATTGAAGTTGTTCTTATTAGCATTTTCATACCCCACGTGTGCTTGAAACCTTTTCATCACGGAAGCTACGCTATCCTAAATAGTTTCAAGAGATAATATGCTTTGTAGATGCTCTCATACTAAACTTTCTCGATTATTATTCTCTTTGTTTTTGTCCGGAGCCCGCGACAAAACACAAATAGTCTTCCATTTTTTTTTCTGGCATGGTTGTTTTGTTTTATTAAACGCAGCCCGCGGTAGTAGATTACTACAGCTCAGTTCTCCTAACAATTTACTCTCTAACAAGATTAGACATCACATCTACTTGTACATAAGCAGCAACAATTTAAGGACATGGGTCCTCTCCGGATCCATGTATCCTAATTCATCAAATCCATGTTCCCGGGTTATTGAAATTTGATCCAACGACTAAAGTTATTATAACTTTTAAAGTAGATCCCTGTTTGTAACCGTTTGATCAAATTTCAATGGTCGGAATACATAAATTTGATGGATTAGGATACATGGATCCGAAGAGGACCCATGTCCACAATTTAACTCATACGTGATCTCTGACGTGGTGAGAGACAAAACTGCATGCGCCCATGTTTGTTGTTAATTAATAAACTAGTAACAATTCTTAAACATTATAATTAATTAATGGTAATTTGTCTATGTTGCTGCTGAAAAAGAAGCATGCGCCACGCATGCATGTTTACCATGACAGGTTGATGAACACCGTTCACCGAATACTAATTAAGATGCACTAATTAAGGTAAAGTGTGATGAGCCACGACGGTACTGTTAGAATATGATTATCTTTAAAGTACTAATTAAGATCCAATTACTTGCTCTCTCAATGTCTTTCAAGACGATCTTATTCTCCTCCCACTCAAGTTGGATTCTCTGTGTGATTAAAACCCTACCCCTCCTAAATAAAATAATTCATAAGATTATGAAACCTTACTTCCAACCCAAATATTAAAACAAACGACTGCTTTTGGAACCAATTCCATCTTTTAAATAAATTAGAAGCTTTTGTATTCAGGTCCAAAAATAATTTATTTTTAGAGAAAATTAGAATTAGATGCCTCATTTTAGACTTTTGTAGACTAAACATTTATGCTTTTTGAGTTTTTGATTAAGCTTTTGAAACATTTGATTAAAATACTCAGACTTGAACTACTTCACATTAATTGAAATTAATTTACATTTAAATATCTGCTATATATTTTAAATAATTTCAACTATATTTAAGTCTAAAAATTTAAACTTTTTCAAATCTAAATGTACACCCACGCCAAATGGAAACGTACCAATATTAAATGAAAATGTACCAATGTCAAACGAAAACGTACTAACCCTGAATTAAAATGTACCCAATTATAAACTATATTAAAATGAATATTCATCTTTTTGGAATGTTTAAAAATATGTTTGATTCATACACAATGCTCTAGATAGTCTTGTTTTTTGGTAGATAAGTCTCTAGAACAACTTTTAGTTGATCGGAGATAAATCCTTATTATTGTAGATAATGCTAAATAATAACAATAAATCATATAATTTTGAATTAACAAAAAGGTTATTATTCGTTGATTAATGACTCTTTCTATAAAATAAAATACACTAAATAAAGTAATTTAAACTTTTACATTGTTAATGACACACCCAGACCTGAAGGTGGGCGATGTGGGATGTGACAATTTGGTATCAGAGCCTAACCCTGGCCGCGTGTGTGCCGACGAGGACATCGGGCCCCTTAAGGGGGGTGGATTGTAACATCCCACATCGCCCAGGGGAGTGATCCTTATACGTATATTCCCACCTCCAATTAGAGCGAGGCCTTTTGGGAGCTCACTGGCTTTGGGTTCCGTAGGAACTCCGAAGTTAAGCGAGAAGGGGCCAGAGCACTTCCAAGATGGGTGACCCACTGGGAAGTTGCTCGTGAGTTCCCAGAAACAAAATGGTGAAGGCGTAGTCGGGGCCCAAAGCGGACAATATCGTGCTACAGTGGTGAAGCGGGCCTGGGAAGTGATCCGCTCCGGGCCGGGATGTGACAGTTAATGACTCTTTCTATAAAAATAATAAAACTTATGTTTTGAAAACAAACGTACCGAAAATTCAAATGTACCAAAAATTCAAATGTACCAAGAAGCTAAATAGACCGAAAATTCAAATGTAACAAGTAACGAAATGTACCATTATAATCAAACGTACCGATATAATCAAACGTACCTAACAACAAGTTTTGTTACATTCTATTTAATTTACTAAAATAAATATTTTAATAAAAAATAAAAAAATCTTAAATCATTATAATTAAGAGATGCATAAAAATAGGAGGAAAAAAGGGAATGCTAACGTGAATAGACTTCTAATGAAATAAAATTAAAGTACCAAAATTGTAGGGAAAATGTTTAATCCAAATTTGCAAAATGAATAGATGTTTAGTATATGATTAATTAAAGTAATTCCTCATTATTAGGACAAAAAGTAATAAAACTTATGTTTTGAAAACAAACGTATCGAAAATTCAAATATACCAAAAATTCAAATGTACCAAGAAGCCAAATAGACCAAAAATTCAAATGTAACAAGTAACGAAATGTACCATTATAATCAAACGTACCGATATAATCAAACGTACCGATATAATCAAACGTACCTAACAACGAGTTTTGTTACATTCTATTTAATTTACTAAAATAAATATTTTAATAAAAAATAAAAAAATCTTAAATCATTATAATTAAGAGATGCATAAAAATAGGAGGAAAAAAAGGAATGCTAACGTGAATAGACTTCTAATGAAATAAAATTAAAGTACTAAAATTGTAGGGAAAATGTTTAATCCAAATTTGCAAAATGAATAGATGTTTAGTCTATGACATTTAAAAACGAGGCGTCTAATTCAAAACGTCCCTTATTTTTATACTAGTTATATTCTTTTCATACAAAAATATTTAAATTCCTTATCTTTTGCATTATTACTCAGCTTTTGAATTTTAAATATTTAAAGCCAAAATAGTCCTTGAATTTGATATAACTCTTCACTTTGGTCTCTGAGATTTGAAATCAATAGAAATTGTCTCTAAGTTTGTCCACCATCAATCATTTTGGTCATTCCGTAAAAAATCTCCATTAAATAATAATAAAATAACAAAGATACTCTCAATTCTTCTCAAATTATTTTGGCCTATTGTTTATTAAATTGAGATTATTTTTGTTATTTTGGTCTTATTTAACAGAATTTTTCACAAAATGACCAAAATGATTGATAGTGGACAAACTTGTGTTTAAAATATTGGTATCTGTGGAAATATCAATGTGCAAATTTGTAGAAATATTGACGGATATATCGAATATCGATATCGGTTGCTTTCGGTGGAAATAATGGAAATTTAAAATGAAATTTTAGGGATTGTCAAGTATTAGTTTGGATTCAAATCTCAGGGATCAAAGTGAGAAATTATTTCAATCTCAAAAACCATATTTTAGCTAAAAAGGCATATTTAAATACTCAAACTACGTATTTATATAGGAATTTTTTTAAGACAGAATTTTATGGTTTAAATTGCGCATGTATAATACCTACATCACAGGGCAAACACAAAAAATTAATTAAAAAATACATGTATAAGACTATTGCTTAGTCAAATATCACACACAAAAAATAATGTGATATAAATGCCAAGGATGATGGATGAGGAAGAAGATGATATGTGAAGAAAAAATACACACAAAAAAAGAGAAGATTTATGAGAAAATAACTCTGATTTAAGAAACAAATGATGAATATGCAATTAAGAAAAGAAAAATAAAGATGGAGATAGAATTAGAAAAGAGAAAGGAAGAGGAAGAACACGAAGAAGAAAAGTGAGGGAAAAAGATAAGGAGTTGATGAAGGCGAGAAAGTCAGATAAGAAAAGAAAATGGAGAAGACGATCCCAAATCAATTGGAGAAATTATAGAAAAAGTTTAAAACTTTTACAATTAATTGAAGAGATAATATTTGTTTTGGGACCATTAATTTTTAGGGCCATAGTAAGGCGGATCGGAATATAAACGCCTCTCGAGTTCAATCATTGACTAGGCAGGCCCGATGGGGTTAAGCCATACGAACGAACCAATGGTACCACCTTACCTAGCTGGAGTCTGGAATTGTAGGCAATGCCCGCATGTTTTGTTGGGAATGACCATGCTTGCTGTTCCATTTCCTATTGTCTTGGAGATTCTTACAATCCAAGAATTGGCTTAAGCCTCAAGTAATCACAATCCTACAAAGAAAGAATATCTATTGCGATAGGATTCTTCGTGTTTACATGGATTCATTATCCTAAAAGAACTCTCTCCTTCTTTTTTTTTTTGAAGGAAGGTATGATATTCATTGAACAAATCAGAACACGTACAAACTGAGGATAGTGTGCACAATGGGCCTCGATAAAATCTTGTCGGGGCTTTCAACCCGGTCGAAGGAAAAAGAGTGTCCCGCACAAACAAGAAGACCTATCCTCAAATGACAATACATAGACATATTTCAAAACATCTTCGAATAAAATATCCCTAAGAAAATTGGGGGGTTCTTCAAACCACATGAACTGTTGATTACTATCAATTCCCACTCGAGCAAGGCGATGTGCTGCCGAGTTACTTTCCCGCTGAACTTGGTTTAACAACGGCTGAGGCAAAAAATTAAGTAAATAGCGGAGGTCGTTGATAATAGAACCAAAAGGTGAACAATCATCTTCCTGACCCTTCATAGCAGCCAAAACCATAATGGAGTCTCCTTCGAATACTACATTCTTACCCACTGGGCAAAAAGCCTGGGTCAACAAAACAGCTTGACGGGCAGCAAAAAGCTAACGTGGAAGGCAGAGAGCAGCAGCAGCGATGAACTCCTCCATGTGATCACGGAGAACAACACCCAAGACACCTCGTAAACTGATGAATTTTTTATGTGTATTTCATGAAGAAACAATTACAAGATGAAACATATATATAGGTAAAGAAAGAGGACATAAGCCTAACTTGCCTAACTTTGCACAAGAAAGTTGACTTGCCTAACTTGCCTAACTTGCCTAACTTGCACAAGAAAATTGACTAGCCTACCATTGTTCCAACATGTTTATTTCATGCATCAACATGTTTATTTCAAGTTATTTTAACATAACTTAACTTGACTAGCCATCCAATACTCCCACTCTTCCAACACTCCCCCTCAAGCTGGATCGAGGGGATTCCTTGAGCCAAGCTTGGACAGAATGCTCATGAACTGAACCGTACGAAGAGGTTTAGTAAAAATGTCAGCCAGTTGATCATGACTGCGAGTGTAGTGAGTGTTTATGAGGTTGGCTTGAACCTGTGCTCGAACATAATGACAATCCACTTCAATATGCTTCGTTCTCTCGTGAAATACAGGATTGGAAGCAATATGCATGGCAGCTTGATTGTCACAGAACATAGACATGGGTTCCTTACTGGGAAACCCTAAATCAAACATAAGACTTTTCAGCCAAATAAGTTCACAAGCAGTGGATGCCGTAGCTCGATACTCGGCCTCTGCACTGGATCGAGCTACAACACTTTGCTTCTTGCTGCACCATGTTACCAAATTCCCACCTACAAAGGTACAAAAACCTGTGGTTGACTTGCGATCAAGAGAGTTCCCGGCCCAATCAGCATCTGTGTAACCCATGATGGCAGTGCTATCATTCTTTGTCATAAGGATCCCTCGACCAACAGAACCTTTTAGATAACGAAGAATTCTCTTCACAATCTGCATATGAACTGATGTAGGAGCATGCATAAACTGACTCACAATACTTACAGCATAAGAGATATCTGGCCGTGTGATTGTGAGATAAATGAGTTTTCCTACCAATCTTTGATACTCAGTAACATTGGAAAGAACTTCACTGTGAGTAGTGAGTTGCAGCTTACTATCCAGAGGAGTGCGTGCAGGTTTGCAATCCATTAAGTTAGATTCTTTCAAGAGATCAAGGATATATTTCCTTTGATTGAGAAAGAGACCTTGCTGTGAAGTGGCAATTTCAATACCAAGGAAATATTTGAGGCGCCCCAAATCTTTGATTGCAAATTTGTGTCGAAGAGCAAGCTTGAGAGATTGGAGTTCTGCATCACTATCACCTGTCACTATGAGATCATCTACATAGATTAAAACAATGACTTTTCCAACTGAGCCATTACAAACAAATAGTGAGGAATCTGCACTGCTTCTTTGGAAGCCAAACTCTTCAAGGACTGAGTTCAGTTTTGCATACCATGCACGTGGAGACTGTTTCAGACCATAAATGGATTTGTGCAGTTTACAAACCATGTCAGGATCACACGATTGAGGATGCCCTGGTGGTAGTTTCATGTATACCTCCTCCTCTAATTCCCCATGCAAAAAGGCGTTTTTTACATCCATTTGATAGATAGGCTAAGATTGATTCACAGCAACTGACAAGAGAACCCTTACAGTGTTCATTTTGGCTACGGGAGCAAAGGTTTCCTTGTAATCCAAGCCATACGTCTGAGTAAAGCCACGAGCCACTAAGCGAGCTTTGTGTCGTTCAATAGTTCCATCTGAGTTGAACTTTGTCTTGTATACCCAACGACTGCCCACTGCTTTCTTCCCTTGGGGAAGTTTAACTACACTCCAGGTTTTGATTTCATGAAGAGCTTGCAGTTCGTCCCTCATTGCAGTTTGCCAAACTTTATGTTCATTTGCTTCTTGAAATGTTTATGGTTCATGAGTATGATCTAAGGCACTAAGAAAGGAGATATGAGAGGGTGAAAACTGCTTATAGGAAACAGAATCTGTGAGAGGATATCTAGAAGTGTAGGTGACATAATCATGTAGTCGAAGTGGTGGCTGTCGAACCTTAGAAGGATTTCGACGAATCTGATCTGGAGGCTCAACATTTGTGACTTGGGATGGAGCAAGTTCAGGCGACAGATTTGTAGTGTCACATGATGGAGGATTTTCTTGGTAGTATGGAACACTAGGCAATGGAAACATATCACTCAAAAACTCCCCCTGATCTACATCACTTAGTTTCTTTGAGAAGTAAGACATATTTTCAATAAACCTTACATCCCTTGAAACTAGAAGCTTATTTGTGATTGGATTGTAACACTTGTAGCCTTTTTGAGTGGATGAGTAACCCAAGAAAATACATTTGGTAGCTCTAGGATCTAATTTATCATGATGAGGGGATTTGTTGTGAACGAAGCAGGTGGAGCCAAAAACTCTTAGGTGTGAAATATCAATTTTTCTGCCTTTTAGCATCTCATATGGAGACTTGAAACTCAGTACTTTGCTAGGCAATCTATTAATAAGATAGGCAGCTGTAAGTACTCCTTGTGACCAGAATTTCTTTGGCACATTCATATGAAACATGATTGATCTTGTCTTCTCAAGAAGATCTCTATTTTTTCTTTCGGCCACTCCATTTTGTTGAGGTGTGCCAACGCATGTTGTTTGATGCAAGATGCCATGAATACTCAAGTATTGAGACATGTTATGGGACATATACTCAGTGCCATTGTCGGATCTTAATATGTGAATTTTTGATGCAAATTGAGTGCCAACCAGTTTATGAAAATCTTGAAAAACAATTGGAAGTTCACTCTTAAATTTCAAAAGATACAACCAAGTCATTTTTGTGAAATCATCAACAAAGGTTACAAAATATCTATATCCATCAAAGGACTCTAGTATGGGACCCCAAATATCTGAATGAATGATTTCGAACGGATGACTGGCTTTATTGGTGGATGACTCAAAAGGCAACCTGGAAAACTTAGACAAATGACAAACATCACAGTGCAACTTGTTTTTGCACAATTTTGGAAATAAAAAAGACATCACTTTTTCAGAAGGATGAGCTAAACGTTGATGCCAAAGTTGTTGATCTTGAGACACACTCGAACTGACTTGAAACACCTTGGGATCCTTAGTATCTTTAGGTAAGTAGTAAAGACCATTCAAAAAGAAACCTTCACCAATCGTTCTTTTGGTGATGATGTCCTGAAAAACAACATTATGGGGGGAAAAATAGCTAGACAGTTTAGAGAATTGGTGATGGCTCCTATTGATAAAAGTTGAAAAGGAAATGAGGGAATGTAAAGAGCTGCTGACTCTATGTGTTTTGAGAGTAAGTTGACCTTTCCTTTTCCTACAACTAATGCACCCTTTCCATTGGCTACTGATACTTGAGACGGTTTTGAGAATATTTTGAAATCATGCAAGTTATTAATTCGATTTGTCATATGATCCGTAGCACCTGAGTCAATGATCCAATAATCATGTTCATTACTAGCATTTAAGGCAGTAGAGAAGACACTTAAAATACCTGGAATATCCTTATGCGAAACATGGTTGTGCTCAGCCAAGAAACCAGCAAATTTTCCAAGTAAGGCAGTGTGATTCCTTTCTTCAGCTACTATAGCTTCATGGGCTTCATCTCCATTGTTGTGCAGCTGTTTGTTATGGAGATATGCTGCAAAATCATTGATTAGGGCTGTAGGATTGGTAGTGAAGTTTAACATTCCTTTGCTCGAAGAGGTAGCTGCATAATTTGCCTTGTAGCCATTGTTGCTCAAATGTCTTTGGGGACCCTTTGTCTCCGTCAAGGATTTTGGCTTCAATTTTGGATGAAGAATCCAGCACCTATCTCTTGTATGTCCAAGTGAATCACAGTAGCTGCACTTCAAATCTGGTCTTTTTCCCTTATAAACTTTGCCCTCAGGACGCTTGTTGTTGGAGACATATGCCCTAGTTTCAGGAATAGGGTCTTTAGTATCTTGGCTCATTACTTTCCTCCTTACTTCTTCCCTTTGGATGATGGCACAAACACCAGTGAATGAAGGAAGTTCAGCATTCATTAAAATGTGACTTCTGAGATCTTCAAACTCTGAGCCTAAGCTTGCCAAGAGTTGAAAAATCTTGTCTTCTTCTGCTCTCTTGATCAACATGGTGGCATCAGTGGTATGAGGACGATAGACATCAAGCTCATTCCACATGCTTGTAAGACTGCCAAGGTGTTGAACAAAGGTTTTACCTCATTGTTGCAAGCTCGAAATATCCTTCTTAAGTTGAAAGACACGGGCAGAATTATTTTGATTTCCATACATCTCTTTGATTTGCTTCCAGAGATGCATAGATGATTCAGAATAGCTGAAGATTTCAGCAATCCTACGCTCCATTGAGTTGAGCAACCAAGACATGACCAAATGGTCTTTACATAGCCACGACTCGTAGGTAGGAGAAGTGACTGCTGGAGCTTCTATGGCACCATTTACGTAGCCAAGCTTTGATCTCCCTCCAAGTGCGAGAGAAACAGCACGGCTCCAGGGAAGATAGTTGAATTCGTTCAACAAAGTAGAATTGAGACGTTGATTAGGGTTGATTTCAACGTCAGGCAGAGCTAAAGCATCCATCGAGCTTTCAGCTTCAGAATGTTCTCCAGCCATCTTGGCTTAGAGTAAAAGAAACTTAGCGGAAACGATCAATAGAGCCAGGAATTTAGAGTTCCTGCTCTGATACCATGATGAATTTTTGATGTGTATTTCATGAAGAAACAATTACAAGATGAAACATATATATAGGTAAAGAAAGAGGACATAAGCCTAACTTGCCTAACTTTGCACAAGAAAGTTGACTTGCCTAACTTGCCTAACTTGCCTAACTTGCACAAGAAAATTGACTAGCCTACCATTGTTCCAACATGTTTATTTCATGCATCAACATGTTTATTTCAAGTTATTTTAACATAACTTAACTTGACTAGCCATCCAATACTCCCACTCTTCCAACATAAACATTGTTGAATCCATGCCCCATCAAAGTTACATTTCACCCAGTCTACATTAGGTTTTCTCCACTTCTGGGAGGTCGGTTTGAGTTCCTCGCACCAGATTTATGCCATTTTGATACTCCTGCAGCCAACCCTCTGCTCGAAACACCACCTCATGTGGCGCCAAAGAGGACCCATTCCAAAGAACATCATTTCTATTCTTCCACAACATCCATAAGGTCATCAAACAGAGGTCAACGACCAAAGATGGAAAATGCATGGCTATTTGTAATAACCATTGCAAAAATTGTTGAGTGTTGCCATCCTCAAACCTTAGCCCCAAACCTCCAAACCAAACCGCCTGCGCCATGCTGCAATCCCTTAGTACATGTTATATCGATTCGCCGTATGAACCACAAAAGCCACATAAATTATCCACAGCAACTTAACTCTTTGTAAGATTTGATGTTGTGGGAAGAGCGTCCAAACATGCACGCCAAACACAAATCTTGACCTTCCTGGGAACATATGCATTCCATAATTTCTTCCATAACTTTTCCCTTCCATCATCAGACGAAGAAGAATAAGCGTTTGCGCCATTCCCTGCAGAATCCTCTAAACACACCCATCTAGGGTTCATGAAGGTACTCTGATATCGTGCACTCTGCATACGTATCGCTCTTGCTCTATAGCCCATAACTTGAGTACTAAAACTTTTATTGACTTGACCATCGGAGATCGTTTGGCTAGTACCACACGGTTGCCTAGGAATTCATGGTTTACTTTTCTCTTTTGCAAGTGGATGTTCTTGCACTCTTCCATTCACAACGGTGCGCGAATTTAATTCCAACATTTGTTAAGGAAGATAATCCTACAATTGTGCAATAATATTAAATTACTTAATTAGTTACTTAAGGGCTAAATTAGGAATAAAAGTAACAATAAGATGACGTGAAATCACAATCATTGGACATGTTTCAATTAGGTGGATTATTCCTAATGAGGTTCAAAAGAATGGACCTACACCTAGTTTACCCAAGAAAGTAAATATTTTAGCCCTTGTGTCGATAGTTTTTTTTTTTGTGAACTTTAACGAAAAACTCATGGTACTGTTCACTTTAACGAAAAACCATATTTTTACACTAAAAAGTCAATCCTGGTACTATTCACTTTACCCTTTATTTTATCCTTATCGTTAAAATTCAAAGTTTTCAAGCCCTTTTCATTAGTTTTCCTTTTTGTTTTTAGTTTGTCTTTATTATTATTTTTTCTTATCTATAGCCATTTTATGTAATATTTTTTATTCATAATTTTTAATATCAGTAATATAATTGTATACAATGACAAAAATGGACATGATATTGGGAGTAGTGGTGGTGTCAATGGTAGTGGTAATTGGGGTTGTAGAGGTAGCAGTTTGTAGTAGAAATGGTGGTGATTGTAATGGTGGTGGTGATGTAAGGTTGGTGATTGCATATGTAGGTGGTGGCGATGATGGCCGTGACGGTGGTGGCGATGATGGCCGTGACGGTGGTGGTGGTGATGGAAGCAACAATGATGATGGCTGTGGTGATGGAAGCAGCAATGATGAGGGTATGGTAGTGGTGCCAATAGTTGAGTTTGGTGGTTAAGGTGCGAAGATAACAATGGTGAAAGGGGTGGCGGCATCAATGATGGCGACGGTTGTGATTATGGTAGCAGCAGTGACAACTGTGGTTGTGGTGACGGCGGCGGTGGTGGTGGCAACGATGGTGCTTGCAATGGTAGTGGTGGAGGTTTTTGTTGTGGTGACGATGATTGTGGTGGTGGTGATAACGATAATGGTAGTAATAGTTGTGGTGGTATACGGTTAGCGGTTGCAGTGGTAGGTAGTGGCGGTCATTTTGTCCTTCAAGGGATAAAAAAAAACTAAAATATCCTTTTTATTTTAAAAGTAATAGTATCTAAATAGTAACTTTGGAAAAACAGCATGTAAGTTACTTGTAAAAGTTGTTTTCATAAAAACAAAGTTGAACCTCTAATGAACTTTTTTAATTTCTGTAATACCTAGAGGTTCAACTTTGTTTTTATGAAAACAACTTTTACAAGTAACTTACATGCTGTTTTTCCAAAGTTATTATTTAGATACTATTACTTTTAAAATAAAAAGAATATTTTAGTTTTTTTTTTTTTTGACAAAGAATAGGATATTTTAGTTTACCGACACTTTATATTGCTTAATTTTAAAGTGAAAAAAGCAATATCAGCAGCCTAAAGACCTTAAGGACTCGGATTCTAACCCTAATCTTGTATCTTTTCTTTATAATAATTACTATAAAATGAAGGAAGAAATTGTGGTGTGCGTCCGCAACAAATGGACAGGTAAAGTGTAATTAGAACTGGAAACGGGTGCAGTTTGACTCTTTGTAATCCAGAGGTTTCTTATCACTTATAAGATAGATGTGACTATAGATCCACCTGCGTATCACATAAGTTGAAATAAGCTCCACGTATTACGTATATACTTCACGTAGCTTTTCAACGATGATTTTCTCCGTTCTGTTGGGCTGCAAGTCTGCTTATATAATGTGAACATGACACAATTTCTATTTGTTAAATACACTAATTAATTAAATTTAAATTAGAGACTATAGAGTATTATCCGTCAGAATGTTTTATTAACTTTTAAATTATTTTTTCCACAATTAACATTTAAATTTAACACATCAATACTTAGTTAATACTTAGTAGTACGGTCTAGTGATATTCTTCTTTATTTTTTAGTGTGATCTTAATTTTGAATCTCGTGAATGACGAGTTTGTTATCAATAGGTTAAAGTCTTATGAATGACGAGTTCGATACTAATTTATTTTCTCACCCCATTGGTGTATATATAATGTGGTAGAAGAAAAAAACTTCTTTATCTAGTTATTATTCAACAAAAAGACCACACGTGTAAAATAAAATAATTTAAATACCAAAATATAAGTGATTGGTCCAATTCGATTTAGTTCAGTTTACAAAAGCTCAAAACCGTAACCAAAGTGAGCAATTGCCTTTTTGTCAAATAGAGAGCCTTTTGGGCTTCGCAAGATTAAAGCCGAGCTTTGCCATCGCATGTTTAATTCATAAAAGTTCACAAATACCACGAGGTAAACTTTGATGCTCAACTTCAATACTTACTTTTGGCAACTACATTTTGTCTTTTACTTTGCCAATTAAAAAGGCTTTCTCTAGCAAATGTAAAATAGCATGATGTTGATCGTACGTAAGCACTGGAAAGTTCTAAAAACATCATACCAAGTTTTAAAGACAATAATCATTTGCAATACACCGACTTCAGATACTTTAAGTATCACCGACTTCAGATACCTCAATATCCGATAAACGTCATTTATGTGTCTCACACAATGTGCTTCTTTCAAGGATATAAAATTTCTTCTTGATGGCTTCCTCTTGTTCAAACTGATTTTCAAGATGGTTATTGGTTTTAATATGCTTTGTGCATGGTTGCGACATAAGTTGAGATTTTCACTTGAAAATTGATTAGCCATTAAAACATTAGTTCAACTCTTTATAAGTTCATGCAAAATTATTTAATTTTTTGATATTGGATAACACACAACTGTCTTATTGACAGCATGAAAGAATTGACAACACCGACCCACAAATCCACCACATTAATATTTGTGATTACTAAAGGCATCAACAATATATCTTACACCCCAAAATTAAATTTCTGTCCTAAAATGATACAAAACAAAATTGGGGACAAATGCCCCTTGACACAAGCGTAAGGGCAACAATTTTTTTTGTTTCTTGCATGCACAATTTCTTATTTCTTATTATTTTTTCCGTCATTTTCCCTCAATATTGAGTGGGATATATACTCATAGAAGGGTAAAAGTAGATTTCGGACTCGTTTTGAAAGTGTTTTTAAATTATTGAAAATATTTTTAGAGAAAATATTTTGGATTTCAAAAACACTTGAAGTGCTTTTCTAGGATTAATTTGCATTTTTATTAAGGATTAGTATAACAACTTTTTTTAAAAAAGCGTTTTCAATCATTTAAAAACACTTCCCGTTCGAGTTTCTAAAAGACTAGGGGCTTGTTTGGAAGTGCTTTTAAAATGACTGAAAACGTTTTTAGTGAAATTGTTTTTTAAACCAATTCTTAATTAAAATCCAAGTGGATCTTGACAAGTACATATCTGATGCTTCTTCTAAAAAGCACTTAAAGTGCTTTTCAAACTCAAAATCAATTTCACCAAAAATATTTTCAGTCATTTTAAAAGTACTTCCAAATGAGCTCTAGATAAACAATCGTTTTTGAACGGATAATTTAAAGGCTATTCACCATCATATTTTACATAACAAAAAAAAAAAAAAAAACTATCAAACACAAATTCATTAACTTTTTTTATTTTAAATTTTGGTATCATACATGTTTTTCATTGTTTTATTCTCAAAATATAATCTCGTATTACATTATCAGACATATTATCATATCATAATAACAAAAAATTATAATTATCTTAGTTTTGCAATTATTATTTTTGTTATACAAATAATTTTTTTTAAATTGTTTTATAAAATGTTACCAAATAATGTGGCACTTTAAACTTTTGTCAAATTTTGTTCTCCACCCAATATGTCAAACTTAAAATATTATTTTTTACATTATTTACTTTTCATAATTGTAATAAGTATTTGTAAAACAAAAGGTAATAATAAAAATGATGAAAAATATTTATTAATCACTAAAAATAGATTTGAAGATGATGTCGAATTTGACAGCAATCTACCTTACTGCCAGTCCATGTCATGCCACATAAGAATTGGGACATTTTTACTCACCATCATAACTATGGTGTGTCACTCAGTACTATGGTTTGGTGGTATTCCTCTTTACTTGGAAGTGAGAGGTCTTAGGTTCGAATCTCGTGGATGGCGAATTCAATACTAAATTTGGTTGCCCATTGTGTGGCTTAGCCGAACGCCCCCTCCCTCTAGTGTAAGAATATCGATGTACTCAAAAAAAAAAAAAAAAAAAAAAACTATGGTGTATGCTTACCTTGCACCTTATTATTTGTCATGTGGCATTTCATTTAACTCTAGTTAACTTTCACATTAAATATTACTTTTTCAATTTTGAAAAAAAAAAATTAAATGAGTTTAAGTGAAAAGATACGTGGCAGGTAATTAGATATATGATGAGCATATACCAAAATTTAGAGTGGTGAGAAAGCTTAAAAATTTAAGTCAGAAAATTTTAAGACATAAGCCCGAAATGATTAAATAATGATTAATTTTGTACCATCCCACATCGCCTAGGGGAGTGATCCTTAAATGTATATTCTCATCCTTACCTAGCACGAGGCATTTTGGGAGCTCACTGGCTTCGGGTTCCGTAGGAACTCCGAAGTTAAGCGAGAAGGGGGCTAGAACACTCCCATGATGGGTGACCCACTGGGAAGTTGCTCGTGAGTTCCCAGAAACAAAACCGTGAGGGCATGGTCGGGGCCCAAAGCGGACAATATCGTGCTACGGTGGTGGAGCGGGCTCGGGAAGTGGTCCACCCCGGGTCGGGATGTGACTAATGGTATCAGAGCGAATCCCTGGCCGGAAGTGTGCCGACGAGGACATTGGGCCCCTAAGGGGGGTGGATTGTAACATCCCACATCGCCTAGGGGAGTGATCCTTAAATGTATATTCTCATCCCTACTTAGCACGAGGCATTTTGGGAGCTAACTGACTTCGGGTTCCGTAGGAACTCCGAAGTTAAGCGAGAAGGGGGCTAGAGCACTCCCATGATGGGTGACCCACTGGGAAGTTGCTCGTGAGTTCCCAGAAACAAAACCGTGAGGGCGTGGTCGGGGCCCAAAGCGGACAATATTGTGCTACGGTGGTGGAGCAGGCTCGGGAAGTGGTCCGCCCCGGACCGGAATGTGACAAATGGTATAAGAGCCTATCCCTGGCCGGAAGTGTGCCGACGAGGACGTCGGGCCCCTAAAGGGGTGGATTATGACATCCCACATCGCCCAGGAGAGTGATCCTTAAATGTATATTCTCATCCCTACCTAGCACGAGGCCTTTTGGGAGCTCATTGGCTTCGGGTTCCGTAGGAACTCCGAAGTTAAGCGAAAAGGGGGCTAGAGCACTCCCATGATGGGTGACCCACTGGGAAGTTACTTGTGAGTTCCCAGAAACAAAACCGTGAGGGCGTGGTCGGGGCCCAAAGCGGACAATATCGTGCTACGGTGATGGAGCGGGCCCGGGAAGTGGTCTGCCCCGGGCCGGGATGTGACAAATTTAGCCTTTTTTTTTCCGATAACTTTTTTGAAAATAACATTTATGTAGATTATCTTAATTTATTTTTATGAACATTTTAAGATAAAAATATTTAAATTCTGATAAGTAATTAAAAATCATACAAATATATAGGTATTTATTAAGTTTTAAGTAAATTTGATTTAAATTATTTTCTTAAATTATTTTAGATGTTAGATTTAGTTTTTTGGGCTGTCAAATCTTTTTTTACCTATTAGATTTGATCTCATTTGATTATAACCGTTAGATCATAAGTAAAAAACAAAAAAAAATGTTTGAAATATGACAGTTTGGTGAGTCTAGAATAATTTAAGCCTGATTAAATCCTGGTCGAATCTAACTCAAAGACATATTTTCTCTCCAGAGTTTATTTTAGCCTAATGGTTAGAGATGGTTTGGAAGGTTTTAAAGCTTATATTTTAAGTTTTATTCTATGGGATGGAGATGGCCTTAAACATTAGCATTTCGGAAGATATTTCATTACATGGAAATGGAACGACGGAAAAATAAATAACAGTGAAAATCAGCAATTCAAATATACATTAGAAAGTCCATGATAAAGGACGAGTTATGAAGACTAGACCTGGCAATTTCTGACATGACACGGTGACACGACACGAAAATAACGGGTTTCGGGTCAACACGATAACTTATCGGGTCATTATCGGGTGACCCGTTAAGGACCCGTTAATAACGGGTTCTTAACAGGTATACACGCGGGTAACACGTGGGTAACCTGTTTCGACCCGTTAAGAAAAAAACTATTTTGATAATTTTAAAATTTAATTACTAAAAGATTTATTATAAAATACAATAGCCATATTAATATATACAATATATTCTATATTAAATATATAGTTTTGTATTATTATTCTATATAAGTTTTAAAAAAAAGTTTTTGTCATTATTTATTTTTATTATGAGAGTTCCTTATTATCATTACTAGGATAAATTTTACTTAATATGTTGTTGTCCAAAATTAAAATAAACTAGTATAGTATTTGCACAGGCAAGAACTAAGAAGACATACATACAAGTATGAAAAATGTGAAAAAATATACAAACACTCGTGATTCATCATTATTCCTCCACGAGTAGATAATGGTTACACTTACATTATCGTTTAGATTTTTAAAATCCTCCAAACCCTCATGAATAATGTTTTTTATTTGAGGGCAAAATTAATAAAATTAATAATAATTATTGTAGAAGTGTAAAAAATGTAAAAAAAAACATACAATCACTCATAGTGACAAGCTTTACAACTTTCATAAAGGGGTCAGCTTCGAAATCCAACATTATAATCCATAAACCTTAAATTTATATTTAACCGTCGATTGTCATTTACGCTTTATTCTTCTTACTGAATTTCATTTTTTAAATTTTCTTTTTTGAAAAAATGATCATCTGGCGGATGTAAGAGGATGAACGGTTCAGATCTTTGATATCACATTTTGATATTTACGGTTAATTGAAATATGAGTCGATGTCATATAGTTTGTAGAAACTTTATAAACATCAAGCAACATTTTCACTAACCGTAAAACTCTAAATATAATATCAACGATCCAAACCGTTCATCTTCCTGCATCATCTAATAGATCATGTTTTCAAAAAAGAAAATCTGAAAAAACAAATTTTGATGAGAACAATGAAGCGTAAATGTAAACAACAATCAACGGTTAAATTTTGATTTATGATTTATATGATTATAGTGGCGAATTTCGAAGTTAAGCTCTTCATGAAAGTTGTAAAGCTTGTCATTATGAACGTTTATATATATTTTTTCTATATTTTTTAACACTTCTACATTAATTAAAAACTATTAAAGACTTTAGGTAAGTGAAAATATACTTAAAAGAAAAATACGTTTTTATGTTTTGGGTGTGACAATATGGTATGTATATACTTATTTAGTATTATGTTTTTCATTTGATTATTTATTGGTTTAAAATATATTTTCCTTAACGGGTAACGGGTCGGGTCATATTACCTGTTAATATTATCGGGTCGATTTCGGGTCGGGTCATTTTACCCGTTTATTTTAACGGGTGTTACACGACACGACCCGTTAAGATATCGGGTATGACACGAAAACGACACGAACACAGAAAACACGACACGAATGCCAGGTCTAATGAAGACAATCAGGTAACAGTGGAAATGGAATATGCCCAACCCACTCTCTTTCTTTTTCAATGCTCAACAGGTCAAGCAGTAGGGAATATGCCTTGAAGAGTAGTATATGCGAAAGAGAAGAGCTTTAATATTAAGGATCTTTAACATTAAGGAGGAGTTACTTTTAAAAATACCTTACGGTTTATTTACCGAATCTCATATTTATGATCGAAACTGTTCATATTGTAAATCATTATGTAAAAGATTATATCTGCAAAAATTTAATACAATTAATATCGTTTAGATAGACGGTTAATAATTCTTTTACCGAATTCGTCCATCTATATTTATACAGCTTGATAACTAAACGATCTTAGTTTTAATTATTTTTTATAGGGATGATCTTTACATAATGATTTATAATATGAACAGTTCCGATAAAAATACGAAGTTTTATAAATAAATCATGAGGTATTATAAGAAGAAGTTTCTTCTCAATCATTAAGGAGCTAAGTCTTTCTGGATGTTAAATATCTTTTGATCAAGCAACATTTTGTTGGCCAAGAAATTTATAAGAATACGAATATTATATTTTTGCCCCCATTACACATAACTCACAGGGCACTGACACTAGTACAGGAAATTGTAATCGGCCACAACCATTGGTACCGGAAAATTTTTCAGGTCTCGGAAAATTTCAAGTCATTATTCAACCATGATATAAGAAAAATAAGCTTTTTTTAGTTAAAATGGTTCTTGAGATTTGCATAATTCATCACTTTGGTCCATAAGTTATGCAAATCTCAAAGATCATTTCAAATCAAAATGATTGCTGGGTCAGTTTATTATTTTTTAGTATGTATACACATTAAAATTATAGAACTTAAGAAACATCACTTAGCAAGTTTTTTCAAAAGTCACTATTGAACATTGACCTTAAAACACAAAGAAATTTTATAGTTTGATCGCTGAAAAATTTGATCAACGGGTCACCGAAAAAAGTTGGTCAGCGTTAAAATGTGATAAGACTAAGTTGCAAGTATGTAATTATGTTAAAATATAACAGTACTTATGAAATTATGTTGGTTGACTTTTTTTATTGGTATTTTTTCTTAACAAACGATATTATTTACATTAAAGGATAAAAAAGTGAGCTAAATCTCATGGATCAGCAATAATGTGATTCAAATTCGTTTTTGACGAGAATCAAAGCTAAGACATCTTCTAAATGAAAAGAAATATCATTAAACCCTAATACGAATATTTTCTTAAGATTAAAATTTAAAAATGAAATAAAGTGAACTAAACCCGTATGCAAATTGCGGTGTAATTACTAAATTTCAGGTCTCCATGTCCGAGTTGTGAAAGTGCTCTCTCTCTCTCTCTCTCTCTCTCTCTCTCTCTCTCTCTCTATAAAGAGTCGTGCTTTTACAACACACACTCACTGGTCTGACCCTCCACCTCCTCCTGAAACCGTGCCCTTCGTTTTTTCTTCTTCTTCAACTTTCTCGTGCCCAGATCATCAGCTACCCGTTTTCCTGTAACCTCCCCGCCCTTTCTTCATCTGGGCCTCACGGGATTTGCTTTGCTTCCCACTCTTTCGTCTTTTTTGTTCTTTTTTGTTTTAATTTTCCTCAAAATATATCACCGAAAAAAGAAAAGATTTGATAGAGTTTGTATCCTACTTGAATTGGGTTTATAGTCCCTCTGAAACTCAATTTAATCCACTCATTTTCCCTTTCGGATTCGCTTGTTTTCGATCGTTAATACCGTGCATATATCTGCTGCTTAAAACCTCAGAGGGAGAGAGCAGTCCAGAAACTTAAAGAGAGCGAGAGAGTCTAGAGAGAGAGAAGGCGGCCATGGCTGCAAAGAACTTGGAGAAGATGGCTTCGATTGACGTCCAGCTGAGGCTGCTGGCACCTGGGAAGGTCTCTGAGGATGACAAACTGATTGAGTACGATGCTCTGCTGTTGGATCGCTTTCTTGATATTCTGCAGGATTTACATGGAGAGAGTCTCAGAGAAACGGTATTTTCTACTTTTATTTATTTATTTTCTTAATTGTTAATCAACTTATTTGTTATAATTTGGTTACTTTTTGGCAAATTTGATAAATAACCCATTTTAGTTTTGATTAGGTTGCTTCCATTTATCTGGTGTTTAGTGCATACCTTGGTATTATCGCTTCGTTTGGGAATATTTGACATTTTTCTTTTGCTTAATTTTTAATTAAAATATGATAAAATTGATGGGGTTTTGGTTTAATCTTGACTGATAGAGAAAAAAAAAGGATTTAGTTTTTTTTTGACATGTGAATTTTCACTCAAAAGGTTGCTAATTTTAGATGATTAAACGAGTAATTGATTGACTTTTGTAACGTAAATTGGACTAGGTGCAAGATTGTTATGAGCTTTCTGCGGAATATGAAAGAAAGCAGGACCCTCAAAAGTTGGCGGAACTTGGGAATGTGCTAACGAGTTTGGATCCCGGGGACTCCATAGTCATTGCAAAATCCTTTTCTCACATGCTTAACTTGGCCAATTTGGCCGAGGAAGTTCAGATTGCGTACCGGAGGAGGATCAAGATGAAGAAGAAGGGAGATTTTGCTGATGAGGCTTCAGCTACTACGGAGTCAGACATTGAAGAGACTCTCAAGAGGCTTGTGGGGGACCTGAAAAAGTCCCCAGAAGAAGTTTTTGATGCCTTGAAGAACCAGACTGTAGATTTGGTTTTCACTGCACATCCTACTCAGTCTGTTCGCAGGTCTTTGCTCCAAAAGCATGCAAGGTTAGCATTCCACTTACGTTTGACAAATTGCGGAAGCCTGGTGATTAAGCAACTGGCTCAGTTTATGCTTATTATCCGGCTTCACTTTGCACTTCTATAAGACATTCATGTGTGGGAATTGACATGTTATATTCTATAGGTGCAAGAGTTTTATGGTTTGTTGTTCTGTTAGTTGACATTGTGTTATTTTGACCCTTTCTTTCAGGATAAGAAATTGTTTGACGCAGTTGAATGCTAAGGACATTACGCCTGATGATAAGCAGGAACTCGATGAGTCTTTACAAAGGGAGGTATGTAGAAACCAATGGTAGAATATTATTCCTTGATATTATAGGCCAAACTTGATTTTCAAAAATCAGTTTCTCTGAATTTGGCAACCGGCTTCCTTAAATTTGCTGAAAAAATACAATGCGGATGCACCCAGATTCCAATACCTCTCTCTCAAAAGCTTGGATATTCAATTTAAGTAATTTACCTTTTTTTTTTGCTGTAGATTCAAGCTGCATTTCGTACAGATGAAATCCGAAGGACTCCTCCAACCCCTCAAGATGAGATGAGAGCAGGAATGAGCTACTTCCATGAGACAATTTGGAAAGGCGTACCAAAATTCTTACGTCGTGTTGACACTGCTTTGAAGAACATAGGGATAAACGAACGTGTTCCTTACAATGCCCCTCTCATTCAGTTTTCTTCTTGGATGGGTGGGGATCGTGATGGTATGTTCATCTCATGGTATTATTGGATGAGTTAGTTTTTCCTTACACAGTGCTGCTTTTTTCACTATCGCATCTCTCTCCCCACTCACTTTAAAAGAATTCCTTAAAAATTATTTTGTTGGTTCTGTAGCTTAAATATGCTTGATATGGACTGCAGGAAACCCCAGGGTCACTCCTGAAGTTACTCGGGATGTGTGCTTATTGGCTAGAATGATGGCTGCTAACTTATACTTCTCCCAGATAGAGGATCTTATGTTTGAGGTGTCAAAAGGATCATTACTTCTGCTTGATTGGTTTTTTATATTGATCTGCAGAGTACTTAAATAATTCTTTTTTCTTTCCTAATGCATTTGTTATTACCCTTTTTTCCCACAGTTATCCATGTGGCGATGCAATGATGAGCTTCGTGCTCGTGCTCATGAACTTCATAGGTCTTCGAAGAAGGATGCGAAACACTACATAGGTATGCAATTCAGAGGAGTTCATGTTTTTACCATCCTTGAAACTATTTGAATATCCATCGAAACTTCAATCTTTGCCCTTCTATAACATTTATAGTAGCTCTCTATCTTTAATTCTTCGAAAAGGAAGTTGAGTTTTTAGACATACCTAATCATTGACATTGGTAGAAAAGTCTCCTAGTTTTTTCAACTTGAGTTTCTATTATGTGTAAAATTCAAGTTTGAATTTAAATTTTAAAGGATTTTGTTAGTTTGTTTTTAATTATTCCTTTTTGGATGCAGAGTTTTGGAAACAAATTCCTCCAAATGAGCCTTATCGAGTTATTCTTGGAGATGTAAGAGACAAGCTTTACAATACACGTGAACGTGCTCGCCAATTATTAGCCAATGGAGTCTCTGACATTCCTGAGGACACAACGTTTACCAATGTTGAACAGGTATCTCGTAACCACAAGATTTATGAGTTTCGTTGTGAAATTGTAAAAGATCGAATTTCCAAAATACCAAAATTTAAGATAAGCGGAGCTTTAACGTCAGGTAGCCTTTCAATAAATTTACAATAGATGTTCTGTATACAAATTGTGTTTGAACGTGTCTCAACCTTAATGCTCATGCAACGTTTATTGTAGTAGAGCTGATTGTCTTTTTGCTCCCTTGTAGTTTCTGGAGCCTCTCGAACTTTGTTACCAGTCACTCTGCTCCTGTGGCGATCGGGCAATTGCTGATGGAAGCCTTCTTGATTTCTTACGGCAAGTTTCTACTTTTGGGTTGTCTCTTGTGAGACTAGACATACGACAAGAATCAGACAGGCACACTGATGTCCTCAATGCTATAACAAAGCACCTGGAGATAGGATCTTATCGAGAATGGTCTGAGGAGCGTAGGCAAGAATGGCTCTTGTCTGAGCTTCGTGGCAAGCGCCCCCTTTTTGGCGCTGATGTTCCCAAGACTGAAGAAATTGCTGATGTGCTGGACACGTTCCATGTCATTGCAGAACTTCCCTCAGACAATTTTGGTGCTTATATTATATCAATGGCAACATCACCATCTGATGTTCTCGCTGTTGAGCTTTTACAACGTGAATGTGGTGTGAAGGAGCCACTAAGGGTTGTTCCATTGTTTGAGAAGCTTGCTGATCTGGAGGCTGCTCCTGCTGCTGTGGCTCGTCTCTTTTCTATAGACTGGTACAAAAACCGGATCAATGGGAAGCAAGAAGTCATGATAGGGTACTCAGATTCCGGAAAGGATGCTGGTCGTCTATCTGCAGCATGGCAGTTATACAAGGCTCAGGAAGAGCTCGTAAAGGTCGCAAAAAAATTTGGGGTTAAGCTTACGATGTTTCATGGTCGAGGTGGAACAGTTGGAAGAGGAGGAGGGCCCACTCATCTTGCTATATTGTCTCAGCCACCCGACACTATTCATGGTTCGCTTCGTGTTACAGTTCAAGGTGAAGTTATTGAGCAATCATTTGGGGAGGAGCACTTGTGTTTTAGAACACTCCAGCGTTTCACAGCAGCTACACTTGAGCACGGAATGCACCCTCCCGTCTCCCCAAAGCCAGAATGGCGTGCGCTCATGGATGAAATGGGCGTCATTGCAACAGAGGAATATCGGTCAATAGTTTTCCAGGAGCCCCGTTTTGTTGAATACTTTCGCCTCGTAAGTATCCCGTTTATCCAGCATGATAGTCCTTTGAATATCTATCTATCTATCTTCTCTCTCTCTCTCTCTCTCTCTCTTTATATATATATATATATATATATATATATATTATACGTATAATTTTATATGCATATATATAAACTAATAATTTAATTAATACAAAATCCTTAAAAACAATGTATGGTTTTCTTTTTTGGGATCATATGTTAGTCAACTAGTTACAGAAATCACTCTCCTGTTCTTCCTCTACTTTCGCTACCTTAAATGAAATCTGCTCGATTGTTTTCTTATAAAGCTCCCATGTATCCTCATCACGTCACTGAATTAGCTAATAAATATTTTTCTGTAATAGTTTGCTGAGAAAGATGAAAATGCTAACAAACTCATAAATGTGTTATTCCGTTGGAAAATGCAGGCAACACCAGAGATGGAGTACGGTCGAATGAACATTGGGAGTCGTCCTTCAAAACGAAAGCCAAGTGGAGGCATTGAATCACTTCGTGCAATCCCATGGATCTTTGCTTGGACCCAGACAAGATTTCACTTACCAGTGTGGCTTGGCTTTGGGGCAGCATTTAAGCATGTTATTGAGAAGGATGCGAAGAATCTCCAAATGCTTCGGGAGATGTATAATCAGTGGCCTTTCTTCAGAGTCACAATTGATTTAATTGAGATGGTGTTTGCCAAGGGTGATCCCGGTATTGCCTCTCTGTATGACAAGCTTCTCGTGTCAGATGACCTATGGTCATTTGGAGACCGATTGAGGGCTAACTATGAACAAACTAAGCTCCTCGTCCTCCAGGTAATGCAACACATAAATTACTGACACAAGGACTGTTTAGGCAGACCTTAATACTTTTAACATTGCAAAAGATGTAAACGGGATGATTCTCTTTCACAAAGATATTATCTTCATAAGCAATTTGTTTCTTGTGTTCTTTCTTTTGAAGCTTCGACGGTAAAACCATAAGAGCATTTCTCTGAGGCTAATTTTAATCTGCACTATGTGAAGTGCTCTAAGTGGTTTTATTACTAATATTTTGAGAAACTAATCTCAGTTTGTGTTAATTTTGTAGGTTGCTGGACATAAGGCTCTTCTGGAAGGAGATCCCTACTTGAGGCAGCGACTCCTCCTTCGTGATTCATACATCACGACACTTAATGTGTGCCAAGCCTATACACTGAAGCAGATTCGTGATCCAAACTACCATGTTAAAGTAAGGCCACATTTGTCGTCGGAGTACATGGAAACAACCACCAAGCCGGCAGCAGAGCTTGTGAAACTCAATCCAACGAGCGAGTATGCTCCTGGTCTGGAAGACACGCTAATCCTGACCATGAAGGGTATTGCTGCCGGTATGCAGAACACCGGTTGAAGCTCAAGTATCTTGGATTTCGGTATATATGTTCGAACACATGAAGTATGGTACGAAATGGGCGCTCTCTGCTTTTTAAGCGCTCTAAACCTCCATCGAATAAAAACTTGTGTAATAAGTTGAATAAAACTATGATTTTGGTTTGTGAGAACCAGAATTTGTAGTCTATGGCTTTTCTTGTTGTGGAAATCTTATGTTTCTGGTTTCGTTTTCGCAACCGTAGCCAGGGAACATGAGTATGATGGAACCGTATGCTTAGATATATACTAATGTTCTTGTTTACGTCTGACCGTTTCTCCAAACAGAGTGGTTTGGAAGTCCGGCGTCGATGCATGACTGACTGCCTATAATCTAAAAACCCCGGGCTAGATCTCTTCCGTTCGGCGGCTTTTCAAAGTCGAACACTTGCCGATTGATATCCAATTTTTCCCATTATTTTTGTATCTGTAATAGTGCGAAAAGAAGCCCTAACTCCAAATTGTTCAAGAATAGTGGCGTTGAGTTTCTCAACCTTCTTACCTTAGGTCTTTTTTTTTTTTTTTTTTTTTTTTTGTGTCGGTGATATCTTTACCCTTTTGGTGTCATTTTGTCTTGATTTCTTGTCAACGATGTTTTTTTTTTTGTGTAAAAAAAAAAGTCGTTGACAAGAAATTTCCACATCAAAATTTTCAAGCGTCTGAGGCTCTCGAGTCGTGAGTAGTTTCTATCCAAGCCGTATAACGTCCCAAAGAACACTCTTATTTCATAAAGAGATATTTTGTGATTTGTGAATAAGACACTAAAGGCATGGAAAACTGACTTACACATGATCACCATTCACCACCACAGATTCAAGGAAAATAAAAAGAAATTAATAATTTTCTCCCTTTTTATTCTTTTTGATGAAATTTTTTTATTTAATTAGAGAACGGAAAATACTTAGTTCCTTATGTATTTAATTTTTTATGAATTCTTTTTTTTTTACATAGTCATTTTTTGTGCATGATGACTTGGGATGGCAATTTTCATGAGTTTTGGTCGGGTTTGAAGGATAAAAAATGGGAACGAGGATAAGTTTGGAGAAATTTTCAGGTATGATGTTCGTGCAAGCGGGGCTGATATTTTAATCTTTGACCCGGATCCGACCCATTTGAAGTATATATTAATTGTTTTTTTTATAAAGGTATTGATTCATGTCCCGAACATTTTAGGATAGTATAATGGTCACTACATCTTGTTATTTTAGTTAATTTGGAAGATTTTTCGATTTTCCTGAATCAGAATATGTTAGATTTCCTGTGTCGACTTAAAATACTTGAAAGAATATGTTAGATTTCATGTGTATAACGGTTTAGTGATATTTATCTACACTTATACTTGAGAAAAAAAAATTTTGTAAGTGAGAAATCTTATTTTTGAATTTCGTAAATGATGAATCAAATAAGAGACTTGTCTACTTTTTATTTTATTTTATTTTTTTTTAATTTTTTTTAAAATTTTTTATCATATATTGATGTGATTTCAATATATTTAACTTATATATGAGTCTACGTGGGCCTCAATAGAGATCGAGATGGTGATGAAATGATCCATGTATGTCATTTTATTGCAGAGAAAGTTGTAGAAATGATCCATCAATTTTAACCCATTAGAGCAATGATCTCTCAATTGAAAATTCATAACTATAGTCTTTAACGCATCAAAACGTGCAACTATGATCTTTTTCGTCAAATTTATCACAATTCCATCAAAACGAGTAATGTTGGAAAGACCATTGCTACAATTAGATTAACGGAGGTGTATTCAATTGGGATTTTGAGAGAATTTAATTCTTTTAATGAATCTAGGGGTATTCAATCAGGATTCTCTAAAATTCAAGGTGTATTCAATTAGAACTTTAAAATAGTTTATTAAAATCCTTCGAAATCCGGGTGTATTCAATTAGGATTTTAAAGAAGTTTATAACATTCCAGGTGTATTCAATTAGAAATTGATTTTAAAAAATTTGAGAAAGTTGAGGAATTAGAGGGAATTGGAGAGATTTCGTAGTGTATTTTAAGCATCCACAAATCTCACCTCTTCACATGAGATTTCGAGAGAATTGAATCAAAATTTTATATGAAATCTCTACAAATCAATTAAACTCCATAAAAATCCATGGATTTATAAATCCATTAGAGTTTCTCAAATTCTCAATTGAATACATCCCTCTAAAGTTGAATGACCATTACGCCACTTGGATTAAAGTTGATGAATTTTTACTACAATTTCTTCTTTATTGTATAAATGTTTATAATTTTTAAAAAATTAATCTGAAGGATGAACGGTCCAGATTAAAACGTTTGTAAGTACGTGAAAGAATTATTTTGCTTTGTATTTGCTCTGAGCCAGTAACAGGAGAGTATCTCATTGATTCGTTATCGACAACAAACAGCAATGGCGATTCTCAACTCTTATCTCTCAGTGACGTCCACAGCTACACCCATCTCCCCAGGCTCAGCAACTCCACCCGTACCCGACCCGAGACAGACCAAGATCCTATTGCCCAAGAAGAAGCCCGTGAAATGGTCCACCGGAGTTGCTCCCGGCGATTACGGCGGACCTCCCACCACCACCAAGCTCCGCAAGTACTGGGGCGGCGAGGATGACCCTCTAACCTCTGACGATTTCATTTGGAACAGAGAATTCATGGACCGCATGAAAAAACTCATTCAGGAGCCCAACTCTTCCACTCAATCCACTCCTGTCAAGGTTCCAACTTATTTAAAATCTTTTCCTTTTCATCACTAGATTCATTTATTTTCTGGGTTTTACTGTTTATTTTGTTGTTCGTTGATTTGGTGGGTTGTTTGGGTAATTTGATAGTAAATGTTGATTGTTTGAATGGTTGGAGAATAATTGGTTTTCTTGTGTTGATATTTATTTACAAGTATGTTGATTTAGCTGAGGGCGCTTTGATAACCATTTCGTTTCCAGTTTGTTTTTCACTGAAAACTCGCTCGGTAACCACCTTCAATTTTCACCTAAAACCAGAGACTGAAATGGTTATCAAACGGGCGCTTGGTAATCAGTTAGACAAGTCCTTGTTGGTTAGTTAATTTGGCGCCTTTGTTGTTCACTTAGAAGTTGGGTTGGGTTCGGTTTTGGTTACTGAATAGCTGGAAGGAGAGAAAGAAAAGGAGACACTGCATTCTTAGCTATCTTTATTCCTCGCGAGATTTGGAATCGAAAGAGAGTTTTGGTGTAAAGTCATGTGGTCGTTTTATTTGTGAATGTTTTCTGTGGTTTTGTTGTGTGATGAAGCGTGTTTCGTCTGTAAACAGGACAAGCCTTGCGGGTTTCTCAGCTTGAATAGAGTCATGGGCCTTGACAGGTTTGTAACTTCTCACGAGTAGGTTTAATTGTTTGTTTTCCTCTTACTTAAACAAAGTGTTGTCAAAACTTGACTGAATTGCGGGGGTACAGTTTAGAAGTTGATTTGAGCAAACAGCTCACAGCTGCTCCTGCCCAACCCAAGTTAGAAGCGCAAGTTGAGGCGCCAGCTAAAGTATGATAAACGTCTTTAGTTTTCAATCCTAGTGCTTTAACTCAGGGTAGTTTTCAGTTTCGATTTTCATTTTCCGAAATTTAATGATTGTCAGAGTGCCAGCAGTAGTGCTATCAAATGGAAATTGGCACCAACACGGCGTGAGCAAGATAAGTGGGATAGGGCAACTAAGGCTGCGACTGGAGGCAGTGTAAGTCAGATGTTTCATCAGTAACTAGAAGTCACTTTGATTTCCTGCCGCTTGGTTGTCCTTGTCAAGAACTTTCCAGCTTATATAGGCCAATAAGGCTTTTCCTTGCTCAAATAGAGCTTCACTTCCTTTCAACCAAATGTTACTTTGAAGGGTGCTTCTTCTTTCTGTGATTCACACTTAGATCTATCCTGCAGGAAGTGATGTTTCGGGAATTAAGGCATTCTCGGGAGGACCCAAAAGTAGTGGCTCAGCAGTATAGAAAGCAGTATTTTAGGGTACTTATCTGCAGTACCAGTATAATATATTTTCATCTATAACATCTTTCTTTGTATATAGATACATGCTCTCCTGGCACTACTACAATTAAAAGTGGATGACATTCATTTTCCTGTTGCAGTTAAAGAAGAGGTTGCAATTCCTTACACTGGGTATAGGCGGTGTTGGATTAGTCTCGGCTTATGTTTCATATTCCCCTGAAGTTACGGCTAGGTATGAACATTTAAGGTTCTATTTTGTTTTTGTTTAAAATCTAAAGTTGTGTCACCCGACATCTGATTTGTCATATTTTCCCTTCTTGCAAGAAAATTAGTGAACTGTGTGGGGGAACGTCTTAAACTTTGAGAATATCTTCTATGGGCTTTGTTCTTTTCTTTTCTTCTTTTTGTCCCCTAAAGGCTTTTATGGCAGTCCTACATTTAAGTTATATGTAGGCAGGCAACCTATGTTTATAAAAGTTTTATGATAAAGTAATATCTAACTTTAATTATGTAGAGCAAAAGAAATTTTCACGAGGGAATTTTGTCGATTGACTATGAGTCTGAGATGGTACATATGGGTTAAAAGGGTATTACGTTTAATTACTGCAGGTTGCATACTTAATTGCTTGCATACTAAAGGGCATTAAGAAACTCCATGACTTCACCATTAGGATAACTGGATAAGTGATGACGATGATGCTTTAGCTTTTGAGCATTTGTAAGGTACAGTATAAGTCCATGCTTCTCCTTTGTTCAACCAGTAGAATATCTACTGCCGGCTTATTTGTGAGGTTTTGTCCTGCCTATTTGATTTATGAGTATGCAACCAAGTGTGGGTCTGGTAATGGTTACTTGCCCTGTTAATTCTAGGGAATTTCACTAGTGAGAGGTAGTTGTTCTGACAATTCAGTCTCAGGACATCTGATGGTGTTTTATAGTAATTTTGTACAAATTATAATTTATCATGGAACTTGATGCTCATCTATCTCTTATAAATTCAGCTATGGTGTTGGGTTGCTTGGTTCTATAGCTTACATGCGTATGCTGGGGAGTAGCGTGGATTCCATGGCAGATGGAGCAAGGGGACTTCTCAAGTACGTAACAAATGACTATTGCCTGATGTAAATGCATCAGCTGTATGTTTTGTACTGAGCACATATCGACGAGGGGTTTGATATGCAATTTATTATTTTCTTTAAATGCACACACATACATCAAGATGTTTGGAAAACTCACACTCTGAACAACATCTAGCTAGTTTCCTTGATTTGCTATGAGTTAATTGAGGCTCATAACTCCGGAGATTATGATATCATGGGCCACCCACATCAAGATACTGTATAGTATTACGTATGCTGTTTTGAAAGAAAAAGAAAGAATGTCATTTAACATTTTGGAATCTTAATGCAGGGGAGCGATTGGGCAACCCAGGCTATTGGTTCCTGTTGTATTAGTCATGATATTTAACAGATGGAATGGGTAAGTATCTGCACTCACATGTTCCTCTTCGAATGTAACTGTACTCGTCTTCTTGCGTTGATAGATACCTCTGCAGATGGTTTCTGAAAGTTCTCTTAAAGTACTTTTCACACTTATATGAATAATTGTACGGTGAAATCAATACCGAATAACCATTCTGAAAGTTGTGGGGATATGGCTGAAAACAACAGGTTCAGTACCTTTTTTGCTTTGCCTAACAAGGTTGAGTTTGGGTGCAGGATCGTCGTTCCACAATATGGGTTTATGCACCTGGAATTGATACCAATGCTGGTGGGATTCTTCACATACAAGATTGCTACTTTCATCCAAGCTATAGAGGAAGCACTTCCCGCAGTTGAGAAAGAGACGTAAGTTCAAGACGTCTCTTCACGAACCTGCGGAATATTCGAGTGATGGTTGTGATGCAGCAGCACTTGCAAATGTTTATTCGTTTATTGTCACGAGTTGCAGATAATTGGTTGCTTGGAAGTGAAGATATGTGCTATTATCTCGTTATTTCTGTTGATTTTTTGTATGTACTGTATGAATATGGAATATTGTAAAGGATGGAAAAATAATACAGTTCTATACGATTTTGCCTCTGCTTTTGTTTCTATTCGACGAATGGGGAAGACAAGAGTCGAACTCTTTTACGCGGGTGTTATTTGTTAGCAGAAAATGTTGTAAAATTGGAGTTAAATTCATAATGACACAAATATTAACTAGAAATATAGAGTTTGACATTGATCAAGAATCTTAGAGAATGAAAGAAGCTCGAAGATGTTAACCATGTAAAACAAATATGATATCACAAAGAAGACAGCTTGTAGAAGAAGATACTGAGAGAAAAGAGAGGGAAAAATTGTATTGAATCTTTGTATATTGCTTAATGAGAAAGTTATTACATGTGGAAGTATTTATAGTTCCTCTCAGTCTTAACAAACTATGCAACAGAACATGTAGTGTCAACATCTCAACCATTCATTCTATTCATTTCATATATTCTAACATCCCCCCTCAATGTCATGTTTGGAGAAACCTAACATGAGATTGAAACAATGTGTAAGAAACAGAGGAGCACTTAAGCCCTTTGTTAGAATATCAGCAAACTGTTCCCTAGAATTCACAAACTGCACAAAGAGTTTCTTCTTAGCAATTCTTTCTCGAACAAAGTGAACATCCACTTCTATGTGTTTGGTTCGCTGATGTTGCACTGGATTGAGAGACAATGCAATGGCATAAAGATTGTCACAAAACAATGTGGGAGAAACTGATATGGGAACTTGCAGAAAAGATAGGAGCTGCTGGATCCAATCCAATTCTGCAACAGTTGTGGACAATGCCCTGTACTCGGCCTCAGTTGATGATCTGGAGACAGTTTGTTGTTTCTTTGAACTCCAGGATATGGGATTTGATCCCAGAAAGACCACAAAGCCAGTGGTAGAACATCTATCATTCGAATCCCCAGCCCAATCTGCATCACTGTATGTAGTAAGATTCAAATCACCCTTAGAGTAAGACATGCCAACCTTTATTGTTCCTTTTAAGTATCGTAAGATACGCTTGACTGCAGTAAAATGAGAGACCATGGGTTCTTGCATGAATTGACACACCTGATGCACGGAAAATGCAATATCAGGTCGTGTAAAAGTGAGATACTGAAGAGCACCCACCACACTTCTGTATAGAGTTGGATTGTTGTAAAATTCTCCATCATCCTTAAGCAACATGTTATAGGGTAGACATGGAGTATCATAGGACTTTGAATCAAGCATCTCAGTTTTCTGCAACAAATCCTGGATGTATTTTGTTTGAGATAAAAACAAACCATGAAAAGTCCTTGTAATATGAATTCCCAGAAAGTAATTCAAATCACCAAGGTCCTTAAGATCAAATTCAGAAGTGAGAGAGTCAATAACTTGTTGAATAGCATCAGGACTACTGCCTATGATGATAATATCATCCACATATGGGAGCAATATCACAATATTAGAACCTGCTGTCTTGACAAATAATGAAGAGTCTGAGTATGTATCTTTGAACCCTATAGATGGCAAGAAAGCAGTAAATCTCTCATTCCAAGCTCAATGAGCTTGCTTAAGACCATACAAGGATTTGTGCAGTTTACAAACCATTTCAGGATGATTTGGATCAAGGAATCCTGGAGGTTGTGCCATATAAACTTCCTCTTGAAGAATGCCATGTAAAAAGGCATTTTTTTACATCTAATTGCCTTAAAGGCCAATCAAACTGAGTAGCTAAGGACATAATGAGTCTCACTGTTGTTGGTTTCACCACGGGGCTGAAAGTTTCTCCATAATCCAAGCCAGGTTCTTGATTAAAACCTTTTGCCACAAGTCTAGCTTTATGTCTAGCTATAGATCCATCTGCATGCTTCTTTATCTTAAAAATCCATTTGCAACCAACCAAGTTCTTGTGTGCTGGTAAAGGCACTAAACTCCATGTTCCTTGGTTAGACAAAGCACTTAATTCTTCCTTTATAGCATTCATCCAAACAGGAACCTTAAGTGCAGACTTATAAGTGGATGGTTCCGTAAGAGTCAAATCAATACCTCCAGAGTCTTCCACAGTAGTGAGGATGCCCTTCTTCTTAACAATGCCATTTTTACTCATTGTTTGCATTGGATGCAGATTCAAGGATGGTACTAAAGAAATTACTTGAAGACTTTCAGGTCTAAAGTCAAGGTCCACAAGGATGTTTGAAGATGAGTGTGCAGCATTAGAGACATTTTGAGGAGTTGGAAATGTATCTGAAAGTATGGGAGACTCTTGATGTGTAGAGACATGTGTACTTGGTATGGAGGAAACAAGTTCATTGTCAAAATTAACAACTGGAAAAGGTAAAGAAATGGAAGATTGTGTATGTGTGATATCAGTGTGTTTAGCTGCTGTTAATAAAGACATAATGGAAACTCTTGTTCATTGAACATCACATGTCTTGATATATAAAACTTGTGATTTGTGATTGCATAGCATATATATCCCTTATACTTGGATGCATAGCCTAAGAAGATACATTGGTTCTGTAACACAGGGGATGGCATCTTATTAATCAAATAGTTTGCAGTTTGAACAGCAAAATACCAGAATTGAGATGGTAATTGAGATGATTGCAACAAAGTCACTGTGGTTTCAACAAGGTCCCTATGTTTTCGTTCTGCTAATCCATTCTGTTCAGGGGTGTAGAGACATGAAATTTGATGTGTAATACCCTTGGTTTTGAGAAAAGATTGAAATCTATTGCTCACTTATTCCCCACCCCCATCACTTTGTAATGTTTTAAGTGATGCAGAAAACTGAGTAAGGACAAAAGAATGAAAGGCACAAAAGGTATCAAAAATATCTGATTTATTCATTAATGGAAAGATCCAACAGTATCTTGTACACTTATCAATGAAAGTGACATAGTATTTAAAGCCATCTAAAGAAACACAAGGTGCTGATCCCCATATATCACTATGCAGTACATCAAAAGGTTTTGTAGCTTTATTGACACTTGACTGGAATGGCAGTTTACAAAACTTGCCTTCTAAGCAGCTTTGACACATCACATGTCATTACTACAGGGAATATTGGCTTTTCTAAGTATGAAAGAAATAATAGGATTTGATGGATGTCCTAGTCTGCTATGCCAAATAGTTGAGTTAACTAGCTGACCAAGCAAAGCTGAGGGTTGAAGTTGAAATGAGTTAACTTACTGCATACTTTTTGTATAGCATCATCCCTGTGGCCTTGTCCTGAATTCAGAAATTGAAAGCATAAAAAAGCAGCCAACAATTGTTATCTAAACAGATTCTATGAACAGATAACAAATTATAAGATAACTTGGGAACATATAGAACTGAATTGAGTTTAAGTGGTTGCAATGAAGTTCTTATAACAATGTTACCGATGTGAGAAATATTCAGACCTTCACCATTTGCAGTCTATACCATCTCATTCGAAGGATAAGGAATGGCCAAAGAGAGATTACCAAACTCAGATGTCATATGATTAGTGGCACCCGAGTTAGTCAACCACACTTGAGGATTAGAGTGATGAGAGGACATGCCACGAACACTCTGTGAAGACTGAGAAACAACAGTGTTCATTGCTTGCATAGGATGTTGAGAAGATGATTGACCAACAGACATTAGGAATTGCTGCTGAAACTGTGGTTGAAACCGAGGTACTTTGTCTCTGTGAAAACAATATTGAGTAGTGTGATTTGATTTACCACAAATGAAACACTTGGGTTTATCTCGAGGGACATTGTTGCAATATGGAGCAGTATGACCATCTTGATTGCATAACTGACATGAAAAAGAAGGGCCATGATATCCACCATATTCAGGCATAGGAAACTGACCAAGAAGACTAGGAGTAGGAACCGGCAAAACATGAGTTTGAGTAGGCATATTTGGTCTAGAGTAAGCATACTTATTACCCTGATAAAACTTGCCATTTCCTTTGTTTTTGTTATTGTTATAAGGCTTGCAGGCATAGCTGGATTGACCAAAATTGTTCCTTTGGTAATTCCCATAATGAGTCCCTTGATAACTGCTAGAATTATTTCCTTGATATGTGTTACCGTGATAAGAATTGCCCTGATAATTGTTGCCTTGATAGTTGGTTCCCTGAGATGAACTGGCCTGAAAAGATTGACCTTTATCATTGGCATCAACCAACATAGCAAACATGAACGGTGTAGTAGAATGAGTTTCAAGAATAGCCTCTTCAGCAAGCAATTGTGCCCGAAACTCTTTGAGTGAAATAACATTTTCTCTTCCTCGAATGACACATCTGAAAGTGTTATACTTATATGGTAAGCCATTAAGTGCTAAGATAACAATATCTTCATCCTCAAATTTCACTCATGCAGCAGATAAGTAGTCCCTTGATTCTTTAATTTTCTGAAGGTACTGTGAGACAGTGCTGGTACCTTTCTTGATATTTTGTAAATCAGACTTCAACTGAAACACACTAGTCTTGGATACAGTCGAGAAATGTTCCTTCAATCTTGTCCACAAATCTTTAGAACAAGAACTACCAATTGCACAAGAAACATCAATAGGTGACAAGGTAGCAGTAATCAATTGCATAATAGCCCGATCATGCATTTTCCACACTTTATATTCATCAGTTTCAAGATTACTCAGAGAATTATCATATTGAACATCAGAATTATCAGAAACAAACGCTGAAAAACGAGCAGGACATGGGTTTGACCCATCAACAAAACCCATAATTCCATATCCTTCCAACAGTAATTCCATTTGGAAATGCCAATTCAAGTAATTTGCTTCATCCAATTTCACATTCACAGATGAAGAAACAGAAGAGATTAAAGTAGTAATTAGAGATTGTAAGATCTGAAGTTGCGATGCAGTTACCATTTTTACAGAAGAAAGAAGATTCTTGACTGGAGCAATCACACAAACACCTGGTGTGCAGCGAAGAAATTGATGAAGAAGACGAAGGGTGGTCAGTCGTAGAACCACAGAAACCCTAATTCGTGGAGATCGCAGAAGAAAGCAGAAATTCTCCAGAGAAATAACAACTCAAAAGAGAAAAGAAGGATTGAAACACTTCAGAGAGTAGACGAAGTTAATGAGCGGAAGCTTGTTGCGGATCGATTGGTGCGCGAGCAAAGACGGCGATTGATACCATGTTAACCATGTAAAACAAATATGATATCACAAAGAAGACAGCTTGTAGAAGAAGATACTAAGAGAAAAGAGAGGGAAAAATTGTATTGAATCTTTGTATATTGCTTAATAAGAAAGTTATTACATGTGGAAGTATTTATAGTTCCTCTCAGTCTTAACAAACTATGCAGCAGAACATGTAATCTTATTACAAGTGTCAACATCTCAACCATTCATTCTATTCATTTCATATATTCTAACAAAAGAACCAAGGGAAAAATCTCAGAAAACTCAGAGAGGAAAAATACTTCACGACTATTGTATTTTTTTATTAATTAAAGAGTTATTACAAGAGAATCCAATATAAAGGACTACCACTACCTTCTTAATGACTAAGCTACCCCTCAACATATCTCACTAAATCTTATCAAATCTTATCCAATTAACTAAATCTTACAACTATATCCAACTGTCCTTACAACCAAATCCAACTGATATGCTGACATGGCAAATATATGTAATATTGCCATGTGACCATACTCATCAACAAAAACCCTTGATTTTGGTTTAAACTTTATTAAAAATCCATATTCCCCTGTTTAGATAAATAAATACTGGAAAAATGATAAGATTAGATCCTTAATTTAATTAGATAATATTTCTTGACTATGCTTTATCAAGACGCAAAAGGATTATGAGGTGTTCAGTAAGGTGGTCCAAATAGCATTTATTCGAAACATGCAACACCGAGGAGGAAGCCAACATTGCAGCCGCACAATTGAAACTGCGAACCGCACAATCTTGAAGGTAGGCAGGTGATTTGTTGTTAATTTTAACATCATTTCCCCTGAATAAAATTAAATAAGCATGCAATAAGAATAATTATCATACATTCATTGCTAGCCGTCGGGGTCGTGCCTTTTTCGTCTTTGGTCTTCTTGGGATTATCTTCAAATTGTCCTATTATATTAACTATTCTAAATCTATACATCATATGTCTAAGTAGAAACCTAATTCCGAAAAAATAGGTGAGTCGTATAAAGAAGGAGATAGAAGCTTACAGCTCAAAGAAAAAAGAGAGAGAAGGCACACAAACCCCATTTAATTAAATCCGATTTTTTTTTAAATTAATAAAATCCTAAACCCTAAACTCTGTTACATAATATGCAATTTATAAAATTGGTTTTTAGGGCACAACTCCAACAATTCCCAAGTTTGGTTGTCTGTGTGGCAGACGCGCCTTAGCGTGAACCCTGTCCGAGCCTTCATACAAGTTGAGATGTAGTAAGATGGTCGTCCGAGCCCTAAGATTAGGTTCCAAATTGGGCTTCGAAGTTCGTAGGTCGGAGGCGTGCAAATTTTACGTAAATAAAAATAATTTGATCCCATAGCATGCCTTATTTTTAATTATGGCCCATACACCTTCTTTTCACATCCTTCACCTGTGCTCAAAGCTAGAAATGACACATCTGTTTTGGACATCATATCTCAACCCTCTCAGCACTGCTTCGCACACGAATCGAGACCAAGTGTGTTGTGGCTTTGCCCATAGTGAGGGTGTTTTAAATGCCTCTTTGCCCTATCCCTTTCTTATTTATTTTTGTTTTTGGTTCTCCTTGCAGGGACATCTAACGGTTATTGGATATGGTGACTCTCCTATGGTGTGATGGTTTTAATGACCAAATTTGGTTGGGGATAGTTCCTTATTGCGGGTTGATAATTTTTATGTTGCAATACCCTTGTGGCTGCTGGCGTGGTGGTAGCCACGGCAACTGCGCTCTGCCTCTATAAGATAAAGATTAGTTTATTATTATTATTATTATTATCATCATCATCTTGTTGCTGAATGGGTTTTGGGCCTTTTGGCTATACTCAAATTTTATCGAGTTTACTTGATGTAACATGTAATGGGCTTTTCTCATCCAATGAAAAAGAAATAGTAAACCCTAAACCTTAGAAGTTCACTTGGCAAATCCTTATTTGTCCCAAGAAAAACCAACGGGTTCTCTCCGGATCCTTCTGGTGAGGATCTTGGAAATCCGTAAATCATATTCGTTCATCGTACATTTTGCGATCAATTTTTATCAGGTACGGTTTGTGTTTAACTTTAAATAAAAATATTTAAAATAATTTATGACCGCACGATATACGATGAATGAATACAATTCACAGATTTCCAAGATCTTCACAAAGAGAATCCCGCGAAGATCCGGATTGTCCCAGTAAGGCCATATCCAACCGATGGCTGGCTAGATGGCTCGTTTTAGCCCTCTGGCCCTCCAAGATCCTCCAAGATATTAGTATTTTAATGAACCGTACATGGCTATGTTTGCCTCCGTCTCCAATCGAGGGCCAAAGGGCCAGATGGCTCGTTTTAGCCCTGTCACAAAAAACCGTCTCCAACCTAGGGCCATAGGGCCAAACATAATTTATTATTTAAAAACTACAACTTAAATATTGTTTAAGCTTCATGTTGTTAAATGTTTTTTTTTATGTTGTATAATTTTTATGTTGGTTAATGTTATTTATAAAAAAAAGAAAAATAGAAGTTATAGGAAAAATTTTGTAAATAAAAAATAATAATAAAACTGTAAAAAAAAAAAAAAAAAAAAAATCAAAGCATACCTGTCGGTTGGAAATCCGACAGATTTAAAAAAAATTTGGCCAGCCTGGGACTGGCTGACTGGCTGGAAGTGGCCAGCCATTTGGCCCTCCAGCCCTCTTCGATTCCGTGGGGGCCCTTTCAGATTTCACAGTCCTCTGGCCTAACCCTCGGTTGGAGATGATTTTTGGGCTATTTTTGACCCTCTGGATCCTTCAGTTGGAGATGGCCTAAAGACGTGGCACGTCGCATAGTCCACGACTCACAAGTCCAAAACATGCAAAAGATTTGGTCTCAAACATTGGCCGTGTGTAGACCTGGCAATTTCGTGTATACCTGGCAATTTCTTACACGACACATAAACAACACGAAAATAACGGGTTTCGGGTCAACACGATAACTAATTGGGTCATTATCGGGTCACACGATAATAACCCGTTAATAACGGGTCCTTAACAGGTTTACACGAAAGTGACACGCGAATAACCTGTTTCGACACGATAAGAAAAAAGTTATTTTGATGATTTTAATTTTGTAAACTACTAAAAAAACTTATTATAAAAATACAATAGATATAATGAATATGTATATATTGTTTATTAATTATTATTCTATATAAATTTTACAATTTAATTTTTATTTATTTATTTATTTTTATAGTATATTATAGGCAAAGATTGAGATTAAAAATCATAAAACACATTAAAAATAAAAATATCAAGTAATTTAAAAATACCAAACACATTAAAAAAATTATAATAATTAATTTACATGTGCGAAAAATATGAAAAAAATATGCAAACGCTCGTAGTCGCATCTTCTACGCTTTGAGGAGGGGTATATGATAGTTTGAATTTTAAAAAACATACAAACTCTCATGAATAGTATTTTTAAGGGAGTTCAAAATAAAAAAAATTCATAATCATTAATGTATAAGTCTGAAAGATGTGAAAGCATAATAAACGTTCATAATTGCATCCTCAATGCTTAGACGATGGTTACATGGTCGTTTAGATTTTTAAAACCCTCCAAATCTCATTAACATTGTTTTTTATTTGAGTACAAAATTAATAAAATTAATAATAATTATTGTAGAAGTGTGAAAAATGTAATCACTCGTAATGAAAAGCTTTACAACTTTCATGAAAGGATCAACTCCAAAATTTAGTATGTATATACTAATTTAGTATTATGTTTTACATTTTTTTGGGTCAAATTATGTTTTTCATTTTCATTTTTATTGATTTAAAATATATTTTTCTTAACAGGTAATGGGTCGGGTCATATTACCTGATAATATTAACGGGTTGATTTCGGGTCAGGTCATATTACCCGTTTACTTTAACGGATATTACACGACAAGACCTGTTAAGCTATCGGGTATGACACGAAAATGACACGAATACGAGAAACACGACACGAATGCCAGGTCTAGCCGTGTGACTCGAAATCCCAAATTCGGCGATATAACAAATAATTTTTTGAGCGGAGGACAACATAAATAATTAAAATAATAATAAAGGGTAATTCTTTGACCCCTTTATGTTTCGTATAAATATTAGGGGAAGAAATTGGAATTTTGAGCGAGAGATCAAAAGAGTTGGAGAATTCGGAAGCCCCAAAAACCGCAAACTGCAGGCTGCCAAAACCCTAGATTCGATCCGCCATGGGTTTCGCTACTGAACGTGAGAACTTCGTCTACCTTGCCAAGCTCGCTGAGCAGGCAGAGCGATACGATGGTTAGGGTTTCTCCCTCTCATTTGTCCTTTTTTTCTTCATGCATTTAATTTCTTCTGCTTCACGCTGAGGGTGATCCTTTATCTGGAGTTTGATTTTATTTTTAGTCGCTTTAATTTTGTAAATTCAGTGTTTGGTTGGTGAGACAGTGAAGGAAATGGGAATCTTTCGTTCGATTTTCGGTTGTATGCCGATCTGAACTAAGGATCAGTCAAATACTCAGTCAGTTAATTATTTCTGCTCGAGTCTTTGGTGCATTCGATTTCTTGGTATGACTATTGACGTTTTTTTTACGTCTGATTCCATGGAGATTCTTTGTCCTGAAAAGTTATCTTGGTAATTGGTATATATTTGATTTGGTACAAAAACTTACTTCTATAGACTTCACAAGTGTTTATTGTTTTTCTTTTGGAATATTTTGTACGATCGGAACTAAAGCGATAACCCAGGCTAAGTAATGTATGTATTGAAAATTTGGGCTAGATTGAGTAAATCAGTGAGTAATTTTTAGGGTAGTGCTATCCACACACCCATTTTTACTTCTCACACATCCCTCGTTTTCAGCCGTTCGGTCGAATGAATTGAAGATCAATGGCCGAAAATTAACAAGGGTGTGTGGGGGGTAAAAATGGGTGTGTGAATAGGCACTACTATCCAATTTTTAATCTCCTTGTTTTTATTTGTTTCAATCAAAAGAAGTAATTTCTAGGAATAACCCTTTTCTCAAGCTTTTATTTTCTAAGAAGTGCATCTGGGATTGTACTCAAGATGAGAAAACGACCATGTAGTTAACGGTTTACATGATTATTGGTCTCTGGCTTACCTAACCTATTGACATAATTTATTTTCCAGACAATTATATTCTAATTGGTCAAATCTTTGTTTAGAACTCTAATTCCAATTTTGACCAAGAAATTCTTTGAATTAAGTTATATCGCTTAAAAATCTCAAACTGAACCCACCCCTCTCTGTGTAACCAGATTTTCTCTCATGTTTTTCTGTTTTAACAACTTTAGCATGTTACAACTTTTTCTTTTCAGTAGTGACTAGTGAGACAATTGAAGGAAGGAGAGCAAGAGTGAAAATCCGTTAGATTTAAATAGGGCAATAGCTCCACTCTGTAAAATGGTTCTGCCTCTGGTGAAGAAGTGTGCGTTCATTTACGTGATCTAACATATGATTTTTGTATATGACGTCTTCTCTAAATTCTAACAGAGATGGTTGATGCAATGAAGAAGGTCGCAAATCTTGATGTTGAATTGACAGTTGAAGAGAGAAACTTACTCTCTGTTGGGTACAAGAATGTTGTTGGTGCTCGGCGGGCATCATGGAGGATCCTATCATCAATAGAACAGAAAGAGGAATCAAGAGGAAATGAGATTCATGTGAAGCAACTCAAGGAGTATAGACAGAAGGTTGAATCAGAGCTCTCAACCATTTGTAGTGATATCATGGCAGTGATCGATGAGCATCTCATTCCTTCAGCTGCAGTTGGTGAATCAACTGTTTTCTATTATAAGATGTGAGACTATGTTTCTCAATATCCAAGAGATATTATTTACTTATTTGTTCTTCTATTGCTTTTGAAATGGGCATCATGAAGGTAAATAAATGTTGACATCGAAATAATTTGGTTGTAGGAAAGGAGATTATTATAGGTATCTTGCAGAATTCAAGAGTGGTGACGATAAAACAGAGGCCGCTGAACAGTCAAAGAAAGCATACGAGGTTACTCTCTCTCTCTCTCTCTCTCATAACATTGACACTGGAAAATGTTTATTTATGTTAAAAATGATGCCTTTGCAGACTGCCACCACTACTGCTGAGGCCGAGTTGCCTTCTACACATCCCATCCGTTTGGGTCTGGCTCTGAATTTCTCAGTCTTCTATTATGAGATCATGAATTCTCCAGAAAGGTTTGTAGGATGCTATTTAAAGGTTGATTACATGTCAAAACTCCCTTCTTGATGTGGATACTGTTTTCCAGGGCTTGCCACCTCGCAAAGACAGCTTTTGATGATGCTATTGCTGAGCTTGACTCTTTGAATGAGGAGTCATACAAAGATAGCACCTTAATCATGCAGCTTCTAAGGGACAACCTCACGTTGTGGACTTCTGACCTTCCAGAAGATGGAGGTGATATTAATAATTATTCAGGAGTTAGCAATGCACATAATTCCATATATATGAAAGCTTAGAGGATTAGTTTCTTTGATTAGATTAGTCCCTCCTCCCTCCACTTTTTTCCTTTCCGTCCATTTCAGGATTTGCTTCAGGATATACTGGTATTCATTTGATTGGATTTTAAATCTAATTGTGTTTCATAGGTTACTTTATGCATTTACAAGTTACGTGATGTTACCATTCTTATGCTTGTGATGACTTTTTGTGTACTTTTGAACTATTTTCTTAGAGGGAAGAGATTGGCATCATGCTGAAGTCTCGTCCACTATTGTAGTGTAATGGCATTAAAAGGTTGCATAAGATAGTTGAGAAACTATGTTGTGGGTTTTTTTGTATTGAAGGAGAGAAATAAATAGGTGATGGAAGAATTTTATAAACAAAATGCCAATCGATCGAGCTCATATTTCATTTATTTCTAGCAGAGATGATATCTCTATTTTTTGAATTGATGTCTATGGATTCTTAGTATCATTTATCAAATACCCTTCAAAGGAATTGTTCCTTGCATTTATTTAGATTGGATAACCTGCTTTTGGATGTCAGTTTTGGCCTACGGTTTCTGGTGACAAACAAGTTGTCACAATTATCCTTGGGCCAATATAGGTGTGCTGGTGCTATAGTCTCTTCTGCAACTGACCAGTCGCTGACACCTAATGAAATCAAATTGTAATGGAAAAGAAACTTTAAAAAGCAAACATGTAGATCTTACAGGATTTATGCGAACAAATTAACAAATGAATGAATGTAATCATTACAAGTTTATTGTAGTAAAGGCAGTGGTTTGTTTTTCCAAGTTTATATTCTAGGATCGCATTTGTTGATTTATAGTTTATTTTGAGGAATCTTGTTGGGTTTGGAAACCTCTATACTCCTAACAGTATTTATGCAACTTGCCTGGTTGTTGGACTGCTTTTCTCTGATGTTTTACATTGTATGCCTTGATCCTTGACAACCAAAAGCTTTGTCTCTAATTATGACTGAGTGGAGGCATGTTCATAACAAAACAAGTTTTCAGTACGCACTTTATAGAAGAGCTCCCTCCACTTATCTTATGATAATTTTTATCGAGTAACTAAAGTTAGCAATTACATTCAAAGAATTGGATTATATTTGTTTTTAGGCATTGAAATGATATGTGGGGTTCAGCAAAATGTTATCTGATTTTTAATTGTTCTGGGGTGCATGAAATGCAATGATCCCGTTTTGTTATATAGCAATATGGGGTACCAAACTCATTGCTTAAATAGTAGTCCAAACTCATTGTTATATAACTAATGCACCAGTTTTTTAAAGTGATATTTATTTACGAAACTGTCCTACCAGTCACAAAACGCGCACAGGCTCCAAGAAGTTAGTATAGTTATGCACTGTCAAATCATCAATAATCTAATATGAAATTCAAATTAAACTCGTTGATGGACAAAATATTTGTTCTAATTTAAATACCAAGCATCATCTTTAATACTTATTATTGCTCTCATTTTTGCTGCAGAAGATTCCCAAAAGGTGAATGGCAATGCCAAGGTTGGTGGGTTGGAAGAGGCAACCGTGAGTATCTCACATATTTCTTAGCTGTTTGTGAGTAATATTGATATACGACTTCTTTGCTCATTTGTTTCTCTGGCAGTGATGCAGGTGGCTTCTTAGGATACGCTGTGTATTATGGATCAAGAATGGACCTGAGTCTCGTTTCCTTTGGTGCTGGACGAAATTCAGGCATTCATTGTTTACCATGTTATTCTGCCAGTAATTTTCTCTCCTTTTTCTCACATTAAGTCGAGTCCCATGTTATGTGGTGTGGTTTATAATAGCATTGTATCCGGACATGGTTCGATCTGCTTTGCACTTGCTTTTCCTACTCGGTTATGTTGAATGGAGCATAGAGGATTAACCAATTGTTTTGGGTGATTTTCGTGTTTTAGTGAAAATGACATAGCCCAGATGGACGATTTTATAATCTTATGTGTGGTTTGTTTCACTGTTGCTATAAACCTTTATGTGGTGTTTATCTATGATATGATAAGTCTACGCTGTCTTGTTGCTCCTTAATTTGTTCCCATGTATCTAGTTGTAGTGAAACATTACACTGTTAGGCGTTGAAGAATACGGTGAACATGTCATCCACTTTGCTAACTTTTGTATTAGAAGTGGTTGAGTACACGGGTGGCGTGGCTCGCCTCTGATGGTTAGCGCACACTAGTTTTCTTCGTCGAATGATTAACCCTAAAACTATGCTTAAACGATGCGTTTGAAGTCACCATGGTATCCTTGTGCATTTTCACCCCCACCTGATTAGCGAGCGTCGTGTCCGAAGTGCCTTGTTCGGTTCACGTCCAGGGTGTCGTCGTCGTCGTCAAACGCTCAAATGGCGTGAGCTTTGGAGTTTTATATATTCCCAAAGTTTATGGAAAGATCGAGTCCGAATCGGAATGGAGGACTTTTAACGTTCATTGTGGCATATATTGTGGCTGCTTTTAACAAAAATGGAATCATTTGGCATAACAAGCCAGGCAGCTGCATTTTGTTTAGAACAAACGCCAAGTATTTAAAAGCTATGATCTGCCAAGTATTTAAAAAACACCAATGATGTGTTTTTTGTTTTCGTTTTTCGTTTTCGATCATTGGGTGAGTAGGTAGTTTGTTGGTATTATTGTTAATATACCATTTTTAGTATTTTATATTCTTTTATTTCTAGTCATCGAATTGAATAAATTAAATAAAAGGAACGGACATAATTAAACACGAGTATGTTGAAAATGAAAAAAATATTGTTTATATATCATTTCCCATAAACTATCTTGGTACATAGGGACCAAGGTGGTCCCGAAACCATGAGGCAGGAAAACACACATGTGAAGGTCTTTCAAGGACCCTCTGAATGTTTCATACGAAACTCTTTTGTGGTCACCAACTGTTTGATGTAATGTTTGCTAGAAATATACTCTCGATAACACTCGATAACTTCCAGCATATTGTTTCAACATATGTCAATATTTGTTGACAAGTGCAACGAAATGCCTCACCGAACAAACTGAAAACTTTTTGTGCAATTTTTCCGTCTAAAAACTTAAACCTTTAATACTGGGACCCCTAAAATTCTAATCCTGATTCCACCAATATTTGATGGCGCATCATTGTAAGGATGTAGTATTGATATTCGTTGGGGTATTGTGGTTTATAGTTTTCTCCGTCAGCAGCACTCAGCATATCGCATGAAAACAAAGAAAAGGCATATCCGAATCCGCCCGTGAAAATTCGGCATTTGAGGTTGAAACGCCTTCTTTCACGTAAGAGCAGCAGGCGACAGTCGTTTTCAGATTCACCTCCTGTTTATGATTTACGACTCAAAGTGGAAGCAAAACCGACACGCACAATCTGAAATTCCGGATTTCTTTCTTCAATTTGCATATATTATCTCGTCTCATCTCTTTCACTCGACACAATTTGCATTCAATTCCCAGAACAATGCCATTCCAAATTCCACATTCGAAATTGGGAATCCGAATGCCCAAAAGTTGATTGATTGGGGGTTAATTACGAGCGGCCCTGATGCATATTATGATTGTTTATATAATAAGATACTTGAACACATGAACATATGTTCCAATTGAATCCTTGTTTTCTCACTTCCTTCAACCTTCGGCTGGGCTGTGCTACCAATACCAAATTACCGATACACCAATCTTACCAATATATCATGAGCTGCTGTGAGTGTGAGTGCAAAAATGCAGATGCAGAGACCCCAAAACCCAAGATTTTGGCTGTCATTTTTGATTTGGATGGCACCCTTTTGGACACAGGTCTCAAATTTCCCCTCCCCACAATATTTTTATTTCTTTTGGCTTTGTGGGTTTCTTGTTCTTGCTGTTTTCTTAGTTTTCAAACTCTTACTCTTGTGTGTGTGTGTGTATGTGTATGTGTGTGAATGTGGTTCAGAGTGGGCAACAAGGGGCGTGTTCGAGGAATTCTTGGCCCGGAATGGCAAAGTATTGGACAAGGAAAGGGAGGAGAAGAAGAGGTTGGGGATGACACTCAAGGACTCGGCAGCTTCGGTTGTTAAGGACTATCATCTTCCATTCACCCCTGATGAGTTTGTCCAACAAATCATCCCCATGTATCAGGAAAAGTAAGCGCTTTCGAATTATGTCATGTCATTTACATGCTGGCACTCAATCACTTGTTTAACACATTTACTTTACCAGTTTACTTGGATGTGCATATCTGTTGGCCTTGTGTTGCTCCCTGTGTGCTAAAGTTGTTTAACTGTGTACTTTTAGGTGGAAGTACGCGAAAGCTCTTCCTGGTGCTAATCGCGTTATCAAACACTTCCATGACCACGGAGTACCTATGGCTCTTGCTTCAAACTCCTTACGGGAATACATAGAAGCAAAAATCTCTCACCATCGAGGTTTGTACAATTTTCTCATTGTTAACAATAACCAATGTTATTTCTCTCTGCTAAGCCTACATTTCGCAATAAAACGAAGAGGCATTGTGAAAAGGGCTGATTCAATCAATATTGAATCTATGGCTTCCGCACCAGTCGGGAAACTTATTATCGTAGATATTTACCTGGAAAAAGTGTTACAGATTCGTTGTTTTTTAAGTATTCCTTGATCCAATATTATATTTATAGTCATTATAGGGGTTGTTTGTAAAGATCGAGTAGATGTTCCTGCTATGCCACAGGGAAAATCAGTCAGTGTAAACAATGGAAATTATATCTCTCTCTGTTTCATGTTAAATGGTTCTAAGTTGTCTATCGTTCTACGCTATTCATTTTCTCATGCAAGTTTCTGTGTAACATAATGGATGGCCTGTGAATGGTTATGATTTTTATTAATCTGTTTACTTCATCTGTATATTATAGGTTGGAAGGAACTGTTTTCAGTAATTCTTGGCAGTGACCAGGTTAAAGCGGGGAAGCCCGCTCCAGATTTGTAAGTGAATTCATAGAAAATACAAGGCTCCCTTGAACACATACAAATCAAACTTTGGAACGCCGCATCCCTTTTCAACCTAAAACATCCAAAGGCCTAATCAATTTTCTGTCAAGAAGAAAACATTACCTCACAGGCACTCTATTTCCTTTTCGCTGATGCTAATATGCTTTCCAAAATGTTTACAGATTTGAAGAGGCAGCAAAGCAAATGGGTGTGGATGCAGTTCACTGCCTAGTGATTGAAGACTCTGTGTAAGATCGTCACAAACATATACATCTGAACTTAAATTTATTTCAGTTTTATCAAATATGTATATGGAGATATACACTGCTGATAAATTAAAGCCATCTTTTTTTAAGCATATGCCACCAGGGTATTCATGTCTAGAATCGATATATTTTGAATAGGGTTGGTGTTAAAGCTGCCAAAGCTGCCGGAATGGAGGTAGTGGCTATCCCATCCCGTGGTGAAGCTGCCGGTTGTTCTTCCCTTGCGGATACTGTGCTTCATTCTCTTTTGGAGTTTCAGCCCGAGCATTGGGGTCTTCCTCCATTTGAAGACTGTACGTCTCACTTCATATTCTTGAGTGTATTTGTCCAAGGGCCTTCCCCCTGTTAAATATTTGGTTGATTGATTATTTCAGGGGTAGATAAGGCACTGCCAATTGAACCAATTTATTTTAGTGGTCTCTATGCCAATGGGTTTGTCTCTGAAGTCACAGGTTGGTGAATCGTTTCATTCTCGCGTGATGGTATATATTTGTTTAATTTCTTTAACTGATTAGGGAGTTTTAGTTAATTGCATGCACATTTTTATGGTTAAAGTTTGTGCAAATTTGTATTCAATTTAATAGGAGACGGAAGGTCTTCTCTCCCCGACCAAGTTTGGGGAGTTTTCTTCGGTTGGGCTGTAGCTGATATGCAGAAGACCTACAGGGTAGTGGTTGGCGTTGGATTGGATCGCAATAGTTCACCTAATAAAAACATCGTGAGTAATCTACGCTAATTAATTTACCTTCATCTGTTTAAAGTAACGAGCTAACCAATTGCCAGATTATGAAGAGATCGTATTTTGCTGATATGCATTGATCCTGTTAATTCCATACTGACGAAGATCTTTTGATCCTTTGACGTAGCAAATACATATAGTTGATGGAAACAGCTGCTGGATATCCGATCAGCAAATGAAACTGCTACTTGTCGGCTACATCCGGGAATCATATACCAAGGTAACGGCATATTTTTCAAGATAAACGAAAACTGATGAAAGATAATACAGGAAATCATTTAGTTTATGTACTGCTCCATGTCACTTCGTGGAGTAGTGCCTTGTGCCTGGTAACTTAAACCAATGAAACCGAATGCATGATGTCCGAAAAGTGTAATGTTCTTCAACATGTGTACTTGATCGTCGTGTAAGCAAAATCGTGCGTGTGTTGCAGGAAATTTCATCCATGGATGCAGAAACACTCGAGGAAAGTAAGTCGATTGCAAGTGCTTCGCTCGATCTGCCAATATTTAGTCACCGTGGTTGTGTGCCTCTGTATCCACAATCTTTTTGTGTGGAGGACATGATTTCCAGTGATGAGATAGAACGATACTGAATTATTGCAGACATGAATCAGTGGTGGACGTAAAATTGTTTTGCCTTCGTTTTGTATGCAATATTGGAAATGTGGCATGTACAGATACTAACTTTGTTTTGCTGTATAATGGCCTCTCTTTTTTTATATTTATCCTTATCCACTGTTCTAAAAATTTCTGTCTAGGTGCTAGTTGGCTAGCTATCGCCCCAATTAGTTTCTAGGTGTTTGAAAATTAAGAAAGTACGTCTAGACTTGCTTAAGCCCTAGAACGCCTAAACCCGCCTAGGTTGCGGCTCTCACTTAGTCAAAAAATCGATAACTTTCATTCTGCATTTTAACTTTTCAATAAATGTAAGAGAATTGTTGAATACCTGGATGAATATTCATTATATGCTTGTTCCGTGTCTAGCCGCCTAGACGTTAGGTCCCAACCCTGCCGCCCGATTAGCGTCTAGCGTCTTTTAGAACATTCTCCTTATCTATATGGAATTATTGTTGCCAAATGGTTGTAGTAGCACTCAAGCGTTAACCGATCAGCAAGAAACACTTGTTTGAGAACTATACAAGTTAAACTTACAATCTAAATCGTTAATTATTTAGGTCTTTTGCAAAAGCCCAAAAATCAAACATCGTTTAACATTTCAAAGTGAATCATTTTGTTGGTCTATTTATTTGTTCAGTGTTGGATACCAAAATGATTTTTTATTGAAGCGATTGTCTTTTGTGTTAATTATGTAGAGAGATTTTTTGTGGAAATGCTCTTTTAATCATGACATAAAATATTTTTCATTTATTTTCAACTCTCGGTGCATGACCGGCAAGTCGGTCGACCGGGTGGGGTCCCCAATCGGCCCATGGGCTTCTGGGCCGAAAGATGAGTGAAAAATACAGAGAGAGAAGGGGATTGCAAGAAAACAATAAAATAATAATAAATGCGTAGGCGAGTTGGAAGTTGAAGAAAACCATCCCCATTAGCAAACGCTGTTGACCAGATTTCCCCCGTTTTGTTCATCCCTTTGGCTTTCAGCTTCTTCTGAGCTTCTGAGCTTCTGATCTTCACAGAGAGAGAGAGAGAGAGAGAGAGAGAGAGAGAGAGCTTCTGAGTCTTCGGCGTCTGGAATCCTCCAACTTTCAAGAGAAGAAGAAGAGATTTGATGGCGAACAGTAATCTTCCGAGAAGAATTATCAAGGTTCTCTTCTTATTCTAAACCCTACCATCTCTCTCTCTCTCTCTCTCTCTCTCTCTCTCTCTCTATATATATATATATTGATTCAATAACTATTCTGTTCATCTTTCGTTTTTGGTGTCTGATTTGGCGTTTATGTGAATTACTTCTGATTCCTTTCCTTAGGAGACGCAGAGGCTTCTCAGCGAACCAGGTCTCTCTCTCTTTCTCTCTCTATATGTATAAGTTTTACTAATTAAATTTAAGTTATGGTATTAATTGAAGTATGGCGGCGGAATTTGGAGGCTTTATACTTTAATTGTTGTAATTATGGATAGTCGTCCCCTTTGGAAGTAGGTTTTAGCTTTAAGTTAAACAAGAAAAGTGCTTTTTGTTGGGAAGGTCTCCTTTCCTGGTCTCCTCTTCTGTTTCCAGTTATGGGTTTTGCTTCTTTTAGTATGGGTTCAAATTTTTTTTAAAGGCCAAATCCGCTGATACGGTGCATTCATAAATCCGTTGATCCGCTGATATGGGAATTGGGATATACCATCTGCATTGTTTTGTGTTAATGATTCCCGCTGACCTTATTTCATTTGATCCAACTGGTTATGTATCGGATATGTATGTTTGATTGTCAGAATGTGTTGGTGGTGTACTCGTGACTACTTGTAATCCCTTTCTGGAGCACAGTATGGCAAAGCACTTTTAAATTTTCAGGCATATCTTGGCCTACTTTTCAATACACTACCTCGACCTTGTCATCACCAAACGTCTATATACACATTGATGAGTCTAGACCTGATGTGATAATATCTATTAAGCCTTCTAGTTTTGGGTTGTGAACTTTTGATAGGTCGACATTGGAATTTTAAAGTTGGTTTTATGATTTTTCATCAAATTACTGATTTTATTTTGCAGCTCCTGGAATCAGTGCTTCTCCTGCAGAAGAAAACATGCGATATTTCAACGTAATGATTCTTGGCCCAGCTCAATCTCCATATGAAGGTGATGAGGCACTTCTTGTTTCTCTAATTTAGGATTTTGAGAAAGACCCTTTATTCTTCATCTTTTACTTCTACTTCATTGAGGCGAAACCTAAGAGTATGTTAGTAACTATATCTACTGTTATACATCTATAGCTTCCTAATATTTTTTTTTCTCTTTTCAAACTTTCTAACTTGAAATTTCTGCGCATGATAAACTTTTAATATTATGTTTGTAATTCAATGGGAGATTATCACATGAAATGTAAGTGATTGCCACAAGACAAACCATCTTTACAACTCTTGATTTCATGAAAAGGTTTCTTTGGATTGTTAGATTTTGGATTTCATTTTTCTTCTGAAAAATAAGGCAGGGAAAGGATGGCAGGCCTAGTTTTCCCTCTTATTTTTCCGTCTTTTTTCTTCTATTTTAATCCTTTAGGAAAAAAGTTAAGGGAAAGGATGTGCCAATTGATTCTAGAGGAAGAACATGTCTTTCTTCTTTTGGTTAAAAAGGTTTATTGGTTATACAGCTGATACTTGTAAGGTGTACTTATCGACTAGCCAGAGATTATTATTCCTTTTGCCATTCTCTATGATTAGATTATCTATTCTTTTGCACCAATGTTTCTAAGATCAAATTTTGGAACCTTCTGTAACATGTTATTGTATCTGTTCTCGAACATAGCCATTTATCTACTTTATATCACCTCATGTTGGTATGCCATGTTCATATGCTTCTTTTTGTTTATTGACTTAGGTGGGGTTTTCAAGTTGGAATTGTTTTTGCCTGAAGAATATCCAATGGCACCTCCAAAGGTAAACATGTAATTAGGTGTTAATTAATTGCATATTTTGAGATTTATGTTTTTATAGATGCTTACAATGTTACTTGTGGAAATTTTGAATCATTGGGTTCATATTGATTCATATGGTTGCCTAGTTTTGGAGGGGAAAACATTATTAGGTTTTTTACTGGTTACCTTAGAAATTGCACGGGTTTTCAATTGTTTCAAACCTCTTTTATGTGATCTTATTCTTGATCCATGTCATTACTTTTTATGTAAAGAATATTTTTGGACATGTTTGTCTGCCTGCTTTGTATTATTTACTTGTGCTACCCTAGGTTCTAATACAAAGGCCACTGTTGGTGTGTGCACACGTGCATGTGCATGCTTGTGTGTGTGTGACCATGCCTGTTCCAAGCACATAAGTTCGTCAGAAAAGTGCAGGTGTGGGCTTTTCTATGGGACATCAGGATCTTCAGAGTTTAGGGATAGCTATTTTTGGGCTTTATGCAGTGCTGTTCTAGCTTATTAAGTTACTTGACTGAAACTGTTATTGTATATATCTTCTAAATCTTCAGTTGCTGACTTTTAATGCTTTGAGCCTATATTTCATTTAATTGTATTTCTTTTACAGAGGAAATTAGTTGTGATTCCTTAAAGATATTTCTTTTTAACACTGTGTCACCTCACCATAGTCGTCGTGAAATTTCGAATGCTAATTAATCTCGTCTTCTGTTTTTTTCTTCCCCACGAACAGGTCCGTTTCCTGACAAAAATATATCATCCTAACATTGACAAGGCAAGTAGCTTTCTCCTTTCACCCCTTTCTTTTGTTTCACCTGAGTTTCTAATAAGGTAAGAATTTATTTTGGCAGCTTGGGAGGATATGCCTCGATATTCTGAAAGACAAATGGAGTCCAGCCCTTCAAATCCGAACAGTATTGCTGAGGTGACATATTGCATTCCGGCAACACAGTTCCTTTTATATGTTCAAACAGTAGCTTATGCTTGATCGGAAAGAGAAAAACGATAAATCTGCACAGCATTATGTTAGGATCATTGCTAATAAATTAAGATATTATCACTGTATTGTTATGTTCCTGTGTCATGATAAATATAAATGACTACTAACACAAATGTATTACGGGTGATCAGCATTCAAGCACTTCTGAGTGCTCCAAATCCTGATGATCCGCTTTCTGAGAAAATTGCAAAGCACTGGAAGACAAATGAAGAAGAAGCTGTTGAGACAGGTATTAAAAATTACATACAACTGCTCTATTTGGTTAATCTTCGGATATTAACCATGCAATTTTTAAGAAGTTCCATGGCTTACAGCAGCGTAGGTTTCTGAATTACTTCGTGTAGAGAGCTTAAATATTTTTTTATTGCTTTAATTTCATCCTTTCATTTGCACCATTTACTGACTACTAGTTCCAAATTTTAACCTGCATTTTACGGAATAGTTTTGTTAACTTTAGTAATTCTTTTTCCCTTGAATCATGCAGCAAAGGAGTGGACCCGTTTATATGCAAGTGGGGAATAATGCGGAGAAGTTATAAAATTTCAGTTTCTCGATCGAATGTTGTACAGCGTGTATGTCTTTGGTCTTAGAACTTAAGAACTATCAGACATGAAGATTTTCCAGCGCATCAATCCATGTGGATAATCACTTTCATTCTCCTTCACAAGGCGAATGTATCACATTTGCAAATAATTGAATCATGGCTCTCGGAATATGTTCATCGTTGTTGCCTCTGTTGATTTGTATCTCAGATGTACTGCCGCCGGCTCTGTGTTTAACTGAAAATGGTTTACGATCTATCTCTGCATCTCATCTTTCAACAATTTGAAATTGATGGTGGGTTTGTGGACTATGGGCAGTGGTGGCTGGGTTTAGGGTGTAGGGTTTACGGTTTAGAGTTCGGTTAAGCCACACAATGGGCAGTCTAATTTGGTATCGAATCCGTTTTCCACGAGATTTGAACCTAAGACCTCTCACTTCCAAATGAAGAGGAATATCATTAGAATGTAATACTGAATGACGGGTCCTTCGTTCTTTTAATTCTTCAAATTTATAAATATGAGAATAGTTTTTAATCAGAATTCAATTTCTTATTTTGATTTGTAGCACTAAGCACCCCGTAAGAGAAGCCTAAACTACAAACTACACTAGATTTCGTTTTGGGATTCGGCTCTTTCCACTCCCCCGCCCAAAGTTTCCACTTTTGTATTATTGGCACTTTGGTTCCAACACTTTTTGTTTAATTTTTTAACCCTACTCTCTCTCACAATTTGTATTTTGCCAGTTGTCACAACAAAATCTGAATCTCTCCCTCTTTGTCAAGAAATTTTTTATTGTAACAGGAACATAGATGATATACCACGCGTTTTTATATAAGTGGTGAGAAATTGTATTTTTTAAGTTATTAATTTTTTAGCACACATATTCCACCATTAGTGTAGAGACACATGACGTATCATGCCGTGTTCCAGTAACACTGAAAAATTTCTACTCTTTGTCCCTCCCTCCCAAATCCCAATCTGTTTGGCGCATGAAAATTACACATTTTAGAATTTAGAATTAGAAACCACCGCCAACGCCCAAACCCAGAGCATTACAAATATGCCCACCACCAAACCCAACCCAACCATCCATTCTTCTCATTCACTACCAAAAACTTTGTCTCTCAACGTGTTGGATTAATGGAGGCCACCGCCATCGCCTGCCGTGACGGTGACCACAAGAGCAAAGAGAACATCCCTCCAACTCCAATTTCATTCTCTGCAACTGCACAGGCAATGGCAAAGCTGACCAACCCAGCTGCTGAAACCATGTCATCTTCCAAGAAATGTAATAAAATGAGGCAGCTGAGGAGGAGGAAGCCTCTTGCAGATGTCACGAACTTGTTCAATAATTTGGTTCAATCGCCATGCCGGCCACCTCTTTCTTTGTCTTCCTCCTCTGCCTCCATCTCCGCATCCGCCTCGACTTGTAGGAAAAGAAAGTCAGTTGAGGATTTTAATTCCATTACAGTCGCCAGCTCCAACACCAAATCGCTAAGGATGGGTTTCGGATAATTCATTTTACATGTTACAATCGTTTCTTCTTTTCGAATATTTTGTTCTTCTGTTGACTACACTAGATAGTTAAATTCATCATGGTCATCCCAACGTTAGGGGTGTTCATGATCCAATCCAATCCACTTTGAAAAAGAAATAGAATATCAAGGGTAAACTTTAGTGCCTTGATTGGTTGCGCAAAGGGAGTATTAGGGGTGGCCATCAATCTGATTCTGAACCAACATTCATATTGTAGTGTTTGGTTTGGTTTTGACAAAAGATAAGGTCAAACCATCTAACACCAAACTGAATCACAATGAATCAGATTGGTTACAATTTTTATTTTTTGTAAACCCACCCAAACCAAATTGGATCGATTAGATAAGCATGTTTCATTTGAAGGTTAGTTGAAGATTGAAGTTACAAATATTGACTCGTAAATATATATTGGTTACTAATTTTCAAGTTTGATGGCATGCTCAAATTTTAATGGTTTTTTGTACTTAGGGGTGCAAGTTGGATCGAAAATTCTAATTCCAAGAATTTTCAAAAGATTTGAATGACAATTGGAATGCATCTATCTGATCCGAAATTCCATCATATTTGTTGTTACATTTATATATACTTTATTATTTTGCATTTTGTATATTCAATAATACTATATATTAAAAATGAAAAGTATAATTCGGACAGTGTATTTTAACATTTGATAATGGCGGCAAAAAACCAAAAAAGGAGCCAAATATTGATTTGGATGACATATACCGTGTTGATTTGGCTTCCTTCCACTCCCTCCCCGCCCAAAGTGAGTTTGTAATTTTGTACCACAAGAATATTTGATTATGTTCATCATCTATTTATTATCTTAGACAAGTTTAAATTTTGAAGTTTGAGTAGTAAACAGATATAAATTTTAAAATTTAAACTTATTTAAGACCCGGGAGTTTAAAACTTTTTTTCAAACATTTTGAAATTTGGCAGTTGAGATCTCCTTGTAGCCCTTCCCTCCCTCATAGTGAATTTTGAAACTAGAGCCAAAATATTCAAACACCAACCAAAAATTCAATTTGAAAGCCCAAGAATAATTCAAACATCCCTTCAAATCCAAAATCCAATCCCATGGCACCCACAAATATTACAAATAGCTCACTCCTTCCTTCCCTCATCACAGCAACAACACGAACTCATTAGTAATGGAGGAAGAGGAGGCCATTGGTATTCACAACAACAAAGAGGACATCCCTCCTCCTCCCATTCCCACTCCGGCGGCAACCGCAAACCCCCAGCCAATGCCAGCTCCTGGAAATTGCAGATCCTCATCTTCCAAGAAGAAATTATGTAATGACTTGCTGACATAACCAATCTCTACAACGATTCACTTCCATCTCATCTTCTGTTCATCGCAACCGTTGCATTCTGTTCTGCTGTGTATGCACAAAATTCCAGGAAAAGAAAAGCAGTTCGGGTTCGGGACGAGGAGGTTCAAGTAGCCGCCGGCAGCTTCAACTCCAAGTCTCTGAGGATGGGTTTCCGATAATCTACTCTGCCTCTGCCTCTCTGTTTGTTACAAACTGCAGTTAATTGTCTGTTTCTAAGTTTTGATAGGCCTTTGAATTTTGGGCTTGATTTCTACATCCAAACGTGTTTAGCTTACTAAAAAAAATTAACAGGAGCTTAAGTTAAGCATTTGGGAGGGGGGCTTGGATTCTAAATGCTAAACCTAGGATCAAAGGATGGAAAACATTACTCACCAAGTTTTGTGTTGGAGAATAACTTACATGACACAGTTCTATCAATAAGTAACGCTCTGTGCTAATGAAAAAAGAGCATTTGAACAAAAATTTACACATGTTTTTATTTATTAACACAAAACACCTCTTGACAATATAATCATGACATGTAAGTCTTTCTTCTTACGTTGAGATTTTCTTTAATTTCTTTAATTTATTCAATACATCGAAAATTAGAAAGTGAAAGATAAAAAAAGATGATTGAATAATAGTATTCATAGAAGCGTTGGATTCGGTTTACTGAAAGATAAAAAATGTTGTTTGAAAAGTACTAACCATAAATGCATTGGAAAAAAAGTTGTTTGAAAAGTACAAACCATAAATGCATTGGACTCAGTTTACCAAAATTACCACCACCTGCTAGAAGGGAACACAGATAAAAAGACCCAAATACCCTTAACACTACTTGACATACACAACTGTACCACTTCTGCCATAAATTTCCAGAAATACCCCTTTCCTTTCACAAATACCGCAGCCTACCATTCCCGTCCCCAATTCCCGCCAACAGGGTAAGTCTGTGCTGCCAAAAAACCAACCGAAACAAAAAAATAAGTTAAAAAGAAGAAAAGAAAACAGAATATCCAAATTTCAGACACACCACACCAAAATTCGTTTACTGAAACCAGAAAAGACAAGAAAGCAAAATAATTATAAACAAAACTTGAAAATAAACTCAGCAAAAAGCGCGCGCACACAAAGCGTGAGTCGCGAAAAATCAGGATCAGTACCTGTGACGTCAGCACGATCCGTACGAAACAGAGTCCAGAGCAGCACGAGCGAAACCGGCTGCTACCGGCGATCGCTTCCTCTTCCTCTTCGGCACCAGTTTCTTCTCTGGACGAGCAGTCCCGGAAGCAGAGTTGGGAGAAGAAACGACGCCGTAGGGTCTGCAATCAAGGGCCAACGGCGGTGATTGTTGAAGTTGCAAGTACCGGACGACGTCGTGGCTGGGGCTCACAGGAGGAGCAGGGGCGGAGATTGTGTGTTTCCATGAGCTTAGGGTTTCGACGGATGTGACGCAGCACTCTTTCCAGTTGAGGTCGACGAGGTCGGCGACGACGTCCTCCAGGGTGGTGATCACAAACGGAGAGATGTAGTCTTTGAGCGTCGAGCGAGCCGGATCGACCAGCGGCAGCGAGCTCACGGCGTCGCTCAAACGTGCCTTGAGATTTCAAAATTGGGGAAAAAACAGACGAAATGCGATGGATCAGGACTTGTTTGATTACCGAGAAAGTGTGAGGAAATCAAATTAGCCAATGCTTGAAGCAAATTTCAAATAAATATGAAAAATGTTTGCAAAAAAAAAAAAGAAGAGGAAATGCGATGGATTAGGATTTAGGACTTGTTCAGTTAGCGAGAAAGTATGAGAAAAATGGGCCGAGACTTGAAGCAAATTTCAACAAAATATGGAAAATTAAACTAGAAAACATGCTAGAGAGAAGAAACCATCACGATTCAAGGCATATAATATAATCGATAAAGATAACAATAGTTCATTAGTTTTGATATTTTCTCAGGGACCAAACAGAAGGTAAGAATATGAAGGAATTTGAAATTTCACCTTGGGAACTTTGTAGATCTTCTTGTATCCGTGCATGGAAATGATCTGCAACACCGAAATTCCGAAAAGAAACTCGAATCAATCAATTTAGGAAGAGAAAAAAAGATGATTAAGAAGAAGAAGACGAACCTGATTGAGATGAGCGACGGTGAGATGGAGGTGGGAGTTGGATTGAATGAGGAGCAGGTAATCTTCTAGAGTCATCTTCTCGCTGTGGAAACTCGTCGTCTTCCTTTTGCTCGCACTCGCACTCGCCATCTCCATCTTCTCTCTGCTTGTGCTCTTTTGCAACAGGCTACTCTTCTGTTTGTATAGCGGTTGGTTTATCAACTTGTTTTTTCTTTTCTTTTTCTTATTTTCTTACGCTCATCCGTTGCTTTGGGTGCTTTTGTACGAAATATATCAACTCTTTCACTACAATGCTTTTATTTTAGGATTGCAACGCAAGTTTTTATTGTATTTTTAAGAACATCTCGAAACATTTAACAAAAGCAACAAGTTAGAATAATTATTTTTATTCCAATAGTCCGGACTATTGAGTATTAAATAACAACTAAACTTAAATTTAAACTTCACACGTTAATTGGGAAAAATCATTTCAAAAATAAACCGAGTGATAGGAGAAAAATTTGTGCGGGGTTTTGCTTACCATTGAACATTACTGAAGTAGCACTACAATCTAATCAAAACTTGTCACATGATAAATCTTAAATAATATTTTATATTCAAAACTCTCATAATTATTTTTTCTACTAATTAATATACACCATGAAATTAATCTAATAGTTTCATTATTTTCCTCTTTCCCTTCTCTCTCATTTTTCTTCCAAATTTTCTCTGCATTCCAACTTAGGGTTCAATTTGGTAGCGTTGGGAGGAAATGGGCAATTGAAGGCTTCTTGGGGTTCGATTTGGAGCGGTGCAGCCGCGGGTGGTGGTGGAAGCTGCTCTTCTTGTTTGGGAGATGTTAGAGGGAGCTTCAGTTCATGGGGCAGGCTGCAAATTCACAAACGCCATTCACAAACCCTATCTAGTGTAGTATTTTTTTTCTTCAGACTTGTAGGTTTAGGCCTTTTTCAGACTTTCCCCGTATTGTTATGAAGAAACCACAGATCTTGGGGAAGCAATAGAGAAAATTTGGAAAGAGAAAAGAAGACAGAAGAGAGGAGAAAAAATCATTTGAATTATTTCTTGTATATATTAATTAGTTGAAAAAATAATTATGGAATTTTAAATAATATATATATATATATATATATATATTAAGACTTATCATATGGTAAGTTTTTATTGAATTGTAGTGTCACTTAGTAAAATCCAATGGCAGACAAAGCCCTACACAAAATTTTCTCAAGTAATAGAATGATGATATGCACGAATTTGCTCCCATTTTTTTTTTTTTTTTAAAAACAAAACTTCTTATTTGAGAGTCATAAATCACCCATGAAAACAATTATGGGTTGACAAAAACTAAAGCTCCGGAAGGGTAAAATAGGTACAAGGGAAAATCTGATTAATTGTGGTAGTAAGTAGAGGAAAGGGATCATCACTCGTTCATCTAATTCTCCTCATCAAACAATCTGAATCTTTGAAATTTGATCAAACGGCTAAAAATACGGGCCCACTTTAAAAGTTATAATAACTTTAGCCGTTGAATCAAACTTCAATTATTCGAATTGTTTGATAAGGAGATTTAGGTGAGAGGGATCCAAGGAGGATCCCTTTCCGTAAATAGAGGCCGACTCATCCTCCTAGTATTGAATGGTTGCTGAGGTGGACGGATGGTCAATCAGTTTATATTGAAAATTTAAATAAAAATTTGGTTTTTCAGTTTTTTTTTTATTTTTTTTACCAAAACTAAAAATTGAAATTAATTACTATACAAAATTTCAGTTTTCAAAATTCAAATAAGTCAAAACAAAGCTGCAAAATTTCAGTTAATAAATTTTCTTCATTTTATAAATTAATCTAGCTAGGTAGCTATACATATGCTTTCTTTTATCTACTACCTTGAATTCCTTACATTAAAAGCCTCTAAAAAGTACACTTATAATGATTAGTAACTAAGATTTTGGCAAGAATCGAACCTATAACCTCTTAGTTACAAATGAAAAGGAATACCATTAGACCGTAGTACTAAGTAGCATGAATTTTAGCGGGTCATTGCACATGAATTTTAGCTCAATAATTTCTTTCACAACCCTTAATCATACGTAAAACTCTTCAGTGGGTCATTGCACATAAAGTCTAAAAACTGTAGAATTTTTTGCTCTAATTATATATATTTTTAAATACGAGTAAAATAGGGAGTAATAATTGAACAAAGAAACTATGATGCATCAAAAACTGATCCTAACTATTTAAATTGCAGTTTAAAACATTGAACTCATTCTCACTCATATATTTTTTCTTTTGCAATGCTACATTCTCACTCATTCTAATTAGGCACTTAGGCTCGTACCGTCGTTAAGCCAGCAGAAGTCCCAGCAACGAAAGATTATAATGGGCCTAGATCACCAGCTGGCCTTGTTGATCAATTTTACCCTTTATGAATGGGAATGCAGGCAGACCCTCCTTCTCCAGTAAACACAGGTATGTTCATAAGTTCATTATAAATTGCATAACATTAATATTTGTTTACTTCAAGTATTCAAACAACTACGACTCTCAGAATCATCTACTTCTAAACAACAACAATCAAAATTCGGGCTTTCACCAATTCAAAACAGACGGAGAACATACATAAAAGCGACGAGCGGCAGCCAAGACAACACTGCGGATCTCGCTGCCACTGGCAACATCTTCATAGCATTCATACAAGATGTCCATGCACGGATAAAATGAGACGCTATATGCAGCCTCAAATTCCTTTTTGCCATCTTCAGACAGAGAGTTGTAAACCTCTAACATTCCCTGTTGGGAAAAATAATAAAAACAATGACCACTTGTTCTTAAATTGACAATCAAGCACGGATGTGCAAGGAACGCACAGATGTAAACTACAAATAATGAAATTCATGTGTGGGCAGTACCTTAGCCGAGATGGTCCTTGACACAATTCCAGTTATACATTCAACAGTGTTTTTATAAGCCAAAGCCTCACTCATTCCATTTTCAGTGTACCTTCTAAACAGGGACTCCACAATTCCATGAACAGCACCAAGTAATATGCCTACAAAGCAGAGAAGAAGAGATGAGATATCAAGCAAAGAAAAGAGAGAGAAAGTTACAATGTAGTGAATAAAACATACCTCGTTCGCCAAAGATGTCACTTTTGTATTCCTGCTCTAGTGTAGTGGCAAATGTGAAAGGAGAACCAAGGGCAACTGACCAGCCCAGGGCCACATCTGTGGCCCTACCATCAACATCCTGTACAAACACAGCACATTTAGTATCCAGGATATCGGTTATAGTAAGGCCACAAATATGTAGTCAGAGAGAGAGAGAGAGAGAGAGAGAGAGCTGACCTTATGGACTGCAAAACTGGAATTAATTCCCGCACCATTTATCTCTTTGCCTTGGACATAAAGTCTCCTTACAGATGGACCCATCCCCTTGGGACATACAGCAATTACACTGATGTTGTTGGGAAAGTCAAGTCCCACTGACTGCAAATGCCCTAGAAGGGAACCACTGGAAAGACCAAGTATACCATTTGGTTTCATGTGTGAAAATACCTCCTCATAATTATAAGCCTGCAACATGAGACAAAGTAAAATCCTTTCAGAAAGATGCTTTTAAGGGTACCCAAAAAACAGGCATACACTCACGGCTTCATTCCATTAGAGATTACTTTCTGTAATATGACCTGATTCTCAACAAACCGAAACTTCACCAGGCAAACTTTACTTACATTAGCATGGCATCAAACAATTTCCGACAAGCAAAATAAAACCATGCATAATTATAAAGATATGCATGAGATGACAACTACATGCTGATAAACCTAATACCACTCTCGTTTAACGCTAACAAATGACTTGTTAAGTACTCACATGGTAGAGAACTTAAAAAACGCTTGATTATTAACATCATCATTCAACACCTTTCAGCAGATACAGTCCGCAATATTACATCAAAAAACAGAAAAAATAAAACAATATAACTGTGTAATCGCATTATCAGTACTTCAGTCTTTCGTAATGTATTTTCCAAAGTGACTTATTAGTAAGTATGACAAGTCAGTATCCACTATCCAGGGATAAGAAGAGAGAGATGGTTGCAAATGATAAATTGATTAGCAGACCCAAAATTGTTTTAGCAGAAACAGAAGCGCATGCGCAACTACAAGTTACAGCCAATATTAGCAGAAATACAATTTCCAAAAGCGCAATCGACAGTCCTGTGCAGAATCAGACGTTAGTAGCAACACGAGATCACTGCCTGAGACTGTTTCCCGTATATCACCCAAAGTCCCTTTCTCCTCGGTGAAACCAGCTGCACGAGCTTCAGCAAAAGAATGAGAACCTTTCTCGACTCCAACCTGTAAAGTCACAGCAGGTTCTATAATATCTATATATAAGAAATTAGTTAACCGCAAAACATTGAAAAATAAGTCAGTAACTATATCTTTTTTCATATGAAATATATTTTTTAGTGTAAACAGAAAAGCACTTACCTTGACAACAATGTCAGACTTTGCTTCAGCTAGAGAATCTCTCAGATTCTGAGCTTGAGCAGGTCCCTGAGGAAAAGATAGGTTAAGGACCCAAATAAGACAGAAAAACAATATACATTCACATTTTACAACAGTGAAAAAAATTCAAGAACAAATGCAGACCAAAATACTAATAATGATATTCAATAAATCAATCATTTTTTTTTTTTGAACAAAAATATATCAATCATTTAACAAATAGATAAAATCTATGGGAGAAGTTCATTCACCTGAGAACCCCAGCCGATAACACCAATCTGCTTAATACCCTTGAAAGCATCGGGCAGCAAAGGGAACAGATCCCTTCCTCCTCTCACAATATACTGCAGCAGTCAGCATCAAACCCAATACACACAATCAATATAAAAAATCCAAATGGAAATCTTTCTCAATCATTTTAGCAATATGCATATAGTTACAACAAATAAATACAATTGCACATGTATCCGCATATATAGCGGAGAATTGCTAAACATTTTACCCTCCTTATCCATTCCTAACATTCTGTTGTTTGTTTGTTAATGATAGTACAGAGAAACATGCACAAAAGCTATCAGGCAGTAATAAAAAGCTTCCCCTTCTCTTTCTGCTAATCCATTTATCCAAATCCAAACAAAACCCATCAACTCAATATGTATATTAACTAAGCGATATCATACATGTGCTGTACAAATAGACAGGGAGAGAGAGCGACCTCGTCGTGACCAGCAAAGTTGATCTTCTCCTTGGTGAAAACAGTGGTCCCGAAATCGAGAGGAGGGGGCTTACTGGACGGCATTGAAACCATGCGAGCTCCGAGAGCTGAGCCTCCGCCGGAGAAATTATTACCACCGCCAGTGGCCTTGAGTCTCAGGGGGCCGAGAGACTTGGAGACCGCAGATGGAAACCTTACACTGGAGAGAGCCACAGGGTTTTGGATGAGGAGGATGATTGGGGAGCAAGGGAGAGGGAAGAAGAGAAGTAGGAAGAAGCCGCCGCCATTGATGGCTGGGATTCAGAGCAAAATGGAAACAGAAAGGGTGACTCAGTGCCCAACCCCAGCGCAAAATGGAACAGAGCCGCCAATGTGTCTCGCAGCACCTTTTTATAGCCAAATGTCTCGTGTGGGATGTGGCCAACGTGTGCATAAAGCCTGCTGGTTTTGTCTTTTTCTGGGGGAGTTGGTGGATACGGGATAGAATGTTCCAAGGAAATCATTAGTTTTCCTAAAATATAACATGCAGAAGATATAATCCCCCGTCACTAACCAAATCATTTATTTCTTATACGGAAAAAAGAAAAAAAAATACAGCATTTATGTTCCCAGGAACTGAAGTTTCAATGGATGGAAAACCTACAATTTGCATACCGGCAGCTATGGCGGCAGTACAAATCTTTACTGTCGCAACCAATCATGCACTAAACAGCTTCTGCCCACTTTTGAACACTCGAACCTTGTAAATTCAAGTCCACAACAAATAGCAAACGAATACTTATGTCTCTCTTTGCCAAAAAAAATGCAAAATTGATACATGTTCTCTTGACAGAATATGGCGCACTTGGGAGCGCCCTTTTCTACACGCTTCTCTTGACCATTATGTAGGCTCTCCAAACAATGAGCAAAGAAAGTCCATAAAAAATGGCCCCTCATAATCGCAGTCTTGAAGACAGCATATCGGGGTAAAGACGATTAGGATTTAGAACTAAAGAACAGAAGTTGCAGAATACATCTTTAGGAGCTTTCAGTCAACAAGGGTGTTTAAGTACTTTTATGTCAAATTTTGGTTAGAATTATCACAAGAAAATTAACTGGCTAAAATTCTATTTATGGGCCAAAATTTGGCTAGTTTTCCAAATTTCCGAGAAACTATCCCCACTTCCCCGTTGCTAACAAAATCATTTATTTCATATTAGGATAAAAAATTAAATAAACTCACAGCTTATATGTTCCAAGGAACTGAAGTTTCAATTGCATTAAAATGGAGCTTTAATGAAAAGGGCTTGAGCTAACAAATATTTAACCAAAAACTATCCTAAAATGTTATTTAACCAAAATGGCTCAAAGTTTAATAAAAAATCATCCAAAACTATTGTCCACGGGTCAAACTTAAAAGCCCAACCTACTACAAATCTACACTTCCGTAAATATCCCTAAATGATTTGATATTGTCTTGACTCTTCACCAACCTCAACCCAGCACGAAACCGCCATAATAACTCCATGTCTTCCTATCAAATCGAATTCCCTCATTTCAAAAACAACCAAATCAAAGTTGAAAAATGAAGCATTCATCGAAACAAAGCCGCCGAAACAAGTTCAAAGAAGTTTAATGGCAGAAACCAACGAAAAAGTGTCTGGAAAAAAAAAAAAACCAAAACATAAAACTGTTTCTAGATAACCCAAAACATAACATTGTTTCTGAATAACCCAAAACATAACACTGTTTCTGGAAAAAAAAATCAGATACAATGTTCGTTTTGTCTGTGAACAAACAAACATTGTATCTGGAACGAAAAGAACCAAAATCCAGAAACAGTGACTTAAATTCCAGAAACAGTGACTTAAATTCATAAACAGTCTATGTTTTAACCTTTGAATCCAAATACAATGAATTTCACTATTTTTTTGGATTAATTACACTTTCATTCCTCAGGTTTGGGGTCTATTTCAATTCCTTACAACATCTTCAAAACATTTCACTTTCATACCTTAAGTTCTATTTTATTTCAAAATAATACCTTTGTTACATTTTTCATCCATTGATCCGTTAAGTGCTGACGTGGCTACCACATATATGTCACGTGATTGCCAAATGTCTGCCACGTGGCAAAAGAAAATTATTGTTATTATTATTTTTTTTTACCTGAATTTTTTCAACAACAAAAAATAAAAAATAAAAAATAAAAAAAAATTGTAGCCCATCCTATCTCCCCGCAACCACCCCCCACATCCCTAAACCTACAAGAAGAAGAAGAAGAAGAAGAAGAAGAAGAAGAGGGAGGAGAAAGAAGAGGGAAAAAAAAAAAAATCCCAAACCCAGTTCGTCCCCCCACCCCCCATCCCAAAAGTAGCAACCTAGAAGAAGAAGAAGAAGAAGCCGCCGGCCCGACCTACCTAGGGATGGCAACGGTTCGGTTTGGGGACTGAAATGCTATATCCATCCCCATAACCACGAAAAATAACCATATCCATAACCGCAAATTAACCATCGGGTATTATCCATAACCATACCCACCGGGTAACGGATTCCCCATCGGTTAACGGGTATATCCATCTTCGTCAATACAAAAAATATATTCGTTCAATTGAGAAATTATAAGTTAGTAGATATCAATTTCGTCATTAAACATTTGATGTATAAAATGATCCAATGAATGGATCTTGTTGAGTATAAAAATTAAACCACTGATGATGTTGGCTTGTCTTTGTTATGTCCTATAAGCACCATTGAGTTCGCATTGATTTTGATTCAAAACTTTACTTTTCTACAAAATGCAACTTTTGTATTCTCAAGGTAATAGTTTGGTGAATAATAGATATACAAATATATATATATATATATATATATATATATATATATATATATATTATACTATTATACTATATATAAATTATATTATTTACTAATCGGATCGGATTCAGTTATGGATACGGTTTAGAGACCTCTATAACCATATCCAAAACCATAACCGAATAATATAAACGGTTTTTCCCCATATCCAAACCATACCTGAATTTTCATATCCAAATCCAATCCATTCGGGTGGTTATCCACGGTTATCGGGTTTAACGGTTATAATTGCCATCCCTAGACCTACCCGCCTTCCCCCCTGCCCGTGATCCATCGGCCTTCCTCCCTGGGACCGTGAATGTGAACCCAGACCATGACCTCTATATTTTTGGGATTTTCAGTGTGGGTGATGATGGATGGGAGAAAGAAGGGGGTGGGTCGGGGAAGACGATTTCTGGGTTTTTTGTTTTTTGTTTCTTTTTTTCCTTCTTTTTCCTCTTCTTTTTCTTCTTCTTCTAGGTTGCAGGTTTTTGTTGGGGGGGCGGAACTGGGTTTGGGCTTTTTTTTTTCTTCCTCTCCTTCTTGTTGTTCTTGCAGGTTCCAAGTTGGGGTCGGGTGGTTGGGTGAGGTGGGGTGGGGGGAAGAGGATGGAGGGATGGGGAAGGGTTAGAGGGGAGGGGGATCTGAAGGAGATGGGGATAGGCGCGGGGAGAGGGGGTTGGGGGGGGGGGGGGGTCATGCGATCTGGGTTTTCATGTTTTTTTTATTTTTTATTTATTTTAAGATTCAGGTTTAAAAAAAAAAAATTTTTTTTTTACCACGTGGCAAACATTTGGCAGCCACGTGGCATATATGTGGCACCCACGTCAGCACTTAACAGATCAATATATGAAAAATGTAACGGAGGTATTATTTTGAAATAAAATAGTACTTAAGGTATGAAAGTGAAATGTTTTGAAGATATTGTAAGAAATTGAAATAGACCCCAAACCTGAGGTATGAAAGTGTAATTAACCCTTTTTTTTTCTAGCTTACATTTAAGAAACAGTGTGTTTGTTTCATTTGGATCTAGAAACAATGAATTAGATTCCAGAAATAGTAACTTAGATTCCAGAAACAGTGACTTAGATTCCAGAAACAGTGTTATTTAAAATCCAGAAACAGTTTATTTTTACAGTCCATAAACAGTGACCCGTCGTTATTATTGAATAGCATGCAGATCTCAAATTTATTTTTGGAGAAACAAACGATGAACTCCACTGACAATGAAAAATTGAAAAACAGTACCTCGAATACACTATGAATAATAATGACGATCACATTTCAACGAAATAATACAAAATATAAATTAAATAGCATGAGGATCTATATTTTTGTTTCAAAGGAAAAGAAGAAGGTCTGCAAAACAACGATGAACTCTATTAACAACGAAAATCTAGAACTCAACCTAAAAAAGTTAGGGGTAAAATCGACAAATCATAATTTATTATATTTAGACAATTTTTAGTTGGACTACTTTAATATGGACATTGTACTAATCATTAAACAAAACTTATAACATGGTTTTTTTATTAAAACTAAAACTTTTCAAGCCATTTTCATTAGTTTTCCTTTAAAAATAACCCTCTAATAGTTGATAACCTAAAAATCACATATTTGAAACAGATGTTTCATGATTTTGTCTAGATATATTGACAGAAGAATAACCCTTTATGAAATCCACATTCTTAAACCTGGTATGCATGCATCTTAGTCTGAGACAAGTAAAAACATCAAAATATATTTAGGGTGTGATATCCACACACTTCTTTTTACTTCTCAAACACCCTTCTAATATTTGGCCATCGTATCGGCTGAATTGAAAAAAATTAAAGAACATAAATTAACAAGAGGTGTGTGAGGAGTAAAAAGGAGTGTGACCCCTATATTTATATACCAATCTTTTGTCGACAATAACAGTTATAGTACGAAGAAAACTAACAATTACCAAAAAAAAAAAAGTACTTCTCCTTGCTAGGTAAACTGTCATGACCCTTGAACCTCTTACTAAGGTAAATAAATATAAGGCTTTTTAGCCCAAATAGTCCCTAAGATTTGCATAACACATCACTTTGGTCCCTGAGATTTGAAATCAATAGAAGTGGTCCATGAGATTTGAAATCAATAGAAGTGGTCTTTGAGATTGTCCACCATCAATCATTTTGGTCTTTTTGTGCAAAATTATGTTAAATAAGGATCAAAATGACAAATATGTCCTCAATTTAATAAACAATAGGCCAAAATGATTTGACAAAAATTAAGGGTATTTTGGTCATTCTATTCTTATTTGATGGAGATTTTTCAAGGAATGACCAAAATGATTGATGATGGACAAACTTAGGGACCAATTCTATTGATTTCAAATTTTAAGAACCAAAATGAGGAGTTATACAAATCTCAAGGATTATTTTGGCTAAAAAGCCTAAATATAAAGCACCACAAACTTTGTAGAAATTTTAAAGGTGAAGAAAATGAAATTTTGAAGAGCAAAAAGAAGAAAATAAGAATTTTGAATTTTTGTAAGGGAAGATCTTATTGATGGTGTGTGTTGTAAATGATTTTAAGCAATTGACTACACATTAATTGACTACACCCTTCTAACTGTTGTTGCTCATCAACATATTTTCGTTCCCATCGATGTCAGTGATTTCGACTTTTAATTCTATTCAAAAGGATATGATTCTTTTCGGATTCTTTTTGTGGGAATTTGAAGGATCAATTAATCGTGTTCGTTTAACGTATATCGTGCAGTTAGAAATTATTTTAAAGTTTTAATTTAAAATTAAATATAAATAACACCTAACGAAAATTGACCACACGATATATGATGAACAGACAAGATTAATTGATCCCGGTCCTCACAAAGAGGATCCTTGCCCGTGTTTTTACCCTAAATGGGGATGTTGATGCACCTGAAGGACTTTGCGGGATTGCTATGTTTGCCTCATGCCCCACATATACCAACATCTTCTGAATTTTCTTTTTCAGTTTCGGTTGTTTTAATTTAACAATATATATCTAGACAAACACATATACCAACATCCCCCGTTTGGTTGACTGACTCCTTGTCCTGGAAGGACCAAAGCCGTTGTGGCAAGTCAGCACCTTGTTTTTATTTACATGTCAAACACTGTCCCTTCCAAATATTTTCAATCAGATAAATGCTTTTTCTCTTTAGTATTTCTCTTTAGATGCAATAAAATTTTGACAATTATCATCTACCCTTAGTCAAGACGTATCTCTGAGTTTCCTTTTTTTTGTCATTTGGTGCTCAAAAATTCATGGTTGTTGTAGAACAGTGGATGTACACTCAAATAATTAAATAATGGGCAAGTTGCCCTTTCACTGTCTGCCGAAGCTTGTTTCCTACAACTCCTATTTTCTATATAAATACAAACCCCACACAACACCAAAGAGAGAGACTCACGGCAAAGATAGGAAGGAAGAGAAAGAAAGAAAAGAGAGGAGGAAGAAAAGAGAGAATAGCGAGAGTTATTTTTGTACTCCTATTATTCCAAATTATAATGAAAGCACCACTGCTGCCCAGAGGACGTACTCCAGTCACACTGACTGTAGAGGAATCTCGTAAATTTTGTGTCTTGTTTCATTTATTCCACTGCACACACTGCCTATTTTACAACACGTTATCAACACAAAAAGCTTTCAAGTCAGTGGAAAGCACAACGCCATAAATCAGGCGAATCACTATCTACCTCTCACCTCTTCTCACAGAATAAAAGGTATGTCCATTTTGTTTATCTCTCCCACCGCGCCAGAAGCGCCTCACCGAATTTCGGTGCGAATTGAAATTTACAACGACATGAAGTCGTCACTAGATGAGAAAACTTGTACTTGACAACTGGTTTCCAGAGATCCAGAAGAATCTCATCAAACTTAGAAACCCAGATTGCATCGTTTCAACGGATCTTGAGGACTCCCATGAATCCTCAGTTGTCTGAGATGGTGATGGCATGACTGACTCCACACAGGCCTCCCTCTCTTGTACCTCCATCAACCCCGCTGTCATCTATGTCCCTGTAGGGAGGTTCTTGCTTCGCGATGCCATGTTCTCTGGGTCATGCAAGAACAACGCCAGTCTCTTGTAGCCTTTTGATTAAATTGGATTCGTGCGACCTCCACAACAACCCAGTTGGCCCTGCGTTTCGAGACTGGCAGAGACAAAAAATGAAGAAAAATAATAGAAAGGGGGATTTATGGAATGGTGAGGCACAGGTGAAAAAGTTTGGAAATGTGTGGTTTTGGTTGCACCCTAAGAAAAAATAATAATAAAAATATAAAGGGATTTGAATGGTGTACGGCACCATGTGGTAAGAAAAAAAAATGGAAAAGGGTGCCGACAAAAGAAGAAAAAGAAAAACAAATATAAAGGCTTCTGATGGTGCACGGCACCATGTGGAAAGAAATATATATTTTTAATGCTATTTGTTATTTATGTGAATGGTGTTGGTTTAAAACACTTTCACAAGTTCTATTTACTTTAAAGCAATTTATTTATTATGGACGGTTTTACCACCTACTGCTTTAAGTTTTGATTTATGTGAATGATGCTGAATTAAAACCCTTGTCACAAGCTTTATTTACTTATATGCAATTTATTTACTATGGCCGGAATTACCGCCTATTGCTTTAATTTATTTATTGTTTTTCTCTTTTGTTATGATGAGTATATATAGGACCCGAAGTTCCTTGATTAGATCAGAACATGCAGTTTCTTGATCCTCATCATATAAAAATGATTGGACCTGAAGTTCCATCATGCAAAAAGATCGGGGCATGAAGTCCCTTGATCCTCAAGATCAGGATATGAAGTTCCTTGATGAGTACTTCAGTTTGAAGTGCCGCAGTGCCTCAACTTAATTTTAATAAAAGCCATAAGAGTCTCAGTCTACAGACTATTAAATAAGGACCAGAAGTTCCTCATGTTCATACTTAAAATGTTTTAGCATAAGCATTTATTAAGCAGATGAAATTGATTACACGCGCTCTGCTCATGAAAACGAAATTGCCAGTTTTCTACATGGGGACATGTAAAGATAAATTGATATTTGGTCCAGAAGTACCACATCTTAGTGAAGTATATGCTTTATTGTATTTGGCACAATACATTGAATGAAATAAAGCTTATATATTAATATCTCCTAGAAATTACAGACATGTACATACACATGAGTTAAAACAAACAAATAGAAGGGAGCCTTCACAAAGGTTATCCATGTGAAGCCTTAGTACTTGGCAGTACCCTAGAAGGGGGAGACACTGGAGATTGATCATGTGGTGCCCCAGTACTTGGCAAAACATCAGAAGGGGAAGGCATCAGTTGCCTTCAGAATCTAGCCACGAATCTCTGGTGATCATTTTGAATCCGACTTTTGGATTCTTGCAGCTGGTCAAGCTTTCTTTTCATGCTCGTTGAGTAATTATTTGCAAGCATGTGCAACTCTCTATTCTCGTGCTTGAACCTTCTGATCTTTTGTTTAAGATTTGCCACCTCAACCATTAATGATTCAACTTGGCGAGTTCGAGGAAATAGACGTTGACCTATATTGGATACAGAGCTCGCGCATTGAACACTGAAAGCCAAAGAATCTTGAATAGCCGATTCATCAGTCCTCTTTGAAAGTATTCTATTATCTCTGGGAGTGAGAAGGTTCATAGCTACTACTGTAGCCGTTTTATTATCCATCATCATAGAGTCTCCAATTGTAAGAGGGCCATTAGAAGATAAGAAAGACGGGTGCCATATATTGTCCTAACGCGGCCCGTTTGTATCACTCATGAGACTCAAATCTAAGCAAATGTTAGATGGGTAAACCATTTTCAAAAATGATGAAAGAAAAATGAGACCAAATAAAATCTCAGAAGTGCAAGAAGGGGAAAATTTCTATAGGCAGCAACTTTCTTAACGTACTCTTGAACACAATTGATGTCTCTATAAAAGAAGAAGCAACATGGCCACTTGTTCAAAAATCGAAGAGACACCGCTCCCCGAATTTCAAAAGCTAGATTTTTCTGAATAAAGTTAGTTGGTATTTTTCACACGGAATCTCAGCTTTTCGGATATCACATGCAAGTTTGTCAATGATCTATGACAAAGTTGAAAACGCATGAATCTTACTGTTCTAATTACACCACAGTTGCTGACAAGAGTAAAGGCACATGACCACTGCCTGCTATTGGGAAATCCCTATATATGTCGACTTTTGTCTTCTATAACAAGGCAGACCTGCAAGAATACCTAACTCTTCCTCATCTCTGAGAATGCATCTTCAATATAGCATCTCGAAATACTCAGTTTTCTTCCTCTTCGAGAATACCTCTTCAAAACAAGTCACACCAGAGCAAAAGTATCTTAATCATCAGGTACGAAAGTAAGAGTATCTCATATCATGCAATCTCCATGTCATTTCCTTTGCCCTTGCTCTTACCTGCAAGACCAGGAGAAAGAAAGCAATCAGTCGGAACCTGAAATCAAACTTCCAGTCAGGAACAGACTGCCTGGAACCTTTCCTGATTGCTTACCTTGCATTGCTCTCAAGTACTTAATTTCAACTATTGATATGATGTTGGTTATTTACATTGAAGTTGCCAAGCATGATGAGTCGCTGAGAAGTGATGTTCTAAAAGGCCATTCAAATGCAAGGGTTGTATTCCACTCCTGCATCAGGGGACAAATACTGCAAGAGAAGATGTCACACCTGTATGGGGAAAACTAGGGAAAATACCACTTCTGCAAGGGGAACAGATAAGGTAAGTGAAAATGATACATTGAAGCATGTGGAGACAAGCACAGCAAAACACGTGGCGATTCATCCTCGACGGAGCCGAAGATCACTTGTCACGTGGAGCTGCTCGTGGTCCCATTTCATTCAAGAACAAGTCCCAATGCCTTTGAAGAAATCACAAGTCCGATTCAAGATCACCCTTGAATCAAATTCAGCTCTAGAAAAAAAAGAGTAAATTCAGACCTTTGGAGGAAGTCTAGCAGAAGGCCTTCCAGCCCAGTTCAAGAATAAGCATGTGGAAAGTCAACAAGCACAACATATATGGTACTACTCATCAGGGGGAGCATCCAAAACAGATCAAGATTTTAACGAGCCAATCGAAGACTTGTGGCCATCCAAGGGGGAGTGTTGTAGAACATTGGATGTCCACTCAAATAATTAAATAATGGGCAAGTTGCCCTTCCACTGTCTGCCGAAGCTTGTTTCCTACAACTCCTATTTTCTATATAAATACAAACCCCACACAACACCAAAGAGAGAGACTCACGACAGAGATAGGAAGGAAGAGAAAGAAAGAAAATAGAGGAGGAAGAGAGGAGAGAATAGAGAGAGTTATCTTTGTACTCCTATTATTCCAAATTATAATGAAAGCACTACTGCTGCCCCGATGACGTACTTCAGTCACACTGACTGTAGAGGAACCTCGTAAATTTTTTGTCTTATTTCATTTATTCCACTGCACACACCGCCTATTTTACAACAATGGTAATTTAATCTTCAAGTTGATATGAAAGGTTAAAATAGAACATCTGAAGCACACGTATATTATTGTCTTAGATTGTATCCGCAAAAGAACCACCAATTTTAAAATTGCAAAAATTGAGGAATAGCCTCAAGGGGCATGCATGAATAACTGTTTGCCTTTTCTTTTCCTTTTGAAACTACATTCGTAAACTAATAACCAAACCTTCAAAGGAACTACTATCCGCAGTAACATTATTAATGTTTTTTCCTGTTATCCCAGCAAAAGCACAATACAACGTTGAGCATTAAACGCAACTTGCAATGTGATGAAGTACACATAATAAGTGAAAACTGAATAAAGTGAACCCCAACACAAAATAATAAGGATGAAACTTGATGGTTCTCTTCCTAGCTTTAGCGGTTTCGCTGCACAGTTCATGGCTGCTTCCTTCCTTCACTCGTCTCACGCGAACTTCAGACAGAATCGCGTGGCTGTACGTCTCAAGAAAGTCCCAAAACAACTCGTCATATTTGATCTTGACGTGAGAAGCCTTGAAGTAACCCACCTTACTAGAGGACCCGCCGTGATGGATACATGGGCGGAGGATATTCATCACCTTTATGACTATAGATAAGCATTTGAAAAATTCCTGCATAGAAAACATCAAAAAATATTTAGAAGACAATCCAAAGAAAAAAGAAAAAATATAATATATATATATATATATATATATATATATATGGAGCAACATACTAGGCTACAGCCCCAGCATATCGCCCCCCGGCCCAAAGCATGCGCCTCCTTTTCCCTTGCCAGAAGCCAGGCCTGCAGGCCCATCTTCCCTCTCCAAATGACGCAAGGCCCAGGTGGGCCTCCCACTTCTCTCCGATGGCCAGTCTATCACGTGCCGCTTTTTGAGAGCAGACATGAAATATAAGAGTAAATTATATCAATGATCTTTTAATTTTAATCAAATTAGAGTAATGATCCCTCAATTAAAAATTCATTATCATTGGTCTCTCAACTCATCAAAATGTGTAGCTATAGTCATTTTTGTCAACTTTGTTAGAATTTTGTCAAAATAAGTTATGTTGAAATGACTATTGCTACAATTTGGGTCACTCAACTCATCAAAACGTGACGGTGTAGCTATAATCTTTTTTACCAACTTCGTCAGAATTTTGTGAAAATAAGTTATGTTGAAAGAATCATTGCTACAATTGGGTTAAAGTTGAGGAATCATTGCTTCAATTAGGTTAAAGTTGAGGGATCATTTCTCCAGTTAGATTAAAGTTGAAGGACCAATGATAATTGATTTTTAGTGGAGAGACCATAGCTACACGTTTTGATGCGTTTAGGAACTCATGGTAATGAATTTTTAATTAATGAACCATTACTCAAATTGCGTTAAAGTTAATGAACTATTGCTACAATTTACTCGAAATATAATCCATCAACGTAACAATAGTTCATTAGTTTTAATATTTTCTCAGGGACCAAACAGGATGCAAGAATATGAAGGAATTTAAAATTTCACCTTGGGAACTTTGTAGATCTTCTTGTATCCGTGCATGCCAATAATCTGCTGAACCGAAATTCCGAAAAGAAACTCGAGTAAATCAATATAGAAAGAGATTAAAAGAAAAATATGAATAAATTAGAAGAAAAAGAACCTGGTTGAGATGAGCGACGGTGAGATGTAGGTGGGAGTTGGATTGAATGAGGAGCAGGTAATCTTCTAGAGTCATCTTTTCGCTGTGGAAACTCGTCGTTTGCCTTTTGCTCGCACTCGCACTCGCACTCACACTCGAACACACCATCTCCATCTTCGCTCTGCTTCTGCTCTTTTGCTACAGGCTACTCTTCTGTTTATATTATCAAATTGTATTTTATTTTTCTTATTTTCTTTTATTTATATTTCCGTTGCTTTGGGTGCTTTTGTGCGAAATATATACTTCTTCTTATCAACTCTCACTACAATTACCCAAAAAAAAAAAAACTTCTCCTTGCTTGGTAAACTGTCATGACACTTGAAACCCTTGTAATAAGGTAAATAATTAACAAGCACCACAAGCTTTGTACGAGAAGGAAAAACGCCATGAAATTCATAGAAATTTTAGAGGTAATGAACATGAAATTTTGAAGACGTAAAAGAGCAGAATGATAAATTTTTTAGAGCAACTACGATATTCATTAATACGACGAAAGGAATACGTATAAATAGAGGATATGGTGCAATAAATGAGTCTTGATAAAAACTTTGCCGGGGATTTTAACCCGATCAAAGGGAAATAGAACAACCCGCGCCAACAAAATTACAAAACTGTACTATCCTCAAACATAAGATCAGTGATTCCGACAAAAAAAAAAAAAAAAAGATCAGTGATTACATCAGGAGGTTCCTCGAAACAGAGCATTTGTTGATCCAGGAACAAACCCAATCTTGCAAAACTATGTGCGACCTTATTTGCCTCCCTTTAGTGGAGAAATTTTTAGTTGTGACCGGAATACGGATAGTACACCACATGTTTTTATGCAAGTGGTGAAAAATTTTAATTTTTAAGTTATTAACCTTTTAACACACATAACCCACAATTTATATAGAGACACGTGATGTACCACTTCGTGTGACGGTCACACTGAAAAATCTCTCCCTTTAGTGAAAGTCAGCCTTGTTTGGGGAATTGAACGCATAAATTGTCGAGCATCGTTAACCATATGCCCCAAAGGAGGCGTATTGTCCGCTGTATTCTGTTATACACCGCAAGAACTAGTTGTGCTTCTCCTTCAAACTCCACCGACTCGGCATGCATATTCCATGCAAACATCACTGCGGATCAAGTTGCCACCATCTCCGCCAGTAGTGGCGATCAGGGACGGAGCCAGAAATTTCTTCTAGTGGGGGCAACCGAAAACAACTAAAAAAACCTTATTATAGTATGGTTCTACGCAATATGATATTAAGGATGGTTTCAAATGATGATGTATCACAATTCCAATGTTACAAAAATTTCAATATAGTAGTGAAAAGTGGCAAGGTGATGAGAAAAATATAAGAACATGATAGGCGGGAGAGGGTTTTTTCGGTTTGAATGACTGAACAAGAGCACTATTGCTCATATAATATTTGATATGGAGTGTAAGTAGAATGAATGTATGTTGAATATTAGATACATATATTTTCTTCAAAGATAACCTGTGTATATTATATAATTATAGTTTGCAACTAAACAAACGAATTACTTGAGTGGGAGCATCTACCCCCAATGAGCCTTCATTGGCTCCGTCCATGGCGATAAGATACCAAATAAGATTTATGCTTTTAATTTAGATTTCAAATATATAAAAACAAAAACTAAAGACGAAATAATGATTATCACACCATCCTTTACTAAAGGAAATCCAAGATGGTTGAGGATCCACGATTACATTTCAGAACACAATGTGAACAAGTATTTTACGCACACAAGGACAAAAGGTCAATTTACTAATAATAATCTTATAGGTCTATATCAAAATATTTTGCAAGGCACGTACGACGTTGATCATTTTTTGGAGCGCACTGAAATACCTAAAAACGCCACTCTCTGTACCACCTTAATTAGTATATAAACTGCAGAGCAAGTCAACTATTTCAGTATATCTGCTCATCATCATATCCTTTACCAAATCCAACCCTAGTTTCCTCTCTAATACGCTAGCTAGTTACCCATGGAGTTTCTTAACATGAAGGTGTGGAAATGTTTGTACTTGGGCTTAATCCTCATGTTGGGAGCTTGGTCTTCTCAAGCCACTTCGCGCAGTCTGCAGATGCAGCAATGTATGGGAGATACGAGCAATGGTTGGCTCGTTATGGTCGCGTGTATAATGATGTTAATGAGAAGGAGACTCGTTTCAAGATATTTAAGGAAAATGTGGCGTTTGTGGAATCTTCTAATAAGGATGCAAACACACCTTACAAATTAAGTGTCAACCAATTTGCAGACCTTACAAATGAAGAGTTCAAAGCCTCAAGAAATGGATTCAAGGGCCATGAGTATTCCACAAAGACAAATTCTTTCAAGGGTTTTAATCACAAATGGTCCCTGACATTGATCAAACACATCATTTTGGTCCCTGACATTGAAAATCAATAGAAATGGTCCCTGAGATTGTCCACCATCCATGATTTTGGTCCTTCCGTTAAAAACTCCGTTAAGTGTCCCGGAGCTTTTGCCCGGAAGTTTGGGCAATTTTCAAAGCTTCGTAACTCAATCGTTTCTTAACCAAATTCGACCCATAATATATCAAAATGAAGGTAGTAAAGTTTAGAATAAGATTATACCATTTGGAAATCCAATGATTGCCGGAGATGGCCGGAAAATAGCCTCAAAGTTGACTGGTCCGAGTGAAAACTTGAAAACTCGCCGGAAACTGGGTAAACTTTAAACGTTCATAACTTCTTTAATACTCAACGAAATTAAGTGATTCAAAAACAAAAATCATACTTCTCAATGAGACAAAGAGAATGATACCTTTTTTTTTTGGCTAACTCATCCTGGTTTGGCGGCAAAACGGCTTGAAAGTGGCTGTCTCATGACCAAGACAACCACTTTCGAGCCCTTTTCCAGCCAAACCAGGGTGAGTTAGCCATCGAAAAAGGTACCATTATCTTTGTCTCATCAAGAAGTATGATTTTTGTTTTTGAATGACTTAATTTCGTTGAGTATTGAAGAAGTTATGAACGTTTAAAGTTTACTCAGTTTCCGGCGAGTTTTCAAGTTTTCACTCGGACCAGTCAACTTTGAGGCTATTTTCCGGCCATCTCCGGCAACCATTGGACTTCCACATAGGTATAATCTTATTATACGCTTTCCTATCTTCATTTTGATATATTATGGGTCGAATTTGGTTAAGAAATGATTGAGTTACGAAGCTTTGAAAATTGCCCAAACTTCCGGCCAAGAGCTCTGGGACACTTAACGGAGTTTTTAACGGAAGGACCAAAATGATGGATGGTGGACAATCTCAGGGACCATTTCTATCGATTTTCAATATCAGGGACCAAAATGATGTGTTTGATCAATGTCAGGACCATTTGTGATAAAAACCCTTCTTTCAAATATGAAAATGTGACTGCAGCTCTACTAGCAACAATGGACTGTAGAAAGAAATGAGCTGTAACCCCCGTTAAGGACCAAGGCCAATGCGGTAAGTACATAACGTCTAGCTTCCTGCCATTAAATTAGAGAGACACTATATATATTCATCTTTTATTTATTCCTTAATCTAACTACTTTTGATACCAATCAAAATACAGGATCTTGTTGGGCTTTTTCCGCAGTGGCCGCAACCAAAGGAATTACACAGCTTACAACAGGTAAATTGATCTCTTTGTCTGAGCAAGAGCTTGTTGATTGTGACACTGGTGGTGAAGACCAAGGTTGTTGGGGTGGCTTGATAGACGATGCCTTTCAGTTCATCCAACAAAATCATGGGATTAGCACAGAAACTAATTATGAAACAGAAAACTTCCTCTGTAAGTTTTCCAATTGTATTTCCTTAATAAATCAGTTACACAGATGTGAATATATATAGCCTTAGCTACCTTAGGCTAGTTACAAGAATACCCTCAACTACCTTAACTAATTACAGTTACTAACATAACTAATTACATTTAGCTTTAACAAACTATTTAACAGTAATTGTATTGGATGACTTATCATTCTCCCTAATACACCCCCTCAAGCAAGAAGGGGGATCAGAAATGATGCCAATGGGAAGCTTGGAACACAGATAAGTGAATTTGTTTTTAGACAGAGACTTGGTGTGAAGATCAGCTAATTAGTCTTCACTGCAGACGAACTGGACTTTGAGAAGTTTAGCCAAAACCAATTCTCTAATATAGTGATAATCGATCTCAACATGCTTTGTTCTAGCATGAAAGACAGGATTAGATGCTAATGATATTGCTGATATGTTGTCACACCAAAGAGTAGGCAATGTAGATAGAGGATAGTGTAGATCTTTAAGAATCTTGCAAACCCAAGTTATTTCAGCAGCAGTGTGAGCTAAGGAGCGATATTCAGCCTATGTAGAAGATCTTGCAACAGTACTTTGTTTCTTGGCACTCCAGCTGATAAGATTGAAGCCCAAAAATACACAATAACCAGTGGTTGATCTCCTGTCAATTGTGCAACCAGCCCAGTCAGCATCCGAGTAGGCAGAAAGATGGACATGACCTTTAGTAAACCACAGACCATGGGAAATAGAACCTTTGAGAAATCTAAGAACCCTTTTTGCTGCCTGAAGATGTTGTTCCCTGGGAGCATGCATGAATTGGCAGATTTGGTTCACAGCAAAAGCAAGATCGGGTCTAGTCCAAGTGAGATATTGTAAACCTCCAACAATGGAACGATATTAAGTAGGATTGGACAGAAGAGGCCCACTGTGATCCAATTTCTTAGATCCAAGAGGAGTGCAACAAGGTTTTGCACCCTCCATGTTTGTTTTCTTGAGAAGATCCAATAAGTACTTTGTTTGATGGAGAAATATACCCTGTGAAGATCGGTGTACTTCTAATCCCAAGAAATAATGGAGAGGACCAAGGTCTTTTACTGGAAATTGAGCACCAAGTTGCTGAATAAAGTGTTGACAAAGTTGAGGATAGGGTCCGGTGATAAGAATGTCATCAACATAGACAAGAACAATGACTAATTGAGGACCACTGTGAACAAATAAAGAAGCATCTGAAGAGGATTGGGTGAATCCAAGAGAGTGAAGAGCTTGGAACAGTTTATCAAACCAAGCTCGAGGAGCTTGTTTGAGGCCATACAAAGATTTTCTCAACTTACACACAGATGTAGGATGTAGGGGATCAACAAAACCAGGGGGTTGTTGCATGTAGACATCCTCCTTTAAATCTCCATGAAGAAAGGCATTACTAATGTCCAATTGATTGAGAAACCAATTATACTGCACAGCAAGAGTAAAAAGTATCCGAATTGTAACCGGTTTGGCAACTGGACTGAAGGTTTCTTAAAAGTCAATACCTTCTTGTTGATGAAAACCCTTGGCCACAAGCCGGGCTTTATATCTGTCAACATTACCATCTGGCTTCTTCTTAATCCGGAAAACCCACTTGCAGCCCACTAAGTTTTGAGAATGGTGAGAATGAACAAGAGACCAAGTACCAGTGGTTAGCAAGGCATTGTATTCATCTTGCATAGCTTGCCTCCAATGAGTGTGCTTAGAAGCTTGCAAGTATGTTGTAGGAACATAATCAATATCAACTGGAAGTGGGTGCTTAGTTGCTGCATAGGTTCTCGATGTGAGTATCCCAGCCTTGGATCGGGTAATCATAGGATGGGAATTAACAGGGGCAAGAGGATGACTTGGTTGATTTTGGGACAAAGATGAATGTGTTGAAGGGGGAACAAAACTGGAAGAAGAACCAATGGAGACAGATTTAGTGGAGGATGAAGGTGAAGAAATAGAAACAGGCGCAGAAGCACATAATGGTGATATAGATGGTTGACTTAAAACAGGAGGAATGTGTTTGCTAAATTGAAGATCCAGGGAGGATGAAATTGTTGGTGAGGAAGATGGATGGCTTGGGACAGGAAAAGAGTGTTGAGTGTGTAACAACTGAAATGGATAAGTACTTTCATCGAATACAACATGACGAGAGATGTAGATTCGATTAGTGATAGGGTCAAGACACCTATAGCCTTTGTGTTGAAGACTATACCCCAAGAAAACACAACTTTTGCCTTGGGATCCAATTTGCTATGAAAGTAAGGTTTGAGCCAATGAAAGCATTGACAACCAAATACTTTGAGCTTAGAGTAGTCTGGATGGTTGTGAAATAGCAACTGCCAAGGGGACTTTGAAATGCCAGAAATAGGAAGGCGATTGATAAGATAGATAGCAGTGGAGAATGCTTCTACCTAGAAAATATGAGGGACATGAGATGCAACAAGCAGAGTGCGAGCTGTCTCAACAAGGTGCCTGTGCTTTCTTTCTGCACAACCGTTTTGCTCAGGGGTATGGGGGCAACTGAACTGATGAAGAATGCCATGTTTGCTGAGATATGATGCAAAAGAATGACTAGTAAATTCACCCCCTGAATCTGAACGCAGAACCTTTATTTTATTTCCAAGTAAATTTTCTACATATGATTTGAAGACAACAAATGTAGAGGATACATCTGACTTGGATTTCAAAGGAAAGAACCAACCATATTTGCTATAGTCATCAACAATGAGCAAATAATACTGAAAACCACTACTTGATTTGACTGAGGCAGGTCCCCACAGATCACAATGCAGTAGTTGAAGGCTGTGAGTTGTTGATGAAATAGCAGCTTTAAATGGAAGCTTATGATTCTTGGCAAGAGCACAATCTGAACACAAAAAATCCACAGTAGACTTGCCTTGTAAAGCAAGGTTATTAGATGAAATTACCGTTCTGAAAATGGAGGAGGAAGGGTGACCCAAGCGCTTGTGCCAAACTGTAACTGGAGCTTTAATACTGAGTAAAGCTGTAGGTGAAGAAGAATGAAGGTTGCTGGAACTTTGGAGAGGATAGAAGCCATCTCTAACCGGTCCCCATAAAAGCATCTTCCCCGAAATACGATCCTTGACATAGGATCCATAAGGGTTAAGTGTCAAGGAACAATTATTATCATTAACAAACTGATAAGCAGATAAGAGATTATGTTTTATGTGGGGAACATGTAAAACATTTCTCAATTGAAAAGAGTTATGAGAGGTGTGCAGAGTAGATGAACCAACATTGAGGATGGACAAACCTTTACCATCTCCAATATACACTTTATCCTCGCCAGTGTAGGGAGTCGGGGAGGTGATGTTAGCAACATCATTAGTGATATGAGAGGTTGCACCTGAATCAATTAACCAAGGCTGAGATGGTTTAGCAGAATATTGTGCACACATGGCAGCAAGCTTAGCTGGAGGAATACGACCACAAATGTCAGGATTCATACGATCAAAGCAGTCAATTGCCTCATGACTGGTAGAACCACAGATTTGACAAGGCACTTTGAAGTGAGAAGAGCCTTGATTGCTGCGAAAGCCTTGATAACCTCGATTGCCATGGTTATTAGTAAAATTACCACGATTACCTCGATTACCTCGATTAGAAAAGAACTGTCTCTTAGTATTCCTACCACGATTAGAGTTGAACCAAGATGTAGAGTGAAGAGGTTGATTCTGAGCAGCAAAGGCAGATGGAGTAGGAAGTAGAGGAGGCTGAGATTGCACTGAGAAAGCCTGAAAAGTGTCAGTGACAGGAGATGAACTGACAGGTTTGCGTCTTGCCATAGACAATTCCTTTGTGAGAAGGAGGCCATGAAGTTCATCAAGAGAGGTAGAGGACAATCGGAGCATGATAGAGTCAATGAAAGACTCAAATTCATCAGGTAAACCATGTAGTGTGGCTGCGATAAGATCTCGATCAGAGACAGAAGCACCAGCAGCTTGCAGAGAATCTGAAATTTCCTTGAGTTCTTGAAGATATTGAGAGATAGAACGAGATCCTTTCTGAACAGATTGAAGGCGCGATCGCAGCTGATGGATATGAGCCTCTGAAATTCCACCAAATCGCTGTTCAAGCTTTACCCAAAGTTCTCGAGAGGATGAAACCCCAACCGTGAACGGGATGATTTCCTCAGAAAGTGTGGAATTCAACCAGATCAAAAGATTTTGATCTTTCTCATACCAGTCCTTAAAAGCAGGATTGATGCTACGATCAGGCAGAAATGGCGATGGACAGACATCAGTACCATCGATTACTCCAAGAAGCTTGTATCGCCGAAAAATCGGGCCAAACAGTGCACGCCATGGTAGGTAATTGGATCTTTTGAGCTTGATGGGCACCATACTGCCGATGTTATGAATTGTGAGAGAGGTGTAGGAAGTTAGAGGACTCGGATTTCCAGAGGAATTAGGGTTTCCAGAGAAATTAGGGTTTGGGCCCGAGGGGGAGATGACCGGAGAAGATGAACCAGTCGATTGAGCTGCCATTACTGATAGAAATCAAGAAATACTACAAGATCGGAGGAGAAGAAGTGACAAATCAGAGAAGAAAAAGATCACAAAATCGATCAAGGATCGATCGATGCAGCAAGCGAAGAGAATGATCAAAGCTGTGAAGCGGAATGGCTCTGATACCATATGAAACAGAAAACTTCCTCTGTAAGTTTTCCAATTGTATTTCCTTAATAAATCAGTTACACAGATGTGAATATATATAGCCTTAGCTACCTTAGGCTAGTTACAAGAATACCCTCAACTACCTTAACTAATTACAGTTACTAACATAACTAATTACATTTAGCTTTAACAAACTATTTAACAGTAATTGTATTGGATGACTTATCATTCTCCCTAATACTAATTACCCCTACATGGGTGTTGGTGGTACATGTAACACCAAGAAAGAAGCCAGCATTGCAGCCAAGATAACTGGCTATGAAGATGTCCCTGCAAATAGTGAAAAGGCCCTGCTAACCGCTGTTGCTCATCAACCTGTCTCCGTTGCCATTGATGCTAGCGGTTCCGACTTCCAATTCTATTCAAGTGGTGTCTTTAATGGAACCTGTGGAACGAGCCTTGACCATGGTGTTACTGCTGTTGGATATGGCGTGAGTGACAACGGGACTAAGTATTGGCTAGTGAAGAACTCATGGGGTGCAAAATGGGGTGAAGCTGGGTACATAAGAATGCAAAGAGATGTTACTGCACCTGGAGGACTTTGTGGGATTGCTATGTCTGCGTCTTACCCCACAGCTTAGTTAATTAAATCAATGCCTACTAGCGATATGCCTTGTAGGTAGTATGATATGTATCAACCTGTATGTGTAAAATATTATTTGGGTATTCTCATCTTAATTTAATACTCGCTCCCTTGGTGATCTGGTTTTCAAGAATTCATGATCACACACTCGACCAAAATGAAATATGGTCCAAGTTGGCACTGCGCCCCTCCCCCCCAACACTAATAAAAAAAACATTCAGGCAGCTGTTGGGCATTTGCAGCAGTGTGAGCTGTTGAAGGAATTGCTCAGGTTACAAATTGTCAATTAAACTTCGTCCGAGCAACTGGTTGATTGTGATACCGGCGGTGAAGACCTAGGTTGTGGTATTGGCTACCTTGACGGCGTGCTTTTGAGTTCGTCAATCAAAACCATGTTACTAGCTTGGCGACACCGGTGTTAGACGGTACATGCAACACCCAAGGCCCTCATACAGCCAATATAACTGGCTATGAAGACGTGCCGAGAAGCATTGAGAAGGCCCTTCTCAATTGGCTTGCTAATCAACCTGTTTGTGATTGCATTGATGTCGGAGGAGAAGATTTCATGCCAGTCCTAAAAGTGGTCATTACAGGGGGTATGTGGACTATACATCGACCAATGTGTTTATGCTATTGGTCAAGGGACCAATGCCTTTTGGCTATTGGTCAAGGGATAAGTGACGATGGACATATTATATGGCACAAGTACACCGTTATGTAGCGTCTCGTACAATAAGGACACATGAACAAAAATTTACACGTCGTTATTTTATTAGTACATGACGTCACTGTGACAATTTACTTGTGCTCGTGTCTCCAGATATCCACAAACGAACCACCAATTTTAGAATTGTAAAAATTGAAAAACCTTTTCTTTTCCCTTTGAAATACATCCATAACCCAATAACCACCTTTGAACTACATCCATAAACCAATAACCAGACCTTCGAAGGAACCACCATCCGCAGTAACATTATTAATATTTTATCTAGTTACTAAACCACAAAATCATAATACAACATTCAGCGTTAAACGTCTTGCAACGTGATGAAGTACACACCATAAGAAAAAACAGAATAAACTAGGATAAACTACAGCACACCTTAAATATGGAGCCAAACAGAACTCCGTAGGCCAGCTGAGGCAGTAGGTTCTTCGAGTTTTAGTTGGTCTGACGCAACTCTGGTCGCACAAAGTCTGCATCAGCAGTCACTGAAATGTCAACTGTAGGTCTCAGTTCGGCGCATACTTTGATGGCTCCATGCACTGGATCTGACATGAAATTGCTGATGCGGTCTCGGTTGATGGGTGCACCATTGTTCACAGAAACTAAGGCCTGCTGAGTAAGGATGTAATCAAACCGTGGAGCCCATTTCCATGATCCCAACCGAGCTGTCGTTGAACAGTTATCAACCATGAATGAAATTCCCCGTGCATGTATAAAAGGATTCAAAGAATCTACCGACTCAGTAACACTTTCATTAATGATCTCCGAATATGGATGCCTTTTCTTCCTCAATACTTTGATCTGGAAATTCACAAAGCAGTTAAAATCACATGCAGAAGAAATTATCCCCAGTTACTAACAAATTAATTTATTTCTTATCAGGAAAAAAATAAAATAAAATCACCGCATATATGTTCCAAGGAACTGAAAGTTTCAATTGAGAGAAAGAAACCTACAATTTGCATTACGAAATATGTGTGTTCATCGTTTCTACAACAGATCATCTAATAGTAGATAACCTAAAATACGTATTTGAAGTAGATGTTTATGATCTTGTCATCTTGACTAGATATATTGGCAGAAAAATAACGCTTTATGAAACCCACATTCTTGACTATATGGACCTGCTATGCATCTTAGTCTGAGAAAAGTAAAAACATCAAAATATTTTCATATACCAATCTTTTTTTGCCAATATTCTAATATACGCACTTGCCATTCGGACTGTGTGTTTAACTAGTCTGGTGTCAATATAAAGTCGACGATGAAACCTTATTAATTTTAGCAAGTTAGTATGAGAATCTTGAAGAGAGTTGAGGTTCCACCATAAAATCAATTGACAATATAGGGTGTAGCCTAACCTCTTATGAGTCCATGCAAAGTCCCTCCTCTCATCAATATGAGATTCATTCTCAACAAATATGTGTCTTTATAGTCTACTACACTTTGAGATCAGAACAAAAGGAAATCCCATTAATTTGTAAGCAACTCGGAACAGTTGCTTGTGTTTGGAATTAACGTTACAGTCTCACCAATAAACAGATGGAGAACATACGTAAAAGCAACGACCGGCCAAGACAACACTGCGGACCTCCCTGCCACTGGCAACATCTTCATAGCATTCATACAAGATGTCCATACATGGATAAAATGAGGCGCTATATGCAGCCTCAAATTCCTTTTTACCATCTTCAGACAAAGAGTTGTAAATCTCTAACATGCCCTGTTGGGAAACATAATAAAAACAATGACCCCACTTGTTCTTAAATTGATATACAAGCACGTATGTGCACAGGAACATGCAAATGTAACCATCATCTAAGCATAGAGAATGCAATCACGAGCAGTGACGGATCCATGATTTTAATATTGGGTGGTCCCAATTTAAACTCTAAAAAAAATTAGACGAAAATAACCTTGAAAAATTAAACGATAAATTACTAACTTTTCATTCATAATCTTTATACAAACAACATTACAAGCTATAAAGACTAAATGCAGTTGACACCCTCCATACTACAGCTTGGGATCATTTCCAAAATGAACCATAAGGTTTCAATTTCAGCATTTTATACCTAAATGTTGTTATTTTCAGTTTTTGTGACTGGTTTAAAACGAAGCAAACAATATAGGTGATGAATTGTCCAAGTGATTAGAGCTTTCCTATTCAACCAACTGCATCCTGGATTCAAACTTTCTGTCTTATGTTATTGTCAAATTAAGCGTAGAATTATCGTCTGTAATTAGAAAACGAAGCAAACAAATGAAAATAAAAAATAAAAAATAAAAAAACAAAGAGAAGAACATACACACAACCAAGATGAAATTGATAGCTATTAAAAAATAGATCAGAAAAAGAAAGGAAGAATGAGAGAAGCGGTAGAGAACAAAAGGATATAATTTCAAAAAATAAAATAAAAATGCAAAGACGTAAAATAAAGTGACGTGGCTAAATTCTCTAAAGAGTAATTCTATTCATACCATGTTTTTGTACCACATTTTGATACCACATTAGGTGGCCTTCGATATAGATAATCACATCATTTGAATTAATCAGATTTTTAACTTTAGTTCATTATTTAAATGATGATTGTGGTATACGAGAAGTCTTTCTCCTTCCTTTCCTTGGGTTTTGCAATTTTTTCAAATGATGTGACTGCCACCTAAGATGGTATAGAAATGTGGTATAAAAACATGGTATGAATATCATTACTCTTTTCTAAAAGCTAGAAAATGTCTTGGCCCAAAAACAGACGGACATATTGCAAATACTTATTAAATGGCAAGTGGCCCTTAATTACGGTGGTAGAAAAATGTTATGTCTTTACATACAGTGTGGGTTCAAATCTTGTCAGTGGTTAATCTCACAAAATCTATCGTTTGACAAAAAAAAAAAAAACAAATACTTATTAAATGCCTTGGTGAAATGACGCCGTATAGTAAAGCGTTAAAAGTTGAAAAAAAGAGAGCAGTTTTTCTTCTTCTTCCTTAGGCTACCCTCCTTGGTTTTTTTGCCCAACGTTACTAACACCAAATGCCCAGACTTGGGGTGGCCCTCAGAGGTCTTCACAACCAACTAATCGGACTTTCAGGTGGTCTTGGGACCACTTAGTCTCTTAATAGATCTGCCACTGATCACGAGTGTCTGTGTATATATAATTTTTTTTTTTACATTTTTTACACTTTTGCATTCATTATTATGATTTTTTTTTGTGTATTATGAACTCCCCCTCAACACACTATTCACGAGGGTTTGTAGGGTTTTAGAAATTCAAACAACGATTTACTCATACTTACAGCGTAGAAGATGCGATAACGAGCATTTGCATAATTTTTCACATTTTTCATACTTGTGATGAATTATTATGAATTTTTTAATGTGCTTTGGAATTTTTTAATTTTACTTATGTGAGATTAATTACTATGCCTATTGTACTAAGATTTTTTAGTAGTTTAAAATTATCAACTAACATTTTTTTATCAGCTTGAAACGGGTTACCCGTGAGTAAACCTTAACGGGTTCTTAACGTATGACCTGATAACTCGATTAGTTAACGTGTTGACCCTAAACCTGTTATTTTGTGTGGTTTCCAATCCGGTTAACGTGTCATGTAAGAAATTGTTAATTCTATCAAGAAGACTCTCTCAAAAGTGAGATTCTCCATGAACTCTCTGAAAACTTTTTATTTCAGTTTTAATTAAAAATTCTAAGTATTTACTAAATAAGATTTTTGTTTACAAATTTTAAATAAATAAAAACAAAAACTAAAGACGAAATAATGATTATCAAACAATACTTAAATAAAAGGGAGACTTTGGATGCGGTCCCTAACTATGAATATTCTTTGACTAAAACCTTGCTGTTTTTCAATTTTTGATCCAAGTCCCTGAAATTAATGTGATAATTTATTTCTATGTACTTTACTATATTTTTTTAAATTAAAAATTGAAATTTATAGTTGTTTATATTAATGAGATTTTAAATAAAAAACCATAATTTGTGGGATTAAAAATAGTAAAATATAAATATACTATTGTGTGTGTGTGTGTGTGTGTGTGTGTAAACATGGGTACATTCATCAAAATTAACCAAAAAATTATTGTATCAAAATATGGGTACATTCTTCAAAATCACAAAAAAAAAAAGAAAAAGATATCAGGCTTAGTAAAATTAGTAAATTTCTTCGATTAAACTTAACATGGATACATTCTCAAATCAAAGAAAAAAGAATGTACCCATATAAGTTTAAAAATGGATTAGAAAAAAATTGAATAGATTTTATAAAAAAAAATGATATATTTTACATATAACAAATTGGTATATTTAAGAATGAGTACATTTCAAGATTAAAACTTTGATAAAAAATTACATGAATGGTACATATAATTAGCATGGGTACATTTAGCAAAATTAAAAATGGGTACAAATAAATAAAAAAATATGGGTACAAATACAAATAAAACTTCATAAAATATGGGCACAAAAAGAAATTAATATATGGGTACAAATTAAAACTAAAAAGAAAATTGGTACAGATCAAAAAAGGGTTGCAAATTAAAAATGGGTACAAACTAAAAATAAAAATATATGATAAAAAATTTAGCCATAAATATAAATATACTAATTGTAGCATTTTAAACATTAAATGAATATATTTAGAAATAAAAAATATTTTATTATTGAAATAATTAATGATGTTATTTATAACAGCCCGTCCCAGAGATTTCGTACGACGGACGTGAAATGATGAAAATGCCCCTAGGCATTAATTAAGGTGTGTGTGTGTATCTAAATTTGGGAGTTTGGTTGGTGGTATTTGGACCACACACACACACACACACATATTCACACTCTCTCTCTCTCTCTCACTCTCTCACTCCCGCACTCTCTCTATATCTCTCAGACCTTCTCTCTCTCCCTCTTGGTGTTGTACGGACACATCCAAATCCTCCAAGAACCCTGCAGATCGAGACTAAGGCAAGCAATTTCATGTTCCTTGTGATACTAGGAAGCCATTAGTGCAAGTTTTAGAACTGGAAACCTTCGATTCATCACGAAACCGTAACCTCCGATTTGTGCACTGTCCATGCACACGTAAAATGTTGTTTTTCAGGGAATTCTAAGTTCATAGGAAGCTTAAGGAGGTCCTTACGAAGCTCGGAGTGCTTCGTTGGAAGAATTTGGACGTCGGAATCGCGAGATCGGAGAGTTTCTTTTTGGCTGAAATTATCGAGGCTTTTTCCGGCGAATCCCCGGTGAGTTGGTATGGTTGTGTTCATCTTTGTGAGATCTTCATTTTGGTAAAAAGTACGTAGAAAATGGTGCAAAAATGAAGAAGTTATGAAGATTTGAAAATTTTCCAGAAACCGGCGAGAATCAGAGTTTCAGACGGCGGCGGACGGCGGCGACCGGCGAGGTTCGCCGGAGAAGAATAGCGAACATTCTGTCAAGTCTAATAGAATATTCTGACGCCGTCAGGTATCTTTAACGGTTTCTGTTACGTTTTAACGGAATATTCCTAACGGTGTTACTATTCCGTTACACGTGCCAGGCACGTGGCGGTGCGTTGCCGGCGTGTGGCGGTGCGTGGGTGGTCGAAATTTTTTCTAAAAATATGGGGATGTTCGTGAGGTTGTGTAGATCACGGTGGTATATTCATATACCCAATTTGAGCAATGTATGAGAAGTTATTTCTAAGGTTTCGATTATGTGCGTTAATTAACGTTATTTCAGTTACTTCTCATATAGGCGAGACCTATCCGGAGAACGAGCGTAGCCAGGCTAGGCATGGGGGTTACGACCCGTCTACTTATCAGTGAGTGGGCTTTTGTTTTCCGTATATACCTATATAAATGAGATTTTTCCCAGAAAATCAAATTAAGTGAAATGTGATATGAAATGCCATGCAATGTATCTATTTATTTTATTATTCGTTATTGGTTGCATATATTAATGATGGTGCTGCGGACGCACAGGTAAGTGGCAGGTAAGTTTAAATACTAGTTTGGATGTGAACGAATGATATGATGTGATGTGATATGATTAGAGCTCATAAACCTGCACACTGATATTAGTGCTCCCGCCCAGAGATAGGGGCTCAGTCTTTCACGTGATGTTCACCTGCCGCACCGCATGCTTGCCTTGGATCCAAGTTAGGTGCTCAGTCCTGTCGAATAGACCACTATAGGTGGGTTCGACTCGTAGGTGACCCGCGATTTATCGCTCAGTCTTCGCGTGATTGTAGCACTAGAGCATATTAGTTTATATTCAGTGATGTTGTGCATACCACTAGAGGTGGTATTGATGTGTGTGCAGGGTATATATATGATATGATTGAGATGAGTATGAGCTATATGATATGATGAGATTGTTATGAGCTATATACAGCCGATGGCTGAATTGATTATCTAGTATTCAATCACATTCACAGAGTTATGTTTTAGCATTCAATTATGATACTTTGGCATGGCATACATACATTTATACATACATATTTTCCAGCAGGATTTTGAGAATTATATATATGAGTATATACTTTATTTCTGGGAAATTATACAGGTTTTACGGCGAGGGATTATAACTTTTGTGAAGAGAAAGGTTTCGAAAAGATTTGTTTCTGACCCACTTAACTTTGTTTTTTTCGCCCTTCCAGGTATTAGGTAGTGTTCGTTGGTGGCATACGAGGAGCTCATCGGACGTTCTGACAGAATTCACTTATGTAGGACCACATTCGGGTGTTATTTCTATTTAGTACTTCTGCTTGACTGTACGTAGACTTTTATGCTCTGTATTAGTGGAATTCACACTTCTTTTTACACTAGTATTGCTAGTGTTTCGGTTTTTAATTGATTCATAAATTCTATTCTTTATTGCTTCCGCACTGTGCATATGGTTACGTCACTCTCACGTGACGGCCAGCAAGCCCCACTTAGGGTCGGGGTGTGTCAGATTGGTATCAGAGCATAGGTTTGGCAGTCCTTCATATCTTGTGAATATTCTAATTATCTTGGTGTTTCTGTCAGAACTATGCCGCCTCGTAGAGAGCCACGTCGTTCAGCTGAACCTAAGTTCCCTGATATAGCTCAGTTAGGGGAAGCTATAGCAAATGCTATTCAGTCAGTTATTCGCCCACCTCAGCAGACCCCTCTGGAGTCGGTTCATAATTTGAAAATAACCACTTCTGTGGGGAACGAAGGTCCCTAGGGTTCAGAGAAGCAGCTGATGCATGTTGAGAAGACTTTTAGACTAATGTAGAGTCAGGGGAGTCTATCTCCGGACAGATGGGTGGGGATGACTTCATGGTTTTTGGGTAAGGAACCAGCTTTATGGTGGGGACAGTTGGCTGATGAGTTACCCCAGGAGGAATCTAGAGATTGAGAGGTATTTAAGCAGTTATTCTATAAGAGATTCATTTTTCTTGCATACATTGATCGTAAGAAACAGGAGTTCACTAGTTTGAGGCAGAAGAAGCTGTCAACTAATAAGTACTATAAGAAATTTACTGATCTATCTTGTTATCATCCGGAAGTTGCTACTAATCCGGTTGAGATGCTACGTCGTTTTAAATTGGGCATTAAGAAGAAATGGCGTACCATTGCGACTGCGATTCCCTGTACCATTTATCATGAGTTTTATGAAGCTTTACTTCAGATTGAGGATTCTGAGAATTTACCCAGCGACAGTGAAGAAGAAGAGAAAAATGGGAATCAGAATAAGGATAAGGGTAGGTTATTTCTTGCAAGGGCCTCACCAGACTCAAAGCTTTAAGCGTAGTGGGACTAGATCTAGTTATTCCAGTGGAGGTTTAAATTCCATATGTCAATATTCAGGAGGATATATGCCTCCGCAGCAGTATTCTGGAGGATATATGCCTTAACAGCAGTATTCAGTTGGTGGATCCCAGTGACATTCTGGAGGACAGTCTCAGCAGGTCGATGCTACTACCAGTGGAGTTGGGTCTTCGTGACAGTATAGTTAGTCAGGACAAGGGCGTAATCCTCAAGAGCGAGGAGTTCATGCCAGCAGAAGTAGAGGAAGACAGTAGACCAGGGATGTATCAACAACTTTTCGCACAGGATGCTCAAAATAATCCGGACTTGATCATGGGTACGTTAAATATTATTGGTCATTATGCTAAAGTGTTGATTGATTGTCGTGCTACTCATTCTGTGATTTCTCATACGTTTGCTCAATTAACACAACCTCGATCTTCACCTCTTGGGTATGAGTTGGAGTTTGCTATGCCTAGAGGGGAGAAGTGTTATGTAGATTATGTTTACCCAGGTTGTCTCGTATTAGTGTAGGATGTGGTTATGCCTGTTAACCTCACTCTGTTAGACATTGTGGATTTTGATGTCATTTTAGGCACAGATTGGTTGCATTACAATCATGCCCAGATTGATTGTTACGGGAAGTCAGTAACCTTCCTTCGTCCTGGATTACCTGAGGTTACATTCTTTGGTGAGCCTAGTGGATTGAGGCATGGGATTATTTCAGCTGTGAGAGCCAAAAAGTTACTAAAGAAAGGTTGTCAAGGGTACTTGGCCCACGTGGTACTAAATGATGATGCTCCGGTTAGTGTGGAGAATGTCAAGGTGGTTAGACACTTTTCTGATGTTTTCCCTGATGATTTACCTGGTTGCCGCCAGACAGAGATGTGGAGTTCGCTATTGATTTACTACCAGATACTGATCTTATTTCTTTAATTCCTTATCGTATGGCTCCTGCGGTGTTAAGAGAATTGAAGATTCAGTTACAAGAGTTGGTTGATAAAGGTTTTATTCAGCCTAGTACTTCACCTTGGGGAGCTCCAGTTTTGTTTGTTTGGAAGAAAGATGGTACCTTGAGGCTTTGCATCGATTATAAGCAATTGAATCGGATGATGATTAAAAACCGTTATCCTTTGCCTCGTATTAACAATCTTTTTGATCAACTCAGAGGTGCCTGCGTATTTTCTAAGATTGATCTAAGATCTGGTTATTATCAGTTGAAGACCAGGAGCGACAATGTTCCTAAAACTGCTTTCAGGACTCGTTATGGTCATTATGAGTTTCTTGTGATGCCATTTGGATTGACGAATGCACCAGCAGCTTTCATGGGTTTGATGAATAAGGTGTTTCAGTAGTATTTGGATAGATTCGTCATTGTCTTTATTGATGACATTCTGGTGTATTCTAAGTCAAAAGCAGATCATGTTCGACATCTTACTTTGGTGTTGAAGAAGCTGAGGGAACATCAGTTATATGCTAAGTTCAGTAAGTGCCAATTCTGGTTAGATCAAGTTGCTTTCTTGGGGCATGTTGTTTCAGCTCAGGGTATTCAGGTAGACCCTCAGAAGATAGCAGTTGTGGAGAATTGGGAGCAGCCGCGAATTGTCACCGAGGTAAGGAGTTTCCATGGTTTAGCGGGTTATTATCGGTGATTTGTTAAGGATTTCTCAGTTATAGCTTTACCACTAACGAAGTTGACCAGGAAGAAAGTTAAATTCGAGTGGGATGATAATTGTGAACAGAGTTTCCAGCAGTTGAAGTATTACCTCACTCATGCTCCTGTTTTGACTCTTCCTGATGATAGTGGTAATTTTGAGATTTACAGCAATGCTTCTTTGAATGGCTTGGGATACGTGTAGATGTAGCATGGTAGGGTAATTTCTTACGCTTCGCGTCAGTTAAAGCCTCACGAGATGAATTACCCTACATATGATTTGGAATTGGCAACCATTATTTTCGCTTTGAAGATTTGGAGACACTATCTCTATGGTGAGAAGTGTAGGATTTTCTCAGATCACAAGAGTCTCTAATATCTGTTCACGCAGAAGGATTTGAATCTTCATCAGCGGAGATGGATTGAGTTGCTAAGTGACTACGATTGCATGATTGAGCATCATCCTGGATGTGCTAATGTAGTGGCTGATGCCTTGAGTAGGAAATCTCAAGGTCGGGTTAATGCTTTGTATGCTTCTCGTGTTCCTCTTCTTGTAGATTTGAGGTCTACTGGAGTGAAATTGAAATTGGAAGAACAAGAAGAAACTGTGGTAGAACAAGAAAGAGCCTTACTTGCTGGTTTCCAAGTTAGGCCTATTCTGATTGATCGTATACTCGAGACTCAGATGAATAACGAAGAGGTTCAAGAGCTAATTCATTTGAGGAATCAAGGGAAAAAGAAAGATCTCGGAGTTAGAGAGATGGATGGCATGCTTATGCAAGGAAATAGGATGTACGTGCCAAATAATGAGAAATTAAAGAAGACAGTTCTTGATGAGGCACATATTTCAGCTTATGCAATGCATCCAGGAGGAACAAAAATGTATCATACCATTAGGCCATTTTATTACTGGCTAGGTATGAAAAGGGAAATTGCAGAGTATGTAAGTAGGTGTATCGTGTGCCAGCAGGTTAAAGCCGAAAGAAAGAAGGCATTTGGGTTGTCACAACCATTTCCCGTTCCACAGTGGAAATGGGAAAATATTATTATGGATTTTGTGTACAAGCTTCCACGTACATAAAATGGCTATGATGGAATTTGGGTGGTTGTAGATTGGCTTACTAAGTCAGCGTATTTCATTCCTGTGAGGGAAAAGTATTCTTTGAACAAGTTAGTTGAATTGTTCCTCACGAAGATTGTGAAGTATCATGGAGTTCCTGTGAGTATTATTTCAGATCGTGATCCGAAATTTACTTTTAAGTTTTGGATAACATTCCAGGAAGCTTTGGGTTCGAGTACTCTACAGCACAACATATCATCCTCAGACAGACAGACAATCAAAGAGGATGATTCAGACCTTGGAGGATATGCTAAGATCTTCGATGTTGCAGTTTGGCGACACTTGGCATAAGCGGTTGGATTTGATGGAATTCGTCTATAACAACAGCTTTCACTCGAGTATTGGTATGGCGCCATTCGAGGCATTATATGGCAAGCCTTGTCTTACACCTTTATGTTGGTCAGAGGTTGGCGAACGTGTTTTAGTGGGCCCTGAGTTAGTGGAGAAGACTACTCAAAACATTCAGGTTATTAAGTATAATATGAAAGCGGCCCAAGATCGCCAAAAGAGTTTAGCAGATAGACATGCCACTGATCGAGTGTACAAGGTTGGTGATTGGGTATTTTTGAAGTTATCGCCGTGGCGAGATGTAGTACGATTCGGGAAGAAAGGCAAGCTAAGTCCTAGGTTCATCGGACTTTATCAGATCACCGAGGCGAGTTGGTGAAGTTGCTTACAGACTTGAGTTACCGTCAGAGCTGTTTAAGGTACATAATGTGTTTCATGTTTCGATGCTTCGACATTATGTGGTAGATCTTTCACATGTGATACCTCATCAACCCTTAGAGATCAGTTCAGATTTGACTTCTGATGAGGAGCCGGTGATAATACCTGATTGGAAGGAAGAGGTTCTGAGGAATAAGACAATGCATTTGGTCAAAGTTTTGTGGATGAACCATTCAGTGGAAGAAGCAACATGGGAGACAGAGGATCGGATGAGGGATATGTACCCGAGGTTGTTTTATGAGTACTAGTGGATGGTTTTGGTTATGTAAATTTCGAGGACGAAATTTTTATAAGGTGGGTAGATTGTAACAGCCCGTCCCAGAGATTTTGTACGACGGACGTGAAATGATGAAAATGCCCCTAGGCATTAATTAAGGTATGTGTGTGTATCTAAGTTTGGGAGTTTGGTTGGTGGTATTTGGACCACACACACACACACACACACACACACACACACACACACACACACACACACACACACACACACACACACACACACACACATTCATACTTTTCTCTCTTTCACTCCCGCACTCTCTTTCCATCTTTCAGACCTTCTCTTTCTATCTCTCTATCTCCCTCTCAATGTTGTACAGACACATCCAAATCCTCCAAGAACCTTACAGATCGAGACTAAGGTAAGCAATTTCATGTTCATTGTGATACTAGGAAGCCATTAGTGCAAGTTTTAGAACTGGAAACCTTCGATTCATCACGAAACTGTAACCTCCGATTTGTGCATTGTTCATGCACACGTAAAATGTTGTTTTTCAGGGAATTCTAAGTTCATAGGAAGCTTAAGGAGGTCCTTACGAAGCTCGGATTGCTTCGTTGGAAGAATTTGGATGTCGGAATCACAAGATCGGAGAGTTTCTTTTTGGCCGGAATTATTGAGGCTTTTTCCGGCGAATCCCTGGCGAGTTGGGGGTCGAGTCAGGTATGGTTGTGTTCATCTTTGTGAGATCTTCATTTTGGTATAAAGTACGTAGAAAATGGTGAAAAATGAAGAAGTTACGAAGATTTGAAAATTTTCCAGAAACCGACAAGAATCGGAGTTTCAGATGGCGACGGACGGCACCGACCGGCGAGGTTCGCAGGGGAAGAAGAGCGAATATTCCATCAAGTCTGACGGAATTTTCTGACGCCGTCAGGTATCTTTAATGGTTTCTGTTACGTTTTAACGGAATATTCCACGGAATATTCCTAACGGTATTACTATTCCGTTACACGTGCCAGGTAAGTGGCTGGCACGTTTGGCCGTGACTTGGCCGGTGCATGGCGACGCGTGGGTGGTAGAAATTTTTTTCTAAAAATATGGGGATGTTCGTGAGGTTGTGTAGATCACGGTGGTATATTCATATACCCAATTTGAGCAATGTATGAGAAGTTATTTCTAAGGTTTCGATTATGTGCGTTAATTAACGTTATTTCAGTTACTTCTCATATAGGCGAGACCTATCCGGAGGATGAGCGTAGCCAGGCTAGGCACAGGGGTTACGACCCGTTTACTTATTAGTGAGTGGGCTTTTGTTTTCCGTATATACCTATATAAATGAGATTTTTCCCAGAAAATCAAAGTAAGTGAAATGTGATATGAAATGCCATGCAAAGTATCTATTTATTTTAGTATGCGTTTTTGGTTGCATATATTAATGATGGTGCTGCAGACGCATATGTAAGTGGCAGGTAAGTTTAAATACTAGTTTTGAGGTGGACGAATGATATGATGTGATGTGATGTGATGTGATGTGATGTGATGTGATGTGATATGAGTAGAACTCATAAACCTGCACATTGATATTAGTGCTCCCGCCCAGAGATAGGGGCTCAGTCTTTCTGATGTGATATATTCCAACACACAAATTAAACCCTATTAAGATAGTTGTAGTATATGAAAGTAGGGATCGTTCTAGACCGGGGATTAACTAGGGCTGCTAATCTACACAAATATGACTCAAAAACACTAAACTAGACTCTAATAACTCAAAACAAACTAGAATGACTCAAAACAACACAAAACAATGAAACAGACTCAAAACAGACTCTAAAGATGACTTAGGACGAAAATTGAATTAACTTGACTCAAAATACTAACTAAGGACAGATTTGAACGAATTTAACTAAACTAAGACACCAAATAAGAACTGAGGGGGTTTTTGGACAAATTTAAACTAAAACTGAACAAATTTGTAAAACAAACTCAAAAGGCACGAAATTGATGAATTAAGATGGTGAAAGGTTAGTTAGAGGATCCTTCTCCACACATGAAACATATGCACATAAATTGATTTCCAGTATTGTTTCTTTAAACCATGAATGACAATGCCCCGAATTAATTGCATTGCACTAATTAATTCTCAGATTTCCCTAGATTCATTTAATTGAATGGATAACGCATCACAACCAAATTATTCTTTATTAAGCTCCTTAACTATGAAAAGCATGATAGAGACACGAAACAAAGATCATTAAGCTTTGTGAAAACCATAAGCATTGACAAGGCATTCATAACTATGAAAAGCATGTTACTCTTGCCTAGGATTTACTTAACACGATTGTGACTAGCAATCTCCACTACTTGTAAATATAAGTTCATAACGATTAGGTGAAATTCCCTTATACTCTAGCATCAAATTCATGCATGTAAACTAAGTATGCATCCTTAATCAACACACAAGCACAAGTTATCAATCAAACGGATAAGTAAACCACATCCACGATTCATGAAACAATAACTGGAGGAAATCAATTCATATAAAACATAAGTCCATGGCTTCAAATTCGCCTCTAACTAAGAAAAAAATTAGTTACACATGTTCACAGAAATTGAAAAGCAAATTAAAATAAACATGGAAACAAAACTAAGGATAGAATAAACCTAGAAACGCTCCAGCCCTCCAATGGCCTTGGATGGCATGTCATGGCTCCAACTCCTCCTCTCATTCCTTCTCTTTCCTTACAAAGCTGCGGCACAAGAGGTTGTGTGGTGGATGGTGTGGTGGATGGATGTAGGTGAGTTATGGTAGAGGGTGGTAGTTTGAATGGTGTGGCAGATTGGGGTATATATAGGCCTAGGGATTACTTGGCCTAGGTTGTCAAGGAAAATGATTTAGGACTCCAATCCAACAAGGAAAAGGCCTTCTAGAAAGGTGTGTTGTGGCATGTTTCTAGAAGGAAAAGGCATTCTAAAAACAGGTTTTAGGTGTCCTAATATGAAAAGGAGTCCCCCTTGCAGTTGGAATTAAGGTAGGATAAGATAAGATAAGGTAAGATATGGTTAGTTTGGATAAGATAAGGTTGGATAAGGTTTTAGATAATGTTCCTTCTTTTAGCTGATTCCTTATCTTCATTGATTTGAATGAATTTCTCCATCTCTTTTACACATTCCTAGCCTCTCTTGAACTTCAATTTCGTCCATCCACCTTGCTCCATACATGTGATATCCATTCCACGCCCAAAACTGCTCTAAAATGCTCCAAATTGCACTTTCTTGCCAACTTTGTCATTTGAACCTACAAACACACGAAAATAGCTTAAAACACTCTTATAAGCAATAACTAACTAAATAAATGCAAGAAAACATGCTAACTAAGTCGCATAAATATGCTCCTATCAAATTCCCCCACACTTAGCTTTTGCTAGTCCTCGAGCAAAACAAACAAAACATAACAAAACCTAAACCTTCCAACGTTCGCCTTAGGGATTTCCAATGGAACATGACATATTAAAAATCACTATTTACATAGATTTTAGCCATCCTTACTTTCAAACTTACACTTAATCGCAATAATCACTCACTAGCTCGCATTTAATCAATTAAAACAACATTTTGAATGTAGTAACATGCCTTAGAGAATCCCTCAATTCCTCACAGGATATACACTCTATTTTCACACAGATTTTCTGACTACACTCCCTATACTAGGTATATGTGAGAAGATTGATGTAAACATGTAGACTAAACACTCACATATGTATAACGAAGAAGACACTTTCTGGAATTATTAATGCACATATGAATATGATCTCATGAGCGGAATGCTACTACTTAGATGCAAGAACCAGAGACACCATATGCTCATACCGATCCCAAACTCCACATATTGAACACATAACAATCAAGATAGAAGTCTAAGGGTTGTAACGGGGCTAAGGGTATTGGCTAACAAAGAAAGGTAAAGGATAACAAAGGTTCTTAAAGAAATAATAGCAAAGCAATGAAATCAACACTTAGAATTCACTTTTGATTGTAGAAATCAACTCTAAACACAAAGGGAAGATTCAAACATCACTTAGGGTCGGATTCAAACTTTTGGACCCTTTCTTCAACAACCAATACATGTGAGCTCATTCTCACTTATTTTGAACTCTTTTTCTTTCTTTTTCACAACTTTTTCTTCTTTTTTTTTCTTTTTGCACGTTTTTTTCCTTTTTTCTTCTTCTTTCTTTTGAAACAAACTCTACCCCAAAAGAACAAATCCTTCCCCCACACTTGTTTTTCTGCATAATGTCGATCTAAATGAATTCCCTCTAAGTCATGCTTCACTATCCTTTAAGAACAAGGGTATGGATAGTCCTATACTAGGCTAGGTAAGGATAATGTGGGCTAACAAAGAAAATAGGCTAACTAAGGCTTAAAGGGATTAAACCTACAATACAAATGCAAAGGGAGTACGGCTGTTTGGCTCTGGTTTAAACTAAACAACTTCATCTTGTCATTTGTTATGCACTCAATTTTATGCTTTGAATGAAATAGGCATAAGTTCTAGTATTTGGATCTATAATGATGAAAAACGCATTCTAAGTAACAACCAAGCAAAGAATGATGAGATCATGCAATAACTTTAGAAAACAAGAATTCATAGATTAATAACTCTCCAAATAAAGTATAGGCTCAAGTCTCTCAGGGTTGTAGCGTTAGTTTGAGTTTCTTCCTTCAAGCATGTTACAAAAACTGATTTTATCATTTTGTGATTACATGTGAATTTGTAAATGACAACTACAACTAAGCATAAACAAAAGAGCATATCAAACTTCAACCCATGTTTGTAACTTTCTTTAACAGTCATGCAATTAAAAACCAAATCCTTATCATTGTGTTGGAAGGTACCCTAAGACACAAACAAACACACAAAAACGACTCTTTTTGTATTTTTCAAACTTTTTTCGATTTTTTTTGTAAATTTTCGTATTTTCTGCTATAGGACACATTAAAACACTTCAAAACACACTAAAAACACTTCAAACAATGAGTAACAACTCTAAAAGTGATAGGTGACAAAATCCAACGAATTTTTCATGAAAACACTTTGTTTACCCCCCTCCCCCCTACACTTAAACCAAACATTGTCCTCAATGTTTCAAACATAGACTCACACACAAGCAAGCAAACAACACAACTAACAAACATAACAAAGATGGCAAAGTAAAAGCAATAAAGAGTAGGGTTTAGGAACGCAAATCTGGTTGTAGGGCCGAAGCTTCCTAGTTCTTCTTTATTTGCATGGGTTGCCTTCCAAGAAGCGCTTACTTTAACGTCTTCCAGCCGGACGATACCTCCAATTAAGCTTCATTGGAGGCCACAACATAAAATTGGTCTTTGAATGGAAGGTGATACTTGAAATGATCCGGCAATGGTTTAAATTCTAGTGTGGGTGCCTGAATCATTAAAATCAGCAAGTTAGTAGAAAACAAAATTGAAATTCGAGAAGATGGCTTACTTGCTTGCTCTGATAAGAACTCAAGGACGAACACCACTTCTTTGAAAGTTTCAGGGACTTTGAACTTGGCCAGATTTACTATGATGGTTGTGACTTGTCCCGTGTCATCAAACTCAACTTCTTTGGGCTTTGTTGTCTCATGTACATCATCTTTGATGCATTCTTGATATTCTCCAGCCACTTATTTCTCTTGAATCATTCTTCTTGATGTACGAGGTTCTTTAAGAAATTCAACACATTCTGGAATTTGATTTGGTGTATCAAGAATTAGGATATCACTTTGCACCTTTGGGAAGGCTTCCACGATGTCTTTTTCACTCTCTTCATCCTTAAAAATCATGAACCTGCGAGGAAAGGATACATTTGGTGGAATAACATTAGATTGAACCGAATTTGAACCTAACTTACCTTGAATGGATGGCTTAGAAGCACTAGAGGCCTGTGGCAATGGGTGTTCTTCCCTTGCCGTGGGTGTGTCTTCTTCCTCCTCTTTGATCAGCAACATCTGTTCATCCATGTTTTGGCTTGGTTTGGACGTCTTGGGTTCATCTCCAACCTCCATGCCACTTTCCAAGGTGATAGCTTCATCGATTTCAAATTCTCCCATTGGATTCACAACGGTTGAGTTGGAAAGTTCACTTTGTTCTTGAATTTGTACCACGAATTCCGCTATCTATCCAATTTGCTTCTCCAAATGGTCCACCTTTTAGTCTTGAACTTGCATCGCTTTATTTTGATTTTCTTGTCCTTGAGACAAAGAAGTGAGTAATTGAATAATTTGATCATTATCCAAAGACATACTTGAATTTGTTTGGGCAGATTGTGGTGGAGGTTGTGGTGGTGCATATGGCCATTGATAGAACTCCTTATATGGCTGCGAATATTCTTCTTGTTGTGAGCCATGTGTCAAAGAAATTAATCAAGAATTTAATTATAATTCATGGACATACTTGAATTCGATTGGAATTGTTGTGGGGGGAGGCTGTGGTGGCTGCATAGGTCTTGAATAGAACTCCTCATCTTGCTACCAATATCCACCTTGTTGAACTTGTTGAGGTTTCTCCCACCTACAATCTGAATAATCTCTCCAATCAGAATTGTAAGTGTTGGAAAACATGTTGTCCCTTGATTGGTTATGGCTTTGATAACCCCAAGCACCTCCATTTGCAATGAATTGAGGACGTTGATGAGTTTGATATCCTTGCCCATAGGGCACCCCAAATGTAGGGGCAGTGTGCATTGTGGTTCTTTCGGCAATCTGGGACAATTGAGAAGTAAGATTCGCCAATTGAGCTTGAATGTTGGCAATTACCATGTCTAGTACCTGAAACAAAGAAAACAAAACAAAATAAAAAACTAAAACGTAAAAACAAAAAACACAAACAGAAACACGGGGGATTAGCAAATTTGCTAATCCTCGGCAACGGCGCCAAAATTTGATGTGATATATTCTAACACACAAATTAAACCCTATTAAGATAGTTGTAGTATATGAAAGTAGGGATCGTTCTAGGTCGGGGATTAACTAGGGCTACTAATCTACACAAATATGACTCAAAAACACTAAACTAGACTCTAATAACTCAAAACAAACTAGAATGACTCAAAACAACACAAAACAATGAAACAGACTCAAAACAAACTCTAAAGATGACTTTGGATGAAAATTGAACTTAACTTGACTCAAAATACTAACTAAGGACAGATTTGAACGAATTTGACTAAACTAAGACACCAAATAAGAATTGAGGGGGGTTTTTGGACGAATTTAAACTAAAACTGAACAAATTTGTAAAACAGACTCAAAATGCACGAAATTGATGAATTAAGATGGTGAAAGGTTAGTTAGAGGATCCTTCTCCACACATGAAACATATGCACATAAATTGATTTCCAGTATTGTTTCTTTAAACCATGAATGACAATGCCCAGAATTAATTAGATTGCACTAATTAATTCTCAGATTTCCTTAGATTCATTGAATTGAATGGATAACACATCACAACCAAATTATTCTTTATTAAGCTCCCTAACTATGAAAAGCATGATAGAGACACGAAACAAAGATCATTAAGCTTTGTGAAAACCATAAGTATTGACAAGGCATTCATAACTATGAAAAGCATGTTACTCTTGCCAAGGATTTACTTAACACGATTGTGACTAGCAATCTCCACTACTTGTAAATATAAGTTCATAACGATTAGGTGAAATTCCCTTATACTCTAGCACCAAATTCATGCATGTAAACTAAGTATGCATCCTTAATCAACACACAAGAACAAGTTATCAATCAAACGGATAAGTAAACCACATCCACGATTCATGAAACAATAATTGGAGGAAATCAATTCATATAAAACATAAGTCCATGGCTTCGAATTCGCCTTTAACTAAGAAAAACTTAGTTACACATGTTCACAGAAATTGAAAAGCAAATTAAATTAAACATGGAAACAAAACTAAGGATAGAATAAACCTAGAAACGCTCCAGCCCTCCAATGGCCTTGGATGGCATGTCACGGCTCCAACTCCTCCTTTCATTCCTTCTCATTCCTTGCAAAGCTGCGGCACAAGAGGTTGTGTGGTGGATGGATGTAGGTGAGTTATGGTAGAAGGTGGTAGTTTGAATGGTGCGGCAGATTGGGGTATATATAGGCCTAGGGATTACTTGGCCTAGGTTGTCAAGGAAAATGATTTAGGACTCCAATCCAACAAGGAAAAGGCCTTCTAGAAAGGTGTGTTGTGGCATGTTTCTAGAAGGAAAAAGGCCTTCTAATAACAGGTTTTAGGTGTCCTAATATGAAAAGGAGTCCTCCTTACAGCTGGAATTAAGGTAGGATAAGATTAGGATAGGATAAGAGAAGATAAGGTAAGATGAGGTTAGTTTGGATAAGATAAGGTTGGATAAGGTTTTAGATAATGTTCCTTTTTTTTAGCTGATTCCTTATCGTCAATGACTTGAATTAATTTCTCCATCTCTTTTACACATTCCTAGCCTCTCTTGAACTTCAATTTCGTCCGTCCACCTTGCTCCATACATGTGTTTTCCATTCCAAGCCCAAAACTGCTCTAAAATGCTCCAAATTGCACTTTCTTGCCAACTTTGTCATTTGAACCTACAAACACACGAAAATAGCTTAAAACACTCTTATAAGCAATAACTAACTAAATAAATGCAAGAAAACATGCTAACTAAGTCGCATAAATATGCTCCTATCACTTTCATGTGATGTTCACCTCCCGCACCGCATGCTCGCCTTGGATCCAAGTTAGGTGCTCAGTCCTGTCGAATAGACCATTATAGGTGGGTTCGACTCGTAGGTGACCCGCGATTTATCGCTCAGTCTTCACGTGATTGTAGCACTAGAGCATATTAGTTTATATTCAGTGATGTTGTGCAGACCACTAGAGGTGGTATTGATGTGTGTGCAGGGTATATATATGATATGATTGAGATGAGTATGAGCTATATGATATGATGAGATTGTTATGAGCTATATACAGCTGAGGGTTGAATTGATTATCTAGAATTCAATCACATTCACAGAGTTATGCTTTGGCATTCAATTATGATACTTTGGCATGTCATACATACATTTATATATACATATTTTCCAGTAGGATTTTGAGAATTATATATATAAGTATATACTTTATTTCTGGGAAATTATACAGGTTTTATGGCAAGGGGTTATAACTTTTGTGAAAAGAAAGGTTTTGAAAAGATTTGTTTCTAACCTACTCAACTTTGTTTTTTCGCCCTTCCAGGTATTAGGTAGTGTTCGTTGGTGGCATATGAGGAGCTCATCGAACGTTCTGACAGAATTCACTTATGTAGGACCACCTTCGGGTGCTATTTCTATTTAGTACTTCTGCTTGACTGCACGTAGACTTTTATGCTCTGTATTAGTGGAATTCACACTTCTTTCTACACTAGTATTGCTAGTGTTTCGGTTTTTAATTGATTCGTAAATTCTATTCTTTATTGCTTTCGCACTGTGCACATGGTTACGTCACTCTCACGTGATGGCCAGCACGCCCTACTTTGGGTCGGGGTGTGTCATTATTAATACCATGGACCTTGATCAAAAAATGAAAAGGAATAAGGTTTTAATCAAAGGAGTAGCAAAAGGAAGAATGAGAACCTAATTTCTCCTAAGGAGACTTTGGATGCGGTCCCTAGCTATGAATATTCTTTGACTAAAACCTTGTTGGTTTTCAATTTTTGATCCAAGTCCCTGAAATTAATGTGATAATTTATTTCTATGTACGTTACTATATTTTTTTAAATTAAAAATTGAAATTTATAGTTGTTTATATTAATGAGATTTTAAATAAAAAACCATAATTTGTGGGATTAAAAATATTAAAATATAAATATACTATTGTGTGTGTGTGTGTGTGTGTATAAACATGGGTACATTCATCAAAATTAACCAAAAAATTATTGTATCAAAACATGGGTACATTCTTCAAAATCACAAAAAAAAAAAAAGAAAAAAGAAGGTATTAGGCTTAATAAAATTAGTAAATTTCTTCGATTAAACTTAACATGGATACATTCTCAAATCAAAGAAAAAAGAATGTACCCATATAAGTTTAAAAATGGATTAGAAAAAAATTGAATAGATTTTATATAAAAAAATGGTACATTTTACATATAACAAATTGGTATATTTAAGAATGAGTACATTTCAAGATTAAAAATTTGAAAAAAAATTACATGAATGGTACATATAATTGGCATGGGTACATTTAACAAAATTAAAAATGGGTACAAATAAATAAAAAAATATGGGTACAAATACAAATAAAACTTTCTAAAATATGGGCACAAAAAGAAATTAATATATGGGTACAAATTAAAACTAAAAAGAAAATTGGTACAAATTAAAAAAGGGTTGCAAATTAAAAATGGGTACAAACTAACAATAAAAATATATGATAAAAAATTTAGCCATAAATATAAATATACTAATTGTAATATTTTTAACAGTAAATGAATATATTTAGAAATAAAAAATATTTTATTATTGAAATAATTAATGTTGTTATTAATACCAAGGACCTTGATCAAAAAATGAAAAAGAATAAGGTTTCAATCAAATGAGTAGCAAAATGAATGATGAGAACCTAATTTTTCCTAAATAAAATTCCAAGATGGTTGAAGTGGAATCCACGAGTACATTTCAGAACACAGTGTGAACAAGTATGTTACACACACAAGGACAAAAGGGTAGCATCAGGCCCCAAATTAAATGAATGGTCTATTTACTAATAATAATCTTACAGGTCTATATTAACATAATTTGTAAGGCACATTGATCATTTTTTGGGGCACTGAATTAGCTAAACACGCCATTCTCTGTACCAACTTGATTAATATATAAATAGCAGAGCAAGTGTAGCATTTCAGTATATCTACTCATCATCATCATATCCTTTACCAAAATCCAGCTTGCTTCTAGTCTCTAATACACTAGCTAGCTACCCATGGAGTTTCTTAACGTGAAGGTGTGGAAATATATGTACCTGGGCTTGATCCTCATGTTGGGAGCTTGGTCTTCTCAAGCCACTTCACGCAGTCTGCAAGATGCATCAATGTATGGGAGATACGAGCAATGGTAGGCTCGTTATGGTCGGGTATATAACGATGTTAATGAGAAGGAGACTCATTCCAAGATATTTAAGGAAAATGTGGCGTTTATAGAATCTTCTAATAAAGATGCCAAAAAACCTTACAAATTAAGTGTCAACCAATTTGCAGACCTTACAAATGAAGAGTTCAAAGCCTCAAGAAATGGATTCAAGGGCCATGAATGTTCCACAAAGACAACTTCTTTCAAATGTTCCACAAAGACAACTTCTTTCAAATATGAAAATGTTACTGCAGCTTTACCAGCAACAATGGACTGGAGAAAGAAAGGAGCTGTGACCCCCGTTAAGGACCAAGGCCAATGTGGTAAGTACATAAACATCTAGCTTCCTGTCGTTAATTTAGAGAGACACTATATATACGTACATATATATATATATATATATATATATATATATATATATAGATATATATTCATCTTTTATTTTCCTTTATCTAACTACTTTCGATTCAAACCAAAATACAGGATGTTGTGGGGCTTTTTCAGCAGTGGCCGCCACCGAAGGAATTACACAGCTTACAAAATAGAATTTTACGGGGTAATTTCTCATTGTATTACTTCCTTGAAATATATACAAATACAATCCTTGTTCAATAAGGAAACACTAACCAATAAAGGACACAACAATAACTCCTTCATAATAAAGGACTCCTAATATTTACAATATATTTACTTATTTTAATAACTCACGTTTACACTCACCCTCAAGTTGGTGCACAGATATCACACATGCCCAACTTGACAAGTGAGTCATCAAACTTTCGACTACATACTGCATGAGTAAGAATGTCCGCAAGCTACTCCTCTGAAGCCACAAACGGTATTGATACAATCTTCTTTTCAAATTTCTCTTTGATAAAATGACGATCAACCTCTACATGCTTCGTTCTATCATGCTGTACTGGATTATCAACTATGTCTTTTGCTGACTTGTTATCACAAAACAACTTCATGGCATCCTTTGGCTTAAACCCAAGTTCCCAAAGAAGTTTTCGTAGCCAAAGGATTTCTCAAATTCCTTGAGCCATACCTCTATATTCGGCCTCAGCTGAAGACCGTGACACCACCTTCTATTTTTTACTTCGCCATGTCACCAAATTCCCTCCAACAAAGGTAAAATATCCAGAAGTGGACCGTTTATCAGTTACATCACCTGCCCAATCTGCATCAGTAAACCCTTCAATCCTCAAATGCCCGTTTTTTCCATACAAGACTCATTTTCCAGGTGCCGACTTCAAGTACGCCAAGATACGCATAACAGCAGCCTTATGATCCACACTCGGTGAATGCATGAACTGACTCACAACACTCACAGCATAGGCAATATCTGGACGAGTATAAGCCAAATAAATCAGTCTCCCTACAAGCCTCTGATATCTACCTTTATCAACAACTGGTTTTTACTTCGGATCCAAACACAAATGATGTTTCTCAACAATAGGAGTCTCTACCGGCTTACACCCCAACATACCAGTTTCTTTTAATAAATCCAGTACATACTTACGTTGAGACAAGAAGATACCTTTAGACGAGCAAGCAACTTCAACCCCCAAAAAATACTTCAAATCCCCTAAGTCTTTCATTTCGAATTCGGCCGCGAGATTTCCTTGCAACATGGACATCTCGTCAACGTCATCTCCTGTTATAATCATGTCATCCACATAGATAATCAAGGCTGTTACTTTATTATGTCTACGTTTCACAAATAAAGTATGATCAGAATGGCTCTGACAATATCCATTCTTTCTTATGACTTGAGTAAATCTACCAAACCATGCACGAGGCGATTGCTTAAGTCCATAGAGTGACTTACGCAACCGACATACTCCGGTATTCCCCCCATTGCTATACCCAGGAGGAAAATCCATGTATACTTCTTCCTCCAAATTCCCACAGAGAAACTCATTATTCACATCAAACTGTTTTAATGGCCAGTTCATGTTTGCAGCTAAAAAGATAAGAACACGTATTATATTCATCTTGGCAACTGGGGAGAAAGTCTCCTGATAATCCACCCCATATTTTTGGGTATACCCTTTAGCCACCAACCTTGCTTTGTATCTGTCTACTGTTCCATCAACTTTATATTTAACTGTAAATACCCACTGGCATCACACCGTCTTATTTCCTGCGGGTAGCATCATCACCTCGCAAGTATTATTTTTCTGTAATGCCAACATTTCCTCATCCATTGCTTTTGCTCACTTTGGATCATTGAGAGCTTCCTCCACTCGAGTTGGTACCTGGATAGACTCCATATTACTCACCGACGTCTGATGCTCTGGTGCAAGCTTATTGCATGATACATAGTTGGTTATCGGATACTTCACTTTCCCTTCAGGAGAAAACCTATCAGGAGGCACACCTCGATTTTGTCTTGGTGGCAATTTATAAGTATTCACATTATTACTCGGATTAGTTACACAATCATTTACGATACTTACCTCAAGTATATTCAGAGATGATGTATTGGGCGGCATTTCGGAACTAGAGAGAGAGGGTGCACTAGTCTCGGCAAGGAGAGGTGTACTGAGCTCAGCACAAGGCTGTTCAACAACATGGTTATCTTATACAGTTTCTGGCCGAGACTCTTCTATGGGTTCGATCAGAATATGTCGAACATCATCAACATCAGCCACGGCACCAACAATTCCAGGTTCTACATGCTGTTTGACAATCACATCTCCCTGTACATCCAACCAACTCAGATTACCAACAGTGTTCTCCCCCTGGTGATCTGAAGTTGAAGTACGAAAGTGTAGAAATATCCGTTTCAGAGAAGGTCACATCCATGGTTACATACATATGCCGGGTCTCAGGATGGTAACACTTATACCTTTTTTGGTGAGATGAGAAGCCCTCAAAGACACACCATAATGCACACGGATCCAATTTATTACGATGTATTTTCTGAATATGAACATAAGCCACACAACCAAACACTCGAGGAGTGAGAGTATTACTTGACACCACCGGAACATGTTGAGTGAGGACTTGAAGAGGTGTTTGAAAGCCAACCACCCGAGAGGGTATTCGATTAATGACATACACGACATAGGTAACAACTTCAGGCCAAAAAAGCTGAGGAACCGAGGCCCCAAGGAGTAAGGTACATGCTGTCTCCAAAATGTGGCGATTTTTACGTTCCGCAACCCTATTTTGTTAGGGGGTATGCGGACACGTTGTTTCATGGAGAATTTCGTGACCACGGAGAAACTCTGACAACTCAAAATTAATGTATTCTCCTCCATTATCAGAACGTAGAACTTTAAAAGTGGAAGAATATTGCGTTTAAATCATCTGAGCAAAGCATCGAAATATGGCACCAACATCATTTTTATTTTTCAACACATAAAGCCATGTCATACGAGTGCAATCATCCATAAATGTAACAAACCACCTAATTTCAGAAGAAGTAACAACTGGAGAAGGCCCCCAAACATCGGAATGCACAAGGTCAAACCGAAAAAGTCTTTTATTCATACTGGGAGGAAACGAAGCACGATGGCTTTTAGCAAGAATACATACTTCACAATGTAAGTCTGATTCATTTATTCCACTAAATAAACTCGGCAACATACACCTTAGATAGCTAAAAGATGCATGGCCTAATCGACGATGCAATAACCATACTTCTTGTAAATTACTAGTATGGAGCACTCGGACTGCATGAGCTTTGCCAAGAACCACATCATCCACATAGTGTAACCTATCTCTCTTAGTGCCACACCCAATTATCTCCTTGGTCTGAATATTCTGAAGTAGACAAAAGGACATATACATTAGAACAACACAATCTAATTGTTCAGTAAGCTGTGGTATGGAAAGTAAATGATGGGATAAAGATAGAACAAGTAAACATCGGTGTAAGGGGAGTGATGCCTTGAGATACACCGTACCAGCACCAACAACAGGTGCACGGGTACCATTGGCAGTCGCAATATATTCCCTGTGTGATGTTGTCATATATTGAAACACATTTTTATCGTATCCCATATGATCTGTTGCACCAGAGTCCGGAATCCAACCTGTATGATGCTCAGTATCGGAGGTAAAAAAAACATGCCCTACAATACCTGTATTGGAGGACGAATCACCAGGGGTAGAACGAGTCAACAAAGTTTGACTTGCATCATTGAAGGTAGTCTTGGCCTCCTTAGCTTTCGGTGGACTAGCAGCCATGGAGGCACGGCCTCCATTATTTCCCCCACTCCCATGCTCTTTTGCACGTAGCTTCTTCTTTAATTCCAGAAACCAATCAGCAATGTCTTAAAAATCGATATTATCGGCGATATTTCACCGATAATATCGTTTTTTTGATCGGCCGATATTTTTTTGAGTAAAATTAAAATATCTTTAAAATATCGCGATATTAGCGATATTATCGCTAATATTCGTCGTCGTCGCCGCCGCCGGGAGGTGAGAAAGGGAGGAGGAAACCACAGGTGGTGGGTACAAGCTGAATAACAACAAAACCACGTCCCCCAGGGTGTAGAAAGACCGTAAAAAGGCCCCAAGCAACTCGGCGGAGTTGTAGAGAAGAGATGGGGGGGAGGTGGTGATGGTGCTCGGCGGAGTTGCAGAGAAGAGATGGGGGGAGAACTGGAGAAGGATTGAGTTCGAGAGACTGAGGGAGAAGAAGAAGGATGGAGAGACTGAGGGAAGGATCCAGATCGAGATCGAGATTCGAGATTCGAGAGAGACTGAGGTGAGGTGACCCAACATAATGGACGGACTACGGAGAGACCGGACCGAGGGAGAGAAGGAGACGGAGAGACCGAGGGAGAGACGGAGACGGCGAGACTGAGGCAGAGAAGGATCCAGAAAGGCTCTATGTTCTGCTTGTTGCGTGTGCGTGTGAAGGAGACGGAGAGACCGAGGGAGAGAAGGAGACGGAGAGACCGAGGGAGAGAGAGAAGGATCCAGAAAGGCCCTGGGTATGCGTGTGTGCTTGTTGTGTGTGCGTGTGTCCGTGTGTGCGTGTTACGTGTGCGTGTGTGCGTGTTGCATCGTGTGTGTGTGTGTGTTGCAGAGGTGAAAAGAGGTGAAAATAATTTTGCACCCAGAGGTGAAAAGATGTGAAAATAATGTGCCTGTGACTGTGAGATGTTAGGTTTGTGTGAGTGTGTGCCAATAATTTTGCAAATAAATCCAAAGAAAACCCACTGAAACTGAACCAAACCGTCATATGCCCATAATGCCATACAGGCATGTAGCCTTACACCTTCAAATCACATGTGAAATGTGAATATACATGCATGATTCTCCAGCTACCCATGCCACGTGTCAGCATGCATGAGTGAGAATTGGTAACCCTAGTTCTGATGTTTGGACATAGGGTGTGTGAAAAAAATCTTGACAAGACAAAAAGATATATCTGTGTGTGAAAAAAACAGTGACAAGACAAAAATGTATGGTGGAGTGGTTTCTCACTGTCAAACCCATGTGTGTGTGTAAAAAAAACACTGCCAAAAGTTCAAAACCGTGTGTGTCCCAAAGGTGGAGTATCAGATCATCACACATTTTTTGACCTTTCGAAAATTGAAAAACCTCTATTACACATTTTTCGTTTCTTCTTCTTCCCTTAGCCTTTTCAGAGCCTTTCCAGAACCTTTTCTCTCTCATTTATTCACAGACGGCAAGCTGCAGAGGATCGTCGAGGTTTTACTGCTGCTACGTACGACATCGAAAGTTCCAGATTTGTTACATTTAAGGTAAGTTTACAAACTTACATTTATATTATTGTAATTTATACAACAACAAAAAATTTTGTGTGGACCCATGCATGAGATTCTTTAATTTTCACATCCTCACACTATCGTAAATGAACTTTCCAACACCAAAATTTGTGTGGACCCATGCATGTGAAAGAAATTGGAGCACATTTGCACTCATACACACAAAGCAAAGAAATAGGTTGGCTCATAGTAGGTTGGAAAAATTAGTTTATTGCTACTACAACATGAAGCTTCAAGTTCGAGATAAGGAAGCAGAAATAGATCATGTCGACTGTGGTGACCCACTAGATGTGTTTGATATTGTTGCTGAAGATGATGATACAGAGGGTAACCAACTTTATCAGTGGATTAGACCTCTTCATTTAGATGATGATGAAGGCAACCCAGCTCCCAGAGTTGCTGAAGAAGCACGTAATGAAGGGATAAATGTAGAAAGAGTATTAGAGGAGGAGGTGGGATCTAGCAGCGCTGACTCTTTGGAAGAACTTTTGCGCCCAAGACCAAGAAACACTGGAATTCCACCTTCTTCCAATCCTACACAACCACAACACCGTGCTGATACTAATGATAGCTCTAGTACAAGATCAGGAGACTCACCTACCACCGGAGGTGGGAATGATGAAGGATATAGTGGAGTTGGAGGTGGTGATGGTGGATATGGAAACTATTATGGACCACCTCCCGGATTTATGAGCCCCTTCACTGGTGAAGCAAACTTCACGCATGCAACACAGGATGATGACCATGGCAGTAGGCGGGCAAGACCAGGAATTGGTGCCATAGGGAAGAACTATACTCGTAGAGAAAGAGGCAGGGGCATTTTTTGTCAAGTCAAGAAGATGACTCGTTATTTAGAACTTCGGACTCTGTTGGAGTGGGAAGTAGTAACTATGGTTATACTCATAACCAACCATTTCCCTACCCTTCATATCCCATTCCTGTTGGGATGGAATCGAGCGACTCATGGAAAGAATCCGAGACTCAATCTTCAAATGATTTTGCTTATGGACAACGTCAACCAATCTCGGATCCATATGGGTGGCATGTTAACAATTACATGCAAAACTATTTTGGGGATTTATCATTTGATAACTACTCTTCACAATACACTCACTCTACACATAGAGATGATGAAGATAGTGAAAAATTTGAACCTCATAGGAACTCTATATGGTACTAAGTCACTCATGTATCTTACCATGCAATGTATAAAGTGTAAAATATTGTACTAATTCATTATATATAAATGATTATGGTGTGTTTAAACTTCTTTCATTAATTAGTACATATTTTCTACACTCACAATGTTTGTCAGCTCGCTATATAATCAACTTGAAAATGTTAAATCCATCATGCAATGCATTTCCTTCCAATTTTTTGTGATAAACTAATAGATAATTGACTAAATAAACATCCTGCAAAGTTTCAATAAAAATTTCCAAGTTTTTCTTACAATTTATGTGGTTTCCATATAATTTTTATCGATATCGATATTATCCTGATATTTCCATCGATATTTCCGTGTTTTTGGACTACCGATATTTCCGATATTACCGATATTTAATACCTTGCCAATCAGGCACCCCATGCTTGGCAAAACATGTATCCTCTATATGACGGGTTTGTCCACAGAAAGTACACTTCAAATCATCTTTATTTTCTCGAGTAAAGGGATGAGAATTTAAAGATGAATTAGACGGGTTACTAGGACGAAAGGCAGCAGCTGGCCGAAAGACCATGGCCAAGGACGGGAGCCTTCCTTGGTTGTTACTCCCACCCATCATAGTGGCATGTCGTTGTGTTTCACGACAAACAACAGAAAACACTTCCTCAATTTAACCTTTAATTCATAAATTTGAGAAATATCCGAACCATCGTAATAGGTCCGAGCCACCTCTTCCTTAACTTCTTTGGCAGTACGCAGCTGAATAAAAAAATCCCATGATAGCAGGTTCCATGGAATTGATCAACCACCCTTTTATGATTGCATTCCCTATCTCCCACGTTTCATACTCAGCACTACCCTCAGCAGGCTCCTTGGTACTTCTTGTCACAAAGCCCTTCCTACCGCATCTAGCAATGTGCATCTCTAAAACCTTGGACCAAAGAGGATAATTCGATCCATTTAACTTCACAGTGTTTGGCACAGCCGACACATCATTCTGAATAACCACAGAATTCACCACGGGATTGTTGGTTGGTACACGGGTACCCTTCAACTTCACAGCTGAACTATCTTCCAGGAAACTCATTCTATCTCACAAAAAAATCAAGAAAAAAAAAAACTGCACAGCAACCAATACGCGATACACACCTTCACGGTAGAATCACACACATACGCACACGACCTGACTTGCTTTTGTAAAGGAAATTGCAGCAGCCTGTCGTCGAGCACAGCAGCGGAAAAAGAAAACAAATATTGTTTTACAGGTTCTAGGGTTACGGCAACTTAGGCTCGGATGCCAAATAGAATTTTATAAATACAATCCTTGTTCTATAAGGAAACACTAACCAATAAAGGACACAACAATAACTCCTTCCTAATAAAGGATTCCTAGTATTTACAATATATTTACTTACTTATTTTAATAACTCACGTTTACATACAACTGGTAAATTGATCTCCTTGTCTGAGCAAGAGCTCGTTGATTGTGACACTTCCGGGGAAGACCAAGGTTGTGAGGGTGGCTTGATGGACGATGCGGTTCAGTTCATCCAACAAAATCACGAGATTAGCACAGAAGCTAATTACCCCTACAACGGTGTTGATGGTACATGCAACACCAAGAAGGAAGCCAGCATCGCAGCCAAGATTACTGGCTTTGAGGATATGCCTGAAAACAGTGAAAATGCCCTTCTAACCGCTGTTGCTCATCAACCTTTTTCGGTTGCCATCGATGCTAGTGGTTCCGACTTTCAATTCTATTCAAGTGGTGTCTTTACCGGAACCTGTGGAACGAGCCTTGACCATGGTGTTACCGCAGTTGGTTATGGTGTGAGTGAGGATGAGACTAAGTATTGGCTAGTAAAGAACTCATGGGGTGCAGAATGGGGCGAAGCTGGGTACATAAGAATGGAAAGAGATGTTGCTGCACCTGAAGGACTTTGTGGGATTGCTGTGTCTGCCTCTTACCCGACAGCTTCGTTAATTAATCAATGCCTACTAGCTATATGCCTTGTAGGCAGTATTATTTGTATCAACTTGTATATGTAAAATATTTTAAAGATGTTGGGTGTTTCTCTTAATGTAATTGACTTGGTCTCTTGGTCATCTGGTGCTTAAAAACTCATGATCACTCACTCTTAAATTTGATAGGAAAGATTAAAATTAGAACACCAAAAGCACACGTTTATTCTCCATCTTGGTCACCCGGTGACCAAAAGAAACTATGGTCCGAGTTTGCATTGCCGATCCACTAATTAAAAGAATTGGGTCAAACATCCATTAGGCAGCTGTTGGGCTTTTGCAACCATAGGAGCTGTTGAAGGAATTACTTAGCTTACAAATGGTCAATTAAACTTTGTCCGAACAATAAGTGGTTGATTGTGATACAAGCGGTGAAGACCTAGGTTGGGGTGGTGGCTACCTTGACGGTGCTTTTGAGTTCATCAATCAATACCATGTGATCACCTTCGCAACACCGTTGTTAGAAGGTATATGCAACACCCAAGCCCCTCACATAGCCAATATAACTGGCTATGACGACGGTGCCAAGAAGCAAAGAGAAGGCCCTTCTCAAGGCTTGCTAATCAACCTGTTTCTGTTTGCACTGATGTCGGAGGAGAAGGTTTCATGTCAGTCGTAGAAAAGTGGTCATTACTGGGGTATGTGACCTATACATCCACTAATGTGTTTTTGCTATTGGTCAAGGGATAAGTGACGATGGATAACTTACATGGCTGGCAGAGATACACCGCCACATGGTGTCTTGTACCAATGAAATATAAACATTTGAAAAAAAAACTTGCACATCTTTATTTTATTGGTGGAGGACACCACTATGATAGTGTATTCATGCCATATACTATCGTGTATCCGATTGTATCTGCAAAAGAACCACCAATTTTAGAATTGTAAAAATTGAGAAATGGCCTGAAGGGGTGTGCATCAATAATTGTTTGCCTTTTCTTTTCCCTTTGAAACTACATCCATAAACCAATAACCGGATCTTCGAAGGAACCACTATGCGCAGTAACATTATTGATGTTTTAAGTACTTGTTACCACAACAAAATCACAATACAACATTCATTGTTAAACGCAACTTGCAATGTGATAAACAGGGTCGAAGCTAAAGATTTGTAGAAATGGGGGCATCCTCAAACAACAAAGTCACAATTAAAAGCTCAAGAATTTATTGAACAAAACACTTATATATTAATCCATAAAGTTTTTCATACAACATATTACAATATTCCTCAACACGTTTTCATATTTTGAAAGCGTTGCATGACAACATCATTACGAATACGGTAATACCATCAAATATCTCTCTCTTTAAAAATAACCATGTTATCAATCAACCGTTGATCTCTAAATTAGAAAGCTAAATTCTAAATTCTAAATTGTAATGCTAAAACCTAATTAGTGAAGTAAAGTCTTATAAAATACCTTGTGGAGTAAAGTTCTTGTGTCGAATTTTGATTATTGATTACTTGGACTCCAATTGCCTACGAAACTCCAAATTCAATTGAGTTTTGGTTGAATAAAAGGGGAGGAAAAACCTAGAGAAGATGAGGACAATAATTGCTTTGCCGTGGTGGGATGAGTTTTGTGAGGATTAGTAATCTAGGGTTAGAAAAACGGGGAGGCACAATTAAATTTACTAGTTAATTAAATTGTCATCAGGTGGGGCTTTGGGGATGCAAAATGGTATACTTAATTTAGTTGGGAAATGGATCTTCTTCGGATCCCTTCCTCCCACCAAATCAGGGAATCTGTATCGTTGAAATTTGATCAAACAGCTACAAACAGGGGCCTACTTTAAAAGTTATAATAACTTCAGCTGTTTGATCAAACTTCAACGGCACGAATCCCCTGATTTGGTGGATTAGGAGGAAGGGATCCAGAGAGGATCCCTTTCCATTTAGTTGTCTACCAACTTTTTTTAATTATAGTTTAATTAGGGCTGGTAATTGGGAATTGGAATGCAAACTATTATTATTTAAAAAAAAAAAATTAAATGAGTGGGGGCATGCCCCCTAGGCCTACCTAGCTTTGTCCATGGTGATGAAGTACACATGACAAGTGAAAACATAATAAAGTGAACCCCACACGAAGTAGTAAGGATAGGGGAGATGATCCTCTTCAGACCCAAACCCTCCGGATATTTCTTCTTTAAAGGCCGAGTCGGCGTCGTGGCTTTCCTGGAGTTGGTGTTGTGCCTCGTCGGCACTGGTTACTGGCAACGCCGAGGTAATAATTGTCATCGATCGTGGTTCTATAAAACTAAGCATGTAGAAGTTTCTCTATAAAAAAAAAAAATGAAGAAGAAGATGCAGAAGTTCCTCTCTAAAACGCTAGCTAGCTACCAATGGAGTTTCTTACCATGAAGGTGTGGAAATGTATGTACTTGGGCTTGATCCTCATGTTGGGAGCTTGGTTGTAAGATCCCACATCACCCAGGGGAGTGGATCCTGTGAGCCTTATATGTATATTCCCATCTCTACCTAGCGTGAGGCCTTTTTGGAAGCTCACTGGCTTTGGGTTTTGATTGGAACTCTGAAGTTAAGCAAGTAGCGCACGAGAGCACTCCCATGATGGGTGACCCACTGGGAAGTTCTCGTGTGAGTTCCTAGAAACAAAACCGTGAGGGCGTAGTCGAGGCCCAAAGCGAACAATATCGTGCTACGGTAGAGTCGAGCCCGGGAGGTGACTGCGCCTGGGCCGGGATGTGACAATTTGGTATCAGAGCCTAACTCTGGCCGCGTGTGTGCCGACGAGGACGTCGGGCCCCTAAGGGGGGTGGATTGTAAGATCTCACATCGCCTAGGGGAGTGGATCATGTTAGCCTTATATGTATATTCCCATCTCTACCTAACACGAGGCCTTTTGGGAGCTCACTGGCTTCGGGTTCCATCGGAACTCCGAAGTTAAGCAAGAATGGGGTTAGAGCACTCCCATGATGGGTGACCCACTAGGAAGTTGCTCGTGAGTTCCCAGAAACAAAATCGTGAGGGCGTGGTCGGGGCCCAAAGTGGACAATATCGTGCTACGGTGGTGGAGCGGGCTCGGAAAGTGATCCGCCCCGGGTCGGGATGTGACAATTTGGTATCAGAGCCTAACCTTGGCCGCGTGTGTGCCGACGAGGACATCGGGCCCTTAAGGGGGTGGATTGTAAGATCCCACATTGCCTATGGGAGTGGATCCTGTGAGCCTTACATGTATATTCCCATCTCTACCTAGCGCGAGGCCTTTTAGGAGCTCACTGGCTTTGGGTTTCATCGGAACTCCAAAGTTAAGTGAGTAGCGCGCGAGAGCACTCTCATGATGGGTGACCCATGGGAAGTTCTCGTGTGAGTTCCTAGAAACAAAACCGTGAGGGCGTAGTCGGGGCCCAAAGCGGACAATATCGTGCTACGAAGGTGTCAAGCCCGAGAGGTGACTGCGCCCGGGCCGGAATGTGACAATTTGGTATCAGAGCCTAACTCTGGCCGCGTGTGTGCCGACGAGGACGTCGGGCCCGTAAGAAGGGTGGATTGTAAGATCTCACATCGCCTAGGGGAGTGGATCATGTGAGCCTTATATGTATATTCCCATCTCTACCTAACACGAGGCCTTTTGGGAGCTTACTGGCTTCGGGTTCCATCGGAACTTCGAAGTTAAGCGAGAAGGGGGTTAGAGCACTCCCATGATGGGTGACCTACTAGGAAGTTGCTCGTGAGTTCCCAGAAACAAAATCCTGAGGGCGTGGTCGGGGCCTAAAGCGAACAATATCGTGTTACGGTGGTGGAGCTGGCTCGGGAAGTGATCTGCCCCGGGCCGGGATGTGACAATTTGGTATCAGAGCCTAACCCTGGCCACGTGTGTGCCGACGAGGACATCGGGCCCTTAATGGGGTGGATTGTAAGATCCCACATCGCCCAGGAGAGTGGATCCTGTCAGCCTTTTGGGAACTCATTGGCTTCGGGGTTTCATCAGAACTCCGAAGTTAAGCGAGTAGTGCGCGAGAGCACTCCCATGATGGGTGACCCACTAGGAAGTTCTCGTGTGAGTTCCCAGAAACAAAACCGTGAGGGCGTAGTCGGGGCCCAAAGCGGACAATATCGTGCTACGGTGGAGTCGAGCTCGGGAGGTGACTGCCTCCGGGCCGAGATGTGACAATGGTCTTCTCAAGCTACTTCTCGCAGTCTGCAAGATGCATCAATATATGGGAGATACGAGCAGTGGTTGTCTCGTTACGGCCGCGTAAATAATGACGTCAATGAGAAGGAGAATCGTTTCAAGATATTCAAGGAAAATGTGGCGTTTATAGAATCTTCTAACAAGGATGGAAACAAACCTTACAAATTAAGTGTCAATCAATTTACAGACCTTACAAATGAAGAGTTCAAAGCCTCAAGAAACGGATTCAAGGGACATGAGTGTTCCACAAAGGCAACTTCTTTCAAATATGAAAATGTGCCTGCAGCTTTACCAGCAACAATGGATTGGAGAAAGAAAGGTGCTGTGACGCCCGTGAAGGACTAAGGCCAATGCGGTAAGTACATAAACGTCTAGCTTCTTGTCATTAATTTAGAGAGACACAATATATATATATATATATTCATTTTTATTTATTCCTTAATCTAACTACTTTTGATTCAAATCAAAATACAGGATGTTGTTGGGCTTTTTCAGCAGTGGCTGCCACCGAAAGAATTACACAGCTTACAACTGGTAAATTGATCTCTTTTTCTGAACAAAAGCTTGTTGATTGTGACACCGCCAGGGAAGACCAAGGTTGTGAGGGTGGCTTAATGGACGATGCGTTTCAGTTCATCCAACAAAACCACGGGATTAGCACAGAAGCTAAGTACCCCTACTGTTAGAGTATAATGTTTAAGATTGAGACACTTGTCATAATCCTACAATATCAGTTAGTTACTCTTTAGCTTGTATCTAACTATATAAGTCTAACCTCATGTAATTACTTGTCAATTAAGAAATATACAGATGCTTCTTCTCTCTCTTTAACTCTCTATCTCTCTCTCTAGAAAATCTCTCTTATGTTCTTACTGCAATATACAAGATTATTGCATATGATTGATCAGGTGATATAGCTTGACATGGTATTAATCGCCATTGTAGCTCACGCTTGACGTCTCGATCCTCTGTTGCTTCCGCATTCTCTGTCTCGGATCGATCACAGTTTTCGATTCGACGCTTCGTCTTCTCCAATTTTCTGGTTTCTGAAATTTCTAGGGTTTTCGTATCGATCTCCATTTTTTGATCGGTTGTTTCTGAATCTTGCACAGCAGGTGTTTGCTTTATTGTCTCACTGATAATTTGTTCTTGGATTCCTGATGGTGACTGCATCGCAACTTCAGCTGCTTCATTCCCCTGTCACGGCTCTTATCTCATCCATCTCTACGTCGGTGAACGTAAAACTTGATGATTCGAACTACCTTAATTGGCACTTTCAGATGCAGCTTCTGCTTGAAAGCAATGGAATCATGGGGTTTGTTGATGGTACTACTCCATGTCCATCTCAATATGCTTTGCTCTCAGGAGAATCTGGTATTAACTCATCTGTTACTTCTTCTTCTGCTCAGAATGATGACTATATAGTATGGAAAATGCATGATAGAGCCATTATGCAATTGATTACTGCAACATTATCTCCTATTGCTCTGTCATGTGCCATTGGTAGCACTAGCTCCAAAGATTTGTGGATTAGGTTAAAGGAACAATTTTCCACTGTTTCTCGAACTAGCATTTTTCAGATGAAGTCTAATCTGCAAACAATTAAAAAGGGATCTGATTCCGTATCTCAATATCTTCTTCGCATTAAAGAAGCTAGGGATTATCTTGTTGTTGCTGGCGTGTATTTTGCTGAAGAAGACATTATCATCCTTGCATTGAATGGGCTACCAGCTGAGTATAACACCTTCAGGTGTGTCATACGGGGGCGTGAAAGTGTGATTTCCCTAAAAGATTTCAGATCTCAGTTACTTACCGAAGAAGCTATTATTGAGAATTCAACCACTGCTCGGTTCATGACAGCTATGGTTGCTAACACAGGTCCATCTGGTTCTAAAGGGCCTACTTTTCAGACTCAGGGTTTCGCTAATCCTCATGGTCAATCTCACTTTGCTACTGGAGGCTTCAAACCCTTTCATGGGAATAAGAACAAGGGTAAAGAAAGATTCAATCAGGGCTCTAGATTTCATAACTCTAGGCTCATGTATCCTACTCAGGCACATGTGCTTCCCAACTCTACTCCTGGAGTTCTTGGTCAGTCACATGGTCCCCAGTTTGGCAGTCCTTCTGCACCCATGATTTAAGTTTGTCAGTTATGCAATTCTGAGCGTCATACTACTCCATTCTGTGGATCTCCTTCACCTGAACGAAATAAGTGTCATATTTGTGGTAGAAGCAATCATACCACCTGGTATTGTTTCTATAATGACAAGGGTCCAAATTATATTAGGATGAACAGCAATGCTTCCTATTCTCAGCAGCCATTCTCTCCAATGCAACCACAGAATGTTCTTTATTCTTCTTATCAGGCTTCTCCTCAGCGGTCTTCCTTCACACCTTCACAGTTTCAATCCCAGCAGCCTCCTATGCAAGCAATGCACACAGTGCTTCACTCTCCATCTCAGTCATTAGGGTCTCAAGCTCCTCCTCAAGTGTGGATCACTGATTCTGGTGTTACCAATCACATGACAGCAGATTTGACCAACCTATCTCTTGCATCACCATATCCAACCAATGAAACAATTCAAACTGCAAATGGTGAAGGTTTGGCAGTATCTCATGTTGGATATTCTATTATAAATACATCAGTTTCTCCACTCAAATTGAACTCTGTGCTTTATGTTCCTCAATTAACTCAGAACCTTTTGTCAGTACATCGAATCTGTCTTGACAACAATTGTTGGCTTATATTTGATGCATTTTGCTTTTGGATTCAGAACAAAGCCACAGGGAGGATCCTCTACAAAGGCTTGTGCAGTAATGGGCTATATCCTATTTACTCCCTGCCAACTTCACACTCTCAGCAGAACTATCAAGCTAAGGCTCTTCTTGGACAACTTGTTCAGTCTCATCTGTGGCACCATAGGTTAGGTCATCCCACAAATAATGTTGTCTCTCTCATGTTGAGCAAAGCTAATGTACCTTTCACAAAAACTTCATTACCTGTATTGTGTCATACATGTCTAGAAGGGAAATTTAGTAAACTACCATTTCAAAAGCATGCCAATAAGTCTATAATTCCTTTTGAGACTATTCATATTGATCTGTAGGGTCCAGCACCATGTGTATCAGTTGATGGTTATCATTTCTACACCATCTTTGTAGATGAATGTACCAGACATTGCTGGATTTTCCCATTAATAAATAAGTCAGATCTGTTTTGGTCCTATGCTTGTCAAACAGCAACCTATCTAATCAATCGAATGCCCACTGTTGTTCTTAATAACAAATCTCCTTTTGAATTGTTGTTTGGGATATATCCAGTCCTTACTCACCTTAGAATCTTTGGGTGTGCTTGTTTCCCTCTACTCAAGCCATATAATAGCACCAAGTTACAGGCCAAAACTACTAAGTGTGTGTTTATTGGGTATGCCACAAAATATAAGGGATATTTGTGCTACCATATGTCTACTAAGAGGGTGTTTGTTTCTAGGCATGTAATTTTTGATGAACAAGATTTTCCCCACACAGACTTATTGGCTACACAGTCAAACACTCATACATCACCAAGCATACATAATAGCTTTACTTGTCCTGTGTCTATGGTTACTTCAGATAATATAGTTGTCTCACATGATTCATCTCATTACACTTCTAGTAATTCCTCTTCCACACCCACAAATATACCTGCATCAGTTTCAGTCTCCACTTCAGAACCTGTCTCTCCATATATATCTCCCAGTTCTCAGCCCATTACTGCAACAATACAAGCTTCATCTCATATCCCTGTGGCACCTGAAATAAGTCTTCCACCTGAATCTGAAGCACATGGTGGTAATCCTGATACTTTGCAAGTTGTGTTGCCTATTCCCCAATTCAATTTGCATCCCATGCAAACTAGAAGCAAGAGTGGGATTAGTAAAAAGAAGGTTCTCTTAGCCCATATTCAAGATTCTGGGGAAACTAATATGTCCTTAATTGAACCAGCAAGTTATAAGTCTGCAATCAAAACTCCTGTGTGGTTAGCAGCTATGAAGGATGAAGTTAATGCATTACATGCTCAAGGGACTTGGAGCTTAGTCTCATTACCTGCACACAAAAACCTGGTAGGCTGTAAATGGATTTTCAAGATCAAGAGACACTCTGATGGGTCCATTGCTCGACACAAAGCAAGGCTAGTTGCTAAGGGTTTCAGTCAATCCTCATCTAGTGTGCAAGCTGCATAAGTCCCTATATGGTCTTAAGCAAGCTCTTCGGGCCTAGAATGAACAATTCACTCAATTTCTTCCTTCTTTGGGATTTCTCAATACATACTCTGATTCCTCATTATTTGTGAAGTATGTTGGCAATGACATTGTGGTCTTGTTGCTCTATGTGGATGATATAATCATCACTGGAAATGCTTCTGATACAATCACAGAGGTTATTAATGCTCTCACTACTGAGTTTGATATCAAGGATTTGGGGCCATTACACTATTTTTTGGGCATACAGATAACCAACACTACAAATGGTTTGTTTATGTCTCAAACCAAATATGTTCAGGATCTGTTGGTTAAATCTGAAATGCTTGATGCTAAACCCTATGATACACCATGTTTACCTTACAACAGACTACTCAAAAATGATGGAGAACCTTATTCTAATCCTGGTTTGTATCGAAGTATTGTAGGGGCTTTACAATACTTAACTTTTACAAGGGCCAGATATTGCTTTTTCTGTACATCAAGTCTGTCAGTTTATGCAGAATCCAATGGTGTCCCATTTCACTGCAGTTAAACGCATTTTACGATATCTTAAGGGAACAATGCAGTTTGGTATATCCTACACTAGAGGAGATTTACAGTTAAAGGCTTTTAGTGATGCAGATTGGGCAGGGGATCCTAATGACAGGAGGTCAACTACTGGTTTGGTGGTGTTTTTGGGTAACAATCCCATTTCGTGGTCCTCTAAGAAGCAACAAACAGTTTCCAGATCCTCAACAGAGGCTGAATATCGAGCCTTATCATTCACTTTTGCTGAGTTGGATTGGATCCAACAATTATTGGTCTTTCTGCACATACCACTACCTCATGTTCATGTACTGTTCTGTGATAATCTATCCGCCATTGCATTGTCTTTTAATCCTGTTCAACATCAAAAGACTAAGCACATAGAAATCGATGTGCATTTTGTCAGAGAGCATGTAGCAAAGAAACAGCTCTCAGTGCAGTTTGTGTCTTCTCAAGAGCAATTTGCTGATATCCTTACAAAAGGATTGAGTGGTCCACTTTTCAGAACTCACTGCTGCAATCTCATGCTTGGATCATCAAAGCATAAGCTTGAGGGGGGATGTTAGAGTATAGTGTTTAAAATTGAGACACTTGTCATAATCCTACAATATCAGTTAGTTACTCTTTAGCTTGTATCTAACTATATAAGTCTAACCTCATGTAATTACTTGTCAATTAAGAAATATACAGATGCTTCTTCTCTCTCTAACTCTCTATCTCTCTCTCTCTCTCTAGAAAATCTCTATTCTGTTCTTACTGCAATATACAAGATTATTGCATATGATTGATCAGGTGATATAGCTTGACACGGTGTTGATGGTACATGCAATACCAAGAAGGAAGCCAGCATTGCAGCCAAGATAACTGGCTTTGAGGACGTGCCTGCAAATAGTGAAAAGGCCCTTCTAACCGCTGTTGCTCATCAACCGGTTTCCGTTGCCATTGATGCTAGCGGTTCCGACTTCCAATTCTATTCAAGTGGTGTCTTCACTGGAACTTGTGGAACAAGTCTTGACCATGGTGTTACTGTTGTTGGTTAAGGCGTGAGTGAGGATGAGACTAAATATTGGCTAGTGAAGAACTCATGGGGTGCAGAATGGGGCGAAGCTGGGTACATAAGAATGCAAAGAGATGTTGCTGCAGCTGAAGGACATTGTGGGATCGCTATGTCTGCCTCTTACCCCACAGCTTAGTTAATTAAATCAATGCCTACTAGCTATATGCCTTGTAGGTAGTATGATATGTATCAACCTGTATGTGTAAAATATTTATCAGAAAATTGTTGGGTATTTCTCATCTAATTTAATAGACTCGCTCCCTTGGTGATCTGATTCTCAAGAATTTATGATAACACACTCTTAGATTTGATAAGAAAGATTAAAATTAGAACACCAAAAGCGCACATTTATTCTCCATCATGGTCACCTGATGACCAAAACAAAATATGGTCCGTGTACGCATTGCCCTCCGACTCATCAAAAGGATTGCAATCGACATCGATTCAGGCAGCTGTTGGGCTTTTGCAGCCATGGGAGATGTTGAAAGAATTACTGATCAGCTTACAAATGGTCAATTAACTTTGTCCGAGCAACAAGTGGTTTATTGTAATACTGCAGTGAAGACCTAGGTTGTGGTGATGGCTACCTTGACCGTGCTTTTGAGTTCATCAGTCAAAGCCATGTGATTAGCTCCGCAAGAAATTAGAACTACACCGGTGTTAGATGGTACATGTAACACCCAAGCCCCTCATACAGCCAATATAACTGGCTATGAAGCCTTGCTAATCAACCTGTTTCTGCTTGCATTGATGTCGGAGGAGAAGATTTCATATCAGTCCTATAAAAGGACCTGTTTCTGGTTCCATGACTTTATTTTATTGGCGCGGTACGCCATTGTGACAATATATCTGTGTCATATAAGTCATATATTATTGTGTCTCAGATCGTATCCAAAAAAGAACCACCACTTATAGAATTGTAAAAATTGAGAAATGGCTTCTAGGGGCATGTATAAACCAATAACCAGACCTTCGAAGGAACCCCGAACACTGTTAATATTTTAACTACTTGTTAATTACCACCGCAAAATCATAATATAACATTCATCGTTAAATAGAACTTGCAGGACAAACTACGGCACACCTGAAGTATGGAGCCAAACAGAACTCCGTGGGCCAGCTCAGGCAGTAAGTTCTTTGAGTTCTAGTTGCTCTGACGCAACTCCGATCGCACAAAGTCTGCATCAGCAGTCACTGAAATGTCAACTGTAGGTCTCAGTTCGGCGCATACTTTGATGGTTCCGTGCACTGGATCTGACATGAAGTTGCTGATGATGTCTCGGTTGATGGGTGCACCATTGTCCACCTAAACTAAGGCCTGCTGAGTAAGGATGTAATCAAATCGTGGAGCCCACTTCCTTGATCCCAACCGAGCTGTTGTTGAACAGTTATCAACCATGAAAGAAACTCCCCGTGCATGTATAAAAGGATTCAAAGAATCCACCGACTCCATAACACTTTGAGATCAGAACGAATGGAAAACCCCATTAATTTGTAAGCAACTAACAATTGCTTGTGTTAGCAATGTTACATTCACACCGGAGAACATACGTAAAGTCGACGACTGGCCAAGACAACACTGCGGATCTCCCTGCCACTGGCAACATCTTCATAGCATTCATACAAGATGTCCATGCATGGATAAAGGCGCTATATGCAGCCTCAAATTTCTTTTTACCATCTTCAAAGAGAGTTATAAATCTCTAACATGCCCGGTCGGGAAAAAAAAAATGATTCTACTCTGTGACGGAGTCAATATGGGGTCATTGGTTGCTCATAACCCCAGTATACTTATTTGTATATTTGCATGACCCCTAAACATGCAGCAAACTAAAAGAATGAGTCAAAAACACTGAATTACACATTGCTACTTCTTTTGTGCAACCCCTGTACAGTTATTTGTAGATTTTCTTCTTTCTTTCTTTTGCCTTTCTTCTCCTACTTCTTGTGTGTGACCTTATGGTACACAACAAGTATTTGATAAAAAGCCTTACTTGATATTCCTTGACAAAAAGCGACAAACTACGACATATTTCAGCAGGTACCCACCAAAAGCTCGACGAAATGATCCAATGAAGTCTTTTTGGCAAAAATTCTGGCTCCACCTTTCCACTTGTTCTTAAATTGATATACAAGCACAGATGTGCATAGGAACACATAGATGTAATCATTGTCTAAGTGTAGAGAATGCAATCACGAGCGTTTGTATATTCTTTTCACATTTTTCACACTTTTACATTCATTATTATGAATTTTTATTTACTCTAAACTCCTTGAAACACACTGCCCGAAACGCACTGTTCACAAGGGTTTGTAGGATTTTAAAAATCCAAACAACAATGTACCCATCGCCAAAGTGTAGAGGATGTGGGGTCACGAGCATTTGCAAATTTCTTCACATTTTTCATACTTGTGATTAATTCTTATAAATTTTTTTATTGTGCTTCGGTATTTTTAATATGGTTTGGTATTTTTAACGTGCATTGGAATTTTTTAATCTCACTTATGTGAGATTAAATAGTATGCCTCTTGTAGTAAGGTATTTTGGTAGTTTAAAATTATCAAACTAACTTTTTTTTCTATCGAATTGAAACGGGTTACCCGTGGATAAACCTGTTAAGAACCCGTCAGTGACCGGTAACCCAGTTAGTTAATGTGTTAACCCCAAACTTATTATTGTCATGTTGTTTCGGATCGGGTTATTTAATTGTGTTAGAAATTGTCAGGTCTATTAGGTTGCATTTGGTACGTGGGACGGGACGAGGCGTTCTGTCCTGCATTTGGTGCGCCAAAAAATGGATAGAACGCGCTGTTCCACGGGACAGATTTTGGGTGTTTTTGCGTCCCGCCCCCCTGGAATGGGTTGTTCCACGTCTGTGGAACACAATGTTTTACCATTTTAAGACAAATATACCCCATGTCTTTTTCAAAAATTACACCATCTAAATCATTCAACATACCCTAAAAACAATATTCTCCTCTCTCTGCCCCTGTCTTCATTTCATCCTCCTAAAAAACTATCATTTCTCCTATCTGCCGCTATGAACTTGTTCATCCCTGCATCTCCCCTTCGCAACCTTCCTCATCATCCTCTTCCGTGTAGCCTCTCCGTGAACTTTCAGCTCTACATCTCTATTCCAGGTTCGATCTGATTGTGATTGTGTAGCCTCTCGGTCTCTCCGGCACCGTCACCATAGCCAGGCCGACGACGACGACGTATGGAGCGCATACAGGCTGAGAAGGAAATTTTTGAAATTCAGGGCGAGGTTGTCCAGCTCCAATTCCGCAAGGAAGAGGCTCGAGAGGCTCTAGATCTTGCCAGGGTAGCTGCTGCTGATCAAGAGAAGAGTTTGCACCAAAAAAAGTTGCAGTTGGCTGCTTCCTTGAATAGGATTGAGGAGTTGGTGAGGGAGCTTGAAAGGATTGGATTTTTTCTGGGTTTTGAATTGGGATTAATTCTTCAAGTAATTTTTAATTCTGCTGATTGTCTGTTTTCTTGGTGTTTCTGTGTAATTAGCTTTTGTTCAAGTAATTTTTAGTTGTGTGAAGTGTTGGATAATGTTTGATTGACTCTGAGATTTTGTTTCCATTTAGTTTTTCCTGTGGAAGAGTGAGGGCATTTACTATTGATTTGGAATTGAAGAAGTAAACTTTAAACCTTTCCTTGGTGTTGAATTTCAAACCTCTACCATCTGCCCAAAGAATTTCATTATCTTCGACCAGATCATTGAAGTCAGATTATGTTCAATCCTAAAATTGCTCACAAAATTACTGGTCCTGTCTTTAACCTCTGTGCAGCTTACATCCAAGACAATCTGGGATTGATAGCTTGTTGAAAGTTTTCTGGTTTTTAATTAATTGGGGTTTTCTTGTGCTTATTGTAAGGCATATGATGCATGGGTAAGTTAGTCTTTTAATCTATAGGTTCTGTTCCGTTCTGCGCGTACCAAACATGACATGGAGCCTTCGTTCCGTCCCATCCTGTCCCGTTCCACTCCATTCCGTCCCGTCTGCGTACCAAACGCTACCTTAGGGACTCTCTCAAAAGTAAGATTCCAATTACTCTCTCAAAACATTTTACTTAGTTTTTGGTTTTTAGTTGAAGATTTTAAGTATTTACCAAATAAGATTTCGGTTTTCATATTTCAAATAAATAAAAACAAAACTAAAGACGAAATAATGATAATCAAACCATCCTTAAGTAAAATAAAGAGTAAATTGTAGCTATGGTCCCTTAACTTTAACTTAATTGGAGCAATGGTCCCTCAACTAAAAATCCATTACCATTGGTCCCTCAACTTATCAAAACGTGCAGCTATGGTCCCTGAACAAAAAATCCATTACCATTGGTCCCTCAACTTTAATTCAATTGGAGAAATGGTCCCTTAACTTTAACCTAATTGTAGCAATGGTCCTTCCAATGTAACTCGTTTTGACAAAATTTTTGACATAGTTGACAAAAAGAACCATAATTATACACTTTGATGAGTTGAGGGACCCTAATTGTATAAATGGTCATTCCAATATAACTTATTTTGACAAAATTTTGACAAAATTTATGAAAATGACTATAGCTACACATTTTGATAAGTTGAGGGACCAATGGTAATGGATTTTTAGTTGAGGGACCATTGCTCCAATTTGATTAAAGTTGAGGAACCATTCGTACAATTTACTTTAAAATAAAAATCCAAGATGGCTGAAGATCCACGAGTACATTTCAGAACACAATGTGAACAAGTAAGTATATTACGCACACAAGGACAAAAAGCTAAGCATCAGGTCCCAATTAAATGAAAGGTCAATTTACTAATAATAATCTTACAGGTCTATATCAACATATTTTCTAAGGCACGTACCACCCTGATCATTTTTTGGGGCACTGAAATTGCTATAAACGCCATTCTCTCTTCCACCTTGAGTAGTATATAAATCGCAGAGTAAGTCTACCATTTCAGTATATCTGCTCATCATCATATCCATTACCAAAATCCAGCTTGCTTCTACTACAATAGCTAGCTACCCATGGAGATCTTAAACCTGCAGCTATGGAAGTATATGTGCTTGGGCTTGATCCTCATGTTGGGAGCTTGGTCTTCTCAAGCCACTTCTCGCAGTCTGCCAGATGCATCAATTTATGGGAGATACGAGCAATGGTTGGCTCGTTATGGCCACGTATATAATAACGTTGATGAGAAGGAAACTCGTTTCAAGATATTCAAGGAAAATGTGGCGTTTATAGAATCTTCTAATAAGGATGCAAACAAACCTTACAAATTAAGTGTCAATCAATTTGCAGACCTTACAAATGAAGAGTTTAAAGCCTCAAGAAATGGATTCAAGGGCCATGAATGTTCCACGAAGACGACTTCTTTCAAATATGAAAATGTGACTGCTGCTTTGCCAGCAACAATGGACTGGAGAAAGAAAGGAGCTGTAACCCCCGTTAAGGACCAAGGCCAATGTGGTAAATACATAAACGTCTAGCTTCCAGCCATTAATTTAGAGAGACACTATATATATTCATCTTTAATATATTCCTAATCTAACTACTTTTGATTCCAATCGAAATACAGGATGTTGTTGGGCTTTTTCAGCAGTTGCCGCCACCGAAGGTGTTACACATCTTACAACTGGTAAATTGATCTCTTTGTCTGAGCAAGAGCTCGTTGATTGTGACACCGCTGGTGAAGACCAAGGTTGTGAGGGTGGCTTAATGGACGATGCGTTTCAGTTCATCCAACAAAATCACGGGATTAGCACAGAAACTAATTACCCCTACAACGGTGTTGATGGTACATGTAACACCAAGAAGGAAGCCATCATTGCAGCCAAGATAACTGGCTTTGAGGATGTGCCTGCAAATAGTGAAAAGGCCCTTCTTACCGCTGTTGCTCATCAACCTGTTTCCGTTGCCATCGACGCTAGTGGTTCCGACTTCCAATTCTATTCAAGTGGTGTCTTCACTGGAACTTGTGGAACGAGTCTTGACCATGGTGTTACCGCTGTTGGATATGGCGTGAGTGAGGATGGGACTAAGTATTGGCTGGTGAAGAACTCATGGGGTGCAGAATGGGGCGAAGCTGGGTACATAAGAATGCAAAGAGATGTTGCTGCAGCTGAAGGACTTTGTGGGATCGCTATGTCTGCCTCTTACCCCACAGCTTAGTTAATTAAATCAATGCCTACTACCTATATGCCTTGTAGGTAGTCTGATATGTATCTACCTGTATGTGTAAAATATTTATAAGATAATCAAGATAATTGTTGGGCATTTCTCATCTAAATTTAATAGACTTGTTTTCTTGGTCATCTAGTGTTCAAGAATTCATGATCACACACTATTAGATTTGATATGAAAGATTAAAAACCAAAATCACACATTTATTCTCCATCTTAGTCACCCAGTGACCAAAAGAACCTATGGTCCAAGTTCGCATTGCCCTCCCACTAATCAAAAGAATTGCAATCAAACATCTATATATTCAGGCAGCTATTGGGCTTTTGCAGCTGCGAGAGACATTTAAGGAGAAATTTTTTATTGTGACGGGAACATGGGTAGTACACCACGTGTTTTTATATAAGTGGTGGGAAATTGTATTTTTTAAGTTATTAACTTTTTGGCCCACATATTCCACTATTGATATAGTGACACGTGGTGTATCACTCCGTATTGAAAGTCACACTGAAAGTGTGTGTATTTTTCGTACTCCTATTGTTTCATGTGTGATGAACTTATGTGATTTACATCTCTAGAACTTGCGTAATGATCTTTCGAAATGTTTGTCAGTGATTGCATGAATTTGAAAAGGATAGACGCATTAGGTTTATCACCATGGCCCAAATAATCATGTTTCCTAAAAAAAAATGATATCATTAGATAGCCAATTTGAGCTGTATATGTTGAGCCTTTTATTTCTTATCACCAGATATGTCTACCCTTATACCTTAAACATTTTTCCTTACCATGTCCAAGCTAGCTAGTGAGCAATGTGAGATTGTCTTATGAGAAATGTTTGTGAAGTACTTTGAAGGAGTTTGGTCAAAAGAATAAGTGTGGGGGTATTTGATGTTTATATTTAGTTGTGTGCAAAATTGCTTCTAAAAAAAAAAAAGAAAAAAAAAACAGAAGAAGAAGAAGAAAAAGAAAAATTGTATACAAAGCAAATAAAAAGTTTTTTAAGTTTCAGTTTAGGGGGTTTGGAGGTATTAGTAGAGTGGCTGGAGAGCTTGAGTTCTTATAAATCTCAACGAGAGAATTGCTTGCAATGTAGCTTGGAACTTGTGTTTACCTATCCTTTCATTTCTATAACCCTCTCCCGAAGCCTCATTACATCCAATAAAAGTCCTCTTGATTTAAGTTTTGCAATTATGATTGTGGAGATGAGATATTTATGCAAGCTTATGGTAAATCTTTCACATTTGATTCCTTGAGCGAAACACGTTAAACTAAACATATGTGTGATTGAGTGTATGTCCCGTGAGAAGGTCACTAGTTTGCATGTGGTGTTTTAAGAAAAAACTTGAAATTGCATTAGCATGGCTATTACACACACTACACTTCAAGGATGATTAAAAGGTTACTGCTAACATTTGAATAAGGAAGATGAGCTTGGATTAGCTTGTTTGGTAAGGTTCTTGATGATTTGTTTTCTTGAATGAAATTTTATGAGGGTCACATAGGGGGAAGCTAATGTTTTTCATGTTGCTACTTTTTCATGTTTTCTTTGTTTTGCTCGAGGACTAGCAAAAGCTAAGTGTGAAGGTATTTGATAAGCTCATATTTATATATAGGGTAAATTACAAAAAACTACCTCAACTATTGGTTTCACGACACTTTCATACCTCATCTTTTAAAATTGACAATGGCATACATCATCTTACGAATTTGGTCCAATGTTATACCTTCCGTTAGCTTGGCGTGAGTTTCCCTGTTAAATGCTAACGTGGCTTGATCCGGGGCCCACTTTCTATTAAAAAATTAACAAAATATTATCAAAAAATTAAAAAAATCATTTAATATTGTTTAAATATTAAAATAATAAAGAAAAGTTAAAAATAAAATAAAAAATAAAATAAAAAACTTTAATCATGCCTTTCTCTCTCTTCTCCCCCATCTTCTTCTCCCCCTCCTTCTGCAACCCAGAAAAAAGAAGGAAGAAAAAAAAAACCAATTTATCTTCTCCCACCCTCAGTTTGTCTTCCCCACTCCCCCACCCCCTCTTCTCCCCGCACCCACCCTTCGCACCTAACCTCTGCACCCACCTTCGCACCCACCCTCCGCACCCAACCTCACACCCACCCTCTTCCCTCCATACCCATTCCCCCCATTTTCTGCTCGCTCAGGTTCTCCACCCTCGGAATTGGCTTGGCGAAGGTTTCCCGATTCCACCTCAACGGGATCTGGGTTTTTTTTCAGGTTTTTTTTTTTTTTTTTTTTTTTTTTTTGGGTTGCAGTTAGTGGGTGTGAGGGTGGGTGCGAAGGGTTTAGGGAAGACGGGATGGGGGAAGAAAGGAAGGGGGGTCAGGGAAAATCGTGAACTTTCTTCTTTTTTTTTCCTTCTGTTTTCTAGGTTGCAGGAGGGGGGAAGAAGAAGATGGGGGAGAAGGGCACGAACTGAGGGTTTGTATTTTTTTTTTTTAACTTTTCTTTATTATTTTAATATTTAAAAAATATTAAATGATTTTTTTTTTAGTTTTTAATATTATTTTATTAATTTTTTAATAAAAAGTGGGCCCCGGATCAAGCAACGTCAGCATTTAACTGAGAAATTCACGGCAAGCTAACGGAAGGTATAACATTGAACCAAATTCGTAAGATGAGGTATGACATTGTCAATATTAAAAAATGAGGTATAAAAGTGTCGTGACACTAATAGTTGAGGTAGTTTTTTGTCATTTACCCTTATATATATTTCAAATCAAATTCACTTGTCTTTTCTTAGTTAGTTCCTTATATTTTTGAGCTATTTACTTTGTTTTTGTGTTTTGTAGGATTTCTCAAGCAAAGAAAAGAAAAATAGCAAAAGTGGGATTTTAAGTAACAAATTCGTCAAAACTGCCTATGCACATCAGCTGAATTTGGAAGCAAGTTACGAACAGCTCAAAATGAATTAGAGAATATGCTTAGAAATCTATGGATGTCTATTTTCTGGAGCATTTCACGGATTCCTAATATTATTTTTCTAGAAGAAGTTATGACCGTTTTAATACTAAAAGGTTTTCAAGAGGCTGAACAGTTTGTAACTGACAAGAAAGCATTGAAAGCAATAAACCCAATAAATCTAGCAGCCAAAACTAATGCAGCCAAGAACAAGCCAGCTGACACCTATTCAAATATCAGAGGAAATGGAATTAAAGATGAGGATTAAGAGGGAGTAATTGGCATAAAGGCTACCTAAAGAGTTACAATTGTTTTACCATTTTCTCTCACTTATTGTCATCACTAAATTGCTATTAGTGGGGGGAGTTATGGAAAAGAAAATGATGCAGCAAGAGTAGTTAGGGGCTGTTTTTCTTTTGGTTTAATTTGAGAATAAAGTGTAACTAAATTTTTAGTAGTTAGGGGCTGTATTGAAGCCCCGAATATGATTGCAAATGTGTTATGACATTTTGTTTCAATTTCTTTTATGAAAGGATGAAAATTGCTTCACTACTTGTCTCATTGATGAATTTTTTATGTGTTTTCTATGGATGCATACTTAGTAAGCATATCTAGGATTCTAATGCTATGAATATGTGTGTGTCTACCCTTGTCAAATGAGGACCTACATATGTTCTAGAGTAGTACTTGTTAATTGCGATCAACATGTGAATCAATTTCTAGGATACGTAAGACAACGCCAGTACTTACGATACCTTGTGATGACTAAAACTCTTTTCGTTCTTAATGATTTCTACTTGTTAAATCTATGAACACGCCATTCTAGATTGCATGCTAGGGACTAAGTTAAGTTGAAAACGCCATTCTCTTAACATACTACATAAGAAAGAGTAAAAGGTTGAGTTCTAACATTGAGCCAACTTTAGCATCTTCATCCGGAAATAAAAGGAATTTGAATGAAACATAACATGTTTGCATGATTATTTGGTGGTGGATAGCAATTCCCCTAACTCGTTTTTCTTAATTTGTGAACTGCTTAAAATCTGTTTCTGTCCTGTTTTTGTTCTATTTAATTTAAATAGCAAATCAACTCCAAAAATCCCAAAATTTTGTGAGTGTAGCTTTGTGTGTCCAGTGTATTCATATAAAATTCGTAGGCTTTAGATAAGTGTAAGTCGATCTAATAATGATTTTTCGGTGGCTGGTCGGTAGGGACAACAGCCTAGTTTTTGTGACATTTTAAGTAGTTAGATAAAACAATCTTCTGCGGGAAAGACCCTTATTTTCATATGCTACAATTGACAAATCTTAGTGTTAATAAGGAAAATCAATCGGACATTTGTGTGCTACTTTGTGGTGTGCTTTTAAACCTATCAGTGGGAAATTGTATTTTTTAAGTTATTAACTTTTTAGCCCACATATTCCACTATTGATATAGTGACATGTGGTGTATCACTCTGTATTTCAGTCACACTAAAAAATCTCTTCCATTGAAAGAATTACTCCGCTTACAAATGGTCAATTAAACTTTTTTCGAGCAACAAATGGTTGATTGTGATACCCGCGGTGAAGACCTAGGTTGTGGTGGTGGCTACCTTGACGGCGCCTTTAAGTTCATCAATCAAAACCATGTGATTAGCTTCGCAAGGACCGCAACCCCGGTGTTAGACGATATATGGAACATCGAAGGCCCTCATACAGCCAATATAACTGGCTATGAAGACGTGCCGATAAGCAATAAGAAGGCCCTATAAGATTCATGTTGAATTGTCAATTATTATGAATCGAATTACTTAAAAGGCAAATAACTTGATCTTCAAGATATTTGACTTTTAATGTTATTCAATATTGGTTAGTAAGACATATTGTACATGCCTTGGTTGGACACCATTAAGATTAAATGGTGATTTGTTGTATTCCTCCAATTGCTATAACATGCGAGAGTGGAGGAACCCTAATCACTATAATAAGGGTGTCTCTGCTTTCACAACACACACGTTCAATTCTGAGCAAACCCTATTATTGCTGGAACACTTCCACTTGTTGAAAGTAGAAACGGTTTTGTCATTCGCAAGAGTCATGTCTTCCGTATGCCAAATGTCACATCCTGACCTAGGCTTGACTCCGCCGTAGCATGATATTGTCCGCTTTGGGCCCCGACCACACCCTCATGGTTTTGTTGCTTGTTGAAAGTAGAAACTGTTTTGTCATCCGCAAGAGTCATGTCTTCCGTATGCCAAATGTCACATCCTGACCCGGGCTCGACTCCATCGTAGCACGATATTGTCTGCTTTAGGCCCCAACCACACCCTCATGGTTTTGTTTCTAGGAACTCACATGAGAAATTCTCAGTGGGTTACCCATCCTGGGATTACTCTCGCGCGAACTCGCGTAACTACGAAGTTCCGATGGAACCCGTAGCCAGTGAGTTCCCAAAATGCCTCGTGTTATAAAGCCAGTGAGTTTCCAAAAGGCTTCGTGCTAAAGGAGGTGGGCATGTACATATAAGGCATAGAGAATCCACTCCCCTGGGCGATGTGGGATCTAACACCAAAGATAAGTAAATTGTAATTAATTTATTGTAATTTTGGTTTATCAAATCCGTAATCCTAATGTCTTATTGTTTTTGTTATGATTTTAGAAATTTCTTACAGATCCCTCTTAAGGCTTGCTAATCTACCTATTTCTGTTTGCATTGATGTCGGAGAAGATTTCATGTCAGTCCTATAAAAGTGGTCATTAAAGGGGTATGTGGACTATCCATCGACCAATGTGTTTCTGCTTTTGGTCAAGGGATAAGTGTCGATGGAGAACATACATGGCAAAAGTATACCGCAAGTGGTGTTCCCTCAATAAGAACATGTGCAACTCTGGCGCAAGTTGTGTTTCCGCTTTTAGTTGCTCTGACGCAACTCTGGTCGCACAAAGTATGCATCAGCAGTCGCTGAAATGTCAACCGTAGGTCTCAGTTCAGCGCATACTTTGATGGTTCTATGCACTGGATCTGACATGAAGTTGCTGATGAGGTCTCGGTTGGTGGGTGCATTATTGTCCACAGCAACAAAGGCCTGCTGAGTAAGGATGTAATCAAATCGTGGAGCCCATTTCCTTGATCCCAACCGAGCTGCTGTTGAACAATTATCAACCATGAAAGAAACTCGAATCCACAGACTCGATAACACTTTCATAAATGATCTCCGAACATGAATGTCCTTTCTTAGGGTAATGTTAAGGAGATCAAAATTTTAAACCAAATTTGCAAACCAAATAATGTGTCACCAATAGAAAATAAGCACGTTAATCAACATTTAAGTAATAATCTAATCATTAACAACATCATTTGGTTTAAAGAATTTGGTCTCCCAAGCATTATTCCATTTCTTAACATATGACCTTATAACGAGCCGATTAGTTAACGTTTTGACAATTCGTTATTTTCGTGTCGTTTCGAACCGGGTTAACAGGTCGTGTAAGAAATTACAAAGTCTATCAGGGACTCTCTCAAAAATAAGACTCTCCATGGACTCTCTCGAAACTTTTTATTTTAATTTTTGGTTTTTAGTTGAAAAATTGTTTGTAATTACCATATAAGATTATTTCAAATAAATAAAAACAAAACTAAAGACAAAATAATGATTATCAAACCATCCTTAAATAAAGTAAATCCAAGATGGTTGAGGATCCACGATTACATTTCAGAACACAATGTGAGCAAGTATATTACGCACACAAGGACAAAAAAGGTAAGCATCAGGTCCCAAATTAAATGAAAGGTCAATTTACTAAAAATAATCTTACAGGTCTTATCAACATATTTTTTAAGGCACGTACCACGCTGATCATTTTTTGGGGCACCGAAATTGCTATGAACGCCATTCTCTCTACCACCTTGAGCAGTATATAAATCGCAGAGCAAGTCTACCATTTCAGCATATCTGCTCATCATCATATCCCTTACCAAAACCCAGCTTGCTTCTACTACACTAGCTAGCTACCCATGGAGATCCTAAACCTGCAGCTATGGAAGTATATGTGCTTGGGCTTGATCCTCATGTTGGGAGCTTGGTCTTCTCAAGCCACTTCGCGCAGTCTGCAAGATGCATCAATGTACGGGAGATACGAGCAATGGTTGGCCTGTTATGGTCGCGTATATAACGACATCAATGAGTAGGAAACTCGTTTCAAGATATTCAAGGAAAATGTGGCGTTTATAGAATTTTCTAATAAAGATGCAAACAAACCTTACAAATTAAGTGTCAACCAATTTGCTGACCTTACAAATGAAGAGTTCAAAGCCACAAGAAATGGATTCAGGGGCCATGAGTGTTCCACAAAGACTTCTTCTTTCAAATATGAAAATGTGACCGTACCATTACCAGCAACAATGGATTGGAGAAAGAAAGGAGCTGTAACCCCCGTCAAGGACCAAGGCCAGTGCGGTAAGTACATAAACGTCTAGCTTCTTGTCATTAATTTAGAGAGACACTATATATATTCGTCTTTTATTTATTCCTTAATCTAACTACTTTTGATTCCAATCAAAATACAGGATGTTGTTGGGCTTTTTCAGCAGTGGCCGCCACCGAAGGAATTACACAGCTTACAACTGGTAAATTGATCTCTTTGTCTCAGAAAGAGCTCGTTGATTGTGACACCGCTGGTGACGACCATGGTTGTGAGGGTGGCTTGATGGACGATGCGTTCCAGTTCATCCAACAAAATCGCGGGATTAGCACAGAAGCTAATTACCCATACAACGGTGTTGATTTTACATGTAACACCAAGAAGGAAGCCAGCATTGCAGCCAAGATAACTGGCTTCGAGGATGTGCCTGCAAATAGTGAAAAAGGCCCTTCTAACCGCTGTTGCTCATCAATCTGTTTCTGTTGCAATTGATGCTAGCGGTTCCGACTTCCAATTCTATTCAAGTGGTGTCTTCACCGGAACTTGTGGAACGAGTCTTGACCATGGTGTTACCGCTGTTGGTTATGGCATGAGTGAGGATGGGACTAAGTATTGGCTAGTGAAGAACTCATGGGGTGCAGAATGGGGCGAAGTTGGGTACATAAGAATGCAAAGAGATGTTGCTGCAGCTGAAGGACTTTGTGGGATTGCTATCTGCCTCTTACCCCACAGCTTAGTTAATTAAATCAATGCCTACTAGCTATATGCCTTGTAGGTAGTCTGATATGTATCTACCTGTATGTGTTAAATATTTATAAGATAATTATGACAATTGCGTGGGCATTTCTCTTCTTAATTTAATAGACTCGCTCCCTTAGTGAGGCCACAGATATGCTGTCCGAAAGTGGTGTCTCCTTCTTTATTTTTTCGACACTTGTCATACCACTTAACAGCAAATTAACTCTGTTAACATTTAATAAATTAAAAAAAGTAAAAAACTAGCAGAAACAAAACTTTCCAGTTTCGGGGTCTCCCCCACATCACCCATCGGTTAACGGTTCGTCTTCTAAATCTATCGTGAAATACAAGTGTCGTCGGCGTCGCAGTTGCAGTGGGAAACTGCCACAGCCGGGGCCATTTCTAGATTCTCCACCGTCGCCGCGATGCATCTTCTCGATTGTCTGTACCAGGTTTCAAGTCCACAATGGTCGAGTCTCGAATATTTCCTCCTGCAAACGCCATTTTTACCATTGCTCGATTGGAGGTAAAAATCTATCCTCCTGCAAACGCCCTAGGGTTTTTGTCAGATGATAATTTGGATTTTCGTTTTCTTTTGTTGCTTTCAAATTAAATTTGTTGTAGTTGACAATGTGGATTTTTTTTTAAATGATGTTGCTTTCAATTTGGATTTTGGAATTCTAAGGACAGGGAAGAGCAGCTGAGCCCCGGCCTTCATCTTGCTTCTGCAGCAAAATCAGAGGTTGCTGGGTGGGACTTCGGTGGCGGCTGGTTTCTTTGTTTTTGTATATTTTTGGGTTTTTGTTATTTTAATTTTTAATTCATTAAAAGTTAGCAGAGTTAAGTTGAAATTCGGTGGTAGACACATGTCAAGAAAATGAAGAAGGAGGCACGAGTGAGAGGACAGCAGACCCGCAGCCCCTTAGTGATGGTTCTCAAGAGCTCGTGATCACACACTTTTAAATTTGATACGAAAGATAAAAATTAGAACACCAAAAGTACACATTTACTCTCAGGTGACCAGAAGAACATATGGTCCAAGTTGGCATTGCCCTCCCACTAGTCAAAAGAATTGCTTTCAAACATTCATTCAGGCAGCTGTTGGGCTTTTGCGGCAGCGGGAGCAGTAGAAGGAATTACTCAGGTTACAAATGGTGAATTAAACTTTGTCCGAGCAACAACTGGTTGATTGTGATACCGGCGGTGAAGACCTAGGTTGTGGCGGTGGCTACCTTGACGGTGCGTGCTTTTGAGTTCATCAATCAAAACCATGAGATTAGCTCCGCCACACCGACGTTAGACGGTACATGCAACACCCAGGCCCATCACACAGCCAATATAACTGGCTATGAAGGCTTGTTAAAAGTGGTCGTTCCGGGTTATGTGGACTATACATCGACCAATGCTTTTCCGCCATTGGTCAAGGGATAAGTGACGATGGAGAATTTACATGACAGGTAAATCGCAACATGGTGTCCCGTGTTAATGAAATAAAGACATGTTAACAAAATTTTACATACGTCCAATGTACTAGTGCCACATAAGCCCTATATTATGGTGTCTCAGATTGTATCGGCAAAAGCAGCACCAATTTTAGAAATGCAAAAATTGAAAACTACATCCGTAAACCAATAACCAGACCTTCGAAGGAACCACCATCTGCAGTAACATTATTAATATTTTAACTACTTAGTACTACCGCAAAATCATAACACAACATTCAGCGTTAAACACAACTTGCAATGTGATGAAGTACATGTCAGTAAAATCAGAATAAACTAGGACAAACTACAACACACCTTAAATATGGAGCCAAACGGAATTCATAGGCCAGCTCAGGCAGTAGGTTCGTCGAGTTTTAGTTGCTCTGACGCAACTCTGGTCGCACAAAGTCTGCATCAGCAGTCACTGAAATGTCAACTGTAGGTCTCAGTTCGGCGCATACTTTGATGGCTCCATGCACTGGATCTGACATGAAGTTGCTGATGAGGTCTCGGTTGATGGGTGCACCATTGTCCATAGAAACTAAGGCCTGCTGAGTAAGGATGTAATCAAATCGTGGAGCCCATTTCCTTGATCCCAACTGAGCTGTTGTTGAACAGTTATCAATCATGAAAGAAACTCCCCGTGCATGCATAAAAGGATTCAAAGAATCCACCGACTCAATAACACTTTCGTTAATGATCTCCGAATATGAATGTCCTTTCTTCCTCAATACTTCGATCTGAAAAGTCATCAAAACAATTAAAATCAAATGCAGAAGAAATTATCCCCAGTTACTAACAAAATCACTTATTTCTATTACGACAAAGATAAAATAACATCACCGCATTTATGAGCCAATGAACTGAAGTTTCAACTGATAGAAAGAAACCTACAATTTGCATTACGAAACAATACGTGTGTTCATTGTTTAGTTGATGACCTAAAATATATATTTGAAGTAGATGTTTCATGATTTTGACTAGATACATTGACAGAACAATAACCCTTTACAAAATCCACATTCTTAACTATAGGTCTAAACCTGATATGCATCTTAGTCTGAGAAGAGTAAAAACATCAAAATATTTTCATATACCAATCTTTTGTTGCCAATATTTTAATATTTTAGGCACGCACTTGCTATTCGGACTGTTTAATTAACTTAGTCTGGTATCAATATAACGTCAACGACGAACCTTATTAATTTTGGCAAGTTAAGTATCAAAATATGTATCATTATAGACTACTACACTCTGAGATCAGAACCAAAGGAAAAATCCCATTCATGTGTAAGCAAACTCGGAGCAAGTGCTTGTTGGAAGGTAATTTCTTCTTTTGCAATGTTACATTCTCACCCATTCTAAAGGGTTAGGCTCGTACCTGCGCCATCATTAAGGCAACAAAAACACCTGCAGTGAAAGGGTGTAATGGGCCTAGATCACCAGCTGGCCTTGTTGATCTGACACGCTCACCGACTTTCCACATGCGGGTCTGATCAATTTTACCCATTGGGAATGCAGGCAGACCCCCCTTCTCCTGTAACAAAGGTATGTTCATTAAAGTATTCAAAGAACTATGACTCCGAGAATCATGTACTTCTAAACCACAATAATCAAAATTTGGGCTTTCACCAATTGAAAACAGAAGGAGAACATACATAAAAGCGACGACCGGCCAAGACAACACTGCGGATCTCGCTGCCACTGGCAACATCTTCATATCATTCATACAAGATGTCCATGCATGGATAAAATGAGGCGCTATATGCAGCCTCAAATTCCCTTTTGCCATCTTCAGACAAAGAGTTGTAAATCTCTAACATTCCCTGTTGGGAAAAATAATAAAAACAATGACCACTTGTTCTTAAATTGACATACAAGCACGGACGTGCAAGGAACACACAGATATAAACTACAAATAATGAGTTCATGTGGGCAATACCATAGTCGAGATGGTCCTTGACACAATTCCAGTTATGCATTCAACAGTGTTTTTATAAGCCAAATCCTCACTCATTCCATTTTCTGTGTACCTTCTAAACAGGGACTCCACAATTGCTTGAACAGCACCAAGTAATATGCCTACAAAGCAGAGAAGAAGAGATGAGATATCAAGTTTACTGGATTCAAAGCATAAGCAAAGAAAAGAGAAAGAAAGTTACGATGTAGCGAATAAAACATACCTCGTTCGCCAAAGATGTCACTTTTGTATTCCTGCTCTAGTGTGGTGGCAAATGTGAAAGGAGAACCAAGGGCAACTGAGCAGCCCAGGGCCACATCTGTGGCTCTACCATCAACATCCTGTACAAACACAGCACATTCAGTATCCAGGCTATTGGGCCAGAAAATATGTAGTCAGAGAGAGAGAGAGAGAGCTGACCTGGTGGACTGCAAAACTGGAATTAATTCCCGCACCATTTATCTCTTTGCCTTGGACATAAAGTCTCCTTACAGATGGACCCATCCCCTTGGGACATACACCAATTACACTGATGTTCTTGGGAAAGTCAAGTGCCACTGACTGCAAATGCCCTAGAAGAAAACCATGGGAAGGACCAAGTGTACTATTTGGTTTCATGTGTGAAAATACTTTCTCATAATTATCGGCCTGCAACATGAGACAGTGAAATCCTTTCAGAATATGCTTTTAAGGGTACTCCGAAAACAGGCTCGTTCACCCACACACTCACGACTTCATTCCATTAGAGATTACTTTCTGTAATATGACTTGATTCTCAACAAAGTGAAACTTCACCAAGCAAACGTTACTTACGTTAGCACGGCAGCAATAATTTCCGACCAGCGAAACAAAATCATGCATAATTATGAAGATATTAAAAAACACTTGATTATTAACACCATCATTCAACACCCTTCAGCAGATATAGTTCGCGATATTACATCAAAGAAAAAACAAAACAATATTGTAATCCGATTATCAGTACTTCAGTATTAACCTATTTTCCAGAGTGACTTATTAGTAAGTACGAAAAGTCAGTTTCCAGGGATAACAAGATAAGAGATGGTTGAAAATGATAAATGGATTAGCAGACCCAATATCATTTTAGCAGAAATAGAAGCGCCGCCGCAACTACAAGTTACAGCCAATATTAGCAGACATACAATAACCAAAAGTGCAATCGACAGACCTGTGCAGATTCAGAGATTAGTAGCAACACGAGATCACTGCCTGAGATTGTTTCCCATATATCCCCCAAAATCCCATTCTCCTCAGTGAAACCAGCTGCACGAGCTTCAGCAAAAGAACGAGAACCCTTCCTGAGTCCAATCTGTAAAGTCACAAGTTAAATTAGTTAACCGCAAGGCATTGAAAAATAAGTCAGTAATTATATCTTTTTTTTTCATATGAAATATATTTTTAGTGTAAACAGAAAAGCATTTACCTTGACAACAATGTCAGACTTTGCTTCAACAAGAGAATCTCTTAGATTCTGAGCTTGAGCAGGTCGCTGAGGAAAAGATAGGTTAAGGACCCAAATAACATATAGTGACTGAGACAGTAAAACAACATACATTCGCATTCTACAACAGTGAAAAAAGCACGGAAAAGAATTACCATACGTAGCCACCCCCTCCCTATTCATACTGGATTACCATAATGAATCTATTGGCTCAGAGAACAACCATCCATATGGATACAGAAACGGAGAGAAAAGCTAAGAACCAATGCAGACCCAAATACTAAGCATGATATTCAATAAATCAACCATTTAACAAATAGATAAAATATATGAGAGAAAGTTCATTCACCTGAAGTTGCTGATGCCACCATTGTCCACCTAAACTAAGGCCTGCTGAGTAAGGATGTAATCAAATCGTGGAGCCCACTTCCTTGATCCCAACCGAGCTGTTGTGTACAGTTATCAACCATGAAAGAAACTCCCCGTGCATGTATGAAAGGATTCAAAGAATCCACCGACTCCATAACACTTTGAGATCAGAACGAAAGGAAAACCCCATTAATTTGTAAGCAACTAACAATTGCTTATGTTTGCAATGTTACATTCTCACCGGAGAACATACGTAAAATCGACGATCGGCCAAGACAACACTGCGGATCTCCCTGCCACTTGTTAAAGTCCCACATCGGTGGTGGGAAAGGAAACCAAGGGGTTTAAATATGATTACCCTACTCTAACTAATATCGAGGCATTTTGTGGTAAAACCACACACTTGACGGATTGGACAAATGGTTAAGTTGGAGACAGTATCGATGTCGTTAGAGCGGGGCAAGCCTGGCGATCCAAAAATTCCAACACCACTGGCAACATTTTCATAGCATTCATACAAGATGTCCATGCATGGATAAAGGCGCTATATGCAAGCCTCAAATTCCTTTTTACCATCTTCGAAGAGAGTTATAAATCTCTAACATGCCCGGTCGGGAAAAAAAAAATGATTCCACTATGTGGCGGAGCTAACATGGAGTCATTGGTTGCTCATAACCCCAATAGCGTTAAAACCATAATGCATACTTGTTTGTATATTTGCATATGACCCCTAAACATAATTGCAGCAAACTAAAGGAATGAGTCAAAAACACTGAATTACAAATTGCTGCTTCTTTTGTGCAGCCCCTGTACAGTTATTTGCAGAATTTCTTCTTTCTTTCTTTTGTCTTTCGTCTCCTATTTCTTGTGTGTGACCTTAATTATGGTATACAACAAGTATTTGATAAAAAGCCTCACTCGATATTCCTTGGCAAAAAGCGACAAACTACGACATATTTCGGCAGGGACCCACCAGAAGCTTGACAAAGTGATCCAATGAAGTCTTTTTGGCAAAAATTATGACTCAATTATTATAAAATTCTGGCTCCACCTTTACACTTGTTCTCAAATTGATATACAAGCACGGATATGCATAGGAACACATAGATATAATCATCGTCTAAGTGTAAAGGATGCAATCACAAGCGTTTGTATATTCTTTTCACATTTTTCACACCTTTACATTCATTATTATGAATTTTTATTTATTCTAAACTCATCGAAACACATTGCCCAAAACACATTGTTCACAAGGGTTTCTAGGATTTTAAAAATCCATACGACAATGTACCCATAGTCAAAGCGTAGAGGATGCTGGGTCACGAGCGTTTGCATATTTCTTCACATTTTTCATACTTCTGATTAATTATTATGAATTTTTTTATTGTGCTTTGGTATTTTTAATATGCTTGGTATTTTTAACGTGCATTGGAATTTTATAATCTCACTTATGCGAGATTAAATACTATGCCTCCTGTAGTAAGGTATTTTGGTACTTTAAAATTATCAAACTAACTTTTTTCCTATCAGATTGAAAGGGGTATCCGTGGATAAACCTGTTAAGAACCTGTCAGTGACGGGTAACCCAATTAGTTAACGTGTTAACCCCAAACTCATTACTGTCGTGTCGTTTTGAATCAGGTTATCTAATTGTGTAAGAAATTGTCAGGTCTATTAGGGACTCTCAAAAGTGAGACTTCAGTTGCCTCTCAAAACTTTTTACTTCAATTTTTGGTTTTCAGTTGAAGATTTTAAGTATTTACCAAATAAGATTTCGGTTTTCATATTTCAAATAAATAAAAACAAAACTAAAGACGAAATAATGATTTTCAAACCATCCTTAACTAAAATAAAAATCCAAGATGGCTGAGGATCCACGAGTACATTTCAGAACACAACGTGAGCAAGTATATTTACGCACACAAGGACAAAAGGTAAGTGTCAGGTCCCAAATTAAATGAAAGGTCAATTTACTAATAATAATCTTACAGGTCTATATCAACATATTTTCTAAGGCACGTACCACTCTGATCATTTTTTGGGGCACTGAAACTGCTATAAACGCCATTCTCTCTACCACCTTGAGTAGTATATAAATCGCAGAGCAAGTCTACCATTTCAGTATATCTGCTCATCATCATATCCTTTACCAAAATCCAGCTTGCTTCTACTACACTAGCTAGCTACCCATGGAGATCCTAAACCTGCAGCTATGGAAGTATATGTGCTTGGGCTTGATCCTCATGTTGGGAGCTTGGTCTTCTCAAGCCACTTCTCGCAGTCTGCAAGATGCAACAACGTATGGGAGATACGAGCAATGGTTGGCTCGTTATGGCCGCGTATATAATGACGTCGATCAGAAGGAAACTCGTTTCAAGATATTCAAGGAAAATGTGGCGTTTATAGAATCTTCTAGTAAGGATGCAAACAAACCTTACAAATTAAGTGTCAATCAATTTGCAGACCTTACAAATGAAGAGTTCAAAGCCTCAAGAAATGGATTCAAGGGCCATGAATGTTCCACAAAGACTTCTTTCAAATATGAAAATGTGACTGCTGCTTTGCCAGCAACAATGGACTGGAGAAAGAAAGGAGCTGTAACCCCCGTCAAGGACCAAGGCCAATGTGGTAAGTACATAAACGTCTAGCTTCCTGCCATTAATTTAGAGAGACACTATATATATTCATCTTTAATATATTCCTAATCTAACTACTTTTGATTCCAATCGAAATACAGGATGTTGTTGGGCTTTTTCAGCAGTTGCCGCCACCGAAGGTGTTACACAGCTTACAACTGGTAAATTGATCTCTTTGTCTGAGCAAGAGCTTGTTGATTGTGACACCGCTGGTGAAGACCAAGGTTGTGAGGGTGGCTTAATGGACGATGCGTTTCAGTTCATCCAACAAAATCACGGGATTAGCACAGAAACTAATTACCGCTACAACGGTGTTGATGGTACATGTAACACCAAGAAGGAAGCCATCATTGCAGCCAAGATAACTGGCTTCGAGGATGTGCCTGCAAATAGTGAAAAGGCCCTTCTTACCGCCGTTGCTCATCAACCTGTTTCCGTTGCCATCGATGCCAGCGGTTCCGACTTCCAATTCTATTCAAGTGGTGTCTTCACTGGAACTTGTGGAACGAGTCTTGACCATGGTGTTACCGCTGTTGGATATGGCGTGAGTGAGGATGGGACTAAGTATTGGCTGGTGAAGAACTCATGGGGTGCAGAATGGGGCGAAGCTGGGTACATAAGAATGCAAAGAGATGTTGCTGCAGCCGAAGGACTTTGTGGGATTGCTATGTCTGCCTCTTACCCCACAGCTTAGTTAATTAAATCAATGCCTACTAGCTATATGCCTTGTAGGTAGTCTGATATGTATCTACCTGTATGTGTAAAATATTTATAAGATAATCAAGATAATTGTTGGGCATTTCTCATCTAAATTTAATATACTCGCTTTCTTGGTCATCTGGTGTCCAAGAATTCATGATCACACACAATTAGATTTGATATGAAAGATAAAAAACCAAAATCACACATTTATTTTCTATCTTAGTCACCCGGTGACCAAAAGAACATGTGGTCCAAGTTCGCATTGCCCTCCCACTAATCAAAAGAATTGCAATCAAACATCTATATATTCAGGCAGCTATTGGGCTTTTGCAGCAGTGAGAGGCTGACAAATGGTCAATTAAACTTTGTCTGAGCAACAAGTGGTTGATTGTGATACCCGTGGTGAAGACCTAGGTTGTGGTGGTAGCTACCTTGACGGTGCCTTTGAGTTCATCAATCAAAACCATGTGATTAGCTCCGCAAGGACCGCAACCCCGGTGTTAGACGGTACATGGAGCATCGAAGGCCCTCATACAGCCAATATAACTGGCTATGAAGACGTGCCGATAAGCAATGAGAAGGCCCTATAAGACTCATGTTGAGTTGTCAATTATTATGAAATGAATTACTTAAAAAGCAAATAACTTGATCTTCAAGATATTTGACTTTTAACGTAATTCAATATTGGTTAGTAAGAATCATGGAACCAAGATATATTAGTTGACTAATTGAAACCCTAATTAAGTAAGACATATTGTACATGCCTTCACTATCATGTTTAACATTGAGCGCGACGAACAGAAATTGGTCTCGCAAAGCTTTATAGCGTCGAACAAACGTATGGGCGACGAAAACTCCATCACGCAAAGATCGGGAAGAAAGACATTGCACGACGAACAAAAGCGTTGGTCGCAGAAAATAGGGCGCAACGATTCCTCATTCATCGCACCAAAGTTTTAGAAACGAATATGTTCGTCGCACAAAATGCCAAGATACAAACTTAGGACGACTGATATTCGTCTCTAAAAACTTTGCGCGACGAAAGTGAGTTATCGCAAAAAAGTATGCACGACAAAGCTATTCGTCACGCAAGAAAAAAATTATATTTTTTGTTCTAGGTTTAATTTTGTAATAAAACAATAAAATTAAATTGAAATAAAAAAATGTAATGAAGAGAAAAATAATTTATTTAAAATAAAATAAAAATAAAATGTATGAACAAGGAAAAAGTTTTAAAAGTAAGGGACTAAACAACTAAGAAAAAAAGGTGGAATAATCTGTCACGCCCTAAATATGTCATGGGTGTTGAAATGATAACTTATCCGGATCCAAACACATTGGTAGGCCAACAAAGCCAGGGTCAATCACAATTCAATTAACCACAACGAATTTCCTTATTTGAAACTTATTCATAACATTTATTTCGGCTGGATCTAACTTGAGGGATCAAGCCAGTCGTAGTTCACAACCCTATCTATGCTGGAATTCTTGACTGATCTATTAGTCATGGTATTCATTTATATATATAATTACAAGAGTGGACCAACACAGTCTCATTTACAGAAAGTATATCAACACGATCAAACTAATTGAATGATTACATGGAAAGTCAATCAGCAACTACAAAGGAAGGAAATCAGCCAGATTCTTATAAAGGTGGACTTTCTTATGTTTGCCTAATTTCAGGAGATGACTAAGATGATGGCTTCGTCAGAGGCATATGTTTCTCATCACCCCCCCCCCCCCAAGCGAGACGAAACGTAATGGAGCTTGAGCTTGGGAACTAAAGAATGAAATCGTTGGCGAGTGAGTCCCTTAGTAAAGATATTGGCAAGTTGATGCGCAGATAGGACATAGCAAGTGCGGAGGACACCAAAGTTGAGCAGCTCCCTAACAAAGTGATAGTCAATTTTGATGTGTCTAGTCCTTGCATGAAAGATAGGGTTCACATCAATATGAGGAGCAGACATGTTGTCAACAAAAGTGCAAGGAGGTACATGCAAGGCGATGCCAAGTTCACAAAATAAGTAGCAGAACCCACGAATTTCAGTTGCCGTAGTAGCAAGGGCACGATATTCAGCCTCCGTGCTAGACCTTGAGACAGTAGATTGCTTTTTGGCAGTTCATGTAAGAAGATTAGGTCCAAGAAAGATGCACACACCAGTGGTAGAGCGACAATCATCAACACGTCCAGCCCAATTGGAGTCTAAGAAACCATAAAGGTTGAAATGAGGTGCCTTAAGAAAAAGAAGACCATGAGATAGAGTACCTTTAACATAGCGGAGGATACGTTTTGCACTTTGTGGATGTGTCATGCGTGGAGCATGCATAAATTGACACACTTGATTGGCTGCATAAGCTATGTCGGGTCGAGAAAGTGTAAGATGTTGTAAGCCACCAACAATGCTCCGATAAGTAGACAGATCAGTTAAAGGGTCACCGTCTAAGGAAGATAGTTGAGTAAAGGAACTCAAGGGAGTGGGACTCGGTTTGCATGACTCCATATGGAACTTCTTGAGAAGATCAAGTGCATATCAAGTTTGACAAAGAGAAATCGTAGTAGAGGTACGATTAATCTCTAGTCCAAGGAAGAAATTAAGATCACCCATCCGGCGACTATCAAACTTGGAGCACAACACATCAATAAAGGAAGAGATTTCCGTGGCATTATGGACTGTGATAATGATATCATCAACATAGATAAGTACAAAATTAGAGGACTGTGAACCATGATGAATAAATAATGAGGCATCAGAGTGGCTCTGGAAAAATCCCTGGGTGAGTAAAAATGAAGCGAGGCGCTGAAACCAAGCATGAATGGCTTGTTTAAGGCCATAAAGAGCCTTATGGAGTTTACACACATATTTGGGACAGCTAGGATCAACAAACCAAGGTGGTTGTTTCATATAAACTTCCTCTTGTAGTATGTCGTTGAGAAAGGCATTGTGAACATCCAACTGTTGGAGTGTCCAACCAAATGAGATGGCTAAAGAGAGTATTGTGTGAATAGTCGCAGGCTTGACAACGGGACTAAACGTTTCGTCGTAGTCCAAACCTTCTTGTTGATTAAACCCATTGGCAACTAACCATGCTTTATGCCTTTCGATAGAACCATCCGCTTTTCTTTTCACTTTGAAGACCCACTTACACCCAATAACATTCATAGATGGTGAATAGGGCATAAGGGACCAAGTATGATTGTGCATGAGAGCGTCATATTCAGCTTGCATAGCATGTTGCCAATGTGCGTGCTTAGAAGCTTGAGAATAACTTGAAGGTTCATGAGAAAGTGGATCATTCAAAGTGGCAGCTAAGGCATAAGGCAATAGATATGGAGAAGTGCTATAAATAAGTGAATTTATGCTTCGAAATTTGTTATGGCCTGGAGAGTGATCAGGAGAAGTTGGTGGTGCTGCAGATGTTGCTGAAATAGGCGATGATGGTGATGAAATGGCTGTTGTAACATAGGGAGTTGCTGCCGTGTCAAGAGAAGTTACCATGTGAAGAGATGTTGCCCTAGTTGGAGGTGTTGCCATATTAGGAGGTGTTGGCATATCAGGTTCTGCCATATGAGGAGTGTGCACCAGACTTGAATAAGGAGTAATTGGCTCAATGAGGACTGGGGCTGGTGAAGGCAAGGAGAATGAGGCAGCTTCCTTGTTCCTGGATGTAAGCTCAGAAAAAGGGAATATAAGTTCATCAAAGGTTACATTTCGTGAAATATAAACACGACCTGTGATGGGATCTAAACATCGATAACCCTTGTAATGTAAATCATAACCAATGAACACACATTTTACTGACTTAGGCATAAGTTTGTGCTTGTTATATGGCACCAAGTGTGGGAAACATGCACAACCAAATGCTTTGAGCATCTTATAATTAGGGGACGCTGAAAAAGTTTCTCATATGGATATATGTTTGCAAGATTCACTATTGGCAGCCGATTAATAAGATAAATGGAAGTAGAAAAAGCTTCAGCCTAAGAACTTGATGGAAATCGAGATTGAGTCAATAAACACAACCCTTTTTCAACAATGTGACGATGTTTTCTTTCGACGATGCCATTTTATTGAGGCATATAAGGACAAGAGATTTGATGCCCAATACCATTATCACGAAGAAATTGCATGAATAACCAACTTGTGAATTCACCATCACCATCCATTGGCAACGTTTTGATATTTAAATTGAGTCGATTTTCATTCATCTTTTGAAACCCAATAAAGGTGGAAAGCACATCGGATTTTTTGAGTAATGGATACAGCCATACGTAACGGGTGTGATCGTCCACAATGGAGAGATAAAATCTATATCCAAAGTTTGATCAAACAGGTGCCGGTCCCCAAATATCCAAGTGCAATAATTCTAATGGTTTTTGTGTATCGGAAGTGCGATTAGAGAAAGGTAATCTGCAAGATTTTCCCATGGAACAAACATGGCAAGTTTTATTAGAATCAATCTCACCACTAATAGGTAAATGGTGTTTATTCAAAATCATCTGAAATACATGAAGGGATTCGGGCGACCTGTTTCCCCCCCATCGCGACCCCGTTGCCCGACGAAAATTTTGGCGGTCTTCCACCATTTTTCCGGTGAATTTCACCAAACTATCACCTAGAAACTCCCCACCGGCCTTCCCTCTCCATTTTACACCCAAGATCATTGGGGTTTTGGCCCCGTATCACGAAGAATGGAACCGTGGCTTCCGAGGACCCCACGGTGGCGATCCGCCACTCCAATAACCCTCACCATCGATGACCACCACCAAAAGACTCCCCGCAACCTCAGAAACAAAGCCCAAGCAGTGGTGGAGGCGTCGGAGCTCGTATGGGAACCGAATCGAAGCACACTCATTTCTAGGGTTTCCAATTGTCCAAGGCTGATTTCAGGTGTTTCTCGGCATAATTGGACTTCGGCCCAGGTATGAAAATTATTCCTCTCATTAAGATCTACATGCCTGAAAAATTTGGTAATTTTTTAAAATAGTTCAATTTTCCGGCAAGTCGGGGCGGTTGGCCACACAGCGGCGCGTGGGCCGAGACCCCACCTGCCCTTCCTAGACTAATTTGGATACCCTGATTCCATATGTAATGTCCGATTGACAAAATCTCGTTGTATTACTATAGTTTTGATAGAGACCGCCACTTGGTCATTATATAAATCGACGATCAGACCATTGGATCGTTACCAAACCTTAACACGTTATAGTAAGTAATATTTAAGGATCATAGGAACTGATGAATTGGGAATCCGACATACGGATCTTCCCAAATTGAATTTCTAAGTTTTTAAAACCAAACGTTGATAGCAACCTAATTCTAGCAAGTGGCGAAGATCCAACCGTTGGATCGTTTCAAAATTTTAGAATATTGTTCTAGAAGATAAACGAGACCGTTGGGAAATTATGGATCGGAAATCCGTGGGCGGATGTTCCAGATTGACTTGCACAGGGTTGTGGACCTCACATTTGATAGAGACTTGACTTTTGATCAATATGCTACGAATTGATCTTAAATATTAAAATTAGTATTACTAGAGACTATGTAGGACTTAGTGGGCCTATATTGGTTAGTTAGTTAGCCCAGATAATATATACATCGGTTTACGTGTATGGGGCATCATATTGTAATATATATGTGTTTATTTATCTTCTTAATAATGTGAATGATAAGTATGATAAATGTTATGACCATGTGATTCAAGAATGCTATTAGAAGTATTCTGTAGAACTTATATGCTTGTGTGACATATTAGTTGGTGGCCATGAGAAGTTGATGGTGTTGGTGACTACGTTGTAACTCACAGGGGTTGAGGTATGGGTAGGTTGAGTGTTGAATTTACTGCACCATGTAGCAGTGGTACATGGATGGTCCTGCTTGGTATATTTGCGATGGGGGACCATACATATTTCAGGGGTGATCATGCTTAGTATATCTGGGATGGGTGATCACCGCCTACACGATTAGACTATGTTTATGGTTCTGCTTGGTATATCCGTGATGGGGGACCATACGCATTCTAGGAGTGATCATGCTTGGTATATCCACGATGGGTGATCACTACCTAGAGCTATAGGATACAATCCTGCTTGATATATTCGCGATGGGGGACTATTAGGGGTGATCATGCTTGGTATATCCACGACCGGTGATCACTGCCTATGTTATTAGACTATGCATATGGTTTTGCTTGGTATATCCGCGATGAGGGACCATATGCATTCTAGGAATGATCATGCTTGGTAAATCCGCAATGGGTGATCACTACCTAGAGTTATGATGTGGTTCTGCTTGGTATATCCGTGATGGGGGACCATACGTATTAAAGGGTGATCATGCTTGGTATATCCGCGATGGGTGATCACTGCCTACATGATGAGATTATGCCTATGGTTCTGCTTGGTATATCTGCAATGGGGGACCATACACATTCTATGGGTGATGAGGATTAATGTTATTTGGTACATTTTGATAGGCGATCATATTTTGGTTGGATTCCGTTGAGTGGTCTGAAATCCCTATTCTTGCTCATTTCCATAAAGTTAGTCCGACCCTAGATTCGAGTGAGTAAGAATTGCTCACAGTAGACGTTATGTTTATAAAGTAGAATTATCATGTTATGACTTGGAATTCAGGTAGGGAATTATGCAGAATTCCTTCATTAAATTTCGTATATTGAAATGTGATCTTACTGATTGATTAATGTAGTTAAATGTTAATATAATACATCTCTTATTCTTAGGATTGATTGATTTGAGTGATTGTGGAATGATGTTGGATATGATTGTTATTATTATGATTAGACTCGTTGACCAATGTAGCTAAAGAATAACATTATGCTTCGTTGATTGTTCTTTGAGATGTTGCATACTATGAATTGCGGTATAAGGTGAAACATAGTGATTTATATGATGGATGAATTGGAAATCTTGATTGTAATGTAGGTTTGTTATGTAGCCCTAAATCTAGTAATTTCATGCTTGTCAAGTTCTAATAATTGATTGAGGGATGCTATGTCTTCCGGTTCAAACGTACCGTGATAACTTCAGGGTGTAAGGAATGGTGAACAACGAATGGCTTGATCCCTATTTAGGGTACGTAGGCAGCCTAACGAGGAGGTTAGATGCAACCATAAAGTATACGAAAATTACTAAGCAATTCGAATCTTGAATTATGCTTTGTACAAATCCTGGAGGCGAGGTCTGTTTGATGTACAGATACTTGGTGACGTCACATGTCGATCCTGGACATATGTCAGGATCGGGGAATTGAAGTTCGAAACTATCGAACTTGAGGTGAGCTTAATTTGATAATAAATGGAGTGGGAACGTCATGTTATGTTTCGGTATCAGTTGAATTATTGCGGTGTTGTGTAGGTCGACAATGGAAATTTGGAGGACAGAATTTTTTTTAAGGGGGGAATAATGTGAAATCCTGTTCCTGGATTTCACTGTTATAATCTACGTGTTTGTATTATTGAGATTTTATACTATTTTTCTAGAATTTATATTAATTTATTTGAATTTAGATTTTAATTAAACTAATTACAAAGTTTAAAGTTTTGAAAATAATCATCTAAAAATCCGTGAACTTTTTAGGGTCACACTAAATATAATTGGATAGATCTCGGTCCTACGAGCGCATAGGTGAAAGCCGTTTGCAAATTGGAATTATAACGGAAAAGTTACGGGCATTCAAAATCGTTTCCTTTCTTTTATTAAAATTTAATTTATATATTAATTGAATTCCCACCAGGTGGGAATTCGGCCCAATCAGAAATAAGACCAAGGCAACCAATCAGAAGGGAGGACTCAGCCTAATTAGATGTGAGGTAATAAGAACCAATCTGAAGAAAGGAAATGGGAGGCTGCCCAATGGGGGAGAAGAAAAAGGAGAAACAAGAGGGAAAGGAGGAAGGGAGAAAACCAGTAGATTCGGGGTGACCTGTTCCCCCCCATCGCGACCTGGTTGCCCAAAGAAAATTCCGGCGTTCTTCCGCCGTTTTTCCGGCGAATTTCACTAAACTATCACCTAGAAACTCCCTACCGGCCTTCCCTCTCCATTTTACACCCAAGATCGTTGGGTTTTGGCCCCGTATTGCGAAGAACAGAACTGTGGATTCCGGGGACCCCACGGCGGCGATCCTACCCTGATTCCATATGTGACGTCTGATTGACGAAATCTCGTCGTATGACTATAGTTTTGATAAAGACCGCCACTTGGTCATTATATGAATCGACGATCCGACCATTGGATCATCACTAAACCTTGACAGGTTATAGTAGGTAATATTTGAGGATCATAGGAACTGACAGATTGGGAATCCGACGTACGGATCTTCCCAAATTGAATTTCTAAGTTTGTAAAACCAAACGTTGATAGCAACCTAATTCTTGCAATTGGTGGAGATCCGACCGTTTGATCGTTTCAAAATTTTAGAATATTGTTCTAGAAGATAAATGAGACCCTTGGGAAGTTATGGATCGAAAATCCGTAGGCGGATGTTCCATATTGACTTGTACAGGGTTATGGACCCCACCTTTGACAAAGACTTGACTTTAGGTCAATATGCTACGAATTGATCTTAAATATTAAAATCAGCATTACTAGAGATTATGTAGGGCTTAGTGGGCCTATATTGGTTAGTGAGTTATCCCAGATAATGTATACATCGGTTTACGTGTATGGGACATCATATTGTGATATATATGTGTTTATTTATCTTCTTAATAATGTGAATGATAAGTATGATAAATGTTATGACCATGTGATTCTAGAATGCTATTAGAAGTATTCTGTAGAACTTATATGCTTGTGTGACATATTAGTTAGTGGCCATGAGAAGTTGATGGTGTTGGTGACTACGTTGTAACTCATAGGAGTTAAGGTGAGGGTAGGTTGAGTATTGAATTTAATGCACCATGTAGCAGTGGTACATGGATGGTCTTGCTTGGTATATCCGCAATGGGGGACCATACGTATTTCAAGGATGATCATGCTTAGTATATCCGCGACGGGTGATCACCACCTGCACGATTAGACTATGCTTATGGTTCTATTTGGTATATCTGTAATGGGGGACCATACTCATTCTAGGAGTGATCGTGCTTGGTATATCCGCGATGGGTGATCACTACCTAGAGCTATAGGATATAGTCCTGCTTAATATATCCACAATGGGGGACTGTTAGGGGTGATCATGCTTAGTATATCTGCGATGGATGATCACTGCCTATGTTATTAGACTATGCATATGGTTCTGCTTGGTATATCTGCGATAGGGGACCATACGCATTTTATGAGTGATCATGCTTGGTATATCTGCGATGGGTGATCACAACCTAGAGTTATGATGTGGTTCTGCTTGGTATATCCGCGATGGGGGACCATACGTATTGAAGGGTGATTATGCTTAGTATATCCACGATGGGTGATCACTGCCTGAACTATGAGATTATGCCTATGGTTCTGCTTAGTATATCCGCGATGGGGGACCATACGCATTCTAGGAGTGATGAGGATTAGTCGTATTAGGTACATTTTGATAGGCAATCATATTTTGGTTGGATTCCATTGAGTGGGTAGGAATCCCTATTCTTGCTCATTTCCATAACGTTAGTCCGATCCTAGATTCGAGTGAGTAGGAATTGCTCACAGTAGACGTTATGTTTATAAAGTAGAATTATCATGTTATTACTTGGAATTCAGGTAGGGAATATGTAGAATTCCTTCATTAAATTTCATATATTAAAATGCGATCTTACTGATTGATTAATGTAGTTAAATGTTAATATAATACATCTCTGATTCTTAGGATTGATTAATTGGAGTGATTGTGGAATGATGTTGGATATGATTGTTATTATTATGATTAGACTCGTTGACCAATGTGGCTAGAGAATAACATTGTGCTTCGCTGACTGTCCTTTGAGATGTTGCATACTATGAATTGCGGTATAAGGTGAAACATAGTGATTTATATGACGGATGAATTGGAAAACTTGATTGTCAAGTAGGTTTGTTATGTTGCCCTAAATCTAGTAAATTCATGCTTGTCAAGTTCTAATAATTGATTGAGGGATGCTATGTCTTTCGGTTAGAACGTACCATGATAACGTCAGGGTGTAGGGAATGGTGAACTACGAATGGCTTGATCCCTATTTAGGGTACGTAGGCAGTCTAACGAAGAAGTTAGATGCAGCCATAAATTATACGAAAATTACTAAGCAATTCGAATCTTGAATTATGCTTTGTACATATCCCGGAGGCGGGGTCTGTTTGATATACGGATACTTGGTGACGTCACGTGTCGATCCTGGACGTATGTTGGGATCGGGGCATGACACAAGATGTCTGCAGTTTGATCTTCAGTGGAAATATACAAGACCTCCAAATCTCCTTGTTGAACACGCTCCCAAACAAAATGATAATCAGTATCCCGATGTTTTATTCTAGAATGGAACACTGGATTGGCACTGAGAGAAATTGCAAACATATTATCACAGTGAATACTTGGTGGATGAGACAGGAAAACTTCCAAATCCTTCAGTATGTTCCTCACCCAAGCTATATCAGCAGCAGTATGTGCAAGTGCTTTGTATTCAGCCTCAGTAGAATTTCGAAAACTGAGGTTTGCTTATTAGATCGCCATGAGATAGGATTATTGCCTAAGAACACAACATAACCAGTACCTGACCTCCTTGTGTTCAAATCAGTTGCCCAATCAGAGTCTGAGAAAGCATTTAATTGAGGTAGTGTTGATGCAGAATATAAGACTCCAGTATCCATTGTCCCTTGTAAGTATTTAAGGATCTATTTCACAGCTCCAAAATGAAATTCAGTAGGTGATGACATGAACTGACAAACAGTATTGACCGCATAGGCAATGTCTGGCCTAGTAAAAGTAAAGTATAACAAAGAGCCTACTATACTCCTATACAAGGTTGGATCTGTCAACAAAGTACCTTCTGATTCCAGCAATTGATGGTGTGGTTTACATGGAGTTGGAGCTGGTTTACATGTCTCCATACCAACTTTATGATTCAAATCCTTGATATATTTAGATTGATTTACAAAAATATCACCATTGTCCTTGTATTGAATCTGTAGGCCCAAAAAATATGTGAGCTTGCCCATATCGTTTAAATCAAACACTGCAGATAACTCTTGAATCACCCCTTGTATCTTCTCAGAATTAGAGCCAGTTAATATGATGTCATCAACATATAATAACAGGATGATTATATCAGACTCATCTTGTTTCATAAACAAACTAGTATCAGAAGCTAAGGCACAAAATCCCAATGCTCCTAGATAGGTTGTGAATTTTGAATTCCAAGCTCTCGGAGCTTGTTTAAAACCATATAATGATTTAACAAGTTTGCAGACATGTGTGGGATGAGATGCATCAACAAATCCTTGAGGCTACTTCATGTATACTTCCTCTTGTAAATCCCCATGAAGAAAGGCATTTTTGATGTCCAATTGTCTAAGATTCCAATGATTCACAGCAGCCAAAGCTAAAACAATCATTACTGTAGTGTGTCGAACAACAGGACTGAAAGTGTCCATATAATCAATGCCATGTTCTTGAGAAAATCCCAGAGCAACAAATCGTGCTTTATATCTTGAGATTGTACCATCTGGATTCTTCTTTACTTTATAGAACAACTTGCTTCCAACTATAGCTCGATTTTCTGGAGATGGAACCAAAACCCAAGTGTCCTAAACTCTTAATGAGTCATACTCTTCCTGCATTGCTACTTACCATTGTGGGATTGTTGATGCCTTTCTAAAAGATGCTGGTTCTTGTATATCAAGTATTTCAGATAAGAATGAATATCCACCAGTGAATGGATTTTCCTCAGTAATCTGTAAAGAATGAAGTTCAGGAAATGAGACTAGAAAAGCAGCATAATTCTTTCTTTCAATATCACCACTTTTTAATCTAGTGGTCATGGAATGTGTAGAATCAGGAGCAAAAAGATATGGTTCAAGAGTAGGTGAAAGTGGAAGAATTACCTCAAGTTTAGTGGTTGAGTGGACAGGCAACATTGATGTTGTACCAGAATGAGGAGAAGAGTGATGATTTGTATGATGAAACTGCAGACTGTTGTCATTTAATTCTGACATATGTTAATCACTGTTATTTAGAACTAAGTCACTGTTCCCTGAATTTGCATTTCTGTCACTAACATAGTGACTGCTTCTGTCATCAGTACCTGAAGATTGACTCCTCTCAGACACTGATATATCTCTTCTTTCTGGAACTAAGGCACTGTTCTTTGAATTTGCATTTTTGTCACTAACAGAGTGACTGCTTCTGGCACTAGTACCTGAAGATTGACTCCTCTCAGACACTGATACATCTCTTCTTTCTGGAACCATGATTTGATTAGCATATGTATTCTGAGATACTCCTCTTGGTACATTGACTTGTACAATTACTGGAGCAACTGAACTTCTCTATGTTTCCCTTGAACCATGATATCACATACTTGCCTAAATGGAAAAACAGCTTCATCATGAATTACACTTCTGGAGATGATAAACTTCTTTGTTTGAGTGTTGTAGCACAGTACCCCTTTATAACCAGTAGCAAATCCCAAAAATACGCATTGTATTGATCTTGGTTGTAATTTGTTCTTATTAAAATGTCTGAGAAGAGGATAGACAACTGTTCCAAAAACTTTTAATGAATGAATATCAGGATTACATTTGAACAGAACCTGATACGGAGATTTCATGCCTAAATTCTTGCAAGGCATTCTATTGCATGAGAACAACTATGATACTAAAAATGAGTTGGTAGTTTTGCATCTAACATTAAACTGATAGCTGTCTCCAGAACATGCCTATGTTTTCTCTCAGCTAGGCCATTCTGTTGTGGTGTGTGTGGACAATAAGTGAGATGAACAATGCCTTTACTATTTAAGAACTAATGAAACTTGTTACTCATATATTCACCCCCACCATCTGATTGAAAATACTTAATAATAACATTAAACTGTGTAGCAATGAATGCAAAGAAGTTGCAAAATATTGGAAAAGCATCAGATTTATTCATCATTGGGAAAATCCATACAAATCTGGAACAGTCATCAACAAAACTTGTGTAATATCTAAAACCTTCTATAGACTTCATTGGTGAAGGTCCCCATACATCTGAATGGATCTTCTCAAATACAACACTTGATCTATCTTGTTTTACATGAAAAGGTAATCTACTCATAATTCCATGAATACATGCAGATTATAGTGATGGACATGAATCTGTTACAACAGGTATCTCAGTAATATTCATCATGTTATGTAATACTTGTTCAGATGGGTGACCCAACCTTTTATGCCAAACTGAGCTCTTAATCTTCTTTCCAACAAAGGCAGCACTACTTCCAAGCTTTGCACCAAAAGACTTTGAAAACACAGGAACTGGAATTTGGAACGGCTCCCCATCATCACTCTTTCCTTGGTACAACATCATCCGAGTTGCCTTGTCCTGTATAAAGAAAACCACATCACAAATGAACCAACATCCATTATCTCTACACAATTTCTTGACAGATAGTAAATTCATAGTAATTCGGGGCACATGTAAGACATTGTGCAAAAATAAATCATATATGCTGAGAAGTTTGAATGATAGATGAACCAATATTTGAAACTAGCAAACCTTCTCCACTGTCAACAGTTATTTTGGCATCACCATTGTAAGGAACAAGATTGTTCAAGACATCTAAGTTTGATGTCATATGGTGAGTAGCATCTATATCAACTACCCATGTATCAGCTGAAGCAAAATCATGAATGTTCTGGACACCATTTGTACCATTTGTTGTATTTGAACCTTGAACAGTCATTCCTACAGATGCAGGAGGTGGAGCACCTTGATATGAGAAGTTGTTCCTGTGAAAATACTCAAATGCAATGTGTCCTTTCTTGCCACAAATTTGACATGTCACAAATCCTCCAGAGGCTTGACCATTATCAATTCTGTAATAGCAGTTAGGTGTTGTGTGACCCCTTCTTGAATATATCTGACACTCATGAGATATAGCAGACTTGTAATTAGTGTTTCCATTCCAAGAATTGACTTGTTTGCTTCCATTTGAAGAATTCTAAGACCCACTGAACTGAAAGCCTTTTCCATTATCATGAGAGAAATTAAAGCCAGAATCAGATCTGTTTCCAAAGTTAGAATAAGACCTGAAGTTGTTGCCTCCTCCATTATTTCTTCTGTTATTGAAATTGTTGTAATTTGGCCTTTGGTGAAAATTTTGTTGAAAGTTCTTGCCCCCATTGCTTCCATAACCAGATCATCCATTAAAACTCCTATCTCCATATCTATCATTAGAACTATTTCCTTGTAACCTCTGTGAGTTTGAGCTTTCACCTTTCTCATAGCTTTGATATTGCCCCTGTGAGTGTGAAGAATGCCCTTGAACAGACTTTGCAGAAATGGATTGAGACAGACTCTGTACTCTGGACTCAATACTTGCTTCAGCCCCCAGAAGTTGTGCCCTGAAATCTGTCATTGAAATTGATGTTTCTCTGGCAAGGATTATTGTCTTTACCATCTCAAACTCTGGTGGTAACCCAGATAAGGCAGCAATTACCAAATCATTTTCAATGATCTTCTCCCCTGCAGCCACTAATTGATCTTTAAGCCCCTTCAATCGCAACAAATATTTATCCACTAAATCAGACCCATTTTGTATCTTGTGAAATTCAGTCTTAAGCTGATTAATTTTGACCACAGATACATATGCATAACGTTCTTGTAGACATTTCCATGCTTCATGAGAATTCTTGCAACCAATAACATAGTTTATGGCTTCATCTAAGAGAGTGGCAATGAGCAAACTTAACAAAGATACATCAGTCTTAACCCATTCTTTGTAAGCTGTGAAAATTTCCTTTGCCACTCCAGCTTCAGGAGTAATACAAAACTTTGGCGGACATTGTGACTTTCCATCAAAGAAATCAAAAAGATCATATCCTCGAAGAACAGATTGAAACTGATAATTCCATTTGATGAAATTATCTTCTTGTAACTTCACAGTAATCATACCCAAAAGACTCTCGATTTTAACAGTAATGAACGCCATATCTACTCAAGAACACAAAATCTTTACACAATTCAATCAATTACTAGACATTTGCTTGTTGCAATCAACACACTCTTGGCAATCGGCCTTTATCGAGTGAACAAATCTCAAATCAATCAAGAACTAATCTTTCAAACAGAAAGGAATGGCAATCGGCCCTTGTATTCCTTCAACAACCTTGCAGAAATTGGCTATCGGCCTTAACAGACAAACTTGCATACAAGAAATTTTCATTGCGACGTATAGACAAACAGATGGAGTGCATGAGATAGAAACGAAACCTGAATCACCATTTCTTGATCCGAAAAGCCCATCGGAGATCAACAACCAATGATCAGATCACAGCGGAACAAACAACCCAAGAATCGAAACCGTCGATGAATGATACCATGATAACCATTCTTAAATTATGCAGAAAACTCAAGACTTTCGAAGAACACTCGAAGAACAAATGAATGAATCTTTAGAGGGAAAACAAATGAGAAGGATATGATCTTTTGTGTTGATGAATGCTGAATGAATTACATTTGCATAGCTTGGTCTGTTACATAAAGCTCTAGAGACTTAGCATCCAAGCTACAGTGCTAACTAACACAACCAATTTCCAACAAACTCTCTAACAGCTTATGCTAACATGGCACTCCAAATACTAACAACCTAACATCCTATGCTGACATGGCATACACTACTAACAGCTATATTCAACACTAACGATTGCTTGTGTTTGCAATGTTACATTCTCACCGGAACATACGTAAAATCGATGACCGGCCAAGACAACAATGCGGATCTCCCTACCACTAGCAACATCTTCATAGCAATCATACAAGATGTCCATGCATGGATAAAGGCGCTATATGTAGCCTCAAATTCCTTTTTACCATCTTCAAAGAGAGTTATAAATCTCTAACATGCCCCGTCAGGAAAAAAAAATGATTCAACTATGTGAGGGAGCCAACATGGGGTCATTGGTTGCTCATAACCCCAAAAGCTTTAAAATCATAATGCATACTTATTTGTATATTTGCATATGACCCCTAAACATAATTGCAGCAAACTAAACGAATAAGTCAAAAACACTGAATTACAAATTGCTGCTTCTTTTGTGCAACCCTCGTACAGTTATTTGTAGATTTTCTTCTTTCTTTCTTTTGTCTTTCTTCTCCTATTTCTTGTATGTGACCTTATGGTATACAGCAAGTATTTGATAAAAAGCCTCACTCAATATTCCTTGGCAAAAAGCGATAAACTACGACATATTTCGGGAGGTACCCACCAGAAGCTCAACAAAATGATCCAATGAAGTCTTTTTGGCAAAAATTATGACTCAATTACTATAAAATTCTGGCTCCGCCTTTACACTTGTTCTCAAATTGATATACAAGCATGGATGTGCATAGGAACAATAGATGTAATCATCGTCTAAGTGTAGAGGATGCAATCACGAGCTTTTGTATATTCTTTTCACACTTTTACATTCATTATTATGAATTTTTATTTATTCTAAACTCCTCGAAACACATTGCTCGAAACACACTGTTCACAAGGGTTTCTAGGATTTTAAAAATCCAAACGACAATGTACCCATCGTCAACGCGTAGACGATGCGGGCTCACGAGCATTTGCATATTTCTTCACATTTTTCATACTTGTGATTAATTATTATGAATTTTTTTTTATTGTTCTTTGGTATTTTTAATATACTTTGGTATTTTTAACGTGCATTGGAATTTTTTAATCTTACTTATGTGAGATTAAATACTATGCCTCTTCTAGTAAGGTATTTTGGTAGTTTAAAATTATCAAACTAACATTTTCCTATCGGATTGAAATGGGTTACCCGTGGATAAACCTGTTAAGAACTCGTCAGTGACTGATACCCAATTAGTTAACGTGTTAACCCCAAACTCATTATTGTCATGTCGTTTCGGATCGGGTTATCAAATTGTGTAAGAAATTGTCAGGTCTATTAGGAACATTCTCAAAAGTGAAACTCCAGTTACTCTCTCGAAACTTTTTACTTCAATTTTTGGTTTTTAGTTCATTTTCAGTATTTACCAAATAAGATTTCGATTTTCATATTTCAAATAAACAAAAACAAAACTAAAGGCGAAATAATGATTATCAAACCATCCTTAACTAAAATAAAAATCCAAGATGGCTGAGGATCCACGAGTACATTTCAGAACACAATGTGAACAAGTATATTACGCACACAAGGACAAGAAGGTAAGCATCAGGTCCCAAATTAAATGAAAGGTCAATTTACTAATAATAATCTTACAGGTCTATATCAACATATTTTCTAAGGCACGTACCACCCTGATCATTTTTTGGGGCACTGAAATTGCTATAAACGCCATTCTCTCTTCCACCTTGAGTAGTATATAAATCGCAGAGCAAGTCTACCATTTCAGTATATCTGCTCATCATCATATCCTTTACCAAAATCCAGCTTGCTTCTACTACACTAGCTAGCTACCCATGGAGATCTTAAACCTGCAGCTATGGAAGTATATGTGCTTGGGCTTGATCCTCATGTTTGGAGCTTGGTCTTCTCAAGCCACTTCTCGCAGTCTGCAAGATGCATCAATGTATGGGAGATACGAGCAATGGTTGGCTCGTTATGGCCGTGTATATAATGATGTTGATGAGAAGGAAACTCGTTTCAAGATATTCGAGGAAAATGTGGCGTTTATAGATTCTTCTAATAAGGATGCAAACAAACCTTACAAATTAAGTGTCAATCAATTTGCAGACCTTACAAATGAAGAGTTTAAAGCCTCAAGAAATGGATTCAAGGGCCATGAATGCTCCACGAAGACGACTTCTTTCAAATATGAAAATGTGACTGCTGCTTTGCCAGCACCAATGGACTGGAGAAAGAAAGGAGCTGTAACCCCCGTTAAGGACCAAGGCCAATGTGGTAAGTACATAAACGTCTAACTTCCTGCCATTAATTTAGAGAGACTATATATATTCATCTTTAATATATTCCTAATCTAACTACTTTTGATTCCAATCGAAATACAGGATGTTGTTGGGCTTTTTCCGCAGTTGCCGCCACTGAAGGTGTTACACAGCTTACAACTGGTAAATTGATCTCTTTGTCTGAGCAAGAGCTCGTTGATTGTGACACCGCTGGTGAAGACCAAGGTTGTGAGGGTGGCTTAATGGACGATGCGTTTCAGTTCATCCAACAAAATCATGGGATTAGCACAGAAACTAATTACCCCTACAATGGTGTTGATGGTACATGTAACACCAAGAAGGAAGCCATCATTGCAGCCAAGATAACTGGCTTTGAGGATGTGCCTACAAATAGTGAAAGGGCCCTTCTAACCGCTGTTGCTCATCAACCTGTTTCCGTTGCCATCGATGCTAGCGGTTCTGACTTCCAATTCTATTCAAGTGGTGTCTTCACTGGAACTTGTGGAACGAGTCTTGACCATGGTGTTACCGCTGTTGGATATGGCGTGAGTGAGGATGGGACTAAGTATTGGCTAGTGAAGAACTCATGGGGTGCAGAATGGGGCGAAGCTGGGTACATAAGAATGCAAAGAGATGTTGCTGCACCTGAAGGACTTTGTGGGATTGCTATGTCTGCCTCTTACCCCACAGCTTAGTTAATTAAATCAATGCCTACTAGCTATATGCTTTGTAGGTAGTCTGATATGTATCTACCTTTATGTGTAAAATATTTATATGATAATCAAGATAATTGTTGGGCATTTCTCATCTAAATTTAATAGACTCGCTTTCTTAGTCATCTGGTGTCCAAGAATTCATGAAACATTAAAAACCAAAATCACACATTTATTCTCCATCTTAGTCACCCGGTGACCAAAAGAACATATGGTCTAAGTTCGCATTGCCCTCCCACTAATCAAAAGAATTGCAATCAAACATCTATATATTCAGGCAGCTATTGGGCTTTTGCAGCACCGAGAGCCGTTGAAGGAATTACTCGGCTTACAAATGGTCAATTAAACTTTGTCCGAGCAACAAGTGGTTGATTGTGATACCCGCGGAGAAGACCTAGGTTGTGGTGGTGGCTACCTTGACGGTGCCTTTGAGTTCATCAATCAAAACCATGTGATTAGCTCCGCAAGGACCGCAACACCGGTGTTAGACGGTGCATGGAACACCTAAGGCCCTCATACAGCCAATATAACTGGCTATGAAGACGTACCGATAACCAATGAGAAGGCCCTATAAGACTTATATTGAGTTGTCAATTATTATGAATCAAATTACTTAAAAGGCAAAAACTTGATCTTCAAGATATTTGACTTTTAACATAATTCAATATTGGTTAGTAAGAATCATGGAACCAAGATATATAAGTTGACTAATTGAAACCCTAATCAAGTAAGACATATTGTACATGCCTTGGTGGGACACCATTAAGATTAAATGGTGATTTGGTTATTCCTCCAATTACTATAACATGCGAGATTGGAGGAACCCTAATCACTATAATAAGGGTGTCCCTGCTTTCACAACACACACGTTCGATTCCGAGCAAATTCTATTATTGCTAGAACATTTCTATTTGTTGAAAGTAGAAGACTCTTTTGTCATCCGTAAGAGTCATGTCTTTCGTATGCCAAAGATAAGTAAATTGTAATTAATTTAGAGAGCTACTAGACCCACCTCATTGTCTTATTTTTCCCACCCACGTTATAATCCCACCCACCTTAAAAAGTTAAAAAATTAAAATGTTATTTTCCCACCCACTATTATTCCCAAAATAACCTTTTATATATACATAAATATGAAATTATAAAATTGTCTCTTAAAAAATATAACAAATAATATGTAAATGAAAACCACTAAGGTCTGCAAATTCAAATGGAAAGGACAGAGGTATCCAAATTAAAAAAAAATTGACAACGACAAATTTAAAAATACGATGGACAAATTCAAATGACCTACACACAAATTATTCTTCTACCTTTTCAATGGAAACATAATCTTCTACCTCTTCCGTAGAAGCGTCATCTTCCACATGTTCAATGAAAAAGTCATCTTCTAAGCCCGTTGATATTTTTTTACTTTCTCTGAATGAAAGGAGATGAAAATATAAGTTAGGGTTTAAGGTAGACAAATCGTCTCCCTTGCCCAACCTTTTTTTTTTAAATTAAGCAAAACAAGATAATTAATGTCATTATCAGTCTTTTTGTAAATAGACAAATTTGTAATTAAAAATTCGTTAAAAGGTGGGTGGAAAGATAAGGCATTGGGGTGAAAATAACATCACTCTTAATTTATTATAATTTTGATTTATCAAATCCGTAATCCTAATGTCTTGTTGTTTTTGTTATGATTTCAGAAATTTCTCACAGATCCTTCTCAAGGCTTGCTAATCTACCTATTTCTGTTTGCATTGATGTCGGAGGAGAAGATTTCATTTCAGTCCTATAAAAGTGATCATTAAAGGGGTATGTGGACTATCCATCGACCAATGTGTTTCCGCTATTGGTCAATGGATAAGTGTCAATCAAGAACATACATGGAAAAAGTATACCTCAAGTCGTGTTTCCTCAATGAAATAAGAACACGCGCAACTCCGGCGCAAGTGGAGAGATTTTTCAATGTGATCGGTACACGGGTTGATACATCACGTGTTACTATACAAATTGTGAGATGTATGTGTTAAAAAGTTAATAACTTAAAAAATAAAATTTCACACCACTCCTATTAAAACACGTGGTGTACCACTTGTGTTCCCATCACAGCTAAAAAATTTCAAACACAAGTGGTGCTTCCGTTTTCGTGTCAGTGAACCGCCAAGTGGTGCCTCGGTTGATGGGTGCACCATTGTCCACAGAAACTAAGGCCTGCTGAGGATGGATGTAATCAAGTGGTGGAGCCCATTTCCTTGATCCCAACTGAGCTGTTGTTGAACAGCCATCAGCCATGAAGGAAACTCCCCGTGCATGCATATAAGGATTCAAAGAATCCAGACTCAATAACACTTTCATTAATGATCTCCGAACATGAATGTCCTTTTTTAGGGTAATGTTAGAGAGATCAAAATTTTAAATTAAATTTGCAAATTAAATAATGTGTCACCAATAGGAAATAAGCACGTTAATCAACACTTAAGTAATAATCCAATTACCAACAACCACATCATTTGGTTTGCAAATTTGGTTTAAAGAATTTGATATCCCTAACATTATCCCCTTTCCTAACATATGACCAGATAACGAGCCGATTAGTTAACACCTTAACAATCCGTTATTTTCATGTCGTTTCGGATCAAGTTAATAGGGCGTGTAAGAAATTACCCGGTCTATCAAAAGTGAGACTCTCCATGGACCCCCTCGAAACATTTTATTTCAATTTATGGTAGTTGAAAATATTATGTAGTTACCATATAAGAATATTTCAAATAAATAAAAACATAACTAAATACAAAATAATGATTACCAAACCATCCTTAAATAAAGTAAATCCAAGATGATTGAGGACCCACGGTTACATTTCAGAACACAATGTGAACAAGTATATTACGCACACAAGGACAAAAGGTAAGCATCAGGTCCCAAATTAAATGAAAGGTCAATTTACTAATTAATAATAATCTTACAGGTCTATATCAACATATTTTCTAAGGCACGTACCACGCCGATCATTTTTTGGGGCACTGAAATTGCTATAAACGCCATTCTCTCTACCACCTTGAGTAGTATATAAATCGCAGAGCAAGTCTACCATTTCAGTATATCTGCTCATCATCATATTCTTCATCAAAATCCAGCTTGCTTCTACTACACTAGCTAGCTACCCATGGAGATCCTAAACCTGCAGCTATGGAAGTATATGTGCTTGGGCTTGATCCTCATGTTGGGAGCTTGGTCTTCTCAAGCCACTTCTCGCAGTCTGCAAGATGCATCAATGTATGGGAGATACGAGCAATGGTTGGCTCGTTATGGCCGCGTATATAATGACGTCGATCAGAAGGAAACTCGTTTCAAGATATTCAAGGAAAATGTGGCGTTTATAGAATCTTCTAATAAGGATGCAAACAAACCTTACAAATTAAGTGTCAATCAATTTGCAGACCTTACAAATGAAGAGTTCAAAGCCTCAAGAAATGGATTCAAGGGCCATGAATGTTCCACGAAGACGACTTCTTTCAAATATGAAAATGTGACTGCTGCTTTGCCAGCAACAATGGACTGGAGAAAGAAAGGAGCTGTAACCCCCGTTAAGGACCAAGGCCAATGTGGTAAGTACATAAACGTCTAGCTTCCTGCCATTAATTTAGAGAGACACTATATATATTCATCTTTAATATATTCCTAATCTAACTACTTTTGATTCCAATCGAAATACAGGATGCTGTTGGGCTTTTTCAGCAGTTGCCGCCACCGAAGGTGTTACACAGCTTACAACTGGTAAATTGATCTCTTTGTCTGAGCAAGAGCTCGTTGATTGTGACACCGCTGGTGAAGACCAAGGTTGTGAGGGTGGCTTAATGGACGATGCGTTTCAGTTCATCCAACAAAATCACGGGATTAGCACAGAAACTAATTACCCCTACAACGGTGTTGATGGTACATGTAACACCAAGAAGGAAGCCATCATTGCAGCCAAGATAACTGGCTTTGAGGATGTGCCTGCAAATAGTGAAAAGGCCCTTCTAACCGCTGTTGCTCATCAACCTGTTTCCGTTGCCATCGATGCTAGTGGTTCCGACTTCCAATTCTATTCAAGTGGTGTCTTCACTGGAACTTGTGGAACGAGTCTTGACCACGGTGTTACCGCTGTTGGATATGGCGTGAGTGAGGATGGGACTAAGTATTGGCTAGTGAAGAACTCATGGGGTGCGGAATGGGGCGAAGCTGGGTACATAAGAATGCAAAGAGATGTTGCTGCACCTGAAGGACTTTGTGGGATTGCTATGTCTGCCTCTTACCCCACAGCTTAGTTAATTAAATCAATGTCTACTAGCTATATGCTTTGCAGGTAGTCCGATATGTATCTACCAGTATGTGTAAAATATTTATAAGATAATCAAGATCATTGTTGGGCATTTCTCATCAAAATTTAATAGACTCGCTTTCTTGGTCATCTGGTGTCCAAGAATTCATGAAAGATTAAAAACCAAAATAACACATTTATTCTCCATCTTAGTCACCCGGTGACCAAAAGAACCTATGCATTGCCCTCCCACAAATCAAAAGAATTGCAATCAAACATCTACATATTCAGGCAGCTATTGGGCTTTTGCAGCAGCGAGAGCCGTTGAAGGAATTACTCGGCTTACAGATGGTCAATTAAATTATGTCCGAGCAACAAGTGGTTGATTGTGATACCCGCGGTGAAGACCTAGGTTGTGGTGGTAGCTACCTTGATGGCGCCTTTGAGTTCATCAATCAAAACCATGTGATTAGCTCCGCAAAGCCGGTGTTAGACGGTACATGGAGCACCGAAGGCCCTCATACAGCTAATACAACTGGCTATGAAGACGTGCCGATACCCAATAAGAAGGCCCTATAAGACTCATGTTGAGTTGTCAATTATTATGAATCGAATTACTTAAAAGGCAAATAACTTGATCTTCAAGATATTTGTCTCTTAACATAATTCAATATTGGTTAGTAAGAATCATGGAACCAAGATATATTAGTTGACTAATTGAAACCCTAATTAAGTAAGACATATTGTTGTTAGTGTATAAGCATTGAGCTAATCTGAGTTTAGGCTAAATAAGCCTTGTATTTAGTTGTGTATCCACTTTGGTTAATTTCACCAAGTGTAGGGTTTATATTGTAATTCTGTCTAAGAGACATGTGGGAGGATCCTTGAACTTAGCTAGATGTGTGGCTGAGATCATTTTTCTGTTTTGATATGGTGGGAATCCTTATGCATAACAAAATGTTATGCACAGTGTAATGTGTGTGTGAAGAAATATAGAAAGAAAAACATTCTCTCTGCAATTTCTGCAGAGAGTGAAGTATCCAAATCCTTCTCCATTTTTCTGTGATTAATTCCGCCTTCTTTCTTCAAATTAACACGCACTAAATCAAACTTCATCATGGCCTTAGAGCCAGGTTCGATCATTTGAAATCTGGGCGTAAACTGTAACGCTAACATCATCAAGCTCATTCCGGTTCAAGTGAAGTTGCAGGAACTCCATAGAATCCGATTTCGATTTGTGTTCGTGTCATCTAAGCTAAGAGATGGCTGGATCTGGAAGTTCTGAGGTGAGAACTCTAATCTTCTCCGGTGAGAACTACGAGTTCTGGAGAATCAAGATGGTGACGATCTTCAAATCTCATGGGCTATGGAAATTAGTTGAAAAATGGGTTACGATCTCAGATTCAAAGAAGAAGAAGAAGAAGGCTGAAGGAAGCTCAGAAGAGGAAGACGATGAGAAAACTGTGGCTGCATATATGCAAGATGCAAAAGCTCTGGGTATTATCCAGAGTGTAGTCTCGGATCAAATATTCCCTTGAATTGCCAATGTCGATTCAGCGAAGATGGCATGGGATCTGCTATATGGAGAATACCACGGTGGTAATCTGGTACGGTCGGTTAAACTCCAAAATCTTCGACGTGAATTTGAGCATACTAGAATGCGTGATGATGATACATTATCTGGGTATCTTACACGTCTGAATGAACTGATTAACCAAATGAAGACGTTTGGTGAAGTGTTATCTAATGAAAGACTTGTGCAAAAGGTTTTAATCAGTCTTAGAAAACCCTATGATCCCATCTGTCTTGTGATTGAGAATACGAAATGTATAGAAACGGTTGAATTACAGGAGGTTCTAGTAATTCTTAAAAGCCAAGAACAGCGTTTTGATATGCACACTGTTGATGCTATTAATAAGGCATTTGCCTCTTTCTCTGTGAGTTCAAAAGGGCAACAGAATAGGGGTAACTCTCAATCCAATGGTCTTAAGTCTCAAAAGAACTGGAATGCAAAAGGCAGGAAGTGGGATTCAAAGCCTAAGTTTTAGCAAAAGCCATTTATGGGTCCTGCACAGAATGCAAATTCTTCATTCTCCATGAATCAAGAAGTGACAAAACCCTAGTGCAAAGTATGCTCATAGTTTCACTTTGGTGAGTGCAGATATAAGGGAAAATCCAAGTGTCACAATTGTGATAAATTTGGACATTGGGCTAGGGAGTGCATTGTGGGTAAGGTTATTCAAAAGGCTAACTGTGCAAATCAAATGAAGGTATCTGGTAATCTATTATATGCTAATTGTGCAACTACAGAAGCAAAGGTGAATAGAAATTGGTACATTGACAGTGGATGCAGTAACCACATGACATGAAATGTCAATCTTCTTGTTGATGTGAGAACCAATGTGGAAGGAAAAGTGTAAATGCCAACTGGTGATCTAGTTAATGTGGCAGGAATGGGATCTCTTGTGATTGATACAACCATAGGAAGGAAATATATCAGAGAAGTGATGTATTTACTAGGGTTGAAAGAGAACTTGCTAAGTGTTGGTCAGATGAATGAGCATGGGTATTACTTGTTGTTTGGAAGAAAAGTATGCAGTGTTTTTTATGCACCATCACTTGACAGCTTGGTTATAAAAGTGAGAATGAAAGAGAACATATGATATCCTCTGTCTTTGATGCATAATGATCAGATTGTGTTAAAGATAAGTATCACTCATTGTACCTGGACTTGGCACAAGAGGCTAGGTCATCTCAATCTCATGAGTCTTAAGCAGCTTAGAGAGAATGAGATGGTGTATGGTCTTCCACATCTCGAAGATGTTGATGGTGTATGTGAAAGATGCCAGTTGGGAAAACAATATCAAGATTGGTTTCCAAAAGAGTAAGCTGGAGAGCTAGTAGTCTATTGGAGCTAATACACACTGACTTGTGTGGTCCCATGCAAAATGAATTAATTGCTGGGAACAAATATTTTATGCTTCTTATTGATGATCACACAAGGATGTCATAGGTTTATTTCCTAAGACACAAATCTGAGGCCCTAACTTGTTTCAGAAAGTTCAAAGCAATGGTGGAATTACAGTGTGGTTTCAAAGTGAAGTGTCTAAAAAGGGGGTGAGTTTGTGTCAAATGAGTTTGACAGGTTCTTAGAGACTGAAGGAATTCAAAGACAGTTATCTATGGCCTATACTCCACAGCAGAATGGAGTCTGCTGTGGAGTAGTGGAGAGAAAGAATAGAACAGTTGTAGATATGGCTAAGGCAATGTTTCACGATAAAAGCATGCCATACTTTTTGTGGGCAGAAGCTATACATACTGCTGTTTACATTCTAAACAAGTCACCTACAAAACTTATTGGCAATCTAACTCCATTTGAGGCCTACAGTGGCAAAAAACCAAGTGTTGGTCATTTAAAAGTGTTTGGATCGCTCTGTTATATGCATGTACCAATTAAGATAAGACAAAAGCTCGATGCAAAGAGTGTCAAATGTGTGTTTGTTGGATATGCAACATGTGAGAAGAGATACAGGGTATTTGATCCATGCACCAAGAAGTTAATTTTGTCAGAAGATGTAGTTTTTTATGAAACCATGTCCTGGAATTGGAAGGAAAATTCAGAGAATTCTGTTGTTGTAACCTACATTCATAATCAATCTGAAAATGTGATTGGTGTGAATTCACATGGGTTGAGTGAGATTGAAGGAAGTCCCTCTAGTTCCAGTATTTCTTCAAAGACTGAAAAACAAGAAAGTATCATTCATGAGTCTGCAAAGATTTCACAGCCTTATGATCATACCCCAGTGAAGTGGAGAAATATAAGTGACATTCTGACACAGTGCAATCTTGGCATTGTGGAACCTGAGAAATATGAAGAAGCTGCCTAAGACAAGGCCTGGATAAAAGCAATGGAAGAAGAACTGTCAATGATTGAGAAAAATGGAACTTGGGAGCTTGTAGATAGGCCAAGTGATAAGCAAGTCATTGGAATGAAATGGGTGTTCAAAACCAAGTTGAATTTGGATGGCTCAGTACAAAGGAATAATGCAAGGTTGGTTACCAAGGAGTATGTGCAGAAACCAGGAATCGATTACAATGAAACTTTTGCTCCATTTGCTAAATTGGATACAATCAAAACCTTGATTGCTCTTGCTGCACAAAGAAGCTGGAAGCTGTACCAACAAGATTTTAAATCTGGATTTTTGAATGGAAAATTGCAGGAAGAGGTGTATGTTGACCAACCTGAGGGATTTGTAATTGATGGCAATGAGGACAAGGTCTACAGATTGTACAATGCCCTTTACGGACTAAAATATGCACCTAAAGCCTGGTATGGATAGATTGACAATATTTCACTCAGTGTGGATTTGATAAAAAATTGAGTGAAGCAACTCTCTATACTAAGACAAGGGGAGATAAAGAAATCCTAATTGTGTCTATCTATGTGGATGACATAGTATATACTGGAAGCAATGAAGAAATGTTGAAAGAATTTAAAGAAGATGTGAATGTGAAATATGAAATGACAGATTTATGACTCCTTCATCATTTCCTAAGAATGGGAGTGATACAAACTGACTCAAGCATTTTCATTCATCAAAGGAAGTATGCTTCTTCCTTGTTGGATAAATTTGGCTTGAAAGAGTGCAAATCTGTTTCCATCCCTCTTGTTGCTACTGAGAAATTAAGCAAAGATGATGGAAGTGGTGCAACAAGTGAAGAGCAATATAGGAAGATTATGGGAAGTCTGTTATACCTCATTACTACAAGGCCGGATGTGATGTATGCAGCTAGTTTACTAGCTAGATATATGCATTGCCCTACCAACAAGCACTATGAGACAGCCAAGAGAGTGCTCAGATATGTTAAAGGGACACTAGATTATGGTTTAAAGTATGAGAAAGGCAAAAAGGCAGTCTTAATTGGGTATTGTGACAGTGACTGGGGAGGTTCTATTGATGATAGCAAAAGCACATCCGGCTATGCATTCTCATTTGAAAGTTGAGCTTTCTCATGGGCATATGTTAAGCAGAATTGTGTTGCACTCTCAACTGCAGAAGCAGAGTATATGAGTGCATCAGAAGCTACAGCTCAGGCTATCTGGCTCAAATTTGATCTAGAAGATTTTGGGGAGCTACAAACAAAAGCAACTTATTTGCAATGTGACAATACATGTGCAATTTCAATAACGAAGAATCTAGAGTTCCATCAGCAGCCAAAACACATTGATAGAAGGTACCATTTCATCAAAGATGCTTTGCAACAAGGAATTATCGATTTGGTCTACTGTTCTACCAAAGATAAAGTGGCAGACATTTTTACCAAAGCTTTACTGAAGGAAAGGTTCAACAACCTCAAAGATAAACTTGGAGTCATATCAACTCAAAGCTTAAGAGGGAGTGTTAGTGTATAAGCACTGAGCTAATCTGCGTTTAGGATAAGTAAGCCTTGTATTTAGTTGTGTATCCACTTTGGTTAATTTCACCAAGTGTAGGGCTCATATTGTAATTATGTCTAAGTGACATGTGGGAGGATCCTTGAACTTAGCTAGATGTGTGGCTGAGATCATTTTTCTATTTTGATATGGTGGGAATCCTTATGCATAACAAAATGTTATGCATAGTGTAATGTGTGTGTGAAGAAATATAGAAAGAAAAACATTCTCTCTGCAATTTCTGCAGAGAGTGAAGTATCCAAATCCTTCTCCATTTTTTTGTGAATAATTCCTTCTTCTTTCTTCAAATTAACACACACTAAATCAAACTTCATCAATTGTCCATGCCTTGGTGGGACACCATTAAGATTCAATGGTGATTTGGTTATTCCTCCAATTACTATAACATGCGAGATTGGAGGAACCCTAATCACTATAATAAGGGTGTCCCTACTTTCACAACACACGTTCGATTCCAAGCAAATTCTATTATTGCTAGAACATTTCCGTTTGTTGAAAGTAGAAGACTCTTTTGTCATCCGAAAGAGTCATGTCTTTCGTATGCCAAAGATAAGTAAATTGAAATTAATTTATTGTAATTTTGATTTATCAAATCCGTAATCTTAATGTCTTGCTGTTTTTGTTATGATTTCATAAATTTCTTACAGATCCTTCTCAAGGCTTGCTAATCTACCTATTTCGATTTGCATTGATGCCTATAAAAGTGGTCGTTAAAGGGGTATGTGGACTATCCATCAACCAATGTTTTTCTGCTATTGGTCAAGGGATAAGTGTTGATGGAGAACATACATGGCAAAAGTATACCGCAAGTCGCGTTTCCTCAATGAAATAAGAACACGTGCAACTCTGGCTCAAGTGGTGCTTCCGCTTTCATGTCAGTGAACCGCCAAGTGGTGTTTCCACTTTTAGTTGCTCTGATGCAACTCTGATCGCACAAAGTATGCATCAGCATTCACTGAAATGTCAAATGTAGGTCTCAGTTCAGCGCATACTTTGATGGCTCCATGCACTGGATCTGACATGAAGTTGCTGATGAGGTCTCGGTTGATGGGTGCACCATTGTCCACATAAACTAAGGCCTGCTGAGTAAGGATGTAATCAAATCGTGGAGCCCATTTCCTTGATCCAAACCGAGCTATTGTTGAACAGCTATCAGCCATGAAAGAAACTCCCCATGCATGCATAAAAGGATTCAAAGAATCCAGACTCAATAACACTTTCATTAACGATCCCCGAACATGAATGTCCTTTCTTAGGGTAATGTTAGAGAGACCAAAATTTTAAATCAAATTTGCAAACGAAATGATATGTCACCAATATGAAATAAGCACGTTAATCAACACTTAAGTAATAATCCAATTATCAACACCACATCATTTGCTTTGCAAATTTGGTTTAAAGAATTTGGTCTCCCTAACATTATCCCCTTTCTTAACATGTGACCAGATAACGAGCCGATTAGTTAACGCCTTGACAATCTGTTATTGTTGTTTCGGATCAAGTTAATAGGGCGTGTAAGAAATTACCCGGTCTATCAGGGACTCTATCAAAAGTGAGACTCTCCATGGATTCTCTCCAAACTTTTTATTTCAATTTATGGTTTTTAGTTGAAAATATTATGTAGTTACCATATAAGAATATGTCAAATAAATAAAAACAGAACTAAAGACAAAATAATGATTATCAAACCATCCTTAAATAAAGTAAATCCAAGATGATTGAGGATCCACGATTACATTTCAGAACACAATGTGAACAAGTATATTACGCACACAAGGACAAAAGGTAAGCATCAGGTCCCAAATTAAATGAAAGGTCAATTTACTAATTAATAATAATCTGACAGGTCTATATCAACATATTTTCTACGGCACGTACCACGCTGATCATTTTTTGGGGCACTGAAATTGCTATAAACGCCGTTCTCTCTACCACCTTGAGTAGTATATAAATCGCAGAGCAAGTCTACCATTTCAGTATATCTGCTCATCACCGTATCCTTTACCAAAATCCAGCTTGCTTCTACTACACTAGCTAGCTACCCATGGAGATCCTAAACCTGCAGCTATGGAAGTATATGTGCTTGGGCTTGATCCTCATGTTTGGAGCTTGGTCTTCTCAAGCCACTTCTCGCAGTCTGCAAGATGCATCAATGTATGGGAGATACGAGCAATGGTTGGCTCGTTATGGCCGCGTATATAATGACGTCGATCAGAAGGAAACTCGTTTCAAGATATTCAAGGAAAATGTGGCGTTTATAGAATCTTCTAATAAGGATGCAAACAAACCTTACAAATTAAGTGTCAATCAATTTGCAGACCTTGCAAATGAAGAGTTCAAAGCCTCAAGAAATGGATTCAAGGGCCATGAATGTTCCACGAAGACGACTTCTTTCAAATATGAAAATGTGACTGCTGCTTTGCCAGCAACAATGGACTGGAGAAAGAAAGGAGCTGTAACCCCCGTTAAGGACCAAGGCCAATGTGGTAAGTACATAAACGTCTAGCTTCCTGCCATTAATTTAGAGAGACACTATATATATTCATCTTTAATATATTCCTAATCTAACTACTTTTGATTCCAATCGAAATACAGGATGCTGTTGGGCTTTTTCAGCAGTTGCCGCCACCGAAGGTGTTACACAGCTTACAACTGGTAAATTGATCTCTTTGTCTGAGCAAGAGCTCGTTGATTGTGACACCGCTGGTGAAGACCAAGGTTGTGAGGGTGGCTTAATGGACGATGCGTTTCAGTTCATCCAACAAAATCACGGGATTAGCACAGAAACTAATTACCCCTATAACGGTGTTGATGGTACATGTAACACCAAGTAGGAAGCCATCATTGCAGCCAAGATAACTGGCTTTGAGGATGTGCCTGCAAATAGTGAAAAGGCCCTTCTTACCGCTGTTGCTCATCAACCTGTTTCCGTTGCCATCGATGCTAGTGGTTCCGACTTCCAATTCTACTCAAGTGGTGTCTTCACTGGAACTTGTGGAACGAGTCTTGACCACGGTGTTACCGCTGTTGGGTATGGCGTGAGTGAGGATGGGACTAAGTATTGGCTAGTGAAGAACTCATGGGGGGCAGAATGGGGCGAAGCTGGGTACATAAGAATGCAAAGAGATGTTGCTGCACCTGAAGGACTTTGTGGGATTGCTATGTCTGCCTCTTACCCCACAGCTTAGTTAATTAAATCAATGCCTACTAGCTATATGCTTTGTAGGTAGTCTGATATGCATCAACCTGTATGTGTAAAATATTTATAAGATAATTATGATAATTGCATGGGTATTTCTCATCTTAATTTAATGGACTCGCTCCCTTAGTGATGGTTCTCAAGGGATCCGGATTCCTTCCAGATCTTAAAAAACTGAGCCTGCTGAGCAGGCCATCCAGGCCGTTAAAATTTGATCCAACGGTTACAATCATTATAACTTTTAGAGGACCCTCCTATTTGTAGCCCTTGAATCAAATTTCAACGGTTACGATGACCTGCTCAGTAAGCTCAGTTTTTTAAGGTCCGGAGGGGATCCGGATCCGGTTCTCAAGAACACGTAATCACACACCTTTAAATTTGACTAGCCTTCATGCACGTGCTTGAGCGCGTGCAGAAGACATTTTTTGAATCACGGCATGCTAAGTGCGACTTACACATTTTAAATGTATTTGTATGCGTAAATTGACAAAAGGAAAGTCAAATATTTGAAGTAAATGAATAATCTTAAATCATGCTAGAAGAAACTCATTATAAACCAATTAAAGCAGATGAATTCACACAATAAAATCGGTCTTTATAGAATTTATATTAAGAATAGAGAAAATAATATTTAATAAACAATTGATTGAATCACATTATTGCTAGCCCATTGTGAGGCTAAGCTCATCCCCTCCTCCTTAGTGTAGATAATATCGTTTGTTAAAAAAAAAAAAAAATCATTTGACAACTAATTTAATCACATTATTATCCGCGTACAAAAGATCCTTTTTATAACTGGCATTTAATAAACAACTAATTGAATCACATTATTGCTAGCTCATTGTAAGGCTAAGCTCACCCCTCCCCCTCCACCTTAGTGTAGATAATATCATTTGTTAAAAAAAAAAAAACAATCATTTGACAACTAATTTAATCACATTATTATCCGCGTGCAAAAGACTTTTTTTATAACCGGCATTACACACCTCTTAAGATGTTTTGAACATGTTTAAAAATAGAGAAAATAATATTTAATAAACAACTTATTGAATCACATTGTTGCTAACACATTGTGAGGCTAAGCCCACTCCCTCCCCCTTAATGTAAATAATATCGTTTGTTAAAAAAAAATCATTTGACAACTAACTTAATCACATTATTATTCGTGTGCGAAAGACTTTTTTTATAACCGGCATTACACGCCTCTTAAGATGTTTTGAACGTGTTTAAAATAGAGAAAATAATATTTAATAAACAACTGATTGAATCACATTATTGCTAGCATATTGTGAGGCTATCATTTGACAACTAACTTAATCACATTATTATTCGTGTGCGAAAGACTTTTTTTATAACCGGCATTACACGCCTCTTAAGATGTTTTGAACGTGTTTAAAATAGAGAAAATAATATTTAATAAACAACTGATTGAATCACATTATTGCTAGCATATTGTGAGACTAAGCCCACCCCCTCCCCCTTAGTGTAGATAATATCGTTTGTTAAAAAAAAAAATCAATCATTTGACAACTAATTTAATCACATTATTAACTGCATGCGAATGACCTTTTTATAACCGGCATTACACGTCTCTTAAGATGTTTTAAACGTGTTAAAAAAACAATCAATTAACAACTAATTTAATCACATTATTATCTGCACGCGAATAACCTTTTTTATAACCGGCATTACACGTCTCTTAAGACTTTTTGAACGTGTTTAAAAATAAAAAAATTGAATCACATTATTGCTAGCCTATTGTGAAGTGCTAATTATAAAAATAAAAAATAAAACACACACACAAATTAATTATTAAAAAAATACTATTAAAATGACAAAAATACACTTACATTATTTGATGCATTATTTTGGGATGCCTTAGAAGTTTTTTGTTTTGGGAGCATTTTTGTCGAATTTTTTTTGTTTAAGTTTGGTGACATCAAAACACTATTCACCTTTTCTTCTCTTTTTATATATAATAGATAGATATGAAAGATTAAAATTAGGACACCAAAAGTACACAATTATTCTCAGGTGACCAGAAGAACATATGGTCCAAGTTGGCATTGCCCTCCCACTGGTTGATTGTGATACCGGCGGTGAAGACCTAAGGTTGTGGCGGTGGCTACCTTGACGGTGCGTGCTTTTGAGTTCAACAAACAAAACCATGAGATTAGCTCCGCCACACCAGTGTTAGACGGTACATGCAACACCCAGGCCCATCACACAACCAATATAAAAGCGGTGAAGACCTATGAAGGATTCTTAATCTACCTGTTTCTGTTTACATTGATGTTGGAGGAGAACATTTCACGTCAGTCCTATAAAAGTGGTCGTTACAGGGGTATGTGGACTATACATCGACCAATGATTTTCCGCCATTGCTCAAGGGATAAGTGACGATGGAGAACTTACATGGCAGGTAAACCGCGACATGGTGTCCCGCGTCAATGAAATAAAGACACGTTAACAAAATTTTCCACGCCTTTTTTTTTATTGGCGAGAGACGCCACTGTGGTAATGTGCCAGTGCCATATACGCCCTATATTATCGTGTGTCAGATTGTATCCGCAAAAGAAGCACCAATTTTAGAAATGCAAAAATTGAAAACTACATCCGTAAACCAATAACCAGACCTTCTAAGGAACCACCATCCGCAGTAACATTAACTACTTAGTACTACCGCAAAATCGTAACACAACATTCAGCGTTAAACAGAACTTGCAATGTGATGAAGCACACATGATCAGTAAAAACAGAATAAACTAGGACAAAGTACAGCACACCTTAAATATGGAGCCAAACGGAATTCATAGGCCAGCTCAGGCAGTAGGTTCGTCGAGTTTTAGTTGCTCTGACGCAACTCTGGTCGCACAAAATCTGCATCAGCAGTCACTGAAATGTCAACTGTAGGTCTCAGTTCGGCGCATACTTTGATGGCTCCATGCACTGGATCTGACATGAAGTTGCTGATGAGGTCTCGGTTGATGGGTGCACCATTGTCCACAGAAACTAAGGCCTGCTGAGTAAGGATGTAATCAAATCGTGGAGCCCATTTCCTTGATCCCAACCGAGCTGTTGTTGAACAGTTATCAACCATGAAAGAAACCCCCCGCGCATGCATAAAAGGATTCAAAGAATCCACCGACTCAATAACACTTTCATTAATGATCTCCGAATATGAATGTCCTTTCTTCCTCAATACTTCAATCTGAAAATTCATAAAAGCAATTAAAATCAAATGCAGAAGAAATCATCCCCAGTTACTAACAAAATCATTTATTTCTATTATGACAAAGATAGAATAATATCACCGCATTTATGTTCCAAGGATCCAAAGTTTCAATTGATAGAAAGAAACCTACAATTTGCATTACGAAACAATACGTGTGTTCATTGTTTAGTTGATGACCTAAAATATATATTTGAAGTAGATGTTTCATGATTTTGACTAGATACATTGCCAGAAAAATAACCATTTACAAAATCCACATTCTTAACTATAGGTCTAAACCTGATATGAATCTTAGTCTGAGAAAAGTAAAAACATCAAAATATTTTCATATACCAATCTTTTGTTGCCAATATTTTAATATTTTTTAGGCACGCACTTGCTATTCGGACTGTTTAATTAACTTAGTCTGGTGTCAATATAAAGTCAACGACGAATGTTATTAATTTTGGCAAGTTAAGTATGAAAATACGTATCATTATAGACCACTACACTCTGAGATCAGAACAAAAGGAAAAATCCCATTCATGTGTAAGCAACTCAGAACAATTGTTTGTTGGAAGTTAATTTCTTTTGCAACGTCACATTCTCACCCATTCTAACGGGTTAGGCTCGTACCTGGGCCATCATTAAGGCAACAAAAACACCTGCAGTGAAAGGGTGTAATGGGCCTAGATCACCAGCTGGCCTTGTTGATCTGACACGCTCACCGACTTTCCACATGCGGGTCTGATCAATTTTACCCATTGGGAATGCAGGCAGACCCTCCTTCTCCTGTAACAAAGGTATGTTCATCATCAATTGCGTGACATTAATATTCGTTTCCTTAAAGTATTCAAAGAACCATGACTCTGAGAATCATGTACTTCTAAACAACAATAATCAAAATTTGGGCTTTCGCCAATTGAAAACAGATGGAGAACATACATAAAAGCGACGACCGGCCAAGACAACACTGCGGATCTCGCTGCCACTGGCAACATCTTCATAGCATTCATACAAGATGTCCATGCATGGATAAAATGAGGCGCTATATGCAGCCTCAAATTCCTTTTTGCCATCTTCAGACAAAGAGTTGTAAATCTCTAACATTCCCTGTTGGGAAAAATAATAAAAACAATGACCACTTGTTCTTAAATTGACATACAAGCAGAGACATGCAAGGAACACACAGATGTAGACTACAAATAATGAAATTCATGTGTGGGCAGTACCTTAGCCGAGATGGTCCTTGACACAATTCCAGTTATACATTCAACAGTGTTTTTATAAGCCAAATCCTCACTCATTCCAATTTCAGTGTACCTTCTAAACAGGGACTCCACAATTCCATGAACAGCACCAAGTAATATGCCTACAAAGCATAGAAGAAGAGATGAGATATCAAGTTTACCGGATTCAAAGCATAAGCAAAGGAAAGAGAAAGAAAGTTACGGTGTAGCGAATAAAACATACCTCGTTCGCCAAAGATGTCACTTTTGTATTCCTGCTCTAGTGTAGTGGCAAATGTGAAAGGAGAACCAAGGGCAACTGACCAGCCCAGGGCCACATCTGTGGCTCTACCATCAACATCCTGTACAACCACGGCACATTTAGTATCCAGGATATTGGGCCAGAAAATATGTAGTCAGAGAGGGAGAGAGAGAGAGGGAGAGAGAGAGCTGACCTGGTGGACTGCAAAACTGGAATTAATTCCCGCACCATTTATCTCTTTGCCTTGGACATAAAGTCTCCTTACAGATGGACCCATCCCCTTGGGACATACAGCAATTACACTGAAGTTCTTGGGAAAGGCAAGTCCCACTGACTGCAAATGCCCTAGAAGAAAACCATGGGAAAGACCAAGTATACCATTTGGTTTCATGTGTGAAAATACTTTCTCATAATTATCGGCCTGCAACATGAGACAAAGTTAAATCCTTTCAGAAAGATGCTTCTTAGGGTAGCCAGAAAACAGGCTCATTCACCCACACACTCACGACTTCATTCCATTAGGGATTACTTTCTGTAATATGGCCTGATTCTCAACAAAGTGAAACTTCACCAAGCAAACGTTACTTAGGTTAGCATGGCAGCAAATAATTTCCGACCAGCAAAACAAAATCATGCATAATTATGAAGATATTCATGAGATGACAATTACATGCAGATAGCCTAATACCACTCTGGTTTAATGCAAACAAATGACTTGTTAAGAACTCACATGGTAGAGAACTTAAAAAACACTTGATTATTAACACCATCGTTCAACAACTTTCAGCACATATAGTTCGCGATATTACATCAAAGAAAAAACAAAACAATATAGTAATCAGAGAATCAGTACTTCAGTCTTTATTAACCAACCTATTTTCCAAAGTGACTTAAGTAAGTACGAAAAGTCAGTATCCAGGGATAAGAAGATAAGAGATGGTTGAAAATGATAAATGGATTAGCAGACCCAAAATCATTTTAGCAGAAATAGAAGCGCCGCCGCAACTACAAGTTACAGCCAATATTAGCAGAAATACAATAACCAAAAGTGCAATCGACAGACCTGTGCAGAATCAGAGATTAGTAGCAACACGAGATCACTTTCTGAGATTGTTTCCCAAATATCCCCCAAAGTCCCATTCTCCTCAGTGAAACCAGCAGCACGAGCTTCAGCAAAAGAACGAGAACCCTTCCTGAGTCCAATCTGTAAAGTCACAACAAGTTATATAATATAATATAACATAACATAATATAATATACATACATACATATATATATATATGTATAAGAAATTAGTTAACCGCAAGACATTGAAAAATAAGTCAGTAACTATATCTTTTTTTTTTCATATGAAATATATTTTTAGTGTAAACAGAAAAGCATTTACCTTGACAACAATGTCAGACTTTGCTTCAACAAGAGAATCTCTTAGATTCTGAGCTTGAGCAGGTCCCTGAGGAAAAGATAGGTTAAAGACCCAAATAACATATAGTGACTGAGACAGTAAAACAACATACATTCGCATTCTACAACAGTGAAAAAAGCACGGAAAAGAATTACGATATGTAGCCACCCTCTCCCTATTCATACTGGATTACCATAATGAATCTATTGGCTCAGAGAACAACCATATGGATACAGAAACGGAGAGAAAAACTAAGAACCAATGCAGACCCAAATACTAAGCATGATATTCAATAAATCAACCATTTAACAAATAGATAAAATATATGAGAGAAAGTTCATTCACCTGAGAACCCCAACCGATAACACCAATCTGCTTAATACCCTTGAAAGCATCGGGCAGCAAATGGAACAGATCCCTTCCTCCTCTCACAATATACTGCAGTCAGCATCAAACCCACCACACACAATCAATAAAAAAATCCAAATGGAAATCTTTCTCAATCATTATTAGCAATATGCGTATAGTTACAACAAATTAATACAGTTTTCCATTCCAACCATTCTGTTGTTTGTTTGTTAATGATAAGTACAGAGAATATGCACAAAAGATATCAGGCAGTATAAAAAGCTTCCCTTTCTCTTTCCCCAACCCATTTATTCAAATCCAAGCAAAACACATCAACTCAATTTGTAAATTAACTAAGCAATATCATAAATGTGTTTGTACAAATAGACAGATAGTGAGAGCGAGAGGGAGAGCGACCTCGTTGTGACCAGCGAGGTTGATCTTCTCCTTGGTGAAAACAGAGGTATCGAAATCGAGAGGAGGGGGCTTAACGGACGGCATTGACACCATGCGAGCGCCGAGAGCTGAGCCGCCGCCGGAGACATTATTACCACCGCGGGTGGCCTTGGCTCTCAGAGGGCTGAGAGACTTGGAGACCGCAGATGAAAACCCTAGACTGGAGGGAGCCACATGGGTTTTGGATGCGGAGGATGATTGGGGAGCAGGGGAGAGGGCAGGAGAGAAGGAGGAAGTAGCCGCCGCCATTGATGACTGGGATGCAGAGGAAAATGAGCAGGGAGAATCAGAGGTGAGGGCTCGGTGATTAAGCACGTTTTTATACTCGGTTGGGATGTGGCTAACGTGCGCCGGATGATTAAATAAGCCTGCTGGTTTTGTCTTTTTTTGGGGGGGGAATTGGTACCAGTAGATGTGGGATAAAATCATTTCGCATGCTCATCTTCCCTCCTCAATATTTGTTTATCAATCAAATCCAACCACCAGAATAAGAGTAAATTGTACGAATAGTCCCTCAACTTTAATCAAATTAGAGCAATGGTCTATCAACTAAAAATTCATTACCATTGGTCCCTCAACTTATCAAAATGTGTAGCTATAATCCTTCTCATCAATTTTGTCAAAATTTTGTCAAAATAAGCTATGTTGGAATGACCATTTATACAATTACGATCCCTCAACTCATCAAAGTGTATAATTATGGTTCTTTTCGTCAGCTATGTCAAAATTTTTGTCAAAACAAGTTATATTGGAAGGACCATTGCTACAATTGGGTTAAAGTTAAGGGATCATTTCTCCAGTTGAATTAAAGTTGAGGGACCAATGGTAATGGATTTTTAGTTAAAGGACTATAGCTGCACGTTTTGAAAAGTTAAGGGACCAATGGTAATGGATTTTTAGTTGAGGGACCATTGCTCCAATTGAGTTAAAGTTAAGGGACCATAGCTACAATTTACTCCCAGAATAAATAAATAAATAAATAAAAGCATTGGCTGCACTTTTTTTTCAGGAAGTTCTAAGGTTTTTTAACCAAATATAGTTTTTAAGGTTGACATAATTTTTTACTTTGATCTCTGAAATTTGAAATCGAAAATATTTCGTGAATTTGTCCGTCATCAATTATTTTGGTCTTTTGTAAGAAATCTTCATTAAATGAAGATAAAATGATAAAATTACCCTTAATTTTTGTCAAATTATTTTGGTTTATGAAATTTAGGGTACTTTTGGGAATTTTATCCTTGTTTAAAGAATTTTTTTATAGAATAACCAAAATGATTGATGGTGTCAAACCAAGAGACTACTTCTATTGATTTCAAATCTCAGTGACCAAAGTGAAGAGTTATGCCAATTTTAAGGAACAATTTGGTTAAAAAAAACCAAGTTCAGCGTTAGCAGATTAGATAATTAGTTTAAGTTTTACTTCTATATGAACAGAAAAAATATTAGGAGGCGTTTGGTTGACAAGAAAATGAATTTGAGAATGATAAACATCATTTTTATGTTGTAAAAATAGTATGAATGCCTCGTGTAAGGTATGGTTTGGGGTTGAGGTGATTTTAAAAAAGAGGTATTGTCACATCCCGGCCCGGGGTGGATCACTTCCCTGGCGCGCTCCACCACCGTAGCACGATATTGTCCTCTTTGGGCCCCAACTACGCCCTCACGGTTTTGTTTCTGGGAACTCACGAGCAACTTCCCAATGGGTCACCCATCCTGAGAGTGCTCTAGCCCCCTTCTCGCTTAACTTCGGAGTTCCTACGGAACCCGAAGCCAGTGAGCTCCCAAAAGGCCTCGTGCTAGGTAGGGATGAGAATATACATTTAAGGATCACTCCCCTGGGCGATGTGGGATGTTACAATCCACCACCCTTAGGGGCCCGACGTCCTCGTCGGCACACACGCGGCCAGGGTTAGGCTCTGATACCAATTGTCACATCCCGGCCCTGGGTGGATCACTTCCCGGGCGCGCTCCACCACCGTAGCACGATATTGTCCGCTTTGGGCCCTGACTACGCCCTCACGGTTTTGTTTCTGGGAACTCACGAGCAACTTCCCAATGGGTCACCCATCCTGGGAGTGCTCTAGCCCCCTTCTCGCTTAACTTCGGAGTTCCTACGGAACCCGAAGCCAGTGAGCTCCCAAAAGGCCTCGTGCTAGGTAGGGATGAGAATATACATTTAAGAATCACTCCCCTGGGCGATGTGGGATGTTACAGGTATTCATCAATTTCCTCCCTGAACTTGTGACCATTAGCCAATTTCCCTGCTCAACTTTAATTTTGGCCAATTTCCCCCCTCAACTCTCATAATTAGTCAATTTGCACCCTACTGTTAATTTTTTAATTTGATCATAATTAAACAAGTGTGTGTAAGAAACTAATTAAGATGTATGTTAATCATTTTCCTATATCTTTATCCTATTACAAATAGATTAAAATTTAGAATTTTACAATTTATCATAGATAGTATTATTAATCATAATAAATCAGTATGGAGTAATTTATTTGATTTTTGACTATACAAATTTGATAACGAAACGGATTGACGTGTAAATTTTTGTATGTGAATACAATTTTCTTTATAAAAGTGAAAGCTAAGTTCAAGTAAATTGCAGAGAATCGAGCTTTAGTGCAAAAATGGCTAGTCAATTCATAATTTTCGACTCCTTATTAAGAATAACCCATTTTATTGAAATAGGTCTGATCCATGAGTTTAGGATTATTATTTCTTTTTGTTATTATTTTTTCTTCTACATGCTTTAAACCTGATTCATAACTTTTTCTTATAATCAACCCATATCACATACTAATTGTATTATGTTTTTGTACATTTTACCCTATATTATGCAGGTGAGTTTATGTTAATTTTAGTACTTTGTTGGAAGTTATTAGAAAGATTGAAAATTAAAAAAAAAATAGATGGAAAATTAAAAAAAAATTAACAGTAGGGTGCAAATTGACTAATTATGAGAGTTGAGGGGGGAAATTGACTAATTATGAGAGTTGAGGGGGGAAATTGGCCAAAATTAAAGTTGAGGAGGGAAATTGGTCAATGGTCACAAGTTCAGGGGGGAAATTGATGAATACCTCTTTAAAAAAAAGCTAGTATGAAAAAAAGCTGGGAGAGTTTTTGGTGTTTGGTAAACTTCCAACTTCAGCTTTTTTTCACAGTTTTGGGTGAAAAAAAGCCAAAAAACAGAAGCAGCTTTGAAAAACTGGCTTTTCAGCTTATGCGCAAACCTCTAAAACACAGGTGAACAGTGACCATTTAATGAAAGTTTCTGGCAATCCCACCCTCCCTTCATCTCTTTCATCCCCATTCTGCTCCTCCCAGCTTCATCTCTGCCAAAGATCTTGGAAGATTTGTGTCATAATTAACAATCAATTCATGCTCATAAACTACAATTCACTACCAATCATGCTCATACACCAAAATTAACAACAAAATGACTGAATTCGAATAAATCAATCTTCCCCCAAATCCCCCACCGTGTCAGACTCTGCCCCAAATCTCCCGCACCATGAAACCCTAAATCAATCAAAATCTACAGGACCCAGTAATTGGTTGATCCCCAGCACACATCTCTTTCAAATCCATCTCCAAGTAAATTTTGAATTTTTGTCTTATGAGGAAATTTTGAAATGGATCACAAGAACTTCACTAAACTCACCCAATAGGGACACGACAAGGTCTCCACCACTGCCTTGACCTTATCTCTCGAAGAATCGATCAAATTGCAACCCCTGATGCACCAACTCCCATCATCTTGCCCTGGTGCACCGCCAACTCCCTTCCCCATATGACAAATCCAGAAGCTTTTTCTGAGAATGAATGAGAAAAAATGGAATTTGATGATGAGGGAGAAAGTGGCGAAAAGAATGGAATTTGGTGATAAGAGAAAAAGTGAAGAGAGAAAGACAGAGAGGCAGTTGGACGGGAAGGAGAAAAAAATGGAGATGATTTTAGAGAGATAGTGTTCTAGAAAAGTAAAAGAAAAGAGAAAAGGAAAAAAATGTAAAAGATAGAATTAAGCTTTGATTTTGGGGAACGGAGAAAAAGGGATTTGGATCCTCTCCTCCCAAGGAGAGGATCCTCCTGACCAAGGAGTGTGGATCGTTGGATGAAAATCCAACGGCTACAAACGGGGGGTCCCTTTAAAGTTATAATAATTATTGCCATTGGATTTTCATCCAACGGCCCACACTCTTTGGTCAGGAGGATCCTCTCCTTGTGCTCAAGAGAGGATCCAAATCCGAGAAAAAGAAATATGACAGAGAAGCAGCGGAGGAAATAAAGAAAAAGAAATATGATAGATAAGCTTGGTTTTGGTCATTTCACACTGTCACAGCTGTTTTGCATAAAATTTTACCAAACACTATCATACTGTTTTTTTTTTTCAAAAGTACTTTTACAAAAAAGTTTACCAAACACTTTGCTGCTTTATTTCACAACTGCTTATTCTCACAACACAGCAGAATCAGCATTTTTTCAAAGCACAACAATACCAAACCAGCCCTAAAACTAGTGGGATGGCCTACATGAAAGCGTTGGAAGATGATGATTGGAATTCACATTATTCATGTGAAGGCTTTGTGAATAATGTTAGTTTGCTTTCGTTAAGAGGTGTGTTATAATTTCGGTGTAATGTACTAGTGTTAGATGAAAGCCCTATTTAAAAAGGTGAATTTTGAGTCATTGTATACACCGAATACCAACTTCATTTTCCTTGTGAACGACAAGTGCAAAACAGAAAGCATAAAGAAATTATACAAGTTTCTCTCACTTCTTTTCTTTTGTATTTATCTTCCTTATCCAACAGAAGTAAAGAAAACAAGATAGTTTGTTGCATGATATACTTCCACTTAGGTCTTTAATCCGATTTCTAGATCTTGAGAAAATAGGGGAGGAAACGAAACTCATCTGTCCATCTTTGATTTCATTTTCCCTTCATGTGGACGAAGACAAGTTTGTTTTCTCTTCTTGTGTCAATTAAAAATACAACAACAACAACAATGCCTTTTCTCACTAAGTGTGGTTGGCTATATGAATCCTAGAACGCTATTGCGCTCGATTTTGCGTCACGTCTTCCGTTAGATCCAAGTACTCTAAGTCTTTTCTTAGAGTCTCTTCCAAAGTCTTCCTAGGTCTGCCTCTACCCTTTCGGTCTAAACCTCTGTCCCGTAATCGCATCTTCTAACCGGAGTGTCAGTAGCCCTTCGTTTCACATGTCCAAACCACTGTTACCGATTTTCTCTCATCTTTCCTTCAATTTCTGCTACTCCTACTTTACCTCAGATATCCTCATTCCTAACAATATCAAACATAAGAAAGATTTGTCTCATCTTTCCTTCAATTTTGGCTACTTCTACTTTACCTCGGATATCCTCATTCCTACTTTACCGATTTTCTCTCATCTTTCCTTCAATTTCTCTCATCTTTCCTTCCTTTCTCGTGTGCCCACACATCCAACGAAGCATTCTCATCTCCACTACACCCATTTTATGAAAGATAAAATAAAATGATTTGTCCTTTTCCCAACAATATCAAACATAAGAAAGAAAAAAAAAACAATATTTAAAGATACAGGATTGTTTATTCATCAATTCCTTTATGTAAACCAAACAGGCCTTAAGTTCGAAGTAGGATTCTATCTCCTTCTAGTTTTCTTTCGATTCCCTCCCCTCATATTTGAATGGTTAAGTCACGTCAACTTTTTTTGTGTTAATTTCTTAATCGCTAGAAGAAGCCAAAAAGTAATAAGTGAGAAGAAGAAAGGGAAGGATATGAGAATGGGAGAATCCTACTCTCTTAAGGTCAGTCTACCACAACAATGGTCTATGTATTAGTTTCATGTTTCATTTTCATTCTTCAGAAAAAGTGTTGTTCTTGACACTACTCTATACAAATTTTTTTACTCTAAACAAATTTTTCTTTATGTTTTTGTAATTCTAAAGTGCAATATGATTTTTTTAGAATGCCAATATCAACTTCCAGAAAAATTGCATTCTACTGTCCAATATGGTCCTTTTCTTAGCTCTATATGTGTTTTTTGTTAAATTTAGAGGCAAATACCACATTTTGCATCCAACAAAATTAGTAAAACAAAAAAGAATAATGCGGGGTACAAATTTCACACGTGTAAAATTACTTTGGTATTCTTACAGTCAAGAAATGGAAGACTTTGTCACACCAGTGTGGTGTGAGCTAAAGGCCCTCTAAAGATGAATCACAAGCTATAAGTTTTTTTTTTTTTTCAACAAGTGATATTATCTACACTAAGGGGAGGAGGTGGGCTTAGCCTCACAATGGGCTAGCAATAATATGGTTCAAACTTGCCTTTAGCGAGAATCGAACCGAAGACCTCTCACTTACAAGTGAAAAGGAACACCACTAGACCGTAGTACTAAGTGGCACAAGCTATAAGTTTCTTGGATAAGGAACAATTGTCATTTTTCATTGGAATGGACATGCCTTTACATAATGGCAGGTTTGAGCTTGAGGATAATTCATTAGGGCACGTCTGGCATTCCTTAAGAGCAACTCTTGCGTGACAAATGCCCCATAGGGCAACGCACTATTCAATCCCCTCCAATGAACAGTAACTGCCTTTTGCATCTCCACCCCTAACTGAATAGCCATGGCACTAAGCAATAAAATATTAGTATTTTTTATTTTATAAAATAATACAAAATAATTTTATTTGTAAATTCGGGTAAGATTTTTAATCGTTCTCGTTGCGCCACGTGTCATTATCCCAAAAGACAATTTTTGGTGATAGATTTCGATAAGATTTTTATCCAATGTCATCGTACCACGTCATGTTACCTTTTCAGAATCGTTGAGGATATATTTCCGATAAGATTTTTAATCAATCACGTCGCGCCACGTATCACAATCTGTTTACAATCTTTGAGGATAGATTTCGATCAAATTTTTATCCAATGTCGTCGTGCCACGTGTCGTTACCTTTTCAGAATTGTTGAGGATAGATTTCTGATAAGATTTTTAACCAATAATGTCGCGTCACGTGTCACAATCTGTTTACAATCTTTGAGGATAAATTTCGATCATATTTTTAACGAATGACGGCATGCCACATGGCATTATCTACAACCTAATTCTTTCTTTTTCCTCCTTATAACCCATCATCCATCCTAAGAAATCACACACCAAAATCAAAATCTCTATCATTATTCATGGTTTATGCTTCCTTCTTACAATGTCTTCTTCAAGGATGTTGTGGGAAATCGATAAGCAAGAGAAAGAATTGTTTAAGCATGAGGAAGAAATGTTTAATCTCTAGGTGGGCGAAAATGAGATTGAAGAGGAAGAGGATGAGGAACGTAGAATGAGAGATGACAAAGCAAGAAGCCAAAGAGCCTCACATTCCCGTCGAGTCATCCAAGCTGTGGCTCAAATCTTCAGGCCCAGTCGTTCCGCAAACATTGATAGAAATAGGCAACGACGAGGTACGAATCTCTTGGACGATTATTTTGTCCGTAACAGTGCATTCCTTGATACATACTTTAGACATCATTTTAGAATGGAACAACATTTGTTCAACAAAATCATGATTGCTATTTGCAACCATGATTCCTACTTTGAGCAAAAGAATGATGTTTTTGGTGTTATGGGTCTCCTTACTGAGCAAAAACTACTGCTGCCTAGCGGATACTTGCATATGGAGCATCTGCAGACCAAGTGGATGAGATGGTAAAGATGGTGAAATCAACCATTCTTGAGTCCCTGGTGAGGTTTTGCTCCGCAATCGAATCTATCTACACCATATAGTACCTCTGGAGACTGACTGAGATGGACTTGCAAAGGCTTCTGAAGAAGGGCAAGATGCGAGGTTTTCTTGGGATGATTGGAAGCATCGACTGTATGCACTGAACCTGGAAAAATTGTCTAAATGCATGGCAATGAGTTTATGGGGACAGAAAATGAGCAAAAAGTATCATTTTGGAGGCGGTGGCATCATTTGATACATGGATTTGGCATATTTTTTTCGATGTTCCGGAAGCTCAAAATGACCTCAATGTCCTTGCCCAATCCTAGTGTTCAACGATGTCCTGCAAGGAAAAACACCAAGAGTCACGTACTGGGTCAACAAACATAAGTACCACGGGCCATATTACCTAGCAGAAGGCATTTACCCAAGGTGCTCATTGCTTGTCAAAACAGTGCCACGTCCGTGAAGTGCAAAGGCAAAACACTTTGCAGGCTGTCAAGAAAGGTGTAGGAATGATGTGGAGCGTTGTTTTGGTATCCTCCTAGCTTGTTGGGCGATTGTCAGGGGTGCTGCCAGAATGTTTGATTTAGAGTCACTTCGATCCATCATGATGACGTGCACCATTCTTCACAATATGATTGTGGAAGATGAGTACGATTATGATGTTGTTGATGAATATGAGCCAGACAAGATGAACAATTCCAAAACACAAATATATTGTGCTCATGACGCCACCGAAGAACCCGTGCAACACGAGCCATTACAAAGGGATGGACGTTACAATGAAAGGCTCATTCAACGATATACTTCACTTCAGGACCCATATATGCACAATGCCCAGCGAATTGACTTGATATAGCACCGTTGGGAATTAAAACAAGCTCAAGAAACTTAAGTTCATTTAGTGTGTTTATTTAATTTTATTTGGTGTGTTTTTTAAGTTCATTTAGTGAGTTTTTTTTTATATTTGGTGTGTTTGTAATTTTATTTGGTATGTTTATGTAATTTTACTTGGTGTGTTTATGTCATTTGAATAAAGATTCTGTTAGTTTAAATAAATTACCAAATTAAATAAATATACTCTTAGTTTAAATAAAGTATTAAATTCAATAAATTGGAAACAACATAAAGTACTCTATTCAATAAATAAGAAATTACAAACCAAAGTGATTGGATAATTATGGGCTCCAATTAAAAACAAATTCCCTAGTCCCTCGTGAATGGAAAATCATCACCTAACCAATTTGTGGTGCTAGGATCATCTCCTCTTGTGGTGCTAGGACCATCTCCTCTTGCTCTCACTTCTCTTGCACAACTCCTTCGCACCACGTCCGCTTTCTCCGAATTCCAAAAATATTTAGAATTCAGAGACATGCCTCTATAGGCTCCTTCATAATGTCACGATCTTGTCGTGCCCTTCTTTCTTCTTTAAGTTCTTCCCTTTTCTTGCCTAAGTAACTCTCTTTCTCTCTCATTAGCTTGAAATAATCTCTCAGCGGCTACAACTTTTGCCTTCTCTCTAGCCTTATCAGCCTCAAATTTAGCCATTTCCCGGGCCAAAGTCAATTCACCTTGGCGAGCAAGTTCTTCCATATATTTTGCATAATCATTCTTGGAAGCACTCCCTTTTCTCTTTGAAGCCTTCTTACCTTGAGGCCTAATTGGATAACGAGTCGACCCTGATCCTTGTTCATGGGGCGTTTCCGACACTTATTCTGTGTCGGTTTCATGAACATGCGAGGCATGATCGGGCATAGAGTGTAGAGGGGTGCTGTTCATGACAACTTCTGGACCGACTGGCACAACTCTGAATTTAAGACAATCTTGGACAATATTCCAACATTCCCACCGGGTGAATGATTTGTTTTTGTTTTTGGTTTTGGCAATATACCAAGCTTGTGCTTGAAGTGTCTACAAAATGCGGGAGAAGAAATAATTATAATCAAAGTAGCTAATGTAAATTTGGGTATAGTACAAACAAATGAATAATATATTGTTACTTGATCCACTAAATTTTCCCCACTTCGAAGATTACTACTAGCTTGTGCCAAGGCGTCTCTCCAAAGACTAAACGATTAGCTGTATATTCTCCAATGACTGGACATCGATTCTTTGGTTCTTTTCTCACCTATTTTCTCAAGAAAAATGGAATGAATAAGACTTCACATTTCTCGCAACTGCATCTCATTACCCGTAATCGGATCATGAGTAACTTCAACCTAGCAAGAACACAACGTAACATTATTCAATAAGCGTCCAATTCGTACCTGCATCATTAGTCATTTTGTTGGAAACTAATTGGATTGAAACTTTGAGAGAAAGATTGGAATGTGGTTGAAAGTATTTGAGAAAATATGAAATTGTGGTGTAAGGTAGAAGATAATGAAAATGTATTTATAGAAAAGTAAAATCTTTTTTTTTTTTTAATTTTTAAATTTTTTTTCGGATTTTTTATTAATTTTTAACACTTTTTATTAACTTAATTCATTTCTACCGTTGGATTAAAAAAAATTTGAAAATCAACCCTCCAGATTGTGCCACGTGGCACAAAGGTAACATATCTGAATTTTTTTAATGTGAATTCTTTTTTTGTTTTAATTTTTAAAGGCGAATAACGTGGACCGTTGATCTCAAATCCAACGGCTGATATTGTAGAAGGTTTGAAAAAATTTTGATCGTTCGAAATCCAACGATCCAGAAAAAGTATCCGTTAAAATCCAACGGACGAGAACGTGCCACGTGGCCCACCAACGGTAACATTTTAGCCGTCTGCACTGCGAGCCCCACCGACTGAAAAGCTGTCGATGACGCGCCCCCATGCGCACCTGTGCGACACACGCCTGACGCAAAATTTTTTTAAACATGGCTAACGTCCAGCCATGCATCATTTGACCTCAGGCTCTCGGGTCACCGATTCGAGCCGGGCCTCTTACTCGGGCCCCCCCTCAGCCCAATTGCCCGCATGGGCTGGAGCAAAGAGCTGGGACTATTAGGTTATTTTTCTCGCCAGTCCATCGGGCTATTGGTCTCGGTAGAGTTGCTCTAAGTGGCGGGTTTGAATCCCACGTTATCATGTCCATTTAGCCAACAACATTAACTCTAAGAGACATGATTAGGGACACCAATTAAGAGTCTCGTTTACAAGAGTTGATAGTTAAAAATAAAGAGATGTGTGTACTAAAAGTTTAAGATGATGTGTGAAATTCTTTTTTTTTTGGGTAAATTACATTTTCATACCTTCAGTTTGGGCTCTATTTCAATTCCTTACAACATCTTTAAAAAATTTCACTTTCATACCTTAAGTACTATTTTATTTCAAAATAATACTTCCGTTACATTTTCCATCCATTGATCCGTGAAATGCTGACGTAGCTGCCATATATATGCCACATGGCTGCCAAATGTCTGCCACGTGGCAAGAAAAATAATTTTTTAATTTTTTTTTTTAAACCTGAATTTTTACAAAAAAAAAATTAAAACCCAGCAAACCTGGAAGAAGAAGAAGAAGAGGAGGAAGGGGGAGGAGGAAGAAGAAGCAGACCCCCGCCGCCCGCGACCCTCCTCCCGTCCCCCCGCCCCCCGCGCGACCTGCGACCTTCCTCCCGTCCCTTCCCCCCCCCCCCCCCGGGACCCTAACCCCAAGCCCAGAACCCCGCCCCCCCCCCCCCCCCCCCCCCCCCCCGCCCGCGCGGTCCTCCTTATGCCCCCCCCCCCGGCCCCGCGCGACCTTCCTCCCTTAGTGATCTGGTGATGGGATTTCAATTTTTCTTTCTTTCTCCCTCCCTGCCTCCCTCCCCCCTCCCTCTTCCTCTTCTTCTTCTTGTTGTAGATGTGGTCGCTGGGTTTCAAATTTTTTTTTTTTTTTTTTTGTAAAAATTCAGATTTTAAAAAAAAAATTAAAAAATTATTTTTTTGACACGTGGCAAACATTTGGCAGCCACGTCAGCATTTAACAGATCAATGGATAGAAAATGTAACGGATGTATTATCTTGAAATAAAATAGTACTTAAGGTATGAAAGTGAAATTTTTTAAAGATGTTGTAAGAAATTGAAATAGAGTCCAAACTTGAGATATGAAAGTGTAATTTACCCTCTCTTTTTTCACGAGAGATGTTGGTAAATGGAAATGATATAAGCTTGTGAAAGGGTATTGCAATCCCATATACCGAGGAAATGAGGTGACCCTCCAACTTCAAGCAACCTCTCTCTACAAAATCAAATTCTTAGTTAATTTTCATATTTTAACACTTAATACTACGGTCAAGTAATTTTTTTTTTTACTTGTAAGTGAGAGGTCTTAGGCTTGATTATCGTCAAAGCGGATTTGAACCAAATTATTGCTAACTCATTGTGAGGCTAAGACCATCTCCAGTGGAGGCCCTAAATAGGAATAACCACCGTATAAAATGGTATATATAGGGACAAAATGAATCTCCAATGGATCGGAAGTGAGTCTCTAAAGTATAGGAACTCATTGGATATATAGTGTATGTCCTCACATATAGGAACAATCTTGAGTGAAAAACGGGATTCACAATCTTGATTGTAGCTTTTAATGCTCTTAATTAATTAAAAAATGATTAAAATGAACAAAAAAAATGCAGTTTGAGTGGAAAATCATACCCACAATCTTGATTGAAGATTTTTATTTTAATACTTTTAATTTTAATGTTTTTAGTTAATTAAAAAATGGTTAACATAAGTAAAATATGTGCACTTAATCAAATTATGACGTAAAATTATAAAAACTTCAAATTTAGGGATTTTACTATAAAAACTCTACTATTAGAGGCAATATTTTCTTTAGGGACACAAAGATTCCCTTTAAATCCTTAAATGAGTATTCAAAAGTGATGGTTGGAGTCCCTAAATAGGGACTTCCATTGAAGATGGTCTAAGTCCACCCTCTCCATTTTAGTTTAGAACTATAAATAACATCGTTTGTTAAAAAAATAAAAAAAATAAAAACCTAGCTCTCATCTTCCCATTAGACCTTTCCACTTCATCACAACCGTCGAAAATTCCCCATTTTTTGCTTAATCAGCAAGCAGTAAAAGCCTTCGATTGACGATCCTAACCGTACGCTTATAAAAAGTTATCTCATCCAACGGCTCCTGCTGTATCTTAAAATTACCGACGAGGACCCTCGTGAAAATGCAGAATGAGGAAGAAGAGCTCGCTCTGTGATCGTCTCTTTTACAGAGAGAGAGAGAACCGAGAGAGAGAGAGAGTACCAAATTATCAATCTTTAATCCTACCAAATTAATTTACCAAGTTCCCATCAAGTTCCAACCCTCAGCAACCAGTAGCTTCAGATTCAAATTTCATCTCAGTGGTTCTGAATCCTGATCCAAAATCTGGAAGATGGAGAAGGAACCGGTGGTACCGAACGAGCAAGAAGAAACGGAAGCTGAAGCTATGGAGCTTGTTCTTTTTCAAGTGCCTGAGTGTTACGTATATTTGGTAATCTATATATGCACATACTTACATACATGCATACATCATGTGCCCGAATCCTTGTGCTTTCCTGAATTTTTTGAGTAATTCTGTTAATGGGTATCTTGGGAATGCATAATTCAACTAGATTTCTTGATGAACATTGATGCATGTATAATGTATTAGTTGAATGAATGAATATTGAAGGAGTGTAATTGCCAATGTTGGTTAATTCCGGAGTAAAATGTTAATTATAATTTGTTTAGTTTATGTTAAATTGAGTGCAAAATTAGGGTAATGGAGGAATAGTTTAATTTTGTTTTGCTAGTTCAAGTGTTGACAGTAAAACCCCTTTCAGTTACTAACCACTTAGTGCTTGTTTTCGATCTGCCATCAAATACAAAATCATGGCTCTTGATTTTCAGTTTACAAGTAATCATAAGGATTCGATAATGCGAGAAATGTTTGGTTACTCTTGTATGGCGGTTCTTGAAGTTATTTGTGGTGTTAAGCTATTTTGTAATGTAACTTTTGCAGATACCGCCGAGGAAAAGTGCAGCTTCATACAGGTTTTGCTCAACTCATGGAATAGAAAATAGGATATTCATCTGACAGTTTATTTATGATTAATCTGATACGATGCCATCTGTTATCATGATTGATACGAGTTATTTATAATTTTAATTCGGTCCACAAATCGATTAGTTACCTCGAAATGAAGCTTACAATTTGGCTAGATTGTATGAGTTTTTCGTAATCTATTTTGGGGATAAGTTTTCTGAGATTGAGTTAGATTGACACAAAACCAAGGAATCAACAAATAAATAGATAAACAAATGGAGATGAGTTTTATTAGTCCGGATATTGGGTGCTTCTTAACCATAGAAGTTAGAACGAACAAACAAAAAGAAGAGTAATCTATCTATTGGCGTTGATTACTTGTTTATTGCATGTGTTGGAGATGAGTTTTACGTCTCTGAAGTTTATTTCAGGGCTGATGAATGGGATGTAAACAAATGGGTATGGGAAGGGATATTGAAAGTAATCAGCAAAGGAGAAGAGTGCATTATCAGAATTGAAGATAAGAACACCAGTGAGGATATTTTAGTTGTTATATAAGATGTAAACTGTGTTGTATGCCTTCCTTTTGTAGCATGAGACATTTTGTTATTTAAAATGTAAGGTGATATATCCTTGCAGGTGAACTATATGCTCGGGCATTTTTGAGAAATGGAGAGCCTCATCCGGTGGAACCTGTAATTGATAGCAGCAGGTTTATCCTAATTCTCACTAACTGGAGCGCATCTTTATTGGACTTCTCATGTTAAAACATCGTGCGCCTACATTACTTACAAGAAGATTCCTTTGCATTAAGTTTATCGAGGAGCATAATCTTATGTAAGTTTTAATTTATGCATTTTGATTAGTATCTAGAGGGTGACTGAGTGTTATTTGTTCTGCAGATATTTTGTTGTACGTGTAGAGGAGAACATTGGTGAGCTTATATACTTTCTCATTGTTGCAATCTCTAATGATTTAGTGAATCCTATTAGCCTATTGTTGGAACAGTTCAAAGAGTGTTTTAGCATGTATTTCCATCCGTTCTTGTCTCCCAAGGTAGATGTCCCCCCTTGCCCATTTTCCCGCTGTGCATTTGACCTATAATTCGTACCTAGAACTAGAAGATATTGGGTGAAAAATTGCCTTAGATCAAGAGAAACCATGGAAATTCATCCTCTGATACATATCCATTCTAGGCATGGGAACTTTCCCTTACTGCGTGCATGACTTTTAAACTTCCAAATAGATGGCCTGTAGTGGGAGAGGGCTAGTAATTACAAGCCTCCCATTTGTCCATAGTGGCTTGGACAAGAGTAGACTAGAACGTTGTTGAAGTTAATTAGTGCTATCATCATGTGGTGTTTTGCCACAAAATCCTAGACCAGGAAGTTGAATAAGAATTGCAACTCGTATCTAAGTATTATGCCACTTCTTTTGTTTCATTTTATTTTTCTTAGCTCTTGTATTCCTGTTTTCCCAAAGTTTTGTGTCAGACAGCAATGCAATTTCGGGCTTCTTAGACAAAGTTTTATTTCCATTGATTTGTTCATGTCATGTATGATCCTCATTACATTGAAATTGATGCAGATGGTCGACTTCGGAATGCATTCATTGGCCTTGGATTTCGAGAAAGAACAGAAGCTTATGATTTCCAAGCCGCCTTGCATGATCACATGAAGTATGTCCTATATGTACAGTGACAATTTTGCTTGTTCTTCATTTTCTACTGTAACATTTTTAGAAGCTTTTGATTTGATTTTTAATGCATGTGTATCAGAGGATGAATTTCCGTCTATCAAGCTCATGTACCTTTGTAAATTGTTTTGAAGATATCTGGACAAAAAGAAAACTGCGGAAGAGATGGAACAAAAATTTCAGCAAACTTCCTCAGTTGATTACAGCTTAAAAGAGGGGGAGACTATTGTACTACAATTAAAGAATGTTAGTGATTTCAAGATGTGTGCTTTTGACTTATGCTACTTACTGGAGCATGCTGATTCAATTTCTTTTCGGTGTCAACAGAAAACTGCCGAAATCGTGAAGTCCAAGGTTTCTGAGAACAACTCCTCACCACAGAAAAAGGCTAACAAGAAAGAACCCTTGATTTGTATCAAACCACCACCTCCTCCCCCGGCACCACTTTTGCCTTCTGCTACTGTTGACAAGTCTTCCGCAAACTTGCCTTCAAATCTCAACCTTGAGGGAACTTCTAAGCAGGAGGCCTCAGAATCAACGGAACATGAGTCGAAGGAAACAAGCTCTTCCGGGAATCAAAGCACTCAAGATTTACCAGATGACGACTTTGGGGATTTTCAGACAGCTGTTTAATATGAATCGATAAACTTTGATATGAGATATCAAACGCCTGAAGATGTCGTTTGCTTTTTGATGCATTGCGCGTTTGTGACGGTTTAGATTTTGTTTGTACAAAAATTTGATTGATCTGGTGTATATCTAGTTACAAATTAACTAAAGTGAAGTTACTGAGAAAGCAAAATTTGCAAATTACAAAATTAGAGGGAAGAAAAGAAACTTTTATGGAAAGATCTTTAAAATTGCAATGCAGGTAATTTTGTGAAAACAACTTGAATTGTTTATTGTTTTTAATTTTTTGCATAATTTTGCGTAAATTTTAAATTTCGCATACATTCCTTCCACACCCCTCTCACCACCGGTGTGGAACGAAGGTTCACTCTGTTGAGAGCTTTTTCAGTGTATCCAGAATACAATACGAATTACTACATGATAATAATTTATCAATCTTTCTAAATACTTAATTGTTAGTTCGTGCGTGCTTAATTTGTTTTTAAAAACATTAAAAAGAGGAACATCATTGGTCTTTTATGGATGAGGATCCTCTCGGATCCTCTCTGTGAGGATCCATGGGATCAATTCATCTTGGCCGTTCATCATACATCGTGCGATTAGCTTTCGTTAGTCAATGTTTGTGTTCCAATTTAAAAAAAAATTCAAAATTATTTCTGACTACAAAATGACTAATGAACGGATAGGATAAACTAATCTCTAGGATCCTCACAGAGAATCCGGATAGGATCCTACCCCGTCTTTTATTTCGAAGTACATGATGAGTAGAGCACACCGAGACTCGAATGTGCCATATCATCGAAATCAAAGATACTTCAAACTACTCTACTACTTTTGCTGCATGCATGTTGCAGTGCATGCCAATTGCAAGTTCTACAAGTTGGTAGAGCTATAGGCTGAAACCGATAAGTATAGAGATCAAAAATACCAAAACGATAAGCAACGCGGAAATATTCGCCAACAAACTCGCTATCTGATCATCATCTTCATCTTCTTCTGCATATATGCCGCTCACACTCATACTACTCTTACTCGTGGTACTGGACGCTGCAGGCATCTGTTATATATACATACAGACACACAAACACATATAACTGTGATGATCGACATGTTTAATTAGAAGCTGATTGATTGATCACGAAAAGAAGAAATTATAACTAGTTTTAATTCATAAAAATATACATTACCTGCAGCATTAGACCAGATAAGGAACACTTGATATCAGCAATAGTACTTGCCATCTCCATGAACTTATCCTCCAAATCGGCATTTAATTTCTTTAATTCTTCATAATCTTCTCCTTGTTTCTTCATCATCTATATATGATATAAATAAATAAGTAATACATCTTAAAAGATTAAAAAAAAAACACACAGAATGCAATCGACGTTGCTTTATAATTCCCTATCAAAAGGGCATGAAAAGTTGGTTGATTTGATTTGTGACCCAAATTAATTTATTGATGAAGGTTGATGATGATTCGATATAATACCGAAAGCTGATCTGTTTGAGGTTTTGGCTGTGGCCTGTGGGAGTGTAGCCTGGCTTCTAGCCTGGAGAGGTTGCTCTTTATGTCACGAATTTCTTTCTCGAGACGTGCATTCTTTTCCCCATTGGCTTCCAGTGCAACTGCAACCTCTTCTTCCATAAACTACGCATGCACGTACAGAAAATATATATGCTTACTCAGTAAAATCATTTGATTAATGTACTTACTCGATCAAGTCTCTACAGTCTCGTAATATATATATACACATACATATATACATATATATAGATACCTGGTTTTGGTTGCCCAGCAGAGGTTGGACTGATGAGTCTGAAGGAGAATGCCGACGATAACGGAATTGAAAGGGTAACAAGGGTTGCACCCGTCTACTGCGGCTTGTTGATTTTGCAGCTCCCATGCTTTCCTTTCTTGAACAATACTAGTACTTTGATTGGATTGGAATCAAGAAATAACAAGAAGATTCAAGTGAGATGGACATGTAAAAGATTTAATACGCGAAACCAACTCGGCTTTTCTTTCCTTGTTTGGCTCAGATGGATAACTTGGCAAGTTGGCAACCAAATAACAGGCAACTTTCTAGGAACTACTTATTCCTGATAATTAGTTTGTTTAGTTATGCTAGTGTCACGGCCGGGAGATAGACGCGACCGAGTATAACAAGGAAATTGTCATTGTGTGACACTAAGATAACTCTAGAGCTATCATTTAGCGACACTAAATAACTACAAGCCTATTCTCTAGCTAAAAAGAAAAGTTCATTGACACGTGCCAATGGTACCATATTTTTCCTTATACAATAGATACGTGCAATGGATACTATTAATTTCTATCAAAACATACAGTAATTGAAAACAAGAAGAAATACCATTCAGGCAAAGGAACAATCTCTTGTTCTACCGCTATTTCATTCACTACCAACCAAATATTTGAAAGGAATGAGGATAATTTTCGTTCGCGCATTTACTAACTTCTAAAGAATGAAAAAGTGAGTGGATAATAAACTTTGGATATCTTATACGTACATTCTCATACCTGGAAGAAAAAAAATCAAGATATGAAATTACCATGGGGTCTCTTGGGATTCACCATTATTTGACTTGGAAACTTTCCGGGCTCTCTCTGAGCAATTGGATTGGATCAACAAGCTGCCCAATTTGAACTTCAAATTTCCCAATGACAGCTTGTGTGTTTGCTCTAATCTTGAAGTATGTTGTTCAAGTTTCGCTGTGCTAAGTGCCAGACTCTTGACAATGTCCTCCAATGATGATGATGATTGCTCGGGCTTTTGGAAAGGAGCCGGTTGAACTTGATTTTGATTATCCTTACCTGACAAGTTGGGATGATTCCTCCAACCCTGATGGTATGTATTAGAGTCATTCACTGGGGCCTCGGCTGTAGGCGTTCACCATGTTGGCTTGCTCTTGCATAAATTCTGGATAAGCAGCTCCTAATGGGCATGCAATGGTAGGCCTCACGCACAGCACAAACTTCATTTGATTGTGTCATGGAGTTCATAGCAACGATAGCATCGAATTTCCTCTCTAACTTTGCAATCTGCGCATTAGAAAAAGGATCATTATTGCTACCAATATCAAAAACTCCAACATGTTTACCTTTTGTATCTGTGTGTTGAGTTTCATTTGCAATTTCCTCGAACGTACAGTAAGGGGTGTAGTCAAACTCAGATTTGAGAGGATTTTAAAAGATTTTTGGAATCCATGCAAATCTAGATGTATTTAATTGAGATTTTAATAGTTATTTTTAAAGTTCATCCAAATGTAGGTGTATTAAAAAATTAAAAATTTTGTAGGATTTCATTTGTGGATTTTGTGGGATTTGAGAGTAAGAAGTATGTATAACCAAAACCAAATAAAATCTTAGTATATATAACCAAGACCAAAATAAAATCTTACCTCACACCGTAGGATTTTCAAATCCATAGTCCTCTTTGAATGTCTTACTCTCTCTTCCTCTCACTGCTTGCCAGCCACTTTTTTTGCTTTATCTTCTCCCTTCATCTCTGCAATTTTCTCTTCAATTTTCATTGCTGGGTTGTCTCATTTCTCATATGGGTTGTTGGGTTCCTTCATCTCTATAAATTTCCCATATGGGTTGTCGGGTTCCCTCATTTGTGGATAAATATGATGTTGGACTGCATCATTTCGTTGCTGGGTTCCTTCATTTCTGCAATTTTCGTGGCATCATTTTTGAAATTTTGTTTAATTTAACTCAAACCAGAAGTCTTTATCGCATGCCCAATTTTGTTTAAATCTGTGCAAAAAGCACCAATCTTTCATAGACTCGTGATCATTTTATCTCATGCCTAATTTTGTATTCGTCAAAAATCGAATGAAATTGTATATATTTGTTTTCGAAATTTGGTCGGTTGAAGGTATATTTATCACTATTTGATTATTTGACGGTCAAGATTTAACGTTACAAAATTTATCAAAATTTATAGAAATTTGTTATATGAATATCCTGAAATCTTCAAAATCTATATGGATTTCGTAGAAGTCACTCTTGGGAGTCTTACTCTTCCTCAAATTCAGTGATGCCTCAAACAGTTCCAATTCATTTTACAGCTCCCACCGATCTTGAACATCGATTGAAATATAACTTTAATTGATCAGACAACGATTTATTGGTCATATACTACGTGCAAGATAAAAAAAAAAACCAGGATTGAGAGAGAAAAATGGTGTTTTGTTATGGATTTAAGGGTGGAGAGCACATAAACTATGAGATATTCTCATCATACAACTAATCATTTGTCATGTGTCATTTTATTTAACTTTGGTTAATTTTTTTTTTAAAATTGAAAATGTAACATTTATTGTGAAAGTTAACTAGAGTTAGAAAAAATACACGTAACAAATGACTAGGTGTATGGTAAACATACACCATAGTTATGGTGGTGAGCAAAAATCTCATTAGAGAGGTTTTTTAGTGTGACCGGTACACGGGGTAGTACAACACGTGTCACTATACAAATGATAAGATATGTGTGTTAAAAAGTTAATAACTTAAAAAATAAAATTTCTCACCACTTCTGTAAAAATAAGTGGTGTACCACTCGTGTTCCGACCACAACGAAAAATTTCTCCTCTTTAAGGGTGTTTTTTTTTTTTGTCAAATGGTAATTTTTATTAAAGTCTAATAGACACGTTTAAATCTTCAGCAAGAACATTAAATAAAAACTCTGGACCGATATCATCCCAATGAAAATATCTCCATGCGAGGCAACACAGGAGACAATAGCGTGAGCAGCAGCATTTCCATTATGGGTCAAGAATAATGAGTCGTTAAAATTACATGTGTCTTCATCTCATTGGGCCATGTCAGATGTCATTAAATTTAAGTATTGTACATAAATAATTGAATACGTGGAGGCTAGAAGAAGCTCCAATGAAATGAATTGTGTCTCTACGTTTCTTACTTTCTTGTACCCCTCTCCTTCCGTATTATATATTCCAGCAGACGTTTAAAAGCAAAACCAAACACAAAATTGGGGTTTATGCATTAATCCAAGTCTCTTCTCTGAGATTTTGGGTTTCTGTTCTTCTGGGTATGTTTAATATTAGTTGATCATCATATTTTTCAGCACTCACAATTCACATCAACAAGTAAGTTCTCAACCCTCAATTTTCATCACAATCATCGAACTTTGCTGCTGTTGATCATGGCTACAAGCAAGCTCTTTTCTCATTTACCTGTTCGGTTACCAGGAAAATTGCTGGAAATTCATATGAATTAGCTACTTTTTTGTATCAATTTTCGTGCTTTTTGCCTTATGAGAGAGAATTTGTAAATTAATTGGAGGGTTCTATTATTTACAGATGGGTTGTTTTTCTTTCAAGTTAGGGATCGTTTGTGTTGTTGCTTCCTGAAATAAATTGGTTTTGTTATATTTTTAAACAATATTAATCATTTGTTTGGTGTTCTCTCAAACACTGTGGCATTTGGTTTGCTTTGGAAAATTGGAAGTAAGTATAGGATGCTGAGACTTGCAATCATATTATGATAGGGTCTCAACTCATTAATTTTTCAACTTGTATTTCACTAAACTAAATTTTACCGAATACCCGTCAACCCTTGTGCCGTGATGCTTGATGATAATCCTTTTTTGAGGTGATATACAGTATGTGTATACAGTTGGTCACTGGAAAAAGTTACTGTTGAATTTGATCTCTTTCAATCAGTTTCGTTGCTTGTCTGATTTATTTGGTTCACGGGGTGAAACAATTACATGCTACTGATATTGAACACTTGCAGTAATTCTTAAAGAAACATGGTGTAATTCTTAGTGTCATTTTGGGAGATGGAAGATTTCAACGTTCTATGGGGTTTTTCTTCCTAAGAGCCATTTTTATGCATTCTTGTGAGCTAATACTAAATTCATATGATTTCTTGCAGATAATTACCAAGTTGATGTAGAAACTGAGTGGGGGAATTACAAAATACCAGGAGACATACAACGATTGTGTTAAGTTTAATTCATGATCAGTATGGATGTGAAAGGTATAACCTGGGTTGGGGGTGTATACCAGAAATTCGAGACTATGTGCTTGGAGGTAGAAGAAGATATGTACCAGGTAAAGCCCTTTGGAAGTCCTTTTCTGTCTCCCGGATTCCTAAACTGAGGTCCTCATCTATATAAAAGGAATAATGACCACATACTGCTGGTCCGGAAGTGTTGATCATAAGTTTTCAATTATCCTTCCTCTTCCTCATCATCCTCCCACTTTGAGTGCTTATGAACATATTTATCTTGTGTGTATTTTTCTTTGGAATAAAATATGGTGTTTATGTGGTTCAGTGATCATATGAGATAGTGGTCGTGTTAATTTCATTCCGTAGTCCAGTTAACTTATTTTGTTGATCATTCTATTTATTTGGAACAGGACACAGTCAAATTTGTTGAGAATCAGGTACAGACTGTTGGTGCAAGTGTTAAAAAGTTCTACGCAGATGTAATGCAAGATTTGGTCTGTCACTCTTCAGTGGATCCGGAGATTATGCCAGCCTTTGGGGACCCTGTAGAAAATAATTTTCATGTTGCTAATTCTAAAAAGTCAAAGGTTAGCAAGAAAGGAGAGCCGGTAAAAGTTGATGTTGAAAAATTGAGTGGGGATTCAGAGGTGATTGCTGCAATGAATATGGATATGGACCATAAATCATTGTTCCATGGACAGCACATGGATGAATATCGCATGCTATCCTCAGGGAATTGTGCTGGAGGAGCATGCTCTGATGTATACTTAAGACATGACCATGATGGGAGTAATTTTAATAATTCAAACTCGGTTGTCAAAGAAAACCCAATCAAGGACAACTTTCCTGGGGCCATCACTCTGGTTGAATCTGATTTGGGCAGGCCATCATCATCCTGCCATGTAAATTTGAATGATACCCATGAAGTTTCGAGCGAACGTAGAGATACAACTAAAACCCCATCTATAACCGAAGGTATGACATGTAAGTCCACAAGGGAAAGTTGTGTGATTGCAAATGCAAGCCAATGTACAGCTGATGTTTCAGTTGACAGCCGAACATCTAATATGATTGTTTTGGATAAATTGAAAGCAAAAGAATGGAACGAAATACCAGATTCATCCTTTGGTGGCTCATCAGTAGAATCAAATGGTGACTATTCTTTTTAACCCTCTAAAAGTGTTTTGTTTTCACCAACCTTGCTACTTGTTCTCTTTGATTTCCGGGTTGGCTGCTGCAGACAATTGTTTGAGCAATGGGTTTCTTTCTTTGTTAGGATCCTCTCCAAGTGGACAAGTACAGTCTGAAAAATATGCTGCCAAGGAAATTTCTGCGTCTCATCCTGGTAACACAGAGTACATCTCATTCAGATGCACAATAATTTGATAACAGTTTTTATATTGACAAGTATTGACTGAAAATGATTATGCAGATAATAACACTGAGAAAATAAAGGAGAGTGTTTTTTCAACTGTGGACCATAACTGATTTACATTCATGTGGGGTCTAGATTTTATACTAGTTCATGAAAAATTTCAGGTTCTTTTTTACATGTAGAGTTGTGTACTTGATGGGTTTACTGGTGCATGATAAATTGAATGTTATTTTGTCCTCCTAGTAGTAACCAATGACTCAATTTCCCAGGGGTTTTGCATGACTTCAATTTTCATGCAACTGAGAGTAATACTGTTGTACATGGAACGGAAACCATTCAACAATCTGAAAGGGCAAAGCTTGAGGAGACTTGTGTAATGGTGACTGGTGAGGACGTTCATTTTGTTCCTCACGTGGACAGCAAACATAGGCCTTACAAGGTTATCTCTCTCTCTCTCTCCCTCCCTCCCTCCCTCCCTCCCTCCCTCCCTCCCTCTCCTCATTCTCTCTGCCCCCCCCCCCCCCCTCTTCTTCTCCCTACTTTTAATTGGCTTTAATTGGGACTTCTTTTCTAGAAAAAAATTCAGAATGCCTTTGCTTTGAGGAAGAGGTCGGCAAGGAAGCAAGAATATGAGCAGCTTGCATTATGGTATGGGGATGATGAAAAATCAAATTTAGAAAGTGTAGAACGTCTCGGGCATTCTCTGACTGTGGAGGAGACACAGAAATCACCAGCTCATGAATTTTGTGAATCTGAATGGGAGATTCTCTAGGTACCCTAGTAAAAGCTTGTGTAAATAAACCGCCTCACTGCAGCCTCTCCTTGGTGATCATGGTGCCATTCAAAATTCCTAGCTTAGGCTAAAATTTGTACCATAGTGGGAAATAAACAAGAATGTCTCCCGCTCTAGTCTTGAGTATGTTAACAATTATGTAACGTCCATAAGATTAAGTACTTGAAATTTACATTACAAATGGGTCCGACCCAATATAGTCCTACCTTTAAGGTCACCATTGTTAAAAAGATGGTTACTATTATTGTCTATGGTTAGCTATTGTTTGTGCTGCTATGCTGTATTTTTTGTTCCTCGTTTTCTTTTCTTTTAAGTTTTTCGTTTTTATGTTGGAATTTGAAAATGGATTCTGTTGAACCTGTGTTACTGGTTCAATTAAGTGCCCAGAGGGGAATAATGGATCGTAGTTTCGTGCTTGTGCTACTGATTGGAAAAACGTATTAACAACTGTGGATGCATACATTCTTGCGCATCTTTTCGTATGTTTGTTCGTCAATTTCTTCAATTTATTTCTTTATTGTCTTTGCTAAAAAAGCTATATTAGATAAACCACATGCAGGAACTTTACATCCACACAAAAGGTAAATTCTCATGATTTAGAATACTCGATTTTGGTTTGTCTGCTTATTTGGACAGGCTACCCCGACGTGTCTTGGCAGCTGTTCAGGTTATTAATCAACAGCAGGTACGGTTTCTGTACATTTCGTCTTCTCTTATAACTCTCGTCTTCTCTTTGAAATTTCATTCAACCTTATGAAGAACGAAGTATGCTAAGTTTACTAACACTGATGGCAGATCAAAAAAGAGGTTAAGAACTAAGAATGACTTTGGAGGTGTCCAAGACCAAAGATACATACAATAGCCTATTCCAGGTATCTGGCAGGCCAGGCAAACACCAGTGGCTGCAATCAGCATAAGTCTCCGGTTTTCTATTTTGCAAAGCTAACAACTGCTTCCACTCCTTTGTTGCATAAACTGCTGGATGCGCATCTCTTCGATGCTGAGACAGCTTTGTAATGTTCAGGTACGTCACCGGGGTCTTCATGCGCTGCATTGTTCTCTCAACAACTTTTATAATTTTCCCTGGAAATGTTGTTTCGTAGGAATTGTCTTCAATGGGTTGGGTTTTGTTGTAACACCAATGCTTTCCCTTGTGCTCTGGTGAAATGCTGCGGAAGAAGACTCTTGTTTTAGTCGCATCCACATTTTGATCAACCCAACGTGCCCAGGTATTCATTGCCATATCAAATGCTGATTCAATCTCCATATTCTCCACTGTTTTGCCCTCGTATTGAAAGAAGTCCCACCTGCAAATCTCAATTCCATTAGACAAACTCCTTGAAAAATATTCATTCATTTTAATTATTAGATCACAAGTGACTTACGTCTTGATCTTCCCATAGTGCACCCACCAGTGACCGGTGTTGAATACCATAATGTCTGCCCCTATCCACTTCGTGGCCGAGGTTGCAACTCTGTCAAGCCTAAGAATTCTAGCACCACTATCTTGGTTCACATCTTGCTGCATTAAAAATGGGCTCCAGTAGAATTCAACAGAAAAGTTGTATGCCTGCGGTTATAGAAACAAGCAACACCACCACAGTTAAGAAGCCAAGGTCCTATTTTTTACTTTCATCTCCCCAAATATCACTTGTATATGAAGACAATAGTTCAGTGACAGAAGATTTTTCGTATAGATGAAAGCTAAACCTACCTTAGCTGTGAAGGCCTTGTAGATGCCGCTTTTCACATCGACTAGGGTTTGAGAGGGAGGTAGAGCTGAGTAAAGAAGACAAGCTAGGGATTCCCACTGGTTTCTGTTAAGTGAGTCTCCAACTATGATCGCTCTCTTTCCTCTTAGTCTCTCCAACATGTCTGTTGCGTCAAACCTTCCAACCATAACGACTGTGTTTATGTTAGGTACAATTAAGGCAACATACAACATTTAATTCATATACTAGGATTAAGTAATCAGTTAACTTGCCTTGGAATCTTACACCCCTTGGCCTCCCAGCTCCATTTCTCGTATATGAAATCTGACCTTCCATTCCTTTGGCAGCTGACCTGGTCACTAAGAAACGGACACTGTGCCCCTTTGTACATAGGACTTCCCTTCGGATCGTAAACCCATTTTCCATCAAATATGTTGCACTTGTCTTCTTCATTCAATTGTGTCACATGTTCCACGAAGTATTCTTGTTGCAAGAACTGAATGTTTGGATCTGATTCATTGACCGATGTTGTTGATGCTATGTCTGTGCTCCCAAGAGTTGATAGGTTTACGCTGTCGTGGCTGTGTTTGAGAAAGAATATCGGGATGACGCAGCTTATACAGCTTGCAACTATGCAGAGCCTCCATCCTCGACAAACGGGGGATATGTTGTCCATGGCAGGAGGTATTGAGCTCAAGAGAGGTCTATGGTTTATAAAGTATAAGCAATCTATCTTTTTCATATTTGAAAAACCATAAGATACAAATCTTACATGGAAAATTTCAGTATTGTGGTAACTGAACTCCCCCGATATTGTTTTGTTGTGCGTTTCAAAAGAGTCAACTACTCTTTCTATTATTGGCGAGTAAACGCAACAATCATATACTGTCAAAAATGTTAACCACTTCATTAACCCTATTATATTTATACTAGGACAACTTGGAAGGGGACAATAGTTAGTTTGAATTTTGCCAATTGCATCTGGGTTAGGTGGCTGGCTCAGGAGAAATAGGTTAACTTGTCATTTAGGGGGGCTGATTCAATTGAGAATTTGAGAGATTTTAATAGATTTTAATGGATTTATAAATTCATGGAAGTTTAATTGATTTGTAGCGATTCCATAAAAAAAAAATATTTAATTCCCTTGAAATCTCAAGGGGAGAGGAGAGATTTGTGAATGCTTAAATTCTACTACGAAATCTCTCCAATACCCTCAAATGCCACAACTTTTTAAAATTCTTTAAAATAAATTCCTAATTGAATACACCTGAATTTCTAAGGATTTTAATAAACTATCTTAAAATCCTGATTGAATACACGTTGAATTTCAGAGAATCACTTAAAATCCTGATTGAATATCCCTAGATTCATTAAAAGAATTAAAATCTCTCAAATTCTCAATTAAATACATTCTCCTTTAGTGTTATGCTACTAGGGTTTTTTTTTTTTTTTTTTTTTTTTTTAGGTAACACTACTAGTATTTCATTTCACTTGTAGACCTTAGGTGTCTGGCTCAAGAGATACATGTTCAGTTGTCATTTTGTGTTCCGGTCTACTGATTATTTTTTCCAATAAGAACTAATATTTATTTTCACTTGTAGGTCTTAACTTGAATCTCGTCGATGACAAGTTCAAAACCAATATATTTATCCCTAATATAATTATATCGTTGTATCATAAAAGAAAATGCTTAATCCAGTCCCCAAATATGGACTGTTGTTATTTTAGCCAATGGGTAATCCAGTCCAATGTTTGTCTAACATTGGATTAGTGCAAAATAACCCACTCCACGTTGGTAGCTCCCGGTAACAAATAGGCCCATCGGTTTCATTTTAAACACAATCATTAATTCCAGAATTCCACGTAAATATTATCAAATCATTGATTCCAGATAGGAGAGTATCCTCTCCGGATTTTCTTTGTGAGGATAGGGATCACCATATCTTAGCCGTTCATCGTACATCGTGCGATCAGTTTTCGTCAGGTACTATTTGTGTTTAATTTTAAATAAAAAAAGTTAAATGATTTCCGATCGCACGATGCACGATGAATGACTAAGATGTGAGGATCCCTAAGATCCTCACAATTTAGATCCGGATGGGATCCAAATCCATTCCGGATTATTAGTTTGGCGATGTTTGATCCTTTCAAGTAGTCTTTTTTGTTAAAGCAAAATATTTTACTCAAGTCCAAACGCTCAACCACACCAATTTCTATCTCGAAAAATACTAGGACCGATCAACTAGTACAGCTTAATGGTCTGTAAGTGAGCGGTCTCATTTTCGACACATGTGGATGGTGGGGTTGTATTATATTTGTATTGAATTTGATACTAATTTATTTCTAACCTATTATGTGGCTTAGCTGATTCATGTCCAGTTAGCGTAGAATATTTCTTTTCCTAATTAGAGTTGAATAACATTGTATATAAAAACAATGCTAGGAGCCTAGGACCATGATGTTTTTTAATTATGTATACTTATGTTATTTTTATTAACTAATACTTATTTCACAAATATAATAGTTCAATAGTATTCCTCTTTAATTATTTATACTTTAATTGATCCTTTCAAGTAGGTATTTTGTTAGAGCAAAATATTTTACTCAAGTCCAAACGCTCAAACCACACCAATTTCTGTCTAAATCGATAAATACTAGGACCTATTAATCAATATAGCTTGATGGTATTTTTCTCCATTTGTAAGTAAGCGGTCTCATTTTTTACACAATGAATAGCAGGACTGTAATATATTTTTGGTGAGAGTGATATTTATTTATGTCTAACCCGTTGTGTGTCTTAGCTAATTTCCGTCCCGTTAGCGTAGAATATTTCTTTTCCTAATTAGAGTTGAATAACATTGTACATCAAAACAATGCTAGGACCATGATCTCTTTGAATTATTATACTTTTGTATTCATTATCAATTAATATATATTTTACTAGTATAAGAGTTCAGTAATATTTCTCTTCAATTATAAGCGAGTATATAAATTCAACTATTGAAGATCGGAAAACCACAACAGCACGCACATTGTGCGACTCTGCCCAACCTCCTTAATGTATAATGTCATTGTATGAAAAATTTATTATAGATTTATAGAGTGAATATGAGATGAGTTTACGTTCATATCTATTTTCAAAAGAAAGCCCTCAAATTGAAAGATCATTCACCAATTGCTCTTATTTTAAGGGGTGGTTTTTCCTCTGGCCTTAGGGTTTAGCAGTAGAGAATGAGCTTGATTTTGGGTCCAGTAGTTGGGTGATAATATTGAAAGAATGTAGAGCTTGACAGGTTGAAGTTCAATGCGTAACCTATCCGCATTATTCTTCACAGTCAAGATTGTTATTCAGGTCAAAGAGTCAAAGAGCAGTGGTTAGTGAAAAAATTAGTTAAAAGATTAAATTAAATTAAGGTTAAAAGTCCTTGACCTTGACATGACCGTCAGTCAAAACACATTATGTTGGGTGTTTATCTGTCTTTAGGGGCAAAGTGTAAAAACACTACTTAAGTTAGCCTTTTTAACTTTTTATTTCAAACATCACTCTCTATTTTAACAAACTTTGAATATTTTATTATCAATCATTTCAAAAAAAGAAAACTGGGATATGCTAGGAAGATTAAATTTGTAGACAAAATCTTGTAAACTAAATAACATGAAATTAACTACCACCACTTATCACTACAAACGCTATACTCTTACACCACCATTCCCATCACCACCACCACTGTTACCACCACCACACACCACAATCGCGCCACCACCACAACCATCCTCGACCACCACTACATTCACAACGACAACTGCTACCTCCATCGTTCGTCGCCGCTCCTACCACCATTGTTACCTCTGTAGCCCAATCACCACACCCTTTTATTGGCAACACTACCACCACCATCACAACCATTGCCCTCGCCACTATTGTCGTCGTCACATACACTATCATGTTTATTTTTGTCATTATATAAGATTATATCACTTTTGCATGAATTTATTAAACGCTCAATTGCTTTATTTTGCAGCTGATTATTCTTAAAGCATAGCAGAATCAATTTAAAATAAAAAACACGGCAATCCTAAACTAACGCTTAGCTCGCTCATTTTCTAAAACCACATTTTCTCTCTTCCTTTTCTCCTTGAGTTTTATCAACTTTTTAACATTTAGCATATGAAAAGTGACTATCAATTTAAAGAGCAACTAACTGTTCATTTAACTCTTTAACTCTTGCCATAAAAATCTGTCCCCCAAATGACATGAGTACAACAATATTTGCTGGACAAACGTGGACGGCAGATTTGGTAATATACCACACCATATGAAAAAAGCTGTTGAATCAGCCACCCAACAAATTAACCTTGAAAAAGTAATTCCCAGACTTTCTTTGTTGGTAGGGAAACTGTTTCCCATTATTTAAGAATCGAAATCATCGTGATTCCAAAGTTTTCAAAACAAGAGGCTGCATCAACCCCACATCCCACTCTTCAAGGAGCTCATCCATACATTTCACCAATCACACTGCCTGCCTGCCTGCCTCTCATCATCAAATAAATAAAGAGAACTGTTAAGAAGGCTCTCTGGAATAGTGACTCTTCATGGATTCTTTGTTACTTTATATTTTTATCACAATATTTTATAATATTAGCACATAAATTGTGTAAAAGCTTGAGGTTACAGAAAGGCTAAAGAGTCCCAGTCTCAATAGCATTTCCCATAAAAAATAAAACATAAAATTCAAAAAATTATTAAAATGTTGAAAATGCTGAAAATGTCTATCTATTTTTTAGGGAGGCAGATTCTCTGCTCCTTTTTTCCCATGCACTTCCATCCTCCCCATGTTTGTGTGGTCACAGTTAAGCCACGTCACCATTTTATATTGATTTTTTTATAGAGATAATAAAACAAAAAGACGTGGCTTAACCATGACCACACAAACAAGATGATGATGGAAGTGTATGGGAAAAAAGGAGCAGAGAATCTACCTCCATTTTTTAGTGCTCCGAAGTACATTGCACTTCGGTATATTTTTAATAATTAGATCTATATATAAAATACAAATTTCAAAATTTAATATGTCAAAAGAAATGCTAAAGAGATTATTTCAAAATAGGGTTGTCGGACAACTCACAATTTAACGTAAATTCTCATGTCAACATTAAAATCATTGAAGAAAAAAAAAGTAAGGTGCCAGAGAGTTCAAAAAAATTTCATTTTAAGAGAGTTTTTTTGACATTTCTCAAGAAATTCCAAATGTTCCGGATCACCCAAGTATATTTTGTTCTCTCTCATACATTATATATATATATATATAGCCCTTTCAGAAACCTTTGTACTCACTCCTCGTCCTTGTTTTTTTCTCCCTCTCGATTCCTTGTCCTGAAAATTGAAAATTTGACAAATGGGTTTCCTATTCAGAGCTCTGCTTTTAACTCTGTTTTTAGTTTCCCACCAAACAAAAGCACAGGAATTCAATTCCTCTTTCTCCTCCAATAATGCTTCTTCTGCTTCTGCTACCAGTACTACTAGTACTACCAGCTCAGTCGCCAGAAAGCTCGCAGGAAAATGCAACTGGTTCCGCGGTACATGGGTCTACGATGCTTCTGCTAATCCATCCTACTATTCCTCCACCTGTCCCTTCTTAGATCCACAGTTCGACTGCCTAAAGTACGGCCGCCGCGACACCACTTTCCTCAAATACAGATGGCAACCCTTCTCCTGCGCCCTTCCCAGGTACCCCATTCGGTAATTCAGCGTTAGAGGTGCACAACGGGCCGAGCCGGCAGTAATTGAAATGGAAACTCGACTAGAGCCGAGCTCAGTTGTCTGTAATTTTTCTTCGATAATCCGGACTACTCAGTAGTACAAGAAATGAAAGGTCATATTTAATTTGAGGAAATACTATTTTTGTGTGCAGGTTCAATGGGTTGTATTTCTTGGAGAAATGGAGGGGGAAGAAGATCATGTTTGTGGGTGACTCAATGAGTTTCAATCAGTGGGTGTCTTTAACATGTATGCTTCATGCCTGGGTGCCAAATTCCAGGACTTCATATATTAAGACAAATAGTTTATCTTCAGTCACATTCCAGGTAAATTCTAACTGCTTAATTATTTGTTCAACTTTTTAATTTTTGATTGTGTTTAAGATGGCTTTTTATAAATAGAATAAAATCATTAGATGAAATAGTGCGTGCATGTTTTGTCCCTTTTCACCTTTAGCTTTTAAGAAAAGGTTTTAAAGCTTTTTTCCCTTTCAAACTCTTTGTTTTTTTTATTTTAAGAAAATTGAGCTTAGTAAATTTTGAGCTTGTCACAATCTACAATAGCTGAATTTGCATGATTGGATTTTGACGGTCGCATTCTAATTGTTCAAGTATCGGTGCAATATTACATTAGTGTACTGTAGAAAAACCCGTCATTCATGCTACTTCTAGTACGTATTAGTATATGATTGACATGAGGTGGTCAGGTTTATTGAGTTGATTTTTCGTTAGCAAATGTTTTTTGCGTGCCTGTGTGGAGTGAGTGTGTGAAAGCATTGAAAAGTGGAGCGTGATTGGTGCTTGTTATGCCAGAGCTTGTATTCTTTTCTTATGTGGGAAATATAAACAAAAAAGCATTTGCTTGCTATGTCTTTTTGTAGAAATTTCAAATGACAATGACATGAAAAGCTGGTTAAGAACTGTTTCTTTAAAAAGCATTTTTGTTCAAAACCACTTTACTTGAAGTGTATCATGAAATAATTTTTCAATTGTGAATCCATTAACACTTTTAACAATTTTGGCCAACTTTTTATGCCAAACATAATTAGAATTGTTTTTGATGATTTAAAAGCGATTATAATTATTTTAAAAGCACTTTCAAACAAGTTTGAAGGCTATATATATAATTAACTTCATTGGATTATCTCTTAATTTATTTTGCACTCCAGGACTATGGAGTACAAATACTGCTGTATCGCACACCATACCTGGTAGATCTTGTCAACGAGAACGTGGGACGAGTGTTGAGGCTTGACTCAATTACGAATGGCAACGCGTGGAGAGGCATGGACATGTTGATCTTCGACACGTGGCACTGGTGGACTCACACCGGAAGAACACAGCCGTACGTTCCTAGCTAGTAGCTAATCTCTCTCTTGCCATCACATGCACTGTTTTGCTGTTTTTTTCATTAACGTACGAAGAGTACTGCAGATGGGACTACCTGGAAGAAAGGGGTAAATTGTACAAAGATATGAACCGTCTGGTCGCATTTTACAAAGGAATGACAACTTGGGGCAGATGGGTCGACCGAAATATCAATCCTTCCAAAACCAAGGTCTTCTTCCAAGGCATTTCTCCTACCCATTACGAGTGAGTAACTCCATCTTCAAATCTCCTTTTGTTCTAATGCTTTTGAACATCAGCTTTTCTTCCCTACGCATGTGGGTTGTGTGCATGCACGATCCGGATGAGCGTTTTGGACAACGTGGGTGACAATATTTAGTTGCAATCTTCATATGCGATGACTGAGTCGCTCTCTGAGTCATGCGCAATCTATGCGCACGATCCATCTGTGCACATAGGACAAAAACTATTTTGAAGATATTTGACAAGTTATATATTGTCCAACAGACTCTTAAAAAGGAACGAAAAATAATCAGGTCCTAATTACCTAAAACGAGCCATTCATCGATCATTACCTACAAATGGCAGTAGACAAGTGTGCAAAAAGACACTTCTGTTTTTGTTTTTAATGAGTTATTTTGCGCATCTTAAAATTGTAATTATTATGTTTTTTAAAAGCCAGTTTGTTGTGTAAGTAAATTATAAGTGATTAATTGGCAATTACTAAATTTTATTTGTTTGTGAAATTAATTAGGGGCAAGGAGTGGAATCAGCCAACAAGATCATGCGCAAGTGAAACGCAACCATTCTTTGAGAAAAAGTATCCAGCAGGAGTACCTTTGTCTTGGGTTGTAGTCAACAAAGTGCTGGCTAGGATTAAGAAGCCAGTCTATCTTCTCGACATCACGCTTCTCTCACAAATCCGCAAAGATGCACACCCATCCAAGTACAGCGGCCACCACGGCGGCACGGACTGCAGCCACTGGTGCCTTCCCGGTCTGCCGGATACTTGGAATCAGCTCCTCTATGCTGCTTTATTTGCTTGAAAATATTAACCACCATTAGCAATATTGGTGTATTTCATTAGTCATTCGTTCCTGAAAGAAACTCTCATTGTTTCAGGAAAAAGTAGGGTTTTTTTTTTTTTTCTTTCTGCATTTTACTTGTTGATGCATTTGAGCAATAAGAGAGGGTTCGGTCGTGATTCAACTGTATATTTACTTCGTTTGGAATACAGTTTAATTGATCCCTCAAATTAGAAAAACAAATTTGGTGGTTCAGCATTTTGCATCATCTGTTTGGTGATTCTTTTTGGGCCTCATGAACTAATGTTTATTAACTAAGATCTTATTGTTAGTTTTCAGATTTTGATCGAAGTCCTTAGTATTAATGTAAGGCTCTTTAGTCAAAATGGTTATTGAGATTTGCATAACTCATTATTTTAGTTCTTGAGATTTGAAATCGATAGAATTAGTTTCTAAGATTGCCCAACATTAATTATTTTGATCATTTCGTGTAAAATCTCCATTAAATAAGAATAAAATGACAAAAATACCTTCAATTTTTGTCAAATCATTTTGGCCTATTGTTTATTAAATTAAGTGTATTTTTGTCATTTGAATCCTTATTTAACATAATGTTTCACGGAATGACCAAAATGATTGATGGTAGACAATCTCATAGACCACTTCTAATGATTTCAAATCTCAGGGGCCAAAGTGATAAGTTATGCAAATTGTAGGAACCATTTTGGCTAAAAAGCCTTAATGTAATAAAAAAATTAGTAAGTGATTTAGGGTTTTAATACTCACATCTTTATTAAAGTCCTAATTAATTTTCAATTCAAAACATTTCCAAAAAAAAAAAAAATTAGAATAAGTTTGTACTTATTAGTTTTTTATAAAAAGATTTCCAATTTTTTTAAAATTTACCCTTTCAGATAATTTTTTTCAATTTTCCCAAAAAAAAGAAAATTCAATTTTTTTAATCTACCCATTCTTAAATATATTTGTTATCGTAAAATGTATTATATAAAACCATTCAATTTTTTTTAATTCATTTTTCAAATTTATATAGGTACATTTTTTTTCATTGATTTGACAATATGTCGATGTCAAGTTTAATAAAAAAAAATTACTAATGTTATTAACCTAATATCTATTTTTTTGTGGTTTTGAAGAATGTACCATATTTTGGTACAGTAATTTTTTTTGTTAATTTTGATAAATGGATCCATGTTTATGTGCATACAAAATAAATTGGAGAGTATAAATTATGTTTTCACAATTTTAATCACACAAATTATGGGGTTTATTTAAAATCTCATTAAATAAACAATTAGAATTTTATTTTTAATTTAAAAAATATAGTAACCTACATAGAAATACATTATTACACTAATGTCAGAGACTTCCATAAAAACTGAAAACCATTAAGGTTTCAGTCAAATGACATTTATAGTTAGGAACAGCATCCAAAGTCTCTCTAGTAAAAATGTCACTTGAATAGTGACATACCTCGACCCGGAATGTCCACTAGGACTCCGAATCAAGCTGTGCTGGCCGGCACCTGGAAGGTGACGAAACCATAAAGTGTGATGATGTGGAAAAATGTGAATAAATTTAAACCTAAGAGTGCCTATATATCAGAGTGCGCTGGTGAGCGGGAATGAACCCACTTCACACGTGACGTTAGAGCATAAGTAAGTACAGTAGAGTGGATAAGGATTATACCCTCAGAAGTAGCCACCTATCCTGAGATTTGCCAAGAATCATCGTCAATAAGAACTTTCAACAATTAAAACCTAGAGGGGCGCAAAACAGAAAGTGTGAGTGGGCAAAAACAAAGCTTTTCAAAACCATTTCAATTATCAAAGGTAGTCACCCCTCACCGTAAAACTTGTATAATTTCCCAGAAAATAACATGCATATAAATATCTCAAAACCATATTCAAAATAGCAAATCCACGAATATGCCATGTCAAATATCTAAGCAAAGAAATAAGTAAGCCAGGTGAAATAAATCAATATAAGATGGTGTGTCAGTCGGAGTCACCTAACGTGACCTGTACGGCTGAGTCTATAGCTCCTCTACTAGTTCCCTGCACACGAGTCGGAACCACCTAAAGTTGTCTGTACGACAGGACTGGGTGTAAATAAATACGCTCAAGTGCTACGATCACGTGAAGACTGTGCGAATGATCGCGGGTCACCTACGAGTTGGAACCACCTATAGTGGTCTGTACGACATACCTGTGCACCTAACTTGGATCCAAGATGAACGTGTGGTGCGGGAGGTGAACATTACGTGAAGGACTGTGCCCTAACCACGGGCGGGAGCACTAACACTAAGGTGCAAGATAATGAGCTATAAATGCATCTCAACACAATTATACTCACTACCATCACTACTATCAATATATACTCACCTGAGGCTTACCTGAGCGTCCGCAGCGTCAAGCAACCATATATATAACCATACTAATGCATAATCAAGCATAGAGAGCATTTGACATGACATTTCAAATATAAAACCATTTAAATAAGTTTTCTGGGAAAAAGACAAGTGTATATATATATATATATATATACTGAAAACCAAAGGCCCACTCACTTGGAGTCCACACTACAACTCCCTAGCACACACACCGAGGCGTCATGAACGATCGGCGCCTAGAAAAATTATCAAACCACATCTCAGAATTTTTATCGATAGAATACATAATTTAGATAAAACACACCCCTACAATTCGATCCGGAAGATCCGCATCACGGATTTCCGATCCGTTACTTCCAAAGATCCACATTATACTTCTAAAACGACATCCTAAAGTTTCAATACGATCCAACGATTGGATCTCCGCCAATTGCAAATTCAAGTAACGGTTAACGTTTTGTTTTACTAACTTACAAATCCAATTCGGAAAAATTCGTGTTTCAGATTCCCGATCCGTAAGTTCCTATGATCCTCAGATATTATGTACTATAACATATTAAAGTTTGGTGACGATCTAACGGTCGGATCGTCGATTCACATTTTACCAAATAACGTATCGTAATAAATTTAGGTTCAAACGATCAACCTACGTTATATGAATATCAAAACTGAAATCAAGACATCTAATTTAGCCTAAAAGTAGCATCGACGATCCCTTGACCATGCGCCGCCGCGGGTGACGGTTGACCGCCTCGACTCGCCGGAAAAATCAACTATTTCTAAAAATTACCAAATTTTACAGAATTGTAGGTCTCAATGAGTAGAGTAAACTGTATACCTGTGGCCAAGTCTAATTTGGCCGAGAAAGGCCCCAATTTCAACCCTAAGATGAGTGTCTCTCGATCCGACCTCCTCGTTGCTCCACCACCCCTACAACTGATTGGGCTTTGTTCCATAGCTCTAGGGGAGTCTAATGGTGGTGAAGATCGATAAAGTTTGCTTCAGAAATTGACGAATTGTCACCACGAATCTCACGGTGCCGCCGCCGCTATACACCACAATACAGTCCTAATCCCGTCGAATCTTTGGTGATCAATGAAGGAGAAGGGGCGCGAGGGTGTTTGCAGATCATGGGAAGTCCTGATTTGCAGGAAAAACGGTGCAATGTCGCCGGAAAACCACTCGGGTTGTGCGGGTCTAAATCGGGTCGAAGGTGGATTGAGGGGATCTGGCCCTGGTTGGCTGCTCTCCCCCTTCTCTCCTTTCCTTCCTCGTTTCTCCTCCCATTGGTCCATCTCTCTCTCCTTCTCTTCTACTGGTCCGTCCCTCTCTTCTCTGATTAGGCAACGAATATCCTTTCTTCTTTCCCCCTTCTTCCTCCACTTCTTCTCCTCCTTTTCTCACTTTTTCCCAAAGAAAAAGTTAAAATGATATAATTAGTACTTATGAAAATATATAAAATAATAAATGGTAATGCTATTACTCCAAATCCGCTTCTACTTGCGCCTACGAGCCCGTAACTATGAATACTTTGAGCACGAACTAACAGAATGAGTCTTACGGCTCTCAACCATGGTCAACAAAGGTCAAAATATTTGCCTCTAAGGGCATTTTTGTAAAGTCATGCTTTTAAAATTTGTAAAAAAAAAAAACATAAAATTAGGGACGAGTCGTCACAAATAGTCTCAAATAGGGGTCGGCAAACGGGTATACAAACCACGGGTAGGGGCAAGTAATTCAGGTTCGGGACGGGTCCAAAATTTCTAAACACAAAATGAGGCGAGGCGGTTCGGGTATACAAAATTAGCAGGGCAAGGCAGATCTTAAAATATGAGGGAATGGGTCCCTGGCCTAGCCCGTTTCTTGCATGGAATAATATAGACCTCGATCTCCTTTGTTCTTATTCTCTTGTTGGTTTTGTCAAAGCTAGTCTTATTCTCTTATCCCAACTCCTCAAATTTCACTCAGAACTCGATCTCTCATTCTCCCACCATCTCAGCTCCGTACGCCACCACCATCATCATCAAACCTCGATTTTTCTCCTCCTCATCCTCCACCTCCGTCATCTCTAGAACCTTGGTTTCTTCGCCCCGCAGGTCATCGCGCCATCACTTCGGCTCGCACATCTTCTTCAGCTCCTCCTCCATTACTCGCTTATTCTCTCATTGAAGCCACGACAGTCTTCATCGACGATACCCCTACCCGATCTTTTCCCGGATCAGAGTCGTCGCTCCCCTCTCCACTCAAGTGGAGTCCTCTTGTGAACACCATCATCGTCATCGTCTCTTCCCAAACGTGACCACCCATCACCGTCGTCGAAAACACCACCATCATCCTGCGATTCGAAATATCATATATTCTCCTATCAAATTAAGGTAATTTCTAAATTAGGGTTTTTGAATTATCTAGGTTTCTGAGTTCAGGGATTTAGGACTTTTGAATTATAATGGGTTACTGAATTTAGGAATATAATTTCTAAATTTTCTGGATTTAATTGGTTTTGGTTTTGATTTTAGTTTAGCTTTGGAAAATCATGTTGTAAAGGATCTTTCTGGACTTGTAAGGCGAAATAGTGTAATATTGAACTTAGTCATGTTATGTATGAACGGTTTTATTATTTTAATTAATATTGAACTTATCATGTTCTGGAAGAAGTTTTGTGGAAATTGTGGTTGAAAATGATGTGAAGAGGAGAAAGAAAAAAAGACACAGGCAGTATGCCCAAAACCGAAAAAAAAAGTAATTGGACCCGTGGATCTGTCCCGAACCGATCCATTTGAAACGGGCTGGGTTAGGTCTGGTTCCCAAACTCAAAATCCCTCTACCCGGCCCGGCCGGTCACATTACATTTAAAATGGGTAGGATCCAATTCTTCCAAATTTGGGCCCGGCCCAGGCCGTGCCCAGCCCTAGTCTCAAATGCCTTGAAAACATAAGTTTGATTGCATTATATTATGATTAATGTTCAAACTTGGTGATCGGTAAATTAGTGCTCTGAATAGAGATCTATAAACTGGTGGACCACCATGAATAGTTCATTGTAACATAAATCTAATTGTTTGGGAATAGTGAAATTGGAATATTAGGATGCATCATCCTAAAAAGTATGACGAAAACAAGGGAATAAAAAATCCAGATATATGAAACCAGAACTTCATCAAATTTACCAATCAAATGAAACTTGATCTCTTTCGATTGATTTACTCGGTCTTTGTTGGTCTGCAAGTTTATGCACTTAATTAAATTCCTCCAGCAATAACATGGTAATGGTTGGACTCGTAAACAATTCCATATACTTCACTGAACAACTAATCCAGGGTCAACGAAAATTAAGACAAGATCTCATCGAAAAGAATGAAACAAAATTTTCTTTTTGGAACAAATAGATTGTCATGATTGTATAGTTATGCTCTTCACCACAAAATGTCGCAAGTTATCAACTGAAACAAATAGGTTTTCCTGTTTGTTGGCTTCCGTTCTTGGTCTGAGGTTAATGAAAATTAAGAGTATCACATCTAAAAGGTAAATTTTAGGGTTGTGGTTTTTAACAGGTACAAAGGTCATGGAGGTTTTACTAGGCCCAGGGTTTGATGTCCCCTAATATTGCATGTCTTGTTTGTGTCTCTTTACTAGTTTCTTGACGCTTGTTCCTTCACTTATTCTAAGTTAATTATCGGTTTATTTTATGTTTTTAGTTTTTAATTAATTTTATGAAGTTACTTTGGAATAAGTGGAGGGACAAGTGTCAAGAAAATAGTAAAGTGACACAAATGAGACATGTAATTAGGGGAGAGTAGAGCTTTAGCTGGGTAGATGGACAAGTTTCAAGAAATAAGTAAAGAGATACAAATGAGACATGTAATTAGGAAACAACATATCTTTAGCCGGGTAGATGGACAAGTGTCAAGAAATAAGTAAAAAGACACAAATAAGAGATATAATTACGTGACAACAGACCCTTAGCCGGTTTACTAACAATTATAAATTATAATATGTAGAAGAAACCTTAATTTCAATAGTCATATGTACTATATATTTAATAGTGTATTGGAAAAATGAAAGCAAGCATTCATTTGAAATATATCATCTCTAAATGCATGCATTTGGTACATAGATAGCTAACTGAACTGATAAGGATAAAGGATGGATTGAAGTGCCCGATCCATATTCAACACATACTGAAGAATTTGACTTGCGTGGCAGCCCAAGGCTCTCCCTCGTGTCAGTAGACATAGAGGCGATGTTGGGTTGGATAACGCAAACCTGAAACAGTTCGACGTGTGAGCTGCTGGGTAGCATGGCATCTGACTCTCAAGAACAAACGTGTCAAGAAGCCACCACGTGGCACTTTCCCACCCAACAGATGTCGCCCTCCATGCATGGACGACGTCGTTACCCACCTCCTCAGCACCGCCATGGCTTCCTGTTTTTAACCCCAATCCGGCCCAACATCACTCTCCACTTCTGAAACGCCAATAAAATCTTTCTAGCGAAAAAAAAAACCCGAAACCCAAAATCTCTGTATTGAATATAACCTGATCGATCGTGTTATTGCATTGAATACATATTGTGTGTATACATATCAAACAGCGCGCTTTGGTTTGAATCAAGAAAGAAGGAAAGGAAGGAAATGGCTTCCGAGCAGCAGCAAAGAAGGGAAAACACAACGCCGGAGAGGGAGGTGCACATAGAGAAACACAAGGTGCCCAAAATGACTACTCACTTTGAGGCTATGACGGTGCATGTTACTGATACGAGTGCTGGCAGAAAAGACACTCCTCTCGACAGCGGCAGCAAGCAGTCATCGAAGGACGAAGGCGATAAAGCAGCCTTGATAAGGAGTGGGAATATGGTGGGCGATGTGGGAATGGGGAAAGCAAGAGAGACTCATGAGATCGGGTCTCATAAGCTCGAGTCTCTTAAAGATACTCGGGCGTCGGCGAGGGATGACAGACAGAGAGAATCGCAAGCGGACCAAGCGGACAAGGCGAGGACAGCAAACATGGTGGCGGATAAAGAAGCCGAGTCTAAGGAAGAGAGCCGCCAACAAGGTGGACGTGGAGTTCCTCAGTCTGAACAGAGCCATGAAGCTAAAAGTCAAGGCGGAGGTCAAGCTCATGGTGAACATCAAGGTAGTGGTCCTCAGTTTGAACAGGGCCATGAAACTAAAATCCATGGCGGAGTTCAAGGTGGAGCTCATTCATTTGAACAGCGCCATGAAGGTAAAGGTCAAGGTGGAGGTCAAGGCCAAGGTCAAGGTGGAACTCGTCAATCTGTTGGGAAGGTTGAAGAGCGCCAAGAAGCTCAAGGTCGCCAAACTACTGGGAAGGTTGAAGGGCTTCAAGGAGGTCGAGGACAAGCCCATGGTGGACGGCAAGGCCAATCTTTTGGGAAGGTTCAAGGGCGTCAAGGAGCCCATGGTGGAGGTCAAGAACAACGAGAAGGCAGTGGTTGTGATCGCGGTCATCAGACGGTTGGGAAGTTTGAAGTGAGTGGTGAAGAAGAGCAGGGTCGGACCGATAAAGGCCGAGAAAGTAGTGAAGTTGATAAAGAATGTAGACGCACACAAATACACGAGGGTGTGGAGAAAATGACTCTTACCGGGGAAGACAAGAAGCTGCAGGGCCAAGAGGAGGAGCAGCAAGGTTCTAAAGGAAGACGAGGCTCCGAGTCTGAGATGAAAAGCACACAAGAGAGAATGGGCACACAAGAGAGAACCACTACTGAAGAGGAGACTAAGAGAATCAAAGAAGAAGAGGGTCGACGTCAAGGAACCAAACAACAACAACCGTCTTTGGAAGAAATCTCACAGCTGAGAGGCACAGCTCAGCAGAATTCTATGGAGGCGATAAGGGCTGCAGAGGAGCGTTACGCCAAGGCTAAAGAGTCGGACAGGCAAGGGCTTGGTAGCGCAACCGAGTATGCCTCCGAGAAAGCTGGACAAGCCAAAGACACTCTCCTCCAAGGAGCACAAACTGCCAAAGAGACTCTCACTGGTGCAGGCAAGACCACCGTCGAAAAAACAGCTCCACTAGCGGAGAGAGCCAAAGACGTTGCAGTCTCCGCCGGTCAGTCCACTTTGCATTACGTGGAAGAAGGGGCGGTGAAGGCCGAGGACATGACTTTGGAGGGCGGGAAGACTGCGGCGGCGTATGCAGGTGATGTGGCGGTGGATTTGAAGGACAAGGCGACTGTGGCCGGTTGGACGGCAGCGCATTACACCACAGAGGCTGCAGTGGAGGGGACTAAAAAGGCAGCGAAGGTTGTGATAGGGGCAGCTGAATATGCTGGGCATAAAGCGGTGGATATTGTTTCGAAGCCTTTGAGTGTGGCTAAAGATGCCGCTGCGGTGGCGGGGGAGAAGGCTGAGGAGTATACCGCGAGGAAGAAGGAGGAGGCCCAGAGAGAACTGGAGGCCAAGAGATCAGCTGAAGAGAAAAATAAGCAGCAGGTATATATTTGTCAGGAGTACTATTTAATTACATACTGCTCACCGATTTGCTAAATTGATTCAAGCGTTGGATTTTTTTTTATTAATTAAATTACAAATAATTATTACTGGCCTTCATTGGTTCCGATCAATCAAGTGAGATGAGTTGTTTGAATGTTTTATTTTACTTGAAACAGTCTCTACAAGGAGGAGAAAGAGAAGGATCCGAATGGGAGCAAGGCATGACATGGAACAAGCAAGCTCATGAGAATGTTAACGTTCAGGGGATTCGAGGAGAGGGTGACCGATCATCTGAAAAAACTCAGGCACGGTTCATCTTCCAATTACATGAACATGACTGTATTTACATCTAATATATTATCGATGCGAGGAATCAAGTAATTAAAATTTGAGCTAGAAATATTAGGTTATTAAGCTGGTATTTGAGAGTTTAATGCGTTGATTGCACTTGAATGATAATCAGGGTTATCAAGGTGGACAGGAATCCCAGAATCGATCTCAAGGCCTCATGCGAGGGGCCGACACGAGTCGGGATCAGGGCAGGGATGAGAGTTGGATGAAATCGCGGAGCGGTGGCGCTGGGGCAGGAGGCAACGAGGAGTACATGATGAGCATGGACAGCTCTCAAGTGGGAGATGCTGGTGAGGGGGTGCTGGGAGCGGTCACGGAGACTTTACTGGAGATTGGTCAGACAACAAAAGACATGCTGATCGGCGGGCAGCACGAAATGGAGGAGGAGGAACTGAGTGGTGGCCAGGAACAGCAGTGGAAGTCGTCGACGGATGAACGGAGCAAGCAAGGGATGACCAAGAGGAATTGAGGATAGCAAAGCAAGCAAGGGGTGACCGAGTATGAATGCACGACTACTACTAGTCTCAGTTTTGGGTTCCACTTTTCAGAGTAGATATTTTGTGCATGTGCATAAAAGACTGAAATATAATATACATATATATATATATATATATATATATATATATGCACGAGTTATATTTTGAGTTAATAATTTGGGTTTGGTTGATGTTTTTGGTGAATAATTTTGAGTGTTATGTATTAAAAACCACCTTCCTGACCTCGGAATCGAGACAATTTGTTCGTTTTCTATTTTTTATATATTTATATTTATATTTTTCTTCATTGAAATAGGGCAAAAGCCCACACAGAGAAATACGTAAGAGGGTAGGGGCCGAATGAACGAGCAAAGTGTGTCCAACAATTACAAGTGAAACAACAGTAGAAGTAATCATCCGTAGTCTCGCCGATTCACTTGCAACCAGGCACACACCAACAAATGAGAAAGCATAGAGGAAACCACGTTTTAAGAGGTATTTTATAGACGAATATTAGAAGACATGAAAGTGAGAGTTGCACCGTGACTTTCTTGAGTGCTTCGGGAATTTTTCAATTTATCTTATTGTTGATCCTAAAAACTACTAAGCTTATACGGCGCGCAGACAGAGTAACTAATGAGCTAACTACGTCTTTTGGTTGTGCGGGGCGTGCCAACTCGTCGGCCGAGCTTAGCCGGGAGTGAAATGTGTTGATGTCGCGTTGGGTGCACTGCTAACTTCTCAATCTTGCGACTGCGGCCGAGGAAGGAACGCATCTTGGCCTTCGGGTTCTAGAGCCTGAAGACAAGGCTGTAGTCTTGTGAAGTTCACGGATTGTCGCGCGCCGGGTTCAATTACGGTGATTATATTCGTGAGAGTATAAGCACGCCGAACTGGCACCAAACTATACGGACACAAGTACTCGAAAAAAATGTACGTCTTGATGGTAAATGTGTTTTGGCCGTCAGAATGCCAAACTCTAAAACTTACTTGTGAATATCCAATCATAAAACAACTCGACGTTCAATGTGCCGAGCTCAGTAATCTGTAACACCTCACTTCGCCGAAAAGGCTAATGAGATGACCTATGCCAATAAAGATTAGAGAATCCTTCTCGACCGAGACTTGGATAGATAACCAGTCGACCTCGACGCACTGCTGTTTATCCAAACTGAAGATGTCACCGGTTGCCTTCACAGTGCTGTTTATCCAAACTGAAGATGTGTTGGTGAGAAAGGGGGAAAATGAGAGATTTCTCAAGGTTGTTGAGAAGTTCGCGTAGAGCGAGTTTGCGCAGGGTAGTTTTTGTATTGAATTGGAGGGGCCTTCCATGTCGCACATCCTCCTCTATTTATAGCAATGAACCTACTCCTGGCCGAACCAAAGATGTGCTCGAAGTAGAACTCCTTATCCCAATCTGATAACACTTTGGCTAATCCTAATCCCAATGGGTTCCTGAATTAAGCCCTATAATAAGCCAGATTCACTCCCGAATTCTAAGCGCCTTTAACTCTGAAACCCCCTTGTTATACTAGGACTCGACTTCTTTACTCTTATCCAAATCAATTCTTCTTGTAATAGGACTCGGCTGACCTGATTGGGCGGCCTATAACAGCTTGGGCCAAATACAAACCTAAGCTCGGCCCAATAATATTATTTTGGGCCCAAACACTTAAATAGAAAAATACAAAAATGTATCGAATATGCCAACTATTTTATCTTTATATAAAGGTATAAAAATTAAAATTTAATGATTAAAATACTCCAACTAATACTAATCCTAAGTATCAACCTAACTTAATATCAGTAATGTTGCTAGTTTTTAGCACTAATCTGCGTGTTATAATATGAATGAATTGGGGTGAACGATATATCCACCTAACTTAACATCAATAAGTACTAATACTAGATGCTAGGCTCCTATTTGCCGCCCGACTACTTGACTACTTGCCTATTGATATTTAGAACATTGGTCACAGAACAGTGAGTTTGATTCATACATAAAATAATTCTCCAGTTTAGCAATTAGGACGTTTCCATTCTAATTCTCCAGTAACCTGTTTAGCAACTTACAAGGATTTGATACCACCATCTAAGAGTCTTATACGCCCCGATTAATTCCTAGGTGTCTTAAAATTAAGAAAGGACGTCTAGACTTGCTTAGGCACCCGTCAAGCCCGCTCATACCCGCCTATGTTGGGACTCTCACTTAGACTGAAAATACAAAGCTTTCATTTTGTATTTTATTTTTTCCAATGTATTGTAAGAGACTTGTTGAATACTTAGATGAACACAAATGATATGTTTGTTCCCTATGTTTTCATTATATTCTAATACTTTATAATTTATATGTTATTTTATTTTGCAACTTATGTATTTCAATAAAATTATGTACTTTATAAGTATAATTAGGCACATATTTATACGATATACAACAAATTTACTTAAATATGTCTAGTCCGTCTAGGTCCCCGCATAGGAACTAGGTCCCAGTCTGCCGCCTGACTAGTGGTTAGCTTCTTTTAGAAGCTTAGTAACGACATCTAAAGAACATATCTGATTGTCAAACATCTAAAGAACATATCTGACTGTCAAATGATAATAGTAGGTTCTTGTAAGTGGTGTACCCTGTGATGCAATTTTAGTTTGTTTTCGGTCGGAAACAAAAACACTGGTACAAACATACATAAGCATGCATGCATGCATTCATTCATTTATTTTCAATGAAATATGTATCTAACTAAGAAAGCGACATATAATCAAAATAAAAACAATAAAATTAAAAGAAAAAAAGGAGAGTAATTGTAATTGTATCAAGCAAGCAGAGGAGAAAGTGAAAAGAAAAGATGGAGAAATTAACAGGGGATTTGAGAAGTGAACCACTCCATCACGTGAACTGGAGCTTTCACCAACTGCAGAGCCAACTCCACCACCACCGTCGCGCACAAACAGCACGGGCATATGCACGTCAGCAACAATCTGCCACCCACCACCGCCACCACGACGGCACCACCCACCACAAGCAATAAATCAGATCACAAATTCAAAATTCAAAGCACCAAACAATCAGTCAATCACAATTTGAGATACCAAGATGAGATGAGATGAGATGATCGATCAAATTGCAAATTGCAAATTTCAGAGAGAAATCAATGAATTGGAGAGAGGAAGAATAGAAGGAATCATATTTATACCCGACGATCCAGATGACGATGCCGATGATGGAGAGGAGGAGGGAGAGAAGAGCGAACGGAAGGCCCAGTAGAAAGCCCAAAGGCCTGCAATCACCCTCTGAAGAACACATTTTCGAATTTCTCTGTCTCACTTCTTCCTCTTGCTTTCTCCGATTTTGCTGCTTCTGCTTCCTTCCACAACTGCTTCTGCTTCACCCTCACGCACTTCAATGTGGCAGACAGAGAGAGAGAGAGAGGATAATGGACAAAGACTTCGATTCTGTAGTGGGTGACTCACGGCACGTGGCGTTTTACCGGGAATCCGAATTTTCCACTTTCTTTTGGCGTTTCTCTAATTATAATATTTACTTTTTACAATTTTTCCTTACACCAAATTTTTGAACAAAATTTACGAATCAAATGATGTGTTACTAATAGAAAATAAGCACGTTAATCAATACTCGATTTATAATCTAATCATCAACAACTACATCATTTGATTTATAAAATTCAATTTAGAAATTTGATCTCTCTAACATTACCTTTACAAATTAAGATTAACGAAAATTTTAAAATACTTTTGAAAGAACGAATTTGATGACATTTGTAAAATCCAACAACTTTTATATGGAATGCGGAGAGTTCTTATAAATTTTGTTGGCTTAATAGGATTAATAGTCATTGTGGTGATAGGGTAGTCGAAAAATTGTCCTCATGGTAAAAAAAATTGAAGATGTAAGTACCTATGGTGAAGTTTATTGAGATTTAGGCTCAAAATTTGAAAGTTTTGCTAACTCTCCTTTAATTGTTAGCACGTGAGGCTCTCATGTGAGATTAAAAAAATAAAGTTAGCCTCACATGTAAGCTAATAACTAATGGAGAGTTTGTTTTAGCCTTATATGTATGACTCTTAAATCCTAATTTTTTCACTACATGAGCTATCTTCCGACTATCCTATTACTAAGGAAACTAATAATCCAATTAGGCCAATTTTGTTTGTAGATTTTGAAGGATTTTCAAACACCCTTTATTCTTTAACTCAAGAAATCTAAACAGTTAATACTGTGCCACATTTATAATGGTTTTTCTTTTTCTCCAGCCCGTTCATACCAACTGTTCGCAACATTCTTCGATGCTGTATACTTGGCAGTTGGCACCTTCTCTCGTCAATGTCATCTTTTGTCCACCCTTTACTCATCAGCTCCTCTACCAAATCTCATAGTTTTGCGGTATGAAATAAATAATAAACAATTAAATAACAAAATAAGAGAAGGAAAGCAAGAACAAAACTCATGATAGAAAGAGGAGAAATAATTAGTGGCGAAGTCAGAAATTCAAGTTAAAAAGACCTTTAAGTCATATGTGTGGAGCAAAAAATAATCAAGAGACGACACGTGAATTTTTGAGTGAAAATGATGAAATTACCCTCAAGGTACACCAGGATTCCTACATGCGAGCAATGGACAATCATCTTCCAATCAAGTCAAAAGTGCCCAAATAGGTATTTATTTATATCCTATTTCATTCATCCCTCATCATATCTTCTCCACAAGGTAACCTCTAAATCATTTATTTTTTATTATATTAATTAGCTAAATTAATTGATTAATCATTCAATTAATTAGCCAATTAAACACAAATCATGAACCTAGCCCACAAAACCATCCAAGTGGCTGGTCCATCTCTTCCCAAGGTGGCCGGCCACTCCCCTATATAAACCCTCTCATTCTCTCGAAAACTCAACTTCAATTCTCTTGCTAAAATTCTCCAAACACTTTTCCCTTTAAATTCTAACTTTGGCATCGGAGGTTCTTCTGCCAAAGCCCCCCCCCCCATTCATCGTGGGCGTGTGAGGCTCTTGGCCTTTACCGAAGATATTATTTGTTTTGTAGGTGCAATTTTGTCCAAGATAAAGGAGAAAGAAATTTGCATCCACAATATGAAAGAAATTAGACAAAATATTGCAACATGATTGACATGAGAAAAATTAAAAGTTCAAATTTTAATCAAACAAGAGTGGTGGAGCTTTAAATTTTGTATAAAAATTCAATATTGAACTGATTATATCATAAGAACAAAATTTGTTTACGAGTTTTGATAAAAAAATAAATAAATTAAAACATTTAAAAACAAACAAAAATTTAATGTCATGACTTAAAAACTATTACCATGAGATTTTCTGCTTGATTATGGGCTAGAGACCGAAAAGTACCGAATTAAACTGAAAGCTATTGGTTCGGTATCGATTTCGGTGGTCTCAAAACCGAATAATTCATAAATGAATACTTATTTATTTATTTATTTTATTTTCAAAACTAATTTACAAATTTATTAAAAAATAAGAAAAACGAATTGAACTAAACCAAAAAAAAAAAAAAAAAAACCAAAGAAAACTGAAATCAAATAGTAATTTTAATTTGATTTTTAATTTAAAAAAAAAAACCTAACTGAATAAAATCGAAGCCATCCCCTAGTATAAACAAAATTTACCAAATAATAAAGCCTTTTGGAAGAGCATTGGATTTGGGCTCAAATCTGGCTTCAAACAAAGAACCCAATTAAAGCCCATCATTATTATGACTTGGGAGTTGGAACTCTCCTCAACCAGGAGAAATTTTGGATTATGACGGGAATACGGATGATACATTACGTGTTTTTATGTAAATAGTAATAAATTTTATTTTTCAAGTTATTAACTTTTTAACACATATATTCCACCATTTATATAGTGACATATGATGTACCAACTCATGTGCCGGTCACACGAAAAAATCTCTTCTCAACCACAACCACCAACAAGCAAACGGCAGCAATGAGCGCAACCGGCCGGAAGACTTTCATCATTACCAAATCAAACATCCTACAATTTCCGAAAATGAATTACACGCGCCGTCTTGTCGCGTGGGGAATCACTTCCAAATATTCCACAAAGCAAGTTCCCCGCCACATAATCCCCCAATAAATTCAAGTTCAACGTGACGCTCACGCCCTACTCTCCCGCTCTCCCATTGGTCCGTTGCACGTCACTCCCTCATATGTCGCGTGAGTCAATCCCCCCACCCGTGCCATGATACTTCCCGGTCACGACTCTTTTGGTGCTCCCATACGTTTCGTCACTCCACCGCTCCCTCACGAACCCCTCCCTCGCCGTACACCTGTAAGATAAGGAGACAGAGAGAGAGTGAGAGACGGAAGAGAGAGAAACTGTGAGACTGAAACGTTTTAGAGAGAGAAAGTAGAGAGAGAAAGCGAAGAAGGAGCGAGATCTGATCGGAGAGAAAGGCAAACGAAGCTCGAAGCTCTACCCATATGGTTGTCGATGTTGTAAGCCCTAACTCTCTCTCACTGGTTTGTTGTAAGGAAGCCTATGTGTGAGATTTGGGCGGAAAATTGGGTTCTGGTAATCTCTGTTTTGTTTGGGGGGATAGGGGAAAGAAACCCTAGGATTTTGTGAATTGTTTGTGAGATTTGGGGGGAGAATTAGGGTTTTGTTAATATTTCTTTTGTTTGGGCGGATAGCGGTAAAAAACCCTAAGCATCTTGGATCTTCGTGAAAGGGAAAAACGGGAATTAGGGTTTTGGGAGGTACATGTATGGCTTCGGGGCCTACAGTAGGAGAAGGTGATGGAGCCAGAGAGAAACAGAGGTTCACGGAGAGCAAGGTCTATACTCGAAAAGCTTTCAAAGGCCTCAAGAAGAACAACATCGTCAACACCACCGCCAACACCGACGCAAACACAAATACCAACGCAACCGCCACAACCACCACCCCCTTAGCTGCCCCCTCCGCCCCTGCCCCCGCCCCCGCCCCCGCCCTCGCTCCTGCCCCCGCCCTCGCCCCTGCCTCTGCCGCTATCCCAACTACCACCAGCGGCAACATCAACGGGATCGACAACAGCATCAACGGGAACGACAGCAGCATCAGTGAGAAGGACAACAGCATCAGCGAGAACGAGAAGGACAGCAACATCAACGAGAACCAGAAGGACAGCAACCATAACCAGAACCAGAAGGACAACAACAACAACGAAAACGAGAAGGACAGGAAGAGTGAGAACAAGGATAACTGGAATGATGAGAATTCCACTCGGCCTCCGGTTCAGACTATTCTGTCTGAGGATGGAAATTCCGCTCAGCAGCTCATTTCACAGTCTGGTGCTGCTGCCTCTGATGACTCCTCGAGCCTGAACCGGCAAGAACCTGCGGCGACAGCGGCAGAGGCAGTGGTAGAGGCAACTATTGAGCGGGAATGTCGGAATTCACCCGAAGAGAATGGGGTCGTCAAGCCGGCTTCAGATAGCCGAACTAAGATTAATTTGGCTTCAAGGTCGAAGCAGGAGAAGCGGGAGCTTCGAAGGAAGCTTGAGAGTGAGCTTGATTTGGTGCGGAGTTTGGTGAAGAGAATTGAGGCTAAACAGCGGCAGATTGGTGGGTTTAGTCACTCCCATGTTTCAGTGAATGATGGGGCGAATAGTGCAGGTGGAGGCCTGAGGCTGGTTCACTCTGAGGTTGCTTCTGTAGGTGTTCCTCGAGAGGCTACCAGGCCTTTGCATCAGCTGAGTATATCCGTGTTGGAGAATAGTCAGGGAATGAGTGATATTGTGGAGAAAGAGAAGAGAACCCCCAAGGCGAACCAGTTCTATCGTAATTCGGAGTTTTTGCTTGCCAAGGATAAGATTCCACCTGCTGAGAGTAACAAGAAGTCGAAATCGAATGGGAAGAGACATGGCGGAGGAGAATTGTGGCAAGGGTTCGGTGGGATGGGAAGCAAGTTTTTCAAGAGTTGCAGTTCTTTGCTTGAGAAATTGATGAAACACAAGCATGGTTGGGTGTTTAATGAACCTGTTGATGCTGCCAAGCTTGGTTTGCACGATTATCATATCATTATCAAGCATCCAATGGACTTGGGTACCATTAAGTCGAGGCTGAACAAGAATTGGTACAAGTCTCCGAAAGAATTTGCGGAGGATGTGAGACTTACATTTCACAATGCCATGACCTATAACCCCCCAGGGCAGGATGTTCATGTAATGGCAGAGCAGTTATCCAGAATATTTGAGGACAGGTGGGCCATCATAGAGTCAGATTACAATCGTGAGTTGAGGTTTGGATATGATTATGGGGCTAATCTTCCAACACCTACACCAAGAAAGGCACCTCCACTGCTACCACCACCTCTTGATATGCGAAGGATTTTGGACAGGTCTGAGTCCATTTCTCATCACGCTGATCCGAAGCCTAAATCCATGACTATTACTCCTAGGACCCCCGCTCCTAAGAAGCCTAAAGCTAAAGATCCTCATAAAAGGGACATGACTTATGAAGAAAAGCAAAAGCTCAGCACACAACTCCAGAGTTTACCGTCAGAGAAGCTGGATGCCATTATACAGATTATAAAGAGGAGGAATTCGGCACTATTCCATCATGATGATGAAATTGAAGTGGACATAGATAGCGTTGATACCGAGACCCTGTGGGAGCTGGACAGGTTTGTAACCAATTACAAGAAGAGTTTGAGCAAACACAAGCGAAAAGCTGAAATGCAAGCCAGAGCAGAAGCTGAGCAGAATGTCCAGCAGCAGGTATGTCTTGACTCATGCTACATTCTAACCTCTGTTTCTTGTGGTAGCGGCCGTTGGTAAATGATTAATTTTTCCTTATATTTTACAGACCCAGGCCCCAGTTGCAGCAGAGGTTTTGAAACAACCCAAGACAGGTAAAATATTTCAGAATGCGATGTTTCTTGGCATTGGAATCAGTGATTTCCTTGGAGAAACTGATAAATTGAAAATCGTTCCTTTTTTTAGCAGATGAAAGGATTATTTCCTCTTCAACACCCATTCAAGGGGATAACCAGGGTGATAATAGGAGTAGGTCGAGTAGTTCAAGCAGCTCTAGCAGTGATTCTGGATCTTCCTCAAGTGGTACTATAATACATTTTTGTGCTCATAGATGTAAAGTTATTTCACAGATTGCTGAGCATACGGTGTGCAATTATGCAAGTTCTTGTTTGGTAAAGTAGTTTCTTTTTCTTGCGGTGTTGCTGCAGACTCAGATAGTGATAGTTCGTCAGCATCTGGATCGGATGCAGGTTCGCCTAGGACTTAACTATTTTCTTTTGAGGTAAGATTCTGTCAACTTGATTCTTGTTCCAAGCATTTTGCAGTTTTTGTTCTTCCTTGTTATGTAATCAAGTGCGTTTATAGTGTTTAGTTGGGGCTGTAAACTACTTCATTTGACTAAAATGATATTATCAATGACTTTAAACTTGACCAACTTTTTGCAGTAGCTGCCCCATTATTTTAATTTTTTATTGGTTTGGAAGCAAATGTGTAGGTTCTTATGTTATGTATGGACCAGACTATTTATTAGTATTGATGCATGATTCCCCTTGGAGCCGTGAATGGTGGAATATGTTGTAAAGGAACTCTAGATGATAGCACAAAATGTGTCATGCATGAGGGATTGCTTACTTTTTCTTGCTACAGTGTGAAGCTGTTATATATATATGTGTGTGTAATTGCAATAAGTATTATATACATTGGAAGTATTAGTATTTAAAACGGTCAGCGTGCTTTAAATTTCTCTCCAAAACATTTCTCAAAATTCATATTTTTTGCCTTCTAATGATAACGTTTCTTCTTCAATCACTTGTCATTGAAGAGGATGAGCAGCAAGTATATTCCTACGTGTTTTACCCCCTCGCCTGCTTACTTGTTCACCCCCGCCTTTAGTCGTTGACGTTTAAGATTTTTGAATGACATCTATATAAATAAAACTCAAACTCTTGGTTTTCAATTGCTATATAGATGTGTAGCAATTTAAATTACTGCCAGGGTCCACATTTTCGGAATTTTCTTTCACTTTCCAGCTGTTTCAAATATGAAGAGAGTTTTATAACAAAAATAGGGAAATGGTTGCACACAACTGTTTATCTATGTTCATTGATTCTCCCTTCAATCGGAAGGCCATAAATAAAATGGGGTCTGTAGGAGAAGAAAAATGATGCGTGGAAATCACTCATAGAACAGAATTTGGAGAGAGGAAGGGGGTGAGAAGAGAGAAGGAGATGGAGTTGGCGTGTGGGAGCAGGAAATCACACAGTTTTTACTGAGAGTGAAATTAAAAATTTTCTTTTTTTTCGACCGAGGTTTTACTGAGTGGAAACCAAAACATTAATGACAGATTTAAGTGTTGATTCCAAGTTAGATTAATCCTTTTAATAGTCTCTGTATTATCATATGCATTCTTGTTATACATGAAGTTGAGGGTTGCGTATATACCGGCTGTGTACATGTGTTGCTTGGAAAGCCTGCCATGTCAAAGTAGTTCTATTTTCTTGAGTTAGAAAATGCTGTTCAAGTTTACCACTGACTATTACTTTTTGTTGTAACTATCAAATCTGGTATCAAATATCATCTCATATTTTCATCCAGTGACTCTCCCTCTCTAGAAATTTTAAGGAATGTATCACCACTCCAACTGTCCTTGTCCCCAGAATAAAAATCTTGATGTTGCTCAATGGGAGATTGTGTTTCTGCTCTTTGGTCCTTTTTCCCGCCAAACTTTCTAGTACATTCTAAGGCTGTTTTATTTAAAAAGAAGGGTTCAGTGTACAGAGTCCCATGAGTATACATCAGCTCACTACCTGTATACAGCGTTCATTTCTGTTCAGGGAGTAAGGTCAAAGATTTTTGTAAGAAATAAAAAGCTGGAATCCTAGAAGACATGACTCCCTAAGAGTGTCCTGTAAACCAATTATTCGATCTGGGGATCCCAGCAAGACTGCCAAAAAAGTTTCTCCTGAGCTCAACTAGCCCTTTAACTAATAGATGCTGTGTATTTCACCAGCGAGAACGTGTCCACTGGAAATGGGTCTGAAATGGCTTGGTTGTTTTTGTCATTTCTATTCCAGTTTTGGGGTGTATACGTATATTGTAGTAGTGTCTTAAAAGTTACAATATGCCAGCCACCATAGTATGGTGGTTATCTACTGTTTTCCTGGTAGGGAAGGATTATTTCGAAGAAGTTAGTAAGATGGATCATTTTTGTTTGTGTTTTGGATCATGAACTTGCAGTACCGAGCAAGTCATGCTTGACTTTTGTTTGTTGCATATTTCTGGTTTCCCTGTTTTTGTATAGCGCAAGTCTATGCAATAATTACAAGGCAAGCTATAAGGGAATAACCTGCCCTTCTCCTGGGAGAGGGTGTCAGCACTAGATCAGTTAAGTGAGCAGGTCAGGGTTAATAACTTGTTGCGTTAGGTTCAAGTAATTTGATCACATTTAAGCTTTGCATAAGTGCATGTTTCTTAGATTTTTTTGCTTTACAGGCCATGTGTTACCTTACTCGGCCTTTTTTTACATCAGTTTTGTTTGTTCTTATTTGTGCCCTTGGGCGCTCATATGCTCTGTAGTTTTATAGCACATACATTCTTCAAAAGTAAATCTTTTCATGTCGTATATTAGTTGAAACTTGAAATGAGTTCTCTCCTGCTTTTTGTTTGGACTTTGATGGATGGTTGGGCATGCAGTGTAATTTTTGCGGTGAAGAGAATAGATGCAACCTTGTTAATATATGATCTGGCATCTTATTAATTTGGATTACAAATGATTGCTATTTGTAATGGTTGATGGAAGCAACTACGTAACTGAATTACTAATGACGATTATCTTAAATGGCAGATCTCTGAAAATTAGGGTAGATGATGGTGGTTGGAAGCTTTTCAGACAAATGTTCGAATTGAATCTGCGATTGGTGTATAGTGGAAATTTTCTCCGGGGCCTCCAACCATCCTGCAAGTATAGAATGGGGTTCTCTTCTCTCTCATCCGTTGGTCTTGTTAGAATTTGTATAATATTTGGTAGAATGTGGTGATAAATAGATACAGTTGGGTCTGTTTTGCATAGCACATGTACATTGCTAAGTACTGCGAGTCTGCGACCCATCTACATTTGGATGACTTGTTTTTTGGTTTGGTGCTGACAGATTGAGGATGCTTTGGTGGATACAAAATTAGATAGCCTGTAAACCAACTTCATTCATATGAATTCTCTTGTATTCCCATGAGATTGCTATGTTTGGTAGATTTGTATGCACTTTGCAGTTGTAGAATCTCTCACCAATATCAGGAGTAGACTCCGAATAACTGCTACACTCTTTTTTCTCTCTTCTTTAATGCTTTGTTAGTGTTGGAAAGAACTGGAAGTCGTTTTTAATTTTGCTTTTGGTTCGTCCGCGGATGAATTGTTCATGGTTGTGTAGCAGTGTTGCAGGGCTCATAATTGTGTGTGAGATTTTCTGGTTGATTTGGTTGTCATTTGGAAATTGCTACTTCTTGGACTAATGTCCAATGTTGGGATTATTATGGTTTATGAATCCATGCCCAATTTGATTCTCTTGTGAGGCTGGCTAGCTCAATAGTCGACCAAATTTTGCCCCTTGGATTATTCAGGGAGGCTACAGTGAGAGGGAGGGTTAGGTGTGGGGTTTACGGACCAGTTTCGATGTTGGTGATTGCACAATCGGGTAGAAGAAACCGTCCAAGTATTTGGATTTGCGAATGAGGGTGATATTCACACACCTTGTATAATTTTTCACATAACCATTTCTAGCTGTCGGATTAAATAAATCAAAAAAGTTGTATTTGTTGTGTTTGTGTCAAATTTGTTATTTTAACATGTCATGTCTTGATTCAAAATCTATTATTTTTGTGTCGTGTTGACGGGTTGTGCATGAAATTGTGAGATCTATCATTATCATTATCATTATCATGTGAATGATAAATTGATTTCCAAGTTCGGCTATTGTGCTCATGAGAGAGCGACAAAATTAGGAGCTTCGGGATAGACGGGGGTTGGCGATGGCAAGGTTTGGCTAAATGGGTGTGTGATTACATAGAGTTCAAATGAACCACTTTGGGAGCTCAACGTGCACAGTAATGAATCATCTCCAAGATAATGCCTAACCAAGAAACTCATAGCTTTAGATTCATTGTTCCTACAATTAATCTAATTTAAGCATCGGGGAACGTTTGGCTCACACTACATCGGTGTGACGTTTTACTTGTCTTTTCTTTCTTGGTTGTAGAGACGCCAGGATAGATGAGGCTATTCAGGTGAGATCCAATGTAAATTTAACTTTTTATTCATTTGTAAGATCTAAACGGTCCACGAGAGGCTACTCTTGTGTCGAATTCAAGGCCCACACTTTCAAGATATTGAATCATATAATTTTTTTAGCAAGTAATAAAAGAATATATATCATAACTTCATGTTAAAGGTGCATTTGTTTACTTGTAAGTGAGAGATCTTATGTTCGATTCTCGTCATAGGCGAATTGAACCACTTGGATCATCCTAGATTGAAATAGCATAAACTTGAATATACTATAGATGGTGAAGGAAAAATTCTGTGAAATTAGATAATCATTTGAATATCTCATGCATTAAAATTAGGGAGCTTTAATGAAAAGGGCATAGACCAAGATTATTTTAATAAAAAACCACCCTATAATTTTCTTTAACCAAAAGCCCCTTAAAATTAACTACAAAGACAGAGGCCTCCAATTCTACATGGGTTGAATTACAGAGCCCAACAGAAACAAAAATAAGTTTCCAAAATTACCCCAACGAGGAGGCGCATGTCTGAAACTTGTTTGTTCTCATGAAGGAGAAAACTCACGTCAGCTCCAAGCAGAGCGTCGATCATCGTTTCGTTTTTTGGGTTTTTCTTCCTTCATTCTTGGTGCATATATCAGTTTTTGAATTTTCTTGTCCAAATTAGATTCAGATTTGAAGAATAACCAGACTTTAAGAAGAAGAAAATTCCCAAATTATTGAATCCAATCTCCAAAAGTATAATTAAAAAGAAACGAACATGAAAAGAGTTGTGCAATTGAATCAAGGAGGAGGACACTCAAACTGAATCCATTTTCCATGGAACTGGAAAAAACCAAAAATTCCAATTCCTTGCACCCATTTCTCCATAGACCAGAAAGAAAAATATATCTCTACCTATGATAGAACCACCTTCCCCAATTACAAAATCTGGAAAAGAAAAAGAAAATAGAAAAAGCAGACGAGAAAGAGAGAGAAAAGTGACTTCAACCATGGCGTTCAACTTTCATAACACTGTTAATGTTAAACATTTTTAGGAAATAGTATGATTTTTTTTCCACTTTTTTAGAAAACAATGCGACCCGTTATGTTTTGAATCCGTAACTCTCTGCAAAAACTAACATTGTCTCTGAAAAAACTAACACTGTCTCTGAAAAAATTAACACTGTCTCTGGAAAAACTAACACTGTCTCTGGAAAAACTAACAGTGTCTCTGGAAACAGTGACTTAGATTCCAGAACTAATGTTACTTAAAATCCAGAAACAGTTTAGTTTTTACAGTCCAGAAACAGTGACCCGTCGTTATTATTGAATAGCATGTAGATCTCAAATTTATTTTCTGGAGAAACAAACGATCAACTCCACTGATGAAGAAAAATTGAAAAACATTACCTCAAATACACTATGAATAATAACGACGATTACATTTCAACGAAATAATACAAAATATAAATTAAATAGCATAAGGATCTCTATTTTTGTTTGAAAGAAAAAGAAGGTCTGCAAAACAATGATGAACTCCATTAACGACGAAAATCTGGAACTCAACATAAAAAAGTTAGGGGTAAAATCGACAAATCATAATTTATTATAGTTGGGCCATTTTTAGTTGGACTGCTTTAATATGGGTCTTGTACTAATCATTAAACAAAACTTATAACATGATTTTTTTTTTATTAAAACTAAAACTTTTCAAGTCCTTTTCATTAGTTTTCCTTTAAAATTATATTAAAGGCGGAAGCTAAGATTATATGAATTCAAATCAAATCTATCAAAATCTTAAATGCCTAAGGGAGGATGAAACTAGGGCTGGGCACGGGCCGGGGCGGGTACATCAAATTTTAATACAGGAACCAGACCTAACCAGGCCCATTTGAAACGGGCCGGGTCTTTTTTTCTTTTTTTTTTTTTTTTGCGGAAAAAAAACCGAATTTTTACAGCAGTTGCCATTCCTGCGCAAGGTTCAACACCATCCAGCCACCACCACTCATTTGTTGGACTAGAAACAAGGGCAAAATCTGAACTTTCTTGACCTCCCTTTCTCTGCTTCGTTGCACTGAAGCACTAAGGCAAACCACCACGATGGACCTCGTTGCTCCTGCAAGGCATATCAATAAATCTGCAGAGTTATGGACCCGTGATAAGACAGAGAACAAAGTTTTTGGGGACCAAAATGATTCAGGCATCATTTGATTCAAAAATTTTTTTAAGACAACAAATTTCTGGACCCGTGGATCCATACATATAAAATCATGGCACCATTTATCCAAAATCAACAAAGGGGTCTAGGTTTATACCATTTCAATATTAGACTCAAATTCAATGGGTTCCACTTTGTCTCTAGTTCCTTTTCAAAATCAACAAAAAGGATCTGGGTTTATACCCTTCGATTGCAAGATCCCTACACAGATAACAACATGCAAGAGACATTATTTTTCAATTTTTCCTTAATCTAAACATTAGAAACAAAATCGGAGAAGGATGACACTAAAATTTACCTTTGGGCGTCGAATCCAAGAGAAATTTGAGGGCCGTGAGTGCAGAGGTTATCCTTGAAGATAATGTCTTTGGAATCACACCTTTGTAAATATCTTGAACGATAGTTCAACCAATTTTCTTGATTGGATTACTGGGTTATCAAATCCTAATGATGATCAGGATGTGTCTTCTCTTGGCAAGGCTCTACTTCGTGTGAGATCGAAGACGGGATGCTTACCACTACAACATTGCTTTGCACAATAGTTTAGACAAATTGGATTGAAATTGCGAGGTGCTAATTAACACTAGTAATCTTGTCAACTATTTTCCTGTAGTTCGGTATTTTTCTTATCTTGGGTTTTCTGTTAACTTTCGTTCCCAATATGTTTAACTTGGATGAACACTTTATCCTTCAATTTCAACTAGTTTTTATTTATTTATTATTTATTTTGTATTAATTTTAAAATTCTAATATTTTAGTATCGCAGGTGTATTATCTAATGGTTGTATTCTTGTTTACAAGCGAAGTAGTAAATTTGCTTTACTTCAAAATGATCTGCTGTTATATTATTTTCAAACTAAATTATATTTTATTTTATGAATGCTGTTATTCCCACTCCAATGTCTTATCTTCACACCCATCTTTTAATGAATTTTTTAATCACAAATTTGTCCATTTGTAAAATGACTAACAAGGACCTTAGTTAGCCTCTTTTGCATTATTTTTTTTTTCTAAAAATAAAAGTTTGGGCATGATAACTCTCTCGCTCTGTTTAGACGATTTGTCTCCCTCAAACTCTAACTCATCATCCCATCTTCTTTCATTCAGAGAAAGCAAAAAGAATAAACTTAGTTTTGGTGTGATAACTCTCACGCTTTGTTTAAACGATTTGTCTTAATATGAAACAATCATGTATTTTTCTTATGTTCGATGAAGCAGATGAAATTCTATCATTACCATATCCTTAGTTTTATATATTATTTGTTTATATTCTCTTTTTAAGAGACAAGTTTATAATTTTTTTATTTTTTACAGTGGGTGTAAATATAACGTAAGTGGAAAAATAAGACAATAAGGTGGGTCTAGCAGCTCTCTATTTTATTTTACAAAACAAACTTTTGTTTCCAAATCACTTCAACGTTTAGTGGAGCCTGTCGTTGTTGCATTAGTAGCTAGTTTGGAGTTCAAATTTGTCTGTGCCGTCTGCGGTCAAAACTTCATATGGTAGATTGAACAATACTTGGAAATTTCTCACTGTTCAATATTAAAAAAAAAAAAGAAAAAAACAAGAGAAATATGCCATTAACTTAGAAAGGGCTAGACTTTTAGATACTATATTATAATCGTACAATGTGGATACCAATGTGCTAAGATTGGTACACTTTAAACGTTTTGACTTCGGGCCCTATTTGAAATTTCCTCTAAGAGCTCAACTGTGCTCCTCCACCGTGAAAGTGGCTCCTCCAATGGAGATCGACGTTCGACTTAGTGCTACCAGGTGGTCGGTTAAAAGGGATTTTGTTGATTCCATTAAAATTTAGTCGGGTTTGAGACACTTTTATTGAGTATCAATAAATGACAGCTCATCATTGATTAGTTAGTGAGGTTGCCATGTCATACTAAAGTTGTTAAGTTGTTAAAAAGATTAGTTAGAGTGTAAGAATGAAGTTTTAAGCTAGATATGTGTGTGTATAAAATCTCTGTAATTGTGAGGATCCAATTCATTTAGTTTGAACTACAATTCATACAATTTACCTATTTTCTCTCTCTCAATTGTTTCTCCCTCAAGTTCTTCATTTTCCTACATTCCATATTACTCTTTGATTCTTTCTCAATGTAGTTAATAACTTTGACCAACGAATATAAGTTTATGTGAGACAATCGGTGATAAGAACAGAATAATCAAATTAGTTTATAAAGGAATTGTTATCTAATCAAATACTCATATGAAGACAAGTAAAGTGGTCATCTTTTTCTTTGAAATGATTCTCTCTGATGATTGTTATCATGTTATATTTTGTGCGCGGAGAGAGATATAAATCAACAAATCAAGGATGGTCTAATACATTAATTAGACTATACACCTCGATAAAAAAATAGCCGACAAAATTAAACTAATGAATATAAACGACAAAAAAAGAAGTTTTTTGAATCACTGAGTAAGAATCCATACAACAAACTGAAACCGTTGGAATTATTTTTCATAACCCATGAGATTTGAGATTTACTCCAAATCAGTAATCGGACCCATGTGGCAATGAGCATATTAAGATATAAAAATGATATCCTGCAAGTAAAAAAAAACTAGGTAGCAAATGTTCTGCAGTTTTGGATTATGGGGAATCGTATTTATACAATAATCTTGTTGGATTTATTACTTATTTTTTTCTCTGTCTCAATTTTAAATCAATAATGTACAAGCGTGGAAATAAATAATAGCAGATGATGACTAAGCTGCACCTTGTCTGTCGATCGTTTTGGGGAGGGAGGCCGAGAACGAGAAGGGGCATTGTAAAATTAGGATACAGAGAGGACAAAACAAAAGCTAAAGGGAGAGTCAAAAGTAGAAAAACACCGATAATCCACAGCTAAAAGCTACACCATGTATGACTAGATGACAATGTGGTAATGCCAATTTGTTGTTCAAATACAACCATAATATGTTTTATCCTCGACCCACTATCCTTAATCTCTCTATAAATTAGGGCTACTCAATACCATTTGAGCTACTCGATCACTCAGTCCCTCCCTTAATTTCCTCTACTAATTTTCATTTGCTAATTATCCCCATTATAACAGCAGCTCTATACCTAGCAGAGCAAATGGCACGTCTCACATTACTGATACTCGTCTTGGTGATCTTCTTAGGTTTACTGATCGCTGCCGACGGCCGGCGAATAGTTGAAGGGCAGCAGCAGGCCTTGCATGCACGACCACAAGGCCAACTAGACAGCCGACGTCTTTTGCGGCAGTTGGTTGCGCATTATCATGGAAGAGTGCAATTGGATTCTACTGATAGACGCGTACCAGGAGGACCAGATTCTCAGCACCACTAATATATTGATCAATCCAATATATGGTGGTGTTTTATGATAAACAAAAAAAATGGAGCGTTTGTTTTAATTTTCTTTTATTTTTATTTGAGAGCAGAAATTGGCTATTATAAGCTCTTAGAAAGTCCCAACTAGCTTATAGTCTAATGATGCTTCTCTTTTGAATGTTCGGAAGCCTCAAGTTTAAATTATCTATCATGAAATAAAACCAAAGCTCCTACAAGGAATACCTAATGCTTTGAGTACTTTTTTATACTCGTTTAAAATAAATTTAAAATGCCGATTGGCAGGGTGGGGCAACAGAAGTTTTACTTTAATTTCCACCTTCTATATCCAATTCCAAACCAACCCAAGTGATCAGGGAAGGTTCAAGTGTCAAATCTGAAAAAAAAAACTACGTACTTTGTCTACTTTTTAATCTCAAAAGTCAAATCCTATAAAGGAAAGAAATCAAATCTTCATTTGTCGCTTTAGATACAGATTATATATATATATATATATATATATATATATATATATATATATATATATATATATATATCTAACATTTGCATCTTCTTCTTTTATCATTTTAATTTGAAACAAAGGTATGCTCTACCTTGGTTGTAGCTTTAGATACAAATCTTCACGACGGTTCTCTTGTATTAGGGCTGATCCTTATACCTTTAAAATTAAAAGATTGATATAATTTTAGACAAATTAATGATTTGTTGAATGTGTGTGTGTATACTTGCAGCCAATGCTGCTCGATCGATCTCCAAACGAATTATATTTTGCTTGCAGTAGTTTTTTCATTCAATCGTTGAAATGTATTGTTTCCAGAATAATGCAATCATCCTTACTTCATCAAAGAAGAAAGGGAATAAAACAAAAGTAGTGATTCATATTCCAACCTATTTTGTGAGATATTATTAGCAATAGTCCTCTTATTTGAAATAGGTCCGACGACTATTATTTTTTTATTACATTTTTGATAAAATGAAAATGTTAAAGAATATTCTAAATCATAAGATTAATACTAGAAATTAAATCTCTTTGCCCCACTATATCACAGTTTATTTATTTATTTAATATAACTATATTATAAATTACTTATATTTCCCATAACAATATTACTTATACTAATCTATCTATAATCTACCTATATATATCACAAATAAATCGTTTTTAGCTACCTATATTTTTTTTTCCTTGTAATCTACCTCTTTCAAAATTAGTTGTATTTTCCATCTTAAATATATTTCTCTTCGAAAATTTTGGAGTCTTCCTATGATATAGGGTATATTACAACTAGACTAGTCAAGCTTGGTAGCGTAGGCTTGGAACTAAGTAAGTTATTATAGTGATTGATTGGTGATGGAGCCTAGTTCGAGTGAAGCATGGTGTGTTTGAAATTTGTTCACCAACATATGATGTTGTGAGGCCACCTTAAGCACGCCCTGAGCTACTCGGGCTAGTAGGGTGCCCCACTCATTATGAACGGGTTGTAAGATATTTCTGAAATCATAAGAACAACAATAAGACATTAGGATCACGGATTTGATAAACCAAAATTACAATAAATCAATTACAATTTACTTATCTTTGGAATACGGAAGACATGGCTCTTGCAGATGATAAAGGAGTCTTCTACTTTCAACAAGCGGAAGTGTTCCAGCAATAATAGGGTTTGCTCGGAATGGAACGTGTGTTTTGTGAAAGCAAGGACACCCTTAATATAGTGATTAGGGTTCATCCAATTCCGCCTATTATAGTAATTAGAGGAATACACCAAATCACCATTTATTCTTAATGTTGTCCCACCAAGGCATGTACAATATGTCTTACTTAATTAGGGTTTCAATTAATCAACTAAATATATCTTGGTTCCATGATTCTTGCTAACCAATATTCAATCACGTTAAAAGCCAAATATCTTGAAGATCAAGTTATTTGTCTTTCAAGTAATTTGATTCATAATAATTGAGAACTCAACATGAGTCTTACATTCTCCCACTTTGAGTGTCAATACCAACAGTTTGATTGCAACAAGAATCACAGTGATCACTGAACCAAAAGATACAACAGTTTTCCCTCAAAGGACAACTATTACTCAAATTGAATGTAGAACTATAGAAATCCAAGTGCATATCTTTCTGCATTTGTGCTCTATAATCACATGCACATTCAATCCAAATATATAGTTGCAGACTATGCCATGGTGTCTGAAACTGATGAACCAAATATCTGTTTCACTGAACAAAATGAACTCTAGCATGAGTTCCTTGCACGAATTTCTGTCAATTTAAACAATCTGATATAATAACAAAATTAGGATTTCTCATTAAAACTTATGAACAAAAGTTTAAACAAGATTACTTTTAAAGTATCAACCACTCACACTTCAATATTTCAAAACAAAAGGCAAGCTTTTACTCCCACTGATCAAAATAGTTAAATACTTCAATTTTTCAAAAAACAAAAGGTAAACTTTTACTCCCATTGATTAAGAGAGTAAAAAAAACTTTGTAAATGTCTACAAAATGAAACAGATACCTTTCAAATACTCCCATTAGCAGAACATTAGTCATGGGATCTAAAACATAAAATTTGTGAGCTCAACATCTTTATTCTAGATATCTGTAGGGAAGTGATTCTTGTGACTGAAAAACTATACAAAATCGTTTGGTCAGTTTTGTTCATCCAACATTTGACAGAAATAGAAAACTTTAACTAAATGTTTTCTTACTGTATCAAAAGCATATAATTCTAGAATCATCTTTGGACATAAACTAATTATATTAGGTTTGTATAGCTAAAACATAAAATACAAGGGCAAACGTATATAGCTTCAACACTTTTGAGCAGATGAAGTATATACAATCTTGTCAATTCAATGCTTCACTATACATTGATTTATAGTTGTACTGAATAAGAAAACACTTTTGAGCAGATTAATTATCCATCAATAACATATAAATCACAAGTCCAATTTCTTGAACAACAAACAAGAATTAATAAGCAAAACACTTTTGAGCATAATATACTCATTAACCCTTCTTGAATTTCCTGCAAGATTAGTTGTATATATAAAATATAAACTAGTATGATAATGTACGTTTTATCTACCAAAACTATGACCATTAAAAGCATGCAAAATTGATGAGTGTGAAGCCCATAATACATTATTTCTTCCACTTGGCCAAACACTCAAAATTGCAAGATTAAACACTAGAGAAAATGGTTTTCAAATACCAAAATATAGGCTAGTTGAATAAATAAAGATCAAATACATATTTTTTTTTATTTTTTAAAGTAGGTTAGAATTAAAAAGTTCCATAAATAAAAACTTATGCAATGACCACAAATTTTATTTTATTTTAGTGTATGAGAGAAGACTCACATATGTGTTAAAGATTAGGTCATAAATTAAAACGAAACCTAATAAGAGAATCCAAACTCAAAATTTATGTTTTAATTCTAAAACAAAGTTGATTAAAATAAACGCTTAGATATCTCAATAACATCAATTTTTCAACAACAATTTTAATCCAATTTAGAACTCAGAGAAAATTAAGGCAAAAGATTGGTACATTTACCTACTCATTCTCGATTCTGCAAGATTCATCTTGGAAGTAGTCAAGTTGTGGAGGATCAAACCAGTTGGAAATTGCATGATTGTTACACCTTTGGGCATAAACTAATCGTGCAAAGAAAATACCTGCATAGCTAGCCAAAACATAAAATACACAAAATACATATAGCTTCAACAACTTTGGCCAGATGAAAATATGTTAGGAGTACTTTATGATTTGCTATAATACTAATTTATAATTGGTGAGTGATTTCCTGAAATTCCCATTGGGACAAAAGTATTCACCATATAAATTAGAATTTTGATTTTTCAAAATAAGCCTTTAGAACAGTAATAAATAACCATTTTGTTGGATATTCAATGATTCTCAAAAGATTCAATTAGACACAAAAGTATGTCGTTGTTGACATTGAACAATAGAGTTCTCGAAAGAGAAAACATGGTTATTCAGTTATTCAATACGGACCAAAATGATCAATTAGTAAATTGATGCCACTTTCCAATTTTCTCTCAAAAGACAATTATCATCATAATCAGAATTGAAGACCAAACAAAATATTGGTTTAAGCAAAACAAACCAATACATCTTTAAATCAAAATTTAATTAGTGTTGTCTATAAAATTCATTAGTATTGAGAATTTGCATAAAATAATAAGGACATATTGAAACCATAAACTTGTATAATAATTGGTACCAATAGATGTGCACAAAACAGTGAAACAATATCACATAACAAAACTAGTTTTGAAGTACCAAAATTCAGCAGTACTACTTTAGTTTGCAAATTCACTAAAAACTCAATTCTCTTTAGATTGTAATGAAATTTTTTAGGTATGAACTAGACAAATATGGTCACTATTTCGAAAAATTTCATAATTTTTAAAATTTTTACAAGTAAGTAAAAACTTAATTCCAAAAGAAATGTGCTGCAGAAATACTGCAGTACCAACCTGAGATTAAAAATTCACTAAATATTCATTTTTCATCCAACGTGAATGAAAATTTTCAGACATAAAATAGACATATAAGGATACATTTCCCAAAAATTAATAATTTTTAAGATTTTAAAAGTGTAACAAAAGCAAATTCAAAATGGGATGTGCTGCAGAAACGGCAGAAATTACGTACCCGAAACTAAAGAATTTACCAAATATTCATTTTTACTCCAAAGTGCATGAAAATTTCCATAAGTGAAGTAGACATAAATTTATTCTTACCTAAAAATTTCATAATTTTTGAGAATTTGAAAATGGGCCAAAAAAATAAAAGCGAAATGGAATATGCTGCAGAAACGGCAGAAATTCTGCAATACATTCCCGAGAATAAATAATTCACCAATAACTCATTTTTCATCCAATTCTGGTGAAAATTTACAGATTTAAAATAAACATATCAATTTATATCATACTTAAATTTCATGATTTTTGGAGTTGTGCAGGTATATCAAAATAATATCACAAACAGATTATACCGCAAAATTCCCGCAGCATAGTATCACACTTAAAAATTTGCCATAAATGCATTTCTTGTACAAAAATGATGAAAAATTTTCTGTGTATACAATCCATTATGTAATATAACATGGAAAATTTTCACAAAGTTTGGAGTTAGGAAAATCTATCAAAATCGTAATCAAATATGACACATTGCAAGGTATGCAAAACTCCATCAATATTTCCCAAGCTCTACCAAAATTTCAGATTTATTCATAATTTAAATAAAACCAATTTAAAATCTTTAATATGCTCAAAACACTAAAATTTCTTAAATAAATTAAAGGTTCATTTCATTAGATAAATAACCTTTAATATGCCCAAAACATTAAAATTTCTCAAACAAATTTGTTGAGTCACAAAATAATTGGTTTGGACAAAATAAACCAATCTATATGTATCAAAATTAGGCTTATATAAGGAACAATATCTCAACATTATTAATCGATCTCAACCATTAGTCATAAAATCCAGAAGAAATCACAAGCTTTGTGAGTGCATGATACATATCCAAATTTAAAATATGGAAACATGAAATCCAAAATACGTAACTCCTTAATTCTAAAAGATTATTTATAATAGATTTTATTAGTAAATGAAATGAGTTAATTCAAATCAAACACAAAACGGGTAATTTAATTGCAATATTAATCTAGCTTAAATTCCCATAATAGTTGTATTGTGATGCACAACCCAAATTCAAGGAGACTACTAATTTCCCTTTTAAGAAAACGTATTAAAATAATTTCTCTTTATATGGGCAATATCAATAATTATGAAAATACTTTTAATCTCACAATAAAACAATTAGTGGAATATATTTTAAATTTAGAATCTCCTCCAATATAAATTATAATTGCCAATTAATTTTAAAATCAATTCCATAAGGAAATCTACATACAACACCAAAATAAATTAGTCAACATTAAATTAAATTGATTAGGAGATTCCTAACATAATTAGAAAATTGCAACATGTCTAATGCAACTCTTCTCTTCAATAGAATATCATTAGGATTACTGATATTAATTAAAATTATGAGTACGTAAGCAGAAGCATAAAATCCCAGAAACTAATAGCAAAAATCCATATTAATTCGTAGGAAAATTTGTATTCGAAAACAATTATAATTCATGTAATTTATACAAAAGCAAATTGATACAAATTGTAATTCAAATTAAATCTTACCCAAGTTGTCTCCTAACAAGAAGTTATTCTCGTCGAAAAGTGCCGAGAGGGCCAAAACCATAAGGAAAAATTCAAGCTTCAAATATTAGGTTGTAAAGTAGTGCTCGAAAATTATATAACCAAAAACCCAAATTAAAAAAATTATTTTTACCAAAATATAAATAAAAATAATTTATCTCATATAATTAACACCAATTTTATATATGTTATTAACCACGAAAAATCATTGCATACCAACACAAAATTGCGGAAGCATCAAAACCAATTTTTCATGAGATGGAACAGTAGAAGGCATCCAACCAAAACGATAAGCAAATTTTCTTTAGTATGTGAATCATCTTCAATAAACAATTTTTTTTTTTGCTTATACCTTTATATCGGACCCTAAGCTTGTTGTGCGGCTCTGATACCACATGTAAGATATTTCTGAAATCATAAGAACAACAACAAGACATTAGGATCACGGATTTGATAAACCAAAATTACAACAAATCAATTACAATTTACTTATTTTTGGAATACGGAAGACTTGGCTCTTGCGGATGACAAAGGAGTCTTCTACTTTCAATAAGCGGAAGTGTTCCAGCAATAATAGGGTTTGCTCGAAATGGAACTTGTGTTTTGTGAAAGCAGGGACACCCTTAATATAGTGATTAGGGTTCCTCCAATTCCGCCTATTATAGGAATTAGAGGAATACACCAAATCACCATTTATTCTTAATGTTGTCCCACCAAGGCATGTACAATATGTCTTACTTAATTAGGGTTTCAATTAGTCAACTAAATATATCTTGGTTCCATGATTCTTGCTCACCAATATTCAATCACGTTAAAAGCCAAATATCTTGAAGATCAAGTTATTTGTCTTTCAAGTAATTTGATTCATAATTAATGACAACTCAACATGAGTCTTACACGGGTAGCAAACAAACAAACACGTACTAAATCTAAAAAAGCCACTCTGCAACCCCCTCCCCCAAAACCCTAGATCTGAAAGTATCTTTGCCGCAGCTCCCTTGCTTCGGCTCAAGGCCGGCGACAGTCACTCTCCCCCTCCTTAAATCCTTCTTCCTCTTGACTCATTCGCTTCCACTGCATTGTTTTCCCCCAGCCTTCCCTCCCTTTCACACCGCCAGCCTCCGCCCTGGGCCGAGATTGGTAAATTTTGTGGCATTAGGCGTTCTGACATGGCCATCCCACTGCCATGTGACCTTATATCTAGTGGATAATCGCCTTAGGTGGTTGGACCTGGCAGATGTGTTGCCTTAGGCAATAGGATCTAGTGTTCTGCGCCGCCTTAGGCATTCAGATGTGTTTAGAGCTATACTTATTCTCTGGCAGATGCTATAGATCTTTCTAGTAGCGGTGCTGTCCTCATGATGGAGACGAGTTGATTTGTGGTCTTTTCTCGGATTAATTAGGTAGTTTTTTAGTTTTAGGTTGTATTTAGTTGTGTTGTGTTGTTTAGCGGGTATGTGTCGCTCTAGTGAGTTAATTTGTTGTGGCTTTGTTGTTTCAGAGGTGGTTTGATGTGACCTAGCTTTTAAGGTGGTGTGTGCGCGCTTCCAGTGCTAGATTTATCGCCTATTTCGTCTTTGTGGTAAATTTGTGTTCGTTTGCATTTTGTTCTTGTGGTAGTTTTGTGGTAACCATGTGGGTGTTTTAACTTATTTGTTGGTTGTGCGAATTAATAATCTCCCGATCAAGAAATTAGTCACTAGCGAAGATGCATCCATGTGGCACTCTCATGTATTTGTTCGGTTCTTATTTATGAAATCACTCTATCGGTTCTTGTCAAAAAATAGAAAAACTAAATTAAAAAACAACTTAATTAAGCATTTGGAGCTGGATCTCTGCATTTTTTTTCTTAAAATGGGTATAGAGTTTTATCAAAAAGAATAAAGGAAAAAAGAAGTTTAAAATTTGCTAGGGCCGTAAAAATAAGTTGTTCAAAATCTGCTAGGGTTTTTTAGTCAATAATCTGGTAGATAAGAAAGCAGAATTTGTTGCGTTCAATTGCGGATGGGAGGTAGGGTATTGAGCCGCTGCGCCGAGGCCACTTCAGACTCCTCATGCATGGATCGATGATTTGCTATGTCTAAGAAATAGTTGAACAGCAACAACCAATGATCGACATGGAAGGCCTATTGTTCTTGATATTAATTTGGTGATCCTTATTTTTTTTATTCTAATTCTTTATATAACAATGTGATCTTAACTCTACAAAATTTAGTTATCAGCCGCATCATCGTTAATAGATATGTATATGTTTTGTTTAATCTTTGTATTCCATGTGCATAGGTTTTGTCTAAATCATGATATGGAAAATGAGTCATTGAGGTCAAATTTGGTACGAGGCGACGCGTAACAAACAATATTCTTCAACATGGGATTGTGAGTGCGAGAGACAATTAGACAAATCCGTATGGAAGATGTCCCTTTAATTTATTTGTCTCTGACCACCGCCCCAATTTACGCATTAAGACAAACGATATGACTAGACTGTTCAAACACAGAAGGCCTCGTCATTGTTTGGATCTCCCATTGTGATGGAATTGGAAACCATTCATATATAATATTACTGTAATCCTAAAATATAATCCCAACAATATATGTAATGGATATGAAGCTATTATTAAAGGTCCATAACTTTTCTACCCCTTTCTGTGTCGACTTTCTACTTGATGCATGCTGTTTTACATTTTGTTTTACAAGTGAGTTCCCCTGCCTATCTTAGATGCTGTATTTAAGTATTAATTACTTCGGGTATTTATCATTAATAGTCAAAATTTAACACCCAATTTCATAAATGTCATTTTTTATAAAAAATTTCAAATATAGTAGAAAACTCACTTGAATAGACCTAAATACCCTTAAAATCCGAAACCCAACACTTGAATAGATCTCCTTGGCATTGTTGTTCAAAGTTCGAGGCCGCTAGTGAAATTGGTAATATCAAACTTGTGCAAGTTGGTTGGAATGGAAATTCATGGAGACCTTATTGATCAATTTATGAAAGATCAAGTGAATAATCGAACATACCAATATGGTGGATATATGCAGTTTCGTTGTCGATTTCCTTCGAGACTATTCTCTAACCTTCCAGCTCCATACACATTCACCTTAACCCAACCTTCTCTAGGAGTCTTCTACCGATGCTGCAACAGTTGCCGCGACGACAGCGAGCAAGAGACAGGTGCCATAAATTCCTGTAATCATGCAATAGCCCGCTGAACAACATCAAGTGGGTAATTGATCCTGCCTTTCCACACACTAGAATTTCTCTCCGGCCAAACAGCCCAAAGAATCATGCAAACTGAATTAAAATTCTTAGGTTTATGTTTATTTGGTTTTAATTTTGAGGGTTTAATTCATTGAATTTAGTTTATGTTTATTTGGTTTTAATTTTGAAGGTATTTAAGTCTATTTAAATGAATTTTCCAATATTTTTTAAAGATTTTATAAAATGTGACATTTAAGAAATTTAGTGTTAAATTTTGGCTATTATTGATAAAAACTCAATTACTTCGACACTTAAGTAGTACGGTCTAATATTAGTCTTAAATTTAGGATAATAGTCAGGTATTCACTAGTGAGTATTCTATATACTCGCCTTTTTTCTTGAGTTTTAAAAAACATGGAACCTGTAACATCTTTTGATTGAGCCAAATCAAAAAGTTAGTATAAGTACTCACTAGTGAGTACCTAAGTATTATTTCTAAATTGATATTTTAGACCTACTGCTCTAATTCTTTTTGTTATTGGTTGCTCATAAATACTACTTCTCATAGGACTAAGCTTTATCCCTAATTTAATACTTTAGATCTACTGCTCTAATGCTGTTTGTTTTTGGTTGCTCATAAATCCTACTTCTCATTTGGTTTCTCGTCTCTAAATTCCACTATGTTTTTTGTGCTTGTAATCTAAAGTAGCAGATATAGAATCGTGTGCGTTGTTTGTTATTGCCAAAAATGAATGATGTTGAATAAAGTTGGTGCTGATGAGCTTTGGTTTTCTTCTTAGGTTTAGGGATTGTATTTTATTGGGTAAATTACACTTTCATACCTCAGGTTTAGAGTCTATTTCAATTCCTTACAACATCTTGAAAACATTTCAATTTCATACATTACTTATTATTTTATTTCAATCTCATACATTCCATTAGTCAAACCATTAATTTGACTGTTAAGTGATTGTGTGGCAATTGCACGTTTCACTATTTTGCTGACATGGCAGTCAATAACATGCCACATGGGCAAGTAAAAAATATTTTTTTTCTTCAGAAATGTAATTCTAAGAAAAAAAAATTAAAATATGATATTTTCTATAAAAATTAGTGGGCCCCACCCTATAAATCTCTTCCACCCTACTTCCCCGCGCAACCTTGTTCCTCTGTGCACTGTTCCTCCTCCTTTGCCACACACCAATACTTCAAATCCCAGCAAATTCAAATCCAAATCCCTTGCTGCCCAAAACCCATCACCCCCTGCCGCCAAATATAAATCCAATCCAAACCTCTATGTCGTCGACTTCACCCAAAATCCATCATCTCTCCCCACTCTATCTCATCTCACCCAATTTCACATGGCTTAGCCGCCCTTCCCCCAATTTCAAATCGTCAGGCACAAATAAACATTGTCGTCGATATGTGTTGTTTGATTTTGTCGATGGGGAACCAAGTCGAAGATCCGATACCAAATGCGGCGGCGGCGGCGAGGTGGTGGGTTGCTTCAATTTAGAAAATTTTCGATGCCCGTTTTCGCTGGAAACCATGGCTAATCCGGCAAGGCACATCCAAAACTACGAGGTTCGAGTTCTTCGATTCTCGCTCGAACTGGACGGATTTTTTAGTGGAACGGTTTGCCATGGCTTGCAGCAACACCGCGACCGAGTTGCTTGGGGAGGCTGAGATGGACGCATCACAAAAGAGAAAGAGAGATGGCGGCGGCGTCGTCGTCAAATCCGATGAAGGAGGGAGGGATTGATGTTCTAGAAAATCACGGCCAACAACTTGAAAAATCCTATGCCTTTGCCTCCCGTCAACGACAGAGAAGAGAGCTGGCTCCGATTAGGGCGTCGATGGTTGGGGACGGCGTCGGCAATGAAGACTCTGGGTGCGAAGGAATTTGTGGCTTCCTGTCTAGGTCCCTGGGTTGGGGCTTATTTTTTCAATTGTATCTGATGCATTTCAATCTGCATTTGATGCAATTGTTCATAATTATAAAAACAAAATATAAAAAAAGGCGGGAAATTTTGAAATTTGATTTTTTGGCCACGTGGCGCTTTTTGCTGAGTTGGCATGATGGATATCCACGTGTGCAAGATTTGGAGGGAGTGGGCTGACGTGTAACAGGGTCCATTAATGCCACGTCAGCATTTAACAGACCAATTGATAGAAAATGTAACAGATGTATTATTTTGAAATAAAATAGTACGTGAGGTATGAAAGTGAAATGTTTTGAAGATGTTGTAAGGAATTGAAATAGACCCCAAACCTGAGGTATGAAAGTGTAATTTACCCTATTTTATTTTCCAACTTTAATAGGAAGCAATATCCAGGTTTCCTTATAATGTTTAGGTTTACTTGTCTAAGTAGGATTTGTTTTACTGTTTTTTTAGCCTTGTATCTTGTTTTTCTATAAATATCTCCTAATAGAGAAGAATAAAGAGGTATGAGTGTGTGTTAGATTATATGAGATGCAATGATAAAACATTAAGCACCGGAAACAAATGTTCAAAAACATATGGTAAGAACATCTTCAATGGAATATAAAATGTCACGAGCTTAAAGCCTGCTGTAAACATTGTTCATTATGTGACTATCCACTTGGGTCGTTATCTAATATATTAGAGTAAATTGTAGCTATGGTCCCTTAACTTTAACTTAATTGGAGCAATGGTCCCTCAACTAAAAATCCATTACCATTGGTCCCTCAACTTTAATTCAACTGGAGAAATGGTCCCTTAACTTTAACCCAATTGTAGCAATGGTCATTTCAATGTAACTCGTTTTGACAAAATTTTTGACATAGTTGACAAAAAGAACCATAATTATACACTTTGATGAGTTGAGGAACCCTAATTGTATAAATGGTCAATCCAATATAACTTATTTTGACAAAATTTATGAAAATGACTATAGCTACACATTTTGATAAGTTGAGGGACCAATGGTAATGGATTTTTAGTTGAGGGACCATTGCTCCAATTAAGTTAAAGTTGAGGGACCATTAGTACAATTTACTCAATATATTAATAGTTTAATTTCTTATAACGTAAACAAGGAAACTTGAGCTTTGGCCCCATATAAACCCTAAGCCTATGAACGGTTAGATTTTCTCCCAATTTTTCTATTGTTCTTACTACTCATATATTTTCAACACATTATCAGCACACTTCATGTAAATTAATTTATTTTTCTGAATTTTTATTTTGTTTGAGCTAAATTCATCGTGCGGTTTTTCTTTTTTACTCAATCAATAGATGCTCCCAATCTTTTTATCTTCTTTTGGTCATATAAAAAGAACTTGATGATCGCAAGAGGTTTTGTGCCGTTTGCGTTTGTTTATTTTTCTTTACTTTCTTTCTAATTAATCTTTTTATTTTATTTTAAAGAAAAGTAGATCATGAACCATAAATCCACATGAACGTCTAACTTTTTTTTTCCCCAACAACTAACGGATAGGGACTCCTATCAAAAAAATTTCGTATTCGAATCACAGAGTTTTATCCTTATGATCAGACTTGTTCATATTATAAATAACTTTGTAAAGACCATTTCTGTAAAAAAAAATGAATAAACTAAAGTCGTTTAGTTAATCTACTATAGCAAATACACAGATAGTAATGCTTTTACCAATTCTATCTATCTATTTATATACAGTTCGACGGCTAAACTACCTTAGCTTTAATTCATTTTTTGCAAAAGCAATCTTTATAGAGTTATTATAATATGAATAGTTTTGATCATAAAGATAAAATTTCAAACTGACTACAAACAGTTTTGGGTAAAAACTCCTACTAATCATTTGAGTAGTCAAATTTTTTTTTCTTTCCTTTTTGGGATGACACGTGAACTTTGCTTTTTGTTCTTTTGGTGTTGCACATGAACCTCACTAGACTGAATAAATCTGGAGAGAAGGCCTAATTACGTGGAGCCACGCCCTTGCTATAAACCTTTATGGTTAAGATATTCAAGTACTGTATTATCCATGACTTATTTAAAATTTGCGGCCACCACGGCATGATAAAATTATTTGTTTATATGTATGATGTATTCTTGGTATATTTTGGATTTTAGAGGCAAGTTGTTGCCCCCATTAAGCTTTCCTAGGGATAACTTCAAGCTTTTCAAAAGAGATCTGAGTTGTTAATCTACGTATTCCCATGTTACGTACTTTATAAATGTCGGCTGTCATAAAATGTGAGGGTTTGTAAGAGATAAACTCTTATAGTTTAAACATAAATCCACCTATATATATTTAGGGTAGGACTATTTACACACCATTTTTTACCTTTTAAATACATTTCTTAATTTCTGATCGTCGAATCAAATGAATTGGACAAGATCAATTGACATAAATTAATAAGTGGTGTGGAAAGTGAAAATGGGAATGTGGATATCACCACACTGTATTTAAACATTCTATATAAATCCAAGGAGTTATTTGATAACTATTTCATTCTCAGTTTTCAATTTTTAGTTTTCATATTTTGGTTTTTAGTTTAAAAAAAAGTGAAAAAAAAATGAAAAACTAAAAACGAACAAACAGCTCTAAAGTTCAAATAAACTATTACAAGTTTATTACAAAACATGCCCACAATTATTAGCCTTGCTGTTGACAAGGCAACCACTCCTCTACTACTGATGTAGTGGTCGGCATCAAAGATATGGATCAGCATCATCTCTTGAGCTTAGGGTGAGGATTCTTCTAAGTAAGTTTATTAAGCCGTTCTAATTTATCCAATGGTTACAATTATTATAACTTTTGGAGGGACTCCTTTTTTGTAGCCGTTGAATAAAATTTAAACGGCCTGATTGACTTGGTCAAGAGGATCCTCATCCTTAACTCTGAAGAGGATCCTGATCCCAAAGAGATGACCGTCTCAGATACTAAGATGTGATGAAGGGAAACATACCTTACATATATAACACTAAGACGTCAATGAAGGCAAACAAACCTTACATATATAATTTATCATCGGCTTCTAGTCACTCAAATTAAGTTCCTAACCAGTTTTATTGAAGGAGGATTCTCTTCTCCTTTTTTCCCATATACTTCCATCCTCCTCCTGTTTGTATGGTCACGGTTAAGCCACATCTTTTTATTTTATTATCTCTATAAAAAAAATTAATATAAAATATTGACGTGATTTAACCGTGATCATACAAATAGAAAGAGAATGAAGATGTATGAGAAAAAAGAAGAAGAGAATCATCCTCCAGTTTTGTTTGTGCGTCCTCGATAAGAGGTCTACGGCTCGTCACCATCTAATTGAGGCTGGCACTGATGGTGACAATAAGTAGGAAGAAGTGGCTCCACACAGAGAAAACAAAAGACAAGTAGTGTAATCATTTGATTTCAACAACTACATCATCCAAACCGTTCATAGAGCTGGTGAATGGTACCTCAATGTGCCAGTTCTACTGTTTCACTACAGTAGCCCATCCATTTGGGCTGCACACGGTAGGGCTCACGAGAAATTTTAGCCAGAAGTTGGTGGGCTGGCTATTTGCGGCCTGTCCTTGTGCAAAGTTTAGCTTGATTCATTTCGGCTACTGTTTTTGTCAATTTTAAAGTTAAAAGCGACATATAGAGTGGCGGAGCCAGTATGAAGTTATTAGTTGTCCATAATCTCAACAACTTCAAAAATCTATGTATATTTGTATGTGTATTGTATTTGACAACATCCTCCTCCTACTACTTCATCTATTTTTCTTTTTTTATAATCCATGTCTTCTTTTTCTCTATTCTTGTGTAGGACTTTATTATGCGCACCAAATGCTCAATGAAATGCCTCAATTGACAAGTCTTGAAAGTCCTCAACATTATTCTACAGTTTCATGTAGTCACCCTTAACAAGCATCTACATATGAAGTTGTAGACATATATTTGCATAAGCCTTCATTAGATGTTGGCTGTAAGTATTTTTAATAGACATCATGATCCCATTATTTAAAAGGGTGAGGGCAGTAAGTATTTTTAATAGACATCATGTTCCCAGTATTTTTAATAGACATCATGATCCCATAATTTAATAGACATCATACCTCAGGTTTGGGCTCTATTTCAATTTCTTACAACATCTTTAAAACATTTCACTTTCATACCTTAAGTACTATTTTATTTCAAAATAATACCTCTGTTACATTTTCGATCAATTAATCCGTTAAATGCTGACGTGGCTACCACATATATGCCACGTGGCAAAAAAAATTTAGTTTATTTTTAAAAAAACCCCGAGTTTTTACAAAAAAAAAAAAGAAAGAAAAAGGGTAAATTACACTTTCATACCTCAGGTTTGGGGTCCATTTCAATTCCTTACAACATCTTTAAAACATTTCACTTTCATACCTTAAGTACTATTTTATTTCAAAATAATACATCCGTTACATTTTACATCCATTGATCCGTTAAATGCTGCATATATGCCACGTGGCTGCCAAATGTCTGCCACGTGGCAAATAAAATAATTTTTTAATTTTTTTTAAAAAACCTGAATTTTCTCAACAAAAAAAAATAAAAAATAAAAAATTTGAAACCCACATCTGGAAGAAGAAGAAGAGGGAGGAAGAAAGAAAAAAAAAATTGTCCCTTCTCCACCCCTAGCGACCCACATCTGTAACAAGAAGAAGAAGAAGAAGAAGAGGAGGGAGGAAGAAAGAAAGAAAAAAACCCCAAAATCCCACCTGAGCCACCCCTCCCAAAAATTCCCCATCACCCACCCCCAAAAATCCCACCCGAGATTAGGTGGATCTATCACAAAATCAATCCAAAAATCATCTCAAACTCAAACTATTTTCAAAACTCACCCACACTACCAGATCGCGGAAGGGAGGAGGGTCGTCGGGGCGGGGGGGGGGGGGGGGGGGGTGTGTGTGGAAAGGGCTTGTCTTCTTCTTCCTGCATATGTGGGTCGCAGCCGGGAGGGACAATTTTTTTTTTTTTTCCTTCTTCTTCTTCCTGCATATGTGGGTCGCTGGGGGGAGGTACAATTTTTTTTCTTCTCCCTCCCTCTTCTTCCTCTTGCAGATGTGGGTTTCAAATTTAATTTAATTTAATTTTTTTTGTTGAGAAAATTCAAGGTTTTTTTTTTTAAAAAAAATTATTTTATTTGCCACGTGGCAGACATTTGGCAGTCACGTGGCATATATGTGGGGCATATATGTGGCAGCCACGTCAGCATTTAACAGATCAATGGATGGAAAATGTAACAGAGGTATTATTTTGAAATAAAATAGTACTTAAGGTATGAAAGTGAAATGTTTTAAAGATGTTGTAAGGAATTGAAATAGACCCCAAACCTAAGGTATGAAAGTGTAATTTACCCTTTTTTTTTTTTGTAAAAATTCAGGTTTTTTTTTTAAATTTTTTTTTGCCACATGGCATACATTTGGCAGCCACGTGGCATATATGTAGCAGCCACGTCAACATTTAACAGATCAATAGATGGAAAATGTAACAGATGTATTATTTTGAAATAAAATAGTACTTAAGGTATGAAAGTGAAATGTTTTAAAGATATTGTAAGAAATTGAAATATAGCCCAAACCTGAGATATGAAAGTGTAATTTACCTTATTTAAAAATTCTAATTCCGCCACTTAATATATACTCCGTAGCTGGAGGTGACCTGGGTCAATTGCCCAAATACATTTCATTTATTTTTGTAAAGCAAAAAAGAAAAGTTTAAATGGTCTACATGACGATTGTTAAATGGATTGATCTTAACCTTGGGCCAGCATCAACATAAGCCAGACCCAACAGCAATTGTCCTGCAGTCTTGAGCCCAAACTCAGTGCTCGTTTCAATTGACTCTTAGTTCAACTCAGAAGTACATAGAGTGGTCAAATATGAAATATTTCAAGCTCCATGATTTCATGCTATGGCAATTTTTGAAACACCGTGGATCGGTCCATTTATATTATGAATTAATGATTATGATGGGTCCATTTCAAATAGGACTAACAATCTATTAACCTGATGTGCCCATTTCATATTCTTTTTCAAAGATCCAACCGTCTATTGGTATTTTGTAAAGCAAGAATGGTGATGAGGGAATCAAAGTTAGAAGCTTTGGGGTGCAAGAGTGAATGATTGCAAACAACTTTGGAGTCTCATTTATATTCAAGTCTCATTTTATGTCCTTATAAAAATTGCTAGTCCAATGAGAAATCATTTACCAATTTAGAAATACGACATTCTTCAAATTCTTTGGCCAAATAGGCGTCTCAATGATTTTTTTATTTGGCTAATTTAAACAAAAATAAAAAAGAGTAATGTTAAGGAAGTTAAACTTTTGTATTATTAGTTTACCACATGATGCGTTAAATGATGCATATAACTAACATTCAATGAGATAAACTCATTAATTAACATAGTATCTACACGTCACTTGCAATCAAGTTGTACAACAATGTGCAAAATGTGATTTTCTCTAACATTTTAAAAAGAAAATTTACAATGGGGTGTGCTATCCACTCACCCATTTTTACTTCACACACACCCACGTAATTTACAGTCGTCGGATCGATTGAATTTAAAAGATTAAATGACATAAATTAACAAAGAGTGTGTTAGTAGTAAAAATAGGTATATGAATAGCGACCCCATTTACAATTTATGATTTTTATTATAGCCACCCCCATTTACAATTTCTGTTTTTTATTCCTCTTTTTGTATTTTTTTTCCCCATATTTGCTTCAGAAATTCCTTTTGTTTTTGGTCAGACTGTTCTTTAGAATTCATGATGATAGAGGCTTTGAGGTCATGATTTCTAAGGTCTTATCCAAGCTTTTGTGTCAGTTGCATCACGCTTGCACTTTATGCATATGGTTCTAGGTTTATATTTTCTTAAAAAGACTTCTAGCTTTGCACACAGTCAGCACTTTTCCAACTCGTACGACAAGAAAAGAAAAGAAGATACATTTTTTCGATCTTCGATTTGAATATTTTATTTTAGTGATGAGATTCAAGCACTCTACGATTGTTGATTTGCTCATCCTCGTGGTTTCATATATACCGCCTCTGCAAATGCATGATACACAAGCACTCTGAAGGTGGTTGTAAGTTTTTGCTCTGGAAGAAGCCTCAACTTATTAGCACCATGGGGTTCTGCACGAAATATGAGTCGTAATTGCAAACATCATGCATGATTTTTTTAACAGATGAGATTGCATTATACATCAGGCTCGAAATTTGTTAGCCGTTGCTAATACCTCGTAGGCTGAGGAGCAAAAGGAGGAATCCGTCCGAGGAGGGGCTCGCGTTTGATTAGCTAGTTGGTGAGGCAATAGCTTACCAAGGTGATGATCAGTAGTTGGTCCGAGAGGATGATTAGCCACATTGGGACTGAGACACGGCCCAGACTCCTATGGGAGGCAGCAGTGGGGAATTTTCGGCAATGGGCGAAAGCCTGACGAAGCAATGCCGCGTGGAGGTAGAAGGCCTACGGGTCGTGAACTTCTTTTCCCGAAGAAGAAGCAATGACGGTATCTGGGGAATAAGCATCGGCTAACTCTGTGCCAGCAACCGCGGTAATACAGAGGATGTAAGCATTATCCGGAATGATTGGGCGTTCACACAATTAGGGGTAAAGTAATCCAAAAGATTTTCCCCCGGTGTGTCTAAGTCTGTCGATGTTCAGTGCATGACCGATACATGAATCATCACTTTGTTGTTGGCTTTCTTCATCAAGCATGCCCACATCTAAACCAACATGGGTGTTGTGTGCCCCTCTTTCTCCCACTAATACAAAAAGGACTTATAGTGTCAGTGGGTGGTGTCGGTTTAATATAATGTAGTGGCGCATAAGACAATTGCGACACTAACTGAACATGACGTCGGATTTACTGGTGCTTATAAGCATCATAAAATGTCTATGTCGCTTTTAAACCGACGTAAACATTTAATGTCGCTTATAACCGACACATATTTTAATAATTTAAATACTGGTGTCGCTTTTAAGCCACATAAAGCCTGGGTGTCGCTTAAAAGCGACGCTAAGTTGACTTGGGAAGAGGAATTTCAATCAGTCAACAAGTTGACGTGAATATGAGAATGTCAGAAGTAACCGACACCACATGTAACTAAAACGACGCCACATTAAATGCAATAGATTTTGTCAAAAGGTGGTGTCGGTTTTAACCGACGCCACGTTAAGCTCAATAAATTTTGTCAGAAGTGGTTGAATTGAACTCGATGTAATGTGTGTCAGGTGTTGGTGTCGGTTTCAATCGACACCAAGCCTAACTTATTTCAACGTCCGTGTTTTTTAATTCGACGTCAAGGGATTAATGTCGGTTTTAACCGACGCCAACTTAGTATGCATATTTAAACCCCTTCCTTCCCCTTTTCATCCGTGCTCTCATTTCTACCCAAATTTCTGTCTTTCCTTCTCCTTCCCAATTTCGTCCGTACTTCCATTTCTTCTCCATTTTCAGTTTTTGTGCTTCTCCTTCTAGAAATTGTAGCTATGGATCATCATGTTGAAGATGAACATACTGATGGGGAAGAAGTCGAAGGTGGTCCATTTTTTATTTATTATGGTTATTAATTTTCGTTTTTTGTTTTTTATTTTAACTAGTATATTGCCTAGATTGAAAGTATATTTTTGTTCCTTGGTTTTTTTTGTTATTTCTGTATATATAAGGATCAACTCAACGAGGATGGGGACCCTCAATTCCCAACTGGTAGAATTTTTGTTCCTTGGTTTTTAATATATAATTGGTAGAATTTTATTTTTAATTTGATAGTTGTTGAAAATTGGTTTTTTTAATTGACTTATAAATATAGCGGAAAAAGCATGGGAAAGAGGCGGGTCCTGTTTCGTTTTTTCGTTACTGTCATACACGGAAGGATAACACTTGGATTGATGAAACATCTGAGCGCATTGGGGTAATTGATTTTTTTGTGGTATTATATTATTGTTATTAATTTTTATTATCTGTAGTTGAATTTTTATTTTTAAAATTTTTATTGCAAGGCAACTATGGAGGGGTAAATTCAAACTATGATTGAGTCTGGGCAAGAGGATATGATTGAGTCTGAGCAAGAAAAGACTATGGGTCATGAGCGTCATAATAGAGTACAAGGGTATGGACATGGTGTGACTCCGGATATGCTGTCGTATGCATCTTCTTCAGCTTCTAGTTCTAATTCTTCCAAAAGATCATCCAAGAGTACAGTGGCAGTGTTGATGACTGAGAACAATGAATTGACACTTGTGCTAGCATTTATAGTCTTTATTTCTTTCTTTTGTATGTTGAATTTGTAATGTCGGATTTAATGTTTGTTATGACGGATAAGTTTTTGTATGTTATGTGAAATATAAAATGTTTGTTATGTGTTTTTATTAATGGTTGCCTCGGCTTATATGTGAAATATAGTTGAAATAATTTTCATATAATTTGTTGTAGTTGTTATTAACTAAAAATTGAGGAAGATCTATAAAATTTTATTATTTTTAATATATCTGGTGTCGCTTTTTGGATGACAGTAACTAGACTATTTTATTTATTTAATTTACATGATGTCGGTTTGGACCGACAGTAAGTTTATTTTTTAGTTAATGTCGGTTTTGACCGACATTAAGTTAGATTTTCATGTCGCTTAAAAGCGACGTAAGGGCCTATGTCGCTTATAAGCGCGCTGTTGTTTATTTTGATTTTATATTATTTTACTACTTGGTGGCGGATTAAGGGGTCTAAGCGACGTCATTACCCATTTGTGACGGTAGTATTGGTGTCAGTTACTCAATCCGACATTGCATGATTTAATGTCGGATTTTTACCAAATATCCGACATTAACTGGTGTTTCTTGTCGATTTTAAAACGCCAGTGATACCCCTTTTTGTAGTAGTGTCCATTCTTTTTCACGACGCCTCCATCTTTGTTCTTCATTTTCTTGCCCAGCTCTCTCCAACAACTTGTTAAAGCCATTGAAGATAACACTAATTTTATGAAAATTAAGGCTTTCTCTATTGAGAGTATCAATCCCACGTCGAGGAAAGATGAGACTTTGCATGTGCTTATAAGAACTATTCCTCATACTGTCAATTGGTTTTATAGTGCAACCTTAACTTTTTCATGGTATCAGAGCATGTTGTTTCATATGTGATACCCAAAGGCCACACGCGCTCCACATGCTAGTCTTGAAAATTCGCTACACTTAAGGTGGCATGTTAAGAGTATCATGCATAAAAAAAAGATGGGACTTTACATGTGCTTATAAGTAATTGGGCTACTTCTTATATTGTCAGTTGATCTTATGGTGAAATCTTAACTTCTTCACTCTCTAACAACCTGCTAAAGTAAGACATTGAAAATAACATTAATTTTATGAAAACTGAGAGTTTAGGGGCATGGAGAGGACAAAGATGATTAGTGTGAGTTGATGAAATTGGTATCCTGACATTTATGGGCAATTCAGAGATGAGGCTGAAGATAACATAAAGACATGTTGCACGATGAGAGCAACCAAAATATATGGACACGTTACAGGATGGGAGCAACTGAACTTTACTCGAAAACCTTAACAAGATTTATGATAGATATGGACAAGTGACATAGACATGGCTTTCGTGTCATGTTTCTTGTGTTCATTTCGTGACATACTCGATATCTTAATGGGTCGTGTTATGTAACACTGGTTAAAATGAACGATAATATGACCTGACTCGAACTCGACCCGTTAGTATTAACGGGTATTATGACAAGATCCGTTAAAGAAAATATATTTTCTTCCATACATAAACAAATGAAAAATTTACTACTAGATTAGTATCCATATAACACATTATTACATAAATATTACTTCAAAACATAAAAACACATTTGTCTTTCAAGTATCACATAATCCAAAATAAGAGCCTAATGAAAAAGCTTTAGTACATTACTACAAAATATAATTTAATTGCAAAATGATGGGAATTTTTTTTTTTTCAAGGTTATGGAGCTTTTCTCAAAAGTCAGAACCTTGCCAATGAGACTCAAAACTTACACATTGTTTTTTTACCATAAAACCCTTCAATTTTCATCAATTACCGAGCGAAATGATATTGGAACTTTAGCTTGATATATTATCTTCAAGAGTTATATTGATGATGTTTTTAGTTATGTATTCCCCATTAGCACTATCTTTCACATAAACTAAGCATAGAAAAACCAAACATTATAAACCATTCAAATTAAGAACAGTTGACAAAAAATAATAATTATGAAAAGAAATAAAACAATAGCACTATATTATATGAAGGGTATATATTCTAGTGTCGAATTTTGGAGTTGATCCATTCACGAAAATTGTAAATAAATTATTATGAATTTTTATTACTAGTGCACTCAAACAAACAAAAAACTATTCATGAGGGTTTTGAAAATCTAAACGACGATGTAACTATCTTAAGCGTCGAGGATGCAATCACGAGTGTTTGTGTATATATATATATATATATATTTTTTTTTACCTTTTTCACACTTGTATATTAATTATTATGAATTTTTATTTATTTTGAACTCTCTCTAAAAACAATGTTCATGAGGGTTTGTATGGTTTTAAAAATTCAAACAACGACATACCACTCAAAGCGTAAAAGATGCGATCGCAAGTGTTTACATATTTTTTCATATTTTTTACACTCGTAAATTAATTATTATAAATTTTTAATGTGCTTTTAAATTGCTTTGTTACATTGAAAGTGCTGGAATTTTCAATCTCACTTATGTGAGATTAAATACCATGGGAATTATATTAACTAGTAAGTTTTTTTACGAATTTAAATTATCAAACTAATTTTCTTAACCGTTGAAACGGGTTACCTGCAGTTAAATCTGTTAAGAACGGATTCTTAACGGGTGACTCGATAACGACCCCGATTAATTAACGTGTTGACCTAAAACCTGTTATGTCGTGTTTTTTCTAAGGTTCTAAAAGACACTAGGAGCTAGTCGGGCGGCAGGCTGAGGCCTAGCACCTAGGTGGCTAGGCAGGGTCTAGGCGGGCGCTTAGGTGGACTAGGCGGATTTAAGTAAATCTGTTATATTTCGTGTAAATAAGTGTCTATTTATTGTCATATCCCGGCCCGGGGTGGATCACTTCCCGGGCCCGCTCCACCACCGTAGCACGATATTGTCCGCTTTGGGCTTACCATTCTCTCACGGTTTTGTTTCTGGGAACTCACGAGCAACTTCCCAGTGGGTCACCCATCCTGGGAGTGCTCTAGTCCCCTTATCGCTTAACTTCGGAGTTTCGAGGGAACCCGAAGCCAGTGAATTCCCAAAAGGCCTCGTGCTAGGTAGGGATGGGAATATACATTCAAGGATCACTCCCCTGGGTGATGTGGGATGTCACAATCCACCCCTCTTAGGGGCCCGACGTCCTCGTCGGCACACTTCCGGCCAGGAATTGGCTCTGATACCATTTGTCACATCCCGGCCCGGGGCGAATCACTTCCCGGGCCCATTCCACCACCGTAGCACGATATTGTTCGCTTTGGGCTTACCATTCCCTCACGATTTTGTTTTTGGGAACTCACGAGCAACTTCCCAGTGGGTCACCCATCCTGGGAGTGCTCTAGCCCCATTCTCGCTTAACTTCGGAGTTCTGAGGGAACCCGAAGCCAGTGAGTTCCCAAAAGGCCTCGTGCTAGGTAGGGATGAGAATATACATTTAAGGATCACTCCCCTGGGCGATGTGGGATGTCACATTTATACTTAAAAAATATATATTTTCATCATAAACTATAAAATAGAATGACAAATATATTATGAAGTATAGAAACATAATGAAAACATGGGAAAACAAGCATATAATGTGTGTTCATTTAACTATTCAGCAAGTCTCTTACAATTTATTGAAAAAAATTAAAATACAAAATGAAAGTTATCTATTTTCTGTCTAAGTGAGTCGCAACCTAAGGCCATCTCCAACCGAAAGGTCTAGAGGACCAGAGGGCCAAAAATAGCCTGAAAACCGTCTTCAACCGAGGGAATTCTAGCATTCCTGTCGGATATAACCGACAGGAATTCTAGGCCAAATTTCAAATGCAACGGCTAGCTGACGTCAGCTAGCCGTTATTTTTGATTTTTTTTACAATTTTTTTATTGTTTTTTTTACACAATTTTTTTCCTATAACTTCTATTTTTTGCAAAATTTGTTTTATATTTTTTTTCTAAATTATATATTTTTCCTATAACTTCTATTTTACAAAATTTGTTTCGTATTTTTTTTAAATTCTATTTTTTTTCCTATAACTTCCTAAGCCATTATACAACATTAAATTAAATTAAGTAACATGAAACAACATTAAATAACATTAACCAACATAAAAATTATACAACATAAAAAAAAACCAATTAACAACATGAAACTTAAACAACATTTTAAAAAACATTTAACAACATAAAACTTAAACGCCTACTCCATGCTATTTTTGGCCCAAAGAAGTGCAACAAGATCCTGTTGTAGGTACTTGTTTGTGGCACGGGAACGTATCATTCTATAGTGCCTCATGTACTCATTTATAGAGATACTACCAGTTCTTGGATTGAAAGGCAAATTAGTCCCATCATATATTTTTGCACGAGCCCTTCTTGACCTATTTGGATCTTCTTGGTCATCATCGGACTCTCCATCAATATACACATCTCGCTCACCCTCCACTATCATATTGTGTAATATGATGCAAGACATCATGATGGAGTCCAAATTTTCTCGACTCTACCCTCTTGCTGGTTTGCTGATGATCTTCCACCCTCTTGCCGGTTCGTTGACGTCACTTAGTCATTGGATTTGAATTTAAGTTGTAGTTTTTAAATAATAAATTATGTTTAGCCCTATGACCCTTTGGCCCTCGGTTGGAGACGGTTTTTTGTGACAGGGTTAAAACGAGCCCTATGGCCCTTTGGCTCTTGGTTGGAGATGGAGACAAATATAACCATGTACTATTTATTAAAATATTAATATATTGGAAGGCCAGAGGGCTAAAACGAGCCCTCTGGCCAGCATTCGGTTGAAGATGGTCTAAGCGTGTGTCTGGGCGGGCTAAGCGGAGATTTTTAGAACAGTGGTTTTTTTGTGTCGGATTATCAAATCATAAAAGAAATTGTCAAGTTTAAAATGACATAATCTTACAACCTATTCTAAATTAATTTCAATAATTGTTAAACAATTGAACCATCCACCAAAAATGGGTGAAATGTTACGACACCCATGTGACAATTCTGGGGAGTGCAAAATGCATATAACGCACTGAGGAAGCGGAGCCGAAGGAAGCACGTCTGTCGTTTATTTTAGTTGTGAGAATACATATTTTTGTGGTAGAACTCTTGCAAAATAAAGATAGTAAAGGAACCAGAAAAGTTGTTAGATATCATTGTCAAAACCTTGAAAAGGTGTGCGAGAAAGAGGTAGCCTCGACAGTCACCTCTCTATCGAACCATGACTCTAATCATAGATTCATAGCCAATTACCTAAAGCTCTTATAATAGCATGGTGCTTGACAAGTTACTCCTAAATAGTAAGAGAGATAGAGAGTTAGGACTACTCCAAGCATGAACAAGAATTTCTCTTAAAACGTTTTGTGGTCGGTTCAAATTGTATAAACAAGTATTACTAACTGTTTATCTATTTTTTTTACAGTTTATTGACTAAATAACATTTGTTTTTATTGATATTTTTGCATAAATGATTTTTACATAAGAATTTACAATATTAACATTTTTAATTATAAGCACGAAGTTTTGTTAATCAAACACGTAGCGTTTGAGGAGAAATTTAAGTAACCAAACATTGTTATAAAGTAGTTGAGTTTGGTTGGGACCTGCTATTGTTATACTGGTTTGTGGGGGTAAGATTTCTAATCTCCTCCTTTACCCATTCATCAACACCTGTCTGTCTGTCTGTCTGTCTCTCTCTCTCTCTCTCTGGACCAAGCTAGGACTAAGAGTCACCGCCCCCTCTTCCTACATCTAAAAATCTCATATTCCAGTTTCAATTTGCAGAATTTTGTTTTTCTACTTTGGACCCCTAAGTTCTGCTGTGATTCTCTTTATTATTTCCCTTTTTCTTGATGGATATATTATATAATTTATACCCGATAAAAACTAGCTACAACCTGGGTTGTTGCTTAAATTTTTCATTTTAATTCATTTTCTGTTTTCTTTCTCTTTAAATTCGGTAGTTCTGTGCGCACAGAAAAACTCACCCACCAATAGTCTCTCTGCACACCCGTCATCAGTGTATCATTAATCGGATACACCACTTCAGCCGTGTGTGTATCGGACGCACAAGAATCTCTCCTTTTTATGGACCAACCAACAAGTTAGTTACCTTATCTATAAACCTGCACGATCAAAAGTGGTGTAAAATTTCTGTGCCTGCAGCCTGTGAAGTGTGGATTTTTGTAGCGTTGGGGTTTGGAATCTGGTCTGGTGAGTTTTCGGGATTAGCAGCAGCAGCAGCAGCAGAAAGTATCAGAATTGTGACAGCAACGGCCACAGGCAGAGTAAAACCAACGCAACCAAAACAATTAGCAGAAAATAATACCAAAAAAAAAGGAGAGAATAATATGGGAATGGAGGGTTGTGGGGGAGAGATTGTGGAAGTCCAAGGCGGCCACATTGTTCGATCCACCGGACGCAAAGACCGTCACAGCAAGATTTACACCGCCAAAGGCCCCAGAGACCGCCGTGTCCGGTTGTCCGCCCACACTGCCATCCAATTCTATGATGTTCAAGACCGCCTCGGATATGATAGACCCAGTAAAGCCGTGGACTGGCTCATCAAGAAGGCCAAATCTTCCATTGACAAGCTCGTTGAGCTTCCACCTTGGCATCCTATCACTACTAGTAACCATGCTGCCGAAGCTGATGATCCGTTTCGATCATCAAATCCAAATGATATGGTAATTGCCGCAGCTGAGCGGCAATCCGAGTCCTCCGCCAGCTACAACTTTACCTTTGAGCTCCAAAGGCAAAGGCAATCAGACAACGATTCGAACTTCAACATTCCGCCATCTCTAGACTCAGACAACATAGCTGACACCATGAAGTCCTTCTTCCCCACAAACACTAGTAGCAACGCCGCTAATGCTTCCTCCGTTGACGATTTCCGTAGTTACCCAACCGATCCCCATCTAATTTCAGCAACTACCCAAGACCTTGGCCTCTCTCTCCACTCTTTCCAAGACCAAGGCCTAAACATTCATCACAATCACACTCACACTCACACTCACACTCAGCAGTCCTCTCAAGCCCTTTTCGCCGCCGCAGTGGGAACTGGATTTGACTCCTCCAGTTATCAGACAATGGTGGCATGGAGCAATCAAAACAGAGGACTCGATGGGGGCTTTGTATTCAACTCACACTCTCACTCATATGCTCAGCCTCAGCCTCACAATCATGGGGGTGATGGGAATCATGGGAGTACCCTTCAGTCCAGTTTTACGCCATCAGTTTCCACTCGCGCTTGGCAGCAGCAGCACTCTTCAATCTTTGGCACCCGCTTCGGCACCTCTGATGGCACCTCGCCTGTCTTCTGCAATCAAGGCGAGGAGGCCGAGAATGGTGTTATTTCAGATCGACCGTCTTCCACTTCCTCTCTCAATTCAACCCGCCAGCTTTGACATGATCCATCTTCATTTTCTACTAGGTAAGCCATTCCTTTGAGTTTCCAAAATTTGACATTCAGTTTAGTTTTTGGTTTCAGTTACCAAACGAGTTTTCAGTTTTCAGTTTTATCAAATTCAAACTGTTGGCTGGATTATTCATACAGTTTCTGTTTGCTACTTTAATTCGTTACTAAGCTTGTTGGCAGAAAAGTAATAACATCACATTCTTTTTCATTTTTGTGTAGATTTTGCAGACTCTACGTAGTTAAGAACGATTAAGTCCAACTGAATGGTCTGCCGCGAGGAAAAGAAAAGAAAAGAAACTGGTTTGAGTTTCAAACATTCTTTTCTTTGTTGTTTATTTAAGTGGGGCAGATTCGTTTGGCTCAATTTTTTTTCTTTATATTATGTTTTCGATTACTTGTAGTAAATGTGACACATGGTTAACGAGGATGTTTCCGTACGTCATGGTTATGTTACTGCTTATGATCCAGTTGAAATTCCCCTTTACTTTAATTTGGTTCAACTCTTCTTTAACAGCAAAGTTGTTTCGTTCTTTTCTCGGTATTTTTCCACATCAAGGGAAGCACTAGTTAGTCAATGGCTTGCTTCATCCTCATCTGTTGTGGAAACTGGAAACAAGATTCCTTCCACGACCAAGCTAAGTACAATTTACGTACGTAATACATACACATCTACGTACGTACATGGATTTTTGTAATCTTTCAATCAATTATTAGCACTTGAACCTTCACGTACGAGTCCCTCGAGCAATACTTGAACCTCCTCGAGTTTGCTCGATCCCCATCAAACTGTTGAAATTCCAACACTAACAAACAGGGACTGCAGTTCTAACACTAAATTTGTAGTTAGATATGCATGCTCAAATTTCCCTTGAATGATCGATCTATAACACATTGCTTCGCTATTTTCAGCCTATTAATTTAATCCTTTACAAATACCATCGGGGTTTGTTAGATCCAGTTCAATTTACCTTTTATATGACAAATGGCTGAAGTACTCAGCGCAAAAGAACGAAGAACAAAGTGTACGATGACACCGATGACTATCTTGGACTGGTAATAACAATTTCTTTTTTCCTGTTTTATGACAATTTATCTCGCCTGTTTTATATTTTTTTTAACATGGGTGGATCCTATGCCAATAAGTATATGCTTGTAAATGTTTTCATCTTTTGTTTTCAGCAAGAAAATGCTTGTAATATGTTACTGTCCAAAGCGAATTAAATGAAAAAAAGGTGATAGCATTTTCAAAAGAGCACATAATAGATTCGAAACTTTATTTGTTGGAGAATCAACTCAGTTCAGCACTCAACTAAAAGAATCCAATTTTGCTAAACACATTTTATGGTCAGAATTTTAGTCCAACCTTGAATTTCAATCCCATTTTGTTAGAGCAACCTGCAAGTGGTGAATTGTCTTCGTGGATATAGACTTTGTCTATAAGCACTGCATCTTGGGTTCGAATACTCCCTCCTTCAGAAGATTAAGATAAATTTAGTGTAAGTTATTATGTAGTTTGTCAAAAATTAGAGCAACCCAATTTTTTTCTGTGGAAAAAGGAAAGAATAATCAAAGAACACAATGTTTTATACACGGTTCGGTAAAGAGGCCTACGTATTCTTATTCATAAGAACAACTTGAGAGCTCCCACAAATTTATATGAGTATAGGTACAACGGCTAGCTGATTAGCTAGCTAGCATATGCTACCTAATTTAATGTAAACAACTTCAAAGAGACGTCGCGCCAGCTTCCAAAGAGACTCCACACCTCTCATCTTTCCAGTAATATCCAACCAAGAAATAAACACTTAAGTAATTTCAACACTCCCTCTAAAACTGAAGCGAAGATGTCATTCGAGCCAAGCTTGGATAATATTTCTTGAAGTCTATTTGACAGCAAACCTTTGTGAAAACATCAGCTGGGTTTTCATTTCATTGGTAGCAAACCAAGCAGTAACATTCCCTTTTTTGCTCTTCCAAGTTACTAAATTTCCTCCGACGAAAGTCCAATATCCGGTTGTTGATTTTCTATCAACTTTACATCCAGCCCAACTTGCATTAGTATATCCAACAATTTGGGTGTGATTATTCTTCTTCATTAAAACCCCTCTTCCTGGAGATCCCTTTAAATATTGAAAGGTTTTGATACGCTGCTTGCATATGGCTTGTTCTTGATTGACCATGCTCACTGCATAACTGCTATTAGGTCGTGTTAGTGAGACAAATCAACGAACCGACCAGTCTTTGGCACTGCCCAAGCCAATATCAGATAATAAGTCTCCATCCAACCCAAGCTTCTTACTGGCACTGGTCCTGAGCCAAGCTTCCCAGTTTCTTATAGTAGGTCTAGCACTTATTTTCTTTGATTCAGAAATAAACCCTTGTTTGATAAGCAATCTCAATTCCAGGAAAGTATTTCAGAAACTCCAAATCTTTAGTACAAAACTTCTTGTGTTAAAAGTACTTGAGATGTTCTATCAACATATATCCCGCTATTGTACATGAAACTTTTCTCTTAACAAACAACGAAGAATCAACATTACTCCTTTTGAACCCTATATTTATGAGTGTTTAATTAAGTTGTGCATACCAAGCTCATGGTTACTGCTTGAGGTCGTAAAGAACCTTGTTTAACTTGCAAATCTCACGTTGAAATTCTTGTGGATGTCCAGGCGGGAGATTCTTGTAAACCTCCCCAAAAATTCACTTTTAACATCCATTTAAAATAGTGGCCAATTATGATTGACACCAACGTGAACATGATCCCAAGTCTCTACATTTAACATCGGTGCATTTCAAGAATTTAACAAAATGTTAGCTATTGGATTAATCTAATGACTTGTATCAATCCATGTAAGCAAAATTGTGTTGCACCATTTGCAAAATATCCTATTAACCAACTAAATAGTCTGTCGGGCATCATTATGCTAAAAATAATTAAGGGTGATTTTGTGAAAAATCAATAAAAAGTTACAATATTGACAATAGATCAACAATATTTATGTTAATTATAAATAGGTCAATCATGTATTGTGATATTTAAAAGCATTTAACATAAACAAAAATTACAAAATCTGCCACTACAGCTGGCACCCACTAAAACTAACACTCCCTTTCTCATAGTTTTATATTTGGAATAAGTCAATATGGATCAGACATTGCAATGCAGCGTCCATTTACCGGTTTTGTTTTTTCCATCACTCACACGCCTCCTACATGTTCCTTTGTACATTTGGATTCCGAAACTGCAATGCAGTGTCCGTGTCTTGGTTCTGTTTTTCACTTTTGGATTCAAACGCTACGTTGCAGTGTCCGTTTCTTGGTTTTATTTTTTTCATCACTCATATGTCTCTTACACTTTACACCTAACGTGACTCCTGATTTTTACATTTAGATTCAGACATTGTAATGCAATGTCTGTTTCCTAGCTCTATTTTTTAAATTTAGATTCAGACACTGTAATGCAGTGTTTGTTTCTTGATTCTGTTTTTTTTATTTTTTATTTTTTTTTATTTTATTTTTTTATTTTTTTATTTATTATTTTTTTATTTTTTACATTTGGATTCAGACGCTGCAATGTAGTGTTTGTTTCCTGGTTCTGTTTTTTACATTTTGATTCAGACTGCAATGCAGTGTTCGTTTCCTGGTTCCTTTTTTTTTTTGAGTTGAGTAGACTTCTCCATGTAAATGAAAGGCGAGAAAGTGATAGGATATACATGTTCTTACTATTTATAGGATTTAGATCATCTCAAGATCAATTCTATAGGAATAGAAACCCAATGGTCGAAGCATCTTCCCCCGCCTCTCTTCCCCCTCAACTCCTATTTATCCTTTTCACCCCCACACCCCTCCATTATTAACAAAACCCAAATTCGATTGCAAGTCATTTGTGCTCGAAGTTTATTTTATTTGTTCGCTATCCCTTATTGTTTTAGCTTTTTATTTGTCATCTCTTTCTTCTTCTTCATCTTTGAGATTTCTCTCTCCATAATTCTTCCATAATTATGAAAAAAGATCTCTGTAACCAAAAGACATTGGTTTGCACGACCCTTCTCTTTGTTGTTTCGTTAACCTCATCTGAGATTTTAAAGTCAAGGGACTTGCAATTGAGGGATGTGGTGGTGGTGGGCTTGATTTTGGAGAGGGTAAGGTGAGGGACCTGCAATTGGTGGTTGTGGGTTAGGTGGGTTGTGTCAGTGTTGGGGCTGATTTTGAGGTGGGGTTGAATTTAATTTGGAATTTGGGGAGTTGGTGGTTCGAGGTTGAGAGCTTCGAAGTGAGAGAAAGAGAAGAGTTGAGGTGAAAAGAGTAAGGATAAGAGATTTTGGCTGTTGGATTTGTATCAATGGATGAGATCCATCGGTCCGGAGGATCTCCACAAAATTGATCTGAAGATGATCTAAATCCGTATTTATAATAGCTTAAGCTCATATGGCATTTATAGAGAGAGAAGGATAGAATAGTCAAACTCTAACTAATTATAATGACGTAAAGCCTATGTGGCATTCATCATTGACCTATGCCTAATTAATAAAAATATATCATTGATTAAGTCCAAAACAAAAATATGTCATTGATATATGGCTTAATAGTAAGGATTTTATTGACTTTTGGCTAAATTACCTTATAATTAAATAATGTGGTGAACTTATACCGACGGAAATTTCATCGGGTAAAATTATTATGCATGACGGCACGTTCGTCGGCCAATCAGGTATAAAATTAAAAAATAGTTAAAGTAATAAGGCTTCTTAAATTTACCATTCAAGAAGCCTTATATTATCCTAGATTTGGAAGACTATTATTGAGCTTTAAGGATATTCGAGATAACAGTTATCATGTCGAAACCATGTAAGAGAATGGAGTGGATTATCTTTGCATAACTTCCTATGAACATGGACAGAAGTGTATTCTAGAGAAGATGAAATGTCTGCCGAATGTGTTGTACTCGATGGCCATTCGAGTTGTTGAAGTACATAGTGTGGTTGGCCCTACCATTGTGGGCTCACCATCCTGATTATCTAGAGATGTCAATAATTTGGTTTGGGGACGGAAATGCTATATCCATCCCCATAACCAACAAAATTAACATTCATAATCACAAATTAACCATCGGGGATTATCCTTAACATACCCATCAGGTAACGGATTCCTCATCGGTTAACGGTTACATCCATCTTTGTCAATACCAAAAAGATATATTCGTTTAGTTAACGCATTATAAGATGATAGAACTAATTTCATCATTATAATATAATAAACATGTTGATGATGTTGGTTGATCTTTGATCTCTCCATAAGCACCATTGTATTCTTATTGTTTTGATTCAAAACTTTTGAACTTTCCCACAAAATGCAACTTTTGTAATTCTCATGGTAATGGGTTCGGTGAATATATACATGTATTATATAAAAATTATACTATATATATAATATGTATTATTCAAGCCGGATTCGGGGACGGATACGGAATGGTGACCTCTATAACCAAATCCGAAAACATAATCAAATAATATTTTCAGTTTTTCCCCATATCCGAAATATAATTGAATTTTCATCCCCAAATCTGTTTCATTCGGGCGGTTATCCATGATTATCGGGTTTAACGATTTGAATTTCCATCCCTATGATTATCCTATAAAGTCGATTTGACTGGATAACGTTGAAAAGTTAACGTCGAAAACCTTCGACGAGTTTTGCATGCCTCCGGGTATTGAAGTTGAACATGGGGAAGCATATGCTCACACCCAGAATGTCACAGAAAAGCATTCATTAAGTGTCTTCGAATGATTACAATGTCTTTGGTCATATGCACCAAGCTACATATTTTTTCGTGGGTTTATGCAATCTTACACGGAATGATGTTAGTCCAATTGTTGCCCATTTCCACCCAACAATATTCTGCGTTACAGTTGGTTACTGGGTACGAGCATGATGTCTTGCACTTAGAAAATAGGTGCGTACCAAAAGGGCTCACAGAGAATCTATGTTGATTATGATTCTCCTTCAATTAGTCACTACTTACAGACATTGACAAACAATCTCTTTACCGCTCGATTTGCGGATTATCATTTTGATGAGACGGTATTTCCATCGTTAGGTGGATATAAGACTTCAACTATGTAGAACAACCGAATTAGCATGGATGGCACCCACTTTTTTTCATCTCTGGCTGAAGTGCGAGTAATTCTAGATTTAAAGAGAGTAGTACAAAGCATGCTAAATGTTTTTCCTGATCTAGCAAAATGACGAGATCATATATACTCGCTGAAAACATGCATGCAAAGATAGACATGCCTAATGGACGTCAATTTAACACCCCAGACGGAGGTGCTGCCCGTATAGGACGGTTAGTGTTGCATTTGCAATTGCAGTAGCTATTGAGATTCTGAGTAGCGATGGCATTGAACCTCGTTCTATTAACGAATGCCAACGTAACCAATTGGCCAAAATAGAAGGAAGCAATTCAAATTGAACTTGATTCCTTAGAGAAGCGTAAAGTGTTTAAACTTATAGCTTCAACACCACACGGTGTGAAGCTAGTTAACTACATTGGGTGCTTGTAAGGAAGCGTAATGAGAATAATGAAATAGTGTGTTACAAAGCACGCCTCGTGGCACAAGGCCCCTCTAGAAGCTCTGGAATTTATACGAGGAGTCTTATACCCCCGTAATGAGCATCATAATGTTCTGCTACCTTATCAGTCTGGTAGCTTCCGAAATACTGAATATACAACTCATAGACGTGGTCACAATGTATCTTTATGGGAACCAAGATACGAATATTTATATGAAAGTTCCTAAAGGATTTCTATTGACTAGTTCAAATAGTTCTCGACCATAAAACTCTATCTCTATAAGATTGAGATGTTTTCTTTACGGGTTAAAGTAATCCTGATGGATGTGGTATCATTGTTTTATTGATTATTTGATAAATTAGGGATATGAGAATAACAAGTTATCCTCTTGCATGTGGTTATTTATCTAACCAGCACCATTGCGTGTTCTCAAACTGGTGTCTTTAACGTTGGAGACATTGCATTATCTTGGAGAACAACCAAAAAGAATTTAGTTGTGATGCCTTCAAATCACGTTGAGATTGTAGCCTTACACGAAGCAATGCGTGAATGCTTCCGATTGAGAGGCGTGATAGACTTCATAAGAATTTTGTGTGGTTTTTCTTTCATCGTTGATGTCCCTACAATGATTCATAAAGACAATATTGCATGTATCGATCAAATTAAGAAATGATACATTAAACGTGACAGTACTAGGCATATTGCTCTGAAGTTTATCATTCTTCTGTTATCAGCTACAAGAGCATCAGAAAATCAAAGTCAAGCAAATATGATCCCAAGACAATCTTGTCGACTTCTTCACGAACTCATTGTCAAATTCTACTTTCTAAAAGCTTGTCAAAGGAATTGGAATGCGTAAAATTTCTGATTTGCATCGCTGATAGTTCTTAGGGAAGTATTGTCAATCTCAGTTGAGTTTTTTGAAGTATACTTACGTAACCTTAATGTACCATTTTTCTCTACGATTAGAAGCATTTTTTCTACTGGGTTTTTTCTAACCTAACAAGTTTTTTTTTAGGCACCTACCCTAGGAAGATTACACCTGTGTATATTTTCTCATAGCTTAAAGCACTTATACCCCTCCCAATTGCCCAAGCAATTGGGTGATTAAATCCCCCAAACCCATAAAATCATAAGAAAACCAATGAAAATGGCTTGAAAACTTTGAGTTCTAATGATAATGACAAAATAAAGGGTAAAATGAATAGTACCAGGATTGACTTTTTAATGTAAAAATGTGGTTTTTCGTTAAAGTGAACAGTACCGGGAGCTTTTCGTTAAAGTTCCCATAAAATCATCTCCACCCAACCCAACAAGTCGGGTTATAGGTGGGCCCAACACTACCGTATTAGGCAGTCGTCGAGATTGGCCCAAGTAGTGGCTTGATTCAGTGTGATGTAAGCCATGTTTAAATTTTTTTTTGCATCAGATGTGTGCATTACACGCGCGCATGGTGGCATGTCGAGGGAAAAAAAATTGCAGCGGCGCCTGCGTTGCAGATCTTTTAAAACGTGGGAAAATATGAATCATTGGATTTCCAACTATCCTATTAATTCAATTTTTCAGGAAAATTAAAAACAAGGAAAATGAATGTTGACCATGTGGCATAATCTGGTACATTGAATTGAAATAATTTAATAGCCCATATAAATTTGGCTAGCACAAAAATTTAAGGCAAAAAAAAAAATTTAAATTTAATTTTAGATAATGACACATGGCGTGACGGGATTTATTGCATATCTTATCTTTTTATTAATTTAAAAAAAAAAATTTATTAAAGTTAATTGCCGGGGCAATTCATTTACGGGATGGAGATGCATTCATGCAATTATTATTCACTAAGGCAATAAATGCCCATAGCCCAATAGCCTAAGCAATTATCGCTCTTAAGTGGTGGAGTTGCTTTTCTGTACATTCTAAAGATGTCTAGCATTGACATATTGTATTAACTCACTTTTTTCTTCTTATACTATGGGTTTGTCCCACTGGGTGTAGCCAGGTTTTAGTGAAACTATCTTTCTTTTATGCACCCCTATTGGCAGACTCGTGATTACAACCACTGTGTCTGCCGAGATCTGAGGACAACAAACCATCATCTCCTAATCAGGAAGACTTGATGCAACTACTTCTTAGGTTATGAATGTGATTGTGTAAAAGTAGGTATCTTAATAGAATTTGGATAACAAATCCATATGGGCTTTGTATTACTTGTAAGGCAAGAAAGCTTATTATGGTTGTTATAAATAAAGGCATAATGCCAGGGAGCGAAACACAATTTTCACAAACACCTGAGCCATTCTCTCTCTTACTTGTGGATGCAAATTTCTTCCTCCTTGTTCTTGGACAAAATTGCACCTACAAAACAAACAACACCTTAGGTCAAAGCCAAAAGCCTCACGTGCCCACGATGAATTTGGGGGGGGGGGGGGGGGGGGGGGGCGCCTTTGGCCGAAGAACCTTCGATGCCAAAGTTAGAATTTAGAGAATTTTGCAAGAGTGTTGAACTTGGGTTTTGGAGAAAATGAAAGGGTATATATAGGGGTGTGGCCGGCCTCATTTGGACGATGGGGACCGGCCACTTAGATGGTTTTTTGGGTGAAATTCATGATTTGTAGCTAATTAGTAAATTAATTGAATAATAAATCAAGTAATTAGCTAATTAATATAATTAAAAAGGAATAATTTGGAGGTTACCTTGATGAGAAGATTTGATGAGGATGGATGAAATAGGTTTTGAGTAAATACCTATTTTGTGCACTTTTGACTTGATTGAGGCATGATTGTCCACTGCTCGTGCGTGGGAGTTTGGTATTCCTAGAGGGTAATTTTGTCATGTTCACCCTAGAATCCACGTGTCGCCTACATATTTTTGGCTTTATAAATACCCCCACACCTGCTGGGCTGCTTGCAAGAAAGGGCAGCAGGTGTAGAGACCTTCCATTTTGATGCAAATTCTCACTTGGACTTGGAATTAGATTCTTCAAGAAAAGGAAATAATTTATCCCTACAAGAAAGAGAGAAAACTAGAGGATATTTGTTCCCCCTCCCTTAGCACTCTTCTTTGCTTGCCCGTGCAAAGAACTGTCTTCCGTTGATTTTTTGTCTTCTTTGCGCCGCACCAATGTAAGAAAAACTTAATTCTCCTTGTCTTCTTCTTGAGTGGTGTTGCCACGGGGCAGCCGTTGGGGTAGTGCGGCATGTGCCAGGAGTAGGCTTGGCATGGGCCAAGGAGGTGGTGTGGCAGGGGCCATTGCTTGTGCTGCTCGACTTGACTGAAGCCGAGGACTGGCTTGGCATGGGCCGAGGAAGTGGCGTGGCATGGGCCACAGTTTAGGTTGCCACGTCTGGGCTGCTTGCCAAAAATGAGGAAACTACTTGAGTTTGATTTCTCAGCTGCCGTAAATGGAGCAATCAAGGATTGAGCTACCAAGATCGAAGTTGCTGAAGATGAAGTGTCGGATGAGCGAACTGTTAGGTGCAAAGTGGCTATTGCCCCTTTTCCATTTGTTGCTTAGTTGGTCTTCATGCTTTCGATCTTTTGAGCTATGTGGCTTTCTCGCATTGAAGAGCTTATCCAAACGGGTGTCAGGGAATTAGTTTAGCATCTCGCACTGGAGAGCAATTAGTTTACCCTCTCATACTGGAAAGCAATTAGTTTACCTTCTCGCACTGGAGAGCTTATCCATATGGGTGTCGAGGAATTAGTTTACCTTCTCGCACTGGAGAGCAATTACTTTATCTTCTCGCACTGGAGAATAGACCATTTTGGGTGTCGGGGAATTGGTTTACCCTCTCGTACTGAAGAGCAATTAGTTTAACCTCTCGTATTGGAGAGCAGACCCTTTTGGGTGTCGGGGAATTGGTTTACCCTTTCGCACTTAAGAGCAATTAGTTTATCCTCTTGCATTGGAGAGCTTACCCAAATGGGCGTCGGGCCCTGTCGTATTGGAGAGCATTTAGTTTATCCTCTCGCACTGGAGAGCTTACCCAAATGGGTGTCAATGGATTAGTTTACCCTCTCACATTGGAGAGCATGGAAGTCGTTGTCGTGAGTGCAGATGAGGAAAGCTGGACTGCTGGACAACTGAAATAATCCTCAGCCTGCGAAGTCTTGTTTGGCAATCTGCTTGAGACTTCAAACTGCTTGTGGAACCCGCGTAAGGGTGTAAACGCAGTGAGCTGCTCCCATAATTTATTACGCCATAATTAGATGTTTCGTCGTATGCCCTTTTGAGGCTTAGTTGGTGATCAGCTGAGAATCTGAATAGATTGCAAGCCTCTTCACTGCTAAATCTTTCTCTAGTAGGGGCTGCTAATAACGCCTTGTTTTCTGCTCCGTCGTTGGATGGTTTGAAGTTTAAAGTGCCATGGGCTTGGTCGACGTTAGCCATAGGGCAAGATCGGCACGGTTAAGAGTCGGGGTGCAAGATTGGCACAGTTATGAGCCATGATAATATATCAATGACTGCCAGGAGCCATGGAGCATGTAGGCACAACAAGAGCCATGGTGACAAATCAAAGGCTGCCGGGAGTTGTGGAGCAGGTAGGCATGGCTGTGAGCGCAGAGTTGGGGCTGGCTTGGGCTAGGTTGTGTGCAATAAGAGAAATTGGACCACTGGGTCCATGATGCTCGGCTACTGGTGATGTGCTGATTCAGTATTGAATCGTCTAGAGTGTTGAGAATAAGGTCTGCCCCTGGTTATTGGTAGTTGGGTTGGTGTGTCCTTCTAGTACTCATTTGCCCCTTACACGCCATTATGTTAAGCTGCTACCTTTGTCGGAACTGAAGTAATTTTTGTATTCGACAATCTGTGTGGGATAGTCCTGTCTACTCGACCTTGTCACTGAAAGGTGACCCGCTTATGTTGGTCATGTCTCATCGGAACGCCTCGTTAGTAGCTTCGTTCAGCTGGAAATCGCGCAATCGCTCAGTTAGGAGCCTATCTACTTCTTCCTGAATTTGCCTTTATTGGGGTAACAGAGCTCTCGGCTACCCCCGATCGTGACTTGTTGGTCTAGGCTCTTCTTCTATCTCTTCAGCTCGTTTATGTCGCGGTTGCGGTGCATGTGGTATGTTCCTTGCAGATGAGCAGGTAAATTGCAGGCTGCTAGTTGAACTTGAGCCGAATTGAGTGACTGCTTCTCTCCGTCCCATGTGCTGCCTACTCCGATGTGAGGTGAATGATGCTCATTGTGAGCCAGCCTTGCCGCGAATAAACACTTTATCTGGAAGGTTGCTCATGTTGATTATAAAAGTGTGGCCCCAACCGTGAGTGTATATTCCTCCGTAAGCCTAAATGAGAATGCACGCTCCTCCGCGTGCTAAGACAAGAGTATACGCTATCTCGGGGGTCCAGTCGGAAGTGTACTCCGCTAGAACGCTCGGTTCGTGACTGGTCAAGTGGCTGCTTGTCGAGACACTGCTGGAGAGGTTCATCGTCTGCCCTTGTTCTACTTTAGGACACCTCGTCTGGGGCATGTTGCATCTCGGTACGTTACAAGAGCTGATTCACCAAGGTTGTCTGCTGTGCGAGGGCGTTTGTCAACTCTATGACTTGTCGAGACAAGTGTTGTTCGCCATTCAGGTTGGAAGAGCTTGTACGAAATGCGTCTCCTTGAGTAGCGAAAGTGTAGTGGGCTCCGGGTACGAGATTTGAGTTTAAAAATGTCAAATTTGTGGAGAAATGGGGTGGAAATGCTCCTGGTTCAATCGACGGCCCAGAAATTTGGAGCCGGGATGGTTGAACTTGTATTGGACCAGCTTAGGCTACTTAGAAGGCCACGGGAGTAGGCTGGGTCACGGAAGTGGGTCGTGCCATGTGCAGCGCGCGTGGGCATGGTGCGACGTTGGGAGCGCATTAGATATGGGCCGAGGGAATAGTCAGCGCAGCTTGGGCCTGCAATGCATCTTAGGCAGCGGTTTGAGCTTGCTCGAGCTGGGCTTGGCTTGACTGCCCTATGGTGTGGGCTGTAGATTGGGCCATCTGCTGGGCTTCCTGCGTAGCTACTGCCCGCGTTTGGTCCTGGGTTTAGTTTGCTGTAGTGGCTGCGCATAAGGCCATGGTCCGTTACCATGGAGCTGGCCCACTCCTCACTGCCACGGTAGTCCCCGTGGCTACTGTGGTGGTGGTGCTCCATGGTGGCAGAGTTACTCATTTTGCCGCCGCATTGAGCCTTGTGGATCGTCGCTGTGGGGCTACATCGCAATCTCCATCACTTGATCCGGATCTTTGAACGTAGGAAGTTTCGTTCGTTGTGGTTTCCAAATTTCTTGTTATTGTATTTTTCTTTTACGTTTATTCAAAGAATTTTATAAAAAAAATTCTAGGAAGTAGAACGTATGAAAAATCTACAAATGAACGAGAAATTATAAACGTTGAATGCGAGAGTCTTCTTCGAGAGCGTGAATCAAACTCTTAATGAAAGCACCAATTTGTAGATGCAAATTTCTTCCTCCTTGTTCTTGGACAAAATTGCACCTACAAAACAAACTACACTTTAGGTCAAGGCCAAGAGCCTCACGCACCCACGATGAATGGAGGGGAGCTTTGGCCGAAGAACCTACAATGCCAAAGTTAGAATTTTGAGGGAAAAATGTTTGGAGAATTTAGAGAATTTTGCAAGAGTGTCGAACTTGGGTTTTGGAGAAAATGAAAGGGTATATATAGGGGTGTGGCCGGCCCCTTTGGGAGGATGAGGACCGGCCACCTATATGATTTTTTGGGTGAGATTCATGATTTGTAGCAAATTAGCAAATTCATTGAATAATAAATCAATTAATTAGCTAGGTAATATAATTAAAAATGAATGATTTGGAGGATACCTTGTGGAGAAGATTTGATGAGGATGGATGAAATAGGTTTTGAATAAATACCTATTTTGGGCACTTTTGACTTGATTGAGGCATGATTGTATACTGCTCGTGCGTGTGAGTTATGGTATTCCTCGAGGGTCATTTTGTCATTTTCACTCTAGAATCCACGTGTCGCCTCCATATTTTTCTCGATTATTTTTTGTTCTACATTACTCACTTTTATAATTAGTTTAAGGGTGTTTATCACAAATGGTCCCTAACATTGATCAAACACATCATTTTGGTCCCTGACATTGAAAATCAATATAAATGGTCCCTGAGATTGATCAAACACATCACAAATGGTCATTCCGTTAAAAACTCTTTGGGCAATTTTTAAAGCTTCATAACTCAATTGTTTCTTAACCAAATTCGACCCATAATATATCAAAAAGAAGATAGGAAAGTATAGAACAAGATTATACCTATTTGGAAGCCCAATGGTTGCCAGAGATGGCCGGAAAATAGCCTCAAATGTGACTGATCCGCGGAAAAACTGGAAAACTCGCCGGAAATTGGGTAAACTTTAAACGTTAATAACTTCTTCAATAATCAACGAAATCGAGTGATTCAAAAACTAAAATCATACTTTTCGACGAGATGAAGAGAATGGTATCTTTCTTGATGGCTAATTAGCCGTAGTTTGGCCGAAAAACGGCTCGAAATTGGCTAACTGGAAAATGGTTATCCAATTTCGAGTCATTTTTCGGCCAAACCACGGTGAATTAGTAGTCAATAAAGGTACCATTCTCTTTGTCTCGTCGAGCAGTATGATTTTAATTTTTGAATCACTCAATTTTGTTAAGTATTGAAGAAGTTATGAACATTTAAATGTTACCCAGTTTCCGGCGAGTTTTTCAGTTTTTCCGCAGACCAATCACATTTGAGGCTATTTTCCAGCCATCTCCGGCAACTATTGGGCTTCCAAATGGTGTAATCTCGTTCTATATTTTCCTATCTTCATTTTGATATATTATAGGTTGAATTTGGTTAAGAAACGATTGAGTTACGAAGCTTTAAAAATTGCCCAAAGAGTTTTTATAAGAATAACCATTTGTGATGTGTTTGATCAATCTCATGGACCATTTCTATTGATTTTCAATGTCAGAAACTAAAATGATGTGTTTGATCAATGACAGGGACCATTTGTGATAAAAACCCTTGGTGTAACAACAATAGAAAATAGTTATCAAACGATAACAATCTACTATGTTGATTTGAATATTAATTATCCAACTAGTCCAATGGCGTACATCGTTTGCAAACATGCACAAAGTCAAATATGAACGAAGAATTAAATATTAAAGTCTTATTAATTGAGGAATTAGATTAATGAGTACCATTTAACGCAATAAAGTCCCATTTGTTGACTTAGAAAACTTCACCAAGTTGATGTCGACACCGTCGTATAAATATTCAACTTAATATATTGGCAGTATTTCTTCATACGAAAACACGGTGTTGGTCCACGATTTTCGTCATTTGCAGGCCACCCAATCCAACCATACTAGGGTTTGAAAATAAAGGGGAAGCCAATATTCTAGGTTTCCAAGTTCCCAACACTGTCTGCCGATTATGAGTCTAACAAAATATAAGAAATACATTAATTTCAAAGCTAAAATATTATAAAGATAAGAAATATGGTGGTCATTTAAAAAAGGGTAAATTACATAGATACCCCTCAGGTTTGAGGTTTATTACAATCTCATACAACATCGTTAAAATATTTCACTTTCATACCTCACGCATTATTTTATTTCAAAATAATGCATCCGTTACATTTTCTATCCATTAATCCGTTAAGCGCTGATGTGGCTGCCACATTTGTGCCACGTGGCTGTCAAATGTGGCAGCCACGTCAGCGCTTAACGGATTAATGAATGGAAAATGTAACAGATGTATTATTTTGAAATAAAATAGTACGTGATGTATGAAAATGAAATGTTTTAAAGATGTTGTATGGGGTTGTAACAGATCTCAAACCCGAAAGGTTTCTATGTAATTTACCCTTTAAAAAAAATGGTGGACCTTATAAATTTGAATATATGGTACAATAAATTATAAGAAATGCTAATGAGACTGTCTCACAAGTTAAACTTTTTATAGGTTCTCTGTCATTACATGTTTTTTGCACAAACTTTATGATGTTGACACGGAATTTCACATTTAATTGTGAGGTGACAGAGAATCTATTGAGAGTTATACTTTAAAAATCCTCTTAGCATTTCGCATACATTGTTTCAATTAATTTTTTGCCATCTTCAGTCAACCTTCACCCTATGTGTTTTTTTTCTCAAGGGGCAAAGAACAAAGGTCAAATTGAAATAAAATGGATTTAAAAATGATTTAGCATTACAAAATAGGTTAGTGCCCTTCATCCACTCATTTTTACTTTTTACACACTATCTTAGTTTTAGGTCATCGGATCAAATGAATTGAAGAATATCAACGGTAAAAAATTAACAAGAATATGTGACAGATTAAAATAAGTGTGTGAATAACACTATCTTACAAAATATCATGGATAAATTGAATGAAGTGCTCGCTCCGTATGTACTCCAGCTCGAACTCATCGCCATGCTGTTCAGATTACTTTAAGTTAGAATAAAGCCTGTAATAACTAATAAGTGCATGTACATTGAAATTCACGTGTTATAGAATATTCATGCGTGCATCACGTATTAGGATCACCTCAATCTCCACAACAAATGGATAGTAATCTTGGATTAAAAAAAAATTAATAATAATAAAAAAATTTTGAAAATTTTGAGTTTTAACGACAAAGATAAAATAAATGGTAAAATAAATAATACCAGGATTGACTTTTTAGTATAAAAATATGGTTCTTTGTTAAAATGAACAGTACCGGGAGCTTTTCGTTAAAGTTCCCTTAAAAAAAAAGGGTAATGCTAGAGAAATTAAATTTACAAATTAAATTATATGTCACCAATAGGAATGAACACGTTTATCAACGTTTAAATACTAAACCAATCATAAACTTTAATGTCCTTTAGTTTCTAAAAATTAGTATCTAAATTTAGTCTTCTTAACATTACCCTTAAAAAAAAAGGATGGTAATTAGAGAATTAACAAATCTTCTAAACTCATTTTGCGTGTGGACTATATGTGGTTTCTTCTATTGATTGACATGTGTTAATAAATTTAACACTCATTAACTTTGATGTCATAAACTTAACACTTATCAATCAATTATAGCGCCAAAACAAAATGGAGGAGAAGATTTGATCCCATAGTCCCAAGGTAATTAATTTCTAAACAAACCGATGTTCTCTCCCACACATAAACAAACAGATTTTCCTACCTTTTTTGTACGAAGGTGACAAACGAATATAAGAAAAATCATAAAAGTTGAATTTCCAAACAGAAACTAATATAGAAAGAAGGAAATAAGTCAACAGTCAACAGTCGACGTTTAAAAAAATAAGCTTTAACGAAAAATCTACGGTACTGTTCACTTTAACGAAAAATCATATTTTTACACTAAAAAGTCAAACATGGTACTATTCACTTTACCTTTTATTTTGTCTTTATCGTTAAAACTCAAAGTTTTCAACCTTTTTTCTTTAGTTTTCCTTTTAAAAAAAATTAGGAGCAGTTATATTTGGTTTGTTTTGTTTCAATACCCATTTCTCAACTCGCAAGTTTATACCGAAACCAAAACCAAGCAGAAGTTCTCCGACTCTGACTCGAAGCTTCAAAACACAAAATAAACTTTTGCGATCGCCTTCTCTTCTCGCTCACAAATCCATCCGGACTCTGGAGGAGGAGAAGCAGGGATTATGTCTTTCTTGTCTCCTACAATTTCGATGCGCCTCCTCGAGGATGACGAGACCGATCAGTCACTCTTCCCTCACAAAAACTCAGACGACTTGAACAGCAAGATCATGGTCATATCCATCATTTCATTATCCGTCGTTGTTTTGCTAGTAATCTTGCTTCGTACCTACGCAAGGTGTGTCCTCCGACGCCAGGCGCTTCGCCAAGCGTCCATACGTCGTCATTTGGGGTCAACCATGGCTCATGTCCACTCCGTTGAGCTGCCCAAAATAGGACTCGAGCCCTCCGTCATTGCCGCCTTGCCCATGTTCGTGTTCAGACGTGCGGAGGGCCGAGATGGCGGGGATGACAACGCAATAGAGTGCGCTGTGTGTTTAAGCATGTTAGAGGATGAAGAAATGGCACGGTTGCTTCCAAATTGCAAGCACAGTTTCCATGCAGAGTGCATTGACAAGTGGCTGAATTCCCATACTACCTGCCCCATTGCGTGTGGACTATATGTGGTTTAGTCTCCAAATTTAGTTTTCTTAGCATTACTTTAAAAAAAAAAAAGATGGTAATTAGAGAATTAACCAATCTTCTAAACTCATTTTGCGTGTGGACTATATGTGGTTTCTTCTATTGATTGACATGTGTTAATAAACTTAACATTTGTCAATCAATCATAGCGCCAATACAAAATGGCGGAGAAGATTTGGAGAAATTTTTTATTGTGACGGAAACACGAGTAATACACCACGTGTTTTTATGTAAGTGATGAGAAATTTTATTTTTTAAGTTATTAACTTCTTAACACACATATCCTATCATTTGTATAGTGACACGTGGTGTACAATCTTGTGTGCCGGTCATACTGAAAAATCTATCAAAGATTTGATCCCATAGTCCCAAGCTAATTAATTTCTAAACATACTGATGTTCTCTCCCACACATGAACAAATAGATTTTCCTACCTTTTTTTGTACGAAGGTGACAAACGAATATAAGAAAAATCATAAAAGTTGAACTTCCAAAGAGAAACTAATATAGAAAGAAAGAAATAAGTCAACAGTCAACAGTCAGACGTTTTAAAAAATTAGGAGCGGTTATATTTGGTTTGTTTTGTTTCAATACCCATTTATCAACTCACAAGTTCATACCGAAACCAAAACCAAGCAGAAGTTCTCCGACTCTGACTCTAAGCTTCAAAACACAAAATAAACTTTTGCGATCGCCTTCTCTTCTCGCTCACAAATCCATCCGGACTCTGGAGGAGGAGAAGCAGGGATTATGTCTTTCTTGTCTCCTACAATTTCGATGCGCCTCCTCGAGGATGACGAGACCGATCAGTCACTCTTCCCTCACAAAAACTCAGACGACTTGAACAGCAAGATCATGGTCATATCCATCATTTCATTATCCGTCGTTGTTTTGCTAGTAATCTTGCTTCGTACCTACGCAAGGTGTGTCCTCCGACGCCAGGCGCTTCGCCGAGCGTCCATACGTCGTCATTTGGGGTCAACCATGGCTCATGTCCACTCCGTTGAGCTGCCCAAAATAGGACTCGAGCCCTCCGTCATTGCCGCCTTGCCCATGTTCGTGTTCAGACGTGCGGAGGGCCGAGATGGGCGGGATGACAACGCAATAGAGTGCGCTGTGTGTTTAAGCATCTTAGAGGATGAAGAAATGGCACGGTTGCTTCCAAATTGCAAGCACAGTTTCCATGCAGAGTGCATCGACAAGTGGCTGAATTGCCATACTACCTGCCCCATTTGCCGGACAGAGGCGAAGCCGCGTCTGCATCTTGAGCCACGAGAGGGTCCCGCAGCCGGGATGCCTACGGCTCCGCCGTTAGAGCATGTGAACTCTGTGTTGTCATCATCATGTATGGAAGGGACATCAGATGGTGCTCAATCCAGCTCAGCTGGTACTAAAGTGAATACTTCATCGGTTTCCAGGTTGAGTTCTTTCAGAAGAATGATTAGCAGGGACAGATCTTCAAGACGTATTCAATCTTGCGGACAAGAGGATGGTATAGAAGATTTAGAGAGGCAGTGAAGATTGAATCAGTTATGGGTAATATATTACATAATTTTGCAATTAATACTTGGGTTTATTGTTAAATTTTTTTTATATTGATTTTTAATATCATGTTAGTGTTCTTATTGCTATAGACGATTATAAACATACTTTGGTTTTTTTTATTTTTTTTATTTTTTTGTTGTTGTTAAATAAACATACTTTGGTTGAACTCAATAATTTGGTTCTGGTCGTTATGTGTTCCGAAGTTTCTGTGTAAGTTTAACATGGTCTGACGAAGACTTAATCGTGGTTAGTGGCCTAAACATTAGTTAGATATGACAATTGCCTATTACAGCACTCTCGAACTCCAAAATAAAATTTAGGCAGGATTTTAAAAAGAGAAATGGTAAGGAGATTTTCCGAAAGTGTGACTTTCTATGGATTCTTCATCACTTATTTTTACACAATGTTTTATAATGTTAGCACGTGAATTGTGCCAAAAACGTGAGGTGACGAAGAACCTATGGAGAGTTCCATTTTGAGAGAATCTCTTTAGCATTTGTCTTTTAAAAAATCAACTCCAATCATACTCTCTATCCACCTAGCCGAGGGTTTGCTGTCGCAACTCACATGTCTCTTTTGGGTGCGTTTGGTACGTGGGACGGGACAGGACGGAATGGGACGAGTTGTTCCGTCCCGCGTTTGGTACGTCAAAAATGGGTGGAACGCGCTGTTCCACGGGACAGAAATTGGTTGTTTTTGCATCCCGCCTCCCCCCTGGAACGGGTTGTTCCACGTATGTGGAACACAAAAATTCCACTATCTACCCTCCCTCTCTCTCCCGCAGCCTCCCTCTCCCGTAGCTTCATTACCCTCCCTCTCTCCTGTAGCCTTCTCCTCTACCACAAACCCAGCAACCCAAATGCTTCGTTACCCAAACGTAGCTTCGTTACCCAGCAACCCAAATGAATTCGAGCTCGATTTTGGGCTTTCCGGGTTGAGTCGGAGACGAATTCGCCAAAATACCAGCGAAACAGACCGAAACCCACTTCCTTCTAGGGAAAAACTCGGCGTTTGCGCTGGCCGGAACGATGTGGCATTTGCGAAGTGCAGGGAAATCATAGTTTGATGCAGCTCAGTCCACACTCGCCTCCCTTAGCCTTTTCATATCGTTGGTTTTAAATTGGGGAAAAATAGTTTGATTTACTAGAATTGAAGAGAAAGATAATGAAATGAAGAGAAAGTATGGGTTTGATTTACTTGGTTTGATTTTAACGGGACGAGGTGTTCCGTCCCTCGTTTGGTACGTCAAAAATGGGTGGAACGCGTTGTTCCATGGGACAGAAATTGATTGTTTTTGCGTCCTGCCTCCCCCCTGGAACGGGTTATTCCACGTATGTGGAACACAAAAATTCCACTGTCTACCCTCCCTCTCTCTCCCACAGCCTCCCTCTCTTGTAGCTTCATTACCCTCTCTTTCTCCTGTAGCCTCCTCCTACACCACAAACCCAGCAACCCAAATGCTTCGTTACCCAAACGTAGCTTCGTTACCCAGCAACCTAAATGAATTCGAGCTCGATTTCAGGATTTCCGGGCTGAGTCGGAGACGAATCCGCCGAAATACCGGCGAAACAGACCGAAACCCATTTCCTTCTAGGGAAAAACTCGACGTTTGCGCTGGCCGGAACGACGCGGCATTTGCAAAGTGCAGGGAAATCATAGTTTGATGCAGCTCAGTCCACACTCGCCTCCCTTAGCCTTTTCATATCGTTGGTTTTAAATTGGGGAAAAATAGTTTGATTTACTGGAATTGAAGAGAAAGATAATGAAATGAAGAGAAAGTATGGGTTTGATTTACTTGGTTTGATTTTTACTGGGAGATCTGAGCATGCGGGAGAGAGAGAGAGTCAAATGGAAGAAGAGAAAGCAGAGAAACAGGAGAGAGAGAGAGTCAAATAAAAAGGGTAAGTTAGTCATTTAATCCAGTTTCGTTCTGTTCCATCTTGCCAGTACCAAACATGACATGAATCTTTGTTCCATTCCGTCCCGTCTGCGTACCAAACGCTACACTTGTGTCTCTTTTCTAATTTTTGAACATGTGTCCTTCAATTTAACTTTAATTTTAACATCTTAGTTTTTCATAAATTAAATAAAAAATATGAAAAATAAAATTTACAAAAAGTAGCAGTGAAAATAAACTCCGGACAACCACACTACCCTTCACCGCCGTCGATCCTCTCACCATTCGCGAAACTTCATTTCCATTCTATCTCTCTGAGCCCCTTCTCTCTCCTCAAATTATGTAGAGCAATTACTGTTAAGTATTTGAAATTTGGGATGCAAAAAAGATATCTGATATGTCGATATATGTGAAATCTAAAACGGCCGATATCTAAAACAATGCAAATGCCGAGATCTGAAATGACGGAAAGAGAGGAAAATGGAATACAGCTTCGCTATGCTTTGCTGATGAGAAAAGGAAGAGAGATATAGAAAGAAATAAAAGCTTCCCCGGTGGTAAGGAATCGCAACCGACATGCTTGGTGGGGGAGGCTGGGGTCGGTGGCTGCAGGGCTAAGTTGCGGTTGGGGTTTTTGTTTTTGCTTAATTTTCAATTTTAGTTTTTTAATTAACTTTATAAAAGGAAACTGTTATTAACAATCTAAAAATTTTATTTTATACTCCTCACAAGTATAATTGTTTTCTAATTATAGAAAATTTGGAGTGCAAAATGAGATTTTTAGAGTGCGAATAACAATTTTCTTATAAAAAGTTAACAAAGTTAGATTTTGAGTTAAATTGAGAACACATGTTAAAAAATTAGAAAATAGACACAAATGAAACATGGAAGTCGAGATAGCAAACCTGAGGCGCTATCCACCTCCTAAGATAGAAAATTCATCTAGGAGTTTCTTAATATAGGGAGAGAGAACTAAGTTTTTAATGACTCTATAATTTGTAGGATCCCACATCGCTCAGGGGAGTGGATCATGTGAGCCTTATATGTATATTCTCATCTCTACCTAGCGCGAGGTCTTTTGGGAGCTCACTGGCTTCGGGTTCCATTGGAACTCTGAAGTTAAGCGAGTAGCGCGCGAGAGCACTCCCATGATGGGTGACCTACTGGGAAGTTCTCGTGTGAGCTCCCAGAAACAAAACCGTGAATGTGTGGTTGGTGCCCAAAGCGGACAATATCGTGCTACGGTGGAGGTGTGCCTGGGCTGTGGTCGGGGCCCGGGCTGGGATGTGACAATTTGGTATCAGAGCCTAACCCTGGCTTCGTGTGTGTCGACGAGGACGTCGGGCCCCTAAAGGGGGTGGATTGTAAGATCCCACATCGCCCAGGGGAGTGGATCCTGTGAGCCTTATATGTATATTCCCATCTCTACCTAGCGCGATGCCTTTTGGGAGCTCACTGACTTCGAGTTTCATCGAAACTCCGAAATTAAGCGAGTAGCGCGCGAGAGCACTCCCATGATAGGTGACCCACTGGGAAGTTCTCGTGTGAGCTCCCAGAAACAAAACCGTAAGGGCGTGATCAAGGCCCAAAGCGAATAATATCATATTACGGTGGAGGTGTGCCTGGGATGTAGTGGGGGTCCGGGCCGGGATGTGACATAATTAATGCTAACTGTTGATAATTAATTTCTATAGGCTAGTTTTTTTTTTTTTTAATAAATATGAGCAGCAACTGCGGTTGGCTATGCACCTATTAAAAGTGGATGTACCCTACCAACTGAAGAGCTCAAGGCTTATTGGGTAACTATTGACTCATAGTCAACATGACTCTCTAAAATAGAAAACATCGTTAGAGTACAAATTTTATAGAAAGCTCTTAAAATAACTTTTTGATAGTGTTAACTAAAACTTTGCTATTAAATAGAGAGCATGACTAAAGATGGGCTTACAATATAAAATTAAGGCCAAATCTTACTTTTGGTCCATGTAGTTTAATTGCCTCAATTTTGATTTCCGTAGTTTAGCAAACTATGCAATTCAAGGACACGCCACAATTTCAATCTATTTAGCACTGTTCTAAAAATCTCTGTCTAGCGCCGCCTAGGCCCCATCTAGGCGCCAGGCGGCTGATCACCGCCCCGATTAATGTTAAGAGCGCCTAGACCTAATGAGGCACCGCCTAGACCGCCTAGGCACCCATCTAGCCCGCCTAGCCCACCTAGGCTCCCGCCTAGCCCACCCAGACCCACCTAAAGACTCGCCTAGGTCGCAACTCACTTAGACAGAAAATAGATAACTTTCATTTTGTATTTTGTTTTTTTTCTAATAAATTGTAATGTACTTGTTGCATATTTAAATGAACACACATTATATCTTTATTTCACATGTTTTCATTATGTTCCAATACTTCATAATATATATGCATTCTAATTTGTAGTTTATGACGAAATTATATATATTTCAAGTATAAGCAGACACTTATTTACACGAAATATGATTGACTTACTTAAATCCGCCTAGTCCGCCTAGGCACCCGCCTAGGCCTCGCCTAGCCGCCTAGGCGCTAGGCCCAGTCCGTCGCCCGACTAACACCTAACGACTTTTAGAACCTTGCTATTTAGTTAACCAAAAAAATGTGTCCCTCACATGGATTGGCATTTAGCAATTCACGCTTTTGAGATATTTCAAAATTTTGGCTAATTTTATAATAAAATAATTTTGCCACTTCAAAAGCCCTAAGCTGTAATTGTCTCATCTTTTCCGTTGGTATTTTGCATCCTTTTTCCGTGTACTCGATCAAACTCACAGATATAGAAAATGAAGAGCTGGTTTCCAATTAAATCTCGTCTTATGCTCCCATCCATCACTTAGTGGCTTCGTTTTTTATGGATCTAAAGCCTAAAGACGTCGGATGTGAAAGTGCAAGTTTATGACATTTTTTTTAAAGATGCATCCATGTTTGCTTAGTTCATAAGTTGCACGTTGCTTTTTTCTGTATTGCCCATTTGCACTTCCTTTACCGTCCTTTTCAGTGAAGGAATTCTTTATTTAGGGACTTCTTTCAACTATTCAAATCCTTTATATTTTAACATCATTGTATAAATTATCTTTGCAAAAAATTAGACCAATCGAAGACACTTATGAAATCTAATTTTAATGAAGAAAATAGACGATTAAGGTACTTGAAAAAAAAGACACTAAAATTACAACCAAGTAACCCAACAGTCATATGATTGCCGATTAAGGTGATTTTTGGTAAAAATAATACTTGAGGAAAATCTTAAAAAAAATATATGGTATTCTGCAAATAAACTTATTTGAGCAATCTCTCAACTGACGCTAGTGGTTACAAAAAAAATCTTTGAATAATTTTTATTTTCCATTAGATTGAACTAGCCCCATTTATTTTTAGTTTGCTAATGCATCAGAAAATTTGAATGAGAACTTCACTAATATCAGAATAAATGGACATAATTTCCTTGACAATGAGTAGCGTTTGCATTTAGTGCTACCTTGCTCAACACATGCGCATTATAGCTTCAATTCAGAGATTCTTGGAATAATATTATTTGATTACGAATGTTATTTGTTGAAATAGAGCGGGGAGTTTGGCCTACAAAATTGTACCTCGGTAAAGCTAAATATAATAAATGGGAGGTGATTCTTTCACACATATTATAATGGAAAATTTTATTTAAACTCATGTAACCTCTTTCTACATCTAATTTAAATTTTAAATGTTAATTGTCTATTTTATCCTATTGCGTAATTACTATTAAGTATAAAATGAAATTAATAATAAAACTCAAATTTATCAATAAACCCACACACTATAATTAAACCGTAGCATCACCCTTTGATTATCCTACGTTCATTCCGGCTAAAACCCTAATAACTCTGATAAAGAAAAACAAGTTGTTGGAAAAGTTGATAATTGGTTTCCTTTAATTGCAAGGTCTTTTTGGTTTTTTAAATCTTAGTGTTTTCCATGTTTTCAAATATCTATGTTGCAGCTGGTGATTGGGCCAATGTTGCCTGTGTGAGGCTGCAAATGAGGAGCACCATAGTCCAGAAAACTCCCAGGGCCAGTTCCATCGAGGTGGACAACGAGTTCCTCGCAACTTCAAGCAAATGAATGTGTCGTCACAGAGTATTAGCAATAGGATAGGTGGACAGACTGCGAAAGACAATATTTATTTGTTAGCATCAGCTGACTTGAACTTGCCCAGAAACACTTCTGCAAGCCTCGTAATTGGAGAAATTCCAAGGAGAAATTCTTACCAATGTTCTTAGATTATAAACTTGCTTACTTGTTGATAACTGAAAAGGGATCAATTGTTTGATTTGTTGCTTATGCGCATCAACATAAAGAAGAAAAAAGAAGCAAATGTATGGGTTTGGTAGACAAAAACAAAACAATGCAGCCATGGAAATGCAAATGACGCCTCTTTTTTTTTTTTTTTTTTTTTTTTTAAAAACATTCAATTAGAGATGTTATTTCATAAAAAGAATGGGTGTAAAGATAACTTTACATTTTGAATTAAGTTTGAGAAGGTAGTTTGGGTAATAAAATTGAGTTTAAAGAGATATTAAATCTTTAATAAAAAACAATACAGGTGAAGAGAGTAAGTTGAGTATAGAAATATGTTACATGGGTTTAAATAAAATTTTCCTATTATAATTTCTTATACACTCTTTATTTTTTACCATTGAATTTAATAAATTAAACAAACATAACGATCATGATTAAATAAGAGTGTGTGAAAATGAAAGAAATTGTCATTTTGATTCTGATCCCTAATCAACCTAGTTGTTAGAATGAAACCTTATTTGTTTAAATATTTTGATCAAGGTCCCTAATATCATTTAAGAGATTTAACACATGCATTTATGCATTCAATATCTCGCAAATTATGAAATTTAAACAAATCCAAATAATATTGTTACAAAAATAACAATTACTTAAAAATCAATAATAGAGTAATTTGTTCTTCACATAGTTCTACCAAAAAAAAAATGTACCCACGTAATTATTAATATAGTGCAAGAAATAACTATTGATATATTTTAAAACATAAAATAAACACATGGATACATATTAAAATTCAAAACTATGGGTACAAATTAAATTGAAAATATGGGTACTTATTAAAATTCAAAATTATGGGTACAAATTAAAACTAAAAAGAATATTGGTATAAATTAAAAAAAATACAAATTATAAATAGAAATATATGAAAAAAAATACTAAAAAGATTATATTTGAAAATGATTAATAATTTTTCAGTTTTAAATTGACATATAATGACTTGTGAATAATTTAATATTCAAATAATGACATGAAGAAAAGTCAAGGTGACACACCCCGTCCCAAGGAAGGCGTGCTGGCCGTCACGTGAGAGTGACGTAACCATGTCCATAGTGCGAAAGCTAATAAGATAAAAACTAACTACTAGCCGTACTATCCAAATAACTTGCTAGTGAAAGTCTAAGTGTATAAATACACATTCAGAGCAATAAGAACGTCTAGTTGCAGTCAAGGACAATTACTAAGATATAACACCCGAAGGTAAATCCTACTTTTGTGAATTATGTCAGAACACCGTTGGATCCCTCGTGGCCACCAAAGCACTGCTACCTAGAACCTGGAGGGGCGAAAAAACAAAACGTGTGAGTGGGCAAAAACAAATCTTTTCAAAACCTTTTCTCTTTTCTAAGGTTCTAACCCCTTGCCGTAAAACCTGTATAATTTCCCAGAAAAATAGCATATATACATATATACTCATCTCCACTCATAACTCAAAGTCATGCCAACAGTAGTGATATGCAAGGTATATGCCATGCCAAATATATCTCATCAAAATCACATAACTATATCAGGTGAAATAACTCATCATAAATGATAACATGTCCACCAAGTGATCAGCTCGGCTGGACTATAGCTCATAATCAATCTCATCATGTTTCATCATCACACACACACACACACACACACATATATATATATATATATATATATATATATATATATATATATATATATATATACTGCACACGAGTCGGAACCACCTCACGTGGTCTCACCAACAAGACAAGGTGTAAATAAATACGCTTCAGTGCTACGATCACGTGAAGATTGAGCGCTAATCGCGGGTCACCTACGAGTCGAACCCACCTATAGTAGTTTATTCGATAGGACTGAGCACCTAACTTGGATCCAAGGTGAGCGTATGGTGCGAGAGGTGAACATCACGTGAACGACTATGCCCTGGCCCTGGGCAGGAGCACAAACACCGAGGTGCAGGTTTCTGAGCTTTCAATACATCTTACATAATCATCATTTCATATTAATCATTCTCTATCATCAACATATACTCACCTGATACTTACCTGTGCGTCCACAGCACCAATTACCATTATATACAGCTACTAATGCATGAATAAAATAGATATATACTTTGCATGGCATATCATATCGCATTTCATATCACATTTCACTTAATTGATTTTCTAGGAAAAATCTCATTTATATAGGTATATACGGAAAACAAAAGCCCACTCACAAATAAGTCGAAGGGTCACAACCCCCGAGCCTCGATTGATGGCGCTTGTCCTCAGAATAGGCCTCACCTATATGCGTAATAACCGAATAAACGTTATTTAACGCACATAACCAACAATGGGTAATAACTTCTCATACAATGCTCAAAGTGGGTATATGAATATACCACAGTGATCTACACAACCTCACGAACATCCCCATATTTTTAAAATAATTTTCCGACCACCCACGTGCAGGCAAGTGCACGGCCACACGTGCGGCCACGTGCAGGGAACCCTGACGGAAACAATAAACGGCGTTAGGAATATTCCGTTAAAACTAACGGTGTTACCTGACGCCGTTAGGAATATTCCGTCAACTCTGACGGAATATTCTCCCTTCTTCTCCGACGGACCTCGTCGGTCGCCGCAGTCCACCGCCGTCTGCAACTCGCCGGAAAACTGGAAAATTTTCAAATCTTCATATCTCGTCCATTTTTCATCCAAATTTCATGAAACCAGTACCAAATTAAAGCTCTTAACTTGTAGAACATTTCCTTACCTGTTTAAAGCCCCAAAGATCACGGGATCTCGCTGGAGAAATTCGAGAAAAACCGACCAAACTTGAAATTCACGATCCCGACGTCCAATTTCTTCCAACGAACCACTCCGAGCCTCGTGAGGACGATCTAAAGCTCCCTATAAGCTTGAAATGCTCTAAAACTTCCACATTCACGTGTGCATGAACAGTACCTCAAAACTGGGCTTCGGGTTTTCGAAGGTTTCACGACCAGAAAATGGTACGGATGCACTCGTGACAACGAGATGAAGGTGATGGTGCTAAACACAAGCTCGATCTATGCTCGAGAGGGTTGGTTCTAGATTTGTCCATACAATTGTACGGATTTTCAGAAAAATCCGAGAGGGAGGAGAGAGAGAGAGAGAGAGCACGGGAAAGAGAGAAAAATGGTGTTGGTGTGTGTGTGGTCCAAGATTGAACAACCAAACAAAACAACAAAAATAACTTAAGACTAAGTCCCTAATTGGTTCCATAATATTAGGGACTTAACCTATTTGTCCCTATCCAAAACTTAACCCACACAACGTCACAAAAAAACTCAGTCATATCTCAACGTCCAAGGGTAAATCCATCTTTTCGCATTATCGATTCAAAAATTCCGGAACGGGCTATCACACAAGGGACCTTGATAAAAAAATGAATAAGGTTTCAATTAATAAGAAGGAGAAATGAAGAATGGGAACCTAATTTATCCTTAAAGGAATGTGAGCTTGTCATTTTCCATAACATTTAGCTTGATGGATTCGGAGGATTGGGGGATACCTATATTTTTACGCTCATTTTGTAGAGCTTTTGTAAATTTTTTTTAACAATTTAAACCTTTTATATTTTAATTCATCATTCATAGATCATTTTAAAAAAATATTAGACAAATCTAAAACCGTTAAGATATTTGTAGTGAAGAAAATGAACTAATATATATAGTTTTACAAATAAACAATAAAATGGTTATCATTTAATCCAATGATCCCATGATTTCGAATTTAGGTGATTTCATAATAGACATGATTTTTAAGAGAAAGTCTAAAAGATAGATAGTTCGGATCCTTAAAAATAATTATGAAGTGGACTGTGTCAAAATAGAATGTAAAAAATAATAAGTGTCTTCTGATCCTAATTATATCGAAATGTTATTTTTACTATTTTTTTTAGAGAATTGTTATTAGCACTAAAAAAATCTCATTTTACATTCCTCACAAATGTATTTTTCTTTCTAATTATAGAAAATTTGAAATGTCAAATGAGATTCTTGAAATTCTAATAACAATTTCATTTTTTTAATAGAAGAAAGTTTCACATGTGTTAGAGTGTCTTAACTTTATTAGAAAAATGATAAAAACGATATAATGATAAGGGGTAAAGTACAAAAAAACTACCTCAACTATTGGTGTCACGACACTTTCATATCTCATCTTTTAAAATTGACAATGTCATACCTCATCTTTAGAATTTGGTCAATTTTATACCTTCCGTTAGCTTAACTAAAAACTAAAAAAAATTTATTTAATATGTTTTAAATATTAAAATAATAAAAAAGTAAAAAAAAATTTATTTAAAAAACAACTTTCGTTCTCCCCTCCCTCCTTCATCTTCTTCCCTCCCCTCCCTAACTCTCCTCTTCTCCCCCTTCATCTTCCCCCATCTGCTTAATCTCCAACAAAGAAAAAAAATTGAAACCCACCAACCCCCCCCCCCCCCCGAAACCCCATACCTGAACCCCCGCCAGATCCGCGCGCCCAGATCCTGTCACACCCCCCCCCCCCCCGGCGCCCCCAGATCCCGTCAACCCCTCGCCCTGCCCGAATTTACCTGTCTTTATTTTCTTTTCTCTATCTCTCCTTCCTCCTCTTCTTCTGCAGGTTGGGTGGTTTCCTTTTTTTTTCCTTCTCCTTCTTCTTCTCTCCTCCTCCTCCTCTGCAAGTTGGGTGTGGGGGGGGAGGAACGAACGAACTGGGTTTTGGGGAGTTGCTGCTGCTGCAACTGGGGTGGGGTGGAACGGACGGACGACGGATGGAGGAAGAGAGGGCCGATGCGGGGAGGAAGAGAGGGTGGATGTGGGGGGGTCGGGGAGCTGCTGCTGCTGCAACTGGGGTGGGGTGGGGGGGAACGGACGGACGACGGATGGAGGAAGAGAGGGCCGACGCGGGGAGGAAGAGAGGGCGGACGAATGCAGGAAGATAGGGCGACACGGGGCTGGGGTGGGGGTACCTGGGTCTGGGTTTTTGGACGACGGTGAAGGAAGGTTGGGGAGGGACAGGTGGGAGGGGCTGGGTGCAGAGGAAAGAGAGCAGAGAGAGAGGTGGGGAGGAGAGAGACAAAGATTTAATATTATAAAAAATAATAATTTTTTTAATTTTTAATTATTAAAAATATATTTAATAATTTTTTAATCCAATTAGATTAGTTAGTGGGACCCGAATGTAGCCACATCAGCACTTAACAGAAAAACTGACGGAGGTATAACATTGGCATAAATTCGTAAGATGAGGTATGACATTGTCAACTTTAAAAAATGAGGTATGAAAGTGTCGTGACACCAATAGTTAAGGTAGTTTTTTGTACTTTACCCAATGATAAGTGTACCAAAAAGCAGACCAAGTGTGAATAATTGCTTGAGTTGTCAGGCGAGAGTTGAGAGTACCAAGGTTGGAAAACACTGCGGAATCTAGTAATCTACAGCTGTATTTTTTGGAATACATGCAATTTATCTCTCATATAATTCATACAAAAGTTGAAAAATATCGGAAGGGCTTTATTTGTTTATGAACGGGAAATTAAATTTATTGATAAAAATTTATAAATTAAATGATGTGTCATAATATAAACTAATTATGTTTATTAATGCCTAATTACTAATTCAATTATCAAGTTCTATATTATTTAATTTACTAAATTTTATTTATAAATTTAACCTCTTTAACCTCTTTAACATTACTATTTATTTATTACCCCAAATACCGATGTGAAACGGATTACTCGCAGTTGCAGGGTCCACTGCATGTTTTCTTTTGTACTCAAAAGAGAAAGCAAACGAAAAAATTTAGTTCTTTATATTTAACAAAAAAATAAAAAATATTAGTTCTTTACTTTTGGGGATTTTGTACTCAATTTTTATATTTTTTACAAGCTTTATTTTACTCTAAAGTTTAAACTAATGTCTTGTCATGAGAGTAAAGAGAGTTTGAACACAAAAAACAGTGAATTAAAAAAAAAAATCAATAGAATAGGGCAATCCATCGCTTGTACATATTAAAATGGCTAGAATTTCTCATAAGCTGAAATTCTTTTTATTTTTTTTTGGGGAATATTGCTGAAAACCTTTTAGCAGTGAGATGAAATGTGCAACAACGCTCAAATCGGTTGCAACCAACATAAATATTGATCTGCTTGATTTTGTAAACCCTAATTACAAAGCTTGAGCCTCGTACATATCACAAAATCGAGAGCAATTTATCCAGTCCATACAGACTTAACCTCGTCCTAGGCTAGATCGTTAACAAAAATATTCCGGGGAAAACGCGAGCAAGCGCTTGCTTGCTCGCTAACCCATTGCCCTTGTATTATATGCAATGACCAGAAAACTGGTAACGAGGGGCCAAATCCATTGCTCAGAAATCTTATTGCTGCCGTTCAAATTTTCACTAGGTCCCATTCCATTTCCAAATGCTGTTGATGGACTGGAAATGCTTGCATTGCTCGCTGATAAGCTGTTGCATCATAAAACACTAAACATTATTATATCATACAAATCTAGATCACTAATAATGTCGTACCAAGTATCGAAGAAAAACTTCAATAAAGTTAGAAAAACTTCAATAAGGTTGAACGATCACTTTATCATCTTCAATAAAAAACAAATGACCGGTTGCATTGGGGTCCTACATGGGCCCATTTTGGTGAAGCCCATGCAGAGGTCGCGTCGTTTGTGTCTTGTACAGGAAAATGACTTATTTGACCGGTTACATGGTCATAGTGACGACCAGTTTGAATAGCACAGTGCCTCGTAGTAATACGTGACATTTTGTTATTACTCACCGTAAAGATGTATGCAGTTCATCCAAGTTGCTCACCTTGCACAAACGGTGATGGGACTTTGACTGCGACTGTCTCACTAATATTACACCATTTATTTAATTCCCCGAAACGCCCAAACGCGGTTATCAAAATTCTAATTGAAAAAACAATTAAAAAAACAGAAATCTAACCATGCAACTGTAACAAGTTGAAGGAGTTACCTGGATGGGAATTTGCACTTATCATGACCTGGATAGGAAAGAAAAAATACAGTTTTTGTGATCAGAAAATGGTTTTTCAGCATCTAAATCCAGCAGGAACCCACTTTTAATGTCCAATTAATTTTTTTTTTCACAAAGAAAAAAAAAAGAGTAAATAATATTAGAACCTACTGGGATTCAGAGAAGTGAGTGCGGCAGTGTTATCAAAGTTGCAACTATCGTCGGTCAAGCCGTGCTTCAAAAAGTAGTCGTTGAAAGCGTAGGAGGCAGTGTTCTGGATGTCGGCGGGGTCGTAGCAGGGCCCACCTTGCTGGATTGGGCTGCAGTCGGCCCCACCAGGCCCGCATGCCCAGTTCAGCGCCGTCAGCAGGGGGGCGTCCTCCGCGTTGTTCTTGGCCACGCACCACAGCTCCGTCGTAACCATGCCGTCCTTGGCCGTGGAGGGCAGGATCAAAAGGCAGAAGAGGGCGAGTGAGAGGATGAAAGAGAAAGCGATATTTTTGTGCATTTTGGGAGAGAGAGAGAGAGAGAAAGAGGTGAATGAAATTGGCGTTTGCTTCTGGGTTTGGGAGAGACGGAGAAATCGAGAGAGGAGCTGAGGAGGGGAATAATATTATAGCCGTTTGTTTTGGTAAAGCTAATTTATTAATTGTGGAAGATGGGAGGCCGAACGGGGATGCAGAGGAAAAGTGACCGTTACTTGAAGTAAAGGACAGCAACTGAGCAAGTGACAGTGTGAGATCGACAAGCACGACTGACGGAGAACACCACTACAGACTACACTATTACGTGTTAGAGGAGAGGTTGCCTTTTGCAGCTAATGTATACTTCTATTATGTATTTACCATGTGTTCAAACTTACTTAATTATCCGATAAATATTTGTCATGTGAATGTAACTGTTAGAAACTATTATTAGATACACTCGGTAGAGACTTATGTAAATGTAACTGTTAGAAACTATTATTAGATACACTCATAAAAGCTAAGTTGTCAAACAATAAAAATTTGGACATGTCTAGGTTTCCAAGATGAATAATTTGGCATGCCTCGATTTTTGTGCAAATGGATCCTTTTTCTGGAGATCCTATGGATCTCGTGATTGCAATCATTCATCGTACATCGTATCTGGCAAATGAGAGATTTTTCAGTGTGACTATCATACGAGATGGTACATTACATGTCCCTATATAAATAGTGGGTAATGTGTGTTAAAAGGTTAATAACTTAAAAATTAAAAGTTTCCACCACTTGTATAAAAATACGTAATGTACCATCTGTGTTACCATCATAACTAAAAATTTCTCCCGACAAGGATCCTTTTCCCTCATTTTCTATATGTCGTTTGACGTGCCTCGTTCCATGTGTTGTTCTAGTTAGGCTTATAAGTTGAGCTACGTGTTTTATTTAGATGTGGACGATGATACTTGTGTGTGATGCTTATGTAGCTTCTTGGTTTGACTTGCACAATAACTTGTGTGCTCTTCGATTTTGTGTTATGCTTTGATCTGTATTGATTATGAAATAAGTGATTTTAATATTATGCTGAAGACTATTTTTTATATAAATTTCGTGGTTTGTCTTACTTTATTGAATATACCAAATACTTATAAATAAAGGAAAACTAATGAAAATAATTCGAAAATTTTGAGTTTTAATGATAAGGACAAAATAAAGGGTAAAGTGAATAGTATCATGATTGACTTTTTAGTGTAAAAATATGGTTTTTCGTTAAAGTGAACAGTACCGGAAGCTTTTCGTTAAAGGTCCTTATAAATAATTGAGAAATTTTTTAGCAATGGTCTCTCAATTTTAACTCAACTGAAGCAATGGTCTCTCAACTAAAAATCCATGATCATTGGTCCCTTAACTCATCAAAAATGTTCAGCTATGGTCATTTTCATCAACTTCGTTAGAATTCCATCAAAATGAGCCATATTGGAATGACCATTGCTACAATTGAGTTAAAGTTGAGGAATCATTGCTCTAATTGAGTTAAAGTTGAGGGATCATTGCTACAATTTTTCTCATTTGGTTTTTCATATTTGCCCCTTGATTCAGCCTCACTTGCGTGGCACGTAACTCATTTTGACGGAAGTTCTAACGGAGTTGACAAAAATGACCATACCTACACATCTTGATGAGTTAAAAGACCAATGATCATAGATTTTTAGTTGATGGACTATTACTTCAATTGGGTTAAAATTGATGGACTATGCTACAATTTCCTCTAAATGATTTTATGCCGATGTTGCTTTTAAATTCGAAAATAATAATTTAGTATTTGATTAAGTATACATGTGTGTGTATATATATTATATGAAAGATGCTGAAGAAAGTTGAGATTCCACTATAAAATCAATTGGCAATATGGGGAGTAGACCAACTTACTTATAAGGTCCATCGTCTCATTAATGTGGGATTCATTCTCAACACACCCCCTCAAGTGTGGTGAATTTTCAAGCTTAAAGCATGGACAACACAACCGGATGACGTGGAGCACGTGTGGCCATTTGGCTTCGCACGTGGGACAACCTGCTCTGATACCATGAAGAAAGTTGAGGTTTCGCCATAAAACACATTGACAATATGCAGAGTAGCCCAACTTACTTATAAGCCCATGCAAAATCCCTCATCTCATCAATGTAGGATTTATTCTCAACACACCCCCTCACGTGTGGCGAATTTTTAAACCTAACACGTAGACAACACAACAGGGTGACTTGGAGAACGCGTGGCCGTTTGGCTTCACATGTGAGACAACTTGCTCTGATACCATGAAGAAAGTTGATATTCCATCATAAAATCAATTAGCAATATAGGGAGTAGCCTAACTTACTTATAAGCCCATATACGGTCTATAATCTCATCAATGTGAATTCATTCTCAACAAATGCTAAGGAGACTCTCTCAAAAGTGGAACTCTCCATGGACTTTCTGCCAATTCAATTTTTGAGAAATGCTAAGGGGACTCTCCATGGACTCTCTGCTACCTCATGTTTTTGGCACAATGTTTTATAATGTTAGCACAAAAATTGACATTAAACTGTGAGGTGTCAGAGAGTTCATAGAGAGCCCCACTTTTTTTCGAGTCTCCTTATCATTTCTCTCATGTTTTTAGCACAATATTTTGTAATGTTGACACGAAAATTGATGTTAAAACTGTAAAATAATAGAAAGTCTATGTATTTACACAAACTACTATATAACACTCTTCGATTTAGCAATTGAGTAATGGTTGTAGGCTTTCAAGAAAAGCAAGCAACTAAGGAGAAAAGAAAAGTGTTTTCTAAAGAGAAATTCAAGCTTCATTAAGCTTGAAAATGAGAGTGAAATATTCATCACCTTTCTACACCACAAAACATGTTCCTCCTATTAAAGGAAGAGTGGGCTAGCTAGCTTTTTTCACTCTTCCTCTTGTTCCCACATCCAAGAGGCATCCTAAAGGAGATCTGAAGCCCCTTCACCAAGGGATGATCAAATTTGTGAAAGCACACAGTATTGCTTCAGAAGGTAGAGGCCAATCCCTTTCATCATCCCTCTCGTTTTGTTTTGACTCATCAAAAGAATTAGTCTTTAAAGATCTGTTTTGGCTTTTTTTTTTATTTTTTATTTATTTACATGCATGTCGTTGGATCCAATGAATAAAATATTGATATTATTGGCAATATTTCGACGATAATATCGTTTTTTTAGAAGGCGATATTTTCACACTTATCCACTTAATTATCGTCAATATATCATGATATTATCGATAATATCGCGAAGCCGAGGAGGACGCGCCCGACGAGGAAGAAGAAGGAGTAGAGCTGGAAGAAGCGCATGAGGGCTTACTGAACGGCCAAATGGAGAGGGAGTGGAGCCGCCGGAATCCACCGAGCGCGAGGACCACAGATCTCAGTTGCTGGTTGCCGCAGCCGATGTTGGCCCAGTGCCTGGTGCATATCAGCTCCCAGAGCCGCTCGTCCTCCGCCGTCTTATGCCACTGCTTGCTCACGCACGACGCCATCCCCAACGTCCGCGCGTCCACGTGCTTGAACACCTCAAAGATCAGATTGTCATCCAGATTCGAAAACCCCGCCCCTTTCAGCTCATCCTAGTCAACGCAGTCAACCACAATCTCCTCCTCATCTTCCTCCACCTTAATCCTCTTCATCTTCACATCCGTCGAACTCGCCGCCGCCATCGAATCGTCCCCCGATGATGCTCTCTTCATCGAACGATTACACCCCGCCCCTCTGAATCTTCCTATCGATCACTTACAATTGGAGGTTTTAAAGTAATTTTCGGAAGATTTGGTGGGTAATCGGAAAACCTAGAGCCCAAATTGTACGAGCTGTGGGGGTGTGTGGAAAGAAGGGGATGGGTAATGCGGATGGAGGAGGAGGGTGGGGGTGGATATAGAGGTGGTGGGGAGGAGCCTGTTTTCGTGCGTTTTGGAAGACGACAATTTTGTGAAATGAATGCGCCTTTTGGGTTTGTGTGTCTCGTTTGACGAATATTCCCACTTCTTTTTACTCTGATTTTTCTTATCTTTTCCCTGCCTAATCTCTTTTTTATTTATTTGTCTGCTTCCTTAACTTGTTTCCTGCGTTAACAACAAAAATTAAAATTAGTTTATTCATCCAAAACATATGGGCAACTGTGTCCTAATCAATGAATAAAATATCGATATTATCGGCGATCGTTTTTTTTGAGAGAGCGATATTTTCACACTTATCCACTTAATTATCGTCAATATATTACGATATTATTATTGATAATATCGCGAGATGAAACAAAAAAATACTTGAAAAATGTTGAAAAGTCTCAATCTTGAGCATTGAGGGATTTGAACCCCTCCCTTTGTCAACCACACACCTGGGTCTTATCCAACTCGCTACAGATGTGTTTGTGATTACATATTCAGCCTGTAATATTTATATGGTCGTTAAGATGTCTGTAAGGCTTGCAAGCTAATATTTATTTTCTAGGATAAATTTCTATATTTAAAAAAACACCAAATTTATTATCTAGGATAAATTTCTATATTTAAAAAAAACACCAAGGGGATTCAAACCCCTCCCATTTTACTCCTTCAACATCTTGACCACCATATCACTTATGTTTTTGTGAAAATATGCTAAAATATTTATATATATTGTTATACTCATAACCAACCATTTCCCTACCCTTTATATCCCATTCTTGTTGGGATGGAATCGAGCAACTAATGGAAAGAATCTGATACTCAATCTTCAAATGATTTTGCTTATGGACAACGTCAACCAATCTCGGATCCATATGGGTGGCATGTTAACAATTACATGCAAAACTATTTTGGGGATTTATCATTTGATGACTACTCTTCACAATACACTTACTCTACACATAGAGATGATGAAGATAGTGAAAATTTTGAACCTCATAGGAACTCTATGTGTTACTAAGTCACTCATATATCTTACCATGCAATGTATAAAGTCACTCATATATCTTACCATGCAATGTATAAAGTGTAAAATATTGTACTAATTCATTATATATAAATGATTATGGTGTGTTTAAACTTCTTTCATTAATTACTACATATTTTCTACACTCACAATGTTTGCCAACTCGCTATATAATCAACTTAAATAAGTTAAATCCATCATGCAATGCATTTCCTTCCAATTTTTTGTGATAAACTAATAGATAATTGACTAAATAAACATCCTGCAAAGTTTCAATAAAAATTTCCAAGTTTTTCTTACAATTTCCGTGGTTTTTATTCAATTTTTATCGATATTGATAATATCTCGATTTTCCATCGAAATTTCCATGTTTTTGGACTACCGATATTTCCGATATCGTCGATATTTTAGACCTTGGTTGGATCAAAAATCCAAGTTTTCTAAAACCGTTTCCAACGAGAGATTTTTCAGTGTGACCGTCACACGAGGTGGTAAATCACGTGTCCCTATATAAATAGTGGGTTATGTGTGTTAGAAGGTTAATAACTTAAAAATTAAAATTTTCCACCACTTGCATAAAAACACGTGGTGTACTATCCGTGTTCCCGTCACAACTAAAAATTTCTCGTTTCCAACGATGAGTTGTAGGAGAAAATTTTCATTGTGACCGGAACACAAGTAGTATACCACGTGTTTTTATATAAGTGGTTAGAAATTTTATTTTTTAAATTATTAACTTTTTAGAACTTATATCCCACTATTTATATAGTGACACGTAATGTATCACCCCATGTTATGATCATCCTGAAAAATCTCCCTTGTAGGCCTTGGCCCGAACTGAGGACCGCAGCCTGTTACGTCTATTGTGGATATAAATGATACAACTGGATGACCTTGGGATCAACTGGTTTCTAATTCTCTTGCGAAGTATAGTTTATTATTATTTGTTTTTGTTGAATATTTCATGTATTATATGTCTGAGCTTCAGTTAACTCATTGTATTTTTTTTACCGTTATGTTGTTATGTGTCGATCCTATATATATCTTAGGATTGGGCATAACAAAAACTTTGTCACGGTACATACTCATGATAATTCGCAAAAACACCGTAATTGAATAAACCCCCCACATTAGTGTTTCTATAAAGAAATTTATCTAAAATATATCTCACGTCAACACAAATATGAGCACCCTTCAAGATATAATATGGCAAAATATTGAATATATTATAATTTTCATCACAAGATCAACCCAAAATATACTAAAGAAGAGAATTAGAATCAACATATGAAACAGTATGCGTATACGTATTAATACTTTCCCAACCTTTTTATTTTTACATTCCCAAGCAAAGTCAAAGCACCAATTAATGTAAATCAAATTTTTTGTTTTCACAATCTGCAACCAAGAAAGAAAATGTCAGTGAGACCTTGTCACACCTGTGTGGTGTAAGTCAAAGGTTCTCCGATGCCTTACAGTTAAATATAGGAAAATGAATCTCAAGCTATGAGTTTCTTGGCTAAGGAACAGTTACTTCCATTGTGTGTAAGCACACATTTATATAGAGATAGGCATGTACTTTTAGGGTATATATGGCACTCCCTTAGTGGTTGGTTTGAACCCAAATTATCCCGTCCATTTTTCCAACAACGGTTTACTATAGAAGACATGATAAGGGGCACTAATTAGGAGTCCCATTTAGTGATGATTGTTAATAGCATTGGTGAACACGACCTGTCTGGACCATGATTATAGGGATCTTTATCTCTTGAAGATCCTACTGAATCTTACCTTATCAGGCATTTTTAGGCTGATCTCGTTTGTGAACGAATGAAATCCTCCTTGGGTTTCATTCGACCCGCCAAGCCCACCAATTTTGTTGAATGGGATGGTCTAGTGCATTGTTTTAGGTAATCCATCAAGTGTGGCTGGTGCACACGCTAGAGGTCTACGGCTGTGATTTACGGGGAGACATTCCCTTTTGCATTTAATGCTCAACTCCCGCGAGAATTAGACGTCGCAAAACCCTAAGGGTAGTTTCAGCAACCATGTCTACTTACATGTGGCGTCCCCTCTAAGGCCTTTGAATTTTGGTTACCACACAAATGAGAGAAATTTTTAGTTGTGACAGGAATATGGCTGGTACATCATGTGTTTTTATGTAAATTGTGGAAAATTTTAATTTTTAAATTATTAACCATTTAACACACATAACCCACCATTTATATAGTGACACGTGATGTACCATGTCGTGTGACGGTTACACTGAAAAATCTCTCCACAAATGGAATAAAAAAGAAAACAATGTAATTCAGAAAACTTTGAGCATTTGGATAAGGATTCACAGAGAAATGAAAGAACAATGAGACAAAGATAGTTCCTCAAGTACTGATACAAATTAAGAAGTATATAACTCCAACTTCAAATTATGTTCTCAATCAGATTGAAACTGATGTAGAATGAACCTAAGACCACCCACATATGTAGTCAAGAATATAAACCAACAACAGAGAAAGTGGATAAAGCAGTATAGCCACAGAACTCATCCAAAGAGGGAAGGTGGTGCGGAAACTGGCAATCGCTCCCATCAGAATGCAAACAATTAAAATAACGAGAACTTCAGCTGAGAAGCTCCATGTCAAGCTTCGAACGTAAACCAGACCCAAGAATACTGCTAGAGAAAGTATGTTACTCATTGTCACTGACCCGTATATCTGCACAACAAAGTACTCATAGATTAGGACACATCATAGTTTGAAACCCTAAACTTCCTCAAAACTGCGAATGAGTCATTGAGTGTCATATTCCCGCTTTCATGGTTTTTTTAATTTTTAGTGATTCTATCTACCTAACATACACGAAAGAGATGTCGATTAACAAACCTCGGAGTATGCCAAAGATGCAGTTCTTTGCTTTTTCCGGCTGACAAAAATTAGAGTGGTTACTATCTCACTGGAGCTAGCAAAAGGTAGAACAACAAATGAGATGAAGAACGAAGGGATACTTGTAGCTGTTGAGAAGCTGTCAACAGCATCAACAAGGGGATCAGCAACTGCAGCAGCAACTATGGTTCCCAGAAACAACAACACTACTGCCTTGGAGGCATGCCACTTGGCATTTTTTACATCCTCAACAACCTCATCAATCTGATCCCCAAACTGATCATATTCCTTTTTTGTTTTCTGCGTATATGCATTCATACATTTTATCATACTAGTGTCAGACAATTAATCCATAGAAAATTAAATGGATTCAACTACTTACCTGATCATATTCCTCTAAAAGTTTCATCGACTGTGGAATCTTTCCGCGGTCCATTATTGCCGCACGCTTAGCCTTGTTAAGCCATCTTGAGATTCCTCTGAAAAATTCGTCCTCGTCAATCTTTGAGTCATGAGATGTATCAAAATCTCTCATCACTTGTATAATGGCTTCATCTATATTTATATCTATGTCGTCAAACTGGATTCCAATTATCATAGATCTTAAGTCTGAGGTATTTAGGTAACCATCCGAATCCTGATCAAGTGTCTTGAATAACCTGTTATTACATCAACAAACTAGTCAAGGCATGAGCTAGGCGACTAAACCGTTTTATTCTTTATATATTACAGTTTAATGAACACTAACTTTTGTATAATAACTTTGTTAGGGTCACCATCATTTGTAAGAAGTCTTCCGAGAGCATTTGTTTTCAACTGTTTTAGAATTTCTGACATCACATGCTTATGTTTTGAATATGCAAGTTTTCTCTTCTGAATCCATGGTTGAAATACCTGCATCAATAGTGGACTGACCAATTAGTGCCGAATTTTAGCGAAGATGATCATGAGATGGTGTATGAATCAGACGAATACGATATTTGTATAACGGATGGATAGTAAGTATCCTTTTACAAACAAAATCCTCTTAGCTACCTGATAAAAGCTATATGCGATCACGAAAGAGATGGAGACAGCGAGTGAAATCAGAATTGCTAAGCGACTATCTGAAGTTGCGTGGAAAACTTGGGGTAATTGGACAATTACAAACGGGATCAAAGAGATAATCATGATCCGTGCAGAATAGCTTGTCCAAATATCTGTGCTCACTCCAGATCCTGATGAGAAACAGTATATCATCATGTCACGAAGCATACATAATTTACACCAGCATTCTTGTTTTAAAACATTAAAATAGGAAGAAAATTAAAAATCTATATAAATGCAAAACTATATATAATTACATAAGCAATTGTCTGTACATTATATGTATTCAAGTAGTGCTGCTTAAGCAACATAACTACTAATTCATTTTAACTCTTACTAATTAATTCTAGAAACCTTTCGACTTTATTTACTGTGAATGCCTATACAGCAAATAAAGATAGATTTAAGCCTAAATTTATACCTCATTTTCTTCTTATTTCTAATTTTTTACGTCTTTAATTTGTTCAAGTTAATTAACATCTACAAACATTTGAATTGCACACATTTAGCTCAGAGGGGCGTAGAGAAGTACCAGTTAAGCTAAATCGTTTTTCATCTTTTTGATCAACTGCAATTGAATTTTCAATGTCACATTTGCCAACGATGAGACAGGTGCCCCATAGAATTGTCAGAAGCATGACATTTGATCCAGCCATCAAGCCCATTCCAACTGAGACCTGACTTTGAGCCGTTTCTGTGTCTCCAGAAAGTCCAGATGCTGTTAAGAAACTCCACAAGAAGAACATTTACTTGTTTACTCCATAATCCACAGTATAGTAGTAAAATAAATAACGCATAAACTGAAATTTCTTCTACTATTTTTTTATAAGGACAACACGACTATTTGCATTTAGGTAAAAAGACAGCCCAATGGAAAGAATGAAGTGGTATTTCCAAGTCTCAAAGTGACTTTCCAACTCCACCATTGTTTACATGTAAGTACACATATCTAAGAGGTCCACATAGAGGTCTTCTAACGAAATTTCTTAGTTTTGGCCAGCCAAACCAGCATAGCCTAGCTTCGCAAATGTACATGATATGATATAATGTTCTCTTGTCATACTTATGTTTCTCTGTAATATATGCAATACTTGGGGGGGGGGGGGGGGGGAGGGGGGATGGTCGAACAAAATCTCGGTTACTTGGTTGAATTTTTTTAACTAATTGAGCTACAAGTCCTTGTTGCTACACATATCTTGTTAATTGAGCATATGACAACCTCCCAAATTGTAAGATATATGGACCACGCGTTCGTGTAAGATTAGCTTGAATAATATTATTGGCACAGAATCCGGTAACATAATTATGCATCTTATGCTTCATTGATTGTGATTTATAAATTTTATGTATAATTGTACACGTCGTATGCGATCGTATATATACAAAATATAGTATATGGATGAGTTTTATCAAAGTTCCGCTAAATTAGGGTAGGTGATACATGCTCAATTGTTCTTTTTAATATTGTTATTAAAAGGAGGGAGAGGATTTAAAACTATTACGTTAATTTACGAAAGAATGAAGTTTCGAACATGAGATGTATGAATAGAAATAAATAAAATACGTATTGTAAATGTGAATTTAAACAGTTTATTCAACGTATTCACCCAAAAATAAATAAATATTTTTATATTGACGAGACTTTCTTATAGTCACTAACCCATTTGTTTTGTTCTCTTGAATTACAAGTTAACCAACTTTTTAAGGTGGCGAAATCATGATTTTAGACAAATAACTACTCCACCATCACATGCACGTCACGTAATTGCTTACAAAAAATGAAAAAAATTGTTCAATGGTTACTTAAAATAAACAATTTTAAGCAAATGAACAAGAAAGTTCCGTTATTTGACTTTGTTTTTCCCTTTCTTTTGTCATGCGTCATTTGATTGTACTGCTAATGCAAAATCCTAGACGTGAACAAAAGTCAGTGCCTTGCTCGTTTAGCACGTTATACTGAGCGTAGAATTAATCCTTAGTATCAGCAGATTGATTAATGCAATTGAGGGTATTATGAAATGAGTCTATTATTATGCAAACCTTAATCCATTTCTTAATTTTATATCAAAAGGGAGAAAGGGTGGTTAGTAAGTTCATTATTTTTCAAAATATATTTAAAATAAATAAATAATAAAATAAAAGATAGCCAACTGTCACACGCGTAGGCGTGTGGCAAGAGACTATATGGAGTAACACTGTGGACACTTACATAGTCTTGTGGATTATAAAGTCCCAACGGAAAGCATACCGGGGCATGCAAAGAATATTCTATACTAATTTACACTAAAAGAGAAAAGGGTTTGAGCCCACGATATAATGGGTTGTAGAGAAAGATTCGAAAGATCTTAACCATTGGGCAATCCATCACTTGAGAGGCATGTACTAATATTTTTTTTTTTTTGAACAAATGATATCATCTACACTAAGGGTGTGGGAGTGAGTTAAGCCTCACAATAGGCTAGCAATAATGTGGTTCAGCTTCGCTTTTGGTGAGAATCAAACTTAAGACCTCACACTTATCAATAAAGAACACCACTAAACTGTAGTACTAAGTGGGGAGAGGCATCTCCTAATATTAGAGATATAAAACTTTGCAATACCTTGATTTGATTGCGACCATTTGGCATATAAAAATTCATAATCTTATTATCTAATAAAATTAATAATCTGTTAATTCAATGCGTAAATTAAGCATGTAATTTCATGCTTGCAGATAGCATAACGTAACTTAATTACAAGACTATTATTTATAGCGTTATATAAATAACTTGGAAGATTAAATTTGAGCTAGTTAGTCTAAGCTAAGTTTGATGATGAATTGGAGCTAGCTTACCTAGAATAATGGTGGCATCAGGTAGAGAGCCTAAAAGAGGAAGAAAGAGACCGCCGACGATGCCAGGCCCTAAGATCTGCAGCAGAATCTCACTTCCATTAGACAAGAGCTTGGCTGAAAGGAACATCAAGTATCCATACACGAGAACGAGGAAGATATTTCCCAGAACTGTTGACGTGCACGGCAAGAAACCATATGTCTGTTCACAGCTGCTATCTGATGAGAACAAAGAGTCCAGCAGCCCAGAGAAAAATGGTTTCCAAACATTTTGGTTTTGTAGTAATTGGTTTCCTCCATCAGTGACCATACTCAATGGCAAGTCATCATTTGTAATCGATCGACTTTGGCCGGAGCCGACTTGTTTAAGTAACAAGATGGCTAGGAGTGGAAGGAGTATTTTTGCAAGTTTCTTTGCCATGTTTTGGCTGGAGGCTGCTGAAATTAAGCTTGCACGTAGCTTTTCATTTGGTTGTTTTCCTTTGTGTCTCTATAAATAGAGCTAACTTGCAAATGGTTTGTGCATGTTTTAGGCGTAGAGCTTTGTATATTTGCAAATTGTTTAGGTACCGTAGCGTGGAAACAATTGGAAGACAAAATAGATGACAACGACTCCAGCTCCAGCTCCAACTCCACATTATTACTCAACAATCCACTAAAATGAAGAAAATATAACGTTCAATGTATTCTAAACATAATTACTTGGCCATGTAGATGAACTAAACCATTAGATTAATTTGATAGATAAATCCACGAGTTGCATACTCAGGGCTAGGGCTTCATCCCATGCCGTATGGGGCAGCTCTACACAAGGATCTCTCGATTTGCTGTAATTTAGGGTATACAACTATAAATGATTATATTGATAAGTCGATGACTAATTGAAATTTGATTTAATTATATTTTTTATATATATTAGAAATTAAATTTATTCACTAACGCTGATTTGCAAATAGTTGTTTTCCTGAATTATATATGTTGAGGCGATTTTTTTGTTACTTCAATTTTATTTTCTTCACAGTGATGTAGAGGACGTATATATTTTTGTGTTGATATAAATGTGGTCACTTGTGTCACCTTATGCATATGCCTCCAGGCAGAGTGGGTGATTATTTTATTTATTAAAACTTTGGTCTTATCCATGTTTGTATGAAGAAAAAAATACAGGTAAGATTCCAATTTAAAGGTCAAATAAAGCTGCCCGATTGAAATGACAGATCATCATCCCAGGTTAGTTGATATTGAGAAATATTATTATAAGCAAACATTCAATTTAGTTGGTTAAGCAAGGAAGATTCTAAGCATATAGGTTTACAAACTTGACCTAATCAACTATTATAGCTACAATGCATGTGATTGAGTTATTATCCTTTAAGATTAATTTAGAATTCGTTGTGGTTTCTTTGGGGAAAAAAAAAATTTGTCATTAAAATTATGAAAATATACTTGGAAATGTTATGACTGTCACTTAGTATTAATGTTTAATGATATTTCTCTTCATTTATAAGTGTGAGATCTTATATTCGAATCTCGATAATGACGAGTTCAAAACCAATTTATTTCTTCAATCCCTATGTAAATAAATCATTGGATGTATCCAAAAAAAAATAATAATAATACTATGACCGTATGAGTGTATGACAATCGACAATCAACCATAGTTTTTTGGGTTCTCAAAAATTAAAAAAAAAAAGGTAATTAATCCCATTACTACACATAACAAACTTATAGAGAGAGAGAGAGAGAGAGAGAGAGAGAACGCTATATTTATATTAAGGGGACGTGGGAATAAATTGATTATAAACTCATCATTTTTGATATTCGAATAGGAATATCACTAAAATGTAGTATTAAATGACTACACATAACAAACTTTATTCCAGAATAACATAACTAGAGAAGTTGTGAAGTCCTATACAAGCATATACTGATACTAGTGTTCTAAAAGAGAAAAATACATATGACAAAGATGAACGACAAAATTACCCATAGTATATCCATATTTCATGGTGTACAAACAGATGCTATTGAGCATCTTTGTCCAATTAAGAAACTGGATTAAGCTAGGTTTAGTACCCTGAACTTAGTGTGAAAAATAGAAGGAGCAAGCTCAGTAGCACCAACAACCTCCACAACCACTTATGAACCCAGAAAGAACTACTTGTACCTTTCTGGCTTTCCCAATCACTCAACGACAATTTTGAAATAAGATGTGGAGAATGAATTTTATACCAGGCCATATAAAGGATCGCTTGTAATCAAAAGAGTGAAAACAATCACGAAGTTGAAATCGCTCACGAAAATAAACGCTCCATAGAGAATCAGAAGTGATAACAACACACCCAAGCTTTAACTTAGTCGTAGCATTTAAAGAGAGGAAATATCAGTAATCCCAAACCACCATCATTTTTTGGTGCACAAACCTGAGATCAAGAAATTGTATAAAGCTTCTTTGAGGTAACGTCATCCGACCAAATAAAGTTACGAGCGCATCGCAAAAGAGACTTCAACAATGAAGAAGGCCACATATAAATAGAAATACTCTGAAAAAACGGATTGAACTATCTGAACTCTCCCGCCATTGATAAATGCTTTACCTTCCATTATGTTAACTTGGATTTAGCTTTATTTGCCTAAGCTTGAAGACGACATCTCCTAGACTTGCCAACAAAAGACATTTTTCCTTCTTTGAAGCTCAAGTAACGGTCAACCACAACTTTACAATTCCTTGGAGTAGAGATAAAGTAGTAAGTACTTTTTTTCTTATTGATGAACTAACCAGAGACCCTACTATAACTATCTAAGAAACCTTGCAGACTACGCAAAGTGACACCATCACTTCTGCAGAAAAAAATGAATAGATCGTCTGCATACAGTACATGAGAATGAGAGATACAACCTCTTGGAGCAGGACTCGGCATAATGAGCCCATATAGCTGAAGTCGACTCAAACCCCTCAATAAAGCCTCTTCAGTTAAACAGAAAAGCAATGGAGATAGAGGGTCTCCTTGCCGCACTCCCCCAGCACAAAAGAAAAAGGCACGGGAAGAACTAGTGATTAAGATGGACAGTTTAGCATATCTCAAGATGGTAGACACCCAATCCATAAAACAAGTGGAGAAACTAAAATTAGTAAGCACCTGCAAAAGAAAAGGTCAATTTAATGTATCAAAAGTGTTAGCTATATCAACTTTAACTTCCATGTTGCCACCACGAGATTTTTTATATCCAACACATTGAAGCACTTCGAACAAGGCCAATACAAGCTGTTATATATACGTCGCCTAGGAATAAAAGCAGCTTGTTGAGGAGAAACAATGGCTGCAATAATAGAAGAAAGAAGGACGAACTGCCAAAATTTTAGGAATAATCTTGAACGGAAAATTCACCAAAGCAATAGGTTTATATCGATTAATTGAGGTATCCCCCTCTACCTTTGGAACCAACACCAAGAAAAATGCTATTCGCATTGGGATAAAGCCAATTATACTGTAAGAACTATGTGGAGCCTAAAATAATCCCAAAAATTCTAAAGGCGACACGTGGACGTTTATTCAAGAAATACAAGATTGCCCTTAATAAATGGGCAGGCTTCTCAGATGCTCCCACGCGCAACTCACATCCCTGGAGGACTCAGCAGCTGAACACAACTACCCATAGTTCACCTGCCCATGGCAAGGAATTAAAGATAAGGATTAATTACCCAAATCCTATCTTTAGTACATTCCTATTTGAAGAATAACTCCAATCAAGTAAGTAATCCTAATTTATTTAAATTAGGATAACTACACCATTATCTCAAGATATTATCTCCTATTTAATATCTTGGGAATAATTAGAGAATATTTCTCCATTAAACCCTATATGGCCGGTCCCTAGCCTATAAATACCCTGTATTCTACCAATTTTAGAGAGCTTTTTGCAACCCTAAAGAAAGCCCTAAACACTTTACTCTCACAAAGAAACTAACTTAGGCATCGGAGATCCATTGACCTAACCCCACCACCTCGTGGGCGCGTGAGGCTTAGGTCTCTGATCAAAGGTGTTGATTGTTTTGCAGGTGCATTTTCATCAAGACTGAAGACGGCGGAAATTTGCATCGACAAATTGGTGCTTTCATTGAGAGCTGATTCAAAACACTCGAATAAGCCTCTCGCATTTGTTTCTTGAATTTTCTATTATGTTGAATTTCTCACACGTCGTATTAATTAATTTTTTCTATAAAAGTTTCTTGATCAATCCTTGGAGAAAGGATACAATGGTAAGAAATTCACGAGCAACGACGAACGGAATCCCGTACGTACAAGGATTTGGACCGGAGAGTGGAGACGATGACATAGCTCCACGACGGAGATCCTCAAGGCTCAACGCGACGGCAGGAGGAACCCTACCACCACGGAGCTGCGCCACAACCACCATTGCCATGACCCAACAGCCACGCCAAGGCCACCAGGCCACGGCACCACTCCTACCGCTGCAGCCCTTGCAATGCCGCATGCAACAAAACCATATGCAGGAGGCCAAGGCCCAAAACTTAGCAACTGCCACACCAAACCTTAGGCTAGAGGCCTAGCCCACTACAGCAGCAGGCCCAAATAAGAGCCTAGAATGCAGCAGCTGCTGCCAGCCAAACAGCTCAACGGGCCCAAGCCCAAGCCACTCAGCCAGCAGGCCATGATGTGGCAGCCCAACGGCTAGGAGGGCCCACAACTGTGCAAGCCCAAGGCGAGCAGGCGCTGGTCCAACGCGCACCGTGACCCGTTCTAGCAATCACCCATGCGACCCAATCCATTTTAAGGTCGCCTACGGCGATCCAGATCTTAACCATCGATCCCGTGATCGACTCAAGATTATTTTCACCATAGTTTTCTGCATAACTGCCTGATTTAGGCTTAAGCTTTGTACCTGCAGTCCACTATACTTCCACCACGTATGGAGATGCCCATTTTCCTGACTCTTCCAATCCGAATGGCGAGCACCACCTGCCCTAACAAGTCGCTAATTTGACGAGCGCCCTCGCACAACAAACCACCTTGGTTAACCAACTTCTCGAGCATATCGAGATGCAGCACGCCCTAGACGAGGTGTCCCGAAACAGGACAAGGGCGGAATAACGTGAATTATTTCAGCAACGTCCCGGCAAAGAGCTGCTCAACTCGCCACGAACCTCGGGTTCGGGTAGTGTGCACTCTCGGTTAGGCCCTTGGGGATACGTCTTCTCTTGCCAAGATGCACATAGAAGCGTTCATTACCGACTCGGCTCGCGAGTCAGTGTGCATTCGAGGTTGGGTCCACACTCCAACGAGCACTCAAGACCTTCCAGGAGAAGCGTCCACTCGAGGCTAAGCCCACAAGGAGATCCTCATACGAGGTAAAGAAGTAGGCAGCCGCATGATGCCCAGAGGAGAGCACGAAGGTAGTCCAGCTCAGGTTCCACTGGCAGTCCCTGCCAAGAGCAAAGACAAGCAGCACAGGGCGAACCACTCTCATCGCGATTGTGACTCAGACAAGCTGGACATACCGAAGAGCAACATGGACCAGTAGGTCAACATCAGGGGCAACTTGAGGCTTCACTGCCCCCATCAGGCACAAATCCAGGATGAAGTACAAAGGTTCGTAGCATAACAGCTGCGCGAATTTCAGCGCATTGACACTACCGACGATGCCCTCCGAAAAGATGTGGCCAACCTGAGCAGGCCACCTTTTACAGACGAAATTGAGCAGACAAAACCACCGCGGAAGTTCAGCCCATTATATTTCACATTGTTCATAGGAGATGAAGATCCGAACAGGCCGAAATGCCATGACCTTCTACGCCAACAATGACCCTCTCATGTGCAAGATCTTTGCCACTACGCTCCAATGCGAGGCGCAGGATTAGTTCCACACCTTGCCGCCACGTTCAATCCGGAGTTTCAACGAACTTTCCTTGGTTTTCACTAAGGAATATTCGTCATATCGCTCGATCAAAAAGAAGTTGGACCACCTATTCAACATGAAGGAGGACCCGAATGAGTCACTCAATACGTACGTTAAGAGGTTTAAGGCGGAGAAAGCAAAGATCATCGGATGCGATGATAGATGCGCATGCTCAGCTTTCCAAAAAGGGCTCCCAGCAGATCACCATCACCTGCTTTTCGGAGAATTGATTATGGGCGAGAACTTAACCCTGGCCAACTCTTATGCTTTGGCAGAAAAACATTCTCTCTGGGATGAAAAAAAAGGCTCCTAGAAGCCCTCTAAGTAGCCACGCAAGGACGCATGACTGACTCAAACGAAGACCAGCGATAAATCGCTCAATAACAAAAACAAGCCAGGAAACAAACGCAGGGACCGTACCTCAGCAAAGGAAAGCACAACGCCCAAAACGTACACCAAGTTCTCAATTCCGATCAGCCAGATCCTTCGCAACCTCAAGGATAAACCATGGTTCACACCGTCGGTACCTTTAAGGGGAAATACTTCTAGGATGGACCGAACCAAGTATTGCGCATTCCACAGAAGTCCTAGGCACACAACCAATGACTGCACCACGTGGAGAATGTATCTTAAGCAGCTTGTGAAGGAAGGAAAGTACGACCAGTATGTCGACAAGCCAGCTGCCCGGCCAAAGCAGGAAGTAGATACTGATGCCGAACCCCTGACCAAGACGATCCGAATCAACGAAATCTTTGCCGAATCTGAGCATCTGGGGGCCACCAGCAACTCCAAGAAGAGAAAGATTCAGCAGGCGAAATCGGTCTATTAGGTTCAAGCCATATATGCTGTACTTGGACCAATCGTCGGCTTCACCGAGCAGGACGCTAAGGGAGTAGACTTTCCCCACGACGACACCCTGGTGATTTCTGTACAATTGGCCCATGTCATCGTTGACAGAATTATGGTGGACAACGGCAGTGCAGTCAATCTCCTACAACTGTCAGTCATCCAAAAGGTGGGCCTAGAAAGCACGATCCAACGCAAAACAGAGGTCTTGACCGGATTCAACGGACTCATCTGAACTGCCATTGGCACTATCAAACTCGACGTAACCAGCCTACCGATTGTCTCATCGCAGACCTTCATGATCGTCAATGACCCATCTCCCTATAATGGGATATTGGGTCGACCTTGGCTAGTGAAGATTGGAGCTGTGACTTCGGTCGAGTACTAGAAAATCTGATTTCGTATCCGAAGAGAAGCAGTCAGAGAGGTCAAAGGCGACCAGGCCATGTCTCGGAAATGCACTGTACAAGTTTTAAAGGACTCGAAGGAGAAGTCTTTTGTAACGCCCCGCCCCTAAAATATTTATTTTCAGAAAATAATACTGGTGACAGGCCCAAAACTAAAATCTTTTTTTTTTAGTTGTCTAACATTAATTTCGATTTCCTAATTCAATTCACTAATCATTCACACTAGATTCAGAACAAAGGATTTCTCTCAATTATTTAGCTACCACAAATCATGATTCTTTAATTGTCTGTCTTATTTCCATCTATGATTCATAATTAAAATTCCAATGCCAACCGTACTAATTTATTCTCACTTTATCACAATTTCCCTTTATAAAACACGTCCCATTCTAAAAATTATTTCTCGGATTATTTAAGGCTGCATCTAACACTGTTAGACTGCCTACGTACCCTTGAGCGGGATCAAGCATTTCGTAGTTCACAATCCACTTCCTAATTCATTAACTTCGACATTTTAGTGACTAACAATCACAAATTCAGTCCAAACATTTGAATCACACCATATGCATATAAAATATGGATTCAGAACATCAAAATTAGCCTAAAAATGGCAGAGCCGGCCCACTGACCAAGCTCTGCCGCACGCACCGCCGCGGGTGGCCGCTCCGACACGCCAGAAAATTCAACTATTTCCAAAAATTACCAAATTTTACAGTCAAGTAGATCTTAATGAGTAGAGCAACTTTCATACCTGCGGCCAAGTCCAATTTGGTCAGGAAACACCTCAAATTGTCCACGAACCGTCGGAACCCTTGTTTTTTGGTGTTCTTGATTTGACTCCAAAACAACTACGACGCCTCAACCAATGCATGGACTTTGTTCCTGGGTTTAAGGGGGGGTGTTTTGGTGGAGGTAATTGGAGGAAACAATTTCAGGATTTGAGGAATTTACACATAACCCGTCGCACCCCACCGTGCGAGTTTCCTAGAATTGGACCATTTTGGTCAGTTTTTCGGGTGGAAGTGAGAGAGGAAACAACTGGGTTTGAAGTATGGATCATTTTGACACTGGTCCTGTCATCAAACGTGGCTGGAATAGTAAAATCCGGCCAGGTTGGGTTGACGGGTCATAAGGGATCCGGTTCTTTCTTCCACTTCTCCCTCTTTTCCCCTCCTTTCCTCCCCCCTTCATTCGTCCGAGTCTCTACCTTATCTTTCTTTTCCTTTCCATCACAGCCACACCACGTGGCACTCCCCTTTTGTTCCAGATTTTCTGGAACCTTCCCATTTAATGTCAAAATGACTATTTTACCCTCAACTTCTATCGTTAATAACTTCTTCGTTATAACTCCGCTTCACGAACGGTTTGCGCCTACGCATTCGTGAGATCGAGCTCTATTCAAAAATATAAATTGTGACCTCAAAAGGTCTAGGGATTTTAAATAATAAATTTACAAACTTTAAACTTCGTAACTAGTTTAATTTAAACTAAACTCAAGTAAATTAATATAATTTCTCGAAAAATAACATAAAATCTCAATAATCCAAATTCGTAAGTTTTAATAATTTCGGGAAACAAAACTTTAAATTTTCCCAATTCTCTTTCCATAACCATAAATCGATTTATTTTCGATTTTCTCCACAAATTCATATATTTAAATTTTCAGGGTGTTACATCTTTCACCCCAACAATAGCAGTTGAAGTGCAGAAAGACGACTCAACTTCCTCCAAATAGTAACCACAGCAGGCATGTCAAGAAGATTGCGTCAAGGTCGACAATGCCCTGGAAGAGAAATCAGGATAGAAACCTAAAGAAGATGCCGAAAACATCATTCTTGACCCCCACTAGTCGGAAAAGACGGCTAGAATTGGCTTACGTCTGAGCCCGATGGAGAAGGAAGAACTCATAGCTTTCCTAAGAGAAAACCGCGACGTCTTCGTATGGTCACCCTCTGACATACCCGGTATTGATCCAGCAATAGCTTGCCACAAGCTGCACGTCGATCCCGCAGCCAAACCAATGATTCAGAAAAAATGACATTTCGCACCCAAGCGAGTAGCGATCATTGAAGCTAAGATCAATAAGCTACTGGAGGCCGGATTCATTGAGGAAGTGGCGCACTCAGCATGGCTAGCCAACATCATGCTAGTAATGAAGAAAGAAAATGGCAAATAGAGAGTATGCGTGGATTACACCAATCTCAACAAGGCATGCCCTAAAGACAACTATCCAGTTCCCCAAATTGACCTGTTCGTCGACTCAACATCTGGGAACCAACTGCTCAGTTTCTTGGACGCTTACTCAGGCTACAATCAAATTGCCATGCACAAACCGGACAAAGAGAAACCCGTATTCGTGATCGAGCGAGGCACATACTACTATATGGTCATGCCCTTTGGCCTCAAGAACGTAAGAGCAACCTACCAACGACTCGTAAACACAATGTTCAAGAAGCAGATAAGAGTCACCATGGAAGTCTACGTTAACGACATCATGGTAAAAGGCAAGCAGCGGTCAAACCACATTTGCAACTTGGCTGAGACTTTCGACATACTACAAAAGTACAATATGAATCTCAACCCTGCCAAGTGCACTTTGGCGTCTCTTCAGGATGATTCCTAGGGTACCTTGTAACCCAGCGAGGAATCGAGGGTCATCCGAAGTAGATCAGAGCTATCCTGGACATGAAATCACCCAAGATCCTAAAGAAGATTCAAAGTCTGACCGGACAAGCAACTACACTCAATCGTTTCCTCTCGCGATCCACCAACCGATGTAAACCCTTCTTCAAGGCAATCAAAAAGGCGCAGAAGAACAAGTGGGACGATGAGTGCTATCCAAGCCGGAAGTACTTGACATCTCATCTACTACTATCCAAGCCGGAAGTAGCAGAGAACTTATACATATATCTGGCGATATCAGAAGTAACAGTAAGCTATGCCCTTATACGAGAAGAGTTGGAGGCCCAACTGCCTGTATTCTACACATCCAAAGCTCTCCTTGATGTGGAAACCAGATACCCGAAGATTGAAAAACTAATTTTGGCACTAGTTGTTGCAGCTCGGAAGCTCAGACCCTACTTTCAAAGGCATCCGGTCATCGTGATGACCTAGTACCAACTACGATCAGTTTTACATAACCCAGACGCTTCCCAACGAGTAATGAAGTGGGCATTGGAACTGGGCCAATACGGCTTAGTATACCAACCCTGCACGGCGATAAAAGCCCAAGCGTTGGTGGATTTCATAGCACAATTCACCCGAAGCCTGAATGATGCAACAACACAGCCCAAAAACTCCCCAAAGGTAGCTGAGCACGCCGTAACCGTACCTACCCCAACTGTTAGAGATTTCTGGCGCTTACAAGTCGATGGATCATCCAACCACCAAGGATCGAAGGCGGGCCTAGTTTTAACTACCATGGACGGTTCAATGCTCAAGCAGGCGATCATTTTAAGCTTTAAGGCGTCAAACACCGAAGCAGAGCATGAAGCCCTACTAGCAGGTCTCTGATTAGCGAAAGACCTAGCGGTGAAAAAGCTTGTAATTTATTCCGATTCCCAGCTGATCACCAACCAAACTTTAGGGTAGTACGCAGCAAAACATCCTCGAGAAGGTATGAAAGTAGTTAGCGACGTTCCAAGTGTACACACTCACTTAGGTTCCACGAGCAGAAAATGCCCATGCAGACGCACTAGCAAGCCTAGGCTCTGCACTAGACCATCAGCTCAGATGCTCAATCTCGGTTGAATACCTAGAAAAGCCAAGCATAGAAGAGGAACCAGCAGGCGAAGTGGCGCAGATCAGCGCGACCCCAAGTTGGCAAGGTCTCATCATCGACTACATAGTCAATAGAATGCTCCCTGCAGACAAACTAGAGTCCAAGAAGCTCCAAATGAAGGCAGCACACTACTACATGTGGAACAACATGCTCGTTCGAAGATGCTTCTTAGAACCACATCTCCGCTGCCTATCGTCTCCCGACGACTTGAAGATTCTTAGCTCAATCCACGAAGGCGTATGTGGAAACCACTCTAGAGGCCGCTCTCTGGTGTAAAAAGCTCTGAACGCTGGCTATTACTGGTCAACCGTGCATCAAGACGCCATGGAGTATGTACAAAGGTGCGACAGCTGCCAGCGCTTCAAGCCCGTGCTCGCACTACCTACCAGCAAACTCCACCCACAGACAAGCCCATGACCATTCATACAGTGGGCAATTGACCTGGTAGGACCAATACCGTCTGCTACTGGGGGCAGAGGCATGATGATCATAACAACCAACTACTTCACAAAATGGGTCGAAGCCAAGCCCATGACTACAACTACCCAGACAGACATAGAGCGCTTCATATGGAAGAACATCATCTGCCGCTTCAGCATCCCACACTCCATCGTCACCGACAATGGTCCGCAGTTTGTGGGTAAAGACTTGGCTAAGTTCTTCGAAAAATATGGCATCAGACAGCACATGTCCACGCCCCGATACCCGCAGGGCAACGAGCAGGCCGAGGCGTCCAACAAGACCATCATCGACTGCCCCAAGAAGACCCTCTCTAACAAGAAGGGCAAGTGGCTAAACGAGTTCCCTGATGTTCTATGGGCATACCGCACCACTAAAAGATGAGCAACCGGTGAAACTCCATTCTCCATGGCATATGGTTCAGAGGCGATCATTCCTCCCAACTTCACGGTGCTAAGTATTAGCACTATGCTGCCAAATTTAAAGCAGAACGAGAATGAGATGGCCACTACTTTAGACCTCGCAGAAGAGGAACGCAAGAATGTTATCACCTGCATTGCAGCCTATCAGCAGCAGCTCCTCTGCAGCTATAATAAAAGGGTAAAAATTCGACAATTCCAGCCAGGAGACTTAATCCTCAAAAAAGCTTTCATCATCGCCCGACGGGAATGCTCCAAAAAGATGGCACCCATTTGGGAAGGTCCGTACAACATCAGCCGAGTAGGCGGAAGGGGCAGCTACACCCTCACCACTGTGAGTGACAAAGAAATCAACAAGAAGTGGAATGCCTACAACCTGAGAAAGTACTACATGTGACCTCCCACCATTCATTGGACCTTGTTCAAGACGACAAAGTTTGAAGACTCAAGCAGCTCGACGAACAAGACCTCACATGCTGAGGATTATCAGTTGTTATGCCATTACCGCCTACGAGCAAAGTTAATAAAAGCCTCTATCTTTAACGAAGATTAAAGGATTTATTGACAAGCCCGGGACAAATGCATGAACAAACTGACCAACTCCTGTGACAAACAGAAGATGCTTGCTGCACGACCAGATATGGCATAACCCACATGTGACAAACAGAAAATGCCTGCTGCACAACCTGATATGGCATAACTCACATGCGACAAGCAGAAGACGCTCGATGCACGACCAGATGTGGCGTATCCGGAATATCCAGATGTGGATGGGTGGTATAATTGCTCAGTATCCCCTGATATCAGTGACGACCTGAGCCAGAAGACTCCCAGAATTGGCCAAAATAGTCATTCCACGAGAACAGACTTAGCCGACTGAATGATTCAATTCCGCGGGACCCGGGTCCCTAACCGGATGAGACAATTAAATGCAGGACCCCTGCCCATGAAAGATGTCACGTGAACAAGATGGTCCGTCCTCGACGTGCAAATCATCATGAGTGGCTTGATTTTAAAGTATTGCAATACTAGTTAAGCGACCTACGAGATCAAAGCTGCAACTCGGAAGGATATTCTCTGAGGAGCGACTTCGCATATCCTCACTCCAAAAATGCCTCCGAGAGCCAGAGATGACGCCTAAAGTGGTTATGCGGGTCGTCTGCTTCTGTAAGTAAGACGCTCAGCCGACAACCCTATGGCTACAAGCCCAAGGCAACCTATAAGCTGAGACTTACACCTACTATGACTACGCGAACTTGCCTACTTACTTACAAGCAGCACTTCCAGCCGACAGTCTATGGTTTAAGTTTTGCTTGGACAAAGTCGAGTGTCACAACTCATAGTAGCTACAAGGACCTCATCTGCTTTCTACAAGAAACATAAGTCTGGCCGACGGCTCTATAAGTTCAAAATCTCGCAACGTGCCCCGAGAGGGCCAAAGCTCAAGTAGCCACCAAAGTTGAGTGTCACAACTATAGCAGCTACACGGACCTCCTTTGCTTTCTACGAGAAGCATGCGTCCGGCCGATGGCTCTATAAGTTAAAAATCTCGCAACGTGCCCCGGGAGGGCTAAGGCTCAAGTAGCCACCAAAGTTGAGTGTCACAACTATAGCAACTACGCGAACCTTCTCTACTTCCTACGAGAAGCATGAGTCCGGCCGGCGGCTCTATAAGTTAAAAATCTCGCAACGTGCCCCGGGAGGGCCAAGGCTCAAGAAGCCAATAAAGTCGAGTGGCACGACTTATAGTAGCTACGCGAACCTCCTCTGCCTCCTACAAGAAGCATGAGTCCAGCCAACGGCTCTATAAGTTAAAAATCTCACAACGTGCCCTGGAGGGCCAAGGCTCAAGAAGCCAACAAAGTCGAGTGTCACGACTTATAGTAGCTACTCGAACCTCTTCTATTTCTTACGAGAAGCACAAGTTTGGCTGACAACTTTATAAGTTAAAAATCTCGCATTTTTCCTTTTGCAGGTAAAGCTCAAAAAGCCCCAAAGCCAAAACTAAAGCCTAAAGTGACCACGTGAGTGTGCTCCATTGGAGTAACCAACTCAACTACCTGTCCTACGGCAAAGTTTTACAAGTCGCCTCAAGCAGGCAAAGCTCCCGAAGCCCCGAAGCTGAAACTAGAACCTATGTGATGACGTGGGATCAACTACTTCATTGAAGCAGCTCACCCAGTCGCCCGTCCTACGAAAAAGTTTCGCAAAAGACCTGGCAAAATAGAAAGATAAAGCAAAAAACAAGGAAAGCTGTTTATTAAATTTCTAGCAAATTGATAAACTGACTCGAAGGCCAACAAAGCTCAAGCAAAGCAAAACAAAAAAGGAAAATAAGAAAATTCCTAAGTCTAAGCCAAAAGACTATTCCTTGGCAGCCTACACAACCACTGGTTCCTCAGCTGCCACGCCTTCGGTAGCCACATCGCTCCTAGCAGCTAAAGCTTCCATCAGCTCATCCTCAGCCGCCCCTACCAGGACTGCCTAACCCTTAGCTGCTCCACCAAAGGCAGCCTCAAATGAGAAATCAAGCAGATCAACTGGAGAAATGGAAAAAATCTCGAAGTCATTCTCGAAAAACTCATAATCTGACTGCCTGCCCTGAAGATAGTCTACATAGCCAAGCTTGTAGAAATCGGCCTGACAAGAAGCAAGCGCTACTTCGTGACCAGCTTTCTTATTCTTCAGCTGCACATTCTCCTCAACAAGCCCAGTGTGAGCACCGTGCAGCTCATTTAGTTCCTTTTTCAGGTTCTCGCTAGCAGACAGCGCACCTTGCAGATCCACTTCCTTGGACTCAAGCTTACTGGCAACCTCCTTGAGACGAGACACTTCAGCATGCATAAAGATAAGCTCATCGTCCTTGGCAAAACAAGCAGATCGTAGCTCTGAATTGACACGCTCAAGGTCCTCGACCATCGAAGAAACACGGCTGATTTCCTTCTCTGCAGCTTCCAACATCGCCTGAGTCGTACTAAGCCTAACATTCAAATGGGCGGCCTCCTCACGAGCGATCTCTAGCTGTAAAGAAGTGGGGGCAGAGATATCAGACTCCTTCAAAATGGTGAGTTCAGATTGGAGTTTCTCAATTTTTTCAGCAGCCAAGCGAAGTTAAGCCACCAACGCCACATCGGCCTCCTTAGCACACTGGACAACATCCTGATCAACGCGCATGGACTCAGCTGCTAAGATCAAAGTCTTATGCATTGTAGCAATAAGGGATGACCTCCTTGAGTAGGCATGACACATTGCAAAAGAATCTGAGTGGATGATAACTTTCCCAACACTGTCAACAAACTTGGCTCATGCATTAACATCCTCAAGCAGGTCAGCCTTCAGCAGCGCACAAACCTCGAGAAACTCTCAAGTCTCAAACTCGGTGGGTCTCTCACAACTGCCCATACGAGTAGACTTCCCCTTCTCAGCAGGCGAGCTAGTCACGGCAGAAGGAAAAGCAGGCCTAGATGCCACCTTAGCAGTAAAGTCTACCTTCCCGTTTTTCATAGCGACAAGCCTCTCAGAAGTAAAACCAGACTTAGCTCCCGACTGACGCTTTGATACAAATCCGAACACCGGAGGCGTCACCAAACCCTTCCGCTGGGCAAGTCTCTCAGCAATGGATGCGGTCACTTTTAGAGCAGCAGGTTTCGCAGGCTCAGGTTCAACGGTCATTTGGGGGAAGTTAGATCAATAACAAGCTTCTCAGCAGCAGACGAGTTCCCACGAACAGCGAAAGAAGTCTTTGGCTTCTTCTTAGCCGAATGTTCACGAGCAGGCGAGGAGGATCTCTTTTTTCCATCCGCATTGGCAGCAAGCTCTACAGCAGCGATCAGGCGAGCCAGCGCCTTGTCCTTTACCTGGTTTATCTCTTCCTTTGGAGGCAAGCCACATTTCCCACGTCGAAGGGGGCTGAGCAGCCAGCGTTACTCACGGTACTCAGCAGGAATGCTCAAGGCGATGTGCACTTTCTTCATATCTGCCGAAGTCCTTGGAGTTGAGCCAAACTCTGAATCTACACAAAGTAAGAAAGACGATCAATAAATTAAGGTCATGGAGCAGCTCAACAAAAATTCAAGCAGGACAAGAATGAAACAATTCACTTACCACTAATAAAGGTAGTCAGGACACGCAACTCAGGGGAAGAGTCAGACTCTCACTCTCTGCTCACCTCCAAGATGTCTCTCGCCCAGTCATGATCACATTTGCTAGAAGCATCGAATAGCCTATGGCGAGATCTCAGCTGCCCCACACCTTCCTTGTGGCCAATCTCAAAGAAATACCATAACACATTTATGGTCAAGCCAAGATCAAAGAACCTGCTCAAGTTCGAGAATCCCATCATCGCACGAACTGCATTTGGGGAACACTAAGTAGGCGCGCATTTCATGGAGCAAATCACCTCTTGGAAAAGACGTGGCATAGGAAAAGTAAATCCCAACACAAAGTAGTACGGATGGAATTTGATTGCTCTCTTCCTAGCAGAGACGCCATCGTCACATGGTTCATGGCCACTATCATCATTCACCCGCTTGACACGAACCCCAGACGGAATTGCATGCTTGTATGCCTCAAAAAAATCTTGAAACAGCTCGTCGGAATTAATCTTGACATGTGCAACCTTGAAGTAACCCACATTGCCAGAAGAACCACCTTGACAGTACAAAGGTGGAGGATATTTGTCACTTTTGCGGTCGGAAGAAGACATATCAAAGTCTCTACAAAAAAGGTACAAGGAAAAATATTTAGAAGCCAGCTCGCGAAAAGAGAATAAAAAAAATAAAAAATAAAAAATATGAAAGGACCGCGAGTCCACCGCCCTTGCGCCAGGCCCCATGGCCCTCATTCCTCCTTCTTCTGCGCCCAGCGCGCCCCAAAAGGCAAGCCCAGGCCGTACGGCGTGCACCAGCAAGAGAACCGACCCAAGCCGGCCTCTCCTACTCTTCTCCAACCTTCAGCGGGCCTGAGCCCAACGCACCAACTAGAGAGATCCGACCCGTGCCGATCTCTCTCTCTCCCTGCGACCCAGCGCACCGTGCCACCAAGCAGCCCACGACCTCCCTGCCATGAGTCATTAACCCTCTTGGCACCCACCGAGCCAATTTCTCAAGTCCCAAGACTTCCAAAAAATTCAACAAGAAGAAGAAAATTCAAATTTTTCTTACCTTGGTACGGCACGGAAAAGAAGAAGAACAACAAGAAACGAGGGCAAGAAAAGAAGAACGCTAGGGGAGGGGGAAGAAAAAATATCCTCTGGCTTCTCTTTCTTGTTGGAATAATGATTGTTCTCCAAATATATTTAATCCCCTGCTTAAGGAAGAATTGAATAGGTATTGAGGGCAATTATTTTCCTTTTCCTAGAAGAAGTCTATCTCCAAATCAAGAAAGAAGATCAAGTTCAGATTTGGTAACAACTCTACAAACCCAAGCAGCTTGGGATTACTACACCTACTGCCCTTTCCATGCGTGCAACACAGTAGATGTGGGGGCATTTGTGGAGCCTAAAATAATCCCAAAAATTCTAGAGGCGACACGTGAACTTTTATTCAAGATTGCCCTCAATAAATGGGCAGGCTTCTCAGATGCTCCCATGCACAACTCACATCCCTGGAGGACTCAGCAGCTGAACACAACTGCCCACAGTTCACCTGCCTATGGCAAGGAATTAAAGATAAGGATTAATTACCTAAATCCTATCTTTAGTACATTCCTATTTGAAGAATAACTCCAATCAAGTAAGTAATCCTAATTTATTTAAATTAGGATAACTACACCATTATCTCAAGATATTATCTCCTATTTAATATCTTAGGAATAATTAGAGAATATTTCTCCATTAAACCCTATATGGCTAGTCCCTAGCCTATAAATACCCCATATTCTACCAATTTTAGAGAGCTTTTTGCAACCCTAAAGAAAGCCCTAAACACTTTACTTTCACAGAGAAACTAACTTAGGCATCGGAGATCCATTGACCTAACCCCCCAACCTCGTGGGCGCGTGAGGCTTATGTCTCTGATCAAAGGTGTTGATTGTTTTGCAGGTGCATTTTCGTCAAGACTGAAGACGGCAAAAATTTGCATCGACAAACTACTTCACATATTAAATAACATCATAGCCAACAGTATTTTAATAATGATGATAGAATAAACCTAGAAATCCATATGGCTCAGGCGCACTAGAAACACTTAACAAAAATCCTGTCTTCTTAATCTTCTCATTAGTAAGCAATGCAAACAAAAGAGCATTTTCATCATTAGTAACGACAGGTCGAATGACCTCACAAACCTCATCTATATTGAAATGATTAAAGAAGAGCTAATAAAGTCTTATAGAAGTTATATGATTCTCAATGGCATGAAGATCAGCAAGAAGACTATTACCATCATTTACACAACTAATACGAGAGCTCGAAGATTTGATGCATGTATAGGCATGGAAAAAAGAAAAAGCTCAACCCCTTCAGTCAACCACTTAACACGAGCTCTATCTTTTCAAAACGTCTCCTGCATTTTAAGGGAGTTCAAAACAGTTACCTTGGCGACAACCTCCTCCTAAAAAAGATCGTCATTGATTCCCTTGCTGAAATTCTCTGCTGAATCAAAGAAAGATATTTCCAATGGCACATACAAGCTTTTAAAGTTTTCAACTTTTGCAGCATGATAAGCATAGATCAACCATAGACAATCGTATTGAATCAACACTAAATTACAATTTTCCGAAAAGAACAAAGTTGAACCCACATAGATTGAAAACACCAATAGTCATTGCTCTTGAAGCAGAAAAGTAAGAGGATTATGATTACAGACAACCTTTGGCAATACATTAATGAGGCCAAGTCCAAGAACCAAACCAACCCATGTCATATAAAAACGATGAAGCCTTTTTTCTGTGCGACTACGAAATCTCCAACCGTTAGACCAAGTAAAAGCTGCCCCAAAAGTGTCCATGTGAATAAAATTGTAAGAATCATATATTCTAGTATACTACTCGACTTATCACCTAAGACATTGTACCTTCCCCCTCTCTCCCCCCGCCCCCCCCCCCCCCCCAGTACTCCTGCTCATGGAAACCAAGTATAGCATTGAAATCACCAATAGCCATCAATAAGACTTGTATTTGTTAACGCAGGTTAGGAAAATCAGCCTACAAAGCTCTTCTTTTATATAAAGTAGTGCTTGCATATGGAATATGGTCAAAAGTACATCGAACGGTAATCTGTTGGTCAGATGTAGACTGAGGGATTCGCACAAGTCGAAGATGTTAGGAGCAAGAGCTCCTATGGAGTTAAAAGTAAAAGGAGATAATATTGAAACTCAATAAGCAGCCGGAATAGAATTAATTAAATATGGCCATCGGCTGCGCAAAGCAAAGCAAATCTGGACGACGCAAACGACATATATTAGAAAGCTCAGTCTGGGAGTCGTCATTACCAATGCCTTAGATATTTCATAAAACAATCTTCATTTAAAACGAGCCGGTATTTGTGGACTCTCTTCAAACAGGATCAGAACGCTGGAAATCTTAGCACTATGCTTTTGTTTTTTATTTACTTATTGAGATTTAGATACAACAGGAGTAAAACCATCTTTATCACAACCCTCAAGATGATTAACAATACCAACGACATCCTTTCTAAAGCAGCAACATGCCCCAAAGCTGAAGAAATGCTATAATCATCTAGCAAAGCCGGCGTGCCTCTATTAGACTGCAAGTTTATTTCACCAGTATTACCCAACAATTATTCACCACAAGACGAGTCGGATGAAGGAGACGACCTGATCACCGAATGACTAACGTGGGATACTCCAGGTGACTGGACACCATGTTCTTCAATTTCAGAATTAACTACTAACTGTTCTCCAAAGCCTAATCAACGACCTGTTCAAGAACTTTATATATAACATTAGCATTATCATGAGAGGAAAAGTGTTAGTAGGGATGTCGTACGAGATCACTTATTTGATTGTTGAACAAAGCTTAAATACATACATAAACATATAGGCTTTTTTTTTTTTTTTTCTGATCATCAAATGTCACATATAAATAGACGGTTCATCTTAATATGTTATTTAGTACTCACATCATTGAGTTGTTCCATACAATTAAATGCATAAAAGTCTCTGATTCGAATGAATTTTTTGTCGAAATGATTTTCAAATAAAGATTTTAACTTAAACGGTTCAGATTACACAATTTATATGTTGAAGATATATTATTTGTAGGGTTAATCTCTGTTTACTATCATGAAGTTTCGTGATTTTCAACATTTGGTACATGAAGTTTTTTTCACCCCAGAGTCATACCTCAAGTCTTAATTTTGGGACAGTCTCATACATCCGTTAAGTTTTCCGTTAAGTCATCCGTTAATTGATGACGTAGCACCCACGTGAACAATGACTAGACACCACGTGTCAATAAAGGTCCCACGTGGATATTAAAAAATAAATAAATAACTGTTCTTCCTCAACCCCGCTCTCACACACCCATATCTGATCACGCAAGTCAAATTCCGAATTAAAATCCCAACAACCCAAACTTACTATCTTCAATTGCATGCCCTACAAAATTCTGACCAGAAAAAGAAAGAAAAAGACTCGCAGAGGGTTTGCTGGGGATGATGCACTGCCACACCATCAAATTGACAGAGCCGTCCGAAGCAGTCTCCGGCTTCGCCACAAAACCCTAATTTAATTAATCAACCACAAGCTCAAACCAAATCCTGCAAATCTCTGCCCTCTCACTCCCCTCACCCTGCTAGAAAGGGCAGCTGTCGTCTATGGCGACTGCCCCTCCGTCGTCTATACCACCACCACCTACACGTGGTCCCAAACCCACCGCCGATGTCTCCAGCTGGCCTCCTCCCTCTCATCCCACCTCGACATCAAACCCTCTCGCCCAGCCAGTCTCCACCCCTCGCCGCACCCCACGCACCCAGCAATCCGCTCAATCCACCCACCCAACTTCCACCGTCGCCTCCTCCTTCGAACGTCTTCTTCTTCTCCCTCCCTTCTCTAACCCTCCTCTCTCTCCTTCTCTGCACACCCTCACTCTCCTCCTCGTCACACCCCATGCTCACAAATCATAAATATCTGCTAACCCATTTCAATTTCAACATCACATTAGAAATCCCAACTCGGGAAATTTAATTTTTTTTTGCCAAATAAAGATAAATTGCAGAAGAAAACCCAAAAAAAGGTTCCAACTTTCTGAGGAAGCGAACAGAAAATGATAAAAAGTTGGAACCTTCGTATAACCGTGGAGCATCGGAATCTGGCGACACTGAGCGTACATACAGCTCTTGGAGTAGTAAGGCCATCTCCAACCGATGGCTGATCAGGCCATCTCCAACTGAAGGGTCCAGAGGACCAGAAGGTCGAAAATAGTCTGAAAACCATCTCCAACCGAGGGCTAGGCCAGAGGGTTCTGAAATTTGGGAGGGCCCCACGGAATCGGAAAGGGCTAGAGGGTTGGAGGGCTGGCTATTTTTTTTTAATGTTTTGTTATTCCTGTTGGTTATATATTATTAGTGTCGGTTATAACCGACACTAATTGTAATTTGAATTCCAACGGCTAGCTGGTCACTAGCCGTTGTATTCAATTTTTTTTTTTTTATGAATTTAAACCTTTTTTCTTTTTTCTTTTTTCTATAACTTCTATTTTACAAAATTTACAAAATTTGTTTCAATTTTTTTTAAATTCTATTTTTTTCCTATATCTTATATTTTACAAAATTTGGTTCATATTGTTTTCATATAACTTCTATTTTACAAAATTTGTTTCATATTTTTTTCAAATTCCTTTTTTTTCCTATAACTTCTATTGCACAAAATTTGTTTCATATTTTTTTTAAATTCTATTTTTTTCCTATAACTTCCTAAGCCATTATACAACATTAAATTAAATTAAGTAACATGAAAAACCATTAAACAATATGAAACAACATTAAATAACATCAACATAAAACTTAAACAACATTTAAGTTGTAGTTTTTAAATAATAAATTATGTTTGGCCCTCGGTTGGAGACCGTTTTTTGTGACATGGCTAAAACGAGCCCTCTGGCCCTTTGGCCCTCGGTTGGAGACGGAGGCAAATATAGCCATGTACTGTTCATTAAAATATTAATATCTTAGAGAATCTTGAAAGGCCAGAAGGCTCAAACGAGCCCTCTGGCCAGCCATCGGTTAGGCCATCTCCAACCGAAAGGTCCAGAGGGCCGAAAATAGCCTGAAAACCATCTCCAACCGAGGGCTAGGCCAGAGGGCTCTGGAATCTGGGAGGGCCCCACGGAATCGGAGAGGACTGGCTGCATGCAGCCAGCCCAAGGCTGGCCATTTTTTTTTTTAATGTTTTGTTATTTCTGTCAGTTATAGCCGACATAAATAATATATACTATATTATTAGTGTCGGTTATAACTGACACTAATAAGGAATTAAATATAATGGCTAGCAGGGATATTTTATTAATTACTATTAGTGTCGGTTATAACTGACACAAATAGTAATTTGAATTGCAAATAGTGTCGGTTATAACCAACACTAATAGTATGAAAAAATTTGAATCCAACGGCTAGCTGACGTCAGCAAGCCATTGCTAGCTGGCGCTAGTTACCGTTGGATTCATTTTTTTTTTTTTTTTAGGTTTTTTGGGCTTTTTTTTTTAAACCATTCATTCACCATTCCTCACAAAATTTTCACCATTCCTACACCATTTCAATTCTCATATTTTCTTTCCTCTTTCAAAAATCTATCCTTCAATTTTTTCAATAATTTTCAAATGGCCTCGTCTGCAATGAAAGGTAGGGCTTGGACCCGAAAAGAAGATGAAGCTCTTTGCAAGGCTTAAGATGGGTGTCGGAAGATAGTGTGAGAGGGAATTGTCAAACAAATGACGGTGTTTGGACTCATGTGTCCAAAAAATATTTAGAGTTCTATGAAGGCACCACTCCAGTGAATATTCGAAACCATGAGAGTTGTTCTTCAAGATGGAAGAAACATCTTCAGCCAAGTTTGAACAAATGGCATCAAGCATTGTTAGCAGCCGCAAGTAGACATGAAAGTGGCGCTAATTACTACGACGAAGTAAGTGTTTTCACAATTTATTTTAAATATTTAATTATATTACATTTAATTTCATAAATTAATTTCCTTTAAATTTTTTCTAGGTACGCCAAGCGGAGGAATTGTATATCAAGAGCAGCTCGAAACCCTTTCAGTTTCACAGTTGTTGGGAAATTTGTAAAGGGTGGGTGTTATTTGAAGATCCACCACAGAGAGCTCCTACACCAGTGTTCGGAACTACATCCTCAACTGCAGATATGGATGAAGCTGGATCTCCAACCATTCAACAAACAAGGGTAGAAAATCCGTCTTCGGGTGAAGGTTTCATACCTAGGGCTATGGGACGAAACAAGGCGTGAAGGTTGAAGGAAAAGGGCAAGGCAAATGATGATTACGCCGCTCAACATGAAGTGGCGGCCTCATTGCAATTATTGGCGGAGCAAAATGCCCTTGAGGCGGGGGAAATGAAGTGTAGGCATGAAGAACGGGCCAAACAAATACAAGAAGAGATGGATGATAAGAATATGGAAAGGAACACTTCGAATTACATTCCAATGAGTAAGGCCTATTTTGATAGGAAAAAAAAAATTATGAGCCGACGGCAGTTGTTTACCTCTGACTATACTCGTACGATGGCGGATGATGATGTTGATTATGGATATTAAATTTAAGTTGTTGTAGTTTTTAAATTTAATTTGTCGTTTTTAAATTTTAGTTGTAGTTTTTAAATATAAGTTGTAGTTTTTAAATTTAAAGTGTTGTTGTTTTTAAATTTAAGTTGTTGTAGTTTTTAAATTTAAATAATAAATTATGTTTAGCCCTATGGCCCTCGGTTGGAGACGGTTTTTTGTGACAGGCCTATAACGAGCCCTCTGGCCCTCTGGCCTTCGGTTGGAGACGGAGGCAAATATGGCCATGTACTTTTCATTAAAATATTAATATCTTAGAGAATCTTGGAGAGCCAAAGGGCTAAAACGAGCCCTCTGGCCAACCCTCGGTTAGAGATGGCCTCAGGGGGCTCGTTTGAGCCCTCTGTGTGACAGTCCGTCCCTGATTTTACAATTGTATAAATTTTTAATAAGTGATTTTACGAAAATGCCCTTTGAGGCACGTGCATTGTTCAAGGTTAATCGTTGTGTCGTGCCATCTAAGATTTGTTTTCTTGGCATATTCTCGTATTACTCGTCGCTACGGACGCGTAGGCGCAAACGGTTCGTGATTTGGAGCTATATCGAAGAAGTTATGAACGTTTAAAGTTGGGGATATTCTAGTAAATTAATTAATTTCTAGAAAGCCCCAGATTTTTGGAGCTCAATCTGGTGTGCCACGTGGATGGCCCAGATTTAAAGATAAATGGAATGGATGGCTGTGATGGGAAGATAAGAAGAGAAAAGGAGAGAGATGGATGGGCACTGCCCAATCAGAAACAGAAGAAAGGAGGGGAAATTAGAGAGGTGAGTGACACCCAACCAAAAACCCTTTCCTCTTGACCCGTTTCTTTCACCCCGACACGGTTAGGTCGGCGCCCATTTCCGACGCCCTCACGGAGTTTTCCGAGCAAATGAAAGCTCCCTACCACCACCAAATCATTTCCCTTCCATTTTCCCATCAATTTCCAACCAAACCTGACGAAATTTGGACCTCGATTGTGCGAGGGGACACCCACGGGTCCGAGGGGGTCTAGGCATTGATCTTCCAATTGTGAAACGTTTTCCTTCAATTACCACCACCCATGGCATCCTCTTGAGGTCTGGAACAAAGCCCAAACAAGTTTGGAGGCGTTGGAACAAGTTTGGAGGTCGAATCGAATCACACCAAATTCTAGGGTTCTTACGGGTTTTGACGAAATTGGAGCTCTTATCGACCGAATTGGCCTTGGTCACAGGTATGAAAGTTGTTCTACTCTTTGAGATCTTCAATTCTGCAAATTTTGGTAATTTTTGGAGAAAGTTGGATTTTCCGGCGAGCCAGGGCGGCCGACAGCGGCGCGTGCGGCAGCGCGTGGCCAGCGAGCCGCCAATGCTATTTTTAGGCCATAGTTCATGTTCTGAATTCAGTTTTGGTGAATGAATGACGTAGATTGATCAATTGAACCTAATTTCATTACGATTTGGGGTTAGGTAAAAATATGAATCGACGATCCGACCGTTGGATCATCACCAAACTTTGATATGTTGTAGTACTTAATATTTGAAGAATGTGGAAACTTATGGATTGGGAATCCGAAGTATGGATCTTCCCGAATTGGATTTGTAAGTTATAAAATAAAAGGTTAATCGCCATTCGGTTTTGGAAGTTGGCGGAGATCCAACCGTTGGATCATAACGAAACTTTAGTATGTGGTTCTATAAGCATAATGTGAATCATGAGAAGTTACGGATGGGAAATCTGAGTTGCAGATCTTCCGGATCGAACTACATAGTGACGTGTTTTATATAAGTTATATATTCTATCGATATGATTTCTGAGGCATGATTTGATGATTGTTATAGGCGCCGATCGTCATGACGCCTTGATGGGTTGTGCTAGGGAGTTGTAGGGCGAACTCCAGGTGAGTGGGCTTTTGGTTTTCAGTATATATATATATATATATATATATATATATATATATATATATATATAATTGATTGATTTCCCAGAAATGCGTTTTAAAATGTTTTTATGAAATGAATGCCATGTCGAATGCCATAGTTATATTTTTATATATATTTGTGTGAATATACATTGATGCACCGCGGGCGTCAAGTAAGTCAGGTAAGTATGTGTGTGATGTGATGATTGAGGTGATATCGATGAGATTGTTATATGGCTCATTACCTGCACATCGGGGTTGTGCATGCCTGAGGGCTTAGCTTTCACGTGATCGTTCACCTCCCGCACCGTACGCTCACCTTGGATCCAAGGCAGGTGTCAGCCTATCGTACAGACCACATTAGGTGGTTCCGACTCGTAGGTGACTTGCGATTCGTCGCCAGCCTTCACGTGATCGTAGCACAGAGTGTATATACCCAACTTGACGTACATACCACATTAGGTGGTTCCGTCATGGGTGCAGGTTACTGATTATTGATTATTGATTATTGATTGAGAGATGGATTGAGAATATGATTGAGGAGCCATAGATTCAGCCGTACAGGTCACTAAAGGTGACTCCGGCTGATTTATATATATATTGCCGGCATGATTTGAGTTGAGATATCACCTGATTATTTGATGGTATTTGGTATATGTTGATTCTTGGTTATGGTTCATTCGAGCATGGCATTGCTTATTTGATGAGATTGGCTGATACATGGTTTTCGGTATTAGTACGTATATATATATTTTCTGGGAAGTATACTTGTTTTACAGACAGGGGTTACAACTTTCATAACGAAATGATTTTGATAAAGCTTTGTTTTTGCCCACTCACGCTTTTTGTTTTGCGCCCCTCCAGGTTCTAGTAGCATAGTTTCTTTATCGACAAGGACTCGTGGCATATCTCAGTTCAGGTGGCAACTTCTGAGGGTATGATCTTTACCCACACTACTGTACTTTACTTATGCTCTGACAACGCGTGTGAAATGGGTTCATACCCACTAACAGCGCACTCTGATAGTTAGGTACCTTTAGGTTTAAATTTATTCACATTTTCTTCCATATCATCACTTTATGGCTTCGTCACCTTCCAGGTGATGGCCAGCACAGCTCGATTCGGAGTCCTAGTGAACATTCCGGGTCGGGGTGTGTCACTCTGGCCCTCCAAGATTCTCCAAGATATTAATATTTTAATGAATAGTACATGACATTATTTGCCTCTGTCTCCAACCGAGGGCCAAAGGGCCAGAGGGCTCGTTTTAGCCCTGTCACAAAAAACCGTCTCCAACCGAGGGTCAAAGGGCCATAGGGCCAAACATAATTTATTATTTAAAAACTACAACTTAAATGTTTAAGTTTTATGTTGGTTAATGTTATTTAATGTTGTTTCATATTGTATAATGTTGTTTCATGTTATTTAATTTAATGTTGTATAATGGCTTAGGAAGTTATGGGAAAAAAATAGAATTTAAAAAAACTATGAAACAAATTTTGTGAAATAGAAGTTATAGGAAAAAAATGGAATTTGAAACAAATATGAAACAAATTTTGTAAAATAGAAGTTATATGAAAACAATATGAACCAAATTTTGTAAAATATAAGATATAGGAAAAAAAATAGAATTTAAAAAAATTTGAAACAAATTTTGTAAAATAGAAGTTATAGAAAAAAAAATAAGGTTTAAATTCATAAAAAAAAAATTTAAAAAATAAAGTTGAGTACAACGGCTAGTGACTAGCTAGCCGTTGGAATTCAAATTACAATTAGTGTCGGTTATAACCGACACTATTCAAATTGCTATTATATTACATTGCCATTTGTGTCGGTTATAACCGACACTAATAATATATATACATTATTTCTGTCAGTTATAACCGACATGAATAACAAAACATTAAAAAAAAAAAATAGCCAGCCCTCTTCGATTCCGTTGGGCCCTCCCAGATTCCAGAGCCCTCTGGCCTAGCCCTTGGTTGGAGACAATTTTTGGGCTATTTTCGACCCTCTAGCCCTCTGGACCCTTTAGTTGGAGATGGCCTAAAGGGAAGCCCAGGAGCCCGCAAGAACGCCAATAGCTCCACCCCTCGCCGCACCCCACGCACCCAGCTCTTTGTTCATGAGCACGTCTTTTGGGATTTCGATGGCTAATCTCAGCTTCTCTTCCATGGTCAACCCAGATCTGGGAATTGAGGGTAGGTGTACGGAGGAGATAAGGGAGGGAAAGGGTCGAGGGTTAAGGTAGGGTGCCCAGAAACCTTTTTTTTTTTTTTTAATTGATTGGGTCGGGAGTTAAGGGAGGGGGTTGAGGTTGGGGTTGAGGTTGGGGTTGAGGGAGGGAGAGGGTTGGATTTGCACATATGGGTGGAGGCCGGGAAGGGAAGGAGAAGGAAGGGACGGTCGGGTTTGAGGAAGAACAGTTTTTTTTTTTTTTTTTTTTTTAATATCCACGGGGGACTCTTATTGACACGTGGCGCCCAGTCATTGTCCACATGAGCGCCACATCATCAGTTAACGGATGACTTAACAGAAAACTTAACGGATGTATGAGACTGTTCCAAAATTAAGACTTGAGGTATGACTCTGGGATGAAAAAAATTTCATGTATCAAATGTTGAAAACCATGAAACTTCAAGGTAGTAAATAAAGATTAACCCTTATTTGTAAGAAGTAAGATATGTGTATCTCCTAATGGAAGGATGCTAAGTATTCTTGAAAAAGAAAAATTTCCTTGAATTAATGCAACAAATGAAGGTGTTACGAACGGAAGAGGATTCTCTCCTCTTTTTTTCCTATACACTTCCATTCTTTCCTTATTTGTGTGGTCACGGTTAAGTTATATCTTTTTGTCTTATTATTTCTATAATAAAAATTAATATAAAATATTGACGTGGCTTAACCATGACCACACAAACAAAATGAGAATAAAGATATATGGGAAAAAAGAAAGAGAAAATCCTCCTCCGTTACAAACAAGAAAATACACTAAAATGTACAACAAATCTGACATCAAAGCACCTCCCTGACAACCCTTACTTTTTTGCTCATCCCAACACATATCCCCACTATACTTTGCCTTCTCCAACTAATTAATACAAAAGAAAAGAAAAATTAATGAGAAAAAAAATGATATAAATATCAAAAGAATGATCGCATCACACTACACACCCCAAATCAACTTAAAGCAAATCCGACCCTAATTCTTCCTTTTTATGTTTGTAAGAAGGACGATGCACATGTTCTTCCCTGCAAACCCAATCATTCATTTTCTGAGTGGTCCCTTTCTGTAAAGCTAAACACATCACGTGGTTCCACAGGTTAGCAGCAGCAGCAGATCAAGTCACCCAAGAATGTGACTTCTTTCCTCCTCGCTAGCTAGTGGCCAGTACAAGTGGTAGTGATTGCTGATGGAGAATGTGTCTTAAACTGTTTGCATTAGACCCAGCACTTGGATGGAACTGGTTTTCTGCAACGTAGCATCGCAGTTCACTAATGAAATATCGAAGAAATTTATGCAAGATATTGTATTATGAGAAGGAGAAGCTACGTGGCAGTAAACTTGCCCATGCAAGTTACTCTCCTACTCTTCTAACATAGTTATTTCGACCATAACATGATAGTGACGGTGAATTCTTTCTATGAAAATCCTTCTTGAATAGGCAATTAATAATGATGATCAGGATGAGGACACGTTGAGAAGGTGTTCCTTTTGGTCAGGAGGAGTAGTAGATACGGTGTCTGAGTGCGGTGTAAGTGAGGTTGGTGATTGTGTGACCCTGTCCATCTTCTTGACGTTTTGTTGGTGATATACTTGCCTTAGTCTCTCTATTTCCCTCTTCAATGCTTCTTGATGAGCTGCAATATTTGTTTTCCCAAATCCACATCAAGACAAAGTTAAAACCATTTCATTACCATGTGATCCTACTTGTGACAACCCACAATATAAATCAAAATGTGCACATTGATCAATCAACATGTACACATGTAAACACATGCCCCATATGTTGTGACAATTAAATTACTTTATCCCTAATCACTTCTCTTCCCTCCTAAATTTCTACCCCCCAAAAAAAGCATGCATAGCCATTGAACTCACCTAACAACCCATAAAAGATTATGGAACTTTATGTTTTGTACAATACTATGTATCCAACCACATTTTTTGTGGACTACATCTTTGAGTATATAAAGGAGAGCATTTTTATTACCCATTTAATTTCGGTGTATGTTCAATACACATCTCTATGGCTGACACTTGTTGAATTAATTAACCATAGTTAAAATTTTGCAATTAAGATTTTATGTTGCTTTTACCCTTTCTCACCCATGCTCCCTTCTTCCCTCTCTCGGCTCCTCCATCCTTCCATATCTTCACAAAATTTTAGTTGCAAAGTTTAACTATGGTTGACTAGCTTAACAGGTGGCAATCATGCATGCATAGAATTGTGCGGTGAGCATCTACCAGAGTTAAAGATGAGGTAAAATAATGTTCTCGTGGTAAAACGGTATCCACATGGACAACGAGGATATCATCTCTATTAGAACAATAATTGACAAATATAATTTCTCTAATATTACTCTCATTTTGTACGTCTTTCTCTAGTTCTATATAATGATTAATCTAATTTAAAATGGAGAAATTTAATTATAACATGGTGCCGTATACATCTATTGCAATACCAACTAGTGAGATGCCACATGATATTTCATTGTCTCCTTAACTTTCGTCCTACTCTTAGCATGCATGCGATGGCCTTTTCAACGCTAGCTTTTTTATGTGCATTCATTCTTGGTGGATCAAATAAGTGTCTTTATCTACGATCTAAAGCAATAATTTCCCATCTCATACTTTTGAGTACCAAGTTTAAACACCTTTTATGGGCTGCAGCTCTTAATTTTTTTCCTAACATGGCTAGGGAATTAATTAGATCTCACACCAATATAAAAAAGTTGGTAGCTAGAAACTCAACTGATTGAAGGCCAATCATACATATTCTTCTTTTAATTAAGGAAAAATTAGAACTAAATACATATTTGTAATAAAATTTGATATTTGGACACAAGTAATTGCCGATATATTTGTACTTTTCTATAGTACTCGAGCACCAGGTTTTAAAACAAAACATCCGCAAGTCACATTTCTATAAGTAATATTTAGTTTTGAGGTCGGAAACCATGGTGCACTGTAGAATTTTCTTATATCTTGGACTTAAAACGAAATTGAATTAATGGGAACAAGGTTCATATTGCTAATTCTTCAATTTAGTGAAGTTAAATTAAATAATTTAATTATGCATGGTAAATGAGGACAATAATATAAGTACGTACCGTCTTTGAAGATGTTATCCTGCGCCAATGCTGCAATTCTTTGTTTGAGAGCACTGTTGTCGACATTTAGAAGCAAGCGTTGATGGTCAAGAAATGAAACCCTTGGTGAAAGCACTGAAACTTCAGCCTTCGTGAGAAAAGGAAAAGATTCAGTGATTTGGATTATTATGGAGCAATATATATTGTTTGACAAATTAAAGAAGTTAATTAATTAATTTAAACCAGAATTAATTCAAGTAATTAACCTACTTGTAGAGAGTTAACACTTCGTTCGAGTTCTGATACGTATTGCAGCTTCCTCACCCGTGATCTTTGTGCAGATTGTCTGTTCGCCAAAATTCTAATGCAACACACAAGAAAATTATGTAATCAAGAACTGATTAATAACAAAATTAATTAAACTCATCAATATATGTAAATATATGTATGTATATATTATGTATTGTGCATGAAAATTACCTCTTGACTCTTTTGGGATCAATTTTCCTACGATTGGATGTGGTTTGTAGTTCGCATTGGCTTTCCACCTCTTCAGATTCATTCTTTAGCTGCTTATTGATCTGCTGATGCTTATTAATCCCCTGCGTTTCTTTCTCATCGTCATCGATGCTGTTATGATCGGAAGGCGTGGACGGGTTGGACGACGACCCCATGGGTCCCACTGTTGCGGCAGCGGCCGCGGCGGAGATTTCATCGATGGTGAACATGGACATGAACTGTTCGTCGTCAAACCTATCAAACTCATGATTGTTGTTACCGTGGGAGTGCGAGTGCGAGCCTGGAGGTGCAGCGGAGACGTGGCATTCTTCTTGCATTGGTGCCTCGAGGAAGGTGGTGGAGTCGCTGACGGATCTCCGGTGGGATCCCCGTCGCACCGACGAGAAGTCGAGGAATTCATCTACCCAACAAGGGTTTTGGGACGTGGTGGCGGCTGTGGCATTTCCATTTGGCGCAAAACACCCGCCCATTGAAGGCGGCATCTTCTGGTGTGAAAAGTCAGGCCAATTGGGTGTCATGCTTGGAACTTTTGGAGGTAATTGTGCCATAATATTAATATTGCACACAAAATAATGTTAACTGTTTTGTGTATCAACCAAACTTGCCTTGGAATGTTGAAATGATGATATATATATATATATAGAGAGAGAGAGAGAGAGAGAGAGAGAGAGAGAGAGAGAGAGAGAGCGAGGACTTGAAAGAAACCAAACCAAATTACAAGCTCCAACAAAGGCTCGTATATATACCCAGAAAATACAGAAAAGAAGGGAATGTTGAAGGGTTGAAGAATCAACTCATCAATAATGTTATGACGAGAGAAATCCACATGACAACATGATCATAGCCCGAAAAACTCTCTTGAAATCAATATATTGTCCGAGTGAGACCATTGCCGACACATATGATTGTCACATATTCTGTCCATTAGATAATTATTATCCGATGTCACCGGTTGCAATAGAAAATCTCTCACCGGGTTAGATTTTTGTGTTTTTTTAATGTCCAAAGTCTATAAAATCCCAATCAATGAATATGTCTCTCTTTCTTTATTTTGGATCTCTATCAAATATCTATGTATATGTGTTGTGTATGTGCAGTGGGGTCACATGGGGAGGGGATCGGACAGCTATCTCCAGCTGGGAGGAGGTTGGGGATCAACGGTTTTACTGGAAAGTCGCCAGTACTAGTTTAATAACAAGCGGAATCATCCACCACGTGCCCTTGTGACCGTCTCTTTAGTAGGACACCATATAATAATAGAAGAATAGCCCCTCCCGCGTTCTTCCCTATGTTTTTTTTACTTCCACTGTTCCACATCCGAAGGAACATTCTCGTGTGCAATGCAATGCATGCAACCCACCACTACATCTTAAAACTTACCATCATCCATTCTGACCGTCAGATCCACCTACATGGGTCAAGGATTCATCATATATATCAAACATAAACTCTCAAATCATCCTTCAACTAGACCTAACAAATGCGTTTGTCATGTTTGTGCCAATTTACTATCTTAATGATTCGTATTGTGTTAACTCGTTAAGTTAATGGGTGGAAAATTTCTTGGAGCCTTTCAAAGCTTGTCGACAGAAGCATGGATTTGCAGCAGACTTTCCCATATTCGGTCCATGGTGGAAGCGTCTTCGTTTTCAAAGGCGGCGCAGTTGCAGCATGGTTGCTTTGAAGTTGTCATCGCAGTGGTAGAGTGATATGGTCGAGAGGAATATGAGTTTGCTCTCAATGAAAACATTAATTGTTGGAACCAAAGGTGGAGATGCACAAATCCGAGTAACATGTAAAAGAATAAACAACCGTTAGCTAATCAAAGACCGGGGGTGTGCCGCTCAAAGGCTCTTCTACAACCAAGTTAGCAAGGAATATAAGACTCAAGCAGTGAGCAAGAGAATAAACATGCGATACTTTGCACCCTTAATAAACATACAAAAATAAGTTCTCTATAAACCAGATAAGTAAACAACATTCACGTTTTATGAGAAATAACTGGATTGAATCAACTCATATTAACATATGTTCATGGCTTTAGTTAACCTTTAGCCAAGAAAGAAATTAGTTACATATGTTCATCATAATTGAAAAGCAAAAGGTTCGAAAGAAACTAGAAGCTCCTGCAACTTCAATGGATGAGTAGATGAACGATTGAATGGAAGGATGGAACACGGCTGGGTTGTGTGAAAGGCTTCAGGGAATTGTGGTAGAGGGATGTGGCAGAGATAAGAAGGTGGTGTGGCTGAAGGAATAAGTATATGTGTACGACAAAGTTTGGATTGTGGTAGAACTCTATGGAATCAGTTGGAAAATATTTATTTTGGTTTCGTTCCCTTATTAACTTAATTGTTAGATTGAAACCTTTTTTTTTTAAATATTTTGATCGAGGTCCTTAGCATCATTTAAGATATTTAACTCATGCATTTATGCATTTAATGTCTCTCAAATTATGAAATTTAACCAAATTCTTTTTAAAATATAATAAATACTTAAAAATCAATAATAGAGTACTATTCTTCTTCACAAAATTATAGCAAAAAAATAATGTACCCACATAATTATTAATATATTTTAGAAAATAAGTACTGATATATTTTAAAATATAAATAAATACATATAATTAGCATAGGTACATTTAGCAAAATTAAAAATGGGTACAAATATAGATAAAAGTTTAAAATATATGGGCACAAAAAGAAATTAATATATGGGTACAAATTAAAGCTGAAAATAAAATTGGCACAAATTAAAAAAAAAGGTTGCAAATTAAAAATGGGTACAAACTAAAAATAAAAATATATGATAAAAAATTTAGCCATAAATATAAATATGTTAAATGTAACATTTCTAACACTAAATGAATGTATTTAGAAATAAAAAATATTTTATTATTAAAATAATTAATAGCGTTTATTAAAACCTAAGGACCTTAATCAAAAATCGAAAAGGAATAAGGTTTTAATCAATGGAGTAGCAAAAGGAGGGATGAGAACCTAATTTCTCCTAAATAATTAGGACTCGTCTTTCCAGTTGGAAATAAGATAGTATAATGTGCACAGGAACTGCCTTATTTCTTTGGTAGTCTTCAACTCCAACTTTATCTTCAAATCCTTCTTGAATTGAACCTCTATACTTCAAATGTCCCTTGCATGATGATGTGGGTTCAAACCCCGATAGCTAGTCTAACATCTAATCTAATAAAATCTATTGTTTGATAAAAAAAAAATGTACCCATGTGAAACATTCTAACAGCTCCAAAACGTCCAGCCCTTACAACCAATGCTTGCCATCCAACTCCAAGTCCAATTTTGCTCCGTTTTGCTCTTTTTAACCTCCAATTGTCAACTTTACCAAATTGGACTTATAATAAATAAAAATAATATAAAACACTATAACTACTAGAAATTAACTAAGTAAATATAAGAAAATAAGATAACAAAGTAGCATAAATATGCTCCTATCAAACACAATAGAGTGTAGAGAGTAAATTGGGATTTCGTGTACAATATAAGGGGTATAGCACAAATTAAGTGAAAAATTAATAATAATCACATTTAGAACCCCCAACCCAAGTCATAAATAGCACAAATTAAGTCATAAATTAATAATAATCACGTTCAGTAGTGAAAAGCGAGCAAAAGTTTGAAACCCCCAACCCACGTCCAAAACTCCCATGAATGCATTCCTTAGGGCCACATGATTTATTACCTGAGAGTTAAAAGTACCGCCACTGACCTCATGTAGTACCGGAGCTGCACAGAGACCAAAATTAGTTTGCCATAATTGTGTAGTGAGGGTTAACACAAAGTAGCTGGACCTGATATTAGATTTGGAGTATAAAAAGGTTGTATTAGGAATAATAAGATACTTTATTAGTGGGATTAGGGGATTTGGGGCATGAGGCCGTACTCAGTCTGTAAGGAAGGGAATCACGTTATACAGTAGTCTCTCCCCATGTGAATTGTTCGGACGTTCTAAGCTTCCCTTTGCTTTGTCCCCAAACCATACCCACATGTAGGGTGTATATATTTCGTGCTACTTTTTTTTTTCTTTTTTTTTGGGTAAAGAAACGGGAAATACAACCCAAAGCTAACTTACAACATCATAAAAAACAAAGCGAGTTCGAGAGTTTCGTGCTACTTTCCATCACTACCTCAACTAGAATTTTTGTAGTACTAATCATGATTAGTGGGGTGGGTGTAGGATTGAGATTTGGGGTTTGAATTAACAAAACCATCGTTTGGGAGTTTTAGCTCAACTTAATTCATTACTTGTTGGGAGCTTTAGCATGGTCTTTGAATGCAACACAACTTAATCAGATTTTGCACAGCAACTTAAGGCATACTTGTTAGGGAAATTTTATTTAAACCCACATAACATCTCTCTACACCCAACTTAAACTTTAAATGTGAATGGTCTTGTTTACTGTATTGCATAATTACCATAAAGTACAAGATAAAGTTAACAATAAAACTAAAATTTATGAGTAAACCCACATCCTATAATTAAACCCTACCATCACTCCTTGTTTATCCTACATTCATTCACGCAAAACCCCTAATAGCTCTTATAACAAAAACAAAGCTTTAAGAAAAAGATCAAATAAGGAAATCTTTCTACATCACTGGTCTCTGCTGGGTTGGGTTTTCAAAAATCCATTTGGAAATTTGAAACTTTAGGAAAAAGATCAAATAAAAATTCATTGAAGCAATTGATAGAAAATTAAAAAAATAAAATAAAAAAGAAGAAATCTCTATTTTTAAAGAGCTAAAAATTCAAAGAAAATTTTAAACCCGCAAAACCGTAGATCTTCCGGTTCTCAAAATGATATGAAGTAAGAATTCAAAATTTTCAAGGAGGACCTTTTGAAGTTTTGTTGTGGGTTTGATTTCTGAAATAATTTGGGGTTGCCTTGCCCATAGATGTAGATATTGGGCAGGAGGCAGTGCTACATTGATAGGTTCTGCAAAATTGAAGGCAGAGATTTTGGCGACTGCATTGTAGATAAATGGGTGCATAGCTAAATTTACAAATTGAATTAGGTTTGTGAAAATAGTTTAGGTAATAAATTGGGGTTTAAAGAGAGATTGGTATCTTAATTAAAAGTAATATGGGTGTAAAAAGTAAGTTGGGTGTAGAAAGAGGTTATATGTGTTCAAATAAAATTTCCCTACTTGTTATCGGACGTTGGATTTAATATGTAGGTTAGTCAGAGAGCGATAGATTGCATTTTTTTTCTTTTTAGTACAATGATATATTTTACACTTAGGGGAGGGAGGAGTTCGGCTAAACCATACAATAGGCAACCTCATTTGATATCGAATCCGTCATTTATGAAATTCGAACCCAAGACCTCTCACTTACAAGTGAAGACGAATACCACTAAACCGTAGTACTCAGTAACGTGAAAGATTGCATATTCAGTAGCAGCCCCAGATAGAATACACTTTCAAAACAGGAGGTTGTTGGGCGTTCTCCGCAGTAGCAGCTGTTGAAGGAATTAACAAAATCAAAACAGGAAACCTGGTGTCACTACCAGAACAAGAACTTGTGGACTGCGATGTCAACTCCGGGAACCAAGGCTGTAGTGGTGGATTCACGAAGAAAGCATTTAGGTTCATAAAAGATAATGGACTCTCCACCGGAGAAGATCATCCCTACAAAGGATCAGATGGTACCTGTGATGCTGATAAATTGAAAACGCGCGCTGTGAACATAAGTGGCTACGAAGGAGAATACCCGTCAATTATGAGAAAAGCCTACAAGCCGCAGTTGCTCACCAACTCGTCTCTGTTGCAATCGATGCAGGCAGTTATGCTTTTCAACTCTATTCTTCATCTTCACTGGTCATTGTGGAAATATCAACCATGGAGTCACCGCAGTCGGGCTATGGGGAAGATAGTGCTAAAAAGTACTGGCTTGTGAAGAATTAAGAACCATGAATTTACCTTCAAATGGACTGAGTACCAGCTCCCGTCTACGTAAAGGACTGGAATCCATGGACTCAAAGAAATACGGGGAGCTACGACTTCAATTCTCCAAATTGTTGCCTCACAGAACAAGCCAGCTCCCATTCACCAGCGCCAGCCAACCTCTCAACAACCTTCAGTCTGGTCCTGATATAAGGTATAAATCCTCTCTCCGTCATCCTAATCACCACCTTCCCCGCCAAAATATACTCACCCGCATCCAAGCACCCGTTAACCACCAATTCATAGCTCTCACAGCTGACAGGGTAACCCTCCCTCTCTAAGAACCCAATCATCTCAACTGCTCTCCATATCTCTTTGTTTGCTCGCAATGCTGCTGCCACTTTCATAACTGTCCCCTGCCTTGGTGTCAACCCAACTTTCTCCACCATCTTCTTTATCATATCTACTGCCTCGGCTGTTCTTCGGACAGTGCACATTGCACCAATTACTATGTCAAAACTCTCCAAATCAGGAATACATCCTACCCTACTCATACCCTTTAAGAGTTTAACCGCCTCATTCAACTGATCAACAGAACACAAAGAAGATATCAGGCAATTGCACATACCACAGTCAGGATGATATCCAATTGACTGCATTTCCAATAAGATCTTAGACACAGACACAGATTCTTTCCGGCAGTTCATCCAAGCAGAAGAGAGGAGAAGAATGGTTTGGGGGACAGGGACGCAGCCAGAGCGAAGTTTCCGTTGGAGAATGGCAAGAGCAAGAGGGAAGGGATTGGAGCTTTGGAGTGTAAATAAAAGCAGGCAGGAATAAGTGATCTGTGCTTGAGAGCGGGGCCTTAGAGTGATGAAAGACTGCAAAATCTGATCAACCACTTGTGTTCTAAGGTTGTCGGGATACATCGAAAGGAATAAGAAAGGATTGGGGTTTGAGGAAACGATAAGATCAGGTAATTTCTCGTATGCTCTGGCCTCAACCGTTGTTCTTATGGTTTCTTGGAGCATTTGTGATGAAGAGATCAAGTGACTGGAACGATGCCGCAGGAGACAACAATGTAGAGGAAGAAGAGACCTGCAAAGCTTTGCATTTGCTGCTCTCAAAGCCATGTTGTACTTGTAGATTGTGTTACATCAATATTTGCATGACATCGGCGGCATCTCGGCAATTACAAAACCAAACCTGAAGAATTTTATCATTGCAACAACATTAACATGGGTGTCTTGTCGTGAATCTGCAGTTGGTATTAAGAAAATCGACTTGTAAACATGCTAGGGAGATGAGGATATTGGTTGGACAAACATTAACAAAAAGAATACAAGGAATTTCTCATCACTCAGAGGAATATTGTCGAACAGGAAGCGGGCATTCAGTGACATGTAAATATAATAACACAAGCATAGCAGAACTAACCTCATCACCAAACCTGGTCCGTCCACTCTCTCTGTTGATAATTGCTCAAACGAGATTGATTTCCCACTCTTCTCTGAGTCCAATCCTCACTCTCCTTACCTACGGATGGAGAGAGAGTGAAAAACTTGAAAACACGTCTGCTGCCAATATTAAAATGTCGAAAATATAATTTAGGGGCGTATTCAATTGGGAATTTGAGAGATTTTAATGGATTTATAAATTCATGGATTTTTATAGAGTTTAACTGATTTGTAAAGATTCTACGTAAAATTTTAATTCAATTTCCTCAAAATCTCATAGGAAGATATGAGATTTGTGGATGCTTAAAATATACTACAAAATCTCTCCAATTCCCTCTAATTCCTCAACTTTTTCAAATTCTTTAAATTCAAATTCTAATTGAATACACGGAATGTTATAAACTTCTTTAAAATTTTAATTGAATACATTTAGATTTCTAAAGACTTTAATAAACTATATTAAAATTCTGATTGAATACACATTGAATTTCAGAGAATCACTTAAAATCCTGATTGAATACCCCTAAATTCATTAAAAGAATTAAAATCCCTCAAAATCCCAATTGAATACACCCCTTAGTGTTTAGTAGTAACGGCGATGATTGTAGAGATGGTGATTGAGATGATAGTGTTGTCGGTGGTTAAGATTTTAATAAAATTAATTGGCGCCTAATTAGCACATGTAATATCTCTTGTTTCTTCAATATACGATCGTTAATCGCCACAATTTGAACAACTAAACAATTTTTTTATATAATCTTTTAAAAATAGACTTTCGATTTAATTGAGGATGAGATGTTTAAAGTAAAAAAAGTGTAAGTTGATATAATTTCGAAATTTCACGGTCCAAACGGGGAGCAGTGGAACTTGATGGGCCATGTAACATCTAGTTTTTCTGTGTTCGTGTGAAAGTCTTAAACCCTATCGATCCGAAACAACGTTAAACGTTAAACCTTAAACCCAGGCAATTGTACGGGAGCTACTCAGCCATTTCTGTCTCACTGTTGGAAATGGCGGGGCCGTTGCTTCGCTCTCTCTGGTCTTCCACGCGCAACTCCTTCTCTTCATCCTCTGCGTCCACCACTCTCAAACCCTACCCATTAACCCCACGCGCATCTCCACTCGCACGCGCCTTCTCGGCAGCCACGGCGGCCTCCAGTGCCACTTCACCGAACACCTCCCTGGATCCGAGCTGCCTCCGCAACGTGGCGGTAATAGCCCATGTGGACCACGGCAAGACGACGCTCATGGACCGCCTGCTCCGCCAGTGCGGCGCCGATATACCCCACGAACGAGCCATGGATTCCATCAGCCTCGAGCGCGAACGCGGGATTACCATCGCCTCCAAGGTCAGCACTGACTTTGTATTCAAGTGTAAACCTATATTGCTATGCGAATTGGAATCTGAAATCTTAAAAAAAAATCGAAATGTTTTTGTTTACTTTGGTTGTCTTTGATTGTGGTTGCATCAATTACCTTAAAATGGTTTGCAGGTTACATCAATTCCGTGGAAGGAGAATGAGTTAAACATGGTTGATACGCCTGGACATGCTGATTTCGGTGGTGAAGTAAGCCCCTTTTCGACACCAATGACCAATGTTTTTGTTTTGTCCCTTAATGGATGTAAAGTATCTATTGCTTATGAATGTTGCAAACTCATTTCATTACATTTTTGTGGATTGCTACGTAGGTGGAGCGGGTTGTTGGTATGGTTGAGGGGGCAATTTTAGTTGTTGATGCCGGAGAAGGTCCACTTGCACAGACCAAGTTTGTACTTGCTAAAGCCTTAAAATACGGGCTGCGCCCTATTCTTCTTCTTAACAAAGTAGATCGTCCTGCAGGTACTTATCCGCGCTTGGTGCATCTTTAATTCGAAAAATTGAAGTTATATTGCATGAATGTTTCTAGAGTGGGGACATTGATTAGGGAGGACATTAGCAGTCTGGATGGTTTAAGAGGTCTTTGTTTGTTCAAGTCCGTATTGGGTGACTTGTCATAGTATAACTAAATGAACTCCATTTGAAAATTGTCAGTGACTCGTCATAGTATAACATTTTTAGAATGAATACATACTTTATATAGGTTATTTGGGTTCTTTAGTTGCTTGGTTTGGGTTAAGAAATAATCTGTTAAAATCTTGATTTGGGTAAAGAAATAACATCTCTATTTTGTTCAGCTTAATAACTTCTTTATTAGTTAAACTTAGTAACTATCCTTTTCCAAAAATTGGAGTTATCCAAAGATTGGGTTGTGCTTGAGTTGGCCGGGTTCATCCAACCAAAGTCCCACCCATAGGACTGATGTTTTATATACGATATATAAACCCAAGGTACAAGCAAACACAGGTTACATCATAAGAAAAGAAGAGTTGTGTGAAGATGATTTTGGGTTGCTTCTTTGAAGGCAATCTGTTTTTGCATAATGTTCTCTCTGTATGTTGGGTGTCTGTGTCTGGTTCTCTTCACTTAATTTGTCTCAAGTTTTCCCATTTACTGTTTCACATTCCTCTTGTTTACTTTCTAGAATTCTGGCAAATAGTTTTCATTTCATTTCCAAAAAGAAAACATTTTTCGTCTCTCAGATCACAATTACTCTTGTTTACTTTCTAGAAGCCTTAAAATATTTTCTGTTACTTGGATTATTGCTTATGTTATTCATTCTTGTGATTATGCAGTTTCTGAGGAGATGTGTAATGAAGTCGAGAGTTTGGTATTTGATCTTTTTGCGAATCTTGGTGCTACAGGTGTGGAAATACAAGAATCAATGTGGTTGCACACCCACGTTTGCTGTTGTCTTTTTAATTTATTTTTTATTTTGAGAAAATAAAAATCTCACATCTGATATTTGAAGCCTTGCATCACAATATAATCCTGGGTCTCTCTGCGCATTTCTATTTGGTTTTGCTTTATGTTCTAACTTTAATTTTCACTTTCCTAACTTCGTATTCGTCGGATGAAAAACTAATTTAACTTATTCCTATTTTTGAATTAGAGGAGCAGCTAGATTTTCCTGTGCTGTATGCTTCTGCTAAAGAAGGATGGGCTTCCACCACTTTCACCAAAGATCCTCCTGCTGATGCAAGAAACATGTCACGGCTGCTTGATGCCATTATAAGTCATGTTCCTGCACCAACAGCCAATCTCGATGCACCTTTTCAAATGCTGGTTTGTATACTTATCCCCTGTATGCTCTCCTCTTCCCCTTTAAACTGGAAGTATGCAGGTTGAGTCAATATTAATTATAAAGTGCTTTCACTTGAGATTTCCATGTGCACGTTTCCAATTCAATAGAGGCCGTTGTTCTTGATTCTTTGTAGAAAATAAAAAAGTTCTAAACAAGGGCTGTGTTCTTACTTTCCTATATTTTGTTCACTATGCACTGCGTCTTTTTGTCTTTTGTGTCAAATGCAGTTAAGTTTGTGAACGTTTTAGCATACTTTCATTTGTAGAAGTCTATAATTCTGTGACCTGTAAAACCTGTGTCATCTGCACTGACCTGGTAAAACAAACTGGCCAAGCAATATTATTATTTTTTTTTAAACTTAACGGATAAATGACTAATTTTGTATTTTCCTCTCATTCATTTTATTGTTCATAGTACTGGCAAAATTAAAATAGCATTTATTGATGTTTTTGTAAGGTTTCTATGATGGAACGAGACTTCTACCTTGGACGAATATTGACCGGACGAGTTTTTTCTGGCAGCATTCGCATTGGTGACAGAGTTCATGGGCTTCGTCACAAAGATTCTGGAGTTGAGAAAATTGAAGAAGGGAAGGTTTGTGGTTCTATATTTGCATCATGGTTGTTAAAAATCAAGAAGTTTTCTTTTGCTCCGGACAATGTTTGATTCTTTATGATAGTGAGATTTTACCCATGTTGGGTTAAAGCTCTTGTAGCGTTCACCATTACTTATTTGAAATGGCTTCCTTAATTTTTCTCAGATTGGCCCCTTTAACTACTAGTGCCCTCAAAAGCCATCAATTTAAATTTGATTAATTAGATTACTGAGGCTTCTAGCTTTATTTTCTCTGACTAAGAATCTGATATGAAAAAACAACATCTGAAGCATCTTCGTCTCTCAGAGAACAATGAAAAGTTTGATATTTGTGCTCAAGTGCTGCAGCTTTTTACGTTATTGAAAGGCTCAACTTCAGAGTGAAATGTTAAAATATTAAAATACTAATTTTTTGTTTACTTAATCTTCTACAAGCTTTGTGGAAGTAATGTGCTGGATAACTGCTTATTTCTGCAGGTTGTGAAGCTGATGAAAAAGAAGGGAACACATATGGTCGTAATTGAATGTGCTGGAGCTGGTGACATAGTGTCAATGGCGGGGTTAACAAGCCCATCTATTGGCCATACAGTTGCAAGCGTTGAGGTATATTAATGCAATCTTGGTTTTAGACTTTACTTTTAGTTCGTCCGCAATTCCTTTTGATTTTATTTGTCTCCTATTTATTTTAGTAAATATGAATTATAGCTTCGTTGTATATTTTCCTGTATCCATTGTACTTCTGTTCCTACCTTGAGAAGGCTTGATACTGGGGCCCTCACTAAGTTTTGTCATCTCCCTTTGTTGTAGGTAGCCTACATCCATTGTGTTTGTCTGTCAAATTACTTGCTTTGATAACTTTAGCTACTTCTGTCTCAAGAAGATGGAAAACATTATGATATGTATTTCTTATTTTGCCATGGTATTTTAGCATCATTCCAGGGTTTTTAACATTTTATCCATTTCTTTTGAGAAACTTTGTATCTTTTTATAACATGTCATGGTGGTACATTCCATGCAAAACTGACTTGTGGTTACATCCGACAGACTATGACTGCATTGCCCACCGTTGTGTTGGATCCACCAACTATTTCCATGACTTTTGGTGTCAATGACTCTCCCTTAGCTGGTCGTGACGGTACCCATGTAAGTCATAATTTTTTCCTGTTTGCAATCAGTTATTAATTTATTATACATGCTCTATTTATACTACATTTTATCATCAATGTCCGTATTTTTCATTGAGCTGTTTTCTTGTTATAGTGGAAAACACATGCACTTTATTTTCTCACTTTGGTTTAAAATCATTGATTTATGAATTATCTGTACTTCATACACGCCTTGGATAAGGTGACGGAAATTATATGGACAAAATGTATATGGGAAGAGTAGAGATTTGACAGTTTGTATCATAATTCATTCTTATGATCTATTTGTTTTCCTAAATTTGACGTTAAAGTAGGGTTTGATCTACATGTCCAATGGAAACTATATAGGACATGAGCATGGTAGGAATATAGAAGATGTCCAGCAACTTCCTAGTTCTAAGTAAAGAATTTCATTGAACTTGCATAATAATATGTTAATAACTCCTTCTAGGGTACTCTGTCCTCTCAGGTAACGTTCAAATTTGTCCACCAACCTGTCAACACCCTAGGCATGTTCTCGACAAATGTTATTGGGGTTACTGTTCATGTTACATCTTATTTGAAGTTTTAACCTGTCCTTACCTCCCCCTATTCCTTTCTACTTAATGTAAGGAAAAAAAAAACCCTGATGACTACATCTTTAAGAATGGGTTGGACTTATGGACCACTCTGCATAATCTGACATACTGGTGGTGTTATTTTTGTAGCTCACTGGAGGAAAAATTGGTGATCGACTATCAGCTGAAGCGGAAACAAATCTTGCCATTAATGTTCTCCCAGGCTTATCAGAATCATTTGAAGTTCAGGGGAGGGGAGAACTTCAGCTGGGTTTGTTTCTCTTAAATTTGCGGTTATTTTCCCATTTCCTTGTTTAATTCCAAGAGAATATATCAATCATCAATAAAAAGAAGACACAGTTTAGCTTATATTAACGAGGTTCTGGCCCTACATTTCATTGGCAATTAAGTTTAAACATATTATTAATGTAGTTTTCATATTGTGTAAAACAGGTATTTTAATTGAGAATATGAGGCGGGAAGGCTTCGAGCTGTCTGTCTCACCACCCAAAGTCATGTGAGGCACCCTTTTGTCGCTTTATTGCGATGCAATGTGATTTTCTTTCTATATACATCGAGTTTGCCGATCCAATGATTTTATCTTCAAGGAAAAAGAATCCGCATATTACGAAGATATTGAGGTTCTGAAAACATAATTGAGTAGATTGGTAAAACCAACAAAATATTTGCACCAAAATGTGTACTTTCTTTGCGAGATACCGATAGGCGTAATGTTGTATCATATGCTTTACAAAAATGTATAATACCCAAATTTTACTTTACCTGATCATTTTGGTATATTTACGGCTATTGCGTGTGTTTATGTGTATGTGCTCACATATTATTGTATGTATATGCACACACAGATTTTTTATTGTATGATTATTCGTTTATCTTTTTCATTGTTGCATTACTCATGTAAACAGCTGGCGCAATTTTTGCTTTACTGAATCAGGTACAAAACAGAGAGTGGTCATAAACTTGAGCCAATTGAAGAAGTTACTATCGAGGTAAGACTTTGAGATGTAAATTTTGCTGCTCTTTTCTTTCAACAACTGAGACTCATATGCACTGGCTATTATTTTCAGGTAAATGAAGAGCATGTGGGGTTAGTTATGCAAGCCTTATCTAATAGGCGAGCTGAGGTTGTTGAGATGGGTCCTGTTCCAGGAAGCACCGACCGGACTAGATTGTCTTTGACATGTCCATCAAGGTTCTGTTTCTCTCTCAATGTCAATTCTCCTTTCCTTCCTCATTTTGTTATTGTGCTGTATAAGCGATCATTATATCATTATATATTGTATCGTTTATATATTCTAGCATATTGATATTGTTATCAAGAAAAAAAAAATCATCTTATCATCTTACTCGTGGTGACTCTTTACCATTGCACAACCAATGTCGCATGGCATAATCTTTAACCATTTCAAAGTATGTGATCAATTAGTTGGATTATCATTTACGTTTTCCTTTTTTATCTGGACGCCATCTTGATGACAGGTTTTTGGCAATCGATAATAGAATTGATCTTTTCTGTTGTATTCTTCAGGGGCCTGGTTGGTTACAGAAGCGTATTTAGCAGTGACACACGTGGAACTGGATTTATGCACCGTGCTTTCTTAAGTATGATTTTCCCCATTGTTATTCCTACCTATCCATTCCCTTGCCTTTCTGGTTCCCTATGAATCTCTCATGTGATTCGGTTCTTGCTAGGGAGTTAATTCTTATCCTAATTGTTCATTACCTAAATTAAGCCCGGACACGACGTGACCCTGAGCCTGGAAATTGCAAGGATTTAACATGTTTGTGTCTGAATATCTGTGCCTATATTCATATATTAGAGGTGGACAAATACCACCCTAACTAAAAATCTTGCCAGTTTACCACCCAAACTCTTGTTTAGCTTTGTTGTTGCTTGATTGAAAATTCGTTTGATTTTAACATTCTCATGCATGTTATCTGTTTTACACAGAATATGAAAAATATCGAGGTCCTCTTGGAGATGTCAGGAAAGGAGTGTTGGTACGTGTGTACTTGCCTTTAGATTTATAATGTACTCCGTTTAATATTGTTAAAATGTCTTTATTGTTCAAACTGCTATTTTTTAAGGAGAGGTATGTATTTAACGACATCTTAAATACTAGAGACGTCTCTGAAAATCTGCTTTTGGTTTTATATTTTGATCTAAAGCTGGCTGATGGTTGTGACTTATTACAACATTGGCTGTTTTTTTAAATAAAATAAAATAAAATTTGTAAGCACGATTTCCCTTATTTTAAAACAAAAATGATGTAATTCTGCTTCTAACATATCTGATTAAATCTTCTATATGGTGCCCCTGTTTTTTACATCAAAGTTGTATGTGTTAGATGACAATTAATATCTGTTTGTGTTTAATTCTATAGGTGTCAATGGGCTATGGTACAACCACAGCATATGCACTAATGAGTTTAGAACCTCGCGGAACTCTTTTCGTCACTCCTGGGATGGAGGTTGGTACACGTTTGATCAGTTCATGTCACTGCTTGTCTTTTTCCTTCCCAAAATTTGATAAAATTAATTCATATTAACTGAAGAATGCTTCTTTATTTTGATAAGATATCAGTAAGTTGCTTTTAACCATTGGCTCTCTGCCGAAAAACATCTTTTATGCTTGGAATACTTTAGATCATTTTTCCTAGAAATAAGCATGGTCCTGTTCCGACAACAAAAAGGAAAAGAAATGAGTGTGGTGCTATTCTTCGTTTCTAGATTGTAATGAGAGTGAGAAATTATGGACAAGAACATTGGTCTTTCTGCAATTTTTGGGGCAAGTTAACTGAAACAGAATGGCCAGGGATAAAAATTGATTTCAAACCACAATAACGGGTGAAAAATATGTGACTGTAGTAGAAGGATCAAAGCTGTGTTTTTTTTTGTTCATTAATACAGACATATGATGGCATGATCGTTGGCGAGCACTCAAGGGACACGGATCTAGATGTAAGTACATTTTATGCTTTTCATGTTAAGAATTGTGTTAATGTTTAGGGTATCGAAAATTGTGTGGTATTTAGTTAACTGACCTTGCTTGTGCAGGTCAACCCAGTTAGAAATAAGGAACTTACAAATGTGCGTGCTGCTAGCAAGGATGAGAATGTGAAACTATCTCCTCCTCGCCTTGTACGTATACCAATCTATTCTTCTTTATTCTTGTTTCATAGCATGCATCGTATAGTCACTGCACTTTAATCGGGATTGATATGTAGCCATATTATAATGATATGGATTATGGACAACGATCTTCCTTTTTGTTTCCTTGTGTTTTTTTATGAGAAATTGGAAAATAATAGGAAGATCATTGCTGTAATATATAAAGGTTACTGCTATATATTTTTTATCTTTTCCGTGATTGCTAATATCTGAAAGCATTGGGATGCAGATGACTCTTGAAGAAGCAATAGGGTATGTAGCCTCTGATGAACTGATTGAGGTAAGTCTGATTTTAACTTCATCCTTCAACTTATGATTAACACCTAATAGTTAACGTTGTCGTATATTGCAACGGAAATTACATTTCAAAGTTCATACAGATGCTAGTTGCTGAAGTAGTTGAGAAAATTCTTATTGACTTCTAATTCCATGAAAAAAAGAAAAACAAATGGACGAATAGAATAATGTCGTTTTCTACAGTCTTAATTTTATGTCATTATCTATAAAAAAACGTTTGAAAACCAGAAGGTTATCAAACAGGTGCTAAGTTTGCTCGTTTTATATAAAAGTTGTTGCTTTAGACGTGTAATTATCCCATGATGCTTTATACGTGCAGGTTACACCAAAGACAATACGGTTAAGGAAGAAGTATCTGGATGTTAACAAGCGTAAAAGCATGAGTAAAAGGCAAAAGGAATGAATCCCGCCTTCTCTGCAGTTTTGTAACGTCATTAGGTATAATACTTGAATGTATCAAGAGTAGTAATTATACGATATATACTCTCACTTTACAAGTAGACCGCATTTTTGCTGGAATTGGATGCGTCGCGGAAGATTTATTGGATGTCTGGTGTTCTTGATATTCTTGAACAAATATTGATGAGCAAAGAAACTTGATGTTGTATTTGGTGAGAAGGAATAATGGAAGTAGGATATTCTTGATTCTTGCCATTTTGTGTGTAAACTTAAATGCACACACAAATGAAGCAAGTGTTAGAGTTAATAATATGATACCATATTTTGGTTACAACATATGTATCTTGTGGAGATGTGAACAGGGATGATTTTCCAAAGAATTAAGGTTTTCAATTTTCTATTATTCTAAAAATTTCAAATTGCACTGGAATTTTTCCTTTTGGATTTTTCGGATTCTGGAATCGGAATTTATTTGAGCTTTTGGAAAGTTTTTAGATATTCTCGAACTTCATATATATTCTGATCCTAACTTGGGCTAGTTATGTATAAAAATAAACTCTATATTGTAACAAGTTATAATTATTTTAGGTCCTGTTTCCGCATAGTAATAATTTTCTATAAATATGAAAATAAATGCAATGTCACAAATAATGTTGTTTGGGACCATAATTTATTTTATAAGAGTTGATATCATGTCTTTTTGAGCCTGGGAGTATGTAATATCTTGTTAATGTGGACATCTTTTTGTCGAAGCCAAAATATTTTTGGATTCTTAAGCATGTTTACAAATTTTTGGCATGGAACTTTTGGTATTTATGTATTGCATCGTCAAGATTATCTCCTTCACCTTCTTATCTACGTGCAACAATGATTTCTTCTTTAGTTACAACTCAACACAAATATTTTCAATTAGCTGAATTCGCATATTGACTTGGGTGGCATGATTGAATTGCTAGAGGAAGAAGAAAAAGTATCCACTTGAATTTGTTTACTTACAAAGAAAAGTATTAAAGAGAGCGCCATAGGCCCCAAGTCAAGTTGCTAGGCCTGCCAACCACCCGAAGAGCATCCATATGCCGAGCACTGCCTCAAGGATGGATGAAGAACATCGTCATTGACCACTCGAGCTAATATACCATCATTTCTTCATTATTGATTAAAAGTACCGAGCATTGAATTTAAAGTACTTTTTCAACCTGTCAAGTCGGATGGCAGACCTGACAACTTTTCAGTACAAAGTTTTGAGGGACAAGTCCAACGAAAGGTCAACTTTATGCCACGCATCGATCACAAACTTTAAGGGTCCAATACTTCCTGGGCCGAGGAGAGACCTATATAAAGGGGAGACTTACTCCTTAGAAGGAGTTGGATCCTGTAGATAGAATTTTATTAATTAGTATTGAGCACCACTATAACTCTCAGGAAATATAAAAATATATTTCCTCAGTGAACATTTCTCATTCTCACGTGTGAACTGCTTAAACCTTGTTGTTCTCATACTTGTCCTACCACCACACCTACTAAGGGTTGACCATCCTAGTCTTTGGTAGATTTTCCAATTTTGAGCGTTAACAAAACATTCACACATTTCATACATTCTAATTCAATCAAAATATCAAGTTTTGTGGAACATGAAAATTTTCATCAAGTCAATTAGAATTAAGTTTTAATTAAATAAGATCTCATGCTAGCAAGCGATATATTAGACAATCACATAAGCATATAATACAAATAAATTACTTCCTAATTGTTGATGATCATCAAAGTTAACTTATAATATGTATAGGGTAAGACCTCTAAATAACCTATAACATGTTGGCATGTGCAAAACAAACCAAACTAAACTTAACCGGCCAAAACGGTTCAGATCAGTAGGTTAGTCAGTTTCATGCTAACCCCCTAATCCTCATAGACAACAACATTACAGAATGCAGGGCCGGCCCAGGCCCAGTGCGGACAAGGTGACCATCCACGGCCCAAAAAATTTCGAGGCACCAAAATTATTAGGGTGGTTTATTTATATATGTTTTCATAAGAGTATAAATTTAGAAAAATTGGTTCGATGACAAATAAATTTAACTAGAAGTGGTGGTTTTGTCATTTGAAAATAATGAAGAGGTCTTGGGTTCAAAACACCACCTATGCTTATTTACTTTCCAATTTTTACAAATTTCTTTTCATAAGAGTATAAATTTGTAAAATTTGGTTAAATGATCAAGAAGTTTAATTAGAAGCAATGGTTTTTGTTGTTTAAAATTAACGAGATTTCCTAAGTTCGAAATGCGCGTGTTTATTCTTTTCAATTTTTACGAATATTTGTTTGGTTGTTAATTTATTTTTAGTTACTAGCTAGTAGCTATGTGGGTTGCTATTTTTAAATATTCGTTTGAATTCAAGTCTAATCTTCTACAAAGAGTAATATGTAGACCAAATTTTTAGAGCAAATTTGCAAATCATATGACGTGCCATCAAAAGGTTTAATTTAGTGCCCATTCGTTACTTATACATATTAATTAAATACTCGAAAACATCATTATTTTTTTAGTATCATATTGATAAGGTTAGTAAATAAGGAAAAACGCCTCACAATTTATACAAAAACATTTTCAAAGTTCAGATGGAAAACAAAACTCATCGTCTGTCTACATGTAAGCCCGAAGTTTTTTGGTTTCCTTCTTTGGATACAAAATAAATTAGTCTTTCTGTGTTTCTAAATTATTGAGTTTGAACTGCTTTTCTAAGTATAATTTTATCGATGTCTTATGTGTGAAAATAAAGGGTTTTTTTTATCACAAATGATCCCTGAAATTGACCCACCCCATCAAGATGGTCCCTGAAATTGAAAATCAATCAATGTAGTCCCTGAAATTGGGTGTCGCAAATCAATGTAGTCCTTCCGTCATAACTCCGTTAAAAATTCTGTTATGTGCTGATGTGGCAAGTGACGTGGCACACTTTATATTTTAAAATTATTAAAAACTAAAAAAAAATCATTTAATATTTTTTAAATGTTAAAATAATAATTAATTATTAAAAATAAAAATAAATGAATAAATAAACCCATGTTCGTCATCCCCCCCCCCCCCCCGGCCGCCCCCTTCTCCCCCACCCCTGCAACCCAAAAGAAGAAGAAAAAGAAAGGGAAAGAAAAAAAACCCCAATTTCGTCTTCTCCCACCCCCTGCAACCCATGAAGAAAGAAGAAGAAGAAGAAGAAGAAAAAAAAAAAAAAAAAAAAAAAACCAAGTTCACTGCAACCCAGAAAGAAGAAAAAGAAGAAGAAGAAAAAGAAAAAAAAAACCAAGTTCGCCGCAACCAAGAAGAAGAAGAAGAAGAAGAAAAATATATTAAATGATTTTTTTTTAGTTTTTAATAATATTTTTTAAATTTTTTAATATAAAGTGTGTCATGTCACTTGCCACATCAGCACATAACATAATTTTTAACGGAGTTATGATAGAAGGACTACATTGATTGATTTTCAATTTCAGGGACCATCTTGATGGGGTGGGTCAATTTCAAGGACCATTTGTGATAAAAACCGAAAATAAATAATTTTTTTATATGAAGTTAGGGCACATTTTTTGGCGTCACACGGGTCTCAAAATTCTATGGACCTGCCCTATTGGGTGTAACACAAGGTACAACTGCGAGGCAAACGATGACCATCGCGGTATCGTCTATCTACTTCTAAGCTCAGAGTTTTTTGGTTTCCTTCTCTCGATACAAAATAAATTAGTCTTTCTGTGTTTCTAAATTATTGAGTTAGAACTGTTTTTCTAAGTATAATTTTATCGATGTCTTACGTATGAAAATAAATAATTTTTTTCTATGAAGTTAGGGTACATTTTTTTTTATCGTCCCAGACCTCAAAAATCTATAGACCAACCCTGACAGAATGTATTGTAACGTGGACTTGAAGAGGAGCAATTTCTTTCTGTAGACGTTTTTTTCTTTCACATACCCCACTTAATTTTAGGTTTTGAGTCTTCTTTCATTTGTTTAATTTAATAACTATAAATTGAGGGTCCATGAGGTTGAAAAATTTGTGCAAAAATCTGTTTCATTTTTTTGTTTACATCGACAAGCAACAAGAAAAGACGAAAAAAATTATTTAACACTTCAATGTGAGTGGAAAGTATGAATGACAATCCCCAATTCAAAAAGATAACATTCAATGATTCAATCAGTCACCTTTTTCGCCATTCCCATTGCCATGACCACGATGATGATGAAATCCATGACGCTTGCCAAAAAAAAAAAAGCAAAACAACATTGACGTGGAATTCCTCCTGCCTTTTCCTTTGCCATGTGATCCAAACGACGACGCATCGAGTGGATGAATCAGCTCTGGCCCACTCCCTCTCTGCGCGCGTAAATCCAATTCACCTCTCTCTCTCTCTCGCATATTCATATAATAGTGGAGTCGGGCAACCACCAGCCTCCCTCCACCAAACTCTCTCTCGCTCGCTCGCCCTCGAAATTCATCTGAAATTCCTCCTCCGCATACGGCGATGGATCGCGTTACATGGCGAACTCGAGTCCTCTCGAACCATCTCAACCAACCCTCATGGAGCTCGAACCCTCTTTCCCCCAACCCCTGCCTCGGCTTTTCTCCTCCCGAGCTCTCGGAGCCCTTCGAATTCGACACCAAGGAGATGCGCAAGCTCCTCGACGCGCACAATCTCGAGGACCGGGACTGGCTCTTCGGCCTCATGAAGCAGAGCAAGCTCTTTAATCCGAGAGAGGCTGGCGGCCGGGTTTTTGTCGCGCCGGACTACAACCAAAGCATGGAGCAGCAGCGGCAGATGACCATGAAGCGAATTGCCTACTTGCTGGATCGTGGGGTTTTCAAAGGCTGGCTTACGGATAAAGGGGTCGATGCCGAGTTGCGAAAGTTTGCGTTTTTCGAGGTTATCGGGATTTTTGATCATTCCCTTGCTGTCAAGCTTGGTGTCCATTTCTTTTTGTGGTATAACCAATTGAATTTTGATGGCATTGTTTGTTATTTCAAATTTTCAATTGTGGAATGTTAAGGAAGGAGTTAATTGATTTCGAAGTTTTCGGATTGTTGATGGATTTCAGGGGCGGTGCCATTCAGTTTTTCGGCACAAAGCGCCATCACGACAAGTGGCTGAGTGACAGTGAGAACTATGCAATCAAGGGTTGCTTTGCAATGTCTGAGTTGGGCCATGGCAGTAATGTATGTTGAGCTCATGCCTGCAGATTGTTGTTTGTCTTATATTTTGCTAAGTTTTCGCTTATTGCTTTTGGAATTGTGTTTTTAGGTTCGAGGGATTGAAACCGTCACCACTTATGATTCGAGTACTGGAGAATTTGTTATTAATACTCCTTGCGAATCAGCTCAGAAGTATTGGATTGGAGGAGCAGCTAATGTAAGGATCATCTTTTTCTGTTTTTATTTTTATTTTTTACATTTGATAAGATAATGTAAGGATCACCTTAAAAGGTTGTGCGTTTTTATATTTCTTGCCCCAGTTATATTTCATATTACTGCAAATTCCCAATAAGGTTCCTCCATCAGTGCTATCTGTACGCTGATATGTTACTTTTCTTGTTGATGCTTAGCATGCCACACACACAATAGTGTTCTCACAACTCAGTATATCCGGGAACAACCAAGGCGTCCATGCTCTTATAGCCCAGATCAGGGATGAAAATGGTAATGTCTGTCCAGGAGTTCGTATTGCTGATTGTGGTCACAAAATTGGCTTAAATGGCGTTGATAATGGTCGAATATGGTAATCATGTTTTGACTTTTCATTTAATTGACTATTTCATTTCTATTACAGATTTCTCTAAGTTTTAACTCTGGCTTAGAGGATTTAGAAATGTGTTTACAGGTTTGACAACGTTCGAATTCCGAGGGAAAATTTGTTAAATTCAGTAGCTGATGTTACTCCAGATGGGAAATATCTGAGTGCAATAAAAAACCCAGATCAGGTAGTTCTATTCCAGCTGAACATATATGTTTTCCTTTTATTTTCTCTCCTTTTATTGTCGCTTTGTTTCTTTCATTCAGAGATTTGCAGCATTCATGGCTCCATTGACATCTGGTCGTGTAACTATAGCAGTCAGTTCCATTTACTCATCACAGGTAATGGGTTGCAAGCATGGTGGCAATTAACTATTTTTGCATCTACATATATGTAGATTGAGGGATTGCAGATATCTTCTGCGAACTGAATTTTCATCATTGACCAATCATTTCTTTCCCTATGGTCAGATAAGTTTAGCAATAGCCATAAGGTACTCATTGACAAGGCGGGCCTTTTCTGTTACGCCAAATGGGCCTGAAGTCCTATTGCTTGACTACCCCAGTCATCAACAGCGGCTTTTGCCTCTTCTTGCAAAGACGTAAGAATTTTGTGGCATTGCAGTTTCTCAGTTCAATTGGAACTTATTGCTAGAACAGCTTTTGCACAAGTTAAATTATACTGTCTGTATAGAATCACTGGTTTTTTTTGTCTAGGAAATACTTCTTATTTTCATTGTAGTTACTGATACATTTCATGCTCTTAGATCTTGGATATTTTGTGGTAACTAAGACAGCCAGCCAAGTTCATAATATATTTGCTACTTCTGTAACCAAACTGAAGACAAATTCTGAAATTTCTTTTCTTGTTGGTGTCAATATTACAGTGAAAATGTATTTAATAAGAAAAAGTGAATAATAGATATTTTCTATTTTATAATTCTGTGCTTAAGGGTCGGTCCTGATTCTTTCAGATTTGGTACAAATGCTCAATGACTATGTGATGAAATTATTTGCACTGTGAGAAGAATGTTGATACATTAAACCACTAGGTTTTGATATTATTTTTATTATTATATCTCCGTTGCTTCAGATATGCTATGACTTTTGCTTCAAATTACTTAAAGATGATTTATGTTAAGAGGACGCCTGAGTCGAGCAAAACCATCCATGTTGTTTCTAGTGCATTTAAGGCTATACATACCTGGCATAACATGCGGACTCTTCAGGTTAGGAATTGAATTATGAACTGCAAATTAAAGTTATTGTTCTATTTGGCCTTGCTGAAAATTGATGTATACTGCAGGAATGCCGCGAAGCCTGTGGAGGGCAAGGTATCAAGACTGAAAACCGTGTTGGTCATTTGAAAGGTGAATTTGATGTGCAGTCCACTTTTGAGGGGGACAACAATGTTTTGATGCAACAGGTAGTTTCAAGTCTTCTGTTCAAACTGCAAGATATTTTCTGTTGACATAGAATTTCTAGGAACTGAAGTAAACGTTTCTTAAGTAGAAAAGAAAAACGCTGATGTGAGCTGTAGTGTGTTCAGAACTTCTTTTATAATTGCCTTTTGACGTAAATTTGACTAATATAGGAATGACCTTCTTGGATGGACATCATTTTATGTTGAAACAGGTTCCGAGTTTGTTATTGAAATTGATTGTAACTTTTCCTTTTTTGCATTGAAACCAAGCTGTTAGTAAGGTAACATATATATGTGTGTGTGTATATAAGATTAATATTATATCCAGAATGCTTTCTTGCTAGAATGTATAGTAACACGGATGAATTAGGTTAGTGGACGGATAATGGTGGGAATCTGCTAGTAGATAAGTATTCTTTTAGTCTCTGAACCTGCCAGAAAAGTAGAGCATTGTTTTCTCTTTTGCCATTCATCGGAGTTCTATCTCAAATAGTGGAATTTTTGGATTTTAACTCAGGTCAGCAAAGCACTGCTTGCAGAGTATATGGCAGCTCAGAAGAGAGGCAAACCATTTAAAGCTTTGGGACTAGAGTATATGAATAAACCTTGCCCTGTCATTCCATCTCAGTTTGCAAGTTCTACCCTCCAGTGTAGCCAATTTCAGGTTGATCTTATTTGTTAGATCCACTGGTTTATGTTTAAATAGTATTAGAAGCATCATTGGATTGTTTTTTAAGATTATTCATGTTTAAATCTTCTCATTGATTGTCGACATTAGATGGACGTTTTCTGCTTAAGAGAGCGAGATCTATTGAATAGATTTGCTATGGAAGTGTCACAACGTCAAAAACAGGGAGAAAGCAAAGAGTACTCGATCATTCTTGTAAGAATCGTCTTCTCCTTACTAAAACCTCTCTGTCTCTGTCTCTCTCTCTCTCTCTCTCTCTCTCTCTCTCTTAACTCTCTCTGTAGAACTCTCTCATTGCTCTTCACTCTTTTCCTGTACCAGAGTTATCAGCTTGCAGGGGACCTGGGCAGAGCTTTTGCAGATCGAGCAATATTGCAAACCTTCATAGATGCTGAGGCGGCACTACCTGCTGGTTCATTAAAGGTAAATCTTACCAACTGTTTTTGACATTGTCAGACATGACGCTTGATAATTTAGTCCTAGGATCTGAAACTGCTTTTTTATTACTGCAGTACACATTCTAGTTTAGCATATGACTGAAGTAATCGGGTATGCAGTCATACAACTGGATTAGAATGAGAGATGGGTTGAAGGGGAGGGGGTGTTAGATTTATGGATGCAGAAATAATCTCAGGGTTTTTCTTTGCGTCTGAGTCAAAATCGTCCCTCATCGGACATTTTTGTCTGGGCTCTTTTTCTGCCTGAAGATTGAGTTTTCGGAATACCGAAAATCTGAGTTGTTTAGTATACTGTCTATTGAAGATTGCTTTCCCCACTATAATGATGTGAACACTTTCCAATCTGGAATGTTTGTTAATAACCTCGCTTATGCCTACATCATTTTTAAAACCTTTGAAGTTATAGTCAGACTATTTGTTTCACTGCAGAATGTCTTAGCTCTGTTGAGGTCTATGTACGCATTGATTTGCTTGGAAGAAGATGCGGCATTCCTCCGATATGGGTACTTATCAACCGATAATGTCGCTGCTGTGAGGAAAGAAGTAAGCAGACGCTGTGGTGAATTGCGGCCGCATGCACTGGCCTTGGTGAGTTCCTTCGGCATCCCCGATGCTTTTCTGAGTCCCATAGCTTTTAACTGGATCGATTCAAATTCGTGGTCTTCAGTTGAGCAGCAGTAGCACAAGTAGAAGCTTTTCCCAAAATCCCTCATCCCTCACTTTAAATTGAAGAAAAAGATTTCTTGAGTCCCAAGTCTTATCGTCTAATCCTTGTAATAATGTACGCCATTTTATATCTAATTGATGGCATCAACTCCAAAGTAATGTTGTAAAAATAAATCTGCTGGCTTTTGAACTTGAATAACAAAAAATGAATCCTGCTCTTGGTTTTAGTTTTAATCCTCTGTTTGTTGACATATTTTTTTTTTTTTTAACGAAAACTAGAGGCGGTGTTTGGTATTTTTCTTGAATTCAGTTTTTAGTTTCTGAAACTAATGAATACTCGGTAATTTAGCTACTTTTATCATTTTTGAAAACAAAAATTGGATTCAAAACGGATACCAAGGACTCATAGTAGGTTACCTTCTATAACAAGTAAAATGGACCAACGTTAAGGAGACTTTAAAAAAAATGACTCTTCATGGACTCTTTGTTATCTCATGCTTTTTTACATATGTTAGCACGAGAATTGACATTAAACCATAAAGCGACAGAAAATCTATCAAGACCAACGAAAGTTGTGTGCTACACAAAAATATACGAATGTAGCGGCACAATTATTTTCTGAATGGCTAGATTTGAATCTTTCAAATGAACGGTCCTAAATGAATCAAGTTGTTGAAAAACTTTCAAGCTTGACAAACAATCGACGCCGATCGACACAAGGTCACACGATTTTGTTGAGATTGGAGAGTAGAGCAGTAACGTTCATCGTCTTGTTAGACACAACGATTTCATTGAGCATTCTTCGATTCCAAATCGAGAAACTTGAGTTGAGATTCCAGATATTGGAGTCAAACTTATCCCTGTACTTAACATCTTCCAGAATTTAGGAAACCTGCCAGCATCAAAACACTCTAGGGAAAGGAACTAAACATATCGGTCCCCTCATGACCGAAAAATAGTGTTTAGGTACAAAAACGCCATCACTGGCGAGTAACCCAAACAAAACGTCACTAAACTCCAGCAACTTGACCACTTCACTATTAGATTCGCTTTACATGTAAGCAAGTATTCACAACCAAGTGCCATAATCGTCAGTCATATTAGAGGCGACATGATTAAGTGATCACGAAACTAAAGGTTTTGGTGAATGCTGCCGTCGTCTACTTATAGAGCAAAGCTAACCTACCACTTCCAACTGATCTCGGGGTTTAGGTAGTTGAAGTTGTCTCATTATCCGAGCCAAAAATATTTCCCGCATCAGCCTTTTTGCTAACCTATCACGAAACTATTGTTTCCTACTTCTGTTGATGCCTCAGCAGTGAGCCTTCCCATCTTCTTCTGCAGGTCAGCCAGCGGATCATTTGATTGTTTTCCTTTGGAACTTTTCTTTGCCGTGCCAAACTTGAGCTCCAACCTATATAGTGCACAGGCATCTGAGTTGTTGACCTCATACTCAAACAAATGCCACTCATGATCGCTTGAAGGCTGTGGATCCATATAATAGGACCTTTTCTGCCCCCCATATTCCTTCATTACCTGCTTTCTTGATTCATGCCAACCACGCCCGCTGTAGTCTGGCAATGACCTCTGCTTCCTATTTCCACTCTCAAAGGCTCTTCTAGGCCTACCAAAAAAGAGCCACTCCCTAAGCGTTTCACCCTCGAGCAAAGACAGATCAAATAGCTCTGCAATATTGAATTATTGGTAGCCAGTCAGTGATAAATAAAGTAATAATTTACTTCACTCTGAACCGATAAATGACTAGCTAATAGGAAAAACATGACAAACAAAAGTAGGTTGACAGAAGTGAGCAATGCTGTAGAATGGTCTGGAGGATAACACCAAACAAGATAATATATATATATATATATATATGAGGGGATTCCGGCATATACCCCAATCATTCCATGGAGATCTTAGAGTAGCAGCCCCATCACAATTGGGGATTCCAACATCCTTCCCCTGTGTCTTAGCATTAAGCGCGGCAAAAAGTGAACCATCCTTCAAAGCGATGCCCCCAGGTCGCAGAACCGGAGTGTTCCCAGGAAGACCTTCATTTCTTGCTAAAAGGGCATGGCCACTACTGCAATAGTCCTGACACAAAACTTGGGCAGGCCTGGAACAATCCCAAAGAGCACATTTTGGCCCCAAGAAAGCAGATACTGGAGGACATATATCCGGCATAACATTTGGCACAACATCCTCTTCAGACTGTTTAATGTCATTGTGACTGATGAAAGGCCCTTCATTTAAGTAATCAGGAAATTCAAAGTGATTATCATTCATTTGAGTAGTCAAATCTGGGATATCGACCACTGTATTCGGGAAATTGGACGCAGTGTGGCATTGGTCAAGGTCCAATCCTTGAAAAATATCTTCTTGAGGTTCCTTAGAAGAAACAAAAAAGTCCTGAAAAATTGGTTAAGCATGGAGCTCATCAGTAATCAATCACAGCTCAAGTAGACATATCCTTAAAAATTCCGAAACCACAGCATAGAAAAACAATGAGTACTGTCAAGAATACAATAAATCATACAAAGCAAATCCTATGCTTAATTTCCCAATTCATGGCTTCTATCTTCCATTCCACGTTTGGGTCAATTGACAAGATTTACATTAGTCACCAGAAAGCAATCAATATGGGAAGAAAACATTGAATTGAACTCTAAAACTATTGAAAACTTGCACAAAACATCCCTATATCAAACAAATATGTTGTTCAATAAACCTCTTGGTTGTCCAGGACTCCAGATAGTTATGTGAAGGAAGATAAACACCAAACAATGTCAAATATATCTCAAAATCTTGCTCGTTTACAGAATTCCACAACAGGAAAGGAAAACCATGTTGCACTAAATGCGAAAACATCAAGAAAATGTCATATGAAAATTTAGCTCATATACGATCAGACTGAATGATGAAAAAAAGTTAAACTAATATGCAGACGAGTCATATAAACAAACGTTGGAAATCTTCCACCATAAAAAAGAAAAAAAGTATTTACCTCTGTAAAATCCGTGAAATTAATCGAGTGAGGGTTTTGAAGATTAGGTTCTGGGCCTTCAAGCTTAGGTTGTGGCAGTTCCTTCAATGGACTTTCTGCATCATCTTTCTCATCACAATGTTGTTTCAGGAGCCGGGCTAACTCCTCAGAAAATGATCCAAGGCTTCCATGGCTACCACCCTACAGATTTCGAATGTAATCGGATTTTACACACATACCAAACATTACTCGATACAAAAACACAAAAATACGAAAACATAAATAAAAAAACCAGCTAATGAGAAAAAAACCCACATGCAAAGAAGATGCAGGGGACGGGTCATTGAGCTCGGCACCCCACCCGCCAAGCATCTGATGCATTTGGTCCTCCCAGATGGCAATGTCGGCAGTCCGACCCTCCTTCCTGGCAATTTGAATATTGGTGACCATCCCTTGAAGCTCTTGGACTCGAGTCTTTGCTTTTTCCTTCAGTAGCTTGTGAGAAGCAGCCCCACACTTGCCCTTGGAGTCCTTCAGCATTGCTGCCCTCTGCTCTCTCCCTTCCGCTTCTAATAAAATCCCTAAAAAATATTAAATAAATTCAAGAATCTTTCTTGTATGTTAAGTTAATAAACACCCTAATTAGAGAATTAAACGAACAAAAAACATAATTGAAATCATATTGGGGATAATACAAACCCTAATTATAAAAATCAAGAGAAAGATGAATGTTGAATGAAATGGAAAAACGAAAAGCATAGAGAGAGAGAGAGAGAGAGAGAGAGAGAGAGAGAGTATATACTTTAAATCAACTGAATCAAACGTTTCTGCAGATTTTTGGGTTCCGAGACTTTGGCTGCTCTTCCGTCTCCTTCCGCGATTTGTTCATTCACTCAGCCGGTCCGTCCCTCTTTGTTCTCGATTTTTTTCCTATCCCTTTTTTATAGGGTACGACGGCGGGTCCTCTCTACTTTTTACTTTGTACTGGGGTGATGTCTCGGTCGAGAGAAAACAAATGATAGTCTTATTATTAAAAAATCAATGAAAACTGCTTAAAAATTTTGAATGTTAACAAAAAAAACATGTACTAACTTTATAGTTAGGACAAAGCTCAACACTAAACTAGTCCAATTAAAATGGCCCAAACGATGAGTTTCCGATTTTGCCCCTAAAAGCATTCGTCTAATCTTACTAATCTCTCTGCTATGCTTCGTCTCCCCCTCTCTCCATAACACAACGATGACGATCTCCTCCCGAAGAAGGAGAGGAGAGATCGTTGTGTTGTTGACAAACATTCGGGTACCACCGCCATTGTTACCTCAGACCCGCTTCGGCCCAAAATTCCGACCGACGAAAAGCTTCGGTCCACTGACCTTAATTCAATCTTCCAATCTTTGAGTCCACTGCTACCACAGAGGTGCATCAGCGTCTACAATAACGGTGCTAGAGTTCATCTTTGGACATCTCCTGACCAGTAGCAATTAGGATTTGGTCTTCTATTTTAGGGGCTGGTGCGTATAAATTGTTGTGTATTTTGGTTTGCCCCTTGGACTTGCAGAACTCTCTGAAATTAGCTGTTGCCCCTTTGAACACTTTTCCATTTGTTGATGAGCCCTTCACCCTCTTTCCAACATTGTGATGCTGATCATGATCAAAGGGAGTGAGGAATAAGCTAGACCTTGAAGTTTGAAGCTGCATTGTTTGATCTGATACAAGCCAAAACTAAGAGCACCAAAATTGCAATCTCAACCATCTCATTAAAATCGAGACAGACCCAAAAGAGAGCAAGGGGGACCAAAATATAAGCAGGAAAATCCCACAAAAACACATATAAAAGCGACCTTTGAGAAAGGGAGATAGAGAAAGAGTGATGAGCACCCTTGCCTTCTCTTTATTCGAAAAATCATCATTTAAAGACATCATTGAGAAGCCATTTCTTTTTTCTCCGTCCTTTTGTTTAGTGTGAGTTTGTTAGGGTGACTGGGAGCTGGCTGTGTTGCTTACTAAGCAGCTGTAAGTATACTTGTGTAAGATGAAGTGACATGCTTTGGCATGCATGTTATGGACACCCGTTCTTGTTGGTGTCATTCCCCATCAAAGAATTATTATACACTTCTTGAGCTTGCAAGTGTACTTGTGTAAGATCAAGTCACATGCATAGGCATGCGTGTGATGGACACCTGTTCTCTAACATTAAAAATGAAAATATTTTTAATCTACCAATGCTTTAGCTCATAAATTTAATAGACTAAATTTATTGGTTTAGTTTCATAAGTAATGTCTACTTATTGGTCCAGTTTTATAAATAGTGTATAAGAATTGGTACAGTTTCATAAATAGTGCCTAATTTTTTGTCCAGTTTCATAAATAGTGTACAGTAATTGGTAAAGTTTCATAAATAGTCTATTTCTTGGTCCAGTTTCATAAATAGTGTTCACCTATTGGTTTAGTTTTCGACATAGTGCCTAATTTTTTTGTTTAGTTTCATAAATAGTGTCTACTTATTGGTCCAATTTCATAAATAGTGTTTACTTATTGGTCCAGTTTCATAAATAGTGCCTAATTCTTGGTCCAGTTTCATAAATAGTGGCCTAGTTCTTGGTCCAGTTTCATAAATAGTGGCCTAATTCTTAATCTAGTTTCATAAACAGTGTCTAATTCTTGGTTCACTTTCATAAATAGTGACCTAGTTCTTGGTCCAAGTTCATAAATAGTGTTTAGTTCTTGGTCCAATTTCATAAATTATGTATAGCAATTGGTACAGTTTCATAAATAGTGTCTCTTTCTTGGTCTAGTTTCATAAATAATGTCTCTTTCTTGGTCTAGTATCATAAACAGTGTCTCTTTCTTGATCTAGTTTCATAAATAATGTCTCTTTCTTGGTCTATTTTCATAAATAGTTTCCACCTATTGGTTTAGTTTTAGAAATAGTGTCTCTCATTCTTGATCTGGTTTCATAAATAATGTCTACTTATTGGTCCAATTTCATATATAGTGTCTCTTTATTTTAAGGAGGATTAGAATAACATACTCTAATAAAAAAAAATATACGATAAATAATGGTACCATTTGACAATTTGATAACATAAGTATTTAGACATCCTACTAGTATACATATATCCCATGTATTCTCCACTACTTGCTGATGGGGAAGGAGGATCATAAAGGAGACTGCTGGAAAAGTTGACCATTGTGTTTTGTGATGATATCCCCGAAGGATTTATACACATTGTTCGTGGAGAATGTTAAGTAGTATTATGTTGGTGATACCATAGTGTTTATGCTTCTTAGTTGACAAAAGGATTCATTTACTTTATCACATAAAAGTAAACAAGAGAAAGATGGCGTTGGAGGTTGCGATGATGAAAGCTATGATCAATTTTCAAAGTTTAAATTTACTCCAGATGTAGATCTTTCAGTCAGAAAATTAACATCAGAGTTAGATGGTTGGTTGGTCAGGGCAGAGTCGGGGCTTGTTGACGACCTAGAAAAGCTTCTATATGTATGTGTTGCAATGGAACAATTAGAACAGAGGAAGAAATATTGGAACGACCACGAGGCTAGTGACAATAATAATGGTTTTGCGTTTGGCGATGAGCATGTTGTCTACTCAGCAATGCCTCACTTGTTCTTGCTAAGTTTTGCACGGGGCTGGGCTTTCTTTCTGTTAGGGACAATTTTGGAAACTTAATTTTGTCTGTGTTGGGCTCTGTAATCCCGCCCATGTAGAATTTAGAGGCCTTGTTCTTATGGTTAATTTTGAGATGCTTTTGGTTAAAGAAAACTATAGGGTGGTTTTTGGTTAAAATACTTTTGGTCCAAGCCCTTTTCATTAAAGCTCCCCTTATTATTTGTATGAGTATCAAATTTTTTATATTAAATTTATAAACTTAACGATGTGGTTGTAGATGATTAAATTATTAATTAAATATCGATTAATGTGCTTATTTCTTATCGGTGACACATTATTTGGTTTAAAATTTTGGTCTCTAGCATTACCCTATTTGTATTATTTATTTAGTAGAGATACAACTCATATGTGTTGGTAAGCCCTACTTTTATTAGAAATATGGTAGAAATGATAGTACAAATATGTGATAAAAGTAACATTACTCGAAAGAAAAACTAAGTGGGGCTCAAGTTGATATTCGACTTGTTGCATGACACTACTAAAACCACTCAAAATTTATCATGTTGTAAGTTTTAGGGTAAATTACATTTTACTCCCTTAGGTTTGGGTTCGATTTTAATTTCTTACAACATCTTTAAAACATTTGAATTTCATACATTTACTTATCATTTTATTTCAATTTCATACATCCGTTAGAAAATATGTTAAGTAAACCGTTAAGTGATGACGTGGTAAATATGGGATCCACATTTGTGCTGACGCGACTGCCAAATTTGTTCCACCTGGCAAAAATAATAATTTTTATGCATTTAAAATATTATAATAATTTACCCTATTTAAAAAATAAATAAAAAAATAAACCTAGAAATCCATTTCCCCCCAACCCACCTCCCTCTCCTCCACTCTCTTCACCTCCCCTCCCATTTCCCCCCGACTACTACATGGTGAAGGGAAAGTCTAAGAAGAAAAAAAGAATGGGAAGAAAATGGGAAAACATATGGGTCATTTGATACATCTAATCGTGTGGAAGTCAGACTTGTGGCTAGGGGAGACTGAAATGTCTCTATGAGTTTTCCCAGCCTCTGGAAGATAACAGTGGTTTGCCACAAATTGTCCCCCTTTTTAGAGAAAAAAAAATTATGATGATTTTAATAATAAATACGTAGTAAAAGGTTATACTCCAGCTTACCATAAAATAAAATAATTTTTTTTTTAAGTAAATAGTAATGTCACTTGGCAAAATTCAATCATAGTTGAGCCCATCAGACGTTTTTTTCCTCCGTCTCGGTCGGTCTCGTTCTGAGTATGTGCGCGCACTCCTAGGGTCTATATATTTGTGCGCTCCTGGGCCCAAGTAAACTCCACCGCCACTTTCCAGTTATACCGGGCCAAATTGCACTTAGCCCAAATTCAAATCTTCTAAATATAGCATCAGCCCACACAGCTGACTCGGCCCACTTAAAAATTCTACCGGTCTTTTTGTATTTTAAGCATGAAATCCATGTTGTTGTCAAATCATGTTTTCAACAAAACTCGTACTTTGATAATAAAAAATAAATAAATAACTCGTATAAAAGACATTCAACCCAACGATTTAATACAAAATCATGAATAAATAATAGGTAAAAGAGGTATGAAATTTGCATATAATATCAACCTAACAAGGGTACACCACCAACATCATCGATATTGTTATCAACTTAATCACGTATTGCTGGGTGTGATGTTTTATCACAAAATACCTCGTTGAATCCCCCACGTATCAACTGTATACTATTTTGCTACATTGGATTGTGTGACTTGATTCTCCAACGTATAATACTACAATGATCTATAAGATAATATCAATATATGCATATAACAAATATACATGTACGCATTACTGCTTAAGTGGTAACTTTGAAGTGTATTGGATTAAATGGGTTCGCTTTGAACGAATTAGTGGTCTCAACCCATAAGGTCGTTAGTATAACTATACTGCAACGTAAAAGATCAATAGCTCAAGCCGTAGAATCAATGTCTCGTCATAGTCTTATAGATTCAAACAAAGCAGCGAGACATCACTACATGATTTGGAAACGTTTTGAGTAATAACATCATAGGAAAGCTTCTATACATAACGCAATATGCCTACCAGTTTAGTGCTTACGATTGACATCAAAAGGAATAGTAAATAATTGACTTTATTGCAAGTCGAAGAGTGTTAGATATGCCCTAAAAGCCAATTATAAGATGGAACGCTTGACCAATACAACTGATTAATCTAATAACGGGGCAAGATCTCTATTAAAGACATAATCTCATAAGCCTAAACAATGTTATGAAAATAGGCCTAGCTGCTAGGCAACTGGTCATTGCCTCGATTAATGCATATTCGCATAAAAAAATGAAAAGTATATTAAGCGGCACCTGTGTGAGCTAGGCTGGCTGAGCACATGCCTCTCCTTCAAACAAATATAAATCGTAAAGGGTGGACTTCTAAACTTACTTTTAAGTATCTAGCATGTGTTCTTAATTTATTTTGCATGAACACAAGCACATCGATTAACCACGATCACTTGAATTAATTTAATATAATTAAATAGAATCCAACGTTCTGCTAACTATGCATGTTAATATGATTAGTTACGCTTACGTCACCCGTCACGCTTGCGCACATGTGGACTAAAGTATTCCACAACCTAATAGTTGCTATGTTTCTCTCTCCAAATACTTACATATATTAACCATTTTTTAAATACTATACTCCAACTGCGAGATCTGCCATGTGCTGGATTATAACATATATTAACGAATTCCCATTTTAGGCATAAAATGTCGGTCTTAACAAACACACAAACATAAACAAACATCAAAAAGCTGCTAGCCTTCAAACCATACACAAAGATATTGAGAAACCATTTTATGGACGCACTAGTGCAACAATCAATGTATATTTTGTAACAAGGTAGAAATCGAGTAAACAATGTTGTTCATGATGCGAAAATTCACTTTTTCTACCTACAATATGATTTAAAACTCGGCACACTCGCCAACGAGAATTTGGTTTAGTTGGTAAGAGCGTGCTTGTGGTTAATCCCTAATCCAAGTTCGATTCATGCTGTCAGCAATTCTCTTTAGTGCACGATCTGTAAATTCCTATGTAAATCCATACGGGTGACAGTTGACAGTTTGGTGTCACGCGTAAGTCCTTCTGGCTTGAGGTTGTAGGTATGTCCTGGCGCTCGTGATAAGAATAACCTATAAACTTTCATTTATAAAAATAAATAAAAAATAAAAAAACCTTAATGCACTCGTATACAAGTTATCTTGTTTATTACATTACATATTTCACATGGTAAGATTTGATAGAGAAAAATTGAAATTTCGTCATTTTAATTTCAATCATTTTTTAATTTATTAGTAATCTTAAATTTACTCATCAAAATACAATGCAAAACTACTCCTACGCTACATTTTAGTATAACTATTAGTTGATGTTCTTCCTGACTGATCATCCTTTCTCATCGAACAAAGCTTCTAATTTTAGCCTAATACTCATATCCCCAGTCGTATATGGCGAATTTCTAGCTTGAGATGGCTTGATCTTACTTTCTCCTCAATTTCCATTTAATCTGAAATGTACGTTAGTTGTTTAGGCGAGTGTGATATTTTTATATAAGAATCAAGCATCGTGAGTTTAATTCGTAATATAATATTGTCACAGTGGTATAAGTTTGATATGGCTGAGTTTTATATTTTAAATATGAGACCCATATACTTTTTACTTTTCTCTATCGATCAGCTACCTATTTTCTCTCTTGTTATTTATTGTATGAGTATCACACTTATGAGTTTAATATATATATATATATATATATATATATATATATATATATATATATATATATATATATATATATTGAACGAAAAAGTAAGATTCGCCTCTTAGCACTTAGATTTTTGGCCTACTGTAGGAGTTTGATTCCTATATTTTGGTATCACGCTCAGTTTCCGGTCTAATATGAATGGCCTTAGAAGCATTTTTATCAGCTTTTAGTCATTTACTTTCTATTTGAAGATTTGTATGCTTTCGTCTAGTATTTTTGTGAAGGAAAAACAAGTAAAAAATCTCTTTATTTTTCTTCTTCTTCTTTTTCTTTGTTTGTCAAAGCTAGCTTCTAGTTTAGGAACTACGTAGTATTGAATGTTACGAAAAAAGAATGACTGAAATTAAAATAGAAGATCAAAATAGTTATGAAAATCAAATTTAACAGTTAAAAACACCCCTAGCATTGAACAATACGTATCATTGAAGTCATACCCCATAATTTATCAAAAGAAACTAATGTGACAATACATATTGCATACATTTTTTCAATATAAGCAATATTTATATCTAACAACCAAGGCAAAACATGTATTGAATATTTAGTTTGGGCGAAATTATTGAAGAGTGGGTCAATGTTTGTGTTGTTTTAGGCTGTGACAATCGGTGACCTCTTTGAAAACAGGATTGATAGAGAAGGTCAGATTCATATTTACAAAATATAGGTATATAATCACATGCACAAGCACCAGCAATTATTGCTATTTTGAGGACCCATTTGAACATGGAGGGAGATTCTCTGTCCTCCCACTTCCCATACATTCTCATTCCCTCCTGTTTGTGCAGTCACGGTTAAGCACGTTAACATTTTATATGACTATTATTTTTTATCTTATTATCTTTATACAAAAATCAATATAAAATGTTGACGTGGCTTAATCATGATCGCACAAAACAGAAGGGGATGAGAGTGTATGAGAAGTGGGAGGGTAGATTTGAACATGTACATGTGCATGCGTACTAGAACCATCAATGAAGACGTGTATGTCCTTTTTAGTACTACTAACAAACTTGTCAATTGTCAAGAGCCCCTCTAATTAATAAATCTTGATCTTGTATATGAAACGAATTTATCACTACGCGTGTTTTGATCTACTAAAATAATAATACGTGTTGAAAAATTTACACATGTAATTGTTTTACTAGAACAAAACATCATGGTTGTAATGAAATCGTTCTATGTAAGTCTTTTTTTTTTTCTTTTTACCTTCTACACATTCCTCTTTTTACATAGTGCAGTCAGTTTTCGTTCATCGTATATTTTACGGTCAGTTTTCGTCAAATACTTGTTTATATTTAATTTTAAATAAAAAAATTTACAATGATTTCTGACCGCACTACTATGAACATATGTGATTAAAGGATCTCAAAAATCTTTACAAAGAGGATCCTCATTCGTACAAGAAATGATTGATTTAGACTAAACAAAAACAATTAATCGAAGTACCATTGTTTATTTCATTTCAATTGTCTTTTTCCTTTTTTTTGGCCCAATTTCAATTGTCTTTCTTAACCTCCGATAAAGTGAAAACTAAATGCAGGCTAGCTAGTCGATCATGACAAAGGTAAAACTCAACTAATTACTTAAAATTTTGACAAAAAATAAAAACTGATTCCTTACATTTTAGCTTGTACTATTACTTACATTTTAGCTTATACGTGTAAGCCATAGATTGGCTTTCAACATTTGTCTGGTAGAAAAAAAATCTTAGTGTTTTCTTCTTGCATGTGACAGTTTGACAATGAAAATGAATGTGTATTATCAGATGCAAACAGACCATCTTGAAGAATATCTAAGATACGACTTTCGACCAAAAAAAGGAAGAAGAATATCAAAACCTTATATTTTTGTATTTATCATTTACCAAAACAATTTTAAACTTCCACTCATAATCATCTCAATCTTGTTGATGACTTAGGGTGTTTTATTTAGGTCATCCATTTCAAAACTCCAAAATAGTGGTTACCATTCGAGTTAAAATAAGTCTATATTAATTTTTTTGGAAAAAATGAGTCGCTAGATACAAGGCTTTTTCATCCAATTGTCCATCAATTTAAATCACGTGGCTTGCACGTAACACTTTGTAGAATGTAATATCGTTATTTTCTAGCCCATAAACCCTTAATATTTCATTTAAGCTTCAAATCTAATTGTGCATTTACCTTGCAAAGTTAACTTCTTAGGCTACTTTCTTTCTGAAAAATGAGTCCTTAAACTCATTAAAATTGTCAATATATTCTCCAAAACATGCCGCAACAAATCACATGACTTAAATTGACAGATTAATATATTTTTTTCTTCCAAAAATTGACAGATTATTGGATAGAATAGGTTCAATTCTTACAATAGGGGAACTTGACAATTTTTAATGAATTTAAGAACTTATTAAAGTGCTTCTATTCCGTAAAAGCGTTTCAAATAGGAGCACATTGAAGTTTTTAATAAAAATGCAAGTACTTTAAAAAAAAAAAAATAAAAGGAAAAAACACTTGAAGTGCTTCTTTCAAAAATCACTTCAAGTGTTTTTTTTTTCTTAATCAAATTTTTTTGCAAAACAAGGTCGGAAGCATTTTTGGTGATATAACATGCTTGGTTATTTTAAATGACACACCCCGACCTTGAGATTTCCTACTCAAAGCGTCTGCCATTGCATTAGCACGTCCAGGATGGTACTCAATCGTGCAATCGTAGTCACAGACGCTTTGAGTAGGAAATCTCAAGGTCGGGGTGTGTCAGTTTGGTATCAGAGCCTAGGTTGCAGTCCTGCATATTTTATGAACTTCTTTAATTAATTTTGATATCTTCTGTCAGAACTATGCCACCTCGTAAAGAGCCACGTCGTGACGGCCAGCACGCCTTGTTTGGTCGGGGTGTGTCATTAAAGCACTTCCAAACATGCCCATAAAAAAATGTAAATATACTATTTTTAAACTCGTAAGAATTTTTACCTTTTTCAACCAACCATGATGAGAAGCGTTTTTTATAATTTAAAACGTGTTCTCATGACTTGAATCAATTTGAAAAAAAATTACATTTTCCAATAAAGATGCTCTTGCTTTCCACTTAGGTTAGTTTGAGTTAAGTCCTGATAACGCGTTTACTAAGTTCCTATATGTATTGTAAAAGATGAATTGATAATAATACTAATAATTGACCAAGAAAACAAATTATCCATTTCAAGTTTGATGATCCTTTCCTTTGTGCGAAAGGTTAAAGGACAAATGGAGACATATGGTGAAAGGGACGGCACCAGCACTGTTATAAGAAAGGTATAAAGACAAGAATAATACGAGCCAGTAGATGGTGATGGATGTAATGGCCCTTACCAAGAATGGTCGATGTTATTTTTCAATAAAAATTGCTGTGCACCATTCATTCAGTTTTAATTTCAGTTGAGTGAATCTGAGGGAGGGACCATCTTCATCTTCAAGCCTTGTGATCCTCTACATTTACAGTTTATATCATAATTCAAGAAGAAACATGCAGACGTGAGAGCGTGGTTGCGTCGGACAGAGAGTATATATGATTCATACATTTGCATTCGAGTTTGAAACATTATAAATAATTCAGGAAAGAAGTTTGGGATGCATGAGTACAAACCAACACCCTATCTATTAGGATATTGGACCACATGATTATTCGGCTAAGTAAGGAGTTTTTTTTCGGAGAAAGCTTTCCAAGCCTAGCATGGTCCACCACCAACATCACTCGTATTGTTTTCAATTTAGCCATCTATTACTAGATGCAGGGTTTATCATAAAATGTCTTGATGATATTAGAGATGGAATCTCCATATATAAGTTATATATTATTTTGTTATATATGAGACTATATTCTCCACCCCTAACGAGTGTCCCCACACATGGTCACGCAGAATTGGTCATTTCATTATTTTGAAGCTAAAGTCAATCTTTTCAAGTGCCCAATCAATATTCATTCACTAAAGTCAATGCTCTTCTTTTCGAAAGCCTCATTGGAGGCTGGAGCCAAAATCAATTCTTTCGAAGACCTAGTATTCAATTTATACCACCAACTTCACCGATATTCTTCCCAATTTAACCACCTATTAATAAATGTGGAGTTTTATCATAAAAGATTTCGGTGATATTATGGGTCGAATATAATGAGCTTCCTAGTTTGGTACAGAGTAAGCTAGCTACTAAGATGGGCTTACTAGTTTGGGTCGTAGTAAGCTACTCTAGCCAGAGTATTCAGGCTTGTGGGGCTTCTTGGTATATTATGGAAAAAGCTTAATTTGAATAGTTAATTACGCAGTGAATAACATACAACCAGTTATCATGATTATATATTCGGTTGGTTGTAATTACTAATGCAACAAATAACAGGGGCGAAGATATTTATTTACATGAATCAAGTGTGTACCATTTTGTAGGATCATTTTTGTACTTGCGTTCTTCTTTTTCATGATGATTCATGAGAAAAGTTCCCAAATGTGCCTCTAGGAGTATTCACACTAATACACCAATGACATATGATAGTGTGAGGAATTCGATTGTCCTAACAAGATCATTCACTTGGAACAATTAGTTTAGGCGATTCAAGGTGGTTTTCGACTTTTGGATTTTTCTCTCTTTTCTCTGAGAGACAAAACTGATTTCACTTAGCATATTAGAGAAAACATAAGTGTTAAAAATAGACACATTGCTACATCCTCTAGTCGTACCTCCCTATAGGGTTTGACTCCTACGCCTTGTGCTTTGTGTCAAGCCCATTCCTTTGCTCACTTTGAGCTTGTGACTTGGACCCCTTTTAATTAAATAAAGCCCAAAACCTATTTAATTAAAATCATGTCTAAAATGCCCAAATTATTAATCCAATATAATTAACGATTAATTACACCATTCATGTAACGCCGTTATTACTATTAATTAATTTAATTGCACATGTCATGAGTGACATCTAGCACCATGTCATGGCTACCTGAATTAGATAGAAGTATTCGTGATATAATCATGATACTCTTTTGAACCTTGATTATATTCACAATGCAATTCGATTCTTCTATTATCCATATTCGATCAAAATTTATTTAATATGGATGTTAGAAATGTGCGCAAAAGCCAATCATTATATGATACTTACAAATATTTCAAATGTTATACTATTCCAGATTAATCCAAGGACAAAGATTATTGTTTAAAGCCATTCCATTAAATGTTATACTCTTAAACGACGATTAGTCTAAGAAATATGTAATTAAGATAATGTAATATAAATAAATTAGATTCATGAGACATTTCTCTTTCATACACATATCCTAAACGTTTAGGATCATTGAATTGCAAATTGGGCATTGATAATCCGGATAATCAATACATGCTATGTCTTCTTTTCAGAGATTGACTGTTCTCGAGTCATTGGTGGAAAAGACACCAAGGCAAGTATGTAAGTGCTCAATAGAAATTAAGTCCATTGAACACAATCAACCAGGAGTTCTCATACCCGTGTAATTTGAGAACTCACTAGTTTGGATAATGCAAAGTAGTCCTTTAACCTAAGACACCACAATGTTCTTCTGGTTAGGTCTCTAATCTTTGACTATGTTAAATGCACTCTAATGTGTGAGGGTGTTTACTGCATATTGGGATTAAGTTACCCAATCATGGAGGCATGTGAGGGTACACCAAGGGATCTCTAATTAATCTTCAAACCGTTTGAAGGAGAATGCTCTAGGATATGATTAAGAGTCTATGACCATAGCACATGGATTCGATTTAGGAAGTACGCTCCAAATCACACTTAAAGTAATCATATAGACAAGAGAATCACATTGGATAACAGACATGAATAAACTATTAACCAAACAATGTCAATATGAGTATTGATATAGAAAAGAACCGCATGACATTTGTGAACACGAAATTTCTTGCAACAAATGAAACAAGAGCACGTGTACATAATAATATACGTATTAAACTAGGGAACTATTATTAGCACTCCAAAAATCTCATTCTACACTCCTCACTAGTGTATTTTTCTTTCTAATTATAGAAAGTTTGGAGTGCAAAATGAGATTTTTGGAGTGCCAGTAACAATTCTCTTAAATTAATGTTTATGGTTACAATCTTTGTGATTTATTCTCTTAGAAGAATATTCCTCTGATTCGATCTCCAAGGTGGAATTCGACTCAAGGGCGATGAACACTTGATCTTCGGGCTTGAAGTTTCTTCAAGGACGGTTGAGGTTGGATCTTGAACGAAATAGGACCAAGAGGAGTTTCACGTGGTGGATCGTCTTCGGCTTTGGTGGTGGATGAATCGACACATGTGTTTGTGCCTATTGATTCTCCACGAGCTTGATGAAGAACACTAGAGTTGGGGTGTTTGGTGTTTGCTTTGGCCAGAGAGTTTTCTGGTTTTCTCCAAGATTTTGGACTTGCTTCGTTTGTCTAAATTCTTCTTTATTGAAAATGAGCCTAGTATTTATAAGCGAGCGATTGAGTCTTATTTTAGAATCTCCAATATGAATCTCGTCATTTGTGGGATTGATTTTCAGATTTGATTTAATAAGTACTAATTATTTAATTTAACTCTTAGTTAATTTGAATCTTTAATTTAGGAAGTTAAACCCTAATTGATATAATTTGATCAAATTAAAGTTAGTTTGTCTCCTTTTCAATTTAGCTCGTAATTAAATCAGAATCTTTAACTCATAAATCAATACTAACGAATTTTTAGTTTATGGACTAAACTTCCAATAAAGCTAAAAATTTAAGAACTATTGCTTCAATTTCAATTACCTCTTTCAATTAGTTGGATAGTTGAACGAAAATAATCAACAAAACTAAATACATACTTGTCAATAAAAGCAGTCTGAATATCATTTTCCCTACTAATATCTGCCGTACAAGTACAAAGGTCAATTGGATGTGTCCATATGACTATTACATCAATTTTTTTCACTGTACAAATGGATGAACATGAGCTGACAGTATATCAATCCAATTCCAATTTCAGCCCTACACTGACGGCAATTTGGAGTTTCTCTCACCTGCTTTTAGATTGAAAAATTTTATTAAATAAAGCTCACGAGACACTCTGATAGATTTTCAAAAGCTTCAAAAAAAGGCCATCCACAAACAGAAATATTACATAATAACAAAGGAAAAATTATACGTAGCAGTCCCATATAAAACAAATACGTGAAAACAAATTTGAGAGAGAGAGAGAGAGATCTCAACACAAATTGTGGTCGATATCCATCCGACCTGTATAGACTCCCACTATCAACAACAAAAAGCAACAAAATCCCTTGAAGGATCCAACCTCATTATACAACTTGTCTGCCCTCCTCTCCTATCCTCCATTATTTATACAGTACCTACCGGACTGGAAAAGAGCATAGCTACTCCGATGGAGCAGTACTTACTGGCTAGCTGCTAACCCTTGAGGGAGAGCCGTACGCTTGAAATTATTTTTCAGCAGACTAGCTAATTTATTAGCTACTGGTGCTGTAAATTTCGATATATATATTTTTTTTGCATCTGGAAATTAATCAGAAAATTGCTTGATGCTTCTTTTATCACCTTTGAGGGAGGGTCATCATCATCATCAGCTCAAAGATGAAAAACAGTTAGGTGATGATGGTGGCGTGGAGAGTAGTTTTGCTTTTAATGGCGGAAATAACACGGTGCTTGATTTCCCAGAGTTTTCGGGAGGAATGGGAATGGGGAATCTGCTGGATAGCATCGACTTCGATGACCTCTTCATTGGCATCCATGACGGAGACGTCTTGCCGGATTTGGAGATGGACTCGGAAATACTTGACTTTTCAGTTCCAGCACCCGCCGACGAAATCAACACAAAAACAACACCACCACCACCATCCAAAGGGAAAGAGGAGGTTGCTGATGATTACTATAATACAACAAAGACTACGACGACGTCGTCCAAAGTGGAAGACCAGGAGGAGGAGGATTTGCATGGACATGGTGAGGTTGTTGCAGCCGCAGTTAGTATAACGAGTATTAATAATAATTCAGGGTTGAATCAGAATTACTCCAGTTCCAGTACTACTACTACTCCGGATCTTCGAGGAGATCAAGAAATAGTGAGTAAAAGAGATGGTATTAATCAAATTAGGGCAGCTCATCGTCCCTCCTCCGGATCCACCCGAAGAAAATCAGCTGACCACCAATTAGCAACAAAGTCTTCACCCACAGCCCAATCCAAAAAGTCTCATGGGAAGCGAAAAGTTAAGGTACATACTAATATACTGCATAGTTTTTATAATTATCAATTAAATTTCTAGGTTTTGCAGTACAAGTGTTACTTTAGTTGGATGAAATATAGATATAGATATATATATATATATATATATATATATGAGAAGCTCTTACTGTGTAATACGTATAGATAACAACTCTCTCTCTCTCTCTCTCTCTCTCTGGGTCATGGGATTTTCACTAACTTCATCAACTGCAAAGAATTCACGGGAATCACGCAGGAGCGGATTGTAATGTGTTCATTTATTTTCAAGTTTGTGAATGGCAATGTTCTAAAAAAGTTAAAGAATGACAATAATTGAGGGTAGAGAGAGAGAGAGAGAGTTGTTTTTTCTTTTGTATCTTTTCAACTATTTGGTAACTTTTAAAAAGGTTTTTGCTATTACATATGCATTGTGGGATCTGAAATTGAATTGTGTGTAGGTGGATTGGACACCAGAACTGCACAGGAGGTTCGTGCAAGCAGTAGAGCAACTAGGGGTGGATAAAGCAGTCCCTTCTAGGATTCTAGAGCTTATGGGAATAGATTGTCTCACTCGCCACAATATTGCTAGCCACCTTCAAGTACAATACTTTCCCTTTAATTATATTTCCCCACCTATAATTATATACTACTCTATTCCATCTCTAGCTAATCTCGTTAATTAGCCTTTACACATAACATATATACTGTAGATGGTGCTTTATCGCAGTGATGGAAATCAATCATGCCTATGCATCATGGTGTGGGTTTGATTTCCACTGATCTCTCTCCCCTAACAACCAACAATTTATCCACTGATGCTATTGTTTGTAAAAATAAATGAAGAACATGAAACTAGCTGTAGATAGCTTATTCATTTGTCAGCCTGCATTTTAATTTTTTTGGTTGTATTTTTGGTCTCTTATTTAGTTTAGAGAAAAGGATAATTTCCTTCAATATTGATATTCCAACGAGCGGTATAAATAGGGTTTTCTCTAAAAGAGAAACAAATCTATTTGGGAATTACAAAGATGATTGTTTCTTTCACGATTTTGGAATTCGTTTTAGTTACATTTCCAATACATTTAATTTTATAAATTATCATTTAATGTGCAGAAATATCGGTCGCATAGGAAACATTTGCTAGCCCGTGAGGCAGAGGCAGCTAGCTGGACCCACAGACGGCAAATGTATGGGGCAGCAGCTGCTGCCGGAGGAGGAGCAGGAGCCAAGAGTAGAAGGGACGTCATGATGATGAATAACCCTAATTGGCTTAATGCACCCACCATGGGTTTCCCTTCGATAACTAGTACTTCACCTCCTCCCATGCACCACGCTCAGCACCACCACCAGTTGATCAGACCCTTACATGTGTGGGGTCACCCCACCATGGACCAATCCATGATGCACATGTGGCCGCCAAAGCATCATCTTCCCCACCATTTCCCATCTCCAGTACTACCACCTCCACCACCAGCTCCTGCACATGCATGGCCTCCTGGTCCGCCACCTCCTCCAGACGCTTCGTACTGGCACCACCCTCACTCTCACCACCCGCGTGTAAGTTCTCTATGTATTCATATATATATATATATATATATATATATATATATATATATATCTCTCTCTCTCTCTCTCTCTCTTTCTCTCTCTCTCTCTAAACAAATTGGTTTAGTTCTCTATCTCTGTGTCTAATTAAGTAAAGTGCTTCTTAGTATAATTCTCTATCTCTAGGTCATTTCCTATTTCAGTTTTTTTGCGTCTTTTGTTTATATTTGTTAAAGATAAAGTTTAATTGGTAACTGTATTCAGTTTTCCAAAAACTGAATGAAAGTTGAAAATTAAATCGCAAATTTTGAAACCTTATTACAAAAGTTGTTTTTAGTTTTCAAGAACTAAAAATAGTTGTTAAACAAGTTGACTTTCTTGGTTAGAGTAGTGTGCTCCATCTTCTACACTTAAGTTTGAATATTTTTTCGTAGTTTAGATAAATTTATATATATCCTATTGTTTTGTACATATAAAAATGAAAAAAGACTTTAACTCAATCAACATTGGGTTCTAATAAATGAGTACTAAAATGTATTTATGACTTGATGGTCTAGGCTCTGGACGCACTAACTCCAGGAACACCATGTTTTCCAAGGCAGCAGTTGGCTGCTCCGACGGTAACTAATCATTCCTTACACTCTTGGAGTTTGTAGTTTTTGTTGGTACAAATACAATACAATGAATAACCTTTTTGGATCATTAAGTACGTACCATAGATTAGGTGATACGTTGGATGGCATCTTTTGTGAATGCATGTGATTATATTTTGTACGTTGGCTGAATTACTTTTGTTTGAATTTGTTTGATGCAGCAGAGATTTCCCACCCCACCTGTCCCAGGCATTCCACCACATGCCATGTACAAAGTTGAACCTGCAGGCATTGCTGTCCCCACTCCACAACAATCTGGCCCTCACACTCTTCTCGATTTTCATCCGGTAAGTCAGTTAGTACTCAATTCATAGAATTATTTCTTGGAGAAATTGTTCTCGTGCGTGTACTCATTGGTGACCATGAATCCTTGGTCACTGGGTGATCAAGAAAACGAGACTCTTATTTATTATTTGCATATGTAAATTCAAAATCGTTGATGTTGCAATAGTAGTAACTTTAGTTTAGAACTAATTGAGGATGACAATTTAATCTCTTTTGATTATATGTGACAGTCAAAAGAAAGCATAGATGCAGCTATTGGAGATGTTTTATTGAAACCATGGCTCCCTCTTCCACTTGGCCTAAGACCTCCCGCTACCGATACTGTCATGGTGGAGCTACAACGACAGGGAGTTCCGAAAATTCCACCCTCCTGTGCTTGAACCTGACCAGATTGATACCACATTTTATAATGTTGTATCAATTTTGATGGTGTTTGTTCAAGACAACAGAGGTAGAAAACCCCAAATTTGACGACATGTCCTTTCATAGATAATATTGTACGCATCGACCTGCTCCGCGAGTTTTCTTCTCTTTCTTTTCTTTTTGGCCCGTCATTTTTCTAGGCCTTCTTCCATAAGCTAATTGAGTATAAACTACTTTTTATGTATACAAGACGCCTTATTATATTAGCATATATCTGTCGGAATAAAGCGAATGATTTTTGGAGTGGTTGTTCTGAGTAAATAAATTACGAGCTTTTTATGCTCAAACACTGTTAATTGCTTTACTTTCTACAATTATATGGTCACGTTTGGTATGATGGAAGAACAAAATGGTAAAATATCAATGCTTTAAAACTAATGCATAAAGTTCTTTCAGCCTGGGTATAATTTGAAAGTTGATCTCAATTTCTTACTTGAGTTATCCAATCTAATTCAACCCTAAGTATTAAATTAAGGGATACTTTAGATGCGGTCCTTAATCCTTAACATTCTTTGACTAAAACCTTAATGGTTTTCAAAGTTTGATCAAAGTCCTTTGACTTTGTACACCTCATTATATTACTATTAATATTTATATTTTTATAGTTTTGACAATAATTGTTTGATATTTTATGAGATTTATAATCCTATAAATTTAAAGTCCCTCATTATAATACTATTAGAAATTGTTACAATAAAAAAATTCAAACATTTTGATTGAATAAATGGATAAAAACTATGTAACAATAAGAAATAATAAATGGCAAAATAATGTATCCATAGAGTTAAAAAAATTGGTACATTTTACAAAAAAAATGATACATTTCACATATAACAAAGTGGTACATTAATAAAGAAGAATGGGTACATTATAAATAAATTAGGATACAAATAAAAGATTAAAAAATTATGAATACAAATGAATTTTTAAAAAATATGGGCGCTAAAAGACTTTAATATATGGGTACAAATTAAAACTAAAAAGAAAATACTACAAATTTAAAAAAAATGTTGCAAATTAAAAGTGGGTACAAACTAAAAATATAAATATATGATACAAAGTTTAGCCATAAAACATAAATATACCATATGTAATTTTTCTATCATTGATTAAATATACAAATGTCACGTGACGGTAAACACATGGGTACACATACAAAATAAAACTTTAAAAAATATGGGTACAAATAAAAAATTAAAAGAAAATTGGTACAAATTAAAAAAGGTTTGCAAATTAAAAATAGGTACAAACTAAAAATAAAAATATATGATAAAAAATTTAGCCATAAATATAGATATACTAATTGTAACATTTTTAACACTAAAGGAATATATTTAAAAATAAAAATATTTTATTATTCAAATAATTAATGATGTTATTAATACTCAAGGACCTTGATAAAAAATTGAAAATGAATAGGGTTTTAATCAATGTAGTAGCAAAATGAAGGATGTGAACCTAATTTCTCCTTAAATTAATCTGGCCTATAAAAGGCAATCTAAAAACATTTCAAATTGAAAGTTAAACGGTTCTGCAATTTGCAGCAGGCTTGCGCAAATGTGGGTGGCTTCCATTCCTTGCATTTGATTGTGGGTGCTCCATAAGTTTGCAGTATTTATTCATATGAGTATCTTTTTCTTTATAAATAACCTAGGGATGTATCCCAAGTGGTTAAATGTGACTCAATAAACTCTTCACTATGATAAAACCACATTTGAATTTTTCTCCCGCCTTACCCAAGATGCCACAGCAGCTGGGAATATCTCAAAAAACCAACTCAGATTATGCTCCTCAACAAACCAATCCTTTGTTAACAATGTCCAAACTAAAGGTAGCAGGGCACTTGGAAATGCTGCCAACGAGATGATTCGCGTTCTCCATAGGGGATAATTATTGCGGTCAAGTTTGATCGTGAGGAAGTTGTAAACATTAGAGATGGGGGGTTGAAGTGGGAGTGGCAGCAGCGGAAGTAGACATGATGAGAACAAAAGTTTTCATTAGAGTTTAGATGGATGATATACCATATAAGAATCTGGGTTTGGTATAATATTGCTCGAGCACGATGATTAGAGTTGTTTATGTAGTGATGTATTTGTTCTCGACCACTTGACAGTGTCCTTAACAATTGAACAACAATGATCCAAATGAAAAGTTGACCTCCCTCATAGTAAAAGACTTTTGTAATTGGCCCTTGAGGCTGTTGGGATTTCGTTTTATGTTGCAAATAACCTGCAAATGTTGTTGTGCCCTGACCCAAACTTTTTGTCACTTTCAATAATTGGATCTTCCCCTACAGTTAGGTAGACATGACATACCACTAAATCTTTAAGAATGTAAGTTTGACATCTTAATTAGATGATGATCCTCACATCTTAGCCGTTCATCGTAAATTGTGCAGCCAGTTTTCGTTAAATATTATTTGTGTTTAATTTTAAATAAAAAATTCAAAATTTTTTCTGCCTACACGAGATACGATGAACGGTTAGATGAGGATCCTTAGTATCCCCACAATTTAGATCCAGATTCGATCCAAATCCATCTTAATTGAACGAGCAAGTGTTTTCAGCTGGTACAATGGGATTCGAAGACACTTTCAGGAGCGCTGCAGTAATTAAGCCTTCAATAAACAGCCTAAACCTATACTTAGCTTAAAATCATTTGTTGGCGTTTTTTTTTTGAGTAAATTGTAGCTATGGTCCCTTAACTTTAACTCAATTGGAGCAATGGTCCCTCAACTAAAAATTCATTACCATTGGTCCCTCAACTTATCAAAACGTGCAGCTATAAAAATCCATTACCATTGGTCCCTTAACTTTAATTCAACTGGAGAAATGGTCCCTTAACTTTAACCCAATTGTAGCAATGGTCATTCCAATGTAACTCGTTTTGACAAAATTTTTGACATAGTTGATAAAAAGAACCATAATTAGACACTTTGATGAGTTGAGGGACCCTAATCGTATAAATGGTCATTCCAATATAACTTATTTTGACAAAATTTTGACAAAATTTATGAAAATGACTATAGCTACACATTTTGATAAGTTGAGGGACCAATGGTAATGAATTTTTAGTTGAGGGACCATTGCTCCAATTTGATTAAAGTTGAGGGACCATTCGTACAATTTACTCTTTTTTTTTTTTTATGAACAAAGAAATTTCATTAACCACAAGGGATGCATAAAGCATGGCAATACAACAAATATCTCCAAAGAGAAGGGTTCCACAAATAACAAGATCACGTCATAATTCTAATTTGTATAACGGTTGGTTTATTTACTCCACATACTCATACTTTCTACATACCTCCACACTTTCCACGTACACCCTACATTAACTTTGTGTTCCATATACCTTGTTATAATGTCAAATAATGGTTATTTTGCTTAATTCCGTTAGAACTTCTATCCATTTTGTGTTCCTTTAAACCCTTTATTTTGGATAGAAGGTCTAACAGAGTTAGCCAAGAGGACCATTGCTTCATATTATAATAAGTTCAGGAACTAATATACACGAATTTTTAGTTCAAGAATCAAAGCTCTAATGAGCTGAAGTTCAGGAATCATTGGTCAATTGTGCTAAAAATTATCTCTTGGTTGATCATGGTCCTATGTTTTAAAATTCTTTTAACTGCGGTGATCAAAGCCAAATTAAAGAATTTGTTGAACTACTAGTGCTAAAAAAAAAAATTTAAAAAAATAAAAAATGTTAAAATTCAAGGCCCAATACATGAGCCCATTAACACCGTACAGTGCAGGCCATTTTTCATTTGTATAAAACAGCTGCAGAGGGAGTGAAAAGAGAAGGGAAAAGAAGTGCGAGGTTTTCTTGTTCAAGAGGAAAGCAGAGAGAGGAGAAGCCGAACTTCGACCATGGCACCTCAAGATCCAAACGCCCCAAGCGGCAGCGGCTCCGGCAAGCGCAGTGAGGATTCCGTTAAAGTCCCCGCAACGGATCCCAAGAAGAAAGATGATAAGAAGGATGAGGACTTGGTAAGCAATTCCAGGGGTTAGGGTTTCGTTCACTGCCTGTTTGGTTCTCCAGAAAATTTATTAAGCTGAAGTTCCTGCACCTTATTCATGTCTATTTGTATCAAAAGCTAGAACTGTGGAGTATAAAAATCGAGTTTTTTTTACTGAATCAAGGTCGTGTTTTAATTTCTTTATTCTTAATTAGTTCATGAGTTGCGATGCATTCGACTGTTGAATTGATTAACAACGATGTTTACGGTTTAGTATTCTATGAAAATTTGCTTCTTTAACTGAGCTGCATTGGATTCTCGTGCAGTCTGAGGAGGATTTGGAGTTGAAGAACCAATTAGAGTTGTACGTCGAGAGGGTTCAGGATACTGATCCTGGTGTGCAGAAAAATGCTCTGGAGAGTATGAGGTAGACCCTTTTTGTCCCCTTAAAAGTTAGTAATTGATAATCAAGCAACATGGTTTGTAGTGTAATTAGCTTATAAAATACCCTTCTCTTGTCTATGGCACTATGGGTAATCGAATTCTATGTCGCCTATTTTCTCCCTCTCCTGTAATCACTATCTGTGAATTATATTCTATACTTTCTTTCAAGTTTCAATTTTTATTGAGCTGTTTTTAAGGGAATAGAAAAATGTGTAGAAATAGAATATTTATGAAATTCTAAGTGAAATTTACTTGATATTCTCAAAAGGGAGCAAAGTATAAATGTAATATTTTCTTCTACAGTGAACTGATTTTCTTGATGCTTTATCTGCTATCTTTTAAGTTATAGCTACAGGGCCATTGAATGAAAGAAATGCGTCTTTGAGCCCTTTATATTTATGTTTATTTGTTTTTATGGTAAAGAAACAAGGGTAAAGAGGGGTTGGCTTTGGGGTATTTTATTTTTCTTCCTAGTGAATCTGTAAAGAGGCATTGGTAGTCGGCAGTATATATTGCACTATAAAGATCCAAAAGGTTCTTTGGTGGGAAATTGTTTTGTCGCTCGAAAGCTGTTGAGCCTAGACTCTCTAGAAAACGTAAATTTATGAAAATCAGAGTGGTTTTCTAACTCTGACCAACACCATTACGGCTGTGATGTGTGTGTATGATTATTATGTTATAAATGCAATTTACACCTGATAGTCATCTGCAATCTTTGGTCAGTGTAGAAAGTGATTGATTTGTTATATTCATTGCTTTACTATTACATAGAAGTTACCATGCTTCATACCCGGATTGGAACCAGTAATCTTTTCTTATATAGTTTTATCTCATGTGGTGTGGCCTGACACAAAATTTCATCTCATAGGCAGGAAATTCGTACCTCAACTAGCTCCATGACTTCAGTTCCAAAGCCATTAAAGTATCTTCGCCCGCATTACGGAACTCTAAAAGCTTACTATGAAACAATGGCAGAATCAGAGTTGAAGGTATACTCATCTACATCTCATAGAATATGTATAGTTCATGTATTTGTACCCCGCCAGCTTTAATAGTTCACTGTAGTTTAATTAATCTACGTTCTCTTACTCGCAGAAATACCTAGCAGATATATTGTCCGTTTTGGCACTCACAATGTCAGCTGAGGGAGAACGGGTATGCTAGATTATTTTAAAATTTCTGTTCAATTATTCTCCTTGTTGGTTGGTTTAGGTTATTGTATTTATACTAGTATCCTTGCTCATTTTAGTTCTGGTTCACCTTCTTTGTGATATTCAAAACTATTGTATTCATCTTGTGTATATGCCCACCACTTACAGGAAAGCTTGAAGTACAGATTGTTGGGTTCAGAGGGTGATATTGGTTCATGGGGACACGAATATGTCAGGTCAGACTAATCTACTTTAGAACTTTCCACTTGGGAAATTTTGTGGTATTATAGTATCATAATTCCCAACCTATTTAGGCTTTTTTGGGGTTTTAAAGGTCCTTTGGAGTAATGTTTGAATGTGTGTTCAGAAGTGGCATATATAAAGATAAATTTGCTCACTAATGAGTAATGATTGACTTTCTTGTTTCTAATCAGGAACTTAGCTGGAGAAATTGCTCAGGAGTTTGCTAAGCGACAGGTTTGATATCTATTCTGTGCATATGAAATAGTAACATTTTTATTTGGAAAGTTACGTTAGGTTGTCCGGAGCATATTTTTACATTGTTCTCAATCATTTCTTTATTGTTTACTTGTGGAATTGAGATCAGCACACGCCTGATTAATATAGCTAGGCTCCAGGGTATGGTCATTTGTTTCTGTTGATGTATATGACATGCTGTGGAGTTGGATTGCGTTCAATACCAGTATCCCATGTGTATATTAGTTCCTTAGCCATATCTTCCTTTACTTATCTATTCTTGGTATCCTTAAATTTGTTTCTGGAGATGTGTCAGTAAATAAGCGAGACGAGACTTAATGTTTCATGTCATTGTTTATGGTCTCCTTACAAAAATTTATTCTAAATTTTCACTTTTTTATACTTGTAACAGGGTGAAGAGGCCCCAATTGAAGAACTAATGGAACTAGTGCAGCAAATTGTTGCTTTTCACATGAAGGTAAGATTCGTAACATCTTTACGCCTTGAATTTTTTTTTCCTTCTAACTAGAGTAGACGATCAAGTTACACAAAATGCTTGATAATTTAAAAATGCCTTGCTGAAGTTGGGTTAGATGTAAAGCCAAATCAGGCTCCGGTTCATTTGTGTTCTAAGTAGAGTTCTAGCTTGTATTATCTATCCCATTGCAAACAAAAGCTTGGAAATGTGTATAAAAACGTTCCAAGAAGTACTTAAATGCAGCAATATTTAGTCGTTCAGCTTGAAGCCTTCAAGTGGATTATAAAACATTGTTCACAAAATTTCAAAATCGGAACTGCTCTTGTTGATGCACTTCAAGCCATTTAATTCAATTGAAGGGGTAAATTTCCATCTGGAAGATAGAAAATCCAAATTTGTAAACAGTAGACTGTTCAATTGGGAAACTGTTTTGGTTTTGCTTCTAATTATTTGTTCTGCATTGCAGCACAATGCTGAACCTGAAGCTGTCGACCTTTTAATGGAGGTAAAATTTATTAATTAATTCTTCAATATTCTTTGCCTGTGAAGCCTTCTTGTTCTATCCCTTTCTTCCTGGGCCTGATAGTTTGACCAATGGCCAGGTTGAAGACCTTGATCTGTTAATTGAGCATGTTGATAAAACAAATTTTAAGAGGACCTGTCTCTACCTCACCAGTTCAGCAAGGTAAGCAGATGAAGTTTAGAAATTTCTATTTGCATGTGACATTCTTTTGGGGTAAAAAGTGGCATAGTTTCTCACGACTACTCAGAAGTCCGATTTAAGTTGATAACTGAATTTTTCTTTAAACAAGTTCATAACATCAGATGTGGAGGAAATATATGGAGGTATTCCTATATATGCACCTCCCTAAGGACTTAGTTTTTCCAAATTCTTTGATTTTGCTTCTTTGGGGGATGATGTTAGAGCATCTACGAGACTTTTCAATACCAAGTGAACCTGCTTTCCAATTTGGATTGCATTCTAGTTAGTTTAGGGTTTTAGTTATTTTCTTCTTTCTTGTCTGAAATTTATTTTGTATTTAGTTTGGCAGATCGTATTTATTAGGCTTTTTTAAGTGTTCAGGTCATTTTTGAAGCATTTCACAGGGGTAGGGTTGAATTGTTAGTTAAGCAAACAAGGACCAGGATGCTAGGCTTACTAACCCTAGTATAAATCTCTTTTAGGAGGCTCAATATGCATTTTACCCAGTTTACCTCAGAAAATTAGATTTAGAGTCTATGTATGCCCTAGAACTGATCTATCGACTTTTGAAATTTGATCCCATTGCTTTTTCTCTATTGTTTCAACTTTCCTATTATTAATTGCCAGAAATTCCATTTCAAGTGCATTACCATAAAACGTTTTAAAGGTTTCAGTTGCAGAATTTGGCTGTAAAAAAATAATATGCCATGTTTTTTTTCCTTATAGTCACAGAATATTGTGCACCAGATGCTTTTATAGACTCGTGAGACTCTTCATTTCTTAGTTTTTGTATATCATATATTAAGTCGCTGCCAGGTGCCATTGTATTATTTGTTCTTTCATTCTCCTTGACTCTTCTCCCCAGTGCTGACTTTTTTCTACTTATTTTACGTATTGCAGATACCTTCCTGGACCAGATGATGTTCTAGTTCTGGATATTGCATACACAATATATATGAAATTTGAAGAATATCCAAATGCACTTCAGATTGCACTGTTCCTTGATAACATGCAGGTTTGTGCTATGCAACAGTTTTGATATTTCTTGAAACATGTATTTATATATTATTGTTTGAAACATGTATTTATAATTATAGTTGAGTATGCAACTGTTCATTTTCTTTAGTGTCTGAGAGAAGATTATTTCTCTGTGAAATGAGAAGTTTGCAGTATGTATATGTTCTATATGTCATTACCTGTATCTGGTCTTTACATATTTCTAATGATTTGGTACCAACAATCATGATTGTATGCATGCAGAATATAAAGAACGTCTTTACATCATGTGATGATCTGCTTCGTAAAAAGCAATTTTGCTACATCCTTGCTCGACATGTAAGTGTTGAATTTTTGTTATTTTTCATTTCCTTCTTTTTATGAAGGAATGCATGCGTATGTTCCTTGTCAAAACATGTTGTAATCTATGTTCTGAAATAGAATTATATTCTCTTCTCATGATACACTCATGGTGAGATTTTAACTTGATTCCTTGACAGGGAGAGTGAACTGTGATGGGTTCTGGGTGGGGTAGTGTATCCTCTTGTTCCTTGTTCTTTCTCTCTCTTTGGCTTGTTATTATAAGATAAGTGGGTGCATGTAGTTAGGTGTCATTGCTTAAGTGATATCAATTAGCCTTGGAAGTATTTTGTGCATTTTTCCTGAAAGGTAACATTGCACGGTAATGTCGTATGGTATATTTTTTATGCTTGTTTACTTAAATATAATAATTTTAATCGCATTTATATTTCATGCAGGGTATTAGTTTTGAGCTTGATGATGAGATGGTTGCGGAGGATGATGACAGGGAAGTATTGCAGGAGATTATCAACAATACTAAGCTAAGTGAAGGTTATCTTACTCTTGCTCGTGATATTGAGGTCATGGAGGCCAAAACTCCAGAGGATATCTACAAGGTTTGAACTTCTGATTATTTGTAATGCTTGATTATTTATAATGCTTGATCTACACTGATATGCATGTCTACAATGTTTGTGGGATGTGTAGTGAGAGAAAATAAATGCAATATAATTGTGTTTTGTTCATTGCAGTTGTGTAATTTATATTATCCTTCTTATCCCTTCTCTGATAATTATATTGTCTTGGAATTTTCATTTAGGCACACTTACTTGATGGCCGTGCAAGTGCTGGTGCTAGTGTTGATTCAGCAAGACAGAACTTGGCTGCAACATTTGTTAACGCTTTTGTAAATGCTGGATTTGGTCAGGTAAAATTTTTTACACTTGATGTATCTGTTAAAAAGTTGATGATTTTTGGAGTTGATTGACATGCATTCTTTGATGCTTCTTTTTGGTGCAGGATAAGTTGATGACAGTCCCATCAGATGCCTCAAGTGGAGGCTCTTCAGGAAACTGGCTTTTCAAGAATAAAGAGCATGGGAAGACAAGTGCTGCAGCAAGTCTGGTATGCATGACCATATTACCTTGCTCATTTTATCATCTTATTTTTAACTTCATTTTACAATCTTCTTTGTTATTCTTCGTGACAGGGTATGATTTTATTGTGGGATGTTGACTCTGGACTTGCCCAAATTGACAAGTATTTCCACAGCAACGATACCCATGTTATTGCTGGTGCATTATTAGGGGTTGGGATTGTTAATTGCGGTATCAAGAATGATTGTGATCCTGTGCGTACCTCTATCTTTTCATCAACAGAATATAACATTTGAAATGCATCTCTGAATCTTAATTCCTTTTACAGGCGCTGGCACTTCTCGGCGAGTACATTGATAGAGAGGATCCATCTATCCGGATTGGTGCTATAATGGGCCTTGGGATTGCATATGCTGGTTCTCAGAACGAGCAGGTAAAGTGTCTTGGCTTTTTCTTGTTGATATATCTGGCAGGCAACAGAAAATTTTCCATTTACTATGGACCTACTCTATGCATCATTCTTGGCTCAAGAATCACATGAGAAGAGTCAGTCAAACCTTCTTTAATCACTACTGCCCTTGGATGTGCTGATGCAGGAGTTTGTTAGTTTGGTTAGAGTCTGGATTGATCTGTTGTTATACGTTAATTTCCATTTAAAGCTAACTTATCCTTCTTTTTTCAGATACGTAGTAAGCTGACTCCTATACTTAATGATGCAAAAGCCCCCCTTGACGTGGTTGCATTTACTGCAATCTCATTGGGGTTGGTATACGTTGGTTCCTGCAATGAAGAGGTTGCTCAGGCAATCATATTTGCACTAATGGACCGAAGTGACTCCGAGTTGGGGGAGCCCCTTGCTCGGTTGATTCCCCTCAGCCTTGGACTTCTGTACCTTGGGAAGCAGGTAAAATCCTGCTGAACTTTCTGGAATTCATTGTTTATTCCCTCCACTTTTTACAAAATCATGTGCTTTTCTTTCGTGCATGATTTTTGTTTCGTTTGATGTTTGTTGTGCAGTTTAAGCTTGTTTGTTAATGTCATTGTGCCCAAAGAGGCTCATTACAATGTTAAACTCAATAGTTCACAATTCTAATGGTTTTTGGAGTTTACTTTCTCACAGGAAAGAGTGGAGGCCACTGCCGAAGTTTCAAAGACATTTAATGAAAAAATAAGAAAGCATTGTGATATGACTTTGCTTTCTTGTGCTTATGCAGGAACAGGCAATGTTCTTAAGGTAATATTTTAGGGAACGATTATTTGCACTCCAAAAACCTAATTGTGCACTCCTTATAAGAGCATTTTTCTTATTAAATATAGAAAGTTTGGAGTGCACGGTTAGAATTTTGGAGTGTCAATAACACCTCCCATATTTTAACGCTACTAAAATATCATTTGAATTCTGTCACGTTTATGAAGTTGGGAACTCTTTTCTCATTAAGTTGGAAACTCTTTTCTCGTGCAGGTCCAAAACCTTCTCGGTCATTGTTCACAACATCTTGAGAAGAATGAAACTCACCAGGGACCCGCAGTTCTTGGAATTGCTATGATATCAATGGCTGAAGAATTGGGAGTTGAAATGGCGATTCGTTCATTAGAGCATCTTTTACAGTATGGAGAACAAAATATCCGTCGGGCAGTTCCGTTGGCACTTGGTCTCCTTTGCATATCAAATCCAAAGGTATTAATCTGGTTACGTCCATTGTGACAGTTAAAAAGCCTTTAAAAGTAAAACTTTTACTTCCAATGCTAGCTCAACTGCCCTTGAAATCTAACCATTCATGTATTGAGAGTTCGAATAGACATGGAGCAGTGATTTTTGAAATACTTATCTTGACTAGTGATTTTATATTGGGAAGTTAAGCTACTTGGGTTATACTTGCCTTTCTTACTGTTCTATTTGGGTGTTTCCTCCAGGTCAACGTTATGGACACATTAAGCAGGCTTAGCCACGATACGGATTCAGAAGTAGCAATGGTAACATATTACAGCATTCAATATCTCCATTTTTGGCATATTTTTCATAGTAAGTGTGTCTAATATTCCATTTGGATTCTTCAGGCTGCAGTGATTTCCTTAGGTTTGCTAGGTGCGGGAACCAACAACGCTAGAATAGCTGGCATGCTTCGCAATCTTTCAAGTTATTACTACAAAGATGCCAGCCTTCTTTTCTGCGTAATACATCTCGAGTCCTATCTTTATGTTCATTCATTTTCCTTTTGAGTTTTCCAGCCTGCAGTTATATATATCTTTGGCTACTGTCTGCAGGTGCGAATTGCTCAAGGTCTTGTTCATTTAGGAAAGGGTTTGTTAACTCTGAATCCATACCATTCTGATCGCTTCTTGCTATCACCGTGAGTAACCTTGTTTGCAAATACACCCTTGTCATTACTACTGACAGAATGGTTCTCGGTGGCTTAGTCTTAACATTTATAAATTATCTTTCTACTTACAGAACGGCACTTGCTGGAATCGTTACCGTGCTGCATGCATGTCTTGATATGAAAGCCGTCATTCTGGGGAAATATCATTACATTCTCTACTTTATTACTTTGGCAATGCAGGTTGGTGTTTGAACACTTTCTTCTTTATACGCTGCTTTCCCCGGTAATTAGATTTGATCTTTCTCACTATTGGTAGTTGTTTTTCTTGTGCTAGCCGAGAATGTTGTTGACTGTGGACGAGAATCTCAAACCACTGTCAGTCCCTGTTCGAGTGGGACAAGCTGTTGATGTGGTTGGCCAGGCTGGTCGTCCCAAAACGATCACGGGTTTCCAGACCCACTCAACACCGGTTCTTCTTGCTGCGGGTGATAGAGCGGAGCTGGCTACCGAAAAGTATGAATTTTTCCCTGTAGAGCTTACATTTCACTGACTTGCTGTTTTACCGCTATGACACGCTAACAATTGTTTATTTCTTACAGGTATATCCCCCTGTCTCCCATCTTGGAAGGGTTCGTTATCCTGAAAGAGAATCCAGACTACAGGGAAGATAACTAGTTATCCGGTTCGCCCAACAAATGTCTGGAGAGTAATCTTTTGATGAATGCCATATTTTTCTTGGAAGCATGTTTTTAGTAACTGCATTCAGTGACTGTTGATTGTGTAACATGACTCTGTATTACTTTAGTTTTAATTACTCGTACCCTTCGCTGTATCTGGTGAACTCATCAAATTTGTGAAATCTCCCTTCTGAAACGATGGCGACAATCGTGAAGAATTTCATTTTGTTTACCAAGTTTTCGACAAAACATGTTAGTGTGAAGTTGAGCTCAACCGAAGAAAGTCTCGGAACCCGAACCCGAACCCAAGTCAACTCGTTTCACGTTGGGTGTGGTTGGGTTCATATTTCTTTTGCAACCTAATGAAACCCTATCCCAAGTTGTACATAATGAGTTAAGTGTTGGGTTGACCTTCCAGAGCGGTTGTAAGCGACAGACTCTCAATTTATTTTGTTGAAGTTTATCTGTATGTAGGTTCGAATCCTGCCTCTCCCACTTGTTTGTTAAGAAAAATGGCTCGAGTCAATGTTCGACTACCAGGCTCCACGGGCCACGGCATTGAAGTCCTAACTCTGAATAGGAGGAGGCCATGGCCTCATTTCTCAATGGGAATACCAGAATAAGATTTGAGCATTAGTTTTGGACAAGTTAATTTCTCTCTTGGCGAAAGTGATTGATTGATGTCCTTGAACGTAGAAAGAACATTGTCGAACCCCTTATATCTTGGTGAGGTGTTCTCGTGTTCGCTCTCCGGCACACACTCCACATCCCGGGATGGATACCCGTTCGACGACATCCCTTACGTGTTCACCGGCGACCAAAACCCCCTGATCTACGATTGACTACCAACCTTCTCTGGTAAACTTTCCTCAAAACGGATGGATCTATCAAGAAAGATCTTTCACTGACTCGGAATAATAAATCATTCGAGAATCGAGACTAGATATCGAAAACTAGCAATAGCAGCCAAAGTAACAGGTGCGTGAAATAATAATCATTTGAGGCTAGATATCGAAAAAAACTGTAGCTTTTCGGAATGACTAGTGAAATGTTCAAGTAGAATGCTCATTCTCAATCTCCTTATCTCGAGCGTAATCGAATCCATGCAAATACTAACATATATGTAATTGATTCCTCTCCTGTGCAGGACTAAGTGCAAAAACTAGGCCTTCAAGAAATGAAATCTACAAAAGGAGATCATGTCTTCAAGCTGTCTGGGGCAGAATTAAGTCAACATTCCGATTTGGACACCGTTGAATTCTATCTGCCTTAAAGTGTCAGTCCACTGATCAATCCCCGGCTGTGGAATCTGATTAAGCTTGCCGCTTTTGCTCATCTTCATCGTCATCAGAGTCACCACTCTCACGAAACCGTGGATTTTTCTCCTGTTGCAGCAAATAAAAAATATATAAATTCAAACGCCCATCTTTCCTTCTTTATACTTTTTGGTTTCAATAGTGAATGTACAATTGCCCCCGCGTTGCCATTTCAACGAAAGAGAGGAAACAGGAACATCAATGAACATGTGAACTGGAACTCTTTTGGTCATAGAGACGATATTACATTGCATGGCAAAAAGGTGGGCAATTGCAAATACCATATGAATTAAATTAAGAGGATTCAAAACGAATTGGGACACAAGTCGTTAGAAATTACTGGTCTAGATTCGTGATCAGAGCTCTTCCGCGATTCATAATCCGAGTTTCTCTTTGAGTTGTCATATGATTGGTGGTCATCATCTCGGTACCGCTTCCGAGGATAATCTGCTTTGGCAAATAAGTATCAAAATAAATCAGTTGCTCAAAAAAGTTGTCAACAAAAACGGCAGAAACGACTGCACAAATCTAGTACACCAATCATAGAAATATTTTTAATAATTGATACCTCTACGAGGACGATGAGTACCACCGTGATTCGGACCCCCACCATGTCTACCATCTGAACGATTTAAAACTCAAAAGCGTTAAAAGAGGAACTCTATCATGTTTATCAATACACTAGACTAAACTCTACTTTACACCACGATAGCAAACAGTTATGTATCTCAACAGGCTCGCTACTAAAAGTTTGTTGTCCCTTCAGATAATTGCATTCAATCCTGATGCAGTGCATGAAGCTACAGATTCTATTAGCGGTCATGATACATAAATCAGTAGTTCTTCCACCCCACCCCACCCAAATTCCACCTCACTTATGTTTTGCAATATGAATCCAATGTCTATATTTTCCAGCACTAAGTTTTTCTTCGAACCATACTTTTTGCTGGCTATTCAAATTTTCAAAATACGAGACACCAAAATGCTAGAGAAATGAGACGTATTTCAATAATTAACTGACTTTTCGATCATGTGTGCACTAGTGAATAGGTAATAATTGAGTGAAATTTGGTATCATTAAAGTGGCAATTCCCAGACTATTCTAATCAGTAGCGGTTGGAGACAACCTGGGTGCGTTGCCTATTCCTATAGCTCACAACGCAATGAAAAGTCGTTTGACCTATCAAGACATTTCAGCTTCCCGTTAGGTTAGGTCCGCTCTCCATCTGGAGGATGCTTGGCTGCACCATTTCAGGTTAGGTCCTTTGCTAAGGATGCAGTTATCAGTACACAGTGCACCTGCAATCAACCTATTCTAAAACCCTCATGCAACTATATAAGCAAAGACAACCGCTCCAGAAAATGATCCAAATCTCTTGAACTATACATGCAGTTTAAAGCTAGAAATAGATCAAATAGTCAAGTAACTTACACTGAGGTGGCATGGCTTGAGGGAAAGAGCCCAATGATCCAGTTCCATAATCAACAAGTGTTCTTTGAGCTTCCAACTCTTTTTGAACTAACTTACCATATCCACCTCTACGTATAACATATTAAGGAAACAAAAGATAAACGTTTTTTTCATCTTGTATTCAATAATGCAGATTAAATATCCATCACCTGCTTTAATTTTTCAAAGTGCTGTACTTTTTAAATAGATAATTCTTCACAACCAGAAAGTGAACAGAAACACCACAAGTCAAATGCAAAATGGGTGCTCATAGCAACTCAAATACATATGAACCAGAATGATTTCAAATTTAAAAGCATAAATTAATTCTAAGCACATCATAAGAAAAGAAAAAGAGAAGTGGTTTACTCGGACTGAATGTCAGATAAAATTTAAGCCGCAAAGACCTACACAATTTATATCTTCTTTCTGCAACTCTAACAAAGTGGGATCAATAGATTAAACGGTTACTTGGGTGGCAAATAACAAAACGTAGATAAGCTTTTCAAAAAAGATTTTAACAAAATAGCTACTAGAGAATACATAAGGATAAAAAAGAACATATAGTAGAGGGAAAAAAGGTATAAACTTGATGTTCATCCACAAAAGAATAGCGAAACCAAACAGTAATTACAGTAGATATTGCTGACCTAGAACAGGAGATGGGTTGACCGAGTTAAAAAGTTCTAATTTGGAAAAGTTAAGACGACATGAGTCCGTAAATTTACGGCAGCATGGTAGTGCCATAAAGTACCCACTGATGAACTAATATCCATCACATTCATAATCTAAAATTAAGTAGGTACAGGTTCACAGGAAAGCACAACCTACAATAATTTATCCACCCAGTAAATAGTCTCGAAGTAGAATATACAGCCCTGCACAGTTTTAAGCATATACAACATGCTCTACCTACCACTCCTTACAATTCTCAAGTTTGTGAAACAGAAACCATGATAGAAAAAGAACTTGAATAGAAATTGAATGCAAAGGGAACCGCGTAGATAAGTTTAGCATGGACAATCTACCTAGATTTGCAAGAAAAATAAAAGCTTGGCACCACTTTTAATCTCAGAGGAACTAGCAACACTATAATTGCTAATCAAAAGGATATCAGGATCATAATCAGTACGATACTCATCGCGCACCTGAAAAACGGAGAAGATAAAATCAAAACAATCAGAATGGTACATTTTTCCCATGACAAGAAGGTAGAGTAATCAACCTGTCCACCACTTCGCCCACGACCCCATTGCCTTCCCTCTTGAAATCCCCAATCAAAATCCACACGAATAGGGCGATCATCAAGAATAGTCCCGCTAATATACTTTACAGCATCCTCAGTATCCTCTCGAGAATAGTATCTGTTAATAAATGCATATGGATTAAGCATCTAACTCTCAGAAAGGGGGAAAAAGTGCCCTTTACTAATTCTCAACATACAGGACCAAGTTACATGGTACACATATCTTGACAAAGGCCGCTAAGAAATGATAAACTTCTGAAGCATAATAGAATCAATTTAAAGCATAACATATGAAGAGCTTCTCAGTTCTCATGATAAAACAAACGATCCAATTTGGGGCAGGTACAATGTGCACTTCGACAAAATATAATGTTTGACACTTGCTAGCCACAGTCTAAGCAACAACAAGAATGGGGGTGGGAGTACTGCCTCTCTTCACCGCAACCTCAGGTAAATGACGCCAATCAGTTAATTCAAAATTGACTCTTAATAACCCCTAAACTTTTTCCTTGCAAGGCATTAACAATATGAAGAAGAAGAAAAAGAGGAATGAAGCCTTACAGGACAAAACAAAAACCACAAGGGGTTTTGGTATTCTTATCCAAGCCCATAATTATCTTCTTAATTTCTCCGGCGCGAGAGAAGAGCTCATAAACTTGCTCTTCTGTCGTGTAGAAGGACATATTCCCAATGTAAACAGTTGTTGATGCCAAGAGTGCTTGTTCAAAGTCCTCTTGTGACCCCGGAAACCTTCTATCCCGGTACTGCGATAGCTTTGATTGGTCCTAACGAAAAAACAAAAAGAAGCCAAATGGTGGAAAAGGAGGTAAAGAAACGAGCGAAACAGCGGGTTTATAACATCCATGTCCAGCCAGAAAGGATAAGCTGGTGTCTTCATCAGTTTTTTACATAATAAAAGCGCCAAATTTAAGGTCAGACAAATGAGATGGAGCAATGCTGCAATTTATTTACCTTAAACAGCGAAGCCATCGCGGGCCGCAACCGAGGCCAAATCAGGGAAGTAAATTTGAAGAACAATTGCAGAGTTTTATCAAATCTGTAAAAAAAAAAAAAACAAAAAAATTAGAAATAATCATAATATTTTAGGTCGGAGCAGACACAGAGACAGACAAAGTAGTCAAAACTCAAATTGGAGGTAGAAAGAAAGGAGAATATGAACTACAAAGCTCAGTCCAATACAATGCACACTCAGAAATTCAGAATTACAAAGCTCACTCCAAAATTGCATTAAATACTAGACACGGTAGTAGATTAAGAACAATCCCAATTCCCAGGTGGAGAGAAAGAGAGAGGAGAGAGAGAGAGTACCCAGGAAGAGGAAGGGGGAGCTTTGGCCTCGCTAGCTCTGGAGAATTGAGGAGTGTAGACGGAGGAGGACTCGAGGTGGAGGAGGAGGACGACGAGGACGACGAGGAGGGGTGGCCCGGTTGGGTTTAACTTTACTCCCTTCTTTCAACTTGATTTAGAGCTTCGGGTGGATTCCCAAGTTCCGGACCGGGTCTGGGTCGGCAGCTTTTTCTTTAGTTCTTTCATTTTTATTTTTTTAACAAACGATAATATTTTTACAAATGTATTGGCAATAATGTGATTTAAATTCGTATTTTTTTGTCTCTTTTAAACTCTTTTTTATTTTTAGCATCAACTTGAATAATCAAACGAAAACAACAGTTATAATTAAACAAAAACGTGTGAGAGACTAAAATAAATATGTGTCTATAATTTCCACTGTTCTAAAAATCCTTGCTTAGGCGCTAGGCGGTTGGCTATCGTCCCGATTAATGTCTATGCGTTTGAAAATTAAGAAAAGACGCCTAGACCTGCTGAGGCGCCTGTCTAGTCACCCGCCTAGGTTGCGACCAAGGTATTAAATATCGATGATATCGGAAATATCGGTAGTCCGAAAACACGGAAATATCGATGGAAATATCGGGATAATATCGATATCGATAAAAATTATATGGAAACCACGGAAATTGTAAGAAAAACTTGGAAATTTTTATTGAAACTTTGCAGGATGTTTATTTAGTCAATTATCTATTAGTTTATCACAAAAAGTTGGAAGGAAATGCATTGCATGATGGATTTAACATTATCAAGTTGATTATATAGCGAGCTGACAAACATTGTGAGTGTAGAAAATATGTAGTAATTAATGAAAGAAGTTTAAACACACCATAATCATTTATATATAATGAATTAGTACAATATTTTACACTTTATACATTGCATGATAAGATACATGAGTGACTTAGTACCACATAGAGTTCCTATGAGGTTCAAATTTTTCACTATCTTCATCATCTCTATGTGTAGAGTGAGTGTATTGTGAAGAGTAGTTATCAAATGATAAATCCCCAAAATAGTTTTGCATGTAATTGTTAACATGCCACCCATATGGATCCGAGATTGGTTGACGTTGTCCATAAGCAAAATCATTTGAAGATTGAGTCTCAGATTGTTTCCATGAGTCGCTCGATTCCATCCCAACAGGAATGGGATATGAAGGGTACGGAAATGGTTGGTTATGAGTATAACCATAGTTACTCATAAATGAGAGAGACAGAAGGTATTTAACATTTAATTTGGAGTGGCGCGAGCTGCAGATCCATTTATTCAGTTTGAAGCTCTGAAATGGCTTTGGAATGGATTTGGAATGGCTCTGAAAGGGCCAAGGGAAGAAGAAGAAACGAAAAGGTGTAATAGAGGTTTTTCAATTTTCGAAGGGTCAAAAAATGTGTGATCATTTGATACTCCACCCCTGAGAATGTGAAATAATATCACGCGTGGCACACGGTTTTGAATCTTGATGCATGAAACCACCATTATTTTTGTCTTGTAAAAAACTGTACAAGTTATAAAACTTGTCAGATACAGACCATTATTTTTGTCTTGTCAAAAATTGTACAAGCTGTAATGTAAAGGCTTAAAAGTTGAACCCCTGAGAATGTGAAAGAATATCACGCGTGGCACACGGTTTTGAATCTTGATGCATGAAACACCATTATTTTTGTCTTGTCAAAAACTGTACAAGTTATAAAACTTGCCAGATACAGACCATTATTTTTTTCTTGTCAAAAATTGTACAAGCTGTAATGTAAAGGCTGTAAAAGTTGAACCCCTGAGAATGTGAAAGAATATCACGCGTGGCACACGGTTTTGAATCTTGATGCATGAAACCACCATTATTTTTGTCTTGTCAAAAACTGTACAAGTTGTAAAACTTGCCAGATACAGACCATTATTTTTTTCTTGTCAAAAATTGTACAAGCTGTAATGTAAAGGCTATAAAGGCTGTAAAAGTTGAATTATTTGGATGCTTTTGTTTTTCTCACGCCACCCACCCACACACACACACACACACACACACACAGCCTCTCACACGCCACCACACACGCACACACGGATCACACACACACAACACACGCACACACAGATCACACACGCATAACACACAGATCACACACGCACACAGAGACTGAGGTCTCTGGATCCTTCTCTCTTCTTCCTCTCCCTTCTCCCACACACACACACACAGATCCTTTTTTCTTCTCCCTTCTCCCTTCTCCCACACACACGCACAGAGACCTCAGTCTCTCGATCCTTCTCCCACATGGCCTTTTGCTCCTCCCTCGCCTTCCTCCTCGTCCGCGTCTTCCGCCTCGTCGGCGCCGTCTCAATCTCCTGTGACCTCTACCCCCATCGGCGCCCTCTACGCCCTTCGTAGTACTCCGTCCGTCAACAGCATCATCATCACCATCTAAACCTCGTCTCTCTATCCCTTTCTCTCGGTGCAGCTAGGACAGTGGAACCCAGGAACTCTCCGACGAGTTCTCTTGATCCTTCTCCGGTTAGGTAAGCCCTCAATTCATCTTCGATGTTGTCTGATGTGGTTGAGAATCAAGATTTACTAAGTTTTATTATCTGGTTTTTTTAACAAGGTTTTAGAAGGAGATCGACCCGGGGGAAGGCACACCCAGATCCGGCGAGAGCCGTCAGTGTTGAGGAACTTTCCGACCACCTCCGACCGTTTCACGGCAAACGGAAGTTATAAAAACATTCCTCTCGTCTTGTATTTCATTTTTATACTTAGATCGGAGTCTAGGGTGCTCTTTTACAGTCGGCCGGAGCTGTAGAAGCTCCGACGTTCTTCTCCGATTCGCACAGATCCAAAATATCGCGATATTATCGGTAATATCGCGATATTATCGATATTATCGGTAATATCGCGATATTATCGATATTATCGATAATATCGCGATATTTTGACGAAAACTCAACGGATAAGTGTTAAAATATCCATCTCTTACAAAACCGATATTATCGACGAAATATCGCTGATAATATCGGCATTTCGGACCATGGTTGCGAAACTCACTTAGACAGAAAATAGATAACTTTCATTTTGTATTTTATTTTTTCAATAAATTGTAAGAGACTTGTTGAATAATTAAATGAGCACACATTATATGCTTGTTCCTCATGTTTTCATTATATTCCAATACTTCGTAATATACGTGTCATTCTATTTTGTAGTTTATGATGAAATTATATATTTTTTAAGTATAAACATACTTTTGTTTACATGAAATATAATGAAATTAGTTAAGTCTGCCTAGGCGCCCACCTAGACTCCGCCTAGCCACCTAGGCGCTAGGCCCTAGCTCGCTGCCCGATTAGCACCTAACGTCTTTTAGAACCTTGATTATTTCACTAATTATATTTTGATTTTTCACTTCTAAAATTTCCGACACTATGTTGAAACACTAGAAATTATTATTATTTTTATTTCTAAATTATTACCATAGTAAGATTTAAAGATTTTTAAACCACGGAACTTGGTGAGATCGTTCAGAAATTTCGTATATGTTTTAAGTGAATTTCCTCTAAATCTATTAAACTTTCACTTATCCATATTCAGTTATCATTTTTTTTATATTAAAAATAATTACTGGACAAAATTTTCCAAAGTTGTTGTCAAACGAACTATATGCCAAAACGATGTCGTCCGCTACCAAAAAGAAAGAAAAAGGGAAAAATTGATGGCCTCTTCTTCCCCTTCCACGTGAAGTCAGCTAACCATGGCGATACTCCTCAGTCTCCCTGTTTAATTAGAGCTTCGACGGCGGGGTCGTGGTCGTCATTCTGGGCTTGCTTCCACTGCACTTGCAGAAGCTGACCCAAAGAATTTGAAGGAGAACTCGTCATGGTGGAGTAAATTGCAGAGGTAACAGGGAACAAACGACGCCGTTTTGTTGTGTTTGGCTTATCAGTATTTTTGTCTCTTTTTTCTTGTTAGTTTTGGAATTGATCTGTAGTTCTTGCTTAGGTAATTCATGACTTAATTTTAGATTGGGGATTTTCAGTTTGGGGGTTAAGTTTTAGGGTTAGGGACTTAGGAATTGGGGTTTAATTTGTTTAGGGTGAAATCAAATATTGCATTAGGACCTTGCATAATCTCTTCTCAAAAGAACCGGGAATCTGATTATTTCTAATCCATTCCTTCAATACAAACACATGTTGTTATGTTCTGTGATGGGTCTTAACACATGTTTTAGAGCTTTTACAATACCAGTTGGGGCGGCACCGGTTAATTGGGTGGTAATGATTTTTAGGTAGGTTTGTTTGGCAGATGTGGGACACGAGAATGTTGGACCGAGGAATCGAACTTTGGTTTGGTGAAAAGCAAACAAATTGCAATGCAAAGAGAGTGAGAGTAATGAGAGAACCTTGTGAAATAAACACAAACATAAAAGATGGAAAAAATGAACTCAAGACATAATGTTTCTCGAGGTTATTCTTATTTAGAACAATAGGCATCACGTTTGGTTGTTTGGTTTATAGCTGTGGAATGTTGAAATTTTGGTAAGTATAGAACATCTTGGCAGCTGAGCATTTAAGTTATGCATTTTATCTTTTACAATCGAAAATGTATGCTACGTCCAACAGTTTAGCATTTTTCATAGGAACTATGTCATGGAGATGGAGCCTCATAAATCATACGTGTTCTTATATGATTATCGGTATTTTCTTACTGGAAGTGGAAGAAAAATTAATTTGTTGATTTGTTTCTTTTACGTTGGCAGGTGTTGCATTCGTAAAAAGTGTACTCAGTTTGCTCAGCTGGTTGATAATTTATTCATAACCCAACTGGTATGGAGGTAGATTTATCTTTGTAAGGACCAAGGATGATTTTTGCGGCCCAAAGTCGCTTCTGCTCATCCTTGCCTTGTTTCCAGTTATTCTCCTCTCTTGTTCGTTTCCCTTCAGTTCAAATCCATCACTACTGCTCTTCATTCCCCACCCTTAATGACCCAAATGGCGACACAAAGGACGCTAATGATGCTGAGTTGATATCGAAAATCCTTGTCCACCACCATAATCCCTTCCACGCCATGGAGTCCTCTCTCCAACTCCACGGTATTACTCTCTCCTCCCAACTCGTCCACCACACCCTCCTCCACCTCACCAATAATTCCAAAATTGCTCTTGCCTTCTTCCACTATGCCAAGTCCCTTCCCAACCCTCCTCTAACCACGGCCTCCTTCAACCTGCTCATCGACATCCTTGCCAAGGTCCGTCAGTATGACGTCGCTTGGCAGCTCATTGTTGAAATGGACAACTTCCACCTCACTCCCACCACTGCCACATTTCTTACCCTCATTCGCCGCTTGATCTCCTCTGGCCTCACCCGCCAAGCTGTTCGGGCCTTTGACGACATCGAGACCTTTGTCCAAACCAAGCCCAGTTGCCAAGATTTTTGCTTTTTGCTTGATACCCTTTGCAAATACGGTCATGTTAAGGTTGCAACTGAAGTTTTTAACAAAAGGAAGCACGAGTTTGTCCCCGATGTCAAAATGTACACTGTTTTGATCTATGGGTGGTGTAAGATTGGTCGTTTCGATATGGCAGAGAGATTCTTGAGTGATATGATTGAGCGCGGTATTGAGCCCAATGTCGTTACATATAATGTCTTCTTGAATGGTATTTGTAGGCGTGCGAGTTTGCACCCTCAGGAAAGGTTTGAGAAGACAATAAGGAACGCTGAGAAGGTGTTTGAGGAAATGTGGAAGAGAGGGATTGAGCCCGATGTCACTAGTTTTTCGATTGTGCTTCATGTTTATAGCCGGGCGCATAAGCCCGAGTTGTCTCTTGATAAGCTCCAACTGATGAGGGAGAAAGGGATATTCCCCACTGTGGAAACTTACACTTCGGTTGTAAAGTGTCTTTGCTCGTGCGGGAAACTTGAGGATGCAGAGGAGTTGCTTGGTGAAATGGTGAGAAGTGGGGTTAGTCCATGTGCAGCTACGTATAATTGTTTCTTCAAAGAGTACAGGGGGAGAAAGAACGGGGAAGGTGCTCTGAAGTTGTACAGGAAAATGAAGGAGGATGGTTTGTGCGTGCCCAGTATGCACACCTATAACATATTGGTAGGAATGCTTTTGGAATTGAATCGAATGGAGATTGTGAAAGAAATATGGAATGATATGAAAGAGAGTGGAGTGGGACCGGATTTGGATTCGTATACCATGTTGATTCACGGGTTATGTGCAAAACAGAAGTGGAGGGAGGCTTGTCAGTTCTTTGTAGAGATGATAGAGAAGGGTCTTCTTCCTCAGAAGATTACATTTGAGACACTCTACAAAGGGTTGATACAATCTGATATGTTGAGAACTTGGCGAAGATTGAAGAAGAAACTCGATGAAGAGTCTATTTCGTTTGGGTCAGAGTTCCAAAAGTATCACCTTAAGCCATTTAGGAGATGATATTCCATCTGCAGGCAACTGTAGGATGAATGCAGTGAGCATCAGCATTTTGTTTTCAAGAGATATTGCTGTGCCTTTGGCAGAGTCACATTCAACCTCAATCATTTCGTGTCCTTCATTCCAAGCATTGATTAATTCTCTATAATGGTGCAGTAAATGAGATGCTTGCAGTTCCTTGTATTTCTACATGGCCTTACAGATTAACTTTCTGGGATCTGCGCGACCCTGTCTGAACCGGTCCTGGCAGAGTTTCTTGGCTCAACTACCTCTCAAGATGTGTGGCGGGCTCTCAAGAAAAATTTTCATCCGCAGATTATCACTCGGGCACTGCATCTCAAACTTCAACTTCAAACCATCGACAGGGGCAACTCTAGCATCTGTGATTACCTTGACAATATCAAAACACTTGCAGATGCCCTCGCTGCCATTCAGAATCTTGTCTTGAATTCTGAGCTTGTTCGCTTCACTCTTGCCGGTTTGGGTGATGGTTATGAATCTTTTACAGGTTCATCTCTACACGATCAGTCCTTCCAACGTTTGATCAACTTCACGCACTCTTACTGAACCAAGAATATCGACTTTATCAGCTTCACTCTCAGGCTCAAACTGCGCCTTGAGGAAATTGCGGTCTTGGATTTTTTTGTGGTTCTGGACCTTGTGGTTGTTCTTGTGTATTTTAGTGCATGCCGAAGAAGGATAGATAACAATGTACTCATACAAACAAAGCTTCTCATTTGAATAAAATGATGAGTTCTTTTGTATGTGAAAAGTTCCTTAACACCGTTTTATTGTTTACTTAATTTCTTTTCATACTTAATCGAAAAAAATGCATCTTAATCCTAATTCGTCCTTTATTTTGTTTTTCTAAACCCTAAAGCCCTAATCCGCCCTCATAACTGTGATCATAATCGGAACTGCCTAGTTCGGCCTTACAACGGTAATCATAATCGAAACTAATGATGTGAGCATTTCTGCTCGTCAATCGAGGCTCAATCTTATCAATGGCGACGAAATGATTGGTGGACAATATCATAATCAGAACCGTTTATTCTTTTTATTATCATCTAAAGATCGTACCTGCAAAATATTATTCAATTTAAGATCGTTTAGTTATTCCCATGTGTAAAACGAACCATCCGTTTGAGTAACATGTGGTATCATTTTTGTGTGATTCATATGAATTGTTAAAAAATTTCACGGTGAACCGTCCATTAAATGTAATATTTTTACATCTATCATCGTTGACCCTATAAGTATTTTATTGACCTACTTAAAATTCTGATATAATAAGGTCAAAGTCCCTTCCTCCACTTTTGAAAGACGCCTCCAGCTGCTGCTGCTTCTTCTCCTGCTGCTGCTGCTTCTTCTTTCTCCGGCGGCACATAGAAATCACCAAGTAACCATGGCGGACGAAGATTACAACGATATGGACATCGGGTACGAGGATGAGCCAGTAGAGCCAGAGATTGAGGTAACCATCTTACTTTAATTTTGTCTCTTGCTTCTTTCAATTATATGATGATTGCTGTTAAAATCTCTGATTAACAAATTGACTGGATTCATAGTTTGTATTTTATTGAAAAAATTAAAGAAATAAATTGGATTCATAGTTTGTATTTTATTGAAAAAATTAAAGAAATAAATTTGAAGTTGCAACATAGTAATACAGTCTAGTGGTATTTAGGGTTGAGGGTCCTAGGTTTTAGGTTTGAATCTCATGGATTGTGAATTCGATACCAATTTATTTCCCACTTTTAGTGTAAATATCGTTGCACAAAAAATAAATTTGAAGAAGAATAATTGGGTAATGGACAGGAAGGCGCAGAGGAGGTAGAGGAAGCGGAGAATGCTAACGATGATCTTCCAGGCGATGCCATTGAAGTTGATGACAAAGAAGAAGAAGCACCGGTGGAACGACCGCGAAGAACATCCAAATTTATGACCAAATATGAACGTGCTAGAATATTGGGCACTCGTGCTGTGCAGATCAGGTATATTTCTATTCAGTTTCAATTTTGAATCTTTGTTGTTGATTGATTTGAATTAGAAATTGATTGAGATTGTATGGTTTGGATGAGCAGCATGAATGCCCCTGTGATGGTTGAGTTGCAGGGTGAGACTGACCCACTTGAGGTAACATTTTCCTGCACCTATATTCATGCCCGAAAACTGGTTCAGTTGACGCCTAGAAATTAGAACTGTTAGTCTGTTACCATGTTAACCTGCTGCTTCACCATGACATGCACAAAACAAGTGCTTGCATATTCGATTTTTGTTCCACTGTTGTTTTCTTCCAAGCTCCTTTATAAGAACTCCTTTTTTATAAATTGAGTAAGACTTAAAATCGAAGAACGGCCAAACCTTATTATAGCATGTAATTGTACTATGTGCCATTGTGTGACTTCAGAAAATGGCCAGAAATGGTGTGTTGCGACTTGTGCCTATGTGCATCTTATCTTGATATAGCATCTAATTGCACTTTATATTGATGTTCAGTTTTTCTCTTTCTACTTTTGGCTTTCTTTTCTTCTGTAGAATATCTGGATCCCATCCTCCGTATCATGTTGAGAATGACTTCCATGAATATAAAGAAACATATTAGTTGTTTCCTTAAGCTGCTAAAGAAATTATGGTTTCTAATCTGACGTGTGAGAGCTCCATTTGTTTAGTACTGTAATGATACAATACATAGGGTTCCCTTACACTACACCTCTTATGTTATGTATTGGCGTAGATTGCTATGAAGGAGCTTCGTGAGCGGAAGGTGCCCTTCACCATTCGCCGCTACCTGCCTGATGGAAGGTGCGGTTTTGATTCTAGTTTATCTTCATTTTAAGCATGTGTTTTTGCTTTCACATGTGTTTTATAGACATGTTAATCGGGTCTGAAACTTTCAGTTATGAAGACTGGGGAGTAGATGAGTTGATTGTGGAAGACTCGTGGAAGAGGCAGGTGGGAGGTGAATGATCCTCATTTCGTCATCTATGCATGAAAAATGGTTTCCGATGTCGGTATTTTATCTATAAATTTCCCGTGAAGATCTGCTTCTGTTGACTTGTAACACTTGTAACATTTTACCTATAAACTTACACGCTACGAGACCTTTTCTATATGTCATTTGTAAATGTTTTGATGTACCGTTGAGGACATAGAAATTTAAGTATGTTTTAAAGAAGTTGAGGACATTCTTCTTTTAAAGATTATCCATGCCAAATCGGCTGAATCGACATCCCATATCATGAATTAGTAATTGCATCCAATCTCCATGTCATGAATATGGTCAAACCATATTCCATGATATTTACATAAGATTCCTCTTTCTTACACAAGTCCCTGAGAGGACTTAGTTGATTCACTATTTATGTTTCGTCTTTCATTTCTTTTTTGTATAGGAACCTCTCTCATTTACCGTTAAAATTAACACACAAGTTTGACATGATTTGAGCAAAGTGGAACAAAAAATAGTCGGACTGGACCTGGCAAGATGTACCCGACCCTTAAACACGACCAAAAAACCGCCGAAAATTTGCGGTTTTGGGTCGGAGCTTATTGAGTGGGGTTGATAATGGTTGGATCCGTTAATTAACCTAGGACAACTAATACCAATTTATCTCTACGCTGTGTCATTGTTTGTGCTAATGTTTAGGTTTCTTAATTATTGTTTGCCACTTAGTATTAGGGTCTAATGGTATTCTTCTTCACTTGTAAGTGAGAAGTCTTATGTTCGATTCTTGTCAAAAACGAATTTGAACTAAATTATTACTAGCCCGTTGTGAGGTTAAGTCTATCCCCCTTAGCGCAGATAATATCGATTATTCGAAAAAAATTTATTGGTTCTTCCTCTTGCTACTTTTCATTCATCAACACAAACAAATACAATGGTGCACAATGGGTATACAATGACCAATAAATTGATCTGGAGTGAAATTGCACAATCTAACAAATTAGAGTAAACTCCTATATGACTACCACAAACACAAACATGAATACCTATCTGTCACCAAAATAACAATAGACACAATGGACTTTTACCGGGAACCACACCGGTCACAGCTAAAGAAAGAAGACCATATAAAGTCATCGAAGAGAAGCGAGATCATATCAAGTCTAAGGAAGGGCAACCATGCATTTGTTAATCACAGAGAACATTTTTGTCTTCACTAGATATATAAATCAATTAAGAAGCTCTCAACGGCCTGCAAATTAAACCAATATTAATAATAAGTGTAATAAATCAATTGCTCCCGGTTGTTGTTCAATCCATTTCAAAACAAGATTCTTTTTTTTTATCATTATGAGTAGACTACTAGAATTTGATCAATCATTTTTCTGTAGTTAAGGTGAAGAACTAAATCAAAAGATAAAAATTTTGTGTGTTTCCGAAGTATAGGATATTTCAGGCTTTTTAACTATTAAATCTTTATTTATTTTTAATTAAAGATATGACAGTTAAAAACACATAATATTTGGTACTCCCGATCTTCATAGAAATTTCCAAACAAAAATCCTTTTTCTTTATTATCAATCTAATCACTCTTCGGAAATTCAAAATTCCATTTTATGGTGAATCCAATCACCATTAACTTTTTTTTTCATTTTCTTATTGATGACTACATTCAACATGTTTGTAAGTGGCTTGATAGGAACAGGAAAATGGAATCAAACGTAGTATGTTTTGTACTTTTGTGCCAAGGAGGAATCGCCCCATTTGTATGTGTCAAGGACGAATTGATTATTGAATTCATGTGGCAAGTGCTAGAACGATCGTAGTCAAAATAATTTTGAGAAGACGATATTTGTTTTATAAGTAACGGCTAAGCATATCAAATTTGTAGATTAAATTTACAAATTAAATAATGTGTGACTAATAGGAATGAGCACGTTTATCAACGCTTAAATCATAATCCAACCATCAACTTTCATATCATTTAATTTAAAATTTTGTCTACAAATTTAGTCTCTTTAAAGTTATTCTTTTTTACACAACGATATTTATATTAAAACGTTATAAAAATAAATTGATATTAATTTTGCAGTAAAAGATATTTAAATTTAACATGTTTCATTTACAAATAAATTAGACCGTACTTGACACACCCCGTTCCGAAGGAGGGCGTGCTGGCCGTCACGTGAGAGTGACGTAACCATTTGCACAGTTCGGAAGCTTTAAAATACCATTGTGAATTCTGTCAGAATACCGTTGGATTCCTCGTGGCCACCAAAGCTCTGCTCTAACTCGAACCTGGAGGGGCGCAAAACAAGGTGAGTGGGTCAGTAAAATAAGTCTTTCAAAATCTTTCCTTTATCAACATATATATATATCCCCTCACTGTAAAATCTATATACTTTCTCAAAAAATAGCATATATAAATATATATAGCTTCAGAAATCTCAAAACACCATTGTTCATCATTTTTCAGAGAAATATGCCATGCCATGTGCCAAAAACATAATATGGATGCATCAACATAAATCAGGTGAAATAATAAATCAACCGGAGACCCTGCAGTGGTCCTGTACGGCTGATTCTAGAGCTCATTATCCAATCCAGCCGGAGTCACCAACTGTGACCTGTACGGCCCTGCCGGAGTCGCCAACTGCGACCTGTACGGCACTACGCTGCACATGAGTCGGAACTACCTATAGTAGTCTGTACGACTCGGATGGTGTAATAATACGCTCTAGTGCTTCTCTCATCAATTATCTGTGCACATAATCTAAGGTCACCTACTAGTCGGAACCGTCTCTAAGGTCTGTACGACTAGCATGTCGGAACCACCTCCAGTGGTCTGTACGACTAGCATCTACTTGGATCCAAGGTGAGCGTGTGATGCGGGTGAATAACATAAGCACTAACACCAGGGGTGCAGGTTATGAGCTATCAACATAAATCTCATCAAACAATTCAATGCACCAAATGTAACTCACCTGATACTCACCTGTGCGTCCGCAGCACCAATTCACATATATGCATCATATAAATATCAATTCACATATCTCATATAATTTCTATGCATGGCATTTCAAATCACATGATTCATATAAATCTATGCATGGCATTTCAAAATATACTTTCATTCAAAAATCGATTTCTGGGAAAACGTTAAGTGTATATATATATATATACTGAAATAAACTGCCCACTCACAGTTATATCGAAGGGTCATAACCCCTTAGCCTTTCTCGACTGTGCTCGTCTTCCGCATAAGCCTCGCCTATATGAGAAGTAACCGAAATAACGTTAATTAATGCGCATAAACGACAATTACAAATAACTTCTCATACGTAGCTCAATTTTGGCATATGAATATACCAACGAGACCTACATGACGTCACGAGCGTCGTGATATTTTTAAAATAATTTAATTGTAGCTCACGCGCCCCCACGCGCCTGAAAAGGTACTGTGAAACGCGCCCCCACGCGCATAGCACGCGCTGGCGCGTGTCGTCTTCTTCCTCGGGTCGCCGGCGCCGGCCACCGGTCGCCGGAAACCTGCAACTCGCCATATCTCGGCCATTTCTTCACCATTTCGTCTCATTTTTCTTCCTACGTGCTCTAAATTAAGAGAGGAAGAGGGCTATACCTTCCAAAACCTTGAAAAACCTTCGAATCACGACGGAGCAAAATGTCATAAATCGGCCACCTTCGAACTGGGGTTTTCCGACGTCCAACACGAGCCAACGATACACTCCGAGGTTCGTGAGGGTCTCACAAAGCTCCCTGTGAGCTTGGATTGTCCTAAAACAAAGCCAATAAAAAGTTGATGAATAGTACCCAAATCGGACCTCGGGTTTTCGACGTGAAAACGTACAAGTTCTTACCTGAAACTGGTGTCGATGGGTTCGTATGGACCTCAGGAACACAATGGAACCTTTTTCTGCTTCGATCCGTGAAGATTTTGGCGTCCTTGGGCGTGGTCCGTACGTGAGGGAAGAGAGAGAGAGAGAGAGAGAGATTATGTGAGTGTGTGGTTCAAAAACAACCATCAAAATATCCCAGGTACAATACACCCATACCTCAATTAAATGCCTAGGGGCATTTTCGTCATTTCACGTCCTCCGTACGTAAATTCCGGGACGGGCTGTTACAGTACTACACTTGACGAGGGAAAAAGAATACTTAAAAACAGACATTGAGTATATACCTCAACTTCACAAACCCCCACCAACAATTAACGATCGAAATGGTGGAGATTGAGTCGAAGAAGAAGTGGAATTTTGAGGGGAATTTCCATGGAGAGCAAAAAACGGCATCACCGCCAATCAGTTCGAGGAATTCTGTACATGATAATGCGAAGTCTCAACAAAGATGACGACATGCCAATCATTCCTCTTGGTCACGGTGACCCCTCCACCTTCCCATGCTTCCGAACTAGTGCTGCAGCTGAAGATGTCGTCGTCGACGCCCTTCGCTCCGCCCACTATAACTCTTACTCTCCCACCGTTGGTATTCTACCGGCAAGAAGGTATACACAAGTCAACTTTGATAACAACTTCTTGCTACCTATTTTTTTTTTTCTTAAATTCTAATTCTATGAAGCTTTGTTGTGTCTAGATTAGGCCTGACAAACAGATCATGTTTGACGTTTTTGTGTTATACCGATATCTCAATAGGTCGTGTTGTGTTAAACTCGTTATCTTAAGGATTCTTAATAGATTACCCAATATTGACGATTCGTTAATGAGTCGTGTTGTTTTTTGTCGGGTTAACGAGTCATGCAAGAAATTATCATGCTTAATTCTTAGATCTGTCAAACGAATACTGGGGGTCTTATCGACATTGTTGGCTTAGGCGATTGGCGGTTGGTCACTATCCTGATTAATCACAGCTATGGAAAGAAGACCACATAAAGTCATCGTAGAAAAGCAAGATCACATCAAGTCTAAGGAAGGGCAACCATGCATTTGTTAATCATAGAGAACATTTTTGTCTTCACTAGATACATAAATCAATTAAGAAGCTCCCAATGGCCTGCAGATTAAACCAATATTAATAACTAAGTGTAATAAATCAATTGCTCCCGGTTGTTGTTCAATCCATTTCAAAACAATAATTTTTTTTATCATTATGAGTAGACTACTAGAATTTGATCAATCATTTTTCTGTAGTTAAGGTAAAGAACTAAATCAAAGATAAAAAAATTTGTGTGTTTTCGAAGTATAGGATATTTCAGGCTTTTTAACTATTAAATCTTAATTTTTTTAATTAAAGATATGACAGTTAAAAAACACAGAATATTTGGTACTCCCGATCTTCATAGAAATTTCCAAACAAAAATCCTTTTTCTTTATTATCAATCTAATCACTCTTCGGAAATTCAAAATTCTATTTTATCATGAATCCAATCACCATTAACTTTTTTTTTTTTCATTTTCTTATTGATGACTACATTCAACATGTTTGTAAGTGGCTTGATAGGAACAGAAAAATGGAATCAAACGTAGTATGTTTTGTACTTTTGTGCCAAGGAGGAATCGCCCCATTTGTATGTGTCAAGGACGAATTGATTATTGAATTCATGTGGCAAGTGCTAGAACGATCGTAGTCAAAATAATTTTGGGAAGACGATTTTTTTTTTTTTTTTAATAAGTAATGGCTAAGCATATCAAATTTGTAGATTAAATTTACAAATTAAATAATGTGTGACTAATAGGAATAAGCACGTTTATCAACGCTTAAATCATAATCCAATCATCAACTTTCATGTCATTTAATTTAAAATTTTGTCTATAAATTTAGTCTCTTTAAAGTTATTCCTTTTTATACAACGATATTTATATTAAAATATTATAAAAATAAATTGATATTAATTTTGCAGTAAAAGGTATTTAAATTAAACACGTTTCATTTACAAATAAATTAGACCGTACTACACACGACGAGGGAAAAAGAATACTTAAAAACAGACATTGAGTATATACCTCAACTTCACAAACCCCCACCAACAATTAACGATCGAAATGGTGGAGAAAGAGTCGAAGAAGAAGTGGAATTTTGAGGGGAATTTCCATGGAGAGCAAAAAAGGGCATCACCGCCAATCACAGTTCGAGGAATTCTGTACATGATAATGCGAAGTCTCAACAAAGATGACGACAGGCCAATCATTCCTCTTGGTCACGGTGACCCCTCCACCTTCCCATGCTTCCGAACTAGTGCTGCAGCTGAAGATGCCGTCGTCGACGCCCTTCGCTCCGCCCACTATAACTCTTACTCTCCCACCGTTGGTATTCTACCGGCAAGAAGGTATACACAAGTCAACTTTGATAACAATTTCTTGCTACCTAATTTTTTTTCTTTTCTTAAATTCTAATTCTATGAAGCTTTGTTGTGTCTAGATTAGGCCTGACAAACAGATCATGTTTGACGTTTTTGTGTTATACCGATATCTCAATAGGCCGTGTTGTGTTAAACTTGTTATCTTAAGGATTCTTAATAGATTACCCAATATTGACGATTCGTTAACGAGTCGTGTTGTTTCTTGTCGGGTTAACGAGTCATGCAAGAAATTGTCATGCCTAATTCCTAGATCTGTCAAATGAATACTGGGGGTCTTATCGACATTGTTGGCTTAGGCGCTTGGCGGTTGGCCATTGTCTTGATTAATCACTAGGTGTTTGAAAATTAAGAAAGTGCACCTAGCCATACTTAGGCACTCGCCTATACCGTCTATCCTGCCTAGACTCGCGTTGGTTGTGGCTCTCACTTAGACAGAAAATAAATAACTTTCATTTTGCTTGTTGTTTTTTCAATAAGTTGCAAGAGACTTGTTGAATACTTAGATAACACACATTATGTACTTGTTCTCCATGGTTTCATTATGTTCTAATACTTATAATTTATATGTCATTCTATTTTGCAATTTATGTATCTCAATGAAATTATGTATTTTTTAAATTTTATACGATATATAATAAATTTACTTAAATCCGATCGCTGCCTAACTGCCTAGGCGCTAGGTCCCAGCCCACTACTCGTCTAGCGCCTAGGGTCTTTTAGAACTTTGCTTATCGTGTGATCCAATAATGACTCGACTCGTTAACGGTGACCCGATAACGATCCAAATTGTTAACAAGTTGACCTGAAACTTGTTATTTTCGTATTGTTTTGTGTCCGGTTAGAGAGTCGTGCAAGAAATTACCAGGCCTACCGTAGATTAGCTTAAGTTTGTACATTGTTGTTGGCCGTATCTCTAACAGTTTGAACTTTGTGCGTCAATAGTTGTTTAATCCGTGTAATTTAATCAAATTTAGTCGCAACATATTTTGTGTTTGAAACCTCAAATCTTAACTTGATTCCCCACATGAAGGTTTACGTCGCACCTGAGGGAGAGTGATACCTTGATATGTATTGTTGATCTCTGATTTGGCCTAATTACAAGTAGTTACATAATTTATACGTATTACATTCTGTCACATATACATGATGTGTTTATTTATACTTGTTCAAGTAAGATTTCAAATTAATTAGTACGTACTCTCGTTACTAAATTGATGCTGGAAATGCTACGTCTAGGGCAATTGCTGGTTACCTCTCCCATGATCTCCCGTACAACCTATCATCGGACGATGTTTATCTTACAGTTGGATGTGCAAATGCGATTGAAGTCATCATAGAAGCTCTTGCATGTCCGGATGCCAACATTTTGGTTCCGAGGCCAGGCTTCCCTTACTATGATGTTCGGGCGGCCTGTTCCAATCTTGAACTCCGTCATTATGATCTCCTTCCGGACAAGGGCTGGGAGGTTGATCTCGAAGCTGTTGAAGCACTTTCGGATGAAAATACTGTTGCCATGGTGATCATCAATCCTGGCAATCCTTGTGGAAATGTACACTCACCTCAACACTTGGAGAAGGTTGGTTAATTGCTCTAACTCGAACTACTACTTGTTTGGTTTTTCTTGCTAATCTATGGATTCTAGTCCTAATGTGTGTATACATCAAGGTAATTCGTGCATGTTGTGTTTCGTATACCTCATCTCTAGTTACAAGGCTCAAGTTGAATATTAGAGTGCGGAACAAATAAGACTACAAAATAATAAGAATATTATTAAACAAACGAGAATGCCGGAATGGCTACAAAACCCTAAGAGGCTACACCGTGGCTAACTTATATCCTAATGAATAACAAAGCACTCTATTTATAATAAACTAACCCTAATCTCTAACAAAACATAATTCTAACGGGCTGAGCCCAAATCCTAAATCTATTATTTTCCAACAGCTCAGGCTCCCGGCAAATACACCAGTGAGACAGTTCATAATGTGGTTTAAAATAAAGATTTTAACTAAAAGATAATTACTAGTTTTGATTTTGGTGGAGTTCTAGATTGCGGAGAAGGCGAGGAAGCTTGGGATTCTGGTAATTGCTGATGAAGTTTATGAGCAGATTACTTTTGGAAGTACCAAGTTTGTGCCAATGGCGGCATTTGCAGCTACTGTGCCAGTTATTACACTTGGTTCTATATCGAAGAGATGGATCATACCTGGTTGGCGACTTGGTTGGCTTGTCACCTGTGATCCCACTGCCGCTCTTAAAAATTCTGGGGTCTCTCTCTCTCTCTCTCTCTCTCTCTCTCTCTGTATATACACGTATGTGTGTGTATATATATATCATAACGTTGGAGTATATATGGCGTAATTAATCAAATCTCTGTATTTGCTTTGTTCTTGTCCTCAGCTAATTGAGCGCATAACGGAGTGTCTGGAAGTTACACCTGATCCTGCAACCTTCATGCAGGTTTTGTAATCAAGTTGCTTTTTTTGCTTGCTTATTTACAGTTCATGAGCCGAATAACCAAAGCTCAAGATCGGATCATTTTTCTAACAAGCGTAGTATCTTGTTAAACCGAGCTCAAACTGTATTGTGCCGGTTTAAGGCGGTAGAGAAAGACTGCATAACCCTTGGAGACCACTATAAAATGTGATTTATTATGCATGCAGGCAGCAATTCCTCAAATTCTAGAGAAGACAAAAGAGGAGTTCTATTCAAACATAATTGCGATTTTAAGACGTTGCGTGGACATATGTTTTGATAGACTTCAGGAAATCCCTTGCATTACTTGCCCAAGCAAACCAGAGGGTTCCATGTTTCTAATGGTAAGGGCATTACACGTATATGTGAACGTGAGCGCGTGTTTTTTGTGCCAGTGATTCGTTAAAGATGTGAAATTTTGTGATGCAGGTGAAGCTAAACCTCGAATTATTGGATGACATTGGTGATGATATGGAGTTTTGCATTAAACTTGCCGAAGAAGAATCTGTCATAGTTTTACCTGGTAAGAATCGAAACTCACAAGCATGCATCAAATTCGAACACAGGATTTCAGTCTCACTTCCCTGCAGCGACACACCAAATCGAAGAATGTCAAAACACATCATTTTAGCACTTGATCAAACAGTCAGAGATCAATTACAAGGACTCTAATTTGAATCATATGTTGAAGTTGCACGTAACCTTTGCTTTAATTCCTCGCGGTTAACATTATTTGCAGGGGTGGCTGTGGGAATGAAGAACTGGTTGCGCGTAACCTTCGCTTGTGATCATTCATGTCTTGAAGATGGCCTTGGCCGGATGAAAGCCTTCTACCAACGGCATGCCAAGAAACATTAGTTAACTTGTTGATGGTGGTCATCAACAACTTCTCGTTGGATCCCATGCTCCGTTCAAACTTAAATGCTGGCTCTACCTTGAATAAATGAAGATCGATAGTTCCGAAAATTAATCTATTAGCCAGTCGTGTAATACGCATAAACAAAATAAAATCGAGGGTGGTCGGAGATCAGTAACTTCGCGTTCGATCTGCCTCTCTCATTGCTCCATTCATCTCTAGAAGATTAAAAAACATGTACTATTGATAACTTATGCAACTTCAATCTAAATTATTTGTATGGCATATTCAATGGATTTAGAGAATTTATCATATAAAGCCAAAACTTACTCTTCGATTTCAAAAATGTTAGTTTTTAGGGTTTTTATCACAAATGATTCCTGAAATTGACCCCATCAATCATGATGGTCCCTGAAATTGAAAATCGATCAATGTAGTCCCTGAATTTTAACCCCGCAAATCAATGTCGTCATTCTGTTAGTGTTCCGTCCAAATTAACTTTAAAAAGAGTTAAACAACCAATTTTTCATGGTAAAATGACCAAAATAACCCTATTACTTATAATTTTACTTACTACCTCTCTTTTCCTTTCTCCATCTTCACTTTTCTCTCCTTTTTTTCATGGATTTGGTTCTAAAACTAAAATAAAAACAAAAAAAGTGGGAAATTTCAATTTTTTTAGGGTTAATCTCTGTTTACCACCCTCATGTTTCGTGGTTTTCAACATTTAGTACATCAAGTTTTTTTCGTCCCAGAGTCATACCTAAAGTGTAAATTTTGGGACAGTCTCATACATTCGTTAGTCAAACTTTTAAGTCTTCCGTTAACTGTGATGTGGCGCCCATGCGGACAATGACTGGGCGCCACGTGTCATCCACGTGGAAATTAAAAACAAATTATTTATAAAATAAATAATTAAAAAAATATTAAAAAAAAATAAAAAAGTAAAAGCCCCATCCCTTGGAGGGAAGAAGAAGAAGAAGAAGAAAAGAAAAAAAAACCGAACCCAGTTCGCCACCCCCTGCAACCCAGAAGAAGAAGAAGGAGGAGGAGGAGGAGGAGGAGGAAGAAGAAGAAGAAGAAAAAAAGAAAAAGGAAAAGGGAACCCAGTTCGTCCCCTCCCTTCCCCCCAAAACCCAACCCCTTGCAACCCAGAAGAAGAAGAAGGGAAAAAAAAAACAAAAAAACAAAACCCAGTTCGTCCTTCCCCCCCCAACCCAAAACCAGTTCCATTAATCTGGAAATGACGAACTAGGTTTTTTTTTTTTTTGTTCCTCCTTCTTCCCCCCACCCCCCAAAAACCCAACCCCCTGCAACCCAGAAGAAGAAGAAGAAGAAGAAAAAGAAAAAGAAAAAAAAAAAAACCGAACCCCAGAAGAAGAAGAAGGGAAAAACGAAAAACAAAAAAACAAAACTCAGTTCGTCCTTCCCCCCCCTAAAACCCAAAACTAGTTCCATTAATCTGGAAAGGACGAACTGGGTTTTTTTTTTTTTTCCTTCTTCTTCTGGGGTTAGTTGGGTATTATTGTCATTTACCATGAAAAATTGGTTGTCTAACCCTTTTTAAAGTTAATTTGGACGGAACACTAACGGAAGGACGATATTGATTCGCGGGGTTAAAATTCAAGGACTACATTAATCGATTTTCAATTTCACGGACCATCATGATTGATGGGGTCAATTTTAGGGACCGTTTGTGATAAAAACCCTAGTTTTTATAAAAACTATCAATTATGATAAAAAAAATGTACTTGAATAGACTTAAATGCCTAAAAAATTAAAACCAAATTACACTACACCAAAAATTCTTGAAGTTCCCATACTATTTGGTTGTCACCGGAAAAAACTAACTTTACTGCTGAAAAGTAAGTTTCAACACCATGGAAATATCTAAAATACTAACAATAGTAACCCTGCCTCTTTCATGGGTTGTGTAATTCCAACCTTGCTATACGAGTTATCATTGATGCGGGTTTTCGTAATTTTCTTTCCCACCAAAGCCGAATCAAATTCTTGGAATCCAGTTGCCGACAATTTTTCCGGTGATAAGCCATAGAATTCAGTTGCTCTGCATGCGGTATGGGTGGGTATTGGATCAAAGGGAGCTTTATTTCTTTGCTAGGATAAAAAAAAAAAAAAAAATGATCAGAATTAATAGGTTCATATACACCGGTAACAATTTTTACCCAATGAATCCAGATCCATTCATCAGTCTGCAAAAGTTGCATACTTTGTTGTTGGTGAATGAATCAGCACAATTTCATACTTTTGTCTCAAGAGGTTTAGACTTTAAGGTTTATATTGTTTTTTTATTATATTGGGTATTTGAGTCTTTTTGAGTGTAGATGTAGCTAAATTAGAAATTATTTATAAAAACTGACATTTATGAAATTGAGTATCAAATTTTGGCTATTTATGATAAATACTCGTGGATTTAAAGAAGTATGGCTCATTCACTTGTAAGTGAGATGTCTTAGGTTCGATTCTCGCCAAAGACGAATTTGAACCAAATTATTGCTAACGCATTGTGAAGCTAAGCTCACCCTCCCCCTCTTAGTGTAGATAATATCGTTTGTTAAAAAAAAAGTAAGGCTCATTTGGAACTGCTTCTTCAAAAAACACTTTTACATGACTAGTTTGGAGTTATGTTTTTTTCAAGCTGCTTAATAAAAGCAGATGAGTGTTTGGTGCACTATAGTGTTAAAAAGTGCTTTTAGCATTAAAATAATGGTGATAAGATTGTCAAAATGAAAGTTTCAGTAATGGTATTGTTCACATGCCTCCAATAAGAAAAAAAGTTTTCTGTTTTGGACCCATAATTTTTGTTCAGTTACTAAACACAATTAAGACCCTAACCTTTTTATGAAGTTGCTTTAAAAAAATTAAGCAACCCCAAATCAGCCTTAGAAGGACTTCCAGAGTAACAACACTTCTATTAGAAGCACATTGAATTTTTTAATAAAAAATCAAGTGTTTCTTCCAGAAAACACTTTTCAAGTGTTTCTTCCAGAAAACACTTTTCAAGTGATATTTTTAATGAGCATTTCTACTTTTTTCTTCCAAACATAATCTGAAGCGTTTTTAGTTATGAAGCACTTTCAAACATGTATAAGTATATAATGAATGAATATTGAATAAAATATATGTTATAGAGAAAATAATCGCAAGTCACAAACAAAACACTCATTTCTAAATTCACATTTTGATTCCGGTCCCTAACCAACCTAGTTGTTAGAATGAAACCTTACTTGTATAAATAGTTTGACCAAGGTCCCTAGCATCATTTAGGGGATTTAACTCATGCATTTATGCATTCAATATCCCACAAATTATGAAATTTAAACAAATTCAAACAATATTGTTACAAATACAACAATTACTTAAAAATCAATAATAGAGTAATTTGTTCTTCACATAATTGTAGCAAAAAAAAAAAAAAAACCACGTATTATTAATATAGTGTAAGTAATAATATTGATATATTTTAAAACATAGAATAAACACATATAATTAGCATGGGTATGTTCATAAAAAAAATATTGGTACAAATTAAAGTAAAAATATGGGTACATATTAAAATTCAAAACTATGGGTACAAATTAAATTGAAAATATGGGTACATATTAAAATTCAAAATTATGGGTACAAATTAAAACTAAAAAGAATATTGGTATAAATTAAAAAATGGATACAAATTATAAATAGAAATATATGAAAAAAAATACTAAAAAGATTATATTTGAAAATGATTAATAAACATTTTTAAATTGACATATAATGACTTGTAAATAATTTAATATTCAAATAATGACATGAAGAAAAGTCAAGGGACCTCGATAAAAAATGAAAAAGGAATAAGATTTTAATTAAAGGAAAACTAATAAAAAATGCTTAAATTTTTTGAGTTTTAATTATAAGGACAAAATAAAGGGTAAAGTGAATAGTACCAGGATTGATTTTTTAGTGTAAAAATGTGGTTTTTCATTAAAGTAAACAATACCAGGAGTTTTTCGTTAAAGTTCTATTTAATTAATGAGAAGAAGAAATTAGAGATGAGAACCTAATTTATCCTTTATTTTATTTATAAAATGTAACATTTGGAGATCGTATATGAAAGTTGCCGATTAGCATCTGAGCACAATACACTTAATTTGACAGTGAATATAAAAGAAGACATGTTAGAGCTTCTTGGCATGTCTTTGGTGGAAGGCTTTTATCCTCTTAAATCCTTCTTCAAGTACTGAAAGCTCTACAGCAAAAGTAATGCGGACCCAATCTTTCAGTCCAACCGTGACCCCTGAAAACCATGGGTTTTCATTCATGACTAATATTAATTTCATTTATCATGGACTTACATGCCTTCTTTGGTATAATTATAAGAGGATTAGATTGGAATAGATAAGTTAATAAGGTATGCCAACTTGAAGGTAGGAGATGGATTAGAACGGAGAAGTTTTTTTTTCATTCTAATCCTCTTCTAATTCTTTCGAAATGTAAAATCATTCTCCTCTACCTTCAACATACCTTGAATTTAAAGGGTTATCCGTTCCAATCGAACCCTTTATACCAAACGAGGCCACAATTATATTGATTATAAAACAATTATTTTCTAGAGAAATTGTTAATTGCAAATTAAAACATGAATATACAGTTTGTTATGTTGTTAGATTGCGAATATTATGGTGTGTAAGTTCTTCAATTATTTTTACCTGGAAGAACAATCACCGACTCCTCTTTGGCCAACTTAAGACAAAACTGTATATCATCATCAATGTCTTCAAGTGCTGATAGATTTAGCTTTACCTGTTAATTACGATTAAGAATAATTACCACTGGTTTTAGCTCATGCATGTTTGGTTTAACAAGTTTAATCTCGCACAAAACAAAGGCTTTAGATAATCCTTACCAATACAACCATAGATCCTTGTGGTTTGTTTGGGCAAGTAAGGCATGGAATTTCCTTCACCATTTCGTATAAAAGATCTGCGGCTTCTCTCAAAAGGCCAATTATGTTAGAGAAAAACACATCTTTTGTTCTCTCAAACATTTGAGGTATAGCTCCCTGAAAATGATAATCAATAGTTAATAATAATATTACACTCAATATGAACGATGATTTTCCAATGCAATCACATTGAAACATAATAAATTTGCTTTGACAGTGTAATATGAGGTCCACAATGTAAACACCAGCCTTGTTACAATAATAAAATGTCATTAGGCGTAAGTTTAGACCATAAACTTTGACTATAGTAGTACCTTACTTTTCCTGTAACTCAAATGTTGAATGTTAATGTCATGTCATAATTGTTGAGCATGAAGGTAGAAAGTTTAAAAGTGAATAACAATGATGAGTGATTCTATGACGTCCACTAATAATTTTATTAAAACAAAAAGTAAAAATACATTTTTATGGGTACGTAACCTAAAATTTCCCAAAATTATCTAAAGAAAAAGTTTGAATAGCTATGTAAGTATTTATGCGAACAGGCATGCGTACGTACGGATGTATTATGTATAAATGTATGCATGCATGTATATAGGTACCTGAATTAATGTTGCTGGGTCAGTAGTGATGTCGAGATAGTTGTTAAGTGTGTCCACAATCTGGAATTGAAAACATCAATACCACATACCTATATAGTTTAGAAATATGACAAATAAGAACAGTTTCTTATCACGGATTCCGTTTTACTGTAACAAAAACGATCTCTTATATATTTCATTGTTTTCCCCTTTTTGCTATGGTAAAACGAGATCCGCGCTGAAAACGAGCTCGTATATATACACTTATATATGCGTCAATGAAGCTACTTTACCGCTCACAGAAATAATAGCATAAGAAAAATATAGGTGAAAGCAAAAATACATAAACACAGACAAAACACCAGTTTGAGTACCCCAGTTTTTTCAAAGATGCCATTGGGATCATTCTTGACTATCCAGCCAAGTTTCCAACCAGGAACAATCCATGTCTTTGATATAGAGCCAAGCGTAATAACCGGTACGATGGAACTGAACCTTCCCATAGGTACAAAAGGGTTGCTGCCGAAAGCTAGATGACCATAAACTTCATCCGAAATAACGAAGATGCCAAGTTTGTTTGCTGTTTCTGCAATCTATTAATTTTGACAAGCACAAAGTTCATTAGAAAGTACAAATTCGTTTCGATTAAACACTCCATCGGAAAGAAGACGTCAATCTGAGCCCTACAACTCATGCTAATTGGCCAAATGATCGGTAAGTAGTTTAAATATGTCGTCAAACAAATGCTTATGTTGTTCAATTGTGACGTTCCAATCAAGTCGATCAATGGTCTATATTCACACTCGAGCAACGTATATAAAACAGTATGACAAGACAACATTTTCCATAGATTAAAATTGATCGAGCAAGTTATATATGTGCACGTATACCTTTTTCAAATGCTGAGAAGTGAAGACATTTCCACAGGGATTGCTAGGATTGATGATAACCATAGCGGCAGTGTTGTGATCTGCAAGCGATTCAACAGAATCAAGATCCACCTCCCAGCCCTTTTCAGGAAGAAGATTGAAATGGCGTACTTCGAGGTGGTCAAACGCTGCGCGAGCTTCGTACTGAGGGTAACCAGGCCTTGGAAGAAGAATGTTGGCACCAGGACGTGCAAGGACAGATACTATGATTTCAATGGCTTGGGTACAACCAGCAGTGAGATATACATCATTCGCCGATAACTTGTTTGGTTGGTCGCGAGAGAGATATTCTCCAATAGCCCTTTTGAGCCAGAAATACAAATATACGTACACGATAAATTTCATTAGATTTTTCATTCAATTATACGTGCACATACTGATATAGAATGTCAATTATACGTAATGTTTGGTTCGTTACATGTTCGCGATACTAAAAATATTTTCAACACTACTAATATTATCGAAATTAATAAGGGATCCTTTAATAACATTTCAATTTTTATTTTTATTTTCATTTTTCGTAACATTCAGAAGAAGTATATGTAAAAAAACGAGGAATAGAGAGAGATGAAAGGAGGTTGTGAGAGAGAAGTGGGAGAAATGAGATTATATGAAAACATTAATGTCAAATTTCAACATTGTTTGTCCATGTAGCCGTCTCCAGATTTCGTTCATTCTTGTACTTTTAATTTTGTTTGCCATGTTTAAGGTTCTTTTGATAAGTGCTTTGATTTTGGAACCAATCCTTTATAAAACCGCAAGTTGATTCTGCAAAATTACTTGTGTTTCTTGCAGGAAGTACTTCAAGTACTTTAGAACAAAAAAAAACATATTATCTAAAAACAATGTCAATCATCTAAAAGCACTTCCAGAACAAGCCATTTTTCAAATTCCAAATTTCCACCCCTCTAAAATTCAAAATGTTCAGCTCCACTGAGGCGATCCTGACCTTACACCATTAGGTATTCAGCCAATAATAAGGCCATATGTTGAAAAATTAACATAAATCATTATTTTATTAGAACGAAGCACGACACCATTTGGTATTGATACAAGTCACGAAACTTTGGAGTTGCAATGATGAAATGCAAAGTAGCACACGGGTCTCTTCTCTCCAACAGATCCTCTTTGACTCTTTTTTGTGAGGATTCGAGAATTTGTGAATCGTGTTCATTCATCGTATGTTATGTATCAATTTTCATCAAGTACTGTTTGTGTTTAATTTTAAATAAAAAAAATTTAAAATAATATCTCGATACACAATTAATAAATCTTTAAAATTCTCACGAAGAGTATCAAAAGAATCCGGATTCCTCTTCTCCACCTTTGTCGTGCACATAGGTACAATTTAAAATGTACAACAAGTACAAATTCTACTTGATGGTGTCAGGTCATATAAATTGTCATGTTCGATGTATTTTGTTAGAATATGTGTGGTCACCACTCACGAGTGGCTGTCCCTGTCCGATTCCTATGTAATATGATATTATTATTATATCTTCTTTTTTTTGGGAAGCATGTAATATGATATTTTACATGTGAACTCCGGACTCCGGAGTGCGACAAAACATGCAAGTGGCCCATTGTTTGTTTTATTTATGATATTAATAATAATAATAATATTATTATTATTACTAAGTTGATATCAAGTTCTTACTTTTTGACCATAATATATTGATGTCAGACTACGAGTTTAATACATTAAACTTAAGAATTTAATATATTGATGCTGTTTTTAAAAAATTTTGGCCAAAAATATAATTTTCATGTGAGTCCAGTATATTAATATCATACTCATTTTTTAAAGTGTAGTGTACAAGGCCTAAGGTCTTTAAAAAGGAAACCATTACATATATAGGATGAAGATTTTTTTCCCCTCCCTTTTTTCCTCTATTTTTCATTCTCCTCCTCTCACAATTTCTTTTTCATTTTTCTTTCTCTACAAAGATAAAAAAGCAAAATAAAATCTTGAGCGTTCAAATAAGAGATAAAGAAAGAAAAAAAAAAAGAAAGAGAATCCTTATATATTAGCAATTAGCACCAAATCACCAACCAATGAAACTGGAGTCTCCTAAACAAGCCAAATAGCAAATAGAACCCCATTATTTATTATTTATTTATGTATTTTTCTAGGGACACTTTAGATGCAGTCCCTAACAACTAATGTTCTTTGACTGAAACCTTGGTGGTTTTTAGTTTTTGATCGAAGTCCCTGATATTAATGTAATAATGTATTTATATATAGGTTATTATATTTTTAAATTAAAAATAAAATTTGTAGTTATTTATATTAATGAGATTTTAAATAAAACCCATATTTTATGGGATTAAAAATATTAAAGATGAATTATACTCTCCAATATATTGTGTGTGTATACATATATATACATGCGTACGTTCATCAAAACTAACAAAAAAATTATTATACCAAAGCATGGGTACATTTTTCAAAAGCACAAAAAAAAAAAAATATTAGCCTTAATAACATTATTAAATTCCTTCTATTAAACTTGATATGAATACATTCTCAAATCAACGAAATAGAATGTACCCATGTAAGTTTAAAAATGGATTAGATAAAAGATTGAGTGAAATTTTATATAAAAAATGGGTACATTTTAAATTAAAAAAGGGTAAATTTTTAACAAATTGGTAAATTTAAGAATGGATACATATAAGATTAAAAAAATTGCAATTTTTTTATAAAAATTTAATGGGTACAAACTTATTCTAATTTTATTTTTTTAATTGGGAAATGTTTGAATTGAAAATTAATTAGGAGTTTAATAAGGGTGTGAGTATTAAAACTCTAAAACAATTACTAATTTTTTTTATATAAAAATTATGTAACTTACATGTAATTCATTAATATATTAATGCTAGGAACTCTGATCAAAATCTAAAAACTGATAAGATCTTAGTCAATGAACATTAGAAACTAAGCACCAAAAACTAATTTTTCCATTTTTCTAATGCAGATATTTTTTCTGATTTTCTGTGTTTACAATTACAAGTAAAGTTTGTAAACAAGGAAATAGTGCCATTGAATTTCTTAATATTGGCTAGAATTATACATACAAATATGAAGAAAGGAAATTAAAGTAAAAGCAAAACGAACGGAAGAAAATGAAGCAGCAAATTAAACTTCCAGTAAGACTAAACTAAACAAGTGCATGCAAACATACCTTCTCGCCGGAATAACACCGCCGGTAGGACAGTAAGAGTTGAACTTGAAGGAATGGAGGGCATCTGCGACGGCGTCAACAGCCGCCGGAGTGGTCCAAAACGATCGGAATTCAGTGGGGTCCCCGCGGCCAAGCATAATGGTGGGCCGTTGATCATCACCAGTTGGGTTCTTGAGATTTGTCATTAACATCGTGAGAGCTCCTCGGACGGAGATCGACGCCGTGTTCAGTTCTTCGTTCCCTCGGAACTGCCATTTCTTCTGCCAACCATTCTCCACACCCTCCATCTCCATTCCCTAGCTAACGTTTACGTTGGTGGCTGTTGGGCTTATAGCTCTGTAAGTGAAGGATGATAACACTCTACAACTCTCCACTATATACAATTCTCCATCTCCATTACCCTCCTTTAGAGAAAGTCTTAGGTCTAGCATCCGGACATGCGTGTCGGTAAGAATGTTAGACACAAAATCCTCTCATGGCCCACCACCACTTCTTTCGAAACACATCACTACCTCATGTAATAACCACATTTAGGAGAAATTTTTAGTTGTGACGGAAATACGGATGGTATACGACGTATTTTTATGTAAGTGATGAAAAATTTTAATTTTTAAGTTATTAACCTTTTAACACACATATCCCACCATTTATATAAGGACATGTGATGTACCATCTCGTGTGACGGTCTAGATCATTCACACAAGAATTTCACGATCTAAAAATTTAACACTCGTATAAAATTACCATGGTTAATCTTCCATGTAACAAGTCCCTTCGTAGTAGTTTCCAAAAAAAAAAGTCCCTTTGTAGCGCTAAATAACAAGCCTCTTGTGGTGGAGATTTTTTTCAAGTGTCCGGTAACTAAACGGATACTTCGCGTGTCATAAAATAAGTGGAGGAACATGAAAAAATATCTTTTTTTTTTCCACTTGTATTAATGCATGTGAAGTATCATTTGAATACTCGGTACTTAAAAAAAAGGAAAACTAATGAAAAGGGCATCAAAACTTTGGATTTTAACCAAAAACCATCTACAAACTTTATTTAATGGTAAGGACAACAAACAGAAAAAAAAAGGAAAAAAAAAAAAAACTACTAAAGGAAGCGCGTGCATATATGTGAATTTGATCAATTCCTAACCAAATCCTCCTCTGATTTTAATCACTCACCCACTCTTTGACCAATCCCTAATTATTAATATAATCTTATTGATTTGTGTAAATATAGTATTGACTGCATTCATTTTAAATTTCAATTGCCTACAGAATTGCCTCATGCATGTGAAGAGGATGAGGGTCGAGTTGTAATGGAGTTATTTGTTGATAAAAAAAACCCGAAAAATGCTTAAAATTTTCGTGCTCTTTGTACTAAAGACAAGGGGATTGGATTATCAGGGAAGCCGCTGCACTTTAAGGGCTCCACATTTCCTCACATTATTCCTATATAATTTCATGTATCAGGGTGGAGATTTCTCAAGAGGCAATGGGACTTGAGAAGAGTCGATTTATGGGGCTAAATTCGCAGATAAGAGCTTTAACTTGAAGCATATCGGCCTTGGAATATAGTCCATGGCAAATTCCAAACCTAATACTAATGGTTCACAGTTATTCATTTGCACTGCAATGACCCCGTGGCTTGAAGGAAAGCACGTTGTGTTCGAAACAATTGTTGATGGATACAGTGTTGTTGAGAAAAAGAAGGTGGGTTCGAAGAGTGGGACTAAGTTTTCATAAACAGTGTAGTAAATTTCATAAACAATGTCGTAAGTTTCATAAACAGTGTACTAAGTTTCATAAACAGTGTCGTAAGTTTCATAAACAATGTAGTAAGTTTCATAAACAGTGTATTGTGAGTCCACGCGTCAGACTTTTTGTCCTTTTTATTAAAATTATGTCTTTTTCATTAAAATTTAAGTTCTTTTGTCATTTTTATTAAAATTTAAGGGTTTTTCATTAAAATTTAAGTCTTTTTCATTAAATAAAGTTATAATATAATTTTTTATTAAAATAAACTTAGCCCAAGCCCTTTTCATGAAAGATCCCTTAAAAAAAATCTCCTTGTGGTGACCTAGTTCAAGCGATGCTTAGTTTTCAGTACCTTAACTTCTCTTTTACTGATCCCTCATTCCAATTGTTCCCTCGAAAAGGCATTCTATAAATTTTTTTTATTTCCCTAACTTTATTTATGTTGCCGATTTGAAGGACTTCGGTGCGATCTGATCATATGTTTTTGGCCAACTTAGTCTGATGATGAAGCGTCATTGGAAATTGAAACTTCACCAAATTCTCCTTTTGTTCTACAGGTTCTTCAGTGGTGGCGGGGCTTCGATTCGTGGTAACAGTTACATTTTAGGGTTTTGGTTGTCTTGGGTGTGCGGGCTCGGATGTAGGTTATACTAGATACTGGTGTTATGGATTTTTTTAGTTGTTAGTTTAGTCTTTTGAGTTGTTTTTACAATTATATTGAAATTTGTGTCCAATACAAGTTTTTTATACACTATTAAAATTAATTTTATGCACTGTTCTAAAAATCCCCGCCTAGCGCCTGCCTAGACGCTAGGTGGCTGGCCATCGCCCTGATTAATGCTAAGGGCACCTAGACCTATTGAGGCACCGCCTAGACCGCCTAGGCTCCCGCCTAGACCCGTCTAAACACTCGCTTAGGTCGCAACTCACTTAGACAGAAAATAGATAACTTTCATTTTGCATTTTTTTTTTTTCTAATAAATTGTAAGAGACTTGTTGCATATTTAAATGAATACACATTATATCCTTATTTCACATGTTTTCATTATGTTCCAATACTTCATAATATATATGCATTCTATTTTGTAGTTTATGACGAAGTTATATATATTTCAAGTATAAGCAGACACTTATTTACAAGAAATATGATTGATTTACTTAAATCCGCCTAGTCCGCCTAGGCCCAGCCTAGGCGCTAGGCCCTAGCCCGCCGCCCGACTAGCGCCTAGCGACTTTTAGAACCTTGCTTTTATGTATATCGTTGTTTCATAAAAAAACAAAACAATCTTCCTTATTAATTTGAATCTTTATGAGAGATAATACAATAAAATCATTAGAACCGAAACGGAGAAAGCTTGATTCGAATCATATTACAAAAACTTTTTAATACATTTTATTTATAGAGGATTATTACATAAAATAAGAAAGCTTGATTCGAATCATATTACAAAAACTTTTTAATACATTTTATTTTAGAGGATTATTACATAAAATAATTCACTTACACTACAAAACGTGAAATAGTAATATAACGTGACATAGTATCGATACAAAAAAGTGGCAAACAAAGACAAGTTCATTTCCTCTCGTTGAAGTTCACGGCCTCACCATCCCTGCCGTTAAAATTCAAATGTCCCTAACGGCTACATTAGAGAGCTCAATCACCCCATTGCCATTTTCAAGAACCAAGAAGCAACCCAAACTCAAAACCCCAAAATACCGAAAATCTTTTCCACAATCTCTTAATTAAACCCAGAAATCTTGCACTTGGAATTAAATCCATAAATCATTGATCCCGAAACTACTAGCTTCCATTGAAACCCAATCTGACCTGATGGATTCAACAGCTATATCGACATCAACGACAACACCGCCTTATCACCACCATTCCCGATCCGAGCTGCCGTCCCGAGCCAAGTCGGCCTCACGCCTTGCCCACACCAGACATATCCCCCACCTCTCTCTCGGCCTCATAAAATCATCACCCAAGAGGACTCCATCCCCTTCCGCACATTCCTACAAATCTTTCGAATCTCTCCCTCTTCGTGAGCTACTGCTTCTTTTGTCTCCACCTGTCCAAAAAAGATCCAAGACCCGTCTCATGGATCGTTTTGAAATGGCTGATGACCCTGCTGTCAAGGTTCTAGGGCCGCGCCGCAGGTGTAAAAGCAGAGGCTCGCAGATGGGACTACTGGGCTGTGCCTAGCCGAGGAACACCCGGAGTTACGGAGGCGGTCAGAGACTGAGACTCGGGAAGAGAAAGATTTGGGCTTGGTGGAGGAGATGGCGAAGCCAAGGAAAATGCGGTCCAAGAAGGAAAAGCCCGTCTTGGTTCCTTGTTTGCCCTCCCCAAGTTCGTCATCAAGTCCGTCCCAATTTGACATTGCTGTCTTTTCTTTTCATTCTTTTGTCTTTTCAAATTCTTGGGTTCTTATGTTTTCGATGTTTGGTTTTGCAATCGATGATGAGTATCAGGGTAGCCTTGATCGAATTGGGCAGCTCATGAGTGATCTGATTATGTGGAGAGATGTTGCAAGGTCAAGCCTTTGGTTTGGTTTAGGGTCTCTCTTCTTCCTTTCCTCTTGCTTTGCCAAAGCAATCAACTTTAGGTGGACTACTACAACTACTCTCATTCATTTTCCCCCCATTTTTCCTATGTTAATTTTAGCCTATGAAAATCATCTAATTTTAACCAATTCTATCATTTCAGCATTTTCTCAGCGATTTCCCACATCGGACTTTTGTTTTTGGGTGTTTCATTTGTCTCAAATTCAATCTGCCAAAGGTACTAGTGGTTTCCCTTTCGGCCACTTTTTTCTTTGTTTTGGGGGCTTCATTTGTCTCCAACGCTTCTATTTCAGATTATGATTTGCAGAAATAATATCGAAAAGAAGAGTGATTTTATCCTCAAAGAATATGACATTCTTGGTGTGGCCAAACGGATACTTCCTGCTGTAAATCTTGCCTTATCAAAGATGAGAGCGCTTTTCTCAGGAGAGCCATCCATGACCCTCAAGGTAATGAAAAACAAAACATTAAAGCAGTTTTTGGATTTGGAATTGCTTGCTTTGAGTTATTAGTAAAGTTCAATTGTCGGGTTTTAGGTAGCAACATTCTTTCTTCTGGGAGCAGAGTATGGGCATCTTATAACACTCTGGAGGCTCTGTGTGCTTGGTATGTCTGTCGTTGATTATTTTCCGTTGCTCTACTTGTTCTGTGTTACCATAATCATGGTGCTAACTGTTTGTGTGAAATTATGGGTAGCTTTTTTTATCAGCTTCACAATCCCAAAACTATACTCATGCTACGCCAGTCAAATCAACCAAAAAGGTATCCATAATCCACCAGTCTACTTTTCCACTTCAGTCTGTCTTTATAACTCATCCATCCAACGTGTTAAATCGAGTGTAATTTCGGTGGGCAGTTGATTACTTGAAACGGTGGGTGTTGGAAGCATAGGGGGCTGGCTCACACAAAAGGATTGTAGCAGCATCAGCAGCCACAGCTTTTTGGAATCTGTCTTCTGTCAAAACCCGTATTTTTACAGGTAATTTTATTGCATTGCATAATGTTTCCGTCTCTGGAGCAATCATCTTATGCTGATGCCAACGAAAAACACACCTCACTATCATATGTTTTGCTTTAATTTGTAACCTTTGTGATCTTATCATAGTTTGCTGATTAGTGATCAATAAGATGATCAAATTACAAGATACAGATGCCAAAGGAAACCATACCTCATTGTGATTGACAATACTGTTGATTCTTATGTGATATGTTGTTTATTAACATTTGCAGCATTTATATGTCTTGTAATTCTTCAATACTGCCGCCAACATATGGAACAAGCACTGGAGATTGGGGAAGCAGAAGTGGAGCAGGAGCAGCACCAGGCATTAGTGGTAGTAGTTCCTGAAGTGGTGGCAGAAGCAGATGCAGACGGAAAACAAGAGCAGAAACAGGCATGAGTAGTAGTAGAAGTGGCAAGCAATCAGTAGTTGTAGCTTTAGTGACAATGTGTCTGTACTTGATGTTTGTACCCATTTCCAACACTAATGTGTTTGTACCTAATGACAACAAATAGTAACCGATCATTAACAATGTCTTTTACATCTAAAAATAATAATCGTTTCAAATTCTTTTGTTTGGACTGCCCTCGTCATCAGCTCCGGTGATTATTTAAAAATCCGAACATCAAGGGATTTTGTTTAGATATTAAGTGTCATTGATGAAACGACGTCTATTTTGATAAATTGAACCAGAGCGAGAACGTTTTAGTAAATGTAAATAATACAATACTACTTAAACCAGAGCTTGTTACCTCAAGATCTAATAAAATGCAGATATCTCCACCTTGAGTCTTGCAGGTTTATCTCTTATCCTGGACGTATGTGGTGATTCAAAAAGTTACGGCCCCTCTTCTTCATCGACCTAAGTTTCCAGCGAAAACCAAATGACTGTAGAACGAAGTTGAAATCGTGCAGGGTCTGTATGTCAACAAGTAGTCAAATTCTTCATGGTCTTTTGACATAACCCAAAAAAAGATAAAGCAAAGAAAATATTTCCGTCTATTACTTAGAGCATCTCCAGTAGAGTCTCTAAATGACATCCTTACCACCGTCTACCACCGTGGCTTTAAATTTAAGTACTTTGTGGCTTCCAGTGGGGCGGAGCTATAGTCCCTATAGTAGAGGAATTGGCCGGAGTATTCAAAAATTTCCTCACAATTGAGGAGCATATATAGGAACAACTTTGAGTGGGGATGGAGGCCCACCCACATGAAAGGTTGCGTGCTTCTTCCAAATATTGGGTTTAAGTGATGTTGTAGCTCATCCACTTGCTCCAACAGCTCGGGTGGATGCTAGTCGCAAGACAGTTGCTGATGCAACTGCAGGCTGGGTCCCACATATCTAGGTTTCGTCGTAAACCTAATTGGTTACTTCCAATTACATAAATCATACCTTTTTTTTTTTTTTTTTTTCTATTGTAGATAAACGGTCTAGATTTAATTTAGAGGTTTTTATTATATAGTCCTCAAATTTAGGATTTATACTATAGGCACTTTTCCATTGGAGATAATATTCTTTTAAAGACTCAAAGATTCTCTTTAGTCCCTAAATAAGTCTTCAAAGGAGGTGGTGGGAGTCCCTAAATAGGGACTCCCATTGGAGATGCTCTTAGAGGAGAAATGCAGACTGGGTAGATGATTGATTTCAAAGCTAATTAGTTAAGCAAATGGGAAGAAACTAGCTGGTGGAAACTTAACTAAATCATTGCTAATCTTCCATCAATAACAACACTTCCATAAATCCATCGATGTCTTAATCCTCTCTGATTTTCTTCCTTCAAACTATATATATGTATGTATGTATGTATGTATGTATGTATAATCCAATCCATATACTTCCAAAACCTTCATATGCAGCACCTTCAAATATACAAAATGATTGACAAGATCACTTGAGGAGGATCTTCATAGAATTAACTTAAAGCTCGTCGTACTACCTGGTAAGCCGATGAAGAAGATATTTATGGCTCAAGAATCAAATGGATCCAAATTCTACAGAACCAAGTTCGAAAAGATTGAGAAAAATCAGTTATTCACAACCATTGATGAAGGATTCCTCCCGAAGAGTTAAGGATGTAAATGTAGACGAAAAGCTACTAGACAAACCATAATTAAGGGCAATCCATATAAACCAGTGTGCTGAGAGTTTGGGGTATCTTTTCTACTCATCGTTAGAATTTACAGAGTTGATGCCAAATCGAACGGTGTATCCAGAACACCATCCGAAGTTATCTAACAAAAACCTTGAAAAGTGTTCCTTACACCATCCCTGCAGAAAATGGAGGGAAAAATTTAAATGCACTGAAGATGTCATATAGTAATTTTATTATATCCAAATCAGTGATAAAAAATAAGAAGAATTAAGATAGCTAGACCATATGTATGTATGTATGTATGTGCATATATATATATATAGACATATAACTAACCTTAATATTAATTAGTTAATAAGAACTTACTTGATTGCTTTTTGAAGGCAATACATGTGGAGGTAGTATTAGTAGTAATCAACTCGTTGGGTGTCATTTAGGGCTTCCTTACACCCAAGGTCTAAAATATCGATGATATCGGAAATATCGGTAGTCAAAAAACATGGAAATTTCGATGGAAATATCGGGATATTATCGATATCGATAAAAATTGAATAAAAACCAAGGAAATTGTAAGAAAAACTTGGAAATTTTTATTGAAACTTTGCAGGATGTTTATTTAGTCAATTATCTATTATGGCGCGTTTACGTAACGGTAATGAAAATATGAGGAATTGAATTGAGGAGGAATTGAATTGAGGAGGAGTTGGAATAAGAAGAAGTCAGAATCGGATTCCTGTTGAAGCTGTTTACTTAAATGTTCTGGAATCGAAATAGAATTCCATAAAGTTGTTTACTAATTCAGCAGAATCGGAATATAAATCAGTATGATTACTAAAATGCCCTTGTCCCAAATCAAATATTTTATATACTTTAATGGGTTTATAAATGATAGTTTTGGAAATAAAAAAAGTAAGTGAGGGCATAAAGGGAACAAAACTGTCATTCCCATTGCCCAAACAAGGAGGAATTGGATTACCACCTATATCTAGGGAATCCAATTCCACCAATACAAGGAATTGAATTCCAAAATTTGTGTGGGCCCCACTGCTTTTTTGATTCCTCCATATTTAGTAAACACCGGAGTACTCCGTAATCGGAATTCAATTCCACATTCTCATTCCGATTACAAATACGTAAACACGCCCTTAGTTTATCATAAAAAGTTGGAAGGAAATGCATTGCATGATGGATTTAACTGATTTAAGTTGATTATATAGCGAGCTGGCAAACATTGTGAGTGTAGAAAATATATAAATATTTTAGCATATTTTCACAAAAATATAAGTGATATGGTGGTCAAGGTGTTGAAGGAGTAAAATGGGAGGGGTTCAAATCTCCTTGGTGTTTTTTTAAATATAGAAATTTAAAAAATACGGAATTTTCGATGGAAATATCGATGACATCGGAAATATCAGTAGTTCAAAAACACGGAAATTTCGATGGAAATATCGGGATATTATGAATATTTTAGACCTTGCTTACACCCTTATTTGCTACTCGACTCAATACCATATTACAGACAATTTGACCAGTAAAGTTTGTACCACTTAAACCTAACAAGTGACGGAAGCATTTAGTCTAGATTTATCTTTCATTTTGCCATGGAACTTCTTATTAAGTCCTTCAGACACGTATCAACTTTTAAATTGTTGTTAATATGTGCCTTACATGCTTTAGATTTAGGCCATACAAGCTTTATTTTGGGTGCCATATCTTGAATATAGCTTTTACAAAAACTCCTAAACTTAAATTTGTGCCATATCTTGAATATAGCTTTTACAAAAACTCCTAAACTTAAATTTATTCAAATATGATGAACCCGCTATAAGACCTTGAGAATTTATTACCAAAGAAGAGAAATATTTGGAAACTTATTTATCGAAAAAGGTCTTTGTATGAAGATAGTAGGAAATATTATGAGCTTGTAGGATTTTTGAATTACATTTCGAGATTCATGTGATATTAGAATTTACAGTTAGACAAATGAATTGATGTCACATAGCAGCCACTGAGTGACTAAGTTTGCCACAAGGGATTAACCAACATGCCAGCACGAAGACATTTGTCATGTTAGTACTATGCTAGGTGGAAAGTGATTAGATGAGGCAGCCAAATTGCTACACAAATATAAGCAGGAGGTGACCGTTCTTTATACGTTTTGGAATTAGCCATGTGGAGATCAATTTGACAGCCACCTTGGGAAGATTGTAAGACCCCGTATTTAGTGTGTATACATATGTACATATACGTATGTATTTATATGTATGTATATAAAATTTGTTTTGAGCTGACCCACCTAGCCACTTAGAAGCCAACACAATATTTTGGATGAGTTTGCCGACTCTTCTTGTAGTCTAACTTAAGACCACGTGTACTCACCTAAATCTTCCTTCTCCCCCACGCCTACAGCTAGCTTACCATCTGTGATTAGCCGCCAATTTCAACCAATAAGGGACCTTGTAGTGCCACTTTGTAGCCTATAAATAGGAGCAAATGCTCCTGTTTAAGAAGGATGCAAAATGTTGCATGCTTGTGCATGCGATTCACGTATATTATGTTATGTGTGTGTGTTTATGTAGAGAGAGTTTAGAAAAGAAATAGAGTGGAAGAAATACATGGTATTAGGAGTGATTAAAGAGCTTGCTCAAGTACTTGGAGCTTAGCTATTGCATTAGTGATATGGATCTTCGTTTTAGCTTTACAATCAAGGTAGGAGAAATAAAGCAGACCTTTACAGAAATTGATTTTATTAGATTTCGTGAAATGTATTTTTGATCTTTTTCGTTGATTAATATGGTTGGATATTAATTGTCTAATTGCTTCAGTTAAGTGTTTACTTGTTATTGGTTATGGAATTATTGCTGGAATGATATTATTGAGAATATACTGTGATACATGTGAAAGATGAAATGACATTATTTGTGCATCACTCATGTTGTGAGATGTGGTTGGAACTTCTATGTTGAGATTGGAATTCGAGAAATGAGAGTAGTTGGAAAGAATCTTTTGTGTAGTTGAATCTATTCATTGTGAAACTAGTTCCAGGTGAGCCCGGTGTGCACATTAGAATAGGATATCGGCGGGATAAATTGTCGATGTGGGTGATTTGGGCTGGAGATCAATGAATTAGATAAGATGACTAGCAAAATGGGTTTATGAACTTGGGAGATCATAAGGGGGTTAGTTTCTATAACAGAACATTCGAATCACCACTATAGTGGTAAAATACATGGTATGAGACGTGCAGGCTCGCGTGTTTTATTATATAAATTAACGGGGGTAGCTGAAGGGGTTGCATTGTATTCATGCATTGTTATCAATAATGATTTGATATTTGGCTATATGATTTCATGACACTTAATTTAATATTGTCAATTTACTTGGTAAGGTTATGTCTCTACTTAGCAGTTGAAGCTCATCCCTCTATTGTTATGTAGGTTTACAAACTAAACATCCAGGAGGGTAGGCAGGATGAGATTCAGATTAGATGTGAGAATAGAAAGTTTATTCATCTTTTTAATGTAGAATTGTAAATAGTTCTTGATTTGTTTACGAATCATAATATATTTTATAAGAAGGAATTTATTTTCCAACCGGTTTCAATTTCCTTTTAATCATTTAGTTTTTAACTCGCGTTTCGGATTCGGGTTCGAATTCTTCTATCGATTCCGGGTTCGGGGTGTGACACCCTCAATTTAACCACTTACCCTAATTTTTCTGATTTAAAAAAAAAAAATTCCCAATTCGAGCATAGAGATGGTGCAAAGAGAGATGACTATTCTTGCCCAGAAAGGAATCGGCTCGATATAGAAAGATTATATTCACACACCTCAATTTACTTCTCTCACACCCTTTTAATTTTTTAATATTTTCTACACACCACTAACACTTGATAAAAAAATATTGAAAAATTAAAAGGGTGTGAGAGAAGTAATTTGGGATGTGTGATATAATCTCCCTATAAAGTTTACCATGACATTCATTTTTGAGGGAAGAAGATGATCACAGTGTGAAGAAATGTAAAGCAGACAGATTTTGGTAGAGTGAATTACGAGGACGTAATGTTCTAGTGTAATTTTTGAATTGATTCAACTTTTTAATTTTTTTTGGGTGTACTCGTCATAACATGGGACGTACGCGTGTTAAATTAGGGATAATCCTCTACCATGAGCATGTGACACTTAGTTTTATCAAGCGTTGTGCTACTAAGTGAAGCGTGGAGTGCCGCACACTGGATGGCAAGAGTCCAGTAGCTGCATCGCTAGCTTGCGCTTTGACCTAAGTAGCATGGGACATGTGAAAGTTAAGCCGTAGATTCCCACTGCATCGCTACCATTTTCACCATTTTCTCATTGCATCGCTAGCGATAGCGATGATAGCTTCCCACTGCATCGCTAGTTTTATGTTCTATCATTACCGTGAGAAAATGGTGAAAAAAACCCCCATCGGGGAATGATAGAACATAAAACCGTAGACTCCCAAGCAGTTGGAGAGCGCATGGTTCTGACCGCCCTGTTGAAGAAAGTAAGCCCAGGACCTCATGGTTCTAATGAGCCTTAGTTAAAAAGCCACTTAAGCCCATTTAAGCCACAAGCATTTACTCCTATTGGAATAAACAACCCGTAGACGTAACCCGGGTTCGATTCCTGACAGCAGAAAAAACATTTTTGGTTTTGTGCTTTCTACCGGCTTCGACCAAAAACAAAAAAAAAAAAAAGTCCCAGCAGCAGAAGTAAAAGAAATACAGAGACGGAGTCAGGTCAGAGTGTGATCTGAAGACGAACAAGTCTCTGTCGGATTTGGGTGCTCTAGCTTTCTGAATTCTGAATTCTGAATTCGCTAAGATTTTCTGGTCTTCGATGCCGATCTGTGTTGAATGGTAGTTGGGTAGAGATGCCTGACGGACTCACAGTAGCTGAATAACGCGCCAGAGGTTCTCTTTCTCTCTACATAATGCTGATTTCTTTGATTTCTTAGTGTTTGCTTGCTGAAATATTGTATTGGGTTGCCATCTTAATTTCTGTAATTTAGAATTTGCTTCATTTGGAATTTACAAACTCTAACAGGGGTTGGGTTTTAGGGATGTCTTCCGTTTCCCTTGTGTTCAATTTCGGTGAATTTCAAGTCAAATTTATGAGTTTCCTTTGAAGTTTCGGAAATTTCCTTCTCTTCAACGGTTCTTTGATTCGATAGGTTCATTTCTTTGGTGATGTTTAGCCGATTTCCAGAAATTTCGGCGACTTGTGGGTGAAAATCTGGCTTCATCTCCCTTTTCCAGGTCGCCCGCTAAATACCATTATTTTTTGTCTGTACTTAAAATGCTGAACACTATTACAGGTTAGCAGCTTTTAATGAAGTTTGTAGGATGAAACATCGGCATTGTGCGATTTTCGGTTTTCTTGGAAACCAAGCTAATGGCTAGGCCGCTAGAAAATGTTACCACATTAGGTTGCCTCAAAATCATGTCATGTTGGGATACTTTGTTTTGTGTCTTACTTTAGATTCCACCACCGTATTTGTTCCTTGTACAATATATTTGATGTTCTAGTTCATTGTCTGATTTCTTAATTTATTTTTGCTTTCAGTGCGTTGTGTCTTGTATGGAGGTTCTACATGCTGCCGAGCACTGTGGGGAACTTGGAAAGAACATTTGAACCAAGTCATATTCTTGTAGTTCAACAATGAAGCGCTACATCTACATCAATGACGACGAGTCATCGCAGTATCTTTACTGTGACAATCGCATATCAAATAGAAAGTATACTCTGTTGAACTTTCTCCCAAAGAATTTATGGGAACAATTCAGGTGGTTGAGGAATTGATACTTTTTGTTTTTATATTCATTCAACTTCGGGTTGGGTATATGTTTGAACATTTTAATTGGAATATGATGTTCGGTGGACTTCAGTCAGCTGATTTCCATTGCATTGAGATTCAGACAGATAAAACCTCCACTCTATTAACATGCATACTCTCTCTCAATTTGTTGGAATCTACTGTGTTTAAGTTTTTCTTGAATCCATCATAACATGCATGAAGATTATTGGGACAATTTGATGTTTCTTTTATTTATAAAAAAAAACGTGATGTTTTTCTATTTTGCCACTGATAGTTTGTACTTTTGTGGTGCATGAATTAGTCTCATGTTATATCCTTATAGAGACGCATAAATCTTTCTAATTTGTCGCCTTGACTTAAATTGTTGTGGTTCAACAAACAGCTATTTCCTTACTATTTATTCTACTAATTTGTTTTGAATTGTCCTTATGTTTTGAACACTCCCTTATTTCCCCCACCCATTCTTTCCTCTAACAAATATTGTCTCCGTTTTCAGCCGCTTCATGAATCAGTACTTTCTGCTGATTGCTTGCCTTCAGCTATGGTCACTTATTACTCCAGTAAATCCTGCTAGTACATGGGGTCCACTTATCTTCATTTTTGCAGTCTCTGCTTCAAAGGAGGCATGGGATGATTACAACCGATATCTCTCAGACAAGAAGGCGAATGAGAAAGAAGTTTGGGTTGTTAGGCAGGGCATCAAGAAACATGTAACAGACCTTCTTCTTTTCTTTTTCTGTGGTTGATTTTGTTTACCTTTTGAAATTAAATAGAATAACAAAGTTAATTTACAGTTGTTGTCGATCAATAAAGTCGGGTTAACAGCTTGGCATCAATCAACTTTCTTTAATCTGCTTCATGCATTAGCTATTACTAAAAATTGGTTGGTTTGTTTATGACAGACCTTCTTCTTTTCTTTTTCTGTGGTTGATTTTATTTACCTTTTGAAATTAAATAGAATAACAAAGTTAATTTACAGTTGTTGTCGATCAATAAAATGGGGTTAACAGCTTGGCATCAATCAACTTTCTTTAATCTGCTTCATGCATTAGCTATTACTAAAAATTGGTTGGTTTGTTTATGAGGTTTGAATGAACATTTTCTTATAGAATCATGCCTGATAAAACTAGACAATAAGTACAATCACCGAAGGCATTCATGTGTGTATGGACATCCTGTTTATATGAATGACTAATTATGTGTATCTTTTTTTTCTTTGGTTGAATATGTGCATCTACATGCACTAAAACATGTGTACATGCTATATTGGGAGTCTTATGACATATGAGACCATTTAAACTGGTTCTTGAACTTAATTCATTGATAGACCATTTAGGACCAACTATAACTCTCATGGACAATAAAAGGAAAAAAAGGGAAATTTACACTATTGCCACTATAAGAGTAGGCATTGTTGCAATTTGCCACTTGAAATGATTGAACCCCTTTGCCACCCGGTTCAAATTTTTTTGTCCAAAAAGTTGCACAACCTATTTTGACATTGCACACTTATTTAAAGGGTCACATGCAAAGCAAGTGAAACTGTTGGAGATGAAAATGGAGTGTGTTAGTAGTAGGTTGGACTTTGCAACAAATTGACGTGGCAATGTTACTCATCTTTTGTTTGGAGGTAGCAATTTGCAGCAGGGCTTATAGTCCAGGTGGTATCGGTACAATTTTCCTAAAAAAGAAAAAAATGAAGGAAAAAGAAATCAATTTCCTCCCCATACCAGCAAAAGGCTGTATGATTTTGGGAGAAAAGAGAGTGCTAGTAAGATTGAAAGTGGTTGTAAGGTGTGCACTTCTTTGTAACTTATGGATGGCGCTTTTATCCTTATTTTTGATATTACCTTCTGATGCCTGATGAAAGATTTTACAATTGGGATCAATCTATGGTGGGGATGTCCCTTTCATATAGGAATAATAACTCCAAGCTGATTCAGTTTAAGAGATTCATACATATATCAAGTGTACTTACCAAACAAAAAGAAACAAGCATCCCCATTATGCTATAGAATATAACTAAATACGATTTACATAAACTTATAAGAAAAAGGATTTACTTATTATAACTACATTTGTGTTATGTTCTTATAGAATAGATCTTTGGTTCTCAGTCTTGTCTGATGCAACGGCTTCTTGGATTAGACGTTGTCATCTACTTTTCCTCAGGCTTTACTGGACTAACAGCTTGATATTTTTTGTGCATTGGTTTCCCCTACTCTTAGATTAAAGCACAAGATATTCATGTTGGTAACATCGTTTGGCTCCGAGAGAATGATGAGGTGCCATGTGATCTTGTTTTGATTGGCACCTCTGAAGCACAAGGCCTGTGCTATGTAGAGGTAATATTTCAATTTCTTGTTCGATTTTGATTCTGAATTGCTCTCTCTCTCTCTCTCTCTCTCTGCACACATGTGTGTGTGTGTAGAGAGATGATTTCCTGCACAGAGAATCTCTTATATATATTTATATAAAAATATTATATATGAATAAATATTTATGTGTGTGTGCGTGCACACAGACATAGACTGAATCTGGATCCTGGATCCCACAATTTGGAAAAATGCAACCTGATCTTTGGTCCACATTTAGAACATTTTCCTATATATATAAATGAAATTAAGTTAAATACTACAGTAAAAATCTAAGTGGACACAATATTTCATAATTATACTAACATTGAACGCATGAAAAACAAGATTGGAAGAAATTCAAAATGAGCTGATGTTGCACTCTATTTGTCTAGATTTTGCCTGAATAATGACTTAAGTCTAATTGTGGTAGCAACCCTACAATTTCAGTTATTTAACTTGTTTTGATTTTCCTTTTCTTTGTTATGGATATGATTTCCTTGAGAATTTGAAGGACCTAATAAGATGACATTTTTTTGCAGACTTCTGCCCTAGATGGCGAGACTGATCTGAAGACGAGGGTTATACCCCCAGCTTGCATGGGGATAGATCTTGAATTGTTGCACAAAATTAAGGCAAGATTTCTCATTGCTAGGCAGCGATAAAAAGTTCAATATTTCTTGCTAAGATTAGGAAAAGAAAAAATGTTCTGTTGGTATATCATATCATCTTTTATCAATTTTCTGATTATTTTTTTGTTAAAATGTTTGATCTGCAGGGTTTAATTGAGTGCCCTAATCCCGATAAGGATATTAGAAGATTTGATGCAAATCTGCGGTTGTTTCCTCCATTTATTGATAATGACTTGTGCCCATTAACAATAAAAAACGCACTACTTCAGTCTTGTTACTTGCGGAATACTGAGTGGGCCTGTGGAGTAGCAGTGTACACTGGCAAGTACTTATAAACAAAATGTCAAGTTGTAGCTAATCATAAATAATTTGTTTTATATGTGTCCTTTGTCTGGGTTTTTTCTTGGTGTACAATTTACTCAAAATTGAGGGTGGTGAAGCCATTGAGATTTGACAAACATTTTGTTCAATCTTGACATTAAGTACATCATTTCTTGGTGTTGAGTTCTATTATTAGGGCCAGTTTTTTTATTGGTTACAAGTTTGCCTAATTTTTTGTAAGTTGGAACTGTAAAATAAAGAAAGGGATTCGGGTTGCATGTTGATCTTGTTGGATTTTAAGTTATTTAACAATTTAGTGGGAGAGTTGTGAGCAGTATGCAATGGAGTTTGACCACATGAACTAGTTTTTCCACAATTATTATCATGAATATTCGAGTGGATTTCGAGAAAAGAGAAGAAATGATATAAATCTCGTTTTGTAACATTTTTAATAGTTCAAGATTTCCTTCCTGAAAACCAAATTCAATTTTTGTACTCTCTCTCTCTCTCTCTCTCTCTCTCTCTCTCTCTCACACTCTCTCACTCTTGGGAGAAGTTTGGATCTATATTCTTGATGTAGGTAGGCTGTAGGTATGCCACAAGTTATATATGGTAATGTCTCTGATGATATTGTCATCAGTTAAAGTAATTGTTCATTTATGTCTCTTGTGTAATTCCTTTGTACTTTTTAGGCAATGAAACCAAGCTAGGTATGAGTAGGGGCATACCTGAGCCGAAGCTTACAGCTGTTGATGCCATGATTGACAAGTTGACTGGAGCTATATTTGTTTTCCAAATAGTGGTGGTGATGGTTCTAGGCGTTGCTGGTAATGTATGGAAGGATACAGAAGCAAGGAAGGTATGTCGAAGCGTGAAAGCTTGCATTTTTCTTCAATTGTCCAAGTATTCAAACAATTTTTGATGCTGGAATTGTGTTTACGTTTTTTCCTGAGGTGCATAATATCATGCGAATAAAGACTATAATGATAGTGAGGACTTTATGGCCACTGCAAGCAAATTAACTATAGGGATTATGGAAGTGGAGGATCGTGGGATAAAGTTTGTTTCTGTGCATCATTGTCGGATGCATTTCATCAGAATTTTGGGATGTACCATGATCTTGGGTGGTGGTATCTTAAGATTAATAGCCCTTCTAGCTGTTTTGTTTTAGTTTTCAGATTAACTGAAACTGGATTTGGTGCTCTTAGAAGCTGTCAGGTTATGAATGCTTTTTTAATATACAAATTACAATCGATAGTGGGGGAGGGGAAAAATAGAACGCAGGACCTTGGGTGCATGGGTAAATGCTCATAACCACTTGAGCTACAAGCCTCTTGCCAAGTTATGGATGTTGTATATTTCAGTTGACATCTTGTCCGCATTTTGCTGTACTTTCATCTATAGCTTTCAAATAAATATTTGTTTCTAATAAAAAACAAGTATTATGCATTTTTAAATATGAAAAATAACTTCAAAGTTGTGAAATATTACTTATATGTGTGCATTGGTTTCTTAAGCTCATTTCTGTGTATTTGACACTACTCAGATGTTATTGGTTTTCTTGTGCCTATCTTAAAGCACATTACTCTTCTCATACTTGTAATGTAAATGTACAGTTGTTTTAAAAAGTTTCTTTTGCCTTATTAATTATTGAATCTTATATCAGGCATAAGCCCAATTTCTTTTATTTTTTTGTTCTTTTTTCAGCAATGGTATGTTCTATATCCAGAGGAAGGTCCGTGGTACGAACTATTAGTAATCCCTCTTCGATTTGAACTACTTTGTTCCATCATGATACCCATATCAATTAAGGTAGGCTTGTGAATATTGTGCTGATTGTTTTTGTTGACTACAATGTCACCTTATGGTTTTGCATGATTCTCATTCTTTGATATTCAGTCAAGGCCTATTTTGGAAGATAACTTTTTTTTTTTAAATCTTGAGACTTTTTTTTTAAGATCTTCAGTTACTAAAACTCTGCTCTCTTATTGCTAAAAATGATTTTTATTTGGACTCAGATCCTTTCTGTGAGTCTCTGTCTCTTTCTGTTTCTGTTTCTCAACCTTACTTGTAACTATCTTTAGAATTATCATTGTATTGATATAGTAAGAATGGTCTCCTCTCATGTTCGGAAATAAAGTCTTCAAAAGAGTAAATAAAGTACCATCATCTTCAAACATGTTATTGGGGAAGAGGAAATGTTTTTAGTTGAATTTTTCAATTCCAACCCTTAATACATAGAGTGAAGAAAGTAAATGATTTTGTAAAGATATAGTTTCTCTGCACAGGGTGGTACAGTTAATTGTTAAAAAATGATGAACCTTTTATTTTTGTTGGACAAACCAGGCAGAATTACAATTTGCATGTGCATCCCTGTTCTTATGAAATTTGCAAAATCCAAATCCCACATATTACATTGGAAATGCCGATTTTCATCCTGCATTGCATACAAGAATGGCTACTATGACACCCAGGATCAATTTCTTATCAAACAAATATTTATAAGAAAATGAAAACTAGGAAAACAGATTCAAATATAATACTATATACAGATATATATCTGAAGGTTATTTTGGTTTGTTTGTCATTTTAAATATATGGAGATCAAATCCTTTCAAAAAGTATATTTTGATCTAGGGTTTTGTGTTTTATAATAATCGAAGCATATCTGAACTGAAAAATATTATCAACTCTAGAGAACTGTAGCTGTTAGTTTGAATTTATTACGGCAAATTTTATTTAAAGAATTCCTGCATTAAGTTTGAATAAGAGGTGGGCGGCCTGTCATCTCTTAGTCAGGATGCATTAACCATAAAGGTGATCATGATACTTATCGTGGCAGCATTTAAATTTTTGTTCTTTATAGGAACTCCGGAATAGTCATAAATTTTTGCTGGTCAGTTTTGGGGACTGCATTCTAACGTTTAAAATAATGAAATGCTTTTTATTCTCAAAAGGTATCTCTCGACCTTGTGAAGGGCTTGTATGCGAAGTTTATTGATTGGGACAATGAAATGATTGACAGAGAAACGAATACTCCAGCCCATGCAACAAAGTAAGTTGAAGTGGTATTTAAAGAAGCAAAGACATCCATTTCTTTCGTGAAAGAATCAATTAATATTTATTAGTGTATATAAGATGTGTGTGCTGTATGTGGCAGCACAGCAATAAGTGAAGACCTGGGACAAGTAGAGTACATTTTGACTGACAAAACCGGTACCTTAACCGAAAATAGAATGATATTTAGAAGATGTTGTATCAATGGAATTTTCTATGGCAATGAAAATGGGAATGCCTTGAAAGGTTTGGTTCTAACACTCTACTTATGCAACTTTCCTTGCTGTCCTGTCTATTTTATTTCATACCCAGTTTATTGTATTTTAAACCTCTACACTACACAGGAGATTAACTAAAAATAACTATGAGTAATACTTGGGCACCAACTAATAAGTTGCAGAGATCAAAGTTAATGCAGGAATTCTCTACAAGTAATACTGTGACACCTAACTGGTCATACATAAATGAGGTTCAAAGTGGGCCCAAACACAATAAAATTCTGCCACATCAGTTGGGATTTAAAAGGTTGAGATAAATGTTGGTGCCTCTAGGATTATTGTATAAATAAATCTTTCTTTTTTCCGTTCATGAGACAGCTAAGTGATTACATTTTCCTTTCAAATATGAGCCACTTGTATATGCCTTGACAGACGAATCAGCTGAATCAACGGGTTTTTCCTTGAAAGAACAAACTTTTTAAATTTATATATAAATTGTAAATGTGTTTCCGGGTATTCCTTTATCATTTCGTCCAAACGTAGAGTTAGACGGCCTTCCTGAGCAGGCCTTTTATTTGGTAGGTAACATGGCAGGTGAATTAGTAGTATTTGAAGAGTGTACCATAGGCATTGAATGATATTCAAGAAAAGAGTATTCTAAAAGAATTCATAGACTTTAGAAAATTACAAAAACGAAACCATTCATTCTGAACAACAAGGGGCGATTAATCAAGTTATGTAGGGCATGAGTTTCTTTCAATACTTAATATTAAAAGCACAGCTTTCCATGTGCCATCATTGAGTCACTGGTAGTAGAAGCTGAAATAAAATATTAGACAAAACCGTCGAAAGAATATGGCTCTTCCGTTATAATTGCACCCAATCATTGTTATGCAAATCTAGTAAGGCAACCTTCTGATAGTGTTATATAAAGATTAGTTACATTACACCATTTTCTTTCCTTTTGGTTGAAGTGTCGCTTGTAGTTGGATTTTGAAATTGTCGCTTTGTTAGGCCAGTATCAACCAATCTAAGTGAACATTAAGTGCAATGAAGCATATTCTGTTACAAATATGGGGGATTCTTATTGCTGATTTATGGTTACTTTAGGTGTGATTATTGATTGAGTTGGACTTGTTTTTGTGACAGATTTTTGTGATCTCTTTCGGATTTGAAGAATATTTTATGAACTTCAGTTTCTGATGTATTCAATCCTTTGTAATGCAGATGAGGAGCTCATAAATGCTGTCGCCGGTGGCTCTTCTGATGTTATACGTTTCCTTACAGTTATGGCAATATGTAATACAGTGGTACCTATTCAGAGGTAACCTTCCCATAATGTGGCCTTTGTGTTTGAAACAAAAGTATCAGATAATAATTTTTTAGGCGCGTTAGCACCCTGTCAGAGTAAAAATCTTTCTTGTACATTTTTCTGTTGTTTGTAGCAAAAGTGGAAGTATCTTGTACAAGGCACAATCTCAAGATGAGGATGCTCTTGTTCATGCTGCTGCTCAGCTGCATATGGTTTTTGTCAATAAAAATTCAAATACTCTTGGTAAATTACTTTGGCTATAATAATAATAGATTGGTTCTAATTGTAGGAAAGATGATATATTTTCCACCAATAAATTGCAGAGATCAAGTTTAATGCTTCGACAATTCAATATGAAGCCTTGGAAATTCTAGAGTTCACTTCTGATAGGAAAAGAATGTCAGTAGTGGTGAAGGATTGCCAAAATGGCAGGATTATCCTTTTGTCAAAAGGAGCAGATGAAGCAATTCTCCCTTTGGCATGTGCTGGTAATAGTTTTTTTATTTTTATTGTGTTTATACTTTATAGTATGCATATATAAGAGAGCCCTGCTTACTGCTGCTACTTATTGCTTTTCCAGAAAGGGTGGCAATAGAAAAATAATGTATAGGATGCCATCCATGACTCAGATTTTAGATTTGGTGAAAACTGACAGTCATTCACATTAGGTGTTGATTCTTATATTTGGACTTGCCCTCTGCCAGAATGTATGCGGATTATATGTTTTCCTAGTGTCAGGGTTTCAGTTGTGGCTTTTGATTGTCTATTGTTAACTATAGTGCTTAGAATAGTCTGCTATAGGGTGGTTAGTAAAGGGGAATGATATGTCTCAAGTCTATGCATCAATTTAAGTTGCTGCAAGTTTGTGGTGGGTAATGGGGAAATCAAGTGTTTCTCAACTGCCTCATTTTCCTTTTTATTTTTTTTCGTGAAGCTGTTTAAGGGAATTTATGAGTTCTGGTTCATTCCAAATTGGTGTTCAAATAGTTGAGCATTCAGTTCAAGGCTTTGGGGAAAGAGAGGTAGTGGGGTGGTTTGGTGTTTGCAATCTTTGGATGAATTTGACCGAGGGAATGTGATAGTTCTGAGGATTACAATAGGGTAGGTGTGGAAGATGTTTGGAATCATGTTAGATTTTCGTTAGCATTGTGGGCATTGGTTTTGGGGGGATTCCTTATTCGTCTATTACATTGGGTTTGCTAGCTATGGTGACATGATATTGCTTTTAATTTGTTTATTTTGGTTTAGTTTTTCCTTGAATAATGCGTATTCTGTTGTTAGTTAGACTGTTTTTTTTCTTATTGAAAGTGGTCTGTAGTTCTTTACTAAAGTTTGTCTCTTCTTCATAATGGAAAGAGAATAGTCTTGCTTTGGCATCTACTTGAAATTTTTCTGTTAATGAATGCGTATACCAGTTACATTGGCTTTCAATAATCCCAATTATATACCTCAGGACAGCAAACAAGGACATTTGTTGAAGCTGTAGACCAATATGCTCAATTAGGACTACGTACTCTATGTCTAGCTTGGCGTGAACTAAAAGAAGAAGAATATCAAGAATGGTCTTTGATGTTCAAAGAGGCTAGCAGCACATTAGTTGACAGGGAGGTAAAGTAAATATTGTATATGTTTTCCTAACAGTATTTGCTCAGATATACTTTTGTCCATTACATTTGTAATTGGTAGGTACTTACACTGATACACAGGCATGGAAATTATTTGCATCTATATATTTGATTTTTTAACTCAACTATTTTTGCAGTGGAGAATTGCTGAGGTCTGTCAAAGATTAGAGCATGACTTTGAAATTCTTGGAGTTACTGCAATAGAGGATCGCCTACAGGTGAATGTCTCCATAGAACTTTGAAAATTATTTATTAGATGTAGGTTTGCTTAAATTTCTGCTGATTGTCTATAGAGTGTTAAATTCCTGGTAGTTTCTGGATACCTAACTTGTCATGTTGTCGGTATATAAATTTCAGGATGGTGTACCAGAGACAATTGAGACGCTGAGAAAAGCTGGCATAAATTTTTGGATGCTGACTGGAGACAAGCAGAATACTGCGATACAGATTGCTCTTTCATGCAATTTCATTTCCCCTGGTAGTTACAATATCTCTTGGATCGGTTTTTGTATATGTTTGTGTGCATTTTGTCCATTTTAGTTACATACATGTTGTGACAAACCTGTCTATGAATGAGTAAGGCTTTTTTAGCTGATTTGAAGCAGTAAGAGAGAGGTGTATAACACTATTATAACTATCTTGTTACGATGCTTTGCCTGTGTCTCATATTTTAATCTCTCAATTATTTTTGCATCTACTTTGTCACGTGGACAAGAATATTTTTGCACGCTTAATAATATTCTCTTTTTGTATGTCTATACCCCATAAATAGTTAAATACTGAATGTACTTAACTGATGAAACTGAGGTTGTCACTGACAAGAAAATACCTTATGCATGAGTTCTTAAAGATTTTCGCTTGCATGATTATTTTTATACTGATTTAGTTTCAAATTTGCCTTATTTTTGTCGACTTTGTTTAAGGTGAACGGAATTGATGCTGTTCTGCTCAATTTGAACGAATATATATACATACACACATTTTTAATTAGTTGGTTCTATATTTAATTTAAATTAGACTTGGATTATATTGCTTCTTAAAACTTTGCTTGGAATTAATCAATACCCAAGCTTCTCAAGAAATTTTGTTTCGTGTTTTTCCATATTCTTTCCACCATTAATCTTTGCTTCTTCATCCTCTCTCTCACTCAATCAATCAATCAACCAATCACTGGACAGAGCCGAAAGGTCAGCTTTTGTTAATTGATGGCAAAACTGAAGATGAAGTGCGTAGAAGTTTAGAGAGAGTTTTACTTACAATGAGGATAACGACTTCAGAACCTAAGGTACAGCTTTTACACTTAACCATTACAAACTCAAATTTATTTATGGATTCCCCTGCCTTTTTGTGAATTTCTAAAGCTATTTTACTTCTATAATATTGATAAAAAGTTTGTGGTCATATGAAATATAATTGAGCATGGAGTTTTTCTCTGTTGTATTAGGGTCTGATGGACTGCCTGTCCTGTTTCTTGTAGTTTCTTCTGTGGTTTCTTAATTACTTGTGTTTCTCCCTGGAAAAAAAAAATACTTGAACTGGATTTGGATCTAATAATTTATGTGAAAATTGTATGATTCTGTTTTTCAAAGACATTGTTATGTATTCTCAAAAGTGTTTTGTTTCTCGTTTCTTTGGCTGGCTGGGGACAGAAATGAGGTAGTCTATGAGAAAATCGAAATCCTGAGTATGTAATTAGTTTTATCATACTAGATTTGTTGTGATTATTCTGCTTTTCTACAGTGACAGGTAGTTTAGGTGATTGAATAGGAAACTTTCTATTTTATCATTTTAACTTCTGTAAAATACCTGCATTACATTGGGCACACACACACACACATATATATTGTCAGACTGAATCTGGTCCTTTGAACTGCTGACTGTTGCCTGAATGTCTCCTCGAGATTCAGTCTGATAGCATAAACATTGACTCTCTCTCTCTCTCTCACTGTGCACTGATAATTCTTTCTCTTAGTCTCTCACTTGTAAATTTGTAATTCTTTATATTTTTGTAATTCTTTATAATTTCCCTCAACAGGATGTGGCATTTGCCATCGATGGCTGGTCTCTTGAAATTGCACTTAAGCATTATCGGAAAGCTTTTACTGAATTAGCAATACTGTCTAGGACTGCTATATGTTGTCGTGTGACGCCATCACAAAAAGCTCAGGTGTTCTTTAGATTTATTTTTATAAATAATTTCAGTTTTCTTGTATCAATCTTTTTTCTTCAAGCTTGATCCCTCTAAATGCAGAATTTCAGGTGTGTTAATTAGTTTTGTTTTTCTTAGATAGCTATGTGCCTTTTCCTCAGTTATGACAGGGAAGGCTCCCATGCAAGAAAAATAGGCAATAAGACCTGGATTATCAATACCCTCGATAGCTTACGAGTTAACTTATGCCCATCCCTGGCTGGATACAGTTTTCTTTCTAACTCTCCAGTGTATCCAAGAGAATGCATTGAATAACTGCTGTGAAAAAAAAAAAGGGAAATGGAAAATATTACTTGACCTTGGAGATATATTTCTTCCATGGAACCTCTTTAGCTATGTTAGATGGATGAAAACTTAGCCATGGTGAGTATTCGATATGGATACAGCCTCCATACATGGCCTATCCATATCAGATACTCACGGCATACTGTGGCAGAAGATGAGGTCCTGTGACCTAACTGTAAAACATCAGCTAATGGCCTCCTTTTAGTGAAACTGATCATTTCACTGACAAATGACTGGAAAGCGCAACCCTCTCTTAACAATGATTTCCCAACATCCTTGGTGGCACTTATCACTTAGGCTATATGGAATATATAGGCAACTTAAGTACTCGATGTTAAGTAATATAAACCATAATAGTACTGAAATATTCCAAGAAAATATAATCTATTTAGAATTGATGTGAAATGATATCTATTATTTATTAATTCCTTCATCCTTGACATACCTGTATCCTAATTTTTGGAGATATTCTGTATCATGATGTCATACTGTATCTCTTATTGCGTACCACAGATCTGTGCAACATAGCTTTTTTGAAAAATCATTTATCTCATGTGAGCCTGCTTCAGTTCCCTTGTGAAACTTTCGGTACTCCGTTTGCCATACACATTAATGTTTACGGCAATTCACATGGAGTCATCAAATGATACTAGTCTTGGATAGGAACCTGTAATACGCTAAAATGTTGATCTTTACCTTTGTAGACACTGCACTGTTAATAGGTTTCCTAATGAACAAAGTCCTGTTCTAGGAAGCTAGTAACTCTAACTTATACTAAATGGAAACGAGCTAGCCCAAAGTCTGTCATTCCTACATTTTACTTCACCTCGTGTCAGTTTTTTGGGTACATTAGCTTATCCAATTTTCATTATATTAAGCTAGTAAAATTAACTCTATCTGCATGTGCTTCCAAATGCTCTATATGCTTGATATAATAACAACCATAGGTGATAGCCTATACATCCTTCTAACTAATGTTTAAAGTTGCTGCGAATTAACTGTACACATCCATTTCTTTAAATGGTCTGAAGAGGCATCTGGATTATGCTGGTTACATAGATTTCTATTTGGTAGAGTTGCTAACTAAACAAAGATTCTTTGAAACTATCAATGTATCTCTGCATTTGTAGGGGCTGTGTATTTAAGCAATACGTGTCATTTGAGTAATTCATGTTCTTTAATCATATGATGCAACTCCCTAGTATATGATATATATCTGGGCGATTCTGTGTAGTGGTGTAGGATATATTAGAAGACAATTTGATTTATGTGATGCTTATATATTGCAGCTTGTGGAGATTTTAAAATCATGTGACTATAGAACATTGGCTATTGGGGATGGTGGAAATGATGTGAGGATGATACAACAAGCAGACATTGGGGTTGGCATCAGTGGTAGAGAAGGACTGCAAGCAGCTAGAGCAGCTGATTATAGTATTGGGAGTAAGTTCATGCCAGCTGTGTGTGTGTGGGTGTCGGTGTCGGTGCATGTGTTTTCTGCAGACTAAAATCATCAGATGTACTTTGTTCTGCTTATATTGCTAGAATATGGTTTAGGCAATGTTTTAAAAAACTAGCCTCAAGGCGCGCCTAGGGCGCCCTTGAGGCTGGGCGCCATGGATAACGCCTCAGTTTTGCTGGAGTGGGCGAAAGGCTTCGCCGGAGCCGCCTAGGGGCGCCTCAGTGGTTTTTTTTTTTTTTTTTTCTTTACTCCCAAACCCAAATTTTGGGTAGGATTTTAACTACCTCATACCTCTTCCTTGCACTTTTGTCTCTATGCCTTTTTTCTGATTTTTATTTTTTATATAATGGATGTGTGTTGTTGTGTGCATTGTTATATGTGTGCTCATTGTGCTTTTCATCCTCTATTTTATACATATATAATATAATATATGTATATATATGTGTGTATATATATATTTATAATATATTTGTGTGCTCAAGGTGATTATTGATTAATAATCTTCTTCTTTTTAATATAATATGTGTATTCTCAGTGTATATATTAAAAAATTTAGGTCCCGTGAGGCTTTGCCTCACGCCTCACACCTCACGCCTAGGCCGGGCTTCCCCTCGGACGCCTTGCCCACGCCTCACGCTTTTAATACATTGGGTTTAGGTTATTAAGTTTGGCCAACTTTTGCATGATGTTAAATATTTATGTACTCAGAAATAACTCCTCCAAACCCTCTTGTCCTGTATTAAACGTTGGGATGTTCAGGGTGTTTTCTTGAAAGTCCTTTTCTGTTTCCATTTTTGAAAATTCAAACCTCTTTCTTTCTGGTCCTTGGAAGTTAATATGGAAAGTGAGGCTGCCCACCAAGTTGAGTATTTTTTTTTGGCTGTCTGAACTTTTTCTAGTGGAGTTGAGAAAAGAGTTGCCTCTCTTTGGTACTGTGCTGTCTTGTAAATTGGGGTTGCATGGGATGAAAACAGAAAAATCTTCAAGGGTATCTCTGTGGGACAGGAAGAGATTTCTGGCTTTCCTTTTGGCTTCCTCGACTAAGCATTTTAAGGACGTTCCTTTTAGTTTGGTTCATTTGGATTGTTCTACCGTTTTAGACTCTGGTTTAGCTTGCATCAATTTGGTGTGCAATTCTCTTTTCATCTTCAGTAAATTTCTTTTTTCTTACAAAAGAAATACGAGGCACATGCCTGGTTAATTCTAGGATGTGCATAACCTACGAAGGAGATCATATTTTTGTCCATTTTGAGTGCCTTTATTAATGTTGTAATTGTAATTATGTTTCTTGTCTCAATGCATATGTATATATGTATGTATGTATTTGCAAGTCCCTGACTATATGACTGCTTCTCCTGGCTTGCAGGGTTTCGGTTTCTGAAAAGATTAATACTTGTGCATGGGCGTTACTCGTACAATCGTACAACATTTTTGTCTCAGTACTCCTTTTATAAATCCCTGGTGATATGTTTCATCCAAATTTTGTGAGTTTCCATGGACAATGTTTCTCATTTTATAGCTGATTCTCAATTCCGGCTCGTTCTGATAGCATTTGTTGTTTGATCTTTCCTGGATACCTTTTCTTCGTCATCTGCATCATCACTATTATCTGTTATACTGACATTGGAACACTGCCAGTTTCTCATTTGTTTCAGGTGTTTCTGGAACCAGTCTTTTCAATTCTGTTAGCTTGATGGCTTACAATGTTTTCTACACCAGTATTCCTGTTCTAGTCAGTGTTCTTGACAAAGATCTCAGTGAGGATACTGTGATGCAGCATCCACAAATTTTATTTTACTGCCAAGCGGGGAGGTATGGTTTTTAAGCTGCATTATCCTTGTTCTGTTTACAATTCATATGTGCAAGACCTTTTTCACTTGACAGTGCAGCAGGCCATCTGCTCTCTGAGCTTAGTTATACTTTCTATTTGTCATTGTAGTGAACTTTCTGATGTTCTTGAAACAGGCTTCTGAACCCTAGCACATTTGCTGGATGGTTTGGGCGATCCCTTTTCCATGTGAGTGCTCATCCATTGAAATCACTTTGGTAATCGCAATTGAGAACCCATTTGGGACTGCTTCTCTATAAAGCATTTCTTCTCATAAGCGGTTCAGCTAGAAGTGCCTATTTTTAGAAACCCTGAGAAATTTTATTGAAAATCCAAGTGCTGGCTTAAACTTTCTTCCTGTTACTTCTCTCCATCGATTCTGATACCAGGTGTGGCTTTCAGGCAATTATTGTGTTTGTGATTAGCATACATGCCTATGCCTATGAAAAAAGTGAAATGGAGGAGATTTCAATGGTAGCTCTCTCCGGATGTATTTGGTTGCAAGCTTTTGTCATGGCACTAGAGACAAAGTAAGTGTTATCATGGCTGGTGTTCGTGTAGCTCTAACTTGATTCCAAGTAATTACTCTAGATAAAAATATACGCATCCTTCTTAATCAAGGTGTGACTTGCTTGGTAATTACTAGATATTTGTTCAAGTCATCTCTTGTTAATAAAAGTAAACGTAAAACTTCTGACAAAAAATGATTTTGATTTTGTTTTCCTGACTACCTGTTTTTGTTTGATTTGTTCAGTTCCTTTACGCTATTGCAACATCTTGCTATATGGGGCAATTTAGCTGCCTTCTATATCATCAACTGGATCTTCAGTGCCATTCCAACATCGGGAATGTATACAATAATGTTTCGCTTGTGTGGACAGCCATCTTATTGGATGACAATATCGGTAAGTTCCCGTTCTCCGTTCTTTACAGTTATTTGTTCCATGTGGCTTCCTTTTAAATATCATCACCATTGGTTTCTCGGATGTAAGTCATGTTGGATAGGTGTTTCCAGCAAAGGCACCGCTATGAACCACCAAGTGGTTTGTAGAACAGTACACTGTTGTATTAGTTTAGTGGTTTCTCTTTGGTAAATTGATGGCAAGGGCCTTCTTTAGGATGATACAGAACCACGGAACAGTATACAGAGAGATGAAACACTCGTCGCTCAATAATCTTTGTATTATCCAACGGATGATTTGATTTGATTTTGATATATCGATTGTTCTTGTATGAATCAAGAATGGAGGGCCAGGTTACTCGCTGGTCTAAAAGCCCCTACGCTTGATGCTACCTGTGGTTCATCCTTACTATGTAAAACTGATGGAAACTTTTCGTACATTGCAGCTCATAGTTGCAGCAGGGATGGGTCCGATTCTAGCTCTGAAGTACTTCAGGTATACGTACACGCCAAGCAAAATCAATACGCTACAGCAGGCAGAACGATTGGGAGGGCCTATCCTGTCTCTTGGGAGCATTGAGCCACAACCCAGAACCATAGAGAGAGATGTTTCTCCGTTATCGATAATTCAACCCAAGAACAGAAATCCAATTTTCGAACCTCTACTATCAGATACACCAAATTCAACTAGAAGGTCTTTCGGCTCAGGTGCATCTTTCGATTTCTTTCAGTCGCAGTCCAGATTGTCTACGTCTAATTACACAAGAAATTGTAAGGACAACTGATTTGTACAATTCTTTAGCACCGTTTGATCAACACAACTCATTACTCGTGCCGTGGTTAACCTGTACTGTCAATTTTGTTGTCAATCAAGCATTGTATGTAGCAGGTATAGTACATTCTTCAAATTCAAAGGGTAACATTTCCTTTTTGTTATGTTACTTGAGCTAGGATTGTTTTGTTATAACTTTTTTGGCGAGGTAAACGCGTGCCTAAATACTTACCAATAGTGGTTTTATGTTGTATTTGAAGGATATAACAATGTTGTTTTAGGCTGAAGTTATGGCTCTTCGAGAGACTTTACATTGTGCTATACAGATTCCGTCGAAACTCGCTACTATTTTACAAGATATTGGGAAATTTCTTCCGTAAATTTTGAATTATACATTTGATCGAGAAGCAACTATGGTGACGGATGGATTTGCTTGTTTAGCAACTGTGGAAACGGTCTGGGTCAGGGTCTAGTGTCTCCAAATTTTTTGACCCATCCCGACCCGTTAATTTTGTGGACCCGTCCTAAACCGTCCTGATCCGCCCTAACCTGTGGTTTCAGGATCCATTTGTCCACCCCTTATTGTTTAGTAACTACAATATTCACTTATTTGTTATAATAATTTTCCAAATGTGATCTTGGTGTTTGAGTTGTCTAGTTTTAGTTTTAGAATCCACCAATGATCATTTTGTAGTGTTTTTTCAGTTTGAAAAATAAAATAAATAGCAAAATGCAATACATGAGTTACAAGTTTGATGTGTCTAATTTTGTTTGCACAAACGTCAGAAAGATTATTGACCATAAAAGTTTGTGTCTCTGCAGAGAAGTTGATCGATAAACATTACACGATGGCTAAATACGAAAAATGTACCGATGTACAGGTGTCAGCCATACCTATTACCTAATAAACTCTATCACCAGCATTTCTGATGAACATAGCATGGGCCTTCTGTCCCCAAACCCGACATAGCTTTTTAATTAACACAAATAAAATAAAATAAAATAGATATTAGAACGTTCAACCACGAGAAAGACTTATATGAAACAAATTCATTATGTAACATTAATTTTTAGTTTAATAATATAGTGTTATATGCGTAAATTTAAATTTTAGTTTAGTAATATAGTGTTATGGATAAAATTTGTGTTATGAGACTAAAGCGCCAAAATGACGACTTATTCGTTTCATTTTGCTCCCCGACAGTAGATACTGTCATTGGATTTAGAACGCCATAATAACAGTGAATTTGTTTCATGTAAGGGCTCGTTTAAAAGTGTTTTTAAAATGATAGAAATCGTTTTTGGTGAAAATATTTTTAAAACCAATCATTAGTAAAAATTCAAATGAATCCTGAAAGAAACACTTCAAATACTTATTGGAAGAAGAACACATCTGGTGCTTACGAAGTAGCCCTAGTTGCTCTCCCAAACCAGATATGGTCATTGGATTTTAGCATGGGCTGCTCCCCCACCCCCACCTCATTTATTATTTTAAGTCGTCTGAGACAAATCATGACCAAATTCGCTAGGGACCATTGCATTTGCACTGCACCTAGCCAGTATCCAGCAACAAACAAACCCTACCCGTCCGACAGAGTAATATGTCTTTTCCTTTTATTTTCTTTTTCTTTTTCCTTTAGGTACAGAGCAGAGAAAAGTTGCATGCATATTCCAAGTTCCAAAGTCCAAACAGAAGGTTATGGGTGATTTCCCTACCACCCCAGCTGTTCTTCAGACAAGTATCCCTCCTAGGAAATAAGTATTACATCCTTCCATCCATCATTCCCTCACTCACACTACTATTACTATTACTTTTATGAACAATGTTACTAAGATTTTCATGACGATTTAGTAATTGACTTCCTTGCTACTCACATTCATGGGTAATGATGCGGTATACGGTATACTGAAGATAGCTTCTGTGAACCCTTATGATGAAGTTCGTTGTTTTTAAGCTTATTTAACAAGTTTCTCATCAATGTTGTTCTAGAAACTTACTAGCTCAATCTAACCAAGAGCAAGCTTGAATTTCAACAATCCTATATGACAGCAACAGTGAATCAAAGTCTTCGAGCGCGGATTCGATAAATTTGTCATTTTTATTTCTTTATTAAACAAAACTTTATTTGATAAATAGATGAATTGAATTTAAATCTTTTATTTATTAGATTAGAATCAAAGTCTTCCAAGCAATGGTTGGCCGCTTCACAACTGGTAGTGGCAGCGGTGGAAGCTTGGTTGGTGAGTATGGGGCCATGGGGTTAATGGGGTTAACAGAGAATTAACGGGAATTTTGTTTTTTTGGCGCTAATCCTAATAGACTTCACTACAATCGTTTAAGTCCTTTAGTCTCACCCGAAAAAAATTGTTAATTTTGTTTTACTTTCATTTGTTAATTATTTTCTTATTTAGTGTGTAAATAGTGGTATAATTCAAAATTTGTCAAACAGTTGTAAAAGATGAATAATATTTAAGTGGAGCATTTGAAGAAGTATCATGTGTTCAACTATCACAGGACGACATTTGTTTTTAAAATGGTATAATACTATAATCGAACGATGAGCTTCAGTTGATGGATCCTTAAATATGATTATTTAAATGACACTCTTGTAAGACACTACACGTTTTATTAATTCAACCGTCAATATTTTAGGTCTTCTTTTGATGATCATTTTCGACAAAAATCACCCAAATAAAAAGTAACATGATGGTTACATTAAATGGTGGTCATCTTAGTGTTTCTATAAAGCATCACGAATATTTTCCTCATCAATAATTGGATGTCTTAATGAAACAAAATCATATTTTCCTCATCAATAATTGGATGTCTTAGTGTTTTTTTTTTTTTTAAAATATGATCTTGTTTTTCTTTCAATGATGACTATGCGTGGTGACAAAATATAGACGGTTTGAATTAAAAAAAAAAGTTACGTAGTGAGCTCCACAAGATGTCTCAAATTAGTTTATCTGAAGGTCCCAAATTAGGAGGAGATTGAGTTAATATTAACTTGTCACTTGGGAATAATATATGGAAGTCGTTGGTAATGGTACGAGTAGTACGTACTTTTGCATCAAAGGGAAAGGGTCTATGCCTCGTGTTGTGCATGCGACCTCAACCAAAAATAGTTGACGAATAAATCAAGGTGTCCGTAGTATTGGATTTGGAGTAATCCTGGTCAGAATTGGATTCCCTTACTTTTACCATTTTCTCAGCGTATATCTTCAACCTAATCTCCAGTAAAACGAACACTGCTGCGTGCATGTCTGCCACGTAGCTAATCAAGATTTGCTTTGACACCTATTAGGCCGTCAATTTCTTACACCAACATGTTAATCCGACACGAAATGACACGAATGGTTTAACCTGTTAACGAATCAAATCACCTATTAAAAATTTGTTAAAGCATCGGACCGTTATTGGATCCCCTCTAAGAACTCGATAAGATATCTTTTACTATATCTAAACATTAAGCATGACAATTTCTTGCATGACCCCCTTAAGAACTCGATAAGATATCGTTTACTAGATCTAAACATTAAACATGACAATTTCTTGCATAACCCCGCTAAGAATCCGATAAGATATCATTTACTAGATCTAAACATTAATCATGACAATTTTTTACATGATCCGTTAACGAATTGGATCATTATCGAATCACCTGTTAAAAATTCGTTAAGATAACAAATTTGACACTAAACGAGACGAACTGTTAAGATACAAACCCGTTTGTTGGGCCTACAAACAATGCACAAAAAGTTCTCACGGAAAGAGTAATTATCTTAAACACGAATGATTTTCGAACCCTATTTTATCTTGGCTGATTAGGTTTGACACGCAATTATGAATTGTAGGCTGACAATTAAAGAAAACGGGAAGAAACCAAATTAAAAAAAAAAGACACGAAATAAAAACTGCAATGAATGAAAATCAGCTTATACACTTGGCCTCCCACTTCAGAAAAGAAAAAACATCACCAAGAAAGAAATTAACAACAACGAATACTTTGAAACAAATAAACAGAAAATAATGACAACAATTAACAATGTACGCTCAATCCACGCATGCATACGGCGTACGAACGTACGGCTGCTGAAGCATGCAATATATACAGTTGGCTTGAGAATGGGATGGATAGATACGATCATCATCCATCCATCACTTATTAATTTGGATCTCCTCCGTCCGTCCTTTGACATCACACGATGATGATCATCTAGCTTCCAAATCATGGCGGTCAGACTGTAACAAAAGTCCTTTACATCAAGAGGTCGTTAATCCAGCCAAGATCCGGATCCGAGTCACCGGCTGAGGCAAACTCTCCTCCGTTAACAATCTCCCTTTTATTAATGTGCGTATTGGTATCACGATCAAATCCCAATAAGCTTCCATTTCTTGGTGAGCAATTTTCATCCCCACCGAAAAAATTGATTCCACGTCCTCCACCTCCAAATGGTCGGCTTGTTGGGCTCGGAGTGGATGGCGAAAGAATAAACTGTTGTTGCGGCTGCAGATCGTCATCAGCAGAAGCATAATTCATGTTCATATCGAATGAAACGTCGACCCACCTCTTCGGAGAAGCAGCAGCGCCGGCAGCGGCAGCTTCATTGAATTTCATGGCTTCCATGGAGCTCATGAGCTCAGCAACCACACCTTTGTAGGTCATCAACCCACCTGTGCTTGCATGCACCTGATCCAAATCCCCCAACCCTAGCCCACCACAGCGAGACATAACTGGTGAACTATGAAAACCGCTCACCGACGAGCAGTTACCTGCTGGTGACACAGGCGGCGACAAATGATGAGACATACCGGTCAACAGAGTCGAAGTTGGAGACGACGTTGCCGCTGCTGGATGACAGAACAAGCAGCAGTACTGTTTGTTGTTGGAACAGGAACGTGGAGACCCCACCGATAAGTGGTTGTTCAGGTGGAACTTCTTCTTAGAACTAGCCGTGGGAGGGAGCACCTGATCCACAGGCAAAATCCTAAGCTGACGTGGCGTGTGCGCAAAGAAGCACACCTTCCTCTTGCAGTTCTTCCCGTCTTTGCAAGCCTCAGTTCTGTACCTCGCCGGGTGCAGCCAGCACTCAAACACTCCGTGCGCAAACTCACAGCTGTCACCGCGGCTGCATGATCCGCGGCGATAGTCAGCACACACAGTGCCCGAGTAGTGGTGGCGACGCGGGTCCCGCCTGCGAGCCTTCTCTCCGGGATGGGCAAAAGGGCAGTCAGTCCAGTCGTGGCTGCGGGTGCGGGTGCAGCGCCGGACCTTAAACTCAAACATGCGGAAGTGGTCGGAAGAGTAGGGATCGACCTCGTCGTCGTCAGAGTCATCGGAGCCGTTGTTGTAGGGGAGGAATTTGCGGAGGAGGGCCTCGTCGGCAGATGAGAAGCGCGGGGATCCGTAGTCAGCTGCGGCGTACACGTCAGAAGAGGGAAACTCTTGGGGGCTGCGGCGGGTGAGGAGCTTCCTCGGTGGGATGTCAATGTTGGTGTCTCTGAGGAGGGTTTTCTTGCATGATAGGAGCTGGTGGGAAGGGTGGAACTTTTGCTGCTCGGCGCAAACACTACTCATATCTGAGTGATCTGATGAATGTATAATATCAATAATGCCAAATATTCCCTAGCCACAGATAGAGAGATTGAAGCGGTGGTGTTGATTAGGGGGGAACAAGGGGTGGATTATATAGGTGGTTGAGGGAGACAAGTTTAGTGAGAGAGAGAGAGAGAGAGAGGAGGGGGATGATCGATGACGAGAACGGAGAAAGGGGTATGGGCAGAAAGATGCGTGGCTGCATAGCATTGGGGACGAACATGCAAAAGGGGTATGTGGCAGCTTCACAATTCACTTGGCACGCAATAGCTTGGCTATGTGTTTGCTTGTTGGAGCATCTCCGTTTTCTCACAGCTAGTTTTTGGATTGGGTTTTTATCCTTGAATTTGAACCACCCTATCAAGATGGTCCCTAAATTTGAAAATTAATCAACGTAGTCCTTGAAAATGGATGTTGCAAATCAATGTGGTCATTCCGTTACAATTCCGTTAAATATTTATGTTATGTGTTTATGTGTCACATAAGTGAATCCCACAAATCTAATTAAATATTAGCATCTATATTTAAAATATTTAAAATAATAGTAAATAATATTTTTCATGTCAAAATACAATTTTTTTTTCTACCGTTGTCTTCCTCGCGCAGGCTTGGCTGCCATGACAGCCCTGCCCACTACCAGTTGAAGCAATGCGGCGGTAGATCGAAGGATATGGTGGGGAGAAGGTGGGGGTCAGCGTAGCTGGAGTCGAAAACGAAGAAGATGGTTTGGTTTGACCGGGTTTCTATCGTGGTATATTATGTTTGAATGGATCGAGTGCCAAAAATGGAGCCATGGTGGGCAAGGCTGCCATGGCAGCCAAGCCTGCTCGACGAAGACGACGGGAGAAATTATTTTTTTAAAATTTTATTTTTATTTTGACATAAAAAAATATTTTTTATTATTTAATTTGTTTTTTAATTTCATAGTAATATTTAATTAGACTCGTGGGACTCACTATGTGATACATAAGCACACAACAGAAATTGTAACAGAATAATCACATTGATTTGCATTATCAATTTTCAAGGACTATATTGATTGATTTTCAATTTCAAGGACTAGCTTGATGGGGTTGGTCAACTTCAAGGACCATTTGTGATAAAAACCCTTTTGAATTTGGTTTCGGAAGCTAACACCTATATTCCTACATAAAGAGGTGTTAAAATTTGTATATTTAAATGGGAAGTCATGTCACTTAGTATTACAGTCTAGTAATTTTTTTTTTTTATTTGTAAGTGAGAGGTCTTAGGTTTCAATCTTGTTAAAAACAAATTTGAACCACATTATTGTTAGTCATTGTGAGGCTTAGTATACTCCCCACCGCTTAAAGTAGATCATATCTGTTCCATTCTCGTCAAAGACGAATTTGAACCACATTATTATTAATTATTGTGAAGCTTAGTTTCCTTCCCGACGCTTAACATAGATCATATCCAAAAAAGAAAAAGGAAAAAGGGACTCATGAATTTAAAAACACGAACAAGGAATGAGCATATATGATCTCCTTCCTCACCGTATAGTTGATTCTATCCTTTATTTTTTACAAAATTTTAATGAGGAATCTATTTAGGTTTAATATTGTAAATGACCCAGTGAAGTGTCATCTCTCTTATGTATATGAATTGTATATATATTTAAGATGTAATCTTATTTTCTTTAATGAAATCATATTGTCCTAATATGGTATCACCCAATCCAAATACGCTTCATTCCTTCTCTTGTTTTGAACCATTATCCTTCCTGATTGGATCTTCAATCATTTGCCTCTCTTTGCAAACCATAGATCTTGACAATGGCAACCTCTGCTTCTCCTTCGTATGACTATGCTTCTCAAATTCGTTCTTCTCCGCTCATGAATCCAAACCCTAATACCTCAACTACTATGATTTCTTCACTAAGCAGAAGAAGAAAAATTAGGATAATTTCGAATATTTTTCCAATATTTCCTATGTATTAGACTAACACACCAAGTCAAAAATTAGGATAAATCCGAGATTCAATCCTAAAATTCCTTAGTTACAAGCGGAAAAAATTACTAAAAATATTATTAGACTGTAATAAATAGTTGGAATATCGTACTAATAAAGAAAAGTAAATGACAATTTGCTCCATTAATCAAACCAATCTTGTGGGTGAAATGCCCATCACTAGGCCCAATTAGGACAATGAATACAGCCCAAGCCCATGTTAGTTCGTTTAAACAAGAAACCCGCAAAAAATAAAATTAAATAAACAGTAGCAAAAGCAAAACAACGATAGACATTGCACTGCCATTTGCTAAAACGGAAAGGACGATGTACAAGTCGAGGCTGCAGGAGCTCTGCCAGCAGAGGAAATGGCGGTTGCCGGAGTACAACACCACCAAGGTTGGTCTCGACCACATCCCTTGCTTCTCTGCCACCGTCACAATCAATGGCTTCGACTTCCACACTGTGAATACCTTTAGGTCCTCCAAAGAAGCCCAAAACGACGCCGCTAAACACGCCTTCGACCACCATTCTGATCATCCGCAACCCAAACCCAGGAATCCCATTCCCATCCCTTCCTCTTTCCCTCAACCTTGTCTTCCCTCTTCCTCCTCCACTTCCTCTTTCTTAGGTAATAGCTCAATCTGAAAACGACGCCGTCGATAGTACTGCATATGGAAGGAAGTTTGTCTTTTTATTTACTGCATTTTGGTTTTTCCGTTTTCCTTAATTTTCTAGGGTTTTTATTTTTTATTTCTAAACCCGCGTATCCTGAATTGAATGCCGAAATTCGGAATTTTTGTGAATGTTGATTAACTATGTTAGTTACCATTTGTGTTTAATTATCCTGGAGATAATTTATGTCTCCTTCGAAATTTGGAACTTGTGTGAATGTTGATCAACTATGTTAGTTACCATTTGAGTATAATTATCCTGGAGATAATTTATGTCTCTTTCGAAATTCGGAACTTGTGTGAATGTTGATTAACTATGTTAGTTACCATTTGTGTTTAATTATCTGGGAGATAAATTATGCCTCATTCGAAATTCGAAACTTGTGTTACCATTTGTGTTTGGTTATCTCGGAGATAATTGATGTCTTAGTCAAAATTCGGAACTTGTGTTACCATTTGTATTTAATTATCTAGGAGATAATTTATGTCTCATTCGAAATTCAGAACTTGTGTGAATGCTGATTAACTATGTTAACTACCATTTCTGCTTGATTATCTAGGAGATAATTTATGTCATTCGAAATTGAGTTCAATGTATTACTTTGTTTTCACATATGGGTTATGTTATTCCAGCATTTCCTTCGACCGCGGCCGCTGATTCCAATGCTACACATGAAGCACAGCAAATAGTGCAACCGAAGATTCAAGAAACGCACCAGATTCCTCAGCTGCCACTTCAGTTTAGTGGTAACAAATCAGGAGCCACTCCTCAGGCGAATGCCACCTTGTTGAGTAAGATGTGTATTTTCTCTGGTGATTGGCACTGAGCCTTAATGTTTTATGATCGTTTCACCGAACCTTAACGTTTTAAAGATTATTTCAAAAATAAAAAAAATAGGGTAAATTACACAAAACTACCTCAACAATAATTGGTCTCATGACACTTTCATACCTCATCTTTTAAAATTGACAATGTCATACCTTATCTTTAGAATTTAGTCAATTTTATACCTTCCGTTAGCTTGACCGTTAATTTGTCAGTTAAATACTGACGTGGCTTGATCCAAACCCCACTTTTTATTAAAAAATTAAGAAAATATTAAAAAAAATCATTTAATATATTTTAAATATTAAAATAATAAAGAAAAGTGAAAAAAAAAAAAAAAAAAAAAAATTCAAAACCCAATTCGTCCCCACCCCACCCCCTTTTCTCCTCCCCATCTTCTTCCCCTGCTGCCCAGAAATGAAACGAAAAAAAAAAAAAAAAAATTCAAAACCCAATTCGTCCCCACCCCACCTCCTCTCTCTCCTCCTCTATCTTCTTCCCTTGCTACCCAGAAATGAAACGAAAATAAATAAATAAATAAATAAAAATTCAAAACCCAATTCGTCCCCACCCCATCTTCTTCCCCTCCTCCCCTATCTTCTTCCCCTGCAGCCTAGAAACGAAACGAAAAAAAAAAAAAAAAAAAAGTTCAAAACCCAATTCGTCCCCACCCCACCCCCTCTCTCTCCTCCCCTATCATCTTCCCCTGCTGCCTAGAAACGAAACGAAAAAAAAAAAAAAAAAACTAAAAATCAAAACCCAATTCGTCCCCACCCGAGACTTGGGCTCGCACACCCATGGCTCGCCGGACCTAGGTTGGGTGTCCTTTGGGTGCCTCGGAGCTTCACGGAGACGAAAGGAGAGAGGGTTGACGCCAATGATGGTTTTGGTACCATCGTCGGTGGGTGTGGGTGTGTAAATGGGTGCATGAGTGTAGATCTAGGAGAAAGGTATAGTCTGTGCGAGAGAGAGGGGGAGAAAGAGTGAGTGAGCTGAGAGAGAGGGAGATGTTGGCATGGGTGGGGAAGGGTGGGGGGTTGCACAGAAGGGGAATGGGAAGGGGTAGGGGTGGGGGGGGAGATGGGAATGGGTTCTGGGATGCAGAGAAGAGAGAGAGGCGCGAGAGAGGGGAGAGAGAGAGAAGAGAGAGAGGGAGGAGAGAGAGATTTAATATAAAAATAAAAAATTTTAAAATTTAAAATTTTAATTATTAAAAATATATTTAATAATTTTTTAATCCAGTTGGATTAGTGAGTGGGCCCCGCATGTAGCCACGGCAGCACTTAACAGAAAAATTAACAGAAAAACTGACAGAGGTATGACATTGGCACAAATTCGTAAGATGAGGTATGACATTGCCAATTTTAAAAAATGAGGTATGAAAGTGTCGTGACACCAATAGTTGAGGTAGTTTTTTGTCATTTACCCAAAAAAAATATATATCTTGTAGCAGCTTTGCTTTGAACTTAATTTTTGCTGGCAACCGAGGCTATAAATAACATTTTTCATCTCAATGTTGGAGCCAGCTTGCAAAAAACTGTTGAAATTTAAACTCTAACTTAAAATAGATATGCAAAACAGAAATAAGACAAGTATATAATACCTTCAGGGCGTGTTTGTTTGCCCTCGTTAGAGTTCACTGGACTGGATTGCTTTGCTAAGACTACTAATCCCGTGTTTGATGCAAGTTGGACTCAACTTAAATGAGACTAAGTCGGACTCGTTCCGACTAAGTGCTTCGCTAGGTCGTCCTAGTGAGACCCCCCAAAAAGCATGGGATTCCTAATCCCGTCTCCAACATCGTTTGCACACCTTTGTCGTCTGCAACTCCGACTCCCTTACCCATGCCCAGATCTCAAACCCACTGCCTAAATCTCAAAATCAATACCTAAAATTCAAAACAAAAAAAATGCAAAACCCCCAGAATCAAGCACCTGCAGACGAATCCCCACACAAATTCAAAATAAAAAGGCAAAATCACCATAAAATTTTGAGATTTTCCTAGAAAATCGATGAAGGCACTGGGTGGAGAGCTCCAATAAATCCTTTGCGCGAATCTCTGCATAAGGAAAAGAGGGGGAGAGTGGATGAGGAAAAGTGGGAGAGGGGAGGGAGAGGGTGGGCAGAGGAAAATAGGGAGAGGTATACGGAGAGGAAGAGAATTCTAGAAAAAATGGTGAAACAGGATACAGAGAGGGAGAGGAGAGGGAGAGACTGGCGGAAGAAAAGAGGAATGGGTTTAGATGAAAAAAAAATGAAAAGACATTGGCAGACAGAGATGATTCTAGAAACAAAAAAAAATGATAAATTAATAATAAACTATTAATAAATATACATTAAATAATATAATATTTAAATCTTTTGGTTATCTGTTCCTTAGTCCGACTCTACACCAAACGCTTCATTAAGTTAGTCCAGCTTAGTCTAGTCTAAACCAGTTCAGCTTAATCCTTGAAGCTAGTCCAGTCCGAGATAGTCCGGTGCAACAAGCGCACCCTCAATTCTTTAGCAACTGTGAATTGTCTGAACCTTGTCTTGATTACTTTTAAGTCGATTTACAACTTATACTGTTCTAATATGGGGTGTAGATATACAACATTTTCACAAGAATCAACTGCAAACTTATGCACAAAAGAGAAATCTGCTTCCACCTGTGTACTCTTGTCAGCGGGAAGGTCCACCTCATAATAGTCGTTTCAAGTGTAGAGTAACTATTGGTGGAAAGACATATGAGGGTCAAGAGTTTCTTCCCACACTGAAGGATGCTGAACATGCAGCTGCAAAAGCTGCTTTAATGTCCATTCTTCCAAATGGAGTTCAAGAGGTGGAAAATTTTGTATTATATGCTCTACGTGTTTTTTGTTAAATGTGATTGTTTCAAGCATCTCTAAATATCTCTTTTGTCTTTGTTTGTTTTTCTCTTTTTCTTTCCATAGGATGATTCTGGTTTATTCAAAAACCTTTTACAAGAATTGATTCAGAAGGAAGGTTTTTCTATACCAGTCTATAGCTCAAGGATGTCTGGTGAACCTCATGTGCCAGTTTTTGTTTCTTCAGTGGAGATAGAAGGAGAAACTTTTATGGGTCAAGAAGCAAGAAGCAAAAAGCAGGCAGAGTTAAGTGCAGCAAAGGTCGCTTACCATACCTTGAGAGAGCGTAAGTGTATTGCTAGCTGGAAATTAGTGTCAACCGCTGTTTATATTCTTTTTAATTTATTACGATGTTTCTCTATGGAAGTTTAAGTGCTTAAGATAGTTATGTTTCTTCTATTCTTTTATTTATTAAAGTTGTGTTCGTATTTTCAAGTCATATCAAATTTCATAAATTTGTTACCTATAGTTCTATTGGATTTTTTTTCTTCAGTTTCATAGCTCTAAGTAACTATCCTATGAAATAGTTATTTTACAAGATGTGCTTTGCAAGACCTTTTCCATTAAAAATAATATCAGAAGATATGGGGAAGCAAAAGATGAATATATCTATTGTATGCTTCACAACATTTTGAACCGTCCTCTTCAGGTAAATCAAGTCAGCTACCTTTGGTCCCGTCCTCTGCTCGGAAAGGGCAAGAATCTTCAAGTTTCCAGTCAAACCCAGCTGCTGAACTACATCCACAAGCCAGGCCTAACGCACCTGCGATCTTTTCTCCAAATACGAATACTAAAGAGCAGAACAATGAGAATAATGGTATTGTTCCCGAAAACTCTAGTCTTTTATATACCCCACTGCTATATTGTCGTTGCTTTCGTATGTTTCAGAATGTTTTTGTCGGGACAAAATACGTACATCAAATTAGAGTATGTTGGTTAGCTATGAAAGTCTGATTAAACAGCTCTGATGTTTTTTTAACTAAGCTGCCAACTCTCTGAAAGGAGCTCTGGTTTTAAGGAGAGTAACAACTATTCTCTTTATGCCACGAATTGAATTTGGGTTGGACAGCTCAAATTCTATTTAATTGTGAAAATATTAATAGTTACCTTATGCTTAAAAAATAAATAAAATCACAACCAAGAACCAGATCCTTGAACCCATTCAGAACCCAGTAGGTTTTGTTGATGGAGGATATGGCACGCGGAAAAAGGGATTGAAGCTCAAGTTGGTGCGACGACAGTCCTCTGTTCGTGAAGGCAGAGAACTTTCACGAACCACTACGGAAACACTGCAAATGCACTACAAAGACATGTACCTGAAAGCTACTACGGAAACACTACAAATGCACTACAAAGACATTGAACGAAGGACTTTCAAAATGGAAGTGTCATTCAAGAGTTCTCTCAAATGTAATGTATCTAGTCATTTTGAAGTTCCTCTATCTAATCTTTGTAGTGCATTCTTAACGAATTTAGCCTAAGTTCCTTGGACCTTAAGTCCCTCATCCAAACATAGGTAAAGAAACGTAACCTACCTAGAAACTAGAATAGAAAGATAGTACTAGAGTAGAACCTTCTTCACTACATCAAAAGTGACATCTCAATCTGTAATTTAGATGTTGGGTGAAGTACATACCCTCTGTTGACTTTGTTGTTGACTACTTCTCACTAATGATTCAGTTTAGTAATACAAACAATCGTGCTTGCAATTCTGATTGACACAAGGACAGTAAAAAAAAAGTAAAGAAAATGAACCCAAACATCCTCAGGCTTAACTCAGAATTTAAATTGGGTATAGTTATCAGAGAAATTCATGGCATCACAGGCTTAACTCAGAATTTAAATTGGGTATGAACCATGAAGACGGATAAGAGATGTTGATATTCAAACATCCTCCTCTCTGTTTCTTAAATTATTGTATGACTATATCTTCTTATACTACATAAATATCACAATCTTACATGTAATTGATGTTTTCATATCACTGGGCTTATCTTCTTTGATTACAGTAATTGCAGAAGGAAAACGTCAACGCTTGATCACTGTATCTTCAGGACCCTGCACTCCTACGTCAGGTAGGGAAGGAACTTCCTCTGATGTTGTACATGGCCGCGTGCAGGAGACAAACCACGGAGCTAGCCCTGTGTCCCAAAATGGCTCCACTAATTGTGTTACACTCTTCTCTTGAGCCACCAGCTAAAAGGAGTGCGCACAACAAGGTCTCTGTTTATTCACGCAAGTTAAATATCTAATATCCTGAAGGTACCACTATGTTGCCCATGAGCGATGAAACGTGGGTTGTTTGCTCACACACATGAAGGGAGAGGTTCATATAGGCTTTACTAAGGACCTGATTCAACCATGAGAGACCCATATGCTATGCTTTCAAAGTTAAGTGCTTATAATGTGAAGTTATGTGCTTATAATACGTTGTGTTACTCCGTGTATGAACCCTACTCGACACTCTTTTTCTATATACAATAGCCGTTGCCTTTCTTGACTCGTGCATAATGTGCTTTTCTGTCTCCGATGCATTCCTTTAGCATTGAAATCGAGTTATGTTCGTGCTTTGGGTAAATGTGCTTGCTGTCAAAGTTGCATTTCCCTTAAACTTGTGTGAATGCACCATTAGAAAATCGTTTTTGCTTGTCTGATAACTAAAAAAACTAGGCTACATGAAAGTAGGTGAAGCCTGGAGATGAGATATTGGAGGAAATTAAATTCATTTTGCTAAGAGAAGCAAATCAAGTTAATTTCCTCCATCTTTTTCATTGATTTTGTTGAAATGTGGATATGAACCATACTGCAGCAAAAACTGGAGGTGAGATATTGGAGGAAATTAAAGCCGACCGCTAAGCGGAGTGAAGTGACGGAGATTAATTTCCTCCAACTCTCATATACAGCTTCTGCTTCTCCTAATTTGCTTGATTCAGATCGCACACAGTTCATTTTATAGCAGGAAAACTTCATCCTAATCTTCGAAATGGATAAGTTTAGTGTGAAGAGGCAAAAGTACAACAGGTGTAGTTTGACTTCGTAGCCAGCACAAAAGCATGTTCTATAAAAAATGAAAGCATAAGATTTTTTTTTATCCTTTAAAAAAATGCATGAGTTACAATAAAAAAAGCATTATCCCACTAAGTGGGTCGGCCGTATGAATTCTAGAGCGCTACTGCGTTAGATTTTGTGCCACTTCTTCTGTTTGCGTCAAACAAAGCTTCCCACATGGGTGGTGTCATCTACAACCTTCCGACATGCTTTTTATAATGCTCATGGAAGATTTTTCTAATCTCTTTCACGTTACATTTATGGTCCATTTCTTTGTAGCTTGACATCAATCCGTTAGCTTCGGTGTCAAAAGTTTATAGCCACCAAGCAGCCACTAATATGCATAGTCAATGTCCTTTGTTGGTGGTTCTAATGTTCCATTGCACACTGATTACAACTCGGTGGCACAAGGGAAAGTAGACATCTAGTGCATTTTGGGATTTGTTACTCAAAATTTTGAGATTGAACTTCTAGTCTTGTTTAATTAGGATGTATAATTTGGACTTAATACTTAGGCTTTATTTATTGTTAGAAATTGAGGGCAAATCATTGTTTTCACGCTAATATAGTTGAGTAGCAAAATGACTGCTTTTGCAGCACCAACATTATGTTAAATTTTTGTTTTCCAACTACCAAGTGTTAGGGGTCTTCAATGAATATGCATTCACTTTAGGCCTGGGCACGGGCCGGGCCGGGGCGGGCCGGGCCTTATTTTGAAGGAACCGGAGCTTAAACGTAACGGGCCGGGGCGGGCCGGGTACATCATATTTCATTACAAGAATTGGACCGAACCCGGCCCGTTTGAAACGGGCCGGTCCGGGCCGGGTCCACGGTTCCCCCTTTTTTTTTTTCTTTTTTTTTTTGTTTGGGAAAAAACAATTGTACAGATTTTTTTTTTTGTAGGAGATTATTGTAGGAGATTATTGCAATTTACACATACTACAAACCACAGATTGCAGCAATTGTACAGATTGCAGCAATATTGAAGCAATTGCACAGATTGCAGCAATATTGCAGCAATTGCACAGATTGCAGCAATTGCACAGATTCTATCATTCTATGATTCTACCATGGCACTACCAACGTCCAAAATAACAACATATACAAATTCCTAGAGTCCAAAATAACAATATTACATGACATCGTCCAAAATAACAACACATCATCCAAGACTCCAAATTCATAGATTAACAATCAAACTTCTATTGGAGAACAAGTCTGAGGGATTAATCCCATGTGGGCTGGAGGGTTTCATTTGGTGCCATTACTCCTTTTTGTGATTCTATCATCCTTTTGGAACTGGAAGAGAACGTATACGATTTTGAAATAATATACAGGGCAGGCAAAACAAACCCATTAGAAAACCTTAGTGCAACATATTCAACTTTCATATGAAATTCCATTAGACTATATAATCCACTACATATGAAACATAATAATCTTCTAAAAGCATTCAATCAAGTGAAAATGAACATAAAAGCATTCAATCAAGTGAATATGAACATAAAAGCATTCAATCATCTGATTACTTTCTCTACCAACTTGCTCAGCAACCAAACAGGAAATTGAATAGGTTGTCAAACAAGGTTAGAAAATGGCTTCATATTTTTCATTTCCTAAACAATCAAACTTCTATTAGGCCTTAAGTTTCTTATTAATTGTTAACCCAATGCCAATGGCCATGCCACGGTCACTTTTATTGGTAGCTTTAATTTCAATTTCAGCCATTTTCTAAACTTGATTGCAACATTGAACTTAAATTTTACTCCAATTTCAGCAATAAATTAGTTAAGGGAGAGAATCATTGAATGATAAATTAGTAAAAGCCTTTTCCTAGCACAAAGGAGACTACCAGATCCCTTCTACAAGGAAATAACAAGAACTAATATATAGTCCTGAATCCTGACAGAAACGGAAGTTTCATAATTATAGATGAGAAATTGAATTATATTTAGATATAGGGTACTTCAAAAGGTTCAAAATCGAATATGTTAATGGATCGGCAGACTATAGAGCCATAAATTTGCTATAAAGATGCATCACAATAAATTTGCCATCCTCTATTTTAGGGTTTAAGGAGCTCCAATATTTGCACAGAAACTTAAATTACACTCAAATTAACACCAAATTCCTGCAACACTCAACAAATAAAACCCTACTTATCATACGTTGAACGATTAAAGCGAAAAGCAAAACATTGAGAGATGAAGGGACCTTCGGAATCGAGGCAACGGTGAGGAATTCCGGCGGAGGTTGGAACGGAGGAGTAGCAGATGGTTGGGTGGTGGCTGCCGTCTTCCTTCGTCTTTGTCTTCGTCTAACGGAGTGAGAGAGAAGAGCGAGACGGAGTGAGAGAGAGAGAGGGCAGGAGGAGCGAGAGAGAAGAGAGAGACCGGGTGAGAGAGAGGGCGAGAAAGAAGAGAGAAGAACTGTAACTTGAGAGTTGAACTTGAGACTGAGAGACAGTGAGAGAGAGACTGAAAATCTGAAAAACCCTAGGTTAGAAATTAACGGTTCAGATTGCATGATAGGTTATCATTCAATCTCGACCGTTGATTATAATTAGAAACGGGTCGGTCCGGGGCCCCGTTTTTCTAAGGTTTAGGAACCGGCCCGCCCCGTAAATACCAAAGGCCCGGCCCGGCCCGCCCCGTTTGTTCCCAAAAAAAATAGGACGCGGCCCGTACCCGCCCCGAACCTACATTACCCGCCCCGACCCGCGGTTCCTCTACCCGTTTGCCCACCCCTAATTCACTTCATTAATCTTTTGTGTATGCTTGAAATATAAGATGACACATCATATGTTATAATATAAGTGAACGATATGGTTGATATGTCTTAATTTTAGAGTATATTTTCATTCTACTTTCACCTATATTATGACGTGTGTTATACTACATTGTGCCCGAATACAAGGAGAAATCTTTCCAAATGTAGGTGGCTGCTAGTAATTGGTCAGCCTTTAGTACAATAGCTTTTATTCCCATTTATTATTATTTTATCTTTTGTATCCAATACATGCGTACTCCAAAAGAATTCGAACCCTTTTCGCAGAAATCCTTTGCTTCTGGTCATAAAGTCTCAGTTGAGGCTGCAAAAAAAAAAAAAAAAACAGTAACAGTTCAGTTCATTCTTAAAATGTGTATGAGAGAGAGGGAGAGAGAGAGTAACTTGCTGCAATCCATTCTATTAGAAATAGGGAAACTAAGATGATCATTGCGTTTGATGGGAAGATAACTTAAAATGTGTGTGTGTGAGAGAGAGAGAGAGAGAGAGAGAGAGACAGAGAGAGAGAGAGAGAGTTACTTGGTGCAATCCATGCTATTAGAAATAGGGAAACTAAGATGAGCATTGCATTTGATGGGAAGATCTTGGATGAGGGAGGCTACGAAACGAATTCGATACGCATCAGCCACGCCCTCAATGCATTCACAGATACTTTGAGGTTCAGTCTCTTCACTTTTGGCCACTGTGTTCAACATCCGGACGGAGTTACAGCATTCGAGCGTAGGGTCAGCATAAAACCCAGTAAGAAAATTTAGGCAATTGCCCAACTCATACCACACACTAGCACAGAAACTGGACGCGTGCGATGCCTTGGCAGATCCACAAACTAGCAGAAACATGGCTACATAAGCCAAAGGGTGACGCGCCATCGATCGCGCGATAATAATTTGTAATTAACAAGCTAATTAAACTGGGATTAATTGTATATGATCATATGATGCTTTAGTATTAGGACATGATTTAGATATAAAAACACAAATAAAGCTTCATTGGCTTTAGTAATCTAAGTAAGAAACGGCACGTTGTTCAGTTAGTTTGTTGATTGCTAGTTAACAAATGACTATATATCATGCTTCATGAATGATTTGAATATAATCTAATATAATTAATTTAGAGAATTTAGAGAATTTATTCCTCCTAACACACCCGTAAACAAGGGTGGGTAGTTATCATTTCCTAGAAACTAACATCTTTTTCCAACCCTTTTATTGGAGAAAAACTTTTTTAAGACTTAAATTGAGATTAGATTATATCACCATCAACCACTTAATTTTTACCACATATTACTTAAGCTTTAAGCTTTTATTGCAATGCTTTCTTCTGTAAAAGTGTGGTTGTCCAAAATCTTCCACATGAAAGACTTGGGAGATGCATCATACATACTTGGAATAAAGCTCTATTGTGATAAATCTAGGAGATTAATAGAATTGTCCCAATCCATGTATGTAGACAAGGTGTTAGTATTTTCTCATGGAGGAATCTAAGAAAGTTTATCTTCCTGTGAGATATGAAATTCACCTTTCTAAACCGATGGGACTTGAACTCCTAAGGAAGTGCAACAAATGAGTAGAATTCTTATGCTTATGCAATAGAAAGTCTCATCTGTGCCATGATATGGACAACGTCATATATTGCATATGTTGTGAGCATTCGTAGTCGATATCAATCCAACGTAGGATCAAAAAACTGAGCAACTGACATATGCATATTTTTAGTATGAGGAAGTGCAACAAATGAGTAGAATTCTTTATGTTTATGCAATAGGAAGGCTATACAGATGCAGATTTCTAGTCTGACCTTGATGATCGTGGGGCCATCAGTTGGAAGAGCAAGAAACAAGATGTCATTGCTATTAGCTACGTTATTTCCTGGCTAAAACCCTAAGATGCTCTCATAGAAACAATAGATGAATGTTGTTGCCACATCATCAATGTGGAATGTTGAGGCTGTCTGTAACGACCCGTCCCCAAATATAACAGTTTTTATATTTTAAATGCATGAATTTACGAAAATGTCATTCGAGGCAAAAACGTTGACTTTTGTTGATCGCCTTGTCATGTCACGTAAGATTCATTTCTTTGGCATATTCTGGTAGGACTCGTCGCCACGAACGCGTGGACTCTTGCAGAACTGAATTCGGAGCTAAAACGAAGATTTTACGGGACTCGGAACAATAAGGGTATTTTGGTAATTTCATAATTAGAGATATTTCTCCATCATGGACCATTAGGATGGCGACATGTGGTAGATTTCTCCCCATTTTCTGGGGTGTTTCTTTTGCCTATGACCTCTTTCTCTCTAGAATTTTCCTTTTCTCTCTCTCTAGAACTTTCTCTCTCTTTATCCCTCTCATCTTTCCATTTTCTCCCCGGGAAATCCTCTTCCTCTTTTACTTATCCCTTCCTCTCTAAGAACTACACACCGAGACCACCATCATCGTTGCTCATGCCAGTGAGTTACACCACGCAACCACCACCTCCACGGCAAGGCACCCAACTTGCCGCCACCATCATCTGACGTGCTTCACGTGAACCACCAGGCTATCCACTTGTTGTAGACCTTGCAACAAGTCACCACCAACTTAATACCTCTCTAACCGTCTCTCAAACTCCCTCTGCGAACCGTGTACAGTGCACCGAAACACCATTGCCATTTTTCACGGTGAGTCACTGTTCATCGCCATTTCAGTCAAATGGTAAGGCTATAGACGATTCGAAGTGTCTTTTTCTCACTTTTTGATGAAGACTAACTCAGTCATGTGCGCTTTGGCGTGATTTGAGGCAGAGGTGACGCGAGGAACCCCAAACCTAGTTTTTCGGCGAGAACCGAGAATTTCAGGCCATTTTATGGCCATTTTTTGACCACGGCTTGTCCTCATGTTGGTAAATTCTTATTCTCCTTAGCTTCATTTTGACATATAGATGGTTGAAAATGGTTGAAGATCGAGTTCCATCGGAGCTCGGGAACATATTCCTGCCAAACTAGCCCAGAAATCGGCGACCGAACCCACGACGGGGACCGGGTCGACCGGACCTGCGATCATTAACCGGCGCAAACCTTGGGCCATGTAAACCAGGCCCAAACCCAATCCAATAACCTTGCCTATTAACCCAATAACCCAAGCCTAACCCATTAACCCTAACCCAATCCAACCCAGTAACCCAGGCCCAATCTAGCAGCCCAACCCAGATCCGACCCCTACTTCTACCCAAGTTTTATGGTCAGCGTGTGGGCCGTGCGTGGGTGCATGTCATGGCTTGTGCGTGGAGTACATGCGCCTCCGCAGCCGTCCACGATGGCGCTGGTGACTTTTTCAACGAACTTTCCGACGACCCATCTCGGCGCGTGGCTATTGGACGACCACCTCGTGGCGGTGCGTGGGGGAACCTGAGGTCCATACTTGGGTTTTTTGACGTGCCGAATCCGAATCCGCCGTCCGTTTTTTGAAATTCGATCATTTTAGTAGTGTTTCACTAAATGGCCTCTATATTTGTTTAGGTGCTTCACTGGGAAGTGACTTCATCCTCGCTAGTTCGAGCGGCTTTTGGGCAACAAAATATTTGTGAGTGGACCCCTTCTAAACTTATATGTTTTTATAAAATATTAGCTTAGCATGCATTTCATATTTCATGATTTGAGCATGTTTTATAATATGTTTTACGAAGAATTTATGATTTCTTCAAATTGATTTTATGGAATATTTATAATTTATCGAATTTACGTTTTACCAAAGGTTATGAATTATTAGATTTGCGTATATGAATTTCTATGAATTACAAATATAATTTATTTTGCGGGTTTAAGAATATGAGATTCCATGGATTAACATATATGAATTACTGGGTTTGTGTATATGGATTTATGTGGCTTTCAAAAAATATGATTTATTTTATCGATTTATGAATGTGATTCATCCTCGATTTATGAGATGAGATTTTGAGATATGTTTTTCGGTACTTATCTAATGGGTTATCATACAACACATCCACACAACACGGGTATGTAGATGTCTATGGCCATATGACACAGTTGAGCATATATATATATATATGTTATATCCTCTTCTCCGGCGTAACCCGGAGTCGTATAGCTTCACCTTCGGGTGATGGACCATGGTTTCTTCACTAGCGTAACCTAGTGTCGTATAGCTTCACCTTCGGGTGATGGATAGGTATTGCCTTCGGGCGAATGAGGAGTAAGATATTGATTATATACCCCTATCTTCACTAGCCTGGGGCTAGTGTTGGTGTGTGATGTTATATATCCTCTTCTCCAGTGTAACCCGGAGTCGTACAGCTTCACCTTCGGGTGATGGACCATGGTTTCTTCACTGGCGTAACCTAGTGTCGTACAGCTTCATCTTCGGGTGATGGACAGGTACTGCCTTCGGGCGACTATGATACCCCTAGAGAGTACAACATTGATGAGATTTATGGATTTACCTTCGGGAGGCGATAGCACCATTATTGGGCATTGTTTTGACACGTACTTGTTTTACAAATGTTTTTCATGGCATGCTAGGGTTTTTAGAAAACCTATTATGTAGTATTATATGTGTTTTCAAAACAGGAGGTTATTATGTTCATAAAGAAAATGGTTTTCCTATTATTAGTATTATTATTATAAACTATGGTCTACTCACTTTTTGATTTTTGCGCCCCTTCAGGAGTTAGAATTGAGGCACACGATCCCGGCGTCAGGGCACTTGGGCGTAGGTATCCTCGAGTCTTCTCAGTGTAGGTATCATTCCTTTGTTTGTATCTTTTCATAGTAATTCTTCCATATTATTCTTAGTTGTCATATGTTCTGAACGCGTTCCTGCAATGGCATATTTCGTTTTAATTACATATTCTTATTCGTATGCATGTTTAAAATAGCTTCATCACCCTCGGGTGTCAGCCAGCACATGCCTACCCTGATATTTGGGGATATAAGGGTTGGGGCATGTCACTGTGCTTGCCCAACTGAGTTATGACATTCAAAAACCAAAGACCAATATATTGCCACAACAAAAACAGTTTAAGGTAGGTAAAAGTTTAAGCATCTATTGAAAAAATACATAAAGCTTTTTCCTTTTATTAATTTCAAGAAACAGTGTTGATTTTTTTCATTATTTCCTTTATGTCTAACTAGCTTTATACACCACCTGAATTTGTTGATCTCTTGCCCACATGGATATATAGAGTAGAATTCACGGAGACTATTAGGACATGTATTATCAGATAAACTGATGTTAATCTTGATGGAAACTGTGGATGTAGAAGGAACCTATCGACAGCGGTGGGATCTCAGGATCAGGATGAGGGGGCGACTTGTTTGACATGGTCACGCAAGGCAACTTGGGATTTATCAAGAGCAAAGCTATAGAGGTGACGGAGACTCCATCAAAAGAAAGTGTTTTAGTGTTAGTAGCATCCTTTCTGCCATCCTCTTGTAAACTCAAAAGTTAAATTAATTCTCACCAATTCTTATGAATTTTGATTTTGATTTCTATTTCTATTCAATCATAAAGAATTGAAAGGAAAGACGACATATCGGGCAGAGAAAACGTCAGAGTAGAGAACATATGCTTTGATTTCGAGTTTTTATTTTTTAAATGGGTATAAAATAATTATACATATTGAAGTTGGTTTGTGAGGTTAGTTTATGTAGTAAATTTGAATTTAAAGAGATATTGACAGTTTAATTAATAATAATATGAGTGTAGAGAGTAAGTTGGGTGCATAATGATGTTATATGAGCTAAATTTTCTCTTAATTTTTTATGTTAAAAATTTGAGTTGAAAATTGTTATTTTTACTTTATTATTTTGGTATTTACCCATACCAAACGACGTCATTGGGCCAAACGACGTCGTTCCTCCCCTAAAAGGCAAGTGAAATAGAGCCGTTAGAAACAGCACACTACCGAGCAGTCACATTGGCTCTTGGCCCCCAAATTCAAAAAAAGAAGACCGTTAGAGAGATCCTTCCCCCTAACGTTATACTCCTCTCCGCACCCACTCAGACACACTCCAACGCTCTTTCTCTCTCCCTCCCTCCCTCTCATTTATTCATCATTTCTTCATTAATCGGCCAAATCTTTTCTAATTCCTCATCCTCCTCTGAATCCCCACATCCCAAACAAGTTTTCGAAATCGAGGAGAAGACCAAATGACCGATCAAGAACCCAACGCGCCGGCGCCGACGGCGACGGCGATCATCGTCGATGAGACGTACGAGTTCTCGGCTCCACGCTTCTTCGACTTCACAAAGGACGAGAGCGACGACGATAGGCGCAAGGCCGAGCTCTGGTTCGACTGCGCTCTCGCCTATGCTCCTTCACGTACGTCGTCTTCCCTAATCCTTCTCTCTGTCTCTTCTCTCTCCCTCTTATTATCTGACATATTTTTAATTTCAGTTTTGGCCTTTCGCATTTTTGTGCTTTACATATCTTTGGACCTGTATGTTTTTTGCGTCTTCTTTGTTAGGGTTTCTCTCAAATCTGTCTTTCTTGCGATTCATTTGCTTTGGATTTTAAGGGGTTTTTGCCTTTCTTCTCTGAATTGCGTTGATTTCTGTAACTCTATCGGATTTTTAGGGTTTTAATTTTATTTTTGTGGTGAATTTTGCTTCAATTCCAAGCGTTTCTTGAAACTGAAATCGACTAGGAAGCAATTGTAGTCTGGAATCTGGACGCTTGCTTTATTTTGTGGTGTTTGATTATTAGAAAAATATTAAGGAGTAGGAGTAACAATTCAGTTTCTATTTGTTGAAAGCAGGAACTCCAAATTGTTGAAAGCAAGATGTTCTTTTAAACTTTTTAATCTTAGGCATTTAAAGTAGTTATTTGTTAAAGGGAATTAGATTATAACTTTCCGGGTTTTCGTTCTTTCTTTCCCAAATTTTCTGCAGAATTTGAATTAGGTTTTTATGGTATGAGCATGACCGGTAGTTTGGCTTGACGGAGCAAGGGACATTCAATCTGTAGTTGTCCATTTATCACTGAAAGTGACTTTCATTTGTGCTTTTGTTTCTCTAGAATTGTAATGGGACTTGTATTTTTCTGTGCAGCCTTTATGCCTAAGATCAAGGCTGGTAGATCCTTTACGATCGAGGGCATGTGTGACTTTAGCGAAGCAGAGAAAATGGAGAAGGTGGTGATCTCATTCATTCTTTCTTGCCTTTAAAACTTAGACTTATTTATAGCTCTCTAACTCCTTGGTTGTTTATGTTTTGCAGAACTTGGAATCATCATCTGACTTGAAAGCTGATGATAAGTCTATGGAAACTAAGCCTCAATCAGAGATCATGCCTGCTGAAGCCTTAAAAGATGATGACAAATGTACCAGCGGAAATGGAAGGTTAGGGGGCGCTCCTCTTAAAAGCTTTGTCTCAGATCTCGACTCGTACTAGTCGATTAGAATATAACATTGAGCTCCACGGTTTCTCATTTATTACTTTCTGTTTTGCAGTGTTTTGGGTACAAAATCTTCTATTAAGAAAACTGATTTAACGAACGGTAAGGAGACTAGCAAACCTATCATTCAAGTTGAAACTGTAGCTTGCACTCCAAGACATGACGACAAATGTACTAGTGGAAATGGAAGGTTAGGGGGGCGGTCCTCTTAAGCTTTGTTTCAAGCCTCTTGAATCGTACTAGTCGATTAGAATATAAGATTGAGCTCCACGGTTTCTCATTTATTACTTTCTATTTTGCAGTGTTTTGGGTGCAGTATCTTCTATTAAGAAAACTGATCTGACCAAGGGTAAGGCGAATGGTAAACCTATCATTCAAGATGAAAAAGAAGCTTGCACTCCAAAACCACCCATGAGTTATTCCAAGAAGGGGGGAGGCCTTGCGAGTCATTCCAAGAAGCACCAAACAGCTAAAAAGATAGCGAGCATGGTCAGAAACCCCTCAGCACTGAAGCAAAAAAGTCACTTACAGTCATCCCAAACTAAAAGCATTAAACCAAATAGTGTGAAAAGGTTGGTGTATATACGTTTTTACCTGATGTATGTGTTGATTTATTCTGACAGTCATGACTGATTAGCTACATAACTTAAAACTCTAGAGAAACACATGTGAAGAATGCAACTGGAACTCCCAATTTAGGACAGGAAAATCAGGCGATAAAGCGGCAGAAATTGGATGAAGGAAGATCTAGACAGGTAAAGTTTACTCCTGTACTGTTTTATCCACTTGACTGTTATTTCTAGACAACATTTACCCTAATTGTTTTCCTTTATGTCCCCTAAAATTACAGATTCTAAATCCCAAACCCCAAGCATATCCCCACAAGTCAAAACTGGGTCATATAACTTCTTCAGCTGCTGTGCAAAAAGAGGACAGAAAACTTTATGTTAGGGAACCTGCAGCACCATTTGTTTCGACGGCCGAAATGATGAAAAGGTTCCAATCAAGTACCAGAGGCTTGTCATTGCCGCATATTTCACATGTAAAGCATCTTATCTCCATCTGGCTCTTTAAGTTCTTTTTCATGTCTCCTTTTATTTTTCATGTTACTGATGAAAGGTTGATGCTGTTTTTATTATTCAGATGAAACCCAAACTCACCTTGACGAGGCCTAAGGAGCCTGAATTTGAAACATCCCAGCGTGTTCGTTCAGTGAGAGTAAAGAGTACTGCTGAGCTTGAAGAAGAGATGATGGCTAAAATTCCGATGTTTAAGGCTCGACCATTAAACAAAAAGGTAACTTGTAATTTTATACTCTTATTTCTGTTTCATTTGCGGTCTATATCAGTTGAGTTTATTGGATCTTTGTTGCTGATTATAGATTCTAGAAGCCTCATCATTGCCTGCAGTACCAAGAAGTACACCCCAGCCCCAGGAATTTCACGTAAGTTACTGTGGATTGGAGGTTGATAAATAGGACATACAATGTTGCAGTGGTGATAATAAGTCTCGTGTCTAATTGTTGCAGGAATTCCATTTGGAGACAATGGCAAGGGTCAATCAGAGCGTAGAAACATCCTCGATAGCTTCAACCGAAGTGTCCCGTCAGGTATAAGACAGAATCATATTTGCTATTTCCATTCTTTGTTCTTGCTAAGCCAGCTGAGGCATCTCATTGACAATGTTCTCTTTCTGCATTGTATGACAGAATAATCCATGGAAGCCTCGTTTAGGGTTTTTTCTTACTGAACCTAAAACTCCTGTGCTACAAACATCATTGAGGGCTCGTCCAACCAGGGTGAAAAGTTCGTTTGAAATTGAACAGGAAGAACTTGAAAGAATCCCAAAATTCAAGGCCAAGCCTCTGAATAAGAAGGTATATGTGAATAAGAAGGTATATGTGAAGCCTTTCAATTTCTGTTTGAGATATTCTTCTTGGAAACATTAGGTACTGAACTGATTTATCTAAATGTTCATTGTTCACAGATATTTGAAAGTAAAGGAGATATGGGGGTGTTCTGTAATGCCAAGAAACATGTGACCAAACCTCGGGAATTCCATTTTGCAACAAATGAAAGGATACCACCACAATCTTCGTCTGTTGTTGATCTATTTGATAAAGTAAGGGAAATGGATGTTTTCAATACTACTGCATAAGTAGCAGACAAAACATCTGTACAGCTTCTCTTAACATCTTTTATTTATTTTTCAGCTGTCGTTACACTCAGAGCCTCACCAAAAACCAGTTCCAAGAAACACAACGCCAAACCCATTCCATCTCCACACAGAGGTATGATAATTCAATTCCTAAAGCATTAGTAATTCAGTGATGCATGACCTGCTTATTGATTTTGTGTTTACGTAATGATCAGGAAAGAGGGGCCGAGAAAGAAAGGAAATTCATTACTGAAGTCTGGCACAAGCAATTGGAAGAAGAAAGAGCGAGGGTTCCCAAAGCTAACCCATATCCTTATACCACTGATTACCCTGTGGTACATATATTTATCAATTTGTTTTTTGAGTTCAATTACATGCAATTGGAACAAAAATGGTGAAATGAAGGTCCCTAAATCCTGTTGTTTTAAATGCAGATCCCACCAAAGCCAGAGCCCAAGCAATGTACAAAACCGGAACCTTTCCAGCTGGAGAGTTTAGTGAGGCATGAGGAGGAATTGCAAAGGGAAATGGAAGAAAGACAGCGGAAGGAGAAAGAAGAAGCTCAGATGAGAGTGTTCAAGGCACAGCCAGTCTTGAAAGAGTAAGCAAACTACTTTATTCATGATTTTATTGTTTGTCTTAAAGAGACGAGGGACTGATAATCCTTTGTTTTGTAATGCAGGGACCCAATTCCAGTTCCCGAAAAAGAACGCAAGCCTCTCACCCAAGTTCAAGAGTTCAATCTCCATGCTGATCATCGAGCTGTTGATAGAGCAGAATTTGATCACAAAGTTAGGGAGAAAGAGATGATGTATAAGAGATATAGAGAAGAGAGCGAGGCAGCAAGAATGGTAAGCGTCATGCTTTTTATACGTACTCTTTGCTGCATAGTTGTTGGGAACTTGCATGATTTAAACTGACATATACTCCGAACTGTTGTCAACTATCTGCAGGTGGAAGAAGAGAAGGCACTGAAACAACTCAGAAGGACATTGGTACCCCATGCAAGGCCAGTGCCTAATTTTGAGCATCCTTTCCTTCCCCAAAAGTAAGGAATTGTAAATATTCCAGATTGCATTTTAATTGCTGCATTATTTCCATGGCTGGTTGATTAAATGGTGTATTTCATGACATAATAGGTGTCCTAAGGAAGCAACAAAACCGAAATCACCATATCTACGTGTGCTCCAACGGAAAGAGAGGCGAAAAATGGTGATCAACTCTGCGGTTTCCAGCGCAGCGGCACAGATGCGATGATTGTTTCCCTTTCCCTATGCGGTTGTTTGTTCAAGAACTCTTGAACCCTGTACAAGGGCCGTTCGAGTACATGTAGTTATTGCTTTACTAGCAGCATGAATCTACCAATTCTTGTATCAATGTCAATCCAATGTGTAATTCTTTCAATATTACTTGTGTAATTTCTCTTACTAATCAATGTAATTTCTCCTCCTAGGACATCAAAGATTTCTAGAATCAGAATCGGCGGCCGTCCCGTCGTTGTCTACTTCCTTTGATTGCTTCGTGTTTAGTTTACTAACAACTTTGTTGCTTCAGAAGCTTCATTTTAGGTTGTGTTTAGTGTTATTGCTGTTGAGGGTTCGATTTCGGTTTTGATGATCATGTTGTATCTCGGCTTCATTTCGCACGTCCAACGCAAATACGAAAATTTTTAGTCCTGAGGACGCCGGCAAAGGGCCAGTACATCACGTGTCATAATATAAGTGGTTGGATACTTGAAAAAAAAAAAAATTCAACCACTTGTATTATGACATTTAGTGTGTGGGGAAGTGTTCTCGGCACACTGCAAATGACATAGACATATGGCCGAATGGATTGAAGAGGAAATGGACCGTTGGAAGACAAAAGAACACAGTGAGAATTTGCAAAATTGGCCTCCGACTTCGATTTAGGCCCATGATACCTTTTCGGAATGGAAACAACACCATGGTTCAAAGTCACTACTTTTCCATGACATAAGATGGTTTTTAGCCATCCAAGGCCGTTTCAACCTCCAAACCGCAATTTTAGTTTCTGTAATAAAAATCGGAGCTTTCAATTTCCATCCAATAAATGTCATTAATTATGTTTTAATTTTCTAAACTTTTGAGTTGTCCAATGGAGTTGTAAATGACTTATTTAAGCCTTGGATGTTATCATTATAGTCTAATGTGTATGCCATAGCTGTTGGGGAGGAAGCAGTGGCAAGGAAAATCCTAGAGGGAAACCCATGGTTCATCAGGGACTACACTTTCTCTGTAAAACTGTGGCCATCATACCATTCACTTGATGACATTGAGGCGGATAGGGCAATATATTGGATTCAAGCGCACGGGATACCGAGAAATTATTGTACTATGAATAAAGCGAGGAGTCTAGGTGCTAAAATTGGCGCTGTTCTGGAAATGGAGGATCCCATGGAGGCTGGGTTCCGAGGCTTTTTTAGATTGAGAGTGGATTTTGATGCGAAAAAAACCTCTCCTTACTTGTTTCTCTGTACCATGCCCAAGGTTGGGCACCTACACAATTAGGCTGCGATGTGAGGGGCTCAGAATTTTCTGTTATCGTTATGGTAGACTCGGCCACTCCAGTGGATGCTCTCGTCCTGCACCACCATTGTCTTCTGGTGAGAAAAGATATAACGAATTCCTCAGGGTTCAAGCCTCATCAAGGGGAAGTTCCTTTCTTTTTCCACCAAGGCGAACATCTACGGCGTCCAGGGCAAACAAAGGTCATTGGCGACGTAAATGGGAAGTCAGTGACGGTGGTTTCTATGGCTTACCGGATAAGGAGATGGATATTCCGGCGAATAATGTCTTGGCAAAGAGGAAGGACAAGGAACCAGCCAAATTCCCTCCCACACGACCTGAAATATCTGAAACTCCTGCAGAATTGGTCTCCCATGCTCACCTGGCATGGACAACTCAGAGTACAAAACAAAGCCTAACCACACGTTTTGATGCAGGACTTGATTATGGGCATATGTGGCACCCAGATAGTTATGGGACCCAATTTACAAATGGCACTCTTACAATAGCGGTTAATGGGCTGACTTTGGAGAAGGATTGGTGTGACCCAACCGACTTCCGCCTTGGGCTTTTCAAAATACGAATAGAAATGATGTTGACGTAGCTAGTCTTGCGATCGCGGCCCAATTGACCTAACAATCAAATGGTTGGAAGGAAAGTGACATGGATACTCCACCACCAGCAAAAAAACCTCAAGTGGCTTTAAACCCCAAAAATGGACGTCTGTTGCATTTGTCCAACCTTAAACAGCGTAGCTACAAGGCCAGAGGAGGAGGTCGTGGTGGCATGAGTCATCTACGAAACAGAAGCGGGCTTTCGGATGATAATGGAAACCTTTGTGATTATTAGCCCGTCAAAGGAATTGGAGGAAGCAGAGGAACGTGGATTTCTCGAAAGGAAAAGAGGAACTGCACAGATCATATCGGTGGCGGCTGGAGGAGCTCAGCCCCACCGACAACCATGAAAATATTATTATGGAACTGCCGGGGGCTTGGGAACCCTCGAAAAGTTCAGGCTTTGCAAGATTTAGTCGGCAGCAAGTTCCCAAATTGGTTTTCCCGTGTGAAACCAAATGCAATTTTTCAGTTTTAAATATGTTGAAGATGAAGTGGGGCTTTGATAGAGCTTTTGGAGTAAATTCTCAAGGTCAATCGGGAGGGCTTGGTTTATTTTGGTTAAGGGATATCAATCTGAGAATTCTATCGTCTTCGGAAAGATATATTGACGTAGAAATTGGGGTAATTGGCGACCCAAATCACTGGCGATTCACCGGTTTTTATGGTCACCCATTAACAGAGGAGAGAATACACTATTGGAATCTGATGAAGAGGCTTGCTACATTAAGTTCACTTCCGTGGTTATTTGAGGGGATTTCAACGAGTTGTTAAGTATACATGAGAAAGAGGGGGGGCATGTGAGACCAATTAACCAGATCCTTGCGTTCAGGGAGGTAGTCAGTGATTGCCATCTTCATGATTTGGGTTTTACTGGTACACCCTTTACCTGGATTACTACGAGAGCGGGAGGCATCAAGGAAAGGCTTGACAGGGTCTTGGTGACAAATAAATGGAAGGAGAAATTCAACATCGCCTCAGTGACTCATCTTGATCCAAGTAAGCCAGACCACGTCCCAATTCTTATTGCTGTTGATGGTTCGCCAGCTTATAGGAGGAGGAGACGACAAACGTTTCGTTTTGAGAATTTCTGGGCTGATCATGAGGATTGTGAAGATGCAATTTGGGAAGCTTGGACCCAACCAGTTATGGGGGTGCCAATGTTCCAAGTGGTAAACAAAATTAAAGCTACAAGGGTGGCCTTACTTAAATGGCAACAATCGGCGTTTAAGGGAAGACAAGAGGAGATCAGGGGGGTCCGACAGAAATTGGGTTTCATTCTTGCCCAGCCCCTCACTGAGGAGGCGATAGCGGAACGTGGAGCTCTTTTGCAACGTTTGGATCAGTTACTGGGACATGAGGAAAAATGTTGGAGTCAAAGGTCGCTTGTGCTTTGGATAAAGGAAGGAGATCGAAACACTTGATTCTTCCATCAAAGAGCAAAGAACCAAAAGTCAAAAAACTCTATAAAAAAACTCAAAAATGCGAATGGTGATTGGGTTTTTGATGATCCAGGAATTGAAAGCACAGTAACAAGTTACTTTAAGGATATGTTCTATTCATCTGGCAGCCATGGCGATGAGGAAGTTATCAATGCTGTTGGAACCAGGGCATCGACGGAAATGAACTCGCAATTGGCAAAGTGTTTCTCTGATGAAGAAATAAGATTGGCAGTATTCCAAATGCAGCCATCCAAGGCCCCGGGTCCAGATGGGATGAACCATTTCTTCTTTCAGTGTTTTTGGCCGATTGTAGGGAGGGACATTACCATCGCTATCAGATCGTTTCTTTCATCGGTGAAACTACTTAAACAAGTGAACTACACTCATGTGTGCCTTATTCCAAAACAGAAGCGGCCTGAGGACATGTCCCAGCCAAGGTCTAAAATATCGATGATATCGGAAATATCGGTAGTCCAAAAACACGAAAATTTCGATGGAAATATCGGGATATTATCGATATCGATAAAAATTGAATAAAAACCACGGAAATTATAAGAAAAACTTGGAAATTTTTATTGAAACTTTGTAGGATGTTTATTTAGTCAATTATCTATTAGTTTATTATAAAAAAATTGGAAGGAAATGCATTGCATGATGGATTTAACTGATTTAAGTTGATTATATAGCAAGCTGGCAAACATTGTGAGTGTAGAAAATATATAAATATTTTAGCATATTTTCACAAAAAAATAAGTGATATGGTGGTCAAGGTGTTGAAGGAGTAAAATGGGAGGGGTTCGAATCCCCTTGGTGTTTTTTCAAATATAGAAATTTAAAAAATACGGAAATTTCGATAGAAATATCGATGACATCGAAAATATCGGTAGTCCAAAAACACGGAAATTTCGATGGAAATATCGGGATATTATGGATATTTTAGACCTTGGTCCCAGCTAAGGCCTATTAGCTTGTGTAATGTGATTTTCAAGATTATTTCAAAGGTTCTAGCAATTAGGCTCAAGGGCATCCTCCCGAAAATCATCTCGCAGACCCAAAGTGCATTTGTGCCAGGGAGAAACATCTCAGATAATATAATTCTCGCATCAGAAATTTCCAGCTACATGTTCAAAAGACGACAAGGGAAATCGAGTTTTCTATCCTTGAAACTTGATATTAGCAAAGCCTATGATAGAATTGAATGGGGCTTCTTGTAACGAATGCTCACCAAACTGGGTTTCTCTCGGAGTTGGGTTTGCCTCCTCATGACATGTGTTTCAACGGTTTCGTACTCAATTGTTGTAAACGGGAGTCCGCGTGGCTTCATACATCATTCTCGTGGTTTAAGGCAGGGGGACCTGTTATCACCGTATCTATTTATTCTCCGCCCGGAAGGTTTCTCAGCTCTAATTGCGCAGAAGGAGAGAGAGGGGTTGTTAAAAGGAATCTCAATTTGCTCAGATGCCCCATCGGTTAATCACTTACTGTTTGCCGATGACAGTCTGCTTTTTTGTCGTGCTACTGAACCTCAATGCAGGCAAGTATTGGATGTTCTTAGGGCATATGAGTGTGCTTCTGGACAAAAAAGTGAACCTACAAAAAAGCAAAGTTTGTTTTAGCAGAAATATTAAGAGACCGACGCAATTGAATCTCGCTAATTTGCTGGGTGTTGATCGTGTGGACCGGCATGAGAAATACTTGGGTATGCCAACACTGGTTGGAAGAAATAAAAGAGCATGTTTTGGATATTTAAATGACCGATTGTGGAAGAGGTTGCAAGGGTGGAAAGGGAAACTGCTCAGCGCAGTGGGCAAGGAAGTTTTAGTAAGGGCTGTGGCTCAGGCTGTCCCAAACTATACGATGAGTTGCTTCCTACTTCCGAAGTATTTTTATGATGATCTCAACAAACTAATAGCATCCTTTTGGTGGAATGGGGATGAGGGAGAAAGAAAAATTAATTGGTGCTTATGGGAAAAACTTTGCATCCCCAAAACAGAAGGTGGACTTGGGTTTCAAAATTTTTATGCTTTTAATTTGGCGATGTTGGGAAAACAGGGTTGGAGAATTATCATTGAACCACATTCTTTGGTAACAAGAACTTTGAAAGCAAAGTACTTTCCTAATGGATCGTTCATGGAGGCACCTATAAAACCAAACACTTCATACTGTTGGAAAAGTATATGTGCTGCTCGTAAGGTTATTAGCCTTGGCTCCCGGTGGCAGGTGGGTGGTGGACACTCAATCAGGATTTAGGAAGATCTATGGATCCCAATCCCTTCCACCTTTCACCCTTTCTCTTCAAGGCCCGAGGGATGCATGATAAGGTTGGTTAATGAGCATATTGATCCCGTTACCAATTGTTGGAAAACTGAGTTACTTCAGGCTCTGTTTTCTGATGAGGAGGTCATGTCAATCCGGTCTATTCCTCTAAGTGTTCGATCTCCGCCGAATCACTTTATGTGGCATTATGAAAAGTGACACACCCCAATCCCGATATTCCCCGAATACCAGGATAGACACGTGCTGGCCGACACCCGAAAGGTGACGAAAGCCATTTATTGAATGCAAATGCTAAGAATAAGGAATAAATAAGACTTATAAATATAAAAGAATAAAGAATATGCATTTAAGGAACGTGTTCAGAGCACACATCTAATCTAGAACACTAAAATAATTAATATAAAATTGAATGAATAAAGGAATGGGTCCTACACCGAGAGGACTCGAAGATAACTCTCCAGGCCTCGTGCCAGCTCCCCGTCCCTGAGCAGACAGTCAGAGGAAAATACACTACAGGCCCTTTGCCGGCTCCCCGTCCCTGGTCTTAAATGCCAGAGGAAACACCCTCCAGGCCCTATGCCAATACCAAACCGTCGCCCGGGATGGACCAGAATCTATCACTTCATCCCGTAGCGGAATCAGGACCACTAGGTAAGTACAAAACCATTGAACATACGTACATTTGAAAGGCATCTTCATAGTATAAAGTCATCCATCATTTATACTATAAAGAGGTGTTCGAAATGTATTCTAAATATCATATCGTCATCCATCAGATATTCTATAAGAATACGGGTTATAGGAAAAATAGTAATAATTCAAAATAGCCTCAATAGGCACGATATCTCATAAAGCATTTCATAGAACATACTCATCAAATCATGCTTTTCATGTATGCATTTCTACTATAAAACATGCATTTTAGAAGGGGTCCACTCACAGTACTTCGTCGTCGAAAGCTGCGCAGACTAGCGAAGACAAACACGCCACAACAATTGCCCCTAAGCACATAAAAGTGTACATTTAGTAAAACTCTATTCAAATGAGTTAATTTGGGAAAACGGACTTCAGAAACGGGTTCAGAATGTCGAAATTAGCGTAGGAAAGGTCTCGGATAAAAACCCGAAAAGTCAACGGTCAAAGTCAACGCTGACCGTTGACCGGTCAACGTCAAAGTCAACGTTGACCGTTGACCGGGTCAACGGTCAACCAGGTCAGTCAACGGGTCAACAGGTCCGGGTCAGTCAACAGGTCCGGGTCGGATCCAGTCAACGGGTCTAGGCATTTAGGGTTAGACCGGGTTTGGGCTTAGGACTGGGTTAGGGGAAATGGGCTGAAAGCCCAATTTCGAACGGGCCTAAGGGCCCTGCCTTTCTGGGTCTTGGACACACGGGCCCAGGCCTAATGCCTGGCCCAGCGAAGGGTTTTGGTTCACGGGCCTAAAGCCCTTAACTAAAACGGCCCGAGGGCCTTTGGGGTTTTAAAACAATAATTAAAGCTATACAGGAAAATGGGTCGGGGTTTTGGGTTGGAGCAAAACGGGCTTAAGGCCCGCGGGTCAAGGGAGAAGGCTTGAAGGGCCTCGGCTGAATGGAAGGGAACGCCGGAGCTTCTACAGCTCCGGCTGACAGCATTCATACACCCTAGTCTCCGATCTAGGTACCAAAACAAAGAGTGAGACCAAATGAGTGTAATGGTACCTTTGGTTCGCCGTGGAACGACCTATGGTGGTCGGAAAACCTCCCAACACCCACGGCCTCGCAGGAGGTGGGTGTGTCCAAACCCGAACCGATCTCGTCCCAACGCCTTGGAAAAACATGAAAGCTTACTCATTAATCACACCCAAACATCATTACACAGAAGAAGGAGGGGAATGAAGCTCACCTAGTTGGAGGGAAAGAGAAAACCCATCGGAGGGACTGGGTTTGGGTGCCAGTCTGCCTGGGTCGTTCCTGGGCTCCGCCGAGGCTCACACGCGGAGGGAGAGAAAGAATGACGATAATGATGAGGCAGGGAGGGTGGTTGCTCACGGCGCAGAGAGAAGAGAGAGTTGAGAGGGTTTTGGGAGAGAGATGAGGGAAAGAGAGAGACAGAGGTGACAGAGAAAGGGACTCGGGGTAGGGGACAAAAGGAAGAAAGAAAGAGGATTGTTAGGGTGTTGACACGCGGCAGCTAGATAGAGTTTAGGGATCTGGATGAAGGGTCCAGATTAAATCAAAAATTAAGGGACCAAAATGAAATTTCAAATAAGCTTTAGGGAAATTATGGCATTACAAGATAATTAGGGGGTTGGGGTGTTACAATCTACCCCCCTTAAAAGAATTTCGTCCCGAAATTTAAAATAATTTACTACACTGAAAACCTCAAAAATAGGAAGAAAAATATATGTATAAAGAGAAATCAAGTCAGAGTGGGTGCATCAAAGAGAATATGCCACACCATCGCGAGCGGGTTGTAAAATCCTCTATCATGCCTCGAAGCTCTTACTTTCTTTCCCATCAGTGTAAGAGTAGAAAACATACTTTATAAGGATATAAAGTCAAAATCATAAAATAGCTTAAGGTTAAAAGTAAGTACATAAAATACGAATATGTCAAAATAGATATGTAATAACATATAGGTCAAAAACTTAAGCTGAACTTAAGAACTGAAAACAGAAATACTTTCCCCAAAACATTTGCAACGACAAAAAACAAATAACTAAAGTAAAGAAAGTTAAAATACTTATACTGAACACCAAAACTGGAAAAAAAAAAAAGAGTGGGTCTCGCCCAAGAATTCGAAATGTCACGTACTCCGAGAATAAATATGCCTTTGGGTCGAGCCCCAACAATAACGAATTTGTAACAACTGCCGTAGACAGATCTTCTTGCCCACTTGCTTAACGAACCAACGAATAAGTTATCGACACCACAGTCGGCCGCCCGTGATATCAACCACATATTTGTTGTCTTGATAAGCAAGTAGTAATTTCCTGAGGATGCACAATTTCTCATAACGTATTTTTGATCTTCCGAATACCAGTTCACAACACTCCTCTGACAACTAATGTTTCCCGTAGAAAACTCTCGCACTATGTCACAAAAGTGCCATACCCAAATCGAACGAAACAAAAAATGTCATCGTAAAAACTCTATCCAGCACCAAACATTCCATCCGCCTCAGTTCTTCCAAAAGTGACCAACTACTCCAGTGTTTTGCCAACGAAGAACCCATTGAAAAATGTACCTTGGGATTCAAGAAGAATGGCTACCATGTTAGTAGTAGACCCAAAAGTTCAAGCCAAGCAAGCAGAAAACAAGAAGTCACCTTCCTCAACAAGCAATATCTCTTGGGAACTGTAGTAATGCTCAATCCACCTCTCCATTTTGCTTAGTTGCAGATTTCTAGTCAAACAAGATCAATGTTGGTGGAAAGAATAATGACTCGCAAGTGCTCAATCTAAAAACCCCATGAGAGTACACACATTTCGAGAGAAGTGTAAAGATTATCCGATTCTCGCCTCGACCACGCTGTAGTGCCATCCTAGAGTGCACCAAATAGATCAGCTAGAAACGTTTCGACATCCACATACTCACAATAATATAGTTCGGAAGTGAAGCAGTAGAATGATGCCTTGAGACGAGCACATCTCGTTGGAAAAGAACCGATGTGATGCCTATGAATTATAGTAAGATGGTGATACAATCCACTGACCTTCTATACTAAAACCTTCATCCAACTCTTACTAAAAGATCGCTCAACCTCACGCCCACGTGCTCGTTAACCGAAGGATTCTAGTGCGAGGTAGTGGAAAGCTGCGTTGAGGCGAACACATCACATCATCGAAAAGGTCTACCAGAGTACGATATGGTGTTGGTGAAATGTAGTAGGATAATGAGTGGTGACCATTCAACTCAGCATGAAGATAGTGATGCAATCTGCTGATCACTTGCACTACAATCTTCACCAATTCCTTACCAAAAGATGACTCAAACCTCACACCCACGTGGAACTCTTTCCGGTAAGTCTGGTAAGCTCTTGAAAAGGTTATGCTTCAAATGTTCCTGACGAAATCGATAAGAATTGGGCACACACTTCCGTCGAATTGATTGATCATGAATTCTTCACTGAATGAGCAAGAAACCATGTCAAGAAGGCTAAACGAAAACTTTAGGATTTGAGGGTCAAAACAAGTCCATTAAAAATCTAGAGTACAAGAGATCAGGATTCGAACCAGAAACCATGCCGAGAACAAACCTTTTTTTTTTTTTTTTTTTTCCGTGAAATGTTTCGGCATGATCCAATTTTGCATTGAGGGACGAACAAGCGAAGGAAGGTGAAGATGCAGAAATAGAAGTCACCGTTTACGATTATTTGGTAATCATCACCGTAAGGTTGACTGGTTTCTTAACCAATAAGGGATTAGGTATAAACTCAAGAATAGTAGAGAACTGCTAATGAGATTTAACGAGGCCAAAGACATTTCGAAATTTACAATACTTTGTGAGAGCTGCTCCAAAGTTCAAAAATTACGCATAGAACCTCTGAATCAACAGAATGACGAAGAAGAAAGATACAAGCAGCCTGCATATGCATGTAGTGACACGATTGGCTACCTTAAAGTGATGCCCTTGAGAAAACCAAAGCTCAATGAGTCCAGAGAAGTTCAAAGCCAAGCTTGATCTTCGTACAATGATGAATATGGTAAAGTCTCAAGCCATCACACTGAAAATTTCAAGGCTGAACAATTAGTGAACAAGAGCACTAGTCAGTTGGGCTACAAGCAAAAGCTAAATTCACCTCTACCGAAAAGTACGTGGACAATGAGCTAGGATTTACCACCACGTACCAGGCCCAGATGAAGTTCAAGGAATCTGTTTATCCAAACAAGATTGGATCTTCATCATCCAATTTCAACTACAACAACAAGAACAATCGCAACTCCTTTTTGGAAATTGATGAGAATAACGTCTGCTACCGAGGAGTTTCCCAAGAAAAGCAATTAATGTAAACGAAGTCAACACTAGAAGATTTGGGTGTGAAGCTGACGGTCAAAGGTTAAGGAACTTGACTTCGTCGTTGGAGTAAGCAAGAAGGAAATCGATAGAACAATCACCGAGAGTTATTCTAAAGATCCACACGAATTTCTTCAGTGGTAATGAGCCCGAGAACATTGATTTGCTCCCACTAACAACCACTTACTAACCGTCATCTCAACTAGCACTTGCTCGCTTTCGCAACACGCATTTCGAATGTTTCGAGCAATTTCCAAGAGATATGACTCTGCTCGCCATTCCTAGGGAACGCATGTTGCAGAGTGATATCATCGTTTCAGAACTCCAGTTGGTCTTAACCAATTCGTACCACCAAGATCTTTCCGTTTCCCAAGATTTCGATATAGAGCCGACTCCGCCAGCAATTCCTAGGGAACGCATGTTGCAGAGTGGCATCGCCATTTAGGATCTACAACTGGTCTTTACCAGACTTCCGCAAACTGATATTTCTAAAACACATTGCTTCCAAGTAACACCAACTCTGCCCGCCATTCTCAGGGAATGCACGTCGCAGAGTATCGTCATATGCTGAAAGTCGTCCAACAAATCCACTTCTCCACTACTGAGGCACAATCCCGACACGAATCCTTGTATTTCAACCAGAAGATGACAATTTAAACCGAGACAGATTTGTACAGCTGTGCTGAATGACACCAAATTCAGAAGTCGTGACATCCAAATGACGTCATGACAGACACAATACTACAAAAATTAAAGATCCTAAGTATGCTCTGAACGAACCACGCTCTGATACCAATCTGACACGCCCCGATCCCGATATTCCCCGAATACCAGGATAGACACGTGCTGGCCGACACCCGAAAGGTGACGAAAGCCAGTTATTGAATGCAAATGCTGAGAATAAGGAATAAATAAGACTTATAAATATAAAAGAATAAAGAATATGCATTTAAGGAACATGTTCAGAGCACACATCTAATCTAGAACACTAACATAATTAATATAAAATTGAATGAATAAAGGAATGGGTCCTACACCGAGAGGACTCGAAGATGCCGATGCGGAAGTGCCCTGACGCTGGGATTGTATGCCTCGATTCTAAGTTCTGAAAGGGGCGCAAAACAAATATGAGTGGACCAATTTGATATACATATAGTAAAACAGTTATCAACGTACTAACCCCCAGGTTTTATGAAAACACATATATATCATGATAAACATAGGTTTTCCGAAACCTAGCATGCCGTGCATTGTCTCAAATCATAACTTGTATATATACTAGCCGCTAGTGAATGTCCAATATAACTCTCCAGGCCCCGTGCCAGCTCCCCGTCCCTGAGCAGACAGTCAGAGGAAAATACACTACAGGCCCCTTGCCGGCTCCCCGTCCCTGGTCTTAAATGCCAGAGGAAACACCCTCCAGGCCCTATGCCAACACCAAACCATCACCCGGGATGGACCGGAATCTATCCCTTCATCCCGTAGTGGAATCAGGACCACTAGGTAAGTACAAAACCATTGAACATACGTACATTTGAAAGGCATCTTCATAGTATAAAGTCATCCATCATTTATACTATAAAGAGGTGTTCGAAACGTATTCTAAATATCATATCGTGATCCATCAGATATTCTATAAGAATACGGGTTATAGGAAAAATAGTAATAATTCAAAATAGCCTCAATAGGCACGATATCTCATAAAGCATTTCATAGAACATACTCATCAAATCATGCTTTTCATGTATGCATTTCTACTATAAAACATGCATTTTAGAAGGGGTCCACTCACAGTACTTCGCCGTCGAAAGCTGCGCAGACTAGCGAAGACAAACACGCCACAACAATTGCCCCTAAGCACATAAAAGTGTACATTTAGTAAAACTCTATTCAAACGACTTAATTTGGGAAAACGGACTTCAGAAAGGGGTCCAGAACGTCGAAATTAGCCTAGGAGAGGTCTCGGATAAAAACTCAAAAGTCAACGGTCAAAGTCAACGCTGACTGTTGACCGGTCAAAGTCAAAGTCAATGTTGACCGTTGACCGGGTCAGTCAACGGGTCCGAGTCAGTCAACGGGTCTGGGCATTTAGGGTTAGACCGGGTTTGGGTTTAGGACTGGGTTAGGGGAAATGGGCTGAAAGCCCAATTTCGAACGGGCCTAAGGGCCCTGCCTTTCTGGGTCTTGGACACACGGGCTCAGGCCTAATGCTTAGCCCAGCTAAGGGTTTTGGGTCACGGGCCTAAGGCCCTTAACTAAAACGGCCCGAAGGCCTTTGGGGTTTTAAAACAATAATTAAAACTATACAGGAAAATGGGTCGGGGTTTTGGGTTGGAGCAAAACGGGCTTAAGGCCCGCGGGTCAAGGGAGAAGGCCTGAAGGGCCTCGGCTGAACGGAAGGGAACGCTAGAGCTTCTACAGCTCCAGCCGACAGCATTCATACACCCTAGTCTCCGATCTAGGTACCAAAACAAAGAGTGAGACGAAATGAGTGTAATGGTACCTTTGGTTCGCCGTGGAACGGCCTGTGGTGGTCGAAAAACCTCCCAACACCCAAGGCCTCGCCAGAGGTGGGTGTGTCCAAACCCGAACCGATCTCGTCCCAACGCCTTGAAAAAACATGAAATCTTACTCATTAATCACACCCAAACATCATTACACTGAAGAATGAGGGGAATGAAGCTCACCTAGTCGGAGGGAAAGAGAAAACCCATCGGAGGGACTGGGTTTGGGTGCCAGTCTGCCTGGGTCGCTCCTGGGCTCCGCCAAGCCTCACACGCGGAGGGAGAGAGAGAAGGACGATGATGATGAGGCAGGGAGGGTGGTTGCTCAGGCGCAGAGAGAAGAGAGAGTTGAGAGGGTTTCGGGAGAGATGAGGGAAAGAGAGAGAGAGTGCAGAGAAAGAGAGAGACAGAGGTGACAGAGAAAGGGACTCGGGGTAGGGGACAGAAGGAAGAAAGAAAGAGGATTGTTAGGGTGTTGACACGCGGCAGCTAGATAGAGTTTAGGGATCTGGATGAAGGGTCCAGATTAAATCAAAAATTAAGGGACCAAAATGAAATTTCAAATAAGCTTTAGGGAAATTATGGCATTACAAGATAATTAGGGGGTTGGGGTGTTACAAAAAGCATGGCAAATTCACCGTTTGGAGTGCATACCACACGGCACGGAATTAAACGCAGCCAACAAATAATGGTCATCTTCGACCCATGCTACTGCAGCCAACAATTTCTGGACAAAGTTGTGGGGAGCAAACATTCCACCAAAGGTTAAGGTATGTACTTGGAGACTTTGCAATGACTTCGTCCCTACCCGTGCTAATTTGGCTCGATGGCATATCCCCACGGATTATGCATGTGTGATGTGCAACACCGTTGGAGAAACCACCATCCACTTAATGAAGGATTGCCCATATGCTAAGTGTGCATGGTTGACCTCCAATCTGGGCGTACGGCTGAGGAATGTTCACCCTCATTCGTTCATGTTGTGGATTGGGGAAATTGCTGAAAAAATCCCCAAGTCTAGTTTTGATTCCTTCCTAATGATATGCTGGGCCTTTTGGGGATCAAGAAATGAAAAGCTTTGGAAGGAAAAACATGACCCACCTGATCTTTGGGTCACAAAAGCCATACAATGGTGGCAGGAGTTTGTGGGTACCAATGTTTCAACCTCGAATCGCAATCCTTGTATACCAATTAACCCCAAATGGAGTCCCCCACCTGCGGGGTGTCTAAAAATGAATATTGATGGATCTTGGAGTGGAGAAAGAAAAGTGGCAGGCTTTGGGTTGGTTATTCGGGGTGACATAGGAAATTTTGTGGCCGCAAAGTGTGGTAGCTTCATGAATGTGTTTACTCCTCTTCTTGCTGAAGCTATGGCAATTAGGGAAGGCTTGTGTTGGGCAGTTGACAGGGGATTTCAAAATATGTCTTTTGAGAGCGATTCGCTTCAGATTGTCGAAGCGTCAAAGGATCTTTCTCTCAATTTGTCTCCAATTGGGCAAATTGTGGAGGATATCAAGGCGCTACTCCGATCAATCACTGAAGCCATTTTTACCCATACTCATTGCCAAGCTAATTCCGTTGCCCATAGGCTCGCACGGGTTGACCTCTCTGTGAATCAAACTTGTGAATGGAATGGAACCCCTCCATTTATAATTGCTCATTTACTCCTTGAGGACAGTGTAATGCCAATGAATTAGGCTCTGTTTTCTTGAAACATTGTAAATACACTATCGTCTCGTTTTCAAAAAAAAAAAAAATCATCAATTAATCAAATTATCTTTTGGAATTTCTATGAAACTGGTGGATTCACAACTTTGGTCTTGAAGGATTTACGTTTGCAATCCTTTTGCTTCATGATGCGTCAGAAAAATTTCTCCTCAGGAACGAAACACGTTCATCCTCCTTCACCACCACCATTTCCGTGTTTCTGTTTCGCATGTGGAGCTACCACGAAGAAACAACAGTCCAGGTTTTCATCAACCTCCGTCAGCATGGAACACAGAATTCTGCTTCACAGGAAGCCTTTAAAACTTGACGGGGCTTTTAAGAACTGTCAACCAAAGGATGGTTTAATATAAATAACAATGCAAACACGTGTTTTACGAAATCAAGAATACAACAAACAATGTCTCAACCGGGGATCAATGCATCCCGGTATCTATCTTCGACTGCATTTACAGTAACTCTCTTGTCAACAGCGAATACAACAATTTTCTCGTCTGCATTCATTTGACAGGTTCAAAATTTCATTTCTAACTAATCTCCTTCCGCCTGTATGCGAGAATCTGAAAAGAAGTAGAAGATAGTAATTTAGTACTATCATAAAGAATGATCGCCTGCCAGACAATCTTAATGGTATTTCATGTTGTCAGTTCATAGATAGGACTGCATATTCATACACGAATAGCGTAATCAACAGTCTTCATTCACAGTTTTACAGCATAATACACGATTCTCTAGCAAGAGAAAACTACTCATACCGTCATTACTAACAAACTAACGCAGTCAAGTAGTACTCCACACAGTTCAAAACAGTCAATTATAATGCAAAAATGGATGTCGGAGTGTTCCTTGTGGTTAAATATGAGAGGAAAATTCAACCAGGGAATGCATTTTGTTACTTGATCAAACACGTATTATTGTAAAGTTTGACAAAATCTTGGGTATCTCTGTCATTCGCAACCAGTGCATACATTTTAGCTTGCAGATAGTGAAAAGCAGAGATCTTAAAGGAGCTTGTCTACTCACCAAATGGTCCCTGCTGGAAGTGCAATTGGCTCTGATCCTTCCCAAAGTTTCTTCTTCTTGCAGAATTTGCAGTTCATATCTGCATGGATCTGCTAGAAATGGCACAGAATCCGGATCATCAATTAAGGACGCCAGGTTTAGGTTCAATTTCTCGTCATTGGAACTGGGAGGCCCTTTAACTGCCAGTAATTCAACTTCCTCAGCCCTCAAAGGCGTCTGGTGAGACACATACTGTACAGAAAATATGCATGTAAAAATTACACAGGCACCGGAGATATTGTCTAATGTAGAACAAAACCAAAGAATGAAGAGCGGTAAATTAACATTTCCACATTGAACAAAAGATCCTACCAAATTTAAGGCTAGTCAGAGTTTCAAATGAATCCGGTCTATATTCTTTATCAATTGTATGCAAACAAATATTCCGGCACAAGATGAGGTAAAGAGGCATGACAAGCAAGTTTCACAGACAAGACGTTATAACTCTCATCCAAACAAGCATAAGAACAAATTATGCATACTACATACTCAAAGGAAGTCTAACAAATGAAGTTTACATATTTAGAAGTTTAAGGTTAGTAATATCAGGAGAATAATCTTACTTCACACAGGTGCTTCACTGACAAACTCGGCCGACAGGAAACGTGTGGCCGCTGTAAACTTGGTGTACAACTTGTATCCAAAGAAATAAGCATGAGATGAACATCTAACTGCAGAAAAGAATTATTTCATCAAAGCGGGTACAAAACGACGAAAACAGAAAGCAATACCGTTTCTAATTTGGTCACCGTGGTGCTCAAAGAAGTATCTCATTCCATCTGCCCCCGAGAAACTAAAACTCAGCAAGAGTACTCCCTGGGTGGCACATGGGATTAATGGACTTACTAACGATCAAACAAATAGTCCAGCAGTGTTTCCCTATACCTCATCATTGTTTTCCTCTAAGCTCTGGAGATAATCAACCAACTTTGATATGCGAGTACTCTCAGAATTCTTACTGTTGCAACCACTAGCAATGCCACGCCGTGTGTGACTCCGAGCACTACCCCGCCCCCAAACAAGCATTTCAGAGCTCCAGACGACACCAGGTGAAATTCCGCGGTCCTCTCGTTTCCCTTCTACATCATTTTCAGTGCATCCTCCATTTGAATTGGCCAGAGATGAAGCAGGCTGAGAGGATCCAAATCCTGACCGTCTTCTCCGCTGTCTTGGCCTAACTTCAGTACGCCGGTCATCAGTGGAAGATGAATTGTTGCCCTTGGTATTATTGTCATTGTCATTATCATCCTCAGTGGCTCGAGAGTTCCATTTCCTTAAAACAGAACTCCGATTATTGGGCCGTGGTCTCATAGGAAATGAATCTGATATATCTTTTCCAGATGTGCGTCTCTTAGTTAGAGCTTCTGATTGTTGTTCAAAAACTTTGGCAATTGATGCTTGGATCTGTATCAAGGCATTAATATGGCACCGGGAACAAAGTTGTCAGTAAGCACCTATTTAGAGAACCAAAAAACCTAAAAACAAACAACAATAAGAAAAATAAGGTAAGGGCATTTCGACTTTGCTCCATTTCCTTGTTCCTTGGCTTTCTTTGGGCCAGGGTTCGGCTTAATAGTTTGAAGAGAATTTCTGACCGATGAAACCACATACTATTTACAGGACTGGAGAACATATTTCTTGAGTAGTGGCATGTCCCAAGAAAGATGATACGCGGTACTTCATGATTGAAATTGTCAGCGAAGAAAACACCACCATCCAAATCTAGGAAGAAAACTTTTACCCAAAAAAGAAACTAACCTGCTCGTTTCGAGTCCTCTCCTCCTGATGGAAAGACAATTCCTGAAACCATGCTGCAAATTTAATTCTCCGTTTGCAAAAACATTATCAGACTAGAGTCATCTACATGAAGTCAAAAGTTCATAGTAACGACACTAGTTTGAAGTATCCTCTCTATTTTCTGTGTGTCAAAGTGCTACCAAACATAAAAAACAATAGCTAAATTTATACCTCCTCCTCATACTTCTCAATATCCGGATATAAAGCTGCTATTAGGGCATCACACTTTGGATCGTCTCTCAATGAACGCCGACTTGCACAGTGTGCGCGACAAGCAGGACACTCGTTGTTCCTGAAATTATATATCAAGCTAAATAAATAAACTTGATTGGTTCTCAACTCGTATTCTAATATATTTTTCATTCTATTTATCAGAAAATTAAATGCCACTGTTACAAAAAATAATAAAAAGTTAAGAGGGAAAGAGCTCAACATAACATACCCCAATCGCATTGACTTGTCGATACATTCCCTGCAAAACCTGTGTAGGCATCCCATTACAGTCCGTGTTTTCTTCATAATTCCTGTCCAGGAGAAGAAATTTATCAATGTTTGTTTACTAGATTGATACCCCATTATGGATAGCACAGAAGAGGAAATGTAAGCAAGCAACGAGAGAAGAAAATAGAACCGGAATCACAGTTTTCTTCTTTAACAAGATCACGATAACATAGTAATTTACCAGAACCACTACAAAAATAACACTTTTAGAGAAGTTGAGGTTGCTCGTATTGATCCTTTGGACATATTTCACAACAAATATTATTAGTGAAGATGCTGGCTAGGTGGAAAGTGAGGTCCAGAAAGCTTGGGAATAATCGAACTTGAAAACCTTTACCACCTTTTCTTTGGAATGAATCAACAGTCATAGTTTCAAGGTTCTAATCAGCCAAGCAGCAGCACAAGTATGTGTGTGCTTTCTACACACTTGAGCTCCCACTCTTCCACATCAATATATCTTTTATTATTTAGACCTTAGAAACTATTCATTACTTAATAGTTTTCCTACGAGTACGCCAAAGCTATCTTTGTTTCTAAAAAGTGGGACGTCACTGAGTACCGAAGGTTTTAAAACCAAGAAAAATGAGGTGTAAAGTAATGTAAGGAGGCAGGTTTCCCACTATCTGTCAACGGCATGTCATTGCTAAACCAGAGATCACCGAGGTTTTCTCCCTTCTTCAACTCAAGTCACACCCTACTTAGCCTTCCCCTTGTTCACTTATAGGCCAAATCAAATACTGATAGTTGGTTTTGGTATTAGATAGCCCTTGTTTCCAGATCCAGATTATTCTTGGCCGGACAATATCGTGGTTGACAAGATGAACGATATATGGAGCCAACCAAATTATTCAAATTGCAGTCCCTAAATAGTTTGCCTCAAAGGATACCATATTGCATTTTATAGTTTGAAGACAGTAGTGGAACTACAAGGGACACTATAACAATTGGCAGTTAACTACTTAATTATAGGCAACTCAATCTCTACGTCACTGAGAATCCATGCATCATTGAGAATCAATGCCAAGAAATGCGGGCATGCAATGCAACAACAAGAACCGAAATGCATAGCAAAATTAGCAGTTAACCACCTTTGAAATGAAAAGTGAATTAATAATTTTGTTATGTGTATATGTGTGTGTATTACATCGTAGTGCAATAAACCTTAAAGCAAGCAACACTCATGTTTTCTGGGCAGAAACAACAGAGAAAAAGGATATGTACGCCACGAGGGGGAAATCTTCGTCAGTTTAAAGCATTGCATTTCATTCAAACTCAAAAGGTTGAGAGGCAGAAGTTACCGAGACATATTGGACAGTGTACGTCTTTACGGAGTTCTTGCAGTTGTATGAATATCAATCTGCAAGGGCACAATAAGTACGTGGAATCGTTTCTCAAAAATATAGAAAAGGTGCAAAATTTCAAAGCATATATAGCACTAGTTGGACGATACACAATAACAGTTTGCATTACTCGAAAATAGAAAATCGGAAAACTAGCCCCTGCCCTGTCGAATTTTAATATATCGACGCATACAAGCACAAAACAAGGCTCAGATCCCAACATGCAACAATCACTGAACCATTATATTAAGCAGAACCACAACTTGGTAATAGCCAATTTGACAACCGACGACGATCCAACATTATCGAAACCAACTTTCATTTTTTACTATAGACGTCGAAAACCGGTCATCATTCAACCCATTGAGCTTTCATAAATTCCTTGAAAATGGTGGTAAAATCAACATGAATCTACAACTATAGCTAGTACTATCCACATAAGATATTTAAGTACGACAGGGAATAAAGTAGATAGAGAGAGTACTCGGGAATCTCTTGAGAAGTTGAAGATGCGCCTCCATCAGAATCTGACGTGTAAAAAAAAAAAAAAACCAAGAAAACTTGTTAAGTTAGTCAATCGAGAACCAAAAGAGGGCCCATATGAAGAAAACCATATAAAGAGCAGAGAATATGGGATGGGAGAGAGAGATGATACGTAACCGGCATCATCTTCGTTATCTTCTTCTTCTTCTTCTGCTGCTTCTTCTTCTTCTTCCTCTTCTTGGTCTAGGAGTTGGTGTTCATCTTGCAGTCGAGATTGCGTGGGTCGTTGCCGTTGGTGGTGGCGATGTTCTACATCATCGCTGAGCTGCTCTGCTGACGAACGCTTCTGTGAAGGCATTGATGTATTCTATTGCGTACAAAACAAAGAGAAATCACACACCCAGATCGATGGAAACACAGAGAGAGAGAGATCAGTCGGTGGCTGTGTCTGTTTGTGAAAACGTTTCTCTCTCTGTATCTCACTGCCTGCCTAATAAGAAAGAAGAAGACGAAAAAGAAGGCGACGAGGACTTATATGGAGAGATATTTACAATTACCCAATATACAAGCCGCTGGTCCAAGAATCATAATATAAGTGGAAAGAATATATATTTTTTCGTGTCTTCTTAATTTGATATGATAAGTGGGTATCGATCTGTGTACTACGTACAGAAAAAATTCTCACTTATATAGAATGCATTAACTGCTACCGTCATTGTCATTGTGACGTCCGTTTAATAAAACACTAACATGTGTAAATTTTTAGTACATGATATTATAATATTTTGTCAAGACGTCACATAATAATAAACTCATTCTATGTAAGTTGCTCTATTGAAAGTGACACTGAGCTAGCAATAATGTAGTTCAAATTCTCGAGAATCGAACCTAAGATCTCTTACTTACAAGTGAAGAAGAATACTATTAAACCATAGTGGCAAAACAAACAAATTGATAATTAAATAAATAAAACAACATATTATTAAAGTGTTCCCATGTTTCCTTTGCTTTGTGTAAGGGTTGGAAAAAAATATCAAAAATCCCAAACAGAACCGAAAAATTCCCGAAACCGAACCGAAAAAATACCAAACTGAAAATCCCGAATATTTCGGTACTCAATACCAAATCGATCCTGAAATTTCGGTACGGGAATTGGTCTCAAGTTTTCGGGATTTTGGTAATCCCGAACCGAACCGAAATAAAAAAAATTATATTATTTAATTTTTCAATATATATTCGGAATTTTAATAACCGTCGGATTTGGTTGAGATTTAATCCCAACCGTTGAATCCAAATAAAACCCTCACTCACTCACTCACTCACTCACTCTTTCTCGACCTCACCTCACCTCACCGGTCACCTTGCTCTCTCATCCAATCATCCTCGCTCGACATCGACGCCCCTCTTGATCGCTTCTCCGAAGCCAGAGCCGTCGAGGACGTTCGAGTGTTGGCCCATGAGATCAACGGCCGCCAGGTGAGCTCATTTTTCAATGCCCTCACTGTTTTTTCTCCAATTTTTGTCCAAATTGAAAAGAAAAACACTGTGATTTTTTCTGGGTTTGATTTGAATTCACCATTGTAATCTCTATTGGAGAGATTGGGGACAAGTTTTGGGTTGAGGTACTTATTTGCAATTTCCTAATTTGTTGATAGGAAGGGCGTCCTGGCTTCACCGAAGCTGCTCGGTACATTACATGGCAGTTGGAAATGATAATGGAACGAGCTGGGTCCAATGTTAGGTCTGTAATACACTATAAAGATTGTTTCTTTTTTTTATTTATTCATTGTTTATCCGAGTTTCGTGTGGCAATGGTGCCTAAATTTTTATACTTGCAGAATTGAGATAGAAGATTGTTTCTCCTTATTGCCAAATATTGTGTTGAGGTAAACTATACACATTTTTCGATTACTTTAATTTCTTGTCAATATTTGACAAAAAAAAAAAGAAAAAAACAAATTCTTGTCAATATGTTGCCGGTCTCAATTTTTTCACTACTTATTGCCGCCGCTATAAGTTTCTATTGTTTTGGTCAAAGTTTTAAGAATATTATGAGTAATGTAGTGGCATTGATGTTTTCATCTTGCTGCAGTTTAGTAAATTTCACTTCACATTAAGTTGTATTCAATGGCTATCGTCAATATATTCACAAGACAATGAACCATCAGTTTTGTTAAATGGACATTTTGACAGTCCACTTGCTTCCCCAGGTGCTGCTGATTGCGGTTCATGTGTAGGTGTGTGGAAACAAACTTTCACTTGATTTTAACCATTTCTTGCATGTTCATGTCACTTTCTTTATTTTTCTATTCTTTTGCAGCATCAATGCTGGAAATAGCAAGGCCAATGGTGGATTCTGGATGGGTTCCTCCGGGACCTGTTATTTTTCTTTTTAATGGGGCTGAAGAGCTTTTCTTGTTGGTAAGTTATTTCCATAATATTTAGTCTGGAAGTTATTGCATCATTTTCTACCAATTCAGGTTTTATAAAGTTATTGCGTCTAATTGAAAAAGAGCTCGAGGGATTTGGCATAAGGTCAGTCAGCTATAGTTTTGTTTCTGGTTTGTACTCTGGATAGCTTTGTCATTTAGTTACTTTAGTTTAGCAGATCTTAAGGCAATTTATGCATCGGTTAGTATGCATTGGTCACTATTTCGGGATTCCTGATTTGTCCCAAAATCCCGAAACAATTTTGGGATTCCCGAAAATTTGGTTTGGGATCGGTCTTGAAATTGGGATTCCTAAAAACTTCGGTTTGGGAATCGGAACATGGTTTTTGGTTCGGTATCCCATACCGAACCAGACCGTGTACTACTCTTTTTGGGAGAGATTTTTCAAAGTACAGGTATTCAAAGTACATTTTTGTAACAACCCGTCCCGGGATTTACGGAACAAAAAGGGTATTTTTGTATTTTCACTAAGTTTGGGGATATTTTCCTTTTAAAAATAGTTTTTGGTTCTTAATTGGTAAGCCCAAGGGGCCCACCCCTGTCTTCTGTCCTCGGTTTTCCCCCTTCCCCGTGAACTCATCTCTCTCCCTCAATTTTCTCTCCCCCAAAACACTCTCTGCAACTCTCTCCCTTCTCTTCGATGTCCCCCTCTTCTTTGAAAACAACACACACATACATATTCACATGGTTACACCTAGACGCCATCTCAACGGAGGAAGGAATAGATAAGTCTTCGAACCCATAAGCTCAGGGAACCACAACTGTGAACCCTCAACCTTGGTAAGCCTCAGGACTCTCTCTAATCTTTCTCTTAGATCGATCAAACTCTAGTTAGGACTCATTTTAGGTGCTTTGGTGAAGGTTGTAGTGAGAAACAACTCGGAGGTCTATTTTCCCAGTTTTACAAGCGAGTCCGACGGCTTTCGAGCCAATTTCCGGCCAAACCACGGTGAATTGGTCAGTGTGCAAGTTATCAATCTCTTCGTTTCGCTGAGTACTACAACTTTCGTTTTTGTTTCACCCAATTTCGTTGAGTATTGAAGAAGTTATATCCATTTGAATCTTACCCAGTTTCCGGCGACCTCCGCGGCTTTCGAGGCATTTTCTGGCTAAACCATGGCGAGTTAGACGTCGTGCAAGGTACCATTCTCTCTGTCTCTTCAATAATTACAACTTTCATTTTTGAATCACTTGATTTCGTTGACTATTGACAAAGTTATGATCGTTTAAAGTTGGTGTAGCTTTTCGGCCGAATTCCGGCCTTCTTCTTCCTTGAGGTCCGGCGACCTCCATGCCAAGAAATCAGGCCCTCAGGCCTTTTCTCAAAACACCACGGGCCTTAGGCCTTTTAAGCACCAACCCAACCCTTTTTTATTTTATTTATTTGGTTTTCTTTTAAAAAACCCAAAAACAATTGGGCCAGGCTTCAAGCCCAGCCCTAAACCCTTTAATCCCTTGAACCCAGCCCCAAAACCCACGGGCCTTTAGCCCAACCCGTGACCCTTGAAACCCTTAAAGCCCAACCTTCCTAAAAGTCTAAGCCTAAACCCTTTAACCTTTCAAACCATAAACCCTAGCCGGCCCAAACCTTTTAAGTGGAACGTTCCGTTAGAGAATATTCCATTAGAGAATATTCCGTCAGGGAATATTCTCTGGAATATTCTATTGATGTTTACGAAATTTATCCGAGGCCCTTCTTAGGGTAATTCGACGTCCGTTTTCCCAAATTCAATTGTTATAGTATAGTTTTATTAATTGGACCCTTTATGTGCTTAAGGGCAATTGTTGTGGCGTTCCTATCTTCGCTAGTCTGCCCAGCTTTTGACAGTGAAGTACTGTGAGTGGACCCCTTCTAAAATGCATGTTTTATAGTAGAATTGCACACATGAAAAGCATGATTTTGTGATGACGTTTTATGAAATGCTTTATGTGATATCGTGCTTACTGAGGCTATTTTGAAATATTACTATTTTTCCTATAACCTGTGTTCTTATATAATATCTGATGGATGACGATATGATATTAGAACACGTTTCGAACACTTCTTTATAGTATAGATGATGGATGACTTTATACTATGAAGATGCTTTTCAAATGTACGTATGTTCATTGGTTTTGTACTTACCTAGTGGTCCACATTCTGTTACAGGGCGACGGAGGATTCCATCCCGGGTGACGGTTTGGTGTTCGCATAGGGCCTGAAGGGTTTTTCCTCTGGATGAGTATTCCCAGGGACGGGAAGCTGGCATAGGGCCTGAAGAGTTATTTCCTCTGGATGAGTATTCCCAGGGACGGGGAGCTGGCAAGGGGCCTGGAGGGTTATGGACATTCACTAGTGACTATACATATACGAGTTATGTTTTTGAGACATTGCACGGCATGCTAGGTTTCGGAAAACCTATGTTTATCATGATATATATGTGTTTTCATAAAACCTGGGGGTTAGTACATTGATAACTGTTTTACTATATATATATATATTAAATTGGTCCACTCATGTTTGTTTTGCGCCCCCTTCAGGATTTAGAATCGAGGCATACAATCCCGGCATCAAGGCACTTCCGCATCGGCATCTTCGAGTCCTTTCGGTGTAGGACCCATTCTTTTATTCATTCAATTTTATATTAATTCTTTTAGTGTTCTAGATTAGATGTGTGCTCTGAACCCATTCCTTAAATGCATACTCTTTATTTTATATTTATAAGTCTTATTTATTCCTTATTCTCAGCATTTGCATTCAATAAATGGCTTTCGTCACCCTTTGGGTGTCGGCCAGCATGTGTCTATCCTGGTGTTCGAGGAATATCGAGATCGGGGCGTGTCAGATTGGTATCAGAGCGTGGCTCGTTCAGAGAATACTTAGGATCTTTGATTTCTGTAGTAGTGTGTCTGTCATGACGTTATTTGGATGTCACGACTTCTGGATTTGGTGCCATTCAGCGCAGTTGTACAAATCTTTCTCTGTTTGAATTGTCATCTTCTGGTTGAAAAACAAGAATTCGTGTTGGGATTGTGCCTCAGTAGTGGTGAAGTAGGTTGTCGGACGACTTTCAACATCGGATGGATACTCTACGGCGTGCATTCCCTGGGAATGACGGGCATAGTCGGTGTTACTTGGAAACGACATGTTTTAGAAATCTCAGTTTGCAGAAGTCTGGTCAAGACCAGCTGTAGATCCGAAATGGCGATTCCACTCTGCAACATGCGTTCCCTAGGAATTACGGGCAGAGTCGGCTCTACATCAAAATCTTGGTAAACAGAAAGATCTTGGTGGTACGAATTGGCTAAGACCAACTGGAGTTCTGAAATGGTGATATCACTCTGCGACATGCATTCCCTAAGAATGGCGGGTAGAGTCATATATCTTGGTAATTGCTCGAAACATTTGAAGTGCGTGTTAAAAAAATGAGTAAGTGCTAGTTATGACGACGGTTAGTAAGTGGTAGTTGGTGGGATCGAGACAATGTTCTCAAACTCATTACCACTGAAGAAATTCGTGTGGATCTTTAGAACAATTCTCGGTGACTGTTCTATCGATAACCTTCTTGATTACTCTAACGATGAAGTCAAGTTCCCTAACCATTGATCGTCAGCTTCACACCAAATCCTTCGAGCGTTGACTTCGTCTAGAGATTATACTTTTCTTGGAAACTCCTCGGTGGCAGACACTATTCTCACCAATTTCCAAGAAGGAGTTGCGATTCTTGTTGTTGTAGTTGAAATTGGATGATGAAGATCCAATCTTGTTTGGATAAACAAACTCCTTTAATTTCACCTGAGTCTGGCACTCGGCAGTAAACCCTAGTTCCTTTCCCACGTACCTTGGGTAGAGGTGAACTTAGTCTTTTGCTCGTAGCCCAACTGATCAGTGCTCATGTCCATTAACTATTCAGCCTTGTAATTTTCAGTGTAATAATTTAAGATTCCACAACATTCATCATTGCACGAAGATCGAGCTTTGCTTTGAACTTCTCTGAACTCATTGAACTTTGGTTTCCTCAAGGGCATCACTTTAAGATGGCCAATCATGCCATTGTATGCATACGCAGGTTGACACGTCCCGATCCCGATATTCCCCGAATACCCGGATAGGCACGTGCTAGCCGACACCCGAGGGTGATGAAACCTATTTATTGAATGCAAAAGCTGAAAACAGGAGATAGATAAGACTTATAAATATAAAAGAATAAAGAATATGCCTTTAAGGAACATGTTTAGAGCACATATCTAATCTAGAACACTAAAAGCATTAATATAAAATTTAATGAATAAAAGAATGGGTCCTACACCAAGAGGACTCGAAGATGCCGATACGGAAGTGCCTTGACGCGGGGATTGTATGCCTCGATTCTAATTCCTGAAGGGGGCGCAAAACAAACATGAGTGGACCAATTTGATATATATATATATATATATATATATATATATATATATCAATGTACTAACCCCCAGGTTTTATGAAAACACATATATATCATGATAAGCATAGGTTTTCCAAAACCTAGCATGCCGTGCACTGTCTCAAATCATAACTTGTATATATAATAATCACTAGTGAATGTCCAATAACCACCAGGCCCCATGCTGGCTCCCCATATCTGAGCAGATAGTTAGAGGAAAATCACCCCCAGGCCCCTTGCCGGCTCCCCATCCCTGTGCTAAATAGCCAGAGGAAACACACTCCAGGCCCTATGCCAACACCAAACCTTCGCCCGAAATGGACCGAAATCTATCCCTACGTCCCATAGCGGAAATGACCACTAGGTAAGTACAAAACCATTGAACATATATATTGAAAAGCAACTTCATAGTATAAAGTCATCCATCATCTATACTATAAAGAGGTGTTCGAAACATGTTCTAAATATCATATCGTCATCCATCAGATATTATATAAGAACACGGTTTATAGGAAAAATAGTAGTAATTCAATCTAGCCTCAATAAGCATGTTATCTCAAAACATTTCACAGAACATAATCATTAAATCATGCTTTTCATGTGTGCATTTCTACTATCAAAACATGCATTTTTTAAGGGGTCCACTCACAGTACTTCGCCACCGAATAGCCACGTAAACTAGCGAACAAGGAATCGTCACCAATAATTGCCCCTAAGCACATAAAGGGTACAATTAATAAAACTATACCATAGCAATTGAATTTGGGAAAACGGACGTCGGAAATGGATTTAGGACGTCGAATTTGTAACAACCTGTCCTGATTTTATCGGAACAAATGAGGTATTTTCGTGAAATTTCACCTTGGGCTAGATCTTCTTCTTTTAAAATTGGTTTTTGGGTCTTAATTGGTGAGCCCAAGGGTCCCACCCCCTGTTTTGTCCCCCGGTTCTCTTTCCCTTTCCTTTTATTTTTTCTGAAAAGTCTCTCTCTTCTCCCTCACTCTCCCTTATCACAACTCTCAGCTATTTCCCTCAACTCTCTTCGTTCCTCTTCGATGCACCTCCACACCCACACTCAGTTACACACGTACACCCTAGGACTCTCCCAAGCCAGAACTCGAACCCAGGACAGGTCCATGGTGCACCACAGTGGCGGAGACCACTGTTCTCTTCCTCATTCGTCGAACTCCGGCGAGTTTCTTGAATTTTCAATCTTGGTAAGCTTCATGACTCTCTCTAATCTTCCTATTGATATATCAAACTCTTGTTAGAACTCATTTTAGGTGCTTTGGTGAAGGTTTGTAGTGAGAAACAAATCGGAGGTTTGTTTCCCAGTTTTACCGACGAGACCGATAACTTTCGAGGCAATTTTCGACCAAACCACGATAATTTGGCTGGTGTTCAATGTATCAATCTCTTTGTCTCGTTGAGTACTACAACTTTCTTTTTTGTCTCACCCAATTTCGTTGAGTATTGAAGAAGTTATATGCATTTGAATCTTACCCAGTTTTCGGCGACCTCAGTGGCTTTCGAGGTGTTTTCCAGCCAAACCACGGTGAGTTAGACGTCATGTAGGTACCATTCTCTTTGTCTCTTCGATAAATACAACTTTTGTTTTTGAATCACTTGGTTTCGTCGAGTATTGACAAAGTTATGGACGTTTAAAGTTAAGGAGCTTTCCGGCCGAATTCCGGCCTTCTTCTTCATTGGGTCCGCCGACCCATGTTTTGAACTCAGGTTGGGCTTTCAAGCCTTAATTGCTTTTGAACCAGGCCCCTTGGGCCGTGCCATACCTAGGGCCTTAGGCCCGTTAAACCCAACCCAAAACCTTTGTTTTATTTTAATTCTAATTGTTTTAAGTTAAGGCCATTGGGCCAATTTATCTAAGGCCCTAAGCCCTTTTGATCTCAAACCCAAAACCCTTGGCATTAGGCCTTGAGGCCTTGTGGGCCTGTGAGCCTGGGCACAAAGCACACTTGTTTAACCCACTCCATTTAAGCCCGAAACCCTTAAGAACCCAAAGCCCAATTCCTAAACCCAAAACCCATCTACCTAAATCCTAAAACCCTAAACCCATTAACCTAACCCTTAACCCTAGCCCAAGTCTTTACTAAACCCTTCAACATTTCAAACCCTAAACCCTAACTAGCCCATACCTTTTATGCGGAATATTTCGTCAGGGAATATTCTCTGGAATATTCTATTGACGTTTACGAAATTAACCGGGACCCTTCTTAGGGTAATTCGACGTCCTGAATCCGTTTCCTACGTCCGTTTTCCCAAATTCAATTGTTATAGTATAGTTTTATTAATTGTACCCTTTATGCGCTTAGGGGCAATTATTGTGGCGTTTCCGTCTTCGCTAGCTTGCGTGGCTTTTCGACGGTGAAGTACTGTGAGTGGACCCCTTCTAAAATGCATGTTTTATAGTAGAACTACACACATGAAAGGCATGATTTTATGATTATGTTCTATGAAATGCTTTATGAGATATCGTGCCTATTGAGGCTATTTTGAATTATTACTATTTTTCCTATAACCCGTATTCTTATAGAATATCTGATGGATGACGATATGATATTTAGAATACGTTTCGAACACTTCTTTATAGTATAGTTGATGGATGACTTTATACTATGAAGATGCCTTTCAAATGTACTTATGTTCAATGGTTTTGTATTTACCTAGTGGTCCTTTCCGCTACGGGACGTAGGGATAGATTTCGGTCCGTCCCGGGCGAAGGTTTGGTGTTGGCATAGGCCTGGAAGGTGTTTCCTCTGGCATTTAAGACTAGGGATGGGGAGCCGGCATGGGGCCTGGGGGTTATTTTCCTCTGACTGTCTGCTCAAAGATGGGGAGCCGGCATGGGGCCTGGTGGTTATATTGGACATTCACTAGTGATTATTATATATACAAGTTATGATTTGAGACAGTGCACGGCATGCTAGGTTTCAGAAAACCTATGTTTATCATGATATATATGTGTTTTCATAAAACCTGAGGGTTAGTACGTTGATAATTACTCTATATATATATATATATATATATATATATATAAATATATATCAAATTGGTCCACTCATGTTTGTTTTGCGCCGCCTTCAGGACTTAGAAACGAGGCATACAATCCCGGCGTCAAGGCACTTCCGCATCGGCATCTTCGAGTCCTCTCGGTGTAGGACCCATTCTTTTATTCATTCAATTTTATATTAATTATTTTAGTATTCGAGATTAGATGTGTGCTCTGAACACATTCCTAAATTGCATATTCATTGATTTTATATTTATAAGTCTTATTTATTTCTTATTCTCAGCATTTGCATTCAATAAATGGCTTTCGTCACCCTTCGAGTGTCTGCCAGCACGTGTCTATCTTGGTATTCGGGGAATATCGGGATCAGGGCGTGTCAGAATTACCCTAAGAAGGGTTCCGGTTAATTTCGTAAACGTCAATAGAATATTCCAGAGAATATTCCCTGACGGAATATTCTTTAATGGAACATTCCCTAACGGAATATTCCACATAAAGGGTTTAGGGTTTAGGGAGGTTCTGGGCTTGGGGTTTAGATGGGTTAGGGAAATGGGTTATGGAGAATGGGCTTAGGCCCTAGCTAAATTGGCCCAAAGGCCTTTATAATTAAACTATTTAAATTAAAACTAAATAAAAGGAAATGAGTTTGGGTTGGGCTCGGCAGAAAGGCCCAAAAGCCTTGGGTTTTCTTCCACACGACCTGAAAGGCCTGGGTTTTCTGGAATGTGGGTCACCGGACCCATTCGAAAGAGAAGGCCGGATTCGGCCGGAAAACTACACAAACTTTAAACGGCCATAACTCTGTTACTACTTAATGAAATCAAGCAATTCAAGAAGCAAAGTTATAGTTCTCGAAGAGACGAAGAGACGAAGAGAATGGTACCTTGCACGACGTCTAACTCGCCGTGGTTTGGCCGGAAAATGCCTCGAAAGCTTCGGAGGTCGCCGGAAAATGCCTCGAAAGCTTCGGAGGTCGCCGGAAACTGGGTAAGATTCAAATGGACATAACTTCTTCAATACTCAACAAAATTGGGTGATTCAAAAAGGAAAGTTGTAGTACTTAGCGAGACGAAGAGACGAGTTCTTCGCTGGAATCTGGGAAAGCCTTCCTAAGGAGTTTCTGCGATGCCTCGACGTCCATCACACATAAACATGGTCAAAGAACGAACTATAAGGTCGAAAGGAAAAGTTTTTGGAGTGTTACCGAGGCTTACCAGTCGTCGTCGCCGGAGTTCCTCGGTGCTCCACAGAGACGAACTGAGAGAGGGAAAGAGAGATTGCAGTAGTGATGGTGGTGCTGCCTTTGTGTGTTTGAATGTTTGTGTGTGTGGGCATTGGTTACCGGGGAGGAGAGAGCACAGAGAGTTGAGGGAGAAAGCTAAGAGATGTGGTAAGGGAGAGTGAGGGAGAAGAGAGAACTGAGAGAGAAGAGAGAGAGACCAAGGGACACAAATCAGGATGTGGGCCCCTTGGCTCACCAATTAAGACCCAAAAACCAATTTTAAAAGAAAAAGATCTAGCCCAAGGTGTAAATTCACGAAAGTACCTCATTTGTTACGTAAGATTCGGGACGGGTTGTTACACAGGTTGCTCAAGGTGTAAATTTACGAAAGTACCTCATTTTGAACTTTGAGACAGCTCTCACAAGGTATAGTGAATTTCAACATGTCTTTGGCCTTGTCAAATCTTATTAACAATTCTTGACTATTCTTTGAGCTTAGCCCTATTTCCTTTTGGCTAAGAAACCAGTCAGTTTTGTTGCAATGCTGACAGTAAACGAAATTTCTGACAACAAAGTGTTGTCTCATTTGATCGTAATTCTTACACCTTTCGAATTATGCAGTCGTGTATTAATTAAATGTTTGGCTACACGCTGATGCAGTAGGATCAAGTCATGTGTGTGCCTCTAGACGATTGGAACTGCACGATGTGAACCATCCTACCCTTGACCTAGAATTGGTAACGACCTTTCTTGTTGAAAAATATGGGGACGTTTTCTCTACAACGAGAAATTTAGCATCCTTGTTGACTTGAGTACATAAATGTCTACGATTGCACCATTGTGTTCCACCCTGATTGTACAAGTGCAATTGCGGAACTCCTCAGTGGAAAGACACAAAGCCACTACTACAAAATGGGATATCACTGGCGGTTTAAAACCGACAAGAAACACCACTTACTGTCGGATTTTTGGTAAAAATCCGACATTAAATCGTGCAATGTCGCATAGAGGAACCGACACCAATACTACCGTCACAAAAGGGTATTGACGTCGCTTAGCCCCCTTAATCCACCACCAAGAAGCAAAGTAATATCATACAAAAAAGAACAACGGCGTTGCTTAAAAGCGACATCGGCTCTTACGTCGCTTATAAGCGACATGAAAATCTGATATGATGGCAGACCAAACCGACATTAAGTAACAAATAAACAATTAAAATATCACACTTACTATCGATCCAAACCGACATTACATAACATCTAGATACATAAAATAATTATTATGCTGTCATTCATAAGCGACACCAAATTTATTAATAATAAAAAAATAAAAAAATTTATATGACAGTCATTCGACTAAAAACTTAAAATACAGCAACAGAGGCAGGGTACCGTCGTTTTCAGCTTGTACTCAGGAGAAACAATTGTTGGAAATGCGGGTTCATAACCTTGCAGAGATAACAAGGATAAAAGATCCTTAGCAAGTGAATTTAGGTTTGCATTAGCAGAAAGCTCGAACAAAACCTGCCATTAGCGGAACTTCAAATGATTATACAGCTAATAAAAACAACCTAATTGTGCATTAGTCCACTCGAAACACTTTTCTCTATCAATGCCAACTGTAAACAAAACACTCACAATGACACAAGGAGGACTTGCTGATCCACTCAAAGCCATCTTCTCCTTCAAAAGAGCTGCTCGCTTCTGCTCCCGAAGCTACAAAGCATCGAAATTGCAAATTAGACGTTTTGTACGAAAAACCGAAACGACAAAAAAACTGGAAATTTCGAAACCAATTACCATCTTGCTCCGCTGAACGCGAGCCGCCCGAGCTCCCTTGCCAACATTGCGCTCAGTTTTACCGATCCTACTCTTCTCTGAAGCACCAAAAAACACTCAACTTATACACATAGATTGAATTGTATAGCCGTTATGTCTCAAATTTTTGACGAAATGGAGGCTGAATAAAAAAGAAGTGCGAGAAAGTAGAGAGATAACCTGAAGATTTTGAAGCGAAGCGCGTCTTGTGCTGCTTGTTTACTTGAGCTCGCGAGTCTCCCATCGCAACGCTTGCAGGGAGAAACGCTGCAGGCGGCGGCGAGTGCAGTAACAATTAGGAATATACCAAGTAAGCAGCAAGGCTGAGTTGGAAATATACATATACATACATACATATACATACATACATATATATATATATATATATATATATATATATATATATATATAGAAAGAGAGAGAGGAAGCGATGGGTCGAAAAAACTTACCGTACTCACCGCCGCAGTCGATAACTCAGTGCGGTGCCGCCAAAACAGAGAGAATGGTTGAGAAGAAGAGAAGGATAGACGCAGAGAGGCGAGGTGCGTGTGAAATTTTGGGCTTCAAGTTTTTTCAACGTAGGGTTGGGGAAGCTCAAAATGATGCGTTTAACTTAATGGTGATCCATAGCAAATCAGGAAGGAGAAGTGGAAAAACTGAAAAATGAGGAAGAAATGGATGCACGGATAAAATGGGGAAGGAGAAGAAGAAAGACTGAAATTGGGGGAGAAATGAAAGCACGGATGAAATGGGAAAGAGAGGGGTTTAAATATGGGTACTTAGTTGGCGTCGGTTTAAACCGACATTCATTGATTGACGTCAAATTAAAAGCCACTGGTGTCGAATTATATAACATGGCGTCAGTTTTAACCGACGCCAACCTAACACACTTTACTGATATTCAAGTCGCGTTAAATGAACCAGTCAACTTTCTGACACTCTTTATTGGCATCGGTTTAAATTAAGCTTGGTGTCGGTTAAGACCGACACCAACTTCTGACACACTTTTTGAGATTCACGCCGCGTCGCTTTAATAAAACTTGCATCGCATTAAAATATGATAGCGTCTGTTAAAACCGACACTAAGTCTCACACCAATTTCAAAACAAGTGGGAAATTTCCCACCTAATATGTTCAACCCAAAGAAAAAAAATATTCAACCCAAAGTTTAAATTTCCCGCCTAGTTTAAAAAAAGAAACGTTCAACCCAAAGTTTAAATTCCCGCCTAATTTGAATAAAATACGTAATAAAAAACATAAATATAATTTTATTATAAAATATCATCACATACTAATTGAAACATAGTCAAATTAATGCTTAAAATACATAAAATAATTAATATATTTATTCCAAGTCATCATCTATTAGGCAGTCGTCTTTATTATAAACTATCATCACATACTAATTGAAACATAGTCTAATTAATGCTTAAAATACATAAAATAATTAATATATTTATTCCAAGTCATCATCTATTAGGCAGTCGTCGGTATTGGCATAATTAACGAACTTAGTAGGCAACAGTAATGATTCATGAAAATGAGTCTCTTCCACGCCAACCTTTGTAAGGAAATTTTCATTGTCAAGTATCTGATCATCCAAATTGGGTATGGCATAATCATCAATTGCATCACTATCCTCTAATACATCAAACAAATATCTCGGCTGTGTTCGAACAACTAAGTGCGAATCCTTTTCAATTGTGTCCTCGACGTAAAATACTTGTAATGCTTGTGATGCTAATATGAAAGGATCATCTTTAAATCCCAATCAATTGAAGTTCACCATAGTAAATCCATATTGTTTGGCCTTCATTCCTCGTTCACTTTCACTATTAACCCATAAAAAATAATCAAAATCAGACTTAAAATAACCGTTAAATCATGATTTTTTGTTTATAACCGTCGAAAAGTTTTGTCCCATTACTTGATCTCTGAATGTTTATTTTTTGCGATTTTTGGCGTATGCGATCTCGAAGCATATACAAACAAGTTTGACGGTTGGATCGTTGAAATTAGTTTCGTAGGATGCGTATCCCATCAAAACGATAGATTCACTAACACTTAGAGTTTATTTATACTTTCATTAAGTAACATAAGATTTTGTGGTATCCACTGGTGTAAATATTTTAAATTGAAGATCAAATTCATTCATTGTATTCATATAGGGTCAAGGAGTGTAGTTATAAAAAATAATCAAAATCGGACTTAAAATAACCGTTAAATCGTGATTTTTCGTTTATAACCGTCGAAAAGTTTTGTTCCGTTACTTGATCTCTGAATGTTTATTTTTTTTCGATTTTTGGCGTATGAGATCTTGAAGCATATACAAACAAGTTTGACGGTTGGATCGTTGAAATTAGTTTCGTAGAATGCATATCCCATCAAAACGATATATTCACTAACACTTAGAGTTTATTTATACTTTCATTAAGTATAACATAAGATTTTATGGTATCCACTAGTGTAAATATTTTAAATTGAAGATCGAATTCATTCATTGTATTCATATAAGGTGAAGGAGTGTGCTGTAAAAAATCATCAAAATCGGAGTTAAAATAACCGTTAAATCGTGATTTTTCGTTTATAATCGTCGAAAAGTTTTGTCCCGTTACTTGATCTCTGAATGTTTGTTTTTTGCGATTTTTGGCATATGCGATCTCGAAGCATATACAAACAAGTTTGATGGTTGGATTGTTGAAATTATTTTCGTAGCATGCGTATCTCATCAAAACGATAGATTCACTAACACTTAGAGTTTATTTATACTTTCATTAAGTATAACATAAGATTTGTGGTATCCACTAGTGTAAATATTTTAAATTGAAGATCAAATTTATTCATTGTATTGATATAGGGTCAAGGAGTGTAGTTGTAAAAAATTATCAAAATCAGAGTTAAAATAACCGTTAAATCGTGATTTTTCTTTTATAACAATCGAAAAATTTTGTTCCGTTACTTGATCTCTGAATGTTTGTTTTTTGCGATTTTTGGCGTATGTGATCTAGAAGCATATACAAACAAGTTTGATGGTTGGATCGTTGAAATTAGTTTCGTAGGATGCGTATCTCATCAAAACAATAGATTCACTAACACTTAGAGTTTATTTATACTTTCATTAAGTATAACATAAGATTTGTGGTATCCACTAGTGTAAATATTTTAAATTGAAGATCAAATTCATTCATTGTATTGAAATAGGGTCAAGGAGTGTAGCTGTAAAAAAAAATCATCAAAATCGGAGTTAAAATAACCGTTAAATCGTGATTTTTCGTTTATAACCTTCGAAATTAGTTTCGTAGAATTCGTATCCAATCAAGTTCAATGGTGTGTATATATATATTTATTTATTTATTAAGTAGATTTAAATTTATTTATTTTGTATGTATAACACTTAAGAAATTGAATGGTATGTATATTTAAGCCAATCCAATGGTCACTAATTTTTAAAATTTAATTTAATATATGTGTGTGTGTGTGTGTATATATATAATTATTATAGTTTTTAGGGGTATAAAATTGTTAAAAGCGACACAAGTCTTCAATCCACACTCATACTTTATGTCGCTTAAAAGCGACACCAATATTTAAAAAATACTTTATGTCGCTTACAAGCGACACCAGTATTTAAAAATATTAAAATGTATGTTGACGTCGGTTTATAAGCGACATCAGTATTTAAAAATATTAAAATGTATGTTTACGTCGGTTTAAAAGCGACACCATTATTTAAAAATATTAAAATGTATGTTTACGTCGGTTTAAAAGCGACATCAGTATTTTATGACGCTTATAAGCGACAGTAAATCCGATGTCATGTTCACTTAGTGTCGGAACTGTCTAATCCGCCACTATATTAGATTAAACCGACACTTAGTGTCGGAACTGTCTAATCCGCCACTATATTAGATTAAATCGACACCACCCACTGACACTATAAGGCCATTTTGTAGTAGTGAGCTCATCTTGATCATCCGAACCTAAGCAAACAATTGCCAATGAGACCGTATTGGGTGGGAAAACTGAAAAGCTGAATCTACTGAAATCTTATAAGTTTGTCGAAGGTTCAAGACGCCAAATTATTTCACGAGTTGTTGGACGAAGTTGTGTGACCAGTGATGTTATCAGGTGTGTGACATTAGGTCTTGAACGGTTATTAATCCTTAACGGTCAAGCTAGGTACTTGTATGAACTCAAGCAGCAGAGTTGTTTATTCAAATCCTAATATCTTGTACTCTAGATTTGAACGGACTTGTTTTGACCCTCAAATTCTTAAGTGTTTTTTCAGTCTCCTCGACATGGTTTCTCGCTTTATCAGTGAGGAATTCACGCTCGATCCATTTGGCAAAAGTGTGCGCCCAATTCTTATCGATTCGGACAGGAATGTTAGGAGCATAACCTTTTCACAAGCTTACCAGACTTACCAGAAAGAGTCCCACGTGGGTGTGAAGTTTGAGCCGTATTTTGGTAAGAGACTGGTAAGGATTGTAGTGCAGGTGATCAGCAGATTGCATCACTATCTTCATGCTGAATTGAATGGTCACCATTCATTATCTTGTTGCAATTTATCACCATCATATCGTACTCTTGTAGACCTTTCGATGATGTGATGTGTTCGCCTCAACGCAGCTTTCCATTATCGCGTACCAGGATCCTACGGTTCGCGAGCACGTGGATGTGAGGTTTGAGTGGTCTTTTAGTAAGAGTTGGATGAAGGTTTTGGTACAGAAGGTCAGTGGATTGTATCACTGCATCTTTCCACTGCTTCACATCGGTTCTTTTCCAACGATATATGCTCGTCTCAATGCATCTTTCCACTGCTTCACTTCTAAACTTTATTGTTGTGAGTGTGTGGATGTCGAAACGCTTCTAGCAGATCTGTTTGGTGCACTCTGGAATGGCACCACAGCACGGTCGAGGCGAGAATCGGAATATCTTTACACTTCTCTGGAAAGGTGTGTGCTCTCTTGAAGTTTTAGGTTGTACACTTGCGAGTTCTTTTTCCACCAATATCGACCTTGTTTGACTAGAAATCTGCAAGTAAGCAAAAATGAAGAGGTGGTTTGAGCACTACAACAACTCCTAAGAGATACTGCTTGTGGAGGAAGGTGACTTCTCGTTTTCTGTTTACTTGGCTCGAGCTTTTAGGTCTACTATTAACATGGTAGCCACTTCTCTTGAATTCCAAGGTACATTTTTTTCAAATGGATTCTTTACTAGTAAAACACTGGAGTAGTTGGTCACATTTGGAAGAACTGAGGAAGATGGTGTGCTTGGTGCTGGATGGAATCATTACAACGATAGTTTTTTGTTTTGTTCGATTTGGGTATGGCACTTTTGCTACATGGTACGAGAGTTTTCTACAGGCAACACTGGTTGGCAGAGGAGTATTGTGATCTGATATTCGGAGGATCGAATTTACGTGCGAAATTGTGCATTCTCAAGAAATCACTGTTTGTTTATCGAGACAACGAATGTGTGATCGATATCGCGGGCGGCCGACTGTGGTATCGATAACTTATTCGTTGGGTTCATTAAGTAAGTGGGCAAGTAGAACCGTCTACGGCAGTTGTTACGGAATTCGATATTGTTGGTGCTCGACCCAAAGAAACATATGTTCTCGAAGTACGTGACGTTACATATGCTTGGGCGAGACTCACTCTCATTTTCAGTTTTGGGTTTCAGTAAAAGTATTTTAACTTCTGTTACTAGTTATGTGTTTTGACATTATAAATGTTTTGGGGGAAGTATTTCTGTTTTTAGTTTTTAAGTTCAACTTGAATTTTCGACCTATATATTAGTACATATTATTTTGGCGTTACCGTATTTTACGTACTTTTGAGCTTGAGCTACTTTTTGTTTTCGAACCTATATCTTCATAAAGTATGTTTTCTACTTTTACACTGATGGGGAAGAAAGTAAGAGCTTGGAGGCATGATAGAGGATTTTGCAACCCGCTCGCGACGGTGTGGCATATTCTCTTTGATGCACCCACTTTGACTTGATTTCTCTTTATACATATATTCTTCTTCCTATTTTCAAGTTTTTCAGTGTAGCAAATTATTTTAAATTTCAGGACGAAATTCTTTTAAGGGGGTAGATTGTAACAACCCGTCCCGGGATTTACGGAACAAAAAGGGTATTTTTGTATTTTCACTAAGTTTGGGGATATTTTCCTCTCACTTTTCTCTCCCCCAAAACACTCTCTGCAACTCTCTCCCTTCTCTGCGATGTCCCCCTCTTCTTTGAAAACAACACACACATACATACTCACATGGTTACACCTAGACGCCATCTCAACGGAGGAAGGAAATGATAAGTCTTCGAACCCATAAGCTTGGGGAACCACAACTGTGAACCCTTAACCTTGGTAAGCTTCGAGACTCTCTCTAATCTTTCTCTTAGAACAATCAAACTCTAGTTAGGACTCATTTTAGGTGCTTTGGTGAAGGTTGTAGTGAGAAACAACTCGGAGGTCTATTTTCCCAGTTTTACAGGCGAGTCCGACAGCTTTTGAGCCAATTTTTGGCCAAACCACGGTGATTTGGCCAGCGTGCAAGGTATCAATCTCTTCGTTTCGCTGAGTACTACAACTTTCGTTTTTGTTTCACCCAATTTTGTTGAGTATTGAAGAAGTTATATCCATTTGAATCTTACCCAGTTTCCGGAGACCTCCGCGGCTTTCGAGGCATTTTCTGGCCAAACCATGGTGAGTTAGATGTCTTGTCCATTCTCTCCGTCTCTTCGAGAATTACAACTTTTGTTTTTGAATCACTTGATTTCATCGAGTATTGACAAAGTTATGACCGTTTAAAGTTGGTGTAGCTTTCCGGCCGAATTCCAGCCTTTTTCTTCCTTGAGGTCCGGCGACCTCCATGCCAAGAAATCAGGCCCTCGGGCCTTTTCTCAAAACACCACGGGCCTTAGGCCCTTTAAGCACCAACCCAACCCTTTTTTATTTTATTTATTTGGTTTTCTTTTAAAAAACCCAAAAACAATTGAGCCAGGCTTCAAGCCCAGCCCTAAACCCTTTAATCCCTTGAACCCAGCCCCAAAACCCACGGGCCTTTAGCCTAACCCGTGACCCTTGAAACCCTTAAAGCCCAACCTTCCTAAAAGTCTAAGCCTAAACCCTTTAACCTTTCAAACCCTAAACCCTAGCCAGCCCAAACCTTTTAAGTGGAACATTCCGTTAGAGAATATTCCGTCAGGGAATATTCTATTGATGTTTACGAAATTTATCTGGGACCCTTCTTAGGGTAATTCGACCTCCTGAATCCGTTTTCGACGTCTGTTTTCCCAAATTCAATTGTTATAGTATAGTTTTATTAATTGGACCCTTTATGTGCTTAAGGGCAATTGTTGTGGCGTTCCTATCTTCGCTAGTCTGCCCAGCTTTCGACGGCGAAGTACTGTGAGTGGACCCCTTCTAAAATGCATGTCTTATAGTAGAATTGCACACATGAAAAACATGATTTTATGATGACGTTTTATGAAATGCTTTATGAGATATCGTGCTTACTGAGGCTATTTTGAAATATTACTATTTTTCTTATAACCCGTGTTCTTATATAATATCTAATGGATGACGATATGATATTAGAACACATTTCGAACACTTTTTTATAGTATAGATGATGGATGACTTTATACTATGAAGATGCTTTTCAAATGTACGTATGTTCATTGGTTTTGTACTTACCTAGTGGTCTACATTCCGCTACGGGGCGACGGAGGATTCCGTCCCGGGTGACGGTTTGGTGTTCGCATAGGGCCTGAAGGGTTTTTCCTCTGGATGAGTATTCCCAGGGACAGGAAGCTGGCACAGGGCCTGGAGAGTTATTTCCTCTGGATGAGTATTCCCAGGGACGGGGAGCTGACAAGGGGCCTGGAGGGTTATGGACATTCACTAGTGACTATACATATACGAGTTATGTTTTTGAGACATTGCGTGGCATGCTAGGTTTCGGAAAACCTATGTTTATCATGATATATATGTGTTTTCATAAAACCTGGGGGTTAGTACGTTGATAACTGTTTTACTATATGTATATTAAATTGGTCCACTCATGGTTGTTTTGCGCCCCCTTCAGGATTTAGAATCGAGGCATACAATCCCGGCGTTAAGGCACTTCCGCAACGGCATCTTCGAGTCTTTTCGGTTCGAAGACCCATTCTTTTATTCATTCAATTTTATATTAATTCTTTTAGTGTTCTAGATTAGATGTGTGCTCTGAACACGTTCCTTAAATGCATACTCTTTATTTTATATTTATAAGTCTTATTTATTCCTTATTCTCAGCATTTGCATTCAATAAATGGTTTTCGTCACCCTTCAGGTGTCGGCCAGCACGTGTCTATCCTGGTATTCGAGGAATATCGGGATTGGGGCGTGTCAATTTTTCATATAACATATTGATATATTTATACATATCAATTTTCTATAAAAATTTAATGGATACAAGCTTATTCTAATTTTATGTTTTATATTTTGGAAATGTTTGAATTGAAAATTAATTAGGAGTTTAATAAGGGTGTGAGTATTAAAATTCTAAATTAATTATTACTTTTTATTATAAAAATTATGTAAGTTACATGTATTCATTAATATATTAATGATAGAGATTTTGATCAAAATCTAAAAACTAATAAGATCTTAATCAATGAACATTAGAAACTAGAGATCAGATACTAATTTTTCCTTTAAATAAACCGGTCAAAATCATTGACGACATGAAAATACCACACAAAGTGAAAAAAAAAAAAAAGTATTTAGGTTGGGCCTTATTCACCAAGAAAAAAAAAACCTTAAGGACATTATTCGGCAAAAATGGAAAAGACTCGATGACATTAAACCCCGAAATAGTGTCTTGAAGTAGACGTTCTCAGAATTTGGCTGATGATAACCACTACTTGCTTGCTCCAGTAAATTACGACAAAAATGTGTATGGAGGGACTCTCTCATACAATTAAGTTTTGGATCTTAGTATCCTTATCGTCCTGTAAAAACTTGTCATGTGTTCAAAAAATGCACTTTCTATCCAACGAACAAATGACACATAGTGACATGAGATGATCTCTCATACCACTGACCTCGGTTTCACAATTTTTCCAACTTGGACATCAATGCCGACCCTCCGGATGTCCATGAGTAACAGTTCCATCAACATTTGCTTGTCCAAGTCCAATTGTCCCACTTAAGCTTAAACCACCAAAATTGTCCCACTTCAAAAAACAGTTCCATCAACATTTGCTTAGTCAGATTCCACAAAACTGAAACCACCAAAATTGTCCCACTTAAAAAACCAAAAGAGAACATGTAGAGAAAACAACACTTAAAGAACTCATTAACATATTCCTCTCAGTTCGATTACGGATTAGTAAACGAGCCATTGATGTTTTCTTGTGCAACCTCCAACAACAAAGTATTGAGGCTTTTTTATTCCCGTCCATTCGATGCATTCTCTTTCCCCTTCAAGATAATTCCGCATACACAAGAAATATACCAAAAGATAAATCAGCCGAGTAGCAGCAATCCTAGCACAGTCCATGAAATTGATTTGTCTTACAAGCCAAATATCCAACTTGTATTATTATTATTATACATCTCGAAGTTGACAGAAGAGAGGGAGCATGCTTGTTCAAAATCTTATTTGATTTGGAAGTGCTTGTGAGTGGACTGAGTCCTTGTACCAACATTGCGGCTTGAGCCTTCCACAGCATGAGACTCGGCTGGATTCTTCCTTCGTCGTTCGTTGTGTCCCGACAAACGCCTACGACAACTCCGTTTGGTGTCGTCAAATTCTGATAGCTCATGAAATCTGCAACACAACAACAACATTCTGCATCAGGATGCTTGCTTATTTATTATCTATGCAATGAGATCTAAGTCTTCGTCGATCAAGCAATTTTTTTTTATTTTTAGGGCAGCAATACATATCATCAAATTGAGGAATCTTCACCTACTGCTATACAAAACGTGTTATATAGAAATAGATGATGCATAAACTTGTACCAGTAAACCGCTCTGACGGTATTCTTGCTAGATATGTACTTAAATAATTCAGCCTCATTACTAATTGGAAAGAGTAAATTAAGAACATTCACAGAACCATACAACTTTGAATTGTGAACTTAATATAATATTGTCAGCGATCGATATAAGAAAACGAAGAACTGTAAATTAAAGAGTAACAATGTACATCAATCCCACACACACACACACATATTGAAGAAACCAGTAACTACAAAGTATGCAATTTCTGCAAAATCAATATATAAACTGAGCAACAATTACTATAAATTTTCATACCCTCGGAAAAAAAAAATTTAATAGAAACCAAAGAATAAAAATGAAAATTGCAACACCTGCTGCATTGCTGGCAAAACCTTTGGTGGAGGCCAGAGACAAGCACAACCTGAGACTTGGAATGGAGGTCACAAACCCTATGCTTTCTGTGATATTTCTTGTCATCACTCAGATCAGCTGTGCACCTGTCTGCCTGACACCGTCTCATTGCACCTCCTCCTCCTCCTGATGATGACGACGATGATCTCTTACCTTTCTTCTTCCAGTCCACTTGCAGCTCATCATCAAATTCCTCTTCCTCCTTCTTCACCACCACCACCACATGCGGCTTCTCCTTCATCTGCTTGTCCGAGTCCAATTTACTCATCCCCTCCGTCAATGGATTGACCCCAGATGATATTATTATTTGGTTTGGTTTGGGAGTTGGGATGTGGTGGAACAAGGGGAGGGGGAAGGAAGGAGAAGAGTAAAAAGTAGAAGTGATGAAGGAGCAGGAGGAGTGGGAGAGTGAGTGAGTGAGTGAGGACCACAACAATCTCCTCCATAATTCATTTTTCTGAGGAGTCTTGTTTGCTTCTTGTTCGTTGTCTAGCAGCTTCTACTTGTACAACAATAATGCATAGAATAGGCCATAGCATAGGCCATAGGGGTCAGAGACTCCAGAGGGGAAGGGGTAATACCGAAGAAAAGTTAAAAATAAGCAAACCGAAAAGATTTGGGTTTCATTCTTCCATGTTTACAAATCAAAGCATGCCAACTATGCACATTTTTTTTAATCAACGCCCGTAACCACTTAATAGCATCTCCAATCTAAAATTTCGAAAGGTTGTTTAACCTATTCAGAATGGGACACTTAAACCTCTATACATAGAGAACGAATTTTGATGTTTTTACTCACGTAGTTACAAAAGTTCCAACAAATGTTCAAGGAAAAGCACCACAAATATCTCTACATTTTCATTGAAAACCAAAAGTACCAAAAAATTCTTCATGATTTAATAAAAACAAAAATTAATAAGAATTGGTGAGAATTAACATGAAATAGAAATCAAAATCATCATCCATCCATCAAAAAGAGCTTGTGCCTGGTTTTAGCCAAAATAAAGCGTAGGAGAAAGATAGGGTTTTAATTATTTGGTATAAGTTTATTGGTAAATTTTAGTTTATTTTGTACTTACTGGTAATTATATAAAGGGCGGATTCGTGAAATAACTTTTTTTTCCATAATTTTTTACGCACGTTTTTGTGGACCCACTTCGTAACGTATTTCATCAATTTGAACCGTCTTATCTGTTAGGTCCCTCAAAGATCATGTTTACCAAAAGTCACCTAAATATGAATCCATATGATCGTTGGATAGAGTTTAGGATTTTTTTTTTTTTGTAGAATCGTATTCGTCCATTTTCTTCACTACAAATGAACGTCTTAATGGTTTTGGATTTGTATAATTTTTTGCAATGATAATATATGAATGGTATACATATGATTGTTGGATTAAGAGTTGGTTTTAAAAAAACAAAAAAAAACTGTATTCGTCCATTTTCTTCACTACAAATGAATGTCTTAATGGTTTTTGTTGTAGGCCTATTTGATTGAACGATCTTAGGGTTTAGAAAGAGAGGGGGCCGGCGGCAATTAGAGAGATGAGAGAGTGATTTAATTGTGAGGTGTGTTTGTATCACCCCATTATGCCTTTATTTATAGTAGTAGGATAGGCAAATACCTTTCACTTTATGATTACAACATTTAATAGGTAATCAACTCGTAATAGGAATATAAGATACATTCTCATATCTACTAGGATTTACACAATCACATTCCTATTCTAAATATGACTGCAACACTCCCCCTTGAGTGTGTAAATACTCAACAAACCATCGCATCAGATCTTCAGCAGATAAGGTAGAATAGTTGATGAAGTCATCGGCACAACAGGTGAACGCGAGTCTTAAATTTAAGAAAGTATGCATTTGAAGTAAAATTCACAATACTTCACTATGGTAAAACCCAAGGCATGGGGAAAACCCATAGACTAAGGAGAAAAGTGAGAAGTATGCATAATGTCTAAAACAAACGTCAAACAGGACGAAAGTAGTGAACTCAACGGAGTATGATCATCCCAGGATGGGTGTCTCATTAAAACATTGTTAGGTAGCAAAAACCCAGTGGGAAAAATGCTCCTAATCGTTGGAAAAAGAGTACATTAAGATCATGTGAGTATGCTTCTAGATACTCCCTGATAGGAGCATATTTACATCACTTAGTTAGCTTGTTTCCTTGCATTTATGTTGTTAGTTGTTAGTTATTTATGTATTTTAAGCTATTTTCGTGTGTTTGTAGGTCTAAAGTGCAAAGTAAGCAAGGAATTGCATTTTGGAGCAGTTTTGGGCATTGGATGGTTAGCTTATGCTTGGAGCTAAATGGATGGACGAAATTGAAGATTAAAGGAGGCTAGGAATGTATAAAGAGATGGAAGAATTGAAGAAATGAAAATGAAGAACAAAGAGTTCAGAATTGGAAGCCAAAGTTTCTAAATTTGAAAGTTTCTATTCTTGGAGGTTTTCATTCTTGAAAGTTTCTATTCTTGGCTTAGAACTTTCCTAATCCTATCTCACCTATGTTCCAGCTATAAAGGAGTTTCCAAAACTTGTTAGGGCTCTTAATTACATGTTCTAGAAGCCTTAGATATGCCCTAAATCAATCCCAAAGCTTGCCGCACAAGGGAGAGGCTTCACTTGCCTTTTCTTGACCAAATCTGCAAGGAAGACACATTCCCCTTTTGTTTCTTCCTTTGCCGCACAAACCATAACCTTCCTTGCCTATTTTGTGACTTAAACACATTCCCTTTGTGTTCTATGCCTTGTCGCACAAGGAGGAGCCTTTCTTACTTATTTTGTGCCTCAAAACACATTCCTAAATTTGTCTTACATATTCTGCCGAATTTCACATTCTTATTCTCTTTGATTTTTTGATTCTTTCTTACCTATTAAATTGTGGAACCAAAATAGCTAAGTATTGAACCTTTCTTATTATTTTCTAATTGCCTTTCAACCCTAAAGCCTATAAATACCCATTTGCCGCACCCTTTAGGGCTCTCTGGAATCCACCATTCACCATAACTCACCTATATCCATCCACCACCACCATTCACCACTTCGACCACCACTGCCACCTTGTGCCGCAACAAAGGAGAAGGAAGGAGACCCTTGGACGTGCTTGTATTCAAGACGTTGGATTGTTGGAGCGTTTTTTTAGGTGTAATCCATCCTTTGTTTTCAATGTTTAATTTATTTTCTCCTTGTTTTGCTGTGAACATGAGAGGATAAACTTCTTTTGGCTAGAGGAGAATTTCGAAACCATGATCATATTTGCATTATGAATTGATTACTTTCAGTTTTGATTTCATAAATTGTGAATGCAATTTACTTAACTGTTTTATTCAAAACTTATTCTTGTATGTTGATTGAGGGTCGACACTTAGTTTGCATGCATGAATTTGATGCTAGAATATAAGGGATTTTCACCTAATCGTTATAAGCTTATATTCACAAGTAGTGGAGGTTGCTAGTCACAATCGTGTTAAGTAAATTCCTGGCATAAGTATCATGCAATTCATAGTTACGAGTGCCTTGTCAATGCTTATGATTTTCATAGATCTTAATGATCTTTGCTCGTATCTCTATTATGCAATTCATGTAGGGAAGTTGTGGAGAATGCTTTGGGTTGTTGTACGCAATCATCCAATTCAATGAAATTAGGAAAATCTGAGGGTTAATTAGTGCAATTCACGGTTAATCTGAGGCGTTAAGAATTCATGGTTTATTGAATAGTAATTGGAAATCGATTTGTATGCAAGTGTGTCATGTGTGGAGAAAGACCCTCTAGCTAGTCCATCATCCATCCAAAACACCTAATTTCGTGCAAATTTGTCTAGTTCTAGTTTCTGTTTTGTTTTACTTTATTTTCGTCCAAAACCCAATCACCCTTTACTTTGTTGTGTTAATTAGGTTAGAATCTGTCCAATTTGTGTTTTTAAGTGTATTGAGTCAAGTTCAAGTTAATTTTCGTCCAAATAACTCCCTAGAGTCAGTTTTGAGTCTATGTCATTGTTTTGTACTGTTTTGAGTCTTTCTAGTTAGTTTTGAGTCTTTTCAGTTTGTATTGAGTCTATAGAGTCTAGTTAAGTGTTTTTAAGTTTCTTTTTGTGTTTTTGTGTTTTAAAGTCAGTTTAGTTTAGATTAGCAATCCCTCCTAATCCTCGGTCTAGAACGATCCCTACTTATACATATACTACAATTGTCAAAAGAGGGTTTAATTTGTGTGCTTATATATTTTGCCTCACTCCCCCTGAGTTAGACATAACTTCTAAACAAGAGAACTATAAGCGATTCAACTCAAATAATTTAAGCATACCGATTCCTTGGACGAGCTTCTGAAAAGTAGACTTGGGCAATGACTTGGTGAAGAGATCGGCCAGGTTGTCCTGGGAATGGATTTGCTTGACTTCAATGTTCTGATGCTGCTGCTGCTGGTGTAAGTAAAAGAACTTCGGCGCTATGTGTTTGGTGTTGTCTCCCTTGATGTATCCCTTATTTAACTGCTCGATACATACTGCATTGTCTTCAAAGATCGTCGTAGAAAGGTCAACGACTGATGTAAGACCACTAGTGCTTCGAATATGTTCCATAACTTCTCTCAGCCAAAAGCATTCACACGATGCTTTATGCAGGGCGAGAATCTCAGCATGGTTTTACGAAGTCGCAACTAGTGTTTGCTTGGTAGACCTCCAAGATATAGCGGTGCCTCCAACAGTAAAGACATAGCCCGTTTGAGAATGTGCCCTATATGGGTCAGATTGATATCCAGCATTTGCATAACTAACAAGGCAAAAATCAATCCGAGGACCAAAGGGGCCGGCAACACTCGGAGAATCGTGGGTATGGAACAAGCCCAAATCCGTTGTACCCTTGAGGTAGCGAAAAATGTTTTTAACACCATTCTAGTGCATGCGTGTGGGCGCATTGCTGTATCTTGCCAAAAGATTAACGACAAAGGAGATGTCGGGTCTAGTGCACTGAGCCAAGTACAATAAAAGCCCAATTGCACTTAGGTAAGGAACTTCGGGTTCCAAAATCTCTTCCTCATCTTGGTTTGGATGGAAATAATCTCGTTTAGCATCTAGAGTCCAAACGACCATGGGTGTACTCGAAGGCTTCACTTTATCCTCATTAAAACATCGCAACACCTTTTGGGTGTAGTTCAATTGATGTACTAAGATTCCATCTGAACAATGCTTGATCTTCAAGCCGGGACAGTATCGAGTTTTCCCAAGATCATTCATCTCAAATTCCGATTTCAAGTGTGCATCAATTTCCTCAAGCTCTGCGGGAGTCCCGATGAGGTTCATGTCGTCAACATAAACTGCAACAATTGCAAATCCGGAATGTGACTTCTTTATGAACATGCATGGGCATAATTCGTTGTTCACATAACCTTGACTTGTTAAATATTCACTCATACGGTTATACCACATCCACCTGGATTGTTTCAATCCGTAGAATGACCTCCTCAACCTAATTGAGAGAGTGTTTCGTGGTCTAGAACTATTTGAACCAGTCAATGGAAGTCCTTCTCGAACTTTCATGTATATTTTCGCATCTAGATCCCCATAAAGATATGCTGTTACCACGTCCATAAGCTGCATATTCAGCTTTTCGGAAACTACCAAACTGATAAGGTAGCGGAACGTTATAACGTCATTTACGAGGGAATACGTCTCCCTATAATAAATCACAGGGCGCTGAGAGAAGCCTTACGCTACGAGGCGTGCTTTGTATCGTACTATTTCATTCTTCTCATTAGGTTTCCTCACGAAAACCCACTTGTAGCCAATGGGCTTCATACGTGATGGTGTAGGAACGATAGGTCCAAACACTTTACGTTTCACGAACGAATCGAGTTCGACCTGGATTGCTTGTTTCCAGTTTGACCAATCAGTTCTACGTCGGCATTCATCGACGGAACGTGGTTCAATGTCATCACTAAGCATGATGTCAGTAGCTACTGAGTACGCAAATGCATCGTCGACGATCATCTCATTCCTATTCCAAACCTCATCCAATATTATGTAGTGGACCGAAATCTAGCGATTCTTGGGAGGCCGACATGTTTCGTCTGAAGCATCACCGTAATCTAGAATAACCTCATGCGTTGGAACGGATGAGTGAGCGATGGTTGGATTCAAACTAAGGTCACTAGTTGGTGCCATTTTCCTTTTTCGGGGTTATGAATCCTTTGAACCAATGGGTCTGCCATGCTTTTGGGTCGGAGCAAATGTTTGGCTAGCCGCCAATGTACCTTGCCGCGTGGAAGGTGCGGCCTCCCTACCTTCGGGGACGGTCCGGCCTTCCCAGGCGAGTTGTGGACGTACGTGGGGTACATCTATCCTTGCAGCGGGTATATGTGATCTTGTCACATTTGCTAGGTTATTAAAAGTATCTAGCATGCTTTAAGCAATGGTCTGAAGATTTATAATTCTTCGCATCTCAGTTTCAGACTGGGCAGTGCGGGGATCTAAATGAGACATAGTGGAAGCATACCACGACAATTCGCGACGTTCTCCAGGAACGTTAGCATGCTTATCTCCCCATAACGACGGGAAGAATGTCTCATCAAAGTGACAATCTACAAAACGTACAATAAAAAGATCTTCTATCAAGGGTTCTAAATAGCAAACAATTGATGGCGAATCATAACCGACATAGATTCCTATTTTTCTTTGATGACCCATTTTGGTACGTAGTGGCGACGTTATTGGCATATAAATGGCGCACCCAAACACCCGTAAATGCGAGACATCAGGCTCGTATCCAGTAACCAACTATAACGGTGAATGTGGTTGGGTAACGGTGGGCCTCAGGCGGACCAACATAGTTGCGTGTAATATTGCATAGCCCCAGGTAGATACCGGCAGTTTGGTTCTCATAACCAAAGTCCGAGCTATCAATTGAAGGCGCTTTATGAAAGCTTCTGCCAGGCCGTTTTGGGTGTAAACATGGGGTACAAGATGTTCCACATCAATCCCTACTAACATGCAATAATCGTCAAAAGTATGTGACGTAAACTCTCCAGCGTTATCCAGTCGAATCGACTTAATTGGATAATCAGGATGGTGAGCCTTTAGCTTAATGATTTGAGCTAAGAGTCTAGCAAATGCAGCGTTGCACGTGGACAACAAGCAAACATGTGACCATCGTGTCGATGCATTAACCAACACCATAAAGTATTTAAATGGTCTGCAAGTTGGTTGGATATGTCTACAAATGTCCCTTTGAATCCTCTGAAGAAACTTAAGGAGGGGTCGTGAATAATCTTTGTATGTGATGGTTGAGTATTTAACTTCCCTAAATAACACACTTTGCATGGCGGAATTCCAACATAGGGATGTAACTTATGTCCGTGTGATGATTTGAGGATAAGGCGCATCATGTCACGTCCAGGATGTCCCAAACGGTTATGCCAAAACAGCAAAGTGTCTTGGAACTCAGGCATAGGGCCGGCCACACTGTGGGCTTCTATGCCGCGAATGGTTGTGATGTACAACCCACTCAGCAGACGTTCCAACTTCTCGTGAATACACTTCTGGCCGTATTCGTACACAGTGATACAAAGAAATTTAGAACCATTATCTTCAGTGGTTTCAATATGATATTGATTATCTCGAATATCTCTAAAACTCAACAACGTTCTTCCGGAACGTGGAGAATAGAGTGCCTCCTTAATGGTTAAGATAGTACCATTGGACAACATGATACGTGCCTTTCCGTATCCTTCAATCAGGTTGGATGGGCCTGAGAGAGTTGTCAAATGAGCTTTCTTGGGTATTAAGTTAGTAAAATAGTGTCGTTCACACAATATGGTGTGCGTGGTTGCACTATCTGTCAGACAACTAACTTCCCCACTAGACATACCTAGAAATAAATTGATTGAATTGGTCACATGCATAAATATAAGTCCATTCATTCAATTAAGCAATTCGAGAAAATAATATCCATTCAAATAATAATCCATAATTCAAAACAAGCCAAAACCAAACAAATTATTCCAAATACTTAGAAAAATTGTTCAAAATTAAACCATAAACCTAGAGAAATAGGGGGTAGGGCCGGCCACTCCTAGTGGGTTTGGCCACTAAGGGTAAACATCCTAAAAACATGTCTAATTTATTCATCCATAGGAGCTGACACCTCCTGAAAATGTGATATCTCCATTGATGTAGTAGCATCTTCCGGATGATCCATATGTGCAAAGTTAGACTCATGACGAGAATGATACTTGGCAATAGCCTCAAGGGAAGCTCGGCATATGCGTGACCAATGATCCCTTGATCCACAGCGGTAGCACATGTCCAGTTCAGTAGAAGCAGGCTAAACAGGAGCTTTGTCCTTGTTCTTGAAGTTTGGGGCCTTAGGGGTAAGTGATGGACGCTGCTGGGTCACATTTCCTCCCTTAGGTACAGCACTCTGTTGGCCTTGGGCCTGTGGTGGGGCTTGTCACCCATTACCATGGCCACGATGATTCTTTCGTCGTTTATGGCTGCTAGAATTGGTCGCATGAGCTTCAGGCGCGGCGTTCGAGCCAGTGGGTCGAGCTTGATGATTCTTCATCAAAAACTAGTTCTGCTTTTCAGTGAGAAGTAAAACAGAGATCAAATCTGAAAACTTGGTGAATTTTTGTGCCCTATATTGTTGCTGCATGACAATATTGGTGGCATGGAAGGTCAAACAAATCTTATCCAGGAGATCTGATTCGGTTAGTTCCACTTTGCAGAATTTCAACAGTGAACAGGTTCTACAAACTTTAGAGTTGTATTCATTCACGGACTTAAAGTCCTGGAAGTGAAGATGTTGCCAGTCGTGTCTTACTTCAGGCAAGTATATGTCTTTCTGGTGATCGAAACGGTCGGCCAGAGTAAGCCAGAGGGTGCGTGGGTTCTCATCAGTGAGGTACTCGGTCTGCAGTGCATCATGGATGTGTCTTCGAATGAAGATCATTGTAGTAACCTTTTGAGCTTCGTCAACAGGTTTGTCGGCGATGGGTGCCTCGATGGTGGCTCTAATACCCTTTGCAGTTAGATGGAGCTTCACGTCTTGAACCCACTTCAGATAGTTTCTTCCGGAGACTTCTAGAGTGGAGAAATCGAGCTTGTTCAAGTTCGACATGTCCCTAAAGCGGAGGGAAAAAACGTGATTAGTCATATGGTAAGCCATAGACATATATCGTAGAACATATAGGTTCTATAAACATGTATTGGTTTAATTTATGCATGAAAACTACAGGTTTCATGTGGTATGTTTTGAATGAAAACTTCAGGTTTCAAAGGCACTAAATATAAACTACAGGTTTCAAAGGCACTAAATATAAACTACAGGTTCAATTTAGTTTTTATGAACAATTAGTTTATAATGAGAGGTTTTTGCAAGAAACACAGAATGCAATATACTAATTTAAATATAGTGGATTTGAGGTTCTTCGGGAACTTAAGTGTGAGAGCTTCGTTACTACGAAAGTATGTCAACGGTTCAAAGTATAAAAATAAATTATTGAATCGTTAATGTCCAAAAGTGATCTTCAGGTCAATAATTTTGGATTCATTATCAGATTAATGGACTACAAGTCACTTTTAATTAATTCAATAAATCGGGCCATACGAGGTCGATTGTAGAAGCAAAATAATATTATCGGGTTGAAAATACCATAGCCCAAAAATTGGGTTGGGTGCTGTGAGCAAAAATGGTGCTCGGAAGTGGGCTGCAGGAGGTAAGCCCAGCAACCAAGGCTACTGGCTTTGGGCTGGGGAGGACACGGGTGCGTGAGGGATACAGGTTGAGCGAATACTGGCTTGCGGGTTGGATCACATGAGGCCCAACCGAGGCTGAGGCCGAGTCCATTGGGCTGTGGCACAAGCCCATCAACCAAGAAGGTTGCGGCGTGCAGGCCGGGGAAGGGATCCAGCCAACTAGGCTGGTTGAATGGCTGCGGGCCGGGACAAAAAAAACAAAGCCCAGCAAGTGCAAAGGCTTGCAAGCGAGTCGGGCCAAGGTGCAGGCGGGCTCAAGGCTTCAGGCCCATAAATTTACCCCAGGCCGAGGCCTGGTGGTGATGTGCATAGTGGTGGTACGGTGGGTGTGCCGCACCATGTCCAATTTCCCTTCTTTTTTTCTCGATATCCTCTAGGGTTTAGGAAATCCTAAATTTGCTTCTAATTTATGAATATACTTTGACTCACATATTCCATATAGCAAATATAATTGCGTAATGCATGAAACAAATATATATATATATATATATATATCGTAAGGAAAATATAAACATAGAGGGGTTCATGCATCATGGGGAATGTTTTCATGCTTTATGGACGTTTCAAATATCTTCTTTTATTTTAAGCGTACCTGATTAGCAAAAAACAAATAGGGTTTTTATCACAAATGGTTCTTGACATTGATCAAACACATCATTTTTGTCTCTGACATTGAAAATCAATAGAAATGGTCCCTGAGATTGTCCACCATCCATCATTTTGGAACTTCCGTTAAAAACTCCGTTAAGTGTCCTGGAGCTCTTGGCCGGAAGTTTGGGCAATTTTCAAAGCTTCGTAACTCAATCGTTTCTTAACCAAATTTGACCCATAATATATCAAAATGAAGATAGGAGAGTGTAGAATAAGATTATACCTATTTAAAAGTCCAATAGTTGCCGGCGATGGCCGGAAAATAGCCTCAAAGTTGACTGGTCTGAGTGAAAACTTGAAAACTTGCCGGAAACTGGGTAAACTTTAAACGTTCATAACTTCTTCAATACTAAACGAAATCAAGTGATTCAAAAACAAAAATCATACTTCTCGACAAGATGAATAGAATGGTACCTTTTTTGATGGCTAAATCGCTCTTGTTTGGCCGGAAAACAGCTCGAAAGTGGCTAACTCAAGACCAAGACAACCACTTTCAAGCCATTTCCGGCCAAACCAGGGCGAGTTAGCTATCGAAAAAGGTACCATTCTCTTTGTCTCATCGAGACGTATGCTTTTTGTTTTTGAATCACTTGATTACGTTGAGTATTGAAGAAGTTATGAAAGTTTAAAGTTTACCCAGTTTCCGGCGAGTTTTTAAGTTTTCACTCGGACCAGTCAACTTTGAGACTATTTGTTGGCCATCTCCGGAAACCATTGGACTTTCAAATAGGTATAATCTTATTATACACCTTCCTATCTTCATTTTGATATATTATGGGTCGAATTTGGTTAAGAAACGATTGAGTTACGAAGCTTTGAAAATTGCCCAAACTTCCAGCCAAGAGCTCCGGGACACTTAACGGAGTTTTTAACGGAATGACCAAAATGATGGATGGTGGACAATCTCATGGACCATTTCTATTGATTTTCAATGTCCAGGACCAAAATGATGTGTTTGATCAATGTCAGGGACCATTTGTGATTAAAACCCAAACAAATATAAGCCTTTGAATTTTGTAGAAGATAGCCTCTTCCTACGATGCGTCAATTCCTCAGCTTCTGGCAAGAGTGTGCTGATAACTTATTGTAGGCCTATTTGATTGAACGATCTTAGGGTTTAGAGAGAAAGGGGGCCGACGGCAATTAGAGAGATGAGAGAGTGATTTAATTGTGAGGTGTGTTTGTATCACCCCATTGTGCCTTTATTTATAGTAGTAGGATAGGCAAAAACCTTTCCCTTTATGATTACAACATTTAATAGGTAATCAACTCATAATGTGAATATAAGATACATTCCCATATCTACTAGGATTTACACAATCACATTCCTATTCTAATTATGACTGCAACAATTTTGAATTTATACATTTTTTTGCAAGGATAATATATGAATGATATCCATATGACCGTTGAATTAAGAGTTTAGAGTTTTTTTTTTTTTTTTTTTTTTTTTTTTTTTTTTTTGTAGAACTGGATTTGTTTATTTTCTTCACTTCAAATGAATGTCTTAATGATTTTGGATTTGTACTATTTTTTGCAAGGATGATATATGAATGATGTTGTAAAAGATAGATGGTTCGGATCATTAAAATATATTATGAAAGGAGCCCACAAAAGCGTGTGTGAAAAATTATGTAAAAAAAATGGTGCCACTGATCCGTCACCATTATACAATAAAGTAAAAATAAAAAGGATAATGTTAGGGAGATCAAAATTTTAAACTAAATGATGTGTCACCAATAAGAAACAATCACGTTAATCGACACTTAGTTAATAATTCAATCATCAACAACTACATCATTTGGTTTGCAAACTTGGTTTAAAAAATTTGGTCTTCCTAACATTACCCAAAAAATAATTCACATTTAAATTTTAAGCTTGATGTATAGCAAAGTTAGATTGGTTCAACTAAACTTTTCCAAAGAAAAGTAACAAAAGGGTAATTACACTTTACCACATCAAATTTGAGATCGATTTTAGTTTTTTACAACATCTTTAAAACATTTCAATTTCATACCTCAAGTACTATTTTAATTCAATATAATACATCCGTTACATTTTCCATCAATTGATCCGTTAAGAGCTGACGTGGCTACCATATTTGTGCCAAATGGCTGTCAAATTTATGCCACGTAGGAAAAAAAATAATTCTTTAATTAAAAAAATAAAAACTGAAAGCGCAGAACCCCACCCCCACCTCCCCCGCAACCCCTCCCCACCCCTCTTGTCCCTCCCGAGCCTCCCAACCACTTCCCGAGCCTCCACTCTCTTCATCTGCAACCCCACGCACCCTTCTCTCCTGGTGGGTCAAACCCACCCGGGTTGCCTCCAACCCGGATCACCATCTCCTCCTCCTCCACATCTCCACCATGCTTTGCTCTCGCTTTCATACGATCCCACCACCACCACCTTCATCTCCTCTTCCTCAGGTTTGCTCACATGCGCCGATCCCGCCATGAGAGAAGAGGGTAGTCATCATCACGTGATCGACCACTTGATGGGTTTTGCTTCCAATTCCATCTCCTCTTCTACTTTTCGCCACAAAAACCACCACCATCCCTACATGGATCCACAATTCCCTCTCACTCCCACCGCCGCCGTTGAAGAAATCAACGCCAACCCATTTCGGTACCCCCCTCGAAACCTCCACCCCCTCAGAGATTTCGACCACCAGGAACCTCCCTACGACAATCAAGTCGTCGTCTTCAAACCAGAGCCTCTCTCTCTTTGTCCCTTTCTTCTTCCCAACCCACCAACCACCACTCCCAGCACACCCAGCAAACCCAGAACAACACAAACAACAACAATCTCCAGAGATTTTCTTCGCCTGGGATTAATTATGATTCACTAAATTCTGGCGTTAGTGTCGCTTCTGTCCCTTTTGGACCGTTCACGGGGTACGCTTCGATTCTGAAGGGATCTAGGTTTTTAAAGCCGGCGCAGCAGTTGCTGGAGGAGTGGGAGGTGAGGAGGGGTGGAGGGGAGGGAGGTGGTTGGGAGGCTCGGGAGGGAGAAGAGGGGTGGGGAGGGGTTGCGGGGGAGGTGGGGGTGGGGTTCGGCGTTTTCAGTTTTTTTTTTTTTTTTTTTTAATTAAAAAATTATTTTTTTGCCACGTGGTACAAAATTATCAACCACGTGACAGAAATGTAACAGCCATGTCAGCTCAGCTCGTAATGGATCAATGGATGAAAAATATAACGAATGTATTATATTAAAATAAAATAGTACTTAATTTATGAAATTGAAATGTTTTAAAGATGTTATAAAAAATTGAAATCGATCGTAAACTTGAGGTAGGAATTTTCCCACGACCAAATTACAAACCCTTCCTTCCAAATTCAAAAACACATGTCCGCGCTTCTTTTTCATTATCTGAATGCGAATGAATGATATATCACTCAGCTTCGCTCTTCCAAATTTCCAATTCACGTTTCTTCTCATCTAATCTGTCGTTTTGTGTACATAAGAAACACAGCAGAGGCCATGGACTCCGACACCACTCCTCTCCACGACCCTCTCTTGCCTTGGCTCTGGTACTCTCTCTCTCGCTCTCTTACCCTTCAATTTCTTCAAATTGTTACTGAAATTAGTTACCGAACCAGGTCCGTGAAGCAAGCCCTAGAAGATTTTCACTCCGGAAAGGATTCCCGGTCGGATCTCACCAAGCTTCTATCCGACTGCATCGTCGCATTCAAGGACAATGCTCAGTACAGGGACGACATCAGATTTCTCAAGATTTGGTTCCTCTATGTATGTATTAATACACTCCCTCTCTAATTTCTGACCTTTTTTCATACATTTTGCTTGTGTATTTTTTATGGGTCAATTTATTTTTATTACTTTCAATTTTGGTTTTTGTTTAGTTGCCTTGATTATGTTAATAAATATCAAATTTGGTACATTTTTTGGGTTAAAATTTTGAGGAGGTTGTTTAGTTTGTTTGTCAATGTGATTGATATGAAACATTTAATTACTTGTCTTTGTGGATTTGCAGATGGATACCAGTGAAGATTTCGAAAGCGTTTTTCTGGAAATGTTGCACAGGGAGATTTGTGTTGGCCACTCTTTGCTTTATGTCTGGTACGCAACCTTTCTCGAAGCCAAAGAGAAATTGTACGACGCACACATGGTTTACCAGATGGGTATTTCAAGGTCCGCCTCTGTCTCCCGACAGGATTTTGCGTGCGCGCGCGTGTGTCCCGAAATGGAGGTCTGCAGTTTTGTTGTTGAATATAATTATGCTTATGATGTTTCGTGTGGTGGTAGGAATGCTAAACCAGTTGAGTGGGTGGAGAAGGCACATGCCTTATTTCTTGCTCGGATGTATAGAATAGCTTCTTCAGCTCAGAAGGTAAGTGAACCTTGTTTCATGTACGTGTTTTACGTGTAGGCAATTGATATGTTTTACCTTCCCTTCTTCATTGCTCTATATTTTTTTACAACTATTGCTTGAAGTGTTTTGAATAGTTGCAAAGTAAATATGTTGTTGGATGTACGAAAATTGATCAATTTGCATTTCCGTCGTGCAGATTGGAAACGACAAAGCAGTTCCTTTTGGGAGCCTCATTAACCCATGGTCCAGCTCCACCATGAAAGACCTATTGAAGAAAGTTAATCGTCAACTTACAAAATATGATGTGAGATACTTTCTTCCTCATCAAGTCATCATTGGATAATCTCTAATGTTGTCGGATTAAGAGTTATTTTTTGGATTTTGCACACATGACTCAGGGATACCATTCTACTACTAAAGCTTACTCGGGAAAAGTGGCCTTGTCTTCTCTCAAGAACTCGTCCAGGAACAAAACTATTGAGATAGGTGATTCACATTACTGGTTCATTTTCTTTTCTATGTCACAATATATGAGTTGAGACATAAATTTTTACTTCTAAGTTCTAACTTCTTAGCTAAGTAAGATGGTTTTTAACTTTTCTTATGAAGTAGTTCAGGAATGCTAGGCTTCTAAACAAAAAACTCGTAAGTATCTTGTGCTGAAACCCACTAATGCTCGGTTGAACTTGGGTTTAGAAGAAGACATTTCTCAACTTAAATTGTTTAATGAGATTTTACAGATGGATAGACATTTAGTCTTTTCTACTGTCTGTTTGCATTTTGCCTTCGATGTATAAGAAAGACGTTTATTCTCATTTTTCAATCTCATCAAGCACACATCCTTGAGCATCCGGTTATCAGATAGAAATCATGTTGGAGGATATGTCATCATCTCTATGTTAGGGTCCTGTGACTGTTATGGTTTTTGCCAATACCAACAAGCAGTTCTATTTATACGCAACACAACCTCAGTTAGCTGTAATCTCAACTGTTTGGAGTTTGCTTCATGGACCCTTACCGGATATGCAGTTCATATCCTGATCAAGAGTCTTCTCTCGAAGTTTTAATGCATCACTCATTTCTCTTTTATTTTAATTTTAATTTTAATTATTTATATTCTCTATTTCACTCAAGAATTGGACTATTACCAACTTCACTACTAGGTGTTACCACCTGAGCTAGGGCCGAGGGAGCTAGAATCTTCTTGGATATTCAGAACATTCAGTTCAATCAAATTAATTGAGTGTTTTGGTTTTTCAAATATTCTTCCATTTTATCTATTGATGCTCCATTTGAAGGTAGAAGGTTAACGTATTATGTTCATTACCCATATTGTGGTACTCATAGGTCGTACGAAGTACCAGATCACTGGTTGTGCAGGCCAGGGTGGCTTTGCTCAAGTGTATAAAGCATATGTCAACTGTAATCCTGAAGATGTTGTTGCATTGAAGGTAAAATCTACCAGACTTCTTACTCTCCTAATGATGACCAGTGTATTACCGGATAATTTCAGTTTTGGAAATCTGTGGCAGATACAAAAGCCTGCTTTCCCTTGGGAGTTCTATATGTATCGTCAACTTGATCAACGGATCTCAGACAAGGAAGTAAGCATTGTCTGATCCTCCAAGTTTTTTATTGGTAGTTGCTGGTTCTGTTTATTTTACAATTGATATGTTATTGTATCAGAGGTCAAGCTTTGGGTTTGCTCATAGAATGCATCTCTATCCCGACTGTAGCATTCTCGTCTCCAACTATCTTGCTAGTGGAACACTTCAGGTTAGTTAAACATACATCATACCAATTTTCAAGTCTGCCATACTCTTGTCATGCTTATTGTAACCTAAAGATCTTGTGCAGGATGCAATAAATTCATATGCCTTCAAAGGCAAGTCCATGGAAGAAGTGTTATGCATTTATTACACCATAGAAATGCTCTACATGCTAGAAACTCTGCATGGTGTTGGCATCATTCATGGAGATTTCAAGCCTGATAATTTGCTTATTCGTTATGCTAGGTAACAAACATTCTCCCTTGTACATCTTGAGCGTTACAACAGCAGACTGGTACTTGAACATATAGAAAACTGGACCTTACTAACTATATTTTACTCACAATCTGATTTTTCATCTCCCTTCGTGTGTCCCCTCTTAGAGGTCATTACTTATTAGTAACATTGATTGTCATTCTTTCTTTTTCTAGTCTTATTCTTACTGCATACTCTGGTGATAGGACGTGTTTTTAGCTTAAGTTTCTATTAGTTAACCTATGCCTTGCGTGGGAGACAGTTTCTTATCTTCAATAGTAACATGGGACAATTTTATGCTAGCTCGTACGTGCAACTTATTTTAAGAAGTTTAATACAGAGAGGAAAAAAAATCCAATTTTCATTTAACAGCTTGATCGTGTGTTATGAAGCTTACCCATTTGCATCATCAATTAAATTACCATTTGGCAGGAATGGCCTCACAAAAGCCAGATCTTGTGACATAACTGACTTTACAGAAGAAGAATTTCGTGAGAGAAGTGGTCCGTGGCTTGATCAGGTTATTTCTGAGACTAGTATCAGATTGAAGACTAGTATTCAGCTTAGTTTTTATGATTAATCTGGGGTTATCTTACAGGGTCTATGCCTTGTCGACTGGGGAAGAGGGATAGATCTGCATCTCTTTCCTGACAATGTGGAGTTTACGGGAGATTGCAGGACTTCTGGATTTCGTTGTGTGGAAATGCAAGAGAATAGGCCATGGACATATCAAGTATAGTCCACGTTTTGTTTTTCTATTCTAAATTCAGTCAACATTTTCTTATATCTAATTTGTGTAACTTCTTGTTACCAGGTAGACACATACGGACTCTGTGTTGTTGTCCATACGATGCTGCATAATTCTTACATGGAAATTGACAAGAAACCATCACCCGAAGGTGGTCACTTCTATCTGCCCAAGTCATCTTTTAAAAGGTACCTTTCTCTCAGTCCTGCATACATGACCATTTGTCCATCTTATCGATTTTTGTTTCGTTCCAAAACTTGGTCGTTACATTAGCAAAGGTTGCCTAAAAATGAGAAAGTCTTGCATTGGGTTGTAACATGAGCAATGCAAATGCAAACACATCTCTTCCATCTCCTATCTTTACTTTCACTCTTTAGTTTATGTTTTGACGATTTTGATTTCAATTCTTGTTGTTCAAATGAGCTCAGATACTGGAATGTCGAACTCTGGAGGAACTTCTTTAAGAAATTGCTTAATAGTAGCCCCGGCTGTAACCACAAGAAGCTGTTGCAGGATCTGAGGGAGTCCTTCCAGGATTACTTGTGCTCGGAGCCTCAGCTTATAAGGAAACTAAGCGATTTACTGGTCAAGCAAAGGGCCTCACTGTGTTCTGCTTAATTACCCAATCGTTCCTCCTGGCTGAGCTCATCTCAGGGAGCATCTGTTAATTTAACTCCCAAACTTTGTCGGAAGATTCAGGAGATGTATGTTGTCTCAAAGAAATGCGCTTGTTGTACATGTGTTTACCGGATTATGGAATCAAAAGTTGTCTCCAAATATTTTGCAAACGCCATACGATTTTGTCCAGGGAAACAAACTAACAAATCGTAGAAGCAAACAGAAACAAGCGAGACCAATAACTCGAAACCCTAATGCCAAAGCTAAAATGCAACAAGAAGGAAAAACAAGGCTGCAGAAAACCACATAAAGCAATGACTAATTAAAGCAACCTGCGCAGCGACAATCTAGTTAATGAAACAAAAACCAAAGGAAACCGTTAGGTTGTTTCACCGAAAACTTCCAGAGTAACTATACAAGTTTCTCTACTCCATCGGAACTTCATTGAACAACTTTTACATGATCCAGTATTAATTTACAATATCAAACTGTATGAAATGGACTTGTCCCCTTATTCTTGGTTCTAGACCAATTGACATTCTTAATTTTATGATGATTATTACTAATTTAATTCATGTATAGGTAGGAGCTGCCGCACTAGGAGGCGAAGACAGAGGCGTTGCTGCTGGCACTGCGGCAATGCTTGGGGCGGAAGCAGATGCACCGCCACTGTCACAAGGATATTCGAAGCAATCAACAGGATGCTCGAGTATGGCATTACATTCTTTCTGGGTCCTCTGGTAAGGTTTCTCAGGTAAACAGTTACGGCGTTCATCAAAGGCAATGCCTTTCGATGTCAAATTCTGGCAGGTCCCCTCTTCCTCACAGAAATAGTTGTAAGAGAATGTGAAATTCGCCAAGTTTGGCAGACAACAAACTCCAGCGGGTACAATCCCGGTCAGCTTATTGTGGGCCAAATTTAGTTGCTCCAAATGAGAAAGCCCCGCCAAGCTGTAAGGTATAGGACCAACAAGCTTGTTGTAGCTCACATCCAACACCCTCAGTTTGTACAGAAACCCAACTTCTTGGGGCAAACACCCTGACAAACTTGTGTTAATTAACAACAGTTCCTCTAACGTATCTGCGAAATTGACTATGCTTGAGGGAAGGCACCCGCCAAAGTTGTTATTAGCAAACACCACTACACTGGCTGAGCTTCCACCCAATGTCGCTGGAATTACACTGGTGAGGCGGTTGTTATTAACAAATATGGCATCGAGTTTTTTTCTGAAAAGTTCTGGGGGTAATGGCCCTTCAAACTCATTGTACCGAAGATCAAGATAGTTTAAGGTAGGAAGAGAGAGGACAACTGTGGGGAAAGGGCCTACAAATCTGTTGTTACTAAGATCAAGCTCGAAAAGGAGCGTAAGGTTGGCCATACTTTGAGGGAGGATGCCACAAAAGCGGTTGCTATTTAGATGGATGAGTGCAAGATCCGACAACAGGCCAAATTCCTCAGGGAGAAATCCGGCGATGTCCCTATGGTTAAGGTCGATGCCAGAAACAACTTGGATTTTGGGGTCATCAAGAGCTGGTGAACAATACACACCCATGTAGTTACAAACCGAAGGACCAACCCAATTGGTTGTGATGTTGTATGGATCAGAGTAAATTACGTGCTTCCATGCTTGGAGAGCAAGAAAAGCTCGGTAGAGTCTTGGGTTTGAATCATCGGATGCTGCAGCAGGATGGGGATGGTTGTGGTGCCCGCGGTGGCTATGATGGTGATGAGAGACATAGAAGTGGCTGCTGCTGCGCTTTGCAGCAGCAGCCAGACTGAAATTGCTGAACAGACAAGATAGAACTAGAAGGAAAGTTAGGAGCAATGAAAATACATGGCTGGCAATGGAAGAAGGTGAAAAGGAAGACATTCTTCACTCTATCCACACACCTTGGTGAGTTGGTTTGAGATCGATATGGTAGGACTTGTAGAGGTAGTGAAGAGCTTCTGTTTATATATACCTTCGGAGCTCTCCCTCCCCGCTCCCATTCAATTCAAGTAATAAGTAGCCCACGCAGACATAATATCCTAGTCTCATGTTTAATCATGTTCGTGTACATGTGACTCAATGTAGACAGATAGAACTGTTCCTCAGACAAGATGATAACACAGAAAGAAAATGTTACATGGTATCGACATACAAGTTACAGCGACAGTTAACCATTAAAATTGCCCCGAGAGATAAAGATGAATGTTTTTGTGTTTGACATATGAAAATATGATGGCAACACAGTTTGACAAAGTGGTGTTTTATAAAATATAATGGCTGTAGGTAGAATAATTGATAAGGATTAAGGACCTAACTCCTCCTTCCTTCCATGTAACTTTCACAGTTGTTTCAAGTGGAGCTGGAGAAAGACAGCTTCAAACTCCCCCAAGACCTGGAGAGGGTGGATTTCTTCAAGCTCAAGGAAATGTTGTTGCAATCGAATTGCGGCCGCATCAAGTAGTTCAAGATATGAAGATCATACGTCCCTGTCTTCCTTGAATGTTTGTCTGCCTGAAAATGGAGAGAGAGAGAGAGAGAGAGAGAGAGAGAGAGAGAGAGAGAGCAAATCTTCAAGCTAAAGCATTTAAATCTTAAGAGTCTGCACTGAATTATGGAAAACCAGCCATCTGTTAAGGTTGTCCAGCCATAATTTGTTATATAGCTAGGCAGTGAATTTGTAGTATTAGCACAAAAACCAAGGGTTGCGGAACTTGAGACCCATTTGATCCGGTTCTCCTAGACTCCATGGTCCAAGAAAATCGTGGTCACTCACCATTTGGTCTTAATCCAACAGTAGGCGGGCGTTTAATTTTTGTTGTAGTGGTAATTTCTTCTCCATCGTTAGGTTAAGATCCAAAGGTAGGGAACCTAATTCTGTTAAATCATAGGGTCTAGGAGAATGGTACTCGTGATAAGCATTTTGTTGATTTTTTTTTATGCTTGAGATATGGAAAATGTATAGAATAAACGAGAAATGAGGGATGAAGAAAGGTGACTGGAGAGAGGTAAATAAATAAAAAACAAAAGAAAACTAAATCTTGAAAGAGAAAACAACTTGAAATAGGCTTTGGTTTTTAAGTTTCTCTGTCTATCATTTTTTTATACATTTCTTATACATCTCTCTCACCATCTTTTATCCACTCTTCCTCGTTTATATTTTCTACCAAATTCCTTATATCAATTTCCAAACACCTCTAACAAAAGTAGGACCCACTAACATTCTAGGGACCATGTGTGAATTATCTCTTTAATAGAAGTAGAGCCACCAATATAAGTAGGTCACATAATAGAGGGGTCGTTCACATGTGATCTACAAAATACATCCTTGCTAGCATTTTCCCATCTAAAAACCAAAAACCAAAAAATTAGCAATCGGCCCTTGGGGTTTAGGATTTAAAGCCATTCACCGGTTAACATTCACCCCTATCAAGATCATTCACCGGTTAACATTCACCCCTATCAAGATCATTCACCTGTTAACATCATAGATTTCTTTTGATTGAAACGAAGTAAAGTTGTTGCCCCCGCTGCTAACTGCCGGGCAAGTTGAAAATCTTGCCCTAAAACAAATTCATTAGGCCCTTCACAAGTTGAAAATCTTGGATCAAGTCAGGCCGCCTGATCACGCGTCTAGCCCAACCTTTGGCAAAACAATGCAACACCATATATCGGGGCATACCTTCCCAAGAATCGCGCCTACAAGAGCAGCAGCCTAAATAACTACACCCAAAAAATGAAACTAGAAAAGTATGAAACGAAATTCGCCACAACACAGGAGGCGTAAAGGAATGCGAAATTTAGAAGAAACCACCATCTATTCTCAACAAAGGAACGCTTAAAAATGTAAAAGCACTTCCATTCAGAGCTCAACAACTGATAACAAGCACCCAAAATGTAACTATTACTTTCTAATAACAGATCCACAAACATTTGGAAACATAAAAGCACTTCCGTTCATCCAAATTCTTCAACTAGAGTCCGTGCTCACACAACAACTAATGATTTCGTCAACATAGCATATCATTAACCACCGCCGCCAGACCCATACTTTTTGCCAAGAAGTACGACTTGCAGCTTGTCATAGCCAGCAAGCACACCGGCACCTGCAACAGCACGCAATATGTTTGCTCCAGCACCCTTAAACAGCGACTTAGCACCTTCGTTTTTTATGATTTGCTTAAATGCATCCAAAGAGCTATTGTATTTCACAGCTTCTCCTGAGGTCATCATCATCCTTCTGCGCACTGTGTCTAAAGGGTAAGCAGCTAATCCAGCACCGATTGTAATTCCCCATCCCAGCAAGAAGCTAGCAAAGAAGCTATCCTGTAAATCACCATGTGAAAAACAGCAATGAACATCAACATGCCCTTGATGTGTTAATATCCAGTGAACTAAGCACAGATTTACATATATCATTTTCCTATACATGCTTAAGGGGCACAGATTCAAATCCAATACCGTAGCAAATAGGCCAAACAGTAGCAACTTCACCGCCTCATATATATACAGAACAGATATTGCGAATGACATACATATACAGAATTAACCAAAATTCCAACAGCCGTTGGAGCCAATTCCCAGTACATATTGATCCTTCACCGCCTTATTTTGGGCAAGGCAGGCTGCGGTCAAAGCAACTCCATGAGTAGCCATGTAGAAAATGATTCAAGCAGCTAACTGCCTTTAATGTTAATGTAAACAATGTCCCTTTACTACCCCTCAATTTATAATGAAAAACAAGGGAAACATCAACAGTATAAGGGAATCACACAGCCGAAACTATCAAATAGCTCCGCACAAAAAAATATCCCTATAGGGAACAAGATAAAAAGATTTAACATACCTGCAGACCACCAGTTAGAACCACAGGTTTCAGAGAATCGTACAATCCAAAGTAAAGCCCACGGTACACAATAATTCCAACACAAGAGACGTTGAATCCTCGATATAACCCAGCAATGCCATCAGACTTGAGGGTTTTCTTGTAAACATCAACCAAACCATTAAACTGCCTTTCACCACCCTTCTTGGCAGCCTTGGCATCATTTGCCAAACGTGTTCTTGCATAGTCCAGAGAATACACAAAAAGAAGAGATGAAGCACCAGCAGCACCACCTGATGCCAGGTTCCCAGCGAACCACTTCCAGTAGCCATCCTTATTCTTCTTGAAGTTGAAAAGCCGCTTGAAGTAATCCTTGAAAGCAAAGTTTAAGGCCTGAAACACAAGTTTAAACAACTTAGAATGGCAATTAAAGGGAAATGCTCAATGGAAACACAACAACACAAATATATGGGAGCATGAAGTAATACAGACAACGTCGGATGACTAAAGATACGTAGATCTCATGTGAAAGAAAATTGACCTGGGTAGGGAAGTATCTGATAACATTGGCAGTGTTTCCTCTCCACAGAGAAAGGACACCTTCATCCTTAATTGTTCGGGCAAAGCAGTCAGTTATACCCTTGTATGGTTCAGAAAGTCGACCAGCCTTGATCACCGCATCCTGATTCTGTATCAGTAGTTTAACACGCTCAATAGGAGCAGCAGCAGTTTTGGAAACAGCCGCAGATACACCTCCCATGAGAAAATCGATAGCAAAACCAGCTGCACCTTTCTCTGCTGGGGCCTGCGCCATAATTGGGGACAAAGAAGAGACTTGTGCAAGGGCAGTGCTGTCAAAAGTTGGCAGCAGGGGGCTCTGCAAAGCTCCATTGGCATAAGCACCATTCATCCCATAGTTTCTTGTGTGAATCTTGGGGGAAAGCCTGCATATGAGGTAAGACTGCCCATGTATTTTCTGAAATACCGATGGATACGACGACCCATCATCCATGATTATAACTCAAGCCAGTGACCTGCACAAGAACAACATGATTTCAAATACAGGCATGCCAAATACATCTACACGAGATGTCCGTATTGAGTATTCCGTAAATGATACACATGATACAATGACACAGAAAAATGAAATAATATAATTCTTCGCACATGCTTAACTAACGGAATTATTTTTTCTCCATAAAATAGTCAGTTGTTGAAAATTATAAACAATGCTCCGGAAAGCAGTGTATTACAATTACTTACTATCTTGAAAGCAGTGTAATACTACGCAGATCCAAGATTCTAACATCGGGTGGTCCTAATCAAGGTACGCTAAGCACTAGTCAGGCGATGAGTTAGGGCATGTGCCTAGAGCATAGATGGGTCCTAGGAGCTTAGGTAGAAAGTAAATTTATTAAATATTATACAAATAAGTGCCTATTTACACTTAAAAAAAACTATACTTCATTGAGAGTTTGGGTTTACTATTTTAATTAGGTTTATTATTTAACATATAACATACAAAAAATATCAGAATTTTGCTTTAGTATTTTAGTGATTTTAGTGGTACGAGATGAAAATTCAAGTAATTATGAGTTTGTATACTTTACGCAATATTTTTCAAAGATGGTATGAATTTATAGTGAATTTAAAAAATAAAAAATAAAGGCGTCAAACATATGGTATAAAAAATATTGGTTGAGTAATACACCATAACTTTACTAGTTAAAATGCTAGGTGGCATAACCTAATTGGACAACAATTAAAAAAAATGGGGAGTTGGTCATGTGAGAAATGGAGAGAGAAAGTCTTTCTTCTTTGTTGGAACTTGGAAAGGTCCAAGAACAGCATAGCCATGGTGGTCTTCGTGTTCCTCTTCATCTTCTTCTTAGTTCAAAGCTTTTGTTTCACAGCATCTGCCAGCCATGATGGTCTTCTCTCTTCCACCACCTATCCAGACCGTTGGGTGGTCCTCGGAGGTCCTCACAGACGCTTCTTCAGACTTCCAGTTGGTCCGAGATCACTGGGTCCATGAATGGGTCCGCCCCTGACAACTAATAAATACTGGTATAGTCTACAATAATTTGAGCCAGATTACGTAATTAACTAAGAACTCAAGTGCAATTTCCAAAAAAGTTTGAACTTTAAAGTTTGGGCATCTCGGTAACCAAAATATTAGTGTTAGAAATTCCATGCATTTTCATAACAAACACAAAAATTAGAGGTGTTAACAACAATAACAGCAAAAACAACCACCAGATAAGATCGGCCGCCAAATTTAACCACAATCAACAAGTCAACACATTCCCTTAAACATCCGAAAAAGGGTTGTTTGGTTGGCGAGAAAAGTCGGGAAAATTAAGAGAGCACAATTCTCAACAGGATTTTCTCGGGAACCAAACAAAGCGGAAGAGAAAGAAAAAACCATAACCTGCGAGATGATCGGCGAGGAGGAAGAGAGTGACAGCCGGTCAAAGAAGAAGAGAGCGAGCGTCGAGCAACCGAGTGCTTCTCGGTCAACTAGGAAATGACGGAGGTATATAAACGGGGCGCCATCAGGAGACTGGGGACAATTAGGGTTATCTGGAATGACTGTTTTACCCTTATTCTGCCTTTAAATTATCGGCTTGGCCATTTTGGCGCCCTGTAAACGAGCAAACCAGAAGTCCAAGAACCTAGGTTTCTCTAATTTTGTTGTTTTCTCTACCGCACGTGCAAAGAGAGCCTTTTCCTTTAGTTTTCTACAAATCTCCTGCTACAGGCTCATGTGTATGATGTTGTAATTCATAAATGAAATTTAATGTGGATGGCCACCCATTCTATCTACAACTCATCTACAACTCACCCCATTACAACTCATCATACTACAACTTTGTCTAACACTCAAGCTTTGCCTATAAAAACAAAGGAGCAAATGAAGAAAGAGAAAAGACATGGAAGAAAGAAAGATGAATGTAGAGAAAGAGAATAGAGGAAATTATGGAGGAATGTAAAGAGAGGAAGAAGAGATGAGAGAGTGGAGAGAGTTATGGAGGAATGTAAAGAGAGGAAGAAGAGATGAGAGAGTAGATAGAGTTTTATTTGTGCTCCTATTATTCTAGATTATAAATGAAAGCACCACTGCTACCCCGAGGACGTACTCCAGTCAAATTGATTGTAGAGGAACCACGTAAATATTGTGTCTTATATCATTTATTCCACTGCACACATACCGCCAATTTTACTACACGTTATCAGCATGAGGAGCTCTCGTGTTAGTGGAAAGCACAACGCCATAAATCCGGTAAAGCCTACCTACCTCTCACCTCTGTCAGCTGGAATCTCACAGATAAAAAAATCTTTTCATTTCATCTTCAAATCTATGTACTACTGATTTTCTTGAAGCAACTATACATCTAGTTGTATGATTGTATATCATGCTTTGCAGAAGCAAAAGGGTACAAACTCAAAATTCGTAGAAAATCTGATAGCCATGTAAACAGCCTATGAACTCCAACTTGCTGACCTCAGATTGAAATACTTTCTTCTTGAAAGTTGTTCGTCCGCCCAGTATATATAACATATCAAATTTTCAGAAAATTTCAATGGTGTGATCGTCGCAGATGTATGAAACACCAACCCAGTTTTCAATTTTCTCAAAAAACTGGACAGCCCCTTTATGAGTACCAAAACTCAATTTTCAATAGCTCATATCGAAATTGTTTCTTCACAAAAGTTATTTGGTATCCTCTTATCCTTATCATATTAAAAGTTGAGCCAAATCTAACGGTTTGATCTTCTCATAAGTTGTAGGCACTACTCTTAACACCAATTGAGACTTATTGTTATTATTACTTCCTGAGTAACTAAAAGGACTTAGAGTTGTGAAAATAAAAATAAAAAATAAAAAAATAAAATAAAAGGGATGATACAAAAGGAAGTGGCATACAAAGAAAAATAAAAGAACAAAAAAAATGATGGAAACTTAATCATCACCCTTTTCTATTATTGCTTTATTTATGTGAATGATGCTGGTTTAAAACCCTTTCACAAGTTTCATTTACTTAAAAGCAATTATTTACCATGGCTGGAATTACCGCCTTTTTGCTTTAAGTTTTGATTTATTTATGTGAATGGTGCTGAATTAAAGTCATTGTCACAAGTTTTATTTACCATGGCTGGAATTACCGCCTATTACTTTAATTTATGGGTAAATTACACTTTCATACCTCAGGTTTGTTGTCACATCCCGACCCGGGGTGGATCACTTCCCGGGCCCGCTCCACCACCGTAGCACGATATTGTCCGCTTTGGGCCTCGACCACGCCCTCACGGTTTTGTTTCTGGGAACTCACGAGCAACTTCCCGGTGGGTTACCCATCCTGGAAGTGCTCTGGCCCCATTCTCGCTTAACTTCGGAGTTCCTACGGAACCCGAAGCCAGTGAGCTCCCAAAAGACCTCGTGCTAGGTAGGGATGAGAATATACATTTAAGGATCACTCCCCTAGGCGATGTGGAATGTCACAATCCACCCTTCTTAGGGGCCCGACGTCCTCAACGGCACACTTCCGGCCAGGGATTGGCTTTGATACCAATTGTCACATCCTAGCCCGGGGTGGATCATTTCCCGGGCCCGCTCCACCACCGTAGCACGATATTGTCCGCTTTGGGCCCCGACCACGCTCTCATGGTTTTGTTTCTGGGAACTCACGAGCAACTTCCCAGTGGGTTACCCATCTTGGAAGTGCTATGGCCCCCTTCTCGCTTAACTTCGGAGTTCCTACGGAACCCGAAGCCAGTGAGCTCCCAAAAGGCCTCGTGCTAGGTAGGGATGAGAATATACATTTAAGGATCACTCCCTTGGGCGATGTGGGATGTCAGAATTGTGCTCTATTTCAATTCCTTACAACATCTTTAAAACATTTCACTTTCATGCCTTAAGTACTATTTTATTTCAAAATAATACCTCCGTTACATTTTCCATCCATTGATCCGCTAAATGCTGACCTGGCTGCCACATATATGCCACGTGGTAAAAAAAAAATTTAAATTTTTTTTAAAAAAAAACCTGAATTTTTACACAAAAAAAAGAAGAAACACAGCGACCCACATCTGCAAGAACAAGAAGAAGAGGAAGAAATAAAGAAAAAAACCCCAAAATCCCACCCGAGCCACCCCTCCCAAAAATCCCTCATCACCCACCCTCGAAAATCCCACCCAAGATTAGGTGGATCTACCACAAAATCAGTCCAAAAATCATCTCAAACTCAAAGTATTTTCTAAACTCACCCACACTGTAAATCACCAGATCGTGGAGGGAGGAGGGTCGCGCGAGGAGAGGGGAGCTGCGTTTCCGGCAGAGGGGCGGGAGGAGGGTCGTGGGGGGGTTGGTTTTTTTTTTCTTTTCTTCCTCCCTCTTCTTCTTCTTCTTCTTCTTCTTCTTGCTGTAGATGCGGGTCGCTCAATTTTTAGTTTCAATTTTTTTTTTCTTTCTTCCTCCATCTTCTTCTTCTTCTTCTTCTTCTTCTTGCATATGTGGATCGCTGGGAGGGAGGGATAGTTTCAATTTTTTTTTCTTTCTTCCTCCCTCTTCTTCTTCTTCTTCTTCTTCTTCTTCCAGATCTGGTCGTTGGGGTATTCAATTTTTTTTTGTGTAAAAATTCATGTTTTTAAAAAAGAATTTAATTTTTTTGCCACGTGGCAGACATTTGGCAGCTACGTGGCATATATGTGGCAGCCACGTCAGCATTTAACGGATCAATGGATGGAAAATGTAACGGAGGTATTATTTTGAAATAAAATAGTATTTAAGGTATGAAAGTGAAATGTTTTAAAGATGTTGTAAGGAATTGAAATAGAGCCCAAACCTGAGGTATGAAAGTGTAATTTACCCTTAATTTATTTATGGGTGAAGTGCCAGTTTAGTCCATGAACTATCACCTTAGTGAAAATTAAGTCCCTGAATTATTTTTTACGTAAAATAAGCCCTTAAATTCATTAAAAATTGCTAATTTCATCCCTACTATTATATTCAAAGCTATTTTATCCAATTTTTCATCAACTTAAGTCACTTGACACACTTTAGAGTGTAATACCGTTATTTTCTTGCCTATAAGCCCTTAACATTTCATATAGGTTGCGAATCTAATGTCTAAATTACCATCCGAAACTAACTTACACTATTTCTTATGAAAAACTACCAATTTACCCTCCAAAGTTAACTCCATACACTATTTCATTATGAAAAACTATCAATCTACCTTCAAATGTGTATCACATGCAAGTAATATGATTTAAATTGACGGAAAATTGAATATAGTAGCTTCGAATATAATATTAGGGATGTAATTGGCAGATTCTTATAATTCAATGACTGATTTTTCTGAAAAAATAGTTTAGGGACCTAATTTTTACTGAGGTGATAATTCAGGGACTAAATTGGCAGTTCACCCTTTATTTATTGTACTTCTTTTTGTTACAATGAGTATATATAGGACCCGAAGTTCCTTAACCAGAACAGAACCTGCAGTTTCTTGATCCTCATCATATAAAATGATTGGACCCGAAGTTCCATCATGTAAAAAATCGGACATGAATTTCCTCGATCATCATCATATAAAAAGATCGGGCATGAAGTCCCTTAATCCTCATGATCAGACATGAAGTTCCTTGATGAGTACCGTCAGTTGAAGTGCTGCAGTGCGACAACTTAATTGTAATAAAGGTCATAAGAGTCTCAGTCCACAAACAATTAAATAAGGCCCAAAAATTCCTTGATTCATGTAAATGATGATATAATCCATGTATATTTGCTAGAGAGTTTACATCTCAAATTTTTGAAGATTATTGCATGTCACTGGGCATTGATGTTGAACACCATGTTTCTTATGTCCATACTCAAAATGGTTTAGCAGAAGCATTTATTAAGCAAATGAAATTGATTACACGCGCTCTGCTCATGAAAACAAAATTGCCAGTTTCTACATGGGACATGCCATTACATGATGCATTATTAGTTCGGTTGAGACCTGTTGCCAACCATCAATACTTCTTAGTACAACTCATGTTTATGCACTAGCCGAACATTATACATTTTACAAGTTTTTGGTTGTGTTATCTATGTGCCTATTTCACTACCACAACGTACTAAAATGAGGCATCAACGTAAACTGGGAATTTATGTTGGATTTGATTCACCATCTATCATTCAATATTTGGAACCCTTGACTGGGGATATGTTTATTGCACAGATTGCGGGCTTTCATTTTGATAAGACAGTTTTTCCCGCCGTTAGGGGGAGGAAAGACCGTTCCAGAAGAACGACAAGAATTATCGTGGAATGTACCTACTTTGTCTTATTTTGATTCATGAAGATATCAATGTGAAAATGAAGTGAGAATAATTGTTCATCTTCAAAGTATTGCCAATCAAATGCCAGATGCATTTAATGATGCAACGAAAGTGATAAAATCACATATACTAGCTATAAATGTGCCTGCAAAAATTGATGTCCCTGTTGGACAAAATAATGTGGCAGCAAATGATTTATCTGTTGCACGCCTGAAGCGTGGCAGACCCTCAGACTCAAAAGATTCAGTCTTTTGAAAGAAGAAGAATATGGCACTATTGAACTATTGCATTCCTGAAGAATAACTATTGCATGTCGGAAGCATGACAGTCGCCGCATGGATATACGTCCCAAAAGGACAATCCATGGACATGGGAATGTTGATGTCTCATGCATCAAGCATGATAGATGTATAGGTTCTAATGACTCAACTCCCAGAAGTGGAGATTAAAATCTAAGCTCTATAACGCTCAAGAATAGGTTATGATCCGCATTCTCTAAACTATGACTGTCCTGGAAGAGATAGTATAATGCACTTGAAAAAGCAATAGATATCCAAAGAAATGAAAAGCTTTTATACATGTGCATCCACATGAGAATATGGGATCACGGATTGATGATAACCAATGGTAATTTTGGTTTTTACAAGTAGCTACTAAATTCATCAATGAGCTGTGTTAATATCAAGGTATTAAATATCGATGATATCGGAAATATCGGTAGTCCAAAAACACGGAAATATCGATGGAAATATCGGGATATTATCGATATCGATAAAAATAATATGGAAACCAAGGAAATTGTAAGAAAAACTTGGAAATTTTTATTGAAACTTTGCAGGATGTTTATTTAGTCAATTATCTATTAGTTTATCACAAAAAATTGGAAGGAAATGCATTGCATGATGGATTTAACTGATTTAAGTTGATTATATAGCGAGCTGGCAAACATTGTGAGTGTAGAAAATATGTAGTAATTAATGAAAGAAGTTTAACCACACCATAATCATTTATATATAATGAATTAGTACAATATTTTACACTTTATACATTGCATGGTAAGATACATGAGTGACTTAGTACCACATAGAGTTCCTATGAGGTTCAAAATTTTCACTATCTTCGTCATCTCTATGTGTAGAGTAAGTGTATTTTAGCATATTTTCACAAAAACATAAGAGATATGGTGGTCAAGGTTCGAATCCCCTTTGTATTTTTTTAAATATAGAAATTTATCCTAGATAATAAATATTAGCTTGCAAGCCTTGCAGACATCTTAACAACCATATAAATATTACAGGCTGAATATGTAATTACAAACACATCTATAGCGACTTGGATAAGGTCTAGGTGTGTGGTTGACAAAGGGAGGGGTTTGAATCCCCTTGGTGTTTTTTTTTTCTTTCTTATTTTCTTTTCCTTTTCCTTTTTTTGTTCTTTTGTTTTCTCCTGCCTTTCAACTAAATAATTCATAATTTAAATTTATATAACCTTTATATATATATAAAATATATCTCAAACTTTTAAAATTATAAAACACCTACATAGTGTGGGTGGATCTCAAACTTGGACAACTTTTTAAAATATAAAGAACCCACTACGTGGGTTTTCATAATTAAAACATGACCACAACTTTTTAAAATACAAAGAACCCACTACGTGGGTCTCTCCCCTACCCCGAGACCCCATTTCCTTCTCTCACTCTCTTCTCTGCACTGTCTCTCTCTCAAAACCCTCTTACCTCTATCCCTCTCTTGCCGTGACCACACACACACACGCAGCAGCACCATCTGCTCGACTCGAGCAGAGACCATCATCACACATCATCAGTCTTCTCTCTCCCGCCTCTGCGAGAATGGCGGAGCCCATAACTCTCCGGCGAGTCTTCTTTGATTTTCCGGTTAGGTAAGTCTCGGATCTCTCTCTCCGTGTTAGTGTGAAGCTCAAATTAGTTCGATCTGCTGCACTGCCCTTCGTTCACCACCGCAGAAAGAACAGACAGGGAGCGAGCGAGCGGAGGGGAGACACACCACACCTACCCCACCGTGACCTCCACCACAGTGGCGCACACTCCGGCGAGCACCATCACCACCTATGAGAGGCGCAGATCTTGGCAGCTGCGACGACGGAGTTCGGCTGCCGTTCCGACGACGGAGAGAGAGCGATATTATCAATAATATTGATAATATCGCGATCTTATCGAAAATATCGCGATATTATTGATATTATCGATAATATCACGATATTTAGACGAAAACCATTTGGATACCTATTAAAATATCGGTCCGATGAAAAACCGATAATATCGGCGATATTATCGGCATTTTATTCCTTGGTTAATATTGAGTCCCGTTTTTTTTTCGTCGACGAAAGGAAAAATTATTGGCCAAAAATGGAGAAAGGCAATTCCATTACAATTTTGTAAGAACGTGGAAAAATGGACCTATATATTTGTACATAATACAAATAGCCAAAAGATGTTGAACCAATGAGGTTACATGTGGGTAGACCTGGCATTTTCAAGCCGACCCGACCCGTTAAAATTAGTTTTCAGGTGAGTGATAAACGGGTCGGGTGGTTAACGAGTCAACCCGTTAAATAATGAGTCATTTTGGGTGAACCCGCGAAACCCGTTAACCACCTGTTTCACCCATTTATTGAGAACTTTTGTGTAATTTCAATAGTCAAAACCCTCAGTCCCTCTTCACTCTCTCTCACGCACCTGTTTCATGTCGTTACTCTCTGAGAGGTCGGTGTGCTCCTTCTCTTCTAGCTTCGGACCTCCGATTATCTCCCTTATCTTCTTCCCTCAAAAATTTTACTGAACTCCACCACTCTCTCTCTAGTAAGCTTCAATTCCCTTCCACCTCTTCTTTCATTTTTTACTTTTGTTGTGCAAATTATGCTTTCTCTGTGTGATTAGATTGGAGATTTTGGGTTTCTAGGGTTTTTGATGATGATTAAATTGCATCTCAAGTTGCTTTTCAAGAAGACCATGAAGTTGGGGGATTCTAAAATCTCTTGCCCTTCTTGCAACTGCGATTGCCCTCCTCTTTTGTCCCTCCTCAAGATTGCTCCTGGTAATCCTCTATTTCTCTAAAAAATGGGTTTTTTGTTGTTTTGGATCCGATTTCTTATGTTTTTGTTTCTGGGTTCTTCTGAAAGTGTGGATTTTTATTGATTGGAATTTGGAATGAAATTAATGCTTACCCATGTCATCAATTTGGGGGTTTGATCTTTGTTTTTGCTAATTTTGGATTTGGAGCTGCTCATGTATTGGATTATATGTGACAAATGGAACCCAATTCAGATTTAGATTTATTTTTGCTAATTTTGGATTTGGAGCTGCTCATGTATTCGATAGATTTGTGGCGTTGAACCCAGTTCATGGTTTTGAATCATAATTAGATTTTGTTTCGAGTAAACCGAAAATCAGAATGCAACCTTACAATTTATAGGTACCCAAAAAGTTGAAATAAAATCTACAGTTAAAGCTTTAGACTTATAAAAACAGAGTTGAGAATTTTTTATAAGGATCAGAATTTAAGGATACCTGAGAAGGCTACCCTAGCATGATTTCTAGGACTGAACAGCCATGATTTGAGCCACTGTCCAGTTTTACCCTAGCATGATTTTGAAGTTTTTTGGTTTGCTGAAACAAAACTGTTCTTGTTTGTGAAGATGGAGGATGTTGCGCCAAAAGAACAGGAAGAATGTTGTAAATTTTTTGTACCTCAAGTATTTTGAGATAAATAATATGTTTATAAAGGGGAAGGTTTTATTATTTCTCCTTTGATTTTTGCAGTGTCCTCCATTTGCTTTGAAAATAAAGTTAGAACTAGTTGTTGTGGGGTGCAGAAAATGGGTTATCCAGACACTTTTGGATGATCATTCTTTAGGCTTGTTGTTATTCTAAGAACGAAATATTTGTTGTATCTTAACTTGATGGGAACTTGGCCGAATGCAGAGTTTTAACAAGCTATGTTTTGAAGATTTGACTATGATTTATTTTTTTTTTGAAGTTGATTAAACTCTCATACATGCTGCTTTAGTGCTTTGCATTTCTGTTCTTACTAATCTGCTTTTTATTAAGTTAACTAACATGCTGCTCTGCATTTTCGTTATTACTTCTATTTGGTGGGGATATGGTAGACTGGTAATATCTAGTGTCTGCATTTGAATTAGGTTAGTGTGACTTGGGTATCGAATGTTCCAAGAGTCAAATCAAGTGCTAAAATGTCCCAATTTTTTTATTTTTGTATAAATTGTCCTACTTGTGTTGTCTCAACTTCCTTGGCATCTGATGCATCTTATGTTTATGGTTAGTGCAGATGGATATTGATGAAGAGAACATTGAGGCTATGGAAATGTCAACAGTCAATCTAAGTGATACGCAAGGTACAACAAGTGCACCAAGTCCTTTAAAGAGAAAGGCTAAAGGTATACAAGTAGGTAAGTTACGTCAAAAGAGATCCCGGGTTTGGACTTTGTTTGAAGAATTGCCTATTGGTCCTGATAATAAACAACATGCGAAGTGTAAAAACTATGGGATAGTTTACGTATGTGATAGTAATTGTGGGACGAAAAGCCTATTGAATCATATGGATTCGTGTAGTAAAAAATATCTCATTGATATGAAGAAATCTCAAGTTAGATTGCGTTCTCCTCAGTTTAACCATATTAGTTTTTGTGAGCTATTGATTGAGGCTATAGTTAAGCATGATTTGCCTTTTAGGTTTGTTGAATATGAGGGCATTAAAACTTTGTTTAAATACGTATCTTCTGATATCAAACTGCCTAGTAGAAATACCGTTAAGAAACATGTGTTGAGGATGTTTGAAGATGAAAAGCTAAGACTTCGAGATTGGTTCAATACAATTGAGGGAATAATTTGTTTAACATTTGATCTATGGTCTTCTGCTGCAACTGATGGATATCTTACACTCACAGCTCACTTTGTTGAGAAAGAATGGAAAATGCACAAAAGAATTTTAAATTTTTGTCATATGCCTCCACATATCGGGGTTGCTTTGTCTGAAAAAATTAACGCCTTATTAGTTGAGTGGGGGATTGAAAAGAAATTGTTTTCCATTACTTTGGATAATGCCTCTGCAAATGATTGTTCTGTTGAGCTATTGAAAAAACAATTAAATTTTAGAGGTTTGCTATTAATGGATGGAAAGTTCTTCCATGTCCGTTGTTGTGCTCACATCCTAAACTTGATAGTCTAAGATGGACTAAAGGAAATTGATGGATCAGTGACGAAAGTTCGTGAGTGCATCAAATATATAAAGTGTTCAGAGGGGAGAAAAAAAATAAGTTTTTGGCTTGCGTTGCACAAGTAAGGTTGGCAGGTAGTAAAAGAGGGTTGAGATAAGATGTGCCTACTACATGGAATTCAACATATACAATGCTTGATAGTGCTATTTTCTATCGTCGTGCTTTTCTCAATTTGGCACTTGTTGATTCTAATTTTAGTTCATGTCTTTCCTTGGAAGAGTGGGATAAAATAGAAAAGATTTCCAATTTCTTGGGGTATTTTTATGAAGTTACTTGCTTATTTTTCGGAACAAATTACCCTACATCAAACTTGTTCTTCCCAAAAGTGTTCAAAGTCCATTATTGTATTCAAGCTGCTACAGAAGATTGTGATGATTTCATGAGACGGATGGGGAGTTATATGAATTTGAAGTTTGAAAAGTATTGGTCAGAGTATAGTTTGATCCTTGCCATTGCGGTGATTCTTGATCCTCGCTATAAATTGCAATTTGTAGAGTAGGGTTATGACAAGCATTATGGTAAGGAGTCGACGGAGTTAAAGGATGTTAGTGGCACATTATTTGCACTCTTTGGTTGTTACATGGACAAGTTCTCTCATCTTCTTGTATCCAACCCAGTTAATCAAACTTCTACTCAAATAAAAGTTGGAGACAAACTTTTTGAGGTAGTATTTATATTTGTTATTCCTCTTTTTATACTTTTTATATGCATCTTTATATTGTACGTTGATGTGTTGGTTTCTATTTTGTTTTTATATGTAGGAATTTGATAATATTTACCAAGATGGGTCAACTTCAGTTGAAAAAACTAAATTACATCTATATCTTGAAGAAAAGAGACTCAATAGAAAACAAGAGTTGGATATTCTTTCATGGTGGAAACTGGAGCAATTTCGTTATCCCGTACTTTCTCGTATGGCTTCTGATGTGTTAACAATTCATATCTCAACTGTTGCCCCGGAATCAGCATTTAGTATTAGTGGTAGGGTGCTTGATCAATATCGAAGTTCTTTGTTGCCTGAAACCGTTCAAGCCTTGCTATGTACTAGAGAAAAATGGTGCTGACTTGGAAGAACTCACTGAAGAAATTTTTTACATGAGTGTTAACGAAAACTCGGGACAATGCTCAAATACTACTAGTCTTGATTAAGCATGGTATGTATTTTAACTTGTTCTTTTAAAGATATTTTTCAACTTTTTTCAACTTTTAAGCTTATGGTGGAAAATCGATATATGAATAATTTACTTATATTTTTTGTTTGCGAGTCTTATCAGTCAATTTTCCAAATTTTGATGATTGCCTTATGAACTTTTCTCATCGCACAAAATTGTCAATACTGACGGAGTGGAAAGTGGAACAAAAACTTTGGCTTATAGTAAATTATGCTCTTGGTTCTTAGGTTCTATTGTTATTTTATGCTCCATTGTCCAGTTGTGTATGCTTTATGGACAAGGTTGTTTAGGGAGACAAGGTTAAGCTGGGGAATCCCTGAATCTTGTGCAGTTGTGCTCCATTACTTTGGAGAAGCCTATGTCTTTTGGAGAAAGGAAAGGGGGCTTGGTGCTAGGTCAGTGTGATGTACTGAAATTGCTTTGGGTTGTTTGGATGGAGTGAAATAGGGATGCTATTGTTAATTAGTTTTGTCCTTTTGTTTTATTTTTATTGGGTTCTGTTTTGTTGTTTCTTTAGCTGGGTCTAGGGTGTTTATTTATTTTCCTTTGTTTTCTTTTCATCAGTTACAATAAAGGTGAATGTTGAAGGCAAAAAAAGCAGCAAAGGATGCAATCCAAGAAGAAGGTTGGCAAAAAAGCAGCAGAGGATGCAATGCAATAAGAAGAAAAAGAGCCACTATAGACTCTGTAGTGAGACATTGATTGAGACTTGAGAAAGAGAATTACTGTGTTTTACTTAAACAATTTCCCGATCCATGTAAGATTCGGAGATGCATGTAATTGATAGAAAGTTGAATTCTACTATATAAAACGGGGCTGTAATTGATTTGGATGAAATATAAAAAAAGAAAAAAGAAAAAAAAAGAAAAAAAAAAGACTAACAGGTGAAACAGGTGACCCGTTAGCTTAACGGGTTGGGTTCGGGTGACCCGTTAGCTTAAAGGGTCGGGTTCGGGTGACTTGTTAAATTAACGGGTCAGGTTGAACCTGACCCAAACCCAGTAAACCCGACCCGTTTACAGGTCTACATATGGGCATTTGTAATACAGTGAAATACACTTACATGATATGACACAAGGTTACTAATTGAAACCTGAAATTATACTCTTGTAAACGAATTCATATGAATGGAGAATTATATACGAAGGGTTGTGAGATGCCCACATCATATCTCCATAAGTAAATTCCCTCAAGTATACATAAGAGCAAATTGCTCTGTATAAATTCCAAAGGAGAATGTGTCATGAAGTGTAGAAAATCTCTGAAGGATTCAAATTGCTTGAAGTAAGCCCTGAAAAGGGTAAAACATAAATTATGTACTCAATCCAATGAATAGTATAAATTGCCTTAGTGAGTACTTTCATTATGATATTGTTGCAACATACTAAAATCTCTTGCAAGAGTTGAAGATATGAGATTGGAACTCGTAAAGAGTCTAGAAAGATTATAAAGTGTTGAAAGGAATATTGTCTTGAGCTACAAATCGAACATTATGCCAACACGAATTTATCCATGATGTTTATGATATTAAAGGACCATATAGATTGAAGATTATGAATTGAATACTCAAATGATTAACCAATATTTAGACACTAAGAATGATCATTTATCTTCGTGAGGGAAAAGATAAATTGATATTTGGTTCAGAAGTACCATATATTAGTGAAGTATATGCTTTATTGTATTTAGCACAACACTATTCTTATCCGTTAAAAGGTTCATTGATTTATATTCTTGGAACTAGAATATTTCATAGGTTCATTGATTTATATTCTTGTAACTAGAATATTTCACCGTTTCCTCATTTATTTATTGATTATGGAACCAGAAGCTTTCCATGGGTTTCTATATCTAACAAGCCGGAATAAAAATTTTCAGGCATAAAGGAGGAAATTTTTATACATACATTACTTAGTAGAACCCCAGAAGAAGGAAGCACTAGAGACAGATCATGTGAAGCCTCAAGTACTTGGCAGAACCCCAGAAGGGGGAGGCACTGAAGATTGATCATGTGACGACTCAGTACTTGGCGGAACTCCAGAAGGAAGAGGCACCGGGGGTTGATTATTTGGAGTCTCAATACTTGGTAAAACTCCAGACTTGGAAGGTAATTGGTGCCCTTGGAATAAAGCCACAAACTTATGATGGTCACTTTGAATTCGACTTTCGGATTCCTACTGCTGGTCAAGCTTTCTTTTCATGCTCGTTGAATAATTATTTGCAAGCATGTGCAACTCTTTATTTTTGTGCTTGAGCCCTCTGGTCTCTTGTTTAAAATTTGCCACCTCAGCCATTAATGATTCGACTTGACGAGTTCGAGCAAGTAGACGTTGGCTTATATTGGATACAGAGCTCACACACTGAACACTGAAAGCCATAGAGTCTTGAACATCCAATTCATCGGACCATTTTGAAAGTATCCTGTTGTTCTTGGGAGTGAGAAGATTCCTAGCTACCATTGTAGCAGTTATGTCATTTTTCATCATAGAGTCGCCAACCGTAAGAGAACCATTAGCAGATAAAATGGATGGGTGCCATATATTTTCTTGAGAAGACATGTTTGCATCTTCCACAACATTCAAATTGAAATGACAATCAGATGGGCAAGCCATTTTCATAAATGATGAAGGAAAATGAGGTCAGATAAATTGAAATCTCAAAAATGCAAAAAGGAAAATTTTCTACAAGCAACAACTTTCCGAGTGTGCATTTTGAACACAATTGATGCCTTTATAAAAGAAGAGGCAACATGGCCACTTGTTCAAAAATCGAAGAGGCATCGCTCTTCGAATTTCAAAAGCCAGATTTTCCTGAATAAAATTTGTTGACACTTTTCAGACGTAATCTCAGCTTTTCGGATAACACGGGCAACTTTGTCAATGATCTTTGACAAAGTTGAAACGCGTGAATTTTACAGTTCCAATTACACCACTGTTGCTGACAAGCGTAAAGGAAATGATCCCAACAGCACCACTACTTGCTATTGGGAAATCCATATATCTTGAAGGAAATATTTGTGAAAACTAGTTCATTTGAGCAACGTCTATTTATGCAATTAACAATTAAAGGCAGAATCATGCTTGTATGCACTCAAAAACAAAACTATACCCATGAAATTCAAAGCCTAGTAGTTATGGTGAACCAAGACTCAACTTAAGAACAAAGTGAGTTAAGAAATATTATACCTTTGTTGATTCCTATTTGCAGAAGCAAAGGCTAATCACCCAAGAGATAGGGCCTTCATTCCTTACTTCTTAGCTCCATGGATTTCTTGGATGAGGATGGTAGAATGGATTCTCCAAGTTCCCAAAATAGAGAACCTCTAAGTTTCCACACCAAGGAGAGCATTGAGGAAGAGATGAATGACCTAGAGGAAGAAAGATTGCTAGCTATGTTCCTCTAAGGTGGTCGGCCTTCATTAGAGAAGATAGAGCTTTTGTGTTCTTTTCTCTTCCCTTAGAAAACCCTAAGGATGAAATGGCTATAAAGTTGCCTTTATACCACCTCACAATGGAGTGGCAAACTTGCAATTAAGCCAAGTTCACTACCCCTCACTCTTATGGTCGGCCATATTGGGTTTGTTGGGCTTTGAAGCCCTTTGTGTTTTCAAGTTGTCATACAACTTAAGTTAATGGGCTTGACATTCAAATCTCATTGGGCCTTGCGGCCCAAAACTAACCCGAGGTTTATAACGAACTTATTCATTTGATTAATTAACATATTAATTAATCCTAGCCATAAATAATTAAACCATTTAATTATCCTTACTCATCTCCGTTGTTTCTTCAATCTCTACCTTACTCGGTGTACAATCCATTAGGTTCCTTTTAGTGAGGCAGTGGGGGATTAGAACTCTTCAAATCGATTGTGAATTGAAAATTACTTTCAATTCTCCCTTTAGTGATTACTCACCTTTAGGGCTTCCACAAACCATGAGTGACACCTAGCAGTATGTCATGGCTACCCAAGCTAATCAGAAGAGGTGGAAAACCTATTCAGTTTAGGATTACAATGCAATACGGTTTTTCTCTAATACAATACTCTTGACCACATTGTTTGGTTTGATAGTTAATTCATGTCTACTTTCCAATGTGATTCTTTTACTTATATGGTTACCTTGAATGTGATTTGGAACGACTTCCTAAATCTCATTCACACCTTGGCCAGAGATTCTTAATCATATCACAAAGTATTCTCCCTCAAACAGTTTGAAGGTTAGAGATCCTTTGTTGTGCATTCACTTGCTTTCATGGCTAAGTGACTTAACCCCAACTATGCCGTGGACACCTTCTGACGGAGTGACTTTAACATAGTCAAAGATCAAGGACCTAACCACAAGACAACTATGATGCCTCGGGTCAAATGACTACTTTGCATTATCCCAACCATGAGTTCTTATGTGACATGAGTATGAGAACTCTTTGTTGATCGTGTTCAGTGGACTCATTCTCTATTGAGCACCTGCATGCTTGTCTTGGTGTCAGTCACACCAATGACTCGAGACTAGTCACTCTCCCTAACAGAAGGCATAGCACGTACTGATCTTAACGGACTGTCAATGCCCAATTAGCAATCCTATGATCAAGAACGTTTAGGATATGTATACGAAAGAGAATGGTCTCATGAATCTAACTTCTTTTAAATCACATTCTCCCAATTACATATTCCTTGGACTTATCGTTTAAGCATATAACATTTATATGAGACGGCTTCAAACAATAATCTTTGCCCTTTATATTAAACTAGATTAGTTTAACATGTGAAATGTCCGTAAAGTATCATCATATGATTGGCTTTTAGGGCACATTTCCAACAATGTCGACCTCTGTCATCTATGGCAAAGCAGACTTGCAAGAATGCCTAACTCTTCCTCCTCTTCGAGAGCATTTTCAACGAAGCATTTCGAAATACTTAGTTTTCTTCCTCTCCAAGAATACCTCTTCAACCAAGTCACAGTATCTCATACCATCAGGGTCGAAAGCAAAAGTATCTCATATCACGCTTTTCCCTTATCCTTTTCTTTGTCCTTGTTCTTACCTGCAAGACAAGGATAAAAAAAAGCAATCAGTCGAAACCTGAAATCAAACTTCCAATCAGGAACCGATTGCCTGGGACCTTTCCCTAATTGCTTTCCAAGCATTGCTCTCAAATAGTCATCCTCAAATGTTGTTAGGTCTCAGATTTCCTTTGCAAATACCTCAGAATAGTTGATATGATATTGGCTCTTTACATTGAAGATGCTAAGCATGGATAAGTCGCTGAGAAGCAATGTTTTGAAGAATCATTCAAAGGCAAAAGTTGTGCACCACATCTGCTATGCAAGAGATTGAAACAGAAGAATAAACGATGAGCCCACAAAAGTTCAAGTATTGCATTGACACGCATCAACCTAAAGAATTTGAAATCAGGGGGAGATACTCATTAGGGGGAGCATCCAAAACAGATCAAGATTTTAACGAGTCAATCGAAGACTTGTGGCCATCCAAGGGAGAGTGTTGTAATTCATAAATGAAATTTAATGTGGATGGCCACTCATCCCATCTACAACTCACCCCACTACAACTCATCTACAACTCATCTCACCACAACTTTGTCTAACACTCAAGCTTTGCCTATAAAAACAAAGGAGCAAATGAAGAAAGTGGAAAGACATATGGAAGAAAGAAAGATAAAGGTAGAGAAAGAGAATAGAGGAAATTATGGAGGAATGTAAAGAGATGAAGAAGATAGGAAGAAGAGATGAGAGAATAGAGAGAGTTATCTTTGTACTCCTATTATTCCAGATTATAAATGAAAGCACCACTGCTGCCCCGAGGACGTACTCCAGTCACACTGACTGTAGAGGAACCTTGTAAATATTGTGTCTTGTTTCATTTATTCCACTGCACACATACTGTCGATTTTACAACATGTGACAATTTTATTTTTTTTATATTTTACTTTTTATTTTTATTTAGTTTGAATTTTTTTTTAAAGTAAATTGTTTATTTTAGAATTCTAATTGAGGAGGGGTATTTTGGAGATAGTAAAAGCTTTACCGTTTTGGCATGCTCCCTTTATATATTAGTATATTACATATACAATCGGCTTTTTAGCCAAAATAGTCCCTGCAATTTGCATAGCTTCTCACTTTGGTCCTTGATACAAGTGGTCCCTGAGATTGTTCACCATCAATCATTTTGGTCATTCCGTGAATAGTTATGTTAAATAAAGATTAAAATGACAAGCCACTTAGTACTACGGTCTGGTGGTATTTCACTTCACTTGTAAGTGAGAGGTCTTAGGTTCGATTATCGCTAAAGGCGAATTTGAACCATATTATTGCTAGCCCATTGTGAGGCTAAGCTCACCCCCTCCCTCTTAGTGTGGATAATTTCATTTGTTAAAAAAAAAAAAAAAAAAAAGATTAAAATGACAAAACTACCCTCCATTTAATAAACAATATGCCAAAATGATTTGACAAAAATTGAGGGTATTTTTGTCATTTTATCTATATTTAATGGAGATTTTTCACGGAATGACCAAAATGATTGATGGTGGACAAACTTAGGGACCAATTCTATCAATTTCAAATCTCAGGAACCAAAATGAGGAGTTATGCAAATCTTAGGGATCATTTTGGTGAAAAAGCCTATACGATATGATGTTGAAGAGTTGATATTAAAAGCAAACCCATTCCGACAGATTCCTTGGTACCTTTTCAGTAGGGGTTCGAAACCAGTTGAGAGCACTTTGTGGCCAGAGGCAAACTGAACCTCAAGGGAGATTAGACCCACCCTTCGTGTGTTGGGACACTTAATGGGCTTTACCCAAACACCAAACACATTCTCTCAAACGCCAGTCCTTGGGAATTATTGGGCAAAACGCTTTATGCAAGAGCAACTCTAATAGCTAGCCTTCCGAACTACGAGTGAGAAACACACGATAGTAGCTAGTTACTTGGTTCGTGTGGTGCAAGTTCAAAAGAAGGATTTGATAAAACCCAACAGGATTCACTACCAACATTGTCCCAACTTAACTACATATTACTAAGTGTAGAGTTCCATATAAGAGCTCGGTGATATTAAGAGTGAAACTCTCACATATGCTTGTATATTATTTTGTTACATTTCCGACGTGAGACTTTATTCTCCAATAGAATTCGTTATTGCAAGTCTACAAGATCCTACAACAATTGTTTACTACGTATACATTATACAACAATTGATGGAATTGGCAAGAATTTGCACCTAAAGAATTGCTTCCTACATATACATTATACAACAAAACCAAACAAAGCAAAAGTTAAAAATAAAAAATTGTTGGCTCAAGTAACAACTAATGCAGAATCTGTTACATTTTGGAAATGGAAACTGATTGATTATATGCTGTATCTCATCCTTCTTCCTACGGAAGATGCGCTCAACCTGAATATCGATATAATGCCCAACCTGAAACGGAAAACAGAATAACAGATTTTACATCTTATTTCGAAACTGGCGGAAGGAAATAGATAGTGAGAAGCCAAAACAAGAGAACACGAGTGAATAAGTTTTGCTAAAGTCAGAAAACCGATGTATAATATTCGAGGAAAGAGAATGAGTTGAACTGAAATATGATTCATCGAAATCAAATTTTAAACTGACATGTCTTCAATGTTGGATTTATTAAAATTTCGCATAACTGGTTATTGATGAAGCTCATGGGAAAATCCAAGCAATTATTAGTGTGCGAAGAATAAATCCAAAAAAGAAAACGTCAGAGCAAACAAAACTCGGAATATTTCTACTAAATTGCTTGCATCAACGACTTTACCAAAATTAGGGTGTTGGGCGATGTCAGTTGATCCTATACATGATATAGACAGACTGGAAGGATCAGGCTGGTGGCAGTGGACGCCGACAAGTTGGGCACTCCATCTTTATATCCATCCACCTTTGTAGACAACCCGAGTGAAAGCAATGATCACATGGTGTCACCTGCAAAGGAAATAGAACATTAAATCAAGCACCTAAGTTTGGGTACTTATATAACAATATAAAACATGCCATCACAGTACCATGCAATCGTTTGAACGTTGTGTGAGATCAACTGCGGTCATGCAAATGACACAATCTGTGGTGCGATTCGTATTCTGATCAAACCTTCTACAGTAGCTATATTTTTCAGGTAGAATCTGCAACCCATCAAACAGAAATGAGATATAAATAATTACACTTCCACACCAAATAAGAAAAAAAACTTGTTATACTAGCTGCACATAAACTACATTATTTTGAAAATAAAGAAAGGAGCTCAAATTTAACACAAAATTGGGGTGTGAAGCACGATATTGTTTACAGACCTTCAAGATGGGAATTTAAAAAGCATTTAGTTACAATCTTTTTTATGTGATCATAATATTAGTATTCTATATGAAAAGACGTTAGTTACTGTGCGATTGAAAGAAGCAATTTGTAATATATTCCAATCGAATAAACCTGCTCCTTGCTTGGGGGAAATTCCACAAGAAGTTACCCGTATAATTAACATTCCTTAATAATACAGCAACGATGGCTGTCTTGATGCGAGGTTGTTTGTGTGTGTCATTGTGCGTCAAAAGAGAAGTGTCAAGGAAAATAATTCCCAGGAAGATATAAATGACCAGAGTTAGATCGAACCTGACGAGGAATGAACCACCGCGAGCCAAGATAGTGCTGAAGAAGAAGAATGGATGCTTGCAGTCCAATAAATACACCCAAACAAATACACCAACTCTTGTCAGGCTCAATGCGCATGAAGTTGTTAGGGCAACCAAATATGTATAATGGGATTGCAAGCCGCGTAACAGTCATGCCCAAGATGTAATGAGGATGCAAAGGTTTTCTTGAATCACGAATGACATTGGTGATTATTTGAGGTATCCAAAAGGAGTACATAAGGAGAAGAATAGGTCTCAGGAAGTTATGGAACTCATACATGAGCAGAATACCTCCCAAAAGAATCCCATCTGCAAATAAGTATACGGTTAGATAAAGCCTATAATTTGAAACAAAGACTCATAAGCTAGAATATTTTCAGTCAACAGTATAAACCTAAGAGGGAAATCAAAGAGCACACATCATAGGTTGCAAAAGAAAGAACATAATTTCTTAATTATTTTCCTATATGATTTAATTTCCTGGTGTTATGGAATTAAGATTACTTTCCTATTTCTAGTAAATTTAGGATTTTTTTTTTTTGTTGTTGTTGTAGGATTAGGTTATTATAAATAGGTGCGTTGTAATTCAATGTTGGGAGACTTAAATAATTGATTAAACAAATCTTCTCCATGCGTATCTTCTTTTCTAGAGTTCTGTTCTAATGATGTGCTTCTAAATTCTCCTTGACCTATCTCTTTCGGTTTTTTAGATCCAAACCCTGATTTCTGGTTGCTTGTGCTACATCAATTGGTATCAAAGTCAATTAATGACGAACAAGTACTAGAATTTAGGGTTTGGAAGGGATTCTTGAAGAACTAGAATTAGAGCTCAAGATAAGAGAATTAGGAGAATTTTAGAATTCGAAGACAGAGAAGAAACAGATAGGTCGAGGAGAGATCTAGAACAGAAGGGAAGATTAGGTTTAGAAGACAGAGGCAAGAGACAACTCAGGGAGATGATTTCATTCATCAATCAAGTGTCTCAATATTAAATCACAAAACACCTGTTCATAATAATCTAATTGTACAACGAACATGAAGAATCCTAAATCTACTAGAATAGGAAAGTAATCTTAATTCCAAAACAATTATGAAATTCAACAATAGAGGAAAATAAATAAAAATATTCCTAATATATTATTCTGTATCAGATACATTGGATTTAAGGGGCTGTTTGTAGGTCTACAAAGTATTCCCACTCATTGTCTACGTTGCTTAATTGTTTCTTTCCATTAAACTAATCAAGTTCTATTTTCAGAACAACTAATCAAGTTCTAAACAAGAGAACTGGTGACAACCCTCCCCAAATTATCCTCCAGTCTTTTTTGGATGCAACTTTTCTACCTTATTGCACTGGGTAAAACAAATAACTTACCAAATGGGCTTTAAAATCAAAAGTTGATAAAATGGCATTCCACATGCAAACAAAGAAGCACATATTCCAAATTAGTACTTACAGAAACGGCTATATAGAACTGAAAGCTCACGCCTCATCGTCTCCCAACCTTCCCCGCTATTTGTAGGCCTACTAGCTTTCCATATGGCAAGAAGATATCTCATCTCAAATATTGAGAAGACAACAAACTTGAAAAAAGCGGCAGTCGCAAAAGCATTAAACAAGGATTCTGTATGAACAAGAAACAAGGTTAAAATATATAGTTAATAAGGAGAAACAAGAGGTTAATGCCTAAAAATACTGTTAATAAGCAAAAACTAACATGTGATAAACAAACGAGGTAATTATAGAGGACATGGGCACAATAATATTAAGCATCTGAAGAAAGATGCTCAAAAATAGGACATGTAATCTATAAACATAACAGACGATACACGTGTATCAGTCTGTAACAAACACCATTTGGGGCCTTGAGAAAAAAGATTTCTTATGTGGAAGCATGCACTTTTCAGTGACATTTTTGAAAAGCCCACCAGGTTTTATTTTCTTCAGAAATCTATGTTCCAAAAAGCTGCTATAAGTTCGTGAAAACAATATTCAAAGTAGTTGCAATCAATTTCTTATCTTAAATAAGAGCATTTATCTCTATTTGCAGCTTTACAACAACAACAAGGCCTTATCCCACTAAGTGGGGTCGGCTATATGAATCCTGGAATGCCATTGCGCTCTGTTTTGTGCCATGTCAAAAGACACAAGAGTTGCTCATTGTAATCTTAACCCTAATATCCTGATCACAATAATTTCAGCTTTTGTAGTGACTATACTTAATCACAACTGCTTCAGAGCAAGTGTCTTGCTAGTGTACTAACACTCCTAAGATTGGAAACATTTACAACAAGCAGGTAGTGAATCTCAACCAAACTTACCAACAAGTATTCCTGCAGTCAAATGTAGAAGGCAGAGATAAGCATCCATGATAGCCTGTTGGCCAATCATTAGAATCGAAACTTTGGCAGCCCCCTGAAAAGTGCACTTGTAAATACAAATGGCATGTATTGTTAAAATCCCTTTTTTTTTTTGTATGTTCAGACAAAAGTTCTTACTGAATGAGTGTTGCTATGTTCCATTTGCCGAATTAAGAGAAGAACTTGGAGAAAAGAGACCTGAGGAAATACGTTAAGGAATATGCCTACACAAATATGGCATAAAACATTGAAATTAACCTGAAATACAATGATAAATAAAGGATACAAAGATGACCATCAAAGTATAGTTCACTGCTTTGTTGTAGTACACCTCCACATTGACAGAAGTAGCATTTAATATCAAGGGAGAGAAGCAATCTCCATCATCATCCACTGAAGGACTCTCCATCAACGATTCTATATGGTATCGATCACGATCTCCATCTAATAAAGATTTGTAGAAATTTGAATGAGTCTTGAACTTTAGAAACAAACAAACAAACAAATAATTATGTCCATTGACAACCTAGACCAAAAGGTTTTGACCTCCTACATGCACAAGCCCCTCCATTCATTAAGTTTATCTATTTATTCAGTAAAAACTAACAAAAAGTAGGCACAATTAAAAACTAAAGATGCTACGAGCACATTCAGTATTAAAGAAAATAAAAGATTATATGAAAGAAACGAATCATGACATGGGCAAGAATTACATGATGAAGATGGTACATTACATAAGCATTATGTCCACTTATGTGAAAATCATAGACTAACAATTAAAAGTGCTTCTGAATCGTATCTAATCAGGAAAACTGTTGGTAAGAAATGTGAAACTAAGTTTAGAGATTCTGTCCAAAAAAAAAAGATTAGAGATTCTGTAGTTTCCAAGAAAAGGGATGGTGAGGCAGCAATTAAAAGGAAAGAAAGAATCCATACACTGAGAAAACTCAAATACCATTATGGGTGGATGAGACACGTGAAACTTGGCCCGCGATTTCTATATTACAGTGTTTCTCCATTTCATAGATTGGAGCTGCAGTATGAGCAAAATAAAATTATCATAACATGATAAAAGCAATATGAAAATAATTCATAGTGAAGTAGGAGAAATTACAATGTTTTTTCCTCCATATCTTATCTCTAGGAGATTCTTGGAAAACCTGGGAAGAGAAAACTCCAAGCTGTTGCAAAGGTAACATGTAACGTGTGAGTACTTGAAACCTCTGTAATTGCATTTCACTTTCTAAATTAATGACTATTACAAGTACTAACATCTTTCATATATTTTTGGCACTCCAGATTACAAAAATCAACATGACTAGCAGCACCGAGCAAACACCAAGGGATAATGCATACGATTACAGAAAGCGGAGTTATAAGGCTTCATAACAATGAATTGAACAAAAAATTACCATATGATACGGATTTGACAATAAATATTCTTCTGCTTGGCTCGACTCTCCCTCTTTTCCACTGCAAAATAATAAGCGCACATATTTTGTTTTCCTTAAAGAGATAGAGCACATATCCATAACAGAAGATATTAAATGCAATCAGGTGTAAACAATTAATCAATGAAATGGACAAAAAGCTTTCAATAACTGAACCAGGAAAAATTACCTGTTAGCTACCATTCGAAGTTGTCTAAACGGCCATATAAATACACCCTCCACCCTGATTTGAACACCACCAACATTGTGTTCATTGTCAAACACATCATGGAAAATAATTACCCCCTATTGTCAGCCAAATGAAGAAGTAGACTGTTATTTTAAAAAGAACAATAATAACTTGAAAAGTTAACACTAAAACAATTGAAAGAAATAGTTCTATAGTTATGTAGGTCATGAGAAGATAGCATATTTGAGCCTTTTGGCTGCTCATTTCATATATGACATTTTAAAGATGATCAGAGCCCATCACAAGGATATCATACAAGTGCACATGCACCCCAATGTGATATGGAGAAACTGAAGCAGGTGCAGCAGGAACTGTATACAAGATTCTAAATTGACACTTGTGAGCTTCAAAATATCTATTAACTCATAATGCAATCTGAAGCAGGCCCTCAAGCTAACAAGAAAAGATAAAGTGCTAAATCAAGCCTCTAACGCTAGAGGGAAAATATTTGTCTGCTAATCCATGAAGAACATATCTCACAAGAGGAATTTTTCATGATATAAAGAATCCTGAGGCATTGCCACATTGGCCTGTCCTGGCGAAGGCCTCCTAGGTTTATGCCATTTGTGTGCATGGAAACCACCCATCTAACATCTATACATAACTAAATTCAGTCACATTAGACAAAACTCACCCACCCACCACCTGTATGTATAGATATGCATATTCATTAACAAATATATATATATAGTGGACGTGCCATTTGTCTTGCTGATATCATGCATAATTGCGGTCCTCATTCTCGATAAAACCCTCTTTATATGTTATGAATTAAGGTATATATACAGATGCAGACCTTACTTTGATATGATAGTCATTACGGGTTCAAACTGCTCACCTGCACGTAATGTACACCAGTTATTTTTGTTGGCATGCTAACCAATTCAATGATACTGTTGCCATGGGAATTCCTAAAATCCGGAAATCTGGAAGAGCTATTTGTTGAATCAGGAAACTTCCAAGTCCCTGCAACTCACATGTAAATATATTATGTCTAAGCAGGTCAAGAAAGCATTTTACAGGCTTAGTTTTATCCATTAATGTTTACAGTAAGGTTCTTGAATATCATGTGGGCACTGCGGAAAACATTGATTCATGCCGGAGAAGACAGAAAGAAAGGATTCATGCATTTCAAAAGATTTGTTGCCGTTAATTATTTAGATAATTCATAATCTTAGACTGTACTAATGAGACTGTTGTATGGAATATGTCTTTGGGTTCCCTTTGGACGTCTGTATCTTCAGACTGTATGCATACAATCCAGAGGCTTATGCCAGTCATCATCCATTGGGATAGAGTTCGTTTTCAGGCTGTATTGTATGATTGGAATTCTACTGCTGTACACTAGGTTTTGTTGGTCTGCTGACATCTCCTTTGCTCAGCTATGCAGTCTTTGTTGGTTTGTTTAGATAGTAAGCCTAGTATATTCTACATAGATTAGCAGTCTTTGTTGGTTTGTTTAGCTAGTCAGCCTAGTTTTGTTGGTTTGTTTAGCTAGTCAGCCTACTTTATTCTACATAAATTTGTGGGAAAACATTTTCCCTGTATTGTCCTGTTCTTGTTTAATGAATTATGTTTCTTGAATGAAGAAAAATAGCATTGTTAAGATAAAGAATATATATTTTGCAACTTCTGCTTCTAACCCAATTACTTCAGCAATAAGCTTCATGATACAAAATTCTAATGAGAACAATAAGAATATCTTATGATCCAGTTAGCAATGAACAAACTTTGAACAAGTAATAGCGGCAATAACTAACATTATTCAAAAGTATGATAAGTTACAAACCTCCGTAAGTTCCTGTTATATTCCATGTAGAAAATGGTCCCAAATCAATTTCATCTTTTTTTACAAATAGCCACTGCAAAAAGAAAATTGAGGAATTTAAAAGGTTGGTTTGTTCAATTTCATACCATTCCAAAACAAATTTTGGTCATAAACCTACTTCCTCATAAAAAGTATATGGATATGTCAAACAAATTATATCAATGCCATGTAATTGAAAAAATTTACTGGTTAACAGCAAACGGCGTTTTACTTTTATTTGGGGAGGGGAATGGCGAGAATCAAACTCTTGCCGTGTTGCGGGGATAAGTGTTCTTTTATCTAAGTTATAAGCCGCCACATACAGATGCACTTAATGCAGCCCATAAAATGGGCACAACCAAGGAAATAACAAGCAGACAGAAATATTGCAGGACATGTAAGTCATTGCTCATATAGTTTAAGTGATCATATCAACATTCCAAGTGAAACACCACTATTGCGGATCTCTAACTAAACTAACTCGGAACTAAAATAACGATGGGCTGCAGAACTCAGTATCTACAACTAAAGTAACTACGAACCATGACTTTTTGAAGCAGCTGGGTTCATAACAAAGGTTCACAACATGAATGTTTAAGTTTTCTAGCAAGTATAACACCAATATTGAGCTCTCCATTAACCTATCTCTAGAAACATGAACTTCGATTTTACATTTATCATCGCATCTACATCCTTCCCATGAGTTAATATAGCTAGTATAAATATTTACATACACACAAACACAAATAGCACTTGGCAGATCAAATTCACATTTCCAACTGAAATTCACAACCTTTACCCTCAAAACGTCATAAAATTCAATCACAAACAACCAAATGCAACAAAACTATGCATAGAAAGAAAAAAACCCGAAATTTCGACTACCAACCTCATCGCCCCATGATCGAGCTCGTTCCCGCAAGGGTCGAAGACCGGCCACCGGCGGCAAAAGCACAAAAGCAACCCAAAGCCAGAATACAACCCAGTACAGCTTGCTCCGCCGAGACCACAAACACCCCAAATTCCTCACGACCCCCGAACCAAACCCCATAAATCCCATCTCCGAAATTCAACTCCGAATTTCCCCCGCCACCGCCAAGCCTCTGTGTTGGGAAAGAAATCGAAAACCCGAAGAGAAAAACAGGAAACCCATTGGAGTATACAGCTTAAGAGAGGGGGTCTTGCTTCAATTGGAGTCAAGGATTGGAGGAAGTTACCAGCCGATCAAATGGAGAAAGTGAAAGCACAACGACTAATTGACTTCTTAATTATTCTTAAGCAACAACAAAGAAAACTAATAACAAAGGAATATCAAATTCGAATAAGTATTTAATTTGAATATATATTAAATAATATTAGTAATAATTATTGTGGGTTGGAGGTTGGAGGTTAAGAGGGTTGGTTCGAGAGCTTAAGAGGAAGACGAATTCGTGGAAATGGTCGTTGACATGTCCACTGGTTTTTGTATTCTCGTCTTTGGTAAATGGAGGTCAGACCGTCAGAGTGGGGGAGGCTTTTGTCGGGGTAACGTAGGCGTACGCGCCTCAACCAACATGTGACTCGCCGCCCAAGTCAATGCGGCCTCGGTTAAATTGATAAAATTCAAAAAATTATGTGGTATAATATGTGAAAATTAAATTTCAAGACATATTTTGTAAATGATTTCCAAATTTTACAGTGCAAAATGGAATTCATACTAAATTTTTCATGTCAACTCATTATTTTAGTAAATAAACATTAAATAGATTTCTAAGACCATCTTCAAATCTTGAGTTAAAACCTAAAATTTTTAACTTACAAAATTTAGATTTTAATCAAGAAACATTTTTTTCGCTTCAACTCTTGGGTAAAAATTTTAGCCCGAGATTATTAAAAAATGAATTTAGGATAATTTTTTTTCTTAAAATGAGCAAACGATATTATCTACACTAAAAGGGAGGGGATGAACTTAACCTCACAATGGGCTAGCAATAATGTGGTTTAAATTTGTCTTTATCGAGGATCGAACCTAAGAATATTTAGATTATGAACATTTAACCTAAAAATATTTGGATTCTGATAAATCTTAAAAAATCACTAGACTGACACCAGGAAACTTATGGAACTCTATGAAAGAATTTTTTTTAATTATTTTCGTCGTTGTATTTAAATTTGGACCATTAGATTTGGTCATATTAGATCTTAGTCATTGGATTTTATGAATTTATAAATATAAAATTAAAAAAAATTACACATACATGTAGGGTTGGAAAAAGTTCCTGAAATCCCGAACCAAACAAAAAAAGTCCAAAACCAAAAATTCAGAAATTTTCGGGATGATATACAGAACCGAGTCGAAATTTAGGCACGGGAATCGGTATTGTCTCCTCAATGTTTCGATAATCCCATACCGAACTGAAAATAAATTTTATATATTATTATACATTTGAATTGTTGCTAACTACTAGTAGCAATATAATTGGTATGGTCTACAGGTAGTAACCATAGCCCTTTGCTCCATTTGTTCAACGCTACCATCCAACTCTGGGATTTCCAGAATTTTAACTCTGCCATTTGGTTTACAGGGAGTAACCATAGCGCTTTTATCGCCCCATTTGCCAGTACAAACCTCCCACACACATTCACCTTGCACTGCTGCTTCTCAACCAAATGTGTTTATTTCTTCAACACGAAATCAAAAAATTGTATTGTTAGTTTTCGAACATGTTAGGTTTGTAACTTATTTTTTTTGTTTTTGGGTTTGTTACTTATTTTATTTTTGTTGCATGTTAATTTGACTTTGTATGAATGATTGGTATTTCAATTTGTATGCAATTCGAGAAATCAAAAATATTTCGGGAATCTTGAAAATTAGGAATATCGAAATTTCGGTTTGGGATTGGTCTTCAAATTCCCGTCCCGAAAACTTTCGGTTTGGGATTCGGGGTCCCATTTTCGGTTTGGGATCTCATACCAAACCACCCCTACATATTTGGTGGGCCATCCCACTAACTCAGCGAGGATTCTGGTCTAAATTTGTCCCAACAATGAGTTTTGGGTTACAACTCATATTTGACTCAATAGTTTGAGCAAGTTGGGGTAGGTTTATAACCTAAAATTTGAGTTTTTTTCCAACGGTTGGAGTAGGTCTAAAGAGTAGAGAATAAGCAGCAATTTATGTGATTCAAAAAAGAGAATTGGAGATGTAAAATGAATAGATGGAATATGGAGATGCTAGGGAGTGGTTTAATTCTCAGATTAAAGTTCATGAAAGGGGTGCCAAAACTGAGTAATGCACTGGTTGACAACCTCCTCCTACTAGATAGGTGAGACTCCAATAGTGAAAATGACAAAAAAATATACTCATAAACGCGCCAGATAGGGGTCGAACCTATGACCTTCTGCTTAGGAAACAGACGCTCTATCCACTGAGCTACAGGCGCTTGATGTCATTGACGTGTGTTTGAACATGGTATTTCAAATCTCTGTAAGTCGTTTTCTTTTCTCCTACTTTTGGTTTGACCACATTGCGAACTTGTACATTATACAGTCGTCACAGCTGACGGCTCAAGATGAAAAACGTGATTGAAATTCTGTGCTTCTTCTTCTCCATCTTCCCTTTCTCCAGCAGCTTCACTCGTTGCCTTTCCTTGCTCATTTCCAATCTATATATAGTGCTTCTAATATCTTCATAACACAAAGAAAACCAAATCCCAGAAACAATCTCTCACTTTTAAGTCCTCAAAACCCTTCAAGTTTCAAACTTTCACTCCCAATGGAACCATTGGGATCTTATTCCTCTTCCTCTTCAGCCTCCTCCACCACCAAGTACTTGTCCCAAACCATCCAACCAACAAAGGGTTCAACTTCAAACTCAAAGCAGCTTTCCCATCACCAGTCATCACTCCACTCGGTTCAAAAATCTTCGTCGAAGCCATGGAAGAAGCCTGCGGTTGCACCACTCCCACCAACCCCACCAAGAATCTACAAAGTTGATCCCATTAACTTCAGGGAGCTTGTCCAGCGCCTCACCTGCGCGCCGGAGTTTATGGAGACTCGGTCTCTCCAGAGCGTAGCGCCTCCGCCGATCGATATCCGTGTGTCTTCTGTACCAAATCATGTCCATTCTTCTTCACCAGAAATTAGCTGACCATTTTCTGTTATGCACAAGGACTTGTCGGATACTTTGGAGCTGAGTCCGATGCCTCGCCATCAGAAGGTGCATGGTAGCACGGTGGACTCGAGCTATCAGAGACTGAATTTGCAGTCCCCGTCTTCCCATCATTGGTTTTCCTTCCCTCTGCTCAGCCCAGGGACTTTGTCCAGTATCACCCTCCAATAGTATTTTTGCGATGAGGCTTAATGTCAAGGTTTTAGGGACTGGGCGGCCTGTACTAAATGGGTCGATAGTATCATGATTTAACCACTTATTAGTCCAGCAACTGTGGCGTTGAGGTTTCGATGCAATTTAAAAGTGAAATCGCACAAGTTATATTTTTATTTTTGTAGGTTTTCGATGTGGGACGTTTCCCATTCCTTTACACTTAAAATTAGTAACACTAGAATTGGGATCACTAATGAAAAACCCCGAAGTGAAGTCCCAAGTTAGGGACACCCGCAACCCCGAAGTTCGAGGTCTCAAGTCAGGACACCCGAATGAAATAATAATTAAGGATTATTGATGTGGTGTTGTCTTCAAGTGTGGCCCACTAATGAGTGGTCTCACGTAAGAGAGATTTTTCATTCCTGTCAATCCCATCTAATTTCCTCAAAATGAAAATCATTCACATCTAATTTCATTATATTTTGAATATTATGAGTTACCGAATTCAATCCAATCCCAAAAAACTAAACAAGTCCTAAACAAAGGGCTTAAAAGAAGATAACAAGGTCTTTTGACCATAGCACAGTCCCAAGTCGTGGCAAAAATATACCATACACGGTCTTTTAACTGTTTTTACTACATATAATATAGCGCTTTAACAATTTAACCCGCCCAGCTAACTTCCATTAGAAAAAAAGAATCATACTTTACCAGCTCTAATTGCATCCTTAAAATATTACTTATATTTACTTTTTGGTAATAAAATATTATCCCACCTCTTGTAAAATTTATAGCTTCATCCTTGTTTATCGTAACTTTATTATTATAAAAGTCTAACTGCGTCACTGCTGATTCAAACGCAGTATTAAGATCGCTAGTCACCCATTTGGTAGTGGGGTACAGACACACAATTAGCAGTCTTGCAGATCGGTGGCCACAACTGCCACTAACGTAACAATGACTGAAATTTGCCACCACGAAAGTTTGTCAAAGGCCTGGTGGCTGCACAAGTGGAGGAGAGAAGGTGGAGTAGTCCGTGGTACATGCTCACAGAAAAGTAAATAATTATGCAGGACATCAATGTTGGCACGTGATGTGTGGCTGCCTGCAGTCCTCAAAAAAGCCATCAGAGTTGGCATTTTTCAGAGGTGGACTTCGCCAGTCAAAGAGAAAGATAAATAGGATTCCAAATATACATTTCTCTACTGGCGTATAACTAAAATATACATTTTCCGGAAATGTAAAATGAGATGTAAATGCGGTGGCGGTTTTTACATTTTCAAATTTGCATTTCTACACTGTAGATGCTCTCAGGCTCTTAGATGAATTTAAAAACACTTGAGAAGAAACTCAAAACTTTCGGCAACTCAACCTACATGGGAAAGACAAAAGATCTGAAAATGAATAAGATAAACCCGAAAGTCGGAGTTGATTTTCACACCCATATTTTATTTCTGGTCCGGATTGAATAATTCAAATGAAAACAACGAACAAAATATGTGTAGGATGAGAATAAGAGTCAGTGCTTATCAATCCCATTCTATAGATAAGGGTACACAGATGAAACTGAATATGTGTTTCTGCATAATCTGAGAACATCATCCATCTATATATGCGCAAAGAATAATACATCTTCCAGTTTCCACAGCCAAAATTACAAATCTGAATTATTTTGGCCGGGGAATTCTTCCAGAGCGTTTCTGGTAACCAGTAACAAGACTGTTAGCACAAAAAGGTAAAAAAACTATGAGCAGCCGAGCAGAAGTTCCTTGTTCTTCATGTCCTTTCTGAAGTTGAGGACGAATCAGCCAATATTATGGCCGTGCAGAGCTATTGGTCCCAGTAGTTTCTAAGTTGCGACATGTGGAGCACAAGTTCATCCCTGCCCAAGCCAGTTACACTGCTAGTCATGATCCACGGAGGAGGTACGCGGTAGTTGTCTTTGATAAACTGTTGAAAATCCCTGAGGTTCTCATCTGCCCTTCTACCTTTGGCCGCCCTCATTTTGTCACACTTGGTGAAGACAAAAGTCATGGGTATCTAAAAGCAGAAAGAGCATACAAATTATGAGCAATTTATGACGAGGTTAACATAAAGGTATTTCATATCGGAGAGCAGTGTACATTGTTACGTCCAAGCCAATTAGCGCAGTCTAGGTCGATTTTCTGAGGCGGAACACTAGCATCAACAAGGAGTAGGACGGTAACAAGAGTATCTCTGCTCAAAAAGAAACCTTTTGTGAATGCAGACCAATCCATTCGAGCAGCATCTGGAGCTTTAGCAAACCTACAAACAAAGAAATCACTAGACATAAGAATAAAAAAGAAAAGGCAAATGTATTTTATCAATTACTGTATATCAATACTGAAACTATAAAGAATACTGAAATAACAGGATTAATTCCTTATTGTTCTGCATTAAATGTTTTACTTACATATGAATCCAGCAAACATTAGAAAAAAACAATCAAAGGAATTTAGCAATCTCGTAAGCAAACAGCTGGTACCAGAACAGCAACCCGCGTTAAAATTGAAAATTTTAAACTTCACAAGAACGACAACCAGAAAATGGAAAGGGCCACCTAACTATGCTCTTGACTGATCGTTCAGTGATAATCTCTACGTCACAAAATAAGGTCTCTTAGTCAATGTTAGCATGAATTATGTCTAAATTTGTTAGTGGATAAAGATGAGTACATGCTCAACTATGTCCATGGAGTTCAGCTTATATAAAATTCAGCTTAAACTACAGGTTCATAAAAGTAACCATTTTCCAGTGTCAGTGAGTGACATGATGGAAATTTAGTTACTTAGATTAAAAACTAATGGGCCCATTAAAAATAACGTCATAGGACATAGATATTCAGCATTTGTAATAACCTAAAGTCACCAAAGCCCTGACCCCGACGACCTGGGACTTGGGATACTACAGAGAGCCGGTTGGCAAGAGTGCTGTATTCATTACGAAGCCGCAGGCAGTGGAATACATGTCATACAGTATGCAGGATAACAGTTTGTGAATGAAAACTTAGTTTCATGTGTGTAGAGCGTCTTCCTATACTAATTTGTATTCTTCATTACTTCACTGATACATATACTGACTTGCATTGTAGGAAGAAACTCAAACCCAACTGATCCAGCGCTAATTCCCATAAAGTTTGAGATTTTCTTCAGCGATGCACAAATAGGTCCAAACAGTCGCAAATGGAGATAACATAACCTAGGAGATAAAAGGTCAAAAGCTGAAACTTTCTTTGCATACCAAAGAAGGAAGGGACTTACCCATAACCAGGCAAATCCACAAAGTACCAACTTTTGTTGACCAAGAAATGATTGATGAGCTTAGTCTTCCCTGCACAAATTTCACAAAAATAAGCAAAACCCAGATACCAAATCAGATTCAAACTTCAAAAAATTCAAACCTTTAAGAAAATCAGAAACCTGGTTTCTTAGATGTAAGAGCAACATCCTTCTTGCGAACCAAGGAATTAATGAGTGAGGACTTGCCCACATTGGACCGACCGAGAATAGCAAATTCGGGTCGATCATGTTTTGGGCAATCCTTAGCTCTGGCACTGCTTTTCACGAACTCCACCTCCTTAATCTTGGCGTCGCCGGCGTAAGGTCCGAGCACGATGTTCGAACCGGGCAGGACCATATTTTCGGTCACCTCCTCGGCCGGGTCGACCCCGGGCGACATGAACAGGACGTTCTTGTCCAGGATTGTTGAGTTAGCCGTGGTTTTTGGAGCTAGGACATGGCGTTTTGGGTTTGGGTTTTGGCTCAGAGGTGTTGGGTTTGAGAGGAGGGTTCGGAAGGAGAGGGTGGAAGGTCGGGTTTTGATAGGTGGGGAGGGAGGCGGTGATAAGAAGGAAGTGATTTGCAGGGTTAGGAGGCGGTTTCTGAGTAACATTGTATGGGTTCAAGAGAGGTTTTATTTTGTGAGGTTATAGAAAAGGCTATCTAATAAGGCTATTTTTGTGACAATGGAGGCTTGGATTTTTGCTATTACTGTTCAGTTCGGTTCTGTTTATCTTTCATTTCTTTTTTATTCGATTTTGTTGGTTTGGTTTTTTTTACCTTAAAATTTTTTAAACCTGGAAATCTGGAAATTGGTACTCCAAGTCTTCAAACAATTGAAACTCCATCATTAATTGACCTGTAACAAATAAAACTAATGGGGTAGATGTCATATGATGCATCAAGGTTTATGAGGACTTGAGGAGAACGAGAATGATAGCCACTAATATGCTAATCATATCTTAATGCAAGTCTTTGGGCTTAGAGAAAACACATTAATCATAAAGAAAAACTTACTTGGGAAACTAGATGCGGAAACACTGACCCTAATGATTGCTCAGCTTTTCTATCAGCAGTCATCAAGGTAATGACAAAGTGAGGATGATTTGCCAGGAGCTGAACAATCTTGCATAACATTTAACAAACACCTTCCCTGCATCCCGTGTATCGGCCTTCAAATTGTTCACCACGTCCTACAATTTCGAAACTTTAACAATAAACGTCAACTTCTACGATGAACAACACTCAACTCAACAAATCAAGGTTTCCAATTCACCGAAATTTTACAAAGCAGGGTTTAACTGGGTTTTTTTTCCCGCATTTTCTATAGAGGTAAAACACAGCATGACAGTGTTTACAAAAAATCAAAAGCAAACTCGATAAAGCTTCAAACCTTCCTTCAACTAACTTTTTTCATTAATGAAGCATATAACGTTGAATTAGATGCCATTTCCATCGACTAACTCTTTTCAATTCAATTGAATCAGTTCAATTCAACAATTATATAATCCTTATTATTACATTGGAACTAAATTCATTGAATGCAAACTTGTAAAATCATAAACTTGGTAAGCAATCTTGTAAAAAGGCAGAGTCGTTCATATCATAATCCATACAAAAAAATTAATTGCTGAACCAGAAGTGTAAATTAGATCAAACAGGAGAGTGCTAACTGCAACAGCCCATCATTCAACTATCATATTTCAGCATCAACAATAGTTACAATACTAGCTAAAGCTAAAACATGAACCTCCAGAAACTAAAAACAAAAATAAGAGGATGAAAGTAGAGATTAATGCGTTGCCAAATGCATCCCTATTGAAACTTTACAGGCAAAGAGGATGAAAGGGAAAATATTGAGCTAAAGGGGAGACAGAGAAGGGTAAGCGCTGACCTTGATGGTGGTGAGCGCAGATATCAGAGAAGCGCACTGCAGTACCTGCTGCAAGTGAAGTGGATGAGGTCGACAGAAATGGATGGTTTTCAAGTTAAAACCCTCTTCTTCTGGTTTCTGCTTCTGGATATAGAGAGAGTTACCGCAAATTAAAAAACTGACGGGGATGTAACTCTTTCGGGTTCTTTATATTTTGTATTTATTTATTAATTTTTATTTTTTAAAGGAAAATACTTGATCCCACCTACATATTCCATTATTTGCAAATAACGTATCTTTATCGTAAAAATTTTATAACAAAAATCGTTCTTTTTTTAAATTTCATTAAAAATCATAATACATTGAATCATCTAAATTTACGTAACAAACTAACCGTGTGAGTGTTAAGTAATATATTCATGATGAACCGTCCATTTATTTGATACATTTTGATGACTAAAAATCTCCGATTTGAATTGTAGCAATGACCATGGACTAAAATGGGACAACACATTATTAAGTTCAAGAACTAAAGAAACTAATATGAGAGTTCAGTGACTAAAATGAAATAAAGGGTTAAATTCAGGGACCATTGCTACAATGAAGCCATGATTTTGTTTATAAGTTAATCATCTTTAAATGAAGATTAAGAAATGGAACTAATCCTTATACATCAAAATATACATTATTTGCAAGTGGTAGGATATGTATATTTTCACTACAGAGGAAAGCAAGGATTATCCTTTTTATAGTTAAACCAATTGGAGCATATTAGCTAAATTTATGTTATTATAGCTAGCTAAATGACTCAAATGTTAATTTGGATAGCCACCACTTTCAACAAGTTAAAACATTTTAAATTAAGTTTTTCCTAAACTTAACAACGCAAGCCATTTTTCTTCTCTTGAAGCCCCACACAATGAAATTTATATTTTTTAATGTTTAGTAAAAATTTTACTTTCTTTCTCCTCCTAGCTAATTTAGCTAGTTACTCCTCACAAAGTTAAGATAACTAGTCATTTAGCTAGCCTGTTCGAGCTTTATTTTTTTGCACTTTTTGTTAGCCAAAAAGCCTCATTCAGCTAGGTTGTTGGAGATGCTCTAAGGCATTATTTTATGCTATATTAAGTAAAATACACATAAAGAAATAGCATTATGCACGTATATCGATAATTTACCCGACGAAGGCCCCATTTGGTATTGTTTTTTTTTCCCCGCTAAAAACAGCTTCCTTCAAAGTTATGCAATACAAAAACATGTTTGGTAAAAATAAAATATCCTACTTGTTTTAAAAGCAATGACCTCAGACAATAGCTTTTAAAAACAGTATGTGAGTTACTTTTAAAAGCTGCTTTAATAAAAACAAAGTTGAATCTCTAATGAATATTTTTAATTTCTATAATACCCTTATTAGTTTTTAAAATTCACATTGTTAACGTTCTATACTCACTTTATTCCTTGGTGAATAAAGTGATCGACTGTCACTACCCGCTACTACAAACACTAACCTTATACCACCACTGCCATTACCATCACCATTGTTGCTGCGACCACCACCATAACCGCCACTGCCACCATCACCACCATAACCACAGCCGCTACAAATGTCAACCGTCACTACCGTCATCCCTACCACCATTGTTACCTCTACACCCCAATATTGGCACCACAACCATACCCCCCCCCCCCCAACAATTGTCGCTGCCACCACCACTGCCCTTGCCACGCCACCACCCCCACTACCATGTCCATTTTTTCATTATACACAATTATATCACTTTTACATTAAAATTTAACAAATGCTTTTACACTGCTTTTTATACTCACATTGTTTTTAAAAATACAGTGTATCAAATACTCAACTACTTTATTTTACAGCTATTTATTCTTAAAGCACAACATAAACATTTTTTTTTAAAAGCGCAGCAATCCCAAACTTGCCCTAGATGTGGTGATTGTAGATATTCATTTAAGGGGAAACTTGATATAAGTCCAATTTTTTTAGCCAATAGTAGGAATAGTCCAATTTATTAAAATAAGTCCAATTCCTTAAATTTAATTATTTAATTATCAATAATTATCTATTCAATGATAAGATTTATTATAAAAATCAAATTTCTTCCTAATTAATACTTTGATTATTTCTTTTTATTTTTTATTTTTTGTTATTTCTTGTTCTTCCTCGTGCTTGAAACCCCATTTATAGATTTTATTTTTAATTTTTATAATCAACCTATATCACAGGTTAATTATTTTTATGTATCTATATGACAGATTCTTTTTTATAATCAACGTGTCATAGATTAATGTGTCTTGCTTGTAGGTATATTATGTTTTTTTCCTACCTTTTAATTAGGTTTCAAATCTCGCTTACAGGTATGATATACATTCATATATTTGTTACTTGAGTTAAGGTAGAATGTTTTGTAGATAATTTATGTTAGTATATTAGTTTTTTTTTTTTAGTTATAAGATATTAATTAGATTTTTTGGAGTTGAAAAAGGCATACTATTAGAAGATTTTAATTGATTTTTAATATTTTAAAAAAATATAAATGATTATAAAAGAAATAAAAACATGTAATTAGATAACTGGACTCACTCCTACAAACCATCTATATTTTTGGACCTAGATCTAAAAGCCCCTTAATTTAATTGGTATAGAAATTTTATGCAGATGCTTGAAATGATTTAAGCTTCAAACTTCTCATTTCAAACATACAAACCATTTAGGCATCTGCACAATTTTTTCAAACCAATTTTGAATCAACTCCACCTTATACAATACTTCTTAATTTTTCAATTCAAATTGCACATTTTTAGTCTCTCTCTTACACTGCAGTCGACCCTTGCTTAAACCCTAGTCGACTCACACTGTTTATAAGAAAGATTTAGCATAAATTCAATCATCGACGACTTTCGAAATTTGAAAAAACATCGATCTATATTTTGATTAAGGACTTAATGCACAACATGTTATAGTTTTTTTCGCTACATTGTTAAAGGATGAAAGAGAGGATTTTTTTTATTATAATTTTTGTTGTTTTTTATGTTGGCCCCCCCTGTGTGCATTCATTAAGATTTTGATAATTTATTTTTATCTCCTGAGCACCGAGTGACTGAGAATATGTTCTCAGGTCGGTCATAGGGCTTCCAGTTGGTTTCCAGTACCACTGACCTGCTCCTGGATCATTCTTGTGGTCTATTGGGAATTATACAATGCACCTGGAAGTTGGGATCTTATCTGTAATCTCTTTAAGGTAAAGAAAACGCATTTTCCATATTTGACGACAACATCCAATTGTGATTTGAAAACCCTAATACCAGCAGCAGCATCAGCCCCTGGATTTGAAATGCGCCCATCGTTTGCAGCCCTCCTCTCCACCTATAAAACTGACAACATTGAGACCCTCATTACTCATTACTCATTACTCATTAGGTTTTAGGGTTTCAGAAAGAGAGAGATGAAAGTTTGTGAGGCATCTGAAAGCCAAGATGAAGAGGATGACGGTGCTGGTAGGGTTTTAACATATCGCATCCATGATTTACCATATCAGGTATATTTCTCTTTTATTAAAATTTGACCTTCATCTTAATTTTTCGACAAACCTTTGATAAATTAGCTAATTAGCCTATGAGAATATATGATTCATATATATTAATTAAAACTTTGATCAACTGCATATGTTAATTTCATCTACGTGATTTTATGTTTTTGGAATTACAGATGAAAATCTCGAAGAGCGTGGTCTGATCAACAAACACCATTGTTTGGGGTCTCAGTTGAACCGCTGAACCACCCTTCAGGAATCCGGTACCGCAAAATCTCTTCTGCTGTTTGGGAGAATGGCACCGGGGACAAAGAGGCTCGTAGAGCGGAAGCCGTCAAGACTGAAGTGCAAGCGCATGCTCTGAATGGCGGACTGTGACTCAAGAAGACTCTTCTGAGTTCTCACCCAATCATCCGATACCAACAACAACGCATTCAAGAGACAATCTCAGTTAAAGAGAGATCAGAAGCAAACATCTCAAAAGGAGGACATTGTTTATATCTAGTTGTAAACATTGTTCAATTATAAATATAGGCTATAGTTTAGCTCTAATTTTGTGATTGTAAACCTGATAATGGATCAATGAAAGGAAAATTTTCTCCATGCACATTGTTCTCTTTTTTATTTGAAAGTTTGAAACAATTATGTACCTCTCGTAAGATCTGTCTGTACCATTTCTCCTTTCTCGCAGAATAGACGGACTGAGAACAAACTTGACGAGTGAAGATCTGTTTGAACTTTGAACAAATTTCTGCTGTGGACTTAACAGAGAGAGCAAAGACTTCTTCATGGTAAGTAAGATGTCGCGTCTACTTTTAGTCGGTGTGTATTAATCCAAAATATACTTTGAATTGTGACTGTTACCAGCTTGGTTAGTCTTAATCTGAACCAAGCTGTTGGTCCACAACTCTCAATTCATTTGCAAGTCCTATGTTATTTGGAAGTTTAAAGTAGAAAAGATACATACAAGACATATATAAGCTTTCTGTGTATTTTGGCATTACGTACCCTCCCTTCATCTAACAGTAATAAATCAATGTCCTTGCCTGCCTGCCTAAGATTTTACTTGTATATGGATGTCTAATTTTTATGTCATTTTATGTTACTAGGTTGGGTGTTTCATTGTTGGTTTGATTTCTTACGATACATGCATGGCAATAGTGTTCCTTAAATATTCGCGGCCTAAAGAAGCTAAAGTTTAGTCATCAAAATTGTTGTTAAGAGTTAGTTATAGTTTGTTAGAGAGTTTTGTAAATTATTAGTTTGGTTAAAGGCATTAGTGTCATATGTTAGAAAGCCCACACGTATATATATTAAACACGGTTGTAATTATTCATTGTATTGACTGACAGAGTAATGTTCAGTTTCTATATGGTATCACTCCCTTCTCGCCTCACGGCTCTCTCCCTCTCGATCCTCTTTGCTCTCGCTCCCAATCTCTGATTTTTTCTTCATCAATCTTGCTGTAATTCTTCATCCTTCTTCTTCGATCACAACTTCTGTGCAGTTGATCGGTGTCTCTCTCTCTGCAATTCACAATGGCATCCCCGTCTTCTTCGTCTTCTCCAAGTGAGTCAGTGCAAGCTCAAAACCCTAATCCCTCAAATTCTTTCTTCTCTTCGAATTCGTATGCCTCTCTTACGATCCAAAACATTGGAAGTATGGTGCCAATCAAAGTCAAACGCTCCAATTATCTCCCATGGCGTGCTTTATTTGCTCCAATTCTGCCCAGATACAAGCTTCGTGGCATCGTTGATGGTACCGAAATCTGTCCACCGCCTCTTCTGTTAGGAATGACGGTACTATAAGATAGAGTATGCACAAAGTAAAGTAGAAAATAGACACCAAGAATTTACGTGGTTCGACAATTTATGCCTACGTCCATGGAACAACGATCAATCTTCACTATATGAAAATAATGAGTACAACAAGAGTAGTCTTACCGAGCCAAAGACAAGGCTTGATGGATACAAGAAAGTATAACAACACTTTCTCTCACACTAAACTTCACTCACACAATGTGTAGTGGAACACTTTCACTCTCACTCTTGGAGTGGAACTCTAGCTTTGGACTTGATCATTTGCTACTCACTTCATTTTTTGATTGGTTGCACTACACCCATATTTATAGGTGAGGGCTTGGCATTCTACTAGTTTCTAGTTCCTTCTACAAACTAGAACTAGTTTCTAGTTTCTAGAATATTCTACCAACCTCAAACTTAGATAATTCTAGACTAGCCACAAAATTGTAGCTTCTAGATCTTTCCATTTGCAACCAAGGAAACTAGTGCTTTCTAGCTTCTTCCATCAACTTAATAACATGCTAGAATTGTCTAGCATGCTCCAACCACCTCACTTGCTTACTAGAATAATCTAGAACATTCATCATGGGCTGGACCATATACCAACATCTTCTTCCCGATCGATCTATCAATCCTGCCTTTGAGATCTGGTATGAGAAAGATCAGAACCTCCTGATTTGGTTGAACTCTACTCTGTCTGAAGAAGTGATTCTGTTCACAGTCGGTGTATCGTCGTCTAGGGATCTATGGCTCAAGCTTGAGCAGCGTTTTGGAGGAGTCTCCGATGCTCACATTCATCAGTTAGGACAACATCAAAATAGTCTTGTTTTAATATCAACAAGAGAAATGAATTTAATGACTGCGTGCTGTAATTCCTGCATAACAATGCATTGAGCATTAGTGCAACCTGTATTTCCTTTTCCAATAAGAGTTATTTTAACATTTTCCATTAAGATTTGTTACATAATGTTTAAAAAAAACTAGTATTGAGAAGAGCCTAGCCGGTTTTTTGGACGGGGCTATCAAGAAAACACCTTTGCCCAGTTAAAGTGGGCTATAAATTAGCCTAGGCGTTTGAATTATTAATTTTTTATTTTTTAAACAACAGCCCAAACCCAAACAACATCATTTTGGGCAGAGGTTTTATCAAATTCATGTTAATTTTATGTTTCTAACTAAGTTCTATTAGTTTATTATGACTATGATGTGAATTAGAGAAAGAATAATAGTCAAATATTTGATTGCTTGGCATGCCAGCTTGATTGTTGTACAAAAGTGTTATATATATATATATATATTAGTATTATAATAAATTTAGATGCCGTGAGACTATTTTTGCCTTTGCTTTTTAAAACATTGGTTACATATTTTTGTATTTGTACAAATGATATTCTACTATAGGGAGAGTTTCCGTAATTTACTGAACATGATTTTGATTGCTCTAGAATATAATTTGGCTTTGCTGGGATGAGTCCAGTCATTCAAGTGACACGACGGAGCATTTGTACATTTGAATCCTAGTTAATAAACATGTCGTCTTGTGTTTGTTGAACATCAATATCAGCAGCCAACTTTGAATACGCTTTCTTTTTGGTCTACAGATCTTACCTGGCAAGATAATGATGCCCTGACCAAATTCCTTTAACAATTATTTATGGCCTGGGAGTTTAGGCATCGCAGATTGTGGAGCACAAATATCCCGAGGAAATCGAATAACGATGTCAGAATACCTTCCCGAAGAAATTATAATCCAAGTTCTTCTTAGGCTTCCCGTCAAACCTTTGATTCAGTTCACCTGTGTCTGCAGATCTTGGAACTCCATCATTAAACACACTAGCTTCATCAACACACACCTCAACCTTAACCAAAACAAAACCAGAAATAATACCCCTTCCATCCTTCTCAGGCACTGCCCCCTCGAGGACCCCACAGTCGAGCAATATTCTCTACATTTAGACAATGACTCCTTCCTGGAACACTCAAAGCCACAGCTTCCGGTTCAGAGCTTCAACGAGTGTTTCCGAGTTGTGGGCTCCTGCAACGGATTACTTCTCCTCTCCGACGATTACCTTACAGAAACCAACTCTTTTATTCTATGGAACCCCTCAATAAGAAAGTTCGTCTCACTTGCAAAGCCTCATACACCAACCTCCTCATGTTATTCTACTTGCGGGTTTGGCTTTGATTCCAAGAAAAATGACTACAAGTTAGTGAAACTGGTGTATCTCCGCCAAGATGATCAAGGCCAAGCTTGCCCTGAAATTTGGCTTTATTCACTAAATTCAGGGTCTTGGAAAACCATCACAGCAACTGCTCCTAATTATGTCATCCCTCAGACATTTGGTTCTCAAGTTTTTGTTCAGGGAGCTGTGCATTGGATTGCGTCTCGGCGAAAAGAAAATGGACTCCGCAATGTGATTTTGTCATTTGATGTGAGTGATGAGGCTTTTAAAGAGATTGAGTTGCCAGAAGATTTAGCTTTTGCGTTACCGACCAAGTACATGGCCATTTCAGCTGCTGGAAAGTCTATTGCTGTGAAGCCCTATGATCAAAACATGCATAGTATTTGGATTATGAGAGAGTATGGGGTGGTGGATTCATGGACTAAGAAATTCTCTATTGATGCACATGTCATCCCGAATTTCCGAGTTGTACAGATTATGGGGTGCCGGAAGAATGGCGAGTTTCTGTTAGAAATGTATGACCATGGAAGGAAGACTGGAGAGTTGGTCTCTCATGATCCTAATAGCAAGAGAAATGAATTTCTAGGAATTCGTACAGATCCAGGGTATTCATGTATTGAATATTACACGGAGAGCCTAGCTTTACTCGATAGAGCGAGCGAGCGAGTTGATGCACACTCCATGAAATTGGAAGAAAACGAAGAATCGTTGAAAAGTAGCTAGGTGCCATAGCTTTCATTTTTCGTTTCGTGAAATATTATACCGTATAAATCCTTATTGAATTAGAGTATCCTTGTATGTGTTTGTCTCACGATGATGAGATCGAGCTTCTGCTCCACTCTGGTGGTATAGTTTCCATCTGTCTACATGTGAGTTTAAGAGGGGGGAAGAACAGGGAAATTTATGTTTGCGCTGGCTTTGCTAGCATATATATGGATTTTTGTTCAATGAGTTCTATTCGTATTGAGTGTCTTGCGCGAATACGATTTTAACCCGGATTATTACTGAATGATGTGTGTTCATTGTTGTTGGGGCTGCATCACAAAGTGGAAGAGATGTAGCCCCAATCAATACTACAACAATTATTCAAATTATTGTTTGAGTATTTACCGTGCAGGCATTCACAGGTTCTATGGTCGAGCGCGTCCATAATTTATAGACAGATTCAAGGAACCAAACTACTGCGCTACATCACAGGTAGTTTTGACCGTTGCAGTCTTTTGGTTCTCAACCTTGAGAGTTAGATTCAGGATGCAGAGAAGATGGTCACCAGTACCGTTGGCATACGCGCTATGGAAGTGCTAACACCACGAGCCGTTTTGAAATCAGACGACGGTGGCCACGGTGGTACAGATTCCAAGTTAAATACTTCACTTCTGGCAGGGCAGGAGGGAGGGGACAAAAGAAAATTAGAGACGGAAAAAAGAATCATCAATTCGTGGCCTCCTTTTATGTGCAGCAGCAAAAGTTTTGGGTGACTTGAGCTTTTGGATAACCTTATTTGAGTATGTAATATCATTACTTCTGGAATCGATTAGAATGGAATGCAATGCAAATGTCTGTAGCTGCATATATTGTACATCGATGCCATAATACAGAAAACGGAGCAGCCTGGGACCACGATTAGAATGGAATGGAATGCAATGCAAATTGGTAGGAATTGCAGGAAATGCTGATAGAACGATTCTTGAAGGTCTGACTCAATTGTCGATGATACAAATGTTGAGAAATTTCTATCACCACCTCTAGGATATACAAAATTGTACAATGTGGGAGCCGAGCTGTTTTTGTTTCGCACAAACTAAACTTCGAAAATAATGTTTTCAAGCGTCGTCTTCTTTCTCTTCCTGAAGTCCCCGAGCACTCTCTCCCTCTCCATTGGTGTGGCAGATATTACCCACTTGCTAAATTCAAGCTCTCCCAAACCCATGAACTTAGAAAGGCGGCTGTACTGGATCCTTTTCTGATCCATGGGTGAAGGAAAATTTTCCTTCCCACCGATACCATCTAGTTTCTTCTTCTGCGAGACATGAATGCCTGGGTCCACGAGGCTACCATTCTGAGGGATGGTCATTTCTGTCGTCCCTTGAGTTCCAGGTCCATAATTCACAATGTCTTCATTACGATGTGCATACACGATACCTGAGGGGTAAAAGACACTTTCAGTCGCTACAGCCTACATCTGCCAAACCAAATATCCTCAGAACAGGAAAAAGACAAGAAAGCACAATGATATGAAAAATGCGAAAAAAGTGCAACACAAGAACAAAAGTCCAATTTAAATATCAAACTTACCGACTTCTTTGAGCACAGGTTGACTTGTTAAATGCTTCTCAGAATCACTGGTTGTTCTGGCCTTAGACACTGATGAAGATGGGACATCCACTTCTTTTAATGAAACATGATCGCTACCAACTTTGGTTGATTCTTGTTTTGTACCATACAATTCTTTTTGTCCTTGCTTCTCATTCAACTCAAAGATTTCGCTGGTAAAGAGCTTATCTGAAAGGTCACGAAATAAATTGCAGATTCCGAAAAGTTCCCCTTGAAATTCTTTGCAATCCTGAAAGTAAGCCAATTGAGTGAGATACAAATATCTTGTAATTGAATGTCAATAGAAAAGTTCCAGAACTAACCAAAAGCAAAAACAGATTGGTTTCTATACCTGGACACCTTCAAAATATCTTTTCTCCATTTTTCCAGAAACAGCAATGTTGGATAGCTGCTGTTTGTACACCTGACGCGAATAAACAAGTTCATCAAGGGAACCAGCAGAAAGAAAGCGGAAAACCACAACATGCCTCTTCTGTCCGAAACGAAATGACCGGTCTTGGGCCTGTAAGTCTTGGGCAGGGTTCCAGCTTGGATCAAATATTACCACACGATTTGCGCTGACCAGATTCAACCCAAGCCCACCAGCTCGAGTTGATATAAGGAACACCTAAAGCAATAAATGCATGTCAAACAGAAGTTTAAACACAAACTTCTCTGTTCATATGAATTTGAAATATACCTGTTTGCTAGGACTTGAATTAAAGTCATCAACAAGAGACTGACGCAAGTTGGTTGGTGTTGAACCATCAAGTCTTGAGAAGCAATAGCCTTTGCGTATGAGAAACTTTTCCAGTATGTCCAGCATCCTGGAAGAAGTAATTCTAGTTCAAAAATAATAATTATCCAGATAGATATCCATAAGGAGAAATGCAAGCACGGACATTTGCCCAAGAAAATATTCATTAAAAGAACGTCTATATAATCCATTTATTTCAAAATAAGAATGCAGAAAGTTGATCAGGTTAAACACGTTTTCTTTCCGAGAAAGAAAGACATGTACTGGATAATTAAAACATTGACAATTGACCAATGTATTAAATACCCTAAACAATGCACAAAGTTCCTGTGTTAAACAGAAACTTTATAAAATTACTTAACATCTTTAAACCCCAAAAGAAGACAATTATTATGAAAAAGAAGAACGAAAAAAAAACAACTTAAGTGCCTAACCAGTAAGGTTCTCAAGTCACCTGACAGAGTAACTGAACAAAAGAACTTTGTCACCCTGTGAAATCCATGAGAACAAGAACTTTTCAAGTGCTCGCATTTTGCCACAATGTTTAACATCACTCAGGCCCATAAAACTCTCATTCTGGGTGTTCCCTCCCACCAATTCAGCATCTTCGCCAAACACAGCAGTGGCAAACTCTGCATCTTTCTTTTGCTTATCTGGGTCATCCTTTGGATTAGGCTTAATCAGTTCCAAGTGATTACTTATCTGTAAAGCACAACAGTACCATAAGACTAAGAAAAGTAATGCGATAAACAGTCACAAGGCACACCTTACAGACAAATCAATCCACAGTTCTCACCATAAAAGTAAAACATGCCCTATAAAATACAAAAATCCATCACCCCTCTCACATTATCATTCTAACATATATCTATTTTTTTTTCACTTTTCGAACATTTTTCACTTAAGCACAGTTTTCTAAAATTCTTAATGCTGATGTTAAGCACATGCAGAGCTCTATAACAGAGCAGTGTTGATTTAACAGCCACCAAAGAGATCAATGTCTCAAGGTGCCAGAAATTCAAGAGAAGCCAGCCTCATGTCTTATGTTTATCTTGTGTATGTAAATGTGCACCCTACACATGCGGTTCAATAGTGTAAGAGAGGGTTTTGTTTATCAAGTGGAAACAGTATAAACCGTTAAACCAGATGTCCGTCTAAAGAAAACTCGAGAGTAAACAATAAAATAAATAGAAAAATTGCATATGGACAGACAAGCACAAACAGAAAATCCAATACCAAAAGCACCAGAGGAATCTAAAAAAATGCTACTTCCTAGTTCATTCAATAGGAAGAGAGTAATCTTACTAAACTGTTTAGAAAGTAACAGAAATTTTGTAGCCCTTCATAGTTAATAGTTAATTTCCTTCAATATCAAGTAATCCAGCAACAAAACTATCCACTACAATGTCATAGATTCCTTATGCACTTGAAACAATAGACAACCAATCTATTTTTCCATTAAATGATTAACGAGAAACAGACCATTGGAAGAATCTGAGACTTGAGACTTCCAAATAAAGTCAATGACCTTTTGGTATCGTATAAATAACGCACAAAAAGTGAAAATACCGAAAACACACAGCACAGAAAAATATAATAACTTGGACGTTAAGTTGATTTTAAAAATTTCAAGACAATTGATGCCTTTCTTTACAGTTATTTGTTTTCTTATTCATATTATTCAATCCCATATTAAAAAAATACGATTAGGAAAAAAACTGAAACAACCCTGTGAGCGTTGCCTCTGCACCTTAAACAGTTAAACTCATGCTCAAAAAACTATAACTTGAATAGTTACAACTTATAAAGGTGAAAAAACTTCTGAAAACCAAATACTTTATTCCTAATAAAAAGAGAGTTAAGGTGAAATAATCAAAGTACTAAAGGCTTAAAAACTAAAAATCTCATTTACCTGTTGGAGCTTGACAAGGCAAGGAAGGACAATGCAGAAGGGGCATGAATCACAACCGTCAGGGTTATCCTTGTGAAAGTATGGCCAAAGCTTTCCATGTGGGATAGTCCTTTTACAGCACTCAGCTTGAGTAAGAGGGCTTCCACAACTACATGGGTTGTCCTTATTTATTAGGCATTGGATATCCGGTAGCTGTAACATTCTCCTATACACCCGTTTTTGCAATTCACTCATAGCACAGAATATGACATTATCTTCCTTCCCCATCATAAGATGCCCAATAGTTTCCGCTTTTGTCCTTCTTAACATATATTTATGAAGCACTGCTGCTAGGTGTTGTTTTCGCTTATCAGCAACACGAACAAATCTTTCAGGGGCAGTTGACCTTTGGCCATGCTTGAGGGGCTCATCATAAAACTCCCGAAAATGTTCACGTGTTCCCAAGGATCCAGGTGCAACCCAGTCAAAGAGATTAAAAAGTTCCATGATTTTGTTCTGCATTATGGTTCCAGTGAGACCAATACGCTTTAAGGTTTTAAATTCTAAACATGCTATATAGAGCTTTGATTTTTCATTTTTAAGCCGATGTGCTTCATCAACAATCACGATCTCCCAATTCACCTCTGACAACTGGCTGCCACGTATTCTGTATGTGTCAAAGCTTGTGATAAGTATCTCAACTTCACGTGATCCTAATTTATCATAAATCAAATCACGATTTGCACCGTGGTAAACAGCAACACTAAAGTTAGACCACTTAGAGAATTCATTCTCCCAATTGTGGATAACTGAAGTAGGACAAACTATGAGAACAGGGGCTCTTTCAGCTGTTTGGTATTTCTTCAGTACTGTGGAGTCGATGCAATCCCCATCTTTCCCAAACACAGCAGTCAAGAATGCAATTGTTTGGATGGTTTTTCCTAGTCCCCTGTTCAACGTGTAAGAGAAATCAAGAACTTGCCAACTAGGAACTTGAATGTACAAGTTGTGAGTTGCTAGAGATCAAACACAAATGCATATATGTGTTCATAGCTAACTTTATCCTTGTCAGATATATAGTACGTCAGATATCTATATTACGGTGGACTGTCTAGCAAAAACAAAAACATCCTTTGAAAAAAAAAAAGGCATTTTACCATATAAAATAACTGCAAAACACAAGGAAATGTTTTAATGGGCACTTTACAATACAGCAACATAAGGAAATCAAAGAAACATTCACATTTCAAATGAGTAAAATCATCCCTATGATAATGGGCACTTTACAATACAGCAACATAAGGAAATCAAAGAAACATTCGCATTTCAAATGGGTAAAAATCATCCCTATGATAATGCACAGTCAAGATCTCTACCAAATAACTATAGTCCCAATCAATACGCTGTTCTCATGAGCAACTAAACATGCACTGGGCACACTGTGAAATTTACAATGGAAAGAGGAAGAAAAACTAAATTTTGGCATTTTGTTTCTCCATGTTAAAATATACTTCCAAGGAGAGTGGCAGCTACCGACTGTTTTAAAGAGACAAATTCCACTACGAAAATTTGTCCTAAAACCCCTTTCCAGGTTAGGTATATTCTTAAGTTAAAAGAAACTCATGTATCTTTGGTTCACAGTCTGAGTCTGGGAGAACAAGTGCTTCATCTACAGTTTGGAAAATGCATAGTAAAATCTGCTGGAGATATGTCCCCAAAACCAAACATTCATTTTTCACTAATCAATTACAACATTGAATGAAATGGATAATGCTCAAAATTAAATTACAATACAATTAAAGAAAAAACAAAAAAAACAATGAAAATGCAAGAGTCCAGAGGACACAACTAAAAGTAAAAGGTCAGAACTTTAGGAACTATACAAGATGAAAGTTCATCAGTACTACTTACATGTCGTCACCAAGAATACCTCCATGATTGTTCTTGTACAGAGTATACAGAAACTTCACTCCCTCTCTCTGATGTTCAAGCAACCTGCAGTTAATGGATGCAGGAACCTGCAACGGGAAAATGAAGTGATATGGTAACTATACAAAAAGAGTCCAACAAATGTATATCTCATACATGCAAACCATTCATATTGTAAAGACCCAAAAGCTATACTTATGGAACTTCAACTATTTCATGAAGATGTAAACCAGTGATTTATACTTTTCTACAGATCCCTTATAGACAAGAAAACTACAAGATAGGAATACAGTTGTGTCAGGCAGTTAAGGTCTCAACAAAGTGACCAATAAGAATCCATAAGTGACAAATCATATAGGAAAAGCCTAATTATTTCTTTTGCATTCCACCACACTTCATTACTGTTTTCCTTTCCATTTCATTCACTTAAAACTTCCAAACCTTCCTTTAGCCGGTAACGCTAAATAATGACCTCATTACTCTGTCTGTTGCACAACTTTGGAACTAAGAAGGAAATGGCCTAATAACAATTGCTCTTGGAATAAAAGCCAATGTTAGATTTTTCCTAATTACTAGTTAACTAAAATTCTCTTTGACCAATAATAGCCACCATAGGCTCCACTAATTTGGCCAAATCACATACATAATATCCAGGTTTATCAAGCACTTCCATGGTCCTTGAAGTCATATTACTATTCGAACTTCCAATTATGAACCTAACTGTTACCATCACATAATTACTTAAGTTGTAAGGAGCAAACACTGACCGGAAACTTTTGTGTGGCACGTGTGAATATATAACGATTGAATTGTGAATTTGTGAGACAATGCAAACAGAAAGAATGTACCTTTACGTTCCTTACACCAAGCAGATACATTTATGCAAACTAAACTAAATAATGATCATCGTCAATTAAAAACCAAAAGTACCGCGAAAACGCAACACATATGCATAAATTTGAAACAATAATGAAAGGGAAAACAAAGTTTAATTACCTGTACAACCGGAAATTCTCCCTCACAGGACAAGACCAAGGGCTCATATGGTCCTGTGTGATCAAATTCAAAGAAACCCACTTTAGGGCTCCCACAGGCCACTGATTCTGGGTCGTCTTCTTCCTCATCAACCGCATCCTCACTACCATTCTGGTCCTGGATTTGTTTGGTTTGAATTGGCGGCAGAGACAATGGGTCTTGCAGTCTCAGAAGCTGCTGAGACAGAGACGATTTGGGGGGACGTCTTGGGATTGTAGGTTCTTCTACGGGTTGGGAGATTGAGGACTGTGATTGGGTTGATGGGGTTGTTAAGGATGATGAGTTTCTGCAGGGTTTAAGGGCTGCTTTGAAGGACTGGAGGGACATTGGATATTGGCAGGGGGAGAGAGAGAAACGGGAGACGAAGATAGCAAAACGGCCGCAGAGAGAGAGACGGTGGGGTGGGGGAGGAGAAAGTTTTTTTTCTTTTTTCCTTCCGATTCAATTCGAATCAGGATAAACCTAATTTTATTTAAACCCCTCTAACATCTTTCTACGTACAATTTAAATTTTAAATGTTAATTTTCTATTTTACCCTATCGCTTAATTACTATTAAGTACAAAATAAAATTAATAATAAAAGTCAAATTTATCAATAGATCCACATACTAAATTAAACCCTAACATCTTTTGTTTATCCTACGTTCATTCCGACTAAAACCCTAATAGCTCTGATATAGAAGAACAAGCTTTTCTATTGATGGATGGTGGTTTTGAAGTTTTTAATCCTCTAACTAAAGTATGACTCGATTTATGGATATTTTATTTGTTTGCTTCTTCTTTGGATTAAATTTCATACTTTTTATATTATATTATATTGTATTTGTTTTTCTCTACCGTCTGTATGCGCCCCAAAACACAAGTGCAAAGACTTTTGATTAGTACTGTAAAAACGTAAAACTTGATTCTTGGTGCAAATAAAGATTGCTCAACCTTAACCACGAATTAGCTGGTGGCATGTCTTGCACCTTTTTTATTCGAAATAGCTCAAATTTGTTTATTAACATAGCAGCAAAACACCCAGCCCAATGTCACTTCAAAGTTTCTTAAAAAGTACATGAAAATGCTTGATTTAAAAAGGATTGAACGAGAGCTTGCATAACATTCTCTTGGAAAATTCAAGTCTATGGAATGATCTCTTGGATCCCAAGTCCACGGATGGGTTTTGGTAGCAAAAATAAAAAAAGCAGCCATAGAAATGCTTAAATGCTAGTCCTATACATCATATGCAATTATAGAGGGGCAAAGGATGCCTCTTTGGAAAAAAAAAATTCAATTAGAGATGTTATTTTATAAAGGGAATGAGTGTAAAGATAATTTTACATTTTGAATTGGGTTTGAGATGATAGTTTAGGTAATAAATTTGGGTTTAAAGAGATATTAATTCTTTAATAAAAAAGCAATATGGGTGAAGAGAGTAAGTTGGATGTAGAAAGAGGTTGGATGAGTTCAAATAAAATTTCTCATTCCCAAATTGACCAAATCGCAATACCTTCTGCTAAACTCCGAATTCAGATCCCAGTGACCTGACCCGACCTGCTTTACTTGCGATGAAGATGAAAGCTCTGGTTAACCAAAATTTGTAAATTATATCAAATTATACTCCATTTTTTAAGTTTATGATAACTATAATGAAAATTTATATGTTAGTAATAATATACGCTTTAAGATGAGATTTTCAATTAAAACAAAAAAGGTAATGTTAAGAAGATTAAAGTTACAAACTAAATGATGTGTCACCAATAAAAATGAACACGTTTATCAACATTTAAGTAATAATCAAATCATAACTTCCATATCATTCAGTTTACAAAATTTTGTCTATAAATTTAATCTCTCTAGCATTATCCAAATAAAAATGAGAATTGACACCATCTACACTTCCAAGCTCATCTCCCTCTCATTAATTCTGCTGCGCTTCTTCGGCATTGTCATATTCCTCTTTTTGGTCATTCATGTCTACATCACTGTGTTCTGGCACTTGACCTGCGTGGTCTCCGTGCTCAAGCCTGTCTACTGGTTCACCATCATGAAGAGGAGCTATGAGGTGTTCAAGGAAAGGGTTGGGATGGCCTTCGTGCTCGTTTTTGGGTACTTGACCATTTACAGAGTTGTTTAGTGCCACTTTCGGGTCGGTGGTGCACGACGGGGGGTTTTTGTGACGATTGTAGTTGCTGATTGTAAAGTTGGTTGGATTGTTGCGTAGTGTGTTTTACTACATCTGCAAAGATAGAGATTAATTCTTCAAAATAACTAAAATTTAGAGCTTGTTTGAATGTGCTTTTAAAATGATTGAAAATGTTTTTGGTGAAAATATTTTTAGAACCAATCTTTAGTGTGTCATATCCTCAATCGTTGGATTATTATAATGGTTGAAATTTAGCAAAATGTGAGTATATGCGTGAAGCCTAAATGTAGAGACTCAGATTCATATCAATGCCAAATTGAATTCTCTCAGGGTGCTTTTCATAAATAATGAATTACAAAAAATTCAAATTGAAAAGTAAAAATAAAAATTCAATTACTAAATATTGGAAAGTAAAAAAGGGGATTAATAAACTTACACTATTTTAAGTTCTAACACACTCTTATTTAATTTTGTTCGTTATTTTCATTTTATTTTATTCAATACGATAGCCAAGAAAAGAAAAGCGTGTTAAAAAAAAATGTGTGAAACTCACCTCTCTTAGAAAAATAGTTTTAACTTTTGCTGTTTGCTTTTATTATATTTATGCAATCAATGAAAATGTATTTTATCAAAAATTTTTTTAAAAAAAAAGGTGGATGGCATTTTAGTTTCATTTTAAAATTTACATGTTTTATTGAAGAAAAACAATTTTATATCTTAAAATGTTTCAATAAAAATGTCATGTTTATAGTGATGGCCACTTAGCAGTAATGATAACTTTTTAAAATGTGGTTGCAAAAATTATCATTTTTAAATAAAGATTTCATACGTATTGGTCATACATCGACGACACAAAAATGACATAATGAAAACACAACAGATATAACAACACCTAATAATTTTGAAAAGAAAAGAAGGATCATATAGTCTTACTAATTGCCCTATAGTCAAAAACAAGAAATTTAAGAGAGGTATTACTGACAGAAATTTTATACGCTGGAATATTAAATGAACAAGACTTGGCTGTTGAAAAATCAGCAGCCCCTCCTGCTCACGGCCAATCACAACTGGACACGTGTCCAAACGTGATTGGCAGTGAGCAGGAATGGCTGCTGATTCTTTCAGTAGCCAAGTTAAATTCATATCAAATTCGAGAGAATTACAAATAAATTTGTTTCTCAAACAACAAAGTTATCCAGAACCGAAGTACTCGCACCAATACAAATTATAAATATGGAAACCATTAACGCAACGTCTGATCCTGGTGCTGAGTTATCCTGCGGAGGCTGTACTGGTGCATATGGATCCCAATCCGCCGGACACGGCGAGACAGTAAGCGGAGGCTGTAATGGTGATGGGGAAGGAGAATCCGTATGGTGTTGGGTTTTGTTTCTGACGGCCAAAACCACTAAAATGAGCTTCTGACCCTGGCAATTTTCAGCATTGTCGCTGATGAAGAAAAATGGACCTGATCGGTCGAACTTGAAGATTAAGTCCCCATCTGTTAAAGACTGTTTTGGAGTTTTTGTGTTGCATGAGTCGTAATCCTCTTTTGCCACCACCAACACAGAATTTGACCCTTTTTTGTACTTGAAAACTGTATATATGTATCCACCAAAACAAAAAATAAAAAGCTCAATTATATATACATATATGATGTGTGTGTATATATTTTTACGTAATTCTTGTAAGGTTTATATTATGTGAGTTAACCAAACCATTAGTGTTGGTATGTTGGATAACAAGTTAATAGAATTGTGATTAGTTCTGACTTAGTAAGGTTTAATAATACTAAACTATTGGAGGGAATTATTAGAGCTCAAAATTTGAAATAGATGAGTTGGTTACAAACTCTAATAAACTGATAATGACTGACAACCCTAATACGTGGCTTGGTCACTGTTCTCAGTATTATTGTTCAAAAAACTCACAAGTTCTATTGAAAATGAGAGCAGTTCTGAATAAAAAAGAAAAGAAGATCAATTCACATCGACATCCGTGATGTCTTCTCCGGCTAGTAACTTTAGGGTTTACTGCATTTGTAGTTTTGACTTAACTGATTCGATCTTGGATATAAAGTCCTACATGTTGACAAATCTATGATAACATTATACTAAAGAGAGAGAGGCTCACAAAGTGTATCATTGACCTGAAATCTATGCCCTTCCGCCCAGTGATTGAAGCTCTCGCAAGGGTTTAAAAACCAACCATCTTTGCCACCGACAGGGAACTTGTAAGCTTGAGAAGAGTTACTGGCCAATGCCGCCACCAAAATAACAAGAAAAATGCTCACAAACAGTCTCTCAGACCCCATTTTCTGCAGCTGAACTGACTAATTAGCTAGAGAGAATGAGAGAGATGGGATTGGTTAGAACTGAGTGCTGGGTACAGCTATGTGAGAACATATATATAGAGACTGAGGAGGATGTGACCGTTGAAAAGCATGCAAAAATGGTGAAGGGATTACATGAAAATCATTGCTGGAAATTGGATACGTGTTATAAATTCTGCCGCTAGGCGTTTCAACAAGCTTTATAACCTCATCCTCTCAGGGTCTGCACGTGGTGACATGCCAGAGACCCAACGGTCATCAAAAGTTTAGAATTCATTGTCCTATTAAAAGGGTCGTTTTCTTGATTACTTTGTTTTCTAATTTGTTTGCAAATCGGCGCAATTTCAAATTTAACGTTTGATAAACCAAGATAATTGACACGCACTACTAGAAATTTGCCTAAAAGCCACTCCTTTCATTGGTGGCTATTGTCAAGTGTTGCCACTCACATTGGTGGCAAACCTCTATGGCCACCAAGTAGCCACACTACCCCAAAGCGCACCAATCAGAGCTGCTATAAGTGCTTCAACATCCACGTACACACGAACAATAAGGTCCTAGAGTGAAATGGTTGAAAAATGTGTAGAGGCGAACACTGTCTTAAAACATTTATTTCGTGACTCACCACGATGATCGCTATCTTGATCGAAAGGTATAAGATTTGAAACCAATAATAGAGGAACAATATCTCTGACACATCCTTAGAATGACTGCTTGCCATACTTTTCGGTCTATCTTGTGCTGCCCATAGACCTCCATACAACGTAACGCCTCTAGTGGTGTCATACCTCAACTCGGAATGATGAATGTCATAGTAGGAAAACTCTAACGGAGGTAGTTGTCTGTACCAACAACGCTAAAACTGCATAACAGATGAATGCAGTAAGTCCTCAAAGGTCTGGATACTTCGTTCAAACTGGCCACCAGTCTGAGGATGAAATGTGGTACCAGACAATAACTTAGTACCCATGGCTTTCAAAAGGGCTTCCAAGACTTAGAAATGAAACGCGCATCCTGATGAGATACAATAGTGATGACAACAACACGAAATCGAACAATGTAGTTCCCACATGCCTTAACGAGCCGATCTATCATGGATTCCTCACAGATTTAGCGAGAAACCATTTCGAGAAAGCTAAAAGAACACTCAAGAGTTTAAATCCATTAATCTAGATTACAAGATAACTAGATTGAATATACAATTCGATGCTTGAATGCGTGTAAGTACCTAACTTGATCGGGTAATAACAATTTGAAATGAACGATCTAGAAGATTGGCTAACTCGGTTTCCTAGTGATCGAAAGTCAGGTTGCAAAAGTAATATAACTAAGAAGTTTGCAAGGTTGACAAAGATTTGATGCATTACCCCACGGGAGGGTGTCATTAGATTTTCAAGCCAAGATAGTAGCAGATGACTCAAGGTCGTAGATAGGACGATTCACTTCATGCAGAACCAATGTTGAAAGACATAAGCGTTACATGATCATGCTGCATCAACGCATATCAAAAACATCACCGTAGGATTTGAAATTGATCGATGTCATCGAAAGTGTAGGAACAGTGATCGGGTAAGACAACACTTCAGTTATTAGAAACTTCGTTCACATTTAACATCTTAACAAAACTTACTTCTTCCTAGACAAAGGAAATGGAAATAGGACTATGGTCACAGAATCGTTAACAACTATTGATAGAAATAGACAAGACCGATGGTATTTCGTAATTCATGACACTCGAGAGGATTTTCGATTTCCAACCTTCACAATCTTGGATTTAGTAAGAATACCTTCGGCTACGCTCAAGTCTCTCAAGAAAGGTACAAAATCTAAGCAAGGTCGACATTTGAGGAATTTGGTATAAAGTTGGTTGTTGATGTTTATTAAACTGACCTCGTGGTTGAAGTAGATAATGATATTATCGTTAAAATAACCATTGAGAAATTTCATGAGGGTCCATGCTAATTCCCTCAGTGGAAAAACAAGCCCGAGGAAATTGATTCGGTCTACAACTGGTGCTTTCTTAATTTTTCCAACATGAACTTTGGATGTTTTAAGCAATCTCCTAGCATGTATTGCCTCTGCCCGCCATTCCTAAGGAACGCAAGTCGGAAAGCACCATCATAGCCTCCGATCTTCAACTGGCCCCAACTAGACTTCATCCCACTAAGATTTCCTCTAATTCACGTCACTGCTATGTAGAATCGACTCTACCCGCCATTCCTAAGGAACGCATGACATAGAGTAGAGGTCCGATGTTGAAAGTTATTCATCAATTAATTATGTCAAACTTGAGGCACAATCTCGACACGAATTTCTTATACTTCAAATAGGATGTGACTATTCAGGCAGAATGAGGATTGCACAACCGTGCCGAAGGACATTAATAAACAGAAGCTGTGACATCCAAATGATATCAAGGCCGACACACTACTAGAGTAGGAGAAGATCCTAAGTATGCTCTGAACAAACCTTGCTCTGATACCAAACTGATATGCCCCGATCTCGATATCTCAAATATCAGGATAGGCACGTGCTGGCCAACACCTGAGAGTGACGAAGCCATTTTAAATATGCATACAAATAAAATATGTAATTAGAAAGAATTATGCCAATGTGGAAATGTGTTCAGAGCATACAACTAATCAAGAACAATGTGAAAGAATTACAATAAAAATGTACCAATAAGGAATGGGTCCAACACTGAGAAGACTTGAAGATACCTATGCGGAAATGCCTTAACACGGGGATTGAATGCCTTAATTCTAACTCCTGAAGGGGCGCAAAACAAAGGGTGAGTAGAACAAAGTTTATAATATAATACTAATAATAAGAAAACCATTTTCTTTCTGAACATACTAACCCCTGTTTTGAAAACGCATATATTACTACTTAGTATGTTTTCTAAAAACTCTAGCATGCCATGAGAAACGTTCATAAAACAAGTACATGTAAAACAGTGTTTAGTAATGGTAATATAGTCGCCTGAAGGCAAATATGTAAAACATCCGTAATTCAAATCAATGATGTACCTAACTAGGGGTATCATAGTGGCCCGAAGGCATAACCATCACCCGAAGGCATAATCATCACCCGAAGGTGAAGCTGTACGACACTAGGTTACGTCAGTGAAGAAATATAGGGTACATCACCCGAAAGTGAAGCTGTATGACTCTGGGTTACGCCAAAGAAGAAACATATATGTATATGTAGTGGGTCCATTACCCGAAGGTGAAGCTGTACGACTTTGGGTTACGGTAGAGAAGAATATACATCACACATTGACACTAGTCGTGGCTAGTGAAGCTGTCCGACACTGGTTTCGCCAGTGAAGCTGTGAGTATATCATCAACTGTGTCATCTGGCCATAAAAGTCTACATACTCGTGTTATGTGGATGTGCTGTATGATAACCCACTAGATAAGCACAGAAAACATATCTCAAAATCTTATATCAAATCACCGAAGCTTAAATGCTCAAAACATCAATTCATAAACCATACATAAATCATATTCATAAATCCGTAAAATAAATCATATTCATAATCTATATAATTTCATATACGAAAATCCAATAATTCATAACCTTTCGTAAAACGTAAATTCGATAAATCATAAATAATGCATAAGACATAAAATCATGAAATCATACTTTTCGTGAATGCAAGCCTAATACTTTATAAAAAACATGCAAGTTAAGATGGGGTCCATTCGCAGATATTCCGCTACCAGGGAGCCGCTCGAACTAGGAAGGATGTGGTCACTTCCAACCGACGCACCTAAACACAAAAAGAGACCATTTAATAAAACTCTACTAAAACGATCGAATTTAGGAAAACGGACAGCGGATTCGGATTCGACACGTCAAAAAACCTAAGGAGGGACATCGGGTTCCCCCATACGCTGCCACGGGGCGGCGTCCAGGGAGGCCACGTACCACCGCACGCGCCGAGATGGGTCACCAAAAAAGTCATCGACCCTGCTGTGGTCACAGCAACCACGACGAAGGAGCACAGTACTTCTGGCGAATGTGTGTATGTTCCAGGAGCCAGCCATAACAGCCCTCCATGTGCACCCACGCGCCGATAATGGGAAACAGATAATTGGGTTTGGGTCGGGTTGGATCTAGGCTTTGTGTTACCAAGTTGGGCTGGTTGCTGGGTTAGATCTGGGCTAGGGTTAATTGGCCAAAGGTTTGGGTTGCATGGCACAAAGGTTTGGGCCGGGTTATTGGATTAGGCTCGGTTATAAGGTTGCAGGTCGGGTCGACTTGGATTCGATCGGAATCTGAGCTGCGAACCAGAGCTCCAAATCGAGCTCAAAACTCAATCATCTTTCACATTCTACCTACCACAGTGAAGATAAAAAAGTGTAAATTAGGATTATACCTTTCTCCGAATCAGCCGTGGACAGAGTTGGTCGAAAAATGGCTCGCAAGCCGTCGGGTTTTCACCGGAAAACTAGGGAAAGGAAGAACATACACGAACAGCGTTAAAACCCTCAATTTTCAAATCAAAAACCACCCAGATAACTAGAAAATCTCACAAGAAACTGAGATACATCCTATTCATGTCAAACTCAACTTAGTTTCGTCGAATTTTAGCTTAAGTCACCGAAGAAAATGGTGGTTCCGCCACACATGCGTTTTTGCATGATTGATATAGAAGAGATGAAGGAAATTGAAGTGGTGATCTGGTGTGTAGTTGACCTCTTGAGGCTTGGTTGCAGAGGAAGTAAAGAGTGTATGAGATAGATTTAAGAGAAGAGAGGGAGTGAGTCGAGAGAGATGAGCGAGCTAGGGGGATAGAAGAGAGAGAAAATGTTCTAGAGAGAAAAGTCACGGGAGGGGAAGAAAAAAGTGAGCCGGGAGACAAACCCAAAATAAGGGTGGGCCCCACAAACACCCCAACCAATGTAAGAAAAGATGAAACGAGAAAATATCTTGTGGGAAGTAAAATTACCAAAATGCCCTTACATTTCGAATTCCATAAAATCCACATTCTAGCTCCAAAATTGATTCCGATTGCGCCCACACCTTCGTAGCGACAAATAGAGTGCAAAAGGAGTGATTAAAAATGTGAACAAATTAAAACCAAAGCTAAAACTTAATCAAACTAAAAATAAGTGAGTATGCGGAAGTGGTCAAACTCAAGTTACAAACGTTCAGAGCATAGGTAATTTAAAGATGCAGTCGAACTGGTTATGTAACATCCCACATCGCCCAGGGGAGTGATCCTTAAATGTATATTCCCATCCCTACCTAGCACGAGGCCTTTTGGGAGCTCACTGGCTTCGGATTCCGTAGGAACTCCGAAGTTAAGCGAGAAGGGGGCTAGAGCATTCCCAGGATGGGTGACCCACTAGGAAGTTGCTCGTGAGTTCCCAGAAACAAAACCATGAGGGCATGGTCGGGGCCCAAAGAAGACAATATCGTGCTACGGTGGTGGAGCGGGCCCGGGAAGTGATCCGCCCCGGGCCGGGATGTGGCAATTAGTATCGGAGCCTAACCATGGCCACGTGTGTGCCGACGAGGACGTCGGGCCCCTAAGGGCGGTGGATTATAACATCCCACATCGCTCATGGGAGTGATCCTTAAATGTATATTCACATCCCTACCTAACACCAGGCTTTTTGGGAGCTTACTGGCTTCGGGTTTCGTAGGAACTCTGAAGTTAAGCGAGAAGGGGGCTAGAGCATTCCCAGGATGGGTGACCCACTGGGAAGTTGCTCGTGAGTTCCCAGAAACAAAACCTTGAGGGCGTGGTCGGGGCCCAAAGAGGACAATATCGTGCTACGGATAGTGGAGCGGGCCTGGGATACGGTCGAGCCAGGGTCGGGATGTGACAGGTTAAGTATTAAATACACAACCATAGAGAAGATCCCTACAATAATCAGTGGAATGTCAGAATTCGCCGGGTAACCATTGTGTGCCATAAAGAAGAACAGCTATCTAGTACCTGGAAGGGTGAAAAACAGAAAGGTGAGTGGGCAAAAACAAAGCTTTAGAAAACACATTTATCTTTTCTAAAAGTACTAACCCTCACTGTAAAACCCATATAGTTTCCAGAAAATAATACTACGTATATGTATGAAAAACCAATGCACAAAAGCATGCCATGCCACGATTTCTTAGCGATAATCAATGTAAGTCAGGTGTGAATCAATCTAAACTATGATGCCAGTCGGAGTCACTTAATGTGACCTATATGATTGGACCTATTGCTCATCAGACCATACTTGCACACAAGTCAGAGTCACCTAGTATGACCTGTACGACAGGGCTGAATGTAAATATGTACACTCTAGTGCTACGATCACATGATGGCTAGCGATAAATCGCGGGTCACCTACTAGTCGGAGTCACCTAATGTGACCTGTACGACAGGGTTGGCACCAAACTTGGATCCAAGGCAAACATGCAGTGCGGAAGGTGAACATCATGTGAAGGATTGGCCCTGGCCCAGGGCGGGAGCACTGACACTGGGGTGCAGCAATGATGAGCTCTAAATGAATATATGCATGCCAATATGATGCAACCATTTCAATCACATAATAACTCACCTGAACTTACCTGCGCCTCTGTAGCATTATTTAACATAAACACAAATCATAACAATATAAGATTTAAAATATAACCCATTTTAGACATGGCATGAAATGCATAACTCAATTTAAAACATCTCTGGAAATCGAAAAGCATATATATATGTATATATACATATATATAAACAAATGCCCACTCATTGATATGTCGAATGATCGTAGCCCCCTAGCCTCGCTTGACCGCGTTTGTCCTCGGGGTATGTCTCCCCTATATGCAAAACAACTATTTTAAGTTAATTAAATAGCACGTAAACCAAAATCTAGGGTAAACTTCTCATAGTTTGCTCAAATGGAAGGTTTGAATATACGAAAATGATCTAATCGAAGTCATGAACCCGCACATGAAAACCATTCGCCGGTCGGAGGCCGGACGCACCCCCACGCGCTGTTCAATTCATGGCCTTACACGTGGCCACGTGCAAGCACGTGCATGGCATATACCGACGGAACCCTAACAGACGTTAGGAATATTCCGTCAGAATAGACGGAATATTTCGTTAAATAGTAACGGCGTTACTTGACGCCGTCAGAATATTCTGTCAACTTTGACGGAATATTCGCCTTCTTCTCCGGTGAGCTTCGCCGTCCACCGCTGTTCGTAGTCGCCGGCGCCGCTGTCTAGTTTGTCGATTTCTGGAAAATCTCGTCCAATTTTGGGAAAATTTTCAAACCTTTATATCTAACTCATTACTCAACCAAAATCCACAAAATTTATATGGATTTGAAGTTCTTGAGGAGTAGAACACGTTCGTACCTCTTGAGAGTCCAAAATCAAACAGAAAATGGCCTGAAAATCCCTCGAAAGATTCAGCCAAAACTTTGACTTCTCGAACTCACTTGTTCCAACGTCAACTCCTCTCCAAACTTAGTCTAAGGTCCCTATGGAGTTGAATAGAAGCTTCCCCACGTCCTAAAACCTTGTAATCTCATCGGGATTGTGTCAGAGCTTCCAAGTTAGCGAGTCAAAACTCGTATGTTCGACAATCAGGTGGTACGACTGGGTTCGTGAGGTCAAGATGAACATGATGGTGGTCTTTATAGGTTCGATATGTGATGATTTGGTGTATGTGTGTGGTGATGGTGGCTCGGGTGCGAAAATGAGGAAGAAGAAGGTCCGAGAAGGAGAGAGAGAGCTCAGGTTTGATTGGGCAGAAGAGAGAGATATTTTCTGATTGGCTAGGGAAATAGGAGCTAAAATAATTGGTTCTTAAAGATAAGCATGGGTCAAAGTTTCAAAGAGAAAAACGATAAAATTTCGTAAAAACGTACTCTAACGTACACTACCCAAAACAGTGTTTCCGACACTAATTAATTAATGCACCCGTGACATAATTCTACCTATTTGCGCACTTTAATTATTCGTAACTTTTTCATTATGACTCCAATTCGGGTCTAACTCGCGCTGACGCACTCGTGACGTCGAGTACAATTTAATTACGATAGCGAGAAAATAATTTAAAACTGAATAAATACATCCACGTCACTTAGCCAACCAGGGCATTATCGTCACTTTACACACTCGGGAAAAAAATTATATAGAAAATAGGGACGGGTCGTCACAGTTACAATAATGACACTTAATTACTTATAATTTTGTGATTAATTGTCGTTATATTACGAGGTCGAAGCTATTGGGAAATGCATCAAAAGTTATAATTTAATTTAATACCATAACCTATAATTAGAGTCGGCCAGTGCCAATTATTGATAGCAATTTCTATAAGTTTTGTACTAGAAAAAGATTCTAATTTAAAAAAATTTGGTTGTTAATTTGGGCTAATTTCTATAATGGGCACGTCATAATTACGTATCTAACTCACCATTTATGAGTTGAACATGAGACATTCATTTATAAATAAAAAAAAATACCACTAAACTATAATGCTATCCTAGTAGAAAATTCTCTCTTAAAAAAAAAAAGATATTAGTGTTTTGTGATACAACGATATATTTACTCTAAATAATGAAGAATAAATTAGAAACGAACTTGTCATTCACGAGATTTGTATAACATTGATGATAATATATGCATGTATTTATAAAATATATCTTCTCTATATTTTAAATATTGCAAATGGCGCTTTACTGTAGTGGCGAAAAACATTTATGTTTATGCACCATGGTGTATGTTTGATCCCTACCGATTTTCCTCCTCTAAACAACTACCTATCAAACCCACTCACGTTATCGCTTCATTTAAAAAAAAAAATCTTAAAATTTACACAAAATGTTGCTAAAATTAGCATACAACGAAAACTTAATGGACAAAGCCTTAGTGCTCTAGTAGTGCGGGAGGCGGAATATTGAGTTAGGATAGCTATAATATGTCTGGGTAGGATTAGCCAGGATAAGTCCACCGTCTAGTGTTCGATTATTTCCAATAGCCAAAAAACTCGAGTGGCCGAAGTAGAGGCAACAATTCATGTAGAGGGTAGTGTACACTAACATTAATATTTAACCTAAAAAGTTCAGTTGCCAACGAGCACTAATAAAAAAAAACCCTTGTGCGACAGAACACGCATCGTTGCACAAAGTTACTTTGCGCGACGAAACACACATCGTCACGCAAAGTCACTTTGCGCGACGAAACTTTAAACTTCGTCACGCAAAATCTTTACAAAAATAAATAAAATAAATTTTTTTTTTAAATCTTTGCGCGACGTAATCTAAATATTTCGTCGCCTAAACCAATTTATTTTCATTTTTTATTTAATTTTATATTATAAATTTTAAAATATATTTATTTTCATAAGTTTTTATTATTTTTTTAAAAACTTTGAGTGACGAATATCAATATTTCATCGCCTCAACCTTTACATATTTTTTATTTATTTTTATATTTTATATTGTTAAACTAAATTATTTCTTTATTTTTTATTATTTTCTTTGCGCGACGAATACACATTTGGTCACCTAAACCTTATTTATTTTAATTTATTTATATTTTAAATTGTAAAATAAAATTATTTTCTTTTTATTTTTTATAAAAATTAATTTTTTTTTGAATTTTGCGCTACGAACCAATATTTCGTTGTGCAAAATCCTTAAATTTGGACGGGAGCCAAAAATGGGACGCGAGAATTTTTTTAAAGACTTTGCGCAACCAATACTTCTTTGCACAAAACTTTGTGTGACCAACACTTCGTCACACAAAACTCTAAAAATTTGGGTGGGCGCCAAAAATGGGACACGGAAATTTTTTTTAAAATTTTTTTAAGACTTTGCGCGACCAATATTTTGTCGCACAAACTCGTATCCTTCATCACGCAAAGTGATATGGTTTTTAAAACCAAAATAACTCCTCCACAATTTTCTCAATGTCTTTCTCTATTCTCTTACCTCTCCTCTCTCTTTCCCTCTCCCCAAATCCGACCCTCTCTCTCACATTCACTCCTCTCACTTAATCTCTCTTCTCTCTCTCTTCACTATCTCTCACTCTCACTCACTCTCTCATCTCTCTCTTACTATCTCCTCTAATTCTCTCACACTCACTCATCCCTCTCCTTCTCACTCACTCTCAATCTTGCCAAAAGGTATATTCTCCCCAAATTTTTATTTTATTTCATTAATATGTGTTTTTGGAGTTAATTTTGAGTTTGGTGCGGGGTTTGGGGTCGAGTATAGGGTGAGGGGTGGAGTTTGGGGTATACCAATTTTAGGGGAGATTATGCCATTTTTTGGGTATTATTTTATGTTGTTTTTTTTTTATTTGACCATGTTTGTTTTTTTTTTGTAGGGAATCGTCGAGACTTTGAAGGCTAAAGTTGAGGATTAGGATGTTATCGAACCATATCCCCTGCCACTACCACCACAATAGACTTGTATTAGGATTTTATTATTGTACTTTGTTAATTTATGTGTACATTTTGAATATATTATATATATTGGATAATTTGATCACTATTTTTCATATGTAATTTTATTTTGAATATGTCAATTTAAATTAAAGTAATTAAAAAAATAAAATCATACAATTAAATTAAATTAAAAAAGTAAAAATTCGAAAAAAATCTTGCGCTACCAAATATTTCGTCGCATAAACAATTAATATAAGAGAAATAATAAAACAAAAAGTCAAAAACCTTGCACGACAAAATATTTCGTCGCGCAAACAATTAATTTCATTGCACAAAATATTAAATTTAATTAATTTAATTTAATTAAAAAATTAAAAAACAAAAATCTTTGGGTGATGAAATATTTTGTCACACAAAACCTATCTTCACGAGCTTTGCACGACGAACCACGCACGACCAAAATAAGTTTGTTGCATAAAGTACAATTTTGCGCGATGAAATTGTACTTTATGCAACAAACTTATTTTGTCACGCAAGGTGTTTTTGGTAGTAGTGGAGTGGCCAAAGTAGCGGCAAAAATTCGTGTACTGTACACACTAACAAAATGTTATACCAAAATGAACGATAGGGACAACAATGATGTGGGGAGTATGTTATGTTAGATGACAATTATCAATTTTTAACTTGAAGGACCTACATGAGGAAGTTCACACACGTCCAACCCCCCCACCCACCCCATTGTTGGTTTGTTAATTAGTTTCACTTTTTAAGTATAGATATATCATGAAGTGGATCCTATAAAATTGGAGTATATATATGCATGGCAGTATGGTTTGAACTAATCTTAAAGACTTCAAGTATATACAAATACAACATTTTTATGAAATAAGGAGTAAGAATCGGGCGCATCACACTGCACGTGTCACACCAAAGCATAAAACAAGCTTATAATTAGATCATCAATTGAACAGATTAATTAGAACTCTAGCTAGTTAAGCCTAAATTATTACACTAACTGTACTCACAGAGGCTTCATCATCCATCGCCATCCTCTACCAACTCTCTTGTCAGTTTCGCCCAATTCATATCTGTCATATGTGGTCATGACGAATAATATTACAGTTTCAGTAATTATTCTCCTTGTCATGACCTTGACATTGGGGGTGGAGTCAATCGAATACTCAAGCATGAGGCGGAATGCCGGTGAAGTAGAAGTAGCTTCACCACTGGATCGTTGCGATGGCCTGTTGGGTGAGGACTGCCTGAATATTAAAGAAGAGGAGGAGGGCAACGAGGAGGGTTACGAGGACACGGAAGACGCTAAAACCATAAGGTATATAAGTTATGGAGCCCTACAGAGGGATAATGTTCCATGCGATCGACGAGGCAGTTCTTATTATAGTTGTGGTGCATCTGGACAGGTCAATCCTTACCATCGTGGCTGCAGTGTGATTACATATTGTGCAAGGGACGGATGAACTTCAAGCATCGTCGATTAAGATTTAAGGTGGTACAATTTCAGTTTGACTACTAGTTATGATTTAAGGCCGACATACATTTATTACGAGAATCCAAGTAATTTGGTTAGACATTGGTCGACTTGTTTAGTACACAGGAGTAATTTTTTATCTCTTTTTTTTCCATTTCTAAATCTTCTTATTTCTCTGATTTTCTATGATATGTGTTACATTCTTTCTCTTATCTGTCTCTTTGGTGGTTATGTTACATTCTTTGGAGGTAGGGGGAGGGCTGAGAATTGTGTTGTGTATGTTTTTTCGTTATTAACTGGTTATTTGATATAAAGAATTGACAACATTCCAAATTGCATGAAAGCACTTGTAGGGTTGTAATTTTGGACACACCATGATAACTCGAGTAGAAAATATGGAATAAACAGATTTTGGTTGGTTGAAGTTGTTTTGTTTCACAATCGTGTCGACCCATTCGCTGCAAAAAACACCCTCTTACTAGACGAAAATTGTTCGTCTCCTAAAACAGGCTTTCGTCATCTAAGCTTTAGGACGACGGACATCCATCGAGCAAAATTTGTCGCGCAAAAGCCACTGCTAGAAGGTTCACTCGACGAAATTTGACTCCGTCGGGCAACCACCCCATTACCGACGAGTATGCCGATGAAATTTCGCTGGCAACATTACATTGACTAATGAGAATGAGACTTAACGAAATATTTCTTGCCTGACGAACAAATTTCGCTGGGCAAAAGTGAAATTAAAAAAAAAAAATATATTTATCCAACGAAAAATTTGCCGGGTTAGCTTTATAAACAAAAAAAAATTAGAAATTAAAATATGTAATATATTTCATCAGGCAAAGGTTATTTATTATTATAAAAATTAAAATACATTAAATTATAAAGTAATTTAGCCAAAAATCGATAAAAATTTTACTATTAAGCCATATCAATGACATATTTTTGTTTTGGACTTAATCAATGATATATTTTTATTAATTAGGCATAGGTCAATGATGAACGCCACATTGGCTTTAAGTCATTATAAACAATGAGAATTTGACTCTTCTATTCTTCTTTCTATTTCTCTCTCTATGATTGTCGTATGGGCTTTAAGCTATTATAAATAGAGATTTAGATCATTTCAGGATCAGTTTTGTGGGGATCCTCCTGACCGATGGATCTTATCCATTTATACAAATCCAACAATCAAAATCTCTTCTCACTCCTCTATTCACCTCAACTCTTTCTTTTTCCCTCACTTGGAAGCTTTCAACCTCGACCACCAGCCCCCCAAATTCCACATCAAATTCAACCCCTCTCAAAATCAGGCCAAACACCGCCACAACCCCCGGTTGTAGGTCCCTCCCCTTACCCTCCCGAAAATTAGCCCCAGCACCGCTACATCCCTCAGTTGTAGGTCCCTCGACTCTAAGATCTCAGTTGATGTTAAGGAAACAACAAAGAAAGGTCATGCAAACTGGTTTCTTTTGATTGGAGAGATCTTTTTCATAACTATGGAAGAACTATAAAGAGAGAAACAAACTTACAATAGAGAGAGAAATCTCAAAGATGAAGAAGAAGAAAGAGATGGCAAATAAAAAGCTAAAACAGTAAAAGAGAACAAAAAAAAAAAAAAATATCAAACTTAGAGCTAAGATGACCCGCAATTGAATTTGGGGTTTGTTAACAGCGGCGGTGCGAGGGAGAAATAGAAGTTGAGGGGGAAGAGAGGAAGAGAAAGAGGTTTTGGCAGTTGGATTTCTATATCCATGGAACTGATCCGGATAGGATATGAATCCTATAAATAGTTAGAACATGAATATTCTATCACTCTCTCTCTATCTCGCCCTTCGTTTACATGGAGGAGTCAGCTCAACTATAAAAAAAATGAACCAGGAAACGGACATTGCATTACAGTGTTCGAATCCAAATGTAAAAAAATAAAGTTAGGAAACAGGCACTGCATTATAGTGTCTGAATACAAATATAAAAATCAGGAGTCGTGCGCGGTGTGAAGTGTAGAAGACGTGTCAGTTAAGAAAAACCAAAACTAGGAAACGGATACTGCAACATAGCGTCTGAATCCAAAAGTAAAAAAACAAAACCAAGAAACGGACATTGTATTGCAATGTCTGAATTCAAATGTAAAAAGGAACATGTAAGAGGCGTGTGAATGCATTTAACTATCACAATACATAATTGACCTATTTATAATGAACATAAAGATTGTTGATATATTGTAACTTTTTATTGGTTTTACACAATACACCAAATCACCCAAAATTATATTTAAATTTAATTAATTAACTTTTATTATGTTAATATCATAAGGAGTCATTTTGAGTGCTTTGCAAGTCGTCAGAGTAGCTGAAGTCAAGGGTAAGGTGTTGTGCCATGCTGCATCATCAGCATGGCATATGACAACTTGTATTAGGCGCAACGTGCGTCATCAATCTGACTAATCAAGTCTGCAATTGGGATTTGACAGTTGGGATCTGATTGGTGACTGATGGCGCATCTGAGTGAGAGTCGTTGGGTACGACATGAGGTATCTTCGATACTCACTCTAGTCAGAGACCCTACGGGGTGGCAGACCGTGTTGTGAAGCAAAAAATATTCAAGAGGTGTTGATTGTTTTGGTGAAGATGACAAAATTATCTTTAAGACACACTGGATTTCCTACACGCAAAATAGATAATAAGTTCAAATTTATCTCATCCATCTTTACTCCATATTCTCTACAAGGAAATCATTCCATAACTTACAAAAACATTCCTTTTAATATGTTAATTAGCCAATTAATATATTTATTCCTAATCAATATATTAATTGCTAATAAAATCACCAAATAATACCCAAAATATACACGAAAGGCCGGCTATTCTTTCTCCAAGAGGGACCGGCCATGCCCTATATATATTGGCTCCCATTTTCACAAAAAGGGAGGTCTTCACTCTTGCTAAAATTCCCTAGAATTCTCCAAACACTTTTTTCTCTAAATTCTAACTTTGGCATCAGAGGTTCTTTGGCCAAAGCCCCCCCATTCATCGTGGGGGCGTGAGGCTCTTGGCCTTGACCAAAGGTGTTGATTGTTTTGTAGGTGCAATTTTGTCCAAGATCAAGGAGGAAGAAATTTGCATCCACAAATTGGTGCTTTCATTGAGAGTTGAGATCTACACTCGTAAAAGACTCTCGCGTAAAAAATGTTTTTTCTCTATTTTCTCTATTTTCTAGTCCACTTGTATTTTTCGTACGTTCCTATTATTAGAAATTTTTATTTGCAAAGATTTTTTGATAAAACTAAAAGAGGAATACAATGGCTAGAAATTTAGAAAATTCCAATAATCAAGAAATAAGATCGTGGCGATCCATGAGGCTAAATATGACAATAAGGGGAGTGACACCATCGTTTCGAGGTTCCACCATGGCAACCACCACGGGGGCCATCACGGCAACTACCCATGGCGAGGTTCATGGCACCACTACCAAAGCCATGACTTAAGCCATGTCACTCCAAACCCAACGTGTTGCCAAGCCGAGCCCTAGCCTCGCACCCACGTGCTCCACACGCCAAGCAACCTGCTTCCGCCTAGCAGCCTGCTCCCATAGCCCAGCCTGCTCCCGACGAGCGGTCCGCTCTCATGGCCCAGCCTGCTCCCGTGGCATTCCAAGCAGCCCAAATCGGTCCAAGATTAGTTCAACCATCCCGACTCCAAATTTTCGAACCGAGAGCATTTTCACCACATTTTTTCCCGGATTTGACATTTCCCAACTTAAATCTCGTGCCCGAAGTCTACCACACTTCCACTGCTCAAGGAGATACATTCCTTCCAAGCTTTTCTAACCCAAATGAAGAACAATACTTGTCTCGACAAGTCATAGAGTTGACGAGCGCCCTTGCACAGCAGACGACCTTGGTGAACCAGCTCTTGTAGCCCACCGAGATGCAACGTGCCCCAGACGAAGTGTCCCGAAGTAGGTCAAGGGCAGACAAAAAACCTCTCTAGTAGCGTCCCGGCAAGCAGCCACTCGACCAGCCACGAATCGAGCATTCGGGCAGTGTGCACTCCCGACTAGGCCCTCGAGATAGCGTATACTCCCGTCTTAGCGCGTGGAGGAGCGTGCACTCTCGACTAGGCCCATGGACGAGCATACATTTACGGTTGAGGTCACACTCCGATAGTTAACATGAGCAGTTTTCCAAGCGAAATGTTCATTCGCGGCTAAGCCCGCAAGAAGCATCATCCACCTCACATCGGAGTAGGCAACACGACGGACAGAGAGAAACATTCACTCAATCCTGCTCAAGTTCAACTGGCAGCCTGCGATGAACTCGTTCGTCTGCTAGGAATGCACCACATGCACTGCATTTGCGGCATAGACGAGCCAAACACATGGAAGAACAGCCTATACCAGCAAGTCATGATTAGGGGCAGCCGAGAGCTCCGCTACCCCAACAAAGGCAAATTCAGGAAGAAGTAGAGAGACTTTTGACCAAGCGATTGCGTAATTTCTGATGCAACAAGGTCATCGACGAGGCACTAAGACGGGACATGACAAACAAAAGCAGGTCACCTTTCACGGACGAGATTGAGCAGGCAGAGCCTCCATGCAAGTTCAGCATGCCACATTTGACATCCTTCAAAGGGGATGGAGACCCGGAGATACACTTGAAGAACTATAGAAGAGCAATGATCCTCTATCGAAACAACGACGATCTCATGTGCAAGATATTCGCCACCACACTACAAGGCGAGGCACAAGATTTGTTTTACACCCTGCCGCAACAATCCATCTGGAGTTTCGACGAACTATCTTTGGTTTTCATTAAATAATATTCATCATATCACTCGATCAAGAAGAAGTCCAACCACTTGTTCAACGTCAAGAAGAACCCAAATGAGTCGCTTAGCGATTATGTGAAAAGGTTCAAAGCAGAGAAGGTAAAGATAGTCGGATGCAACCACTCGATAACTAGAACAGCCGTCTAAAAAGGACTTCCAGTAGACCACCCGCTATTCGAAAAATTGATCATGAAAGAAGATCTAACTCTGGCAGACTCTTTCGCTCTGGCAGAGAAGCATGCGCTTTGGGATGAGGCTCGCCAATGCACATTCAAGGACTTGAAGACATCACCTCCCTACTATCCAAACCGAAAGCAGCGGATGACTTATTCGCATGTTTGACGGTATCTAAAGCAGCAATAAGCTCTACCATTATACGAGAAGAGTTGGGGGCCCGACTACCTGTATTCCACAGTTCAAAAGCTACCATCGATGCTACCAGAAATTCAAAAGCTAACTTTAGCGATAGTTGTTGTAACCCGGAAACTTAAGTTTTACCTTTAAACGCACGCAGTCATCCTCATGACGCATTATTCCGCCCAATCTAGATGAGCGACGATAAAGGCGTAGACCCTAGCTGATGCAAAGTTTTATGACAAATGCAACAACTCGGCCCAAAAGACATGCCAAGGGCAGACAAACACTGGAATGACACTCGAAAACAAGTTTTTTCCTCATCGCCCCAAAAGATTCTACATAGGAGCAACATGTACCGGCAGTTGTGCACCACCTCATGCTGCGCGTCACACGGCCCTAGCTGACCCTTGCTCCATAATTTAGCTCTAGAGTGGTCCAATACCGACAATTGTGTATCTCCTGCTACGTGTAACATGGCCCCAGCTCCACGATTCCCTACCACGCATTCACGACGCAACAGAGCGGCCTAACGACGTCCCGGAGGTAGCCGAGCACGCCCTAGCCACGCCTGCTCCACCCGATGGAGACTTCTGACATTTTCATGTCGACGACGCATCCAACTATAAAGGTTCTAGAGCAGGCGTAGTCCTTGTCACCCTGGATGGTTCGATGCCCGAGCAAGCGATCACTTTAAGCTTCAAAGCATCCAACAACGAAGCAGAGTACGAGACCCTACTAGCAAGCCTTCGAATGACAAAAGACTTGGCGGTGAAAAAGCTCGCAATTCATTTTGATTCCTAGCTAATCATTAGCCAGACTACTTGAGGCGTTTCAGACTTACGCCCCCACTCAAGTTCCACAAGCAGACAACGCTCACGTGGACGCACTAGCCGGCCTAGGCTCTGCCCTCGACTACCAACTCAAACACTCTATTTCGGTGGAGTATCTAGACTAGCCAAGCATAGAGGCGAAGCCAACAGCTGATGTGTCATAGGTCAGTACAACTCCAAACTGGCAAGATTCCATTGTAGACTACTTGGTCAATAGCACATTCCGCACGGAAAGATTGGAGTCTAGGAAGCTCCAAATTAAGGCAGCATACTACTACATATGGAACAACATTTTCATCGGAAGATCCTACACCGAACCACATCTTCGCTGCTTAGCGCCCCATGATGACTCGAAGGTTCTAAGCTTAATCCACGAAGGCGTTTGAGGAAATCACTCCGGAGGCCGATCCTTAGCACAGAAGGCTCTTAACACGGGCTACTATTGGCCTACCATGCACCAAGATGCTAAGGAGTTGTACAAAAGTGTGAGCGCTGCCAACGCTACAAGCTGGTACCAACACTGCCTACCAGCGAACTCCACCCAAAGACGAGTCATTGACCGTTCATGCAGTGGGCAATCGACTTGGTGGGACCTATGTCTCCCACTACTAGGGGCAGAGGCATGATGATCGTGGCAACGGACTACTTCACCAAATGAGTAGAAACAAAGCCCATGATGACCACGACTCAGACGGACGTAGAGCGCTTCATATGGAGGAACATCATTTGCCGATTTGGCATCCCTCAGTCCATCGTCACCGACAACAGCCCCCAATTCGTGGGCAAAGATTTGGCGAAGTTCTTCCAAAAATATGGCATCAAGCAGCATATGTCCACGCCGAGATATCCTCAAGGCAATGGGCAGGCCGAAGCATCAAACAAGACAATCCTCGACTGCCTCAAGAAATCCCTCACCGATAAGAAGGGAAAATGGCCAGACAAACTCCCCGGATATCTATGGGCATATCGCACCACCAAGAGACAAGTAACCGGTGAGACTCCTTTCTCTTTAGCATTTGGTTCAGAAGCAATCATTCATCACAATGTCATCTTGCCAAGTATCGACACTTTACTGCCAAGCATTAAGCAGAACGGTAAAGAGATGGCCACAAGCTTAGATCTGGCAGAGGAGAAGCGTGAACAGACCATCACCCGTATCGCAACCTACCAGCAATAGCTCATCTTCAGCTATAACAAAAGGGCTAAGATCCGACAATTCCAACCCGAAGATCTAGTCCTAAGAAAAGCCTTCATCACTGCCTGCAGAGAATGCTCCAAAAAGATGAATCCCATCTGGAAAGATCAGTACAAGATCAGCAGAGTAGGTGGCAAGGGTAATTACACCCTTGCCACCATGAAATGACAAAAAGATCGAAAAGCAATGGAACGCCTACAAATTGAGGAAGTACCATGTGTGACCTCTCGCTACATCAAAGCCTGAAGACTCAAGCAGCTTGACGGGCACCACCTCACAAGCCGAGGACTTTCCAGTTGTTATGCAGTTCATACCTTACAGCTAAGTTTTGGTTCGTTTCACTCGTTTTTCAATGAGGAATTCAGAAGTAATCACAATTTGGCTCGGCTGCATGCTAACAACAACTGATTACTCATGCACTTCAAAAGAAGACCGCACCCTTCTTAGGGACTCATCGTAGGAATTGCGCCCCCCGAGAGACCACTTATGCTCTCCAGTGCGAGAGGGTAAACCAATTCCCCGACACCCACATGGGTCAGCTCTTCAAGATGGGAGGATAAACTCTACACTCCGAATATACAGACATGGATAAGCCAGGATGCCCTAGTATAACTAGATGCACAATGGCTTGCGTCGGGATTCCTAGAAGTGGCCACAATGATCTTTTTCAAGGCTTAGCTAACTGAAGGATTTTGGGTTTCTTGGCCTAATCCGCAGGGAACCGGGCCCTAGAGACGGAGGGAGCACATTACGCAGTACGCCCTATGGACGGCTGCCCTTGGAACCCTAAAGCTGCTACTGAGTGCACTAAGGTAGCCTACGGTTTCCCGAAGACTGCCTATGGCTTGCCCTTCGAGCAGTAAAACCGCGCTAGACTTTATACAACTGCATATTCTTGTGAAAGGTTAAAACAAGCTAGTGCGTATATACGAAGCTTTATCCACTGCCGATATGCTACGTAGTCGATAAGTTTCACCTCTGCCAAGCGCGAAGCGATCTACACCAAGTCCTAAAGTGTTGTGATACTTGCTACGCAACCTACAGAATTGGAGAAAGCCAAGGTTAACAGCCTAGTGGTCACGCAGACTTGTTTGCTTCTGTAAGTAAGGCATTCGGCTGCCGACCCTATGGCTAACAACTTTGCAAAGTTCTACACCAACACCTATGACTGCATAGGCTACGCGGGCCTGTTTGCTTATAGAAAAGTAGCACGCCTGCCACTGGTCTATAAAGTCTAAAGGTTAGGGCATGAACTAAAGAAGAGAAGATGAAGAAAAGCGAAGGAAGCATGTTTATAAACAACTAGCAAAAGCCAAAGGAGTTAAAGCAAAACAAGAGCTATAAGGAAAAACAAAGAAAATCTTAAAGGCTACCTAGAATACTACACTTCAGCAGCTTGGACATCCCACGACTACTCGGTCGCCACACCTTCAGCGGCCGCAACGCTCTTAGCAGTAACATCATCCAGCGCTTCACCCCTGGCTGCCCCAGCTTGGGCACCAGCTTTTCCAACTACTTCACCAATGGAAGCTTCAAAAGTAAAAGCAAGCATGTCTTCCGGAGAAATAAAGAACGTCTCAAAACCTCGACCTCATCATTCTCACCTTCAGCTGCTCATTCTCCGCGAGCAGACTAACACGGACGCGCTATAACTCATCCACTTATTTCTTCAAACTTTCGTTGATCTTCAGTGCACCTTGGAGTTCCAACACTTAGTTCAAGCCTATCAATGACCTTCTTGAAGTGAATCACTTGGTTATAAGCAGAAATCAACTCTTCATCCTTTGCATAAGCAGCGGAACAAAGCTAAAAAATGGCATGCTCAAGATCTTGAATTTGAGGTATGTGATATCCGATCTTCTTCTCTACACTTTCATATTTAAAGTTGGATTGCGTCAAGCCTAGTCTTCAAGTCAAAGACCTCTTGGTGAGCGGTCTCAAGCTGCAGAGAAGTGGGGGCAGAGATATTAGACCCCTTCAAAGCGACGAGCTCAGATTCTAACCTCTTGATCTTCTCGGTAGAAGAATAAGCTTCAGCTGCCACAGCCTTTGCCACCTCCTTGGTAGCCTTGGTATCCTCTTGATCAAGGAACATAAACTCGGCTGCCAGAATCGCCATTTTCTGCATCATGGCCAGCAGAGCAGTCTTCTGATACTCGGTCGTATGCTTCGCAAATGAACTCGGGCCAACAATCCCTTTGACACCATCGACAAACTTGGCACAAGCGTCCATATCTTCAAGCAGATTTGGTTTCAAAAGCGCACAGATCTCAGCAGCCTCCTAGAAGCAGGCTTAGTGGATTTCTCATAGCTGCCCACGCGAGCAGTCTCCTCATTCCCAACAGGCGATTCAGTCTCAGTAGCAGGAGAAGTGGGCCTTGACGCCACTTCAGCAGCAGAGTTTACCTTATTGCTCTTCATAATAGCAAGCCTTTCCAAATGTGAACCATACTTAGGTCCCAACGGACGTCTTGGTACAGACTTCGGTACTAGGGGCATGACAGAACCTTTACGCTGGGCAACCCTATCAACAATTGAACTAGCCATCTTTGGCATGGCAGACGTCACTGGCTCAGATTTAGCAGCCTCATCTTTCGTCCCCTTGGAAAAAGTCAAGTCAATCACAAGTCTGGGGGCAGCCGGCAAACCCTCGCGAGCAACGGAAGAAGTCTTTGGTTTTTCTTAGCCGACATTTCTTGAGCAGGTGGGGAAAATCTTTTTTCCTACCTTCACTTGCAGCGATATCCACAACAGCGATTGGACGAGCCAGTGATCCACCTTGATCCTATTCATCTCATCTTTAGGGAGTAGCTTACCTTTTTCCCGATGAAAATGACTAAGCAGCCAACTCCATTCACGGCACTCAGCAGAGGAGCTCAACCCATACTGGCTTTTCCTTCATTTTTTCTCTCGGACTAGTAGACACGAGGCCTGCATGCCCAACATTCTAGCAGACCATGAGGCCCGCGACGTCGTCATTTCTCCCAATCGCCGGCCTGGCCGGTGTTAGGTCCAAGAGCCCAAAGGACATGAGCCATGCGGCTCGCCTAGCACTACACCCTAGCGCTACAATCCGCAGCCCCAGCCGCATAAGCTGCCCTTGGCTTTAGCCAAGCTGAGCAGCCCAAGCAGTGGTCCCTGCCACAACACCTCCTCGGCCTATGCTGAGCCGACTCCTAGCCCCTGCTAGTCGACATGCCGCACCACCCTGACAGTTGCCCCGTGACAACACTATCCAAGAAGAAGACAAGGAAAAATAATTTTTTCTTACCTCGGTGCGGAGCGAAGAAGACGAAGAAAGCAACGAAAGACGCTTATTTACACGGGCAAGATGTAGAAGATTGCTAGAGGGGGGAACAAATATCCTCTAAGCTTTCTCTCTCTTGTAAGGTAGAATAAATCGCTATCCAAAGTTGATTTAACAACCCACTTAAGGTGGACTTAAATAGACTTTGAGAGGAATTTATTTCCCTTTCCTAGAAGGATCTAATTTCTAATTAAAGAGGGAATGTACATCAAAATAGGAAGCAGTCCTAAGTTTCCTAAAGCAAGAAGATCTCTACACCTGTTACCCTTTTCTGCGAGCAGCCCAACAGGTGTGGGGGCATTTGTGGAGCCAAAAATATTCAAGAGGCGACACGTGGATTTTTTGGTGAAGAGGACAAAATTACACTCGAGGCACACTGGGTTTCCTACACGCGAGTAGTGGAGAATCATCCATCAACTGAGTCAAGAGTGCCCAAAATAGGTAACAAGTTCAAATTTACCTCATCCATCTTTACTCTATATCCTCTACAAGGAAATCATTCAATAACTTACAAAAACATTCCTTTTATTATGTTAATTAGCCAATTAATATATTTATTCCTAATCAATATATTAATTGCTAATAAAATCACCAAATAACACCCAAAATGTACACAAAGGGTCGGCCATTCTTTCTCCAAGAGGGACCGGCCATGCCCTATATATATTGGCTCCCATTCTCACAAAAAGGGGGGTCTTCACTCTTGCTAAAATCCCTAGAATTCTCCAAACACTTTTCTTTCTAAATTTTAACTTTGGCATCAGAGGTTCTTCAGCCAAAGCCCCCCCCCCATTCATCGTGGGCGGGTGAGGCTCTTGGCCTTAACCAAAGGTGTTGATTGTTTTGTAGGTGCAATTTTGTCCAAGATCAAGGAGGAAGAAATTTTCATCCACACGTGTGGTTCTGTTAGGACTTCGACAACAGAGCGACTTCGAAGATCTTACTGGGAACCACCGTTTATTGACGTGTTATTGTAGTAACATCCGGAGTGTCTTACTCATTCTGGAACAGTTAACTCTAAAAATTACAAAGCTTAAGTAGCCGACAGGTCGAGTAACAATAAGATAATTATGTCATTCTTGTGAATACAGGTGTACCAACTCACAACTGAGCTCGATCGCGCAAGTAGAATAGATGTGGTGGTGATAGTTATGTTGAATATGCTGCTGCACCTGAGCGACTGCGGTCGAGGAAGGAACACGTCTCAGCCTTGGGTTCTAGATTCTGAAGACAAGGTTTCAGATCACTGCGAAGTTTAATAAATGGTTCGGCTTTCAATGTGCCAAACACGAAGTAACTTGGTAACACCTTACTTTGTCGAGACACTAATGAAGTGACATCTTAAGGCGAAGAAATCCAAGACTTTTCGCCAGTTGAGACTTGGGTAGATACCTGACCGAACTAGAAGCAGTGCTAGCTGTCCCACCAAGTTGAAGGTACTCTCAGAGCGATTAGTTCTATGGCTCCAGTTATGTTCCAACGAACTGAATATGTAATAACGAAGGGGCTAGGATAATTAGTATTTTTCTTAGGGTTGTGAGAAAGTTTCGGAGCGTTTGAGTTGTTTGTTTATTGTGTTCAAGGGCCTTTTACGTTGCGAAATGTCTTATACTTATAGGGATTGAATTGCTCAGCCATGCAGCTCCCCCTGATGGAAACTGAGCCAACTGATTATAAAATCCGGGCCCTTGAAATTTGATCAAACTGCTAAACTTGATAAAAAGGAAGCCCTATTAAAAGTTATAATAACTTTAGCCGTTGAATCAAATTTCAAAGGCTCGGATTTTGTGCTCAGTTGGCTTAGGTGGAAGGGATCCGGAGATGATCCCTTTCCCCCCTGATAATACCAATCACTTCCACGCTGACTAATTTCAAATGAAATATCATGTGGCCCTTGAATGTTGCGTCTTAGCCAAAAGACTCCCTTTCTAACTTGTTTGTTCAGATGCATCCATGCAATCATAAAGCAAATTAGAATTCGATTGCAATCCTACCTTTGAAGCATTATCCCACGTTTTTCGTCCTTTGAAGCATTATCCTACCTTTGCTGACCAACCAATTCAATCCTTTATCGAAAGGATAATTATCAAATAATTAGCCACAACATGCATGATCTTAGCAACAACATGCATGACATGCATGATCTTAGGCTCCCAATTAAGTGGCCTCGGCACCACATTTTGTTCTAACCAACAGCTTACAAATCTCAAGCAATTACAACTCAAGTTGGATACATTCTACCAATATCCTAAATCAAATATGATTGCATTCAAACACCTTGTCTAGGTAATTATCAATAAAATACCAGGATATCCTAATTATTTAGAAGATAATTATTATTGTTATCACAACCGTAATTATATAAAATAATTGAAATCACCTTAATATTTCTCTCATCCAACGGCCTAAACCCTTTCATTCAATGATCTTGATCGCAGGGACCAATGTGTAAAATTGGGTCCAAACATATTGCCCCAAGTTACCTTGAGCTTCGACTTCTGCAGCCGAACAGTTGAGGAAATTAAATTTCTTGCCTCTAGTCAATCACTGAACACGCCATGGTCCACATGCTCTCGAAGCCGAAGAACTGTAGACTCTGAAGTTTTGCTCAGCAATGTACCAAGAATTTTCCTACAACACTTTGTAATTCCACCGAAGAGGAACAGATCGACGGAATGAGTAGATAGATTAACTGTTCTGGAGAGGCAAAAAAAATAGTCTTACAGTTGTTCTACTTAGCATTTCCATTACTCAATTCATTTTACCTAGAGTGAATTTATCTTATTGCAATGGCAGCTTTCAGGAGGAAGAAATACAGACAAAAACAGAGGCTGAGAAAAGCCATCCACAAAACCGCTAAACCATAACGAGTCAGTCCGTGAATTACATTATTAGCTTGTAGGCGTAAATGAGTACAAAAATGAGAGCACCTCCACCCCTCTCAAATCCCTAGGAGATAATGGATTAAATCGCCTCCCTTCCCCCAAAACTCCTCCACCCCATTCCAGGGCTTTGGGGGAGCCTATTCGCTCACTTAGGTTAAAATCGACTAGCCTAGCCCTTAGGAAGTAAGTTACAATTAAAAAATTAGTTAAAAATACACAAAAAAAGAAAAAATTTATTCTATAAATACCTAATCATGTTCTTCCACCTTACACCACATTTAAATATTTTCAAATACTATTATCATCCGAAATTAAAAATAAAATTATCTTTTATTATTTTATAAAAAAAAATTAATAATATTTTAATACAATTGCCTGGACTATTCAGTTTAGGGGTGGAGGAGTGGAGATGCACCTTGGACAATAAGGCAATTATTATTCACTTGGGGGAATTGAATTGCTTATAGCCCGATGACTTTTTAAGGGTGGAAATGCTTTGAGAGAAGACTAGTAGGGTTGTTGCTGGGAAGATTGATGCAATTGGGCAATTAATTGTAATTGAACCTCCTGTTTAATGGAGGGTGGTGGGCAATTATTTGTAGTTTGGGGGGGGGGGGGGGGGGGGGGAAGAATTATTTGTAATTGTATGGAGGGTGGTGCCAATTAACTCTGTTAGGTCTAGTTAAGTAGGTGGAACGATGTCAAAATTTTAAGCATGAGACAGAGAGGCTAAAGAGAAGGTTTTGCTGGTCGCTTACTCTATAAATACATAGCCCATGCACGTTGATGAAAGCATAACAATTTCAAGTTAGTTGGAACGAGGGACTAGATGGAGATCGGGGGAGAGGGACTATATCCAGTGAGCCCTACTGGCCACTACTTCAAAAGCTCCGTTTTGTCGATATCGATTCTTGGTGTTTTAGAATTTGAAATTCCAATCGATGACTCTCAAACTCTATCATTGCTTGAGAATTTGTTTCTCCCCATCAACTCACGCTTCTCCTCTATCATGGTACGCTCTCTCTCTCTCTCTCTCTCTCTCTCTCTCTCTCTCTCTTATACTCTTTGTTTCCTACCTTTTACTTATTAAACAACTTTTCGAAAGCAAATTTTGTTCAATAGTTTACTAGGAAGGTTGAAGATTTATGTTAATCCTCACAATAAACTATCAAAGTCAGTCGAATTTAAGACTTGTCAGTTATATGTAAGTCTCATAGATCGTACGTAGTGTTGGTGACAAAACTATCTAGCTTTTTTTTCAATTTTTTTATGCAACAATATCACTAGATCGTAGTGAAGGTTAAGGGAGGATTGATGTGTTTAGGCCAATTCGCTATGACAGAGTGATACTTTTTTTTTGACAAACGATAATATTAATGGGTTAAATTATTAGTTGTTTGGGGGGAAAAGAGATCAGTTGAGATCAAACCTGCACTAGGTGCATAGGCATGATTGTTTTCCGCTATTGCGATAAAGTGTCATGTGCGAGTGATGTAGGAGAAATGAGATGGCCACTAGTATTACAAATTCAATGAAAGTCCTCTTCAGTAGGGGTGGGTTCAAAAAACCGAAAACCGAAAAAAACCGAAACCGAAAAAATCGAACCGAATAAAAAAACCGAACTGAATTGAAAAAACCGAACCGAACCGAATTCTTTTGGTTCGGTTCGGTTTTAGTGGTCTAGAAACCGAACCGAACCGAATTAATTAAATTAATATTTTTTTAATTTTATTTATTTAATTATTTGTTTTGGGTATTAATTTTTAAACCCAATTTGTAAGCCCAATGTGTTGCCAAAATCAGAAATGTATTTATGCATCTACTACTTTTCCTATAACTACAAGGAAGAAGTCGTATAAAAAAGCAGGACCTAAAATAGTGATACCAAAATGGTGCTAACTCCTCACACGGTACTGTTAGAACTTAGTTTCTTATTCTTGTTTAATCTGGCTTCTTGCTTCAAGTATTTGTATGCTTATTCATTACTTCATTGCTTATTGTTATATGCAGTGATAAGGTATTGGTTTTGATCAAGTGTTTTGCCTTCTGATTTTACTTATGCCGACTAAATAGCAAATTACATTACTAAATGATCGATAATACATACAAAGAGAGCATAATTGATATATGACCCTCGTTGGTTCAAAGTGGGTTATAGTATGATAATACTCTAATTGTATGTACTATCGTGATAAAATAATTCAGCTCATGTCCACCAACCTATACCAGCTCTTTATATTATTCATAGTTAAGAGTTGAGGTATGAAGAAAATGGTAGAAAAGTAAAATTTTCTAAAAAGAAATCTATTTACAGTTAAACTTTAAACCCAAAATATTAAAAAAAGCCTTTATGTTATGATTCTAGTTGAACTTTAAATGTTTATTTTCATTGTCTTTGATTCTAGTTGGAATATTTATGTTATGATTGTGTTGAAGATGTTAAAATTTAAGATTTCAATTTTTTTCATTTTTTGAAAAAAAAAAAAAAAAAACAGAAACCGAACCGAAAAAAAATGAACCGAACCGAAATTTCGGTTCGGTTTCGGTTTTGGCAAAAAATCGAACCGATTTGAACCGAACCCACCCCTACTCTTCAGTTGTAAGAGGTTTTACAATATTGTTTTGTCAAGCTATTTAGTAATATGGTATAGTGGTATTTTCTTCATTTGTAAGGAATATGTTTTAGGTTCAATTCTCATGTATGGCTAGTTCAACTCCACCCCCTTAACGTAAATGTGTCATTAAATTAAAAAAATGCATTGTAAAAAAACCAGAAAAATAAAACATGGGATGTTCAAAATAGTGGAATTCCTCTTGACTAAGTAAACATTTTTTTTGGCCAAATATTTTTTTTCTTTCAAATTTTTCCACATGTGGGCATAGGGTAAACTACATTTCACACCCTTTAGGTTTGAGGTGATTTTCAAACAGTTCATGAAGTTTTGTTTTATTTTATTTTGCACCAAAATGAATTTTTTTTATATAATGATATATTAATTTATACTGAGAAATACAATCAGACCATAATATTAAGTAGATGCCTCATAATATATTAAAAATTAAAATTGTATCACTTAATGGGTTTGGTCAGTTTGATTGTTTGGTCTGGTCAGACATATACTCTATCCTTCGTTCAATTGATGATATGGTGAACATAAGACCCTTGTGTAGGCTAATGTATAAGCCATATTTGTACCACATAAACTTGTAAAGTGCCGATTTAGTCTCATGGAATGATATCCCTAAGCTTGATTAGTTTTAGATCTAAGCATTGTACTAGATCATTATGGTACGTAATATTGCATCATTATGGGACGTGGGCCAAATGTATCTGGGGACGTTTGAAGTTTCTTTTGTAGTACTCTTTACATGATGTACTCTTTTTCATGAACAATTAATAATTATTTAATTTGGAAACAGATTGAAAATAATGGAAAGAAACAATGGAAAAAGGTTGAAGTGAAGCTTGAAGACCATGTTAAAACTCCAATCTTCCCTTCCAACTTGTCAAATGAATCATATGACGAGTATTTTGATGACTATATCTCAAACATAGCAACAACAAGATTTCCACAAGACAAACCACTGTGGGAAATTCATGTTATAAAGTACCCAAATAGCAATGCAGCTGGTAATGTAATATTCAAGTTGCACCATGCGTTAGGTGATGGCTACTCTCTCATGGGTGCTCTTATCTCCTGTCTACAAAGGGCTGACAATCCTTCGCTTCCACTAACTTTTCCTTCACGACTGCCATCCGAATCGAAGAGTGAAAATGTTATAGCCACAACTTTCTCATGCTTGTTGAACACCATATCCGATTCTTGGTGGGGCATTTCAAAAAGCATCATGGGGGAAGATGATCGATCACCAATAAAATCTTCAAACAATGGACTTGAGTTCGCGCCAATTACAGTATCTACTATGACGATCTCTCTTGATCGAATCAGATTAATTAAGAGCAGGCTTGGAGTGGTAAGTCTCAGGTTTTCTCTGCAATATTTTGGTTTATGCATGTGTATATGTGCTTTTTATTTTTTTAAAACATGGGAATAAGCTTTCACGTATGACCTTCCATCTCCTGTTGAAAACAAAAGGATATGTCTAATTTATTCTCGGAACTGAATGTAAATTTATTCTGCCCTCATAGGATGAGGGCATGCAGAAGACTTAAACTGAACATGTGTTTAGCTAGGCTAACTGTCTGCTTGCAAGTCTATCTCAGTACCTTAATATAAACCTAAAAAGGTCTGAATGCCGTAACAAAATCCTCCCCCGTGCATGGTGGGCATGATTATTATTAGCCACTAAAATTTAAAGTACATTTACTTTAGAAAGTCTAAACTGCCATTTTTTTTTCTTTTTTCAAAGTCAATGTGCCTACTTCATCCTAAATTCCAAATTAGAATAATCTGACCTATTGAAGCTAATGAAGAAGCCATGAAACTATGATTCTCAAATTTGTTTAACTATCCTTTAAATAACACATAATTTACCAATAAATTTCACTATAATGGTCTTGATATTGTTGAAGCTCAAGGTGAACAGTTAAATCGGGGACTTGGGGACTTTGAGCCCTTAGACTCCCCATACATTATACATGTATATAGATCTTCTAATGGCTAGTAACAAAAATCTCTTACATATCATTGTTTAAAATATTGAGACTAACAAAAAATAGAATAAAATACACACACAACATGCAAATCACCAAACACCATATTCTCAAATTCGTAAGAAATTGTAACACAGTTAACTTATTTACTATCACAGACGATAAATGACGTTCTTACCAGGGTGGTCTTTCTCGGCGCTCGACTATATATGCAAGAGATGAACCAAAGCTCAAGGGAAGCGCATAGCACATCATTGGTTTTACTAAATACAAGGATCATGGTGAATTATACGTCGATTGAAGAAATGATCAAACCCGACAGCAAGAGCCCATGGGGAAATCGTTTTACATTCTTGCAGGTTCCCATTCCCAAGTTGACTGAATTCTCAAATGTGCTTGACTTCGTCTGGAAGGCACAAAAAATAATCAAGCAGAAAAGAAATTCTTTTGCTATTTATTTCACTAGTGGGCTATTGGAGATGTTGAACAAGTTTGGAGGCCACGAGGTTAGTAAATAAGGAGTCGTTTAGTACACATGATTGGATTGAAATGGAGAGTTTTCAAATTTTAAGGTGTATGTTATTGATTTTTCGTTTGGAAGGGATCATAACAGGATTAGCTATGAAGAAAATTCATCTCTTCTAATCCTACTATTTTATGAAGAATAAGAATGAACAAGTTTTTTTCATGAGTAATCCATCTTCTATTCTCTAGGTGATCATAATTACATAATTTTTATTTCTAACATACTTTTAATTTAATATCCGTTTCATCCAATCATGTGCACCAAACCAGCCCAAGAAAAATGCCTGTGATATTTCATATATACAACATTTATTTAAAAAAATTATAATGCTACTGGTGATGCAGGCCGTATCAAGATACATCCGTAGCACATTAAAGAACTCGAGCATGGTGATCACAAATATGATTGGCCCGCTGGAACAAATGTCTTTGGCAAACCATCCAATTAAAGGCTTATACTTTCTGGTAGTTGGGACACCTCAGGTAAATCAGATATTACTATATCATGCACACGTATGGTCTCACAAGTTTTGGAAACAATAATATTCATCGTTCCGTTTCCGTAATCATTTACACAACAACCTAAAGTTGAGACAGATCTTCTACATTCAAAATGGGTGTGGTCTCCCTGTGGCCCAATAAGTGACTGACATGTATTTATTATCTTAACTTGTCTTAATTTTGTTGTTATAAATTTAATACGTGTCAAAATACTTATTCGGACCACAAGGAGGTCACACCAATTTTAGGTGCAGAATATCTGGTCTCCCTAAAGTTTGGTTGATTAACAAGGGCTATGTGTTGTTTTTGTGATTATCTTGTTCGTTTAGGGCTCTTCTAGTAGCATTTTACGAAATGATATTTGAAGAATTGTTTTGCAAAATGAAAACAACAAATAAAACTTTGCATTTTTATGATGAGAGAATGCATCTTTGCATCTTCATTGAGTAAATGAATTTATTGTATTTTTAAAAATTTAACTAAAAAGCATTATTTTATATAAATATACTTTAAATGAAAATATATGTATATGTGAGGTATGTTTTCTTAATGATAGTAGATAGACACACACACACACAGACCCTTTAAACAAAGGGATTCCCATTTTTTGAAAAAAATGGGGATTAGGTGTGGACCCACTCCACATCGAATTTCAACGATCCAAATCGTTTATTTTTTTAGTCTTGATTCATAAATCATCCTTGCAAAAATTAAATTCAATCCGAAACTATTTGCATATTTAATTATCAATATCAAATTTCATTATTTCTTACATAACAAAGTATTCATTCATTTCTTTGAACCCAATTAGATGTCTTAAATATTTTCGATTCGGCTAATATTTTGTAAGGATGATCTATGAGGTATAGCTTGAAAAATGAACAGTTTGGATCGTTAAAATTTGATGTGGTGTGGACCCCATAACTAATCTCCATTTTTATGAAAAAATGGGAATCCGTTCTCTTAAAGATATGACATATATATAGTAGAGATATATTATACATATATATAGGTAACACAATTTACATGGACCTGCAGGACCTTGACATATCAATCCTAAATTATATGGGAAAGGTGAAGCTTGCCTTCATAATGAAAACAGGCATCATAGATCCACAAAAGATGAAGTTGTGCATGGAAAACGCCCTCGATATGATATTCAACGCCTCCGACAGAAATTATATGCAAAACAGCAGTGAAGAACAGTCACACATTTGAAACTCTACCAAAACCGTGGATCTAAAAAACTCATAGTCAGCAGGACTTTTGCTCTAGCTTAAGGCTGGTGGCAGCCTTTCTCCTCCTTCCCCTCACCTTCCTCTTTCTTATTCTTATGGATTGCTCAAATTTGTTTCGTTTCAGTATTTCATCTATAAGTGCCTCCCTAGTGAGGTTATTTCTGAGTCTCTCCTAGTGAGTATCTTAGTTTTAAGTTGGTGTGTTCTCTGCTCCTCTTGGGTTTACTCCCAATTTTTGGTAGCTTCACTAATGGTGTTGAGCATAAAATTCATGCTAGTATGGACACTAATTGGTTTGTTGTCAATTTCTCTTCGAAGTTGACGCTGCTTGCTGTCAAAGAGTGTCCTGCTTGTTATATTGCAGTTTGGGCTAAGCCACACAAACACTGTCATATTAATCAAATACCGAACTTAGTGCACGAGCGTATTTTGTCTATAACATGCCATTGTTACTAAAATAAAAAAGACACGCCGCTAAATCGTATGCTATTCTTAAGCTTGATAAATTTTAGAACTAAGTATTGTACAACATCCAAGTATTAGGGACGTTTCAAGTTTCTTTTGAAGTACTCTTCACATGATTCATTCTATGAACAATTTACTAATTATTTAATTTGGAAATAGATTGAAAATAATGGAAAGAAACGGTGGAGATTAAAAGGTTGAAGTGAAGCTGGAAGACCATGTTATAACTCCAATCTTCCCTTCCAACTTGTCGAATGAATCATATGACGAGTATTTTGATGACTAGATCTCAAACATAGCAACAAAAAGATTCCCACAAGACCAACCACGGTGGGAAATTCATGTTATAAAGTACCCCAGTAGCAGTGCAGCTTGTACTGTAATATTCAAGTTTGCACCATGCATTCGGTGATGATTACTCTCTCGTGAGCGAGTTTATCTCATGTCTACAAAGGGCTATCAATCCTTCTTTTTGCCTAACTTTTCCCTCACGACTGCCATCGGAGCCTGAGGCTGGTAACATAAGAATGGTTACCTCAAGTTTGACAGGTTATGTTAGAGGATATGTGTTGAAATATTATATAGGAGACATGGGAAGGGACATGGAATTGGGAACCAAGCTTTTGTCGTTCTAGAAGCAGGATAAGAAGTCTGATTGGAGAATAATTTTTCAACTTGTTTCTAAATTTTAGTTAAAAGCACATATAGGGAGTTCATTAAAGATGCTCTAATATTGTTGGCAAAGTTTTTACAAACTATATTTGTAGAGAAATGCTAGGAGACTCTCAAAAGTAGAGCTCTTTATGGATTCTCTCTCACATCATGTTTTTGGCACAATGTTTTATATTGTTGGCATAAAAATAGACGTAAAACTGTGAGATGTTAGAGTTCATGGAGAATTTTACTTTGAAAGTCCATGAAAGTCCCATATTGACGTAAAATTGACGTAAACCTGTATTAGTGATATAGCTCCTCTTAAACACAGAGTTTCAACGGTATTAATTAACGCTGACAGGGAAACAAAATTATATGGGACCTGTTATTAAGAAGATATTTTTTCTGTGCAACGGTATTAACAGTGACAACACAAAAGACATCCGTTTGCTGGTCACTTTATTCCATATAAATAAAATATAAATATAAATACATAGCCGATCATGCAAATTGAAAAGTTACAGAATTTCGAGTTTTGGGGGAGAAAAAGGGGAAGCAAAATTCGAACATTAACCAAGATGGAGATTTGGGAAGAGGGACTGGAGCCATTGAGCCCTACTGGCCACTATTTCAACAGCTCTGTTTTATCGATATCAATTCTTGGTGTTTTGGAATATGAAATTCCAATTGATGACTCTCAAACTCTATCATTGCTTGAGAATGTGTTCCTGCCGATCAACCCACGCTTTTCCTCTATCATGGTACGCTCTCTCTCTCTCTCTCTCGAATGTTCTTTGTTTCCTTCCCTTTACTTATTAAACACGATTTCCAAAATCAAATTTTGTTTGAATTTTTACTTGAAGATTGGAGATTATGTTAATCATCACAATAAACTATCAAAAGTGTGTCGAACTTAAAACTTATCAGTTATAAGTGAATATAAATATCATTAGATCGTAATGCTGGTGATATAACTATCTAGCTTTTGTTTCAATTTTTTTTACGCAATAATATTACTAGGTTGCAGTGAAGATTAAGGGAAGGCTGATGCATTTAAGCCAGTTTGCTACATCAGAGTGATATTTTTTTGACAATGAAAGTGTTAGTGGGTTAAATTTTGTTAGTTGTTAAGGGGAAGATGATCGGTGAAAATAGAATTCGTCTAGTGTACATATGCATGAATGATTGCTTTTTGTCACTGTGGTAAAGCGTCATCTACCTACAACAAACGCTATTGGAGAAGTGAGGTGGTCACTAGTATTTCAAGTTCAATGAAAGACCTCTTAAGTTGTAAGAGGTCTTACAATATCGTATTGTCAAGCTGTTTAGTAATATGGTTTAGTAATATTTTCTTCATTTGTAAGTGATAAGTCTTATGTTCGAATCTCATGTATGACTAATTGGATAAATTTATTCTCCACCCCATAGTGAAAATATGTCATTATATTTAACAAAAAAAAATGCTTTGTCAAAAAACACAAAAAAAAAAAAAGATGGGATGTTTAGAATAGTAGAATTCCTCTTGACTAGGTAAACGATTTTTGGGTCCAAATACAATCTTTTATTTTTTATTTCAATATTTTCCACATGTGCACTTAGTTTATAGGGCAAACTACATTTCACACTTTTCAGGTTTGGGGTGATTTTCAGACAAGGTCATGAAGTTTTAATTTTTTTAATATCTATTTTGCACCAAAATGGGTTTTTTGTTTTATTTTATACAACGATATATTAATTTGTACTGAGCAATAACACTAAACCATAATACTGAACAGATACCCTTAATGTATTAAAATTGTATCACTTGATGTCTTTGGTCGGTTTAAATGTTTGATGTTGTTAGATATTCAGAGAGACAGCCACCGAGACACTCCCACACTAAGTCGGTTTGATTGTTTAATGTTGTTAGATATTTAGAGAGACAGCCACTGAGCCACTCCTAACCACAATGATATTGTCCCATCTTAATCACCTGTTACTAGGTGTTAAGTTTTATCACAAAATGCCTTGATCGGTAATATTGTGGAACCATAACTTATATATTGTATTTATTTTCTCATTTTCCCCCAATGTGGGATTTTTATTCAATCTTTCATTCAATTGATGACATGATGAATGTGAGACCCTTGTATGGACTAACGTATAGGTCATATTTACACCACATAAACTTGTAAAGTGCCGATTGAGTCTCATCGAATGATGTCCCTAATTAAGCTTGATAAGTTTTAGATCTAATTAAGCCTTATACTAGATCATTATGGTATTTGCATCATTATAGGACGTGGGCTAAATGTTTTTGAGGACGTTTGAAGTACTCTTTACATGATGTGCTCTTTTTCATGAGCAGTAATTATTTAATTTGGAAACAGATTGAAAAAAATGGAAAGAAATTAAAACTCCAACTTCCCTTCCAACTTGTCGAATGAATCATATGACGAGTATTTTGATGACTATATCTCAAACGTAGCAACAAAAAGATTTCCACAAGACAAACCCCTGTGGGAAATTCATGTTATAAAGTACCAAAATAGCAATGCAGCTGGTAATGTAGTATTCAAGTTGCACCATGCGTTAGGTGATGGCTACTCTCTCATGGGCGCTCTTCTCTCCAGGCTACAAAGGGCTGACAAACCGAAGAATGAAAATGTTATGACCAAAACTTTCTCATCCTCGTTGAACACTATATCCGATATTTGGTGGGGCATTTCAAAGAGCATCACGGGGGAAGATGATCAATCACCAATAAAATCCTCGAATAACGGACTTGAGTGCGCGCCAATTACAGTATCAACTGTGACGATCTCTCTTGATCAAATCAGATTAATTAAGAGCAGACTTGAAGTGGTAAGTCTCAGGTTTTTTCTGCAGTATTTTGGTTTATGCATGTAGGTGTGTTTTTTCCTTTCTAAAACACGGGAACAAGCCTTCATGTTTGAACTTCCATCTCCTGTTGATAAAAAGAAAAAAAAAAATCCTTGTTAATTTAAACATTAAAGCCATGATTGATAATAATATTTAAATTTTATTTTGAAAATTAAACATTGGTCTTGCGACATTTATTTTTTTCTAATCTAATAATACTTTTCTTCTAAATTTTCAAAAATCTCCATTGCCATTTGATCGAGAAAAAAGAGAGGATATGTTGTCACTTCTTTTTAAGCCATATATTCTTGAAATTGAATATAATTTAGGGATTGTGCGCTCATAGGATGAGTGCACAGAAGACTTAAACTGAATAAATACTAGCTAGGCTAACTGTCTGCTTGCAAGTCAATCTCAATGCCATAATGTAAACCTAAAAAGATCTGAATGCCGTAACAAAAACCTACCCCGTGCATGGTGTGCGTGATTATTATTAGCCACTAAAATTTAGAGTATATTTACTTAAGAAAGTCAAAACCTGCCTAATTCTTTTTTCTTTTTGCAAAGTCAATCTGCCTAGTTCATCCTAAATTCCTAACTATGTACGATTAATCTGACCCATTGAAGCTAATGAAGAAGCCATGAAACCATGATCTTCAAAATTAACCTTTTCCTCTGTATCAGATTCTCAATGCTCAAATATGTTTAACTATCCTTTAAAATAACACATAATTTATAATAAATTAATTTCACCATAATGGTCTTGATATTGTTGAAGCTGAAGGTGAAACAGTTAAAATGGGAACTTTCAGTCCTTAGACTCCCCATACATTACACATTTATATAGATCTTTTAATGGCTAGTAACAAAAATCTCTTACATATACCGTGGTTTAAAAAATGGAGACTAACAAAAAATAGAATAAAATACACACACAACATGCAAATCACCAAACACCATAGCGTCCAATTCGAAATAAATTGTAACATAGTTAACTTATTTATTATCACAGACGATAAATGACGTTCTTACCGGGATGATCTTTCTTGGCTCTCAACTATATATGCAAGAGATGAACCAAAGCTCAAGTGAAGCCCATAGCACAGCATTGGTTTTACTGAATACAAGGATCATGGGGAATTATACGTCGATTAAAGAAATGATCAAACCCGACAGCAAAAGCCCATGGGGAAATCGTTTTACGTTCTTACAGGTTTCCATTCCCAAGTTGACTGAACTCTCAATGCGCTTGACTTCGTCTCGAAGGCACAAAAAATAATCAAGAAGAAAAGAAACTCTTTAGCTATTTATTTGACTAGTGGGCTATTGAAGATGTTAAACAAGTTTGGAGGCCACGTGGTTAGTAAATCAAGGAATGGTTTGTTACACATGATTAGATTAAGGGTAAAGTACAAAAAACTACCTCAACTATTGGTGTCACGACACTTTAATTCCTCATCTTTTTAAAATGACAATGTCATACCTCATCTTACGAATTTGTGCCAATGTCATACCTCCGTAAGTTTTTCTGTTAATTTCTCAGTTAAATGCTGACGTGGCTTGATTTGGGGCCCACTTTCTATTAAAAATTATTAAAAACTAAAAAAAATTGTGACATCCCACATCGCCCAGGGGAGTGATCCTTAAATGTATATTCCCATCCCTACCTAACACGAGGCATTTTGGGAGCTCACTGGTTTCGGGTTCCGTAGGAACTCCGAAGTTAAGCGAGAAGGGGGCCAGAGCACTCCCATGATGGGTGACCCACTGGGAAGTTGCTCGTGAGTTCCCAGAAACAAAACCGTGAGGGAATGGTAAGCCCAAAGCGGACAATATCGTGCTACGGTTGTGGAGCGGGCCTAGGAGGTGGCTGCGCCCGGGCCGGGATGTGACAAAATAAACCCGGGCCGGGATGTAACAAAAATCATTTAATATTTTTTAAATATTAAAATAATAAAGAACAGTTATAAAATAAAAAATAAAAAAACCAAACAAAACTTCCCCCTGCGTGCCCTCTCTCTTCTCCCCCATCTTTATCTCCCTTCCTCTTCTTCCTATACCTACTGCAACCCAGAAAAAAGAAAACCACCCCCCTCCGCGCCCTCTCACTTCTCCCCCATCTTCATCTTCTTTCCTCTTCTTCCCCCTATCTGCTGCAACCCTAAAAAAAAAAAAAAAAAAAAAAACAAAACTTCCCCCCCCCCAGCGCCTTCTCTCTTCTCCCCCATCTTCATCTCCTTTCCTATTCTTCCTACCTGTTGCAACCCAGGAAAAAGAAAGAAAAAAAAATATACACAAAACTTTGTCCCTCCCCCCCCCCCCCCCCCGCGCCCTCTCTCTTCTTCCCCATCTTCACCTTCTTTCCTCTTCTTCCCCCTATTTGCTGCAACCCAGAAAAAAGAAAAAAAAACCAATTGTCTTCCCCCGCACCCACCCTCCACACCCAACCTCCCACCCACCCTAATCCACACCCATTCCTCTTCTTCCCCCTATCTACTGCAACCCAGAAAAAAAAAAAAAAAAAAAAAAAAAAAACAAAACTTTCCCACCCCTCGCGCGCCCTCTCTCTTCTCCCTCATCTTCATCTCCTTTCCTTTTCTTCCTACCTGCTGCAACCCAGGAAAAAGAAAGAAAAAAAAAAAATACACAAAAAGAAAAAAAAATATACACAAAGCTTTGTCCCTTACCCAGCGCCCCCCCCCCCCCCCCCCCCCGCGCGCCCTCTCTCTTCTCCCCCATCTTCACCTTCTTTCCTCTTCTTCCCTCTATTTGCTGCAACCCAGAAAAAAGAAAAAAAAAACCAATTGTCTTCCCCCGCACCCAACCTCACACCCACCCTATTCCCTCCTCTACACACCCCACTCCTTAAATCCACACACATTCCTCCCATTTTCTCCACCCCCAGGTTCTCCACCCGCGGAATCAGCCTGGCGATCGGGATCTGAGTTTTTTTTTTTAATTTTTTTTTATGGGTTGCAGGTAGTGGGTGTGAGGGTGGGTACAGAGGGTTTAGGGAAGATAGGAGGGGGGAAGAAAGGGATGAGTTGCAGGGAAGGGGGGGGTCGGGGGAGATGAAGATAGGTTTTGTGGTTTTTTTTGTTTTTGTTTTTTTTCTGGGTTGCAGCAAATAGGGGGAAGAAGAAGAAAGAAGATGAATATGGGGGAGAAGAGAGAGGGCGCCGGGGGGGGGGGGGGAAGGGACAAAGTTTTGTTTTTTTCTTTCTTTCTTTTTTCTGGGTTGCAGTAGGTATAGGAAGAAGAGGAAGGGAGATGAAGATGGGGGAGAAGTGAGAGGGCGCGCAGGGGGAAGTTTTGTTTGGTTTTTTTTTTTTTGTAACTTTTTATTATTATTTTAATATTTAAAAAATATTAAATGATTTTTTTTAGTTTTTAATAATTTTTTAATAGAAAGTGGGTCCCGAATCAAGCCACGTCAGCATTTAACTGAGAAATTAACAGAAAAACTAACGGATGTATGACATTGGTACAAATTCGTAAGATGAGGTATGACATTGTCATTTTAAAAAGATGAGGTATGAAAGTGTCATGACACCAATAGTTGAGGTATTTTTTTGTACTTTACCCTTAGATTAAAATAGAGAATTCTTAAATTTTAAGGTATATTGAAGGTGGAAGTGAATGAATTTCATTTGGAAGGAATCAGAACATGATTAGTTATGAAGAAAAATCATTCCTTCTAATCCTTCTAGTTTATGAAGAATTGGAATGAACAAGTTTTCTTCATGAGTAATTCATCCTTAATTCTCTAGGTGGCCATAATTATATAATTTCTCCTTTTAACGTACCTTTAGTTTAGTATCTATTCCATCCAATTATATTCACCAGACGAGCCCTAAGAAAATGCATGTGATATTACATATGTACAATATTTGTTTAAAAATTAGAGTGCTACTTGTTGTGCAGGCAGCATCAAGATACATCCGTAGAACATTAAAGAACTCGAGCATGGTACAAATATGATTGGGCCTGTGGAACAAATGTCTTTGGCAAACCATCCAATTAAAGGATTATACTTTAGGGTAGTTGGATCACCGGTAAGCCACAGGGTCTCAAAAGTTTGGAAACAATATGCATCGTTTTGTTTTCAAAATTAGATGCATATAAAACTCAAATTTATATAAACATACTTTCACACACATATATATAAGGGTGTGTTTTCTTAATAATAGCATAGACATGTTATATATACATATATATATATATATATATATGTATGTATGTAACACAATTTACGTGTACCTGCAGGATCTTGACATATCAGTTCTAAGTTATATGGGAAAGGTGAGGCTTGCCTTAACAATGAAAAAGGCACCATAGATCCACAAAAACTGAAGTCGTGCATGGAAAACGCCCTAGATATGATATCCAATGCCTCGGACAAATACCCTATGCAAAATAGCACTGAAAAATAATCACAGATTTGAAATTCTACCATTACACATTGTTGAATCCCATGTTGACCATACAAAAAGAAAAGTAATAGTTTAAATATCATAATCTCACTCTAACTAATACCGAGGCCTTTTGTGATAAAACCCTACACCTGATGGATTGTGCAGGTGGTAATTACCAAGTTGGGGACAATATCGGTGTTGTTGGAAGTGGGCCGTATGGCCCGTCTCTCTGATAATTCTACATGGTATCAGAGCCAGGGAGTGAGCCCGTACTGTACTGCCACGTGATGGATGGGTCCCCTTGATCCCGCGCGATGATGGTTGGTCCCTTGGCCCCGCGTGTAGGGTGAGTCCCCTTGGCTCCACGTGGTTGCTTTAAATATTATAACCCCACTCTAACTAATATCGATGCCTTTTGTGATAAAACCCTACACCTGACGGATTGTGCAGGTGGTAATTACCAAGTTGGAGACAATATCGGTGTTGTTGGAAGTGGGCCGTATGACCCGTCTCTCTGATAATTCTACACACATAACAAATTATAATGTTATGTTGCACATTTTCGTCGAAATTTATAATTTTGGGTAAGAAATAATTGAAAACTTACAAAATAATACTACATTTGTAATAGTTGGTTAGTAACTATGGTTTTGTTATTACTTGGTGTGTATTTGAGATTTTTATTTTGTGAGTATTCTTATTAATATGCTATCTTTATCTGAGTTCACCCACCATTAACTTCAATTATTCTTTTAAACTTTTAATTGTGTGAAATGATAAAAGATGTTACGCCTCGATGTCAAGATACAACAAACGTAGAATCAACTAGTTGCGGACAATTTTGCTAATATGGGCTTGTCTTCTCCAACTTTGGTATGACATGATTCCCCTCCAATGACGCTTCATGCTACTTTATGTTCATACTACGTTAGCTTGCTTGGCTTCCGCTTCTCAAATTAATATACATCTCGACATATATGAAAAATAGGTATTCAAATAAACTCATCATAACCTGAAGGTTACTAACTCCATTCTCTAAGCAGACTGCCCACCAAGGCCGCTACACAACTCGAAGTAACTCGCATCTAATTGCTATTTGTAACTTTGCGAAGAAAAAAAACCTACACCGTAGAATGGTGTATCGTAGTGAAACTCGTGTAAGTGACAACAATACAATATATGCTAGTAAGTTAATCTCAGTTTTTTAAATACACATCATCAGTTCATAAAATTTAGGGTGAAGTGCCGATTTAGTCCTTGAACTATCACCTCAGTGAAAATTAGGTCCCTGAATTATTTTTTCGGTAAAATAAGTCCCTAAATTCATTAGAAATTGCTAATTTCATCCCTACTATTATATTCAAAGCTATTTTATCCAATTTTTCTTCAACTTAAGTCACTTGACACACTTTAGAGTGTAATACCTTCATTTTCTCGTCTATAAGTGCTTAACATTTCATATAGGTTGCAAATTTAATGTCTAATTTACCCTCAAAAGTTAACTTACACTATTTCTTTATGAAAAACTACCAATTTCTCCTCCAAAGTTAACTCCATACACTATTTATTTATAAAAAACTACCAATCTACCCTCCAATGTGTATCACATGCATGTAACGTGACTTAAATTGACAGAAAGTTGAATATAATAGCTTCAAATATAACATTAGGGATGTAATTGGCAGATTTTTATAATTCAGGGACTAATTTTTCTGAAAAAATAGTTTAAGGACCTAATTTTCACTAAGGTGATAATTCAGGGACCAAATTGGCAGTTTACCCTAAAATTTATATATATAACTAGCTGCACTAATACACAACACGCACGCACGCACGCACGCACGCGCATTCTCTCTCTCTAAAAAACTGATTGACCCAAGACTTCCAACCAAGGTATTAAATATCGGTAATATCGGAAATATCGGTAGTCCAAAAACACAGAAATATCGATGGAAATATCGGGATAATATCGATATCGATAAAAATTATATGGAAACCACGGAAATTGTAAGAAAAACTTGGAAATTTTTATTGAAACTTTGCAGGATGTTTATTTAGTCAATTATCTATTAGTTTATCACAAAAAATTGGAAGGAAATGCATTGCATGATGGATTTAACATTTTCAAGTTGATTATATAGCGAGCTGACAAACATTGTGAGTGTAGAAAATATGTAGTAATTAATGAAAGAAGTTTAAACACACCATAATCATTTATATATAATGAATTAGTACAATATTTTACACTTTATACATTGCATGATAAGATACATGAGTGACTTAGTACCACATAGAGTTCCTATGAGGTTCAAATTTTTCACTATCTTCATCATCTCTATGTGTAGAGTGAGTGTATTGTGAAGAGTAGTTATCAAATGATAAATCCCCAAAATAGTTTTGCATGTAATTGTTAACATGCCACCCATATGGATCCGAGATTGGTTGACGTTGTCCATAAGCAAAATCATTTGAAGATTGAGTCTCGGATTCTTTCCATGAGTCCCTCGATTCCATCCCAACAGGAATGGGATATGAAGGGTAGGGAAATGGTTGGTTATGAGTATAACCATAGTTACTACTTCCCACTCCAACAGAGTCCGAAGTTCTAGATAACGAGTCATCTTCTTGACTTGACAAAATCCCCTTGCCTCTTTCTCTACGAGTATAGTCCTTCCCTATGACACCAATTCCTGGTCCTGCCCGCCTACTGCCATGGTCATCATCTTGTGTTGCATGTGTGAAGTTTGCCTCACCAGTGAAGGGGCTCATAAATCCGGGAGGTGGTCCATAATAGTTTCCATATCCACCACCACTACCTCCAGCTCCACTATATCCATCATCATTCCCACCTCCGGTGGTAGGTGAGTCTCCGGATCTTGTACTAGAGCTATCATTAGTATCAGCACGATGTTGTGGTTGTGTAGTATTGGAAGAATGTGGAATTCCAGTGTTTCTTGGTGTTGGGCGCAAAAGTTCTTCCAAAGAGTCAGCGCTGCTAGATCCCACCTCCTCCTCTAATACTCTTTCTACATTTATCCCTTCATTACGTGCTTCTTCAGCAACTCTGGGAGCTGGGTTGCCTTCATCATCATCTAAATGAAGAGGTCTAATCCACTGATAAAGTTGGTTACCCTCTGTATCATCATCTTCAGCAACAATATCAAACACATCTAGTGGGTCACCACGGTCGACATGATCTATTTCTGCTTCCTTATCTCGAACTTGAAGCTTCATGTTGTAGTAGCAATAAACTAATTTTTCCAACCTACTATGAGCCAACCTATTTCTTTGCTTTGTGTGTATGAGTGCAAATGTGCTCCAATTTCTTTCACAAGCAGATGAGGAAGCTGTTTGTGATAATACTTTGATTGCTAACTTTCTCACAGTTGGTGCATCGGTCCCATACATAATCCACCATTCAGCTACAATGAAAAACAATGTTGATAAGCCTAATAACTCCAACAAATTCTATTATAAACTTATAGTGAAATATGTTTACACTCACTATGAGACATTTTTGTTCGAGCAGCAACCGATGTTGGTTCTCCAAAAGTTCTTCTTGCATCTTTAAACCATGTTAGCTGCATTCAATAAATCGTGTTAGTTTAATCCAACAATGTAATTATTATAATTTAAGTAATTGTGTACCTCATTTCCAAATTGGCCAACTTCTGGTGATGCAGGGTCCAATTTAGAGTATACATTATGTACAGCACGTATAAGGGCACCATCATCTCCAACACCGGGTCTGTATTGGTATCGAGGATTCAAATAATATGCTGTTCAAAGAAACACATACGCTAATAAGAGAAATAATACTTATGCAACTAAAGAAATGAATTGCAAATTATGACATAATTTATACCTGCTGCATGCAAATCGTGGTATAATGTTTTATACCATCGGTCATCAATTATCTTTATGACCCACCTTGCACCAGGTTTTCTTTCCAATTCCTCCTTCACTACACGCATCAACTCATATATTGCCCCCATAGTAGGATACACTTCTGTGTCAACAATCCGTAAAACTTTGTAAAGAGGTTCAAACACTTGGCACACATATTCTGATTGAGTCCAAAAAGCATGATCAAGCACTATACTTTCCACCATACGACCTGCATTTGAGCGGCTCAAATTGTGGTTGGCCCAATCTTCACTAGTGAATAATTGCTTCAACCCTGCTTTCTTCTTAAGTAGGCTGTCTAATGCAATATAGTTGGTGGTGAATCGAGTGGTAGCTGGACGAATAATTTCTCCTTTGCAAAATTCACGCATCTTTGCCAACAACCAACCGTGGTTGTAAATATAATTTGTGATCGTTCTAGCTCTTTTTACAACATTAGCAATATTCTCTCTCTTCCCCATTGCCTCAAACATGAGATCAATACAATGTGCTGCACATGATGTCCAAAACACATTATGATGCTTCATTAACTTTTTTCCAGCTTTGACAAATGCAGAACCGTTGTCGGTCACGACTTGGACAACATTATGCTCTCCCACCTCCATGATTACATCCCTCAATAACTTGTAAATATACTTGTAGTTCTTTATATGGTCTGAAGCATCAACGGACTTCAAAAAAATTGTCTTTCCCTTGGAGTATACCATGAAGTTTATGATAGACAATCTGGTTGGGCCAGTCCATCCGTCACACATGATTGTGCAACCATTAGTTTCCCACTTTGACCTCAACTTGTTAACATACTCGCCAATGTCTTTATGCTCCATTTCCAAATATTTGTTTCTTACCTCATAGGGAGTGGGAGGTTGTACTCCAACACCGGCCTGTTGACATCCCAATACCATATTTTTGAAATGATGTGATGATGCCTTCTCAGCAGGGACATTTTCATAGATAAAGAACTTGCTAATTAGACGTCCCATTCCCTCCTTCACATTACCTCCCTTGAAATAACTCCAAACACTCTTTTGACGTGCTTTGGATGAGTTATATAAACTTGGGGCTATTGGTGGTGTTGGTTGTGATTCTCTAACACTTGCTCCCCGTCTCATTTGTGCACCACCACTTGTCCCGGAACCTTGTCCTCTATTAGGAATTTTATGAAGGTGTTCTCTTTCCCAGGCTGACTGTTTGGAGGCACGTAATGCTTGTTTGAAACTGCGCCGTTCTTCAGGTCCCATGTCATCATCACATTCGTCCTCATCGTCATCATCATCACTGTCAACCGCTTGGCCAATGCCTTCTCCTCGTAGCCCAGCTCGAATATTTTCCATTCCATATGTTTTCTTTTCCTTCTGGTGTTTTTTATTTTTTAATAATGTGGTGATGAATGCCTTCACTTCTGGGGGGACACTATCGCATCGTTGGACATTATGTCCTGGATCTAATCTACTAAGATGGTGCTTAAGTCGTGTCACTCCGCCACTCTTCATTACATGACCACAATATTTGCAAATTGTGCCATGTTTGTTTCCGTCTATTGGGTCTCCATGTTCCCAAGCTGGATCACGTTTAGACATCTTAAACGTACCTGTATTTATTTTGCATGGAAATTAGGCAATTATTTTTTGGCCAAAAAATATAGTAGTGACGGTTATATAAGAGAACCTAAATAATAAAGTTATTCTACAAAAGAATTAAATAGGAAGTAAAGAAAATGATTGTAAGAATTTAAGTAATTATAAAAATAATATGGAATAATAAAACCTAGTATTAATGAATAATAACCAGTTTGATAATAAAATAATAAATAACATTAAACATATTAAAATTATCCTAGGGAATAATTATACAACATTACTTAATTACTTCAAAAAATTAACATATTATTTGGTTCTTAGATCACATGCACGGGTCCACACAAATTTTTTTGTATAATTAACCTCCTTAGATATGTACATTATCTATATATCCAACTTAACTAGTGTTTGTATTATACATTATTACAAATTGTTAAGAATTAATAAAGTGTTCTAGACAAACTTCTTTCTTTTTTAGTGTTTTAAAACCTTTTTTTTTTTTTTTTTTTTTGTTTTTTGAGAAAAGTGTTTTAAAACTTTTTAAAATTGTTTCTTCTTTCCTTTTATTTTCCTTGCCGTTTCTTTTATATTCTTTGAAAATGGAGACTAAAAGGATTGATTATGGACCCTTTTCGTGGGAGGTATGTAGAAATTGTTTAATCAAAATGGATAATCAGGAGCAAACGAGCTCGAACAAAGCCATAAACCAAAGTTAGTAAATGTTTTGCCCCTCTTTTGGTGTTGGAAAGTTCATTTACGATAGTGTGAGGATGTGAAAATTAAAGAATCTCATGCATGGGTCCACACAAATTTTTTTGTTGTTGTATAAATTACAATAATATAAATGTAAGTTTGTAAACTTACCTTAAATGTAACAAATCTGGAACTTTCGATGTCGTACGTAGCAGCAGTAAAACCTCGACGATCCTCTGCAGCTTGCCGTCTGTGAATAAATGAGAGAGAAAAGGTTCTGGAAAGGCTCTGAAAGGGCTAAGGGAAGAAGAAGAAACGGAAATGTGTAATATAGGTTTTTCAATTTTCGAAGGGTCAAAATATGTGTGATGATCTGATACTCCACCTTTGGGACGCACACGGTTTTGAACTTTTGGCACTGTTTTTTTTACACACACACATGGGTTTGGCAGTGTATATTCACATTTCACATGTGATTTGACGGTTTGGTTCAGTTTCAGTGGGTTTTCTTTGGATTTATTTGCAAAATTATTGGCACACACTCACACAAACCTAACATCTCACAGTCACAGGCACATTATTTTCACATCTTTTCACCTCTGGGTGCAAAATTATTTTCACCTCTTTTCACCTCTGCAACACTCTGCAGTCACATGCACATTATTTTCACATCTTTTCACCTCTGGGTGCAAAATTATTTTCACCTCTTTTCACCTCTGCAACACTCTGCAGTCACGGGTGCAAAATTATTTTCACATCTTTTCACGGGTGCAAAATTATTTTCACCTCTGCAAGTTGCAGCAACACACACACACACACGATGCAACACGCACACGCAACACGCACACGCCAACACGCAAGACGCACACACGGACACGCAACAAGCACACACGCACACGCACACACGCATACCCACCCAGAAGCCTTTCTGGATCCTTCTCTCTCTCCCTCGGTCTCTCCGTCTCCTTCTCGCCCTCGGTCTCTCCGTCTCCTTCACACGCACACGGAACCCTTCTCTGCCTCGGTCTCTCCGTCTCCGTCTCTCCCTCGGTCTCTCCGTCTCCTTCTCTCCCTCGGTCCAGTCTCCTTCTCTCCCTCGAATCTCGATCTCGATCTGGATCATTCCCTCAGTCTCTCCATCCTTCTTCTTCTCCCTTAGTCTCTCGAACTCGATCCTTCTCCAGTTCTCCCCCAATCTCTTCTCTGCAACTCCGCCGAGCACCATCACCACCTCCCTCCCCATCTCTTCTCTGCAACTCCGCCGCCTCCCCCCATCTCTTCTCTGCAACTCCGCCGAGCACCATCACCACCTCCCCCCCATCTCTTCTCTGCAACTCTGCCGCCTCCCCCCCATCTCTTCTCTGCAACTCCGCCAAGCACCATCACCACCTCCCCCCCATCTCTTCTCTGCAACTCCGCCGAGTTACCTGTGGTTTCCTCCTCCCTTTCTCACCTCCCGGCGGCAGCGACGACGAATATTAGCGATAATATCGCTAATATCGCGATATTATCGGGATATTTTAAAGATATTTTAATTTTGCTCCAAAAAATATCGGCCGGTCAAAAAAACGATATTATCGGCGAAATATCGCCGATAATATCGATTTTTTAGACTGTGCTTCCAACACACGAGGACGAGGTTCTGAACCCACATGGTCAGTTCCGAATCTCCTTACTGACTAGAGAAAGCACGTGTACCATTATAAGGTCACGTCGTCAATGTACCATGGGAAGGACAATACATGCCGTACTGATCAGTCAGTACCTAATTTGACAGACCATCTATGTGGCCCAATAATTTAAAAACATCTGTCAATTTGAGGACTTTACCATCTCTGCAACCAAGCACATTCCTACTTATGGTCAGTTAACATCCCTAATTTACTTAATAGTTTATTTTCATAAACTTTAATCATACACTACAGACGTCAACAAGACATCAAGATATCAACAATAAAATAAAAATACCCAAAGGAAAAATCTAATGTGGAGAACAAGCGCATAAAAATAGCCCACATTGCTAAATTTAAGCATAACAGAAAGCCAAGACCATAATTAAAACTCTAAATTAACCCAGCAATGTGAATTCATAATGCCAATCAAGATTTAGGGTTGGGTTAATTTAGATTTTTAATTATGGTCTTGGCTTACTGTTATGTTAGATTTAGCAATGTGGGCTATTTTTTTGCGATTGTTCTTCACATTAGTTTTTTCCTTTGGGTATTTTTATTTTATTGTTAACTAGCCTTTCTGCACGCACTAACGTTCATGCGAGAGATTTTTTTGCATCACGGACACTATGCGCCCCAAAGATGTGTTATTTTAGATATTCTTATATTTCTTAAATGATTATTTTATACATTGTGGGTGTGTGTCCATCACAACAATTTTTTATTATTTTCAATCATCTAACTTAGACGTGCACATATGTATACTTACCATAATTCATTTTGAGTTTCATTTTGGCAAGCTTAAATAAGGATTACAGACTTGGACTATTAATCGGTAGTGGGTATATATGCGTTTCATTTAGTGGTTTGCATTACTAATATCAATTCCTTGTCTGCATTCTCCTCACTTCTTTTTCGTTAAATATGCTTTGGTGTAGTGAATTAGTGGAGCATTCAAACAAAATTACTGCATTACTAAGGTATTTCCCTCATTTCATTACTAAGGTATTTCCCTATTCATTCTTAATTTTGTTAGATGGTAGACAATCGCACAACATGTTTAATATTTACTTTGAATGCCGTCAAAGGCATCACTTTTTTATGCCTACTGTCTTAATTTTGGTTATGATGGTATATGTTTGGCTCCCTCCTATTAGTTTGTGTTAGTCTGCGTTTTTTCCTTTTCGAAATTCTCAATGTTATGTGCTTTGTCAATTCGATAGTGTACAATTTGATGAATCTTTTAACTGTGATCTAATTTGAGCAAGCATCATTTTCCATTGTTGAATTTCAATGCTATGTTTTCATATTTTTCTTCAATTTTACCTTTATTAAGAATCATCAAATTGAAATTTCAGTTTTAAGGTTTCCAGAGGACTTCAACATATCAAGTATGGAGGGAATTGATAGAAGCAATATGTCAGAGGTTGTTACCTTATCTGCATTATTCATCTTCTGTAGAGATGATTTATTTTATCTTCTTTTTCAAAAATAAAATAAAATTCATTCTTTTTGGCAGAAACTCTATTGAACAGGTAACACAATATGGACAGGTATACAACTCTAAAATATGAAGACCTGTTCGAATCACTAACAACTGCTGCAATTCACAAAGGAGAACATCTTCAATAATCTGTCATCCTTTTCGACTAAGGAATTTTTCAGAACTTCGGCTTTATAGTCCCAATCCTTATTTACAAATCTGCAAAGAACAAAGAAAATGGGTATTGCTGAATGAACTGGAGTAGAATCAAAAATTTTGGATGCCAATATGAGGGTTGAAAGATTTTGGAGTGAGAAAAAAAAGGAATTGTAAACTACTTTACGAAGAGAAAGAGGGTTTCTTTCTTATTTAAAATTTGATGATGCAGGAGGTGGAAGTGGGCATGACTCATGCACTTGCGGAAGGGATGCTGACAGTAGCGACAACCCGTTCCAAATTTTACGTTTTTATTAATTGTAAAAGCGTGAATTTACGAAAATGTCCTAGAGGCAAAGATTTTGACTACCGTTGACCATCGTCTAGAGAGACTTATGACTTATTCTTTTAGCATATCCTCGTTGTACTCGTTGGTGCGAATGCATAAGAAAAAGCCGTTTGCGAGTCCGGATTATAACGGTATAGTTATGGACGTTTGAAGTTGGTTATTGAGAGTTAGTTAAAAGATTAAGGACCAATTAGATGAAAAAGAAGAAAACGAGAAAAGCTGGGAGCTTTTCCTGTGGGTTTTTAGTCCGTACACCTCCACGACCACCCATCTTCCAAGGCCGATTCCGGCCAACTCCGACGGATTTTTTCGACGCCACCACACCATCTTGAAGCTCTCATTGCCCTCTACAAAATCCACCCAAGAACCACTTTGATTAACCTCTGTATGTGGCGGCTTGAGGCCACGAAAGTTGATGGTTCTCACGGTGCTCCGGCCACCCTTTTTGATTTTTCGGCAAAACGGTAAAGCGATGGCCAATGCCACCACTTGGGCTTTGTAGCCCATCATCCCAGGAGAAAATCTCAACCAACCTTGACCCCGTTGGTCCACCGTTGACAACGAATCGACGCCGGGAAGTTTTAGTCACCGCCCGTTTGTGGGCAAAATTGACCATCTTCCGTCCACTTTTGGACTTCGTGGCAGGTATGAAAGTTGCTCCACTGACTGAGATCTTCATTTCTGTGAAGTTTGAGAATTTTTGGAAATAGTTGGGTTTTCTGGCGAGTCGGGGCGGCCTACCGCCACCCACAGCGGCGCATGGCCAGTGGGCCGCCAATGCTTTTTTTAGGCTATGTCAGTTGTCTTGAATTCAGTTTTGATATTTGAATGACGTAGGTTGATTGTTGGAACCTAAATTCGTTACGATACTTTACTTGATAAAAATGTGAATCGACGATCCGATCGTTGGATTGTCACCAAACTTGGATACATTATAATACGTAATATTTAAGGATCATAGGAATTTACGGATCAGGAATTCGACATACGGATCTTCCCGAATTGGATTTGTAAGTTAGTAAAATAAATGTTAACCGCCACTTGGTTTTGGGCAATTGGCGGAGATCCGACCTTTGGATCGTAATGAAATTTTAATATGTTATTCTAGAAGCATATTGTGGATCCTTGGAAGTTGCGGATCAAAAATCTGATATGTGGATCTTCCGGATTGAATTACGTATACATATGTTCTATGTAATTTATGTATTTTATAGACAAGAATTCTGAGATGTGATTTGATAATTGTTCTAGGCGACGATGGTTCGTGATGTCTCAACGTTTGTGCTAGGAAGTTGTAGCGTGGACTCCAGGTGAATGGGTCCTTTCCTTTCTATCGTGTGTGTGTGTGTATATATATATATAATTTCACAACGTTTATAAATTGAATATTTCATATAATTACTGTGAATGCCTTGAATACTACTGTGAACTACGAATGGCTTGATCCCTATTTAGGGTACGTAGGCAGTCTAACGAAACGTTAGATGCAGCCATACAATAAATGAGACTAAATAATTGAGACAATAGCCTTGTTTGGGGAATTGAGCAATGCGAAGGAGATTGGTGGAAAATGTGAGATTTAACCTTATGTTTTGGTGGTTAAATGTTGGTTATAAATCAATGTGTGAAGAATCATAACATTGAAGTGAAAAATAGTTAGTAATGATAGTTAATTAAACTAGTGTTTAGTTGGGTTTATCACCGATAATTATTTCTGAAGGTAAGTAGTTTGGGAGTGGGCGTTGCAGCTTATGCATTTTATGCCATTTGTATATATGTTTATATAATTGGGAATATTATGAGATGGTTGTATTTCAGATTTACATTCTGGTATATCCATATGCATATTACTTGCACATAATTATTGTGAACGCTCTGAAGTGCAAAGGTGAACGCAGGACACACAGGTAAGTTCAGGTGAGTATATAGTATTAGTTAAAATGATATCGTTCGGGTTGCCTATAAGTCGTACATGTGGTATTAGATGCATTTAGAGCTTATAAACCTGCACCCCGGTGTTAGTGTTCTTGCCCGTGGCCAGGGCACAGTCCTTCACGTGATGTTCACCTCCCACACCTTACGCTCACCTTGGATCCAAGGTAGGTGCACAGTCTTGTCGTATAGACCACTTTAAGTGGGTTCGACTCGTAGGTGACCCGTGATCATTCGCAAAGTCTTCACGTGATCGTAGCATTATAACGTATTATGTACACCCAGTCATGTCTTATAGACCACTTTAAGTGGGTTCGACTCGTGTGCATGCATGATTTATGAGTTAGAGTTCAGCCGTACAGGGCACAAGAGGTGGATCCGGCTGACATATTGCTAGCATTGATTGATGAGATATGACGAGATATGTGGTAGCACTGATTGATGAGATGTGACGAGATATGTGCTAGCCTTGATTGATGAGATATGTGCTAGCACTGATTGATGAAATATGATGAGATATGTGCTAGCACTAATTGATGAGATATGACGAGATATGTGTTAGCCTTGATTGATGAGATATGTGCTAGCACTCATTGATGAAATATGATGAGATATGTGCTAGCACTGATTGATGAGATATGACCAGATATGTGCTAGCCTTGATTGATGAGACATGTGCTAGCATTGATTGATGAAATATGATGAGATATGTGCTAGCCTTGATTGATGAGATATGGATGAGTCATACAGGTTACTATAGGTGACTCCAGCTGATATTCATTTTATATTGATTTATTTCATTTTGTTACTGAGATATTTCGACATGGCATATCTTGGTTGTTACCGTTCTTCAGCATGATTCTTATATACATGTATTGTTATTTTAGGGAATTATACGAATTTCGGTGAGGGGTTATTGCATTTTTTAGAATGATGTTTCCAAAGTTTTGGTTTGCTTACTCTCATGTTTTGTTTTGTGCCCCTCCAGGTTTTGATTACTGACTGTTCGTCTCGACGAGGATTTTTGGCAAATTTCAGTTCTAGTGGCTACTTCTAAGGGTATAATTCTTACCCGCTCTACTGTACTTATTTATGCTCTGACATCACGTGTGAGATGGGTTCGCTCCCGCTCACCAGCACACTCTGGTATTTAGACACTTCTAGGTTTAAATTTATTCACATTTTCCTTATCATTACACTTTATGGCTTCGTCACCTTCCAGGTATCGGCCAGCACAGCTCGATTTCGAAGTCCTAGTGGACATTCCGGGTCGGGGTGTGTTAGTAGCTATTTGTGGGAAATGTTTTTGCTTCACAATTCTAGCTTTATAATCTCCTGCAATTTTTCAATTAATAGTTAAGCATGGCATAGGTTTTGAATTGAATTGGTGATGGGTAAAATGGAAAATGAAGACATCAATAAACACTTGAATCACTGGCGAGACATCTTCAATTTCAGAACGGAAATTTTCAGAGCTTATACTTTGTAGCCCCAATCCTTATTCACAAATATGCAAGGAACAAAGAAATTGAAGAGTGAAAAATCAAACTGGATTTGGGGATTTTCCCTAGCTTTGTAGATGACTAATCTCTTTTAATAACACAAAATAGTTTGTCGATTGACTCTATCTTTAGATTTTAGTTTGAGTGGCTTGCATTGTATAGTTAATTATTTCTCTTCCTTCTTCCATATTTTCCCTGTGAAACAGACTTCAAAACTGATTACACAAATAAAAAAGGTTCAATCCGTAGCTAATTATTTAGAACAAAGTTGTGAAAAAGGATGATTTTGGAATTTAAAATAATAAAAAAGAATTTAAATTAAAAACTATTAAATTAATTAACTAGAGAACAATTTAAAGAAAATCAATTTGTAAAAGCCATAGGGTTCAGCCGTCACCTTAACAATCCTACGTAATTCTTCTACTTACTTATGAATTACCCTTGCATATTTTGAAGGTTAGGTTTTCCTAATATATGTTCTACTTGGAACCTCCAACATAGAACGTATATTTAACATGCAACCCGTCCGGACGTTCGGATCAAATATGAACATGAAAGACTCATTAAGTTTTATGAAAACCCTTTGAAAAATCATGCAATAAGTTTTATGAAAACCCTTTGAAAAACCATGCAACCCTTAAGACGTGGTGTTAAGCCAGTGCCAATTTCAGGGAACCTTCCGACCAAAATTGCATCAAATTACTTTTCTAAAGATCCTAATGGTGGCCATTCATCAAGATAATTAGATAGTTTAAAACAGTGATTAATAATTCAAAATATGCATGCATAATATCATAAGTAAATTGAAAAGAAACTACATATTCTTGAGACTCAAGGCCTCACCCTAACAATTCTATGTAGTTCTTTCAATTACTTATGAATTACACATGCATATTTGAAAGTTAGGTTTTCCTAATATATGGCTACTTGGACCCCCAAGATAGAGCGTATATCAACATGCAATCCGTTTGTGGTATTCAGATCAAATCTAAACGTGCATGGCTCATTAAGCTTTATGAAACCTTTTGAAAAACCATACAAACGTGGTATTCATCTTAAGTGAACTTGCAATTATTAATCACAAGAAGCCAGCGCCAATTTCAGGAAACCTTCCAACCAAAACTGCATCAAATTACTTTTCTAAAGATCCGAATGGTGGCCAATCATCAAGACAATTAGATAGTTTAAAACAGTGATTAATAATTCAAAACATGCATGCATAATATCCTAAGTAAATTGAAAAAAAACTACATATTTTTTTAAGGCTCAAGGCCTCACCCTAGCAAAAGAAATTAGCTACGAACAATCATAAAACAACATATTATTGAGAACAAGGATAGAAAACACCTAGAAAATAAACTTGAATTGTCAAAGGCTTGTGCGTCTCCCCCTCTGTTCTCTTTTTTTGTTTCTTCTCTTTCATTTTTTTTTCAGTAATAGTAGTGGTCGTGTAATGCTAGTTCCCTTAAGCTTTCTATCCAACCCATGTAGCGAGCTTTAGGTCAATGACTCCCAAACCACTAGGGCTTTAGGGCACTAGGTGTAGAACACCCCTAAGAACTTACTAACTCGAGCTGAAAAGACTACGAAAACAACTAACCACTCTGCCCCATGCCAAGACTCTACCGTTTGGCATGAGAATCACTGTTGATCAGGCAAGATTGGCCCGGTTACTAAGCAAAGTCTCGGGTGGAACAATTATTACTTTATTTTAACAATAACTAACTTTACACTTAGACTAAAAGTAAGGGTTTCAATCTCACTCCCCACAAACCATGTTGATGTGGATGTGCAAATTTTCAAAGTATAACTCATGAATTAGTGTCTAAGCAACGATAAATAAAAAAGACTCTAATGTGCGATTAACCTTCACCATGTCCATTTGTTCTAACGTTTAAAATAATCTATGGATATTAACTTAAAAAGAATGAAAATTTTTAACTTGACACAAAAATTAAAAACCTAAAATTTCTTATTTCCCTGCAAAAGTAGGGATAAAAACACTTTAAATACTTGCAAGAGTACAAGGTAATTGTAGTATAGTCGGCTCTTGCAAGGTCGTTCTCCTCAGGGATTGAATGAATAATTTGTATCAAACCAAATCTTAATTAATTACTTAAAACAAAGTTTTAGAAAAAAGTGATTTTGTGATTTAAAATAATAAAAACGAATTTAATAGAAAATAATTAAATAAAGTGACAAAATAAAATAAACTAAAAGAAAAAGGGTTTTGAAATTTAAATTGTAAAAGCCTAGGGTTCCGCCGTCATCTTAACAATCCTATGTAGTTCTTTCAATTACTTATGAATTACACATCCATATTTGAAGGTTAGGTTTTCCTAATATATGCCTACTTGGGCCCCTAACATAGAGCGTATATCAAACATGCAATCCGTATATGGTATTCAGATCAAATCTAAACATGCACGACTCATTAAGCTTTGTGAAACCTTTTGAAAAACCATACAACCCTTAAGATGTGGTATTCATCTTAAGTGAACTTGCACATATTAACCATAAGAAGCCTTCGTCAATTTCAGGGACCAACCTCCGACCAAAATTGCATCAAATTACTATTCTAAAGATCCTAATAGTAGCTAAGCATTAAGACAATTAGATAGTTTAAATTGGTGATTAATAATTCAAAATTTGCATGCATAATATCATAAACAAATTGAAAAGAAACTACATATTCTTGCTAAGGCTCGTGGTCTCACCCTAGCAAACGGAAATTAGTTATTAACAATCATAAAACAAAATATTATTAAAAACAAGAATAGAAAACACCTTGAAAATAAACTTCAAAGCTCTCTAAAGTGTGCGTGCATTTTCTCCTCTCTCCATGTCTTCTCTCCAAAAAACCCTAATGGCTAAAAAGCCTTATTTATACTACTAGAAAATAAAACCCTACCTTGAAAAGGTTTTAGAATAATACTAGGAAACCAAATAAATTAAAATAAATTAGGAAACATAATCCTAAATTGACTAGTAAAATTCGCCCAAAATCTGCATAGTCTCAAAACAGCCACGTTTCTGGATCTTTTGGGGATCCAAAACAGGCCCAAAACGTTAAAGCTTGAGATGTCCCGAACATAATTATAGAAGGCCTTGAACCCAAAATACATCATCTTGGCCGCCAAAATGCCCAAAGAAGCCCAAAACGTCAGTTTGACAACACTGCACGCTACTCCTTTATTTCATTGCCATAAATAAACCGCTTGGTAGAAAATTATGAAACTTTGATACAATCAAGTCAATAGACTCACGAACATCCTCCAATTAGAATCACTTCAAAATTCATCCGTTTAGCTACTTTTTTCTCTAGAGGAACTCGAATGTCCTACATTGAAAATACATAACAAAGTATCAAAGTTCACACAAAATAACCAATAAATTAATACTAAGATAAGGGTAAAATATATAGTATAATATCGACTCATCACAGTACAACAATCACAACAACTTCTACATGATCTTGTCACCTTATGCCTGCGGTAAGGGCTCTGTCCCATTTGGGAATGAAAATTTATGTCACGTAATTTACGGCTACTTCAGCTTAGATTTCGACGTGAAGAAAATTCGGCAGCATCTCTGTACAATTCTTCAAGTGCACGACATAGATTTGAAATACCTATGTGCCACCTGAAGAACGTACAGAGATGACACCGAAATCCCCAAGACCGAAACCTAATCCTTTAACAGTAAACTACCTGGCATAACTTTGCATTCCCAAACTGTCCAAATCATGGGACAATTCAAGAATCAATTGGACCGCAATCATGCTCTCGCATCCATGCGCAACATCCAAGTAATCTTCAAATAGGAAACTAAGTTTTACTAAAAAAAAAAACAAGCACGAAGTTAGTTACAATTAACTCCGTACATTACAATACATATTTGTACATATACAATTCAACATTATACATAATTATAACATAAAAATATTTGTAATAAATATAATTTAACAACTTAATATAAACATAACACCATAACTTCGATATAATTAACTAATTTATATTTAAAAAATAAATAAAATGAAGAAAATACCTTCCAAATTGTTATCCACCGAGTGCTAGTCACACACAATATCCCTATACACAACGAATTTTACGGTGTTAGTATGAATTGACATTGATAATTTTAAATGAAAATAACAAAAACCCTTACCAAACACAACGAAATAGCTCGACCAGCCTAGAGAAGATAGAGATTTAGATGGACGAAGTATTAGACGAAGAAATTGAGAGAAAATGGGAATGACGGATCCCGAATTGAAGAAAAACGAAGGGAAACAAGTGCAAAGGTGAAATCTGCAAGCATTTTTCTGCCTCTGCAAACTAAAGTCACGTTATAAAGATTACTTTTGGAAGATTCACTTTGCGCGAAGAACATAGAATTCGTCGTGCAAGTTATTTTTGCACGACCAAATATGATTTCATCGCGCAAGTGTCATTTTTTTTTTGTTGCAAAATTCTCTCTTTCGTTTTCTTTATAATTTAATAATGTAAGCTATTTGCGTGACAAACACTATATCCGTCGAGCAAGTTGCATTATTTTTTTTTTTTCTGTTTTCTTTCTAACTGATGTAAATTTTTTTTATCCAATTAAAATTATCAAACCAAATTATATATTACCAAAATATTTGTTAAAACTAATTTATTAACTAAAATATATATTATAACTAATTTAAACTTTAAACCTTCCATGCATGTAACGTAAATTTTAAACCTAAAGTCCAACATAACGTTCAAATAAATCTTATTTCATAAACAAAAAACAACAAAAATCAAATTAGGTTCACTCTTCCTCTGGGTCATCAACAGCGGCATCGGCAGCGGCATCGTCAACTTGTGCGCACTCTGCAGCCCGCTGTACATTAAACTTCCACTGCCGGAACTGCTTCTTGAAAAGGTTGTCCACATACTTCTGCTACTTCTCATCGGTTTCATCAACATCCCAAACAACCTGTAATGGCAATAAAATTAAATTAAATATCGTAAAAATATTATTTTTAAACAAAAACAATTACACATTCTTAATATAAACTTACCGATAACTTCTGCATATAGCGTTCAAGTCCACATGCACCATTTCCAAGAGTTAAACTCGATAGAACTGTAGAAATATATTGATGAAACCAGGCTCAGGGTGTTTGCTGAAGACTGTAGAGGGCCTTGGTGAGACGACAAACATGGTGAGGACGGTAGGGGTCAATAAAACCCGAGGGTTGCTACATATACACCTCGTCTTGCAAATGACCATGCAGAAAGGCATTTTTGGCATCAAGTTGACGAATGAGCCAATGATTTGAAATAGCAAGGCTAAGGACTATTTGTATAGTTGCAGGTTTGACCACATGACTGAAAATTTTAGCATAATTGATTACCAGTTGTTGGTGAAAACCCTTTGCCACCAAACGGGCTTTGTATTTGTCGATGCTTCCATCAGTATTTCATTTAATACGAAAAACCCACGACATTAATCTCTTATGTCATGGCAGCTCGCCATTCGGGTTTACGATTAACTTGTGTAAAACATGTAGGTTCGTCAGTGGTAAGCAAGGCTGAAAGAGCATGATGGAGAGGATATTAAACGGAGCCATCATGCCAGGTTTTGGGTTTCCTCCTGCCATCTTTAAATCGAGTGACCATGGGATGGGATGGAAGCACAGGTTGTTGTGTGCTTGATGGTGCCCCAAGAAGCTGCTGTGAAGAGTGAGTATCAGGAGGTGGGTCACATGTTGAGGTTGATAAAGGCTCAATGTCATGCGGCAGTGTAACGGCAGCAAGTGAGGAAGGGCCCGTGATGGGTAGTGTGTGAACTGTTGGGGAAGCTGCGGTGGGATAAAAGGGCAAGCTCCACATAGGCACCGAATTACGGGCCAAGAGAGGTGGCAAAGGGGAAAACGTCCTTGTTGAACACGACATGGCGAGAAATATAGACACGGCCAGTGGCACAGTCAAGGCACCTGTAACCTTTATGAGAAGCACTATAACCCACAAAAACACACTCAACATAACGGGGCATTAGTTTATCATGAACATAATTCCCAAGGTATGGAAAACACATACATCCATAGGTACGTAAGTGAGAGTAAACAGGGGGTCGACCAAAGAGAAGTGTGTAGGGAGTGGTCCAATCTAGGGTAGAGGTGAGGAGAAGATTGATGAGGTGGACAGAAGTGAGCTCAGCTTCCACCCACAAGGTGAGTAGGGCATTAGCTGTGGTAAGCAGGGTACGGGTCATATCAGCGATATGCGATGCTTGCGCTCAGCGAGGCCATTTGGTTGGGGTGTGTGGGGACCGAAAGGTGGTGTTAGATACCTAATTAATGAAGATATTCTGTAAATGAGTGATTAACATATTCAGTGCCGCCATCACTTTGGAAATATTTAATGGAAGCATTGAAAAGGTTTTTAGCCATGGCAACAAAGGTTTGGAAATGGGTAAAGACTTCAGACTTTTTTTTCATGGGATAAATCCAAGAATAGCAAGAATAATCATCAGTGAACAGTACATACTAACGAAAGCTAGAAAGGGAATTAGTAGTGGACATCCAAACATTAGAATGTATAATAAAAAATGGGGTAGTAGCCCTTGCATTATTCAATTGAAAAGGAAGTTGTGTGGACTTGCCTAAAGCACAACTTTTACAAAATTCCTGGAAGGGTGAAGGGTGACCAAGAGCTAAGACGAGACAAAACGGAGGACGAAGGGTGACAAAGACGTTGGTGCCAAAAAGTGGAGGATGATGCAGCAAGGGCTTGGGGTGACGAAAGCGACAATGGATAAAGGCCATCCCTACATGGGCCCTGAAACAACAAGGAACCAGTGTGTAAGTCATAAATACGATAAAAGGAAGGAAAGAAACAGATAGCAACATTGTTGTCATGCGTAAAACGTGCAACAGACAAGAGATTTTTACGTAAGGATGGAACAAGGAAAACATTACAAAGACTAAACGGAATGGAGTTAAGAGAAATAGGAATAGTACCAGTGGATGTAATGTTATGGAAGTCACTATTACCCAATTGAATGGAATTAGGTCCATAATAAGGCTGGGGTGAGGGAATGCATTGGGATTACCCGTCATGTGGTGAGTAGCGTCAGTGTCAGGAAACCAAGTATTGGGATCTTGGTAGTAGGCCACTTGAAAGCCCACAAAAGGGGAAAACGACTTTGGGCCGCCATAACGGTGCGGGCAGTGAGCAGCACTACGCTGCAAGGTGGAACCGGTTAGGCACCAAGGTTCGGGGCCCACTAGAGAAGCAACGCGAGCCGGTCTAATAATTAGGAGCAGGCCCATTCCAATTTTGCTGAGAGTTAAAAGGAGGAGGCTCATTCTAATTTTGTTGGTTACGGGAGGTTTGATTTCGACCAGGACGCCAGCCAGACACTGCTGGCCGCTAGAGTTACGCTAAGAACTTCCATTCCAATTTCCACTGCGATTGCCGGAGGACTGAGAGGGAGCACAGAGCTGCTGGGTTGTGATAAGGGCAGTGGAGGAAGAGACATGAGTTATAGAGGTGCGAGGGTTCTGGAGATCAAAGGCTTCAATCTTGGAGTTCAACTCCTCAAAAGTATGAAGGGGGTGACATTAATGAAAGCAGTGGTGAGGGTAAGGTAGTCAGAACCAAGTCCGCGGATAACGACAGTGATGAAGTCTTCAGGATTGACATGACGGCAGATAGCGGCGAGTTTGTCAGTAAGAGATTTGGCATGTTGAAGGTATTCACTAACATGTCGAGAGCCTTTGGAAAGGTCCAGCAATTGGTAACACAGGGCAGTGGAGTTGATAAAAGAGCTGTGTGCGAAGCACCGTTGAAGACATGCTCAGACAGCTTGGGCAGAGTGATGGCCAACAGTGAAGGTAAGGACAAGTTCTGTCAAGGTGGCGGTGATGTAGCTGATGACCAAGTGATCTTGTTGATACCATTAGGTGAAAGCGGGGTTGGGAATGGTAGAAGTAGTAGTCGCGGAAGAACTGTTCGAATCAGACACGGCGGGTGGATGGGTGGCAGTGACAGTGAGGGTGGCTAGTGGGGGTGGGTGGGAGCCATCAACAAACTTCCACAGATCATGGCCAACAAGAAAGGGCTTGATCTGACGAAGCCACGTGAGGTAATTAGAGTCATTTAGTTTGAGAAACTAGGCGACAGCAGGGCCAGAAAGTGGGGAGGTAGAAGACATGATGGGAAACAAGATCTTGGAAGGTGGTTAAGTCGGTGAAAGGGATGATACCATGTAGAAATATAAGACTATAAGGCTATAAGATTGATGGAAGTCGCATCATTTCATTGATAATAATCAAGTATAAATATACAAAGTCTGCTAGGTTTACAGAGAGTCCTAAAGGGACTTTTACACTTAATACAAGTTCTATCGTGAGTACAAAACTTCAAGAGATAATCATGTTAATCATGACAAGGTTGAGACGTAGAAGACTCTTTGCTAACAAGAACACTTCTCCCACACCAATCCCCCTGTATCGAACCTAAGTTCGACGGACGCTTCAGTCGAACTTTTGTCATCAAACGAGGGTAAATGCTTACATCGGTACCTCTCTAATGTTACCATAACTTTCTTCATTTTTTTTCCCACCACAAAAATTTAAAACATAATAGCCTATTAAAACAATAATTTCAACCATATCAAATATAAAATAATTAACTCAACAATAATTTTTTTTTTACCTTTCCCTTCACAAGAGCCTTAGCCCTCCCAACCTTTCGTTGAATTTGAATCAGCCATCGTTTGATATAAAACCTTTGCAAAATAGGGTTTTGAAACTGTGTTTATATAAAACTCGACACACTTTCCGCAACGAACCCTTGGTCGAGCAAAGTTGTTATAACTGTGCGCTGTAAATGCAGAGCGTTGAGCGTTTACTGCATGGGTTTCAGCAACACTTTGCGTGATGAATATATAGAAAAACTCGTAGCGCAAACTTTTGGCACCAAATTTTATTTACCCGTCTTTTCTTATGCGACGAACAATAGTAATCGTCGTGCTAAGTAATCATGCGCGACAAAATTGTTTGTTGCGCAAATTTTTTTTTTAATTCATCGATGTTTGTGCGACGTACGTATGTTTCCGTCGCGCAAGGTACACTTATGCGACGAAAACTTCTTCGTTGCTCAAAATATCGTCGTGCATGCTGTTTTTTTCTACTAGTGCAAAGTTCCAATACAATTTCCCCATGATGATTGATGAAAATTGAAGGATTTTGTAAGAAGAATAACATGCAAGCTTTGAGTTTCATGGGCAAGGTTTTAACTTCTGAGAAAGGCTTCACAACCTTGAAAAGAAAAACTCCTTCATTTTGCATATCCTTGCACATTTGATATTTTGTAGTAGACTATTACTGTATTCGTACTTTTTTATTAGGCTCTTATTTTCGAGTGTAGATGTAGTACTTAACGACAAATGTGTTTTTATGTTTTGAAGTAATATTTATGTGGTAATGTGGCATGTGCAAATTTAAGGAAAAAAAATTATTAACGGGTCATAACGGTGTTGAGTCATTTTACATGTTGGGTAAAGTGACAGAACCTGTTAAGAACCCGTTAAAATAATGGGTATGACACGACACGACCCGTTAAGACAATAGGTGTTACACGAAACACGGCAAACACGCCCCGTTTGCCAGGCCTACCCTCACCTTTCTCTCTCCTGTTCTTATGAATTCCTCCAAATTTGATTTGTGTTTTAGTATTTTCGTCAATAAGTGCCTCTTTAGTGAGGTTGTTTTGAGTCACTTCTAGTGAGTATTTTAGTTTTAAGTTGGTGTGTTATCGGCTCTTCTTGGGTTTACTACACTGTTTTTGTTAGCTTCGCTAATGGTGTTGAGCATAAAGTTCATGTTGGTATGGACACAGAGTTGACGCTGCTCGTTGTCAAAGACTGTCTTTCTGCTTATTATATTGCAGTTCTGCTTTTCAGATGCCAATTTGCGAAGTGTTTGACCTTTTCATCAAGAATGAAGTTCCTTTAGCTTTGGAGTTCCATCTCATTCTTTTGAGTTAGGGTGTGGAAGATTTAAAGAATTGAATTTGTTCATTTGCTTAATATCCAGCCTATCTCTCTCTCAAATCCACCAGTATGGTGACAATTAATTTAGTCAAGTTGCTTTTTTTATGTTTTATTGTGGGGGTTAATGCTAGGGAGATTAACGTTTTAAATCATATTTGCATATTAAATTACGTATCACTAATAATAAACATGCACGTTAATTAATACTTAATTAATAATTCAATTATGTCTAACCACATCATTCTATTTGCAAATTTAGTTTAAAACACTTGTCTCGCTACCATTACCCGTTTGTAGGATGAAACGAATATCTACCCTCCCATCTGGTCAATTTGGGTTCATTACTGATTCCACACTCGATCAAACAAATATCAAGAAAAAAATATTCATATTCTAAAAAGTCTGCAAAAGTTGCATTCGCATATTATAAAGGTGTAATGATATTTACAGGTGACCGTTGAATTGTTGATTCCATTGACAATAACAAGATGTGGATGGGGCTGTATTAGAAAAAGAAACAGAAAACGGCAGGCATGAATTGGTTGGTGTTGTGCTGGATGTGAGGTGGAATCGGATGACGATGGTGCTATCTACACACTTATTTTTATTTCTCACATTTTTTACAATTTATGGCCGTCAGATAGAATGAATTAAAGAAAATTAATGGATAAAAATTTAACAAGGATGTGTGAGAGGTAAAATAAGGTGTGTGAATAGCACTATCTATCGGATAAATGGTTATCGTGATAAAAGAGTAGTCAGAAGATAGTTTTTGTAGTAAAAAAAAAAAAGAATTTAAACTTTTGTCGTAAAATCTATTAAGATTCATACACAAATTTAAAAATTGTGTTATCTCTCTGTTAATAGCATGCACGTGACCCTGAGTAAAAAATTGCATTACTTTTGTTCATCTTCTCTTTTCTCCATCCCTCTCTGCAACTATTTTCCACCGCTAGCACAAAGCCATAAAGGAAAAATCCTAAATTAACAAAGCTCAAAGTTATTTCTCTATATATTCTCAACTGTAACCCATGGGTCTCGCCAATTAATCTTCTGCCTAGAAATCTTTCGTCCAATTTTTTTTTTAAATTTAAGTCATTCCTTTTGTTCTGCCCACCAAAAAAAATAAACATATATATATATATATATATATATATACACACACACATACACACGCACGCACACATATATACCTGTGTTTTGTGAATGCCTATTTCCTTCAAATTGTCTACATTCACCACATAATTTCTAGGCCTTTTGAGTCTTTCTTTTCGTTCTATATTTTTTTTTTTTTGGAGAGAACAAAAGAAACGACTTAAAATTTTGAAAATTTTGTTGATCTTAAAAATTACTTAGTCTACATGGCGCGCAGGCTGAATAGCTAATAAGTTAACTACCTCATTTGGTCGAATGTGGGGCGTGCGGCTGAGCTCGGCCGGGGAGTAAATGAATGTTGATGTGGCGTTGGACGTGCTGATGACTTCTAAATCTTGCAACTGCGGCTGAGGAATGAACATGTCCCGGCCTTTGGGTTCTAGAGCTTGAAGACAAGGTTGCTAGTTTGGGCTACCACTATTTCGGCCTAAATTCTAAGCTTTTATTTTTTTATTTTTTTTATTTTTTATTTTATAAGAAATCTAACTAGTTTGGGCTGCCACTATTTCGGCCTAAATTCTAAGTTTTAGTTTGGAATATCTTTGGGATGAGGCATATATGAAGGTGCGTGATATAAAAACAAGGCTTCATTATTTTGACAAATTGGCAAAGAGTAAGGCACCTCTTTTGACAAATTGACAAAGCTACTACACTTCGGTACTCAGAAGTTTCGTGATTACTCAGTGACTTGGATTTTTCAAGTCCCCAACCGAGAAGCTTTCTTCACTCAAGAACTTAGGGGAGCATTGTTTGTACCATACTTGATCAATCCCGAAACTACTAAGCACCAATCAACGTCATACCTTCAAGGACCTAATGAGGGATTCATGCTGAGGCACCCCTGCCGAAGCACAAGAGTTTCCCTCCAACTAGAAGGCCAATCACAGCACAACATATGTCAACGTCAGAATAAAGCTCTTAGAGTCCCACATCGACAGCGGACAAATGCTGGAGGCTCTCCTCAACTATAAAAGAAGACCATTCTCCTACAATTAATCCTTGATGTCATTATTGTACTTAAACTAGTCATTAGAACCTCCTAATGATAATTATGCTTAAACTTATGTATTTGTGTAAACCCTTCATTATTAATGAGAACTCCTCTACTCCGTAGATGTAGCCAGACTTACGGTGAACCACTTACATCTTGTGTTTGTATACATATCTCTATCTATTTACATATTATCCTCACCAGGTGACCAGAGCAACTAAGTGAAGGTCACAAACTTGACACTTTACGTTGGTCCAAAGTCCCACTGATTTTGTGCATCAACAAAGTTCAGTAAATATTCGGCTTTCAATGTGCCGAATGTTGTAACTTGGTAACACTTCAACTCACCGAAAGGCTAATGGGATGACCTCCTCTTCCAACAAGGATTCAGAGATTCTTTACTGATCGAGACTTGGATAGATAACCAGTCGGTCGCGAAGCAGTGCTGTTTATCCTAGTTAAAGGTGCTCCTCGGTCGGGTGATTTTACAGCTCTAGTGTGGTTTATCCAAATTAAAGATGTGTTGACGGAAAAATGGTAAAATAAAAAGATCTCAAGATATTTGAAAGGTTTTGCGTAGAGCAAGAGTTTGCGCAGCGCATATTTTGTGTGTTGGTTTGGATGAGCTTTGAAAGTTGCACTCCTCTCTTTATTTATAGTAGCAGTTCTCATGTGGCCAAAGTAGAATCCCATTCGGACTGTAACTCCGCAATCCTCTTCAAATTGGCTTCGGTCAATCCTGTTATATGTAGAACTTTGTACCCAATCCTAATGTTTTCCAAATTCAATCCTTGATTTTTTGGCATCTTTCCTGATTCGAGGTATAATTGGTATCCAATCACTCCTTGTTATATCAAGACTCGACCAACCACCTATCTAGATAAGATCATCTTTTGATAGGATTTGGTCAATCTCACTGGACTGGGCTTTCCTTGGGTATATTATAAGATACGCCAATTTCATATACTGAGCCGAGCCCATAATTATTCTCGGCCCAAAACTGTCATTTTGGTTCCAAACAAATTTAGACAAAGAATTTCTAGGCAGAAGATTAATTGGCGAGACCCATGGCTTACAGTTGAGATTTATATATAGAAATAACTTGGACCTTTGCTAATTTAGGATTTTCCTTCATGACTTTGAGCTGGCGATGGAAAATAGTTGCAGAAAGGGATGGAGAAAAGAGACGATGAATAGAAAAAGGGAAGAAATGCAATTTTCTACTTGTCACTTTAGGGTCACATACATGCTATTAAGATAACATAATTTTTAATTTTGGGTATGAATCATAACAGACTTTACCACAAGAGTTTAAATATAAATTTTTTTACCACATGGCTATTTTCTGACTACTCAATCACCACAAGAACAATATATCCAATTAGGCCTTGGTATAATAATAGAACAATAAAAAACAGTTAAGCAAGTGTGAGAAATGATATCCCTAAGCTTGATAAGTTTTAGACCTAAGCATTGTACTAGATCATTATGGTAATATTGCATCATTATAGAACATGGGCCAAATGTATTTGGAGGCGTTTGAAGTTTCTTTTGAAGTACTCTTCACTAGGGCTGGAAAAAAATCCCAAAAATTCCAAACCAAACCAAAAAAATTCCGATCCCAAACCAAAAAATTCCCAAACCAAAATTCCCGAAATTTTCGGTATGTTATCCCGAACCAAACCGATATTTTCGGTACAGAAATCGGTTTTGCATCTTCATTTTTTCGGTATTCCCATACCGAACTGAAAATAAATATTATATATATATATATATATATTATTTTTTTATTATAAAAGAATTATTTGAACCGTTCATTGTTTTGGATTAAATCTATGCCGTTGGTTTGTTTTTAGGTCAGCATGCTGCATACGGCATACCATTTCACTTTCACAGTCCACTTCACTTCAGTTCACTTCCCTTCCATTTCTATGGAATAGCCGAGCGGCCGAGCCTTCCTCATCTCATCTCTGATCTCTCCATCACGCCGACGAGCCCTCAGCTCATCTCTCTCTCTCTCTCTGTGACGAATTCCGGCTAGCCACCGGCCACCACCACATCTGACTCTCCAGCCTTCCTTCACCACACAGCCACCTGTACGCCACCTTTCTCTGTCGCGACGATCTCTCTCTGGGGAACTCTCCATCCAGCACTGAGTTCGAATCTCTGTCATCCCAAATTAGGTAATTAATTTAATTTAGTGTTTTGCAATCTAATTTCTATCTTCTTTTTGAAATTTAACTTAGGGTCTGGAATTAATTTTGTGTATTATTCCCCCCTTTTTTTTTTCTTTAGTTTTTCTGTATTATTCAGCGGAAGATTCAATTTCCAACTGGGTTCTCGAATTCGTGAGCTTTTTATCAAAAGGTACGTTTTTGTTCGATAAAGTTCATTATTTGAGTATGTGAGTTCGAATTTATGGCATTTGGGAGTTCGAATCATTGTGTATTGCCATTTGGGTATCTGTATGTGGGTGTGAATATGTATATGTGAGTTTGAATTTGAGTTCAAATCTGTATGTGGTGTGGCCCTGTGGGTGTGAATCTAAACGGATTGATTTCAGTGCATAAATTTTCAATTTTGTTATCACATTTCTAAACTATCAAAGGTTAACTCAATGGTTGTAAGCACCAAAGGGAAAAATGGTTAAGTGAACATTGTTCGCTCAGTCTTTCCGTCACTTAAACACGTCGGGTTCAATTTCATTTTCTGGTTTGAATTCAATTTTGTTGTTATGAGATTCTTTTTTGTTTGTTTGCACCATCAATTTTACTACTTTTTTTGTTTATATCTATGAACCCAATTGGAGGTTTTATTTTTGTTGAATAGAATAACAGACTTGAAGTTTAGATTGAATTGCTCTGATTAGTTAAGCAAAGCACAAATATGCCCAATCATCTGCATTTTTTTCTTTTTTTAATTGTTATTGCAACCTTTACTAGTTCACATCTAACTAGGTTCTTTTAATTGCGTGCTTACATTTGCTAAATTTTGGACATGATGCACCGATGTTTTGTTTTTTAGCCTTATCAAACATTGTTTTGTTGCAGGCTGAGATAGCCAGACAAGAAGCAAGGCTAGAAATAGAGAAAGAAAACCTCGAAAAGGAGAAAAGTGTGGAAAGAGTTTTGTAATCGCCAGGTAATTAAAAGTTGGATGTTATATTATAATAAAATATTTGTGGTAGACTTTGGATATGATCATAGAAAAAGACTTATACCATGTGGAAAGATTTTTGTAATCGCCAGGTAATTAAAAGTTTTGCAACACATAAATGACTTGGTTTCATAAGACCTACATTTAGATGACTTGGTTGTTAATTGCTAATGTAAGACTTTATGTTGATACTTCTTGAGGGTGAAACACCTTTTGAGAAACGTTGTCTAAGATTAAAAACTAGAGTAAATTACAAAAAACTACCTCAACTATTGGTGTCACGACACTTTCATACCTTATTTTTTAAAGTTGACAATGTCATACCTCATCTTACGAATTTATGCCAATGTCATACCTCTGTCAGTTTTTCTATTAATTTTTCTGTTAAGTGCTGATGTGGCCACATTCGGGTCTCACTCACTAATCCAACTGGATTAAAAAATTATTAAATATATTTTTAATAATTAAAAATTAAAAAAATTAATTTTTTTATTATGTTAAATCTCTATCTCTATCTCTGTCTCCCCCACCTCTCTCTCTCCTCTCTCTCTCCTCTGCATCCTCGAGACCCTTTACCACCCAACCCCTCCCACCTGTCCCCCCCCCCCCCCCCAACCTCCCTTCACCATCCTCACCAAAAACCCAAACCCAGGTACCCGTGAAGCCCAGCTCCCTTCTCCCACCCCAGCCCTGTGTTCCCCCCCACCCCCCCCCCCCCCCGGCGCGTCCACCCTATCTTCCTGCATTCACTGCGTTCCAAACCTTTCCTCCCTCCCCCAGTCCACCTTCTCTTCCTCCACCCCCTGCGTCCGCCCTCTCTTCCTCCATTCACCGTGTTCCAACCCCCTCTCTTCCTCGATTAACCCGTGTTCCACCACCCCTTCTTCCTACACACCCATCACCCTCACCAGATTAATCCCTGTAAATATCCCAATTCCACCCAAAACCTAACCCTAGAATTTGAATTCGCCGATTTCGAAGAAGAAGAAGAAAAAGAAACAAAAAGCTTTTGCATCTCCCTCCACGCGAAGCAAGTTCAAAGCTTGCTATGATTCTGGGTTGAAGGTTGCAGAGATTAGGAACCGCTGTGGAACACCTCCGGCCACCCGCACGGTTTTACACGATTTTTGGGCTTAAAAATCCTCAAATTTGGGTGGAGATCGTAGAGGGGAGGTTGTGGAAGAGGTTGTGGGTGTTGGATGGTGGTGATTCGACGGAAAAAATGGCGAAAATCGCCAGAGTTGGTTGGGTTGGGTGTGTGGGTGCAAGTGCCGACGGGAAGGAAGGAAAACTTCCTTTTTTTTTCTCCTCTTCTTTTTCCCCCCCTTGATTCCTGATTGTTCAATGGGAGAAGGGGAGCTGGGTTTTGGGGAAGGGGGGACACATGTATCTGGGTTTTTAGGGAGGGTGGTGGAGGAAGGTTAGGGGAAGTGGTTCTGGGGATGCAGAGAAGAGAGAGGCGTGAGAGGTGGGAAGGAGAGAGAGATAGATTTAATATTATAAAAAAAATTAATTTTTTTAATTTTTTAATTATTAAAAATTATAATTAATGTTTTTTTAATCCAGTTGGATTAGTGAGTGGGCCCCGTATATAGCCACGTCAGCACTTAACAGAAAAATTAACAGAAAAACTGACGGAGGTATGACATTGGCACAAATTCGTAAGATGAAGTATGACATTGTCAATTTTAAAAAATGAGGTATGAAAGTGTCGTGACACCAATAGTTGAGGTAGTTTTTTGTCATTTACCCTAAAAACTAATTTTAATCCTTGGCATTTAATTGTACATATTGAATATGTTAATGTTATTGCATTTGAATTGTCTTAGATTAAGGATGCTATTGTGCACAGATTTCAGCCATTTGTGCATAGATTTCAGATTGGCAGATTGCATTCAGATTGGCAGATTTGTGTAGATTCAAATTTTAGTGTAACAACAAATTGGGTAGATTGGCAACCTGCCCAAAAGCCCAAATTTTCAATATAAAAGGTTGAATTTTAGCCCAAAAGCATAATATGTTACATTTAGTCCAAAAGCCCAAAACTATTTCGGGATTCCCGATTTGTCCCGAAATCCTGAAAATATTTTGGGATTCCCGAAAAATTGGTTTGGGATCGGTATTGAAATTGGGATTCCCGAAAATTTTGGTTTAGGAATCAGGACAAGTGTTTTGGTTCGGTATCCCATACCGAACCACCCCAACTCTTCACATGATGTACTCTTTTTCATGAACAGTAATCATTTAATTTGGAAACAGATTGAAAAAAATGGAAAGAAACAATGGAAAAAGGTTGAAGTGAAGGGATGAGCCGATATTATACTATATATTTTATTCTAATTTTAGTATTAGTTTAGTGGTTATTTTGTGAGAATTTTGATACTTTGAATTATATTTCTAATGTAGAACATTCGAGTTCCTCTTAAACAAAAACTGACCAAACGGATGAATTTTGGAGTGATTTCAATTGGAGGAAGTTCGCGAGTCTTTCTACTTGTCCGTATCAAAGTTTCATATTTTTCTACTAAGCAATTTATTTATAGTGATGAAATAAAGGAGCAACACGTAGTGCTATCAAAATAACGTTTTGGGTTTATTTGGGTTTTTTTACGTCCAAGATGATGTCTTTTGGGTTTGAGACCTTCTGCAATTGTGTTTGGGACGTCCTAAGCTTTAATTCAAGCCATTTTGGGCTTATTTTGGAGCCTTGAAGGTCTAGAAACGTGAGATTCTTTGTGGTTGGGCAAATTTCCCAAAATTAGAATATAAATGTATTTCCTAGTTATCTTATTCTATTATGTTTCTAGATTTTAGAAGACCTTTTCTAGTAAGGATTTTATTTTGTAGTAGTATAAATAAGGCTTATTAGCCATTAGGGTTAGGAACACACTACTTTGGAGAACTCGGTTTAGAGAGCCTTTGAAGATTCAAGTTTATTTTCAAGGTGTTTTCTATCATTTTTCTATTTCAATAAAACTCCTTTTGTTTGATGGTTTTGCATAGCTAATTTCTTTTGCTAGGGCAAGGTCACGAGCTTTAGCAAGAATATGTAGTTTCTTTTCAATTTGCTTATAATATTATGCATGCATGTTTTGAATTATTAATCACCGGTTTAAACTATCAAATTGTCTTGATATTTGATCACCATTAGGATATTTAGAAAGTAATTTGATCCAACGAACGTTCATAAGCAGTATTCTAGGTGACGGGTGGTTGAGCCGCGACTTGATTTAGGCCAAAATGGTCAGGTAAGGTAGGCTCTAGCTAGGCGGTTTGGGCGGTTCCAGGTGGCAGTTTAGACGACTCTGCAACTCTGCAACTCTCTCTCTCATATAGGATCTGCAACTCCCAATCTCAAATCGTTTCGGCCTCGAGAAAATTTTTGAACTCACCATTTATGCGTAGAAGAGGGAAGAGAGAATGCGAAGAGAAAGACTGTAACTTTTAACATATCAGTCCATGACAGCGGGATCTGGATGTGAGATCCAGTTCGATGTTCTGATTTCTGAAGGAAGAAGAAGAAACCGAGAAGCACAAATTGAAGAGTTTTCCGCTTTCCAATGGGTGAAAATGTGATAAGATATGGGCTCAATCGTTCAGAAATCTTGGGTGAAGTGAGAGAGTGGGGTTGGAGGGGTCAGAATCATATGGGTTATTTATATAAATTATTTAGATAATGTTTTGTTACTTTTTAGCTTAAAAAGGATCACACATATATTTACTTTTTAATTACTTAATGTTCATTATATATTTTCTATTATATATTACTTAAATCCACTTAGTCCGTCTAGTCGCCTAAGCGCTAGGCTCCTGCCCGCCGCCCGATTAGCGCCTAACGTTTTTTAGAACCATGTTTATAAGTGATGAAATCTAATTTTGTCAGAATTTGAACTTTTTTAGGTTGAAAGGTTCATGAAAAATAATTTAAGATAACACGTCCAAAAATCAACTTAAGAAAAGTTAACACAAAAGCAAAATTACCACATAATCAAATTACTACATAATAAATATATATAGCCCCATATAGAACCCGAAAGAAATAGCCCCTCATGGGGAGAGATTCTTTTATAAAGCCCCAATGATTCCTCGGAGCTATAAAATATGCGACATCTACCGCTTTTCCAACCCTATATAGAGTCCCTCACTGAGGATACTCTAAAGTATCCAAATAGCAATGCAGCTTGTAATGTAAAATTTGCACCATGCATTAGGTGATGACTACTCTCTCATGGGCGCCTTTCTCTCGTCTACAAAGGGCTATCAATCCTTCTCTTTCCCTAACTTTTCCTTCACGTCTGCCGTTGGAGCCTAAGGCTAGTAATATGTAACAATGTTGTTCTCAATTTGACAAAGTTAAGTTAGAGGACACACATCAAAATATTATATTGATGACGTGGAGAGGGACATGGAACTGGGGACAACAAACTCGGGGTTAAACTTAAGAGCTCGTTAAGCTTTTGTCATTCTAGAAGCAAGATAAGAAGTGTGATTGAAGATAAATTTTTTTAAGTTCTTCCTAAATTTTAGTTAAAAGCACATATGGTGATGGCTCTTATTACTGGAAGGTAGAAAGGTGGTTGGTAGAGGTATGTTTTCATGGTGTGTAGTTTGTACTCTCAACTTTAGGTGCAATACTAACCTCATATTTAAACGTTGCAATATCATACACAAGCCTATAACTACATTATAATGTCATACATTCATATTTTCCACGTAATCAATTAACGACAAATTTGCCACGTAGCCAAGTCATCAATTAACAACAAATTTGATAAAAAAAATATACCGCATGTACAACATTAGAATAAACTCGTAAATTTAAATATGATGTAACATTATAACTATGGAGCCAAAAATAACTAAGAGGCAACACGTGGATTTTTGGGCAAAAAAGATAAAATTACCCTTGAGGAACACCAAACTTCCTACGCGCGATCAGTGAACAAACATCCCACAATCAAGTCAAAAGTGCCCAAAATAGATATTTATTCAAAACCTATTTCATCCATCTTCTCCACAAAGTAACCCCCAAAACATTCCTTTTAAATTATATTAATTAGCTAATTAATAGATTTATTACCTAATTAATCTATTAATGACTAATTAAACTACCAATTATACCCAAAAAACATACAAGAGCAAGGATGATGAAATTTCCATCCACAATAACGTTTTAAAAATTAAATATGATATTGTAATTCCACTTAAACTTAAAAGTGAAAAAGGAAGATGACAAGTCAGTCCTCTGTGGACCGTAATGATGTTGCAAAAGGAAATGAAAGAGTAGGGTCAGCGAGCACTGTTACTCGTCCAAGAAGTCAGAAAGCCCGCCATCAAGTTTGAATTTTCTATTGTAAATGTTGTCACGTGGCTTTATTAGCATCCTGCATTTCTTTCGAAAAGGACCCCCCGAGGCCCCTCCCCTTTTCCCTGTAATAGCAACTCCACCGTGGTGGACTGCTCGGGGGACAGGCCTGAGGCCCTGTGGATTCGCTCCAGGGTGAAGGAGCCCGAGTGGAGGTGGAGGCCCGAGCTTCGGGCATGTGAAGAATTGCCAGCCCGAGAGCCCAAGTGGATGTGACGTCAGGGCTGACGTCAGCCCGATGTCAGGCCCTTTTTTTATTTTTTTCTGTCAGGCGCGTGCACCCCAATCGCGAGTGGGGGCGCATTGCCCAACATCTTTTCAGAAAAATCAGCCCACTTTTCAAACTGAAATGTTACCGTTGGGAAGCCACGTGGCTTCCCACGGTCCGTTCGATCTCAACAGTAAAAAAAATTAAAAAAATCTTATTTAATATCAACCGTTCGATTTGAAATCAACAGTCAATATTAATATGCTTTATAAATAAATAAAAAAAGAAAAAAAGTTTTAAAATTAAGAAAAGTTACCGTTGTGACACATGACACAATCTGGAGTGTTGGAATTCAATTTTTTTTTTTTAAATCCAACGGTAGAGATTAATTATTTGAATAAAAAAATTTTAAAAATTGTAAAAAATCCGAAAAAATATCTGAATTTAAAAAAAAAAATGTTTCTACTTTTCTATAAATACGTTATCATTATCATCTACCTTACATCACAATTTCATATTTTCTCAACTACTTTCAATCACATTCCTATCTTTCTCTCAAAGTTTCAATCCAATTTTTTTCAACAAAATGACTAGTGATGCAGGTACGAATTGGACGCTTCTTGAAGATGTTGCATTGTGTACTAGCTGGGTTGAAGTTACTCATAGTTCGCGTACAGGTAATGAGATGCAGTTGCGAGAAATGTGGAGATTTAAAAGGATGGATGATGGATTATATGGAGGATTCTGAAATGATTAGGTTGTAGATAGTGCCACGTGGCATGCCGTCATTCGTTAAAAATCTGATCAAAATCTATCCTTAAAGATTCTGAAAAGATAACGACACGTAGCACGACGGCATTGGATAAAAATCTTATCGAAATCCATCACCAATAATTATCTTTTCGGATAATGACACGTGGCGCAACGAGAACGATTTAAAATATCTTATCCGAAATTACTCGTTAAAGATTCTGAAAAGATAACGACATGTGGCACGATGACATTGGATAACAATCTTATCGAAATCTATGACCAATAATAGTCGTTTTGGGTAAATGATACGTGGCGCAACGAGAACGATTTAAAATATCTTATCCAAAATTACAAATAAATTTATTTAGTATTATTTTGTAAAAAAAAATTAATAATATTTTATTGCCTATTGCCAGGGTTATTCAAGTGCAATGGTGGATTGAATAGTGGATTGCCTGGGGGGAGGGCTCCTATGGTGGAGTTGGTGTAATAGCAACTTCAACGTTGCAAGGGTCTCCTAGGGAAACTCACTATTGAATAGCCTTCAGTGAATAGTAACTGCCTTTAATGAACAGTAACTGCTTTTTGCATCTTTACCTCTAAACTGAATAGCCATGGCAATAAGCAATAAAATATTAGTATTTTTTACTTTATGAACAGTAACTCTCTCTCTGTCTCTCTCTCTTACACGCACAATACTCCATCATTTCTTTTACTTTGACCGGTTCCCTCACCTAGCCCTCTCTCTCATTTCCCTTAACACTTTCTCTTTCTCTCTCTACCGAAGCAACTATTTCCCCTCATTTCTGAAACCTGTCTTTCTCTTTAATCTCTTGACACTCTTATTCTTTTTCTACAGCTCCGAGAGCTCTCATCATTCCTCTTCTTTGAAATCGAAGCAGATCAAACTAACAAACTCTGAAATCTCAATCCCCTGGATGAGAGGAACTCAAATATATCCTTGCATGCATCATCATAGCACCATTTGGGTGATCCACCATTGAAGCCGAGAGCTTTAAGCTTCCATTGCTCAAACCAGGTGAGGTTATTGCCCTACTTCAATTGCTTGAGTTATTCTCCAGTTTTTTATGTGTTTCGAGTTGAAACCCTTGGGTTTAGTCCCTACCATTTGTCTGTGGGTATATCATCACCCTCGGTGACGAACTTCGGCGAGAGCCGTTGAGTTCGAAGACTGCTGGGTTTTACATTTTTAAAATTTTTTTATTAATTTTTTACTTTTTTTGTTAATTTTTTTTTTACATTTATTTATTTATTTTTTACATTTTTATTAGTTTTTTACATTTTTTTATTAATATTTTATATTTTTAGCAATTTTATATTATGGCTGACGTTAGGGCGTCACCTGGCCCTTGGGCTCTCAGGCCACCGATTCGAGACGAGCCTCTCACTCGGGCCCCCCTCATCCCCACGCCCGCATGGGCTGGAGCTTGCAGCTCTGGCTATTGGGTTGCAAAAGTTGTCGGTCCATTGGGCTAGTAGTCCTAAATCCTATATGGCGATGACATGAATTGGCAGCAAAAGAGGTTGATGTCAAATTTGACAGCAGCTTCAAATGTTTTTTTTTTTATTAATTATTAAATGTATTTTATTAATTTTTAATTAGTTTAATCATTTATTATAATTAATGTTGACTTGGCCGATGCAATTATCCTACTTTTTTCTTCTTTTCAATAAAGGAAGATGAACAGATTACTAATTAAACTTTAAATGTCCTTTATTAAATTTTAATTAGTTTAATAAGTTATTTTATAAAATAATAAAATAATAATTTAATTTGACATATGTAACAGCCCGTCCCGAAATTTTATTCTCGATGACGTGAATTGACGAAATTACCCTTGAGCGTTTCATGGGAATTTCATATTTGAGATTTTATTTGGAAACCCTAGTTGAGGAAATGGGATATTTGGTACAACCATGGTTATGTTTATGCTTAGGTGGAAGTGTGAGGACCACACTTACACACCCATCCATTTTTCTCTGTTCTCTCCCGTACTCTCTCTCTATCTCTCAGAATCTCACTCTCTTTCTCCCTCTCGACTTTTTTGTACGGGCAACCTATAAACCATCTCAAACCTTGCAAATTGAGACTAAGGTAAGTATATTCGTGTTCCTTGTGATCTCAGGAATCCATTGGTACAAGTTTTAGAACCTGAAACCTTCGAAAACCCCGTGAAACCTAACCTCCGATTTGTGCACTGTTCATGCACACTTGAAATATTGTTTTTCAGGGAATTTGAAGCTTATAGGAAGCTTATTGAGGTCCTTACGAAGCTCGGAGTGCTTCGTTGGAAAAAATTGGACGTCGGAATCGCGAGATCGGAAAGGTTTAATTTTGGCCCGATTTTCGAGGCTTTTTTCGGCGAATCCCCAACGAGTGGGGGGTTGAGTCAGGTGTGGTTGTGTTCATCTTTGTGAGATCTTCATTTTGGTATAAAGTACGTAGGAAATGGTGCAAAAATGAAGAAGAAACCATAGTTGGAAGTTTTTCCAGAAACCGGCGACCGGCGACTCGCTAGAGAAGATAGAGAATATTCCGTCAGTTTGACGGAATATGCTAACGGCGTTAGCTGACGCCATTAAGAATCTAACGGAATATTCTCTAATTGCCGTTACTGACGCCGTCAGTATGCCTGTCACGTGGTCGCGCGTAGGGCCGTGCCTTGGTCAGCGCGCGGCAGCGCGTGGGTGGTCGGAAAATTATTTTAAAAATATGAGGATGTTCATGAGGTTGAGTAGGTCTCAGTGGTATATTCATATACCCAATTTGAGCATTGTATGAGAAGTTATTACCTATTGTTGGTTATGTGTGTTAAATAACGTTTTTTCGGTTATTACGTATATACGTGAGGCCTATCCAGAGGACGAGCGCCATCAATCGAGGCTCGGGGGTTATGACCTTTCGACTTATCTGTGAGTGGGCTTTTGTTTTCCGTATATACCTATATAAATGAGATTTTTCCCAGAAAATCAATTTAAGTGAAATGTGATATGAAATGTGATATGATATGCCATGCAAAGTATATATGTATTTTGTTCATGCATTAGTAGTTGCATATTTTGTTCATGTATCAAGTGAGTATATATCGATGACATAGAATGAGTAATATGAGATGATGTTTATGTTGAGACGTATTGAAAGCTCATAAACCTGCACCCCGGTGTTAGTGCTCCCGCCCAGAGTTAGGGGCACAGTCTTTCACGTGGATGTTCACCTCCCGCACCACACACTCATCTTGGATCGAGGTTAGGTGCACAGTCTTGTCGTATAGACCACTTTCAGTAGGTTCGACTCGTAGGTGACCCGCGATTAGCGCACAGTCTTCACGTGATCGTAGCACTAGAGCGTATTATTTTACACCCAGTCTTGTCGGTCAGACCACGTGAGGTGGTTCCGACTCGTGTGTAGGATATATATATATATATATATATATATATATGAGATATGATGAGATTGATGATGAGCTATAGTTCAGCCGAGCTAATCACTCGATGGACATGTTATTATCTATAATGAGTTTATTTCACCTGATATACTTATGTGATTTGATGAGATATATTTGGCATGGCATATACCTCGCATATCACTACTTCTGAGCATGGTTTTGAGATAAGTATATACGTATTATATATTTCTGGGAAATTATACAGGTTTTACGGCGAGGGATTATAACCTTTGAAAAGAGAAAAGGTTTTGAAAAGATTTGTTTTTGCCTACTCACGCACTTTGTTTTTCGCCCCTCCAAGTTCTAAGTAGCAGAGCTTTGGTGGCCACGAGGAATCCAACGGTGTTTTGACAGAATTCACAAAAGTAGGATTCACCTTTGGGTGTTATATCTTAGTAATTGTCCTACTTGACTGCAACTAGATGTTCTTATTACTCTGAATGCTTATTTATACACTTAGACCCTCACTAGCATGTTATTTGGATAGTACGGCTAGTAGTTGGTTTTTTTTTATTCGTATTTCTATTTATCTTATTAGCTTCCGCACTGTGCACATGGTTACGTCACTCTCACGTGACGGCCAGCATGCCCTCCTTGGGACGGGGTGTGTCAACATATCAGTTGGAGAACAAAACTTTAAAAGATGTCAAAGTGCCACATAAGCTGTCAAAATTTAAATTTTATGTTCAAAATTTGACATCTCCTTTGGAGATGGTTTGAGTTTTCATATGCCAAATTTGACATATGAGAAAAGGTGATGTCAAATAATTTTTAATTTATTATGTGGATCCCATTAATGCACCATTATAGATCTTGCAAATTTATTTTAATTGATTTCTTTTTAAAATGTGACTTACAAATATCATTTATAACAAAAAAAAACATATCGATTGTGAAGAGAGAAAATTTGACATTGCCACGTTAGCCATCAAATTAACATTTGACATTTATCTTTTGATATTTCCTTTGGAGATGTTCTTAAACATTTTATATTTTTTTTGTTTCTACCAATCGTAGAACTTCGTATTTTTTTATAAAATAAATTATTTTAAAAAATTCAATTTTTAAAAAGTAATAAAGTATGATATTATTTGTCATTGAATTGCAGAACATATGATCAAAATCGATGAAAAAAAATTGCTTTTTTTATTAGCACCCCACATACTGTTGAATACACCCCGCATTCAAATTTGATATTAAATGACTTATACACTCTACCATGCAATGCCAATTTTGACCTTATTAGGTTTAAAAAAAATAAAAAATTTCTGAATAAACCCCGAATCACTTTTAACGTATTATTTATCTACTTTTTTTGTCTTCCCAACAAATGCAAGCAAAATGATGAAACTGCCAGATTAGAACTTGAATTGAGTGCAAGAAATTAACGATATTTCTTTATGTATGTCGTCTCACGGCATAACCCCAATTTAAAGAAATGATAATAGTAATAAAATGGTTAAACACAATCTCTGTTCTACAATTCAACACCAATAAATAAATATGTTTTTGCCAATCTGGGCAAAAGTCCTAGTGCCATTCACATTACAAGAAACCTTCTGATTGTTCTCATTTCCCTTGCTGCTTTTACCCTCGAATTTTTGTCATTAAACCTCAGCGTATTACCTTGTCTGCCACCTTCAACAGAGTCTCAGCAGCCTCATCTTCCTCCAATCTTGATTGTGACTGAGTATTATAAGATGTGAAGAATGTGTGGTGTATAGAAAATGTGGGGTGTATATAGAAAATGTAAGGTGTATGTTGAGAACGGGGGTGGGAGGGTAATATGGGGAAGTAAATGAGGTGTATTAAGATAAATTTTAATTGAAAAAGTAAATGTGTGGTGTATTATGACACATCCCGACCCAAATATCGGGACGTGTTGGCCGTCACGTGAGCGTGACGTAGCCATGTGCGTAGTGCAGAAACAAATATAAAGATGATAAGTACTAAAATAACATAACTAGTGATAAAAGCTCATTGTAAAGTGTGAAGAACAAAAGCATAATTTACAAGGTTCGAGCATCCTAGGTGTAGTCCAGAAAAACTTAACCAGATAACCAAAATATTTACATGGATAGTGCACTGTCAGATTTGCCTTGAAACCTCGCTTGCCACCAATGCTATCTAATACTTGGAGGGGCTCAAAACAAAAGCGTGAGTGGGCAAAAACAAAGCTTTTCCAAAATCACTTCGATATAAAGTTATAACCCCTCTCTGTAAAAAAAATATATATACTTCCCAGAAAAATATATACGTACTCATACGGAAAACCAACATTCAAATATTGCCATGTCCGAATAAACCATATCCAATATCAAAGTATCCAACAATATCATCAAAGTCAATCAGGTGATATCTCAATGTATAACATGCCGGCAATGCATATAAATCAGCCGGAGTCACCTATAGTCACCTGTACGGCTGAATCTATGGCTCCTCAACTAAATCCTCAATCCAAACTCTCAATCAATAACCTGCACCCATGTCGAAACCACCTGTAGTGGTCTGTACGACAAGCTGGGTATATAAAAACGCTCTGTGCTACGGTCACGTGAAGGTTGGCGACGAATCGCGGGTCACCTACAAGTCGGAACCACCTATAGTGGTTTGTACGACAGGCTGGCACTTGCCTTGGATCCAAGGTAAGTGTACGGTGCGGAAAGTGAACGATCACATGAAAGCTAAGCCTTACTCTGGCGGAGCACAAACCCCGATGTGCAGATAAATGAGCCATATTCTAATCTCATCAATATCACCATAATCATCATAACAAAAACATATACTCACCTTGCTTACCTGGCGTCCGCAGTGACTCAACATATAATCACATGAACATAGCAATAAATATATATGGCATTCGACATGGCATTCCATTTCATAAAATCATTCAAAACATATTTCTGGGAATCAGTCAGGTATATATATATACTGAAAACAATAGCCCACTCACTGATAAGTAGACAGATCGTAGCCCCCAAGCCTCGCGTGGCTGCGCTCGTCCTCGGGATAAATCTCACCTATATGCGAAACAACTATACATTCATTAATTACGCACATAACCAAACTTAGGTAATAACTTCTCATACATTGCTTAATTGGGGTGTTTGAATATACCAACATGCTCTACTCAATCCCACGAACACCCCCATATTTTTCGAATAATTTTCTGAAGCCCCACGCACCCTCACGCGCCGCCCAAGCGCGGTCACGTGTCGTGCATACTGACGGAAACCCTAACGCCGTAAGGGAATATTCTGTTAAAGTTAACGGACGCCGTTACATTCCGTTAGGAATATTCTGTCAACTTTGACGGAATATTCCCTTGTCCCCTACCTCCAATAACCGGAATCCGGCACCGGCGACCGCTGCGTCGTTGGATTCTGGAAAAATCTTCAAATCCTAATTTCTCACTCAATTTTCAACTAAATTTCACGAAATTAACACCAAAATGAAGCTTAGGACAAGGGGAAGAGTTTTATACCTCTTTAAAGCTTAAAACACGATGGAATCTTGCCAGAGAAAAATCACAAAATCGGGCCAACTTCAGAACTCGTGATCTCGACGTCTAAAAACCTCCAATTTTGTCCTCCAAGCTTCACAAGAACATTCTAAAGCTCCCTGTGATCTTAAAATGTCCTAAAACTCCCTAGATTAAAAGTACATGAACAGTACCTCTACAAGTGCTCTCGGGTTTCAAACTAAACCATGGGTCTGGTTGGGTTCGCAAGGTTGCAAGGAACACGATAATGGAATTTAGGACCTCGATCCGTGCCAAGATCATGAGGTGCAGTGTCGTCCATACAATATGCAGAGAAAATGGAAGAAGAATCGAGAAGAATGAGAGAGAAAGGAAGAGAGAGAATGAGATCTGGTGTGTGTGTGTGTGTGTGTATGTGTGTACGTGTACAATATTAGGGCCACACCACCAAGCCCGATTTCCAAAACCAACCCTGAAATACATACACACGTCACCACCGATACGGGGGTAAAAATGTCATTTCACGTCCCTGATACGAATATCTCGGGACGGGCTGTTACAATCTACCCACCTTAATAAAATTTCGTCCTCGAAATTTACGTAACAAGTAGAATCCACTAAAACTCATAAAACAATCGAGGATACAACTCTTTCATCCGCTCCTCTGTCTCCCAGGTTGCTTCCTCTACTGAGTGATTCCTCCATAAAACTTTCACCAAACGCACTGTCTTGTTCCTCAGAATCTTATCCTTCCAGTCCAGTATAGTAATCGGCTTATCTTCATAAGACAAATCAGGATTAATCTCTAACTGCTGCGGAGGCAAAACATATGATGGGTCTGAAATATAATGGCGAAGCATCGACACATGAAACACATTATGTACTCTAGACAATTCCTGAGGTAAATCAAGTCTATAAGCTACTTCGCCAATGCACTCGGAAACCTGATACGGTCTGATATACCTGGGACTCAATTTCCCTTTCTTCCCGAACCTTACAACACATTTCCATGGTGATAACTTCAAGAAAACCAAATCACCTACATTATATGTCCGATTAGTAGCATGACGATCAGCTAAACTCTTCTGACGATCTTGGGCCGCTTTCAGGTTAGATTTAATCACCTGAATATTTCCTGTAGTCTCGTCCACTATCTCTGGGCCCTCTAAAATTCTTTCTCCTACCTCAGACCAACACAATGTTGTCCAACATGATTTACCATACAATGCCTCGAATGGTGACATACCAATACTTGAGTGATAACTGTTATTGTAGGCAAATTCCATCAGGTCCAAAGGCATATGCCATGCTTCACCAAACTGGAAAACAGAAGATCTCAACATATCCTCTAGTGTCTGAATAGTCCTCTCAGACTGTCCATCAGTTTGAGGATGATATGTAGTACTATATAATAATCTCAAACCCAGAGCTTCTTGGAATGCCGTCCAGAATTTAGATGTAAACCTCGGGTCTCGATCTGAGACAATGCTGACTGGCACACCATGATACTTAACAATCTTTGAGATAAAAAGTTCAGCTAACCGATTTAGAGAGAACTTCTCTCGAACTGGAATGAAATGTGCTGACTTAGTAAGTCGATCAACGATTACCCAAACTCCATCATAACCATTCCTTGTGCGAGGAAGTTTATACACGAAATCCATAGTAATATCTTCCCATTTCCACTGTGGAATAGGAAGTGGCTGCATCCGTCTAAACGACTTCTTTCTCTCGGCTTTAACTTGCTGGCAAACAATACATCTACTCACATACTCAGCAATTTCTCTTTTCATACCTGGCCAATAATAAAATGGTCGAATGGTATGATACATTTTAGTGCTTCCTGGATGCATAGCGTAAGCTGAAATGTGCGCCTGATCAAGAATAACCTTCTATAACTCTGCATTATTCGATACGTACATCCTACCTTCTTGCATGAGCATGCCATCGGTTTCTCGAATCCGAAGATCTTTCTTTTTCCCATCATTTCTTAATTGAATTAATTCTTGAATCTCGTCATCTTCCATTTGTGCCTCGAGTATCCGATCAATCAAGATTGGCCTAGCTTGAAAATGAGCAAGTAAAGCATCTTCTCGATCATTAGTCTCTGATTTCTCGATGACTAGCTTCACTCCAGTCGATCTCAACTCCACCAAAAGAGGAACACAGCTCGCATGAATAGCATTAATTCTGCCCTGAGATTTCCAGCTAAATGCATCAGCTACTATATTCGCACGACCTGGATGATATTCAATCGTGCAATCATAATCACTCAGCAGCTCTATCCACCTCCGCTGACGAAGATTCAAATCCCTCTGGGTAAACAAATACTGGAGATTCTTATGGTCTATGAAAATCTTACGTTTCTCACCATAGAGATAATGCCTCCAGATTTTCAATGCAAAAACAATCGCCACTAACTCCAAATCATGAGTAGGATAATTCCTTTCATGCGGCTTTAACTGTCTCGAAGCATATGCAATCACTCTGCCATGTTGCATCAATACGCAGCCCAAACCATTTAATGAAGCATCACTATAAATCTCGAAATTACCACTGTCGTCAGGAAGTGCTAACACTAGTGCCTGAGTAAGACAATATTTCAACTGCTGGAAACTCCATTCACAACTATCATCCCACTCAAATTTAACATTTTTCCTGGTTAACTTAGTAAGTGGCAATGCAATCTCTGAAAAATCCCAAACAAACCGTCTGTAATATCCTGCTAAACCCAAGAAACTACGTACCTCAGAGACGGTTCGTGGTTGTTCCCAATTCTCTACTGCTGCCACTTTCTGGGGATCTACATGAATACCCTGAGCTGAAATGACATGTCCCAAAAATGCCACTTGATTCAACCAGAATTGGCATTTACTGAACTTAACGTAAAGTCTATACTCCCTTAACTTCTTCAACACCAAACTGAGATATCGCACGTGATCTGCTTTAGATTTAGAATAAACTAAGATGTCATCGATAAAAATAATGACAAATTGGTCTAAGTACTACTTGAATACTCTATCCATCAAATCCATGAAAGCAGTAGGTGCGTTAGTCAACCCAAATGGCATTACTAAAAGCTCATAGTGACCATAACGGGTTCGAAACGCCGTCATAGGGACATCATCATTCCTAATCTTCAGCTGATAATACCTAGACCTCAAGTCAATCTTCGAAAACACGCAAGCTCATCGCAACTGATCAAATAAATCATCGATACGCGGCAATGGATAACGGTTTTTAATCGTTACCCAATTCAGCTGCCGATGGTCTATACACAGCCTCAAAGTACCATCATTCTTCCGTACGAATAAAACTGGAGCTCCCCAAGGTGAAGTACTGGGCTGAATAAAACCTTTATCTAATAATTCATGTAGCTGAATTTTCAATTCTCTTAATTCAGCAGGAGTCATCCGATAGGAAGTCAAAGATATAGGGTCAGTACCTGGAAACAAATCAATGGTGAACTCAACGTCTAGATCTGGCGGCAAAACCCGGTAAATCATCAGGAAAATGTCTGACCACTTTTACATCCTCCACCCTACTAAAAACATCATCATTCAGTACCACATGTGCTAGATACCCCTGACAACCCTTCTGTAATAATTTCTTAGCTCTCACAGCTGAAATAATACCATGCATCACGCCACTAGGCTCACCAACAAATGTAACCACCGGTAAATCCGGTCGTAGAAACATAACTTTCTTTTCATAGCAATCAATATTAGCTCGATTATAATGTAACCAATCAGTGACCAAAATAACATCAAATTTAGCAAGATCTAATGGAACAAGGTTAGTGGGCATAACTACATCCTCCACTAACACAAGGCACCCTGGATACATCCACCCTACCTGGCACGTCTCACCTCTAGGCATATAAAACTCTATTTCATATCCAAGAGGTGTGGGATTAGGTTGCGTCAATTGAGCAAATGTATGAGAAATAATCGAATGGGTAACACCACAGTCAATCAATACTTTAGCAAAATGTCCAAGAACATTTAATGTACCCATTATCAAATCAGGGTTGTTCTTAGCATCCTGCACTGAAAGATTATGAATACGACCCTAGGTCTGCTGACGTCCTCCTCGTCCTCTGCTAGACTGGCCACTACGCCCAGGTGCACCATGACTCTGTCCAAAATGACTAGGCTGTCTTGAAGTACCTGCGCTGCTCGAGGTAACCTCACCTTGCTGTACCTGCGCTGTTGGGTATGATGGATACAAAGCATATCCTCCAGAATACTGAGGATGTCCACTCTTATAGCCACTCGAATAATATGAATCTTGAAAATAGGGATACAACGCTGCTGGGTATGGCACAACATCACCTTGATAGTGATTAGTGCTCCCTCGACTCGGCTGGCCATAACCACTCGATGCTGGAGCCTGCTGACTCGGCACTGGTGCTAGAAAGGAAGGCATATGTGGTCTCTGCTGACCCTGTGAGCAATTAGCTGCTCAATGACCAAACTGTCCATAGGTAAAACATCCTCGAGTACCCTGCATACACTCGTCTGCATGTCGGCTATTATACCTCCGACAAAAAGGTAATCCTGAACCACCAGAACCACCAACATCCCACTGCCTCTGAAAACGTGGCCCACCTGCAAACCTACCACCTCTGTGCTGGCCTGTGGAACTAAACCCTCCACTGGATGAACTCGAGCTAGTCCCGCTCCTCTGAAAACTTTGCGTCTTTCTGGGTCCTTGTGATACTTGACCTTTGCCTTTTTCATTCTTCTTTGCATCATCTTTTTCTTTTTCTTCATCACTGTCACTAGGCAAGTTCTCAGAATCTTCAATCTGCAGCAGAATCTCATAAAACCCATGATAGGTCAAACAGGGGATCCCGGTAGCCAAAGTACGCCACTTCTTACGAGTACCCAACTTGAATCGACGATGCATCTCTACTGGATTCATTGCCACCTCAGGATGATATCTGGATAAGTCTGTAAACTTCCTGTAATACTCGCTCGCAGACATCTTCTTCTACTTTAAATTCGTAAATTCCTGCTTCTTACTGTCGATATACGCAGGAGTAATAAATCTCTTATGGAATAACTGCTTAAATACTTCCCAATCTGCAGCTTCCTCTCGGGATAACTCCTCAGCCGACTGTTCCTACCAAGATGTTGGTTCTTTACCCAAAAACCATGAGGCCGTCTCCACCCACCTGTCTGCAGGTAAACTCCCCTGACTCTGCATCAGTCTAAAGGTCTTATCAACATGATTCAACCATTTCTCAGCACCCTCGTGCCCCTCATTACCCGTAAAAGTATTCAACTTCAAATTATAAACAGTTTCCAGAAGGGTCCTCTGAGGAGGTCGAAACGTCGACTGAATAGAATTAGCGATAACTTCCCCTAATTGAGCTATATCAGGCAAGCTAGGCTCAGAAATTGGACGTGGCTCTCGTCGAGGTGGCATAATTCTGACAGAAGACACCAAGATAATTAGAATATTCACCAAATATACAGGACTGCCAAACCTAGGCTCTGATACCAAACCGACACACCTCGACCCAAATATCGGGACGTGCTGGCCGTCACGTGAGCGTGACGTAGCCATGTGCGTAGTGCGGAAACAAATATAAAGATGATAAGTACTAAAATAACATAACTAGTGATAAAAGCTCATTGTAAAGTGTGAAGAACAAAAACATAATTTACAAGGTTCGAGCATCCAAGGTGCAGTCCAGAAAAACTTAACTAGATAACCATAATATTTACATGGATAGTGCACTGTCAGATTTGCCTTGAAACCTCGCTTGCCACCAATGCTATCTAATACCTGGAGGGGGTGCAAAACAAAAGCGTGAGTGGGCAAAAACAAAGCTTTTCCAAAATCACTTCAAAATAAAGTTATAACCCCTCACTGTAAATAAAAAATATATACTTCCCAGAAAAATATATATGTACTCATACTGAAAACCAACATTCAAATATTGCCATGTCCGAATAAACCATATCCAATATCAAAGCATCCAACAATATCATCAAAGTCAATCAGGTGATATCTCAATGCATAACATGCCGGCAATGCATATAAATCAGCCGAAGTCATCTATAGTGACCTGTACGGCTGAATCTATGGCTCATCAACTAAATCCTCAATCCAAACTCTCAATCAATAACCTGCACCCATGTCGGAACCACCTGTACTGGTCTGTATGACAAGCTGGGTATATAAAAATGCTCAGTGCTACGGTCACGTGAAGGTTGGCGACGAATCGCGGGTCACCTACAAGTCGGAACCACCTATAGTGGTTTGTACAACAGGCTGGCACCTGCCTTGGATCCAAGGTGAGCGTACGGTGCGGGAGGTGAACGATCATGTGAAAGCTAAACCCTACTCTGGCGGAGCACAAACCCCGATGTGCAGGTAAATGAGCCATATTCTAATCTCATCAATATCACCATAATCATCATAACAAAAACATATACTCACCTTGCTTACCTGGCGTCCGCAGTTCCTCAACATATAATCACATGAACATAGCAATAAATATATATGGCATTCGACATGGCATTCCATTTCATAAAATCATTCAAAACGTATTTCTAGGAATCAGTCAGGTATATATATATATACTAAAAACAAAGCCCACTCACTGATAAGTAGACAGATCATAGCCCCCAAGCCTCGCGTGGCTGGGCTCGTCCTCGGGATAAATTTCACTTATATGCGAAACAACTATACAATCGTTAATTACGCACATAACCAAACTTAGGCAATAACTTCTCATACATTGCTCAATTGGGGTGTTTGAATATACCAACATGCTCTACTCAATCCCCGAACACCCCCATATTTTTAGAATAATTTTCTGAAGCCACACGCGCCCTCACGAGCCGGCCAAGGCACGGCAACCCTAACTCTGTTGGGGAATATTCCGTTAATGTTAACTGACGCCGTTACATTCCATTAGGAATATTCCATCAACTTTGACGGAATATTCCTTTGTCCCCTACCTCCAATCACCGGAATCCGGCGCCGGCGATCGCTGCGTCGCCGGATTCTGGAAAAAAACTTCAAATCCTAATTTCTCACTCAATTTTCAACCAAATTTCACGAAATTAACACCAACATGAAGCTTAGGACAAGGGGAAGAGTTTTATACCTCTTTAAAGCTCAAAGCACGATAGAATCTTGCCGAGGAAATATCACGAAATCCGGCCAACTTCAGAACTCGCGATCCTGACGTCCAAAAACCTCCAATTTTGTCCTCCGAGCTGCACAAGAACATTCTAAAGCTCCCTGTGATCTTAGAATGTCCTAAAATTCCCTAGATTAACAGTACATGAACAGTACCTCTACAAGTACTCTCGGGTTTCAAGGGTTTTCGAGGGTCTCAAACTAAACCAAGGGTATGGTTGGGTTCGCAAGGTTGCAAGGAACACGATAATCGAATTTAGGACCTCGATCCTTGCCAAGATCATGAGGTGCAGTGTCGTCCGTACAATATGCAGAGAAAATGGAAGAAGAATCGAGAAGAATGAGAGAGAAAGAAAGAGAGAGAATGAGATATGGTGTGTGTGTGTGTGTACAATATTAGGGCCACACCACCAAGCCCAATTTCCAAAACCAACCCCGAAATACATACACACGTCACCACCGATACATGGGTAAAAATGTCATTTCACGTGCCTAATACGAATATCTCGGGACGGGCTGTTACATATTAAGTATGTGGGGTTTATTCAACAATATGTGGGGTGTAAATATAATAAGCCAAAAAAATATTAGATTACTGTAAAACATATGATCAAATCAATAAAAATAAATAAAAATTTGTAGTTATTTCCTATAGTTGATTGACTACTTGACTTTTTTTAATTTATTTTTAATAGAGATGATCTTCATATAATGAATTATAGTGTTAACTGTTCCGATAAAAAATACGAAGTTCTTTGAAACACCCATGAAGCATTTTAAGGTCAAATTTCTTTATCTTTGAGTATCCAAGAATTATTTTACATATATTGTTACTGTTTCTTAATCTTTATTTGAAGACTATAACTACAATAAAAATAATAATAAACATTTGAATTGTATATTTTTCAATCTTCCAAATGTATGAAACATATCGTGACACACCCTGTCCCGAAGGAGGGCATGCTGGTCTTCACGTGATTGTAGCACTAGAGCATATTAGTTTATTATCAGTGATATTGTGGAAGTGGAAAATATTACTATGGATTATGTGTACAAGCTAGTTCTAGTTCTTCCGAACTGTGTAAATGGTTACGTTACTCTCACGTGACGGCCAGCATGCCCTCCTTCGGGACAGGGTGTGTCACGATATGTTTCATACATTTGGAAGATTGAAAAATACGCCTTGATGTGTTGTGCTAGGGAGTTGTAGGGCGAATTCCAGGTGAGTGGGCAGTTTTGTTTTTCGTATATACCTATATAAATGAATTTTGCCCAGAAAATCAGTTTAAATGAAATGTGTTATGAAATGCGATATGAATGCCATGCAAAGTATCTATATGTTTAATTATGCATTATTGATTGTTTATATTAATGTCGGTGTTCTGACAGAATTGAACAAATGTAGGTTTCACCTTCGGGTGTTATATCTTAGTATTTGTATCTTTAAAGCTTCCGAACTGTGTAAATGGTTACGTCACTCTCACGTGACGGCCAGCATGCCCTCCTTCGGGACGGGGTGTGTCATATCGGTAGCGTAGATAACAATTAGGTAACATATTCATGATAAATCGTCTGTTTATTTAATACAAATATTTCGATTTGAATGTTTTTTTTTTTGTAGAAATAATTTTTAATTAAGGAAAATTAGAATCCCCTACAGTTTTTCTATATCATTTAGATTAAACATCTGTGCCTTTTTAAAATTTGATTAAAGTGCTTTGACTAATAACCACCTCAAGCTAAATTATATGTCATTATTGTATTTTTTAAAATTAAAATAATTTTTGAATTTATCCTTTTATCTGCATGATGCACTTTTCCTTATTTAGTGAATATATTAGTAATTAAACTATATTTTCTCTTATTCCAAATATGTTTTTTCGATCACAGTTTTTTTCTTTTTGTTACGCAAACATTTAATATTATTTCTTTTTCCAAACGGTTTTTTTTTTCCAAATAGTTGGTGATCAACATAAAAGCTCTGTGTAATTTTTTCAATTTTTTTGTGAAACTATATTTTTTTCCTGTTTTTTTAAGTATAGTTGTTGACGAATTATTATTAGGTACAATACATTACGTATATATTATATGCGGGTACGTTTGAATTTACAAAAATCATTAATTGGTACGTTTATTTGTAATTTTGGTACATTTGTTTTGATATATATTGTTAATATTGGTACATTATTTTTATTTTGGTACATTTTATTTTGTACACATTGTGTATTGGTACGTTTATATTATTCTCAATCCTATTTTCTAAAAGAAAAACTTATTTCGGTACACTTGATTTTGTGGGATTTAAAAATATTTTAAACTATTTTGGAAAGAAAATATCTTAAATCGTAGATAATTATTGCTAAATTGTAGCATTATTGTGAAAATAAATTGAATCTAACCAACTTTTTTTTTCTTTCAATTATCTCTAACGGATGAGAGTGTAATTAAAAGGCTAGATTATAGGAAATTTGTTACAATATAATGTGCATATAGCATCAAAATTATGATAGAAAAAAGTTTAATCAAATCATTAAAAGGCATGGATGTTTGATCTAAAAAATTCAAAAATGAGGCACCTATATCAAAAGATACCTTTTAAATAATTATTAAAAACTTAACTGTTAAAATTAATAACATAAAAATACGTTATTCGGAAAAGTGTAGATGCAAACATAACATTCTCAGGAGCAGTGGCAAATTCTTTTCTGTTACGGGCACCATGATATTCTCCACGTTTTAGTTGTTGTGTAGCTAAAATCATCCATGTTTTTATTGATATTTTGGTCCTGCTTTTCCCTCGACAAGGATAAAAAAGTTTTTGCCTTAAAGTTTCTGTATACAATTCCTCCACGTCAAATAAGCAATCCAGTATTTTTAAACAACAATGGAAAGGATCACCATCGCATCTCTCTTGTTGCCAGCATCATCAATAATTCATCACTCACAGATGCAAGTGGTTATATTACTCACAGAAACTAGACCCACACGGTTCAGTTGACATTGACACAACCTGATCATTATCTGTCTATGATGATGAAGATGATGAAGATGATGAAACAACGTAAATGGTTTCCTTTCAGCGATGGATTGGATAACTAAAGCTCCCTTGGCCTTTTCTTGCACATTAGTATTTCTGCACGCGCATGGTTTAGGCCATGCACATGAGCGCGTGCAAAAGACTTTTTGAATTATTGGCGCGATGCGTTTTTTAAGATGTTTTGAACGTGTTTAAAAATAGAGAAAATAATATTTAACAACTGATTGTATGATAATTTGATACAACAATTGCAACTTTACATAATAAGTCATAGCTCTTATAAATTAAAAGAGTTGTATAGTTGGATTAAATGAATAATATTAGACCATGCTAGAAGAAACCCGTAGATATTCCACATAATAGTGAGATACTAATTCTAATATAAAAAAAACAACTAAAAAAAGAAAAATCTTTTTATGACAAAATTACTAAATTACCCCTGCATTATTTTGGGCTGCTTTTGAACTTTTTTGTTTGTGGGGGTGGGGGCATTTCTGTCCCATTATTTTTTGGTGAAGCCGTGACCCCAAAATGGGGCTGCCAACTTTATATATAGAAGATCATGTGGCCCTGGGAAATGGTGACCCGAGGCGTTTTCTTGTAAATCGGTTGGAAAAATCAGCTGGGCTCTAGGCGGTGCCTAGGCAGGCTAGGTGGTATTAGGCGGCTAGGCGGTTTTTTTTTTTTTAAATTAAAAAAAAAAAATCCTATCTACATTACTATATTTCCTTATTTTCCTCCTATTTTGCATTTTATATGGTTTTAAATTGTGAACTTGTTGTACATGTGTCATCCTGCAATACTCATCACTAGGGTTATATGGTATATATGCTTAATGTGTTTTTAAATTTTGGACTCGTTGGATACTCTTTTTGCATTTTATCATTCTTTTATTATCTTATCCATGGATTTCATACAAGTATAATTTTTTGTAAGTGCCAATATGCACTTATTTACAAGATATATACAAGAACTTTACCTAAATCCGCCTAGGCCGCCTAGACCCCACCTAGCCGCCTAGGCACTAGGTGGTAGCCTGCCACCCGACTAGCGCCTAGCGTTTTTCAGAACCTTGTTGTCAACGGTGCATATTCATTTAACTCTGCCTCTCTATCAAGAGACAAACTCTCTTTGATGTAGAACAAATGGTAGAATAAATCGAGGAGGAAATGGAACGTCAGAAGACAAAAGGATGCAGTGGGAATTTGCTTATTTGGCGTATGAGCTCCAAATTGGCTTCGTGATACCTTTTCCAGAAAGGAAATGACGCCACGAGTCGAACTCATTTGTTTGCCATGATGTACGATGGATTTTGGCCATCCAGGGTTGTTTCAGCTTCTAAAATGCAGTTTTAAGTTTGTAATAAAAATTCTGACTTTTCGTTTGTTGTCCGAATTTATTTCATTAGTCTTTTGAGTTCTAACAGTTGTATTTTGTTTATTTAAGCCATTTTTTTGTTCATTTGTAAGCATCAATTCAGAATTAAACAAAACAACCCTCGAGTTTTCAGCCATAATCTGGTGGACTCCAGAAATCGTGTTCTTCGATGGCTTACGTTCGTATCCCTTTACTTGTGCCGCGTCACTCTTGAAATCAATATTATTTCAGTGACATACCTGTTATATGAGACAATATCTCTTCGCATAATCGCGAATTCAGTGTGTTGTTTTATGATGAAGTTTGATTAATGGTAGAAGAGCAATGGAGTGGGGACTGTGCAGAAGAACCGAAAGACTTGGGACTTTTAAGTATTTCCATTAAGAACGATGACTGCATGTAAGTCAAGAAGAATCCATTAGGGTTGTTAAGGACACTCCATTATCACTTTTACCTTTTGTATATTACCTCATTTGCTAGGAAAGCGAACTTGTTTTTTATTTGAAACAATCATAGGAAGAAAAGTTTAGCATGAGAAAATCAACTGAAGAAACGGAGAATAAAAATAGTTATCAAATGGGTGGTGGGATCTTCAGTTGATATTTGGAAGATTCGTGACGGGCTTATAGACATGTCAACATACTTTGGCTTACAGATGTCAATGAGAAATTGGAGGAGTGTCAACTAGGGATAGACAAAATAGATAACCGCGGTTATCTGTTCATTTAAAATTCATGATTACGGTTATATGTATAACCGTTTACTCGTGAAATTTAGAAGGTAATTATAGGTATTATCCGCGATTATAAACGGATATCCATTTAACTGTTTATTTTAATGTATATAAAATAAATAAAACTAAAAATCCTTAAATTGTTCGATGGACTCCCGCCGCTCATCTCTCTCCTTGCTGTCATCTCTCTCATCTCCACCTCTCTCTGATTTCCGGAGCGGCACCTGAACGTGCATCCACGGCGGAGTTTCACAACGAATCAATTTGTCTATGTGACACATGTGAATAATTCCCAAACACTACGACAATACGTGGTGTGAAAAAGACTATAACCTATTGTCGTTTTTTCTCTTGGGGCAAAGTCCATACTGGAAAGGAATCTGTAATTCTGTATGGCCAATATATCCCATTTTTAACTTTTACTATTTAAATTAGGGTGAAGTGTCAATTTAGTCCCTGAATTATTACCTCAGTGAAAATTAGGTCTCTGAATTATTTTTTCGGAAAATTAAATCCCTAAATTCATTAAAAATTGCTAATTTCATCCCTACTATAATATTCAAAGTTATTTTGTCCAATTTTTCTTCAACTTAAGTCACTTGACACACTTTAGAGTGTAATACCGTCATTTTCTTGCCTATAAGCCTTCACATTTCATATAGGTTGCGAATCTAACATCTAATTTACCCTCCAAAGTTAACTTACACTATTTCTTATGAAAAACTACCAATTTACCTTCCAAAGTTAACTCTATACACTATTTCTTTATGGAAAACTACCAATCTACCCTCTAATATGTATCACATGCAAGTAACGTGACTTAAATTGACGGAAAATTGATTATAGTAGCTTTGAATATAATATTAGGGATGTAATTGGCAGATTTTTATAATTCAAGGACTAATTTTTCTGAAAAAATAGTTTAGGGACCTAATTTTCACTGAGGTGATAATTCAGGGACTAAATTGGCAATTCACCCTTTAAATTATTCTAAGGGAACAGCAACAACAATCCTATTACCTGTCTCTCTGTAAGACTTGCAGTGCCATCTGGTTGGAATTTGATCAAAATTCAATAGAGAAATAACAAAATAAATGAAAGCAAATCTGAATCCCAAAAGAAAAGGTACAGTGAGTCGGCTACATACATAACAATGCATGAATGATCATGCTTAGCTTATGGACGGCTAACTTTAACACTACTTTCATTTTTTTTTATTTTTAACAAACTATATTATCTACATTAAGGAAAATAAGTGAGCTTAGCCTCACAATAGGCTAACAATAATATGATACAATTTCGCATTTGGCGAGAATCGAACTTAAAAGCTCTCACTTACGCTACTTTAATTTTTAAATATATAGTTAATCACTCATGCATACAATGCATTAACGATCACGATTCGTCCCATCGTTCTTGAATGACTAACCTTAAAACAATGAATAATTGAACTTTATCAATGTTGTAACGGGTAAATGGATAAATGGGTAAAAGAAGGGTAAATGATAGAAAACGGTAAATGGGCAAACGGATATACTGTTACGATTAAATGGGTATATAATTATAAGTACGGTTAACCGTTTATAAATGGTTATGGGTATGAGTATAACCGTTTATGCAATTACCTAATGGGTAAACGGTTATGTCAGATAAAGAATTAAACAGTTCTGGTTAAATAACCGCGATTACCCTTCCGTCATAACTGTTGCCATCCTTAATGTCAATTCAGCTTTAGTTGTTAAAATAGTGCCTCTTAAAAGTATCTTTAAACGAGATGTCAAAACAACTACGTAGACATATAACTGTAAAAAATGGCAACAAACTCTCTCCAACCGAGAGTTCAATTTCCTATGTGGCGCTGAGTCAATTGAAGGCAAAGTATTTTGCTGTCAAATTTGACAGCAAATATCAAATTTATTAAATAATTTTTTTAATAGATCAATATAATATATAATAAATGTTGTTTCTTTTTTCAAGTATTTGATTGGTTGCCTCATTCATTGGAACCAACAAAAATATAAAAAAAAAAATTATTAAATGGCATTGTTATTTAACATATCGGGTGGAGCAAAATATTGTACAAAATGTCGGATTGGCACATAAGCCATCAATTATCATTTTGATGTTTAAAATTTGAACTCCTTTGAAGATGCTTTAAGTTTTTAGAAAAGTTAAGAGGGTTGTTAGTAGTTACTTAACTGAAGAGACCTCCAAAAATCTCTAAGTTTTTGTTAAACTAACAAGTAAACAATGTCAGAAAAATTATTTTACTTCCCGTTTAACTTTTTATCTCCATAACATTCCCTATTTTAATAAGTTTTGAATATTTTATTATTAATAATTTAAATCCAACCTACTCATTTTCTAAAACAGTATTCTCTCCTTCTGTTTTCTCAGAGAAGGGTCCACCTTTGAGTTTTATTATTTTTTCAATATTTATGTGATGAGCAGTTGCTTAGTAAATTTAAAGAGTGACTGTTCATTTTGTTATATTAAAGACTATTTTGTAGAGTTTGTTGGAGATTTTTATTTTTATTTTTAAGTTTGGCTTTTCATAAAGGGTTTTAGTTGTTTACAACATCTCTTGGGGACGCTCTAAGTAGTGACAGATCTATAGAGGGACCTGGGAGGTCTCACGACCCCTTGACGACCTTAAATTGCTGCTAGAAATTTTCCGAGGACCCCTCATACTCGAACACGAGGTATGTGCAGGTTGCAGCGGCGCCTTCTTCTCGAAGAAGACGACCACAAACGAGAAGAAAGAAAATAGGGACCCTTTTTAACACTTGGCCCAAAGCAACAGTGTTTTGGCAATTGCTTTAATTAAAAAAAGAAATTAAAACAGTGGGCAAAACATTGTCGTTTGTCCATATTGTTTTAAATCCCAGGCCACATCTTTCTCCACAGTCCCACTCTTCCCCGCTTATCTGCTTCCCCCAATGTCCCAGCGTTCACATATTCTCCAAAATTCCAATCCCCAACTCCCCGATTTAAAAACCCTAAAATTTTAAACCCCACACAATCCCATATTATAATTTTATTACTCCAATATCCTACCTCCACTTGTTTCAAACCTCCACGCCATCACTATTTGGTTCAAAATTAAGTAAGTTTTTCGGTATTCTAATCTAATCTCAATTAAATTATATTAGATATTGACAGAGATTTTTAGTCTATTGTTGATATGTTTTATGTTTGTATACTCATTTGATCATTGGAATATAGATGGAATTTTTGTTTATTGGTTAATTGGTAGATGTTTTGTGTTGTTTGTTAAATATGTAGTTTAGAAATAAGAAATATGGAAAGATGTTTCAAGCCAAAGCCAATAGCACCATCTATTTGTTCGGGTAGTTCGAGCTCAAGACAAAATGAGTGTGACATTGATTTTAATAATCTTGAGAGAGACTCGGGAAAAAGAATTTGAATGAAGGACTATCCTCCTAATATTCAAGATGAGGTCCGAAGAGCATATTTTCCAATGGGACCTTGTAGGCCTACAAAGCATGAGTTTCCATACAATTTGCATGCAAAGAAAAAGTGACGATTTGTTGTTTTGCGGTTTGAAGAATATGATTGGTTGAAGTATAGTATATCTAAAGATGCGGTGTTTTGTCTTCATTGCTATCTTTTTAAAATCAACTTTTCACAATTAGAAAGTGATGCCTTCACTGGGGTAGGCTTTAAGAAATGGAAGAATGCAAGAGAACGTTTTGACAAACATGTTGGTCCTATTGGTAGTGTCCACAATAAAGCTAGAGAAGTGGCTACTTATCTAATGAACCAACACATATTGAAGCAATTATGATCAAATAGTCAAAAGAAGAGTGTATGAAATATCGTCTTTACTTGAATGCATTAATAGATTGCACTAAGTTTTTGTTGTGACAAGGCCTTCTTTTTCGTGGCCACGATGAAAGTGATACTTCGAATAATAGGGGGAATTATTTAGAGCTCTTGCAATTCCTTGCATTCGGGAAATCTCAAGCTAACAGCTCATTCAATTAAAAAAGATATTGTCAATTCATGTGCCTTCAAAACCATTAAACCTATTATGAAGGAAGTGGAACAGAGTAAATTCTTTTCTATAATGGTAGATGAATCACGTGATGTTTCAACAAAGGAGCAAATCCCAGGGGTTTTGCGTTATGTGGACAACAAAGGTCAAGTAATTGAAAGGTTCGTGGGGGTCCAACATATTACCGAAACAACTTTAAGTAAACTAAAGGAGTCCATTGATGAGTTCTCGAAACTACATGATTTGAGTTACTCTAACCTACGAGGTCAAGGTTATGATGGCGCAAGTAATATGAGAGGTGAGTTCAATGGCCTTTAAAAAAAAATTTGGGTGAAGAAAGTTGTGCATTCTATGTTCATTGTTTTGCTCATCAACTACAATTAGCTCTTGTTGCTGTAGCAAAGAAAAACTCTGATGTTGCCATTTTTTTTTTTACTAATAGTTTGGTGAATGTTGTTGGATGGTCATGTAAGTGTTGTGATGCACTTAGAGAGAAACAGCAAGAAAATCTCATGAAAGCTATTGAAAATGATTGTCTTGAAATGGGGGCAAGGATTAAATCAAGAAACTAGTCTCCAACGTGCTGAGGATACACGATGGAATTCCGACTATGGTGCTTTGATTAGTTTGATTACAATGTTCTCATCCGTGGTGGATGTGCTTGACATGATTGTTGAAGATTGCTACAATGATAGTGTTGGTGAAGCAAAAAGGTTATTAAAAGATTTACAATCTTTTGAGTTTGTGTTCCTCCTCTTTTTATTGAAATTCATGTTGTGAGTTACAAATGATTTGGCACAAGCATTGCAAAAGAAAGATCAAGAGTTGTGAATGCAATGGCTTTAGTCAAGACATGTAAAGAACAACTACGTTGCATGAGGAATGATGAGAAATTTGATCTTTTGGTCGATAAAGTATCATTTTTTTGTGTGTTAAACATGAAATTGTGATACCTAATATGGATGGTTCATATGTCATTCAAGGGAAGTCATTGCGTAAGGCTCCAAAAAAGACCAATTGTTATCATTACAAAGTGGAACTTTTTTTTGAGGTCATTGATTTCTAACTTACAGAATTAGATGATCGTTTCGTTGAAGGTTATACTAAATTGCTTATTTGCTTGGCATGTGTTGAGCCCGAATGATTCATTTATAGCTTTTGATAAAGAAAAGCTTGTTCGCCTTGCTCAGTTGTATCCTAAAGATTTCAAGGATCGAGTTAGATCGGCACTTCAAGATCAACTTGATATTTATATTCATTTTGTGCGTTCTGATAATGATTTTTCTCAATTGCAGAATTAATGATCTTGCTAAGAAAATGGTGGAGAAAGGGTTGCATCAAACATTTGTATATGTGTATTTGCTTTTTCAGTTGGCTTTGGTTTTACTGGTTGCAACTGCTTCAGTGGAGAGGGCATTTTCCGCTATGAATATCATTAAGGGTCAACTTCGCAACAAAATAGGAGATCAATGATTGAGTGACAGCTTAATTGTTTACATTGAAAAAGATGTTTTTTCATGTATGGGTAATGAAGCTATCATGAAACATTTTCAGACTTGGAAACCTCGTCATTGACGCTTTAATTAGGATTTTATAGCTTGTAATATTGTTTTGTGTATGATTTTTGAATGAAATGTATTATAATTTCTTTTCAATGTTATTTTTGTCTATAAATTTTTTGACCTTTATTATTAGGACCACCTAGTTTAGAATCCTAGATCCGCCACTGGCTCTAAGCAAGTTAGTTTAGCTAACCCTGTAAAGCCAAAAATAATTCAAAAAAATACCAGAGCTAACATGTAGACTTCTATTCACAATTGACAAGAATGTTGCCATCAATTGGTGAGGCCCACATTTCATTCAACTGACAGTTTAACTAACAAAGAAGCCTAAGCTTTAGACTAATATTTCTCCAAGCTCATTTGCACATAACAAGGAGATGAGGTAAGGGAATTAAAGCTAGAACTAATAACTAATTCCTACCTTTAAGCTTTCCTAATTGAAAACATGTTCCTTTATTCAAAGAAACGCAATTAAATCCAATCATAGTATTCTCCATATATAATTCTTAGATATTGTCATATATTTAATAATACCTGTAAGGACTTTTCTCAAACATCTTTAAGATATTTCAACATCTCAAAGATATTTTCCAATTGCATCCAAGAGATGACACACTTTGGTCAATTGGACGCAAACATGTGGCATGGGCTTTCCCACGCACCATGGCCGGCCACTAGCTCCCATGAATCCCCTATCACCAGTTCATTCTCTGTAAATTGATCCTATGCAATTCAACCCAAAATCTCTCTCTCTTTTCTCATTGAAACTATCTTAGGCATCAAAGGTAATTGGACAACCCCCTCTCCCCCCCTAGGCGCATGGCTTTGGCCGTAACCAAAGGAGTTAATTTGTTTTGTTGGTATAATTTTGTCAAATCTAAGGGTGGCATAATTTTGCAAAAACAAATTGGTACTTTCATTGAGAGCTTGATTTAAATCTCAAAAAAGCTCTCGCAATATTTTTTTTTCAAATTTCTACCTCTTTTAAATTTTTCTAATGCACCCCATGTCCGAATTTTTTAATTCTTTGATTCACGTGTATAGGAAAGAAAAACATGGTTGGAAATTCTTAACCACAACGAAAGGCCCTTCCTAAGTGCCTCGTCCTTGCTCCGTCACCCCTCATGATAGAAAATGGAGGCTGGGCAATTGCCTCCTCTCGTGACCCCTGTCACGTCCTCTCAGGCCAAAATCAGAGCAAGAACGGCAACGACAACACCAAAGTGTACATTAAATCAGGATAATTCGGAATTGGCGAAAAGGAGTTAGGCAAGAGTACTAGCAAAAAGTGTTGTGCGGAAGCTCCAAGTATGAAACCAATAACCAATATAGCAAAATATGACAAGACAAATAATCCAACTTAACACAACAAGATTTATACTGGTTCGGCGTAAGCCTACGTCCAGTTCAGAAACGGCGAGGAAATTCTACTAATAGTCAAAATGGAGATTACAATTTAAAGTTCAACTCTCTAATCCCAAATCCCACATACACCCAATAGCACTCACTCAATTTTAGAACAAATGGAGAAGAAGAAAATACATACCAAATCCTTCTCTCACAAAAGCCACAAGATGTAGCACAATATCTTTGACTGAATGATTGCACAAATGGAGAACAGAAAAACAGCAGCCCTCATTTTCTTCTCTGTCGGCTGCTCTCTTTTCTCTCTAATCTGCTGCCGCTGCTCTTCTGTTTTCACAAAACAATTGGCAGCTGTTGCTGCCTTATATACAAAGGCTGCTACCTGATGCCTTAAACCCTAAAGCCACTCACGTGGCATTCAAATGGGAAACAGAAAAGGCCAAACAAATGGGCTGCTGGGCTTACAAATGACAAAGGACCAAATTAATTGAGCCACAAAACCAACAATCTCCACCTTGGCGAAAATCACATAGCATCACAAAGAGTCGAATCAACAATCACCATAAGCACCCAAAGTACGAACTAGAGACAACGGAAGCTAAATCAAATTCCCCAACCTCTCGATTACTCATAATGATCTCCTTCTCGACTCAAATTGTACCAAAGCCAACAAAAGTAGATCATTTCTCTACCGTCTTCTCCAGATTTGCAAACCATAAGTGTCTTGACCAAAACAAAAGTGATTCAAACGAAGAACTGAAATTCTTCAATATCACCAACAAAAGATCAAGCACACCATACCAAAGTTGGAGACACAACGAACTCCAAAAACTGATTACAAATTTGGCAACAAGGTTTAACATACCACATACAAAACCTTTCACCCAAATTCAGATCCTAGGAATACCAATATTATGCCCTTCACTCAAGTTTACCATCATCACATGAGCACCAACAGGATAACCAAATATTTCAAATTCAGATAATCAGTAGGAGATCCAAAACCATACCTCAACTGGAGTCTTCAAGAAAGCTAATTACAGATGATGGAGACCAACAAACCAAATAGCAGTGGCAAACAAATCCAACCAAATGTCCATAGACCGAACAAAGTTAGAAAACATATAACTTGCCTTCTACAAGAGGGTTCCACACAAATGTTCCGCCTTGCACGTGGTGTATCCAAAATAGTGTGGCGTCTCACTATCCAAGCTTGCAGAACTCAACAAATTGGCCCTCGCTGAATACAACTCTACCAAAAAAGGCAAAACCATACCAATATCCAAAACCAAAAAACACCGATGACGACAACTGACATAACATAAACATACATAGAGGCTACTAAGCAACTTTCGCAAATCATAACAAAAGAATCCTTACAAACTCTTAAATCTCCATATGTAACGGAGAGATTCAAGAGTACCCACAACACCAGATTCCCCTTTTTCAAATCTGGTGTGGCCAACAGTGATCATAGAACAAAGTCGAAGTCGTCATCGACGACATTCGCACTAGCACCAACATTAAAGGAACCATCAGATTTATCTTTCAATTTTGGGCAATCAACTTTCCAATGCCCTTCATTGCGACAATAGTTGCATGTGTTGTTTCTGGTCTTAGACTTCGATCTCAAATTTCCTTTATTACTACCTGAACCATATTCCCTATCTCTGCTTCTTGCTATCAAAGCCTCAGAATGAGAATCATTCAAATTTCCAAATACTTTGTTCTTTAACTCTCTTGAATTCAAAGCGGCTTTTGCATCCTCCATACAAATAGAATCTCTCCCATATAACAAGGTTTCAACAAAATTCGCATACGAAGGAGGTAAAGAACACAACAAAATCAAAGCTTGATCCTCATCATCAATTTTATTATCCATACTTTTCAAATCCATAATAACCTTATTGAACTCATCAAGATGGTTTTGAATAGGTGTACCTTCAGTCATACGGAGAGTGTACAAACGTTGCTTCAAATACAACCGATTGGTGAGGGACTTGGTCATATATATACTCTCCAACTTAAGCCACAAACTAGCTGCAGTAGTCTCATCATCCACCTCACGAAGAACTTCATCAAATAGTGACAACATAATTGCACTATGTGCACGATCCAACGCATCTTCTTTTTCTTCAGCAGACCAATCTTGTGGCGAAGCTTCCACACCCTTTAGTGCCTTAAGCAACCCTTGTTGAACTAGCACAGCTCGCATCTTAACACGCCAAAGGCTAAAGTCATTCCTCCCATTGAATTTTTCAATGTCATATTTCACCGACATATTCGAAGGTTTCATAGACATACTAGTATAAAGCCCCAAGTCGAAACCCGGAGCTCTGATACCAATTGTTGTGCGGAAGCTCCAAGTATGAAACCAATAACCAATATAGCAAAATATGGCAAGACAAATAATCCAACTTAACACAACAAGATTTATACTGGTTCGACGTAAGCCTACGTCCAGTTCAGAAACGGCGAGGAAATTCTACTAATAGTCAAAATGGAGATTACAATTTAAAGTTCAACTCTCTAATCCCAAATCCCACATACACCCAATAGCACTCACTCAATTTTAGAACAAATGGAGAAGAAGAAAATACATACCAAATCCTTCTCTCACAAAAGCCACAAGATGTAGCACAATATCTTTGACTGAATGATTGCACAAATGGAGAACAGAAAAACAGCAGCCCTCCTTTTCTTCTCTGTCGGCTGCTCTCTTTTCTCTCTAATCTGCTGCCGCTGCTCTTCTGTTTTCACAAAACAATTGGCAACTGTTGCTGCCTTATATACAAAGGCTGCTGCCTGATGCCTTAAACCCTAAAGCCACTCACGTGGCATTCAAATGGGAAACAGAAAAGGCCAAACAAATGGGCTGCTGGGCTTACAAATGACAAAGGCCCAAATTAATTGAGCCACAAAACCAACAAAAAGAAGATGTGGTATTTCGGGTTTGGGATAATGAGTTTGAAAGAATGGTTACTGTGCATTCATACATATCATTTAGATAGGAGGCTTGAATTTTTATAATTTCGTGTAGTCTTGTAAGAGTTTATGATAAGAGGAACTATTTTCACTCCTATTTTATTTTTCTTACTTTTTATTTGATTTTACCTTACACTTTCGGATTAAGGATTCTCTACCAACCTTGGGTCTGGGATGCGACAACTTTGCTCTCTACTAATCCACCATCGATTTGGTTTCTAAATGGAGACCACTTTAGTGGTCGTTCTCGAGAAACAAGTGACGACGGGTTGCTTTTTCTTGATAGGGATTAGGGTTTTTAGCTGTTATTTTTTAATTATCGAGTAACTGTCTATATCGGATCGGGTTTCCCTTTGTTTATCTTGAGCTGCTACTACTGTTGTTTTTGTGGCCTGTTTATTTTATGAAATTTCTTTGATGCACTATGTGCACTAGAAAAAACCTCATTTATTAATTCTACGTTTAATTCCTTAGTCGTGGATCTGTGATATTTAGATGGGATTAATATATAAAAGTTGGTAATGTAGCTATAACTTTCTATATTGTTAGAAAGAACACTATCAAGTCTATCAATTCTCATTACGGTTTAGTAGTATTCATATTATTATGGCTAGCCCATTTAAAACTTAGCTCAATCCCCCACCTCATACTGTAGATAACATCTAGGGTCGGCCCTAGCCCAGTACCAACTGGGCGACCATCCAGGGCCTCAAAAAATTGGGGGCACAAAAAAATTATTATGATAGTGTATTCAAATATGTTTTTATAAGCGTATAAATTGAAACACGTTTGATTGAGTGAACAAGAAGTACATCTAGAGGCGCTGGTTTCATTGTGTACTGTAGACACAGAGGTCTTGGGTCTCTGCGCGCCTTGTTCCTTTCAATTTTTTACTATTTTTGTTTAATTGTTAAATTCATTTTACCTTTGATTTTTTACTAATTTTTTTTATTGTTGATTTCTTCTTTGCAATTTTTTACAATTTTTTGTTTCATTGTTAAATTCTTTTTACCTGTGATTGTTTACTAATTTTTTTATTGTTAATTTCTTTTTACCTTTGATTTTTTACTAATATTTTTATTGTTCTTTTCAATTTTTTACTATTTTTGTTTAATTGTTAAATTCTTTTTACCTTTGATTTTTTACTAATTTTTTTTATTGTTGATTTCTTGTTTGCAATTTTTTACTAATTTTTGTCGAATTGTTAAATTCTTTTTACCTTTGATTTTTTACTAATTTTTTTATTGTTAATTTCTTTTTACCTTTGATTATAATTACTAGCTATGAGTGGGTTGCAAGTTTTTGACATTCATTCAATTCAAGTTTAATCTTCAACAAATTAATGTATGTATGTCTTCACCAATTTAATTTGGCAAGAGCGAAGATTATTCAAAAAATGAGATCACTTTCAGGCAGCTAAAAAATTTGGAACTTTCTCTTCTACCAAATCTACAAGGATTTTGCTTAGAAAATTGCATTGTCAAAGTCTCGTGCTTAGACACTTTAGACATCAAGCATTGCTCGATTGACATTAGGATTTCTCCTGATAGATTACTCCTAAGTGATTCAGAACTTGAAATGCGACAAATAACAGAGGCAAGGGAAGAAGCCGAAGATGCAACAAAAAAATAAGAATCAGAAAAATAAGTGAACGATGCAGATACTCATCTATTAGATGCTTGTTTATGTTTTGCTGCTGTGTGTTTTGCCTGCTTGAATTGCTGGTTTGCTTTTTCTTTTTGTTGAAGGAAGAGAAAGAGTTACTCATCTATATTGAAGACACATAAAATAATTTATTTATTTATTTTATTCTGGATTTGATAGGTTCTTTTCTTGCTTTAGTTTTCAATTTCAGTTTTTTAAATTTTGATTTTTTTTAATATTTAATTCATGTTGGCACAATTATAATATAAGTGTCAATATGGCTGGAAAATGTCTTCTAATAAAGTTGTCAGAAACAGGCACAAATAGTGGTCCATTTGTGCCTGCCTCTTTGAGCACCAAACAGTGTATTGTACCCTTTTAGCAATGATGGCGCCCGTAGAGGGCACAGACACAAAAATAGTAGTTGCATTGTTGCTATTGGTCTATGAGCACAATTGTTGGTGCTCTTTGGCCTCAAAGGATACAGATAATTTATTATACGCAGTGGCCATTTTTGTTGTAGTGTGTCGGAGCCTGAGGCTGGTAACGCAACAATGTTGACCTCAAGTTTGAAAAGGTTAAGTTAGAGGACACTTGTGAAAATATTATATAGGTGAGATGAAGAGGAACATGGAATTGGGGACACAGACCTGGGGTTAAATTTAAGAGCTCGTTAAGCTTTTGTCATTCTAGAAGCATGATAAGAAGTACAATTGGAGTTGAATTTTTCAATTTCTTTCAAAATTTTAGTTAAAAGCACATATAGGGAGTCCATTAAAGATGTTCTAAATATTGTCAGCAAAGTTTTTACAAACTATATTTGTAGAGAAATGTTAAGGAAACTCTTCTAAAAATAGAACTCTCAATAAACTTTTTGCCGCCTCATATTTTTTGTTCAATATTTTATAGAGTAATGCTATGGAGACTAAATTTACAAACTAAATAATGTGTCATCAATAAGAATAAGCACGTTTACAACGTTTAAATAATAAATCACTCATCAACTTCTATGTTATTTAGTTTTCAAAACTTTGTCTTTAAATTTAATCTCCCTAGCATTACTCTATTTTATAATATTGAGACAAAAATTAACATAAAATTGTGAGATAACAGATAAAAGTTTTACTTGAGTTCCACTTTGGTGTAAAATTGACGTAAACCTGTATTAGTTATGGAGCTCCCCTTTTTGTTGAACAACGTTATACAGCTCCCCTTGAATGCAAAGTATCAACTTTCAACGGTATTAATTAAGGGCAAGGGTTCTCCATTCCTTTTTTTCCATACATTCTCATCTTCCTTCTGTTTATATGGTCACGGTTAAGCCACGTCTTCTTATCTTATTATCTGTATAAAAAATTAATATAAAATATTGATGTGGCTTAACCGTAACCACACAAATAGAGAAAGGATTAAAATGTACGGAAAAAAGAGAGCAGAGAATCCTTGTCCATTAATTAACACCGACATGGAAACTAATTATATATGGGACCTGTTACACAGAAGAAATTTTACTGTTCAACGGTATTAACATTGACAATATAAAAGGCATCATTTTCTGGAGAGGTTTTTCAGTGTAACCGTCACATGAGGTGATACACCATATATCTTTATATAAATGGAGAGATATGTGTGTTAAAAAGTTAATAACTTGAAAATTTAAATTTTTCACCATTTACATAAAAACACGTGATGTATCATCCATGTTCCCGTCACATGTAAAAATTTCTCCATTTTCTAGGGCCAAGTTCTGCCGTCTTCTGATTGCATTTCTGTATGAAGAACTGACCGCACGATATAAAATAAACGGACAAGATTACGGGATCCCTAGGATCCCTATGGAAGGATCCGGCGAGGATCCTGGTTCCTGTAGAACCAGGATCCTCTCCGAATCCATTTCCTAGGGATCCTAAGGATCACACAATTCTATCCGTTCATCGTATATCGTGCGGTCAAAAATTATTTAAAATTTAAGATTTAAAATTCAAAAATAAATAATACCTAACGAAAACTGACCGCACGATATAAAATAAACTGACAAGATTACGGGATCCCTAGGATCTTATGGAAAGATCCTGTGAGGATCCTGGTTCCTGTATGAATTAACATTGACAACACATAAGGCATCGATTTTTGGGTCTTCTGATTGGATTTCTGTATGAATTAACATTGACAACACAAAAGGCATCGATTTTTGGGTCTTCTGATTGCATTTATTTTTGGCTCTTTACGAATCTTTTGACATTTGACCGTCCACTCGTTCTAAAATTAACACTGTTAACTATTATATATTTACTAATTATAAAAATTAAAGAAAAATAAAAACAACACAGTCATATAAACACCGGACAACAACCTACTCAACCACCCCCAGTCACCGCCGAAGCTCATCCTCACCGCCGGCAAAGTTCCTTTTCTTTCTCTATCTCTCTCCTCGAGATCTTTCTCTCTTGAATTCTGGCACTAGATCGTGGGTGATTAACTGGAATGTTTTTATTAAATATACAGACAAGTGACAGCCAAACCCGACCAAATAAAACCCTCCTATTTCTTTCTTAACAAATTCTCCCTCTTTACGACCTTAAAACACGTCGACAATAATTTCTGTATCTTTATAATATCGGTGATAATATACAGACAAGTGACAGCCAAACCCGACCAAATAAAACCCTCATATTTCTTTCTTAACAAATTCTCCCTCTTTACAACCTTAAAACACATCGACAATAATTTCTGTATCTTTATAATATCGGCGAAATATCGCTGATATTATCGGTTTTTCACGGTACCGATATTTTAATTACTATCCAACTGGTTTTCGTCAAAATATCGCGATATTATCGATAATATCGCGATATTTTGAATCCGGCCGAGAGATTCGAAGGGGGGGAGGAGAAGAGTCGCGGCGGCAAGAATAGGGCCAGGGGGTGGGAATATGAAACACAGAAGTGGGGAGAAGAGAAGAGGGGAAGGCACCCGACCTGTAGCATTTGTGTGTGTTGGTGGTGGGGGGAGAGGAAGGTGTTTTGGGAAGGGGACGTGAACGCGGCGGGGGGGGGGGGGGGGGAGGAAGAATCTGAAGAGGGGGGAGAAGGGAATCTGGGCGCAGGGGGGTGGGGGAAGGGAACCTGGGAATCTGGAGAGGAAGGTGTTTTGGGAAGGGGGGAGGAAGGGAACCTGGGAATCGGGAAAGAAAGGTGGGGGGAAGAAGGGATCCTGGGCAGTGGGAGGGAATGGGGGGTGGAGGGTGGAGAAGAAGGGATCCGGTTTCGTATGGGGCGGAGAACCGAAGAAGAAGAGAGAAGGACAAGGAAGGTGGGTGGGTGGGTCTGTGTGTGGGTGTGTGGGTGGAATGGTCGAGACTGCCTGCGTGCGTGCGTGCATGTGCGTGTGTGCGTCTGTGGCACTTGGCACATGGTTTTGTATGAAACCACAGTTTTGGCACATGGTTTTGTGTACGGTTTTGTGTGTGTGTGTGTGTACGGTATTTTGTGTGTGTGTGTGTGTGTTTGTGTGTGTACGATTTTTTGTGTGTCTGTGTGTGTGTATGTGGCACACGGTTTTGTGTGTGTGTGTGTGTGTGTGTGTTTGTGTGTGTGTACGATTCATTATATATAAATGATTATGGTGTGTTTAAACTTCTTTCATTAATTACTACATATTTTCTACTCACAATGTTTGTCAGCTCGCTATATAATCAACTTGACAATGTTAAATCCATCATGCAATGCATTTCCTTCCAATTTTTTGTGATAAACTAATAGATAATTGACTAAATAAACATCCTGCAAAGTTTCAATAAAAATTTCCAAGTTTTTCTTACAATTTCCGTGGTTTCCATATAATTTTTATCGATATCGATATTATCCCGATATTTCCATCGATATTTCGGTGTTTTCGGACTACCGATATTTCCGATATTACCGATATTTAATACTTTGATCTTTATTAAAAATAAGACTTTGATCATTAGAGGAAAACAAGGTATTTCTAAGGTTTTTTAACAGGTTTTTTTTATAGGTTTAACGAAGGAAAGAAGATATATATTTTCTGGGTATGTGCGCGTATTAATGGATTTAAATGATGGGGTCGGTTGGTGAGGACGAGGAGAGGGATAAGGTGCACTCGAGACAGCCTTTTGTTTTTCGATTTTACTTAACTAAGAACATCTCCAATGGTTGGGCTAAAAGCCAAATATTTTAGCCCAAAAAATTTAGCTTTTAGCCCAGAAACAGCTTTTCTGTTCCAATGGTTCTGACCTAAAATTTTAGCCTGGGATTATTAAAGAATGAACTTAGGCTATTTTTTTTCTTAAATTAATTTTTTTTTAAAAAATAAATATGTAGACTATCGTAATTTAATTTTATGAACATTTTAATCTAAAAAAATTTAAATTCCGATAAATATTGAAAAATCACTAAATTTTCCACAAAGCAAGCCTTTAACTTTTACCAATCTTTTAACCCTGGGCTAACTTTCAATTCACCAACCGTTCAACACCAAATTTTCAATTCACCAACCGTTCAACACCAAACTTTCAACTTTCACCAACCGTTCAACACCAAACTTTCAACTTTCACCAACCGTTCAACTTTCACCAATCATCCTCTATATAAACATATGTCCAATATTTGTTGATCACACAACCTTTCAACCTTCAATCATCCTCTATATTCACCAATCTTTCAATTTTCAAAGAGTTTTTGTTTCCTAAATATCCTCAATATCTCATTAATGGGTGATAGAAGAAGGCGTAGCATGGCAATGGAGATGGCATAATACCAAGCAAGGATCGAGATTGAGGATGCAGAATTGTTCAACGATGAAGTTGAACTTATCAACTCGTTTACGCAATCTGTGCACCATGGCGAATCTAGCCATCGTGGTTTTGTCGTGGGGCGTTCATATGTGCAGCGTGATAGAGAAGAGTGTCATGACCGAATGATGAAAGATTATTTCATCGAGCGTCCGAGATTTCCTACTCATGATTTTCGGAGGCGGTTTCGGATGAGGAGAGAGCTTTATGAAAGCATCTTGAATGCAGTTGTCAATCATGACCAATACTTTGCAAGGAGGCTAGATGCTGCAGGGCGACATGGTCTATCACTTCATAAGAAGCTCACATCTGCTTTTCGCATGCTAGCTAATGGGTGCTCTGCAGACTCAACTGACGAGTATTGCCGACTTGCAGAAAGTACTGCTATTGAGAACCTGAAGCGCTTTTGTAAGGCAATTCAAGGCATATATGGAGCCACATACCTCCACATACCTTTGCAATAATATTATCCCACAAAACCTTCTTATTTTGATTTGTGCCAACTGCACCATCTTCGCTAACAGAAACCCATGCCAAGCATAGAGCAACATCTTCCTCACAGGTCCAATTACGACCTCTAACATGCTCTCTTGCCATGTTGAACAATTTGGAAATGGAAAGAAATGGTAGAAAGATAAATTGGAAGAATTGTAAGAGAAATTTGAGTTTTGTGTGAATGTTTGAACAAATACATAGGTATTTATAGAGTTTTTGGGTGAATTTTGAGTTAACTAATTTTTTTAAATTATTTTAGCCGTTGGATTTAAATTTGGGCCGTTAGATCTTTTTTTTTATCGTTAGATTTGATTATATTTGATCTCAGCCGTTGGATTCAATGTATTTTAAAATAACATATTTAAAAAAATCAAATTTGAATCTGGACCGTTGGATCAACCAACGGTCCTTCAAAACTAGCCATCCGATTGTAAAAGTAGCCGTTGGAATTCGGTTGGTGGCCGACAAACCGCTGACAGCGGGGCCCACCCCTGTCGGGAACGAATTGCAGGCGCTCCGCGTGGGGCGCGTTGGAGCGTGAACGGGCCGAGATTGGCCCAAAGGCCAGCGAGTCCAGTCGCGCGCGCGGGGGGGGGGGGGGGGGGTGGAATCCTGGGGGGTATTTGGCCCAAAAAAAACTTTTGGCATTTAGCCCAAAAATTTGGCCTGCATTGGAGAGGGTTTGGGGGGGTAATTTGGGGGGTAATTTGGCTTTTAGCCCATTGTTGGAGTTGGTCTAATCAATTATGTTAAAATTTTTATTTTGTTTCTAATTTAAAGTTAAACTTAATAAGGAGAGTCCTCCTCCATCAGTTTGGTTAAACACATGGCAAGTTTTGAATACAGTAGTATCACTAAGCATGATCTAATGATAAGTTGAGCCCTATACAAGTTTTTCTTTCTCCTTAGTGGGGAATATCGTTTAAAAATAATAAAAAAAAAAGACACAAAGGAGACATGTAATTTTTTTTTTTTTTGGTCGAAAAGGAGACATGTAATTAGGGAGAGCAATTTTGCTAACCACCATAAACTATGTTATATGCTCACCAAGCACTTAATAATTTGACATGTGTCATTTCACTTAATTTTAGTTTTAATTTTTTTCAAAATTGAAAAAGTAACATTTAATATGAAAATTAATTAGAATTAGATGAAATATCACATGACAATTGATTAGATATGTAGTGAATATACGCTATAATTATGATAGTGAACCAAAATGCTCTGACAGCAGACCTTTGACTGTTTGCTGGTCACATTATTCTATAAATACATGGCGGTTCATGCAAACTGATGAAAGGTGTATAATTTGAATAATATACATTACATAAACCAAGATGGAGGTTTGGGAAGAGGAACTGGAGCCAGTGAGCCCTAATGGCCACTATTTCAACAGCTCTGTTTTATCGTTATCAATTCTTGCTGTTTTGGAATATGAAATTCCAATTGATGACTCTCAAACTTTGTCATTGCTCGAGAATGTGTTCCTGCCCATCAACCCACGCTTCTCCTCTATAATGGTACTCTCTCTCTCTCTCTCTCTCTCTCTCTCTCTCTCTCTCTCTCTCATACTTTGTTTCCTTCCTTTTAATTGTTAAACAACTTTTCAAACGCAAATTTTGTTTGAATAGTTTACTTGAAGGTTGGAGATTTATGTTAATTTTCGCATAAACTATCAAAGTGAGTCGAACTTAAAACTTATCACTTATACGTGAATATAAATATCATTAGATTTAGGGATGTGCTATCCACACACATTTTTTTACTTCTCACACACCCTTGTTAATTTCTCTCTGTTAGATCTTCTTCAATTCATCCGATCCGACGATCGAAATCCAAAAAGGTGTGAGAGAAGTAAAAAGGGGTATGTGGATATTACATTCCTAGATTTATGGTGAAATTCGTATTGACTAAGTAAATGATTTTAGGTCCAAATACAATTTTTTTTTGGGTTTTTGTCATAAATAATCCCTGAAATTGACTCATCCCATCAAGATGATTCTCGAAATTGAAAATCGATCAATGTAGTCCTTAAAAATGCGTGTTACAAATTAATATGGTCATTTCATTACAATTTCATTAAAAATTCCGTTAAATGCTGACGTGTCACATAAATGAGTCCCACAAATCTATTAAATATTACCATGTGAATTAAAAAATATTTAAATAAAAAAAACTTTTTATTTTTACAAAAAAAGAAAATTGTTCATCAACTTCTATCCTCTCCCACCGAGCAACCACTATAGCCCCACACCACCCTGTCGACTGCACCCCCGGGTCGAGCGACACCAGAGAGGTTTTAGTTCGGATTATCGGCGCCGAAGAGCACGAGAACCGCGAGAACGGGAGTGCGACCGATTGGACTGTCTGGAGCCGACGGCGCCAATACGATCGCAGAACGAGAGATGTAGGTTGGGGAGGGCATGTGGTTGAGCTTGGAGTCGATCAGACGAGTGAGAGTGGAGGTGGTGGTGGTTTCATTGGATGGAGGGGAGAGGTTGGGAGCTGAGGAGGAGGAAGAGGAAGACGTTGGTGGTGAGAGGGTGGTGGGTTAAGTGGTCAATGCTGGGTGGGTGGGGGGGTGTTGGGGTATATGCATATGGGTATTGCAATGTGTGTTTTTCCAGGGTTTGGGTTGGTGGTTGTGTCAATGGAGGAGTCGGGGTGTGTGTTGGGTTTTTGGGAAAGGGAAGAAGATGATGAACAGTTATCTTCTTCTTTTTATTTTTTATTTTATTTTTAAGTTTTTAATTATATAAAAAACTTATTTAAATATTTTCTAATTCACATAGGTAATATTTACTTAGATTTGTGAGACTCAGTTATGTGCCACATCAGTACATAACAGATTTTTTGACACAATTATGACGAAATGATCACATTCATTTGTGATACCCATTTTTCAAGGATTATTAATTTTCAATTTCAATGATCATCTTGATGGGATGAGTCAATTTCATGGACTACATTTTTTTACTAGTTTCAATATTTTCCACATGTGAGCATAATTAACTGGGTTTTTTTTAATTTTTATATATAATGAATTCATACTAAAAAATACCATTAAATCGTAATATTAAGTATTTGCCCCATAATATATTAAAACTAAATCACTTGATGCCTTTGGTCAGTTTGATTGCTTGACCTTGTTCGATATTCAGAGAGACGGAACATTAATCAACTTCTAACCACATTGATACTGTCCCAAATTAACCAATCGAAAGATGTTGAGTTTTATCATCAAAGGTCTCGATAATATTAGAAGTAGATGATATCCCTAAGCTTGATAAAGTTTTAGATCTAAGCATTGTATTAGATCATTATGGTTATATTGCATCATTATAGTACGTGGGCTAAAAGTTTTTTGGGACGTTTGAAGTATTCTTTACATGATGTGCACTTTTTCATGAACAGTATTTATTTAATTTGGAAACAGATTGAAAAAAATGGAAAGAAACAATGGAAAAAGGTTGAAGTGAAGCTTGAAGACCATGTTAAAACTCCAATCTTCCCATCCAATATGTCGAATGAATCATATGACGAGTATTTTGATGACTATATCTCAAGCATAGCTACAAAAACATTTCCACAAGACAAACCACTGTGGGAAGTTCATGTTATAAAGTACCCAAATAGCAATGCAGCTGGTAATGTAATATTCAAGTTGCACCATGCATTAGGTGATGGCTACTCTCTCATGGGCGCTCTTCTCTCTTGTCTACAAAGGGCTGACAATCCTTCTCTTCCACTAACTTTTCCTTCACTGCTGCCATCAGAAACGAAGAGTGAAAATGTTATGACCAAAACTATCTCATCCTTGTTGAGCACCGTATCTGATTTTTGGTGGGGCATTTCAAAGAGCTTCAGGGGGGAAGATGATCCATCACCAATAAAATCCTCGAATCATGGACTTGAGTTCGCGTCAATTACTATATCAACGATTACGATCTCCCTTGATCGAATCAAATTAATTAAGAGCAGGCTCGGAGTGGTAAGTATCAAATTTTCTCTGCAATATTCTGGTTTATGCATGTGTGTATGTATTTTTTTCTTTCTAAAATACGAGAATAAGCTTTCATGTTTGACCTTCCTTCTCCTGTTTAAAACAAAAGGATACGTTGTCGCTTCTTTTTAAGCCATTTATTTTCGGAACTAAACATAAATTCTGCGCCAGTAGGATGAGTGGCGGGCATGATTATTATTACTAATCACCAAAATTTTAAAGTACATTTAAAAATACTAAAGAAAGTCGGGTGTATTCCATTTGGGAATTTGCGAGATTTCAATGGATTTATAAATCATGAATTTTTATGGAGTCTAATTAATTTGTAGAGATTCATTGTAAAATTTTGATTCAATTATCTAGAAATCTTATGGGGAGAAGTGAGATTTATGGATGCTTAAAATACACTACAAAATCTCTCTAATTCTCTCTAATTCCTCAACTTTTTCAAATTCATTAAAATCAAATTCTAATTGAATACACCTAAAATGTTATAAACTTCTTTAAAATTTTAATTGAATACACCCGGATTTCTAGGATTTTAATAAACTATCTTAAAATCCTGATTGAATACATATTGAATTTTATAATCACTTAAAATCCTGATCGAATACCCCTAGATTCATTAAAAGAATTAAAATCTCTCAAAATCCTAATTGAATACATCTCCTAAAACTGCCTGATACTTTTTTTCAAAGTCAATGTGCCGGCTTCATCCTAAATTCCTAACTAGTATAATCTGACCCATTGAAGCTAATGAAGAAGCCCTGAAACTATGATTCTCAATTCTCAAATTTGTTCAACTATCCTTTAAAAGAACACATAATTTATCCATAAATTTCACCGTAATGGTCTTGATATTGTTGAAGCTCAAGGTGAACAGTTAAATTGGGGACTTGGGGACTTGGGGACTTTGAGTCCTTAGACCATCTCCAAAGGAAATGTCAAATTATAAGAGGCAAATTACAATTGATGACTGATGTGGCAATCTGAAACCTTATGTCAAATTTTGTAATTCTCTTACTGAATTGTCAAATGTTATTTTATTATTTAAATAGATCTTTTTTTTATAGAAAGTATTTAAAAACAGCTTTAAATTATTGTAATTATTAAAGAATGTTGAAATAAATTTTTTATTGGTTGAAATGTTAGTGGAATAAGGGACTCACTATTAAAGTGAATTAAAAATAAATTTGACATTGATGTCAAATTTGACATCAAATCACTAAGCCTTTAAATCCAGTCACCAAATAACACTTCGGTTGGAGAAACTTTTAATGTCAAATAAGCACAGTGGCATTCCACCTATAATTTTGACATCTACCTTGAAGATGCTCTTAGACTCCCCAAACATTATACATTTATATAGATCTTTTAATGGCTAGTAACAAAAATCTCTTACATATCATTGTTTAAAATATTGAGACTAACAAAAAATAGAATAAAATACACACACAACATGCAAATCACCAAGCACAATATTGTTAAATTCGTAAAAAATTGTAACACAGTTAACTTATTTACTATCACAGACGATAAATGACGTTCTTACTGGGATGGTCTTTCTTGGCTCTCGGCTATATATGCAAGAGATGAACCAAAGCTCAAGGGAAGCGGATAGCACAGCATTGGTTTTAATAAATACAAGGTTTAGGGCGAATTATGCGTCGACTGAAGAAATGATCAAACCCAACAGCAAGAGCCCATGGGGAAATCGTTTTGCATTCTTGCATATTCCCATTCCCAAGTTGACTGAATTCTCAAATGTGCTTGACTTCGTTTGGAATGCACAAAAAATAATCAAGCAAAAAAGAAATTCCTTAGCTATTTATTTCACTAGTGGGCTATTGGAGATGCTGAACAAGTTTGGAGGCCACGAGGTTAGTAAATAAAGACTCATTTGGTACACATGATTGGATTGAAATGGAGAATTTTCAAATTTTAAGGTATATTGAAGGTGGATGTTAATGTTTTTCATTTGGAAGGAATCAGAACAGGATTAGCTATGAAAAAAATCCATCCCTTCTAATCCTACTATTTTATGAAGGATTAGAATGAACAAGTTTTCTTCATGAGTAATCCATCTTCAATTCTCTAAGTGATCATAGTTGTATTATTTTTTTTTTTTTAACATACTTTTAGTTTAATATCCGTTCCATCCAATCATGTGCACCAAACCAACCTACGAAAATGCATGTGATATTTCATATATACAACATTTATCTAGAAGTTAAAAGGCCAGTGGTGGTGCAGGCAGCATCAAGATACGTCCATAGCACATTAAAGAACTCGAGCATGGTGATCACAAGTATGATTGGCCCGGTGGAAAAAATGTCTTTGGCAAACCAACCAATCAAAGGGTTGTACTTTTTGGTAGTTGGGACACCTGAGGTAAACTAGATATTACTATATCATGCACACACGTACGGTCTCTAAAGTTTTGGAAAAAAAATATTATTCATCGTCCGTTTCTGTAATCAGATACATAACAAATTAAGGTTTGGTTAATTAACAAGGGCTGTGTGGTGTTTCTCTGGTTGTCTTGTTCGTTTAAGGCTCTTCTAGTAGCATTTCAGAAAATGATACTCGAAGAATTGTTTGCAAAATGAAAACAACAAATAAAACTTTGCATTTTTTATGATGAGTTTGCATCTTCATTGAGTACATGAATTTATTGATTTTTATCTATATATATGTGAGGCTTGTTTTCTTAATGATAGTAGGGATATATTACACACACACACACATATATATATATATATATATAAAAAAAAATATAGGTAACACAATTTACATGGACCTGCAGGAACTCGACATATCAATCGTAAGTTATATGGGAAAGGTTAAGCTTGCCTTCACAACGAAAAAAGGCATCATAGATCCACAAAAATTGAAGTTGTGCACGGAAAACGCCCTCAATATGATATCCAACGCCGCAGACAAAAATTCTATGCAAAATAGCACTGAAGAACAGTCACACATTTGAAACTCTACCAAAACCGTAGATCTAAAAAATTCATAGTCGGCAGGACTTTTGCTCTAGCTTAAGGCTGGTGGCAGCCTTCTCCTCCTTCCCCTCACCTTCCTCTTTCTTGTTCTTATGGATTGCTCAAATTTGTTTCATTTTAGTATTTCGTCAATAAGTGCCTCCTTGGTGAGGTTATTTGTGAGTCTCTCTTAGTGAGTATCTTAGTTTTAAGTTGGTGTGTTCTTGGCCCCTCTTGGGTCTACTATATGTATTTTTGGTAGCTTCGCTAATGGTGTTGAGCATAAAATTCAAGCTAGTATGGACACCAGTTAGTTTGTTGTCAATTCTTTTTCGAGTCTGACATTGCTTCTTGTCAAAAAGTGTCCTTATACTCGTTATATTGCAGTTTGGGCAAAGCCACACAAACACACTGTCATATTAATCAAATACCGAACTAAGTGCACGAGCATATTTTGTCTATAACTTGCCATTGTCAGTAAAATAAAAAAGACATGCCGCAAAATCGTATGCTATTTCAAAACTTGATAAGTTTTAGACCAAGTATTGTACAACATCCAAGTATTAGGGACGTTTGAAGTTTCTTTTGAAGTAATCTTCACATGATTCATTCTATGAACAATTCAATAATTATTTAATTTGGAAATAGATTGAAAATAATGGAAAGAAACGGTGGAAATTAAAAGGTTGAAGTGAAGCTGGAAGACCAATCTGCCGACAAAAATTGTTTGAGGGCAAAAGTAAAAAATCGTCGGCAAAGAGTCTTTTCTGACGAATAATTTTGTCACGAAAAGCATGTCGTGCAAGATCTTTCCTGACAAATCTTGATAATTTGTCGGCTTATTTTTAAGGCGACAAATGTCAGCCGTCAAACTGTCTTGTCACCAAAACAACGTTGCGACAAAATATTTTGTCAGCACATGTTTTTTCACGACAAAGTTATTTGTCGGCTTAGTGATCTTGTCGTGACAAAACAATTATCGGCTGAGTAATCTTGTGGCAACAAAATGGTCTTTCAGCTGTGAAGTCCTATGCCAACAAATTGGTTTGTCGGCTCAAATTACTTGTGTAGACAAAATAGTTGATCGGTTGATTCTTTAGTGAACAAAAACATTTGTCCGCTTATTATTTTTTTGCTGACAAACGACATGTCAAGTCCAATATTTTCTTATTTTTACTCGCATTTTGTTTTTCTAATAATATTTTTAACCATCAGAAACAAACAAGTTTACGAGCTTGAGAAGGGGTGTGAATGAAGAATTAATGTAGGAACAACACAAAAATTCATGTAATATAAACTAATGTAAGGTTCACAATTCGGTTGAGTTACAAAATACGAAAATATCTAGGTTTTCATTTCGACATTACTATAATATCACCACTACAATATATGCTATCACCGTCGGAACAAAAACCGACGAGAAATCCAATTTCTGTCGCAAAAATTTGACATAAAACAATGTAATGTCGCATTTTCAAAGCGACACTATTGCTAGCACGAAAGGGCTTCAACGTCGGTTTGTTGGCTTAATTCGCCACTACACAGTGTCGCTTTAAAGTGACACTAACATTGACGTCGGTTTAAAGCGACGTATGCTTCGAGATTACGTCGGTTTAAAGCGACGTATATGTACACATTACGTTGGTTTAAAGCGACGTATACGTACACGTTACGTCGGTTTAAAGCGACGTTCATTAGCAATATAATTGTAAAATATCCAACCTACTGTCGCTTTTAAACAAAATCGAAATAAAATTAAATCAATTAAATATCCCATAAATCGACGTCAGATAACAATTAATTAAATAAAATATGCAAACCAGTAACGGTATTAACCGACACCACCTTTGTTAATAATAATATAAAAAACGAAAAACTGCATTCGTCTTCAATTAATTGAAACAGAAAAAAATTATATAATTACAAGAATAAATTTCAAGGACAAAATAAACATTAATGAAAATAATTAACAAGAAAAATAGTGCCTAAATATACAAATATGATACATCTAACATTCCACATAATATACAAAAATTCATCCGTCATAACAACTACTAAATCCGACATTACAAACATAACATAAAAAACCAAAAAGATTGAACGTTCAAAGTGTCATATTTATCCGACAAGAAAGCGAACCAAATAAACTAGTGAACCGAATCTGCGCCTGAATGTGGCACAGATCATTCTCCTCTTTGACATCCTCCATCTGTTCCCAAAATCCTTGTTCAGTCCACATCAAATCCACCTGCAAGCATTTTAGAAAACGCCCCAACTGGAACTTCAGAATAAAATCCACTAGGAGCAGCCATCTCGGGTCGATATACTGGCACTTGATAAGGCGGCTGCTGCATGTATGGCATGGGAGGCTGCTGCATGTATGGCATGGACGGCTGTTGTATGTATGTTGTGGGCTGCATAGGCATCGGATACATAGGATACGAAGGTTGCTGATTATGGCCAGCATACGGATATGCAGGAGGATGCTGACTTTGGCCCAACTGTTGAGGAGGAGGCTGACTCTGGCCTGATTGTTGGGTTCCCAGGCTATATGGTGGTTGTGGTTGTGGCTGAAATCTTTGGAAAAACCACGCAAACATCTGCTTTTGGTTGTTCTCTAGGTCCAAAATCCGTTTATTATTATTTTCGTCCCTCATTTTCAACTCATTATTTTGAGTCATCAGCAATGCCATTGCACTGTTAGATGACCTCTTGGAGGAAATTGATGTAGAAGATGAAGAAGACGCATAGGACACCATATCAGGAGTCACCTCATGACCGTATCCTCTGACTTTATTATACCTCTCAGGACCCATTGTATCAACATACACTCGGGTCCTAAGATCTTCATTATCGTCTTGACCCGACCCAATCAAAGTTTGCAAATTCCTCTCCATTGTTGCCTTGCATTACAATTTTTAAAAATAAAAATTCAATCGTAAAACAAAAAAAAAAAAAACTATAGATAATAAAAATTAATAACAATGAAATACTAACACAGTAAAATAAATTACCCCTGTACGCTCCGATGTTTCATCAATCCAAGTTTCATTTTTTCTCATATGACATTCACGAAAAAAGGTTACAGGATCTGCTTCTTTCCCATGCTTGTTCCGCTTTATCAAAAATAAAATTTCAAGCAAACATTTTTAAGCAAACCTCATATTAAAATTAAAATTTATAACAACAATAGAATATTTAAAATTAATAACATTTCTTCAAATTGTACAATCCATACATATTCTTGCCGCTTTCTTGCAAAAGATTTTGTACCAGTAGTATGGTTCATTGTTTTCAGTTGCCGGTTAATCTTATTTTTTTCAGCAACCTCCTGAAAATAAAAATAAAAAGATTTTATTAGACAAATTTATAGTTATAACGAAATAAATTATATAACTATTACCCTTGTTTTATCTCCATTCCAGTATGCCAACAAATTATCCCAATGGGTAGGATTCACATCAGGAGGAGGCTGGCGCCGCTCCTCTGCTACTCTTTTAGTATAGTACTTTTTTTTTTAAACTTATTTCTAAACTCTTTATGCGCATGCTCCGCAACCTTAAGCGTCATATAGCGGATCAAAGGCATTTTTGGTATATCTGCATCTTCAAAAAAAATATTTCCCTACATCCATTAAAAACAAAAAAAAATCAAGCAAGTAAAGTATTATTACAATCATTGAATTATTCTTTTATTTTCAAGTAAAAATAAAAATATCTATACCTTTATCCTACGCCAACTCTTCGCCAATGGGAGAATTATGTGGTCTCTAACCTCCGCTGCCACATATTTTGAAAATGCACTAGAATTATCACTAATGCATTTTCCGGACAAATCAAACGAACAAAGCTGTTTCGTCCATTTGGGAACCGAGGGTCCGCGCCTCCGTTGATGTGACAGTCCGTCCCTGATTTTACAATTGTATAAATTTTTAATAAGTGATTTTACGAAATTGCCCTTCGAGGCTCGTGCGTTGACTGAGGTTAATGACAGTATCATGTCACCTAAGTTTTGTTTTCTTGGCATATTCTCGTAGTACTCGTTGCTACGGACGCGTGGGCGCAAGTGGTTCGTGATTTGGAGCTATGTCGAAGAAGTTATTAACGTTTGAAGTTGGGGGTTAAAATGATAATTTAATTTTTTTTGGAGAAATCTGGAATGCCACGTGGGCGGCCCAGATTTAAAGATAAAATGGGATGGATGGTGGAGATTAGAAGGGAAGGATGAACAGGGGAGAGAAGTGGAGGAATAAGGAGAGAGATGGATGGGCACTGCCCAGTCAGAAACATGAGAAAGAAGGGAAAAGAGGTGCGGGGGATCCTGACCCGTGGGTGTGCAAACCGACCCGGTCGGGATCTCATGCCATTTCCGGTGAGTTTCCACCCATTTTTCCGGCGAATTTCTTCACACAACCACTTGGGAACCTCTCCATAACCCTTCCTCTATCTTTTCCACCCCAAATTTGGTGATAATTGGCCTCCAAAATAGCAAAATCGCACCGGTGGGTGCGATGAACCCTAACCTTCGATTCTCTCAATTCCAAAATGATTTCTTCCAATTAATACCACCCATGGCATCCTCTTGAGGTCTGGAACAAAGCCCAAACAAGTTTGGAGGCGTCGGAACAAGTTTGGAGGTCGAATCGAATCACACCAAATTCAAGGGTTTCGTACGGTTTTGGTGAAATTGGAGCCTTTCTTGACCGAATTGGCCTTGGCCACAGGTATGAAAGTTCTTTGGGATCTTCAATTCTGAAAATTTTGAGAATTTTTAGAGAAAGTTGGATTTTCCGGCGAACCGGGGCGGCCGACCACCACCCACGGCGGCGCGTGGCTAGTGAGCAACTAATGCTATTTTTAGGCCATAATTCATGTTCTGAATTCAGTTTTGGTGAATGAATGACGTTTGATGATCATTCGAACCTAATCTCATTACGATTCGGGGTTAGGTAAAAATATGAATCGACGATCCGACCGTTGGATCGTCACCAAACTTTGTTATGTTGTAGTACTTAATATTTGAAGAATGTAGAAACTTACGGATTGGGAATCCGACGTATGGATCTTCCCGAATTGGATTTGTAAGTTATAAAATAAAAGGTTAATCGCCATTCGGTTTTGGAAATTAGCGGAGATCCAACCATTGGATCATAATGAAACTTTAGTATGTTGTTCTATAAGCATAATGTGAATCATGAGAAGTTACAGATTGGAAATCTGAGTTGCAGATCTTCCGGATTGAACTGCATAGTGACGTGTTTTATATAAGTTATATATTATATCGATATGATTTCTGAGGCATGATTTGATGATTGTTCTAGGTGCCGATCGTCATGAAACCTTGATGGGTTGTGCTAGGGAGTTGTAGGGCGAACTTCAGGTGAGTGGGCTTTTGGTTTTTAGTATGTATATATATATATATATATTGGAAATCTGAGTTGCAGATCTTCCGGATCGAACTGCATAGTGACGTGTTTTATATAAGTTATATATTATATCGATATGATTTCTGAGGCATGATTTGATGATTGTTCTAGGTGCCGATCGTCATGACGCCTTGATGGGTTGTGCTAGGGAGTTGTAGGGCGAACTCCAGGTGAGTGGGCTTTTGGTTTTCAGTATATATATATATATATATATATATATATATATATATATATATATATAATTGATTGATTTCCCAGAAATGCGTTTTAAAATGTTTTTATGAAATGAATGCCATGTCGAATGCCATAGTTATATTTTTATATATATTTGTGTGAATATACATTGATGCACTGCGGGCGCCAGGTAAGTCAGGTAAGTATGTGTTTGTGATGTGATGATTAAGGTGATATCGATGAGATTGTTATATGGCTTATTACCTGCACATCAGGGTTGTGCCGCCAGAGTAGGGCTTAGCTTTCACGTGATCGTTCACCTCCCGCACCGTACGCTCACCTTGGATCCAAGGCAGGTGCCAGCCTGTCGTACAGACCACATTAGGTGGTTCCGACTCATAGGTGACTTGCGATTTGTCGCCAGCCTTCACGTGATCGTAGCACAGAGCGTATATACCCAGCTTGACGTACAGACCACATTAGGTGGTTCCGTCATGGGTGCAGGTTACTGATTATTGATTATTGATGATTGATTGAGAGATGGATTGAGGATTTGATTGAGGAGCCATAGATTCAGCCGTACAGGTCACTAGAGGTGACTCCGGCTGACTATTTTATATATATATATATATATATATATATATATATATATATATATATGCCGGCATGATTTGAGTTGAGATATCAGCTGATCATTTGATGGTATTTGGTATATGTTGATTATTGGTTATGGTTCATTCGGAAATGGCATTGCTTATTTGATGAGATTGGTTGATAAATGGTTTTTCTGTATTAGTACGTATATATATTTTCTGGGAAGTATACTTGTTTTACAGAGAGGGGTTACAACTTTTATATCGAAGTGATTTTGTAAAACTTTGTTTTTGCCCACTCACGCTTTTTGTTTTGCGCCCCTCCAGGTTCTAGTAGCATAGTTTCTTTATCGACAAGGACTCATGGCATATCTCAGTTCAGGTGGCTACTTCTGAGGGTATGATCCTTACCCACACTACTGTACTTTACTTATGCTCTGACAACGCGTGTGAAATGGGTCCATACCCACTGACAGCGTACTCTGATAGTTAGGTACCTTTAGGTTTAAATTTATTCGCATTCTTCCATATCATCACTTTATGGCTTCGTCACCTTCCAGGTGTCGGCCAGCACAGCTCGATTCGGAGTCTTAGTGGACATTTCGGGTCGGGGTGTGTCAGTTGAGATGTTCCTTGTTAAAACAAAAAACACAATTAAAAACGAGGAAACAAATTTAAATTTTCAGTTTCAGCTTAATACTAAACAACACACAAAAAAAAAAAAAAAAAAAAAAAAAAAACAGAAACGAATAACAATTCAAAAAATAACCAGCTTCGACCTCCTCCTCTTCCACATGAAGTTCCTCAGAATGTTGATGTTCACTAGAACTATCCATAGCAAAAGTAAAGGAATCACGGAAGTATAGTAGATGGAGAAGGAGAGGGAGAAAACGAGCGAGAGAAATGAGAGAATGAAAAGGAAACACACGTAGCTAATAGGAAATATAGGAGCTTAAATAAGGAAACAAACTTAGCGTCGAAATATGAAAACATTACGTCGCTTAAAACCAACACAATATCTGACTCGACCTACATACACGTAGCCTGACATACTTTTCACTGAAAGAACTGACACATTTTTGACTGAAAGGATATTGGCGTCGAAATAAGGTCACATTGCGTCGGTTAAAACCGACGTACCTCTGACAGAAAGAAAGTCATCCCAGTGACCTCGAAATTGGAAGTCCAAGTGAACTGAGGCATCGAAATAATAAATGGTTGCGTTGAAATAATAAGTGGTTGCGTTGGTGTAAACCGACACTAACTCTGACAGTGATTGAAAAAGTCATCGAACCCATTTCCCCGTGCAAAAAAACTGGGAAAATTCCCGCCCAACACAAAAAAAAAGAGTTTAACTTAAAAAAAATGGAAATAGGGAGAAAAAAAAAAAATTTAACCCAAAATTAAAAAATAAGCAGTTATGTTGTTTCATATAATACTTTAATAAATAAAATTTAACATATACATAATACTTAATAAAAAACAGAAATATAATTTTAGGATCATTTTGATATAGATGCCTCAAATTTGAATTTTTTTAATCAAACATCTATAAGTTTTCAACTTTTGATCAAAAAGAGGATACTGGCGTCGAAATAGGGTCACATTGCGTCGGTTAAAACCGACGTGCCTCTGACAGAATCAGTGTCATCGTAGTGGCCTCGAAACTGGACGTGCGAATGAAGGAGGCGTCGAAATAATAAGTGGTTGCGTCGATTTAAACCGACGCCAACTCTGACAGTGATTGAAAAACTCTTCCAATCCATTTCCCCGTGCAAAAAAAGGGGGAAAATTCCCGCCCAACATAAAAAAAAAGAGTTTAACTTAAAAAAAAAAAATGGAAACAACGAGGGAAAAAAAAAAAAGTTTAACCCAAAATTAAAAAAATAAGCAGTTATGTTATTTCATATAATATTTTAACAAATAAAATTTAACTTATACATAATACGTAATAAAAAACAGAAATATAATTTTAGGATCATTTCGATATAGATGCCTCAAATTTGAATTTTTTTAATCAAACATCTATAACTTTTAAACTTTTGATCAAACATTCTTCTGCTAATTTTTAATTAAAAATTATGATTTTTATTGTAAATAATTAACCAACTAGTTCAGAAAATAATATCACAAATATTCTAAAATCACCACAAACTTCCTATCTTATCTTATCATAATTCGTTTAAAATGAATTTTTCTTATTCAAATAATTTGTTGTTTTAAATTCCAAAAACACATAAACATCCTATTAACATACAATTATGAAATATAACATGCACAAATATTAAATATAATGTACCAAACAGATATATTAAATATAACGTACTAATCCTTTGGTACGTTATTGGTACGTCATATAAATTTAATCTGGGTATGTATTAGTATTTTCGTACGTTATGCAATTTTTTATTTAGTACGTACCAAGTTATTAGTACGTTGTTTTATCCTTATTTTGGTACGTACAAAACTTATAGTACGTTATGTGTAAGTTGTGTAACCCAAAAAAAAAAAATAACTTTTCACATTAAAACATTGCACTAAAAAATATTTTGTCAACTCTAAAGAGTTTATTCATACTTTCATTAAGTATAACACAAGGTTTTGTGGTATCCACTATTGTAAATATTTTAAATTGAAGATCAAAATCATTTATTGTATTCATATAGGGTGAAGGAGTGTAGTACGTTATGTGTAAGTTGTGTAACCCAAAAAAAAGATAACTTTTCACATTAAAACATTGCACTAAAAAATATTTTGTCAACTCTTAAGAGTTTATTCATACTTTCATTAAGTATAACACAAGAGTGTAAATATTTTAAATTGAAGATCGAAATCATTCATTGTATTCATATAGGGTGAAGGAGTGTACCTATAAAAAATTATCAAAATCGGAGATAAAATAACCCTTTAAATCGTGATTTTTCGTTAATAACCGTCGAATAACTTTTTCTAGTTACTTGATCTCAGAATGTTTGTTTCTTGCAATTTTTGGTGTATGCGATCTCGAATTATATACAAATATGTTTGACGGTTGAATCGTTGAAATTAGTTTCGTAGAATTCGTATTCCATCAAAACGATAGATTCACTAACACTTAAAAGAATTTATTCATACTTTCATTAAGTATAACATACACTAGTGTAAATATTTTAAATTGAAGATCGAAATCATTCATTGTATTCATATAGGGTCAAGGAGTATAGCTGTAAAAAATTATCAAAATCAGAGTTAAAATAGCCGTTAAATCGTGATTTTTCGTTAATAACTGTCGAATAACTTTTTCCAGTTACTTGATCTCAGAATGATTGTTTTTTGCAATTTTTGGCGTATGCGATCTCGAATTATATACAAATATGTTTGACGGTTGGATCGTTGAAATTATTTTCGTAGAATTCGTATTCCATCAAAACGATAGATTCACTAACACTTAAAGAGTTTATTCATACTTTCATTAAGTATAACATACACTAGTGTAAATATTTTAAATTGAAGATCAAAATCATTCATTGTATTCATATAGGGTCAAGGAGTGTAGCTGTAAAAAATCATCAAAATCGGAGATAAAATAACCGTTAAATCGTGATTTTTCGTCAATAACCGTCAAATAACTTTTTCCAATTACTTGATCTCAGAATGTTTGTTTTCTGCAATTTTTGGCGTATGTGATCTCGAATTATATACAAATATGTTTGACAGTTGGGTCGTTGAAATTAGTTTCATAGAATTCGTATTCCATCAAAACGATAGATTCACTAACACTTAAAGAGTTTATTTATACTTTCATTAAGTATAACATACACTCTTTCAATCCCTATCATGTAGGCATAACTATTAGAATTTTCAATTTCTATCTTTCAACCCTTGAACTCTATCACGATTGCAATCTTTTAATTTTCAACACCTATTATAGTAAAAACAAATTAAAATAACAACCAAAAGTTATCAAAATAACAACAAATTAAAATAACAATTACAGTGCAAAACAAATTGATTTAACATAATATATTTTTGAATTACTAGATATTATAAGTTTAGGTTATATTTAATATTGTTAATTTAACATAAATGCTTATAAATATTATTCATTCTATTTTCTCATAACAATTCAAATTATGCTCATCTAATCCATTCTAGTAAATAACAACCAAAAGTTATCAAAATAACAACAAATTAGAATAACAATTAGAGTGCAAACAAAATTAATTTAACATAATATATTCTTATATTACTAAATATTAAAAGTTTATGTTACATTTAATATTGTTAATTTAACATAAATACTTATAAATATTATTCATTCCATTTTCTCATAACAATTCAAATTGCAAAAAAAATTAATTTAACATAATATATTCTTATATTACTAAATATTATAAGTTTATGTTATATTAATATTGTTAATTTAACATAAATGCTTATAAATATTATTCATTCCATTTTCTCATAACAATTCAAATTGCAAAAAAAATTAATATAACATAATATATTCTTATATTACTAAATCTTATAAGTTTATGTTATATTTAATATTGTTAATTTAACATAAATGCTTATAAATATTATTCATTCATTCCATTTTCTCATAACAATTCAAATTATTCTCATCTAATCCATTCTAGTAAATAACAACAAAAAAGTATCAAAATAACAACAAATTAAAATAACAATTAGAGTGCAAAAAAAAATTAATTTAACATAATATATTCTTATATTACTCAATATTATATGTTTATGTTATATTTAATATTGTTAATTTAACATAAATGATTATAAATATTATTCATTCCATTTTCTCATAACAATTCAAGTGACAAAATTAATTAATTCGACTAAATATTAATTAATTTAACAAAAATAGTAGAAATTTATCTAAGTACTTAAATTACAATTTTTAAATAAATAAACAAACTTGTGTATTATACAATTTAAAAATTAAAGAATTTAGTGATAGAAACCTGAATCATGGAAGAATTCAGTCGTCGATCAATTCTTTATGTACTCAACCAGCTCAAATAAATTCCCTACAAAAATAAATTGTAACTAAGAATTAAACATAAGCTAAAAAATAAACATAAGAGGAGAAAATAAAATTATTACAAGCAAGAAAAACTTACCGTTGTGAAGAAGCACATGAACTTGCAAGAACACAGGAAGGTGAAAGAGAAGAAGAAATAAGAACGGTGAAAGAGAGAGAACACGAGAAGGTTTTGTAAATTGGAAGAATGAATAAGAAAAATGCAAGAGAAGAAGAAGAAAACACGGGGGAGTGTATATAAACACCATCAATCTGTTGCTTGCAACCGACACCGGGTTTCAAAATATTTAAAAAAATAAAATATATGTCGCTCAGAACTGACGCAGGTTTTAAAATATATAAAAACAACAATTAGTGTCGCATAGAAGCGACACCCATACCGACGCAGGTTTTAAAATATATATAAAGACAACAATTAGTGTCGCATAGAAGCGACACCCATACTTTATGTCGCTTAAAAGCGACACTGTTTTATTTAAAGCGACGCCAGTATTTAAAATTATTAAAATGTGTGTCGGTTATAAGCGAAACACAATGTTTACGTCGGTTTAAAAGCGACGCAGGCTTTGTAAATCCGACATCATGTTCAGTGGGTGTCGCAACTCTCTTGTGCGCCACTATATTATATTAAACCGACGCAACAACTGACACTATAAGGCCCTTTTGTAGTAGTGTATATATATAAAATATCCTCAAGTATCATCATTCTCATTATAGTCCTCATCATGTTGATATGTTGCATCATGAAATCCAGGAACGGGTGAGGATCATCATGAAATATTTCAGTATCAAACAACTGTAGAAGAAAGGCAAATTAAAAAACTTGATTAGCAAACATTAGAGGTGCTAAATATCATTTACATTAAGGAAACGTAAGGCCACACTAGATTGATATTTCTAAACAATTAACTTATGAAACCATCAATGTGTAAACAACAAGATAAAGACCTCTACTAATCAAGTTAAATCACCAACGCCATGCAGCATCACAACCTAGCAAAATTACATGTTTAATAGATACCATAATCAAGTTGGCATCAACTGCTTATATGTCATTCATCACTATAAACAACAAGATAAACTTTATAAATAGCAAAGCAACATGATTCTCACACTCTGTAAACAAGGCAGCATGATCATCTGGTTTTTATTACATGTCATATAAGAAAGTAGAGATAGGACATATTGAGTTTTTTCTTTGTTACTTTCTACTTTACTACTTTTTTAATGTCATTATGTTACTAAGTTATCTTGTAAATGCAATTCAATATTTTCTGTGCCTGTGAAGTGTGCATTTTTGTAGCATTTATTGGGGTTTGGAATCTGGATGGAGATTGCAATGGCAGAGTTTTCGGGATTAGCAACTGATATAACCATATATGCATTTACATACCCTTAGTTTAGATCCTTGTTATGTTTTTGAGTGAATTTAGCTTGTTTCACTTAGTTTTATGTTTTTCTTAGGTTTGAAGAGTGAAGATGAAGAAAGAAGAAAACAAAAGCACTTTTTCGATTGAAATGAGTTTAGTATCCTGGAAGCAGGAACTGTTTGTGCAGATTAGTACACTTGAATTAGTTGGGATTTATCTTCAAAACAGTTAGAGAAACAGCTAGAGTTAGTTGGAGTTAGTTGAAGAGGGTAAAATTGTAAAACTGTGCAACATAGTCTCTATATATAAGCATTGTCTTAGAGAGCTTAGAGTGATATGATGTAATATTCTTTTTACTCAATATATACACTGAAAAGTTTATCTCTCTCCCTCTTTTCTCTTCGATTTCTTTAGTTTTTTCTTCTTTAAGATTTCTGCAATTCAATAGCGTTAATATGGTATCTTCGCAGCCATCGGCTCACAGCCATTGTCGATCCTAGTTCTTCCGCTGTTACACGCAATTGAAGAATCCGAGAGGAGTTCGTCATGTTTGTGGTGTTTGTAGTTTCATTCTGGCGATTGCAGTTTCATTAAAGCTGCAAGAATTCCTGGGGCACCACTTAGTATGGGGGTGGAGTCAGTCAACTTGAATTCGAAGAGGTTTGACAAAGGTATTTATAATTTTTTTTTTCCGTTTTGTTATTATGTTATTCAGTTGCTCTTAATCTTGACAATGAATTTGGTTTTGTAATGATATGTGAATTCTTGAGATTTTTCAAATTGATTAGATCACGCCTTTTACTTTTGTTTCGATACGCCAAAAAACGAAAAATTTCGGAATTAACAAGTGTAGAATTTGGCTATGTAAATCCATAATATTTTATACTTTCACCAGGTTAACACTTTGGTAATGAATACAGTGTGTTCTTTAATAAGATTTGCTATCATCCCTTCATCGTTAATATCCTTTTGTTATCTTACAGATAGAAGCAAAGTGAAAAGTTTCGACTCTGGATTCCATGAGCATTTTGAAAGTAGTATGCTTTTCCATATGTGGTTTTTCTCTGATCCTGTTCAACTGATCATTGCAGTTGAAAGATTTGACAACTAAGTTACTAACAAAGCAAAGACTGAGCCATGGTGAGACACAAGCTTTCGGCACACCCTGCAGACTGGTGGTAAGATTTGAAAATTAATATGGTATTCCTATATTTTTGTTTCTTTTTCATTTCAGTTATTATCCTAGCTGATTTCAGTAGAGTTTGATTACTGGTTGGAGCTATAAGCTCTTTGTCCTGTTTTACCAATTAAAATTCGGGGCTATTTAGACATGTTCCAAGTCATGGTTTAACCAAAGATTAGAGATAGTCTCGAGATATTCTTAATTAAAGTGATGTACTTTTGAGCTTTTAGTAGATGTTCCAAGTCATTGTCTAATGTAAGCATGCATGCTTAGCGTCATCCAATATAACTGATTCAAGGATTAAAATGTTCTGATTTGGTGTAGGTAGTCTTGGTTTAGCAAATTGGTAGCGAGATTGCACTCCTCACTACGTTGTAAGTTCGACTGACTCATTCTATAAGAATTGTTTCAGTTTATGTTTACAGTTTCCATTTAGTGTAATCCATCTTCTCAGTTTCTTTTCACAATTGATTTCTATTCCAATTTCGCAATGTTTATATTTTTCACCATGTTGGAAGTTTTAGGGTCTATGATTTTCATTTTTAGTGATGAATGTCCATTTATAGCCATTATTTTTTTAATTTAGATCCTTCAATTTCGAAGCATTGGTGATGGAAATAAATTTGTTGCAATGAATTACAACTCATAAACAAACGTTTCCTGATGTGGTAAAATGGTTTTACCAAATCCTCTTCCTTATAGGTAATAGATCATCTATTATATATAATATGGATTGAATTTGTTTCCTTCATAAACAATTTCTGAAATTCTTTTTCTATTTCTCTCATAATTTCAGTCAACGATGCTAAGCAAAATGAAAACAAGCCCATCAGATTAAGGAAGTCCAATCCTACTCATTGTTCCTTATTGTAGATAGTGTCGTAAGTACATTTTCCACATGTATGTAAATAGTATGACATATCATATATACATGTTTTGTACAGTTTGAAAACCCGCAGCACCGCGCGGGCACTCTTGCTAGTTCTTTCTAAATTTTAGTTAAAAGCACATATAGGGAGCCCATTAAAAATGTTTTAAATATGGAAAACTAATTAAAAGGGCTTGAAAGTTTTGAGTTTTAATGATAAGGACAAAATAAAGGGTAAAGTGAATAGTACCATGATTGACTTTTTAGTGTAAAAATATGATTTTTCATTAAAGTGAACAGTACCGGGAGCTTTTCATTAAAGTTCCCTTAAATATTGTTGGCAAAGTTTTTAAAAACTATATTTGTAGCGAAATACTAAGAAGACTCTCATAAAAGTGGGATTTTCCATTAACTTTCTGCCGCCTCTTGCTTTTGGCTCAATGTTTTATAATATTGACACAAAAATTAACGTAAAACTATGAAACGGCAGAGAGTATATAAAAAGTTTCACTTTGAGAGTCTCACTTTAATGTAAAATTGACGTAAACCTGTATTAGTTATACAGCTCCCCTTTTTAATAAACAACGTCATATAGCTCCCCTTGAATGCAAATTTTCAATAGTATTAATTAGGGAACTTTAACGAAAAGCTCTCGGTACTGTTCACTTTAATGAAAAACCACATTTTTCGCTAAAAATTCAATCATTGTACTATTCACTTTACCTTTATTTTGTCCTTATCGTTAAAACTCAAAGTTTTCAAGTCATTTTCATTAGTTTTCATTATTAATTAACACTAGCAAGGAAACTAATTATATGGGACCCTTCATGAAAAAGAAATTTTATTGTTCAACGGTATTCACACCGACAATAACGCATCCATTTGCTGAGAGAAATTTTTAGTTGTGACGGAAACACAAGTGGTACACTACGTGCTTTAATAGGAGTGGTGATAAATTTTATTTTTTAAGTTATTAACTTTTTAGCACACATATCCTATCATTTGCATAGTGACACATAGTGTACCGCTCCGTGTACCGATCACATTGAAAAATATCTCGTTTGCCGGGATGAAGGGTCTGCTGTCTTCCAATTACATGTCTTCTATGTGTATTTTTACTAATTTTTTGACACTTGTCCATTCACTTATTCTAACGTCTGTTAATTATTATGTATTCCTAATTATAAAAAAAAAATAAAAATAAACACCGGAGAACCACCTACTCCAACCACCCCAGTCACCGCCGAAGCTCATCCTCACCGCCGGCATAGTTCCTTTCCTTTCTCTATCTCTCTCCTCGAGATCTTTCTTTCTTGAATTCTCGCACTAGATCGTGATCCATTCATCCATCCAGTCAAATAACAAATATTTTGTGGAAGTTATCAATCGATTATACCTTCCATTCTCAAATTTCTAACTCCACAAATGTTTTGTGGAGTTGGAAATTTGAGAATGGAAGATGTAGTGAAGAATTCAACAGAGAAAGATCTCAAGGAGAGAGATAGAGGAGGAACTTTGCGGTCGGTGAGGATGAGCTTCGGCGGTGACTGGGGTGGTTGGAATCTTTCCTAAGCGGCAACAACGAACGCAAATACGCCCAGATCTTGCTGTTTCATCTTGTGAAACAGTGGTGGACTCTTTATCAGTGAAATGATCGCAGAGCTGCTGCTGGAAAGAGGACTTGCAGAGGACATTGAGAATGCTGCTGTAAGCATTAATTGGTTCGGAAGGATGCAGGTGAATTTGAACAGTTCCTAAGTGACAACGACGAACGCAAATACGACTTCGCCGACGAGCTTTGTTTTCATCTAATTAAAAGTACATCTGGGCAGTGATTTGTTCATATTCAGACCTTGATTTCCTTTGTGTCCCTTCTCGACAGTTTTTGGTTGCTGCGATTCAGCCTTACACATTTGTGGCTTCTGAGTTTTTTGATCCGAGCCTACGATTCAGTTTTCTTTGCTCTTTGTTATTGGGCAGGTGACACTTGAGATTACTTTGTATTCATTTTTAAGCGAGAGGTTTTAGGTTTAATTTTCTCTAAATGTGAATTTGAATTATATTATTGCTAGCCTATTGTGAGGTTAAGTACATCTCCTCTCTCTTAATGTAGATAATATTACTTGTTAAAAAAAAAAAGTAAGAGATCTTAAAACCGATCATCTCAAAGACCTATCAACCATGCTTCTCCTCTATCACGGTTCGCTCTCTCTTTCATACTCTTTGTTTCCTTCTTTTTACTTATTAAACAACTATTCAAACGCAAATTTTCTTTGAATAGTTTATGGAGATTTATGTTAATTCTCGCAATAAACTATCAAAGTGAGTCGAACTTAAGATTTATTACTTATAAGTGAATATAAATATCATTAGATTTATAGTAAAATTCCTCGACTAAGTAAACGATTTTGGGTCCAACTACAATTTTTTTTATATTATTGGTTTCAATATTTTCCACATGTGAGCATAGTTAGTTTATAGGGCAAACTACATTTCAAATTCTTCAGGTATGGAGTGAATTTTAAACAAGGTCATGAAGGTTTTTTTTTTTTTTTTTTTAATACAATAATTCATACTAAACAATACAATTAGATCGTGGTATAAAGTGGCTGCCGCATAATATATTAAAATTGGATTACTTGATGCCTTTAGTCGGTTTGATTGTTTCATCTTGTTCGATATTCAGAGAGACGATCCATTGATCCACTCATAACCACACTGATATTGTCTCAACTTAACCACGTATTGGTAGATGTTGAGTTTTATTACAAAAGGTCTCGGTAATATTAGGAGTGGAACCATACACTTATATGTTGTATTTTATTTTCTCCCATGGAATGATATCCCTACGCTTGATAAAGTTTTAGATCTAAGCATTGTACTAGATCATTATGGTAATATTGCATCATTATAGGACGTGGGCTAAATTTTTTTTAGGACGCTTGAAGTTTCTTTTGAAGTATTCTTTACATGATGTAATAGTAATTATTTCATTTGGAAGGGGGAGAACTGCAGGATTGAGCATACGAGAAGGATATTTGGAAGGAGAAAGGAATATAAATGAAGAGGAGAATCTTCACGAGGTTCATGTCAGACAGGTTGATATTGAGAGGAATACTGAAGGCGGTTGCGGCTGGCCTGAAACAACCACAAGGTCGCCATGATATACATACTTTGGAACTGCCGTGGTCTTGGGTCGGACACGGTAGTTCGAGCCCTACATGGGTATATATGTAAATATAGACCCTCTGTGGTTTTTCTTTCGGAAACAAAAATGAAAAGCCATAGAATGGAAGGTGTTAGGCGGAGGATGGGTTTCAGACAAGGCTTCGATGTTCAGCTGATTGGGATTGCTGGAGGACTGAGTCTGTGGTGGAACGATCCAATAGAGGTGAATGCTTTGTTTTCCACAAATAATATGATACATACAAGAGTGCGTATTGTGGGAGAATGTGATTGGTTTCAAGCTACATGGATGTATGGAACCCCTTATAAAGAAGAAAAATGAAGATTTTGGAAGTGGGCGATGGAGGTGTTGGAACCTACAAACATGCCATGGTTTTGTGGGGGAGATTTGAACGAAGTAATGTGGGAGCATGAGAAAGCTGGAACAAAGGAGGGATCATGTATCAGATCCAAATTTCTGCAGGAATTCATAGAAAGGATGGAGCTCATTGATTTGGGTTTTAGCGCCACAAGGTTTACGTGGAGAGGAACAAGAAATAATAGACTCATACTAGAGAGACTTGATCGTTGTTTAGTCAATGGCATGTGGCAACTTCAATGGCCTAACACGACGGTGGTTCATGGCACGGTAAGGGGTTCTGATCATTGCCCTTTGATTGTAAACACGGAGCAGATGATGGCAAGGGGACACCGGCTGTTTCGGTTTGAGGCTTTCTGGGCTAAAGAAGAAGGATGTAAGGAAGTGGTCCAGAAAAGCTGGAGTAATCAAATGGAAGGAGATTGGTTACACACTTGGCTGAGGAAGCTAAAGATATGTAAGAGCAATTTGAAGGAGTGGAGTAAGGGGAAATTTAAGGAAAGAAGACAAAAGATTAATATGCTTAATGAGAAACTTGGGAAGTTGCAAATTAAGTGGGAGCATAATGTGGAGGAGAAAAAGGCCATCACAGAAAAAATCAATAAATTAGAAGAGCAGGAGGAATTATTCTGGCAACAAAGATCTGGTATAAGGTGGCTGCAAGCGGGAGACGCCAACACTGCCTTTTTTCATCAGTCAACTATACAACGAAGGAGATATAACAGAATTGCGAAGATTTGTAATAGTTAGGGGCATTGGGCAGATAATCAAACATGGATAAGAAGAGCGGTGGAGGATCACTTTCTAAAACTTTTCTCTACTGGCGGACAACGTGATTGGGGAGATATTCTTGATTGTGTTAGCATGATTGTTACGCCGGAAATGAATGAGATTCTCAACAGAAATATTGAGGAAGAGGAAATTAAAGATGCAGTTTTTCAAATGGGCACTTTGAAAGCTCTAGGCCCTGATGGATTTCAAGGCGTGTTCTATCATTCGTTTTGGGATATTATTTCGCGGGAGGTGAAGGGGATGGCAGCTGATTTTATGAATGGAAGAACAAGCCCGCGAAAGCTCAACTCAATGAATATTGGTAAGCCATTTCCGCCCAATCAGTTTGTGTAACTATTCTTATAAAGTTCTTTCAAAATTTTTGGCTAATAGACTAAAACCTTTACTTGCGAATATAATCTCTACAAGTCAAAAATGCCTTTGTGGAAAGTAGGCAAATTCAAGATAATATTATTATAGCTTCCATTTCTTAAAGCTTGGGAAGGCGAAGAAGAATTATGAGCTTGGAATCAAATTGGACATGAATAAAGCTTATGATCGGGTTGAATGGGATTTCCCTATGGCAGTAATGGTGAAAATGGGTTTTGACAGTAAATGGGTGGATCTGGTGATGAGCTGTGTTACAACTGTGGAGTTTTCAGTATTAATTAATGGGCAACCTGGGAGGAGGTTCAAACCATCCCAAGGGTTTAGGCAAGGTGATCCCCTCTCGCCATATCTTTTTCTTATTGTGAGTATTATCTCTGTTACTGAGAAAGGCCTCTGATATGGGATACGTTGAAGGGGTGAAAATTTGTGCTAATGGGCCTTGCCTCTCTCATTTATTATTTGCAAATGATACATTGATTTTTCTAAAAGCAACAAGAAGTAACTGTCAAAATGTGGTCAAGATTCTTAATGCTTATTGTAAAGCGTTTGGGCAAGAAGTTAATTTGCAGAAGTCAATTGTCTATTTTGGAGCCAATACACCAAGGATGATCCGAGAGGAATTGTGTGGGATTTTGGGAATGCCTAAAGTTGATGATCCTGGCCGCTATTTGGGTGTTCTGGCTCTGTGGGGACGCTCAAAAAATGAAACTTTGGGGTATGTTAAAGAAAGGATTTTGAGGAAGATTCAAAGATGGAAGCAGCAATTTCTCTCTCAGGCTGGCAGAGAAATCTTAATCAAGGCAGTGGCACAAGCAGTCTCGGCTTATCCTATGTCTATCTTTAAATTTCCTGATAAGTTATGCAAAGAAATTGATGCAGCGCTTGCAAAATTTTGGTGGGGACGAGAATGAGAATGAAAGAATAATACATTGGATTTGCTGGGAAGAAATGGGATATGTTAAAGGTGAGGGGGGAATGGGTTTTAGAAATCTAAAGGATTTCAATCTTACCCTACTAGCAAAGCAGCGTTGGAGACTTATTCATGAACTTGATAATCTTTGGGCTAAAGTGTTGAAGGCGAGATATTTTCGTCATGCTTCGTTTTGGAGGCAAAAAAGGGTGGGCGAGCATCTTGGATTTGGTCAAGCTTGTTGGAAGGTAGGGAGATTCTTAGGGAAGGTGCCCATTGGCAGTCCGTGAGCGGACATCAAACCAAGTTGTGGGTTGATAAATGGTTGTCGGAGATTACAAATGGGCATCCGAATCTTGTTGATGGAGTGTGTGTTGATAAAAATCAGAATGTGGCATCAATTATTCAGGAGGACACGAGAAGTTGGTGCTTAGACTCTATTTGGAATTTAATTTCAGAGGAGGAGTGTTGGCAATTGAAGCAACAAATGTAGGAGATTCTGAATCTAATGACAGATTGATACGGCCAATGGAGAAGAAAGGAAATTTCTCTATGAAGTTAGGATACAGATGGATTCGAAGCAAGAAAATGAGGAGCTAGAATCAACGGCCGTCTTCTTCGTGCATGACAGATCCGTTAGTGTGGAACGGGATTTGGAGTCTTGAGGTTCCGCCAAAAATTAGGAATTTTATTTGGAGAGTAGCGAAAGGGGTAATTGCAACGCAGGCAAATTTATTCAAGAAGAAGTGTGCTCCAACACTGGGATGCCCAATTTGTAATGAATATGAGGAGACTGTGGAGCACATGCTCCTTAAGTGCCCATGGGTGGAGCCGGTTTGGTTTGAAGGTCCGCTTGGCTACAAGATTGATAGATGTTCAATAACAAATATCAATGCTTGGTTGATGGAAATGTTGAAAGTGAACTATGCAACAAAAGAGGATAGGAAGAGATCTATAACATTAATGGCTTTCACGTGTTGGCATCTATGGAAAGCTCGGTGTAAAGCTGTTTTTAATCATCAAAATCCATCTCCTTCTCAAACTATTCATGCTATCACTTGTGCCAGTATGACTTTCCGAACGGCGAAGGAATTAATAAGTGTCCAGCAATCCCCAGGTATGGAAAATCAAAGGATGAGGATACCCTGGTCTCATCCCCCTTCACAAATGAAGAAAGTGAATGGTGATGCAAGTTGGAAACTCAGGAGTAATGAAGGATATGTGGGCACTGTGGTTAAAGACTCACAAGGAAGATGCAAGAGAATGGAAAGGAAGAAAGTCCGTACTTCGAATGCTTTGATGGCAGAGGCTAAGGCGGTGCTTCAAGGTTGTCTAAATGCAAAGCAAAGGAATTATCCCTGCATAATTGTGGAGTCTGAATCAAAGCAGGTAATTTCGGCTCTTAATGAAGGAAAGGAAAATTGTAGCTGGGAAATTTTTCCCATTGTCAATCGTATAGTAGATGTTGGGAAATCTTTCCAGATTTGTAAATGGTCTTGGATGCCAAGATCAGCTAATGAAGCGGTAAATTTCGTCGCAACATATGTGGGTACGGAGAGGGCCGAAGAATGTAGCATTGACAGACCACCATCTTCATTGGTTAGAATATTAAACAAGGATAGATTGCCATCTCCTCCTTCGTAAGTGGTTTATAGGAGTGGGGAATGATGCTTGGTTTGTAGTTTTGGCGTCTACTTGTATTCGCTACTCCTTTTTGTTTTGTTAATCCTGTTAGCCTTGTCTGGCTTTCCTGATGTACTTCGGCTGTTGTTGTGTTATGGAATGCATTTCCAGTTTCTTCCAAAAAAAAAAAAAATGGAAAGAAACAATGAAAAAAGGTTGAAGAGAAGCTTGAAGACCATGTTAAAACTCCAATCTTCCCTTCCAACTTGTCGAATGAATCATATGACGAATATTTTGGTGATTATATCTCAAACATAGCTACAAAAGGATTTCCACAAGACCAACCATTGTGGGAAATTCATGTTATAAAATACCCAAATAGCAATGCAGCTGGTAATGTAATATTCAAGTTGCACCATGCATTAGGTGATGGCTACTCTCCCATGGGCTCTCTTCTCTCCTGTCTACAAAGGGCTGACAATCCTTCTCTTCCACTAACTTTTCCTTCACGGCTGCCATCAGAAACGAAGAGTGAAAATGTTATTACCAAAACTATCTCATCCTTGTTGAACACCGTATCCTATTTTTGGTGGGGCGCATTTCAAAGAGCGTTGGGAGGGCAGATGATCAATCACCAATAAAATCCTCGAACAATGGACTTGAGTTCGCACCAATTACAGTATCAATTATGATGACCTCTCTTGATCGAATCAGATTAATTAAGAGCAGGCTTGGAGTGGTAAGTCTCAGGTTTTCTCTGCAATATTTTGGTTTATGCATGTTTACTCGCTATATACGTAATTATTTGTCATGTGTCATTTTACTTAACTCTAGCTAACTTTTACATTAATGGTTACTTTTCAATTTTGAAAAAAATTAACTAAGATTAAATGAAAAAACACGTGACAGATGATTAGGTGTATAATGAACATACACCAAAATTTAGAGTCGTGAGCAAAATGCTTCCTTTTTTCATTCTAAAACATGGGAATATGTTTTCATGACCTTCCATCTCATGTTGAAAACAAAAGGATATGTTGTCGCTTCTTTTTAAGTGATTTATTCTTCGAACTGAATATAAACTTATTCTGTGGTCATAGGATGAGGGCATGCAGAAGACTAAAACTGAATATATATTCAGCTAGGCTAACTGCTTGCTTGCAAGTCAATCTCAATGCCTTAATGTAAACCTAAAACCGTCTGAATGCCGTTCCCCTTGCGTGGCAGGAATGATTTTATTAGCCACTAAAATCTAAAGAACATTTACTTTAGAAAGTCTAAACTGCCTAATTCTTTTTTCTTTTTAAAAATCTAAAGTACATTTACTTAAGAAAGTCTAAACTGCCTAATTCCTCTTTCTTTTTTCAAAGTCAATGTGCCTACTTCATCCTAAATTCCTAACTAGAATAATCTGACCTATTGAAGCTAATGAAGAAGTCATGAAACTATGACTCTCAAATCTCAAATTTGTTTAACTATCCTTTAAAATAACACATAATTTATCAATAAATTTCACCATAATGGTCTTGATATTGTTTTTTTTTTAGTACATCGATATTTTTTACACAAGGAAAAGGGAGAGTTCGGCTAGCCACACAATGGGCACCCTAATTTAATATCAAATTTGCCATCCACGATATTCGAACCTAAGACCTTTCACTTCTAAGCGAAGAGGAATACCACCAAATCGTAGTAGTGAGTGTTTGGTCTTGATATTGTTGAAGCTCAAGGTGAACAGTTAAACTGGGGACTTGGGTTAATCAATAAATTTTACCATAATGGTCTAGATATTGTTTAAGTTTTTAATTTTTTTTAATATCCACGTGGGTCTAGATTGACATGTGGTGCCTAGTTATTGTCCACGTGGGCATCACGTCACAGGTTAACAACTGTTTTAACAAACAACATAATGGATGTATGAAAGTGTCCCAGAACTATGACTTTAGGTACCAGATTGGGACAAAAAAAACTTGATGCATGAAATGTTGAAAACCAATAAACTTCAGGGTAGTAAATTGATATTAACCCTAGAATAAATACACACACAACATTGCAAATTACCAAACACCACATTGTCAAATTGGTAAGAAATTGTAACATAGTTAACTTAGTTACTATCATAGACGATAAATGACATTCTTACCGGGGTGGTCTTTCTTCGTGCTCGACTATATATGCAAGAGATGAAGCAAAGCTCAAGGGAAGCGCATAGCACAGCATTGGTTTTACTAAATACAAGGATCGTGGCAAATTATACGTCGATTGAAGAAATGGTCAAACCCGACAGCAAAAGCCCATGGGAAACCGTTTTACATTCTTGCAGGTTCCATTCCCAAGTTGACTGAATTCTCAAATGTGCTTAACTTTGTCTGGAAGACACAAAAAATAATCAAGCAAAAAAGAAATTATTCAGCTATTTATTTCACTAGTGGGCTATTGAAGATGCTAAACAAGTTTAGAGGCCACGAGGTTAGTAAATAAGGACTCGTTCGGTACACATAATTAGATTGAATCAGAGAATTTTCAAATTTTAAGATATATTGAAGATGGATGTTAATGACTTTCATTTGGAAGGGATCAGAACAGGATTGGCTATGAAGAAAATTCATCCCTTCTAATCCTACTATTTTATGAAGGTTTAGAATGAACAAGTTCTCTTCATGAGTAATTTATCTTCAATTCTCTAGGTGGTCGTAATTATATTATTTCTCTTGTTAACATACTTTAAATTTAATATTAATTCCATCCAATCATGTGCACCAAACTAGCCTAAGAAAATGCCTGTATACTTCATATATACAACATTTACATAAAAATTATAATGCTACTGGTGGTGCAGGCAGCATGAAGATACATCCTTACAACATTAAAGAACTCGAGCATGGTGATCACAAATATGATTGGCCCGGTGGAACAAATGTCTTTAGCAAACCATCAAATTAAAGGCTTATACTTCATATAGTTGGGACACCTAAGGTAAACCAGATATTACTATATCATGCATACATGTACGGTCTCAAAAAATTTGGAAACAATATTCATTGTCCCGTTTCCATAATCTGATACATAGCAACTTAAAGTTTGGTTTGATTAACAAGGCCTGTGTAGTGTTTTTGTGATTGTCATGTTCGCTTTCTAGTAGCTTTTCACAAAATGATACTTGAAGAATTGTTTTGCAAAATGAAAACAACAAATAAAACACTTTTCATTTTTATGATGAGAGAATAAATCTTTGGATCTTCAATGAGTAAATGAATTTATTGTATATTTTATATAAATATATTTTCATATATATATATATATATATATATATATATATATATGTATGAGCAAATCTTCAGAATTCGCAAAAATGAAGTACAAGAAACTGAGAGAAAAAGAAGAGAGAGAAAGTTCTAAAATCTGTGCGGTTTGTTATTTCTTTTCTTAACCACTGATCAAGAACCAGGATCTTCTCTTGAGCAAAGGGTGAGGATCCTCATGACCAGGCTCATCGGGCCGTTGAAATTGTATCCAACGGTTACAATTATTATAACTTTTAGAGGGACCCTCTGTTTGTAGCTGTTGGACAAAATTTCAACGGTCCGATGGGCCTAATCATGAGGATCCTCACCCTTTGCTCAGGAGAGGATCCTGGTTCACTGATCAATACACTCTTGGCTATTTATAGTTTTACATATTTGGTAACTACCTTGCTTAACATATAAGCTACCTTACACCTTCTAATCTATTAACACTTGGCAATCTAGGATCTTTACATTTGTCATTACAGTAATACTGTTATTAACCTTCCTCTTTCTTGTTCATATGGATTGCTCAAATTTGTTTCCTTTTAGTATTTTGTCAATAAATGCCTCCTCAGTGAGGTTATTTGTGAGTCTCTCCTAGTAAGTATTTTAGTTTTAAGTTAGTGTGTTCTTGGCTCCCCTTGGATCTACTACATTGTTTGTGGTAGCTTCGCTAATGGTGTTGAGCACAAAATTCATGTTAGTATGGATACTATTTGGTTTGTTGTCAATTCACCTTCGGAGTCAGCGCTTCTTGTTGTCAAAGAGTATCTTTCTTCTCGTTATATTGCAGTTTGGGCTAAGCCACACAAATACACTGTTATATTATTCAAATATCGAACTAATAAGTGCAGAAGCATATTACTTTAGTCTAAAAAAGGCTTTTCAATTGCACTGTACAAATGAACAGTGTTTGGAGCCGAATTTCACTTTATTTGCAAAATTGCCACCACCCTTCACTACTGTTCAGATTGGAATTTCTATTTATTTACGAAATTGCCACCGCACGGTAGAAGAGCGCCCACGCGTCAATCATCGTGCAATACTTTTCTGTCTCTTTCATTCCCTCTTTTTCTCTCCCGACTCTCTCTGTAAACATCCATCCCCCATCCCTCCCTTTTCTCACTCTGTAATTTCCCTCAGATCCCTCACCGATTCTCTTTCTCTCCATTCTCAGTCTCGCCAGTCGCGAACTCCTTGACAGCTCACCATTCTCACTCTGTATGTTCGGTTGAGAGAAGTCATTCAACCACAGAAACGAGGTGTGAAGGTGTGGACTTCACCAATTCTGCGCTTTCTTTTCCAATTAATATCTGAAAATTGACAATTTAAAAATTTTTGTTTTATCAGAAACGATCGGAGGAAGTGGGAAATGGCGAGCACAGTGGACCCAATTTCATGGCAAGTTGGTTTAAAGCAGTTCCAAAATTTGGGATCGTTTCAGATATTTTTAGGTTTTTCTGATTCTTGAAAAAACCATGGTTTAGAGTAAATTCATTATGTTTTAATTTTTATTGAATTCAGGTAACCATCTTCACTTTTTCGGTTTGATTTAAAGGAATTTTTTAGGCAGAAAAGCTAGGGCTTTCTAGTGAGTTCTTCGGGTTCTACATCCGGGTGGCTTTAATTTGTTTAAATTTGGGGTTTTTGTGATTTGGGACTTATAAATGGTTTGAAATTTACGTTTTTCTAATTTCAGTTCCCACTCAGAAGTTTGTACTGCCTCATCATTAGAACTGTTTCCTTCTGCTCTTCTTCTCGAAACAAGGTCGCAGATCCACAGGCCATCAAGGTATGTTATTTAATTATATAATTATATATTGTATATGTATGTATTGTATTATGCATGTGTGTGAATGCGTTTTTCTCTGTTTATCTGTATTGGTTTTCTTCTGATTTAGTTAATGGACTTTGTTTTTATTTCAGATAATTTGGTTCATGCTAAAGTTATTGAACGTATGATGGAACCAGTGATCTTTCAAAAAGGTTGGTTCTTCTATATTTTTATCCTTTTGGTCGTTTTGAATGGACTTCCTGTATTCTTAATGAAGCTAAATTGAATAGCTGTTTTTCGTATACTGTTTTTGCTTTGTTAAATTAGTTATTTTTTTTGTTGAAAAATGTTATTTGGTTTTGCAGATCAAAGTTTTTCAGCAAGAAAATTATCTGTCAAATTAAATTTATTGTTATAATTCTACATGTTCTTGGTTTGCATTTATTTTACTTGATCGTTGGAGCTCTATATTTTTCCCACACAGTCACTGTGCTTATTTGTGTGGAGCTCAGTTTTGGTGATGTTTGGTACCCAACAATGTTGCAAGAAAAACAATGAGTGGAAAAAGATGAAATTGGATTTTGTATTTGTCTAATTTTTGAAGCAGTGCTGAAATCCAGTGGTTTATTTGACTGTATATATTTGATTCGAGTACAGCTTTTGCCATGGTTTTGTATTCAGTGTGTATCCAGCTGGAAAAAAAAGGAGAGATGTGAAATTCATAAACCATTTTCATTTGGGTAAAATTAGTTTTCATTTTTTTTGTGGTCTGTGGAGATTGGTTTTCTGTCTTAATTTTTTATTGAGATGTTTTTCACAATTGGTAGTTTCAGATTCGTTCATGTTTCATGCTTTTGTGTAACTGAACTAGGGTTTATTAAACTCATTGGCACTTCGGATTTCCGGTGGACTAACCACGCCGGATTAGGAGAGATCTGCTGTTTGGCTCCGTTTCCGGGATCCCATTTCCTGTTCGGACTTCAAATTCCCCTAGATTTTTATTCTTTCTTTTGTTTGTTTTGTTTGATTTGTTGTGTATAATTATGGTTAGGATTGCTCCTGGGAGATTAAGATCTGCTTCTGCTTCGCTTTTCTTGGATAATTGGGTTTTGTTTGGTAGCGGTTTGGTTGGTACAGATCTGTTTGGTAACCATATTTGCATATCTGTTTGGCATCAGGTGTGCTTTTTCTAGCAGAAATCAACCAATAGATCTACGTAACTTCACCATTTGATTTGATCTGCTTACCTGTAATTGTTTTGTTAACCCTAAGCCGTAATTTTGGAAACAAGAGCTATGATTTTTGTTTGGATCATGTAATTGATATGTGATCACCATGAATTAGTAGTTGATGTTTTGGTTTTTTATTCTATGATCAGAAGTCAGAGGTTGTCTTGACCTTACTTTAGACTAAAGATTGTTAAAGGCAGAGGCTGGGCTCTAAACTATTGACTCTTTAAAAGAAAATTTGAAATTTAATGTCATTATATCAAGCCGTTACCTAAGTTTTCTCATCCTAATCCCTTGCATTCAGTTACCTGTCCATCAGAAACTACCATTCAGACTCACAATAGATTATTAATAAAAATGAATTCACCATGCATTCCGAAAGATAACAGAAGTAAAAAGTTAGTATCTAATTTAGTGTTCTGTAATTTGAGAACTAGGGTTTTGTTTCTTTAGAATCTTTAGGGGTATTTGTATTTACTCAGAGTTCTCTTTTTTTTTTCTTTTTTTTTTTCTGGAACAAATTGCTTTATTTTAAGGTTAATTAGTTACTTTCAGTTTTTTTATGAGCTTTGAATTATTGGAGCTCTGGACTGCAAATTGTTTATGGTAGCTATTTTGAATGAAGCATAAAGGTCTAGCCTTCTAGGTGATGGTGGTTAATTAGTTACTTTCAGTTGTCTTATGAGCCTTGAATTATTGGAGCTTTGGACTGCAAATTGTTTATGGTAGCTATTTTGAATGAAGCATAAAGGTGTGGCCTTTTAGGTGATGGTTGTTTTAGTATCACTATAAGCAGCATGATTATATTATTTGCTACTAACTGAGAGAGTGCACATGCAATTCAAGCCCTTAACGTGTTCTTTATTTTTTTGATTGAAAATCATGTTTTCGTACCCTATGTTTCCACTTTTAATTAAGGAAGTGGTGAGGTGTTGGTTTATCTATTGATGTGTTATCTGATTCAATGTTTGGGTGAAGCCTAAATCAGTTGTGGCTCTTGCTGATTGTTCACATGTTCTCGAGCATAAATCAATAAATCTTAGAAAAAAGCATTTTCTTTGGTACCTGTACACAGTTGAATTTTTTTTTTTCATAACTTTTTCAGGTGGTTCTTTTCCGTGATTTCAAAAATTGAGGATCCATTTGAAAGACAGTAGTACTAATAAAAAAATAGGGTTTAGGTACTTTTAATCATAATCCATGCCTTATGCTTTCATAATTCATCATTCCAGCATTGTTTTCTATCTTAATTCTTGCACCAGTTGTTACCCTTGACAAAATCACGTAGAATTCATATTCTTTGGAATGATTCAAAATGATATCATGTGAAGAAGTTTCATCACTGCTTTGATATCATGACTTTCAATGTGCTTAAGAGCTTATGTGCAGTTGCATTTATCTCTGTGCACTGCAGTTGATATCATGACTTTCAAAGTACAAGTTTGATGGTTTTAAAATTTTAATTGTGGAAATGGGGTTGAATTGATTATGTTATTAATTTAGCCCAGAAAGATTGAAGACTTTGTGTTTATGCTTGCAAGCTTGGTTTTTGGTCAGGGAATTAATTTTGTGTTTATGGTTCATGTATTATTAAAGTTTTTGTATAGTTTTATATAGGGTTGCAGATGCTTATGGAAGTACAAGAATTTGTGCGTACTGAACTTGATAATGAGTTGCCGATAGATAACAGCCCTGTAGTTTATCGGAGTTTAGAGCGAGTTCATTGAACTCTTTAACTCAAACCCATAGAAATAGCATTGTTTTTTATCTTAATTCTTGCATCAGTTGTTACCCTTGACAAAATCACGTAGAATTCATATTCTTTGGAATGGTTAAAAATTATATCATGTGAAGAAGTTTCATCACTGCTTTGATATCGTGACTTTCAATGTGTTTAAGAGCTTATGTGCAGTTGCATTTTTCTCTATGCACTGCAGTTGATATCATGACTTTCAATGTACAAATTTGATGGTTTTAAACTTTTAATTGTGGAAATGGGGTTGAATTGATTATGTTATTAATTTAGCCCAGATAGATTGAAGACTTTGTGTTTATGCTTGCAAGCTTGGTTTTTGAGTGATTTTTGGTCAGTTGGGTTGCAGATGCTTTTGGAAGTACAAGAATTTGTGCTTTTGTGGATACAAAGAATTTGTGCGTACTGAGCTTCATAATGAGTTGTCGATAGATAACAGCCCTGTAATTTATTGAAGTTTAGAGCAAGTTCATTGAATTCTTTAACTCAAACCCATAGAGATCTGTGAACTCTGCACCAGAATCCAGTGACCATGATATGGACACTTGGACATCTATATATATGTAAGTTATTGTAAATATGTTAGACATTGTAAATGTGGTTGTAGATAGATTTTCACATTTATGTAAATATGTTAGTCATTGCAGTTTTTGGTCTTTTTTTACTGAAATTGTTTTGGTCCCTGCCACTAAACTCTGATTTTTGCTATTAATTGCTGCTGAAAGGTGACTTTTGCTATTAATTTTTTACCCTTTATATTTATGCTGCTTTTGGATTCCATTTGAATTAAATAATGTAGTTAATCTTGATATGAATTCTCTCAGCAACAATAATTAGGGATTTTAGTTTAAATTATTACTGATTTGTTCTTGATCTGGCATTGAATCTTTCTTAATTTGGACTGCAGGTGGTTCTGACGCGGAGGAGAAGCTGTAAGAGGTTATGATCTTGCTGCAGTTAAGTACAACTGTTCTTCAACTCATAACTTTCTGGTAAGGTTCCAACTGTTAAAGAGTTTTATGATTTTGTAAAAGCTTTTTTGCAGCAGAAGCTTGGTCTTTTTGTAGTTGCGTTATTACACTGTAACTTGAGTTAGTATGGGTTTCTTGCTAACTGATATGACTTAGGAATTCTAAAAGCAATTGCATTTTATAATATACAACTTCAGTTAGTATCAGTTTCTTAATGAGTGGCATGTGAATTCTTAATTTAATTTCGAAAGGAGATCCGTTTAAAGTTGGTGCTATGTGATGAAGTTAACATTCGGTTTTTTATTATATACTGGTGGTGAACATTTTTAGCATATTGCTTGACAAAGATTTATCATTTTCTATAAAATAAATCTTCATTCTCACCATGTTGTTGATGTTTTTTGTAATTTGAGTTTATAGTGCTTCTAGATGCTATTTTAATTTAGGAATTTGAATAATTGTTTTAATTTCGGTTAATGCAGGATTTGAAATTTGTGATGATCATTTTCGTATTTCTATAAATTTTGAGAGAGAAAAAGAATGTGAAAAACCACATTAGTCTCTAGGTATAAATCACATTAGTCTAATTATGGCTAGGATAAAAAACCATGTGATAAACTATGGCTTTTCAATTATTTTATCATGCATCTATAAACCAGAGGTCCGATTAGCAAAACAAAATTTCTCACATACCTGTAGTTTTCTTGCACTTCTCTCAGCTATAGACTCCAGCACATGATCATATTAGTCTTTTTCTTTGCACATCCAATCTTGCCTATTATTACACCGTTGCCCGAGTGTTCCACGCAGAACAAAACGGATTCCTACAGCTCCTTAAACTATGCATTAGGAGATTTTCACAACCACACTAGAAATGAATAGGATATGATTAGAACTTCTGGAGACTGAGTCTTTCAAATAATATATTCAGCTTTATCCAATTCAATTTAAAATGTACAATCCCCGAATTTGAAAGATGCTGAGTGTATTTCTTTCGTCAGCATGAAAACTTCTCTTCCCCATAAATTGTGCTACTTTTGTAATTAAGGCAAAAGAGAAATAGAATTGCCAAAACACTACTGCATCGTCGGGTCTAAATCTTTAAGACACAGTTAGGTTGATTTAGGAAAAGTTTAGGACAAAGTTAAGTCTTCATTCTTCAAAAATCAGAAAGGTGACAATGTAGTAAGGGTGTAAGATTTGCCCAGGATCAAGCAAAAAGAGGAATACATTCAGCATTTACACACTAAAGTAGGCCAAGAGTGAAAACCAACCAGCAAAGATTATGGTAATTCACTAATTTAAACATAAACCAGCTTTGAGAGTGATACTCACCCATTGTTGGTTTTCCTTGCGAGCATATTTCCTACCCAAAGTTTCCCAAACTGTTCTCAAACCACTGCATCAGCATATCTTTCCAACTAATAACAGTCTCTGGTGCTAGAACATCTTCTAACTTCATTCTAAAAAAATAGATTCATAAGTAAAGACATCTAAAAGCAAGTAAGTAAACAGTTTAATGAAGAGGAAATTTAGAAGTAGAACCAAAGAAACCACAGTCCAACTTTCGCGTACCCTCTGGCATAATTTAATATCAGAAACTGTCTCTTGAATATAGAAAATTAATGGATCATTTACATAAAACTCACAAATTATGAGTGTTATTGCATATGCACATACTGCTCCTAAATACTAATCAATCAGTATAATTTGCTTTTGGAAAACTAAGTTTAATTCTGGATAGGAGGTAGGTAGGGATTAATTCTGAGAATCGTTACCCCATGAGGATATTCACAATTAATGGTGAAAGTTATTTTATTTTTTAAATTATCTCATGAATAAATCTGTTGAGGGAGATGATAGTTTTCTTAAAAATAGCATCAGAGGGGAAAATGGATATTGAATTTTTAGGTGGTTGTTTGTTTCTGCATTTGCATCTTTCTGATTTTTCCTTTGCTGTGTGCTAATCTATTATCGAAGTAACATTTACAATTACCTTGGGCAGTTTTATAATAAACTGGAGGAAAAGATACATGCAAAGGAGATGGAGAAGAATAATTTGCAAGCCAAGCATGAGGTGGTATTCAATCAATGGTGGTCAACTGAAACCTGTGTGTGTAAGTGCATTCTTATTATGAATGTTGTCTGTTCTTTTACTGGAAACTCTAGAAGCTGACATTAGGATGTTCAGGAAGAAACTGACTTAAAACAACTCCAATGCCAATCTTCTATCAAGAGCCTCCACCTCCTAAAGCGGACATTTTTTTTGAGAAGAAACAAACATTTTATAAAAGAACAGAGAAATACACAGAAGTGGATAAGAAATCCACCAAGAACAAAAACAAGAAAATCTCTCAAGAGGATCTGGCTACAGTAACAAAACCTAAACCTAAATCACTTTACTACTGCTAATATATCCCACAGTAACTGAGAAAGAGAGTAATTTTTAAAATCATTTGAAATTGAAGCCCAGAAGGCTGCCCAGGAAGGTATTCTTTTTTTCTTTCAAAATCACAAATGGCATGATGTATATTATTTTGTTCATGTGCAATGTCCGGTTCTCTGGTGAATCTAATTTCATGTTTTAGTTTGGAGAACTCTTAATTTTTGTCATATATAGAAAAGTGGTGTGGCTGTTATATGATTTGCTGACAAATAGTGCTTTTAGCACTACCTCCTCTCTCACTGAGCCCTGGCTCAACCCCTCCTCCGCCGCCGCTAACCTGCACCCTCCACTGCCTGCACTTCGAATCATAACTCTCAACTCAAATCCCTTTTAGTTTATTTCCTCATAATTATTGTTCGACTTGATTAAATTTTGTTTTCTGTTCGGTGTATAATCAGGTGCTCCGGGTCTGCATTAACTACCATTTGGATCATGTGAATGACAACTTTCATGTATATTTCGAATAATGAGTAGTTTATTGCTGTTAATCTTTTGATCACTGTGTATGTTGCTAATTTACCTTCTCAAACAACGTACATGTAAACATTGATATATAAAACTTATTTATATGTTAATAGTATGGTTTCTTTACTTTTGAGTTTGGTTGAACAACATTTTCTACTTTCTAGAGTTCATCCTCTTTATTTTAGCCCAGGCCGTCCTTAATCTACATATATGAAATGTGTAAAATTACATCTGTTCTCAAGAATGAACCTGTTTTGTTCCATCCTTCTCTTAAGGATTATAATTTATTTAGAATTTATAAGTTTTCTCTCTTTCGAGCTCTTTCAGGTTGCTTTATGTTTCGAATTAGTTGGATTTAGTATTCTTCACAAGCTTTGATAATTGTTTAATTTCTAAGTTTTGTTTCATGCATGGTTGATTTACAGTTTGACATTCTCGACGATGATGATAATGGAGTTCAGGATTATGATTCGCCCCGAACAAGAAGGACGGATATGTTGTCTATGCCAACAAGGGGTAAGGTGAGATATAGTTTTCGTCATGTCTTTATAGTAGCTAGGCATTTTTCAAGGAATTTTAATTGCTGCTGCATTGTTGAATACATTAAGAATGATGCGATAAACCGGAGACAGAGTCATCAGCTTATGGATTGTTAACGCATCCAATGTGTTGTAATCTTTTCGCTACTTAAACATGTTAAGAATCTATTCAACTTAATGTATTCATAATTGTGTTGAATTTATTCAACTTAAATGTGTTTTATTCATTCGATTACACCTGAATCAGCTGGTTCCCACATCAACGCGCGGGCGTAATTTCTAGTTTTGTCTATAACGTCATGCCATTGTCAGTAAAATTAAAAAGACATGCCGCTAAATCGTGTGCCATTCCTAAGCTTGATAAGTTTTAGCCCTAAGTATTGTACAACATCCAAGTATTAGGGACGTTTGAAGTTTCTTTTGAACTACTCTTCACATGATTCATTCTAAGAACAATTAATAATTATTTAATTTGGAAATAGATTGAAAATAATGGAAAGAAACGGTGGAAAAAGTTTGAAGTGAAGCTTGAAGACCATGTTATAACTCCAATCTTCCCTACCAACTTGTCGAATGAATCATATGACGAGTTTTTTTATGACTATATATCAAACATAGCAACAAAAAAGATTTCCACTAGATCAACCACTGTGGGAAATCAATGTTATAAAGTGCCCAAATAGCAATGCAACTTGTAATGTAATATTCAAGTTGCACCATGCATTAGGTGATGAGTACTCTCTCGTGGGCGCCTTTCTCTCCTGTCTACAAAGTTCTATCAATCATTCTCTTTCCCTAACTTTTCCTTCACGACTGCCATCTCGGAGCCTTAGGCGCTGGTAATGTAACAATGTTGATCTCACATTTAACAGAGTTAAGTTAGAGGACACGTGTTGAAATATTAAATATTGTATAGGAGACATGGAGACGGACATGGAATTGGGGACAACAGACCGGGGTTAAATTTAAGAACTCTTTAAGCTTTTGTCATTCTAGAAGCAAGATAAGAAGTGTGATTGGAGATTCTTCTTACTAAATTTTAGTTAAAAGCACATATAGGGAGCCCATTAATTGCTCTAATATTCTCGGCGAAGTTTTCACAAACTATATTTGTTGAGAAATGCTAAGGAGACTCCCCCAAAAGTGAGACTCTTTACTTGACATCTAATGCTTTTTGCTCAATATTTTATAATGTTGACACGAAAATTAACGTAAAGTTGTGAGGTGGCAAAGACTCTATAGAGAGTTTCACGTTGAAAGTCCATAAAAAATTTCACTTTACCGTAATATTGATGTAAACCTGTATTAGTTATACAGCTCCCCTTGACGTTAACCTGTATTAATTATACAGCTCCCCTTACGTACCAAATTTTAACGGTATTAATTAACATTGACAAGGAAACTAATTATATGGGACCTGTTATTAAGAAGATATTATTTTGTTCAACGCTATTAACACTGACATCATGCAAATTGATGAAAGTTTTATGAGTCCAAGTTAATGGGTGAGAAAAAGGGGACGCAAAATTCGAACATAAACCAAGATGGAGATTTGGGAAGAGGGACTGGAGCCAGTGAGCCCTACTGGCCACTATTTCAACAGCTCCGTTTTATCGATATCAATTCTTGGTATTTTGGAATTTGAAATTCCAATTGATGACTCTCAATTTCTGTCGTTGCTCGAGAACGTGTTCCTGCCCATCAACCCACGCTTCTCCTCTATCATGGTACGCTCTATCTCTCTATCATACTCTCTGTTTCCTTTCTTATTAAACAACTTTTCATAAGAAAATTTTGTTTGAATAGTTTACTTGAAGGTTGGAGATTTATGTTGATCCTCACAATAAACTATCAAAATAAGTCAAACTTAAGACCTATCACGTATAAGTGGATATAAATATCATAAGATCGTAGCGTTGGTGACAAAACTATGTAGTATTTTTTTCAACTTTTTTATGCAACAATTTCACTAGATCGCAGTGAGGGTTAAGGGAAGGCTATGCATTTAGGCCAGTTCACTACAACAGAGTGATATTTTTTTGGGAAATACCTAGAAATAAGACAGTTTCTTAATCTTGGGGCATAAATATAATATTTCAAATGTGCACACACCATGCAAAAAAAAGAGACATAAGTAGGATTGTCCTACACCTTGAAATGACTTAATTGCCCTTGTATATAAATGGGTTATTTGCTCCCATTTTCTGATTTCTCTCTCTCTACTCTCTCTCTCCCTCCCTCCCTCCCTCTCTCCCTCCCTCCCTCCCTCCCTCTCTTCTCTCACTTTCTCCCTCACGCACTCTCTCCCTTTCACTACAAGAAAACATGGATTATGTGAGGAACGGGTTTCGTCACATATGCACTGAAATTTGTCACATATACCTATATGTGATGAATGTCATGCGTCACAACGGGCGTCACCTATGATGCGTCACCGATAGTGTACGTGACGAAACTTTCATTCAAAAATTCATCACTTATTATCTCTATATGTAACGCAACTTTCCTCACACATTCTCAACTCAAATTCCATAGTTGAACCAATATGTGACGCTTTGGGCGTCACTTATTCTCAATTAATTATTTTCATAATTTTGGCTGATAATCTGTAATTAAAAGTTTAATTTCAGTGAACAAGCAAATGAATAATATGAACTACATCATAATGACAATTTATAATTCAATGGAAGTAATTTTTACATTAGTAACATGTTTGATAAACTAAACATGTACAAAGAGAGCAAAAGTCGCTTAGAAATAATATAACCTACACAAAGAAAAAAAAAAACCTAAAGCAACCTAAGTCTCCCATTATCATAAGACTACATGAAACCCAACTGGACCATGAAGACCCTTACGCTGCTGCTACCGTTGGTTGGAAAGCGCAAGTAACTTGGCCGACAAAAAATTCTTATAAACCTGTGGAGATACAAGAGAAAAAAATTTAGCACTATACCACGGGCAACAACTAGCAAACAAACTCAATTAATCTATACTCATAGTGCACAAAGTCTAGTTCGGTATAGTTCAATTTGACGCCAAGGTAAGCATGGTAAATAATAAACCTGTAACTGAAAATAACAGGGAGAGAAGTCAGCCAACTAGCTATCAACTTGTAACTGAAAACTATTACCTAAAAATTAAAGAAGAAGAAGAAGAAATTCATTCAAGCTAATTGTGGGGTTGGAGTTGCAACCCCAGCTATTTGGACTGTTATTAAATAATCTCAGAGCTCAAATTCATATAAACATTACTTATGGCTCAGCCCTTGCTCAAATCCTTGTAAAATTTTAAAAGTTTTCTATGACACCAAGTTCAAGCAAAATCACCATCAACAAGCAAAAGCACAACAATCATGCTGCGTTGAAAGCAAAAGCACAAATTATTCATAGGAACAAGTTAAGGACAACTATTTTATATGGGAAAACTACAATACTTGAAAAATTAATAGGACCTAATCTCAAGTCAGTGAAAGAGTTACCTAGGCCTTATCAAAGGCTAGAGCTCCATGGGAAGAGATGGGAAGCACATCTTTGATAAGCATACAATCAAACCAACTCTCAGCTTCTAGAAAATTCAAACAGAACACAACAACATAACAGAGAAATCGCACGATTATTTTACAAAATACATATATTAAAAACAATACTCCAACGGACATAGAGATAGATTAAATATGTGCAAGTACAAAACCTACCAAAAGAAAATACTGAACACCAGCAAAGTAAACTAGGAAGCCAATGAAAACTACTCTCTCTCCTCTGTTCTCTCTTTTTCTAACTCTCCCTGCTCGACGAAGACTGTGGGCTATCAATTTACCTACCATTCATTCAACCAAATTATATTCAACGATTGAGCTTTGCTATCAATTTACCTATCCTTCCATCTGCCTACCTCTAAATTCGATTGCAGTTTCCAGTTTTCAATTTCTGATTTGCAATTGAATTGCAGTTTCCAATTTCTGGAATTTCATATCTTCCCACAGAAGCAGAAATTCAATTCCGTATTAGCTCAGAAACACAAATTCAATTTCAATATTTACAAAACAGCCCCCGCCGTGTCTTAACCGTGTCCGGAGCGTTGACCGAGTATCCGTGCAACATAGACAAACATCAGCTACTCGTGGCTATTACCAAGCTTACTAAACTTGTACATAGTTCCCATACAAAAAGAAAGGGTATGATTCTCAAAGAAAAAGTCGAGAAAAAAAAAAAAAAAAAAAAAAGTTTATTAATCATACCTTGCAAAATATATACTCGGCTAAAATATTACTCTAGTAATAGTTAAGATATATAGTTAACTACCCAAATGACCTAATTAAACTCATAATTAAGGTGGTGACCAATATAATTAGATCTGACGATAGTACTAAAGTTTGAAATGGCTAATTGGAGATGATGATCATTCAAAGTCTAAAGGATCACAAAATTGACCACCCTCGTCTTGTCTGATGTTTGCTACATACACCCATCAACTAGAAAGCACATAAGATAATGAGTACAAAATAGCTCATTACCGTATCCAGATTGGCAGATTCTAGGCAGAAACAGGATGGTCCATTTTGTTTGGGGTTTGTGGAGTGTTCTGACGAGATTTTAAACATTTGGGATTCTTTACAATACGAGTTTCTTTAATTGTGGATGGTCCATCTTAACTATTACTAGAGTAGTATTTTAGCCGAGTATATATTTTGCAAAGTTTATTAACCCTCCAAATCAGGAAAGTAAAGGCAAGTAAAGGCCAAAAGGCGACACATGCTAAGGAACAATCGAGAGCTCTTGTGATGCAGCAACAAGGTTTGACAGATGCCAAGAGCTCTGCTTCCCTGAGACCATGATCTCATTCACGTTCAAAGCTCCTTGTCCAAGAATACTTGTTAATCTCACCACAGCACAAATCATATAACAATACTGAAGCAAAGATCAAATTAGAAATTAAAAAGGTTGAACCCTAATAATTATTCAAAAAAATAAACAATACATTACCTGAATCTGAACGACCTCTTTGATAGCAAATTCCAAACCCAAATCTCATCCCCAAATTGCAACCCTAAAACTCAAGCTCAAATTCAAAATCATAGACCTAAACACTGAAATATCAAGGTAGAAATTTGAATCCACAACTCGAATTAGAATCAAAGCAAAGTAAAATCAGTACCAAATCCCAAATCGAAATCAAAATAAAATAACAAATCAAAATAAGAGTTCGAGAAGTTGATCGAAATAAGAGAAAAATAGAGCACGCACCTGAAGCCGCTTTTAGAGGAAGACCGCTGCAGAGAGAGAAAGAGGTGAGATGAAGAGAGAAATCGATGGAGAATTTGACGAAGGTTACAGAGAGCAGAATAATCGAAGATTCCTCTTTCCTTTTTGCTAGGTCAGAGAGAGCAGATAATAAAGAGCAAGGTGCAGAGGGTTAGAGAGTTGTGGGGGTCGCCGCCGGTTGCCAACCATTAGTTGGCTGGTTGTCGGAGTCGATATGATAGCCTAACAGTCTAGAGACGAAAGTGGGGAGACCGTGAGAGAGCAGAACAAAGGGGATTTTTTCATTTAAGATTTGGGGGTCAGTTTTTTTATTTTTTATTTTTATTTCTAATTTTAATATATTGGGAGGCGCATCCTCACATATATTTATGTTAGCATTCTTTTACATTATGTGACGAATTATGTATTTTTGTCACTTATTCATAATTCATTGGGCGGTAAACAAAGCCCAATCATTAAACATCGGTGTTTTGTTTGATAAATTTTTCAAGATTTGCTCACTGTATGTACACGACATGCACATGATATGCTTGCAAATCTGAGCCAACCCAAAAACTCAGATGAATTAATACTTAGAAGTTAAATTAGGATTTGTGTTTCATGTTGGGGCCTATGGGTTGTGGAATAAATTTCAAGTTTTGACGTGCTATAAAGCTGGGATAGAACAATTTATGGTTCAAGTGTCCAATTGCAAAAACTTGTAAAAAAATTTCCATAATGTGAATGTGGTGTGCATATGGTGTGCATGGCTACATCTTAATATGAGAAGCGGGAATATTCACTAGTTATGATGCATGTATGTTTTGCCCCGAAATTTACTGAGTAACGAGTATCATGTTTTCCACGTGCACGTATAAACAGTGATTGATATACGTAATAAGACTTTTCAAACTGCCATTGTAACCTTATATACGTAACAATTATGTTTTAATTGTATCCATTATACCAATAGGTTGTCGTTAAAGTTTCTTATTAATGCGAAAAACAGCCCGTTGTTCGATCTCCAGTTATGTGCATATCATGTGCATTGGTGTGCATATAGTGTCGCAAGTGATGACGTCATTGTTCTCATTTCGAAAAGAGAGCTGTGAGCTCTTGGTTTTTGGAGTTGGAATATTATTATGAAGTTAGTCATGCACACCATATGCACCCAACATGCACATTACAGAAAAAATTTCACAAATTTCTGCAATTGGACACTTGAACTATAAATTGTTCCATCCCAATTTTGTAGCACATCAAAACTTGAAATTTATTCCACGACCCAAAGGCCCTAACATGAAACATAAACCCTAATTTAACTTGTAAATATTAATTCATCTAGGTTTTTGGGTTGACTCAAATCTGTGAGCATATCATGTGTATGTCGTATACATATAATGGGCAAATCCTGAAAAATTCATCCAACAAAACACCAACATTTAATGAATGGGCTTTGTTCCCACCCTCGATGCAAGTCCAGTGGTTCTGGTCTCGAGCCTTGGTTGTTTGACATGTTGCCGGAAAATGGCCAGAAAACTTGTGGCCTGCTTAAGTTTCGATCCCAACTATCGGGGATGAAATTCGTGACAAGGCTAGGTGTTTCGGACTCGTGAGGACAAGATTAAGTTGGTGGTGGCTTCGATTTGGATGGTGTTGGTCGGGATGACACTGCACCGTGTGTGCACAGTGAGAAGGGGAAAGAGAGTGCGTGAGGGTGAAAGTGAGAGAATAGAGAAAGGGAGGGAGGGAGAGAGAGTAGAGAGAGATAAATTAGAAAATGGGAGCAAATAACCCTTTTATTTGTGGGTATTTTAATAATTTCGATTTTGTGCATGGTGTGCATGGCTTGTGCATGGCCGGTTTGTTCTATTTTTGTCCCAAGATTAAGAAATTGTCTCATTTTGAGGTATTTCCCTTTCTTTTTTTTTTTTTACAAACGATAACGTTAGTGGGTTAAATTGTTAGTTGTTAGGGAGACGAGGATTGGTGAGAATCAAATCCTTACTGGTGTGCATAAGCATGATTGTTTTCCATTACTGCAGTACCGTCATGCATCTGCCTACAACAGAGTGATATAGGAGAAGTGAGGTGAGTATTCAATGAAATTCCTCTTCAGTTGTAAAAGGTCTTACAATACTGCACTGTCAAACTATTTAGTAATATGCTCTGGTCGTATTTTGTTTATTTGTAAGTGAGAGGTCTTAGATTCAAATATCATGTATGCTAGTTCAATAAATTTATTCTCCACCTCTTTGGTGAAAATATGTCATTATATATAAAAAAAATGCATTGTAAAAAAACCAAAAAAAAAATAAAAGATGGGATGTTCAAAACAGTAGAATTCGTCTTGACTAAGTAAACGATTTTTGAGTCCAAATAACATTTCTTTTAGTTTATAGGGCAAACTACCACTTCACACTATTCAGGTCTGGGGTGCATTTCAAGCAAGGTCGTGAAGTTTTAATTTTTTTTAGTTTACACCAAAATGAGTGTTTTTATTCAACGATATATTATAAAACAATACCACTAGAACATAGTATTAAGTGACTGCCTCCTAATGAGTTAAATTGTATCACTTGATGCCTTTGGTCGGTTTGATTGTTTTATCTTGTAAGATATTCAGAGAGATGGGCTACTCATCCACTCCTAACCATATTGACGTTGTCTCAACTTAACAACCTATTGCTAGGTTTTGAATTTTATCATAAAAGACCTTGATAATATTAGGAGTGGAACCATACACTTATATATTGTATTTTATTTTGTCAATTCGCCAATATGAGATTACTACTCAATCCTTCATTCAATTGATGACATGATGCCCTTATATGGGCTAACATATAGGCCATATTTGCACCACATAAACTTGTGAAGTGCCAATTTAGTCTATCAAATGATATCCCTAAACTTGATAAGTTTTAGATCTAAGCATTGTACTAGATCATTATGGTAATATTGCATCATTATAGGACATGGGCTAAATGGTTTTTAGCACGTTTGAAGTTTCTTATGGAATACTCTTTACACGATGTACTTTTTTCATGAGCAGTAATTATTTAATTTGGAAACAGATTGAAAACAATGGAAGGAACCAATGGAAAAAGGTTGAAGTGAAGCTTGAAGACCATGTTAAAACTCCAATCTTCCCTTCCAATTTGTGGAATGAATCATATGACGAGTACTTTGACGACTATTTGTCAAACGTAGCAACAAAAAGATTTCCACAAGACAAACCACTATGGGAAATTCATGTTATAAAGTACCCAAATAGCAATGCAGCTGATAATGTAGTATTGAGAGGGAGGGGGGAGGGAAGGTTCGCACACAAGGCCTCGATATCTACAAGAATTCATGTCAAAAATGGGCCTTATTGACTTTCAGAGGTCCAAAATATACGTGGCGGGGCACCAGGAACAACCAATTGGTACAAGAACGAATTGATAGGGGGTTGGTTAATGATCGATGGCAAGAGATGTGGCCTAGAATTTCGATTTTGTGCATGGTGTGCATGGCTTGTGCATGGTCGGTTTGTTCTATTTTTGTCCCAAGATTAAGAAATTGTCTCATTTTGAGGTATTTCCTTTTTTTTTTTTTTTTTTTACAAACAATAACGTTAGTGGGTTAAATTGTTAGTTGTTAGGGAGACAAGGATTGGTGAGAATCAAATCCTTACTGGTGTGCATAAGCATGATTGTTTTCCATTACTGCAGTATCGTCATGCATCTGCCTACAACAGAGTGATATAGGAGAAGTGAGGTGAGTATTCAATGAAATTCCTCTTCAGTTGTAAAAGGTCTTACAATACTGCACTGTCAAACTATTTAGTAATATGCTCTAGTCGTATTTTGTTCATTTGTAAGTGAGAGGTCTTAGATTCAAATATCATGTATGCTAGTTCAATAAATTTATTCTCCACCTCTTTGGTGAAAATATGTCATTATATATAAAAAAAAATGCATTGTAAAAAAACTAAAAAAAAATAAAAGATGGGATGTTCAAAACAGTAGAATTCGTCTTGACTAAGTAAACGATTTTTGAGTCCAAATAACATTTCTTTTAGATTATAGGGCAAACTACCGCTTCACACTATTCAGGTCTGGGGTGCATTTCAAGCAAGGTCATGAAGTTTTAATTTTTTTTAGTTTGCACCAAAATGAGTGTTTTTATTCAACGATATATTATAAAACAATACCACAAGAACATAGTACTAAGTGACTGCCTCCTAATGAGTTAAATTGTATCACTTGATGCCTTTGGTCGGTGTGATTGTTTTATCTTGTTAGATATTCAGAGACATGGGCTACTCATCCACTCCTAACCATATTGATGTTGTCTCAACTTAACAACCTATTGCTAGGTTTTGAATTTTATCATAAAAGACCTTGATAATATTAGGAGTGGAACCATACACTTATATATTATATTTTATTTTGTCAATTCCCCAATATGAGATTACTACTCAATCCTTCATTCAATTGATGACATGAAGCCCTTATATGGGCTAACATATAGGCCATATTTGCACCACATAAAACTTGTGAAGTGCCGATTTAGTCTCATCAAATGATATCCCTAAACTTGATAAGTTTTAGATCTAAGCATTGTACTAGATCATTATGGTAATATTGCATCATTATAGGACGTGGGCTAAATGTTTTTTAGCACGTTTGAAGTTTCTTATGGAGTACTCTTTACACGATGTACTTTTTTCATGAGCAGTAATTATTTAATTTGGAAACAGATTGAAAACAATGGAAGGAACCAATGGAAAAAGGTTGAAGTGAAGCTTGAAGACCATGTTAAAACTCCAATCTTCCCTTCCAATTTGTGGAATGAATCATATGACGAGTACTTTGACGACTATTTGTCAAACGTAGCAACAAAAAGATTTCCACAAGACAAACCACTATGGGAAATTCATGTTATAAAGTACCCAAATAGCAATGCAGCTGATAATGTAGTATTGAGAAGGAGGGGGGAGGGAAGGTTCGCACACAAGGCCTCGATATCTACAAGAATTCATGTCAAAAATGGGCCTTATTGACTTTCAGTGGTCCAAAATATACGTGGCGGGGCACCAGGAACAACCAATTGGTACAAGAACGAATTGATAGGGGGTTGGTTAATGATCGATGACAAGAGATGTGGCCTAGAACTTCAGTAATACATGGAACGGTAGGGGGGTGTCGGACCATTGTCCCCTAATTGTGAACACTGACCCGTGAAAAGGCAGGGTCAAACCTCAATTTCGGTTGGAGGCTTTTTGGGTGAATGAGCCTAGGTGCAGAGAAGTGGTGGACCGAAGCTGGTCATGTCAAGTGGAAGGGAGTTGGAGTCACAGGTGGAGGAGGAAAATTCATAACTACAGGAGAAGTTTGCAGGACTGGAGTAGAGGCAAGTTTAAAGTGAGAAAAACTGAAATATCGAATTTGACCAAGGCCGTTGACAATCTGCAAATGGATTGGGCAAGCAATGTGAATCAAATTCGGGAGACCACCGCTAAAATTGAGCGACTTGAGGCCCAGGAGGAGCAATTCATGAAGCAACGGTCCAGGATCAAGTGGCTCCAAGCAGGAGACTCAAACACGGCTTTCTTTCATCACTCAACGATGCAGCGAATGAGACACAACATAATCAAGAAACTAAGGACATCTAATGAGAATTGGGTGGAGAGTGAACGGGGAATTCGATCCACAATAGAGGAATACTTCAGGAATCTTTTCACTACTGGGGGACAACGTGACTAGGGTTCTCTACTTGATTGTGTAAAACATGTGGTTACAGCGGAGATGAATGAAGTTCTCACGAGACCAGTCGATGATGAGGAGATAAAATGCGCCGTGTTCCAGATGGGCAACCTCAAAGCCCCGGGCCCTGATGGATTTCAAGGTGTCTTCTTCCAATCATTCTGGGAAATTATTTCTCCGGAGGTTAGGGGATTGGCTGCAGACTTTGTAAATGGAAGTATTAGCCCCATTGACTTAAATGATACGCACATCATCCTTATCCCGAAGACCCCTTACCCCGAGACTGTGAACCAGTTCAGGCCCACAAGCCTGTGTAATTACTCTTATAAGGTGTTATAAAAAATTCCGGCAAATCGGTTAAAACCATATCTCCCAGCCATTATTTCACCTTGCCAGAACGCTTTTGTTGAAGGGAGATTGATCTAGGATAATATCATAATCGCTCATGAGGCATTTCATTTCTTAAAGATGAGGAAGACGAAGACGAAATTTGAGCTAGGCATTAAACTAGATATGAACAAAGCTTATGACCAGGTGGAATGTGACTTCCTCCAGGCAGTGATGGAAAAAATGGGGTTCGATACTAAGTGGATTAGCATGGTAATGCAGTGCGTTTCGACTGTGAATTTTGCAGTCTTAATTAATGGCAAACCTGGAAGGCGTTTTCAGCCTACAAGGGGTCTAAGACAGGGAGACCCTCTGTCACCTTATTTATTCCTCATAAATCAGTGAAGTTTTGTTGCTACTTATGCTAAATGCGGCAGATTTGGGCTTCTTGGAGGGCATAAAAATCAGTAAAAATGGTCCGACTCTTATGAAGCCATTGCTGCAACTCATGTGGGGATACCCAGTCGCCCCGACAGTCTTATTTGGTAGGCTCATCCTAGGGGCATTTATACTGTCAAATCTAGCTATTGGTGGTTGCATGCTAATTCTCAACGGTCAAGGCCACGCCGGCCTTCTTCTTCCAAGGATGTGGACCACGAGGGCTAGAAGTGCATTTGGAGTATTGATGCCCCTCCCAAGATTCGAAATTTCATGTGGCGGGGGTTAAGGGGGGCTTTGGCTACACAATTAAGCCTTTTTAGACAGCGTTGTGTGCAGTCCCCAATCTGTCCCATTTATGGTGAGCAAGAGGAATCAATTGAACATATCTTACTGCTTTGTCCGTGGGTTGATCGTGTTTGGTTTGAAGGCCCTTTGAACTATAGGGTGCAAAGATCCGAGGTATCGACTCTGGCGAATTGGATGAAAAGGGTGGGGCTTGCATGCCCAATAAACAGGGATGAGAGGAGGCTATTCTTTATGAAGGTAGCATAGCATACACTTGCTGGCATATTTGGAAGGGACGATGTCGAGCTATTTTTAACCACAGGCCACCTGATCCAGTTCTAACGGTCAATTCGATTGCGTTGGACGTGGATTTGTTTGGTATGGCCAACCACAGTGTTGCGACACCTACCGTCTCGGAGGGGAGACTTAGGGAGGACCGACATATTTGGTCTCATCCACCTTCCCATATGGCAAAAGTTAACGTTGATGCATGCTGTCGGCAGGGCGAGTCAAGGGGTACAGTTGGAGTGGTGATTAGGGACTCCTCTGGCCGATGTCTTGCGGTCAAGAAGAGGGAAGTTTCTGCGTCAAGTGTGACGGCTGCTGAGGCTCTCGCTATGCTTGAGGGTTGTCTCCTAGCTCAGCAGGAAAATTTGACCCAGGTTGTTATGGATCACTTGGTTAAAGGGTTCGCTTAGCAAAGCGACTTGGGAGGCCTTCCCTGTGCTAACCCGTGTGTTAGACATTGCTGCCTCAATGCATACATGCAGATGGTCCTGGATACCAAGATCAGGAAATGAAGCGGCGGATTTTGTTGCGTCGCACCAGGTTCTGGATATACGCGACTCAGTCTGGGTAAATAGGCCACCATCTTCGTTTGTAAGAATTCTAAATAAAGATGGTTTACCTTGCCCCCCGACTTAGTTTATTTTGTGTGAGGATAGGGTGACACTCTTGCTTTCTGTGGCAGTGTCGTTTGTTTTCTCTGTTCTCATGGATGTGTCCTTTTGCTTGCCGATTGCCGGCTTTCTGTGTTTCCTCTGCCTTTCGGCTTTGGGTTTGGTAAGATCCATTGCAAAAAAAAAAAAAAAAAAAAAAAAAAAAAAAAAGTTGCACCATGCATTAGGTGATGGCTACTCACTAATGGGTGCTCTTCTCTCTTATCTACAAAGGGCTGACAATCCTTCTCTTCCCCTAACTTTTCCTTCACGGCAACCATCGAAACCGAAGAACGAAAATGTTATGACCAAAACTTTCTCATCCTTGTTGAACACCATATCCGATATTTGGTGGAGCATTTCAAAGAGCATCACTGGGGAAGATGATCGATCACCAATAAAATCCTCAAACAATGGACTTGAGTTCGGACCAATTACAGTATCAACTGTGACAATCTCTCTTGATCACATCAAATTAATTAAAAGCAGGCTTGGAGTGGTAAGTCTCAGGTTTTCTCTGTAGTATTTTGATTTATGCATGTGGGTGTGTTTTTTCTTTCTAAAACACGGGAATAAGCTTTCATGTTGATCTTCCATCTCTTGTTGATAAAAAGAAAAAGAAAAATCCTTGTTAATTTTAACATTATAGTCATGATTGATAATTAATATTTAAATTTTATTATGAAAATTAGACATTGGTCTTGCAACACTTTTTTTTTTCTAGTCTAATGATACTTTTTCTTCTAAATGTTTAAATCTCCAATGCTATTGATCGTAAAAAAAAAAAAAAGGATATGTTTTCACTTCTTTTTAAGCCATATAATGCCTGAATATAAATTTACGGATTTGGGTAGGACATAAACTGAATATATAGTAGGTATGTGCTATCCACATACCTTATTTTACTTCTCACACACTTCTTGTTAATTTATGTCTGTTGATCTTCTTCAATTCATCTAATCCGACGACCGAAAATTAGAAAGGTACGTGAGAAGTAAAATAGGGTGTGTGGATATCACACCCCTATATAGTATTATACACTAGCTAGGCTAACTGTCTGCTTGCAAGTCAATCTCAATGCCTGTAAACCTAAAAAGATCTGAATGTCGTAATAAAAGGAGTAGGATTATGTACCCTCCTAATCTTTATACCCTTTCATCCCCTCCTATTTGAACAGTCACAGTTAAGCCACGTCAACATTTTATATTGATTTTTTTTTATAGAAATAATAATACAAAAAGCAATATGTGAGAGGATGAAAGGAAAGGGGATGAGAATAGGAGAGTAGATAATCCTACTCCGTAATAAAAACCTACCCCGAGCATGGTGGGCATGATTATTATTAGCCACTAAAATTTAAAGTATATTTACTTAAGAAAGTCAAAACCTGCCTAATTCTTTTTGCTTTTTGCAAAGTCAAATCTGCCTAGTTCATCCAAAATTCCAAACTATGTAAGATTAATCTGACCTATTGAAGCTAATGAAGAAGCCATGAAACCATGATCCTCGAAATTAACCTTTTCCTCAAAATTAACCTTTTCCTCGATCTGTATCAGATTCTCAATGCTCAAATTTGTTTAACCATCCTTTAAAATAACACATAATTTATCAAAAATTTCACCATAGTGGTCTTGATATTGTTGAAGCTCAAGGTGAAACAGTTAAAATGGGAACTTTCAGTCCTTAGACTCCCCATACATTACACATTTATATAGATCTTTTAATCGCTAGTAACAAAAATCACTTACATCTCATGGTTTAAAAAATAGAGAATAACAAAAAATAGAAAATAAAATACACACACAACATGCAAATCATCAAACACCATACTGTCAAATTCGTAATAAATTAAATTATTTACTATCACAGACGATAAATGACGTTGTTACCGGGATGGTCTTTCTTGGCTCTCGACTATACATGCAAGAGATGAACCAAAGCTCAAGGGAAGCCCATAGCACTGCATTGGTTTTACTAAATACAGGGATCATGGGGAATTATACGTCGATTGAAGAAATGGTCAAACCCGACAGCAAGAGCCCATGGGGAAATCGTTTTACATTCTTGTATGTTCCCATTCCCAAGTTGACTGAATTCTCAAATACGCTTGACTTCATCTGGAAGGCTCAAAAAATTATCAAGAAGAAAAGAAATTCTTTAGCTATTTATTTCATTAGTGAGTTATTTGTAGACATCGAAATTTCTGTGAAATAAATATTGACCAATGCATTAAAATTACAACCTCCATTCATTTCACCTACATCATACACTCACTTCACTTACAACCTACACTCATTTCACCAATAACATACACTCACTTCACCTACAACCTACACTCATTCCACCAATAACATACACTCACTTCACCTACAACATCCACTTATTTCACCAACAACATCCACACTCAATTCATCTACAACCTTCCACCCATTTCACCTACAACATCCACTTACCTCACCAAGAAAATTGGTGGTGGTGATTCATTCTCAAAGTCTATAAATAGGTTTCTCCATCACAAGACAAAGACACCAATTGACATCACACCAAAACCTTGAAGCTTTGAAACTCTAAAAGCTCTCAAGCAAATCCCGAAGGATCAAGAAAACTCTCTTCGTTCTTCGTTCATCGTTCTTCCAAGATCAAGCCCCGACGGCCCTTGGATCAACAATCATCCACCTTCGAGATCAAGCCCCGACGGCCCTTGAAACCCGACGGCCCTTGGATCAACGATCATCCACCTTCGAGATCAAGCCCCGATGACCCTTGAAGAAACTTCGTTCAATCTTCCAAGATCAAACCCCGACGGCCCTTGGATCAACAATCATCCACCTTCGAGATCAAGCCCCGACGGCCCTTGAAGAAACTTTGTTCAACCTTCCAAGATCAAGCCCCAACGGCCCTTGGATCAACAACATCCGTTCTTCAAGAATCAAGCCCAAAAGCCCTTGAAGTTCGTTCATCGTTCGTCGTTCATCCGTTCTTCAAGAACAAGCCCAAATGCCCTCGAAGATCATTCATCGTTCTTCGTCCATCCAACCTTCAAGATCAAGCCCAAGAGCCCCTGAAGAAACGTTCATCTACCTTCAAGATCAAGCCACCAACGACCCTTGAAGAAACCTCCCGTTCATCCAAGATCAAGCCTTGACGGCCCTTGGATCAACAACATCCACAAACCAACATCTTATGGAGATCGAATCAGAGGAACAAATTGTAAAAGAGATTGTAACCCCAAAAAAAATAATACAAAATATTATTTTGTACACGTGTTCTTGTCTCTTTCATCGCAGGAATTTTTGTGTTGACAAATTTGGCATGCCCGGTGGGACGATCTCTACCTCTCATCTCTTTCTCCGTTCAAGAAATCCAAACACACCTCAAAATCAATGGCATCAATGAAGGCTCAAGTTGTTCCCGCAACCAACGCAAAGAACAAAAACGTCCTCACAAGTGGTAGCACTTTGGGCATCATAACTCGAAGCAAGGCAAGAGCTCTTTCTGCCATATCTTCCACCCCTACATCAACTCTGCCAAATGAACAAGAGCACTCGAGGCACGAGCCCGTGATCACCTTGGCCTCGCTAAGGGCGCCAATAGAGGAAAGCCCGAGGAAGTACTTCGAGTCCTTGTTTTCCGATGCCGACTTGAGCGACAGCACAACCATGCAAGTCATGACTACCGGAGTAACTTCAATTGAAGAGCAGCTGGCTCAAATGAATGAAGTGATCGTAAAACTCACGCGGACTATGGAGGAAAAAAACTTGCAAATCGCCGCACTTGTCAACTAGCTAGATGCAAAGCCCGATATAAAAGTCGACCCAATGGTTAATCCATTAAAGAAAGAAACCAGTGAAGAAGAGGAGCCTCCGGCAGAGAAAGTTGAAGAGAAGCTGAGGCCAGACCAAGCAGTGGCACTCATGTGATCTCTCTCTATCCAGCAGCTGCAGGAGATGATCGCCAGCACCATCAAGGCGCAGTACGAAGGAAACTCGCATGACTCCGTACTATACGCAAAGCCCTACTCCAAGAAAATTGACGCTTTGAAGATGTTGATGGGTTATCAGCCGCCAAAGTTCATGCAGTTCGATAGAAAGGGAAACCCAAAGCAACATGTCGCCTATTTCATTGAAACCTGCAACAATGCTGGAACAGAGGGAAACTACCTCGTCAAGCAATTCGTGCGCTCGATGAAAGGTAACGTCTTTGATTGGTACACCGACCTCGAGCCTGAGTTTATCAACAGTTGGGATCAACTAGAAAGGGAATTCCTCAACCGTTTCTACAACATCCGTCGCACCGTAAGCATGCTGGAGCTGACTAGTACGAAACCGTGGAAGGATGAACATGTCGTCAACTACATCAATAAATGGCGTTTATTAAGTCTGGATTGCAAAGATTGACTTTCTGAAACCTCTGCCATTGAGATGTGCGTTCAAGGCATGCACTTGGGGTTACATTACATCCTCCAAGGCATAAAACCAAGAACATTTGAGGAGCTGGCAACTCGTTCCCACGACATGGAGCTGAGTATTGCCAATCACAGGAAGAATGAGTCGATCACCGACTTCAAGAAGGATAAGGTGTTATCCCAAATGTAGACAAGATTGGGAAGAAGCCCGCCAAGGAAGCTTTTACCGTCAACACCACCCCTATCAAAACTTCCTCCACACCCATCAAGATCTCCTCAAAAAACAAAGCAAATGAGATAAAGAGAGGTGAGCCTTCTCGCACCGAAGACAGATATAAAAACACCTTGAGGGAACTGGAGCAGAAGACGTACCTTTTTCCTGACTCTGACATGGCTGCAATGTTAAATGACTTACTGGAAAAAAAAGTGATTGAGCTACCTGAATGCAAGCATCCTGAAGAGATGAATCGCATAAACGATCGTAGGTACTGCAAGTACCATCGTATCGTGAGTCATCCTGTTGGCAAGTGCTTCGTCCTTAAAGAGCTCATCATGAAGCTAGCTCAACAAGGGAAAATCGAGCTCGACCTTGAAGACACGGCCGCAACACATACTACCACGATTAAGTTTGGATCATTTGATCTCGTGCCTCTCCAAGTGACACCTGACCTTTCCCGCCAATGCTCAAGCCACACGGCACCTTCTGCACCACCATTACTAGGGGCAAGCAACCAAGACGCACATACCGATGATGAAAAAAGGGTGGACATTGGTGACCTATAAAAAGATGAAGAAACTAAGACCGCAAGCCACAAGGCTAAAAGGGGAGCAAGGGAGAAAGCACCACCGCCGCAACAATAGGAAGCTTAAAAGAAATATAAGAGCTACTAAGCCAACATATGCTAAGGAACCTATGGAGCAAGAGCTACGCATTTCCGTCTCCTTACACGAGTACTTCTCGGAGGACTTCTTCCAATTGTGCACTACCGTTGCATATCACATAGTCAAGGTGGAAATGGAAGAACCTTCAAAAGGCAAAGCCACCGCTATTGAGGGAGAAAAGACTCTCACACTCGAAGAAGGTCTACCAACACACTTTAGCATCGAGAAAGAGCTACGAATGCCAAAAAAGATGCGAAGAGCACTGGCAGCGGTCTTGGCAAGTCCCGACGACCACGAAGTGCAAGAAAACAAGAATGAAGGCTTGAAGCTTCACGCACATGAATGTGCCACATGCTGTGCCGCCGAGGACACAATCCACTTCACCGACGAAGACTTGCTGCTAGTATCCAAGCCTCACAACCGTCATCTCTTCGTCTCTGTGTACGTAAGGGAGCACAATGTCAACCGCATGCTTTTGGATGGTAGATCAGCCATAAACATCATGCCAAAGTCAACAATGACCACAATAGGCATCAAAGTAGATGAACTATCCCTAAGTCGTCTACTAATCCAAGGTTTTAACCAAGGAGGACAAAGAGCGATAGGCATGATCCAAGTGGAGATGACCATTGGCGAACTCAAGTCAAGCACGATATTCCACATGATTGATGCAAGATCTTCCTATAGCTTACTCTTAGGAAGACCTTGGATCCACGCGAATGGAGTAGTATCGTCCACCCTTCACCAATGCTTAAAGTTTTATAGAGAATGAGTGAAGGTGATCTATGGCGACACCAAGCCATTCAACGAAGCTGAATCACATTTCGCAGACGCTAAGTTCTACATGGATGAAGACATGGTACCCGAAGCTCTTCCAAAGAGATCAAATCCATGGGCAAAACAACACCTAAAAAATTGAAGTGGTAAGCCATGCCCAAGAAGCAAGAAGGAGAAGCTATGCCGTTTTCAAGCAAAAATGATAATGAGCTTGCTAAACCTGCAACAACCAAAGAGAGTAGGACGCCCTCAAATCGACCAAACACACCCGTCTTCCGATACATCCCGATGTCGAGAAGAAAGAATGGTCAATCCCTGTTTGAAACTAGAGCAAGCAAAGCCGATGCACAGTGGCGCAAGGATAATGTAAAGTTGCTCAAGACGAATGCAGTTTTGCCTCTGACACAGCTAGGCAATGCTAAGGTTGCAAGACTACCACAAGGCTTCATAAAAGCTCTGCCAAAGGGGGTAGAACCAAGCTTTCTTCCAACCAAGGGGACCGAAGAAGGTTTTGATCCAAATGCCTACAAACTCATGTCGAAGGCTGGGTACGACTTCGCTTCTTTTTCAAATCCTGGAAAGAAGGCTTCAAACACAATCAACGACAAATAATGTGACCTCATCAAGACTCAAAAGAAGTTGAAGAAGCATAGTTACGGAGTTGACAACAACAAAGCTGGACTTGGCTTCACACCCAATGCATCCGTGAAGATTTCAAGCAAAGCGAAAAACGCTAGCACTCAACACATCAGCGTGAGCATTGAGCAAGATCAAGAGGAGCTTAAACCCGCCCATCGGCCGTCAGTCTTCGATAAGATGAATCGTTCAAGACCCAGAATGTCAGCACTTAATCGCATTGGTGGTCAAAACCGAACCTCCGTCTTCAAAAGGCTTACCATGCCAACATCCCAAAGCTCTGTTTTTGAAAGGTTGTCAAAACCTAAGAAGCGAAGCAACACGGCTAGCTCTCATCCTCATCGGTCAGCTTTGGAAAAACTTAAAGACAACAAGAAGCTTTCTAGAAATAGAGAGACAACGTCAAAAGAAGAAAAGCTCGATGGGCTAGCAGAAAAATGCGATATTCGAAGCTCAATTCCTTTAAGGATGAAGTGCCAAGCAATCTTGGAGGTTGACACAAATGGACTGCTGAAAGTAAGAAGGCGCACCATCATCCATACTGGACAATCTTCATGCCAACAAGCCCAAAGGGAAGGCACTGAAGGGGAGGTTCAAGACATCTTCCCCGTCACGATCCAAGAAGACAAAGAAGATGAAATCCCTAGGGAAAACGTCACTTCTGGCTCTTTCGACTCAAAGTCTTCACCTCGATCGTTGGGGGCACGTTCCAAGTTAAGCGAAGATGAAGGATGGACTCATGTCGCTCTAAAGAAATTACACATGAAGCCTATGTTGCATCCACAAATTTACTAGTCGGAAAGGTGGCAAGAAACCATTGTTAACACACTTTTAAGCCTAGACGAAGCTGAGATTGGCAACATGATCGAAGCTGATTTAATTTAAGAGGTCATGGACTCGGGACGGAACTTAAATGTTGCCCTAAAAAAATCAGGGCCACTCCGTGCTTGCATAGAGTTTCGTGACTCAAAACAATACAAAGCTTGAGAGAACAGCGTTGAAGAAGAGGTCTAAGATGTCTTCTATATCACGATCCATAAAGGCAAAGAAGACGAAATCCTCGAGGAAGATGTCACTGCTGAGCCACCATAACTTGAAGATAGGGGGCAAGCCACGGTTGATGATCTCAAGGAACTCAACTTAGGCACAAGCGAAGAACCAAAACCTATATGCGTAAGTGCACTACTTAAGTGCGGACGAGATAGAGGAATATTACCAGCTGTTATTAGAGTACAAAGACGTATTTTCTTGGACCTACAAAGAAATGCCCGGCCTTGACCCTATCATCGATGTGCATCATCTTGCAGTCAAGCCTGGAACGCGACCAATAGAGCAAACTCAAAGACGCTATCGATCTGAGCTCATCCCACAAATTGAGATTGAGATTGACAAGCTAATCGAGGCAGGCTTTATTCGAGATGTGCAATACCCCAAGTGGATCTCCAACATCGTCATTGTCCTTAAGAAATCTAGACAAATACGTGTTTGCGTAGACTTCCAAGACCTCAACGATGCTTGCCCGAATGACGATTTCCCCTTGCCAATCATTGAAATCATGGTGGACGTAACCACTGGCCACGAGGCATTGTCACTCATGGACGGCTCTTCTGGGTACAATCAAATTCTCATGGCTCTCGAAGATGAGGAACTAACAGCCTTCCGCACTCCAAAAGGTGTTACAAGGTGATGCCTTTTGGTCTAAAGAACGCTGGAGCTACATATCAATGCTCTATGCAGAAAATCTTCAATGACATGCTACACAAAAACGTAGAATGTTACGTAGACGATGGGGTGGTCAAGACAAAGAAAATATCAGATCACTTAAAAGATTTATGAATAGTGTTCGAAAGGCTACGATACAACCTCAAGATGAACCCGTTGAAATGTGCATTTGGCGTCATCTCTGGAAAGTTCTTCAGCTTCATTGTCAAGCACCGTGGCATTGAAGTGGACCAGTCAAAGATCAAGGTCATTCAAAGCATGCCTGAGCCAGGAAACCTGCACGAGCTGAAAAGTCTACAAAGACGACTAGCCTTCATTAGACTCTTCATCTCCAACCTTGTAGGGCGTTGTCAACCGTTCAATCGACTCATGACGAATGATGTTCCGTTTGTATGGGACGAAGCATGCCACAATGCTTTTGAAAGCATAAAAATGTATTTATCAAGTCCACATGTCCTGGGGGAGCCTGTGCCTGGAAATCCACTCATACTGTACATCGCCGCTCAGGAAAGTTCAGTTTGAGCACTCTTGGCACAAGAAAATGAATCCCAAAAAGAATGAGCACGCTACTACCTCAGTTGAACTCTCACCGGCGCTAAGTTGAACTACTCCCCAATAGAAAAGATATGCCTCACCTTGGTATTCGTCATCCAGAAGCTCAGGCATTACATGTAGGCTTACACTATCCACCTGGTTGCTAAAGCTGACCCGGTCAAATACGTCATGTCCAAACTAGTCTTGACAGGGTGACTCGCTAAATGGGCGTTGCTTCTTAATCAGTATGAGATCATCTACGTCCCAGGTAAAACCGTCAAGGGACAAGTGCTAGCAGACTTCCTTGTCGATCACCCAATCTTAGCTGATTGGAAAATCTCATAGGACTTGCCTGACGAGGAAGTGTTCTACATCGACATCTTCCCGACATGGACGATGTTCTTCGACGGATCCGCACGAGCAGACGGAGCGGGGGCAGGAGTAGTATTCATGTCGCCACAAAGGCAAATACTACATTATTCCTTCCAACTAAGCGAATTATGCTCCAACAACATCGCTGAGTACCAAGCACTGATCATCGGGCTCCAAATGGCGATCAACATGGAAATCACAGCCCTTGAGGTGTATGGCGATTCCAAGCTCATAATCAATCAACTCTTAACTGAATATAAAGTAAGGAAAGATGATCTCGTTCCATACTTCCGGCAGGCAACTCAACTGCTACAAAAGTTCGAGGTCGTGACACTAGACATGTGCCAAGAAAAGAAAATCAAATTGAAGACGCTCTAGCCATCCTAGCCTCGAGCATGACACTAGGAGAAGACGAAGCTGCAAACGTGCCAGTTTGCCAAAGATGGGTGATCCCGTTCATCACTGAAATGCCACTGGATGATACAAATGCTGTCTCAGTACTTTCAGTCGACGGTGAAGAGTGGAGACAGCTGCTGATTGACTACTTGGAGCATGGAAAGCTTCCAAACGATCCTAGACATCGCTTTGAAATACGTCGACAAGCACTTTGCTTCCTCTACTACAAAGGGAACACTCTACCAACGCTCTTTTGACGGAGTACTTCTAAGATGCCTAGGTGAGGAAAAAGCCAATCAAGCCATTGAAGAAGCACACTCAGGTGTATGCGGGCGCATCAGTCTGGACCAAAGCTACATTTCCAGCTCAAAAGGATGGGTTACTACTCGCAAGCATGGTGAATGATTGTCTGAAACAAGCCAAAAGGTGCCAAGCCTGCCAATTCTATGCCAACTTCATACATCAACCACCTGAACCATTACACCCTACAGTTGCTTCATGGCCATTCAATGCATAGGGATTGGACGTCGTAGGGCCGATTGCACCAAAGTCATCTACAGGAGAAGCTTACATGTTAGCTGCAACAGATTATTTCTCCAAGTGGGCTGAAGCCATACCCCTAAGGGAAGTTAAGAAGAAAATTGTCGTCCGTTTCATCAAGGAACATATCATCCACTGATATGGTGTGCCTTGCTACATCATCACTGACAATGGAAAACAGTTTTCCAACCGACTCGTGGACGAGCTCTACGAGAAATACAAGTTCAAACAGCACAAGTCTTCCATGTATCATAGTCCGGCCAACGGTCTTGCAAAGGCATTCAACAAGACATTGTGTAACCTCCTAAAGAAGGTGATCAGCCAAACAAAGAAAGACTAGCACGAAAGAATAAGCGAAGCACTTTGGGCATATAGGACGACACATAGGAATCCTACCCAAGCTACGCCCTATTCTCTTGTATATGTTGTAGAAGTTGTTCTACCACTCGAAAGTTAAATCCCCTCACTAAGAATGGCTATACAAAAAGGCTTGACTGATGAAGAGAATGCAAAGTTATGCCTTCAAGAGTTGGAAGCACTCGACGAAAGAAGGCTCGAAGCTCAACAATACTTGGAATGCTACCAAGCACGGCTATCCAAGGCATTCAACAAGAAGGTCAGCCTAAGATCTTTCCAAACTGGAGATCTCATCCTCGCATTGCGTAGGCCTATCATCACAACTCACAAGACAAAAAGCAAGTTCACATCAAAGTGGGATAGACCATACGTAATACAAGAGGTCTACACCAATGACGCCTACTTAATCATGGTAGAAGACGGCTTGAAGATCAGCCCCACTGGTAAATTCTTGAAGCGCTACTACCCCTAAAACAAACACACAAGGCTCCTCGCCTGCATGAGCTTAAACTGCACACGGTACAACGCTCCTGGCCCGTAAGAGCATAAACTGTGTACGGCAAAATTATCATCAAAATCACGATTAAAACCATCTAAAAAAAATCCATCGTTCATTTGAACTACGTCATGACTTGATCCCTCCTCAACCGAGGATACGTAGACAACTTGAAACTTCAAAAAAAAAAAAAAAACTTCAAGTACAGTCACATCATCAACAAAAACACAAACACTTTGAAGAATAAAGAGCAAATTCGAAATATGGATACTTTATTTCTTTAAAGGAAGGATTTGGTCACAAAGCATTATTACAAAAAAAAAAAAAAAAAAAAAAAAAAAAAAAAAAAAGCATGAGCCTTCACAAATGTCACTTATGTGAAGCCTCAGTACTCGGCGACCCTAGAAGCAGGAGGTATTGGAGATAGATTATTCGAAGCCTTAATACTTGGTCGAACTCCAGATGTTGAAGGCAAAATGTGCCTCTGGAAGAAAGCCACAAACCTCTGATGGTCACTTTGAATCAGACCTTTGGATTCCTGCAGCTGATCAAGCTTTCTCTTCATGCTCGTTGAATAATTATTTGCAAGCTTGAGCAACCCTCTATTCTCACGCTTGAGCCACCTGACCTCTTGCCTAAGACTTTCCACCTCGGCCGTCAATGATTCAGCTTGGCGAGTTCGAGCAAGTAGGCATTGGCCCATATCGGACATAGAGCCCGCACACTGAACACTGAGAGCCCGGGTCTCTTGAACAGCCAACTCATCGGACCGTCTTGAAAGCAGCCTATTGTCTCTAGGAGTGAGGAGGTTCTTAGCTACTACCGTAACCGTTCTCGCATCCCCCATCACAGAGTCTTCAACTGTAAGAGGGCCATTAGAAAATAAGAAGGATAGGCGCCATATATTACCCTGACGCGACGCACCTGTATCACTCATGAGACTCAAATCTAGGCAAATGTTAGACGGGTAAGCCATTTTCAGAAATGGTAAAAGAAAAGAGTTGAATGGAGTAAAATCTCATAAATACACCAGAGATAATTCTCATAAGTGGGTAATCTTCAAAGTGTGCATGTTGGATGTGATCGACACCCCTATAAAAGGAGAGGTAACACAACCACTAATTCAAAAATCAAAGAGACACCACTCTCTGAATTTCAAAAGTCAGATTTTCCTGCATAAAGTCCGTCAACACTTTTCAGATGCAATCTCAGCTTTTCGGATAGCACGTGCAACTTTATCAAAGATCTCTGACAAAGTTGAAAACGCGTGAAGTCTACTATTCCAACTACCACACTTTGCCGACAAGCGTGGGAGATAAGGCCTCATCCACACCACTACCTGCTATTGCGCCATTCCCTATATAGGTCGACCTTCATCCTCCATGGCAAGGCACACATCCAAGATGCCTAACTCTTCTTCCTCGTCAAGAAGGTATCTACAACCAAGCCTCTCAGCATACGTAATTGTCTTCCTCTTCGAGAACATTTCTTCGATCAAGTCACTCAAAATGATCAGCTCATTTCCTCAACCAGAAACCCTTCTCGATCGAAAAGTTTACACTCACATCAAAATCTTATACTTTTTCCTCCAAGAGCAAAAGTACCTCATATCATCAGGGTTGAGAGAAAGAGTATCTCATAGCATGCTTTCACCCTATCATTTTCTTTGTCTTCCCTCTTCACTGCAAGACAAGGAGAAATAGAGCAATCAGCCAGCGCTTGGAATCAACCTTCCGAGTTGGAACCGACTGCCTGGAACCCCTTCCCTGATTGCTTACCTAGCCTTGCTCTCGAGTACTCATCTTCAACATCTCGTGCTTCCAGAGAAGATACCACATCCGCTTAGAGAACATGCAAGGGAAATTGATACATCAAAGCATGTGAAGACAAGCGCAACCAATACATACGCTGATCCATCCGCTGCTTCTTCAAAAGCAAATGTATCTCATATCATCAGGGTCAAAAGCAAAGGTATCTCATATCATGTTTTTTCCCTATCTTTTCCTTTGCCCTTGCTCTTGCTTACAGGACGAGAACAAAGAAAGCAGTTAGTCGGAACCTGCAATCAAACTTCCAATCTGGAACTGACTTCCTGGAAACCTTGCCTGATTGCTTTCCTAGCATTGCTCTCAAGCACTCATCCTCAACTGTTGTCAAGGTCACGAATTCCTCCGACAAATACCTCATGACAGTGGATCAGATATTGGCCCTTTACACTGAAGCTGCCAAGCAGGGATGAGTCGCTAAAAAGTAGTGCTATGAAGGACCATTCAAATGCAAAGGTTGCGTACCACTTCTGCTATGCCACAAATTGAAGTAGAAGATTCAATGATGATTTGGAACATGCCACTACAACACAACACCTTTCCTGCAGAATCGCATAATCCAGATGGAAAAGTCTAAGTCAGATCCAAGCTCGGCATCACTACCCTATCTAAATGACTCAAGAAGCTTCAACAACCTTTCGCTGGCACCCTCGCCGAAGAGTAAAGCCTCGTCGTGCAATGCTGTCAAATCACCACTACTTCTTCAAAAGCAAAAGTATCTCATATCATTAGGGTCGAAAGCAAGAGTATCTCATATCATGCTCTCTCCCTGTCATTTTTCTTATCTTTGTTCTTACCTGCAGGACAAGGAGAAAGAGAGTACTCAGTCGGCACTTAGAATCAACCTTCCAGTCTGGAACCGACTGCCTGGAACCCATTCCCTAATTGCTTACCTAGCATCACTCTTGAGTACTCATCTTCAGCTGTTGATGTACTTCCAGAGAAGATACCACATCTGCCTGGAGAACAGATAAGACGAATGACAATGAAACATCAATTTTGTGGATCATCAATAAACACAACAAATGTACGTGCTGATTTATCCCCTAACCATCTTCAATATGAATTGGAAAGAAAGAACAAAGAAACAGGTTGTCACCTCCACCTTGTGCCTGCCTGCCAGGTGTTCAATTCCTGAAACCGCTTGTGGTCCTGTCTAAGTTCAAGATCAAGCCTCGACGGCCCTTGAAGAAATCACAAAACCGATTCAAGATCAAGTGTCCACCACCCTTGAATCAAACCCAGTTCAAGATCAAGTTTGTGGAAAGTAAGTTTAGACCTTTGGAGGAAACGAGGAAACCCTCCAGCCCAGTTTAAGATTAAGCCTGTGGAAAATCAACAATTGGAGGAAACCAGAAAATCTTCCAGCCAAATTCAAGATCAAGCCCCAAAGGCCCTTGAAGAAATTTCTAGCCGAATTCAAGATCAAGCCACAACGGCCCTTGGATCGACATCTACATTAAGGAACTTCAAAACGCATCTTTTACACGTGACAATCACATGTATACGACACGCTTTGAAGTGGGGGCATTTGTAGACATCGAAATTTCTGTGAAATAAATATTGACCAATGCATTAAAATTACAACCTCCATTCATTTCACCTACATCATACACTCACTTCACCTACAACCTACACTCATTTCACCAATAACATACACTCACTTCACCTACAACCTACACTCATTCCACCAATAACATACATTCACTTCACCTACAACCTCCATTCATTTCACCAACAAAATCCACACTCACTTCACCTACAACATCCACTTATTTCACCAACAACATCCACACTCAATTCATCTACAACCTTCCACCCATTTCACCTACAACATCCACTTACCTCACCAAGAAAATTGGTGGTGGTGATTCATTCTCAAAGTCTATAAATAGGCTTCTCCATCACAAGACAAAGACACTAATTGACATCACACCAAAACCTTGAAGCTTTGAAACTCTAAAAGCTCTCAAGCAAATCCCGAAGGATCAAGAAAACTCTCTTCGTTCTTCGTTCATCATTCTTCCAAGATCAAGCCCCGACGGCCCTTGGATCAACAATCATCCACCTTCGAGATCAAGCCCTGACGGCCTTTGGATCAAATATCATCACCTTCGAGATCAAGCCCCGCCGGCCCTTGAAGAAACTTCATTCAATCTTCCAAGATCAAGCCCCGACGGCCCTTGGATCAACAATCATCCACCTTCGAGATCAAGCCCCGACGGCCCTTGAAGAAACTTCGTTCAACCTTCCAAGATCAAGCCCCAACGGCCCTTGGATCAACAACATCCGTTCTTCAAGAATCAAGCTCAAAAGCCCTTGAAGTTCGTTCATCGTTCGTCATTCATCCATTCTTCAAGAACAAGCCCAAAAGCCCTCGAAGATCATTCATCGTTCGTCGTCCATCCAACCTTCAAGATCAAGCCCAACGGCCCTTGAAGAAACGTTCATCTACCTTCAAGATCAAGCCACCAACGGCCCTTGAAGAAACTTCCCGTTCATCCAAGATCAAGCCTTGATGGCCCTTGGATCAACAACATCCACAAACCAACATCTTACGGAGATCGAATCAGAGGAACAAATTGTAAAAGAGATTGTAACCCCAAAAAAATTAATACAAAATATTATTTTGTACACGTGTTCTTGTCTCTTTCATTGTAGGAATTTCCATGTTCACACTATTGAAGATGTTGAACAGGTTTGAAGGCCACGAGGTTAGTAAATTTAAGGACTTGTTTGGTACACATGACTAGATTTAAATAGAGAATTCTTACATTTTAAGGTATATTGAAGGTGGAAATGAATGATTTTCATTTGGAAGGGATCATAATAGGATTAGTTATGAAGAAAATTCATTCCTTCTAATCCTACTATTTTATGGAGGACTGGAATGAACAAGTTTTCTTCATGAGTAATTCATCTTTAATTCTCTAAGTGGTCATAATTATATAATTTCTACTTTTAACGTATCTTTAGTTTAGTATCTATTTCATCCAATTATGTGCACCAAACGAACCCTAAGATGCATGCGATATTACGTATGTACAACATTTATTTAAAAATTAGAATGCTACTTGTGGTGCAGGCAGCATCAAGATATATCCTTAGAACATTAAATAACTCGAGCATGGTATTCACAAATATGATTGGGCCTGTGGAACAAATGTCTTTGGCAAACCATCCAATTAAAGGATTATACTCTATGCTGGTTGGATCACCTCTGGTAAGCCACAAGGTCTCAAAAGTTTTGGAAACAATATGCATCGTTTTGTGTTCAAAATTAGATGCATATAAAATAAAAAGTTATATAAACATACTTTCACACACGCGCGCCCGCATATATATAGATAAGGTGTGTTTTCTTAATAATAGTATAGACATGTTATATATAGATAACACAATTTACGTGTACCTGCAGGATCTTGACATATCAGTCCTAAGTTATATGGGAAATGTGAGGCTTGCCTTAACAATGAAAAAAGGCACCATAGATCCACAAAAACTGAAGTTGTGCATGGAAAACGCCCTTGATATGATATTCAATGCCTCGGACAAATATCCTATGCAAAATAGCACTGAAAAATAGTCACTCATTTGAAATTCTACCATTACAGAGAACAAATTGTAGTGTTATTCTTCACATTTCCGTCGAAATTTATAACTTTAGTAAGAAGTAATTGAAAACTTACAAAATAATACTACCTTTGTAATAGTTGGTTAATAACTATGGTTTTGTTATTGCTTGGGTGTATTTGAGCTTTTTATTTTGTGAGTATTCTTATTAACACGTCATCTTCATTTGAGTTGACCCATCATTAACTTCAATTATTCTTTTAAACTTTTAATTGTGTAAATGATAAAAGATATTATGCCTTGATGTCGAGATACGTTTAAGATCCATGAGTCGCATTTGGTAGAACCGACTAGAACTCATAGGTAAATTAGATCTGATATACAATACAATAAAAATTAACAATAACCTCCAATAGAATAAAAAATAACAATAACCTCTAGTTCACAGGAAAATTAGGTATTCAAATGAACTCATCATTACCGGAAGGTTACAAACTCCATTCTCTATGTGTCCTCCATCCTCCTTTTTTCATTCCCTTCCATCATTTTATTCATCTGGCTCCATCATCTCTTTGGCCATACCAAATTCCATTCGACTACTGTTGATGTTCACTGCGATTTGTCACAAATCTATGGGAGGGTGTGTAAAGCTTTGGCTCGGGTGTCGCACCATCACCTTTGTTAACCCTTGTTGGTCCTCCCCGATGTCCGCTCTTGTCGGTGATGTTGCTTGTGGGATCTGTCATCCTGCGTGCTTCCTTGGTTCTTGGTTCAGTTCGTGGCGGCAGATGTTGTGGTGGGTCTTCGAGGTTGATGTGACCTTTTTCTTTCTTCATGTTGGGGTTCTCGTTGGCGAGATCTCTGGTGCTCGACGATCGGCGGCAGTAGCGGCAACAAGGTTGCTAGGGTTTTGTTTCTGTGTGTTCGTTTTAGACTCAACCTTTGGGCTTCTGTTTGTTTGTTCTGGGCTCAACTTTTGTGTTGGGTTTCTTGCTTTAGGGGTTCATCTGTTAGTGTTTTGCTTTATTTGTTATTGGGTAGTTGGATATGTATACTTGTTTGGTAATGAAAATTTACCCTTGAAAAAAAAAAAAAAAAAAAAAAAAAAACCTTCACCATAAAATAGCGTATTGTGTTGGTAAAAAAATCTGATAAGTAGCGAAGTCCGTAAGGGTGACAGCAATACAATATATGATGGTAAGTTAATCTCAATTTTTTAAACACACATCATCATTTCATAAAAATTATACATATAAAACTAGCTGCATTAATACACGACACACACTCTCTCTCAAAAACCGATTGACCCCGCAGGTTTACAGTCGTTTCGGTTGTATCCATATTAGAATTAATAAGACTCGAGCAATCCGTAGTTCGACCCAAGACTCCCAACACATGAGGTTCTGAACCTACGTTCTCAGTTCCGAATCTCCTTACTGACTAGGGACGTCAAGTGTACCATTATAAGATCACGTCGTCAATGTATAATGGGAAAGGCCTCACGCTACCCAACTCGTTGGTTTTTGTTCCACTCGATCAGCAGACGTAGAGTTGTGCATAAATTATGTAAAATGTCTCTATGATTTGAGTCCTGATCAATTGGATTTACCCTCATCAAGTTCTAGTCCATTGATCCGTCACTTGATCCACAAATTCATGTCAAGATAAGATGAGTTCTACGGAGGTGTGAATTCAATCATAGTGGCAATCAAGATTTATGGTTGGGCTAATTTAGAGTTTTTGTTATGGATGGTATTGGCTTTTTGTTATGCTTAAATTTAGCAGTTTAGGCTATTTTTATGCCATTGTTCTCCATATTAGTTTTTACTTTTGGGTATTTGTATTGTTAATATCTTGATGTCTTGTCGATATCTTTGATGTACAATTAAAGTTTATCAAAATAAACTACTAATTAAATTAGGGATGTTAACTTACCATAAGTAGGAATAGGAATATGATAGAATAGTGATATGAATGATTGAGTACGGGATAAAGAACACCCCCTGATAATCCCATACCTTGAATTTTCAATTACCAGAAGGTGTGGGATGGAAAAGAATAGGAATAGGACTGCTACCCATTCCTTACAAATCATTCTAAACATGCTGTTACAAAAGAATAGCACCTATGTCACCAATCACCAAAATTTACTAATACATAACTTATAATCTTGAAAAGTACTTCACATAGTTGCATAATTAGTAAATGAACGAAAGATAGGTTAGTTTCTAACTCTTTATATGATAAGCCTAACAAAACTATTATAGAAATACTGAAAAAAGCTAACGATCACAACATGCGCGCGCACACACATTTTTTAAGGTAACCAAAAATGTGTGTGTTGTAATCGTTACAAATAGCATTTTTGGATACCTTCAAAAATCAAACCTAGGACGTTGTATTAACTCAAAGCTTAAAAAACAGGAAAACTAACGAAAAGTTCAAAAAAACTTTAATTTTAATGAAAAATGACAAATAAAGGTGTAGTGAATAGTACCAATAAAAGGTAAAAATATTATTTTTCGTTAAAAATAAACAGTATCGGTACTGTTTTGTTAAAACTTCAAAAAAAAAAAGCTCTAAAGCTAGTAGGACCATATTGCTGACTTGGGTCATGGCTTGTCTCCTTGTCATCGTGGTTTTGTTTCTCCTCCTACCACTGCTACTAATTTTTTTAGTTTCCAATATATTATTGGCCGGGCCCATTCTAGGTCACTTCCTGCCTAGCTTTTTCTTGTTTTGTTTGCCTTCCTCTGTACCAAAAAAAACTAAAAAGAATATTTTCTTAATCAAGCAAAACCCCTGGATCTAAAAAATTCATAGTCAGACAGATTTTCATGTTCAGTGTTCATAAAAAGTTCCAATTTACCGTAAAGTTGTGAGATGACAAAGATTCTATAGAGAGTTTCATGTTCATAGTCTATAAAAAGTTCCACTTTACCGTAAAATTGACGTAAACCTGTATTAGTTATACAGCTCCCCTTGACGTTAACCTATATTAGTTATACAGCTCTCTTTACGTACCAAATTTCAACAGCATTAATTAACATTGACAAGGAAACTAATTATATGGGACCTGTTATTAAGAAGATATTATTATGTTCAACGCTATTAACACTGACATCATAATAGACATCCGTTTGCTGGTCACTTTATTCTATAAATACACAGCCGATCATGCAAATTGATGAAAGTTTTATGACTCCAAGTTAATTAAATTGGGGGAGAAAAAGGGGAAGCAAAATTCGAACATAAACCAGGATGGAGATTTCGGAAGAGGGACTGGACCCAGTGAGCCCTACTGGCCACTATTTCAACAGCTCTGTTTTATCGATATCAATTCTTGGTGTTTTGGAATTTGAAATTCCAATTGACGACTCTCAATTTCTGTCATTGCTCGAGAACGTTTTCCTGCCCATCAACCCACGCTTCCTCTCTCTCTCTCTCTCTCTCTCTCTCTCTCTCTCTCTCTGTTTCATTTCTTATTAAACAACTTTTCATAAGAAAATTTTGTTTGAATAGTTTACTTGAAGGTTGGATATTTATGTTGATCCTCACAATAAACTATCAAAGTAAGTCAAACTTAAGACCTATCACGTATAAGTGGATATAAATATCATAAGATCGTAGCGTTGGTGACAAAACTATCTAGCATTTTTTTCAACTTTTTTATGCAACAATGTCACTAGATCGCAGTGAGGACTAAGGGAAGGCTATGCATTTAGGCCAGTTCGCTACAACAGAGTGATATTTTTTGGGGAAATACCCAGAAATAGGACAGTTTCTTAATAGAAATAGGACATTTCAAATGTGCACACGACATGCACACGCCATGCAAAATAAAGGGACAGAAGTAGGATTTTCCTACACCTTGAAATGACTTAATTGCCCTTTTATATAAATGGGTTATTTGCTCCCATCCCTCCCTCTCTCTCTTCTCTCACTTTCTCCCACACGCACTCTCTCTCTCCCTTTCTCAATGTGCACACACGGTGCACTGTCATCCTGACCAACACCGTCCAAATTGAAGCCACCACCAATTTCATTTCGTCCTCACGAGTCCAAAACACCTAGCCTTGTCACGAATCTCATCCCTGATCGTTGGCATTGAAACTCAAGCAGGCCGCGAGTTTTCTAGCCATTTTCTGGCAACACGGCAACCAACTGAGGCTCAAGACCACCACCACTGGACTTGCATCGAGGGTGGGAACAAAGCCCAGTCATTAAACGTTGGTGTTTTGTTTGATGAATTTTTCAGGATTTGCACACTGTATATACACGACATGCACATGATATGCTCGCAGATCTGAGCCAACCCAAAAACTCAGATGAATTAATACTTAGAAGTTAAAGTACGGTTTGTGTTTCATGTTGGGGGCCTATAGGTTGTGGAATAAATTTCAAGTTTTGACGTGCTACAAAACAAGGATAGAACAATTTCTAGTTCAAGTGTCCAATTGCATAAATTTGTAAAAAAATTTCCGTAATGTGAATATGGTGTGCATGGCTACATCTTAATATGAGAAGCGGGAATGTTCACTAGTTATGATGCATGTATGTTTTGCCCCGGAATTTAGTGAGTATGATCACAACCTAGTTGGCCTTGGCGAAAAAAAAAAATATTAAGAAAAATATTAGAGGATGTTAAGGATCATGCGTGTCCCTGAAATAACAACGAGTGTCATGTTTTCCACGTGCACGTATAAGCGGTGATTGATATACGTAACAAGACTTTTCAAACTGCCACTGTAACCTTATATACGTAACACTTATGCTTTAATTGTATCCATTATACCAATATGTTGTCGTTAAAGTTTCTTATTAATGCGAAAAACAGCCCTTTGCTCGATCTCCAGTTCTGTGCATGTCATGTGCATTGGTGTGCATATAGTGTCACAGGTGATGACGTCATTGTTCTCATTTAAAAAAAAAAGAGCTGTGAGCTCTTGGTTTTTTGAGTTGGAATATTATTATGAAGTTAGCCATGCACACCACATGCACATTACGGAAAAAAATTCACAAATTTCAGCAATTGGACACTTGAACTAGAAATTGTTCCATCCCAGTTTTGTAGCACGTCAAAACTTGAAATTTATTCCACAACCCATAGGCCCCAACATGAAACACAAACCCTAATTTAACTTCTAAGTATTAATTCATCTGGGTTTTTGGGTTGGCTCAGATCTGTGAGCATATCATGTGCATGTCGTGTACATATAATGGGCAAATCCTGAAAAATTCATCCAAAAAAACACCAACATTTAATGAATGTGCTTTGTTCCCACCCTCGATGCAAGTCTAGTGGCTATGGTCTCGAGCCTCGGTTGTTTGATGTGTTGCTGGAAAATGGCTAGAAAACTCGCGGCCTGCTTGAGTTTTGATCCCAACGATCGGGGATGAGATTCGTGACAAGGCTAGGTGTTTCAAACTCGTAAGAACAAGATGAAATTGGTGGTGGCTTCAATTTGGACGGTGTTGGTCGGGATGACAGTGCCCCATGTGTGCACAATGAGAAGGGCAGAGAGAGTGCGTGAGGGAGAAAGTGAGAGAATAGACAGATGGAGGGAGGGAGAGAGTAGAGAGAGATAAATCAGAAAATGGGAGCAAATAACCCAATTATATGTGGGTATTTTAGTAATTTGAGTTTTGTGCATGTCCTGTGCATGGCCGGTTTGTCTCATTTTTGTCCCAAGATTAAGAAATTGTCCCATTTTGGGGTATTTCCCTTCTTTTTTTTTTTTTTACAAACGATAGCGTTAGTGAGCTAAATTGTTAGTTGTTAGGGGTACGAGGATTGGTGAGAATCAAATCCTTACTGGTGTGCATAAACATGATTGTTTTCCATTACTGCAGTAACGTCATGCATCTGCCTACAACAGAGTGATATAAGAGAAGTGAGGTGGCCGCTAGTATTACAAGTTCAATGAAATTCCGCTTCAGTTGTAAAAGGTCTTACAATACTGCACTGTCAAACTATTTAGTAATATGCTCTAGTCGTATTTTGTTCATTTGTAAGTAATAGGTCATAAGTTCACATCTCATGTATGCTAGTTCAATAAATTTATTCTCCACCTATTTAGTAAAAATATGTCATTATATATATATATATAAAAAATGCATTGTAAAAAAACTAAAAAAAATAAAAGATGGGATGTTCAGAACAGTAGAATTCATCTTGACTAAGTAAACGATTTTCATTCAAGTCCAAATAACATTTCTTTTAGTTTATATGGCAAACTACCACTTCTCGTAAAAATATGTCATTATATATATATAAAAAAATGCATTGTAAAAAAACTAAAAAAAATAAAAGATGGGATGTTCAGAACAGTAGAATTCATCTTGACTAAGTAAACGATTTTCATTCATGTCCAAATAACATTTCTTTTAGTTTATATGGCAAACTACCACTTCAGACTCTTCAGGTCTAGGTTGCATTTCAAACAAGGTCACGAAGTTTTAATTTTTTTGATTTTGCACCAAAATGAGTGTTTTTATTCAACGATATATTATAAAACAAAACCACTAAAACATAGTACTAAATGACTGCCTCCTAATGAGTTAAATTGTATCACTTGATGACACTTGATGACCTTGGTCGGTTTGATTGTTTGATCTTGTTAGATATTCAAAGAGATGGGCTACTCATCCACTCCTAACCATATTGATGTTGTCTCAACTTAACAACATATTGCTAGGTTTTAAATTTTATCATAAAAGACCTTGATAATATTAACAGTGGAGCCATACACTTATATGTTGTATTTTATTTTCTCAATTCCCCAATATGAGATAACTACTCAATCCTTCATTCAATTGATGACATGGTGCCCTTATATGGGCTAACATATAGGCCATATTTGCACCACATAAAACTTGTAAAGTGCCGATTTAGTCTCATCGAATGATATCCCTAAACTTGATAAGTTTTAGATCTAAGCATTGTACTAGATCATTATGGTAATATTGCATCATTATAGGACGTGGGCTAAATGTTTTTGAGCACGTTTGAAGTTTCTTTTGGAGTACTCTTTACATGATGTACTTTTTTCATGAGCAGTAATTATTTAATTTGGAAACAGATTGAAAACAATGGAAAAAGGTTGAAGTGAAGCTTGAAGACCATGTTAAAACTCCAATCTTCCCTTCCAATTTGTGGAATGAATCATATGACGAGTACTTTGACGACTATTTGTCAGACGTAGCAACAAAAAGATTTCCACAAGACAAACCACTATGGGAAATTCATGTTATAAAGTACCCAAATAGCAATGCAGCTGGTAATGTAGTATTTAAGTTGCACCATGCATTAGGTGATGGCTACTCACTCATGGGCGCTCTTCTCTCTTGTCTACAAAGGGCTGACAATCCTTCTCTTCCCCTAACTTTTCCTTCACGGAAGCCATGGAAACCGAAGAATGAAAATGTTATGACCAAAACTTTCTCATCCTCGTTGAACACCATATCCGATATTTGGTGGGGCATTTCAAATAGCATCACTGGGGAAGATGATCGATCACCAATAAAATCCTCGAACAATGAACTTGAGTTCACGCCAATTACAGTATCAACTGTGAGGATTTCTCTTGATCACATCAGATTAATTAAGAGCAGGCTTGAAGTGGTAAGTCTTAGGTTTTCTCCGTAATATTTTGGTTTATGCATTTGGGTGTGTTTTTTCTTTCTAAAACACGGGAATAAGCTTTCATGTTGATCTTCCATCTCTTGTTGATAAAAAGAAAAAAAATCCTTGTTAATTTTAACATTATAGTCATGATTAATACTTAATATTTAAATTTTATTTTGAAAATTAGACATTGGTCTTGCAATACTTTTTTTTTTTTTAGTCCAATGATACTTTTCTTCCAAATGTTTAAATCTCCAATGCAATTGATCCCAAAAAAAGAAGGAAAACTAAAGAAAAGTCTAAAAAACTTTAGTTTTAAAGAAAAATGACAAATAAAGGTGTAGTGAATAGTACCAGGAAAAGGTAAAACTGTAATTTTTCATTAAAAGTGCACATTATCAGAAGTGTTTTGTTAAAATTCCAAAAAAAAATTTAAAAAAAAATGTTTTCACTTCTTTTTAAGCCATATATTGCCTGAATATAAATTTATGGATTCGGGCAGGACATAAAATGAATATATAGTATTATATACCAGCTAGGTTAACTGTCTGCTTGCAGGTCAATCTCAATGCCTGTAAACCTAAAAAGATCTGAATGCCGTAATAAAAACCTACCCCGTGCATGGTGGGCATGATTATAATTAACCACTAAAATTTAAAGTATATTTACTTAAGAAAGTCAATACCTGCCTAATTCATTTTTCTTTTTGCAAAGTCAATCTGGCTAGTTCGTCCTAAATTCCAAACCATGTAAGATTAATCTGACCTATTGAAGCTAATGAAGAAGCCATGAAACCATGATCTTCAAAATTAACCTTTTCCTCGATCTGTATCAGATTCTCAATGCTCAAATTTGTTTAACTATCCTTTAAAATAACACATAATTTATAAAAAATTTCACCATAGTGGTCATGATATTGTTGAAGCCCAAGGTGAAACAGTTAAAATGAGAACTTTCAGTCCTTAGACTCCCCATACATTACACATTTATATAGATCTTTTAATGGCTAGTAACAAAAATATCTTACATCTCATGGTTTAAAAAATGGTGAATAACAAAAAATAGAATGTAAAATACACACACATCATGCAGATCATCAAACACCATATTGTCAAATTCGTAATAAATTGTAACATAGTTAACTTATTTACTATCACAGACGATAAATGACATTCTTACCAGAATGGTCTTTCTTGGCTCTCGACTATATATGCAAGAGATGAACCAAAGCTCAACGGAAGCCCATAGCACAACATTGGTTTTACTAAATACAAGGATCATGGGGAATTATACGTCGATTGAAGAAATGGTCAAACCCGATAGCAAGAGCCCATGGGAAAATCGTTTTACATTCTTGCAGGTTCCCATTCCCAAGTTGACTAAATTCTCAAATGCGCTTCACTTCGTCTGAAAGGCTCAAAAAATTATCAAGAAGAAAATAAATTCTTTAGCCATTTATTTCACCAGTGGGCTATTGAAGATGTTGAACAGGTTTGGAGGCCACTAAATTTAAGGACTGATTTGGTACACATGATTGAATTGAAATGGATAATTCTTACGTATTAAGGTATATTGAAGGTGGAAATGAATGATTTTCATTTGGAAGGGTTCAGAACAGGATTAATTATGAAGAAAATTCATTCTTTCTAATCCTAATATTTTATGGAGGACTGGAATGAACAAGTTTTCTTCATAAGTAATTCATCTTTAATTCTTAAGGTGGCCATAATTATATAATATCTCATTTTAACGTATCTTTAGTTTAGTATCTAATCCATTCAATTATGTACACCAAACGAGCCTTAAGAAAATGCATGCGATATTACATATGTACAACATTTATCTAAAAATTAGAACGCTACTTGTGGTGCAGGCAGCATCAAGATACATCCGTAGAACATTAAAGAACTCGAGCATGGCATTCACAAATATGATTGGGCCCGTGGAACAAATGTCTTTGGCAAACCATCCAATAAAAGGATTATACTTTATGGTAGTTGGATCACCTCAGGTAAGCAACAGGGTCTCAAAAGTTTTGGAAACAGTATGCATCGTTTTGTTTTGAAAATTAGGTGCATATAAAATTAAAAGTTATATAAACATACTTTAACACACATATATATAAGGTGTGTTTTCTTAATGAAAGCATAGACATGTTATATATATAGGTAACACAATTTACGTGTACCTGCAGGATCTTGACATATCAGTCCTAAGTTATATGGGAAAGGTGAGGCTTACCTTAACAATGAAAGGCACCATAGATCCACAAAAACTGAAGTTGTGCATGGAAAACGCCCATGATATGATATTCAATGCCTCGGACAAATATCCTGTGCAAAATAGCACTGAAAAATAGTCACTCATTTGAAATTCTACTATTACACAAAATAAAAGGAATTGTTATTAGCACTCCAAAAATCTCATTCTACACTCCAAACTTTCTATATTAGGAAAGAAAAATACATTTGTAAGGAGTTGTTGACCCTAAAAAACTACCAAGCCTACGTGGCGCGCAGGCCGAGTAACTAATAAGCTAACTACGTCATTCGGTCGTGTGCGGGGCGTGCCAACTCGTCGGCCGAGCTCGGCCGAGGAGTAAAATTTGTTGATGTTGCGTTGATCGCGCTGCTGACTTCTGCGTCTTGCGATTGCGGCCGAGGAAGGAACTTGACTCGGCTCTTGGATTCTAAAGCACGAAGACAAGGCTACTAATTATACGAAGTTCACAAATCGTCGTCGTCAGATTCGGTCACGGTGATGATATTCGTCAGAGTAAACTCACGCCGAATTGACACCAAGGTGTAAGGGCACAAATACTCAAAGCGGATGTACGTCTTGATGGTGAATGTGGTTCGGCCGTCAGAATGCCGAACTCTAAAGCCAACTTGTGAGTATCCGATCATGCAACTCGACGTTCAATGTGCCGAGCCTGAGTAAACCGTAACACTTCACTTCGCCGAGAAGGCTAATGAGATGACCTCTGCCAATAAGGATTCGAAAATCCTTTTCGACCGAGACTTGGATAGATAACCAGTCGGCCTCTTTGCAGTGCTGTTTATCCAAACTGAAGGTGCTCCGCGGTCGGCTGATTCTACGGCGATAGTGCTGTTTATCCAAACTGAAGATACCACCGGTTGCCTTCACAGTGCTGTGTATCCAAACTGAAGATGTGTTGGCGAAAAGGAAAATAAAAATCTCAAGGTTGTTGAGAGGTTTCGCGTAAAGCGAGGGTTTGCGCAGGGCAGATTTGTATGTTGAGTTGGAGAGAGGTTGAATGGTGCGACTGCCTCTGTATTTATAGGAGCATCTCTGCAATCAAGTCCAAGTCATACTCGGATTAGGACTCCTTATCCTGATCCAAAATTACCTCGACTAATCCTTCTTCAACCAGGACTTTGAACCTAGCCTTTATCATGTCGCACGCACCTTCATACCTCATCCTCGCCGAGACCCCTTAATGCATCAGGATTCATGCTATCCGTAGGACTCTGCCTGCTTCGTCTCTATCCAAACAAACCTCTTCCTAACCAGCCCTGGCCGACCTCGGCTCATGGGCTAAATAACCCGCAAGCTTCCAAATAGAGCTTTTCAGGCCGAGAACAATTCTAATTCGGCCCAAACTGATATTTTGGGCCTAAACATTGCCCCCTCGCTTCTGAGGTCTTCGGCCGAAATATCTGCCGGCCGAGCCCTGACCTCGAAGAAGCGAATCTTTTCATAATTTCAATCCTCGATTTCCATGGAGCATTTATGAAGCACGATCGCACGATCTCTTTTCTGCCAACCGTCTTACTACGTGGCATCTTCTGCCATAACTGCCCTCAATAATGACGCCTGAAGCGTGCAGTTCACTAAACCGTCGAATTTCTTACTGAAAGTAATCATTGTACCTCGATCCGCAGACTTAAATAGCCTGATGATCGTGCGGGCATCAAAATGTCATTTCCCATAAAACTCGCCGCCACACGTAAACGTGCATCGAGAAACTCGGCCTCTTTATCTGGATTCCCCGGATATTCATAATGATTGGCGACTTTTCGACTGATCTTCCCTTTTAATCCGAATTCTGGAACGGTTGATCTTCTTCCCAAAGACCCTATAAATACCATAACTCCGTTATTTGCACATTTACACTCTCCACTTTTCTAAAATCTCTTGCCATTGCTTCTCAGATCCTTGCTCTTAATTTCCAAACCAGAAATCCCTTTTTCCAGACACCTTCCAATTACTAGCAATGGCTTCCTTCACCTCCCAACTCTCCAAAGAATGCAAGAAATGCGAGAAAATCGTCGACCACTGCGCCATCAAAACCATCCGCTTTGAGTGTGACATGAACACCCCCCACCAGATCCTCTGTCCTCTTTTCAAAGCGGCCGTGCCATCCCCAATTACCGAAATTTTTAAAGTCGAGAGCCTGAAATTCCTGCTGCAAGGCTTCGAGTGGTCAAGATGGAGCTTGGCCAAACCTCAAGGCTCCTGGCCCTCGACCACTACAACCTGGGCAGCCTGGGTCGAGCGGATGGAAAAGGTTTTCGGCGAGCAGTGGAAGACGCTCGGAATCTATGACGCCATTCGCCTCTCATCACTAGAGCTGGTCATGGATAAAAAGCTCCTCATAGCCGCCACAAGCCTCTGGTGCTCGGCTACCAACACTCTGGTCCTCCCGCTCGGCCCCGTCAGTTCCACCATCCTCGACGTTACGGCCCTTCTGGGGACCTCTCCGTCTGGCATTCCTATTGATACCGCCCTCTCCGAGTATCCGTCGAATCTCGACCTGAAGGCGCTTTTCGACAAGCGAGCCCTCGAGATTCTGAGCGGTGAAGGCCAAAAACCTTCGAAAGAAGAGGTTCAGAAACTCCACAAGAACTTCTTCAACTACAACACCCTCTACCTCCACTTTGCCGGCCGAGGGGACGAGGAACTGCGAGAAGGAGAACACGAGGCCTTCCTCTTCTACTGGTACAACAAATATATTTGTTGTACCAAGTCGAACAAGTGTCTCGTCGAAAATATGCCAGTGGCCGAGGCTCTGGCTAGTGGCCACACCTTGGCCCTTAGCCCGACAATCCTTGCTCACGCCTTCCGCTGTCTGGCCGAGACGACTCTTCACAAGGTCGACCCGCACCAGAGCGGCCCTCTCTGGGTCTTTCAGCTCTGGCTGCAGGTTTATTTTGTCCCCCTTCGACTAGAAACCGCCAACTTCCTGCCCACCGAGGCGCTCGGTCCCCAGCTGGCCTATCGACCAGCACATCCGCACAAGGCCGAGGAAGTATTCAAATACCTCTTCGCCCTTGATGCCCTCTCCGATGACGAATTCCTGATCTGCCGTCGTCAGGAATACCCTTCGTCGATCATGCTCCTCTCGTCGGCGTGGAGCACGGAGGAAGACGCCGACCTCCGTCAGTCCTAGGGGTCTTTTGTGCTTGCCCGGGACCTCCCCCTTGGCTGCGATGCCCGCCGAGCCGGCTGGGAGGTCTACTATCCCAACTTCACCGCCCTGCAACTCGGCTACCTTCAAGGCTGCCAGGTTCCCCTTCTGTCCTCACGCACTCTTTTGAGTCGAGGACGCCTCTCTGGCTCATCGGAGAAGGAGTGTAAAGACGCAAGGAGGGAATTTCAAGAACGGTGCCAGAAGCTTCGCCTTCGACCGATCGTCCCTGAGTCCCTCTGCACTGATACCTTCAGCGACTGGTGGAAAGCCTGCACTCAGCAATTCTTCAGCGCACCGGTCGAGGATGTCACAAGCAGGCTTTTCGACGATGGACCGAATAAGACCACGGCTCTCCCGCCTAAAGAAGCGGCCCAAGGTATACGGTCATTCTTTTTTTTTTTTTTTTCTTTTGAATGGAATCATCATAACGTTACTGACTCGCTCGTTTCTTTTCCCAGATAGCCGAGCGCTGAAGAAAGTAGAGGTGGTGGCTGCCGCCGCGGCCAAGAAAAAATCAATCATCTTCTGGCCCAGCAAACGACCTCGGCAGGAGCCCGAGACAGTAGCAGTGGCCGCTCAATCCCCCAAGCGTGTCAAGAAACTGGCAAAGAAAGGGGAGCGGAAGGTCCATGTCGTTGATAGCCAAATGACGGGATCAGCCGCAGTTGATGTCTCTCCCTCCACCGGCACCGAGGCAGTCGTGCGGCGGGAGCAAACTGGTCGGACACCCGAGGCTCGATCTGAGCCACAGATGACGGCTGAGTTAGCAGCTCCCCAGCTAGCCGGGAGCACGACATCACTGGCCCCGGCCGAACCAGCTGCTTCTCCGCTGGTCGAGAGGACAGCCACATCTGAACCGGCCGCGGCCCCTGTCTTGGAAGGGGTTGCTGCAGCGACGAGAGGAACCCCCTCTAAAGCTCCGAGACAGTCGGCAGTCATCATGGAGGTATATTAATGCAGTATTAACTCTTTTTACTTGACCAACTTTGAGCAATTCTAACCATCTTGGTTTCAGGATGATGAGAGCGACAACAATCCCAACAGTCATCCTCCGACGGTCGAGGCAGCAGTCCGGGTCGAGCCTCCTGCAGCAGCTGAAGCGGTCGGGCAGGTCGATCCTCCCTCAGTTGCACATGGGAAAGGCCTCGCCGCCGAACCTGAAGCAACGGCAGAAACTCCGATGCACCCCCAGGACCAAGACCTCGGCATTCCTCCTCAGGAAGCCACCTCCGCCTATGTAAGCACCCTCCTTACCATTCTTTTAATCAACCTTCTGGCTTGGAACGCTAAACCAGAAAATACTAAATGTCAGGTGCCCGCGTTCTCCTTTCACCGAAAATTTTATGCGCCGAAGGGCGTTGTCTACATCTCCTGGCCACCTCAATGGCCATCAAATGTAGATAACCTCCATCGGCCGCGTGAATTGAGAAGCAGTCTAAAACACTGGGCTCGGCCATTGAGCTCTCTGGGTTCGAGCAACGATCCAGCAGACATGGCCGAAGTCTCTTCTCAGCAGGTCTAAAATTTCCTTCTTAATTGATTGTCTGATGATTCGATATGTTCTGACCTTTCTGTTTTGTGTAGCCTTCGTGGAAAGTCGAACTCGACGCTCTCCTCTCAGCAGCATCGGGAACTGCTGGCCTTTCGACCACCACGACTGGGTCCTCGGCCAACTCGTCCTCTCTTGTCAAGCTGCAAGAGCTTCTGTCGCTTTCGGCCTCCCAGGTGCTCGAACGCAAGGGCCTCGACTCCATCGACGAATGCCTCAATGACCTTGCGGTTGATGGTTAGTTGAGCCCCGAAGCTATCATTCGGGCATCTTCGACCTTGGAGCAGACTCGAGAATTCTTCGGCATTTTCGAGAAAGCTCTTCGGGCTGAAGACGACCTGAAGGCCGCGTCGGGCGCTCTCGAAGCTCTCCGCCCAAAAATTGAAGCCATGAAAGCAAAGAAGGACGTTCTGGCCGACCTAGACCGTCAGATCATTGAGCTTTAAAAACGGAGATCGGTCGTGGCTTCCGAACTTGCGAAGGATTTTGAGTTGGGCGGCAAATCCTGCCTGACCGACTATGCGGCTAGCGTGAAGCGGGTCGAACAGCTCAAAATGGACAAGAGGATCCGCCAAACCGAGGTCATTATGGGCGAAGTGAGGTGGCTGGAGCTGAAGGCCGTGCTTGAAACTCTGCTTCCCCCGTCACCCTAGACTTACTATATGTACTAACCGGCCAGCTCAAGCTGTACTTGGTACTTTTCAACAAATTTTTTAATAAGAACTTTCATTCTTGCATCCCCCAAGTAGTCGGATAGTATTTCTTCAAAAATTTCCCATTGATTGGTAACTTGTGAACTGTGCCGGCTCGATCTTTAAGATGGTATGCCTCCTTGCCGAGCACTTTATAAACGACGAACGGTCCTTCCCAAGTCGGCGACCATTTGCCGAATCTAGGATCCTTAATTCCTATAGGCAACACAGTTTGCCAAACCAAATCTCCTTCACCGAATGTTTTCTGTCTAACCCGTTGGTTATAGGCTCGTTCGGCAATCTTTTTCTGTGCTACCAATAAATTGTATGCATCACGCCGCGCTTCTTCCAAATCCTCTAACTCTTGCCTCATCGACTGACTATATTCGTCGCTAAACAAATTACTTTGCTCAATTATTCGCAACGAATTTATGCTTAATTCGACTGGTAGCATTGCGTCGTGCCCGTAGGTGAGTGCATACAGAGTTGTCCCAGTCGCGGACCGCAGCGATGTTCGATAAGCCCATAAAGCCTCATTCAACTTCAAATGCCACATGCCAGGCCGTTCCCCTATTATTTTCTCGAGGATACCAATCATCACCTTATTACTTGCTTCGGCCTGTTCGTTTGCCTGTGGATAGTACGGCGTGGACTGTTCAAGCCGAATTTTTAGGTTCGCCGCATACTCTTTAAACCTCTCGGCTGTAAAGATCGTACCATTGTCAGTTATGATCGTTTTTGGTATCCCGAATCTGGTCACGATGTGTTCCTCCACAAAATCGCAAACCTCTTTAGCCGTTAATTCGGCATACGATTTTGCCTCGACCCACTTGGTAAAGTAATCGGTTGCCACGAGTATCCATGCATGCTTGGCAGCCCCGGAGGACGGCGTGATTTTGCCAATTACGTCCATAGCCCATCCTCTAAATGGCCATGGTTTAGTGACCGAGTGCAATGATTCGACCGGGACTCTTTGTATGGGACCATGAATTTGGCATTGCACACATCCCCGTGCGAACTCAATGCAATCTTTTAATATGCTTGGCCAAAAATAACCATGCCGTCGAAGTAACCATCGTATTTTCCGGCCCGACTGGTGAGATCCGTAAATTCCTTCATGAATTTCCGCGATCGCTCGAATAGCTTCTTGGGGGCCGAGACATAACAATAGTAGTTCATCCTCGCCTTTCCGGTATAATTCATTTTGATACATGACATAATTTGTGGCGTGAACCCTTGTCTTGCGATCGTGTTTGCTATTAGGATTATCGAGATACTGCATGATAGGCTTCCTCCAATCATCTGGCATTGCCTCGACTGCACAAACATCTATGGGGTCTTGTCGGTCCAACAACGAAGGTAATGACATGACTCTTGTGCGTATCATGTTATCGCGTCGGAGGACCTGCTGATTAACCAAGGCCGGGTATAGTTATCGTAACACAGGTATTTCCTGGCCTAGCTTGCCCCCCAGAAGTTGTGCTCCGGAAGCGATTTGGGCTAGTTCGTCTGCGTCGGTATTATGAACCCGGGAAATGTGTTCAAATGTGATGCCGTCGAAGGACTCGGCCAAATAGCTGGCAATCATGTGATAGGGTGCCAGAGTACAACTTATGCATCGGAAAGACCCATTAAGTTGGTTAATCACAAGTTCGGAATCACCGAGGACGAGGACACGGGTCGCTCGTAAGTCATGGAATACATGAAGGCCGATGATAAGAGCTTCATATTCGGCCTGATTATTCGTACAATCGAAATTGAGCCGAAGAGAAAAAGACCAGCGGCAGTGGCTAGGCGATTGAATGACGATGCCAACACCAGCCGAGTCTGAGGTACTAGACCCATCAAAGTACATTGTTCAGTAGTTATCGCGTGCTTCAACCATGCCGATTTCGACGTCATTGCCACTGACATCATATGGGGAGGGATGTTGGGCCAAAAAATCGGCTAAAGCTTGACCTTTAACGGCTTTCTGAGGTACGTACTGCAAACTAAACTTGGACAATGCCATTGTCCATTTCCCGATTCGGCCTTTTACTATGGGCCGTGTTAGCATGTAACGGATAACATCGGTTTGGGCGATGACTTGCGTGACTGACGGAAGCATGTAATGGCGGAGTTTTGTAGTGGCGAAGAACAAGCCAAGCAAAGCTTCTCGACAGGCGAATAATTGATCTCAGGTGCATTCAAACCCCGACTGAGGTAAAAGATAGCCTGTTCGCGGCCGGCCTTGTTGTCTTGAGCGAGAAGGCAGCCAATAGATTCTTCGGCCGCTGAAATATACAGCTTCAGAGGCTTGCCGCGCCGAGGTGGTACGAGAACCGACGGTGTGGTGAGGGAAATCTTGATCTGTGTAAAAGCCGCTTGATGCTCTTCGCCCCACTCAAACTGATCCGAGTCCTTTAATTTCAAAAGCGTAGAGAACGCCTTCATTTTCCCCGCCGAATTAGATATAAAACGATGGAGAAAATTTATCTTGCCGAGTAAAGACTGCAATTGCTTTTTTGTCGTTGGGAGCGAGGCAGCAATGATTGCGCGTGCCTTGTTTTCGTCCACCTCAATTCCTCGATGATGCACAAGGAAACCTAAGAAGTTACCGGCCGATACGCCAAAGGCACACTTAGCCGGGTTCATCTTTAGGCACACTTAGCCGGGTTCATCTTCAGATTATGTCGTCGCATGCGAAGGAAAGCTTGCCGAAGATCATCTAGATGTGTTCGGCGGCTTTTCGACTTTACCACCACGTCATCGATGTATACCTTAACTATTGTGCCGATCAAGTCATGGAAAATGGCGTTCATGGCACGCTGGTAGGTGGCCCCAGCGTTTTTAAGGCTGAATGGCATAACCACCCACTCGAAAGTTCCAAGTGCCCCTGGGCAACGAAATGCAGTTTTGTGAACATCGGCCTCGGTGATAAAGATCTGGTTATAACCGGCATGGCCATCCATGAAAGACATAATGTCATGAGTAGCTGCGGCGTCGATCAATAAATCTGAGATCGGCATGGGATATTCGTCCTTGGGGGTTGCCAGATTCAAATTACGAAAATCAATACAAATGCGTAAGGCCCCGCTTTTCTTCAGCACCGGCACAATATTGGCTAACCATTCGACATATCGGGCGGTTCGAATAAACCCGGCGTTTAAAAGTCGAATCAGTTCTTCTTTTATGCCGAGTTGAACTTCGGTTGAAAACTGTCGGGGAGGTTGGCGAAAAGGTTTGCAACCAAGTTTGATGCGTAATTCATGCTCAACGAGGGTTCGGTCAAGGCCAGGCATCTCGTGATAACTCCAATCGAAACAATCCTTGAATTCGCCAAGCAACTTGCAAAGTTCGGTCTTAGTATGCTGGGATAACAAAGCACTGATGAACAATGGTCGAGGGTTATCGGCCGTTCCCACATTTATTTCGTCCAACGGGTCTTTGACTTAGGGTCGGCTATCCTCGAGTTCGACCGGTGCAGCCTGGATTTTGTCAAGGGATAGAACAAGGCCATTGTCGTCTTCGGCGAGGAATTCCACGAGGTTAACGCCTGAATCCGATTGTTAGGAGATTGCGTACCAATGAGCCAACAAACGTTCCATGGTTGATGAAACTGCGGCTCGGCGTGTGGTCTGACTGGCGTCAGACATCAGGGTCGGGGATGAAGTTAGCCAATCCGAGCCTCGTCGAATCCTGGTGAACGGTTTCGGCGCCAACCTCGATGGCCTTCTGAACAGAAATTCACGTTGGTCGACCTTCTTCGTTAAGGCCGTGTAACATGATGTATCCGACATGATCGTCGTAATATCGCGCTTGGATCATGTTAGCTTCGAATGGCTGAGAATCAGCTGGGTGAACCACGACTGTTTTGCCATCCCAAAAGACGAGAACTTGATATAGCGATGAGGGGATACAACTGGTTTGGTGGATCCAATCTCGTCCGAGCAACGCATTATACTCGGTTTTGGAGTTAACTATAAAGAAAGCGGTCATGTGGTTGCGACCTGCGACAGTTACTTCTAATGGGAGAACTCCCTTGGTTTGGGATTTGTCACCCACGAAACTGCTCATGGTAATCCCTGATGGAATGAGCTCGTCGGTAGAACGACGTAACGCCCTCATCACTGTCACAGGCATGATATTGACCGTTGCTCCGCAGTCAACGAAAATTTTGGACACCGGGTATCCCTCGATAAGAGCCGTAACATATAACGGCTTTAGGTGATGAAGATTAGCCGACGACGATTGAGGGAATAATTCGGCAAGAGCTGCCTTGAGGTTATCTTCTTTTGTCGCTGACTCGACTTCGGCAGGGAGTATGAAATCGGCCTGGGTAGCCTCTTCGGCCACTACATCGCCGTCTAGGAAGTTAGGTTGGGACGTGCGTGGTTGAAAATCTGCAGGCAGAACATGGACCATACTGATTTCCATGTTGTCGAGGACTGAAGAACCCATCGGCCCGGTGTCGCCTTCCTCAGACGGTCCTTCGTTTGCCGGGCTTTTCTCCTCCAGACCTCTGTCATGGACAGTATTTGTGCTAACTTCATCGGCTGTTGCCGGGGTATGTTCTTGCAGAGCATCTTGGAGAATACCCTTCTGTTGGTCGATGGGCTCAGGCTTATTGAGAACCACAACAGGGTCTGGGACTTGCGTTGTGTCACGAGTCTGATCTTGATACATAATGCGGGCGTCCCTGATGTCTAGGTAGGCATCTAAGCGTTCCACGCGCTTCGCTTCATCGGCCGTAAGGCCGAAAAGAGAAACGGCCGAAAAAACTTCGGAATGGTACCGCAAGTGCTGGAGATCTTCCAGCGAAAAGGGGAGCTCGCTCGTCTCGATATCAGTATATGGGTCGACGTCGAAGCCGAGCACTCGAGCCTCTCGTATGTGCTGGAACCTAGCTTTCAACCCTAGGTCCGAACTCTTTTGAATAATTCGATCGGCATCAGGGCAAGCTAGAACGAGATCAATCGTATCTTGGCATGCTTTTGGCAAACCGTACAGATCGTTGGCCGAATGTTTATTGTGGAACTCTCGCATATACTCCAATGCCTCTCCGAGGAACGGTGGATGCAGGTTCCGTCTAACCTTGATCAAAGGCTCCTGTATAGGTAATGGGAGAAGTTTACTCTCGGCTTCTTCCTTGAAATGTTCGAGACGCTCCTTCATTTCCCCGGGTCGAAGAAGAAGTTTGATTCGCTTATCAGCCTCCTCAAATATGGTTTTTACATCAGGGTTGATCACTTGTCTCTCTTGGAGCAACTCCGTCATGATGGTCGGGGGTTGTCGCTCGTCATCGCTGCTAGTTTGATTCTTCGGCCGCCACTTGGGGGCTGAAGTTTCCTGAGCTGCTTGTCGGCGAGCCATGCAGTCTATTCTTTGGCGCTGACGCTTCTGTGATTTAGACAATGCAGTATACACACCTTTAGGGGAATGATAGGTGTACCATCGTTGATCACGCGGTTCGGGAGGCTTGAAGGTTTTCTGCTTTGCCGAAGAGTTCGAGCTGCTAGAACTCTGTGCGTAATAATCTTCGTTATAGAATGGTGCATCGAAGTCCAGTCGTCGTCTAACTGGGGGTAGCTCGGTCGGTCGCGTTTTGGGGCCGAGTCTGTCGAAAACTCCCTGACGTTGGCCTGTACTGGGTGTCTTCTGGGGTGTTGGGGCTGTGTCTATCTTAGCTTAAGACGGCCTTCTGTTTGGCTCTACGTCCAGGTTCGTCTTACACCGACTGCACAGAATTGCTGATCTATCTTCTTCCTCGGTGCTAAAGTTGGTCATAGGTTCGACGATAGCCGGCCCTGAAAGAGCTTTGGGCGGTTCGTTCGAGAATAAATCTATCTTGAGCAGTGGCTGAGAACTCTTCGTTCGGATGCATTGTACTGGGACGAAATCAGCCGTTTTTTTCCCTTTGTCCCTAGGTAGACGGACGTCTACCATATTAACCGTCGCTGTAGGAAACGGGTCGGTATCAACGCTCATTTTCTTGTCTGGGAACTTGAGCTTGCCGTTATCGATCCAACTTTGAACGGCATCTCGAAATACGACACAGTTGTTTGTCGAGTGCTTATTCGAATTATAGTACTTGCAATATATTTTTCCTTTCAATTCTTCGGCCCTAGGGATATTATGCCCAGGCCAAAGTTTGATGATCTTGGCAAGCATCAGTTGGTCGAAGATGGCGTCGGCCTTAGTGATGTCAAAAGTATAAACCTTTGATGTCTTAGCAGTAGTTTCTTCGGTGGCCGTGCGAGTTTTCACATCCTTAGGATTGGTGTACGTCAATGCCTTGCAAACATACGGCTTGTCGATGACTATCTCGGCCGCGTCAATATTAGCATACTCTTCAGGTTCAGTCGAGGCATAGCTAACCGTGGGGTTTTTATAGATGGTTCCTCGGGATGGAGATTTTGAGACTTTTTTCTCTCGGAGCAGGTAGTCATATTGCTCAACGTGTTGAGCCAACTCATACATGTCTCGGAAGTTTGCCCCCAGGAATTTCTTCTTGTACTCCACGTCTAACCCATTCAAAGCTAGTCTAACAAATTCGACTTCAGGAAAGGGTACCCGGCACCAATTTCTTGCCGACTTAAACCTGGTTAGGTAATCCATTGGCGACTCATCTGATGCTTGAGCCATCCTAGCCAATGATGAAACCGACATTTCCATCCCCGGCCGATAGAATTGTTCATGAAATTTTTCGGCCAACTCCTCCCAGCTCTGGATGGAGTTTGGTGGGAGATTGATGTACCATGCAAAGGCCGAGCCTGTCAATGAGAAGTTGAATAGCCGCAACTTATAGAGATCGCTGTTAACGTTGCCACATTGAGCAGTGAACCGGGCCACATGTTCTAACGAGGACAGAGACGACTCTCTGGCAAACAGACTGAAATCTGGGATTTTAAACCCCTTGGGATATTCAAATTTCTCGACGTAGGCAGGGTACGGGTGGATGAATTTTGGGAATTTCGGCCCTTTTTTCAAGGCCGAATCGATCATTCTCTGGATTTCGGTAGCATCGATGGATGTCGCCTCTGCTTTCTGGTCAGATCCATCCGCTCTACTGCTCGATCCTCCTTTCTTGTCCAAGTCAATTGGCTTGAACCGAGCAAGTACTGGCTCGGTCCGTACTATCGGTAAAGGATCGTTCTTTAGTGGCCATTGCCGAAAATGATCGGCAAGTTTATCTTCACAGATCTTGTGTACCAGCATTTCAAGCAATCTGGTGTGTGTTTCATTAGTACTGCTTATTACCTCGCGCAGACTGTCTATTCCTCGGCTGAATACCTGTTCGACCTGCCGAGATTGTTCATCTAGTCGTCTTCGGAGAAACGACCTTGTTGGTGGATCCGCGCCTTCACCATCATCTTCATCACAGTCCTCCACCACCACCTCATTGAAAATGGATGCGGTTTTGTTGAGGGCCTCTGTAATACGGGGCTGACCGCCGAGGCCAGCTTCCTTTTCTCGGCGTGTCGTGCTGGCAGACTCTGGTGTCGCGGTGACAACGGGGTTTTACGTTTGCGGTACCGACAAGTCAGTCGCTTTTCCTATAACTGCTTTCTTCTTGACTGATCGTGTCTCAATTGGCATGAACTTCGTAGTTTAGCACCGCGTCCCACTGGGCGTGCCAAAATGTTGACCCTAAAAAACTACCAAGCCTACGTGGCGCGCAGGCCGAGTAACTAATAAGCTAACTATGTCCTTCGGTCGTGTGCGGGGCGTGCCAACTCGTCGGCCGAAGAGTAAAATTTGTTGATGTTGCGTTGATCGCGCTGCTGACTTCTGCGTCTTGCGATTGCGGCCGAGGAATGAACTTGACTCGGCTCTTGGATTCTAAAGCCTGAAGACAAAGCTACTAATTATACGAAGTTCACAAATCGTCGTCGTCAGATTCGGTCACGGTGATGGTATTCGTCAGAGTAAACTCACGCCGAATTGACACCAAGGTGTAAGGGCACAAATACTCAAAGCGGATGTACGTCTTGATGGTGAATGTGGTTCGGCCGTCAGAATGCCGAACTCTAAAGCCAACTTGTGAGTATCCGATCATGCAACTCGGCGTTCAATGTGCCGAGCCTGAGTAAACCGTAACACCTCACTTCGCCGAGAAGGCTAATGAGATGACATCTGCCAATAAGGATTCGAAAATCCTTTTCGACCGAGACTTGGATAGATAACCAGTCGGCCTCTTTGCAGTGCTGTTTATCCAAACTGAAGGTGCTCCGCGGTCGGCTGATTCTACGGCGATAGTGCTGTTTATCCAAACTGAAGATACCACCGGTTGCCTTCACAGTGCTGTTTATCCAAACTGAAGATGTGTTGGCGAAAAGGAAAATAAAAATCAAAAGGTTGTTGAGAGGTTTCGCGTAGAGCGAGGGTTTGCGCAGGGCAGATTTGTGTGTTGAGTTGGAGAGAAGTTGAATGGTGCGACTGCCTCTGTATTTATAGGAGGATCTCTGCAATCAAGTCCAAGTCACACTCGAATTAGGACTCCTTATCCTGATCCAAAATTACCTCGACTAATCATTCTTCAACCAGGACTTTGAACCTAGCCTTTATCATGTCGCACACACCTTCATACCTCATCCTCGCCGAGACCCCTTAATGCATCAGGATTCATGCTATCCGTAGGACTCTGCCTGCTTCGTCTCTATCCAAACAAACCTCTTCCTAACCAGCCCTGGCCGACCTCGGCCTATGGGCTAAATAACCCGCAAGCTTCCAAATAGAGCTTTCCAGGCCGAGAACAATTCTAATTCGGCCCAAACTGATATTTTGGGCCTAAACAGGAGTGTAAAATAAAATTTTTAGAGTGCCAATAACACTTTCTAAAATAAATTATAGTGTTATTATGCACATTTCCGTCGAAATTTATAACTTGAGTAAGAAGTTATTGAAAACTTACAAAATAATACTACATTTGTAATAGTTAGTTAATAACTATGATTTTGTTTTTACTTGGGTGTATTTGATCTTTTTATTTTGTGAGTATTCTTATTAACACGTAATCTTTATATGAGTTGACCCACAACTAACTTCAATTATTCTTTTAAACTTTTAATTGTGTAAATGATAAAAGATATTACGCTTTTGATGTCGAGATACGTTTAAGATCCATAAGTCGCATTCGGTAGAACCGAATAGAACTCATAGGTAAATTAGATCTGATATACAATACAATAAAAATTAACAGTAAACTCCAATAGAATAAAAAATAACAATAACCTCTAGTTCACAGGAAAAATAGGTATTCAAATGAACTCATCATTGAGATATTTCACGGGATGGTACATTATGTGTCACTATAGAAATGGTGATATATGTGTGCTAAAAAATTAATAACTTAAAAAATCAAATTTCTCACCACTCCTATTAAAACACGTGGTGTATCATTTGTATTCCAGTCACAACTAAAAATTTCTCCTCATCATTACCGAAAGGTTACAAACTCCATTCTTTACGTGTCCGCCATCCTCCTTTTTTCATTCCCTTCCATCATTTTGTTCATCTGGCTCCATCATCTCTTCGGCCATACCAAATTCCATTCGACTATTGCTGATGTTAACTGCGATTTGTCATGAATCTATGGGAGGGTGTGTAAAGCTTTGGCTCGGGTGTCGCACCATCACCTTTGTTAACCCTTGTTGGTCCTCCCCGATGTTCGCTCTTGTCGGCGATGTTGCTCGTGGGATCTGTCATCTTGTGTGCTTCCTTGGTTCTTGGTTCAGTTCGTGGCGGCATATGTTTTGGTGGGTCTTCGAGGTTGATGTGACCTTTTTCTTTCTTCATGTTGGGGTTCTTGTTGGGGAGATCTCTGGTGCTCGACGATCTGTGGCAGTAGAGGCGACAGGGGTGCTAGGGTTTTGTTTCTGTGTGTTTGTTGTGGACTCAACCTTTGGGCTTCTGTTTGTTTGTTCTGCGCTCAACTTTTGTGTTGGGTTTCTTGCTTTGGGGGTCCATCTGTTAGTGTTTTGCTTTATTTGTTATTGGGCAGTTGTACATGTATGCCTGTTTGGTAATGAAAATTTATCCTTGAAACAAAAAAAAAAAAAAAAAAAAAAAAAAAAAAGAAACCTACACCATAAAATAGTGTATTGTGTTGGTAAAAAAATCTGATAAGTAGCGAAGTCCGTAAGGGTGACAACAATACAATATATGATAGTAAGTTAATCTCAATTTTTTAAACACACGTCATCATTTCATAAAAATTATACATATAAAACTAGCTGCACTAATACACGACACGCACTCTCTCTCAAAAACTGATTGACCCCGCACGTTTACAGTCGTTTCGGTTGTATCCATATTAGAATTGATAAGACTCGAGCAATCCGTAGTTCGACCCAAGACTTACAACACATGAGGTTCTGAACCTACGTCATCAGTTCCGAATCTCCTTACTGACTAGAGACGTCAAGTGTACCATTATAAGATCACGTCGTCAATGTATAATGGGAAAGGCCTCACGCTACCCAACTCGTTGGTTTTTGTTCCACTCGATCAGCAGACGTAGAGTTGTGCATAAATTATGTAAAATGCCTCTATGATTTGAGTCCTGATCAATTGGATTTACCCTCATCAAGTTCTAGTCCATTGATCCACAAATTCATGTCAAGATAAGATGAGTTCTAGGGAGGTGTGAATTCAATCATAGTGGCAATCAACATTTAGGGTTGGGCTAATTTAGAGTTTTTGTTATGGTATTGGCTTTTTGTTATGCTTAAATTTAGCAATTTAGGCTATTTTTATGTGATTGTTCTCCACATTAGTTTTTACCTTCGGGTATTTTTATGTTTATTGTTAATATCTTGATGTCTTGTCGACATCTTTGATTTACAATTAAAGTTTATCAAAATAAACTACTAATTAAATTAGGGATGTTAACTTACCATAAGTAGGAATAGGAATAGGAATAGGAATAGGAATATGATAGAATAGTGATATGAATGATTGAGTACGGGATAAAGAACACCCCCTGATAATCCCATACCTTGAATATTCAATTACCAGAAGGTGTGGGATGGAAAAGAATAGGAATAGGAATGCTACCCTTTCCTTACAAATCCTTCTAAACATGCTGTTACAAAAGAATAGCACCTATGTCACCGATCACCAAAATTTACTAATACATAACTCATAATCTTGAAAAGTTATTCACATAGTTGCGTAATTAGTAAATGAACGAAGGATAGGTTAGTTTCTAACTCTTTATGTGATAAGCCTAACAAAACTATTACAGAGATGCTAAAAAAAGCTAACGATCACAACACGCGCACACACACACATATTTTTGAAGGTAACCAAAAATATGTGTGTGCGTGTGTATGGACCCAAATTTGTATTATTGGGCCGAGTCTAAGTTTTTTCTCGACCTAGTACTATTCCAGAAATATTATGGACCGTTCAATCGCCATAGGCCGCCAAGTTAGGTTGGCCGAGTCCTATTGGGAGGAGGAGTGATGTGGATAAAGGCAAAAATGTCGAATCCTGATATAACAAGGAGTCTCAAGGTTGAAGGCGCTGAATTAGGAAATGAATCTGGTTCATTATTTGAGCCTAGTTTAGAAACCTATTGGAACTAGGATTGGCCGAATCATAATCAGATTGGGATAAGGAGTTTTAGTTTGAGTACGTCTTTGGTTCGGCTAGAAGTACTTCAGTCCTATAAATACAGATGCAATGGTAACGAGAAGGGCTCTCCAACTCAACACACAAATCTGCCCTGCGTAAACCCTCGCTCTACGCGAAACCTCTCAACAACCTTGAGATTTTTATTTTCCTTTTCGTCAACACATCTTCAGTTTGGATAAACAGCACCATGAAGGCAACCGGTGAACATCTTCAGTTTGGATAAACAGCATTGTAGCCGTAGAATCATTCGATCGCGGAACACCTTCAGTTTGGATAAACAGCACTGCGAAGGGGCTGACTGGTTACCTATCCAAGTCTCGGTCGAGAAGGATTTTCGAATCCTTATTGGCAGAGGTCATCTCATTAGCCTTCTCGGCGAAGTGAGGTGTTACCAGGTTACTACATTCGGCACATTGACAGCCGAATTTGATATTGAACTTCGCAAATTAGCAGCCTTGTCTTCAGGCTCTAGAACTCGAAGGTCGAGAATTGTTCCTTCCTCGGCCGCAGTTGCAAGATCAAGAAGTCAGCAGTACGATCAACGCAACATCAACAAATTTTACTCCTCGGCCGAGCTAGGCCGACGACTTGGCATGCCCCGCATACAACCGAAGGACGTAATTAGCTCATAGATTACTCGGCATGCGCGCCACGTAGGCTTGGTAGTTTTTAGGGTCAACAGCGTGTTGTGATCGTTACAAATAGCATTTTTGGTTACCTTCAAAAATCAAACCTGGGACATTATGTTAACTCAAAGCTTAAAGAAAAGAAAAATTAACGAAAAGTTCAAAAAAAATTTAGTTTTAATGAAAAATGACAAATGAAGGTGTAGTGAATAGTATCAGAAAAAAGTAAAAATGTGGTTTTTCGTTAAAAGTGAATAGTATTGAGAGTGTTTCTTTAAAACTCCCTAAAAAAAATACTCTAGAACTAGTAGGACCATATTGCTGACTTGGGTCATGGCTTGTCTCTTTGTCTTCATGGTTTTGTTTCTCGAACATGGATCCTCTTCGGATCTAGTTGTCCTAATCCACCTAGTCAAATCATCCGGACCATTAAAATTTGATTCAACAGCTAACGTTATATAACTTTAAAATGAGCTTCTGTTTGTAGCCGTTAAATCAAATTTCAATGGCCTGGATAATTTGACTAGGTGGATTAAGACAACTGAATCCGAAGAGGATCCGTGTCCTTGTTTCTCCTCCTACCACTGCTACTAATTTTTTTAGTTTCAAATATATTATTGGCCGGGCCCATTCTAGGGCTCTTCCTGCCTAGCTTTTTCTTGTTTTGTTTGCCTTCCTCCGTACCAAAAAAACTAAAAAGAAAATTTTCTTAATCAAGCAAAACCCCTAGATCTAAAAAATTCGTAGTCGGGCGGACTTTTGCTCTAGCTTGGGGATGATGGTAGCCTCTCTCCTCCTCCTTTCCCTCATCTTCCTCTTCCCTGTTCTTATGAATTGATGTAAATTTGTTTTTCGTTTTAGTATTTTCGTCAATAAGTAGCTCTTTAGTGAGGTTATTTTGAGTCAGTCTTAGTGATTATTATAGTTTTAAGTTGGTATGCTATTGGGTCTTCTTGAGTTTACGAGGCTATTTTTGTTAGTTTCGCTAATAGTGTTGAGCATAAAATTCATATTGGTATGACCGTTGGTTCGTTGTCAATTCCTTTTCAGAGTCAACGTTACTTGTTGTCAAAGAGTGTCTTCTTACTCGTTATATTGTAATTTTTGCTTTTCAGATGTCAATTTGTTAAGTATTTGAACTTTGATAAAGAATGAAGTTCCTTTAGCTTTGAAGTGTCATCTCATTATTTTGATATGGGTGTGGAAGATTTAAAAAATTAAATTTGTTCATTTGCTTAATACCCGTTCTGTCTCCCTCTCTAATTCACAGTATGGTGACAATTAGTTTAACCAAGTTAACCCTTTTATATTTTATTGTATGATGAAGCGAAGTTCTATCTTTTGAAATTTGCCATCTGGTCAATTTGGGTTCGTTACTGATTCCACACTCAAACAAATACCAAGAAAAAATATTCATATTCTATAAGGATTGCAAAATGTGCATGCGCATATTAAAAAGGTGTATCAATATTTAAAGGTAACTGTTGACATACTTGATTCCATTGACAAGAACAAGGTGTGGGTGGGGTTGTATTAGAAAAAGAAAAAGAAAATGGCAGGCATGAATTGGGTGGTGTTGTCTTTGATGTAAGGTCCTAATCGGGTAAATAGTTATAATAAAGTAGTTGAAAGATAGTTTTTGCGATAAAAAAAAATCAAATTTAAACATTTGTTGTAAAATCTGTTAGAATTCATACAAAATTTTAAAAAGTTGTTCTCTCTTTATTATTAGCATGCAAGTGCGAGTCGAAAATTACATTTCTCCCCTTTCTTCTGTTCATCGCTCTTTTCTCCATCCCTCTCCGCAGCTATTTTCCATCGTTGGTACAAAGCCATAAAGGAAAATCCTAAATTAGTAAAGCTCAGAGTTATTTCTATGTATAAATCTCAACTGTAAGCCATGGGTCTCGCCAATTAATCTTGCTGCCTAGAAGTTTTTTGTCCAATTTTTCTAAATTTTAAGTCATTTCTTTTGTTCTATCCGCGAGAAAAAAAAATCTCGCTGCCTAGACCTTAGACAAGGCTTTAAATTTGAACTTTTTTACCATATAGACTATCTTCCGACTAATCAATCATCACGAGGACTATATATCGATTAGGCATTGGTATAAATAACAAAACAATAAAAAAAAAGTTAAGCTATTGCAAGAAACACGTGGCAGTTGTAAAAATTTGACCAATGTCAAGATTTAAGTAGTTGGTTAGGCTGCTAACGTGGTAAATATGATACACACAATAATTGGTTGTTGTTAAGTAGTATGCCGGATGACAGTTTAGTTGTAAAAGATAACAAATGTTGAGATTTAAGTGGTTAAATATACTGCTACGTGGTGTATACGTTACACACAACTTCTTGTGGAAATGGTTCAGCTGAGATCCAGCAGAAAGAACATTTCCCTGTAAACTATCAATAAAATATTCAATGACCTTTCACTTTAAAAAAGACATGCACTACTAGCACTAGCAGGTGACAAAGTTCAACTATAACATATCATACAAAACATTTGACGCTTTTATTTAATTCAAATTAGGTGTTGCCGCTTTTGTTTTAGAGAACTTTAACGAAAAATTTCTAGTATTGTTCACTTTAAAGAAAAATCATATTTTTACACTAAAAAGTCAATCCTGGTACTATTTATTTTACCCTTTATTTTGTTCTTATTGTTAAAACTCAAAATTTTCAAACACTTTTTATTAATTTTTCTTTTGTTTTATTAGGTAAATTCCTTTTGATTTTATATTTTGTTGTCGAATATTTGGGTAAAACCTATTTCTTGCACTGGAAGTTGGAACCCATGTGCATGAAGAACTGTAGACTTAAGATAAAATACAACGAGGGCCGATCTAGAGTCTCTTGTTGCTGAGTGGACAGTGCAAATTGACACATGCTATGGATCACGAGTAGAGTTATGTTATCTCTATTAATTTGTAATTAAATTTGGAGGAACTGAATTAAGAAGTAAATTGATACATGGGTGTTGATGGATCACGACTAGAGCTATGATATGTCTATTAATCCATAAATAGAAATCGAGGAATTGAATTAAGAAGAAGATTGACTCATAGTTAAATTCAAGTTGAGATTATTTACTAAATTATTTGGATCAAAGTAAATATGATAAATGATACGATGAGTTGTTTTGTTGACCTGAGATCTAAACCAAATGAATTCGAACTATAAAGCCAACATGGCAAGTGTGTGACTGACGATTTTATTAGAAAAGTATCAGTTCAATTATAAATAGATAAATACAAAACACTTAATATAAGTTATAGTTTCGGGATGTGCCATCCATACATCAATTTTTACTTTTACTTCTCATACACTCCTTGTTAATTTATGTCATTTGATCTTTTTACTTCTCACACGCCCCTTGTTAATTTATGTCATTTGATCTTCTTCAATTCATCTAATCCGACGTTCGAAAATTAGAAGGGTGTGTGAGAAGTAAAAATGGATGTGTGGATATTACATCCCATAGTTTTTTTTTTGTCGACAAATGAGAGGATAATTTACATTAAATTTATTTAAACTACGGAAATGAGATTCGAACATGAAACCTCGAGTGCATGCATGAGCGAATGCTCTTAACCAACTGAATTATGAACCACTTGCAATATAAATTATATTTAATTTCACCACTTTTTTTAAGATTTCTTGTACATATCATTCCTAACCAAAAAAAGCTGCCAAAGCCGAGTTGGCAAGCGCTGCTTTTGCTATCTACTTGTGCGCGGGTTTGAGTTCATGCCTGCCTATATTTTGCAAGTGGCCCTTTATCACAATGGTAGAAATGTATTATACCCTTGCATGACGGCGTGAGTTCGAACCCCGTCGGTGGCTAATCTAATATTTAACTTACTAACGCTATCGTTTCATTCAAAAAAAAAAAAGAAAAAAGAAAACCTAAGTTATCAGACAAGAAAACTCCAAATAATAATGGAAGATAAGGAATAAATGTATCCACTAAATACAATTATCCACTAAAGACAAGATGAGTTGAACTGCTCCATCAATTAGGAGCCTTTTAATCACATCCCATCCCATCGTCCACCTTGCTCCTATCCTGCGATGGAGGAGGAGACCAAAAAAAGTTAAAAACAAAAGGGAAAGTAATAAATGGGATGGAACTTGTGCATCTGCATCTTTTCTTCTTCTTTTCCTTTTTCAATTTCAGATGTAGACAAAAGAATGGTTGGGGGGTGGAAGCAATCACCACCCTTCATCCTGGACGTTAACCTAACATTGTGAGAATATAAGGATCTTGTCTTTGAAAAATGGTTGACAACAAAACTAGTCCATATTGTAACACAACACATGTAATGTCCGAGAGAACAAATATCTATCCCCCTCCTGAGCTCTTTTAACAAAAAGGTGGCTAGAACATTTGAGAGAGAGGGGTGCAGCTTCAGTCCTACTCTTAGAGAGAGATATAGAGGTTCTTGCAGTTTATGAAGAGATGGATATGATGAATAGCAGCAGGAAGAAACTCAGTTACATGTCATCAGTTGTGGTTCTTGTGTTATGCTTGAACTTGAGAGCAAGTCCAGCCATGGACTGCGCTCGGGCGACAGGGTAGAGGAAAGGGCCCGAGGGTCGGTGGACTCTGCTCCAGTGTTGGAGGGTCCGAGTGAGGGTGGGAGCCCGAGTGAGGGTGGGGTGGGGAATCCACGGGCCTGGAGCTCGAGGCCCGTGCTTATTTTATTTTTTTATTGTTAGGCGCGTGGCCCTCACGCGCGAGTGGGGGCGCGTCGCCCAATCGGAAATCAGGCGCAGGGCCCGAGCGCGCATAGATTCAGTGACCGTTGGGAAGCCACGTGGCTTCCCATGGTCCGTTCGATCCCAACGACTCTTTAATATGAGCCGTCCGATTTAAAACAGTAATAAAAAAAAGGGCTGATTTAATATCAACCGTTCGATTTGAGATCAACGGTTGATATTAATCTGCTTTATAAATTAAAAAAAAAAGAAAAAATAGTTTTAAAATTAAGAAAAGTTACCGTTTGACACGTGGCACAATCTGGAGTGTTGGAATTCAAATTTTTTAAAATCCAACGGCAGGGATTAATTAGTTGAATAAAAATTTAAAAAAAAATTGTAAAAAATCCGAAAAAAAATCTAAAAAATTTTGTAAAAAATTGATTTTACTTTTTTTTTAAATACCACTTCTTCTCCATCTACCTTATACCACAATTTCATATTTTCTCAACTACTTTCAATCAAATTCCTATCTTTCTCTCAAAGTTTCAATCCAATTTTTTTTCCACAAAATGACTACTGATGCAGGTACGAATTGGTCGCTTCTTGAAAATGTTGCGTTGTGCACTAGCTGGGTTGAAGTTACTCATAGTTCGCTTACGGGTAATGAGATGCAGTTGTGAGAAATGTGGAGTTTAATTCATACCAAATTTCTTGAGAAAATGGATGGGAAAAGAACCAAAGAATCGGTGTCCAGTCGTTGGAAATTACTTAGCCATTCCTTCAGTACATGGAGAGACGCCTTGGCACAAGCTAGTAGTAATCTTCGAAGTGGGGAAAATTACTCGGATGAGGTAAGAATATATAATTATTTGTTTGTATTATTTATTTGTTACCTAATTTGATTATAATTATTTGTTGGTATTATTTATTTGTTACCTAATTTCATTATTATTCATTTGTTTGTATTATTTATTTGTTACCTAATTTCATTATCATTATTTGTTTGTATTATTTATTTGTTACCTAATTTGATTATAATTATTTGTTTGTATTATTTATTTGTTACCTAATTTCATTATTATTATTTCTTTGTATTATTTATTTGTTACCTAATTTCATTATTATTCATTTGTAGCAACTTCAAGCACAAGCATGGTATGGTGCCAAAATCAAATCAAAAAACAAATCATTCAACCGGTGGGAATGTTGGAATATTGTTAAAGATTGTCCTAAATTCAAAGTTGTGCCCGTTGGTCCAGAAGTTTGCATGAACAGCACCCCTCTACACAGCACCCCTCTACAGTCTACACCTGATCATGAAGAAGATGGAGAAGAAGTGCCTGAAACGCCCAACCCTGAACAAGCGTCGGGGTCGACCCGTTATCCAATTAGGCCACAAGGTAAGAAGGCGTCAAAGAGAAAAGGGAGTGCTTCCAAGAATGATTATGCAAAGTACATGGAAGATCTTGCTCGCCAAGGTGAATTGAGTTTGGCGCGGGAAATGGCGAAATTTCAGGCTGATAAGGCTAGAGATGAGGCAAAAGCTGCAGCTGTAGATGGGACATTTCAAGCTACTGAGAGGAAAAAAGAGCTACTTAGGCAAGAAAGGGAGTTGGCTAGAGAAGAAAGAATGGCTCAACGAGATCGTGACATTATGAACACGCATTTAGAAGGGAAGTCTCCAAATTCTAAATATTTTTGGGAGTCGGAGAAAGTGGATGTGGTGCGAAGGAGGCGTGCAAGAGAAGCGAGATCAAGAGGAGATGGTCCTAGCACGACAAGAGAAGATCATCCTAGCACCACAAATTGGTTAAGTGATGATGAATAGGGTCTTTTTGTAATCAGCGCCCATAGTTTTCCAATCAATTTGGGTTGTAATTTATTATTTATGTTGTTTCCAATTTATTGAATTTAGTACTTTTTTTAAAGTGAGAGTACATTTATTTAATTTCGTAATATATTTATACTAATTAAATTACATAAACACACCAAATAAAATTACATAAACACACCAAATGAAATTACATAAACACGCCAAATAAAATTACATAAACACACCAAATAAAATTACATAAACATACCAAATAATAAAAAACTCACTACAAAAAGCACACCAAATAAAATTAAATAAACATACTAAATACAAACAAACATGCTACATAAACTTAAGTATCTTCAGCTTGTTTCAATGCCCACTGGTGCTCTATCAAGTCAATTTGCCGAGCATTGGGCATAGATGGCATTTGAAGTGCAGTATATCGTTGAATGACCCTTTCATTGTAACGTCCATCCCTTTCTAATGACTCGTGTTGCATGGGTTCTTCAGTAGCATCATGCGCACAATATATCCGTGTTTTTGAATTGTTCATCGTGTCTGGCTCATATTCATCAACCACATCATAATCGAACTCATCTTCCACAATCATGTTGCGAAGAATGATGCACGTCATCATGATGGATCGAAGTGACTCTAAATCGAACATTTTGGCAGCACAGCTGACGATCACCCAACGAGCTTGGAGGATACCAAAACAATGCTCCACATCCTTCCTGCACCCCTCTTGACAGCTTGCAAAGTGTTTTTCCTTTGCACTTCGCGGACGTGGCACTGTTTTGACAAATGTTTCCCACCGTGGGTAAATGCCGTCAGCTAGGTAGTATGACCCGTCGTACATACGTCCGTTGACGACGTACGTGACTTTTGGTGCCTTTCCTTGCGGGACGTCGTTGAACACTAGGGATTGGGCAAGGACGTTGAGATCATTTTGAGCCCGCGGAACCCCGAAAAAGGCGTGCCATATTCATGTATCAAAAGATGCTACCGCCTCCAAAATGATTGATTTTGCTCTTTTTCTGTCCCTATATGCACCTTGCCATGCACTTGGACAATTTTTCCACGTCCAGTGCATACAATCGATGATTCCTATCATCCCAGGAAAACCTCGCATCTCGGCCTTCTTCATAAGCCTTTGCAAGTCCATGTGAGTAGGTTTTCGGAGGTACTCTGCGGTGTACAAAGATTCGAATACTCCGCAAAACCTCATCAGGGACTCAAGAATAGTTGATTTCCCCATCCTCGTTATCTCATCCACTTGGTCTGCAGACGCTCCATACGCAAGCATCCGCAACAAAGTAGTGATTTTTTGCTCAGGCAAAAGACCTATAGCACCACAAGCATCCTTCTTTTGCACAAAGTAAGAATCATGGTTGCAAACATCAGTCATGATTCTGTTGAACAAATGTCGTTCCATTCTAAAACGACGTCTGAAGTACGTATCAGGAAATGCACTGTTATGGACAAAGTAATCGTCCAACAGCTCTTCACCCCGTCGTTGCCTGCTTCTTTCAAGGTTTCTGGAACGGCTAGGCCTGCATATCTGAGATTGAGTTTGGACTACTCGACGGGAATGTACGTGTCTGGCCATTCTTGCTTCATCATCTCTCCTTGTACGCTCCTCCTCATCTTCCATCTCATTTTCGTCTATCTGAAGATTTAACAATCCTTCAGATTGGTTGAACAAGTCTTCCTCGTGCTGATCGATTTCCCACATCATCCTTGATGAAGAAGAAGACATTGTAAAAAGGAAGCAGAAACTATGAATAATGATAAAGATTTTGGTGATGAAGGAAGCAGAAACTATGAATAATGATAGAGATCTTGAGAAAGTTGGTGTGAGATTTGTGAGGATTGATGGTGGATTATATGGACGATTCAGAAAAGATTGGCTTGTAGATAGGGCCACATGGCATGCCGTCATTCGTTAAAAATCTGATTGAAATCTATCCTCAAAGCTTCTAAAAAGATAACGACACGTGGCACGATGACATTGGATAAAAATCTTGTCGAAATCGATCTCCTATAATTATCTTTTCGGATAATGACACGTGGCGCAACGAGAACGATTTAAAATCCGATCGAAATCCATCCTCAAAGATTATGAAAAGATAACGACATGTGGCACGATGACATTGGATAAAAATCTTATCGAAATCAATCTCCTATAATTATCTTTTCGGATAATGACACGTGGCGCAACGAGAACGATTTAAAATCCAATCGAAATCTATCCTCAAAGATTCTGAAAAGATAACGACACGTGGCACGATGACATTGGATAAAAATCTTATCGAAATCCATCAAAAAAATAATTGTTTTTTGGATCAAATGACACATGGTGCAACAAGAACAATTTAAAAATTCTTATCCGAACAAATAATTTTATCTTTTATTATTTAAACAAACAAAAAAAATTAATATTTTATTGCTTATTGTCAGGGGGAGGGCTCCAAGGGTGGAGATGCAAATGGTAATTTATTGTCCATTAATGACAGTTACTATTTATTAAAGGTAGTTACTGTTCAATTGGTGGATTAAATAGTGGATTGGGGAGGGCTCCATGTGTCGACGGCGTCTGGCAACATCATCTCCCAAGCCCAATCTATTTCTGGTAACCAAACAATCAGCTCATCACCACGCGGCATATTCGAGCTTGGTTTCTTCACTCCAGGTAACTCCCACAACCACTACATAGGCATCTGGTACAAAAAAACCGTTGTTTGGGTGGCCAACAGAAACCACCCTGTTTCCGATCCATTTTCTTCCTCCCTTCAACTCTTCCCAAACGGAACCTTAATACTGCTCGACCAATCCAAATCCTCCATTTGGTCAACAACTCGTGATCCCTCAGTTGCTTCTAATTCTACCAGTGAAGTAGCAGCAATGCTTCTTGACAATGGCAACTTTGTCATAACAGATGCTTTGAATTCGTCTGCTGTCATATGGCAGAGTTTCGATCACCCGACTGACACTTGGCTGCCGGGCGGGAAGCTTGGATACAACAAGCTGACCAATGAGAAACTAACCCTCACTCCCTGGAGAAGCTCACAAAACCGAGCACCTGGGATTTTCTCTCTGGAGATCGAACGAAACGGAACCAGTTTTCTATTGATGTATAATGAGACTAAAATGTATTGGACCAGCGGGCCTTGGACATGCAAGATTTTTAAGTATGTTCCGGAAATTCAGTTGAATTATTTGGTCACGAATGTCAGTTATAATTCCGATGAATTTGGGAGTTATGTTTCTTATGACGCTGTTTTCCCCGACATCTTTATCCGGTACATGCTTGATATCTCCGGGCAGTTCAGGGCCTACAAGTGGGGGAAGGACTATAATCGGTGGACTTCGTTTTGGTTGCGACCCTCCGAACATTGCGAGGTATATGGATTCTGCGGTGCTTCTAGTATTTGCAACCAGCAACAAGTGCCTCTTTGTGTATGCTTGGAAGGGTTTCAACCGCGAGCTCCAAAAGACTGGGACTTGGAGGATCACACGGAAGGGTGCGTGAGGAAAACCCCTTTAGAATGCAGTGCAGGCAGCGGAGGAAATGACACATTTGTGGTGATACCCGATTTGCGCTTCCCAGCGAATCCCGAGACTTTAGCAGGTAAGAACATCGATGAGTGTAGATCGGCGTGCTTGAGTGATTGCTCGTGTACAGCATTTGCTTATGACGGTGGGTGTTTAGTTTGGAAAGGGGATCTGTTTAATGTAAAACAACTTACATCTGATGAGACAGTCGGAAAAGAGTTGCATCTTCGGGTTGCAGCATCAGAGGAACCAAAGGCGAAGACAGAGAATAAAACCTTTTGGATTGTCATTGGAGTACTTGGAGGTTTGTGTGGTGTTTTACTGGTTATTGTGGTAATTGCCAAGAATGAATGTTCCGGTTCTGGGGAAAGGTCTGAGGCAGATGAAGGCTCTTTGACAATGTTCAAGTACCGGGTTCTAAGAAACGCAACCAAGACCTTTACTGAAAAACTTGGGGAATGAGGATTTGGTTCTGTTTTCAGAGGGACACTGAAGAGTTATACCGCCATCGCAGTGAAGAGGCTTAACTGTCCAAAGCAAGCAGATAAGCAATTTCTTACGGAAGTGAGGACTCTTGGAAAGGTCCAGCACATTAATCTTGTTCGTCTCCGCGGATTTTGTGCAGAAACTTCAAAAAGATTCTTGGTTTATGATTACATGCCAAATGGTTCTCTAGAATCTCTTTTGTTCCAGAAGAGTCCGATCGTCTTGAATTGGAAAACTAGATATCACATTGCAGTTGGGACTGCAAGAGGACTTGCATATCTTCATCATAGTTGCAGAGAATGCATCATACACTGTGACATCAAACCCGAAAACATTCTGTTGGATGCAGAATATGCCCCCAAAATAGCTGATTTTGGTCTAGCAAAGCTCGTGAGCAGAGACTTCAGCCGGATAATTACAACCATGCAAGGGACAAGAGGGTATATTGCTCCGGAATGGATATCGGGAGAAGCTATCACAGCAAAAGCCGATGTCTTTAGCTACGGAATGTTGTGTTTTGAGATCATATCAGGAAGGAGAAACAGAGATCTTTTGGATGATGGGTTGCAAAACTACTTCCCCACTCGCGTTGCGAATGTGTTAACGAAAGGAGAAGATGTCGATACCTTGTTGGATTGCAGGTTAGAAGGTAATGCAAACAAAGAAGAAGTGATGAGAGCATGCAAAGTAGCTTGTTGGTGCATTGAAGATGACGAGAACGATAGGCCGACAATGGGGCAAGTTGTTCAACTTCTGGAAGGAGTCATAGATCTCGGCATACCTCCTATCCCACGGTTCCTCGACCGGTTTTCGAAGAGTCTAGTCGAGTCCATAGATTACCATAACATCTCTTCCAGTACTGCTTCGGATTCAAGGCGTGGCTACTCGAGTAGTATTACTATATCTGGAGCTTAAACTTAAAAGCTACTAATTTCCAACTTTCAAATTTCCATTTTCTTTATTTTTGTTAACTTGCAGGAGATTGTGAGTCCGCTCATCCTCCCCTATAGTTTTGCTTTGCAATGTAAAAATTGTTGAAATAGTTATCCAAACTTCAGTCTTTCTTGTCTTGTACTTCTCTTTCTTTTCACTAATTAATTAGAATATCGCTTGAACAAAGGAATAAACAATTAAAATCTTATTGGGTACTAATTAATTAGAATATCGCTTGAACAAAGGAATAAACAATTAAAATCTTATTTGGCCCAAACCTTGTGCATAGTGCGTACTTCTTTTTTCCTGCAGACATTTGGAATTCCAGCAAATAGTATTTTCACAGAAAGAAAATAGTGTGCCATGTAAAAAGGATATTCGATAGAAAACGTGGACTGGAAAGGACAGTGTGCCAAACATGTTTTGGAAATTCTACTGTTTTGACAAATCCCAGGGAATGTTGAGTTATATATGTAACGTCAACAACCACGGAATCCTCCGCAATGATGACCACACGTTTAAAATGTCATGGACTGCAACTCAACTTTCAAAGTTCAACGTTCTATTTTCTTACCTTTCAGCCGTTTAGTTAAATTTACACAGCCGAAATATTAAATTTACTTTCAGCTGTCTGGTTAAATTTACTTTCAAAGTTTAAATGTTAAATGTTCAACGTCCTATTTTCTTACCTTTCAGCCGTCTGGTTAAATTTACTTTCAAAGTTTAACGCACGTATCCCATACTCTTTTGAAATGACACATCCTACAAATTCTTCTACCTTCCAAATTTTCTCTTGTAAATACATGGTCTTAAATTTTTTAGTGAGAAGAAAAAAAATGTACAAACCCAGACAACCAATTAAGAGGTAGACTTTGGAAGAAAGCCAAAGTTGAGCCTGGGACTACCCTGCTCCCTCGGTGGCCCCGCCTTGTGGCCTTGCTATTAGTTAGCAAGAGAGTAATTTTGGGTCTTTTCTCTGAACTGTTGAAAATAATCACCGATTATTGACAATACAGATCTCTGTAATTTCATACTAATTAATAGCCAATCTATGCTGGTCCATCGAGTGATTTAGCCTAATTTCACTCCCTAATATCGTTAATTGCATAAAAGAATTAAAAGCCCCCATTTTTTCATGTATTTCTTTCCAGTGGATTACTTCTCAGAACTAATTCCATATCGCCACAGACCGGAATTCGAAGTCTCAAAAGTATCCTTGCTGTGATTCTTGATCGCTGGTGGATCCATTGACAAATCTGTTAAGTTTTTCAGTTATTCTTGCAGCCCCAAACTCAGACATAGATTTGCCCATCTACATGAAAGAAAGACAATTCATAGTCCAAATTAATATCCAAAAGTACTGATTAATATAAAATATTTTCTTGAGAAACAAACAGAGAAAAATTTAGCTAGGTTTACGTACTTCTGCACGTACTAAGTGAAATGTTAAGTCTCCCAAAGTTGAAAAGTTAGCATGCACAACGTTGGCATGTTCTTCGTCAAGCAGGCGAATGATTTCGTAGAACATGAACTGATGATTTTCAAAGCCAGTTATCAGTACTACCTCTAGTGTGGAGTCTATCTCATGGATTTTGATTTGGGGTGCTTTTGCGCTCCTTGTGCTCTCAACATTTACGCATGCTGTAGCATATGATCTTTTTCTAGTGCGCATTAAGCTCTCCTTCTTCTCCTTTAACTTCTGCAGCTTCGACTCTTGGCTTTTTATGTAGTTTATGGCTTCATCTATTTGATCTGTCTGACTTAGTGGCGCCTGCATTCACAACAAACACTCACATTCAGTATTAGCTATGAATTTCAATGTCTCGGATCCACAGTTCGACAAAGATATCTGGTGTAACAAGAGAGCATTTCTGGCATTGACAGAGAGAGAGAGACCTTAAAAGTTTGTTTAGGGAGGAGGGAGTAGAGGTTGGAGTAAAGAAGTTTAATACGATTTCTCCTGTTCTTCTCAACAACCCTCCTTTCAACTTTGGTTGAAGAAGATTCATTTGCTTGATTACGATCCATTCTGGGGCAAGTTGGCCACAAATAAGTACAAATACCACACACACACACACACAGAGATATATAATATAAGTCTGTCTGGTGAGGAAAGTGCAGAAGGAAGATGAAGTCTTTACTCTCTAGTGATGAGCAAGGAAATCAAAGAGTAGAGTCAACGCGTACGGCTGCTACTCTACTCGTCATCCAAGTTACATCGGCCATATTTACAAGTCAGAAAGAAAGCCGCTAAGATGGAATTTTGCATCCAATTTAAGCACGTGGATTTATTATAGAACAACATTTGGCTGCTGAAAATTCAGCAGCCACTCCTGCTTACATCCAATCACGGGTGAACACGTGTCCACCAGAGATTGGATGTAAGCAGGAGCTCCTGCACAACCTTTCAGCTGCCAAGTATTTTCCTTTATTATATATATTAGCATGCATTTAATTGTTTTTGAGCCTTACCGAGCGAGAGATTTTTCAATGTGACCGAAACACGGGATGGTACATCACGTGTTACTATACAAATGATGGAATATGTGTATTAAAAAGTTAATAACTTAAGTAATAAAATTTTCTACCACTTGCATAAAAACACGTGTTGTACCCTCCATGTTCCCGTCAGAATGAAATGACGTGGCAGTGTGATTTCTGTTACGCGGTTTATGGATATTCTCCACGTTTTTAATTCTTTTATAGTTAAACTTATCCTATTTTATAAGTTTCCACGAGATTTTTTGTTTTTCTCCTATTGTATTGATATTTTTGTCCTGTTTTTCATCAAGTAGAAATGGTTGCCCAAAAACAAAACGAGAGGAACGTTTACTTTATGTTTTATTTTTTGTTTTATTCACGAAGAACAATTCTTAAAAGGATATGAAATTGCATTAATATCTAAGAATTACATTAAACATAATTATTCATCAACCACAGCACGTGTTGCAGATCTATCAAGCAAGATAATAAGTTGGAAATATCGAACTCACTAGGAACCAAGGTATAAAATATCGATGATATCGAAAATATCGGTTGTCAAAAAATACGAAAATTTTGATGGAAATATCAGGATATTATCGATATCGATAAAAATTGAATAAAAACCACGGAAATTGTAAGAAAAACTTGGAAATTTTTATTGAAACTTTGCAGGATGTTTATTTAGTCAATTATCTATTAGTTTATCACAAAAAATTGGAAGGAAATGTATTGCATGATGGATTTAACTGATTTAAGTTGATTATATAGCAAGCTGGCAAACATTGTGAATGTAGAAAATATGTAGTAATTAATAAAAGAAGTTTAAACACACCATAATCATTTATATATAATGAATTAGTACAATATTTTAAACTTTATACATTACTATGTGTGTAATATAAAAAAATTTGGAAAGAAAAAATATATAATATGAAAGAGAGAAGTTAGAGAAAAATGTGAGAGAGAAGGTAAAAGAGAAAAAAACGTGGGGGTTTTTATTTTTTTTTTAAATTAGGAACATGCTTTGATAACATGTAAGTGAAGAAATAAAAGAAATAGTAAAATTCTTGTTACGTGAAATTATCTTAATTCTTATATTTTTTTAATATTTTAATAAATTAGAGAAAAAAATTATTATTTCAGTATTTTTTAGGTGAGAAAAAAATTTCTATAGTCAAATTTTTATTTTTTCTTTTCACATGGTGCAGCACACCATTCCAAAACCTCTTTTTTTTTATTATTATTTCTTCTTCTTCTTCTTTTGTTTTTTTTGGCAAACATTTTTTCTTCTTGTTTTCAGATGGTGCCAACGCACCACTTCTTTTTCTTCTTCTTTTCAGATGGTGCCAACGCACCAATCCAAAAGCCCTTCTTTTTCTTTGCAGATGGTGCCAACACACACAGAGACCTCAGTCTCTCAATCCTTCTCTCTTCTTCCTTCTTCGTTCTCCCACACACACACACAGAGATCTCTAGGTCCTTCTCTCTTCTCCCTTCTCCCACACACACGCACAAAGACCTCAGTCTCCTGATCCTTCTCCCACATGGCCTTCTGCTCCTCCCTCGCCTTCCTCCTCGTCCGCGTCTTCCGCCTCGTCGGCGCCGTCTCCATCTCCCGTGACCTCTACCTTAAGTCGGTCATCCCCATTGACGTTCTCTACACCCTTTCCCTCTGTTCCTCCCTCGCCTTCCTCCTCGTCCGCGTCTTCCGCCTTTTTTTAACACGATTGACCCGGGGGAAGGCACACCTAGCTCCGGCGAGGCCGTGAGTGTCGAGGAACTTTCCGAACACCTTCGACTGTTTCACGGCAAACGAAAGTTATAAAAACATTCCTCTCATCTTGTATTTCATTTTGATACCTTGATTGGAGTCTAGGGTGCTCTTTTACAGTCGGCCGGAGCTGTAGAAGCTCCGGCGTTCTTCTCCGATTCGCACCAGGCCTAAAATATCACAATATTATCGATATTAGCCATAATATCGCGATGTTTTGACGATAATTCAGTGGATACGTGTGAAAATATCGCTCTCTCACAAAATCGATATTATCGGCGAAATATCGCCGATAATATCGACATTTCAGACATCACTAAGAACTAAAAGAGGAAGATGATCAATAGAATCGATGAAGCTAGTTTTATAAGTAAATAATGAAAAAAAATATATTACAAGACTGTATTATTAAGTGGAAAGATGCCTATAATTTAAATCTCACAATTTGTAGGATGTTATAAGTTATTGGCACACCTATGCAATGGCAGAAGCATAAATTATTTCAAAAAGCATCTTAAATAACCATAGGGATAGAGTACAATAAGGGTGGGCAAACTGGTACAAGAATCGCGGGTCGGGGCGGGTCTCAAATTTTGAAAAAAGGGGCCCCCAACCCAGACCGTTTCCACCTTTGATTTAATATCCCTCAAATCCACACCGTTGATTCCCAAATCCCAACCCTATCACGTTCTCAACTCACAACTCTCTCTCTCTCTCTGTGAATCTCAATCTCATACTAGTCAAGCTCATCTATCCCAAATTCCCAAATCCCAATCCTTTGTCCCCATCTCTCTCGCTCATCTCTCCCAATCCCAACTCAATGTCTCTATCTCTCGACTCCGGCCGTCAAAGATGGCGTCGACGACGATGACACGAGGCTCTAAATTGGGGATGCTCCGAGGCACCTGAGGGATAGCAAAGATGGAAGATGGACAATAGCGAACCTCGTCGAAGATGGTGGGCTCCAAATCGACGAAGATGGAGTGATAACGTGCTTTCCGGCGACAGTGGGTTTTTTGACTCAACTTGAATTATCTGGGTTTTTGAGTTCAGGGATTTAGGATTTTTGAAATTTCTGGGTTACTTAATTTAGGGATATAATTTCTAAATTTTCTGGATTTAATTGGTTTTGGTTTTGATTTTAGTTTAACTTTGGAAAATCATGGATCTTGCTGGACTTATAAGGCGAATTATGCATAATTTGCTGGAAAATCATGGTTTTGATTTTAGTTTATCTTTGGAAAATCATGCATAATTTGTTGGAAAATTGTGGATCTTAGGATTTAATGGTCTAAGTATTGTCTAAGTATTGTTTTTCCTGGTGTTCATTCAGTTTTCCTTCATCAGCGATAACGAAAATCATGAATCTTGCTGGACTCACACTCCCAGCTCTGTTCGCTGCCATCATCATCAACTCTGTCCGCCGCCGTCATCGATTTCTCCCCGACTCGCACTCACTGGCAGTATGCCCAAAACTGAAAAGAAAAAAAAAAGTTATTGGGCCTGTGGACCCGACCCAAATCGGCCCGTTGCAAACGGGCCGGGTTAGGTTCGGTTCCCAAACTTAAATTCCTCTACCCAGCCCGGCCCGTCCCGTTACATTTTAAAACGGGTAGGGTCCGGTTCTTTCAAATTTGGGCCCTGCCCGGCCCGTGCCCAGCCCTAGAGTACAATAACAAAAACTCATATAAAAATACAAATCCTTTGCCAAAAAACAATCTCATCCCAATAAACAACATATAACCCAAAAAAGAAGAAGAAGCTGATTCATGGTATTTTGTACAAAGAAAATTGTAAAGTTGTAGTTAAGTGATTACTTAATTACATGACTCATTGATTCAAAGAAGAACTAAAAAGAGGGAAATATGATGTTTTGGAGACGCCAAAAGCAATTGGCAAAGAAGGGACAGTATGAATAGAAGGTAAGATTTAAGATTTGAATTGCTTTTTTTTTTTGTTGAAGATTTGAATTGTTAATTGATTTGTTTATGTAACAGTCCGTTCCGAAATGAAGTATCTTTATATGTGAAATGACGTTTTTACCCTTGCGGGGGTGTGAGAATAGGAAGCTAGAGTAATGTTTTTTTTATATAAAAGGGTACCCATATTTTTAGATTTAAGTGGATGGGATTGGATGAGGACTAAAAATATACACACACACAACACGTGTGCACCCTCCCCATTTCACCCGTCTCTCCCTCCCATATCTTCTCGAATTTTCTTCCCATTTCCCTGCAAATGTACGGACGATGCCATACTTTTTGACCTGGTCACGGATCAAAGCCCTAAGTGCCATATTCTTAACCTAGAGGACCTGGTGATCACAACCATACCTTTAGTCTAGGTTGAAACCTTCGAAAACCCCAGAAACCGTGAAGCATCGAGAAGGGTACTGTTCATGTACTTACAAACCGTGATGTTTTAGCCTATTTTGAGATCATAGAGAGGTTTAGAATGGTCTTGTGAAGCTCAGAGGACAAAGTTGGAGGATTTTGGACGTTGGGATCGCCAGTTTGGGGGTTGGCCGGATTTCTTGGTTTTGCTACAGCGAGTTTTAGCCGAGTTTTGGGATTTTAACAGGTATTATGAAATTGAATGCCATGTCGAATGCCATATATATTTATTGCTATGTTTATATGATTATATGTTGGGGCACTGCGGGCGCCAGGTAAGTCAGGTAAGTATGTACCTTTGATATGATGATTGTGGTGATATCCATGAGATTAGAATATGGCTCATTTACCTGCACATCGGGGTTTATGCCGCCAGAGTAGGGCTTAGCTTTCACGTGATCGTTCACTTCCCGTACCGTACACTCACCTTGGATCCAAGGCAGGCAGCCTGTCATACAGACCACATTAGGTGGTTCCGACTCGTAGGTGACCCGCGATTCGTCGCCAGCCTTCACGTGATCGTAGCACAAAGCGTTTTATATATATACCAGGTTGTCATACAGACCACTATAGGTGGTTCCGACATGGGTGCAGGTTATTGATTGAGAGATGAATTGAGGATTTGGTTGATAAGCCATAGATTCAGCCGTACAGGTCACTAGAGGTGACTCCGGCTGACCTATATGCATTGCCGGCATGATATGCATTGAGATATCACCTGATTGATTTTGATGATAATTGTTGCGTGCTTGATATTGAATATGGTTCATTTGAACATGGCAATATTTGAATGATGGTTTTCCAGTGATAGTACGTATATATATATTTTTTGGGAAGTATACATGTTTTACAGAGAGGGGTTACAACTTTTATATCGAAGTGTTTTTGGTAAAGCTTTGTTTTTGCCCACTCACACTTTTGTTTTGCGCCCCTCCAGGTATTAGATAGCGTTGGTGGCAAGCAAGGTCTCAAGGCATATCTGACAGTGCACTATCCATGTAAATATTATGGCTTTCCTGTTTATGTCTTTCTGGACTGTACCTAGGATGCTCGAACCTTGTAAATTATGCTGTTAACTTTCACACTCTTCCATGATCTTTTATCGTTAGTTGTGTTATTCTAGTACTTATTATCTATATTTATGCTTTCGCACTGCGCACATGGCTATGTCACGTGAGCACGTGGCGGCCAGCACGTCCTGATGTTCGAGTCGGGGTGTGTCAGTTTAAGTATAATATTTAGTAATTCTAAATAAGATAAAAAAATGTAAATAATGAAATTATGAGCATATTGTACATAATTAATTTTCAGGGGTAGAAATTTTTAGTGGGCAGAAAGGTCAAATTATAAATAGGGTAAACAGCCAATTTAGTCCCTGAATTATCACCTTAGTGAAAATTAGGTCCCTAAACTATTTTTTCAGAAAAATTAGTCCCTGAATTATAAAAATCTGCCAATTACATCCCTAATGTTATATTCGAAGCTACTATATTCAATTTTTCGTCAATTTAAGTCACGTTACTTGCATATGATACATATTGGAGGGTAGATTGGTAGTTTTTCATAAAGAAATAGTGTATGGAGTTAACTTTGGAGGATAAATTGATAGTTTTTCATAAAAAAAGTGTAAGTTAACTTTTGAAGGTAAATTAGACATTAAATTCGCAACCTATATGAAATGTTAAGGGTTTATAGACAAGAAAATGATGGTATTACACTCTAAAGTGTGTCAAGTGACTTAAGTTGACGAAAAATTGGATAAAATAGCTTTAAATATAATAGTAGGGATGAAATTAGCAATTTGTAATGAATTTAGGGACTTATTTTACCGAAAAAATAATTCAGGGACCTAATTTTCACTGAGGTAATAGTTCAGGGACTAAATCGGTACTTCACCTTTATAAATATATTGTACATAATCAATAATTTTTTATAAAATATAATATCACGTCCTCGTCATCTTCTTCCGACTTATAACCAGCATTCTGCTCAAGGTTAACTTGATGAAAAAACATAGGAAGTACACAGGGTCAATTGAACACTGTGGGGCTATATTGGCTCCGCCCATGCATCTATGGCTAAGTAGATTGTTTTGTCGTTGCTTATTTTCATAGGCTACGTCAAGTATAATGATTTAGACCTCACAGAGCACTTCCTCCCATTGTTTCTAGATATGGCAAGATGACAATACACTCCAAGATGATGGAACACTTCAAAACACGTGAGTGTTGGTAATTGGCAGCCATGATTTTTGCCATGACAATTTTAGTCCCACGGCAATTTAGACCTCACAGATTCGAGCACTTCCACCCGTTGTTTCTAGATATGGCATGATAACAAAACACTCCGAGATGACAGAACACTCCAATACACATGTGAGTGTTGGCAACTGGCAGCCATGGTTTTTGCCACATGGCAATTTTGGTCCCAATGCCAGCCGTGGAAGGATGACGTTAGACATGTGAACATGCCAGAGCGGCTCAGTTAAAAGTTGGAATGCAACGGTACTTGCCATGGGACATTTTCTGGCCTTCTGATGTGAACGGTAATTCAATCTATGGATCTCAATTGTCCAATATAAACACTTGAAAAAAAAAATATTAAAATTTGAAATAAATGATCATTTTTAATTGTCCAATATAATATAAAGAATTTTAACGAAATATTTCCGGTACTGTTTATTTTAACGAAAAATCATATTTTTACACTAAAAAGTCAATCGTGATACTATTCACTTTACCCTTTATTTTGTCTTTATCATTAAAACTCAAAGTTTTCAAACCATTTTCATTAGTTTTCCTTATAATATAGGATGCATCCTTGCCAATAAAATGCTTTAATATCATGGAGAGGAAACCAAATGCAAAATATTACTACCTAGTATTTACTTCTCTAAATTTCACGTCCTATTACTATTATTTTTGCCAAATTAATAAAAGTAGTCGTTATTAATGATTGGTAGTACCGGTCCCAAAACTACTATTCGTCTTTCTCTTATACAGCGTTCGGTTATATTTTTTTAATGTATCGATAATATATTTAAATACATTAAATGTCATAAGACAAGTGGTTGAATACTTAAAATATAATTAATTATTTGTACTATGACACTTAATGTATCGAGTCATGTTCTCGACATGTTAAAAAAAATTTCAAGGTCGCATCCTATTATGGCGGAGGTATGCATTAGCAAGAGAGTAATTTTGGGTACTCACTCTATAACAGTGGAAAATAATCACCCTTAATTTGGTTCTTGTAAACAGATCCATCTAATGTTATAACTAATTAATAGCCATATTAAGCTGGCACATAATATTCATATGATTTAGCTGAAATCTCACTCCCCTAACATCGTTGCACGGAAACCGACCCCAATTTTATAGTTTTGTTCAATGTACATAGGTCACCGGGGACATACGATTGATTTATTTGTTTGTGGAGTACTTCTCAGACCTGATCCCATATTATTGCAGCAGGCTCGAATTCGAAGTCCCAAAAGCAATCTTATGTAATTCTTGGACGCTGGTGGATCCATTGACAAATCTATTAAGCTTTTCAGTTATTCTTGCAGCCCCAAAATCCAACATAGACTTGTCCATCTACATGAAATGAAAGCCAAATTAGTACTCCAAATAAAGATCCAAAAGTACTGAATCATATCAAATATATTTTCTTGAGAAACAAACGGAGAAAAATTCAGTTAAGTTTCCATACCTCTGCGCGTACTACATGAAATATGGTGTCTCCCGAAGTTGAAAAGTTAGCATGCACGACGTCCGCCTGTTCTTCGTCAAGTATGCGAATAATTTCGTAGAAGATGAACTGATGATTGTCTAAGCCACTAGTCAGTACTACCTCAACTGTGGATCCTGTCTCATGGATTTGGATTTGGGGTGCTTTTGTGCTCCTTACGCTCTCAATGTTTAAGGTTTTTGGTTCCATGCTCTCAACGTTTACGAATGCTGTAGCATTTGATCTTTTTCTAGTGCCCATTAAGCTCTCTTTCTTCTCCTTTGCTTTCTGCAGCATCGACTCTTTGCTTTTTATATAGTTGATGGCCTCATCTATTTGTTCGTTCAGACTCGGTGGCTCCTGCATAACATCAAACATCACATTCAACATTAGCCATGAATCAACCTAATCAATGGCTCAGATTCTCAGTCCGACAAAGATAGTGTCACAGAGAGAGAGAGAGAGAGAGAGAGAGAGAGAGAGAGAGAGAGACCTTAGGATTTTGGTTAGGGAGGAGAGAGTAGAGCTTGGAGTAAAGAAGTTTCAAATGATTTCTCCTGTTCTTCTCTACAACCCTCCTTTCAACTTTGGTTGAAGAAGATTGATGTGCTTGGTTATTATTCATTTGAACTTTCTCTAGCAAGTTGGCCACGGAGATTCCCATGAAACAACTTCCAGTTAGGGTTGTTACTCTCTCCTATAATTTGAAAAGCGCTGCTACTCTCTCTTATAATTGGAAAAGGTAGATAGGTGGTTGGTTGGTATAGGTGTGATCTGGTATGTATTTATACATACGGTAAATTACAGTTTGTATTTCAAGTTTATGTGTAATTGCAACCTCATGCCTTATCTTTTAATCGTCGTAATATCATACACAAACTTACAACTACATTGTAATGTCATATATATTTATATTTGCCACGTTATCAATTAACGAAAAAATTTCCACTTCACCATGTCATCAGTTAATTATAAATTTGATGAAATTTGTAATGCATGTACGAGAAATTGTAAGTTTTTTATAAGTTTGTGCATGACATAACATTACAACGTTTTAAAAATAAAATATGAGATTAGAATTGAATCCAAACTTAAATGAAAAAGAAAGATGACAAGTCTGTCCCCTGTGGACTGTAATGACGTTGCAAAAGGAAATGAAATAGTAGGGTCAGCGAGCACTGTTACTTGTCCTAGAAAGTCAGAAAGCCAGCCGTCAGGTTTGAATTTCTATTGTAATGTTGTCACGTGGCTTTATTAGCATCTTGCATTTCTTTTGGAAAAAAAAGCCCTTCCCCATAAGCCTATTCTAAGGTGGTTATGATATGATTGTTTTTGTTGGTAACTTTTTTTTTTTTTTTTGTCGTTGAGTGTATTGATATTTTTACATTAAAAGTATGTGAAGTTTGACTAAATCACATAATGGGCAACCTGTTTTTGTTTGTAACTTAAATGATGAGGAAGATTTTTTCTTCAAAAGGTTTCTTGGTCGTTTATAAAATTTGGAGTTTTTATATTATAAAATTTATTTATTTTAATGAAATATGAGATATTTTGCCATCATTAATGAAATATGAGATATTTTGTCATTAAACTGTAAAATATATATTGAAAATCGGTGAAAAGTAATACAATTTTTTTTTATCTATTTATTACAATGGATTATTGACTACATAATTTTTTTTAATTTATTTGCAATAGAGATGAGTTTCACATAATAATTTACAATGTTAATAGTTCGACACAAATACGAATTTATGTAAAACGCTCATGAAGAATTTTAAGGTAGAATTTCTCCTCATCTTTTGAGTATCTAAGAATTATTTTACATATATTGTTGTTGTTTCTTAATCTTCCTTTGAAGATCATCTTTACAAAAAAATTAAATAAAAAAAATAAAAAATCATTTGACTCGGATTTTTTTTCAATCATCTAAATGTATGAAACATAACGTAAGTGTAGATAACATTAAGGAACATATTCTGATGAACTGTCCATTTATTTAATACATATGTTTTCAATTTGAATGATTTTTTTTATAAATATAATTTTTAAATAAGGATTAAAATTTAAACTGTTTAAATTTATAACATGAAAATACCTTATTCGTGAAGGATAGAGGCGCGCATGGTATTGTCAAGAGCAGTGGCAATTCTTTTCTGTTACGGGCACCATGATATTCTCCACGTTTATAGTTAGTTGTTGTGTAGCTAAAATTGTCCATGTTTGTATTGATATTTTGGTCATGCTTTCCCTTCACAGGGATAAAAAGGTTGTCTAAAAATTTCTGTATACAACTCCTCCACGTCAAATAAGCAATCGAGTATTTTTAAGCAAAAATGAAAAGGATCACCATCGAATATCTCTGCCAGCATCATCAATAATTCATCACTCACGAAATGCAAGTGATTAAATTACGCACAGAAATTCGACCCACTTGGCTCAGTTGACATTGACACAACCTGATCATGATCTCTATGTCTATGATGATAAAGATGATAATACATCGTAAATGGTTTCTTTTCAGTGATGGAATGGAGCGGAGAACTATAGCTCCCTTGGCCTTTTCTTGGACATCATGTGGCCCTGTCAATGGTGCATGTTCATTTGCCTCTGCCTCTATCTCTTATGAAGAAACAAACTGTTTTTGACGTAAAACAAATGGCAGAATGGATCAAGAAATCGATGGAACGTCAGAAGATAAAAAGATGCAATGGAAATTTGTCTTTTTAGCGTCAGAGCTTTGGCTCGTGATACCTTTTTAGAAAGAAAACGACGCCATGAGTCAAACTCACCACTTTGCCATGATGTACAATAGATTTCAACCATTCGGGTCGTTTCAGTCACCCAAATACAGTTTTAAGTTTGTAATAAAAATTTTGACTTTTTGTTTGTCATCCGAATTTATTTTATTAGTCTTTTGAGTTGTCCCAACAATTGTATTCTGTTTATTTAAGCCATTTGACTATTTATAAGCACCATTTTAGAATTAAACAACTGTTCATTTGTAAGCATCAATTCAGAATTAAACAAAACAATCTTTGGGTTTTCAACTAAAATCTGGTGGACTCCAGAAATTGTGTTCTTCAAGGGCTTAAGTTCGTACCCCTCTTGCTTGTGCTGCGTCACTCTTGAAATTATATATATTATTTCAGTGACATATCGATTGAGAGAATCTCTCTTCATATAGTCGCGAACTCAGTGTGTTGTTTTATGATGAAGTTTGATAAATGGTAGAAGAGCAATGGCGTGGGGACTCTGCAGATTTCGGTGGAAGAACAAAAAGACTTGGACTTTGAAGTTTTTCCATTAAGAAGGACGACTGCATGTGAGTCAAGAAGAATCCATTAGGGTTGTTAAGGACACTCTTTTATCACTTTTATTTTTGTATATACTTCATTTGTTAGGAAAGCGAAATTGTTTTTTCTTTGAAACAATCGTAGGAAGAAGACTTTAGCATGAGAAAATCAACAGAAGAAACGGAGAATAAAAATAGTTATAAAAAACTTTAGATAGGTGGTGGGATCCTCAATTTATATTTGGAAGAGTCTTGAGGGAGTAATAGATATGTCAACATACCCTTGCTTACCGATGTCAATGAGAAATTGGAGGAGTGTCAACTCAGCTTTACTTATTAAAATAGTGCCTCTTAAGTTGTTAGAAAAGTTGTTAAGAAGGTTGTTAGTAGTTATTTAGCTTAAGAGCATCTCCAAAACCTCGTAAGTTTTGTTAAACTCAAAAACTTTATTTTAGTTTCCGTTTAACTTTTTATTTTCAACAATACTCCTTATTTTTAGTAAGCTTTGAATATTTTTATTAACAATTTAAACCCAACTTTCTCATTTTTTAAAACAGTCTTCTCTCCCTTTCTTTTTTCTTAGATAAAGGTACAACCTTGAGTTTTATTATTTTTTTAATATTTAGCTGACGAAGAGTTGCTTACTAAATTTCAGGAGTAACTGTTAATTTTGCTATATTGAAGACTCTTTTATAGAGTTTGTTGGAGATTTATTTATTTTTTTTAAATTTTATTTTGTTGCAATCCTATTGGATTAGGAATATGATTGTGTAAATCCTAGTGTATCTAAGAGTATCTTATATATTCCCTTCAGTAGTTTAATTCCTATTAGAGTTGTAATCCTAATAGGGTAAGGATTTAACCTTCCCTACTACTATAAATAAAGGCATAATAGGGTGATACAACACACACCTCAGAATTACATCTCTCTCTTTTCTCTTTGTTGCCGTCGGCCTCTCTCCTTCTCTGTCCTAAATACAGTTCTGTCAAATAGGCCTACAACACGTTATCAACACTCTCTTGCCAGAACCTAAGGAACTGAAGGATCGTGGAGGAGGCTTTCTTCTACAACATCAAAGGCTTTCAATTGTATATATATACTTGTTCATGCAATACGCAATTATGCTATGTGGAATTTGTGAGTCAAAGCATTAGAATCAATTTAGAAGCAATAAGGGTTTTTAACGCTAGAATTCGAAGGAAAAAAAAATTGGGATTTATGCGGCACCGCAGGCGCACCACTACCAGACAGAGAGGGAGAGAGGCCAGCCCTTGTTATTAGGGCTCACTACCCTGATTATCCAATCAAGTCGATTCGACTAGATAACGCTTGAGAGTTTACGTCACAAACCTCTGACGATTATTGCATGTCTGTTGGGATTGAAGTTGAACATCTTGTACCCCATGTTCACACCCAAAACGGTCTGTCAGAAGCTTTCATAAAGCGCATTCAAATGATAGCTCAGACTTTGGTTATGCCAACCCATTTGCCGATATCTGCCTAGGGCCATGTAATATTGCACACATCTATGTTGGTCCGCTTGAAGCCCACCGCTACCCAACCTCATTCACTGTTACAGTTGGTTACTGGATACGAGTCTGATGTCTCGCATCTACATGTGTTTGGGTGTGCAGTCTATGTGCTAATAGTGCCGCCACTACGTACCAAAATGGGTCCTCAAAGAAAAATGGAAATCTATGTCGATAATGATTCGCCATCCATTATTCGCTATTTAGAGCCCTTGACATGAGATCTCTTTACCGCACGTTTTGTGGATTGTCACTTTAATGAGACAGTGTTCCCGTCGTTAGGGGGAGATAAAATCATTAACGTTCCTGTAGAATGCCACGAATTGTCGTCGATTACTCCCACTATGTCTGATTTAGATCCCCTTATCCCTCAGTCTGAAACTGAAGTGCGACTTATTATAAATCTTCAAAGCATCGCTCAAAGCATGCTGGATGCTTTTACTGATCAAACAAAGGTGACAAGATCACATATACCCGCTGCAAACGCACCTACAAGGATGGACGTACTTAATGCACGCCATAACATTGCCCTGGAAGGCCAGACCATCCCCGAGGGTGGGGTGGCCACACCTTCCACACGACATAACACATTGACGGCTAGCTAATCACCTTCTCCTACCTTGAAGCATGCCAGGCCCCTTGGTTCAAAGGATTCACAACCTCGGAAGAGGAAAACAAAGCATAAACTAGTGACCCTAGTCTGAATCCGACCATTACTTACTCATCTGTTCCAGCGCTTGAGGTTATTCTAGATTACGGTGATGTCTTAAATGAGACATACTAGTCTCCCAAGAATCGTGAGATTTCGGTCCATTATGGATGAGGTGTGGAATCTGAATGAGATGATTGTCTATGATGCATTCGTGTATACCGTTGCTTCCAACATCATACTTAGCGATGACATTGAACTACATTACGTTGATGAATGTCGACGTAGAACGAATTGGTCAAACTGGAAACAAGCAATCCAGGTCGAACTCGTTTCTTTCACGAAACGAATGGGCCTGTAGCTCTTACTCCACCACATGTGAAGCCCGTGGGCTACAAGTGGGTTTTCGTGAAAAAACGAACTGAGAAGAATGAAATAGTGCTGTACAAAGCATGCCTCATAGCGCAAGGTTTCTCTCAACGCCCTGGGATTGATTACGAGGAGACGTATTCCCCCGTAATAGACGTATAACGTTCCACTACCTTATCAGTTTGGTAGTTTCTGAAAAATTGAATATGTAGCTTATGGACGTGGTAACTGCGTATCTCTAAAGGGATCTAGATACGGAAATGTACATGAAAGTTCTAGAATGACTTTCATTAACTGGTTCAAATAGTTCTAGACCACAGAACATTCTCTCGATTAGATTGAGGAGGTCACTCTACGGATTGAAGTAGTCTAGGCGGATGTGGAATAACTGTCTGAGTGAATATTTGACAAGTCAGGGTTATGTGAACAACGAACTATTCTCATGTGTGTTCGTAAAGAAAAGAAGTCACATTCCATATTTGCAGTCGTTGCAATTTATGTCGACAACATGAACCTCATCGGAACTCCTGCAAAACTTGAGGAAATTGCCACTCACTTGAAATCAGAATTTGAGATGAAAGATCTTGGGAAAACTCGATATTGTCTCAGCCTGGAGATCGAACATTGTTCGGATGGAATCCTAGTACATCAATCGAACTACACCCATAAGGTGTTGCGACATTTTAATGAGGATAAAACGAAGCCTTCGAGTACTCATATGGTCGTTCAGACTCTAGATCCTAAACGAGATCCCTTTCGTCCAAAGGAGGATGAGGAAGAGATTTTGGAGCCTGAAGTTCCATACCTAAGTGTAATTGATGCTTTATTGTACTTGACTCAATGCACTAGACTTGACATCTCATTCGCTGTTAATCTTTGGGCTAGATACTGCAATGCGCTTACACGCAGACACTGGAATGACGTTAAAGATATTTTTCGCTACCTTAAGGGTACAATGGATTTGGGCTTGTTCTACACCCTTGAATCCTCGAGAGAAGCCGCTGTTGCCACCCCCTTAGGTCCTCGGGTTGATTCCCGCCTCGTTGGTTACGCAGATGCTGGTTATCTATCTGACCCATATAGGGCAAGTTCTCAAACGGGTAATGTCTTTACCGTTGAAGACACCGTTATATCCTGGAGGTCTACCAAGCAAAAGTTAGTTGTGACTTCTTCTAACCATCCTGAGATTCTCGCCGTGCATGAAGCATCGCATGAGTGCTTTTGGTTGAAAGTAGTCATGGAACATATTTGAAGCACTAGTGGTCTTACTTCCATCGTTGACCTTCATACGACGATCTTTGAAGACAATGTAGCATGTATCCAGCAGTTAAAGAAAGAATACATCAAGGGAGACAACACCAAGCACATAGCGCCGAAGTTCTTCTATTATCACCAGCAACAACAACATCAGAACATTGAAGTCAAGCAAATCTGTTCCTAAGACAACTTGGTCAATCTCTTCACCAAGTCATTGCCCAAGTCTACTTTTCAGAAACTCGTTCAAGGAATCGGTATGCGTAAATTATCTGAGTTGAGTTGCTTGTAGTTCTCTTATTTGGAAGTTATGTCTAACTCAGGGGGAATATCCTGAAGCAAACTCACTTGATCTTAATGTACTTTTTTTCCTAGGATTAGGAGCATTTTTTCCACTAAGTTTTTGCTACCTAACGAGGTTTTAATGAGACACCCATCTTGGGATGATCATATTCCATTGAGTTCACTACTTTTGTCCTGTTTGACGTTTGTTTTAAGACATTATGCATACTTCTCACTTTTCTCCTTAGCCTATGGGTTTTTCTCCCACATTGGGTTTTACCATAGCGAGGTTTTGTGAGTTTTACTACTAATGCATACTTTCTTTTAAATTTGAGACTCATATTCACCGTTGTGCCAACAACTTCATCAATTGTTCTACCTTATCTGCTGAAGATCTGATACGATGTTTTGTTTGAGTATTTACACACTCAAGTGGGAGTGTTGCAGTTCTGTTGGACTGATACAACATACACCTCAAAACTACATCTCTCTCTTCTCTTTCTGTTGTCGTCGGCCTCTCTCCCTCACTGTCCTAAATACAGTTCAGTCAAATAGGCCTACAACATATTTATTATTATTTTTTATTTTAATTTGGCTTTTAATAAAGAGTTTTAGTTGTTTTACAACATCTCTTGGGGATGCTCCAAGCAAGTTAGTTTAGCTAACATTGTGGAGTAGGGATGGCAACAGTTCGGTTTGGGAACGGAAATACTATATCCATCATCATAATCACGAAAATTAACCATCGGGGATTATCTATAACCATACGCACCGGGTAACGGATTTCACATCGGTTAACGATTAGATCCATCAAATTATATTCATCCAATTGTCGCACAATAATTTAGTATATACTAATTTCGTCATTAAATAACCATGTCCAATAACAAAAAACATGCAAGTGGCCTTTTACCACAGTGGTGGTGTTGAGCCCTTGCATGACGGCGTGGGGTGGGTAATCTAACATCTAATCTAACAAAATCTATCGTTTGACAAAAATAAAAAATTAAAAGTTAAAAAAAACCAAAAACATAACAATGAATGAATTTTATAGAGTATAAAAATACGAGTATTGAATAAAACACTGATGATGATGGTTGTTGATATCTTCCATAGAGCATGATGTTTGGTGCAAATTATGATAGTATAGGGTTCAGTGAATACTATTATATTATATACTAAATATTATGCGGTGAATAATGAATATGTTAATAATGGTATAGGTTCACTCAAATACACACACACACACACACACACACACACACACACACACACACACACACACACACACACACACACTATAATACTATTATATCATATAAAAATTATATTATATATTTATATATATTATTCGGTTCGGATTTGGTGATGTATACGGATTGGAAACCCTTATAACCATATCCAAAACCATAACCGAATAAAATTCATGGTTTTTTCCCATATCCATAATATTACCCGAATTTTCATACCCAAATCTACTTCATTCGGGCAGTTATTCACGGTTATCGGGTTTAACGTTTGAATTGTCATCCCTACTGTAAAGCCAAAAATAATTCAGAAAATACCATAGTTGACATGTAGACTTCTATTCACAGTTCACAAGAATATCATCATTAATTGGCAAGGCCCACTTTCATTCCTACTATATCCAACATATGACACATTTTGTTTAATTGGACGCAGACATGTGACGTGGGCTTTCCCGCATACCATGGTCGGCCACTAGCTCCCATGAATACCTTATCACCAATTCATTCTCTGTAAATTGATTCTATGCAATTCCACTCAACATCTCTCTCTCTCTCTCTCCCCCCCCCCAAACCCAAATTAGGCTTGTGGCTTTGGCCATAACCAAATGAGTTTAATTTGTTTTGTTGGTACAATTTCGTCAAATCCTAATGTTGGAAATGTGCCCTAAAACCAATCATATATGATGATACTTTATGGATATTTCACATGTTAAACTAATCTAGTTTAATATAAAGGGCAAAGATTATTGTTTTAAGCCATCTCATATAAAAGTTATATGCTTAAACAATAAGTCAAAGGAATGTGCAATTGGGAGAATGTGATCTAAAGAAGTTAGATTCATGAGATCATTCTTTTTCGTATATATATCCTAAACGTTCTTGATCATAGGATTGCCAATTAGGCATTGACAGTCCGTTAAGATCAGTACGTGCTATGTCTTCTCTTAGGGAAACTGACTGGTCTCGAGTCATTGGTGTGACTGACACCAAGACAAGCATGTAGGTGCTCAATAGAGAATAAGTCCACTGAACACAATCAACAAGGAGCTCTCATACTCATGTCACATGAGAACTCATGGTTGGGATAATGCAAAGTAGTCATTGGACCTGAGGCATCATAGTTGTCTTGTGGTTAGGTCCTTGATTTTTTACTATACCAAAGTCACTCTGTCAGAGGGTGTCCACGACATAGTTGGGGTTAAGCCACTTAGCCATGGAGGCAAGTGAATGCACAACAAGGGATATCTAACCTTCAAGCCATTTGAGGGAGAATACTTTATGATATGATTAAGAATCTCTGGCTAAAGTATGAATGAGATTTAGGAAGTCGTTCCAAATCACATTCAAGGTAATCATATAAGTAAAAGAATCACATTGGATAGTAGACATGAATAAACTATCAAACCAAACAATGTGGTCAAGAGTATTGTATTAGAGAAAGACCGTATTGCATTGTAATCCTAAACTGAATAGGTTCTCCACCTCTTCTAATTAGCTTGGGTAGCCAAGACATACTCCTAGGTGTCACTCATGGTTTATGGAAGCCTTGGTAATCTTCATCAAAAGGAGAATTGAAATGTTGTTTCAATTCACAATCGATCGTTAAGAGTAACAATCGCCCATTGCCTCATTATAAAGAACCTAATGGATTGTACACTGTGCAAGGTAGATATTGAAGAAACAACGGAGTTGAGTAAGAACAATTAAATGGTTTAATTGTTTATGGCTAGGATTAATTAATATGTTAATTAATCAAACGAATAAGTTTGTTTTAGACCTCGGGTTAGTTGGGCCTCAAGGCCCAATGGGCTTCGAATGTCAAGCCCATTGACTTAAGTTGTATGACAACTTAATGAATAAAGATTCCAGATGGCCCAAATAGCCCAAAGACCATAGAAGGCCGGCCATATTGATGAAATAGGGTTTTGGTTCTTTTTGTCACTTAAGTGAAGTGACTATATAAAGAACTTTATAGCCAAAATTCATTTAGGGTTCTTTTAGAGGAAATTGGATAGAAAAAGTCTCTCCCTTTCTCTCTAGGAAGCCGGCCCCTTGGATGAGATTAGCTAGCAATCTTCCCTCCTCCAAGGTTACTCATATCTTCTTCTAGTCTCTCCTTGGTTTGGAGGTTTAGAGGTTCTCTATTTTGGGAACTTGGAGAATCCATTCAACCATCCTCATCCAAGAAATCCATGGAGCTAAGAAGCAAGGAATGAAGGTCCTCTCTTTTGGGTGATTATCCTTTGCTAAGGAAAGAGGTGCTTCAAAGGTATAAAAGTTTCTCAACGCTTTGTTCTTGAGTTGAGTCTTGGTTCACCACAACTACTAGGCTTAGAATTTCATGGGTAAAGTTTTGTTTTGAGTGCATACAAGCATGACTCCGCCTTTAATTGTTAATTGCATGCCTAGATGTTGCTCAAATGAACTAGATTTCACAAATATTTCCTTCACCTAAGGCGGCAGAACTGTCACGCCCCGGACCCAAGATCAATAGGAAAAATCTCAAACTTGAATCCGACAGGCAAGCCAAAAATAAATTTAAATAAAAGGAAAGTGAAACTGGGTGGAAAAATATGAAATTCCTCTTATAACGAAATCGATAATTCTTTACAAGACTAAAATAAATAAATACAAAATTTTATCCTCACACTTAATCCGATTTCATCCCGTCTACCGTTTTTGACTGTTTAGTTCTTAAACCTGCATAACAATAGAGGGGTGAGCTTCAACAGTTTAGTAGGGACATAACCTTATCACAGTAATTGACAATATTAAATTAAGTGTCATGAAATCATATAGCCAAATATCAAATCATTAATGATAATAATGCATGAATGCAATTGAACCTCTTCGGCTACCCCTGTTAATTTCTATAATAAAACATGCGGACCTGCACGTCCCATACCATGCATTTTACCCCTGCAGAGGTGGTCCGAATGTTCTATTATAGAAACTAACCCCCCATACTATATCCCAAGTTCATAAACCCCTTTTGCTAGTCATCTTATCTAATTCATTGATCTTCAGTCCAAATCATCCACATCGACAATTCTCGTCGATATCATATTCTAATGTGCACACCGAGCTCGCCTAGAACTGGTTTCACAATGAATAGATTCAACTACACAAAAATCCTTTCCAACTACCTTCATTTCCATACTTCCAATCTCAACACTGAAGTTCCAACCACATCAACATGAATGATGCACAAATAAGGTCATTCCATCTTTCACATGTATCACAGTATATTCTCAATAAATAATATTTCAGCAATAATTCCATACCAAATAACAAGTAAGCACTTAACTGAAACAATTAGCCAATTTAATAAAATCAATTTCTGTAAAGGTCTACCTTATTTCCCCTACCTAGGTTCTAAAGTTAAAACAAAGATCCACGGAACTACCAGAATCGCTAAGCTCTACGTACTTATCCACATTACTATGAAATAGTTAAGTTCCACGTACTTGAGTAAGCTCGTTGATCACTTTCTAATGCCATGTATTACTCTATTTTCTTTTCTAATCTCTGCTCTCTAGCATGTATAATGTATATACACACGTAGAGAGAGAGAGAGAGAGAGAGAGAGAGATATATATATATATATATATATATATATATATATATATATATATAGACACACACACACATACACGGACATACATGCATGGCTTCCTAGCAGCCAACCTATGTTTCCTAAAATGGTCAATAAAAGAATAAAATGCAACCTCTATTTATAGTAGAAAGGGTCGGCTCCCTACAGTGTAAAATATATTATATGTAGGGATAGAAATGTAACTGACGAATGGCCAGTTGACAAGTGGGCTTCAAGGTGTCGTTGTGCATGGGGTAAATGACTTGGGATTAAGACATGTGGCTTTGCCAACAATGGTGGAAGCTAGTGGTGTCAATGGAATCCCTCAAAACCTCACACCTCATTGTAAATATCACAGTTGTCAAGAAAATGAAGTGCTGCGTGTTGGACTATGAAGGAAGCCATATAATTGTTGGACACCTCCAAGCAAAATGGGATAAGACTTCAATTGCAAGACTACACCTTGCTAATTGTAAGAAACTATGGACTAGAAATTGACAGCAAAATGCAAAAACTAATATGTAATATATATATATATATATATATATATATATATATATATATATATATATATATATGGAAAAGAAATAAACAATATCATAGTAGTTTCAAAATACCATTTGTTCTATATTTTAAAAATACAGGTTCTCACAGGAACTTTGCTACAACAATTGGTGCTTTCATTAAGAGCTTGATTTAAATCTCAAAGAAGCTCTCACAATATTTTTTTTCAAATTTCTACCTCTTTTAATTTTTCTATACGCACCGCATGTCCGAATTTTTTAATTCTTTGATTCACGTGCCTTAGGAAAGAAAAACATGATTGAAAATTCTAAAACCACAATGAAAGGTCCTTCCTAAGTGCCTGGATTTGGATCGGATAATGGAACCAACGTGGAGGCCCCGTCCTTGCTCTGTCACTCCTCATGATAGAAAATGGAGGTTGGGCGATTGCCTTCTCACGTGTCCCCTATCAGGGCCTCTCAGGCCAAAATTGCAGCAACAGCGACAACGACAACACCAAAGTGCACATTAAATCAGGGTAATTCGGAACTGACAAAAAGGAGTTAGGCAAGAGTACTACCAAAAGAGAGGTGGTATTTTTTTTTTATTGGGTTTGGGATAATGAGTTTGAAAGAATGGTTATTGTGCATTCATACATATAGGCTTGGATTTTTATAATTTCATGTAGTCTTGTAAAACATTTATGATAAGAGGAATCACTTTCACCCATATTTTATTTTTCTTATTTTTATTTGATTTTACCTTGTGTTTTCGGATTAGGAATTTTGTACCGATCCCGGGTCCGCAATGTGACAACTTTGCTCTCTCTTAATCCACCATTGATTTGGTTTCTAAATGAAGACCACTTTAGTGGTTGTTGTGGAGCAAAAAATAATCAAGAAAAATATGAAGGCGACACGTGGATTCTAGGATAAAAAGGACAAAATTATCCTCGAGGAACACTGAAATTCCTACGCGCGAGTCGTGGACAATCATCCCTCAATCAAATCAAAAGTGCCCAAAATAGGTATTTATTTATAACCTATTTCATCCATCCGCATCAAATCTTCTCCACAAGGTAACCCCCAAATCATTCCTTTTTTATTATACTAATTAGCTAATTAATTGATTTATTATTCAATTAATTTGCTAATTAATCACAAATCATGAACTTCACCCACAAAACCATCCAAGTGGCCGGTCCATCTCCTCCCAAAGGGGCCAGCCGCACCCCTTTATAAACACCCTCATTTTCTCCAAAACCTAAGTCCTACACTCGCAAAATTCTCTAAAATCCCCAAACACTTTTCCCTCAAAATTCTAACTTTGGTATCGGAGGTTCTTCTGCCAAAGCACCCCCCCCCCCCCCAATTCATCGTGGTTTTGTAGGTGCAATTTTGTCCAAGAACAAGGAGGAAGAAATTTGCATTCACAAATTGGTGCTTTCATTGAGAGTTAAGTCACACACTCGTAGAAGACTCTCACATCCAAGGTTTTTCGTTTTCTTGTTCATTTGTAGATTTTTCATACATTCTTATTCTTGGAATTTTTATTTTTAAAAATTCTTTGATAAAACGTAAAAGAAAAGTACAATGGCAAGAGATTCGAAAACCTCGATGAACGGAAATTCCAACGTTCAAGGATTAGGACCGCGACGATCTACAAGGCTCAACACAACGATGAGTGGAGCGGCACCACCCCCACAGGGCACCACCGTGGCAACCACCACGACAGCCACCATCGGGCCATAACCACGGCCCAAGCCGTGCCATTCAAGCCCACACGGGCCCAAGCCCAAGGCGAGATGGCCAGAGCCACTCAAGCCCGACGCGAACCCAACGTGTTGCCAAGCCGAGCCCTAGCCTCGCACCCACGTGCGCCACACGCCTAGCAGCCTGCTCCCGTGGCCCAGCCTGCTCTCGTCGCCTTCCAAGCAACCCAAATTGGCCCAAGATTAGTTCAACCATCCTGGCTTCAAATTTCTAAGCCTAAAATCGAACCTGAGGCATTTTCACCACATTTCTTCGCGGATATGACATTTCCCAACTCAAATATCGCCCAGAGTCTACCACACTTCCACTGCTCAAGGAGGTGCATTCATTCCAAGCTCTTCCATTCCGAATGGCGAACAACACTTGTCTCGACAAGTCATAGAGTGACGAGCGCCCTTGCACAACTGACGACCTTGGTGAATTATCTCTTGCAGCGCACCGAGATGCAACATGCCTCAGATGAGCTGTCCCGAAATGGGGCAAGGGCAGACGAAGAACCTCTCCAGCAGCGTCCCGGCAAGCAGTTACTCGACCTGCCACGAACCGAGCGTTCCGGAAGAGTACACTCTCGACTGGGCTCCCGAGATAGCGTATACTCTCGGTTAGGCCCATGGACGATCATACATTCACGGTTGAGACCACACTCCGATGAACAACATGGACAACCTTCCAAGCAAAATGGTCATTAGCAACTAGGCCCGCAAAGAGCATCATCCACCTCGCATCAGAGTAGGCAGCACGACGGACGGAGAGAAGCAGTTACTCAATCTGGCTCAAGTTCAACCGGTAGCCTGCAAAGAATTCTCTCGCCTGCTGGAAACTAACCACATGCACCGCAGCCGCGGCATAGACGAACCGAGCACGTAGAAGAGCAGCCTAAACCAACGGGTCACGACTGTGGGCAACCAAGAACTCCACTACCCCCAACAAAGGCAAATTCAGGAAGAAGTAGAAAGACTATTGACCGAGCGATTGCACGATTTCCAACGCAACGAGGTCACCGACGAGGCATTACGACGGGACATAACCAACATAAACAGGTCACCCTTCACGAACAAGATTGAGCAGGCCAAGCCTCTACGCAAGTTTAGCATGCCATATTTTATGTCCTTTAAAGGAGATGGAGACCCGGAGATATTCTTGAAGCACTACCGAAGCACAATGATCCTCTATCGAAACAACGATGATCTCATGTGCAAGATATTCGCCACCACTCTACAAGGTGAAGTGAAAGATTGGTTTTACGCCCTGCCGCCACAATCCATCCAGAGTTTCAATGAATGTTCTTTGGTTTTCACCAAAGAATATTCATCATATCGCTCGATCAAGAAGAAGTCTGATTACTTGTTCAACGTCAAGAAGAACCTAATGGAGTCGCTTCGCGACTATGTGAAAAGGTTCAAAGCAGAGAAGGCAAGGATAGTCGGATGCAACTACTCGATAGCCAGAGTAAAGGCTTTCAAAAAGGACTTCCAGCAGACCACTCGTTGTTCGAAAAATTGATCATGAAAAAATATCTAACTCTAGCACACTCTTTCACTCTGGCAGAGAAGCATACACTTTGGGACTAGGCTTATTCAAGGACTTGAAGAACTATCTGACATCACCTCCTAACTATCCAAACCGGAAGCAGCGGATGACTTATTCGCATGTTTGAAGATATTTGAAGCAGCAATAAGCTTTACCACAATACGAAAAGAGCTAGGGGCTCGACTACCTGTATTCCACAATTCAAAACTACTTGTATTCCACAATTCAAAAGCTCTCTTCGATGCTACCAGAAATTCAAAAGCTAACTTTGGCGACAGTTGTTGCAACCTGGAAGCCCAAGTTTTACCTTTAGACGCACGCAGTCGTCCTCATGACGCACTATTCCGCCCAATCCAAACATGCAACGATAAAAGCATAGGCATTGGCAGAAGCAAAGTTTTCTGACGAATGCAACAACTTGGCCCAAAAAGCGTGCCAAGGGCAGACGAACACTAGAATGACACACTCGGAAGCAAGTTTTGTCCTCGTTGCCCCAAAAGATTCTACATAGGAGCAACATTTACCAGCAGTTGAGCATCTCCTGCTGCGTGTAACAGGGCGACCCAATGACGGCTCCACGGCTCCTTACTACGTTTTCACGCCTAGCCTAAGCGACGCAATAGAGCAGCCCAACGACACCCTAGAGGTAGCCAAGCACTCCCTAGCCGCTCTCCACCTGATGAATACTTCTGGCATTTGCATGTCGATGGCGCATCCAACTACAAAGGTTTGGGAGTAGGCGTGGTCTTTGTCACCCTAGACCGTTCGATGCCTGAGCAGTCGATCACTCTAGGCTTCAAAGCATCCAACAAGACGATCCTCGACTGCCTCAAGAAATTCCTCACCGACAAGAAGGGAAAATGGCCAGACGAATTCCCCGGATGTGTATGGGCATATCGCACCACCAAAAGACAAGCAACCGATGAGATTTCTTTCTCTTTGGCATTTGATTCAGAAGCAATCATTCCTCCCAAATGTCATCATGCCAAGTATCAGCACTCTACTACCAAGCATTAAGCAGAACAGTAAAGAGATGGCCACAAGCTTAAATCTGGCAGAAGAGAAGCGCGAGCGGACTATCACCGGCATCGCAGCCTACCAACAGCAACTCTTCTCCAACTACAACAAAAGAGCCAAGATCTAACAATTCTAACTTAAAGATCTAGTCTTAACAAAAACCTTTATCACTGCTCGCAAAGAAGGCTCCAAAAAGATGGATCTCATCTAGGAAGGTCTGTACAAAATCAGCAGAGTATGTGGCAATAGTAGCTACAACATGCCACCATGAACGACAAAGAGATCGAAAAGCAGTGGAACGTCTACAATTTGAGGAAGTGCCATGTGTAACCTTCTGCAACACCAAAACCCAAAGACTCAGGTAGCTCGACGGGCACCACTTCACCAGCCGAGGACTATCCAATTGTTATACAGTTTCTACCTTAAAGCTAAGTTCTCGTTCGTTTCACTCATTTTTCAATGAGGAATTCAGAAGTAATCTACAACTTGGCTCGGCTGTATGGTTACAACAACTGATCGCTTATGCACTTTAAAAGAAGATCAAGCCCTTTTTAGGGATTCATCACAAGAATTGCGCCCCTCAAGGGACCAACTATGTTCTCCAGTGTGAGAAGGTAAACCAATTCCCTGACACCCACATGGGTCTGCTCTCCAGTGCGAGAAGATAAACTAATTGCTCTCCAGTGCGAGAGGGTAAACCAATTCCCTGACACTCACATGGGTCTGCTCTTCAAGGAGGGAGGATAAACTTACACTCCGAATATCTAGACATGGATGAGCTGGGTTGCCCTGGTATAACTAGGTGCACGATGGCTTGCGCCAGGATTCTTAAACGTAGCCATAATAGTCTTTTTCAAGGCTTAGCTAATGGAAGGATTTTGGGTCTCATGGCCTAATCTGCGGGAAACCGGGCCCAGAGACGGATGAGGCATATTACGCAGTACGCCCCATGGACGACTGCCCTGGAACGCTAAAGCTACTACCGAGTGCACTAACGTAGCCTACGATTTCTGAAAGACTGCCTACGGCTTACCATTCGAGTAGTGAAGCCGTGCTAGACTTATACAACCACACATTCTTATGAAAGTTTAAACAAGCTAAAGTGCATATACGAAGCTTTATCCACTGCAGACATGCTACGTAGTCGATAAGCTTCACATCTGCCAAGTGCGGAACGACCTACACCAAGTCCTAAAGTGTTATGATACTTGCTACACAACCTACGGAATTGGAGAAAGCCAAGGTTAACAGCCTAGTGGTCACGCGGACTTGTCTGCTTCTGTAACTAAGGCGTCCGGCTGCCGACCCTATGGCTAACAACTTTGCAAAATTCTACACCAACACATATGCCTGCATAGGCTACGCGGCCTGTCTGTTTACAGAAAAGCAGCACACCTGCCACTAGTCTATAAAGTATAAGGTTAAGGCACAAACTAAAGAAGCAAAGATGGAGAAAAGCGAATGAAACGAGTTTATTAAATTTTCTAGCAAAATTGATAAACGACTAGCAAAGGCCAAAGAAGTTCAAGCAAAACAAGAGCAACAAGGGAAAAGAAAATCCTAAAGGCTACCTAGAAGACTACCCTTTAGTAGCTTGAACATCCCACGACTACTCGACCGCCACACCTTCAGCAGCCGCAACACTCCCAACAGCGGCACCATCCGACGCTTCACCCCCGGCTGCTCCAGCTTGAGTAGACCTGGCATTCGTGTCATGTTTTTCGTGTTCATGTCGTTTTCGTATCATACCCGATATCTTAACGGGTCATGTCGTGTAACACCCGGTAAAATAAACAGGTAAAATGACCCGATCCGAAATCGATCTGATAATATTAACAGGCAATATGACCCGACCCGTTACCCATTAAGGAAAATATATTTTAAACCAATAAATACTCAAATGAAAAAAATAATACTAAATAAGTATATACATACCATATTGTCACATTCAAAACATAAAAACGCATTTTTCTTTTAAGTATAATTTCGCTTACCTAAATTGATCAAATGGTAAAATTGGAAAATATTGGAATAGAGAAGGGGTTTTTTCGTCCAAAAAATTCTAATAATATAAGTGAAATAGAATCCAACGGTACATATTTACTCTCATTTATCTTATGGCTGTTATTTAAGTAAGTCTTTAATAGTTTTTTAATTAATGTAGAAGTGTAAAAAATATAGGAAAAAAAAATGTAAACGCTCATAATGTAGAAGTTTTTTTAATAGTTTTTACGGTTTTAACGAGGCACCCACCTTGGGATGGTCATATCCCTGATGACGTCATCTAGACATTTCTTTTGACTTTGCATATCTCACACATTTTTCTTTGGACTATGAATTTTGTCCCTACTCGGGTTTTTTCCATAGCCTTAGGGTTTTTTTAGTGAGACTTACTACTTATGCAAGTTTCTACCTTATTGAGAATAAGCGTTGTTCCTTAGAATCAGTGTCGACGAGTTGACTTCCTCAACTTCTGCATGATGCTAAATCTACCTTGAGTATTTACACACTCAAAGAGGAGTGTTGTAAACATTCTTAGTTTAAATGTGATTGTGTAAATCCTAGATTAGATTCGATTATAGTTATCATTTCCTATTGTATATTGTATTCCTTGGGAAAGAATGAATATCTTCTCTCCTTTTACTACTATAAATAAGAGTAAATTGTACGAATGGTCCCTCAACTTTAATCAAATTGGAATGGTCCCTCAACTAAAAATCCATTACCATTGGTGCCTCAACTTATCAAAATGTGTAGCTATAGTCCTTCTCATCAATTTTGTCAAAATTTTGTCAAAATAAGCTATGTTGAAATGACCATTTATACAATTAGGATCCCTCAACTCATTAAAGTGTATAATTATGGTTCTTTTCGTCAACTATGTCAAAAATTTTGTCAAAACAAGTTATATTGGAAGGACCATTGCTACAATTGTGTTAAAGTTAAGGGACCATTTCTCTAGTTGAATTAAAGTTGAGGGACCAATGGTAATGGATTTTTAGTTGAGGGACCATTGCTCCAATTGAGTTAAAGTTAAGGGACCATAGCTACAATTTACTCTATAAATAAAGGCACAATGTAGGAGGGATAACAACACACATTCCCCTACAATTCTACAAACACATCTATCTCTATTTCTTCTCTTTGCCGTCGTCCACCCTAAACTTGTCAGATAAAACATATATGTATATATATATGTACTAACTCGCAAGCATAACACAAAAACAGTGTTGGGTGACGGTCGCGCGCTCTGCTGGCATGGTGTTGGCAACTCTCTCGTGGGCAACATTCTAGGAGCACATCTTCAAGTTGCGCTATGCGTTAGGTAATGGCAACTCTCTCGTGGGCGCCTTTCTCTCCTGTCTACAAAGGACCATCAATCCTTATTTTTCCCTAACTTTTCCTTCACGATTGCTGTTGGAGCCTGAGGCTGGTAACGCAACAATGTTGACCTCAAGTTTGACAAGTTTAAGTTAAAGGATACTTGTGAAAATATTATATAGGTAAGTGTTGGAACTTGTGATAGAAAGGGACTCTAAGTCCCACATCCCCCAAACCTTTTTAGAATGATGTCTTTATAAGTGAGTTCACTCACTTATGGTTTGAAAAGAATTGGGCTAAGGCCATGGACCTTGGGCCTTAGACTTGGAAGGTTTGGGTGCATATATTAAATGTCAAAGATAGGCCTTGAGCCTTGGGGCTTTTGGGCTCGGATGGACGAAAAACACAAGTGTCAGTTTTACGTTTTTGATTTTTGCATTCAGTTTTTTCCAAAAGGATAAAACTGATCACGAACAGTTACAACCGTTCCGTCAAAATAAACATGAACGGCTTTAACTGCTCCATTACGCCATTATAAATATGGCCGTCAGATCAGAAACACATAGAATAATTTCCAACGCTTCCTTTTTATACTTCACAGAGAAACATCACAACCAATTCACCTAGAATCCAAGTTCGTGTGCAAGACCTTGGATTAGATAGTTGTATCCTGCAAGATAGACGTCCGTTGAACTACTGCAATGGTGTAGGGGCATATTTCTGTCTTAAGAGATTGCTACTACAAGCTTCTATCCTCCTAATCAAGTCATTTTTGTGATTTATTATTCAATTTCATTAATTGTTCATATTGTGAGATATATTGTATCTTTTGTGAAATTTCTATTCGAAATAAAATGTGCAATTGTTATATGTTATTTACTTGACATTTGATTGGTTCTAACAATCTAAGACAAAAATATCTTGTTTCCATGGATCAATCAAATGTTGGTGTCGTCAAGCAACACGTTGAGAAACCTGAGAAGTTCAAGGGAGTTGATTCCAAACATTGGCAACAGAAAATGTTGTTATATTTAACAACTCTAAACTTGAGTCATGTCATTACTTCTGAGGCCCCTAAAGCACCAGAAGATAAAGATATTCCTGCCAAAATTCTGCAGGCTTTAGAAGCCTGGACTTACAGTGAATTTCTATGCAGGAACTACATTCTGAATGCTTTAGATGACTCTCTGTATGATGTTTATTCATCATATAAGACAGCGAAACAACTGTGGGAGTCTCTGAACAAGAAGTATAAGTCTGAAGTGGCTAGTTCCAAAAAGTTTGTGATTGGAAAATTCCTGAATTACAAGATGAGTGATACCAAGTTTGTTGTCAAGTAAGTTGAAGAACTCCAAGTGATTGTTCATGAATTAGATGAAGAAAATCTTGGTCTAAAAGAAGGTTTTGTGGTTGGCTCTATTATAGAGAAACTGCCTTCGAATTGGAAGGACTTTAAGATTTATCTGAAGCATCTAACTGAAGACATGAGCATGGATCAGTTGATTCTCAAATTGCGTGTGAAGGAGGATCATCGCAAAAATGAGAAGTATGATGTCTCATCCCTGGAGGCAAAAGCCAATATTGTGGAAGGGAGTGACTCACACAAGGCAAGGCACCATCAGAAAAACAAAGGCAAGGATGCTGCAAAGAAAGCACTAACTACTGTGAAAGGGAAAACCTTCAAGAAAATCAAAGGAAGTTGCTGGGTTTGTGGAAAAACAGTTCATAGGGCAAAGGATTGCCGCCACAAGAATGATCAGAATTCTAAGAATACTAATCAAGCAAATGATGCAGAAGACAAGTTTATTGCAGTTGTATCTGAAGTCAATTTATTGACTAATTCCAATGACTGGTGGGTTGATACAGGAGCAACAAGGCATGTGTGTGCTGATCGGAATTTATTTGTTACTTACCAATCAGTTGATGGTGGAGAAAATCTGTACATGGGAAATGCAACTGCATCTGCCGTTGCAGGGAAGGGAAAAGTAACGCACAAACCCACTTCTGGAAAAGAGCTTTCACTCACCAATGTTCTGCATGTTCCTGATATTCGCAAGAACCTGATTTCTGGTTCGCTTCTGAGTAACAAAGGTTTCAAAATAGTTTTTGAATTTGATAAGTTTGTAATCACCAAGGGTGGGGTGTATGTGGGAAAGGGGTACATGGCTGAGGGGCTCTTCAAATTAAATGTACTTTCTGTTGATGCTATTAATAATAATAACAAGCTTAGTACTTCTTCTGCTTACTTGATTGAGTCTTCTACATTATGGCATGCAAGATTAGGACATGTTAATTTTCGTTCTCTTCAACGAATGGTTAACTTAGGCCTATTGCCCAAATGTTCCTTGAACAAAGTATGTAAATGTGAGATATGCACAGAATCCAAATATGCAAGACACTCATATAAATCAGTGGAAAAATCCAACGAAATACTTGGTTTAATCCATAGTGATCTTTGTGATTTCAAATCCACACCAACTCGTGGAGGAAAGAACTACTATATTTCTTTCATTGATGATTGCAGCAAGTACTATTATGTCTATTTGATTCATAGTAAAGATGAAGCTTTAAACATGTTTAAGACATTTAAAGCCGAAGTCAAAAATCAACTAGACAAAAGAATAAAAGTCTTAAGATCGGATAGAGGTGGTGAATACGAATCTAATGACTTTGCAGAATTTTGTTCCACACATGGAATAATACATCAAACAACAGCACCATATACTCCTCAACAAAACAGAGTGGCTGAATGGAAAAATCGTACATTGAAGGATATGATTAATTCCATGTTAAACAGTTCTGGTGCACCACATAATTTATGGGGTGAGGCACTCCTTGCTGCAAACACGATTTTGAACCAAATTCCACATAAAAAGACTAATCAATCTCCTTATGAAATCTGGAAAGGTAGGTTACCTACATATAAAACCTTGAAAGTGTGGGGTTGTCTTGCGAAAGTTCAAGTGCCTCTTCCAAAGAGACAAAAACTTGGACCAAAAACAGTGGATTGTATATTTATTGGTCACGCCAATAATAGTTCGACATACAGATTTTTGGTTCATAAATATGAGATTTCTGACATTCATGTAAATACTATACTTGAATCTGCAGAAGCTGAATTCTTTGAGGAAATTTTTCCTTATAAAGATAGGTCATATGTTTCGAACAAAAGAGTACATGATGATACTACAAGAAATGATGATGATAATCATGCTTCAACCTCTACAGTTCAAAGCCAAGATTTAGAACCACGGAAGAGTAAAAAAGCAAAAGTTGCAAAGGATTTTGGTCCTGATTTCCTGACTTTTGTAACCAAAGAAGAGCCTCAAACTTATAAGGCTGCTTTAGAATCATCTGAAGCACCTTATTGAAAAGAAGCTATTCAAAGTGAAATGGAATCCATCATGCAAAATAATACATGGGAATTGGTTAATTTGCCTCCTGGAAATAAACTAATAGGCCACAAATGGATTTTTAAGAGGAAATTGAGACCGGATGGTACCATAGACAAGTATAAAGCTCGTTTAGTTGCCAAAGGGTATCGTCAAAAAGAAGGACTTGACTATTTTGACACTTATTCACCTGTAGCTAGAATAACATCTATAAGGTTATTAATAGCTATAGCGTCTGTGTACAATCTCGAGATACATCAAATGGATGTCAAGACTACATTTCTAAATGGTGAATTAGACGAAGAAATTTATATGGAACAACCTGAAGGTTTCATCGTCAAAGGTCAAGAAAAGAAAGTTTGCAAATTGATTAAGTCATTATATGGACTTAAACAAGCGCCTAAGCAATGGCATGAAAAATTTGATCATAATATGATCACAAATGGTTTTGTGATCAATGAAAGTGATAAATGCATTTATGTTAAACAAACGAAAAATGCTAGTGTTCTTGTATGTCTTTATGTTGATGACATGCTTATAATGGGAACAAACAAAGATGTGATTAACTCCACAAAGAAAATGCTAAATTCTAGTTTTGATATGAAAGATATGGGAATAGTTGATGTGATTCTTGGAGTTCGAATTCTAAGGAATTCAAATGGATATGTCCTAACTCAATCACATTATGTTGAAAAGGTTCTAAAAAGGTTTGGACATTATGATTGTAAACATGCAGTAACTCCATTTGATCCCTTCATAAACTTACTAAAAACAAAGAAGACAGCGTATCTCAATTGGAGTATACCCAAGTTATAGGTTGCTTGATGTACATTATGAATTGTACAAGACCTGATCTTGCTTATTCAATAAGTCGACTAAGTAGGTATTCAAGTAATCCTGGAAGAGATCATTGGAATGCTTTAATAAGGGTATTAAGATACTTAAAACATACACTACATTATGGTTTGCATTACACTCAATATCCGCCAGTATTAGAAGGATATAGTGATGCAAATTAGATTTCAGGAAGCACAAACAGTAAATTCACAAGTAGTTATGTATTTACACTTGGTGGAGCAACTGTGTCATGGAAATCATCTAAGCAAACGTGTATAGCACGTTCGACAATGGAATCAAAGTTTATAGCCTTAGATACAGCTGCTGATGAAGCTGAATGGCTTAAACATTTTTTGGAAGATATTCCATTATGGCCCAAGCCTGTGACTGCAATATGTATACATTGTGACAGCATGGCTGCACAAGGTCGAGCCAAAAACGCTAAATATAATGGGAAGTTAAGACATATAAGGCAACGACATAAAACCATTAGACAGCTACTCAAGAATGGAACTATCTCCATTGACTGTGTTAAATCTAAGGAGAATATTGCCAATCCTTTGACAAAAAGTCTATCCAAGGATCAAGTGGCATTTACATCGAGGGGAATGGGTTTAAAGCCAACTCAATGAGTTATAACTTAACGGAAACCTAACCTAGCTAATTGGAGATCCCATGGTCTAGGTTCAATAGGCAAACTAGTTGAGGAAAACTCAAAGTAATAAACACACAATCCTTACTCATTCCTATGATGGAAAACAGTGTGTTGCCTGTAAGACGTAAAGGGTGATTTGCTATTCTTAATAATGCTAATATCTTATGTTTAAGATGAATAGAACAGGCTATTCTCAATTAGCATTACCTATATGAGATTGATGTGGGGTCACATCTTTCAGAATTGATATGGCTACAATTCTCTAAAGGTCTCATGAAATCAAGATATGTTCAGGACCAAAACGAACACAACCGTATGAATTGAAGTGTGTCAAGATGTCATATGTGTGATACTTATTGTTTCGATTTACTACTAAGAATGATCAGTTCAAGATATTAAATTCACTGCTTCATTAGGTAAATCCGATAAGTATTCACTAGAGAAGGTTCAAGTCCAAAAGACACCTATCTCGATGCGTATCATATCTAGGTTCTCTGGAAAAACGTTACTAATTTAGTTAGTATCTTATTTTCTATTCAAATGTGGGGTATTGCTCGAGTTTGAATAGAAAATGTGGGGTATTGTTGAAACTTGTGATAGAAAGGGACTCTAAGTCCCACATCGCCCAAACCTTTTTAGAATGATGTCTTTATAAGTGAGTTCACTCACTTATGGTTTGAAAAGAATTTGGCCAAGGCCATGGACCTTGGGCCTTAGACTTGGAGGGTTTGGGTGCATATATTAAATGTCAAAGATGGGCCTTGGGCCTTGGGGCTCTTGGGCTCGGATGGACGAAAAACACAAGTGTCAGTTTTACGTTTTTGGTTTTTGCATTCAGTTTTTTCTGAAAGGATAAAACTGATCACGAACAGTTACAACCGTTCCGTCAAGATAAACATGAACGGCTTTAACTGCTCCATTACGCCATTATAAATATGGCCGTCAGATCAGAAACACAGAATAATTTCCATCACTTCGTTTTTATACTTCACAGAGAAACATCACAACCAATTCGCCTAGAATCCAAGTTATTGTGCAAGAACTTGGATTAGATACTTGTATCCTGCAAGATAGACATCCGTTGAACTACTGCACTGGTGTAGGGGCGTATTTCTGTCTTAGGAGATTACTACTGCAAGCCTCTATCCTCCTAATCAAGTCAGTTTTGTGATTTATTATTCAATTTCGTTAATTGTTCATATTGTGAGATATATTGTATCTTTTGTGAAATTTCTATTCGAAATAAACTGTGCAATTGTTATATGTTATTTACTTGACATTTGATTGGTTCTAACAGTGAGATAAAGAGGGACATGGAATTGGGGACATAGAATTGGGGACACAGACCTGGGGTTAAATTTAAGAGCTCGTTAAGCTTTTGTCATTCTCGAAGCATGATAAGAAATACAATTGGAGATGAATTTTTCAACTTCTTTCTAAATTTTAGTTAAAAGCACATATAGGGAGTCCATTAAAGATGTTCTAAATATTGTCAGCAAAGTTTTTACAAACTATGTTTGTAGAGAAATGCTAAGGAAACTCTCCTAAAAGTAGAATTCTCCATGAATTTTATGTCGCCTCATGTTTTTTGTTCAATATTTTATAGAGTAATGCTATGGAGACTAAATTTACAAACTAAATAATGTATCATCAATAGAATAAGCATGTTTACAACGTTTAAGTAATAAACTACTTATCAACTTCTATGTTCTTTAGTTTTCAAAACTTTGTGTTCAAATTTAGTCTCCCTAATATTACCCTATTTTATAATATTGACACAAAAATTAACATAAAATTGTGAGATAAAAAATAATCTATAAAAAGCTTTACTTGAGTCCCACTTTGGTGTAAAATTGACGTAAACCTGTATTAGTTATGCAGCTCCCCTTTTTGTTGAACAACATTAGACAGCTCCCCTTGAATGCAAAGTATCAACTTTCAACGGTATTAATTAACACCGACATGGAAACTAATTATATATGGGACCTGTTATAGAGAAGACATTTTACTGTTTAACGGTATTAAAACATTGACAATATAAAACGCATCATTTTCTGGGGCCAAGTTCTGCTGTCTTCTGATTGCATTTCTGTATGAATTAACATTGACAACACAAGTCACTCAGTACTACAGTCTGGTGATATTCTTCTTCACTTGGAAGTAAGAGGTCTTAGGTTCGAATCTTGTAGATGGCGAATTCGATACCAAATTAGATTGCCCATTATGTGGTTTAACCGAACTCCCTCTCTCCCCTAATGTAAAAATATCGATAAATTAAAAAAATAAAAAACATTGACAGCACAAAACGGATCCTTTTTTGGGGCCAAGGTCTGCTACAACACGAAACGCGTCGTTTTTTGGGTCTTCTGATTGCATTTGTTTTTGTCTCTTTTCGAATTTTTTGGCATTTGACCCCCCACTCGTTCTAAAATTAACTGTGTTAACTATTATATATTTACTAATTATAAAAATTAAAGAAAAATAAAATCAACACAGTCAAATAAACACACGACAACAACCTACTCCAACCACCCCCAGTCACCGCCGATGCTCATCCTCACCGCCGAAGCTCATCCAGTCACTGGGGTGGTTGGAATCTTTCCTAAGCGGCAACAACGAACGCAAATACGCCCAGATGTTGTTGTTTCATTTTGTGAAACAGTATCAGTGAAATGTTTTGCTGAAACACCCAATAAGAGGAACAAAATAACTACGATCGCAGATCTGCTGCTGGAAAGAGGACTTGCAGAGGACATTGAGAATGGTGCTGTAAGCATTAATTGGTTCGGAGGATGCAGGTGAATTTCAACCGTTCCTAAGCAACGACGACGAACGCAAATACTACTTCGCTGACGAGCTTTGTTTTCATCTTATTAAAAGTAAATCTGGGCAGTGATTTGTTCATATTCAGACCTTGATTTTCATCTTATTATTCCTTTGTATCTCTTCTCGACAGTTTTTGGTTGCTGCGATTCAACCTTACAAATTTGTGGCTTCTGAGTTTCTTTGATCCGAGTCTCTGATTCTGCTTTCTTTGCTCTTTGTTGTTTGGAACAACATTATTGCTTCCTTTATGAGAAAAACTTGTTTCTTTAAGAGGTTTTAGATTCGATTATCCATAAAAATAAATTTGAATTACATTATTGCTTGTTTATTGTAAGGTTAATTCTTCCTTCTTAAGAGAAAAATTTGTGTGAAGCTCAACTTGTCATTGAATTATGTTGAATGACACTACAATCTATTCAAAACTTGCCTTTTTGTTTATTAAAAGTTTTAAAATATTAACATTTAAAACCGAAAATGATTATTCAGAACTAAAACTAAAAATAGAGAAATATCACCAGTTCATCTCCACAGCAATCCAACAACCCAAACCATTCATTTATGGTCTTCCTTTAATTCGTAGAAAGCTTCTATTGACCTATACACTCCTCTATCCTTAATAAAGAGAGATTTTTTAATATGATTGAAATACAAGATAGTACACCACATAACTAATTTTAAGATTTTGTGAGATGTGCTTGAAAAAGAAAAGTCGGAACGGTTTGTTAGATTGGTTTGATATAATCTTTCTTAGTGGGTGATAAACTGAAATGTTTTTATTAAATATACAGAAAAGTGACAGCCAAACCCGACCAAAGAAAACCCTCCTTTTTCTTTCTTAACAAATTCTCCCTCTTTACAACCTTAAAACACATCGACAATAATTTCTGTATCTTTATTTAAAAAAAGACACTGATCATTAGAGGAAAACAAGGTATTTCTAAGGTTTTTTAACAGGTTTTTATAGGTTTAACGAATGAAAGAAGATATATATTTCTGGGTATGTGCGTATTAATGGATTTAAATGATGGGGTCGGTTGGTGAGGACGAGGAGAGGGATGAGGTGCACTTGAGACAAGTTTTTGTTTTTTGATTTTAATTAACTAATCAATTTAATTTTTTTTTCTAATTTAAAGTTAAACTTAATAAGAAGAGTCCTCCATCAGTTTGGTTTAACACATGACAAGTTTTGAATATAGTAGTGTCACTCAACATAATCTAGTGATAAGTTGAGCCTTACACAAGTTTTTCTCTCCCCTTAGTGTAGAATATTGTTTAAAAATAATAATAAAAAAAAGACACAAAGGAGACATGTAATTTTTTTTTTGTCGAAAAGGAGATATGTAATTAGGGAGAACATTTTGCTCATCACCATAAACTATGGTATATGATCACCATAGAGAGATTTTTCAGTGTAATCGGTACACGAGGTGGTACATCACGTGTCACTAAACAAATGGTGGGATATGTGTACGAAACAGTTAATAACTTCAAAAATAAAATTTCTCATCATTTCTATTAAAACACGTGGTGTACCACTTGTATTCCCATCACAACTAAAAATTTCTCTTCACGATACACTTAATAATTTGACATTTGTTATTTTACTTAACTTCAGTTTTAATTTTTTTCAAAATTGAAAAAATAACATTTAATGTGAAAGTTGACTAGAATTAGATGAAATAACAAATGACAAATGATTAGGAATGTGTACGCTATAATTATAGTGGTGAAAAAATATGCTCCGACAGCAGACCTGTTTGCTGGTCACATTATTCTATAAATACGTGGCCGTTCATGCAAACTGATGAAAGGTTTATAATTTGAATAATATACATGACATAAACCAAGATGGAGGTTTGGGAAGAGGAACTGGAGCCAGTGAGCCCTAATGGCCACTATTTCAATAGCTCTGTTTTATCGTTATCAATTCTTGCTATTTTGGAATATGAAATTCCAATTGATGACTCTCAAACTTTCTCGAGAATGTGTTCCTGCCCATCAATCCACGCTTCTCCTCTATAATGGTGCTCTCTCTCTCTCTCTCTCTCTGTTTCCGTCCTTTTACTTGCTAAACAACTTTTCAAAAGCAAATTTTGTTTGAATATTTTACTTGAAGGTTGGAGAATTATGTTAATTTTTGCATAAACGATCAAAGTGAGTCGAATTTCAAATTTAGGATAAATTACATAAAATTACCTCAATTATAGATCGAACTACAATCTCGTACCTCATGTTTTAAAAATAACAATATTAACCTCATCTTACGAATTTGGATCGAACTACAATCTTATACCTTCGTCAGTTTGTCTGTTAATTTTTCTGTTAGATGCTAACGTAACTTGAGACTGGACCCACCTCCTACCCAAGTGGATAAAAATATTAATTAAATGTTAATAAATTAAAAATAAATTATTTTAATATTTTTATTTTTAAAAATGTGGGACCCACCCTTTTAATTCTCTCCCTTTCTCCTCTTTTTCTTCCTGATCCGTTCCAACTCTCATTTTCTTCCCTTTCTCCCCAGATGAGTTATGTCTCTCTCCTCTACCTCTCTCACATCCAATCTCTCTCTTATCTTTCCCACCTTCACCTTCACCTTCATTCTTCACCTTCACCTTCATCCATTCTTCACCTCCATTCTTCACTGTTTTATTTAAAAAAAAATTGGACAAAAAAAACCCAGATTTTTTTTTTTTTTTGCAGCGGGTCCGTTAGGCTTGGGGACAATGTCGGCAAGGCGACGAGGATGACGACAATGAGGGGATAAAGTCGGGATCTTGTGCCTGGGGACAAGGTCCTTCCTTTCAATTTGCACACTAGGTTCTTGTTGCGAAGATGCAGGGCCTGATTCGATGAGGACGGGCACGGAGGATCGTCACTGAAACTCGGAGAGGTTTTTGCGGATTTCTTCCAAGGAAGCAACTTTGGAGGTCCTGGAGGGAGAAGGGTTTGTATATGACAGATTTTGAGGAGTGGGTCTTCTATGTTCCGGCGGCGGCGGTGGCGATTGTTGCTGCTGTTGGTGTTGCCTGAGGCTGGCTTTGACGTCGCTGAGATAGGAAGAGTGAGATTGGGGATTTGGGTCTGTGGGTTCCTTCAGGTCAGAAGGGTCCTTTTGGTCAGATGGGTCCTTTTGGTCATATGGGTTGTCGGAGGAGGAGGATTTGGTGCAAAAGAGATGGGTGAGAGATGGGTTCGGATCAGGAAGAAAAAAGGGCGAAATGGAGAGAATTATAGGGGGTGGGTCCCACATTTTTAAAAATAAAAATATTAAAAAAATTTATTTTAATTTATTAATATTCAATTAATATTTTTATCCACTTGGCTAGGAAGTGGGTCATGTCTTAAGCCACGTCAGCATTTAACAGAAAAATTAACAGACAAACAGACGAAGGTATGACATTGGCACAAATTCGTAAGATGAGGTATGACATTGTCATTTTTAAAACATGAGGTATGAGATTGTACTTTGATCCATAATTGAGGTAGTTTTATGTAATTTACCCTAAAATTTATCACTTATACGTGAATATAAATATCATTAGATTTATAGTGAAATTCCTCTTGACTAAGTAAACAATTTTAGGTCGAAATACAGTTTCTTTTTTGGGTTTTTGTCACAAATAATCCTTGAAATTGACTCACCCCATCAAGGTGGTCCCTGAAATTGAAAATCGACCAATGTAGTCCTTAAAAATAGGCGTCGCAAATCAATGCGGTCCTTCCATTACAATTCTGTTAATAATTATGTTAAATGCTGATGTGGCACATAAATAAGTCTCACAAATCTATTAAATACTACCATGTGAATTAAAAAATATTTAAATAAAAAACCTTTTATTTTTACAAAAAAAAAAAATTGATTGTTCGTCGTCTTCTTTCCTCTCCCACCGAGCAACCACTACAGCCCCACACCACCCTGTCGACTGCACCTTCGGTGAGAGTGGAGGTCGTGGTGGTTTCATTGGATGGAGGGGAAAGGTTGGGAGCTGAGGAGGAGGAAGAGGAAGACGTTGGTGGTGAGAGGGTGGTGGGTTAAGTGGTCAATGCTGGGTGGGTGTAGGATATATGTATATGGCAATTGCATTGTGTGTTTTTACAGGGTTTGGGTTGATAGTTGTGTCACTGTAGGAGTCGGGGTGTATGTTGGGTTTTTGGGAAAGGAAAGAAGATGATGAACAGTCATCGACTTCTTTTTATTTTTTTATTTTATTTTAAGTTTTTAATTATATAAAAAAACTTATTTAAAATATTTTCTAATTCACATGGTAATATTTAATGGAACTCAGATCCTCTCAATATCCCAAAAACTGAGTCTAAGGATCAAATGATCCAAGGCATTGAAATTTGATCAAACGGCTACAAACAGGGGACACCTCTAAAAGTTATAATAATTGTAGCCGTTTGATCAAATTTCAATGGCCCAGATCATTTTATCCTTAGGCTTAGTTTTTGGGGTCCGAAGAGGATCTGGGTTCTATTTAATTAGATTTGTGGGACCCGTTTATGTGTCACATCAGCACATAACATATTTTTTGACACAATTATGACAGAATGACCACATTGATTTGTGATACCCATTTTCAGGAACTACATTGATTAATTTTCAATTTCAAATATCATCTTGATGGGATGAGTCAATTTCATGGACTACATTTTTTTACTAGTTTCAATATTTTCCACATGTGAGCATAATTAGTTATAAGGCAAACTACATTTCAAATTCTTCCGGTTAAGGTGAATTATGAACAAGGTCATGAAGTGTTTTTTTTTTCTTTTTTTTTTTTGTTTTGGCACCAAAATGAGTTTTTTATTTTTTTTTATTTTTTTATTTTATTATATATAACGAATTCATGCTAAACAATACCATTAAATCGTAGTATTAAGTGGTTGCCCCATAATATATTAAAATTGTATCACTTGATGTCTTTGGTCAGTTTGATTGTTTGACCTTGTTCGATATTCAGAGAGATGGAACATTGATCCACTCCTAACCACGTTGATACTGTCCCAACTTAACCACATATTGGAAAATGTTAAGTTTTATCACCAAAGGTTATATATTAGAAGTGGACCATACTTATATGTTGTATTTTATTTTCTCCCATCGAATGATATCCCTAAGCTTGATAAAGTTTTAGACCTAAAGCATTGTTCTAGATCATTATGGTTATCTTGCATCATTATAGTACGTGGGCTAAAAGTTTTTTGGGACGTTTGAAGTTTCTTTTGAAGTATTCTTTACATGATGTGCACTTTTTCATGAACAGTATTTATTTAATTTGGAAACAGATTGAAAAAAATGGAAAGAAACAATGGAAAAAGGTTGAAGTGAAGCTTGAAGACCATGTTAAAACTCCAATCTTCCCTTCCAATTTGTCGAATGAATCATATGACGAGTATTTTGATGACTATATCTCAAGCATAGCTACAAAAAGATTTCCACAAGACAAACCACTGTGGGAAGTTCATGTTATAAAGTATCCAAATAGCAATGCAGCTGGTAATGTAATATTCAAGTTGCACCATGCATTAGGTGATGGCTACTCTCTCATGGGCGCTCCTCTCCTGTCTACAAAAGGCTGACAATCCTTCTCTTCCACTAACTTTTCCTTCACGGCTGCCATCAGAAACGAAGAGTGAAAATGTTATGATCAAAACTATCTCATCCTTGTTGAGCACCATATCCGATTTTTGGTGGGGCATTTCAAAGAGCTTGAGGGGGGGAGATGATCCATCACCAATAAAATCCTGGAATCATGGACTTGAGTTCGCGCCAATTACAATATCAACGATTACGATCTCTCTTGATCGAATCAGATTAATTAAGAACAGGCTCGGAGTGGTAAGTATCAGGTTTTTTATGCAATATTTTGGTTTATGCATGTGTGTATGTATTTTTTTTCTTTCTAAAATACGAGAATAAGCTTTCATGTTTGACCTTCCTTCTCCTGTTTAAAACAAAAGGATACGTTGCCGCTTCTTTCTAAGCCATTTATTCTCGGAACTAAATATAAATTTATTCTGCGCTCATAGGATGAGGGTATGCAGAAGACTTAAACTGAATATATGTTTAGCCATGCTAACCGTCTGCTTGCAAGTCAATCTCAATGCCTTAATGTAAACCTAAAAAGGTCTGAATGCCGTAACAAAAAACCTACCCCGTGCATGGTGGGCATGATTATTACTAACCACTAAAATTTAAAGTACACTTAAAAATACTTAAAAAAGTCGGGTGTATTCAATTGGAAATTTAAGAGATTTCAATGAATTTATAAATCATGGATTTTTATAGAGTTTAATTGATTTGTAGAGATTCCATGTAAAATTTTAATTCAATTCCCTAGAAATCTCATGATGATATGTGAGATTTATAGATGCTTAAAATACACTACAAAATCTCTCTAATTCCCTCTAATTCCTCAACTTTTTCAAATTTTTTAAAATCGAATTCTAGTTGAATACACTTGAAATATTATAAACTTTTTTAAAATTCTAATTGAATGCACCCGGATTTCTAGGATTTTAACAAACTATCTTAAAATCATGATTGAACACACATTGAATTTTAGAGAATCACTTAAAATCCTAATTGAATACCCCTAGATTCATTAAAATAATTTAAATCCCTCAAAATCTTAATTGAATACATCCCCTAAAACTGCCTAATTCTTTTTTTTCTCAAAGTCAATGTGCCTACTTCATCCTAAATTCCTAACTAGTGTAATCTGACCTATTGAAGCTAATGAAGAAGCCCTGAAACTACGATTCTCAATTCTCAAATTTGTTCAACTATCCTTTAAAAGAACACATGATTTATCCATAAATTTCACCATAACGGTCTTGATATTGTTGAAGCTCAAGGTGAACAGTTAAATTGGGGACTTTGAGTCCTTAGACTCCCCATACATTATACATTTATATAGATCTTTTAATGGCTATATAGATCTTTTAATGGCTAGTAACAGAAATCTCTTACATATCATTGTTTAAAATATTGAGACTAACAAAAAATAGAATAAAATACATACAAAACTTGCAAATCACCAAACACCATATTGTCAAATTCGTAAAAAATTGTAACACAGTTAACTTATTTACTATCACAGACGATAAATGACGTTCTTACTGGGATGGTCTTTCTTGGCACTCGGCTATATATGCAAGAGATGAACCAAAGCTCAAGGGAAGTGCATAGCACAGCATTAGTTTTACTAAATACAAGGTTCATGGCGAATTATGAATCAATTGAAGAAATGATCAAACCCAACAGCAAGAGCCCATGGGGAAATCGTTTTGCATTCTTGCATGTTCCCATTCCCAAGTTGACTGAATTCTCAAATGTGCTTGACTTCGTGTGGAATGCACAAAAAATAATCAAGCAGAAAAGAAATTCTTCAGCTATTTATTTCACTAGTGGGCTATTGGAGATGCTGAACAAGTTTGGAGGCCACGAGGTTCTGTTTGGTACACATGATTGGATTGAAAAGAAGAAATTTCAAATTTTAAGGTATATTGAAGGTGGATGTTAATGATTTTCATTTGGAAGGAATCAGAATAGGATTTGCTATGAAGAAAATTCATCCCTTCTAATCCTACTATTTTATGAAGGATTAGAATGAACAAGTTTTCTTCATGAATAATCCATCTTCAATTCTCTTAGTGGTCATAGTTGTATTATTTCTTCTTCTTTTTTCTAACATACTTTTGATTTAATATCCGTTCCATCCAATCATGTGCACCAAACCAGCCTACGAAAATGCATGTGATATTTCATATATACAACATTTTTAGCCAAAATAGTATCTGAGATTTGCATGACTCATCATTTTGGTCTCTAAGATTTGAAATCAATAGAAGTAGTCCCTGAGTTTGTCCACCACCAATCATTTTGGTCATTCCATGAAAAAACTTCATTAAATAAGGCTAAAATAAAAAAATACCCTCAATTTTTGTCAAATCATTTGACCCATTGTTTATTAAATTGAGGATGATTTTGCCATTTTGGTTCTTATTTAATATAATTTTTCATAGAATGACCAAAATGATTAATGATAGACAAACTCAGGGACCACTTCTATTGATTTTAAATCTCAGAGACCGAAGTGATGAGTTATGCAAATCTCAGGGATAATTTTGATTAAAAAACCATCTAAAAATTATAGGGCTACTGGTGGTTGCAGGCTGCATCAAGATACGTCCATAGCACATTAAAGAACTCGAGCATGATGATCTCAAGTATGATTGGCCCGGTGCAAAAATGTCTTTGGCAAACCAACCAATCAAAGGGTTGTACTTTTTGGTAGTTGGGACACCTGAGGTAAACCAGATATTACTTTATCATGCACACACGTACGGTCTCAAAAGTTTTGGAAACAATAATATTCATCGTCCGGTTCTGTAATCAGATACATAACAAATTAAGGTTTGGTTGATTAACAAGGGCTGTGTGGTGTTTCTGTGATTGTCTTGTTCGTTTAAGGCTCTTCTAGTAGCATTTCAGAAAATGATATTCGAAGAATTGTTTAGCAAAATGAAAACAAGAAATAAAACTTTGCATTTTTTACGATGAGTTTGCATCCTCAATGAGTAAATGAATTTATTGATTTTTATCTATATATATGTGAGGTTTGTTTTCTTATTGATAGTAGAGATATATTATACGTACATACACATATATATAAATATACATATATATATATATATATAAATATAGGTAACACAATTTACATGAACCTGCAGGAACTTGACATATCAATCGTAAGTTATATGGGAAAGGTGAAGCTTGCCTTCACAATGAAAAAAGGCATCATAGATCCACAAAAGTTGAAGTTGTGCATGGAAAACGCCCTCAATATGATATCCAACGCTGCAGACAAAAATTCTATGCAAAATAGCACTGAAGAACAGTCACACATTTGAAAAACTCTACCAAAACCATAGATCTAAAAAATTCATAGTCGGCAGGATTCTTGCTCTAGCTTAAGGCTGGTGGCAGCCTTCTCCTCCTTCCCCTCACCTTCCTCTTTCTTGTTCTTATGGATTGCTCAAATTTGTTTCGTTTGAGTATTTCGTCAATAAGTGCCTCCTTAGTGAGGTTATTTGTGTGTCTCTCCTAGTGAGTATCTTAGTTTTAAGTTGCTGTGTTCTCAGCCCCTCTTGGGTCTACTACGTATTTTTGGTAGCTTTTGTAATGGTGTTGAGCATAAAATTCAAGCTAGTATGGACACCCGTTGGTTTGTTGTCAATTCCTTTTCGGAGTCGACTCTACTTGTTGTCAAAGAGTGTCTTTATGCTCATTATATTGCAGTTTGGGCAAAGCCACACAAACACACTGTCATATTAATCAAATACCGAACTAAGTGCACGAGCATATTTTGTCTATAACATGCCATTGTTGGTAAAATAAAAAAGACATGCTGCAAAATCGTATGCTATTTCAAAACTTGATAAGTTTTAGACCAAGTATTGTACAACTAAGTTTTAGACCAAGTATTGTACAACATCCAAGTATTAGGGACGTTTGAAGTTTCTTTTGAAGTAATCTTCACATGATTCATTCTATGAATAATTCAATAATTATTTAATTTGGAAACAGATTGAAAATAATGGAAAAAAAGGGTGGAAATTAAAAGGTTGAAGTGAGGCTGGAAGACCATGTTAGAACTCCAATCTTTCCTCACTACTAGAAATTTCCACTTTGCCGACACAATTAGTTTGGGGGCAAAAGTCAAAAATCGTCGGCAAAGAGTCTTTCTCAATGAATAATTTTGTCTCGAAAAGCATGTCGTGCAAGATCTTTCCTGACGAATCTTGATAATTCCTTGGCTCATTTTTAAGGCAACAAATCTCAGCCGTCAAATTGTCCCGTCACCAAAACAACGTTGTGACAAAATATTTTGTCAACACAAGTTGTTTTTTCACGACGAAGTTACACTACTACAAAAATACCTAGTAGTGTCACTTTAAAAAGCGACAAGACAAGCCCATTTATGTTGGATATTTAGGAAAAATCCGACATAAACTCATGTAATGTCGGATAAAAGAACTGACACCATTGCTAGCGTCACAAAAAGGCTTTTGATGTCGGTTAGTCCCCTTAATCCGCCAAGAAAAAGGAAAGCTATATAAAATAAAAAAAGGATAGTAGTGTCAGATAAAAGGGACATCGAAACTCACGTCGGATACATGCGACACCACTTAACTATTTAATAAATAAATTAAACAACTATATTGTCGCCCATAACCAACACCACAAACCATTAATAAAAATAAATAAAAAGCTTGTCTCGGTTTCTAATTGATAATAATTAAAAAAAAATTAAAAAAACTTCATTAATTATACAATTTGTAAGAAACATATATTCATATGTATAAAATTTCATTAATTATGTTTATAATCTTTTACTAATTATACAATTTGTAAGAAAAAGAAAAAATATACCTACATTCGACTTCCTTTTCATCTTCCTTAATCAAGCGCCAATCCCTCGTCAAAGGAAAAATATACAATTTGGGATTCCACAGCTCCGAGTTCTCCGTTGAGGCATTGCTCCTTGTTAATAACAAAAAAACATTTGTGATGCATATTTACAAAAACAAAACCTACATAAAAGCTCTAAACAAAGACCAATTTTCAATTTATGCATAATATTTGATAAGGTGTCTCAAGTGAAGATTCAAAATACAAACTCGATTTAATAACATAATCAAAATTTAAAACATAAACTGAACGTAATACAAATAATTTAAAACGTACTGATTTTGGAATGTTGCTCCTCGAATTGTTCATCCATGGTGATTGAAGAGAGAAGGAGAAGGGGAGAAGAGAAGGAGAAGGAAAAAAAGATGAGAGGAGAAGGAAAGGGGGAAGGGAGAAAGCAGCTGTGCAAGGAAGGGAGGGAGGGGTTTTATTCTGGAATATTTGTATTACTGTCGGTTAAAACCGACATCAAGTTTTTTTTTTTAAATATTAAACTATTATCGTTGGATATAACCGACGACACTAAGAATAGCAGCAAAAGTCCCCCCAAAATTCCCTCCCAAAATTATAAATATTATTTATTTGCATTTTCTCATAACAATTCAAGTGACAAAATCAATTAATTTGACTAAATATTTATTAATTTAACATATATACTACAAATTTATCTAATTACCTAAATTAAAATTTTTAAATAAATAAACTTGTGTATTATACAATTTAAAAATAAAAAATTCAGTGATAGAAACCTAAATTATGGAAGAATTCCGTCGTCGATCAATTCTTTATGTACTTAACCAACTCAAATAAAATCCCTACAAAATTAAATTGTAAACAAAAATTAAACATAAGAGGAGAAAATAAAAATAATAGAAGAAGACACGAGGCAGGATATATATAGAACACCAACATGTCGGCTACAACCGACATGAAGTTTTAAAATAATTAAAAATAATTATTAATGTCAGCTAGAAGCGACACCATTCTCTTTTTAACCGACATTAACTTTACGTTGGTTGAAAGCGACAATTCTTTTTTTATGTTTTTTCTTTGTTATTTTCTACTTTACTACTTTTTTAATGTCATTACACTAGTACAAAAAACAGTTTGCGTGACGTAGGTACCTTCGTCGCGCAAAGTCAAAAAACATTGCCTAAAAATTAGCCCAACGAAACCTTCGTCGTGCAAAGGCAATGAAAGCAGGGTTTGCGCTAGGGGTGAGCAAACGGGCCCTGGGCCTACGGGTAGGGGTTGGTATTAGAGTTTGGGGGTGGGGCAGGGTGGGGCGGGCCTTTGAAATTTTAGGTTCGGGCCGATTCCCAAAGTATAGAAAAACGGGTACCCGGACCGGCCCGTTTGCAAAAATACCCTGTGTTGGGTACTGTTACTGTCTCCCAGGCCTTTTTTTTTTTTTGTTCCTCCCCGTGGACCGTGACAGTTCTCACTCTCGAGAACACTCCACACACACACACACCACTTCCCCGTGCTTCCCCCTCCCCCAATCTCTTGAACCTTCTCCTTCATTCATATTCTTTGTTTCTTCTCCCCCTATATCTGCAACTCTCCTTCCCGGAGCACAGACACACCACACCCACGCCCTTACCCCACCGAGAAATGATATGCTGCCGCCGCCTCACAAATTCTTCCCCCGACGAACGATGCATGGATTGGCTCTTCTGCCTCTAACTCCTCCACACACCTTCTGTTTCTTCAACCTCTCTTCTTCTTCTTCTTCTTCTTCTTCTTCTTCTTCAACCTTAAGATCTCTGCTTTTCCTGCAAACCCAACTCGAATCTTCGAAACCCATTTTCAGATACGCCTCGAAACCTGTAACCAGCTTCTCGAATTTGAACAAAAAACGGCGGCGTTTTACTACCGTTTTCAGAGCGAGTCGCAAAGAGTCTCCTTACCAGGTTCTGGGCGTGTCTCTTTATGCAACTGATGTCGAGATCAAAAGGGCTTATCGCAAACTTGCTCTTAAAGTATCACCCCGATGTTAACAAAGAGGTAATTAACAGGTTACATATTCAAACCCATAATTTTTTTTTTTTTTGTGGATGTGGAATTGCTAGTGCTTTAGCTGCAAATTGAAGGTTTTTAATTTCTGGGTAGTTTGTTTTCCTAATTTATTTGTTTGTTTTATGCCCATAATTTAATTTCTATTTTATGTCCTGATTCGATTCAATTTCGAACTCGAATCCGAACTCGGTCGAGTGCAAATTCGACTGGGAATCTGGGTTCTGGGATACTGAAAATTAGAAGGGAAAAAAAAAAAAAACAGGGTACCTGTTGGACCCGTAGGAACCGGCTCGTTTTATACAAGTCGGGTTAGGTTTGGTTCTCAGTTTGAAAATAGTAAAATCCACCTCAGCCTGACCCGTTGTATTTTCAAGTGGGTCCGGTATGGTCCCTTCAATTTTGGGCCCAGCCCGACCCGTGCCCAACCCTAGTTTGCGTGATGAAGGTGCTCTTTTCGTCGAGCAAAACCCTTGTTTTTTCTTTTTCTTTTTTTTTGACAAAAATATTTTTTATTTAATTTTTTATAAATATTGTAATTAAATTATAAACAATAATTAATAAACTAAGAAAAAGTATTTAATTATAAAATATATGAAAATGTGTGAACAAGATGTTCGAACATAAAAGAAAAAACTGCAGCAAGTAGTCTTCTAGGTTTGATACATCAGGCTACTGGGTATCGGCTGGGCGAAGTGGTTGGGAGGTTGAAGGTGGAGCAAGATCAGGTGCTGGCATCGGGATTTGGAGGTCGGACATCTATAAAGCCTGTACAATCATACTCATCTGCGAGCCCTGGGCCGCAAGCTGACCTTTTAGGATTGCCACTTCCTCCTTCAGGGTGTTGACATGTCCTGTGGCCGATATGGAAGAGGAGGCACCCGTCTCACGAACCCGCGTCTTCCCCATACACCGAACAACCTTGCCATGACGACGACCGAGAGCTTCTGATCCAGGACCTTAGTCAAGATCTGAAAACCTGCATCCTCGAGTATAATGACGTCCTCGATCGGGGTCTCCCAAGGGAAGTTGCAATGCTGCTTCTTGGAGAACAGCAGTGCGCTTTTCCACCATAGCAGCCTGTAATAATAAAGAAAAAACATATAATGTTTAATAACAAAATATAATTAATATTTGAGCTGCCATGTGATAAAATGTAAGAAATGAGCCATTTCTCACTTAGACTCCAATAGGGTTGCAGAGAAGATATAGGAAACAAAGGCAATATACAGAATAAGGGAACAAAGGCAACACCAAAGTTCATTACATTTAATAGTTCTCAAAGCAAATTGAAAGCTTAAGTACATGGAAGATAAGGTTGGCTTGTAGCTACCATTTGAAATAAAAGCAGTAATTCAATGATCCAAAAAATAACTAAAAAACAAACTCTTGGAGGCCAGGCCCTCTCTTGAGAGCGTCTCAACCTGAATTATCACAGTTTCAAGTCAGAAATTAGAAGAACAGCTTGCACAACCATTCAACTTCTACAAATATTTGTAGTCAATTACCCCAGGGTCCCTGATAGTATTTAACTTCCTTCCCAAGTCCACACCTTTTTTCCTTTCCGGATTAGTTCCTTTGGTTTTTCGTTAAATCAAAGGGTAAGAAGTTTGAAATGAAATCATGATCACACAGGATAAACCATAAACTATCAACTATATATAGAAGACGATGCTAAAGTACATCAGCTGTATTCATTTTTTTTTTAATAAATAAATTGTGTAATTAATGGACAATTAAAATCACAAATAAGAGAAAGAGCAGCATCCGGAGTTGTGTCAACAATCGGAATGCGTATGATTATTAATTAATTAAGACTCATTATCTTAAGCAAAAACTAACACCAACGCCTAGATTCAAGTCTTATTTAAACATCGAAAGTCATGACAATATAGGTTCATGAGAAGAATAAGTGAATGAAGGAGGGGTTAATATATATGAATTGTAAGAAAGAATGTGTTGAAATCTATGTAAAGTATGCGTTTTGTACGAAATGGAAGAAAGAGAGAAAATAGTTGAAAGAAAATGCACTAAAATTCTAGACTTGTTATATATATATATATATATATATATATATATATATATATATATATATATATATATATATATATATATGCAAGATCTCTAAATAAGCCAGAGTGATCAGGTAGTCATAGTTCATACTTTATTATCTAATTCATACACACTACAAATTCAGCTATAAGATTGCTTTGGTTAATTTAAGTATATTTCCATTCCGAATTATTACGATTTGATGATCTGCCTAAGTACTTTTAAAGATCTTGGCATTAAGGGAAGATCAACTCCTACCTTAACAGTGAGAATTGGAAATCAACTCCTACATGAATAGTCAGTTGACATCCCAAACTAAAACTATCAACCAAGATCACTTCTAACTCGCTTAAGCCAAAAGGTAAACCTAATACTATCTTAGGGCCAGCTGCAACCAAAGTTTGTTTTGGATTATCAGCAGAAAATATGGCAAACTGAGATATTTGTTCACAAGTAGCAACAAAAGAATTTAAGATCTCAGGACTTGAGATAAGTACCAACAGTAGGTCTTGGACTCGTTCCATCCTTGAGATATCTCACACCAACCTTAACAGGCCTCCTGCAGGATGAAATTTTTGATCACCACGCTGAAAGCATGAAACAAAGGACGAAGACTTGACGAATTTTAAAACATAATGTGAAGACAGAGTGCATCCTTACCCTGTCACTGGATCAACAACTTGAACATTTGAGGCATGGAGAGGCGCTTCGACAGTAAAAATCCCACCTTCACGACCGTGGCCTTGCTTGATATGTTTCTTTACCGGCAATGACAGAGTACTTGTTCAGCGGCAACCAAAGTTCACATAATTTATTGGAACCTTGAACATCATATACTAAATGATTCTCGTCTGAATGGTATCCTTCAGACCTATGGGTTTTTCACTCACACTCACAACGCACAACACCATCAACATCTTAATATTCGATTTGACACTAAAACCCTAAAATTCAATTTAACACTAAAACCCCCAATTTCTAATTTAATTTTCCAAATTGAATCTAATTACAATACCAAATTCTTCAAATTAAGGCATTAAAGCCTGATTCTGGCCTTAGAAAGAAGAAAAATAAAGAATTAAGAAGAGATTGATACCTGCTGGGTGTTGTCTGTCGCACACGGGGAAGTGGCTCTGTGCTGCTGCCTGCTGGCTGGGTGCAGTCGGGAGGGATGGAAAGAAGATGAGGAGAGGATGAGGAGCAAGAGGGAAGAAAAGAGGGAGACGGAGTGAGAGAGAGGGCGAGATGAGCGACAGGGAAGAGAGAGACCGAGTGAGAGAGGGAAGAGAGACCGGCTCTGGGAAAATTTTGTCCAAATTTGTGAAAATTTAAAAAAAAAAGCGCCCCCTAACTACAATTGCACGGCCAAAATTTTAACAAATTGCGGCAAGTCATCTACAAGTGGCGGTGGCGGCTGGCCCAAAACAGCCGCAAGTCAGCCATGATCTACTTGCTCTGGAACTGCTGTGGTCTTGGGTCGAACACGGTACTGCGGGCCCTGCATGGGCTGATTAGACAGTATAGATCCTCTGTGATTTTTCTATCGGAGACCAAAATGAAAAATCACAGAATTGAAGGGGTGAGAAGACGGATGGGATATCAGATGGGCTTTGATGTTCCTCCCAAAGGAACGGCTGGCGAACTGAGCCTCTGGTGGAATGATAACATGGAAATTAATGTTCTCAGTTCATCGAAAAACCTTATTCATATTGAGATGCGAGAGTAGGGCGAGGTTGCTTGGTGTATGGCTTCCTGGATCTATGGCAATCCTTATGGGTCAGAAAAACAAGAATTTTGGAGTTGGATTTCGAATAAACTGGAGCCCATGGATAGACCATGGTTCTGTGGAGGTGATCTAAATGATATATTATGGGAATTTGAAAACAAGGGTGGTGCACAGGGCTCATACTCACGTCCAAGGTACTTCATGGATAGGATGGAACTAATTGATTTAGGTTTCTCTGGTCCGAAGTTTACATGGCACGGAACGCGTAATAATTCTTTGGTTCAGGAACAACTTGACAGAGGATTGGTTAACGGTGCTTGATAAGAAAGGTGGCCTTTGACTTCAGTAATGCATAGTACGATGCGGGCTTCTGACCACTCCTCTTAATTGTTATGAATGAACCGAAGGCTAGAAAAGCAAAACCCTTGTTTAGATTCGAGGCATTTTGGTGTAAGGAGCTGGGATTTAAGGAGACGATTGAGTGGAGCTAGAATTCAAGGGTTGATGGGCAGTGGATGAATAAATGGCAAAGGAAGATTCATTCAACCAAGAAAATTCTCAAAAGGTGGAGCCAAGAGACTTTCAAAGGCAGACGGAATGAAATTCAAGCTCTTACTTCTCACTTGGGTAAGCTTCAACTGAATTGGGGGGAGGGGGCAAACCTGGATGAGATTAAAGAGACCACAGAGAAGATTAACAGATTGGATAAGCTAGAGGAACAATTTTGGCACCAAAGATCCCGGGTCCGATGGCTGCAAGCAGGGGATGCAAACACCGCGTTCTTTCATCAATCAACGGTGCAACGTCGACGAAAAAATCAGATTGTTAGACTACAAAGTATCGATGGTAATTAGATGAATGAGCCTTCTAGCATTAGGCAGTTGGTGGATGATCATTTCGTTCAGCTGTTCTCGACTGAGGGGGATCGGCAGTGGGGTGATATTCTGGATTGCCTGGATCCGATTATCACCACAAAAATTAATGATGTGCTAAGGCATCCTGTTGACGACAATGAGATCATGGATGCTATCTATCATATGGGAGGATTGAAAACACCTAGTCCTGATGGTTTTCAGAGGGTGTTCTACCAAAATTTCTAGGAGATCATCGCCCTGGAGATCAGGGGGCTTGTTGCTGAGTGTCTATGTGATGGTGGCTGTCTGAAGCAGATAAATGAAACGTACATTGCATTAATCCCCAAAGTCCCAAACCTAGAGTTGGTAAATCTGTATCGACCCATAAGTCTTTGCAATTATGCTTACAAGGTCCTTTCTAAAATTCTTGCCAATCGCCTCAAATCATTTATGCCGAAACTTATCTCTCCTAGTCAGAATGCCTTCGTCCATGGCCAACAAATACACGACAATATTATTTTGGCACACGAGGTTTTCAATTTCCTAAAACTTCAGAAAGCTAAGCATCGGTTCGAACTTGGTATCAAGCTTAATATGAACAAGGCCTATGACCGCGTTGAGTGGGACTTTCTGGAAGCTATAATGAGGAATATGGGTTTTTGTGAGGAGTGGGTGAAATCATGATGCAATGCATGTCCTCAGTTCAATTTGCAGTGCTTATAAATGGGCAGCCTGGGATGAGCTTTAAGCCTTTGCAGCAAGGGGATCTCTTGTCACCTTACCTCTTCTTGATTGTTAGTAAGGTGCTTTCTCGGATGATTAAGAAGGCTGCTGATCTTGGGATTCTGGATGGAATTCGAATAAGTATGAACGAGCCTAAGCTTATCCATTTGTTATTTGCCGATGACACACTCGTGTTCCTAAAAGATACTCCGAACAACTGTCGGAATATTTCCAACCTGCATAGGGCTTACTACCATGCCTCCGGGCAACAAGTCAGCTTGCAGAAGTCTATTGTTTATTTTAGTGCCAATATTCCTGCGATGCTTGCTCATGCTTTGTGTGATATTCTTGATATGCCACTTGTTAACGATCTAGGGGTATATCTGGGCATTCCTACGATCTGGGGTCAGTCAAAGCGTGATGCTCTTGCATATATAAAGGAGAGGGTTTTAGCAAAAGTAATGAGGTGGAAGCAACAATTTCTTTCTCAGGCTGGCTGCGAAGTGCTTATCAAGGCGATTGCTCAGGCGGTTCCAACATATCCGATGAATGTTTTTCGGCTGCCGGCTCGTCTTTGTAGAGAGATTGACGTTATCTTTGCTAAGTTTTGGTGGGGGAACATAAATAAAGAGTGGAGCATTCATTAGGTGAATTAGGAATAAATGGGTTGTGCAAAAGGTGATGGTGGGATGGGCTTTCGAAACCTGATGTACTTTAACACTGCGCTTCTCGCTAAGCAATGTTGGCATCTAATCTATGAACCGGATTCTTTATGGGCAAGAGTGTTGAAGGACCGGTATTTCCCTCATGACTCGTTCCTTAATGCCAAACCCGGGGATGGGGGGGCGGGCGTCATAGGCATTGTCAAGCTTGCTGGAAAGAAGGGACCTTATTATCCGGGGGACTAGATGGCAGGTTATAAGTGGAAACTCAATTAGGATTTGGGATGATAATTGGGTCCCCGGTGTGATGAATGGACATCCAAACCCTATGGGGGAGGCAGAGGTGGATAGATCGCAGGTGGTGGCCAAGATAATTGATCCGGTTTCAAGATTGTGGAGGTTAGATGACATCACGGATATCGTCTCCTCGGTTGAGGGGAATGTCATTGCCATGCTTCAGGTGGGGGACTTGCAAGCCCCAGATCGGCTTGTTTAGCCCGCAGCAAAAAATGGCATATATTCAGTAAAATCTGGGTACAGATGGGTTCATAGGTCATCCCAAGGAGGCAGGTTGGTCGTCCATCCTCCTCTCGTTCTGTTGAGAATGTGGTGTGGAATGGACTGTGGAGTTTAAAGGTTCCCCCCAAAATTAAGAATTTTGTTTGGAGATGTTTAAAGGGGGATATTGCAACCAAAGCTCATTTGTTTAGAAGGAGATGCGCTGTTTCCCCTCGCTACCCAATTTGTCACCAACAGGATGAAACGGTCAAACATCTTATTCTTCTTCGTCTGTGGGTTCAGCTTATTTGGTTTGGTGGGCCTCTCAGTCTTCGTATAGACCGAGAATCTGTTACAACCTTGGATTTGTGGCTGTCTTCCCTCTTCAAACTGAACTTGGGTTCAAATGAGTGTAAATCCCGGTTTCTTTCATTGGTGGCCTTCTCTTGTTGGTTTATTTGGAAGGTTAGTAGTGATGCTGTGTTTAAATGCAGGAATCCGTGGCAATTTTGGAAGGGTGTCTCTTGGCATAAAAGTTGAATCTTGCTCGAGTGACGATTGAGTCAGATTCGAATAATGTCATCACATGTTTGAAAAATTGTTCGATGAACTATACTTGGGAAATCTTCCTAATCCTTAGTCGAATTCGTGTGGTGGGGAAGACTTTCCACTTGGGTTCCAAGATCAGCAAATGTTGCGGCGGACTTCGTTGCTTCAAACTTCACACCGGAGATGCGTGACTTGACTTGGGTCGAAAGACCCCCATCTTCTTTTATGAGAATTCTGAACAAGGCTGGTCTTGCTTGCTCCCCGGCTGTGTAGCTTTTGTTTTGTTTTGTGGGATGTCGCTTCTGCCATGTGTGGCTGCGTCGGTATGTAATCCCGGGTTGTCGCTGCTCGTTCTTTCTCTTTGTCAGCCTTTGTTGGCTTTCGTTGTTCTTGCTGGCCGTTGTGCCCTGGTTAATCCTAGTTTCAGTTCAAAAAAAAAAAAAAAATTTAACAAATTGCGTGACGCAGTTATACATTATGATGTTGCGCAAAGTGCTTTTACACAATGATCTCATTGTGACGTTGCGCAAGTTATATTTAAAAAAAAATTATTATAAAATTTACTGAAAATGTGACTTTACTCCCTTCAAATTCAATTTTTATTACATAAAACCCACACTAATATATTTTTTTAACAAAAACCCGATCCGAACTATAATGATAAATTTAAAGCCACTTAATAAATATACTTACTATTCAATTTCTTAAGTGTTATACGTGCAAAATAAATAAATTTAAAGTTACTTAATAAATATATATATATCATTGAACTTGATGGGATACGTATTCTATGAAATTAGTTTCAACGATCCATCCGTTAAACTTGTTTGTATATACTTCGAGATCGCATACGCCAAAAATCGCAAAAAAGAAACATTCAGAGAGCAAGTAACGGGACAAAACTTTTCAACGGTTATAAATGAAAAATCACGATTTAACGGTAGTTTTAACTCCAATTTTGATGATTTTTTACAGCTACACTCCTTCACCCTATATGAATACAATGAATGAATTCGATCTTCGATTTAAACTATTTACACTATGAAAGTATAAATAAACTCCAAGTGTTAGTGAATCAATTGTTTTGATGAGATACGCATTCTATGAAACTAGTTTCAACGATCCAACCGTCAAACTTGTTTGTATACACTTCGATATCGCTTATGCCAAAAATCGCAAAAAACAAACATTCAGAGATCAAGTAATGGGACAAAACTTTTCGACGATTATAAACGAAAAATCACGATTTAACGGTAGTTTTAACTCCGATTTTGATTATTTTTTACAGATACACTCCTTAATCCTATATGAATACAGTGAACTAATTCGATCGTCAATTTAAAATATTTACGCTGGTGGACCACAAAAACATTTTGCGAGACGCAGTTTGTTCGTCGTGCAAACAACCTTTGCGTGACGCATTGGTTGCTGCGTCGCGCAAACAGCGTAACGCATTGGTTGGTGCGTCGCGCAAAGTGTGCTCGCGCAACGACCCAATTGTGACGTCACGCAAGTTATATTTAAAAAAATTTATTATAAAATTTACTGAAAATGTGACTTTACTTCTTTCAAATTCATTTTTTTTACATAAAACACAATAATATATTTTTTCTAACAAAAACCCGATCCGAACTACAATAATAAATTTAAAGCTACTTAATAAATATATATACCATTCAATTTCTTACGTGTTACAACAAAATAAATAAATTTAAAGCTACTTAATAAATATATATATATATATATATATCATTGAACTTGATGGGATACGCATTCTACGAAAATAATTTCAACGATCTAACCGTCAAACTTGTTTGTATATACTTTGAGATCGCATACGAAAAAAATCGCAAAAAACAAACATTCAGAGATCAAGTAACGGGACAAAACCTTTTCGACGGTTATAAACGAAAAAATCTTATTGAAAGATGTTTTGGTTGTCGTCAAGTTTACAAAGGATTGAGACTGAAAATGAATCCTGAATTACTTACTTGTATTAAAATTGGAAGACAATATTGATTTTCTACAAGGATTTAAGAGGAGAATCGTAGCCATTGTTTATCTACATAAATATGGCATCTGCTCACAAAAATCAGCCCGCTCATTATTGAACTAAAACCTATTGTCCATAGCCTAGCATTGAGAATTTAATAGTGAGGATAAGATTAGCTTTGACAATCATGGCTTCTGTAGGTTTTCTATATAATTCTTAATTACCTGCGGTGCATTGGATTTACACTCAGTTCAACCGTATAGCACAAATCAAGGAAATTTCAAGGGGAAACCAACATTTCTTACAATTTCTTCTATGTAAATAAATATATAAGTTAACCCCTATAATGTATTCAAATGCTAATTCCAAATGAAGCCCAAACAAGTCTTCAACAATATATCTACAGTCTCACTCCTTTTAATAGGTAAAATTAATAAAGATTAATTAAAAATTCAATCCCACAAAACTCCACCATTACCAAAAAAGGGCATAGCAAGTAGGCAAAGGTACATATACAAAAATCCCATATGCAATTTGAAGAAAATACCTTCAAATTCGTTCTTCAATGATATTCGTATACAAAAATCTTGTACAAAAAAAATTTAGTAGCTCTAGTTTGAATTCTCAATTCAAAGTTACATATACAAAATCAAATCGCTTACCGGATAGGAATAGATCGAGGAAGGGAGAGGAAATGGAGGAAAAGAGAGAAAAAATATTTGTATGATGAATTCAAGAGCAATGGAGGGTTTGAAGAGAGATGGGGGAGTGGGGTAGCTACTGCAACTGGGTTTGTAGTTTCTGCCTCCCAAACTGATCAAGTGATGTGGAAAAATTCGTTGACTTTGCACGACGCAGACTGACGTCGTGCAAAACTGTTTTGCGCGACGAAGGTTTGCATTCGTCGCGCAAAATAGCTTTGTGCGACGGAGGTGCACCTTCGTCACGCAAAACAGTTTTTGTGCAACGTCAGTCTGCGTCGCGCAAAATAGCTTTGCACGACGCGACAAAGGTGCACCTTCGTCGCGCAAAACATTTTTGCGCGACGTCAGTCTGCATCGCGCAAAGTTCTGTTGCACAAAATGTCTTTGTGTGACGTTTTGTTGTCACCGTTGCACAAACATACTTTGTGCGACGCAATTTGCTCCGTCGCGCAAGTTGCCATCACGCAAATATGTTTCTGTACTAGTGTTATGTTACTAAGTTATCTTGTAAATGCAATTCAATGTTTTATGTGCCTGTGAAGTGTGCATTTTTGTAGCATTTATTGGGGTTTGGAATCTGGATAGAGATTGCAATGGCAGAGTTTTCGCGATTAGCAACTGATATAACCATATATGCATTTACATACCCTTTAGTTTAGATCCTTGTTATGTTTTTGAGTGAATTTAGCTTGTTTCACTTTTATGTTTTTCTTAGGTTTGAAGAGTGAAGATGAAGAAAGAAGAAAAAAGAGCACTTTTTCGATTGAAATGAGTTTAGTATCCTGGAAGCAGAAACTATTTGTCCAGATAAGCCAACTTTACAAAACTGTACTTCCTCAGAAGGAACCAGGTGCTGAGCCTTATACCATTGGCAAGATATGGAAGTTATCTTTTAGAGGAATTTTACGGTTCATGATTTCGATTTTTCTAGAAGACATTATAGCGATTTTCGTACAGGACGTCTGTCAGCCAAGCTTACGTGGGATTTGCAAGGTGGTTTCGAATTTACAAGTTTTAATTAAAGAAAACGTGCAAAGCAAAAGGAGAGCTTCTATAAAAGTTTAAGACTAACTTAAAGGGTTCAGAATTTTTATGGTTTTGGTGTGCCACATCATCAGCATTCCAATTCAAATAACGAGAGAGTTAGAGAAGTCCAATTCAAGAAAGGATTTGAGCATTTAGTCAAAAGAGAAAAGGAAGGAAAACGGGGAGAGACTTTGGAGACTAGGTTTTGAGCGTGATTGGTAATCTAAGGAGAAGAGAAATCGCTACCGTCAACCATATTTCCATCTATCTTCATCGTTCAGAAGTATTTCATGTTTTCAAGATTTTTAATCATGTTTTCGTATTCTAGGAGTCACTAAACAATGGAACCAATACAAATTGCAGAAAATAATAAAAGATTATATATAATTCATCATTGTTTATAATTTTTATGTGTAAACAAGAAGATATAGACATCTACTAATCAAGTTAATACTCAAATAGTAAAATCATCTGGCGTGAATGATCCTCACATTGGTCTCCATGCCGGGTTGATAACAGTTGTAAGCTATATAGCCCAGGATTTCACTTAGCCATAGACAGCCTGCAAGTGTGATGGAAAGGAAAAACAAATATGTCAAACCTGAACCACAATATCGAAAAATTACAGTGGAAATCTGGAATTAAAGCCAAAGGACTTTGTTTTCACCAATATTACAAATGGATGCGCAAATCAACCAAAAATTGAAAACCTAGATCATAAAACTCGAACCCAAATGAAATAATTCAATTAAGAACATGTATTTCATCCCTAAATGCGATTGAATAAAAGAAAATACAATTCTTGCATTTTCCAATAAAAACATGGAAAACGAATACAAAAACAAACAAATATAAGTTAGCAGACTATTGAAGTAATGAAGAAGCATATACAAGATGACAAAATTATTTAGACAAACACGTAATGAGCAAATTAAATATTGAATTACTAATAATCCAGATCACTATCATCATCAATATTACTGCTTGAACGATCAGCTATATGTGTACTATTTTCCTCATTGCTTATGTAGTCATCAGTATATATACTACTTTCTTCATTATAATTGTTAACGAGTTCATTTTCATCAATTCTAGGAAGAGACCCAAGATCTATAGTTTTGGAGTCAATCTCAACCTCAATTGGAGGAACGTTTTCCAAGCAGTACGGAGTCAGAGTTTCATCATTGTGTTGTACCTGTGCCATATTAGGAATGTCTGATGAAGAGTTCTCTTGGTATGTCACATCATCATCACTACGATCACCCTCAGAGTCATCGTTTTCAGGAATATCCTATACATTTCTTCTTGTGTGGATCTAGTCATGTTTATAACTTGATTCCGTGAGCTTCCCACAGACGGTGCCAACTGTTGGAGTGAAATTTCTTACACGAAGAAATGGTTCCACAGATCCATTCACCGTAATCCTCATGTTTGCCGAATCCCTCATAAAATGCGTCCTCGAAAGGTCTTTCTCCGAAGCTTCATTTAGGTGGGGGGTGTTCAGGCAGGAATTTCGCTGGGAAGGGTCCCTGGCTCAAGCACACAGCTCCTCGAGGAGTTGGCACTTTGGTTGGTCGTCGGGCTCCCGCTTGTTGAGAGCCTGCGAGAGGAGGACATAGTTAGTTCTAAAAGGTGCCTTTGTGGGGCCTTAGGTGTAGGCCTTGAGGCTCACAATCAAAACTAACCACTGCCATCTCAATATGGCAGATGTAGAAATAGTGTGTGTAAGCCGATTACTTGTGCCCCAAGTTATTCTGACTTCTTGTTATCAAAGGATTGTCGTGGATGGGTTAAGTCCACATTAAGTTCTTTTCTATGCCTTGAGATCAAGGACTTTTAGTTCATTATCTTGTATGCCTTAAGTCATCAGTTTAATTCCCATTTAGTCATATTATAATAGTAACACCACTTACGTGAACCAGATCTGAGAACTGATGGAGCTTCAAATCATTAAAAGACTAGAAATGACTTGACTATATACTGGAGAATACATCATAACACCAGATCGACTAATTGAAAGACAAGACAAAGAGAGTCGGGCAAGATTTCACCTTGTCGGGCAAAGTTAAACGTTTTGCGATCTCTTCTCTTTGCAGTTACAGAGGGATTTGTGCTAAAAAAGGGTGAGTGGTAAACGAGTTTACACGAGGGAATCGATACTACAACATTTAGAGAAAGTAGCATAGCTTTTACACTAGACAAAAGATGTCTTTCTAAGGGGAATCTATGGCTAAAAGGGTGCAAAGTTTGGACAAAGCACAACTTTCTGGGTATTTGCTTGACTGAGAGGCAAATTGCATGTTTATTTTTTTGATTGGTTGAGTGCCCTTGTCTCTAGGGCCTCTTCTTCCTTTTATAGGCGGATTAAGCCGACTGCCTGTAGCTTTGGTCTTGCCCGAAAGCAACTTGAGGGTAGTGACTCATCAATATTTTACTTGCATTGCCACTAAAAAATACTTTTGGCTGTTTTATGAGTTTGTCTCCATCACTTGTCTCATTAAATTATAGGCACATAACCTATGAATTAATGAGAAGCTACCACATTGTCTCGAGATTGGTGGGCTTTGCGCTGGGCCTCGGGCGAGTCTTCTTGCTTTAGTCCTTTTGGGCCTTCATTCCTTTAGGCCCAAAGTTCAAATATTAACCCAAACAGTGCCCCATTTAATCATTGTTGAGGCTGCAATCCCAGGCGCTAATAATGATTAAATAGTCGTCACATGCGCACGCCTTCCCTCAGAACTTGCACCGTTTGAAGAAACCGTTGAATATCCGCGACCTTTGCACTAACCCAAGAATTTCAATCCTCAGTTAACCACTTATTATATAATCCCCTGCTTAATTCTTTCGACAAAGCTCCAAAGCCATCTCGAGCCTTCGAGTTTCCATAAATTCCAAAATGCCCTCGCCTCCTTAGTTCTTCAATGCTTCCCCCCTAAATCTCAACGTTTCTCATCTTTCCCTCAAACTCTCCCAATGGTACCCAAAGTCGTTCAAACCCAACCTCCCTGTGAAACTGGTGAGGGGGTTTCCATCATGCACTGCTTGTTTAACGGCCTTCATCTTCCTTGGGCAGGTCTGCAGATTTCTCATTTCTTTGAAGAAGGAATAATGCATTCCTTGGTTTCTGCCTAGACCTCTTAAGTCCCTGTAGTTGTTTTTAGTTGTTGAAAACAACATGCCTAAGGAAAAGTCAGTTTTTACAGTATCCTCAGAAAGGCGTACTGTTTCTAGCTTCTGTTTCAAGACTTCTATATCATTAAAGATTAGTCCAGTCGTCTCAATCGCACCGGTAGATTCCACTCGCACTGATATCTACATGCCCAGACTTCCCTATAGCTTCTGCTTTCTTGATCGCTTCATCATCATAGGTGTATGTTTCGGGATCGACTACCACAGCTTCCATGTTGAAGATTTTGGCAGAACTCGCAAAAGAATGCTTCACAATAGAGGCAAAGGGTATGGAGGCATCCTCTGAAATTGAGAGGCTGGCGGAAATAAACGTTGAAGTTGAAGATGTATGGCTAGCTAATAGTAACACTACTTCAGAGAAGCTGAACAACACATTCACTATCATACGGAAGTATCTTTTTAGAATAGCTGCCCGAACTAAGGATGCAAAACTATTGAGCTAATTTATGTGTAACTTCAACATTCAATGAAATGAAAATGGCTTCTTTAATTCACTCTAGCTTGCATTTCTTCTCTAAATTTCAACTGTGGTGGACATATAAGCTGATTTTAGACCATCCACAATATCTATACTTCCTCAATGTAACAATCCCTAACATCCGACAAAGTTGGGTGATACTTCTTCAAAAACTTGGCATTAACTGGGTTTTTCTGCAACCTTCCTTGCAAATCTGTCAACTATAATCCTTATTTATCCAATACTCGATTGATAATGAAAAGACCTTCCCAAGTCGGGCTCCACTTCCCAAAACCTTTAATCTGAGCTCCTAAAGGCAGAATTGTTTTCCATACTAACTCCCCTTCTGTGAAGGTCTTGAATTTCACCTTCTTGTTGTATGGTCGGGCAACAGCTCTCTTCCCTTCTTGGATTTTATCTAGAGCCTCAATTCGGGCCACTTCTAGATCTTCAATCCCTTGACACATAGCCAGAATATATTCTTCACTATGTAGCCTGAACTGGCTTTGAATCCTAACAGAACTCACGTTGATTTCCATGGGAGTACAACATCTTGCCCGAAGGTTAAGGCATAAAGAGTAGTTCTAGTTCCTACCCTTTTGGAAGTTCTGTATGCCCACAAAGTGTCTCCTAACTTCTCGTGCCACTTTTCTGGACTTTCTGCCACCATTTTCCTGATAATGTTTACCAAGACCTTGTTGCTAGTTTTCGCTTGACCATTTGACTGGGGGTAGTAAGGACTAGATTGAATCATCTTTATCTTGAACTTACTCGTGAATTCTTCTACTTCCTTTGAAATAAAAGATGGCCCACGATTTGTGATAATTATTTCGGGCACCCTGTGTAAGATCTTGGTTTCAATGAACTTCTTGACCGCGGTTAAAGTGACAGTGTTTACAGTTGAAGCTTTTACCCATGTGGTAAAGTAATCCATTGCCACAATTATGAACGTGTGTCTTTTACTAGAAACTGGGTGAATCTGCCTGATGAAATCCATTGCCCATCCTTTGAAGGGCCAAAGCTTGACCACGGGGTTTAAAGGTATTAAGGGCACATGTTGGAGTGGCCCATGTCTTTGGCATTTTTCACACCCTCGGGCATAAGCTTTGCAATCTTTTTCCATCTCGGGCCAGAAATAGCCATATCTTCTTAGTAACCACATCATCTTAGTTCCAGATTGATAAGCCCCACAAATTCCTTCATGCACTTCAACCATAACTCTCATAGATTCCTTTTGGCCTAAGCATTTCAGCAACAATCCATCTGGGGTTTTCCTTAGCATGGATTTATCCCACAAAACATATTTAGTTGCATGTTGTCTATTTTTCTTACTTGTGGGAGATGACGGATCTTTCAAATATTGAACAACAGGTGTCCTCCAATCCTCTATCTCAAATTCTTTAATCATCACATCTAGGTTGAACCCCCTTTTAAAGATAGACGAGAGATTCCTTAGATGAACTTTTATATCTTCTTTAAACTTTCTTTCTTGGATTAAGGCTCCAGAAGCCAATTGTGCCATTTCATTGGCAATTGCATTTGACTCTTTTGGGATATGGCTGACTAATATTTCTGAGCCCCAATAGCTCAGCAGTTGTGTAGATGCCAAGTAGTAACCCGCCATGGTGATGTGTCTGCATTTGTACTCTCCATTTAACTGATTAATCACCAATTCTGAATCGCCAAACACCTCTACTTCGGTTGCCCCCAACTCTATTAAAATCTCCAAGCCAATTATCAGTGCCTCATACTCCGCCCGATTGTTGGTAGTCTCTTGATAATCCAAAAGGAATGAATAACAATTGTGAGAGCCTTTAGGATCGATGATGACAATCCCAGCTCCCGCAGCGTTCTAAGTGCAAGACCCATCAAAATATAGTTTCCAATGAGTGATCCAAAGGCTAGTTATTCTTTTTATCTCTTGCTAGACCCACTTTTCCTTGCCCGAACAGGTTATGTTTTGCGGGATCCACACACCTGCCACCTTCAGAGTTCCTAGGATGCTGACAATCTCCTCTTGAGACTCTCGGTGCTCTGTTAAAAAGTCTGCAATCGCTTTACCCTTAACCGTTTTTTAAGGCATATACTGAAAGCTGAAATCTGATAGTGCTAGAATCCACTTCCCAATTCTTCCAGTCAGCATTGGTTTTGACAGCATGTACTTGATGACATCTGTCTTGGCAATAATATGGATGTGGCAGGGTAGCATGTAATGCCTTAATTTGCACGCAGTAAAGTAGAGAGCTAAGCACAACCTCTCCACTGAAGTATATCTTATCTCTACCTCAGTAAAGATCCTACTAAGTTAGTAAATTGCTTGCTCCTTCCCCCCTTCATTGTTTTGGGCCAGCAAGCTTCTAATTGATCTTTCCGAGGCAGAAATATAAAGCTTCAACTGTTTCCCTCTCTGAGGTGGAATGAGCACTGGTGGAGAGGCTAAGTAAGCCTTTATGTTGTCGAAAGCCTCTTGGTGTGGTGGGCCCCATTCAAACTCTTCTTTGTCTTTTAGTTTCAACTGATGAGTTAGCGGCTGAATCTTGTCTGCTAAATTAGCAATGAATCTCCTCAAGAAGTTGATTTTTCCCAGCAGCCTTTGCAATTGTACCTTATTGGTAGGGGGAGGTGACTCCATTATTGCCCGAGCTTTGTTCTTGTCGACCTCCACTCCTATTTGATGAACAAGGAATCCCAAAAAGTTGCCCGATCTTACCCCAAAAACACACTTCTTTGGATTCATTTTTAGCCTATGGATCCTCATTCTTATTAAGGCTTGTCTGAGGTCCATCAAATGCTGTTCTTCAGTCTTGGACTTTACAACATCTAACTGCTTTAGTTATAGCTTTTAATATAGGTACAATGTAGGCCAACCACTCAACGTATTTGGCAGGCCTAATAAATCAGGCCTTCACTAGCCTCTCGATCTCTTCTTTGACCTTTTCTTCGATCTCTTTTGACATTCTTCGTGGTGCATGCTTGACAAGTTTAAACCCCTTCTTAATAGGCATCATGTGTTCTACTAAGGTTGGATCTAAACCTGGCATTTCGGTGTAATGCCAAGCAAAACAATCTTTAAATTCATACAGAAGGTTGACAATCCTTGCCCGATCCTCGGTTTCTAAGAAACCACTGATCTGTATAGGTCTTGGATCATTCTCAGTTCCCAAATCATTGGTCTCCAAGGGGTCTTGTACTTCTGGGGTTGGTTTGTCAAGCTCCGCACACAAAAACTCAACCAGTTCTGGATTCTCGGGCAAATCCTCTGGCTTATCCAAGTCATATATACACTCAGCCATTTGAATGGCTGCCTCTAACTCCTCCCCAAGAAATTTTTCTTTATTCATTTGGTTGCTTGAAGCCTCTATGCTCCAATCCTTTTCTTCCTTGGCTGAGTTCTCCCTCTCTTGTTTTTTCTCTTTCCCATACACCAACGATCTTTTTATTAAAGACCTGATTGCAACCACTTGGTCATTCCTTTTCTATTATGACATTAATGGTGTTGGGGAATTGGGATGATATAGGGCTGATCCCATTCTTCTCTTGTAAGTGACAACCCTTGCTCCAGAAGCTTTTAGGCCGTCACTTTAGTTGGACGGCCATTCTTATCAGCCCCTGAACATTGAAGAATCCCAATACTGAGATTGTAGAAGTTGGCTTCTGCGATGTTGGCTGTAGGGAGGAATGGCTGTGATTCGGCCTCTACTATTTCCCAAAACCCAAGTCATGTTTCCCCTTCTTCATGGTAGACAACCACTTGTTGGTGTAAGGTAGATCGCACAAAAAGACTCTGATGAATCCAATCTCTGCCCAGTAAAGCCCCATAAGTGGAAGTATTGTCTATAACAACAAAAGGCCAGCATGATTTATTTCGAACCCAAGTCAACCTCTAGTGGCAGTATCCCATGAGTCATAGAGATAGCTCATGAGAAACTAGAAACTGTAAGATCTGTAAGGATAAGATTTTCCTCACTTCTGCATATTTTCTTCATTTGCTTGTATGGCCTTACATTGACCGCGGCCCCTCCATCAATCAAGACCCTCTTGATGGGTATTCCCTCTAGGTGAGTAGTTACATATATGGGCTTGAGATGGTTGGCCAGGGTCAAACTCGGGCGAACAAAGACCATTTTGTCCTAGTATATTCTCTTAGGCTTCTTCCTTGATTGCTCGGGCAAGCCTGTTTGGCCGAGTTCCTCTTGTCCCGCTTCTTTAACACTAACATGCGTCATCCTAGGTTCCGTTGCCAAATAATCACCTAACATCAAGGGAGGTTGATCATGCTCGACGTGAAACATAGCTGATAAAACATATGTCATGTTTAAGTGAAAGTTGCTGGGTTTGGGTAAATCTTTCTCCTTGCCCCCAATGTGGTTCATAAACTCATCCAACCACTCACGTGATTCTTCTGGCAGCATCAGTTTAGGCAACCCTTCTTCCTGGGTTATGCCAAAATTTAGCATATGTTATGGGACTTCGCAGACAGTATCCACCAACAATAGCACGAGCAACCCCCTCTCGGGCGAGATAGTTCCAAAGCATATTGGTTCTGGGCTCTACCTTGGGGTAGATATCATTACCATATCTTCTTGAGCTCTCCTTAAGATTCTGTATTTCCCAGGATGGGAGTTCTGCAGTACATGGCCTCATTCCCCTTCAGTTTTGCTGTTCACTTTCTTCACCTCATTTTTGCTCCTCCAATGAGGTTGATTTCTCCCTTCATAAGGTACATTTTCGAAATTTACATTCTCTGAGGATTCTGAAGTAGTGGGAACTTTCAATGAGTTCATGTGGGCCTTATGCTGCCTTTGGACTCTCCTAATCATGGAGGCTCCCATCTCTTTGACAAGCCTCCTATCATTTCTGACTATATACCATCTTCACCCGAGTCGGGCAAAATTCTTCTTTGTGACCGGGTTCACTGTCATTCCTTTCATTCTAACGTCTCCACCAACATGACTTGGATGGGGTGGCCTCACATCCACCCACCTTGGTGTCTTGGCCTCATTGTCCTCCACTTCTTATGAAGCTTCATAGTTTCTGAATATTTCTGACAAGTTTTTAGGCTGAGAGTTTCCTCCCAACCTCTGGAAGACGTTCTGAGAAGTTTCCTTCTCAGCTACCCACATGATGCTCATATGGTTTTCATGTTCTTCCTTCTCATTTCTCTTGATCAGCTCCTGATAAAGGATGGCTCCTGCTGCTGGTACCTCTAGCTCATACTCATTTTGACATTTGCTACATAACACTACTCCTTTGATTATGGCGGCCTTGGGCTTTTCGAGCAGCTTGATAGCCTCCTCAGTTGGTTTGTCGATTGGCCTCCTTTCTTCCTTTACTTCCCATGTGGCTTTTTCTTTTCCCTTTTCTACCCATGTTAGGTTAATCATGTTTACTGGGGCTCGCAAAAAAAGATTAGTATCAATCATTATATCAGTACGTGGTTCTTCCAGTAACCGCTTTATTTCTGGCCCACACTGCCCCTACTATTTAATAAAAATAAGAAGGGGTTGGGCAACTCTGGTTCTCTAATTTTTTCCAACACCGGCTAATTCACTCCAAATCCTTCTTTGTTCTTTCCCTTACTCCTATTTTCCTCAAGCACAGGAAATAGAGGAATAACTGGCTCTATCATAGGGCTGGCTTCTCTTATCACCTCTCTAGTACGATTATTTTCTAGGGTAGAGTACTCTAGATCTAGCCTTCTTTGTAGATTCCCTGTTAGGGAACATAGCCTGCTTACGTCCCCTCTTGTTTCCAGAGAGATTTTCTCCATACTCCTTAACACAGCTACCATGGTAGCCTGCATGTCTTCATTTGTGACATTTCTTCCTGATTTCTCAGAAGGAATCGGGCTTTCCGTTAGGACAAGTCCTTGCAGATCTTTGAGGAGATTTGACATGCTTGATCTTGGCGTATACTGGGGTGGTTTCTGTTTTGCTCCCCACCTGAAGGTTTGTTCTTTCCTTCGTCTTCTTGGCATACAAGATTCACAATCCCACCGGGCGTGCCAAAACTATGTTCGAGCAGGAATTTCGCTAGGAAAGGTCACTGGCTCGAGCACATAGCTCCCCGAGGAGTTGACACTTTGGTTAGTCGTCGGGCTCCCGCTTGTTCAGAGCCTGCGAGAGGAGGACAAAGTTAGTTCTGAAATGTGCCTTTGTGGGGCCTTAGGTGTAGGCCTTGAGGCTCACAATCAAAACTAACTTAGTGATAAGGCTTGCCACTGCCATCTCAGTATGGCAGATGTAGAACAAGTGTGTTTAAGCCGATTATTTGCGCCCCAAGTTATTCTGACTTCTTGTTGTCAAAGGATTCTCGTGGATGGGTTAAGTCCACATTAAGTTCTTTTCTATGCCTTGAGATCAAGGACTTTTAGTTCATTATCTTGTATGCTTAGAGGGTGGAGGTCCAAGTCTGGTTAAGTCATCAGTTTAATTCTCATTTAGTCATCTTATAAGAGTAACACCACTTAAGTGAACCAGATCTGAGGACTAATTGAGCTTCTAATGTCTTTCTTAGGGGAATCTATGGCTAAAAGGGTGCAGAGTCTGGACAAAGCACAACTTTCTGGGTATTTGCTTGAGTGAGAGGCAAGTGGTATGTTTGTTTGTTTGACTGGTTGAGTGTCCTTGTCTCTGGGGCATTTTCCTCCTCTTATAGGCGAATTAACCTGACTGCCTGTAGCTTTGTTCTTGGCCGAAAGCAACTGGAGGGTAGTGACTCATCAGTATTTTACTTGCATTGCCACTGAAAAGTACTTTTGGCTATTTTATGATTTAGTCTCCATCACTTGTCTCATTAAATTAAGGCACATAGCCTATGAATTAATGAGAAGCCGCCACATTGTCTTGAGATGGGTGGTCTAGGCTTGGCGCTAGGCCTCGAGCGAGTCTTCTTGCTTTAGTCCTTTTGGGCCTTCCTTCCTTTAGGCCCAAAGTTCAAATATTAACCCAAACAGGGGGTACCTGCAAGAGATACTCTGACGCTTAAGTCAATCATTTGAATTTATGTTCTCTAGTCAGAGGTTTTGATTGCGTACCTTATTCTTTGACTCCCTCTCCCTGTTTATAGAACTATGACGCTTGAAGAGCAAGTACCATGACATGTCCCTCACTCCCTCTTCCTTAGTGGTTCTCCGTAGTGGAGGTAGTTATCTACCTCCTTCTTCCTTTTTCTGAGCTCTTCATGCAATGTTTAACACGTTTCCCTTCCCCTGCACAAGTGAGGAACGAGTAAGGAATCAACATGTTTCTTGTAGGCTTTCCTCTTTAGTCTACCCGTCATAGCTTGTCTTACACAACACCATCTATTTGGATGATTGGTATTGATTTTGTTGTGGGTATCTATGAGATTATGCCTAGTGGAGTTATCAATATTTGAAACTTCCAATCTCATAGAGAAGATGTTATGAATATTTGGAATTGTAGAACTATCTTGTCCATAACATTCACACTCCCAAATCTTACGTCACATGGTGCCATGCTCTTTTTGTGAAATGTCAGAAGGTTTCTTTGGCTTTTTTAAGCGGTGTTTGAAATTGGTATCAGGTGGAATAACCTGCAATTTTAAAGTCTATATGCATGCTTGTCTAACTAGTCAGCAACACTCAAGAACTAAGCTCAGATATGTTAGTTTACTCACAGCGGAAGAAGTCAAATTAAAGTTCAGTTTACTAAAATGTTCCTAGTTAACTAAGATCCAGTTTAGTGCACATTTTAACTATGACAAGCTTAGTTGCAAGGACTTATCTATTTTTGGATTATGATGAGCATATATCACAAGCAAAACAAAGATAAGTAAGCTAGTAAAGCAATAAATTGCACGAGATGTTTTTGGCCGGAAAAATCCACCTCTGGGTTAAAATGTCGGGGACTTTCCACTGAGTCCAATCCACTATTGAAAAACAAGGTTCTTACAAAGATCACACAAGCTCAATTCCTAGATCTCTATCTACATAGCAGCTTTACCTTTGTGCAACCTTACTTTACAAGAGATGAACTCATTTGGTCTTCACGAAGTGGCAGCTCCTCCTAAGCTCTTCACCTTGTGGCACCGAAAAACCAATCAACTTATGCAAATGATGTTATGATGAAGTTGATGCAAATCAGGATTTGATGTCTAGTCAGTTTCACCAGTCAAACACTTAAAAGATGAAACTGACGCAAATCAAAAAAAGAGGTCAACTCAAAGATTTGAAACTGGAGAAGCTTGACCTAAAATAAAGATCAAAATCACAAAAACAATGCAGCCCTAATATGCAATGATCTGGGTATTTAGTGCATGAATGTGATTTTGTGGCTAGGGTTTTCTAGTAAGAACAAACGAGCAGCTCCCAGCTGAAAACAATCCTTCTAAAAAATAAATCACCTAGCCAATCGGAAATTAAACCCTAGATTGTACTTTTTCTAGTGGGCTGATGTTTCAGACAAAGAGAGGGGATGGAAAGGTCACGTGTCATGTGCAAAAGCAATCATAAAAGATCTAGGGTTGAAAAGAACTCTCGGGGAAAAACTGTCAAAAAGCCCATGTGGGTTGTCTTAAAGTGTGTGCCCAACTCTTGTGAAAGCAACGAGAATATTTGACTATACATAACGACTAAACAGAATAAACTGGAAATAATGGCATGAAATGCATATGTACGAACAAACATTTGATGATAGAATTTAAGGTCTTGAAGTGATATTTTCAGTAGCATGATCCCAGAGAAGCAATTAAACCCTAAATTTAACTAGAGCATGTGTGGTACAATTTACAAAATTTGACAAGGAAAGCCAAACAATAAAAACTAAACTCCACAGTGTTGAAGATCACATTTCGCATTTTCCTATGTCATGCCTCATGAGGCAGGCATATTATATTTTCCCATTTTTACATTTTTACTTGATCTTGATTGTCAATGTTTTGCAGGCGTAATATTCAAATGGCATTGATCGCGAATTGTCTTGACTTCTTAATATAGAAGAAATGCTGGAATGGCCGAAAAAGAAACTCAAAAAATGTGACCAGCTCCAACGCCAATCATGAAAAGGCAAAAATTTGGCTGCATACTGAAAACATGTATAGGGTTAATAATACACAAGCATGATCAAGTAAGAAGCTATGAAGAAAAATGAAATGTCACTTATTGGCAAGCACTTAAGGCTTGAAAGCAAATGAAATGCACTGAATTTGCTTCGACAAAGAGTTTCTATCTGGCACATGCTCAATAGTAATATTGATATTATTCAAATTTCAATTATTCTGGGGGCATGTTATAACTACATAAATTGGTGGTCGAAGATATTATGAGACCGTGGGTTGAAGACCTAGACCGAACAAAGGCTCAAGACCGAAGGTCGAAGACCCAAAACTCATGGTTGAAAACCAATATGACTATGGCCGAAGGCCAAAATTATGGTCGAAGACTATATGACCATGGCTAAAGGCTAAACTCATGATGATACCCCAAGTCAAATGAATTTTTGCAAAGAAGCATTTTTCCTCTACAAACCCTAAATGCTATGTCTTTGCAGAGAAAAAATGGGGCAATGTGGGAGCCAAAAATTACTCCTCCACTAAAGAAGCCACTGGCATGCTAAACATGGGGAGTGGGGCTAAAATAAAGGAGCATGATCAAATACTTTCATGGAATGTGGAACATGGAGAAATAGAAGGAAAGTGGGACTTGGAGCTCAAGACTTAAATGCCTATAAAAGGCAAACAATCGCACCGGCATGGGGGAGAGAAGAGAAGTATGAGATCGTTCTATATTTTACAAGCATCTTAAATGAACATTGACTTGAGCATCGGGAGTGTTTTCTTGCCAACCCCCCGCTCTCATTGATGGCAAGCAAAGATTGTGTCATGAGTTTCTCAACATGGTTTCAAGATTACTTGTTGGTGAATTGGAGTACCTGAATTTTTCCGCTCTAACACATAGCAACAAAAAGATTTCATCAAGACAAACCACTGTGGGAAATTCACATTATACAGTACCCAACTAGAATTGCAGATGGTAATGTAATATTCAAGTTGCACCATGCGTTAGGTAATGTAATATTCGCCAAACACTATATTGGCACTCGACTATATATGCAAGAGATGAACCAAAGCTCAAGGAAAGCGCATAGTACAACAATGGTTTTGTGAAGATTGAAGAAGAAGCTTGAAAAAATTGAAGAAAGAACTGTAAAGATTGCAGAAAAGAGAGAGCTCAAGAGTTTTGGAAGAGGAAATTATATTTCTTTATGATGAAGTAATCTTACACTTTTGGCTATATGTATTGGTTTATTACATGGCTTGTAATAGAAGTTAAGACTATGGATAATATTCTTTCTAACTTTCTTAACCACTTTTAACAACCTATAACAACTTTGTAACAATCCTTATAACTCCCTATTTTATCTTATGACAATTGGCAATAGGTAGACTCTTGATATATCTTCACTTGGATCCTTAGCTTGACTTGGATCCTTAGCTTTGTCTTCACTCTTACAGGTTTCACTAAATACAAGGATCACTAGGAAGTATACGTCGATTGAAGAAATGATCAAATTCCTAACAGCAAGAGCCCATGGGGGAATCGTTTTACATCCTTGCAGGTCCCCATTCCCAAGTTGACTGAATTCTCAAATGCGCTTGACTTCGTCTAGAAGGCACAAAAAATAATCAAGAAAAATAAATTCTTCAGCTATTTATTTCACTAGCGGGCTATTGGAGATGCTGAACAAGTTTGGAGGCCACAAGGTTAGTAAATAAAGGACTCATTAATTTTTAAGGTATATTGAAGATGGATGTTAATCTATGATTTTCATTTGAAAGGGATTAGAACAGGATTAGCTATGAAGAAAATTCATCCGTTCTAATCCTACTATTTTACGAAGGATTTGAATGAACAAGTTTTCTTCATGAGTAATCCAACTTCAATTCACGCCAAAGGCAAATTTGAATCACATTATTACTAGCCCATTGTGAGGCTAAGCCTACCCCCTCCCCTTAGTGTAGATAATATCGATTGTTCAATAAAAAAGTGGTCATAGTTATGCTCTTTTTAACGTACTTTTAATTTAGTATCCGTTCCATCCAATCATGAGCACCAAACCAAAATGCCTGTGATATTTCACATATACAACATTTATTTAAAAAATTATAATGCTACATATACAACATTTATTTAAAAAATTATAATGCTACTGATGGTGCAGGCGCAGCATCAAGATACATCCGTAGCACATTAAAGAACTCGAGCATGGCGATCACGAATATGATTGGTCCGGTGGAACGTCTTTGGCAAATCATCCAATTGAAGGCTTATGCTTTATGGTAGTTGGGACACCTGAGGTAAACCACATATTACTATATCATGCACACACGTACGGTCTCACAAGTTTTGGAAACAATAATATTCATCATACTACATTATTGGGACACCTGAGGTTAACCAGATATTGCTATATCGTGTGCTATTCCCTTCACATGATTCATTCAGGTATCGTACTACATCCAGGTATTAGGGACGTTTGAAGTTTCTTTCGAAGTACTCTTGACATGATTCATTCTTTCTCATGAACAATAATAGTTCTTTAACTTTGGAAATAGATTAAAAATAATGGAAAGAAACGGTGGGAAAAGGTTGAAGTGAAGCTTAAAGACCATGTTATAATTCTAACTTGTCGAATGAATCATATGACTGAGTATTTTGATGACTATATCTCAAACATAGCAGCAAAAAGATTTCCACAAGACAAACCATTGTGGGAAATTCATGTTATAAGGTACCCAAATAGCAATGCAGCTTGTAATGTAATATTTGCACCATGCATTAGGTGATGACTACTCTCTCGTGGGCGCCTCTCTCTCCTATCTAAAAAGGGCTATCAATCCTTCTCTTTCCCTAATTTTTCCTTCACGACTGCCATCGGAGCCTGAGGCTGGTAATCTAACATTGTTGAGCTCAAGTTTGACAAGGTTAAGTTAGAGGATACTTGTGAAAATATTATGTAGGAGACATGAAGAGGGACATGGAATTGGGGACATTAGACCTCGGATTAAATTTAGGGAACTTTAACGAAAAGCTCCCGGTACTGTTCACTTTAACGAAAAACCATATTTTTGCACTAAAAAATTAATTTTGGTACTATTCACTTTACCCTTTATTTTGTATTTATCATTAAAACTCAAATTTTTTAAGTTCTTTTCATTAGTTTTCCTTTAAATATAACTCATTAAGCTTTTATCATTCTAAAAGCATGATAAGAAGTTGGATTGGAGATGAATTTTTCAACTTCTTTCTAAATTCTAGTTAAAAGCACATATAGGAGCCCATTAAAGATGTTCTTAATATTGTCGGCAAAGTTTTTACAAACTATATTTGTAGAGAAATGCTAAGAAGACTCTTCTAAAAGTGGAATTCTCCATGAACTTTCTGCCGCCTCTTGTTTTTTCCTCAATGTTTTATAATGTTAACACAAAAATTAACATAAAACAATAAAGCGACAGAGAGTTCATAAAAAGTTTCATTTTGAATGTCCCACTTTAACGTGGAATAGACGTAAACCTGTATTAGTTATAAGAAACTAATTATATGGGACCTTTCATAAAGAAGAAATTTTATTGTTCAACGGGATTGGATTCACGCCGGATCTAATCCCTGAGGATCCTATGGATCAACCCACGTGGAGCATTGATTAAAAATCGTGCGGCCACAATTAAATGATTTTTATATTTTTAAAAGTAAAGTAATCTCATTTTACGTAAAAAATATAAAAAAAATTATAACCGCACGATTTTTTATCAACGGTCCACGTGGGTTGATCTCTAGGATCCGGATTAGATCCGGCAAGGATCCAATTCCTTCTCGGTATTCACACCGACAATATCAAACGCATCCGATTGCTGGGGCCAAGGGTCTGCTGTCTTCCAGTTACATGTCTTCCATGTATCTTTTTATTAATTTTTTGACACTTGTTCCATCATTTATTCTAAAGTTAACAGTGTTAACTATTACGTATTCCTAATTATAAAAAAAATACAAAAATAAAAAGTCAAATAAACACCGGACATACCTACTCCAACCACCCCCAGTCACCGCCGAAGCTCATCCTCACCGCCGGCGAAGTTCCTTTCCTTTCTCTATCTCTCTCCTCGAGATCTTTCTTTCTTGAATTCTCGCACTAGATCGTGATCCATTCATTCATCCAGTCAAATAACAAATATTTTGTGGACGTTATCAATCGATTATATCTGCCATTCTCAAATTTCTAACCCCACAAATGTTTTGTGGAGTTGGAAATTTGAGGATGGAAAATGTAGTGAAGAATTCAACAGAGAAAGATCTCGAGGAGAGAGATAGAGGAGGAACTTTGCGGTCGGTGAGGATGAGCTTCGGCGGTGACTGGAGTGGTTGGAAATCTTTCCTAAGCGGCAACAACGAACGCAAATTCGCCCTGATCTTGTTGTTTCATTTTGTGAAACAGTGGTGGACTCTTTATCAGTGAAATGATCGCAGAGCCGCTGCTGGAAAGAGGACTTGCAGAGGACATTGAGAATGGTGCTGTAAGCATTAATTGGTTCGGAAGGATGCAGGTGAATTTGAACCATTCCTAAGCGACAACGACGAACGCAAATTTCGCCGACGAGCTTTGTTTTCATCTAATTAAAAGTAAATCTGGGCAGCGATCTGTTCATATTCAGACCTTGATTTTCATCTTATTATTCCTTTGTGTCTCTTCTCGACGGTTTTTGGTTGCTGCGATTCAGCTTTACACATTTGTGGCTTCTGAGTTTTTTTATCTGAGTCTGCGATTCATTTTTCTTTGCTCTTTGTTGTTGGGCAGGCGCCACTTGGTGCTTCGTTACACTAATATTCTTTTTCACGTTAGCAAGTGATAAGTCTCTTCTCAATAAAAACGAATTTGAATAATATTATTGCTAATCTACTGTGAGGCTAATCTTATCTTTTTTTCTTTTAATGCAGATAATATCGTTTGTTCATAAAAAATAAAATAAAATAACTATAAAAAAAAACATAAAGGAGACGTGTAATTAGAGGAAGCATTTTTGTTCACTACCATAAAATATAATGTAATTTGACATGTGTCATTTTACTTAACTTTAGTTTTTTTTTTAAATTGAAAAAATAACATTTAATGTGACAGTTAATTAGAATTAGGTGAAATAACACATAACAAATGATTAGGTATACACAATAATTAGATTGGTGAACAAAATTATATGAGACCTGTTATTATGAAGATAATTTTCTGTTCAACGGTATTAACAGTGACAACACAAAAGGCATCCGTCTGTTCAATGGTAGTAACAGTTACAACACAAAAGGCATCCGTTTGATGGCCACTTTATTCTATAAATACATATAGCCGATCATGCAAATTGATGAAAGTTAGATCAAGATGGAGATTTGGGAAGAGGGACTGGAGCCAGTGAGGCCTGCTGGCCACTATTTTAACAACTCTGTTTTATCAATATCAGTTCTTGGTGTTTTGGAATATGAAATTCCAATTGATGACTCTCAATTTTTGTCTTTGCTCGAGAACGTGTTCCTGCCTACCAACCCACGCTTCTCCTCTATCATGGTACCCTCTTCTTTTTCAAACTCGCTGTTTCCTTCTTTTTACTTATTAAACGACTTTTCAAACGCAAATTTTGTTTGAATAGTTTACTTGGAGGTTGGAGATTTATGTTAATTCTCGTAATAAAGTATCAAAGTGAGTCGAACTTAAGATTTATCACTTATAAGTGAATATAAATATCATCAGATTTATAGTGAAATTCTTCTTCACTAAGTAAACGATTTTGAGTCCAACTACAAGTTCTTTTTTTTTATTGGTTTCAATATTTTTCCATGTGTGAGCATACTTAGTTTATAGGGCAAATTGCATCTCAAATTCTTCAGGTTTGGAGTGAATTTTAAACAAGATCATGAAGGTTTTTTTTTTTTTTTTTTTTTTTTTTAAATTTATTTTTATACAATAATTCATACTAAACAAGACCATTAGATTGTGATATTAAGTGACTGCCCCCATAATATATTAAAATTGTATCACTTGATGCCTTTAGTCGGTTTGATTGTTTGATCTTGTTTGATATTCAGAGAGACGAGCCATTGATCCACTCCTAACCACACTAATATTGTCCCAACTTAACCACTTATTGGTAGACGTTGAGTTTTATTACAAAAAGTCTCGGTAATATTAAGAGTGGAACCATACACTTACATATTTTATTTTATTTTCTCCCATTAAATGATATCCCTAAGCTTGATAACGTTTTAGATCTAAGCATTGTACTAGATCATTATTTTAATATTGCTTCATTATAAGACACGGGCTAAAAAAAATTTAGGACTCTTGAAGTTTCTTTTGAAGTATTCTTTACATGATGTACTCTTTTTCATGAATAGTAATTATTTCATTTGGAAACAGGTTGAAAAAAATGGAAAGAAACAATAGAAAAAGTTTGACGTGAAGCTTGAAGACCATGTTAAAACTCCAATTTTCCCTTCCAACTTGTCGAATGAATCATATGATTGAGTATTTTGATGACTATATCTCAAACATAGCTACAAAAGGATTTCCACATGACCAACCACTGTGGGAAATTCATATTATAAAGTACCCAAATAGCAATGCAGCTGGTAATGTAATATTCAAGTTGCACCATGCGTTAGGTGATGGCTATTCTCTCATGGGCATTATTCTCTCCTGTCTACAAAGGGCTGACAATCCTTCTCTTCCACTAACTTTTCCTTCACGGCTGCCATAAAAAACAAAGAGCGAAAATGTTATGACCAAAACTATCCCATCCTTGTTGAACACCGTATCCGATTTTTGGTGGGGCATTTCAAAGAGCGTTAGGAGGGCAGATGATCGATCACCAATAAAATCCTCAAACGATGGACTTGAGTTCGCACCAATTACAGTATCAACTATGACGATCTCTCTTGATCGAATCAGATTAATTAAGAGTAGACTTGGAGTGGTAAGTCTCAGATTTTCTCTGCAATATTTTGGTTTATGCATCTTTACTCACCATACCTAATCATTTGTCATGTATCATTTTACTTAACTCTAGTTAACTTTTATATTAAATGTTACTTTTTCAATTTTGAAAAAATAAATCAAGGTTAAGTGAAAGAACACATAACAGATGATTAGGTGTATGATAAATATACATCAAAATTTAAAGTAGTGCGCAAAAATGTCCCCATTTTTCTTTCTAAAACACGGGAATAAGTTTTCATGTTTGACCTTCCATCTCATGTTGAAAACAAAAGGATATGTTGGCGCTTCTTTTTAAGTGATTTATTCTTCGAACTGAATATAAATTTATTCTGCGGTCATAGGATGAGGGCATGCAAAAGACTCAGAACTGAATATGTATTCATCTAGGCTAATTGCTAGGGGTGGGTTCAAAAAATCGAAAACCGAAAAAAAAATTAGATCGAAAACCGAATTGAGGTCGAAAAAAACCGAAAAACCAAACTGAAACTGTCAAACCGAACCAAACCGAATTTGGTTGGTTCGGTTTCGATTTTTGATGTTCGAAAACCGAACCGAACCGAACCGAAACATATTTTAAATTAAAAAAAAAATTACACCCAAAGGGGTTCGAACCCATTCCCACTTGGTTGAGTATCTTTCACTTAAACCATTTTGACAACAAGTTTTCTCTTGCTAATACCATTATGAGTAGCATATTTAAAACAAGCTGGATCATAATTGTTTAATAGGTTATCAATTCCCATCTTTCATCAAATTCCCATCTTTTATCTTTCCCAATTCCCATCTTTCATCAAATTCCCATCTTTCATCATCCTCTTCTCTCTCTCTCTCTCTCTCTCTCTCTCTCTGTTTAACTTCATCTCTCTCACACTCTCAGAGAGTACTGCAATGGCACCCATGAGTCTTCCTCCTGGATTCAAATTCCACCCAACGGATGAAGAGCTTGTTGCTTACTTTCTAGATCGAAAAATCAATGGTCGCACCATTGAGCTAGAAATTATCCTAGAAGTCGACCTCTACAAATGTGAGCCATGGGATTTGCCTGGTATGTACTTGATTTTGTTTTGTTCGATCTGCAAGATGGAGGTAAAGGTTTAATTCTTGGTTTTCTAGGTGAATTGGAAAAAAGAATAAATTGTGGGGTTTTTTTTTTTATAATAACTGATGTTGCAAGTTAGTTAATTCATTTGTTCATTAAAGGAATGCTTCATGGATTTGACTACAAGTTTGTTAATTTTAATAACTGATGTTGCAGGTTGATTTCTCACTGAGGATGCTCAAGGCAGGGAAGCATGTGCTTCAAGCTCTAGATTAAAATAAAAAAAAAATCATGGAAAAAAACCGAACCGGGCCAAAACCGAGCCTAAAAAAACCAAAACTAAATAAAACCAAACCGAAAAAAAACCGAACCGAAAAGTAACTTCGGTTTGGTTTTCGGTTTCGGCCAAAAACGGAACCGAACCCACCCTACTAACTGCCTGCTTGCAAGTCAATCTCAACGCCTTAATGTAAACCTAAAAGTGTCTGAATGTCGTACCCCCTGCGTGGTGGGCATGAATTTTATTGAATGAGGATCCTCTTCAGATTCTCTTTGTGAGAATTTTGGAAATTCTTCAATCGTGTCTGTTCATTGTTCATCGTGTAACCAGTTTTTGTCAGGTACTATTTATGTTTAATTTTAAATAAAAAATTTAAAATAATTTCTGACCACACGATATATGATGAACGAACATGATTGGAGGATCTTCGAAATCCTCACAAAAAGAATCCGGAGAGGATCCTCATTCATTTTTATTAAGGAAAACTAATGAAAATGGTTTGAAAACTTTGAGTTTTAACGATAAGGACAAAATAAATGGTAAAATAAATAGTACCAAGATTGAGTTTTTAGTATAAAAATGTGATTTTTTGTTAAAATAAACAGTAGCAGAAACATTTCGTTAAAGTTTCCTTTTTATTAGCCATTAAAATCTAAAGTACATTTACTTAACACAGTCTAAACTGCCTAATTCTTTTTTCTTTTTTTTAAATCTAAAGTACTTTTACTTTAGAAAGTCTAAACTGCCTAATTCTTTTTTCTTTTTCCAAAGTCAATCTACCTACTTCATCATAAATTCCTAACTAGAATAATCTGACCTATTGAAGCTAATGAAGAAGTCGTGATAATATGGCTCTCAAATCTCAAATTTGTTTAACCATCCTTTAAAATAACACATAATTTATCAATAAATTTCACCATAATGGTCTTGATATTGCTGAAGCTCAAGGTGAACAGTTAAACTGGGGACTTGGGTTAATCAATAAATTTTACCATAATGGTCTTGATATTGTTTAAGTTTTTAATTTCTTAATATCCACGTGGACCCCAGATTGACATATGGTGCCTAGTTATTGTCCACGTGGACTTCACGTCATATGTTAACAACTGTTTAGCTTGACGGATGTTTGAAAGTGTTCCAGAACTATGACTTTAGGTACCAAACTGGGACAAAAAAAACTTGATGCATGAAATGTTTAAAACGAAGAAACTTTAGGATAGTAAACTGAAATTAACCCTAGAATAAAATACACACACGACATGCAAATTACCAAACACCATATTGTCAAATTCGTAAGAAATTATAACATAGTTAACTTATTTACTTTCACAGACGATAAATGACGTTCTTACCGAGGTGGTCTTTCTTGGCGCTCGACTATATATGCAAGAGATGAAGCAAAGCTCAAGGGAAGCGCATAGCACAGCATTGGTTCTACTAAATACAAGGATCATGGCGAATTATACGTCGATTGAAGAAATGGTCAAACCCAATAGCAAGAGTCCATGGGAAACCGTTTTACATTTTTGCATGTTCCCATTCCCAAGTTGACTGAATTCTCAAATGTGCTTGACTTCGTTTGGAAGACACATAAAATAATCAAGCAGAAAATAAATTCTTCAGCTATTTATTTCACTAGTGGGCTATTGAAGATGCTGAACAAGTTTGGAGTCCACGAGGTTAGTAAATAAGGACTCGTTTGGTACACATAATTAGATTGAAACGGAGAATTTTCAAATTTTAAGGTATATTGAAGATGGATGTTAATGATTTTCATTTGGAAGGGATCATAATAAGATTAGCTATGAAGAAAATTCATTCCTTCTAATCCTACTATTTTATGAAGAATTGGAATGAATAAGGTTTCTCTATGAGTAATCCATCTTCAATTCTCTAGGTGGTCATAATTATATTATTTCTTTGGTTAACATACTTTAAATTTAAGGTTAATATCAGTTTACTACCTGAAGTTTATTGGTTTTCAACATTTGGTACATGAAGTTTTTTCATCCCAGAATGGTATTTAAAGTCATAATTTTTGGACAGTCTCATATATATCCGTTAAAGTTGCTGTTAAGTCAACCGTTAACTGGTGATGTGGCACCCAAGTGAACAATGACTAGACAACCCATGTCATTATGGGTCCACATATTAAAAAATTAAAAAAATTACAAAAAAGAGAAAACCCAAATCTTCCACCGCCATTTTCACCCCAAACTGCTGCAAATGCAGAGTCCCTACCCCATGGCCGCCCTTCCATCCTCATTCTCCAACATCTTCGCTTCCAAAAACCTTAACCTTTTCCTTTTGCCCTGCGCTTAAAGCAATATAGGTACTTTATTTCCCTTATTTTTCTCAAAATCCGGATGGGTTTTCGACAGATTCGTCAACGGGGATCTGTCTTTCTGGAATGCAATCATTGTTGAGGCGACGTGGATCTCACTCGGGAAACAACAGCAAACGTTCGTCGTCTTCCGAGGACAAACCCCCGTCACCGAAACGACAGAAGGTTCTTCGTCGTTGGAAAAATTGGATTTTTGTTCTTTTCTTTGGGTTTTTTTTTTTTTTCGGGAGGATCAAAGATTGGGTTTTTGGGGGGTGGTGGTCGAATTTTGAGATTTAGGGTTTTGATTGGGTTCGATTTCGCAGGCGGATAATGGAAGTGCTTCGGAGAAAGCGACTCTTGGGGTGGAGAATTTGAAGGAGCTGTGTACGCCTCCGCCGGCGGCGGCTGCCGATCCAGGAGAATGTGGTCCCGACGATTCTCCTGTCGCCTAAAACGGCGTGACTTTTAGAAAGACCGAAGCTACTACGCCAGATATGGCTGTTGTGGCGCCGATCGCGAAAGGTAGGTTCTTGGCGCGTAGACTCTTCATTTCTGTGTTTGTAATTTGTGATTTTGGGTTTTGAGCTATTGTTTTGCTTGAATTTGGTTTGTGGGGTTCGGGTTTTGGTTGAAATTTGAAGTCTTGGAAATGTTGGTTTGGTGGTTGTGGAATGTCGTGTTGGATAGTAGCGCCAATTGTATCAAGTTGGGTATTTGTGGGTTCTTCGCTTAGAGGAAGAAGACCAGAGAGTTATGGAGGTTTGGAGAGAGAAGAAAAGGAGAGAGAGAGAGAGGGAAGAAGGATGAGGAGGAAAAGGAAGATACTTTCAATGTTTAGGGAGTGTGCGGAAGCCTGAGAAGGTGCTGGGTGAGAATGAGAGGGAGAGAGTGTTACGGCGGTTATGGGTGGAAGGGCGGCCATGGGGTAGGGGCTCTGCATTTGCAGCAGTTTGGGATGAAAATGGCGGTGGAAGATTTAGGTTTTCACTTTTTTTATTTTTAATTTTTTAATTTTTAATTTTTAATTTTTAATTTTTAATTTTTAATTTTTAATTTTTTAATATCCAAGTGGGCCCATAATGACACATGGTGTCCAATTATTGTCCACTTGGAAGCCACGTCACCAGTTAACAGTTGACTTAACAGCAATCTTAACGAATGTATGAGACTGTATCAAAATTGTGACTTTAGGTACCATTCTGGAATGAAAAAAACTTCATGTACCAAATGTTGAAAATCAAAAAACTTCAAAAGAGTAAACTGAAATTAACCCTTAAATTTAATATCTGTTCCATCCAATCATGCGCCAAACTAGCCTAAGAAAATGTCTCTGATATTTCATACATAGAACATTTACATGAAAATTATATGCTGCTGGTGGTGCAGGCAGCATCAAGATACGTCCGTAGCACATTAAAGAACTCCAGCATGGTGATCACAAATATGATTGGCCCGGTGGAACAAATGTCTTTAGCAAACCATCCAAATAAGGGCTTCTACTTTATGATAGTTGGGACACCTGAGGTAAACCGGATATTATTACGTGGGTTAATCTCAGTTTACTTATTTGAAGTATCGTGATTTTTAACATTTAGTACATAAAGTTTTTTTCATTCTAGAGTCATACCTCAAGTCTTAATTTTAGGACAGTTTCATACATCCGTTAGGTTTTCTGTTAGAATTTCTGTTAACTGACGACATGGTGTCAACATGGATAATAATTGAACGCCACGTGTCAATATAGATCTACTTCAATATTAAAAAATTTAAAAAAATACAAAAAAAAACCCACCTGTCTTCTCCCTCCCCCAACCCCTTCCTTTCCTTCTTCCCTTGCAACCGGCACCCACTTCAGGGTTGTATACCCACTTATTCTCTCTCTTCTTTACCCTCTCTCTCTGCCCTCATGTATTCTCTCTCTTTCACCTTTTCACGCTACAACAACGGCGTCATTGGCTGCATCATCGTCCGCAAGCTCCAAGCCCTAGATTTCACCAACCTCGTCCTCTGCACCAGCTCCGAACTCGACCTCACCCTCCAAGCCAACGTTCAGTTCTTCTTCACCGTCGAAAAACGCTAATTCGTAATCCTACTGGCGAATTTCATCGCCGTCAATTGCAGTGTATGTGGGTTTTGCCCTTGCTTGCATCCTGGTTTCGAAGTTAGCCAAATCCACCATCTGAATGTGTAATTCCAGGGGCACCGGGCACACCAGGAGGAAAATTGAAAAGGCCATGAAAGCTAGCCATATCCGTTCTCCAAGATCCTTTGTATTTGCCTCCAAGATGGAACAACCCTGACCGCCAATCAAGTGGAGTTCATCTATAATAAAAGACTAACCTTTTGAATCAATTTCCATCTTCCATCTTTCAATTTCCATTTTTTTTAATCAATTTCCAATTTTGTTGAATTGAGTTGTGATAAATTCAGAATTGAGCAATGGGTTGGGCTCGGAAGTCAAAGAAAGCTGCGAATGGGTGGAGAATCTGAGTATTGCTCCTCTGTGATTTCCGACGGGGCAGAGGAACACACGACAAATACCCATTCATAGTCACGAGCACCGCTGATCTGAGCTACGCGTCCTAAGGGTTGACTGAAGTTGTGAGTTCGGTGGGGCGGTTTTGATTGGTGGGATGTTGAAGTTTTTGTTGGAGGGTGGCAAAATTGTTGGATCTTGGTGGTGGAGGTGGTGGTGGTGGCTGTTGTGGTGGGCAGTGGCTGTGGGTTTGGGGAAGGACTGGTGAGTGACAGTTTCTGGGAGGTGAGACTTTCGGGGTTGTCGGGATTTGAGTCGCCACCGCCGGGAAGTCTAGCACAGCCCAGAAACTCTTTTTTTTTATTATTTTTATTTTTTAATTTTTATGTGAGCTCTCATGACATGTGACACTTAGTCACTGTTCACGTGAGCGCCATGTCACCACTTAACGATTGATTGAACAGCAAACTTAATAGATGTATGAAACTGTCCTAAAATTAAGACTTGAGGTATGACTTTAGAATGAAAAAAACTTCATGTTCCAAATGTTAAAAATCACGATACTTCTTAATAGTAAACTAAGATTAACCTTTACTATATCATGCACTCACGTAAGGTCTCATAAATTTTGGAAACAATATTCAGTGTCCCGTTTCCATAATCAGATACGTGGCAACTTAAAGTTCGGTTTGATTAACAAGGCCTGTGTAGTGTTTTTGGGATTGTTTTGTTCGTTTTCTAGTAGCATTCTACAAAAATGATATTTGAAGAATTGTTTTGCAAAATGAAAACAACAAATAAAACACTTTGCATTTATATGATGAGAGAATACATCTTTGCATCTTCAAGAGTAAATGAATTTATTGTATATTTTATATAAATATACTTTCATATATATATATATGAATATTTATGTGATGTATGTTTTCTTAATAATAGTAAAGATATATTATACACATACATATAGGTAATACAATTTTTTTTATCAGATATAGGTAATACAATTTACATGGACCTGCAGGACCATGTCGTATCAATCCTAAGTTATATGGGAAAGGTAAAGCTTGCCTTCACCCAAAAAAAAGGGAAAACTAATGAAAAAGGTTTGAAAACTTTGAGTTTTAACGATAAGGACAAAATAAAGGGTAAAGTGAATAGTACTCTGATTGACTTTTTAGTGTAAAAATGTGATTTTTCGTTAAAGTAAACAGTACCGAGAGCTTTTCGTTAAAGTTCCCAATAAAAAAAGGCATCATCGATCCACAAAAGTTGAATTTGTGCATGGAAAACGCTCTCGATATGATATTCAACGCCTCAGACAGAAAGCCTATGCAAAATAGCACTGAAGAACAGTCACACATTTGAAACTCCATTCTCTACGTGTCCGCCATCCTCGTTTTTTCATTCCCTTCCATCATTTTATTCATCTGGTTCCATCATCTCTTTGGCCATACCAAATTCCATTCGACTACTGCTGATGTTCACTGCGATTTGTCACGAATCTATGGGAGGGTGTGAAAAGTTTTGGCTCGGGTGTCGCACCATCACCTTTGTTAACCCTTGTTGGTCCTCTCCGATGTTTGCTCTTGTCGGCGATGTTGCTCGTGGGATCTGTCATCTTGTCGACATCTTTGATGTACAATAAAAGTTTATCAAAATAAACTACTAATTAAATTAGGGATGTCAACTTACCATAAGTAGGAATAGGAATCTGATAGAATAGTGATATGAATGATTGAGTACGGGATAAAGAACACCCCCTGATAATCCCATACCTTGAATATTCAATTACCAGAAGGTGTGGGATGGAAAAGAATAGGAATAGGAATGCTACCCTTTCCTTACAAATCATTCTAAACATGCTGTTACAAAAGAATAGTACCTATGTCACCGATCACCAAAATTTACTAATACATAACTCATAATCTTGAAAAGTTATTCGCATGGTTGCGTAATTAGTAAATGAACGAGGGATAGGTTAGTTTCTAACTCTTTATGTGAAAAGCCCAACAAAACTATTATAGAGATGCTGAAAAAAGCTAACGATCATAACACGCGTACACACACATATTTTTGAAGGTAACAAAAAATATGTGTGTGCGTGTTGTGATCGTTACAAATAGCATTTTTGGTTACCTTCAAAAATCAAACCTAGGACATTATGTTAGCTCAAAGCTTAAAAAAAAGAAAAATTAACGAAAAATTCAAAAAAAATTTAGTTTTAATGAAAAATAACAAATGAAAGGTGTAGTGAATAGTACCAGGAAAAAGTGAAAATGTGGTTTTTCGTTAAAAATGAATAGTACTGTGAGTGTTTCTTTAAAACTTCCTAAAAAAATACTCTAGAACTAGTAGGACCATATTGCTGACTTGGGTCACGGCTTGTCTCTTTGTCTTCATGGTTTTGTTTCTCGAACATGGATCCTCTCCGAATTTAGTTGTCCTAATCCACCTAGTCAAATCATCTGGACCATTGAAATTTGATTCAACAGCTAAAGTTATATAACTTTAAAATTGGCTCCTGTTTGTAACCGTTGAATCAAATTTCAATGATTCGGATAATTTAACTAAGTCGATTAAGACAACTGAATCCGAAGAGGATCCATGTCCTTGTTTCTCCTCCTACCACTGCTACTAATTTTTTAGTTTCAAATATATTATTGGCCGGGCCCATTCTAGGGCTCTTCTTGCCTAGCTTTTTCTTGTTTTGTTTGCCTTCCTCCGTACCAAAAAAACTAAAAAGAAAATTTTCTTAATCAAGCAAAACCCCTAGATCTAAAAAATTCATAGTCGGGCGGACTTCTAGCTTGGGGATGGTGGTAGCCTCTCTCCTCCTCCTTTCCCACATCTTCCTCTTTCATGTTATTATGAATTGATGCAAATTTGTTTTTCATTTTAGTATTTTCGTCAATAAGTACCTCTTTAGTGAGGTTATTTTGAGTCACTCTTAGTGATTATTTTAGTTTTAAGTTTTAAGTTGGTATGCTATTGGGTCTTCTTGAGTTTACGAGGTTATTTTTGTTAGTTTCGCTAGTGGTGTTGAGCATAAAATTCATATTAGTATGGACGTTGGTTCGTTGTCAATTCCTTTTCAGAGTCAACGCTACTTATGGTCAAAGAGTGTCCTCTTACTCGTTATATTGCAATTTTTGCTTTTCAGATGTCAATTTGTTAAGTATTTGAACTTTGATCAAGAATGAAGTTCCTTTAGCTTTGGAGTGTCATCTCATTATTTTGATATGGGTGTGGAAGATTTAAAAAATTAAATTTGTTCATTTGCTTAATACCCGTTCTGTCTTCCTCTCTAATTCACAGTATGGTGACAATTAGTTTAACCAAGTTAACCCTTTTATATTTTATTGTATGATGAAGCGAAGTTCTATCTTTTGAAATTTCCCATCTGGTCAATTTGGGTTCGTTAGTGATTCCACACTCAAACAAATACCAAGAAAAAATATTCATATTCTATAAGGATTGCAAAATGTGCATGCGCATATCAAAAAGGTGTATCAATATTTAAAGGTAACTGTTGACATACTTGATTCCATTGACAAGAACAAGGTGTGGGTGGGGGTTGTATTAGAAAAAGAAAAAGAAAAAGGCAGGCATGAATTGGGTGTTGTTGTCTTTGATGTAAGGTCCTAATCGGGTAAATAGTTATAATAAAGTAGTTGAAAGATAGTTTTTGCGATAAAAAAAAAAAATCAAATTTAAACATTTGTTGTAAAATCTGTTAGAATTCATACAAAATTTTAAAAAGTTGTTTTCTCTTTATTATTAGCATGCAAGTGCGAGTCGAAAATTACATTTCTCCCCTTTCTTCTGTTCATCGCTCTTTTCCATCGCTGGTACAAAGCCATAAAGGAAAATCCTAAATTAGCAAAGCTCAGAGTTATTTCTATGTATAAATCTCAACTGTAAGCCATGGGTCTCGCCAATTAATCTTGCTGCCTAGAAGTTTTTTGTCCAATTTTTCTAAATTTTAAGTCATTTCTTTTGTTCTATCCGCGAGAAAAAAAAATCTTGCTGCCTAGACCTTAGACAAGGCTTTAAATTTGAACTTTTTTACCATATAGACTATCTTCCGACTAATCAATCATCACGAGGACTATATATCGGTTAGGCATTGGTATAAATAACAAAACAATAAAAAAAGAGTTAAGCTATTGCAAGAAACACGTGGCAGTTGTAAAAATTTGACCAATGTCAAGATTTAAGTAGTTGGTTAGGCTGCTAACGTGGTAAATATGATACACACAATAATTGGTTGTTGTTAAGTAGTATGCCGGATGACAGTTTAGTTGTAAAAGATAACAAATGTTGAGATTTAAGTGGTTAAATATACTGCTACGTGGTGTATACGTTACACACAACTTCTTGTGGAAATGGTTCAGCTGAGATCCAGCAGAAAGAACATTTCCCTGTAAACTATCAATAAAATATTCAATGACCTTTCACTTTAAAAAAGACATGCACTACTAGCACTAGCAGGTGACAAAGTTCAACTATAAGATATCATACAAAACATTTGATGCTTTTATTTAATTCAAATCAGGTGTCGCAGCTTTTGTTTTAGAGAACTTTAGCGAAAAGTTTACGGTATTGTTCATTTTGAAGAAAAATTATATTTTTACACTAAAAAATCAATTCTGGTACTATTTATTTTATTTTATATTTTATTCTTATTGTTAAAACTCAAAATTTTCAAATCTTTTTCATTAATTTTTCTTTTGTTTTATTAGGTAAATTCCTTTTGATTTTATATTTTGTTGTCGAATATTTGGGTAAAACCTATTTCTTGCATTGGAAGTTGGAACCCATGTGCATAAAGAACTGTAGACTTAAGATAAAATACAACGAGGGCCGATCTAGAGTCTCTTGTTGCTGAGTGGACAGTGCAAATTGACACATGCTATGGATCACGACTAGAGTTATGTTATCTCTATTAATTTGTAATTAGATTTGGAGGAACTGAATTAAGAAGCAAATTGACACATGGGTGTTGATGGATCACGACTAGAGTTATGCTATGTCTATTAATCCATAAATAGAAATCGAGGAATTGAATTAAAAAGAAGAATGACTCATAGTTAAATTCAAGTTGAGATTATTTACTAAATTATTTGGATCAAAGTAAATATGATAAATGATACAATGAGTTGTTTTGTTGACCTGAGATCTAAACCAAATGAATTCAAACTATAAAGCCAACATGGCAAGTGTGTCACTGACGATTTTATTAGAAAAGTATCAGTTCAATTATAAATAAATAAATAAAAAACACTTAATATAAGTTATTGTTTTGGGATGTGCCATCCATACATTCATTTTTACTTTTACTTCTCACACACTCCTTGTTAATTTATGTTATTTGATCTTTTTATTTCTCACACGCCTCTTATTAATTTATGTCCTTTGATCTCCTTCAATTTATCTAATCAGACGTTCGAAAATTAGAAGGGTGTGAGAAGTAAAAATGGATGTGTGCATATTACATCCCATAGTTTTTTTTGTCGACAAATGAGAGGATAATTTACATTAAATTTATTTAAACTACGGAAATGAGATTCGAACATGAAACCTCGAGTGCATGCATAAGCGAATGTTCTTAACCAACTGAATTATGAACCACTTGCAATATAAATTATATTTAATTTCATCACTTTTTTTAAGATTTCTTGTACATATCATTCCTAACCCAAAAAAGCTGTCAAAGCCGAGTTGGCAAGCGCTGCTTTTGCTATCTACTTGTGCGCGGGTTCGAGTTCGTGGATGCCTATATTTTGCAAGTGGCCCCTTACCACAATAGTGAACAGGTATTATGCCCTTGCATGACGGCGTAATTTCGAATCCCGTCGATGGCTAATCTAACATTTAACTTATTAACGCTATTGTTTCATTCAAAAAAAAAAAAAAGAAAACCTAAGTTATCAGACAAGAAAACTCCAAATAATAATGGAAGATAAGGAATAAATGTGTCCACTAAATACAATTATCCACTAAAGACAAGATGAGTTGAACTGCTCCATCAATTAGGAGCATTTTAATCACATCCCATCGTCCACCTTGCTCCTATTCTGCGTTGGAGGCGGAGACCGAAAAAAGTAAAAAACAAAAGCGGAAGTAATAAATGGGATGGAACATGTGCATCTGTCTCTTTTCTTCTTCTTTTCCTTTTTCAATTTCAGATGTAGACAAAAGAATGGTTGGGGGGTGGAAGCAATCACCACCCTTCATCCTGGACGTTAACCTAACATTGTGAGAATATAGGGATCTTGTCTTTGAAAAACGGTTGACCACAAAACTAGTCCATATTGTAACACAACACATGTAATGTGCGAGAGAACAAATATCTATCCCTCTCCTGAGCTCTTTTAACAAAAAGGTGGCTAGAACATTTGAGAGAGAGGGGTGCAGCTTCAGTCCTCCTCTTAGAGAGAGATATAGAGGTTCTTGCAGTTTATGAAGAGATGGATATGATGAATAGCAGCAGGAAGAAACTCAGTTACATGTCATCAGTTGTGGTTCTTGTGTTATGCTTGAACTTGAAAGCCGCCCATGTGTCGACGGCGTCTGGCAACATCATCTCCCAAGCCCAATCTATTTCCGGCAACCAAACAATCAGCTCATCACCACGCGGCATATTCGAGCTTGGTTTCTTCACTCCAGGTAACTCCCACAACCACTACATAGGCATCTGGTACAAAAAACTACAAAAAACCGTTGTTTGGGTGGCCAACAGAAACCACCCTGTTTCCGATCCATTTTCTTCCTCCCTTCAACTCTTCCCAAACGGAACCTTAATACTGCTCGACCAATCCAAATCTTCCATTTGGTCAACAACTCGTGATCCCTCAGTTGCTTCTAATTCTACCAGTGAAGTAGCAGCAATGCTTCTTGACAATGGCAACTTTGTCATAACAGATGCTTTGAATTCGTCTGCTGTGATATGGCAGAGTTTCGATCACCCGACTGACACTTGGCTGCCGGGCGGGAAGCTTGGATACAACAAGCTGACCAATGAGAAACTAACCCTCACTCCCTGGAGAAGCTCACAAAACCCGGCACCTGGGATTTTCTCTCTGGAGATCGAACGAAACGGTACCAGTTTTCTATTGATGTATAATGGGACTAAAATGTATTGGACCAGCGGGCCTTGGACAGGCAAGATTTTTAAGTATGTTCCGGAAATTCAGTTGAATTATTTGGTCACGAATGTCAGTTATAATTCCGATGAATTTGGGAGTTATGTTTCTTATGACGCTGTTTTCCCCGACATCTTTATCCGGTACATGCTTGATATCTCCGGGCAGTTCAGGGCCTACAAGTGGGGGAAGGACTATAATCGGTGGACTTCATTTTGGTTGCGACCCTCCGAACATTGCGAGGTATATGGATTCTGCGGTGCTTCTAGTATTTGCAACCAGCAACAAGTGCCTCTTTGTGTATGCTTGGAAGGGTTTCAACCGCGAGCTCCAAAAGACTGGGACTTGGAGGATCACACGGAAGGGTGCGTGAGGAAAACCCCTTTAGAATGCAGTGCAGGCAGCGGAGGAAATGACACATTTGTGGTGATACCCGATTTGCGCTTCCCAGCGAATCCCGAGACTTTAGCAGGTAAGAACATCGATGAGTGTAGATCGGCGTGCTTGAGTGATTGCTCGTGTACAGCATTTGCTTATGACGGTGGGTGTTCAGTTTGGAAAGGGGATCTGTTTAATGTAAAACAACTTACATCTGATGAGACAGTCGGAAAAGAGTTGCATCTTCGGGTTGCAGCATCAGAGGAACCAAAGGCGAAGACAGAGAATAAAACCTTTTGGATTGTCATTGGAGTACTTGGAGGTTTGTGTGGTGTTTTACTGGTTATTGTGGTAATTGCCAAGAATGAATGTTCCGGTTCTGGGGAAAGGTCTGAGGCAGATGAAGGCTCTTTGACAATGTTCAAGTACCGGGTTCTAAGAAACGCAACCAAGAACTTTACTGAAAAACTTGGGGAAGGAGGTTTTGGTTCTGTTTTCAGAGGGACACTGAAGAGTTATACCGCCATCGCAGTGAAGAGGCTTAACTGTCCAAAGCAAGCAGATAAGCAATTTCTTACAGAAGTGAGGACTCTTGGAAAGGTCCAGCACATTAATCTTGTTCGTCTCCGCGGATTTTGTGCAGAAACTTCAAAAAGATTCTTGGTTTATGATTACATGCCAAATGGTTCTCTAGAATCTCTTTTGTTCCAGAAGAGTCCGATCGTCTTGAATTGGAAAACTAGATATCACATTGCAGTTGGGACTGCAAGAGGACTTGCATATCTTCATCATAGTTGCAGAGAATGCATCATACACTGTGACATCAAACCCGAAAACATTCTGTTGGATGCAGAATATGCCCCCAAAATAGCTGATTTTGGTCTAGCAAAGCTCGTGAGCAGAGACTTCAGCCGGATAATTACAACCATGCAAGGGACAAGAGGGTATATTGCTCCGGAATGGATATCAGGAGAAGCTATCACTGCAAAAGCCGATGTCTTTAGCTACGGAATGTTGTGTTTTGAGATCATATCAGGAAGGAGAAACAGAGATCTTTTGGATGATGGGTTGCAAAACTACTTCCCCACTCGCGTTGCGAATGTGTTAACGAAAGGAGAAGATGTCGATACCTTGTTGGATTGCAGGTTAGAAGGTAATGCAAACAAAGAAGAAGTGATGAGAGCATGCAAAGTAGCTTGTTGGTGCATTCAAGATGACGAGAACGATAGGCCGACAATGGGGCAAGTTGTTCAACTTCTGGAAGGAGTCATAGATCTCGGCATACCTCCTATCCCACAGTTCCTCGACCGGTTTTCAAAGAGTCTAGTCGAGTCCATAGATTACCATAACATCTCTTCCAGTACTGCTTCGGATTCAAGGCGTGGCTACTCGAGTAGTATTACTATATCTGGAGCTTAAACTTAAAAGCTACTAATTTCCAACTTTCAAATTTCCATTTTCTTTATTTTTGTTAACTTGCAGGAGATTGTGAGTCCCCTCATCCTCCCCTGCAGTTTTGCTTTGCAATGTAAAAATTGTTGAAATAGTTATCCAAACTTCAGTCTTTCTTGTACTTCTCTTTCTTTTCACTAATTAATTAGAATATCGCTTGAACAAAGGAATAAACAATTAAAATCTTATTTGGCCCAAACCTTGTGCATAGTGCATACTTCTTTTTTCCTGCAGACATTTGGAATTCCAGCAAATAGTATTTTCACAGAAAGAAAATAGTGTGCCATGTAAAAAGGATATTCGATAGAAAACGTGGACTGGAAAGGACAGTATACCAAACATGTTTTGGAAATTCTACTGTTTTGACAAATCCCAGGGAATGTTGAGTTATATATGTAACGTCAATAACCACGGAATCCTCCGCAATGATGACCACACGTTTAAAATGTCATGGACTGCAACTCAACTTTCAAAGTTCAACGTCTTATTTTCTTACCTTTCAGCCGTCTAGTTAAATTTACACAGCTGAAATGTTAAAATTAAGGTACGATACAAGCGGGTTGAAAGTGATGTGTTATAATACATGAAATGACTTGAACAACATGAATGATGATATCTAAACCGAATATCAGGATTTTGACTTTGATCAAACGGCTACAATCAGAGACTGAGCCACAGTGGGGTCAATGGGGTCGCACGACGTCTTGGAGGCCATGGAAATAACCTTGGAGCTGCACACCACGTGGTCGACGAAATGTCTGAAAGAAGAAGAAAGAGTTCGCTTGCAGGTTGAAGAAGAAGGAGCTGCACACTAGCGTATCCTCCAGCCTCTCGTTCTCCACATATCCGATTCCTCCATTCCAAAACCCCCAATTTTCTTTTGTTTCTCCTCCTCCAACCCTAAGTTCCAAACTCAATCCCCCCCCCCCCCAAACCCTCAACTCCATCTCCTCCCTTGCTGCTGCCATTGAGGTGCCTTTGTGATGCCGTCGTTGTCATTGTTGCTTAATGTAATCTTTCATCTTTTTTTCTTTCTTCTGGGTAATTTCCAATTTCCAATTGCCCATTTGGCATTTGCTGCCACTCAAATCATGTTACTGGAGTTTAAAACTGAAAAAAAATCTAATTCTTTGATTTTAATAACATGAACATGAACATCAAGTAGGGGACAAGACAGACACTTGAGTGTTTATAAATTTCTTGTCTTGTATGGATGATCGTTGTAATTGTTTCTTGGTTTATAGAATGTTCATCAAGGCTATCTAGTTGAGACTTTCGGCCGCTTTCTCAAAGCAAGGGATTCCAATGTTGCCAAAGCCCATAAAATGGTAACACAGCATCCTTTTCGCCTCCACATTTCACCTAATGATATCATATCCATTGTCGGCTCACTTGTTTTGCTTTTGTTTTTATTGATGAAATCAAATGGTATGTTTCTGATGTTCCAGTTGGTCGATTGTTTAAACTGAAGGGTACAAAATGATATTGACAATAGATTAGCCGTAAGTTTATCCTATTCTCCTACTTGTCTAATGTTTGCCACTGATTGCCAAATTACCAATCTAATGTATAACCATGGTGGCCTACTGCTGCTGACATTTCCTAAATCTTATTCCTCTGTTGCAGAAGCCCATAGTTCCAACTGAACTATATAGAGGAGTGCGAGATTCACAGCTCATAGGTCTTTCAGGTTACTCAAGAAAAGTGCTCATTCTTTCTTAAAACTTATCTCTTTTGTGGTTTTTCTTTTGTAATATGTGTGTGCTATAAGCCTGTGAAATGTTTATTCATTCTCCTTTGCTCTTCAGGGCTTGCCCGTCTTTGCCATTGGTGTTGGGCTAAGTACATTTGACAAAGGATCGGTAAGTATTAGATGAAAATGAAAGACCATCTTGTCCTACAATTGACAACAATGTTACCTACTTCAGCCATTTTAACTTGGTGCTGGGGGTCCTTCAGTCTTGATAGTCTTTGAGAAATATTTTTCTTCTTGATTACATGTTCACTACTATGTGCAATCACACATTCAAATTAATGAATATCGAGATCGTGTAATTTTGGTAAGTACCAGATCTTGACTCTCTAAGGTTTCTTGAGTCATCCTTCTGACCTGTGTGTTTGGTTGTAGCCTTCTGCATCGAAGAAGTATGGTAAGCCTATAATGCTTCGTTTTCAAAATATGAAACCTTGTCGTGGACAATTATAGTTTGTAATATTGTTTCCGTTATGAATTATGAATGAAAGTACTATGATTTCATTTTCAATATGTTTTTCCATCTTAAATTTTTATTTGGACTTTTACACTAAGACCCCTTATGGTAAGATTCCTGGCTCTGCCACTGGCTACAATTATTATAACTTTAAAAGGACCCCCTATTTGTAGTCGTTGGATCAAAATCCAACTGCCCGTGTTGTCCGGTTAGGAGGCTCTCGAGGCATTGCCTTGGAGAGAATCCAAATCCCGAATATCAAATGTTATATTGAGGTATTGGTGCTAAATATAGACATCATATCAACAATATCTACTAAATATCGATAACATATCAACCTCTACCGAATATGAATGACGCTAACAACTACATTAGTGAATATCGTTGCTTCCGCCGACGTCGTTGACACTTCCGACACGTCCTTCATTTCACCCTTGGTTTATTTGTTTTCCGTTTTGGGTTGGGGTTCACATAAGGGTGGTAACCCGGTTGTAGGATTTTTTTTTTTTTGGTCAAGGGAAAGATTTCCATTCCAACAAAGCACAAATACATAATGGTCTAGATACACCAAGTCAGAACAATAGAACAACAGGACCAGAGACCTTAAAACCATGCAAACCAAAAAACCTAAGTAATTTACACCCCTGCCATCACCATAACACCTCAAATTCTCTATCATCTTGAAGCCTAAATTCCTATCAAACAAATTCCCAGGAAGGAGAAAACACATAGCTCCATCATCCTTGAACCAGCACTAGACGATCCGCCACCACGTCACAAGAGAAACTAATAGGGAAGCCGATGGGAAAACCAGAGGCATCCGTGCCAACAAAGGCACACAAGTAGAAGGTGGTGGTGTAAACACCCGAGCCAGAGCTTTACACACCTTCCGGCAAATCCGCGTCAAAACGTGTTTAGGAGATATAGTTGTAGATCGAGATTGGTGTGAAAACAAGGGGGGATGGAGCAAATTTAGAGGATGAGAAAAAGAAAGAAACGAGAACATAGTGGAAAGAAATAGGAGGAGTGGCAAGAAATTAGATCTTTGAAACATGGATGAAAGGGAAGGAGGACAAGAAATTTGAAGATCGAAGTTTAGAATTGCAAAGTAGAACACCAACAGACTGGATGGAGAATCAAAATATAGCAGGAGAAATATAAGCAAAATAGAAGGGAAACGAACTAGAGGTTGCCGCCGACCCCGGCCATGCCTAGGGCCGACAGCTGAACGAAAATTGGATCGGGAAAGCTCACACAGAAACAGTGCAAAAAGTTCTCACAGAGAGAAAAGAACTCTCACCAGAACGGGAGAGAAGTTTTTTTCTGGTTGTAGGATTACATAACTGGTAATTAGGTATGTTGCCTTTAGATCAGACAACCCGGCACAAACTTCATCGGCCCAAGTTGTTAATCTCGAGTCCAATTAGCTAGCTCATGGCTACACCTGTTAACCGCAATAATAAGTTGGTTGCCAACATGGTCAAATCGTGATATAATTGTCAGTGAAATTCTGTTTGTAATAAAAATTTATAGCTCAACTTTGATAAATCAAAGGTACCAATAACATTAATAATGAACTGTTAATTTATTTGATACATTTGGAAGATTAAACCATGTCCGTTTTGTATGATTTTTTGTAAGAATTATCTTCAAATGAAGATTAAGACTTTTTTTTTTTTTGAACAAAAATAAAGATCAAGACATTGAACTATTATGATTATAAATTTATTATAGTAAAGACACATTATTTACAAGTGGAGAAATGAGCTCATTTCCAAAAGAGCAAAGAATACAACTATTATTCAACGAGAAAATTATTCTTTCTATTTTATTCATATCTTCTAGTGATAATTAATCATTTGTTAGATAGTACGTGACAATTGACAAATATTAGATAAGAGGCTTTTAGTGATAAGACCAACACCATGCCATCTGAGGCTGCAATTGTCACGCATGATCCTCTGCTAGTGTATAACCAAATAATCATCCGTTGGGAGAATTTTCCTGCTCAAAAGCAGTTGCCTCAACTCATTAACCGTGCTTACGTCCTTCACTTCCAACGGCATCGTTGCCGCATTGAGTAAACTCGACAATGTTTGCACCACCACATTCAATCTTCTCGCCGCCGGCTCCTCTCTTAGACAACTCATATAGGCCTTGTTTGGCACACCGTATAAAACACCGGATAGTACTAATAATACGGTGTACGGTGTTTGGTGCCGTTTGGATTAAATAAGCACCGGATTAAATAATCCGGGCCCACCTTTTTTACCCGGTGTATACCTGCTTCCTAATCCCGTCCAATTTCTTTGTATAACTTAGTCGGCCTCTTGCTCGTTCTCGCTCTCCGCTCCTTCTCACTCTCGCTCTCCGCTCCTTCTCACTCTCGCTCTCCGCTCCTTCTGCCATCGCCTGCAACTGGCAGGGGAGGAACCTGGGACTCCTTCTGCCATCGCTTGCAACTGGCAGGTGAGGAACCTGGGAACTTCCGCTCGTTCTCACTCTCGCTCTCCACTCCTTCTACCATCGCCTGCAACTGGCAAGTGAGGAACCTGGGAACTTTGAATCAGGAGATTGTGAAGGTAGCAAGAAATTTGGACTTAGAATTGCAGGGCTTTACCCCGAAGGGAGCCATTCCAGAAATTCTCAGAGGCCAAGGCTGAGCCCAGGCCAGTGAGGGGGTTTGGGATTCTTTTGCAGTCGGGGAAGGAGAAGAAGAAGAGAGAGAGGGAAGGAGTTTGGGGGTGCGGCGGAGAGATCTGGGTTTCATTATTTGGGATTCTTCTAGTCGGGGAAGAAGAAGGGAGAGAGGGAGGGAGTTTGGGGGTGTGGCGGAGAGATCTGGGTTTCATTTTTTTTTTTTGTTTTTTTTAAGTTTAATTTTATTTTAAGTTTTCCTCCTATCCGATATAATACCAAACACTGTATAACTAATACGATCATTAATCCGATACTGCACCAAACGCTCGACTAATTTAGTCAGTACTGTTCGGTGACTATTTATCCTATCGGACAGAAATAGTCAGTACAGTCCGAGCTGCCAAACGAGGCCATAGTGTTGTGGAAGATAACAATTCCGAAAACGCACGTATCCCATACTCTTTTGAAATGACACATCCTACAAATTCTTCTACCTTCCATATTTTCTCTTGTAAATACATGGTCTTAAATTTTTTAGTGAGAAGAAAAAAAATGTACAAACCCAGACAACCAATTAAGAGGTAGACTTTGGAAGAAAGCCAAAGTTGAGCCGGGGACTACCCTGCTCCCTCGGTGGCCCCGCCCTGTGGCCTTGCTATTAGTTAGCAAGAGAGTAATTTTGGGTCTTTTCTCTGAACTGTTGAAAATAATCACCGATTATTGACAATACAGATCTCTGTAATTTCATACTAATTAATGGCCAATCTATGCTGGTCCATCGAGTGATTTAGCCTAATTTCACTCCCTAATATCGTTAATTGCATAAAAGAATTAAAAGCCCCCATTTTTTCATGTATTTCTTTCCAGTGGATTACTTCTCAGAACTAATTCCATATCGCCAGAGACTGGAATTCGAAGTCTCAAAAGTATCCTTGCTGTGATTCTTGATCGCTGGTGGATCCATTGACAAATCTGTTAAGTTTTTCAGTTATTCTTGCAGCCCCAAACTCAGACATAGATTTGCCCATCTACATGAAAGAAAGACAATTCATAGTCCAAATTAATATCCAAAAGTACTGATTAATATCAAATATTTTCTTGAGAAACAAACAGAGAAAAATTTAGCTAGGTTTACGTACTTCTGCACGTACTAAGTGAAATGTTGAGTCTCCCAACGTTGAAAAGTTAGCTTGCACAACGTTGGCATGTTCTTCGTCAAGCAGGCGAATGATTTCGTAGAACATGAACTGATGATTTTCTAAGCCAGTTATCAGTACTACCTCTAGTGTGGAGTCTATCTCATGGATTTTGATCTGGGGTGCTTTTGCCCTCCTTGTGCTGTCGACATTTACGCATGCTGTAGCATATGATCTTTTTCTAGTGCGCATTAAGCTCTCCTTCTTCTCCTTTAACTTCTGCAGCTTCGACTCTTGGCTTTTTATGTAGTTTATGGCTTCATCTATTTGATCTGTCTGACTTAGTGGCGCCTGCATTCACAACAAACACCCACATTCAGTATTAGCTATGAATTTCAATTTCTCGGATCCACAGTCCGACAAAGATATCTGGTGTAACAAGAGAGCATTTCTGTCATTGACAGAGAGAGAGAGACCTTAAAAGTTTGTTTAGGGAGGAGGGAGTAGAGGTTGGAGTAAAGAAGTTTCATACGATTTCTCCTGTTCTTCTCAACAACCCTCCTCTCAACTTTGGTTGAAGAAGATTCATTTGCTTGATTACGATCCATTCTCTGGCAAGTTGGCCGCAAATAAGTACAAATACCACACACACACAGATATATAATATAAGTCTGTCTGGTGAGTAAAGTGCAGAAGGAAGATGAAGTCTTTACTCTCTAGTGATGAGCAAGGAAATCAAAGAGTAGAGTCAACGCGTACGGCTGCTACTCTACTCGTCATCCAAGTTACATCAGCCATATTTATAAGTCAGAAAGAAAGCCGCTAAGATGGAATTTTGCATCCAATTTAAGCACGTGGATTTATTATATATATTAGCATGCATTTAATTGTTTCTGAGCCCTACCGAGCGAGAGATTTTTGTGATCAGAACACGGGATGATACATCACGTGTTACTATACAAATAGTGGAATATGTGTGTTAAAAAGTTAATAACTTAAATAATAAAATTTTCTACCACTTGTATAAAAATACGTGTTGTACTCTGCATGTTCCCGTCAGAATGAAACCGAACATTCACACTACCAGAAAATAGCTTGACGTGGCAGTGTGATATCTGTTACGCGGTTTATGGATATTCTCCACGTTTTTAATTCTTTTATAGTTGAACTTATCCTATTTCATAAGTTTCCACGTGATTTTTTGTTTTTCTCCTCGAGGATTGTATTGATATTTTTGTCCTGTTTTTCATCAAGTAGAAATGGTTGCCCAAAAACAAAACGAGAGGAACGTTTACTTTATGTTTTATTTTTTGTTTTATTCACGAAGAACAATTCTTAAAAGGATATGAAATTGCATTAATATCTAAGAATTATATTAAACATAATTAATCATCAACCACAGCACGTGTTGCAGACCTATCAAGCAACATAATAAGTTGGAAATATCGAACTCGCTAGTAACCAAAGTATAAAATATCGATGATATCGGAAATATCGGTAGTCCAAAAATGCAGAAATTTCGATGGAAATATCGGGATATTATTGATATCGATAAAAATTGAATAAAAACCACGGAAATTGTAAGAAAAACTTGGAAATTTTTATTGAAACTTTGCAGGATGTTTATTTAGTCAATTATCTATTAGTTTATAACAAAAAAATGGAAGGAAATGCATTGCATGATGGATTAACTGATTTAAGTTAATTATATAGCGAGCTGGCAAATATTGTGAGTGTAGAAAATATGTAGTAATTAATGAAAAAAGTTTAAACACACCATAATCATTTATATATAATGAATTAGTACAATATTTTACACTTTATACATTACCCTGTGTGTAATATAAAAAAATTTGAAAAGAAAAAAAATATAATATGAAAGGGAGAAGTTAGAGAAAAATGTGAGAGAGAAGGCAAAAGAGAAAAAAACGTGGGGGTTTTTATTTTCTTTTAAATTAGGAACATGCTTTGATAACATGTAAGTGAAGAAATAAAAGAAATAGTAAAATTCTTGTTACGTGAAATTATCTTAATTCTTATATTTTTTTTAATATTTTAATAAATTAGAGGAAAAAAATTATTATTTCAGTATTTTTTAGGTGAGAAAAAAGTTTCTATAGTCAAATTTTTATTTTTTCTTTTCACATGGTGCAGCACACCATTCCAAAACCTTTTATTTTTATTTTTATTATTATTACGTCTTCTTCTTCTTTTTTTGTTTTTTTTGGCAAACAATTTTTCTTCTTGTTTTCAGATGGTGCCAACGCACCACTTCTTTTTCTTCTTCTTTTTAGATGGTGCCAACGCACCAATCCAAAAGCCTTTCTTTTTCTTTGCAGATGGTGCCAACGCACACAGAGACCTCAGCCTCTTGATCCTTCTCTTCTCTCCCTTCTCCGTTCTCCCACACACACACACACAGATCTCTAGATCTTTCTCTCTTCTCCCTTCTCCCACACACACGCACAGAGACCTCAGTCTCTCAATCCTTCTCCCACATGGCCTTCTGCTTCTCCTTCGCCTTCCTCCTCGTCCGCATCTTCCGTCTCGTCGGCGCCGTCTCCATCTCCCGTGACCTCTACCTCAAGTTGGTCATCCCCATCGACGCCCTCTACGCCCTTTCCCTCTGCTCCTCCCTCGCCTTCCTCCTCGTCCGCGTCTTCCACCTTTTTTTAACACGAGATCGACCCGGGGGAAGGCACACCTAGCTCCGGCGAGGCCGTGAGTGTCGAGGAACTTTTCGAACACCTCCGACCGTTTCACGGCAAAATGAAGTTATAAAAACATTCCTCTCGTCTTGTATTTCATTTTGATACCTAGATCGGAGTCTAGGGTGCTCTTTTACAGTCGGCCGGAGCTGTAGAAGCTCTGGCGTTCTTCTCCGATTCGCACTAGGCCTAAAATATCGCGATATTATCGGTAATATCGCGATATTATCGATATTAGCCATAATATCGTGATATTTTGATGATAATTCAGTGGATACGTGTGAAAATATCGCTCTCTCATAAAATCAATATTATCGGCGAAATATCGCCGATAATATCGACATTTTAGACATTGCTAGGAACTGAAAGAGGAAGATGATCAATAGAATCGATGAAGCTAGTTTTATAAGTAAATAATGAAAAAAATATATTACAAGACTGTATTATTAAGTGGAAAGATGCCTATAATTTAAATCTCACAATTTGTAGGATGTTATAAGTTATTGGCACACCTATGCAATGGCAGAAGCATAAATTATTTCAAAAAGCATCTTAAATAACCATAGGGATAGAGTACAATAGGGGTGGGCAAACGGGTACAGGAACCACGGGTCAGGGCGGGTAATCAAGGTTCGGGGCGAGTCTGAAATTTTGAAAAAAGGGGCCCCTGGCCCAAATCGTTTTCACTTTTGATTTAATATCCCTCGAATCCACACCGTTGATTCCCAAATCCCAACCCTATCACATTCTCAACTCACAACTCTCTCTCTCTCTCACTGAATCTTAATCTCAGACTAGTCAAGCTCATCTCTCCCAAATTCCCAAATTCCCAATCCTTTGTCCCCATCTATCTCACTCATCTCTCCCAATCCCAACTCGATGTCTCTATCTCCCGACTCCGACCGTCAAAGATGGCGTCAACGACGATGACACGAGGCTCTAAATTGGGGATGCTCCGAGGCACCTGAGGGATAGCAAAGATGGAAGATGGACGATAACGAACCTCGTCGAAGACGGTGGGCTCCAGATCGACGAAGATGGAGCGAGGACGTGCTTTCCAGTGACAGTGGGTTTTTGGACTCAACTTGAATTATCTAGGTTTCTGAGTTCAGAGATTTAGGATTTTTGAAATTTCTGGGTTACTCAATTTAGGGATATAATTTCTAAATTTTCTGGATTTAATTGGTTTTGGTTTTGATTTTAGTTTAGCTTTGGAAAATCATGGATCTTGTTGGACTTGTAAGGCGAATTATGCATAATTTTCTGGAAAATCATGGTTTTGATTTTAGTTTATCCTTGGAAAATCATGCATAATTTGTTGGAAAATCGTGGATCTTAGGATTTAATAGTCTAAGTATTGTTTTTCCTGGTGTTCATTCAGTTTTCCTTCATCAGCGATAATGAAAATCATGGATCTTGCTGGACTCACTATCCCAGCTCTGTTCGCCACCATCATCATCAACTCTGTCCGCAGTCGTCATCGATCTCTCCCCGACTCACACTCATTGGCAGTATGCCCAAAACAAGAAAGAAAAAAAAAAGTTATTGGGCCCGGGGACCCGACCCAAACTGGTCCGTTTGAAACGGGCCGGATCAGGTCCGATTCCCAAACTTAAAATTCCTCTACCCAGCCCGGTCCGTCCCATTACATTTTAAAATGGGTAGGGTCCGGTTCCTTTAAATTTGGGCCCGGCCCGGCCTGTGCCCAGCCCTAGAGTACAATAACAAAAACTCATATAAAAATACAAATCCTTTGACAAAAAACAATCTCATCCCAATAAACAACATATAACCCAAAAAAAGAAGAAGAAGCTGACTCATGGTATTTTGTACAAAGAAAATTGTAAAGTTGTAGTTAAGTGATTACTTAATTACATGATTCATTGATTCAAAGAAGAACTAAAAAGAGGGAAATATGATGTTTTGGAGACGCCAAAAGCAATTGGCAAAGAGGGGACAGTCTGAATAGAAGGTGAGATTTAACATTTGAATTGCTATTTTTTTTTTTTGTCGAAGATTTGAATTGTTAATTGATTTGTTTAAGTATAATATTTAGTAATTCTAAATAAGATAAAAAAAATGTAAATAATGAAATTATGAGCATATTGTACATAATTAATTTTCAGGGGTAGAAATTTTTAGTGGGCAGAAAGGTCAAATTATAAATATAATGTACATAATCAATAATTTTTTATAAAATATAATATCACGTCATCCTCATCTTCTTTCGACTTATAACCAGCATTTTGCTCAGGGTTAACTTGATGAAAAAACATACGCAGCCATGGTTTTTGCCACATGGCAATTTTGGCCCCAAGGCCAGCCGTGGAAGGATGACGTTAGACATGTGAACATGCCAGGGGCTCAGTTAAAAGTTGGAATGCAACGGTACTTGCCATGGGACATTTTCTGGCCTTCTGATGTGAACGGTAATTCAATCTATCGATCTCAATTGTCCAATATAAACACTTGAAAAAAAAAAATATTAAAATTTGAAATAAATGATCATTTTTAATTGTCCAATATAATATAGAGAATTTTAACGAAAAGTTTTCGGTACTGTTTATTTTAACGAAAAATTACATTTTTACACTAAAAAGTCAATCTTGATACTATTCACTTTATCCTTTATTTTGTCCTTATTATTAACTCAAAATTTTCAAACTATTTTCATTAATTTTCCGTATAATATAGGATGCATCCTTGCCAATAAAATACTTTAATACCATGGAGAGGAAACCAAATGCAAAATATTACTACCTAGTATTTACTTCTCTAAATTTCACGTCCTATTACTATTATTTTTGCCAAATTAATAAAAGTAGTCGTTATTAATGATTGGTAGTACCGGTCCCAAAACTACTATTCGTCTTTCTCTTATACAGCGTTCGGTTATATTTTTTTAATGTATCGATAATATATTTAAATACATTAAATGTCATAAGACAAGTGGTTGAATACTTAAAATATAATTAATTATTTGTACTATGACACTTAATGTATCGAGTCATGTTCTCGACATGTTAAAAAAAATTTCAAGGTCGCATCCTATTATGGCGGAGGTATGCATTAGCAAGAGAGTAATTTTGGGTACTCACTCTATAACAGTGGAAAATAATCACCCTTAATTTGGTTCTTGTAAACAGATCCATCTAATGTTATAACTAATTAATAGCCATATTAAGCTGGCACATAATATTCATATGATTTAGCTGAAATCTCACTCCCCTAACATCGTTGCACGGAAACCGACCCCAATTTTATAGTTTTGTTCAATGTACATAGGTCACCGGGGACATACGATTGATTTATTTGTTTGTGGAGTACTTCTCAGACCTGATCCCATATTATTGCAGCAGGCTCGAATTCGAAGTCCCAAAAGCAATCTTGATGTAATTCTTGGTCGCTGGTGGATCCATTGACAAATCTATTAAGCTTTTCAATTATTCTTGCAGCCCCAAAATCCAACATAGACTTGTCCATCTACATGAAATGAAAGCCAAATTAGTACTCCAAATAAAGATCCAAAAGTCCTGAATCATATCAAACATATTTTCTTGAGAAACAAACGGAGAAAAATTCAGTTAAGTTTCCATACCTCTGCGCGTACTACATGAAATACGGTGTCTCCCGAAGTTGAAAAGTTAGCATGCACGACGTCCGCCTGTTCTTCGTCAAGTATGCGAATAATTTCATAGAAGATGAACTGATGATTGTCTAAGCCACTAGTCAGTACTACCTCAACTGTGGATCCTGTCTCATGGATTTGGATTTGGGGTGCTTTTGTGCTCCTTACGCTCTCAATGTTTAAGGTTTTTGGTTCCATGCTCTCAACGTTTACGAATGCTGTAGCATTTGATCTTTTTCTAGTGCCCATTAAGCTCTCTTTCTTCTCCTTTGCTTTCTGCAGCATCGACTCTTTGCTTTTTATATAGTTGATGGCCTCATCTATTTGTTCGTTCAGACTCGGTGGCTCCTGCATAACATCAAACATCACATTCAACATTAGCCATGAATCAACCTAATCAATGGCTCAGATTCTCAGTCCGACAAAGATAGTGTCACAGAGAGAGAGAGAGAGAGAGAGAGAGAGAGAGAGAGAGAGAGAGAGAGAGAGAGAGAGACCTTAGGATTTTGGTTAGGGAGGAGAGAGTAGAGCTTGGAGTAAAGAAGTTTCAAATGATTTCTCCTGTTCTTCTCTACAACCCTCCTTTCAACTTTGGTTGAAAAAGATTGACGTGCTTGGTTATTATTCATTTGAACTTTCTCTGGCAAGTTGGCCACGGAGATTCCCATGAAACAACTTCCAGTTAGCGCTGCTACTTTCTCCTATAATTGGAAAAGCGCTGCTACTTTCTCTTATAATTGGAAAAGGTAGATAGGTGGTTGGTTGGTATAGGTGTGATCATGGTATGTGGTTGATATAGGTGTGATCATGGTATGTATTTATACATATGGTAAATTACAGTTTGTATTTCAAGTTTATGTGTAATTGCAAGCTTATGCCTCATCTTTTAAACGTCGCAATATCATACACAAACTTACAACTACATTGTAATGTCATATATATCTATATTTACCATGTCATCAATTAACGAAAAAAATTTCCACCTTACCATGTCATCAGTTAATTATAAATTTGACGGAATTTGTAATGCAGTATAATATCGTAATGAAATTGTAAGTTTTTTGTAAGTTTGTGCATGAAATGACATTACAACGTTTTAAAAATAAAATATGAGATTAGAATTGAATCCAAACTTAAATAAAAAAGAAAGATGACAAGTCTGTCCCCTGTGGACTGTAATGACGTTGCAAAAGGAAATGAAATGGTAGGGTCAGCGAGCACTGTTACTTGTCCTAGAAAGTCAGAAAGTCAGCCGTCAGGTTTGAATTTCTATTGTAATGTTGTCACGTGGCTTTATTAGCATCTTGCATTTCTTTTGAAAAAAAACCCTTCCCCCATAAGCCTATTCTAAGGTGGTTATGATATGATTGTTTTTGTTGGTAACTTTTTTTTTTTTTTTTGTTGAGTGTATTGATACTTTTATATTAAGAGGATGAGAAGTTTGGCTAAACCATATAATGGGTAATCTGTTTTTGTTTGTAACTTAAATGATGAGGAAGATTTTTTCTTCAAAAGGTTTCCTGGTCGTTTATCAAATTTGGTGTTTTTATATTATAAAATTTATTTATTTTAATGAAATCTGAGATATTTTGTCATCATTAATGAAATATGAGATATTTTGTCATTAAACTGTAAAATATATATTGAAAATCGGTGAAAAGTAATACAATTTTTTTTATCTATTTATTACAATGGATTATTGACTACATAATTTTTTTAAATTTATTTGCAATAGAGACGAGTTTCACATAATGATTTACAATGTTAATGGTTCGACACTAATATGAATTTCTGTAAAACGCTCATGAAGAATTTTAAGGTAGAATTTCTCCTCATCTTTTGAGTATCTAAGAATTATTTTACATATATTGTTGTTATTTCTTAATCTTTCTTTGAAGATCATCTTTACAAATAAAAAATAAAAAATAAATCATTTGACTCGGATTTTTTTTCAGTCATCTAAATGTATGAAACATAACGTAAGTGTAGATAACATTAAGGAACATATTTTGATGAACTGCCCATTTATTTAATACATATTTTTTCAATTTGAATGATTATTTTTATAAATATAATTTTTAAATAATGATTAAAATTTTAAACTGTTTAAATTTATAACATGAAAATACCTTATTCGTGAAGGATAGAGGCACGCATGGTATTGTCAAGAGCAGTGGCAATTCTTTTCTGTTACGGGCACCATGATATTCTCCACGTTTATAGTTAGTTGTTGTGTAGCTAAAATTGTCCATGTTTTTATTGATATTTTGGTCATGCTTTCCCTTCACAAGGATAAAAAGGTTGTCTAAACATTTCTGTATTACCACTCCTCCACGTCAAATAAGCAATCGAGTATTTTTAAGCAAAAATGAAAAGGATCACCATCGAATATCTCTTGTTGCCAGCATCATCAATAATTCATCACTCACGAAATGCAAGTGGTTAAATTACGCACAGAAATTCGACCCACTTGGTTCAGTTGACATTGACACAACCTGATCATGATCTCTATGTCTATGATGATGAAGATGATAATACATCGTAAATGGTTTCTTTTCAGTGATGGAATGGAGCGGAGAACTATAGCTCCCTTGGCCTTTTCTTGGACATCATGTGGCCCTGTCAATGGTGCATATTCATTTGCCTCTGCTGTGCATATTCATTTGCCTCTGCCTCTATCTCTTATGAAGAAACAAACTGTTTTTGACGTAAAACAAATGATAGAATGGATCAAGAAATCGATGGAACGTCGGAAGATAAAAAGATGCAATGGAAATTTGTCTTTTTAGCGTCAGAGCTTTGGCTCGTGATACCTTTTTAGAAAGAAAACGACGCCATGAGTCAAACTCACCACTTTGCCATGATGTACAATAGATTTCGACCATTCAGGGTCGTTTCAGTCACCAAAATACAGTTTTAAGTTTGTAATAAAAATTTTGACTTTTTGTTTGTCATCCGAATTTATTTTATTAGTCTTTTGAGTTGTCCCAACAATTGTATTATGTTTATTTAAGCCATATGACTATTTATAAGCACCAATTTAGAATTAAACAACTGTTCATTTGTAAGCCTCAATTCAGAATTAAACAAAACAATCTTTGGGTTTTCAACTAAAATCTGGTGGACTCCAGAAATTGTGTTCTTCAAGGGCTTAAGTTCGTACCCCTCTTGCTTGTGCTGCGTCACTCTTGAAATTATATATATTATTTCAGTGACATATCGGTTGAGAGAATCTCTCTTCATATAGTCACGAACTCAGTGTGTTGTTTTATGATGAAGTTTGATAAATGGTAGAAGAACAATGGCGTGGGGACTCTGCAGATTTCGGTGGAAGAACAAAAAGACTTGGACTTTGAAGTTTTTCCATTAAGAAGGACGACTGCATGTGAGTCAAGAAGAATCCATTAGGGTTGTTAAGGACACTCTTTTATCACTTTTATTTTTGTATATACTTCATTTGTTAGGAAAGCGAACTTGTTTTTTCTTTGAAACAATCGTAGGAAGAAGACTTTAGCATGAGAAAATCAACAGAAGAAACGGAGAATAAAAATAGTTATAAAAAACTTTCGATAGGTGGTGGGATCTTCAATTTATATTTTGAAGAGTCTTGAGGGAGTAATAGACATGTCAACATACCCTTGCTTACCGATGTCAATGAGAAATTGGAGGAGTGTCAACTCAGCTTTAGTTATTAAAATAGTGCCTCTTAAGTTGTTAGAAAAGTTGTTAAGAAGGTTGTTAGTAGTTATTTAGCTTAAGAGCATCTCCAAAACCTCTTAAGTTTTGTTAAACTCAAAAACTTTATTTTAGTTTCCGTTTAACTTTTTATTTTCAACAATACTCCTTATTTTAGTAACTTTGAATATTTTTATTAACAATTTAAACTCAACTTACTCATTTTTTAAAACAGTCTTCTCTCCCTTTCTTTTTTCTTAGATAAAGGTACAACGTTGAGTTTTATTATTTCTTTAATATTTAGTTGATGAAGAGTTGCTTACTAAATTTAAGGAGTAACGGTTAATTTTGCTATATTGAAGACTCTTTTATAGAGTTTGTTGGAGATTTTTTTAAAAAAAAAATTATTTTGTTGCAATCCTATTGGATTAGGAATATGATTGTGTAAATCGTAGTGTATCTAAGAGTATCTTATATATTCCCTTTAGTAGTTTAATTCCTATTAGAGTTGTAATCCTAATAGGGTAAGGATTTAACCTTCCCTACTACTATAAATAAAGGCATAATAGGGTGATACAACACACACCTCAGAATTACATCTCTCTCTTCTCTCTCAGCCTCTTTCCTTCTCTGTCCTAAATACAGTTCTGTCAAATAGGCCTACAACACGTTATCAGCACTCTCTTGCCAGAAGCTAAGGAACTGAAGGATCGTGGAGGAGGCTTTCTTCTACAACATCAAAGGCTTTCAATTGTTTTTTGCCAATCAGGTTCTTCTAAAATAAATTAAGATATTTGAAAAAACCTTGAAGCATGAAAACATTCCCCATGATGCATGAACCCCTTGATTTATATTTTCCTTCCAATTATATATATTGTATATGTGTTCATATATTTTGTCAATATATATACTTGTTCATGCAATATGAAATTATGCTATGTGGAATTGGTGAGTCAAAGAATCGGAATCAATTTAGAAGCAATAAGGGTTTTTAACGCTAGAATTCGAAGAAAAAAAAAACTGGGATTTATGTGGGACCGCAGGCGCACCACTATGGCACCATTACTAGACATAGAGGGAGAGAGGCTAGCCCTTGTTATTAAGGCTCACTACCCTGATTATCCGATCAAGTCGATTCGACTAGATAACACTTGAGAGTTTACGTCACAAACCTTTGACGATTATTGCATGTCTGTTGGGATTGAAGTTGAACATCTTGTACCCCATGTTCACACCCAAAATGGCCTGGCAGAAGCTTTCATAAAGCGCATTCAAATGATAGCTCAGACTTTGGTTATGCCAACCAATTTGCCGATATCTGCCTAGGGCCATGTAATATTGCACATATCTATGTTGGTCCGACTGAGGCCCATCGCTACCCAACCTCATTCACTCTTACAGTTGGTTACTGGATACAAGTCTAACGTCTCGCATTTACATGTGTTTGGGTGCGCAGTCTATGTGCTAATAGTGCCACCACTACGTACCAAAATGGGTCCTCAAAGAAAACTGGAAATCTATGTCGGTTATGATTCGCCATCCATTATTCGCTACTTAGAGCCCTTGACATGAGATCTCTTTACCGCACGTTTTGTAGATTGTCACTTTAATGAGACAATTTTCCCGTCGTTAGGGGGAGATAAAATCATTAACGTTCCTGTAGAATGCCACGAATTGTCGACTATGTTTGATTTAGATCCCCTCACCCCTCAGTCTGAAACTGAAGTGTGACTTATTATAGATCTTCAGAGCATCGCTCAAAGCATGCTGAATGCTTTTACTGATCAAGCAAAGGTGACGAGATCACATATACCCGCTGTAAACGCACCTACAAGGATGGACATACTTAACGTACGCCATAACATTGCCTTGGAAGGCCAGACCATCCCCGAGGGTGGGGCGGCCCCACCTTCCACACAGCACAGCACATTGACGGCTAGCTAATCACCTTTTCCTACCTTGAAGCGTGGCAGGCTCCTTGGTTCAAAGGATTCACAACCTCGGAAGAGGAAAACAAAACACAAACTAGTGACCCTAGTCTGAATCCGACCATTACTTACTCATCTGTTCCAGCGCTTGAGGTTATTCTTGATTACGGTAATGTCTTAAATGAGACATACCGGTCTCCCAAGAATCGTGAGATTTCGGTCCATTACATAGTATTGGATGAGGTTTGGAATCTGAATGAGATGATTGTCTATGATGCATTCGTGTATACCGTTGCTTCCAACATCATGCTTAGCGATGACATTGAACTACGTTACATTGATGAATGTCGACGTAGAACGAATTGATCAATCAGAAACAAGCAATCCAGGTCGAACTCGTTTCTTTCACGAAACGAAAGGTGTTTGGGCCTGTAGCTCTTACACCACCACATGTGAAGCCTGTGGGCTACAAGTGGGTTTTTGTGAAAAAGCGAACTGAGAAGAATGAAGTAGTGTTGTACAAAGCACGCCTCGTAGCGCAAGGTTTCTCTTAACGCCTTGAGATTGATTACGAGGAGACGTATTCCCTCGTAATGGACGTCATAATGTTCCACTACCTTATCAGTTTGGTAGTTTCCGAAAAATTGAATATGTAGTTTATGGACGTGGTAACTGCGTTCCTCTATGGGGATCTAGATACAGAAATGTACATGAAAGTTCCATAATGACTTTCATTTACTGGTTCAAATAGTTCTAGACCACAGAACACTCTCTCGATTAGATTAAGGAGATCACTCTACTGATTGAAGTAATCTAGGCAGATACGGAATAACCGTCTGAGTGAATATTTGACAAGTCAGGGTTATGTGAACAACGAACTATTCCCATGCGTGTTCGTTAAGAAAAGAAGTCACATTCCATATTTGCGATCGTAGCAGTTTATGTCGACAACATGAACCTCATCGAAACTCCTGCAGAACTTGAGGAAATTGCCACTCACTTGAAATCAGAATTTGAGATGAAAGATCTTGGGAAAACTCGATATTGTCTCAGCCTGGAGATCGAACATTGTTCGGACGAAATCCTAGTACATAAATCGAACTACACCCAGAAGGTGTTGCGACATTTTAATGAGGATAAAGCGAAGCCTTCGAGTACTCCTATGGTCGTTCAGACTCTAGATGCTAAATGAGATCCCTTTTGTCCAAAGGAGGATGAGGAAGAGATTTCGGAGCCCGAAGTTCCATACCTAAGCGCAATTGATGCTTTATTGTACTTGACTCAATGCACTAGACTTGACATCTCCTTCGCTGTTAATCTTTTGGCTAGATACAACAATGTGCATACACGCAGACGCTGAAATGGTGTTAAAGATATTGTTTGCTACCTTAAGGGTACGATGGATTTGGGCTTGTTCTACACCCTTGAATCCTCGAGAGAAGCCGCCGCCGCCGCCGCCCCTGATTCCCGCCTTGTTGGTTACACAGATGCTGGTTATCTATCTGACCCACATAGGGCAAGTTCTCAAACGGGTAATGTCTTTACCATTGAAGACAACGTTATATCTTGAAGGTCTACCAAGCAAACGTTAGTTGCAACTTCTTCTAACCATCCTGAGATTCTCGCCGTGCATGAAGCATCGTATGAGTGTTTTTGGTTGAAAGTAGTCATGGAACATATTTGAAGCACTAGTGGTCTTACTTCCATCGTTAACTTTCTTACGACGATCTCTGAAGACAATGCAGCATGTATCCAGCAGTTAAAGAAGGGATACATCAAAGGAGACAACACCAAGCACATAGCGCCGAAGTTCTTCTATTATCACCAGCATCAACAACATTAAAACATTGAAGTCAAGCAAATCTGTTCCTAAGATAACTTGGTCGATCTCTTCACCAAGTCATTGCCCAAGTCTACTTTTCAGAAACTCATTCAAGGAATCGGTATGCGTAAATTATGTGAGTTGAATTGCTCGTAGTTCTCTTATTTGGAAGTTATGTCTAACTCATGGGGAGTATCCTAAAGCAAACTCACTTGATCTTAATGTACTTTTTTCCTACGATTAGGAGCATTTTTTTCCACTAGGTTTTTGCTACCTAACGAGGGTTTAATGAGACACCCATCTTGGGATGATCATATTCCATTGAGTTCACTACTTTTGTCCTGTTTGACGTTTGTTTTAAGACATTATGCATACTTCTCACTTTTCTCCTTAGCCTATGGGTTTTTCTCCCACCTTGGGTTTTACCATAGCGAGGTTTTGTGAGTTTTACTACTAATGCATACTTTCTTTTAAATTTGAGACTCATATTCACTGTTGTGTCAACGACTTCATCAATTGTTCTACCTTATCTGCTGAAGATCTGATACGATGTTTTATTTGAGTATTTACACACTTAAGGGGGAGTGTTGCAGTCCTATTGGATTAGGAATGTGATTGTGTAAATCCTAGTGTATCTAGGAGTATCTTGTATATTCCCTTTAGTAGTTTAATTCCTATTAGAGTTGTAATCCTAATAGGGTAAAGATTTAACCTTCCCTACTGCTATAAATAAAAGGACAATGGGGTGATACAACATACACCTCAAAACTACATCTCTCTCTTCTCTTTTTGTTGTCGCCGGCCTCTCTCCCTCTCTGTCCTAAATACAGTTCAGTCAAATAGGCCTACAACATATTTATTATTATTTTTTATTTTAATTTGGCTTTTAATAAAGAGTTTTAGTTGTTTTACAACATCTCTTGGGGATGCTCCAAGCAAGTTAGTTTAGCTAACACTGTGGAGTAGGGATGGCAACAGTTTGGTTTGGGAACGGAAATGCTATATCTATCATCATAATCACGAAAATTAACCATCGGGGATTATCTATAACCATACGCACCGGGTAACGAATTTCACATCGGTTAACGATTATATCCATCAAATTATATTCATCCAATTGTCGCACAATAATTTAGTATATACTAATTTCGTCATTAAATAACCATGTCCAATAACAAAAAACATGCAAGTGGCCCTTTACCACAGTGGTGGAAAGGTGTTGAGCCCTTGCATGACGGCGTGGGGTGGGTAATCTAGCATCTAATCTAACAAAATCTATCGTTTGACAAAAAAAAAAAAAAACCAAAAACATAACAATGAATGAATTTTATAAAGTATAAAAATATGAGTATTGAATAAAACATTGATGATGATGGTTGTTGATATCTTCCATAAAGCATGATGTTTGGTGCAAATTATGATAGTATAGGGTTCAGTGAATACAATTATATTATATACTAAATATTATGCGGTGAATAATGAATATGGTAATAATGGTATAGGTTCACTCACACACACACACACACACACACACACACACACACTATAATACTATTATATCATATAAAAATTATATTATATATTTATATATATTATTCGGTTCGGATTCGGTGATGTATAAGGATTGGAGACCCTTATAACTATATCCAAAACCATAACCGAATAAAATTCATGGTTTTTTCCCATATCCATAATATTGCCCGAATTTTCATACCCAAATCCACTTCATTCGGGCAGTTATTCACGGTTATCGGGTTTAATGTTTGAATTGTCATCCCTACTATATAGCCAAAAATAATTCAAAAAATACTAGAGTTGACATGTAGACTTCTATTCACAGTTCACAAGAATGTCATCATTAATTGGCAAGGCCCACTTTCATTCCTACTGTATCCAACAGATGACACAATTTGTTTATTTGGACGCAGATATGTGACGTGGGCTTTCCCGCATACCATGGCCGGCCACTAGCTCCCATGAATACCTTATCACCAATTCATTCTCTGTAAATTGATTCTATGCAATTCCACTCAAAATCTCTCTCTCTCTCTCTCCCTTCTCAGAGAAGCTGACTTAGGCAAGGTTCTTAGCCCTGGCCCCCCTCCCCCACCCCCCCCCCCCCCCCCCCCAAAAAAAACTAGGCTTGTGGCTTTGGCTGTAACCAAACGAGTTTAATTTGTTTTGTTGGTACAATTTCGTCAAATCCTAATGTTGGAAATGTGCCCTAAAACCAACCATATGATGATACTTTATGGACATTTCACATGTTAAACTATTCTAGTTTGATATAAAGGGCAGATATTATTGTTTTAAGCTGTCTCATATAAAAGTTATATGCTTAAACAATAAGTCAAAGGAATGTGCAATTGGGAGAATGTGATCTAAAGAAGTTAGATTCATGAGACCATTCTTTTTCGTATACATATCCTAAATGTTCCTGATCATAGGATTGTCGATTGGGCATTAACAGTCTGTTAAGATCAGTACGTGCTATATGTTCTCTTAGGGAAAGTGACTGGTCTCGAGTCGTTGGTGTGACTGACACCAAGACAAGCATGTAGGTGCTCAATAGAGAATAAGTCCACTGAACACAATCAACAAGGAGCTTTCATACTCATGTCACATGAGAACTCATGGTTGGGATAATGCAAAGTAGTCATTTGACCTGAGACATCATAGTTGTCTTGTGGTTAGGTCCTTGATTTTTTACTATGCCAAAGTCACTCTGTCAGAGGGTGTCCACGGCATAGTTGGGGTTAAGCCACTTTGCCATGGAGGCAAGTGAATGCATAACAAGGGATATCTAACCTTCAAGCCGTTTGAGGGAGAATACTTTATGATATGATTAAGAATCTCTGGCTAGAGTATGAATGAGATTTAGGAAGTCTTTCCAAATCACATTCAAGGTAATCATATAAGTAAAAGAATCACATTGGATAGTAGACATGAATAAACTATCAAACCAAACAATGTGGTCAAGAGTATTGTATTAGAGAAAGACCGTATTGCATTGTAATCCTAAACTGAATAGGTTCTCCACCTCTTCTGATTAGCTTGGGTAACCATGACATACTGCTAGGTGTCACTCATGGTTTATGGAAGCCCTGGTAATCTTCATCAAAGGGAGAATTGAAATGTTGTTTCAATTCACAATCGATCGTTAAGAGTAACAATCGCCTATTGCCTCGCTAAAAGGAACCTAATGGATCATACACTGTGTAAGGTAGATATTGAAGAAACAACAGAGTTAAGTAAGAACAATTAAATAGTTTAATTGTTTATGACCAGGATTAATTAATATGTTAATTAATCAAACAAATAAGTTCGTTTTAGACCTCGGGTTAGTTGGGCCTCAAGGCCCAATGGGCTTCGAATGTCAAGCCCATTGACTTAAGTTGTATGACAACTTAATGAATGAAGATTCCAGATGGCCCAAACAGCCCAAAGACCATAGAAGGTCGGCCATATTGATGAAATAGGGTTTTGGTTCTTTTTGTCACTTAAGTGAATTGACTATATAAAGAACTTTATAGCCAAAATTCATTTAGGGTTCTTTTAGAGGAAATTGGATAGAAAACGTCTCTCCCTTTCTCTCTAGGAAGCCGGCCCCTTGGAGGAGATTTGCTAGCAATCTTCCCTCCTCCAAGGTTACTCATCTCTTCTTCTAGTCTCTCCTTGGTGTGGAGACTTAGAGGTTCTCTATTTTGGGAACTTGGAGAATCCATTCAACCATCCTCATCCAAGAAATCCATGGAGCTAAGAAGCAAGGAATGAAGGCCCTCTCTCTTGGGTGATTATCCTTTGCTAAGCAAAGAGGTGCTTCAAAGGTATAAAAGTTTCCGAACTCACTTTGTTCTTGAGTTGAGTCTTGGTTCACCACAACTACTAGACTTAAAATTTCATTGGTAAAGTTTTGTTTTGAGTGCATACAGGCATGACTCCACCTTTAATTGTTAATTGCATGCCTAGATGTTGCTCAAATGAACTAGTTTTCACAAATATTTCCTTCACCTAAGGCGGCAGAATTGTCACACCATGGACCCAGGATCAATAGGAAAAATCTCGAACCTGAATCCGGTGCGCAAGCCAAAAATAAATTTAAATAAAAGGAAATTGAAACTGGGTGGGAAAATATGAAATTCCTCTTATAACAAGAAATCGATAATTCTTTACAAGACTAAAATAAATAAATACAAAATTTTATCCTCACACTTAATCCGATTTCATCCCGTCTACCGTTTTTGACTGTTTAGTTCTTAAACCTGCATAACAATAGAGGGGTGAGCTTTAACAGCTTAGTAGGGACATAACCTTGTCACAGTAATTGACAATATTAAATTAAGTGTCATGAAATCATATAGCCAAATATCAAATCATTAATGATAATAATGCATGAATGCAATTGAACCTCTTCGGCTACCCCCGTTAATTTATATAATAAAACATGCGGACCTACACGTCCCATACCATGCATTTTAGCCCTGCAGAGGTGGTCCGAATGTTCTATTATAGAAACTAACCCCCCATACGATATCCCAAGTTCATAAACCCCTTTTGCTAGTCATCTTATCTAATTCATTGATCTTCAGCCTAAATCACCCACATCGACAATTCCCGTCGATATCATATTCTAATGTGCACACCGAGCTTTCCTGGAACTGGTTTCACAATGGATAAATTCAACTACACAAAAGATCCTTTCCAACTACCTTCATTTCCATACTTCCAATCTCAACACTGAAGTTCCAACCACATCAACATGAATGATGCACAAATAAGGTCATTCCATCTTTCACATGTATCACAGTATATTCTCAATGAATAATATTTCAGCAATAATTCCATACCAAATAACAGGTAAGCACTTAACTGAAACAATTAGCCAATTTAATAAAATCAATTTCTGTAAAGGTCTACCTTATTTCCCCTACCTGGATTCCAAACAAAGATCCACGGAACTACCAGAATAGCTAAGCTCTACATACTTATCCACGTTACTATGAAATAGTTAAGTTCCATGTACTTGAGCAAGCTCTTTGATCACTTTCTAATACCATGTATTACTCTATTTTCTTTTCTAATCTTTGTCTCTCTAGCATATATAATGTATATATACACACCCTAAACCCTAATGTATGTCCGTGTATATATATATACACGGACATACATGCATGGCTTCCTAGCAGCCAACCTATGTTTCCTAAAATGGTCAATAAAAGAATGAAATGCAACCTCTATTTATAGTAGAAAGGGTCGGCTCCCTACAGTGTAAAATATATTATATGTAGGGATAGAAATGTAACTGATGAATGGCCAGTTGACAAGTGGGTTTCAAGGTGTCGTTGTGCATGGCGTAAATGACTTGGGATTAAGACATGTGGCTTTGCCAACAATGGTGGAAGCTAGTGGTGTCAATGGAATCCCTCAAAACCTCACACCTCATTGTAAATATAATAGTTGTCAAGAAAATGAAGTGATGCGTGTTGGACTATGAAGAAAGCCATATAATTGTTGGACACCTCCAAGCAAAATGGGATAGACTTCAATTGCAAGACTACACCTTGCTAATTGTAAGAAACTATTGACTAGAAATTGACAGCAAAATGCAAAAACTAATATGTAATATATACAATATATATATATATATATATATATATATGGAAAAGAAATAAACAATATCATAGCAGTTTCAAAATACCATTTGTTCTATATTTTAAAAATACAGGTTCTCACAGGAACTTTGACACACCCCAACCCGGAATGTCCACTAAGACTCCGAATCGAGCTGTGCTGGCCGACACCTGGAAGGTGACGAAGCCAAAAAGTGTAGTGAGGGAAGAATGCGAATAAATTTAAACCTAAAGGTGCCTAAATATCAGAGTGCGTTGACAGTGGGTATGGACCCATTTCACAAGCGTTGTCAGAGCATAAGTAACGTACAATAGTGTGGGTAAAGATCATACCCTTAGAAGTAGCCACCAGAACTGTGATATGCCACAAGTCCTCGTCGATAAAGAAACTATGCTACAAGAACCTGGAGGGGCACAAAACAAAAAGCATGAGTGGGCAAAAACAAAGTTTTACCAAAATCACTTCGACTTAAAAGTTATAACCCCTCTCCGTAAAAACATATATACTTCCCAGAAAAATATGTAAGTACGTACTGATACTGAAAACCATCATTCAAATATTGCCATGTCCGAATGAACCATATCCAAGATCAAACATGCAACAAATATCATCAAAGTCAATTAGGTGATATCTCAATGCATAACATGCCGGCAATGCATATAAATCAGCCGGAGTCACCTATAGTGACCTGTACGGCTGAATCTATGGCTCCTCAACCAAATTCTCAATTCAAGTGATCTTAGAATGTACGGCTGAATCTAAGGCTCCCAATGATCTTAGATCAGCCGGAGTCACCTATAGATTTAGCCGTACATTCTAAGATCATTGGGAGCCTTAGATTCAGCCGTACATTCTAAGATCACTTGAATTGAGGATTTGGTTGAGGAACGATAGATTCAGCCATACAGGTCACTATAGGTGACTCCGACTAATTTATATGCATTACCGGCATGTTATGCATTAAGATATCACCTGATTGACTTTGATGATATTTGTTGCATGTTTGATTTTGAATATGGTTCATTCAGACATGGCAATATTTGAATGATGGTTTTCAGTATCAGTACGTACTTATATATTTTTCTGGGAAATATATATGTTTTTATGGAGAGGGGTTATAACTTTTATATGGAGAGGGGTTATAACTTTTACGTCGAAGTGATTTTGGTAAAACTTTGTTTTTGCCGACTCACGCTTTTTGTTTTGCGCCCCTCCAGGTTCTTATAGCATAGTTTCTTTATCGACGAGGACTTGTGGCATATCTCAGTTCAGGTGGCTACTTCTAAGGGTATGATCTTTACCCACACTACTGTACGTTACTTATGCTCTGACAACGCGTGTGAAATGGGTCCATACCCACTGACAATGCACTCTGATATATAGGCACCTTTAGGTTTAAATTTATTCTCATTCTTCCATCACTACACTTTTTGGCTTTGTCACCTTCCAGGTGTTGGCCAGCACAGCATGATTCGGAGTCTTAGTGGACATTCCGGGTCGGGGTGTGTCAGTTTGGTATCAGAGCATAAGTTGGGCAGTATTACGTTCATCACACGCGTGATGTGAGCATTCTTGGTTTTCATGTCTAATATTTGGATTTTGCCACCTCGTCGATTACGAGAAAATATGTTAGCTTCTCTAAGTTGTGGTAATTTGGTCAACTTGTTGATGTTTTAGAAAAGCACTTGGCGAATGTCCTTAGAATTAAGGTGAAGAATTTCCTTTTTTAAGGATCGATGCAGAGGCAAGTGGATGGCCTAAATCTGGGTTAACATATTATTGGATGTTACCAGATGCTTTACCAATCAATTCAATGCTTATCCTCTAGCCATCAGTATTAGACGTTGAGATTGGAATCTCGGAGTAGTTTGATTCCTTGTCAGTATCAGTTAGGCTATCACCTATTGGAATTCTTGCGAAATCTACCTTGTTACGACTCTAGGATAGTCTCGTGTGACGATGGTGCTAAAGTGGTAGTATTTAACGGAAAAGCACTTTGGGAATATCACTTTCGATGTATGATTGGGCTTGGGAAGTAATATTGTACACTCTTAGTGCAAAATATTTTGTATTTGTTGAGAATGTTAGAATCAATAATCATGGTGCTGAACCTATGCTATGCTCATATGGTGTTTCAATTGGTGGTAACTTTGCTTAAGTGAGAAGTTGTATTCTTCCAGCCCTAAAGCTTAAAGTATTGGCGATGTTTTTCTTTCCTTAAGTGGGCGCTAAAATTTCGACAACAAAGCATCGGTGGATCAGCTAAGATAGAAAGGTGAGTTGTTATTAATTTTTCTCACCTTGTGATATAAAAGTCTGTATTCATGATCCAATCAAGTGTGGAGATATGAAAGGAATTAAAGTCGAGGCTCCACTTGATATGATTGAAGGAAATTCTCGGTTTAGGCGAACCTACCTTTGGTTAGAGCAGAAGAATGTTTGAGGATATACAGTTTAACTTCCTGGGCAACCACAGTTTCTTATTGGTTGTTTTAGAGGATGATGGCATTATGAGAGAGCTATTTTTGGACTCTTATACTAATTCAAGCAAGCAGAAATCAGAACAGATTACTAGCTGGATATAATTATATTTCACTGTGTTACATGTTTCATTTCCAAGCTTTCAGAAGTCTCTCCAAAAGATTATGAATGCTAGATAGTATGTGATTTACAAAAGGGCATTGTAATCAGGTATTTGGATGATCGGGATTGTGGAGTAGGAATCTTATGATATTGACGATGATGCTCGAGAAGGTAGTGCGTGAGCACGAACGAGGCCTTTTGGGAGCTTACTGGCTTCGGGTTCCATAGGAACTCCGAAGTTAAGCAAGAAGGGGGCTAGAGCACTCCCAGGATGGGTGACCCATTGGGAAGTTGCTCGTGAGTTCCCAGAAACAAAATCGTGAGGGAATGGTAAGCCCAAAGCGGACAATATCGTGCCACGGTGGTGGAGCAGGCCCGAGAAGTGATCCGCTCCGGGCCGGGATGTGACAAACTTTGCTACAACAATTGGTGCTTTCATTGAGAGCTTGATTTAAATCTCAAAGAAGCTCTCACAATATTTTTTTTCAAATTTCTACCTCTTTTAATTTTTCTATACGCACCCCATGTCCGAGTTTTTTAATTCTTTGATTCACGTGCCTTAGGAAAAAAAAAACATGATCGAAAATTCTAAAACCACAATGAAAGGTCCTTCCTAAGTGCCTGGATTTGGATCGGATAATGGAACCAACGTGGAGGCCCCGTCTTTGCTCTGTCACTCCTCATGATAGAAAATGGAGGTTGGGTGGTGGCCTCCTCACGTGTCCCCTGTCACGGCCTCTCAGGCCAAAATTGCAGCAACAGCGACGACGACAACACCAAAGTGCACATTAAATCAGGGTAATTCGGAACTGACAAAAAGGAGTTAGGCAAGAGTACTACCAAAAGAGAGGTGGTATTTTTTTTTTATTGGGTTTGGGATAATGAGTTTGAAAGAATGGTTATTGTGCATTCATACATATAGGCTTGGATTTTTATAATTTCGTGTAGTCTTGTAAAACATTTATGATAAGAGGAATCACTTTCACCCATATTTTATTTTTCTTATTTTTATTTGATTTTACCTTGCGTTTTCGGATTAGGAATTTTGTACCGATCCTGGGTCCACAATGTGACAACTTTGCTCTCTTAATCCACCATTGATTTGGTTTCTAAACTAAGACCGCTTTAGAGGTTGTTGTGGAGCAAAAAATAATCAAGAAAAATATGAAGGCGACACGTGGATTCTAAGGTGAAAAGGACAAAATTACCCTCGAGGAACATCGAAATTCCTATGCGCGAGCAATGGACAATCATCCATCAATCAAGTCAAAAGTGCCCAAAATAGGTATTTATTTATAACCTATTTCATCCATCCTCATCAAATCTTCTCCACAAGGTAACCCCCAAATCATTCCTTTTTTATTATATTAATTAGCTAATTAATTGATTTATTATTCAATTAATTTGCAAATTAATCACAAATCATGAACTTCACCCACAAAACCATCCAAGTGGCCGGTCCATCTCCTCCCAAAGGGGCCAGCCACACCCCTTTATAAACACCCTCATTTTCTCCAAAGCCTAAGTTCTACACTCGCAAAATTCTCTAAAATCCCCAAACACTTTTCCCTCAAAATTCTAACTTTGGCATCAGAGGTTCTTTGGCCAAAGCGGGCCCCCCCCCCCCCCCCACCCAAAATTCATCGTGGATTTGTAGGTGCAATTTTGTCAAAGAACAAGGAGGAAGAAATTTGCATCCACAAATTGGTGCTTTCATTGAGAGTTAAGTCACACACTCATAGAAGACTCTCGCATCCAAGGTTTTTCGTATTCTTGTTTATTTGTAGATTTTTCATACATTCTTATTCTTGGAATTTTTATTTTTAAAAATTCTTCGATAAAACATAAAAGAAAAGTACAATGGCAAGAGATTCGAAAACCTCGATGAATGGAAATTCCAACGTTTAAGGATTAGGACCGCGGTGATCTACAAGGCTCAACACAACGATGAGTGGAACGGCACCACCCCCACAGGGCACCACCGTGGAAACCACCACGGCAGCCACCATCGGCAAGGCCCACAGCGCCACAACCATGGCCCAAGCCGTGCCATTCAAGCCCACACGGGCCCAAGCCCAAAGCGAGACGGCCAGAGCCACTCAAGCCCGACGCGAACCCAACGTGTTGCCAAGCCGAGCCCTAGCTTCGCACCCACATGCGCCATACGCCCAGCAGCCCACTCCCGTGGCCCAGCCTGCTCTCATGGCCTTCCAAGCAGCCCAAATTGGCCCAAGATTAGTTCAACCATCCCGACTTCAAATTTATGAGCCTAAAATCGAACCGAAGGCATTTTCAATTCATTTCTCCATGGATTTGATATTTCCCAACTCAAATCTCGCGCCCGGAGTCTACCATACTTTCATTGCTCAAGGAGATGCATTCATTCCAAGCTCTTCAAATCTGAATGGCGAACAACACTTGTCTCGACAAGTTATAGAGTTGACGAGGGCCCTTGCACAACAGACGACCTTGGTGAATTATCTCTTGCAGCGCATCGAGATGTAATGTGCCCCAAATGAGGTGTCCCGAAATAGGACAAGGGCAGACGAAGAACCTCTCCCGCAGCGTCCCAGCAAACAGTTACTCGACCAGCCACAAACCAAGCGTTCTGGCAGAGTACACTGCCGACTGGGCCCTCGAGATAGTGTATACTCTCGGTTAGGGCCATGGACGATCATACACTCACGGTTGGGACCACACTCCGATGAACAACATGGACAACCTTCCAGGCGAAGTGTTCATTCGCGAGGCTAGCAATGAGCATCATCCACCTCACATCAGAGTAGGCAACACGACGGACGGAGAGAAGCAGTTACTCAATCTGGCTCAAGTTCAACCGACAACCTGCAAAGAATTCTCTCGCCTGCTAGGAACTAACCACATGCAGCGCAACCGTAGCATAGACGAGCCGAGCACGTAGAAGAGCAGCCTAAACCAACAGGTCACGACTGGGGGCAATTGAGAGCTCTACTACCCCCAACAAAGGCAAGTTCATGAAGAAGTAGAAAGACTATTGACCGAGCGATTGCATGATTTCCAACGCAACGAGGTCACCGACGAGGCACTACAACGGGACATAACCAACATAAGCAGGTCACCTTTCACGGACAAGATTGAGCAGGCCGAGCCTCCACGCAAGTTTAGCATGCCACATTTTACGTCCTTCAAAGGAGATGAAAACCCGGAAATATTCTTGAAACATTACCGAAGCACAATGATCATCTACCGAAACAACGATGATCTCATGTGCAAGATATTCGCCACCACTCTACAAGGTGAAGCGCAAGATTGGTTTTACACCCTACTGCCACAATCCATCCAGAGTTTCGATGAACTTTCTTTGGTTTTCACCAAAGAATATTCATCATATCGCTCGATCAAGAAGAAGTCCAATCACTTGTTCAACGTCAAGAAGAACCGAAAGGAGTCGCTTCGCGACTATATGAAAAGGTTCAAAGCGGAGAATGCAAGGATAGTCGGATGCAACTACTCGATAGCCAAAGTAGAGGCTTCCAAAAAGAACTTCCAGCAGACCACCCGTTGTTCGAAAAATTGATCATGAAAGAATATCTAACTCTGGCACACTCTTTCACTCTGGCAAATAAGCATGCACTTTAGGACTAGGCTCATTCAAGGACTTGAAAAAGTATCCGACATCACCTTCTTACTATCCAAACCAGAAGCAGCGGATGAATTATTCACATGTTTGAAGATATCTGAAGCAGCAATAAGCTCTACCACCATACGAAAAGAGCTAGGGGCCCGACTACCTGTATTCCACAGTTCAAAACTACTTGTATTTCACAATTCAAAAGCTCTCTTCGATGCTGCCAGAAATTCAAAAGCTAACTTTGGCGACAGTTGTTGCAACTCGGAAGCTGAAGTTTTACCTTTAGACTCACGCATCATCCTCATGACACACTATTCCGCCCAATCCAAACACATGACGATAAAAGCGTAGACATTGGCGGAAACAAAGTTTTCTGATGAACGCAACAACTCGGCCCAAAAAGCATGCCAAGGGCAGACAAACACTAGAATGACACACTCGAAAGCAAGTTTTGTCCTCGTCGCCCCAAAAGATTCTACATAGGTGTAACATTTACCAGCAGTTGAGCATCGCCTGCTACGTGTAACAGGGCTACCCAACGACGGCTCCACAGCTCCTTACTGCGTCTTCACACCTAGCCTAAGTGACGCAATAGAGCAGCCTAACGACACCCTAGAGGTAGCCGAGCACTCCCTAGCTGCTCCTGCTTCACCTGATGGAGACCTCTGGCATTTGCATGTCAACGACGCATCCAACTACAAAGGTTTGGGAGTAGGCATGGTCCTTGTCACCCTAGACCGTTCGATCCCCGAGCAGTCGATCACTCTAGGCTTCAAAGCATCCAACAAGACGATCCTCGACTGCCTCAAGAAATTCCTCACCGAAGAAGGGAAAATGGCCAGACGAATTCCCCGGATACGTATGGGCATATCGCACCACCAAAAGACAATCAACCTATGAGATTCTTTTCTTTTTGGCATTTGATTCAGAAGCAATCATTCCTCCTAAATGTCACCATGCCAAGTAACAGCACTCTACTACAAAGCATTAAGCAGAACAGTAAGGAGATGGCCACAAGCTTAAATATGGCAGAGGAGAAGCGCGAGTGGACCATCACCCGCATCGCAGTCTACCAACAGCAACTTCTCTCCAGCTACAACAAAAGGGCCAAGATCCGACAGTTCTAACTTGGAGATCTAGTCCTAAGAAAAGCCTTCATCACTGCCCGCAAAGAAGGCTCCAAAAAGATGGATCCCATCTAGGAAGGTCTGTACAAGATCAGCAGAGTATGCGGCAATAGTAGCTACACACATGCCACCATGAACGATAAAGAAATCGAAAAGCAATGGAACGCCTACAATCTGAGGAAGTGCCATGTGTAACCTTCTGCAACACCAAAGCCCAAAGACTCAAGTAGCTTGACGGGCACCACCTCAACAGCCGATGACTATCTAGTTGTTATACAGTTTCTACCTTAAAGCTAAGTTCTCGTTCGTTTCACTCGTTTTTCAATGAGGAATTCAGAAGTATTCTACAACTTAGCTCGGCTGCATGCTTACAACAATTGATCACTCATGCACTTTAAAAGAAGATCGAGCCCTTTTTAGGGACTCATCACAGGAATTGCGCCCCTCGAGGAACTAACCATGTTCTCCAGTGCGAAAGGGTAAACCAATTCCCCGACACCTATATAGGTCTGCTCTCCAATGCGAGAGGATAAACTAATTGCTCTCCAGTGCCAGAGGGTAAACCAATTCCCTGACACCCACATGGGTCTACTCTCCAATGCGAGATTATAAACTAATTGCTCTTCAGTGCGAGAGGGTAAACCAATTCCCTGACACCCACATGGGTCTGCTCTCCAAGGAGGGATGATAAACTTAGGCCATCTCCAACCGAAGGGTCCAGAGGGCCAGAGGGCCGAAAATAGCCTGAAAACCGTCTCCAACCGAGGGCCCCACGAATCTGGGAGGGCCATAGGGCTCTGGAATCTGGGAGGGCCCCACGAAATAGGAAAGGGCTGGAGGGCTGGCCACTTCAGGCCAGCCAGGCAGCCCTGGGCTGGCTATTTTTTTTTAATGTTTTGTTATTCTTGTCGGTTATAACCAACAAAAATAATGTATATATATTATTAGTGTCGGTTATAACCGACACCAATGGCAATGTAATATAATAACAATTTGAATAATGCCGGTTATAACTGACACTAATTGTAATTTGAATTCCAACGGCTAGCCAGTCACTAGCCGTTGTATTCAATTTTTTTTTTATATTTTTTTTTTATGAATTTAAACCTTTTTTTTTTCTATGACTTCTATTTTACAAAATTTGTCTCAAATTTTTTTAAATTCTATTTTTTTCCTATATCTTATATTTTACAAAATTTGTTTCATATTGTTTTCATATAACTTCTATTTTACAAAATTTGTTTCATATTTTTTTCAAATTCCATTTTTTTTTCTATAACTTCTATTTCACAAAATTTGTTTCGAATTTTTTTCCTATAACTTCCTAAGCCATTATACAACATTAAATTAAATTAAGTAACATGAAACAACATTAAACAATATGAAACAACATTAAATAATATTAACCAACATAAAACTTAACCATTTAAGTTGTAGTTTTTAAATAATAAATTATGTTTGGCCTTATCGCCCTTTGGCCCTCGGTTGAAGACGGTTTTTTGTGACAGGGCTAAAACGAGACATCTGGCCCTTTGGCCCTCGGTTGGAGACGGAGGCAAATATGGCCCTGTACTGTTCATTAAAATATTAATATCTTGGAGAATCTTGGAGGGCCAAAGGACTTAAACGAGCCCTCTGGCCAGCCATCGGTTGGAGATGGCCTTACACTCCGAATATCTAGACATGGATGAGCTGGGCTGCCCCGGTATAACTAGGTGCACGATGGCTTGTGCCAGGATTCCTAGAAGTAGCCACAATAGTCTTTTTCAAGGCTTAGCTAACAGAAGGATTTTGGGTCTCATGGCCTAATTCGCGGGGAACCGGGCCTCAGAGACGGAGGAGGCACATTACGCAGTACGCCTCATGGATGGCTACCTTGGAACCCTAAAGCTACTACCGAGTGGACTAAGGTAGCCTACGGTTTCTGGAAGACTGTCTACGGCTTGCCCTTCGAGTAGTGAAGTCATGCTAGACTTATACAACCGCACATTCTTATGAAAGGATAAACAATCTAGAGTGCATATACGAAGCTTTATCCACTGCAGACATGCTACGTAGTCGATAAGCTTCACATCTGTCAAGTGCGGAACGACCTACACCAAGTCCCAAAGTGTTATGATACTTGCTACGCAACCTACGGAATTGGAGAAAGCCAAGGTTAACAGCCTAGTGGTCACGCGGACTTGTCTGCTTCTGTAGGTAAGGCATCCGGTTGCCGACCCTATGGCTAACAACTTTGCAAAATTCTACACCAACACATACGCCTGCATAGGCTACGCGGCCTGTCTATTTATAGAAAAGCAGCACACCTGCCACTAGTGTATAAAGTATAAGGTTAAGGCATGAACTAAAGAAGCGAAGATAGAGAAAAGCGAATGAAGCGAGTTTATAAAATTGTCTAGTAAAATTGATAAACGACTAGCAAATGCCAAAGAAGTTCAAGGAAAACAAGAGTAACAAGGAAAAAGAAAATCCTAAAGGTTACCTAGAAGACTACCCTTCAGTAGCTTGGACATCCCACGACTACTCGATCGCCAGACCTTCAGCAGCCGCAACGCTCCCAACAGCGGTACCATTGGACACTTCATCCCCGACTGCTCTACCTTGAGCATCAACCTCTCCGACTACTTCACTAATGGAGGCCTCAAAAGTAAAGGCAAGTAAGCCTTCTGGAGAAATAGAGAAGGTTTCGAAGTCTTCCCAGCAAACTCGAAGCTAGATGGCCTACCAAAGAGATGATCTACATAACCCAGCTTGTAGAAATCGGCCTGACTTTAAATAAACAAAGCCTCAAGCCTAACCTTCTCACCTTTCAGCTGCTCCCTCTCCTCAAGCAGACCAACACAGACGCGTTGCAACTCATCCACTTATTTCTTCAAACTTTCGTTGATCTTCAGTGCACCTTGGAGTTCCAACACTTGGGGTTCAAGCTTATCAACAACCTTCTTGAAATGGATCACTTAGTTATAAACAGTAATCAACTCTTCATCCTTTGCATAAACAGTGGAATAAAGCTCAGTAACGGCACGCTCAAGATCTTGAATCTGAGGTATGTAACATCCGATCTCCTTATCTGCACTTTCATACTTAACTTGGATCGTGTCAAGCTTAGCCTTCAAGTCAATGATCTTTTGGCGAGCGGTCTCAAGCTGCAGAGAAGTGAGGGCAGAGATAGACCCCTTCAAAGCGACGAGCCCAAATTCCAACCTCTTAATCTTATCGGCAGAAAAATAAGCTTCGACTGCCATAGCCATTGCCACCTCATTGGTAGTCTTCGTATCCTTTTGGTCAATGAGCATAAACTCGACTGCCAGAATAGTCGTCTTCCGCATCATGACAAGTAGGGCAGTCTTCCTATACTCGATTGTATGCTTTGCAAAGGAACTTGGTCAAACAACCCCTCTAACGCCATCAACAAACTTGGCACAAGCGTCTATGTTTTCAAGCATATATGGTTTCAAAAACGTACAGATCTCAGCAGCCTCCCCAGAAGCAGGCTTAGTGGATTTCTCACAGCTGCCCACGCGAGCAGTCTCCTCCTTCCCAGCAGGCGAATCAGTCTCAGCAGAAGGGGGAGTGGGCCTTGGCTCCACTTTAGCAACAGAGTCCACCTTATTACTCTTCATGATAACAAGCCTCTCCAAAGGTGAACCAGACTTAGCTCCCAATGGACGTTTTGGTACAAACTTGGCCACTGGGGGCATCACAAGACCTTCACGGTGTGCAATCCTATCAGCAATGGCACTAGCCATTCTCGACATGGCAGGCGCCACAGGGTCAAATCTAGCAGCCTCATTTTTCTTCCCATTGAAAGAAGTCATGTCAATCACAGGCCTCTCGGCAGCAAGCGGACCCTCATGAGCAGCGGAGGAAGTCTTCAGTTTTTCTCAACCGACATATCTTGAGCAGGTGAGGAAGATCTCTTCCTTCCACCTTCATTCATAGTAGGCTCACGACAGCGATCAGACGAGGCAATGCATCCGCCTTAATCCTATTTACCTTCTCTTTCGGGAACAAACCACATTTCTCCCAACAAAGAGGACTAAGCAGCCAATGTCGTTCACGATACTCAACAGGGAAGCTCAACCCATGATGGATTTTCCCTCATTTTTTTCTCTCGGACCAGCAGGCAGGAGGCCTGCATGCCCAGCATTCCAGTAGCCCATGAGGCCCACGACCTTCTCATTTCTCTTAATCATCAGCATAGCCAGCGTCAGGTCCAAGAGCCCAAAGAACATGAGCCATGCGACTCGCCTAGCACTACGCCCCAGCGCCACAATCCACAGCCCTAAAGCCACAAGCAAAGTTCCCTGCCACAACACCCCATCGGTCCATGCCGAGCCAACTCTTGGCCCCTGCCAGCCTACGGGCCGCACCACCCAACGGCTGCCCCACGGTAGCACTATCTAAGAAGAAGACAAGGAAAATTAATTTTTTCTTACCTCGGTACAGCACAGAGAAGACGAAGAAAGCAACGAAAGACGGTCCTTTGCACGGGCAAGTGTACAAGATTGCTAAGGGAGGGGGAACAAATATCTTCTACCTTTCTCTCTCTTGTAGGGTAGAATAGATTGCTCTCTAAAATTGATTTAATCATCTACTTAAGGTAGACTTAAATAGACTTTAGAAGTGATTTATTTCCTTTTCCTAGAAGGATATAATTTCCTATTAAAGAGGGAATCTACATCAAAACAGGAAACAATTCTAAGTTTCCCAAAGCAAGAAGATCTCTACACTCGCTGCCCTTTTCTGCGAGCAGCCCAACATGTGTGGGGGCATTTGTGGAGCCAAACATAATCGAGAAAAATATGAAGGCGACACGTGGATTCTAGTAAAAAGGACAAAATTACCCTCGATGAACACCGAAATTCCTACGCGCGAGCAGTGGACAATCATCCCTCAATCAAGTCAGAAGTGCCCAAAATAGGTATTTATTTATAACCTATTTCATCCATCCTCATCAAATCTTCTCCACAAGGTAACCTCCAAATCATTCCTTTTTTATTATATTAATTAGCTAATTAATTGATTTATTATTCAATTAATTTGCTAATTAATCACAAATCATGAACTTCACCCACAAAACCATCCAAGTGGCCAATCCATCTCCTCCCGAAGGGGCTGGCCACACCCTTATATAAACACCCTCATTTTCTCCAAAACCTAAGTTCTACACTCTTGCAAAATTCTCTAAATTCCCCAAACATTTTTCCCTCAAAATTCTAACTTTGGTATCGGATGTTCTTCGGCTAAAGCCCCTCTTCATCGTGGGCACGTGAGGCTCTTAGCCTTGACCTAAGGTATTATTTGTTTTGTAGGTCCAATTTTTTCTAAGAACAAGGAGGAAGAAATTTGCATCCACAATTGTTCTAGAGAAAGAAGTGATGACGAGTTGCTCTTCCTTGATAGGGATTAGGGGTTTTAGCTGTTATTTTTTAATTATTGAGTAATTGTCTGTATTGGATCAGGCTTCCCTTTGTTTATCTTGAGCTACTATTACTGTTGTTTTTGTGACCTGTTTATTTTATGAAATTTCTATGATGCACTATGCGCACTAGAGAAAACGTCATTTATTTTTTTATATTGTTTAATTCCTCAGTCCTGGATCTGTGATATTTAGATGGACTTAATATATATGAGTTGGGAACTTAGCTATATATTTTATATTTTGTTAGAAAAAATACGGCCAAGTACTACGGTTTATGGTATTTCTATTATTATGACTTGCTCATTATAAGGCTTAGCTCAATTTCTACCTCGTACTGTAAAAAAAATCATATGGATAATGCTAAAAAGACTAAATTTATAGACAGAATTTTAAAAACTAAAAGATATGAAAGTTGATGATTGATTTATTACTTAAAAGTTGATAAACGTGTTCATCCTTATCGGTGACACATAATTTAATTTGTAAATTTTATTTATAAATTTAGTTTCTTAGCATTACCCTAAAAAGAAATCTCTCATTCCTTACTTTTAAGGTCTGCTTGTACTTTTACTACTTTTAAAGTATCGAATGTGGTTTTTTCTTAAAAAAAAGTGTAAGGCAAGGAAATAAGAGTTTATTAAATTGCAGGCTAACTGAGTAAAACAAGGGGTTCAACTGAACCACACTTTGCAAAAAACCTCGGTAATTAACCTCACTCCATTACATATAAATATACATATATGTATATACTCATTCGCAAGCATAACACCAAAACCGCGTACAAAACTTTTTTTCGTTTTCTCATGTATCATCATCACTCACACAACTTCAACTGCAGTACCAGCGCAATGCAAGCCTGCAGGCATAGCCGCCTCCAACAAATCAAAGGTCAAAATCGAGGCCTTAGGCTTCGGCGGCCCGTGCGAAAATCTGACAGGCAACGACCCTGGCGTTGAGCGCTCCAACGCCCCAAACCACTTGGCTTGCACGTACTTGTGCTTCCTCCATGGTCCCAAGTGCATTTTCTTCTCCTTCATACATGTTTTGGCAGCGCAGCATAAAATCTTGATCAAAGCTCGTAGTCTATCGGCTTTTCCAACAAACACTTCAGGCAACCAGCTAATCAATCTGTTGTAGTTTTCGCTAGCTCTTGCCATCTCGAACTCAGCTCGGAAATTTAGCTCAATTACAACCCTAATGTCCCCTCTCTTTGAACTTTTGTCCAGCACTTCCAAATAAGTATGCTCCCCTGTTAATTAACACAAAAACACAATATTTAATTTATTAAATAGTTAAGAAAGAAAAACAAAATCAATTAGCATGTATATATTTCCAGCCAACCCCATTTTAAAATCCTGGGTTCGTGCCTGATTCGAAAAACAAGAAAGGTAATAGCTAGGTTGGATTGTTTGAGGGTACCTGCTGGGGCATTTGTTGAGCTTCTCCACTTAGACTTGCAAATGGCACAATTGTATCCAGAATCAATTAGCCGTTTGCATATTTCGGTACGCAAACATTTCCGGCAACCTCCGGCCACAGGTCTCGAGCAAACGCAATATTCTGCGGTTGATGAATTTATTTCCCTTAATGCTTCCTTGGTGGCTTGTCGAATTTTCGATTCAACACTACTGGTCTTGCACAATGTTGCCTGCAATTCCAAATACCATATATTGGAACAAAAGTCGATATTTGAAATTTATTTACGAAATCAATCAACAAAATTGATTTTTACATATCATTTTTAATTTCTCATATATTCCTGTTTATTTGAGGTTATCGGATTCGATAAATCAAAAGGAAACAACGAAGATGATTAAACAGGGGTGTGTACGAATTGACAAAGTACCTGCAGAAGTTGGTCTTGTTCTTCCCAAAATGCCTTGTTCTCTTCCACACTGCAAGAATTCTCGTCATCTTCATCGGAGCCAGAGGTAGTATTCTCCGGCGACACCTCGACTTCCTCAATGAAACCCAGAACCATGTCGGCTAGACTTACAGTTGTACCGGGAAATTCAAAAATATCGACGGAGCTCCGGCGAATCACCGGAATTTTAACCATTGCTCCGGCCATATTCTATTTGTAGAATCTCCCTCTCCTCCTCCCTTCACTTGGTTGTGGCTAAAAAGGATGGTTTGGGGATCCCAATTGAAATCTGTGGTCTATTTTATAGCCAGGAGGATCTGGTCGGATGCTCTTTACATGGGTCCCACTCGTCCGACGTGGACTAACAAGACGCTGCGAACATGAAGATTTTGTCGTTTTACTTCTTCCGTTTGTTGGGTGGAAGTACTCGGTGTATTTCGGGTTTGGACAGCTGGATTCCACGTCATCTGTTAACCAATAAGGTTTGAGCTTCAAGCCCTTAGACTTATCCTTTGGATATTTTCGAATATTCTAATCTTGCATTTTTCGTATTTTTAGTAATTTAATAATAGTGTGTTTTTATCATGATTATTATGGTGCTTTTTTGGAGGTTTTGGTCAACACTCCGACGCTTTGAGGTAAAATCTGACCGGCGGTCAGCTGGGCAGCGGAGCGGGCACGATGAAGTACAAAATACACGTGCCATATTTAAGGAGGTTGATGCCTTACCTAATCTTATCTGCTTTAAAGTTGATCAATGTTGATATACTAATAGAGAGATTGGAATGAATTTCACTATGATATCTCATGCCACATATACCGTTATGTATAGAAGTAATTTTGGAATGCGTTGTTCTTCTTCGTAAGGAGGTTTTTCTAAGATTACAAATGAACAATAATAGAAAATAAATCAAATCAAATATTTGTGCATAAGATAAACCACGGTGCAGCTGCTGGTTTTATTATTAGAAATGAAAATAGAAATCCTATTATTGTGGATGCTCGATGCCTGGGGGACAATACAATCTCAATTGCGAAAAGCTTAGCCCTTAGAGATGCCCTTTGGATTGCTAGGGGCAAAGGATTCAGGAAAATTCTTGTGGAAGGCGATTCTAAACTAGTGATTGACACGATTGTGCTTTGGAGATTGAAGTCAATCATGGACGATATTAAGAGATTGGCGGGACCCTTTGATGAGATTGTGTGAGATCATATTCTCAGAGAGGCAAACTTTCTAGTTGATGACACTAGCAGCACTGTGTTTCAATATAATGGTCTACACAGTTAGGACAGATCTCTACCCCAAATTGCTCATAGAACGTTTTTATTCGATTGTATGCAAACTAGTTGTTTTCGGGGTCACTCTCTTTAAGGTATGCTCTTTTTCATCAAAAAACAAAAAAGGAAACCTTAGATCTAAGTCAAATTAAATCACTCAAATTTTTAATTAAATAAAAAATTTCTAAAATACTTTCTTTTATATTTTTCAACATCACTTAATCAAGTTATTCAAAATGTTTCGTAACAATTAATTCGTTTTAGGCATGTTATTCTCGTCTTAAAGTTTCAAACCTTAGTAAGCTTTGAGTTTGTTCGAATATTCCAAAAGTGTGCTGCAATTGATTCGTGGGAACAAGGATAATTAGCATAGAAAATTAAGTTAGGGAAAGTAGCATCTAATTTCGTATCATGAAACTATACTATCCACTTTCTCTTTCTTTATTATTTATTTTCTTATAAAGGAATAGAGCAAGCATTATCAACGTGAATAAAATACTACTAGTTGGTCTTTTTGTAATCATATTATCTTTTATGTATCATGAGCAGTTCGAAAAATTAAGAATGACTTAAACAGTGGAATTCTGGTCTAGTAAAATAATGATATAGGATGAGATTAATACGTGACATTATGTTACTATGACAGTGTGTTTGATTTATCTAAGTTGTTCATTTATTCTGAAGTTGATTTATCTGAAGTTGTTCACTTATCTTCAATGTAACAGAAAATTTAGTCAAGGATTTTATTTAACAGCAAGTGGTCTATTACCACAGTGCTAGAAATGAATTGGGCCTTTGCATTTCGGTGTGGGTTCGAACTTCATCGGTTTCCTAATCTAACATCTAATCATTAATACTATCGTCTTATCAGGATTATAAAATAATAAAAAAAAGATTTTAGATAACAGGTTGTGTTGTGTGAATGCAAAGCCTTTCGCAATTCCTGATACCGAATTTATTGGACATGTCTAAAATATGAAAAGTGGGTACAAAAGAAGTTTGTTGCCTTCTTCAGCGGACCCAACCGAAAAACAATTAACAAAGAAATTCTGATCCAATTCAATGTACCAAATTTTGTTGGACGAATATATAACTAAAATTTGCAAGGTGGATTCATGTATAAGTTTCCTTTCACAATTACCAGATTTATTTTTAGACCTTTTGGATAAAATAGTTCATGAAACTAACATAAATCCTTACTTTGGTCATTGACAATAAAAACCGATAGAAGTGGTCTTTGATTTGCCCACCATAAATTATTTTGGACATCCATGAAAAATCTGTCAATATTTTCATTAAATTGTCACGTGAACGATCATGTAACAACTTTTTAAGGGTATTTTTATCAAACTAAACCTCATATTTAATGAGGATATTGACATTTTTTTCACGAAATGATTAAAACGATTTTCGGTGAAAAAATTCAGAGACCACCACTTCTATCGATTTTCATAATCAAAGATCAAAGTGAAGAATTATGCTAATCTCATATACTATTTTTGACTAAAAAAAACTTTATTTTTATTGTCACCAAAACCCATCATAACCCGGGATTTGAGCGGTACCTGAAATTTAAGAAGTGGACGCAAATAGAAAATTCCCGTCGCAACCATACCTGAAAATTTGAACTTCTGTTGCCAAAGGTGAAAAAACTGCAAATACCCAAGTAAAGTCAATTCGAGAGTTGTTTGTAGCTCAGTCAAACACCAAATTTGGCACCAACTACCAGCTATGGTCAACGAGATATGCAAGTTTGGGTCTCAAAAATTGAACCGATTCATAGTTCTATCGTGCTTATCGATGTCAAACTGCCAAACTTAGTTGCATGATAGGCTTAAAAATTGATGATAGTAACTAATAATACTAGTTGCAAATTATGATGTCAATAAAAAGCTATCAATGGCAAGAGGGTGGGTTAACAATATATCAGTTGCGCAAGCGACCCTCTACCATAGTGGTAAAGATGAGTGTTGCATTTGCATTACTGTGTGAGTTTGAATCCCGTCGGCTTCCTAATCTAACATGTAATCTAACAAATCTATCATTTAACAAAAAAAATGATATATCAGTTGCTAATAGGGTCATTAACTACTGATGGGAGATGGATTACATTAAGCGAGGGCATTGGAGTAATTGTGTCCCAAACCAATAATGTAATATCACATATAAAGCTAAAAACGCATGGAGAAATATTATAAAATTGGAATACCGTCACTTGGACATCTCTGTTCTATGTACGTCTTTCTTAAGCCAGGCTTTTATCCACTGATACTAGGTAAATATAATGTCAATCTCTATTTTTTTTCCACTACCACTGTGGTCTTGGTATTCCTTGTTAGGTCTCAAGTTCAACTCACATAACGAGCTTGATACCTAATTATAATTCACTTATTGTGTAGCTTAGCCTAAATACTAATTCTCCCGTAGTAGAATATCATTGTATCAAAGAAGACATTGGGTTCTATTTTTATGTATTCTTGTAGCGAGTCTAATTAATAAAATTTAGACATTCAATCTAATATGTAATACTACTTCCAATTAACTTCGAGTGTAACACATAATGTAAGATTTCCATATAGTTTCACGCATAAAGATAGTAGATTTTCCACCTTATAAAAATAGTTTGGTTAATTACGTTTTACACCCTTTAAGTTTGTAGTGATTTTTAAAATTGGCCATAAAATTTTCAATTTTCTCATTTTGCATATCAATTGTGCCTTTGTCTTCTTAATTTTATGATAATTCATTAAATTAATGACGTAGTTACCTTGAGACCTTTGTATGGCTAAGGTGTTGACAAAAAAAGCTTGTCAATTTAATGGAGATTTAGACATTCAAAGAGACAAAAGGTGTAAATTAATAAATTTTCAAAACTTCAGGTGCAATCTAAGAAAATTGAAACCTCATGACCCATTTTGAAAACAACTTTAAACTTGGAGAACCCAAAGAAGTTACACACACACTCACACACACACACTATCTTATTGTATACTAGACTCTTGACACACTTGTATTTTTGTATTCTTCTAATTTTTTATTCGAAAAAAAATCATTTAGTATCTATTGTTTCAACTCGTATTTTTGTATTGTTTTAATTTTTTTTTATTAGAAAAAACTCATTTAGTATCTATTGTTTCAAATACAAAAGTTAACATTATTAGCATAAATTGGGGGTGGTTGGAGGACTGTGTGGAAGGATGAGCTATTGTGTGACGGGGGAAGGGTCGAAAGGTCAAGAAATGGGTAGTGATAGCTGAGATCTTTAGGGTTTTCATTGTGAGTGGCAGGGGAGGTCCCGCGGGGAGGGGAGGCTTGGCTGGGTGCTGGGTGCTGGGTGCTGGGTGCTTGGGGAGGGTTTTAAGTTGGGGGTGTTGGTGTTTGAAGAGATGGGGTGGCCGTAGCTATTGCTTCTTCTTTCTTTTTTTTTCCTGTTCTTTTTCTTTTTAGGTGTAAAAAGAGAATTGTTGCCTAGAGTCGGAATTTCAAGATAAAATATGATAAGTTGGGTTTAGAAAGAGAATAAAAATGTCTAAATAAATTTCCCTATAAATACAATAAAGTATCCCATAGATGAGATATGGCCTTCCCATAATGGTTGTTTAATGTTCTGGTCAAGGATGTGAACATTTCTATCTGAAATAATATCTTCTAGTGTGATGCTGTTTTTTACGAAACATAGAGCTTTGTTCTTGATATCTAATTTCCGCTTTCCGACTTTCTCTTCGATCTATTTTACTAACTCTGTTCTGCTATCTGACCTACATTAGTCATTGGGTAAATAATGAGACCATCTAGAGTTAAACCAGGAAACCAACCTTGATAGAATAATGGATGCCTGATATTTTACTCACTTGTGGAAGTGATAGATGCAAAAGCATATTGTTGGCCAGAATTTCACTTTCAGTCAATTCAAGGAGGCCACAATTTATCTTAAGAAAACGAGACAATGGAAAATGAATGGAAAAGTGTTGGGGCAGCGTGGAAAAACGTACAAAACCAATAAAGTAGAATTATATAAAACGAAGAACTTGATGAGTACATTCCTAATATTAAATATCTTCTTGGTAGGTTGTGAATCCTGTGAATCTGGATTAGGATTGATGCTATCATCCTCTGTATAAATAATAGAAAAACTAATTAAAATGGTTTGAAAACTTTGAGTTTTAACGATAAGGACAAAATAAAAGGTAAAGTGAATAGTACCAGGATTGATTTTTTAGTGTAAAAATATGATTTTTCGTTAAAATAAACAGTACCGAGAGCTTTTCGTTAAAGTTCTAATAAATAATTGATGTTTGTTTAAGCATATTGCATATGATTCGCATTCGCATTCGGGGAATCTTGTATGGCATTTGGCATGTATCAGCCAAGCTGCCAAGGCGTCCTACATTCCTGTTTCCTGTGCAAAACAATTACCATCCTTCTCGGTGGTTGATGTAACAGATAAGAAAGACTTTGGCTGTTCAAGGACTGACAAGGAATTCCTCCTCAAAATATGTCATAACCTATTTACGAAATTTCGTGTTCGTCGTGAACGAAATAGTTTTTATTATGAATCACTATGTAAAAATTTATCTCTACAAAACATCAATTAAATCTAAGATTGTTTGGTCGTCGAATTGTATAAAAACAGATAGATGAATTAGGTAAAAAAGTTACAAACCTTGTATCTATTTGCTACAATTAATTGACTAAACAACCTTAATTTTAGTTTTTTTTTTTTTTTTTTTTGTAAAGATAATATTTACAATGTGAATTATAATATAAATAATTCTGATCATAAGCACGAAGTTCTAAGGCGAAATTTCTCCTAAACATTAAAGAGCCAAGCTCTTCTAAAAAAATCTCCCTTCCAAGAACTAAAATCACAACCATCCACAGGTGAATTGATATAGACATTTTACGTTTTTTGTTGGCTGGAGAGCTTTATAATAGACATTTTTTTTAGGGAATGTAAAATGAACGGAGGTGAGCCCTCCAATTAAATAGAGAAAAGTAAATGAAATTTCAAATTTATATCTCTCACATTGGTGTAAACTCACATGTGAAAATATGAATGAGATGTAGATGTAGATGTAGTCTTTGCATCTCAAATTTGCATCGCACCATTCAAAATGCTTTTATACAAGCCTACTCTTACAATGTGTAACATCGGCAGTGGTGAGCATCGCAAACTCCAATTAAAAGATATTGCGTAAAAAACTAATCATCAATTTATAATACATGACATTTTTTTTAACTATACTGTTCTACCAGTATACAATGTTAGGCGACAGAAATAACTCGTATAAAGTTTTCTCCTATGCGATTGATTCCAGCATTTCTTTTCTTTTCAGGTACAACCAAATTATGAAAACAAATCATTGCGATGCAAATTAGATCAGTTTTAGTTCCTTTAAATTTTTTTTGAGTATATATTCTCTTTCATATTCTGGTAAAAAGTGCGCATAAACAACTTTTATTACTTTGATCATGTAGATTAATATAGAAAATGTAAAAGAACAAACAACCTTTTCTTTGTCTTCACAAAAGAACATATTTTACTTAAAATAAACAGATACAGATCTAATCATATCTATGACCATTATAAATTCGTTTAAATCAACTTTGCCTAATTTACTAATAATAAAACAGAAAATTCATCTGTTGTCAAGTCGATATCTTTCTGCACTTTTTGACAGCTCAGAGAACTAATTTTTTCCTTTTACCACAAACAGATCCCTATCTAACAGTTCTCACATGTAACTAAGATATAATCATAATAAATCCCTATCTAATGGTTCGCGCTTGTAATTAAGATATAATCATAATAGTTTTACTTGTTTAATAAACATTTATCACGTGTTAAAAGGGTAAATTATTGTCTTGCAGACATTTACCATGTGATAAACTGATGACTTGAGAGAATTTCTCGTTACATGGAACGCACAGCTAGCCAACTTGCAACTCAAAGAAATCTAATAAGATAAATTAAAATTAGATATACAGTATCCATAAACACTAGACAACTGCTAGAGTACATATATGATTTGCTAATTTTTAAAGGAAACCTTAAATTAGGATTAAAGATTTGTTTTACTGGCCATGTCATAGGATCCACAAACTTTAAGCATCATTAATTGATAAGCATGAACTAAGAGCAGGATCATTAATTTACTTTATTTACCCTTTTCTACTCTTTATCTACCCTGCTTTACTATTCAGACAAACCTTCATGTCTTTCCAGCAGAAGGCTTTGGGGTGTATAATTAACCAACCATGGCATCGACTGATTTTGTGACCGGAAAGTTGATCCTATTGCTGAATTTTGAAGCATGATACCAGAAAAAGACACAGCTGTATAGTCCGTGGAAGCCTGCTGGTACATGATAACAAGTGATTTTAAATAAGTTACTGACACAGTGACTCAAGGTAATGAAGGGTAAAAAGTGTAAATGAAAGTCTGAATCAAACACCACTACTTGATCACTACGGCCCATTTGGTGAGCCGATTAGGACAGGTTGTGGATATTTAAAATGGACTTGAGTCTAAGCAGATGTTTGATGCCTTGATGGGTTTAAAGAGAATCACGGACGGCATTCCTATTTTGGATCCAAGTCTGGAATATCACCGGATTCATAACCTCTCCGTTGTCATGGGTTATGAGTCCAATGCGCCTTCTCCATCTGCAACCTCCGGCCGTCAACTTCAGAAGATTGAGATAAAATTTCAAAAGATCGATGGTGGGTCAGGGTTACGAGCGGTATGACGGGCCGCAAGGGGCGTAGAGTTGTTTACACCAAATATTAGGCAAGTATCTCAAAATATCTCTTCCAATCCTAAACGCGATAACCTATCATGTTCTTGGCCACCAAACGATGCCTATATGTTTATTATATTTACCACTACAAAAAATAAAAAATAACTGAAAAGATGGCCATAAATTGACAGGTTCCATTTGCTTAATGAACAATCATTAAACTTGATAATAATCAAACGCAAAAGTGCAGACAATATTGATATTGTCCACACTGACACACACATTGATGATAATAACAAGTTTTATTTTTATCCCAAATAATTGATTTAGAAATTATTAAAAGATTAACTTTCACTCTCTAGATGCTTTAGCTTGGAAGTAACTACTTTCCCATGTCTTAAAAAATCAAATCACATCATACAGGCTGTGCTGTTAACCTCCTTTACATGACAAGCTGCAAAAAGGCCACTGCAATTCAATATTTCCAGGAGACTTTCGCAATTACTTTAAATTCTCTCAAAACATTTTACATACAAAATTGAAATCCTGCTGTTAGTTTTTTCTGATTCATACCCTTCACATCAGCAGAGTAAACCTACATAGTAAAATTACAATAACTTTATCCTACTGAAATATTAAAATCAAGATTCTAAAAGTCGCTAGGCGCTAGTTGGGCAGCGGCTAGGCAAGACCTAGGCCTGCCTAGGTGAACTAGGCGGATTTAAGTAAATCAATCATATTTCGTGTAAATAAGTGTCTACTTATACTTGAAATATATATAATTTCATCATAAACTACAAAATAGAATGCATATATATTATGAAGTATTGGAACATAATGAAAACATGTGAAATAAGGATACAATATGTGTTCATTTAAGTATGCAACAAGTCTCTTACAATTTATTAGAAAAAAAAAACAAAATGCAAAATAAAAGTTATCTATTTTTTGTCTAAGTGAGTTGCGACCTAGGCGTATGTTTAAGCGGGTCTAGACGGTTTAGGTGGGAGCCTAGGCGGTCTAGGTGGGTACCTAGGCAGTCTAGGCGGGTACCTAGGCGGTCTAGGCGGTGCCTCAATAGATCTAGGCGCCCTTAGCATTAATCAGGACGGTGGCCAGCCGTCTAGCGGCTAGGCGGGGATTTGTACGTAGAACAGTGATTAAAATATGTAAGAAAATCGATCTAAATATATCGGTGCATCATGTACTAATGCTCTCTAGTTAACGAAGATTGGGGACAGAGTAGTCATATTTCATTAGTTGTTTTGTGATATCGTTTTAAATTGTTCACTCTTAATTAATTACAACAAGCAGCCCTAACTGAGAATCATACGAATCAAGACTATTTAGCTGCCTAGATAGCACTGCATACGATTGCCATCTCTGTGTCTCAATGTTTAGCAGCGACATGCTTACTTTAGTTAGGATGTCGAACTCGAAACATACTAGTATTTAGTAGTAATCCTATCAGCAGGAATGAATTCCTAATAACCAATCAAATGTTTCATCACACAACTGTCAAACACGACGGCTACAAATTGACAAGAAAAGTTAGCCGTTTAAATAAAAAAAAAAGGTTGTTTAAATAACTACGAGGATGCTGGAATATCCATAGTAACAAAGTCAGGTTATCTTTCTTGGTATTGAACTTGAGATGCCACACTTCTTTTTTTTCTTTTCAATACCGAACGTTCCCAATAATTAATTTTAGAGATTATTTACCTTTCTGGAAGCCAGAACTTCAAAACGGAAAATGAAAGATAATGAATGCTTGGTAAAGTGATCATACATTTGCAGTAAGCCTGCAATAGTACAATCAGATAGCATGCTAACAAGTACATTTAGGTCTTATGAAAACTAACAAAAAATAACTGTAAAATTGTATTTCTTCTCCTAATTTGTTTTTGAGTGCTTAGCAAGTTGATATAATTGATCCCATGATAATCTGAAACCAAAGGAAAGCTTACATCATCAACAAACCAAGATACGCATCAAAAATTTTAACACAAAAGTGCCAAAAGAATAATACTCTGATGTATTGGGAAAAACTTATCTTCAAGGAGAATAGTTAGGGTAAAACAAAGGTATCAATCCAAGAACTGACTGTAAAGAGCATTCTCTAATTTAAAATTTGAAAGCTCGCGAATGAGTAGACGATGACAGATTCAGACTAATCATGTTCTAATTATAACTATTTGTAAAATATATGTTGTTGAAAGAAGATGCAGCAATTAAAAATACAACTTGGCTACTGCAGATGATGCAGGGAAAGAGACGTTGATCATTTTCAGTAGTTGTAAATGGTAGCATGTTGTGCACCAAAATTGGCGCACAATTAAGTTTCACCAACAGTTGCTGAAAAATAGAAAAAAATTCGAAAGCTCTTTCGAGCATTTGTAAGAATAAGGACCGCATTAAATTCCATACAACATGAAAAACTTCAACATTATCAGGTCTTCACAGGATGAAATATCTAAAATGGTTTCCAGGAGAAAAATAAAGTCATCGCAATGTTTGACCCGAAGTAACTGTCTCCTAGTATCTATGGTCTCGTTTGGTACACGTGATTAGATTGGAATGGATAAGACATTATTTTAAAGGTATTTTGAGAGAATACATGAAAAAAACTGTGACCAACTTAGAAGTAGGATGATGTAGGCCTGTCACCAAGAATTTTTGGCATCTCACCAAAATAATCCCATCGCACGATAAGAATTTCAATCTCAGGAAACAGAACTTTTCTATTAATAAATTATTTATTGTTTTTTATTACTGAATTACAAGGATACTTATAATGCCTTAAACCTAAAGAACGCAAGAAAGTAAACTTATTATAGGAAAGAAATTCCAATCCAAAATAGAATACGAAACTAAATCTAAACCTAATCAAACTGGAAAGAATCTTAAACCTTATAAAAGTAGGAAATCAAAAGAATAAAACCGTAGTGATTAAAAGACTTAAACACCCATTGATTTAGGCCAGCCTTCACTTTGGTTCCGCATTATAGGAGAATGATTACTCAAGAAGATAAGTTATCCATTCCAATACTCCCCTTAATGGGAGGATTAGGTGGAAGAAGTTTTATTCATGTCTAATCCTCTCACAATGAAAAATCATTCTCATTTACCTTCAATATGCCTTGAATGTCCAGGATTATCTCTTCCAATCCAATCATTTCTACCAAACATGACCTATCTAGGTCCACTTAATAGCTGATTATTAAAATTCTTCTAGCTACCTAGGGTGGGATCCAACTGATGTAAAATTAAGAAATTACAAGTACAAAGCTAGCAGAAGAAGCATGCATTCAGAAGATTATTGAAGGGGAAAGTAATGGATTACCAAGCACTCAATAAGCTCACGAAGATAGGACTCGTTTGGTGTTTAGGATTGGATTGAAATGGATAATTCACTCCATTATATTCCAAGGTATTGAAGCAAGAAATGAAAAAAATGGGTCCAACTTATTGCTCATTAAGGAGGAACCTTATCCATTCCAATCTCTCACAAAATGTTAGGCATTAAAGGGGATAAGTTTCCTTCATGTCTAATCCATTTCAAATCCCCTCAAAATGATCATTTACCTTTACTTTCAATACACCTCGAAGATACTGAGTTATCCAATCCAATTCAATCCTAAAGACAAAACGAGACCAATGATGTATTATTACAAAAGACATGAAACTACCATGCATTCCAAGTGAACGTCCTACATTAACAGTGAGAGAAGAAACACTTTCAAAAAACCATGTTCTCCAACCATGCATTCATTCTACTTGTAAAACTCAAAAAACCCAAATGAGCCCACATTTTGAGCAGCAACCGCAAACAATCTACACAAGACAAGAATTTCCAGGTGGCAAATCAAACAAGACATTTCCAACAAAACATCATCAACAATGGCAACCCATACACACAACTTTCAAAATGTTCTAAAAGACCGAGACCATCTCCAAAGCAATTGGTACCCAGGTTTGAAAACTTACCATTGATCTGACCAAACACAATTTGTTCAATGCAAAATGTCGGAAGTTGGGATTGAGGGATGCCTGTGTTTGGTTTTGAAGTTAACGGGGATACCTAAAAAACCAAAAAGGTTTCGGGCTGTTTGGATTCTGTAGAAAAACAGATTGGGATGATAAAAAACGAACAAATGCACCAGCCGGGAATCGAACCCGGGTCTGTACCGTGGCAGGGTACTATTCTACCACTAGACCACTGGTGCTTGTTGAACGTTGTCTCTTCAAATCCGCATAAGAGGGAATGTATACTTAAGTAAAGTTGATAAAAATAATAGAATTCTCTTCTTTCATTTAAGGTCAATAAAAATAATTTTCCTCACCAATTAAGGTCAATTCACTTGTTCTAAAAATGGGAGGTTAACAAAGGACCAATGCAGTTAACCCTGGAAGGATGTAATGAGAGGGTGAATGTGAAAAGAAAACAAGAAAAAAAAAGAGATTTAAGTCATTTACCCAAAAAATGCATTACGTCCACTGAGGATGTATGTTACAGATTTGATGTGTGTTACAAGGATGCTCAACACAAGGTAACAAATATCTCTTGAGGATCCAACCCTTTCTAAGGAGTGTCCTTCCTCTTTATATAGGCATGTCCTAAGCCCAAAAGGTCTTGGGCCTCAATTCTCGGACCGTCCTACTTGGTGAGTGGGTTGCAGATGTGGGTTCTGTTGCAGGTTATCTCTCTTGTGAGCGAACGACACACAAAGTGTATAGAAGACATTTGATTAGGTATACTCCTTTGGTTTCTGCGTCGAAAGTAGCCAAACCAAGCGCTTGATTTTGTTAGTCCCCGGAAGCGGTCGGAACGTATTTTAAGTTGAGCACTCGCTTCTTTTGGTCAGTGATGAGGATTGATAGTTTAATGGTTAAGGGGTCCGTAGCGGTGCCCTTCAGTCGTCCTTGATGCATTGATCTGTGTTGGAAGCTCTTGGGCTACTTTATGGGCCTAGTAGCTTGATCCTTAATTTTGTAGGCTTTTATGGGCTTTTTCTCGAGATTCATCTCAGAAGATTGCAACTACACATTATTTTAATAGGGCAATAAAAGGCCTTGTGTTAACACCACTTGTTCATAACCACTTGTTCAAATTTCTCACCTTTAACCTTAAAATCACAAAATGTCGATTAAATTAATTTTAAAATATTTAGCGACCTTGAATAAATAACACTAAAAATAAAGTCACATAACACTCTGAATTTTGTTTTACCAATGTCATGATAAACATGTTGCATAAGGAACATTTTGTACAGTAAACTTGCTAATGAATATGGTAATACATATAATACAACGCGGAAACGTCCAGAGTAATAGCAGCGGTGGTTTGGCTAATAAGACGGCCATTACTTAAAAGGAGAGTATTTCTTAGTATGTTTTCATTTGTTTTTCTAGATTAGTTTTTCCTTTGTGTGTATTCAAGCAATATTCTACTTTAATTGAAACTGTAACTAATGAGAATCGAACTAGGGTATAGAGAAAATCACACTGGTCTTGCTATATGTGTTTTTCTTTAATTTAACTACACAATTGTCTTTACGCAACACAATTTCGAGTGAGGGGAGAGAGAATTTGATGAAAATTGAGAATGAATTTGGATTCATGCATATGTGATTAAAGTATGAGATTAAAACTCATTATTTTGACATGACTCTAACACCAAAATTTTATTCTCCCTCAAATCCAAACATAAAAACCGCTCATTTCCCAGCCGTTGAACGGTGATTTGAGTTTTCTGAAACCAAAACCCTAAACCCTAAACTGTTTAGTGTTCTTAATCATATAAACAAAGGCCAGGATGAGGGTAATTATTTCTTCACTGGGAAACAAATTTAGCATAGAAGTGCATGTCAAGGAACCAGTTGCTGAAATCAAAAGGAAGATAGAACAAGTGTTGGGTGTCCCTGTGGATTCCCAAACCCTTGCAGTTTGTGGATGGGAGTTAATGGATGGTTTAGACATGGAAGATTACCCAATTATCACTGAGGGTACTACAATTGACCTCACCATCAAATGGACGGGATTCGGAACTCCGTTAAATTTACACCGTTCTAGTAGTAAAATTCAGATTACCATCAAGTTTTCAGCAAGGCAGCTTCCCATGGAGGTTGACACATCCGAAACAGTGCGTAGCCTTAAAGAAAAAATACACATCACGGACGGTACCCCCATCAAGAGGATGTCGCTCTTCTTCTGTGGAACCGAGTTGGACGAAGATTTTTGCAATTTAAGCGAGTACGGGATACATGCATTTTCAGAAATTGTTGTGTTCCTCAAGACTATGAGTCGTCTAAGAGATGAGCCGGCAGCAAGAACGTTGAGTGTAGTGGTACAAACATCGTCGAGTTTACTCAATGCGTCAACGATTCCATTGGAAGTGAAGGACTTGAGAACGGTTAATGAGTTGAGGCAATTGCTTTTGAGCAGGAAAATTCTCCCAGCGGATAATTATTTGTTTATACACAAGCAGAGGATCATGCGTGACAATTGCAGCCTCAGATGGCATGGTGTTGGTGATGGAGATCTCCTACATGTATTTAAAGGGACTGTTTGTCGCAGCGGATATTGAACTCAAATCTGTCGAGAAATCCTTAATACTACGTAGCTTTTAATTAAGGAAAAAAAGAATAAATAAGTTTGCATTAATAAAAGACATGTTGGTGGATAAGCATGGCAGCTGAATCATTGATGCAGTGCAGCTGAAGAAAGGAAGAAGAAATGAAGCTCGAAAATTGTCTAAGTGTTGTTCTTAGATTAAGCCTATATATGTATGTGTAATAAACGGTCAAGATTATATCAATGGTGTATAACTTGACACGTGTTCAGTGTATAAACGGTCAAGATTATGTGTATGTGTGTTGCACATGATCATAGTCATGGTGCTTTGATGAATTGGCAACGGCCATATAGCTGGTTTGTAGCCGAGTTTCATGGATTGAATCCAACGTAGATTCGAAGGGAGCAACGTACTCCTCTTCTCGAAAGTTCATCTCTGATATTCAAGCCTTGAATTCATTTTATTTCTGGTTGAATTGATTACAAATAGATAGAGAAATCTAACGCAAAAGTTGATTAAACACTAACATGGCCTCAGAGCCAGGTTGGATTTGAATCTGGGAGTGGCTTTGTGAATTTGTGAGTGTTCATTTGGGTTTTCAACGAATAACTTAGAAGCTTAAAAATGGCTGGATCTAGCACTTATCTTTGTGCACCAGCGTTCATTTGAGTCAATTATGAATTCTAGTGTATCGAGATGAAAATAATTTTCAAGTCTCATAATCTGTGGAGCTTTGTTGAAGATGGCTTCACATTGTCGATGGAAGGGAAAGAGACGGATGAGAAGTAAATCCTTGTTGATCAGGATCTCATCTCCAAAGATGCAAAGGCGTTGGGACTGATACAAGGAGTTGTGAGTGATGAGATTTTTTCCAGAATTGCAAACCAAGAAACTGCAAAGGATGCTTGGGATGTTCTTAAGCAAGAATTCAAGGGTAATGCTCAAGTCATGGCTGTGAAATTACAAGGTATTCGCCGTGATTTTGAATATGCTAGGATGAGAAATAATGAATCCCTCTCTAATTATCTAGCTAGGTTATCTGGCCTTGTGAATAAGATGAAGATGTTTGGTGAAACCTTGCCAAACAAGAGACTAGTTGAGAAAATGCTAAGCAGTCTAACTCTTGGATATGATAATATTGTTTATGTTATTGAGAGGACTAAGAAATTGATGAGATTGATCCAAATGAGGTTGTTGCAACTCTGAAAGGATTTGAGCAGAGATTGAAAAGACATACTGAAGATAAGGAAGTGAGTGATACGGCATTCAGCGACCTTAGTATCCAAAATAAAAGTGGATCACAGACCACTGGGTACAAGAAGAAGAAACCTTTCAAGTTTAGAGATAAGAAGGGTGATTTTAAGGGTGATTTTAAGGGTAATGATAGGTGTCAAAATGCTATCAAACCCTGGTTTAACAAGGAGAACACAAGAGAGGCATGGAAAATTTGTGGGAATATACATTATGGTGAATGCAGATTCAAAAGGAAGCCTAAGTTTCACAACTGTGGTAGATTCAATCATTTTGCCAGAGATTGCAGAAGTAAATCAGTTTAATAGGTTCAAGTTGCATAGAGAATGGAAGAGGAAACTTCAATGTTCTTTGCTTGTAATTTTGTTGCAATTGTCAAAAGTAGCATATTTGGTATATTGACAGTGGATGTAGCAATCACATGACTTTACATGAATCTATGTTGATTAACTTGGACAGAAGTGTCTCAACAAGAATTAAAATGGGGAATGGACAGATTGTTCAAGCTTATGGAAAATGAACCTTGGTGATTGAAACCAAGAAGGGTACCAGACATATTAAATAAGTAATGTTTATGCCAGGACTGGATGAAAATCTCATAAGTGTGGGGCAAATGATACAGCATGGTGATTTTCTATTATTTGGAGATGATCAGGTCGCAATCTTTGAAGATAGAAGTTTGGAGAGTCATGTTGTTACAATACAAATGACTGGCAATATGTATTTTCTATTGCTTATGGAGCATATGAGCATATGAATGGTTCTGCACTAAAAGCCGGTTGTGAGAGTGATGCTTGGGAATGGCACAAAAGGCTGGGACATTTGAATTTTAACAGCTCGCAGTTGTTATCAGATAAGGAAATAGTGTTGGGGTTACCAAAACTCAAGAAGTCATATGGTGTATATGAAGGGTGCATTGCAAGAAAGCAGCACAGAGATGCCTTCAGTAAAGAGCTGACTTAGAGAGTAAGCAAGCCTCTGGAATAATCCACTCAGATGTTTGTGGACCAATGCAGGTCACAACATTTGGAGGAAACATATACTTCTTAACTTTCATTGATGATGCAACCAGAATGCATTGGGTTTATCTTCTGAATCATAAATCAGAAGTGTTCAAAGTGTTCAAGAAATTCAAAGCCATGGTTGAATTGCAGAGTGGCTACAAAATTCTGAAGTTAAGAAGTGACAGAGGTAGAAAGTATAACTCTCATGAATTTAATTAGTTTTGTGAAGATTTGGGGCTTGAGAAACAATTGACAGTGGCTTATTCCCCTCAGCAAAATGGTGTTGCTGAGAGGAAGAATAGAACCATTGTTGAAATGGCTAAGAGTATGCTTCATGACAAGCATTTGCCTTATGAATTTTGGGGAGAAGCTGTAAACACAGCTGTGTACTTACTCAATAGGTGTCTAACCAAGGCTATGGAGCACAAAACTCCATTTGAAGCTTTCAGTGGCAGAAAACTAGGTATTCAACATTTAAAAGTGTTTGGATGTATCTGTTATGAACACATACCTGGATAATTAAGACAGAAGCTTGATGAATCCACTATGAAAGGTATATTTGTTGGATATGGGAAGATGGAGAAATGATACATGATCTACAATTTGAGTACCAAGAAGATCTTTCTATCAATGAGTGTTGTAATTGATGAGAATGGTACTTGGAATTGGAATGCAAAAAATTCTGACAAGCTATCATTTCTTGTTAATCTCAATCTACCTGAGATTGATCATGACATTCAGCTAGAAAGGATCAAGTGTGTAACACATGAATTCATTGACTCTCAAACTGAGAGTGGTGAGTCAAGCACAGCTAAAGCTACACCAGTCAAAGAAATATCACTTAGTGAAATCTATGCTAGATGCAATGTAAGCGTGATTGAACCAGAGAATTTCACAAATGCTGCCACTAATATAGCTTGGAAGAAATCAATGAATGCTGAAATTGAAATGATAGAGAAAAAGAAGACCTGGGAATTGGTTGACAGACCATTAGGCAAACCGATTGCTAGGGTAAAATGGATTTACAAGACCAAACTGAATCTTGATAGGACAATTCAAAAGCACAAGGCAAGGCTGGTTGCCAAAGGGTATACAGAGAAGCCTGGGGTTGATTTCAATGAAACTTTTGCTTCTGTTGCAAGATTGGATACCATCATAACACTTATAGCCTTAGCAGCTCAAAAAAATGGAAGTTGTACCAATTAGATGTGAAATCAGCTTTTCTGAATGGTGTGTTGCAAAAGGAATTCTTCATTGATCAGCCAGAGGGTTATATTGTGCAAGGTGCAGAAAACAATGTCTACAAACGTAAGAAAGCTTTGTATAGATTAAAGTAAGCACCAAAGGCTTGGTATAAAGAAATTGATGCTCATCTGCACAACTGTGGATTCACCAGAAGCTCAACTAAAGCAACACTGTATATGAAGTCAAAGGGAAAAAATGAAAGCATCATTGTGTCTAGTTATGTAGATGACATTATCTACACAGGTAGTAGCATTGAGTTGTTGGAAGAATTTAAGTGTGACATGATGAGAAGATATGAAATAACAGACTTGGGACTGCTATATCATTTCCTTAGAATGGGAATTCTTCAATATGAATCTGGAATTTTCATTAACCAAAGGAAATATGCAGTTAGCCTACTGCAGAAATTTGGGTTTAAAGATTGTAAACCTGTTAGTACTCCATTGGTGGTGAGTGACAAACTTAAGAAAGATGATGAGAGTGAAAAAACAGATGAGAATGTATACAAGCAATTGGTGGGAAGCCTTTTGTATATGACTGGAACCAGACCAAATATCATGTTTGCAGCTAGCTTACTTGATAGATTCATGCATGGACCAACAAATAAGCATTTGGGAACAACAAAGGGAGTCCTCAGATATATACAAGGCACTTTAGACTATGGGATTGAGTATGAGAAAGGCAAAGAATCAATTCTCATAGCCTATTGTGACAATGATTGGAGTGGGGATGAAACTGATATGAAAAGCATATCTGGATATGCTTTCTCATTTGGAAGTGGGGTTTTCTCTTGAGCCTCGGTTAAACAGCATAGTGTAGCTCTATCAACAGCTAAAGCTGAGTACATGAGTGCAACTGAAGCAACCACTCAAGCTGTGTTGTTGAGGTTTGTGCTTCAAGATTTTGGTGAAGAACAAGCTGAAGCTACACCTATCTACTGTGACAATACATCTGCCATTGCTATGACAAGAAATCCTATGTTTCATCAAAGAACAAAACATATTTGAAAAAGATATCATTACATTCAAGAAGCACTGGAGTCAAACATCATCAAGCTAATTTATTGCAAATCATAATATCAACTTGCTGATATTTTCACCAAGGCACTTCCCAAATATCGATTCTGCACACTCAAAGAGAGGCTTGGAGTTAAACCAACTACCAGCTTAAAAGGGAGTGTTGATGGATAAGCATGGCAACTGAATCATTGATGCAGTGCAACTCAAGAAAAGAAGAAAAAGTGAAGCTCGAAAATTGTCTAAGTGTTGTTCTTAGATTAAGCCTATATATCTATGTGTAATAAACGGTCAAGATTATATCATCTCAATGGTGTATAACTTGACACCTATGCAGTTTGTTAAATGTTTAATTGAAATCATGTGTGTTGCACGTGATCATAGTCACGGTGCTTTGATGAATTGGCAATGGCTATATAGCTGGTTTATAGCCGAGTTTCATAGATTGAATCCAACGTAGATTCGAAGGGAGCAATGTACTCCTCTTCTCGAAAGTTCATCTATGATATTCAAGCTTTGAATTCATTTCAATTTCTGGTTAAATTGATTGCAAATACATACATAAATCTAGCATAAAAGTTGATCAAACACTAACAAGAAAGAATGCACACAAGTACTAAATGTGTGCTGGAGCACACAAAAGCAAAAGAAAAAAAAAGAACAAATAAAAGTGAAGTCAAATTTATCATCTACCAACTCTATTGATATATGATCCAGACGAAGATGATGTAGAAGATAAAGCATTTTTCATGTCTTCAAAATTAGGGTGTCTCTACCCTCCGGTGTTCCACGGATAACTCGACCACATCAGAGTCGTTAAATTTTGTGCAGCAAGTTTAGATGCATTCATTCCCCTTGAGACTGATCACCATCAATGCCATCATCGTTGCTTGCTCCTTCAAAGCACCTTCATAACTTGCCTAATTGTTGGCCTCCTATTAGCTTCTGGATATGCACACAACAAACCCAATAAAGCAATTTATCGACTTCTCCACGCTATATCCACCCTTTGCCTTGAGCCGCTCATCAAGCGCAAAGTTCAATTTTCCCCTCTCTATTAGTCTCCATCTAGACACCAACTATCAATCTCAGCTAAGGCTCATCCCGTTTGAACCACTTCTGGCGCCATGTACCCTGTCGTCCCAACCACTTGTGTCGTGCCAGTCATTTCCCCATGTTAGTGCATTCGAACCAATCCGAAATCCACTAACCTATCATTCATATCCTCATCAAGTAGCACATTGCTTGCTTTGATATCTCTATGCAAAACCTTAGCTTCTCAACACTCATACAAATACAATTCAACACCTTAATTCTCTCTTCCCAACTTAACAAGTTTCTCTATTTGCACACAAATATCCTATAATCCAAGCTACCATTTTCCATGTAATCATAAAACGAGATTAGACTGTGTTTCTCTTTCTTGCACCAACCTCTCAGTCTTACCAAATTCCTATACTTTCAATCTTCCCAAGCTCGAAACCTCAGCCACGAACTCTTTTAACCCATGTTCACTTTCATGTGAGATTCTTTGAACTACTACTTTTCCTCCTCCTAATACCCCTTATACGGTATGTATCTGTTTGTAATCGATCTGGTGAGGCCAATTCTCTGATTCCCAGTCTTCAACTTTCTCTACATCCTCCTCTCATTTCCTCTCACACCAAACCCACGCACCAAGCAACAAAAAACTCGACAACACTAACCCCTATGACGAACCCTTTTGATCCGAAAATAGACTTTTCTCTGACACCACAAAGGAAGGCAAATTCTGAGTCACCAAAGCATCGGCGATGGAAAAACTAGAATTGCTAAAGCTACAAGCCAGCATCCAATGGCTCTGAGCCAATGCTCTAATTGCCACGCAAAACCCCAAGTACATTTCATCCAAAAGCACCCCGGACAGATCTACCACCTCACTTATCAGAGGCCTCCGCGAACTTGAAAGTTGTGGTCATGGTCGCGGTTTAAAGTCTTGTGTAGGATATTTGACTTCATAATTAATGGAACTTTCACAAAAAGAACTTAGGTTAAGTTTATTTTAATCAGAAACCATGATATAACTTTATTTAATAAATAAGAATTAAATATTAATGAAAAATCCTTAAACTTTAATAAAAAATGACAAAAGAACTTAAACTTTAATGAAAATGACACAATTTTATTATAAAAAAATTATAAAAAAAAAAAAAAAACTAACACACGGGACAAGTGCATCTATCACAAACACTGTTTATGAAACTGAATGCTATTTATGAAACTGAACAGTACTACATTATTTATTGGTTCAGTTTCATAAATAGTGCCTAGTTCTTGGTCCACTTTCATAAATAGTGTCTAGTTCATAGTTATGTTTCATAAATCGTGCCTAGTTATTGGGTCCAATTTCATAAATTGTGTATAGTAATTGGTACAGTTTCATAAATAGTGTCTCTTTCTTGGTTCGGTTTCATAGTTAGTGCCTAGTTATCAGTCTACTTTCATAAATAGTGTCTAGTTCTTGGTCCAGTTTCATAAATAGTGTGTAGTCTAGTTTCATAAATAGTCTCCACCTATTGGTTTAGTTTTAGTGCCTAATTCTTGGTTTCGTTTCATAAATAGTGTTTACTTATTGGTCAAGTTTCATGAATAGTGTCTGCTTATGGTATAATTTCATAAATAGTGTCTACTTATTGGTCAATGTTTATAAATAGTGTCTAATTCTTGGTTCAGCTTCATAAGGTTTGAAACTTAAACCCTTTTTGGTCTGTAAAAGCACCCATTGCGCTGAAAACGATGAACCCAGAAGTGATCGTTTAGATAAAAACCTTGAGAAGATTGTGTTCTCAGTAATTATATTTAAAAAGTTGTTTTCAGTTACCAAATTAAAATTCCCTCACATTTTGAACATACCTACTATAACAAATGTAGCTCTCCATCCAATTTCTTGAGCTTGGGTGTCATCTTGGGGAAATTTTTCCTTGTGCCCGTAACACAAGTGGTACATCACGTGTTATCATGTAAGTGGTGGGAAATTTTTTTTTTTTTTTTATGTTATTCATTTTTTAACACAAGAATCTCACCACTTGTATACAGACACGTGGTGTACCACCTAGTGTTTCGAGCATATTGAAAAATCTCTCGTTATCTTGACTACTATTGGGAAACAACACACAAAAATAAAATTGGGGAATGTTGTTCCATTTGAAGTTTTTTTCCTTATTCTAAGGCGGAAAAAAAGAATAAAAAATAAATAAAAAAAAACCTCTTAATGTATCTGACAATGGGAGAAAAGAGGGGAGTGTGGAAAGGGGGGTGGGTTGGGGGACGCGCCTAGCGCAAGTTGGGTTTTTGTGTCTTTTTTTTTAATTCTTTTGTCCTTATCATGCAAAGATTTGAAGTTCTTTTTATTAGTTTTCCTTTGTTTTTTTAATCATATGTACAAATCCATCCTAAGGTATTAATTCAACGATGCAGAAGAAAGTAAAATAAATAAAATTAAAGGAAGATTTATTTTCCTCCACCGTTTTAGATTAAGATCGAACAATAAGTAACCATAACTTTCTTAGACTTTAAGAGCAAGTCTACTCGTTTTAGAAGGGCAAAGGCAAGGCAAGGACAATGACATGTAAGTTGCATTTACTATTCATTCTAAATAGTAGTTGCCTTTGTACAATTCCACTCGTTTAGAAAAGGCAATGACAAAAGCAATTACTATTTACAAATATTTTTTTTATTTTTTATGCTATTTTATTTTTTTATGTTTTGTTGAAGTGTGAACTTTATAAGTAGAATCTCTTGAAAATAAAATGATTGTCTAATTATAGTAGTTAACTACATTTTGTTGCACCCTCATCTCATTTTTCGTGTTCAGGTCATGAGTAGCACACACTCAGCCCTCAAGCAAAGCAACGTCTTATGCAATCGACCAAATTGCCTTCTCACCCATTTTTTTGGTAAAAAAATAGAATTTAGAAAGTGGAAAACAAATAGAGAAGATGTAGTAAAAATGAATAGAGTTGTGAGAGGGGAAATGAAAAAGATGGTTGAATATTGTTACCATTGGATTAATCCTGACCGTTGATTTTCAAACTGTTTTACAATTAGATACACCAGATTGTGCCATGTAGCACAGTAGTAGAATTTTTAAATTTTTTACATTCGGAAATCCAATAGTCCAGATCAACTAACCATTGGAAATCCAACGACTGGTGCACAAGGAATAAGGAGTCGTTAGGCTCTGTGGTTCGCACGTGGGGGGCCCACTCGGTCTGCATGGTGACATCAGCGCTGACGTTGCCCATTGCCAGCCGGCTCAAGGCCTGGCAGTTGTTAGTTGGGCAGTCCGACGGGCTTGCCGGAGCCCACTAATTGCCTCCTTCATTTTGGGCTGGTGGAGCTACTTTTGTGGGATTAGGGGCAATTAAGCCTAAATGTTTGGGCATTCTGAGCACCGATGGACTTGCTCTAAGATCTAGAAGAAAGGGGCTGCTGAAAAGATATTGGTCCATTACTTTTCCTTGATGATGTTAACCTGAAAATCGATTCTTGTTTTGGTTTGATTGGCTATATTAATAACTAAACTACTTATTTATAATCACAGTTGAAAAAATTAAACTAAAACAAAATTAAATTAACGAAAAGTCAAAATAGGATTTCTGGAAAAGACGTAGCGAGTATGTTTAATTTGGTGTCAAAGAATTGGACAGCGGTCGTGGTGGATAGCGGCCGCCTTCAACTTTGGTTAAAATATATTTGAAGGTGACCTTGTTGACTTTCATGCAAAATTTGACGGCTTCCAAAGAAAAACCAAGCAAGTTGTGTGCTTAATGTCCATCTTGTATTAGTTAATTTAGCTTTTACGTTTAGACCGTGTTTGGATCCAAGGATTTGGTTTCAAATTACATTTTTTTTCCTTGTTCGTGCCAGCAGCACGCGGCTGGCTGGGCTTGAAGATTTTACCACTTATATTTTGTAGCTAAAAAAGGTAAACTCCAACTTCATTTTTGACACTTTGTCCTGCAGAATGTAATCCATGCACACATTATTTGTCTGTCTTTACTTCATTCCGTCAATTGAGTTAAATGACGTGTTGGTTTCGTTGATGTGGTGGGAGCTCTTTAGTTTATTTGCCCGTTTTCACATTAATGTCAACGAAACTACGCTTTCTTTCAACTCAGTTGACAGAATGAGGATAACGTGCGACATGGAGGTGAGGTAAAGTTGGACATGGACATGGTGGATGAGCACAGTGGATAAAGTCGGACAAAACAGAATGTAGAGGATAAATTGAGATTTCGTGTACAATACATGCGACAACGCTTAAAATAAGCCTAATTTTTACGTAAAAAATTCAATCGATGAATATGCCCACTTTTTCGGTGCTCAGTCTACTGTATTCATAGCCGCTGAACACACTAAACTGTCAAAACACTTCAGATTTCTTATTTCCTTGTTCTAAAACATGTTATAAACCTTTCATTCATATATGTTTTCATACGAGTACACATCATTCTTCAGAAGTTCTAGTCGAGCATTCAACCAGTGTCCACCCTATTCTCAAGAACAGAAAAATTTCGCATATATTGCAACAAACCAAATAAAATGGAGACATTAATTTACATTAGCAAGAATTTTTTTCAACTGTATGTACGACGAATAAATTTGGTGCAGACAACAATAGATTCATCCTAACATGGCTTCAAGAGGGGCTCGGACTTGAATACAGGTTAAGTATGTATAGAGTATGTTCTAATGAAAAGTCCACTTCAAAATTGGCCATCTGATGTTTCATTTACTAACAAGTAAAATAGTATGGGACTGAAGAAAGTACTCACTGTACAGGGAAGAGCGTATCTCTCTGTTGTGCATGTGTGGTATGATGACGTCATGGGGTTCCAGGAATCCAGCTCCAAGAAGACCATGAATAGAAATGTGTAATTTCATAGCTTATCCAGCTCGATGTCTGGAAGAAAAGGTTGGATTTTCTGTCACTTGCGTCCCAGGTCTGCTCTTCTCAAATCGAGCACGCCGGGCGTATTCTTGGATCTGGCGGTCATGCTCTTTAAGCATCCGATCCACATTGTTTGAAGAAACAAGTAATGGACCAGACATGTAAATTTTGTTTCCCTTGGGCCCACGACCATGCTGCAAAAAGAATTTTGAAGAAGAATTTAGGTTCAGCTAACTGGAATAAGTATCAGAGCTCTGGCAGGATCTAGAGTATGCAATATTTGTGACATAAACTAGATAGTTTTATTGAGAAAAACAAAACTAACCATATTTGGTTCTTTAATAGAGGCCGTCTCATCTTCCATCTGACGAGAACTGGCAACTCTCTGTGTGTAATGCATCCGCTCCTGCTTTTTTGCGGATTCCTCCTGATCAAATGACCCCGGAAATCCGCCTACTGGCTTTATTGTTTCTGGTCCTGAGGGACCAGGTTTTTCTTGTTGGTCGTCGGACATCGCAGTCCTAGCCAATTTCGACAAGTTGGCTCTATTTGAACTCAAAAAAGAATCATTGTGTTCCTTTCCAGACTTAGCCTGTCCAGGTCCATGGATTAGTGGTCCTGAAACTGAAGCCCTCATATTCTGCTGCTCCGCGAAATCTTTTCTAGCATCTTTATTGCTTCGCAAATGTTTGGTTGGATCAACCAGAAAACCAGAAAGAGTTTCCTCCCTATGAGGGTTGAATACTTCACTTCGGATCTTTGGGTTGGAATGGCCTTGTCCTCTCTGTAATTGGAGAGCAAATGTCATCACAAAGAAATAAACAGAGGCAGAAGAAGCATTTTTATAAGAATGACAGTGTATGTGATTGCGAACAGAGAGTAGAGAATTCAGTTTCAAAAGAAAGAAACTCGCAAGCATTTCTTCACAAGTTCGACAAAAATGTACATCCAAAATATTTTTGTTAGAACCGTCTCCTAATATAAACACACAATATCGAAACACAGTGCATAAATTCCTCCTCTGCCAAGCAGATATGAACTACTTGATTCAAAAGTGAATCGAGACAGTTAATACATTATGTGCCGGTAGAACAGGCAGCTACCCTCCAATGTAATATACGTAAAATAAAATGAAAACAACAACAATTCTAAATAATTCTTTTTAGGTTTTAGGTTTTATGGATTTTCCTTCACTTCTTCATCACATCTCCAATTTCATCTCCCTCTTCCTCTTCCCGTATATTTTCCCTTACATAAAAGGAAAACTATAAACCAAACTTCTAAACATTATGAAATGGGCCCTAATTACGAGTCATGGGGGAACTAAAAGATACTCAAAACTACAATCCGTAAAATTTGAAATTGTGGACATTTTCAAATATCCTTTTGTATACAAAACTACAATTACAATTTTCACCAGGACTTATAGATTACTTTGGTCTTTAGAAGCTCACTTCAATGTCAAACAAAATCCTACTTTAAACACGAAGATATAAAACTTAATTTTAATTACCTGTAATGACGCAATGGACTCGGAGTTAGCATTTGTTCCTGTAACTGCTACAGGTTGTGCTCTCCTGCCCAGGTCTACCTTCTGACCCCTTCCTCCACTGGCTCCTTGCCTAAAAAAAGTGCATAAAGATTAACCTTGTATCATCTTTGTCTAAAAGTATTAATGTGTTACCAATAAGACGTACCTTCTAGCTTCTTCTTCTCGCAATTTGGCATCAATCTCTTTGCTGGGTGGGTACTTGGGTAAACTTGAAGGATCACAAGGAAAAGGCTTTGTGGTGAAGAACTGTTGAAAGAACATTCATAATTACAACAGAGAAAGGATAGGCCTCTTAGATGATTAAATGAAACAGTTTCAAGGTTCTAAAGGAAAAGGAACAATCATAAGCACAGTTTCTGAAAGATAATTTAATTATGTTCCACACATCCTTCTCCCAGCCTAAATCAGGTACACAAACTTTTAGGAATAAATAGGATATATATATATATATATATATATATATTATATATAACTAAAATATCAGCATTGGTACCAATTTATTTATTTATTTTTTGCAGTTTCCAGAAAGTAAAGCGTGCACACCTCATTCTTGAGAGCAATTGCAGCAGTTCCTCGATCAGCAGGGTCAAGAGAAAGTAAAATTTCCATAAGCTGCAGAGCTGAAGCAGGAAGGTCATTAAAAGTCTCTGCCACGCATCTTCTATAAGGTTGAGGAGGCTTGATCATTGTTGAATTTCGTAAGTGCAATTTACGCCAATAATCCTCAGATGGTGAACCACAGAGCTTGAAAATCTTATGCAACTGTTCAACCTATAACAAGGAAATACACATAAATTAATAGGCACCATCTGAATATGTACAGTTACTGACACATTCAATGAAAGGCTAAGCAAAATATTTTCCCACATGTGTTTATGGTTTATCAGTTAGACGAGGGAGGAAGAAGAGAAATTCACTTTAAAGTCAAACAAATAGTGGGGGAAATGTAGCTGTGAAGAACAAGCAGCGTTGCCAATGCCTCACACTAAGTCCACAGAATATGTCAAACACTTGCCAAGGACGTAAATTGCAACTCAAATCTATGGTTCATATAAATCCCTCGAGATACATCAAAACTGTACTCTAGCTATTCTCTCACCTGATGTGTTTAATATATGGAAACTCCAAATATTCTAAGATGATAATCATATTTACGTCATAAATTAAACTGTTACAATGAAAGAATTGGGTATAATTAGTCATATACTCAATATCATCTGCAAGTTTAAAATAAAAATCAAGAGCTAAGAGATCAGTTATTTATCATTTTAGTATAATGTAATGGGAATTGTTATTGGCACTCCAAACTTTCTATATTTAGAAAGAAAAATACACTTGTGAGGAGTGCAAAATGAGATTTTTGGAGTGCCAATAACAGTTCCCAATGTAATCCGTAATAACTTCACAAGGACATGTCAAAAGTCGAATAATGATTCAAGCTAAACCATAAGGACATAAACATGCATGGATTCTAAGGGGGTACATTTCCTCAATATCTTACCTCTGTTTTTCCTGGCAGGATAGGCTTTCCAGAATACAATTCTCCTAGTATGCAACCAGTGCTCCATAAATCCACAGCAACACCATATTTAGAGGCTCCAAGTAAAAGTTCTGGAGGCCGATACCAAAGAGTCACAACGCGGCTTGTCAATGGAACATTGTGACGAGGATCATAATTGCTTGCCAAGCCAAAGTCGGCAATTTTCAAGATGCCATTGTTGTCAAGAAGAAGATTTGACCCCTTTATGTCACGATGCAAAATACCATGGCTATGACAGTGATGAAGACCACTTAAAAGTTGGAGCATGTAACATTTCACCTAAAATGAAATAAAAGCAACACTACAATTAGGTATCGTACAGGGTCCTCGTTTTCCTTATGTATAAATGGGCTATTTTATTTGCATAGATCTGCGGTAGAGACGCCCATAAAAAATGATCTACCAATATTTCTGCTTTAGAGGAAAGTACCATAAAGATAAGAACGTAAGAGAACTGTAAGTGATAGAGTACCTGAGGTTCGGAGAACTTAATGCCTGGGCGTGATACAAGCCCTGTAAGATCATGTTCCATATACTCAAAAACAAGGTACAAGCTGCTAGATGACCGTGCTGTGATCAATCCATGCAACTTTATTACATTGGGATGATCAAGCCTGCGCAAGAAAAGGATCTCCCTTGCCATAAACTTGACACTCTCAGAATCGAGATTATCAAATCTGACTTTTTTCAAAGCAACAAATTTATTATTCGTGACATCGCGAGCCTTGTAAACACTACTATAAGTTCCTTGGCCGATCTGAAAGAAGAAAATGCCACAATATGCAAAAAGAACAAAGATCAGGAACTGATAAATTTTAAAATGAACAAGAGTAATTAACCGCACAATCATAGTAGCTAGAAAAAGAATTGTCACAGCATTTAGAAAACCGCCAATTTTCTTTTTCGAAATATTGTTAGTTGACTCCCTATACAATAGCTTTAGTTATACAATAATATAAGAGATACATCGATACATCGTGTACGTATCAAGTAAAGATTTGAACATACTTTATTTAACTTCTCGAACGTGTCAGCGCGTCGTGGTATCCATCCATTGATAGCTTCAGGAGCTGCCGCAGCGAGCCAACCTGGCCATCCTGCCGCTGTTTGTTCGGCCACCGTAGCGTTGGGAATTCTTCTCGAACCCAGATGATCAAGAAAAGTGGCCTCAGCCTTGTTTATCTTCTTACTCTTAGTCTGATCATATGATCGCATTGAACCATTGACTTTCTTATCCACCAACATAACTTTCACATCCCCACCACCACCCAATCTATCTTTAATCCAATCTGGATCTTCTCTTTTCGAAGAACCGAACCGTGAAACCTTAAGCTCGGAGTGGTGCCTGCACGAAATCGAAGATGTCCTTTTTGGTGGGCTTTCCCGGCTATCTTCGACTGCCGACGGCTTGGTACATATTAAACCCATGTTGAACTAGAAACAAATATACTACCCACAAAACACAAAACCCTCCTCCACAAGCAAAATTCACCACCCAAAAGGGCCAAAACCAATCCAAACCTTCACAAAACCTCCTTCTTTACCCAACTCCATCACAAAGAATCTAAACCAAAGAATCAACTATCTATAATTCACCTTCCAAAGAACTCATACTTCACCCCATACCCACTTCACCTCACAAACATTCAATATTCACCCTATATACAACACTAAGAAAAACCCCCAAAAATGCTATTTTTGACAAATTCAAATTCACCCAATACCAATATCCCCAAAATCAATCCAAAATTTCGAATTTGCAGAAGAATCTCCAATTCTTTGATGAAAGATATAAAAGTGAGAAAAACCCAAAAAACCTAAGGCTTTGGGCTCAGTGCTATGGATACAAACTGGACTAGGACTGTATTTAAGTATGGAAATTTTGGAAAAACTGAGATGAAAAAACGATTGAGAAATCGATTGAGAAAGAAAGAGTGTTAAATTACCAAGAAAGTGCAGAAGCAGAAGCAGAAGCAGCAGGCTTGTTTGTGGGTTGTGGTTGGTTTGTGGGTGTATTGTTGGGTTGATTGTTCAACGCGCATTCAAAAGATTAAATATTTAATACAAAATGATTAACAGAATACAGACGGCATTTACCGCCTGTTTTGCTCAGTCAACAAAACACACGCACGCATACTCGTCTCTCTCCTCTTCCAGATCAACAGGTCTACTAACTCAAAGTGAAGAAAACAGCAGAAGAAACAAACAAATTAGGTGTTAATAGTGGGGGGCTGTTTGGCTCTTCAATGCTTCCATCAACCTTTTTTATTCAAAACCTCACTCCAACGAGTAACAACCCTCACTCAACTCAACTTGAGAGTACAGCAACAAAAAAAAAGTGGGGTAAATTACACTTTCATACCTCAGGTTTGTATTCTATTTCAATTCCTTATAACATCTTTAAAACATTTCATTTTCATACCTTAAGTACTATTTTATTTCAAAATAATACCTCTGTTACATTTTTCATCTATTGATCCGTTAAATGCTGACGTGGCTGCCACATATATGCCACGTGGCTACCAAATGTCTACCATGTGGCAAAAAAAATAATTTTTAATTATTTTTTAAAAAAAACCTGAATTTTTACAAAAAAAAAAAAAAAAAGGGTAAATTACACTTTCATACCTTAGATTTGGGATCTATTTCAATTCCTTACAACATCTTTAAAACATTTCACTGTTATATCTTAAGTACTATTTTATTTCAAAATAATACCTCTGTTATATTTTTCATCCATTGATCTATTAAATGCTGACGTGGCTGCCACATATATGCCACGTGGCAAATAAAATAATTTTTTAATTTTTTTTAAAAACCCTGAATTCTCTCAACAAAAAAAAAAAATTTTGAAACCCACATCTGCAAGAGGAAGAAGAGGGAGGAAGAAAAGAAAAAAAAATTGTCCCTCCCCCCAGCGACCCATATATGCAGGAAGAAGAAAAAGAAGAAGAAAGAAGGAGGAAGAAGAAGAAGAAGACCCAGCGACCCACATATGCAGGAAGAAGAAAAAGAAGAAGAAAGAAGAAGGAGGAGAAGAAAAATTGTCCCTCCCCTCTGCGACCCACATATGCAGGAAGAAGAAGAAAAGCCCTTCCCCCCTCCCCCGCCCGGCGACCCTCCTCTCGTCCCCCCCACCCCGACCCAGCTCCCCACCCCGCGACCCTCCTCCCTCCGCGATCTAGTGATTTTCAGTGTGGATGAGTTTTGAAAATAGTTTTAGTTTGAGATGATTTTTGGACTGGTTTTGTGGTAGATCCACCTAATCTCGGGTGGGATTTTTGAGGGTGGGTGATGGGGGATTTTTGGGAGGGGTGGCTCAGGTGGGATTTTGGGGATTTTTTTCTTTCTTTCTTCCTCCCTTCACTTCTTCTTCTTCTTCTTGTTGCAGATGTGGGTCGCTAGGGGGTGGGGGAGGGACAATTTTTTTTTTCTTTCTTCCTCCCTCTTCTTCTTCTTGCAGATGTGGGTTTCAAATTTTTTATTTTTTTTATTGAGAAAATTCAGGTTTTCTAAAAAATTATTTTATTTGCCACGTGGAAGACATTTGGCAGCCACATGGCATATATGTGACAGCCACATCAGCATTTAACGGATCAATGGATGAAAAATGTAACGAATGTATTATTTTGAAATAAAATAATACTTAAGGTATGAAAGTGAAATGTTTTAAAGATGTTGTAAGGAATTGAAATAGACCACAAACCTGAGGTATGAAAGTGTAATTTACCCTCTCTTTTTTGTGTAAAAATTCAGGTTTTTTTTTAAAAAATTAAAATTATTTTATTTGCCACGTGACAGACATTTGGCAGCCACGTTAGCATTTAACGGATCAATGGATGAAAAATGTAACGGAGGTATTATATTGAAATAAAATAGTACTTAAGATATGAAAGTGAAATGTTTTAAAGATGTTGTAAGGAATTGAAATAGAGCCCAAACCTGAGGTATGAAAGTGTAATTTACCCAAAATAAAATTAAAAAATTTATGATCTGTTTCACTTTGGGGTGACTTTTACGAAAATAATAAATTCAAGGACTAAAATATTTAGGGGTATATTAGTAAAAATAATCGTTATTTTGATGTAACGCACGCGTGAATCTCATTTACAGGGTGCAACGTCGAACCTGAAATGCATATAGCTAGATTCAACCAGTTTAACAAAGCGTGCTCTAGGATCTTTGAAAATCATTGTGTAATGGACTTGGCATGGTCCGAAAGTAATTGCCCTTTCTCAAGGGGATGCATCTTAAAAGTGGATAGTTAGAGACGATTGTGCGATCATGATTTTTAAGATCCCTGGATTTAACCATATTGGCTTCTAAGCACAACCATATTGGCTAGTAAGCACCAGAGTGAGCACACTAACTGTATTAGGTTCACCGGATTGAGGTATTGAAGCAAGTTAGTATGATACACTCCGAATTGGTAGGCAAGATCTGTTTCCCTAAGGAATACCTGTTTGTCGACCAAGAAAGGGAAACCTATTCATACCTTGATTAGGAAAGTTTCTTGAGTATTTAGGAATCTCGATCATAAAGGAATTGACGGGCATCCCAATCTTCATCCTAAGAGGAAGAAAGTATTTTCTTAGAATTTACACTAGAATTCTCCCCAGCTTTACAAGGATTACTATCCTTAGACCAACTCCAATGGTTGGGGTTAAAGCTTAAATTTGTAGCCTATAAAATTTAGGTTCTAGCCCAGAAACAGTTTTTCCTCTTTAATGGTTAGTCTAAGATTATTAAAGAATGATATTATCTTAATTCAGTAACTTTTTAAAAAAAAAATTATATAGATTATCCTAATTTATTTTTATGAACATTTTAAACTTAAAATATTTAAATTTCGATAAATAATAAAAAATCACTAAACCTATGAAAGAACATGAAAAGCCGCACAACCTACCCCATTATTAAACACAAATACATAAGTGGGTAGAAAGAAAAAATGAAGAATTGTATGACGAAAGTGAATTTTGTGTAGATGTTTGAACAAATACATAAGTATTTACAGAGTTTATGGGTGAATTTTGATTCAAATAATTTTGGGTAAATTACATATTACCCCCTCATGTTTGAGGTCTATTACAACCCCATACAACATATTTAAAACATTTCACTTTCATACATTTACTTATCATTTTATTTTAATTTCATACATCCGTTAGAAAATCCGTTAAGTAAACCGTTAAGTGATGATGTGGCAAATATAGGATTTACATTTGTGCTGACGTGGCTACCACATTTGTGCCACGTGGCAAAAAAAATTTATACATTTAAAATATAATAATATTTACCCTATTAAAATTATAAAAAAAATTATAAAAAAAAAAAACCAAACATACCCAGAAACCCCCCCTCGACCCACTTTTCTCCATCTCCTCCCACTTTACCTCTCATTCCTTCTCCCTCCTCTTCTCCCTCCAAACCCCCATAAATTTATGCACTTCTTCCAGAACCCACAAATCAAAATGAGCTTCATCAAGAAACTTCTTAGCATTATCCAACTTGGCCATCTGACCATATGAAGACACCAAGAGTTCCACGACCGAATCATTGGGTGTACGCTTATCACTCCTTGTGTAATCAAACACAAATTCAGCAAATCTTGAAGCCTCATTTGACATAGAGACCTCAAAAGAGAATTGTAAGTCCATACACTACTCAAATTAACCCTATTGAGCTTAAAAAATTTCAACCGTAATTTCAGATCGTTTAACCGTTTAATAACCTCAAAAGCAATTGAAGGGGAAATGGAGATCTTGGAGTCTCGAACCTAGAAGGTCAGACGGGCTGTGAAGAACTGAAGGGTCATCTGCAACGTCGCGCCAGCTAAGCTTGGTTGAGGCGTGCAACATCAACGGGAAGGAAGAGATGAGTAAGTGCAATGATTTGGGTGAAGGTGTTTCGGGATTTTTTTTGTTGAGGCATGAGCAAGTTGTGGGACAAGACGACGGAGGATGAGCGGCTCTAGGAGCTGATATGCACTAGGCACTGGGCCAACACCGGCTACGGCAACCAGCAGCTGAGATATGTGGTCCTCGCTCTCGGCGGGTTCTGGCGGCTTCACACCCACTACATATGGCATCTCAGCAAGGTGAAGGGGCGGGTGATGGGTGATGGGGGATGGGAGATGGGAGATGGGAGAAGGGGGTGGGCTCGGGTGGGGAAGAAGAAGGGGACTTTTGGTTTTTTTTTTTTTTTTTGTTCAAAAGATTCAGGTTTTTTTTTTAAAAGTTAAAAAAATTATTTTTTTGCCATGTGGCACACATGTGACAACCACGTGGTACAAATGTGGCAACCACGTTAACTCTTAACGGATCAATGGATGGAAAATGTAACGGATGTACTATATTGAAATAAAATAGTAGGTGAGGTATGAAAGTGAAATGTTTTAAATATGTGTATAGGGTTGTAATAGACCTCAAACCTGATGGGGTATTATGTAATTTACCTAATAATTTTTTAAATTGTTTTGGCTAGATCTCATTGTCAATCTTTGCCGTTCTATTTAATGTATTTATAAATTTGAATTTGAATTTGAACTGTTGGATCAACCAACCGTTCAACCATGTGAATTGTCAAATAGAAAATATTCTATTTGTCTTTCTACAAATGGCCGATAATGTTAGTAACTAGGTTCCATCCACTATCCTTAGCTCATTTTCCAACCTAAGTTTCTCCCAAAAATAAGTTTTAACTCAAAAAACTTTCTTAGCCTAATAATATACGACACTGATATTTAATCTAAATTTGCTTATCAAATTTAATGTAATTGTATCAATCCGTTTTAATATGATGTAATTGTGTGTATCAATCCATTTTATTGGTAAAAGATTCAATGAAGCCACTGGTCAAGAAGTATCACTCACCACAAGTCCATATCTCTACGTTTAAATTTGACTGGACTTCTTTCTTTTCTTTTCGTTCCACCTCCGCCACCGTCTCTCTCTTTACGTCTCACTCTACGACTACCACCATTATCTCTTTCGTCGTCTCTCACTTGAAGTTTGAAGCGTCGCCATCGTCTCTGGCCTTCACTCATCCTCATTCCTCACTCAGACGCTCTCTCTCAGCCTTACCTAAAATTTGAAAGAAAGGTATGTGTTTGGGTTAATATTTGAACTTTGGGCCTAAAGAAAAAGAAAGAGAAAGGAATGCCCAAAAGGGACTAAAAGTGAGATTCGCCCCAAGCCCAGCACCAATCCCAGACCAACCCTCTCAAAAGACAAAGTGGCAGCTTCCCATTAATACATAGGCTATGTGCCTACAATCTAATATGACAAGTGATGGAGACCAGCCATTTTTCAACCAAAAAGCACTTTACAATAGCAATACAAGTAAAAAGCTAGTGAGTCACTACCCTCCAGTTGCTTTCGGGCAAGAACATAATTGCAAGCAGTTGGGCTAATTCGTCTATAAAAGGAGGAAGAGGGCCCAGAGACAAGGACACTCAATCACCAGAGACAAGGACACTCAATCAAACAAACAAACATACAACTTGCCTCTCAGTCAAGCACATACCCAGAAAACTGCGCTTTGTCCAGGTTCTGCACCCTTTTTAGCCTTAGATTTCCCTTAGAAAAACATCTTTTGTCTATGTAAAAGCTTTGCTACCCTTCTTTGAATATTGTAGTATCGATTATCTCGTGTAAACTCGTCTGCCTCTCATTCCCCTTTAGCTTCTAAACCCTTGTAACTGCAAAGAGAAGAAGCTGCACAAGATTCAACCTTGCCCGACTCTCTTTGTATTGTCTTTTAATTAATAGATCTGGTGTTATAATGTATTCCTCATTATATATTCAAGTCATTTCTAGCCCTTTAATGATTCAAAGCTCCATTAGCTCTCAAATCTGGTTCATCTAGTGGTTGTACTATCATAAGAAGTGAACTAAAACAGATGACTTAATTGGATTTGGACCTCCACTCTTTAAGCATACAAGATAAATAAAAGTCCTTGATCTCAAGGCATAGAAAAGAACTTAATGTAGACTTAACCCATCTATGACAATCCTTTAATAAACAAGAAGTCAGAATAACTTAGGGCGCAAGTAATCAGCTTAAATACACTTGTTCTACATCTGCCATACAGAGATAGCAGTGGCATGCCTCCGCACTCAGTTGGTTTTGATTGTGAGCCTCAAGGCCTACACCTAAGGCCCCACAAAGGCACTAATTGTGTTCTCCTCTTGCAACCTCTTAACAGGCAAGAGCCTGACAACCAACCAAAGTGCCAACTCCTCGATGAGCTGTGTGCTCGAACAAGGAACGCCCACCATCCGAAATTTCCTGCCCGAACATAGTTTTGGCACGCCCAGTGGGACCAAATCTTGTATGCCAAGAAGATGAAGGAAATAACAAACCTTCAGGTGGGGAGTAAAACAAAAAAACACCCCAGTATACACTAAGATCTAGCATGGCAAATCTCCCCGAAGACTTGCAAGGATCTGTCTAGACGGAAAGCCCAACTCCTTCTGATCTCAGAAGGGAATGTCACAAACCTGCAGGCTACCATGATGGCTGTCTTAAAAAGCATGGAGAAAAACTCTCGAGAAACGAGATAATATATAAGCAGACTCTATTCCTTAATAGGAAATCTACAAAGAAGACTAGATCTGGAATACTCTACCCCAGAAAATGATCATGTTAGAGAGATAACGAGCAAGACCAGCCCTGTGGAAGAACCAATTATTCCCATGTTTCCTATGTTTGAGAAAAAGAGGAGTGAGGGGAAAAACAAGGAAGAATCCGGAGCTAGTCAGCTATTGTTGAAAAATGAGCCAGAGTTGCCCGACCCCTTGTTATTTTCATTAGAGAATAGAGGCAACGCGGGCCAGAAATACTGAAAGAACCACAGGCTGATATGATGGTTGATGCTAATCTTTTCCTATAAGTCCCAGTGAACATAATCAACCTAACATGGGCAGAAAAAATGAAGGGAAAAGCCATGTGGGAAGTAAAAGAGAAAAGGAGGCCAATCAATAAATCAACTGAATGAGCTATCATGTTGCCCAAGAAACCTAAAGCCACCATAATCAAATGAGTGGTGCTATGCAGTAGATGTCATTGTGAATGTGAGTTAGAGGTACCAGTAGCAGGAGTCATCATTGATTGGGAGCTGGTCAAGAGAAGGAAAAAAGAAGAACATGAAAACCACATGAGCATCATGCGGGTAGTTGAGAATAAAGTTTCTCGGAACGTCTTCCAGAGGTTGGGAGGAGACTCTCAACCTAAAAACTTGTCAGAAGTGTTCAGGAACTATAAAGCTTCAGAAGAAGTGGAAGACAATGAGACCAAGATACCAAGATGGATGGAGGTGAAACCACCCCAACCAAGTTATGCCGGCGGAGAAGTTAGAATGAAAGGAATGACGGTGAACCCAGTCACAAAGAAGAACCTTGCCCGACTCTGGCAGAGATGGTATATAATCGGAAAGGACATGAAACCTGTCAAAGAGATTGGAGCCTCCATGATCATGAGGGTCCAAAGGCAACATAAGGCTCACATGAACTCGTTGAAAATTCCCGCTACTTCAGAAACCTCGGAGAATATAAAGTTTGAGAATGCTCTTCATGGGGGAAGAAATCAACCCCATTAGAGAAGTAAGAAAGAGGTGAAGAAGGTAAATAGCAAAAACGAAAGGGAAGAAAACCATGTGTGGCCCGGGAAATACAGAATCTTGAAGAGAGCTCAAGAAGATATGGTAATGATGCCTACCCCAAGATGGAGCCCGGAACCAATCTGCTTTGGAACTGTCTCGCCTGAGAGGGGGTTGCCTGCACCATTGTTAGTAGATATTATCTGCGAGGTTCCAAAGCAGATGCCAAACTTTGGTATTACCAGGGAAGAGGAGCTGCCTGAACTAATGCTACCTGGAGAAGCACAGGCTTGGATAGATGAGTTTATGAACAACATCGGGGGCAAAGGGAGAGACTTACCTGGACCTAGCAACTTCTACGTAAACATGACATATGTTTTATTAGCCATGTTTCATGCCGAGCATGATCAACCGCCCACAATGGAAGGTGATTACTTGGCAGTGGAACCTATGATGGCACATGTTAGTGTCGAAGAAGCGGGACAAAGAGAACTCAACCAGACAGGCTTGCCCAAGAAATCAGGGAAGAAGCCTAAGAGAATATACTCGGACAAAATGGTCTTAGTTTGCCCGAGTTTGACCTTGGCTAACCATCTCAAGCCTATATATGTAACTGCACACTTGGAGGGAGTACCCTTCAAGAGGGTCTTGATAGATGGAGGGGCCGCGGTCAATGTGCTGCTATACAAACAGATGAAAAAAATGTGCAGAAGTGAGAAAAATCTTATCCCTACAAATCTTACAGTTTATAGTTTCTCGGGAATTATCACCAGGACTTATAGGATACTACCATTAGAGGTTGATTTGGGATCAAAACAAATCATGCTGGCCTTCTTTGTCATGGACAGTACTTCCACTTATGGAGCTTTACTGAGCAGAGATTGGATTCATCAAAGTATCTCTGTGTCATCTACCTTACACCAACAAGTGGCTGTCTACTATGAAGAAAGGGAAACAGGACCTGGGTTCTGGGAAATGGTGGAGGCCGAATCACGGCCATTCCTACCTACAGCCAACTTCTACAATCCCAATATTGGGGTTCTTCAATGTTCAGGAGCTAATAAGAATGGCCGCCCAACCAAGGTAATTGCCTAAAAGCTTTTGGAGCAAGAATTTTCTCTTACCAGAGAAGAATGGGATCGGCCCTATATCATCCCAACTCCCCAGCATCATTAAATCTCAAAACAGAAAATGAAGGACCAAGTAGTTGCAGTCAGGTCCTTAATAAAAAGACTGTTGGTGTATGGAAGAGAGAGAAAACAAGAAAATGAGAACTCAGCCATGGAAGAAGAAGAGTGGAATAGAGAGGCTTCAAGCAGCCAAGTGAATAAGGAAAAATCTTTTAGATAAAAGTTAGAAGCAGCCATCCAAATGGCTGACTGTGTATATGACTTGGATGGGCCAGAGGACTTGCCTGACAATCCAGAACTGGTCAAATTTTTGTTTGTAGAGCCAGAAAAGCCAGCCCCAGAAGTACAAGACCCTTTGGAAACCATTGATTTGGGGACTAAAGATGATCCAAGACCTATACAGATCAATGGTTTGTTGGAAACTGAGGATCGCGTAAGGATTGTTGACCTTCTGCATAAATTTAAAGATTGTTTTACTTGGCATTACACCGAGATGCCAGGTTTAGATCCAACCTTGGTAGAACAAATGATGCCTATTAAGGATGGGTTTAAACCTATCAAACAAGCACCACGGATGATGTCAAAAGAGATTGAAGAAAAGGTCAATGAGGAGATTGAAAGGCTGGTGAATGCCGGATTTATTAGGCCTGCCAACTATGTTGAGTGGTTGGCCAACATTGTACCTGTTTTAAAAGCTATAACTAAAGCAGTTGGATGTTGTGTTGATTATAGAAACATTAATGGAGCCACGCCTAAAGACAAATACCCTATGCCCATGGCAGACCTATCCATAGATGCAGTTGCTAAACACAAAGTTCTATCTTTTATGGATGGGAATGCTGGATACAATCAGATAAAAATAGCTAAATAAGATATACATAAAACAACTTTTAAGTGCCCAAGCCATGTTAGAGCATATGAGTATTTGGTAATGTCATTCAGACTCAAAAATGCCGGTGTAACTTATCAAAGAGCAATGAACGCCATTTTTCATGATTTAATCGGCCATAGCATGGAAGTATATATTAATGACATCGTGGTAAAATCTAAAACTGAAGAGCAGCATTTGATGGACCTTAGACAAGCCTTGATAATAATGAGGATCCATGAGCTCAAAATGAATCTAAAGATGTGTGCTTTTGGAGTAAGATCGAGCAACTTTTTGGGATTCCTCATTCATCAAAGAGGAGTGGAGATCGACAAAAACAAGGCTCAGGCAATAATGGAGTCACCCTCCCCCACCAACAAAGTACAACTTCAAAGGCTGTTAGGAAAAATCAACTTCTTGAGGAGATTCATTGCTAATTTAGCGGGCAAGAATCAGCCACTAACTCATTTGCTGAGATTGAAAGACAAAGAAGAGTTTGAATGAGGCCCGCCCCACCAAGAAGCCTTCGACAGCATAAAGTCCTACTTGGCCTCTCCACTAGTGCTCATGCCACCTCAGAGAATGAAGCCGTTGAAGCTTTATATCTCTGCATCCGAGAGGTCGATTGGAAGCTTGCTAGCCCAAAACAATGAGGATGGGAAGGAGCAAGTCATATACTACCTCAGTAGAATCCTTACTGAGGTAGAGACAAGATATACTTCGGTGGAGAAATTATGTTTCGCTTTGTACTTTACCGCATGTAAGCTAAGGCATTACATGTTGCCTTACCACATCCACATCATTGCCAAGACCGACGTAATCAAATATATACTATCAAAGCCGATGCTGGCTGGGAGGATCGTAAAGTGGATTCTAGCACGATCAGAGTTCAGCTTTCAATATGTCCCTCAAAGAGCAATCAAGGGGCAAGCAATTGCAAATTTCTTGGTAGAGCACCAAGAATCTCAAGAAGAAACTGTCAACATCCCTGAAACTCTAAAGGTAGCTAACCTTTGGATCCCACCAAGTAAAGCCTTCTTGGGCAAAGAATAATGGATTCAACATGAGGTGAAGAGAATATCCAGCCTTTGGGTTACTCTATGGAGACTGTATTTTGATGGATTTTGTACCCAAAATGCTGCTGGAGCTGGGATTGTTATCATTAATCCTAGAGATACTCACCATTGCTATTTCTTCCTCCTAGATTATCAAGAAACTACCAACAATCGGGCAGAATATGAGGCCTTAATAATTGGCCTAGATCTGGATAAAATTGGGGACAACCGAAGTTGAGGTATTCGGTGATTCAGAGTTGGTGATCAACCAGTTGAATGGAGAGTAAAAGTGCAGACACATCACCATGGCCAGTTGTTACCTAGCGGCTACTCAGTTGTTAAGCTATTGGGGCACTGAAATATCAGCCAGCTACATCCCTAGAGAAGCAAACGCAATTGCCAACAAAATGGCACAATTAGCCTTTATAGTACATATCCAAGAGAGAAAATTTGAAGGAGACATAGAGGTCCAAATAAGAAATCTCCCTTCCATTCTGGAAAGGGGATTCAGCCTAGATATAATGACTAAAAAGGCGAAAACGGAAGATTGGAGAACGCCTGTTCTTCGATATTTAAAAGATTCATCATTCCCCACAAGTAAGAAGAATAGGCAGCAAACAACTAAGTACGTTGTGTGGGGAGAAAATCTATTAAGAAAAACTCTAGATGGGCTAATGTTGAAATGCTTGGGCCAAGAAGAATCAATGAGGGTAATGGCCAAAGTACATGAAGGGGTCTGTGGAGCACATCAGTCATGAACCAAGATGAGGTGGCTACTCAGGAGATACGGTTATTTCTGACCTGCGATGGAAAATGATTACAAAGCATATGCCCGAGGGTGTGAAGAATGCCAAAGATATGGACCACTCCAACATGTGCCCTCAATACCTTTAAACCTCGTGGTCAAGCCTTGGCCCTTCAGGGGGTGGGTAATAGACTTCATCGGGCAAATTCATCATGCCTCTAGTAAGGGACACACGTTCATAATTGTGGCTACGGATTACTTCACCAAGTGGGTAGAGGCTTCAGCTGTCAAGACTATCATTTCAACTGCGGTTAAGAAATTCATTGAAACTAAGATCTTGCATAGATTTGGGGTGCCCGAGACAATTGTCACAAACCGCGGGCCATCTTTTATTTCAAGATAAAAGTTTGCCAGCAAGTTCAAGATAAAGATGGTTCAGTCTAGTCTTTACTACCCCCAGTCAAACGGTCAAGCAGAAGCCAGCAACAAGATCTTGGTAAACATTATCAAAAGAACGGTGGCCGAGAATCTAGAAAAATGGCATGAGAGGTTGGGAGAAACTTTGTGGGCATATGACTTTGTGGGCATATAGGACTTCCAATGAGGCAGCAACCAGGACTACTCATTTTGCTTTAACTTTCGGGCAAGATGTTGTACTCCCCATGGAGATTAATGTGAGTTCGGTCAGAATTCAAAATCAATTTGGACTACACAGTGAAGAGTACATTCAGGCTATGTGTCAAGAAGTTGAAGACCTTGATTTAGCCCGAATTGAAGCCCTAGACAAAATCCAAGAGGGGAAAAGAGCTGTTGCCCGAGCATACAACAAGAAGGTAAAATTGAAAACCTTCACAAAAAGGGAGTTAGTGTGGAAAGCGGTTCTGCCTTTGGGAGCCCAGGTTAGAGGCTTTGGGAAATTGAGCCCGACTTGGGAAGGTCCTTTCATTATCAGCCGAGTGTTGGATAAATGAGGGTTCTATTTAGCAAATTTGGAAGGAATGATGCAGAAAAACCCGATCAATGTTAAGTTTTTTAAGAAGTATCACCCAACTTTGTGGGATGTCAGGGATTGTTACATTGAGGACATTTAGACATTATGAATGGTCTGAAGATGGCTTATATGTTCACCACGGTTGAAAATCAGGAGAAATGCAAGTCAAAGAAAATTAAAGAAGCCATTTTCATTTCAGTAAATGTTGAAGTTACATAGATTTAGCTCAATAGTTTTACATCCCTAACTAGGGCAGCTATCCTAGAATGGTGGGTCTACCTTTTGCCCGACTCTTTCTAAACATTGTTACTATTGGCTAGATATATATTTTCCATATATCCAACTTCATTTTGCTGTCCTGGCATCTTCAAATCTTTTAAGCCTTCGCCTATAAGCTTAACCGAAGTTCTTTGGCTGGCGATGTCATGATGATTAATCCCGAAACATACACCTACGATGATGAAGTCGCCAAAGACAGCAGAAGCTATAGGGAGGTCTAGATTCGTGAACATCAGCCCAAGTGGAATCTACCGGTGCGATTGAGATTACTCAACTAGCCTACAATGTTGTAGAAGTCCTGAAACGTGAGCCGGGAGCAGAGCACCTGACTGAAGATATTAAGAGAACTAATTGTTCTTTATGCGTCTTGTTTATAACAACAATTAAAACCAGAGAAGTCTATGCAGGTCCTAGGGGATGCATCCCTCCCTTTTTGAAGAGGAGTCTAGAAAAAAGACCTACTCGAGGGCGATGAAGACCATTGAGAAAATGATGCATGGTGGACACCCCCTTCACAAGCCTTAAAGGAAAATTGGATTCATGTGGTGTTAGGTACCCTTGGATATTTTTGAAAAGAGATAGGAAGAAAAGTTGGAGTTGGGAAGAACTGAAACGTCTAGAGCTCTAAAGGATTTCTGGAAAATTTTTAGGGACTTAGATAAAACTCGAATTAGTTAAAATATTTAGCTAGGAGATAGGATTGAGCGAAGTTTTATAGCAAGGGAACAAGCGACGGTTGGAATCAAAGATCGTGGGTTAATGCAAAGGCCTCGGCTAACCAACTGTTGCGTTTAAGCAGGTGCAAGTTCCGAGAGAAGGTATGCAACGACAATTAATGAAGAACGGCTGTTCAATCATTATTAGCGCCTCGGGTCACAGGCTTAACAAGAATTGAAGGGGGCACTGTTTAGGTTAATATTTGAACTTTGGGCCTAAAGAAAGAAAGAGAGAAAGGAAGGCCTAAAAGGGACTAAAAGTGAGACTCGCCCCAAGCCCAGCGCCAATCCCAGACCAACTCTCTCAAAAGACAAAGTGGCGGCTTCCTATTAATACATAGGCTATGTGCCTACAATCTAATATGACAAGTGATGGAGACCAGCCAGCTATCAACCAAAAAGTATTTTATAGTGGTAATACAAGTAAAAAGCAAGTAAGTCACTACCCTCCAGTTGCTTTCGGGCAAGAACAGAACTGCAAGCAGTCGGGCTAATTCGTTTATAAAATGAGGAAGAGGGCCCAGAGACAAGGACACTCAATCAAACAAACAAACATACAACTTACCTCTCAGTCAAGCAAATACCTAGAAAATTGCGTTCTGTTCAGGTTCTGCACCCTTTTTAGCCTTAGATTTCCCTTAGAAATACATCTTTTGTCTATGTAAAAGCTCTGCTACCCTTCTTTGAATGTTGTAGTATCGATTATCTCGTCTAAACTCGTCTACCTTTCATTCCCCTTTAGCTCATAAACCCTTGTAACTGCAAAGAAAAGAAGCTGCACAAGATTCAACCTTGCCCGACAAGGTTAAATCTTGTCCGACACTCTTTGTATTGTCTTTTAATTAATAGATCTGGTGTTATAATGTATTCCTCAGTATATATTCAAGTCATTTCTAGCCCTTTAATGATTCAAAGTTCCATCAGCTCTCAGATCTGGTTCATCTAGTGGTTTTACTATCATAAGAGGATCAAAAGTGAACTAAAACGGATGACTTAATTGGATCTGGACCTCCACTCTTTAAGCATACAAGATAAATAAAAGTCATTGATCTCAAGGCATAAAAAAGAACTTAATGTAGACTTAACTCATCTACGACAATCCTTTGATTAACAAGAAGTCAGAATAACTTGGGGTACAAGTAATCGGCTTAAATACACTTGTTCGACATCTGCCATACATAGATGGTAGTGGCACGCCTCCGCACTCAGTTGGTTTTGATTGTGAGCCTCAAGGCCTACACCTAAGGCCCCACAAAGGCACCTTTTAGAACTGATTGTGTTCTCATCTTGCAACCTCTTAACAAGCAGAAGCCCGACAACCAACCAAAGTGCCAACTCCTCGGGGAGCTGTGTGCTCGAGCCAGGAACGCCCACCATCCGAAATTTCCTGCCCGAACAGTATGAGTTTATTTTTGGGGAAAATTATTCAAATTGATTTGGAGTTTCAATGGAAATTAGGGATTTGTTAATGCATGATGAGTGAGTTAAATTTGCAGGGATTTGGTTATGTATAAATATACATGGCGTCAACCCCATTTTTTGAAAACAACGAGAATTAATTGTGGGCCCCCACAGCTCACTCAACTTTGACGATATGAACCGTCTATTTTATAAGACATGATTCATAAATCATCTTTGCAAAAATTCAATTCAATTTAAAACCATTTATCTATTTAATTGTCACAACGTAATTTTGATGTTTCTTAAAATGTAGTGTTCGTCAATTTCTTTGAACTCAATTAGATGCTTCAAATATTTTTGATTTGGCTAATATTTTGCAATGATGATCTATGAAATGCAATTTGAAAAATAGACGATTTGGATCGTTGAAATTCAATGTGGTGTGAGCCACTAATTCCATTTTCTTTTATCCCTCCCTTAAAGTTCTGTACATGGCATTTTAAGCCAAAATGGTGGTGAGATTAGCATAACTCCTTAGTTTGGCCGCTGAGATTTAAAATCAAAACAAATGGTTCGTCAATTTATCTACCATCAATTATCTTGGTCATTCTATGAAAAGTCTCAGGCGCAAAATGATAAATATACATTTAATTTAATAAACAATGGACCAAAATAATTTGACAAAATTGATAGTGTTGTTGATATATGGGTCCTTATTTAACGAAACTTTTTTATGAAATAACCAAAATAATTAACGTTTATAAATATAAACATTTTTATTGATTTTAAATCTCATGCAGTATCAATATGAGAAACATTTTGGCTAAAAAGCCTATATACATTTCTGTATATGGATAAATTTGCCCAACCATTTGTGCAAAAGCACGCACACTCATCGATTTGCTCACCTACGTTAGCTGCGGCGTCTCCATTAAACTTTCTGCTCGCTCATCTCTTGAGCCATGGCCACCGCGAGAGTGTTGACTGTCTCCAATACTTCCTGCTTACTCTCCAAAACGACGTCGTTCCCGGTGAAGCAGAGTCCCCACGGCACCGGCCTTTGCTTTACTAGAAGAAGAGTAGCTTCATTGTCGTCTTCCTCCGGGAGGTCCTTCAATTGCACAGCTATCTACAAACCCGAAGTTCAGATCAGGGAGGAAGGCCAGCCTGAAACCCTAGACCACCGGCTCTTCTTCGTCGATCGCTCTGGTCGAAAGGTTATCTTCTTCCCGTTTTCCATTTTCTGTTGTGTTTTGTTTGGATTATGAGAAAAATGCAGGATGAAAGTAAATAATGTGAAAGCTTCCCGTATGTGCATATATGGGGTTATAATTGAGGGATTTAAATGTTAATATATATATATATATATATATTTATAGATATTCAATTTTTTCAGCTAATGGCTTGATATTAATTTCAAGTGGCATGTATCATTTGCTTCATTGAGGCCTCTCTGTTTCAAAAATTTGAACTTGATTTTAAAGTCGCAATTTTCCAGATTATGTTGTTTTGTTTTGGCGGGATTTGGGAAAATGGAGTCGATGAAATGAAATGAGACATTCAGTAACCACGTTAGACATGACTGATGGAATGCCCTGGTTTGTGCTGATGGGAATATGTTTATGTGTTTTGTTAGTTTGAGAATAAGGCCTTGACTATATGTGTGTAATCGTAGTTCGAACTTGTATTTAAACAGCATATGTAAATGTAATTGTAAAAGGAATTTCAAAATTTAGGTGTGTTGAGTCCTGGTTGGTCTCTACACACTAATTAGTTCACTTTTGTCTCAACTTGCTATAACAATCTGTTGGTTTATACATAGGTTTCGCCTTGGCATGACATACCTTTGCAAGTGGGTGATGGTGCATTCAACTTTGTGGTTGAAATACCCAAAGAATCAAGTGCAAAGATGGAGGTTGCTACTGATGAGCCACACACCCCGATAAAGCAGGATATAAAGAAGGGGAAACTTCGTTACTACCTGTAAGAATTAATTTTTTTCTTTTCCTAAAGTTATATTATAGTGTTTGTTCTTATCCTGGTGCTTGGATATGTTACCCGAATCAATATAATTTTTGGCTAAGAGTGCATCATGAATTAGACGCAAGCCACTGTTGGTGCTAGCTTTTTGTTTATTGATTTACTTTTAAATTCCTTAAAGTTATCTTTTTGTGAATACCTCCAGCAAATCGTTCTCAGGTACAATATAAATTGGAATTATGGGTTGCTTCCGCAAACTTGGGAAGACCCAACCCTTGCTAACGCTGAAGTTGAAGGAGCCTTTGGGGATAATGATCCAGGTATGCTTGCTTATCCTATTTTTTTGCCGCTTTTTTTCCCAAGGCAAGTGTCACTTTTAGAAGGAGAAATAAAACCTTTGTTTTTGCTACAACTTGTAGTTGATGTTGTTGAGATAGGCGATCGTCGGAGAAGGATTGGCGAGATTCTCAAAGTAAAGCCTGTGGCTGCTTTAGCTATGATTGATGAAGGGGAGCTTGATTGGAAAATTATTGCAATTTCATTGGATGATCCAAGGGCTTCTCTCGTTAATGACATTGATGATGTTGAGAAGCATTTCCCGGTATGTACTGTTTTCTAACCAGGCACTATTAAGATTTCCATAATTACACACCACCATAGCCACCTTAATCAATGTATTTATTATTTAGGTGTTTTCAGTTTTCAGTTTTTAAATTCGTTGTTACATGATATTTTTACTAAATGAGAATGGATGGTTAGTTACAATGTATCTATCTTCATAAACTAGATGAACTAAGTAGTAAGTTTTTTTTAAAGGACACAGTGTGTGTGTGGTGGTGTGAGAAAATTTTGTACTGAAATGAAGTAAATGATGATAAATGTTTTTCACAGAGACTGTATTTGAGGATACAATTCCTGTGGAAGACAACAACTTAAGGCATTGTTGTGCATATCAGATCTTATTTTAATCGTAATGAATCTTTTAACCACATTACCTTTGGATTTTACTAATTGCTAGCGATGTATGGTTTACTTCAGGGGACTCTCACTGCAATAAGGGACTGGTTTAGAGACTACAAAATACCAGATGGAAAGCCTGCTAACAAGTTTGGTCTTGGCAACAAAGCAGCAAACAAGGTAAATTTACAGTTACCTCTTCAGTTGCTATCCGCGAATCCTTTTTGGGTACTATTTGTTTTTTTTTTTTTTTTTTAAATTTGTCTTGACTGCCAAATTACTATTTTTTCTTTATCTCCTGATTGGTTCCTTTATCGATTCAGTCACTAGCTTTCAAGGGCCCTACCCTCTGGCCTAGTAGCATAGTGCTTCTTGCAAAATGCAAGTGTTGCAAGGAGGCATGACAAGATTTGTCCAATTAAAATCTGATTTTCTGATTTCAAAGTCTTCAATATTTGCATCTATAATACATAATTAATATAAGAATGTCTCTTTATGGTAATCGGACTTGAGTGTACTAAAGAGTTGACTTAAAAACCAGCCAGTGGGATTGGGGTGCAGTTTGGAGGGTTTAAGGCAACGGTGAGGTACTTGTTTTCTATGCAGTTTATTTATTTCTGACTTTTGATACATTTGATATGTCGGAGGAGTCAATATTTAGGAATAGGCACGCTTTAAACACAATTCCACATGATCCACAACATGAAGGCGGTCGAAACATTTGACACACGATACACAAATCTACCTTAGCTGGGAAGTAATTGAAAGTCTATTCATGCATCAATGTGGAATTAGTGGGTCGTAGTCATGGCATGAAGGAAAATGCCATGTAATTAGGTAGCGAACTTTGCTTTGGGTTCTAGTTAGTTTTGGGTTTTAGTGGTTTCTTCTTTTTTATCTGTCTTGTTTGAATACGAGGTTTTATTTAGTTTGACAGATGATAATTATACCCCTAGTCTGTTTAAGCAATCATCCAACAGTTATGTGATTATTTAAGTATTTTGGAAGGTCAGGATTGAATAATTATTTAAGTAATGAACGGGTAGGATTCTTGGGCTGCTATAACTCAAGTTTTAAGACTGCTTCAAGAGGATTTGAATTCAGATTCTTATCTAACTTATCCCCAACAAAATCATCTTTGCGATAGAACTCAGTGATCTACATTCCAATTTCATCCTATTTCTTTTTCTGAATCGTTTGTTGTTTCTTTTTAAGGATAGGATTGTATATCTTAGTAATTACCCTCCTAAGAGGCTTTGTGCATTGTTTTGTGCAGCACATTCATAAATTTCAGATTATAGACTTCTCTCTTTGGGTTTCTGCCCCTAGAACTTTAATTATCGATGCTCCAACTTCGACCTTATTACTTATTAGCTCATACTTTCGCCTATTTGTTGCTGGAAATTCGTATCTGGTGTTCGGTTATATTGTGGTTCGGTATTGTCTGCTATGTTAGAATATATAGGATATGGAGGGTGTGGATCATGACACATGTAATCAGCCAAATAGACAAGGCAGTTAGGAGTGTGGCTGTTAGAATAATTAGTTAGGATTGTTGGTAAGTAATTGAGTTGGTTAAGGCAGTTAGCTAAGTACTCATCTATACATAGCAACTGTATCCTTTGTAACCATTAATCAATCAAGAAAATAAAATAGCAATTCATTCTCTCTCTCTCTCTAAACCTTCTCTATTTCCTTCTTCTTCCTTCTCTGTGATCTCTCTGTTCTCTTTCTGCATATTACTTAACGTGCTAGACAGTAGTATAACACCTATTGTCACAAATTACCTTCGTCTGTCGGTGCGTTTGTTGTACTGTATATCTAATTTTAGAAACCATTCGTATGATGAACAGGATTATGCTCTTAAGGTCATAACCGAAACTAATGAATCATGGGCCAAGCTTGTCAAGAGATCGATTCCTGCTGGAGAACTGTCACTTGCATAGATGCATTGATAGAATTGGAATTCCAGGCGTTTATCATCTTGCACTCATGGTGATTCATTAGAGATTTTTCCTTTTGGCGAACCGGTGATGCTGTTAAATGAAAATATTGATTGAATGTCAATTTTGGCTGGACTAAGCACGGTGAGTAATTTAATAATAGCTTGGTTTTGTTACTGGGCACTTGAGCTTATTTCTTTATACGGTAATCATGCTTGGTGCTTAAGTAATGGTTAATTTACCATGCATTTCTTTTATCTTTTGAGCTGTTGTGTTTACACCCATATTGCTTCTCTCGACACCCAATTTACTTGAACGCCTTTATCTGGACATCCAAAATAATGAACTAATCTACTAAGAAGACCCTTCTTTTCCTTTCAATGAAATAATCTTTCGTTAGACGCCGGTTGTCATTGTATATTGGTATGAAGGCTTTCTCTTCGATCAAAATAAAGATACGAAGGCTTTCTCTTCAATTTGGCGATTGCGCTTTTGTTTTGAAAAAAAATAATAATATGATTAGAACTGTGACCTACAACTAAAGCAACTTAAGAAAGATTAGTATTTGGTTTAGCAATTTTTCTTTAAGGAATGTTTGGTTCCTTCATCTGCAGTTTACATCGTAAACGATTCATAGAACTTCGTGTTTTTAATTGAAATCATTTATATCATATACCTCTGTAAAGATCATTTTTACGTTTAAATTAAATCATTTCGTCAATCAATTTCAACAAATAAATAAACAGCCCATTGGAAACCAAAATAATGTATAATTATTTTTATATAGATAATCTTTACAAAATAATTTAAAATATTAATAATTTCAATCAAAAGTTCGAAACTTTACAAGTTAAAAAAAGAACTCCTCTCAATCCATTGGAAACCAAGCTAAACCTTGTTCTTCCCTTGGGCTTGTAAACACTTTTGCAATTCACACCACAAGGAGCGCGTCCGCATGAGAGATTTTTCCGTCACATGAGGTGGTACATCACGTGTTCTTATATAAATATTGCAATTCACACCACAAGGAGCGCGTCCGCACGAGAGATTTTTCCGTCACACGAGCTGGTACATCACGTGTTCTCATATAAATAGTAGGATATGTGTGTTAAAAGATTAATAACTTAAAACTAAAAATTTTACATCATTTACATAAAAACATGTGGTGTATCATCCGTATTCCCGTCACAATTAAAAATTTCTCTGTCCGCACGCTTTTCCCGTACGCAATCAATGATCGTCTGGAAATAACCCCACGCTCTTCAGGTGCGCGTGTCAAACTATGAACCCACTTTCCCACCCCATCTTTAATATCAACCTTTTTCCATCATCAATTCTCCGATCGACTCAGACACAGACAGATTCTCAACAAAATCCCCAAAACCAACCCACCCCAAAGCTCAGGTTGGATTTCGGAATAATCCCCCGCAGATTTCCTTTTCAAAAAATCCAAAAATCCCAGCTGTTTCAATGGCGGACACCACCGCAGCAGAAGAAGAACAAGAAGCACCGCCGCCGCAGCCGCAGCCATCGTACTACACGGTGTTTCTGAGAATTATGAGCAAAAGGAGAACATGGGTATGTGTATTCCTGCTAGTATACGCCATCCTCCTAACTTCCTCATGGAATTTCCTCAAATCCTTGCTCTCCTGGCACAAATTGCAAGCCCAACCGTCTTCCCCGTCGTACGGATGGCCTGCCCTTTACGCCTCGGTGCTTCTGGGGGTGGTTTTCGGGCTGCTTTCGATGTTCGCGGCGCTGGCAGTGATGGTTCCGGCCACTCTGGTGACGTGGATCGCCATCGTGGTTCTGCTGGCCTTCTTCGGGAAGCCAAGGAGGGCGTTGGTGGTTGACGGGAGGAAAATTACGAGAGAGATTGTTGGGATTGTGATGAGGATTTTGTTGAAGGAAGGGAATTTGGTGGCTGCTGGTTGTGCTGTTTTGGGGTATTTTGCACTTTTTAGGAGGAATGGGGAGTGAAGTGATTGACTGATTTGGTTGTTGGCGGTCTTTTTCTAATTTGTGAAGATTTCAGGGATCTGGGGTTTTGGATTTTGTAACATAACATTTACTTGTTTTGATTTTACTGTTATATCTGACTGTTAATTATTTGTTGTGTTCATCTATATCCTTCCCAAATTTAGCAATTTTATGGCCAATTTATAACAACACAGAAGCTTTGTGTGTTTTGGGAAATTTCGAATAGTTGTGCTGAAAAATTGAGCGTGCAAGGGAGTAAATGTATTAACTTTCAAGCCACAAATACAAGTTCGAATCTCTCTCCCGATAGTATGATGTCCGACTCGAATCTTCCTTATCCGACATCCGATGGACCATAAAATTGAACTTGGTGTCACTTTAATGTGTTAAATAGCATTGAAATGATTTGGGCGATGGAAGTTTGTTGATTTTGTTCTGTCTTTCTTCCCCTTGAAGTTTTAAAGATATCAAACTTAGAAGCTTCCCCAAACATAGCCAACCCGACACTATAAAAGTGCCTAAAGCAGGAGGTGGAGTTGAATTACAGACTACCCAGTAATCAGTAATCAGTAACCAGCACTCTGTCAGTGCTTGCTTGCTGTTTTTTGGTTCCCTTAAACTGAACCGCCTGATTACCAAGAGTTTTACTACCGAATCATAATGTGAGGACGAAAGTGCCCGATGACCAACCGAGGACAATTCCAGTCTGGTAAACCCTAGAATATCCAACGATAGTCAAGTCTATACTATCGAATTCAAAAAAACCATCCTAGAACTAGGTACATAACATAATATCGGAGACAGTTTGTTGTCCTCGAAGTAGGCCCAAAACTCTGACCCGTGTGCTGGTATTCTACACTAATCTACACTCAAATGAGGGAGAGAGCTTGATGCCAGAATACGGTGGGTTGAAGAAAAAAGTTCTGACCACCAAGACAATCCACCACTTACAGGTGAGAATCATATTGATTCTAACTTAACTTATAAAAATGGTATATTTATAAAATAAAATAAAAATATTAGTAATTATATCATTTCCCTAAGCTTAAAGCTTCACCGCTTGAGAGCCATTGAAAGTGCAATGCCAATAGTGCAAATGAAGTAGGGAAGGATGTTGACAGGCAATGGAAACTTCCATATGCTAGCTAGTCATAGCATGTCACTTGTCTTATGGCAAAGCATCTCATCCTTTGGCCTTTGTGTTTGGTAATATCCTTGTTGAAGGATCAATCCCTGGATCTGAATGGCTCAAGAGACCTCACTCTTGCCTCAATGGCTCAATGGCTCAAATACGTACTAGAAAGAGAGCAGTTTCGCCACCACTGGATCATATTACTTGCCAACTTGTCACGCGCATACACCAGTACAAAACAATGTCATGGTGAACAAATTACATTACGGCAACTTAATTTTGATGGTATTTTATTTTATGAGATGAATTGATTGGTTGAGGATGATAGGATCAGTGGCACACATTCTCTCGACTGACATATTAACATGTGTGAGAGCGCGACTGATCCTAATATCTTCTTCACATGATTTTAGATTTACAAATGTTATGAGGGTGCATAGATATAGAGGTGCATTTGGTTCCCTTAAACTGAACCGCCTGATGACCAACTGAGGACAATTCCAGCCTGGTAAACCCTAGATTATCCAACGATAGTCAAGTTTACACTATCGAATTCAAGAAAACCATCCTATAATTAGGTACATAACATAATATCGGAGACAGTTTGTTGTCCTCGAAATAGGCCCAAAACTCTGACCCATGTGCCGATATTCTACACTAATCTACACTCAAAAGAGAAAGAGCTTGATGCCAGAATGCAATGGGTTGAAGAAGAAAGCTCTAACCACCAAAACAATACACCACTTGCAGGTAAGAATCATATTGATTCTAACTTAACTTATAAAAACGGTATATTTATAAAATAAAATAAAAATATTAGTAATTATATCATTTCCCTAAGCTTAAAGCTTCACTGCTTGAGAGCCATTGAAAGTGCAATGCCAATAGTGCAAATGAAGTAGGGAATGATGCCGACAGGCAATGTAAACTTCCATATGCTTGCTAGTCATAGCATGTCACTTGTCTTATGGCAAAGCATCTCATCCTTTGGCCTTTGTGTTTGGTAATATCCTTGTTGAAGGATCAATCCCTGGATCTGAATGGCTCAAGAGACCTCACTCTTGCCCCAATGGCTCAAATACGTACTAGAAAGAGAGCAGTTTCGCCACCACTGGATCATATTACTTGCCAACTTGTCACCCGCATACATCAGTACAAAACAATGTAATGGTGAACATATTACATTACTGCAACTTAATTTTGTTGGTAATTTTATTTTATGAGATATATTGATTGGTTGAGGATGATAGGATCTATGGCACACATTCTCTGGACTGACAGATTAACACGTGTGAGAGCACGACTGATCCTAATATCTTCTTCACACGATTTTAGATTTACAAATGTTATGAGGGTACATAGATATAGAGGTGCATTTGGGTAAGGTGGGTGGATAGTGTACTATTATCACAAAATAGTAACCTCATCGTCAATATTTTTTTAATTGTAATTAGGTTTGAATACTAAGTTATTTTTTTTCATTCTTTAGTATAAATATATTGTTGCCTATGTGTATATAATGTCACAATAATGTGACAAGTGAGAAGTAAAAATCGCCAAATCACAATGATTGTATCTCATTGAATGTTGATTTTTATATATTCTTTTATTTTGTTCTTATTAATCAACAATTTCATATATAAATACTAATTTGTTAAGAATTAATCGGATTAAAGTTATAGGGTCATCATTCGCTTGAATCGAAATATCTGCAAGATCTGGATCACAACTTGTATTGATTAAACAAATTGTTAGAATTCTCAAAGTAACACGGCGGAAGTTATAGATAAAAGGGATATGAATGGTCACCCTTAAATAGGTTTCTGGAACACTAAAGAATTAAGAAAAAACTCTCAAATTTTGATAAATAATATGATAAGATAATTAAAATACAACCCTAAAAGTCGTTTAAATAGTCTCAGCAAACCCTAACTCCAAATGAGAAAAAAAAAAACAAATAACAAAATATCAGAAATATTTAATCACGTTTTGGGCTAGTAAACGCTGGAATTCGGCCAATTTTTACTAGGCTTGTTGTTATCTTGTAGATCTCATCGTTTTCTTTGAATCCATATGTAATGAGCTCAAACCTGACATGCCAAACGAAAGTTACGTTAATCCGAACAACCTAAACCTAAAAAGTTAAAATATTCACTTCTGGAATATACTAGTAGCAAGTAACCTTTTAACCCATCAATTACTATGAAGCATGAGTTTGTCAAAATAGTGACGAATTGCGCTCGGGGAGCTAAAGTGGGACCGAGAGCAGCATAACTCGTTAGGATTCGGCTTGGCACGGCAAGAATCGGCTTCGAATCACCAGGTAAGAAAAAACGCCGCCCTATTTGCCAGAAAAATTGAAAAGACTTTCGTTTTCACTAGATCTTACGAGAGAGGGCTAGAAAGAGAGGTTCTTTGAGTTTTCGTGAATCCCCGAATCCCATGCTCTCGCTTCCGTACCCGTGCTTCTTATATGAATTACCAATTCTTCAATCACTTTTCTTGATTAAATGTCGCCTTCTTCTTTTAATTTTCTCGTACATAAAATAACAGAAATTTTGTCATGTGTCATAAAGTGATCAACACTTATTACAATATCGAGCAACCCCATCATATATGTATTCCACCCAAATATGTTTGCAAGTGAAATAATTATCTATTCAACACAACTGCATCCTCTTTCAGAAAACGAATGTTAATTGAATATATCTAATACCACAATGCGATATTGAAATGTAGTTAATTGTATAAATATGTAGTAAGCTTGGCCTTACTTTTTAAACTGATGGAGATAATAATTTGTACCAATTATTTTGTCTGAAAAATAATGGGATGATGAAGATGATGTTTTCTTTTAACATGGATGAAAAAGATGATTTTTAGGCTATCACACCTCTCATCTCTTTATTATTTATTTTCTAAAATCTACACACACAAAAAGTTACATAAAAAGGTGCGAAATCCCAATCGAAAGCTCTAAAAAGTAGTAATTATTATACTTAATATTATTTAGGAATGTGATTGTGTAAATTTAAAATTAGAATTCAAATAGGATTTGAGGGATGAAATATCTTTATGACTTTTATTACTTTTGAGGCAAGTAAAGACCACTTGATTAGTATAAATAAAGGCATAAAGCCACAAAAGAGGCAGGTGCAATTCATAACCGCTGAGTTTTCTCTTTCTTTCTCTTGATGTCCCTCTCCCACCCTTAACCTCTAAAATTTCCTTCAACAGTAACCATATTTTTTTTTGAACAAACGATATTATCTACATTAAGGTGAAAGGAGGGGTGGGCTTAGCCTCATAGTGGGCTAGTAATAATGTGGTTCAAATTCATATTTGGTGAGAATGGAACCTAAACACTTACAAGTGAAGAAGTATATCACTAAACTGTAGTGCTAAGTGGCAGTAACCACTTAATAATAGGAATAAAATGATTAGGATTTAGGAGGGAACAATTATCAATTTTAATAAAGGCCCAAATTATGTACATCAATTAGGAGGAAGTAAGGAATCATTCTTCTTCCTTTCTTTTCTTTTGGTAAAGGGAAAGAACCCTCAACTTCAATACTTATTTTCTTTTTCTTTTTTTAAGTTAGACCAAAGATTTCTCCAATGAAGAACAAAGCATCTACCAACTCCAGCACATTGCCTTAATAATTAACAGTCTTTCACTGTAGTTCCTAAATTGGTTTTATTGTATGGAATTAACTTGGCTGCTGAACAATTCGGCAGTCATTCCTGCTTACACCCAATCCCGTGTGGACACTTGTCCAAGTTTTGATTTTTTTAATCAAAACTTGGACACGTGTTCATCCGGAATTGGGTGTAAGCAGGAGTGGCTGCTGAATTTTCAGCAGCCAAGTCTTGTTCTTATTGTATTCTATACTTCTCCAACTTTCTTTTAATGTCTCATTTGTCTCCTTATCATCACTTTGGTTTGTTCACGTGACGTGCACCTCATCAACATTTGAGGGGCAAAAATGTTAATATAAGGCCATGTATACTTCCCGAATAACAGTGTTACTGTGTCCATTCACTTGTCGTATTTTCTCACTCAGTTATTAGTGTAAATATTTATGATAAATACATACAAAGTGAACAGGAAAAAATAACGGGTGAGCATTGGTAGTGACACTCACTAACAATCTTAAACATTATGTAAGACTGTTAGGAGAGTAACGATCTGAATTTTTTCAGAGTGATGCTTGAAATGGATTCCAACAATGAATTTTACCTTTGACCAAAAAAATAAATAAAAATAAAAAATAAAAAACTAAAAACAGCTTGATTAAGGAGATTAAAAGAGAGCAATATATATAGTACCAAAAATAGAAGAGATGGAATTAGCTTGTGCTGCTAACCTCAATTTGGTATATCTTACCGGTAGTCAAACCAATCGAACCGTCACACAACATTTTTGTTTAAAACAAAAAATATTATTGTTTTCCGTCACACAATTTCGTTTGTTATTTTCATTTGTTTGTTGCTTAAGGATCCCTTTTAGTCTTAGACCATAAACCCTAAAGACTTATAAATCTTGTTCACCAAATGCCAATGTGACTAAATGCAATGTCAAATAAAAATACATTTACACGTGACATTATATAATTAACACGAGACGACGGAAGTATATATTATGTAGTGAGCAAGTAGGTGATGAGAAGACCGGGTCTGATATTCCGAAATACCTCCCGCTTTGCAAACGATCGAAATACCTCGAAACCTTGCGCCATTCCTTTTACATGTCCATGATCACAACGGTGTGCCAAACTGTTGGTGCACTGTGCAGAAATCTTGAATTCCTCAACAGCGTCAAGTGCCACTGATTTGCTTCCTGCTGCAGAAAACTTCAACTGTTTTTCTTTACCCCCGGCGTATGTAAAACGATCTTCCTCCTTAACCAACTCCCCATTGTAACACAGTAGCATGGAAGTTCCATCCCTTTCTGCTGAACAATGGCATTTGTTCACAGATGTCATGCAGGACTTTGCATCTCATGAAAACATATCAGTACTTCTAGTTAACCTCGACTTTAATGAAAACTGAACACTGAATACAACAAACGTTTCAATCTACTCCGAAACTTGTCGCCAATTTGGGAATTCAAGGTCTACCATACCACATTTCTAAATGCTATATTTACACAAATTCAAAGGTCCAAAACAGCAGATTTTCAATGAGTTCAACTAAAAAATTATGAAAATAAATCATTCTCAAAAATAGATAGTGGGTAAAAAGCATAATATAGTAGAATGCAACAACAAATCTTAATCTATAGGTTCGCCCGTGGCAGAGCATACGATTTGGATGGTTACACTCCGTCCGTCACTCCTGCGGAAGAGAGGTTTCTGTTTTGAGTGTTTTGTTTTGGTAGAAAATGGAGGAGGAGACAGTTTCTTCAATTCAATGTTGTATGGTGTTTTGAAATCTGTGTCAGGGGGTTTCGTTGGGTGCCGTTAGGGCGTCGTTATGTTTTTTCTCCTTTCTGATTAGTGAAAGGCAATGTGGAATTTTCACAAACAAATTTGATCAAAAAAGTAATGTTTTAACTTTAGATATGGTCCTTAGTCATCACTGTTTTCACTGAAACCTTATTGATTTTTAGTTTTATCAAAATCCTTTAACTTTGTACCCCTTTTTATGGGGTATCCTTTCGTCTTCTTTCTTTTATTGGAAATATGGGATATTATTTAAGACCCACAACTTGTGGGATATAAAAACTGAAAAAAATTAATCTCACATCTATATATGGTTCTCAATGTCAAAAAATATATTCACCATACACATTCTCCAAGTCAAAAAATGCACCAATCTTATTTTTGTTAAAAAAAATCTACACAATCTCAATGTGGAAAGGAAAAAATGTTAAGTACCCACAAAAATATACTCCGACGTGATTTAGGTACATATCAAAATTTAAAATTAGGGGTACAATAAATGATTAAAAAAGTTTAAAAGTATGGATAAAAGATATTAAGTATACGAGTACAAATTAGAACTAAAAAAAAACTGATACAGATTAAAATATGGTAGTAAATTTAGGTACAAATTTAATAGTAAAATATTTGATTCAAAACAGAATTTAGCTATAAATACTTTAAATATACCAATTAATGTTTAAAAATTATTAAATAATTTTTTATTATAAAACTTAAATATGCTGCATATAAATTTATTATTATTCAAATTATGACGTGGATAGAAACTAAAGAATTTTAATAAAAGATTAATAAAAAAATTAATTAATGAAATAGAAAAATAAAGGATGACGATTAGAATCTAATTTTTCATTTTAAAATTGCGATCAAAACTTTAACCATTATATTGCTGCTAATTGCCCTACTTTTATCAGTTGGCGAGATTGAAGTTGAACAGGACAAACCTGTTCAGTAGAAATACTAAAATTCAAGAAAAGCAGCGAACTCAGGTACTCAGATCTACACACAACATAACTCAGCAGCAAACAGCTTGATACCAACACTACAACCACCCCACACCACCCCACACACCCACCTCTCTCTCTCTCTCTCTCCATTCCATTGAAACAATTTCCATTTTTCCATTTTTGACTATTGTTTTCTTGGTTGAACATGTTAGCTCTGATTTCTCTACCATATTCCCCACATGCCCTCAAACCTTCCTCCACGCTTGTTGCATAAACTTCCCTTTTCCCCTTTTCCGCTCGTATATATATCAGGACACCAATGTACATCTTTTAGCAAGAGAAGGATCTGGGTGTTCACATCTGGGTTCTGAGGATAATAATCTCATCTGGGTACCAATAAATTTCGTAATTTTATTGAAATTTAGCCAAAAGGGTGTCCTGAAATCCTTCAAATCCGCCGAAATTTTGGGGCTTTTTATTATCTTTGGGTCCTCTGCAGAGAAGAAGAAAATGGTAGTGGCAGGAAATGGCCTGTTTTACCCGATTATCGGATTCGCGTCGTGTGTGGCCTTCATCTACATGTCTTTCGGTAACTTGGGGTCGAATTTTGGGAACCAAACGAAGTTGAGTTTTGTGGGGAGGAATGGGACTCAGTTCATGTTGGATGGCAAGGCATTTTACATTAATGGGTGGAATTCTTACTGGCTGATGGATAATAGCGTGGATGAGCATAGAAAGCCGAGGGTCCGGCAGATACTGCAAGCCGGTGCGAAAATGGGCCTCACCGTCTGCCGGACTTGGGCGTTTAATGACGGCGACTACAATGCCCTCCAGATTTCCCCTGGTCACTTCAATGAGCAAGTGTTCAAGGTAATATTAATAATCCATGTATTTTAATCTTTTTTTCTTCGTATTGAAAATGTTGATATGCTGTTTTGTTGGAAGTGGGAACCTTTGGATTAGGATTTCATTGAATATAAATTTCCAGACTTTGTTTACTGCGATCGAGTTCTAACCTTTCTCTGCGTACTTGATTGGGTGGTGCAATTTGGGGGCTTACTTAAGTGGTGATCATGTTTTGCCATATCTATACATGAATGTATTATCAGTAAGGTTTGCTACTAAAGTAGTAAAATTACGGTTCAGTGTAACGAAAGTAGTAAAATTACGGTTCCGTATCTAGTTATTTTTCGCCATTCCTTATGTTATCTTAAGAAGTACCATTAGTTAGCGATGTTTCTCCGTATTTTGTTCTTTTTCATAACAACTTGATCTGGTGGCAGGCTTTGGATCATGTTATTGTAGAAGCTAGACAACAGGGCATCAGGTTGCTTCTTTGCTTAGTTAATAACTTGCAAGCATATGGCGGGAAGACTCAGTATGTAAAGTGGGCATGGGAAGAAGGTGTTGGTTTGAGCGCTTCCAACGACTCATTTTTCTTCGATCCATCTATTCGCAATTATTTCAAGAACTACGTCAAGGTAATTTTGTTTTGTTGCTTTACTTTCCAGGAACAAAAAGTTGCACTGCTCTTTGATTATACTTTGACAGCTCATAATCTTAATGGAAAACTGTTTATAGTAATGCCATTGATACATTTATTTATATTTTGAAATGAAGAAACGAAATTTGGTATGCAGTTAAACTTTGGGAGTCCTAACATTTCATAGGATACTTCAGTTCACCCAGAAGTATTTATGTTGCCATGAAGGTGAGGTATGCGGACTAAGTTTTGCTGCCAAGATGACGTACTAAACACTACTACGTTTTACTTGCTGAACGTTTGGTGACACATAATGTAACGTAAGCTTTTTAGTCGCAAAATGATCACTAGGCATAACGACTAAGACTGCAAAACCTCTTAATGTCCTGATCAATTGGAAAGATTGTACTAAATCTCCATTTGGATCTCATACAGAATCATGTGGACAGAAGAACCTGAAATGTTTCATTCTTTAGCCTATCTAACTTTCTTATGCCTTCCTTTCCCCTGTTCCTACTAAGATACAAATGGAAGGATCTAACTGAGTGCCAAATTTTTTCACTCGTGGTCACATGAAGTTGAGGAAAATTATGCATTTTAAAGCACCGAGCAACCCTTAATACGATTGTGGCATTTAAGATATATGAGATAGAGGTCATGTCTCTGAATTTTGGTAGCCATTTGTAATTATAACATTATGGAGGGCATGTTTAACGGTTGTGGATTCTAAAGTGTTTGCATGTTTTGAGTTAAATGATTTTGTACCTTTGGTATCCTGAATAGGTCATTACTTTTCCTTCAGTGATTTGTTTCTCTAAAAACCCACAAGAATCTTTGTTTTAATCAATTTTGTTGATATTATGATTTATAGGTTTATAACCAATTCTAATTCATTTCCTTTTTTCCTCCAGACTCTCCTAACAAGGAAGAATACTCTCAATGGAATTCAGTATAGAAATGATCCTACCATTTTCGCTTGGGAATTAATAAACGAACCTCGTTGCATAACTGATGCTTCAGGTGACACTCTCCAAGTATGTTTTCAACTATTGATACTGCCTTCTTACAATTATGAATAGATAAGAATAAACGTACTAATTTCAAACTGTCATGAGATCTATATATACATTTTATATATCCTTCTATGATAATTTAATTAAATATATCTATTTATTATCATTTTTTTAACCGAATTTGGTATGTGTAAAACGAACCTCGTTGAGGTGGGGTGGGGTGGGATGTGGTGGGATGGTGAGAGGGAGGGGGGCTCTGTAACCTCTGGCTATTAGAACATGAATTAATTGTATGTTATAATGTTGCAGGATTGGATAGAAGAAATGTCAGCTTTTGTAAAAGCAATTGACAAGAACCATCTACTGACTGTGGGCCTTGAAGGGTTTTATGGTCCTAAAAGCCCTAAAAGGTTAACTGTGAATCCAGAAATGTGGGCATCCAGACTTGGATCAGATTTTATTCGCAACTCCAAGATCCCTAATATTGATTTTGCCTCTGTTCATATCTACCCTGACCATTGGTAAGCTTTTGCGTGTTTATTTACATTGCATGAAATTTCTCAAGTCGATATGAGGGACGTCACATCTTTACCAACTTGTTAGAAATCTTATGAATGCATGCACGGTCCCTGTCTATTAAGGACATAATCAGATATGGATACCTGAGGATATATAGATGTATCTTACCTAACTGAGTAAACGATGGAGATGCATATACCTAACTGGGGTCTCATCATATAAGCTCACTTGAGCAAACAATCCATGCTAACCTTGGATCTAAGTCCACCTTTTTTAAATTCAAATCTTGAAAAAGGACCTTTATTGAATAAATGTAAACTAATTGTGATCCAATAGTTGACATGGATGTTTGTGCTCACCCATGAGTTTATCATGACTATATATCAAATAAGGTTATTAAGTACCATTCCCTAAGTCTTTAACTTAGATATGAACGGGTGAGATGTACAGTGATACAACTCATCAATCATATTTTGAAATGGTATAAAAGAATGAACTGATTTAGTGGCCTATGAGAGAATAAACAACAACCAAGCCTTATCCCACTAGGTGGGGTCGGCTGTATGAATCCTAGAACACCACTGCACTCGGTTTTGTGCCAGCTCCAAGTACTCCTTATATTTTCTTAGTCTTTTCCAAGTCTTCCTAGGAACTATGAGAGAACAATTATAAATATAGGAACATGTTCATTTTCTCCTTACTTCGAATTCAAATTATTGACCAGGTGGATTCGTGATTGAATGTGTGGTCAAGGTTAACATGATTTTGTTTAGTATTTAGTCATCTCATGTGCCCTATTTCATTTGATTCATTCTAGAATGTAATTCGGTCTTTTCTATCCCTTAGTTCAGCTCGTCCCCAACCTCATGTCTCTCATAATTTTGTGAAAGGATGTTTGCCCTTGTATATTCCATATGGTACATCTAACCAGTACTCACTTCGTCCTCACTTTGTGGGTAGGTTCCATGATGAAGAATTTCACAATAACCTCAAATTTGTCTACAAGTGGATGCGTTCTCACATTGAAGACGGAGACAATGAACTGAACAAACCTGTCATGTTCACCGAATATGGATTGTCAAACCAGAACAAGGACTTTGAACCATCTCAGCGTGAGAGGTTTTACAAAACTATTTTAGACGTGATATACAAATCTGCCAAGAAAAACAGGTCTGGAGCAGGTGCTTTAGCCTGGCAGTTTTTCGTTGGAGGAATGGACGAGTATAATGATGAGTTTGGGATAATTCCGTGGGAAAGTCCGTCTGAGTATAAGATGATGACAGAACAATCGTGCAGGTTGGCTAGACTCAAGGGACCAACTCAACAACGGCGAAATTTGAAAGACTTGTGTTCGCAAAGACAGTGAAATGCTTGTTTTTGTCAGCAGAAAAATTTGTTTCCTTGGGGAGTTGGGGTTATATATTTACGGTTTGACGGTGTTTAAATGAGTTATAGAAACTGCATTAGTTGTGATGTTCTCAAAGCTTTTCACGATGAAAGAGTACAGATTAACAGCCAAAAGAAAAGTCATTTGGAATTGTTGAATTAGGTTGCTTTGCTTGTAAGAAATGTTATCTGATATTTACAAGCCAACCTGCATGATTGTTCTACTTCGGTTTGATTTTTAGTCAACTGCTTTCGTTCTGGTGGGATTTCGTCTTCAGAACTTCAATTGATGCAAATTATACTTCTTGTTATGCAATCACACGAAAATTATACATTTCGCGGAAATTATTCCCGTGTGCCTATCTCACTCCTGTCATGACTTGTGCATATGCGAAAGAAAAAATTGACTGGTTAGATGAAAAATTGGCATCAACCTCCCCCGTTCTTGTCCCCTGTAACCGAGATTGAAGAGTATCTACTCATGCATACAACACATTTGGTACAATCTAATCTTATTTCTTCGCAACGAATGCATTCGACACATTTAAATGGGCGGATTGCCAACTTAGAACTTGAAACAAGTACGTCGCCAGACCCATACACATTTGGTACAATCTGATCTTAGTTCTCCCCAACAAATGCATATAACATATTTAGGTGGGCAGATTGCTGAGCTGACTTTGAACTTGAAACAAGCGTGAAGAAATTAACAATACTACGTATGTTTGCCGGATGCATAACCCCAATTTAATGGAATGAGAAGAGCAATAAAATGGCTAAACATATAATCTCTGCAATTCAACACCAATAAATAAATATGTATATAAAGCAGATTTTTTTTTTTATACATCTGAAAATGCAAAGAAACTACATCAACATTCAGCTACGTTCTGCCAATCTGGGCGAAGTCCTAGTGCCATTTACATTACCGGAGGCCTTCTCTTTGTTCTCCTTCCCCTTGCTGCTTTTACCCTTCAATTTCTTGTCCTTGAAACTCAGCTTATTCACCTCCTCTGCCACCTTCAACACAGCCTCCGCAGCCTCCTCTTCCTCCAATCTCCGGCTCCGAGTCCTCCTTGTGGACGCTCCCTCCGATCCGCCACTCAAACCCTTTGAAGGGCTCACGCTGTTACCTCCCTCAGCCTCCATAGCCACCTTATCAAACTCATCCACCAGCTTCTTCACAAGCCTCTTCCCCTTCACAACCTCTGCATCCTGTTCCTCCTCATCACTCTCACTGATCACATCCAAGAACCTCCGGCGTTTTGTCACAATCGGAGCCGGAGGGGGCGAATCGGAGGAAGCCCTCTTGCCGCTGGGCTGATTACGACTCGACCCATCTGCGGATTTTGCAAGCTTTTGCTTCTCATTCTCGATCTTCTCCCTCTGCGCGCGCAGTTTGCCGACGCTGCCTTCGATGCGGCCCTGGAGCCTGAGGCGCTTGAAGCTGAGGCCGCCCATGGACCAGTGGGCCTCGTTAGCCCACGAGAGAAAGGGGTCGAGGACGTCGGCAGGTGGGTCGACGCGGTGGTCGTTGAACTTGACATCGGTGTAGAAGCGGGGGCGGGGGAGGGTGTTTCCGAAGAACTTGGCGGGGCTAATTGTTTTGAGCTTCATCACCATGGCTGCTGAATGAATAGGCTGAAATGTTGGTTCGAGAATTTCGACAAACAGGTGGGGGACAATAGGAAGAAGCAATATAATTAATGGATTTGGAGTTTTTCAGATTTGATAAGGGGGTTATAAAGAAGGTGGTGTGGCGGGGAGTGAGTGGAGTGGCGGGAATTTTTGGGCGCCATAATTTTCGCGCTAAAATTTTTCGAGGTTTTTAAGTTCTGATGCTATGGGAGGGAGCCAGACCTCCTAAATATTTTTGGCGCCATCATGGGCAAAATGCAGGGTTAGAGCAACCGCCATATGAGATGTTAAAATATTTAAATCAGCACTGCTAAGAGCGGTTTCTGAATTCGATATCAAATTAGATTACTTATTGTGTTGTTTGGTCGAATTCCTCTCCTCTTAATGTAAAATGATATATCAATGTACCCAAAAAAAAAAAGTTTCAAATCTTTTTTAATTAATTGCTAAATGCATTTTATTATTTTATTAAACATTTATTGTAATGGATTGAGTTAGTAAATAATTAATTAGACATATCGATGGGAGTAGAGAATAAAACTATAAACATTATTAAAGTGCCACATAGGTCATTATGTTAAATAAAAATTTTACGTTTAAAATTTGATATCTACAAAGAGATGCTCTTACCTTTTCACTTTCTAGTTTTCTCCGTTGTAGATTCAACAAGCTTTTTCAAACCATCTAAAATCATTTTTTTTTCCCTTGGATTATGAGTGAAAGACAATTAAGTTAATGCAAATAATAGAAGCCAATATATTATCTATCTTTACTAGTATAAAATCAAGCGTCTATTTCAACGAAACATGCTTGGACAAAAAAAAACTAGGCAATAAAGAAAGGATAATAATTCCTAAGGGCATTTGTCAAAAACAAAATAAAAAGAATCAAATTAAATACGAGTGTGTAAAAATAAAATTGTAAATAATAAAAGAAAAAAAAGTTGGTGACGCACAGCAAAGTGGTGCGAGCTGATCGGGTGGTATGCCCACCAATTGTTCGATGAAAGGTCCCAACAAGCTTCAGCAGCTAACCTTGAGCTTTTTTGTATTTTAAATGACACGTCTAATCGTCGTCGTTTTAAGTCAAGTTAAAAAATAAAAAAGAAGGAAAGAAAATATGTACAGACCCGAGTCGCCATTTCATCGACCCTCCATTTCTAAATTTTAAATATCCTCCATCTTCTTCTATCTCAACCTTCAAAACTTTAACCCCCAAACCCAGTCCACCACCACATACCTCTCAGCCCCAATTCCCCTTCCTAATTCTGGTTCCAAAATCAATTACTCTTATTTAAAGTAGGATTTTTAACCCTAATCCCCGATTGAAATTTAAAGACAAAATTGGTGGATTGTTTGATATTGATTGATATATATCGAAAAAAAATTGATTAACTACCTATTTGAACCATTGATGATGTCAAAATATGAAACCACGTCGTGGCAATTGTATGGTGTAGTCAAATTAAAATTTCGAGTTAATGTTAGTTTATTATTTTGAAGTTTTTTAGTTTTCAACATTTGGTACATTAATTTTTTTTGGTAAATTACATAAAATTACATCAACTATTGGGCCAATCACGGTTTCATACCCTATCTTTAAAAAATGTCAAAGTCATACCTCATTTTACGAATTTGTTACAATTTCCGTCAATCTCTTTGTTACTTCTTCCGTTAAATAGTGACATGACATGAGACGGGACCCACTTTCTATTAAAAAATTAATTAAATATTTAAAACTAAAAAAATAAAATCTTTTTTTTTTTTTTTTTTTTTTTGCATGGGAGACCCACCCTTCGTCCCCGCTCCCGTCTTCCCCCAACCCAAAACTAGATGATACGCCCCGATCCCGATATTCCCCGAATACCAGGATAGACACGTGCTGGCCGACACCCGAAGGGTGACGAAAGCCATTTATTCAATGCAAATGCTGAGAATAAGGAATAAATAAGACTTATAAATATAAAATAAAGAGTATGCATTTTAGGAACGTGTTCAGAGCACACATCTAGTCTAAAACACTAAAAGAATTAATATAAAATTGAATGAACAAAGGAATAAGTCCTACACCGAGAGGACTCGAAGATTCCGATGCGGAAGTGCCCTGACGTCAGGATTGTATGCCTCGATTCTAAGTCCTGAAGGGGGCGCAAAACAAACATGAGTGGACCAATTTGATATACATATAGTAAAACAGTTATCAACGTACTAACCCCCAGGTTTTATGAAAACACATATATATCGTGATAAACATAGGTTTTCCGAAACCTAGCATGCCTTGCACTGTCTCAAATCATAACTTTTATATATACTAGCCGCTAGTGAAAGTCCAATATAACTCTCCAGGCCCCATGCCAGCTCCCCGTCCCTTAGCAGACAGTCAAAGGAAAATACACTACAGGCCCCTTACCGGCTCCCCGTCCCTGGTCTTAAATGCCAGAGGAAACACCCTCTAGGCTCTATGCCAACACCAAACCGTCGCCCGGGATGGACCGGAATCTATCCCTTCATCCCGTAGCGGAATCAGGATCACTAGGTAAGTACAAAACCATTTAACATACGTACATTTGAAAGGCATCTTCATAGTATAAAGTCATTCATTATCTATACTATAAAGAGGTGTTCGAAACGTATTCTAAATATCATATCGTCATCCATCAGATATTCTATAAGAATACGGGTTATAGGAAAAATAGTAATAATTCAAAATAGCCTTAATAGGCACGATATCTCGTAAAACATTTCATAGAACATATTCATCAAATCATGTTTTCCATGTGTGCAGTTCTACTATAAAACATGCATTTTAGAAGGGGTCCACTCACAGTACTTCGCCGTCGAAAGCTGCGCAGACTAGCGAAGACAAACACGCCACAACAATTGCCCCTAAGCACATAAAGAGTACATTTAGTAAAACTCTAATCAAATGACTTAATTTGGGAAAACGGACTTCAGAAACGGGTCCAGAACGTCGAAATTAGCCTAGGAGAGGTCTCGGACGAAAACCTGAAAACTCAACGGTCAAAGTCAACGCTGACCGTTGACCGGTCAAAGTCAAAGTCAACGTTAACCGTTAACCGGGTTAGTCAACGGGTCGCGGGTCCGGGTCGGATCCAGTCAAACGGGTCGCTGGTCCGGGTCGGATCCAGTCAACAGGTGTGGGCTTTAGGGTTGGACCGGGTTCTTGGGCTTGGGTTTTGGGTTAGGGGAAATGGGCTTAAGGCCCGCGGGTCAAGAGAGAAGGCCTGAAGGGCCTCAGCTGAACGGAAAGGAACGTCGGAGCTTCTACAGCTCCGGCCGACTACATACACACACCCTAGGCTCCGGTCTAGGTATCAAAATGAAGAGTGAGACGAGATGAGTGAAATGGTACCTTTGGTTCGCCGTGGAACGGCTTGTGGTGGTCGGAAAACCTCGCAACACCCACGGCCTCACCGGAGGTGGGTGTGTCCAAAACTCGAACCGATCTCGTCCCAACGCCTTGGAAAAACATGGAATCTTACTCATTATTCACACCCAAACATCATCTCACTGGAAAAAGAAGGGAAGAAGCTCACCTAGTCGGAAGGAAAGAGGAAACCCATCGGAGGGACTGGGTTTGGGTGCCGATCTGCCTGGTTCGCTCCTGGGCTCCGCAGAGCTTCACATGCGGAGGGAGAGAGAGAAGGACGATGATGATGAGGCAGAGAGGGTGGTTGCTCATGGCGTAGAGAGAAGAGAGAGTTGAGAGGGTTTCGGGAGAGATGAGGGAAAGAGAAAGTGCAGAGAAAGAGAGAGAGAGACAGAGGTGACAGAGAGAGGGACTCGGGGTAGGGGACAGAAGGAAGAGAGAAAGAGGATTGTTAGGGTGCTGACACGTGGCAGCTAGATAGAGTTTGGGGATCTGGATGAAGGGTCCAGATTAAATCAAAAATTAAGGGACCAAAATGAAATTTCAAATAAGCTTTAGGGAAATTATGGCATTACAAGATATTTAGGGGGGTTGGGGTGTTACACCAGAACCACCCCAAAACCAGATCCCACCTACGCCAAAATCTCCCCCACCTGAAATCACATCCTTCCCCGCCAACACTTACAGGTCACCCTCGCCAATGCTTCCTATATCCCTAACCGCAGGAACACCGCCTTCCCCGCAAAATGCCCCTCCAGGTTCACCCAATTATGACTTTCTCGACCCGGTATCAAACCCAAACTGCATTCCGAACACTCCCGGGCCCCTCCCATCGCCGTCCGTCTGCAAAGCTGTGATGACCAACTTAATTGCCCAACTCGGCGAGTTCCGATTTGTGATCATCAACTCGTCAATCTTTGCCGAACTCAAACTCGACTCATCAACTCGCCAATCTCTGCCGAACTCAAACTCGACCAGCTTAGGAAAATCTTCTCCACCTGCAGGAAGAGCTGAGGTAGCTTTATGTAATTTACCCTCCTTTTTTTTCATTTAGAGTGGTACTTGAAGTCATAATTTTAGGACACTTTCGTATATCTGTTAAGATTGTTGTTAAATCAACCGTTAATTGGTGACATGACGTTCATGTTGACACGCCTCGGGTGACGTGACGTCCATTTTGACACCCCCAATCCCGGTGTTCGAATGACAACGGGACAGCCACGTGCTGGCCAACACCCGAGGGTGATTGACACACCCCGACCCCGATATCCCCAAGTACCACGATAGGCACGTGCTAGCTGACACCCGAGGGTGACGAAGCCATTTTTACATGCATGCGAATTAAAATGTGTGATTAGAAAGAAATATACTAATGCAGAACCGTGTTCAGATCATGCAACTAATCAAGAATAATATGAAAGATTTATTATGAAACGGTACGAACTAAAGAATGGGTCCTACACAGAGGAGACACGAAGATACCTAAGCGGAAGTGCCCTAATGCCGGGATCGTGTGCCTCGACTCTAACTCCTGAAGGGGCTCAAAACCAAAAGAGTGAGTGGACCAAGTTTATAATAATAGTACTAATAATAAGGAAATCATTTTCTTTATGAACATACTAACCCCTTGTTTTGAAAGCACATATATAATACTACATAGTAGGTTTTCTGAAAACTTTAGCATGCCATGAAAAACATTCGTAAAACATGTACGTGTAAAACAATGCTCGTTAATGGTGCTATCGCCGCCCGAAGGCAAATCCATAAATCTCATTAATGATGTACTTACCAAAGGTGAAGTTGTACGACACTGGGTTACGCTAGTGAAGAAACGATGGTCCATCACCCAAAGGTGAAGCTATACGACTCCGAGTTACGCCAGAGAATAGGATATAACATATATATGTATATGCAATGGGTCCATCACCCGAAGGTGAAGCTGTACGATTCTAGGTTACGCCAGAGAAGAAATGGGGGGTCTATCACTCGAGGGTAAAGCTGTACGACTCTGGGTTACGCCGGAGAAGAAACATATACATATAACATATCACACCGACACTAGCCCCGTGCTAGTGAAGCTGGGGGTATGTCATCAATATCATCAACTGTGTACTATGACCATAGACGTCTACATACCCAGTTGTGTGCATATGCTGTATGATAACCCACTAGATAAATACTTAAAAAACATACCTAAAAACTCATATCAAATTCGGAGCTCAAAAGCTCAAAGCCTCATCACAACCATGATAACCCATATTCATAAATCCAAATAAATCACAATCGTAGATCCATAGAGGCTCATAAACCAAAACCCAATATTTCATGACCTTTAGAAAAATGTAAATTCGATAAATCATAGATATTTCGTAAAAGCAATTTAAATAAATCAAAGATTCTCTGTAAAGCATAAATATAGAAATCCATAAAAACATAATATAAAACATATTCAATGCATGAAATATGAAATGCATGCAAGCCTAATATTTTATAAAAACATGCAAGTTTAGAAGGGGTCCACTCACGGTATTCCATTGCCTAGGAGCCGTGCGAGCTAGCGAGGATGAAGTCATTTCCCACTAATGCACCTATTGGAGGCCGTGACATGGTCGGAGTTGGTTGGAATACAGCTCGAAAGTCACCGGGTTTCTCGTCGAAAACTGGGAAGTCTATCCTAGCCATTTATGCATCTCAAGTTCACTGTGAACATTAGAGGTTTCATCGCGAAAAGCTCTGTGTTCACTGCAGAGGTCGATAGTCCTCGAGTTGGTTTTCCCACATATTCTTGTCCTCGATTCATGGCTAATATGAAGTGATAGTGGTGATTTGATAGTGTGAAGGCTCGCCGATGAGTATGGCGAGTGGGAGTGGGCGGTGATGGTTTTATAGAAAATGAGGGATGCGGGACTGAAGGACAGAGAGAAAGGGGAAAGTCTAAGGGAAAAAGGGCCGAGAAAGAGAAAAAAAGAAAAAAAGATAGATAGTTCTAGAGAGAGAGAAACTCGGGGTGGGGAACACGTGGCATAATGAGAAGTAAGGTGCAGGCCCCACGTGACAGATTTGTATAAAATAACAAACAAATATAATCCTAATATCTAGAATAGTGAAATGACTATTTTGCCCCTCGACTTCGTAGTTCCATAAAATGTTCATCGTGACTCCAATTCTGATTCTACTTGCACCCACACGTTCGTTGCGATGAGTGCTATCAGAATACGCCCAGGAAACGAATCTTACGTGACACAACAAGGCGGTCAACAAAAGTCAACGTCTTTACCTTGAAGGGCATTTTCGTAAATTCACATTTTTATATTATAAAAATCGTAATATTTGGGGATGGTTCGTTACAATGATGCAAGCTATTTCATGAATGCATATGCCGAAAACATGTGAAACATGCATATAAATTTCGCGCGTAACTACGCAATGTAATATTCAAATACAAACCTTACAAAATAATATAATAATATTCAACTGCCAAGTTAATAATAGTGATAATGCATGACATGTTCAGAGCATACTACTAATTCAGAATATAAGCAGAAGGTATACTAGAAGGTTCTATTACAAGAGATCTCTAACGTGGAGAGGAGGACACGAGTTCGCTGATATGGGAATGGCTTGTAGCTCGGATCGTATGCCTTGTTCCTAGGTCCTAAGGGGGTGCAAAACAAAACATGAGTAGACCAAGTTTATATAAATAGTAATACTAAAACAGTTATTCATCAACATACTAACCCCCAGTTTATGAAAACTCATATAGCATAATAAATAATAGGTTTTCCGAAAACCCTAGCATGCCATAAAACCTTCATAAAACATATATCATATATAGTGTGCTTAGTAGTGGTATCACAATCGCCCGAAAGGCACTATATCGCCCGCCCGAAGGCATATATAAATCTTCTGCCCGTAGGCACTACATCGCCCGCCCAAAGGCAATATATAAATCTTCCGCCCGAAGGCACTACATTGTCCACCTGAAGGCAATATATCATTTGCTCGAAGGCACACATGTATGAATATCCACTAAGCAAGCACAGAAAATCATGAACATAATCTTTCCAAAATATATCTCATCGGAGCTCAATAGCTCAAATATCATATCATAAATCATATTCATAAATATATGAGTAACGTAAATTCGATAAAACATGATATGTTATAAAGCGTAAATCCAATTTACTCATAAACATTTCATAAAACGTAGTCATAAAATCATGCTTTTCATGTATGCATTTCTAGTAATTAAAACATGCATTTTGGAAAGGGTCCACTCACAGATACTCCGTCGTTGAAGAGTCGTTCGAACTAGGGTGGACGGAAATGCCACTAACAAATGCACCTAAGCACATAAAGGGTCCAATTAATAAAACTGTACTAAAACAATTGAATTTGGAAAAACGGACGTCATAAATGGATTTAGGACGTCGAAAAACCTAAAGGGGAACCTCGGGTACCCCCACGCGTCACCATGTGCTGCCACGGGGCGGCAGCCTAGAAGGTCACGCACCGAGTTGGGTTGCTGGAAAAATCGACGGCGGCAGAGGCACATGTGCTCCACGCACCGAGTTGGGTTGGACCGGTTTCTAGGCTTGGTTTAGTGGGTCAAAGTTTTGGGTTGGGCCGGGTAAAAAGGTTGGGCTTGGATTCGGTTTATGGGTATCGGGTCGAGTCGACCCTGTTTCAGGCCATGGGTCGGCCGAAAACTGGGCAGAGCTTCTAGAACTCTGTTCGAGCTCATTTCTTCACCATTTTCAATGTACAAGCTATAAAAATGAAGCTTAGGATGAGAGGAAGAAGTTTGTACCACATTGGAGATGTGTCGTGGTCGGAGTTGGTCAGAAAAGGTTTCAAGGGACTTACCCACGTCGGAAAAGCCATAAAACACGTTGGAGTTCATCGGGGAAGGTGTGAACAATGACTCTATCACTGTTGGGGTATCACGGCTTGGCACGGGGGTTTCAAGGTCTCCAAGTCCAGTTGGTGAGGGTTGTGGTTGTTGTTGTTGAGCTCGGGAAGGAAGAGGAGAGGTTGCAAAGAAGAGAGAGCTCGGTGAAGAACATAAGGGAAAGAGAGAAAGTGAAGGGAGAGAAAGAGAAAGGGATAATGAAATCAGAAAAAGGGGAAGGAATCCGGATAGGGACAGGGATAAGGGGACAAGAATCCCCATGTGGGTCCCACGGTTCACAATTTAAGATCGCATAATATGAAACACAAAATATCCGAAAACTTTCGATGTTTCGAACGTAGAATCTTCATTACAAATCCAATTTCGAATCTGTTCGCACCAACGCGTTTGTGGTGATGAGTACGACAAGAATAAATTACTAAAATTAGAACTATGCGTTTCGATGAGGTGGTCATCGAAAGTCAACTCAAGGGTAATTCGGTAATCTTATAAGTTCGACAATATGAAAATACAATAAATTAAGGATGTGGTTTCACACATGTAGACAATGACTGAACGCTACGTGGATATTAAAAAATTAAAAAAATAAAAAGAAAAAAAGAAAAAAAAAAGAAGAAGTTTTTGGCCGTTTCCTCCCTCACCCCTCCCAACCCTTCCTAGTTCTTCCTTTCTCTCATCTGCACCCACCATTTCCCCTCCCTCTTCGACTTCACCCATCCAACCCTATTATTGCTAGCTTATTGTGGATAAATTTTTCCAAATATCGGGCTCATTTGCTGATGTCCACCAACCTTGACACCTGTACACATTTTTTACACCAGTCCATCTTCAAAGTATAAAAAAATAAAATATATTTGAGTTTAAACCCCTAGTCTCTCATTCATCGGAAAGGGATCCCCTCCAGATCCTTTCCACCAAATCCTCTCAATCAATCAATTTGGGCCCTTGAAATTTGATCCATCGGCTACAAACATGGGGCCCCTTTAAAAGTTATAATAACTTTAGCCGTTGAATCAAATTTCAAGGGCTCGGATTGATTGATTGAGAAGATTTGGTGGAAGGGATCCGGAGAGGATCCCTTTCCTCTTTCCTCTCTTTCCTTTCTTTGGGAAACTGAAAAGCCTTTTTACTAATACAACTACGGTTTTTTCTCTTGCCTCCCTTCGCCATCTCTGTGCACATCGGCAACCAACCAATCTCCGACCAAAACCGTCACCACCACCTGCATCCAAACGTCTGCAACTACCATCGCCAAGATCACCCACTAGATGTCTGATGTTGTCTACCCACAACCACATCACGCCCACCACTATGAACGCCCACCTGAAACTCTAATCTTTATCACCCAACTGAAATATGAATTTGGTACCATCTTCTTCTTCTCTAGGATGCCCAACTCAAATATGATTCAGAAAGAGGTGGCATAATTTTGAAAAATTAAATTGTTGTTCCCAAATGAGGTAGAGAGGAAAAAGAGATTAGTGGGGCCCATGATCCACTATGTTTTATTTTTAATTCTTTAAGTGGTGGATTGGTGATGTAATGTGTACAAGTGTCAAGTCGTGGTTGGAGGAATTCCAAGTCAGCAAATGAACCCAGTATCTGGACAAATTTCTCCTCATTGTGAGGCTAAGACCTTTCACTTACAAATGAAGACAAATACCACTAGATTGTAGTACTAAGAGAGTTAATCAAACAAACAACGAGACATAGTTCTTCTTCATATCTCATTGAATTCGATAATCACCTCATTAACTTATTCCGCGAGCCTACTTCACATAAACAGGGGTCTTGAACGATCAGATTTCTTGATCATTAAAGGAAAAGGATCCTGCAAGAATCCTTTTCCTGGGGATCCTATTATCATGGTCGTTCATCGTATATCGTGCGGTCAGTTTTCGTTAGGTATTATTTATATTTAATTTTAAATTTTAAATTTTAAATTTCAAATGATTTCTGACTGCACAATGTACAATAAACGGATAAATGATTGTCGCTGAATCCTGTTCCATCATTAAATTCCGGAAGCTGAGGTACAGAGAGAATCCAAATACGTAGAAAGCACTTCGAAGGTATTAGTGACTCTTTCCAATCCAATTGTTCTTTCTATCAAATTTTAGTTAATGTGTTTCACCATAAGGTAGCAGTGTAAATTAGCCGAACGAGTATTCACACACAGTGAGTTTCACCATAAGCTACATAGAACTCACTCTCCATGGCGCCTTCAGATAAAAATAACTCGGTTCACCATTAAAAGGTCGCCACGTTTCAGTACATGGTCATCCAGAACACATTGGATTCCCCTTGCCCGTACCTTTGTTTCCGCGTACGATAGCGGAGCGTACCTGACAAGGCGCGAAACGCCACACTTTCTCTCTCCTCTTCTTATTGGATGTCCCACTCTTACTTTACCACTCCCTCTCTCTCTCTCTCTCCCCAACTCTCCTCTTTTTTTTCCAACAGTCTCCATTTCTCTCTATCTCTCTCTCTCTCCGCCTACAATTCAAGACGGAATTTCAGAATTCACAACTTGCTTTGAAAGGTTTTGATCAAGTTTGTCGATGACCTTGATTTCTGGCCGTGTTTTTTGATTTTCATAGGAAAGAATATTCAATTGTCTCTCTCTCTGTCTCCGTCGTTTTAAAGTTGTTTGGTCCCATCTGTTTTTCGAGAGATCGTTATCGTCGTCATCAGTTGTGGATTTCTGACATGGCCTCTTCTGCTTCCGGAGAAGCCCTCAAACCCTCCGTCTCCAACAAACTCAAGCAGAAAGAGGTACTTTTTTTTGTCATTTAATTTGATTTAATTTAACCAATTCGACTTTTGGGTTTTATTTTTCTGGGTTGCTGTTAAATTTTGTGATGAGGTTTTGCGATTTTGGGTCGTTTGTGATGAATTTTTCGACTCGCGGGTTTGATTGAGTGCCTTGCAATTGTGGGTTTAATTCTTGAATTTACTCGGAGGCCCTGCAATTTTTTTGTAAGTTTTCTGGGTAATCTGGTGCTTTACTTCTTGGTTATCAACTACATGATATGTTTTTTGTACAGTTTACTCTTCTGCACTAGTGGTTTATCTGTTTCTTTACCGAGTGTTTTGATCACGCAGTAAAAAACTTAACAGTCTCAGCAAAAGCTGATTGTTTCAGTTAAAGTGTCTTCTTTTTTGTTGGCATTGAACTTTCAAGAGCTTTCGCAATGTAAATAAATCCACTTGTGATCGTCACCACCCGTTTAATTCCATGCGGAAATGTGCATCGAACTTGTTATGATCACTGTTATTGTTATTGTCACAATTACCATCTGCAAAGTTGTAAGCTTTCAGTATGTTGTTGCGTACTTGCTGTTAATTAAAAATACTGGTGTTGGTTTGACCTACCACTCATATTATTATATACTGCATTGTTTTCTATTTTAAGATCACCAAGTTTACATATGCAACGGAAGTTGCAAAGAAAAATAAATTCTTATATGTATGTATGTTAATATTTTAGTTGCAGTAGTTATCGAACAATTTCAGCTTACTCGAAGTGATTATTTCTCTCCTAGGGAGCTTGTTTTTCAACAAAGATCAATTAAGAATTTTTTATGATGGCATTGAAATTGATTTGGTTGGTAAAGGAAGCAGTTAAGTTTTGAAGAATGAGATGGAAGATATAGTTGAGCTGTATTATCTGTAGTAATTTTACAGTAGATGATTATTAGTTCCCTTTTCTTATGTCTTATGTACCATTGCATGATTGTAAATTTGTACTACTTTCTGTAGGGTACTTTGGACGGTGATGCTGGGAACTCACCTAGTGTAGTCGGATCAGAAGATGACGTTGATCTCCTAAAGAGTTCAACATCAGGATCAACCAATTCAAATGTTGTCAAAACTTCCAATTGTTTTTCATCTAATGATGATATGAGCATGGACGATGAAGACGACGACGACGATGATAATGACTATGATTACGATGACAACGATGGTTTTCTGTATGATGTTGGTGATGATTTGCAATCTCAGTTTGATAATGTGGACTTGCCTCCTGGTGTAGAAGCAACTCTTCCCTGGTTGAATGATCCTTCACCGAGTGAGAAACCATCCACTAAGACGCTAGCTATTTCAGATCTACCACCATGTAGTTCAACTGTTCATTGTGAAGCAAGTTCAACTGTTCCTTCTGAGGCAAGTTCTACTAAGGAACCGGCAGACAGCAATGACGACAGTATCATGCAAATGTCTCAACAGTTTAAGCAATTTGATATGGTGGAAGATTTCTCGGATCACCACTTTAGCCGCACGGGATTTTCAGATAAGCAGGTGAGTTAGTTAGTTGAACTTGTGCTTCACACCTGTCCCCTCCTGAACATTTATGTGTGAGCATGTGCGTGTCCACATCTCTCTTTATAGATGTGCCCTGTTCTGGCTGTGTGACACAGGCTTGAGTGCACACATAAACTCTGCATGTGCAAATTGTGGAGCGTGCATGTCTGTTTTTGTGAATATGGACTAATCTGTGTTTGTTTCTTGATAGCCACCCAAGTCTTGGGCTAAGCAAATTCAGGACGAGTGGAAGATTTTGGAGGACTTACCTGGTGAGTTCTACCACTGTGTATAGCGATTCACTATGCTTGATTATACCAGTGTTGGAATATTCTTCTGTTTTTAGGTTCTCTGTAGTGCTACCGTTGTTTTCCCCATTAGAAGCTTCACCTATTTTTCGAAATCAGTTCCTTTCCTTTCTGGTCATGTCATGGCATTAGCTTAGTAGGTTGGCTCACATCCTTTCTCATTTCAAATTTTCTTGTGCAGACACTATATTTGTCAGGGTTTATGAAGCAAGAATGGAACTTCTGAGGGCAGTAATTATAGGACCTCCTGGCACTCCCTACCATGATGGTCTTTTTGTCTTTGATTGTCTCTTCCCCACTAACTATCCTGAATCACCACCGGTGTGTATTTGGTGCTATTGCATTGGGGTTTTATTCCATATTTTGTGTATTGTAGATAATTTTGATTTTCTTTTGTCAGATGGTGTACTACTATTCAGGTGGTCTTCGATTGAATCCAAATTTGTACGAGTGTGGGAAAGTTTGCCTCAGTCTCTTAGGCACTTGGAGTGGCAAACAAAATGAAAATTGGGTCCCAGGGCAATCGACAATGCTACAAGTTTTAGTCTCTATACAAGCTCTTATTTTGAATGCAGAGCCCTTCTTCAATGAGCCTGGTCATGAGAGAACGTATGTTGGAGAAGAAGGGCGAAGGCATTCCCAAAAGTACAATGAGGATACCTTTATTCTATCTCTAAAGACAATGATGTATACACTACGGAGGCCGCCTAAGGTATGATTTCTGCAACCATCTCCTTTACAGTACACTGATCTTCTATTTGTATTAACATTTTCCGTTGTTTCTTGGAGGGTTGATTTACTAGAATGAAGTAGATTGTCTCTGTTGAACTTTGACTTGCTACCAGAACAGTAGGGAATTTTCTTTCTCACATTTGTGCTTTGTTGTGGGGTTGAAACAAGTAGCCTTGCTGTATAAACACCGGTTCTGAGTCGAGTATTATTGTAGAATTTAGTTGTGCTAGGATGGTTTTCTCTGCTTGCTGTTGCTGTTAGAAAACTATGCTGTTACCTAACCCGCCAAGTTGCAGAATGAATGTTAGCAGCTTAGATGAAAAAAGTAAATAGGGAAGTCAGTTTGTATGCTATCTTTTGTTTTGAGAGGCACTTTCTGTTTTGTATCTTATGTTTGTAGGTCCGTCACCTAACCAAGTGAGTTTTCTTGCAGTATTTTGAGGACTTTGTCTTGGGCCATTTTCGCGATCGTTCACACAATATTCTGGCAGCATGTAAAGCATATACTGAGGGCATTTTGGTAGGGTCTGATATCACATCCCAGAATGCAGAAAAAAGTGGCTCCTCACAATTCCGGGCAACTGTAGCTAAGATGATGAATACACTCGTTACACATTTCACCAGAAATGGATCAACTGACTGTGACAAGTTTCGAGTTGGAGCCTGAATCACATTTGACTAGCAGCTGACTTGATGGGATTGGGAAGGTAATAAGATTTAAGATAAATTAGCAAGGTGAAACGTAATCATTGGACCTGCGTATGGTATTTTTCGTTTCCATCTGCTTTCCAATACTGGTATTTTGGAATTGGTTAGTGCATTTTGCAGTCTGTTTTATCGTTCGGGATTCTGGGGTAGTACATGTACGTATAGTAGGATGGCGTGGATGATGAAATTCATGTTGAACTGTGAGTTGGCTTATTGTTACGTTGATCTAATTGTGACCTTGTTTAGAAGCTTATTTCAATCCTAGCCAAAACAATTTATGTCAATTTCCCACATGGTTGCGCGACGAGTTTTACTTTTTGATTCCTGTTGTACACAATTATGCGTAAACGAGTTTACTTTTTGATTCCTGTTGTAAACATTCATGCGTAAATCTCTCATAATGTAAATAGGTTTTTTTCACAAATGGTCCTTGACATTGATCAAACACATCATTTTGGTCCTCGACATTGAAAATCAATAGAAATGGTCACTGAGATTGATCAAACACATCACATATGGTCCTTTCGTTAAAAACTCTTTGGGCAATTTTCAAAGCTTCGTAACTCAATCGTTTCTTAACCAAATTCAATCCATAATATATCCAGATGAAGATAGGAAAGTATAGAACGAGATTATACCTCAATGGTTGCTGGAGATGGCCAGAAAATAGCCTCAAATGTGACTGGTCTGCGGAAAAATTGAAAAACTCGCCGGAAATTGGGTAAACTTTAAACGTTCATAACTTTTTCAATACTCAACGAAATTGAGTGATTCAAAAATGAAAATCATACTTCTCGACGAGACAAAGGGAATTGTACCTTTATTGACTGCTAATTCACTGTGGTTTGGCAGGAAAACGGCTCGAAATTGGATAACCATTTTCCAGTTAGCCAATTTCGAGTCATTTTCCGGCCACACTATGGCGATTTAGCCATCAAGAAAGATACCATTCTCTTCGTCTCGTCGAGAAGTATGATTTTCGTTTTTGAATCACTCGATTTCGTTGATTATTGAAGAAGTGATAAATGTTTAAAGTTTACCCAGTTTCCGGCGAGTTTTCCAGTTTTTCCGCGGACTAGTCACATTTGAGGCTATTTTCAGGCCATCTCCGGCAACCATTGGGCTTCCAAATAGGTATAATCTTGTTCTATACTTTCCTATCTTCATTTTAATATATTATGGGTCGAATTTGATTAAGAAACGATTGAGTTACGAAGCTTTGAAAATTGCCCAAAGAGTTTTTAACGGAAGGACCATTTGTGATGTGTTTGATCAATCTCAAGGACCATTTCTATTGATTTTCAATGTCAGGGACCAAAATGATGTGTTTGATCAATGTCAGGAACCATTTGTGATAAAAACCCAAATAACAATTACCCTAACCGAAAAATCAGGACATTAATTTACCCGAACCGAAAAAATGATGGTCTAGGACCCAAGCCCATGTGACCAAAAAAAGAAAGGACCCGAGCCCATGAAAAAAATTTCTAGCGATGAACGGCTGTGATTTAACTCCTTAAAATACCGTCTCATTTTGTTTGCTTTTGTTAATTACATTACACGCTGTAAGCAAGCATTCTCTAGTACATATATCATCCAAAACCCAGTGCATTTGCACAAATTAGTATCTTTCCTTGACTTCCAAGTTTTCTGAAACCAAACCTAGCAGCTACTTTCCATTTATTTTTCCCCGTCTTGTTTTCATACAACCTGAACCTACAACCTGCACATCCGCGCTGTTCTTTCAAGCCTCGAGACGATTGAATCTTCAACATACAAGCTTCATTATCATGGAGACTACTAGCAGCTTGGGATTACCAGTCGGATGCCACTTCGAACCATCCAACAAAGAGCTTTTGCAACACTTTCTTAACAACAAGGTGGATGGTCTACTGCTTTCTTGCAATGCCGCGATTGAGTGCGATCTTTATGGAAACGAAGAAACATGGAGGCAGTTGTTCGATCAAACTAGTGAAAGATGTCTCTACTTTTTCACCGTGTTAAAGAAGAAAACGGAGAAGGGTTCACGGGTAGGGAGGACCTCATCTGGATGATGCGTTATATGGAAAAGCCAGAACGATAAGCCTGTCAAGGCTAAACTTGATCCTCGTGAATCGACTGAGACTCGTATCGGGTTTAAGCGAATGTTTTCCTATGTTCTGAAAGAGGGTTCAACGTCTAAGGTAAAAGGAGTGGTACACCCAATCTGTCCACAAACAAAGAAAGACAGTAATTGACAGAGAAAGTGCAGAAATTGTAAAGGAGCAAGAAGAGAAATAGAGACAGAAAAGGGAAGAAGAGTCAATTTCATTCATCATGCCCTTCTTAGATTACAACATATTATTTATATACAATTTGAAAAGGGAACCCTAACACCAAACAGGCTGGGCTTTGAGCGAAACTTAGATAAGGGCTAACAAGCATGGGCTGGAAGGAGTTAAGTGGCCCAAACCATATGGTCCTAACTACTCCCCCCCCCCCCCCCCCCCCGGCTGCTTAAGAAGAAACCTGTCCTCAGGTCTGAAATTCAGGGTAACGGGTAATGATATCGTCGGCTTCTTCCCAGGTGGCATCTTCTGTTGACAGCCCTACCCATTTGATTAGCCATTTAGTTACCGCCTTGTTCTTTTTCTTGAATATGCCTCGTTTCAGTATTTTTTCTGGTTGCCAATGAAAGAACCCAGTAGAGTCGATAGGTGGGAGGGTGGAATTTGTAGGAATTGCTGCCCCAACCTTCTTTTTGAGCAATGATACATGAAAAACAGGGTGGATCTTTGAGTCACGTGGAAGGTGGAGCCAATAAGCCACAGAGCCAATTCGTTCTTGAATTTGAAATGGGCCATAAAACTTAGGCGCAAGTTTGTTTGAATGGCACATGGTGACAGATTGTTGCCTATATGGTTGCAACTTGAGGATTACCCAATCACCGACCATAAATTCATGCTCTGTCCGACCTTTGTCATGGATTTGTTTCATTCTGTTTTGAGCGAGCTGCAAGTTGGTCCTCAAAAGACGAAGCAACTGATCACGGTCTTGTAGTGTAGCATCTACTGCTTGAACTGCAGTTGTTCCTCGGAGATAAGTGTGGACGGATGGAGAAGGGACGGTGTACAGTGTTTGAAAGGGCGACATCTTGATGGCAGATTGGTAGGTGGTGTTATACCACCATTCGGCCCAGGGCAGGAGAGTGGACCACTTGTTTGGTTTATCTGCAGAAAAACAGCGGAGGTAGTGCTCCAAAGTGTGATTGTGTACCTCCGTTTGGCCATCCGATTGAGCGTGGTATGCCGAGCTATGGCAAAGCTTGCTACCTTGATGTTTGAAAAATTATTTCCAAAAGTTACTGAGAAATGTTGGGTCACAGTCAGACACTATGGATTTGGGCATGCCATGTAAACGAAAAATCTCCTTGATGAAGGTGTCCGTAATGGAAGCTGAAGTGTATGGATGTTTGATGGGAACGAAGTGACCATATTTGGTTAAACGATCTACCAATACCAAGATAACAATACAACCATTGGATGAAGGCAATCCATCGATGAAATCAAGTGCAATATCCTGCCAAATGCTAGTTGGGATTGGTAATGGTTGCAAGAGACCCGGGGGGTGAATGGTCTCGTGCGTTTGCCGCTGGCACTCGGTGCAGTGAGCAACAAATGACTTGACATCTCATCGTATCTTGGGCCAAGAAAGCTGTGTTTAACTCGGTGATAAGTCCGGAGGAACCCCGAGTGGCCACCCTGCAGAGAAGAATGAAGTTTTTCAAGTATTTTAGATCGCCATTGTGTTGTAGAAGGAACATAAATTCGTCTCTTGTAGTGTATGATTCCATTAAGGAGTGAAAAACCGTGAATGGTTGTGTCCGGGGAAGACAATAATGCAGGCCACACATTTTTAGAAGGGTCCGTGGCATATGCTTGTTGAAAAGCTTGGATACATTCCAAGATGGGAGATGAGAGTCTCCCATCATGGAATTCAGTGTGATCATCATCTGGGTTGTCAACATCCAACATCACTATCAAGGGAGTTTTACATTTATGGCCAGGGACATGGGGTTCGGTGCAATGGAAGCACTCTTTCTTTCGTATTTTTTCTTGGACCTCAGCAGGGGTCAGGCGTTTGAAAAGAGTACTGGAGGTATGGGGTGGTGGGGGAGGGAAGTTGGCTGGGATGGTAGTGGTGGAAAAGTTGGGTCGTGGAGAAGGTGGGGATTAGAGTTACCGAGAAAAGGTAGGTCGGAATGAGTGTTTGGCTTGATTTTTTGTTTCAAAAATTTTAGCTAATTTTTGGGCTTGGTGGAGGGATTCAGGTTCAAGAGCTAACATCATGATAGATATCATCGCGTAGCCCACCAAGGAAAACATGTTTTAGTTGGTTTTTGGTCCAATCAATCACTATGCAAGAAAGTTTTGTAAACTCCGCTATGTAATCATCAACGGAACCTCTCTGTTGGATATGAGTGAGTTGTGATTCGATATTTATTTGATCACCAACCCCAAATCGTTGAAGTAACAAATCGAAAAAGAGACCCCAGTTCTCTTTGCCATAGCGCTGTTTAAAACCACGCATCCAAATAGAGGCATCGGCCCCAAAGTTACAAGCTGCTACTAGCACCCACTAGTGTGGGGGTACCTCATAATAGTCTAGGTACCTTTCTGCCATTGCTAGCCACCCATAAGGATCATCTCCATTAAATCTAGGTAATTCCATTTTAATGGGTTTGAAATGGGAAAGTTAGTGATATGGGTTTGGGGATAGTGGGAATGGTGTTGTGGAGGGGAGGATATGGAATGAATGGGGGTGAGTGGGTATGGGGGATGGGGTGTTTGGGGAAAAAATTGAAGAGGCGGCGGTGTGGTGTTGGGAATGGAGTGGGCGGCTTGTGATGGTTGTGGGAGATAGGGTGGTGCGGGTTGATGGCAAAAAAGGGGGTAGGGGGCCAGACTTGGGGAAAATGGGTTAGAAAGAGCTAGACCCGAGAATGGTGGGTTGGGAGGTGAGAACAGGGAGCGGAAAGAAGTTGTGGGAGTGGTTGTGGAGGGTCGACTGTGAGCCGGGGTTGGGGTTGAGATGGGTGGGGTGGTGGTGTGGGTGGAAGGGAGGGCTGACTTCATTTGACGGAGTTCGTCGAGTATTAGGGACTGAAAAGTTACGAACTGGGAGGACATTGCGTTTTGGAAGGCCGAGGTCGAGCTATTCATACTGTCGAACGATTTCTAGAGGTTAGTGTGCTGGTTTTCAAGAGTTGCAAGGGAATCACATACGCCCTCCACCTGAGAGCAGAGGTGCTTATGGCAAGAGTCCATGGCGGTGGCGACCGCGTCCGAATCTGAAGAGGTGGTGGACTGAGTATTTTTGCCCATTGAGCGACGGGCTCTGATACCAACTGGTACACCCAATTAGTCCACAAACAAAGAAAGACAATAATTGACAAAGAAAGTGTAGAAATTGTAAAGGAGCAAGAAGAGAAATAGAGACAGAAAAGGGCAGAATAGTCAATTTCATTCATCATGCCTTTCTCATATTACAACATATTATTTATATACAATCTGAAAAGGGAACCCTAACACCAAACAGGCTGGGCTTTGAGTGAAACTTAGATAAGGGCTAACAAGCATGGGCTGGAAGAAGGAGTTAAGTGGCCCAAACCATATGGTCCTAACAAGGAGACTGGGTCATGTATGAGTTTCGACTTGATGATAGCTTTCTGAACAAGAATAACAAAGTAAGTAATACTAATACATGCTTAATTAATTTTCAGTCTTGAATAATCGTTTTAATTCTTCTTCTTCCAGTATAATTCTTGGAGATTGTCTTTGTTTGTTCTTTATTAATTTCCCAAACTTGTTTGTTCATGCATGTTCGTCATTGAGCGGTTTGGTTTGCTGCAGCTATCTTTGATAAATTTGGTTCCATCCTTCGTCAGTTTCTGTTTAAACAGGGTTTATTTATTTTTAGTACTACTTATGAATACTTTACGTAACTTTTTCTTGTTTGATTAGGATTTTCATGAATCGGAATCACCGTTTATTAACGATGTTGTTCTTTGTCTGAATTAATACGTATATAGATTATGAATGCTAAATATCCTTACGTTCAAAGTCAAAAAATAATTTACGATCTGAATTTTTTATATTTATCATCTTGACGAATCGAGTTATCTTTCAAAATTTAAAGTTTCTCGACTGAATGGTGATTAACTTTTAATTGATTTTTCTCCATAACCAGTTGATTAAGAACTATTTCAAACATTCTTTGTGTGGTAAAGGGAGGGATTAATTATGGGGGATTGATTCAAATGATTTATTATATGTTGATTAGAGTTAACAAGCAGCTCCCTTACCTTGTACGTGCGTTTCATGTTTGCAGGCAAACTACGTTCTTTGTCGTGTAATAAATAAACAAAAGATACAACCATGGAGCCAGCCAAGACTGATCAGAGGGAATGTCAACCAGGAGATGCAGTCCAGTATTGTCAGCGAGCCATACCATGAGGAGCAGAATGATGATGATGATGAGGTGGACGTTGGCAGTGAAATCTTAAAGCTTTTAGATCAAGACTAAAGCACTACATGAGCAGCAGAATTACGGAAAAAGAATTTCAAGTGACCGAAGCTGAAGAATTCATGAACCACAACATCTCACTTTCGTTAATTGTTTTTCAGTGGGTATTGGCCTAGTCCCCTCACCGGTTTTACTTTTCCTTTTTCTTCATATTATTAATAAAAACTAGTAGAGAGGGGACGGGCGGGGGGTTTTTGGGTGCAACGGTCCTTTCTCCTTCGGGACGGGGTTGGTGCCTCGCACACGATTATTGACGAAGAACTAATCTCACCTAATCATTTTCTAAAATTTTTTACTAAACTGAGATCATTACAATTGAACTATTAGTTACTTTTTTGTCTCTACTACTAGAAAATACCATTTTACTGACAAATTCTAAGGTGACAAAGCAACCAAGCCACTGCCTATGAGTCGTCGGCTCATTCTTCAACATGCACGCGGTCAGAGCCCTGGGCTCCTCCCACTGCTTGGGAGCTTACCGTTTCATGTTCTATTTCACTCCCTAATGGGGGTTCTTTTCACCCTTCCCTCACAGTACTACTTCACTATCTGTCACCCAAGAGTATTTAGCCTTGCTAGGTGGTCCTTGCTGATTCACATGGGATTCCACGTGTCCCGAGTAGTTTCATTTCTATCACCACTACAACAAACTATCATATTCATTTCTTCAAAATTTCGTGCATGGAGCCCGACTCGTTTTCTGAGCACTGTGAGCAGAGCCGACCTTGTTTTGCGTGTCATGGTTCACCTCGTTTTGCGTGAGCTGAGTCCGCATAGTTTTGCATGCGTCAAGCCCGCCTAACACCCATGTTTTTTTTAACAAAAATGCAAATTTTTTGTTTTCGCCAAATATTTTTCCTGAACATTAAGTTAAACTTTTTAAGGAATTTGGATGCACTTTTACAGTTTATTAAGCAACAAATGTATATTGAGTAAAATATTTGAGCCGAAAAAAAAAAATAAGTGAAAAACATAGTAGTAAGTCTCAAAACGTTGTTAAATGGGGTTTGATACTCAAGAATCTCAATGAAAGTCTCACCTTAATTTTCAAAACTTCACATTGAGGCGAATGTGAAAATAAATAGATTGAATGGTGATTTATGTACGAATTTGTAAAACCGACTGCAAACCGTGAGTCTTAATTCACTTTTTTTTGTATAAAATGCAGATTTTTTATTTTCTCGAAATATTTTTTGTGAGCATTAAGGAAATCTTTATAATGTATTTGAAAGCATATTTACAATTTATCGAACAAGTGTACATTTTGTATAAGAAGTCATTTGATAACCATTTCATTTTCAATTTTTTGTTTTTAATTCACTTTTTTGAAATTTGAAAAATAAAAAATGAAAACCAATAAATAAAAACTCTCAGCCAAATTTTGAAATCTCAAGACATCATTTTTTTTTTTTTGAAAACTGTAGCTAGTTATCATACAAAATTTCAATTTTTTTCAAATTTCAGCAAGTGAATAAAAACAAAACAATATGATTATCAAATGACCCTTAAAATCTATGATGTTGCTCATCCAACTGACGTAATACACTTTACTTTTGATTTGATCAAAAGAGTTTTACCAATTCCAACAAAATTAACTTTTAAATTTTATGGAATTGGATCCTTTAGATTTATTTATCTAAAATTAACAAGGGTTAACAAACTTGACGAATTACATAATGTGAAGAAAAAAAAAACATTTTCAAGAGTGAAATTATATTTGCTTTATAGCATATAAAGTTGGTAATGGCTATATTGACCATGGGATTATCCTTTTTTCTGTTATTTTATTTCCAATTTTTTTTTTTCTTAAAGGTCTATTAAATACCAACAATCCAATATCCCAGTGGATAGAGTGATAAATTTTCATCCATGCACATTCTAAGTTCGAAACATCCCATCCCATATAAATTATTGTAATAGTTTCGAACTCTCTCCCCTCACTCTACTAATAGTAAATTTATAGAAAATGGAAAATACCAATCATCCAGTGGCATGCAAGGTAAGCCTTGGCATTGACATCCGGCAAATCAGTCACCAGACGGACCAAAACGATGGTGTATACTAAACACAAACCGTGAAATCAACTGCAAATTTGTGCATTTTTTATTCCCAAAAAAAAAAAAAAAAAAAAAAAAAAAATCTGTTTTTGGATTAAGAACAAAACGTTCTACAGAAAACCTTAAACAACATGCATGCGCCGCGAGTTAAAGATAAAAATGTTAAGACGCCAAAGATCGTTGGCTGATTCACTCGGTACAAAATTACAATGTCTTAAAAATACATGCATGCGCAGGCGATGCCATTGATAGGCTCGATTACCTTTTCGTGGTTACATTTGTACAATCAATTAACGATACAAATTTGATGAAAAGCGAGCATATCCAGAAGCAAAAACTGTAATGAAAGAACAAAATTATTTACCAGAAACAGATGCGTGGTAAAATCACTGATTGATCGAACCTCAACGGCCAAAACATAGTGCATGAGCAACAACTGTGTATTCGAATCCAGCAATGTCTCACTTCCAAAATGATTTGAATTTAGTCCAGCTGGAGAATCTGAAGACAAAGGCAGCTCGCTTCGTTGATATTTCCGTCACCGTTTTCTAGCTCAACAAAGACAATCTGCCAAGAAGCACATACATGTAACTAGATTATATTGCCAATTTCCCCCATTGAACTTGTTAACAACTTGAGCATCCATTCATGAAAAACTTCCTAGCACTAATGTGTGAATTTCGAGTTATAGGGCGGCTTAGGGTCTACTGGCACCCATTACACCAATGAGTGAGCTTGTGAGTATAAGGTGGGTTAGGGTTTACTTGAGTGTTTTAGGGTGAAGAAAACGTGTGCCTATAGGGTCTAGGTATTGGTGAGGTGCATGAAGAGAGTGAAAATGTGTTTTCCTTTTCGATAACCTTTGTCATAGCTTCTCATTTGTTTTATGAAGGAACAAATTTGACGGTAACACGAAAAAGCCAACAAAAAAAAAATTACCTTGATGGAAAGAAGGAAGCTCTATGCTCCATTGGAGGGTTGTGTCTCAGTTAGCTCTGAACTCAGCATATGGTGAAGAAGAACATCAATTCTCTGGCTCCGAGTTTTGGAGCTGCACAAAACTCAAGATATGAGTTTCGACTATCTGTCACACTTTAAAAATAGGCTTAGGTACCAACTTTACGCATCCACAAATTTCTTGAAATACGTACCCCAAAGGTCGACGTCGATCTTTTACTCCTTCCTCTTCCTAAATAAATAAAACAGGATACAACTTAACCATTCAGGAGCACTGAATCGTTAGTGGTTACATGCCAATTATATATGACCCATGATAATAGGACAAAAAAAGCAAAAGGAGCAATGAATATCGATGGAGAAAGGTAAACTATAAGTTTCTAAACCATTTTTTCATCCTAAAAATTCAAGGTTGGCATGAGATAAAGTATTTTAATGCTCAGAATACATTAACGAAAAACTCCGTACAAAAACCAAATTATGTAAAAAAAACTCCGTACAAAAACCAAATTATGTAAAAAACTACTTTTGCTGGTACTTTATAGAGAGCATAAAAGTTTTTTTGGATCAAAACAAAGTAACCAGCTTTCAAATCATCCATTTCATGCATGAACAATATTGGGAAACATCGACATTTTAAGCAACATAGTGGTGGTATTAATTGGTTTTTATTTGAAAATGTACATTCGATAGAAGTTTACACAAGGAGTCCCAACGGCAGGAATTAAGGGAAACCGGAATCATATGAATAATAATAACCCCAACCCCCACAACATTTTTAAAGTACCCTTAATCCTACTTTTGTATACTAAAAAAAAAAGTTGATTTCCAAATAGAGTTACATGAAGAAATAGATGCCACGCTCTCCTGTTCATTTGTATTCCTATAGAAAGTGAGATCCTTTTCATGAATCGCTGTCGGAGTTTAAATTTTTTTTTTCTTCATGGAAAATAAATTTCACAAAAGATACTGACCTTCCCATTTTCTTCACTTTCTTCTGATGACTCAAGATCCATTTCAGCAAAGAAGGCCTCCAGGACAAAAGCCACGACCTGAAATTACATGGAAACAAAACACGAAAACTCAAACTTCCTAGTTTAAATTCTGTAATTTCTTTAGGGAAACTGAGAGATGCATGACGACGATACACAAAAGACCCATGCTAAACACAATGCAGAGTGTCTCAGACCACTTCATTCAATCATCCAATTAAAGTTGTGTACAAACGCCAAGATCACATATTTCTTGACTAACTTAGAACATTTATTAATCTATTCATAATTAAATAAAAAACTTAACACTTTTAACAATATTATACACATACAAAATTCTTACATAATGAAAATGAATGTAGCGGGAAAAACTAGCACCCCTAAAACATAATGTTGTCGGATATGCACCTTAGTTTCAAATCCCTTAGTTATAATCCAGAAAAGAAACATACTGAAAAAGAACTTGATATTTCCCTTTGCTTACTGATTGGGTTTATATTATATAGGACTATATCCATGGTTTGAGTTTATCACAAACAATTTTTTTTATTTTTTTTTTATTTTTTATGGGGCCCTTATGTGGGCTTCAATTTACAGTCCTCTACTTTGCCAAGTGCAAGGAAATTAGCTGGTCTAAAAACCCTGCTCAGTTAAATTTCGGGTTGATTCAGGTGATAGCAACCTGTTCCCCTAATCAGCATAGAAAATAACTGACTATGATTGTTGTGCTCTTCAAATAAGTGGGTGCGTGTAACAGAGTATTGTGCGTCTACAACACATGAAACAAAAAACAGATGAAACATTGAAGTGCCATTTCGGTAGCTCACCAAATTCAATAGCAGTAAGACGGTTATAAGATAAAAACTGACAAAATATATAATGCTCCACCAAGTTCCTGTTAGTTCCTGATAACTCTGAAATGGTAAAACATATGATTAGGGTCATAATAGCAATTATTTCATCTATAATTTGGTAAAAATGTGATACAAAATTGATTTAATTTTTAAGATGCTCCTAAACCAGATGGTTCAAAAAAAAAAACTTCATCAACAATATGTACTTTGAAAATGGTTAATAATATTATTGCTTAAAAAGTGCTTGGGATTCCTTACAGAGCAGGAATGTATAATAACAAATGTATGCTAAAATTATGCGAAAGTCAAAAACCTAGAGAAGCGTATAACCGATGAATGAGCAATAACCGAACAGGATCTGGTGTATCATAAGGGAATGAGGTATTCATTGGTTCGGGCGTATAACCGATACATGTCAAATTTATTTAACTGACTAACAATGTAATTTTTCGTAGGCTATTACTTTATGCATTCCTAAAACTAAAAAGTCTGAAAAACACTGCCGCACATGTAAACGAGTTGATCTACCTAACTGAGCTATATCCATTGTGATACATATTTTATCATGTAGATAATTTCTGGTCAAGATGAATATTGCACGATCCAACATTATATCTCTTTGATACGTTTGATAGGTCCCATTGGTTTCTCTTTGTGATACATATTTTATCATATGCAATATTACTAAAAAAGAAAAGAGAAAGCTGAGACAATTTTACGTACCTCCATCCATACTTGCCAGTTTCCCATGACTAGCAAATTGAAAAGTGTTACCATCCCATTGGGGTAGTCATTGAAGTTGAAAAGTAAGTAACTGATTTTGTCAAGAAATTCAATGAATCGACATTTAACAAGGAATTTTCCCCAGAGTTCTACAATATCTATGCCATCTTTTATCAATATTAGGGCTGCTAAAGAAGATAGAGACATCCTGTTCGATATTCTATCAAATATCGCAGGTTTTGTGTCAACAGTTCCATCAATGACAAAGGATACTCATTCTCATAAAGCTCAGATCCTTCCAAAGAGGTATTTCCATCATTCACCATTCCACCGAATATCTACAAATTAAAAAGGAAAGAAGTTCTTAGAGACAGATATAACATTAGCTAACAGATTGAAAGTTAATATAATTTCAGAAATGTAAGTATATCATCAATGGGTTTGGAAGATGTCATGCCATATAATTTCTAATGCATTCATTAACCACTGTCTGCCTCAGAAAGGTGTCCCTCGAATAAGCATGGGCTAAAGTGAACTACTCAAAAACTACAAAGCTAGTACTAAAGTCTAGAAAGTGCAATATGATATTAAACAAAGGACTTTCAAAAAGACAGCTTGAAAGGTGTCTATTAAAAGTTCTCTCAAATGTATTGCATCTAGACATTTTCAAGTCCCTCCATCTAATTTTTGTAGTGCATACCTAACAAATTTAGCCTAACTTCCATGGAATTTAAAAGTCCCTCGTCCAAACGCACCAAGGATTTGGCCGAGTCAAGAGTATTAAATAATAAGCACATAGGTTTCTCTTCTTTTTTCCAGATTTGTTCTTTGCTCTTTTGGGATTGGGAATTTGTATTCTTCTTTTGGTTTTAGTTTAATTTTAGTTATATTTGTTCTGGACGCTTAATCACAATACAAGACACCATTAGCGCCTATTTGGAATTGTGATATATGAAGCATATTTGTTCATGGTACACATATTATACAATTAAAAAGAAAAATTACTTGTACAGTTATACTTTTTAGTTTTTGACTTTTGTACAACCAAAAAAACAACGGTGTAACTGGAAATCTGGAGTGCCTTAGATTAATGTTGTGGTAGTCAGTGATTTCATTCGTTGACTTTTGGTGTCTACTTTAAAATCTTAGAGTTTGGCCAGAGGACACCTTGTTTTCTGTTTTTGTTCACCTTTTTTATTTTAATGAAAGTCTTTTCATCAACAAAGTTTCAAACGCAAGTTTAGAGAACACTGTATTACCTGTACACCAAGTATACAATAGATACACAAGACACAGAATATGGTTCCAAGGTATGGCATCAAACTCGGTATGAGGGCTAAGAAGGTAGCAACAAATGCTCGGCAGCGCTGGATATGCATCAGGAGCCTAATCAGTCTTAACATTCTTGCAATGAGAAGGTAGCGAATCCTGATAACAAGAAAACGAGAAATTCATTGAAAAGCATTAGGACCAGTACATTGAGGAAATATAAGAAAGCTAATAGCACGGAGTATAAGAATTTCATCCCCTACCATTCTCCATTTGAAAGAAAAGTTAGTCCTTCAGGAGCCACAAAAGTTATAGTTTCCCCAATAACTGCAAAAGTAATAACCATTTGTCGCTGAAATACAATACAGTCTAATAATGCTAAGATACATATAAAATCCAAATTCAATTACAACTAGAAATCGCATACCAAACATAGCCTCAAGTGAATCGCACTAATAGGTAAGTGATCTATTAGTCATCAACTAATCAATCCTACAATTAAGTGAATCGCCCTAATCATGACAACAGTGAGGTATATGCAAAATAATTTGCAAGGGAAACGGAGTCAAATTGTATATCGACCAATACTTAGAAGAGCTTTATATGATTGGAATTATTTTTAATAACAAATATCATTATAAAACATTATAGAACAATTTCTTCAAAAACATATTGATGATAAGGACAGAAGTTCTGATCAGGGATGCGGCTGTCCCGTACTGGTTACCTATTATCCATGTCACCACAAAATCAAAGCGATTTTGGCCATCCCTCCAATAGTTCTCAAATCCAAAAGAATAGACTCTCAGAGCCATTTCCAGTACATATACCCACCCTGTGGGGCACAAAGCAAACCATTTGAACAAGTTAAAGCTGAGGTCCTCAAAAATAGCTCTCAATAACTGACTTCACCCATTGGCCGAGTGAAGAACCAAAAGAAAATGCACATGATCGTCAAAAATTACAAGATAATTTACACATTCTGTAGATTTGCAACCAGAAACTGGAAATTGAAGTACTTTATTGGTTGAAAGACATGAATTTGCTAAACTTTGGATGCAAATGACCTCCAGCCACAAGTTCTAGAACATCCTACAATTTAGCTGGCTATAAATATCTTCCAAACCAGAAGTAAATTTTGTGTGGCAACTATATGGATCATTATTCAACTCCTATTCCAATAAAGACAGTACCAGAAGAATTATTGTTGTCGCAAGCCCTTACCAAAAACAAACTCCGCCACTTGCCATACCTCTTGAGCAGTACTGTTTTCTATATCAAGCTGAACGCCCAAATTCAAATTAGCATGCATCATGATAATTGACTTATATGTAATCAGAGCTATTAATAATGAGGCATCAAATGATTCAAATCATGGTTAACAAGAACGTGGCGTAACATTCCATTTAAACCTTTGTAGATAATGACGCATGGTGCAGATCACACACAAATGTAATTAAGAGAGTTTTCTTGTATTGACAAGCATATATTATCAACACATAAGGAACAAATGTAGGCATGTAATTTTGGTTCTCAAATATCTTTTTCAATACCAGAGAGCAACTGCACAAGCATCAATGTTTCTCTCAAGCTTCATACCAGAACCATTCATTATATTTCCCATGTATGTCAAAGCAAAGTTGATGTAAATAAAAAATAGTCAAGTCCTTCTTATATAGTGTGTAGAAGATTAATGATACTCCAATCATTATCAGAACCGATAATCTAAAGTGAAATCTGATAAGGACCTGGTCTACTACAAAATTATTTAAAAGAAAAAACTGAAAAAGTAAAACTGAAGGAACAAATAAAAAAGTTGAACATTTAAAAAAGGTTCTCCAACCACATTTAGATTGGGGGAGATGGGGTTCCACCATCCCCTGAGACGGGGCACCCAAATGTCGACCAAGAGTATTGCCATGAGCTCCTTCCATCTTATATTTCCAAGTACATAGTGGATGTGGGACTCAACATATGAGCATAAGATACACATAAACTTGGGCCATGACAATGTCCCTTGAGATGGAGGCCTTGAGCCCCTTGATAGGAGGCCTTGTGCCCCCTAAAGAAGAGTGGCTCTGAAGGGGTGGCCAGTTTTTATATGACACAATAACAACTCCAGAACAAGAAGTTAGCAGAGATTAGTATTAAGTATGATCATGTCCCTTAAACCCGTAAACAGTCTGTGTATTGGGTTAACCACAACTTGAATACAACACGAATGGGCGCGATCAGTAATCATGTGGTGTTGGCACAAAAGGTAGATGACCGTGTTGCGTTGACACAATTATAACCTATAGTCTATTATAACTTGACAATTTAAAATTTCAAGTTAAATTTAGTACACATGCAAGTGTGTGTAAACAAACTATGATTTCTGTAAAGCACTAGTGCAAGTTATGTTGAATTTCAAGCCATACCGTTGTTTCTACAATAACAGTAGCCAGGTTGAGTATGAGTATGAAGGATATTATGTATCCAAATATGGGACTCCGTACGAAGGCCTTCAACTTTTCGGAAGACAATGAATGGTAGAATGAAGGGAACTTTTCAAGCAAAGAGGGCTGCACCCAAAATTTAAAGCATCAAAAGTGCAGTATAAGAGCAGTTCACCATCATATAAAATAATAACAAGCAATTTTCTCGTGCTTTGGATCCGAATAAATTCAACTTACAGTATCCTCCTTCGGGAATTTTAGGGAAATGGCATTGCAAAGATCAAAGAATTCTTCTAAGTTGATCTACCAGTGAAAGAAATAAACATCCAGCAAATAAATCAGGGACGTAGAGTCCACAAATGATAATAACCACATGAAACTTTGCAAAAAATGGAGTTGCAAAACTTGCACGACATACATGATGCTAACATGAGCTTGTATCAAAGAAGGGCAGTATAATGTAAAATAATATTAACATATCAGAAAGAGGCCATCAAAGCTATTTTAAACCAATCATGTGAAAATTTCAAATTATACTGCACAAAAGATACTGAAAATAGTCTAAATAAATGCCTACAAGCAATTTAATCTACCTTGAAGTCTCCACTGTCATCCAGCTCATCAAATATCAGCTCAAATTCCTCTCTTGTCATTTTTGGCAAAGTCCTAAAAACAATTTAAACAAAGGCATAGGTCACTATCAGCAAGATCAATAAAAAGGGCGACCCCAAGCCAACAAGGCTCCCCTCTTTGCAAGATCAATATAACAAAGTATTAAACACACACACACACACAATACCGTTCACTCATGGAAACATTTGCAAGACAATGTATCACTGACACACTGTAATAAGTAACTAGTTGGTATCTGAAGCAAATACAAAACAGGCACGGGACCAAACTATTGCAAACTGTTTTAACATTGTTGTGTAACGGACCTGGGTGAGCCCACAACTAAAACTGATCCGACACGGATTTTGTAAGAGCAGCTCAAAATATGGAGAGCAGATAACTTAGAAGAAATTTCAGAAGTGCAAATGCATGTTAAAAACTCAACAAGCTATTCCCAGGCCAGAAATAAACTTCAGGCCTCGTTTGGTGTCTAGGGTTAGCTTGAATTGGATAACTCCCTAGGTTCAATGAATGTTGAATGAATAAATGGATGTTAACTTCCATAGTTTGTCTAAGTTGAAGGTAGAAGATGGATTGTCATCAAAGAAACTTGTCCCTTCAAATCCCCAGAAAAATGGTAGGACTGGGTGGGCAAATTTTTTTTTCATAACTAATGGATATTCTACTTTCTACTTGGACAAACTATGCAAGTTGACATCCATTTCTTCATTCAACATTCATAGAATCTAGGAGTTATCCAATCCAAGCCAATCCTAGACACTGAATGACGCGTCAAAAGTAATATTCTCAATCAACTACTTCTCAATGTATCTGTTCTACTTTTAAGTATCCTCTTTCACATTCGACTAAAATGACATTAAGATAAAACATGGAACATTGACAGTATATAGATGAGGTTGGACCATGGATACCTGTATTTATTTAGTTCCTCAAATAGTTGAATACACTCATCCTTATTGAGATACCCTACATTCTGTCAAGCACAAATTGATGGAACACTTAGACCACTTATAACATGGAACACATTAAAAGTAGAAGTTACGTCAAACATAAAAACCACACTCGAATACAGAAAAAGCTTCCATGTCAGTGTACTGTATTTGTGATGATTATATTTTACCTTCAATTCGAAGTAAAAAGTCAACTAAGTTGTCATATATGAAATAAACACTGTTTTCTGAACGGCGAAAGAGAGAGAAAATCAATAACAAGGATGGCAATTTGTAGAGTTCAAGGAAAGATAACCCAAAGAATAAGGATCATCACCAATTATTAAGTTTTCATCAGCATTCTGAACAGGGATCGTCTTTCAATCCTGTTCATATTCCACCATTAATGTGAATTATTTATCATTCTGGCTCATAAATAAATTCCATAACCCACATGCAGGAGCCCTACAAATACACAGGAGAAACACCTAAAGCAGAAGTACAACCTAAACCTCAACAGATCTAAAACTCATAGTGGGGAAGAAGAGAATAGAAACAAGATTCATCAACTCAAAGAAAAATCAAAGGAACATTTTCTACACTGTTGAAAGATCAATAGCTGAGCGGTCACTAAGTATAGGGATGAGAAACAGAAGAATAAACGTGCAACTTACTCATATCTCCTTAGTTTCTGTAAGATCTTATCAATGAGGGGAAACAATTACTTACATCCTTGTCTAATAAATTGAAGGCCTTCTTTAGTATAGCTTTCCTCGTCTGGTCCATCTCAGAAACTTGTTTTACAAGCTACAGAACAAATTACATATAAGCACGTATATTCATATTCTTCTTGAAAATTACAAAATATAATCACAACAAAACAGTTAAGTGTAGTAAACTCTAGCAGCAGTTAAACTAGTGGATACCAGATATAATTAAATACAACAGTCATCCATGTGATCGTTAAAAGCAGATAGTATATACAAGAACTACACCTGATTTTTGAAGCTATCGTACACAACAGCAAGAATCAAGTTAGTGACAAAGTAAACTCCCAGCAGCACGTAGAGAACAAAAAACAAGGAATACCAACGTGAAGCCCTAAATAACAAGAAAACAGAATTTCATTAAATAGTAAAACCAACAGCCACATGTGAAGAATTGTTCTAATGCCAACTTTAAGAATAACAATGTCCGCAAGCTAAAACAAAAGCAAAGGAAATTCCAATGCTTGTAGACATCTTTATGTGAAAATTCCATGCGAATAACTAAAAAAAAAAAAAAAACTAACATTCGTTCAGCATATCTTTGGTGCATTCCTTTCTCAACATGCTTTTTTAATTTCTCATTTTACTCCTTTATTGTTCTGCTCATTTGTTCCCCTACACAAGGATTCTCTGAATATTTCTTGCCAGTATATTTCTCTCTATCCCCAAAGATAGACATTCCAGCCAAATCAACTCAAAATAAAATCCTAATGGAATCCCCAAATTATGGGGAAAACATGAAAACTCTTTAAAATAAATTAAATAATTCATTTTACAGTAGAAAAATAGGAACCTGACTTTCTGGATGAAATTATAAAACAAGAGAAAATAAAAACAAAAAACAAAAAGAGCTCTCTAGTCAATTTTCATGGTCAAACTTACTTGTAGGCAGGTATCCAGACATCTGGATTGTTGGATGTGGTGAATAAAACAAACATCTGATACAATGTAATACCATACGAAGTAAATACCGTTTTCCCCTGCTTGGTATCTTCAAACATGACATAGGCCAACCAACTGGAAAACAGAAGAAATAAAAGCCCTAGAGCCTGCAATGGAAAAAATTAATGGTGAAAACCAGACTAGGAATTTTAAATAATTTTATTCAATGAAACAGAACAAAGTGGAAGTGTGCCATCACAGAAGCCTTACAAACTGTAAAAGAAAAAACTTAAGACTTTCCTTTTTTGATAAGGGAGAAAAATAATTGAATTAAAAAAAAAAAAGATGAACAAAAGTCTAACATTAACCAACAAAAACTAGAATATACGAACAAAATCTTTCAACAAATAAAAAACCAGAAGCAACAAACCAAACATTTGAAGCACAGTTTTCATAAAACACACCAACTGCGACACTCCTCCCAATCAAGACGGATTTCACAACGGGAACGGCCTTTAAAATGTACAGACAAAGAATCCCACAAAGAAACAAAAAGTTCAATTTATCCCAATTTGACATTCAAACCCTCCTCTTTGTCTTAAAAGATATTCTTGTCCCATTCCATTCCTAAACCCTAAACCCCTTCAGGGCCTTCACCCATGAAAAACCCGTGACAAGACAGAGCAGTTTCTAGGGAAAACCCAGATCAAACCGAACACCTCCAGCAATCCTAGACAAATCTACTAATGAACATGCAGTGCAAAAATATGGTCTGCATTCTCCTCATCCAGTTTACACCACACCCCAAAGTGGTGATAATCACGCAAAGGATCTTCTTCTCTAGAACATGTCAGAGATATATAGAGTTTTCCAAAATCAACCAGCCAAGAGAATTAACACCTAAGCTGCCACACCAGCCATCCAAATTATCTTAAATGGCTCAAAGGAGGGATCCAGTTGATCTGTTACCAACTGAAAGGAGAAGGATGAGCTGACCATGATCTTTGGTCAACTAGACACGAGCCCAAGGAGACATGACTTATAAGAATCTCAATACAGGGTGGGAAAAAATATTGGTTCCCAAAATGTGACTCTCCTCCTATTATCAACCACAATAAGATTTAAGAGGGGCAAAATAAAATAAATAAAGCTATCAGGTAAGACAATCAGAAACTAACAAAAGGATAAAATACCCTACTGATACAAATAAGAGCTCAAAAACAGATAGTTAACAAACCAAGACGTTCAAGTACGTGCCAAGCATTCCAGCCAGGATGAGCATGCATGACCGCAATTCCCTATTAGTAAAGGTAAAATGGAACCAAGCAAGCTCAAGTTATTATGGGAAAAATAATACCATAGTACATGCATCAAAAGAATATAATACATAACGAGGCTTGCTTCCACAAGTTATTAGATCCATATGGCATCATCAATGGTCTAACAGAACCAAATGTCACTACGTAGGAATTTGTTCCTGTAAACCTCAATTAAAAACCAGAAAGTTTGTGTCTCCGCTTCTTTATTGTTTAGTGGAAGGGTAGGAAATGGAAAATGTAGTTTCCCCACATAAACAAGATCAGAATATGCATATGATTATGTACAAGCAGCACTCCTCAGCATCTGTGTTTTGACTCTTTTTGTGAAGGACAAGAGTCCATATGAGGATCATATATATAAAGTTTAACCAAAAGGACATAATAACATACAAAAATAAATGTCATTTGCATCTTATGTGGCCCTTAAAATCTTTAGTAATGCAACTTCATGTGAATATCTTAAAAAGAAGGAAAATGCACGTCACCACCATTTTGTGACTGATTGCCACTTGAACTAATGTTTTGTGCAATACTGCACCCTGATTTTATTTTATTTTGTCCATATTGTCACCTGAAACCTTACCAAATTATCCCCCAACTCTAATCAAGCAATCATTTTCTAATTCTTTTTATTTTACTTTAGTTTTGGTCAAGTAATATAGGGCATTTGGAATAGCTTCTTATGGGCCATCAAAAAATAATTTTGAAAGCCCATTTAAATTCAAACCCTCAAGATATTTTTTATCAAAACTAAGAAAATAACTAAAATTGTTGTGAAATATGTTGTGAAAGCCACACACAGAAATGCATGAAGAAGCAAAGCAACATGCTGCCAAAGTGGACATCGGTGGCACCAATTAAAGGCTTTAGGTAGGATAAGTCTTAGGGAGATGAAAATAGTAAAATGGATGAGGAATTTCACTCATGCCATTTATTTCCTACCGGTGTAAGGCTTCCCTATATAAATTGCATGAGTGAAAGTCCTCAACCATTTTACTATTTCATCCCCTAAGACTTCCTCCAACCCTTGAAGTAAAACTCAAATTTTAGGTTCTAAACTTACCCCAAGTTGCTCTAACCCTTGGGGCATATATGAGTTAAAACCCAAAACTCATTTCTGGGGCAAATTTAGCCCAGGATTCTCCCTGGGTTAGTGGGGTTGGCCCACCATATATGTGTATTTTTTTTAGTTTTGTATTTATAAACTCATTGAAACCAACGGCTAAGATCTAATATGATCAAATCCAACGGTAAAAAAAAAGATCTAACGGTCCAAATTTAAATCCAACAGTTAAAGTAATTAAAAAAAATTAGTTTATGTGTTTCATATTCCTTCATAGTGTTCCATGAGTTTCATGGTGTTGGTTTAGAGATTTTCAATATTTAGCGGAATCGAAATATTTTTAGGTTAAAATGTTCAAAAAATTAAATTAGGATAGTCTACATAATTTTTTGTATAAAAAAAAAAGTTACTTTAAGAAAAAAATTATCCTAAATTCATTCTTAAATAATCTCGGGCTAAAAATTTAACCCACAAGGGTTGGAGGAGATAAATTGTTTCTGGGTTAAATATTTTAGGTTTTAACCCAAGGGTTGGAGATGGTCCTAAGACTTACCCGAGCTAAATCTTTTAATTGCTGTCACCAAAGTCCACTTTGGCTGCATGTTGTTTTGCTTCTTCATGCAATCTTATGTGTGGCATCCACACCATATTTCACAACAAAAATGAGTTTACAAAATTTTTCCCCCCAAAAGCTTGAATAAGATTGAAAAGGTAGTTTGGAAGCAAAAGAAAAGTTTCAAGTGCCACAATAAGAAGTTCATGTGGAAAACCATCACAAAAAAAAGGTTAAGGTGGCAATTTGTCACATGATTCACACGTGACAATCTTTTAACGGAAAACCTAATGGTCTTCAAGATAGGTGGCATCTTGTAACAAAAGTTTAGTTTAGGTGGTAAATGTTGCAAAAGAAAGTCTAAGCGGTCAAGTGTAACGTGAATTGGATTTTACACACAAACCTGAAGTTCAATATGAAAAAGATAACCCTGATGTATGGTGCAATCCTGAAAGGAACGGAATCAAAGGCCACCGAAGACACATAGAGAGCATAAACCAGCATATCAGCAACCAATATCAGTAGGCATGTGACCTAAAAAGATACAAAAAAAAAAAAAAAAATCATTACTAGAAAGAAAACAAGAACAGCATTCAGCATTCATAGTCGGTGGACAAATCAAATATTAATTTCAACATTGATTTTAATCATTTTCTACAAAAAATGCTTTTTTTTCCTAAGCTGTTTATAATGCTCAAGATATCAATAGTTATGTAAGTCCAAATGCACAGAAATATTATAGTCTACACATCCTTTTGGCTGATATTAATTGAAGCAGAAATGTTGACTAAAGATCAGACAAGAAATCTTATGTAATTAATATAGTTGATTCTAAAGAGTAAATGCAAACTGTCTGACAGTAGATTCATAGCAGTCATCATAGGGATTCAAGGAGTGCCGGCTGTCGACTACCTGATTCATAGCAGTCATATTTGACTTATTGTACTTGATCTATATTGTTTGTATTTCTATATATATCATCCAACTTCAAGAACAACATAATCAAGAGGAATTACTCTGATTTTAAACTCATCTAGAAAGGATGAACTGCTATTATTTTTAGCAGTTCACCTTTTGTTGTACTACTGCAGCACCAGAAAGGAACTAAAGCCCAACTCAACTCCTTAAGGATTTTCTGGTGGAAGGTTATTTGCTTAGTTTTCCTTTAGTTAGAAGATAACAGATTTCCATCCGTACAGATTTTGAATATCAAATATGAAAGGCATGTCGAAGATACTGTACGTGATAAAACATAAAAAATACTATTTTCTGATTTTCATGTAAATTCCTGTATGGATTATATTGGAACCCCTATGAAGCATCAAGCAGTCATCAGGAGAAGCAATAAAATTTCCAGACAGCCTAAGGCCAAAAATGCACAATGGTTGAAATTATACTGGAGAAACAATGATGCTTAAATGGCTGATTCCAATATAATAAGGACTGCATAACAGTTACATCTGCACGGTTGAAAGTAGCACCAACTATAGCCAGATTTGATCACCCCCTCCCCCAAGAAACCAAACAAAAAAAAAGTCATGTAGATTATTTGGATCTCTGCAACAACAAATTTACTGCACTTTGATTCACGAAAAGAGTGCTAGAAGACCAAGATGAATATGATTTATTAATACTACAGATGAAGGGTAAGGAAGAGAACCTTTCATATTACAGCCAATGATAAGGCCAAAACAAAGCACTTACCTTAAATATGGTAAGAGTATTTTTCCAATAGAGGAACCCTTCATACGAAATTGGAAAGAAAATGTGCACTATGAGTACAATGAGTGTTATTCCCTGCACAGAAAAGGGTAAATTTAAAATTCTAAATATAAAAGTAGCTGTCTAATGCATTAACAACAGAAATTAGGCCCAAAAAACTGAAATCTCAAAAATGTATCGTATAAGCTCAAGTAAACACCACAAATCTTCTAACATCATCTTGTAACAACACTAACACAATACCACTATGCGTGTATGTGAGCATCTCTATTGATAATTTACTTGCACTAAGCGTGGATAATCTGTTTAATTTACACATTACCCACGCCTAGTGATTAATTTACTTATTCTGATTAATTTACTTAACAAAAGCAGAAGTGTGTGCATGCGTGCATAAGCACTGCATGAATGTGAGTGGTGAGCAAGTTTTTGCAGAGCTACATAAAATTTTGGAGAAATCCGCCTTCCATAAATTAAGGAGAAATTAGGTTCTCATCCCTAATTATTTTATTTCATTGATTGAAACCTTATTCCTTTTTTATTTTTTATCAAGGTCCTTTGGTTTTTATCACGCCATTAAATATTTACATGTCAGCATATTTAAATTTTATAATTAAAAATTATTTAACCATTTCCAAATAGATCCATTTAGTGTTAGAAACGTTACATTTGATATATTTATATTTATTCTAAATTTTGTATCATATATTTCTATTTTTATAATTTGCAACCATTTTTTAAATATGTTTAAACTTTTATTTGGTATTAATCTTTCCCTATTAAGTAGGTATTAGTCTTTGCATGACATTAAGAAGGATTTAATCATTTTTGTTATTAAATTTCTTAATTAATACTGAAACTTAACATTTTATCCTTCAATCAAAGTATTCAAATGAGTAAAGTTTCAATCTAAACTTGACAAAAAAAAAAGTTTCAATCCAAAATTTTAGTCAATGAGCTCAGAAGTTAGCAGAGTACAACAATGGTACACTAGGAGCAACTAATTGAAATTGTTAAAAGAAAACATCGAAACTGCATCGGACGTTTACGATGAACTTGAACAGAATGTTGAGTGTGAAACAGAAATGAGACTAAAAAATACCTCATAAATAAGAGACTCCAGAGAATTCAAGTATGGCAACTGGCCAAGATAGAAGTAGTCTCTGTCACTACATGTATAGACAGTGTCGGTATACCTATAGCACCACAGAGGTTTCTGCACAGAATTCACCAAGCACCATATAGTAAAATCGGACACCAAAAATAGTCAAAATTATATTTTTGAAAAAAAAAAAGAAAAAAAAAATTGCAGAGACGAACCTCGAGGAAGTTGAGTAGGATGAGGGCGAAATAGAGGAGGGCCCAAAGGAAGCTGAATCGGAAGTAAAGGAAGTAGTAATTAGCGGCACTCTGAAAGTTTGATTGGTCCAGTATCTGCTCTGGTAACCCAATGCCATCTTCCGCCTGCAGATTATTGCAATTTATTGCTCTGTTTTCGCAACGAGCAAGATGAAAAATGAGGATTTAGGGAAACGAGAGAGAGAGGGGGACCAAATCGACGAGTGCAGCAGCTTTCTGATAAGGAGTGCCGGAGGTGATGGCATCCGCGCGGCGTTTGAAGCCGGGGGATGGATCGCCGCGGCGCCGAAGGCCGCTGCCTTCACCGCTGAGCAGAGGCTTCTGCATCTTCTCCGGGGATGTGATGAGCCGAAATGGAAAACGGGTTGTCCGGCGCGGTTCGAGTAGTTATTGCGGCAGTTGTGAATTGCGACTTGTGACTGAATCTTGTCTGTCCGGTGATTTTGGTTTACTACTGGAAAATAAAATAAAAATAGAAGTTTATTCCTAACCGCAAGATCAATTTGGACGGCCAAGATTGCTCGGTCCCGCATATCCCGAGAGAAGGATCCGGAGGTGTTTGGTTTGGTTTGATGCGGCGGGGGACATGCATAAAGTATCGTTGACGTGGAACATAATGGATGGAGTTTTTCAAATGAATACTGATCGTGACCGCAACCAAATCTGTGATTTGGATGTCGAATTTTTTTTATTTTTTCTATTTATTTTGTTTTTAGTTTGTGGCATGTGGGGTTTTAGATGGATTGGTCGAGGATTCAAGGATAAACTACGCGATGTCGGCAAGGCCATGGGCCATACTCTATTTTTTTGGATTAAGCATCCAAAAGTCTCAATCATTCGGTGTCATATCAAATTGACCTCGACTTTTTCAAGTCTTTTCAATAAGTCCTATTAAAAATATCGTCCTTATTAAGAATCGATCAAAAATCTGTTAAAATTAAGAGGATGTTGTAAACTTTCCTAGTTTAAGTGTGATTGTTTACATCTTAGAATATAATTAATTCTAGTTATTATCTCCTATTACAACTTGTATTACTTGAGGATGAAGGAACATCTTTTCTCTCTTACTACTATAAATAAAAGCACAATGTAGGAGGAATAACACGCACATTCCCCTACAATTCTATAAACACATCTCTCTCAATTTCTCTATCCTTGTCGCCAGCCCTATTCCCTTTGTTAGATAAAATAGGCTACAACGCGTTATCAGCACGCTCCTACCGATGCGCTTAGGAATCTGACGTTGAAGAATTTTTCTGCATCAAACCAGTTCATCCATATCATCACGCAATCAGGTTCTTACAAAACAACGGTTTTTATCTCAATATTTTTGCAGCCCTCATAGCATAAACATTCACCATAATGCATGACTCAACTTTACGTGTTTCGAATTTTCGATTCTACATAAATTGTGTATGCATTATATTCATAATTGTTTAATTATGTGAATTTGATATTTGCCATGAATTGCATCAAATATATGTACATGCATTAAAATTATTGAATTGCATATGCATCAAATTAAATTATATATGAATTGCATTATAAAAAATAAAAAATAAAAAAATAATCAGGAATCACGATCTAGGTTCTTCGAACCCATGACCTCGCGCCTTGAACCAAGCCAAGCACCAAGTCACCAAGCCGGAGCCACGGGCTCTAGGTTGAAACCTAACAACCCCGACGGCCTCCACAGCGTCTCCAACATCGCAAGATGGCCTGCAACCCATCCTCACACCCCGGATCACCATGTTTAATGGCCTGAAGCTCGTCCCTAACATTGATTGATTGAGATTCAATTGAATCTCATCGGATTTTTTGAAAACCCGATTCGAATTTCTAGGGTTTTACAAAGAATGTCGAGATTTTTTTTCAAATCTCCGTTCACCTTCGAGGTCTCCCCACGACCTATAAACTCGCCTCGAGCACCATTGTCCCAAAGCACGGCTACTTGAAGCGATGGCGTCTACTTTCTTCCCCGGCGAACACACCCAGCTACGACTGGGGTGCCTTTTGGACCTAACCCGAGCCCTCTTGGGCTCCCTCTCTCAACCTGTTTTCCTTTTCTTTGGGCTCACCTGCAGTGACCCCAAACACTTTGGCTCGACCCACGCGAGACACTAGCCCGAGGGCTATGGTGTCCCCAAACGTTGCGACGCACTGGATCGCGTCCTCCCCTGGGCTCGACTCCGGTTTCTTTCAAGGTAGCCCATTTACCCCATTGGGCTTGAGGGCCAAGCTGTTTCCCCTGGCCTGCAAAAAAGAAAAAATAAGTAAACAAATTTTTTTTGTTTTTGGGCTTGCATACAACAACCCATCTTCCTGCTAGTTCTCACCGTGGGCCTGCAGTCCCACCCGAGACCAAACTCATCCCACTTTAGGGCCTGGAATACACGGCACCGATTTTCTTAAGCCGTCTGTGGGCTTAGTTTTTTCTTTTGGGCCCCGAGTTTTATTTGTCTAGTTATTTTAGGCCTAATGGGTTTTATATTTTTTCATCCACACTTTAATTTGGCCCGAAGTCCAAATAATTAATTCAATTATAGACCTAAAAGTTCTATTTGCATATTTTTTGTTGGCAAAGCTGAAAAAGCCACTGTTATGATTTTCATCCGAAGACATATCCATGACACTCTGCAAACTGAGTACCTTACTGAGGAGGATCCACGTGCACTATGGGTCACTTTGGCTAATCGTTTTGATCACCAAAATGACATATATTTGCCTGAAGCAAGACATGACTGGCAGCATTTGCGCTTCCAAGACTTTAAGTTTGTGAATGAATATAATTCTGAAGTTTGTCGATTCCGATCACTTCCCAAGTTTTGTAATGAAACTTTAACCGAAAATGATCTCCTAGAGAAGACCTATTCGACCTTCTCTGCTTCTAATATTGTCCTGCAGCAACAATATAGAGCTCAGAAGTTCACTAAGTTCTCGGATTTGATCTCTGTTTTACTTCTCGCTGAAAAGTAGAACCAGCTGTTGATGAAGAATCATCAAGCTCGACCTACTGGGGCAACTCATGTGCCTGAAGCACATTATAGCACAAACTAACGCCCAAAACGCCAAAAGAGGCGTGGTAGGGGTGACCGTAAGCCATCCCACCAAGGTTAACAGAGTCAAGGCCCATCCAAGGGAGGAAACAAAGCCCGAAAGCGCTCAAACCTCGCTCCCAAGGCCCCGAACTTCAAGAATAAAGGCAAAGCACCTGAAACCATGAATGTGGATATGTGATATCGTTGTGGTTCAAATGACCATTGGTCCCGTGTTTGCCGAGCTCCCAAGAAGGTTGTAGATGAATATCATTCTCGTCGTAGGAAGTTTGAATCAAACTTCGTGAAAGTGGACGAACCGGAGAGTACAAAAATGGAGGTTTCTGACTTTCAATACCACCCCTATGGAAGATTAGAATCTTAGACATAGACTCAGTTTTAAGTTGAAATAAGATAATGGGGCCGAATTCCACCTAGTGGCCAAACCCCTCCTTTGTTTTTTGGTTGATTTTTGAACAATTTTCCTTTATGTTTGGATTATTTGTTGTTGATTTGTTTTTTGGATATTAAGTTTTAATTAATTACCATCCTTGAATAAATAAAATTATTTTGAATTCATATTTGTTTTTAGAACTTTTATGCATGTGACCGATTCAAATTAATTTTTCATTCTAGGTATGACTAGTGAGGAATTTAGTTGTCTGGCAGATAGTGCAACCATGCACACCGTTTTCCGTGAACGCATCTATTTCACTAACTTCATACCTAATAATGCACCTCTAATAACCTTCTCAGGCCTATCTAACCTGATTGAAGGATACGATAAGGCACGTATAATGTTATCCAATGGTACAATTTTGACCATTGTTGAAGCACTCTATTCTCCTCGTTTCGAAAAAATGTTGTTCAATTTCAAGGACATTAGAGATAACAATTACCACGCTGAAACCCATGTAGAAAACAGAGTTGAATTTCTGTGCATAACTTCCTACGAATATGGCCAGAAGCGTATTCTAGAAAAGATTGAGCATATCCCGAGTGGTCTGTATACTACGACCATATGCCCCATAGAATGTCACTATGTGGCCAGCCCTATTACTAGGACCACGCACGAAATTACACTTTGACATAATCGTTTGGGACATCCTAGACGAATAGCGATACGCCGTATCCTCAAATCATCACACAGGCATCCACTAACCTGAAGTTTAGGTACGATCCAAGGAATCACATGTCAAACATGTTCAATGGGAAAACTTATTACTAAGCCTTCTTATGACAAGATTCGTTCGAATCCTCATATTTTTCTACAACAGATCCAGGGGACATTTATGGACCGATTCACCCTCCCTGCATACCATTTAGATACTTTATGGTTTTGGTTTATGCTTCCACACGCTGGTCACACGTGTGCTTGTTGTCCACAAGGAAGGCTACATTCTCCAAACTGTTGGCTCAAGTTATCAAGCTCAGGGTTCACCACCCTAATTATTCGATCAAATCTATTTGATTGGATAATGCTGGAGAATTCACATCTAAAACTTTTGATGACTATTGCATGTCGGTTGGGGTTGAAGTTGAACATCATGTACCCCATGTTCATACCCAAAACTGCATGGCAGACGCTTTCATTAAGCACTTCCAAATGATTGCTCGATCGTTGGTCATACTTACCAAGCTCCAGATCGCTACTTAGGGCCACGCAATATTGCACGCAGTAAAGTTGGTCCGCCTGAGGCCTGTTGCGACACAACCATTTAGTGCTCTTTAGTTGGTTACCGGATACGAACCCGACATATCGCATCTGCGCGTTTTTGGTTGTGCAGTATATATGCCGATCTCGCCGCCCTTACGTACAAGCATGGGGCCTCAACGAATGATAGGAATCTATGTAGGATATGATTCTCCTTCAATTATTCGTTACTTATAACCTTTGACAGGCAATCTGTTTACCACTCGTTTCGTGGATTGTCACTTCAATGAGACAGTCTTCCCGTTGTAAGGGGGAGATAAAAACGTCAACGTTCCTGAAGAACAACGCGAATTATCGTGGACGACCCTCATTTTGTCTCATTTAGATCCCCACATCGCTCAGTCTAAAATTGAAGTGCAGCGCATACTAGATCTCCAGAGCATAGCTCAGAGTATGCCAAATGTTTTCACTAATCTAGCGCGTGTGACAATATCACATATTCTAGCTGCGAATATGCCTGCAAAGATAGATGAACCAAATATACGACGGACTTCCTTCCTGGAGGCCCGGGACGCCAATATTGGTGATCCACGTACATTAGCGGCTAGCCAATCATCTGCCCCTACACAAAAGCGTGGCAGACCTCTTGGTTCAAAGGATTCACACCTCTGGAAGAGGAAATCTACTGCACAAGGTCCCGAAGAACCTATCGTGAATCCGACTATCACTTACTCATTCTATCCAACTCATGAGGAAATCCTAGATTATGGAAGCGTCCTTGAAGAGACGAATCCTCCTCCCGAGAATCGTGAGATTTCGGTTTATTATGCTAGCTTAGATGATGTGTGGCATAGAAATGAGATGATTGTCGACAATGCATTAGCATTTGCAGTAGCTATTGAGATCATTTTGAGGGATGACATTGAACCACGTTCTGTTGATGAATGTTAACGTAGAACTAATTGATCAAATTGGAAACAAGTAATCTAAGTCGAACTCGATTTACTTGCGAAACGTAAGGTGTTTGGACCTGTAGCTCCTACTTCTCCACATGTGAAGCCCGTTGGCTACAAGTAGGTTTTCGTTCGGAAGCGTAATGAAAAGAACGAAATTGTGCGTTACAAAGCTCGTCTTGTTGTGCAGGGCTTCTCACAACGCCCTGGGATTGACTATGACGGACCTTACTCACCCGTTATGGATGTGATTACTTTTCGCTACCTTATCAGTTTGGTAGTTTCTGAAAAACTGGATATGCAGCTGATAGACGTAGTAACCGCGTATCTCTATGGGGATCTTAATACGGAAATCTATATGAAAGTTCCAGAATAACTTACATTGACTGGTTCAAATATTTCCAAACCCTGGAACACGCTCTCAATTCGGCTGAGGCGTTCAATCTACGATTTGAAACAATCCGGAAGAATGTGGTATAACCGTCTGAGTGAGTATTTGACTAATCAGGGATATGTGAACAACGAACTATGCCCTTGTGTATTCATTAAGAAGTCAAATTCCGGATTTGCAATTAGTGTAGTATATGTCGATGACATGAACCTTATCGGAACTCCTGAAGAGCTCGACAGAACTGCCGCACATTTGAAGTCGGAATTTGAGATGAAAGATCTAGGTAAGACTCGATATTGTCTCAGTCTCGAGATAGAGCATTGTTCGGATGGAATCCTAGTACATCAATCGAACTACACCCAGAAGGTGTTGCACCGCTTTAATGAGGATAAAGCGAAACCTTCGAGTACTCATATGGTCGTTCGATCGTTAGATGCAAAACGAGATCCCTTCCATCCAAATGAGGATGATAAAGAGATTTTGGAGCCTGAAGTTCCTTATCTAAACAGTGATAGACGCTTTATTATACTTAGCTCAATGCACTAGACCCGACATCTCCTTCGCTGTTAATCTTTTGGCAAGATACAATAATGCACCTTCATGCAGACACTAAACTGGCGTGAAAGACATCTTCTGTTACTTTAAGGGTACTACGGATTTGGGCTTGTTCTATCCCTACGGATCCTCGAGTGATGCCGCACCCCTTGCTTCTCGAGTCGATTCTCGCCTTGTTGGTTATGCCGACGCAGGATACTTATATGATCCGCACAAGGCATGTTCTCAAACGGGTTATATATTTACCGTTAGAGGCACCACAATCCCTTGGAGGTCAACTAAACAGACCTTAGTTGCCACTTCGTCTAACCATGCTGAAATTCTCGCCTTACATGAAGCAACTCGGGAATGCTTTTTGTTGAGAGCAGTTGTGGGCCATATTCGAAGCTCATGCGATCTTTATCCCACCGTTGATGTCCCGACGACAATCTTTGAAGACAACGCAGCATGCATCGAACAACTCAAGAACGGTTACATCAAATGAGACAACACCAAGCACATTGCGCCGAAGTTTTTCTTTTCACATTAACAACAAGAGCATCAGAAGATTGAAGTCACGCAAATCCGTTCACAAGACAATCTGGCCGACCTCTTCACCAAATCACTGCTGAAGACGACATTTCAGAGCTTTCATGGAATTGGTATGTGTAAACTTTCTGAGTTGTAACATTGTTATTTCTCTTTGGAATTGTGTCAAACTCAGGAGGAGTATCCTAAAGATGCTTGATCTTAATGTACTCTTTTTCCCTACGATTAGGAGCATTTTTCCCACTGGGTTTTTGACACCTAACTAGGTTTTAACGAGGCACCCACCTTGGGCTGGCCATATCCCTGATGACGTCCCGTAGACGTTTCTTTTGACTTTTCATTTCTCACGCATTTTTCCTTAGACTATAGATTTTGTCCCTCCTCGGGTTTTTGCCATAGCCTTAGGGTTTTTTAGTGAAACTTACTACTTATGCAAGTTCCTACCTTATTGAGAATAAGTGTTGTTCCTTAGAATCAGTGCCGATGAGTCGACTTCCTCAACTTCTGCATGATGCTAAATCTACCTTGAGTATTTACACACTCAAGGGGGAGTGTTGTAAACTTTCCTAGTTTAAGTGTAATTGTGTAAATCCTAGATTAGATTTGATTCTAGTTATCCTTTCCTATTACAACTTGTATTACTTGAGGATAAAGGAATATCTTCTCTCTTTTACTACTATAAATAAAGGCACAATGTAAGAGAGATAACACACATTCCCCTACAATTTTACAAACACATCTCTCTCAATTTCTCTACCCTTGTCGCCGGCCCTATTCCCTTTGTCAGATAAAATAGGCTACAACAGAGAAAACTTGTTACAAACCTAATTTTTTTTAACCAATATTAGAAATAGTCCTATTTCTTAAAATAAGTTAAATCCTTTAAATTTAGAATTCTTTTATTATCAATAAGTAATTTAAACCATATATTAATATAATTCTATTTTTCAACCCAAAAAAAATGAAAAGACTATTTAGTCTTTTATAACAATTCACAACCAAAAAGTTAAGGATAGTAACATAATTTCACAATCCTGTTTACTTTAATTTTTTTGCAACAGTTGATGCATGCGTCTTGTGTGACTTGGTTTCTAGGTAAAATGTGTTGTTTGTCCCTTTTGTTTTAGAGTTCCCAACCCTGTTTACTTTCATTTTTTGATCGGATTCATAAGCCATTGTAAACCTAAAAATAAAATTATGTTCTCAGAAGCCCGTATCCCTTCGTTCAAAACCGCACCAGGTTCACACTTGGAGCCGTTATCTTCACTTACAAATCACAGATTGATACGTCTGTAAAATTAATTTATATGTGCAGAGTATAAGTTGGAACGACTCTTTTCATGTAAGAATTCAAGTATTTGTCAAGCTAACATGTCAAGCAGAACCAGCCGATCAAAAACAAAATGCCGCCCACTAAGAGCGTCTCACCGTAACAGAAAATCGCAAACCAATTCACGTACCTGGCTTATGCAGCAACCAGCTTACCAGGCACATTTTCTCTTCTTTAAACCTACAGAAAACCTCCATGTTGGAGAATTTGTGCACAGAGCGTCAATTTATTTTCAATGTTTTCACGCGCTTAAACATGTCTCAATGCTGAAAGAAAACATCGATAAGCAAGCACGTTGTACATCAAGATTCAAGACCAAACATATAGAGAAAATGAGGAAAAGAGCTGCATTTCTCACAAAAGAATAAAAAATGTAGTGACAAACTGGAGAAGCTACCACAGAAAACAATACTCAATATAGACACAACGCAAAAAGTTGCACCGTCTGAGATGCGGGAGGGTAACTGCAAATAACACTAAAAACAAAAGCTCCCCCTAACTGGAGATTGATGGTATCTATGATAAAATTTACTAATTACACAAGTAATTGGGAAGATGAAGCCAGCATCAAAGAACAAAGGGAGTCCTCCACTCCTCCGTGAACGTTAAGTAAATCATACCTCCTTGAAACACACATAAGAGCCCCCAACAAGTCTAAACCATAATCCAACTCCTCAACTTGTCGAGATTTTCTACATCTCGTGCTCACATCAAAACTGCAAAAAAATAAAGTGCAATCCCGTTAGTAACGTGGAACTGAAACATACAAACTCAGCAATCGCATATAAAGAAGGTTTAAGTAAATTACGAGTTCACTTATGCTTATATAGGGGCATCCCAAATAAAGGGAATATATTGGCTCACCACCCTCAAGTGACAGTGATGCTCACCATCCTATTTATCACCGTTAGATGAGTTTAAATTTCAAGATCTATGTGGTGGATAGACACAAATCTCAAAATTTAACTCATCCAACGGTGATAAATGGGGTGGTGAGCAAAAATGCACCCCCAAATAAATAGAGTCGATCTAACTTCTATGACATTACAAATGCATCAGAACTCCATGCAACTAGGTGAAATTCCACTGGAGATCAATGTCAAAAGAGATAAATGGAGACCATAAAACAGAAATACGGAGGCCTAAATTTCTTGTTTCGTAACTCTAATTGAGTATATGTAAACAATGGATAACAGCTCCAAATCACATACAACATGTTAGACAACTTAATTAGCACATTAAATATTTATTCATTTGAACAAAATCTAATTTCACGTTAGTTCAATGACAAGCACCACAAATGCTACCAATTATGCAAAAGCAAACCAATTCACCATGACAAAACAGAAATAAATGTGTGGGGTAAAGTGAGATAGCAGATGCATAGACTAAAAAGAAAATATGCAAATTCCAAAAGTTGGAAACAGTTGCCGACTGTACATGCTACTCACATTAGTTCAACGGTTGAACGTGACCTACACATAAAGACGTTAAGAAAAATACAATTTTTTGATTCATCAGGTAAACTGAACACATATTTCACGCAACTACATTGTTATGCCCTGTGCCATATTAAATAAAACAACAGTAGTTATTGTTTATTGTTCCACAGCATGATGTATAGCGCATGACACAATCACAGTTTTGGACAGTCATTGAGAGTAATTTAGTGAACTGGCATAAATAAAAGAAAGGACATGGTAATATACCCCACAAGTTTCCCTAGAAGATCAATGATAAAAAATTTACCTTATCTGACTTGGACTTTTTTCCCGTAAGAATCTGGAATATACGAAGGCCCCGGCTGAATGCTTCATTAAACAATATCCTAGTCTGCATAGACTGAAAACCAGGAAACCATGATAATACCGCCACAGGTGTCATTACAATCACCCCAAACAATATATCATACAGTCGAGCCACAGAAACAACCGCCGCCCAGAGTATAGTGCGCTGTAGACAGGGCCGAAATACTTGTGCTATCAACACCAATCCCCACCCAGTCGGAACGAATGCTAGAAGACTAGTGAAAATATCTATGAACTTGAACTCGGTGAATTCCAGCAGGGCAATCATAACAAGTAATCCAAGTTTTATGACAAGAAATTGCACCAGCCGATAGTAAATGTGATCTTTTGAGGCATATCTGTCCCGAGCATATGCAATCACCACAAAAATGCCAAAAGCCACAAACACATAGATCCAAGACAACAAGTAAACAGCAATACTGGTACTTCCAGCAGCAATACCAAGCTGGTATACAATCCCATATTGGAAAAAGAAGAAGCGCAGGTCTAAAATTATCTCTAGAAACTTTCCCCAGAGGCCAGTGGTCCTTAGATGATCTTGCTCCTCATACCACCATCTTTCCCAGCTCTGTTCAGCTTTTGCGAAGACACTGCCACGATACCAAATCCAGGTCATGAAGTCATCAAAGTCATCTACAGTCTTCAACCAATCAAAGCCAGAAGGATTGAAAACAAAGGGGGCCATAAACCATGACACGACCAGGAACCAACTCGTGATGGTCATGCCTATGTAAATAAAAGTGTCCTTAGCTACAGGACTATGCGATGCATAAACAATAAGTATCAACCCTAGTTCAATTGCTTTCACAAAATGACTACGAGCATAGAGCCTATAATTCTCTGCAAAACTCTTGTGCTGCACAACAAAGCCACGTCCAGTTGCACGATACTTTGCACCACCATGAAGAATTGTTCGCCCAAAAAAGTGGGTACGAGTTCCCATTGAGAATGTGTAGAAAACTGATGAAAGCTGGAGCTGCATCGTCAAGAAATCCCAAATAGCATGAAGGAATCCATGTTCAAGGGAATTCTCCACTATCATTGGAAGGGCAGTGAACACACCAAGTTGGATAATGAACTGCTGATTCAAGACTGTAGCAAGTGCTCTGTTAGTAGAATCATTTCCCAATATAGAACCTTCAAGACCACTAAGAGCCAGATAAAGCCGGCCCCATAGAAATGTATACACAGTAAGAACAACAACCATTGTATTAAAAAAGAATCCCACTGTAGTGTAAAAGAATGATAGCATCCGCAAGAAATCCAGCCTGTGACCCAATCTATAGACATCTCTGCTGAGAATTTGCTCCCCGTTCCCACTAGCAACCTTGGCCTCAAACATGGAAATTTGATTGAATCCAACATCCCTTCCCTTGCCGACTTGGATATATTCATGGTGTGTGACATTTCCACCCCGCAACGTGCAATTAAAGCCAGCAAAAATGTCTTCACTGATGTTAATGACCCTGGAAGCTTTACTGATGCCACCTCGAGTCAAGAACCAAAATCTGTCAAACACATCTGGATGACCATAATGCATTCTAATTTTCAAAGGGTTCGCCAACACCCGTTGCCCCAAGGTGACAAAACTTGTTTCTTGAGCTGACATAAACCAGGCAAGTGATGAGACGGAACCAGTAAAAATATGCTCTCTGACTCCCAAGATAGTGGGCTTCCGGATGCCATAATAGCGCCTGTACTCTTCCAATAGATTCCGCATTTTGAGTGCCTCCTCAAAATAATTGTCTTGGTTCATATCAATCGTCTGAACTGCATCACCACGAGTGAAGATAATGGCATGATTTTGATTCTCTGGTTTTCCCTCTCCAAGCTTCATTGGACCAGGCAACTTTATGCGGTAGATTTCCACCTCCTTCTCTAATTTCTGATCATACTTCACAAGAACAGAATAGTACTCCTTCTCATTCCTGCCAGTTGAAACCTCATCAAGATAGGCAACTCGAAGTGCTTCGTTGGTTTGCATCAAATACAAAATTTCATCAGCATGGGGATCTTTTTTCACTTTTTGTGTTCCGTATATCTGGCATGCAACCACATATGTAAATTTCATCAAAGCAGTTCCATATTCATGACCTTTGTACAATGAGTCCACACAACTGCTTGTTCTAGTTAAACTTCGGGAAGAAGGTGACCTCTCAGAAGTCAATCTGTCCAAGCCAATGTCTTGCATCGTGGAACCAGGTTCTTGTGATCCTTCCCGAATGTCCATCTCGGATGCAGAATCCAAAAAAGCCAACATCTTCAGAGCCCGATAGTAGTACATCATTCCCCTTACAGTCCTTGTAAGTGTTTGGCCTCTGTAAGATGCCCAAAGCCTGAGTTCTCTCAACTTAGTTGACCATATTTCATCATCACTCCCCATTCCTTCTCTGCGCATCCTCTCCATAAAATTTTTCCACTCGTCAACATAAATTGTCTGCAAATAATACAGGGTAGAAACCCCATCTTCATTCTCCGTACGTAGTTGTTCTTTGTTGTACAATACTTCTTCACTGTAGTACGGGGTCAGCACACTGAAGGCCATCATTTTCTCAACTTGAGGTGCATGGGGCATGTTCATAAACAAGGAGTTACTGAAGAAGGCAATTCTGCGTCTTGCCTCAAGGTTAACTGGGATATTCTGCATTGAGTCCCGAGAGGTAAGTATTGTGTGCAAGCGCCTAACCTGCCTATAGAAGAATACATTGTTAGGATCAGGCAACTCAACAGCATTTTCAAAAAGCAGCCCTGCAGCAGAACCTGGATTACGAGGGGCCAAACCATCCTCCATCAGCTGCTCAGTGCTTCTTTTTTCCTTGAAAAAATCTCGAATGGCAATCTCATAAAGGGCCTGCAGAGTATTTACCACCTGGTTTGTGTCTTGCTTGGGTTTTTTCAAAAGCTCAACAAGTTTGATCAACTGGGCATGCAGCTCTGGAAGCGCCGTCGTTTTAAATGTTTTCGTGAACTTCTCAATCTCAAGAGAGTGATCAATTTCCTGAAACAAGACTGTCATAATGGAATGTTCTTCTGTGTTGCGTTTGATGATGTCAAGTAGCAAGTGCTTGATGCAACCATAAGCTTCTATAACAGCGCAGCGCCTGTACTCATTCTTGCATATCTTATACCAGAGCCACTTATCAGGAGCATCTACTAACTCTTTGGCCTGACTAAGTGCCAGCAGCAGTTCATTGCAAAGAAGAAAACAAGGCCACCGAATAACCCTGATATTCCAAGAATTTTGTGGCAGCTCTAACAGCTCAAGCTCGCTGTCAGAAATTATATCTTCTTCCCTGAAGATCAAAATGATCTCATTCCATATCAAAGCAAACCTGGTTGCCTCAACCTGGTTGGATTCGAGCTTCTTATAAGGCCGTCCAAGCCCATACCTCAGTTTCAACCGGTGGATGGCATCATTAAACTTACTCCTCAGAGTTCCCCTTGCATTTAACAGTTGCTCTTCTGGCATGAGATTGAACTGAATTGCACTAGCAAAGAACTGGAATCTCAGCCTCAATTGCCCGATATTTCGTATCTCGCCCAAATGTGCAAACAAGCCCACTCCTGCCCCCACAAGAGAGGAGTAAATCGAATAGAACAGCTGCAAATCCATGAGGTATATCAAAACGACTGGAAGCCACAGCAATCCCACTGCAAATTTGTTGCTGTTGCCAAAAAACTGATGCCACTCATAGTTCACATTCTTAAGTTTTATGAGTTCTTTTGACGGGCGAATCAGGGGTTTAATCTGCATGAAGTAGCTGAAAGAAAATTTCGTAGCAAGCACGTTAATCCAGAACAAAGTGTACTTTATATTGTCCACAAGTCCTTCTCTCAAGCCACGGCCAACAAAAGTCCTGCTCTGAAACCACCACGATAACATGTAAAATATCTTCCAGTTTGTGTTCTCAAGAAAATTCCGAACCCAAGGAAGAATAAAGAGGACCAAAGCCAAAAGCTCTGGTAGGATGAAAACTAATGCCACCGTAAGAAAATTCACCACCCGATTATTTGCCTCGGTGGACCACTTCCCATCCTGATTTCTCCGCGTCCATATCCTCCCATAGAACACCCCAAAAACGAGAATCCACAGGGCAGCAACTATGCTCTTCAACACCATCCTCACTCCGAGCCCCAAAGTCTCCCTCGAAACCAGGGTATACTGCATTCCCACATCAAGCAACGACTGCAAAAACCTCAAACCAGCCCAAGTGAAAAACACAGTCAACAACTTGACCTGCACTTCCCTCTCCTCCAACGCCTGCCACGGAAACTCCCTCTCCTCCCAAGCAACAATAATAGCGGCCTGGAGGAACATAATCAACATGATCCAGAGCTTGTCGAAGCTCCGAAACAAGTTCCAAAAGGACCTCTGCTCCACAAACCCAGTCTTCCCCACATGCCTACTCCTACTAGAAGTAACAAAAAAGTTACTCCCAACATCAACAGGCCACCTGAGCTTGTCAAAACACCTCTTACTCCAGAAATACTCATTGATATCATCATAGTTCCTCCACACACTATGAGGGGCAGTCCCATTCTTGCTGCTCTCCACCTCGGCTCGAATCGTCTCGTAAATGGGCTTCACAACACTATTCAAGAACGCATTCTCCCCCGACGTCGACGGCATCACGGGCTGACCCGTCTGCTCATCAATATAATCCTCCAAGATCTTGTTCAATTCCATGGCCATGTTATGAAAAATAAAGCACAAGCACTCAGGGACAAACCTCAGATTCGCCGCCTCGCCCCAGATCAGCAGGTACAGTGACACGTACAGCAGCTCCCGGCGCTGGTCGGCGGCGACATCATGCCTCCGGTCGGAGATCCAAATATTGGACTTCTTCCCCAAATAGGAGCACCAGCTGGTGTAATTCTTGAGCAGCTTTTTCCGGAACTTCCTCAAAACGCCGCCGTCGAGTGTGTCGATGTTGTCCGGGGGAGGGTTGAGGCGCATCTGATTGTTGGCGAGGTGGAGGACGATGTGCTCGCGCTGGTTGCGGACGTTGTCGTACTGGAAGCCGAAGAAGAGGGCGAGCCAGTCGAGGAGGTCCATGTGGGGCTGCCATTGGGCGTAAGGGGGACGGCGGAGGTTGCCAACGGAGCGTAGAGAGGCCGCGGCGGCGCGTACCTCGGGGAAACGGAGGGAGGGGTGGTCGGCAAGGAGGTCGTGGACGGGGATGATGTTGTAGGGCTCCAAGTCGGGGTCGTCGGAGGAGGATTGAGTACCCCGCCGGATACTCATGGCATGGAGGATTGGAAGAACGGGGTAGCACGGTGGGTGGGTCTGTTCGGCGGTGGTATTAGGTTTGCTTCTTTTTTCTGGGTTCTGACGAGGGGGAGAGACAGCTGGGGGAGATGGATGTAACGTGCAGAAGGAATTGCACAGAGAAAGAGAGTGTGTGCGGGATAAGGGCCGAAAAGTATGGTGGGGGGCGCGTTAACGTCGTTTCCTTGCCTTTTCCTTTTCTAGTCGTTGCTTTGACCAGTTAACGGCCATTTCAAAATTCTTGGATCTCTCCGTTTGAAATGTTATTTGAATCCGGTAAAATCATTTTTGGGCTAAGTTTGGGGTGACCGGGTGAGAGATTTTTAGGTCTAAATTCAAACGGATTCAAGAAACGTTAATAAAGAGTTCTCACAGAATGCTCGAAAAAAATGATCAAAGACGAATTCGAATCATATTATTGTTAACTTATTGTAAAGTTCAGTTTACTCTCTCTTGTAGATAATATTTTTTGTTAAAAAAAAAAAAAAAAAAAAACTACTATATGAGCGTCACAAAAACATGAAATTTGCACATTTCTATTTAGGAGTTATTTACAATTTACTTTAGGCTTCTTTTATCTAAAATAGTTTATTAGATTGACATAACTTCTCATTTTGGTATCTGAGATTTGAATCGATAAAAGTGGTCTTTAAGTTTGTTCACCATCAATCATTTTAGTTTTTTCGTGAAAAATCTCCATTATCAAGGGTATTTTTGTCATTTTGATTCTTATTTAATTGAATTTTTCATAAAATGACCAAAATAATTTATGGTGAATAAACTTAAGAACCACTTATATCTCAAATCTAAAGGACTAAAGTGAAAAGTTATGTCAATTTCATGGATCATTATGGCTAAAAAGCCTTATTTTTACATTGTAATACTCGTGGTGTACTTTTAATCTCTCATATTTAATACCAATTAGTATTGCAATTTAGTTAAGAGGTTCCGTGTTCATTTACATGGATGGCGGTGACATATAATATCTGCATTTAGTTAGATACCTAGTTATGGTCAGTCCATATCTATTAGCTCAATTTTCATCATTTTGTGTAAAATATCATTGTATAAAAAATCTCTCACATCTAACATTTTGGAGTATGACTTCAATATTGCATATCAATCAATGCTATGCATGTTTTAGCCGTTAGATTTTATTTCCACAACATTTTAAATCTTCTCGTTTTTAATTTTAATCAGTCGTTCTAATATCATTCAATACTACGCAGTATTAAAAAATTTCCAGCATATATTGTGATCAATCTAGTACTAATTTAGATTACTCACCCAATCAAATTGATGACCCCACAACCCACTTTGGAACTTTCCATACAAAAGAAATTCCAAAGTATACATAACTACATAAAGAACCAAGAACAAAAAAAAGGACTTTTTCCCAACCAATTTAGGTGTAAATTGCTCGTAAATGATTTTATAATTGGTCGCACAATTAAAACTAACGGACTTTTTAATCAAAATAATCTGTAAAATTGACATAATTTTTCATTTTAATTTCTAAAATTTGAAATACACTAGTAAATTGGATCGCCTATTCTCCTGAAATGAGAAACACACAAGGAAATTCCACGTGATGGACTTTCAATTTCCGATGGTTTGAATCTAGTACAAGAAGAGAATGCTTAGATCAGAAGGTTTTATTTATATTTTTGGGTCAAGGGAAAGAAGGGAAACCTTCTCTGTGTCCAGAAAAGAAAATGTTATTTTCCTTCTTTTCAGGCAGCTTCCCACTCGCAGGAAACGCGGCCGTTTTGGATTATAGTATACGCGTCGTCGCTGTGGTAGGCGAGCGGCCCAACGCCAGCGCCAACGTCTATATCAGATCTACATCTACATAGGACCCGGCTTCTCTGCCCTCCCACTTCTCCTACACTCATATCCTCTTCTATTTTGTGCGGCCACAGTTAAACCACGTCAATATTTTATATTAATTTTTTTTATAGAGATAATAAAACAAAAAGTAATAGTAATATAAAATATTAACGTGGCTTAACCGTGACGGTACAAATAGGAGGGGATGAGAGTGTATAGGAAGTGGGAGGGCAGAGAAGCCAGGTCCTCTACATAATCCGGAATTGGATCCTCTCCGAGGCAAACCGGGATCCTCCTAATCCAATAACACGGGCTATTGGATTTTGATCTAACGACTACAATTATTATAACTTTTAAAGGGACCTCATATTTGTAGCCGTTAGATCAAAATCCAACGGTCTGTGTTAGTAGGTCAGGAGAATCCCGAGAGTTTGTCTCGGAGAGGATCCAATTCCACATAATCCAACATTAATTTCGTTTTTATATTATCTTTTTCTGAAGGTCAAAGTTCAAACGCGTGTGTTACTTAATAAGAAAAAGAAATTTCAATTGAAAGGTTAGTCGGGATATATTTTTCACCTTTGGGTTTTGGTGCTTTTTAGAAAAGTTTTTCTATTGTGTGTTTAGTTGGAATTAGATTCTAAAGTGTTTTGTGTGCATGATTAACGGTGCAATGCTACCTGACGCTATGTTACAAAAGCAATTGAGGTCAATACAAGTTATTTTTGCTCCTTATGATGGGCTAGGGGTTTTTTGTTTCGAGGGGAGGTGATCTTCATAGATATAATTGTTTTAATTTTAAGTCAGAATGATTATTTAATACTTTGACTGTTGATGTAAACATTTTTATCCAAATTTAATGAAGTTTTATGTCGTTTGAAAAAAAAAAGTCACTATAGAAGGAACAACAAGACTCCATTTTTAGCAATATTATAATCAAAGAAGAGGTGTTATATATTTTCAATGTAATTGTTGCACATAGGACACACAGTGTCAGTTTTGGGGAATATAATTACTCAATCTTTCTCTGGTCTGAAGCCTTTCTCTAAAACAAAGCCAACCAAAGAAACATTATGATTCCAAAATTTGTTTAAATCCTTTTGCTTTTTGAGGAATATTAAGATTCTAAAGTTTGTTGGATGCTTTTGCTTTAGGGTGAGCTTGATCATTATTAGTCTCAATTTCAAGTTGCAGATTTTACAAAAAGAAGAAACCATTAGGACTAGGTCCCCACATAAACTCATAAATCCAGTTTTTAATTTTTATACATATGCATTTTAGTTAAAGTGGTATTTGAGATTGGTTCCTCACTTTAGTGATTTCGTCCTTAAAATTTGAAATTCATAGAAGTTGTCACTGAGTTTGTCCATCCTCAATTATTTTGGCTATTTCGGAAAAAATCTCTCTTAAATAAGGATCAAAATAACAAAAAAAAAACCTTCAATTTAATAAACAATGGGAAAAAATGATTTGACAAAAGGTATTTTTATCATTTTTCTTTATTTAACAGAGATTTTTTATAGAGTGACCAAAATGATTGACGGTTGACAAATTCAGCAACCACTTTTATTGATTTTAAATTTCATAAACCAAAGTAAGGAGTTATATCAATTTCATTAGACTATTTTGAATAAAAAGCTATATATATATGTATGTATATACGTACACTGAAAACAAAACTTGAAAGCTATATTTGTGCGTTTTCCTCTAAAATATAAATTGATTTTGGTTTTCTTTAAAACAGTTATGAAACAGGTTTGTATTTAAAATACAAAAAATTAAAAACTGAAAATTAAAATGCTATAAAACTGCCCTAAATTAACTTCTGGATCGAGACTCATTCAACCATGTTTTAGACTTGGTATAGGTCGACATTGTAAGCTCAACCACTTCTCCAAGACTAATTCGATTAATTGCCATTTGGATGGACACATGCAATCCCTACCCACTAAAGACTTTGTCAAACTAATGTGACATTAGAAATCTTAACCATGGTCCATTATCTTAATTTTCAATAATTTAATTAAAAGAGGAAAGTAGCAACGGTCTTTTAATTTTAATACAATTAGAGAGCAATGATTCATTAACTAAAAATCCTTGACCATTGATCTCTTAACTCATCAAAACGTGCAACTATGGTCATTTTCGTCAACTTCGTTAGAACTTCCGTCAAAATGAGTCACGTAGAAATTTAAGGGCAAATAAGAAAAGGCAAATGAGAAAAATTGTAGCACTATCCCTCAACTTTAACTCAATTGGAGAAATACTCCCTCAACTTTAACCCAACTAGAACAATGGTTCATCAACTATAACCCAATTGTTGCAATGGTCATTCCAACATAATTCATTTTGACGGAATTCTGACGGACTTGAGGAAAAAGACCATAGTTACACGTTTTGATGAGTTAAGGGATCAATGATCATAGATTTTTAGCTAAGAGACAATTGCTACAAATTTCTCTAATACAAACTATAAAACTTAGTTGACTGGATCACAGATCTATATCAACACATCACTTTCACTTATTTAGGTTTTAATATTATGATAAAGGAAAAGGATCCTTCTAGGGATCTCGGTGATCGTGATCGTGATCGTTCATCGTATATCGTGCGGTCAGAAATTATTTTAAATTTTAAATTAAATATCAATAGTACCTAACAATAACTGATCGTATGATATACGATGAACGATCACGTTCATAGGATCCCTAGAAAAATGATCCGGCGATGATTCTTTTCCTATGATAAATATCCATTGGCCACTAATCCCAATTTATTAAGAAAAGAGGTGGACAATATCTAAAGTAGTAAAAGAATATTTCCTATAGAAGCTTCTGGAGTGACCTCACACATTGAGAGAAATTCAAAATTTGGCGTTTTCAGAATTCTGCATGCACTTACCCGTAGCCTTCCGTGAACAAAATAGAAGAAAAAGAGCAACAGTATCTTCCATGTTAATTGTCGTTTTGCTACACAGATACGCGTGGTTACGGCAAGCCAGTTAGTCAGATAGGATGTTTGTTTAATTCTAGTTACATTTGTATTTTTATGTAGTCTAGAATATCGTCTTGTTCATAAAAAGCTCTCATGGTATCAAAATAAAAAGTTATAATTATTTTAAGGTTATGTTTGGGCGAAGACTTTCAAACTTTTAGAAATCTCAGCTGGATAAGAAAGAAACAGAGTAAACAAGTGTCAGATATTCAGAGAGACAAACAACTAACCTATTCCTAAACTAGCCCATTTCTAACCACATCAATATTGGCCCAATATAATCATCTAGTGTTAGGTTTTGGATTTTATTACAACAAACCTCGGTGTTATTAGGAGTAGCACCATATACTTATATATTGTATTTTATTTTCTCAATTTCTCGACGGGAGACTCATATTCAATAAAAGGTGATTAGAGGCGCACTATATAGTCACTACAAATGCATGCATACAAGGTTTAGCATTTTCAAGTATTGAATGTTTCTCACACGCAAAGATCGCGTCGTTGTACAAACACACTACCAAAAAGTATATGTGGGCCTATAACAAGCCCAAACATTTTCGGAGGTCTGCTCTATGCTATTGGTTATGGAGGAGTACTTAGAGATCATCAGAACTCTTGGATTGGGGGTTTTTCAACTAATATGGAATTTGACTTGAGGATTGGGGGTTTTTCAACTAATAAGGGTGCTAGGAGGATACTTGTGGAATTTGACTTTGCTGTTTTAGTGTCACTCTTCATATGTACTGTGCATGATTTATCCCTTGGCTTCTTTGTTATATGGGTGCCATCACTTGATTTCTTTGTTATATGGCGGCTGATGATTTGGCAAGCTGAGTTTTTCTTTAGACCTGGACTGCATTATGTTGGATGACCCTCCTTCTTCAATTGTTAGTTTACTTCTAGATGATATTTCCGGGGTAGGACTCGGGCTGTTTGTGTAAGCCCCTTGGGCTGACATTCTTCTTGGGCTTTAGGCCCCTATGTAACAGAAAAAAATAACAAACACAAATTAATTAAAATGACAACCAAAAAGAAACCAAGCCCAAAATAACGCGTCCATCCCTCCCAATGAACCAAACAAAAATAACGCATTTCATGTTATCACCAACGCTTTGTTCATTTAGCTACAACTCTGCTTGGGCTCGCACTTTGATTGCAACTTCTCTCTCTTCCTCACAATCTTATCCGGGTCACCGGTCCCAGTTCGGGGGCCCGTCAGTGCAGCGACACCTTCGGTTGCACCAAGAGTGGGAGAAATAGCCGCGGGAAGGTAGGAGAATAGTCGGAGTCAGAGAAGACTGCATGGAGCGATTGTCGGAGCAAAGCTCGCAATCAACAAAGTGAAGAACAAGCATGCCAATAAAGACATAACATACTCGATCACAAGCAATCAAAAGTCAAAAAGCTATTAGAAACTCTCTTATATTTCAGCGCAGAAACAGAAAGCTGCCGGCCACAAACCATCACAATCTAATCTCAAAGTTGAGCCTCATGAAAACATCAACAAAATGCACCGCACCGGGGCCTTCATCGCTACAATTGCAATCCAATCAAACACACACACATCGAACACCAACATAACTTACTAGACAAGGACGAGAATTTGAAAGAAGAGAAACATTAAAGTATCGACAGGGAAAGAAGAGGGTGAGATCTACGACAAGTGTTTTCTATTGCTTGACATCGCCATTCGTCTAGGAATGAGGTTTACAAATATACAAAAATCATAGCATCTCTCAAACCATATATATGAGGGCTGAGGACACCATACACATCATATAAGCCTTTATTCAATGCGTAATAATAAAACACACGCATGACCGTCACCCAATTGGAAATGGAAGATAGATAGGTACGTAATTCTTTTTACCCTGACCATCCTCTCTGAGGACCCCCAGATGGATGTGCATTCAACCTGTCAATCACTGCATTAAAATCAATGGGTTGGCCACTTTCCTCCATCCTCTGAATCACACTCGCAACGTGATCGCTCCTGAACCCCATGGGAACCAATTTCTCAATCAACTCATTGTAAGGGTGGTTATGTGGGAATTGTTGATTCCGCGCCATAAGATTTGGAGCTGTTGTTGGCTGTGGTGTATGATGAGAGATGCTTGTAGGAGGATATCCATAATGAGCAGAATATTGAGTTCTACCCCCTTCACTGTCGTAGACCATATATGTACTCCCTGGAGGAAGTGCAGGGTGAGGTCCAGCAGCCCCATATCCCTCACCTGGTTGAGCACCAAAAGCCCCCTTGATTTGCTGAGGCGGAGGCTGCTGCTGCATTGTTCGACCAGCTCCCCCATATCCAAAAGGCATGGGATCAGAACGACCTGGCCCTGGTTGAGGAATGTTGGAATATGGCACTGGCATCGGCATGCTGTTTGGTACAGGCTCTGGAGGAGATGGGTTTGTTTGTTGATTAGGTGGATAAGGGTAGACATTTGTTGATGGTGGCCTCATCTGGGGTTGCATAGAGGACTGTTGTGGAAATTGCACCTGACTCTGCGGTAATTGTTGCGAATACGGAGGGAACGACTGGACTTGAGTCTGATTCACTTGCGATTGTGTTGGCCGTGGTGTCACCCTTGGAATTTCTTGCACTTGGGGGTTTCGATACTGAGAATCAGGAGGCAAATATTGATTCTGCAGATGTTGTGCCTGAGGTGGTGGGTTTTGTAACTGGGTTGGTAAATAATAGGATTGTTGTGGAGTCACATTCTGCGGAGGAGGCTGTGTGGGAGGTGCCACAGGCTGCTGCTGTGGCGCCACTTGATGTGGCAGGGCTAAAGCCAATTGCTGGTTATGTGTTTCAGATGGGTTGTCAGCTTTCTGAGCATCAGAGGTAGGCGGTGAAGCCCTGTCCTCATTGGATTGGGAATGGGTTGAAGATGCAGATCCTTTCTGTGCAAGCTGAAGCTTAGCTAGTTCTTTCTGAGTCTCCGCAAGTTCTTGCTTGTCCCTTATGATCTGGACAGACCTATGGACCTGAAGTTGGCATTGGAAAAAGTTCAATGACTGCTAAAATCATCTCTACAAAGTCAAACTAATAAACATTGGGTGGAAAGATGAACTACATTTTAAGAAGACGAGAACGGCCAGGGCCCAATTACTCAACAATTTAACAGGGTGTGCAAGAAGTAAAAGATGCAAAAATCGTTAGGTACAGAAGAGAAAAATCAAGATATGATGCAAGAAGAAATAGATTAGCACTCATAAATTGACTTTGAAGATCTGACATTCAAAATTTCACGCTGCCAAACTCTTAATCCTAAGAAAGCTAAGAAAAGCATGGTTCCACCCAAATCACAGGGCCACAGGATCACCCTCGTGTACCTAACAAAATACTTTACAACAACTCCTTTTTATGCCCAAGAAACGTATAGTAGAACCACTGTAGCAGAACACCAAAGCATCGTATCCATAAAAAAAGTGGGTTAATGAAAAGTTGAAAACCAATAAATATTGGCAGACAGAGAGATCAATAAAATCACATTCCAATCCAAACAAATTGAACATAATGCACCATCTGAAATGCTTAATTTAGAGTTGCAACTCACTTCTTGAAGATGTTTCCCAAGAGACTTGAGCTTTGACTCTGCTTCTTCATGATCACGACCTAAATCAGATCGCATCTCACCAATTGACTTGTCAACATTGTAGCAATACAATTCCAGCTGCGAAAGCCGTGAACTAATTCCTTCAAGAAATCTCATGAGATTGTCAGCATATTTTTTCATGCTCTTTTCCACAGTAGCAGTTACATCTTGGTGAAGAGATTCTTCCGGCTGGGTATAGGCAGGAGAAGAGAACATCGGTTGTCTCGACATTCTACTTTTATGAAAATCCTGCTATAGGTAGAATGCAACAGCCACTAGTTAGCAAATTCAATAGGTTCCAACCCATTTTAGGACTCGATAATTAACACGTATTAGGGTTCAAAGTAATGGCTAAAGATTTAATGTGTGCACAAGATCAAAATGGAACAAAAGAAAAATAACTTGAAAGGCTTCTGAACTTCGAATTTAACGTGTCGTGAACAATAAGTTTGTTAATGACAAATGGTTTCCAATGTGCAAAATTTATTTTCTAAGCCGAAGAGCATAATTGTCTTCTCTCTGCAAAACCAGAACCAGAATTCTCAATGAGGTGCAAATTCAAACTTGTATCATTTAACTACGAATTCCCAAATCATTTTCGTTCCAGGGAAATCAAATAATTAAAAATACCAATTAAACTCCTTTCCTTCTAATTCACAGCCTTACCAATCTAACCCACATCCATTTCGTAAAGTTAAAAAAACTAACAGTTAAAATAAAAACATGCAAAATAGATAAAGCAAAATCCCAAATTGTGCCCAATTAAGCCTATGATCCGGAACCCTAAATTAACAAAAACCAAAATCCCATGAAATTACAGCTCAATCAGCTAATCCCTAGATCCAGCAACCTTCATCAGCAAAGCGTCGCGAAAGAATCCAAAGGTGAGAGCAGTAAAAGTACCTTCCCGGAATTATTCCCCATGACAGGTTCACTGCGGTTGCCATTGGAGGAGTCCTGGTTGCCGTAGTCCTCGTAGGAGCAGAGAATGTCGTCCGCCCCGAAATCGAATCCCTGTGAGCCCGGGTTGCCCCGAGCCGATGATCCAGACGCCATATTGGAAATGATCAGGAAGCGTAGAGAGAGAAATTTAGGGTTTTTGAAGAGAGAGAAAATTCGAGAAGGAGAAGAAGATATGGAGATTGAGAGAATGATAAAAGAGACAGAGACTTGGGTGTATGGTTTTGGTTTTGGTTCCACTAATTTAATGTAATTTTATTGATATTTAGTTTTATTTAATTAAAAATAAGAAACACGAGGAAGATGGTGTTGGAGTTTGCGGTAAGATAAGGATGAGCTGCACCGACCATGCTTTTCGATTTTGCAGATATGGGCTTAGACAAAGTCCACTTTTCAATATGGTCCCCTTAATTTTTGAAAATCCAAATCTCGAACTGTTGCGTCAGATATGGGCTTTTATAAAGTCCACTTTTCAATATGGGCTTAATACAGAGTGGTTCAAGATGAAGTTTCTACAGTACTCTTACATTGCATTCGGACGTTGATAGAGATTCATCGATCCTTGCTCACGTCACCATGGCCGAGCCACGCAACGCGTCACTTCTGGGTGACGAGCTAGCTTTAGCGTAATTTCGTTTAGTATTCGTTATCATAGGAATTTGAAGTGAAAACACAGTGTCAAGTATTGACTACCTAACATCCTTCTTCTCTTCCTTTATCCGAGCCTGAGACCGGCAACATAAGATAAACTTACGTAGGCGGAATTGGAAAAGAAAATGATCTTTTGATCGACACACAAAACTTCATATTTTTGCTATCCTTTACATTTCTTAGTCTAGATTTTTATTACCAGCCGACCGCCGTTTACTTTTCAAAACTCTTAGTTCACATAATTGTATTGCTTTAAGATTTATTGTTTTACACACTTATAGTTATCTTGTTATTTCATTTTCATTTTAATACGAGTTCGTTTATTTCAATCGCACTTTACTTTCCGCACTTACCTTCTTGTAGTGTATGGTTTCGTTTTTTATTTTATCACACTTTACGTTCTTGCACTTTAATTCCTTGCACTTTTACATTCCTTTGCATCTATGAACCTAAAATCACAAATTATACAAATCTGATCTAACCACCTTGATCCTAAAGGAGTGAAAGGACTTAGGCTAGAATAGGTTCTTTGCTTGGTCGTTCAATCGTTTGATTAGAAGTTAGATTCACGGAGCACAACATCGGTTACACATTTCATCGAGACCAATATGTGATTTGGTGGTAGCACGCCTACGTAATCCAAAAAGAAGGATAAAAAGTCCTTCTCTCAGCACGACCTGACCGAAAAGTGGAAAACATAATTTTGAGTTGACTTCGTCAATTGCTTCTACATTTGCATGAAGACCTGATACGACTACTTCTTAAGTTGTACACTTGAGGAGTGTTGCGAATAAGTTACTTTATGAGTGTAATTGTATAGAATCTAATAAGATTTAGATCTTATTTTATTATGACTTCTATTATTTGGAGGTCAAGTAAAACCCTACCTATGATTAGCATAAATAAAGGTACAAGGCCAAGGCCAAGAAGAAAACATCATCTCACAAATAACTGAGCCTCTTCTCTCTCTAACCGCCCCTCTCTTTCTCACTCTCAAAATATTTTATTTTCATAACAATTTTGTTATTAGAGTATCTATTTATAAGCATGTGATTTACAAAGAAAGGGTACTAACTAATGACATATTGGCGGACAACCACACAAATTTAAAGTTACGTAAGCAAATATGTGGAATCCACAATTATTACGTCATCGCTTAACGACCAATTTAACATATTATTTGACGGAAATATGACATTGCAACTAAAACATGATTTGTGTATGACATTCAATATTTTAAATACATATGGTGTTGCTATTGCACCCAAACTTGAGATTGTATACTGTAATTAAATAACGCAAAGAACAAAGTAATTACATATGCACTGGAAAGACAAAACTGATGAGATCCAACAAGACCATTTTACTCATTGAGAAGTTAAGTTTTTTGCAAGAGGAGAGGATCGAGGACAGTGTGGATGGCATACAGAAGCAGCAGCACATATATGATGAGGCCAACAAAGCTTGAGATTAGGGCTCCCTTTACTTGGTCACAGTATTTTGGGACTTGCCCACATATAGGTAGCCAACCCGCATATGAATTTCCATTCTTCCCCAGAGTACCAATAGCCAAAGCTGCTGAAATGCTTGTGCTCAGTAGTATAGTGATTACCTGTTCATAATCCAAACAATTAATTGCAGCTTTTATTGTTAAATTACTTAGAAACATGAGCAACCTTCAAATAAGAAAAAAAAAATGTGGCTAGAGAGATTTAAGTTATAAATTCATATGAGTACCACATCCAAAGCCACGACTAATCTCCATAGCTGACTCTCAGAAGGAAGAAAAATAACCAGAAACCCGTATACGGTTGCAATCGCATTTGCGATCACAAAGTACCTACAAAGATGAAAGAGTATGTTTATAGCAACAAGCACAGGTACATACATACATACACACGCGAAGAAAATGTATAAGAAATTATGCAAGTAGCTATGGTTGTACGTCTTGCCAGACTATCAATCCAAACTATTGATCATCATAATGTTTTTTGTCTAGCAAGAAAAACCATCTATCTCTACAGAATATGGTGTATATAGCGTGCATACGTAGAAAAGGCTAACAAAAAGCTAAATACGAAAAACTTACTGGAAGGCTGGAGTATGGTTATACTTTACTTCAAAAGAAAATCCAAAGATGCTGGTTCTCTGATGGCTTGTAACCATGACAATTGCAGCCAAAAGGGTAGCACCGACGGCCATCAGCCGTAGAACTAGGGTGCAGAGTCTCTTAGTGATCTTGGCCATGGATTCTGCACTGAAGTTTGGGGGCACAAGCTTGCCCTATAATATGCAAAGAGACTGATGCATGCAGGTTTCTTTGTATGGTAATAATCCTACGTAGGGTTAGAGTGTTAGGAAGGAAAAGAAGGGTAGTTTGGGTGCACTTGTAAAACTTACTCATACTTGTTTGTCTTTTGTTAGTTGAAGAGCTCAACGGTCACCACCAGCATAGTCCACCAGAAGCTCATCTACCTTGTGCTTCAGTAGACTTGAGCCATTTGTGTTTGTTGTATTGTACTAATCTTTCTTCTTTTGCGTGGGTAAAATATGTAAAAAATTCAAACCGAAGGTACTTGATAAAATGGCTGAGCTTTGGTTATTTATACAGAACTGAGAAGTTAACCCTAGCGACTAAGTGCGTTGAACCTGTAAGTAGAGCTTTACCTAGTCTGCACATCGATGGAGGAATATTTCTCTCAAATTCTTGGAATATGCGTCGGAGAATCTGGACCATGCTAAGAGACTAACAGGCGAGCCCATTACATATCAGGGTAATCTGCGCAAGTCACGTAGAGATCAACTTGGACCGTTTGCGATAAATTGGGCCTGGGGGCCTGTTGATTGTGGGCTTCTAGGGCCTTTGTAAAGAACGTAACCCATTAGTCCGTTAAAGTTTGACAAACGATTTATGTATTCTGTCAAAGACAGAGTAATCATATTTGATAAGTTGTACACATGACGTGTTCTCATTGGTTGAGATATTATATACTCCCACACTTAGACACTAAAAGTAAAACATCTACTTTCTAGGTGTATCCATTTAAACATTAATCCAACAAGGCGACAACTCCATGCTTACTTTCTCATTTACGACAAACGATTCACTCAACTGTCTCAACTATTAATCTCTTGCTTCGTTTAGGCTTTTTCGGTTATCAACCGTGAATGACTTTCTTATTTTACATTTTTGTGAGGGAAGGAGCAGGCGTGAGTTGAATTCTTAGAAAACAATACAACTACTTATGACAAGTTTGGGGGTTTTAATATTTTATTAAAAGATCAAATGCTTTCATTTAGTACTACGATCTAGTAATATTTCTCTACTTAGGTACTTACTAATGAGTACTCTTTATACTCACTTTCTAATTACGTGTTTCTTGTTTTTTAAAAGCCAAAATAAATTAAATCAAAATCAAAACGATTTAAATTCACCCTTCGGTTGTACATCGACCTGTCGGGAAACTCGAAAGTCGCCCTCAAGCTTCCTATTACAGCCCCTAGTGCTAACAATTCATCAAACTAACACATTCCTTGAAACTAATTCATCAAACATGGAAGCACGCAAATTAAAGAACAAGAAAGATGACATAGGGATCTCTTGAACAGTTTAAACAAATGACTCTTATTGATTTCGTTGCTTGTAACATTTTAACTCTACAAGTTTATTCAAGGAAATAAGGACAAACAAAAGCCTAAATTAATTGATTGGTGAATATGTATTTTTCTTCTCCAAACCTTGACCAATTGGTTTAATATCCACTCTTATACAATTCATCTTACAAATCGCTTTTTTTTCACCGTAAATAGTTAAGAAATTGAGATGTTATTCAATATTAACTGAGGAAATGGATGAAGTAATTTCCTTGGTTCGTGGATCGGCACTCTCCAAAGAAACACCTTGAGGATCTTCTCTAACTAACAAGGCCAAAACATTGAATGAACTCCAAGAATTCGACACATGGCTTCCAGCATCCCCTAAGGTAACGGCAAATACCGCATCAAACCCACCTGCTCCAGGAACTCCAGCCAACAACACTCCTTCCATATCCATAGTAGCATCCAAAAGCTTTGTCTGTGATTCTGGTTCTATCTGAAAGGTTTTGAAGACCAGGAATTGATCAGACAAGGGAGAAAGGCGAAGAGAGAGTATGACAAAAATAGTTTGAATCTTAATCATTCTATTCAGAATGATGAAAAATAATTTGAATAATAAGTTTATAATCAACATCATGTTGTCCTGTGTTTAAACGACTGACATCAGGTTGCCCCTGTTCTGATTCTAGTTTCTGGTTTAAAGTCTTCAGCATATTTGAAACATCAGTACCAATGTATTTTAAACTAGTTTTTGCGGTACACCTCAAGGCCACTGGAAGAATAATGCCATAATACGTATTCTGCTAGGGAAACAAAAAGGGTTCATTTGCACTTTCTCTCGTTGATAAGATTAATGATTTCCAACATTCAAAAACAGTAGAGAGGGAATTGTTGATCTGTACTGATTCCTATAAAATCTTTTCCACGGAATGGATTTTGATTCCCAAGAGCCAGGGACGCAAAACAAGCAGCTTCTAAATGGCAGGGATTTCTGCTTAAGTCTAAGAATACTGGTCTAAGGACTTCATCAACGGGTTCATTCAGCATGATACGATTAAGTAAATCAACTAGGACTTCCATGGGGACCAAAATAGGGATGAGTAGTGAGTAGTGACAGACTAAATGTGTGTGTGTGCACGAGCCCACATGTACATTTTTTCTTTTATTTGAATTCCAGGAAGATACTTTAACCCGGTCAAAATACATTCAAATCACAAGTTAATCAAATATGGAATGTTCAGAACATGTATTTTTGAGAGAAAGGACTATGAAACAATTAACATAATATATCAATTATTATTCTCCATTTTAAAAACCATATATTTTTATAGGAAAGAAACAAGAATCCAGTTAAAAAATGCACATACCGGAACACCTGCAGCCTCTCCCATCTGATGCATATGATACCTGATCCCAAGCATAGCATCTCTTGCTCCTAATAATGCTTTAACAATTATTTCTTGGCTTGGTTTAGAGACTTGTTGTGTCCACTGTACAATTTTGTAAAATTGTAACAAACATCAATGTTGGGCAATACATGCAGTAGGAAGTTATAGGGTAGGGAAAGTATTAACAGCAATTTGAAGAAGCCAAAAACACAAACTTCACGACACAATACAACATGACATGTCCAACAAATCCAAAATGAGGCACTTGTCTCAATTTTGATTTTATCATATTAAAATTCGTTTCTCAGAGAGGATGAGTAAAATACCTTCTCTGATTTGAGGATGCTGCAGCTGTTTATCAAGCTTTTATATTCTTCCCAGTGTTCTTTTGCCAATTTGCTTAATGTATTGAGTTGCAATTCAAGTGCTGAATTTGCCTCTGACAACTTTTTCCATGTCTCCAGCGATTTCTGAGGGTCAGACTTCTGCCACTTTTTCACAGAACCCACCATTGATGGAGTGGATGATCCTCCAGTTCCTGGTTCTCCAAGTAACTGCAGAAAGCACTCGAATCACTAAAAGAGACCCTTAAAATGATTGCGCCATTGTTTTATGAATCATGCACAATAGAATGATAAGAGAGAGCACGAAATGTACACTTGAATTCAAGCTTAAATTTTTTATTTTTTATTTCTTTAATAAGTAACAACCTTCATTTTTTTCTATTATGTTTCCAATAAGGCTTTTTAGCCAAAATGGTCCCTAAGATTGGCATAACTCCTCACCTTGGAAGTACAAGGCTCTATGAACCACTCTATATAATGCTCACATGCTACACATAATAATTAAGAACATACAAATGGAAATTAAAGTATCATGCATCAGAACACACTGCAGATTTTATTCTACAAAGTTCGGGGAAGGTTTGTGGATTTATTGTCTCCATGCATATGATACTCTTTTGCATGGATAATCATATTTACAAATGTAAGCAAGCTACAAAATGGATCTGGACATGCTTACAAGAGTCATCAATGGTGGCAAGGAGAACTTAGTCCTATCATGGTCCCATTTTCCTTTTAGGATTTGAGGAACGACTTCTTGTAGTGGTGTTCCCGTCACTGCAACCTGAAAGCATAAAAAAAGGAACTTACAAATTGAAGGTGTTCTCTAACAGTATCTGTTATGTGACCATACAAAGAGCAAAAGGAATATTAGATTAAAATTAATGAAGATAATCAACCACACGACAACACAATCAGGGATCCCATCTCCATGGAAGACACCAAATGAAAACGGTGTTTTCTATTTTACAGCATGTCCTGAATGGAAAACGGTGGATGTTGGTATATCCGGTCGTGACAACAAAATCAACGTGTGAAAGGTAATTTAATGAGACCACATGACAATCTTAATGCCAAAGTAACAAAAGGACAAAAAATCAGAATTGGGCTATTGGTAACCAATGTTAATTTTATTTAGAGTGACCAATATTGGGAGAGTAAAAATTAACTACATATAACCTGTAATAATTTCATAAGTTCTGATTTGCATGTGACTAACATATACCAAACTCCATTTTGACATTTAGACAAATAGGAACTAGGTGCACTCGTTTGATCCACATTGCATGCTCTAGCAGAGAGAGAGAGAGAGAGAGAGAGACCTGAGCAGAAGAAATAACTTCTGGTGAAAAGCGGACATAACGTTGACTTCCATAAACTGCAGAACTAACATCAAACCCACTGCCCACTTTTCCCTGTGCAATACAGTGAGCAGTCTGAGCTATCACATGCACCAAATCAAGATCTGCAGTGTGCTTTACATGTTGATGATCTTTAAGCATAGACGGAAGATTAACAACTCCGAGGTAATGAAGCAACGCAGCAACCACAGCGGTTGTCATTGCTGCAGACGAACCCAATCCAGTTTTTGCAACTTCAGGCTTACAGTTTTCTACATTTGATCCCTCTTCATTGAAGGTAATCGATGCAAAAGGAGGTAGTGCAGCCAATGCGTCTGGAGTCAAAGGCAGACCACGGGCTTCAATCTATAAGGGCACAACTCAGAAACATCTTGAATTAGGAATTTGGATTGCAATTAATAAAACAAGAAACCTAGAAGTTTCAGATGCAACTGGTTATTGGAACTTGAATGCTGTAATTTTTATACTTTTTTATTCGAATATATGTGGACTTTTGGTAAGAATTACATGATACTATCAATAATTAAAAGAAGATTAGAAACAACGGATGACACAACTAAAATAAAAAATAAAAAATAAACTACAGAAACTAAAAAGGGTAACAAACCTGATTCCGATAAGAATAAAAGTCATTGCTACCTAAGATCGTGATATCAAGACCTGCATGACAGACCCAGATGAAACATTATAATTTTCAATGCTGTCAAGTTTGTTTAGCATTTTAAATGATGGGGAAACATATGGAGAATGAAACATTACCATGCAATAGTAGTTTTTCTAATGAATCCTTGTTCTTCTTGTCAACTGTTGCACGGGCAGCAGCTACACAGTATTGGATTGCTTGTTCCACAAAAGGGTTCCTCGAGTCACTGAAATTGTGTTTATGTGAACTAAAATTATGCATGTTTGAAGCAGGAAACTTTTGTTTAAAGCAGGAAACTTTCCCGATATAACCTTATGTGGTTACATGACAACGAAGATGATGATATAAACTGATAATTTGTAGCATTGTTCAAAAATCTATCATTATTCAAGAAGCTTATATCGAAAATGACAACTCACCCTGAAGAAACATATTCAAGTGATAAATTTTGTAGGGAGAGTTTGTAGACGCTTTCTCTGGCGAGCTGAGGAGACGTCAATTTCACATCTGTCCAACCCTGAAAGACACATACACATTTTAATCAATCAGACTCAAAAAGAGAGAGTATGAGTGAGAGAGAGAGAGAGAGAGAGAGAGAGTGACGAAGACACACCGAGGCCCAGCTATCAGGCTTGAGAGGTTGGTAAAGCGGTTTGACAATGGCGAAGAAGCGGGCGTTGGTACTGAGTACAAGGCCTGCATTGGGTCTCTCCAGAATTAGGTAACCTCCAGTCAACAACACCTTCCCTGGAGCTGAAGCAACTCTGTAATTGTTTGTTTGTTTTTCAACAACAATCAATTTCCTTTCTTTCTTTCTAATTCAAAAAAGTTCATATACAAGAACAAATATTTGATTCAAAATCCAAAACTTACACAGCCTCCATTGCAATTGCAGCCTCAGACTCTCTCTCTCTCTCTCTCTCTCTCTCTCTCTAGCTGTTAAGTGTGAAGTGGGTTTCTAATTCTCTCTCAGCTATGAGTTGCTGGGTGTTGAATTTGCAGAGCTGCTGAATCAAATTCAAGAAAATGAACTTGTAAAGGTTTGGGTAGAAATTCAAACAAAACCCCAAACAGTTGCAGTCATACTAAAATGCCTTCTTCTTCTTGTAAAAGATTGAAAATTTAAACAAACCATCAAACCAGCAAATTACAAGAAGAAAAATCAAAATTTAAAACCAAATCGTTACCTGAGAGCTGATGAGAGACCGCTAGAAGACGGCAGGTTTACTTTCGTTTTGGTTTTTTGGTCGAAATGGCAGGGTCATTTGATCAACTGAAAGTTAACAAGCTGGCAGGGGGAAGGTGGGAGGGTGGGGTTTTCATTTATTTTTGTGTTAAAATTTAGTATTTTAAAAAAAACATAGTAGGCCACAAAGGCTTAATTATTGTATTTTTTTTAAAGAATTCTATTTGTTTATCTTTAATGTAAATATATCATTATATATACATAATTTTTGTTTGTATCTATACTAAGGGGTGAGTGAGTAAGTTAAACCTTACAATGAGCTAATAATAATGTAGTTCAAATTCGTTTTTAACGAGGATTGAACCTCTCACTTACAAGTGAAAAATATTAATAGACTGTAATACTAAGTGACAATATATCATTATATTAAAATATTATTTATTTAAGTAAATTGACAAGAGTATGCATTAGAGACAAAGTGCAAAAATCTTTTTTTTTTTTTAAATTACAAGGAGCTCTATCCATGGGCATTTGACAACTAATTTTGAAGCCAATTGATTTATACACACCATATTTTCTTTACACAACTTTCATTTATTATTTTTGTTCAAAAAAAAAACCTAACGAAAAGTTGTTAAAAACTTTAGTTTTTAATGAAAATGACAAAATAAATGTGTAAGTGAATAGTAACATGAGTGATTTTTTAGGTAAAAAATGTCGTTAATGTTAAAAGTGAAAAATACTATGAGTGTTTCGTTAAGATTTCCAAAAAAAAAAAAGCTTTTATATATTTGATTTTCTATTTATTATTCAATTTAGAAATGTATAAAAAAGAAAATAAATGTGTAAAAAAATCAATTATCATTTCAAGCCACGAGGGCTTGCCTAATAATTTAAATAAAATAAAAAATAGTCAAGCGAGCTTAGTTTGACTAGCATGAGCAAGTTGACATGTGAAAATTTGTTGTACCATTTTTTGTTTTGGTTTATGAAACGAGGAAGCCTCCAAAGCTGACTAAGTTTTTTATGGGCAGGTATATTCTAATTTTTTTTTTAAACAAAAAAATTACAAATAAGATTCTAATACAATTAGGGGCGTTTGTTTACCCTTCTTAGCCTTCAGTGGATTAGATTGGATTAAGTATTAATGTAGTCTTGTGTTTGGTGGCGTGCATGACTAATATTAATGGCACTAGGTGGGACTCACTTTCACAAACGGCTTCACTAGCCAGTCTTAGCGAGAGACCCCGAAACCCACGGGACTAGCTAAGACCTTCCATCGTCCTCTCTTGCCTTCGTCCACTCTTGCTGCATCCTTTATCACCTTCGTCTGCTTCGCTACCCTGGGTTCATCGACCTCGATTTTCGACGGCATGGGCTTCAATGAAAGCTGGAACTTGGAAGATAGAAAATTTTCGACCGCTGGGTTCATCCATCTCTGTCTGCATCCATCTTTGTCACCAATTTTCGACGGCATCGACCTCGACCTCGATTTTCGACGGCTGGGTTCACCCATCTCTGTCACCAATTTTCAAATTCTTAAATCTAATTCGCAATTTATCCCAAATTTTCATTAGGAAAATAGAAAATTTGCATCTACATTTCTTGTCAAGTTTTAGAATTTTCTGGTCAAGCATCAAGAGTTAACTTGAATTTGGGGATTAGATTAGGGAGAAAATTGCGATTTTCTCACAATTGAAGAAGCAGATTATGTAGGAAATTTGTTTGGGATTGTTTGAGATTGTGGGAAGAAAATTGCAATTGGTTGTTGTTGCTTGTAATTTCCAACGAAGAAGAAGGAGAAAGAGTCCCTGCTTGTAATTTCCAGCGAAGAAGAATAAGAAAGTCCCTGTTTTTGAAGAAGAAGAAGAAGAAATAGTCCATGTTTGGACCCAATTTGAGTCGTTTGTGCTAATTTGGTGTCGGATTTGTGAATTGCATGTTGAAAATTTTATTATCCTACTTCTTAGTTCGATACTGCATCAAACGCTTCACTAAGTTAATCCAGCTTAGTCTAGTCTAAGTCAGTCCAACTTAGTTCCTGAAGTTAGTCGAGTCTAAGATAGTTCGGTGCAACAAACACACCCTTACAATCTTGAATTATTATTAGGAAAATTACTAAATTATATAAATGAATGATACATCACTAGTAACTTGGTCCATCCTTTAAAGAAAGTTGATTTTTCATGTAGTTCCTTTTCTTTCTTTCTTTCTTTCTTTCTTCACACCCTCAATCATAACATCTCGCCACTCATGTAACAAATAAAGACAAGGTGTATCTGTTTCGGCCTTCCGAAGTATGTCATAACTGTACCCGTTATAAAAAAATGCATCATCAATATTATTCCAAAAGTTGTCATTGAACACTGTTTTCTTCCCAATTCTTGCTCTTACAATATTATCCCCAAAGATGTCTGCAAAACGGTGTTATGCACGCAATATTATCCCAATAGTATCTCTTTATTCTCTTTTTTGTTAAAATGAAATTTAACAATTTTGTGACCTAAAATTTAGGCCATACTATTAGAGGAAAAACACTAATTATAGCCAAGGTCTAAAACCAAATGTCTAAAATTGTTTTCGTTATTGATTAAGGATTGGAGTTGGTCTAATTGGTAACTTCTTCCTTCTTGGTATCCTTTTTCGATTGTAGATTTCAACAAAAAAAAAAAATGTAATACTTAAAAAACAATATCTTTTGAAAATGGTACTTTACTACAATGATAAAAAGTAATCATGCCTATCTATTCTACTGCGGATTCAATTTTTCACTGATTTTCCTCTTCTAACAATTTACAATTTAACTTACTAACGCTATTGTTTGTAAAAACAAAACAATATTCTTTTAACAAAAAGAAAACTAATTAATTTTTATACACCGAATTATACAGTCAGCACTAGGGGTGTAATTTAGGTTGGGCCAACCCAAACTCTTTCATGTCCAACCAGAATTTAAACCCGAACAAACGAGTTCTTTTATAACCTGCGAACCTAGCCCAACTTCAACCCGGCTATTTATTGGGTTGGGTTGGGCTAATTATTTGCCCGCTCATACCCAACCCAATTTATCAACCCACTTTAACCCGATTATAACTCAAATGAACTAATGCACATATTACACTTAAGTCTAACAACCAACAACCTTCATAATATTTGGTACAATTTCATTATAGGTATAGTTGATAGTGATGAAGCTTTTGGCAGTGGGGTTTCATGTAGCACTAAACTTGATTCAATTCGGTAATTTGTAGGTCCTCATGTACTTTGTTTTAAAAGACTATAATAATAGTTGTAAATCTATGATGTACAACTAACTATTTTTTCTTATTTAATAGAAATGCAAATTGAGTTTGAACAACAAGACTTGAGTTCCGCGTTTGTTTATATATGGATATGAAGTGTTGCTCTTTTTATTTCTTTTTTTTTCGTACATGCTCTGGTATTTTCTTGTTTTTTTAATTCACACTTTGCATGGTTAAACTTGCATATTTAGTTTAAATTTTAAGCAGATATCAATTTGTGGAACTGAATTGAAGTTCTAATTGATTTATGATATTGAAGTTAACTAGTTTTGAGCCACTTAGTACTATGGTCTAGTGATATTTCTCTTCACTTGTAACTTGTAAGTAAGAGGTCTTAGATTCGATTTTTGCCAAAGGCAATTTGAACCACATTATTGCTAACCCATTGTAAGGCAAAACTCACCTCATCCCTTTAAGTGTAGATAATATCGTTGTTCAAAAAGATAAAATTAAAAAAAATAGCTTTGATTGTCACATCCTGGCCCGGGGCGGATCACTTCCGAGCCCTGCTCCACCACCGTACCACGATATTGTCCGCTTTGGGCCCCGACCACGCCCTCACGGTTTTGTTTCTGTGAACTCACGAGCAACTTCCCAGTGGGTGCACCGTACCACGATATTGTTCGCTTTGGGCCCCGACCACGCCCTCACGGTTTTGTTCCTGTGAACTCACGAGCAACTTCCCAGTGGGTCACCCATCATGGGAGTGCTCTAGCCCTCTTCTCGCTTAACTTCGGAGTTCCTACGAAACCCGAAGTCAGTGAGCTCCCAAAAGGCCTCGTGCTAGGTAACGATGGGAATATACATTTAAGGATCACCCCCCCTGGGCGATGTGGGATGTCACATGGATGCTACTTGACTTAATTTTTTTTAAATTATTACAAAATAAGTTGTTAAATGATTAAACTAAAAAAAGTTGGGCCACCCAAACCCAACTCAAGTAATCTAAACTCAATTAAAAGTGAATCCAAATGAAACTCAACCCGAGTTTGAGCCCGAATTGTGAATATTAGGTTAGGGTTAGGTTGACCTTCCAACCCCTCCGAGTTACACTCTTAATCAGTACAAATCAAACTCATGATAATATAATATAAAGGTAATTTAGCCAAAAGTTAATAAAAACTTTACTATTAAGCCATATATCAATGACATATTTTTGTTTTGGACTTAATCAATGATATACTTTTATTAATTAGGCATATGTCAATGATGAATGCCACATAGGCTTTAAATCATTATAAATGGTTAGAATTTGACTATTCTATCATTCACTCTCTCTTTCTCTCTCTATAAATGTTATATGGGCTTAAGCTATTATAAATATGGATTTAGATCATCTCCGGATCAATTTGCTGAGATCTTCTGGGCTGATGGATCTCATCCATTGATAGAAATCCAATGGCCAAAATCTCTTATCCTTCATCTTTTCCCCTCAACTATTCTCTTTTTCCCTTACTTCGAAGCTCTCAACCTTGAACCACCAACTCCTCAAATTCCAAATTAAATTCAACTCCACCTCAAAATCAGCCCTAACACTGCCACAACCCACCCAATCCACAACCACCAATTGCAAGTCCCTCACCTTAGGCCATCTCCAACTGAAGGGTCCAGAGGGCCGAAAATAGCCCAAAAACGGTTTCCAACCGAGGGCTAGGCCAGAGGGCTTGTGGGCCCCACGAAATCTGAAAGGGTCAAAGGGCCAACCGGCTGGCCCAATCCAGCCAGCCCGGGGCCGGGCTTTATTTTGAATTATTCTTGTCGAATATACCGACATGATTGATTTGTTTAGTGTCGGTTATATCCGACAGGAATGGTAAGAATAAATTTGAATCCAAAGGCTAATTGACGACAGCTAGCCGTTGGATTCAATTTTTTATTTTTTATTTTTTTATCCTTTTTTTTCTATAAATACCTAAGCCATTCCTACACCATTTCTCACATAATTTTCACCATTCCATACTATCTCACTTCATTCTATTTTAATTCTTCACATTATATTTTCTTACCTCTTCCAATAATCTTTCCTTCAATTTTTTCAATAATTTTCAAATGACCTCATTTGCAATGAAAGGTAGATCTTGGACCCGAAAAGAAGATGAAGCTCTTTGCAGGGCTTATAGATGGGTGTCAGAAGATAGTGTGAGGGGGAGTTCTCAAACAAGTGAAGGCGTTTGGACTCGTGTGTCCAAAAAATACTTAGAGTTCTATGAAGGCACCACTCCACTGAATACCCAAAACCATGAGAGTTGTTCTTCAAGATGGATGATAAGAATATGGAAAAGGAACACCTCGAATTACACTCCAATGAGTAAGGCCTATTTTGATAGGAAAAAAAAAAAGAAATTATGACTCGGCGGCAGTTGTTTACCTTTGACTATACTCCTACAATGGCGGATGATGAAGATGATGTTGATTATGGATATTAAATTTAAGTTGTTGTAGTTTTTAAATTTAAGTTAATGTTGTTTTTAAATTTAATTTGTAGTTTTTAAATTTAATTTGTAGTTTTTTAATTTAATTTGTCGTTTTTAAATTTAAGTTGTAGTTTTTAAATATAAGTTGTAGTTTTTAAATTTAAGTTGTTGTTTTTAAATTTAAGTTGTGTAGTTTTTTAATTTAAATAATAAATTATGTTTGGCCTTCGGTTGGAGCCCTCAGTTGGAGATGGAGGCAAATATGGCCCCATACTGTTCATTAAAATATTAATTTCTTGGAGGGCCAGAGGGCTAAAACGAGCCATTTGGCCAGCCTTCGGTTGGAGATGGCCTTACCCTATCCCAAATGAGCCCTACCACCACCACATCCCTCAGTTGCAAGTCCCTTGACCTTAAAATCTCAGCCGATGTTAATGAAACAACAAAGAGAAAGGTCGTGCAAACCAATGTCTTTTGGTTGCATAGATCTTTTTTCATAACTATAGAAGAATTAGAGTGAGAGAAATCTCAAAGATGAAAAAGAAGAAAGAGATGATAAATAAAAAACTAAAACAATAAGGGATAATGAAAAAACAAATCAGACTTGGAGCATAGATGACCTGCAATTGAATTTGGGGTTTGTTAACAACGGCGGGGTCTGGGGGTGCGAGGGAGAAATATGAGTTGGGGGGGAGGGGGAAGAGAGGCGGGGGAAGGAAAATGATCCTCTTCAGATCCCTTCCACCAAATCCACCCAATCAATCAATCCGGGCCCTTGAAATTTGATCCAATGGCTACAAACAGGGGGCTCCTTTAAAAGTTATAATAACTTTAGCCGTTGGATCAAATTTCAAGCATTCAGAATAGGTGATTAAGTGGATTTGGTGGAAGGGATTAAGAGAGGATCCCTTTCCGCGGGGAAAGAGGATTCGGCCATTGGATTTCTATTCCTATAGAACTGCTCTTGAGAGGATCTGAATCCAATAAATAGTGTGTGTGTGTGTGTGTGTGTGTGTGTATATATATTCTATCACTCTCTCTCGCCCTACATTTACATGAAGAAGTCTACTAAAATCAAAAAAAAAAAAAAAAAAAGGGGAACCAGGAAACGAACACTGCATTGCAGTGTTTGAATCCAAATGTAAAAAACAAAACCAGGAAACGGACACTGCATTACAGTGTCTGAATCTAAATGTAAAAAACAGAGCTAGGAACAGACATTGCATTACAGTGTCTGAATCTAAATGTAAAATCAAGAGTTGCGTGAGGTGTGAAGTGTAGGAAACGTGTGAGTGATGGAAAAAATGGAACCAGGAAATGGGCACTGCAACGCAGCGTCTGAATCCAAAAGTACAAAGGAACATGAGGCGTGTGAGTGATGGAAAAAACGAAACCAATAAATGGACACTGCAACTCAATGTCTGAATCCAAATGTAAAAAACAGAATAAGGAAACAAACACTGCATTGCAGTGTTTAATCCGTATTGACTTATTCCAAATATAAAACTATAAGAAATAGAGTGTTAGTTGAAGTGGGTGCCAGCTGTAGTTGCAGATTTTGTAAGTTTTATTTATTTTAAATGCATTTAAGTATCACAATATATGATTGATCTATTTATAATTAACCTAAATATTATTGATCTATTGTTAATATTGTAACTTTTTATTGATTTTTTTACAAAATCATCCATAATATAATTAATATAATGCGATATTTAATTAGTCTAGCCGAAAACAATTAGATAGGTAAATGTAGCGAACGAGCGTACAAAAGATCCCAACTCGTGTCGCAATCCGAAACAATCCGAAACAAACAGAATGGCAGTTTCACTCTCAACAACTCCTCAACCCTGTGTTGGACAAATCTCAATCATGAATAAGTTCCACTCTATCTCCTCCAAAACCCTCCGAAATTTCAACCCCCTTTTCAAACCCTCCACTCAAACCCTCTTCCTCAGCTCCCAAAAACCCAAAACCCATCTCCAATCTCCTCCTCGCAACACAATCCGATGCCTTTTCACCGGCATCGTCGAGGAAATGGGCCAAATCAAGCAACTTGGCACCTCCCAAAACGGCGGTTTCGACATGAAAATCGGCGCCAAAACCGTTCTGGAGGGCGTTCACCTCGGGGATAGCATTGCAGTCAATGGAACGTGCCTGACGGTGACTGAATTCGATACCCAATTGTCCGATTTCATAGTCGGGCTGTCGCCGGAGACGCTTAGGAAGACGTCTCTGATCGAGCTCGAAGCCGGGTCGCTTGTGAATTTGGAGCGGGCGGTGCAGCCCACTAGCAGAATGGGCGGGCACTTTGTGCAGGGCCATGTGGATGGCACAGGGGAGATAGTGTCAATGGAGCCTGAGGAGGATTCTCTGTGGATCAAGGTAAAGGCATCAAAGGAGGTGTTGAAGTATGTGGTGCCGAAAGGGTTTATAGCCGTCGATGGTACTAGTTTGACTGTGGTGGATGTGTTTGATAAAGAAGAGTGCTTTAATTTCATGTTGGTTGCTTATACTCAGCAGAAAGTGGTGATTCCGTTGAAGAAAATCGGGTCAAAGGTGAATTTGGAGGTTGATATACTCGGGAAGTATGTCGAAAGACTTCTCAGTAGCGGGTTTGTCGAGTCAATCAAATCTTCATGACTCATAAGGTATTACTCAGATATAGTTCCATTACCGCAATCCTGATTTGGCTTCATGTATAATTACATTTGTAATGTATACTTGCCCTTGTTATTTTTTTCTGTTTGAATGAAAAGGCTATTGCGTAAGAGATTCAGATTTTAAGTCGTTTGGATTGATTTATAATATTGAATTTAGGCCTATGCAAATGCAAATGCTTTCGAGCAAATCCTTTACTATTTGGTTAAGATATTGGAGTTGTAAGTTATGAAATGCGTAACATGTAGGATGGTCAATCCTTAGTGTAAACATTCCTACATTTATCACTACTGGCAAACAAGATTAACTTGAGATACATGGAGAAAATTGAAGTGTTGGACAGGTGTTTGAAAATATGCATCTATATGTAGTGTTTTGGCATGGAACTGATCATGGTGAGAAAGGATTAATAGCTGACCCTATGCAGTGACCATCCATCATAGTTTACTGAGTGGAGTTGCCGAGTTAAGTTGTTCTTTTGTTACGTAGATGCCGAAGACTTGATGTAAAGAAAAGGACCTTTTTTTCACGTAATGGATAGTGCATCTTTAACAGATCAGAAATTTTCTTGCAACTAAATACAGTTTTCAAACGTGGAGTTCACTTCGTTGAAACTTTTGTTGTTGAACCTCAGATGGAAATTTGTTCTCTTTCTTTTGCTTTCCTTATAAACTACTAAGGTTTTCTTTTTCTGCAATTTGGTCAATGGTTTCATGAGTGACATGTACAACAAGATTTTTGTAATTATATGAACTTGGGATAAAAAGGGATGCAGCAATTAATTATCTTACAAAAAAAAAAAAAAAAATCAAATAAAAGCAAGTAGATATAACATGAAGATTTTTTACTTGGACAATAGAAATTTCTCCTTGTTGAAGTTCTCCTTTTCTGATCTCAAGTGTTTTACTGTTTCTGCTCATTTTCCTTGCAAGATCATCGCCTGTGCGGCTTGTACACACTTGTGATTGGGATAGCAACTGAACCAATTGGTGGCTGTAGGAGTGCTGTTCGGAATGTTGGCCGCTTTTAGCTTCGCTTTTTGTTTTTTGGAAGCATTTATAGGTAGTGTTGCATTTTGGATAGCTGTTATATCTTGATTTTAAAACTTTTGTTGTATCATTGTTAGAGATGTATTTTTATTGGCTGCTCCGAATACTAGTTGGAGATCTTCTCTGCAAGAATTACGATAGTTTCTATGGTAATAAAAAAAAAAATTTCGAGAATTGTTAGGGATTTATTGTACAACGACATGCACATGCCCTCACACACAGACTTTCATCATTTCGTGTTTGCAGCACCAAGGGCATCACTGTAAGCCACTGATGCTCCTCAAGTGTGTTTTGGGCCTCGAATTGCACATTAGAAAAATCATTCTGCAGCGAGTCTGATGAAGATTTCTCTCATATTCCAGAAGGGCATATGATCTAAATTATGATTAGTATTGTAGCTCCCTTTATTGTATTGCAGGCTGGTTTAAATTTTTCTGTGTCAAACTTTTCTTGATTCTCATCTTTCTTATGTAGAAACTTAAGTATATTATTCTCCAGTTTTCTCTTTTAAGAGATTAGCGAGAGAAACTACTACGCGGTGTTCTGGACTACAAAAAGTAGGTGGTTCCACCCAATTAAAACATTGCGTGTGTTTGTTTGAAGCTCAATGGGAGAAAGGTCGCCTCTCTGTTGAAGGTCAAGGGTCGAGGTAAGTTTTGTTCGTCCTCGTGGGTTGATTTCTTCCATGTGCCGATCTAAGCTTTGAGCAGTTTATGGACACATGCTTAAACACCAGACACGCCTTAGGCTAAAAGTTTGGCTCCATGAGCCAGTAAATCCAAAAGGAATGAGTAATCTTTTGCCTATAATCTAGTTCTAGTATTTCTTCTCCTAGTGGTAGTATTCTCATTTCTCCCCGAGTACCATGGTTTGTATCTCGTTCTGCTCAATTTAGTTATGATTTTTCCAGCAAATTGAGCACCTAACTCTCGTTCGTAGTGCTTCATGACCAGTTTTAGGCTTTACTTTTCAAACGAAAAACTTTCTGCTCGTTGCTTCCTCCAATATCATAAATTTGGGATCACCAGTGGCATTTGTTCATAGGGGAGTGATGAGAAACGTTTTCATCAGCTCGTGTCTTTGGATGTGTAATTAGTTGGTCTTGTATTTCATGATACAATTGGATTATGCCATTAAATGCATGATTTTATATAAAAGCCTCTTGGGAAGTTGTAGAAGGAGAATGATGATGTTCCTAAAAGAAAAATGTTATTCGTACTCACACAAAGTCTCGCTCGCACTTGCTTTTGGGAGAGTTTGAATGGCAGTTCTCGTGAAATTGCTCCACCGAAGAATCACCGTTGTTAGTGATGAGGAACGTCGTCATCACTTTGTTTTCTCCGAGTAGAGGGGGACTCAGTTTTGCCAAACCAACCACTTCATTTGGACAATTCAGTGTTTCCATCAGTATTGACATGAACCCCTCAGTCCTCTGCCTCCTACCAAAAATACATTTCTGACCACCTCAACCGAAAGTGAGAAACAATGACAAGTTAATCATTCCTTCACCACTGAAATTTGCTGTCGGCATCGCCAAGAACAAACACAAAAAAGGGTATTACAGTTCGAGAAAAGATACATACTGTGCTGTTTTCAACTGCCGGCACTGTTGGGGCCCCAAACACCCCTATGCTGGTTCCAACCAAATACAGCTGGTTCTCCTCTTGTGAGCGCGGGCAGATGATGATGAGTAATGTGCTCCGTACCAAAGAATTTCTCCTTTAAGGACCTATATGTGTCGTGTCCTACTAAAAAGTACACCAACAATGCGAAGATACAGCATTCGAATATAACATTTAAAGAAAGAATGCGCGTGCTATATATGAAAAACATTCAAATTGGGTGTGTTTTTGGCGTAGCATTCTGCGGTATTTGGTTAATGGGTTTGACTCCAAGTTTAGTGGATACGGTGATCTTTCCAGTCTCCATGTCGGCAAGACTGTAATTTTTCTAGTTATCTATAGCCACTTTGTACTATGGTTTAAAGATATTTCTTTTCGCTTGTAAACGAGAGATCTTATGTTCGATTCTCGTCAAAGTCGAATTTGAACCATATTATTGCGTGCTTATTGTGAAGCTAAGTCCATCCCCTCCCTTTTAGTGCAGATAATATCGTTTATAAATTAAAATCTTGTTTGACAGCTCATTGTGAGGCTAAACCCACCCATCTCTCTTATCATCAATTTGAGCATCTCCAACATGCTAATTAAAAAGAACTAGGATTCTCTCTCCTCCTCTTTCCATCCCCTCATCTCACATTATCTATTTTGTCTTTTTCTTTCTATAAAAAAATTAATATTAGATGTTGACGTGGTTTAACCGTGACCGTTCAAATAGGAAGGGAAGAAAGAAGAGGAAAAAAAAAGGAAAAAGAATCATACTCCAGTTAAAAGAGCCTCGTTTGACAGCTTTAGCAAAAAATATAGAAAAACTCACAAAAACTCAAATCCAACAGGCTAGCTATGTAACTGAAAATCAGCAATCTACTTTAGGTGCAATCATAACACCTCATTTGTTACAATCTACTCACATTACAACACATATAGTCTATCTTTTAACATTATACCTTAAAAAATATTAAACTCGACTATATATATGCTATGCAGGCTAGTGGCCAAAAATATAAAAAAGTTTTATTCTTTTAATAAAGTTGTCTAACTAGGTAACTCTCGCACTAAATGAAGATTGACATAGCAGTGAGTGACACTAATTACAAAGTATATCATATTTTTATGAGAGGTATCTTACATATGTTGACTGCTTCACAACAATGACGATGCAGTATGGTAAATGGTTAAAGTGACTCACGGGGTTATTGTAAATTGCATTTGCAACTTCCAAACTCTCAACCCCACTCCGCCATTCCACACCTTCCATTCCAAAGATATAGGCATTTAAGAGCATCCCCAGTGAGGGGCTTTAAATGAGGCTGGAAAAATGGTGGATATAGCCTATTTTAGAGATTCAAAAAATCTTTGGGGCTTTATAAACGAATCTCTCTCAATGAGGGTCTATATCTTTCCGACTCTATATAGGGCTATATATATTTATTTATGTTGTAATTTGATTAACCGATTTTTTTTTTTTTTGTGTGTTAGCTTGTCTTAAGTTGATTTTTGAATGTGCTATATTAAATTTTTTTATGAACCCTTCAACCTAAAAAGTTCAAATTTTGACAAAGTTAGATTTCATTACTTATGAATTGTTCGTTAGATTAGATTCTCTTATCTCAATCTCATCCGTTGAAAGAAACAAACCCCCACTTCGTCATCTGAAATAATTTGATTTTCACGTATAATACAACAATTTACCTAGCACCAATTCATAAGTTAGTATCATACAATTTAAAAAAAAAATTATTTTAAAATTTCACCCATCAATGTCTATGAACGTTAAATCAATTTGAAATTTTAATTCTTATGAAATTTAAAACAATCATTAATTAGCCAAATTGCAAGAAAAATAAGTAAGAAAAAAGAATTAAAAAAATAATAAAAAGAGAGTATAAATGTGTTCGGAAGTGAAAAAAGAGTGATAGAATTTTGCTCACCTGGGTTACTACTTTTTTTGTGGGATCCACTATTTTTTGAGGCTATATTTAGCCCGATTTTATGCTACCTAAGAAAAGAAGTTGTCAGCTGCAGTGGTGATTCTAGCCCTATTTTCTAGCTTATTAGGGATAAAATTTCTCACTAAGGTTGAAAATGTAATAGCCTTATAGACGATAAAGCTTCCATTGGGATGGTCTAGCTAACTTGTGAAACGAGTGGCGCTTGCGTGGTATAATCTGAACCATACATAATTGAGTCTCGAAATTATCAACATCGACGTGCCGCCAAAGAAACCCAAAAATGAATATGCCACATTACCAAATTGCCCCTCCAATATTCTTGCCTTTCTAGATGGACTTTCCCCCTCTTACAAAACTAACCCTATCCTATCCCTTATTTTTCGTTTCTTCGATTCTTTTCCCCCTGGATTTGGATCCTCTCTTGAGCTCAGAGGCTGAGCCTTCTGAGTAAAGAACACGGACCGTTGGATTTTGATCAAACTGCTACAAACAGAGAACTTCTCTAAAAGTTATAATAATTATAGCGTTGAATCAAAATTCAACGGCCCGTGTTCTTTGTTCAGGAAGCTCAGCCCCTGAGCTCAAGAGAGGATCCAAATCCTTCCCCCCTTGGTCCGGTGGATAATTGGAAGGTGAGGTTACTAACATAAAAAAATGGAAATATTATATTATTCAAAGAGATAGAGCAATAGATTCAAATTGCGGTACATTCAAAAGGAAATTAAAATCATATTTCAAATTGCGGAGTGTTGCAGCTCTGTGCCTCTGGCAACTCGACGATGGTGTTGTGGTGCGTCTTGCTTTGCTTTTGGGAGCTCCTTGAGTTCGTCTATATACCAGAATCGACGTCGGCGAAGGACTTGTCGAAGGAGGGGTATCAAAGGCATACGTGGTTGGTTAGTCTAAGGTTGTTGTTGGAAAAGGAGAGGGCATGCTCTATTTTATAATTAAAAAAATTATAATTTATTTTTTATCAACGTGGCACTAAGTTTATGAAGTACACGAAGTTCACATGGGCAAATAACGGAGAAGCTAACATAATTTGAGACGGATGCATGGCATTGGTACGAAATTGTGAGCCGTTGTATGAAATTAAAAAAATTGAAAAACGTTGTAGAAATTGAATTGACGAAAATTTATGAGTGTAAAATATAATTTATCCTAAAAAAAACGATAAACACACACTATCACACTCTTGTTTAACTCTTGTTTTATTTATGTAATATCGTATTATATTTTTATACTTGTTAATATAGAAAAATAAAATAAAAAACTGATAATCAATACCAGTAGTAGGATCTTATAGTTAACAGAGAAATTGACAGATAGACTGACGGAGGTCTAACATTGCAACAAATTCATAAGAATGAGGTTAACATTGAAATGTTTAAAACATGAGATATGAGATTGTGATGCGACCTATAATTAAAGTAGTTTTGTATAATTTACTCTTTCAAATTGCTAACCATGGCCAAGGGCCACAATATCCCAATGATAAGAACCTCCCTAACGGAAAACAAAGGAAGCAATAGTATGCGCAAGTTGAGGTATAGAAGTTGGAGATAAAACACCAGTGGTGCAGGTGCAGGTGAATGTTACCCAAGGGAGGGTATTTTAGACAATAGAGAACATCTGAAAAGTAAATGTGCAAAGGGCAAATTTGGAATTCTACACCCAAGTTGTGGGCATAGTTGCCGCGTAAATGTTCGAACTTACCATCCACCAGCAATATATATATGCCTGCCGTCATAGCCCCTGCAACTGCCCACACAACTTTCTCTCATTTTCTCGCATTCATTTTCCTACCAGACAAACAGTCAGTCTCCCAACTTCCAGGCTCTCCAGGTCCAACCATCCAAGTATCCAGCTAGCGAATACCCATCTTCTCCACTGATGAAGAAGCCGGGCTTCCTAGCGGCCTCAGTCGCTGCCGCTTCTGCCACTGCTCTCTCCGCCACTTCTTCCTCTTCAAGCTTTGTGTCTGATTCAACCATGCGGTTTTCTCACCAGGTAATCAAATAATCTTAATTTGAATTCATGGGTCCTCTTAATTATTCGTTGTTTCTTCTTAGTATCCAGCTTAATTGCCCTGCTTCTACTTTTTCTAGGATTCTGCTCTGTTTTTCTGGGATTTTGACACTTGAACTCATGAATTTTATTACTTAATAGATAGCACTTAATACCCCAACTAATCGAATATTTAGAGAAAGAAGAGAACTATGGTAGTAGTTAATTTCCAATTTTATTCATGAATTTCTACTATTTGAACACGAATAATGTTATGCTTATCACCTAATTATACTATATGTCTCTCATTTTTATTAGTAAGATGATACAAATGATGGTACAAGTAAAAGTAGTATTTTTTATTTGAACACACTTACGAGGTTTCTCATAGAGGTGGACCCTATAATTGTGTGTCGGCCCCAACTACCATAGGAAATTTCAACGAGCGAGTTCGTGTGTCCAAATAGCATCGTCTTCTTGTTTATACAAATGGTAATTAATGGATAAATATGTTTATGTTTGATTTTATAGGAGGTTGGGTCTGAGAGAAATCAAGAAAAATCATCGGCTTCGACGGAGAAATTTGCGCCCAAGTTCGACGGCTTGAGATTTATTGAAACGCTGGTTACTGCTCATAGATAAGATTTGGCGGCCTCTATCTTCTATCTATTCTAATCTAAATATTTTTGCCTCCTTTGATTATTTGATCCATCTTCCATCTTGAGGAAACAACTTCAAGATTGGATTTCGATTCTTTGGTCATGAGATGAAGTTAGTACTAAAAACTAGAAGATACCAACTTATATGGTATAAATACATCACAACTGTAACGTTTTGTGTTAATAATATAACATCATGTGAAAAGAAATATTATTGGCATGAGATGCTAAGATGGTATCGTACCCATGCCAAGTAAGTCATCCTCCTAGAAATAGAGGAATTTTAAGGGTAGCATTTCAGGGCTCCCTTTCTGTATTCATGTACTTAATCGTAGCCTAAAGGCCGAAAAATGTATTATTTTTGTAATCGTGTGGAAATTAATATAATATCTTTTATTTTGTTTCTTTTCTGGTTTTGGTGGGTAATTCCAAAAATTCATTTTCCGTCTATTTTAAAACTGAAATATTACATATAGATAAAAAAATTGTTATTCACAAGATTCGAATTAAAAGAAAAAATACTAGATTATAGTACCAATGGGTTGATTAACTAATGATATGATGTTAGAATGATGTGATATGGCGATTTTGATTTTTCATGAAATCATGTGGCATAAGATATGTATATGAATTTATAGGGTGTTTTCCTTGCTAATTTGAGCCATTTAACGTTTGGCAATGTGTCACACTTGTAATGTTTTTAACCATAAAGTTTTCAATACGACAACATATCGACCAAAGCCACTAACTACCACACCGAAAGTGAGGAAGTTCTTTGCCTATGGTATAATATGGGCCACATATATTTGAGATTGTGATGCGTATGCAACGTATGGTTGTGATGCGTCTATATCAACAAATAATATTATCAATTTACGTGTGTGGCACACCATTAACATTTGGCGTCACTTTTACAGAAAAGGACACGAAAATCTAAGTTGTGCAATTTAGCACGAGGTGTTGAAATATCTCATATTTGTGCTTCGTTTAAATATCTCAATCGCACTTCAACTAATACTGAAATCTTTTTGTGATTAAGTTTCACACTTGTTGGAGCTTGCATATGATAATTAACAAGTTTAAGACAATATCGATGTTGTTAGAAGTAGACTTTGGACCCATCAATCCGATAGTTTCACATGAGGTCATGCCACAATTGACCAACTTTTATGTGTGAATCCAACAAAACCAATCCTTTCTTTTGCGGCTCTGCTTTGCTATTGCATCTGATTGGTATTTGACTAGGCATGCACTTGCACTATCCAATCGGTTTTGCATTATATTTTTTAATATAAAAAATGATATTTACACGGTGTACATGACCAATTTTAGCCTTTCTTTGAGGAATAATACCACATCCTTCAACAAAGACGTGCAGCCACCCCAAAAAGGATGCTGAAAAATTGCATTCGACTTTTTCCACTTCCACGATTGCTGTACCATTGGTTTTTCTTTTGTGCTTCCTTTGGTAAGATAATTATCTCCAATTCTTTTCTTGGCATGCTTTTAGGGGGTTTTTGTTTGAGCAGACTAGAACTGGATTCGACTTTTTAACATCAGTCTTTGAGTCTCAGCATAAATCAAACACGATAATATTAACAACATGACAAGTTGAGATTCCATATGGGCCAATTTGATGTATCAACGTGCTGTTTAAATATAATTGTTTAGAGAAACTCAGTTATCATAATAACTATTTAGTTTAGAGGCATTTAGTTTCCATTTTGATGATCGCGTGACGTTCTCAGTTCAAGGATGGCATTCCCGAAGTAATCACCCAATTTTGTATACCTCTTTCTCTTTGGCGGAGATCCAACTCTAGTCATTTTTAGGGCTAAAAAAAACCGAAAGATCCAAACCCGATTAGAGAAAACCGTAACCCGAACCGATAAAAACAAACCGAATATTCCGAAAACCAAAATACCGAACCGACCGAATTTTTTGGTCAATTTTGGCCTATTGCCAAACCAACCGAAATTTTAGTCAATTTTGGTTTATTTTTTGGAGAAATTAGATTCTCATCATTCCTTTTGCTACTCATTTGATTAAAACCTTATTCCTTTTCATTTTTTGATCAAGGTCATTGGTATTAATAACATCATTAATTATTTCAATAATAAAATATTTTTTATTTCTAAATATATTCATTTAATGTTAAAAATGTTACAATTAGTATATTTATATTTATGGCTAAATTTTTTATCATATATTTTTATTTTTAGTTTGTACCCATTTTTAATTGCAACCTTTTTTTAATTTGTGCCAATTTTCTTTTCAGTTTTAATGACACACCCGAACCCGTAGGTAGGGCGTGTGAAAAGGGAAATTGCAGAGTATGTAAGTAGGTGTATCGTGACGGCCAGCACGCCCTACCTACGGGTTCGGGTGTGTCATTTAATTTGTACCTATATATTATTTTTTTTTGTGCCCATATTTTATAAAGTTTTATTTGTATTTGTACCCATATTTTTTTATTTATTTGTACCCATTTTTAATTTTGCTAAATGTACCCATGCTAATTATATGTACCATTCATTTTTTTCAAATTTTTAATCTTAAAATGTACTCATTCTTAAATATACCAATTTGTTATATGTAAAATGTATCATTTTTTTTAAATAAAATCTATTCAATTTTTTTCTAATCCATTTTTAAACTTATATGGGTACATTTTTTTTTCTTTGATTTGAGAATGTATCCATGTTAAGTTTAATCAAAGAAATTTACTAATTTTATCAAGCCTAATATTTTTTTTTTTTGTTTTTGTGATTTTGAAGAATGTGCCCATGTTTTGATACAATAATTTTTTGGTTAATTTTTTATGAATGTACCCATGTTTACACACACACACACACACACAATAGTATGTTTATATTTTAATATTTTTAATCCCACAAATTATGGTTTTTTATTTAAAATCTCATTAATATAAACAACTATAAATTTCAATTTTTAATTTAAAAAAATATAGTAACGTACATAGAAATAAAGTATCACATTAATTTCAGGGACTTGGACCAAAAATTGAAAACCAATAAGGTTTTAGTCAAAGAATATTCACAGCTCTGCATCCAAAATCTCCCTTATTTTTTCTTCTGGAACGGTTCTGTTTGGTTTTTGGTATGGGGTTTTTAGTTTGGAAACCGAACCGAAACCAACCCTAGTCCTTTTCGGTTGAGTTCGACAATTTTGGGTTGACCTTTCGAAGTTACGCCCGTACTCTCTGCTTAAAACATAAATTAAATGCGAGGATGCACTATCTCGACATGGATTGTATGCTTTGATACTATGAAAAAAATTAAAGCATCCAACTTAAAAGTCATTTGGCAACTTGAAGAATCTGCTTGAGAGCATTACATATTGTAGTCAACGCTTTACATTCATAATGTGAGGATAACTCTCAAGAGATCACAATTAGGGTTTTTCATGTACTATTGACTATTAGAGCAAAAGAACTTGTTTCATATCAGAAATGTGTGTGGGTTTAGTGATAAACTGCCAAGTATATAATAAAATTATACTATTTGGGATACATGTTCAAAGCATACAAATTGGTGGGAGTTATCCGCGGAAAAATAATTGAGTGGTTACAAGTTGGGGTGATGTTTTTTCACACTTACACCAGCTCAGAACATATGGAAGGATAATACAAGGAAGGCAGCAGATAGTGCTAGCATGATGGAGTGAGTAGCTGATATATGACCTCTGCTGCTCTTCTGATCAGATTTCGGGGCCTCAGCGGGACATGCGAGACCTTCTTTCCCTTCGTGGCATTGAGATGCAAACAGACCGGGAGGATACTTCCCGTAGATGTTTATGTAGCTGAACATGGTTGAAGCACAATCATTTTTCAAGTCATTGATTTCTTCTGTAAAAGGACAGGCAAAATCCTTCAAAGCATCACAGCAGCTCTTTGCTGGGTAGTTTGGTCCTTTGCACTTGCTTGTTATGATTGTGTAGTTCTGGTTCTCAAAATTCACAGCACAATCTGCAGAGATAACCCAGCCGGAAAAGAAACTTATACAATGCAGATGAAACATATATATCACAAGCTAGCTAGAGATGCCGAATCAAATGTACATTTTAGTTTTTTTGCTCTAATTGTATTTCCTTTCCGTTTTGGGATGAATTCTCGCGTTATGAACTCGTTATCTTGATTCAGGGACAAATAATACTATGAATACATAGAAAATTGATTTTTTTTTTTTTTTTTGTTTTGTTATGAAGATGTTTGTTGACGAAATGACCAAATTAGAACATCCAACTCAAAACCAATACGCAATCAGTCGAGAAGCCTTCTACATTATATATTGTAAACCGTAACACATTTCCAGCACATTGAATTGATGGCCAAGAACAAATTAATTATTTAAAAATTATGGAAACATAAATTATATGTAATTAAAAGGAGAAAGTAAGGAAATGAAGGGTAATTGCCTACTTTTTTTGGCCTGAAGAAGGGCACGTCCCCCCGTGGATGATCCACCAGCCTGTAAGATATCATCTGTAACATTCACACGACGAAAATTAAATTAAATTGAAACAAAATAAAAAGAACAAAAATAAAAGAAGAGACGAGATGAAAGGGGAAGTACAAGAGATGAAGGTGGCGGAGGAGGCAAAACCCAATACAAGGAAGAAGAAGAGGAAGAAAACAGGATGAGATAATGAAGCCATTGTGAAATAACTTCAGAGACCGAAGAACCTATGACCTATGACCTATGTCAAGTCGTCGTCGTCGATCTCTGCCTTTTGCCTCTCAGTCTCAGGCTCAGCTCCTTCTCCCCTTTCTTTTTTGGTTGATGGTTTTGGTTCCCTCTCTTTCTTTCTCTTTAGGTCTGTCTGTTTGAGGGAAGAGAGAGAGAATTGGAGGGAGGAGAGCAAAATGCTGCATGAAATTTGGAGAGGGTAAAAGTGGCAACATAAACAACTTGTGTGGGTGGTGATGTTTCAAACGTTACTAGTTTAAATGGCTGTTTTTTTTTTATAGACAAAAGCTGTTTTAATACTTTGGGGAAACAATAATTGTCCTGATGTTTTAATTTTATTTTTAGCTAGTTCAAGTTCAGTTGGTAAAAAATGCGAGTCCAGGTCAAACAAAATATTATGTTCATTTGAAAACAAAAAATGTTAATAATAAACTTCGAAATACTCGGTTTGTCAAATCAAAACTAATATTTTTAAGCTCAGCTTGTTCGTTAAAGATTGGTTCATTAAGGTCAGACAATGGCATTGCTTTCCCTTAAGATTGAAGACCAATCTTCCAAGAGTTTACGTGGATGTTAAGAAATGTCCTACTAGTAGTAGTGTATGCTTTTTTAATTTTTCACTTTTCATTAGGTCAAGCCAAATTAAATCTCAATCCACAAACAATCCTGGGCGAATTTGAGCTCGAGTTTGAAAGAATCATTTGAGCCAAGCTTGAACACGGCCGTACGAGCTTTCTTTGAGCTTTTTCAGTCACCGGAGGCTCAAATTATAACATGTAAGCCAAACTTGATCACCAAATTGTTCGACCTGAGCTAATCAATTCTCTTTCGGTAGGGTTTATGTTTTGACACAACGATATGGCTTGCTCCGTTCGAGCAATATATGGTCATTCCAGCTTCAAAGCTGGACTTGAATCAACCAAACCTTTTAACCCCTAGGGTATCCAAAATAATGGAGGACAAGAAAAAAGTGGAACTTGGTTTTACTGCTCTTCATTTGGGTTTCATCAACGTACTCTGAAAATAATCCACAAAATCATTATGAATTTGATCAGTTCAACAGAAAATAAATTCCGTGTGACAGTGACCGTATCAGGTGCCCTAAAATAGATACTCCTCCGTCCTCCTTCACCGTTAGTAAGAAAATAGAGGGGATGATCATTTCAGAAGTAAGAAACTGATGCAGCTTAGCAGTCGAAGTTGGAGCCCTCGTGCGTTGCTGATTTCCAAAATTCGTTTCTGATACGATGTGAACCGATAAATGAAAACCTTGAAAAAAAATAAAAGATATGTAAACATTTCTACAAGATGGTTCCTATGAAAACAACCAATTGAAAACAATATGCAATCAACAGAAGGGGAAAAAGCAACAGAAAGTCAACAACAAGCAGAAACAGTACGTCGTAACAATAATCAACTGAAATTGTATGGAGCGTTGGCATCCATGTGATGTGTGCGACATGCAGATCCTATCCAGTATATTAGACAATCAAGGACAAGCAAGGACATTCAACAGACGATATAAACCAGCATAATACGATCCATTGCATTTCAGAAATAAGTAACAAAATTACCTCAGAATTTTAAAATCTTCCTGGTGACAGGTCAAGCATCAACTTTTCTTGGTTGGTTGTTAACATATTGTGTGTCGTACTTTGCGACTGATGGACCTGCCCATCCGAAGCCGTCTATTTGTCAGTGCTTCTAATAATACAACTAAAGTATCCTCTACAGTTTCAGCCTGTTTATCTAATCCAACGGAGCTGAACTCCGGAAGAAGTTGCAGCTCAGAGAGGAGGCTGATAGCTGCTCCTGCTGTACAGGTCCGATCCCATGATGGTTGGGGCCTGCCCTCAACACAAAACAATCAGTTACAAAACCAGTTTAAAAAACAAAAAGACTAGTGATTTGGAAAGTGGGAATGTAAAAGAGCAAAAGAAAGTGCTCAACAGTAAAAAAAATAAAACCAATGAAAAAACAAAAGCTCCTGAATAGAAAACAGTAAAAATCATTTCTTAGTTCTTACCGAAGTTTGTGCATTGCAGACGTACCAGTGGCCAGGGAAATGCAAGGAAAGTCTCCATCGCCCCAAACTGACGCTGCTTGATCCTGCACTAGAAATACTTACGTGAAAAACTCACAAAGAGTGTAGAGATCCTTTGACTCCTTTCGTTAAAATTGTTAAAGGTCATCCCTAAATCAATCTGATAGCTTTATACCAGTACTGAAGTAAAGCACAATTGAACGGATAGTTATGGGCATCAAAGGTCCAAACTGTTGACTCTATTGTTAAATCGAAAGCACAGGTACTTTTAGAGAATGATTTATTGGGAACTGTAGTCTAATACCAAGTTTAATGTGGGGAAAACTGTTTTGGTGTCGAAAGTGAGGTTCTACTATTATAGGTATTTGACCATTTTTTGACCAAATTGCCCTTCAGGTTCGACCGATGTCCAACTCAGTTCAATGCTAAAACTGACCTTCTTGAACCTAAAAAGACCCATCTCCTGCAGTAGCTCCGTACAGCAGTTAGTGGAGGAAAAGTGGTGAGCAAAAAGGTTGCGAACCCAATAAATCCAGAAAAAAACGATGAAACTCATCAAAAGAACTAACCATCACTCTCTGGTTGCCCACACCATGTCTTAGCATAAACTTTTAGATCCGAGTATGGACTCAAACTCGCAAACGTCAGCTATGGAGTCGAACTCATCTCCTCCATAATGCCTATCAAGTTCGACTCTAAAACTGACCTTTACATACTCATCTCCTCAAAAGTGCCCCCAAGGCTTGACAGAAAAACCATGCAGTATGTACAACAGGGGCATTTAGATCTTTTTACAATGACAATGGCTATAATATTAATACCTCATAAAAAGGGGTCAAAAAGGTTTTTCACTTTTTTTAATTTTTTTTTACTAAATTAGGGGAAGAGTGGGGAGGGGGGGCTGGGGGAGATTTCTAAACTATTACAATAATTTAGGAGAAGGGGAAGTTTCGAACTGTGACGCATGGGTAGAAACCTATCCACTAGGATACTAGACCACATGCAAAAATAGGATTTTCACTTATTTAACTAGGTCATTTGAAAAATAACCCCATGATTTATTGGTAGAGGTCCAAGTCATATGAAATAATACAAGAAATCTACATTAAGCATTTTGTAGACAACAATCAAAACATGTAAGTAAGAAAATACATAGAAACAAAGATATGCCTGACAGGTTTACCTTCAGCCGACTGAATATTGCAACTGAATTGTTCCATGTTCCATCAATCAAAATGAAATTCAGAGTCCTATCTTCATCTGTCTGCGCATAGTCAAACTGAAATTGACCACCATGGTAAACTTGAAGAGATTATAACATATTTCTTACAAAGAAACCTGATGCCTAAACATTATTCTTGCTAGTGTGGCGATCTATCAACACAGTATCTAGGAGACAACGAACACTTATAATTGAACCACGGGTGTGTTTGGGAGTGCTTTGGAAATGAAAAGTGCACTTTCAGATAACCAAAATTAACTATTTAGTGTTTATCTGAAGTAGATAAAAGCATGTTTGGGCTTAGAGAAACCCTTTTAGTGCTTCCTAGAGCACTTGATAGGTGCTTCAGCAGGAAATGCTGTCAGATGAATAATGTAGGAAAAACATGAATTTATATAATACAAAATGCCTAATAAAAAGACCACTAAGAAGAGAACTACTTAGCTAAAAAAGAAGAAAAAAAGCTTCATGCAGAAGCCCTCCCAACATTGCTCTAAAACAATATTACCTTAGTATCTGTTGCTTCCAGATATGGTGACGGTTCTTGGCCAAAGACATCCTCAACTGATTTTAACACTCCATTTTTGTTGGGATACAGGCACCAAGTATTGCTTTTTCCTGTATTTAATGTAAATCCCAAAATGATGTTAATGAGTCAAAAGGTTTAATATCCATAAAATAAACTAGGGAAAATATACAGAACTGCCAGATCGAACTGCTCAAATTAATACTGGCAACTTAAATTTATCAACATAGGTACTAATACCAGTAGTTTGTTTCAATATGCAGTTACAGAATCTACTGCAAAAGCCAAAGGCTACAAACAATAAAAACATAAAGCACCCCTTTTATCGCAGTCAACACACACGGGAACCAAAGTGGGTTTTCGTAACAATAGGGAAAGAGTATCATAAAGAAAAGTTTAATGATTTAAAGTAACAATGCATTAATCACATTAGGATGGTCAACTTGACATTTACAGGCAGCATCAGTTTTGAACTTCTTTGAAGAGGGAAGAAAATCAAATAAACCTGCAAGCTTCAATGCATTCCACATTATTTCTTCATGTTCGGAAATGCCAAAGAGGCACAAAGTTGCAGCCTCAGTGCCAAATACTTGCCATAACAACTTTCCAGTGTTGTTCTGTCGCAAGAAATCCTGCAACATCGACGATTGCAAATTTAAATATGTTTTGAAAACTGTAAATAAGTATCAAACTGATTCATAAATGAGCAGTAGAAAACCTTGGGATGCATATATAACCAGAACCGCATTCTATTCCATAGAGTGCATTGTGTGACTCTAGAACACATACAATCTTCTTCGGAAGGAAGCCAGCACTACATAGTGATAATAAGTCTTATAAGCGACGATGAACATGATTTAAAGATATTAAGCAGTAAAAGGGCATATTGGTCTCTTCTAGGATGCACATGCTTCAACATTACCTTACCAAGAGGAAGAAGGTAAACCTGATGAAAGTGCAAAATTGTTTTAACAAAATAACCAAATACCTTTTGACAAAGGTAGCCCCTACTTCCGAGCAAACGACATGCTATTTGTCGAGCTGAAAAGAATTGGAGCTTTTGTTCAGAATCACCTAAAGCCTGATATGTTTTTCGGTGTTTTCTATCCTCTTGCACTTTGAAATCTCCCTGAAAAGTAAGGTATCAAGTTATCAACAACCTACCTTAGAGCCAATTTATCAACCACTCCGATAGTACAATCCGAAAAGAACAGAGAAAAACTTCATCTGAGCTACACATTTCATAGAATATAAGTCTACCCAAGTAAATATTTGTTACATCAAACACCCTAATCACCCAATAACCTAAGCTCATAATATTACAGTGTTTCTTATAGATGCTGATAAACCTCCATGGTAAATAGATTACACAAAATGTGAAAGTTTCCTCCCATCCGGCTCAAGTAGTTACACCAAATAAAGATAAAGAGAGGGGTTCCCACTTTAAAATTCTATAAAACCACAACTACTCCTTACTCAAGTTCCCAAAGAAGATCAAGCAACATTTCATTGATTCATGCTTCGTTTTATTAGATTTTCTGAATTCTTTATTCAATTTTGATAGAAAATAAATGAAATGTGAAATTCTTGAGTAGTCTACTTCTCTTCGAATGATGAATCCCCTTACGTTAAAGTAAAGGAGTCCTTTAAAATTCATAAGGGATTTACTTGTCTATGTATAAATACATAACATTGAAACAAAATTTACTCCAAATATTCATACAGAAGACAAAAGGGATAATAATTTGATCAAATGTCATATGATATACCTGAAGTTTGCCACGACTACCACCAAAGCTCATCTGGGTATCAATATCTTTCTCCAAAGCCTTCAAATCCTCGACAATTTTGGTAACCATGGCGGGAACTGGAGACACGGTGCCCCAACCCTGCCATTCCTGCAGTGTGATAGCGCCTTCATGAACGCCGCTTGTACGAGCTTCTCGTGGGGACGACCCAGAAATTGAACATGAAAAGGGTCTGTGGAGAGTTGTGGGTTTGAAGTCCATAAGGGTTTTGGTGGAGAAGGCGATACAAGGAGAGCATTTCAATATTAAAGCCCTTGAGGGCGACGCCATGGTCTTCTACTTCGCTGCTTCTGGGGAACCAGGATCCTCGCTGGATCCATTCCCTAGGATAATAGGGATCACGCAATCGTGTCCGTTCATCGTATATCGTGCGGTCAGTTTTCGTTAGGTACTATTTATATTTGAATTTTAAATTTTAAATTTTAAATTTTAAATAATTTCTGACTGGACGATATACGGTGAACGAACACGATTGCATGATCCCTAAGATCCTAAGGAATGGATCCGGCGAGCATCCTAGTTCCACAGAAGCAGCAAAGTACACCATGGTGTCGCTCTTAAGGGCTTTAATATTGAAAGTGGCTAACTCGAGACCAAGACAGTCACTTTCGAGCTGTTTTTCGGCCAAATCACGGCCATTTAACCATAAAAAAAGGTACCATTCTCTTCGTCTCGTCGAGAAGTATGATTTTCGTTTTTGAATCACTTGATTTCGTTGAGTATTGAAGAAGTTATAACGTTTAAAGTTTACCTAGTTTCCAGCGAGTTTTCAAGTTTTCACTCGGACCAGTCAACTTTGAGGCTATTTTCCGGCCATCTCCGGCAACCATTGGGCTTTGAAATAGGTATAATCTTATTCTACACTTTCCTATCTTCATTTTGATATATTATGGGTCGAATTTGGTTAAGAAACGATTGAGTTACGAAGCTTTGAAAATTGCCCAAACTTCCGGTCAAGAGCTTCGGGACACTTAATAGAGTTTTTAACGGAAGGACCAAAATGATGGATGGTGGACAATCTCAGGGACCACTTTTATCGATTTGGAATCTCAGGAACCAAAGTGATGAGTTATGCAAATCTCAAAAACCATTTTGGCGATTTAGCATTTTATATTTTCGTTAAGTAAAACATAAGATCAAGGGAGTGTATTTTGTATATATAATAAATTTTATAATAAGTTTTTTTTTGAAATGTATCTTGCGCGACGCCACAATGGGATCGTTGCACAAACAATTTATTATAATAAATTTTTTCTTTTAAGAACGTCTTGCGCAACACCACAATAGAATCGTTGCGCAAACACCCATAGCGCAACGCATCGCGTAATTTGTTAAAATTTTGGCGCTTTAATTCGACAATATGGGCGGTTTCTTTAAAATTTTTCCAATTGGAAAAAATGGGCGCCAGTTGAATATCAAAGTGCGCAACGAACGAGACTACAAAATAATAAGAATATTATTAAACAAACGAGAATGCCGGAATGGCTACAAAACCCTCAGAGGCTACATTATGACCAGCATTTCTCTAATGAATAACAAAGCACCCTATTTATAATAAACTAACCCTAATTTCTAACAAAACCTAATTCTAACAGGTTAAGCCCAGAAAACCAAACATTCAAATAAACCAAAATACCAATATTTTCCAACACCCCCCGTCAAACTCATGGCGGTATACGACATGAGTTTGCAAACAAGCAGATGCAGACTGGCTCCGTTAGGCGGACAGACAAACATGCAGGCTGGCGAACTGGCAAACTGATTCTTGATTCTTGCTGGCAAACTAATTATGGTTTAAACTGGCTAGTGTTAAGAGTATGGAAAGAACCTGTCATTAAACGGATGAGATTTTCATATCCCAATTGTAGCAAAGAACGAACAAACACAAATATTATCACTCGTGTGGCCCAAACACAAACTTAGGCCTTGTTTAGCAGCTCGGACTGTACTGATTATTTCTGTCGGATAAGATAAATAGCCACCAGATAGTACTGACTAAATTAATCGAGCGTTTGATGCAGTATTGGATTAATAACCGTATTATTTATATTGTGTTTGGTACTATACTGGATATGAGGAATTCAAACAAAATCTTCCTTTATTTAAATCAAACTTAAAATAAAATTAAAAAAAAAAAAAAAATCATCACTTTTGTTCCCCAGATCTCTCCGCCGCACCCCCCCCAAACCCCCTCAATCTCTCTCCCTTCTTCTTCTTCCCTTGCAATTTCAGTCAAGAACCTCTGCAAATACACCATGTTTCTTTGCAAGACCCAGTTGCAGAAGAAATGAAATCATCTCTTTTGTTCCCCAGATCTCTCCGCCTCACCCCCCAAACTCCGTCCAGCTCTCTCCCTTCTTCTTCTTCCTTTGCAATTTCAGTCAAGAATCTCTCCCCAGTTGCAGAAGAAGCCGAGAGGAAGACGTGTGACGGCCAGGACTCAGAGCCTTCGACGTGCGAAGGCCAGGCCTCGGGGCTCTTGTAGCAGAGGAAGACGTGGCGGCAGTAGGCGTTGACGGTGCCGACAAGAATGACGATGCGGAGAACGACGACGGCGAGAGGAGGTGTCGTGGAGAACAAAGTGCGAGAGAGAGGGAAGGGAACCGGACTAATAATCCACTCCTTTTGGAAGAGTTTATTATGCAAGTGTATACCCTACTAAATAAGCAGACTGACTAAATTAATCCAGTGACTATTTAATACGGGAGGGCACCAAATAACAATCTCGGTATAATTAGTTATATCTGATGCTCTACGGTGTGTCAAACGAGGCCTTAATCTTGTTTTAGCGTTTGGCAGTGTGGCAACGAACGAACAGCCAATATATATATATATATATATATATATATATATATATATATATATATATATATAGGGTAAACTGCCAATTTAGTCCCTGAATTATCACCTTAGTGAAAATTAGGTCCCTAAACTATTTTTTCAGAAAAATTAGTCCCTGAATTATAAAAATCTGCCAATTACATCCCTAATGTTATATTCGAAGCTACTATATTCAATTTTCCACCAATTTAAGTCACATTACTTGCATGTGATACACATTGGAGGGTAGATTGATACTTTTCATAAAGAAATAGTGTATAGAGTTAACTTTGGAGGATAAATTGGTAGTTTTTCATAAAGAAATAGTGTAAGTTAACTTTTGAGGGTAAATTAGACATTAAATTAGCAACCTATATGAAATGTTAAAGGCATATAAACAAGAAAATGATGGTATTACACTCTAAAGTGTGTCAAGTGACTTAAGTTGATGAAAAATTGGATAAAATAGCTTTGAATATAATAGTAGGGATGAAATTAGCAATTTCTAATGCATTTAGGGACTTATTTTACCGAAAAAATAATTCAGGGACCTAATTTTCACTGAGGTAATAGTTCAGGGACTAAATCAGCACTTCACCCATATATATATATATATATATATATATTTTTTTTTTTTCTCTTTCTTATTTTCTTTTCCTTTTCCTTTTTTTCTTTTGTTTTCTCCTGCCTTTTAACTTCTCTTTCTGGGCAGTGTTCTCCAGAGAAAACAAGTCCAAGTGCGGGTCCAAGTTGCAGACAGACTTCAAGGGGAGACGAACTTGATCCGAGTGGTTCTTGGATCTGGGCTTCGTCGGAAGGCGGCGGCGTAGCCATGACTGGGTATAGGGAGTGCAGCAGATTCGAATGGAGGTGTGCAGATGTCGGGTACGAGGAGGAGGACCAAGGCAGCTGCAAGCGGCTGATGAGGATGAGGGACCAAGGTCAGATGGATTGATGGTGGTGCAGCAGGCGAGCAGATGGGGTCTGTGCCAAGGTATTAAATATCGGTAATATCGGAAATATCGGTAGTCCAAAAACACGGAAATATCGATGGAAATATCGGGATAATATCGATATCGATAAAAATTATATGGAAACCACGGAAATTGTAAGAAAAACTTGGAAATTTTTATTGAAACTTTGCAGGATGTTTATTTAGTCAATTATCTATTAGTTTATCACAAAAAATTGGAAGGAAATGCATTGCATGATGGATTTAACATTTTCAAGTTGATTATATAGCGAGCTGACAAACATTGTGAGTGTAGAAAATATGTAGTAATTAATGAAAGAAGTTTAAACACACCATAATCATTTATATATAATGAATTAGTACAATATTTTACACTTTATACATTGCATGATAAGATACATGAGTGACTTAGTACCACATAGAGTTCCTATGAGGTTCAAATTTTTCACTATCTTCATCATCTCTATGTGTAGAGTGAGTGTATTGTGAAGAGTAGTTATCAAATGATAAATCCCCAAAATAGTTTTGCATGTAATTGTTAACATGCCACCCATATGGATCCGAGATTGGTTGACGTTGTCCATAAGCAAAATCATTTGAAGATTGAGTCTCGGATTCTTTCCATGAGTCCCTCGATTCCATCCCAACAGGAATGGGATATGAAGGGTAGGGAAATGGTTGGTTATGAGTATAACCATAGTTACTACTTCTCACTCCAACAGAGTCCGAAGTTCTAGATAACGAGTCATCTTCTTGACTTGACAAAATCCCCTTGCCTCTTTCTCTACGAGTATAGTCCTTCCCTATGACACCAATTCCTGGTCCTGCCCGCCTACTGCCATGGTCATCATCTTGTGTTGCATGTGTGAAGTTTGCCTCACCAGTGAAGGGGCTCATAAATCCGGGAGGTGGTCCATAATAGTTTCCATATCCACCACCACTACCTCCAGCTCCACTATATCCATCATCATTCCCACCTCCGGTGGTAGGTGAGTCTCCGGATCTTGTACTAGAGCTATCATTAGTATCAGCACGATGTTGTGGTTGTGTAGTATTGGAAGAAGGTGGAATTCCAGTGTTTCTTGGTGTTGGGCGCAAAAGTTCTTCCAAAGAGTCAGCGCTGCTAGATCCCACCTCCTCCTCTAATACTCTTTCTACATTTATCCCTTCATTACGTGCTTCTTCAGCAACTCTGGGAGCTGGGTTGCCTTCATCATCATCTAAATGAAGAGGTCTAATCCACTGATAAAGTTGGTTACCCTCTGTATCATCATCTTCAGCAACAATATCAAACACATCTAGTGGGTCACCACGGTCGACATGATCTATTTCTGCTTCCTTATCTCGAACTTGAAGCTTCATGTTGTAGTAGCAATAAACTAATTTTTCCAACCTACTATGAGCCAACCTATTTCTTTGCTTTGTGTGTATGAGTGCAAATGTGCTCCAATTTCTTTCACAAGCAGATGAGGAAGCTGTTTGTGATAATACTTTGATTGCTAACTTTCTCACAGTTGGTGCATCGGTCCCATACATAATCCACCATTCAGCTACAATGAAAAACAATGTTGATAAGCCTAATAACTCCAACAAATTCTATTATAAACTTATAGTGAAATATGTTTACACTCACTAGGAGACATTTTTGTTCGAGCAGCAACCGATGTTGGTTCTCCAAAAGTTCTTCTTGCATCTTTAAACCATGTTAGCTGCATTCAATAAATCGTGTTAGTTTAATCCAACAATGTAATTATTATAATTTAAGTAATTGTGTACCTCATTTCCAAATTGGCCAACTTTTGGTGATGCAGGGTCCAATTTAGAGTATACATTATGTACAGCACGTATAAGGGCACCATCATCTCCAACACCGGGTCTGTATTGGTATCGAGGATTCAAATAATATGTTGTTCAAAGAAACACATACGCTAATAAGAGAAATAATACTTATGCAACTAAAGAAATGAATTGCAAATTATGACATAATTTATACCTGCTGCATGCAAATCATGGTATAATGTTTTATACCATCGGTCATCAATTATCTTTATGACCCACCTTGCACCAGGTTTTCTTTCCAATTCCTCCTTCACTACACGCATCAACTCATATATTGCCCCCATAGTAGGATACACTTCTGTGTCAACAATCCGTAAAACTTTGTAAAGAGGTTCAAACACTTGGCACACATATTCTGATTGAGTCCAAAAAGCATGATCAAGCACTATACTTTCCACCATACGACCTGCATTTGAGCGGCTCAAATTGTGGTTGGCCCAATCTTCACTAGTGAATAATTGCTTCAACCCTGCTTTCTTCTTAAGTAGGCTGTCTAATGCAATATAGTTGGTGGCGAATCGAGTGGTAGCTGGACGAATAATTTCTCCTTTGCAAAATTCACGCATCTTTGCCAACAACCAACCGTGGTTGTAAATATAATTTGTGATCGTTCTAGCTCTTTTTACAACATTAGCAATATTCTCTCTCTTCCCCATTGCCTCAAACATGAGATCAATACAATGTGCTGCACATGATGTCCAAAACACATTATGATGCTTCATTAACTTTTTTCCAGCTTTAACAAATGCAGAACCGTTGTCGGTCACGACTTGGACAACATTATGCTCTCCCACCTCCATGATTACATCCCTCAATAACTTGTAAATATACTTGTAGTTCTTTATATGGTCTGAAGCATCAACGGACTTCAAAAAAATTGTCTTTCCCTTGGAGTATACCATGAAGTTTATGATAGACAATCTGGTTGGGCCAGTCCATCCGTCACACATGATTGTGCAACCATTAGTTTCCCACTTTGACCTCAACTTGTTAACATACTCGCCAATGTCTTTATGCTCCATTTCCAAATATTTGTTTCTTACCTCATAGGGAGTGGGAGGTTGTACTCCAACACCGGCCTGTTGACATCCCAATACCATATTTTTGAAATGATGTGATGATGCCTTCTCAGCAGGGACATTTTCATAGATAAAGAACTTGCTAATTAGACGTCCCATTCCCTCCTTCACATTACCTCCCTTGAAATAACTCCAAACACTCTTTTGACGTGCTTTGGATGAGTTATATAAACTTGGGACTATTGGTGGTGTTGGTTGTGATTCTCTAACACTTGCTCCCCGTCTCATTTGTGCACCACCACTTGTCCCGGAACCTTGTCCTCTATTAGGAATTTTATGAAGGTGTTCTCTTTCCCAGGCTGACTGTTTGGAGGCACGTAATGCTTGTTTGAAACTGCGCCGTTCTTCAGGTCCCATGTCATCATCACATTCGTCCTCATCGTCATCATCATCACTGTCAACCGCTTGGCCAATGCCTTCTCCTCGTAGCCCAGCTCGAATATTTTCCATTCCATATGTTTTCTTTTCCTTCTGGTGTTTTTTATTTTTTAATAATGTGGTGATGAATGCCTTCACTTCTGGGGGGACACTATCGCATCGTTGGACATTATGTCCTGGATCTAATCCACTAAGATGGTGCTTAAGTCGTGTCACTCCGCCACTCTTCATTACATGACCACAATATTTGCAAATTGTGCCATGTTTGTTTCCGTCTATTGGGTCTCCATGTTCCCAAGCTGGATCACGTTTAGACATCTTAAACGTACCTGTATTTATTTTGCATGGAAATTAGGCAATTATTTTTTGGCCAAAAAATATAGTAGTGACGGTTATATAAGAGAACCTAAATAATAAAGTTATTCTACAAAAGAATTAAATAGGAAGTAAAGAAAATGATTGTAAGAATTTAAGTAATTATAAAAATAATATGGAATAATAAAACCTAATATTAATGAATAATAACCAGTTTGATAATAAAATAATAAATAACATTAAACATATTAAAATTATCCTAGGGAATAATTATACAACATTACTTAATTACTTCAAAAAATTAACATATTATTTGGTTCTTAGATCACATGCACGGGTCCACACAAATTTTTTTGTATAATTAACCTCCTTAGATATGTACATTATCTATATATCCAACTTAACTAGTGTTTGTATTATACATTATTACAAATTGTTAAGAATTAATAAAGTGTTCTAGACAAACTTCTTTCTTTTTTAGTGTTTTAAAACCTTTTTTTTTTTTTTTTTTTGTTTTTTGAGAAAAGTGTTTTAAAACTTTTTAAAATTGTTTCTTCTTTCCTTTTATTTTCCTTGCCGTTTCTTTTATATTCTTTGAAAATGGAGACTAAAAGGATTGATTATAGACCCTTTTCGTGGGAGGTATGTAGAAATTGTTTAATCAAAATGGATAATCAGGAGCAAACGAGCTCGAACAAAGCCATAAACCAAAGTTAGTAAATGTTTTGCCCCTCTTTTGGTGTTGGAAAGTTCATTTACGATAGTGTGAGGATGTGAAAATTAAAGAATCTCATGCATGGGTCCACACAAATTTTTTTGTTGTTGTATAAATTACAATAATATAAATGTAAGTTTGTAAACTTACCTTAAATGTAACAAATCTGGAACTTTCGATGTCGTACGTAGCAGCAGTAAAACCTCGACGATCCTCTGCAGCTTGCCGTCTGTGAATAAATGAGAGAGAAAAGGTTCTGGAAAGGCTCTGAAAGGGCTAAGGGAAGAAGAAGAAACGGAAATGTGTAATATAGGTTTTTCAATTTTCGAAGGGTCAAAATATGTGTGATGATCTGATACTCCACATTTGGGACGCACACGGTTTTGAACTTTTGGCACTGTTTTTTTTACACACACACATGGGTTTGGCAGTGTATATTCACATTTCACATGTGATTTGACGGTTTGGTTCAGTTTCAGTGGGTTTTCTTTGGATTTATTTGCAAAATTATTGGCACACACTCACACAAACCTAACATCTCACAGTCACAGGCACATTATTTTCACATCTTTTCACCTCTGGGTGCAAAATTATTTTCACCTATTTTCACCTCTGCAACACTCTGCAGTCACGGGTGCAAAATTATTTTCACATCTTTTCACGAGTGCAAAATTATTTTCACCTCTGCAAGTTGCAGCAACACACACACACACGATGCAACACGCACATGCAACACGCACACGCCAACACGCAAGACGCACACACGGACACGCAACAAGCACACACGCACACGCACACACGCATACCCACCCAGAAGCCTTTCTGGATCCTTCTCTCTCTCCCTCGGTCTCTCCGTCTCCTTCTCGCCCTCGGTCTCTCCGTCTCCTTCACACGCACACGGAACCCTTCTCTGCCTCGGTCTCTCCGTCTCCGTCTCTCCCTCGGTCTCTCCGTCTCCTTCTCTCCCTCGGTCCAGTCTCCTTCTCTCCCTCAAATCTCGATCTCGATCTGGATCCTTCCCTCAGTCTCTCCATCCTTCTTCTTCTCCCTTAGTCTCTCGAACTCGATCCTTCTCCAGTTCTCCCCCAATCTCTTCTCTGCAACTCCGCCGAGCACCATCACCACCTCCCTCCCCATCTCTTCTCTGCAACTCCGCCGCCTCCCCCCATCTCTTCTCTGCAACTCCGCCGAGCACCATCACCACCTCCCCCCCCCCATCTCTTCTCTGCAACTCCGCCGCCTCCCCCCATCTCTTCTCTGCAACTCCGCCGAGCACCATCACCACCTCCCCCCCATCTCTTCTCTGCAACTCTGCCGCCTCCCCCCCATCTCTTCTCTGCAACTCCGTCAAGCACCATCACCACCTCCCCCCCATCTCTTCTCTGCAACTCCGCTGAGTTACCTGTGGTTTCCTCCTCCCTTTCTCACCTCCCGGCGGCGGCGACGACGAATATTAGCGATAATATCGCTAATATCACGATATTATCGCTAATATCGCGATATTATCGGGATATTTTAAAGATATTTTAATTTTGCTCCAAAAAATATCGGCCGGTCAAAAAAACGATATTATCGGCGAAATATCGCCGATAATATCGATTTTTTAGACTGTGATAGTGACTTTATCGTTTCTTTTTTTTTTTTCAATGTTATTTTGGTCTAATTTATTTTTTATTTTTTGGAGCTTTAAAGTTACCTATACTAAAATTCTGAATCGGCCGCTGAACATAACCTCGAAGAAGTCTCCTTTCCTATCTTTTATCTGATCATTTTGAGACCTCCGACACCATTCTTCTTCGCTCCTCTGCTCTCTCTCCGTTTCGGTACACTCCCCTGTAAATTCCGTCCTCTGCAGACAGAGATTCTGAGACAGAAAACCTCAATTTCTTCGCAGCAGTACTTTCAGGAAATGTTGGTTCAGAGGAGAGTGATGACGTGGCGGTCGGTGGCCAAGTCTCTCAAACACTTGTCGCCGACGCGTCGCTTTTCACGTTCACGACTCTCTTTGTTCTCAAGCTCCACCGTTCCGTCCACTATCCTTGGTGGTTCGTAATTTTCTATTCCCTCTGCTTTTTAGTTGCCTGTTGTTTGGTTGCCGAGAAACTGAGAAAATAATAGGGGAAAAACGGAATCTTTCATATGCGTTTGAATTTTTTATTACCTGAGAGAGTATTAGATACTGTAGTTTTTTTTTCGATTTTTACTGCCTTGTTCTCGCAAACTAAAGGTACCCATTTGTGAGTTTGTGAAGTTTTTACATTTGTGGGTTCAAATTTCTTTGTTTAGAGAGTGAATTGCTGAGTATCCCCCTCAATTTTCCAGTAAAAAACTTGTGGGTTCTGCTTATTAATTTAAAAAGTTTCCTTCTTGGGCTCGTAGTTGATTCTATTGGGCATGCATTTTCAGTGATCGTGGAAGTTTCTTGCTCGAGATCTTTGGATTTTATGTGATGTTTTTAGTTAGTTTTTGTTATGTTCTCTGTTTCAAGTTCTTATGTGCACCACAATGTTTCGGTATCGGAAATTTCGATGCTCAATGATTCCATTTTGCAAGATAGTTCAAACTGACCAATGCACTGCCAAATCTATAAAAAACAGAGTTGAAAACATACCAATTTAATTAAGAACTTAACCTCATTGTTTCCATGGTTTTACTGGCGGCTGCGTTTGCATTGTAGTAGCAGCTGATTAGTGAAGATTGTAAAAGAACCTTTTGAGGCTGTCACATGTAAGAAAACTGCATGATGGTTTAGGTTTTGTTACTTGTAATTGTCTCGAGGGTTCTGAATATCTTTGATGAAGCATAACTTTCTTTCAACCTCCAAATTTCAGCTGACTTTTTCGGGATTGATTGAATATATAGTGTTCTGTTTTCATAAAACTGCAGGATCATATTTTCCCCTCTCTGGCTGCTCCATGTAGTTGTAGCACGAGGCAGATTTTCGTTACCTGCTCCAAACCTGCCTAATGATCGCAATGTATGAGATTGTATTTCCATTTGTCCCCACTGCGTGTTATCATTTTTCCATAGACAATCCAATTTATTTATTTATGTTTCAAGTTGAGCAACAAAAAAGTAAATATTTCTTTCTTATGGGCAGTGGGCACCTTTTCATGCTGTCATGGCGACGCCGTTGCTTGTCGCATTTGAACTAACGCTTTGTGTATACCTTCAGAGCAGATATGGTATACATGCAACATACTTAATGACAAGGATCACTGAAATCATGTTCTTTATCTATAACGTGTTTACTTTTTGGTTGGTCGATAAATGAATTATCAAACAGTCACTTATGATTACTTCTTGGTGAACTATAATGTGTGCAGTTGTGAGCTTGAAGATTGTCTTTGCGCCCTTGTTGGCTTTTGAACTACAATTCTATTTGATAAGGTCAGGTATCTCTATTCTTCCAATCATATTTCCAAACTTTCTTAATGTTTTTTTCTTTAGGAGGGTTCAAAGTTCCCAGAGCTCGACATGTTCAAAGACGTTTATGTTCGACCCAGCGATGAGAGCAGCTCCATGTAAGTATATGTAATTATTATTATTCTTATATTTATGAATCGTTCAAATATTATTTATATTTTGTTATTAAACATTATATGTTTTTTTTTTAATTATTACAGGCTGCTATGGTGGAAAAGTGCACTGCTGTTCTCCAATAAGAAGCAACATCGCAGCTTCCCCCGGAGATCCCGATCGAGGACGTCACTGTACTCGAGGATGCAGGCCTTTAGATCCTGACTGAGGTCCTGAATCAGAAGTTCGGTCGTTGTCATGGCAAGGTTGTTCGGTGTATGGGGAAGGCGCGGGTTCGTGAGACGGGTGCCTCCTATTCCAGATCAACCACAGGACAGGTTAACGCCCTGAAGGAGGAAGTGACAACCCTAAAAGGTCAGCTTGCGGCCTAGGGCGAGTAGATGAGTATGATTGTACGAGCCTTACAGATGTCCGGCCTCTAAATCCCGTTGCCAGCACCTGATCTTGCTCTACCTTCGACCTCCCAGCCACTTCGCTCAGCTAATACCCAGTAGCCTGATGTATCAAACCTAGAAGACTACTTGTTATAGTTTTTTCTGTTTTGTTTGGACATTTTGTATGTGTTGTAGGCTTATTTGATTGAACGATCTAGGGTTTAGAGAGAGAGATGGGGCCAACCACTTTAGAGAAAAGAGATATTGATTTAATTGTGAAATGTGTCTGATTCACCTCATTGTGCCTTTATTTATAGTAGCAGGAAGGGTAAAATCTTTCCCTTTAGGATTACAACATTTAATAAGTAATCTACTCCTAATAGGAATATAAGATACATTCCCATATTCTCTAGGATTTACACAATCACATTCCTATTCTAAATATGAGTGCAACACTCCCCATTGAGTGTGTAAATACTCAACGAACCATCGCATCAGATCTTCGGCAGATAAGGTAGAATAGTTTGATGAAGTCATCGGCACAACGGGTGATCACGAGTCTCAAATTTAATATGAAGTATGCATTTGCAAAAACTCACAAAAACCTTGCTATGGTAAAACCCAAGATAAGCAAAACTCATAGACTAAGGAGAAAAGTAAGAAAATATGCATAATGTCTAAAACGATCGTCAAACTGGACGGAGGTAGTGAACTCAACGGAGTATGATCATCCAAGGATGGGTGCCTCGTTAAAACCTAGTTAGGTAGCAAAAACCCAGTGGTAAAAATGCTTATAATCGTCGGGAAAAAGAGTACATTAAGATCATGTGAGTATGCTTCTAGATACTCCCCCTGAGTTAGACATTACTTCTAAATAAGAGAACTACAAGCGATTCAACTCAGATAATTTACGCATACCGATTCCTTGGACGAGCTTCTGAAATGTAGACTTGAGTAATGACTTGATGAAGAGATCGGCCAGGTTGTCCTGGGAACGGATTTGCTTGACTTCAATGTTCTGATGTTGCTGCTGTTGGTGTGAGTAAAAGAACTTCGGCGCTATGTGCTTGGTATTGTCTCCCTTGATGTATCCCTTCTTCAGCTGCTCGATACATGCTGCATTGTCTTTAAAGATCGTCGTAGGAAGGTTAACGACTGATGTAAGACCACTAGTGCTTCGAATATGTTCCATAACTTCTCTCAGCCAAAAACATTCACGCGATGCTTCATGCAAGGTGAGAATCATGGTTAGGCGAAGTTGCAACTAGCGTTTGGTTGGTAGACCTCCAAGATATAGCGGTGTCTCCAACGGTAAAGACATAGTCCGTTTGAGAACGTGCTATATGTGGGTCAGACAGATATCCAGCATCTGCGTAACCAATAAGGTGAGAATCAATCTGAGAACCATAGGGGGCGGCAACATTTGGAGATTCGTGGGTATAGAACAAGCCCAAATCCATAGTACCCTTTAGGTAGCGGAAAATGTCTTTAACACTATTCCAGTGTCTGCGTGCGTGCGCATTGTTGTATCTAGCTAATAGATTCACAGCGAATGAGATGTTGGGTTTAGTGCACTGAACCAAGTACAATAAAGCCCCTATTGCACTTAGGTAAGGAACTTCGGGTTCCAAAATCTCTTCTTCATCCTCCTTTGGACGGAAGGGATCTCGTTTAGCATCTAGAGTCCGAACGACCATGGGTATACTCGAAGGCTTCGCTTTATCCTCATTAAAATGACGCAACACCTTTTAGGTGTAGTTCGATTGATTTACTAGAATTCCATCCGAACAGTGCTCGATTTCCAGGCCGAGACAATATCGAGTTTTCCCAAGATCCTTCATCTCAAATTCTGATTTCAAGTGTGCAACAATTTCCTCAAGCTCTGCGGGAGTCCTAATGAGGTCCATGTCATCGACATAAACTGCAACGATTGCAAATCCGGAATGTGACTTCTTTATGAACACGCATGGGCATAGTTCGTTGTTTACATAACCCTGACTTGTCAAATATTCACTCAGATGGTTATACCATATCCGCTCGGATTGTTTCAATCCGTAGAGTGACCTTCTCAACCTAATTGAGAGAGTGTTCCATGGTCTAGAACTATTTGAACCAGTCAATGGAAGTCCTTCTGGAACTTTCATGTAAATTTTCGTATCTAGATCCCCATAGAGATACGCGGTTACCACGTCCATAAGCTGCATATTCAATTTTTCAGAAACTACCAAACTGATTAGGTAGCGGAATGTTATAACGTCCATTACGGGAGAATACGTCTCCTCGTAATCAATCCCTGGGCGCTGAGAGAAGCCTTGCGCTACGGGGCGTGCTTTGTACCGCACTATTTCATTCTTCTCATTACGCTTCCTCACGAAAACCCACTTGTAGCCAACAGGCTTCACGCGTGGTGGTGTAGGAACAATAAGTCCAAACACTTTACGTTTCACGAGCGAATCGAGTTTGACCTAAATTGCTTGTTTCCAGTTTAACCAATTGGTTCTACGTCGGCACTTATCGACGGAACGTGGTTCAATGTCATCGCTAAGTATGATGTCAGTAGCTACCGAGTACGCGAATGCATCGTCGACGATCATCTCATTCCTATTCCAAACCTCATCCAATACTGTGTAGTGGACCGAAATCTCGTGATTCTCGGGAGGCCGGCATGTTTCATCTGAAGCATCACCGTAATCTAGAATAACCTCATGCGTTGGAACGGATGAGTGAGCGATGGTTTGATTCAAACTAAGGTCACTAGTTGGTGCCATTTTCCTATTCTGGGGTTGTGAATAATTTGAACTAAGGGGGCCACGCTTCAGGGTCGGAGCAGATGATTGGCTAGCCGCCAATGTACCTTGCCGCGTGGAAGTTGCGACCTCCCTACCCGACATTCCCAGGCGGGTTGTTGACGTACGCGGGGTACATCTATCATTGCATGTGTGTTTGCAGCGGGTATATGTGATCTTGTCACCTTAGCTAGATCAGTAAAAGCATCCGGCATGCTTTGAAGATCTATAATTCGTCGCACCTCAGTTTCAGACTGGGCAGTGCAGGGATCTAAATGAGACATAGTGGGAGCATACCACGACAATTCACGGCGTTCTACGGGAACGTTAGCATGCTTATCTCCCCCTAACGACGGGAATACTGTCTCATCAAAGTGACAATCCGCAAAACGTGCAGTAAAGAGATCTCCTGTCAAGGGTTCTAAGTAGCGAACAATTGATGGCGAATCATAACCAACATAGATTCCCATTTTTCTCTGAGGACCCATTTTGGTACGTAGCGGCGGCGCTATTGGCACATAAATGGCGCACCCAAACACTCGTAAAGAGACGTTAGGCTCGTATCCAGTGACCAACTGTAACGGTGAATGTGGTTGAGTAGCGGTGGGCCTCAGACGGACCAACAGAACTGTGTGCAATATTGCATAGCCCTAGACAGATACCGGCAGTTTAGTTCTCATAACTAAAGTCCGAGCTATCAATTGAAGGCGCTTTATGAAAGCTTCTGCCAGGCTGTTTTGGGTTTGAACATGGGGCACATGATGTTCCACATCAATCCCTACTGACATGCAATAATCGTCAAAAGTCTGTGACGTAAAATCTCTAGCGTTATCCAGTCGAATCGACTTAATCATATAATCAAGGTGGTGAGCCCGTAGCTTAATGATTTGAGCTAGGAGTTTAGCAAACGCGGCATTGCATGTGGACAACAGGCAAACATGTGACCATCTTGTCGATGCATCAACCAACACCATAAAATATTTAAATGGTTCGCAGGTTGGTTGGATTGGTCCACAAATGTTCCCTTGAATCCTCTGAAGACCTTTAGGGGGGTCGTGAATAATCTTTGTATGGGAGGGTTGAGTATTCAACTTCCCTAAAGAACACGTTTTGCATGGCGGAACTCCAACATAGGGATGTAACTTATGCCTGTGAGAAGATTTGAGGAAACGGCGCATCATGTCAAGTCCAGGATGTCCCAAACGGTTATGCCAAAGCAACAAAGTGTCCTGGAACTCAGGCATAGGGCCGGCCACACTGTGGGCTTCTATGCCGTGAATGGTTGTGATGTATAACCCACTTGGTAGATGTTCCAACTTCTCGTGAATATGCTTCTGGCCATATTCATATGAAGTGATACAAAGAAATTCAGAACCATTATCTTCAGTGGTTTCAAGATGATATTTATTATCTTGAATATCTCTAAAACTCAGCAACGTTCTTCCGGAACGTGGAGAATAGAGTGCCTCTTTAATGGTTAAGATTGTACCATTAGACAACATAATACGTGCCTTTCCGTATCTTTCAATCAGGTTGGATGGGCCTGAGAAAGTTGTCAAATGAGCTTTCTTGGGTATTAAGTTAGTAAAATAGTGTCGTTCATGCAAGATGGTGTGCGTAGTTGCACTATCTGCCAGACAACTAACTTCCCCACTAGACATACCTAGAAATAAATTGATTGAATTGGTCACATGCATAGATATAAGTCCATTCATTCAATTAAGCAATTCGAGAAAATAATATCCATTCAAATAACAATCCATAACTCAAAACAAACCAAAATCAAACAAATTATTCCAAATACTTAGAAAAATTGTCCAAAATTAAACCATAAACCTAAAACCTAGCAAAATAGGGGGGGTAGGGCCGGCCACTCCTAGAGGGTTCGGCCACTAGGGGTAAACACCCTAAAAACATGTCTAATTTATTCATCCATAGGCGCTGACGCCTCCTGAAAATCGATATCTAGCACATGTCTAGTTCAGTAGAAGCAGCCTAAACGGGAGCTTTGCCCTTATTCTTGAAGTTTGGGACCTTAGAGGCGAGTGGTGGACGTTGCTGGGTTGCAATTCTTCCCTTAGGTTAGGCATTATATTGACCTTGGGCCCGTGGTAGGGCATGCCGCCCATTGCCACGGCCACGATGATTCTTTCGTCGTTTATGGTTGCTAGAATAGGTCGCATGCGCTTCAGGTGCAGCGTTCGAGCCAATCGGTCGAGCTTGATGGTTCTTCATCAAAAGCTGGTTCTGCTTTTCAGCAAGAAGTAAAACATAGATCAAATCCGAAAACTTGGTGAATTTCTGTGCCCTATATTGTTGCTGTAGGACAATATTGGTGGCATAGAAGGTCGAATAGGTCTGCTCCCGGAGATCTGATTTGGTTAGTTCCACTTTGTAGAATTTCAACAAAGAACGGATTCTACAAACTTCAGAGTTGTATTCATTCACAGACTTAAAGTCCTGGAAGCGAAGATGCTGCCAGTCATGTTTTGCTTCAGGCAAATATATGTCTTTCTGGTGATCGAAACGATCGGCCAGAGCAAGCCAGAGAGTGCGTGGGTCCTCCTCAGCGAGATACTCAGTCTGCAGTGCATCATGGATGTGTCTTCAAATGAAGATCATTGCAGTAGCCTTCTGAGCTTCGTCAATAGGTTTGTCGGCGATAGGTGTCTCGATGGTGGCTCTAATGCCATTTGCAGTTAAATAGAGCTTCACGTCTTAAACCCACTTCAGATAGTTTCTTCCGGAGACTTCTAGAGTGGAGAAATCGAGCTTGTTCAAGTTTGACATGTCCCTAAAACGGAAGGAGAAAACGTGATTAGTCATATGGTAAGCCATAGACATATATCGTAGAACATATAGGTTTTATAGATATGTATTGGTTTAATTTATGCATGAAAACTACAGGTTTCATGTGGTATGTTTTGAATGAAAACTTCAGGTTTCAAAGGCACTAAATTTGAAACTACAGGTTCAATTTAGTTTTTATGAACAATTAGTTCATAATGAGAGGTTCCTGCAAGAAACACAGAATGCAATATACTAACTAAGTGTAGTGGATTTGAGGTTCTTTGGGAACTCAAGTGTGAGAGCTTCGTTACTACGAAAGTATGTGACGGTTCAAAGTATAAAAATAAATTATTGAATCGTTAATGTCCAAAAGTGATCTTCAGGTCAATAATTTTGGATTCATTATCAGATTAATGGACTGAAGGTCACTTTTAATTAATTCAATAAATCGGGCCATACGGGGTCAATTGTAGAAGCTAAATAATATTATTGGATAAAAAATATAGCCCCAAAATAATTTGGGCTTACTGCCGTGGGTAAGGGGGCACGAGTTTGGGTGCCTTAAGTATAAGGCGAGGCCCAAAGGACCTCGAATGATGGCTGCAGACCACAGAGGTAAGGGAGGAGCCCCAGTCGCAGCTAGGTTTCAGTTTGGGCCGAAGGGGGTCCACATGAGCAAGCTCAAAAGCTTGCGGGTTTAGCGCGAGAAGCCTAGCATCGAGGGCTGGCTGCATAGGATGCGGGCCGTGGGAAAATCCCAGCCATCTGGGCTGGATTGGATGCAGGCCCGGGCAGGCAGTGAGCCCAGCAACTATAAAGGCTGCGGAATGCATGAGTGGACCTAGTCAATCTGGGTTGGCAGCGTTTTGGGCGTGGGGCTTTAGGCCCTGCTAAGTTGAAATCCAGGCCATGGCCTGGTGTTGTGTCCCAAAATTTTCGAAATTGTTAGGGTTTGACAAACCTTAATATGCTTCTAATTTAATTTTATATATTGACTCACAAATTCCACCTAACAATTTAATTGTGCGATGCATGAAACAAATATATATATTGACAAATATATGAACATATACAATATATATATATATATATATATATATATATATATATATATATATATCGAAAGGAAAATATAAACATAGAGGGGTTCATGCATCATGGGGGATGTTTTCATGCTTCGTGGACATTTCAAATATCTTCTTTTATTTTAAGCGTACCTGATTAGCAGAAAACGAATAAGCCTTTGAATGTGGTGGATGATAGTCTCCTCCTACGATGCGTCAATTCCTTAGCTTCTGACAAGAGCGTGCTGATAAACGTGTTGTAGGCCTATTTGATTGAACGATCTATTGTTTAGAGAGAGAGGGGGGGCCGACCACTTTAGAGAGAAGAGAGATTGATTTAATTGTGAGGTGTGTTTCATTCACCCCATTGTGCCTTTATTTATAGTAGTAGGAAGGGTAAAACATTTCCCTTTAGGATTACAACATTTAATAGGTAATCTACTCCTAATAGGAATATAAGATACATTCCCATATTATCTAGGATTTACACAATCACATTCCTATTCTAATTATGACTGCAACAGTATGTACATTTTCATATATTTTATAATTAAATACTTTTTTTTTGTTTATTAATTATTGTTTAGAATTTAATTACAATATTTATTAAAAATTAAATAAAAAATACTTTTGCCAAAAAAAAAAAAGGGTTTGACGACGAAGAAGTAACACACGTCGCGCAACGCGACGTGTGTTACTTCTTCGTCGTGCAAACCCTATTGTCATTGCCTTGGCGCGACGGTTGGTGCGCGACAAAGGTTTCGTTTGGCTAATTTTGGTGCGACGTTTTTTGACTTTGTGCGACGAAAGACCTATGTCGCGCAAACTATTTTTTGTACTATTGTGAATTAATGTACCTAAAAATCAATACTCAAATGTGTGTTCCAAAATGTATGTAACGAATGCATTATATTGACCAAAATGCATTTTATTGAATCAATGTAACTATATGTTTGTACCGATGGATATACCGAAATATTCAAATGTATTAATGTACCTAAATGAAGAACATACAAAATTGTTATCGAAATATATATTATAAAAAATGAATACTTTGGATGCAGTCCCTAATCCTTAACATTCTTTGATTAAAACCTTAATGATATTCAAAGTTTGATCAAAGTTCCTTGACTTTGTACACCTCATTATATTACTATTAATATTTATATTTTTATAGTTTTGACATTAATTGTTTGATATTTGATGAGATTTATAATCCTATAAATTTAAAATCCCTCATTATAATACTATTAGAAACGGTTACAATAAAAAAAATTCAAACATTTTGATTGAATAAATGGATAGAAACTATGTAAAAATAAGAAATAATAAATGGCAAAAGAATGTATCCATAGTGTTAAAAAAATTGGTACATTTTACAAAAAATTGGTACATTTCACATATAACAAAGTGGTACAATAATAAAGAAGAATGGGTACATTATATATAAATTAGGGTACATATAAAAGATTAAAAAATTATGAGTACAAATGAATTTTTAAAAAATATAGGCGCTAAAAGAAATTAATACATGACACACCCCGTCCCGAAGGAGGGCATGCTGGCCGTCACGTGAGAGTGACGTAACCATTTACACAGTTCGGAAGCTTTAAAGATACAAATACTAAGATATAACACCCGAAGGTGAAACCTACATTTGTTCAATTCTGTCAGAACACCGTTGGATTCCTCGTGGCCACCAAAGCTCTGCTCTATCTCGAACCCGGAGGGGCGAAAAAACATAAAACTGAGTGGGTCAGTAAAACAATTCTTTTCAAAACCTTTCCTTTCAAAAGTAATAGCCCATCGCCGTAAAACCTGTATAATTTCCCAGAAATAAAGTATATACTCATATATATATCTTTCTCAAAAACCGCTGTAAAACAAGTATGTATGAAAGTATGCATATGCCATGCCAAAGTATCAACTAAATGCCGAAACATCATGTGAATGTGATTGAATACTCAAATATCATCTCAGCCCTCGGCTGTATATAGCTCATATCATACTCAACAATTCATATAACTCATAATCATCATAATCAAATCATATATATACTCTGCACACACATCAATACCACCTCTAGTGGTCTGCACAACATCACTGATAATAAACTAATATGCTCTAGTGCTACAATCACGTGAAGACTGAGCGATAAATCGCGGGTCACCTACGAGTCGAACCCACCTATAGTGGCCTATTCGACAGGACTGAGCACCTAACTTGGATCCAAGGCGAGCATGCGGTGCGAGAGGTGAACAACACGTGAAAGACTGAGCCCCTCTCTGGGCGTGAGCACTAATATCAGTGTGCAGGTCTATGAGCTCTAAACATATCACATTCACATGATGCTTCGGCATTCAGTTGATACTTTGGCATGGCATATGCATACTTTCATACATACTTGTTTTACAGCGGTTTTTGAGAAAGATATATATATATATATATATATGAGTATATACATTATTTCTGGGAAAATTATACAGGTTTTACGGCGAGGGGCTATTACTTTTGAAAGGAAAGGTTTTGAAAAGAATTGTTTTACTGACCCACTCAGTTTTATGTTTTTCGCCTCAAAGGGCATTGTTCGAGGTTAATCGTTGTGTTGTGCCAAGATAGATTGCTACGGGAAATCAGTTGCTTTCCATCGACCTGGATGACCAGAGGTTACTTTATAGTACGGTTTATCATCCTCAAACAGATAGGCAATCTGAGAGGACGATTCAGATGTTGGAGGATATGCTAAGATCTTCAATATTGCAGTTTGGTGACGCTTAGCATAAGAGGTTGGATTGGATGGAATGTAACTATAACAACAGCTTTCATTCGGGTATTGGTATGACGCCATAATGTGTTGTGCTAGGGAGTTGTAGGGCGAACTCCAGGTGAGTGGGCAGTTATTTTTCGTATATACCTATGTAAATGAATTTTGCCCAGAAAATCAGTTTAAATGAAATGTGTTATGAATGCGATATGAAATGCCATGCAAAGTATCTATTTGTTTAATTCTACATTATTGATTGTTTATATTAATGTCGGTGCTGAGGACGCCCAGGTAGGTGGCAGGTAAGTTTATATGCTAATTATTGAGAACAAATGATGAAATGTGATGTGATGTGATGTGATATGTTTAGAGCTCATAGACCTGCACACTGATATTAGTGCTCACGCCCAGAGAGGGGCTCAGTCTTTCACGTGTTGTTCACCTCCTGCACCGCATGCTCGCCTTTGATCCAAGTTAGGTGCTCAGTCCTGTCGAATAGGCCACTATAGGTGGGTTCGACTCGTAGGTGACCCGCGATTTATCGCTCAGTCTTCACGTGATTGTAGCACTAGAGCATATTAGTTTATTATCAGTGATGTTGTGCAGACCACTAGAGGTGGTATTGATGTGTGTGCAGAGTATATATATGATTTGATTATGATGATTATGAGTTATATGAATTGTTGAGTATGATATGAGCTATATACAGCCGAGGGCTGAGATGATATTTGAGTATTCAATCACATTCACATGATGTTTCGGCATTTAGTTGATACTTTGGCATGGCATATGCATACTTTCATACATACTTGTTTTACAGCGGTTTTTGAGAAAGATATATATATGAGTATATACTTTATTTCTGGGAAATTATACAGGTTTTACGGCGAGGGGCTATTACTTTTGAAAGGAAAGGTTTTGAAAAGAATTGTTTTACTGACCCACTCAGTTTTATGTTTTTTCGCCCCTCCGGGTTCGAGATAGAGCAGAGCTTTGGTGGCCACGAGGAATCCAACGGTGTTCTGACAGAATTGAACAAATGTAGGTTTCACCTTCGGGTGTTATATCTTAGTATTTGTATCTTTAAAGCTTCCGAACTGTGTAAATGGTTACGTCACTCTCACGTGACGGCCAGCATGCCCTCCTTCGGGACGGGGTGTGTCAATACATGGGTACAAAATAAAACTAAAAAGAAAATACTACAAATTAAAAAAAAAATGTTGCAAATTAAAAATGGGTACAAACTAAAAATATAAATATATGATACAAAGTTCATAAAACATAAATATATCATATGTAATTTGTCTATCATTGATTAAATATACAATGTCACGTGACTGTATATACATAGATACAAACACAAAATAAAACTTTAAAAAATATGGGCACAAAAAGAAACTAATATATGGGTACAAATTAAAAATGAAAAGAAAATTGGTACAAATTAAAAAATATTTGCAAATTAAAAATAGGTACAAACTAAAAATCAAAATATATGATAAAAAATTTAGCCATAAATATAAATATACTAATTGTAACATTTTTAACACTAAAGGAATATATTTAAAAATAAAAATATTTTATTATTCAAATAATTAATTATGTTATTAATACCCAAGGACCTTGATAAAAAATTGAAAATGAATATGATTTTAATCAATGGAGTAGCAAAAAGAAGGATGTGAATCTAATTTCTCCAATAAAATTAGTTCCCTAAATGTAGACATTAAAATATATTATGATGAATGAAATAAAAATTAAATTTAAATGTAATTAAAACATTAAAATAAAAATAAAAAGATAAATAAAACATCAAAATATAACTAATAAATGATATGATTAAATGTACTAGGGACTAAAGTTGGATTTTAATCTTACACAAGGTTATAGTAAAAAACTCATCTTTTTTACGGATTAAAATAAAGTTTTCTATATTATTTATTAATCTTCTTCAGTAATGTTGCCCTACCGAAAATTTCTTACCCTGCTAAAGTAGTCGAGATTTTAGAGGGGTCAACTTCTGCAACTCTGAAAATCTTCGACATCTGACCCTACGGTGACCTGGGTCCTGCCTTTGCATGCTTTATCTGCGACTTGCTTATTTTTTCGTCGTATTTTCTACAAATCTAGAACTTTTGAAATTGTCTTCCATGTTGATATGATATTATTTTTTGAGTTAGATTACTGAATATATCATCGCCTTCGCCTTCCTTTCAACTTCTGTTGGCCTTTCACCAATAAAGATATCTAGGGCTGCTGCCTGTTCGAATCTACAAGCTCAAAAAGAAGAGTTGTGACCTTTATTTTGAGTCATTTTTTTGTTATGACGTTGATGTCTTTGATCCAAAAAACAAGACTGTTCCTCCGGTCTATATAACAACAAAGCCTTATCCCACTAAATGAGACTGGTTGAATTAGAAAGATGAAAAGAAAATGAGGTCGAAGTTACCAGTAGCTCAAATATAAGAAACAGGAAAGGAAGTATATATATTAATATAGACACAATAACAGTTTGTTGGGGTCTGTTCTTTAATTTCACAGTCAAAAGCCATATCCTATTGCAGTCATTTTGTCATTCATTTGAAAGTCCATAAAACTACAAATATTAATGTCATTTTAGTAGAAACATGAGGACCCTTTTAACTGTTCTATTAGAGCTGGAGACGTTGTGTCTAGCACAACAAATACATTTTGCTAAAAATAGATGTGCACAGAACTAGATCATCTATTTTTTTTTTTTTTTTTTTTTAAATACTAGGTGAACTAGCAAAGGAGTATTCTGGTTTGAGAAAGGAACATGCATTTTTACTTTTTATTTTTGTATTTTTTCGGTATTCTAATATAATATATACTACAGGGAGGAGAATTCTGTAACAACCCGTCCCAGAATTTACGGAACAAAAAGAGTATTTTTGTATTTTCACTAAGTTTGGCGATATTTTCCTTTTAAAAATGGTTTTTGGGTCTTAAATGGTGTGACCAAAGAGCCCACCCCTGATTTGTCCCCCAGTTCCTTCCCCCTTTTTCTTTCTTTTTTTGATTTTTTATAACTCTCTTTCTCTCCTTCAGCTCTCTCCCCTCTTCTCTCCCTCTCGAGCTCATCTCTCTCTCTCGGACTCTTTCCCGATCAACACCCACACACACACGTAGTCACCCTCACACCCTAGGATCCTCCCTGGGAGAACTCGAACCCAGGACAGGTCCGTGGTGCACCACAGTGGCGGAGACCACTGTTCTGTCCCTCTCTCATTGAACTTCGACGCAGATTGCCCCTTTCGAGGCAAGTTCCGGCCAAACCACGGCGATTTGGCCGGCGTTCAAGTATCAATCTCTTCGTCTCGCTGAGTACTACAACTTTACTTTTTGTTTCACCCAATTTCATTGAGTATTGTAGAAGTTATACTCATTTGAATCTTACCCAGTTTCCGGCAAGTTCGACAGCTTTCGAGGCGTTTTCCGGCCAAACCATGGTGAGTTAGACGTCGTGCGAGGTACCATTCTCTCCATCTCTTCGATAACTACAACTTTTGTTTTTGAATCACTTGATTTCGTTGAGTATTGACAAAGTGATGGCCGTTTAAAGTTGGTGTAGCTTTCCGGCTGAAATTCGGCCTTCTCCTTCCTTTGAATCCGGCAACCCAGAAACCTTAAGGCCTTTGGGCCTTTCGGCCGAACCCAAACCCAAAACCCATTTCTTTTTATTTATATTTGTTTTTGTTTTAATTGTTTTAGTAGGAAGACCTTTGGGCCATTATGGAGCAGGGCCTTCGGCCCGTTTACTGCAACCCAGAAAACCCTTAGGCTTTAAGCCTTTAGGCCTTCCAAGTCAGGGCCCTAAGCCCTTTTCCTCTAAAACCCAAACCATCAAGGACCCAAGCCCAAAACCAAAACCTAGGTTCGGCCCGTTTGACTATTTGACCAATTGACCCGGTTCGACCAATTGACCCGGTCTGACCATTGATTTGGTCAGCGTTGACCGTTGAATTTGACTGGTCAACGTTGATGGTTGAGTTTTAGGGTTGACTTTCAACTTTTCGTCCGAGACCTCTCCCAGACTAATTCCGACGTCTTGGACTTGTTTCTGAAGTCCGTTTTCCCAAATTAAGTCGTTTGAGCAAGGTTTGACTAAGTGTACCCCTTTATGTGCTTAGGGGCAATTAATTGTGGCGTATCCGTCTTCGCTAGTTGCGTGGCTCTTCGGCAGCTAAGCACTGTGAGTGGACCCCTTCTAAAAATGCATGTTTTGATAATAGAAATGCATACATGAAAAACATGATTTAATGATTATGTTCCATGAAACGCTTTGAGATAACATGCTTACTGAGGCTAGATTGAATTACTACTATTTTTCCTATAACCCGTGTTCTTATAGAATATCTAATGGATGACGATATGATATTTAGAACATGTTTAGAACACCTCTTTATAGTATAGATGATGGATGACTTTATACTATGAAGTTGCTTTTCAATATATATATGTTCAATGGTTTTGTACTTACCTAATGGTCCTTATTCCGCTACGGGACGTAGGGATAGGTTCCGGTCCGTCTCGGGCGACGGTTTGGTGTTGGCATAGGGCCTGAAGGGTGTTTCATCTGGCTATTTAGCACAGGGACAGGGAGTCGGCATGAGGCTTGTAGTGTATTTTCCTCTGACTGTCTGCTCAGAGACGGGGAGCCGGCATGGGGCCTGAAGTGTTATATTGGACATTCACTAGAGATTAGTATATATGAGTTATGATTTGAGACATTGCACGACATGCTAGGGTTCGGAAAACCTATGTTTGTCATGATATATATGAGTTTTCATAAAACCTGGGGGCTAGTACGTTGATAACTATTTTAGTATGTATATATATATATATCAACTTGGTCCACTCATGTTTGTTTTGCGCCCCCTTCAGGACTTAGAATCGAGGCGTACAATCCCGGCGTCAAGGCACTTCCGCATCGGCATCTTCGAGTCCTCTCGGTGTAGGACCCATTCTTGTATTCATTCAATTTTATATTATTTCTTTTAGTGCTCTAGTTAGTTGTATGCTCTGAACACGTTCATAAATTGCATATTCATTGTTTTTATATTTATAAGTCTTATCTATCCCTTGTTTTCAGCATTTGCACTCAATAAATGGCTTTCTTCACCCTCGGGTGTCGGCCAGCACGTGCCTATCCTGGAATTTGGGGAATATTGGGATCAGGGCGTGTCAAATTCGAACTTGGACGTAGAAGGGGAAGCATATTGTCGTAGCAAACTGTGACTATGTCCGGTTCTTCTATTACTTTATTTGCTTTTGAGTATGCCAAAAGTAGTCAAATGAGTCATGTAAAGTTACTAAGGTGCACCTTTGTGTGATGTTTTAGGAAATTCTGCCAAGAATTTTAGCAGTGGATTTGCCATCATAACTGATAAGCCACAAGCTGCCTCCTTTTGCTGGAAAGAAGAGGACAGTATTGCGGATAAATCACACGTTATAACAAAAGCATTGTTGTTAATTCAATTTTTTTGGTTCTCCTGCGGTTAGTTTGTTGTAATGGGAGGCATCTCACGTATTTAAAATTTGTTTGGGCATACATCGCAGTCACACCCAGCCAACCCTATCTTGAAAGAATTGTATAGAGATAACAATAATAAAAGCAAATCTAACAATGGACAGACGGCGTTGATGTGTCGGAATGAATAATCAATTGATTAATTATGTTGATTTTTTTATGAAAACCTTATCTGAATAGTTGTAAATTCTTGAATTTTGTATTCTGTATTCTAATCAGTTGATTTTGTTGCTTAGTATTTAATGCATATTACTGTAAGAAAAGAACAACTTGGATTGAATGTCTTGTCTGTTGATTCTGCATACACTCTTAAACGAAAATATGAGTGTTGCTGAAGCCCAGCCTGTTTATTGGAAACATTTGCAAGTCATCAACATGCAGGTCAACTCCCAATGCCACACTAGTTTAGTTGGTGGTTTGTGTTTGCAAACCGAGAAAAACTTGTGTAGGGGCATAGCGACTGCAAACTAGATAAAATTGTGTAAGAGCAGTTGGACCATGTGAGTCTCACGAAGAAGTAGCACAACCACTGTATTTTGGTAGTCCCACCCGACCTTACTAGTCACACTCGCTTGATAGCCGCGGGACTGCGGCAACTCTATTGAATATTTTCTCTTAAAAACTGGTCTTGCAGTACATGCACTCTGTAAGAGGCCAGCTTGTAGCATCTTAGTTACATATATAGGTTGAATCGTTGAAATATACTGTGAAGTGAGACCTATAAAATGCATCAGAAAGTGTTAAAAAAATAGGTGTTCCCCCGATCCACGTCGTATTTTCACGATCCGTCCATTTTAAAGTCTTCCTTCAAAGACCAAGCCTACCAAAAAGACCCAAATATACAAAGTCATACGACCGTTGGATTAAATTTAATATTACTTTGTAGAATCGTATTTATCTATTTTCTTCACTACAAGTGGATGTCTTAATAGTTTTGTATTTGTCTAATTATTTTCAAGAATGATATATGAATACTGATCGAAGACGATTCGAATATTTGAAAAAAGTTATCGAATAAGAGCTATAAAAACGTTTGCCAATATGTGTCCCGTGATCTTAACCCTCTATAGATATTGATTTCTTGTTCTTGTCCTGGAGGGGAAACATTGACAATAAGCCATGCAAAACCCAAAATCGATGCAAAATTAGTTTAACGTCTAGTTGTGGAGTTGTTGGTTTGTCTATTCGGTTACCACATACAGCCAGTAATAGCTTTGACTCATCGAAGTTGGAAGATGATCATATGCATCTGTATTTTCTACGCCTATATACAACAACCTAACGTATATTTTGATATTATGATGCAGATTCACAGTACAAGCAATATTTAATACAAATCGACAGAGCGTTTGATTCCGGACTACTGCAGGTTGCTGAGAAATGCTTTATTTACAAGAACAATTCAGCACTTGCACTGCAAAATGATAGTTGCGTGCATAACTTAATATCTGCACAAAAAGAGAGAGACAAGGTCAGTAAACAGCTTTGGATTGAAAATGAATGACTTGCATATTATATAACTTGGTAATGAAAGGGGAACCAGGATCCTCGCCGGATCCATTCCCTAGGGATCCCGTAATCATGTCTGTTCATTGTATATCGTGCGGTCAGTTTTCGTTAGGTACTATTTATATTTGAATTTTAAATTTTAAATTTTAAATGATTTCTATCTACACGATATACGATGAACGGACCCGATTATGGGATTCCTAGGGAATGGATCCGGCGAGGATCCTGGTTCATGAAAGGGAATGAATGTTTTTTGCAGATCAAGTGACGCTCTTAACCCTATAATAATGACATGATTATCTATAATTAATTGACTTGATTATTCAAATTTCAAATGGACCAAATACCAGATCAGGTAATACGCTTCTATACGCTATGAGGTCTCTAGAATTTGGATTGGAGATGTGGCACTTCATTTTCACAACGTAATGAGCTTTTCAGGTCTTCTTACTAATATTTCCTAATTTTTTTAGTTACATCAATACTTATCAAATGATTAAATTTATTTATTTTCCTTCTTCTAGAAGATTAACATTCTTCTTATCTATCTATGGTGTCATGACAAAGATGCCTGTTGTCCAACGAGATTGAGAGGTAGTTTTCCTGTTTTAATTAGATATTGGAGGGTTATAATCATTACTATTTTGATTAGTCAAATATGGAGCATAGGACATGCAAATGCTTTGAAATTTGTATTTTACAATTTTTTTTGTTGGTCATAAAACTTTTCAACGTAAACAAAATAAAATTGTAAACTTACAGTTTCTTTACATCTTTTCCCGCCAATTACAAAAGAAAATGTAAATATGATCGCAAATTTACATTTCTTTCATTAGAATAGAGCTCTCATTTACATCATTCAGAAACATAGAATGAAATGCACATCTCTACGTTGAGTATGCTCTGATAGTTCAGGGAATAGTGTAGGATATCAGATAATACATCAAACAAGTAATACAAAGATGGGGCTGGCAACTGGCTCACAAAATGGGAGATAGGAGGCCGGCAACGGGCCGAGACGGTGGCCAGATATATTTTTGGTTTTTTTATTTTTATTTTTTGTTTACAATAGTGATATTAAGAATGTAAATATTGTAATTGAGTATTGAGTACGTAAGCAATGTTAAAAATGTTAATAGGTTTTCAGATTTTTAAGACGCAAGATTGTCGCGCGCATGAATTTGAGAGTTTCTCAACAAAAGAGAAACATAAAGTTGAAAATTGAAAATTTTGATTGAAGTTATATTAACTAATTATACTTTTAGAAACGCATACAATTAAATTATTAAAAAAAGAGCACGTTAAACAATAATAAAATTCTTCCTCAGAGTCAGAGTGCAAGAGAGGGAGGAGACGATCATTTAAGGCAATTAGCTGAGTGGGCGGCAAAAAATATAGGGGGAGTGGCGGTGCCGCTGCCACCTCCTCTCCCTACCTTCTGTCCTCTCCCTATCTTCTGTAAATGTGTACGTGCAGGGAATATGGTCCCATTCTTATAGGTGATGATCAATTTGATTAATTGGGTTGCTTTGAAAGCAACTTATGATTAACAAGTTAATTAGGTATTAACAATCACTGGGCCATGATCATATATAGATAAGTTCAACAATGGATTCTCCTCTCTAAGGGTCAATTTTATTAAATAATTTGAGATTCTTATATCTGCAGTGCTCCGGCATCATTGGTGCCAATTGTCGTTTGTCCTTGGAGAAATTATATTATTCCTATACTAAAACCCCAAAACCGTGCTACTGTTCACAGACACTGCATGGACGAAAATGCCCCTTAAATTGGTCTTCTCCGTGTTTTTTCCTACTCTTTTGCATAGCAAAATGGCGATTTTGCCCCGCTGGCCACGTGTTCTTCATCGCTGGCCTTCTCTACCGTTTCATTCTCCGCCTTTCATTTTGCTTTCCCTCTCTCGCCATTTTCTGCAATTGCCATTTTTTTTTCTGCCCCACGTGTACATGTGTTGGTCATCGCTGAAAGAAAAGAGGTGGAAAGGCGAGGAAAGCGGTGGAAAAAACCCATTTGCTACCATTCGCTGATCTCGGAAGGGGCATCCCTCCATTTCCTGCTTTCTGCAGTGATTCCTTTTGGTCCATTTTTTTTTCCATTTTTTTTGCTTCTCTTCTTTCGTAGCCGTCTGCTCTCTGCTCTCTTCGCCTCAGTTGGTCTCAAAGTGGATAGTTTTGTGGTGAGTTCTTCTAATCTCGCATCTACAACTTTTTTATGCAACTGTATGGATTGTGTTCTGTTCAATTTTAGATGTTAGAAGCTTTTAATTTTTTTGGGTTCAACTTTAAATGGGTTGTTGCTTTCGGAGTTTTCGTTTGATGACAAAGATGGGGTTTTTGGGGAGAAACTTTTAATCCGTGCGTTTTTTTAGTTAGGTTGTGTTGTGGGTCTTGACAAATGGATTTGTAAATGGATTTTCTTTTGAAATTGTTTCTCTTCTCATTTTTGGGTTTTTATTTTTTTTTATTTTTTTTTGTGCCATCGGGTTTTGCATATGGGTGTATAATCAGGTTTCCTTTTGAATTTCAGGGGATTCAGGTTTTTTTTTTTTCTGGAACTTTTGTCTGCAGCTTTGGAAGACATTTGTGCTTAAGGTGAGAAACTTTGGTTGCTCGCTTTTGGGTTTTGTTGTAGAATTAATTTTTTTTTTTTTAAGAGTTACATTCGTGGGAATTCATATGTTATTTTTTCCGGCATCTGAAAAATGCCACATGATGTGAGTTTATAATTAAATATGAATATCAAAATGGGTTTTCTGTGCAAATTTTCTTTTTCTGATTTTATAGAACCGAATAGGATGTTAACAATAACATTATTGTGTGATATGCGATCTAAAGTTCTTTGGTGAGTTATTTGGTTTTCTTGCCACACGGGATTTTAATATTTTTTTTTCCGTGGTTTATGTGTGGTTCTCTGATGTGTTTTGATTTTTGATTTCAGGAAAAGTTAAGGATACGATCAAACGTTTACTGGTGAATTTTCTATTTTTTTGATTGTGTGATTTAATTTTTTTCAAGCTTTGGGTGTACTTTTCTGATCTGCTTTGATTTTTAGTTGTAGCAAAAGTTGTTGCTCGAATTTTCCAGTTTTTATCTGCGGCTTTGCAAGCTCCTTATCAACAAGGTATATAATTTTTATTCTTTTTCCTAAATCTTTTGTTGGATGGAATCGTTTTTTGTTTTTGGTGAATTCTTCTAATCTCGCATCTGGTACTGTTTTTTTTCCGACTGTATAGATTGTGTTTTGTTGAATTTTAAATGGTAGAAGCTTCTTGGGTTCAATTTAAATGGGTTGTTATCAACTATTGAATTGCTTTGGAAGTTGTTTGGCTACTCCCTTAACGCCCTTTTTCCTTTTCTTTTCAGCTTCTTCGATTTGCAGCCCCACTTCTTTTTTTTCCTTTTCCAGATTTAGCTTTTTTCCCGTATTTTGTATCTTTTGGCTGATTTTGTGGGCAGTGCTGTGTGTATTGGTGAATTTCAAGCATGTTTATGCATGCAATTTTTGTTATAATGTATGGATTGTGTTTTGTTCAATTTTAAATGTTAGACACTTTTAATTTTGTTGGGTTCAATTTTAAATGGGTTGTTATCAACGATTAAATTGCTTTTGGAGTATTCATTTGATAAGAGAGATTGGGAGAGGGGGGGGGGGGGTGGGGTTCTTGGCATTACATGGTGTTGAGGGTTTGCTGGCGGGGGAAAGTAGCAGCGTTAAGATTTTGCAGATGAGAGAAAAACGGGACAAAGAGCATCGAAGACACATTTGGGATTAGGGGTAGCAAAACAGGGGAAAAGAATATGATAGAGGAGTGGACTCTTAATTTTTTCTTAACTGGTTTGGGATTTTGCTTGCCTTTGGGGTCGTCGTTGGCGTCAAGCCATTTGGTGTCAAGTGGTGTCTGTTTTTTCATAACTTTTATTACTAATTTTTATGTCGATTGCGATTTTGTGTCCTGGGATTTCTAAATTTTATCGTTCATTGTCGGTTTTAAAATTTTTTTTTTGTCTTCATTTGTTTGTTTAATATGTTGTGTTTGTGCTGGGACGCCGTTTTGCAAGTTCTCTTTCCATTGGGACCGCTACATTTTATAAGTGATGAGGGTGAGGTTTAGATACTCAAAACACTCCGTTTTTTTTCCAAATATGCGTGTTTGGTTCTCTTCGGTTTTAAATGTTTAAAATTAAATGGTTATTTTGATAAAATGGTTTATTAGTTTATCTTATGTGTTGTGATTAGGAATTCAGTTGGATTGGGTAAAATGCTTTATCAATTTACGTTATAGGGAATTTTGTGTATTATGGTCTGTGAGTTTTATTGCTCATCGTTTGTTCTTTTTTCTTTGTTTGCCAGTTTCTTTTGCAGGGGATCACACTATAGTTTGGGCATCTTTTCGAGTTTTAAATTGCTTGAGGGTAAGATTTAGATAATAAAATTTGAAACGAGGCGTTACTTTTCTTTTTGGAAACTAATTTAAAAGCTCTGCATAGATAGTTAACTGTTGAAATGTCTTGATAAAACCTGAACCTTTTGTTATATGTGAATGTTCATTCCTTACTACAAATATAATAGGCATAGTGGTCTAAAAAATTAAAACCCACTGACAGTGTGACACATGACATCAGAAATTCAAACCAATTTCTAATGTTACCATTACCTTCTTTCATTCAGATCATCAACATGTAGTTCAAATCTAGATCAAACCTAGATGAAATTCAGGTGACAAGATTTATTATTATTGTTTCAATAATTTACATTGTTTTAGTACCCAGGTTTACAGCATGAGCTGAAGATCCAAGATCTTTTTGACAGAGACTTAGATATTGAAGACATTAATTTTGCTCCTTATTTTGTACTTTAATGTCCAACTTTTTATATGTTTTATACACTTATAACACCTTAGCAACGCGCGGGCACTGTGACTAGTATATATATACTAAAAGAGTTTGAAAAAACCCAGATCATCATCATCCATTCCTCATAACCACAGGTACCTTCTACACCTATTACATGTCAAAATCTAGCTCGTGGTCTTCTGTGACTTCTTCGCCCGATTTGGGTGGTAATTTTGTGTTTTCCATATTATGTTTTAAAAATAGGTTTTGTGTTCGACTTTCGTTTTTGTGATTTTGGGGGTTTTGTTTCTAATCGGAGGAGGGTGACTGATCATCTGAAAAAATTGAGGTATATGGTTTTTCTCTTCGAATTCCATAAACATGCATGTATTTACATCTAATATTATCGATACAAGGAATCAAATAATTAAAATTTGACCTAGAAAGAAATTAGTTAAGTAAGCCGGTTCGCAAGTGTGTGCAGTGCACATATCAATTTCTTGAAAACTGTCTTTATTTCGCAGATTAAACTGAGACATTTGAAAAACCCTGTTCGAGATTTTGCTTGAAATCGTGGTTTGGGATTAAATAGCAGGGTCAGATCCAGTACTCCGAGAAGTACTTCGATGATATCTACGAGTACAAGTATGCTCCTTTCTGCTTCGTTTTCTTTCGATTTTTCTTCATTTTTTTATAAACATTTTGTTTGTTTTCAATGTTGGTACAAGCATGTGGCTAAACTGCTCCCAAAAAATGGGCTTTCGTAATATATTTTGATTTCTATAACCCTAATTTCAGATTATTGCCCCTTCGATGTTTTTCAGTTTGGATCAAACCCTAACCGTTTGGTTTTGTGATCAGTTGTAGTTTTTGTTATCTCAGTTCATAAATCTCAGATTTGGCACGAAATGGAACGGTGCTATAATGTCGTTCTTTGTTTACTAGGTGTAGCATTAGAAAGAACCCATGTCGTGAAATCGATTACTTTAAGTGCACTTGGTCTAAGTTTGAAGGTTAAGAAGTTGCACATCAGTTGTTTGATAGAAGTTGCGAATGAAAAACCCAAAGAATCAAACATTGACCAATCAATTTTAATCGCTCCCTTAGAGCTTTTATGTCTCTTCCGTTTGATAACCTCTATTGACCCTTCATGCAAATACCTTTGACATAGAGGCATGCAATTTCCCTTTCAAAATCTTTTTACATATTATGCACAATCACATTATACATACTGATATACGTATGAGTAATCAGGTTGCACCACCAATTAGCTACATAGTATTACATGACAAGATTATTAAAATTAATTTCACCAATCATATATATGCAGAAGGAATTCTTTGAATTTAGAAGGCCATCATGTGCAAACTGATGCACTCAACAAATGTAGGGTTGTCCTTCCTATGTGCTGGGAAGATTGTCTGGACATAAATGACTGGATTAAAAACCAATTCCTGACTGATTTGTCTCAGCAATCTGTTTAGGTGTTCATGAAATCCAAATCCGGCTGATATGTCTTAGGAATCCTTTTAAAGTATGTTGATCAAGAAGTGTAAAAACTGAACAGCTTTTCTGGATGTATTTTATTGGACTTCGGTAGACAAATGTATCTTTGTTGATCAATCTTATATCCGTGTGGTGATTCTCTTCGTGTTATTTAAGTCTGCAATTTTTTTCTATCTTTGTGACATTAAATTTTTTTTGTCATGATTGCAGGTTTTTGAAAAAAAATCGCCTTCACAGACTAACTAAAAATATTTAAAGGCTGTTGCTGATCGGTATAAAGACAAAATAAAAAAGGTAGCATCTCTTGACAGTATTTATACAAGGTTTTGCATCCCATGTCACCCAGGCTAATTATTCCAGTGACCAAATTAAAGTAAAAATCCAATATTAATTTAGTCTATCTACCAAAAAACTTTCTGAGGGTTAATTTGTTCATTGTGCTTTTTGTGTTTTTTTTTTTTTTTTTTTTTTTTTTATCTCTGTTTGGCTACCCATTGGTGAATGTTGGATTAAAATGTGGTTACAATTTTTCGTAACAGATTAGAAAACTGACTGAAATTTGGCAATTGCTTAGTTTTATTTACTGAGATTTGAGTGGTTAATTTGGATCAAACTCTAATGATTTTCCTTTGGAACAGTTGTGGTCCTCTGTTAAGATTTTCCTGGCAAAGAGTATAGAGCAAGGGAAGGGGAAAATGAGAGAGACACGGGTTGGAACATTTTTTTTTAAATACGGGTTGGGGCTTTTTTTTTTAATTGATTTGGGGTTCTGTTTGGGTTTGGGGTTGTGACATTTCTGTATTTAATTTGGTATTTCATAGTTTGGGGTTGAGCGGTTAATTTTTTGGACCTTATGATCTCATTTGTGATTATCAAGTGCATAATGGTTAATTGTAATTTTCAATTCTTTATGCTGTTAGTGATTAAAATTAGGGGAGTGGCTCCAATTTTGTTAGTCAATTAATTTAATTTTTTGTGTATCTCAAGCTTTTAATTGATTTCCTGCATCATTGCTTAGTACTGAGATTTGAGTGGTTAGCTTTTTTTACCTTATGACCTCATTTGTGATTATCAAGTACATAATGGTTAATTGTAATTTTCAATTCTTTACATTCTTAATGGTTAAAATTAGGGAAATAGCTCCAATTTTGTTGGTCAATTAATTTAATTTTTTGTATATCTCAAGCTTCTAATTGATTTCCTGCATCATTGCTTAGTTTTATTCATTGAGATATGAGTGGTTAATTTCGATCAAACTCTAATGATTTTCCTTTGGAACATTTGTGGTCCTCTGTTAGGATTTTACTGGCAAAGAGTATATTTTGCATTTTGGTTGTTCAGTTGCTCAATCACAGATTTGCAAATAGCTATGGTGGTGCTATTATTTTTGGGTATGTTTTCTGTCAATTTTTTCCCTGTTTGATTATGCATTTATGAATGTTGGATTAAAATGTATTTATTTTTGGGAAGAAATCAGATGGCTGGTGAGTTTTAGAAACCTTTGTTTTTTTGCCTTTTATGGCAATGAGAAAAAGGAGGAGAACATTGATCTTAATTATAATTTTCAGTTCTTTACACGTTAATACTAAAATCTCTGTTTTGTAGACAAACGGCTGACATGTGAACATTTGTAAATGTAGTAAATATGTGGCCCAATAAAAGTGTTTTTTTCCTTCTCTCTTATATTCATCTGTTTTCAATATCGGATTAGATTTAGATTAAGGGTTTTGTTGATTTGATATTATTGATAAAATACTAGAAAACGCACCTGAACTTAAGCACTTTTAGGGGTTTGTTCTGCTTTTGGTTCACTTAATATTCATACCTGTTTATGTTTTTACTTTTTAAGTGTATGTTGTTAAGTTTTTTTTGTTCTGTGGTCAATTGCTTGGTAGGACTAAACTTATTATTTTTCTATTTTGTTCAATTCCCAGCTTCAAATTTAGACAGCAGTAGCTGCTACAGTTGAAATCCAATTGCATATCTTATTTCTATGCCTTTGGTTTTATCGGTGGTTAGGTAAGGCTCAAATCTTTCAAATTTATCTTCGTTTTGGATTGCATGTTTACATAAGGATTTAACATTTTATAGTGTGGTTTCAATCGTAAAAGATTGTCAACTAAGATTTTCTGAATCATTATTGGTACTGGTTTTTGTATGATAGTTTTGAAATGTGACTTTTATGTGTTTGTTTTGGTTGATTGTAGATTACATAGTCAACTATTTAATAATTGACTTTTTTTCCTAGGGTTCTCTGCCCATTATCTGTTGTTTGGAGTTTGAACTTTTTACAAGCCATGTTAAGAAGGTCTAGAGATAGCAAACTGAATAGAATGATACAAGAAGACCATATTGTTGGTTCTTCCAGTGGTATACAAGTTTGTGATAAACCAAGCTTTGAACCTCATAACAAAAGATGAAAAGAAGACCATATTGTTGGTTCTTCCAGTGGCATACAAGTTTGTGATAAACCAAGGTTTGAATCTCAAAATAAAAGACGAAAAAATGTTGACAATGTGTGTTCAACAAGTGCAAACACAATTCAAACAAATGCCAATGTCGTTACATTTGATAATCCGAATCAAATTAGTAAAGGTCAAGCCAATTTTCAGAAAAATAAAAAAGGTAAACTATCTTTTTAACTTACATTTTCTTTGGGTTGGTTATGTATATATGACTCTACTACTAATAGGTTGACTTTTTTTCCCTCCCTTTTTTACATTTTTTTATAGGAAATGTTCAGAAATGTGGATTTGGGAGACGAGAATTATAAATGCATCTATTGTGGTGCACTTTTTTGGATAAAAGAGTCTCTAAAACAGAAGTCAAAGAATAATGAGCCCCTTTATTCTCTTTGTTGCCAACGAGGAAAAGTCAAGCTCCCACATCCATTGCCTACTCCTCACTTTTTAGAAAATTTGCTTGACCCAACTAAAGGCCAAAAAAGCTTATTGTTTAGAGAGAATATCAGAGCTTATAATTCCATGTTTGCATTTACTTCAATGGGAGCTAAAGTTGATCACACAGTTAACAATCAGTCAGTCTTTACATTTTTAAAATTAGTGGTCAAGTGCATCATTTAATGGGTTCTTTGTTACCCCCTGATGGTGAATGCCCAAAGTTTGCTCAACTATGTGTGTATGACACTACTAATGAAATTGAAAATCATCTCAATGCTGTTAATTGTAAGGAAAGAAATATGAAGCTTGGTGAGAATATTGTTGAAGGTCTAATCAACATGTTCAATGAATCGAATGAATTGGTTCAAGTGTTTCAAACAATTAGAGATAAATTTGAAAACAATTCTCCCCCTTCTTTGAAAATAAATATATTAGGTAGGCAGTTCAATGATGATAAACAATATGGATAGCCTACATGTGATGAAATTGCTGGTTTAATAGTGGGTGATATTGGTCAATTTGACTCAAATAGGGATATTGTCATAGAGTTTAAAGATGGTGAATTAAAACGTGTGACAAAATTAAATCCAAAATTTATGCTTTTACAATATCTCATTCTTTTTCCATATGGTGAAGACGGATACAAACCTGATTTGAAATTGAACATTCCCTCAAACAATCATCCATGTAAAAGAGGAAGAGTGATTGAGAGCATTTATAGCCTATCAAATTCAAGAAAGGGAATCTCAATTAGATACATTGTTAAAAGGAGGAAGACTCTTTCAACAATTTTTGGTAGATGCTTATGCAACACTTGAAGAAGATCGATTGGATTACATTAGAAAAAACCAAAAAAGCTTACGAAATGAGGTGTATAAGGGCATTTATGATGCTGTATCAAAAGGTGATCATGATGCTGATAACATAGGCAAGAAAGTAATACTACCTTGCTCATACACATGAAGCCCTAGTTTGGCAATCCTAATTTGTTCATAACCTTCACTTGCAATATTAAATGGCCTCAAATTGTGAGAGAATTTGATATAAAACTTGGATACAAGTCAGAGGATAGACCATATGTCATTTCTAGGGTTTTTAAGATCAAACTTCATGACATGATTAGCTACATAAAATCAGGAGAACCTTTTGGAGAAGTTGAAGCAGGTGAGTTTCAAAAAATAAATGTTTTTCTTAGTTTCTTTGATTTTGCCTTTACAATGAAACTTACTATGGTTTTTATATTTCCTAACTTGATTGCAAACAGATGTTTGTACAATCGAGTTTCAAAAAAGAGGCTTGCCCTCATGCTTACATTTGAATTGGGTTAAAGAAGCCTTACAAATGTTTCTCTGCTGATGACATAGATTCCATTATTTCAGCTGAAATACCAAATAAAAATTCAGATCCTCTCCTTTATGAAATTGTTAACCAATTCATGATTCATGGTCCTTGCGGACAACTTAATCAAAATTCTCCATGCATGCGAGAGGGAAAATGTTCTAAGTTTTTTCCAAAGCAATACAAGAGTGAAACAATTTTTGAAACAAATGTTTTTCCTGTGTATAGGCGTCATGATGATCCGTCAAAATTTGTGGTTAAAACTGGGATGCAAATTGATAACAGTTTTGTTGTACCTTACAATTCAGATTTATTATTGAGATACAATGCCCATATAAATGTTGAGTCATGTTGTTAATCAATGCTTATAAAATATCTTTTCAAATACATAAACAAAGGTTCAGATCGAGCAAGAATTGTTTTTGAAGAGAATTCAAACAATGAAATTCTTGCTTATCTAAATTGTAGATATATATCTCCATACGAAGTTGTTTGGAGATTGTTTGAGTATCCAGTTCATATGAGAGAACCTCCTGTTGAACGATTGCCAGTCCATCTTCCTTTGGAACAAACTATTGTTTTCAATAGTAATCAATCACTTGAATCAATTGTTAATCAAAAAGCTTCTGAACACACAATGTTAACAAGTTGGTTTGATACAAATAATTTTTTTGCTGAAGCGCGAACATTAACTTATGCAGAATTGCCGTCAAAATGTGTATGGGAATCTCGACATAAGATTTGGAAGCCCAAGAAAAGAAAAGGAGGATCTATAGGCAGAATTGCCTACGTGCATCCTGCATCAGGTGAGTTATACTATTTAAGAATGCTTCTCAATATTCAAAAAGGTGTTCTCAATTTTGATGACATTAGAACTGTGAACGGCATTATTCAACCATCGTATCAAGCTGCGTGTAAGTGTTTGGGTTTACTAGGGGATGACAAAGAGTGGATTGAAGCTTTAGGAAATGCAGTTAATATTGCAACATCTCGCGAGTTGAGGCAATTATATGTTACAATGATGCTATTTTGTGAAATAGCAAATCCTCAACAGCTTTTTAATAGTCATTGGCAAAATATGTGTGATGACATTCTGTATGAGCTTCGAAAATCTTTTGCAATGCCAACTCTAAATTTGTCAGAATTGGAATTAAAAAAATTTCCTTCTGTTTGAATTAGAGCAACTATTCAGTGCATCATCTAGCTCTTTAAAAGATCATAATTTGCCTATGCCTGATGAAAAAAAAATGTCAGAAATTAGAAACAAATTGTTGAGAGAAGAATTAAATTACAATTGTGATGATTTAAGTCAAGAACGTTTTGTTTTGGTAACACAACTTAATGAAATCCAAAAATTTGTCTATGATTGTGTTATTAGTACTGTGAATGGAAAAAAGTTAGGTCTCTTTTTTGTTTATGGCCATGGAGGAATTGGAAAAACATTTTTACGGCATACAATAATAAGTAAAATCAGGTCTGAGAGTAAAATTGTTTTAGCAATTGCTTCATCTGTAATAGCTTCATTACTTTTACCTGGTGGTAGAACTGCTCACTCCAGATTCAAAATTCCTCTCATAGTTACAGATTGCTCAACATGTCAAATTAAGAAAGGGACTCATCTTGCTAAATTAATTGAAAAAGCAAATCTGATTATTTGGGATGAAGCTCCTATGAATCATAAACATTGTTTTGAAGCATTAGACAAGTCACTTTCTGATATTTAATCACATTCAAACGACTCAAATAAAAGTGCTCCATTTGGTGGAAAACATTTTTTATTAGGTGGTGACTTTAGGCAAATTTTACCAGTTATTCCTAGTGGAACAAAAGAAGAGATAATAGATGCCTCTTTAAATAACTCTTATTTATGGCCTTTTTTTCCAAATTATTTCAGTTGAAAGAAAATATGAGGCTTTCATAAAAGGGATTAAACAATGACCAAAAGAAAAAACTTGCTGATTTTGCAACTTGGATTTTTTAGATAGGTGAGGGCCAAATTGGGAATACACTTGATTCAAATGATAAAGATACATGTTGGATTGAAATTCCAAATGATTTACTCATTCATTCATACTATGATCTTATTCATTCTATTTTTTCAGTAACTTATCCAGACTTTGAAAATAATTTTTCCAGTTTTGAATATTTACGAGAGCGAGCTATTGTTACACCCATGGTATTAAATATCAGTAATATCGGAAATATCGGTAGTCCGAAAACACGGAAATATCGATGGAAATATCGGGATAATATCGATATCGATAAAAATTATATGGAAACCACGGAAATTGTAAGAAAAACTTGGAAATTTTTATTGAAACTTTGCAGAATGTTTATTTAGTCAATTATCTATTAGTTTATCACAAAAAATTGGAAGGAAATGCATTGCATGATGGATTTAACATTATCAAGTTGATTATATAGCGAGCTGACAAATATTGTGAGTGTAGAAAATATGTAGTAATTAATGAAAGAAGTTTAAACACACCATAATCATTTATATATAATGAATTAGTACAATATTTTACACTTTATACATTGCATAGTAAGATACATAGTGACTTAGTACCACATAGAGTTCCTATGAGGTTCAAATTTTTCACTATCTTCATCATCTCTATGTGTAGAGTGAGTGTATTGTGAAGAGTAGTTATCAAATGATAAATCTCCAAAATAGTTTTGCATGTAATTGTTAACATGCCACCCATATGGATCCGAGATTGGTTGACGTTGTCCATAAGCAAAATCATTTGAAGATTGAGTCTCGGATTCTTTCCATGAGTCGCTCGATTCCATCCCAACAAGAATGGGATATGAAGGGTAGGGAAATGGTTGGTTATGAGTATAACCATAATTACTACCTCCCACTCCAACAGAGTCTGAAGTTCTAGATAACGAGTCATCTTCTTGACTTGACAAAATCCCCTTGCCTCTTTCTCTACGAGTATAGTCCTTCCCTATGGCACCAATTCCTGGTCCTGCCCGCCTACTGCCATGGTCATCATCCTGTGTTGCATGCGTGAAGTTTGCCTCACCAGTGAATGGGCTCATAAATCCAGGAGGTGGTCCATAATAGTTTCCATATCCACCACCACTACCTCCAGCTCCACTATATCCTTCATCATTCCCACCTCCAGAGGTAGGTGAGTCTCCTGATCTTGTACTAGAGCTATCATTAGTATCAGCACGATGTTGTGGTTGTGTAGGATTGGAAGAAGGTGGAATTCCAGTGTTTCTTGGTCTGGGGCGCAAAAGTTCTTCCAAAGAGTCAGCGCTGCTAGATCCCACCTCCTCCTCTAATACTCTTTCTACATTTATCCCTTCATTACATGCTTCTTCAACAACTCTGGGAGCTGGGTTGCCTTCATCATCATCTAAATGAAGAGGTCTAATCCACTGATAAAGTTGGTTACCCTCTGTATCATCATCTTCAGCAACAATATCAAACACATCTAGTGGGTCACCACGGTCGACATGATCTATTTCTGCTTCCTTATCTCGAACTTGAAGCTTCATGTTGTAGTAGCAATAAACTAATTTTTCCAACCTACTATGAGCCAACCTATTTCTTTGCTTTGTGTGTATGAGTGCAAATGTGCTCCAATTTCTTTCACAAGCAGATGAGGAAGCTGTTTGTGATAATACTTTGATTGCTAACTTTCTCACAGTTGGTGCATCGGTCCCATACATGATCCACCATTCAGCTACAATGAAAAACAATGTTGATAAGCCTAATAACTCCAACAAATTCTATTATAAACTTATAGTGAAATATGTTTACACTCACTAGGAGACATTTTTGTTCGAGCAGCAACTGATGTTGGTTCTCCAAAAGTTCTTCTTGCATCTTTAAACCATGTTAGCTGAATTCAATAAATCGTGTTAGTTTAATCCAATAAAGTAATTATTATAATTTAAGTAATTGTGTACCTCATTTCCAAATTGGCCAATTGTTGGTGATGCAGGGTCTAATTTAGAGTATACATTATGTACAGCACGTATAAGGGTACCATCATCTCCAACACCGGGTCTGTATTGGTATCGAGGATTCAAATAATATGCTGTTCAAAGAAACACATACTCTAATAAGAGAAATAATGCTTATGCAACTAAAGAAATGAATTGCAAATTATGACATAATTTATACCTGCTGCATGCAAATCGTGGTATAATGTTTTATACCGTCGATCTTCAATTATCTTTATGACCCACCTTGCACCATGTTTTCTTTCCAATTCATCCTTCACTACACGCATCAACTCATATATTGCCCCCATAGTAGGATACACTTCTGTGTCAACGATCCGTAAAACTTTGTAAAGAGGTTCAAACACTTGGCACACATGTTCTGATTGAGTCCAAAAAGCATGATCAAGCACTATACTTTCCACCATACGACCTGCATTTGAGCGGCTCAAATTATGGTTGGCCCAATCGTCACTAGTGAATAGATGCTTCAACCCTGCTTTCTTCTTAAGTAGGCTGTCTAATGCAATATAGTTGGTGGCGAATCGAGTGGTAGCTGGACGAATAATTTCTCATTTGCAAAATTCACGCATCTTTGCCAACAACCAACCGTGATTGTAAATATAATTTGTGATCGTTCTAGCTCTTTTTACCACAGTAGCAACATTCTCTCTCTTCCCCATTACCTCAAACATGAGATCAATACAATGTGCTGCACATGATGTCCAAAACACATTATGATGCTTCATTAACTTTTTTCCAGCTTTGACAAATGCAGAACCGTTGTCGGTCACGACTTGGACAACATTATGCTCTCCAACCTCCATGATTACATCCTTCAATAATTTGTAAATATACTTGTAGTTCTTTATATGGTCTGAAGCATCAACAGACTTCAAAAAAATTGTCTTTCCCTTGGAGTATACCATGAAGTTTATGATAGACAATCTGGTCGGGCCAGTCCATCCGTCACACATGATTGTGCAACCATTAGTTTCCCACTTTGACTTCAACTTGTTAACATACTCGCCAATGTCTTTATACTCCATCTCCAAATATTTGTTTCTTATCTCATAAGGAGTGGGAGGTTGTACTCCAACACCGGCTTGTTGACATCCCATTACCATATTTTTGAAATGATGTGATGATGCTTTCTCAGCAGGGACATTTTCATAGATAAAGAACTTGCTAATTAGACGCCCCATTCCCTCCTTCACATTACCTCCAGTGAAATAACTCCAAACACTCTTTTGACGTGCTTTGGATGATTTATATAAACTTGGGGCTATTGGTGGTGTTGGTTGTGATTCTCTAAGACTGCCTCCCCGTCTCATTTGTGCACCACCACTTGTCCCGGTACCTTGTGCTCTATTAGGAATTTTATGAAGGTGTTCTCTTTCCCATGCTGACTGTTTGGAGGCACGTAATGCTTGTTTCAAACTGCGTCGTTCTTCAGGTCCCATGTCATCATCACATTCGTCGTCATCGTCATCATCATCACTGTCAACCGCTTCGCCAATGACTTCTCCTCGTAGCCTAGCTCGAATATTTTCCATTCCATGTGTTATCTTTTCCTTATGTTGTTTTTTATTTTTTAATAATGTGCTGATGAATGCCTTCACTTCTGGGGGGACATTATCGCATCGTTGGACATTTTTTGCTGGATCTAATCCACTAAGATGGTACTTAAGTCGTGTCACTCCGCCACTCTTCATTACTCGATGACAATATTTGCAAATTGTGCCATGTTTGTTTCCGTCTATTGGGTCTCCATGTTCCCAAGCTGGATCACGTTTAGTAACTCCACTCGACATCTTAAACGTACCTATATTTATTTTTCATGAAAATTAGACAATTTTTATTTGGCCAAAAAATATAGTAGTGATGACGGTTATATAAGAGAACCTAAATAATAAAGTTATTCTACAGAAGAATTAAATACGAAGTAAAGAAAATGATTGTAAAAATTTAAGTAATTATAAAAATAATATGGAATAATAAAACCTAATATTAATCAATAATAATCCAATTTGATAAAAAAAAAATAATCCTAATATAAAACATAGTGATGAATAATAATCCAATTTGATAATAATCCAATTTAATAATAATTCAATTTAATGAATAATCCAATTTGATAATAATCCAATTTAATGAATAATAATCCAATTTGATAATAAAAAAAACCTAATATTAATGAATAATAATCTAATTTGATAATAAAAACTAATATTAATAAAATAATAAATAACATTAAATATATTAAAATTATCCTAGGGAATAATTATACAACATTACTTAATTACTTACAAAAATTAACATGTAATTGTTAACATTACTTAATTACTTACAAAAATTAACATGCAAGTATTAATTACTTAATATTTGCAATAATATTTTTGTGTATAAATTAACATACAAAAATTAACATTACTTAATTAGTTACAAAAATGAACATGCAAGTATTAATTACTTAGTACTTGCAATAATATTTTTGTTGTTGTATAAATTAACATACAAAAATTAACATTACTTAATTAATTACAAAAATTAACATGCAAGTATTAACAAAAATTAACATACAAAATTTATTTTTGTTGTCGTGTAAATTACAATAATATAAATATAAGTTTTTAAACTTACCTTAAATATGGAATCCTTTGTGTTCAAGCTCTGAAATATATCTGGAATGGCTTTGAAAGAGGTAAGGGAAGAAGTAGAAACGAAAATACTCTTAATGGTTTTGATACAAATGTGAAATAATATACGTTTGGAATGGCTCTGCCAGACATAGAAATAAAGTATTTGAAAACTGAAACTGGTGATGCAAACTTGCTGATGGCTGCCAATCAGATCAATCAGATAAAATCGTACGCACACATGCACAAAATTGTACACAAAACCATGTGCCAAAACCATGGTTTCCTACAAAACCTTGTCCCAAAACCGTATGTGGCTGTGTGCCACAGTCAGGCGCAGGACCCATCTTGTCCTGTCCGCTCCCCCCGTTACCCACCCCTTCTCCCCAACTCAGATTCTTCTTCCCCCAGACAAAAAAAATCTTCAGGAAAATCTTCAGAGCTCCAGAATGAAGAGCTCCAGAAGGGCCCCCCCTGCGGCGTCCCACCCCTCCCCCCCTCCTCCCCCTCTCCCTCCCGCGTCCCCAGAAAAAACAGATCCCTCCCGCGTCCCCTGCCTTCCCTCCCCCAACACCCCCTCCTCTTCAACGAACAAGAAGCAGAGATCCAGAAGGCCCCCCCCCGCGGCGTCCCACCCCTCCCCCCCCTCCCCCTCTCCCTCCCGCGTCCCCAGAAAAAGCAGATCCCTCCCGCGTCCCCTACCTTCCCTCCCCCAACACCCCCTCCTCTTCAACGAACAAGAAGCAGAGATCCAGAAGGCCCCCCCACCTGCGAGGCGTCCCACCCCTCCCCCCCTCCCCCTCTCCCTCCCGCGTCCCCAGAAAAAGCAGATCCCTCCCGCGTCCCCTGCCTTCCCTCCCCCAACACCCCCCTCATCTTCAACGAACAAAAAGCAGAGACCCAGAAGAAGGAGCAGAAGCAGATCCCTCCCCGCACAAAACAGACCCTTCCTTCCTGGGATGCGGCGGATCCTCCCCCCCAGATTCTTCCTTCCCTTCCCTTTCCTCTCCCCAGAACGCCTTCATCCAGTGGGACATTTTCAGGGCCCCTTTTCGCACCCCCCAAACGCACAGATGGGGTCTCCTACGACCACGAGTTGAGCATGTTCAACCGGTTCGACTCGCCCCCATCCGGGTCGACTCAACTGTTCGAGAGGCGATATTATCGGTTCATCTCGCGATATTATCGGTAATATCGCGATATTTGGACGAAAACTCATTGGATATGTGTTAAAATATCCTTCTCTCCCAAAACCGATATTATCGGCGATATTTCGCCGATAATATCGGCATTTTAGACCATGGTTACACCAAAAAAAAAGTACTGTAGCGGAGATAAATGATTATGCAATAGATTTCAAAAACGCATTTATTTAAGCTCTGATTCTTTATACTCATCTTTTGGAAATTTTGAGACTCTTAGTATAATGTATCCTACAGAATTTCTCAACACACTGGATTTCAATGGCTTGCCTTCCCACAAATTAATTTTAAAGATTGGAATGCCCATTATGTTGCTCCGAAACTTAAACCAATCTTTAGGTTTGTGTAACGGAACAAGATTGGTTGTGAATTATTTGATAGAATTATTAAAGCTAGAATACTTGCTGGCAGAAACATTAATTACAAAGTTTTTATTCCTAGAATAACCTTGATAGCAACTGAAAACAAATGGCCTTTCGTATTTAAAAGACGTCAATTTCCAATAAGGCCATGTTATGCAATGACAATTAATAAAAGTCAGGGACAATCATTGAAACAAGTAGGACTCTATTTACCACAACCTGTCTTCACTCATGATCAATTATAGGTTGCATCATCTAGAGTCACGTCAAGAGAAGGCCTCAAAGTTTTAATTGCTAACAACAATGAAATGCCAAATACATTTACAAAAAATATAGGGGTGAAGTGCCGATTTAGTCCCTGATCTATCACCTCAGTGAAAATTAGGTCCTTGAATTATTTTTTCGGTAAAATAAGTCCCTGAATTCATCAAAAATTGCTAATTTCATCCCTACTATTATATTCAAAGCTATTTTATCTAATTTTTCTTCAACTTAAGTCACTTCACACACTTTAGAATGTAATATCTTCATTTTCTCGCCTATAAGCCCTTCACATTTTATATAGGTTGCGAATCTAACATCTAATTTACCCTTCAAAGTTAACTTGCATTTTTTTATGAAAAACTACCAATTTACTCTCCAAAATTAACTCCATATACTATTTCTTTATGAAAAACTACCAATCCCTTCAATGTGTATTACATATAAGTAACATGACTTAAATTGACGGAAAATTGAATATAGTAGCTTCAAATATAATATTAGGGATGTAATTGGCAAATTTTTATAATTCAAGGACTGATTTTTCTGAAAAAATAGTTTAGTGACCTAATTTTCACTAAGGTGATAATTCAGAGACTAAATTGGCCGTTCATCCAAAATATAGTTTACAATGATGTTACGCAAAATTTAACAACAGGTTGTAGCTTGCATACATCTATATTTAAAAACCTACATATTTATACATTTTGATAGATAGACACTTTTTTCCTAACAATATGTATATTTTGCTTGCAGATTTACGAGACAATGAGCATCATGCCAATTCGTGACTTAAAGTTTCTTTTGAACCAATTCAAACAACAAGTAAGTTCCTCTAATTTGTGATTTTTAGGGTTTCGAAAAAGGTTATCGGCTAGAAATAGTTTGAGATTTTGAGAAATAGCTTTGAATTTTTTGCTTTATTTTTGCTGATTTTCGAAGTGGTTGTCGAAACTAGTTCTTTTGAACCAGTTTAATCGGATTTAGTGATTGCATGCAGAATGGGTTTTTCAATTTGTTTAGCCTATCACAAAAGGTTAAGATTATATATTCCTTCATTTTCTAAGTAACCAAACAGAAAATTAGCGTTCTCTCCTTTCTTTGTTTGGATTTTTCAAGAAGGGCAGTCTGTGCTACCTCTTCCATTTTGATTTGAAGAAGATTTCTTAAGCGGCTATAATTTCATGGCAGGTTGGTTTAAAGCAGTTCCAAAATTTGGTATCATTTGGGATATTTTTAGGTTTTTATGTCCCTGATAAATCTTGGCTCACTAAAAAAACCGAAGCAATTTAAGCTTCTTCAGCTTTTTGATTTGGATTGAAGATGATTTTTAGCCAAAAATTCTAATGTTTTTTGGTAAGTTCTTTGAATCTTGCATCTGATTTGATTTTCAGTTTCAGAAGATGGTCATGTTGGAATTTTGGGGCTTTTGTATGCAACATTGGAACCACTTTGAGCTCAAGGTATATAACAAGGTATGAAGCCTCATTATTACACCTTATCTTCAGTCGATACGAATTTTGTTGGTTTTTCGATTTTATCAGGGTCCTTTTTTTTTAACGAATGGCGTTTGATGGTGAGTTTTTCTACTTTTTTAGTATGGCTGTTTTAAAACTTTTTTAGTACTTTTTTGCACATATAGCCTACAAATGTTGACCTGAAGGTTGGACATAATCATTACTTCCTATTACAATTATTAAAGTTAATTCAATTAACTAAAGTTGATTTGAATGTGACGATGATGGAGATATTTCTATAGGCGATAGAATCTCGCTGACAACTTTCGCTATTCAAACGGAATTTACATATGAATTTTGTTTATGTAATTTTGGGTGTTCTATGTATATCGTTAAATTCGTCGTCCGAGCGTATGATTTGCTTCTGCTTTTTGTTTCAGGAGACATTGCTCTACGTTTCATCGGGCTTTGTGTGCAGCTTTCGAAGCCCTTTATGCTCAAGGTAAGGAATTTTAGTTTTTTGTTTTGAGCCTTGCTTATTAGGACAAACAAAAAACGTTTTGATAAATGGATGCAAATGATATTGAGAGTTTTGGCTATTCCCTCAGTGTGTAGGCATTTATTCACTACAGGTTAAGTAGTTTTGGATTCTCTTTTGCTTCATATGGAAACATGCTTTACCGTCTCTAGGCTACTAATAAGTGTGCTCAACGTTCAAATGGTTCTTTGACACGCTACTTAGCTTTTCTGATTATTTAGTTAATTAAGTCCATGATGACAATACTATAGTTTTCATCTTTCAGAAGAGTTAAGTTTCTCTTTTAGATGATACGAAGTTTAATAAATGGTGCCTTGCTTCAAAACCTTTTGTGATCTCATGCTGCCACTTTATTTAGACTCAAGAGTGTTAGTTGATTGACGCAATTACCCTTCATTTGCTAACAATTCTCGACTTTTTTATGTGTATTGTATTAGTATAGTAAAATCGCGGATTTACCCCTTCTGTACACGTGTCCTCCATCGTAGAAAGGAAGGGGACGGGTGGCACTCTTCTTCTGCTTCTCTCGGGTTGAAGAAGATTTCTCAAGCGGCTATAATTTCAACGTAGGTTGGTTTAAAGCAGTTCCAAAATTTAGGATCGTTTGGGATATTTTTAGTGCATTGTGGTCTTAATTTAATTGCGTGGTTGGTTTCAAGATTTCTTGAGTCAAATAACAACTTGGGTGATCAAAAGGAAACAAAGCATTTAGTCTCTGCTTACAAGATGACTTCTTTTCATGCATGTCCTCCCTCTAAGTCAACTGACGATTCAAATCCAGCGAGGCCAGCTCAAGATATAGATAAAACAATTTCAACTCTTAAAAAGGTATAATTTGTTAATCCTCCTTTCCTTGGAGTTAATTTTTAGTGATGTGTTTTTAATAGAATTGCATATTTGAGCAGTGAGTTTTTTCAATAGTGTTATTTTTTTTTTAACAATTTATAATACTATTTGTAAAATTTAGTCAGATTTTTTTTAACAACTATAATATCGTTTAATTTCAATTTGTAATTACTTCTTTTGATAAATTTAAGCTTAATTATGTTAGTAAATCTTTATACCTTATGTCCAAATACATATACAATATAGTATATGATACATATACAATATAGTACAGGATACATATACAATATTGTATGTGTATAGTTTTGATATTGTTGCTGACCATTTTCAATGCATGCTTTGTTTGTAGACTATAGAGGGTGAAAGTTGCATTCTTCACAGAGGCAAAATAAACAACAGATTCTACTTCATATGAAAAGAAGAGGTTAGTTTGATTATCATTGTTTTTTTGATATGGTTAAATTCTAAGTTACTTGGCTCACGTCTAATTTAATCGTTTACTTGCCCAAATTGAAGTCATTCGTTTTATTAATGCTGGTGATCAAGATCAACCTGAGTTAATGTTAAAACAATATCATAATTTTCATTAGTCTTGATTGTCTTAACCCTTTTCTTTTCCGTCTTTACCAAAATTTCATGAAATTTTTGCACAATTTTTTTTAAAGAAATTAAATTGTTTTACTATTTTACTGTCTCTTGGTAGAATTTTTTTTTTCCGTTAACAGACCCTTTTATTATTAGCATCTAATATCTTCTTTAACACAATTTTTTATATTATATTATCAAAAGCTGTAATATCTCGATTTTATCGTTGTTTTGTAATTTCAGAACAATGTGTATGTACACTTCTGATTAAACACTAAAAAGAGTCCTTCAACATGGAACATGAAGATGTAATTGAAGTTTCTACAGAAGCTACTAAATACTTAATTAACGATGACAATGATGAATCCCTTCACATTGCAAAGCTCATCCTCTCCATTAGCAATTCTGGACAATTTGAGGTAACATCCTCAATTCATTTTATCAATTTTATTTGTTTGAGATATTAATCATCGCAGAAACCCAATTAAATTTCAATACAAAAACTTGAATTTTGTTTTAATTTTAATAGTTGCAGTAATATATATCATTGATTTAACTTTGTACAGCAATTCTTCCCTACTAGTTCCGCAAATCCGTAAACTTCACACCAGAAATCAATGACTATGATATAGACAACTATATGTTAGTTATTGTAAATATAGTTGTAAATAGATTTCCACGTGAATATAAATAGTGTTGCATATAGTACGTATTTATAACTCTCTGTATGTTTAATATAGTTTTAAAACCCGCAGCATCGCGCGGGCACCATTGCTAGTAAATACTAAATTAGTATTACATTATTAGTATTTTCTTATGCATTAAATACAAAAATAGTTAATCTTATCTAGTTATTCAATCTACTTGATAGTATTTTCTGTTCACTTTAAGTAAAAGGTGTCACGTATGACTCCCATGAAAGTTAACGTAATATGTTTATATTGAGTTTGAACCTTCTTGGGGAAAAACATGTAAATTTTTCAGTGTAGCATTTCGTAAAATGATTGGTTAGCTATTGTCACCTACAGGGTCATGTTGCACGGTTGTCGACAGATGTTAGCAACGTTCAAGCGAGTATTTTGACAGATGTTGACGTACGCTGAAAAAGTCTATATATAGATGTCAATAGCAATGTACACGTAAGTGTTGCTGAGTTTCAGTCAAACATTTTGTCAAACAACTTATGCACAAATTGGTTGCCACATGAACGATCAAGGGATCATCAAAGGCGCTTCTCAGCAACTTTTTTGGCCAATGCGGTATTAACTGACCACCTTAACTTCTTGGTGGATCCGCCACTTGCTCCTCCCGTTATTGTAAAATAATAACATATATATGTATGTGTGTGTATATATATATATATATATATATATATATATAGTCTTTCTTTTTAATGGTTTAGGTTTTCAGGAGTATGTCAACCATGTATATATGACTTTTTTTCATTGGCCATTCAAGTTCATCAGTCATCACGAGTCTCAAACTTGCATATTCAAGTCTGGGAAGAAGGTGCACTAAGTAAATATTATTCTTCATACACCGAAACCCGAAAAAAAAGAGAGAGAAAAATAATAATAATAATATGGTGGAGAGTGGAGACAGGCACATTTATGGACGATATTGTTATATGCGTGGATAGTAGCAAAGGAGACATAACACAGACATGATCTGCAGCTTAATTAAACTTTCATGCAGGAATGATGGAGTCTTAGAAACACGACGAGTTTGCGTTGCAAGTTACCACAACAAATTATGGGATAATCCGGTAGGGAAAGTTATCAATAAATAAATAAAATTCCATTCCTCTTGTTTATCCAAATATTAATTAGCTAGCAGTGAAGCTAAGTTTTTTTTTTCAATTTATTATTATTAAGGAGAAGGAGAGGATTTAGAACTATTACAATAATTTATAGTAGCGGGTTTGGAATTCAGAACACAATAAAAACTTAATACCCCATCCACTAAGATATTAGAACACATGCAAATTGGTTGAACCATGGTTAAAAAGTTGCAACTTGCAAGTCAAATCAAGTTGTTGGTGCTAATACTAAATGTTCTCGCATTCAATCATTAGCTAGTTTTTTCACTGAGATTTATTTGAGTTTGATTTGTCTACATATAAATCACAGCTTGAGTTTGATTTTTATAACCACTATTGTTTAGGGTTTAGTGTTTTCTTTCTTTTTGGGTGACAGGGTATTAAGTTTAGAGTTTAGAGTTTAGCGTTTAAAGTTTAAATAGTCATTTACAGCCTTTTCATACAAGAGAAATGCTCTCACAAAACATTGAATATGACCGAACTATCTCACGATATTCTAAACTCTCGCATACCAATTTTATGGGCAAATAAGCCAACTATTAGAACATCCAACAAGCTTAGGGTGGCGAAAAGCCAACATCAATGTGTCAAACCTTCTCCGTTGATATGCACTCCTGAATAAGGTCGGCATGTTTTCTCTAAAATATCTTTCATTAGTGGAGCAACCGTCGTTCCACTCCACAGTGTCCGATCACTATGCCGAACAGGTGGGTCCTTGTCAGAGCTTAAGAGTGGACCACCACCATTGTCATTTCGTCCGAGAAATTTTATTCAGACCCATTTATTATCTTTCTACACTCAACTTATAGTTTTTAATCTTGAAATTTCAAATCTACCCAACAATTTTCTTTCTACACCCATAATGAAAAAGAACAAAAAAATAAAATATAAAATTCAAACACTAAAAAACCTAGGCCATGCCCAAAGGCAGATCCACAGAGGGACCTGGGAGGTCCCAGGACCCCTCGGCGTTCCTAAAATGCTGCTAGAAATTTTCCGGGGGACCCCTCGATGAGAACATGAGGTCTGTGTTGCAGGTTGCAACTTGCAACGAAGAAGAAGACAGCGGGGCTGTTGGGGAGAAGAAAGAAAACAGGGTTTTTTTAAAAGTTGGTACAAAACGCAGTGTTTTGGCCAATTTGTTTTTTTTTTTTTTGTTAAAGCCAATGAGACAAACGGTGCCGTTTGTCAATTGTCCATGATTCCATATGCTTAGCCCCACATGGGCCATCATTCCCGAGAGTCCCTTTCCTTTTCCCGTTCCGTTCCTCTGCTTTTCCCTCTAATCCCCATCTTTCTTATATTCACCCAAAACCCTAAATTTCTAATCCCACCCAATCCCATATTATAATTACATTACTCCAATATCATACCTCCACTTGTTTCAATTCTCCAAGCCACCACTATTTGGTTCAAAATTCAAGTAAGTTTTTTGGTATTCTAATCTAATCTCAATTAAATTATATTAGATATTGGTGGAGATTTTTAGTTTATTATCGATATGATTGTTGATATGTTTTATGTTTGTATACTCATTTTATAATTGAAATTTATGGAATTTTTGTTTACTGGTTGATTGGTATATGTTTTGTGTTTTTGGTTAAATGTGTAGTTTAGAAATAAGAAATATGGAAAGATTTTTCAAGCCAAAGCCAATAGCACCATTTACTTGTTCGGGTAGTTCGAAGCTCAAGACAAAATGAGTGTGACATTGATTTTAATAATCTTGAGAGAGACCCGGGAAAAAGAATTCGAATGAAGGACTATCCTTCTAATATTCAAGATGAGGTCCGAGGAGCATATTTGCAAATGGGACCTTGTAGGCCTACAAAGTATGAGTTCCCATACACTTTGCATGCAAAGAAAAAGCGACGATTTGTTGTTTCGTGGTTTGAAGAATATGATTGGTTGGAGTATAGTATATCTAAAGATGCGGCATTTTGCCTTCATTGCTATCTCTTTAAAATCAACTTTTCACAATTAGGAAGCGATGCCTTCACTGGGGTAGGCTTTAAGAAATGGAAGAATGCAAGAGAATGTTTTGACAAACATGTTGGTCCTATTGGTAGTTTCCACAATTAAGCTAGAGAAGCGGCTAGTTATCTAATGAACCAAAAGACACATATTGAAGCAGTTGTGATCAAACAGTCAGAAGAAGAGTGTATGAAATATCGTCTTTGCTTGAATTCATCAATAGATTGCACTAAGTTCTTGTTGCGACAAGGCCCTCCTTTTCGTGGCCACGATGAAAGTGACACTTCGAATAATAGGGGGAATTATTTAGAGCTCTTGCAATTCCTTGCGGATCATGATCAGAAAATAAAGGAAGTTGTGTTGGAAAATGCTCCAGGAAATCTCAAGCTAATAGCTCCTTCAATTCAAAAAGATATTGTCAATTCATGTGCCTTCGAAACTATTAAGGCTATTATGAAAGAAGTGAAAGAGAGTAAATTCTTTTCTATAATGGTAGATGAATCACGTGATATTTCAACAAATGAGCAAATGGCGGTGATTTTGCATTATGTGGACAACAAGGGTCAAGTAATTGAAAGGTTCATGGGAGTCCAACATGTTACCGAAACAACTTCAAGTAAACTAAAGGAGTCTATTGATGAGTTCTTGAAACTACATGATTTGAGCTACTCCAGATTACGAGGTCAAGGTTATGATGGCGTGAGTAATATGAGAGGTGAGTTCAATGGCCTTAAAAAAAAATTTGGATGAAGAAAGTTGTGCATTCTATGTTCATTGTTTTGCTCATCAGCTACAATTAGCTCTTGTTGCTGTAGCAAAGAAAAACTCTGATGTTGGCTCTTTTTTTCACAATGATTAATAGTTTGGTGAATGTTGTTGGATGCTCATGTAAGCGTCGTGATGCACTTAGAGAGAAACAACAAGAAAATCTCATGAAAGCTATTGAAAATGATTGTCTTGAAACAGGGCAAGGGTTAAATCAAGAAACTAGTCTCAAACGTGCTGGGGATACACGGTGGAATTCACATTATGATGCTTTGATTCGTTTGATTACAATGTTCTCATCTGTGGTGGATGTGCTTGACATGATTGTTGAAGATTGCTACAATGATAATGCTGGTGAAGCAAAAAGGTCATTAAAAGATTTACAATCTTTTGAGTTTGTGTTCCTCCTCTTTTTGATGAAATCCATATTAGGGGTTACAAACAATTTGTCACAAGCATTGCAAAAAAAAGATCAAGAGATTGTGAATGCAATGGCTTTAGTCAAGACATGTAAAGAACAACTACGTTGCATGAGGAATGATGAAAAATTTGATCTTTTGGTTTATAAAGTACCATCTTTTTGTGTTGAACATGAAATTGAGGTGCCTAATATGGATGATTTATATGTCATTCAAGGAAAGTCATTGCATAAGGCTCCAAGAAAGACCAATCGTCATCATTAAAAGGTGGAGCTCTTTTTTGAGGTCATTGATTTCCAACTTACAGAATTAGATGATTGCTTCGCTAAAGGTAATACTGAATTGCTTATTTGCTTGGCATGTTTGAGTCTGAATGATTCATTTGTAGCTTTTGATAAAGAGAAGCTTGTTCACCTTGCTCAGATGTATCCTATAGATTTCACAGATCGAGATAGATCGGCATTTCAAGATCAACTTGATATTTACATTCATTTTGTACATTTTGATAATGATTTTTCTCAATTGCGGGGGATTAATGAGCTTGCTAAGAAATTGGTGGAGAAAGGGTTGCATCGAACATTTGCATATGTATATTTGCTTGTTCAGTTGGCTTTGGTTTTACCAATTTTAACCGTTTCAGTGGAGAGGGCATTTTCCGCTATGAATATCATTAAGGGTCCACTTCGCAACAAAATGGGAGATCAATGGTTGAGTGATAGCTTAGTTGTTTACATTGAGAAAGATGTTTTTTCATGTATTGGTAATGAAGCTATCATAGAACATTTTCAGACTATGAAACCTCGTCGTAGATGTTTGAATTAGGATTTTATAGCTTGTAATGTTGTTTTGCACATGATTTTTGAATGAAATGTATTATATTTAACTTTTCAATGTTATTTTTATTTATAAATTTTTTGACCTTTATTATTGGGACCCCCCAAGTTTAAAATCCTGAATCCGTCACTGGCCATGCCATCACTCCAAACCCTAACCACCCCCAATTTCTACCCCTCCCCAACCCCCTACATCCATCTTCTTATCACGCACAATGAAACCCCCAAAGATCTCAGCCATCAATGTCCCTTTCCCAACCTTTCGCCGGCCACACAATAGCTTTCTCTTCCATGCAGTCTTTCTAACATGTTCGAATTATACTGAAATTGTCGACGTGTCAAATCTAATTGTGTTGAATCATATGTTAATAATACCAATAATTTTTCCAAAAAAAAAAAATAATATTGACATGTTTCTTTTGGGTTTTTTAATCATGGGTTGTTGGGAATAATGTTCTAATTTCCAAATTGTTATGGGTGGTAAGGGAGGTGGCTGTGGGGAGTTGGGGAGGTTAGAAACTGGGTGGTTGAGGTTTGAAGATATGGGGTGGCTGGAGTTGTCTATTGCTAAATTATTATTATTTTCTTTTTGTGCTTGTTTGGTGTAGAAAGAGAATTATTGGGCACATTTGGAATTTCAAAATAAAAAATAATAAGTTTGGTGTAGAAAGATGATAGATGGGTCTAAATAAAATTTCCCTTTCGCCCCTCTCTAGTCTCTTCTTTTAGAGATAGGATCCTTGCAGGATCCTCTTTATGAGGATCTCGGGGATCCTTTAATCATGTTCGTTCATCGTACATTGTGCGGTCAGTTTTCATGTATTCTATTTTAAGTAATTTTTGACCGTACGATGTACGATGCAATGACAGAATTAAAGGATCTCAGGGATCCTCACAAATAGGATTCGAGAAAGATCCTATCTCCTTCGTTTAGACTTTCAACTCAACAGAAAAAAAATAATGAGGAAGAAGTTTTATTTCCCTCATTCGAGAAGGAATTCAAGATTCTCAGTTGATTTCTTAGCCCGTGACAGTGGAGAAAATTTTCATTCTGAATGAAACACGGATGGTACACTTCGTGTTTTTATTTAAGTGGTGAGAAATTTAATATTTTAACTTTTTAACACACATCTCTCATCATTTGTATAGTGAAACATCATGTACCACCTCATGTTTCTTTCACATTGAAAAATCTCTCGTGACAATAAATTGTGACCATCAATTTTGGAATTTAGGAGCCAAAAGTTTGTTTGCTATTGGTTCGAGTTAAAGTGATGGATACTTGTTCAATAAATGTTCCGTGGAGTGGATCAATCACTTTTTGAATGGTCTCAGCTTCTAGAAGGTTTATTTTTTACAAGCAATTTTACAATTTATTTCATAGTACTATAAATTACATCTTATTTTATATTTTTTGAAGAAGTAAATGTGAGCACTGTTCTAAAAATCTCCGCCTAGCGCCGCTTAGACGCTAGGCGGCTGGCCACCTCCCCGATTAATGCTAAGGCCGCCTAGACCTGCTGAGGCACCTCCTAGACCGCCTAGGCACCCTCCTAGACCCGCCTAAACACTCGCCTAGGTCGAAACTCACTTAGACAGAAAATAGATAACTTTCATTTTGCATTTTGTTTTTTTTCCAATAAATTGTAAGAGATTTGTTGCATACTTAAATGAACACACATTATATCCTTATTTCACATGTTTTCATTATGTTTCAATACTTCATAATATATATGCATTTTATTTTGTAGTTTATGATGAAATTATATATATTTCAAGTATAAGCAGACACTTATTTACACGAAATATGATTGATTTACTTAAATCCGCCTAGTCCGCCTAGGTGCTAGGCCCCAGCCCGCCGCCCGACTAGCGCCTATCGATTTTTGGAACCTTGAATGTGAGTAAATGACATAAAGTAAATGAGATTCCAAATTTATATTTTTTTTTTAATAAACGATATTATCTACATTAAGAGAGTAGGGGAGTAGGCTAAGTCTCACAATAGGTTATGATTCGAATTTAAGTGGTGAGAAATTTAATATTTTAAGTTATTAACTTTTTAACACATATCTCTCATCATTTATATAGTGACACATCATGTATCATTTCATATTCCAATCACACTGAAAAATCTCTCGTGATAGTGAACTGTGACCATCAATTTTGGAATTTATGAGCCAAACATTTGTTTGTTGTTGGTTCGAATTAAAGTGATGGATGCTTGTTCAATAAATGGTCCGTGGAGTGGTTCAATCACTTTTTGAATGGTCTCGTCTTCTAGAAGGTTTGTTTTGTACAAGCAATTTTACAATTTATTTCAAAGTACTATAAATTACATTTACATCTTATTTAATATTTTGGGTAAATCTCAGTTTACTTCCCTCAAGTTTCGTGGTTTTCAACATTTGGTACATGAAGTTTTTTTCGTCCCAGAGTCATACCTAAAGTGTTAATTTTAGGACAGTCTTATACATCCGTTAGTTTGGCTGTTAAGTCTTCCGTTAACTGATGAAGTGGCGCTTATGTGGACAATGACTATGTGCCACATGTCATTAAGGGATCCACGTGGAAATTAAAAATTCAAAAAATAAAATAAAATTTGGTCGTCTTCTACATCTCTTCCTCCCTTATCCCTCCATTCTCTCCTATGCACCAACCCACCAAACCCTCATCTCCTCTCCTCTTCGACTTGTCATACATCCACCCTTCCAGAAGCAGATGATATCAAAAGTGATTCACATAATCAAACAACAAATGACAACCTAGAACAAATAGACATCAAATGTTAACAACACAGATGAACAAAAACCTAATAACAGAGTAAGAATCTTGGGTTTGTTCGGAAAAGGTACAACCTTTATATTTCCAGTTGCAGGGATTAAACACAACAAGCACAAACAAGACCAAAACAAAACCCAGAATCCAAAATCCAAGTCTTTTCAAATCCAATCATATCAGCAACTGACCGATTCAAAACCCACAAAAGAAAACGAACAAAATTTGATGTGAAATTTATATGACACTCAAATTAAACCCTATTGATGACAATTGTAGTAGAGATGCAAGTAGGGATCGTTCTAGACCGGGGATTAACTAGGGATGCTAATCAACACAAATAAGACTCAAAAACACTAAACTAGACTCTAATGACTCAAAACTAACTTAAAACACTAAAAACAACAAGAAACAGTAAAAAACACTCAAATCTAGACCTAACAATTGGTTTTGACGAAAATAAAACTTTAAAAGACTCAAACAACTAAAAGAAAACAGGTTTTGACTCTAAAAACAAGATTAAATGAAAGGGGGTTTGTTTTTGACGAATTTAAAACTTAAAACAGAAACTTTGCATAAAACACTTTATAAAAAACGAATTTTGTGATTTGAAAAGGGTGAAAGGCTAGTTAGAGGGCCCTTCTCCACACATGAACATATGCATATAAATCGATTTCCAGTTATTCTTTCGACAAACCATGAATGACAATGCCCCAAATTAATTGTGTAGAACTAATTAATTCTCAGATTTCCCTAGACTCATTGAATTGGATGAAAAGCATACGACAACCCAAATCATTCTTTATTAAGCTCCCTATATGACTGCATACTCGAGATACATATCAAAGATCATTAAGCTTTATGAAAATCATAAGCATTGACATGACATTCGTGACTATGAAAAGCATGACACTCCTGCCAGGAATTTACTTAACGCGATCGTGACTAGCAACCTTCACTACTTGTAAATATAAGTTTGTAACTATTAGGTGAAACTCCCTTATATTTTAGCATCAAATTCATGCATGCAAACTAAATAGGCCTCCTTAATCAACACACAAGAACAAGTTCTCAATAAAACAGATAAGTAAACCACATTCACGATTCATGAAATCATAACTGGAGGAAATCAATTCATATAAAACATATGTCCATGGCTTTGAATTCGCCTCTAACTATCAAGAAGTTAGTTCCTCATGTTCGCAATCAAACAAATATAAATAAAATCAAACATTGAAACAAGGATAGAAAACACCTAGAAAACGCTCCAGATTCCTTCCTTCCTTGCAAGTTGCGGCACAAAAGGGTGTATGGCTGATTGTAGTGTAGAGATGTGTGAATGATAGATGGTGGTGTGTCTGAATGGTGCAACAAAAGGGTATATTTATAGGGGGAGGTGTGGCACAAACTTTTGGTGTAGGAAAATGATTGCAAAATGTAGTTTGTGTAGGAAAATAATAACACAATCCTAAGGGGAAAAGGTTATGTAATCCCAGCAGAAAATAGGACATCTAGAAGGTCAAAAACCCAAGGGATCAAGGAGGTTTGGGACGCCACTTTTGTAGGAACTTCTAGAAAGGATGTTAATTGGCTGATTTTAACACTTCTAGAAGGGATACGTGCGGCACCTTTGTAGGAGAGGATAAGGTTTCTAGAAATCAGGTTTTTATGTCTCCTGAACTGAAATTAAAACCCTTTTGCAGCAGGAATTAAGTTAGGAAAGGATTAGGATAGGATAAGGTTTGGATAAGATAAGGTAGTTTGGATAATGTTTTGGATAATTCTCCTTCTTTGTAGCTGATTCCTTATCTTCTTTGACTTGAATTTATTTCTTCAACTCTTTTGCACATTCCTAGCCTCTCTTGAACTTCAAATTCGTCCATCCATCTAGCTCCATACTTGTGATATCCATTCCAAGCCCAAAACTGCTCTAAAATGCTCCAAATTGCACCTTTTTGCCAACTTTGCTTCTTGGACCTACAAACACACGAATTGGACCTACAAACACACAAAAATGACTTAAGACACCATAATAAGCAACAAATAACTAAGTAAATGCAAGAAAACACACTAACTAAATCGCATAAATATGCTCCTATTAGCAACCGACCGATTCATAACCCACAAAAGTAAACGAACAAAATCGAAAAACAAAACATACCCAGATAAAGAAACCGATCTATGAAAACAATCCGGAGCAGAAAATTGAAAGAACTCGCCCAGATAATTCGGGTAGGTGATGAAAAGTCTCTTCTTTTGTTTATTTTTCTGGAGAAAAATGGAAAACAAAACCCACTGAAAGCAATGGGGGTTGGGAGGAAGGGGAGAGGCTTTGGCCCTTTGAGTGGGTGGGTGGGTGGAGTCGAAACATACAAGACCAAAACAAAACCCAGAATCCAAAAACAAATCTTTTCAAATCCAATCATATCAGCAACCGACCGATTGAAAACCCACAAAAGTAAACGAGCAAAATCGAAAAACAAAACATACCCAAATGAAGAAACTGATCTATGAAAACAACCCGGAGTAGAAAATCGAAAAAGATGGCCCAGATAATCCGGGTGGGTGATGAAAAGACCCTTCTTTTGTTTATTTTTCTGGAGAAAAAAATAAATAGGTGAGAAAAATGGAAAACAAAACCCACTGAGAGCAATGGGGGTTGGGAGGAAATGGAGAGGCTTTGGCCCTTTGGGTCGGTGGGTGGGTGGGTGGATGGGTGGAGTCGAAGATGGAGGGGGAATGGTGGATGTATGACAGAGTCGAAGAGGAGATGAGATGAGGGTTTGGTGGGTTGGTGCAGAGGAGAGAATGGAGGGGTAAGGGAGGTAGAAGACAACCAAATTTTTTTTAAAAATTTTTAATTTCCACGTAGACCCCTTAATGACACGTGGCGCTCAGTCATTGTCCACATGGGTGCCACGTCATCAGTTAACGGGAGACTTAACAGTCAGATTAACAGATGTATGAGACTATCCCAAAATTAACACTTTAGGTATGATTCTAAGATGAAAAAAAATTCATGTACCAAATGTTGAAAACCACGAAACTTGAGGGTAGTAAAGGGTTTACCCTAACATTTTTTGAAGAAGTAAATGTGAGTAAATGACGAAAGTAAATGAGATTCCAAATTTACATTTTTTTTTTAACAAACGATATTATCTACACTAAGAGAGTGGAGGAGTATGCTAAACCTCATAATAGGCTAGCAATAATGTGATTCGAATTTTCCTTTGCCGAAAATTTTCGTATATTTTGTTGAAGTAGAATTCATTTTTATATCTTTTCGGAATTGTAAAGAGGTAAAGTTGGTTTTTTTTTTTTTTTTTTTACATTTTAAATTTGCATCTGATAATTGCTCTATAAATACAAGGGAACTTTAACGAAAAGTTTCCGGTACTGTTCATTTTAATGAAAAACCACATTTTTACGCTAAAAAGTCAATCATATTACTATTTACTTTACCCTTTATATTGTCCTTATCGTTAAAACTCACAGTTCTTAAGTTATTTTCATTAGTTTTCTTAAATACAAACTATGCACGTATTGCAGCATCTCCATCGGTCTCTTTCTTGCCCTTGCAATGCCTGGAACCTAGAAAAAGCTTCTCCAGCGGTTCAAAAAATGGAGCGCCATTAGGCCTAGGGTTGCTGCCCTAGCCCTTGCTTCCATTGCACGGGCTTGCGCACATTTGCTACAGTAATTGCCACTAGGTGGCCCACCCTCGTGCACAGCCCGCTGCCACAATATTTCATGCTCTCACAGCCGTTCGATTTCCAACGTTAAAATAATTGAAATATTTAGGTTGTGCCATGCCACATGGTACAATCTGGTGTATCTGATTTTAAAAAAAAATATTTGAAAATCAACAGTTAGGACATTAAAATTAAACACACTTAAACAAATTAATTAAATACCAACGAACTGGTAGTCCAGTAGTAAATGACGGATTACGAGGCTTCCTTAAAACTAAAAACTGGAGGTCTCGGATTCGAAACTCATTGCTGGTGTAAAAGCCATACTTGTAGCCGGGGAAATTTTTAAATGTCTCTGTGAGTCTTTCCGGCCCCTGGAAGGAATGGATAATCGTGGCTAGCCACCAGTTGTCCCTTAAAAAAAATTAATTAAATATTTTGTGAATAAAAAATTATATTTGTGAAAATCAACGGTTAGGGCAAATATATGGTAGTATTTAGTAACAGAAAATATATGGGCGACTAATTAATAATAATATGAAGAAAAAAAAACGTCAAATTCAGTTGTCATTGTTGAAATTCGATTAATATCATTCAAAGTATCAACAATCAAATTATGACCAAAAAAAAAAACAAGGCCCTTACAAATCAAGCCTCGCATGACCACAAAAAGTAAAAGGCTTATCTAATATTATATATGTATTCAAATCAAATGTATGCGTCACGATGACACGTTCGGTTACACCAATTTACAGTTTTAACAAAATTATATACGGATTAGGGTCCAGATATATGTTGTCAAACGTTTTGTATGACTTATTTCGTAATTTTATTCAAGGATATGAATCGTTTTGAATTTTAGTTTATTAGTTATAGAGTATACTTACAAAATAAGACAAATTCAAATCTATTAAGACAATGTTTTGTAGTTAAGAAAATGGACTATACAGTTTTACAATGACACACTAAAATGACTATCATTTAATTCTCCCGTCATTTGGTTTTGGATTTCAGTAATTTTTAGTAGATATTATCAGTTTTGGATTTTAATGATTTTTAATAGATATTATCTTTAATGAAAGACCTAAAAATAGACAATCGAATCGTTAAAAAACGTTATGAAGTAAGCCGTATCTATTCAACGTCTTAATATAAATAATATATGTATTGAAAAAAATATGGCCTAATTGGATAAATAGTCTTCGTGGTGATAGGGTATTCAAAAGATAGCCCTGTGCTAAAAAAATTCGGATTTAAACCCGGTGAAGTTCGTTAGGAATTAAACCCCAAATCAAAATTTCCGTTAATTTCTCTGTTAAGTTTTTTTTTTTTTTTTTTCCAGAGAGGTTAAATAAAAAGAAAAACTAATGAAAATGGCTTGAAAACTTTGAGTTTTAACGAAAATGACAAAAATATGTTATAAATGAATAGTATCAGAATTGACTTTTAGAGTAAAAATGTGATTTTTCGTTAAAGTAAACCGTACTGGAAGTTTTTCGTTAAGGTTCTTAAATAAAATCATTAGATAGTACAACCTCTGCACAACAAGCTTGAATCATATACGACAGCAAGAGAGAGAGGTGATCAATCATTGCAGTCATCGGTGTTCTTTAGGAGCGTCACCGCACTTTCCAAGCTCCGTCAGTCGAGTCTCAGAGACTCCGTCAGATGAAATCAAACACAAACCTCCACAAATCTTGACCGTCGTTCTCAGTTGGTCGAATGATTCACGAACAACAGGAACGTATCAAGAAACTGAAAGCAGAAAAGTTTAACCACGCAATATCACTGTTGATATTGATTGGTGGAATTAGAGGAATGATAAGGTTATTGTGGGAAACCTCCTTACTTGATCCAGATGAGGGAATTCCCTTCAGGGGTTTGTCAATTTTAGAATTCCATAAAGTATTAACAGCTGCAAATCCATGCGGAGAACCTTTGCCATAAAGTATTAACAGCACATCCAATGACTTAGTTTACCACTGGTGTCATGGCCCTTTAGGTACAGAGTGAATTCCAGAAGGCATATGAAAAGGGGATTGGTTCATTTGCAGCTGCTTTAAACGGCTTGGTAGTGCCCGTATCTTTCATTTTGGTTTGATTGAGGCAAGATAGATGTATCGAGAATTAATGGGGCTAACGAAACTTTTGATTTGAGGTTTAATTCCGGTTAATGTTAGAAAGATTAAATTTTAGAAACTAAAGGACATCGAAGTTGATGATTGGTTTATTACTTAAACGTTGATAAACGTGCACATTCTTATTGATGTCATATCATTTAGTTTACAAATTTAGCATTTAAATTTAATCTCACTAGTATTACCCTTTAAATCCTAACGAACTTCACCACGAAAGTTTAAATCCGAATTTTACTAGCACATGAACTATCTTTCAAATACTCTATTACCACGAAAACTATTTAACCAATTAAACCAAAAAATATAGTAGATCCCACAATACAAATGGTGCCCACCAAATGAAGTGGCTCTTTCTCGGTGACTTCTCTTTCCCATGCCTTTCGCTTTCCCAATAAAATGTGCACAACCTAATTACTTCCAACTCCACGTGTCGGTTGTGCGCTGCTACGTGCGGCGGTGCTTAATCTGCACAGTGGCTCCCACGCCACCCCATCTGCCACGTCCACGTCCACGCCCTCCCATCTCTTTTTCTTCCAGACCCAGACGAAGGCAAATCATGCATGAGACAAGGACTCAAAACCTTATCAAACATAAAAAAATAATTAGTCAAGATTATAAAATTTTGTGCTAATAATATGTTAAAAAGACTCTTTTAAAATGAAATTCTTTATAAATTATATGTTATCTCATAATTTAACGTCAATTCTTATACTAATATTATAAAATATTATGTCAAAAATATGAATTGACATATAATCATAAGAATTCTACTTTTAGAAATTCTTCTTATCATTTCTCATTAAATAAATAAAAGATAAGGAGGCAGTGATGGGTGTCCTGATGTTCGGTAGCAGTTGTTATGTTAACGGTTTTGCAAGCCCCTGGTTGCTTATGGTTGGTTTCTGGCTGTGGTCCGGCCTCGAGATTTGATCTACGGTCTACATTTAGTCTTTAGGAATAACCGTCTTTATTGGTCAATGATACCATGCACATTCCAGGTGGATTAATATTTATCCTTAAATTCTAGGTAGACTTTTATTTTCTTTAGCTGGCAAATTCCATGCCTTTTAATGTAACTCAGATGGTAGAATAGGAATGAAGATTCTCTCTGGTTCCTCTTTGTAAGTATCCCAGAGATCTTTTAATCACATCCGTTCATCATCCATCGTGCGGTTAGTTTTCGTCAGGTATTATTTATATTATATTTTTAAATAAAAAGATGTACAATGATTTTTGACTGCATGATATACGATGAACGGATGTGATTAGATGATTTCTGGAATCCTCATTCGGTAGGATAGATTGAAGATCAGATGAATAGTTAAAACAAAGTTTTACAGATTTAAGCTCTAGATTTATTTAGAACCATAAACGATGAGCTATAAGTTACTTACAGGTGTTTTATTAATGTTAACAACAATGATATGATTATGGGGTGCGTTATCCACACACTTCTTTTTTACTTATCACACAGCTCTTATTAATTTTTGTCTTTTGATTTTTTTTAATTCATTCGACCCGACGTCAAAAAATTAGAATGATGTGTGAGAAGTAAAAAAAAAATATGTGGATAGCACACCCCTATGATTATATCAAAGAAGAGTCCAATTAAAAAAAGTAGTATAAAGTATTCTAAAATATAAAAAATGTGAAGAAAAAAATAATTGTAAGTCTTTTTTCTTTTTTCTTTTTTGGTCAAGTGGGATCCAAAATGATCACTAGGAAACTTTATTAAACACACAACACAAATTTACAAACAACAGGCCCACTAACAAAATACACAAACCAAAAAAGGGAAACAGAAAAATACGGGCCAAACCCCAAACTAACAAAAGCCCAACCAAACGGAAAAAACAAACAAAAGCTGAGAAGTCCGCTACTACCACCTCCGTCAGAAAAGGGCATCTCAACCTGCAAAAATCCATGCCCACGGCCAAACATCGCCTCTCTAAACGTATCATCCAACACCGATCTACTCCCCGAGCACAGCCATAAAGTAAGGATAACCAAAATTTGAAGAAAATCAGTTGGTTATCAATCAAAGGAAGCCCATGGAGCACCATGAGAAACACTGCCAGATCTGGTAGACAACAAAGAGAAGGTGGTGGTGTTGGGAACACCTGAGTCAGTTGAAACACCGAAACTCGCATCACCAACTCGAAACCTGTGGCTGAAGATCGAAATGCATATGAAGGAGGAAGAGGGATGACAGCAAGGGAAGAAGAAGAGGGCAAATCAAGATGAGGAGGGAGGAAAAGTAGCTGACAAGGGAAAAAGAGGAGAAAACAAAGGAAAGGAAAAAGTGGCAACCGACTCCAGCCGAAGCTAGAGTCGGCGCCTAAAAAGGTGGACAAGAATGAAACCCTTACCAGAGGAGGAGGAGGAAGAGGAGGAGGAGGAGGAGGAGGAAGAGGAGGAGGAGAGGTGGGGGGAGAACTCTCACAGAGGAGAGAAGCTCTCTCACGGAAGGAGAAAAAAAAGATATCCGTTTGTGCATACACCCCACATTTGATCCAGCAGACCCTTCGATAACACTTTACTATAATTGTAAGTCTTTGGCTAAGGGTATCAGGTTGTGGTTTCATGGTCAGTGTAGAATTGTAAGTCTTGAATTAGGTAGTTGGTGTTGAATTAGGTTAACTAGGGGTTAAAGGGGTTTTAAGGGATGAAACTCAAATATGAACTTGGGACTCAAGTAATCCAACCCTAGGACTCAAGGGAAAAACTAGAAAGTTAATTCACAAGGTCACAATTAAGTTGTCGGGATGTAAGACTTTATCCTCATTGCATCCCAACAATAGCGCACATAGCGCCAATTTTTTTTTTATTATTTTTTTTCAATTTTTTTGAATGAGGCATTTCTTTAGCACTTAGCCGATCCATACCATTGTGTTTTTAGCGTATATCCCCACCCCTTATTGCTCTTTCAATTGTGTCTTTAGATCAATATTGTTAGTCAATAAAACAAAGCGTTAAATTAAATATGTGTAAGGTTAGGAGCTCTGGTTTATAAGACAATTGGGAGGAGGGAGGATTAACGGGCCCTTTATTATTTTAAGAAAAATGACCAACTTTAAACTTAAAAATCAGTGTCATTTATTTAAAAGCATAAAGGTTTTCCCTTTGTTCTTCTTCATAAACTGCCATAACCAACTTTGATATCCGCCTCCCGGTGGTCTTAAGACAAGAATTGAGTGATAGAATTGCACTGGAACTGGAGAGATGTTGTTTAGTTTTTTTTTATTTTTTATTTTTTAACTTGTATATTTCATGGCGAAAAATTGAAGCAAATATATTTTGGAGTACTTTTGTCATTTAAAACCAAGGATATTTTTTAGGGAGTTTTAACAAAAAATTGAAGCAAATATATTTTGGAGTACTTTTGTCATTTAAAACCAAGGATATTTTTTAGGGAGTTTTAACGAAAAGCCCGCGGTACTATTCACTTTCACTAAAAACCACATTTTTACACTAAAAAGTCAAACCTGGTACTATTCACTTTACCCTTTATTTTGTCCTTATCGTTAAAACTCAAAGTTTTCAAACTCTTTTCATTAGTTTTTCTTATTTTTTAATCCAAAAGATTTGAGAGAGGTAGATGGCACTTAACTGTAGTGGTGAAAATCCATCATGCCTATGTACTCCGGTATGGATTTGATCCCTTTCCCTCCAACAACTAACAACTTAACCCACCAACGCTATCGTTTGTGAAAAAACAATTTGAGAAGGGGGCACGTGCCCAATTGGCCTTTATCAAATTCGACAGTGTTAGGATTAGAAATCATGCATGTATAAATACAAGAGGTCCCTGCACACTCTTACACAAGCAATTAATACATTCCCTCCCTCTACTCCTCGTAAAGTCGTTGCATTAGGATATTAGCAATATATATAAGGCTTTGTTGAAGTTTAAGCAATTGTGCTTGTGTACATGCATGGCTGCTAACTATTTATGTATAACAAGGAAATGTAAACTGAAAAATTACGAGCCAACCCTACGAGCTACTCAATTCACCTCTTTGTCGAACATGAGTTAGAGATTAGCATCCAAAAGTTTTGTGAACTATTCTTCAATACCATCAACATTCTACGAACCTATTTCAAATAGAAGTGGAATCACCCATATATGTATAAAAGCGATTCTCACTTCTATTAACCAATGTGTCTAGTCATCTCTATGCTATATGTATAGTTTAAAGAGTCAGTTTTTGCTCACCCCCTTAATCGTTACCCCCTCCAAAATCGTGTCATGTGTCTATTTAATTAACTATTGTTACCTATGTATGTAATTAAATTTTCATGAAAAAAAAAATTTAAATGAAATTAAAACAAAAAAACTTATCTTTTATTCCATGACCTATACCCCATTAATTAAAGAATTGATTCCATCCTTACCAAAGTAAATAAATAAAATTGATTCAGTTATCCTAACCTTCAAGACTCAAGGGCTTGCTAAACAGAGGTGAGTATGCTTTTTATAAACCCTAATTGTCAGTATGATTATACTTGCACCCATGCATCTCTCCTCTCTCTAAAGATAGAGTTTATACTCCAGGATAACTTAGGGTTACATGTATTGTTTTCATGCCAAAAATGTGACATTATTTAGGGATTAACGTTTATGTTTTTTTGTTTTGGTACACAATCGGAAGTAAACACCCAACCAAAAAAAAAACCTAAAACAAAATATCACGAGGTCATAACATTTTTTTATTTTAATGATTTTGATATAAAAGAAACGTCGCTATAAAAGCATTGACTTCCTTCCCAGATTACATTATACACTAAACAATAGTGGGTCAACTACTAAAAAACTCATGGTAAGTGTCAACTAGAGTTTGCAAATTATTCGATTTGTTTTTCCTTCTAAATGCGATAAACGATCACTTGCCGTCTTGTTTGATGCTTTCTTCTGGGGATGAGCACTGCAAGCAGAAGCAATACAATTATTTGACTTTATTTCTTAATTTACTTTGTATAGAGGAAAAAAGCATTGTCCCAAATTCCCAGTCGTGCTTTATATTATATCTGTTTTGTGGTTTATTTTTTGCGATTCATTTCTTAATTTATTTTGTATAGAGGAAACAAAGCATTGTCCCAAATTCCCAGTCGTGCTTTATATTATATCTGTTTTGTAGTTTATTTTTTGCGATTCATGCAGAAATAATTCCTCGACATGGTTGGTTGTACTGTGTATTTTGTTAGAGATTTCAATAATATATATATACATATATATATATATATATTTTAATATATACATGAATACATGAATATATAATATATGGGTATATATGACCTGGTGCTGCTGCGATCTGCAGCATGTGTGCGGCAACATATGTATAGAAAGGTTGGATTTAATTCAACCTTGCACCTTATGGTTAAACTGTAACTTTTGGTTAAAAGATATGATGTTTACTCAAATTGTATGAGTAGAATTAAAAGATGTAATAAGTCAATATTTATTTTATGGAAATTCTAAATAGAAGATATGTCTTTTGGGTCAACATTATTAAGAATGGTTGTATATCTTCAACTAAAATGAAATGACTTGATGAACGGGTGATGTCTATAAATACCTATTGTGGCATAATGTTTCACACACAATTTCAGAAATTTGTTTCTACATTCCTTGCTCTCTTCTCTCTCCATCACATTCATACAATTTCTTTTCAGTTATTTCTAAGAGAATATAATTCGGTTTTGCTAATCGAATATTTCATATTTTGTTGTATTCTGGAAGTGATTTGCCAAGAATCCTTTAACAAACTCATTCGAGTTGGAACAAATAACACTTTAAAAAAACGATTCAAATCGTACCTCAAAATCATTCTTCAGTTTATTCTCTATATTTATACATTTACTCTAACTAGACTGCTGTTCTCAAAGTCCATAGGTATAGAGTCTATGGACGGCAGCTGTTCAATTGGAAGCACTTTTATAATCATAAAAATACTTTTATATATAATTCTTCTTCCTACTCTTCGTGTTTATCGTTCTTCCCTAACCCTATAGGTTGGTCTTGGCCGTTGGGGATTTGATGGGTTGTTTAGTTATTTATTTGTTTTGTCATAAGAGCGGGAAGCATGACATACCACCGTACAAATACGAGAAACTCCTTTGTATACGTATCGTATTATTTTTTATATGCAATTTTCCTTGTTCCTCGATGATTGATACTAACAGAAGTTCGATTTAATTATTATTCTACGGAGTACTATAGTTTATTCATGCGAATTGCAAGGATTCAATTTTCTTTGATTTTTACTTTTGTAGTTGGTAAATACGCATGAATCTCTAATCGTTCGAAGCAATTTTGTGTTACCATTGGAGATTCATACAAGACTAAATTCTCTTAGTTTATCAACCATGGGCAGAGTTAGGTATTTTTTAGTGGGTGGGGGTGGGTGGGCTAACCTAAAATTATTACTACGAAATCAAATCCTCAACTTTTTTTGTTGCCTATAAAAGTATATAATACTAAGTAATAATTTGAAGTAAAAAATTTATAGCTATGCATAAATTAATTTTCAACTAGACTAACAAAAGAAAACATTTAAAGTTGCAACTTGTAATAGGAAGAAAACATATAGCATCAATCTTGTTCATAACAACTTAACAAGTAAAAAGAAGAAATACGTGTCAAGTTGTGCCCTTTGATTCTTACTGGAATTGATATCCTTTGTTATTTCGTCTAAATTAACATTTTCAGCAAGGGGCGTAGGCAACATTGAAGTTTATTCTTTGAGTGGTGAAAGGCTACAGTCTACTGGTGTATGGCAGTAATGACATTACAGTTTTTAATTTAATACTATAAATTTTTAATTTTGGCTAAAATGATCTGTTTTTTAGCATTTAAAATACTTTATTGTTTATATACTCTAAAAGCAAACTTAGGATTCAGACTTTTCATTAGTTGGGCGAGTTACGACAATTAAAGGGTAATGTTAGAGAGGTTAAATATGTAGACTAAATTTTGTAAATTAAATGACATGGAAGTTGATAATTAGATTATTACTTAAGTGTTGATTAATATGCTTATTTCTTATTGATGACATATCATTTAATTTACAAATTTAGTCTACCTAGCATTACTTATAAAATTATGGATAATGCTAAGATAACCAAATTTTTAAACCAAAGTGTCATCAATAGGAAATAAGCACATTAATCAATACTAAGTAATAATTTAATTATCAACATTTACAAAGTTTACAAAATTTAATCTCCTTAGCATTACTCAAAATTTATATAATAGCCTAACTAATTAGTATTTTTAATATTAAAATATTAAAGAACTCAAATCCTCCGTATGCTATGCGCCACCGTAGCCATGAGCGTGGCTCCGCCAATGCAACTACAAAAGTAAAGGGTTTACGAAATGGAATTCTTGTGAATGAAGAATAAGTAATGCCAAAACGAATAAAAACTTGAACTTAAATAATAAGATCCATGAGTGGTACCCGCCAAAAGAAAACATGTATAGTAATGGCAGAAAAATTGGAGGTGGGTGATGTTGTTAAAAGGTTTTTTAGTCAAAATGATTTTTGAGATTTGTATAACTGTGGTCCTTGAGATTTGAAATCGATAAATTTGGTCTCTAAGTTTGTCTACCATCAATCATTTTGGTCATTTCTTGAAAAATCTCTATTAAATAAGTATAAAATGATAACAATACCCTTAATTTTTGTCAAATCATTTTGGCCCATTGTTTATTCAATTGAGGTATTTTTGTCATTTGGTTCTTATTTAATATAATTTTTCAAGGAATTACCAAAATAATTGATGATGAACAAATTCAAGGACCATTTTTATTGATTTCAAATCTTAGAGATCAAAATGATGAGTTATGCAAATCTCAGGAACTATTTTGACTAAAAAATTTTGCTACAAATTGATGGTTGGAATATGGACGTCGTAGACGCAAATTCACATTAACAGGTTACGTGATTCACTTGCTTTATCAAGTTTTCATCACGCCACCAACTAATTAGTTACAATTTCGATCTCAGAACCAAATTTAGTTGCCATATCAATATCAATATCACATCTTGTTCTTGTATAAAGAATAATATCAATATCAACTTGTTTTTTAACTTAAAAAGATTTTCCTTTTGCCCAAAAAGTAGGTCTTTTCTACAAGCTTAGTGTGCTTGATTGACATTAACGTTTGGTTTTAAGTGTAAGACAGATCAGTAAGACTAAAAGACGTCATTTTCTAACTATGTATATTGACTTGAAATTCATGTGACATTTAACCATCACAAGATGGTTCATTGGTTGGAGACGAATTTCAAGCTCGTATTTCAGACGGCATGTACTAGGTACGATTTCTAACATTGGTGAACCAGACATTGATGGCCAAGAGGAGGCTGAAATGCCCTTGTGAGTCTTCCCGACCCCCAAAATAGTGGACTGTTGTGGCAAAGCCACCAGCTAGTTCCCTGAAAGATAAAAAAATTCATGTGACATTTTTCCTTACCTAGACCTAATTAATTAATAAAAACTCATTGATCTAGCCTAAAACCAAAAATAACTCTTGATATACTCCTAAGTACTAAAGAATATATTGATCTTAAACTAAATAATTTTTTCCCTCAAAACAGTGAATTTTTAAATAGTAGATCATTGAATATTTCAAGTTGGGGTTGAAGATATAAGTTCCATTCAACTTTAGACAATGGTAAACACAATGTTCTCAAACAACGATCGGAATGCCAATAGATCCGGAAGCCAATAGATCCAAATCCTCTTGAATTTGTCCAAAGGAAGATGGTTTTAATAAGTACATTTTATTTGAATTACAGAAGTTTCGAGCAATTTTTTAGTGTGCCTAGAACACGGTTACGTGATTTTATTATTTCACCCAAATCATAATATATGTATTGATTTTATTATGCCTCAAAAGTGAGACATAATAATCATGTCGTCTATTCTTATTATAACGCATAAATAGTACAACACGTGACTTGTATTTCTGACCATCTTAAAGTCCTTTTCTCGAATTCTCACTCTTCATTCTTGCTTGTATGATATCCATACAAAAGAAAAATGTTTAACCATATTTACAAAAAAGAAGTAAAAAAAAAAACAAAATAGGTCTTGAATAAAATAAAGGGAAGCAAATTTCTTCAAGGAACATTCGGGAACCAAGAAAATTCATCTAACGAGTTAAAAGTTGAAAATGTCTAGACTCTAGAATTTCTTTTGTCACTTTGAATATTCTGTTCTCCCTTCCTCCAAGTGACACGACTTCAACTTTGCCTCTTTTGGTAACGGAGGAATTGCTCAATTGATGTAGACAAATCAGTACATGATGATAAAAAACAAAATAAAAAGAAAAAAGAGAAAAAATATGCAAATAAAATTCTCATGAGAATACTTTCTTAATTTTAAATGAATAGCCCTAAATTTTAATGAGTTTTTTTATGAATGTTTTTCTTAAAACAATATTATTTATATTCTTGAAGTGAAAGAGTAGGTTAATTCTGAACTTCAAAATTACGTAGAACGATAAAAGAATATTCAAACTCAAGTGTTAAATGTTAAAGAGGGAGTCATAATACTTTCGGCTAATTCGACTAGATTCGCAGACCAACTACAAAACAAGGTGTGAGAAAGAGAAAAACAGAAACAATAACATCAAATAAATAAAGAATTTCAGTGGAAAGAATGAATTATAAAATTTTATTTTTTAAAATGGAAAAGAAAAATATTTTAAAGAAAAGAAAATTGATGGGGTGCCACGTATGTGTGAGAGAGAGATGGGAAGGAGCGGAACCGTGAGCACAGTGGCTCATGGATTTATCATTTTTTAATATCAAATAATGGTTTCTGGAAGACGTGACGTGTTTTGTGTCTCTATATACACCCTTTTCCCCTCACTCTTTCCTCCCCATCTTTGCTTTCCGATTCCCTTCATCCTCCTCCCTCTGCAATCTCCATACCTCTCTTTGTTTTTCCATTGACGCTCTGCTTCGAAGCTCACAGAGAAAAGGAAACCCACCAAAACCCACCTCTCGAATCTTGCTTGTATGCACTCAACTTCCCTCTATCTGTTCCTTGTTTTGTATGTGAGTTTGTTTCTTTGAATGGTTTTTCCTCTTGGGTTGCTGTGTTTTCTGATTCTCGAGCTGAAAAGCTGATTCTTCGTCCAGCGATTCAGCTCAAGAATCAAAGGGGTTCTTGCCTATTCTTTTTTTGTTTTGGTTTTTAGTTGGTTTTATATAAAACCATGGAACTTGATACCCTGTTGAAGAACAACAAAAAGGTGACACAAATTGCATAAAACAACACTTACTTAGATCTATCATGCTTTAGGCTGCTTAGTTCACCTGTTTTCCCTAACAGGATTGTCTCTTCTAGTCAATCTAAAGCATTGAAAACATAGGTATTCCTGGCCTCTCTGTTGATTTTCGACTACATTTTCAACTCGATGTGTTTATTGGTGGTGATGTGGAAGACGTGTGTTTATGTTAGGTTTCCATCAAATTAAAGTTAAGGGGCAGAGATTGTTTGAGGTTGATAACATAATATTTGCTAATTCTCACCTAACCGATATCTGTTTAAGCCTACCTAAATATCTTCACTTTAGAACGACTCCCTCAAGAACAGATTTTATATGAATTCATTTAAGCTTCAAACTCTGAGGTTGAAATTGGTAATCTTTAACTTTCAAGATTAAATGATTTGTACAAAATCCGTTCTTGAGGGAATCGTTCTCTGAACATGGCAAATACCTGATCTTATCATACACCGTTTGGTTTAACTTTTCTTTACTAATTTGATTAGTTATATACTGGTGGGACTATTTGTGTTTAACTTTTTACATTTGGATCCAATGATTTTCAATCGCGTAAATTTGATGCTTTCTTGTTACCATGGTTGATCCTTTGAAGTCTTGTTGATTGCATTTAGGCATCTCTCTGTAGCCTTTTCCGTTGTTATCGTTGAACTTTCGCTAGAAGCTGATTTTCAGACCATGATTTTAACGTTCTTCTTGTTCCCGGTCTCAGATTTACGCAGCTACGAAATACTAATTTTGCGATCTGTTAAGATGGCTACAGAGCAGAACTTTCCAGAGGTTGTGGCTCGAAATAACTCCATTGGACAAGATAAATGTTCCTATGAAAAATGGAATACCGTGTCTGATGAAGTAGCAGACTCCGACAACAAATCCTGCGGCACCTTCGACTGCAGCATCTGCTTAGACTCTGTGCAGGATCCAGTGGTCACCCTCTGTGGTCACCTCTACTGCTGGCCTTGCATATACAAGTGGCTTCAGTTCCAGAGGCCGTCTTCCGAAAACCAAGATGAGCAGAAACTGCCCCAGTGCCCTGTATGCAAAGCTGAAGTCTCCGAGTCCTCTCTAATCCCACTCTATTGCCGGGGACAAACAACAAAAGCCCCAAAGCCCTCGAAAGGCAAGGCTCCTCATCTTGGTATAGTGATTCCGAGAAGACCCTTTCGTCCTTGTGGGGTTGACACACCGCGATCAGCCGGTACCCCAACCAGTCCATACGTTACTCCACCACTTCATTATCGGAGTTCTCCTTACGGTTCACAACTAAACAGTCCTCTACAAGGCCCAATGAATAATCCGGGCGTCGCCACAACCACGATCAATCCAGGAGTTGGAATGTTTGGTGAAATGGTATATGCAAGGGTTTTTGGCAACTCGTTAGCAAACTTTTATACTTATTCGAATTCATATAATCTCGCGGGGAGCGGTAGTTCGAGGGTTAGAAGGCATGTAATGCAGGCTGAAAAGTCGCTCAGCAGAATATGTTTTTTTCTCTTCTGTTGCTTTATATTGTGCCTTCTTTTGTTCTGAACAAATTTTTACCTCCCCTTACCTTGCCCGATTAATTGTACCTGTAAAAATGAGTATAATATGAAAGGCGTGTGGGATTCAACAAGATGAGTGTGTAGCTAATTTTATGTCAATGCTTGAAATAGTTTCTTTTTTATTCCTTCGTCTCCCGTTTTAGGAGAAACTTAGATAGTTTCAGGTGTATACATCTAGTTACAAGGCAGATTTTCTCATGCGTGCGTTATACGCTTGTCGGTGATGTGTTTACCAGTTTTACATAGTCTGTAAATTGCATTACTGAACTTTTTTCCTCCTAACACAGATATATATGCATTACAGATGTACAATTTGGAATGATTAGACTGCAGTTTTGGTTGGTTTTGCTTTTGTCGTCGTGAGGAAAGTGGGATGCTAGTTCTTGCTTCAGTGGGACTAGCTTCCGGGAAATAACGAATTCCGGGCAGAGATGCTGCAATTCTACCAGGCCTAAGGCCAAGGCACGAAAAAGACACAGCATCCAACAAAAATAAAGAAAAAAGACATAAAATTATGTTAAAGAACTAAGAGATAGAATAACTAATATAGATATAATTCATCAATAATTCATCAACAATATCATAATTAATAGTAATATCATCACGAGCTGATCATATCATTTAATTTAATTTGGGATTTAAAATGGTTAAGTATAATTCTTGTTGGTTTCCTTGTGCATCGGCCCCTTGTAACAAAAAAAGAAAATTGAGATATAATTGATTAAAAATTCTAAACACTATGATTTTAGTAAATTAACTAGTGATAGGAGATATACCAAATCTAAAAGAATGGGTTTAGATTAAATATACATTTCAGGTTAGATACCCATCTAATGAAGAAAATCAATCCCACCCAACTTTTATTAGCACGTATTTAAATCCTGTATTGCCACATGTCAGGTCATATACATGCCAAATTAAGCCATATGTGAGATTGGCTTATCCTACATACAAGCAAAGCTCAAACTTGAAAAGAAGCATTCTAGCCAAGCTTGACCTACTCTAGTTAATCAAGTTTTAACTTGAGCTTGAGAGATTTCCTTTAGTTAAAACAAAGTATTATGATATCCGACTTGACTCGACTGATTTACACCTCACTTCTTAACATTTTCTAACACAACTCATTCCTTAACTCTCTTTACGGAAACACATACATTACTGATAATATTCGATCACAAATAATGCTTATTCATTGCCTTAAGTATACGCCAAAGGAAGTGTAAACTATATTTTAGAGAGTAAGGCTACTTTGATAGACTAATAATCAAATTTTATGTGTAACTCAACTCGTCTAATCTATTATCATCTTTTCCTTAAAGGGTGTAGACTATGGATCCGCATATTTGACTAAGTTATGCAGATGTGGTTCATGCATCCAAAATTCCAAATGACATGACTGATGAGAACTGTGACCAAATTGAGATGGTGAGGTTTTCTAAGATTAGCTAGTTTATTACCATAATTATGCTTCAAGGGAAGTGTTGAAATTGAGTATTGTATTGTCTAACTTACTTAGCAGACAAAGTCTACAAAAATTCTATGATGTTTTGGAATATAGAACACTTAAAACGGAACACTTTATATTTTTAACTGTTAGATCTTGATTTTTATGTTTTTGATCAAAAATCAAAATGTTTAAAAAATCCAGAATATATGATACTCCGATGCACCATAAAAAATCCCTATCCATTTCGAACTATCCAACTAGGCATGTCGTTTTCTTTCTTACAACCTCTTTTAAGTCTTGAAGTTACACATAGGCCCGCACGTTTGCTACCACCCCAAAACAAAACATACATCCCGTAGTGGACCTTGTAGGGTAGCGACTAAATATGAAAGGTATAACTAATTATCTCGGGAATTCGATACATTACCTAACATACTGATGTGATTCATAAACCTTATAAAAATTATAGTACGTGTGCGAACAAAATCTCAAAGAACCCAAGATTTAGGAACTAAGTTACAATTCAAGTATATTATTATCTCACGCGGTGAATCAAATACAAGCAATAATTTGTCGATAAACAAGTAAGGTGGAGGAGAACCCTCTAGGAAAAGTGGTCAACTCGTTTAGAAAGCCATCGGTGACTTTGGTAACGACTAATCGACCCTGGATGCTGCCAAAAGGGTCACCACCACTTGGGTTGTGGGCATTGGCGGATCCAGGATTTTAAACTCGGGGGGTCCCAATAATAAAGGTCAAAAAAATTATAGACAAAAATAACATTGAAAATTTAAATATAATACATTTCATTCAAAAACCATATGCAAAACGTATTATAAATTATAAAATCATAATTCAAGCGTCCATTACGAGGTTTCATAAGTTACTAGGGAATACCCAAGTTATTGATTATCTAATATGGACCACTAAATTTAAAACACCAGTCAAATAAAACTTTCCCCAAACTCCTACTATCTTTCTAACCAAACACACCATATTTCTCTTTTACTAGTTTCCAAACATCAACCTTCTCTCTCACTAAGAACACATCTGCCATACCTCCACCAGCCGTCTCCCTCCCCATTCTCCCCAAGCCATGGCAGCTCCACCCCCAAATTTCACCAACCCATGACAAATCATATCCATCTTACTAACCTTATGAAGGAAATTTCACCCATAAGAAAAATTACTAAGGTGGTTGAAATAATTTGGGGAAATTTGGGCTTATGTACTGCCCCGCCAGACAACAGAGAAAGGTTGGAGGAGAAGTGGGTGGCACTGACGGATGAGACCATGGCAGAAGCAAGGAGAAGAGAGGCAGAAAGGGCCCCTATTTTCTTTCTTCTCCGTGCGCGGTCATCTTCTCCGAGAAGAAGACAGCCACTACAACCTGCAACCTACAACCTGCACAAACCTCATGCTTGAGTACGAGGGGTCCCCGGAAAATTTCTAGCAGCGATTTATGATAGCCGACGGGTCCTAGGACCTCCCTGGTCCCTATGTGGATCCGTCCTTGGTTGTGGGCAAGGACATCATGGACGAGCAATAGCCAAGTTGCTGGCAAGCAATATCACAACCAAAACCTAACAGATTTCTGGATTTAACCACATATTGGGACATCACAAACGTCATTGATCTTATCCTTTCCCTTGCTCAGCTCTGCCTAGTAGCTAAGGATCCATCCAAAACATGCGTTTGTTTTCAGAGAAAGACATGTCACCTATCTTGTGGTCTTTCTGCATGGGCGATGGCAAACTTCTTAGATTCAACACAGTTCACCGTTATCATCGGTATTATCTTTAACTTAATCACTTACTATTATATGTGTGATTTTATCATAGAATGCCTCAGTTGTCATACCCCCGAAAGTTTAATCTCAAGGCGTGACTAAACTTGTGAATTACTTACTGACTTCATAAAAAAGTTCAAAACATCCCATCATAGCTTTTACATTGTAGCATCACAATTTCTATTAAATTACCTTGTGTATGAATACATCTTATTAAATCCTCAATTAATTAAATGTATATATATTATAGTGACAACTCAACCAACATGCAACATGAATTAGAGCTCCAGTTGCTTCAGTGTATCCTCCATCTCCAAATTAAGTCTCCAATAATTACAATTAACTCAATATAGCTCTCTAGAGCGGAGTAGGATTGTCTCCTCTCCTATTAATATCTCCTTCCCTCCCTACCCCTCACACTTTGTTTTTTTATCTTTTTGTCCATATAAAAAAGGAAAACTAATGAAAAAGGCTTCTAAACTTTGAGTTTTAATCAAAAGTCATCGTCTAACTTTATTTAATAATAAGGCCAAGCTAATGAAAAAAAACAAAAAACAAAACCTAAGTGCGTGCAATACTTCATCATCGCCTCATTATTCTTCATCTCCTTTCTCCTCCAATTCCGGCCAAATTCTCTGTCAAAATCGTTGAATATAAGTATAGTACGACTCGGATAATTGCTTGCTGGTAAAAGTTTCAAAGATGCTCAACATTTCAATCTCTCATTTCCACTTCTCAAAAGAGTTTCAGGAGAACATTACCTTATTCAAATGTTCTTTAGATCTAGAAAGACGACAGTACATTTACGTTTAAAATGGCCCCCGCCTAACCAGCCCCGGCCATCACGTTTATGCCGTTGATCCCGACTATGAAATTGATAACTTGCAGTCTTGTACAAAGATACGTAATGTTTTATCAGTTCCATCTTCGGGTGTACTAAAATGGTCTAAACCAAACTGCCCAGAATGTGAAGTGGGGGGGGAAGAGGTGTATACTGAGAGCAAGTCCACTCCTAAAAAATGCGCTGACACTTAGCTCATTTAATCCACTCAGTGAATAGTGATAGACCTCATGAACAGTAAATTGGCCAAATGCTTCTCCACTCTTACAAAATGCGTTGGCACCTAGTCCATTTAAAATATTATTAATTTTTTATAAAATAATAAATTTTAAATTTAGTTTTAATTTCGGATAGGAATTTTAACCAATTTTGTCACGCCACGTGTCATTATCCAAAAGTACTATTATCCGAAAATATTAAAATGTGGTGTAAGGTGGAAGATGATGGTTGGTATTTATAGGAAAAATAATATGATTTTTTTAATTTTTCTTGTATTTTTAACAGTTTTTATTAATTTTTATTAAGTAAATTAATGTGGACCGTTGAATTTGGAAAAGATTCAAATTCAACAGCCCAGAACGCGCCACATCATCTAGCCGTTGGGTTCGAATTTCAAATTTTTTTTTACTGTTGGAAATCCAACGGTCCAGAAAACTAGCCATTGGAAATCCAACGGCCCATAACGAGCCACGTGGCCACTCATGGATCTAAATTTGTGCGCTGAAACGGTGGGCCCCACCGCCTGTTTTTTGTCGGGAACACGCACCTATGCGAGAGTGTTTCCTACGCGCCTGACGCAAAAAAAATATAAGTGCGTTGTGACGTCACGCTGGCATCAACATGACATCACATAGGCCAGCTAATTGCTTAGCACATTTTAGGCCGGCCTATGGCCTGGCTTGGGCTGAAGACCAGCCTATTAGGCTAGGGTGGAGTGTTTTGGGGGAATGCCGGTCCATTTTTCACACTTTGAGCCGGCCTACCCCTTGGGGTAACAAGGGGAACAAAAGCAACATTCAATGTGTTTACTTGACAAAAGCAAGATTAACATTACATATTTTGCTTGACAAATATTCTGCTAAAAGCAAAAGCATTTTAAAAATAATGATTAATATTCTCTTCTGGGGAACAGGATGAACTGAACCACTATTAAAAATGTACCAATTTTTTCACAACTTCATCTGAGCGTGTGCAATGTCTAAGGGCTGGTTTGGTATTGCTGTGCTTTGAAAAAAAGCTGATTCTGCTGTGCTGTGAGAATAAGCAGCTGTGAAATAAAGCAGCAGATTGTTTGGTAAACTTTTTTGTAAAAGTGCTTTTGAAAGAAAAAAAGCAGTATTATAGTGTTTGGTAAACTTTTATGTAAAACAAATGTGAAAAAAAGCCGGTTTTTCAAAGCTGGGTTTTGCAGCTTCTTGTTTTTGGCTTTTTTTTACCCAAAACTGTGAAAAAAAAGCTGAAACTGAATGTTTACCAAACACCAAAAACTGTCCCAGCTTTTTTTAATAGCAGCTTTTTTTAAAATCACCTCAACCCCAAACTGGGACTAAGCCCCAGTTTGGGGTTGAGGTGATTTTAAAAAAAGCTGCTGTGAAAAAAAGCTGGGACAGTTTTTGGTGTTTGGTAAACGTTCAGCTTCAGCTTTTTTTCACAGTTTTGGGTGAAAAAAAGCCAAAAACAAGAAGCTGCAAAACCCAGCTTTGAAAAACCGGCTTTTTTTCACATCTGTTTTACATAAAAGTTTACCAAACACTATAATACTGCTTTTTTTTTTTCAAAAGCACTTTTACAAAAAAGTTTACCAAACACTCTACTGCTTTATTTCACAGCTGCTTATTCTTACAGCACAGCAGAAGCAGCTTTTTTTCAAAGCACAGCAATACCAAACCAGCCCTAAGTCTCAGAAAATATTTTGAGGATGCTGTTCAGGCAATATGTCATGACTAACAATATGATTTTTCAAATTATCTTGACAACGCCTCTCCTCTTTCTCTCTAACAATTTTATATTTTTCAATATTTTCTTCACATATGTATTAGACTACTTGTGCACGAATTTAGTCAAATTCGTCCCTTGTAGATTATATACACAAAAGGAGGATTAGGAATTTTCTATTGTTTTTACACATATATATTATTATATAACTACATATATAATTAATCTTTATCTACCGTTAAGTTACATAAACAGTGTAGTACTGTTAAGTTTCATGAACAGTTTGTGTGCGTCAGTTTTTTTTTTTTTAATATTAAAATTATGTCTTTTTTATTAAAATTTAAGTTCTTTTGTCATTTTTATTAAAATTTAAGAGTTTTTCATTAAAATTTAAGTATCTATACTATTATTAAGAGAACACACCTTGTCAATCTTTTTGCCCACTTTTCCAATTTTGCCCCTCACTTTTGAATAGACAATATTGAGATGAGGAGGGCAAAATAGTAATTTTGTATCTTTTGACAAAAAGACAATCATATCCCCTTTTTTCCTATTTTGCCCTCACTTTTGATACACAATATTTACATAAGGAGGGCAAAATAGTAATTTTGTATCAAAATATTTATATAAGATAAAAATATGCACTTATTAAGAAAAATTGTCCCACCATCATTTTTACACACAGATAAGTGAAATCATGATGTTTTTTGGATAGTTTGAATGACCTGAAATGGTTGCGCTTGATGAGAACGTGGGAGAAGGTGGACGGTTGTTCACACACACAAAGTGTGTGCTCTCTGCTAGTTTCTCATTAAATAAAGTTATAGCATGGTTTTTTTTATTAAAAAAAATTTAGCCCAAGCCATTTTCATGAAAGTTCCCTATAAAAAATTAATGTAAGATGTTGATGTGGCTTAATTATAACCGTTCAAGTAGGAAGGGAAAAAAGGGAAGAGAGATTAGGAGGAGAGAGAATTCTCCTCCCTGTAGAGCACCCCCATGAGTCCCATCGGAATTCACCAGCTTCACTTCATTTTCCTTTTTTTTTCTTTAGCTTAATTGTAAGAATGATCCTCGAACTTCACCGAAGTTTAGTTTTAGTCCTTGAACTCTCATATTAGTTTCTTTAGTTTTCAAATTAAAGCCGTTTGCTTTTCTCGGCCCAGCTATTTTTCGAGGGTATCATGGGCCGGCTAGGTCACCAAGAGTTGTCTAGTCGGTTTCGGTCGAATCCTTTTGTGAGAATGATTGATTTGGATAAAGGCGAAGGTTGAATCCTGATACCACAAGGGGTCTTAAAGCTGAAGGCGCTGAGAATCAGGGAATGAATCTGGTTCATTATAGAGTTTAGTTCAGAAACTCATTGGAACTAGGATTGGCTGAATCATAATCAGATTGGGATAATGAGTTCTAGTCTGAATACATCTCTGGTTCGGCCAGAAGTAGGTTCACTGCTATAAATAGAGGAGGCAGTGGCAACATAAAAAGCCTCCAATTCAACACACAAACTGCCCTGCGCAAACTCTTGCTCTATGCAAAACCTCTCAACAACCTTCAGATTTTTATTTTCTTTTTCCGCCAACACATCTTCAATTTTGATAAACAGCAATGTGAAGGCAACCGGTGACATCTTCAGTTTGGATAAACAGCACTGTTGTCGTAGAATCAGCCGACCCCAGAGCACCTTTAGTTTGGATAAACAGTACTGCGTCGAGGCCGACTAATTATCTATCCAAGTCTCGGTCAAGAAGGATTTTCGAGTCCTTGTTGGCAGAGGTCATCTCATTAGCCTTCTTGGCGAAGTGAGGTGTTATCAGGTTACTACATTCGGCAAATTGGAAGCCGAATTTGATATTTGAACTTCGTAGAACTAGCAACCTTGTCTTCAGGCTCTAGAACCCGAAGGCCAAGACGTGTTCCTTCCTCGGCCGCAATCGCAAGTCACAGAAGTCAGCAGCGCACCCAACGCGACATCAACACATTTTACTCCCCGGCTGAGCTCGGCCGACGAGTTGGCATGCCCCACACACAATCGAATGGCGTAGTTAGCTTATTAATTACTCAGCTTGCGCGCCACGTGAGCTTGGTAGTTTTTAAGGTCAACAGAACTTTAACATAAAATTTCAATAAACAAGAGAATAAGCAAAAAAAAAACTGAAAATTTATAAATTAATGTCTAAATTAAAACAAAATGAAATTTGACCTATAAAGATACAAAATGAAAATGGTTGGACTTTAGCAACTTGTAAATATTAGGCAATGCGATTTCAAAGTTGGTAGGAGATCAAACTGTGGCAAGACTTAAACAATTAACAAATCACATATTGAACTACGAAAAAAATTCCTATGTATTCAATTTTCTTACATACAAGAAAATTTTGATTTTTTAAGGTTTTTTCTTTCTTTCTCATTTTGAACTCATTTTTAATGATGCGGGATGAAGTTCCTAACATAATCCTAAATTCAACGAAAAATTTGACAACTTTAATTAAAAGGAACAATGGCACAACATATTGTTAAGCTTCTGAACTTCAAAAATTGCTACAAATTAAACCAAGGATGAAACTCAAGAATTGCTACAAATATGCTTTTTCTTTTCCTTCTTCCTCCAGCTTTTTCCCGTCCTTTCTAGAGCATCCTAGCTCTCTCCTTTTGCTTCTATTGTTTTTTTTTTTAATTATTTCATTTCATCATGTGTTTTATTTATTTATTATATCTTTCTAAAGCATGATAGCTCTCTCCTTTAATATTGCTTTTATGGTTTTTTATAATTATTTTATTTATTTATATTTTGGTCCCACAACCAGTTGTCCCTTTATTGAAAGAGGAAACATTTTTGTTTACCACCTTAAATTTTAGGACATCCTCACCATCCTCTCTAAAGATTATTGATGGACAATACTTGGGTACTGCCTATTCAGTACTCAATTTACTCATCATATTATGTGGCCCAATAAGATTGTAACATCTGTCCATTTATACCTTCTCAAATCAATGTAACCAAACAAACTTTCCCTTTAAACCTGTGACCAAACATAACCTTTCTTCTTCCTACCTTCCTGCCAACGCCAGAGATCTCAGCCCCAGCCCATTTCCCATGCCGGTAAATCTGCAAATTTGAAGCCCTTGATCAGATCCCATCCCAACTCATCCTCCTCCTCCAACTTCCTTCCTCCATCGAACCACCATTGTCCCCTCCAACCTATCTTCTTCCTCGTTGCCCTTCCTTTGCAAAATCTGATGCATTCCTCTGCAAATCCGACCAAACCAGCACCTGACTCTCGATTAAACATGATCTTCAATTAAATTTGGAAATTAAGTCACATAGGATAAGTCTAGAAAATACTAGGGCACTAAGATTTGCCGCATAGATACGTTGGTGGTGATAAGGTCATATTTGATTTGGGCTTAATCGATGGAAACATTGGAGGAAGGAGTGTGTGTGGTTGACGGAGGAGAAAGGGCTAGTGCTGAGATCTCTGGTGTTGGCAGGAAAGGAGTAAGAAGAAAGGTTATGTTTGGTCACAGGTTTAAAGGGAAAGTTTGTGTTTGGTTACATTGATTTGAGAAAGTACGTATAAATGGACATATGTTACAATCTTATTGGGCCACATAATATGGTAAGTAAATTGGGTACTGAATAGGCAGTACCCAAGTATATTCCATTAATGATTACTTATCAATTAATCAGAAAAGAGAAATCCTTCTAAATCTGGAAGCCATTGAAGCTGAATTAACAATTAATAATTACTGGTTCATATTGTCATGTTCTTCCCTAAATCTGGAAGCCATTGAAGCTCCATTGCCTTTGCCTCTGCCCCTTATTCGCCGTGCCTCTTCTCATCCTCCACTGTCACATTTGTCTGTATCCAAACAAATCCTTCAAATTAAAACAAATCCATATGATAGTTATAAGAATTTCTTCAATATTTTATTGACATGAAAACTGTAAAACTGGGTTGCAAGTTCCATGAATATTTGTTTAGACATTTCAAGTTTTCAATTAATATTCTTATTTACTTCTGGAAGAATGCAATTAAATGGGTTTAAAATGTCAATAATTCATCCTAAAACATACATAATTTTACACGACAATATGTTCTCTGCTAAGTTTTCAAGCTTGAAACAGTGGCTTGTGATTTTGGGGAAGAGATAAAGAAGCTAAAATTAAGTCATCAAAGTGTTGATAGGATTTACTTATAGTTTGTTATTTCTGTTTAGTAATTAGTCAGTTTGGTTAAGGGTATAAGTGTAATATGTTAGAATACCCAATACTATATATAACAAACTCTGCTGTAATTATGTATTACATTGAATAAAAGAAAAGCCTTCAGATTCTATATGGTATCACGCCCTTCTTGCCTCACAGCTTTCTTTCTTTCGATCATCCCGATCTTCTTCGCTTCTACTCCCAATTTCTGATCTTTCTTCCCAATTTCTGCGGTGATTATTCCCTGTTCTTCTTCGATCGCAACTTCTATGTAGTTGCTTGGTGTATTTCTCTGCATTTCATCATGCCGTCACCGTCCAATTCGTCTTCTCCTATTGCGTCGGTGCTAGATCCAAACTCTAATATGTCCAATTATGTGATGTCTTCGAATTCGTATGCTTCTCTTACGATCCAAAACATCGGTAGTGTGGTACCAATCAAACTCAAACGATCCAATTACCTTATCTGGCGTGCATTATTTGCCCCAATTCTACGCATGTATAAGCTTCTTGGCATCATTGATGGTACTGAAGTCTATCCATTGCCTCTCAATCCTGATCGCTCTCTCAATCCTGCCTTTGAGATTTCGTATGAGAAAGATCATAATCTTCTCATCTGGTTGAATTCTACTCTGTCTGAAGAAGTGATTCCTTTCACCGTCGGTGTCTTGTCGTCTTGGGACTTATGGCTCAAGCTTGAGCAGCGCTTTGGAGGAGTCTCTGATGCTTACATTCATCAGTTACGATTTCGTCTCCAGTCAATTCAGAAAGGTTCACAGTCAATTTTTGATTATCTTCAACAAATCAAGGAAATTTCTGATACTTTAATGACAGTTGGTGCTCCTGTCACCGATCGTGACCTAATTGCAGCTACACTGGCTGGCTTACCTGATGAGTTCGAATCCTTTACTGACTCATTTGTTCTTTGCATCTCCACCACAACTCTGGATGAATTACATGGCTTACTACTCACCAAAGAATTGTCAATGTCTCGAAGGAAGAAAGCTGTCTCCTCGAGCACCACATAGCCTTTTCATGCCTTTGCCGCTCAATCACAGCCTCCTATCTTGCCTACACCACCACCCCACCAAGCCTTTGTTGTTCAACCCTAACCTCCTCGTGGACATTACCGAAGCAATCATCGTGGAACCTATAGAGGAACTGCTCGTGATTATCGTTGCAATTACAAAGGTAATAATTTACGTGGCAATTCTCAAGGCTTTCGTGGCAACCCTCACGACGTGGTCTTAATTGTCAAATATGTGGATCAACCAGTCATGAGGCTATTGACTATTTTGATCGAATGAATCCGGATATTTTTGGCAAAGTTCCTCCAGCTAAACTTGCTGCTATGTGTGCACATTTTTCATCCAAGCCCTCTCCTTCTTGGCTCATTGATTCAGGTGCTACTTCACATATTACAAATGACATTTCTAGCATTTCATCTCCTACTCCTTATCGTGGTGAAGACAAGGTCTACATTGGTGATGGTAAAGGTTTGAAAATTAGCAACATTGGTTATTGCTTTTTACATACTCCCTCTGCTACATTTAAACTGCAAAATGTTCTTCATGTTCCACAAATGAAGCACAATTTACTCTCTGCATATCAATTTCTCAAGGATAATTACTGTTCTTTGACACTTAATTCTGATGGATCCTTTGTAAAGGATCGTTCTATAGGGAAGATGCTTTTGCGGGGACCGGTTAAGGATGGTTTTTATCCCTTGCAATGTTCATCACAATCACCTACAAGCTCTGCTGCTTCAACCACTGCCTTAATAAGTGTCATGGCACCAGTTCCAGTTTGGCACAGTCGACTTAGCCATCCCTTTTCATCAATTTTTAAGCATGTTCTTTCAAAGAGTAATAAGCTTGCTTTTCAAGGAAGAATCAGTGGATTTCTTTTGTTCCAACTGTGCTTTTGCAAAAAGTCACAAGCAATCGTTTAGTCCTGTTAGTTCTACTTCTTCTTCTTGTTTAGAACTTGTACATTGTGATCTCTGGGGTCCATCTCCTGTTATGTTTGTGAGTAGTTATAGGTACTATCTGTTGGTTGTGGATGACTATAGTAAATACAGTTGGTTCTTTCCTTTACAGACAAAATCTGAAGTGTATTATGTATTTGTTGAGTTCAAAAGTTATGTAGAAAATCTTCTTGGCAATAAAATAAAAGTACTTCGTTCTGATTCAAGGGGTGAATTTACTAGCTCTGCACTACAGAATTTTCTCAAAACTCATGGTATTATACACCAATTTAGTTGTCCGCACACACCTGAACAGAATGGTTGTGCAAAAAGGAAACATCGTCATCTTGTTGAGACTGCTCGAACCCTCTTAGTTGTTTCTAATGTGCCTCATGTTTTCTGAGTAGAGGCCTTTTCCACTGCAATGTACTTGATTAATCGCCTTCCAATCTCTAGCCTAATGCAATCACCCTGGGAATTATTGTTTCATACTCAACCCGATTACAGTCGACTGAAAGTATTTAGTTGCAGCTATTTTCCATGGCTTAAGCCTTATACAGCTTCCAAACTGGACAGCAAAAGTAAGTATTGTGTGTTCTTGGGCTACAGTCTTCAACATAAGGGATATAGGTGCTTGGATCCATTGATACAGAAGGTATATATATCTCGTTATGTTGTTTTTGATGAATCTACCTTTCCATTACATCACTCTCATTGTCCTCGAGTCAACCATTGTCCTCAACTGCTTCTCGGTATACTGCAGTACCTTCAGTCGATTTGCAGTTAACTGTTCCCCACTCTTCCTGATCTTCTACTACTGCAGCACATGTCCCATCTCCTGATCTCAATGTTGACTTGTCCATCAATACTTATTCACGTGATGCTCTTATTGATACACATGATACAACTATCAATACTCATTCACGTGATACTCATGTTGATACATATGTTGGCATTATTGTCTCTTCTACTGTTGACACACATGTTACTCATGTTGATGTCATTAGGGTTCCCATCTCGGTCCCTCATGTCTCTTCTACTATGCATAATCTTCATCCTATGATTACACGGTCAAAAGCATGGACATTCAAACCAAAGGCCTACTCGGCAACCAAACATTTTCTTCCATTTTCAATCGACTTTGTCCCCTCTACTTAGTTGGAGGCTTTCAAGCATGCTCACTGGAGAACAGCCATGTAGGAAGAGTTTAATGCTCTGCAGTCTACAGGGACTTAGGTTTTTGTACCCTCCTCTCCTCATCACAATGTTGTTGGTTGTAAATGGGTGTTTAGGATTAAGAAACATCCTGATGGTTCTATAGATCAATATAAGGCTCGACTTGTTGCCAAAGGGTTTCATCAACAAGAGGGCATCGACTATAAGGAAACTTTCAGCCATGTTGCCAAGCCACATGACCTAATGCTACTATCGGTCAACATTTCATCAACAAACTGAGCAATGTATTTCCATTCAAAGATTTGGGTCCCTTGCACTATTTTTTGGGAGTTGAGGTGCACAAGTCTTCTGAAGGTATTTTTTTACATCAAGGCAAATATTTACTTGATCTTCTTCAGAAAACTACGATGGATGGAGCTAAACCATGTTCCACCCCTTTAGGCACGACAAAGCTTGATCATACAGGTTCTCTTTTGTCCAACCCTACAGAGTATAGATCCTTAGTTGGTGCATTGCAATATCCTACTTGGACACGGCCAGACATATCTTTTGCAGTTAATCAAGTATGTCAGTTTATGCATGCTCCACGGGACTCTCATCTTTAAGCTGCTAAACGTATCCTCATATTTTTAAAAGGTACTCTCACACATGGCTTATGGTTCAAACCAGGAACTCTGACTCTTACTGCTTATTCTGATGCCGATTGGGCTGGGTGTACCTTTGACAGAAGGTCCACCAGTGGATATTGTGTCCTCCTTGGTTCTAATTTGATTAGTTGGAGTGCCAAGAAATAGTCCACGGTTGCACGATCCTCTATTGAAGTAGAGTACCGATCGTTAGCTCATACCTCTGCAGAAATAACATGGATTTGTAAAGTTTTCAGAGATATTGGACTTCCACTACCTCAGATTCCTCATCTCTGGTGTGATAATATTTCTGCATTCTCTTTAGCTTCTAACCCTATTTTCCATGCCAGGACTAAACACTTTGAAATTAACTATCATTACATCCTTGAACTTGTTCTTGCTCAACTTATCAAGATTCAATATGTTTGTAGTCATGATCAATTAGCAGACATTCATACACAGTCTCTGTCTCGGCAGAGATTCTTATATCTTCAATCCAAGCTTTCTCTTGGTCCTTTCGATGCTTCCAAGTTCAGCTTGAGGGGGTGTAAAGAAGCTAAAATTGAGTCATCAAAGTGTTGATAGGATTTACTTATAGTTTGTTATTTCTGTTTTGTAATTAGTCAGTTTGGTTAAGGGTATAAGTGTAATCTGTTAGAATAGCCAATACTATATATAACAAACTCTGCTGTAATTATGTATTACATTGAATGAAAGAAAAGCCTTCAGATTCTATAAGAGAGACAATCATCGACGGATAAGGATTCCGGATATTCTTCAATCACATCCATTCATCATGCATCGTGCGGCCAGTTTTCGTCAAATATTGTTTATATTCAATTTTAAATAAAAAAAATTTACAATAATTTCTGACCGCATGATGTACGATAAACGAATGTGATTTAAGGATCCCCGGGATCCTCATAAAGAGGATCCGACGAGGATCCTCACTCTTTGGGGAAGAAGAAGGAACGACTTAATTCCTTAATTTTTTACTGATAAATGTTTTTATCTCTCCTGATTAATTGATAAGTAATTATTAATTGTGTTTTTTTTTTAGTACAAAGATATATTTTACACTGATGAGAGGAGGAGTTCGGCATGATGGGCAACCTAATTTGGTATTGAATTCGCTATCTACAAGATTCAAACCTTAGATCTCTCACTTACAAGTGAAGATGAATACCACTAGACCGTTATACTGAATGACAAGTAATTATTAATTGTTAATAGTTAACCATGGTTCTCTTAAGGGACACATGTCAATCTTTAGAGAGGGTGGTGAGCATACTCTAGAGTTTAGGATGGTGAGCAAAAATGCTCCATCTAAAAAAGGAGTATCAAGAAACACACCATAGCTCAAATCAAAATGACACTTTGGAAAATCTTCCACCTATGAAGATTAATTAATCACGTTGATCATAATTGAATCACAAAGTTTAAACATTAATCGTCACATTCGAGTCAGATAGTGGAAATGCAAATAGAGGATATCACATCAGTGATATTAGTTATGAACGTTCCGCATATAAATTGTATATTATTTGTTATATCTCCGACGTGGGACTCTATCCAATACAATACTATTCTTAGTGCATCTAAACATTATTAGCAAGATCTTATTTTTGTTTAATTCGAACTATGATTTAACTCATTTAAATTATACGAAAAGTGATTCGAACCTGAATACAGAAGATAAACATATCCAGTCTGGTGACAATATGGCACGTGATTCCAACTTAATCCCTCTTTCGGTGACCATAGATTTAATTGCGGGCCCGGCTTTGAAGGACAATCATTTTGTTTTTGGGCAAATGAATGGACTTCAATTCAATCTAAGTTGTTGAAAGGACATTGCTTTCTTTTTCTTTTTCTTTTTTGTTTCTTTTTTAATTTGGCTAATATCGAAGTCATTCATTTTTATTTGTAAATTAAACTAGACATATATATTTAAGTTAGTTATTAAAACTATAAGAAGAAAATAACTGCTCACATGTCATATTTCATTGGTTTGTAAGAAGAAATGAAGGGTCTTCAAGTAGATTAGCAATGCAAAAAATGTACGTCACTGAGTCCCTCAAAACTCTGATAACATATTGATATTTTTCTCAACGAATATAATATTTAGACGTATCGATTACATGTTGACTGTAAAAGAATTTTGTTTTAGAAACGTAGGTGGTTGCATATAAAAGTGACAAATCAACTTATTTGGTTGTTAACTAGTACCTATTAAAACTCATTTAATTTAATTTTACTTTACACTATCATCTCTACTATCGATCTGACATCTATATTACGATGATATCAATTAAACGAATCTTAACGAATACTAATTTATTTACCACTTCTAATTACATAGCTAGACTCACAAACTTGGAAGTATTTGCAAAAGGAGAATGTGACTGGAATCTATGGGAGCTTACTTTGAGTTGTCTTTTTCTCTTCCCTTTATTTGTGTTCGTTGCTTTTTCAAAATGTTGTATCAGCCTAGTATTTTTTAATACGTCGATATTTCATATTTAAACAAAATTACAAAAAATTACATAATAAATAAAGAAAACTAATGAAAATGATTTGAAATTTTTTAATTCTAATAAAAAACCATATTATAAGTTTTGTTTAATGATTAGTACAAGGGCCATATTAAAGTAGTCCAACTAAAAATGGCCCAACTATAATAAATTATGATTTATCGATTTTACCCCTAACTTTTTTAGGTTGAGTTCCAGATTTTCGTCGTTAATGGAGTTCATCGTTGTTTTGTAGACCTTCTTCTTTTTGTATTATTTCGTTGAAATGTAGATCCTCATGCTATTTAATTTATATTTTGTATTATTTCGTTGAAATGTGATCGTCGTTATTATTCATAGTGTATTCGATGTACTATTTTTCAGTTTTTCTTCGTCAGTGGAGTTCATCATTTGTTTCTCTAGAAAATAAATTTGAGATCTGCATGCTATTCAATAATAACGACGGATCACTGTTTATGGACTGTAAAAATAAACTGTTTCTGGAATCTAAGTCACTGTTTCTGGATCCAAATGAAATAGACACACTATTTCTTAAATGTAAGCTAGAAAAGAAATATTGAAATTCACTGTATTTGGATTCAAAGCAAAATAATCACCATGTTTCTTAAATATAATAAACTAATGCATGAAAAAAAAAGAAACAGTCAAAAGTTAAAACATAGATTATTTCTGGAATCTAAGTCACTGTTTCTGAAATTTAAGTCATTATTTCTGGAATTTAAGTCACTGTTTCTGGATTTTGGTTCTTTTCTTTCTAGATACAGTGTTTGTTTGTGCACAGACAAAACAAACATTGTATCTGCTTTTTTTTTCCAGAAACAATGTTATGTTTTGGCTTCTCTAGAAACAGTTTTATGTTTTGGTTTTTTTTTTTCCAGACACTTTTTCGTCGGTTTCTGCCATTAAACTTCTTTGAACTTGTTTCGACGGCTTTGTTCCGATGAATGCTTCCTTTTTCAACTTTGATTTGGTTGTTTTTTAAATGGGGGAATTCGATTTGATAGGAAGACAGGGAGTTATTATGGTGGTTTCGTGCTGGGTTGAGGTTGGTGAATAGTCATGATAATATCAAATCATTTAAGGGTATTTACGGAAGTGTAGATTTGTAGCTGGTTGGGCTTGTAAGTTTGACCCGTGGACAATAGTTTTGGATGGTTTTTTATTAAACTTTGAGCCATTTTGGTTAAATAACATTTTGGGATGGTTTTTGGTTAAATATTTGTTGGTCTAAGCCCTTTTCATTAAAAGTCCCTAATAAATAATAACTTATATAGCACAGATACATCACTATTTGACATTTTGTACCCATGAGTTTATTTTATTAGCAGAACACTACTGTTGCAGTGTACACGTACTGTTTAAATTTTTTTCCACATAATTACCTAATTATAATAAATTAATATTAAACTCGTCGTAGATAAAATTTAAACTCAAAACCCTCCACAAACAAATAAAAGTAAATACATGTAGATCACAATACTGAGTTCGAGAAAATGACTTGAGCGATTGCTTTGATTAAACGATGATTAGCCACCGTTGTCGAAACTCGCTTCGTCAAATGTCAATGGATACATCAACCTTATTTGACTTGGTAATCATTTTGCAGACCTTGATCTCGGCGAGGATCATTTTCCTAGGGATTTTAGGGATCTTATTCGGCGAGGATCCTTTTTTTAGGGATCTCACGATCGTGATCGTTTATTGTACATCATGCAGTCAGAAATCATTTCAAAATTTAAAATTTAAAATTAAATATAAATAGTACCTAACGAAAACTGACTGCACGATATATGATGAATGGTCACGATCACGGGATCCCTAGGATCCCTAGGCTTTTCCCTTGATCTCCATGCAATAATGCCACTTGTATTATTTCTCATTTATGGAAATAGATCATCTCCAGATCTCTTCCATCAAAATCACCAGATCAAGTGATCCTAACCTTTGAATTTTTATCTAATGGTCAAAAATTATTATAGCTTTTAAAAGATCAAAACAGGTGGGCCATTAGATGAAAATTCAAAGAACCGGATCACTTGATCCGGTGGCCTTGGTGGAAAAGATCCGAAGATGATCTCTTTCCCTTATTTATTTATGTTTGCCTCATCTTTCATGGACCTGGTTGTGTTAATTAAAATGGAAATGTACATCCAACTAGAGAGATTTTTTGATAGGACGAGAACATAATCGGTACACCAAGTGTCATAATACTAGTTGAATATTTTTTTTTTTGAAAATTCTAAGCACTTGTATAATAACACTTAGTGTACCGAACAGTGTTAGGAACACTAAAGATTTCTCCAACTAGAATGCCAATGCGACGGTATTCTCAACCGATCACGCGATTTCTACATGGCAACGTGCTGAAGACTTAGGATATTCAGTATTGCATTCTCTGAATCATTAAATAAAAGCTATTATGATTGATCAGAATGCCATTTTAACTTCTATAAGTTTTAATTACAGAACACACATAAGATTTATACGTTTTAGGAACCCATCATGACCAACGGGCAATGAAGAAAAGAACAATCCACAGTTCATTTCCTCTTTCGCATTGTTCTTGAATTGTCAACTTGTTTAAAACTTCAGCGGTTAAATGAAAATCTGTACAAATCCACCTGAAATACAACGATAACACGAAAGAGAACAAACCTTCCTTCAGTTCTGCTGAAAAAAATATATGGCATGGATGTTCACCTTTTGTTGGTTATGGAACAAAACACACCCTTCTACAGACTGAAAACTGGTGCTATCAACGCCTTTCCGCAATATTTGATTTTCTCAAATCCTCCCAGATTACTATCCTCTTTCACTTTATCAAAGCCATAACCTGAGATTCATCATATGTGTAATCTTCTACTTTATCGTACGAATCGAATGTAAGATGATCACTCTCTTCCAAAAATCTCAAAAGTTCCTGTGATACTTCCTCATCTCTCTTATGAGGTTCACCAGTAACATACTTATCTAATTTATCACACAAATCAGCTGAAAAATAATCCTTTTCTCTAATTAATCCCAAAAGCTCTTGTGCTACTTCCACGTCTCCCTTCTCTTTCAAGTATTCAAGACATGCAGCCAAGGTTAGATGATTGAACTTCAATCCTGGTCGACTTACCAATATTGCTTTTTTCATCGTATCCACTGCCTTACCCATCTGACCATCCATATGATATCCGGTTGTCAAACGAGTCCATGCGACTGCATCCAGCTCCTTACCGCTCTCTTCAAGCCGCTTTATATATAATTGGGCTTTCTCCATAAGACCTTTCTTGCAGTACGCAGTGATCAGCAAGTTGGGAATTCGTACGTCAAAAAACTTGGCCACAGATTCCCATTCCTCCACAATCATCTCAGCACTATCAATGTCACCCAGCTTTAATAATGAACTTAGCATACAAAGATAGCCAGAATTGTATAATCCCACCTTATTTTTGTATATATTCCAAATACGATAAACCTCATCTTTATTCCCAATAGCAGTGTATAAAGTGAGGAAGACTTCACATGCGCGTAAGCATTGTTGAAGCCTTCTCTAATAAGCCAGCTTTCAAGAAACCATTTGCTGCAATAACATAACCATTCCAGTCTACATTGACCAAAGGATCGGCTTCTATCTTCATTAAAACCTTCTCCAACTTGTCTATCTCAGAAATGGCTGCATACGAATTCAATTGAATCTTCAATGTATAACTGTCATAATCAATGCCCTTTTCTACCATCTCCTTTGCCAGAATATCGAGCTTTTCACGTTACCTATCTGAGAATAGAGGGTGAGCACAGCATTATAAACCAATGATCCTTTCAAATAACCTAATTCGTTCATCTTCTTGAAAATAATCTCAGCCTTTTCTGAAGATTTATTCTCTACATAGCTGAATAAAAGAGCACCATACACCTTGAAGTTTCTCAGTTGGTCTGGGATGCTATTAAAGTACGCCTCAGCTTGTTGTAGGCCACAGACTTTTGAGATCAAATCTAGCCGAACCGCAATGTCTCCCGGAGTTAGATACTGGTTCTGTGCATCACTCATCCATTCTGAAATCTAAAAGATTAACAATTCAAGGTCTTCCAGTTTCATCTTTTAATATATTACTGGCCACAATTCAGGGTCCATCTGTTTAATAACATGCAGAACACATACTACCAAATAGAAATGATTTGAGTTGGCCATTGCTCAAGCAAAAACTTCCTAAGAATTTAAAAGCACGAAACCAGAATCATTTACCACGGTCATCAACACACAAGCATTCATTAGCATCCACAAAAGGAACTGTCTATTATGAATTTGTGCTTTGTATTATTACATTTTCAAAAGCGTAGTCTTGAGAAACTTTACAGGCTGCAACGTGTACATTCTAGTAGCTATAGCATTCTTAGCAGAGTGATGATAGTAGAAAGTTACAAGGGCAAAACAGAGTGTCTTTAAAATATTACTACGATAAGTAAATATCACAAAAAGAGAGCATCGATCGGACGCAACCCAAGTACACTTGGAAATATACTAATGACAACCACCCTAGAGATGATAAAACAATCCACATTTAGCAGTGTAAAACATATGTTCCAGAACAAAGTGTTGTTTTTACGACGCTTTTTCTTCAACCTCTTGTTAAATGGCAGTCTCTTTATTTGATAAGGAAATAAAATGTATACTACACGTACTGCAGTCATCATATCCGCTTCTCCATTGAAACAATGTTATCATTTGCTAAAAACAATTTAACGATTCTCCAAAAATGATTATGGATTATCAGAGTTCATGTCATAATCAATTTTCATGTCAACAATCTGCAGTATATATGTAAATTAGCTCAGACTTACTAAATTTTATAAATTGGGTTATTTATTTTCCATCATAATCCTTTCTATACGAGTATTTTCTTCAAAATTTAATCTCAAAGGATTCTGTGAATGAAATCTATATGCTAGCATTGACGCCATTTCACATTCAATGCAATTTCTATGACAATATTATACAAGAAACCACTATAATCATTTCTTTTTCTTTTACCTGGAGAGCGTGGCTGTAGCGGCGATGTTTACGGAACAGCTTGATGAAACTCTGGAGCTCCCATTTCTTGACATCTCTCCCTTCATCGACCCACTGATTGAGAATCGGTACAATGGAAACCCTCGGATTTCCGGCCCGGGAAATCCTAACGTACAAAGGCTCAAACGGGGGTGGAGAGGAGGCCGTGGCCTCAATTGAGCAGAACAGTGCACGGGAACTCCCAGAAATGGCATTACCACGCCATGGATTTGAACCAAGAAGCTTAAAATATATGATAATTTTTTTATTCACATGTTCTTGTGCTATTGGTACGAAATGTAAATGTGAAAATAAATTCGTGCTATACAAGTTCTTCTCAAATATATCGTTGTTGACTCAAACTTTTCTCATGTTTATGGAAGTTACTATCTCAATGTTTCTTAAGGTAAGTTTGAGATTAATGTTTATTTAAAAAAAAATGGTATCGTTGTACTTTAAAAATAATCAGTTATAAAATAAAGTAGTCGAACGTGTAATAAATTGTATTTTTCAAAGTGTTTGAGTATGAAAAGTAGTACAAAAGCACTTGCGAAAATTTAATCACAAAATAAACATGGAAGTAGGTGTAGCCGCAATTATGGTTGTGGTGATGGAGATAGTAGGTGGTGGAGGTGGTGGTTGTGGTGATAGGTTGTGGAAGTCACATATAGGGGTGGAAAAAATTCCCGAAAATTCCAAACCGAACCGAAAAAATCCCGATCCTAAACCAAAAATTTCCCAAACTAAAATTCTCGAAATTTTTGGGATGCTATCCCTAACCGATCCTGAAATTTCGGTACGGGATTCATGATTGGCTTCTCAATATTTTGGGAATCCCATACCGAACCGAAAATATATAATATTAATTATTTTATATATATATATATTTATTTATTTATTTATACATATATATTATATATATTATTCTTTTATAATTGATGCTAGTAGTTTCTAATTCATGCTCTGCAATCTGGAATGCCCTACACCTTGCATATTTTTCTTTTGGATTTTATTATTGCTGATGATTTCAGAAGGCTTGATTCTTTTGTCTCTCAACAGATTGCAAAAAGGGTTTAATTAATTTGAATTTTGACTCTGATAAAAACAGTCAGGCATGCCAGTGTTCGATTAAATGGTAGTGTGAATGAAATGACATTTCTAGTTCATGAATGTGTTCTTGAATTATATATTTGAAGAACAATTCATAATTTCATATTTCAATTTGGAATTCCCGATTTGTCCCGAAATCCCAAAAATATTTCGGAATTCCCAAAAATTTGGTTTGGGATTGGTCTTCAAATTCCCGTCCCGAAAAATTTTGGTTTGAGATTCGAGATACTAGTTTCGGTATGGTATCCCATACCGAACCACCCCTCACACAAAAGAAAGTATTTAAACCTCAAGATTACCCTGGTCTTAACTAATCTTTCCCATAACATGTACCGTACAATTTATTAGGATTAGGAATGGGTTCGGTTTCATTTGGTTCATCCGATATGAGACGGTTTCATTTGGTTCATCCGATATGAGACGCTGACGATAGCAGCACGCAAAGAGAGGAACCGAGGGTTCTGACTTATAAGTTTGGAGGAACACGCGGATAGCATCCTAACGTAAGGATGTCTTAGGGTTGAGTTAAAACTAGTGAAACAATGTCATAAGACGATTCAGTTCGGTTCAGCTTTTGAACCACTGAAATCAAAACTAAACCAGTAAATTTTGGTTAAGAAATATGAAAATCCATTTCAATGGGCGAGTTTTATGACTGCTGTGATCATTGTTACATTATCTACGATGATAGAAACTGTCTATTCGTATCTGTCAAACAAGAAGCCGCATCTTTGGCCTCAAACACATGACAAAATGTACTCACCACAGAAAATATAGATACATATAATTCCCTACGCGTCACAATGTATACAACAGTACATCATGTATGTACCTGTGTTAGCAACAGGTATGTATAACATACCTCATTAAGCAAACTAATCCAAACTATCCACAAAAGCTAACAGCCCGCATACCACCACCTTCTTCCGTCTGTCCGCTCCCAGGTCCTACTCATGAGAATCGCAAGGCCAAGCAACAAACAGCTGCATGGTTCCCAGACAGCAACTCTATTCAATCTGCTCTGTAGAAATGCAGCAACTTCAACTGTTTCACCTTTTCCTGGCACAAACAAATCAAAAAGCTAAAACTTGATTTTGCTAGACTCTATTTAATCTCAGTTATAAAGGAAATCGGGTGAAGTAACCTACAGAAACCTCGATTCCTTCTTCAGATTGGGAAGGGAAATGAAAACCCGTCGAGCAATTCTCCAACATTTCAGGACTCTTCATCCATGCTCTACGTGCATCACTCACCTTTATCTTATACTTGAACAGCTGTGACAGAGATAAAAAATCTACAGATTAGAGAAAGCAAACTGATAAGGTCTTTCCCCTGCCTAGCTCTATCTGAGATATCAAAAGCGAGTTTTCTGAAAAGGTTTATCTCCACATAGCTTCTCTAATCTTTGATCATCACGTGCATGCTCTATCACAGGTATGGAAAATATAATAAGTTTGCCTTGCCAAAAGTTAATAAAGTTAAATTCAAGCACGTAACTGTCGTGTAACAGGAATACCTGAGACAAAGGGAGATTTGGTTTCTCCAGGTCATCTTTATCTATGAGGATACCAGTGCCCTGACACTCTGGGCAGAATACAGAATACATTTGTGAGCTCAAAGCTATCATCTGACCATCTTTTCCATTGCACTTAGCTGCAGTTTCTCTCCTAGATCTTCTTCTCACTTTTGAACTAGCGGACTGATTTGTGATCATCTCAACCTCACACAGAAGTATCCAGTGTACAAGGCAGGAAATATGAAACACATGAAAAGCCTGCATGCGCATAAATCAAAATGATGCTAACTACTTTCTTTGAGGAAAAAAAAAAGATAAAGAGAAACGCTCTATTGCAAAATTGAATACATAGGTTTACAATATTAAAGGGATCTGAGGTACAGCAATGGGTGGGGGCGTAGAGGAGAGGAAGAAAAAGAAGGGGATGCAAGTTATTTAGGGCTCACCCCATTCACATTTCGACTACTGCAAGCAAGCCTTCCTGTCTTCAAATGTATGAGAGTTGCTACATCTTTCCCAGGAAGCATCTTCTGTTGACAGATATCACACGTTCTGCCCAAAGCTAAACGCTGTTGCCGTCTTAACTCTCTCCTCATAGACTTGTTAATAAATCTTGTGTGCAGAAGCTGATCATCATACCGGTCTAAAAGCAATCTTGATGTTGCACCACTGGAAGCAGATGAATCTTCCCCGCATGAATCAAACTGATTACTTAGAGATTCACTAATATCCTCGGGGTCAGAGAAGAACTTCTTTCTCTTACCGCTGCTGCCTTCACCATTCTCTGTTTCTTCTGTAGGACTGGATGAGAGAAGCATCCTTACATCATCAAGTAACCCCTTTCTACCCAAATCAATATTGTAACTGAAGGTAACGACAGCGAAGTTGTTCTCAGGAACCTTGAGTAAATCATTGCTAGCTGTCCTTGTCCCCAACCATTCACACCATATTCTACTAATACAATTTGACACCTCATCCTTCCCGAGGAACCTTGCAGCAATTTGTCCAAAACCTACCTGCGTCACTTCTATGTCAGTAATTTCATCCCTAACCAGAATATTAGGGATCACCACAGAGGAATTCACTCCATCAGAATGCTCATTACATTCATGACCATCGGCACCAAAATGCTCATTGCCATTAGATATCAAATTTTCCCCATATTTGACAACAGCAAGATTGTTTTCATTGTCATGAGACTCCAAAATCTTACGTTTATTGCCATCTGGAATCACCAACTGCTTATCAGTCTCATCTGAATTATGAAAGAAAACCACACCATCGTTAAAAGGCCACGGGTTCGACTGCAAGAGAGTAACCTTAGCAGCAGCTAACCTGTCATTGTGAAGATTACCCTTCAAGTGATCAAACAACACCTTATCACCGTAACATGGCGCAAGGCACAAAGTACAGAAGAAAATGAACTTTTTCCCTTCTTCTCGTAGCTCGACATATGTGTGCCCTTGGGACCTCACATTGCGAAGAATTGTTCTTGTTGCTTGCTCTCTAAGACTACTAGCACTAGTCTTTGGAAACCCAACGTCCCACCTTCCCGCCATCAAAGTTTCCTGCAAAAAACCAAGTTCAACTTCGACTGCAAAAGCTCCTTCAAGACCTCCCAAGATCCAAGCTCAAATTCAAATATATCCACCCGTATCCATAGACAGAGAGCTTTCAACAACCATATGAAGCTCGATAAAACTCAAATTACAAGAACTTCTTTCAATCCCAAAACTCAAAATCAAACTTTCCCAAGAGTTACGCAAGAAGCTTCAAGAAACCCTAGAATTCATATACGAAACTCCGTTCATCACAGAGATCATAGAACTTTCAAAATCACCCGAACACAACACACAAAATATCCAAAATTCACCGTAACCCTAGAGTTTCCATTCCCAATTCTTTAAAAATTCCGGCAGAAATACAGCAATAGAGAAACCGAAAACGGCAATAACAACCCTAAAACTAGGAAAATCTAGAAATCAGCAGAGGAAACTCTAAAAGTACATAATGGAGGCGTACTCTGTATAGGATTCTTGAGGAAGCGCGGAGTCCGTCGGTCAGAGTGAAGGGCGTAGCGAGCAACGAAGAGAAGCGAGTGAGAGCTGGAGTCCTCCATAGCCATCTCCATTGCACTCGAAGCTTGAACTTCGTAGCTGTTTGGAGAGGGGAGAAAGTGGGGGAAAATCGAATGGGAAAGAGGAGAGACTCTTAAGATTTCAATTTCCAGATTAAATTTAAAATCAAAGTGGATTTCTTGGGGTTCAGTTGACGTTATCTTTTAGAGTAATATGATTAGAGTTAGTTACAGAAGGATGGTTTGGCGAGGAAATGATTTTTTTTTCTAAGAATCTTAGAGATGTTGTGATCATGATCGTTCATCGTATATCGTGCGGTTAAAAATTATTTTAAAATTTAAATTTTAAAATTAAATATAAATAGTACCTATCAAAAACTGATCGAACGATGTACAATAAACAATCACGATCATAGAATCCCTAAGATCCTTAGAAAAAAAATCCGGCAAGAACCCTTTTCCTTTCGGACATAGTTGGGTATGCGGGTTAAGACAAATACGGATGAGAGCGAAAAGTTTTCGCGTAATCTTGTTGTTAACTACCTGCGCGTTAAATTTGAGTTTACCCAGCCTACAAATTTTTGTCATTGAGCTTCCCAGTTTGCCCTCCACTTTTAACATCTAGTTTCGGGTTTTTAGCTTAAAATAATTTTTAAGATTTGGATAACTCTTTATTTTGGTCTTTGTAATTTAAAAATGATATAACTGGTCTCTAATTTTGTCCATCGTCAATCATTTTAGTCATTACGTGAAAAATCTTCATAAAATAAGAAGAAAATAACAAAAATACACTTAGTTTTTATCAAATCGTTTTGGTTTATTGTTTATTAAATTGAGAGTATTTTTGTTATATTGGTTCTTATTTAACAGAGATTTTTCACATAATGACCAAAATGATTGGTGGTGGACAGACCTAGGGATCTCTATCAATTTCAAATCTCAAAACCATAATGAAGAGTTATGCCATCTCAGAGACCATTTGGGCTAAAATGTCAATTTTCAACATTCACCAACCCAACTCTGATGCCTCATCTCTCTCGTTTGCGATGCCTCCTCCTCCTCCCTCTATCCTCTCTCTCCCCTCTTTCACCCGACCCAATAGTGGCAGGAAGTCGACTCTTTATAGTCTCTTCTTAAATGTCCAGCGTACAAGGGTTCCTACCAACATGACCTTATGGATTACTAGTTGGCAGTGTAAAACCATTTTGTGAATGGCAATGAATTATGCCGAGAATAATTGAGGGAATAGTTGACTTGGCAATCAAGTTAATAAAATCTCTAGGACTCTCAGTGCCTTAAAGAAATAAACATATTGGAGTCGTAATTACATGCAATCAATTAAGGGCCTTTATTAAGTAAATACAAGGAATAAGAGTCATGATGGGACTATAATTGATGAGATATGATTTGGGTTGATATCCTTTCCGATAATAGGGAGGAATTGATTGAAACCGTAGCTATATAACCTAGGAGCAGTCCCTGCTTCCATACTGACTGAAACTCACGAAAACTATAAGCCTATTTTGATAGTAGAGTTCATTGAGAGGTACTCGAAGTAGAAGACTACTTCTACTTTGTTCGCAAGGATCAATGGCTTCACCTTCATAACCATGTCTTCCGAATTCTACAGATAAGTTCAATACAATTAGTCGATCTCTATTTCATATTGATTTGATTTATTCGTGATCCTAATGTCTTGTTGTTGTGATTTCAGAATATGTCTTACATGTGGTATCAGAGCCACACAACAAGCTTAGGGTTCGATTCACAGGTAATTTGATTAACTGTAGATGATTGACACAAGTGAAGCATAATTTGTGTTTATCGTTTGGTTGGCTATTTTGACTATTCGATCTTGTGAGACTTCATAAAGATGCTTCCGCAATTTTGTATCACTGAGTCTGCAATTTTGTTTAGGGATTTAGATCCAAACAAATTGAAATTGGGCATGGAAAATAAAAGGGAAATAATTTAACTACGCGGTGAATTTGGTGTTCATAATTAGTCACCGGCTAATTGTCTTTTTTCTTCCTTTCGGTAGAATATGGAGTTTTCTTGAGTATATAGGGTTGTCTTCTTTTTCCAGAGTAATTATCGTTGTGCTGCAGAGAAGGATTACAACACGCCTTTAGGTTTATTGTATTTATTATTTATATTGCTGTATTGATTTCATGATTAATTAAATCTGTTGGAAGGAAACTTTTATTGGGGCTTTCAATGAATTAAATTATTTTCGAACCATAAATCTTGCAATTCTGATGGACTTTAGTTATTTTGACAAATTTGAAATTCATGTACCTTATTTATATGAGTAGTTCTGGGCTATCGATTCTTAATTGAGATTTTGGGGAGTTTTTTCAATGGCATCGTAAATCTTTTGCAGACTCTTGTTTGGTATAAGTGCATATTTCATATGGCTGATTACCTATAAGCAAGGACAACTTATGATTCACATTAACTATAAATACTATGTTGATTGTTTAGTATAACGTCATACATGTGATTTAGTGGATTCAATTTAGGCTTATTATTTTTGCTCCACATAAGTATTCTCTGTGTTAATACGTTTTGGAGTGAGGAATCAATAAAAGGACTCTATAATTAAAAATGTGATATGTGAAAAAGGGTAAGAAACTCACATAAAAAAATAAATAAATAAATAAATAAAAACCCATTCATGTCGTCACTAACCTGGGCGTGAAAGACATTCTAGTTTTTGATAGACTTCCATAACTCCAAATATTATGAAATTCGGTCATGTCATAATATTAAATGGATTGTAGACGCTGGTATTTTTCCATGTTTTTTGGACAAGAAATGGATTTATGGTAAATTTTTAAGTGTGATACCATGTTGCTGGAATTCTGCAGACTCTGCAGAATAGTCTGTTTGTGATATTATTTTGATAGAACAATGTAACTCATAAATTCATGAAATTTTAGTATGATATACATTGAGATGTTTTTTTTAAATATGGAAATTTTCAAGAGCATTGGTTTGAAAATGAATTATTGGTGAATTTTTAATCTCGAGACTGTACTGCAGAATTTATGCAGTTTCCGCAGCACATTCCATTTCGATTTCATTTTTAGCTCACTTGAAAAATTGAAAAAATTATGGAATTTTGGGGGACAGTAAATTTATATGTCTACTCTGTTTTTGAAAATTTTCATGCACATTGGAGGAAGATTGAAATTTTGGTGAATTATTTAGTCTCGGGTATGTTTTTGCATAATTTCCGTTGTTTCAGCAGCACAACTTATTTCGAATTCGTTTTTAGTACACATGTAAGATCTCCAAAAATTATGAAATTTTGGGAAATAACAGATTTTTATGTTTACTTTATGTCTGAAAATTCTGATGCATATCAGATGAACAATGAATATTTGTTGAATTTGTAATCTCAGGTATGTACTGAACATTTTCTGCTGTTTCTGCAGCACCTCTCTTTTCGAATTCATTTTTGGCTGGCTTATAAGATTTTAAAAATCATGAAATTTTGAAAAATAGTAGTCATATATGTCTAGTTCATACTTGAAAATTTTCAAGACAATCTAAAAAGAATTGAGTTTTTAGTGAATTTGCAAACTAAAGTAGTACTATTGAATTTTGGTACTTCAAAACTAGTTTTGTTATGTGATATTGTTTCACTGATTTGTGCACATCTATTGGTACCGATTATTATACAAGTTTATGGTTTCAATATATCCTTATTTTATGTAAATTCTCAATACTAATGTATTTTATAGACAACACTGATTAAATTTTGATTTAAAGATGTATTGGTTTGTCTTGCTTAAACCACTATTTTGTTTGGTCATCAATTCTGATTATGATGATAATTGTCTTTTGAGAGAAAAAAATTGGAAAGTGGCATCAGTTTACTAATTGATCATTTTGGTCCCTATCAAATAACTGAATAACCATGTTTCCTCTTTCGAGAACTCTATTGTTCAATGTCAACAACGATATACTTTTGTGTCTGATTGAATCTTTTGAGAATCATTGAATATCCAATAAAACGGTTATTTAATACTGTTCTAAAAGATTATTTTGAAAAATCAGAATTCTTATATGGTGAATACTTTTGTCCCAATGGGAATTTCAGGAAATCACTCACCAATTATAAATTAGTATTATAGCAAATCATAAAGTACTTCTAACATATTTTCATCTGGCCAAAGCTGTTGAAGCTATATGTATTTTGTGTATTTTATGTTTTGGCTAGCTATGCAGGTATTTTCTTTGCATGATTAGTTTCTGCCCAAAGGTGTAACAGTCATGCAATTTGGAGTTGGTTCGATCCTCCACAACTCAACTACTTCCATGATGAATCTTGCAGAATCGAGAATGAGTAGGTAAATTTGCCAATCTTTTGCTTAATTTTATGTGAGTTCTAAATTGGATTAAAATTATTGTTGAAAAATTGATGTTATTGAGATATCTATGTGTTTACTTTAATCGACTTTGTTTTAGAATTAAAACATAAATTTTGAGTTTGGATTCTCTTATTAGGTTTCATTTTAATTTATGACCTAATCTTTAACACATATGTGAGTCTTCTCTCATACACTAAAATAAATTTTGTAGCAATTGGTTTATCTAATCACTTGTCACTTTTAGATCGATTAACAATGTTGAGATATTGTTCCTTATATAAGCCTAATTTTAATACATATAGATTGGTTTATTATGTCCAAACCAACTATTTTGTGACTCAACAAATTTGTTTAAGAAATTTTAATGTTTTGGCCATATTAAAGGTTATTTATCTAATGAAATGAAACTTTAATTTACTTAAGAAATTTTTGTGTTTTGAGCATATTAAAGATTGTAAATTGGTTTTATTTAAATTATGATTAAATCTAAAATTTTGGTAGAGCTTGGGAATGGAGTTTTGCATACCTTGCAACGTGTCCTATCTGATTACAATTTTGATAGATTTTTCTAACTCCAAACTTTGTAAAAATTTGCATTGTTATATTATATAATGGATTGTGTACACTATATTTATTGATTCAACTAGCCTATATTTTGTTATATGAAACCCACTTTCTCTAGTGTTTAACCTTGCAATTTTGAGTGTTTGTCCAAGTGGGAGAAATAATGTATTATGGGCTTCACACTCATCATTTTTGCATGCTTTTAATGGTCATAGTTTTGGTAGATAAAATGTACATTATCATACTTGTTTATATTTTATTTGTTATATATGCAACTAATCTTGTAGGAAATTCAAGAAGGGTTAATGAGTATATTCTGCTCAAAAGTGTTTTGCTTATTAATTCTTGTATGTTGTTCAAGAAATTGGACTTGTGATTTATATGTTATTGATGGATAATTAATCTGCTCAAAAATGTTTTCTTATTCAATACAACTATAAATCAATGTATAGTGAAGCATGGAATTGACAAGATGGTATATACTTCATCTGCTCAAAAGTGTTGAAGCTATATACGTTTACCCTTGTATTTTATGTTTTAGCTATGCAAACCTAATATAATTAGTTTCTGTCCAAATATGATTCTAGAATTATATGCTTTTGATGCATTAGAAAACATTTAGTCAAAGTTTTCTATTTCTGTCAAATGTTAGATGAACAAAACTGACCAAATGATTTTGTATAGTTTTTCAATCACAAGAGTAACTTCCCTATAGATATCTAAAATAAAGATGTTGAGCTCACAAATTTTGTGTTTTAGATCTCATGACTAATGTTTTGCTAATGGGAGTATTTGAAAGGTATCTGTTTCATTTTGTAGACATTTACAAAGTTTTTTTTTACTCTCTTAATCAGTGGGAGTAATAATAATTTATATAATTTTGTCTCTTTTAATCAGTGGGAGTAAGAGATTACCTTTTGTGTTAAAAATTTGAAGTGTTAGTGACTCATATTTTAAGAGTTTTTGCTTAAGTTTTGTTCATAAGTTTTAATAAGAGATCCTGATTTTGTAAATAGTATGTCGTATTTTACTTGTTCTCTTATCATATTCTAAATTGACAGAAAAGTTGGATTTAGTAACCAACCTTGTTGAGTTCTTTTGTGAACTACTTTTGTACTGAAATATATTTTCATATTTTCAGTTCGACTATTGTGAGCTAATGTTTTGACTATTAGCTCTTGATATCATGACTTTGTTAGTAACATAGTGCTTTGAGTTAAGTGTGCATGTAATCATGGAGTGCAAGGAACTGTCCAATGTGTGCCTTGTTTTCCTTGGTTCTGCATTTAGTCTCAAAGTGACAAGTTACTTGGAATGTATGATTGCATACTTTAGTGGACTCAAGTGATCACCATATATATTTATCTCGTTGAGGTATTCTCATTGACATTCAAGTGGGAGAATGTAAAACCACTTTGTGAATGGCAATGAATTATGCCGAGAATAATTGAGGGAATAGTTGACTTGGCAATCAAGTTAATAAAATCTCTAGGACTCTCGGTGCCTTAAATAAATAAACATATTGGAGTCCTAATTACATGCAATCAATTAAGGGCCTTTATTAAGTAAATACAAGGAATAAGAGTCATGATGGGACTATAATTGATGAGATATGATTTGGGTTGATATCCTTTCCGATAATAGGGAGGAATTGATTGAAACCCTAGCTATATAACCTAGGAGCAGTCCCTGCTTCCATACCGACTGAAACTCACGAAAACTATAAGCATATTTTGATAGTAGAGTTCATTGAGAGGTACTGGAAGTAGAAGACTACTTCTACTTTGTTCGCAAAGATCAATGGCTTCACCTTCATAACCATGTCTTCCGAATTCTACAGATAAGTTCAATATAATTAGTCAATCTCTATTTCATATTGATTTGATTTATTCGTGATCCTAATGTCTTGTTGTTGTGATTTCAGAATATGTCTTACAGGCAGGACTGCAAAGACTGTATTATTGAGGGTTGCCTAGTATGCTCTGCAACCTTCCCCCCACACTTTTTATTTGAGGATTGGGGCCACTTTGACTGCGAGTCGGGATTGCCACGACTTCATCAAGGCCCCAAATCGCCACATAGTTGCTACCATCATGCGGCACCACCGTGGCCGCGGTGCCCCAACAACACCGCAAAAGTCGTCGTAGGCGCGCCCATCAGGTTATTTTGTTTCCTTTCAAACAACCATCGTCGGTTCGACAGGCTTGTACTATACCGCAACCACTGACTCGGTTGCAGGCCTCACCATGGCCCTCAATCAACAGACGAGGATGATCACTTAACTTCTCACTCATGCTAATCTCGTTAGAGATCATGATGTTGGCTTGACATATGAAAGAGATTTTGAGCAAGAGTCACTATTTCATAGACGACCAGGAAAAGTAGTCATATGCGAAGCAATTCTTATCCATCAGCAACAAAGGAATGAGCTTGGCATCATCCACCTGACATGGAAGGATATCGCATATCGAGGTGTTCAATCCAGGCTATGCCCCTGTACGAAGTGCATTCTCGCCTTGGGTCCCAGGGCAAGTGCTCACACTCGGCTAGGTCCTCAGGAAAGTGTTCGTAGTGAACAGGGTTCACACGTAACTGTTCACTCTAGCCTTGATTTTAGGGTCGTGCCTGAAGAATCAGGTCAACGCACCATCCATGATGAAGATAAGCAGCACGACTGTTTGTTGGAAGCAGGCTCCACCAATTCTCCAGTCCAGCAGTTGGAGGAAGCGGAGCGCAGACCACCCCAGAATTGCAGAGCGTCGAAGCTGCAGGCAGGAAGGCAACCCATCCAATTTGGAGACATACAACGGTTGCTCGATGAGCAACTTAGAGACTTCAAAACAAAAGGAAACTTGGAGAACGCGCACTACGCATGTAGGCGGCTATCGTGAATGTTTCACCATTCACAAACGAGATTAAGCAGAGACGACCTCCTCAAAGGTTCTCACGTTTTTTAATGGATATCTGGACCCAGACCGGCACCTGAAACTCTAACGAAGTGTCATGATACTTCACAAGCTGGACAAAGCCTTGATGCGCCATGACTTTGCAGGGAGTAGTTCAGGATTGGTTCCATACTTTGGCCCCACGGTCTATCGACAGTTTCGAACAACTCGCCTTCGTTTTCACGAAGGAATACTCATCCTATCGAGTTATCAAGAATTGTCTGGTTACCTCTTCAGTGTGGTCAAGAAGCCCAATGAGGCTATCAAGGAGTACATTCAGCGCTTCAAGACCAAGAAAGCCAAGATTGTCAACTGCAATGAAACAGTTGCGGGAGCAACATTCAAGCGAGGACTGCCTGTTGGAACCAGAAAGAAAAGCTTCTAGAGTTTACGTAAACCAAAGCTTTGTTACTGGGAGATGTTCTCTTTTGAATACAAAAGCAGAAGTGGCTATTAAATAGCCTTACAGCTTGAACGTAAACAAAGTAACAACCCACGACGTGAGAAACCCTAGGATCGTGGTACAGACTAGGTCAAAAGGAAATAACCTTGTCCCTTAAGTTTAGGGATTATTATGCATGACTCTAAACAAACCTACAATCAAGGAACCCTAATCCTAACGGCTAGAATATCCTAACAACTTTAACATCCTCCCTTAAACTGATTACTACTAACAATCAGTTTATTCCTGGGTATTCAGACATCCCCATTAAACCCCGCATCTTCAAGAATGCTTCGAGCTTTACTGGTTTTGTTAAAAGATCTGCAACTTGCTCTTAGGTGGTGCACTGGATTAAATCCACAATTTCTTCCTTGATCAGATTTCGAAGAAAATGAAAACGAACATCTATATGCTTGCTTCGGCCATGCATTACAGGATTCTTCGAAAGTTTAATTGCTGAGACATTATCGCAATACACCACTGTAGCCTAATTTTGAGCATATTTAAGTTCTTGTAGGATTCTTCTTAACCATACGGCTTGACAGGCACATGATGCTGCAGAAATAAATTCCGCTTCAGTGGTAGAAAGTGTAACCACAGGTTGCTTTCTTGATGACCACGACACTGCTCCTGACCCCATCATGAATATGTACCCCGAAGTACTTTTCCTGTCATCTTGATCTCCTGCATAATCACTGTCAGTGTATCCCACCAAGTTTCCATCTCCTCCCTTCTTGTAAAACACCCCAAGACTGAGAGTGCCCTTCAAGTACCTCAGCACCCTTTTCACTGCTTGCAAATGTAGCTCAATAAGACGCTCCATATAACGGCTGATTAAGCTGACTATGAACATCATATCAGGACGTGTAGCTGTCAAGTACATAAGACTCCCTACCATTTGCTTGTAGAGAGTGCTGTCAATTCTCACTCCACCCTCATCCTTCACAAGCTTGAAACCTGGAACCACTGGGTTGTGCACGGGATTGCACTGATCCATGTTAAACCTTTCCAATACCTCATGAGCATATTTCCACTGGCTGATGAAGATACCATCTGTTCTTTGCAATACTTCAATACCAAGAAAATAACTCATCTTTCCAAGATCCGTCATTTCGAATTCAACCATCATAGATTGTTTAAACTCTTTGAACATACTCTCATCATCTCCAGTAAATATAAGATCATCAACATAGAGACAAACAATTAACATACCTCAATTCCTTGTTTTGGTGAATAATGTATGCTCATATGGACATTTCTCGAACCCCTCTCATATGAAGTAGGACTCTATGCGACTGTACCAGGCTCGAGGAGCCTGTTTAAGACCATAAAGAGCCTTTTTAAGTCTGTACATCTTTTGCTCGTGGCCCTTCTTCTCATAACCAGGTGGTTGTGCAACAAACACCTCTTCTCTCAATTCTCCATGCAGGAAGGCAGACTTGACGTCTAGCTGATAGATCGGCCAACTTCTTTGTGCTCCAAGTGCTATCACGATTCTGATAGTATCCAAACGTGCCACCGGTGCAAACACTTCGGCATAATATACCCCGTACTGTTGATTGTACCATTTTGCGACTAACCGAGCCTTGTGCTTGTCCACTTCTCCACTCTCATTGAGTTTGGTTTTAAAAACCCACTTCACTCCAATTGTTTTTCCTCCAGGTGGTAGTTCTGTCAGTTCCCATGTCTCATTTCTTTCGATGGTTTCTATTTCTGCATCCATAGCTTGTCTCCATGTTTCACTTCTGGCTGCATCCTCGTAGAAAAGTGGATCAATATCTGAAAATAAAGCCAAATGAGCTAGATTTTCGTTCCCATCATCCTCATCTGAAAAACCTTCCCCACTTACATAGTCCCTCATCCAAACTGGTGATCTTCGTGTTCGTCCAGCTCGTGATGAGCTTTCACCTGTTTCTTGCACTGAATCGTCATTCTCCACAGCTTCTCCGATAATGTCTACTGCATGGTCTTCTTCACTGTCGCTGGTGTCAGTGTTGGTTTCCCCTTCAGTTTCCCATTCGAGGTCAATCATAATAGCTTCCTCATGGCTGTCATTCCAACTCCAGCTTTGGTTTTCGTCAAAAACCACGTCTCGGCTAATAATAATCTTTTGAGAAATAGGATAAAACAGCCTATAGGCTTTAGACTCTTCGCTAACCCCAAGAAAGATGCACTTCAGGCTTTTATCATCAAGCTTCACTCGCTTACTGTCAGGTATATGGACATAAGATATGCACCCAAAAACCCTAAAATGTTCCACAGATGGCTTACATCCATTCCAAGCTTCTTCTGGAGTCTTGTTCTTCACAGCGAGTATAGGACTTCTATTTAGAATATGCACCGTCCAATTTGCTGCCTCGGGCCAGAAAGTCTTTGGTATTTTCTTCTCAGACAGCATGCTGCGGACCATGTTCATTATGGTTCGATTCTTCCTCTCCGCTACCCCATTCTGTTGGGGAGTGTATGCAGCTGTTAACTGTCTTTTAATGCCATTTACATCACAAAAGTTGGTAAATTCTTGTGATGTAAACTCACCTCCACGGTCAGTGCGCAAGCTTCTTATAAACCTTCCAGTTTCCTTCTCAACCTTAGCTTTGAAGGTTTTGAAGGTGACAAATGCTTCTGATTTTTCTACCAAAAAGAATATCCAGGTTTTCCTACTAAAATCATCGATGAAAGTGATGAGGTACCTTTTTTTGCTGTTTAAGGTGAGACTTATTGATCCACAGATGTCAGCATGTACCAATTGAAGAGTCTCAGACGCCCTCCACAGACTCTCTTTTGGAAATGGATCTCGAGGCTGTCGTCCTACGAGACAGTTTTCACAAACTGTCAAATGAGCTGTGATCTGAGGCATTCCATCAACCATCTTCTTTTGTTGCAGAATTTTAAGACCATTCCAACTAAGATGTCCATATCGACAATGCCAAAGTTGGGATTGGTCTGTGGTCAGCAGGGATAAACACTTTTGCTCCTTTGATGGACGTCGTGCAAGCACAGCAAACATTCGATTACATGACATGTCAGTCTCTATGATAAGACCTTGCTCAGGATGAAAGATCTTACATTTGTTATGCTGCATAAGCACTGCAAGTCCCTTCTCTTGAAGTTGCCCGATACTCAATAGATTGTTCTTTAACTCTGGCACATAGAAAACTCCTGTGATAACTTGTATTATCCCTTTGATCTCCAATCTTATATTGCCCTTGCCATATACAATGAGACTTGAGTCGTTGCCCAGCTTCACTGATTCCCGGAAATTGCTGTCAAAGTCTGAAAACATATTCCTTTGTCCACACATGTGGTTACTGCAACCTGAATCCAGGAACCACACGTGATCGCTACCAGCTTCATTGGTGTCCGTGTATGCCATCAGCAGCATTTCTTCACTTGCTTCTGCATAATTTGCCCTAGAATCCTTTTCCTTCTTAGGGCACTCCTACTGGAAATGTCCGAGTTCATGACAGTTGTAACACTCTAGGGTGGATTTATCAACAACCAACATGCCCCTTCCTCTTCCTCATCCACGTTACGCACTGCGTCCTCCACTTCTCCCTCCTGACTGTCCCCCATGAGTGATTTGCAGTGCTTGCTCATCCACAGGGTGTCGACTCATCCTTTGTTCGTGAACCAGTAGACTATTTTGCATCTCATCAATGGACAAGGCATCCAGATCGTTAGACTCCTCAATAGAGCACACAACATAATCAAATTTTGGAGTCATGGATCGCAGAATTTTCTCAATAACCACAACATCCCCCATTGACTCTCCATGAACCCTCATCTTGTTGGCTATGGTGAGGGTCCGTGCAAAATAATCGTTCACGGATTCGCCTACCTTCATATGAAGCACCTCAAACTCTTTGCGAAGAGCTTGCAGCTGTGCACGCTTGACTCGTGCAGTTCCCTGGTACTTCTGCTTCAATGAATCCCAAATATCCTTTGCTGTTTCCTTTTTCAAGATCGTCTCTAGAATAGAGCGATCAATGGCTTGAAACAGGTAGTTTTTTGTCTTCAAGTCCTTCAACTTGAGATCTTCAATCGGCTTCTTCTGTGCGTCGGTGAGATAAACTCCTTCTGCTGCTGCAGGGATCCCGGTCTCCACGAGACTTCAATACTCCTTGGAACGCAAGAAATTTTCCATGAGCATACTCCAGTGATCATAATGCCCATCAAACTTAGGTATCGCAGGTTGGACGAAACTACTCTCTCCTGCCATGTGGTTGTTCAAATCCCAGTCTTTTCAAGCTTTGATCAGGCCCCGTGATGGGGCTCTGATACCAGATGTTGGAACCAGAAAGAAAAGCTTCTAGAGTTTACGTAAACCAAAGCTTGGTTACTGGGAGATGTTCTCTTTTGAATACAAAAACAGAAGTGGCTATTAAATAGCCTTACAGCTTGAACGTAAACAAAGTAACAACCCACGACGTGAGAAACCCTAGGATCGTGGTACAGACTAGGTCAAAAGGAAATAACCTTGTCCCTTAAGTTTAGGGATTATTATGCATGACTCTAAACAAACCTACAATCAAGGAACCCTAATCCTAACGGCTAGAATATCCTAACAACTTTAACACTGCCAACATCATCCACTCCGCAGAGACATCACCATAAACCCAAAGCAAATAGCTGAGGTATTTAACTTAGCAGAGCATCACATGCTTTGGAACGACAAAAAAGGGGAAGCTAAGGCGCCATATTCTACCAAGAAGTTGAAAAATAAAATTAAACTAATGTGGACAAGAAATTAGCGAACCTAATGCTACTTATTGCTCATAAAATTGAAATCTTTTTCAGTTTCCAAGTCCAAGAACTAGGTGGCGCATCTTGAGACGCGTCCAAGAGGTTGCGCACGTCATGAGACGGCAGTCGCGTTCTGACTTTTTTTACAACAAAGAAACCTAGAGGAACCTTCTTCAAAGCGAATATCCTGAAATATCCCCAACAATAACATGTACCAAGGCTGAAACAGAACTTTTGGCAAAGGGTAACTTTGTCCAATCACTTGAATAAAAACCTCCCCGGAATGGCGGCGGTTGCATGATACCGCGTCCCAGTAGGTTTGGTAGGTTTTTCTTGTTTACTTTGAATTAGTTCACAAGTCTGGCTTTCTTTCTTGATAGACAACTTCAACGTTCTCCATCTTCTCTTTCTACCAACATTCCCAGAAAATACATCTCTGCTTATATATATAGGGAGTCTCCAAGTGTCTTACGGAAGACGTGGGTAGGAACAATTTTCTCTCCAAGTTCCTCGAACAATAATCATCAGCAAATAAAAATCTGGTTTTGGTTTGAGAAAGTTTCTGGATTTGCGTTGTTTTGGCTGCGTAGTACGTCGGAGATCATATTTATATCCGATCAAAATCATGGGAGATTGCAGGCCATTGGGTTTCTTGCTGGGTTTGCCTTTTGCTTTGATCGCATTGGTCATATCTGTTCTCGGCGCTGTCATCTGGGTTTTCGGGTGAGTAGTAACTCATTTACGGGTTCTCTATGATTCTGATTTTGTTGTTCTTGCCCTTCCTTCAACAAAGAAACTTTATGAGATTATTATTTAAATTTTGTTGGATGATTAATCTTAATTTTGCAGGACGGTGTTGAGTTGCTTGTGCCCGTGCTGCATTTGTTTTAGTGGATTAGCGAATCTTGCGGTTTCTCTTATCAAGCTTCCTGTCAAAATTATTACATGGTTTATTGACCAGATCCCTTGTTGATCATGTCTTTCTTTTTTACTTGTTGATTCTTTATCATTGTATTTTAAGATTTTATTAGATTCGAATAAAAACGTTTACATTATTTGGAACACTTTATTCGACCAATCCCCTTACAGTATCCGAAAATGTCATTAACTAGGGCAATTTGGACAGCACCTTCTTCAACTTCTTTTCATTAGCAATTCAATCTGAGCCTGTATAAGATCAAGTAACTATTAATGGCTCTCCAAAAATCTAATTTAACTGTCACCACGATTCTAATTTACATTCTACGAATAAATACAAGAAAATGGGCAAATAATATAAATACCCAACCCTCGTCTTCAAATTTTTTTAATAATCCCCGTCAAAATTTGCTTTCTTCTCGCACATTCTCTCTAACCGTTGCTCCAAGAACATTTACAACGTACTCTGCACTGCGACACTTGTGGCTTATGTTTTGTTTCTTGGTGCTTTGAGGCTCTCACCAAATCTCTGGTAGTATTGCATTTGCTGTGTACACAGTAATGGAAAATGAAACTTACAAATCGTCGTACGGAAAAAAGAAATAGAAAAGAGAAGGAATTGTTCGTCGAGAGGCATTAGGCATATGAAAATCAAAGCATCAGCGTAGTACTTATCCATACCTGGTCGGTTACAGATGCTGCGATCTTAGCCAGTGCTTGCTCAAAGTGAGATTCTTTTATCGTCCATGGAGATGCATCTGCAATCCTCTCAGGTAATGTCAATTTCTCTTCAAGAGCAGCCATAGCGGCCTCATTCATCTGCATCAATCGATATGTGAGAGACAATCCAAATCACATCTCCTCCCCCTTTTTTCTTCCCCACCAATCCAAGAGAGGTCACGAAAACTCGACTCCAAATGAAATATTAAACTTAACGTCACAAACAAAGAAAAGAATAGAATGCATATTTAAGCATAGACGAACCAGTGCAGCAAGATCAGCTCCACTAAAATTTTCACACGTTTCCCTTTGTCCAATCTCACTCAGATCTACACTGGCATCAATAGGCTTCTTCCTCGCAAGTGCTTTTAAGATCAAACCACGCTCATCTTTTGTGGGTGGGGCGACATAAATAAGTTTACCGAACCTACCGGGCCGCAGAACAGCACGGTCCATTACGTCGGGTCTGACAAAAGGTATGACATGTGAGAGGTGCAGAATGATTTTCCTTTATATCAAATAAAACTGAAGAATGAACAAAGAGCTTTACCTATTAGTGGCACCAATAACAAATACACCTCGTCGCTGTTCTGCACCATCTAACTCTATAAGTAGCTGCAGTTGCAGATAGTCAGTTCATTCTATAAATGAATGAAAAGCAAATAAGTTTCTACTTTCTAGGCAGTCAGTTCTTGACTGCCTTTGCAATTAATTTACCTGATTCAGCAGCCGCTCAATAACCCATCCGCCTTCTTTCCCCCGCTTTGTTGTTAAAGCATCAACCTGTCAATAAGTGAGGAAACAGCTTTAAAAGGCTATGAAAAGTAGGACACATTTTCCATGAAAATTTTTCCATGTCAGGATACCACAGGACATGAAACCTATGTCACCTAGTTTCAAACAGTCATTTGGATACTTAAAAAGGAATTCAGTGTTTTGTATAAGAAAGAGTGCTAAATCAATTGAGAAATTAGACATCAATACTGTCAATAAGTGAAAGAAAATGCTTTAAAAGGCTATGATTTGTAGGGCACATCTTTCCATGAAATTATTTCCACACCTGGAGACATGAAGTGTATGTCACCCTTTGATACTTATACAAATTCAATGTTATGTATTCAGAAAGTGTACTAAATAGTTGAGATATTTGTCAATTTTTCAAGACAATGGGGTATTTTATATGTGGTTCTTTTCTGAGCAAACTTATGTTCAAACATAGATAGAATTGTATCCTCTATTCCTACATAAAAAATAAAAAACCACAAACGCACACATGTAGTGTCCTTGTGTCTAGATTTTTGTAGTAGACATGTTGGACATCACATCAGTTTCAACACCCAGCAATAATGTCGATGCTCACAAAATGTAGGTAGAAAGTTTGGTTGACTCCTCGCCCAGTGCTTTTGGAGGTCAGAAAGGAAAAAGAAATATGGAGAACCACAGCCATATCATATATCTTGGTGCAAAAGAAAATTTTCGTAATGACCTGAAATATTCTAAAGGTTTAGCTTTTTCAAAAAATTTTGCTATGGTGATCTGAAATGAGGTTTCGCACCATGTAGGACCAACTGTTGTTAATGACACTACAATAATTCAATCCAACTTCATCATGATAATCCCGTAATCTATTCCTTTATATGATTAAATGTTCAGATGAAATGATCCAAACCTATGGAAGCCGATAGTATTAATAACATTTAACAGGAAGAGAACCACAAACCTCATCAAAGAAAAGTATACATGGTGAGCATGTCCTTGCCCGACTAAACAATGTCCGAACTGCCAACTCACTTTCTCCAACATATTTATTCAAAAGTTCGGGGCCCTAACCAGTTACAAAAGCCAGGTCAACCAAATGGATCCTCTCAAATTATGCAAAAACATACATTGAAATGTTCATTGTTACAGCAACCTATATTAACAAGAAAATATATCAATAACATTCAATGGGAAAAGCAACGACTGACCTTAATGTGAATGAAATTTGCTCCTGCTTCATTAGCGACAGCCTTTGCTATCAGTGTTTTACCACATCCAGGAGGCCCATAGAGCAAAAATCCTGTCTCTAAATCTACTCCAAATTCCTGAAACCACAAATCATTTCAAAAACATAATTAGCCACTTGATTGCAGACTTAAATAAAACAAATAAATAGACTAAGGTACAATACATGCAGAAATACAGTATGAAGCATTGACCCAACAATATGATACCATAGAATACTGTAAATATTCATGTATAGAATGTACTGCAATAAATTAATAAGTCTCCACCAATGGTAACGTTTAGATTTAAGTTTCTAAAAGTTCATAAGGTTTTCCAGCAAGTATTACATCAAATTTCCATGATAGTTCTTTTTGGTGATATTCATGTTGTAGCAAAGCGTGCAACTTTTTCGATAAAGTAAAAAATAACTCATGATATTGTTTGGCATACTATTCTTATACGTAGATTAGTTAGTTCTCAACAAAAGACACTTCAGAACCCCCACCCAAGCAAGCTCTTTCACCAAAAGAGGTATGTTTAAGGTGACACGTTAGGCTCTTTTTACTTGCAAAAGTGAACGGTATTGGCTTACTAAGGAATGTGACGTTATCCTGTTAATTATCGTTTTTCACTAGCCATAAATGCCGCAGAACATAATTTCAAAATGAAATATGGGGTTAAAACTACCATATACAGATGAAAAATAATTTTTCTACCGAAGTATGCACCATAACAATGAGCTATGAAGTGTGGAGAGTTAAGCATCATTATTAAAATTTAAAAGTGGCAGAAATGGGTAAAGAAGATTCGTGTTGATCAACAGTGATTATGTTCAAGTTCTTTTAGATCATATCAAGCCATTCCAAGGCACATGTTTTAACAAAAATATATGACTTTCTTTTACAAGCACGCAACATACCAGCCATTCCGAGGAGACACAAACTTGAATAAAAAAGAAAACAAAATCTTAATCTAGAAACACAAATACACAGAGATTAACGAAATTAGATAAAACAATAGAAAATGAAAATAACAATTACCTCATAGTTCTCAGGATATTTGACACGTCTAACAATATAGCGATCAAACTCCTTCCTTAAAAGATCTAATCCACCAACATCTTCCCATTTTACATTAGGAATTGCCGAGAATCCTTCTCTTTTTGACGACGGCTGAACCACTTCAACTGCTTCCTGCAGATATGCACATGATAAGACCATTACCACCAAAATTTAATGCACAAATCAGAATAACTGGTTATTAACTCATAGGTAACTATGTAAGGCAAAATATGTGGGAGAAAAGGTGTAGGCAGTAAATTTCAGAACACCTCAAAATCAGCCATAGTGATCGTGAGCTTTTCCATTTCTTCAGGCAACCATGGTTGCATCCACCACTCTTCATTGCCTTCCTCATCCATAGTATCCACAGACATATCAGTCTTCCTCTTGTGTATAATCCTTTTCATGGCAATGTTACCAGCTCTGTCAGCCAAGGCTTTCATATCGGCCCCAACAAACCCTGGTGTAGACCTGGCTATTTTAAGAAGATCAAAAGAACCTTCAAGTTTTAGATTGCGTGTAAGCACAGAAAGAATCTTAACCCTTGCATTTTCATCTGGAACGCCTAAAACAATCTCACGGTCAAATCGACCAGGCCTCCTTAGAGCATTGTCAACAGCATCAGGCCTATTGGTCGCTCCAATTACAAGAACATAGCCAGACTTGTTATCTGAACTTTGCAAGTTGGAATCTGCATCAGCCGGTTGTACAAGCCTATGAGATTCATCCATGCAAGTCATTAGTTGTGTGACAATTCGCCTCTCCATCTCACGCTGCAAACTTTCTCTTTTCGAAGCAATTGCATCAATTTCATCAATAAATACAATTGAAGGGGCAGTTCTGTAAGCTTTAGAAAAAAGCTCTCGTATATTTTCTTCGGATGCACCTAAAATTAATGGTAGCCATGGCAACATATTACAATTTTACAAAAAGGAATTTCAAGAATATAAGAACCCTAACAGTACAAGGTTTTTCAGCTTGAAAATTTCAGTCATTGAAACTATGAAGTGAGTAATGCTAATACCTGAGACACCAGAGACGACTTCGGTGGCAGAAATCTTATAAAAGGGAATGCCGGTTTCATTGGCAATGGCATGAGCCAATTTGGTCTTGCCACAGCCAGGCGGGCCATACAACAGAATCCCAGACATTGGCCTAACGCCGAGCCACCGTGGCAGCTCTGGATGGCGAAGCGGCACAATCACCTCCATCTTCAGCTCCTCAATCACCTTCTCCATCCCACCTAAGTCTCTAAACATCGGCCCCTCACTCCCCTTCACCTCAACCTCTCTGGAAACCGATCCCTTGGCTTCAGCTTCTCGGAATGTCTCTTGCCCCCCTCGGCCTCCATTTTCGCTCATTAGCCCAACCTTCTCGCGACCAGGAAGCTCAATTTCTACATTCTTCTCCTTCTTCTCCTCGGCCGCCTTGGGCTTCAAGGCGCTGCTGGATCCCATATACGATGCCCGGAGGCTCGATTTCATCACATCAAACTCCGGCTCCACTTTCTCGCTGTATATGGCGTCGTCCGAGTCCGATGTCGACACCGCCCCATCCTCATCCTCCTCATCATCATCATCTGAAGATGGACGGTCACCATTGCTCTGGCGAATCCTTCTGACGTGCGCCGTCTCCATTCGCTGCAATCTCTCCTCCATCTTATTGGCCTTCCGCCTTCTCTTGCAATTGCTATGGCCGACTTCTTCATCTTCTTGGTCGTCTTCTAGGTCGCTGACATGGATTAGGGTTTTGGATAGCTTGAAGGAAGGGGAGTCTAGGGTTTGCTGGACGAACTTGGTGAAAGACTGAAGCTTGATGCGGTGGTAGTCTTTGTAATTAGTGCGAAGTTGGTGGACGATTTCGTCGAGAGTGGAGGAGCGGAGGTGCTTGAAGGTCTCCAGACGACAACGGAGAACCTTCTGCTTTTGTTCGGAGAGGGACCTCCCTCCTCCATCGAACTTTCTTCCCGTCTTCTTCATCTCTTACTTGGCAATGTTGGATGCACAGTACCAGTGCCAAACCAAACTCAATTGAACGTGAGGCGCGCTTAATTCAATTAGGGTTAGGATTTAGGTGGCTATTAAAACGGCGCAGTTTAGAGGTTGTTGATTATATAATTTTTATTTTTCAATAATATTTTTATGGAATTTTCAATAATGTGTTAGGGTTTGTTATCCAATTTTTTAAACTCAAAAATAATTTTCTAGTTTTAGACCTTAAAAACTTGTTTGATAGGAGTATTTTCAAAAATTGAAATCAAGACTAACTCAAAAATATAGTCTATTCTCTAAAAACATAAAAAATGAGTTTTTAGAGTTTTTAAACTTAAACTTACTTATTTCTTTTCTCTCCCTCCTCCCCTCCCACTCCAAATATATATATATATATATATATATATATATATATATATCTCTCTCTCTTTTCTTCTTACCCTTTCCTCTTTTTTTTTTACCTTTTTCGTCTCTCTTTCAATCGCTATCTTCATTCTCTCGGTTCTTTCTCTTGCTCATCTTCCTCTCTATCTCGTCCGATCCTCTTCCTTCTTTCTCTTTTGTTCAATCATCTCTTACTTTCTTTCCTCCTCTCTCATCTTTCTCCCTCTCTTACGACCCCCTTTTTTTAGATTTCTTTGTCTAGTTTAAGTCGTAAGATTTAAAAAATTTAACTCACAAACCAATCACCTTTTTGAGTCTTAAAGAAAATTGTTTTCAAGAAATGTTTTGAGAAAAGATGAAAATTTTCAAATAGAATATCAAACAGACCCTTAGTTTTTTGGACAGAAAAAAATAGAGGAGTAATTAAGGATTCTTTTCTAATAGTTACATGTATTTAGTACAATCTTTACCTCAATGGTCAAATGATAATGGTATTAACGCCTGGGAACTGCTGCACCCCTGCCAAATGTCCTCCCCTCCAGTCCTGTATGCCATTAGGTTATCTCTGTTCCGATTTTAGAGCTGTATGCCATTAGGTTTGGCTTGCAAATGGCTCAGCAGCATGGCTTCCAACAGGTTGTGGTAGAGAGCGACTGCATGAGGGCCATTGGTCCCTCAACTTATCAAAATGTGTAGCTATAGTTCTTTTCATAAATTTTGTCAAAATTTTGTCAAAATAAGTTATATTGGAATGACCATTTATATAATTAGGGTTCCTCAACTCATCAAAGTGTATAATTATGGCTCTTTTTGTCAACTATGTCAAAAAATTTGTCAAAACGAGTTACATTGGAAGGACCATTGCTACAATTGGGTTAAAGTTAAGGGACCATTTCTCCAGTTGAATTAAAGTTGAGGGACCAATGGTAATGAATTTTTAGTTGAGGGACCATAGCTGCACGTTTTGATAAGTTGAGGGACCAATGGTAATGGATTTTTAGTTGAGGGACCATTGCTCCAATTGAGTTAAAGTTAAGGGACCATAGCTACAATTTACTCTTGGAAAAAAGTTAGGGTTTGGTGTTTGGGTAACAGGGCAAAGGAAAGGCAAGAGGTTTTTCAAGATTTTATATGGTGTAGAATGTGCCACATTATTTAATGCACAATTTTGGTGCATGAAGTTAGTATATGTAGCACCATCCATTGTGAAATATACAACTTCTGAATCGTGAATACTGACGACGCTAAAGATCGAATTGTACTAAAAATTGCAATGGACTAGGACAAGCGTTGTGCTAGACCGACCCAACAAGAGTTCTTGTAACCTTCTTTTGGAGGAAACGAAAGCCAAATAATTTTCTGGAAAAATTCAAGGACACCATCTTAACTGTTCATGTTCAATTACTTGAACTATGGTATGGTAATATTTCTCTTCACTTATACGTGAGAGGTATTAGGTTCGAATCTCGTAAATGGCAAATTGATACCAAATTAGGTTTTCCATTGTGTGACTTCTTAACTCCCCCTCCTATTTTTGTAAAATATATCGTTGTACTACAAAATTTGATAAAAGAATGAAAATTCTAATTGAAAATTATTATAGTTGAAACCGTATTTTGTTAAAAAAGTTAAAGAGAATATGTTGATTTATTAAAGAGAATATATAGATTTGTTAAAAAAAAACGTATACAAGTATTCGCGCAAATGGTTGATCAAGCCGTGTTACTTGCCAATATTCTTACATTCTCACAAAGGTAAGGTTACTAACGTATGAGCCCATTTAGAATGTTTGCCGATATTTTTGTCCATCAGAAAAACTTGTGAAATTTAAGAAACTGTTTCTACTACAACTACGGGTTGTATTGTTCTTTGTTAAGGTGTTGTGTCACAACAAAATCACGTCACCACAAAAAACGTAGTGATTATATATCAAATGTGTCATGAAAACTAACATATGTCAAACACACAAAATGTTTGTGAACGGTTTTAATTTTATTTTTAAAATGAAATGAGGGAAGGAGAGAGAGAGACAGAATGTGGGTCTGGAAAAAGAGGTTATTTTTAATTTTTAATTAGAGTTGGTATAAGTACGGCTAAAAAAAACACAAAATTTTGATTGTGTAAAACTACATTACTACCGATCTTTTTATTTATCTTCAAATTTGATTATAGGGTTAAAATGATATTTCATAAAGTTTTAATTAACAATAAAAGGTTTATTAATATGTAATTTTTATAGATATGTCTTTGCCAATCGAACCTGGCTCTCTTTCAATCCTCCTATTTCTCTCTCACAATTTTCATTTTTCAAGTTTCTACTTCACGCTCTCAATTCTTTTCTGCTTCACTCTCTCCTTTTCTTTTTTGGATACGATTCAAGGTTTTTGAGAACTAATTGGAAAAACATTCCATTTAAATGGAAGTTTAACAACTGATTACAACATCGATCTCATGGAAAACTATTGAATTAAACGAGTCTTGCTGCGGATGAGTCGATGACCCATTAATTCAGGGAATTCATAATTTATTTTTCATTTAAAAAAAAATTTGGCAAAGGAGACTGAATAATTTAACATCAATTAGTAACCATAAAAAGTAATAACATCTCAACACATAATCCCCAATCGAAGAGATTCAATCATTCAAAAAGTGAAATTCATATATATAATCCAAGCAAACAAACACCCCCTAATATTGTTTACATCAAAATCAAGTACTACAGTCGGAAAATTAGACAGAAATAATCAGCCAGATTAATTTTCTATATAAAAAACAAAAAAGATAGAGATCGATCAGCGTCTGATGTGCTTAACCCTGTACCAGCCCTTCTTCCACGAATTTCCGACGATCCTCACTCCTTTGTTCACCAAGTGTTTCAGCTCCCTCACCTTGTTCCCCAACCCCGCCATTCTTTCTTTCTACTTTCTAGAGAGAGAAACCACCTAAAGTTTTAGAGTGAGAAAGAGAGCAGAGAGAAAGTGAGTAGAGAGAAAGGTTTGGTTTCGGGGGTTTTATGGGGGAATTATGGCGGTGCTGCTGCTGTTAGAAGAGGAGGTGCTGTAATTGTGTGTTGGTCACGTCTCTTTTGAAAAGGGGCCCGCGTCGGATCTAACTCATGCGTCACACGTGGCGGAAATCCAACGGAGAATGGTTTAATCGTAATCAATGCGTGATTAGCCGACGTGAATTGCGGGATAAGAATAAGGATGAGCTGGCATGTGACATCTGTGGCTTTTAATCGAAATTTGAAATGGGGATAATTCTTTGGGCCCACTCCTGTGGCCTGATATTTCTGAGCTGGAAATTATGATGGAAGCATTTTTGCTCAACCTCAGAAATACAGTGTATGTTTATCGTACATTTAATTATGTCATGTGTTTTTTTATTTAATTTTAATTAATATTTTTTAAAAATTTTAAAAATTAATATTTAATATCAAATTTAACTAAAATTGGATGAAAAGATACGTAATAGATAATGGATTGTACAGTGAGTATACTGTACACACCAGAAAAAATGTTCCAATTATGATTATAACAGGTTTCCAATACCAAATTCTTGACAATTTATCACATTTTTTATATTTTAATATACATAATATGAAATTTACTGAAGTTTATTTTATTTTATCATATTATTTTCATATAAGATTTATCAGGCAAAGGCAATTATCAATCCAAATGTAAAACTTTATTTTATTATATGGGACCACAACCGTTTGTAATTTATTGAAAGGCAATTATCAATCCAAATGTAAAACTTTATTTTATTATATGGGACCACAACCGTTTGTAATTTATTTGGAGTTTTAGTCGACACGATGTGGTGGGTATTGAGTTGCTCTTAAGTTTCAAATCATTGCTACCGTATGGTGTTCAATTCAAAATAATTTGATGAAGTTGTAGGCCATGACCAAAAACAAAAAAAAGAAAAAAAAAAATACATTTAATCTCAATTAGTTTTTTTAAATAAAAAATAAATAAACATGGGCATGTTCCAACTTTGAGAAAATAAAAATTGTTACAAGTTAAATACTTAATGCTACATTGAGTAGAACCAAGTGAAGGTGGTGGGTGAATCTGGTGGTGGGTTACAGTAGTTAGATTTCTTTCTTTTTAATTCTTTACGTTTCGAGTTCAAATTTTTTTCTTTTCTCTTTATGATGCGATTGGTACGCGAAAAAGAGTTTATGGGAATAATTTTCCATGACTTTTCCTAAGGCATGGAAAATACATTTTTTCATTTTCACATTTGGTGAAGTTGGAAAATGAAAAAGGAAAGAGAGAGACAATTTAATCTTACACCGTAAACCAATCTTATCATGACATAACTTTGACAAAAGGTACAATTTTATACAATAAATAAAGTACATAAGCAAAGAACCTTATCTTTAGGTCATGTTGGAAAGCAAGTATACATGTGCAAGCACCAATTAGGATACAAATCTAGGGCCTTCCTGGATGGATTGACCTATGACTGATTTACTCAGGTTCTTTCCCATTAACTTTTTCCTTCATTCGAAGAAGTCATCAGCAGTGAAACCAGTGAAAAGTCGTACACATAAAAGAAATGCAAAATGGGCTAAGACGAAGACATTGGAAGCAAAGACGAAGACATTGGAAGCAAAGACGAAGACTTTGGAAGCGAAAGACTCACCAATCACTGATTGACTATCTTCCAGCCCAATTGGAATCAGGGGCGAATCTATTAAGGGACCAAGGTGGTCCTAGGACCATCCGAAAGTCCGAATAGTTGGATGTGAAGACCACTGAGGACCACCTAAATCTGGGCATTTGGTGGTAGCGGCCGCGGGGAAAGAAAACCAGAAAGGGCAGCCTGAGGAGGAAGAAGAAGAAAAAAAGTTTTTTTTTCAACTTTTAACACTCAACAATACGGCGTCGTTTCATCCCGTCATTTAATAAGTATTTGCTTTATGGCCGTTTGTTTTTGGGCCAAGGCGTTTTCTTGCTTTTAGAAAATTAAGCCACGTCACTTTATTTTACGTCTTTGCTTTTTTTTTTTTTGGTTGAAATTACATCCTTTTGTTCTCTACCGCTTCCTCATTCTTCCTTTTTTTGATCTATTTTTTAATTGCTATCAATTTCATCTTGTTTGTGTGTATGTTCTTCTCTTTGTTTAATTCATTTTTTATTATTTTCATTTGTTTGCATCGTTTTCTAATTACAGAAGACAATTTTTATGCTTATTTTACAATAAAAGAAGAAAGAAAGTTTGAATCTGGAACGCCGTAGTTGAATAAAAAAACTCTAACCACTAGGACAATGCATCACTTGCATTGTTTGCTTCGTTTTAAACTAGTCATAAAAACTAAAAATAAAAACATTTAGGTATAAAATGCTGAAACTCAAACCTTTTGGTTCATTTTGGAAATGATCCCAATCTGTAGTATGTAGCATGTAAATGAAAAGTTAGTAGTTCATCATTTAATTTTTCAAGGTTTTTCGTCTAATTTTTTTCAGAGCTTCTAAATTGGGACCACCCGATGTTAAAATCCTAGATCCGCTACTAGTTGGAATGGTTTAAATTTTTTGTTACAATATTCAGTTTTGAATGCCGGCAGCACAAAAAAAAGGAGTGCAAAAACCGTTGTGGCGTAACCCTATTTCTATTATGCGGATGTTAGTGGGGAAGTGACTTTGTGACCTGTATACTTATACAAAGGGAAGAAGTTGGCAAATGGAGAAAAGAAGAATATGATGATTCCTTCAAATCTCAAATTTCTGTTGCAGAACATAATTGTGACTTGTTGAAATCACCATGGTCCATGGCCCCATTCAAACTTCATCATAACAGCTTCAAATTAAAGAATGCCAGTTGCCACTGGTATTCTATCATTTTGTTATTTCAATCGTAAACAATGTTTAAAATATCGATAAAGGTGAAAATATCAATATGAAAATTTATGGATATATCGATAACAGTTGTATTCGACGGAAATTATGGAAATTTGCAATGGAAAATGTATATCAACACTTTCAGATTTAGTCAAAATTAGAGAAATTTTTCTCAAAAAAGTTCAAACGTTCGAAATTTGTAATGAGTTGCAGCAAAATTTCTTTAGTAAATCGGTAAATATCGTCGATATTCATTGATTTTTTTATATCTCGCGGATATAGAGTGAAGTTTTCATTTCACCCATCCTTTTTCATATCCGTCCTTGATTTTTCGAATATTTCTAAAGAAATATTCACAATTTTGTTGATACTTTAAACAATGATTGTAAATGGCTAACGAACAATTTATAGACGTTTATTGTTTAAAATGGGATAGGGTTTATCAAAAGACGCTTTGGCCGAGTGGTTAAGGCGTGTGCCTGCTAAGTACATGGGGTTTCCCCGCGAGAGTTCGAATCTCTCAGGCGTCGTTTCTTTTTATTTCCCCTCAATTATAACTATTTTCTACAATTTGGTGAGCAATTGCGGCTGAGTGTGGGAGGTTGGGGTTGGTGGCTGTAACTGTAAGGCCAGGGTGGTTGTTAATTTTGTTTTGTTTTGTTTATTTTCAATTTTCAGTTTTTATTTTCTAATTAATTAATTAAACAAACTAACAATGTTAATTTTTGAGTTAATTTGACGGACATGTGTCAAAAGACTAAAAAAGAAATACAAATGAATGAAACATGAAATTTGGGACAACAAACTCTTGGCCTTGATGTTTAGGGTCAGGGAAAGGAAGACAGAGATACAAATGAATGATATCGAACCATGTGTGCAAACTGCGTACTTACTAATTCAAAATCAAGCTTCTTAAAATTGAGAATTGCAAATAGTTCCATGTGCTTTCACAGCCATGGTCCCTTGGAACGAATTGAACCATAGTTTGATGCATACAGCGGATCAGAGAAGCTAATTATTACGTTGAACCATTTTTATATCCAACCCCTAACAGACTACGCATATACTTAAATGTTAATTCTTGAGAAGAAAAATAACATTGACTGGCTCCTTACGTTCTCTAACTTGCAAATCACAATTTGACACATATAGACGAATGACTCATCAACCAAAATGTTTCTGCGCAAGTGTCAAACTGTGATTTCTCTAAACGAAGGAATGCAATGAGCCAATCATTCTCCAATTTTTTTCAATAAATTCCGCTCACAATTCCCATTCTCCCAAGAATCAAATAGTGTAAATAGCCATTTTTGCTCAATGTCGATAACAGAAATCAAGAAACAAGCTCACCTCTGTCTGTGGATCAAGAATAGGTTCATGCAACAGATGAGCAGCCACGGACAACCCTCCGAAACTTATAGGAATGTGCAACTGAACATATAGAAGCCATAGTGCTCCACACACTTCCATTGTCCCATGGAGCATCTGCTGCCAGTGCCAAAAACCCCTACAATTTATAATCACAAAGAATCCATATTGCATGTTTTTAAAAATATGATATTCTAAACTACTTTAATCTACTGGTAGCGGATTCAAACTTGAGTACAAGGGCGGACAGAGCACACTGCTCTGGCCAACTGCCACAGGACTACGAACCTGGGAAGAAGCTTTGGGGGTGTTTTCAGTTTCGTCACAAAAGCATTTGAAACAATGTTGGGAGCTGCATAATAAAGAAGTGGATTTGAAAGTGATGCAACAGAGAATTATGGGGAGATAGAAAGGAAGTTAGGGGATTGGAAACATGTCCTCCATATCCAATGGATTTTTTTGGTGGTGCAACAGCTACTGCTCCCCTTCTATTGTCCCATGAAGCTTCTTCCCAGATACAGTAACAGGACGCCACAGTTTCCATTGATACTCCATCATTCTGTAACTGTTCCCCTTCCCAAGCTTAATGGTTTCTTCGGTCTCCGGAGAGCATACGGTTCCCAATTATAAATGGCCGGCGGCACTTTCCTTTTGGACGCTTTATTATATATGTTGAGGATGGAATTATAAAGGGACGCTTTGGCCGAGTGGTTAAGGCGTGTGCCTGCTAAGTACATGGGGTTTCCCCGCGAGAGTTCGAATCTCTCAGGCGTCGTTTCTTTTTATTTTTCCCTCAATTACATAACCTTTTTTTTTTTTTTTTTTTTTCCCTTCTGTTTCTCTTCGAGTTTGTTAGTTACATTCGTGTAAGGGGAGACCGCCTTTTATTTTCCAGTCGTTGTAGTCTTGTAGATTCATCTCCGAAATTTCTCGAGTTCCCGGGAATCATCTCCTTCCTTCCTGTAAGCCTTACTGCTCGCTCACTTGGACTGACCCAGGTATGCCTTATCCTCTTCCTTCAGTTTCTCATTTATTCTCAAATTTACGATTTTATCAGAGGGTTTTCGTTTTGGGTTAGGATTCATATTAGATTTTAGTTAAGGGTTTGGTAATTAGGATTTGGCTGCTTTTCTACATTTCAATGCACTTCCGTTTTATTTTTTTTTTTTTAAATTTTTTAATTTTCATTGTATGTTTATGAATTTTGGTTATGAATAGTCCAGGATTGTTTATTATCCAAGATATCGACAAATTTGTTGGCCATGTTAAAGTTATCTTCAGGGGAGGTCTGTTTGATATCCAAGATCCGCTTAGACACAGTTCGGGCAGGTCGTATTGTTTTAATAGGTTCCATAAGCTTGGGAAATTTCAAAGAAACAACAAATCTGCAGAAATTTCTATAGAGTTTTTGGCTTGGAAAAGAAAAAACGTAAGGGCCTGTTTGATAACTATTTCGATTTTAGTTTTTAGTTTATTACTTTTGGGTTAGAAATGAAGGGAAATGCGAGGAACAAAGAAAAGATGAATAAGGAGATAGAGGGTCTAGGGTAATAGGTAACAAATAGTGATAGCATGATAGGCGAATGTTATGCCACGATTGTGCAAATTTTTACGTGTTTCTACTGACATTACATAGGAACTTGCAACAACGAGTTGGATTTTTGGTGTGCCGTGGGGACTAGGAAGGCAGCTTGGACACATCAAAGTAATCGGATAAAGGTGGACTGTGGGTGCTCGTGCTTCTTCTGTATCTTTCAACCACCTAGTCTTCAAATATATAGAACAATAAGCAGGAAGCAAATGTTAAAAAAAAAGATATGTCTGAGGCTCTCTGAACAAAGATGATTCTTACAACGCAAAAGAGATGTACAATAGAATTATATGTCCAGTCTATAAACGTTTCATACACATTACACCACAATGGTCCAAGTCCATACATACAAACTACAAAAACTCCCTTAATTTGGAAGGGGCATTGGCAAGCCAGTTTGCTTCTATCTTGCAAGCTTGCAGTGATCAGTCTCTTGTCCAACAAGGTAGACAAGTTCATGCACATGTAATTTGCAGCGGACTTGTCAAAAATGGCCTCGTCGGTACAAAGATCCTGGGTATGTATTTTCTCTGTGGGAGCATTATGGACGCCAAGAACATGTTTTATCAGCTTGATTTGAAATATACTTTGCCTTGGAACTCGATGATTAGAGGGTTTACTATGATGGGTTACTTTGAGTATGCCTTGCTGTTCTACTTTAAGATGCTGGGTTCTGGAGTTTCACCTGACAAGTACACTTTTCTGAGTGTAATTAAAGCTTGTGGTGGTGTGAATAATGTAAGATTGGGCAAAGCTGTCTATGATACTATCCAGTTTATGGGTTTTGGTGTTGATATATTTGTGGGGAGCTCTTTGATTCGACTGTATGTGGACAACGGTTGTATTCAGGACGCATGGAGCTTGTTTGTGAAAATGCCTGTCAAAGATTGTGTTTTATGGAATGTTATGCTTCATGGTTATGTTAAAAATGGAGAATTAAATAATTCTGTTAGAATGTTCTTGGAAATGAGAAGTAGTGAAGTTAAGCCAAATGCAGTGACGTTCGCTTGCATTTTGTCTCTTTGTGCTTCAGAAGCTTTGATTGGTTTTGGTACTCAACTTCATGGGCTCGTTGTTGCATGTGGGTTGGAGTCTGATTCTCCAGTGGCTAATACATTGTTAGCAATGTATTCTAAATGCCAATGCTTCTCTGATGCCCGCAAGTTGTTTGATATGATGCCTCGAACTGATTTAGTGACATGGAATGGAATGATATCTGGTTATATACAAAGTGGGTGTATGCTTGAGGCTTCACGTTTGTTTCAGGACATGATATCTACAAGTGTCAAACCTGATTCGATCACATTTGCAAGTTTTTTACCTTCGGTTGCTGAACTAGGTAGCCTCAAGCAAGGTAAGGAAATTCACGGTTACATTGTAAGGCACTGCGTGCCCTTGGATGTGTTTCTGCAATGTGCACTTATTGATGTATACTTCAAGTGCAGGAATGTGGACATGGCACGTAAAATTTTCAGCAAAAGCACCAGAGCGGATGTTGTCATCTGCACAGCTATGATTTCAGGGTTTGTTCTCAATGGGATGAATTGTGATGCATTGGAAATTTTTAGAAGGTTACTTAAAGAGAAAATGAGACCGAATTCTCTAACACTGGCAAGTGTTCTACCAGCTTGTGCTGGTCTGGCTGCTCTGAAATTTGGAAAGGAATTGCATGGAAACATCCTTAAGCATGGGCTTGATGCAAGGTGTTATGTGGGTAGTGCCCTCACAGACATGTATGCAAAATCTGGAAGACTCGATCTTGCTCATCGAGTTTTTCAAAGACTGTCTGAAAGGGATGCTGTTTGTTGGAACTCGATGATAACAAGCTATTCCCAGAATGGCAAACCGGAAGAGGCGATAGATCTATTTCGTCAAATGGGTACGGAAGGTGCCAAGTATGACTGTGTTAGCATTTCAGCTGCGCTTTCTGCTTGTGCAAACTTACCAGCACTTCATTATGGGAAAGAGATCCATAGTTTCATGATTAGAAGTGCATTTAGTTCCGATCTATTTGCTGAGAGTGCACTGATAGACATGTATGCCAAATGTGGAAACTTAGATCTTGCTCGCCGTGTGTTTGACATGATGGAAGAGAAGAATGAAGTTTCCTGGAACAATATCATTTCTGCTTATGGGAATCATGGTTGCCTTAAGGAATCTCTTGTTCTGTTTCATGAAATGTTGAGTAAAGGGATCTTGCCTGATCATGTCACCTTTCTTGGTATATTATCTGCTTGTGGCCATGCAGGCGCAGTTGATGATGGAATTCTCTACTTCCGTTGCATGATTGAGGAATATAGGATCCCAGCTAGGTTGGAGCATTATGCTTGCATGGTAGATCTATTAGGGCGTGCTGGACATTTACATGAAGCATTTGAAACAATAAAGAGCATGCCATTCTCCCCAGATTCGGGTGTCTGGGGAACAATGCTTGGAGCCTGTCGGCTCCATGGCAATGTTGAGCTTGCAGAAGAGGTATCAAGATATCTTTTTGAATTGGCACCGCAAAATTCTGGCTATTATATACTCCTATCAAATATACTTGCTGATGCTGGAAAATGGGCGAGTGTGCTGAAGGTTCGAACGCTAATGAAAAACAGAGAAGTTCAAAAGGTTCCTGGGTACAGTTGGATTGAGGTAAACAACAACACTCATATGTTTGTTGCAGCAGATGGGAGTCACCCACAGTCTGCTCAGATATATTCATTGCTCAACATTCTTCTTCTAGAACTAAGAAAAGAGGGTTATAATCCGAGACCTTACCTTCCAACACATCCACAGACATTGGGGATTTAATCTATAGACGGAAAGAAAATAGAAGTTCACTACACTCTTTCGGTAGTTGGATTGGTAACATTTAAACTTATCTCCCCAGAGGAGAAGGAAAAAGGGGTTCAACTCTCAAATTAGAAATCTGAAAAACTACCTAAGGGGTCCCCTCTTGATTGTGTTTCCGACTTTGAAGATAATTAAACCAATGTGGTTTTGGAACCTTTTGCCACTTATTTGGAGGGTATTTTCAGCTATGAAGGTATGAAGGTGGGTTTTCATCAGGACTGGTTTCCAATCCTAAGCATTTTTCTTAGGATATAAGGACCAACATAAAGCTTTCAGAGGTTGGCATATAAGGACCAACATAAAGCTCTTAAACTGTAGGGTCATGACAGCTCTTGACGTCGCTGTAAGCAGTTTGGGAATTGTTGCATCACACCAGGGGGTAAGTTTTTGTGCTATCTATTGTTATAAAATTACGGATGATTATGGCTATTACAATTTACAACCAAAGGAAGGATCATAGTTCTAGTCCATTGGGTTCCATTCTTTTTCAGTTACCTAACGAGGAAATCCGTAGGAACAGGGTAAATACGTTATTAGTGGTGGCCACACTAGTTGCCACGGTGACATTTGCAGCCGGTTTCACAATGGCAGGCAGTTACAGCAATTCGGTCCTCATTAGGGCGTCACAACCTTGTTGCAATCAGTCTCATGGGGTGTACTCAGCTCTTCCATTACGGCACAGGGACTAACTCGATCATTTTCGAATTGGGTTTGTTCAGTCCTAATAGTTGTTGCAGCACTGGGCAATGGTCATGCACTTGACCAAAGATTTGGAAGAGGTTCAAACTGCCTTATTTTCTATCACATATCAGTCCATCCAAAGCATTGGTTAACCTTTTTTTGGGATAGTTTCATTGGGGCCTGGCGGTTCTATGTTTGGCTGGTTTCTTATCTTTTTCCAATGTTATTTCGATTTCGTCATCAATGATCTCTTCATAATATCCAAGTGAGGAGTGAACTTGTTTAATAAACAGAAAAGTCATAAAAATGGTTAAGTTAAGAAACACATGTCGAAAACATATCAAGGAGACATGAAAAAGACATATAGAACTTGGATGTGTTTTTAAAATAACTGAAAACACTTTTGGTGAAAATGTTTTTGAAATCAATTCTTAGTAAAAATGCAAGTAAATTTTAGAAAAACATTTAAGTGCTTCCTGGAAGAAGTATCACTTCAAGTGATTTTGGAACCTAAAAACGTCTCATCTAAAAGCGTTTTCAGTCATTTTAAAAGCACATTAGCCTATAGTTGGGAACAATGAATCCGCCGCGAGGAGTGTAACTTGTTTGATGTTTAAACATCAAAAGTCATTATTAAAAAATGATGCTGCCCAGGATCGAACTGGGGACCTTCAGTGTGTAAAACTGACGTGATAACCACTACACCACAGCACCTCTTTGATGAAACAAGCTAATGTTATATTACATAACTCAATTAATTTAAAAGCAAAACCCACAAATTTCGTGGAAGGCCAGCGTGTTTTCAACTGTAACGCGGTGACACCCAATCCGTCCAACACGAAAAACGAAAAATCCGGAAACCTTAAAATCATCAAAACTGATAGAAACGAAGGTTGACGTCGAATTTCCGATCATCCTCCTCTTTGGCGTTGGCGTAGCTTCCGATCTTCAATTTCGTTGGGTTCCCTCCAAATTTTTGTAATTTGGGTGAATTGGTTTGGTGGGTCAGCGGGCGGAGACAGACGGACAGGATGGGAGGGGTGGCGAGGAGCTGCGTGCAATCATTGCTCAAGTTGGTGAATTGTATGATTGGGATGGTAGGGCTGGCCATGATTATGTACTCCTTGTGGTTGATTAGCTCGTGGCAGAGGAACATGCCTCACTTGCCCCCACCACTCGACCACTCGCACCACCATCCTACACCTTGGTGTGTAACTCTATCTAATCTTGGTTTTTCTTTCCTTTCTCTGGATTTTCTCATTTAGGGTCTGTTTGTTTCCTGAGAAAGTGTAGGAAATGCAAGGGAATCCAGACTTTAAGCTTTCCGTGCTGTTAAATGATTTGTGTATTGGTTTTTGTTTCTTTTTTCTCATTGTCTTAGACTCTTAGGCATTGTGTTCGTTTGAAAAGTTAGTTGGTTGTTTAGCAGGTTGTCATCATTTGCTATGGTGGGTCAATCCCCTCAATCCCCTTTTATCACTGAGAGCTGCCTTTTTACTTTGCTTTTCGCTTTATGGAGAGTAAAAGGGAGAGCGAACAAATGGCAAGATTAAAGGAAACCACTGTGTCTGTCAGTTTTTTCTTTGTCACAATTAGATATTGAAAATCTTTCTGATTTGGAAGAGTTTTTGTAAGGGTGATATTTGAATGTAGATCTAGAAAACGAACGGTCATGGAAAAATGTTGTGGAGATGGCTCAAACGCGTGGTTACTGGTTAGTGCCATATTAAGTTACTTACTAGTTAGTGCTTGGACGCTTCTGATAGTTGGAGGCTTATGCATTGAAGGGGACTAGGAGTTAACTGACATTCAAGTCTAAAGTATGACAATGATGATCAGAATCTACACTAATCAGACTAAAAACAAACATTGTTCTGTGAAACCCCCTTCTGCTGAAAGCTGTCATCGCACTCACCTCAGGTGGACTTGTCCCCTCTTGACACCCGAAAAACCGTAAACTTTGCTTCCTTACATTTGCTATAGACCAAGCCAACTCAAATTTTCTCTCCTCGACAATCTCCACTTCAACTCCAATGTATTTGGCCAATGAAGAAACAAATTGTCAGTGTTTTCCACCTCCCCTTAGCACACTACAGGGCAATAGTAAGAAACGCTAGCTTTAGGTATTCTCCTTTGAACCATGACAAGTGTTTACCTCAGCATGAAGTGCTTTTTTAATAAATTTAGTTCTTCCTTAGTCATTTAATCAATTGTAGCAGTTGATTTTGGTGCGAATTGGGTTTTATGTCCTGGTTTTTGACTTTTTGGATGAAGTAAATTTGGTCTTGTCCTCAGCATTGTATATTTATTTTTATGTAAATATACAATCTTTTTCTCAGTGCTGATTTAAAACTTCTTTTATGTTATTTTTTGGCATGAATTGCAGGTTCATATACACTTTTCTTGGCCTTGGGATCACTCTGCTTGTGATCACATGCTCAGGTCATATCGCCGCTGACACTGCAAATGGTTGTTGCCTTTATTTGGTATCCTTTTGTTTCATATATCTTTATTAGCTATTCAATTATTTGGAGCCAATAACGTCACATTCCCCACCAAATTGCCTTCTTTTTCCTCAACCTTAAATTAAGCAACTCTAACAGCTCTTAAACAGCATAAGGGTCTGTTTCTGAGTGCTTCAACTGGAAGTGATTTTTCCACTCTGCGATTTCTCTGATAGCACTGTTGTTAGATATATATAGTTTTTGTAGTTTTTATTTTTCAAATTTTTTGTGCTTCTTGTAAATACACTTGGAAGTGCATCAGGAAGCATCAACTAGGTCCTTCTAAGAAAGCACTACAATGGGCTAAAATGGGCTTAACTGACTCAAAAGAACACAAGTTATAAGATCAAAGAATTTATTTCTCTTCATACTTTTGCTGCTTGATACTTTTCCGTTTTTGTTCTATGATTATAGTTGTGTATTTCTATGTTTTCTTTCTCTGTCAAATTAAATTTTAATTAAATTTATTAGGCTTGCAACGGGATCATTTCTTTCTTCCCTTACAATTTGTTCACGTCTCATTATAAATGTCATTATTAGATTCTTAATATTCTGTTACTGTGTTCATGTGCTCTAAATGGGGAGGCTTATGTGCTGCATCGTTTTTTGACAATACTTACATGCTTGATAATTCTTTTCAATCTACAATTTTGAACACCTGAAATAGCTGCTACAGTTCTACTTCTATGAAGAGAGGTAGTAGGGTAAAATTAATCTACGTTAGATAAATATTGCTTTAAAGCTAGATAGATATTACTTTAATTTCAAAAGGCATATTTGTCCAGTAGTTTCATCATAGTGGGTAGATTATATAGTAAGTGCTATTTATCATCATAGTACATGGACTTGTCTTTCTATGGAAGTTAATGGATTTTAAACTAGATTGTCAGCTCCATATTTGCCATATCTTTTCAGATCATTTAGATTTGTTTTGTTTTAGATATTGATTAGTCATAAAACATTTGTAGAAATGAGAACAGTTCAATGGGGCTTCACTTTCTTTTATTTTTTCACCTCTGTTATCTTTAAATATATATGACAAAAATGTCTCTGTTTTACCTTAATTGCATACAGTACATGGTGTTTGTCTTCTTACTCTTCATGCTTGAAGCTGGAGTGACTGCTGACATATTTTTAAACCGTGACTGGGAAGAGGTATATATCGAGTACAGTGTAGTTATTTTTGGTTAATGGGTTATTGACTTAGAGAGAAGCATATTAGCGATTTGGTTACAATGCTGATAGTTTTTTGACTTGTGGCCAGGACTTTCCAGATGATCCAACTGGGAGATTTGATCAATTCAAAGAATTTGTAAGGTCGAACTTTGATATCTGCAAATGGATTGGCTTGTCAATAGTTTGTGTACAGGTTTCTCTCTCTCTCACTCTCTTCTCTGTCTTTGTGTACTGCATGTTTGTGCATGCTTTTTTGTAACTTTTTTTAACATCTTGTGAGGAAATAAAAGTTAAATGTTCAATGAGTCTCACTTAATTTGTCTAGTAGAAGCTGCAGAATCAGGCGTGTTTTAAATATATTTCAGGGTAAATGTCCCCAATTTCCCTGGAACTTCAACCCATGTCTCCAGCGGCAGAGAAAACATGGGCCCAGGGGGCACCGCTCCCTCTCACATTTTCTTTTTGGGGACTGTTGATATTAATCTAGTTAACTAGTTGCAAAATTGATTTTGAGTTGCAAGTGCTTCTATATTCTTCTTTGCTTTCTCACTCGCTCATGTCAAAAACCTGATTTTGTTGCATATATTTTGTTAATATGAATGACTATTAGATTATTAATACAACAAAGTAAAGAAGAATTTAGAGAAGAGAATGATAAAATTAGGAATGTTGTAACAACTTGCGCACTGCTAAGGGCTATCTGGTTTGCAGATCATGGCCATTCCTTATATTTTCTCTGTCCTCTTTCTGTTGAACATTCGTTGTCTTCTTTTGCAGGGCTTGTCTTTGTTATTGGCAATGATACTCAAAGCTCTTGGGCCACATCCGTATTATGATAGTGATGATGAGTATATTCATGAGAGGGTTCCACTCCTAAAGAATGCTGTTCTTCCACCTCCTTATGTCGTTGGTGACCCTGTATATGGTTCCAAAAGTGATTCATGGAGCATAAGGATCAATGACAAGGTAGGAATGTTCGATTTTTTGAATGGGCCATGTTATATATCTGCGGCATTATTTCTTTACTTTTTTTAAATCAAAGATCTATATTTCGTTTCTCATAATTTATAAAACTCTGTTATTACGTTTTCTTCTGTCTTGTTCTAATTCTTGTGCCTTAATCTTTGTTACTTCTTTTCACTGGAGTATTTATAAAAAAGAAAAGGATCCTCTATCTGATTCTTTCATGAGTCATTCAGATTCTGTAGGACAGCTGAGAGTGTCATAAGTAGTGCCACTTTTATGGAACAAACATGGACGTGTATACATATATATTATAAATATTATATATTGATTAATATACCCTTTTCAAAGTGTGAAAATATCTCGTTGATTAAGTGAAGTCATGTCTTAATATCTGGTCCTGGGACAGTCTTGTAACATAACATGCTCAATGTCTCAGAATTTGTTTCGCGATTATGTACTTTCTGTATAATGTATATTTACAGTAGCAGGCCCTTTCCTGAAGGGATTCCCATTTGCAAGGATCACATTGGGCTCGCATATTTCCACCGTGAAATGTGGTCCAATAAACTAAACCATCCTATTTTAAGGTCCTCATTGAATGATGATCCTTAAAAGTGACCTGCAACACAGAAAGGGGCAGGGAGGTTGTGAACCGTAATAGGTTTTGGCTGCTAAGTTGGGTCGTCACCACATTTGTATGAATTTTTGTTAATTGATTCTTTCTGTTTTTTTCCCTTTCTAAATCAGACAAAACAGGTAAATTGATTGCTCAGCTGGGCTTCTACTTGTGGATGGATGGTAGCGTGGAGACACAATAAGAGTGGAGGAACTGGATCGGAAAAATGAGTCATCTGATGTCGATTGACCAATTGAGCATTGAAGGTTTCATAAACTCGAGCAGATGAAGAGGGTGGAATTAGTCACGTACATACTTTAAACTCTCACTGTATACCTGAATGCTGAACCTCATGAAATTGACAGTTCATCGTTGCGTTTCTGTATAGATTGTTAAACGATGCATATATATCGATTTATTTGGAATCTCCGTTCAATCATGTTGTCAACTTTTACATGTTCCATGTGCAGACATCCCCAATTTCAGTTTCAGTTTCTTACAGGAACATGGGGGGTTTTGGCAGTTGGATTTGCAACTTCTTATGCATGATTTCTCTGGTCATTACTTAATTTATCAATTTGCATCACTCTGTGGGAAGCATCATTATTAATATTATAGATGAATGGAAGACCTCTTAATTTTATTTAATTTTAAGATAATCAAGATTATGAATGGTGTGGATATTAGATCTTGAGCAACTTGCTGAAACATTAGTGTTGTTTGTGTGTTCTTACATCATGACAGGTTCAAATGTCGGCAACATATGCTCTCTCGAATTTAGAAGGCACTACTTATACACCTAATGGTCTTTGGTCTAGTGGAGAAAGCTGGCTAGACCACATGTTGGGCGGTCTCTGAGTGCCTGCCTTCGGGAGATCAGGGGTTCGAATCCTAGCATGTAAACAAATTCCTTAGGGAGAGCCCACCGTTACAGTGAATATAACGGCTCGAAGTGATAGCCCACCACTACAATTTTGAAAGAAGGCACTACTTATACGACTTTTTATACAACCTTCCATGATACCACAATTTTTTTTTGGGTAAATTATCGTTTGACCCCCTCAATTATTACTCCAGTTGAAAATTGACCCTCTGAACTATTTTTTGGTAAATTAACCCCCTGAACTATTTGAAATAAGCCAATTAACCCCTTGTCATTAGATTCCGTCCATTATTATGTCAAATTCAAGGGCAAGTTAGTTTTTTTTATCATCAATCCGTACATGTTACTTATAAGTTATAACCACCAATAAAATTGTGACATGTGGAAACAATAATGTGTAATTACAATATGAAATGTTTCGTTATGTAAACATTTGGTTTCTTTATGTTTTATGCTATAAGTTTATTCTGTGTCCACGTGTCATTGTTTTATTGGTGGTTATAACTCACAACTAAGAATTGATGATGAAAAGATTAATTTGCCCTTGAATTTGATGGAATGGTGGACAGAATCTAATGGCAATTGATTAATTGGCTGATTTTAAATAGTTAAGGGGGTCAATTTCAACTGGAATAATAGTATAGAGTGTCAAACCGTAGTTTACCCCTCTTTTTTTCTTTCTATTTTTCTAAAGTTTGGTTTACCTTTCGTCCTCCAGACAATACAAAGGGATGATCTCTTCTTTTTGATTTATGGGGTTGACAAATTCAAACTCGAACCTCTTTCTTACGATAGAAAGAGAAATATCGTTTTAATGAAGGATCAAACAGTCAAATGATCTGAAGATATAAACTGACACGATTCAAAAAATTTATGATGTAATGTGGAAAAAAGGAAAATTTTGTTGTTCATTTTGTAAATTACCTCAAACTTGAAGAGTGTAAAATGTAGTTAGCGAAAACTAGAATATATTGTGTCATGAATAAGAATGCACCTACTTTATTGTTATTATGGGAAATAATTTTCACATTTTTTTTATTTATAACCATCAAATTGAATAAATCAAACGAAATAACCAAGATTAAGCAATGATTTGTGAAAATCATTGTCCGACACTAGGAACACGTCTTTCACATTATCAGATATGAACAACCCATGCCACGAATAAATAAATAATATGGTATATTTGACTTTAAAAATAATGAAAAAAAAACTCATGTATTTTTGGTCAATCAAAAGATTGATTTACTTGCCTATCATTACTTGTCGCATTAACATATATAATTTCCTCTAATAACTATGGGTAATATTAGGGAGACCAAATTTTTAAACTAAATTTTATAAATCGAATGATGTGATTGTTGATGATTGAATTATTACTCAAGTGTTGGTAACGTTTCCTATTGGTGACACATATTGGTTTGTAAATTTGATTTAAAAATTTGATCTTCCTAACATTATTCAATAATTATACACAGGCCATATATTATTTGCTCAAATAATTGTGTTCATAATTTATTTGCTCAAAAGTATAATTCTAACATTCTTCCTGTTTTGATCCATGATCCATGATCCATCCACTGAAGACACGTAATTTTCAACTTCCTCAATCATACCATGCATGTGTACCCAATGACTGGGTTGAATAATTGTTGCTGTTGAAATCTTTCTGTTTGCTTTTATAAAAAGGCATGTGCCAACAACTGATGAACTAAGAAATTCAACTTCTCTTAAACCCTAGCTAGCACAAAATGGAAAGTCTTGGGTGATATGGTTGCACACTCTGTAAATGTGCTCGCTCAAGGTACAGCCTTCTCTAAGACTCTCCATTCAAGGAACCCATACAGCACTTAAAAACACTTATAACTTAAAGTCACAAACCAAAACACGCAAAAAAGGGAAGGCATAATAAGAGGAAAACAATTGCAATGAGTCTATAGTTCCGTTGGTTATAATTTACTTAAACGTGCATTTGAGGTTCAATATGTTCGACTTTTTCTTGTAGGGGCTTGTATATCAATTCATTAATAATATTCACTCCTGCATATGAGATTGCTCGTATCAAAGGAGGGAGGGGATATTTTTTTCATTCAGGAAAGCATGATTCAGCTTCTGTTTCTAAGGAGATCCCCATGTTTTTTAATATAATAAGTGCGTAGCTTGGTTCTTCTCTGTCACAGAGATGAGCATTAATTAAGATAAAAATTGAGACAGTTTTTTGTGGTATTTGCTTAATGGATTCGCAAAGTATCTTCTTCTACAGTTGCGCTACTTTAACTACCGGAAATTCATACTTTATTAGCATAATCAAAACACAATCTTATATATAATCAGTTCTAATTAAGCTTTATCTAGGAAATGCATTGTGCTTGCTTTATTGAATAATATATTTCTTTTAAGAGCACTAGCTAACTTTTCATTTGTTCGATGCATTGTACTCATGCTGTATATCTTATTGGAGATGTGATTCTGTAATGGAGTTAGTCTTAATTAACTACTCGGTTAGCAATAATCAAGTACGTTTAATTAACTAAAGAATGTTATCTACTGGGTCGGGGCATCACCCCACACGTACTTTAATGTTATTTTATGATGCTTGATCGGATCATCGTGCAACATGACTTTTGAAGAAGCACAAGGAAGGGCTTCGAATTGTTACCTCAAGCTTTAAGCTAGCTTCATATTAAAGGAATTCGTACACGGCCAGTGAAAGAACTTAGTGTTAACTCTACATTGTAGTGTTTGGAAATTAAAGAGAAAATCAAGAAAGTTGAACACAGAGAGTTTGAGAGAGAGATAGTTTAGAGAGAGAAATAGATTTGTATTCACTAACTAAATGAAGATTACAAACACAGTTTTATACGAAAAATCCTAACTACTTTAACCAAATACTAACAACATTCTCACTATATTACTAAGTGTACTGTATTACATTTGTACTCTTAATACTCCCCCTCAATCTCAACTGGGGTAACGCAATTTGAGATTGGAACAAAGTCTCAAATAGCAAACACTGAAATATGGACAAATGAACGCACTGCAGAGGGTTCTTGGTCCTGTTTGACTTTGGTGATGCTTTCTGATTAAAAAAGGTTCTGTTGCCCTCAAGTTTCTGCCCCTCTTCTTCTTCGATCTAGTACGAGAAAAAAGCCAAATGTCAAAAGACCCGACACCCCAATCTTTGACAGGTATCCAGATTCACACCCCATTGCTGACAGGTATCCCTAAATCCATACTCAAGAACTGTGCAATTTCATATTGGTTCATCCCAAATAATTTCAGCTCCTCAAACTGATGTCTGCACCTCTGTAGCTATTGCAAACCAAATAGAAGAGTAGCCTCTTAAAGGGAAAATCAAGAAGAAAGATGAACACATAGAGTTTGAGTGAGGGACAGTTTAGAGAGAAAAATATGGTTTGTAATCACTAACTAAATGAAGATTACAAACATAGTTTTATATGAGAAATCTTAACTACTTTAACCAAATACTAACAACCTTCTAACTATATTACTAATTGTACTGTATTACATTTGTACCCTAAATACTTAGCCCATGTGACAAGATGATATGCAGTCATTGGCAGTATGATGATCCTCGTGACGCACGCACAGTAGGCCTGTGAAAGAACTTAGCCCATGTGACAAGATGATATGCAGTTATTGGCAGTATGATGATCCTCGTGACGCACGCACATTAGGATTCTTATTTGATTCTTTCTGTTCATGCATGTGCATGTAGGGTCCTGAATATTTATTTTTACACCTTAGCCCATCTATGATTATTAGAAGCTGTTGTTATTGGACCTGACAATTTCTTATCCGACCTGTTAACACGACATTAAAATGATACAAAAATAATCAATTTCAGATCAACACGATACTAATCGGGTCATTATTAAGTCACCCAATAAGAACACATTATTAACGGGTTTATTATTGTAGGCCATTGGCTTCAGTTTACACCAAATAGTTATAATCTAGCCATGTACGTATTGTTTGAACTTTGATGAAAGAAAACAAATATCATGATCTCAATGCTCTCAACATAAATCCAAAGCATAGATATGTCAGTTGTTATTGTAGCTATCTTGAACGAGTTTGTAGTTTAGTTGATTAAGAGTTTTTTTATATGAATGGTAGATCGAGTCTAAATTCTCTCCCCCCTATTTCATTGTAAGTTACCATCCAATTTGAAATCAGCACAAAATTCAATTCTTAATTCTAGCTAATTTACCACATGGCCGGAGTCCTTCACATATATTGGAAAGGCTTATGGACGTATTAAGAGATTGATTTAAACAAGTGATTTTCCTTCTACTTTGGCCGCTAAGCAGCAGTTTTCTTTGTTTTCAAGGTCCTTTTTCTTGGATCAATAAATATATATCGCTAAGAACCAACCAAGTGCAACCTTAGAAAATAAACATGCAAACAAAAACCGGATAATTATATATCCATGAACAGATGCTTAATTCCACTTCATCCACTAGCTTATCTCCACTTGTTAGGATTGATAAACTTCAAATTTAGTTCATGCACCAGACAAAATTTTGCCTCTTGGGCCACACAAATTATAACCAATATTAAATCGTGACTTTAGGTCATGATTTCTCAAGTACACGTGTTTTAAGATAACTAATAATATGGAAACTCTTTCAAAATAATAATAATAATAATAATAATAACAATAATATGGAAACCCTAATGAGGACTCATTGGTAAAAGGGGTGTTATTCTTTCTACACTAGGAACTTTGACTAAAACCATAAAAACTGTCAATTTGAATGGAAGTTCTCAAACACAGAGGGCTAGCTGTAACATGTTTCCATAAGTAGAAAGGATCAGGTAAAGGACTAGTAATAGCCAAAGTAATATAATACGTTTAATTGATAAGAACAAGGGGAAAGCTTCATTTGAGTTCAATTTTGTTTGTTTAGATTGGTTGTTGCTTGTTAACCAACTAACTTTTGGTGCAAATACTTCATTAGCTTGATGTAAATATTGTTGGTTTCGTTTCATGGCAGTTTTAAGTTTTTAGAGGTTAGTGTTTGTCAAACATGGTATTAAAGCTCTAGTTCTACGAGTTTATGGTCAGTTAGAAACTTATAGGCCGCCTTGTTTGTGTTTCTTAAGAAGATGATGTACATGACATAGGGTGTTAGCGTGCAATGTAGGACACTTGAGTTTTTTGGGGCCTAGTTTTGTCTAACATTTTCCTTCTCACAATTGAAAGACATTTCAAGTTTGAATCTTCGTTCAGAGTCTTCTTCTCCTACGATCCCATGGAGGGAGCAAATCAAAGTAGATGCTAGGTCAAGATGTTTCACAAAACGGCTCCCTATTGGCTATTAATAATGAATTTTAATCGCTTTGGCTAACTTTCAACCAGGCACTTAATTGGTGCAGTTGTTCGTAAGTTCTTTTCATACTTGTTTGTCTCTTTGCTTAGTTTCAATCCATTTCCCCCTCTTTTATGGCAAGGTGGGCAGCTGCCTACAAATATCGTAAAATTTTCTAAATCAAATGAGATTTTACCCATCTAAAAACTGAGCAGTTGAGTAATAGCTTGATTGTTACATACATTTGGAAAAGATATTTTTGTTTGTACTGGTAACGCAACCATCATGCGACATTTTCATAATATTAAAACTCATCATCAACAATTTTTTCAGTTGTAATGTTGCTTTTTATGATCATTACTAGTGCCGGTTAATTTTAAAGAGTCTTCCTTGTTTAACATAACTCATAAGCTTTTGTACGTCGTTTCACTCAATTAAGATATGCTACGGAGATTTTCTCAAAATTAAGACTCTTCATAAACTCTTTATCACATATTAATTTGACATAATCTTGTGTCAACATTATAAAATCAGTTAAAGAAGACAAAAAACCTGCCAATTTCCCGAAAAATGTGTAAGCCAATTGTTCACACTGCGTTTTCTGTAACGGTGTCCTCCGTGGCCACACTTGCCCTCCCAGTATTTGTTGCACAACTGCCCCTCACGTCCTCATCTTTAACGGCACACCGTTTACTTAACTTACCAGAAGAACGAAAACCTTAAGGGTGCGTTTGTTTCACCGGACTATCTCGGACTGGATTAGCTTTAGGGATTAAGCTGAACTGGCTTAGACTAGACTAAGCTGAACTGACTTAGTGAAGCGTTTAGTGCAGTGTCGGATTAAGAAACAAAATAATCAATAAATTTTAATATTATATTTGTTTAATTGATAAATATTATATTATATTATTAATTTATCATTTTCCTTCCTATCTCGAAACTTCTACCATTTTTTTTCTTCCTTCCCACTCTCTCTCTCCTCTCCCTCATTTTCTGCACTTTTTTTTTCTCCGGCCCACTGTTTTCTTCTTCCTTCCCACTCTCTCACTCCCCTCTCCCTCATTTTCTTCCTCTTTTTTTCTCCGGTCGACCATCTCCCTCCTCTCTCTCTTTTTCTCCCCCATTTCTCCCAGTTTTCTTCCTCAAAGGAGGATCTGTGTATTAAAAAGGAGGATCTGTGCATTTTCTTCCTCAAAGGAGGTCTTTTTTCTTGTTCCTCAAAGCAGAGAGCATTGCAAATTGGAAATCACATACCAAATTTCTACTATAATTTATGTTTTACAACTCCAAATTTGATTTCGTTTTTTCCTACAAATTTTTGGAGAAGTGCACTGCAACCCAAGGTAATAGATTTCTGGGTTTATCACAGATTTTGATATGTTCTGTAATTGGGATTTATAAGCTTTAATCTTTGAATTGAATTGTTGTTTATGGTGGATTAAACTTATTGGAAGCTTAACTGGACAAATTCATCGCTGGAGCAAAGAGGGGGTTGGGTTCGTGGGACAGAGATCGGCGAGTTTCTGATTTGATGACTGGAGAAGGGGCTGTAGCTCATGTACAAAGGAGAAGGCAAGATTTTGTGACTGGGTTCACGGGATGATGGAGATCGGCATCGCATGCTTGCAGACGACGCACGCACTAAAGACGGGACTAGCAATGCTCCAGTTTTTGGGGGGTCTCACCAAGAACAGCTAGTGAAGCTGTTAGTCGGTGCGAGTCCGACTTAGTGTCATTAAACTTAATCCTAGTGCAGACCAAACAAGGAACTACAATCTAGTCCAGTCCAGTCCTTCCTAATCCGGTCAAACAAATGGGCCCTAGCGGTCCAATTTCCTCCGAAACGACAAAAACACCCACTCCCTCCCTCCGTGACTCCGTCCCCAATGCACAACTGAACAAAGAAACGACGTAGGGTACAGTCACGCGGAATTAACGCCTTAACCGTCGGTAGGGCCCAGGTTTCAGTGGCTTTTATCGTAATACAATGACAGGACATGGAGCGGATGGTCATAGTGAAATTATTGAAGCTCTCCCTGTGGCAGCTTTGCAGCATGTGCTATATATCCTACATATAGTTATATACGATACAGAACAGAACCTATCCAAAGCATAAAAAAAGCCTCTAATTCACTACACAACTGTCGGCAGAGCTTTGTGCTCACTGTTGACCCAAACCAGTGCTCAGAACTTTCTCCTCCGCCGCCGCCGCCGCCACTCAACACCCACTTAATCAAGCATCCTACCTCACAATGCAGCTCCTCCACCGCGGCTTCGGCCTTGTGTTGGTGCTGATTTCGCTGCTTCTGCTTGTGTCTTGTCAAGTTCAGCAACCCCGGGCCAGCACCCGCTGGCTCCCAGCCACCGCCACGTGGTACGGCAGCCCCGAAGGCGACGGCAGCGACGGTAAGACCCTACCCTCAAACACAATTCAATTTGGTTTTAGCTTACAATGCCGCATGTTTAGACAGTCAAAAGTATCATTTGTACGTACAGTCTCAACAGATTTTGTACATCTCAGTTGTATTATATACTTGCGTCAATTTAAATTTAGTCAACTTGACTAGATCAATGTGCTCCAACTTCACTGCACCAAAGTTTGAATTTTCTTTTCGGTTAATATAGATAAATTTGGAGTAATTAAAGTGAAATTCTTGATATATTTTTCTTCTGTTGAGATGGTACAAATTATTTTAATTGGTCGTGAATTAATTATGTCGGCAAGTGCGTAATTTTGGCAGGCGGAGCGTGTGGGTACGGGTCAATGGTGGACGTGAAGCCGTTCAGGGCGAGGGTTGGTGCGGTGAGCCCGGTTCTGTTCAAGAGCGGTGAGGGGTGCGGCGCGTGTTACAAAATCAAGTGTCTCGACCAGAGCATCTGCTCCAGACGACCCGTCACGATAATCGTGACTGACGAGTGTCCGGGCTGCTCGAAAGGGCGGACCCAGTTCGACCTCAGTGGTGCCGCCTTTGGGCGCATGGGTGTGTCCGGTGAAGGCGGTTTGCTCAGGAACCGAGGCGAACTCTCCGTCCTTTACCGACGGTACGTTCGCATATGCCATGTTTAGGTTGTTTGCTTTAACGGTCCTCGTTCGCATATATCAATTTATTTTACCTACAGGACACCATGTAAGTATCCTGGGAAGCAAATAGCCTTCCATGTAAATGAAGGTTCAACAAATTATTGGCTATCGCTGCTAGTAGAGTTTGAGGATGGAGATGGAGACGTCGGATCAATGCATATAAGACCAGTACGTTGTCCTCTTTTTTTTTACATTGCTGCATGCCTCTTGCAACTTTAGCTACTTTACATTTACATTTACATTTACTTCTGCTACTATAAGGAAACAAAAGTGTTATTCATACAATATATTTATATCATCATTTTTATCATATTTCTAATAAAGATGAGATCCACATGTGTTGATGGGTCTTACCTCTATTAAAAAGATGATACTAGTAATCATTACATTACTCGAAAGAAAAAGCATGCTGAATCAATGAAAGTAGAGATAGTTTTTTCTTAAAATATAACGAAGTATTTACTCGTACAAATTCCACGTTTTCACACAAAAAACAGTGTAAACGTGTCCAAACGGGTTTACAAAACCTTCAAAGAAAAAAAATACGCATACAATGAATATTTTAGTAATGAAAAGCAAAACTTATAAGGAAAACTAATAAAAAAAATTTGAAAACTTTGAGTTTTAACGATAAGGACAAAACAAAGGGTAAAGTGAATAGTACTAGAATTGATTTTTTAGTGTAAAAATGTAGTTTTTCGTTAAAAATGAACAGTACCGGGAGTTTTTCGTTAAAATTCCAAAACTTATATGGTACGAGCACATGCTGTTAGAATAACAGTGTACTTATGATAAAAGAACTACACACTGTAATTAAATTGTTATTTTTTAGCGAACTACAATCCTATATTAAACCTCAAATCCGAAACAATTTTACAAAGCAGTACTTGAGTGTTAATTAAGTGATTGAAGAATTTAAAGTTCACTAATTTTTTATTTATATTTTTGTGTTGGTGGGATGGTGCAGGCAAGTTCAAGTGAGTGGATCGAGATGAGTCATGTATGGGGAGCTAATTGGTGCATAAATGGGGGTCCTCTAAATGGACCATTCTCAGTGAAGATTACAACTCTCTCGACAGCAAAAACTCTCTCAGCCAGAGACGTCATTCCCGGTAATTGGTCTCCAAAAGCCACTTACACTTCTCGCCTCAATTTCCACTCTTAGCTTGGCTTAATATTTGACAAACAGGTCATGATATATAGAATATAAGCACTTTTTTGACTAAGCATTTTCTAGGCCCAAAAAAGGGCTTGTCCGGTTGTCCCCATGAGACAAAAGTAGCCGTTGGATTGCACTAATTAATTGTAATGGCATCCAATGCTCTTTCTTTTTTTTTTCTTTTTTTTTGGCCTTTTGAGATGTTGTTTTTCCTACTTTCCTGCTGTTCCAACCGGTTTTGTTTGTAGATGTGAACTGAGATATGTTGCCAGCCCTCTCCAAAAGGAGAGAGAGCGTGTGTTCTTGCTTTGTTAATGCTTTATGTAAGTTTGTGGACCCAATGGTGTTTTAATGAATTTGGACCCTTTGATTGCACTATAATGTCGCGTACCATTGGAGATCTCTGAGCATACAAGAACTCATGTTGGAGAGAAAAACTTAACTATATCTCTTATCTGCTTTTATCTTTTTCGCCACATAATTAAATATATAACGAGTAAGATAAACAAGAAGATATACAACAATACATAGATAAACTATTGTCCTTATTTATAGGGTGATGTTAAACACTTTAAAAAAGAAGTTACGGACAATCACTCATGTAAATTTAGTTGATTAACAGACACTACCATACACAATAGCTAGCTTGATTGTCCGGGTATATATAGTCACTAGTGCGGCAAAGTAAGTGGTGGAACAGGATAGAGTTTAGACTACGTACTTTCGGCTGTAGAACATTAATTTATGAGTTCATAGAAGGGGCCAGGGGTTTCTATTCCTATTCCAAAGGGTAACAGCCCTAAAAATGAATGTCAGAACCCGTAATTGGATTGCATAATAATATTCCTCTTCACTTGTAAGTGAGAGGTCTTAGGTTTGAATCTCGTGGATGACGAATTCGATATCAAATTAAGTTCCCTATTGTGTGGCTTAACCGAACTCTCTCATCTCCTTAGTGTAAAATATATCGTTGTACTAAAAAAAATAGAGATGTGTTGGTCACATCACATACATATATGATCACCCACATGCTGATGTGTTTACAACCTTCAAATCTCTCACAATTCGCAAGGGTTGCTTGTGTCGAGAATTTTTAGGACGTCAAGAATACTCTCATCATATCAAGTATCATAATATAAGTAATTAAAATACTTATTTTTAAATATATAACTACTTGTATTATAATACTTACTATATCGAACCGTGTTTTCAGTACACTAAAAACTATTCAAAGGGTTGTGGTCACCACCAGGGGGGGTGGGGGTGGGTGGGGCGCTCTGGAAAATGGTGGCGTTTCTTCGATTGGCACGACTTCTCTTATCACATGTATTAGATTAGGAAAATGGTGGCGTTTCTTCGATTGGCACATGACTTCTCTTATCACATGTATTGGATTAGATCCCCCAAGATACCGGGATCTTTAGAGTAGTCTTTTTGCCGGTTCGTTCTCTGAGGCACCATGGTCTTAAGACCATATTCATTCTTTGGTTTAAAACTTAAAATTCTTAACTCAGAAAATTTAAGTTTCAATCTTAAAAGTTTTTCCATTCTAACTTTTCTAGATTAAATATCTAGCTCAAAATTATTAAGGAATAAATTTAGAATAATTTTTTTTCTTAAAGTAACTTAAAAAAAATTATGTATACCATCCAAATTTATTTTTATGAACATTTTAACCTAAAAATATTTAGATTTCGATAAATATTAAAAAATTAGTAAACCGACACCGTGAAACTTGTGGAACACTATGAAAGATATAAAAGACATGAAAGTTTTTTTTTAAAAAAATTATTTTAGCCATTGGAATTAAATTTGGACTAGTAGATATTTTTTTGAAAAATTTGATCATATTAGATTTTAGCCGTTACATCCAATGAATTTATAAATATAAAACTAAAAAAAAATTACACATATATGGTGGACTAGCCTCCACCCCACCAACCCAGGGAAAATTCTGGCTTAAGTTTGCTCTAAAAATGAGTTTTGGGTTAAAACTCATATTTTGGCCCAAGGGTTAGAACAAGTTGGGATAGGTTTATAACTTAAAATTTGAGTTTTACTCTAAGCGTTAGAGTAGGTCTAAAAAATAATAGTGGGCGGTTATTTACTATTTGATCTTAATTTATTAGAGAAGTATAAAAATAAAAGTTAAATAATCATTTACTGTCAGGTTAAAATCGAACGGTTGATGAGCATAATTTTTTTTCTTTTTGAGCCATAAGGTCTTGGAGAACGAAATTCCTTTTTTTTTTTTGGGGTAAATATATACGAGATAGGAGCCTCGCTGGATCCTCTTGTGGGGATCCTATGAATCCTTTAATCCTATCCATTCATCATACATCGTGTAGTCAGTTTTCGTCAGATACTGTTCGTGTTCAATTTTAAATAATATAGTTTAAAATGATTTCTGACTGTACGATGTACTATGAAAAGACATGATTAAAGTATCTCGGGGATCCTCACAAGGAGGATCCGGCAAGTATCCTATCTCAATATATACTATTTATTTTTGTTACTCCTTACCAATAGAACTTTGCCAACTCAAGAAGATATTTGTAAGAAACAAAGTTTTATGAAAAAGATACTTAAAGATTATGCAAGGAAAACCAATAGCTTGGAGGAGCAGCAGGAAGGATCAAAAAACATTTTATTAAGTGGGGTGCACTATAGAATACGTAATTATGATAAAAGTCAAGTTAATGATAGAGAATGACGTGAATATTACTTAACATAACAAGGTTGGTAGTTATATTATGGACGTTCTATTACATTGTCAATGTAAGTTTTTCTATTTCAACGTGATTGAATGACAAATTCTACGTTTATTGTACACCAATCACGTACTATTACAATACAGACGTATGTTATTACTAGGGAACGTTATCAGCTTATACAACATCGTAATCGTGTATTAAAAAAAACCTATTAGTTTTAACCTAAATTTCTCAAGATAAATTTCAGATTTAAATGAAAATATCTCCAAACGCAATGATACAGTGAAAACCTACAGTCATGTCGCAAGCAATTAAATGAAAACCATCTGAACGAGAACGACAGGACAAAATATGCTAGAGGTTTTTTTATTTTGTATTTCTTTGGGGTTGGGCGGGTTGGAACTAGGGGGGGATCATAGAAAGACAATTGGGAATAAAAACAAGAGATACTTTGGATGCGGTTCCTAATCCTTAACATTCTTTGATTAAAACCTTAATAGTATTCAAAGTTTGATTAAAGTCCATTGACTTTGTACACCTCATTATATTACTATTAATATTTATATTTTTATAGTTTTGACAATTGTTTGATATTTTATGAAATTTATAATCCTATAAATTTAAAATCCCTCATTATAATACTATTAGAAACGGTTACAATAAAAAAATTTCAAACATTTTGATTGAATAAATGGATAAAAACTATGTGAAAATAAGAAATAAGAAATGGCAAAAGAATGTATCCATAGTGTTAAAAAAATTGGTACATTTTACAACAAAATTGGAACATTTCACATATAACAAAGTGGTACATTAATAAAGAAGAATGGGTACATTATAAATAAATTAGGGTACAGATAAAAGATTAAAAAATTATGAGTGCAAATGAATTTTTTTAAAATATAGGCATTAAAAGAAATTAATACATGGGTACAAAATAAAACTAAAATAAAAATACTACAAATTTAAAAAAATGTTGCAAATTAAAAGTGGGTACAAACTAAAAATATAAGTATATGATACAAAGTTTAGGCATAAAACATAAATATATCATATGTAATTTTTCTATCATTGATTAAATATACAATGTCACATGACGGTATATGTCACAGCCCGTCCCATAATTTTGTATTATTTGGTTTCGAGCGTGGAAGTTACTATTATGCCTTTGGACGTTATGTGTGTTGTGTGTATTATGTATCTATGTGGGACAAATGCTAAGTTTTCCTAAGCTTTGGAACACTTAGAACTCTAAGGGTTTTATTTGTTTTGGTTGGTGACCACGTGGACACACACCCACACACAAACTCTCACTCTCTCCCGTGCCTTCTCTCTCTCATTCCTCTCGGATTTTTTGTAACGTCCGTACAAGCGTACGGAGAAATCTCGAACCAGCCATTTTCTTCACAGATCGAGGAAGTTAAGGTTATCGTCTTGTTCCTTGTGACCTTACGAGTTCATCCATACCATTTCCAGGTAAGAATGCCTTTGAAAACCCCGAGAATCCTAACCCCCCGATTTGAGTATTGTTCATGTGGTCGTAATTATGGATGTTTCAGGGGATTTGAAGCTTGTAGGAAGCTTTAGGACGTTCCTACGAAGCTCGGAGAAGAAAAACCAAGTGATTTGGACGTCGGGAAGTGGAGATAGACGAGTTTGAAGTTTGGCCGGATTATCGAGGCCTTTTCCGGCGAGATTCCTGTGGTTTTAGGGCTCGAGTCAGGTATGGTTCTGTTCATCTTTGTGAGATCTTCAAAATGGTTCAAGTTTTATGAGATTTGGTTAAGAATTGAAGAAGATATGAAGATTTGAAAATTTTCCAGAAACCGGCGAAAATTCGAAGTTCAGACGGCAGCGAACAGCGGCGACCGGCGAAGCCCGTCGGAGAAGAAGGGATAATATTCCATCAGAGTTGGCGGAATATTCCTAACGGCGTCAGGTAACACCGTTAGTTTTAACGGAATATTTCGAGGAATATTCCTAACGCCGTTTACTGTTTCCGTCAGGGTTCCCTGCGCATGGCCGCGCGTGTGGCCGTGCACTTACCGGCGGGTGGGTGGTCGGAAAAATATTTTAAAAATATGAGGATGTTTATGAGGATGAGTAGGTCTCAGTGGTATAATCATATACCCAAATTGAGCAATATATGAGAAGTTACTTGCTTGTGTTGTTTGTGTGAGTTAATTAACGTTATTTCAGTTATTTCTCATATAGGCGAAGCCTATTCGGAGGACGAGCGTAGCCAGGCTAGGCACGGGGGTTACGACCTGTCTACATACCAGTAAGTGGGCTTTTGTTTTCAGTATATATATATAGACACACACACACACACACTTGACGTTTTTCCCAGAAAACGTACTTTGAAGGAAATGTGATTTAAATGCCATGTCATACATGCATCATATTTTAGTATATGCATCATCATGATTATGTATATTGTTGCATGGTGCTGCGAAGGCCCAGGTAACCTCCAGGTAAGTATATTATGCTGTGAATGGTTATGATATGGATGATGATGTTGAGATGTATATTGAGCTCATCAACTTGCACCCCGGTGTTAGTGCTCCCGCCCAAGGCCAGGGCATAGTCCTTCATGTGATGTTCACCTCCCGCACCATACGCTCATCTTGGATCTAAGTTAGGTGCATAGTCCTGTTGTACAGACCATTATAGGTGGTTCCAACTCGTAGGTGACGCGCGATTTATCGCACAGTCTTCATGTGATCGTAGCACTAGAGCGTATTTATTTACACCTAGTCTTGTCGTACAAACCACTACAGGTGGTTCCGACTCGTGTGCAGATATATTGCCGTACAGGTCACTTTAGGTGACTTTGGCTAGATGGAGCGATGAGCTATATAAATTAACCGTACAGGCCATTACAGGGGCTCTGGTTAATATGTTATTTTATTGAGATTACTTTACCTGGCTTACATTTGTTATATTGTGATATTGGGCATGGCATATGCATGGCATACACATGTGGTTTTGGATATATACATTGAGCATGGTTTTGAGATATATACGTATGTATACTATTTTCTGAGAAATTATACAGGTTTTCCAGCGAGGAGTTAGAACTTTTGAGATATGAAATGATTTTAGAAAACCTTGTTTTTGCCCACTCACACTTTTTGTTTTGCGCCCCTCTAGGTATTAGGTGAAAGTTTTGTTGGTGGCTTACGAGGATACAGCGGAGGTTCTGACAGACCATCGTTTATGTAGGACCACCTTTGGGTGTTGTTTAATCAGTACTTTTGCTTGACTGCTCTTAGGCTAGTTAAGCTCTGGTTGTGTATTTCACACTTATTCTCGCACTAGCACGCTATCTTAGTTAGAATTGCTAGTTGCTTGGTTTTAATTTGTTCGTGTTTCCCTTATTAATCTTGCTTCCGCATTGTGCATATGGTTACGTCACGTTCACGTGATTGTCATCATGCCTTGATTTAGATCGGGGTGTGTCAGTATACACATGGGTACAAATACAAATAAAACTTTAAAAAATATGGGCACAAAAAGAAACTAATATATGGGTACAAATTAAAAATGAAAAGAAAATTGGTACAAATTAATAAATATTTGCAAATTAAAAATAGGTACAAACAAAAAATAAAAATATATGATAAAAAATTTAGTCATAAATATAAATATACTAATTGTAACATTTTTAACACTAAAGGACTATATTTTAAAAATAAAAATATTTTATTATTCAAATAATTAATGATGTTATTAATACCCCAGGACTTTAATAAAAAATTGAAAATGAATAGGATTTTAATCAATGGAGTAACAAAAAGAAGGATGTGAACCTAATTTCTCCTAAAAACAAAGACTTGTGAGTCTATTGGTTGGCAGCACGGTAGAGACTAGAGAGTGTTTCACTCTCATGTTATATATATGAGTTTGGAAGTGGAAGTATAGATCTATGTATGCTCTGATGGAGGGAGGGGGGCCGAAGGATTCCTCATTCGACCTTATAAGTTTCTCAACCTGAATATATAATCATCTCAGGCTACATCAAAGTTGGATCATCCTGGTATCCTATCAACTGCCTATAAATATTCCACGTTTTGGATCTAGACGTATGATTAGTAAGATAGTGCTATTCAAACACTTATAATTTTTGTTCTTGTTAATATATAATACTTGATTAGGTGATTCACATTTAGAGTTGGAAAGAGTTGACGATGACAGACTCAGCTGAGGAGAGCAATAGTGCAAACGGAGATCACTCCATAATTCAAGTAAGGAGGAGGGAGAGAGATGTGAGTTAGAAATAAGTGATGTGGGTAACCAAACTTTGAGTGGAAACGAAAGAGATGAAGACGAATTATTAGCGTCCCTCATAGAAAAAAGCTTCCCCAGGAATTTCCAGAAACGGACCCTACTTGCATATTCAGAGTCCTTAATAAACTTGGCAGGGACAATGAAAATGCTTTTGTTCCACGAGTGGTTTCAATCGGGGCCGTATCACCACGGAGGAAAAAGGTTCGAAGCCATGGAAGAATATAAGCTATGGAATTTGCAATGCCTCCTCAAACGCAAACCAACTCCAGACACCAGTTTGGTGAAGTTTATCAAAGAAATCAGAAGCAGAGAAGAGTTTCTTCGTAACTGCTATGACGAAAAGTTTGATGATCATCTGAGTAGCGATCAGTTTGTAGAAATGATGTTGGTCGATGGTTGCTTTCTCTTAGAACTTATCCGCGGATTGAATCCGATTTCCAGATATCATGACGTTTTCAGTATGCCAGAGGTGTATTCGATAGTTAAAAACGACTTGTTGCTGCTTGAAAACCAGCTTCCGTGGAAAGTTCTCGACTGTTTATTCAACCTGACAAAAGAATCAGAAGAGACTTCTCTACATCGGCGAACTTCGCTATTATGTTTCAAAGTTATGCATACTTGGACGATCAGAGATTCCTTTTTAGAATTTATAGATAATGAAAGGGAGACATGGAAATTCAGACATCTACTTAACAATGCAAGAGATTTGCTTGTTGGATCAGTATCGAGGAATAAGGACAGTCTTTATGAACATTGGACTCATATTCCCTCAGTGACACATCTTGAGGAGATTGGAGTCAAATTTCAACTTGCATCCTGGGGACAGAGCTGTTGTGCATAACCTTCAACAGGGAAAATGGAGTGACGAAAATTCCATATATGACGAATGGAGCCAACACAGAATGTGTCCTTAGAAACCTCATAGCCTACGAACGATGTTCAATGAAGCCCCATTACATTTTGTCATATGCCATGCTGTTCAATCAGCTTATCAAGTCTACCAAAGATTTAGACTCTTTCATTCAGAAACGAATTGTACGAACCGAGTTGAGCAAGGCGGACACTGTTTGTTTGTTAGCCTTTCCAATGACAGTGCATCCATGTCGTTCGTTTACTCTTGACTCGCCTGGCACATGTATGAATACTATGAAGATCGTTGGCTAAGGCGTTGGCTTGCACGGATCAAAAGGGATTATCTATACAATTCATCGTCAATCTGGTCAGTTTCAAATGCGGTCATCATTATTCTCATTCTTACCGCAACGCAGACCCTACATATTGTTCTCGCCTACTACAAGCAGTAACCTTCCAATCGGTCAATGCTCGCCGGAGGACACAAAACTCAACAAGACTTTCGTGACTGCAGGCAAGGCTATGAAATAAAGCAGTGCTGTAATTGATTATGTGTGACGATCATACAATTTGGTATCTTGCCATTTATTCTTTTCAACTTTTGAATAATTTGTAAAACTATAAGGTATAGCCTTGAGCTTGCTTTGATTAATAAGTGAGATCGGCGTGTTCGGATCGCGAGTGAGAGCCCGTGGCAGTGGATGATCATATGAGTCTCTCTCTCTCTCTCTCTCTCTCTCTCTCTCTCTCTCTCTCTCTCTCTCTCTCAATTGCTTACGTGTGAGGGAAGCATGATTGTTGGTGCAATAGGGAGTACAAGTTCTAATCCTTATTTTGTGTGCGATCTTTTTATAGTTTATATCATTGATTGACACGTGTTTATAAAATTAACCCTTCTTAAAGATTTATTCATAAATATAATTTTTGTCAATTAACAATAGAGACTATACACAAAATGGATGCAGAAGATTTAAACTCACAAACACTAGTTTTTATATTTACAAATCCAGAATTACATACATTTATAATGCTCATGAGGTTCATTTTTTAATTTTTTCTAACTTTCTGTGATTATTTTTTCTTAAATTATACAATTATCACATTTGTATCATATTTTTAAGAGAAATAGTGTTAGTGAGTTTTATCTTTATTAAAAAATAATACAAGTGCGGTATAATGTAGCACATACTTTTTTTTTTTTCCTACGTACCTTAATATCTGAAAGTCCATTACCCAGAGTATTGAAAATCTGACACCAAAAGCACTGAACTTAGTGTACATAATAGTCTTAAATAAATCTCATAAAAATTATCTGTATTATGGAACAAATTAAGTTATCGGCTTGATATAATCGAAACGTCGCCTCTAGAAACTAGAGAAAGGTCTACACTTTTTTTACGGTCATTTTGTAAATAAGATATTTTAAGTTTGATCTTTATGGATGAAGAGGTTTTTTATTTTTTATTTTTTATTTTTTTAACTATATTATATACACTAAGAGTAAGGGAGTAGAATTAATCTCACAATGAGCTAAATAATAATGTTTAAATTTACTTTTGACGAGAATCAAACCTAAGATCTCTTAATACAATTTATTCCCTCAACCCTTTCACTTACTGCAGGAGGAATTCACAAACTAAATTATGAAATTTGCAACGCCACCTCGATCGCAAACCAAACATCACCTTTAGAAACTAGAACAAGGTCTACACTTTATTATATTCACTTGGAAGTAAAATATTTTAGATTTGAATCTTATAGACGATGAAATCGATACTATTTATTCCCTCAACTCCTTCATATAAATATATCGTAAAAAAATCTATTAATTTTAACCTAAATTTCAAAAGATAAAATCTCTGGTTTTGAATAAAATTTCCCACAACGCAAGGAAACGATGAAAACCGAAGCTCATTTCACAGGCAATAAAATGAAAACCAGAACGACCAGACAAAATACCAATAGAAGAAAAAGAAATGAAAAGGGCAAAAAAGTGAGAGTAAAGCAAGAGAGACGAGAGTGCGTGGCTAGAGTTTTTTGTTTTCTTTCTTCTTTTTTCTTTTTGGGTAAATTACACTTTCATACCTTAAATTTGGGCTCTATTTTAATTCCTTACAACATCTTTAAAACATTTTACTTTCATACCTTAAGTACTATTTTATTTCAAAATAATACCTCCGTTACATTTTCCATCCATTGATCCATTAAATGCTGAAATGGCTGCCACATATATGCCATGTGGCTGCCAAATGTCTGCCACGTGGCAAAAAAAAAAATTTTAATTTTTTTTTTAAAAACCTGAATTTTTACAAAATTAAAAAAAAAAAAAAAAAAAGGGTAAATTACACTTTCATACCTCAGGTTTGGGATCTATTTCAATTCCTTACAACATCTTTAAAACATTTCACTTTCATACTTTAAGTACTATTTTATTTCAAAATAATACCCCCGTTACATTTTCCATCCATTGATCCTTTAAATGCTGACGTGGCTGCCACATATATGCCATGTGGCTGCCAAATGTCTGCCATGTGGCAAATAAATTTTTTTTTAATTTTTTTTAAAAAACCTGAATTTTCTCAACAAAAAAAAAAATAAAAAAAATTTGAAACCCACATCTGCAAGACGAAGAAGAAGAGGGAGGAAGAAAAAAAAAAAATTGTCCCTCCCCCACCCCTCCAACGATCCACATCTGCAACAAGAAGAAGAAGAAGAAGAAAAGGAGGACGGAGGAAGAAAGAAAGAAAAAAACCCCAAAATCCCACCCGAGCCACCCCTCCCAAAAATCCCCCATCACCCATCCCCAAAAATCCCACCTGAGATTAGGTGGATCTACCACAAAACCAGTCCAAAAATCATCTCAAACTCAAACTATTTTCAAAACTCATCCACACTGAAAATCACTAGATTGCAGAGGGAGGAGGGTCGCCGGGGGGGGGGGGGGGGGGGGGGGAGAAGGGCTTTTCTTCTTCTTCCTGCATATGTGGGTCGCGGGGGGGACAATTTTTTTTTCCTTCTTCCTGCATATGTGGGTCGCTGGGGGGAGGGACAATTTTTTTTTTCTTCCTCCCTCTTCTTCCTCTTGCAGATGTGGGTTTCAAATTTTATTTTATTTTATTTATTTATTTTGTTGAGAAAATTCAGGTTTTTTTAAAAAAAAAAAAAATTATTTTATTTGCCACGTGGCAAACATTTGGCAGCCACGTCAGCATTTAATGGATCAATGGATGAAAAATGTAACGAAGATATTATTTTGAAATAAAATAGTACTTAAGGCATGATAGTGAAATGTTTTAAAAATATTGTAAGGAATTGAAATAGAGCCCAAACTTGAGGTATGAAAGTGTAATTTACCCTTTTTTTTCTTTCTTTTTTTTCGTAAAAATTCAGGTTTTTTTTTAAAAAAATTAAAAAAAAAAAATTTGCCACGTGGCAGACATTTGGCAGCCATGTGGCATATATGTGTCAGCCACGTCAGCATTTAACGGATCAATAGATAGAAAATGTAACAGAGGTATTATTTTGAAATAAAATAGTACTTAAGGTATGAAAGTGAAATATTTTAAAGATGTTGTAAGGAATTGAAATAGAGTCCAAACTTGAGGTATGAAAGTGTAATTTACCCTTTCTTTTTTGGGGGCTAATAGAAAGACTTTTATGAAATGAAATAGTGTAAAAGGACTTGCAAGTCAATTGACTGGAAATGGATCATCTCCTAATCACTTTCCACCTAATCCTTCTAATCTGGAATCTGGGCCGTCCAAATTTCATCCAACGGCTACAAACAGTGGGGCCCATTTAAAGTGATATAATTATAACCATTGGATGAAATTTGAACGGTCCGGATTCCGGATTAGGAGGATTAGGTGGAAAGTGATTAGGAGAGAATCCATTTCCCAATTGACTTATGGTTGACAGTGGCAGCACAGTAAAAAGTGTTTCTTCCTCACATTATATACTAGTCTGGAACTAGAGGTATAGGCCTATGTACGCTATGCGGGAGGGAGGGGGGCCGAAAAATTCTTCATTCGACCTCATAAGTTTCTCAGCCTGAATATATAATCATCTCTTGGATCATCCTGGTAAGTTTTCCTACCAACTGCCTATAAATATAAGATTTAGAGGCATTATTAGTATGAAATTTCTGCCTTTTTTTTATTTTTCATTATACTATATGCTGGAAAATCATGTATATTAAATGGAACTCAGTTAGGTTATGATTTAGCGGAATTAACGAATTCCAAACCACCGTTTTTCGTTATTCTAAGACTTCTTTGTTGGCGAGCACAAACATCACTACTTATAGGATTTGGTTACGTTTAGCCCAATTAGATTGCTTACGTACTTTGTGCTAGAAATAAAAATCAAACTGACGTAGTTCTCCGCCTACACCTTGGGGAGAGATTTGTTTGAAGGATGGAGGTTTGGAGGTTAAGCCAAACCCTTCCTCCTTGACATATTCTATATCTTTTCATTTATTTTCCAATCATTAGAAAAAGGAATATTACTAAAGAGACATTAGTATAATCCATCTTCTATGTTAGGTGGATTGTTATTTATTCAATAACTACATTAAACAAACCTGACATTATAAAATTTCTGCATGGTTCCAATAATAAATTTGGTAGTTTAATTAATGAATGTATTGACACTTTTTGTAATTTTTGTTCTTGTTAATATATAATACTTGATTAGGTGAGTCATATTTGGAGTTGAAAATAGTTGACGATGACGGACTCAACGGAAGAGAGCAACAATGCAAACAGTGATCACTTCGTAATTCAAGTAAGAGAGGAGGGAGAGAGACGTGAGATAGAAACAAGTGATGTGGGTAGGGGTGGTTCGGTATGGGATCCCATACCGAAACCCTTGTCCCGATTCCCAAACCGAAATTTTTGGGAATCCTAATTTCAATACCGATCTCAAATCAAATTTTGGGGAATCCCGATTTTTGGGAATCTTGAAACTCCCATACCGAAACCCTTGTCCCGATTCCCAAACCAAAATTTTTTGGAAATCCCAATTTCAATACCGATCCCAAACCAAATTTTCGGGATTTCGGGACAAATCGGGAATCCCGAAATGGTTTTGGGCTTAAAATTTGACATATTATGCTTTTGGGCTAAAATTCAACCTTTTATATTGAAAATTTGACATATAGGCATGTCCAATCTGCCAATTTGTTTCTACTAATCTGTGCACACAAATCTGCCAATCAAATGACAATGCTCAGTTAGTATCTGCCTATTCAAAAGCAATCTGCCAATATGAAACGTTAATATATGCTTGAGTAAACTAGTAAATCTATCTATAATCATGCTAGTCCCCAAAATTACGTCTAAAATGTTAATATATGCTTGAGTAAACTTCTGTACATATATAATATAAATATTATAGATAGATGTAAAGTTTTCTCAAGCAAATTGTAACTTATAATCTATCCATGTATCCATCTATCAATCTTCTATGATTTAAAAATTCTGCATATGTTCCACTATCTATCTTAGGGCTCCTTCCTGTATATGTTCCATCATCGATTTCCAGTGCCCCTTCAGGATTTCAATTTTCATTATTGTAGGTAGATGATGTTCCCCTTAAAGATGTGATCCTATATATTTAAAAATTAAATAATATATATATATATATATATATATATATTTTTCAGTTTGGTTTGGGAATACCGAAATCCCAAAAACTTGAGACCGATTCCCATACCAAAATTTCGGGATCGGTTCGGTATTGGGTACCAAAATTTTCAGGAATTTCGGTTTGGGATTTTTTCGGTTTGGTTTCGGGAATTTTTAGGTTCGGTTTGGGATTTTTGGGATTTTTTTCCAGCCCTAGATGCGGGTAACCAAACTTTGAGCGGAAACAAAAACAATGAAGACGAACTATTAGCATCCCAGATAGGAACAAAGCTTCCCCAGGAATTTCCAGAACCAGACCCTACTAGTTGAATATCAAAGTGTGCGATTAACAAACGAACAAACTAACTATAAACTAAAATAATTTTATTAAGTGAACGAAATATTGCCATGACGGCTACATAACCCAAGAGGCTACATTGCGAATGACTTAATATTCTACGAGGTACAAAGCATCATATATATAGAGAACTAACCTAACCCTAATAAGCAAGAAAACGAAACCCTAATACTAATGGGCTAAGCCCAAATTCAAACAATAAAATAATTCTAAATTCCAACACCCCCCGTCAAACTCATGGCGGTGCACGTCATAAGTTTGCCAACAAGTAGATGCAGATGCAAGCTCTGTTAGGCGGACACGACAAGGCAAGCTCCATTAGGCGGACACGACAAGGCAAGTTCCGTTAGGCGGACACGACAAGGCAAGCTCTGTTTTTTTTCCTCCTTTTTTCTTTTTTTTTTCCTTTTTTTCTTTCTTTTTCCTTGGTTTCTTTTTGTTTCTAAACTAGTGGATACAAACTCGCAAGTTGCAGAAATCCTCAGAATGCATGGGAACTCCAATACAATCGTTAGATCAACAACAAAAACAGCAAAGACAAGAATTACCAACAGTAGTTCCAAACAGTTCGATGGGCGCGACTTTTGGTTGTAGCGGCAGGATGACTACATCGTGTGATGGCGATGGGATTCTGGTGTAGCGGTGAGTGATCGGGTTTGTGCAAGCGTGCATCAACATATCAGCTTCTGGGTTGGGTTACAGCCAGTGAGATGACACAGGTTGTTGAGGCAGAATCTGGTGCGTGGATCGACTGGTTTGGCAGCAAGTGGTGACTACAACTCCAAATTCAGTTTTTTATTTTTGGTTTTTCTGCTAACTAAACCAACGACAAAAACTAGCATACAAACTGACGAATAAAATACCAACCCGTCCAAGCAGATTAAATCCCGAAGGATTGAACTTGCTCTGATACCAAGTTGAGTATCAGAATGCGCGATCAACAAACGAACAAACTAACTATAAACTAAAATAATTTTATTAAGTGAACGAAAGATTGCCATGACGGTAGGGGTGGGCACGGTGCGGTTCGGTGTGGATCTACCCCTAAACCGAAATCGAAACCGAAATCGAAAAATATCAACGGTTCGGTTCGGTGCGGTTCCGCTCAAATTTATTACTAGAACCTTACGGTTCGGTCTACACCGATTTTGATTCGGTTCTTGCCGGTTCACGGTTCCGAATACTAAATTATTTGAACACCAAATCATCATGCATTAAAATACATCTTCTAAAACTGATTATATAAAGTTGCATACAACATATCTTTTTTAATGCAAAATTGCAAATGTCTTTGGTAGTGGCACCAAGTCAACAAAAAGAGACAACTAAAATAAATATACATTGTTCAATCAGTCAAGAAACAAAAAAATGAAGAAGCAAACTGCATGTTTATTTCAGACTTCAAACTCAGAGAGCAAGCAGCAGCTCAACTCCTATACACAATCAGCAGCTCTTGTACTAATCAAACAACATATAATCAAATCAAACAACTTATTTCAGAGAGCAAGCAGAATCAAACAACTTATTTTAGAGAGGAAGCATGGGCTTCTCCAGTTTTAAAAGTTTGAAGAAGCAAACTGCAGGTTTAAATTTAATTACACAACAATTAAACAAAATCTGTTGACAAATATACCCACTCTTTCTGTATAATCATTTATGTATAATCATTTCAATTAAACAGCATAAGCTCCAATGTTAAACCTATTCTCCAAAGCTACGAGCTGTATGCCCCAAAACCTCTCACTCGAACAATTTAACTATACTATCCCATCGATCTCCTTCATGTATCAGTTAAGCATATATCTTATTCGTTGAATTCAAAATTATATATCTTACAACTCAAATTAGGAGGAATCCGATGAAGACAGTCTTCCAATGCTTTTACATACACTAAAAGGTCTTCAGCGCAGCTGCATACAAAAATAGAAGAATGTCAAGATATTTTAGAGTGAGGACATTTGCAAATCACAATAACCTGACATCAAACAGGAATAACTAACATCTACACCATCAAGCAGTAATTTAGGTTAGAGTGTAATACTCACTGAACATGAAGACACCATTGAAAATTCATCTTTATGCATGAGAAACACAATTTAAAAAAAAACAAAAAAACAAAACATGATTACTTGAATAAACACGAATGTCGGAGACTTCTAAAATGCTGATAAAATCTATACCATAACTGCAAAATTGTGAGCACTTAATCTCTTCTTCCATCTCCTCCTCATCTCATAAACCCTACCTAACCCGTGATTTCATCAACCCAGCCTCCTACCAGTTTCTATACCAACCATTTATTTTACCATCGCAATTACCTAACAGGCTAACACGCAATGATGGTATCTCTGCTGCAATTTCAATCAGTTCAGACACCAAAGGAGAAGGTAGCAGCTGGTTGCCAGTCCCTTAAGCTACACAATACATAAAGCTATCAATGCGTCTTGAACTGAAATTGAAAGCACTTCAGAAAGGCTGATCACAACTACTTAAGCAAAAGCACGCACTCCTGCACTATGGCAGTCTCTTAAGCTAGGCAATACATAAAGCTGACAATGTGCCTTGAACCAAAATAGAAAGCACTTCCCAAAGGCTGAACACAGCTACTTATGCAAAAACACGCATTCGCGTGACATGTGACCGTATATTCACACCCAAATCACACCAATCTTATGTGTGAAGCGAACACATCAATCCTCAACTTGCTATCGCTTTTAGAAATCTAACAACGGCTAATGTAAGAGGTCACAATCAAACGCATGCCCCATGCTAAACATAAAAAATAGAAAGTAAAAGAAGCTGATTAAGATCCTAATCGTACAATGCCGTAGCTCATGACCCTATAAAGTAAATTGTTTTTATTCCTACAGTGTGATAGTGCGTGCTGCATCCTTGTGGGATTTTTTTGACGCAAAAGTAAATTGTTTTTATTCCTAGAATTTTGAATTCTACTGCAACTGAAGCTCTCGCACAAACCAAACCACATAACCAACTGAACCACATAGAAGAAGAGGAAAGTACACAACTTTGAACTCGAGTATAGCAGAAAGTGGTCAACTGATTCCTAGCAATTTTGGCAGTACTCCAGCTCAACAAATGGCCCTAAATTAAGGGGGCAGATTAAAGCCAATGACATTTCTGTAGAATCTACGAACTTAAAACACCCTTATTGAACCCCACAGACCATCTCTATACAAATGGGCCTAAATGCAGGACAAGAGTCACATGACTCAATTAGACAGTGTTAATCACACATACATATTGCAGCTAAAAGAGAATGGAAAACCAGTGGAACTCAACCATATTCCTAATCTCAAATATGAGAAAAGATAGAGAAAATACCAAGGAGGGAGGTCGTAGGACGAAGAGTCTGTCTCGGAGGAGGGATGATGAGGGCCGTCGTAGAAGCTGAGGTTTTGGGCTACCTGAGGAATCGTTGATATTTTTGGATGAGAGGCCGTGGTGAAGGTCGGATCTCAGATGTGCAAAATGGGGGAATGGGGATGTAAAAGGGATGAGGTCGTGTGAGTGAGGTGAGGGAGGGTGAGTGAGGTGAGTGAGTCAGTGAATGAGTAAAACCTAATTGGGATGGGATCCAATGCTTTGCAACTTTGGTGAAACTAATTTGTCAACCTATTATATCATGACATGTGTGTGTATATATATATATATATATAATTTATTTATTTATTATTAATTAAACGGTTTGGTTCGGTTCTGGCCGGTTCTTGTTCATTTGAAACCGGAACCAGAACCGGTTTGAACGGTTTGGTTCGGTTTTTGACTCAAAGTTGACTTTTCCGGTCAACATGGTTTTTTCCGACTTTTTTTCATACGGTTCGATGCGGTTTTGCGGTTTGATGGTTTTTATGCCCACCCCTACATGATGGCTATATAACCTAAGAGACTATATTGTGAATGACTTAATATTCTATGAGCTACAAAGCATCATATATATATATATAGAACTAACCTAACCCTAATAAGCAAGAAAACGAAACCCTAATACTAACGGACTAAGCCCAAATTCAAACAATAATATAATCCTAAATTCCAACACTACTTGCATATTCAGAGTCCCTCAAAAACTTGTCAGGGACAATGAAAATGCTTTTGTTCCACAAGTGGTTTCAATCGGGCCATATCACCACGGAGGAAAAAAGTTCGAATCCATGGAACAAATTAAGCTATGGAATTTGCAACGCCTCCTCAATCGCAAACCAACTCCAGACACCAGTTTGGTGAAGTTTGTCAAAGAAATTAGAAGCAGAGAAGAGTTTCTTCGTAGCTGCTATGATGAAAAGTTTGATCATCTGAGTAGCAATCAGTTTGTAGAAATGATGGTGGTCGATGGTTGCTTTATTTTAGAAATTATGTGCAGAAGAAGTCCGATTTCCAGATATCATGATGTTTTGAGTATGCCAGAGATGATGTCGATAGTTCAAAGCGACATGTTCCTGCTTGAAAACCAGCTACCTGGGAAACTTCTCGACTGTTTATTCAACCTCACAACATCATACGAGCCTTCTCTACATATACATACTCGGGCCTTAATTTGCGAATTTATGCATAAAATAGAGAAGGTCCAGTTAATGTTAGTAATTAAGGGTAATAAAAGGGAGACATGGCAATTCAGACATTTACTTGACAATGTAAGAGATTTGCTTGTTGGATCATTATCGAGGAATGAGAACCGTCCTTATGGATTTTGGGATCCTATTACCTCAGTGACACATCTGGAGGAGATTGGAGTCAAATTTCAATGTGCATCCTCGGAGACAGAGTTGTTGGGCATAACCTTCAACGCGGAAAATGGAGTGATGGAAATTCCGCTGATCAGAATTGGAGCCCACACAGAATCTCTCTTCAGAAACCTCATAGCCTACGAACGGTGTTCAATGAAGCCCCATTTTTTGTCTTATGCCATTCTGTTGAATAAGCTTATCAAGTCTACCAAAGATTTTGACTCTCTCATTCAGAAAGATATTATAGACACCACGTTGAGCAAGGAGGACACTGTTTGTTTGGTTAATAGGCTTTGCAATGACACTGCATCCATCCCGTTCTTTTACTCTCGACTCTCCTCGGACGTGTATTTCTATAATCGAGATCGTTGGCTAAGGCGTTGGCTTGTAGGGATCAAAAGAGATTACCTATACAATCCATCGTCAATCTGGTCAGTCTCAAATGCGGTCATCATTATTCTCATTCTTACCGCCCTGCAGACCCTATATAGTGTTCTCGCCTACTACAAGTAGTAACCTTCCAATCAGTCAATGTTCGCCGGAGGACAAAAAATTCAACAAGACTTGTGTGACTGCAGGCAAAGTTATGAAATAAAGCAGTGCTGTAATTGATTATGTGTGACAGTCATACATTTTGGAACTACCTTGCCATTTACTGTTTTCAACTTCTGGATAATTAGTAAAACTATTTGGTATTTTTTTATCATCATTCAACTGTTTATCATGAATATATTAATTGGTATCTATAATATTGATTTTTTCTATTCATTTACCAAATAATCTCTGATTGAAATGATTTTTTGTTAGGAGTGATCTTCAAATGAAGATTAAGAAATTGAACAATTCCGATTATGAAATTTGTACGGTCAAAGATACATTATTCAAAAAATAAATGCGATAGCATTGAATTCGATGAAGGTGGTCTTGCTTACGAAGCAAGCCTGCAAAACCCTAGAGGAAGTTTGGAAGAAAACTCTGCAGTCTGTACATTCCATTCTGCTGACTGATTGTGTTTACTCTTCTTCTTCATAGTAAATTTCTAAGCATTAGACTCAAAGATAATGTAAAGAAAAAAAAAAAAAAAATGAAGGATCATTACTCTGCAGGAGTTAACATGGTTTTCCGACGCCATTGTCCTCAGGCACCGCCGAATCAAAGGTGACACGAATTCCGGGTTAGAGGTGGAAATGCCGAAGCCGTACAACTTGGGGGACTGCTGCTGCTGATCAATTGTTGTGGTTGTTGTCGCCACCGGGGAGAATGACTAGTCCTGGAAGTCAGAGTGGAGGGGAGGGGGAGGGTTGACGGCTTAGGAGGAGAAGTCGCCGTTGTGGGTGGGAGGGTTGAACGACGAGTCGTAGTCTAGGGAAGGGAGGCCGGGGTCTTAGCCCATGTAGGCATCGTCGTCGAAGGGCTGGCCGGTGGGGGAGTGGAGGTGGGGGTCGTCGGATTCGGCGTCGTTGGCGAAGGAGTCGAAGGACGACACGGTTCAGAGGGAAAATGGTGTTTTCGTAGTTTAAAAATGAGTATTAGAGAGTTAAGTAAATGGAGTTATGACCTTACGGATGGCCGTTCGAATGAATTGGATTTGGATATGAAAATTCGGGTAAAATTTGGGTATGGGATAAAAACCGTGAATATTATTCAGTTATGGTTTTGGATATGGTTATAGGGGTTCCCAATCCGTATCCGTCCCAAAATCCGAACCGAATAATATATAATATAATTATTTATAATATTAAAGTATTAAAATATATACACACACATATGTATATTCATTATTCGCCAAATCCCTTACTTTGAGTGCAAATACAAAAATTGCATTATGTAAGTTGCATTTTGTGGGAAAGTTCGTAAGTTTTAATATGAATCAAAATCTATGAGAATTCAATGGTACTTATTGAAGATATCAAAGATCAGTCAACATTATCAATGTTTAACTTTAATTTTTATGCTTCACAAGATCCATTCATTAAATTATTTTATACATCAAATATTTAATGATGAAATTAATATTTACTAAATTATCATGCGTTAATTGAACGAATATATTTTTTGTATTGATAAATATGGATATAACCGTTAATCGATGAGGAATCCGTTATCCAGTGGGTATGGTTATGGATAATATCCGATGGTTAATTTGCGGTTATGGATATGGTTATTTTTCGTGGTTATGAGGATGAATATAGTATTTTCGTCCCCAAACTGAACCGTTGTCATCCCTATATAGACTTAAGCTTGTTCTTATTAAGTGAGATCGGCGTGTTCGATCGAGAGAGCGCGTGGCAGTGGACGATCATACGAGGGAAGCATAATTGTTGGTGCAATAGGGTGTACAAGTTTAAATCTTTTGAGCTTATTTTGTATCTGGTTTCTTTATAGCTTATCATTTATTGATATGTATTTATAAACTCAATCCTCTTTAAAGATTTTATTCATAAATTTAACTCTTGTCAATTAATTATAGAGACCACATACAAAATGGGTTTAAACTCACTGACATTGGTTTTTATATTTACAAATCTTGAATTAAATGCATTTGTAATGCTCATGAGGTTCTTTTCTTTTTCTTTTTTTTTTATTTTGAATTTTTTCTACCTAACTTTCTACAATTACTTTTTTTTAATTATACTCTTACCACATTATATCATATTTTTAACAGAGATGAAATCAACATATGTTGTAGGCCTTATCTTAATTAAAAAAGTAATACAAGTGTGGTATAATGTAGCACTACTCTTTTTTTTTTTTTTTTTTTGGGTTTTCCTATGCACCTTAATATTTGAAAGTCCATTACCCAAACATGTTGAAAATCTGACACCAAAAGCCACTGAACTTAGGATCAGTTTGGGATTGTTGTGTTTTTTTAATAAAATTCTTTTGTTATGCTTTAAGAATAATCAGCTGCAAAATAAATCAGTTGAACGTTTGATAAACTGTATTTTTAAAAGTGTTGTGAGTATGAAAAGCAAGTGTATAGAAGGATAAATAATGTTATTTTTAAAATTAATGAGCGTATTACAAGAATTAAAAATATTTTAAAGGCTCAACTCCGCTTTTTACTAATGTAGCTTTTAAAAGCAACCTACGAGCTGCTTTTAAAAGCTGCTGTCTGGAGACCATTGCTTTTAAAATAAGCAGGATATTTTAGTTTTATCAAACATTTTTACGGCTTAACTTTAAAGTGAAACAGTTTTTAGTGAAAAAGATAATACCAAATTGAGCCTTAGTGTACATAATATAGTCTTAAATAAATCTCATAAAAACTATTTATCTTATGGAACAAATTAAGCTATCGACTTGATTTAATGGAAACGTGGCCTCTAGAAACTAGAGAAGGGTCTACACTTTTTTGTCTTTCATTTTGTAAATAAGATATTTTAAGTTGGGTAATGCTAACGAGGTTAAATTTGTAAATAAAATTTTGTAAACTAAATGATATAGAAGTTGATGATTAGATTGTGACTTAAAACATTGATAAACGTGCCTATTCCTATTAGTGACACATCATTTAGTTTGCAAATTTTGTTTACAAATGTATCTTCCTAGCATTACCCTTTTAAGTTTGACTTTCATGGATGAAGAGATTTTTTTTTTTAACAAATGATATTATCTACACTAAGGAGAGATATTGAAATTAATCTTACAATATGAACTAGCAATAAAGTCATTTAAATTCGTTTGTTGGAAATCGGACCTAGGAACTCTCAATACAATCTAGTCCCTCAACCAAGGACGGATCCACATAGGGACCTGGGAGGTCCCAGGACCCGTCGCCGATCTTAAATCGTTACTAGAAATTTTCCAGGAACCCCTCATACTCGAGCATGAGGTTTGTGCAGGTTGCAGGTTATAGTGGCTATCTTCTTCTCGGAGAAGATGACCGCGCACGGAAAAGAAAGAAAATAGGGACCCTTCCAGCCTCTCTCCTCCTTGCTTCTGCCATGGTCTCATCCATCGGTGCCACCCACTTCTCCAACCTTTCTCTGTCGTCTGGCGGGGCAGTACATTAGCCTAAATTTCCCCAAATTATTTGAACCACCTTAGTAATTTTTTTAATGGGTGAAATTTCCTACATAAGGTTAGTAAGATGGATATGATCTGTCATGGGTTGGTGAAATTTGGGGGTGGAGCTACCATGGCTTCGGGAGAATAGGGAGGGAGGCGGTTGGTGGAGGTATGGCAGCTGTGTTCTTCGTGAGGGAGAAGGTGGATGTTTGGAAACTAGTAAAAGAGAAAAATGTGTGTTTGGTTAGAAAGATAGTGGAAAGTCAAATTCACGTCATAGAATGCATGTACAAGCGAGCAAGGGAGAGGGAGGGAGGGTGAGAGAATTAGGACTGCGGAAGATGTAGAACAACATGATGGGTATTAGAATTACTACCTTCTCCCTTTCTCTGTTGTGAGCTTTGTTAGTTTCACAATTGAGCTTCCGTTTCTCATAGAAGGCCCGCTTAAATTCTTCAGCTTCCTCGATAATCTGGTTCCGCATCTCCCTTTCCCTTTTTTTTTCCCTATACATGAATGACATTCAGGCTGCAAGTATTGACGCCAACAGGTCAAATCACAATATGTTCAATGACTTTATCAGTGCAAGGGAAAACATGTGATTTCTGAACTCATTTGTTTCAAATAATTATACGAAGCAAAACCAACAGGTTTTCACCATCTCGTTTGGTTAACCATCTAACAAGCAAAACCAATAATGCAAAGACCAGGATTTCACTATGTTATCAGGCTCTCGGCCAACCATGCAAGGAACTCCAATGTTGGTTTAACCATAAAGTTACCCCATTTCAAATTTACTTTACACACACAAAAACTCAACAGTAAATACGACTTACCCTCATATCCCACTTACCAAATACAGTGACTAAGCTCAACATCGTCAATTCAGACCCCATACTAATTAGAACAAGATGTTATTAAGCCCCTTAATCCCATGCATGCACAACATTATAATCATAAAACAGCTTTTAAATCCAACTTAATCAAATAATTAATGCCATGGTTAAAATTAAGCTCTGTTTTTGCCCAAAATTCAGAATAAACAGCTCCAGCTCATTGAAAAAAGTCGGGCAAAACGTGCATCCAACATCGCCGGACTAAGCGGTCAGGCAATTGATGCCAGACCCTGCGCCAGAGTCTATATGACGTCATGCTAACAGCTGCACGTTAAATAGTTTTATGGGAACCATATATCGAAGACAGGAGGAGGGAAGGAGGGGGAGATGTCGAAGACGGAAGGAGAGGAGGAGGCGATGGGCTCCAGCAAGGCGAAGAACACGATGGAATCGCCGCCGGCGTCTTCTTCCATTGACGGATCCTTTGAGGGCGCTTCAGTCGTCGGGAAGAAGCCCAAAAGGTTGGCGTTTCAGCTTCACTAAGCTTGAGCAGTCGCAGTGGTTTGGGAATATGGAGGATTGTGATGGGGTTTATTAAAAATTCGGAGGATTGCTACTCGGGAGGGATCGTAATGGGGACGGAGGACAAAAGGGAGAAACGGAGGAGAGGATTCCAGAGACAGGAATAAAGGAAGAAGAATGAAGAAAGAAGAAAGAAAAAAATTATAATAAAGCACATATTTTTATTAATTTTTTAATACTACTACCCAAGCAAAGTATTTTAAAGAGTGAAGATGCACTTGAATAATTATTATTTATTAAGCAAGAATTATTTATTGTCTAATTATGTGAGCAATTATTGTTCTAAATAATGGAGTTGTTTTTTTTTCCTGAAAGAGTGGAGTTGCTCTAACGCAATGATAGGGTGGAACCTAATTTCATTTCGCAAGCAATTAAATAAAAATCATCCGGACGATCAGACAAAATAGCAATAGAAGAAGGAAAAAAAAAAAAATCAAAAGGGCAAAAGTGTGAGTTATGTGAGAGAGACGAGAGTATGCGACTTAGAGCTTTTTTTTATTCCCTTTTATTGTGAGGGGAATAATAGAAAGACGATTATTAAATGAAATAGTGTAACAAGACTTGCAAGGGAATCGATTTTGAGTGTCGAGAGAGTGTTTCATTCTCACATTATATATGAGTCTGGACTTAGAAATATAGATTTATGTATGCTCTGAGGGAGGGAGGGGGCGCGAAGGATTCCTCATTCGATCTCATACATTTCTCATTCAGGTAAGTTTTCCTACCTACTATCTACAAAATGTTAAGGAGATTACATTTTGTAAATTACATGACATAAAAGCTGATGATTAGATTATTACTTAAGTGCAGATTAACGCGCTTATTTCTTATTGGTTATGCATCGTTTAGTTTACAAATTTAATATACTTGGCATTATTCTTCCTCGTTTGAGATCTAGAGGTATTATCATAATAAAATTTCTGCTTTTTCTATTTTTAATTATAGTATATGTTGGAAAATCATACACATCAAATAAAACTCATTTCGGTTCATATCTATTATCATAATGAAATTTCTGCTTTTTCTATTTTTAATTATAGTATATGTTGGAAAATCATACACATCAAATAAAACTCATTTCGGTTCATATCTAGCGGAATTAATGAATTTCAGACCACCTTAGTGGTCTTGCTAGAGTTAGGGTGAATGTATGGAGGTTAAGGCAAGCCCATCCTCCTTGGCATACTCTATATCTTTTAATTCATTTTCCAATATTTATAAAGGGAATATTAATCAAGAGACATTAGTATAATCCATGTTCTATACTGAGTGAATTACTATTTATTCAATAAATACATTAAATAAACCTGACGTTATAAAATTTTTGTATGGTTCCAATAATAAATTTGGTAGTTTAATTAATTAACGTATTGACATTATTTGTAATTTTTGTTCTTGTTAATATATAATACTTGATTAGGTGAGTCAATTTGAAGTTGGAAGGAGTTGACGATGACAGATTTAGTTGAGGAGAGCAATAGTGCAAACAGAGATCACTCCATAATTCAAGTAAGGGAGGAGGGGGAGAGATGTGAGATAGAAATAAGTGATGTGGGTAACCAAACTTTGAGCGGAAATGAAACAAACAAAGACGAATTATTAGCATCCCTCATAGAAAAAAAGCTTCCCCAGGAATTTCCAAAACCAGATCCTACTTGCATATTCAGGGTCCCTAATAAACTTGGCAGGGACAATGAAAATGCTTTTGTCCCACAAGTGGTTCCAATCGGGCCCTTTCACCACGGAGGAAAAAAGTTCGAAGCCATGGAACAAATTAAGCTATGGAATTTGCAATGCCTCCTCAAACGCAAACCAACTCCAGACACCAGTTTGGTGAAGTTTGTCAAGGAAATTAGAAGCAAAGAAGAGTTTCTTCGTAACTGCTATGACGAAAAGCTTGGTGATCATCTCAGTAGCGATCAGTTTGTAGAAATGATGGTGGTCGATGGTTGCTTTATTTTAGAACTTATCCGCGAAAGGAATCCGATTTGCAGAGATCATGATGTTTTCAGTATGCGAGAGATGTTGTCGATAGTTAAAAACGACTTGTTGCTGCTTGAAAACCAGCTTCCGTGGAAAGTTCTCGACTGTTTATTCAACCTCACAACAACATCAGACGAGTCTTCTCTACATAACCACACTTCGAAATTAATTCGCGAAGTTATGCGTAGTGGGGTGATCGCCAGTTACTCAATTTTAGAAATTATGGATAATGAAAGGGAGACATGGCAATTCAGACATTTACTCGACAATACAAGAGATTTGCTTGTTGGATCATTATCGAGGAATAAGGACCTTCCTCATAGATTTTGGGATCGCATTCCCTCAGTGACACATCTTGAGGAGATTGGAGTCAAGTTTCAACTTGCATCCTGGAGGACAGAGCTGTTGGGCATAACCTTCAACGTCAATAATGGAGTGATGACAATTCCATACATGAGAATTGTAGCCGAGACAGAATGTGTCTTGAGAAACCTCATAGCCTACGAACGGTGTTCAATGAAGCCTCATTACATTTTGTCTTATGCCATGCTGCTGAATCAGCTTATCAAGTCTACCAAAGATTTAGACTCTCTCGTTCGGAAAAGAATTGTAGTAACCGACCTGAGCAAGGAGGACACTGTTTCCTTGTTCAATAGGCTTTGCAATGACACTGCATCCATCCCGTTCGTTTACTCTCAACTCGCCCTCGACATGTATTCATATAATGAAGATCGTTGGCTAAGGCGTTGGCTTGCAAGGATAAAAAAGGATTATCTATACAATCCATCGTCAATCTGGTCAGTCTCAAATGCGGTCATCACTATTCTCATTCTTACCGCCATGCAGACCCTATACAGTGTTCTCGTCTACTACAAGTAGTAACCTTCCAATCAGTCAATGTTCGCCGGAGGACAAAAAATTAAACAAGATTTGCGTGACTGCAGGCAAAGTTATGAAATAACGCAATGCTGTAAATTGATTATGTGTGACAGTCATACAGTTGGGAACTACCTTGCCATTTATTGTTTTCAACTTCTAGATAATTTGTAAAACTATTTGGTATTTTTTTATCATCATTCAACAGTTTATCATGATTATATTACTTGGTATCTATAACGTTGATTTGTTCTATACATTTACTAAATAATCTCCGATTGGAATGATTTTTTGTTAGGAGTGATCTTCAAATGAAGATTACGAAATTGAACGATTCCGATTATGAAATTTGTACGGTCAAAGATACATTATTAAAAAAATAAATGCGATAGCATTGAATTCGATGAAGGTGGTTTTGCTTACCAAGCAAAGACTGCAAAACCCTAGAGGAAGTTTGGAAGAAAACTCTGCAGTCTCTACATTCCATTCTGCAGACTGATTGTGTTTATTCTTCTTCTTCATAGTAAATTTCTAAGCATTAGACTCAAAGATAATGTAAAGAACCGAAAAAAAAAAAAAAAAAAAAAAAAAAGGATCATTACTCTGCAGGAGTTGGCGTGGTTTCCGAATGTTGCTCACCCTCTGGTTCAGCAGGAGCCTCTGGTTTTGATAAAACAGGTGCACTTGCAGCTGCAGCTCCAGCTGCGGTTGGTGAATTGATTTTTCCATTCTTCGCATCCTTTCCTTCCTTTCCTCCTTTTCTCCTTTTGCATCTTTTGTATCCTTTCCATCCTTTAAATCCTTTGCATCCTTTCCTTCTTTTTCTCCCTTTGCATCCTTGCCATCTTTGGCAGGTGGGGGCGGCATCATGTGTGGCGGAGGGTTCTGCTTCAACTTCAGGAAAATCTACCGCATCCTTGAAAGATCAGTCGGTTTACCAGGTTTTGGGCCCTGGTGAAAACAATTGGGGGCTGCTTGTCAGGATCTTTCTTCCCTCTCTTCTCAATATTAGGAACCTGACAAGGAATCATTTGTCAGCTTCTTTGTGGAACTTCTCTTGGTTGGCCAGGTACAGCTGCAAGGAAAGTCAAATTCATGTCATAGAATGCATGTACAAGCAAGCAAGGGAGAGGGAGGGAGGGTGAGAGAATTAGGACTGCGGAAGATGTAGAACAACATGATGGGTTTTAGAATTACTACCTTCTCCCTTTCTCTGTTGTGAGCTTTGTTAGTTTCACAATTGAGCTTCCGTTTCTCATAGAAGGCCTGCTTAAATTCTTCAGCTTCCTCGATAATTTGGTTCCGCATCTCCCTTTACCTTTTTTCCTTTTCCTCTAGATGAATGACATTTAGGCTGCAAGTATTAACGCCAACAGGTCAAATCAAAACATTTTCAATGCCTTTAACAGTGCAGGGGAAAACAATGGGAAAAAAAAAGATGTGATTTCTGAACTCATTTGTTTCAAATAATTATAAGAAGCAAAACCAACAAACTTTCATTATCTCGTTTGGTTAACCATCTAACAAGTAAAACCAATAAATAATGTAGAGACCCAGGATTTCACTATGGTCTCAGGCTCTCGGCCAACCATACAAGGAACTCCAACGTTGGTTTAACCATAAAGGTAGGAAAATCTACAGGATTGGGAGATCGCAATAGAAAAAATTAGTATAAAAATGTTGCATAGCCTAGTACGAAAGTACAATGGAATGGAATCTGGGAAACGCTAGCACTTCGAACCCCTTAATACTAAAAGAAGCAATATACACAGCAAACACGGAATCCATTGGCAATTCAACAACATCTAGTTTCTATCCAGTGAACCAGAAGTGAATATTAGGTTCCTTTTAGAGACTAGAGGAGTCATTCCAATCCATCGTATATGATGGTCTGTTACCTGCCATTAGTTCCTCTACCAACGGTGGGAATCAGCTAACGTAAACAATAAAAAATGGAAAGACGATTTACCCGCATATCCCACTTACCAAATACAGGGACAAAGCTCAATATCATTAATTCAGACCCCAAACTGATAAGAATAAATGGTAATGAACGCAGAATCACATACACAGAAATCAAATTAAAAAAGATGTTATTAAGCCCCTTAATCCCATGCATGCACAACATTATTAATCATAAAACAGCTTTTAAATCCAGCTTAATCAAATAATTAATGTCATGGTTATAATTAAGCTCTGTTTTTTTCAAGCAAACAACTTCCACTCAAAATTGGAATTTTTAATAAAATTATATGATCAAACCAACAAATTAGGATATGAGCTCACCGACGCCACCCACGGCGAGCAAAGCCTTCCTCCCGCATCTCCTCAGGCGGAGGCAGCACCGGCTCACTGGCGGCGAAAATGCCCCCGTCATCATCATCGCCGCCGCCGCCATTGTCCTCGGGCACCGCCGAAACAAAAGTGACGCAATTCCGAGTTAGGTGTGGAAATGCCGAAGCCGTACACCTCGGGGAACTGCTGCTGATCAATTTTGTGGTTGTTGTCGCCACCGAGGAGAACGACGTCGTCCTGGAAACCAGAGTGGAGGGGAGGGAAGGGACGGCGGAGGAGGGGAAGTCGTCGTCGTGGGGCGATGGTTGAACGACGAGTCGGAAATTTGGGAAGAGAGGCCGGGGTCGCAGCCCATGTAGGCATCGTCGTGCAAGGGCTGGCCGGTGGGGTAGTGGCAATGGGGATAGTGGGATTCGTCGTCGTTGGGGAAGGAGTCGAAGGACGACATGGTTCAGAGGGAAATGGTGTTGTCGTACATTGAAAATGAGGATTACAGATAGTTAAGGGTTTTGTTTCGTATCCTATTAAAAAAAATTTATAATTTCTCAAAATATTTTTTTAAGAATTTTTTTTAAGATTCAAAAACTTATTTAGTATGTGATTTAAAAAATTTAAATCTTACAACTTAAACTGGACAAAGAGATCCAAAAAGAGGGAGTTGAGAGAGAAAGATGAGAGAGGAGGAAAGAAAGTAAGAGATGATTAGAGGAAAGAAAAAATAGAATCATAGGAGATAAGAGAGTGAGAGAAAGAACCAAGCAGAATACCAAACAGACTCTAAGTAATTATTTTTCTATAAAAATAAAAATAACCGATAAAAATTCACGATTATTCACTTTTTTTATAGTTAGAAAAACTCGCAGTAATATTTCAACATCATCCTAACCACAAATCTCTTGTTTTAATTAAGTGAGATCGGCATGTTCGGATCGAGGGAGAGCGCGTGGCAGCGGATGATCAGATGAGAATCTCTCTCTTTCAATTGCTACGTGTGAGGGAACCATAATTGTTGGTGCAATAGGCAATACAAGTTCTAAAGTTTTGTGCTTATTTGGTGTGTGTTCTCTTTATTACTTATATTATTGATTGATACGTATCTGTAAACTTAACCTTCTTTAAAAATTTATTCGTAAATTTGAGGTGTGTCAATCAATTATAGAGATCACACATAAAATTGATGCAGAAGATTTAAACTCACAGACATTGGTTTTTATATTTACAAATCTAGAATTACATGCATTAATAATGGTCAGAGCATTTCCAGTGGAGTTCCTATATAGAGACAACCATCGTATAAAATGAATATAAAACAAATATAGGGACGAAATGAATCTCCAATAGATCGGAAAGTGAGTCCCTAAAGTATAGGGACTCGCCGGATGCTTTGTGTATGTACCCACATATAGGAACTCTATAGGGACTTTATAAGGACTGAAATGGTAAGCCAAATAGGACAATCTAAGTGGAAAAGCAAGTGTGAGTCTTAGTCACATGGCCTTGTCTTCTTTTTTTCTTTTCAACAGTTTAAAATGGACCTTGTCTTTTTTTTCTTTTCTTTTCAACAGTTTAAAATGGATGGTCTAGATTGATTCTTGCTTTTCAATTTTTTTTGCCATTGAAAGATCAATGGTTTCAATTAAATAACCGTTTCAATTTAGGTTACTCTTTCATGTTGGTTTTCAATTTTTTTTTTCTCTTTTCATATTGCATCTGTTGAAAGATTAATAGTTTCAATTTAGGTTACTCTCTCATGTTGTTATCTCATTATTCCTATAAATACTAAATTATCTAGCGAAAACTTACCACAACTTCATCTCTTATACTCAATTCACTCGTTCTAGTTACGTTTTTGTGAAGAAAAAAAAAATTGGTGTCATTATTTGAATTTTTTTTTGTTGTTAAAATGTTCACAAAAATATTTTACGATAATGTTAACTTAATTCAAAAAATGTTAATAGAAAAAGAAAAATGTGTACCTAATCAAATTATCACATAAAATTGTAAAAACCTAAAATTTAGGGATTTTACTATAAAAAGATTCTCCCATTGGAGGCAATATTCCTTTAGGGACACAAAGATTCCTTTTAAGTCCTTAAATGAGTACTCAAAGATGTTGGAGATGCTCTCATGAGGTTCATTTTTTAATTTTTTTTCTAACTTTCTGCGATTATTTTTTCTTAAACTATACTCATATAACATTTGTATTATATTTGTAACAGAGATAAAGTTTACATGTATTAATGAGTCCTATCTTTACTAAAAAGGTAATACGAGTGCGGTATAATGTAGCACTACTCTTTTTTTGGGTTTTTCCTACGTACCTTAATATTATTGCAAATCTGACACCCAAAGCCACTGAACTTATGGCATGTTTACGTATCAGTAATCAGAACTAAAATGTGGAATTGAATTCCGATTACGGAGTACTTAATCGTTTACTAAATCATGAGGAATTGAAAAAGTGGTGGGACCCACAAAAATTTTGGAATTCAATTCCTTCTTTTGGAGGAATTGGATTTCTAAGATATATGAGGTATTTCAACTCTGCCTACTGTGGGGAATCTAGAATACAAATTTTCTACAAATTATATCCTCACTTTATTTTTAAAATTCCAGCACTACCCTTTGCATTAACAGAGAAGATCCACACGCCGTTGTCCAACGCTAACGTCCAGTGCCATTCTCTCCCCCAACACCGCAACCAAGGACAGAGCCAATGAAGGCTCACTGGGGGCCCACTCAAGTGATTCGTTTGTTAAGTTGCAGACTACAATTACATAATACACACGCGTTATTTTTGAAGAAAATATATGTACCTAGTATCCAACATACTTTCATACTGCGTATATATACTCCATATCAAATATTATATGAGCAAAAATACTATTGTTCTATCATTCAAACCGAAAAACCTTACTCTTGCGTAATTATGTATTAATATTTTTCTTATCACTTTGCCACTTTCCACTACTACATTGAAATTTTTGTAACATTGGAATTGTGATACATTATCATTTGAAATCATCCCTATTTTCGTATTGGTTATAAGTCATACTACAATAAGGTTTTCTTAATTGATTTTCAGGTTGCCCCCACTAAAGGAAATTTTTAGCTCTGTCTCTGTCCGCAACCACCCATGCCCAACGACGTAACCCAAACCCACTACTCCCACTATCCGCCATATCTCTATGTTTCCCCAGGAAAATTTTGAAATCAAATGCATTGGGTTAGAGAGAGAGAGAGAGAGAGAGAGAGAGAGAGAGAGAGAGAGAGAGAGAGAGAGAGAGAGAGAAGAAGAAGAAGAAGAGAATGAGGGAGTTACAGTGGAGTTTATTTGCCACCAGATGCCCAAGACTTGAAATAGATAAACTTGAAATCATAATGGAATTGATTGAGATAGCGAGAGGTGGCGGTGAGGAGTGGGTTCTTTGGAAAGAAAAGATGGGTTTGGGGTTGAGTTGTTTTTTATTTAAATAAATATATATTCACTTTTTTTTATGAATTATTATATAAAATTTTATTTTATAGATTCTGAATAAGAGCATTTTTGTAATCATATTGAATTATATTACGATTCTAGTGAATTAGTAAACATTTATATGGAATCAATACTTTTTTTTACTATGATTCCAAAAAATTTAAGTAAACTGTTTCAACATGAATCTAATTCCAACTCATTCCTATTCCAACTCCTCAATTTAATTCCTCTCATTCTGATTACGGATTAGTAAACGAGCTATTAGTGTACATAATATAGTCTTAAATAAATATCATAACTATTTGTATTATCAAATAAATTAAGCTATCGACTCAATATAATTGAAATGTGGCCTCTGAAAACTAGAGAAGGGTCTAAATTTTTTGTCTCAAGAAAGATTCTCTCATCTCCTAATATTTCTCCCATTATATCCCCTCATACTTGAACGATTGTGATCAAGCCACATCAACATCTTATATTGATATTTTTATAGAGATAATACACTACAAAAAATATGGTCTAAGAACACAATTGATTTGTGACCTTTTCAATTTCATTGAGCACAAATATATATTGGTGCTCTTAGATTTCAATGAACACAAAACTATCACAAATGTGCTTTTTGAAGAAAAAGGCACATTAGTTTGTGTCTAAACAAAGTGTATTTGTGCCTATTAAACTTTGAACACAAAAGTTTTTGTCACTATTTATGGATATCCGTAATTCTAATTTTTTTTATTAATTTACAAAAACACAAAAAACATTTCCGTGCCCTCTATTTTAATATATTTAAATCATTTGGTTTTATAGGCACAATGTTCGTGTCTTCCTTCACTAGTCTGGACACAAATCATATTTTAGTATTAGTTTTTATTGATCAAGGTGCCCCACACACGCACGGTTCATCACCATCACCTGGCAAATCCACTGTTTGGATCAAACAGATGTTTTCTAAATTTATTTTCTTATTCGATACTTTCTGCTGTCAAATTACAGGGCTTTATCAACTGGATTAGTTCTTGGAAAAATTATGGAGTCTAAATTTATTTGAATAAGAGTCCACAAACCAACAAAAATTTAAGAATTCTTGATTTTTTTGGCTCTCCGTCCATCAGGAAGAAAAAAATTGCAGAGGAGAGAGGTGAGGAAGAGAGAATATGTTATTTTACATTTAGATTTTATTTATTAGTTATGTTAATAATGGGACCCAGGTGAGGTTTCAAAGAGCAAGTCTTGCCATGGCATATATATATATATATATATATATATTTGTTTTTTGATCAAGAGAGCACAAAATATATAGTTGTGCTCATTAACAAATTAAAGTAACCAGCCACTCTCTCTTCACATTATTTGAAAGGGGTGTGCTATCCACACACCCCATTTTACTTCTCACACACCCTTTGATAATTTCTGTCCTTTGATCTTCTTCAATTCATCCGATCTGACGGCCGAAAATTAAAAAGGTGTGTGAGAAGTAAAATGGGGTGTGTGGATATCACATCCCTATTTGAAATTATCTATCATTAATTGGAGTGTGTGCATAGTGGACCCACACCTCTCTCTCTTCTCCCCCGGTTCCTATTCTCACGTTCTCATTCTGCTCATATTCAAACTCCCTCACTTCTCTCTCATTTATTTCTCCATCTGTCCGCATCCTTCTCTTCTCTCTCTTAGCTCGCTTCTCCCCGAGCAACACAGCCACCACATTCTCCGGCGACTTCGAACACCAAATCAGCACAATCCTCGTCTCAACCTCACACCAAACACAAAACTAGAACCCAGAGTCCCAGACCCTAGACTCGAACCTCAAATCGGAGAACCAGAGCTTCGTCTCGAATTCGAGAGAGTTCCGGCAAGTTCATCAATTTCCCTACTGAGGTAAGGCTCGTAACTAGGGCTGGAAAAAAAATCCCAAAAATCCCAAACCGAACCGAAAAATTCCCGAAACCAAATCGAAAAAATCCCAAATCGAAATTCCCGAAAATTTTGGTACCCAATACCGAACTGATCCCGAAATTTTGGTACGGGAATCAGTCTTAAGTTTTTGGGATTTCGGTATTCCCAAACCAAACCGAAAAATATATATATTATTTAATTTTTAAATATATAGGATCACATCTTTAAGAGGAACATCATCTACCTACAATAGTGAAAATTGAAATATTGAAGGAGCACTGGTAATCGATGATGGAACATATACAGGAAGGAGCCCTAAGATAGATAGTGGAACATATGCAGAATTTTTAAATCATAAAAGATTGATAGATGGATTCATAGATGCAGAATAAACATGAGAGATTGATAGATGGATACATGGATAGATTATAAGTTACAATTTGCTTGAGAAAACTTTACATCTATCTATAATATTTATATTATATATGTACATAAGTTTACTTAAGCATATATTAACGTTTTAGACGTAATTTTGGGGACTAACATGATTATAGATAGATTTACTAGTTTACTCAAGCATATATTAACGTTTTATATTGGCATATTGCTTTTGAATAGGCATATATTAACTGGGCCTTGCCATTTGATTGGCAGATTTGTGTGCACAGATTAGTGGAAACAAATTGGCAGATTGGGCATGCCTATATGTCAATTTTTCAATATAAAAGGTTGAATTTTAACCCAAAAGCATAATATGTCAAATTTTAGTCCAAAAGCCCAAAACCATTTCGGGATTCCCGATTTGTCCCGAAATCTCGAAACTATTTCGAGATTCCCTAAAATTTGGTTTGGGATCGATATTGAAATTGGGATTCCCGAAAAATTTCAGTTTGGGAATCGGGACAAGGATTTCGGTATGGGAGTTTCGGGATTCCCAAAAATCGGGATTCTCGAAAATTTGGTTTGGGATCGGTATTGAAATTGGGATTCCCGAAAATTTCGATTTGGGAATCGGGACAAGGGTTTCGGTATGGGATCCCATACCGAACCACCCCTACTCGTAACTACCTCCGTTTAATTCCTTACGATGTTCTAAGTTGTTGTCTATCCTTGCATGTGAAATTTCCTCCACGTTTGCGAGATTGAACGGAGAGCTAACGTTCTCTACTATTCAGGCGAGTTGCAGGTTTCTCGAAATTTTCCGACCAAATCTCGTCGTCTTGGACAAGATTGACACCACAAACGAACTCCCCATAGTCCCAGGGACCAGATTCGAGCTTTACATGCTCGAATCTGTCAGGGGTTCATAGGGACCTAAACTGGCATTTCAGGCCAATTTCCGGCCATCCCTCGACCTCGATTTTGGTAGAATCAAACTCCTGTTAATCCCAGCTTCATTTTGACATATTGTGTATTACAAATGGTTGAGATTTAATGCTGATCTGCTTCTGTTTCGTATCCAAATAGGTATTGATTTTAATTTTTGTTTTCGTTTGTGTGTACTTTGAGATGGAATGTGGAAGTGGTTTGAAATTATGGTGTATTTATTTTGGTGTCTGATGACTATACTTAAATTACATGACTCTAGATTTAACATTCTACCTACAGATATGATGAATACAATTGTTAAGAATGAGTTTTCAAAATTGTCGGTGATGTTGTGAACTTATTCAAATCATTTTAGAGAAGATACATGTACTTTGATATTCATGTATTTTCCTTTCATTTTCGTTGTTCTTGTAAGTTGTGTGGTTTCTTTATCTTTGAGGTTTTTATTCATAACATTGGCAAGAAGAGGCCCAGATTCTATATAGATTGGCTAATTAATTTATTTGTGGAACAAGAAGATGGGATGAATTAAAAACTTTCTGGGAAAGATTCAAGTGTCTAGAAATGCTTGTTTTCAATTTGTTTTTTTTAGTTGAGGATAAAGTACGTAAAATTATAGTTGTGTTAATATATATTTTGGTGGATGGTTTAGAATTTCTTTGTAAATTATAATATTCTAGATGCTTGTGGTTGTGGCCCTTGTGGGCTATTTTGATTTTATGAAAGAAAAAAAAAATTTGTTTAGTCTTAGTTTCAATTTGTAGGCTATTTTGAGTTTTGAGTTTTGATAATTTTTTTTAATATTTAGAGGGCACGATTACTAAAATTATGCTAACATAGATTGGGAAAGTCATTTGACAAGGGTGTCAAAACAAGGGCACAAAAAACCCCTACTTGTGCTCAACTCTTTGAGCACAAAATGCCATATGGTGTCCTATGATCAAAGGCAATGCTCATAGAGAGCACATATAAAATTTTAGTTGCTGCATTGTTGCTATTGGTCTATGGGTACATATGTTGGTGTCGTTAAGTGTCAAAGGGCACAATGAATTTTTTGTGCACATTGCCCAGATTTTTTGTAATGATAAGACAAAAAACAAAGTATGGGAGGAGACAAGGGAAGCAAATGAAAATAGAAGGGAAGAGAATGCTACTCCTTTTTGTCTTTCATTTTGTAAGTAAGATATTTTAAGTTTGATTTTCATGAATGAAGAGTTTTTATTTTTATTTTTTTTTAAGAAACGATATTATCTACACTAAGGGGGAGGATGTGATATTAGTTTCATAATGAACTAGCAATAACATCCTTCAAATTCATTTTTTGGGAGAATCAAACCTAAGACTTCTCATACAATTTATTCCCTCAACCCTTTTATATAATTATATCGTTATATTAAAAATATCTTAAACCTACATTTCCAAAGATAAAATCGCGGGTTTAAATAAAATTGTGACACGGTGAAAACCTAAGCTCGTTTCGCATGCAATTACCTGAAAACCATCTAAACGATCAGACAAAATAGCAATACAAGACAAAAACAAAAGGAAATGAAAAGGCAAAAATAAGAGTTATGTGAGAGAGAGAGAGACGATAGTAAGTGGCTAGAAATTTTTCTTTCCTTTTGTTTTTTGTTTTTGTTTTTTTTGGGGGTGGGGGCGAGGGGGTAGTTGAATGACAGAAAGACATTAATTAAATGAAATAGTGTAAAAGGACTTGCAAGTCAATTGACTTTGAGTACTGAGAGTTTTCATTCTAATATTACATGAGTTTGGAACTCATGAGTTTCTTCATCCGACCTCATAAATTTCTCAAAGTTGGATCATCCTGGTAAGTTTTCCTACCAATTGCCTACAAGTATTCGACGTTTTAGATCTACAGGTATTGCAAGTATGAAATTTCAGCTTTTTCTATTTTTAATTATAGTATACGTTGAAATATCATGTATATTAAATGGAACTCGTTTAGGTTCTTACCTAGTGGAATTAACAAATTTCAAACCCCATCTTGTTCTTGTGAGTCTTCTTTATTGGCAAACACGAAAGTCACTGCTTGTATTTGGTTGCATCTGTCTATGTACCTTGTTCTAGGTACAAGAATCAAACCAACAGAGTTCTGTAGCCTACACCTTGCTGGATTCGAACTCGTAAGGAGAGATTTGTGTCAAGGCTGTGAGGGAGAAATTCCACAAAGGAATTTCGGCTCATAACCATGCCCAATGACCTCTATATAGAGTGGTCTTGCTAGGGCTAAAAGAAGGTTTGGTATGATTACCTTTATCATACCAAATTTTTGGTATATCGAATTTTAGTAACTAACTATTCGGTTAACATAGTATGGTAATGACATTGCCATTCTTATTGAACCATTTATTTTAATTCCAAATCTGAATTCTTGTTAAAATCCTATCCAATGATGTTTTAGCCCAAAACCACTTTTAAGCCTTTTTATAAGCCTTCAATTAGGCTTTTAGCCCAAAACCTTTTTTTTTTTGTACATCGATATTTTTACACTAAAGGAATGGAGAGTTGACTAAATCACATAATGGGTAGCTTAATTTGGTATTGAATTAGTCATCAACGAGATTCGAACCTAAGACCTCTCACTTCCAAGTGAAGAGAAATACCACCAGACCGTAGTATTAAGTTGCAGTCCAAAACCTATTTCTAAAAGTTAAAAAGTGTCTAATGAGTGTTTAAACTTTGAAGTAATCTAATATATCTATTACAACAATAAAAATTAATAATTCAACATTCACATTTCACACATATTTAGTAACTCAAGTCATGCACCAAAATTTAAGATAAAAGCACTTGGAGGAGGCATGGATTTCAAAATAGCATTTTTATATTGTTAATGTCTCGTTTGTATATACTTTTAAAATGACTGAAAGCGTTTTTAGAAAAAATCTTTTTGGGTTCCAAAAGCACTTGAAGTGCTTTATGCAATGCAATAAGCACCAGTTATGTGCTTCCTCCAAGAAGCACTTCAAGTGTTTTTCTAGAATTTACTTGAATTTTTACCAAGGATTGGTTCTAAAAATATTTTCACCAAAAGCACTTTCAGTCATTTTAAAAATACATCTAAACGAGCTAATCTTCTCATTGAAATCTGGTGTACGATTGAATATAGATTTTATAGGAAAATCTTATTCTGTAAATTAAACAGAAAATTTGATTGTCATCTTTGAATAAGACCTAATTCTCATTGAAATTTGGTGTACGATTGAATATAGATTATATCCTTTGATTTTAATACATATACATCATTAATTGGAAGAGTGTCACATCCCAGTCCGCGTAGCAAGGTACTGTTCGCTTTGGGCCACGCCTTCACAGATTTGTTCTTGGGTTTTGGCACGAGAACTTCCCAGGGGGTCACCCATCCTTGGACTGTTCTCGCCCAAACTCACTTAACTTCGGAGTTCCTATGGGATCCAGAGCCAGTGAGTTCCCAAAACGCGTCTTACAATGGGAGGTGAGTATGTACATATAAGGCATAAAAGATCCTCTTCCCTGGGCGATGTGGGACACTACAGTCCACCCCCCTTAAGGGCCCGACTTCCTCGTCGGCACACTTCCGGCTAGGGAGTTGCTCTGATACCAAATTGTCACATCCTAGTCTGTGTAGCAAGATATTGTTCGCTTTGGGCCACGCCCTCACGGATTTGTTCTTGGGTTTCGGCACGAGAACTTCCCAGGGGGTCACCTATCCTAGGACTGCTCTCGTTCAAACTCACTTAACTTTGAAGTTCCTATAGGATCCGGAGCCAGTGAGTTCCCAAAATGCGTCTTACAATGGGAGGTGAGCATGTACATACAAGGCATAGAGGATCCTCTCCCCTGGGCGATGTGGGACACTATAGTTAGTCCGCATAGCAAGATATTGTCCTCTTTGGGCCACGCCCTGGGGTGTCGGCCAACACATGCCTATCCTGGTGTTCGTGGAATATCGGGATCGGGGTGTGTCAGATTGGTATTAGAGCCACTCCCTGGCCGAAAGAGTGCCGAAGAAGACGTCGAGCCCCTGAGGGGGGTGGATTGTAGTGTCCCACATCGCCCAGGGGAGATGATCCTCTATGCCTTATATGTACATGCTCACCTCTCATTGCAAAATGCGTTTTGGGAACTCACTGACTCCGGATCCCATAGAAACTCTGAAGTTAAGTGAGTTTGGGCGAGAGCAGTCCTAGTATGGGTGACCCCTTGGGAAGTTCTCGTACCGAAACCCAAGAACAAATCCGTGAGGGCATGGCCCAAAACGGACAATATCTTGCTATGCGAACTGAGATGTGACAAAGAGTATTATTTTTTATTTTATAAGTGTATAAAGTATTAAAAATTTGACCAAAATAAATATCAAAACTTTCAGATTATAATCTAAAGAGTATATTTTGAGGCCCTCCCCATTAAGTCCAACCATTGAATAATTTTATTTCATGCTTTCAAAATCATCAAATTCTACAATTTCAGGAGAAACCTCTATATATATTTGTCTTTCTAGGGTGAGGTGGACCGTGGAGGTTTGGATGTTAACCCAAGCCTATCATCCTTGGCATTTTCTATACTTTTAATTTATTTTCCAGTAATTAAAAAGATATTGCTAAAGAGAGTGTAAATATATTGGATGGATTGTTGTTTATTTAGTAAATACATTAAATAAATCTAGCAGTATAAAATTTCTGTATGGTTCCAATAATAAATTTGGTAGTTTAATTAATTAATGTGTTGATATTATTTGTAATTTTTATTCTTGTTAATATAAAATTCCAGATTAGGCAAGTCATAGTTGGTGTTGGAAAGATTTGACGATGACAAACTCAGCTGATGAGAGCAATGCAAATTGTGACCACTCCGTGGTTGAAGTAAGAGAGGAGGTAGAGAGATGTGAGATAGAAATAAGTGATGTGGGTAACCAAACTTTGAGCGGAAACAAAAACAATGAAGACGAATTATTAGCGTCCCTCATTGAAACAAAGCTTCCCCAGAAATTATCAAAAGCAGATCCTATACTTGCATATTTAGAGTCCCTAATAAACTTGTCAGGGACAATGAAAATGCTTTTGTTCCACAAGTGGTTTCAATCGGGCGTATCACCACGGAGGAAAAAAGTTGCAAGCTATGGAATTTGCAACGCCTCCTCGATAGCAAACCAACTCCAGACACCAGTTTGGTGAAGTTTGTCAAAGAAATTAGAAGCAGAGAAGAGTTTCTTCGTAGCTGCTATGACGAAAAGATTGATCATCTGAGTAGCGATCAGTTTGTAGAAATGATGGTGGTCGATGGTTGCTTTATTATACAAGTTATCCGCGCATGCATGATGAATAAAGATCGTGATCCTTATGGTGTTCTGAGCCTGCCAGGGATGTTGTCGAGAGTTCAAAACGACTTGTTTCTGCTTGAAAACCAGCTTCCGTGGAAAGTTCTCGACTGTTTATTCAACCTCACAAGAAGTTCAGGAGAGAGGTCTCTACATGAACTTACTTTGGACCTAACTTGCGAAATTATGAATAATCCGCTAATTATTTATTACTTAGGATACAAATGTATGGGTAAGCAAAGGACGACATGGAAATTTAGACATTTACTCACCAATGTAAGAGATTTGCTTGTTGGATCATCAACAAGGAATGAGGACGCAAGAGATTTGCTTGTTGGATCATCAGCGTGGAATGAGGACACTGAGGAGATGCGTTATGAATACTGGACTGCTATTCCCTCAGTGACACATCTTGAGGAAATTGGAGTCCAATTTCAGTGTGCACCCCTGGATACACGTCTGTTGAACATAACCTTCAACTTCGAAAAGGGAGTGATGAAAATTCCGTTTATGAGAATTCGACTCAACACAGAATCTCTCTTCAGAAACCTCATAGCCTATGAACAGTGTTCACTGATGCCCCGTTACATTTTGTCTTATGCCACGATGTTCAATCAGCTTATCAAGTCTACCAAAGATTTAGACCGTCTCATTCAGAAAGGAATTATATTCACCGAGTTGAGCAAGGAGGACACTGTTTTTTTGTTCAAAAGGCTTTGCAATGACACTGAATGTATCTCGTTCCTTTACTCTAAACTCGCAAATGATGTGGATAGATATTATGACCGTCGTTGGCTTGCAAGGATCAAAGGGGATTATCTATACAATCCATCGTCAATCTAGTCAGTTTCAAATGCGGTCATCATTGTTCTCATTCTTACCATCATACAGACCGTATATAGTGTTCTCGCCTACTACAAGCAGTAACCTTCCAATCGGCCAATGTTCGCCGGAGGACATAAAACTGAACAAGACTTGCTTGACTGCAGGCAAAGTTATGAAATAATCACTCTTTGAGTTTGCATTTGTTTGGTTATTTTCCATATAAAATAAAGCAGTAATTGATTATGTGTGTGTTTGGACCCGAATTTACATCATCGGCACCGTTGAGTGAGTGGAGTTTTAACCGTTAGATGGTTTAGTCGGGATAATTTTTAGTTATTATTAAGGAATAATATTGTGATTTTTTTTTGGTCATGATAATATCCCTTAATAATATATTAAAATATTTGGACTTGGTTTTATCTTAAAATCTGGTTGATTTGATTTGTAGTTCAAGACTCCAAGGTGTTACAGTTTCTCTTCCATGCGTAATGCATATGCTTATGGGTGAAAGACTTTCCATGCAATTCGTGCATGTATGGAGTGATCAGCACAAGGACTTAAAGGGATTGGCATAATCTGCATGGATAAAGATAAGAATTGACCAAGCGAAGAGTTGGTGATGATTACGTCATAAAGTATGGTATTGTCTGACGAGAAGTATAGTTTGAATGGACATGCACTACTCCAATATTAGCTTTAGGTGGCGGATGATGGTGGCGGATTTAGAAAAATATTGTCGGATAAATTATATCCGACACATTATTTAATTACTGGCGGATATTAGAAAACTCCTGTCGGTTATATCCGACAGTATTTTTAAATCTTTTTTTTAAAAATATTTTTTACAGATTCTGGCGGTTTTTAAGTTAATGGTGGCGGTTATAACCAACAGAAATTGACTATTTTATTATTTTACTTTCTGGCGGTTATTATTTTAGTATTCTGACGGTTATAACCGACATAAATGAAAATTTTATTATTTTAAAATATTATATTGATTAAAAATAAATAAATAAACACATATTTTAAAATTTTTTTTTTTTCAGTCATAACTGGTTTCCTAGTAGTGTAGGTTACATGTTCAAATTTGTAATCTAATACTTGAAAAAACAAGAATAAAATCAGCTTGAAAATAATTCTATGTAGTTAAGACGACGAAATGGATTGAAGATCAAGTTGAAAGGTGTAAATCGAACACCAAGTGACACAAATGAAAGGAGCACAATTTTGGGCAAACAGCCAACAAACTTTAGCATTGCATGGTAAAAAAAAACCTTATACAATTAGATCCCACCAAAAGTGGTCCACTTTACATTTATCTATCCTACCAACTGCTGACAGAATTGATGTGGGATGGAGTACCATGCTAGAGCATCACATCTTGCAGCAAGAGATTGATTCTGCATGGCTCACCACAACTCCAAAGGTAAAACGACTAAGAGATTATTTTTGCTTTTGCAAAATTAAGTTTTAGTTGAAGGTATTTCTTTCGGGATATAAACGGTTTTAAAGGAGTGAAGAATTGATCATGAGATTCTGAATTTAAAAGTGAAGCTACAAGTTTTCCGCACGTTTTAGTTTTTTTATATACAAGTGATATTTTACAGAGGTAGGCTTAAGTCCCGGTCAAAGAGAAAAACACACTGCTCTAGTTAATTTGGCTAAACCCAATCAGTATTTTAGTTTCAGTTTTAGTTAAGCAATCTTGTAATATCTACAAACAAGTTTGACGGTTAGATCATGGAAACTAGTTTCGTAGAATGCATATCTCCGTTAAATTTGCCTAAATTTTGAAGTGGGAAAAGTAATTTGTGCTAAATTTTTATTTATGTTTTTCAAGTATTGATTAGACAATATTTAGTTTGTGTGATGACATTTTCATTGTACAATCCTCTTTTTGTTTCTTTATCGCATATTTTACATGGATTATTATCTATTAAACCAAAAGTGTAAAAATTATCTATTAAACCAAACAATTATTTATTTAATTTTTAAAAACATATTCTATTTAAATACATATTATTTATTTATTTATTAAACCAAACAATTATTATTTTATTTTTTAAAATAGTAACAAAATTTTGGGGGAAAATTTAAAAATTTCAAAGGGAATTTTGCAACCATTTTTTTTTTCTGTCGGTTATAACCGACAGTAATGATATTTTTCTGTCGGTTTTTATTTTAAAAAAATTTTCTGTTGGTTTCAACCGACAGTAATTAAAATAACCTAAATTTATAAAACCCCTCCATCTTCCTTACCCCGATGCTTCTCCCTTCCCCCTATTCCCCTGTCTTCATTTCCTTCTCCTTCTTTTCTCTTCTTTTCTATTCTGTTCGAACACTTGCAACCAATTCCAACCAACAATTCCACACACACTGCAGACAGACTCTCTTTCTCTCGCTCTCGTTGGTGTATGTCTCACATTCACAGCACAGTAGTACTTGATTCTAGCTACCAAGCTTAGCTAGCTAACAGAAAGTTATTAGTCGTCTCTCATACTCTCTCATTCTCTGTCTCTGGGGATTATATGCATGAGATGTATACCCTATTCTATATATTTTCACGTTGCTGCATCTGATCTCGTTAAAGCCCTGGCCGCTCGCTCTTTGTCGTTGGCTAGTACGTACTTGAATGGCTTCTCATCAGAAATTATTAGACATTGAATTTGCTATTTTGGTTGTGCAGCTGTGCAGTTGCTTTCTCCAATCCATCGATCAATCCACTCGATTGCTTGGAATAATTTGAAGGTAGTTAAATTACTGTGCTTCTTTTCCGATCGATTGTATATATTAGTGCTAGCTTTTACTTCGTTGTAGAACTTTAATCCACACCTGACTTTGAACCAGGGTTGGATGAACTGATGGATGGAGGCAGATAATGGTGACATACGGTAGGGAAGGGCAGAGGGGTCGGATGACGGGTCATGGACTAAGAAAACGGTGCCCATTATTGCTCCCTTGCCTAAGACTTTAAGGGCCCTGAGGTTTTCGAGATCGAGCTCCGGCGAGGTTGGATGGTGAATGAGGGGATATGGAAAATGCAGGAAGTGATTTCTATTTTTTTTATTATTAATATCATTCCTGTCGGTTTTATCCGACAGGAAATGCTTTTATTTATTCATTAGTAATTTATTTCTGTCGGTTTTAGCCGACAAGAAATGGTTTTATTTATTCATTATTAATTCATTTATGTCGGATGGTTTAAGTATTTTCTGTCGTTTTTAGCCGACAAAAATACGCTTATTTATTTATTATTAATATATTTTCTGTCGGTTATATCCGACACAATTTCTGTCGGTTTTAGAGTATTTTCTGTCGGAAAATTCATTTCCTGACGCAAGCAATTTTGTCGCTTATTATATCTGTCACTGCATCCATTTTCTGTTGGATTTTGCTTAAAATCCGACAGTAATATATGTTTTTTTGTCGGTTTTCAAAACGCCACTAATAACTGGTTTCCTAGTAGTGATGGTCTTTTTTGGTCATGCAAAGGATAAAAATTGAAAAGCAATCCGTGGGGTTTTTAAAGGATAATATTCTGAGGAATATTATTTTGATGGCCTGGATGCCGCGGTAGATATTCTTCAACATGGCTGGCAAATAGTACTATCAATACATGAGGCTGTGCACCATTCAAGACCTCTCCAACTCAACACACAAATCTGCCTCGCGCAAACCCTCGCTCTACGCGAAACCTCTTAACAACCTTGAGATTTTTATTTTCCTTTTCGCCAACACATCTTCAGTTTGGATAAACAGCACTGTGGAGGTAACCGGCAACATCTTCAGTTTGGATAAACAACACTAGAGCCGTAGAATCAGCCGATTGCGAAGCACCTTCAGTTTGGATAAACAGCACTGCGTCGAGGCCGACTGATTATCTATCCAAGTCTCGGTCGAGAAGGATTTTCGAATCCTTATTGGCAGAGGTCATCTTATTAGCCTTCTCGGCAAAGTGAGGTGTTACAATTTACTAGGACTTGGCATATTGAACGCCGAGTTATTTTATGATTGGATACTCGCAAGTGGGATTTAGAGTTCGGCATTCTGACGGCCGAACTACATTCACGATCAAGACGTACGTCTGCTTCGAGTACTTTTGCCCATATACCTTGGTGTCGATTCGGCATGCTTATACTCTTACGAATATAATCACTGTGATCGAATCCGGCCTTGACGATTTGTGAACTTCGCAGAACTAGCAGCCTTGTCTTCAGGCTCTAGAACCCGAAGGCCGGGAATTGTTCCTTCCTCGGCCGCAGTTGCAAGATTAAGAAGTCATCAGCGCGCCCAACGCAACATCAGCAAATTTTACTCACCGGCCGCGTTCGGCCATCAAGTTGGCACGCCCCGCACACAACCTAAGGATGTAGTTAGCTCATAGATTACTCGGCCTGCGTGCCACATAGTCTTGGTAGTTTTTAGGGTTAACAGTGTGATAGTCATACACAGTTTGAAACTATCTTGCCATTTATTGTTTTCAACTATTGGATAATTTGTACAACTATTTGGTATTTGTTTATCATCATTCAACACTTTCATCATTAAGAAATTGGTGTTTTCATTCATTTGAATGACTAAATGATTTCCGATTGAAATGATTTTTTGTAGGGGTAATCTTTCAAATGAAAATTAAGAAATATAACGGTTCCAATTATGAAATTTGTACGGTCATAGATATGTTTTTCACAAGGGGGGAATGAGCTTATCCCCCAAGGGGGAATGCAAGTTTATGCAAAACAATAAATGTGAAAATTTGAATTCGATGAAGTTGGTTTCCCTTAGAAACTAAGCCTACAAAACCCTAGAGCAAGTTAGGAAGAAAATCTCTGCAGTCTGTACATTCCATGCTGCAGACTCTGGATCATTGACAAATGATTTTGTTTATTCTTCGTAGTAAATTTCTAAGCAATAGAATCAAAGATAACGTAAAAAAAAAAAAACAAAAAAAAAAAGAAGTGTCATTACTCCGCAGGAGTTGGCGTGGTTTCCAAATGTTGCTCACCCTCTGGTTCAGCTGTAGCCTCTGGTTTTGATGAGCCGGGAGTACCATTGGCAGTAACATCTTTGGCAGGTGAAACAGGTGCGCTTGCAGCTGCAGCTCCAGCTGCGGTTGGTGAATTAATTTTTCCATTCTTCGCATCCTTTGCTTCCTTTGCATCCTTTCCTCCTTCCTTGGCATCCTTTGCGTCCTTTCCTCCTTCCTTGGCATCCTTTGCGTCCTTTCCTCCTTCCTTGGCGTCCTTTGCGCCCTTTCCTCCCTTTGCATCTTTTGTATCATTTACATCCTTTGACTCCTTTCCATCTTTTTCTCCCTTTGCATCCTTACCATCTTTGGAAGGTGGGGGTGGCATCATGTGTGGCGGTGGGTTCTGTTTCAGCTTCAGGAAAATCTGCCTCATCCTTGAAAGATCAGTCGGTTTACCAGGTTTTGGGCCCTGGATGACAACAATTGAGGGCTTCTTGTCTGGATCCTTCTTCCCTCTCTTCTTCTCAATATTAGGAACCTCACGAGGAATCAGCTCCGCTATTGCCTTCCAGTAATGTTTGTCAGCTTCTTTGTGGAACTTCTCTTGGTTGGCCAGGTACAGCTGCACAGAAAGTCAAATTCACGTCTTAGATATGAAGCACTGATGGTGATCATAAAATGCATGTACAAGCTTATAAGGGAGAGGGAGGGAGGGAGGGAGGGAGGGAGGGTGAGAGAACTAGGATTACGGGAGAGGTAGAACAACATGATGGGTTTTAGAATTACTACCTTCTCCCTTTCTCTGTTGTGAGCTTTGTTAGTTTCACAATTGAGCTTCCGTTTCTCATAGAAGGCCCGCTTAAATTCTTCAGCTTCCTCGATAATCTGGTTCCGCATCTCCCTTTCCCTTTTTTCCTTTTCCTCCAGATGAATGATATTTAGTCTGCAAGTATTAACGCCAACAGGTCAAGTCAAAATATTTTCAATGACTTTATCAGTGCAAGGGAAAACATGTGATTTCTGAACTCATTTGTTTCAAATAATTATACAAAGCAAAACCAACAAGCTTTCACTGTGTCGTTTGGTTAACCATCTAACATGCAAAACCAATAATGCAAGACCCAGGATTTCACTATGTTGTCAGGCTCTCAGCCAACCATACAAGGAACTCCAATGTTGGTTTAACCATAAAGGTTGGAAAATCTACAGTAATGGGAGATCGCAATATAAAAAATTAGTACAAAATGTGCATAGCCTACGACAGTAGTACAATGGAATGTAATGTGGGAAAAGCTAGCCTTGGAACCCATATTCCCAAAAGAAGCAATATACCTAGGTAACATGGAACCCATTGGCAATTCAACATCTAGTTTCTATCCAGTGAACCAGAAGTGAATCTTAGGTTCCTCTTAAAGACTAGACAATGTCTCCACGGAATGTCATGGTCTGTTACTTGCCATTAGTTCCGATACCAAAGGTCGGAATCAGCTAACGAAAACAATTAAAAAAGGAAAGACGAATTCGCACATATGCAATGATCCAGTCAAGATCTAAGCTCATTTTGCAAGCAAATCAATCAAAGTTACCCCATTTCAAATTTACGCGCACAAAAACTCACAGTAAATACGACTTACCCTCATATCCCACCTACCAAATACAGGGACTAAGCTCAACCTCGTTAATTCAGACCCCAAACTATTAAGAACAAGATGTTATTTAAGCCCCTTAATCCCATGCATGCACAACATTATTAATCATAAAACAGCTTTTAAATCCAACTTAATCAAATAATTATGGATGGTTACATTTAAGCTCTGTTTTTGCAAGCAAACAACTTCCATTCAAAATCGGAATCTTTAATAATTATATGGTCAAATTAACAAATTAGGATCTGAGCTCACCGACGCCACTCACGGCGAGCAAAGCCTTCCTCCCGCATCTCCTCGGGCGGAGGCAGTACCGGCTCACTGGAGGCGAAAATGCCCCCGTCATCATCACCAATGCCGCCACCGCCACCCACGACGCCATTGTCCTCGGGCACCGCCGAATCAAAAGGTGACACGAATTCCGGGTTAGGGGTGGAAATGCCGAAGCCGTACACCTCGGGGGACTGCTGCTGCTGATCAATGTTGTTGTGGTCGTCGCCACCGGGGAGAACGATGTCGTCTTGGAAATCAGAGTGGAGGGGAGGGGGAGGGTCGACGGCGGCGGGGGAGAAGTCGTCGTGGTGGGCGGGAGGGTTGAACGACGAGTCGTAGTTATGGGAAGGAAGGCCGGGGTCGTGAGCCATGTAGGCATCGTCGTCGAAGGGCTGGCCGGCGGGGGAGTGGCTGTGGGGGTCGTGGGATTCGTCGTCGTTGGGGAAGGAGTCGAAGGACGACATGGTTCGGAGGGGAAACGGTCTTGTCGCAGAGTAATTGAGGCTATGGCCTTAAAGCTTGTTTTTGATCAAGTGAGATCGGCGTGTTCGGATCGAGAGAGAGTGCGTGGCAGTGAATGATCATTTAGTGTATGATCATATGAGAGTTTCTCTCCCTGTCGCTCGGAATTGCTACGTGTGTTGGAACCATAATTGTTGGTGCGATGGGAGCATTTGGAGTTGCTACGTGCATTTGTAGTTCGAATCCTCTGGCATTCATTTTTGCATGGGGATTGGGGACTCTTGTGACTTTCATGAAAATTTGACACCTATTCATTCACCTGACAAAACTTAATACTTGTTAAGTCTTCTGTTATCTACTATTTAATTAAAAAATTAAATGAGAAGCGATGCAAAACCAATCTAATGCGAGGTGTATTTTTCAATTTTTTGTTCTTTCTAATTTTTTGTCATTTTTCCTGCATACCTTGATATTTGAAAATTAGAATCCCGAAGCCACTAAATTTAGTGTAGATAATATATTTTCTTAAACAATTTCATAAAACATAATGTATCCTCCCAATAATTCCTCACTGGTAGTCTGGTAGGATGTATTAACTCGTGACAAATCAACCCATTAAGTTATCAGTGGATACTCATTAAAACTCGTTTAATTTAATATCATAATAATATAGAGATGAAATTGGTAGTGGTGATGATGTTATAAGGTGAAATCAAACTAAATAGGTTTTAATGGTACCCATTAAAAACTCAATGAGTTGATTTGCCACCTTTACTTTTGTCTCATCTTCATTACCTTTCCCATTTAAAAAGTAGCTCACGTCACTTAGAACTACGGTGTATTGATATTCCTCTTTACTAGTAAGTGAGAGGTCTTATGTTTGATTCTCGCCAAAAACGAATTTAAACTATATTATAGTTAATCCATTATGAAACTTAGTGTAACATTCCACATCGCCCAGGGGAGTGATCCTTAAATGTATATTCCCACCTCTTCCTAGCACGAGGCCTTTTGGGAGCTCATTGGCTTCGGGTTCCATAGGAACTCCGAAGTTAAGCGAGAAGGAGGCCAGAGCACTCCCAGGTTGGGTGACCCACTGAGAAGTTGCTCGTGAGTTCTCAAAAACAAAACCGTGAGGGAAGGGTAAGCCCAAAGCGGACAACATCGTGCTACTGTGGTGGAGCGGGCCCGGGAAGTGGTCGGCCCCAAGCCGGGATGTGACACTTAGACTACTCTTTTATATTTAGTATAAATAATATCGTTTGTTAAGACAAAAAAAAAAAAAAAAAAAAAGGAAGCTCACAAAATGACCACCATATTACCTCTCAAAGTCAAATTTAAAAAGAGCAACTTTGCCTTCCACCAAAAAACAAAAGAGCAACTCTGCCCAAACTCGGCAAACTAATAAAGTCACAAGTTGGCCTCACCAAAAAACAAAAGAGCAACTCTGCCCGAAAGATACAGTGTCTGGTTCGCGTTTATCTTTCCATCGTGGAGACGTGTAAGCAAACATACTCACACAATCCAGCTAAATCAATGCGAATTAAATAACAGTCGGCAAAACTAATTTGAAAAAAAAAAAAAGTTTAAAACGGTCAGAATTATTGGTAGCCACTAGTTCAGGCATGCAATGCTAACCAAGTAACCATGCAGACACTCAAGTGTCTCTACAGCCACAAGATATATCCTGGTGGCCCCCGCTCCACTCCAATAATTTGTTTTCTCTCTTCTTCTCCGTCAGTTCTTCCATTAATCTTGGGTGAAGGGTTTAGGGTTTTTCTTAAACATTCCAGAGGAGATAGAGGTGGAGGATACGTTGGAGATGAAAATTCAGTGCGATGTGTGTGAGAAGGCTCAGGCGACGGTGATTTGCTGCGCCGACGAGGCGGCGCTGTGCACCAAATGTGACGTGGAAGTACATGCAGCGAATAAGCTTGCAAGCAAGCACCAGAGGCTTCTCCTCCAGTGTCTCTCAAAGTCAAACAAACTCCCCAGATGCGACATATGCCAAGTAATTTATTTTCTTTCACTTAATTCCCCATTTTCTTCTGATTAAGCATATTCCAATCACCAATTTTGATTTACCTTGTTTTTGTTGGATTTTGTTTACTTTTCGAAATTCATCTGTTCATTCAAGTAATATATTCTCTCTCTGCTCAATTGTAGTAATTTTTTTTGCTAATATAAGTTTAATTAAATTGGTTAGAGCAGTCTGCTTCATCCTCTACACTTAAGTCCAAATCCTCATTCTTTTAGTTTAGATGAATTATCTGTAGATTATCGTTTGTAAAAAATTTGTCGTAACTTTACTTTTAAATGCAGATGTCTTAGGGTTTGAACCTCTGTCTAAGGCTTTGAACATTTTAATAGTGCTAGTAGTTTTGCCCAAACCAAGTGAAAACCAATAGAGGCCCAAGTACTGGATGTCAAGGTTTAATTAGTATACTGAGATGTCCAGTGTAGATGCATGCCTCGTGTGGTATTTAAAATTTTCAACGCGCTCCTCTCGTGTCACGTCGATTAATTACATTGAGCGACGTTGAACGCATGATTCAAAGTTGAGTCTGGCGTGTATGAATTGTCTGCTCTGATATTATGTTATAGTTGTAGCTCATCGGATATGCGAGTGAGGTTTCAATATCCATGTTAGCATCACTAAATGATCTGATGAGTTTGCCAAGTTCTCTTATATTGCCTCAAGTTTCAGTCTCGCGTTGTTTGTTTGTTTGTTTGTTTCTCTCATCTATCTTGTGATTTGCAGGACAAGGCAGCTTTTATATTCTGCGTCGAAGACAGAGCCCTCGTTTGTCAGGATTGCGACGAATCAATTCATTCTGCGAATTGCCGCTCTGCAAACCACCAGAGGTTCCTCGCCACTGGAATCCGAGTGGCATTGAGCTCCGGTTGTTCTAAGGACACTGAACCGAGTAGCTTGGAGCCACCCAGTAGTCACAGCTCACACAAGATCGTTTCAACAAAAGTCCCAACACCACAGCCTTCTGGTTTCTCATCCCCTTGGGGTGTTGATGACTTACTGCAATTATCCGATTTTGAATCTTCCGACAAGGTTAGAAATAACCCTCTATATATTTGCTTGTTATCTAGTTGTACACGCGTTGAGCGCAACACGTAAAGATGCTTACATTCTAAAAGATGATGTCATTTGCATTTTGTTTCATCTGTTCATATCCTTAAACAAATCTCTTGTCTATGCTCTCATCAGAAAGAGTCTTTTGAGTTTGGTGAGCTTGAATGGATAGCAGATATGGGTATTTTTGGCGTAGAGCAGTCTCCTCAGAAAGCGTTTGCAGCAGCTGAAGTTCCTCAGCTTCCACCGTCACAGGCAACCAATTTTACCTCCTATAGACCTGCCAAATCGAACAGTCCATACAAGAAGCCTAGAATCGAAATGCTGGAGGACGATGATGATCATTTTACTGTCCCTGATCTTGGCTGATTTTAAACGCATGTCAACTGGTTTCATGGTATTAGTTGATACGTTGAATTATATAATGTCCATACAAAGTACAAACTTGTATGTATTTATGTATGTATACAAGAATTTATAATGCGTTTTCGGGATTTACCGTTTTATTTGATACATCGGCATGTAATTTCGCCTACTCTGGCAGCAAGACCGTACTCTATAGAAACATGCCTGTTATTTTACTTCATGTCTGTTGAAAATAAAACTGTTGTGGATAATTGATATATACTCTTGCCTGCCTGCCTTGCATTACTTGCCAATCCTCCGGCCATCCCAAAGAAAGGGGTCAATTTGTTCCAAGTTCTTGGCAACATTCCCAGAGGATTGGATGACTTTCGACAGAACTCCTCCAAGCATCGGTGTAATCCGAAGCTTGATCTTCCTAAGCATGTCCACGACTCAAATCTGTTACCTTTTTGTCACAAAAGAACAACTTTTCTGTTGCTTCAATGCTCGATCTACAGGCTCACACTAGTAGTTACAAAATGTGCAGCAACAGGCTTAACCTCGAAAGTTATTCAGCGTAACGGTTCAAAACCCCCCTAGTAGTTACAAAATGTGCAGCAACAGGCTTAACCTCGAAAGTTATTCAGCGTAACAGTTCAAAACCCCCTTTAAGGGATAGGGCAATCGTCACTCCCCAACTCCGTCCTCGCTTAGTAAAAAGATGTTTGGCCTATCTCATAGATGGATATGATCATACGCTTGCTTTTTCCTGAGTGCTTGTTTGAATGCTATTATTTCAACAACTATAGATTTGGAGCCAATCAAGTATCACCACGCGTCAAACTGTGTCAGGCATAAGCCAGAAGAAATATTTCGCAGATTCCCTTCCGATGAGAACTAGACACGCGTCCCAAGTTTCGATTAACCCCTTCATGAAATTTTGATCCCTTTCTAGTCAGGCACATATCCTTCATCACCCAACAAGGACAGTCAAGAGCACGCGGCCCTTTACCACAGTGGTAGAAAATAGTTGAGCCCTTGCATGAGAGCGTGTGTTCGAACCCTGTTGGTGGCTAATCTAACTTCTAATCTAACAAAATCTATCGTTTGACAAGGAAAAAAAAAGGACAGACAAGGTAACTTCCAATGAAACTAAATGACAATAATTTTTCGGGGCACGAAAAGCAATCGGAATGGGGTTTCTCCCTCCAGTGACAAATTTTCAAGTCAGATTTACTGCTTTTGATTACAATTACTTGATAACCCCCAGCACTAAAAATACTCGAAAGAAATTTCTAAAAATTCTTAAATCTGGGAGCAAAAGTCGTGGACCGAAATTAATACAAAAAAAAACTGTATACAAGATTTCAGAAACTTCTATAAACAGGAACGGGTTCTAACTCGTACAGAATAAGCGGTTTTATATGAGCCAATTAACAGTAACGTTGCCAAGCCATGTAAACAAGGGGAACTGAGCCAAAGCAATAAAGAGCAACAGATAATGGTGCTTGCTTGAATCATAACTCCTCACCTCCGCAAAGAGAACTCTCTTCATAGTCTTCACCAAGAAGACTCCCATGCATATACATGTCCAAGGCATCAAAAAGTAGTACGAGTAGCTCAAGATAATCCGTCCAAGTACAGCCAAGCACAACCCGGTGAAAGCATACCCAGCATATGCCACCATGTCAAGCAATGGTGCCTCACCACCGCCCAAGGAAAGCAATGATACTTTCAGTAGTGCAACTTGCATAAACCAGCCAAGCAAGCCTTTGATAAACAACCAGTTCAGAGCTTCAGGGCTAAACCTGGCAGGCAGTAAACAACAAACAATTTTAAGATATCATGAGTGCCAAGATATATACGAGTTCTGATGTTAACAGATTGAAATGCTAAAAACATAAATAAACACAACGAAAACAAAGCCACTTAAAGAAAATCTCAAATGGAACCATGATGCAGTTCAGGAAGCTCTGAGGTTCCGAACAATCAACAATACAGATAAAATTACAAATATAAAAAAGAAGGAAAAAAAAGACTGGTAAAAAATCTTGAGGTTGAGAAAATGCTCCAATAGCTAATTGTTTCACATTGCTGTCCAAGTGGAGATTAATTTTTTCTCTTCAAAAGTCCAACACCTAGAAGACTCCCAAATCTAAATTCATTTGCTACAGCAACAAAGAAACAAAACAAAAACAAAAACAAAGGAACGAGAAGGAAACTAAATCATTAACAGGAGGTCTTGCTTTCTCTAACACAACAGCTATAGTTGCCCACAGGTTACCAGTAAAAGAACGGTATGGTCTGCTAAAAGAGTGATTTGTCTCATCAGCAGCATATGTTTTGGTCATATATTGAAAGTCACAGGCATAATCATGAAAATCAGTGTTAATCTGAGCACCATTATGGATGATATATTGAAAGTCCTTCTCTTGCTTTTAAGCCTTGAGAAACTAAAAGGCAACGTGTTCAGAGTTTTACCTTTCACCGTTGACCTAAATTATTTTCGAGTTGTATTGTACCAAGCCCACAAAACAATTAACAGAGAGATAGTTTATTGTTATCTACTTTTACCATTTTGTTCGGCCTCCCATAACCTATTTAAGAGGTTAAAACAATTGTACTACAGTTATCATACCTGGATATTGAACTGAGATGGAGGAAGACCATGAACAAGGGAAAAACTAAATGCAGCTAGACTATAAAACAATGAAACAAAACGACCACATGTGTTCCATACCAAATAGGACCTTTTTCCAAACTTTGACAAAAGTAGAAAACTAATAGTAGGATACAGAATTGCAAATAGAGGAAATAACGGCAAACGAAATGAATGCATAACTCACTTCTACAGTGAAAAGAAGAGAAAACTGCATAGAGTACATCTAGGATTCATAAACTTACTTTCCCTGAAGACCCAATGAGAAGCCAGCCAGAACCACATAGGTACCAAATGCCATAAACGGAATGTATAGGTCTGGTGCGTTGATATCATAGATTGGGGGTTTATAAGAAAGCCTGCCTCCTACTGGCTCAGTTATTCTGGTCCAATGGCCCTGAAATAAAAGAGGGCAGGAGGAATGAGTAAGTTCTGTAGCAGGATAATTTGATTCCACAAGAAACAATTCAAATGGTAGCTCTTACCCTGTGGAGAAATGGAAATAGAACAACCTTCAATTTGTTCCTCACATACTGGTCATTCACTTGGAAGTAGTATTGCGGATCAGAGAAATACCTACTGATCTGCTCATTCCAACAGAAACGGTCAATATTTAACTTGATTACCTTGAATTAAGTACGAACTTAAGAGCCATTGCTAACATCCAAAAAGTACTAGAAATTAAAAACGCAAATCTAGTCACTTGAAGACAATCATAATAGGCGATTACCGTGTTCAAAGCAGTTGACAATATAGTTTACATGAGTCAGATATCAATGCAAAATGTTTTAGGTAGCATAATAGTATAGAGGCATTCTATCGAATACTAGTACATATAGCAGCATCTCAAACAAAATTCCAAACTTATGCATCGGGCCATTATGTACAAATACAATACAGATCGATATAACTAACAGATCCTCAACCTTTTACCCAATAAAGAGCATCACGAGATTTAAGCAAAATCATAACAAATTAAAAATATTCTAAATTTATAATAATTTATAAACCCTAGGGGCAAAACTGATTCACAAAAATCAAAACTGGATTCAGAAATTTTACAATTTGATTCTAAATTCTTCATATTTCATAGTTAACAAATATCATAATAGTGGATTCTGGCTACTTACATTGCTTTGTACATACTCCGAGCTTGATCCTAAAATCTTTTCTCCATATGCACCCAATCCACCACGGATAAGTCCTGAACTAGCACCGTACAACGTATTCCCAAACGGATTCGGCTGCGGAGGTGCCGTCGGCATTCCCACCCCAGGCTGGCTTCCCACATTGTTGTACATTTCTGCAGTTAAACACACACGCAAAAGGGGGAAAATATAAAAATCACTGGAGATGATTAATCTCTATTGAAATTAATCGACGACGTTGCTAATTCTCAATACTGCTAGGTACTTGTATAATACCGCTAATTAGCACAAGATCTGTATAACACCTGTATCTGGATTCTGGAGGTTGAGGTGGAGGGAGGAGGCGGGGGCGCGCTAGACCGAGAGAAAGAGACTGAGGAGGAGAGGGGATTCGCGGGTGGCTGACGACGGATGAGATGGGAGGCTGGAGGTTGAGGCGGCGTCGATTTCTGCCGCGGATTGGCAGCGACCGCGTCGGATTTGAGAAATTTTGGAAAGTCTGTAGCTCAGGCGATCTCTCTCAGTTTTATTTATTTAAATTTTTTTTTTTTTTTTAGTGTCTAAACTTTCAAAAAAATAAAAAATAAAAAAGCTTTCATCATTCGGCCAATAGGGAACTACCATGTGGCAATGATACTGTGAAGAGCTTATAGCATACAAGAAATTGGCTTGGGTTCACCACCCCTCAGGCCTAGGCCGGCCCGACCCAATTTACAAGCCTGTAAGAATCCCCAACAATTGGAGCACCACCCACCTTTAACGTACAATTTCTCATTACAAATTCTAATTGAAATTGCTTTAGCTTCCCTTTGTTCACTAATCGTGTGATTTGTGAAAATTAAATCTAGGGATTAATGATGTAATATAAATGATAATGTGATGTTTCTGTAGTGGATCTATCATGATTGTTGGAACCAAAATCTTGCAAGACAAGACGTTCTGCCCTCATCCGAATAAACATGAAGATTGACGAGGCAATGAATGGGAGAGCATTTGGGGATGCGGTTGAATGCGTGTTGGATTGCCCATTAGGGGTGTATTGCATATGGAGTTTGATAGACTTTGCTTCACATCCCGGCCCGGGGACGGATCACTTCCTGGGCCCGCTCCACCACCGTAGCACGATATTTTCCGCTTTGGGCCCTAACCACGCCCTCACGGTTTTGTTTCTAGGAACTCACGAGCAACTTCCCCATGAGTCACCCATCTTGGGAGTGCTCTAGCCCCCTTCTCGCTTAACTTCGGAGTTCCTACGGAACCCGAAGCCAGTGAGCTCCCAAAAGGCCTCGTGCTAATTGGAGGTGGGAATGTACATATAAGGCTCACAAGATCCACTCCCCTGGGAGATGTGGGATCTCACAATCCACCCCCCATATGGGCCCGACGTCCTCGTCGACACACTCGCGGACAGGGTTAGGCTTTAATACCAATCTAACATGCCCCAACCCTGATGTTCTCGAGATATAGGGATGGTCACGTACTGGCCGACACCCAAGGGGTGACGAAAGCCATTTCATTTAAGCGAAAGCGAATAAACATACTAAACAGGCACATAGGGACGAATAACACCAAACTAAGTTCAATAGCTAAATATTAAACATTAGGATAGTGCACAATATGTACAGAGCATACGTCTAACACAGAGAACAAACGGAAATTAATATAGGAAAGTGCTATTACAATAGGTGCCAAGCAGAGAAGATATAGCACGAAATCACTGGTAGGGGAAAGCCTCGTAGCTCAGATCGTAATCCTCGTTCTGTGGTCCTGAAGGGGCGCAAAACAAACATGAGTGGACCAATTTGATATACCTATAATAAAACAGTTATCAACGTACTAACCCCCAGGTTTTATGAAAACACATATATATCATGATAAACATAGGTTTTCCGAAACCTAGCATGTCGTGCAATGTCTCAAATCATAACTCATATATAATAATCTCTAGTGAATGTCCAATATAACTCTCCAGGCCCCATGCCAGCTCCCCGTCCCTGAGCAGACAATCAGAGGAAAATACACTACAGGCCCCTTGCCGGCTCCCCGTCCCTGGTCTTAAATGCCAGAGGAAACACCCTCCAGGCCCTATGCCAACACCAAACCGTCGCCCGGGACGGACCGGAATCCATCCCTACGTCCCGTAGTGGAAAAGACCACTAGGTAAGTACAAAACCGTTGAACATACGTACATTTGAAAGACATCTTCATAGTATAAAGTCATCCATCATCTATACTATAAAGAAGTGTTTGAAACGTATTCTAAATATCATATCATCATCCATCAGATATTCTACAAGAATACGGGTTATAGGAAAAATAGTAATAATTCAAAATAACCTCAATAGGCACGATATCTCATAAAGCATTTCATAGAACATAATCATAAAATCATTCCTTTCATGTGTGCAGTTATACTATAAAACATGCATTTTAGAAGGGATCCACTCATAGTACTTCACCATCGAAAGCTGCGTAGACTAGCGAAGATAGAAACGCCACAACAATTGCCCCTAAGCATATAAAGGGGTACATTTAGTAAACTCTAATCAAACAACTTAATTTGGGAAAACAGACTTTAGAAACGGGTCTAGAACGTCGAAATTAGCCTAGGAGAGGTCTCAGACAAAAACCCGAAAAGTCAACCCGAAAGTCAAAGTCAACGGTTAAGGTCAACGGTCAACGTTGATCGGGTCAGACGGGTCCAAGTCGGATCAAGTCAAACGGGTCAGCAGGTCTGGGCTTTAGGGTTGGACCGGGTTTAGGGAAATGGGGAAATGGGCTGGAAGCCCTAGTTCTAAACTGCCCGAAGGCCTTTAGCCTAAGGGTTTTGGGTCACGGGCCTAAGGCCCAAAATTAACACGGCCCGAGGGCCTTTGGGTTTTAAAACAAATAAATAAAATTAAAAAGGAAGCGGGCTAGGGTATTGGGTTTAAGCAAAATGGGCTTAAGGCCAGTGGGTTATGGGAGACGACCTCAAGGGCCTTGGCTGGACGGAGATGAACGCCGGAGCTTCTACAGCTCCGGCCGACTACAAACGAAGGTCCTAGACTCCGATCTAGGTATCAAACGAAAGCACAAGATGAGAGGAGTGCGTTTATACCTTTGGTTCGCCGTGGAACGGCCCGTGGTGGTCGGAAAACCTCTCGACACCCACGGCCTCGCCGGAGATGGGTGTGTCTATTCCCGAGTCGATTTCGTCCTAAAAACCTTGTAAAAACATGATATACCACTCATCATTCACATCCCAATAACATCTAAACTGAAAGAGGGAATAATCGAGACTTACCTAGTCGGAGAAAGCAAAGAAACCTGTCAGAGAACTGGGTTTGGATGCCTCGATCTGCCTGGGTTTTTCCCTGGGCTCTGCCGAGTCGCACACGGAGAGAGAGAGAGAGAGAGAGAGAGAGAGAGAGAGAGAGAGAGAGAGAGAAAAAGAGAGAGAGAGAGAGAGAGAAAGATAAAGAGAAAGAAAGAGAGAAAGAGATGATGATGATGCCTGAAAGAGGATGTGGGTTAGGGTGTTCACGGCGAAGGGAAAATGGAGGGATGAGAGAAAGAGACAGAGTGCAGAGAAAGAGAAGGGAAATGGGGGTCATGGGGTAGGGGATAGAAGGGAGAGAGATGAGGATTGTTGGGATGCTGCCACGTGGTAGCTTGAGAGAGTTTAGGAATCTGGATGAAAGGTCCAGATTTTGTCAAAATAGAGGACCAAAATGAAATTTTCAGAAAACTTTAGGGAAATATTGGATTAAATAGATAATTGGGGGTTGGGGTGTTACACTTTGCTTGACTTCAAATCTAAGTGTATTCAATATAAAGTTTTAAGAAGTCAACAAAAATCACTGGTATTGAATAAAAATTTATATGACTTCTAAAATGGTTATGAAAATCTTGTGGTATTCAGTCATGACTTTTTGTGAGTCTATAAAAGTCCAGGTGTACTCATAGTTTCATCTATTTTAAAGGATTTTGAAAAGTCATGGATTTTGATGGACTTTAAGTGTTTTTATGATAAGTTTTTTGTCATAGCAAATTCAACATCTCCCCTTAAGATTTTGATAGATTTCATATTTTTTATACTCCACCACCCACCATAATGGGTAGTGAGAAAAATCATCAGTAAAAAGCACATAATACCAAACCTAATAACCAAAGTAACTGGATGCATCCACACATCAGAATGAACAATATAAAATAAGGAAGAAGAACGATTAGTCTTAGAATGAAACAGAAGTTGAGTAGACTTGTAGTCCAAACCCTATAGCCTTCTAAGAATCCTACACCAATTACAATTGGAAATTGCATTGCTACATTTCTATAATACTAGGGTCATTTCATTCATTATGAACTTAAAAGTGCAAGATCAATTAGTGAGGTCATAAAAGCTTCATACAATGAATGATCGGCAATTTTATTTGTGCTTTTAGCAAGTAGGCAACACATATCCAAGCTAAATGTTTCAATCTGGTTCAATTCATATGTTACTATAAGAAACAAGTCTTCCTGAAGGAAATGTGTGAAACCCCACCCCCATTTTTAAAAAATTGTTTGTGTTGTAAAATTGACGGTGTGTGCAGTGGAATAAATAAAACGAGACACAAAATTTACGAGGTTCCTCTAAAGTCGGTGTGACTGGAGTACGTTCTCGGAGCAGCAGTAGTGCTTTTATTTATAATCTGGAGTAATAGAAATACATGGATAACTCTATCTATTCTCCCCCTATTCTTCTTTTCTCTTTTCTCTCCTCTCTACTTTCTTCCGTGAACCTTGTGGCTTCTATGTTGGTGTGTATGTGTTATTTCCCATTTCTCTTCTATTTAAAAGAGAAGCATGATCAAAGCATCTGCATCTTTTTGTAGTGGAACAAAATGGTGGAGGACAGCTATTATTCCACATATAGTTGAGTGGACATCCACTTACTTTACAACACTCCCCATTGGATGGCCACAAGTCTTTGATTGACTCGTTAAAATCTTGATCTATTTTGGATATTCCTCCTAATAAGTAGTAACACATCTGTTGTACTTGTTGACTTTCCACAGGCTTTTTCTTGAACTAGGTTGGAGGACCTTCTGCTAGACTTGCTCCAAAGGTCTGAATTTACTCCTTTTATCTGGATCGAAATTTGATTCAAGAGTGGTGGACACTTGATCTTGAATTGGACTTGTGATTCCTTCAAGGGCCGTCGAGGCTTGATCTTGAATGAAATTGGACCATAAGGAGCTTCATGTGGCAAGTGATCTTCGGCTTTGTCGGGGATGAATTGGCATGTGTTTTGTTGTGCTTATCTCCACATGCTTCAATGTATCATTTTCACTTGCCTTATCTGTTCCCCTTGTAGAAGTGGTATTTTCCCTAGTTTTTCCCCATGCAGGTTTGACATATTCTCTTGTGGTATTTGTCCTCTGATGCAGGAGTGGAATGCAAACCTTGCATTTGAATGGTCCTTCAGAACATCACTTCTCAGCGACTCATCATCCTTGGCAGCTATCATCATATCAACAGTTGAAAATGAGTACTCAAGAACGATGCTAGGTAAGCATTCAGGGAAGGGTTCCAAACAATCAGTTCCAGATCGGAAGGTTGATTCCAAGTGCTGGCTGATTGCTCTCTTTCTCCTTGTCATGCAAGTGAGAACAAGGACAAAGAAAAGGGTAGGGAAAAAGCATGATGTAAGATAATCTTGTTTTCAACCCTGATGATATGAGATACTCTTGCTCTGGTGTGACTTGTTTGAAAAGGTATTCTCGGATAAGAAGAAAACTGAGTATTTCGAGGTGCTTTGTTGAAGCTGCATTCTCGGAGAGGAAAAAGAGTTAGATATTTTGTAGGTCTGCCTTGTTATGGAAGGTAGAGGTCGACATATATAGGGATTTCCCAATAGCAGGTAATGGTGTTGTGCCTTTACTCTTGTCAGCAACTGTGGCATAATTAGAACAGTAAGATTCACGCGTTTTCAACTTTACCAGAGATCTTTGACAAAGTTGCACGTGATATCCAAAAAGCTGAGATTGCGTCTGAGAAATGTTGACAGACATCATGCAGGGAAATCCAGCTTTTGAAATTCGAAAATCGGTGTCTCTTCGATTTTTGAACAAGTGACCATGTTGCATCTTCTTTTATAGAGATATCAATTTTGTTCAGATACACTCAGAAAGTTGTTGCCTGCAGAAATTTCCCCTTCTTGCACTTCTGAGATTTTATCTGACCTTTTTTTTCTTTATCATTTTTGAAAATGGCTTGCCCATTTAACATTTGCTTAGATTTGAGTCTTAGGACTAATACAGACGATCCGCGTCAGGATAATATATGGCGCCCTTCTTATCTTCTAATGGTCCTCTTACAGTTGGAGATTCTGTGATGAAGAATAACATAACCGCTACAGTGGTAGCAAGGAATCTTCTCACTCCAAATGATAACAAAATCCTTTCAAACCGATCTGATAAGTATGTCGTTCAAGACTCCTTGGCTCTCAGTATTCAATGTGCGGGCTCTGTATCCAATATGGGACAGCGCCTATTTGCTCGAACTCGCCAAGTTGAATCATTGATAGCTGAGGTGACAAGTTTTAAACAAGATGTTAGAGGGCTCAAGCACGAGAATAGAGTGTTGCACGTGCTTGCAAATAATTACTCGACGAGCATGAAAAGAAAGCTCGACCAGCTACTGGAATCCGAAGGTCGGACTCAAAATGACAATCAGGGGTTCGAGTCTTTATTCCAAAGACACTCATTGTCTCAGCCATCTGGAGTTCCACCAAGTATTAAGGCTCCAAATAATCAACCTATGATGTCTCTTCTTTCTAGAGTTTCGCCAAGTACTGTGGCATCTCATGATCAATCCAGTGCCTCCCCCTTCTGAGGTTCTGCCAAGTACATTGGCTTCACATAAGCAACCTTAGTGAAGGCTCCCTTCTATTTTTTTCGTAATTGTAACTCATGTGTATGCACATGTCTGTAATTTCCTGGAGATATCAATAAATACGCTTCATTTCATTCAGTGTATAATGCCAAAATACAATAAAGCATATACTTCACTAAGATGTGGTACTTCTGGACCAAATATCAATTTATCTTTACCCTCTCGAAGATAAATGATCGTTCTTAGTGTCTAAATCATTTGAGTATTCAACTCATAATCTTCAATCCATATGATTCTTTAATATCATAAACATCATGGATAATATTCGTGCTGGTGTGTTGTTCGATCTGCAGTTCGAGACAATATTTCTCTCAACACTTTATAAACTTTCTAGACTCTTCAGGAGTTCCATTCTAATATCATCAACTCTTCAGGAGTTCTAATTTAATGTCATTGACTCTTGCAAGAGATTTTAGTATGTTGCAATAATATCATAATGATAGTACTCACTAAGGCAATTATACCATCCATTGGTATTGAGTACATAATTTACGCTTTATCCTTCAGGGGCTTACTTCAAGCAATTTGAATCCTTCAAGGATTTTCTACACTTCATGACACATTTTCATTTGGAATTTATACAGAGCAACTTGCTTCCATGTATACTTGAGGGATTTACTTATGGAGATATGATGTGGGTGACTCATAACCCTTTGTATATAATTCTCCATTCATATGAACTCGTTTACAAGAGTATAATTTCAGGTTTCAATCAGTAACCTTGTGTCATATCATGTGAGTGTATTTCACTATATTACAAATGCCCATATATAACCTCCTTGGTTCAACATCTTTTGGCTATTTGTATTGTATTCAAGTATTTAGGTCCATTTTTCCACGTTCTTACAAAATTGTAATGGAATTGCCTTTCTCCATTTTGGCCAATAATTTTTGTTTTCGTTGATGAAAAAGAACGGGACTCAATATCAACACAGCTCATTGATGAATTTAGTAGATACTTGTAAAAACCAAAATTACCATTGGTTATCATTAATCTGCAATCCTATATTCTCATGTGCATGTGCATGCGCATGCATAAAAGTTTTTCATTTCTTTGGATATCCATTACCTCTTCAAGGGCATTACGTTATCTCTTCCAGGATAGTCATAATTTAGAGAATGCGGATCATAACCTCTTCTTGAGCGTTATAGAGCTGGGATTTTAAACTCCACTTCTGGGAGCTGAGTCATTGGAACCTATACGTCTATCATGCTTCATGCATGAGACATCAAAATTCTCATATTCGTGGATTGTCCTTTCTGGGACGTGTATCCATACGGCGACTGTCATACTTTCGACATGTCGACAATTATGCTTTGGGAATGCAATAGTTCAGTAGTGCCATATTATTCTTCTTTCAAATGACTGAACTTTTTGAGTTTGAGGGTCTATCACACTTCAGGCGTGCAACAGATAAATCATTTGCTGCCACATTATTTTGTCCAATAGGGACATCAATTCTTGTAGGCACATTTGCAGCAAATATATGTGATTTCATCACTTGTATGTGATTTCATCACTTTCGTTGCATCATTCAATTATTCTCACTTCGTTTTCACATTGATTTCTTTGTGAATCAAAATAAGACAAATTCTCTTCGTTCTTCTGGAACGGTCTTTTCTCATCATTATTCTAGAATGATATTTTCTCATCGTTCTTCTGGAACGATGTTATTTTCTCACCTTAATGGCGAGAAAACTGTCTTATAGTCCGCAAACCACGTGGTAAACATATCCCCAATCAAGGGTTCCAAATGTTGAATGATAGATGGTGAATCAAATTCAACATAAATTCCCAGTTTACCTTCAGGCCTCGTTTTTGTACGTTGTGGCATTGCAATAGGCACATAGATAACATAGCCAAAAACTCGTAAATGTGTAATGTTTGGCTGATGCCCAAACACGAGTTGTACTGAGAAATATTGATACTTGGTAACTGGTCTCAACCAAACTTAATAGTGAATTACGTAAAATGGCATGTCCACATGTAGAAAACTTGCAATTTCGTTTTCATGAGCAGAGTGCGGGTAATCAATTTCATCCGCTTAATAAATGCTTCTGCTAAACATTTTGAGTACAGACATGAGGAACATGGTGTTCAACATCAATGCCCAATAACATGCAATAATCATCAAAACTTTGAGATGTAAACTCTCCAGCAGTTATGCCTGGATTATATCATCATTTACATAAATCAAGGAACTTCTGGTCCTTATTTAATGGTCCGTGGACTGAGACTTTTATGTCCTTTATTACAATTAAGTTGTGGCACTTCGGCTCTTCAAACTTAAGGTACTCATCAATGAACTTCATGTCCGATCTTTAGGATCTAGGGACTTCATGCCTGATCTTTTTGCATGATAGAACTTCGGGTCCAATCATTTTTATATGATGAGGATCAAGAAACTTCAAGTTTTGATCTGATCAAGGAACTTCGGGTCTAGTATGTACTCATCGTAACAAAAAGAAGTACAATAAAGCTTGTGACAAGGGCTTTGATTCAGCACCATTCACATAAATATCAAAGTTTTAAAGCAAAGGGTAATAATTCTACACACTGTAAATAAATTGCTTTAAATAAATAGAACTTGTGACATAGGCTTTAATCTAACACCATTCACATAAATATGCCAAAACAGAAAATGCAATGATTATGTCCCCATCTTTTGCTTTTTCTTTTTTCTTGTTCTGCCACTTTCTTTTATTTGATTCCTTTTATTTTTATTATTTCACAGTTCTTAATCATTTTAGTTACTCAAGAAATAATAGTAACAATAAGTTCCAATTGGTGTTCCTCCTCCGTGAGTTTCGAAAAAATCAAAACGGTTCCCATAAGTTTTGGAGTCAAGAGTGTCTGCAACGTATGAGAAGATCAAACCATTAGATTTAGTTCAAATTTTAGTATGATATGGATAAGAGGATACCAAACAACTTTCGTGAAGAAACAATTTTGATCTGAGCTACCGAAATGGAGTTTTGGTACTCATAAGGTGCCTGTCCAATTTTCTGCGGAAATTGGAAACTGATTTGGTATTTCAGGCATCTGCGATGATCGCACCGTTGGAATTTTCTGAAAATTTGATATGTTGTAGGTACTGGGTGGACGAACAACTTTGAAGAAGAAAGTATTTCAATTCGAGGTCTGCAAGTTGGAGTTCCGAGGCTGTTTTCATGGCTGTCAGATTCTCTACGAATTTTGAGTCTGTACTCCTTTGCTTCTGCAAATGATGACATACAGTCATACAACAACATATATATATATATATATATATATATATATATATATATATATATTTACTTCAAGAAAATCAGTAGTACAAAGATTTTAAGATGAAATGAAAAGATTTTCTTATCTGTGAGATTTCAGGTAACATAGGTGAACATGATTTGTGGTGTTGTGCTTTCCATTGACACGAGAGTTTCTCGTGCTGATAACGTGTTGTAAAATCGACGGTGTGTGCAATGGAATAAATAAAACGAGACACAAAATTTACAAGGTTCCTCTACAGTCGGTGTGACTGAAGTACGTCCTCGAAGCAGCAGTAGTGCTTTTATTTATAATCTGGAGTAATAGAAATACATGGATAACTCTCTCTATTCTCCCCCTTTTCTTCCTCTCTCGTTTCTCTCATCTCTATTTTCTTTCGTGAACCTTGTGGCTTCTATGTTGGTATGTATGTGTTCCTTCCCATTTCTCTTCTATTTAAAAGAGAAGCATGATCAAAGCATCTGCATCTTTTTGAAGTGGAACAAAATGGTGGAGGACAGCTATTATTCCATATATAGTTGAGTGGACATCCACTTACTTTACAACAGTTTGGGATCTTTTTCTTTTAAAATGGTTTTTGGTTCTTACTTGGTGAGCCCAATGGGCCCACCCCTTGATTTGTGTCCCCCGGCCTCAATCTCTCTTCTCCTCTCCCTTTCCCGTGCTCCTTCTCTCTCTGTTCTTCTCCTTCTCCGTGCCACACCCATAACTCATATCCTATAATCATCATCAAATCACAATTTCGACATCACCATCGTCCTTATCTCGTCACTACGAACTCAACCATAGGCTTGGCATCGTGGAAGTCGAACCATGAGGCCCCGTACATGAACTCCGACGCAGACCCCCCATTTCGAAGCAATTTCTGGCCAAACAACGGTGAGTTGGCCATCATGCAGGTATCAATCTCTTCGTCTCCCTAAGTACTACGACTTTCCTTTTTGTTTCACCCAGTTTCGTTGAGTATTGAAGAAGTTATATCCATTTGAATCTTACCCAGTTTCCAGCAACCTCCGAGGCTTTCAAGGCATTTTTCAGCCAAACCACAGCAAGTTAGATGTCGTACGAGGTACCATTCTCTTCGTCTCTTCGATAACTACGATTTTTGTTTTTGAATCACTTGATTTCATTAAGTATTGACAAAGTTATGGACGTTTAAAGTTTGCCCAACTTTCCGGCCGATTTCCGGCCCTCTCTTTCTATTGGGTCCGGCAACCCATGTTTTGAACTCAGGTCGGGCTTTCAAGCCCAAATCCTTTTGAACCAGGCCCTTTAGGCCATGCCAAACCTAGGGCTTTAGGCTCGTTGTTTTAAACCCCAACCCTTTAGTGCTAAGCCCAAACCCAAATCCCTTAATACCTAAACCAAAACCCTTTATTTATTTTGTTTTATTTTATTTCCTTAAAAACCCAAAAGGCCTTTGGGCCATTTAATCTTTAGGGCTTTAGGCCCGTGCCCTCTAAACCCCAAAAACATTAGGGCCCTTCGGCCCAAACCCTCCAGCCCGTATGATACCAAGCCCAAACCTGGTGGAATATTCAGTTGTTGACTTTTGTTGACTTTTTGAAAATTTACCCGAGACCCTTCTTAGGGCAATTTGACGTCCTAAATTCGTTTTTGACGTATGTTTTCCCAAATTCAATTGTTATAATATAGTTTTATTAATTGTACCCTTTATGTGCTTAGGGGTAATTATTTGTGGCATTTCCGTCTTCGTTAGTTTGCGTGGCTCTTCAGCAGCGGAGTATCTGTGAGTGGACCCCTTCTAAAATGCATGTTTAGAAATGCATACATGAAAAACATGATTTATTTAATACGTTTGTAAAACGTTTTATGAGATAACATGCTTACTGAGGCTAGTTTGAATTATACTATTTTTCCTAAAACCCATGTTCTTATAGAATATTTGATGGATGACGATATGATATTTAGAACATGTTTTCGAACACTTATTTATAGTATAGATGATCAATGACTTTATACAATGAAGTTGATTTTGAGATGTGTATATATATATATATATATATATATATATGTGTTCACTGGTTTTGTGCGTATCTAGTGGTCACTGTTCTGCCTGTTTGGCAATGTTATTGATATTGGCTTCGAGCCGGGCGTAGGTTGGGCCTGTTTGGCAATGATGATTATATTGGCTTCGAGCCGGGCATAGGTTGGGCCTGTTTGGCAACGATGATTATATTAGCTTCGAGCCGCGCGTAGGTTAGGCCTGTTTGGCAATGTTATTGATATTGGCTTCGTGCCGGGCGTAGGTTGGGTCTGTTTGGCAAATGAAGAGTTCTGTTTCAACAAATGTTGATATTGATACCACTAGCAGCACACTATATACGATACGTTTTATGAAAGGTTTTATGGCATGTTAGGGTTTCAGAAAAACTATTATTATATTATGCTTTTGAGTTTTCATAAAACCTGGGGATTAATACATTGATAATATATATATACACACACCTAACATTCGTGTCGTGTTTTCCGTGTTCGTGTCATACTCGATATCTTAACGGGTCTTGTCGTGTAACACTCATTAAAATAAACGGGTAAAATGACCTGACCCGATAATATTAACAGGTAATATGACTCGACCTGTTACCCGTTAAGGAAAATATATTTTAAACCAATAAATAATCAAATGAAAAACATAATACTAATTAAGTATATACATACCATATTGTCACATCCAAAACAAAAAAACGCATTTTTCTTTTAAGTATATTTTTGCTTACCTAAATTGATCAAATGGTAAAATTGGAAAATATTGGAATAGAGAAGGGGTTTTTTCTTCCAAAAAAGTTCTAATAATATAAGTGAAATAGAATCTAACGGTACAAATTTACTCTCATTTATCTTACAGCTGTTATTTAAGTAAAGTCTTTAATAGTTTTTTAATTAATGTAAAAGTGTAAAAAATGTGACAGCCCGTCCCTAATTTTAAGAGTTTTTAAAGTTTTAATAAAGGATTTTACAAAAATGCCCTTTGAGGCACGCGCATTGTTCGAGATTAATCGTTGTGTCGTGCCATCTAAGATTTGTTTTCTTGACATATCCTCGTAGTACTCGTCGCTACGGACGCGTAGGCGCAAGCGGTTCGTGATTTGGAATTATATCGAAGAAGATATTAAAGTTTGAAGTTTGGGCATTTTAGGAATTATAATAATAAAATATGGAATTTCTTTTATGAAAATGGACGGCCCAGATTTAATGAAGAAATTAATGGATGGCTGGGATTGGAAGAAATGAGTTTTTGTGTGTGTGTGACTGGCGGAAGAAGAAGAAAGAAGAAGTGGATTGGGCAAAACTGCCCAACCAGAGGAAGAAGAAGAGAGCTTCGGGAGAGAAAGGAGAGAGCTGGCGAATGGGGAGAGGAGAGAGGAAGAAGCCCAGCCAATCGGAACAGGGAAAGAAGGAAAGGAAGGAGAGTGTGGCGCGGGGGATCGGCCGGATCCCCTTGACCCGTTTTTGGACCCGGTCGGCACCCGTGTCCATTTTCGACGATTTCTACCCGTTTTTCCGGTGAATTTCTTCAAGAAACCTCATGGGAGACACTCTAGGACCCTTCCTCTATCCATTCCATCTCAAATTTGGAGAGAATGGGTCTTGAAAATTGGAAGAAACCGTGCAAAACGGGGCGCACGGGTTGGGTCCCTTTCCGTCAAGATGTGAAGCAATTTCTTCCAACTACCACCACCCATGGCATCCTCTTAAGGCCTAGAACAAAGCCCAAGCATTAGTTGGAGCATCGAAGTGGTTTTGGAGGTCGAATTGAAAACACCCATTTCTAGGGTTCTTCACGGTTTTGGCAAAATTGGAGCCTTTCCAGGACGAATTGGCCTTGGTCACAGGTATGAAAGTTGTTCTACTATTTGAGATCTTCAATTCTACAAATTTTGGTAATTTTTGGATAAAGTTGAATTTTCCGGCGAGCCGGGGCGGCCGACCGCCACCCACGGCGGCGCGTGGCCAGTGGGCCGCCAATGTTATTTTTAACCTATATTGGATGTCCTGAGTTCAGTTTTGATAGTGGCTTAACGTTTGATGATCATTCGAACCTAAATTCGTTACGATGCTTGGTTAGGCCAATAGATGAATCGACGATCCAACCGTCGGATCGTCACCAAACTTTGATACGTTGTAATACGTAATATTTGAGGATTATAGGAACTTACAGATCGAGAATCCGATTACGGATCTCCCAAAATTGGAGTTGTAAGTTCATAAAATATAATGTTAACCGTCACTTAGTTTTGGCAATTGACGGAGATCCGACCGTTGGATGGTAATGAAATTTTAGGATGTTGTTCTAGAGATTTTTGTGGACCTCTGGAAGTTACGGATTGGAAATCTGAGTTGCAGATCTTCCGGATCGAACTACATAGTGACGTGTTTTGTATAAGTTTATATTCTATCGATATGATTCTGAGGCATGATTTGATGATTGTTCTAGGCGCCGATCGTCATGACGCCTTGATGGGTTGTGCTAGGGAGTTGTAGGGCGAACTCCAGGTGAGTGGGCAGTTATTTTCCATATATACCTATATAAATGAATTTTGCCCAGAAAATCAGTTTAAATGAAATGTGTTATGAATGCGATATGAAATGCCATGCAAAGTATCTATATGTTTAATTCTGTATTATTGATTGTTTATATTAATGTCGGTGCTGAGGACACCCAGGTAAGTGGCAGGTAAGTTTATATGCTAGTTATTGAGAACGAATGACGAAATGTGATGTGATGTGATATGATTAGAGCTCATAGACCTGCACACTGATATTAGTGCTCACGCCCAGAGAGGGGCTCAGTCTTTCACGTGTTGTTCACCTCCCGCACCGCATGCTCGCCTTGGATCCAAGTTAGGTGCTCAGTCCTGTTGAATAGGCCACTATAGGTGGGTTCGACTCGTAGGTGACCCGCGATTTATCGCTCAGTCTTCATGTGATTGTAGCACTAGAGCATATTAGTTTATTATCAGTGATGTTGTGCAGACCACTAGAGGTGGTATTGATGTGTGTGCAGGGTATATATATGATTTGATTATGATGATATTGAGATATATGAGTTGTTGAGTATGATATGAGCTATATACAGCCGAGGGCTGAGATGATATCTGATGATTCAATCACATTCACATGATGCTTCGGCATTCAGTTGATACTTTGGCATGGCATATGCATACTATCATACATACTTGTTTTACAGTGGATTTTGAGAAAGATATATATGAGTATATACTTTATTTCTGGGAAATTATACAGGTTTTACGGCGAGGGGTTATAACTTTTGAAAGGAAAGGTTTTGAAAAAGAATTGTTGCTGACCCACTCAGTTTTATGTTTTTCGCCCCTCCAGGTTCGAGATAGAGCAGAGCTTTGGTGGCCACGAGGAATCCAACAGTGTTCTGACAGAATTTTACAAATGTAGGATTCACCTTCAGGTGTTATATCTTAGTATTTGTATCTTTAAAGCTTCCGAACTGTGTAAATGGTTACGTCACTCTCACGTGACGGCCAGCATGCCCTCCTTCGGGATGGGGTGTGTCAAAAAAATATAGAAAAAAATATATAAACACTCGTAATGACAAGCTTTACAACTTTTATGAAGAGCTTAATTTCGAAATTCGCCACTATAATCATATAAATCATAGATCAAAATTTAACCGTTGATTGTTGTTTACAATTACGCTTCATTGTTCTCATCAAATTTTGTTTTTTCAGATTTTCTTTTTTGAAAACATGATCTATTAGAGGATGTAGGAAGATGAACGGTTTGGATTGTTGATATTATATTCAGAGTTTTACGGTTAGTGAAAATATTGCTTGATGTTTATAAAGTTTCTACAAACTATATGACATCAACTCATATTTCAGTTAACCGTAAATATCGAAATGTGATATCAAAGATCTGAACTGTTCATCATCTTACATCCGCCAGATCATCATGTTTTCGAAAAAGAAAATTTAAAAAATGAAATTCAGTAAGAAGAATAAAGCGTAAATGACAATCGACGGTTAAATATAAATTTAAGTTTTATGGATTATAGTGTTGGATTTTGAAGCTAATCCCTTCATGAAAGTTGTAAAGCTTGTCACTATGAGTGATTGTATATTTTTTTTACATTTTTTACACTTATACAATAATTATTATTAATTTTGTTACTTTTGCCATCAAATAAAAAAACATTATTCATGACGGTTTGGAGCATTTTGAAAATCTAAATGATAATGTAAGTGTAACCATTATCTACTCATGAAGGCATAATGATGAATCACGAGTGTTTATATATTCTTTGACATTTATGTATGTCTTCTTAGTTCTTGCCTATACAAATACTATACTAGTTTATTTTAATTTTGGACAACAACATGTTAAGTAAAATTTATCCTAGTAATAATAATAAGGAACTCTCATAATAAAAATAAATAATGACTAAATTTTTTATTTTTTTAACTTATATAGAATAATAATACAAAACTATATATTTAATATAGAATATATTGTATATATTAATATGGCTATTGTATTTTATAATAAATCTTTTAGTAATTAAACTTTAAAATTATCAAAATAATTTTTTTCTTAACGGGTCGAAACGGGTTATTCACGTGTATACCCGTTAATGACTCGATTAGTTATCGTGTTGACCCGAAACCCGTTATTTTTGTGTCGTGTCAAAAACTGCCAGGTCTATATATATATCAACTTGGTCCATTCATGTTTGTTTTGCACCCCCTTCAGGACTTAGAATTCGAGGTGTACAATCCCAGCGTCAAGGCACTTCCGCATCGGTATCTTCGAGTCCTCTCAGTGTGGGACCCACTCCTTTGTTCATTCAATTTTATATTAAATTCTTTTAGTATTCTAATTAGTTGTATGCTCTGAACACGTTTCTTATTTACATATTATTACCATTAAATTCATAAGTCTTATTTATTTATTTATTTCTCGTTCTCATGCATTTCTAAATGGCTTGTGTCACCTGAGGGTGTCGGCCAGCACGTGACCATCCCAATGTCCCAAGGATATCGGGATCGGGGCGTGTCAAAATGGGATGTTAGTCTTGGCTGATGTTCCCTCGGAAGCCTAAAATACCTCCCCCCCCCCCCCCCAAGGCTAGGTGTTGTGCAGTAGCTCTTAGGGATAACAACAGACCAACTGATGAACGAATTTGATCTTTGTTTGTTACACAAACTATCTCTAATTGGACTAACTTCAGGAACTAAATTATTGTTCTATTTTAATTTATTTTTTATTAAATATATTATCAAAATTAATAATATTGGACAAGAGTGAGACTCAATAAAGATACAAAAACCAAATTTCATGCCAACAAAAGAAACGTACATGATTCAAGAGTAACATTGTTCCAAATATCAATATAACCAAGGTGTTCTCCTAACAATCGACGGGGTTCAAAATTCTTTTTTTAATTATTCACCTTTGGTTTGATTGCATTCAATCCCAAGACCACAATGATGCGTGAGGCGCAATGGCAAATGGATAGCCGAGCCTTGATCATTGCTACATTTGGATTCCGAGCATGTAAATTGGTTTGCTCCAACTAGTTTGATAAAAATCAGTAACAATATGCAAAAGGAAGAGATTGTGAACAATTTATACATTTTTGAACTAGTAATAATAATAATCACTAGAGATTTAGCCCATGCGTTGCCGCGGGAAAGTCAAATGTATATATAGCAAATAAAAACTACAATAGCAAAGATCTCAAACAGAGTTGATAATCTCATTAACAAGCACAACCTCCTTATTTCGCTTCGCAAGTTCACCGGCAAGAAGGGTATTGCTTGACATAATCCAATCCACATCATACCGTGTTATGTCAAAGTTGGTCACAGCATTCAATCACCATAATTTGATCGCAGCTATGTCATAAGCCTCAGCAGCTTCTTCTTGAGTGCCTGAAAGGTTATAGATTAAAGATAACCGAAAAAAATTAGGGTTTTATAGAAACTCATAAAAGCATGAGCATCAAATTTTAAAGCTGGGAAAGCATGGGGAGCCTTTGAAGGAACGGCGTTAGCAAAAGCTTAGTGGGCAAGTCTAGTTGACCACCAAGAACCATACAGTAGCATCCGTACTTGGCTAAAAGGACAACAGTTTTAAGAGATAAGAGTGCTACAAAGATTGGCTTTTTAAAGTCATGAAATCATATCATTCACTCTCTTTTTATCCTACAATCTAAAAATAATGATAACATGCTTGAAGAATACACACAACGGATATTTTGTATTGTAAAAGTGAAAAAGTTTGAAAAATCACTCATTGAATGTCTCAAGATAAAGATCCTTATGGTAAGGTGTATCCATTGTTAATAGTTTATTTATGTTGAATGGGAATGCTTTCTAATTTTTATAATTGTCGTGCAATTTATCTTAATTATGCTAATTTATTTATCGAAATACATGACAAAAATCATCTAATTATTCCAGTTAGCAAGCTCTATTTATATCCAATAGGCATATGATTTCTATATGTAATGTGGATGTATTCTTTTTTAGCTTTAGCTCATACCCGTAGCCTGAAATCCGTCATTAACTAAACCATCATTCAGTTTTGCCATTTTCGCTTTAACTCATACAACAAACAGATGACGGATCAATTTAAAGAGACTGAGAATCACTTTATGTGGTCCATTTTCTTGTTACCACCTGTGAAACTATTAAGTATTTATGGAGTTGGACCCTGGTGGAAACTGTTTGTATCTATGTTGCTTGGTACAAACACATACAGCACAAACACACAACTTGCATTCATCAACACACACACACACACAGAGTACATAGATGCACAGCGCGCACACACACACACAAAATTAGTATACATCGACAAACACACGCACCTAAAATCAGCATACATGGACATACACACATAGTACATACATACATACAGACACATACACTCAGACTATATACATATCAATTATTAGATGAAATTCAATGATGGCAGAACAAATATGAGATGAAATTCATATATATATATATATATATATATATATATGAATATCAAATCCACTCCGGTAAAAGCACTGAGAATTAGCAGATGAAATTTATATCAAATCCACTTTATGACAAATGTTAGAGATTTGGAGGTGTCGATCATATGAAGAAACAATAGTGATCATATGAAGAAACAATAGTGAGAACGCATAAAAGTTGAAATTTGAAAACCCCAAATTCTAATTTCAATTTGAACCTAAAAATCAAAACCCTAATTTTTTTCAATTGCATAGATCAATTATTGAAAAGTTTGCGAACCGAAAACAATAAAGTTGTTCATAACCCAGTAATAATTTACCAGACAAAATCAAAGTCGTTCACGATCAGCAAAACAAAATCAAAGAAGAGAATCGTCAAATTCAAAATTTACCTGACGAGGAGCAGATGAGAGCGAGCAGGATGAGGCTGAAATAGTAGGACGTCTCTCTCACAGGTCGTGCGACGTCTCTCTCGCAAGTCGTGCGACGTCTCTCTCGCAGGTCGTGCGACGTCTCTCTCGCAGGACAATCGATGACATTCTCTCCGCATGACGGTCTTAGTAGTGTCGTGAAATTTGGGGGTCATCTCTAAGAACTCTTAGGCCATCTCCAATCGAAGGAGGGCCATATGACTTCTTTTTAGCCCTATAGCCCTCCAACAAATTAATATTTTAATGAACAGTGCATGGCCATATTTCTTACCATCTCCAACCAAGTGGCCAGAGGGCCATAAGCCAAACATAGCCTTGTGACAAAAAACCATCTCCAACCGAGGGCCAAAGGGCCATAGGGCCAAACATAATTTATTATTTAAATTTAAAAACTACAACAACTTAAATTTAAAAACTACAACTTAAATTTATGTTGTACAATTTGTATGTTGTTTAATGTTATTTAATAGGGAACTTTCATGAAAAAGGCTTGGGCTAAGTTTATTTTAACAAAAAATCATGCTATAACTTTATTTAATGAAAAAGAATTAAATTTTAATGAAAAAGCCTTAAATTTTAATTAAAAGGCCAAAAAAAAAAACTTAATTTTTAATGAAAATGACACAATTAAAAAAAAAACACCTGACTTGCTTGCAAGACCTGTACACTGTTTATGAAACTGAACACTGTTTATGAAACAACACTATTTATGAAACTGAACGGTACTATACTATTTATTGGTCCAATTTCATAAATAGTGCTTAGTTTTTTGTCCACTTTCATAAATAGTGTCTAGTGCTTGATCATGTTTCTTAAATAAGGCCTAGTTATTGGGTCTAGTTTCATAAATAACGTATAGTAATTGGTACGGTTTCATTAATAGTGTCTCTTTCTTGGTCCGGTTTTATAAATAGTGTCTAGTTATTGGTCCACTTTTCATAAATAGTGCCTAGTTCTTGGTCATGTTTTATAAATATTATCTAGTTCTTACTCCAGTTTCATAAATAGTGTATAGTCTAGTTTCATAAATAAATAGTTTCTACCTATTGGTTTAGTTTTGGAAATAATGCCTAATTCTTGTTTTTGTTTCATACATAGTGTCTACTTATTGGTCAAGTTTCATGAATAGTGTCTACTTATTGGTCTAGTTTCATGAATAATGTCTACTTATTGGTGAAGTTTTATAAATAGTGTTTAATTCTTGGTTCAATTTCATAAGGTTTGAAACTTAGACCCTTTTTTGTCATGTAAAATCACCCATTGCGCCGAAAACGATGAACCCAGAAGTGACTCTTTAGATCAAAACCCTTAAGGGGTGTTTGTTTGCCTTCTTTAGCTCTCACTGGATTGGCTTAGATTAAAAATTAGTGCAATCCGTGTTTGTTCACCGGTGGGACTAAGTTTAATAGGACAAAGGAGGACTCGCCTTGACTAAATCCCTCGCTAGAAGGTCTTAGCGAGGCCCCCCAAAAACAACGGGATTGCTAGTCCCGTCTCCCTCATCTGCAAGCAACGTCCCACGAACCCACATGAGCAGCATCAGCTCCCCCTTCTCCAGTGACCAAACCAGAAACGGTTGTCGCTGATCTCCGACGTCTACAAACCCAGCTCCCTTTTAGCATCTGGGTCGGTGATTTGGGGACTTTTGCCTTATGGGTCGACCCGAACGACGGCAAAGATGGGTCTTTTGCTAGCTCTGCTCCGCTTTGCCCCTCCCATCTCCTTCTTCCCTGCTTCCCACAACCAGAAAACCTAGAAAATTGAACCCAGAAAACCCAGAAGACCGAACCCAAAGAGCCCAAAAAAAGATGAAGGGAAAGAGAGGGAGGAGAGAGTAGTTTGGGGACGATTTTGTAGGAAAATGGTTTTGTTGCAAAAAAAAATGGAATTGAACTTTGAAGCATTTTGAAGGAAAAAAATATGGGAGGAAAGGAAATAATGGGCGATGAAACCAAAGAGGAAGAAAGTACTCTACATAGAGGTAGAACCATAGAAGGGTGTTTAGAATTTTCAGAAGGAAAAGGTTGAATTCATAATAAAATATTATTAGATATATACTAAATATTATAATATTATAATATATTAATTATTCTGTTTTTTAGTCCGACATTGCACCAAACGCTTCACTTACTTAGTCTGACTTAGTCTAATCTAAGCCAGTCCAACTTAGTCCCTGAAGTTAGTCCAGCCCGAGATAGTCCGGTACAACAAACGCACCCTTAGAAGATTATGTTATCAGTAATTATATTTAAAAAGTTGTTTTCAATTACCAAATTAAAATTTCCTCACTTTTTTCATATACCTGCAATAATAAATGTAACTCTCCATCCAATTTCTTGAGCTTGGGTTTCATCTTGGAGAAATTTTTCCTTGTGCCCGTAGAACAAATAGTATACCACGTGTTATTATATAAGTGGTGGAAAATTTTATTTTTTATGTTATTAATTTTTTAACACACGAATCTCACAACTTTTGGCCTAGGCAAGATAGATTTGAAATATTACAACCTATATTTATACACAAACTATAAGATATCTTCCTAGTGGTTACAATGAAATGGAAAACTAATTATATCCTACTAAGGGCTAATAACAACATAACAGCTAAAACAATAATGTATTGTCCTTGAAGACCCTTAACTATGGCAACTCACGTAACCCCATAACAAGGGGAATAGTTAATTAATAGTGGTCCTCTTAGGAAAATGGGTGCGAGAGAGAGAGAGAGATGAAAGAGAGGTGGGGGTGGGGGGTGGTTGCCAAAGTCCTCCAGGACCACCACCAAACATGCAACAGAGAAAGACATAGCACTGGTTTTGTGGGGGTTAAAATGTAAAGTGGCAAGGAAATGGTCGGTGGCCGGGGCTGGAATCAGAGCCGGTCCTACGGTTAGCCTAGGGCCCCCACTTCGAAGGGACCCCCATTTTTAGGCGGAGCTAGGCGGGTCTGGACGGGGATGGGCGAGAACTATGCGGGCTTATATGTAAACGCTGAAATCTGGAAATCTTTTGTTGCCGGGTCGGCCTCACTCGAGAAAGAAGACAACCATATTCCCAACATCATTTTAATTGCACGATTTTACTTAAGATGGTCACACCATCTTTTTTTATAACGCACGTCCTCTTCCTTTTAAATAGTCTTCACCATCTTATTTTTACTTTTTTAATTCTTTCTTAAATATCACCTTTATGTTTATTTTTATGGGGTTTTATTACCCTATTTTAAGATCACACCACATATATCTTTATTATATACCTAAAAGGCTAAAACTTTCACCTTTTTGAAAAATGATATTACATGTTCAAATTAATTAGTTTATATAATATAATAAATTATTCAAATCCGCCTCGTCCGCCTAGGCGCGTATACGAAAATTACTATCCTCTTCACTCCAGTATTTTCCCTAGCTGTAAGATGTTGTCTTTATAATCCAATCATTCATTCATTTATTTAATGTACTAAGTAACATTGGAACAATAGAAAAATAATTGGAAATTGGCATAATGGGTAGGGACTTCTCTTTCGGTTTGATTTAGTTGAAAAATTAGATTATGTAAACTTAATAAGTGCATTTGCATCTAAAAACGCAAGACGAGTAATATTTGAGTAATGTTTGTGTATCTTTTTATTTTATTTTATTAATTTTTAGGGTAAACTGCCAATTTAGTCCCTAAATTATAACCTTAGTGAAAATTAGGTCCCTAAACTATTTTTTCAGAAAAATTAGTCCCTGAATTATAAAAATCTGCCAATTACATCCCTAATGTTATATTCGAAGCTACTATATTCAATTTTCTGTCAATTTAAGTCACGTTACTTGCATGTGATACACATTGGAGGGTGGATTGGTAGTTTTTCATAAAGAAATAGTGTATGGAGTTAATTTTGGAGAAGAAATTGGTAGTTTTTCATAAAGAAATAGTGTAAGTTAACTTTTGAGGGTAAATTAGACATTAAATTCGCAACCTATATGAAATGTTAAGCACTTATAGACGAGAAAATGATGGTATTACACTCTAAAGTGTGTCAAGTGACTTAGGTTGACGAAAAATTGGATAAATTAACTTTGAATATAATAGTAGGAATGAAATTAGCAATTTCTAATGAATTTAGGGACTTATTTTACCAAAAAAAATAATTTAAGGACCTAATTTTCACTGAGGTGATAGTTCAGGGACTAAATCGGCACTTCACCCTAATTTTTAATGACTGATGTAGAAACAAATTTTTCATGTATTTAATAAATTTTTTTTATACATGTCAATGTACAAAGGGTCGGGAGTCAGAGAACTCTAGGGCACCACTTTGAAGACTTGCCTAGGGCCTCCAAATTCTCAAGGCCCGGGGAATCGCTCTCTTTCTCTATCTTTTTTCATAGCCTTCGCATCCTCATGGGGCCGCTTGGACGAAGAACCGGTGGTTTATGGTTAATCGGGATGATTTGTAGTGTATCAAAATACCATATAAATAAACAAATAAAATGGTACAATAGTTGTAAGATCTAGTGTGTAATCTTTAGCTCGAATATTAATTTACTTAGTTGCTTTGCTTTGGCAACTTAATCAACTTTGAAAAAGTATGTCCACTTTCATTTCATAAAAAGAAAAAGAAGAAAATGTGATAAATTAAAAAAATTATATATTATGTAAGAATATGACATTAATCTTGAGTGCGGGCACCATTTGTAAGAAGAAATATGAACTCATAGACTAACTCATCAGCCAAGAACATAAGGACTAATCAACTAAATCACAATCCTTTGCTCGTGTATGCAATGTGAATGTGAAAACAGAAACAATTGCACCAGTACATACCTGAACAGGATCTGTTCTATAGGATCGTACCTTTATATCCTTGATTTCTAAGGAGACAGGAACTCAAACCTGGTTCTGCATTGTTCGATACCGATGAAGAAGCCATTGCAGCCTCTGTGTTCGAAACCTTCTCCTCTTTTACGATCACAATAGCTTCTCTAATCAATAGGACTTAGAACAACATAAGCTAATATCGCAAGAGCAGTGGTTTGAACCATAAATATATAGTGCTCCTCCGTCCATTCCCTATCAGAATTGTATATACATTCTATTGCAACTGTAAGTACTTTTGTTAGTGCTAGCTCGAGCGATCCTGTGGAGTTTTAATACCCAAATTATATATACTGTTTTTAATGTGGTTTCAGGAATTGGGATACTGTCAGTTCCTTATGCCTAGCATCAGGAGGATGGCTAAGCTTGATACTTCTTTTTGTTACTGCTGCTGCTGCATTATACTCAGGATCCAAAGATGCATGGACATGGATACGAGTATAACAACTTATCCCAACATAGGGGAACAGGCATTCGGGAAAACAGGAAGAATCATGTTGTCGATTTTCATGAACATAGAACTCTACTTAGTTGCAACAGCTTTCCTAATCATAGAGCGTGATAACTTGCACAACTTATTTCCAAACATGGATTTGCAGTTGGCTGCTTCAGGGTTCACAGTGAGTGGGAAACAGTGGTTTGTTATGATCGCTGGGCTTGTTGTAATGCCGACTGTGTGGTTAGATAACCTGAGCCTTCTTTCTTATGTATCGGCAACTGGGGTTTTTGCCTCTGCTATCATACTCGGCTCGATTTTGTGGGCTGGCGCTTTTGATGGAATTGGATTTCACCACGAGGGATCTGTACCACTTAATTGGAATGGAATCCCTACAGCTGTTAGCTTGTATGTCTTCTGTTATTGCGCGCATCCCGTGTTTCCTACCCTCTACACATCAATGAAAAACAAACGTCAGTTTTCAAATGCAAGTAATTAAAAACATTCTATAGCTACTTTGGTTATAATCTAAATGCGATATCTTGGTTAGTAGTGCTGGTGAGTGTTGAGTCCCACATCTATCTAAGTACTGTTTAATTACTCAGTTTCAAATATCTGATGTTTTGTTAACTGATGCAGGTCCTCCTCCTGAGCTTTATCGTATGCACTGCGAGTTACGCATCAATGGCAGTTTTAGGGTACTTAATGTTCGGGTCAAGGGTTGAGTCCCAGATAAATCTAAACCTTCCAACTCAAAAACTTAGCTCAAAACTTGCAATATGCACCCTCCTTGTCATTCCACTGTCCAAATATGCACTGATGGTTACACCAATTCTAAATGCAGCAAAAAATCGGTTTCCTAGTCACTACAACAATAAGATACCTTTAAGCCTATTACTCAGTACTGCCTTGGTAATCAGCAGTGTGACAGTAGCTTTGGCTTTGCCCTTTTTCGGGTATCTCATGTCACTGGTTGGAGCATTTTTTAGCGTCACGGCTTCGCTTATAATACCATGCGTTTGCTACCTAAAGATTTCAGGTACTTACCGAAAGCTCGGATGCGAGATGGTGATTGTTTGGTGTATAATTTTAATCGGAGTTGTGGTCGTGATATTTGGTACTTACACGTCTCTATTACAAATTGTACAGCATTTGCAAACTTGATGAAGCAGCTCACATAACTGCTCCTCTGTTTTCACAATGTATGCGCTAGCTCCTGTTGAGATGAAAATCTTTTCCAGAATTCCAAATTTCTTTCAAACCTTAGCTAATAAAATGCTTTTTATAAGAAAATCTTCCGGCTGAATCTACTGCTGTCATCGTATATTTCAATATTACTACATGACTTCTCTGTTGAGAATGAATCCCACATTAATAAGAGGAGAGACCTTGTATGGGCTTAAAGTAAGTTGGGTTACTCCTCATATTGCTAATTGGTTTTATGATGGAACTCTAACTTTCTTCATGGTATCAAAGCAGATTGTCCCACCGCCACACGCGCTCCACGTCACATCGTTGTATTGTCCACATGTTAGGCTTAAAATTAGCCACACGTGAGGGGGCATGTTGAGAATGAATCTCACATTGATGAGATAAGAGACATTGCATGAGTTATAAGTAAGTTTGACTATTCCCCCAACATGCTTACGATCAATTTTAATTTTTCATGTTTTTTTTTATTTTTGTTAAAAATTTCTTTTTTCCCTTAACATAACACCAAACTACCATCTTCATGTTCTAAATAAAGTAACGTAAGAAAAAAAATTCAATGGAAAAAGAAAAAACAGAAAAAAAAATGAAGAAAAAAAGAAAAGAATACAATCGGTACTTAAACAAATCGCTAGCAAAGTAGCGACAGCACCATACCAATCGCTAGCATCATACCGATCCCTCCTTTTTAATTTTTATATCTTTTTTTTGTTAATTTTGCTTTTTTTTCTCTTACCATAGCAACAAACTATCATACTCATGTTCATCAAAATATATTTTTCCGTGCAAATCTATTATAATTCATATTTAAACACTTGAAATTAACGATTTAAAACCTAAATTTAAAGATGTTTGAATTTAATAGTGATTACCAAAATAAGTAACGCATGAAAAAGAAAAAGAAAAAAAAATCAAAGCCAAAAACAAAAAAGCAAAAAATAAATAAATAAATTGGACTAGGGAAAGATCGCTACCACGCTACCGATCTTGGCCCAGTCGTTCGAGGTGACACTCAGGTGGTGGCGGGCATCAACTACCAGCTTGTCATTTCCGTCAAGAACGAGTTGGTGGTTGATCCCGCTGCTGCCAACGCCACTGATGATTATGAAGGCATTGTGTGGGAGAAGGATTGGGAGCATTTCAGGCAGTTGATCTTATTTCATCAATTGTCAAAAACTAACTAATTTTATGGAGATGATGATCATTTCATATTTTAATCGTTGTCTTTAAATATGCTCTAATGTACTCTAGATTGCTTGAAGTTATCATCACCATTCATTATAATAAAGAAATTGAGTGAAGAGTTGATGTTTAATTCTTAATTTTCTTAATCTGTGGTGAGTTATTATCTTTTTATCGAGTATGGTCAAACTGCTTACTGAATGTATATGTGAGAAACACAAACCAAATGTAGGAAATAGATATTTTTAGCAAATAATCCAATAGGGAAAACAATTTTTGGAATTGCCCTAATCACCTAGATTTAGAAATAGTTTATTAAAAAAATAATTAAACTCCCTCATAACGTTACAAAAACAAAAAAACAAACTCATTCATAATCGAGTGAAGAAACTTGAGCAAAATCACGGTTAACCATCATAAGCATCAATGTAAAGTTTAATTCTCATACCACATGTTAGGGGCGTAACTACCTTCACATAAGAGCAAGTCCACTTGTTTTAGAAGGGCAAGGGCAATAAGAACATTCTCGAGGGGCGTCAAACACACAGACCCTCACCTCGTCAACGGCGTCAAACATTCTCGCGACTATAGGGGAGGTTTGCGGCAGCGTGTCGATAAAAGGAGGCAGAGTAGCCACTGAAGCGGATATGTGGTAGGCTCTTGAAATCTACAAGCTTGGAGTTGTGTTCTCATGGTTAGCGAGGGAGGGTCGGAGCAGAAGACAAAAAAGGAAGCGGAAGACGAGAAAGGAAAAGGGAGGAGATTTTTTCTTTTTTAGTTTTTTTTTCCTATTTTATTATATATTAATATTCTTTATAAAATGATCTTTGGGTCCGTTTACTGCCACATCATTAATACCCTAATTTTTTTAACATTATTTTTTCTTATTTTGTAAAAATAAAAAATTGTCCACATGGAGCCACAATGCTATGTGGATGCACATTCATCATCTAATCAATGAACCACGTCATCAGTAAAGTGTGAATTACACTTAATTTATTTATTTATTTTTCTGCTTTTTCCGCTAAACCCAGGCATATCATAGTGTCACATGCTTGTTTGTGGATTAAAAATATTGTGCCTTTGCAAGGAATGTTATGCTTTGGTCATACATGAAATCAGACACTCGTTCGTCTCTTCCCTTCGTTGCGCCTTTATAGGCGGTTGTGCATTTTTGTGAAGGTTAGACCCAAACAAGCACGACATGACAAAGGCAAGGCACAAATAAACATGTCATGCCAGAGCGTGGAAAAGGCATGAGAAAGGCAAGGCACGAACAAGCCTGCCAAAGGTTACTATTCACCATTTCGGGAAATTATAAGTGAAACTACCATTCACCCTCTAGTGCACTTGTACGCCTTCACATATTTTTCACACAAAACCCTAAAGTCTTGCTTGGTGGGCGCAAATTGATACGATTTCCGAGCACCCAAAACAAGGCGGACTCGACATGCAAAATGAGGAGGACTTCGCGCACGTGGAACGAGGTGAACGTAAAACGAGGCTGGCTTTGCTAAAAAAAAATGAGTCGGGCTTCTGGCACGTAAAACAAGACGGCTGGCGCATGCAAAACGAGGCCCCACAAACGAGGTAGGCCGTCACATACACAATGAGGTGGACTTCTGGCATACAAAACGAATCGATCTCGGTGCACGCAGAACGAAGCTGGCTCGTCACACAAAAAATGCGACACACAAAACAAGGCAGGCCAACGCACACTGGTGTCATATAGACATTGAGGTGTTCTTGTGCACTGGTGTCATGGGACCTGGAATTGCCCTCACGCTTGCCAAATCTGCTAAGGTATCAATTAGAATGTGCTTTTCATGCATAAAGTTTCATGTGCTGCTTTTCAATTGTTTGCTAATAACCTTCATGTGGTTGTCTTGTTCAAACTGGTTCTTCAGTACACTGTTGAACTCGTTGGCTTTTTACATTTGAGCTTCTAAGTAGACATTTGTCGTCCACCACTTATGAATTATATGATCATGAATGCATTTCATTAACGTTAATGAGCTACAACCGTTGTTGCCCAGAGACACTTCTCCTCAAGGCACTCATTGTGTGGTGGAAACATAGAATTTGTGTCACTCTTCCCTTGAACTTGCATTATAAACCTCATGATTTTTTTTTAGGATCGAGGACAAATGATATTCTTTTCCAATTTTTTTCTCTTCTTCTCCTGCTGAATCAAAATTTTGTTTGTCTGTTTCTTCAAATTATTCACTATTAACTTGTATTGCCTCTCCTCTGTGAGTCAGTCTAAGATAAAGATATGGTAAATCCCAGGTTTTTGGAGATAAAGAACTTCTGGAAGCAGCTTCTGATGCTGCAGAGGTTGTCTGGAAACGTGGACTACTAAAGCGTGGGGAATTGCCATGGCATTAGTGGAAACGCATACGTGTTCCTCTCGCTCTACCAACTGACAGGAAATGTTCTTATACAGAGCCAAAGATGTTTGCTTGTTTCCTACTCGATAGAGCTCACAAGCTTATATCACAGGGTGAGATGCATAGAGTTAATAGCCCCTACTCCTTGTTTGAAAGAGTTGGACGCATGGCTTATCTTTTTTTTTTGGACATGGTTGAACCTTCTTAGGCGAAGTTTCCTGCCTACGAACACAAAAAGGTCTTTTTACAAGGGGAAGCCTCGTGTAGAAATTCCCATCACTCATTGTAATTTACTACTGAGTATATGTGCATATATGCAAACCTGTCTGACCAGGAACCCGAAAATATATGGCTCCATTTAGTTCAGTTACCTCTCTATAAGCTGTATTTAAATCTTACAGTGCCAATAAAATTTGTTAGCTTGATCCATTGGAGGTTGTATCAATCTCTTTCACTAAATGTCAACGAAGTCACATGAGTTATACATCCATATTATCAATTTGATCTGAAAAATTGAGAGTTTGCTGGTGTGTTTTCCTGTTCGGATTTATTGCCTTCATTTGTGACTTGGATGTGCTGGCTGGTTTTGTTGGGCCACCATTTCCTTCAATAAATCTCATTTACCTAAATTTGAAGAAAACAAATAGCAATTTTCTCTGGAAAATTAAGGGAGCATACTTACAGAACACATAAGCAAATCAATCAAGTAGAGATGCAGTACAGAAGAACATGAGCTACATTTTCTTTATGCCCAAATATGTAACGTAAGGCGTCGCCTTTTAGATAATATGCTTCGGTATTTCCTCTGCTAGTTAAATATTGTTCTTAGGCACATTGAGCATCTGCATTAGATACCATGTTTTTCGAGGAAACTGATGATGAGCTGATTAACTTGATCAGGAAATTGTTCGTGCACAAAGTGGCTCCCTTCTGCAATATATGCAATGTCCAAATCGGGTACAAAATGCTTCACTGCTCCAGTCCGTAAGTAGTCCTCCACTCCCGGAAATTTAATGAAGTAGTCCTTCTCACCCATGATCAGCAGTGATGGAGCAGGCACTTTTGGATCGCTGCTTAATCCGTAATCCACGACCTTAGTTCTGGATCTGTGGAAGGAAACTCAGATGAAATTATACTTTTCTTGGATGTGTTAGGACCAATCTATTTTCCTCATCTCCTTTTCTCGTTGGAAAAAAAAAAGGAGCAGAAACATACTAGGAAATCTAAGACTTAAAACTTTTGGAGAAATTAAGGAACTCATGTCCGGTGAAAACGGAAATTAAAGTAAGAGTTTTTGTTCTTGTTGCTTACTGGTACGTAAGATGGATGGGATAACGGAATCCAGATTTCTCATATAAAGATGCATAGACTGCAAGATCTTCCTCCGAAAACCATGGTGGTAGAGGAGTGGCAGGGTCAACCAAGTCCATGATTTCTTGATCCGGAGCGGCTACTTGGAGCTCACTCCCGGAGAAGAGAATGTAGATGTTTCGTATCACGGTCTTGACATCGAAGCGGCCAAAATCTGCTTCTGCCCGCCCCGGCTCCTGGAATTAGGTAAGAATAGCAATATCTTGCATAGTAAGTAGTAAGTGATCAACCTTGTATTGTTCTTATTCATGACAGATGAAAATATTTCATGGAAAAAATGAATGTACCTTCCATCTCAATATGTAGAAGCCTTCGGGTAAGAGATCGAATCGGACAGGAGAGTTAGCCGGGTTGAGGAAAGGAACACCTACTGTTATCATGCCGGATACACGCTCTGGGTGGAGAGCAGGTGTTAGGTATGCAGGCAGAGCTCCAACATCCTTCCCAACAAGAACAACCTGGTTTCAATAGTTAAACATTAGCTTTTTATTTTTGAATTTAATGAAGTTTAAATTCTTGTAATTAATATTTTACCTTGCTAATGCTCAAAGAATCAAGAAGGTCAACGACATCGTCAACAAGGTCTTTCAAGGTTGCCTTTGCGGGTTCAGCTGGCTGCTCGGAAAGCCCAAAGCCTCTGAAGTCAATGGCTATCGCCCGGTAGCCTTTGCCTGCGACAGCAACCATTTGATGCCTCCATGTGTACCATATCTCTGGAAATCCATGCAAGAACAGCACCACTTTTGGACCTGCAGAAACAGCATGAAAGCAGTGAATCAGTGATGCAAATTGAAAGAGAAAGCGGCTGGGATGTTCAGATGGTATTGGAATTGTGGAGCTTGCCTCCTCCAATTTCAGCTACATGAAGCTTTAGTCCTCTAACTTGCACATGTCTGTGCTGGATCTGTTCCATGAGAGCGAGAGAGATTCCTGAAGATTAGTCAGCAGCACTGAGAGGAGAAAGCTTTAATTTATTGTCATCTCTGAGTCTTTCATGTTTCTTTTTAACTTTAGATGGCATCGAGACTTCACAACTGTCACTCGTTTGGGTCCACTCACAACGTCGTCTCATTCATTTTTTAAGTCATCTTTTGAAGATGACTTGTTAGCTAAAATGATCTTTGGGATTTGTATAATTTCTCATTTTGATCTTTGAGATTTGAAATCGATCAAAGTGATTTACGAGATTGTCCAATATCAATCATTTTGGTCATTAGTGAAAAATTATGTTAAATAAGAATTAAAATAATAAAATTACCCTCAACGATTTGACCAAAATTAAGGGTATTTTTATCATTTTATTCCTATTTTATGAAGATTTTTTACAGAATGACCAAAATGATTGATTGTGAACAAACTTATGGACCAATTCTATCTATTTTAAATCTCAGAAACCCAAGTAAGGAATTATACAAATTTCAATGATCATTTTATTTAAAAAATCTTTGAAGATTACTTCTGCGAAAAAATGTGGAAATTGTTTTACCGTTTGATTCTTCTTGTAAAAGGTTTCATTGTTTATATGAAATGTTAAGTTTGTCTATTTAACTTGTTAGATGATTAAATGTTGCCTGATTTGGTTATTTCATTTTTCGCATTAGTGATATTTTCACTTATTATTTAAAACATTGACGGGTTTGGATTATGAGATGATCCAACATGATCCTTTTTCTAAATTCTTTTAGTGAGGATTTGGATTATGAAATAATCCAATATGATCCTTTCTGAATTCTTTTAGTGAGAATCATGAGGATTCGTGAATCGTGTCCGCTCATCGTACATCATGCAGTCAGTTTTTGCCAAGTACTGTTTATGTTTAATTTTAAATAAAAATATTTAAAATAATTTCTAACCGTACGATGTATGATGAACGGACAAGATTGATAGATTCCCAAATCCTCACAAAAAGGATTTGGATTCATGAGATGATGTTGTGGGGTGGGTCCAAAGTGACATTGTGGTGTATTAACTGACGGAAAGGGATCCTCTCCGGATCCCTTCCTCCTAATCCACCAAGTCCAGGGATCCAAGCCATTAAAATTTGATCCAACGACTATAAATAGAGGCTCACTTTAAAAGTTATAATAACTTTAACCGTTTGATCAAATTTCAATAGTACGAATCTCTAAATTTAGTGAATTAGAAAGAAGAAATCCGGAGATGATTCTTTTCCTTAACTGACTAGCCGGTTAGTGTTTGAATAATTTGCTTTTATTTTATTTGTTTCCTGGAATAGGGGAATATTAACAATTTTGTCAACCAAAACGTTATTGTCTTACATGGAAATTTCTGGTGCAGCGTCATTGTTTTTGGTTTGTTTTCTCCTTTTTTTTTTTTTTTTTCCTTCCCATTCTTTTCATAAATGTGATTTACCCAAAAAAAAACTAAAGCATTTTGCTTTGGACGGTAAGTGGATGCTTTGGACAAATTTCTTTGTCCAAAGATAATGACATCTACATCAGTATTAAACATTTGTCCAAAGATAATGACATCTACATCAGTATTAAGCATATTTATGTTTAGCCGGCTTGAGTAGAGAGGTGTGTTACATTCTCTGCACTAAAGTCCGGATCTTTATTCTTGTAATTTACATAATATTAGTGTAGTTGTCACATTATTTGTTATTATCTTTAAAAACTGATGCAAACTACTAATGATGTAAGATTGACTATATTCTCACACACTTTTTTAATTTTCGGCCGTCGGATCGGATGAATTGAAGAAGATCAACAGACATAAATTATCAATGGATGTGTGAGAAGTAAAATGAGATGTGTGGATAGCACACCCCTATTCGAAATATGTCTCCAACTTCTAATATTTATCCATCATCTATTACTTAAGAAGTACGTCATAAATGTGGGGTTTTATAGCTCGAGTTTAAAGCAGTTATCACTATATTATAGGTCCCAGATTTGAATATCTTCTCCAGAATATTTGATAATTAACAAAAATAAATAAGTAGCCAAGTACATTTGCGAAGCACATTTTTTTAAACTCTAATTACTTCTTATTTATCATGCCTCGCTCCTCAGGCGCATTGAACTCATTGAGCAGATACTCATCAGATAGCATGCTTGTCAAGGAATGTGAGGATCAGCTGATTAACTTTCTCTGCAAGTTGTTCGTGCACAAAATGGCTCCCGTCTTCGATGAATGTAATGTCCAGATCCGGCACAAAATGCTTCACCGCCCCAGTGCGAATGTAGTCCTCCATCCCCGGAAATTTTAAGACGTAATCCTTCTCGCCCACGATCAGCAGCGATGGAGCCGAGACTTTGGGATCAGTTATACCGCAATCCACGGCCAAGGTTCTGCAGCAACAAAGGCACTCTAATACTGAAATGATATTTCGGGAGTCTTCAAATTTATTCACCAAATGAAGTGTCAACATGCATCTTGTTACTGATAAATAAGGCTTAAGTGGAGTGACACTGGATCAATCAAATACTGCTACGTCATTCAATAAACAAGCATCGTATTTAGACCAGAAGTACTTCCCAACACAGGAAAGTTGGAAAAGTAACCAAATTTTGGACCCCATATAAAATTATAGCCACCATTTTAGGTTTGTGATAATTATAACCCAAAATTGATATAAAAGTACTAATACACCCTTTGATACACCTTTATAATTTTGTATCAAAATAAAAACTCAAAAAATGGACAATTAAATCCTCTTTCTACTGCAAGTTCAGAGACAGAAAACATATCGAAATCAGATAATCCAAAAGAGAAATGCCAAATGAAAACTGATACAAAATTTGCAATGGACAAAAAGCTACTCACATCTTAGTTAACTGCTAGGCTAGAGAAAGGATAGCATTTCTTGTGAGAACAGAATTATGTTTTGGTACCTACCTGTATGGAACTCGCAATGGATAACGGAATCCAGATTTTTCATACAAAGATGCGTAGACATCAAGATCTTCTTCCGAAAGCCCTGGCGGCAGAGGAGTTGCAGGGTCAAACAAGTCCATGATTTCTTGATCAGGAGCAGCTGTTGGGATCTCACTTCTAGAGAAGAGAATGTAGATGTTCCTAATCACCGTCTTCACATCAAAGCGACCAAAATCTGCTTCTGCCCTCCCTGGTTCCTGGAATTAGGTAATAAGAACCTAATTAGTACCTTAATTATATGTCATAGACGAATAATTAAGCTTATGAATGATTGGAACATGCCAGTGTGGAGATTATTAGCCGAAAACTGAAGGTGTTGATGGAAAATTGAAAGTATATACATACCTGCCACCTTGATATGTAGAAGCCTTCAGGAAGGAGATGATTTTGGACAGCAGAGGGACCTGGTAACATGAAAGGAACACCTAGGGTAACGACACCAGATACACGCTCTGGGTGGAGAGCAGCTACTAAGTATGCAGGCAGTGCTCCAAAATCTTTCCCAATAAGAAAAGCCTAGTACCAATAACATTCTGTTAGGCTGTGTGCATATAATTAACTTCAAGTTCTTGACGAAAATGTACTGAATGTGAGTCTTTAGACATATGTATTGTAAATGGACTCATAGAATTACTCCTAAATATTGCCCGATGGCCTTAATTTTTTATTCCAATTACGTGTAGGGCAGAGAAATGAGAACAGATCTGCATTAAATCTAAATCAAAGGACGGGGTTGGATTTCAATTACGGGATACTGATGTGTGTACTTTAGTTAGATTAACAGGAACATTCACTACATTGAGAAATCTTAAAGAGAAATACAAAGAAATGTCCCTACAAAAATTCATCAAAATCATAAACCAAGTCCACAGAAATCTATCAAAATCCATATAAAAATCCATACGGAATTTGTAGGAGTTTTCAAATCCTATCAAATCTAAAGTCTTTTAAAATCCTCCTAAATTAATATTACCTTGTTAATGGCCAAATAATCCAAAAGGGCAACGACATCGTGGACAAGGTCAATGAAGGTGTCCTTTTCAGGGTCAGCCGGCTGCTCGGAAAGTCCATAGCCTCTGAAATCAAAGGCTATTGCCCGACAGCCTTTCTTTGCCAAAGCAACCAGTTGATGCCTCCACGTGTACCATATTTCTGGAAATCCATGAAGGAAAACCACAGCCTTTGGACCTGCACACATTCATTAGCACTTCAATTTTTTTTTTTTTTTTACAGAAAAAAAAATTACAAAGAAGATCCTCGACGGATCTTTAAACCTTAGGTATATGACCGCCTTCGGAAAATTATAAAACCAAATACAAGAACGATTATACTTATGTCCTAAGTTCGCAAAAGCGTCCGGTGTCATGTTAAGATCAAATCACAGCTTTTGGAAGGATCATACGTACCGCTTCCGATTTCTGCTACGTGAAGCTTGAGTCCTCTTACTTCCACATGTTTGTGCTGGATATTTTCCATTACTGAGAGAGAGAGAGAGAGAGGAGAAAATTAATCAAGATAAGAGAGAGACTTGGAGCCAAGGGAAGTAGTTAGATGATGAGCATCTGTTGGTCAACTGTTTCTTGTCTTCAAGTTGAGTGACAGTTCTCCGGATTTTTTTGAGCGTCTGTCGGGCCAATGCATCTTGGCCGTTGATGTAGATCGTGCGGCCAGATTTTATCTTTAATATTTCAACTTGTTATCGCAAAACGAGATCTCTTTCTTCGTCTCTCTCTTCATCTTCACGCTTGCAACCTGCTCTTGTCTCTCCTTCTCCGCCCTTCTTCCATATAAAAAATTGAAGTAACAATCACAGAAAATGATGACTACACTTCTGCATGGAAAAAGTTTTCTTCATTTATTCCAGAAATAAAAATTTGGCAATTGTCATGAGGAAGGAACAAAACTTTGGTTCTTTATAAATTAAAAAATAAACATTGGAGAGAACCAAAAACAATTGGGCACATTGGATTGCACCACTGGGTCAAATGGGAACTCAAAACGAGCCAGAGGTAGCAATGGCGATGGCAGTGGGTGGTACAATGGGAGGCACTAGTCGTAAAGTAGAAGCCGCTGGTTGTATAAGAGCAACTTACTATTGAATAGCCTTCAACTGTTTTTTGCATCTCCACTCCTAAACTGAATAGTCATAGCAATAGGTAATAAAATATTAGTATTTTTTTATTTTATAAAATAATACAAAATAATTTTATTTGTAATTTCGGATAATATTTTTAATCGCTCTTGTTACGCCATGTGTCATTATCCGAAAAGACAATTTTTGGTGATAGATTTCGATAAGATATTTATCCAATGTCGTCGTGCCATGTGTCGTTACCTTTTCAGAATCGTTGAGGATAGATTTTCAATAAGATTTTTAACCAATCACGTCACGTCACGTGCTACAATCCGTTTACAATCTTTGATGATAGATTTCGATCTGATTTTTAACGAATGACGGCATGCCACGTGACATTATCTACAACCTAATCCTTTTTTTTTCCTCCACATAACCCACCATCCATCCTAAGAAGTCACACACTAAAATCAAAATTTATATCATTATTCATAGTTTCTGCTTCCTTCTTACAATGTCTTCTTCAATGATGTTATGGGAAATCGATGAGCAAGAGAAATAATTGTTTAAGCAAGGGGAAGAAATGTTCAATTTCCAGGTGGGAGAAAATGTGATGGAAGAGAAAGAAGATGAGGAGCGTAGAAGAAGAGATGACGAAGCAAGAAGCCAAAGAGCCCCACATTCCCGTCGAGTCATCCAAGTTGTGGCTTAGATCTCCAGGCTCAGCCGTTCCGCAAACATTGATAGAAGTAGGCAACGACGAGGTACGGATCTCTTGGACGATTATTTTGTCTGTAACAGTGCATTCTCTGATACGTACTTTAAACATCATTTTAGAATGGAACGATATTTGTTCAACAAAATCATGATTGCTGTTTGCAACCATGATTCTTACTTTGTGCAAAAGAATGATGCTTTTGGTGTTATGGGTCTCATTCCTGAGCAAAAAATTACTACTGCCTTGCAGATGCTTGCATATGGAGCATCTGCAGACCAAGTGGATGAGATAGCGAGGATGGGGAAATCAACCATTCTTGAGTCCCTGATGAGGTTTTGCTATGCAATCGAATCTATATATACCACAGAGTACCTCCAGAGACCTACTAAGATGGACTTGCAAAGGCTTCTGAAGAAAGGTAAGATGCGAGGTTTTCCTGGGATGATTGGAAACATCGACTGTATGCACTGGACCTGGAAAAGTTGTCCAAGTGCATGGCAATGAGCTTATGGGGACAGAAAATGAACAAAAAGTATTATATTGGAGGCAGTGGCATCATTCGATACATGGATTTGGCACGCTATTTTCAATGTTCCGGGGGCTCAAAATGACCTCAATGTCATTGACTAATCCCCAGTGTTCAACGATGTCCTGCAAGGAAAAGCCCCAAGAGTCACTTATTGGGTCAACGGACATAATTACCACGGTTTATAATACCTAGCAGACGGCATTTACCCAAGGTGGTCATCGTTTGTCAAAATAGTGCCACGTCCGTGAAGTGCAAAGGAAAAACACTTTGCAAGCTGTCAAGAGGGGTGTAGGAAGGATATGGAGTGTTGTTTTGGTATCCTCCAAACTCGTTGGGCGATTGTCAGGGTGCTGCCAGAATGTTTGATTTAGAGTCGCTTCGATCCATCATTATGACGTGCATCATTCTTCACAACATGACTGTGGAAGATGAGTACGATTATGATGTTGTTGATGAATATGAGCCAGACACGATGAACAATTCCAGAACACAAATATATTGTGCTCATGACGCCACCGAAGAACCCGTGCAACACGAGCCATTACAAAGGGATGGACGTTATAATGAAAGGTTCATTCAACGATATACTGCACTTCAGGACCCATATATGCACAATGTCTGGCAAATTGACTTGATGGAGCACCAGTGGGAATTGAAACAAGCTCAAGAAACTTAATTTCATTTAGTGTGTTTGTTTTTATTTGGTGTGTTTATTTAATTTTATTTGGTGTGTTTTTTAAGTTCATTTAGTGAGTTTTTTTTTTTATTTGTTGTGTTTGTAATTTTATTTGGTATGTTTATTTGCTGTGTTTATGTCCTTTGAATAAAGATTTTCTTAGTTTAAATAAATTACCAAATTAAATAAATATACTCTTAGTTTAAATAAAGTACTAAATTCAATAAATTGGAAACAACATAAAGTACTGTTGAAAAACGCCCACTAGACCTTGTTCTTTAATGTAACCAACGACAATAGACTAAACTAGCAAATATAGAAAACTTAGAAACACACATGAATTATACTGGTTCGGCAGAACTTATGCCTACGTCCAGTGGTGATTTCTCTTCTTTGATTAATAATAGAGATTACAGAACTTTTGCAAACCCTAGAACTAATCTCAAAACTCTCTGCTGTCTGGCTGTTTTCTGTTTTTCTATATAAAAACAGCCTTGCCACACCCTATTTATAGATATAGGGTTGGCTTACATGTCCCAAGGCTAATTGAATTCCTATTTCTAAGTGGATTAGGAAATTACACTTATCCAAATCCAAATAGACTTCTAGAAATCCAAACCTAAATTGAATAAGGAAACTGAAATTCTTTCCTAATCCCTCTAGGACAAGAATTGGTATACCTCTAGGTTTCCTAAAACAATCCTAAATCAACTAGGACATATTTGACGAGCCAAAATCCTAACAATCTCCACCTTGGTGAGTCAAACCAAGTATTGATCGTTGCACCCCAGAGTATTTTTGAACCTTCTTGAAGCAACTCTGGAAATCTTCAAGAGTCTTCACCTTGGCAACTTTCTTCTTGCCTCATTGCACCTCAGGTGAGGAGGTGCTCCACTTTAATCAATCAATGAGATTGATCAAGTTCAAGCAATGCTTGAACTTCTTGCCCGGCACTATCTTTGTAAGGAAATCTGCGGCATTGTCATCCGTATGAACTTTTTCAATCCAAATTTCCTTAGACTCCACCCAATCTCTGATTCTGTGACACCTTGCTTCAATGTGCTTTGATCTTCCAGAAAAAACTTGATTCTTTGCCAAGTGAATGGCACTTTGACTATCACACTTAAGCTTCACACAATCTTGAGTGATTCCCATTTGACTTACCAAGCCACTAAGCCAAATCGCTTTCTTTCCAGCTTCGGCCAATGCAATATACTTTGCCTCTGTGGTCGACAAAGCTGTAATTGGTTGCAGTAGTGCCCTCCAACTGATTGGTCCTCCTGCGCATGTAAACACATAATCATAAGTTGACCTTCTCTTGTCCAAGTCCCCTGCATAATCGGCATCCACATATCCTAACACCCCTGCATTTTCTTTTTGCTTCTCAAACATAATCCTTTGTCGCCAAGATCCTTTCAAATAACGCAAAATCTACTTGACTGCATCCCAATGTTGCTTTCCTAGATTTGCCATGTATCTGGAAACGACACTGATTGCTTGAGCTATGTCGGGACGTGTGCATACCATTGCATACATGAGGCAGCCCACGACATTAGCATAAGGCACCTTCTCCATTACTTGCTGCTCTTCCTCGGACTTAGGACACTGTTGCCCACTTAACCTGAAGTGAGCTGCCAAAAGAGTTGAAACTACATTTGCTGCTTGCATGTTGAACTTCTCAAGAACCTTCTGGATATACTTGGCTTGTGATATCCAAATTCTTCCAGCGATCATATCTCTCTGAATTTCCATGCCAAGGATCTTCTGTGTAGCACCTAGATCCTTCATGTCAAACTCCTCACTTAACATCTTCTTCAAGTCTTGAATTCTAGACTTGTCTTGACAAGCAATTAGCATGTCATCCACATATAGCAATAGCAATATGATCATCCCATCTTGGAACACATGATAGTACACACAACAGTCATACAAACACCTTCTAAAATTAATTTTCAGCATGAATGAATCAAACCTCTTGTACCACTGTCTTGGAGACTGTTTCAGGCCATACAGGGACTTCCTTAACTGACATACTAGGTTTTCTTTCCCATATTCAACAAACCCTTCTGGTTGAGCCATGAATATCGTCTCTTCTAGATCTCCATGAAGAAACGCTGTCTTCACGTCCATCTGCTCAATCTCCATGTCATGCTGAGCTGCCATTGCTAAAAGCAATCTGATAGAAGTATGCTTGACTACAAGTGAAAAGATCTCATCATAATCCACCCCTTCCTTTTGTGAGTAACCCTTAGCCACGAGCCTTGCTTTGAATCTCACGGCATCTTGTTCATGTAGTCCTTCCTTTTTCCTAAATACCCACTTGCATCCAACTAGCTTTCTGTCTTTGGGCTTAGGAACCAACTCCCAAAAAGAGTTCTTGTAAAGAAACTCCATTTCTTCTGTCATAGCACTTATTTAACTATCTCGCTCATCACTTGCTATAGCTTCTCGATAAGTAGTCGGATCTCCTTGACTAATGTTAAGAGCATAATTAACTTCGTCTTGGTCAAACCCAAACCTGTCAAGTTTCTTCTTGTTCTGCTTAGGTTTGTCCAGTGTTATACATCTCTGGAATAAAGGTGGATTGTGGGTTGGAGTTTGACCCCTTTGGGATGTCTGGCAGATTGGAGTGCCTTCAATTTGTCCTGTTTCTTGCTCCACCTGATTCCTAACTGGTGAACGATGCTGATGCTCTTCTTCTTCCTCAAAACCATCAGATTCGGCCTTTTGCTCAATTTGCTCAACCTGAGCTTCTTCTTCATCTGAATTGATTAACAGAATCTTTGTTGCTTCAATTTCAGCATTGTCCTTCTTCTCCCTACTGCTCTCGACTTTATTCAGAGGCATGGTTGTCTCATCAAAGACAACATCTCGGCTGACAACCTTTTTCCTGTTGTTAATATCCCAAAGCTTGAAACCCTTTACTCCTTTCTCAAAACCTAAGAATATGCAATGTATAGACTTCGGTTTGAGCTTGGACCTTTCATCACTTGGAATATGTGCATAAGCACTACAGCCGAACACCCTGAGCTTGGAATAATCCACCAGCTTCTCAGACCATACCTCTTCTGCACTCTTAAAATCGAGAACTGTAGATGGTGATCTGTTAATCAAATGACTTGCATGATTAACAGCCTCTGCCCAAAAACTATCAGGCAATCCTGCATGAAATCGCATGCTCCTCTCTCTCTCTCCATGAGAGTTCGGTTCATCCTCTCAGCAGCTCCATTTTGTTGGGGATTCTTCTTTACTGTGAAGTGCCTTATGATGCATTCCTGCTTGCAGTAATCAGTAAACTCATTACTTGTATATTCACCTCCATTGTCACTTCTTAGGTATTTGATTTTTCTTCCAGTTTAATTATCAGTTTCTGTTTTCCATTCCTTGAACTTTGCAAAAACCTCGGATTTCTGCTTTATGAAATAAACCCAAACCTTCCTAGAAAAATCATCCATGAAAGTAACAAAATACCTGGCTCCACCATTTGATTTAGTTGGTGCAGGGCCCCAAACATCTGAGTGAATATAGCTGAGTTGCTCCTTGCTTCGGTTATCTGCACTGCTTCTTGTGAATGATACATTTCTTTGCTTCCCGAGAACACAGTATTCACAAAAGTCCAGTTTGCAAGATGACATGCCTTCCAACAGGCCTTGCTTGTGTAATTCTTGCAACCCCTTCTGGCTTATGTGCCCGAGCCTATGATGCCAGAGTTCAGTCTTGTCTTCTATGCTCTGTTGTACAGAAAAGGCTACTCCCCCGACTATAGTGGTCCCAATTAACTTATACAACTTATTGGGTTGAAGGTCACCCCGCATTACCACTAGCGATCCTTTGGTTACCCTAAGTCTTCCATTTTTAGACTTGTACCCATAACCGGCCTCATCTAAAGTACCCAAGGAAATCAAATTTTTTCTTAGTCTAGGGACATACCTGACGTTCCCCAAAGCTTGTATCGTCCCATCGAACATTCTGATTCGAACAGTGCCGATTCCTTTTACCGGACATGAAGAATCGTCCCTCATTAAGACTTCCCCGCTGCTGACTTCTTTGTAAGTATCAAACCATTATTTTACTGCACACATATGAAAAGTGCATCTGGTATCCAAAATCCAATTTGTGAAAGCCTTGGAGCCTGATGTTACTGAAAGAAACTCCCTGTCACTCTCATGCTCGGTGACTGTACTAGCTGAACCTGAGCTTCCTTCCATCTTGGCTTTCTTCTCTTTCCAAATCTTGCAGTTCCTCTTCCAATGATCGACTGAACCACATTCGAAGCAACCTTCCTTCTTTTCTTTTTTCTTCTTGGATTTTGACCTACCCCTGTTGCCTGTTTTCTCTTCCTTTGTCTTTTCTCGCCCCCTCTCCTTGCCTTTGGCATAAAGGCCTTGAGAGCTTTCAGTTATATCATCTAGTTTAGCATATGACTGAAGAACTTGAATTACGTCTTCAAGCTTCAGGGACTCATTTCCAAACATTAGAGTTGTTCGAAAGTGTTTGAAAGACGAAGGTAGAGACCTCAGCAAGATGATAACCATATCATCATCTTTGTAAGTTTCTTCGACCTTTTGAAGATTAGCTATGCAATTCTGGAATCTGCATACGTGATCTTCAATATCACCTCCTTCTTCTAGTCGAAGCCCGAATAGTTCATCCTTTAGAAAAAGTTTATTGGACACAGCTTTGCCCATATAAACATTCTCCAACTTTTCCCATGCTTCCTGGGCAGACATCTTTTCGGTGATGTGTGACCGAACTGATCTTGTGAGATGGATCTCGATGGAACTCTTGGCCTTCTTGAGAACCTTATTCCATGCTGCTTCTGTCATGCTTTCCGGCTTCTTACCATCGAGTGCATCATCCAAATCCTGCTGTATCAGTACGTTCTTCATCATCATTTGCCAATCCGTGAAGTCATCCTTGCCGTCAAATGGCTTTAACGCAGGTCCTTGATCCGCATTCATCTTCCCTTTTGACATCGTAGAACACCTTGATCCTAGCTCTGATACCAATTGTTGAAAAACGCCCACTAGACCTTGTTCTTTAATGTAACCAACGACAATAGGCTAAACTAGCAAATATAGAAAACTTAGAAACACACAAGAATTATACTGGTTCGGCAGAACTTATGCCTACGTCCAGTTGTGATTTCTCTAGGCAGAGAAATCACCGCTTCTTTGTTTAATAATAGAGATTACAGAACTTTTGCAAACCCTAGAACTAATCTCAAAACTTTCTGATGTCTGGCTGTTTTCTGTTTTTCTATATAAAAACAGCCTTGCCACACCCTATTTATAGATATAGGGTTGGCTTACATGTCCCAAGGTTGATTGAATTCCTATTTCTAAGTGGATTAGGAAATTACACTTATCCAAATCCAAATAGACTTCTAGAAATCCAAACCTAAATTGAATAAGGAAACTGAAATTCTTTCCTAATCCCTCTAGGACAAGAATTGGTATACCTCTAGGTTTCCTAAAACAATCCTAAATCAACTAGGACATATTTGACGAGCCAAAATCCTAACAAGTACTATATTCAATAAATAAGAAATTACAACCCAAAGTGATTGGAAAATTATGGGCTCCAATTAAAAACAAATTCCATAGTCCCTTGTGAATGGAAAATCATCACCTAACCAATTTGTGATGCTAGGATCATCTCCTCTTGTGGTGCTAGGACCATCTTATCTTGCTCACGCTTCCTTTGCACGCCTCATTCGCACCACGTCCGCTTTCTCCGAATTCCAAAAATATTTAGAATTCAGTGACTTCCCCTCTACTAACTCTTTCATAATGTCACGATCTTGTTGAGCCCTTCTTTCTTCTTTAAGCTCTTCCCTTTCTTGCGTAAGTAGCTCTCTTTCTCTCTCATTAGCTTGAAATAATCTCTGAGCAGCTGCAGCTTTTGCTTCTTCTCTAGCCTTATCAGCCTCAAATTTAACCATTTCCCGCGCCAAAGTCAATTCACCTTGGCGAGCAAGTTCTTCCATATATTTTGCATAATCATTCTTGGAAGCACTCTCTTTTCTCTTTGAAATCTTCTTATCTTGAGGCCTAATTGGATAACGGGTCAACCCCGAAGCTTGTTCAGGAGGCGTTTACGGCACTTCTTCTGTGTCGGTTTCATGAACATGCGAGTTATGAACGGACGTAGAGTGTAGAGGGGTGCTGTTCATGACAACTTCTGGACCGACATGCACAACTCTAAATTTAGGACAATCTTTGACAATATTCCAACATTCCCACTGGGTGAATGATTTGTCTTTGTTTTTTGTTTTGGCATTATACCAAGCTTGTGCTTGAAGTGTCTACACAATGCGGGAGAAGAAATAATTATAATCAAAGTAGCTAATGTAAATTTGGGTATAGTACAAACAAATAAATAATATATTGTTACCTGATCCGCTAAATTTTCCCCACTTAGAATATTAGCACTAGTTTGCGCCAAGGCGTCTCTCCAAAGACTAAACGATTGGCTGAGTATTCTCCAACGACTGGACATTGATTCTTTGGTTCTTTTCCCACCAATTTTCTCAAGATAATTGGTATGAATAAGACTCCACATTTCTCACAACTGCATCTCATTACCAGTAATCGGATCATAAGTAACTTCAACCTAGCTAGAACACAACGTAACATCTTCAATAAGCGTCCAATTCGTACCTGCATCATTAATCATTTTGTTGGAAACCAATTGGATTGAAACTTTGAGAGAAAGATTGGAATGTGGTTGAAAGTATTTGAGAAAATATGAAATTGTGGTGCAAGGTAGAAGATAATGAGAAGGTATTTATAAAAAAGTAAAATCAAATTTTTTTTAAAATTTTTTTTCGGATTTTTATTAATTTTTAACATTTTTTATTAACTTAATTAATTTCTGCCATTGGATTAAAAAAAATTTGAAATCCAATCCTCCAAATTGTGCCACATGGCACAACGGTAACATTTCAGAATTTTTTAATGTTAATTCTTTTTTTAAAGGCGAATAACATGGACCGTTGATCTCAAATTCAACAGCTAATATTGCGGAAGGTTTCAAATTTGTTTTGACCATTGGAAATCCAATGGTCCAGAAAAAGTAACCGTTGAATCCAACAAACGAGAACACGTGGCCACCAACGGTAACATTTCTGCCGTCTAGACAACGGGCCCCAGTACTTGAAAAGTTGTCGGGGACGCGCCCCCACGCGCGCATGTTATGCACGCACCTTACGCAAAAATAATTAAATAGTGGCTGGCATCACCCTGACATCAACTTTGCATCACCTGGCCCTCGGGCTCTCAGGCCACTGATTCGAGCCGGGCCTCTCACTCGGGCCCCCTGCCCAATCGCCTGCATGGGCTAGAGAAGGTAGCTGGGGCTATTGGGTCATCAAAGTCATCGGTTCATCGGGCTCCAGCTCCCGCTGGAGTTGCTCTAAATTCGAGCCCTAACAAGCATTTAGAGGTGAGCACGGTCCGCTTTCATCCTCAAATCGGAATCGAAAAATATCAAAGATTTGGTTCAGTGCAGTTCTGCTTAAATTTATTACTAAAATCATACGGTTCGTTTTACGCTGATTTAGATTTGGTTTACGCCGGTTTACGGTTCTAACCAAAAATATATATATATTTTTGATCTTCTACTTCCATTACCAAACACATATTTCAACCACAAATTCAAGCAAATTTGAGTTTCCACTACTAGATCTACGAAAATTATGACCTGAAGATAGAAAGTTTACATATAAATATGAATCAAAATATAAAAAGCCTCAAATCAAGACCAAAGTGTACACCCTAAAATGAAATTAAAGTGTACATAATGCATATAGAAAAATGAGGAAAAGAAGAGAGGAGAGAGAGGGATGAAAATTGGAATGTGAACTGACGGCTATAGTTGAATGGATGAGTTAAGGTAATTACCAAGCGTTTGGCTTTTGGACTTGAGAATTTTTTATATAAATTTTTAGTTTGGGCTTAGTATTTATATAAAACAAGGGCTAAAGAATTAGATTTAAAAAAATTAATAGAGATGGTCTGGTGCAGTTTCTTCGGTTCTTGAGAATTAGAAATTGGAATTGGAACCGTTTTAAACTGGTCCGGTTCGGTTTCGGTCTAGTTCCCGTCCAAGTTTGAGCAGTTTTGGTGAACTTGGTTTTTTATGGTTTTTTTTCATCTGATTCGGTTCGGTTTCACAATTTCTCGGTCTTTATGCCCACCCCTACAAGCATCTAAAGGATATTCATAATTCAGAAGCACTAAAAAATATATAACAATGTTTCTGCTTACCCTTCAAATGTTAATATTTTTCATTGATGTGAAATTGCATACAAAGACAAGTAAGAACAGCAAGAATATTACCATGAACGAATTTGATTCCGAAAAATCTAATAGTTGTAAACCATAATACAAGTATCCCATTGTCAAACCTGTAAACTTAACAAAGAATACAACTCAAAACATGTAATATGCTCCCTCTGGTAGCTATTTTATTCGGTTGCAGAGAACCATCTATACAAGCGCAAGTTTCTCTTTCGAAATCCGCATCCTGCAAATTCAGACTCACAGTAGTTCCATCAGTTATGTGAACACTGCGATGAATTACGAATGATTAATCTGTATCCTTTTCCAAACCAGTTGAAGGATGGTAAGATGTGGAAGATAAATGTGTTCATCGAATGAGCTTTCCCGAACAATCATCCTTTCCGCACAAGGTGCTCGACATCTCCTAGTTCCACTTGACCTCCTTTCTGATCATGTTCAGTTTGAAAAAGCAACTCAATCTGCTCCAATGACTTTCCTTTGGTTTCTGGAACACAGGTGTAGACAAATACGACAGAAAGAGCAGCGACTGCAGAAAAGATAAAGAATGTTCCACCAAATGAAATTGCATTGGAAACTGAGAGAAAAGACATGGCAACTAGGCCACTGCACACCCTATTACCCACTGCTCCGAGTGCTGCTGCTTGCGCACGCACCCTTAGAGGGAAGATTTCGGATGTCAAAACCCAGCAAACAGGTCCAATTCCAACAGAGAAGAAGGCTACATTTCCGCATACGGATAAAATTGCCATTGCAACGCCAAACTGTCCTTTCCCAAGAACAGAGAGAGTAAATCCTAAACTGAATAAACAAATTGTCATTCCAATCGTGCTGACATAGAGCAAGGGCTTTCTTCCGAGCTTGTCTATAAGAAGAATAGCGACCATTATAAAAACAGTCTTTGTGACACCCACTGCAACAGTTGCAGCAAGTACATTTTGTTTATTTTTTATTCCTGCTTCTTGGAAGATTTCGGGGCTGTAGTACACAGTCGCATCTATTCCTGTTATCTGTTGAAAACATTGAATTCCAAAACCTGTGATAAGCATCCGACGAAGTGAAGGAGATGGATTCATCAGTTCACTCGTCACACTTTTCTCCTCATACTTCCCCGCACTAGAATTGTCAGCGGCTGCTAGTATTTCATTCAGTCTGTCCTCCACCTCACTTTCATTCTCATTTGTTTTCATCAACACTGATCTTGCCTCATCAATACGGTTCTGAAGGACCAACCACCTTGGAGACTCGGGGATTACGAAAAGTGCAAAACCAATGAAAATTGAAGGCGTAATTCCTACTGCAAGCATTATCCTCCAGTTTATATGTGCCGGAAGACCAGAAAATGCATAGTTTGAGACGTAGCCAAGTAAAATTCCCAGATTTATAAATATTTCCGGGAATGAGGTGAGTGAGCCTCTGTCAATGGTGGGTGATATCTCAGCGATATAAACAGGGGCAATCATGACACCGAAGCCAATTCCAATGCCCGCAAAGAGTCTTCCAATCATCAATATTTCAAATGAAGGAGCAAGGGTCATTGTAGCTGCACCTGCTTGAAAGACAACAGCAGCCAAGGCCATGGTCCACTTCCTACCAATGATATCTGATGTTTTACCACCGGCTAAACTACCGAAAAGCGAAACAATGCTCAAAATCCCAACAAGAACTTCTTCTTGTACCTCGGTTATCTTTAAATCTTCCTGAATGAATATTATAGCTCCACTCATGACACCTACATCTGCCGATTCAAACAAAAAAATAATTAGACACATATCTTCAGAATCACCTTATTCGAACAATTTAAAATTAGGGTACTTTGCGAACTGGTATGAACATCATCATTTTTGTTTACTAATCTGTTGCAAGGAGGAGTTAGCTGCAAACAGTATCAGTTTATACAGCCAGAGATCCTTCTTGCATAAATATACAACATAAAAAAAAAAAAAAAAAAGCTCCTCGATGTTTTACTTACACTCTATTATTCATTTCCAAGAACAATAAATGGAACGCGTATATTCATTTTTGTGCTTAACAAGTACCAAATCGAATTTTCATCGAAGTAAACAGATGTCATGGACAAGTTTGCCATTTGTAGATTGTAATTCATATGTTTCCTCATCAATAATGAGGAGAAGTACACAAAATTGCCAATAAGACATGAAAATTTTTCCAACAAAGTTTTAACGCAAGGGTCATATAAGGGTTTAGTGATCGACTCTTCTAGCAATCGTTTTAATAGAGCAAGGCTTCGGCGGGACAAGATTGATGAAGTTACGAAGACGGGTGCCTTGTGGTGAATGGAAACATATTGCCTTGTGATGAATGGAAACTTAATAGACCCGAAAAATTAATATTAGGACAAAATTTGGACAACTAAAGAAGATAAAACCCCAGAAAAGGATGGAATCGTTCCCCAGTTAACGTTTTATTTAAATTCTAAATTTAGACAATCAAATAAATCACATAGCACTACCAGCAAGCTTAGGAATTATTCATAAAATGGAACAGTAGATTCTTAAAGCAATTAGGCACTACAGTTAACCAAACAAAGCAGATCATAACAGAACATACATGCCAATTAACAACGTCTACCGACAGCAGCAATTTCCTATAACAATAACAAACAGAGCTCACCCCTCCCCACACAAGTTCGAATTCTCCTCCCCGTAGTTTAGATTAAGTAATTAGAATATCGCTCGAATCGATAAACAAACACACAGAGCAGACACTATCGCACGCACGAACAAATGCACATATACAGATGCATAATTACATATAAATATACACACATTTCTATAGATACATCCATAGATACACATCCATACGTAAAAGGTAAAGCATGTAGTTACCATAGCCAAGAAGAACAGAGTTGAGAGAGGCAAAAATGGCGCAGGCGAGGACATATTTCCTGGTTTTTCTGCTCCTGATTTGTTGAAGGTGGTGGCGAGAAGCACCATCCTCGTATTCCTCTGTGAGCTCGACCTCGGGCTCAGAATCCATCCTCTTGTACTTGTTCTTGGTTCCCAATGGAATCCCAGACATACCCATTTCTCCATTTCCAATTTCTGGAACACCCACCAACCCCATCTCGATTTTCTTTCTGAATCTCTCTGTTTCTGATCATAAAACTGAACGAACAGAGCAGAAGTCAGATGTTGTTTTTTGGGGGGTTTGGTTTGGTTTTTGTTTGACTGCCCAATACTTGGAGACTAGAGGAGAAGGATTTGCTTGAGTTTTAGATCTGAAACAAAAATTAATTAATTAATTTATGAAAAAATGGGCAGATAAATAGAAAAATAAAAATTGAGACGCGGGCAAAGGTGGGACCTTTCTTTTTGCAATGCAGGAAAGAAAACCCACTTGCGGCAATTTTACATGTGCGACCGGGTTCACCGTCGCAAGATCTCGACCTCTCACTTAATCAGGCCAAATGGGGCTTTCCAGGTGACAGCTGTGCAGATTGTCTATAAAATATGAATCAGGATCCTCGCCGGATCCATTCCCTAGGGATCCCACAATCCTATCCGTTCATCGTATATCGTGCGGTCAAAAATTATTTAAAATTTAAAATTTAAAATTCAAATATAAATAGTACCTAATAAAAACTGACCGCACGATATAAAATAAACGGACATGATTACAGGATCCCTAGGATCCTTAGGGAAAGATCCGGCGAGGATCTTGATTCATAAAATATTAGATATTTTTGTGCTCTCATTCTAATACAATGTGGAAAAGGATTTATCCTTGTTTCATTCATTCTCAAATATACAACTTGCAGTGAGTATGTAAATTACCATATAACATATAATGAAATTAATTCAAACAATGAACCTAATCTAGAAAAGCGATCTCACTAATATGGTCGTTGGTTCACATGAGAGCAAGTTCTATAAAACAAATTTACAATCACCTGACAATATATTATTAGATCAGAACGTCACGTTGTTACGAAATTATATGTTAAGTAGTCGTCTCATTGTTCTAAGGTTTTGTACAAGTCTTATTTGTTTTAAAGCGGTGTTATCTACACGTCCATTTTTACATCCCTTGCACCCTGTTAATTTAAGTTATTAATCTTTTTCAATTCATTCGAGTAAAAATTAATAAAAATATGTAGATAGCACCACCTTTATTTTATATTTTATCTCAAGTGTTTAATACAATAGTTAGTTTGTTTGAAATTATTTAATATTTTGGTATAATATTTCCCTTATTTTGGGAAAGAATAGTTACGTGCTTGCATGCAAGGTTGTGCTGAAATAAAAAAAAGGTTGCGCCCCCAAAAGAAAATGGTAAGTTTGTCAAAAGACTAATTGGAGGAGAAAAGTTTGTGGGAGAGGAGTCAAATGGAGAATGAGTCAAAAGTGAAGGTGCAAAGACAATTCCTTTGTGTGGTCTCTCCATAAGTTGGAACTTCCAAATTTTTTTCTTTCTTTGTGACACATCTAGAAGACAAGCACCACCCTAACAGACAATACAACATTCTTACCCAATAAAATGAAAAGACAAGGTAATATTCTTAGTTTGCACTAATTATTAAGTGGCTTAGTGGCATGCACCTCTTTTGGGTAAAGATTTCATTTTCTTATCCAACAAGTTAAATTTCAATTGAAAATTTTACAAAACCAAATACAAAGTCGAGAATATTGATTAATCATCTGCCACCATATAATCTACTATCACCAATTGAGGGAGATTTTCATTGATTGGCGTAATCACGAGCCAACTAATGGCCAACCATGTTAGAACGTATCAAAACTCTACAAATACAAGTTTTGAAGAGAGAAAGGACCCCGATCAAGTACGCAAATTGTCACTCTGTATTATGTTCGATTCTTATCCTAGCATAATGTAGTCATGTCTAGATTATTTTTTTTACACAATTACCTTCCCACTCTTGTATTTCATTTTTTCTTTACATTACACAAATTTAATTTATGCGTAGTATTTTTATTCTCTTGATTCACGCATTCGCATTACAATCATTTGATTAGAATCAAATTCAAGGCCTTAACAAAAATCACACATATCTTTTCTACGTCGACGGTCGACCAATCTAGACCAAAGCTAGAGCATGTAAACAAAAGAAAAAGACAGAAAATCCTTCAAGGCCGCCAAATCCGAACGAAAAGAGGCAAACAATCTGATCTCTAGAATATTTAAATTCTCTATTAACCTTTCTTTTTCATTTTTTGTTTAGGAAAACTTTGAGTTTTAACGATAAAGACAAAATAAAGGGTAAAATGAATAGTACCAAATTTGACTTTTTAGTGTAAAAATGTAATTTTTCGTTAAATTGAACAGTACCGTGAATTTTTCGTTAAAACTCATTTTTTGTTTTTGGTTAAACCTTATTAACCTTAGTTGAGGAGAAGACAGGTGTTAAAAAATAAATGATTATTTACCGAAATATAAAATTATTTGTTAAACCGAACCAAACCTTCTCAAAATCTCGGCCCATCGGACCTGAACCCGCTTGCCCGCCCATATTTGACCGACTCGGCGTCAAATTTGACCCATATTCATATTCTTCCAACTTCTCCCAAATCGTAATCGTCTAGCACACTCACACGTAGGATCACACATCTATGTCGCCATGGTGTTCATCACATCCCCCAATCACAAAACCCTAACCCTAAATCTAAACCCTAAGACCACCACCCTCCAAACCCTAAAGCTCCAAATCGAGCAAAATTCTCACATATCCATTTCTCAGCAGCGCCTATTCATCTCCCAAAGCCTTCAGTTATTAACCCAATCCGACTCCGCCCTCCTCTCCGACCTAGGAATCCGACCCCTGTCAACCCTAACTCTTCACATTCCCTTATTCGGCGGCACCCAACCTCCCGCCGTCCCTAAACCCCGCCTGGAGTTCCTCAATTCCAAGCCTCCCCCGAATTATGTCGCCGGGCTCGGCCGTGGTGCCACTGGCTTCACCACCAGGTCCGATATCGGGCCCGCACGTGCTGCGCCCGACCTGCCGGATAGGTCGGCCACGACAATCGGCGGCGCTGCTGCTCCTGCTGCCCCGCCTGGGGTCGGCCGTGGACGCGGGAAGCCAGAGGAAGAGGAGGAGGATGAAGGGGAGGATAAGGGGTACGATGAGAATCAGAAGTTTGATGAATTCGAAGGAAACGATGTCGGGTTGTTTGCATCCGCGGAATACGATGATGAGGACAAGGAGGCTGATGCGGTGTGGGAAGCCATTGAGCAAAGAATGGACTCGAGGAGGAAGGACAGGAGAGAAGCTCGGTTGAAAGAAGAGATTGAAAAGTACAGAGCTTCGAACCCGAAGATCACGGAGCAATTCGCGACTCTGAAGAGGAAGTTGTACACTGTGTCTGCTCAGGAATGGGAGAGCATACCTGAAATCGGAGACTATTCGTTGAGGAACAAGAAGAAGAGATTCGAGAGCTTTGTGCCGGTGCCCGATACACTTTTAGAGAAGGCAAGACAGGAAAAGGAGCATGTTACGGCATTGGACCCCAAGAGTAGGGGAGCTGGTGGTATGGAGACTCCATGGTCTCAAACTCCGGTTACGGATTTGACTGCTGTAGGTGAGGGTAGAGGTACTGTTTTGTCATTGAAATTAGATAGGCTTTCTGATTCTGTTTCTGGATTGACGGTTGTGGACCCGAAAGGGTACCTTACTGATCTTAAGAGTATGAAGATTACTAGTGATGCCGAGATTTCGGATATTAAAAAGGCTAGGTTGTTGCTTAAGAGTGTTACACAGACGAATCCAAAGCACCCACCTGGATGGATTGCGGCTGCCAGGCTGGAGGAGGTGGCTGGGAAGATTCAGGCAGCTAGACAATTGATTCAGAAAGGGTGTGAGGAATGTCCTAAGAGTGAGGATGTGTGGTTAGAGGCGTGTAGGCTTTCAAGCCCTGATGAAGCTAAGGCCGTGATTTCTAAGGGAGTGAAGTCGATTCCCAATTCGGTGAAGTTGTGGATGCAGGCTGCGAAATTGGAGCGTGATGATTTGAATAGGAGCAGGGTATTGAGGAAAGGTTTGGAACACATTCCCGATTCTGTTAGGTTATGGAAGGCGGTGGTGGAGCTTGCCAATGAGGAGGATGCAAGACTTTTGCTTCATAGGGCTGTGGAGTGTTGTCCCTTGCACATTGAGTTATGGCTTGCACTTGCAAGATTGGAAACCTATGAGAATGCGAGGAAGGTCCTTAATAGGGCAAGAGAGAAGCTATCAAAAGAGCCTGCCATTTGGATCACAGCAGCGAAGTTGGAGGAAGCTAATGGGAACACAGCCATGGTTGGGAAGATTATTGAAAGGGGTATAAGGGCTTTGCAAAGAGAAGGGTTGGCGATTGATAGAGAGGCATGGATGAAGGAGGCTGAAGCTGCTGAACGTGCAGGGTCTGTTACAACTTGCCAAGCAATCATTCGGAACACGATTGGGATTGGTGTGGAGGAAGAGGATAGGAAGAGGACATGGGTTGCCGATGCTGAGGAATGCAAGAAAAGGGGCTCCATTGAAACAGCCAGAGCTATTTATGCACACGCACTTACTGTCTTTTTAACCAAGAAGAGCATATGGCTCAAAGCCGCACAGCTTGAAAAGAGCCATGGTACTAGGGAATCTCTTGATGCTTTACTTCGTAAAGCAGTGACATACCGACCACAGGCTGAAGTCTTGTGGCTTATGGGAGCTAAGGAGAAGTGGCTTGCTGGGGATGTGCCTGCTGCTCGGGCCATCCTTCAAGAAGCTTATGCTGCCATTCCTAATTCTGAAGAAATTTGGCTCGCTGCGTTTAAACTTGAATTTGAGAACCATGAACCAGAGAGAGCCAGAATGCTTCTTGCCAAAGCCCGAGAAAAGGGAGGTACCGAAAGAGTGTGGATGAAATCAGCAATTGTTGAGAGAGAATTAGGGAACATTAATGAGGAGCGGAAGTTGCTTGATGATGGGTTGAAGCACTTCCCTTCCTTCTATAAATTATGGTTGATGCTTGGACAGCTAGAGGAACGCCTTGGTCATTTGGAAAAGGCCAAGGAGGCCTATGATTCAGGTCAGAAGCACTGCTCCAGTTCTATTCCACTTTGGCTTTCTCTCGCTAATCTTGAAGAGAAGATGAGTGGGCTGAGTAAAGCTCGTGCAATTCTGACGATGGCCAGGAAGAAGAATCCCCAGAACCCTGAATTGTGGCTTGCTGCTGTTCGAGCTGAATTAAGGCATGGAAATAAGAAGGAAGCTGATATCTTGATGGCAAAGGCTTTGCAGGAGTGTCCCAATAGTGGTATCTTGTGGGCTGCATCTATTGAGATGGTACCCCGTCCACAACGGAAGACGAAGAGTATGGATGCCCTCAAGAAATGTGATCATGATCCCCATGTCATTGCTGCTGTGTCCAAGTTATTTTGGCATGACAGGAAGGTTGACAAAGCTAGGACTTGGCTTAACAGGGCAGTGACACTAGCGCCAGATATTGGGGATTTCTGGGCTTTATACTACAAATTTGAACGTCAACATGGGACCGACGAGAACCAGAAAGATGTACTTAAAAGGTGCATAGCTGCAGAACCAAAGCATGGTGAAAAATGGCAACCTATTTCAAAGGCCGTGGAGAATTCCCACCAACCAACTGAAGCTATCTTGAAGAAAGTGGTGGTTTCTCTTGGGAAGGAAGAGAGTGCAGCCGAAAGTAATAAACAGTAGTTCAACCTGTTCTGTTCCAGGTTCTGCTATCAAACCTTGTCATACAGAAAGAATTTTGATGAATACATCGCTGTAGTTGTGCTCCTTTTATTGATAGTTTATTGCATGAATTCTCAGTATCAACAATGATGAAGCCTGTCTTTATTTATTGTTCGAAATACAGTACGTGTCAACATATCTTTATTTGTTGTTTGAATTACGATGGTTGTGTGTTTTTCTTCCTTTGTATGGTCAGGTTCCCTTGTAGATTCTTTTGAAATCTGAGTGTCCTTGATGCTCTAGCTTTCTCAATCACTTTTCTTGTTTCAATTCAAGTGTTGTAGGTTGTGTTCAGTTTTTGTTATGACTACTGCAGCTCCTTTGGTTGCTCCTTTGTGATTGTATCCAATGGTGTCATGCTGTGTGTTGTCTTATCGTCATTTCCCATTCTTTTGCTAGTTTATCTTGAATCTTCTTGTGAATGGATCGACTTAAACCTTGTAATCCAAGATTCAGGTGGTACTCTGCTTCTTAGGTTCCCTACCTGAATTTTGTATGCGAATTGAACACTTGCTTGTAAGAATGTATTTCCTGTATTAGATCACCTTGTTATTTAACCTGGATTTGGCGATGACATGAATGATTATATCTAGTGCTACTTTTCTTTCTGTATTACTGCGATGCCAATCAACAGGAGCTTCTTCCGCTGTAACGGCAAATAACGGTCTTAGACTTACTGAGGTCTGCAATCATATCATAAGCATTTTCTATCATGTTGTTTCTCTGTGTTTGGTTTTTGGTTTGAGTTTAGAGAAGGGGGTTCCCAGTTCCCTTTGGTATGGATTTTCTAAAAGGTTAATATAAGGCCTTCCATTGTGTTTTGCAGGTCGCTCCTCCCCCTTTCCCCCCTCACACACGATTCAGATATATGCCAAGTGAACCATATGGTACCAAATTTCTCATTCCAAATCATGACATGTTTGTAGGTACTTTCTTAAGTTAATGAAATCTGGTTGGCTCGTATGTGAGTCGGGATCCAACAGACAATCTCATCGGCAGCCAACTCAGTCTCATTGTCTGTCTTCGTTTGGAGTAGGAGGACATTGATTTCCAATACAATTCTTCCGATCAGACTAGGGGGTATCGAACAGGACTGGAACGAGTAGGAGTATGTACAATGAAAGAGGCCTCATCGACCTGTGGGGTTGATGATACGAGTATGAAAGCCTTGAAGCAATAGGAGGGTGATATTTTAAACATTGTCGAGGAAACGAGATTTCTTCGGAATTTTTCTGAGGTCAAGGGAAATGGAGAAGAACAATTTTTTCCCTCTGCAAATCTGTTTATACCCGATCTTGCACTGTCGGTAAATATGTTTGTAGCGTGTTTACTAATCCGTAATCGGAATGAGAATAAAGAATCTGATTCCGATTACGGATTATACATGTGTTTACTAAAATTAGGAGGAATCAAAAATGCGTGAGGTCCACACAAAAAATGGAATCTAATTCCAAGATTTGGCTGATTTGGATTCCCAACATAGAGAAGGTATTTGGATTCTGGATTGCCCAAGCAATCGGAATGATAATTTTTTTCCCTTTATGCCCTGACTTACTTTCATTATTTTCCAGATTATCATTAACCCAAGACTCACATTATGCACAACTCCATACATATGCCGAAGAGAAAAAACTACAACTTAAGCGAGAAAATTTAGATATTAAAGTAAATACTTAAATTTATAAAAATAAAATAAACAAAATCATTTTAGTGTGTCTATGAAATAAAAAAGCAATTTAATTTTTTCTTACTATTATATACTATATCAAATTTTATTAAAAAGAGTATATAAAATATTTGATTTGGGACAAAGTAATCATACTGGTTTATATTCCGATTCTGCTGAATTAGTAAATAGCTTTATAGAATTCTATTCCGATTCCAGATAGTTTTAGTAAACAACTTCAATAAGAATCTGATTTTGATTCCGTTTCATTTCACTTCCTCCTTAATCCAATTTTTCCTCAATTCAATTCCTCTCAATTTGATTACGGATTAGTAAGAGCGCCCTTGGAGTCATTTGATTAAAAGAGTATATTATTGGCTAGGCCTGAAACTTTGATTTCGGCCGAGTTGGTAGAAGTTAGTCTAGAAAGGAGGCTGTGAGTCTCGGCCCAATAATGCATTGGTGGTGGTGCGATCGAGTCTTAGACTAAGTAGGATTGATTAAGGATCAGGATTGGCTTCTGCTGAGATTTGAATTAGCTGCTAAAGGATCATGATTGGTTTCTAAATAAAATGTGAATCAATCGCATAAGCAAATCCAGGATCAGAATTGTAGTTCGAGCTGGAGAAGGTGAGGCTTGGGTCAAAGATCATTCTGAGTATAACAAGATAACATGTCAAGGAATCGCAATCCCGGTAGGATTCTATCATCATTAGACTTGCCATCCAAGAATTTGTCCCCATAAATACAAGAGGATTTCTAGTGTAGAAGAGACCATCAACTCAACACTCACCTTGAGAAAAATATAAACTGCTCCACTAGCAAGCCAGCACAATTTTAGTTTGGTTAAACCGTTTTGAGTTGGCAGTCGACGGATAATTACAATTTGGTTAAACAAAATTTTCAGAGGCAACCGGCAAATGTGACGTTTGGTCAAACAGCGCTAGAGTCGTAAAATCGGCTTGGCTAAGGAGTTTTGACAGTTTGGTTAAATAGTAGGTTTTCTTTTTTCAACTAGTTATTGACTTAAGTCTCTGCCGGCGATTCTTCACGAAACAAGGTCATTTCATCAATTTTCTTGGTGAAGTGAGCTATACTAGGTTACATTTATGTCCAATACTTAGACTGTGGAATCATTTTTGGATTTCACAGCAAAATCATAACCTTCTTTTTGGTTTTAGAACCAAGGTCGAGAATGTTCCTTTCTCAGGCAAAATTGTCTCATTCAAAAGTCAGAAGTGCATTCTATCACACGATCATATTTAGAAGTACTCACTTGGTCGAGCTCGGTAGCGAATTGGCAAGGCCATCATCAATAGAAGAACGTAGTTAGCTCATAAGTTACTCGGCCTACACAACACAAACTTTGTAATTTTAGGATCAACATTTTGGAACGCCCAATGGGACATAATTGCTAAAAATTGCGAAGTTTAAACGATGTTTCCATATTCCAGTTCATCCGATTGGACGAGATCTAAGCTCAACAAGAGAGACACATTCAAAAGAGTGAGGAGAATAAAAGGGGAAGGGAAGTGAAGAAGATTCTTGATGCACATGAAGAGATGAGAGCTTCCGTCACCTTACAAGAACAATAGATAAAAAAAGACGCTGCCTGTTTCAATACATGGTTAGTTGAGAAAGGTTAGTTGAGAAACACTTTCCTTATGTTCTTCCATTTTTGTTTTTTCTTTTAACTCTTTGTTGGAATTTTCAAGAGGGTTTTTTTGTCTTAATTCAGTTCTCTCTCGATGTTGATATTTCAACTCAAATCTATTAGGTGAAAATAATTAGGATCTTCCAAAAGAATTTGGTGAAGTACTAAACTTTGGAATAAAAAAGTTTTTGACACACTCTCGGGTTTACGCACACAAATTACCTAATCCAAATTCCAAGGGTAATGCTAAAATTGAATTAGTTTAAAATTTTCGTTTTCGTAGCATTATTCCCTTATCCAATTCAAAACTTTAGTTGATCAAATCACCATCCATGCGCGGCCAATTAAAACTAATCTCAATCAACAACATAATCATCATTATCTTGTAGCGGCCCTCCTCTGCCGGTGACATAATTAAATTAAAATATTGGGTTGGGGTTGAATGAAAGTGTTTGTTGGCTTCACCACTATTTGAGATATTTTGAATTCATTTATTAATTTAATAACGTCAACCTAAACCATCTGATAATTTTGATTAGGGAAATTGGCATATTGTTTGTAGTTATATATTGTTCCTTAATCCTTGTCGCTACTTGAGTGATATCATGGGACGGCCACCGGTCCCACCTCCCTCATCATTCAGTCTTATCAGTCCTCTCAGCACGTTGATCAAAACAATTAATGTCCAAAGTGTTCTTCTTTTCTAAATAATTCTATTTTATTTTTTATGTAGGGAATTCTCTCCTCACTCATTTAACTTCTTCCACAACTTTTTTCAATCATTTCTTGTTGTTTTTATTAGAGTATTTTAAAATGAGATGTTAAAAATTCAACGCGAACGTTTTTAACAAAGAAAAGTTTTTTTTTTCTCTTTTGTTCTAAAAAAAATGTCAAAATCTTACGAGAATTGATATTTTCTACTTTGCTGTTAAATTTGAAAGCAATGTCAAAATATTTTTTGCTTACATGAATTGTCATTCAAATTACAAATCACTAAAAAGTCATTAGGATGTTTTGAGATATGATATTGTTTAGGCCCAAAATGTCAGTTTGGGCCGAATTAGAATTATTCTCGGCCTGGAAAGCTTTATTTGGAAGCTTGTGGGTTATTTAGCCCATGGGCCGAGGTCGGCCGAGGCTGGTTAGGAAGAGGTTTGTTTGGATAGAGACGAAGCAGGCAGAGTCCTACGGATAGCATGAATCCTGATGCATTAAGGGGTCTCGGCGAGGATGAGATATGAAGGTGCGTGCGACATGATAAAGGCTAGGTTCAAAGTCCTAATTGAATAAGGATTAGTCGAGGTAATTTTGGATTAGGATAAGGAGTCCTAATCCGAGTGTGACTTGGACTTGATTACAGAGATGCTCCTATAAATACAGAGGCAGTCGCACCATTCAAGCTCTCTCCAACTCAACACACAAATCTGCCCTGCGCAAACCCTCGCTCTACGCGAAACCTCTCAACAACCTTGAGATTTTTATTTTCCTTTTCGCCAACACATCTTCAGTTTGGATAAACAGCACTGTGAAGGCAACCAGTGGTATCTTCAGTTTGGATAAACAGCACTATCGCCGTAGAATCAGCCGACCGCGGAGCACCTTCAGTTTGGATAAACAGCACTGCGAAGAGGCCGACTGGTTACCTATCCAAGTCTCGGTCGAGAAGGATTTTCGAATCCTTATTGGCAGAGGTCAACTCATTAGCCTTCTCGGCGAAGTGAGGTGTTACCAGGTTACTACATTCGGCATTAACAGCCGAATTTGATATTGAACTTCGCAAATTAGCAGCCTTGTCTTCAGGCTTTAGAACCCGAAGGCCGAGAATTGTTCCTTCCTCGGCCGCAATCGCAAGACGCAGAAGTCAGCAGCGCGATCAACACAACATCAACAAATTTTACTCCTCGGCCGAGCTCGGCCGACGAGTTGGCACGCCCCGCACACAACCGAAGGACGTAGTTAGCTTATTAGTTACTCGGCCTGCGCGCCACGTAGGCCTGGTAGTTTTTAGGGTCAACATTTTGGCACGCCCAGTGGGACCCAGTGCTAAAACTACGAAGTTCATATGATATATCAAGATTCCGATTCGGCTCCATGTAGCTGATTGTATGAGGAAAGTAAAGCATCTTTGGAAGTGGAAAAAGTTCTTCGTGGCGTAAGAACCAGGCAAAAATCATTCGCCTCCATGTCGAGAATAGAAGCTCATGTTACACTACAAGAGCAATGGATAAACGAAGACATGGCTCGATTTAACGCCTGGCTATCAAGAGAACATTTTCCTTACGTTGTCGACTACCAATCGATTCCATTTAAAGAATGGTTGGTTGAAAAGCCCGGGGGGCAATTTTCCACTCCGGCCACAATCAAAATTCGGCCTAAGAAAATTGTCGAGACGGCCGAAGAAAAACCTAAGCCACCTGTTGTTTATGTCGAGACTGAAAGTGTGGTAGGCCTAGAAGAAAGAGTTCAAGATTCTAAGCCAAAAATCGACTTAGAAAATGATTCGTCAGATGAGTGCTCCAATGGCGAACAGAGCCAAGACATGGCCGTAAACGCCCAAACTACGCCAATTGATATGATTATTGGTGATAAAGCCGATATGGAGAAATCCCGTTCGGCTAAGTTGTTCGAGTTAAAAGCCGAAATTGGCAAAGATATTATGCCTGGGGGGCATAATAATTGTTCAACACATTCGGCGCCCAAAAATGAAAAATATTTCACCAAGTCAGAAATATTTGGAGAAAATTCTTTATTCGGCCTAGAGCGAAATCAATTTGAAAATTTTGATATAAAAAGATCTCAGCTTGGAATAAAGCATCGTTGGCCTCCTCCTGGTTATGATTCGGCCACTTTTCTTTTCGTTTGCTAAATATATATATATATATATATATTTATATATAATGAATAAATTGTTTTCTTGAACATACGGCTGTACAAGCCGATGTAAAGAAAATGGGGGGCATACATTATAGGCTGGCTCTCAATAAGCTCCTCGGTGAAATTTAAGCGATGGAGATCTGATGCTCGGTGCGGCCGAGGAATAAAAAATCAGGGGTTGGCCGAGGACTCCAAATATATGTATGTTAGTTGGCCGAGGCCGAGTTCAGTTTGCAGTACGTAACTCAGAAAGCCGTTAAAAGTCAAGCTTTAGCCGATTTTTTGGCCCAACATCCCTCCCCATATGATGTCAGTAGCAATGACGTCGAAATCGGCATGGTTGAAGCACGCGATAACTACTGGACAATGTACTTTGATGGGTCTAGTACCTCAGACTCGGCTGGTGGTGGCATCGTCATTCAATCGCCTAGCCACTGCCGCTGGTCTTTTTCTCTTCGGCTCGATTTCGATTGTACGAATAATCAGGCCGAATATGAAGCTCTTATCATCGGCCTTCATGTCCTCCATGACTTACGAGCGACCCGTGTCCTCGTCCTCGGTGATTCCGAACTTGTGATTAACCAACTTAATGGATCTTTTCGATGCATGAGTTGTACTCTGGCACCCTATCACATGATTGCCAGCTATTTGGCCGAGTCCTTCGACGGCATCACATTTGAGCACATTTCCCGGGTTCATAATACCGCCGCAGACGAGCTAGCCCAAATCGCTTCCGGAGCACAACTCTTGGGGGGCAAGCTAGGCCAGGAAATACCTGTGTTACGACAACTATACCCGGCCTTGGTTAATCAGCAGGTCCTCCGACGCGATAACGTGATACGCACAAGAGTCATGTCATTACCTTCGTTGTTGGATCGACAAGACCCCATAGATGTTTGTGCAGTCGAGGCAATGCCAGATGATTGGAGGAAGCCTATCATGCAGTACCTCGATAATCCTAATAGCAAACACGATCGCAAGACAAGGGTTCACGCCACGAATTATGTCATGTATCAAAATGAATTATACCGAAAAGGCGAGGATGAACTACTATTGTTATGTCTCGGTCCCCAAGAAGCTATTCGAGCGATCGCGGAAGTTCATGAAGGAATTTGCGGATCTCACTAGTCGGGCCGGAAAATGCGATGGTTGCTTCGACGGCATGGTTATTTTTGGCCAAGCATATTAAAAGATTGCATTGAGTTCGCACGGGGATGTGTGCAATGCCAAATTCATGGTCCCATACAAAGAGTCCCGGCCGAATCATTGCACTCGGTCACTAAACCATGACCGTTTAGAGGATGGGCTATGGACGTAATTGGCAAAATCACGCCGTCCTCCGGGGCTGCCAAGCATGCATGGATACTCGTGGCAACCGATTACTTTACCAAGTGGGTTGAGGCGAAATCGTATGCCGAATTAACGGCTAAAGAGGTTTGCGATTTTGTGGAGGAACACATCGTGACCAGATTCGGGATACCGAAAACGATCATAACTGACAATGGTACGATCTTTACAGCCGAGAGGTTTAAAGAATATGCGGCGAACCTAAAAATTCGGCTTGAACAGTCCACGTCGTACTATCCACAGGCAAACGGACAGGCTGAAGCAAGTAATAAGGTGATGATCGGTATCCTCGAGAAAATAATAGGGGAATGGCCTGGCATGTGGCATTTGAAGTTGAATGAGGCTTTATGGGCTTATCGAACATCGCTCCGGTCCGCGACTGGGACAACCCCGTATGCACTCACCTACGGGCACGACGCAATGCTACCAGTCGAATTAAGCATAAATTCGTTGCGAATAATTGAGCAAAGTAATTTGTTTAGCGACGAATATAGTCAGTCGATGAGGCAAGAGTTGGAGGATTTGGAAGAAGCGCAGCGTGATGCATACAATTTATTGGTAGCACAGAAAAAGATTGCCGAACGAGCCTATAACCAACGGGTTAGACAGAAAACATTCGGTGAAGGAGATTTGGTCTGGCAAACTGTGTTGCCTATGGGAATTAAAGATCCTAGATTCGGCAAATGGTCGCCGACTTGGGAAGGACCGTTCATCGTTTACAAAGTGCTCGGCAAAGGGGCATATCATCTTAAAGATCGAGCCGGCACAGTTCACAAGTTACCAATCAATGGGAAATTTTTGAAGAAGTACTATCCGACTACTTGGGAGATGCAAGAATAAAAGTTCTTATTAAAAAATTTTAAAAGTGCCAAGTACAGCTTGAGTTGGCCGGTTGGTACATATAGTAAGTCTAGGGTGACGGGGGAAGCAGAGTTTCAAGCACGGCCTTCAACTCCAACCACCTCACTTCGCCCATAGTGACCTCGGCTTGGCGGATCCTCTTGTCCATTTTGAGCTGCTCGACCCGCTTCACGCTAGCCGCATAGTCGGTCAGGCAGGATTTGCCGCCCAACTCAAAATCCTCCGCAAGTTCGGAAGCTACAACCGATCTCCGTTTTTGAAGCTCAATGATCTGACGGTCTAAGTCGGCCAGAGCGTTTTTCTTTGCTTTCATGGCTTCAATTTTTGGGCGAAGAACTTCGAGAACGCCCGACGCGGCCTTCAGGTTGTCTTCGGCCCGAAGAGCTTTCTCGAAAATACCGAAGAATCCTCGAGTCTGCTCCAAAGTCAAAGATGCCCGAGTGATAGCTTCGGGGCTCAACTGACCATCAACCGCGAGGTCATTGAGGCATTCGCCAACGGAGTCGAGGACCCTGCGTTCAAGCGCCTGGGAAGCCGAAAGCGACAGAAGCTCTTGCAGCTTGACAAGAGAGGACGAGTTGGCCGAGGACCCAGTCGTGGTCGTCGAAGGGCTGGCAGTTCCCGATGCTGCTGAGAGGAGAGCGTCGAGTTCGACTTCCCACGAGGGCTACACGAAACAGAAAGGTCAGAACATATCGAATCATCAGACAATCAATTAAGAAGGAAATTTTAGACCGAATAAGAAGAGACTTCGGCCATGTCTGCTGGATCGTTGCTCGAACCCAGAGAGCTTAATGGCCGAGCCCAGTGTTTTAAACCGCTTCTCAATTCACGCGGCCGATGGAGTTTATCTACATTTGATGGCCACTGAGGTGGCCAGGAGATGTAGACAACGCCCTTCGGCGCATAAAATTTTCGGTGAAAGGAGAACGCGGGCACCTGACATTTAGTATTTTCTGGTTTAGCGTTCCAAGCCAGAAGGTTGATTAAAAGAATGGTAAGGAGGATGCTTACATAGGTGGAGGTGGCTCCCTGAGGAGGAATGCCAAGGTCTTGGTCCTGGGGGTGCATCAGAGTTTCCGCCGTTGTTTTAGGTTCGGCAGCGACGTCTTTCCCATGTGCAATTGAGGGAGGATCGACCTGCCCGACCGCTTCAGCTGCTGCAGGAGGCTGGACCCGGACTGCTGCCTCGGCCGTCAGATGAGGACTGTTGGGATTGTTGTCGCTCTCGTCGTCCTGAAACCAAAGTGGTTAGAGTTGCTCAAAGTTGGTCAAATAGAAAGAGTTAATACTGCATTAATATACCTCCATGATGACTGCCGACTGTCTCGGAGCTTTAGAGGGAGTTCCTCTCGTCGCTACAGCAACCTCTTCCAAGACAGGGGCCGCGGCCGGTTCAGATGTGGCCGTCCTCTCGACTAGCGGATAAGCAGCCGGTTCGGCCAGGGCCGGTGATGCCGTGCTCCTGGCTGGCTGGACGGCTGCTAACTCAGCCGTCACCTGTGGCTCAGATCGAGTCTCGGGTGTCCGACCAGTTTGCTCCCGCCGCACGACTGTCTCGGTGCCGGTGGAGGGAGAGACATCAGCTGCGGCTGATCCCGTCGTTTTGCGTTCAACGACATAGACCTTCCGCTCCCCTTTCTTTGCCAGTTTCTTGACACGCTTGGGGGGATGAGCGGCCACTGCTGCTGTCTCGGGCTCCCGCCGAGGTCGTTTGCTGGGCCCGGAGAGGATTGCTTTTTTCTTGGCCGCGGCGGCAGCCACCACCTCTACTTTCTTCCGCGCTCGGCTCCCTTGGGCCGCTTCTTTAGGCGGGAGAGCCGTGGTCTTATTCGGTTGGTCGCCGAAAAGCCTGCTTGTGACATCCTCGACCGGAGCGCCGAAGAATTGCTGAGTGCAGGCTTCCCACCAGTCGCCGAAGGTATCAGTGCAGAGGGGCTCAGGGACGACCGGTCGAAGGCGAAGCTTCCGGCACCGTTCTTGAAATTCCCTCCTTGCGTCTTTGCACTCCTTCTCCGATGAGCCAGAGAGGCGTCCTCGACTCAAAAGAGTGCGTGAGGACAGAAGGGGAACCGGGCAGCCTTGAAGGTAGCCGAGTTGCCGGGCGGTGAAGTTGGGATGGTAGACCTCCCAGCCGGCTCGGCGGGCATCGGAGCCAAGGGGGAGGTCCCGGCCAAGCACAAAGGACCCCTAGGACTGACGGAGGTCAGCGTCTTCCTCCGTGCTCCACGCCGACGAAGGGAGCACGATCGACGAAGGGTATCTCTGACGACGGCAGATCAGGAATTTGTCGTCGGAGAGGGCATCAAGGGCGAAGAGGTATTTGAATACTTCCTCGGCCTTATGCGGAGGTGCTGGTCGAGAGGCCAGCTGGGGACCGAGCGCCTTGGTGGGAAGGAAGTCGGCGGTTTCTGGTCGAAGGGGGACAAAATAAACCTGCAACCAGAGCTGGAAGACCCAGAGAGAGCCGCTCTGGTGCGGGTCGACCTTGTGAAAAGTCGTCTCGGCCAGACAGCGGAATGCGTGAGTAAGGATTGTCGGGCTAAGGGCCAAAGTGTGGCCACTAGCCAGAGCCTCGGCCACTGGCATATTTTCGACAAGACACTTGTTCGACTTGGTACAACAAATATATTTGTTGTACCAGTAGAAGAGGAAGACCTCGTGTTCTCCTTCTCGCAGTTTCTCGTCCCCTTGGCCGGCGAAGTGGAGGTAGAGGGTGTTGTAGTTGAAGAAGTTCTTGTGGAGTTTCTGAACCTCTTCTTTCGAAGGTGTTTGGCCTTCGCCGCTCAGAATCTCGAGGGCTCGCTTGTCGAAAAGCGCCTTCAGGTCGAGATTCGACGGATACTCGGAGAGGGCGGCATCGATATGAATGCCAGACGGGGAGGTCCCCAGAAGGGCCGTAACGTCGAGGATGGTGGGACTGACAGGGCCGAGCGGGAGGACCAGAGTGTTGGTAGCCGAGCACCAGAGGCTTGTGGCGGCTATGAGGAGCTCTTTATGCATGACCAGCTCCTGTGATGAGAGGCGAATGGCGTCATAGATTCCGAGCGTCTTCCATTGCTCGCCGAAAACCCTTTCCATCCGCACTACCCAGGCCGCCCAGGATGTAGTGGTTGAGGGCCAGGAGCCTTGAGGTTTGGCCAAGATCCATCTTGACCATTCGAAGCCTTGCAGCAGGAATTTCAGGCTCTCAGCTTTAAAAATTTCGGTAATTGAGGACGGCATGGCCGCTTTGAAAAGAGGACCGAGGATCTGGTGGGGGGTGTTCATGTCACACTCGAAGCGAATGGTTTTGATGGCGCAATGGTCGACAATGTTCTCGCACTTCTTGCATTCTTTGGAGAGTTGGGAGGTGAAGGAAGCCATTGCTAGTAATCGGAAGGTGTCTGGAAAAAGGGATTTCTGGTTTGGAAGGATCTGGGAGCAAGGGCAAGAGATTTCGGAAAATTGGAAAGTGTAAATGTGCAAATAACGGAGTTCTGGTATTTATAGGGTCTTTGGGAAGAAGATCAACCGTTCAAGAATTCGGATTAAAAGGGAAAATCAGTCCAAAAGTCGCCAATCATTATGAATATCCGGGGAATCCAGATAAAGAGGCCGAGTTTCTCGATGCACGTTTACGTGTGGCGACGAGTTTTATGGGAAAGGACATTTTGATGTCCGCACGATCGTCAGGCTATTTGAGTCTGTGGATCGAGGTACAATGATTACTTTCACTAGGAAATTCGACGGTCTAGTAAACTGCACGCTTCAGGCGTCATTATTGAGGGCAGTTATGGCAGAAGATGCCACGTAGTAAGACGGTTGGCAGAAGAGAGATCGTGCAATCGTGCTTCATAAATGCTCCGTGGGAATCGATGATTGAAATAATGAAAAGATTCGCTTCTTCGAGGTCAGGGCTCAGCCGGTAGATATTTCGGCCGAAGACCTCAGAAGCGAGGGGGCAATGTTTAGGCCCAAAATGTCAGTTTGGGCCGAATTAGAATTATTCTCGGCCTGGAAAGCTTTATTTGGAAGCTTGTGGGTTATTTAGCCCATGGGCCGAGGTCGGCCGAGGCTGGTTAGGAAGAGGTTTGTTTGGATAGAGACGAAGCAGGCAGAGTCCTACGGATAGCATGAATCCTGATACATTAAGGGGTCTCGGCGAGGATGAGATATGAAGGTGCGTGCGACATGATAAAGGCTAGGTTCAAAGTCCTAATTGAATAAGGATTAGTCGAGGTAATTTTGGATTAGGATAAGGAGTCCTAATCCGAGTGTGACTTGGACTTGATTACATAGATGCTCCTATAAATACAGAGGCAGTCGCACCATTCAAGCTCTCTCCAACTCAACACACAAATCTGCCCTGCGCAAACCCTCGCTCTACGCGAAACCTCTCAACAACCTTGAGATTTTTATTTTCCTTTTCGCCAACACATCTTCAGTTTGGATAAACAGCACTGTGAAGGCAACCGGTGGTATCTTCAGTTTGGATAAACAGCACTATCGCCGTAGAATCAGCCGACCGCGGAGCACCTTCAGTTTGGATAAACAGCACTGCGAAGAGGCCGACTGGTTACCTATCCAAGTGTCGGTCGAGAAGGATTTTCGAATCCTTATTGGCAGAGGTCATCTCATTAGCCTTCTCGGCGAAGTGAGGTGTTACCAGGTTACTACATTCGGCATTAACAGCCGAATTTGATATTGAACTTCGCAAATTAGCAGCCTTGTCTTCAGGCTTTAGAACCCGAAGGCCGAGAATTGTTCCTTCCTCGGCCGCAATCGCAAGACGCAGAAGTCAGCAGCGCGATCAACACAACATCAACAAATTTTACTCCTCGGCCGAGCTCGGCCGACGAGTTGGCACGCCCCGCACACAACCGAAGGACGTAGTTAGCTTATTAGTTACTCGGCCTGCGCGCCACGTAAGCCTGGTAGTTTTTAGGGTCAACAGATATACATCTTGGTCCTTAAATCGTTCATCAAGGATTCAATAAGAAGGTTCAACAACTGAAAATTCTAGTACGTTGGACATTCCGGGACATTAAAATTTCAATAGCTAAAAGCTGAAAGCGGAAAGTTACAAATATATGAGAAATATATGAGTTGTGACGGTGATTGGATGACCGCCGTGCAGCTGCGGACTTGGTCTTTTTGTTCGTTGTGCTTAGAAATGGAGGAGAAAAGCCAAAAGTAGTTGTTTGTTTTGGGTAGAAAAAGGGTATCTGCAACCTAGTGTCACCCCGTCTTGTCCAGCAACTAATTCAAAAAAATCTGGGTGGAAATCTTTTCAAAGTGCGGGAAAAAAATCATAAAATATTAACGTGATTTAAACCTTATATTTTGTCTTTCTTCTTTCTTTTTCTCTTTCTATTCTCGTTTCTGTTTCTCCTTTCTTCTCAAACTTTACATTTTGTCTTTCTTTCTATAAAAAAATTAATATAATATATTGACGTGATTTAATTGTAACTGTTCAAATAAGAAGAAAGAAAAAAAAAAAAAAAAAAAAATCCTACTCCGTCTAGACGAGTAACTGCCCAAATTACCATTAGTTATTCAGAGAAGAAGAAAATCATTCATTATAAATAGTATCATCAACCAAATTTTACGTCGTACTATACATATAAAATTTTAAACTAGCAATGATAGAAGATAAATTAATAAGGAACCGTTTCATAATCATTTCATTTTTTATTTTTCATTTTAGCTTCGGGTTATTTGAAATCTGAAAATTGAAATTTTGTTTGGTAATTACTTTTAATTTAATTTTTCAAAAAATGAAAATTGAAAACTAAAAATGAGATGATTATGAAACGTCCTAAACTATCGCAAGAACCATCAATGTCCTAATTCAAAAAATTAGTCAGCTCTCATATTTACTCGACAAACCTATCATTCATAGAATCATAGTCTTAATTCAACTACAATTTTACTCCTTTATCTTATTTTATTTTGTTGTGGAAAATCATGAATAAGCAGTAGAAAAGAAAGTGAAGGCTCACACACAATCATAATGTATAAAAGAGAGTACTAGTCTATGTACAAACACAGCTACAAATACATAATATGACAGCAGATGACAGTGAACAGTACAAATAATATTTATACTCCAAAATGTACAAATAATATTTATAATTTGGCTTTTCCATCCCAGGAGCTGAAAAACGAGAGCTCGTGATGGTCGGACCGCTTGAGAAGGAGATCACAAAACCGTCTCCCTCTACAGCGGTCCTGCCTTGGATAAAAACTGAAAACGAAAAACATGCTCGTGAACAGTACACAGCAGTGACTCTTCCTAACTGGCCCAACAAAAAGCATGAACCAGATTGTGCCACTGCTGAAAGGCCTGAAAAAACAAGCAGCCTTTGTGCAGCAGATTGACCTGAAATTTGAAGCTTCAAGGATCCCTTGTAATAAAAACTCACAAGGCTTCTAGGATCGTCGGTTGTTTTCCGAAACATTGCAACCGGCTGTGATGACAAATTAGAGAGGGGGGAGGGAGAGGAGGGGGTGGTGGTGGTGTGTGTGTGATAACTAAACTGATGTCTAAGAAGCATAAAAAGGGAGGAGTTTGAAATGCAACTCCTGACCGGGTTCCGGAAAATGGAACGAGTGAGAAATGATGAGGGAAATGGGCTAGTACTAGTTCTACAACCTAAAGGTGTGACCGTGTGAGTGTGAAGTGCAAAGCTCAAATTTAAAAGAAATGAACTTTTCAATCTTGGTCCTTCCAAAAGAAGTTCTTCATGGGATATGAAGAGGAAGAAGAGGAACCCGAACCCGAATTATGAAGCACTTGTTGAGGACAAATGTTAGTGTTATAGTCCTGCTGGTTTGGATTGGTAAAAGGGAGATGTGATTGCAGCAAAAGATTGTTGTTGGTGTCCAAATCATCCCACACAGGACTACCTGGACCCCAACCTGCAGGAATTGCATTAAGCCAAGCTTCTGCCATGTCCCCCCAAACAATTTCCTCATGCTGTGAATTCCCTCCTCCTCCTGCGCAATCCGTATTCGCCTCAATTTCGTCAATCGCTTTAGCCTCGCTCGACTCCAGTCCTGAATCATTGTCAGTGCTATTCTCTTCTTGGGTATGTGGAATTGGTGGCGGCGGCATTGCCTCCATATTGGAAGCGCTTCTCTTGACTTTTTGAGGCTGCTTGTGGCGCCTGGTTGGCTTTGAACTCTCATGGGTTGGAGGCGAAGTAGCTGCTGAACTTGGAGCTGATGATGTTGGAACATCTGATTTGTCTTTGTTGAGAAAAAGCTCAGGGAAATTGAGCCTGGCATTCTCTCCTCTCAATTTGAAGGCCTCGCGGTCGTAAGCCATGGCGGCATCTTCAGCTGTGTCAAAGGTGCCAAGCCAGAGGCGAGTCCTGTTTCGAGGAAGGCGAATTTCAGCTACCCATTTGCCCCAATGCCGTTGCCTCACTCCCCTGTAAAGTTTTGTAGTATTGAAAGGCATTGCCGGCGGTCGAAACATTGGCCTTCCATCTGGTCCCAATCTGTTCATCATCATCGCCCTCCCTCTTGGACTCAAATTCAAAGCATCACTCCAATACTGAAGAATTTGCTGGTGCTGCTGCCAACTCAACGTCGCTGGGGGCGGAAAACTCATCTGCTGCTGCTGCTGCAGCTGCAGCTGCTGGGATTCAAAAGATATCATTTGCTGCGGATTTTGTTGCTGTTGCTGTTGAATTGGTGAGGGCAATATAGGCACATTTGTGGGGTTGAATTGGTGGGGGCATTGCATCATAGGCTGTTGAGACCCGTCGAAAGAAAACGGAAAAACTATTTTTGAAGAGGAAGATGGATAGGGAGCGATGATTGGCGATGGTGTTTGATGAGCTAAAGAAGGTGAAGGTTGAATTGGGTCTTGCCTTTCAGGGCTCTTGACTTTCTTGAGAGGCCTATTCGACGCCATGGAAGCCTCACTAAAACCGGGCTTCCATGGCAGCCTCTCGAAGGAAAAATCAAGCTCCCCATCTTTGTTAGCCTCCCAATCTACGCTTGTTTCCATCCTGGATTTACCACTCTTTTTGGCTCCAGCCATTGTTGCTTGCTTTACCTGCTCGCTTTCTCTTTGAGACTCTCAAACAAATTCCGAAAGCCGAAAGGAGATTCAAGAAACAAATTGAGATGGGTCACGCAAGAAAAAGGAAAAAAAAATCGAATCCGATGATTCCAAAAATCAAACCAGAAAAACAAAAGAAAAGAAAATTCAAGTACCCAGATGGAATTTTGGTCTAAGAATTAAAAAAAAAAAACAAAGAACAAAGACTGGATTTTGGAATCTGGGTTTCGATTTCAACAGCTGATCCGATCGAACAAAAACAAGAATCGGATGCCAAAAGCGGAAATTCTTGAGGAACCCATCTCAATTCTCTGAATGCAGTAGCTTGAATTCAACAAAGAGAGCGAGCAGGTGACGGCAAGTAACGAATATCCGAGTGGTTGCGGATGAAATTGTTGGGTGGCAGAAGACGAAGAAGCTGGGGGAGCGAGAACAGAGGATTTTTGTGCAGAGAAGCGGAGGAGGGAGGGGGGTTTATAAGAGAGCAGATAAAGATTTGAAGCGAGACTTTTTGAGGAAAAGAGAGAGAGAATTTGTACAAGGCTCGGGATTGGTTGGCTTTACATTGGGACCCACACGGATTGGTTTATCTTGGTTTCCTTGCTTCCACTCCAATTTCTCTCTGCCACCTTCCACCAACGGAAGCCACGTGTCTACATCTTTCTTTCTCTCTGTTTTTATCTGCATTAATTAAACCTAATACAATATTTTGTTTCTGAAACTTTCCCATTTCGCACTTCCATTTTCCTTTGAACTCCTCTCTTCTTCTATTGTCTTATCTTACGTTTCAATAAACTCAAACTTATCTCCTACGTGGCATGTACTCATTGGTCGTTCGATGTCAGCAGAAGCAAACTTTTAGACAAATTTTAAATTTTAAACTCATTCGACGATAATAAATAAGACGGTGAACATTACCATCACCTGAATGTAGTGAACAACAATATTACTTACATGAATGATTTGTTATCTCGCCAATTTGTTTGGGTACAAATACTGCTAAAATACATCCGCTAAGTTAGAACACAATTTGAAAATCTAAACACATGAAAGGTTTAGGATTATGATAAATGTATAATGCTGTTTTGGGTGTAATAGTACAAGTTAATGGTATTCTAATATTATAAATAACGAATTCTATACTAATTTGTTCTTGCAGTCCCAATAAAAAAATAACAATAATGCTACTTTGGCTAACTCATATAGAAGATAATGATTCAACTATAAAACGAATGGGTCGCAATAGTTTACTAGGAAGAATTCACAACAAATTTTTGGGGTGGCAAGACGGTCAAACATGCAGCTATTTCGAACAAAGATGCGTCACCAAAATTCCAACCCCAGCCGACCACCTGCTTGATTTATCAAAGTACAATTAATAACTCGTTTTCCAAACCCAAAAAAAAGTACAATTAATAACTCAATAATTTCTTACGAGAATTGATATTGGCACTCTAAATCTATCATTCTACACTCCAAATTTTAAAGTGCCAATAACACTTCACTTTTCTATTTATATATGTTTTTTGTCTATATTTTTTATTGATAGAAAAGTTAATCAGCATTTAATTCATGGAACAAATCCAATACAGGATAGTCAGCCTCAGCACTGAACCAATCAAGGCCACTGTTAATTATGTACAATAAGAGAAAATTTTCTGTGTGACAATGTCGGTTACACTAAATATAATAATTCAATTAGTAAAAAAAAAATTTATTCAAGTTTTTAACTAATTATATTATAATACTTAAAATACTAGGTCATATTTCAGTACACTAAAAAGGAAATGGATTCTCTCCTGAGCATTTGCTCAGGATCCTACTGACCCACATACAAGGGTCGTTGGATGAAAATTCAACAGCTACAAACAGGAGATTCCTTTAAAATTATAATAATTGTAATCGTTGAATTTTCATCAAACGACCATTGTGTGTGGATCAATAGGACCCTGGGCAGATGCTTGGGGGAGAATCCATTTCCCACTAAAAAAATCTCTTGTGCAGTGAATGATCAATCAAGCCCACTGTTTTTGTTTTTGCTTTTATTCAATTCTTTTCAGTCCTTACCCTACCACCGTCATAAATGTATAAACTAGTCTAAAATGGAAAATTTTATTTAAATTCACATAATTTCTTTCTATACTCAACATAGAAATAATAAGACAGAAAGACGTGGCTTAACTGTGACCACACAAACAGGGAGTGTATGGGAAAAAAGGAGGAGAGAATCCTCCTCCTTAAGAAAAAGATCAAATCGGGAAATCTTTCTACATCACTGGTCTCTGCTGGGTTGGGTTTTCAAAAATCCATTTGGAAATTTGAAACTTTAGGAAAAAGATCAAATAAAAATTCATTGAAGCAATTGATAGAAAAATTAAAAAACAAAAGAAAATTAAAAAAAGCAGAAATCTCTATTTTTTAATAGCTAAAAATTCAAAGAAATTTTAAACACATAGAATAGTGGATCTTCCAGCTCTCAAAATAACATTAAGGTGTAAGAATTCAAAATTTTCAAGGAGGACCTTTTGAAGTTTTGTTGTGGGTTTGATTTCTGAAATAATTTGGGGTTGCCTTGCCTAGATGCAGATATTGGGCATGAGGCAGTGCTACATTGATAGGTTCTACAAAATTGAAGGCAGAGATTTTGGCGACTGCATTGTAGATAAATGGGTGTATAGCTAAATTTACAAATTGAATTGGATTTGTGATGATAGTTTAGGTAATAAATTTAGGTTTAAAGAGATATTTGTATCTTAATTAAAAATAATATGGGTGTAAAAAGTAAATTAAATGTAAAAAGAGGTTGTATTGGTTCAAATAAAATTTCCCATCTAAAATCCACCTACTACCAATGTGATTATCTAATTTATTAACCTGATCCATTGTTAGCAAAATGATCAATTTTTTATTTTATTTTTGTCAGTGCACAATGATTGAACTATCCGTGTTAAGTTACACGAAATTGTCACCTTTAATTTAATCCAATTGTCACAGAAGTTCTTACCTTTAAACTTGTATAAAACTTCACCAGTTTAGGTGTCTGGATGCACTGAGGAATATTTGTTGTTACATGGTGCCAAGTATTTACACGTGCATAATTAAAATCTAATACAATTTGAAATAACCATTTAGTACTACGGTCTAGTGGCATTCTTTTTTATTTGTAAGTTTGAGATCTTAGGTTCGATTTTCGTCAAATGCAAATTTGAACTGCATTATTATGGTTAGCTCGCTCCCTCACCTCTTTAGTGTATGTAATATTGTTTGTTTAAAAAAAAAATTTACAATTTGCAATAAGACGATATTTTTCTTTTTTCTTATACAGATAGGAAGAGAAGGGAATTGAACTCAAAACTATGGTGTAATGCTAAAATATTTTGAGAAATGAAAGGAGACTCTCGAAAATTAGACTCTGTCACCTCATGTTTTTTTTTTTTTTTCACAATGTCTTATAATGTTGGTACAAAAACTAATGTTAAAATGGGAGTGACTGAGAGACCCACTTTAAGAGAGAAATTTTCAAATATTTTTAGACTTTTTGGGTCGGTCTTAGGGGAGTTAGGTTTCATGTCCTCTCTCTTTTTCTTGTATCTTTGTTATTTTTGTTTAGAGGGTAAAGTTTATGTCCCCTTCTTTTTCATATATATTTTTTCATCCTTTTTTCTTGTATTATGAAAAGTTAGGTTTATGTTTCTCCGATTAAGTGTATCTTTTTTTTCGCTACCAATAAATGTTTTGACGTACGGTCAGGTCAGGATTTTCTAGATTAAAAAAACTACAAACGCTTAGATGGCTAAAGAAAGTAAGCATTTTTATTGGGGAGAATACAACTACAAGTGATCCACGGTTCCACGTTTGGGGGGTCTCTCTCTCTCTCTCTCTCTCTCTCACTTTCGGTGGAAGCATGAGAAAATAAAATTGTGAGATCCCGCTTGTCTTTCCACAAGTCAACAACTAAAAAACGGTTTCCTCAGAGGGTCGGTGAGAATCGGCACCTGTCGGTGGTCCACTCTTGCTCTCTAATCATTCTCTTCTCTCTTCTTCTTTTTTCCATGAATCTTTGTCCAAGTCCACTAAACAAAGTCGTTCATCTTTTATAAGTATCATGTTTCCTCCAAGATATTTTGTGCAGCCGATTTAATGAATAAGGAAGTGCCACATGAATGTTCCGTCCAAAAAGAAGGACGACCAAAAAAAAAAAAAAAAATCAGTTACACGACCTCTAAAGATATAAATTTTAGAATTTAATTTGTTGTTGTATTCTTCTTTTAGGAGGCTATATATACAAGGCTACATATAACTTGTAGTACAAGAGAAAGACATGTAAGAAAAATTTGTGAATGACTGCTAATTCTAAGAAAGGATTTGTAAATTTATCTTACATATATTTTTATTTTTAGTGCTTGTGAACTGCGTTTCCGATCTCTTCTAAGTAACAGTTTGTAATACATTTCTTACTAACTTGAACTCAATCTCTTGAGATTTGGAAATCCAACCAAAACATGGCTTACAAAAAAAAAAAAAACTATCCAGCTTATTAGACGCGTGCATATATACATAAGCATAACCAAAACCAAAAGAAGCTTTTCTGTCAAAGCTGGGAATGAAATCTGACCTAAAGAAAAAGAAAGAAGTTGGGAATGAAACGTGGCGTTCATTCGAGCATGCATTGTGGTTGCTTTCAGCCATCTCTCTCTACCTAGAAAGCAGTAGAGAGAGAGAGAGTGTAGAGAAATATAAGATCTCCTCTTCTTCTTCTTCTTCTCAAAACCACCATTAATGATTCAGAGACAAACAAAAATACCCGTCTTTTTCTTTGACTACGTACATCAATAATACAGTTTACCGAAAGTAAGGCATTAGGCATGCACTGCATGCGCATGTCGTGGAGTAATTGGGCTGACGATATTTCTAAAGTTCTAGGCAAAAACCACGTATATATATACATGTAATGTGTGTTACATTCACAAGTGATATGGACTCTTCCAGATATGTGATTCAATTCCTTCCTTGGCATACATACAAATCACATATATATGCCGTTATGTATAAATACAAGTTATTTAACCATGGAACTATTGTTATAAATGGACAAAATGAGAGAGATTTTGCTAGAGATTGACGTGGAACGAGAGTGAAGTGATGGATCTCTCTGTTTATTTTCTACACAGATATTAGATAAGAAAATGAGGTGAGAAAAATGTAGTAGAAAGATTCCTTTATATAGAGGGAAACATTGCTTCTCTCCATTGGAAGTTTGGATAGGCAAAATAATGAAAATCATGTATGAAAAGATCCTCACCAGATCCTTTTCCTGGGGATCCTAGGGATCCTGCGATTGTGACCGTTCATCATACATCGTACGGTCAGAAATCATTTCAAAGTTTAAAATTTAAAATTAAATATAAATAGTATCTAACGAAAACTGACCGCACAATATACTATGAACGGTTGGACCATCCTAGAGTTGGTGGCCTCAGTGAGCTTAGTAAAAGGCCAAGAGGTATCCACGAGTCTAGAAGGGCTCGCAAGTGAGATTGGCCCAGCATGGCCTAATAAAGGAAGACCAGCAGGATCAGTGAGAGATGGCGATCCCTATAATCGTCGCCCGGACATAGACCATGAATTCGGATGGTATTAAGAGCCTTCCCTAAACTTCTTGATTGGTTTCTCTCATCGCGTGTCTCTTTAATCAATTGTTCACTAAATGAGCATGAATTCAGAGGTGTTAAGAGCCTTCCCTAAACTTCTTGATCGGTTTCTCTCATCACATGTCTCTTTAATCAATTGTTCAGTAAATGGGCAGGAATTCGGAGGTGTTAAAGCCTTCCTAAACTTCTTGATTGGTTTCTCTCATCGCGTGTCTCTTTAATCAATTGTTCACTAAATGGGCAAGACAACACCGGGTTCAAACCAACTACTTAGGAAATGTCGCATGTACCCTAATGAATCATCAACAAGCTTATGTCTGCCACTATATAAAGACATGTTCATTCCCATGAAAATGTACCTATTCTTTAACAAAGAAACTCATAGCTTGTGATTCATCTTCCCCTATTTAGTCTAACTTAGCAATCAGATTGCCTATAGTTCATACCACACCCGTGTGACAAGGTCTTAACTATCGTTCATATCTTGGCTGCAGAGACACCGAAGTAATTCTACATTTGTGGGAAATTTGTTTCCCACAATAATGACGGTGATAAATCATTTTTGTTGAAGAATGCCATTCCACATCAGAAACTTAATAGGATAAATTTTAATGGTTTTGCTCCTTATTGCAAAGAGACATTTTGTGATAAAATTCAACACTTGTTGGGCGATCAGGTGTTTAAGTTGGACTAGTTAGTGTGGCAGTCGATAGCTGGCTTGACTCTGAAATGTTGACATGATATCAAAGCGGGTTCCCCCCAAATCGACTGCTTCAAACGTGAACAAGATCCTAAACTGGCAAACAATCTTTTGCTACTTGAGAAAAAAAGAGAGGAGGTTCTCAAAGTAGAATTGGTTGCACACATGATGGGGAGTGTTGAAAAATCTCACATTGGATAAATGGTACTAAATGTGGTTTCACTTGATACATTTTGTGATAAAATTCAAAATCTGTTAAGCTATGCAAGTGGTTAAATTGAGACAATATCAATAAAATTAATAATGAACCATTGACCTGACCTTTTAAATCTTGACAAACTTTACATAATCATCTTCCAAAGTAAAGAATTACAGACATAATCCATTTCTTCATTGACACCCTAATAAACCTTAGCGTAACCATTATTAGAAACCATGAGGTTATGATCAAAGACCTTAGCTAGCCTAAACCACTATGGTTATAATACTATCCAGCTTATTAGACACGTACATATATACATAAGCATAACCAAAACCAAAAGAAGCTTTTCTGTCGAAGTTGGGAACGAAATCTGACCTAAAGAGAAAGAAAGAAGTTGGGAATGAAACGTGGCGTTCATTGCAGCATGCATTGTGGTTGTTTTCAGCCATCTCTCTCTATCTAGAAAGCAGTAGAGAGAGAGAGAGAGTGTGTGTGTAGAGAAATATAAGATCTCCTCTTCTTCTTGTTCTTCTCAAAACCACCAGTAGAGAGGGAGAGAGAGAGAGAGAGAGAGAGAGTGTGCGTGTAGAGAAATATAAGATCTCCTCTTCTTCTTCTTCTCAAAACCACCATTAATGATTTAGGGACAAACAAAAATACCCGTATTTTTCTTTGACTACGTACATCAATAATACAGTTTACCGAAAGTAAGGCATTAGGCATGCACTGCATGCGCATGTCGTGGAGTAATTGGGCTGACGATATTTCTAAAGTTCTAGGCAAAAACCACGTATATATACATGTAATGTGTGTCACATTCACAAGTGATATGGACTCTTCCAGATATGTGATTCAATTCCTTCTTTGGCATACAAACAAATCACATATATATGCCTTTATGTATAAATACAAGTTATTTAACCATGGAACTATTATTATAAATGGACAAAATGAGAGAGATTTTGCTAGAGATTGACATGGAATGAGAGTGAAATAATGGATCTCTCTGTTTATTTGTTACACGGATATCAGACAAGAAAATGAGGTGAGAAAAATGTAGTAGAAAGATTCCTTTATATAGAGAGAAACATTGCTTCTCTCCAATGGAAGTTTGGATAGGCAAAAATAATGAAAATCATGTAGGAAAAGGACCTTTTCTTGGGGATCCTAGGGATCCCGCGATCGTGATTGTGATCCTTCATCGTACATCGTCCGGTCAGAAATGATTTCAAAATTTAAAATTTAAAATTAAATATAAATAGTATCTAACGAAAACTGATTGCATGATGTACGATGAACGGTCACGATCGTGAAATCTCTAGGATCCTGAGGAAAAGGATCTAGCGAGAATCCTTTTCCAATCATGTAGTTAAAGAACAAGGATCCTCGCCGGATCCATTCCCTAGGGATCCTGCAATCGTGTCCGTTCATCGTATATCGTGCGGTCAGTTTTCGTTAGGTACTATTTATATTTGAATTTTAAATTTTAAATTTTAAATGATTTTTGACCGCACGATATACGATGAACGGACACGATTGCGGGATCCCTAGGGAATGGATCCGGCGAGGATCCTTGTTCGTAGGTATAAACCTATAAGTCTTTGAAGCTACATGCATAAGCCAATAGGGAAGAAGATAAAGTCTTCAGCAACCAGGCTTTCAAATTCTTATGAGGAATAGATGACATGCACATAAATAGCTCACAATTACGTGTGAACGAATGGTTTTTGCTAGCATTTCTCATGTCACTACATATAGACATGCACAATATTATATATTCTTGTTTACGTAGTTCAAATCATGAAAACTAGTGACGGTTGAATAATAACCATGCGTTGATCAAATTAATTAATTTTTAGGAGAGGTTAAGCTGTTGTTATACGCTATAGATGTGAGATAAACAAGTTTTTTCTTCTTTTTTTTGATGAATGATAGCATATGCTTCTGTACATGATGTGGTAGATAATTCATGAAAAGTCTCATTATTAGTATTTTTCGTCAATATAATACTCATGAGTGGTGAGTGCATAAAAAAGTTTTTCATATACAATTAACTGAGTCCTCGTAGTGGAAAACGATGCTATATATTAAGCCAAATTCTCAACCTAATGTGTACGATTAACAATAATTTACATTTAGCTAATTACTTCCCAAATTATTAACAATATCCTTCTCCAAAACTTTGGTGCAAGCAATGTCTAACACAATGTAGGTTGCACACGTATGCTAAAGACAATTGTACCTACATCATTACTCACACCACTCTTATTATTTATCAATGGCGAGTGATGCAGAATGCAGCAAGCTGTGTTCTGCTGCCATTGGCTAGTTCCTAAACATAGGTTTCCTCGAAACCAAGTCCATTCCATATAATATATGTGTATATAATTATAAACTATGTTATCAATCTGGAGCTTAATTATGAGGTTTAGAAAGTCAACCCTAGCTAATCGGCCAATTGGGAGATGTGTTTTGCACTGATCCGAAATAAGTCTTAATCATCCTTGTTGGACCATTAGTTCAAATTGTTGATGCTGATCAGTTGAGGATTGGCTATGGCTGGGCTGGCTAATCAAGGACAATGGTGGTCCCCACACGCTTCCTTTGCAAGAGTTTTGAGTGCATGCACGGTAAACATAATCCTGTTTATTAATTTAATTAACAACAGTTCTTCCCACCTTCATTTGTATGCAGAAGTTTGTTGACAACCATGTTACATCTACATATACATATACATACATATACATACATACATATATATATATATATGTGTGTGTGTGTGTGCGTGTGAGACACTAATTGTTTACACGTGTTTTTGTGGAGTCCACTTCGTAATGCATTTCAACGATCTAAACCATCTATCTTTTGTAACCTCATTCATAAATCATCCTTGCCACAAATTAGTCAATCCAAAACAACTAAAATATTCATTTGTAGTGAAGAGAATGGAAAAATACAGTTCTATAAAGAACCCCTAAATCCTTAATTCAATGGTCATATGGTTTCAGATTTGGATGATCTTTTGTAGGAAAGACCTAAAAGATAGACAATTCAGATCGTTGAAATACATTATGAAATTGGCTTTACTAAAACATGTGCCAAAAATTATATAAAAACAATGGTATCACGGATCTGCCCTATATGGGGGATTTCAGAAATTTGTTTGTTTCTTGTAGTAGGAAACCGGTCCTAATCAAGAACATATTTAATGGAAGAATAAAAGAGAAATAATCAACGGAAATTTATATTAAATTAAAGATAAGCCCCATAAGCTTAGCAGATAACACACCATTGTACATAATATTATATTATAATTCATGACATTGACAGGTAATAGTTGGAACCTGGGTTTCCAATCCCAGATAAGTATTGCGATCATTGGTGGAGAATGTTGGAAAGTACGTACGAACAAGCATATACTTATAAATACAACAAAATAAATACTTAACTGGTGTGATGTGATCTAGTAACATTTTGTGGTGGCTAGTCCCCAAAATACAATAAAATAACTACTTTTGAAGCATACCAATGTTTTTCATAAGCACCTAGTTCCAATGATGATTCAAGACGATCCTGTTACATCTTGAACCATCTTAGTACATTATAGTCGACATGTGCGACTCAAATTTGACAGTTATTAGCCTATTTTGCATATGAAAGATTATCTTGTTAGATATTTTGTGTTTATAGCATGGATTTATATTTGAAATAATTACGAACTGAGAAGGCGAATAGAGAACCGCTACCCTAGTGTCACGGAGTTGTGTGTATACTTAATTAGTGTAGTCCTTAACAACTGTTAATATTTGTGAGAACAAACTTCACGAATCAAACTACAGAAAAGAAAGAAAAAACATCCCTCACCTAAAAGCTATTAGTGAAGGCCCAAGAAAATTTATAGTTCTCAAGTTTAAGGTATGGTACTTATAAAATCTCTCTTAATGGATCCTGTATTTCTATGAGAAGCCCCACCATATTGAGCCGATTACAAATAAGAGGTCCAGTAATAGGAGTGGCCCAATGTTTAATTCTTGTTGAGACAAGTGTTGTCCAAATCTAATAGGTAGGCTTTCTCAATTTCAAAGTTGGAACTTCGATTCTTTTCCTTGTCAAATGGATCGCCAAGAAACGTTGATTCGCGCTAGAGCAGTTTCCATAATGCACGGAGCAACATGAACAACGATATTATATTCGAATATTAACATCATATTAATACCGTTATATTGATGTATTTGTGGAGCAAAAAATAATCGAGAAAAATATGGAGGCGCGTGGATTCTTGGGTTAAAAAGGCAAAATTACCCTCGGGACACATCGGAACTCTTACGTGCAAGCAGCGGATAGCCACGACTCAATCAAGGTCAAAAGTGATCAAAATAGGTATTTATTCAAAACCTACTTCATTCATCCTTATCAAATTCTCCTCACGAGGTAACCTTGAATTATTCTACCTAAATTAATTGATTAATTTCCTAATTGATTAATTAATTTCCTAATTGATTAATTAATTTCCTAATTGATTGCAAGATATTATTTTGACATAATATCTTGCAATTACACCCAAAAACCATCATAAGTGGCCGGACCCCTTTTCTCCAAATAGGGGCAAACCACACTCCTATAAATACCACCTCATTTCTCCAAAAACTTAATCCCAACTCTCTTGCTAAATTCTCCAAATTTCTCTAGACACTTTTTCCTCAAATTCTAACTTTGGCATCAGAAGTTCTTCGGCCAAAGCCTACGCGCGTGAGTCTCTTGGCCTTGACCTAAGGTGTTAATTATTTTGCAGGTTGCATTTTCGTCCAAGAAGAAGAAGGCGTAAATGTGCATCCACAAATTGGTGCTTTCAATCGACACTGTATTAACGGCATCTAAATACAAACATTTACATCTTCCTTTAATTTTTCAGAGTTCTTGAAAACGTCGAAGGAAACGTTTTCCAACCACATCCTCATTGTGGCCTTGTAGTTCGCTCACATGATGGAGTCCTATAAACCAAGGTGTTGGACCATCTCAGAGTTGGTGGCCTCAGTGAGCTTAGTAAAAGGCCAAGAGGTATCCACAATTCTAGAAGGGCTCGCAAGTGAGATTGGCCCAGCATGGCCTAATAAAGGAAGACCAGCAGGATCAGTGAGAGATAGCGATCCCTATAATCGTCACCTGGACATAGACCATGAATTCGGATGGTGTTGAGAGCCTTCCCTAAACTTTTTCATTGGTTTCTTTCATCACGTGTCTCTTTAATCAATTGTTCACTAAATGGGCATGAATTCGGAGGTGTCAAGGGCCTTCCCTAAACTTCTTGATTCGTTTCTCTCATTGCGCGTCTCTTTAATCAATTGTTCCCTAAATGGGCAAGACAACACCGGGTTCAAACCAACTACTTAGGGAATGCCGCATGTACCCTAATCAATCATCAACAAGCTTATGTCCGCCACTATATAAAGACATGTTCATTCCCATGAAAATGCAACTATTCTTTAGCAAAGAAACTCATAGCTTGTGATTCATCTTCCCTTATTTAGTCTAGCTTAGCTGTCATATCCCATACCAACTCCGCCGTAGCACGATATTGTCCGCTTTGGGCCACGCCCTCACAATTTTATTTTTGGGAACTCACGAGCACTTCCCAGTGGGTCACCCATCCTAGGAATGCTCTTGCCCAATCTCACTTAACTTCGAAGTTCCGATGGAATCTGAAGCTAGTGAGTTCCCAAAAGACTTCGTGCTATATGGAGGTGGGTATGTACATATAAGGCACATCATCCCCTCTCCGTTGGTCGATGTGGGATGTTACAATCCACCCCCCTTAGGGGCCCGACGTCCTTGTCGGCATACTCACACCACACGGCAGAGTGGCTCTGATACCATTTTGTCACATCCCGGGCTCGACTCTGCCATAGCACGATATTATCCGCTTTGGGCCCTACCCTCACGGTTTTGTTTCTGGGAACTCACGAGCACTTCCCAGTGGGTCACCCATCCTAGGAATGCTCTCGCCCAATCTCGCTTAACTTCGGAGTTCCGATGGAATCCGAAGCCAGTGAGTTCCCAAAAAGCCTCGTGCTATATGGAGGTGGGCATGTACATATAAGGCACATCACCCCCTCTCCGTTGGTCGATGTGGGATGTTACATTAGCAATCAGATTGCCTTTAGTTCATACCACACCCGTGTGACAAGGTCTTAACTGTCGTTCATATCTTGACTGCAGAGACACCGGAGTAATTTTACATTTATGGGAAATTCTTTTCCCACAATAATGACGATGATAAATCATTTTTGTCTAAAAAAAACAACAAAATACAACAGTTTAAGACCACAACTTTGTTGAAGAATGCCATTCCACATCGGAAACTTAATAGGATAAATTTTAATGGTTCTGCTCCTTATTGCAAAGAGACATTTTGTGATAAAATTCAACACTTGTTGGGTGATCATGTGGTTAAGTTAGGATAGTTAGTGTGGTAGTCGATAGCTGGCTTGACTCTGAAATGTTGACATGGTATCAAAGCGGGTTCCCTCCAAATCGACTGCTTCAAACGTGAACAAGATCCTAAACTGGGGAACAATCTTCTGCTACTTGAGAAAAAAAGAGAGGAGATTCTCAAAGTAGAATTGGTTGCACACATGATGGGGAGTGTTGAAAAATCTCACATTGGATAAATGGTACTAAATGTGGTTTCACTTGAGACATTTTGTGAAAAAATTCAAAATATGTTAAGTTATGCAAGTGGTTAAATTGAGACAATATCAATATAATTAATAATGAACCGTTGACCTGACCTTTTAAATCTTGACAAACTTTACGTAACACCTTCCAATGTAAAGAATTACATACATAATCAATTTCTTCATTGACACCCTAATAAACCTTAGCGTAACCATTATTAGAAATCATGAAGTTATGATCAAAGGCCTTAGCTAGCCTAAACCACTATGGTTATAATACGACCTAAAATACACAACTTGTTTGTTCCATTGCTGAAGAAACACTTGAGCGAAAGGCCGTCTGCTCTGCTGTAACAAGTGAAAATTTACCTACGTCTGCATGTAAATATTTCGAAAGGAAGAAAGGGGTTCAGAAATAAAGACAAGATACTAGGATGAGGGGGGATGGTGCGAAAACGACCGCAGGGAAGAGACTGACCAAAGCAAGAGGCCAACCACCATCACACATTCACCTTCTCCCTTGGATTAGATAAGATAATGGAGCTCCTTCCACGTGGCAAGGTCATAGTGGTGCCTAGTGATAAGGCTAGCTTTCAAATTGTTCCTCCGCTTCATGTGGTCTCTATGCTGTAATGTCATCAGGTACATCATCCAACGGTCCGTGTTTGCTGGTAAAAAGTTCATGGGATCAGGACCGTAGGATAGGACATGGGTAGTCAGAGCACTATATATAGGAAGGCAGAATAGGAGCTGTGAATCTCAACCAGAAGAAGTAAAGCACTCTAGCAAAGAAGAGAAAGCAGAGAGAGAAAGCAATGTCTTCCTCCATGATTTCCTCCGCTACCGTGGCTACAGTTTCTGCCGACCGCGCCGCCCCCGCTCAAGCCAGAATGGTTGCTCCATTCACCGGCCTCAAGTCCTCCTCAGCTTTCCCTGTGACCAGAAAGAGCAATGACATTACCTCTATTGCAAGCAATGGAGGAAGAGTGCAATGCATGCAGGTAATAATTAATCGATACTAATAAATTACTAATCCCTTAAAAATATGTTAATACATTTAATTAAATTGAAAAACTACTAATCAAATACATTTTCATAATTAATTAGTACGAAGTTCTATTGTTTCGCTTTCGCTCCTAAAAAATTAGTTAGTACAAAGTTACTACATCATCTATCAACCTATAAATAAATTATTATTAGGAGTTTGATAATTTAACATATCAAACAAATAAATATGTTTGCAAATATATATGTATATATACTTTCGGGGTCATATTCTTTGCAAATTATTGTTTATTTCTAAGGTACTTATATGTATTATTTTGTATAATTTGGCCGAAATAATGCTAATATCTTGTCTTTGTGGCAAAACAAAAGGTCCTTGCCGAAGTACAAATTCAGTTTATCAAATATTTTGATGAATACAGGTGTGGCCTCCACTTGGACTGAAGAAGTTCGAGACCCTCTCTTACCTTCCTCCCCTTTCTCCCGAGTCCTTGGCCAAGGAAGTTGACTACCTCCTCCGCAAAAACTGGGTTCCCTGCTTGGAATTTGAGTTGGAGGTTAATAATTTCTAACCTTGTATATAAATATAAATATAAATATATATATATATATATATATATATTGATATATTGTAGTTTATTAAATTAATGATTTTATGTGGTAACGTACTTAATTGTTTGCTAACTTAATTCTCTTGTAAAAAATTGTGGTAAATATATAGACTGGATTCGTGTACCGTGAGAACCACAAGTCCCCAGGATACTATGATGGAAGGTACTGGACAATGTGGAAGCTGCCCATGTTCGGATGCACCGACTCTTCCCAGGTGTTGAAGGAGCTGGAGGAGGCCAAGAAGGCCTACCCCACCTCCTTCATCCGTATCATAGGATTCGACAATGTCCGTCAAGTGCAGTGCATCAGTTTCATCGCCTACAAGCCTGCAGGCTACTAAGTTGTTCTTCAATTTTCATAATTAATGTTGCTGTTGTATGTACCATTGTGGCTCTTAGCCAAGGGTCCCGGTGGTCTGTTTAAGTTTGTATTTGATTAGGGCTTTCAAGACCTTTGTCGATTTGTTTCTTTAATTCTCTATCCCTTTTTCGTGGCAATCTCGTTTGTTTTCGAATTTGGTGTTTTATCGGATTCAGAGTGTTCGTTGAGAAATTCATGAATAAATGACATCCGTATTTTATTTTTATTTGGACGAGTAATGTATTATATTTACTGACATTGCTTATCATATCTCCCATATACCATTATGTATATAAATCTCGCTATTTAAGAAGATTGTTCAACAATGTAATTCATAAATAATATACAATTTTTTTTTATTGTTTTACCATTAGCATTTTCTTTGACTCATATTATTTTACTATTTCTAATTACAAATTCAAACCTTCTTTACACACATCACAAACTTTTAACCTCTGTTTTCGAGATTTAGAAAAATGATCACTCGAGCACTCGATATTATTGTGAAATGCTTGAATCCCATTCGAACGAGGACCTTAGGGTAGTGTAACCAAACTCATTAAGTGGTTAAAACCCTAAATTTTGAAGAAATAAAATAGGCTGCAAGACACATGATAGAAATTTGGTTGCTTTTCAAAAATTTCCACCGAGATTGATTTAATCACTTGAATAATTTACTTCATAATGCAATGTGCCAATCGGCTTTTTTATGTTAATTAATAAATTCGTTTAAACATAATTAAATGTTATGCAACGCAGTTATTCCTTCAATTTGTCTTTCTTCTAATTTTTCAACTCGTTGGGAAATTAATTAGGTTGTAAAACAGTCCCTTTGTAGTTTGTAGATAGCTTAATTAATAGCCACAAATCATCTACAAAGCAGGTTATCAAGAGCCACAATTCCTTTTTGCATATTTCATAATTGAGCGGCCGATTTTGTTGTATCCTCCACCATTGATAGCTACACGTATGGACATGCATTTGTTCAGATAAACAAACGGATAAGCTGCTCTTTTCAAAGTTGCCGCAGTAAAAACTTCATGCATTCATATTCCTGCAGTTAATTGCTCAAGGCTGAAGCACTTTTGGGTCGCTGTTTGGGTGCTTTTGTAGTGTTACTCAATGTCCACAAGCAAAGAAATTATGCTACTGATTAGTTAGTGAGGCTAGCTTTCAACAGTTTTTTGGTTTCTCTCTCAAACATACCAATTAGAGCACGCCGTGTGCACCATCATGGGCAACATCATACTCAACCCTACTAGTATAAGAGGACATGGCCCTTCAACCATGAGAGGTAACCGTTCCTCCGCTAAGAAACACTGAACTCTTGATTTTTTCATTCATCTTCCAACTTTAAGTATCAAAAAGCCACTTCGTAATGGCCTTATGGTATTCTTTACTTGTAAATGAAAGATGACAGTATTAGCGAGTGATGTATATTTAAACTAACCTAAATAATAGATTAATTCAAACTAATTTTCTCGCAACTACACGAATCAATTGTAATAGAAGTATGTAAATACGAGATCGAATCCACCTGGGTTGAATTAACAATTGAATCCTGTCACTGTTAACTAACTAAATGAAATAAAGATTGGATTTGTTTCGAAGAAGAATAAAAATTAAACAATGATAAAACAAAATTATGATTGAAACCAAAGAAAAAAAGCACTAAGTTGGTTCCACTACTAGTTGTCATACCCTAGTATCCAATTGTCAGCTCATGAATTATTCGATTAACGAAAACTTCCATGCGATTAACAAAAAGAACTATCATGCATGAGTCTGTGGTTAAGTACACATACCAATAATTTCCCAAAGAGATGTGAATTTTACTGGAATCAGGCTTAAATTCAACTATTCTTACCATCTATATATCCATAGTCCAACATACACAAACAAGCAGAAATTCAATTACGCATAGTGAAAAACAAATTAAATACTTATCAACTTGGTCATGTCATTTTCAAGGAAGCCACACAAACTAATATTTGTCTACCGTCAGATTAAAATATAAGTTCATCATTTTCATACACAAAGCATGTATAGAATCTATTCAGGATCATATATAAATTAATTCATATGCAAATAATTTCAATACTCAAATCCTAGGCTATGATCAAGCACAAAGAACAAAATATTAAATTCCAAAAAACTCAATAAATGAAACTTAATTATCAATCTGAAATTCAAACAATTACAAAACTAGAGTAGGCATAATTCAGATTATGTCTTAGTTAGTGGCACAGCCAGAAGTTTCAAATATGGGTCATAATATCAACTAAAAATGCTTCATTGGGCCATTTCGTAGAGCTTCTAGTAGGCACCTGCCAATTCTTGTCAACATATGCCGAAAGATTGTGCCAATATTGTCGACAACTACTATTATTTGTAGAAGCTTGTCAATGCATGCATACTGTGGAATAATGTTAAAGACTGGCAATGGTTGTCAACTAAGGTATTTCATCAAGCATACAAAAAGAAAGAAAATAAAGACAAATATGATAGAAGTAAGAGAAGAAGGTTGTAGTTTAATTTGCTTAGTTATTTATAGGATTCAATACAATACAAAAACAACTATACACGAAATTTTTAAAGTTGTTGTAATAAAAAGCAATCAATAATCCCATGCTAGCTCACCAATGGCCTTAGTTTTAGCTAAGAGTCATGATGATTCTAATAAAAAGAAATTCCCACCGCTTGGAATCGAGCTGGAAAATGTAATTCGTAGTTTGTCTTTGTGTGAAAGTTGAAAAGCCTTCTTTGTAGGTTGAAAACAACTCACATAAGCGCACCAGCTGTTGGTCCAAATAAATATAGATCACACCAATTGGTCTTCAACCCAAAAATAAAATAATAATTAATTAAATAGATAAAGCCAACATGAATGGGAAGACTAAAACATAATGAATGTGACCTTGTCAAATTCAACTTTTTACCAACACACATTTTAATACTTGTAAATTACAAAAGTATGGTAATTTAGCTCCAAATAATTTGAATGAACCACTAGCAAATACAAATAAGGGTTTTAATCACAAATGGTTCCTGATATTGATCAAACACATCATTTTGGTCCCTGACATTGAAAATCAATAGAAATGGTCCCTAAGATTGTCCACCATCCATCATTTTGGTCATTCCGTTAAAAACTCCGTTAAGTGTCCCGGAGCTCTTAGCCGGAAGTTTGGGCAATTTTCAAAACTTCGTAACTCAATCGTTTCTTAACCAAATTCGACCCATAATTTATCAAAATGAAGATAGGAAAGTGTAGAATAGGATTATACCTATTTGGAAGTCCAATGGTTGCCGGAGATGGCCGGAAAATAACCTCAAAGTTGACTGGTCCGAGTGAAAACTTGAAAACTCGCCGGAAACTGGGTAAACTTTAAACTTTCATAACTTCTTCAATACTCAACGAAATCAAGTGATTCAAAAACAAAAATCATACTTCTCGATGAGACGAAGAGAATGATACCTTTTTTGATGGCTAACTCACCCTGGTTTGGCCGGAAAACAGCTCAAAAGTGGCTATCTTGGTCTTGAGTTAGCCACTTTCGAGCCGTTTTCCGGCCAAAAAAGAGCGAGTTAGCCATTGAAAAAGGTACCATTCTCTTCGTCTCGTCGAGAAGTATGATTTTTGTTTTTGAATCACTTGATTTTGTTGAGTATTGAAGAAGTTATGAACGTTTAAAGTTTACCCAATTTCCGGTGAGTTTTCAAGTTTTCACTCGGACCAGTCAACTTTGAGGCTATTTTCCGGCCATTTCTGGCAACCATTGGACTTCCAAATAGGTATAATCTTATTCTACACTTTCCTATCTTCATTTTGATATATTATGGGTTGAATTTGGTTAAGAAACGATTGAGTTACAAAGCTTTGAAAATTGCCCAAACTTTCAGCCAAGAGCTCCGGGACACTTAACAAAGTTTTTAACGGAATGACCAAAATAATGGATGATGGACAATCTCAGGGACCATTTCTATTGATTTTTAATGTTAGGGACCAAAATGATGTGTTTGATCAATGTCAGGGACCATATGTGATAAAAACCCTATAAATAATAGGGTAACAAATATCATAGTTACGTGTCTATCAACGAGTTCACAACTAATTTATTCCTTCACTTTTATAGTGTAAATATATCGTTGCATTAAAAAAATTTGAAGTATCATATAGCTTTTAGCTCACACTATATTGGTGTGACAAATGTCTAACCTATCTCTTCATTTCTTGTGTTAATTGAATTGAAATTAAACTCCGCCCAATCTCTTACTAAAAGGATTGAGCCGAATACAATAAAAAAAAGGGTGAAGTGCCGATTTAGTCCCTGAATTATCACCTCAGTGAAAATTAGGTCCCTGAATTATTTTTTCGGTAAAATAAGTCCTTAAATTCGTTAGAAATTGCTAATTTCATCCCTACTATTCTATTCAAAGCTATTTTATCCAATTTTTCATCAACTTAAGTCACTTGATACACTTTAGAGTGTAATACCATCATTTTCTCATCTATAAGTGCTTAATATTTCATATAGGTTGCGAATTTAATGTCTAATTTAACTTACACTATTTCTTTATGAAAAATTACCAATTTCTTCTTCAAAGTTAACTCCATACATTATTTCTTTATGAAAAACTACAAATCTACTTCTCCAATGTGTATCACATGCAAGTAACGTGACTTAAATTGACGAAAAATTGAATATAGTAACTTCGAATATAACATTAGGGATGTAATTGGCAGATTTTTATAATTCAGGGACTAATTTTTCTGAAAAAATAGTTTAGGGACCTAATTTTCACTAAGGTGATAATTCAGGGACTAAATTGGCAGTTTACCCTAAAAAAAAAGATCCTATTATATAGATGTGTACATTTTTGAGAGATACATACCTATGTTTTCATTTCTCATCCCATGAAAAACCCTTTTTGCTCCACTTGGCCCTATCCCTCTCTACGAGTATTTTAGTGGTAGGTTCTATAGGAATTGGATCGAACACTTGAAAACATCTCTGCTCAGAAATGAAATGTTCTTGTAAATTCTTGGCATTGGACCATTTGTATCTATATGCATTAGGAATCCAATTCATAGATATCTCATTTTGAAAAATAAAAATAAGAGGATCGATATACGGGCAAGACCAAGACACAGCGTAACCGACAAATAACCTGAACCCATTTATCTCCAAAAATATGACCAATACACATTTACAGATGAATACACCAATCCATATCACAAGTTTTTATACAGACTCTTCCTGGTGATTACCAGAAAAATCAAGACCCATTTTAATATTACAACAGAGCAAAAGGCTTTAAACATATACAAACCCTTTCTCCAGAACACAAGGCTTGAGAGTGTGACACTCTTTCGTGATGTTCCATCACGCTACTTGTAGATATTAGCAACTTAGATGATCACCGACGACAACAAACGCTATATACAGTACTAGTAGATCTCAATTTCTCCAAAAAATCGTCAAAATTCGCTCTTCTTGCTAAGTCCGCTGTACTTGTGAGCTATGGTGGCTTTAGCTTTCCTTCTTATATGTACACTTACTTCGATGAAGTTTAGGCAAATGCTGGGATGCGGGAGTTTTGGCGATCCCTATTGAGACAATCAAATCCCTCTACTCTAACTGCAGCAGGTTTAAGCCCATACTTCATTCTCACACAACCTGCTTTGCATGGCGACGATAAAGTTGATGGAGATGGAACAGGCAATGCCGAAACAGGAGTGGTCTTCTCATCTCCAAATCGAGCATCTTGAATTAATGGATTAGCAGCCCTACTGGGAGGAGAAACGCAAAAATATGGGGGCGATAAGGCAACCTCGTTGGATGATTGGTCCAACCCATAACCCTCCTGTAGATACAACATGTTAGCCAATCATAATATCATAACATCAAGTACAAAGCAATAACATCACCATGGTTGCAGTCATTTGGCAAAAAAAAAATACATCACTTAATCATTTATGCGTATTAACTGAATCCAGATCATCATTTATGTAGAAACCAAATTAATTGTAAGGAAAAGAAATAACAATAGTACCTTCCTGAGAATAAGGTCCAGAAGCTCTGCCCCAGCTTTTGAGTCGCATAACTCGGGTTGATGACTGCAAATTGAAAAGACGAGAAAATAGATGTTATCACCTATAAATAAAGCATAATAACCAACATAAGGTGGAAGGGACAACATTGGAGAAGTAAAAGTACCTCATCTGCCATCTCACGGGCCTAATGGGGTTGTTAGACAAAATCCCGACTCGTCTGGGCTTGGGGCAAACCACAGGCTCCTTGGTGTCAATCATCAAGGCAGAACCTCTGATGTCTTCACAGCCCACGAAAGAGGCGTTCTGCTGCTGAACATTGAAATGGTTCATTTTTTAAACCGTTCCTGTTCCACAAAAGAACGCCTGTCCATAACAACACAGCACCACCAAAGAAAAACACGAATCAGATCAACTTTCCCATCAATCTTCCAGATCCAAGGAAAACCTTAAAATTGTTCATCTTACACACTGAACCTCAATTTAATTGGAAAACAAAAGTTACCCAAATTATTAATCAAAGTCACACACACATATGTTCTGTAGAAACGAGCTAATAATTTGATTAAGTTTACTAAATCAGAAACAAACAAAGAACAAAATCAATCCCAGAAACTTTATCCCCCCTCTAAATTGTTCGATTGATCATTCTCTACTTTCTTGGACTTTCTAGGCAACCAAGCAGGAAGATAGAAAATTTCACATCTAATATATCACACCTCTGCGAAAACGGAGACTTCCTCCGTTACATACACTAATTCGAGAACAAAACACCCCGAAAGGCCGTAATTGTTCGCATCAAAAAAACCCAAGCTGAGACGGCTTCGATTTCCTCGGAAGTCGCCCAAAATCGCATCAGAATCAGGGGTTTAAAATTGGTTTTGCGAATAGTAAATACAGCTCAACCCGATTTTACAAAACAATATTCGACCACAAAATTCTTCAGTCTTCCATAAATTACAAAAAGATATAATTCAGAAGAAAAAAAAAATTCAAATCCAACCAACATTTGGGTCGGATCAGTTTGTGGGTTATTGACTAAAATTAGGGAAATAATAACGGCTAAAAATCAAAGCTCCAGATCTGAAACAACCACTAGGCCAGCAACTATCGGAGCTTGTAGAGAGAGAGAGAGAGAGATACCTGGCGGGAATCCTCCGGAGGAAGAAGGCGAGGGAGGGAGGGGCAGTGGCGGAAGGAAGGAGGGTGGTTGGTGGTGAGGGGATCTGGGATTCACTTTATAGGGGTGAAGTAACAGTGGTGGCGAAGGTGATACGACATCATTTCATCCACGTGATTTGTTTCTTAACTGTGTTCTATGAATCTGAATCCGCGTGAATTTGTTTCCTCTTTATCTTTAAATTGTCTACCAGATCACAGCTACGAATCCGCGTGCATTTGCTTCCTTTTCCCGATGCACCACGATTTGTTTTTGTTTACAAAGAAAGAGTAAATTGTACGAATGGTCCCTCAATTTTAATTAAATTGGAGCAATGGTCCTTTAACTAAAAATTCATTACCATTGGTCCCTCAATTTATCAAAATGTGTAGCTATAGTCATTCTCATCAATTTTGTCAAAATTTTGTCAAAATAAGCTATGTCGGAATGACCATTTATACAATTAGGATCACTCAACTCATCAAAGTGTATAATTATGGTTCTTTTCGTCAGCTATGTCAAAAATTTTGTCAAAACAAGTTATATTGGAAGGACCATTGCTATAATTGGGTTAAAGTTAAGGGACCATTTCTCCAGTTGAATTAAAGTTGAGGTACCAATGGTAATGGATTTTTAGTTGAGGGATCATAGCTGCACGTTTTTGAAAAGTTAAGGGACCAATGGTAATGGATTTTTAGTTGAGGGACCATTGCTCCAATTGAGTTAAAGTTAAGGGACCATAACTACAATTTACTCACAAAGAAAATCATAACTTATTTTTGAAGATAATGCTTTGAATGTGTATTTTATTCTTCTCATTCACATTCAGTAGTGTATATAATTATATACAATCCTACTATAAATAGAAAAGAATATGTACAAGATAATTACAAGACAATATTTCCTAAACTAGGAAACCCAAGATTAAAGGGATCCCGGAATAATAGGAAATCTATACAAAGTCAACACTCCCCTTAAGTTAGTGCATATATGTCACACATGCCTAACTTGTCCAAAAACTTTGAGAATTTCTCACTAGAGCTGGCCTCAGTGAGTATGTCTGCTATGTAACAACCCGTCCCGGGATTTACGGTACAAAAGGGTATTTTTGTATTTTCACTAAATTTGGGGATATTTTCTTTTTAAAAATGGTTTTTTGGGTCTTAAATGGTGTGCCTAAGGGGGCCCACCCCTGATTTTTGTCCCCCGAGTCTCTCTTCTCTCTTACCTCTCAGTCCTCTCTTTCTTCCCTTTACCGTGCTCTGTCTCTCTCTCTCTACACTCTCTCATTCTGCCCGAGCTCCACACACACACACACAAATATACATACACACGCTGCTGAACCACCATCCTCTGTTTCCCTTCCTGCATCCTTAAAAATCGACGAAGACGCATGAATCATCGAGCGTCGATTCGAAGGAGGAACTCCGACGAGGTTTCTCGTCCCTTCGATTTGGGTAAGCCTCAGGACACTTCAACTCTTCTCATTTTCGTCCTTGTGGCCTAAATCTAACTTGAGATATGGTTGTGGATCAAAGATATAGCACAAAAATAACCTGGGGGAGACTTCCCCAGATTTTCGGCAAGGAACCCGTCACTTTCGAGGCAATTTTCGACCAAACCATGGCGAGTTGGCCAGCGTGCAAGGTATCAATCTCTTTGTCTCGCTGAGTACTACAACTTTCCTTTTGGTTTCACCCAATTTCATGGAGTATTGAAGAAGTTATATCCATTTGAATCTTACCCAGTTTTCGGTGACCTCTGCCGCTTTCGAGGCATTTTCTAGCCAAACCATGGTGAGTTAGACATCGTGAGAGGTACTATTCTCTCCGTCTCTTCGAGAACTACAACTTCCATTTTTGAATCATTTGATTTCGTCAAGTATTGACAAAGTGATGGCCATTTAAAGTTGGTGTAGCTTTCCGGCCGAATTCCGGCCTTCTTCTTCCTTGAGGTCCGGCGACCTCCATGCCAAGAAATAAGGTCCTCAGGCCTTTTCTCAAAACATTACGGGCCTTAGGCCTTTTAAGCACCAACCCAACCCTTTTTATTTTATTTATTTGGTTTTCTTTTAAAAACCCAAAAACAATTGGACCAGGCTTTAAGCCCAGCCCTAAACCCTTTAATCCCTTGAAACCCTTAAAGCCTAACCTTCCTAAAAGTCTAAGCCTAAACCCTTTAACCTTTCAAACCCTAAACCCTAGCCGGCCCAAACCTTTTAAGTGGAACATTCCATTAGAGAATATTCCGTCAGGGAATATTCTCTGTAATATTCTATTGATGTTTACGAAATTTATCCGGGACCCTTCTTAAGGTAATTCGACGTCCTGAATCCATTTCCGACGTCCGTTTTCCCAAATTCAATTGTTATAGTATAGTTTTATTAATTGGACCCTTTATGTGCTTAGGGGCAATTGTTGTGACGTTTCCGTCTTCGCTAGTGGCGCAGCTTTTGGCAGCTAAGTACTGTGAGTGGACCCCTACTAAAATTACATGATTTTATAGTTAAATTGCATAATTGAATAGCATGCCTACGAGTTTATGAATTGATTTTTATGATGAGCATGTTTATTGAAAATGTTGTTTTATCGTCTCATTTTCATGAGGGAATAATTATTAGCCTATGTTGAGCTATATTTTGATATATCGTATTTTCTATTAAAACCATGATCTGGTAGACTATCTGATCGATGACGATAGGATGCTAGAACATGTTTTCGAAAAACCCCGCTTCATGGTATAGATGATGGATGACTCTATCCCACGAAGTGGTATTTTGTGAGATACGTAACTATTTGTGCATACCTAGTGGACACTATGCCGCCTGGGGCGAGGATCTGGTGTTGGCATTTAGGCCGGGAGAAATAATCCCTAGCGAAAGACTGAAGGACATGGAGATAGGCATTGGGCCGGGAGGGAGTTATCTCTGGCTACGAGCATAGAGACTTAGGTGCAGGCATTGGGCCGGGAGTATTATTATTCAGTGATCTTACTAGCAGCACACCGCGCTTACGAGACGATCTGTGAGACGATTGATGTTTTGATTTCCGCGATGTTTTTCCGCGATATGTCTTTTGAGATATTTTTGGCATGCTAGGGTTTTCAGTAAACCTATCACTTATTATGCTAGTAGTTTTCATTATATAAATTGTGGGGGTTAGTATGTTAATAACTGTTTTATTATTATTGTATATATGAACTTGGTCCACTCACCCTTGTTTTGTGCCCCCATTCAGGACTTAGGATCAAGGCACATAATCTCGGCGTCAAGACACTTCCGCGGCAGCATCTTCGAATCCTCTCGATGTAGGACCCACTCCTTTATTCATTCAATTTTATCGTAATTCTTTTTAGTGATTAGGTTTAGTTGTATGCTCTGAACACGTTCCTAAATTGTTAATTCATTGTATTCAAATTCACAACCCTTATTTATTTCTTATTCTTAGCTTTTGTATCAATTAATGGCTTTCGTCACCCTCGGGTGTCGGCCAGCACGTGTCTATCCTGGTATTCAGGGAATATCAGGGTCAGGGCGTGTCATGCCACTTGGTCCTCGGTTCCGATTGGAAGACCTTCAATTACTTTCCCTTCCAGCTTTTCTTTAATGAAGAATCTGTCAACTTCCACATGCCTAGGCCATTTCCAATCGAAGGGTCCAGAGGGTCAGATGGCCGAAAATAGCCCGAAAATCTTCTCTAACCGAGGGTTAGGCCAGATGGCTCGTGGGCCCCACAGAGTTTGAAATGGCCATAGGGCTGGCTAGAAATTCTAGCATTCTTGTCGGATATAACCGACATAAATATATTATCTGACAGGAATGCTTAAACAAATTTTTGAATCCAACGGCTAGCTGACATCAGCTAGCCGTTATTTTTGAATTTTTTATTTTTTTTTACAGTTTTATTATTATTATTATTATTATTATTATTATTATTATTTTACACGATTTTTTTCCTTTAACTTCTATTTTTTTTCTATAACTTCTATTTTACAAAATTTGTTTTATATTTTTTCTAAATTCTATTTTTTTTCCTATAACTTTTATTTTACAAAATTTGTTTCATGCTGACGTCACTTGGCCGTTGGATTTGAATTTAAGTTGTAGTTTTTAAATAATAAATTATGTTTGGCCCTATGGCTCTTGGTTGGAGATAGTTTTTTGTGACAAGGCTAAAACAAGCTCTATGGCCCTTTGGCCCTCGGTTGGAGACGGAGGTAAATATGGCCACGTACTGTTCATTAAAATATTAATATCTTTAAGGGCTAGAAGGCTAAAACGAGCCCTCTGGCCAGCTCTCAGTTGGAGATGGCCTTAGTCTTATCATGTTGTACCGGATTATGAGCAATATCTCGTGAAACTTTGTTGTCACAGACTAATTTCATTGGTTGACTATGTCTAACCCCCAAATCTTGTAACAGGAACTTAAGCCACAAAAGTTCACAAATGATAAGAGACATACTTCTATACTTAGCCTCTGCACTAGACCGTGCTACTACATTTTGTTTCTTACTTCTCCACGTCACTAGATTACCGCCCATAAAGGTAAAATATCCAGATGTTGAACGTCGGTCATCTATCGAACCTGCCCAATCAGCATTAGTATATCCTTTAATTCTGAAATGCTCTTTTTTTCTACACAAAAGTCCTTTTTGTTGAACTTCCTTTCAAGTAGCACAATATCCGGCTTGCATATGTTGTTCTCCGGGATCGTGCATATACTGATTGACCATGCTCAAAGCATGGGCAAGATCCGGTCTTGTATGGGCCAAGTACATTAATCTTCCCACCAACCTCTGATATCTTCCTTTGTCTACCGGTACTTGATTCGGATCTAAACTCAACTTCATCCCTTTAGCCAACGAAGTAATGACCCGATTGCATGCTGACATCCTTGTCTTTTTCAACAAATCAATAATATATTTTCTTTGGGACAAAAATATCCCTGGACTTGGTTCTTGATACCTCGATCCCGAGGAAATATTTCAGAGACCCAAGGTCATTCATTTTGAACTCTGTGGACAAATATTTCTTCAGTTCCGATTGCTCAACCGGATCATTTCTGGTAACCACCATGTCGTCCACATATACAATGAGTGTCGTAATCTTCTCATTCTTGTGCTTTAAGAATAACGTATGATCCCAATTGCTTTGTCTATACCCAAATGCCTTTACTGATTTAGTGAACCTACTGAACCATGCCCTTGGTGACTGCTTCAACCCATATAATGACTTTTTAAGCCTACATACCTTTCCCTTTCGCATGTTTGTTCTGGTACATCCTGGTAGAAGGTCTATATAAATTTCTTCGGTTAAGTCTCCGTGTAAGAACGCATTTTTTATATCGAACTGTTACAGTGACCAATCTAGGTTTGCTGGCAGAGATAATAGAACTCGAACGGTATTGATCTTAGCTACTAGTGCGAAGTTGTCCGTGTAGTCTATGCCATATTTCTGAACGTATCCCTTTGCCACTAATCTCGCTTTAAACCGATCAACCGTTCTATCTACTTTGTACTTCCATGTATATACCCATTTACATCCTACAGGTTTCTTGCCTTGTGGCAAGTCCGATAGTTCCCAGGTAGCATTCTTCTTCAGTGACCTTAGTTCTTCGTTCATTGCTTCTTTCCATCTAGGATCCGCTAGGGCATCCTGCACACTGTTAGGAATATATATAGTAGACAATTGATTCACAAATGACTTATTTGATTCAGACAGGTAACAGGTAGACACATAATTGTTTAATGGGTACTTCACTCTCGGGTTATGGGTTGATTCACTCACTAAATATTTAGTTTTACACTTAGGGTTTGCCTCATAAGTGGGTTTAGGAATACCTCAGTTACTCTATTCCGGGAGACTATGGAGTCGTGGTCTATCTAGCATTGAAGACGATTGGTTATGAGAATCACTAAGAGACGAGTCTGCATGTATTGTTTCATCCAAAACCGTGGGTTCCAACTGCTATTGGTTACCATCATCAATCACCTCGGACTATGCTCTGATTTCCTCCAAGGGAACCAGGTCTTCCTCCCTCTCAGGTTCGGCAGTAAGTTGCCACTCCATGGGATACAGCTCGGTGATAGGTAGCTGTGCAGCAGCTTGTTGCTCGGCTGTGGGTTGCTGTGCAGTTGCCTATTCCTCGGCAATGGGCTGCTGTGCAGCAACTTGCTGCTCGGCAGTGGGTTATTGTACAATGGCTTCTTCCTTAGTTCCATAATTAAACATTTGAACTTCATCGCCTTGAAACTCCCCCTGAAGTGAGGACTCAGATGAACCAAAATATATCTCATTTTCATGGAACTGAGAAACATTTTTTTTTTCACGAACAAACTAGGAAATAACTTATGCAAATAACCAAATGAAGTATAGCCAAGACGACGGTGCCACATCCAGATGTAGGCCTCTTTATTAGTCTATGTTGGAGTCCCATTCACTGACAATGCTTGAGTGAGTAACCCCGAGCTACTGGAATTCAACTCGAGGAAATACAATTTTCCTCGTCAAATACCATAATCAATCATCTTCCGCATCTGGATGTCCTTAAATACAAAAAAATAAGGCCAAAAAACAACCAAACAGTGTAAGGTAAGGGTTATTTGGGCAACTGACAATAAATTATAATTTAAGGAGGGAACCACAAGGACAGTATCAAGTCTCATGGTATCAGAAAAAGAAACAATGCTCTCCCCAAGAACTAGGGTGGCATCACCATTAGTGACATTAACCTCGGTGTGGGTGAAGTTGTTTAGTGATGAAACCTGTTTAGAATCACAAGTCATATGTTCAGTAGCTCCGAAATCAATTATCCATGTATTATTCATAACAGAAGTGGAAACATTAAGTGTCTTACCCTCGGTAGTGTCTTACCCTCGGTACCTGCCACGACAATTAGAGCCGATGCTTGGCTTGCTACATTTGCTGAATCGTCCTTGGTTTCTGCAACGGAGGCTCGAGGTTTGTTGAAGCGAGGATCCTATGTGTCACATCCCAGTCCACATAGCAAGATATTGTTCGCTTTGGGCCACGCCCTCATGGATTTGTTCTTGGGTTTCGGCACGAGAACTTCCTAGGGGGTCACCCATCCTAAGACTGCTCTAAACTCACTTAACTTCGGAGTTCTTATGGGATCTGGAGCCAGTGAGTTCCCAAAACGTGTCTTGCAATGAGAGGTGATCATGTACATATAAGGCATAGATGATCTTCTCATCTGGGTGATGTGGGACACTACAGTCCACCTTCTTTAGGGGCCTGACGTCCTCGTTGGCACACTTTCGGCCAGGGAGTGGTTCTGATACAAAATTGTCACATCCTAATCCACATAGCAAGATATTGTCCGCTTTGGGCCACTTCGTCACATATTTGTTCTTGAGTTTCGACACGAGAACTTCCCAAGGGGTCACCCATCCTAGGACTGCTCTCGCCCAAACTCACTTAACTTCGGAGTTCTTATGGGATTCGAAGCCAGTGAGTTCCTAAAACACGTCTTGCAATGGGAGGTGAACATGTACATATAAGGCATAGAGAATCCTCTCCCCTGGGCGACGTGGGACATTACACCGTGTCTTATCCCAATTCTCGGGATACCCAATCAACTCAAAGCACCTACTCTTGGAGTGTCCCATCATACCACAATGTGGACATTTACCAAGATGACGATCACGATTTGCTTGGCCGATTCGTGGTTGTCCGGACTTACTCTCGGACCCACTTCGGTCAGTTTGGTTGGAGGGAGCTTGGGCCTTGACTGCCATTACTGCCGTTTCAGAACGTTGGTCCTCCATTTTCATGGCTTTCTTGCGATCCGCTTCACGCCGAACATACGCATAAGCAGCCTGAAGTCCGAGCGGTGGATCTTTGCGCAATATTTCTCCACGAACCTGATCAAACACATCATCAAGTCCTCCAAGAAATAAATACACCATTTGTCGCTTTCTTGTTTTCTGAAATATTTGGACATCTTTGTCACACACCATGGCCACTTTGTTAAAGTGGTCCAATTCCTGAAAGATCTCTATCAGCTCTCCAAAGCCAAAGATCGTCCATTCTGCCTAAGATGTGAAGCCTTCTCATTCAATGAATAAATTATGGCCCCATCATTCTCATCAAAATAAGCAGTCTTGAGAGAATCCCTGATTTCTTTCGAAGTTGACAATCGAATGTAGCATTTCATAATTTCCGGCTTCATCGTTGACAAGAGCCAACTTTTAATTCTTTGATCTTCAGAGAACCAATCATCATATTTAGGATCATCCTCTTTGGGTGCCTTGATAAACCCACGAAGATATCCCATCTTCTTCCTTCCAGCAATATAAATCTAAATAAGAGGAGCCCATAAATCATAGTTATTCTCATCCAAAAACATCCCAATGTTGAAGTTTGAATTATCTGACTGCACCATAACTGGGGCAATAACGGGAACCACTTTGCTATCTTCGGCAGAAATATTCCACTAAGAATGGTAATCTGTGCAGCGACAAAGGTAGGAGTTCAGAACAAAAAACGGTCGTCGAAATCTGACAGACTCTGGTAGCACGAACCTAGAACAATACTCGAGCAGCAAGGACACACGTCGCTCGCTGCGATTGGGGCAAAAAATAGAGAACAACAACGACAACAAGTCGCTAGCTGTGCGTCGGAGACGGGAGGCGTAGCAGTGGTACTGGGCACAACACGACAACACAAACCCATTTAGGGTTCGAAGTTTTTTTTTCCTTTTTTTATGACCTAGCTCTGATAGCAAGAAGAGAATGCTTTGAATGTGTATTTTATTCTTCTCATTCAGAGGTATATATAATCATATACAATCATACTGCAAACAGGAAAGAATAATTACAAGATAATTACAAGACAATATCTCCTAAACTAGGAAACCCAAGATTAAAGGGATCCTGGAATAATAGGAAATCTATACAAAGTCAATAATTTACCCTGAATAGATTATTAGTTGCGTGGTAATAGAGTAGTCGGAAAATTGAGCTGCCTTTACCGTCATTTTCTCAATCTCAATAACCTCCTTCACCTTGTCAGACAAATGAAGCCTCGATAATATCTACACTAAGAGGGTGGGAGAGTGGTTAAGCTTCACAATGGCCTAACAATAATGTAGTTCAAATCACTTTTGGCAAGAATTAAATCTAAGACCTCTTACTAACAAGTGAAAAAGAATACCACTAGACCTTAGTGCTAAGAGACTATATTTCAAGGTTTAGATGGCAAAAACTTTTTTTTTTAATAAACGATATTGTCTACACTAGAGGGATATGGGAGTGGGCTAAGCCTCACAATGGGCTAGTAATAATATGGTTCAAATTCGCCATTAACGAGAATCAAACCTAAAACCTCTCATTTACAAGTGAAGAGAAATACCACTAGGCCGTAGTACCAAGTGACGTATATAACAAAGTTTGATATAAGCATTTGTATGCAATCTTTAGTTAACGGTAAAAATTTAGTTGGAAGTCATGATGGCATATCACATACAGTACAATGACATATATAAAATTTGGTACACATGACATTGTATTATTATTAGGGAACGTTATAATGACGATTTATTACTTTCATGCAAGTTGCTCTTCTACAAAGAAAAATACACTCAAAATACGAGCCGACATACCACATGATACAAGTTGATGGTCACTTGAAAAAAAAAAAATTTATCTACTTGTATTATAACACATAATGTATCAGCTCATGTTCTGAATACATGAAAAAAGTTCCCATTCCATACTAAACCAGTTGGTTGTTAGTTTTGTACTTGATCCATGATGACGATCTTAAAAGCAATAAACTAAAACGATCTCTTTGACTTATAAGGATTTGAAAATGAAACTCCAGTAATTGTAAACGGTCCATGTATCAGATCGTTGTCGTTCAACACTTGAACTTTCAACCCAAAGGTGCGTGCGTGCGAAAACCTTCCCACTAATAAATCGACCAATTTCTTTTTTCTTTTTATTGCGTGTCATAATATAATTGTGATAAGTTTTATTTTTCATTTTTATTAATAACCAATATTATTTACACTAACAAAGAGGAGGTTGGCATATTTTCACAATGAGCTCGCAATAATACGGTTCAAACTCGTCTTTGATGAAAATTGAACCTAAGACCTCTCACTTACATGTGAAGATGAATATCGATAAGCTTTTTAACTCAAGTGTTAATACATGGTGTATCAAATTGTGTTTCGAATCCAGTAAAACGTTTCTCTCTAATTATATCACATCTCCAACATTGCATTCAACACTTGCTCTTTAAATTAATTAATAAACAAAAATATGCTACTCTTATCGTATTTTTCGTAGTACTTTTATATCATTTTGAGACCATATGTGTTGATGGACTCAATCTTTACTAGCGAGCTGATACAAATATGGTTGAAAAATATAGTAAGTGACACACCCCAACCCGAAAGTGGGGCCTGCTGGCCGTCACGTGAGAGTGACGTAACCATGTGCACAATGCAGAAGCAAGATTAATTAGAAAGATACGAACAAATTAAAACCATGCAACCAGCAACCCAAAACATGATAAGTGCTAGTGCGAGAATTAAGATGGTTTACACAACCAGAGCATAAATGGTCTACGTGCAGTCAAGCAGAAAGTACTAAATAGAGCTAACACCCGAAAATGGTCCTACATAAGTGAATTCTGTCAAAACGTTCGATGAGCTCCTCGTATGCCACCAACGAACACTACCTAATACTTGGATGGGCAAAAAACGAAAAGCGTGAGTGGGCAAAAACAAATCTTTTCAAAACCTTTTCTTTTCTCAAAAGTTATAACCCCTCTCCGTAAAACCTGTATAATTTCCCAGAAATAAAGTATATATTCATATATAATTCTCGAAATCCTGCTGGAAAATATGTAAGTATGAATGTATGTATGCCATGCTAAAGTATCAAAATTGAATGCCAAATCATAACTCTGTGAATGTGATTGAATACCAGATAATCAACTCAGCCCTCGGCTGTATATAGCTCATAACAATCTCATCATATCATATAGCTCATAATCAACTCAATCATATCATATATCCTGCACACACATCAATACCACCTCTAGTGGTCTGCACAACATCACTGTACATAGACTAATATGCTCTAGTGCTACAATTACGTGAAGACTGTGCGAAAGATTCGCTGGTCACCTACGAGTCGAACCCGCCTATAGTGGTTTATTCGACATGACTGAGCACCTAACTTGGATCCAAGGCGAGCATGTGATGTGGGAGGTGAACATCACGTGAAAGACTGAGCTCCTATCTCTGGGTGGGAGCACTAATATCAAGGTGCAGGTTTATGAGCTCTAATCATATCACATCACATCATTCATTCTCATCATAACCAGTATATAAACTTACCTGCCACTTACCTGTGCGTTCGCAACACCAACATTATTATATGCAATCACTAATGCATAAATAAAATAAATAGATACTTTGCATGGCATCTTATATCATATAATTCTTTAAATTCATTTTCTGGGAAAAGAAAGTATATAGGTATATACGGAAAACAAAAGCCCACTCACTGATAAGTAGCCGGGTTGTAACCCCCGTGCCTAGCCTGGCTACACTCTTCCTCCGGATAGGTCTCGCCTATGTGAAAAATAACTGAAATAACGTTAATTAACACCCATAATCGAAACCTTAGAAATAACTTCTCAGATATTGCTCAATTTGGGTATATGAATATACCACAGTGATCTACACAATTTCAGGATCATCCCCATATTTTTAGAAAAATTTTCCGACCATCCACGCGCCGCCACGTGCCAGTAAGGGCACGGCCCTACACACCTCCACGCGCGGCCACATAACCTGCACACTGACGGCATCAGTTAACGTCGTTAGGAATATTCCGTTAAAATCCAACAGAATCCGTCCAAACTAACTGACGGCGTTAGCATATTCCGTCAAAGCTGACGGAATATTCTCTGTCTTCTTCGACGAGTCGCCAGTCGCTGGCGACTGTTCGCCAGTTTCTGGAAAAACTTCCAACTATGATTTTTTCTTCATTTTTGCACCATTTTCTACGTACTTGATACCAAAATGAAGATCTCACAAAGATGAACACAGCCATACCTGACTCGACCCCCAGCTCGCCGGGGATTCGCATGAAAAAGCCTCGAAAATTTCGGCCAAAATTGAAACTCTCAGATCTCGCGATTCCGACGTCTAATTTCTTCCAACGAAGCACTCCGAGCTTCGTAAGGACCTCCTTAAGCTCCTTGTGAGCTTGAAATTTCCAAAAAACGTTTGCATGAACAGTACCCAACTCGGGGTTAAGACTTTCACGTGATTTCGAAGTAGTTCTTACCTGAAAATGGTACCAGTGAGTTCGCATGGACAAGATGAACACAATGGAACAGCACAAGCTCGATCTGTTAAGTTTGAAGGGTTTTGGGGGGTTATCCGTACAAAAGAGAAAAGACAGAGTCTCTAAGAGACAGAGAGAGAGAGTGATACGGGAGAGAGAGAGAGAGAGAGAGAGAAAAAGTGATGTGAATGTGTGTGTGTGTGTGTGGTCCAAATACATCCAACCAAAACAATTGGACCACCCCCAAACTTAAACACACACATACCTTAATTAACGTCCAAGGGCATTTTAGTCTTTTCACACCTTCCAGAATAATTTTCCGGGATGGGCTGTTACAGTAAGTGTATATTACTTTTAAGAGTAATGTCGAGGAGATTCTTTCGAAAGTGGGACATTTTATGGACTCCTCGTTAACTCATGTTTTTGCCCTAATGTTTTACAACAGTGACACGAGAATTGACATTAAACTATGAGGTAACAGAGAGTTCACATCGAGTTTCATTTTAAGAAAGCCTCTTTAGCATTTCTCTACTCTTTTTTTTTGAACAAACGATATTATTTATACTAGGGGGTGGGCTTAACCTCATAATGGACTAACAATAATGTAGTTCAAATTCTTCTTTGAAGAGAATTGCTAAGACCTCTCACTTACAAATGAAGAGGAATATCATTAGACTCTGGTACTAAGTGACGTCTACTTTTAATTATTTTAATTTTTCCATGGTCAATATTCCCATTTGTTTCCTCTTTTCCGGGCCCTTCTTTTGCTCCCGCCCAAACTCACTTAACTTCATAGTTCTTATACGATCCGGAGCCAGTGAGTTCCCAAAACGCGTCTTGCAATGAGAGGTGAGCATGTACATATAAGGCATAGAAGATCTTCTCCTCTGGGTGATATGGGACACTACAGTCCACCCTCCTTAGGGGCCCGACGTCCTCGTTGACACACTTCCGGCCAAGAAGTGGCTCTGATACCAAATTGTCATATCCCAGTCCACATAGCAAGATATTGTCTGCTTTGGGCCACGCCCTCACATATTTGTTCTTGGGTTTCGACATGAGAACTTCCCAAGGAGTCACCCATCCTAGGACTGCTCTCACCCAAACTCACTTAACTTCGGAGTTCTTATGGGATCCGAAGCCAGTGAGTTCCCAAAACATGTCTTGCAATGGGATGTGAGCATGTACATATAAGGCATAGAGGATCCTCTCCCCTGGGCGATGTGGGACATTACACCGCGTCTTATCCCAATTCTCGGGATACCCAATCAACTCAAAGCACTTATTATTGGAGTGTCCCATCATACCAATGTGGACATTTACCAAGATGACAATCACGATTTGCTTGGCCGGTTCGTGGTTGTCTAGACTTACTCTTGGACCTACTTTGGTCAGTTTGGTTAGATGGAGCTTGGGCCTTGACTGCCATTGCTGTCGTTTCAGAACGTTGGTCCTCCATTTTCATGGCTTCATTGCGATCTATTTCACGCCGAACATACGCATAAGCAGCCTGAAGTCCGAGCGGTGGATCTTTGCGCAATATTTCTCCATGAACCTGATCAAACACATCATCAAGTCCTCCAAGAAATAAATACACCCTTTGTCGCTCAGTTGTTTTCTGAAATATCTGGACATCTTTGTCACCAATGTACTAAATATCGATATTATCGGCGATATTTCGCCGATAATATCATTTTTTTGAGAGGGCGATATTTTCACACTTATCCACTTAATTATCGTCAATATATCGATATTTTCAACATTTTAATGCATTCATCATGATTCAAGTGAAAAATCCGCATATATATCAATGAAATTCAAGTAAAAGATCAATTTAAATAATTAAGAAGCAAGCATTGGTTGATGCATATATTATCAAGCCAAGAAAATCTCTAGGTTTCCATAAGACTGTAGATTAAACAAAATCGACGCCAATAGTCTAAAACGACATGTAACAATACCCGAATCGACAATTCAACATAAGCAAAGCATGAGACCTAGGTGTTGGTAGCCCTGATGTAGATCTGCTGGCTGGCGTGAGCAGAAACCATCCTGATCAAGCCTCTGGCCATCAAATCCCCGATGACCCTCCTTACCAGCGAGCCGTTGATCTTGAGACGGTCGGAGAGAATGGACGGTGTGATGAGCTTGTACTTGGGTGCCTTAGTGAGGAGCTTGTCGTAGGTTCCCTGGTCGAAGAGCACCATGTTGTTCACCTTCTCCTTCTGCTTTCTCTTGCTCCACTTCTTATTCTTCTGCTTGCCTCCGCCGGACTTCACCGACTTTGACGACCGTGACGGTGCCTTATCCTTCTTTGGCGCCTGAAATACCAAAAACAAAAGATTGTCAGAGGCATTAACGTAAACGGATGGTGGGCAATCTAGAAGATGATTGGATACAGAGGTACTATGGGATTGGATTACAGCAACGGGGAAAAGGAGGAAAGATGAGGGTTCGGATTACAACAGCTGGGGAAAAGGAAAGACTGAATGAGGAAGCGATGTGAGTAGGGATTTTATGACCTAGGGTTTCAGTGGGTTGTATCCTGACGACATCGTTTTGATCTGCGTTGTGGGCTTGTGAGGTCTCCTTGATTGAGTGACAGCCCATTTCTGAATGTTCAACATATTTAGGCCCAGAACTGTAACTTTTTTTTTTAGTACATTGTTCATTAATTACTACATATTTTCTACACTCACAATGTTTGCCAGGTCGCTATATAATCAACTTAAATCAGTTAAATCCATCATGCAATGCATTTCCTTCCAATTTTTTGTGATAAACTAATAGATAATTGACTAAATAAACATCCTGCAAAGTTTCAATAAACATTTCCAAGTTTTTCTTACAATTTCCGTAGGTTTTATTCAATTGTTATCGATATCGATAATATCCCGATATTTCCATCGAAATTTCCGTGTTTTTGGACTACCGATATTTTCGATATCATCAATATTTTAGACCTTGTTTGTCACACACCATGACCACCTTGTTAAAGTGGTCCAATTCCTGAAAGATCTATATCCGCTCTCTAAAGTAGTTAGCCAAAGACCGTCCATTCTGCCTAAGATGTGAAGCCTTCTCATTCAATGAATAAATTATGGCCTCATCATTCTCATCAAAATAAGTAGTCTTGAGAAAATCCCAGATTTCTTTCGAAGTTGACAATCCAATGTAGCGTTTCATAATTTCCGGCTTCATCGTTGACAAGAGCCAACTTTTAATTCTTTGATCTTCAGAGAACCAATCATCATATTTAGGATCATCATCGTTGGGTGCCTTCATAAACCGACGAAGATATCCCATCTTCTTTCTTCTAGCAATATGAATCTGAATAAAAGGAGCCCATAAATCATAGTTATTCTCATCCAAAAACATCCCAATGTTGAAGTTTGAATTATCTGACTGCACCATAATTGGGGCAGTAACGGGAACCACCTTGCTATCTTCGGCAGAAATATTCCACTAAGAATGGTAATCTGTGTAGCGACAAAGGTAGGAGTTCGGAACAAAAAATGGTCATCGGAATCTAGCAGACCCTGGTAGCACCCCACGAACCTAGAACAATACTTGAGCAGCAACGACACACGTCGCTCGCTGCAGTTGGGGCAAAAAATAGAGAACAGCAATGACAACAAGTCGCTCGCTGTGCGTCGGAGACGGGAGGCGCAGCAGTGGTACTGGACACTGCACGGCAACACAAACCCAGTTAAGGTTTGAAGTTTTTCTTTCCTTTTTTTATGACTGGCTTTGATAGCAAGAAGAGAATGCTTTGAATGTGTATTTTATTCTTCTCATTCAGAGGTATATATAATCATATACAATCCTACTGCAAACAGGAAAGAATAATTACAAGATAATTACAAGACAATATCTCCCAAACTAGGAAACCCAAGATTAAAGGGATCCTGGAATAATAGGAAATCTATACAAAGTCAACAATTTTTACCCTGAATAGATTATTAGTCGCGTGGTAATAGAGTAGTCGGAAAATTGAGTTGCCTTTACCGTCATTTTCTCAATCTCAATAACCTCCTTCACCTTGTTAGACAAATAAAGCCTCGATAATATCTACACTAAGAGGGTGTGAGAGTGGTTAAGCTTCACAATGGCCTAACAATAATGTAGTTCAAATCGCTTTTGGTGAGAATTAAATCTAAGACCTCTCACTAACAAGTGAAAAAGAATACTACTAGACCTTAGTACTAAGAGACCATATTTCAAGGTTTAGATGGCAAAAACTTTTTTTTTTAACAAACGATATCGTCTACACTAGAGGGATATGAGAGTGGGCTCAGCCTCACAATGGGCTAGCAATAATATGGTTCAAATTCACCATTAACGAGAATCGAACTTAAAACTTCTTACTTACAAGTGAACAGAAATACCACTAGGGCGGAGTACTAAGTGACGTATATAACAAAGTTTGATATAAGCATTTGTATGCAATCTTTAGTTAACGGTAAAAATTTAGTTGATGGCATATCACATACAGTACAATGACATATGTAAAATTTGGTACACATGACATTGTATTATTATTACGGAAGGTTATAATGATGATTTATTACTTTCATGCAAGTTGCTCTTCTACAAAGAAAGATACACTCAAAATACGAGCCGACATACCACATGATACAAGTTGATGGTCACTTGAAAAAAAAAAACTTTTATCTACTTGTATTATAACACATAATGTATTAGCTCGTGTTCTGAATATGTGAAAAAAAGTTCCCATTCCATACTAAACCAGTTGGTTTTTAGTTTTGTACTTGACCCATGATGACGATCTTAAAAGCAATAAACTAAAACGATCTCTTTGACTTATAAGGATTTGAAAATGAAACTCCAGTAATTGGAAACGGTCCATGTATCAGATCGTTGTCGTTCAACACTTGAACTTTCAACCCAAAGATGCGTGCGTGCCAAAACCTTCCCACTAATAAATCGACCAATTTCTTTTTTCTTTTTATTGCGTGTTATAATATAATTGTGATAAGTTTGATTTCAAATTGTGTTTTGAATCCATTAAAATTTCTCTCTAATTAGATCACATCTCCATCGCTGCATTCAACACTTGCTCTTTAAATTAATTAATAAACAAAAATATGCTACTCTTATCGTATTTTTCATATTACTTTTATATCATTTTGCGATCATATGTGTTGATGAACTCAATCTTTACTAGTAAGCTGATGCAAATATGGTTGAAAAATATAGTAAGTGTATATTACTTTTAAGAGTAATGTCGAGGAGATTCTTTCGAAAGTGGGACATTTTATGGACTCCTCGTTCATTCATGTTTTTGTCACAATGTTTTACAATAGTGATACGAGAATTAACATTAAACTATAAGGTAACAGGAGAGTTTAAATCAAGTCTCACTTTAAGAAGGCCTCTTTAGCATTCCTCTACTTTTTTTTTGAACAAACGATATTATTTATACTAAGGGTTGGGCTTAGCCTCATAATAGACTAACAATAATGTGATTCAAATTCTTCTTTAACGAGAATTGCTAAGACCTCTTACTTGTAAATAAAGATGAATATTATTAGAGTGTACTACTAATTGAGGTCTACTTTTAATTATTTTAATTTTTCCATGGTCAATATTCCCATTCGCTTCCTCCTTTCCGGGCCCTTCATTTACTTGTACTAATTATTAATCATTAATTTGGAACAGAATCCCAGATGGCGTTGAAACTCCGCTAGCCATACGGTCGCCACCCTTTTCTCCCTTCCCAGAACAATTGAGCTTCCTTCCTTCCTGCTCCAGTTCATATCTCATTTGGTTGCTCTCGTTTCCAACTCTTACAAGAAACTCCGTTCGAAACGTTTGGGAGCTCAGGGCGGTCAGCTTTTGTTTCCGAATTACAAAGAGGAGGAAGAGCAGGGAGGCAGCAGCAATGGCGCCCAAGAAGCGGCAGCTGCCAGGCGTCGACGAGAAACTGCAGAAGCTTCTGGATGCAAACATGGATGAAGCTCCCGCCAGAAGGCGGGCTCGTGAGGCCTTGAAGGAAATTCAGCTTGGGATTGACCACATTCTATTCAAGGTATTTTGTTTCTTCAATCCATTCGGCTGTTTTTCTTTGTCTGTTTATTTATGGTATTGGTAAACTGGACTTTTTATTTTATTATTTTTTGTGGGGCTGTTTTAGTTAGATTGAGTTGTACAGACATGAGGGTAGCCAAGTTCGCTAGTGCAGTGTGATTGCCCTGCACGCAACGTCGAATCCCGCATAGTTTAGATTAGATTCGAATATGGCTCAAAAAATTCGTGTAAGTTGTGATTTGAGAGAGTGTAATTGGGTTTTGTGGTGGGTTGATGATGATGTACACTGGAACTTTTAAACGGGTCAATGACAATAAGTGGTTGGGAGGAATGGATGAACTATTTTTCAACGTAAATTTGTCTTCTTTACATTGACATAATTACTGCTGCTCAAAAAATTTGTCCCTGAGTTTGATTTTATTTCAGTCTTGCAGTACACACGGCAGCATGAACCGATACTGAAACTTGCTATTTATACTATTTTGCTTTGGTTTTTTTGGTCATGTTTCTTAAATGGTAGTTCGAGTTCAGGATGTTATGTAATTGTTAGGGTGACATTGCAGACATTTTCTAATACATGCTTGGAAGATTTTCTTAGTGATGTTTATTGTTTTACTTTTTGGTTAATTTGCAGACACCGACTGATGGATTGAAAATGGAGGAGGTAATAACTCTTTTATGATGGTAATCAACTTGCATTTTTATTTCATTAGTTCATACGTCATTTCAAGTTTCCCCACTTACCTATAATTAAGTTCAAGCGATCATGTATCATGCTAGGATACGTTATTCAAATTCATTGGGCCTCCCTCTTTAGATTTCCGAAGTTTCTGCTCTCTACTTTTCTTATGAAGATGATCACATCATATTCTATTGTGTAGTCATATGAGGTGAACTCCAGGGGATTGAAGATATTCTGCAAGAGTTGGCTTCCAGCGACATCTTGTCCCAAAGCAATAGTGTGTTACTGTCATGGCTACGGGGATACTTGCACTTTTTTCTTTGAAGGCATGTAACCTGTGATAAGCGTATTTGCTGACCAAATTTCCGTGTTTAACATGCTTCTTTGTGGAACCTAATCATTTCATGATATCTGCAGGAATTGCAAGGAAGTTGGCATCAAATGGTTACGGAGTTTTTGCAATGGATTACCCTGGCTTTGGTCTCTCAGAAGGTCTACATGGCCATATTCCCAGCTTTGACAGACTTGTAGATGATGTCATTGAGCATTACTCGAAAGTCAAAGGTGTGCTGAATAAGTTATTAACTTTGTTGTTTGAACTTTCTAATGTGAGAATTGTTGTACCATATTGGTCCTTCAAACCTGCACTGCGTTTGGAACTGAGAAGTATGAACCTGAAAATCTGAGTGTCAGATGAACTCTAATGGTGTGTTTGGACGAGAGATTTCCAAGTACTAAGGGATTAGGATACATTATTAAGAAATGCACTAGAAAACGTTAGATAGAGGGATTGAAACTGCAGTACATGGGCATTACAAAGCCACTATACAAAGGATTTTGAAACGACTCGTTTCAAGTAGTCAATTATAAATGCCTCGTGCATTGCGTCTTCAATCTATCTAATATTTCGTAGTGCATTTCTTTCTAATCTAGCATAAATCCCTTGGTACTTGGTATTTGTAGCCTGTACGGATCTTGTCAACCTTACCACGCATCCTTGACCAATATTCGGGATATTCCCTAATAAAAAATGCTCCCTTTCGTAGAGATGTTTGGAGTAGAGAGGGTTGCAGCAAGTGAAAATTTCTCAACTACCTTATTTGACTATTAACGGTTGATAACAAATACAATGAGTGCAAATTTTGTGTCAAGTTAACGTAACATTTCCTTTTGAAGTGATACGAAAAATCAATTTCCTCTCTCATGCCCTCATCCAGCCCACAAGAATAGCAGTGATGTGAAAAAAACGAATTCAGGGAAAAAATTTCTTCTGAATTACTGTAGCTCTTCTCAGCTACTTATTCTTTTGTACTTTGCATCTGAAATAGGGAATTGAACTCCTTGGCTGGTGATAGATCCTTTTCTTTATTTCCCATCCAACAATCAAGTGATAGAGACTAAAGGATCTGTACACAATTTATTATGCTGTATATAATGTCTGGTCTGTCTATTCAAACAAGAAATACACAAAATGGCATCTTCATTTCAATTGTTAATATATACATACTTTGGTTTGGACCGCAGAGCAGCCTGAGTTACGTGTGCTTTCAACCTTTCTCTTTGGACAGTCCTTGGGTGGAGCTGTAGCACTGAAGGCTCACCTAAAACAACCTAGTGCATGGAATGGCGCAATACTAGTTGCTCCGATGTGCAAGGTAAATTCCATAACTTAATTTTGTTAGCATTAGGAGCAATGTTTTTCTTTGGTTTTCACCTTCTTTTACTTAAATGGTGTACATTCTCCATTTTGTTTTTTGTTTTTGTAGATTTCAGAGGACATGGTTCCACCATGGATACTAACACAAATCCTGATTGGTGTGGCTAAGTTCCTTCCAAAGCAAAAATTGGTTCCGCAAAAGAATCTGGCTGAGGCAGCATTTAAAGACTTGAAGAAAAGAGAAATGGTTAGTCTCTTTTCTTTGATGAATAATTTCAAGCAGTAAAAAATTAAAAATATGGAAGGTCTGAAACATTTGATGTTCATAAGATGGGTGGTAAACTGTGGCTGACAAGTTGGTCATTATCCTGAATGCAGACAGCCTATAATGTTATTGCCTACAAGGATAAACCACGCCTGCAGACTGCTGTAGAAATGCTCCGAACTACCGAAGAGATAGAACACCGATTGGAAGAAGTATGCTAATCCATGACTCCTCTTTTATTACAGTTAATTTCTAAATCAACCGAATCACCATTTTAATATTCTTTGATTGCATCAAGTTCTATCCAGTCTGTTCAGTGTGAACCATTTCCCTTAAAAAGTAACGCCTATTGCTGCATATTCCTAATCTCTTCTTTGTTCTTTGAGGCCGTTAACAGTTCAGGCGTCTACATAACTAGGTGGTAATTCTTATTAAGCTTAATCCACGGATGTTTGGTTGGATCTGAATTTGAAATAACTTTAACTCAGTACTGTTTGACTGGATTACAAATTCAAAGAAGAAATAAAAATCGACTTTAATATTTTCATATATAACCTACAGCTCTTGTAGATCGTGATTTGTGATACGAAGTAGCACAAGACAAATACACCACATTTTCATGGACCATTGGTGATGTCTTTTCTTAGAAACCATTCTTCTGTATCCAGCTTGACATGACCCTATTTGGTTCAGCTTTTGCTTAGTGAGGTTCCGGTTGGGCTTCATTTCTTTTATACCTATGAAAATCGGTGGTATTGCACTCAGAACCGACCTGAGTCTTGCTTGTAGACCCCTATTTAACTCTAGAACCAAGATGTACTACTTAGGACCTTCACAGCCAGTAAACCTATGCTAGTATCTTTCTGTCAACAAAGCCCTATACATCTTTATGAAATTTCCAGTAGATTCAGTATATGTTAGTTGAATGCAAAACTGTCCGAAAGTTGGTAGTTTCTTATCCTTTTGGGACGGTGCTGGGGACTGGACAACGGTGTTAGTTGACTCTGTCTTTTCAACAAATACACAAATTTATTTGAAATTTCAGATATTATGTTTTACCCGAAAAGTTCAGTTGATTTCAGTATAATTTAGCAGCAGTAGCATATAGAATTCTAACTTTATTGGGTCACTTATATTAAATCTCACTACAGGTGTCTCTTCCATTATTAATCCTGCATGGAGAGGCTGATATTGTAACTGATCCATCTGTAAGTAAGGCCCTGTATGAGAAAGCAAGCAGTTCCGACAAGAAGCTCATCCTTTACATGGATGCATGTCATTCCCTTCTGGAGGGTGAGTCAGATGAAATGATAAATCGAGTTTTTAGCGACATCATTTCATGGCTTAATGAGCACAGCGAAAAATTAACGGGCAGCTAACTCCTCCGTGCGCATTTGTGAGCACCCGCATTCATGTTCTTGACGTGTGTTTCAGAAAAGGGGTAAGAGGGGAAGAAAAAGGAGCACTGGATGTGTGTTTACTGTGAATGTACAGATTTTTGGTGAATAACATTGGATTATTGTATTGTTGATGGCACACAGTTCAAATACATTTTAGGTTGCAAACTCTATTCCTCCATTTTCATAGGAGAGGCTGGAGCTTTTGTAATTTGCTTTCCTAGTTTCCTCTTGCTTGGTGAATAAAGTTGCCACTTTTTTTCTTTCTAGAAGTTACATAGCTTTGAAGCCACACCCACAAATATAGATATCGTTGCATTTGTAGTTTCCAGCGCCACTGAGGACATATGCCATTTGCCGTACCTCGTGTTCTTTAATTTCCATATGGTATCAGAGCGGGATTGCCTGCTGTTTTTTTTGTTTTTTCACTTCAATATGGTGGTGACGATCCAAAGTATCAGGATTGCTTTGCAAGGATCAACTCGTCATCTCTTGGCTGCTTAATTTTATGGAGCCTCGAGTTTTTTAGATTGTTTTTGGTTCTGCATGACATCTTTGGATCTCTGTCAAGGGGATCATGTATGAATTCAAAAAAATGCTAAACACATCTTACACCACAAATTTTTTTGCACAAACTGCCTTATGAAAAATTTAATCAAACCCCAACCCAGCCCTAAATGCAAGTGGTAGATTGCCTGGATGAATAGAGTCTTCATTTTCAACCTACTGCATCTCACGCTCAAATCCTCTCCACTTCTCGTAATTTAGAACCTCAACCCAGCACTATCCTGATGGAAAGAGCTTTTATTTTCAACCTATTGCATGATTGCATCTCACGCTCAAAGCTCTCCACGTTTCGTAAGTGCAAGTGATAGACAGTATAAATTATTCTACCGCATCTCGCCTCTGTTTCAACGAAAAATAACAGAAAGAAACGGTGTGTGCCTTATATCATTTTAGAGGGGCAGGAGTCAACTTCAAAATTCAAATCTTCTGTTCCAAGGGGAAGGGGCGACATCCGTTTCATTTGAATGGCTGCTGTCCTCTCCCTCCGCACCATCTCCCAACTTCATCCCGACCTCTCTTCTGGGAGGCTCACCATAAAGCCCAGGGCCGCCCTCCATGGAGCTCACAGAACGCGAGTCCCTTACCAGCTCAAACAGGAACAATCCCGTCTTTTCCACCGGCTCCCCTCCGGCCTGAACTTGGAGGTAATCGTGCAAAAAAGAGTTGCAGAACAACGATCAGACGAGGAGAAAGAGAGACCAAGTGAAAACCCACCTCTTGTTTTCGTCCATGGAAGCTACCACGCTGCTTGGTGCTGGGCTGAGCATTGGCTCCCTTTCTTTTCGGCTTCTGGGTATGATTGCTATGCAGTTAGCTTCTTGGGTCAGGTGAGTTCCTCTCTGCCTCGAGAATTCGATAATCTTCCATTTTTATGCTCCGCGCTGTTGATTAATTGCCATTTTTTCCCTGTCCGATTTGCTGTGTCATTTGCTGTTGTCAATTCCAAAACTTGAAGCTTTATTTGTTCATGGTAGTGTATAAGAATTTGATTCCATGGATTCGTACGAGCTGACAGTTTTGTTATTGTATAGAATTTTGGATTATAGATGACAAGTATTATATGGGAACACTTAGACACAGTAAAGGGATAGAGTTTCTTTTGGTGAATTATGACTTAACGGTTTACAGTCGTAACTTTTCTTGGGGGTTTGTTCAAAACAATGTTCTTCACACTACTTGCATCAGCCTGTCGTGGTTATGACTTATGAGTCGAGTTTTAATTCCAAAAGTTAAGGAAAAAGCAATGAGTAAACACGTAAAGTTTGGAAACGAAAAACAAAAACTCATCAAATATTTCTAGCAAAAATCAGAAAACAAAACACACTTAAACCAAAATTCAAACTTCAAACTTCCATGTCATCCTTGTCAATTCCTTTTCTATTGTTAAGCCATTTTTTAGTACGAGTAACAATACCTCTTCCTTTGGCCTCCACTTTTGCAGAAAAGCACTTGAACTTGATAGCCTTCTATGCTCTTAAGGATTGATTACCTTACCTATTGAACACAAGATTTACCCCCTCTCTCTTCTCATGACAAAGTCTTTCCTCCTCCAAAACACACATATATATCAAATCATCCAACTCCCACTTTTGTTTTTGAGCACTATAGGTGGTCTTAAGTTGTCCAAACTGTAGCGGAAGAGAGTTAAGAGTGATATGAACTAAAAAGGCATCCGGGATATGAATATCCAAATATTTCAACTTATTGGCCATACCTATCGTCTTCAAGATGTGCTCGCGAACACTGCCATTGCCATCATACCTCATAGTCGTTAAAGTACTCATTAGGTTTTCGGTTTCACCCTTTTCAGACTCTCTGACGTTTTGTTCTACAGTATCTAAGAACTGTTTTGCATTGTCACAACTAGGAATTCCTCCAGGAACAGTGTCAGACATGAATCTCTTCATAATCAATATAGACAAGCGATTGGATCTTTTCCATTTTTCATACTTTTCTCTTTGTTCATCAGAGCTATCCTCAGTTGGCTTAGGAGGTTCATCTTCCCTTAGTGCTAAGTCGAGATCCCTGATTCCAAGAGCAAATTCTATGTCCAGCTTCCACTTTGCAAAATTATTCCTACTCAAAGTCTCAACGGAAGAAAAATCCATAGCAGAAACTGGAAAAACAAAATCAATACACATTAAGACCATGTAAATGACATGCATTACAAGAAAAAGAAGAAGAAACATATGCATGATAATTTTCTATTGTTCTTAAAAGTGTTATATACCCTAACGAGTGCGCAGAAATCACTTCCAGTTAACTTATAGGCGCAAAAAACAAAACCCTAATTTGCTTCTGCTAAACAAAAATATGAACTTATTTCTTAAAATATTATTTCTGGATCTCAAATTGAGTGCGATGGCTTTAATAGAACATGTAAACTTTATGTAAATTAATATGATATTCGATTCGTAACACAAACAAAAACAAAAATACAACCTTCTAATCAAGTATATGAAAGAGAACAAATACCTAGTGTCATGAGATAGCGAATCAAAAGCAAAGCTTTCTACTCTCTGCAGCCCTGGATTACTTTAAAAGTTTATTGTTGTGAGAAAACAGACCTAACTTTATACAGGACCAGTACGACAGAATCTCACTCGTTGAAGAGTTTTTACCAAATCACTGGTCTAATAAACATAGGATTCTTAGTCCAAAACCTTTTTAGTAATTAAGGAAAATAAATTTTGCACCATCTTTTCTTTCTTTTTATTTTGATTTGTTTAATCTAACGGCTAAGAAAAGAAAAGGAGTATGATAATTATATTCACGAAATTACTGATCTTCAAGCTGCAAAACATGCCCATCAAACACCCAATTATTACTAAGATAAATTCTTATTTTCTTCATCCTGATTTTTAAATTCTTAATCCATACCATTGACTTGGCGCAAAACCGAGCGCAATGTCTTTCTAGGATTCATACAGCCGACCCCACTTAGTGGGATAAGGCTTGGTTGTTGTTATACCATTCACATAATAGCATGTATCTGGATGATATGTTGAGTTGGCATCGTTGTATTGTTTCTATACATGTCTGGTTCTGATTTGTAGTACTCCTGTGATTTATCAGGGCGAAAGTGATGCACCCAGCGCTGCTGTTTCTGGTACTCTCCAGGTATAGTAGTTTTCCGCTAGAAAAAAGACTTCACTAGTATGTGCATGCCTGTGTCTAATAGTTTCCATACTTAAAATGCTGTTCTTATTCCTGTTCACTGCATATTCTGCAGTAGACGCATGCAAGTGATGTTGCTGATTTCATCTGCAAGAAACTCACGCTTCCACCAGTATTGATTGGACACTCTTTTGGAGGGCTCATTATTCAATACTATATTGCAAACGCTAAAACTGACCAGATTTCAGGTAACTTCTACTTTTACCTACGTAGAATAAAATCTCCAGACTGATGAGACATGAGCCATAACGTTTAATGCGGTTTGGCTAAATCATGTATTGAAGGAGGGGAGAAAAAGCCCTCAATAAACATTGAAAACTTACAAAGTATTTAAACACATTATGATAGAGTTTAGGTTTGTGGCTTCTCTTTGTATCTCCTTTGATTTTATAGTGAAACTGCTCTGTCGGCCTACAGCGATAATCTATGTAACTCATTATTTTGAATAGTTTTTACAATTTTTTTTCCCGATTATATCATAGACAAGTAATTTTGGGTTCTATCATGATAAGTTTAACTGTGCCTGATACCATAATGCACACTTTGATATTAGATACTCAAACTTTAACTGAATGCGGTATCAAGTTTCCTTCCTGACTTGTGCTGTGGTATAGCTTATAAGCACATTGAATTTCATCTTATGTAGTATTTTTCTTACTTGCAAGGTAATTTCTTATATATTCTTTTTCTATGCTGTTTGGCTGATTCTAGACAAGAGAGATTTGTTCCCTAAGCTAACCGGTGCTGTGCTTGTCTGCTCTGTACCTCCTTCGGGTAATAGGTAACTAACCTACTTTCCTTTGTCTGATTATTTGTTCCTTTTTTTCTTTCAATTTGAATGTAATTAGTCCAGACTGACATTTCTGATTTTCTCCAGTGGCTTAGTGTGGCGTTATCTCTTCACCAAACCTATTGCTGCTTTTAAGGTTTTGATCTTTCTCTTTTATACCGTATTCATACTGGAAAATTGCTACACAAAACTTTAGTTAATAGATTTTTTACGCCTTAATTATATCTTCCTTCATAACTCTGGTTCCATTTTTAACTAAATACCTCTGAGGTTGCATTTTTTCATTCGTACTTGTACTCGGTCTGTTCAACCTATCATCCCTTACGTTCTTTGGAAGGCTGTTCACTACTGTTTTCATGGATATCTAAATAGAAAATGTGATACACTTTTCCGCAATATTTTCAGCTTTCTCATGTGTAAACAGTAGACATAGAGGTTAATTTTACTTATTATTAAGGCATTCTTTGTTTGAACTTTTGAGTAGGTTACACGCAGCTTGGCAGCTAAAGGGTTTCAAACATCTCTTTCTCTTTGTAAGGAGACATTTTTTTCCGCAACAATGGAGGATCACCTCGTTTTACGGTTTGTTTGCCAGCAATTCTTTTCAAGTCATTTAGACATTTCATAAAATGACAGATGACATTCAACAATATATATCTAGTATTAAGTTTAAGCATTAGTTTGTGCACGGGAAATGAAGTAATTTCATACACATTCAGTCAATTTGACCTGGTACGACGGCTTAATTATATTTCTGCTTGAAGTTCCCATAAACTGTACATCTGGACACTGAGCCTCATCAGAACAGAAAACTTAAGTAGTGTATGTTAAAAAATGGGTGCAATAAAGGCACTAAAGGCTGCAAGAGTGTCTGTGCCAAAGAAACGTCCACACCAAGAGAGGGTGGTTGTCTAATAGAGGACTAGAACTACTAAGCACTATGTTTGGATGAGGAATTTTCAAATACCATGGGATATATGATAAATTAGTTACAAATGAACCACAAAACATTAGATGGAGTGAGGAACTTGATAGTTCAGGCGGTGGGGGTGTATCGTGACACGTAATCTTGTAATCAAGTACACCAAACCACGTAATCTCATGGACGTAGGGGCAAGTTTACTGAACCACGTAGTCTTGTTTATTTCTTTTTGGTTCCCTTTGTCTTTGTTAATTGCTTGATACTTCTTCTATGCAGTTTTGTGGGATTTTTCATAAAATACAAGTTTCCTTCCCAAAATGTCTTCGTTTGCGAAGATAACTTTTTTTAAGTTGTATTTGTCTTTCAGCTATCAAGAGCTAATGAAGGAAAGTTCAAGAATGCCATTGTTTGATCTGCGGAAGCTCAATGCATCGCTGCCCGTTCCTTCAGTGCCAAAATCAGCTATTGAACTCCTCGTGTTGGGTGCAAATGATGATTTCATTGTGGTAAACTCCATATACATACTACTTGATTCTTTCTCTAATGTTGTTGATGTAAACATGTTGGTCTTTAATTTCCACTACCTTGCCTTGCTTATTTCTGTTTCCGCTATTGTTTTTCCCTATACAAGGATGCTGAAGGCCTCAATGAGACAGGCAGGTTTTATGGTGTCTCTCCTATCTGTGTTAAAGGGGTTGCCCATGACATGATGTTGGACTGTTTATGGGAGAAGGGTGCAGAAGCTATCCTATCATGGCTCGAAGATTTGAAGAGAGAGCAACTTAGATGATTACGAAGGTAACTGTATTCAGTGTCATTTTTGCTAGTGCAGATCTAAGTTCTTACTCGTACCTTTTAACTAGAAGGCAAAATTCATTTGTTGTGGCCGCGAAATTAAGAAATCTGAATTTTATATATGAACCTGTAGAAAGACTGAGAACGGAATCACAAGTACCCGTTACAGTTCTCTCTTTCGGGATACTTTGGGTCTAATTCTAATTACAAAGACGTTTTTGGCCATTTTAACATCATAGCACAAAGTGAGTCCACTGCTAAAGCACTCCATGTTACAAAAGTCCCAAAATACTAATGAATATTAAAGCCTAACATAACTGAATGCAGTGCAGGGAAATGACGTGATAAAATATGGAAGTGATTTCCGCACTTTCTTTTCTCTTCCTCTTGGCATTCCTTATTTTCTTCATGGACATTACGGCGAGTGGGATTCACCGGTTCTGTTTAACTAGAGTTTCTTCTTACATACAATAAATCTTCTATTTAACTGAGTCTTCTAGACTTTGATATTGTATTTGAAATGGCTAAAATCACTTTATGATAATCAAATGCACTTTCGATTGCATTTAGCAAAAAAAATAAAAAATGAAAGTGTTTATAGAAGTATTTTTTGGCAAAGCACCTGCTAGATTTTAGAAAGCACTTTCGTTGCTTTATAGGAAACACTTGGATTTTTATTTAAAATGTTGACGTGTTGGTTATAGAAGCACTTCTACTAAAAGTCTAAAAGTCCGATGCACTAAATGAACCCTAAATTCTCTTTTAATTTACACCTAAATTTAATCATTTCTAAGATTGGCTATTTATACTTATTAGAAATTCTCCTCTGCATATTTTTTGTGAATGAGTGAACGGTTGAGATTTACTAATTGAGATTTAGTTAAATCTCAACCGTTCACTCATGAAAAGAAAAACGTGCGAGTGAGCAAAACCTTTATACTAACTGCCCGGTTGGGACTGCTGTAGCATGATCCCAGATCAAAGTATTGGGCCGTTTACTTATTATTTTATTAGCCCGTTAGTAAACTATTATGGGCCTAATAGTCATCAAACCACCCCGTACAGAAAAATTGACTTCATTGTTTTTTTTTTTTTTAACTTCTTTAACCAACGATTGAAATCCATCTTATGTATGTCAGTTAGTACTACTATGATCTATTACTGTTTTTCTTCACTAATAAGTGAGATTTTAGTTTTTTTTAAGGGTTCCATCTTGTAACTTCTCCACGGCAGTCCACCCTTCCACAAAGGGGGGTAAGGAATTGACAAAGGCATTTCAGCCTCTCTTGGCCACCATTGTATGATTCAACAGTGTTAGGAGTCGAACCCAAGGCGTGCCGAGTGAAATATGGGCCTGAAATTCATTCCCAACTACTAGTGCGTTGCGAAAGGTTTCATGTTAGAAGCTCGTAAATGACGAGTTCGACCCTTACTTATTTTTCCATCTCATAATATAAATATATGGGTGAAGTGCCGATTTAGTCCCTCAATTATTACCTCAGTGAAAATTAGGTCCCTGAATTATTTTTTCTGTAAATTAAGTCCCTAAATTGATTAAAAATTGCTAATTTCATCCCTACTATTATATTCAAAGTTCTTTTGTCCAATTTTTCTTCAACTTAAGTCACTTGACACACTTTAGAGTGTAATACCGTCATTTTCTTACCTATAAACCCTTCACATTTCATATAGGTTGCGAATCTAACATCTAATTTACCCTGCAAATTTAACTTACACTATTTCTTATGAAAAACTACCAATTTACCTTCCAAAGTTAACTCTATACACTATTTCTTTATGGAAAACTACCAATCTACCCTCTAATGTGTATCACATGCAAGTAACGTGACTTAAATTGACGGAAAATTAAATGTAGTAGCTTTGAATATAATATTAGGGATGTAATTGGCAGATTTTTATAATTTAAGGATTAATTTTTCTGAAAAAAATAGTTTAGGGACCTAATTTTCACTGAGGTGATAATTCAATGACTAAATTGGCAATTCACCATAAATATATTGATGTATAAAAAATTGATCTTATTTATAAAAACTACTAAAATGGATATATTTTTTATTCGTATATTTTTACTACATTTCATGGCACACTAGCACAGGCATTCTCATGACAGTGCTAATATTACATATTACTGTTACATACGCTTATTGTAAAAAAAATAAAAAAATGTAAAATTAATAATTTGTGTGCTTTGCACTAAAGCAAAGATGTGCAACTGCGTAATGAAGTTCATCAGGCTTGGAAGAACATGCTGCTCACACCCGCTCGATATATCTGCAACTCGGATGCGCCTGTTATGCGAATCCGAGTGTTTGCTGGTGCAAAAAGAACGTCTCCTTCTGTAATTACATCCCCCTGAACATCGCTTGCGTATATGATTCCCTCCCCGAACGTGACCACAAAAATTGAAGGCCCTGGGGCTGCAGGGAACTCTGCTGATTCTCCCTGCGGAAGTTGGCAGCGGTCAACCTCAAACTCATCGAAAGGTGGGAGATACCTTGTCACATAAGGACCTACTGCAACTCCTTGCAGAATGTCAGGATACCCCTGCAAAAGAAAAGACGTTAAATTTCAGACATGCATGCGAAATGCAAGGAAAATCCGCACCAAACAAGTTGACGTTAAGAGTGTTAATTCCACGGCGGGGATGCTGTATTTTACCTGCTTGTATGTGAGCATAGAACAAAGGGTTTGAACATCCATATGCTTTGGAGTAAGGCCGGCCCTCACTACGTTGTCTGAGGTTGCCATGCACTCAACGCACTCACCAAATATGTAGGCGTGGGGTTCATTAGCCCTGATGTACAGTGCTTCTCCGGGATTAAGCTTCACATGGTTCATGAAGAAGGCAGATATAACACCCACATCAGTTGGATATTGCTTTACCAAATGCAATACCAGCTGTTCTTTCTCTGTCAAACGCCTCGCCTGCCAAAATAGCGAAAACTGTTACACAAATCCAGAATGAGCATAGCAAGATCTTCAAGTAGATCATCCTACGGGCGAAGAAGTTGCCCTTAAAAACATAAATTGACAGTTACATTGAAGAAAAACACATCAACCAACCTGACTTTCGACGTGTATACGATCTTTCATTTTAGTAATAACTGTGGTTATCATCTCCTTGCTGGCTAACATGAGGTGGGTGAAAACCGAACGCAGAGCGGACGTTACTTTCTCCTCCTCGTCTTGATCAGTGATTCCGGAAACTTTTTTTGCTTCTTCACTGCCAATTAGTTCTTCAATCTCAGGGACATTAGCAAGCACAACTTTAAGCTCCTGTCAATAAGATAGAAAAATTATAATTGTAATTAAACGTGTAATTATAATTAAAATTAGTTGGAATGCCACATAGATCCCTATACAGAAGGCAATATTCCTTGAGAAAAGAAAAACAATTGGGAAGAAAAAGGTATCCTAGCAAGAGATTCTCAACGACTGAAAAGTAACACTACACCTGCTCGACCTCAATTATTAAATATAATCTAAGTTTAATTAATGAAATAGAAGTTAATACTTCAACTAGTGATGGAATCGATTGCATTATGATTTCGGGTTTTATTTATTTATTGTAGAGTATTGGAGAGGGCATCAGCAGATATTTAAGTTTTGTGTGTACAAATAGATCTTTAAAAAAATTTGACCAATTAGATTTGCCGACACTTTTGTTAATTTAGGTGAAGTTCACATATAAAAATTTGGGATGATACTAGAGAGACAATTTACTTGATTCATATTTTGTAGACGACATGATGTGGTAGTTGATGATGAATTCATTATTTAAATTATTAATGAAAATATCCACCTATCAACCGGTACATCATGTGATTTATATAATATGGTTCACCTAGTTTTTTTTTTTTTTTTAATTTGAGCCCTTATATTAAAAAACTGTGTGCCTGCCTGTCCAAATAATTTTATTGATTTTTTTACCAATTAAAGCAAAAATAAATGGTTTGATTTCTAAACAGTTGGAATGAGAAAGTAATTTTTTAACTCATTTGGTATTATATCATTCTCTGCCTTAATAGTCCTCATAATTCTAATTTTGACTAGGTAAATGGCCAATTATTTAATTGGCCCCCAAACAAGTTTACAACTCATTTGTTTACCTTTGTTTAACATCAAATTATACACAATAAAAGGAGGCACGTAAACATTCAAAAGTGCTAATGATTTTCATGAAAAGACTCAGCAACCAAACAATTCAAACCAACCCAGTGTTTTGGGAAATTATGCATACTAGGTATATCCCCTATTAATATATTTCTTGTCACACTCTGACAGAGATATTAAAAGGAAACATAGAACTCTCTTTAGTCAAAAACTATTTTCAGATTGTTATCGTTTCCGAGATTTAAATAAACACATGAACATGATCTTTACCTGAAGAGTGATGAAACCAAACAGGGCCTCAAAGTGGGTTGTGGCTAGGGCCATCTCAGGCTTGTGATTAGCATCCTTGTAAACATTTGGCATAAACTTGTGCAAAATCTTGGCCAAATCCTTATCTGGGTGTGCCTGTATCGACAATGCCTTCCCCACAGAAAGCACCTAAAACACATACCAGAGTCCACAACCCCAAATTTTTAACCAAAAAAACCCAAAAATATAAAAAAAAAAAAATTAAAAAACAATAGGGTACCTTGAACAAAAAAGGGAGGTCAGAGCCCCATTTTTGGATCACCTTCTCACCAAGCACATTTGGGTTTTTGGAAATCCAATCTTTGAGAGATATAATCTGAGACCCAATTGGGAAAAACCCATTATTCTCATCCGAATTCTGAATCAAAAAGGAAGGTCCGGACTCATGGGTTCCCATCCAAAATTCAGCATATGATTTTTCTGGGTTGATCCCAGAACCAGAGTTGAAAGCAGAAAGCCTGGCCACTTGGGAATCCTGACCCCTCTTCCCCCAGTCGTAGTTCTGAACAGAGCATCTCAGCCGCTGAAGCGAACCAGTCCTCTGGTTTTGGTGCTTCATTGATTTCTTGCCGACGGAGTCCATGAATGATTGGACAATTCAGTCGGCTTGTTATAATAAAACTGCTATCGCTTCGCCTCAGCTTTATTATAACAAAAAGGGAGAAAAGGGGAGCAGAGTGCGCGAATGAAGGCTAAGAGAAATGAAGGGAATGCGAATGAGATGCGCATAAGATGATGGTGGCCGTGAGGGAGGGATTTGAAGGACAAGTTGCTGCTTTTCAAAGCGTTTGAATGGAAAGAGAGAGAGAGGGAAATTACTTAGAGACAGAGAGAGAGTGAAAGGGAGAGAGTGAAGGGGAAGTTAAGAGAAAGAGATAAAGGAGGAAAGTGGCAGTGGGGTCTGCACGGCTCTGAGTCTCATGACTATCCAGAAAAGGTTTCCAGTTCTCCTTCCCATACTGTCCTTCGTTCCCTGTCAGATTAAATACACGCTGCTTTTTTGTACTTGCAGGATTCCTACACTTTATTTTTACCAAGATACTTAACCGTGCGATAATATTTATCTTCTATAAATGCTATGCAAAAAATTAGATTTGACTTTTAATATAATTAGCAAGTTTGATATCAACGTATTAAAGTAACTTAGGCAAAATATTAATGTATAAAATATCACTTGCTTTATACATATTTATCTTCTATAAATGCTATGCAAAAAATTAGATTTGAGTCTTAATATAATTAACGAGTTCGATATCAATGTATTAAAGTAATTTAGGCAAAATATTAATGTATAAAATATCACTTGCTTTATGCATTGTTTTTTTTTTTTTTTTTTAACAATTACACAATTTTTGGGTTTAGATCGAGGAATAGTTGTTGTATTTGGGATTTGTTGATTACATGTCTTTGACGGCAATATGGCAAAACAATGTCTTAGATGTGCTGATTACGATCTAGGGGCACTATGTTGATGGTATATGATTCCATAACAAATATATATTTATTTCCGTCATTTATTTGAGTAGAATTTGAAATATTCTTTCGTTAATAAAAATGAGGAGAATCCACAAGGAAATGAAAGGTCAATTAGCACAGCTTGCTATTTTTTTTTTTTTTTTTTGTATCCACAAGGAACAAAAGACTTTTCCTTATCAATATTCACAAGAAATTTAGATGGAATTTAAGAAGGTGGAATGTGATTGATAAATTTGATAAAGTCTAAGATTTGGTAGGTGTGAGGAAAAAGGGTAGGGAGAAAGCCACGTTAGATACGATGACATATTTAACTTATGGCCACTATTCGAATGGAGGGCATCAAACCAAACAACCCCAAATTCGACAAAACAACAAAAGCCTTCGGATTTCCCGCACGGCGAATGAGAATCGAATAACGCCGTCTGTAGACGCCAATCGTTGGTGGATTTTTATGTTGACATTTGGGTGGGTTCCATATCGCTGGACAACAGTTGATAAACTCATATGTTACGCGTGTAATTTTTATGTTCATAAAAAAGTCTTACATGATATGTATTTACTGTTAAGGTTGCATTATGCACTAATAAAATAAAAAAATACGTCATTTTTCTGTTCCTATATCTTTGTTTTATTGACATAAAACGTCACATGACAATGTATCAAGTAAGTTGTTTTTTTGTAAATAATTTTTTTTTTTGGTCAAAATATAATTAATAAATGTTGGACTTATTTTTATTTTTCTTGAGATTTTTTTATTCTGAGATTTTAGGGGGAAAATTGTGATATCTGTCATGTGACATGTATTGTCACGTGGTGTGCCTTCAAGTTTCTAAGTCAAGGCAGTTGGGCACCATTGCTCCTTTCCTTTCTTTTTGGTACAAAAACTTTGGCTCCACTTAATGCGTTTCGAACGGGAATCGCATGAACTTTGTCTGATGTCGTAGTGGGCAAGTTAAGAGTTTAACAGGGGTTGCCCATTTATCTGGCGAAGTGTTGCCTGGACCAACCAACAAGAAGAAGAAAAAAATCCAATGTCCATTTTAACTAAAATTGTTGACTTATGTTCAAAATGTTGTTGACTTGTTGTTTGGGAATATTAAGTATTGATGGACGAAAAGTCCTAAACTTTATGTTCAAAATGACTGAAATCGTTTTATGAAAAAAAGTTTTTGGTTCTAAAAGTACTTGAAGTGTTTTCTTCAATAAACACCAATTATGTGCTTCTTGTAAGAAGTATTTAGGTATTTTTTTTTTCAGAATTTACTTATATTTTTACTTGGTTCCAAAAAAAATTTCACCAAAAGTGCTTTTGGTCAATCTGTGAGTTGCAAAATTAGTAGAGATCAATTTTAACATCCTCAACAACCGGAATCAAAGGAGAGGAATCCACCCTTAAGCAACCAACTGCCTGGACCAACCTGATACAACTTGGTCCTCTCCCTGGTAAGAACTCAACGACATCAGAACATTCGCATGCCAGATTGCTCCCCATACAGTAGATATAGACCCCGAGAACATAAAGAAAATTCAACCCATACACCACTTTATAAGCACTATTAACAATTAAGGTGCATTAGATTTAGGGTCTTACAACGCATGATTAATGGACACCTTTGTAGGGAAAAAAGAGTGGCTATGAGTTCCTTATTCTAATGAGACATACAAGGGTATATCAAAGAAGAAACGAACTCCAAACAATCAAATTGACAAAGACATAAACTAATACGAGTGCAAAACCTCATGGTTCATTGTGAAAAAAATTGAAACCTCGTCATCCGTTTTGAAATTGACTCCAATGATATGGTTTCTAAAATGTCTCCAGTTTGAAATTGACTTTTTTACAAAAACATTTGTAGTAAAAGCGTTTTTATTAAAAGTACTTATTAAACTTTTTATGCTCTTGAAGAAGCGTTTTTAAAAAGTGTTTTTATGACTCAAAAACACTTAAAACTATATTGATATGTTTTCTTAAGTTTCTGGGTTGTTACACTAGTTCCATCGCTTTTCCAAAACTTGGATTTCTGGGTTTTTTTGGTATGATACATGTGAATTTTTCTATGAGATAGAATAAGAGCAGGCTATTTTCAAATACAATCGAAAAAATATAAAACTAGTCTAATTGTTTACTTCTTTTTAACTGGGAAGATGATTCCTTTCTGGCCTCTGTTCATTTTTTCTATAGGTAAAGGATAACCATAAATTAACTAGCTAGGAAGCTGATCTCTTTGTGCAATTCATTTAAATTTTCCACAGAACATTTGGAAAATCATAATGGGCAGTGTCCACGAAGCATGAACATGAGGTTTCGTATTTGTAAAAACTAAAAAGTAAATACTGATTTACTTTTATCTATGTACTAATTAAAAGGAAATTGGAGGATACAAGTCTTTGAGCCACTATCTTCTACATACAAGTATGGCCTTGCGCATCGTACAAGTAGAACTAAGCAATCTATGTTTTGTTCTGTAACTGCAATTGGTACTTTGTTGAGCAGTATTTGAGCTCTCATGATTTTGATCCGTTCTTTTTATAGCATAGGCGGAAAAAAGAAGAGTAGAAGAAGAGAATGATACCACATTGTTTGCTCATAGAATTCTTCAGTTTTTTTTGGCGATTGTTGATTTTAACACAAGAAGGGAAAGGAAAAAAAATTTACGACAAAACCTTTTATGCTTGATATTAATGGTTTTCTTTTTTTTTTTTTTTTTTTTTTTTTTTTGGCTCTGATATGATAGGCATAGGGCTAACCAAACTTGTAGCCAAACACTATTTTAACGCCATAAGGGATTTTTAGTTTTTTTTTTTCACCACTTATTTCACATCTGGTTCGGTTTTCTCTTGTCATTGAGGGGGTTTGTGAAATGATTTTGAAACGTCAGGGGTTGTTTGTTTTACTTTCAAAACATGATGGGGTTTTCTGAAAACCCAAGAAATCTCAATGAGTGTATATGTAATTAACTCATGGGTTTTTTTTATTGACATCCCATATTTTGTTGACTACACCCCACATAAATTATAATATTAAATAACTCATATATCTTGTTATAAAATGACTATTTAAGCCCTAAAAAATATTTAAGCCCTAAAAAATACACTCCGTAAGTTCTTTTAACAGCAAACCTTATAATAATTCAAGAACATGTTGAGATTTTCCTTTTTTAGAGTTGCAATCTAAGTGTTCAAATTTGAAAACATTTTCTACAGTTTAGATACCAGTTTTTCAAAGAAAAATTTCAAAAGATTTTTTTTGGGGGCGAGGAGGGGGGGGGGGGGGGGGGGGGGAAGAGGAACCCATGGGATTTTACGTAAGGGAAATAGATTGATGTTGATACATGCATAATCATTAACTATGAATCATAAACTGATTCCATTAGGCAGTTAAGAACGCCTGGAAGAAAAAGTTTCATTTCTCCTTTGAAAGAAGAGACTTCATGAAGATGAAAGCTAACTGAAGTTTGAAATCCCAAAGCAAAATAGGATAAAAACGTAAGAGGTCAAGTTATATACTAACTCCGATAGCAAGAACCAAAGAACATCTAAATTATACATATAGGAGTAAACTAGAAGCTAGGCTCATTTATTTCCTAGAATTCGACAAACAGAAGCAATTCTTTCCAAGACTGGATAAATCTCCCAGCAAGGCAGCAACCACCTTTATCATTCCTTACGTGGGGTGTAAGGGTACTATAGGAAATTAAATGAGGTGTATTAAGATAATTTTTAATTTCAAAAGTAATTATGGGATGTTTTTAGTAGGTGAGGTGTAGTCAACAAGATATGGGGTGTTAATAAAACAACCCTTAACTCATCTTTCATTTTTCATCATAATTAACCATATATAACCCATACGCTGCAAAATTTTCTCCAACATTTCCCAATCACTGTCGTAGAGTATTTGATTTTCTTATTGAAAGTTAGAGATACCTTATTGTACATTTGCATATCTCAATGAGTAACTCAATGATCCAAGCGATACACCGAACAAGTCTCTTTCTTATATTTATATTTGATTAATCTTATAATTAGTGGTTTGTGATCCCTGTAATTAGTTTTAGGACACACATCCAACACTGGACATGTGATTAGTTTTTATTACAAGGGTAACAACCATAGGTCCTCCATATATAAATAGACAATTAATCCACTAAGACAAATTAAACATTCAATAGAGGACTTAATCAAGCTCAATTACCTTGATCCATCTAAGCAGCAAATTGAATACCTCTGTGCAACCTGCGAATTCTTCTCATCAACACTCAGTTCATTCATCACAAGCTCAACAATTTATCAACTTGAACTCTTCATCTTGCGGCACTAAGATTCTTCATATAAACAATGAATAATAATGAAATGCAACTATATAGATTTAGATTAAAATTAATTTCTTTAAGAAACACATTCAATCTTGAAGAAACCAATATTGAAGAAACCAACATTCAATCTTGAAGAAACACATTCAATCTTAAAATTAATTCTCCAATGGCAAAATACAAGTTATTCATCTTCGACGAAATATGTAAAATATAAACCTAAATTTATATCCAGCATAACATTTGAGAAACCGTCAGAGTTGTTTGTGTTACTTTCAAAATATGAGGGGGTTCTATGAAAACCTGAGAAACCTCGGGGGATGTACGCATAATTAACCCGGCTATGTTTGATATATTAGAACACGTACAATGAAACTTACTATAATTAAGGACATGACATAATCCTACTTGAATTTCTCTCAAACAATATAGTCCTCAAAACATATGCACATGTTCTTGAAGTGTAGTTGTCCTCTAAAATAGTTGTAATATCAAACTTGTCATTTTTATATAGTTATTGCTCACGGCGAGGAATGAAATGAAGTGAAAAGGAGTTCAAATGTCCGAAATAACCTTGAACATAAGGCATATAACGTATTTTGAATGAAAAACTTAATGGAGTTAGAATGAGATAACAAATTAATGATTTCTAAAAGTTGATATGACAAATTGTTTAAAATTTTAGTTTATATGACAAATTGAAAAATGTCTAAGTTCATTTGACATTTCAAAAAGGTGTATAAGCTAATATATGACATTTCAAAAAAAAATTCTTTTTAGTTTAGTTAATGCATATAATTTTGAAGTATTGGATGATACAATGTGATACATATAAATATAATCTCTTGTATTTTATTGCAAAGAAAGTTAAGGTGAAGAGCCGAAGCTTTATTTACCAAAGTTAAACTTAAAAGTGAAGATTTTTTTCTTAAATCGTTTATTTTTGGTCACGATTTATGCATGCAACTCGACCAAGTTTGTAGAAACGGTAATGCTAGAGAGATTAAATTTGAAGACTAAATTTGCAAACTAAATGATGTGTTATCAATATGAATGAGTATGTTTATCAACGTTTAAGTAATAAACCAATCATCAACTTCTATGTCCTTTAGTTTTCAAAATTTAAGCTACAAATTTAGTCTCCCTAAGACCATCTCCAACCGAAGGGTCTAGAGGGCCAAAAATAGCCCGAAAATCGTCTCCAACCGAGGGCTAGGCCAAAGGGCTCGTGGGCCCCACAGAATATGAAAGGGCCAAAGGGCCAACCGGCTGGCCCAATCCAGCCAGCCAGCCCCAGGCTGGGCCAGAAATTTGAGTATTCCTATCAGATATAACCGACAACAATATAATATTTTCATGCTAGGCCAAATTTTCAAATGCAACGGCTAGCTGATGTCAGTTACTGTTACATTCAAAAAAAATTTTATTTTTTTTGGGCCAAATTTTTTTTTTTTTTAAATTCTTAAAAATTCTCATTTTTTTCCTATAAATACCTAAACCATTCCTCACAAATTTTTCACCATTCCTACACCATTTCAATTCTCATATTTTCTTACCTCTTTCAAAAATATTTCCTTCAAGTCTTTTAGTTTTTAAATATTAAGTTGTTGTTTTTAAATTTAACTTGTTGTAGTTTTTAAATTTAAATAATAAATTATGTTTGGCCCTATGACCCTTTGGTCCTCCGTTGGAGACGGTTTTTTGTGACAGGGCTAAAATGAACCCTATGGCCCTCGGTTGAAGATGGAAGCAAATATGGCCCTGCACTGTTCATTAAAATATTAATTTCTTAGAGGGAGCCCTCTGTCCCTGTTTTGGTTGGAGATGGTCTAATATTACTCTAACAGAAATGTAGGAAGTAGTGAAGTGAGAAAGCCCAGTGGCCAACATGCACCTGCTGCAGTAAAACATGGCAAGCATGGACCTGCCGCAGTAAAACTTGCTATCTAAAAACTGTAAGTCATGCTTTAACCTGATAGGATACGGATGAAAAAAATAAATACATAAAAACATGAATCCTTAAAATTTGCAGAAATATAGGTGGATGATTGGAAGGGCATTAATAAGAGATGAAAGAAACTTATCCAATCTAAGGAGCTATTGGAATAAATAAGTTTCCTTAATGAGTAACCGCACAATTATTTTCATTTATTATTCAGCACAGCTTGAATATAATGAATTATCGAATCCAATCCGAGACACCCAATATATCCACAGGGGTCCTATGCTGTCCCACCCCCTTTATATCCAAATGGTATTCATTCGACTGGTGAAGAGAAGATAATCGAATGCACTAAATCTCGTAAAGTACAAAGTTTTGATTTGATATGAAATTAGTTCACCTTTTGCAGCTTCTAATTCTATATGCAGGCCAGTTGTAGAGCAGCATGTGACTGTAATCCATATAGTGTGGTTCCATAGAGAGATTTGAGATATATAACAATTTGGAATACATTGTGCTGATAACGTTTGAAAAATGAAATAATTGACTTCTAGAGATGATTCATGGCATCGAAAAATCAACGGTTATTGTTGATGCAAATTTTCACCGTCTTCAGTCTTGACGAAAATGCATTTGCAAAACAATTAACATCTTTGATCAAAGATCTAAGCCTCACGCGCCCACGAGGTGGGGATAGGCCAATGGATCTCCGATGTCTAAGTTAGTTTCTCTGAGAGAATAAAGTGTTTAGGGTTTTTTTAATGTAGCAAAAGCTTCTGAAATTTGAAAGAATATGGGGTATTTATAGGGATAGGGCTGGCCATAGTGTTAGGGTTTTAGCTACATGTGGCGGCATCCTATTGGCCAAGATTTATGGAGAAATATTCTCAAGATATTAAATAGGAAATAATATCTTAAGATCATAGAGTAATTAGTCAATCTTCAATTGAGAATGTATTAAAGATGGGATTTGGGTAATTAATCCTTATCTTTAATGCTTTGAGTTTTCCTTGCCAAGGGCAAGTGAGCTGTGGGCAGTCGCATTCAGCTGCTGGGACCTTCAGGGGTGTGAGCTGCCCGTGGGAGCATTTGAGAAGCCTGCCCATTTATTGAGAGCAATCTTGTCTTTCTTGGGCAAAAGTACATGTCGCCTTTAGAATTTTTGGGATTATTTTAGGCTCCACAGATGCCCCCACACCTGCTGGTCTGCACGTAGGAAAAGGGCAGTAGGTGTAGAAATCCCAAGTTGTGCAAGCTTGTAGAGTTGTTTCCCAATTTGAACTTGATCTCCTTTCTTGATTTGGAGATAGACTTCTTCTAGGAAAAGGAAACCAATTGTCCCTAATACCTATTTAATTATGCCTTAAGCAGGGGATTAAATAAATTTGGAGAATAATCATTATTTCAACATGGAAGAGAAGCCATAGGAAATTTTTCTTCCCCCTCCTCTAACTTTCTTCTTCTCTTGCCTTTACAAAGAGTCGTCTCTCATTGTAGTTCTTCTTCTTTGTGCCGCACCAAGGTAAGAAAAATTTGAATTTTCTTCTTCTTGAATTTTTTGGGAGTCTTGGGACTTGAAAAATTGGCTCAACGAGGGCCGAGGAGGTATAAAACGTGGCAATGGTGCCACGAGGCTGCTGTGCACAGTGGGCAGCGCGGCACGGGGTTGGCTCCACTTGGTTCGAGGTGTTGGCAACGCGAGCTAGGCTCGGCGCATGGCTGGCGTGGGCTAGGTGATGGCTCAGCATGGGCAAAGGGCGCAAGGGCGAAGTGCTGGGCTTGGGTCCACTGGAGCGTATGAGAGAATGAGGGAGGTACGGGGCGCTCGACCTAGACTGGGTCGTGGGCCATTGGGCCTGCTTGGAGTGCTGTTGGGCACAAGCCCGTGCAAGTGTAAGGTGAGAGAGTGGGAAAGACCGGCTTGGGCCGGCTCTTGGGTCTTGGTGGCCTGGGCCGAGAGGCATGGGCCTGCTTGCTCGGGGAGCTTGGCGCGAGAAGGTGAAGGGGAGATGAGGTGTGGGTCTCCCCCCGTATTGGGCCGTGCTGTTGCGAGCAAAAGGGTTGGGCCTAACGCTGAGCTCTCAGTTCTTCATTTTTTTTTTGAGGTGCCTTCTAAATATTTTCTTTCGTACTTTTTGTAGGGACTTTGAGATGTCTTCTTTCGACCGCAAAAATGACGAGCCTTATGGCTATAGGGCTAAAACGAGCTCTATAGCCTTCGGTTGCATACGCATTTCTCTGGTGGTCAAAGATCTTGAGCGTGTCAATTTGGAGCTACGAACTGCTTGCTTTGCTAAGGACAAGAAGCTCGTCTTCATGCATGCTGAAGTATCTCGTCTCAAGGATGTTGCCAGTAGGTTTGAGTCTAAGAAAGTGGATCTGTAAGGGATGCCGTCTGCTAGCGAGAACCTGAAAAAAGAACTTGACAAGCTGCAAGGTGCTCACATTGGGCTTGTTGAGGAGAATGTGCAGCTGAAGAATGAGAAAGTCAGTCACGAAGTGGCGCATCCTTCTTGTCTGGCCTATTTCTACAAGCTTGGCTATATAGACCGTCTTCAGGGTAGGCCGTCATATTATGAGTTTTCCGAGAATGACTTCGAGACTTTCTCTATTTCTTTAGTTGATCTACTTGATTTCTCGTTTGAGGTTGCCTTTGGTGGAGTAGTTGAGGGTTAGGCAGTCCAGGTAGGGGCGACTAACGATGAGCTGATGGAAACTTTGGCTGCTAAGAGTGACGCGGCTGCTGAAAGGGTGGCAGTCGAGGGACCAATGGTTGCACAGGCTGTCGATAAGTAGTCTTTTTGCTTAGACTTGTGAATTTTCTTATTTTCCTTTTCGTTCTGCTTTATTTGAACTTTGTTGGCCTTTAAGCTGGTTTATCAATTTGCTAGAAATTTAATAAACAGCTTTCCTTGCTTTGCTTCAATCATTCTATTTTGCCATATCTTTTGCGAAACTTTACCGTGGGACAATCGGCTAGGTGAGCTGCTTCAATGAAGCAGTCGATCCCATGTTGTCACTTAGGTTTTATTTTTGGCTTCGGGGCTTCGGGGCTTCGGAAGCCTTGCCTGCTTGAGGCAACTTGCAAAACTTTGCCGTAAGATGGGCGGTTGTGTTGGCTACTTCGATAGAGCAGTCAACCTCACGTCGTCACTTTAGGTTTAAGTCTTGGCTTTGAGGCTTCTAGAACTTTACTTGCAAGAGGAAAAATGCGAGATTTATAACTTATAAAGTCGGAGGGCGAACTCGTCGCCTTTGTAGGAAGCAGACTGGTTCGCGTAGCTATTATAGTTACGAATGTCAGCTTTGAATGGCTTCACCAGCCTTTGCCCCCTCGAAGCGTGTTGCGAGGTTTTTTAACTTATAGAGCCGTCGGTCGGACACTTGCTTCTCTTAGAAAGCAGAGGAAATCCACGTAGCTACTACAGTCATACTTTGACTTTATTTCCTACAAAACTTAAACCATAGACCGTCGGCCAGAAGCGCTGCTTTTAAATAAGCAGACGGGTCCGCGTAGTTATAGCAGATGTAAGTATTAACTTACGGATTGCCTTAGGCTGCCAGCCATTGGGTCGTTGGCCAGGCGTCTTCCTTACAAAAGCAGACGACCTGCGTAACCACTTCAGGCATTGTCCTTGGCTCTCGAAGGCGTTTTAGGCGTAAAGTGTAGGCATAATAGCGCCTTAGAGGCCATATCCTTCCGAGTTGTAACTTGATTCCCCAGGTCGCTTAACTAGTATTGCAACACTTTAAAACCAAGCTACGTTCATGAAGACTTGCACGTCAAGAACGGACCATCTAGTCACACGAACTCCTCATAGACAGGAATCCTGCTCTTAGTGTCTTTTCCGGTTAGAGACCCGGGATTCCACGGAATTGAATCCTTCAGTCGGCTAAGTTTATTCTAGGAGAAGGACTATCTTGGCCAATTCTGGGAGTCGTCCGTCTTAGGTAGTCGCCGCATTCAGGGGAAACTGAGCAGTCGTACCACCCATCCATGTCTGGATATTTCAGAATGGTTTACCATCTCCTAATTAGATAGCACACGCTATATCTGCAAGGGCAATGACGCCTTTTGCTTGTCACATGGGTGGTCAGTTTGTTTATGAATTTGACCCAGGCTTGTGAATAATTCCTTCAATCTTCATTGAAAATATAGAAATTTATTAACTTTGCTTGTAGACAGTAATGGCATAACAACTGATAATCCTCAGCATGCGAGGTCTTGTTCGTCAAGCTGCTTGAGTTTTTGAACTTTCTTAAACGGGGTCCAAGGAATGGTATGACGTCACACGTAGTACTTTCTCAGGTTGTAGGCATTCCACTGCTTGTCGATTTCTTTGTCGCTCATAGTGGTGAGGGTGTAGCTACCATTTCTGCCTACTCGGCTAATTTTGTACAGACCTTCCCAGATGGGAGCCATCTTTTTGAAGCCTTCCCGACGGGCGGTGATGAAGGCTTTTCTGAGGATTAAGTCTCTTGGCTGGAACTGCAAGATCTTCGCCCTTTAGTTGTAGCTGGAAATGAGCTGCTGCTGATAGGTCGCAATGCGTTTGTGGCAATCTCCTTCTCGTTCTGCTCTAAATTCGGCAATACAGTACTAATGCTTAGCACCATGACATTGGGAGGAATGATCGTCTCAGAGCTATACGCTAGGGATAATGAAGTTTTGCCAGTTATTCATCTCTTGGTAGTGCGATATGCCTATAGAACACCAGGGAGCTCGTCTGGCCACTTGCCCTTCTTGTCTGAAATGGACTTCTTGAGGCAATCGAGGATGGTCTTATTGGATGCCTCGGCCTTCCCGTTACCCTGCGGATACCGGGGTGTGGACATGTGCTACTTGATGACATATTTTTTGAAGAACTTCGCCAAATCGTTGCCCACGAACTGCAGATCATTATTGGTGACGATAGAGTTCTTCCATATGAAGCGCTCTATGTCCGTCTGGGTGGTTCTAGTCGTGGGTTCAGCTTCGACCCATTTTTGTGAAATTCGGTTGCTATGATCATCATGCCTCTGCCCTAAGTGGCAGGCGGCATTGGTCCTACTAGCTCAATCGCCCACTACATGAATGGCCAAGGGCTCGTTTACGGGTGGAGTTCACTAGCAGGTAGTGCGGGCACAGGCTTGAAGTACTGGCAGCTGTCACACTTTTGTACATACTTCTTGGCATCTTGATGCATGGTTGACCAGTAGTAGCCAACGTTAAGAGCTTTTTACGCCAGAGAGCAGTCTCTAGAGTGGTTTCCACAGACGCCTTCATGAATTAAGCTAAGAATCTTAGGTCGTCGAGAGGCGATAGGCAACGGAGATGTGGTCCTGGGAAGGATCTACGAACGAGCATGCCGTTCCACATGTAGTAGCGTACTGCCTTTATTTGGAGCTTTCTAGATTGCAGTTTGTCTGTAGGGAGCGTTCCGTTGACTAAGCAGTCGATGATGGGATCCTGCAAACTCGAAGTTGTGTTGATCTGCACCACCTCGACTGCTGGTTCCTCATCTCTGCTTGGTTTCTCCAAGTACTCAACTAGGATGGAGCGCTTGAGCTGATAGTTTAAGGCAGAGCCTGGGCCTACTAGTGCGTCTGCGTGGGCATTTTCTGCTCATGGAACCTGAGTGAGTGTGTACTCCTGGAACATTGCTAGTTGCTCTCGTACTTTCTCGAGGTATCAGGTCATCCTTGGATGCTTTGCTGCGTACTCCCTTGAGGTTTGGTTGGTGATCAGCTGTGAATTGGAATAGATAGTGTGCTTCTTCATCGCTAGGTCTTTTGCCAATCAAAGACCTGTTAGTAGGGCTTCACACTCCGCTTCGTTGTTTGACGCCTTAAAGCTTAGAGTGATCGCTTGTTCGAGCATCGAACCGTCTGGGGTAGTAAGAACTAGGCATGCTCCCGATCCTTAGTAGTTGGATGATTCGTTGACCTGCAAGCGCCAGAAATCCCTTGCAGGTAGGGTTGGTGCAGCTACGGCATGCTCGGCTGCCTTTGATGATGACTACGTACGTCTGAATGTAAGGCTTGAGCTTCCAGGTTGCAATAACTAGCACCAAAATCAAAGTTTTGATTTTCAAGTATCTAGTTTCTGCATCGAGAAGAGTTTTTGAACTGTGGAATACAGTTGGTCGAGCCCTCAGCTCTTCTCGTACGAGGGTAGAACTCATTACTGCTTCTGATACCGCCATATAGATGCATAGATCTTCCGCTGCTTCCGGCTTGGATAGTAGGGGAGGTGATGTCAGGTACTTCTTCAAGTCATGTAATGTTTTCTAGCACTTTGACTTTCCATTTGTCTCGCTATGGGTCCTGATCGCCTTGAAAAAAGCTTGTATAAGTCGGTAGGTCGCTAGAGGAATTGGTTGAGAGTAGTTGCTCGTCCTGTCAAACCTTGGATCTCCTTCAGAGTGGTCAAGTTTTCATCCTAATTCATTTGCCAGGGCATTGTCGACCTTGACACCATCTTCTTGACCCGTCTGCTATGGTTGCTATTTGGTGGAGGTAAAATCGTCTTTCTGTATTTCAGCTGCTGCTGCTGGGGTGAAAGACTCTTTTTTGACTCCTTGAGAACTTGGTGTACATCTTGGGTGTCGTGCCTCCTTTCGTCGGGGATCGGTCCCTGCGTCTGCTTTCTGGCTTGTTTTTGTTATTGAGTGGTTTATCGCCCGCCTTCTTTTGAGTTGGCTCTGCGTCCTTGTACGACTGCTTATGCGGCTTCTGGGAACGCTTGGATTGATCCTAGAGGGAGTGTTTTTCTACCAAAGCATAAGAATCTGCCAGGGTCAAGTTCTCGCTCATGATCAGTTCTTCGAAAAGTGGGTGATCTGCTGAGAACCCCTTCCGGAAAGCTGAGCATGTAATGCTGTCATCGCATTTGATGATATTCGCCTTCTTCACCTTAAACCTCTTGACATATGTGCAGAGTGACTCATTCGAATCCTTATTCATGTTGAAAAGATGGTCATACTTCTTTTTGATTGAGCAGTAGGACAAATATTCCTTAGTGAAAACCAAGGAAAATTCGCTGAAGTTCAGGATTGAGCGTAGCGGTAGGGTGTGGAACCAGTCTTACGCCTCGCCTTGGAGCGTCGTGGCAAAGATCTTGCACATGAAAACATCATTATTGGCGTAGAGGGTCATGTCGCTTCTGTAGTGCATCAGGTGTATATCCGGATCTTCATCTCTTTTGAATAAGGTGAAATGTGGCGGGTAAAACTTTCGTGGTGGCTTCGTCTACTCGATCTCGTCTGTAAACGGTGACCTGCTCATGTTAGCCACGTCTCTACGAAGGGCATTGTTGGTAGTATCAATGCGCTGGAATTCGTGCAACTGCTATGCTACGAGCCTTTGTACTTTCTCATGGATTTGCGCCTGGTGGGGGCAGTGGAGCTTTCAGCTGCCTACGATGTTGACCTGCTGGTCCATGTTGCTCTTCGACATGTCAAGCTCGTATGTGCCGCGATTGCGGTGCACGTGGTTCGTTCAATGCTGCTCGCCGTCGTGCTTGGCAGGGGCTACCAGTGGAACTGGAGCTAGACTACTATCGTACTCTCCTCGGTCCGCCATGTGGTTGCCTACTTCGATGACTTATAGGAGGATCTCCTTGTAGGCTTAGCCTCGTGTGGACGCTTCGCCTGGAATGTCCTGAGTGCTTATCGGAGTGTGGACCCAACCTCGAATGCACACTGACTTGTGAGTCGAGTCAAGAATGAATGATTCTCTGCGCAACTAGGCGGGATAAGACATTTTCCCGATGACCCAAACGAGAGTGCACACTACCAGAACGCGCGGTTTGTGATGGGCTGAGCGGCTTTTTTACCAGGACGTCGCTGGAATTAGTCATATTTTTCTGCCCTTGTCCTGCTTCGGTACAGCTATTCTGGGGCACGCTGCGTCTCTTTGCGCTCAATGAGCTGGTTCACCAAGGTGGCCTGTTGCGCGAGGGCGCTTGTCAAATTGGCGATCTGCTGGGCTAGGTGGTGCTCGCTGTTTGGATTGGAAGAGTCTGGATAATGGGCGTCTCCATGAGTGGTGAAGTATAGTGGACTGTAAGTACAAAGCTTGAACCCAGAGCAAGCATTCTTGCATATAAGTGGGGTGAAAATAACCCTGAGTTGATTACGACGATGGTCGAAATCTGGATGGCCGGAGGTGGCCTGGGGTTAGATTAGGTCACGGGCTGGGCCGTCGGAGCGAGTTGTGGGGCTGGCCAACCCGGCTGGGTGGCTGGGCTGTGCGTGCTGGGCTCGCATGTATGGCAGCTGGCCTTGGGCCTGCAATGTGTGTTGGGCTGACGCTGGCTCCTTGCGGGCCTTAGCTTGGTTGGCAGCTAAGTAGGCTTGAGCTGCCTCAACATCGAGTTGGGCCTAGGCTGCTGCAGCTTGGGCTGCTGGCTGGGCTCCAGCTGCTACACTTGGGCGGCTTGAGCTGCAGTGGTTTAGGCCTCTTGGGCTTGGCCTGCTTCTCCGTGGACCTGAGCCTCATGCCCATGGGTTAAGGAGTGAACCTAGGCCTCATGCCCAGGGTTTTGAGGGCTGAAGTGCTACAAGGGCTGCCGTGCTTACATCTAGGCCGTGGCCTGATGGCCCTGCCGTGGCTGTCGAGTTGCGGTCGTAGCGATGGCTTGGCTCCGCAGTGGTAAGGCTCCTCTTGCCGTCGCATTGAGCCTTAAGGATCGCCGTCGTGGGACTATGTCCTCGTCTCTACTCTCCGGTCCAAATCCTTGTACGTAAGGGGTTTCGTTCGTTGTGGTTTCTAAATTTCCTACCATTGTATCCTTTTTCCAGGGATTGATCAAGAAACTGTTCTAGGAAAAATTAATTGATACGACGTGTGAGAAATTCAACGTAACAAGAAATTCAAGAAACAAATGCAAGAGGCTTCTTCGAGTATTTGAATCAGCTTTCAATGAAAGCACCAATTTGTTGATGCAAATTTCCGCCGTCTTCAGTCTTGACGAAAGTGCACCTGCAAAACAATCAACACCTTTGATCAAAGACCTAAGCCTTACGCGCCCATGAGGTGGGGGGTTAGGCCAATGGATCTCCAATGCCTAAGTTAGTTTCACTGAGAGAATAAAGTGTTTAGAGCTTTTTAAGGATATCAAAAGCTTCTGAAATTTGAAAGAATATGGGGTATTTATAGGGATAGGGCTGGCCATAGTGTTAGGGTTTTACCTACATGTGGCGGCATCCTATTGGCCAAGATTTATGGAGAAATATTCTCAAGATATTAAATAGGAAATAATATCTTAAGATCATAGAGTAATTATCTCTAATTGATTTAAATTGGGATTACTTACTTGATTGGAGTCAATCTTCAATTGAGAATGTATTAAAGATGGGATTTGGGTAATTAATCCTTATCTTTAATGCTTTGACTTTTCCTTGCCAAGGGCAGGTGAGCTGTGGGTAGTCGCATTCAGCTGCTGGGACCTTAAGGGGTGTGAGATGCGCGTGGGAGCATTTGAGAAGCCTGCCCATTTATTGTGGACAATCTTGTCTTTCTTGGGCAAAAGTCTATGTGTCACCTCTAAAATTTTTGGGATTATTTTAGGCTCCACAGTTATGATATAAAATATTGTTTTTACGATAATTCGTATTGTTAGTTTGTTTGATTTATATGGATGATTAAAAGTCTTCAAGTTCACTGAATTTTTCTAAATGATCTTTAGATAATCATTAAGAGAATCAATAATTTTGATTATGATACAGTAAAATGACGTCACGCTATCATGTAAGGAATTTCTCTTTACGTGTAAGGAGACATGCAGTATCTGTAGTTAAATCATTATGTTCATGGTGGAATACACTTTGGTTGAAAAATGATTCTTCTAGTGTTCTAGCTTGTCTCCGTTTTCCTCCATGATTAATTGGTACGCAATAGTTCCGCTAAGATGAGCTTGCCTTCCTCTCAACATTGGTGTGACATGACTCTCTCCGCAGGTGGTTTTTGTTTCTTTGCCTTCCAATTTTCTTGGCTTGCCATGTTTCTAACTTTTAAATTAGTGTGAATCTCGACTTAGCCTCACTTTTTTCCTCAACATTTTTTTTTTAAGGGAACTTTAACGAAAAATTCCCGGTACTGTTCACTTTAACGAAAAATCATATTTTTATCCTAAAAAGTCAATCCTAGTACTATTCGTTTTACCTTTTATTTTGTCCTTATTGTTAAAACTCAAAATTTTCAAGTCATTTTCATTATTATTTTTTTATTTTTTATTTTTAAAGTCAACTTTCTAGTGGTTTAAAACACGTTGGCTACAAAGTCGGCTTGCTAGTGGTCGTAAAGCCAATTTTGTATGAAGCATTTACTTAATTATGCTCCACTTGCAGATTCAACCACACCATATGGCAGAGAGCATCTCAGACTACTAAAAAAGATTGCAAACTTTGGAAAGACCAATTTAGTATTGCAAACTTTGGGTAGCGGGTTAGACATCAAATGGCCCAGCTGATTAGACATGTTCAGCTGTAATTTGTTTAATTAATGTCATTCACTAGTACTTGGACTAAGGGATTTAGTCTGACAGATTAACCGGAATTTGAAACTTATTTGTATAAAAAAATGGTTACCACTATTGGCAATAAATTTATAAAAATATCATAAGTACTGAACAAACCAATGTAAAAAAAATGACATGGGTGAAATGATGGATTACGGTCAACGGGTGCCCATATATACTCTATATATCACCTTTATCACCATCACAAGCACAAACATCACCACTCATCACTATAATTAAAGCATATCTACACTTAAATAAACCTGCATTTAACTAAATGGGTACCCATTGATCATCCGAATGTGATCAGTTTAACAATCTTTCTGAACATAGTAAATATTGCACAAATAGCATTCTTGGTGTCAATTTTATTACTCCATGATCTCATAACAAACAGTATGTGAATAAATTGTTTAAATCACATTTCAAAGCCTTTGTTATGAGTGTAATACACCAGTCCAGTACAAACTTTACAACTACTATCAGTGCGTGTAACCCAGAATGAAAGGGTTGAAAGAATCAAGTGTGGCTAATGCTATGAAACTAACTACTCATCAATGGACAGTGTAAAAAAATAAGCGAGAGCTGACTCTCCGTGCCGATACGGGAAGACTGATAAAAAATCTCTTGGACCTGAAAACAGTAGAGCAGAGCAGTAGAGATGTTATAAAAACATCCAACCTTTCGTTACAATTCATCTTCGAACATGTTTATCCCCTACGAACATGTCATCTAACCTTTCGTTAAAAATGTCACATTTCAAGATGTTAATCAAAGGATATATGCAGCTTCCCCACAAACAACTTCTTTTATATGCATAATCTAGAAGAAAAAGTAATGTCTTTGTTAATTTATGATTCGTTTCAGTGTTAATTCTAACTAATGACTTTGTACCTTCAAGATAAACACATAAATCTCACCAAATATACACATGTAAAATAAATTCCGTGAAGAAGATTGTACCTCATGATAAAATGACAAGCCCTAGATACACCGATGCAGAAAGAAATATAAACGATATCAATCCCCTGCATATAAAGATTATTATGTTACGAAAAACGTCAAGTTTTAATCATCAGTACAATTACATTTTTTACCATTACATCTAAAATCTTAAGTAAGGAATTTCAAGTTTTAATTATCAGTATGCTTATAAGACTTACCAAATCACTCCCCATCCAATCCCATTACAGGGGCAGGGGCAAACTTCTGCAAACTTCTCAGCGTCACTGGAGTTGACTCTTCTAGATATTAAATCATCATATATATCTGTGACAATTACAGTCACGCGATATAAAATCTGTGATTCAAATGTTCAGAATAACTGGCATGTATATATATGTTAACAAGAATCACTGAGAATTACCATAAACTGAAAACAAACTGTTCATCACACCTGCAATTTTAAAAGCAAAATATAAGAAACTTTTCATTTCGCAGTTTGCACACAAGAGATGTAGCAATGCAGAACTAAGAGCTTCATCTCAGAAAGTAAAGATTTGAAAAGATAAGAATGTACCAATGAAGAGAATGACGTAGCGAAGAACACGGACTTTCGTAAATTCTTGCAGAACCCATATTATAGCAAGGAATACAATAAATCCTGAAAGACTCATCAGTGAGGATCAGTAATGTATGGAAGTATGTGAATAATATAAAACTAAGACGTATTGCACGCATGTGAAGATACTCACCAATACAAAGTCCTCGAAGTGTCCACTGTATAAAACATTAGAATTTTTAGAACGCAAGAGTGAAGAAATTAAGATCCCGAAAGTTCTAACATAAAAATATGAGAATGGAGCTAAAACGTTATTGTCTGCATATGTTTACTGCGCTCTCTTACATTTTTTGCCACAAAAAGCACAACTAGCAGGGCAACGCCAAAACAACCAGCAGCAATTCGAGCAGTTAGGAGATTTGTGGATGCGAGTATTAAAGCCATTCCCCAAAATGATGAACCTAGATCTGGATGCAGAAAGAAATACGAAACCATGAGAACCAAGATCTGGATACAAGTCATGACTATTTAGTTTAACACAAAAGCCAATTTTAAATGGCCGTAAGAAAAATACATATTTTTGAAACCAACATGGTTTGCATATAACACCGGAATGCATGAAATATGAAACCATGAGAAACAGTCCTACTTTAGCATCAGATGCCATGTTCAGTGCCAGCACACACAATCCGCTCGTTTCATGAACCGAGACACATCTTAGACAATCATACATTGAAGATGAAGCATAACAAACTGAGGATGGAAAATAGTTTCTGAACGACAAATGCAAGTGTGAGAAAGTAAGAAACTTAATGTGAGGAACTATGTATGCTCAAATCCAGTAAGACACTCGTATTCATGCTTACAACTTCAAAAATTGCACTTCAAAGTTTAAGCCCATAATTAATGTCTCGTAAAGTACAAAAATAAGGATACATTGCAATGAAAAATAAAGTTTAGGGACAAAGGTGTAGTACATCCTGCAGGCAAGATCAACCAATATATACCACCACGCGTTTGGGTCACCCCACCCTCATCTGCATGAACCTGGATACCCTCCACCTACAAAATTGATTTAAACAATAAAATCCATCAGTGAAATGCAACAGCCCTAGAAGCTAAGGACATTTAATGTAGTGGTACGTGATAGCAAGTTTGCAACGTGTTGTAGTGTATATCAGCCTTCAACAGAAACACTTCGTATGCTGTGCTCAACATTCACCACCAGAAAGCTTCAACTATTGTAAGTTTGAACATGTATAAAACCTATGAGTTGCAAAGGAATAGGAAATATACAGGAAACATTTAAAAGAAATTGATAAAACAAACACATAAATAATAATAATCAATAACTATGATGATGAGAGCTAAAATAAATATTAGTGACAATAGTAATTGCGAGAATGGATCCTATTGAAGATATGCAACATTCCAGAATGGGTGAAAGCAGAACAAGCTTTAGTCTGCTGATAAGCTTTCTAGAAAAGTAAAATGCGAGTCATTCATCAACCTTCTAAAGAGAATATTGTAAGAGAAGCAAGGAAGAAGTTTTTCAGCTAAGGATCTTTTCAATCCCATGATGAATTAAGGACTTGATGAATCAGAAAGTGTATCACGATCAGGTGTTTAAACTCAAACTCATGCAACATGCGAGGTGAACTCTTCTTACTTAACAAGCAAGCGACTTTGAAAATAACAGACCAAGAAAAATAACGCGAAGATATTTTTGAACAAGAACCAATTAAGGAAGACTGGGGGTTTACCTATGGTGCCAACCTTAATTAATACTTAGTTTGAAAAGCCTAGTAGCTCTAAAACCAGTATTTGTGAAGATCAAGATAAGTGCAAGAGCTCTAGTAACAGCGAATGACTGAGAACTTTGCAAGCTTGAAGGCAACGAAAGCTTTAAACTTGAAAAGGATTGTGAGAAATGATATCTTCGAATACTGTTTTAGCTGAGAAGCTTTGTTAAAGCCTAATGACCAACAACGTTGTCTTAACAGTTTGTGGGATTGTGATCTTCCTTGGGCTCTTACAACCATCACCAAACTCGTTCGTTGGCCTAATGTTTTCAAACTATACCTTCCTTTTGGCCAGTTCCCTAATCAAGGCTTTGTTATCATGGTTCTACACACATCTTGGATTAGCTTCCTATGAGCTAATTCAACCCAAGGACAAAACAGGGCACACTAAAATACACAGAGAACAAGAAAATGCGTTGGTGTAGACATATTTACTCAATGATACCTTAATCAAAGTACTTCAAATTGTTATATGGTGTAGATAATTCCACATCAGAAATTTAAAACCTAGCGTACCAATAAAGAAATTCAGTGAAAAGAGCACTAAATAACAGAAGGCCTGGTACATTGAACCACCAGACAGTCAATCAAACAACAGAAGGCCCGGTACATTGCTTCTCTACAAAGTAGCATCATACAGAAGATTAGTTCCACTCAAAGATCTAAATTGACACTGAGACTTTTGTTCTAATGGACTCCTCAAGTGAACACCAAAAATGATTTCCCTTGGATCCTTGACTAGGATACTGGCAGCACCATGATACTGTGTCAGTTAAAGATCCTTATTACCGAGCTTGAATTTGTTAACAAGTGAACCAATTACATTTATTATTCTGTGAACCTGTGTACAGAATATCATCAAGAAAGAATTTTTTTGGAAGAACTGGAGCCCTCAAAAATAGAAATTTATATAAGAAAGCAGTTATTCTTTTCTCTGTGGATCTGACCACATCATTTAAGAAGCAAAAAGAACAGAAAACATTAAACAGCTTCTTCTTACCTTGCCACATGTGAGTATGCAAGCAATTGCATGGCTTGCTTCGTGCAAGAAGACCGTGATGAGCTTAAAAGGTGTGAGTAGTATTGTCCTCCAAAGCTATAACAGAAAGAAAAAACTTGTAGATCAAAAGGAGTAAAAAACAACGCAAGATATATTTAGCCAAATAAACATGGCCCTCTACAAATCATGTGAGATTAGCCAAAGAAATTCTAGGTTACTCTGCTATATTCATATCCTTCCATTCTCATCAAATCTCCTTGCACAACCTGAAACAGCAGTATGAACTTTCCCAAATCCTCTAGGTGCATTGGCAATGGTCTTTATCGACGGAGTCCCTAGTTAGACATGGCCAAACCATCTTGGTCGCATGCTTTCATCTTTCCCTGATTGCTAATCCCTCATGCACACGTTGATTCTAATATCATATACATACTCTTGTTTGATAACCATTTAAAGAAAAAAATACCGCAAAAATGTCATTTCCAAAGTGACATTTGGTTTGGAGGGAAAAGAAAAGAACAAATCTTATGAAAAGTCTTAATTTGGAAGCTACTATCAAGTTCTAACCCCATTCCGATATTCTATCCACCACATAACGTCATGCATTATTAAGTTCTAACCCCACAACAATCATTAACCAAGAAAATACCAGTGGAAACTAAAAACGGGGTTTCAGAAATCAACTTTGTTAGTCCAAACCACTAAAATCAACAAGAAACTGAATATAAACCAACACAAACGTTAAGAAAAAAAATCAAACGAACGATAATACGTTGGGCCTTATATTTTTCATTTTTAGGATCCCAATTCAATTATCTGGTCAACAAGTGGACCATAACCCCCTTAAGCTTCAAGTTCAAGAAACCATAGCCAACACACCGGAAAGACCAATCTTAAGCTTTCTTTCTACAATTTACAGTTTACTTTCCCGGGAAACAAACAGTTCAATTATCTGGTCAACAAGTGGACTATAACCTCCTTAAGTTTCAAGTTCAAGAAACCATAACCAACACACCGGAAAGACTACTCTTAAGCTTTCTTTCTACAATTTACAGTTTACTTTCGCGGTAAAAAAACAGTTTCTGTGAATGAAAAAATAAAGGGAAGCAGGCATACCGCGAGGATCACAACTGTGAAGACTCCAATAGTCGCCAGGAAGACGACCTGATCATGCTTGCAACAGCTCTTCAGCTCCCAATCCGGCATTCTTCAAATCCAAGAAATCTGAGAGACAGAGAGAGAGCAGGAAAGGCACAGAAAAGTGGTTGTTCCTTTGTCTCTTCACTTTGTTTTTTTGTTTCTTTCTTATATTGGTCAAACATTCAAATAGATACAGTTGGTATTTTCTCATTGAAAGAACGTAATGGTAGTAGCGCGTTTACAGCAGTTTTTGAACTTTTATATCAATCTAACGGTATCTAGGCTTACTAACTTAATTCTCCGTTTCACACTAAAAAGATTGGGATTGCTGGATTTTTAGAAACTGCTTAAAAAATTCAAGAATTCAAAGGAGGCTACCGAATTTTTTACCAGTCAGCCCTCTTATTTTTAATCGTCGATGGTGTCCAAACAAAAACATGTCATGTTTTTTATACGCCAAAAAAATAGAAAATCTCAGAGACATGGAGAACCCCCCCTTCTTGAACGCGTGAGCCGTGGAAGACAAGTTTGTTGATTGCCGATTAGAAGAGGTTGAACGCGTAAACCCTTCTTTAAAATAATAGATAAATAAATAAAGAAAATTATTATTGGTACTCCAATAAGATACAATAGGGCAATTTATGCTTATAAATTTATTTACCGTTGAATTAATCTAAAGACTCATCTGAAAAAGAACCTCACAAGTCCTCAAAATGAGAACTTTAGGTGAGCGTCGTTGTTTTGTAAAAGCATTTTTATTGTTTAATGTTGTAACAATTTCATTTCTTCTCTTACTTTTCTATCCTTTGGAGGGAAGACAAGACAAGGTCAGACTGACTTTGGTCTTTCTTTACTCAAACGTGTTTGGTTATTGTGTCAACCAAATTTCACCAGCTAATGATATTGTCGTTTAGAGAGAGTTGTCTCTTGCACACACGCATGAAGGATGCAAGTAGATAGAAAGATCGAACACAATTGAGTAAAGAAAGAGCAAATCTCACCAAAGGGTTGAAAGGGCCAATAACATGACAAAAAACCAACATTGTCGTATAAAATAAGATGGGGTACTTTAAATGCCCCCTTATGAGATTGAATTGTTATAGATTTTACAACCATATTTTAAATTTCAAACCAAATAAGTTTTTGAACCTTATAAAAAAAAAAGGAAAATTTAGAAAAATAATCAAATTTTAAACTCCATATAGAATTATATCAATCATTTTAATTTTATAATAATTATAATCAAAATTTGATGTAAAAGTACTAATATACTCTTAATATTATGATTTATTACAACAACCAAAACACAACCTATATATGGTACAATTTCAATCTCCAGAAGGATACAACAGCCGTAAGTTTACCTTGGGCTGCGCTTTCATTGTTCAATCACCCATCAATTTTAGAACCTTGTTGGAAGTACCAAGATGCCTACCAATTTAATCTTGAAGACTTTGTCTACTTTTGATAATTGATATACATACCGTTCTCAGTAATTGATATGAAAGGTACGTAATATATGTGGGATTTGAAGAGGACAATGACATAACATAAATTGTACTATATTCTGTGAACCTGGTTCAACATAAAGGGTGTATAGAATTGTTAATACTTCTAATGATTAAACTGTCATGTTTCAATGGTTTGGAACAACTCTTAGTTCCTAACTTTTGTATCTCAAATTGTTACATACAGTGCCACATATATATGTTTAACGTTCCTTGTTTTCACATGGTTGAACCATTATGCATGTATCTTCCATTAATCACTATGCATTGCAAGTACGTGAGGGGGACTTATATCATATAATTGACCTAAATGTGAAGACATGCACATGCACATGCAGAATGTTTGATCTTGATCAACTTCCATGTGTCCATGCAACTGTTGCATGTCGAATTTGCAACACATCATTACACAATATGTGCTCCCAATTCTACACAATCAATGCAATTGTGCTAGCGAATGCGAAGCCCATTTGGCCGGTTGGGAACAAGAGTGAATGGAGTGTGCTTCAAAAGGTGTAGAATAGAGTGTGTTACCCACAATTAGACAAGCTGCATCTGGAAGATGCAAGACAAACAGAATCCCATCTCAGGGGGAGGAAAGGATGGTGCAGAAATGCTGTCAATGTGGTGGGACATGCCACATTCGCCAAACTTGCAAGAATCCAAGTGGACTTCATTCCAGCGCATGATCGTGAATGTTTTCTTCGGAATTTATTACTTTATTGGCTTTTATATCATTCGAGTTTAAGAACAAAAGATGCTTTTAAGAACAAAAGATGCAAAGAGATTATATGATATGTTTGCTGGTTTAACATACGACTTTCCAAGGTTTGTGTTTTGTAGTTATTCATGCAGTAGTGTTCAAAGATATATTACTTAAAGGGGCTTTTGTTTTTCATTTTTTTTTGTTTTTGTTTTTAATTCATGCTTTCATTTTGGTTTAAAGGTTGCAGACATCAAAATGTGTAGTTAAAGGTTGCAGATATCTAAAGATGGTTTAAAGGTTACATTATGTGGGAATTCAGAAAACTCTTTTCATCTATTATAAGTTATGTTCTGGTTGTTGTGAGACCCTAAAATTAAGGGTATATTAGTATTTTTACATTAAAATTTTGGTTATAATTGTCATAAAATTAAAATGGTGGCTACGAGGCATAATTTAGTTCTTTTCCAAATTTCCCGACCAAGGTTGGGTGGATGGGCGCGGGGAGATCGACGAGGGGAGATTAACGTGGGTAAGGCTGGAGGGAGGAAGCTGGACTCACTGCTCAGTGACAGTGTTGCAAGGTTCTTGTTTGCTTTGAAAAACACAGGGACTGTATAATCCCAGTCCCACGGCACAAACAAAGACGGGTTATAATGTTTATGAATGATCGGAGGCACGAAGAGCGAACTGGAAGATCTGGAACTCCAAGGCTGCGATACCTTCAGATACAACACAACACCACTAATATTCCCATCAAATTATGTATCATAAGGTCTGTCTGCATTCCTTTTTGTTCCAGGAGTTGATGACTCTATATCAGAATACAACTATTGATGAAGGTACGTTGTTGAGAGTTGTCCCACACTGGTGAGGGACAAGGTTTGCTATGTGCTTATATGGTCTTGGGCTACTCCTCATATTGCCAATTGGTTTTATGGTGGAACCCCAATTTCATCATGGTATCAGAGCAAGGTTGTCCACGTGTGAAGCCCAACGGCCACATGCACTCCACGTCGCCTAGTTGTTGTCCACGTGTAGGCTTGAAAATCCGCCACACGTGTTGGGGCGTGTTGAGAGTTGTCCCACACTGGTGAGGGACAAGGTTTGCTATGTGCTTATATGATCTTGGACTACTCCTCATATTGCCAATTGGTTTTATGGTGGAACCCCAATTTCATCAGGTACGCCTATGCCTTGCTGCTTTGTATTCATGGTTTTTAAGCTCTCTAGTTTAGATACATTGGCAGTTGTTTTGTTCTTTAGGTTGTCTTGAGTCGTTGTGCCACGCTTTCGTTCGTCCATGGTAATTAATGTGCTTCCTCTCCTCGGATGTTTGTGGATCCTCATGAGTACAAGTGACAACATCAGCATTACGAGTTTCGTTGTTGGTACGGAAATATATGTTTGGGTTTGCCAGTTGAGGTTTCAACTGTCTTTGTTTGTATCATTCACAGTTAGGAAGCAGGTGCGAGACGGAATTTTGTTGCTTCAGATTATATGCTTCTGTTCTGTCTGATTACTTTGATTTCTTCTTCCTTCTTTTTTCTTTGTTTCCGTGGAGTGTCGGTAATTTGTTAGTATTAGACAGAGTACAAGGCTAGATTGTAGAATTCTTCTAACGAGTCAATGACAACGGAATCATCTCATCGTCATTTAATCAACTGTCAACTATCATCTCTTCCATTCTTTACAGAGGCATGAGAGAAAATTGTTGCTAATTTGGCCAACTTTGCTTATGATCCTTACAACTATGCCTTTTTGGGCCAGGTATACAAATATTATTTGGATATTGATTTTTACTTTTGTTACTGGTTTGATGTTGAATTGATTTGTCTATAAAAGTTAAAAGTCAATTTAAATGTTTTCTTTGACGATTAGAATTTTATAATTACAAGCAGCTCAATGTGTTGGAACTTTTTGTGGACTGCATAACTGAACCAAATGAGAAGCTGGTGGAATTTGGTGTAGGAGGGATATGCAATTCTCTACCTATCTAATTCCTATGGTGATCCGGCAACCATCTAGTAAGCGGCTATCGCTAGTGTGAATGAGTTGTGTACTAACTGTAACTAAATTTTTTCAGATGCAGATCCGGCAAATGCTGCAATTATTGCACAGTGCGGAGGAATCCCTCTTGTTATTCAATATTTATCAAGTCCAGTCAGAAACACTGTAAGTAGGAGCTTGAAATTTGTGTGTTTGTGGGAATGTGACATGAAAGTTGGAGCTGATGAAGTCTTATAGAACAGGAGTCGCTAACACAAATAAGTTTGAGGTTATCGCTTCTTCTAGAAAAGGAGGCACATCGAATTATGCCAATATGACATTTTTTCGATATTGTACTGGTTCAAAATAATCTGTGATGGTCAAGCTATTATACGCCACTAATCCTTTGGTCGATGAACATGGTTATTGATGCTTTGTAAGGAAACTCAGTTTTTGATACATTATATTTGAAAATTGAATTGTATTTTAGGTGAATTATGCAATTGGGTCCCTATATTATCTACGCAACGCATCTAACAAGAAGGATATTGTAAAGCCAGAGGTGGTTGATGTCATGAAGAGATATGCTGCAGCTGAAGCAATAAATGTCAGTTTCAGCAATCTAGCCCAGGCATTTTTGGACAAACGTGATTCTGAAACAACTTGAAGGCAAAGTAGTTTTTGTTATTAGATTAAGGTATTGAGTCAAATGCATGTTGATTATTGGTCTTTGTTAACATTTTTGTGTCGTCCTGAAAACTTTTATGTTTCCGTTTCGGGATTCAATTGTTTCTGATTCCAAATGTTTGCATTTCGTCGCAAGAAATACTTTAATGATCGGTTAGATGTGGATCCAAATTTGCAAGAGCAGCATTCCAAATTACTTGATAACTCTTCGAGTAGTCTGTTATTATCCTGACCTTTAGCTTCTTTTTTCATTTCTAGTTCAAGGAGGCACGCAACCATAACACATTGAAGAGTATTGACTCGACAGAAGGCTTAAGGTGAAGGTTGTTTTTCGTTGTAGAGTTGACATATCAATATGTAAGAAACAAGGTTCGTTTGATTTCCCCAACCTTTCTTATGGCTGGTTTGGTATTGTTGTGCTTTGAAAAAAACTGCTTCTGCTATGCTGTGAGAATAAACAACTGTGAAATAAAGCAGCAGTGTTTGATAAACTTTTTTGTAAAAGTGCTTTTGGAAAATAAAGCAGTATTATAGTGTTTAGTAAACTTTTATGTAAAATAGCTGTGACTGTGTGAAATGACCAAAAATGGTATAATACTAGATGTGCCATTAATTTAATTTTCTTAACAAATAAAAGTAAGGGTAAATTACAAAAAACTACCTCAACTATTGGTGTCACGACACTTTCATACCTCACCTTTTAAAGTTGACAATGTCATACCTCATCTTACGAATTTGTGTCAATGTTATACCTTCCGTTAATTGGCCGTGAATTTTTCAGTTAAATGCTGACGTGGCTTGATCCGGAACCCATTTTTTATTAAAAAATTATTTAAAAAAAAATCATTTAATATTTTTTAAAATATTAAAATAATAAAGAAAAGTTTAAAAAAAAAAAAAAAAAACCAACACTCGTCCCCTCCCCCCCGTTTCTCTCTCTTCTCCCCATCTCCATCTTTCTTTTCCCTTCCTGCAACTGCAACCCAGAAAAAAGAAGACAAAAAAAAAAAAAACAGATCCCGTCCAGGTGGAATCGGGAAACCTTCGGCAGGCCGATTCCGAAGGTTGAGAACCTGGGTGCAGAGAAAATGGGAGGAATGGGTTTGGAGGGAAGAGGGGGGGCAGGGACGGACGAACTGGGTTTCCTTTTGTTTTTTTGTTTTTTTTTTTTCTCTCTTCTTCTTCTTTTTCTTCTTCTTCTTCTGCAGGTGCGGTGGGGTGGGGGGGGGGGGGGCGGACGAATTGGGTGTTCCTTCTTCTTCTTCTTCTTCTTCTTCTTCTTCTTCTTCTTCTTCTTCTTCTTCTTCTTCTTCTTCTTCAGATTGGGTGGGTGGGAGTGGGGGTGGGGGTGGGGTGGGACGGACGAACTGGGTGTTCCCTTTTCTTTTTTTTTCTCTTCTCTCTCTTCTTCTTCTTCTTCTTCTTCTTCCATCTGGGTTGACAGACGAACTGGGTGTTCCCTTTTCTTTTTTTTTCTCTTCTCTCTCTTCTTCTTCTTCTTCTTCTTCCATCTGGGTTGCGGGAAGATGGGGAGAGAGAGGGGATTTTTTTTTCTTTATTATTTTAATATTTAAAAAATATTAAATAAATTTTTTAATAATAATTTTTTAATTAAAAATGGGTCCCGAATCAAGCCACGTCAGCATTTAACTGAAAAATTCACGGCCAATTAACGGAAGGTATAACATTGGCACAAATTCGTAAGATGAGGTATGACATTGTCAACTTTAAAATATGAGGTATGAAAGTGTCGTGACACCAATAGTTGAGGTAGTTTTTTGTCATTTACCCTAAAAGTAAATTACTAAATATACTTTATTTTTTTCAGAGCACAGCAATACCAAACTAGCCCTTCAATAGTACTTATGAACAAAAATGGTTTCTAAAGAAGCAAAATCCCACACCAAACTGAAACCTATCTTGTTATCCAGCATTTCATACTATGCTCTTTTTTGCTTAACAACTTAGCATAAGCATTTCAGTTCAAGTTCGAAGAAAAAACCCCGAATGGGATATCTAATGTAACAAAATTAACTTTAATGAATCTCAAGATGCCATGCATCAAGTCACAACGAAGATCACCTTACACATATAGTAGAATCTAAGCATTTGGAAACTTAGCAACACAACATTGTCAAAGAAAATCGAGAATTTCATTCAGAGAAAAGAAAGGGCAAGTCTCAAAACAAAACACTACACTCAACATAGAGGTATCATCCTACTCTCCTTCACTGACCACCAGGCAGTGTCTTGATAATATCCGAATCACCTGAAGATAATACCAAATGACAAAGTTAGCCAAATCAGTTTTTCACAGGTCGGCAAACAAATTGCTTAGAATGATACGAAAACCATGGAGTACCTGCATCAATGATGCTAAGGCAAGACACCCGGAAATACTTTCCACATGCTGTACCGAGCTCAACATTGTCCGAAAACAGAACAAATGGTAAGCCAGATGAAAAGATACAGGTATAGTAGGCTAGGCAAACTAATTCTCATTTTATTAAAATAAAATGAATAAAAGCATAAGACTCGAGATTCTGCAGCATATATGATCATACTTATGTTATACATGGGAGCACGAAGAAAGACCCAAAATACTAATCAGTAAAGGGCATTCCTATTCCATACAGGATACAGAACTAGACGATAAATAATGGGAAGCCTTACAAGATTTAACTTTAATTATCCTCATGGTTGCTGCTGTGGTCTCTATGGGTGTTGGAATTGCAACTGAAGGAATGCCGAAAGGTATGTATGATGGCTTGGGAATAATAGTTAGCATATTGTTAGTAGTGTTGGTGACTGCAATTAGTGACTACAAGCAGTCTCTGCAATTTAAAGAACTGGACAAGGAGAAGAAAAACATAATGGTTCAGGTGACTACAATTAGTGACTACAAGCAGTCTCTACGATGAGCCTTTGCCCGTGCATATCAGATGCGGCAAATGGATCACAAAGTATTGAGAATCTCACTCTTGCCTCTTCACAACCCTTCACCCAGTCAACTCAAATGTTGAATTTTGAATGATATCTTCTTTGTATTACCAAGAATGACATGCGGATTACAAGGGAGGAAGAGATATTTAAGGAGATGACAGCACCCATGCTTTTGTTATCAGCGTGCAGCACCCATACTTACAAAATCCTAAACAAATCTCCACTTACAAAATGATGGACTCAAGGAATAAACAATAACACCATTTACAAAATCCTTGCTAGTAGACACAGATAGAATACATAATTGTAGTAAACGATACAGGCACAGATAGTACTCTGCATCATTTTTGGATGACTGTCATGACAAAAAATATATATAAATCGATTACAGGAACCAAATCTAACCATATTTTTCTACAAATAAACAAAAATTAGCAGAAATCATGAAAAGAACGAAAAATGGATATTAATCAGCCTAAACCAAAAACTGCGAACCAAAAACTCAAACCTAGTACTAATTAAAAAGAATAACATAAATGAAGAATTCAGAAAAAAAATATAAAACACGATAGCAGATGGAGTGAGAGAGATAAGATACGAGCACTGACTTGGAGGTTGGAGTTTCAGAAGAGATGTGAGAGCTTGAAGAAGATGATGAAACGGCGTCGTAGAGGGGTGACCTGAATCGCAAGAGACGAGGAAACGATGCAGGACAAATCAGAAGCAGAGTTCACAGATCAGAAGCAGAGCAGAGCTTTATCCTTTCTTATATACCTAAATCCTAAGATAAATCAGAAGCAGACCTTCTAAAAAAATGAATAAAGAAGTAATCAATTTTTTCCCGACACCCATACACTCATCTGTTGAAATATCAGTACTGAAGCTCGAAGCTCAACAACGGTGGTTTAGAGAGAGATTATAGTGCAGAATTTAGAGAGAGAGAGAGAAGTTGAAGAGTTAGAGAGAATACTTTTTTGATATTATTTCTTTTCACACCCACAATGAATACATTGATCCCTATTTATAGTAGTTACATTACTTACTCACTAAGCAACCAATAGCCACTGATTCTTAACAACCTAACATCACTTATCAGCTAATCTGACACCACTTGTCATCCTCTTGATTGCTGATGGACTGATCTTGACCGTCTATATCTTTACATCATCCCTTTGCTCTTCCCACCCCTCTTTCACCCTCACTCTCCCATCCCCAAATTTAAAAATCCAAACAAATAAATAAGGAAATTTTAGACAAGAGAAGCTTACCAGAGGAAGGACGTCGAACCGGAGAACGCGACTTGGAGAACGAAAGAGTTCGCTGGGAGAACGAGAGAGATCGCTGGGATTGAAGTTTTATGGTTCGGGTTTTGCGAGAGGCATGCTGAAAGCTGAATGCAGCCGGAGTGCTGAAAGTGTGAGGAAAGGAGGGCAATTTTGGGCTTATTGAAAAATTCATTAAAGATTTTACTATTCATCCATGTTTTTGAATGAGCTGGTTTTTTGAAGCTGCTTTTTGCAGCTTCAGGTTTTGGGTTTATTTTCATCCAAAACTTTGAAATAAGAGTAAATTATACTTTCATACCTCAGGTTTGGGGTCTATTTCAATTCCTTACAACATCTTCAAAACATTTCACTTTCATACCTTAAGTACTATTTTATTTCAAAATAATACCTCCGTTACGTTTTCCATCCATTGATCCGTTAAGTGCTGACGTGGCTACCACGTGGTTGCCATGTATTACACATGGCAAAAAAAAAATATTAAAAATAAAAAACCTTAATCTTCAAAAAAAAGAGGAAAAAAAAAAAAGTTCAAAAGCTGCAACACATCCTTGCAACCCACCCCGCCCATTATTCCTTCCTCCTCCCCCGACGACCCACCTCGCCTGTTACCCCCCCCCCCCCCCCCCCCCCCCGCGCGAACGACCCACTCAAACCCACCTTCCTCCGTGACCCACCTCACCGAGAAACCCACCCTCCGCACCCACCCTCTTCTACACATCCCACTCCTTAAATCCACACCTATTGGGAGGATCTGGGTTGCAGGGAAATGAGATGGGTTTTTTTTTTTTTTTTTTTTTTTTCCTTTTTTTTTCTGGGTTGCGGGTAGTGGATGCGGAGAAGGAGGTGGAGGATGGGTGCACAGTGGGTTTGGGGAAGACGAGAGGGAGAAGAAAAGGGTGGTTGCAGGGAGGGGGGTTGTGGAAGATGAAGATGGGTTTTTTTTTTTTTCCTTCTTCTTCTGGGTTGCAGGTTGGGCTCGGGTTGGGGGGGGGATGGGAAGATGGGTGCGGAGGAGGATGTGGAGGATAGGTGGGAGTGGTTTTGGATTTGGGTTGCAGGGAGGGACACAACGAATGGGGAAGATGATGAAGGGGATGGGGATTCGCCGCCGCGGGGGGGGGGGGGAAGAGAGGGGGTGGGGTTAATTAATGGGTTTTGGTTTTGGGGGGAAGGAATAATGGGCGGGGTGGGTTGCAGGGATGTGTTGCAGCTTTTGATTTTTTTTTTTTTTTTTAAATTAAAAAAAAAAAAAATTTGCCACGTGTAATACATTTGGCAACCACCTCAGCACTTAACGGATCAATGAATGGAAAATGTAATGAATATATTATTTTGAAATAAAATAGTACTTAAGGTATGAAAGTGAAATGTTTTGAAGATGTTGTAAGGAATTGAAATAGACTCCAAACCTGAGGTATGAAAGTGTAATTTACCCTTGAAATAAAGCTGATTTTGAGTGTTTACCAAACACCAAAAACTCTCCCAACTTTTTTTTATACCCACTTTTTTTAAAATCAGCTTAATACCAAACCAGGCTTAATGTATATGACAGTGATTCTAACTTTTGGTATTTGAGGAATGAGACGCTCCAATTTACTCTGTTGGGTATATTGAGCAAGAAATGACTGAAACTGTATAGGTAGAATTTTGTCAATACCAAACAGTTTTTCGATTTTTTTCTTTCTTTGTTTTGTTATCTTCTTATAAAAAGTTCATACATGGTTCTTCACTATTGTGTTGCGTCGGGTAGTGTGGTTGCTTTGGTTGTTTCTATCATTGTTCTTGGTTATAACCTAATGAATTGCAAAATGATGAAGTCATAAGCAGTTGATTGCCCTTTTGTTGTTACACGTTCTCGGAACACATACAACTATTCCACCAAGAAGAAAAGAAATTTGCAGACGAGAACAAGGAAATAGAATGAAAAGAAGACTATGACTCAATCATACACACAGACAAACACAAAATATGAGTTGAACGAATTGCTAGATAACCATGCACTGCATTGCATTGATGTTAACTTATGATTTTGAATGTCTCGAGAAATATCAGTAGCATCTTAGATTATATATTTAGACAAAAGAAAGATCACGTTGTGTGTTTTCTTGTGTATGTGCTTTTGTGATTGTATTGTTAGCTAGTCTGAGCTTTTCCATGTGCACCTCTGTTTAGAGCTTTCTTGAATTCAAAAAGCAATCGGAGAACTTGTGACCCGTTATGTGTCTTCGAGGATGAGATGGACGGAATGGACAGAACTATTCAAATCCCGTGACTGTTAACAGAGAAGTTTTCACAGAGAAATGAAGAGTGCAGTGCAGGAGGTGCTGAGTAGGGGTGGGTTGTTATGTCAGTTAAAATTCCTCTCTACCCCATAAAAGTATATCACATGCATGTCACGTGATCATTTTTGTCGGAAAATTTAGTAGAACAAACGGAAAGCACCAAAATTATAATAGATTGACCACTAGACCTATTTTGAATACCCAAGACCAAAACGCAAATCAGGTTTAGTTTAGGGACAATCCTCACTGTTAAGCATATAACATCGATGACTACAGCGTTATAATCTGCCATTACATAGGAAAAAAGTTTCCACAATCTTCCCTCTTTGTTCGAAATAAGAACATGTAAACAAATAAACAAAATTTCATCATGTTCCGGTGTATGATATGCATTGAATAATGAGAATGTCAAACTTTTTTTTTAATTAACGATCAAAACTCTGATACATACCATATGCTTCCGTGCATAAAAAAGAAACCCAAACCCGAATTCTTATAATTTCTTTGTGGGTTCATGGTCCAGCAGCAAAGGTAGGGTCAGTGAAGTGAATTGCTCAACCACCAATTGCATACTTTTCAGTTGCTTTGTTATTCAAGCAAGAAACATCAAGAAAAAAAGAAGAGGAGAAAAATGCCTTTTCTTTGTAACAAGTGAGAAAATGGCTTTAATTATTTGTTTATCTTTGCTTTAGTTACCAGTTTTAGCCACTTGTCATGTGAGCAAACGCTAAAAGAAGCAACAAAGAAAAGAAAAAGCGGTATATGATATAGGACTAGGATTCTCTCCCCTTTTCTTTTCATCATCTCATCTCATACTTTTTATTTTATCTTTCTCATTCTAAGAAAAATTAATATAAAATATTGACGTGGTTTAACCGTGACCGTTCAAATAGGAGGGGAAGGAATGAGAGGGAAAAATGAGGGAAGAGAATCCTTCTCTTATAATATATCTAGGTATGGTATATAATAACATCTCAACCCAAAAATGCAACAATAATTTGCATTATATACCCTACCTAAGGGTTCTTGTCACCGTCCTCTCTGGGCTGCCCTACAAGTTAAGGGTTCCTTGCACAGATACGTTCCACCAAAAAAAAAAGCTCATTGGTTTATATTGCTGTACAGCTGTAATGAATATCGGCCTATTTGCGATTTTGGATCTTGGAATGTAATCTTTTGTGTATGAAGTTCGGTTACTTTTTTATTACAAACGATATTATTACTTTATATAAAAGAAGTTTAAATTCAGAAAGTAGTAAGTTAAAGAGGAAGACATTTAATTCACTCTATCATTCAATTGTTTGAGTTTACATTATAACGCAGTCTTATGATTTGAATCGTTGGGTCTATAAAGTGCACATTCATGGATTCTTGCAATAATTACATAATTAGAAATCATTTAACATTTTGATTGCTAACATGAATATTTCGTTGTTGATACTGTGTTCGATCGTTTACATATTTAGTAATAGTTGGATAACTACAAGACAGTTTTAAGTGGTTTACAACAAACAAGCGAGTGGGAAGGTATTAAATTGTACTTTTTTCGAATTGAGATGAAGAGCAGAAGAGTTATAAGTAGCCTCAATGCCAAGAACATGATGCAAGGACGCAAGATTTTTTCATAGAAAACAATTGACCAACTTGTGTGTAGGAGTATCATTGTGAGAAGATAAAGAAATAGAACAGTGAAAATTAGAATTATGAGTAGCAGAAATGTTCTTTTGGTAATCATGTAACTAAGAAATGCAGGATTCCTTATCCTTGAATTTAATACCAGACGTGCAAAATAAATAAATATAAGTATGCACACTGAGATAAAATGGTATGCGAAAATCGTTTCACACTCACAAATACGGATAAATTATAGGCTTTAAACTTTAAAACCAACTAACAGATTTAATTAAAGAATGATTTTGTAATTGTTTATGAAAACTAGTTGATGTGGTACGTAAGGTATATAACAACACGTGGGATTGGCTGCATATTTTTTAAAATGCTATTATGCTCGGCTGTATAAGGTATAATCTTCATTTATCTACAATGTGAATTCTCTATAAAAGAAAGATAAGGGCTTGAGTATTATAATATTAACGCAGTGGTGGTGGTGCTGTATGATAATAGGAAGAAAGTTTCAGATATGAATCTGAATTTTCATGCTTGAGAAATTTGACCTCGACTGTATATTCATCTTTTGGTGTTCATATTATTCTTTAATTATATTGTTTTCTAGGTTTGAACTAATATAATTATTAATTATACTACTTGACTTCGGATGCAGTTCCTTCAGAGCCCAGCAGCAACACTAATGAAGATGGGGGACCATCAGTGCAATCTGTCAAAGATTTTAGAAAGATGGGACAACCGGGGGTACCATAAGCCAACAAATGCGGTTCTCCTCTAACGTGGGATCCTTATTCTTCAATATGTTCCCTTACGTGAGATCACCACAAAGTGAATCACACATGTAGGAATAAATTTAGAAAATTAATTTATCGGGGGCATAATTAAGTAGTGATAATTAATATAAGTTCTCGTGGAATTCCAAAAACAGGACACGCATCATTATTTGTGGAGTCAAATCCATACACATTGTGTGCTTAGCGTACATTCTCACCCTTTGTTTTATTTTAACCATATCATAGGTCAATATTGTTATAGTGAACTAAGAAATAAATCATATATGTATAGGGATGGGAGGTAAAATTTATAAGAAGTACAAGAGAAGAGAGGGTTAATGGGCATTTTATCATTTTAAGAAAATAAAACTCGCTCTAAATTTAAAAACGGTGTGGTTTTCCTTTAAACATATAGACTTTTCTCATGTTTCTTCTTCTTCGCCGTGAGCTACCATAACCAACTCTGCAACTAATATTTTTTGTGCTATATCTGCCTACTGATTATTTTGATGAAAAGTGAGTGATAGAATTGGTTGTGGTGGTGAGTTGATTATTATTCGTCGTAATCCGATTCGACATCATGTCAAGCGACATAAATTTACTATTTAAGCAGAGCCCAAATTCTTATCGAGACTGCCTTTTTTTAACCATGCCACAAACCTGAGGGAGGGCACGTGCCCTCTCTGGCCCTTAATAAGATTCGCCCATGTGCACGTGCAACCATTGTTACATCTGTCAAATGCAACATCAAAACAATGTAGTAAACACGATAATTCGGACAAAAACAAGTTAAGACCCAATTCAAACCTTGTCAAACAACCTGCTTTTAGACAATGTACACGAACATAGTATTAGTTTCTGTACAGCGGATAATGGTTGGTTATGTGTCCTCAGAAATTGACCGCAAAAAAAAAAGCATTATGAAAGAACTTGAAGGCTCAAATATGTAGTAGTGTTAGTTGCTTTCTCAAAATACGTTAAAAGGGAAAGTAATGGAGAATTAAAGTAGGCCGTAAGCCACTTGCATGATTGGAATATAATTGCATGTGACAAATCCAATTATCATCGTTGCTGCTTTAGATTAGGGTCACAAGTCGATTTCCTATCGTGATAGTACAAGGGAAAGTAGAAGTTAGATGCCCTGCATGCCCATAAAAATTGCTTTTGGTTATACCTGCTCTTGAAGTTTACGTGCATGTGTACATAAGCTTAATATCACTGAAAACCTTTACAAATTACAATGCTTTGGAATGTACATACTCATTCTAGATTTCTAGTTAGTGATAGTAAGTTCAAGTATTATACTGTTAGGTGACTGTGACAGGTGGCAGAATTAGTTGGAATTAGTTGAGAATTGTGGGTTAGTTAGTGGGAAAGTTAGTAGAACTTCTATAAATAAGAAGCTTGTAAACAAAGGAGGACAGTTAATGAAATATTGTTGTTACCCTTTTCTGTTACTCTCTCTGCGCAAGAAGAAGACGTCGAGTAGGATCGTAACAATTGGTATCGAGCCAGTCGTTCCGCTCTCTCAATCCTTCTATGTTGCATGACGCGGCAAGCTTCGAGGAACTCCATGGAGTCCAGAGTCTCCAGCTTGGAAGAAAAATTCGAAGAATTCAAGAAGTCGCAAGAGGAATTCCGATCGAATCAAACGGATTTCAAGTCGACCCAGGAGTTAATGATGCTACAGCTGCAAGCAATCATGGCGCGATTGAATGGCGGGGCTGTGGGTGAATCGTCTGAGGCCACACACACCGATTCCCAGGTCCAAGAAAGGTTGCATCTGAACCCTAATCGTCAAGAAATGGGGCAGAATTTCAATCAATTCTCTCGTCCACCATTTTTGAAGATGGATTTTCCAAGATTCAATGAAACCGATGATCCAATGGAGTGGGTGTACAAGGCGGAGCACTATTTTGATTTCTTCGGTATCGAAGAGCCCAAGAAAGTCAAGATGGCATCCTTTCACATGGAGGGCGATGCACTTCAGTGGTTCCAATGGGCAAGGTGTTTGGAAAACTACCCAAACTGGAATGAATTCACACGGGTCTTATGCCAAGAATTCGGTCCTTCGGAGTTGGAAGATTTTGCAGAAAGTCTAGTTAATTTGAAACAAATAGGAACCTTGAGGGATTATGTGACGGAATTTCGACGGATGGCCAATCGGACAAGGGACATCAGTCCTGCACTGTTGAAATCGTGCTTTGTGGGAGGCTTAAAACCAGAGCTACGACACGATGTCAAGATATTGAGACCTCGAGATGTGTTGGAAGCTACTGCTTTTGCTCAGCAATTGGATGCCAAGATTGCAAATCTTAAGGTGAAAACTCTTTCTAAAACTCCTTTAGTTCAACCCAATTTTCGATACCCACTGCAATCTGTCAATTCTAATGCACCATCTGAGACTCGGATGAAACCTAGTAATATCAGAAGGATGACACCTGAGGAAGTCGATCATTGTCGAAGAAATGGTCTTTGTTTTCATTGTAAGAAGAAATATGTTAGGGGTCATACTTGTGAGAAGAAGCAATTGTTGTTAATTGATGTGCAAGATACTATATGTGATGAGAATGAAGAGTTAGAAACTGAGGAACCTGAAATAACTGCATGTGCATTATTTGGTACTCCTGCCCCCCCTTCCATTAATATTATGAAAGTATGTGGTTCGATCAAGAATTGTCCAGCCATTATACTAATTGATTTTGGTAGTTCCCATAACTTTGTGGATGTGGGATTGGTAAAAAGGCTACGAACACAACTGGATACTGAGCACTTGTTTAATGTGAAGATTACTGATTGAGGGAAGGTAGCTACTAAAGGCACTTTAGCTCAGGCTTCTATTAAGATTCAGGATTTCCAGTTCATTACAGATTTGTATGCTATTCTATTGGGAGGGTGCGACATTGTTTTGGGAATCCAATGGCTACGAACGCTTGGTCCTATTCTCTGGGACTTTGATAAGTTGTATATGCAATTTTCCAGGAACTCCAGAACATTTTGCATCACAAGTAATGCAAATGTTAATAGCAGTTTCGAAGATATCTCGGTTTTACAAATGCAGAAATTGTTACAACAAGAAACCATAGTGGGTGCAGTACTCTACCAATTGGAAATTGAACCCGTGTTTTTGCACCATATGGAATCGCATCCTGCAAACTCTATTTCTGAAAACCTCACCGATCAACAACAATGGGAGTTGAAGGAATTGTTGGGTAAGTTTGAAGGATTGTTCCTTACACCAAGTACATTCTCTCCTCATCGAAGTCAAGACCACCGAATTCCTTTGGTGGAGGGTAGTGTTCCTCCAAATAGCAGGCCCTATAGGTATGGTCCAGTGCAAAAAACTGAAATTGAGAAGTGTGTGAGGGAACTTTTGGAAGCTGGGTTCATAAGGGTAAGCAACAGCCCTTATTCTTTTCCTGTGATTCTAGTGCGAAAGAAAGAGGGAACGTGGATGATGTGCATGGATTATAGAGGGCTTAATAATATCACAGTCAAAGATAAGTTTCCTATTCCCCTTATTGATGAACTGCTTGATGAGTTATTTGGTGCAAAATTTTTCTCAAAGTTGGATTTACGGGCAGGTTATCACCAAATTAGAATGTATCCTCAAGATGTAGAAAAAACGGCCTTTAGAACACATGATGGCCATTATGAATTTTTGGTCATGTCGTTTGGTCTTACAAACGCACCAGCCACCTTCCAATGTCTCATGAATGACATATTTCGACCCTACCTACGGAAGTTCATCCTAGTATTCTTTGATGATATTTTGGTCTATAGCACCTCTTGGTCTTCACATTTGCAGCATTTAAGGGTGGTTCTCGAGACGCTGCAGCAACACTCTTTATTTGTGAAAATGTCAAAATGTGCATTTGGTAAAGATCAAGTTGAGTATTTGGGGCATATAGTGTCTAAGCATGGTGTATCTGCGGACCCCACGAAGTTGGAAGCAATAGCTCAATGGCCTACACCTACATCCGTCAAAGCACTAAGGGGATTCCTAGGATTGACAGGCTACTATCGAAAGTTCATACCTCAGTTTGGGAAAATAGTGAGCCCTCTCATTGCCCTTACGAAGAAAGATGGATTCAAATGGTCAAATAAGGCTACTGCAGCTTTTAACAACCTCAAACAAGCAATGCTTTCCCCCCAAGTTTTGGCTTTACCAGATTTTACCAAACCCTTTGTAATCGAAAGTGATGTATCAGGGTATGGTATTTGAGCTGTATTACAACAAGAAGAGAGACCAATAGCATTTACCAGTAAAGCTCTTTGTCCGAGGAACCAAGCTCTCTCAGCTTATGACAGAGAGATGTTAGCAATCATACATGCAGTTCAAAAATGGCAGTCATACTTGGTGGGCAATCATTTCATCATTCAAACTGATCACCACAGTTTGAAGTACTTTTTGGAAGGAATGGCTCATACCCCTTTCCAACAAAGATGGGTAACCAAGTTACTTGGGTTCGATTATGAAATACAATACAAGAAGGGTTGTGATAATCAAGCTGCAGATGCATTATCAAGGGTAACTCCTGAAGTTGTTAACTCGCAGTCCACGGGTTCTATCTGTGCTATTTCTTATCCCTACTCTTCTTGGTTGGATGAGTTAAGAAGGCATACTGAGAAGGACACTTGGATCATTGCTAAATCTCAGCAAGTCTTACAATCTCAGGGTATTGATGCTCCAATTGGCATGTTGCGATTTCACATTGATAGTGGTTTCTTAAGGTACAAGCATAGAATTGTTTTGAGTCCACTTAGTCCTTGGAGAGATAAGGTCTTTGCTGAGTTACATGCTAGTCCTGCAGCTGGCCATGAAGGATTTTTAAAAACTTACAAACGGGTTTCCAGAGCTTTCTATTGGGAGAGAATGAAGAATGACATCAAAAGTAAAGTGGCAAGCTGTGTGATTTGTCAGCAACATAAGTATGAGACCTTGGCACCTCCTGGTCTTTTGCAGCCATTACCAATTCCAGCTAAGGTATGGTCTGATATCTCAATGGATTTTATCACAAATCTTCCCCCTTGCAAAGGAAAAACGGTGATTTGGGTAGTGGTGGATAGACTATCGAAGTACGCACATTTCACTGCATTGAGTCATCCTTACACAGCTTCACTAGTGGCTCAGCTCTTTGTCGACAACATATTCAAGTTGCATGGGATGCCTCAGTCTATAGTGAGTGATCGAGACCCGGTGTTCATGAGCAAGTTTTGGAAGGAATTTTTCAAGCTGCAAGGGTCTGAGCTTTGTTTCAGTTCGGGGTATCACCCACAGACGGATGGGCAAATTGAGGTTCTTAATAGGTGCCTGGAAACCTACTTGAGATGTTTCTGCACTCTATAACCAAAGAAATGGGTGTTATGGCTGTCTTGGGTTGAGTGGAGTTACAACACTAACTTCCATTCGGCTATTAAAATGACACCATTTGAGGCAATGTACGGGTATGTTCCTCCTCTTGTACCTGCTTACGAGTCAGGCACAACAAATGTGGACTCAGTGGAACAATCATTGACGATGAGAGACAGCATCCTATCTTTACTTAAGAACAACTTGGCAGCAGCTTAAGAGCGAACGAAGGTTCAGGCGGATAAAAAGACAACTGAAAGGGTATTGGAGGTTGGAGATTGGGTTTATCTCCGATTGGTGCCTTACCAGCACAAATCGCTGGCTGCACATCCTTTTCACAAGCTGCAACCCCGTTTTTATGGGCCATTTCAGGTATTAGCCAAGGTGGGCAATGTCGCTTACAAGATCAAACTTCCAGATCATTCTAAGTTGCATCCAGTGTTTCATGTATCTTGCTTGAAGAAGCATTTGGGAGAAAATGTGCAGACCACAGTTGCCTTGCCTGTTATCACTGATACTGGTATACTACAAGATGTACCTATCGAGATTCTAGAACGGCGAATGGTGAAGCAGGGTAATACGGCAACAACTGAAGTTTTGGTTCAATGGCAAAACCGTTCGAGGTATGATGCAACTTGGGAAAATTATCACGAGTTGCAGATGAAGTTTCCAGACATAGTTCATCTTTGAGTTCTGTGTTGCAATTTTTTTTTCTGTTGTGCACTATCATTTACTCTCTGTATTAGGAGATGTTGTTTTGATTGAATTGTGAATTGTAAGATCAGTTTCAAGAGGGGGGTATTGTTAGGTGACTGTGACAGGTGGCAGAATTAGTTGGAATTAGTTGAGAATTGTGGGTTAGTTAGTGGGAAGGTTAGTAGAACTTCTATAAATAAGAAGCTTGTAAACAAAGGAGGACAGTTAATGAAATATTGTTGTTACCCTTTTCTGTTACTCTCTCTACGCAAGAAGATGACGTCGAGTAGGATCGTAACATACACACACACACACATATATATATATATATATATACACACACACACATGTTCTTGTGAAGTATTTTTGCCCTTCTTTTTCATATATTATTTAATTATACAGATAAATAAGAACTTTCTTCAGCATATATATTGTGCACATCTTTGCGTAAATGATGTTTTTTGCGCCTTGTATTTTACTAACGTATTTGATGTAGGATTACTAGCAGTGTAGCTCAGATTGACGAATTCCGGCATAAATAATGTTTTCGGAGTTTTTGCAGTTCATTTTTTGTCGAGGATATCTTTCCGTAAAGAACGAAACTCGTCGCTTTACTACGACCTAAGATGGATTTCAAGTGTTTGAGATCGTTTTTGTGGGTCAAAAACATATTTTAAATATTTTGTGTATTTTCATACTCTCCTGTTTTAATTCTTTTTGTTGTTATAAGGTTGTGTCACTATTTAAACAACTTTTATGGTTATATTTCATTTATCCTTTCATTCTATTCTTAAAAAACAAGAGTTTGTCTCAATTCTTTACTATTCTATACTTGAGTATAACAGTTTAGTGACATTCATTTTATTTGTAAGTGAGAGGTCATATGTTGATTCTTACCAAAAACGGATTTGAACCACATTATTATGACTGACCCATTGTGAGGCTTAACCCGCTCTCACATCTCCCCTTTAGTGTAGAAATATATCGTTTGTTCAAAAAAAAAAAAAAGTAATCATTTGTGATCCCTCAATCGATAACTTCCGCTCACTATCCCTACTGAAAGTGGTTTCTGAAACATGATGGTTAAAACATAGACCTTCAAAATTTTGCCCAAATTACTATAAAAAAATAGAATGGCTAAAATGATTATCTATTAAATTTCAATTGTTGAACCGATCAAAATTTAGTTTTCACGACATATCATTCTAATATCAATCTTAAAAATGATTATTTTATCAATTAAGATTTGGAAAAAGAAAAAAAGAATTACTTTTTTTTTTGTTCAGAAACAATTGAAAATGAAAAAGAGAAAAATTAGGTAAGCATACAATTTGCTAGAACCCCTTTTACCACGTCACTAAAAACATGGCCTACCTGTTTGAAGACAGAAGCAGAATAATTTCACTCCCTCAACTACTTCCACCGTGGCCTGCCTGCCTTGGTTGCTTGCTTTTATCTTATCTCCCTCTAAAACTCTCAACACACAACAAAACTCTCAACGACTTGGTCATTCAGTTCTCTCTTCACTGTTGTCCAAATCACCTCCATCTTCTTCATTGGCTCCATCAACAACAAAAAACAACCTTAAGTTCACCACTTATCTTTGTGTGTGGATTCGAATTCCCTGTTCTATAAAATCTAGACTTGGACTTGTCCATGTTTAAGTTTTAACCCTCAAAAGCGACAAGTTTTCTTGGTTTTTTCTGATCCCAACTTCTTCAGTAGTCTGAGTATTTTCTGGCTTTGGCTTTTCTTTAAATTCAAGTTAATCTTAAGGGAAAATGGTAGTTGAGCTGTATTCAGATAACCCTAGCAGCATGGGCGTCATGAGTCCAAGGATTTCATTCTCCTATGATCTCTGCCAATCTGATGTTGCATCTATGGAACAGCAAACCCACCCTCTCAGATCCAATTCTTCATCCTCAAGAAGTATGAACTCGAGCATGGAGTTTGACTTCTGCGTCCGCGAGAGCTTCGAGCAGGAGTCCTCCTCCGCGGAAGAACTTTTCTCCGATGGGAAAATGATCCCGACTGAGATCAAGAAAAAGTCTTCCCATCAGCCAAAGCAGTTGGACCAAATCATGCCTCCATTGCCAACAGCACCGGCTACTAACCAACGTGACACAAAAATAACTACGGCGAAAGAGAGCAAGAACACGACGAGTAGTAGTAGTGAAGGTGATGAGAAGCAGAACTCAAAGTCTTTCTGGAGTTTCAAGAGGAGTAGTAGCTGTGGAAGTGGATATGGCAGAACCTTATGTCCTTTGCCGCTTTTGTCAAGAAGCAATTCAACCGGTTCTTCATCTTCATCAAGTGTGAAGCGATCGCTGTTTTCAAAAGAGGGTCAGAATCAGAAGCAGAATTCCTATAAATCTGCATCCAAAAAGCCCTCCTCCTCCTCCTCACAATATTCTTCTGCTTCAATGAGTAATTACCAAAAGCCTCCATTGAAAAAGGGTCAATATGGATCATATGGGGGCAATGCTGCTCCAGTTAGTCCTGTCCTAAATGTTCCTGCAGCTAATATGTTGGGTTTTGGATCAATCTTTTCCAATGGGAAGGATAAGACCAAGAAGAAATGATGATATGCTTATGGGATTAAGTGATTAACTTTTTTTTTATTGTCTAATTTAGTTTCTTGGTATTTTTTTTATGTGATTTGTAAATTTATTTGGACATTATCTGTACGCGAAATAGTAAAGGGGTTTTGAAGGGTGAAGACAGAGATAAAGAGGTGCATGAAGAGAGGGGACATACCACAAGGCATCTGCATAATTCAAGCCACATGCTTGGAGTGCTAAAAGACAAGGTAACCATAGTTTTTTTAGGTTATTCCACATGCTCTTTTCCTTTGTTCTTGCATTATTTGGTCTTCGTTCACACATATAGATTTATGTGTATTGTTTGTATTTTTAATTTTTCTCTGAACCTGTATTAGTGAAAAGTTAGAATTCAGAGAGGTCTGATCTATGTATTTGAGGAGTCTTTGACATTTTCTTTGAACTTGGGTTTGGTGTTTCATTATTTTAGCTTGTTCATTTTTATTTTAATGAATTTTACATTTGTGTGTACTATTGAGAGTATCAATTTCACATCAGATAAAAAATGGACCTAGTATATACTTATAAGTAATTTGGCTACTCTCTATATTGCGAGTTGGTTTTATAGTAGAACTTCAACTTTTTATGGTGCTAGAGTAAGTTGTTTCACGTGCGAAGCACAACAATCACATGTGCTTCATGTTATCCAATTTGTGTTATCCATGTGCTATGCTTGAAAATTCACCACACGTGAAGGGGCTTGTTGAGTGTATCAATTTCACATCAGAGAAAGAATGGATCTTGCATATGCCTATAAGTAATTAGACTACTTTCCATATAGCCAGTTGATTTTAGGATGGAACCTCGACTTTTTCCGTGTACATACAAGATGCATTATATGAATTGGGTTCTCATTAGTTTGTGCAATAATTAGTCCAAGTTATCGTGAACATAAATCATGATAAGTCTGAGATAATCGGATAACTTTTTTGATCAATTTGTTACAATATATAAAGGAAGATTTCATCACAAAATCAATTGACAATAGAAGAGTATAACTTTTAATAAACTCATGCAAGGTTTCTTATTGGTTTTTTAGTAAAACACTTGCACATGCTATGCATTGGAATAAAGCACCTATTGCAGATGAAGAGAGAGTGATGAAAAGATTGCGAAGAGATTTTTTATTTTCAAACTAAAGTAAATTTTGGTTGGGGGCTTATTTGTTCGAATGCATGACCAAGCTCGTTTATTGTTGGATTACTGTAAAACGAGGGAATAAAGCCTTTGTATTCTTCGAATCTGATGAGTAAGTGAGAACTAGGCCCAAAATATCTTGAAGGAGGAATGAGCCTTATGAATACACTGCTATTCTTCCAGCTGCTCGTATTTGGCTTCCTGGAGTGCTTTCAATAGCTCTGGAAATGGTTGAAGATGAATGGTGAAAAATTCTTAGCATGAGAGTTTGAGGAGTGGTAGCTAAAGATCCACAAGTTTAGAACATGAGATAAATGACGTTCGGTTAGGCTTGATTATGAGATAAGGCTTTGTAAGATATTTTGGTTGCGGTTTCGTTGTTGATCATGGTGATGGAAGGGCTTTAAATGTAGAAGATTTGTGGTGAGCATTATCAACGCAAAAAATTGGGAGGTCAACAAAAATCAATGTGGTCAATTTTTGGTGGGTTTGAGATGTAAAGCTAGATTATGGACAAAGGAACTTGAGCGGTTCACTCTAAAATTGGGCTACACAACTGTAGCGATATGCTATACATTCGATGTGGATTACAAGAGCACTTTACAACAACGCTATGTAATTTTTTTTCTCATGGATTCAACTGCTTATAAGGGGTACTCAACCCTATTATATAGGTCATGAGTGAGTTCCAAAAGTCTTGGATCCTTCATTCTATCATCGTCTCATCGTTTAATGCGTCGAATACGTAAGCACGACCTATAAGCTGCTTTTTCATTATCCATTTGATAAGCGGAGAGGAAGTGATATTTGCTCAAGACTATTTGCATGGTTTCTTGAGTCAACATGTACTGAGCGCAATTCTCATCCATGACTGGTTGGATAGCATTTTAGCTCATCCATGAGGTCAACAAAAATTTACGTCTCTTCATAAACTTCTTTACTATCAATGGCCAATGCAGGGCCTAGAGTTAACGTATGGGCATGCCTGTCCTTCAAACTCCGTGCCAGAAAGTTATCAGGCTCGCCAACTGTCTTAAGTGGTTGGAAAATACTTTAGTTTATACTCTCGTCTCTACTTATCAATAGACAATCTAAGGTCAAGAGCAGTCGTTCGATATTAGTAGTTTTCTTCGTTGCTGCAGTAGTGCTCTGTCTGCTAAATTCCTTGGGCTGACTTGTAGGCCCAAAGGTCTTGATCTTCTCATTCTTTAGTGGGCTCTCTTCAGGCTCATCTATTGGGTCTAACAACAGCCATATATTATATTAATGGGTCTTGAAGGTCATCGCACTAAAAGGTCACCCAAGTCATTGTCAAAGTATTTCTTCTTAGGCATGAAGTTGTCACGGTCGGTCGATCCTTAAGAAACTATAGAGTTGGGTTGTTATTGTTGTTTTTTGCAAGTGTACAACGCTCTTTTTTCTTTTCTTTTCTTCTGTTGAATGGTGGGCGAGAGAAATAGGAATGGGAAGAGATTAGCGGCACGAATAAAAGATAAACAAACAGGCAGAGAAGAAGAAAATAAGAGAGAAGAAAGGGGCAAGGGGAGGCAGGGAGGCGGAGAGAACATACACAAGAGAAATGTGTTAGGGTAGGGTTGGTATTAGGCTTGTCAGTTGGGCTATTTGTGGGTATTTAACTTGTTTGATACTTCATAAGTTGTTATTACTCGCAATCAATCCAATTTTAGCTGCTATGTATTTTGACACGAGAAATGTTAAGTGAGACTTTTCATAGATCTTTTGTTATGTTATTTTTTTAGTATTATTAAGAAGACTTTTTTAAAAGTGGGACTCTTTATAAATCCTCTAACCCTCATATTTTTGGCAGAATTTTCGTGCTAACATTATAAAATATTATATCATAAACATAAAACGGTGAAGAGTGCATGAAAAGTTCAAGTTTGAAAAAACCTCCTTAATATTTCTCATGTTTTGTCATATTAATACGAAAATTATACTAAAAAGATGAGGTGCCGGATAGTTTAGAGTTGACAGAGCGGGTGAGTCTCCCTACCTCCTAGCATTTGACATTATCGGCGGCGAGTAAACATTTGCACAGAGAGTATCGATTTTTTTAAAAAGTTGAAAACACGGGTGCGAGATAGCAGACAGACGTAGACCCAACGAAATCTCCATTACTCTATTTCCAATTTTGTCCCTATTTTATTCCCCCAAAGCCCCAAACAATACCATTATTTTATTACAACCCCAAAAACTTAACAATATTTTACTTTTCGCGCTCTCTGTTATGTTGACCACCGGTGCACTCTACAGTGCGCTTGGGGTGTACACTGTACACTGTTGTCGTCCTTCTCTTATCCTACGCGCTCTCTGTTATGCTTACTTTTCTCGGTCCATTGCATGCGAAAAAGGACATATTTCATCAGACGTCGTCGTTTTACGGTGATAGGTTGCTTTCGTTGCTCTGCACTTGCAGGAGAAAGAGAGAGAGACAGTTGTTGCTGTGCTTCTGTTTTGTTCTTTAGTCGCTCGAAGGAGTGTAATTATTGTACGGACGGCGGGTTTTCTGTGTTTTTCTTGTATGTTTTTGGGTATTTTCAGAAACAAAAATTGGGTTTGGAGGAAATGTGAGTCCTTTTTGGTGAAATGGGGTTTTTTGGTAGATTTATTTGAGGTTTTGGCTGCAAAAGGTGTCAACTTTTTGGGTGGAAGGTGAGGTTTTTGGGTTTTGAAAGAAAAGAGCTTTGAAGTTTTTCATCGGTGGTGGGGAAGAAAAATGAATGATTCTACAGGTAAAACGGCGTCGTCTTTGGCGATAGCAGAGAAGAAGACGCATAGGCCGGGTGGTTGCGTCGGCATTTTCTTCCAGCTCTTCGACTGGAACCGCAGGTTCGCCAAGAAAAAGCTCTTCTCCAAGAAATTGCTTCCTCCATGTTAGTCTTTTTCCATCGCGTAAAGCTACATTTCTCTTCTTTATTTCCTATTTAATTAAAAGAAAAACGAAATTTAAAAAGTTCGACAACATTTTTGTGTTTTAATTTGATGTATCAGCTCGAGCAAACAAAGTTTCCAAGAAGTTTAGAGATGAGAAAATGCCAGTTTCGAAGCTTCATTTGGTATGCATCTTATTGCTTCTAAATTTTAGATTATTTCTTTGTTTTGATGGTTTTAATTCTCTTTCTTTTGTTGGGCATGCTGGGTATGTGTGTTTGAATGACAGATTGCTGATGAAAACCGTGGGGGTTTCCCAAATGTGAAGAAAAATGTGAATCGTAGCGTTGATTTTGAGCACAAGCATGAATTGCGAGCTCCAAGTTTGGTTGCTAGGCTTATGGGACTTGAATCCATGCCCGCCACACGCGAGAAGCCCAAGAAAGCTTCCTTTGCTGATGTTAGGGGCAGCGGAGAGAAGACATTTGTGAATAACCATAGTGGTAATGATAGAGGTGGATTGAATTTGGAGATGGAAAATGCAAAGCCTGAATCGAGGCCTCAGAAGCTGCAGAAAATGGGACCGTATGAGAAGAGGGCAGTGACTAGGTTTGGAGCCGAGGCACTTCAAATTAAGAGTGTTTTGTCGCACTCGAGAAAGCATCACCCAAAGCTTGCTTCTCCAGTGAAGAGTTTGAGGATTTCCTCAGGGAAGAATTCTTCGCGAACTTATCGGTTGATTGATGCCGCTACTAGAATTTTGGAACCTGGACTTCAGTCTACGAATAGAGCAAAATGTGCTCTCACTTACTCGCGTTCTATTCATTATCCTCCAGTGAATGAGGTTGTGGAAGATGGAACAGCAGTTCAATCACTGGGAATTTCTAATCAAGCATGTTATAATGGTGGTGCAGTCAACTCTATGATGGGCCAAACTTCTTGCAAAAGTTGTGGTAATTTAGTAGATGTGGATGTAACATCAAATGTGGAGGAACAACAACCTGTGTTCCCATCCTTTGCTTCAAACTTAGTCAATAGCTCTTCGCTGGTAGCAGAACAAAGGCCAAAGTCATCCGTATCCTCCTTTGGGCAAGAAAATGACGCAATTTTTCAGGGAACTAGGAACCAACCTGTATCAGTTCGTGGTCAAATGAAAATACTATCCATTGGTGAACCTGTCACAGAAGGGAAGTCTCTGCCACCAGAAGGTCTAGCTTCATGGCAGTCGTCGTCAAGTCAACCATGCAAGCCTCAAAATGGAGAAGCATCTTCTATTACCTCAAAGAATAGGTCTCAGATGCAGCATCGAATGTCACTAGGAAGAGAAAGGACTCCACCCAGATCCAAACTAAATAGTCTTGATGGCAGAAGAGCCCCATCCGCTGCAAATGCTGTTAGAGGGACCAAAGACTTTGTTGCCTTGAACCGGAATCTGAGTGGTCGTGCCCAACCAAGGGTGCCTACCAAAGTGAACGATTCTAAGTTAGACACAGAGAGGAAAACTTTTCCTGGAAAAGATGACTACCCATCACAGCTAAGGACAACAATACGGAAAAGGAGGATGATCAATGGTAGTGGCCAAGTTGAAAGTAGTGGTTTTGTTAGTTCAACTTCCACAAGACATGAGAATTATCAGTTTGATAAGTCAACTGGAAAAGGATTAGGAAATGGTGCTCATTTGATGGACCACACTTCTGCTAGGAATAAATTAGCCGGTCGGAGAGAAGGTAACAAAGCAAATGGAGATAAGGACACTGATGTTATTTCATTCACATTTAATTCCCCTATCAGGAACAAGACTGGAAACCCTACAGGAATGCAAGGTACAAGCATAGACAATTGCATAAAGTCACCTCCCCAGGAACCATTGCCATTGAGTGGAGATGATATTGGTGCCCTTCTGGAACAAAAACTGAGGGAGCTTGCTTTTCAAGAAGATGATGACATGGCAACAGGTGCTTCATCCAAGAGGTCCACTGCTATGATTCTCCAAGAGCTAATATCTGCCTTGTCTGCAGATCGTTCTCTTTCTCACGATGGACACATGGCCAATACAGATATAGCATCACCTGTAAGTCTCTTTGTTTATTCAACTGTGTTTATCGACTTGGCATTACCTATACCGTTTATACCTAGAAAAAAAAATGCTGGAAGTGTAACTATTTGAGTTTGGGAACCAGTTACAATATATTTGACTACTTTGAGAGAACAATGTTTCTAAATTTCGTGGCTTTTGTATTTGGTAACTGGTTTGGCGGCTTGTTTATCATGTTACGATTCTAGTATTTGTCTAATATGATGCATTTTTAGAATTGCATTTTAAATGTATGATTACAATTCTTAATATAACTGATGTATGACTTATATAACTGTCTATCAGAGTTGGCCATTACATGCAAGATCTCCCATGGATAATAGTTGGGTGCTTTTCATGGTGGAAAGCGTTTGTATATTTTAGTCATCTTAGGTTGCAGCACTGTTTAATCCCTTATACATGTCCCATGCATCATGAAATACTTTTGAGTTTGATTTCCTGGATGCTATATTATAGATATGGAAAGTATTGCTTAATAAGTAGCGGTGACCTACATCAGATAAGCTTAGATATTCATATTCTCGTATAAATTGAAGTTTCTACACAGCTGGCACACCTGCTATTGAGATTGGATGTCATGTAATCATAAATGGATGGTACATGGGTTCCAAAACTAAAGTCCCAATTTTTTTGTTTTTCTTTTAATTTAAGAACTTATTCATGTTTTATATAGTTGGTGGTTGCTTTTTTGTATATATTATGGACACAAACAGAAAAATTCCTGAACTGGGATGACTACAATGGATACATCATTGTTTCCTGATGGATTTCATTAGACTTTCTGGAGCTTTAGTGCTTCCACCAGGCTAGTTTGGGTTATAAGAATGTGTCAGGAATTTGAAGTAGAATGGCAACTCTTTCTTAGTTATGAGGAGTTTGCCTGTGGATTCTGCTTATCAAATCACAGGCCTTTGGGCATGCATACTCCAGTCTGGCAACAGTAGTTACTATGGCATCTACATGCTATGGAGCTTGTCCATGTATTTTACTTGTAATTTAGATGATGAGTGGAATGAAGAAGAATTCAGGTCTTGGGAATTTGTGCTATTGCATTGAGATCGGGTCCTAGATTTGGAAAGCTATTTCAACAGAGCATGCTGCTTGAACCATTGATTTACTTTCCGCACCCTTTGCTTGTAAATACCATCCACAAGGATTTCATATTGCATTGATGAACCAGGGGCAACTCCTTGGTTATATTCACAAAAGTTACTCTCTTGGTACCTATAAGTTCTAACCAAGAGAAAAAAGTTATCAACTTCAAAGGAATTGCATTCATGAGTTCGTTGCTGGTAGGATGTTTGCTGCCATCTCTTGTGTATGTATTAGGGAAAATTATATGAAGGAGATGCGAAACCAATAGGGAGAAAAAGGGGAGAAAAGGAAGAAAGAGAGGTCAGGAAGAAGAACAAGGGGTTAGCTAGGATTTAACATTAGTATATTAGATGATGCAAATTCTCAGTAGTACTCTAGTTAACATCTTTTTTTTTTTTGAAGAGAACTCTAGTTAACATCTCTAATCAATAATTTGCTGTATGCTTCTTAATTTGCTATTTGCTTCTCCTGCAACTTTTACTGCTTAAGTTTCTGCAGAACTATCGTAGTTAATGCTCGATAGCCTTTGCCATGCAAAATTAGTTGTTTATATAGTCCTTTAATTTAATCCTCACCGTTAACTTGAGAAAGTAGGAATTATTGTCAATCTCTGTTAATGTGCCTGCATTGTGCGCAACTTCAGATTTTTCTTCTGTTTGATAAAAAGGTGATTCGGTACACATTTCTTGACTCATTTAGCTTCTGTTGGTCCTCCTCAGGCTCGTGGAATGACAGATAGATCAGTTGGAATCTTTCATGATGGTCATCATTTGAGCCCTGGGTCTGTTCTTGAGGCTTCATTTTCTTCTAGTAGTCTGGATGACAGCTCAGGTAGAGTACTTGAGTAATAGTAGAAACTGCTACGCAAAGCAGATACATAATTTCCTTTTCTAAGCTGGAGGTGGTAGAGTACTCGGCTAACCCCCTAAAGCTAATTGTGATTTTGTTTTCTTTCGTATCGGTAAGATCCTCTGAATGTGATTCTTGTCTTTGTATTGCTTCTGATACAGGGAATAGGTCCGTCTACCCTTACTCAACGGATTACTCTGACGATCAGTTGCAATTGGGTCATGATACTGATAGTGTAGACTCTGCCACTTCAGTGGACAAAAATAAGACTGGCGGTAAGATAATAACTGCTCTTTTCAATAATGTATCGAGGATATTGCATAGCATCGATGCTGGTGGGGAAAGATTGAGTGGAGGCAAGCTCACCCATGCAAATGAAGTTATATTGAATGCTGAACTATTGTTTGGAGATGTGACTCTGCACAATAAGGGGAACATAATGGAAGGTCTTTTCATCAGTCCCTTGCTTCTTGATCTGGAAACTATTGCCGACACCATGATAACAAAATTCTGTGTGTTCAGTAGTTTTGGGGACATCAAAGAACTTGGTGAATTCCTTTTTGACTTTGTCATAGAGTACTTAGACTCAAAATATGGCCGGTGCTGCAATTCCGGATTCAGATTTTGGGAAAAACTCCCCGTAGGCATGAACCAGAAGTTGATGATGCAAGAGGTTCGGGAGGAGATTCAGAAGTGGACGGATTTGGCTGGAATGATTCCTGATGAGTTGATAGAATGGGATATGAGTCATTCCCTGGGTAAGTGGACAGATTTTAATACCGAAGCTTTTGAGATCGGTTCTGAAATTGACGGAGACATTCTTCAAAGTTTGGTTAATGAAGTTGTGATCGACTTCTGTGAGTGCCAGCTGCTGGGTTCCTTTTGAAATTCATGTAAACTCTAGCTACCATTTTTTGAGTTCGTATGGTCTTTGATCAGCCATGTCACATGTTAAATTCTGTCTGTTAAACCAAGCAAATGTATTCTTTTGTACAAATCAATGGAAGGCTTAGTTCAATTTTAAGATCAGTTACCAGGATATGCAAGAAGATTTCACAGTATTTTTTTTTCCCGCTTTGAGAGTGTCAAAGTAAAATTGAGTTGTATAAAAGTTAAGCAACCTTTTGCACTCCAACTGAGGATATGCGCAACTGGTGGGTTCTCCCGGTAGTGCCCTTCTCTTCAACGGTTCAACCTATTGCATCTCGGGTTCGAACTCTCTCCCCTCACCTCAATATAGATTAGGCCATCTCCAACCGAAGGGTCCAGAGGGCCGAAAATGGCCTGAAAACCGCCTCCAACCGAGGGCTAGGTCAGAGGGCTCTGGAATCTGATAGGGCCCCAAGGAATCCCAAGCCAAAGGGCTAGAGGGCTGGCCACTTCCGGCCAGCCAGCCCCTGGTTGGCCAGGAAATTTTTTTTTTTTGTTTGATTTCCTATTGGTTATAACCGACATGAATAATTTATATTTTTTCAATAGTGTCGATTATAACTGATACTAATATTGATTCAAGTATAACGGCTGACTGGAATATTTTTATTAATTACTATTAGTGTCGGTTATAACCGACACAAATAGTAATTTGAATTACAATAGTGTCTGTTATAACCGACACTAATAGTTTGAAAAAAATTGAATATAATGGCTAGCTGACTGCAGCTAACCGTTGTATTCCCTTTTTCTTTTTTCTTTTTTTTTTAATTTAAACCTTATTTCTTCTATAAATATTGTGAAGCTCTTTCAATTCTTCACTTCATTTGCAATATTTCCTTCAATGGCGGATGATGTTGATTATGGATATTAAATTTAAGTTGTTGTAGTTTTTAAATTTAAGTTAGTTTTGTTTTTAAATTTAATTTGTAGTTTTTAAATTTAATTTGTCGTTTTTAAATATATGTTGTAGTTTTTAAATATAAGTTGTAGTTTTTAAATTTAAGTTGTTGTAGTTTTTAAATTTAAATAATAAAGTATGTTTGGCCTAATGGCCCTTTTGTAACATCCCACATCGCCCAGGGGAGTGATCCTTAAATGTATATTCTCATCCCTACCTAGCACGAGACCTTTTGGGAGCTCACTCTGGCTTCGGGTTCCGTAGGAACTCCGAAGTTAAGCGAGAAGGGGGCTAGAGCACTCCCATGATGGGTGACCCACTAGGAAGTTGCTCGTGAGTTCCCAGAAACAAAACCGTGAGGGCATGGTCAGAGCCCAAAGCGGATAATATCGTGCTACGGTGGTGAAGCGGGCCCGGAAAGTGATCCGTCCCGGGCCGGGATGTGACAATTGGTATCAGAGTCAATCCCTGGGCAGAAGTGTACCGATGAGAACGTCGAGCCCCTAAGGGGGATGGATTGTAACATCTCACATCGCCCAGGGGAGTGATCCTTAAATGTATATTCTCATCCCTACCTAGCACAAGGCTTTTTGGGAGCTTACTGGTTTCGGGTTCCATAGGAACTCCGAAATTAAGCGAGAAGGGGGCTAGAGCACTCCCATGATGGGTGACCCACTGGGAAGTTGCTCGTGAGTTCCCAGAAACAAAACCGTGAGGGCGTGGTTGGGGCCCAAAGTGGACAATATCATGCTATGGTGGTGGAGCGGACCTGGGAAGTGATCCGCCCCGGGCCGGGTTGGAGACAGTTTTTTGTGACAGGGCCAAAACAAGCCCTCTGGCCCTTTGGCCCTCGGTTGGAGACGGAAACAAATATGGCCATGTACTGTTCATTAAAATATTAATATCTTGAAGAATCTTGAAGGGCCAGAAGGCTCAAATGAACCCTCTGGCCAGCCATCGGTTGGAGATGGCCTTAGTGCAATATATCGTTTGTGATTGGCTAAATACAAGAAGAGAAGATGTTTTCATACCCACGTTTTCTCACTCTTTTTCTTTTGCTTTTCTTAACCTTCGGATGATAAATATTAAAAGAGAATTAAGGGAAGAAAAATACATCCAGAAGTCGAAACAATCCATCAAACTATATCATTTACTAGTTACATTCCGAAACAAATAAAAAAAAAGAATTTTAAGTGGTAATCAAATTCCCAGGTCATAAAACCTCAAGCAAAATATTCAGCAATGAAAGAATGAATCGAGACAAAAAAACCCAAAAAGCACCAAACTTTCAGAACTGTCTGTAGGCCAAAACAGTCTTTGGCATTGCTCTGCCATTGCCATTGGCCTTCCTTCCGCCCCTGTTTTCGCCGCTAATAGCATTAGCGGCGGCGGACGACAACCCCTTCAACTCCTCCATACTCGCGTAGCTCTTCCTCGCCATGACCCCTCCGCCATTGTTGTACCTCTTCTCCCCCGCGCTCGCCGACTTACTCCCTCTCGAATTCGACAAAACCCCGTTCGCCGCTTTCGCCGAACTCTTCGCCGGGGGGGTCATCTCCTGCAACGGCGGAAGCCTCGACGGCGGCTTGCGGTTCTCTTTTCGCAACACGGCTGAGAAGTCGGGCACCGATTGAGCGAGAACGGAAGACCCTTTTCGCGAATTGGTCAGATGGGTCTGAAATTTGACTTGTTTCTTCGATGGGGTCGATTTCGATTCGGGTTCTTCGAGCTCCTCTGGGCTCATGTACTTCCTCTTTAGCCACGATTCTCTGAGTTCAGCATAGGCTCTGTATCTGGGTCCTCTCTCCATGGCGTAGCTTTCGGTGGCGAACCTCAGGGGGACTGGATGTTGATCTGGGGTAGGGTTCTGGGAGAGAATGAGAGAGACTGGGTCGATGGCTTGGAAGAGAGATTGAAAAGCTGGGTTTTGTTGCAGAGAGCCGTTAGTCTCTGCCATTGTTGAAGAATTTGAGGTCCCAGCTAAGTTTTGTTTTCTTCTCTCTCTCTAGAAGCTCAATCTTTCTCTCTCTAGAAGCTCAATCAGTGTACAGAGAAAAAAATTTGGAGTTTTTTGGGTGATTTAATAATGGTATTTGTAGTTTGTGATTGGGGTTTTACTTTGCAATGAAAAATTTTGGATTTGCAACGGTCGATAAATGGAAAGAGAAACGACGGTGACCATGTTCCCTTTTGGTTACTCTTTTTCTTGCTTCCTAACGTTGTGATTTTGAATCGCTTTGGGATACCCTATCGACGGTCTGATTTGACTGATGTTTCCGTGATGGTTTTTCCAGAGCCGTTGATATTTTATTTTTGGTCATAGATAGCCGTAAGATGATATGACTTTCCAAAAAAGTATTCTCTTTTTTTGCAGTGGGGAAAGACTTTTAAGATCTTTATTGACAACCCTGAGATTTTGTAAGGTTTCCAGTTGGGTGGCCTGTCATGCCTCCATTTGTCAAATATTGTAAACAATGGAAAGGGATCCTCTTCGGATCCCTTCCTGTTAATCCATCAAGTCCGAAGATCCAGACTATTGCAATTTGATTTAATGGTTAAAGTTATTATAACTTTTAAAATAGGTCTCTGTTTGTAGCCGTTGAATCAAATTTCAATGGTTCGGATTCTCAGACTTGGTGGATTAGAATGAAAGGATTCGGAGATGGTCCCTTATTTACAATGAGATAACCGTAGTGTGAATGTGTGATATTCACAGGGCTAAGTATATTTTAATCTACAAGTTTGTGTTGATTTTCAAAATGGATTATGAGGTTTTAATTTTTTGATGTTTTAAAATTTTATCAATTTATAGTTTCTGTCTCTTTAACGCCAATCTTCCATTGAATTGATGAGTTTTTTATTTTTATTTTTTACTTGAGAACAAAAAAACTGATGAATTGTTTAGTTAATGTAGTGCAAATAGAACTTATATGTCAGCTCAAATTTGAATGTCACCCTCACCATGTCATTTATTTAATGAATATTCAAATGATTTATTAGGACAAAAAATGTAAAAGTTAACGCAATTTAAACCTCATGATGCAATGTGAGAAAATTGAAATTTCATGACGCATTTTGAAATCCACCACAAACCTAGAGGCTGTGAAATTAACAAAATTGAAACCTCTCTCAGCTGCAACGTAGGAAATCCTCGCTACTGATTGCTCCATGCCTGAAATTAACAAAATCACCATATCTGAGTTTATTTATAGTGTCGTCTGTGCCGTCGCAAGAACTCCACTTTTTAACACTATCCTTCCTAGAACGGTGGCAGCAGAGGAACCGGAAATTAATTAACGGAAGGCTGCTAATAGTTCAAGTGTTGATTCCAGTTATGCCATGCCAGCATACTTAACAGAGCTAATGATAACCTTGACGAAGGAGGGGGCAAAATCGAACTCAAAACATCGGTCAAGAAGGCAAGATGAGTCACTTTTAACTATCGATACACAGCGTATAATCTAAGGTGCCATGGCATTAATATTATGCAGATTACAAACCTGTTTCAGAAGAAATAGGTCACAGACAAAAGGATTTGTGCAAATTACACTTTGTGATATTTGTATTTCTGCCTCAAATTGAAACTAGTGATGCTCTGGTCAAATCCATTGAGCACCAGGGTCCTTACAGCTTCAACCCCTTGATCCAGTGCTGCATCAATCTGTCCACATATATATAGCAGACATTGGTCAGAGTTGATATTGCAGGTTCAAATTCACACCAATTGAAGTGAACAGACACTGGAAATTGCAGATGCATGAACATTTGAGTGTGCATGGCGAGCGTGCATGCAAGCAAATATTTTCGGACCAATTAAGTGATCAATGAATTTCCTTAATACCATGTGTCAGAACTATTTAGAAACGATGATATACCTGATGTCTCTCGACTGTACTGAATCTCTGTAGAAGATAGGCTTTCATGTCCATAGTTCCGGGTGGATTTCCAATACCTGACAACATAATTCATACTCCTTTTTTATCTTCCAATTAGGGGAAGTATAGACCCTTTTAGGTTGAGACACCTAACCATTGCTTGAAAATAGTACTGAAGAAACAAACCTATACACAGCCGAGGAAACTCGCGGCAACCGTCCAGATGGCCCATTACACTTCTTACACTGTAACAAGGAGAAATCAATGATAAACAAATTGTAATATGAGAGGAGCGAGATTCAGCAGACGCATTATTCATCAGTTTCGTATTGCCTGATATGGAGTTACGTGGATCAGCATTTCTGAAAGAATGTGTGACAAGACAATTAAGTTACAGCTGTTTATAATTATATTCTTTCGTACCTGCCTTCCGTATGCTTTCAACCGGAGAGCAGAAAAAATAAAAGAGAAAAAGAGGAAGAAACAAAAGAATAAAACGTTATTTTGGTTAGGGGCCGAGTTGGGTTAAATCTTTTCCTTTCTTCATGGCCAAACATTGGGTAAATAAAAATCGGGAAATGGCCGATAAAAGAGTAGTGGTTCAATAAGGACAGGAAAATATGCAAGGACAGTTGTGTTTGAAACGGAGAATAACAAGCTAGAAACGAGTTTGACTTTCAAATGATCCAGGCTAAGCACAATTTTTCTGAGACTCGGATAAAATGTTACTGTTGTCACTTCCAATATTATCCAATAACCTCTAGTCTATAACTTCACCTAACCACAAATTCACATAGAACCCAGTAGCACACATATCAACAACTTTGAATGCAACCCGACTCTTCCATTTTACTACAAGATTCTGAGAAGAGAAATTAAAATTCATTTGGACTTTTTAAAGCTCTGACTGAATGGAAAAGGGAAAGATTTGTTTTGAGAAGATTTCAAACAAACAAGCCCAGAAAGACTATGTATAGTCTTTGCTTATTTCGATACTAAACCATTCGAGCCAGACTAGCTTTTTTCTTTTTCTAAGCATATCAAGGAAAAGTGATGCATAGTTGTAAACGAAAACAAAGAGATGCATGGTTACCCTTTGAGTTTGCAAGGAAATAAAGGTTTAAAGGTAAACAACTAAACATTCTACAGAAAAACCTCGGTCTCTGTAACCACTAACCAAAGAACTGTCAAACCCGTTAAATTAAGTATGGGCAGCTAAAAAAAATGCGACTGAAGTATTCCTTTCTAGAATCAGTATAATGTTTATTTAGTTTCCAGTTCAGAATCTTTAGATAAAAATAGACAGGAAAAGGGGGTTTCTTCATCCACTTGCTATTCAGCCAACAATAAGAACCTCAAACCCCTTACTTTACTTCTACTTATGACATCACCACTAATACACCTCCAATTGAATCTAGTAAGACTCCTGCTCCATATTTTTTTTAAAAACATGGAACTTAATCAAAATGGAACACAAAAACTTACTAATAATGGACTATACAGAAAGCATAGAACATGTAAACGTGCCTTCGCAGGATACAGATTGCAAAAATTGAGAACGTGTCTTTAATACTTGTTCTTGAGGAATGTCAACACAGTTCATTTAGCAGCTATCGTGAAATACGTCAATTAGAACATCCCACGGAAAATATAATTACTACAGAATCCACCTCATTTCGTAGTTTAGTTATAGAATCTTCAATTCTAAGTCAGAGACTAGTTGGACAAACTAACAATATGCATCGTTAAGAGATAAAAGAATCAAACTACTTTTTCTTGATTTTAAAAACATATTTATTCAAGAACATAGGAAAGTGATAGATAAATGTTCATATGAATTATGTTCAAAATACACATACCCATTGTGATAGCCATGTCCACCTTTTGGCTGAATCCTCAGAACACCATTTGGTAAGCTCATCTCATCATAAACCTACAAGTCCATGGCTCCCATATATGTAATGTGACATTCAACTTGATGAACTAAATTAAAGAAAGGAATTGATTAATCTTAAAGCAGACATTAAGATTCAAAAATGCATACCAGTAAAATATGGCGTAGGGGTACTTGGTAATATGCCGCAAGTGGTCCAACCTTAAGAATAGAGAATAAGTGACTGAAATGTGCAATCTTAAGGTAGAGCCATAATCACACTGACATTCACTCATTTAACTAAAGAATAGGAGATACATACTATGATGCTCATGGATATTTTGGCATAAGTGCACCCATAAACATGTACAAAAATAAAAAGATTGATGAAAATGGCACATCCCTTCATCACGTTATTCCATTTGCCAACAAAATTGATCACAGTATTATAAATATAATCTTTCATGAGCTAGAAAATGTCAATCATCTGATTGCACACGACAACTAAAGATATGGTTTAAAAATTTCAAGCATGTAAAGACATAGGAATGGTCATTGCTTAGTTCACAGCCAGGTTAAACTCTACGTGAGTGAATGTTAAATGATTGTAATCAATTTCAGAACGCACACTCCGGAGCCAATTAATCATTAGTACTTTTACATATTCCTGGGAGATGGTATTTCATGAGTACACAGCTCCTCTTCCATCAGAAACTGATTACAAAAATAGGAATAATTATACTAAATGAAAGCTCCTTTTGAAGTTTACTTGAACCCTTCCATTAAGTGCAACAGAAACTTGAATTATGGATTCTCAATCTAATGGTCTGTCCAGTACAGAGTACCCTGTCACTTTCTTTGGGACGTCACGTCACAAAGTTTAGGTTATAAGTAATACAAGTTATCATAGAACACTTATGAGAGTGGCGTGTGCAACAGTTAAGCCAAAATTGACCCAAAAAAGTAAACAGAATGAAGAGAACAAACTGATTCTCCGCTATAATTCATATAGGCTTGAGGCTTCACCAACAAAATTGGCACTTCTCCAATGGAACCTGTACTGATCACACAAAGGAATCTGAATGAACACCAAAACACATGAAAATGTGCAACTGAAAAACAAGAATCGAAACACTTAAAGTACTACTGAAGACCCACCTATTCCAATCAGGGCCTTCGACTGAATTGTATTCATCGCAATGCCTTCTGCTTTAGCAATACCATCAATCATCTCAAAACCAATCTGGTGTACAAAAGCCACAGGAAAAAAAGGGTAATGAGAAAGCATTCAACCGAAACACTTAAACTAGTTTATAAGGGTGGAATATTACATTGTGCCTAGTCCCATGGTACTTGTTGCCAGGGTTACCCAATCCAACAATCAGCCAAGGAGTGTACTCCACTTTAGCGCCATTGGTATTATCCGGTAAGCAAGCCTTCACACGAAAACTTGTGGAAACCGAATACTTCCTTAGAGAAGGAGGGCTGCAAGGTCTTCTCGGAAACGATATGCAATAGTTTGGGGCAGAGACAGCATACCACATTGACCTAAACATCCAAAAAACAAATTAGAAGTATGGTTAGCAATGGGTTTGAATCAAAAACCACTTAGCACTTCATTAACTGGCCAAGTTTCAACATTTTTAATACCCCAGTTGGCTAAATTCTGAGATTATTTGTTCTTGTTTCCTCTAATTAATATATTATTCACTAAATATAAGCTTAAGCAGAAAAGAAATACACACAAAATAAAAAAATAAAATAAAAGACAAGCTTGGTAAGAGCAGAATATGGAGAAAGAAGGGAAAAAATCACGAAAGGATTAAAAAACGAGGAGCAAAACGAACCTGGCTGCAAATTTTGGAGCTTGTATTTGAAGTGGGGGATATATGAATGTGAGGAAGTTGGAGAGAGAGAGAGAGAGGAGGTGCTTCTCGACGAGAGCTTGGAAGTTGTTTATGGTTTGCAGTTGCAGACGGAGGTGTTTCAGAGGATAGAGATTTATCTGATTTGAGGATACCAGCAAAAACCCCAGAATTTCACTTTCATTTGGCCCAATGCACCTTCTCATTGATGGGTTGGCCCAATTCACTCTGGTAGTTTTGACGGATCTTATGCGTTGTAAATACAATAAATTCATCTGAACAAGAGCAGTTATATTTTATTAAATTAAATAATCTAACGACTCTTATTTAGATGTGTAACTTAATGTGCACTAAAAAAAAACCTCATAGATGCAAATCAAGCAAATTTTGTACAATGTTTCTCTTTTCACATCTAAATATAAATCGTTAGATTGAAGTATTGAACTCAATAGACTAGATGCAAATTACAGTTAAGTTACAATCGGGTAAAAAACCCTAATTTCAAACAATTTATATTTCAATTTTTAGTTTTAAAAATATAATAACTTATACATTATTACATTAATGTCAAGGACTTCGGTTAAAAATTGAAAATCAACAAGGTTTCAGTCAAAGAACATTGATATTTAGGAAAAACATCCAAAGTCTCCTAATACTTAATTACCTAAACACTACAAAATTGCCAAAATATTACATAACTCGAAGAAACTAAAGTGCTAACTAATTGATTGTTTCAATACCCCTGTCAAACTCATGATGGTAAACAACATGAGTTTGCCAAGAAGAAAACTTATGATAATTTTCGATGCCAATTCTAATACGAAATTCCACTGGTACCAATGCAAAATTCTAATACCAATGTCAATACTAGTGCCAATGCGCACTTCCAATTCCAATGTTAATGCAAATACTGGATGAAAGGAAAGATACGAATTCCAGATGCAGAGACAAATGCAAACTTCTCGAGTGGTTTGGCTACCAGTCCAAGTACCCTAGCGACTGTTGCGGTGGGCAACAACATATCATACTATATATGCCCAAAAGTACAATCCTTCTCGTGTCACCCATATGAGCCTCAAAACCAACTAGTGGCTTCCCCTAAAGCTCCCCTTGATTTTCTAATTGCACGTAATCAGCAACCCATGACCTATAGTATACCATCTCGTGTTCCAATCACATTAAAAAATATTTCTCGAAAATCTTTGTATCTTTCTTCGTGAAACCGTTATAATTCTTTTTTGTTTCTCTTTTTTCTTTTGCTATTACATGCAATTGCCTCTCCTGTCTGCATCAGCACATATCAGACCTGGTCTTCATGTTAAGACTTCACGCGAGTTCAGACTTTAGGACTGCGGACTGCAGCTTCAGATTTTTAGCGTTTTCTGTAACCTAGTTTTCAATGACAACTAAACCATCTCAACCCAAATAACAATTCCTATGGATCTATAATATAGAAAAAGCAGACAGAGAAGCCAAATAGACGTAGAACGGATAGACAAACCGACACCAAGAAGGATTGAATTTGCTCTGATACCATGTTAAAAATTAGAATATGTAAAATAGATGAATTAACGGACTACAAAATTATGAATAATACGTAATCCGAAAACAGTGGCGAAATCAAGAATTGTCTGGGGGATGGGTGAAATTTAAAAGAGTAAAATGTTCCAAAATAAATGTAGACAACCAAATTCTTTTATATAATAGACAATATTAATTTTGTTCATATATTTATCAAGACAAACAATTTACAATTGTTGCCGATGAGATTTTATGCTGTAAATTTGCTACTCGTTCAATAACTTTAAGGAAAGGGGGGCATTGCAGTGATGTCCATCTCTTTGATCATATTACTACATGGCCTCGTTTGGTCAAGATGACTGAATTTACATGTTTGTCCATTGAAATAAAATCCTAAAATTCAAACGAAGCCTATATTTGATACAAGCCACTCTTGTATGATATGCCAAATGTGAAAACAGTGATTTATCATACCAATTTGAGTTTTATGCAAACATATTTACCTAATAAAAATTAACTTTTTTTAAAGATAAAAGCAATTTTAACTAATAGCTAATGTGTCAACCCCTTTCAAGCATCAAATTTTGATAAAAGCTACACCCTTTCGAAAAATGGTACCTAAATTTTGCCTTAAAATCTATGATTTTGAGGCACCATCTGATTCCCACAGTAAAATTAGCAGCAAAAACGAAGAATTAGACTGGTGAAAAGCTAGTCTAAATCAAAGATCAAATTGCAATAAAAATCAGGTAAAAAATGCTTCAAGATTCAACTCTTTAAATTCCAAGCAGGAACAAACATATCCACTTATTCATCAATATGATTCATATCAATAATCAATACTCATATTACGTTATAATTCTTAAAAAAAAAGTCAATTAAGCAAACATTTATGTTAAATTAGGAATTAATAATTTAAATTAAAAAAAGGCAGAAGGCATGGCTAGGGGTGGAAAAAAATACCGAATATCCCAAACCAAACCGAAAAATTCCCGAAACCAAACCGAAAAAATACCAAACCAAAAATCCTGAAATGTTCGGTACCCAATACCAAACCAAACCGAAAGTTTCGGTACGGGAATCGGTTTCAAGTTTTAGTTTTTTCGGTATTCCCAAACCGAACCGAAATAAAAAATATATATATTATTTAATTTTTAAATATATATTTAGAATTGTAACAACCGTCGGATTCGGTTGAGATTTAATCTCAACCGTTGAATCTATCAAACCCTAGTACATTACACTCTCTGTCTCCGTCTCTCTCGACACTCACCTCACACTGCACTCACTCTCTGTCTCTCTCGCCGCTCGCCTCATTCGTCATACTCAAACCCTCACCTCACCACCCTCGTCGTCGAATCATGGCCATTGGTGCCGCTCTCCTTCTCAGTCTCTCAGTCTTTCTCAATTTAAGTTATCCAGTGCACTGTGCAAATCTCCCCCAAATCAGGTAAATGTTTGAATTAATTTAAGGTTGTCTTTTCGTTTTTGAATCCGGCCACACAAGTAACTCACCTGAGTCACATCTCTCTAGATAGTCACCACCTCTCAAATCTCTCTCTCAGTCTCTCTCGACTTCTCATCCCTCACAGAGCCACAGTGGAGGAGCCTTCCTTCACGAATCACGGCCAGCGCTGCTCTCCTTCTCAGTCTCTCAGTCTCTCTTGATTCAAGTCATCCAGTGCAAATCTCCCACAAATCAGGTAAATATTTGAATTAATTTAGGATTTGAATTTTAATTTAGGGTTGGAATTCGAGATTAGGGTTTGTGACATTTAGCACTTGGAAGATTGAGTATACTGAATACTGAGGGTTTAGGGGTTGAATTGGTGGTTGGAATTCGAGATTAAGGTTTCGGGATGTTTGTAATGCAGCACCATAAATGTATTTACAGTTTGTTTAGTGGTTCTTTTATATATGAAGAGGGTAAACTGCCAATTTAGTCCTTGAATTATCACCTTAGTGAAAATTAGGTCCCTAAACTATTTTTTCAGAAAAATTAGTCCCTGAATTATAAAAATCTGCCAATTACATCCCTAATGTTATATTCGAAGCTACTATATTCAATTTTCCGCCAATTTAAGTCACATTACTTGCATGTGATACACATTGGAGGGTAGATTGATACTTTTCATAAAGAAATAGTGTATGGAGTTAACTTTGGAGGATAAATTGGTAGTTTTTCATAAAGAAATAGTGTAAGTTAACTTTTGAAGGTAAATTAGACATTAAATTAGCAACTTATATGAAATGTTAAGGGCTTATAAACAAGAAAATGATGGTATTACACTCTAAAGTGTGTCAAGTGACTTAAGTTGACGAAAAATTGGATAAAATAGCTTTGAATATAATAGTAGGGATGAAATTAGCAATTTCTAATGAATTTAGGGACTTATTTTACCGAAAAAATAATTCAGGGACCTAATTTTCACTGAGGTAATAGTTCAGGGACTAAATCAGCACTTCACCCATATGAAGATGTTGAACTGATGAACTGCCAAATACCCACATCATTGCTTAGTGGTTCTTTTATATATGAAGATGTTAAACTGATGAAGATACTGAACTGATGAACTGTTAAATACCCACATAAATGCTTAGTGTTTCTTTTATATATGAAGATGTTGAACTGATGAACTGTCAAATACTTCGGCAATCCTGAATTGTCCCAAAAGCCCAATAATATTTCGGGAATCCCGAATTGTCCCGAAATCCCGAAAATATTTCGGGATTCCCGAAAATTGGGATTCCCGAAAATTTGGTTTGGGATCGGTCTTGAAATTGGGATTCCCAAAAATTTCGGTTTAGAAATCGGGACAAAGATTTCGGTATGGAATCTCATACCGAACCAGCCCTAGGCATGGCAGTGAGGTGGGAATTGGGGAAGTGAATACGTGAGGGTTAATGAGGACGAGTGGTCCCCCTTGTGTTGTGTTTAGTTTTTTGTTATTTTTTATGCCCAAACGACATGGTCCAGGGTCTATTATTTGTACTTTTTAAAGGCAAACGAAACGATGCGTGGTTTTCATAGACTCGTGTATAACAAAAGAAAACGCAACCATTGCATAGAATGAGAAAGACAAAATACAAATACAACAAACTAACCCAATAAAGTGAGGATAGCCAAAGGCCATTCAACAAAAAGGCAGACATAAACAAACCCAAAGACTCAACCAGCAAAGGCCAACCACGGCCGATGCCATCCCCTCGCCAGCGACCGCACAGGTAATCGCCCGAAGAAAACCAACTCCGCGTCGAATTCGACCAAGGAATCGCACCACAAATCAACTAGCAACAAGGAAAAACTCACCACCAAAAATCGCCATCAAAACCGCCATACCAGAGAAGAACCAACAGATCTAAACCACCAAAACAAGTCGCTGCAGGTAGAACCAAAAACCAAAACAAAAGGGAAGGGGATGAGGCTAAGGGGTCATCTAAAATTTTTATCCTTAAAAAAAAAAAAAAAAAAAAACCCAAGGCATAAAATACCAAATATATTCCAACACAATAATACTAACCCCACACAGTACACTACAATAGCACAGTAAATAAGGTCACTGCCCCCTAGTACTGTTTCCTTTTTTACAATAATGCAGATTTCAACGATTTGATGAAAGTTTCAAGTTCTTTCAACCCTTCCTTGGGAGATTCTGCTTCACCCAACACCTTCACAATGGCACTACCAACAAGAACACCATCAGCTCCCCACTCGGCTACTTTCTTCAAGTCTTCAGGCTTTGAGAGCCCAAAGCCAACTGCCACAGGCTTGCTTGTCGCCTCTCTAATTTCCCTTAAAAGGGTTGGAACTTGTTCATTCACGGATTCACGTACACCGGTAACTCCCACGGAGCTCACAAGGTATACAAATCCTTCTGAAGCTTCAACAATGTCTTTCATTCGATCTGTTGGAGTAGTTGGTGTAGTTAGTAGAGCCAACTCTATCTTATTTTTCACAGCTGCGATTCTCAAACTTTTTGTCAATTCAAATGGAGCGTCTGGAACCACAAGCCCATGTACCCCAACGTCCATAATGTTGTGCATGAACTTTTCAACACCATGGTTAAGAATCGGGTTGAGGTACGAAAACAGAACAATTGGACAAGACAATTGTGGCACCACCTCCTTCAACATTGACATAATTGCGTTGAAATTCGTCCCCCTTGCCAAGGAACGTGTGGCTGAAGCCTGAATAACTGGACCGTCTAGTATTGGATCCGAGTATGGCACGCCTAATTCGATCACGTCTGATCCGCAAGAATCGAGCATCTTCAAAGCTTGAGCCGTGGTTGAAAGATCAGGATCGCCGGCGGTGATGTAGGGGATAAATGCCACCTTGCCTTGGTCCTTGAGTTTTCTAAATGTGTGTGAGATGTTGGTGGTAGGGGACGTAATGCTGAGAGCAGCCATTGGGGTTACTAGTCTTTTTTGGGTTGAGAGGGTACGTGTTTGAGAATGAGAATGGAGATGGAATGGGTTTTGAGGATTCTTAAGTTGAAAGCCAGTAACAGTAGTACTAGTATATTTGAGAAAAATAGCCATTAACTTTATTAGCCTTCGTTTGAATGTACTTTTTTAAAGAGTTAAAAATGCTTTCTTATGAAATAAAAGCACTTCAGTTGTGAAAAATGGTTTGACAAAATTTAAAAAAAAAGTGCTTTGAAATGAAAGTAGAAGCACTTGAAGTAGTACGATGATGATTGAGCTACTTTAAACTAGTGGAATATTTTGGTGCGAGGAACTGTGAGTTGTGACAATATATATAAGTTCGGTCCAGGAACTAGAAGTTGGGAGGAACTTCCACCAAAACACAGAAAACAGGTTGAGAAAGTAGAATAGTCGTCGATACTCAATTAAACGTGGAAAACTTGTTTCTAATAAACATAGCGTGATAAATTTTTTCTTCTAGAAAAGATAGGATCAGGGGCACACACACTGTGTGTTTGAGAGTGAGAAGTTAATAGATCATGAATAGTATTAGATAGTATGAATAACGTGGAAAATTTGAAGAGGCCATGATGAGTGTAAGAGCATGAATACTATGGAAAACGTGGAAATATTAAACAGGGCATGATGAGTGTGATGGGTGTACGTAAGAGCACTTCCATCCATTGCAATGGCAAGAGGGAAGGGTAGGATCAGAGGCACACACACAGTGTGTCACATGTTTACGCATGTTGCAATTGACTATTTTCTATTGTTTTACTTTTTTTTAGTTTTACTTATTTTAGATATTATTGTTTTTTATTAAAATATATTTGATAAAAATAATGAACGTACCCATACACAGCGTCACTATAGGAGTTCTTTTTTTGTGAATTTTTTTATTTTTGAAATCTTAATGGGATAGGAGTAATTTGGGTGTACTGAAGCTTCACCATTTTTTTATAAAAGCACCCACCATATGGGGTTTTCGTTAAAAAAAAAATCAATTACTAAGTTCATTCAAAATGTCGTGAATTACTATTTTATACCTAGAAATCAATTGTTTTATTTTGGAAACCCTAAAAAAAAAAAGAGGCATTTCTAGGAATTTTGAAAGTTTCACCGTTTTTGTCTTCTCATATTATATATATATGATAGCAATTGCTCTAACAATTGTTGTTCGCATTTTAAAATTTCAAGAGAATAAAGATATGTAATATAGGTAAAATTGTATGGAGTTTTGGCAAGATTCTAAAAAACACTAGGTGCTAGTCAGGCAACGGGCTGAGACCTAGCGCTTAGGCGGATTTACATAAATTTATAATATATATTCTAAAAATATGAGTATATGTGTATAATTTTAGGACTTTTTTTTTTTTTTAAATTTTGCACAAAGAATAGTGGACCTAAGAATAGTGGACCTAATTTGTTTTTTCTTTGAACAAAATAGTGGGCCACAAAATGGACCGAACTTGAAAGAAAAGCCATTTTTTTCAATTAAACCGACATACCTTTCTTTTTCTACAGACTTTCTCCAATGCTAGTCCCAATCAACATCATTTGTTCCGTGGCTCTAGGCTCTAAGCATTTGTGCCTTTCTTTTCCTCCATTTTTCTTTCTACTTTCTCTCACTTCTCTTCAACAGATCCCCTTCTCTCTTTGCAGTAAAACCCAACAGATTCCCTTGTATCTATGCAATAAAACCCAACAGACAGATTATGTGTATTGTTCATCCCTGTATATTCTCAATCTACTTGGGTTCATCGATTGATGTTGGCTGCAAGAGTGCATGTTTGAAGATGTGGGTTATGGGTGGTGGATTGTTCGAATGCGAGGGGACATTTGCAGCGAGAATGCATTTGCATCGACCGCCGCCTAGCATCGCCTTGAGTGCCTAGAGACTCCTAGGCGGCCGCCTAAATCCTTCCCGCCTTACTTGAACAATTTAGCCCAAATCGGGTCGGGGCTCCACCGCCGAGCACCGCCTAGGCCGATTTTTAGAACACTGAGTTTTGGTGTTAAAGTAAAGAGAATGGTAGCAGTGATGGTGATGATGATGGTGGACGGTGGATGGTGGGGGAATCGGTGATGATAGTGTGGTGGCAAAGGTAACGATGATGATGGTGGTGGTGGTGGTGGTGGTGGCCGCAACAGTGGTGATGACGATGGTGAGTCGTGGTGGTTGGCATTGCACTGTCAGTTTAGACTATGATGGGTGGTGGTAGTGGTGCCAATGGCAATGGAAAAGGTAGTGATGGGCGCTCATGGTTGAGTGTTTTTTTTTTTTTTAATTTTTTTTTTTAACTCTCACTCATGGAATCTTGGAAGATGAATTTAGACTTGGAAATTAGATGTCCTAAATTCCAATTTTTTTTCACACAAAAATTCAATATTTCTACGTTTCATGAATCCAAACAAGGTAATTAATGCATGTTAACTTTTAAATTTTATTTTTGTCCAAATTTCAAGTTATTTCTTTCATCCAAACAGAAGGTAAGCAAGTAGAAAAAGGATGATACGAGTTTGTAGTTTCTGAGGTAGACACACACCATTTGAATAGAGAGTAGAAGCAGAAGATAATATTTTTCTTTTTTGATAATGAGATATTTTTTTTATTGATTTTTGTGAATGTCTAAGAGAGATTGATGGCAGGGGGCATGGTATGAGCAGCTATTAGGTTATAAAAGCAACTTCACCCATGTCAAAATTACTATGACAAAATTCATGAGCCAAATTCCTTATGGGCCAAAGTTTTGAAGGAGCTACTTCCCTCATGTACCTTTCCTGGAAGCCAAGAAAGGGGGGATAACCTCTTGGGTTTGGTCTAGTTTATTAAAACCTGATTCTAAAAGGTGCACACTGGAAAATTCTTAGCGGGCATCAATTAAAAGTATGGAGGGACAAATGGATCTCGTGCATTACAAATGGACACTTTAACCTTATTATTGATGAGGTAGTGGACAAGGATTAGGTGGTGGACTCTATTATCCATATAGAATTCATAGGCTAACAGCTAGACTTTATCTCCAACTCGATCTCGAATGAGGAAGGAAAAGCAATTTCATTGATCCATATTGGAGATTCCAGAAGTCCTGACAGGCTAATTTGGATCGCGAACAAAAAAGACAGATACTTGATCATATCGGGATATAGATGGTTACATGGTATGTCCCTAGATTGAGGCGCTTTGGTTTGGAGAGACCTCTCAATTACAGGATTAACAGAGCTTCGATCTCTACATTTGATACATGGTTGATAAGGTTGGATATGGCGAACTTTGGTAACAAGCAGGGAAATCGAGGATTCTCACGATGGTGACATTCACTTGTTAGCACATCTAGAAATCTATATACAATGCCATCTTCAACCAAAGCCATCCGTCTCCTGCTCATACCATTTAGGCCATATCATGTGCGAGTGAGCTATTTGTGAAAGCTAAGAGGAGAAATCCCATGGTCTAAGCCACTAGTACGACCATTTTCCCGTAGGCATCTCCCTTGGTCCCCTCACCTCCATGAATAGGTCAAGGTGAATGTTGATGCAAGCTGGAAAAAAAGAGATTCTAGGAACTAGGTGGGAATTTTTGTTAGGGATGCTTGTCGTAGGTGCCTAGAAGTGAAAAGAGTGAAGGTCATTCTAGGAACCAAGATTTGAGTCAATAACTTCTTTTGTCTTAGGCAAACAACAGTTAAAAATAATAATCACGGGCTCAACCACCTAGCCGATTATGGGCTGTTGGATTTTCAATAATCAAAAGATGTGGACCGTTAGACTTCCAATCCTCAAAATTTTCAAATGGTTGTTTACCCATAAGAGCAGCTCCAGCAAGGCTTGTAGCCTGATGGATCGGCGTGAGAACAGGGCCAAATCGCCCTAGTAAGCAAGTCCAGCCCATACTGGCGATTACGTTGGAGGAGGCCTGAGGGAGAGGCCCCGCACGAGTCGTTGGCCCGAGAGGCTAGAGTGGAGATGATGCAAGGCTGACATCATCCACATTCTGTTTCTTTTTCCGTCAGGAACGTGCATTGCATGCATGCGTGGGGGCGCGTCAGAGACCGGATTTGCAGGCGCTGGGGCCCGCGTGCTCAACGTCAGTAATGTTACCATTGGAGGCCACGTGGTGCCTTCGCGTCCGTTAGATTTCAACGGTTATTTTTTCTAGACCGTTGGATTTCCAACGGTAAAAAAAAATTCAAACCTTCTTTAATTTCAACCGTTGGATTTGAGATCAACGGTCCACGTTAATCGCCTTTATAAATTAAAAAAAAAACAGTTAAAAAATCTGAAATTTTACCGTTGTGCCAGAATTTCAAATTTTTTTTAATCCAACGGCAGAAATTAATTATGTGAATAAAAAATTAAAAAAATTGTAAAAAAAATCCAAAAAAAAAAAAATTTACTTTTCTATAATTACCTTTTCATTATCTTCTACCTTACATGTCACATCCTGGCCCGGGGCGGACCACTTCCCGGGCCCTTTCCACCACCGTAGCACGATATTATCCGCTTTAGGCCCAAACTACGCCCTCACGATTTTGTTTCTGGGAACTCACGAGCAACTTCCCAGTGGGTCACCCATCATGGGAGTGCTCTGGCCCCTTTCTCGCTTAGCTTCGGAGTTCCTACAGAACCCGAAGCCAGTGAACTCCCAAAATGCCTCGTGCTAGGTAGGGATGGGAATATACATTTAAGGATCACTCCCCTGGGCGATGTGGGATGTTACAATCCATCCCCTTAAGGGCTCGACGTCCTCATCGTCACACTTCCGGCCAAGGATTGGCTCTGATACCATTTGTCACATCTCGGCCTAAGGCGGACCACTTCCCGGGCCCGTTCCACCACCGTAGCACAATATTGTCCGCTTTGGGCCCCGACTACGCCCTCACGGTTTTGTTTCTGGGAACTCACGAGCAACTTCCCAGTGGGTCACCCATCCTGGGAGTGCTCTGGCCCCCTTCTCGCTTAACTTCGGAGTTCCTGAACCCGAAACCAGTGAGCTCCCAAAAGGCCTCGTGCTAGGTAGGGATGGGAATATACATTTAAGGATCACTCCCCTGGGCGATGTGGGATGTTACATTACACCACAATTTCATATTTGTTCAAATACTTTCAACCACATTCCTATCTTTCTCTCAAAGTTTCAATCCAGTTGTTTTCCAACAAAATGACTAATGATGCAGGTACGAATTGGACGCTTATTGAAGATATTACGTTGTGTTCTAGCTGGGTCGAAGTTACTCATGATCCGATTACGGGTAATGAGATGCAGTTGCGAGAAATGTGGAGTCTTATTCATACCAATTATCTTGAGAAAACTAGTGGGAAAAGAACCAAATAATCGATGTCCAGTCATTGGAGAATACTCAACCAATTGTTTAGTATGTGGAGAGATGCCTTGGCACAAGCTAGTAGTAATCTTCGAAGTGGGGAAAATTTAGCGGATCGGGTAACAATATATTATTCATTTGTTTGTACTATACCCAAATTTACATTAGGTACTTTGATTATAATTATTTCTTCTCCTGCATTGTGTAGACACTTCAAGCACAAGCTTGGTATAATGCCAAAACCAAAAACAAAAACAAATCATTCAACCGGTTGGAATGTTGGAATATTGTCAAAGATTGTCCTAAATTTAGAGTTATGCCTGTCGGTCCAGAAGTTGTCATGAACAGCACCCCTTTACACTCTACGCCCGATCATCCCTCGCATGTTCATGAAGATGACGTAGAAAAAGTGCCGGAAACGCCCCCCTGAACAAGCGTCGGGGTCGACCCGTTATCCAATTAGGCTTCAAGGTAATAAGGCTTCAAAGAGAAAAGGGAGTGCTTTCAAGAATGATTATGCAAAGTATATGGTAGAACTTGCTCGCCAAGGTGAATTGACTTTGGCGCAGGAAATGGCTAAATTTGATGATGATAAGGCTAGAGAGGAGGCAAAAGCTGCAGTTGTTGAGAAATTATTTCAAGCCAATGAGAGAGAAAGATAGCTACTTAGGCAAGAAAGGGAAGAGGTTAGAGAAAAAAGAAAGGCTCAACAAGATCGTGACATTATGAAGGAGCCTTTAGAAGGGAAGTATCCGAATTTTAATATTTTTGGAATTCGGAGAAAATAGACGTGGTGCGAAGGAGGTGTGCAAGAGAAACGAGAGCAATAGGGGATGGTCCTAGCACGACAAGAGAAGATGATCCTAGATGAACTTCAGTATCTTGAGCTTGTTTCAATTCCCATTGATGCTCTATCAATTGCAAGGTATTATGCATATATGGGTCCTGAAGTGCAGTATATCGTTGAATGACCCTTTCATTGTAATGTGCATCCCTTTCTAATGGCTCGTGTTGCACAGGTTCTTTAGTGGCGTCATGAGCATAATATATTTGTGTTCTGGAATTGTTCATCGTGTCTGGCTCATATTCACTAACGGCATCATAACCGTACTCATCTTCCACAATCATGTTGTGAAGAATGATGCACGTCATCATGATGGATCGAAGTGACTCTAAATGAAACATTCTGGTAGCATCCATGACAATCACCCAACGAGCATAGAGGATACCAAAACAACGCTCCATATCCTTCATGCACCCTTCTTGACAGCTTGCAAAGTGTTTTTCCTTTGCACTTCGCGAACATGGCACTGTTTTGACAAACGATGACCACCTTGGGTAAATGTCGTCTGCTAGGTAGTATGGTCCGTGGTACTTATGTCCGTTGACCCAGTACGTGACTCTTGGTGCTTTTCCTTGCAGGACATCGTTGAACACTGGGGATTGGGCAAGGATATTGAGGTCATTTTGAGCTCCCGGAACCCCGAAAAAGGCGTGCCAAATCCATGTATCAAATGATGCCACCGCCTCCAAAATGATACTTTTTGCTCATTTTCTATCCCCATAAGCTCCTTGCCATGCACTTGGACATTTTTTCCAAGTCTAGTGCATACAGTCGATGCTTCCAATCATCCCCGGAAAACCTCGCATCTCGCCCTTCTTCAGAAGCCTTTGCAAGTCCATCGGAGTAGGTCTCCGGATGTACTCTGTGGTGTAGATAGATTCGATTGCGGAGCAAAACCTCATCAGGGACTCAAGAGTGGTTGATTTCCTCATCCTCGCTATCTCATCCACTTGGTCTGCAGATGCTCCATATGCAAGCATCCGCAAGGCAACAGTAATTTTTTGCTCAGGCAGGAGACCTATAACACCAAAAGCATAATTCTTTTGCAGAAAGTAAGAATCATGGTTGCAAACATCGCCCGTGATTTTGTTGAACAAATGTCGCTCCATTCTAAAACGATGTCTAAAGTACGTATCAGGGAATGCACTGTTACGAACAAAATAATCGTCCAAGAGATCCTTACTTCGTCGTTGCCTGCTTCCATCAATGTTTGCAGAATGGCTGGGCCTGGAGATCTGAGCCACAACTTGGATGACTCGACGGGAATGTGAGGCTCTCGCCATTCTTACTTCGTCATCTCTCCTTCTACGATCCTTATCATCTTCCTCTTCCATCTCATTTTGGGCCACCTGGAGATTGAACATTTTTTCCCCTTGCTTGAACAATTCCTCATCTTGCTGATCGATTTCCCACATCATCCTTGAAGAAGAAGACATTGTAAGAAGGAAGCAGAAACTATGAATAATGATAGAGATTTTGATTTTGGTGAAGAAGGAAGTAGAAACTACGAATAATGATAGAGATTTTGATTTTGGTGTGTGATTTCTTAGGATGTATGGTGGATTATATGGAGGATTCAGAAAGGATTAGGTTGTAGATAATGCCACGTGGCATGCCGTCATTCGTTAAAAATCTGATCAAAATCTATCCTCAAATATTATAAACAGATTGTGACACATGGCGCGGTGTGATTGGTTAAAACTCTTATCGGAAATCTATCCTCAACGATTCTGAAAAGGTAACGACACGTGGCACGACGACATTGGACAAAAATCTTATCGAAATCCATCACCAATAATTGTCTTTTTGGATAATGACACGCGGCGCAACGAGAACAATTAAAAATCTTATCCGAAATTACAAATAAAATTATTTTGTATTATTTTATATAAAAAAATACTAATATTTTATTGCCTATTGCCAGGGCTATTCAGTGTAGGGGTGGAGATGCAAAAGACAGTTACTGTTCATTAAAGGCAATTAATAGCCCTAAGGGGCCTTTGCAACGCTGGAGTTGCTCTAAACGACTAGTACACATGGTGTGTGCTGGGACGCTGGATTTTCAATGCTTCTTATATCCAACAACCCTCATTAATCCTGCTTCATATATCCTAGGGTTGGGTTCGGTTCGAAACGGTTCGGTTTTTTGCCAAAATCGAAACCAAACTGAAATTTCGGTTTGGTTCAATTTTTTTCGGTTCGATTTTTTTCTGTTTTGGTTTTTTTGCGGTTCTGTTTCGGTTATTTTTTTTTTTCTTCAGAAAAACATGTAAATGGAAGGAACTTGCCTAATGCCTATCAACCTCCCAGTTCTCATATATCAGAGAATTGAGAGCCTCAAAATCTTGAATATATTCAAGTAATTCAACTACTTATGATCAAGCATATCGAATTCAAATTTTCAGAACTTAAGCAAATACAGAAACATATATTCTTCATGGAAATTCACATCGCCAGGATTCAAAATTCTAAAACTTTAAAATTTGCAAAACCATGAAATAATTCAACAAATTAACTAATCGATGCAGATCGAAACAAAAACAAAGCAAATGGGTTCGTCTAAATGCCTTAATCGGACTCCAATATCGCATGCCCACATTCAAATTCAAAGTCAAGTCCACGGTAGATCTAGAAAATTCCAAAACATATTCAGAGAAAAATACAAACTTTTCCACCTTAAATTACATAAATTTCAAATGGGTAACCATAAAATTAAAAAGCCATAAACTGAAAAATAAATAAAACCAACAAACGGAGATTGAAGATTGACGGCTTCGGTTCAGAGCCACCATGTTGTCTTTTCTTCTCTTGCCAGGGTAAAACTGAATAAGGTAATTTAGTCAAAGATCAATAAAAACTTTACTATTAAGCCATATATCAATGACATGTTTTTATTTTGAACTTAATCAATGATATATTTTTATTAATTAGGCAAAGATCAATGATGAATGCGACATAAGCTTTAAGTCATTATAAATCCCATGAAGAAGAAGACGCCTCACTGATCATCCTCTGCCTCACCGACCGTCATCCCCATCCACTGCATCCACCGCCTCACCGGCCATCCTCCCCACATCTTCCTCTGCCACGGTGTCTTCTTTGCCCATTGGGTCTGGGCAATGCCTTGCTTTGCAATTGGCGGTGCTGGCGGAGGCGGTAATGGTGCTTTGACCAATTTTAAGTTGAACGAGTCCACGTTCTTGGCCTCCCTCATGCCAAAGAAAGAAATTGACGTCAATCGATTCATCGATACGCATCCCAACTACGACGGTCGCGGCGCCCTCATCGCTATCTTCGATAACTTAATCACTTCAATCGCTTAATTTCTATTTGGGTGAAAAGAAAATGAAGAAAGAAAATTGTAGGAAGGGGAATTGCTCTAATTCTAAACGTATATGTTATGTTTGATTCCTCTAATATGAAAGAAACGTGTGATTATAGCTGTGATTAGGAATGATTAAGAAAATTAGGTTATCGAGCATCAAATTGATTTTCTGAGTTGAGGAAATTAAGCTATTGAACTGAAACTTTGAATCAGATTCTGGAGTGGAACCAGCTGCTTCTGGATTGCAAGTTACATCTGATGGAAAGCCAAAAGTCCTAGATGTTCTTGATTGGTAACTATATTTAAACTAATTTATTTGAGCATTGAATTGGTATTACTAGAACCTTTGATTTAATCTGATAACTTCTGTTTTTATCAGCATCGGGAGTGGCGATGTTGATACTTCCAAGGTAGTCAAGGCCGATAACAACGGTTGTATTCATGGAGCTTCATGTTTATTTTTTGATCTATTTGTGTGTATGCATATATGTACTTCTCTTTTTATTATCGTTTAGAAAAGGAAACAGACACTGCAATGAAGTGTCTGAATTCAAAGAACTGGAAATAGACACTACGTTGTAGTGTCTGAATCCATAAACCTATTTGAATCTCAATGCACAATCATAGAACAGGAAACATACACAGCAACGAAGTGTGTGAATCCATAGAACTGGAAAAAAAACATTGCGTTGCAGTTTCTGAATCCACAAACATATTTGAATCTCAATGCACAATCACAGAACAGGAAACAGACACTGCAACGAAATGTCTGAATCCACAAACCTATTTGAATTCGAATGCATAATCACAGAACAGGAAACAAATACTGCATTGCAGTGTCCGAAAAATAAAGGTTGGAGGTGGTAGGAGGCATGAGAGGTTGAAGTAATGGAGGTTGAAGGTGGTAGGAGGTGGGGGAGGTTGAAGTCTAAAGGTGGTGGGAGGTGCGATTTACAATGAACGAGATGGAAATGTTTGGTGTTTTAAATGGTAATGGCATCATTTGTAATTTTAATTTGATTGAGGTGTTTTAATGTATCTTAAAGTCTCATTGACCTATTTATAATTCCAATTAATTTGATTGACCTATTGTTAATATCATAACTTTTGATTGATTTTATACAAAATCACCCAACTGAATATGAGGAAAGAGAGAGAGAGAGAGAGAGAGAGAGTGAGGAAGTAGCGGAAGGGGGAGAGAGAGAGTGTGTTTGAGAAAAGGTGAAAACTGAAATGGGAGTGAGTGACAGCTAGGGTTTGTAAACTTAAGAAATTTTATAAAGCATTAAATATTAGAAACCTATAAATAACTTACTGGTACAATTGTAACAACACAAAGCCTACAGTCAAGTTGGCTTGAAGCAACAATCCTAACTTGGAGGTTAGGGGTTCAAACCTTGACGCCAACATACTTTTTGGTTCGGTTCTATTTTCAGACCTCAAAAACCGAAACCGAACTGGCTAGATTCGGTTTGGTTCGATTTTTTTTTGGTTTGGTTTTTTTCGGCTTCGGTTTGGTTTGGTTTTTGGTTTTATTCGGTTTTTGGTTTTTTGAACCCACCCCTAATATATCCAACCTCCACATGTAGATATTGAATGACTTTTAAAAAAAAAATGATAATTGACGAGTAGAGAGGATATATAAGATTGATATGAGAAGATGATGTAATTTGAAGGCTTTCTATAGACAATTTAAAAGAAATTAAAAGATCAGACAACGACATGTGGTGCGACGTGAGTGATTAAAAGTCTTATCGAAAGTATGAGCAATGATTTTTTTTTTATAGATATGACAAGTGGCGCCACGAAAGTGGTTGAAATATTATCGGAAAGCTGATTAAGTCGATAATGAAGTGTGCAGGATCATATTAACAAAGCATATATAGAGGTTGAATTGAATAATATTTTTGCATGAATAATAGATTTGGAGTTTTCGGTGTCAAAATTGGGCAAGAAATACCTTTTTAGATGGGAAAACAACGTGGAGATTCCAAGTCATTGCCACGATTGAATATTCTTTTTCCCATTTTATTGACGTATAAGGTACTTTTGGAATTTTAGTAGTCTCACGTTTTATTTGCCTTTGGCATGTATAGTGTTTACGAAGATTATTTAAACAACCTTTAGGATTTATTCATTTAATTATGCATTTAAAAAAAATTATGAATAGTAACTGTCATAGAAATTACTATTGAGAGCGAATGGTAACTAACATCCCCTTCCCCATGCCGTTTGCCATGACAGAACGGGTGGAGTTGCTTGAAGTTTCTTTTTGGTTGAGAGGGTAGATATCTGAGTTTCGAGGATTAAGTTGAAAACAACAGTTGTGGTAAATGATTTCTGAAACATATCCATCGGTTCGAGTATATTAATGTATGATGAAGACTTGGGCTTTAATTTGGTTGGATACGTTACACATCTGTACTGCCTCTACAAGTACCATGCGATGTGAGCCGCATACATATGTGAATCAGAAGTTGGGTAGAAAAGTCGGTGACTAAACATGGAAATCTTCTTTTTTTCTTAATAAAAACGTGAAACAGTTGGACATGGAAGGACATGAGCGTTCTGAGACGACTCACACCGCGTGAGAAGGAAAGGGATACGAGTTTGTGGTTTCAGTCTTTCTCCTAATGCCATTGCTTTCACTGCTTTCCAGCTTTTAAGGGATGTCTAGACAATTCAAGTACCGAGCACCTCAGTCCTCTAAAGCCGACCATGGTCCAGGTTCTGTCCCTTTTGAAGGCTCTAAAGCCACCATGGTCCTGGTTCTGTCCATTGATTTTGAAGGCTCTATAGAGCCACCATAGTCGACGGTCTGTCCATTGATTTTGAAGGCTCTTTTATTTTATTAAATCAAAATTATCTTTTTTTTTTTTATATATATGATATATTTACATTAAGGGGTGGAGTAAAATAGTTATAAACTTTGTCATTTTTAAGATTTAAACTTAAGATCTCTTACTAACAAATGAAATTTTATAATTTCAATGCATTAAAAAAAAAAAAAAAAAAACTAACGAAAAGTCCAAAAAAACTTCCCTTTTAATGAAAAGCCATTTTTAAATGTATAGTGAATAGTGTCAGGCAAAGGAGAAAATGTGGTTTTTCGTTAAAAGTGAACAATACTGGGAGTGCTACTCGACATGGTAGAACGGGTGGAGTTGCTTATAAGTCCATGTCCAATGGGATGAGTTGCTTTTAAGTTTTTTTGGTTGAGAGGGTAGATAACTGAGTAGAGGATGAAGACGAAATGAGTTTTGAGGAATTAAGTTGAAGACATCAGTAGTGGTATAAGATTTCTGAAAAGTAGCCGTCGATTCGAGGATGTTAATGTCTGAAGAGTATTGCTTCTACAACATCTATGCGATGCGAACCACATACATTTGGGTAGAGAAGTCGTGGACTAAACAACGTGGAAAACAAGTATCCACATGATAATCTCTCCTTCCGTTAGAAAGCTTCTCTCCTTCTCTGTGAGAGTCCTTCCCCCCTTCTTGTGAGGGTTTCCATCTTGCCCACCATTTCTGGCGCCGACTCTAGCTTTGGTTGGAGTCGGTTGCCCCTTTTCTCTTTCTTTCGTTTTGTCCTCTTTTCCCCTTCTCTGCCGTGTCCTCTTTCCTCTTTTCTTCTTCTTCTTTTATTTTCGCTTCTCCTGATGTTTCTCTCCAATTTTCTCTCCAAGGAAAGCAATAGCATTACGAGTTTGTGGTTTCAGACTTTCCTTGTAATGCTATTGTTTTCCCTACTAAAGTAGGATTATCTCTCGTCCTAATCTCATCCCCCTCTCTCTCCTCCTCTTACAATTTTTTTTGTCTCTTTATATAGAAGTCAACACAAAATGTTGATGTGACTTAATCGTGGGGGAGGGTAAGGAGAGAGATTAAGGGGGAAGGGATAAAACATCTCACTTACAATTGAAAAAAAAATATCATTAGACTATAATACTTATAGACAAATAAAGGATTTTTTTATCCACCCTACATATTTTTTAACACACCCCACGTTACTTTTTCAATTAAAATTATCCTAATAGGCAAATCTGGATAATGCATAACCAACTTAAATGGTGTAGGCAAGATGAAGCATAGGTAATAGAAAAGAATGAAAAACATTCAAGTCTTAAGCCTCTATAACTTGTTGATTTCATGTTCTATTTGTTAAACATAACATTTTTTATCAACGTATTTGTACTTTTATTGGTTAGGATTTTGCTCTACAATGAAAAGTGAGTGGCTCTAAGAGCTTGAAGAAAAATAATTCTTAGAATGCACGTAGAAAGTGGTTTGAGAGTGTATTTACAATTTTTATTTGTTTTCTTAAAAGCCTAACGGGGCCTAATAGTCATTTCATATTAGAATATATAAGTTATTTAATAAGAATTTTTAGTGTGGAGTGTTTCCAATAATACGTGGTGTGCTAATAAAACAACCATAAATAAAAGGGTAAATATCAGTTTACTACCCTCATGTTTCGTGATTTTCAACATTTAGTACATCAAGTTTTTTTGGTCCCATAGTCATACCGAAAGTGTAAATTTTGGGACAGTCTCATACATCCGTTAGTCAAACTGTTAAGTCTCCCGTTAACCGATGACATTGCGCCCATGTGGACAATGACTGGGCGCCACATGTCATTAAGGGGTCCACGTGGATTTTTTTTCTTCAGAGAAAGGGTTCAATTAAAAAAAATTCAAAATTCAAAATTTAGAGAAGCCGAATAGTTAAAAGTGAAAAAGTGAAAAGTGAAAACCACTTTTCACTCCCCCAGAAATCGCGATCCCCCATCTCCGTCCGAAACCCTACCAACGCTCCGTCACTCGACCTCGCCGTCATTCCACCTCACCGTCACTCCACCTCGCACGTCGTCGTACTTTGCTCACACCTTTGCACATCAAAGAAGGGGCACTGTTTCTGGGCAAGGTTGTCGTGAAGCCATCGCTGGCGATGGGGTCGGAAAAAAGGAGGATTAAAACAGCTGAAACACCAGTTTATTGTAAGTAACCTACCTTTTTCGAAGTGTAGATAATATGGGTTTAGGTTTTCCGATTTTTGAATTTTGAATTTTAGGGATTAGGGATTTGTGAGTTCCAATCCCATTTTGTTTTCTATGGTTTCTGGAATTGTGTTTTGTAGTGGGTTTCCTGCATTGTTAATTGTTTTCAATGTGCATGTGGTTTTGTCTTCATTCGTTGTCCCATTTGCAGCCTTTAAAAAACCCTGTATTCATGGTCCCAATAGTTTTGTTTTCACCTTTTTTCCACATGGTCCTACTACTGTTTGGGTTTTAAAACCTTTTTCCTTGACTTTGCAGGCATGCCTGAATTATTTAGCCTTAAAATTAAACACGGTGGGAAGTGGTCTGAAAATGCATACATGGAAGGATTTGAGGCTTGGTTTGATTACGTAGACAAAGACTTCATGTCTTTTTTCGAGATTGATGAAATGGTTAATGAGTTAGGATGTGATGGGTTTATATTGTATCACTATAGGATTCCTGGGATGTCTTATAGGAAGGGATTAAGGCTTATTGAACAGGACCAAGATGTGGGTGAAATGTGCAAGTATGTTCCAGGGACTAGGGAAATAGAAATGTACCTAGAACATCTAAGTCCGAAGCAAGTTGCCTTGAAACATAAGCTTTTGATGAATCTAGATGAGAGTGGCATATTAAAAAAATGTGTCATGATAGAAGATATTGAGGAATCAAGGGTGGCGATTTCGATTACAAAGGGAAGTGGATCAAAACTAAAGAAGGGTAGAGCAAAAGGGGGTGCTGATCTCTTAGAAAAACGGCTATATCTTTTGAATGACATAGCCTACAATGGTGATGACGAACATGAGGCTGAAGCAACTGAGTAAGGACAAGGAAGTGGAGATGAGGCTGAAGATGGTCATCTCAATGCTGATAATGAAGGTGATGAAGATGATGAAGGTGATGTAACTGAAGAAGGTCACGAAGCTAAAGAAGTTAATGAAGGGGCCGAAGTAGAAGCTAATGAAGGTAAAATTTTTGAAACATTTATTTTTGCAATTTTAATTTCAGTATTCAATTATTTTTGCAAGGTTTGGTTTTTAACAAATATGCATTGTTTGTGGCAGTAAATGCAGAGGATGACACTGCAGATAGTGAGTTTGTGGACAGTGACTACAGTTTGGAAGATGATGATCGTCGTGCAGTAGATGATACGGTTGTAGAAAGTGTCATTGGAGATGTTGAAAGGGGTGAAAGGGTTGGGAACCAACATCCAGAAAAAGTTATTGATGCAAAGGGATGTAGAAGATGTTCCCTTTGATGATGAGAGACAAGACTCAGATGGCCTGCACAATGTTGATGATTCAGGTTCAGAATGTGATGAGAAGATCATGTACCCTGAGTTCAATGAAGAAGCCGACAGGGATGATCCAAAGTTTGAAAAGGGATTGAAGTTCAGAGATGTTGCACAGTTGAGAAAGGCAGTGTTGTCTCACTCCATTAAGCATGGTGCACATTCTATTAAGCTAAAAAGGAATGAGAAATGGAATATTAGTGTAAGGTGTGAGAAAAACTGTCCATGGAGATTGTATGCTTCCAAGATGTACAATGAAGATTCAATGCAAGTGAAAACCTATGTTGGGAAACATGAATGTCCAAGGATTTGGATGGAAAATCCTAACTGCAGAGTGGCATGGCTTGTGAAGAGGTATGTGGACAAGTTCAGACTCAACCCAAACATGCCCATCACTACATTTATGAAGACAGTGAATGAGGAAAGAATGGTTGAGATCCACCTCAAGACAGCCTCCAGAGTGAGAGCACAGTGTTTGAAAATCCTTGAGGGGAGTAACGTGGATCAGTACAAAAAGTTGTGGGAGTACTGTGATGAGCTTAGGAGGACAAACCCGGGTAGTACAGTTCAGATGAAGGTGTTGCCCTATGATGATGCTCATGTGATATTTCAAAGGATTTATATTTGTTTGGGGGCTTGCAAAAATGGATTTAAAAATGTATGTAGGCAGTTTGTAAGGTTGGACGGTTGTCACTTGAAGGGAGTGTTCAAGGGCCAGTTACTGTCTGCAATGGGAATGGATGCAAATAACCAAACTTGGGTTATTGCATATGCCATAGTAGAGCTCGAGAGCAAGGACAATTGGGTTTGGTTTCTGGAACTGCTAGCTACTGATTTGGGAATTGTGAACTAGCGTACTTGGACTTTCATTTCTGACAAACAAAAGGGTTTAATACTAGCTTTTGAGAAGGTGCTGCCTAATTGTAATCATCGGTTATGTGTTAGGCACTTATACACCAACTACAAGGCATATGAGTTTAAAGGGAAATGATTAAAGAATGCCTTGTGGAATGCTGCCAAGGCAACAACCATCACTGATTTTAGAGAGAGTATGGTTGAGGTGAATAGGCTGAATGTCGAAGCTTATAAATGGTTGGTGAAGAGACCAGCCTTGCATTAGAGTAGGTCACACTTTGAGACACATGCTCAGTGTGATATTCTCGTAAACAACCTCTATGAGAGCTTCAATTCTTTTATCCTAAGGTCTAGGGACAAGCCTATTATTACCATGCTGGAAACTATAAGAGTTTTATTGATGAAGAGGATATGGTTGAGAAGAGATGCAATGAGGAAGGATAAATGAGCTATCTGCCCAAAAATCCAGAAGAAGTTGGAGGAGTACAAACTGAAAAGCTCACACATTATAGCTACATGGTCTGGAGGAAAAAAATTTGAAGTGGATGAAGGCAGAGGCAATATATTTGTGGTGGATTTGAATGGGTGCACTTGCTCATGTAGAAGATGGGATTTGACAGGCTTTCCTTGCATACATGGTTGCTTGGCCATCTATTATGCAAGAAGACAGCCTGAGGAATTTGTTTCCTCTTGGTACAAGAAGGAAAAGTACAAGAAGGAAAAATACTTTAAAGCTTACGAAAACTTGATTTAACCCATCCAAGGCATGAAATTTTGGGAGCCATCTGAAAACAAATACATTTTTCCTCCAACTTTTAAAAGGCAGCCTGGGAGACCAAAAAAGAGGAGACATAGGGAGGGTGAAGAAAATGAATTCAAGTTAAGCAAGAGAGGGCAAAAAAGTGTGAAGTGTAGTGTTTGTAAGGCCTCGGGACACAACAAGGCCAGATGCCCAACCACTCATCCTCCTCCAGCTTCTAAAAAAGCAAGAAAAAGCAAGAAAAATGAGGTATAATTTTGATATTTTTTGTTGAATTTTCATTTCTTAAGTGAATTTGTTATTTGTGAAGCGTAGTATCTATCAGTGCTAATGCTATATAGGTTCATTACTTAGGCCTCAACATCTAAGGCATCACAACCCTCTCAGTCATCATAACCATGCATTCAGGAAGCTTCGCAACCTTCATCTTAGCGAACTCAAGCCTCTCAAACCACTTCAAAGTCTACTGCAAGAGGTTAGAAAAGAAGGAGGAATGTTCCGTGATGCTGCTTTAATGCTTTAGGTTGTTTCAGGGTTCATTTTTTTATAGTTGAATATGCCCTTAGTTTTTTTGGAAACAACTTTCTGATAGATCTTTAGTGTTTTGGACAAATCTTTGGTGTTTTTGGTACTCTTATTTTGGTTTTTGGAAGAACACCTTGACTCATTAGTTGTTAAAGTTGTGGTCTTTTGATTCTTTTGTGTGAATTGGAGGGTGTATATTGAACTTTGTTGTGAATTGAAAGTTGTTACAATTGAACTTTGTTGGTAGTTGGTAGTTTAAATGATGAATTTGCATATTTAGAATTCAAAGTTTGTTTGGAATTGAATTTGCAGAGTTGGAATAGAAAGTTGTGGTTTTTTCCCTATTTAATTTGATTTTTTTTTTTCAAAATTTTTTGGCGGGAAAAATGTAAGGTACACGGTTATGGGTTAAAAACTTTTGGGCGGGAAATTTTTTTTTTTTTTTGAACCTCTGAAGAAAAAAAAAATTCCACATGGACCCCTTAATGACATGTGGCGCCCAGTCATTGTCCACATGGGCGCCACGTCATCAGTTAACGGAAGACTTAACAGTTTGACTAACAGATGTATGAGATTGTCCCAAAATTTACACTTTAGTTATGACTCTAGGACGAAAAAAACTTGATATACTACATGTTGAAAACCAAGAAACATGAGGGTAGTAAACTGATATTTACTCTAAATAAAAACTATTTGCATATCAAGTAACCACCATTTAAGTTATTTTCTAGCAAAATTTCCACGTTCCCCTTAAAGTTAGGAAATTTAATAAAATAAAAAAAGAAAATTCTAGACAGGTCCTAAATTTTAGAAGAACAAAATTAGAACGCCCCCGCAAGGCCTATGAGTTAATACGCGAGAAAAGTATGGGGTTAATTTCACAAACACTGTTTGAGATTTATCGCACTTTTACAAGACTTTTTTACATCTGAGAAAGGAAACTAACGTTCTCTGAAATTTTATTGCACTTTCACATCACGCCTTAAAAAAAGAATTTACACTTGTATTTAATTACTTAAAATATAAAAATCATTACAAAAAAGCACAAAAGAAACCCTTTCCATCATCTTCTCCTTGTCTTCTTCCTCTTCCAATTTTTTCTCTTGTTCTCATTGTCGCCAACACAACCACAAGCTAATCTCCCCCCCCCCCCCCCCCCCCCAAAATCTGCGTTAGCCCTTGCATGACGACGTAGGTTCAAACTCTGTCGGTGGCTAATCGAACATCTAATCTAAAATCTCTCGTTTGACATAAAAATTTAAACTCCACTAACGCATCCACAAACTATCATCCCTTATTTACAGAACAAATAAATAAAAACATGGTGAAAAGAACATAGCATCTTCAAGTTATCACGCATTCATGCTTGGACAATTGAAACAAAAAAAAAGCCCAACTTTTTCAAAAAGATAAGACAAGTAAAACAGAAACACAGAGTCGTTAGACATTGGGCCTCTTCGCACAGCCCATGGGCGTATTGCACGCGACGTAGATAACAAAGAGAGATAGAGCAATTGAACTATGACAACTTGTCATAGTCACAGTCTAAAATATCGAAATTATCGGCGAAATATTGCCGATAATTTCGTTTTTTTCACATGGCGATATTTTCACACATATACACATAATTATCGTCATAATATCGCGATATTATCGACAAAATCGCCGAGGCTCCGTCGTCGCAGCTGCCAAGATATGCGCATCTCTCTGCAATCCGCGCTCAGACCCATCCAAATCCGCAATCCCTTCTCTCCGGATCCCAAAACCCGCTCGAGTTTGATGGATCCTCCGCCTTGTATGGCCTAAACAAGGCCTCCCCTTGCCTGATGGTGCTCGCCGGGAGGTGAGAAAGGAAGGAGGAACGCTCCACAGGTGGTGATGGTGCTCGCCGAAGTGTGCGCCACTGTGGTGGAGGTCATGGTGGGGTGTGGTGTGTTTGTGCTTCGGGAAGGAGAGTTGCAGAGATGGGGGAAGAAGAAACAAGGAGAGGAATGAGGGAGAAAGTTCGAGGGATTGGGGAATGGGGAAACACGGGGAAGTGGGGTGTGTGTGTGTCTACTCTGGGAAGGAGAGATGCAGAGAAGAGATGGGGGGGGGAGAACCGGAGAAGAAGAAACAAAGAGAAGGAAGGTGTGTGTGTGTGTGTGGAATGAGGGAGAAGGATCGAGAGATTGTGTCTGCGTGTGTGCGTGCGTGTGCGTGTGTGTGTGGCACACGGTTTTGGCACATGGTTTTGTATGAAACCATGGTTTTGTGTACGATTTTTTGTGTGTATGTGTCTGTGTGCACGGTTTTGTGTGTGTGTGTGGCACACGGTTTTGTATGAAAGAAGAAGAAAAAGAAGTGGTGCGTTGGCACCATCTGAAAACAAGAAGAAAAAATGTTTGCCAAAAAAAAAAAAACAAGAAGAAGAAGAAATAATAATTAAAAAAAAAGGTTTTGGAATGGTGTGCTGCACCATGTGAAATAATAAAAATTTGACTGTAGAAACTTTTTTCTCACCTAAAAAATACTGAAATAATAATTTTTTTTCTCTAATTTATTAAAATATTAAAAAAAATATAAGAATTAAGATAATTTCACGTAACAAGAATTTTACTATTTCTTTTATTTCTTCACTTACATGTTATCAAAGCATGTTCCTAATTTAAAAAATAAATAAAAACCCCCACGTTTTTTTTTTCTCTTTTGCCTTCTCTCTCACATTTTTCTCTAACTTCTCTCTTTCATATTATATTTTTTTTCTTTTCAAATTTTTTTATATTACACACAGAGTAATGTATAAAGTGTAAAATATTATACTAATTCATTATATATAAATGATTATGGAGTGTTTAAACTTCTTTCATTAATTACTACATATTTTCTACACTCACAATGTTTGCCAGCTCGCTATATAATCAACTTAAATCAGTTAAATCCATCATGCAATGCATTTCCTTCCAATTTTTTTGTGATAAACTAATAGATAATTGACTAAATAAACATCCTGCAAAGTTTCAATAAAAATTTCTAAGTTTTTCTTGCAATTTCCGTGGTTTTTATTCAATTTTTATCGATATCGATAATATCCCGATATTTCCATCGAAATATCCGTGTTTTTGGACTACCGATATTTCCGATATCATCGATATTTTATACCTTGGTCATAGTTCAATAAGGGTGGGCATAAATTCCCGGGGACCAAAAAACTCGGCTGGTTTGGTTTTGTTTTGCTCATTTTGGTACAGGAAAAATAAACTAAACCAATTTTTTAATAACAGGGTCGTTATCAGTTCCAAGTTTGGTATCGAATCGAATAGTTGATTTTTTTTTTATAAATAATTTGCCACATGGCGGGTTTTCTTTGGGGCTTCTCCGAGCTCACATAGGCTCGGCCACATGGCTTCGAATCTCCCTCTAATAGCCACTCGATCTCTCTTTCCCTCTCACTCTCAGGCTCCCTCACCTCACCTCAAACCTCACGACCCTCATTCTGCAACACTCTCTTCCAAACTCAAGTCTCAACCACCTGTTGACGTCGCTCCAATCTCTCTTGTGGAGCAAAAAATAATCAAGAAAAATATGGAGGTGACTCGTGGACTTTTGGGTTAAAAAGACAAAATTACCCTTAAGACACACTGGGATTCCCACGCGCATGCAACAGACGTTAACGGCTCAATTGAGATCAAAGGTGATCAAAATGGTATTCTTTTAAAACCCTCTCATCATTCCTTATCAAATCTTCACCCATAAGGTAACTCCCAATTATTCTTTTCAAATTAGGATTACTTGCCAAAATCAATTGATTAATTACCTAATTAATTGATTAATTACCTAATTGATTGCAAGATATTATTTGGCATAATATCTTGCAATTAGAGCCAAATTACCACCATAAGTGGCCGATCCCCATTTCTCTAAATAGGGCCGGCCACACCCCTATATATAGCCCCTAATTTCTCCAAAAACCTAAGTCCAATTCTCTTCTAAAATTCTCTAAACAGTTTATCTCTCAAATTCTAAGTTTTGCATCAGAGATTCTTCAGCCAAAGCCCCACCCATTCATCGTGGGCGCATGAGGCTCTTGGCCTTGATCTTAGGTGTTAATTGTTTTTTAGGTGCATTTTCATCCAAGAAGGAGAAAGAGGAAATTTGCATCCACAAATTGGTGCTTTCATTGGGAGCCTTGATTTACACGCTTGTAGAAGACTCTCGCATTCAAGGTTTCTAATTTTTTGTTCATTCGTAGATTTTTCGCACGTTCTTATTTTTAGAATTTTTTTATACAAAAATTCTTTGAATGAACGTAAAAGAAAAGTACAATGGCAAGAGATTCGGAAACTATGATGAACAAAAATTCCAACGTTCAAGAATTAGGACCACGACGATCCACAAGGCTTAACGCGATGACAAGTAGAGCGGCGCCACCCCCATAGTGCACCACTGTGGCAGCCACCATGGCAACCACCACGGCAACCACCACAGTGGCAACCTTTGGTAAGCCCTTAGCCCACAATGAGCAGCAAGCCTAGGTGCCGAGAGCAGCCCAAGCTGAAGCCCTAGCAACGCGAGCCCAAGCTCAACGCACGGCCCAGAACGTGCAGACCCAAGTCGTGCCGAAGGCAGCCCAGCACCATTCGCCACTTCGAACCACACGGGCTTAGGCCCAAAGAGAGCTTGCTCGAGCCACGACCCGGGGTGAGCCTAGTACGCACCCGAGCCTAGCCCAAGCCTCACACCCACGTGCACCGCATACAATCCAGCTCACTCATGTGGCCCAACCCACTCCCGTGGTGTCCCAAGCAGCCCAAATCGCTCCAAGACCAGTTCAACCGTCCTGGCTTCAAATTTATGGGCCGACAATTGAACCAGGGGCATTTTCACCACATTTATCTGCGGATTTGACATTTCCCAACTCAAATCTTGGACCCGAAGTCTACCATACCTCCACTACTCAAGGAGACGCATTTTGTCCAAACTCTTCCAACCCAAATGGTGAACAACACTTGTCTCGACAAGTCATAGAGTTGATGAGCGCCCTCGCATATCAAGCGACCTTGATGAATCAGCTCTTGCAGTGCACCGAGACGCAATGTGCCCCTGACGAGGAGTCCCGAAGTAGGACAAGGGCAGACGAAGAACCTCTCTAGCAGCGTCCCGGAACAGCCACTAGACCAACCACGAACCGAGCGTTCCGGTAGTGTACACTCCTGACTGGGCCCCTGAGATAGCGTATACTTTCGTCTTAGCGTGCGGATGAGCGTACACTCTCGGTTAGGCCTACGGGTAAGCATACACTCACGATTGGGACCACACTCCGATGATCAACATGAGCAACCTTCTAGGCGAAGTGTTCATTGACGGCTAGGCCCGCAAAGAGCATCATCCACCTTACATCGAAGTAGGCAGCATGGCAGACGGAGAGAAGCAGTAACTTAATTCGGCTCAAGTTCAACCATTAGCCTGCGAGAAATTCACTCATCTGCCAAGGATGTACCATTCGCACCTCAGCCATAACATAAACGAGTCGTACATATAGAAGAACAGCCTAGACCAGCAAGTCAAGACCGGGGGTAGCTGAGAACTCTGCTACCCTAACAAAGGCAAATTCAGGAAGAATGAGATAGACTCATAACCAAGCGGTTGCATGATATCCAACGCAACGAAATTACTGATGAGGCACTACGACGAAACATAACCAACATGAGCAGGTCACCCTTCACGGACGAGATCGAGCAGGCAGAGCCTCCACACAAGTTTAGCATGCCACATTTCATATCTTTCAAATGAGATGGAGACCTGGAGAGACATTTGAAGCATTACCGAAGCACCATGGTCTTTTATTGGAACAATGATGCTCTTATGTGCAAGATATTCACCACCACTTTATAAGGTGAGGCGCAAGATTGGTTTCACGCCCTATCGCCACGATCCATCCGGAATTTTGATTATCTTTTCTTGGTTTTCACCAAAGAATACTCATCCTATCGCTCGATCAAAAAGAAGTCTGATCATTTGTTCAATGTGAAGAAGAATCTAAATGAGTCGTTCCGCGACAACGTGAAAAGGTTTAGAGCAGAGAAAGCGAAGATAGTCGGATGCGACGACTCGATAGCAAGTGTAGCCTTCCAAAAAGGACTTTCTGCAGACCATCCGTTGTTTGGGGAATTGATCATGAAATAAGACCTAACTCTAGCAGACTCTTTCGTTATGGTAGAGAAGCATGCACCTTGAGACGAGGCACCCGAGCAGCCTCGAAAAAAATCGGCAACGGCTTAGAAGAAGAAGGACGGGAAACAGTACAACAATAAAAGCAGGCAAGGGGCCAAGCGTAGAGACCGATCCCCAACTAAAGGAGGCCCGACGACCAAGAACTCCTCTAAGTTCTAGATCCTGATCCACCAAATCCTTCGCGACATCAAGAGCGAACCATGGTTTAAGCTGCCAAAGCAATCAAAATGAGATACTTCCAAGTTGGAAAAATTACCTAGAAAAGCTCGTGAAGGAAGGCAAGGTCGACGGATACTTGGACAAGCCAACTGTGCAGCTGAAAAGAAACACAGACGTCGACGAAGAGCCGCCCAACATGACGATTCAGATTAATGGCATCTTTGTCGAATCTGAGCATTTGGGGGCACCAACAATTCTAAGAATAAGAAGATCCAACAGGCTCTACTAGTTTTGCAGGTCCAGCCAGTCAACACCCAACCTGGACCCATCGTTGGCTTCACCGAGCAGGATGCCGAGGGCGTCGACTTCTCGCATGACAATGCACTGGTTGTATCTATCCACTTAACCCATGCTATAGTTGACATAATGATGGTTGATAACGGAAGTGCAGTCAACCTACTTTAGTTCTCAGTAATTCAGAAGATGGGCTTGGAAAACACAATCATACGCCGAGCGGAGGTACTCACCGGATTCAACGGTCACACCTCGATTGCCATCGGCCACATCACACTTGACGTGAAAACACCGCTAGTTGTCTCAAAGCAGACGTTCACTATAGTAAGCGACTCGTCTCTCTACAATGAGATTCTAGGGTGACCTTGGCTGATAAAGCTGGACGCCGTCACTTCCATCAAGTATAAAAATATCCGATTCTGCATCCCGGGAAGAGGAGTCAGAGAAATCAAGTATGACCAGGCTGCATCTCGAAGATACATTGTGTAAGTACTGAATGAATGAAAAAAGAAAACTTTTACCCTCGTAGAGGCTACCAAGGTCCAAGGGGACGACGAAGCTACCAAATAGCATTTACAGCAAGCGGATCAAGAATATGGTGTCCAAACCAACGCGCCAGCAAACGAGACAGGCTGGAAACTTGAAGAGGACGCCAAGCACATCATTCTTGATCCCCAGCAGCTGGAAAAGACCGCTAGAGTCGGTTCACGTCTGAGCCTAAAGGAAAAGAAAGAACTTACGGTTTTTCTTAGGGAAAATTATGACATCTTTGCGTGGTCAGCTTTCGACATGCCCGACATTGAGCCCAAGATAGCTTGCCATAAGCTGCACGACGACCCCGCTGCCAAATCGGTGATCCAAAAAAGAAGACAGTACGCACCCGAGGGAGTGGCGATCATCAAAGTGAAAATTGACAAGCTATTGAATGCCGGATTCATAGAAGAAGTAGCACACTCAACATGGCTTGCCAACGTCGTGCTAGTAAAGAAGAAAAAGAAAGGTAAATGGAGGGTTTGCGTAGACTACACCGACCTTAACAAAGCATGCCCAAATGATCCTTATCCACTTCCCCGAATCGATCTATTAGTAGATTCGACTTCTGGGAACTAGCTACTCAGTTTCTTGGACGCATAGTCCGGCTACAACCAAATAGTTATGTACGAGCCCGACAAGGATAAAACTGCATTCGTGGTCGAGCGAGACACCTACTGCTACAAGGTCATTCCCTTTGGCCTCAAGAACGCGGGAGCCACTTACCAAAGATTGGCAAACATGATGTTCAAGAAGCAAATTGGAGTAACCATGGAAGTCTACATCGTCAACATCATGGTAAAAGGCAAGCAGCGGTTAGACCATATCGGCAACTTGGCGGAAACTTTCAACATCCTTAGAAAGTACAAAATGAAGCTTAATCCCGCCAAATGCACTTTTGAAGTATCTTCAGGCAAATTCTTAGGGTACATAGTAACCCAACGAGGAATCGAAGCGCACCACAAGAAAATTTGAGCTATCCTAGAGATGAAATCTCCAACTACCTTGAAGGAGATCCAAAGCTTGACCGGATGAGCAGCCACCCTCAATCGCTTTCTCTCGTGGTCCACCAATCGATGCAAGCCCTTTTTTAAGGTCATCAAGAGGGCACAACGAGACAAATGGGATGATGAGTGCGAAAGAGCTTTCCAAGACCTGAAGAAGTATCTTACATCACGTCCCTTACTATTCAAGCCAGAAACAACGGAAGATTTATACATTTACTTGGCAGTCTCGGAGGTAGCAGTGAGCTATGCCCTTACGAGAAGAGTTGGGGGCCCAACTACTTGTATTATACACTTCTAAAGCTCTTCTCAATGCAAGATCGAGAAATTAATTTTGGCGCTAATTGTTGTGGCTCGGAAGCTCAGACCATACTTTCAAGGTTATATAATCATCGTTATGACTCAATATCCTCTATGATCAATCCTACATAGTCTAGACGCTTCTCAACGAATAATGAAATGAGCATTGGAACTTGGTCAATATTGTTTAGTTTTTCGACCTCGTACGGCAATAAAGGCCCAAGCCTTGGTGGACTTCATAGCAGAATTCATGCCTAGCCTAGGCAACATAACAGAGCAGTCCAATGACACCCCGGAGGCAGCCAAGCACACCTTAGCCGCGCTTGCTCCACCCAATGGAGACTTCTGGCATTTGCATGTCGACGACGCATTTAACTACAAAGGCTCGAAGTCTTTCCCAAAAAACTCAAAAATCAGATAGCCTACCAAAGAGATGATCTACATAACCCAGCTTGTAGAAATCGGCTTGACTTTGAACAAGCGAAGGCTCAAGCCCAGCGTTTTCACCCTTCAACTGCTCGTCCTCCTCGAGCAGACCAACACGGACACGCTGCAGCTCCTCCACTTCCTTCTTTAGACTTTCGTTGATCTTCAAAGCACCTTGGAGTTCCAACACTTAGGGGTCGAGCCTATCAACGACCTTATTGAAGTGGATCACTTGATTATAAGCAGCAATTAGCTCTTCATCCTTTGCGTAAGCAGCGAAGCAAAGCTCAGAGATGGCACGCTCAAGGTCTTGAATCTGAGGTATGTAACATTAGGGGTGGAAAAAATTCTCAAACCAAACCAAAAAAATACCAATCCCAAACCAAAAATGTCCCAAATCGATTTTCCCAAAATTTCGGTATTCCCATACCAAAAAAATACCAAAATTTCAGTATGGGAATCGGGATTGTCTTTCCAATATTTCGGTATTCCCATACCGAACCGAAAATATATATTTTTAATTATTAAATATATATTTTTAATTATTATATGTCACTAAATGCAATTACTGCATTCTTCCTTACCTTTTTCTATTGTGTACTGGACGGTTCTTAGCATATATGGATGTTATTCTCTTCTAGTAGGAAGCCATTATTAATAAAATGGATGTCACATTAGCGACCTATATTTACCAATGTTGATCAAACTTTTTGTCTTTTTATGAGAATTACTTGGGGTATTAGGCAGACAACATTACTGATGATATTTCAAATGTTGTTTTGTTAGTGTGTTATTGTTAACAGAGAAGGTGTACAAACCAATGCCACAAGGACATCAAGGATAAGGTAATTCTGTTTGCCTCAACCGAGTAGGATTCATCTCATTTCTAGCCTTGTCCAGCTTCTCCATATTTACCATTATGAATGACTGTATAAACATCCTATATGGATTAAATCCGACATGTAATGTACATGTACTGTCGATTTGCTGTGTCAACTTGGCCCATCACAATTCCTTGTTTGTGTGGTGAGCATGCTCGACAAGATTCTTCAAACTTGAAGGGTAAAATGCATAGTTGAACAATTTTTAGCCCAAAAGCATAATAATATGTCAAATTTTAGTCCAAAAGCCCAAAATCATTTCGGGATTCCCGATTTGTTCCGAAATCCCGAAACTATTTCGGGATTCCCGAAAATTTGGTTTGGGATCGATGTTGAAATTGGGATTCCTGAAAATTTTGGTATGGGAATCGGGACAAGGGTTTCAGTATGGGATCCATACCGAACCACCCCTATGTAAAATCCAATCTCTTTCTCTGCACTTTCATACTTAATTTCGATCGTGTCAAGCCTAGTCTTCAAATCCACGATCTCTTGGCGAACGGTCTCAAGCTGCATAGAAGTGGGGGCAGAGATATTAGCGGTAAGCTCAGATTCCAACCTCTTAATCTTTTCAACCGAGGAATAGGCTTCTGCTGGTCTCTGCCACCCCATTAGCAGCCTTGGTATCCTTTTGGTCAATGAGCATAGACTCGGCTGCCAGGATTGCCGTATGCTTCACAAAAGAACTTGGGCAAACAACTCATCTAACGCTATCAACAAACTTGGCACATGCATCCATGTCTTCAAGCAGATCTAGTTTTAAGAGCACCCAAATCTCAGCAGCTTCCCCGAAAACAAACTTGGGGGATTTTTCACAACTGTCTACACGAGCAGTCTCATTCTTCTCAGCAGATGAATCAATCTTAGCAGCGAGGGGAGTAGGTTGTGACACCACTTTAGTAGTAGAGTCTACCTTATCGCTCTTCATGGTAGCAATTCTCTCAAAAAGTGAACCAGACTTAGCCCCGGACGGACTTTTTGGCACAAATTTCGGCACTGGGGGCACATCAGAACTTCTACGCTGAGCAATCCTATCAACAATCGAACTAACCACCTTTGGAACGACAGACATCGCTGGTGCAGATTTAACAGCCTCATCTTTCTTGCCCTTGGAGGAAGTTAGGTCAATCACAAGCCTAGGGGCATATGGCGAACCTTAGGGAGCAGTGAATAAATCTTTGGCTTTTTCTAAGCCTGCATCTCTTGAGCAGGCAGGGAAGATATCTTATTTCCATTTTCATGCACAGCAGGCTCCATTGCAGTGATCGGACGAGCCAACGCCTCATCCTTGATTTGCTTTATCTCATCTCTCGAGGGTGGCCCATCTTTCTCCCGGTGAAGAGGACTAAGCAGCCAACGCCACTTGCGGTATTCAGAAGGGATACCTAGGGCAATATGCACCTTCTCCATATCTGGAGAAGTCTTAGGAGTCAAGCCGAATTTCGAATCTACAAGAGCAGATGAGGATAATCAATAAATCAGAAAGCAACTCAACGAAAGTACAAAGCAGCCTAGAGACTAAGCAGTCTACTTACTGGTGATGAAAACTGTTGGAACACGTAACTCGGGGGAGGAATTAGACTCCCATTCTCCGCTTATCTCCAAAGTCTCATTGGCCCAGTCATGATCTCATTTGCTTGAATGATCGAATAGCCTATGGCGGGATCCCAGCTGCCCGACTCCTTCAATGTGGCCAATGTCAAAGAAGTACCAAAATTCGTTGACGGTTAAATCCAAGTCTAAGAATTGGCTTAGATTGAGGAACCCCACCATCACACGGACCATATTCGGAGAACATTGAGCATGGACACACTTCATAGAGCAAATTACTTCTTGGAAGAAACGAGACATGAGAAAAGTAAATCCCATCACAAAGTAGTAGAGGTGAAACTTGATGGCTCTTCAAGCCTCACTACATGGCTTATGGCTGTTACCTTCCTTGACACGCTTCACGCGTACCCTCGAAGGAATGACGTGCCTATATGCCTCAAGAAAGTCTCTAAACGAGTCGTCGGAGCTAATCTTGAAGTGAGCAGCCTGGAAGTAGCCCGCCTTGATGATACAATGGTGGTACACCATCATCTTTGTGGCTTGAAGAAGACATACTCGAAGAGATTCTACAAAGACACAAGGAAAATTCGTTAGATAGCTAAAAAAAAAAAAAAAAAAAAACTGAAGATCCAAGTTGCAGGAACCTAGCAGTCATGCCAGGCCCCATGGCCTGGCCCATTCTCTCTCGGCCCGCAGGCCTCACGACCCAATGCCACCAGAGAGGAGGTTGGCGTCCCTGCGCCTCCCTTTTCCACTTTTTCCGTGGGCCGAAGCCTAGTCATCCAACACAGGAAGGAGGTCCAAGCCTTCATTTTTCCTATACTAGCACTGGCCCGAGCCCAGAAAAAAAAAAAAAAAAAAAAAAAAAAGGAAAAAAAGAGGCGGGCCTCCTCGGCCCAGTCCATCTCCAACTCAAGCTTAGTCACAATAGCTCAGACCACGGCACCCTAGCCCAAGCCAGCCACACGCTGCCAGCCCTCGGCCTGAGTCGAGCTACCGCCGTACTAAGCCAATGAAGCAACCCCACGACAACAGCTATGCCCTGGCTTTCCAACCACTTTTTCACACCTTCTCGACCCCCGTCGAGCTAAATTTCAAGCCCCAAGACTCCCAAAAATTACGAAGACGAGGAAAAATTAATTTTTCTTACCCTGGTGTGGCGTGAAGACAAAGAAAGCAACGAAAGAGGATCATTTGCACGAGCAAGTGTAGAAGATTACTAGGGCAGAGGGAACAAATATCCTCTAGCTTTCTCTCTCTTGTAGGGTAGAACAAATTGTTCACTGAAGTTGATTTAATAATCCACTTAAGGTAGACTTAAATAGACTTTAGAAGTAATTTATTTCCCTTTTCTAGAAGGATCTGATTTCCAATTAAAGAGGGAATCTACGTCAAGATAGGAAACAATCCTATGTTTCCTAAAGAGAAGATCTCTACATATGCTGCCCTTTCCTGCAAGCAGCCCAACAGGTGTGGGGGCATTTGTGGAGCCAAAAATAATCAAGAAAAATATGGAGGCGACACGTGGACTTTTGGGTGAAAAAGACAAAATTACCCTTAAGACACACCGGGATTCCCACGCGTATGGAACGGATGATAACGGCTCAATCAAGGTCAAAGGTAATCAAAATGGTATTCTTTTAAAACCCTTTCATCATTCTTCATCAAATCTTCACCCACAAGGTAACTCCCAATTATTCTTTTCAAATTGGGATTAATTGCCAAAATCAATTGATTAAATACCTAATTGATTGCAAGATATTATTTGGCATAATATCTTGCAATTAGAGCCAAATTACCACCATAAGTGGCCGGTCCCTATTTCTCCAAATAGGGTCAGCCACACCCCTATATATAGCCCCCCATTTCTCCAAAAATCTAAGTCAAATTCTCTTGTAAAATTCTCTAAACACTTTCTCTCTCAAATTCTAACTTTGGCATCGTAGATTCTTCAGCCAAAGCCCCCCATTCATCGTGGGTGAATGAGGCTCTTGACCTTGATCTTAGGTGTTAATTGTTTTGCAGATGCATTTTCGTCCAAGAAGAAGAAGGCAAAAATTTGCATCCATATCTCTTACTAGTAGTCACCATCATTTGGAGATGATTGGATTGATTTTGTGGAAGAGAATGATGAGCAAGTGGTGAAGATGAGGTGGATTCATATTTGTTGGATCCTTTGGAGAAGGTCGACAAGGTGCTTATAAAAGTCTCTTGTGATGGAAAGTTAATGGTAGCAAGTATCTTATATTGGCAGCCATTGCAAAACATATACTTGGTATTCAAGCCTCTACCGTGGCATCAGAGAGTGCTTTTTGGCACCTTTAACTCCTAAATCGGTAGAGGCATTAATTTGCGTGCAAAATTGGTCGAGGGGTGATGATGCAATCACTTTAGAGGATGATGCACCTTCATTTGAGCACCTAGAGTTCTACGAAAGTATTGAAGCGGGTAAATTTCTTATTTGTTATAATTTTTAAAATTTTATTCATTTGTAAATTTACAAGTTGTATATACTTTTGTATTATGTTGAGCTATTGAGTTCAATCATCTCTTTTCTCTTTATTAATTCGGAACAACAAGCATTGTCTTCACAAGCTCTTACCCGGCCTCCTCGAGCTTTAAAAAACCAAAGGCTCCTTCAAAGCCTCCCAAACCTTCAACCACCAAGAATGTCAAGCATAAGGGGTAATTGCTTTTATATGAATTTAACTTACGTATTAATGACATAAGGCATTTAGTAGAAATTTGCCTTTCCATTTGGGTTATATTAATGTCATAAGGCTTTGGCTTGAACTTTGATTTTTCATTTGGATTTGTACTGATGCCATAAGACATTTACTTGAACTTTGATGTTGGATTGAATTTGTTGATGTTTGACATTGTTGGATTGAAAACAAATTTGATTTTGACACTATTACGAGTTATGAAATTAGATGTTTGAACTTTAATGTTTGTTGTGAAAAAAATGACTTATTTACAACAAAATAAAACTGCAACTAATTAAAGACTAAAACTAATTTGGGCCTATTTTCTTAAAAAAGGGCTTTGTTCCTAAAAGGCCAAAAACTGAATTGGACCTGTATTTTGGACCAAATTGAACTTATTTGGCTTGGTACTAAGTCAGTGCACCCAGGCATACCGAACCGAACCAAATTTTTGCTACGGGTTCGATTTTGGTACCATCTTTGTACCGAATCGATCTGTGCACAGGCCTAATGACAACCTAGTGACTTAGGTTTCTTATTCTACGCTAATTTCTTGCCACACGTTCGTGTGAACGTGTGACAATTTGCTGTTTTACATGTTATTTCTTATTTGTAATTTCATTTTTTTGTTTTTATTTTTATCTTATTTTTAGAAAAAAAATTTAAAGAAAAAAATTGTCCACTAGATAGATAATTTTATTTTAGAATCTTAATTAAGGAAGAGTATTTGGAATTATGCTTGATTGGTCGTTTTTGCATTCTAGCTACAAGGACACTTGGTAATCGGTAGTACCATCAGCAAACAAGGCAAGGCTAGGCCACGTCTGCAATGTTTGTAGATTTTGATAAGGCTTGGCTACCAACATGATGATTCTTTTTCTAGGATTTTAGGAATTCGTAAATTATGTTTGTTTATCATATATTGTGCGATTAGTTTTTATCATGTACTATTTGGAAGTTTGTCACAGGCTGGGCACAGGTTTTTGGGCACAGCAGATTCGGACTCAAACGAATGACACAAGCTATGCTCCTCTAGCCCCACGTGGAACCCGCGACGACATCCCCAACGTAACCAAATCTGATCCGCAATCCCGCGTGCTTATCATCCAAAAACAAATAAAAAATATAATAAAATCAAACTCAAGTCTTCAACAAACTATTACTCAAATGAAAAACTTCCGAAATTAAATTACTTACACATACAAAATAAAATATATGAAAATGTCTCAAAAGTGCTCTCTTTATTAGCATGTGATAAAAAAATACGTAATCATTCACATTTGAATTTGTTGCAATAAAAATGATAAACAATTATGAAATTAAATCATACATTATTTCTGTTAAGTATTTCAATACTACATTTGTCTATAAAATTTAATTTTACATCATTAAATATATAAAATTAATATTATTAGACCGTACTATTAAATCTTCGGATTGTACATTTTTCTTTTTGTATATGCAAAGTAAGAAAATAAATATATTGCCAAAATTGATGGGAAAAACCAAAAAGAATAACGAATATTAGAGTAACGGTGTTGAATTCTTCACCCGCTTTGTTGCTTTTGGTGACAAACTACGCAAATAGTGCCACCTCATTATTTCAACTCACTTTCTGCGGACTTTTCAATACTCTCTCTCTCACTAAGAGCCCAATTCCAAAGCAGAACATCACAGATTGGTCGATCGCTTTCTGGGTTTTGCTTCTTATACTCTCGATTTCAATCTGGTAATTGATTCATATCATTCAAATAATGGCATTGGTACAATTCAATTGTCATGAAAATTGGTTAATTTCTGATCGATTTCTGGATTTTGTTCATGCTCTGTTTCTACTATTTCTTCATTGCCATTGCCCTAATTTTGTTAATTTCTGCACTTTAACAGGTTATAAATCGCAATTGATTTGGTTTTTGAGTGTTATGCTGTAAAAAGTTTGATGGGTTTTTAACTTTTTATTAACTTTGACTTTTTTGGCAAATTGGGTAATTAATCACCCACGATTTACCAGGTAAAAATGCAAGCGTCAACTTGTGGTTCAGTAAAGGGGAAGTTGGGGTTTGAAGATCAAAACCAAAGAAGGGTATTGGGTTTTGGAGAATTGAAAAATAGAGCAAGTACAGGGTCCAGGGATCTGTGGGTTGCAGAGAGGAGAACTTGCTCTGGTGGATTGAGCCTCCGTGCCACAACGCCGGCGATGGGAGCCAAGCTTGCCGGTCTTAGAATGGGGTCTGATGGGATTTCCATGTCCACTTTGAAACCCAGATCAGTCCAGGCTCAGGCTTCTGGTTTGACATCATGCTTCTTCGTTTTCGCTTTTATGTGCATTCCTTTGTCTTATCGTCACCATTTTAGCTTATGTGCTAGCTTTTGATTAATAATTTGGTGAAATTTGTATTGGAAGATAGTATCTACCGAAGTTTATTTAATTTTCAGTCGTGATCTCCGAAGTGGTATCCTTTTCTCTTTGTCATTAATAGCTGCTTACTATTTACTAGTGTATATAACTTTCTTGGTTTACTCAAACTGTGGCCTCATTGTATTGTTTTTTGCTTAACCAATATGGGAGGTGGGAGCTTGTAAGCCTCATTAAATTGTTTGACTGGGAGGAGGAGGGTTTCTTTCATTAGAACTGTCACGCACTGTACAAATAGATGCGTAGCTGTAACAGCTGTTTTATGGCAATTTTGGCCGCTTGGGTTAATATATTTATGTGAGATTGGTCTACCAAAGTTTCATCAGAGAAATCTACCAGAGTTTCATTGGAAAACTGAGTTCTAAATCTGTAGTTCTATTGCTTATGTTCATTCCATGAAAAATTCATTTTCAACATCATAAAACCGTCTCTATGTAACTGTATATTCTGTAGTCAATCTGGATGCTTCTTCAGCGATGTTTAATGGCTACACATGTCTGTTTAGGAGACTCCAAAGCATTATTCCTGAAATTTGATTTACATTATTCTTAATAGAATTATAAAATGCAGATGGGGATGTTGAGAATCTTATTCCCTCCAAGCCTCAGGGGAAGTCCTCTGGAACAGTATTGCCGTATGTCGGTGTTGCTTGTCTTGGAGCCATTTTGTTTGGCTATCACCTGGGGTACAGTTTAACTTGATTACTAATAGACATGTTCCTCAATTTTTTTTTTTCTGGATTTCTCTATTCGTACTGAGTCATTTAGGTTGTATCAAGGAAATATATTATGTTTCAGTCGATCACAGGATATGTGTGCAAGCCATGAGATCTTGTTATTTCTCTTTTGATGGTAGTTGAGCATATAACGTTATTGTGTCTGAGGCTTACTGTGGCATCTGTCTGTATTTTATGCAGGGTGGTAAATGGTGCTCTTGAGTACCTATCAAAGGATCTTGGTATTGCGGAAAATGCGGTATTGCAAGGCAAGTGGTCATTTAAATCTGTGAATAACAGCTTGAATCAAGTAACTGTTCGTTTTTGTTTTCTTGTTTCTCATCTTATCTTAGTGTGTCATGAAACAAATTTGCACCATTTTCCTATTTCTTGAGGACAATTAACAAAGGAATATATTGTCTAGTACTCCCATCATTTTGTAAAAATAAATAAATAAAAATGAATTGTGTTAGGTTATGCTAAAGACTCAGTACGATAACTTAAGTCAACGTATATAATGTCGCCTCAACTATAGATATTGGGGTTGTTTTGCTTATGCTACTTTCTCTTAAGATTGTATAGTTAATTGTTACAACACTATAACATCTCTTTTGCAGGGTGGGTGGTTAGCACACTTCTAGCAGGTGCTACAGTTGGATCATTTACTGGTGGATCGTTGGCTGACAAGTTTGGCAGAACTAAGACTTTTCAAATAAATGCAATTCCGCTAGCAGTTGGAGCATTTTTGTGGTCTGTCTATTTCCAACAGGTTGTGGTCAGTGATATGAATATAAGAAACTAATGAATAGTCTTCTTAAATGTTTCAGTGCCACAGCCCAGAGTGTGCAAACGATGATAGTTGGCCGCTTACTTGCTGGCATTGGAATTGGTGTCACTTCTGCTATTGTCCCACTTTATATATCCGAGGTACTATGTATGTTTATATATTTCCATCCTCAATTTGTTGGCATTTGGCATTTTGAATGTACCACTTACCAACCCTATTTTCTAATGATCAGATCTCTCCAACTGAAATTCGTGGTGCCCTTGGATCTGTAAACCAGCTTTTTATATGTATTGGGATTCTTGCAGCACTGGTGGCTGGATTACCATTAGCAGCAAATCCCTTATGGTATTTCATCATTGCACCTTTTCTTTTCTATACAAACAATTTTGTTTATGTGCGGGCAAAGACATGTGTGAATGTGTTGTGTATGTGCGCGCATTCATGTTCACACTAAATCACATGTATTCTTAAACGTCACTTCATTTCCGACAATTGACATATCAAGAAAGAGAGGAAGTACAAATCATAGGTAATAACTTGGCTAATTAGGATCTGGTTTTGATGCTTATACTCTTTTATAAATGAAGTTTACATAGATTTTTCTGGTAAAGAGCCTCTTTCCTGAAGCCAGAAACCAGTAGAGGAATAGAAAATTCTTCTTGTTCAAATGGGCAAAAATAAAAGTAAAGTGTGTTGGATTTTTTATTTTTATTTTTTTTACCTTGGTTGATAACTTTGATCTTATGTTTCTCGGGCTAATTTAACCTCCTAGCTAGATTGATCCATCAATTTTCTAAGGACACAATCTTAGTTACTTTACTCAAGTTCCAGAATCTTGTAACCTCAGAAGGATCCCCTCCTGGCCGTGGACGAGTATTTTCACAAAATAGTAATTCATTGTGCTTTCAACTGGCGAAAAGTGAATATATAAAACCCTGTTTATGAACTTTGGTAGTACTGTTCTTAGATGGTAGCAGTAGTATGTCTTTTTGATCTTTAAATGTCAGCTCTCTCTCTCTCTCACACACAATTTTACTCTATTATTTATTTTATCAGGTGGAGGACGATGTTTGGTATTGCAGTAGTACCATCTGTTCTTTTGGCATTAGGAATGGCTGTTTCACCAGAAAGTCCAAGATGGCTTTTTCAGGTTTTCAACATAGCTTGATCAAACATCAGCACAGATGTTATATCTGCTTTTTCATTGTGTTCTCTTTAACTGTTAGTTTTATTTGAATTTATTTCATGATTATTTTCAATGAAAATGCTAAACCAATCCTTTTTTCGCAGCAAGGAAAAATTTCTGAAGCTGAAAAGGCTATAAAAACACTATTTGGAAAAGAAAGAGTTACCGAGGTCATGCATGACTTGAGATCAGCAACTTCAGGTTCTGCTGAACCTGAAGCGGGCTGGTTTGATTTGTTTAGTAGCCGCTATTGGAAAGGTTTGCCTAAATTTCCCTGGAGTCATGCTTGAGATGTGCTGTGTTCGATTTCTTAGCTAACATATGTCTTTATGCAGTCGTTAGTGTGGGTGCAGCACTTTTCTTGTTACAACAGATGGCTGGGATAAATGCTGTGGTCTATTATTCTACTTCTGTCTTCCGCAGTGCTGGCATTACATCTGATGTTGCAGCAAGTGCTCTGGTTGGATTAGCAAATGTCTTGGGTTTGGCTCTTACTATCTTTATTCTTGAAGTTTGGAATTATTTTTTATGTGTTCTATAACCAAGAATGGTCTCATTCCAGGCACAGCTGTTGCATCCTCGTTGATGGACAAACAGGGAAGGAAAAGTCTTCTACTCACAAGCTTCGGTGGAATGGTAGGGTTATTTTCACTATCAATCTATCTCTTTATTTGACGTGAATGAATAATTCATTGTGGGTTGGCCACCCAGACCATTTTGGCAATTTGAGACTAGTGGCTGCAGGAGAAGCCATGAATTTAACAGGGGCTTGAAGGGTCCTTTATTCAGATAAGTAGAGGGATTGCAATTAATGATCATTTTAGTAGTCTGAGACCAGTGGCTGCAGTAGAAGCCATGAATTTATCAGGTTCTTGGAGGGTCCTTTGTTCGGATGGGTAGAAGGATCGCAATTAGATCACATTAACTGCAACATTTTTCAGGAGTGATTCATGCCTAATGATTATAGATATTTCGTCTGCAATCTGCACTAACCCAAGTGCACTACACGTGTGCACTTCAGTTTCAGGTTCATTGTCGGCATACGTAGCAATTAGATCACACTGTTATAGGTCATGAGGCCTGGAAATTTTATTTACTTGGAAAACTCATGGAAAAATGGGACACGATTTTTCCTCTTATGTAATTGAACTCAAGTGGCTTCGTCAGTAGGTGATGTTTGTTATAAATAATTTTCACGGTCCAACATATTCAGAAGAACTTTGACCGTGCTGCTTTAATTGAATTGTGATGAATGATTTATGTTTTTTGTTCCTCTCTCTTTCTTATGTATACCGATAACTCTCTCTTTCTTTATTCGTTAAGGCTGCTTCGATGTTGCTGCTTTCACTGTCCTTTACATGGAAAGCCCTTGCTCCATATTCTGCCCCCCTTTCTGTCGCTGGAACTGTTCTGTAAGTTAGAGGCTTACATTAAAAGATAGATCCCCGTACTCTTTTCTTGTTTAAAGTTTAATTTCCTATCTAATAATGGTTTTCATTTTATATTACCAGCTATGTATTGTCCTTTTCACTTGGCGCCGGCCCTGTGCCTGCTCTTCTTCTACCAGAGATTTTTGCTTCAAGAATCAGAGCAAAAGCAGTTTCTTTGTCACTGGGCATGCACTGGGTAAGTGGTTGTAGACACTGAAATTTTACTTGATACTATTTTGTATACGTTTTCTTGTTTCATTGTCTGCAGGGATTTTCGTGTTTACACTGGTATTAGGAAACTCTTATTTGTTTGTTTATTTCAACAGCTTATTGGTAATAGTTAATGTCTTGTCCAACCAATTAGTTTGTATGGACTAAGATTTTCGATTAATTACCTCAGCATGCCTTTTATTTATATTTTAGATGGAGGAAGCAAGACAAGTTTGGTGGACGATTAAATTGTCCAAACCAAACGAACTTGATTGCAAAAGGATATTGATTTCACTTTTAAATGACTCTTATTGTCTCAACCTGCATTCGGATATGTATATATCCGTGCCTGTCTCTGTGTAGATACAGATCTGTATGTCTGTTTAACTATGTAAACCTTTACGTGTTTCTGCGGAATGAAAATGAATGAAGAAACTGATATTATGCTCGCATTAATTATTTTGTTTGCACAAGAATATGTTGGATGTGCTTTTTATTCTTCATTGATTCACCTCTCGTCTTCTATGTTAACTGAGTGTTTATATGTTTCATCAGATTTCAAACTTCGTCATAGGCCTCTATTTCTTGAGCCTTGTAACCAAGTTCGGGATCGGCAGAGTGTATTTTGGATTCGCTGGCGTCTGTCTTCTGGCTGTCTTGTACATAGCTGGTAATGTTGTTGAAACGAAAGGTCGTTCGTTGGAGGAAATAGAGCGTGCTCTTAGTGTTGTCACTTGATTACAATATGATTCAAACTACGAGCAAAAATCTCCAGCAGCTTCGGATTTTGGCCTTAAGCACTGACAGCATCATCTCCTTTTCCTGCTATGCGGACTAGTTCATTCCCACCTCTCCAGGACTTGTATTTAGAGATCGAACCTTGATTGTCACCACATAAAATGGTGTCTATGGATTTCCATTACTGTAACACACTACCACCTTGGCGATGCAAATAATATTTTAGTTTCTACCATGAATTTTGGAACTCTTTGTAATTTCTCAGATCGAATGACTCTGAGTACAGCGCCGTTAAACGGTGGGAGGTACCGATACAAGATGAATGAAAAGGTTTAGGCTGTTCAGCAGATGACAGATTGAAAAGCGGTTTCTATTTGAACATCTAATAGAAATACTTGTCCTAGTACTGGATGAGATGTCTTGCTACTGGATGATGAGGGATAAGGTGGGTTTTTTTTTTTTTTTTCTTTTTTTTTTCTTTTTCCGAGTAATTCTACCTCCCACCTTTAAACTGGACAAGTATGCAAGTTTGCATCAATTTTTTCATTCAACATTTTGTTGAAACAATTTTAATTCAGCATTTTAAATTGGATTATTTTTAGCTACGCTATCTGAAATGATATTTTGATCTCATTTTGCTTCATATAATTCAAAAGTCACAATTTTCGTTCCACTTTGACTTGTTGACTCTCTCTTCTTCCTAAAACTTATAGGTCGCTTCCTGAAACCTGTGGGACCCAACACCCAATAAGATTATGTCATATGTGCAATAAATTTGATTATTTCATTATGTGTTAACATTCAACAATCAAAGAGTATTAAGTTTAAAAGAAATTGAAGAGATGAAAAAAAAAATTGATTAAGCCTGGGGCACCCAAATCAAATCCACATAAGAAATTAAAAGATCTAATTAAGGGAATGTGGAGCGAATTTAGAGTTTTATAGAGACGACTTTCAAGTTTAAGAGGAAAAATGGAATCAAAATCGAGTTTCAGGAGCAAAGTAGAGCGAACTATGAGTTTCAGGAAGTAAAAAGGTAACTTTTGAGTTACAATGAGCAAAGTGAGACTAAAATCGAGTTCGAGGGGAAGTAGCTAAAGCTATCTAATCCACATCAACTTTAGACTTCATAACCACCCTAAAGTGATGGTGATGCTCACCATCTTATCGATTACCATAAAATGAGTTTCATTTAATTACTATACAAATGGTAATTAAGTGGATGGTGAGCATTACCACCACTTTAGAGTAATGTGGTGAGCATCATCACCACTTTGGGGTGGTGAGAATCATCACCACTTTAGGGTAATGTATGATGGGTTAAATTTTTATGTGTAGTTGGAACATAAGTTAGTACATCATATGTTGTAATACAAGTAGACAACAAGATTGACATGTCCCATTTTTATGGTATGTTTTTCAATATCTCTCCACTTCTATTATGGCACGTGGTTGCCGTCTTGTGTTACGAGTACACCAAAATATCTCTCACGTGGTTCTCATTTCATCAAAAACTACAAAATAGAATGACATATATATTATGAAGTATTAAAACATAATGAAAATATGGAAAACAAGCGTATAATGTGTGTTCATTTAAGTATTCAACAAGTCTCTTACAATTTATTGAAAAAAATAAAATGCAAATGAAAGTTATCTATTTACTGTCTAAGTGAGTTGCAACCTAGACGGGTGCCTAGGCGGTCTAGGCGGGCGTCTCAGCAGGTCTAGGCGCCATTTCTTAATTTTCAAACGCCTAGGCATTAATCGGATCGGTAACCAGCCGCCTAGCTTCTAAGCGGGGTTTAGGCAGCACTAAGTGGGGACTTTTAGAACGGTGAAATTAGCATCTTGTCACACGCTAACATGTGTGAGCGTGTTGTACTTTTACTTTTTTTAGTTTAATCATTATTATTTTTAGATATTTTTAATTTTATTGGTTACAAAATTTAATTTACAGTTTCTGATTTTAAATTTTATTCGAAAAATGGTTAGCAACTCCTATGTGAGGTTGTTTTCTTTCGATTCTTTTAATAATTTACTCTTATTTTATTCTTTTTAAAAGGAGCAAGAAGAGAGGAATATTTTTTATATTATGAATGTTTCATCAAATTTACATCTTTTTATACATAAAACAGATATATTGTGTCGTATTAAGACAATAAAAAATTAAGTAATTAATTCGACATTGTTTTGTCAAAAAAAAGAAAAAGATCAAGACTCGCTAGTTCAAATTTGCTACCTTGACCCCAGGACTAGGCCTTGAGGCCTCCATGACTAGGACTTGGGAGCCATAGTCAAAAGAATCTCTTATATGAAATTGTGACAATAAACTTATTTCATGCAAGTTATTCTTTACAATAAGCGTTAAATTTTACGTTTATTTGAATATAGGTATCCAACACTCCAACTGAAAATTTATATTGCCAACAAAGTCACTTTAAAAATCCATTTAGTTGAGAGCCTGTTTTCCATTGAATGTGAAACAGAAATTTCTGTCTGCTTTTGAATTCATCCTCCAGATATATAAGTAAAAAGGAAAAAGCCAAAAATCAAATGGATTGGTGGAAGAAGATGAGAACGTTACTTTTCTTTAACTCCTATGCAATTAAATACACAATGAAACTGCCATTGAAACGTAATTACAGTGTGGCTGCATGCAAAACACGCACAGATGCGAAAAAAAGACAAGAAAAAGTGGGGGAAAAACGTGAACATTAAAGGCACTCACCACAATCCAAAGAAACCGAAATGTACAGAAAAGAAAATGTAATTTTCTGCATGGAGAAAGTCCGCGTGGCTTGGCTGCATGTCCACCATTTTTATCACGTTATATCTCGAGATAATACCATTGATTCGAAGGAAACTGAATTTAAGAACTTAAGCAATTAAACTGCTACATACAAAATATAAAGTATCGCGATAAGTTTGGGTAACGATATCATTTTCTCGAGTAAAGAGTGACTCTTAGGGCCGGCCCAAGTTCAGTGCGGGCTGGGCGATCGTCCAGGGCCCAAAAAAATCGAGGGCACCAAAATTATTTCGGGTGTTATATTCATATATAATTTCATAAGAGTATAAATTTATAAAATTTGATTAAATAGCCGATAAGTTTAACTAGACCTAGTGGTTTATTTTGTTTAAAATTAACAAGAAGGTCCCGGGTTCAAATCGCTATATGATTATTTGCTTTCTAATTTTTATGAATTTTTTATAAGGGTATAAATTTATACAATTTGGTCAACTGATTAAGAAGTTTAACTAGAAATGGTGGTTCATGATGTTTAAAATGAACAAGGAGGTTCTGGGTTCAAAATGTTATGTGTGTTTTTTTATTTTCCATTTTTTTATGAATTTCTTTTCATAAGAATATAAATTTTTAAAATTTAGGAATTTCTTTTCGTAAGAGTACAATTTTTTTTTAAATTTTGGTTAAATGATCAAGAAGTTTAATCAGAAGCAATTATTTCTATTGTTTAAAATTAACGAAGGGTCTTAAGTTTGAAATGCTTTGTGCTTTTTTTTATTCTTTCCAATTTTTACCAATTTCTGTTTGGTTGTTAATTTCTTTTTAATAGCTAACTAGTAGTTGTGTGGGTTGCAATTTTTAGACATTCATTCCAATTTAAGTCTAACCTTTAACAAAAAAAGTAATGCGTAGTAGACCAAATTTTTAGACAAAATTTGCAACACATATGACGTGTCACTAATAAGAAATAAGCACTTTAATCAACACTTAAGTAATAATTCAATCATCAAAAAATCATAACCTACAGCTTACAAATTTTGGTTTAAAAATTTTGGTATCCCTAGCATTAGCCTTCAAGAAATTAATGGATGCATGTCTCATTCATTGTCTATATATATCAACTAAATATTCGAAAATATGATTATTTTTTTAGTCCCATATTGACAAGGTTAGTAAACAAAAAAAAAAAAACATTGCACGAGTTATGTAAAAATACTTTAGAAGTTCAGACAGAAGGGAAACAAAACTCATTGTGACAACTCGTCCTTAATTTTATGGCTTTAATAATTTTAAAAGAGTGAATTGACAAAAATGCCCGTAGAGGCGAGATTGTTGACTTTCGTTGGCTGTCTTTTCGTGGTGTGTATGAGTTACTATTTTACTGTGTTCTTGAAGTACTCGTGTAGGAGCAAGCGAAATCGAATTTGGAACTACGATGAAAATTTTACGGAACTACGAATCCGGAAAATTATCTTTGTAAAAAAAAAAAAAAAAAAAAAAACTATTTTAGTTATTTTATTATTTTTATATTACTTTATAATATTTTCTGATGAGATATTTGTGGCTGTGGGGCCTACATGCCTTACTCACCCACTTCCAAGGTTCTAAAAGTCGCTAGGCGCTAGTCGGGCGGCGGGTTGGGGCCTAGCGCTTAGACGGCTAGGCGGGTGCCTAGGCGGACTAGGCGGATTTAAGTAAATCAATCATATTTCGTGTAAATAAGTGTCTGCTTATACTTGAAATATATATAATTTCGTCATAAACTACAAAATAGAATGCATATATATTATGAAGTATTGGAACATAATGAAAACATGTGAAATAAGGATATAATGTGTGTTCATTTAAGTATGCAACAAGTCTCTTACAATTTATTAGAAAAAAACAAAATGCAAAATGAAAGTTATCTATTTTATATCTAAGTGAGTTGCGACCTAGGCGAGTGTTTAGGCGGGTCTAGGCGGTTTAGGCGGTGCCTCAGTAGGTCTAGGTGCCCTTAGCATTAATTGGGGCAGTGGCTAACCGCCTAGCGCCTAGGCGGCGCTAGGTGGGGATTTTTAGAACAGTGCTCACTTCCACGTGACACTCTATTCCGTACACATCTGGACCTTCCCTCTCAGCTCTTTCTCTATCTTTTTCATTCCAGTCTCTCTCTTGCTCTTCACTCTCTCAACTATCTCTCTCCTTCGCTGATAGCAGACCACACCACCACCACCACTCATTGTTCTGGCGAACACTGTGGATGCAAATTTCTTCCTTCTTGATCTTGGACAAAATTGCACCTACAAAACAATTAACACCTTGGGTCAAGGCCAAGAGCCTCACGCGCCCACGATGAATTGGGGGGGGGGGGGCTGTGGCCGAAAAACCTCCGATGCCAAAGTTAGAATTTAGAGAAAAAGTGTTTAGAGAATTTTGGGATTTTTGCAAGAGTGTTCGAATGAGTTTTTGGTGAAAATAGGAGCCTATTTATAGGGCTAGGCTTGGCCATTTTTTCCAAGGAATGGCCGGCCCTTGAAGGAGTTTTTGTGGTTGAGATTTTGGTTTAATTAGCCAATTTATTGGCTAATTAAACCTTAAAGAATAAATTGGTGGTTACATATTTATTTAGAATAAATTGATAATTAGGTTATGAAAAGGTTATAAAGAATAACTAAATAATTAGCTAAAAAGGGGAGAAAAGGGTAAGGAAAGGTAGGAAATAGGATGGATCCCTTTTTAGATGGGGATGGCCGGCCATTGATGTGGTTTTGGGTGGTTTATTTGATATAATGGGTGATTAAATTGGTGATTAATGGATTAATTAGGAATTAATCCATTAATTAGCCAATTAATCTCTATTTATATGAAATAATTTGTAGGTTATGAAGTAATTACCTAAGATGAGGATGGATGAGATAACTATGAATTTGTTACCTTCCTTTGGGCACTTTTGACTTGGTTTAGAGATGATTGCCCGCTGCTCGCGCATAGGAATCCCAGTACATCTCAAGGGTATTTTTGTCTTCTTCATCCAAAAATCCACGTGTCGCATTGTGATTATTTTTGGCTCCACAAACACCGCCCACGAAACCTCCCCATCACGAACCTAACCCAAGCTAAGACCCGTTGTCCCCTCGCTGCACAGTACCATATCTGTGCAAAAATTTGATTCGGCGAAGGTAAGGCTTGAAACCTTCCTATAAATTTGTAGATCGTGCCTAGGACTATGATTAGGATGTTTTTGAGACGGTTTGGTAGTGTTTGGATGTAGGAACCACGTCGGGGAAGAACTTCTTAGTTTCCGGCGAGCCATCTGCGAGTTGTAGGTGCTTTTTCGGTCACCTTTTGGCCACGACTAGTCCTCGAATTGGTAAATCCTTGTTTTCTTCTTCCTAAGCTTCATTTTGACATAAAGATTACTGAAAATGGTTGAGTTTCAAACTCGATCAGAGCTTGGGAAAATTTTCCCAATTTCCGGCCTTCTTCTATGTTTGGCTTCGGCAGATGCAACCCACAAGCCCAATCGGATCCAACCCGACCCGAGAAAAAAAAAAAGAAATCCAAAGACCCAGATCAGGATCTGAATCTGGGATCCGGCCCAGCCCATTTCTGAAATGGGTTTGGAATATTCTCAGGAATATTCCTTGTGTTGACTTTTTCGAAATTTTCTCGGAAACCCTCTTAGGCTATATTCGACGCTCCGAGTCTGTTTTTGACACCCTTTTAGTGAAATTCCAAAGTTTTAACGTAGTTGACCGTTGGGGCATCTCCATTGACTTTTTAGGGTTGACCGTTGACTTTTTACAAAATTTGCCGGGGACCCTCCTTAGCGTATTTTGGCGCCCTGATTCCAAATTCGCACTCCGTTTTCCAAAATTTAATTGTCTTAGTTGAGTTTTACTAATGGGTCCCAATATTATGCTTAGGTGCGATTACTATCAGAGACTCTGGCTTTCCCAGCTCGGATGGATGTTACATCGCAAGTACCTGTGAGTGGGCCTTTTCTTTTATATAGCATATATATATATATATTTGTTAGTTTCCATTTATATATTTGATAAAGAATTTTCTACGTTACACCTAGATTATACTACGTCCTACGGAATGCATAGGTATACGTGTTAGTGTAGATGCTTTATTAGTATTTATGGTTACAAATAGCATTGCATTGATTAAAATTATCGAATTATCAATTTACTATGGCATGATCATATTTATGTTATCTGTTCATCGTGTGCTTCACTGGTGTTAGTACTCGCCCGGGCCAAGGCCAGTCTTTCACGTGTATGTTCACATCGCACCGTACGCTCACTTTGGATCCATTGTAGGTGCCAGTCCTGTCCTAGATTGCTATAGGCAATTAAGACTCGTATGTGATGCGCATAGCGCCATTCTTCGCGTAATTGTAGTACTAGAGTGTAAGTCATTATTACACCCAGTCCTGTTCATGTCAAAATACCTCTGCAAGAACTCGTGTGTCAACATGTGTTGATGAGCACTCGATGTGATATGTTTATTTTTGTGAGATATTGTGATTGCTGGAAGCTATATGCTTATTTACGAATTTTGTGAAGTTTTATATTTTTGAGGTATTGCAGGCTATGGTAAGTATTTTCATACTATATGTAGTATATCTATTTTGGAAACTATACTTGTTTTACGGCGAAGGGTTATTATGTTTTCGAAAAGCTTTTTACAAAGCTTTTTTTTTTTTTTTTTTTAGGCCCAGTCACCCTTATTTTTCGCCCCTCCAGGTATTAGTGGCAGAGCTTTCGTGTCGACGAGGATTTCTGGCTAAATGTTGTTATGGGAATACTATCGACGGTATAATTCCTCTTTATCTTTACTGTACTTTACTTATGCTCTGAGATCACGTGTGAAATGGGTTCATTCCCGCTCACATGCGCACTCTTATATTGAGGCACTTTTAGGTTTAAATTTATTCACATTTTCCACATCACTACACTTTATGGCTTCATCACTCTCCTGGTGTCAGCCAACATAGCTTGATTCGAAGTCCAGGTGGACATTCCAGGTAGGGGTGTGTCACTCATCATCTATCTACTTGTAAGCTTGGGGTTTTTTTGGTTTTCTTCTCTCAATACCAAATAAATTAGTTTTTTCCATGTCTAAATTATTGAGTTTGAAGTGCTTTTCTAAGTATAATTTTATCGAAGTCTTATGTGTGAAAACAAATAATAATTATTTTTTTTGTATGAAGTTAGGGTACATTTTTTGGGTTGCCCCGCGCCTCAAAAGTCTCAAGACCGGCCCTGGTGACTCTAGAAACCTAGGAAGAAATATCTCTCTTATTTCATCAAAACCCTAATAGCTAAGTGAGTTGTGTATATAAGCGAGCAACTTCAATCCCTTATGTGCTCAAAGTAAGCTATCTTCTTCTCTCTATAGCTACTACTACATACCAGCAGGCTCATCCAAACTCTCTCTCTCAAGCAAAGAAAATGACGAAGCAGACAGTGAGCTCATCGAACAAGGGAGGAAACAAAAAACACAAAAAACAAAGAAAGAAAGATGATGAATGACGGCAGACTCCATGGTGGGCACGGAGTTTTGACCAGGCAAATGGAAAGAGAGCTTCAAATGAAGGAGGAGGAGGTAAGGGAAGATGAAGTGGTGGTGGAGGAGGTGAAGAAAAAGGACGAAGAAGAGGAATAAAAAAAAAAGAGGAAGCCTAAGAAGGGGTGAAGGCCAAGAAGCCGAGTGTCACTGAGTCACCTGATCAAAATGTTGATGAGGTAAATGTTGCCACTACACAAAAAGTGCATGTGGGACCACAGCCACCGTCAGCTGCCGATACTAATGAAGATATGGCATCAGTGCTTAATGTTGGAACTTTAAATCGACGGGCCCAGAGGCCCTCTCACGTGGAACCTTATTTAGAGGTCGGCTCATATAGAGTCCAGATCCTTTTAGGAGTTGAAAGTCAAAGGTCAACTCTAATGGAGTCGAGACTTGTTTTCAGTCCTTCCAGGAGGTGATGGAGTTAAAAGTCAGAGGTCGGCTCTAATGGAGTCGAGACTTGTTTTCAGCAAGGTTCTAAAAAACTCTTGGCGTTAGTCGAGCAGTGAGCTGGGGCCTAGCGCCTAGGCGGATTAGGCGGATATAAGTAAATCTATTATATTTCGTATAAATAAGTGTATGTTTATACTTAAAATATATATAATTTTATTATAAACTACAAAATAGAATGACATATATATTAGGAAGTATTGGAACATAATGAAAACATAGGGAACATGCATATAATGTATATTCATTTAAGTATTCAACAAATCTCTTACAATTTATTAATAAAACGCAAAATGAAAGTTATCTATTTTCTGTTTAAGTGAGTCGCAAGTTAGGCGGGTGCCTAGGCTGTCTAGGCGGGCACCTCAGCAGGTTTAGGCACTCTTTCTTAATTTTCAAAGGCCTAGGCATTAATCGGGGCGGTGGTCAACCGCCCAGCGCCTAGGCGGCGCTAGGCGGGTATTTTTAGAACATTGGTTTTCAGTCCTTTTAGGAGGTGTGGAGTAATCGTGGGCTCTGATACCACGTTGGAATTTTAGACGACACCGATAGAGTCCTCAACTTGGTAATTACCATTTGTCCAATCCGTCAAGTGTGAGATTTTACCATAAAGAACTTCGTTATTAGTTAGAGTAGGGTAATTATATTAAAAGTCATTGTTGACTTCCCCCACCGGTGTGGGATAGCCAACACTGAATTTGAGTCAGTAGGGGTGGACTCCTGGAGAAGCAAGGAGGAGCAGGATTTGTGTTTTAACGGGGACTTTTCTAGTGGGCCTGGGAATCCCTACGGTGATTATTTTGACAATCTGTCTTTTACTTCTGTATATAATAGTGATGTTGCTGGCGATGATCTAGGGAAAAATAATGCATGGGACGGAAGCCTTTGGAATTTGGAGATAATTCGTCCACTAAACAGCCTATTATATGTTGTGCTGATGGTTAATTATTAATGTTTTAGAGTTATTAGCTTGCTGCAAATGTCTCTTTATTAGTCAATTACTTGTTTCAGTAATTTTCTTATTGTGATTTTTGCATCCTCCTCCTATATATGCTGCTGTTTATCGACATGAAAATGATAATACTCGGCCAATAGGTGTAGATTTACTGATACCTAAATCATCGAATAATCAAAAAAACTTTGGAACATAATTAATCGACAAGATGAGGTTTCGTAAATCCTCTTTCTGTACAATTTTCCTTAAGTAGTCCCGAGTACATCTGGTATTCGCCAACACTAAAATTTGAAAAAACTTTACCACCAAAACAAAACTTACGTGCGTTGCAAGTCAACGGTTTGCAAGTGAGCTACTTTAATTAACGCTAAGTTAACTATGCTTATTGCTTCTACTTAATTACACATGGTCACAACATTGAATAAAGACTTTGGATATCATAGATTCACCATAGTAGACCAAACCAAAACACACCATTTCAATATATAACGTGTGATGGAATGGTTTTTATTTTTATTTTTAATTTTAATGTACACGATTACTTAATAATTATTCAATTTTTAAGAATTTCTCATAATTTTGTTAGCACCAGACTTTATACAGAGCTAGTTACATTTTAGACATCAAGTTTAAGTACAGAAATTTATTATTTCTGAATGAGGTTTCCATGAACTTGGAAATTGAAAATATTTCTCGTCTCCTACCGGTGGTTCCTTTAGATGATTACGGGCCAACAAGCTCATGTAAACCCATAACAATGCTGCAAAACAGTTAATTTTGGCAACCTAGTCAACACACAGATCACTTCATCCATGCCTCCAGATGCTGTACTTTCTAATTTCTAGCCATATCTTGCTTTTAGTTACTTTTTTTTGCATTACTGAATTAAAGAAGCCCTAACCACTTTAACAATAATTTGCTAGAAATGGAAGTTGTCATATAGGTTGCATTGAGTGTGATACATAATATTCATAATCTCATAGCTAGTAGCTACGTACATATATTGACATCACCGCGTGAAATTTAGGGTATGGTCACCATGCGAAGATTTGGGCACGGTATGATAAATAAAACTAAATTATCTTATCGTGAATTGTTTATTCACTACTTCACGTGAAAAAGAACGTGCATAGAAAACCGAAGAGTGCACAATATGCATATATAAAGGCCTCATTCCTCTTAGTCTATCTCCATCCTCTTCATTTCCGCCACTGAAGATTTCTAGCAAAGCTCACCACTTCCTAATACCAATCTTTCTCCTTCCTTTCCTCACTCATCACCTCAGATCTTTCACTGTTGACTTGTGGTTATTTTGCCTCACAACAGCTTTACCTTGCATCTAATATTATCTCTCGCAACAATACCAAACTGTGTCTTAGTCTGACGGCCGGTCTCACCTCATGCCCTTCACATCTTGAAAAGCTTACTCTTTGAAAGTCACTTATCTCTCAAATCTTTCACCCTTGATCTGTGGTCGGATTTTGTTTGTTGCTCGTGATATTTGTAGGTAAGATGAATGTTTTATGAAACTTTTTTTTCTTATTACAATTAAGTAGATTTTCTTAATAGTACTGATTTCCTCAAATTATTATTGTTTTTGGCAAAAAAGGTCAAGAATCCAAAAATGAAACAAAGAACCAAGCTCAACGCGAGACCAACATAATAAATTTCGTACCTAGCTAATTTTATCAAATTTATGAATATGATGTGGAACATATATCTCATAGCGGATATTCATTATGTGTCCATAACGGAAAGGATGGCCATGTTTCACCCCCTAAATACATTAATTGGGCTACTGTATCTACTTATAGTTTATTTATCTGTTTATATTTGTTTTTGTTGCAGAAAATTCCAGTGAGACCTTTTGATTATCGGGATGAAGCTTTATTTCAAATGATGTGCATATTAAGAATGATGGCATTCATCTCCTATCGAATCGATGATTTACCAGATTACTTGATCGTATGGTATGACCAAGATATCTCATCAAGTTATATGTGTTTTTTATTGGTCTGCGAATAAGTACTTTGATTATGCATGTGCTTCATTGTATTCGTTACAGGTTAGCTCAGTCAACAGAGAGAAACACATTTGGACAAGGAGGAAGAGCAAAGGGGAAGATCAGGCAACTCATGAAGACGAATGGCAAGAGACCTTCAAGCAAGGCCGGAAACAAAAATAGCTCAGAAAGAAGGATGATGATGAATGCCGACGGTTTCCATAGTGGCCATGGAGTTTTGACAAGGCGAGTTGTGTACATAAGAGAGCAATCACTTTCACTCCCTTTTGTGCTCAAAGAAGCTCAAATTAAGCTATCTTCTTCTCTCTATAGCTGCTACTACATACCCAGCAAGCTCATCCAGACTCTCTCTCTCAAACAAAGAAAATGAAGAAGCAGACAGTCAGCTCATCAAGCAAGGGTGGAAAAAAAAAAAAAAAAAAACCTCAGAAAGAAGGATGATGATGAATGCTGACGGATTCCATAGTGGCCAGGGACTTTTTACAAGGCGAGTGGCAAGAGAGCTTCAAATGAAGGAGGAGGAGGTAAAGGAAGATAAGGTGGAGGAGGAAAGAAAAAGGACGAGGAAAGGAAGAGAAGGAAGAGGCCCACGAGGGGGTGGAGGCCAAGGAGCCGAGTTTTACGGAGTCACCTGATCAAACTGTTGATGGGGGTGAATGCTGGTGCTGCTCAAGATGTGCCTGTTGGACCCCTGCCACCGGCCGCTGCCGATACGAATGAAGTAGATATGGAAACGGTACTTGGATTGAGTCAGTGGGGTTGATTCCCTGGAGAAGCAAGGAGAAGCAGGATTTGTGGTTTGGCGGGAAATTTCTAGTGGGCTTAGAAAGTTCTGCCTTGGTGGTTTAAATAATCTTCTCTCTTCCTCCTAATTGTCATTTGTTTTTAGATTAAATGCTTAAATTTTAATATGATATCAGAGCAGGCTACACTTAAGCTTAACAATTAAATACGTAAATCGTGATGTCGTAAATACTAATCCTTACCATTGTTTCTTTCCACATTTGTGCATATCATTCCAAGAATGAGAACTAATTATGCTACTGAAAATGACTAGAGAAACTGTGCCAAGATACTTTAATCAACCAAACTTTCAGCAGCAGCCCATTACCCTATTAGTCTTTAGTTTACAAAAATTTGCATTAACGGCTTGACAAGAATCATAACCATGTGGGATTAAGTAATACGGAAGACAGTACAGTAGTATACTACCCTAGAAGATATGTTTTATTAATTGAAAAAACTTGTAACTTTGTGCTTCAAGCAAACCATGCATATACAATTGGTGAATTACCTGATGGATAAGACTTGAGAGACAACCCATTGCTTATCGGGTTCAAACTCTCTCCCATCTTCATAGTGTGGGAACTTGTGAGGGACTTTGTCCCACATTGCCCATACACCTTTTTTATTTCCCCTTTATAAGTGAGTTCACTCACTTATTCTTTGAAATGAATTGGGTCAAAGCCATGGACCTTAGGCCTTGGACTTGGAAGGCTTGAATAGACGAAAAACACAAGTATGATTTTTACGTTTTTGATTTTAGGATTCAGTTTTTCCGAAAGGATAAAACTGTTTACAAAAACAGTTACATCTTTTTTGAAAGGATAAGAATGAACAGCCATAACTGTTCAAAAATGCCATTATATATACGGATGTGATATCAAAAATGTATATACAATTCCATCACTCTCTCTTTAATCCTTCACCGAGAAACACATAGTCAATTTGCTAAGAATCCAAGTTCGAATGCAAGAACTTGGGTTAGATAGTTGTATCATGCAAGATAGACGTCCGTTGAACTACTGCACTGGTGCAGGGACGAATTTATGTCTTAGGAGATTGCTACTGCAAGCCTCTATCTTCCATAAACAAGTCAGTGATTTTATATGCAATTTTATTAATTGTTCATATTCTGGTATATTATATCTATAGTGAAATTGTAACTCGAAATAAATTGTGCAAATTATTATATATTGTATAATTGACATTTGGTTGGTTCTAATAATCTAAGACAAAAATTTTATTCCATGGATCAATCAAATGTTGGTGTCGTCAAGCCACACGTTGAGAAACCTGAGAAATTCAAGGGAGTTAATTTTAAACGTTGGCAATAGAAGATGTTGTTTTACTTGACAACTTCGAACTTGAGTCATGTCATTACTTCTGAGGCTCCTGAAGCACCAGAAGAGGGAGATATTCCTGCTGAAATTCTGCAGGCTATAGAAGCCTGGACTCACAGTGAATTTCTATGCAGGAACTACATTTTGAATGCTTTAGATGACTCTCTATATGATGTTTATTCATCATATAAGATGGCTAAAGATCTGTGGGAGTTTTTGGACAAAAAAATATAAGTCTGAAGTGGCTAGTTCCAAGAAGTTTGGGATCGAAATTTTTTTGAATGACAAGATGAATGACACCAAGTCTGTTGTCAAGCAAGTTAAAGAACTCTAAGTGATTGTTCATGAGTGAGATGAAGAGAATCTTGGTCTGAAAGAAGGCTTTGTGGTTGGCTCTATTATAAAGAAATTGCCTTCGAATTGGAAATACTTTAAGATTTATCTGAAGCATCTAACTGAAGACATGAGCATGGATTAATTGATTCTCAAACTGCATGTGGAAGAGGATCATCATAAAAATGAGAAGTATGATGCCTCATCCTTGGAGGCAAAAGCCAATATTATGAAAGGAGGAGACTTACACAAGGCAAAGCACCATCAGAAAAACAAAGGCAATGATGCTGTAAAGAAAGCACTGACTGCTGAGAAAGGGAAAACCTTCAAGAAAATCAAAGGAGGTTGCTGGGTTTGTGGAAAGACAGGTCATAGGGCAAAGGATTGCCGCCACAAGAAGGATCAGAATACTGAGAATTCCAATCAAGCAAACATTGCAGAAGACAAGTTTGTTGCTATTGTATCTGAGGTCAATTTATTGACTAATTCCAATGATTGATGGATTGATACATGAGCAACAAGGCATGTTTGTGCTGATCGGAATTTATTTGTTTCTTACCAATCAATTGATGGTGGAGAAAATCTGTACATGGGAAATGCAATTGCATCTACCGTTGTAGAGAAGGGAAAAGTGACGCTTAAACTCACTTCTGGAAAAAAGCTTTCACTCACCAATGTTCTGCACGTTCCTGATATTCACAAGAATCTGATTTATGGATCGCTTCTGAGTAACAAATGTTTCAAATTAGTCTTTGAATCTAATAAGTTTGTAATCACCAAGGGTATGGTGTATGTGGAAAATGGCTACCTGGCTAAGGGGCTTTTCAAATTGAATGTACTTTCTGTTGATGCTATTAATAATAATAACAAGCCTAGTGCTTCTTCTGCTTACTTGATTGAGTCATCTACATTATGGCATGCAAGTTTAGGACATGTTAATTTTCGTTCTCTTCAAAGAATGGTTAACTCAGGCCAATTGCCCAAATGTTCCATGAACAAAGTATCTAAATGTGAGATATGCACAGAATCCAAATATGCAAGACATTCATATAAATCAGTGGAAAAATCCAATGAAGTACTTGGTTTAATCCATAGTGATCTTTGTGATTTCAAGTCCACACCAACTCGTGGAGGAAATAACTACTATATTTCTTTCATTGATGATTGCAGCAAGTATTGTTTAAACATGTTTAAAACATTTAAAGTGGAAGTCGAAAATCAACTAGACAAAAGAATAAAAGTCTTAAGGTCGGATAGAGGTGGTGAATACAAATCTAATGACTTTGCAGAATTTTGTTCGAAACATGGAATAATACATCAAACGACATCACCATATACTCCTTAACAAAATGGAGTGGCTGAATGAAAAAATCGAACATTGAAAGATATGATTAATTCCATGTTAAACAGTTCTGGTGCACCATATAATTTATGGGGTGAGACACTCCTTGCTGCCAACATAATATTGAACCGAATTCCACATAAGAAGACTAATCAATCTCCTTATGAAATCTGGAAAGTTAGGTTACCTACATATAAAACTTTGAAAATGTGGGGTTGTCTTGCAAAAGTTCAAGTGCCTCTTCCGAGGAGATAAAAACTTGGACCAAAAATAGTGGATTGTATATTTATCGGTCACGCCAATAATAGTTCAGCATACAGATTTTTGGTTCATAAATCTGAAATTGCAAATATTCATGTAAATACAATACTTGAATCTGCAGAAGCCGAGTTCTTTGAGGAAATTTTTCCTTATAAAGATAGGTCATATGTTTTGAATAAAAGAGTACATGATGATACTACAAAAAATAATGACGATAATCATGCTTCAACTTCTAGAGTCCAAAGTCAAGATTTGGAACCACGGAAGAGTAAAAGAGCAAAATTTGCAAAAGATTGTGGTCCTAATTTCCTCACTTATTTAACAAAAGAAGAGCAAACTTATAAGGCTGCATTAGAATCCTCTGAAGCACCATATTGGAAAGAAGCTATTCAAAGTGAAATGGAATCCATCATGCAAAATAATACATGGGAATTGGTTAATTTACCTCTGGGAAATAAGCCAATAGGACACAAATGGATTTTCAAGAAGAAATTGAGACCGGATGGTACCATACACAAGCATAAAGCTCGTCTAGTTGCCAAAGGGCATCGTCAAAAAGAAGGACTTGACTATTTTGACACTTATTCACCAGTAGCTAGAATAACATCTATAAGGTTGCTAATAGCTATAACGTCTGTTTACAATCTCGAGATACATCAAATGGATGTCAAGACTGCATTTTCAAATGGTGAATTAGATGAAGAAATATATATGGAACAACTTGAAGGTTTCATTGTCAAAGGTCAAGAAAAGAAAGTTTGCAAATTGATTAAGTCACTATATGGACTTAAACAAGCTCCTAAGCAATGACATGAAAAATTCGATCATAATATGATCACAAATGGATTTGTAATCAATGAAAGTGATAAATGCATTTATGTTAAGCAAATGAAAAATGCTTGTGTTATTGTATGTCTATATGTTGATGACATGCTTATAATGGGAACAAACAAAGATGTGATTAACTCCGCAAAGAAAATGCTAAATTCTAGCTTTGATATGAAAGATATGGGACTAGCTGATGTGATTCTTGGAGTTCGAATTATAAGGAATTCAGATGGATATGTTCTAACTCAATCACATTATGTTGAAAAGGTTCTAAAAAGGTTTGGACATTATGATTGTAAACCTGCAGTAACTCCATTTGATCTCATTCATAAACTTACTAAAAACGAAGAAGATAGCGTATCTCAATTGGAGTATACCCAAGTTATAGGTTGCTTGATGTACATTATGAATTGTACAAGACGTGATCTCGCTTATTCAATAAGCTGATTAAGCAGGTATTCAAGTAATCCTAGAAGAGATCATTAGAATGCTTTAATAAGGGCATTAAGATACTTAAAGCATACAATGCACTATGGTTTGCATTACACTTAATATCCCCTAGTATTAGAAGGATATAGTGATGCAAATTGGATTTCAGGGAGCATAAACAGTAAATCCACAAGTGGATATATATTTACACTTGGTGGAGCAGCTGTGTCATGGAAAACGTCTAAGCAAACGTGTATAGCACGTTCAACAATGGATTCATAGTTTATAGCCTTAGATGCAGCTGCTGATGCAGCTAAATGGCTTACACATTTTCTGGAAGATATTCCATTATGGCCTAAGCATATGACTGCAGTATGTATACATTGTGACAGCATGGCTGCACAAGGTCGAGCCAAAAATGCTGAATATAATGGGAAGTCAAGACATATAAGGTAACGACATAGAACCATTAGACAGCTACTCAAGAATGGAACTATTTCCATTTACTATATTAAATCTAGGGAGAACATTGTTGATCCTTTGACTAAAGACCTGTCCAAGGATCAAGTGGCATTTACATCCAGGGGAATGGGTTTAAAGCCAACTCAATGAGTTACAATTTGACGGAAACCTAACCTAGTTAATTGGAGATCCCATGGTCTAGGCTCAATAGGCAAACTAGTTGAGGAAAACTCAAGGTAAGAAACACACAATCCTTACTCATTCCTATGATGGAAAACAGTGTGTTGCCTGTAAGATGAAGCGGGTGAGTCGCTATTCTTAATAATGCTAATATCTTATGGTTAAGATGAATAGAACAAGATATTCTTGATTAGCATTACCTATATGAGATTGATGTGGGGTCACATCTTTGATAATTGATATGGCTACAATTCTCTAAAGGTCTCATGAAATCAGGATATGTTTAGGATTAAAATGAACACAACCGTATGAATTTGAAGTGTGTCAAGATGTGATATGTGTGATACTTATTGTTTCGATTTACTACAAAGAATGATCAGTTCAAGATATTAAATTCACTGCTTCATTAGATAAATCTGATGAGTACTCACTAGAAAGGTTCAAGTCCAAAAGAAACATATCCCTATGCGTATCATATCTAAGTTCTCTGGCAAGACATTACTACTTTAGTTAGTATCTTATTTTCTATTCAAATGTGGGGTATTGCTAGAGTTTGAATAGAAAATGTGGAGTATTGTTGGAACTTGTGAAGGACTTTGTCCCACATCGCCCATGCACCTTTTCTATTTCCCCTTTATAAGTGAGTTCACTCACTTATTGTTTGAAATGAATTTGGCCAAAGCCATGGACCTTAGGCCTTGGACTTGGAAGGTTTGGGTGTGTATATTAAATGTCAAAGATTGGCTTTGGGCCTTGAGGCTCTTGGGCTCGGATCGACAAAAAACACAAGTACGGTTTTTACGTTTTTGATTTCTATCTTCCATAAACAAGTCAGTGATTTGTGATTTTATATGCAATTTTATTAATTGTTCATATTCTGGTATATTTTATCTCTAGTGAAATTGTAACTCGAAATAAACTGTGTAAATTATTATATATTGTATAATTGACATTTGATTGGTTCTAATACATAGTTGAGACAAAATTAATATAAATTAATCATGCATGCATATTTGCCAATTCCAGTCCAACGTGTTTGACCTTTCAAAATGCAAAGAGATTAACATTTGCCTCTAAGTTTTCATTTCCCCTGTTAATCAACCCGCTTAATTTTTGGTAATCGTCAAAAATTAAAAATGGCATTAGCTTTTTGTTGGGTTTTTAACTTTTAATTATAATTTGGATTAGCAAACAAAGTGCTGTTCCACACTATGGTTCTCTTTTGTTTGTGATAAGAAGCAAATGGCATAAAACTCTGGACATAATCAAGTACCAGTTGGTGTTTCATAAGACGTTAATGCAAAAACAAGCATCAGATTATTTGACTTGCTATTTTATTTTTTATTTTTTGATTATTTTGTGTGGTATTGGAGGAATGGTTTGTCAACCCGTATCAGCTTAAACAATTTGCTTCAAGTTCTTGGACAACTTATGTTCCAACTGATTGCAAACTCCAAAAGGCCCTTTCCTAATTACTTACTGCTAAATTACTATTAATCTCCTGCTTAACTTTGAAGCACGATGTACAAAGTCCACAAAGAACATGCTAAATACCTTCTCCACAGAGAAGCCTATATTTGCAAGAGCTTTCAGATTGACTTTACTATTAGCAGTTTGATGAGCTAGCTAGCTAGGAAACTCCTTCCTCGACATCTTTCTTTCCGATCTGCCCAGTGGCAATGACGAGCCATGAGCAATTCCAAATTCAATCAATTTTCCGGCCCTTCCGAACCCTAATCCAGCTAAACCATGTACTTCATTTCCTTTTCTTTAGTATAGGTTTGTCACTAGGTATCATAATTACCTTATATTTCCAGAGCTTCTCATTCACTACTTTTCAAACCTCCCTAAATTCCATTAACAATAATTTTCCTTTACAACCATCATCACCTCAAGCTCAATCGTTGCCACCCCATCACCAAATCCGCTTCCCTCACCCACTCCATTTCTCATACTATCTTTCTCCAAAAATGGGACATCTAACAGTGTTTCACTCACAGAACAAAAATTCCTTGTACATAATATGAGTGATGAGGAGTTGTTTTCGAGGGCATTGATGGTCCCTCTTCCCTGCTGTACGTCAAAGACAGATATAATATCAGTTTATTCATTCAATACATATTAAGTCACAGATCGTGTTCTTGGTGTGTTTCAAGCTTTAGATGCCGTTTTCCCTGAGTTTTCTGCTGCTGAGGTAGAGATATAGATTGACGGATGACTATGGCTGTGTGTGGAAGAAAGAGGTCCATCTTCGAAGACCAATCGCCCGCCCTCAGAAAGAGGCTTCGCTGTTCTTCTTCTGCCTATTCTCCCATACAACTCTTCTCTGCTCCATCTCTTCTCGATCAGCTTCACTCTCTTGGAAGAAAGTAGAGGTTCCACCATAAAGCCTATTGGTTTTATGGTGTAACCTCAACTTTCTTCACTCTTTTCCCTCACATGTACCCTCAGGTTCTTGAGAGAGCATTGCAAGAATGTGGAGACGACATGGACACTGCCATCAAGAGGCTGCATGAGTTTTGCCTAGGATCCGTAGAGGAAGCTTCCGCATCTGCTGAACAACAACCAACTAATACTACTGCAGCTAATGGCAGTGGTGTATTGGCTAGTGATGAAGCTGCTGGAGCAACTGCTGAGAATCCATCAGTTGGAATAAGCAACCTGCGTAAAGATCGTGAGGAATGGGTCGAATTGTTTGTAAGGGAAATGAGGAGTGCCATTAGTGTGGATGATGCTAGGGCTCGTTCCAAAGTTTTTATGAGGAAAATTGGTTTTCTGAAACAACAAGTGGAAAGACTGACGAGGAGAATACCATCCTTAAACGGGCTGTGGCTATCCAGCACGAACGTCAGCAAAGAAATGAAGACCAGAACAACGTATACCAACATCTGAAGCAATTAGTTTCTCCATATCAAGAGCAGTTGAGAACACTTGAGATTAACAACTATGCTTTGACAATACATTTGAAGGAGGCCGAGAAAAGAAACTTTATCCCCGGACGTTTCCACTCCGATGTCTTCCGATTTTTAAAGTAAATTTTGTTTCAAGTTTATAAACAGGAAGTTGTAAAAACCTGAACTTGAGTAATATGTAATTACATGTATCTTTTCATCAACCAAACTACTAATATCTTCTTTCAACCTTGGAATAAGTTTTAATAGACTAACCAAATCCACCCTTTTGGTACATGGTACAGGAAGAATTTGTAATCGGTAACTTACCAAAACTTTTGCAAATCTGGTTGTGCCATTGCATTTGACGACGCCACCGTCTCATATGAAGTACATTATCTTGCTCAATTTTCTTTCCACATTTATAATATTGTTTCTTAAATTTCAAGTACAACTATGTCAGGTAATGATAAGACGCGAGAATTACGGTGAAGCTGGAGTTAGAGCACATCACTAATTCTTTTGCTAGTTTCCTCTTATAAATAAATAAATGGTATGACAGTCAGTTGATGCATAAATAAATGGTATGACAGTCAGTTGATGCATGTAGAATTAAACTTTCAATCATATCGTTGCACACCATGCAATCCAGTTGTTGGACATATTCTGGTCACCAGAACTGGTGCAATGTGGTTCCCGTCATTCACCTTTTTGAATCTCAAGTTTTAAGCATCACGGTAAACAACAACAGATGCGAGCACGTACACATATATTAGAGATGATGAAAGTCACTTTGTCTTGGGAGTCATCCACAAATAATGAATATGTTTCTCCTAATTAACTTAATTTAGTATTAAAGGTATATGTTACTTCCTCTGCAACTTCTGTATTGTTAAGAGTATGAATCATGCATCGGGGACCTTGCACGTGCTTATAAGTAAAATGACTACTTTTCATATGATCAATCGGCTTTATGTTATAACAGTAAATTGTAGTTGAGATTATTTGTGGTATAACATGTAATTAGTCATAGTTAGTTAAGGGCATTGTTGTACAAAGCCAAGGACTATATGTATTCTCTATTGTAAAACATTATTAAGTAATGAGAACATTTTTCTAACAATTCAATCTCTCTCTACATTTCTCATTCTCTCTCTAAACTCTGTTTCTTACTCAAGAAGATATTGGTTTCTATATGGTATCACGCCGCTCTGCCTCATGACGATCGATCATCTTCCATTGTTCAATCGATGAATGTTCATTGATTTTTTCTTTTGATTTGAAAATTCAATCTCTAGTTTGCGTTCTGATTTGATCTCTATCAGTCATGGCATTGCCCTTGAAGTCGTCTTCTCCGATCGAACCGACATTGCCAAACCCTAATTTCTCTGGAATTTCTTCAGCATCGAATTCGTATACCTCTCTAACGATTTAGAATATAGGTACCATGGTCCCGATCAAACTCAAACAATCAAACTACCTTCCATGGCGTACTTTGTTTGCACCAATTCTCAGCCAGTACAATCTCATCAGCATCATTGACGACACTGACTCATGTCCGTCATCGCTCTTGCCTGATTGTTCTCTCAACCATGCCTTCGAATTGTGGTACAAAAAGGATCAAAACCTTCTCATTTGGTTGAATTCTACGCTATATGAGGAAATTATTCCCTTCACTGTTGGTGTTTCATCATCGTGCGATTTCAGGATCAAACTTGAGCAACGATTTGATGGTGTATCTGATGCTCATATTCATCAATTACGATCTCGTCTTCAATCAGTCCAAAAAAGCTCTTAATCGATCTCGAAGTATCTGCAACAAATCAAAGAAATTTCTTATTCTCTTATAGCTGTTGGCTCTGCAGTTCTTGATTGTGATTTAATTGCAGCTTTGTCTCTCATCTACCTCTCTTGATGAACTTCATGGCCTGTTACTTACAAAGGAGAACTCTATGGCTCACAGAAAGCAACTTATGTCATCCACCACCACTGAGCCCTTTCAAGCTTTCTCTATGCAGTCTCAGGCACCTCTCCTCCCCAGTTATCTACATGCATTTTTTGTTCAACAACAGCCCCTACAAAATTCATTCAAACATAATTCTAATCGAGGTCGCAACAACAATCGCAGTTACAACACCAACAAAGGGAACAATCGAGGAAATTTTACTCGTAATAACTATCAAGGCAACAATCGAGGCAATTACTCTCATGGCAATTATCAGAATTCATCTACTCACACAGGTTCTAAAGTGCCTTATTAAATTTGTGGTTCCACAAGCCATGAAGCCATTGATTGCTTTAATCGGATGAACCTTGAGATCTTTGGAAGAATTCGTCCTGCAAAATTGGCTACTTTATGTGCTCACTACTCTTCTAAATCTAATCCCTATTGGGTGATTGACTATGGTGCCACCTTTCATATTACAAGTGAAATTGCCAATATCTCAACCCCTTATCCATATACTGGTGAAGATAAAGTTTACATTAGCAATGGTAAAGGTTTGTCCATCTTTCATGTTGGTCATTCATCTTTGAATACTCCTCATGGTTCTTTTAAACTGAGCAATGTTTTATAGATTCCTCACATGACACATAATTTGTTGTTTGTTTATCAATTCTTGAAAAACAATAATTGTGCATTAACTCTTGACCCTGATGGATCCACTGTCAAGGATCATATTTCAGGGAAGATGCTTTTGTGGGGTCCGGTTAAAAATGGCTTATATCCTATTCAACCATCCAGTTCAACCTCTCCATTTCCTTCAGCTTTCGTGAGTGTCAAAGCTCCTAGCAAAGTTTGGCACAAATGATTGGGACATCCTTTTTCATCAATCTTTAGAATGATCTTATCTAGTAATAAAGTAGCATTGCAAGGAAAATCCACTATTGATTTCTTTTGTACTGATTGTGCTCTTGCTAAGAATCACAAACTCCCTTTTCATATTACTAGTTCTTCATCAACTCAATGTTTAGAGTTGCTTCATTGTGACTTGTGGGGTCTTGCCTCAAGTATTTCCCCTAGTGGTTTTCAATATTACATTACTTGCTGATGACAACAACAAGTATAGTTGGCTATTTCCTTTAAAAACTAAGTCTGAAGCTTTTCATACTTTTGTTGTATTCAAGTCTTATGTAGAAAACTCTCTTGGTCATAAAATAAAGACTTTGCGTACAGATTTAGGGGATGAATTCATTTCCAATGCTTTTAGCTTTCAGTACTCATGGCATTCTTTATTAGTTAAGTTGTCCACATACGCCTGGACAAAATGGTTGTGTTGAGAGAAAACACCGACATCTTGTTGAAACTGTAAGAACTCTACTTGTTGGCTACAAGGTTCCTCATCTCTATTAGGTGGAAGCATTCTCCACAGCTTTATATTTGATCAACAGATTGCAGATTTCTGGGTTATCAAAGTCTCCATAAGAGTTACTTTTTCACAAGCTCCTGACTATTCGAGATTTAAAGTTTTTTATTGCAGCTGCTTTCCCTAGCTTAAGCCTTATGTTAATTCCAAATTGGATCCAAAAAGTGAACCTTGTGTGTTTCTTGGTTACAGTTTACAACATAAGGGCTACAAATGTCTTAATTCAACTACTGGCATGATTTATATATCTTGACATGTCATCTATGATGAAGGCACTTATCCATTTCATAAGTCTACCAAGCTATCATCAGTTCCCAATACTTCTGCTAGCTCACCATTGGTTGATTTGCAATTCTCTTTGCCTACACCTACTAATCATTCACCTACTCAAGATGGTCATGCACTTAATCTACTATCCATTTCTCACATTGGATCTCACAGTGTATTTCCTACATCTACCCCAGATAATCACAATGTTCAAAGTGACTCTACTACTAGTTCATATGTCTCTGTTCCAATTGTTAGTGCTGTCAATACTCACCTTATGGTCACTAGATCAAAAGCCGGAATATACAAGCCCAAGGCATATTTAGCAACCAAACATCCCCTTCCCATTGATCTTGAGTATGTTCCTAATACATACTTCCAGGCATCCAAATATGCTCACTGGAGATCTGCAATGCAAGAAGAATTCAATGCATTGCAATCCACTGGTACATGGTCCTTAGTCCCTGCCTTAAATTCTCAGAATGTTGTTGGATGTAAGTGGGTGTTTCGAATTAAAAAGAAACCTGATGGCACTATAGGCATATATAAAGCCTGTCTTATGGTAAAGAGATTTCATCAATAGGCTAGTATTGACTATCAAGATACATTTAGTCTTGTAGCTAAACCCGTAACCATAAGAGTTCTTCTATCTCTTGCAGTCCAATTCATTTGGTTCTTAAATCAGTTGGATATAAGCAATGCATTCCTTCATGGTGATTTAAAAGAAGATGTGTATATGGAACAACCTGCAGGTTTTATTCATCCCTTAATGCCTCATCATGTTTGCAAATTGACAAAGTCCCTCTATGGCCTAAAACAGGCACCAAGGGCTTGGTTTGACAAGTTATTTTAGGTCATATACACTTTTAGTGTTGTTCAATCCTTTTCAGATGCCTCCTTATTTGTCTTCAAATGACCTGCCTTGGTAATAGTGTTGGTATATGTAGATGATATCCTTGTTACAGGTCCCAATACTGCCTTATATCAATCTTTTATTAAAAGATTAAGTGTTCTCTTTCCAATCAAAGAGTTGGAGCCTTTACATTATTTTTTGGGGCTAGAAGTTCAAAGAACACCTGAGGGCAGGGGCGGATCTATTAAGGGACCAAGGTGGTCCCAGGACCACCTGGAAGCTCGGAAAATAGCTGTTTGGATCTTCAAGGACCACCTAAGTCTGGGCAGTGGTGGAGAAGAACAGCAGCCATGGATGCTGCACACTGTGCAAAATAGAAGGAGAAAGAAGAAAGCTTTTTTTTTTTTTTAAATAACTTGGCCAAAACGACGTCATTTTGAGCCAAGTTATTAAAAAAATTTGAAAACCTTCACGTGATAGGTGAGTCACCAGTCACCATCTTTTAGTCTTTTATAAAATAGCTCTTGTTGTCAAATTCTCTTTCAGTTTTCAAACGGAATCCTCACGCCACTGCAGGTAGGTAACCCCAACTTTTTGATTTGCCTTGTTTTCAATATCTTGGTATTCAAATCATGATTTTCTCGATGGCCCAATTATGTTACAGATTGTTGCATTACACATGATTTTATTCAGATGCAGACCATTCATAGAATGAACATTCATGCCCTCCATAGCAATTTCTGTAAGTTTTCTAATTTATTGTTAGTTCTTATTTATTTTTAGTGTTAGTTGATACATATTTATTGTTAATTTGTTAGGATTTTTAGTTTTAGGTTTTTTTTTTTTAAAAGAACACTAATTAAAAACAAAGGGGCCGAACATTGAATCTTGCAAATGATTTTTTCATATCTATTTTAGTGTTAGTTCATACATATTTATTGTTGATTCGTTAGGATTTTCTTATATTACTTAGATTGTGTTATAGGGTTTTTTTTTTTTTTTTTTGTTGAATATTGTGTTACAAACTTACAGTCAGCGGTTTTTAGTTCATACATATATTTTAGCTTCATCAATTGATATAGATTTTTTTATTAATTGATATGTGTAGAAATTAGAAGTATGAAATGATTGTTGATGATAACACCAATGATAGTGTGGCCGAAGCAAATAGGTTATTGAAAGACATACGATCTTTTGAGTTTGTGTTTCTCCTATATTGGGAATCACGAATGATTTATCACAAGCATTACAAAAGAATGATCAAGAGATTGTGAATGCAATGGTTTTAGTCAACACATGTAAAGAACAACTACTCTACATGAGGAATGATGAGGGGTTTGATCTTTTGGTTGACAAAGTATTGTCATTTTGTATCCAACATCATATTGAGGTTATTAACATGGATGAGACATATGTAGCTCATGGGAGGTCGCGCCGTAATACCCACAAAAAGACCAACTGTCATCGTTACATAGTGGAGCTCTTTTTTGTTGTCATTGATTCCCAACTTACAGAGTTAAATGATCACTTCAATGAGACAAGTACCGAATTGCTCATTTGTTTGACTAGTTTGAGTCCAAATGATTCTTTTGTAGCTTTTGACAAAGAAAAGCTATTTCGCCTTGCTCAATTCAAGATTTTATGAAGCAAGAACTATCGGCACTTGAAGATCAACTCGATATTTATATTCATTCTATGCATTCAAGAAGTGACTTTTCTCAGTTGCAAAATATTAGTGATCTTGCTAAGAAAATTGTGGAAAAAGGGTTGCATCGAATATTTCAATTACTTTTGGTTTTACCTGTTGCAACTGCTTCAATGGAGAGAGCATTTTCCGCCATGAATATCATCAAGAGTCCACTCCACAACAGAATGGGGGATCAATGGTTAAATGATGGCTTAGTTGTTTACATTGAGAAAGATGTTTTTTCTTATATTGACAATGAAACTATCATGACACGTTTTCAAAGTATGAGAACCCGTCGTGGACAAATTTAGTATTTCTAGCTTGTATATTGGGACCACCCTAAGTTGAAATCCTGGATCCGCCACTGCCTGAGGGTATCTTTCTTCACCAAAGCAAGTATCTTTTTTATCTTCTTAAAAAGACAAATATGGAAGGTTTTAAACCTTGCTGCACTTCTCTCAGTTCCACCAAGCTTGATCATAGTGGTCATTTTCTATCTAATCTCACTGATTGCAGATCCATTGTTGGTGGTCTCCAATATTTAACTTGGACAAGATCTGATCTTTCCTTTGTAGTGAATTGAATTTGCCAATTTATGCATGCTCCCAGAGAACAACATATGCAAGCTGCTAAAAGAGTTATTCGATATTTGAAAGGTTCGATTTCTCAAGGAATTTGGTTTAAGAAGGGTCATCTTCATCTCAATGCATACTCGAATGCAAATTGGGCAGGTTGCACGTTCGATCGTAGATCCACTAGTGGTTATAGTGTTTTTCTTGGTTCAAACTTAATCAACTGGAGTGCAAAGAAATAAGCTACTGTAACTCGATCATCCACAGAAGCTGAGTATCAGTCCTTGGCACAAACAGCTACTGATATTGGTTTCTCTCTTAGCTCTATTCCCAATTTATGGTGTGATAATATATCAACTATCTCTCTATCTTCAAATCCTATTTTTCATGCATGAACTAAACATGTCGAAATAGATTATCACTATATCTGAGAGTTGGTTCTTGCAAATCTCGTCAAAGTTCAGTTTGTTTGTAGTGAAGATCAGTTGGCTGATATTTACACTAAGTCTCTTTCCAAATATAGGTTTTGTTACTTGAAGTCCAAGCTTCCAATTGGAGCTCTTGCTAAGTCCAATATTAGCTTGAGGGGGTGTATTGAAGCAAATGCCTCATCATCAAGAGCTGTTAGTTTGTTGTAACAGTAAATTGTTAGTTGAGATTAGTTGTGGTATAACATGTAATTAGTCATAGTTAGTTAAGGGCATTGTTGTACAAAGCCAAGGGCTATATATACTCTCTATTGTAATAACATTATCAAGTAATGAGAAACATTTTTCTGAGAATTCAATCTCTCTCTACATTTCTCCATCTCTCTCTACACTTTGTTTCTTACTCAATAAGATATTAGTTTCTATACCAAACCATGTCTATGTGAAGGGCGTGCGAAACCACTCTATGATGCCTAAGTCAGAACTTTACTTACAGAGGTAAAGAGAAAGAAAAACTTTTAACCCTAATAAATTTAGTTGCAGCTGAAGTATCATTAGGTACTTATGGTATCCGAGAGTTTCATTCCTCTTTTGCTTCTAGTCGATTTAGGATAATGGCTCGTTCTAAGAGGGCTCGTTCTAAGATAATTCCAAACAAGTGTTTTTTGAACTCTAACCATTTAAGACTTGGTGGGTGATACTACTTAGCTCATTTGGGAATGCTAACTTCACATGCGAGCCATTTGCAAGAGCAATGACCATTTTAAGGGTGGTGCTATATATCCACACAGTGGCGAAGCTACATGAGGGTGAGGAGTGATGGTCGCCCCTCCTCTCGCCTGAAAACACACCTAGGAGCGCTGGTTCAGCCTCTCTGCTCTCGTCGGAAATGAGAATTCTCGCTCTGGTGATTTGGTTTCTGCAACAGAGCTGGGTTTTTTATCAGTTTGATATTCCCTATACCAAACAGCGATAACTGAAGAAAATTAAAGCCAACAAAAAACTCACTGCACAGGTTCATCTCCGCCATAAGTTTGATGCTCATCATAGTTCATATCTTATACAAACACACAGTTTGATTCCTGTGCAAAACATGATAGGCAATAACATCAATTGACATAGGATAAGAATGATTAAAACTATAAAATAAAATAAAAATCCCAAATTATTGACCATGGACAAGTTGAGCAGCAGAAAGAAGAGGTCGTCGGTGGTGACTTGCTTCGATGACGATTGTTGGATGCCTTTGCTTCCAGCGACGACGCTCTCGATCTCCTGATTCTGATTCTGGTGGAGATGATGGAGGTTATTGGCGTTGGGGTCGTCGAAAAAAGGAAGGGATTGGGCGGGGTGTAGTCGGGGGTGACGGAAAAGAGGCATTGAGGGTGATATCTGAAGTGTTTGGTTGCTAGAATAGTAGATATGTTACTGTTTGGTTAGAGAGTTAAGAATGACAACTATCGTAATTTTATTGGGCCACAAAGTACTCAAGTATTGTCCATTCTTTTCTTCTGTTAAGACCCTTATCATATTTATCTTAAACTCTCACATTATTTATAAATCTTGTATTACTTTTTAAAAAATAATGTAAATATTGTTTAATGCTTATTTTACGATAAAAGAAATTCATTTAAATCCATCTAGGCTCCTACCTAGATCTCTCGTAGGCACCTAGCTACTAGGCCTCAGTCTGCTGCCTGACTAGCATCTTTTTTTAGAATGAAATCCTAGCCAATTTAAGCTTATTACATTGGCTTTGATATTACCGCTTACAACCGCTTAAATGGAGATACTATTTTTTGCTATGAATATTGACTCAAAACTTTGCACTCTCCAATATAAAAGCAACCGCTTCAATTGAACCTTGCACTCTTTTGAATTTCGCCCCACCCTTCCGCAAATCCTGGCTTCGCCACTGTATCCACACACCTATTTTTTATCTCTCACACGCCCTTTCAATTTTCGCATACTCACGTGAAGCATACATTTTCTCTAATACATCAATTTTCTCTGAAATTAATGAAAAGTTATGTTTCGCTCAACAAACCTTACCTCCTCTTTGGATTTTACGTCAAATTTTTTTATAAATTACCATCCGCGCCTCCTATATAAACACACAAAAACTAAGGTGATATATATTTTGTATGTTATTTCTTCGATTAGGTTACATGTTAGAAATTCAGAGGATGACTAGTCGGAATCACAATTCGCTCGATCTATTAGGCTCTTGCACGAAATTTCGAGACTCTAATCACAGTCATGCTCTAGAGCAAATATGGATATGGATAGGGTGCTTGTTGGAGAATTATCAACAATCTATCATAAATTTAATGTGGAGCCAAAAATAATCAAGAGGCGACACGTGAATTTTTGGGTGAAGAGGACAAAATTACCCTCGAGGCACACCAGGTTTCCTACGTGCAAGCAGTGGAGAATCATCCATCAACCAAGTCAAAAGTGCCCAAAATAGGTAACAAATTCAAAATTATTTCATCAATCCTCATTCCATATTCTCTACAAGGAAATCATTTCATAACTTTCAAACATCCCATATAAATTGAGTTAATTGGCCAATTAATGGATTTATTACCTAATTAATCCATTAATTGCCAAATAAATCACCCATTACACCCAAAAAAACACCCAAAGGCCGGCCACTCTCTCTCCCAAAGAGGGCCGGCCATGCTCTATAAATAGGACTCCATTTTCTCTAAAAAGCTAAGTCCACACTCTTGCAAAACTCCCAAAAAACTCTCTAAACACTTTTTCTCTCTAAATTCTAACTTTGGCATCGGAGGTTCTTCCGCCAAAGCCCCCCAATCATCGTGGGCACGTGAGGCTCTTGGCCTTAACCAAAGGTGTTAATTTTTTTGTAGGTGCAATTTTGTCGAAGAAGAAGGATGCGGAAATTTGCATCCACAAATTGGTGCTTTCATTGAGAAAAGAGATCCACACTAGTAAAAGACTCTCGCGTAAATAGGTTTTTCTCTATTTTCTAATCCACTTGTACTTTTTCGTACATTCTTATTATTAGAATTTTTTATTTGCAAAGATTCTTTGATAAAACGTAAAGGGGAAATACAATGGCTAGAAATTTAGAAAATTCCAGGAGTGAAAATTCCAATATTCAAGAAATGGGACCGCGGCGATCCACGAGACTAAATGTGATCTTAGGGGGTACGACACCACCACTACAAGAATCCACCATGGCAACCACCCACAACGAGGTCCATGGTTCTACTACCACGGCCCAAGCCGTGCTATCCAAGGCCTACACACCAAAGCCATGGCCCGAGCCATGTCACTCAATGCCTAACGCAAGCCCAACGCGTTGCCAAGCCGAGCCCTAGCCTCACACCCACTTGCGCTACACGCCGAGCAGCCCACTCTCGTGGCCCAGCCTGCTCCCGCTGAGTGGCTCACTCCCGTGGCCCAGCCTATTTCCGCCGAGCAACCCACTTCCGTGGCCCAGCCTGCTTCCACCGAGCAGCCCACTCCCATGGCCCAGCCTGCTCTCTTAGCCTTTCAAGAAGCCCAAATCGTTCCAAGATTAGTTCAACCATCCCGGCTTCAAATTTATGGGCCTACGATTAAACCGGGGGCATTTTCACCATATTTCTCCGCGGATTTGACATTTCCCAACTCAAATCTCGCACCTGGACTCTACCACACTTCCACTACTCAAGGAGATACATTCCTTCCAAGCTCTTCCAACCCAAATAGAGAACAATACTTGTCTTGACAAGTCATAGAGTTGGCGAGAACCCTCGCATAGTAGACGACCTTGGTGAACCAGCTCTTGCAGCGCACCGAGATGTAACGTGCCCCAGATGAGGTTTCCCGAAGTAGGACAAGGGCAAACAAAGAACATCTTCAGTAGTGTCCCAGCAAGCAGCCACTCGACCAACCAAGAACCGAGTGTTTAAGCAGTGTACACTCCCGACTGGGCCCTCGAGATAGCGTATACTCATGTCTTAGCGCGCTGAGGAGCGTGCACTCTCGACTAGGCCCATGAACGAGCAAACATTCACGGTTGAGGTCATACTCTGATAGTCAACATGAGCAACCTTCCAGGCAAAGTGTTCATTCGTAGCTAAGCCCGCAAGGAGCATCCTCCACCTCATATCGGAGTAGGCAGCACGACAGACAGAGAAAAACAGTCACTCAATCCGGCTAAAGTTCAACCGGCAGTCTGTGAAGAACTCGCTCGCCTACTAAGAACGCACCACACGTACCTTATCCGTGGCATAGATGAGCCAAACACATGGAAGAGCAACTTAGACCAACAAGTCACGGTTGGGGGCAGCCGAGAGCTCTACTACCCCAACAAAGGTAAATTTAGGAAGAAGTATAGATATTCTTGACCAAGCGATTAAGCAATTTCCAACGCAACGAGGTCACCAACGAGGCACTACGATGGAACATGACCAACATAAACAGGTCACCCTTCACAGATAAGATCGAGCAGGCAGAGCCTCCACGCAAGTTTAACATGCCATATTTCACATCCTTTAAATGAGATGGAGACCCAGAGAGACACTTGAAGCACTATCGAAGCGCAATGATCCTCTATCGAAATAATCGCGATCTCATGTGCAAGATATTCGCCACCACTCTACAAGACGAGGCGCAAGATTGGTTCTACACCTTGCTGCCATAATCTATCTGGAATTTCAACGAACTTTCTTTGGTTTTCACCAAAGAATATTCATCATATCGCTTGATCAAGAAGAAGTTCGACCATTTGTTCAACGTCAAGAAGAACCCAAATGAGTCACTTCGTGACTATGTGAAGAGGTTCAAAGCAGAGAAGGCAAGGATAGTCGGATGCAATGACTCGATAGCTAGAGCAGCCTTCCAAAAAGGATTTCCAGTAGACCACCCGTTATTCAGAAAATTGATCATGAAAGAAGATCTAACTCTGGCAGACTCTTTCGCTCTAGCAGATAAACATGTACTTTGGGACGAGGCTTGCCAATGCACATTCAAGGACATGAAGAAGTACCCGACATCACCGCCCTACTATCCAAACCGGAAGCAGCGGAGGACTTATTCGCATGTTTAACGGTATCTGAAGCAGTAATAAGCTCTACCATCACATGAGAAGAATTGGGGGCTCGACTACTTGTATTCCACAGTTCAAAAGCTCTCCTCGATGCTACCAGAAATTCAAAAGCTAACTTTGGCGATAGTTGTTGCAACCCGGAAGCTCAAGTTTTACCTCCAAACGCACACAGTCATCCTCATGACACACTATTCTGCCCAATCTAGACGTGCAACGATAAAGTCGTAGACCTTGGGGGATGCAAAGTTTTATGATGAATGCAACAACTTAGCCCAAAAGACTCGTCAAGGGCAGACAAACACTAGAAGGGCACACTCGGAAGTAAGTTTTGTCCTTGTCACCCCAAAAGATTCTACATAGAAGCAACATGTACCGGCAATTGAACACCATATTCTGCTACGTGTCACACAGCCCCAGCCAACCCTTGCTCCATAATTTAACTCTATAGTGGCCCAATACCAGCAGTTGAGCATCTCCTGCTGCATGTAACATGGCCCCAACTCCACGGCTCCCTACCACGTCTTCCCATCGCAACGTAACAGGGTGACCCAACGACGGCTCCACAGCTCCCTAATGCACCTTCACGTTGAGCCTAGTCAACGCAACAGAGCGGCCTAACGATGCCTCAGAGGTAGCCGAGCACGTTCTAGCAGTGCCTGCTCCACCCAATGGAGACTTCTGGCATTTGTATGTCAACAGCACATCCACCTACAAAGGTTCAGGAGCAGAAGTGGTCTTTGTCACCCCAGGTGATTCGATGCCCGAGCAAACAATCACTCTAGGCTTTAAAGCATCTAACAACGAAGTAGAGTACAAGGCCCTACTGGCAGGCCTCCGAATGGCAAAAGACTTGGCGGTGAAGAAGCTTGCAATTCATTCTGATTCCCAGCTAATCATCAGCCAGACGACTGAGGAGTACATGGCAAAACTTCCAAGGATGGCGTAATACCTAAAGAAGGTACGCAAGCAGCTTAAGGCATTTCAGACTTACACTCTCACTCAAGTTTCGTGGGCAGACAATGCATACGCGGACACACTAGCCGGCCTAGCCTTCGCTATCAACCACCAACTCAAACACTTTATCCTGGTGGAATATCTAGACAAGCCAAGCATAGAGGTGGAGTCGGCAGCCGAAGTGTCACAGGTTAGTACAACTCCCAACTAGCAAAGTTCTATTATAGATTACCTGGTCAACAGAACACTCTCCATGGGAAGGTTGGAGTTTAGAAAGCTCTAAATAAAGGCAGCACGCTACTACTTGTGGAACGTCATTCTCGTCCAAAAATCCTACACTGGACCACATCTCCACTGCTTGGCACCTATTGACGACCTAAAGGTTCTAAGAGTAATCCACGAAGGCATCTGTGGAAATCACTCCAGAGGTTAATCCTTAGCACAAAAGGTTCTAAATGCAGGCTACTACTGGCCTACCATGCACTAAGACGCTAAGGAGTTAGTACAAAAATACAACTGCTGCCAACGCTATAAGTCGGTACCAGCACTGCCTGCCAGCAAATCATACCCGCGGACGAGTCATTGGCCTTTCATGCAGTGGGCAATCGACTTGATAGGGCCAATGCTGCCCGTTACTGGGGGCAAATACATGATGATCATGACAACTGATTACTTCACCAAATAGGTAGAAGCATAGCCCATGACTACCACGACACAGACAGATATAGAACGCTTCATATGGAGGAACATCATTTGTCGATTTGGCATCCCTCAGTCCATTGTCACCGATATTGGCCTGTAATTCGTGGGCAAAGATTTGGCAAAGTTCTTCCAAAAGTATGGCATCAAGCAGCCCACGTCCACGCCTAAATATCCTCAAGGCAATGGGCAGGCCGAAGCATCCAACAAGACGATCCACAACTACCTCAAGAAATCCCACACAGACAAGAAAGGAAAATGGCCAGACGAACTCCCCAGATGTCTATGGGCATATCGCACCACCAAAAGACAAGCAACCGGTGAGACTCATTTCCTTTTGGCATTTAGTTCGAAAGCAATCATTTTTCCCAACATTATCATGCCGAGCATCAGCACTCTATTGCCAAGCATTAAGGATAACAGTAAGGAGATGGCCACAAGTTTAGATCTAGCAGAAGAGAAGCGCGAGCAGACCATCACGTATCGCAGCCTATCAGCAGCAGCTTCTTTCCAACTACAACAAAAGAGCCAAGATCTGGCAGTTCTAACCTAAAGATCTAGCCTTGAGAAAAGCCTTCATCACTGCCCGCAGAGAAGGCCCCAAAAAGATGGATCCCATCTGGGAAGGTCCGTACAAGAACAACAGAATAGGCAGCAGGGTAATTTTACTTTCACCACCATGAACGACAAAGAAATCGAAAAGCAGTGGAACACCTACAATATGAGGAAGTACCATGCCTGACCTCCCGCTACATCAAAGCCCAAAAACTCAAGCAGCTCGACGGGCACCACCTCACAATCTGAGGACTATCCAGTTGTTATGCAGTTCCTACCTTACAGCTAAGTTCTCGTTTGTTTCACTCGTTTTTCAATTAGGAATTCAAAAGTAATCACAACTTGGCTCGACTGCATGCTTACAACAACTGATCATTCATGCACTTCAAAAGAAAACCGCGCCCTTCTTAGGGACTCATTGCAGGAATTGCGCCCCCCGAATAACCAACCATGCTCTTCAGTGCGAAAGGGTAAACTAATTGCTCTCCAGTGCGATAGGGTAAACCAATTCCATGACACCCACATGGGTTAGCTCTCCAAGATGGGAGGATAAACTCTACACTCCGAATATCCAAACGTGGATGAGTCGGGCTGCCCTAGTATAACTAGATGCACGATGGCTTACGCTGGGATTCCTAGAAGTAGCCACAATGGTCTTTTTCAAGGCTTGGCTAATTGAAGGATTTTGGGTCTCTTGGCCTAATCCGTAGGGAACCGGGCCCTAGAGATAGAGGCGGCACATTACGCAGTACATCCGATGGACGGCTGCCCTAAAACCCTAAAGCTGTTACCGAGTGCACTAAGGTAGCCTACAGTTTTCGGAAGACTGCCTATGGCTTGCCCTTCGAGCATTAAAGTCATGCTAAACTTATACAACTGCACATTCTTGTGAAAGGTTAAACAAGCTAACACGCATACACGAAGCTTTATCCACTGCCGACATGCTACGTAGTCGATAAGCTTCACCTCTGCCAAGCGCAGAATAACCTATACCAAGTCATAAAGTGTTGTGATACTTGCTACGCAACCTACGAAATTGAAGAAAGCCAAGGTTAACAGCCTAGTGGTTACGTGGACTTATCTGCTTCTGTAAGTGAGACATCCAGCTGCCAAGAAGGTTTCGAAGTCTCTCCCAGCAAACTAGAAGTCAAATGGCCTATCAAAGATATGATCTACATAACCCAGCTTGTAGAAATCAGCCTCACTCTGAACAAGCAGAGCCTCGAGCCTAGCCTTATCACCTTTCAACTACCTGATTTCCTCGAGTAGACCAACACGAGCGCGTTGTAACTCATCCACTTCTTTTTTCAAACCTTCATTAATCTTTAGTGCATCTTAGAGTTCCAACATTTGGGGTTCAAGCCTATCAACAACCTTCTTGAAGTGGATCACTTGGTTATAAGCAGCAATTAACTCTTCATCCTTTGCATAAGCAGCGGAACGAAGCTTGGAAATGGCACACTCAAGATCTTGAATTTGAGGTATGTAACACATGATCTTCTTCTCTGCATTTTCATACTTAACTAGGATCACGTCAAGCCTAGTCTTCAAGTCAACGATCTCTTGGCGAGCGGTCTCAAGCTGCAGAGAATCGGGGGCAGAGATATTAGACCCCTTCAAAACGACGAGCTCAGAATCCAACCTCTTGATCTCCTCGGATTAGGAATAAACTTCAGTTGCAATAGTCTTCCCCACCTCCTTGGCAGCCTTGCTATATCTGCATCATAGCAAGCAGAGTGGTCCTTCTATATTGGGTCATATGTTTCACAAATGAGTTTGGGCAAACAACCTTTCTAACACCATCAACAAACTTGGCACAAGTGTCCATGTCTTCAAGCAAATCTGGTTTCACAAGCACACAGATCTCAGCAGCCTCCCTAGAAGCAGGCTTAGTGGATTTCTCACATCTGCCTACTCGAGCAGTCTCTTCTTTCTCAGCAGGCGAATCAGTCTTAGCAGCAAAAGGAGTGGGCCTTGGCGCCATTTTAGCAACAGAGTCCACCTTATCGCTCCTCATAATAGCAAGTCTCTCCAAAGATGAACAAGACTTAGCTCCCAACGGATATCTTGGTACAGACTTCGGCACTAGGGGCATGACAGAACCTCTACGCTGAGCAATCCTATCAGCAATCGTACTAGCCATTCTTAACATGGCAGGCACCACAGGTTCAGATCTAGCAGCCTCATTTTCTTCCCATTGGAAGAAGTCATGCCAGTCACAGGCCTCTTAGCAACAAGTGGATCATCATGAGTAGCGGATGAAGTCTTCAGTTTTTTCTCAACCAGCATCTCTTGAGCAGGCGGGGAAGAACTTTTCTTTCCACCTTCATTCACAGTAAGCTCCACAACAGCATTCAGACAAGCCAATGCATCCGCCATTTATGGTACTCAGTAGGGGAGCTCAACCTATACCGGTTTTTCCCTCATTTTTCTCTCAGACCAGCAAGCAGGAGGCCTGCATGCCCAGCATTTCATCAGCCCATGAAGCCCGCGACGTCCTCATTTTTCTCAAAAGACATGAGTCATGCAGCTCGCCTAGCACCGCACCCTAGCGCCTTAATCCGCGGCCCTAGCCGCACAACTGCTCTTGGCTTTAGCCAAACCAAGCAGCTCAAGCAGTGGTCTCTGCCACAACACTTCCTCAGCCCATGCCGAGTCGACTCCTGGCCCCTGCCAGCCGACGTGCCGCACCACCCCGACGGCTGCCCTGCATTAGCACTATCCAGGAAGAAGATAAGGAAAATTAATTTTTTTCTTACCTCTGTGCGATGCGGAGAAGACAAATAAAGTAACGAAAGACGGTCCTTTGCACGGGCAAATGTAGAAGATTGCTAAGGGAGGGGGAACAAATATCCTCTAGCTTTTCTCTCTCTTGTAGGGTAAAATAAATCGATCCAAAGTTGATTTAATAATCCACTTAAGGTGGACTTAAATAGGCTTTGAGAGAAATTTATTTCCCCTTCCTAGAAGGATCTAATTTCCTATTAAAGAGAGAATCTACATCAAAGAAGGAAACAATTCAAAGTTTCCTAAAGCAAGAAAATCTCTACACCTGTTACCCTTTTCTGTGAGCAGCCCACCAGGTGTGAGGGCATTTGTGGAGCCAAAAATAATCAAGAGGCGGCATGTGGATTTTTGGGTTAAGATGATGAAATTACCCCCCAAGCACACCGGGTTTCCTACGCGCGAGCAGTGGAGAATCATCTATCAACCAAGTCAAAAGTGCCCAAAATAGGTAACAAATTCAAAATTATTTCCTCCATCCTCATTCCATATTCTCTACAAGGAAATCATTCCATAACTTTCAAAACATCCCATATAAATTGAGTTAATTGGCCAATTAATGGATTTATTACCTAATTAATCCATTAATTGCCAAATAAATCACCCATTACACCCTAAAAAACACCCAAAGGCCGACCACTCTTTCTCCCAAAGAGGGTCGGCCATGCTCTATAAATAGGATTCCATTTTCTCTAAAAAGCTAAGTCCACACTCTTGCAAAACTCCCAAAAATCTCTCTAAACACTTTCTCTCTCTAAATTCTAACTTTGGCACTGGAGGTTCTGATAGGAGCATATTTATGCGACTTTATTAGCTTGTTTCCTTGCATTTACTTAGTTAGTTTCTATTTATAAGAGTGTTTTTAAGCTATTTTCGTGTGTTTGTAGGTTCAAATGACAAAGTTGGCAAGAAAGTGCAATTTGGAGCATTTTACAGCAGTTTTGGGCTTGGAATGGATAGCACATGTATGGAGCAAGGTGGATGGACGAATTTGAAGTTCAAGAGAGGCTAGGAATGTGCAAAAGAGTTGAAGAAATTAATTCAAGACATTGAAGATAAGGAATCAGCTCAAAAGAAGGAAACATTATCCAAACAACCTTATCTTATCTTATCTTATCTCAACCAACCTTATCATAATCCTATCCTAACTTAATTCCAGCTGCAAGGAGGGAATTCTTTTTAGTTTAGGACACATTTAAACCCCTTTCTAAAAAGCCTATTCCTCTCCTACATTGGTGTCGCATGTCCCTTAAGTTTTCTTGAAGATTTCTGCTTTCTAGATGCCCTATAAACCTAGCGCCTATTCCTTTTAAGTTGTCCCTTCTAGAAGCCACATCATCTATCCCTTTCCTTGTTGGTTTCTGCCCTTCTAGATGGCCTAGATCTTGTGGGAATTGAAGTAATTAAATCATTTTCCTTGACAACTACCTGGAGCCGTAGGTATGCCCTATAAATACATAATTCATGCAGCATAGTACACCACCATTCATCCCTCTCTACAATCATCCACGCCATTCACACAGAAACCCAGAAATCCCTTTTGTGCCGTAACTTTGCAAGGAATGAAGGAGAAGAAGCTTGGAGCCGTGCTTGCCATTCAAGATCTTTGGATTGTTGGAGCGTTTCCAGGTGTATTCTATCTTTGTTTTCAATGTTTAAATTTAATTGTCTTTGTTTAATTGCGAACATGATGAGCTAAACTCCTTTTAGCTTGGGGGAATTTCAAAGCCATGAACATATTTGCAATATGAATTGATTACATCCAGTTGTGATTTCATAAATCATGAATGCAATTTGCTTAACTGCTTGATTGATAACTTATTCTTGTATGTCGATTGAGGGTGCATACTTAGTTTGCATGCAGGAATTTGATGCTAAAATATAAGGGAGTTTCACCTAATAGTTACAAACTTATAATATTTATAAGTAGTGGAGGTCGCTTATAAACGATCGCATTAAGTGAATTCCTGGTATGAGTGTCATGCGTTCATAGTTACGATTGTCTTGTCAATGCTTATGATTTTCATAGAACTTAATGATCTTTGATATGTATCTCTATTATGCGTTCATGTAGGGGACTATTGAAGAATAATTTGGTTGCAGATGCGTTCATCCAATTCAATGACTTTAGGAAAATCTGATGGTTAATTTGTGCGTTCACGATTAACTTGGGGTGTTGAGGTTCATGGTTTATTAATTAAATTCGTCAAAACCAATTCCCCTTAAGTTCTTTGAGTCTTTTTAGTTTAATTTTCGTCCAAATCACCCTTTAGGTCTAGTTTTGGGTCATAATAACTTAGTTTGTGTGTTTTAAGTCAAATCAGCTTGTTTTGAGTTGTTTAAGTCTAGTTTTCTGTTTTTGAGTCTAGTTAGTGTTTTAGAGTCTAATTTGGGTAGATTAGCATCCCTTTTAATCCCCGGCCTAGAACGATCCCTACTTTCATATACTACATCAATAGGGTTTAAGTTTGAGTGCAATTTAATTTCACATCAGGTTCTTCAGCCAAAGCCCCCCCCCCCCCCGGCCCACCAAATTCATCGTGGGAGCATGAGGCTCTTGGCCTTAACCAAAGATGTCAATTGTTTTGTAGGTGCAATTTTGTCCAAGAAGAATGAGGCGGAAATTAGCATCCACATTTATATATGTTAATAAATAATATATGCGAATAAATATTTTGACAGAGTATGAACAAAACGAAATAATATTAAACAAATAAATAAAAGATCGAGGCTTACGTACCGCAATGTCCTTGAAACAGACTTTCCTCCCTACTTTATGCTTGTAGTTTTATGGACATCTGCTTCACCAAGATTCAATGGTCTAAATCGAGATTCCAGCACTGCAAAACTAAACTTCCGGCGAATATCTTTGTGGTTCTCTTAGAAGGTTTTGGATTATAGAAGGAGAATTTGTTTTTTTCTTGTGTTGCCATGCAAATGGATGTATATATAATTGATTTATACTTGTTTGCATCATGTATGAATATGAGATGCGTCTTTTGGGAGACATCTTCTCAGAGGGGTGCTTTGCTTTTTGGTTTTCTTTCATCGCTTCAGACTTCATCTGAAAATATGAGTCTGTTAAATTTAAAATTAATTAATTAAATCCAAAATTAATTAAAAATAATTATTTAATGAATTTAATTAATAGAGTCCGAGCCCAAGACCCATCTTTTGATATTAATTATCAATTAATTAGTACACTCCAAAGCCTAAAACTCAAGATTGTGCCCAATTTTATTCTTCAAAGTCCATCACTTCAATAACTTTCTAATAAGGACAAAACCTTATAAAATGAGAGAACCTTTTGGTAGTGACCAATGTGGGACAATGTAGAATGATATTTCTACTCAAAATTTTCAACCATGCTTCCTAAAAAATTGCACAAAGAAGTTTATTTCTCAGTAAAAATGGGTGGCATGGGAGAAAGCGGAGTGTTGAAAATCCTCGTGTTTCAGAGCATCTACTCTTGTGCAGAGCATAAACTACTGGAATTATATATGTGTCATTCAGTATTGTGTATGTGTTTGGGCCCGATTTTACACTATCGGCCTGAGCAATCGAAACCGTAGAATGAGTAAAATTCTGAGCTACTGGATTGGAAGAAGATTGAGATAATTGATAGATAATATTATGATAATCATGATGTTATCTGGGGAATTATGGAGAAAATTTCTAAGTTACAGAGATAATTAAGGAGTCCTAATTGAATGCTATTGGGTTGGAAGATCGAAGAAAGAGCATGTGGCATGCATGGCTGCACACGATCAAAATAGGTGGTGCTAGGCTTTTGCCTATCATGAGATAAGGAAATGGCCACGTGGAATGCATCCAGAAGTTAAGAAGGGAAAAACATGGTCTTTGAATAATGGTGACGATTAAAAATGAATTTAATATTCATTTAGATAAAGCCTAGGAACGTAGGTGTTTTGGTGATTAGATAAAGCATGGTTATTGATGGTTTTTTTATGAAGAGATGAGAAGCTTAGGTGGGCTAGAAATGTGATGTGATAAGCCTAGATGGACTTTTATTAGGTTTGAAAAGTCTTGGAACAAATCCCACGACTCAGTTTGAAGGATATGCCCTGGTTTCTGGTTTCTGATGTGGATCAGCTTTAGGAATTGAAGTTGCAATTAAACTCTATAGCATTATCTGACCGTGCAAAGCAAGTAATTCAGTCCTATAAATACAGATGCAATGGCAATGGAAGCTCTCGAACTCAACACACAAATATGCCCTGCGCAAACCCTCGTTTTACGCGAAGCCTCTCAACAACCTTGAGATTTTTATTTTCCTTTTCGCCAACACATCTTCAGTTTGGATAAACAGCACTGTGAAGGCAACCGATGATACCTTCAGTTTGGATAAACAGCACAATCGCTGTAGAATCAGCCGACCGTGAAGCACCTTCAGTTTGGATAAACAGCACTGCAAAGAGGCTGACTGGTTATCTATCCAAGTCTCGGTCGAGAAGGATTTCCGAATCCTTATTGGTAAAAGTCATCTCATTAGACTTCTCAGCGAATTGAGGTGTTACGAATTACTGAGCTCGGCACATTGAACGTCGAGTTGTTTTATGATTGGATACTCACAAGTTGGCTTTAGAGTTCGGCATTCTGACGGCCGAACCACATTTACCATCAAGACGTACATCCGCTTTGAGTATTTGTGCCCTTACACTTTAGTGTCAATTCGCTGTGAGTTTACTCTGACGAATACCATTACTGTGACCGAATCTGACGGCAACGATTTGTGAACTTCATATAATTAGTATCCTTGTCTTCTGGCTTTAGAATCCAAGGGCCGAGTTGAGTTCCTTCCTCGGTCGCAATCGCAAGACGCAGAAGTCAGCCGCGTGCTCAACGCAACATTAACACATTTTCATACCTCAGGTTTGGACTCTATTTCAATTCCTTACAACATCTTTAAAACATTTCACTTTCATACCTTAAGTACTATTTTATTTCAAAATAATACCTCCGTTACATTTTTCATCCATTGATCAGTTAAATGCTGACGTGGCTACCACGTGGCTGCCAAAAATAAAATAATTTTTAAATTTTTAAAAAAAAAACCTGAATTTTTACAAAAAAAAAAAAGAAAAAAAAAGGGTAAATTACACTTTCATACCTCAGGTTTGGGGTCTATTTCAATTCCTTACAACATCTTTAAAAGATTTCATTGTCATACCTTAAGTACTATTTTTTTTCAAAATAATACCTCCGTTACATTTTTCATCCATTGATCCATTAAATGCTGACGTGGCTGCCACATATATGCCACGTGGCTACCAAATGTTTGCCACGTGGCAAATAAAATAATTTTTTTTTTTAAAAAAAACCCTGAATTTTCTAAACAAAAAAAAAAATTGAAACCCACATCTGCAAGAGGAAGGAAGAAGAGGGAGGAAGAAAACAAAAATTGTCCCTCTTCCCAGCGACCCACATATGCAGGAAGAAGAAGAAAAGCCCTTCCCCCCCCCCCCCCCCGGGACCCTTCTCCCTCCGCGATCTGGTGATTTTCAGTGTGGGTGAGTTTTGAAAATAGTTTGAGTTTGATATAATTTTTGGACTGGTTTTGTGGTAGATCCACCTAATCTCGGGTGGGATTTTTGGGGGTGGGTGATGGGGGATTTTTGGGAGGGGTGGCTCGGGTGGGATTTTGGGGTTTTTTTCTTTCTTTCTTCTTCCCTCTTCTTCTTCTTCTTCTTCTTGCAGATGTGGGTCGCTGGGGGGGTGGGGGAGGGACGATTTTTTTTTCTTTTTTCCTCCCTCTTCTTCTTCTTGCAGATATCGGTTTCAAATTTTTTTTTTTTTTTTTTGTTGAGAAAATTCAGGTTTTTTTTTTAAAAATAAAAAAATTATTTTATTTGCCACATGGCATACATTTGGCAGCCACGTGGCATATATGTGGCAGCCACATTAGCATTTAACGGATCAATGGATGGAAAATGTAACGGAGGTATTATTTTGAAATAAAATAGTACTTAAGGTATGAAAGTGAAATGTTTTAAAGATGTTGTAATAAATTGAAATAGACCCCAAACCTAAGGTATGAAAGTGTAATTTACCTTTTCTTTTCTTTTTTTGTAAAAATTAGGGTGTTTTTTTTTAAAAAATTAATTTTTTTTGCCACATGGCAGACATTTGGCATCCACGTCAGCATTTAACGAATCAATGGATGGAAAATGTAACGGATGCATTATTTTGAAATAAAATAGTACTTAAGGTATGAAAGTGAAATGTTTTAAAGATGTTGTAAGGAATTGAAATAGAGCCCAAACCCGAGGTATGAAAGTGTAATTGACCCAAAGTCTTTGAACAAATCCCACGGCTCAGTTTGAAGGATATGCCCTGGTTTCTGGTTTCTGATGTGGATCAGCTTTAGGAATTGAAGTTGCAATTAAACTCTGTAGCATTATCTGACCGTGCAAAGCAAGTACTTTAGTCCTATAAATACAGATGCAATGGCAACGGAAGCTCTCGAACTCAACACATAAATATGCCCTGCGCAAACCCTCGCTTTACGCGAAACCTCTCAACAACCTTGAGATTTTTATTTTCCTTTTCGCCAACACATCTTCAGTTTGGATAAACAGAACTATGAAGACAACCGGTGATACCTTCATTTGGATAAACAGAACTATCGCCGTAGAATCAGCCGACCGCGAAACACCTTCAGTTTGGATAAACAGCACTGCAAAGAGGCCGACTGGTTATTTATCCAAGTCTCGGTCGAGAATGATTTCCGAATCCTTATTGGCAGAGGTCATCTCATTAGCCTTCTCATTGAAGTGAGGTGTTACGAATTACTGAGCTCGGCACATTGAACGTCGAGTTGTTTTATGGTTGGATACTCACAAGTTGGCTTTAGAGTTCGGCATTCTGACGGCCGAACCACATTTACCATCAAGACGTACATCCGCTTTGAGTATTTGTGCCCTTACACTTTAGTGTCAATTCGTCGTGAGTTTACTCTGACGAATACCATTACTGTGACCGAATCCGACGGCAACGATTTGTGAACTTCGTATAATTAGTAGCCTTGTCTTCTGGCTTTAGAATCCAAGGGCCGAGTTGAGTTCCTTCCTCGGTCGCAATCGCAAGACGCAGAAGTCAGCCGCGCGCTCAACACAACATTAACACATTTTACTCCTCGGCCGAGCTCGGCCGACGAGTTGGCACGCCCCGCACACAACCGAAGGACGTAGTTAGCTTATAGATTAATCGGCTTGCGCGCCACGTAAATTTGGTAGTTTTTAGGGTCAACAGTATGAGAAATCTTTCTTTTGTTAGTAGAAAATTTGCATATGAATTTGATTATTTAATAGAAAAATTGCATAACATATAAATAGAAAAGTAGTTTGTTCTCCTTTCTTCCTTGAAATGTTTAAATATTATGTTTTCTTAAAAAAAAATTACAATCTCACTCTACAACCATATTACATAAGTTTGAGGGTTATCATCAAATCTCTTGTTACACGTGAACATTTGAAATACAAAGAACAAACTATACAACCTATCCAACAACTGCTGCATATTTGAATTTGAATTATAAAGCTCGACTATGGTTTGACATTAGCTACCGAGAAAGATTGGATAATGTTAAGGGTTTGACTATTGTATGTGGATTTGTTAATAAATTTCAGTCTTTAGAGTTAATTTTATCTTAAACTTGATGGTAATTAAAACAAACAAGGTAATTGACATTTAAAGTTTAGATTTGGTGAAGAGTAAGGTTATAAAGGTTCAAATTAATTTTTTTATAAAAATTTTCCTTTGTCAATGATTGAAGGGTTTGAACTTTTCACCTTTTAAAATATACCGCTAATTTAAGAGCTAGTTTAGCATACCAAATCACATTTTCAAATCTAAATTGTTCGAGTAATTCAATTAAACAGAATCCAAAGGTTTTTTTTTTCATTTATTATTCTTGTATGTGTAATAAACATTTCTGGATAAAATTTTTATTTCAATATCTAGAGCTTTAATTTCTTCTTTTGCAAAAGGAGAAAGACGTTGCATTGCTTTTTGTTAGAGTTTTTGGAACAATAATGGATTCAATGGACGTCTATGAGTCTGGCCATTCAATACAACACACAACATCGGATTTTCTCTTAATGGAAACCCAAGAATGCTCGTCGAAGTGGATTACACACCATATCCAGTTTGAGGTTACCTCATCTATAAGAAATTTTTCAGTTTGCTGGAAACACAGTCCGATAAACAAAGTGTCTATTATACAATTTGTTAGAATTTTTTTTCCAAATGTCCAACTAATTGTATTATTACACTTATTATATCAGGCCATAAACCCAATACAATGGAAAATATCTCTATATACATGGACAAAAGTCTCAAACTTAATGCTCATGGATTCTTAAAATCGAAACTCATATAACTAGATAAATAAAAGTAGAAACAAAAAAAGTTGCCTTTTCTTTTTCCACTCGTGCATATATATGTCTCCCTATTTAAAGACTCCCATTGAAATAAGTTGGTATATAGAAAGGAAAAATTACACATAAGAGTATATTTTTAATATTCAATTATATCTTGATATAACACTTTTTAAACATTACAAGGAAAGACAAAATTTAATACATGTGAAATATGACATCATTACCTTTTTTTCTCTCTAGAGTGTAAGTTACAAAATTATCCTTTATAGTAAAAAAGTCTTTTTCACACTTTTATATCTTCATTTAGTGCTCCCTTCTCTCTCTTCTTTTAAGAAATATTGGTTCCAATTCACCCGGCTCATTAGTTGACCTGGAATTCCACCACCCATAACATGACACTGTTCATTTTTCACACAACCCACCGTTTAAAGAATTGTAAAATAAAACATAATGGGGTTCATCCCACTATCTCTCCTTCCTCTCTCCCTTATCCAGGAAACTAAAAGGGTAAAAATCACCACCACCTGCATCCAAACGTCCTCCACTGCTGCTCCCAAGATCACCCATTTGATATTGATGCCCTCCACCCAACAACCACATCACGCCCCCCGCCATGAACACCCACCCGAAACTCCAGTCTTCATATTGAAATATGAATTTGGTACCTTGTGTGTCATGCCCCACCCCGAAACATTTATTTCGGAAAATAATATTGGTGATAGGCCCAAAACTAAAATCTTGTTTGATTGACTACCATAAATTCCGATTTTCTATTTCAATTCACTAATCATGACCAACCCTTAATTAAAATTCCGTAAGGTAACTATTCAAATTATTTATCAAATTCCTTCCTTTAGTACAAATTCACAAGGACTTCAGTAGACTATTTAACCTCGTTTATTTATTTTATGGTTGCATCTAACTTCTCGTTAGACTGCCTACGTACCCTAAATAGGGATCAAGCCTTCCGTAGTTTACAATTCATTACACTTCAACGTTTCTCATATTACGTTCCAACAAAGCATTCCTTCTTCAACTTATGGAACTTGACAAACATGAATTACTAGATTCAGGACTACGTAACAATCCACATGACCCTCAAGATTTCCATTTCACCAATCATATAAATCACTATGTTTTCAACATGGTAGCTCAATCCATAGCATACAACATATCAAAGAACCAACGATGCACAAAATTAACAAGGATATTATCTCAACTAGAATTCCCTTCTAGGTCTAGATGCTTGGTAATGAAAGAGGCATTTCATATAAGAGAATTTTGAATCCAGAAGGTAATACCATTGCTTGTTGATTGATATAACAAAACAGTGGTTTGGTTTAACTCAATTTAATAACCTTATCAATACTAGGACTTTAAGGATCCTCATTAACCTTTGGTTGTTTACTAACAATTAAGTTTCAGCATCCACATGCAACAATTTCATAGAACAGATTAAACGTAAATTCTCTTGGGTATTTAATCAAACACCTTGCAAGCATACATGAATTTACCTACTTAGCCCACAATATCCACTTGCCAGCACCCACAGTTTCACACTCTTCAGCTTCCAAAGATATCAACAACCACAATCATACAGAACAACAAAATTCTAAATTTATATAAAAAAAACCTCACCACCTGCTAACACCCTTCGCCGTTGTTGCTGCAAATTGGAGCGAGATTCTCCCTTTACGGCTCTGCCTCAAAGCAAGAGTGAGAGTGTGGACCTCCCCCCTCAATATTTTGCAATTTAGGGATTTAAGTTTCCGAATCCTTTCCTTCTGGAGACCGGGATTTGATGAGATCCTCTGGGGGTAGAAAACAGAGAGAGTTCCTCCCGTGGGTTGAGAGAGAACTCTGAACCCCAACCCCCCCCAAAAACAACTACAGCCACCACGTGGCCTTTCTACACCCAAAACCAAACTTAAAAAAAAATCTGGAACTTTCCAAAATCATGGGCAAAATGACTATTTTACCGCTAGTTTCGTTCGTTTATATTTTATTCGTTAGAATTCCATTTGACGAACGATTTTCGTCTACCCGCTTGTGAGATCAAGCTCTCTCCAAATATGCCAAGAAATACGATAAAATATGTGAGGATAAAATACGTCTTCGAATAATTATGTTATACCAACTAAGGACATTTTTATCTTTTCTCACTTATCGATAAATTTTACAACGGACATTAACATAATTCTTGGAACAAAACTTTAAAATTTTCCAATTCTATTTCCATAACCATAAATCGATTTATTTTCGATTTTTTCCACATATTCATATATTTAAATTTTCAGGGTATTACATTGTGCTTCTTTTCTCTAGTCATGCCCGACTGAAATATGACTTGAAAGAGACAACATAATTCTGAAATCAAATAGATTTGAATAATGTAAATGCAAAAATGTTTCCTTTTCTTTCAGTTTCCCGGAGAAGGAGAGACTAGTGGAGTGCAAACCCAAAAACGTTTTTTTTTTTCTTTAAGCGGTGGGTTGGTGTTAAAAATGAACAGGTGATAAGTTATGTTGGTGGACCCCATGCATTGTTGAGAGATCCGATAAATGGTATGGTTTTATAGTCACAATATAAAAGAAACTTTTCTGATAATTTGACTCCTCTGTGGTTGACACGTGTGATCAAAATGGTTGACTCTTTTTTGAACTTTTCAAGATAATATTGGTTTTTTGTTATTATTTTCTTGTGTATTATCAAAATGGTAGAGAACGGGATGAATTGATTCTGAAAAAATGATCGAGGATGGGATGAATTGATTCTGCAAAAATGGTAGGCGACGGGATGAACTGATTCTGCAAAAATGGTCAACAATGGGATGAATTGATTCTACAAAAATAGTTGAGGACGGGTTGAACTGATTCTGCAAAAATGGTCGATGATAGGTTGAACTGATTCTGCAAAAATGGTCGACGATGGGTTGAACTGATTCTGCAAAAGTGGTCGAGGATTGATTGAACTGATTCTGCAAAAGTGGTCGAGGATTGATTGAACTGATTCTACAAAAATGAACAAAGATGTGTTGAATTGATTCTGCATAAATTATCGAAGATGGGTTGAGCTGATTCTGCAAAAATGGTCAATGACGTGTTAAACTGACTCTAGTAATAAATGATACAAACGGATTCTGCATATAGTTTCAGAACTGATTATGCAGAAATATTCAAGGATGAGTAGAGTTTATGGCACATATTAATTTTATTTGGAGTTATGAGGGTTGGGTTCCTAAAGCCTTAGGGGTATGGTTGGTATTTTAAAATATTAGTTCCATGTTTTGGGCTGAGCTTTAGTTGTTTTTATGTTTTTGTATTTTCATGACATGTTTAAAAACTAGTGGAGTTCCTTGAAATATAGTGAAAGTTTTTTTCTCCATATATAAAGCTCCCTACTATTGGATGATGAGGGATAAGTTTTTTTTTTTTTTTTTTTTTCCAAATAATTCTACCTCCCGCCACCTTTAAACTGGACAAGTATGCAAGTTTGCATCAATTTTTTCATTCAATATTTTAAATTGGCTTTTTTTTAGCTACGCTATCTGAAATTCCATTTTGATCTCACTTTGCTTCATATAATTTAAAAGTCACCATTTTCGTTCCACTTTAACTTGTGGACTCTCTCTTCTTCCTAAAACTTATAGGTCACCTCCTGAAACATGTAGGACCCAACACCCAATAAGACTATGTCACACGTGCAATAAATTTGATTATTTCATTATGTGTTAACATTCAACAATCAAAAAGTATTAAGTTTAAAAGAAATTGAAGAGATGGAAAAAAAATTGATATTAGCCCGGGGCACCCAAATCAAATCCACATAAGAAATTAAAAGATCTAATTAAGGGAATGTGGAGGGAATTTAGAGTTTTATAGAGACGACTTTCAAGTTTCAGGGGAAAAAATGGAATCAAAATCGAGTTTCAGGGGCAAAGTGGAGTGAACTATGAGTTTCTGGGAGTAAAGAGGTAACTTTTGAGTTACAAGGAACAAAGTAAGATTAAAATTGAGTTCCAAGGGAAGTAGCTAAAACTATCTAATCCACGTCAACTTCAGACTTCATCACCACCCTAAAGTGATGGTGATGCTCGTCACCTTATTGATTACCATAAAATGAATTTCATTTAATTACTATACAAACGGTAATTAATTGGATGGTGAGCAGTACCACCACTTTAGAGTAATTAATAGGGTGGTGAGCATCATCACCACTTTGGGGTGGTGATAATCATCACCACTTTAGGGTAATGTATGATGGGTTAAATTTTTATGTGTAGTTGGAACATAAGTTAGTACATCATATGTTGTAATACAAGTAGACAACAAGATTGATATGTCCCATTTTTATGGTATGTTTTTCAATATCTCTCTACTTCTATTAGGTACCGTTTGGTACGCAGATGGGACAGGACGGAACGGAACAAGACGAGACGGGACGGGACAGGACGGGACAGAACGGAGGTTCCGTGTTATGTTTGGTACGCGCAGGACGGAACGGAACGGTTGTTCCGTTCTGCGTTTGGTACGAGCTGAACGGAACGGAACCAAAAGATTAAATGACTAACTTACCCCTATTTCATCTGTTGTTTGGTAAAATGTTTATGCGTGGGACAAAACGGGACAATTTTTTTTTTAAATTTTTTTTTTTTGAACTTGTTCATATTTGAACACATATATGCTTATCTATGATATATTTTTTACAATAGCACATGGCTGAAGATATATTATGCAATGATATATGTTATGCCATTTCTTGACTCAAGACATGGCAGAAGAAGCAAAACGAAAAACAATGGCAGAGAATTTAGAGAGAGAAAGTGAATGACTAAAGATTGTATTCCTTGAACAATGAATGAATTCCAAAGAGAGAGGTGTTTGTTATTTATACAAGTATTCTTTGCTTCACTCATAAGCTACTAACCAACTTTCTTATATCCCTACAAATCTTCCTTTCCTACAATCTCAACAAACTAACCGCCCCGCTGATGTGTGCCTTGCTGATGTGTAACCTTCATGCTGATGTCTGTAGAGCCATACTGATGTGTACATATCAGTCAACAGACCTATGGCCTGAAGCAATAACTTCATGTTTCTTGAGTATTTATCTAATAAAAGGCTATTTGGGACAAGACTGGATCTTTAAGATAATCTAATGTGCTGCAACAACATACATGGAGACCTATAAAACAAAAGGCAAAGAGCATTGGTAAGTAATAATAAAACAAAAAAACTACAAAAATTTATCAACAAGCCATGAATGACCAATCTCGTGATAATTCCAAATCATGTTTTTTTTTTTCAAACGGTAATTCATTCAACACTTAAACGATAGAACTCCCAGATACAAGGAGGAGAGATGAGCATATGAGAACACCAAATAAACTTCAACAGACCATCTTTTACAATCACACACACTAGTAAAACTGCTTGCAAGTCACAATCTTTCACATAGTTTTTCCTAAACCGCATGCATGCTTCCCTCCTAGCAAAGCAGTTACAAACTTACATGATGTCTGACATGGTTAAAGACAAGGGCAACTTTTACAAAAGAAAAGCACCAAGTAATCAGCCACAGAGCATTATCGTGTCTATCACATCTCACATGTTTTGTACATCCTAAATAATGAAAAAGCATTATCATTCAATTTCATCTTTAGCAGCTTTGGCCTTATGAACAATCGCAGCTGCTAAAGATGCTAAACATGGAAAATCAGAAGCGTCCAACAATGAATATAAAGTGGGATAAGGTATGCAACAAGAAAAGAAATCACTAGGCTGGGGGAAGAAAAGAAGTTGGACAAAGGACATGATTTTACAACAAAAAAGATATCCGATAATTTGGCAACTGATTGCCAACGAACAGGTTCTAACAACGAAAAATAATGACACCACTGATGCACAAGGACAACTTGCTTCGCATACTATGACCATACCTTCTAATATACAACAGCAACTAAGAAGAAAAAGAAACACGATGCAAAACAAGAATCAAATTAAAACTAAGAAAAACGTTAGCTAAAACCTATACATTTCATCTCTCCCTTCCCCCCTAAAAGAAAATACTAATAAGGAATAAGAAGATCCCTGGCAGGCAACGTTACATTATCCCTTCAACCCCTTTTCCTACCAAAATATTTCCACCCATAGAGACACCTCTTTGACTGTCTATGTTAATTGTTACAGTCTCAGGGAAATGCTCTAAAACCCAAGAAATGCTCTAAAACCCACAGTGATGCAGCTTTCCAATATGGATGAGTGACCAAGGGACATTTCAAACCCATTTTCCAATCTAGCCTACGCATTTTCTTACGATTTCACCACGCAAGAGAGGCTTCTCAGTGTGTGTTTAACTCCCAATACAAAGGGTTATTTATGCCGAACACAATTTTTGTGAAAAAATTATGGAATTTGCCAAAACCCCTTAAAAATGCCAAAAGAATTTAGCTCAAACACTTCACAAACGATGATTCTGCACTAATTTTACGACCCCCAAAGCATCTCTTCTTTCCTAAAACACAATTTGGGTCAAAACCCAAATGTATTAACATTCCATAATTTGAGAAAAATGATATCTTAAAAGTCAAATAATCTCTGAACAATCGCAGCAACCTATATGGTTTGTTTACATAAACCACATCACATATTTATTACTAAGAACTTAAGCATACGAAAATATATGATGAGCGTTAAAAATCAGACTAAATCACACAAAGCCAAGCTCACAACCGAACTCACTAAATCACACAGCTCGGAACCAGATCCAATTCTTTACAAACCAGAATCGTAATAAACCTTAAAAATCAGACTTTGTTCTTTTTCCCAAGCACAAGTTAAACCAGAGAAACCAAGAAAACTAACTTATTTTCTTATAATCATCCTATTTTCCCAGAAAATTGAAATTTTCCATGGAAAAATCAAGAAAACGAACCTGGAGATGCAGCGGCTACGGGAGAAGATTGAGATCGAACCTGGAGATGCAGCTGCTACGGGAGGATGAAGAGGAGGGCTACGGGAAAAGGCAGCGGGAGGCAGAGAAGATGGAACGAAGAAGATAGAATTTTAGGGTTTGTTTTTTGGATGGTGTAAATATTGAAAAAGATTAGGGGTATTTTTGTCTTCAAATGTTATATATTTGTATTCCACGGATATGGAACAAGTCGTTCCAGGGAGAGAGGTGGAATGAAAATTCATCCAAAACTCGTCCCGTGGAACAGAACGTTCCACCCGTTTTAGGCGCACCAAACGTGGGACGGAACGCCTTGTCCCACTCCGTTCTGTCCCGTCCCGCGTACCATACAGTACCTTATGGCACGTGGTTGCCGTCTAGTGTTAAGAGTACACCAAAATATCTCTCGTGTGCAGGGTAGAATATTTTTATGTAGGGTTTAAAAAAAATCTAAATAAAAAAAATCAACCCAAAAATAAACAAATAAATGAAGAAATAAAGTCACTTAATACTACATTCTTGTTAATATTATTCTTCACTTTAGCGTTTTTAGGTTGTAATCTAGTCAATTATGAGTTTGGTATGAATTTTTTTCTCTCACTTTTTATGTAAATTAGCATCTTGTCACACGCTAACACGTGTGAGCGTATTGTACGTACTTTACTTTTTTTAGTTTAATCATTATTATTTTTAGATATTTTTAATTTTATTTGTTACAAAACTTAATTTACAGTTTCTGATTTTAATTTTATTTGAAAAATGGTTGGCAACTCCTATGCGGGGTTGTTTTCTTTTGATTCTTTTAATAATTTACTCTTATTTTATTCTTTTTAAAAGGAGCAAGAAAGATGAATATTTTTTATATTATGAATGTTTCATCAAATTTACATCTTTTTATACAAAAAACAGATAAATTGTGTCGTATTAAGACAATAAAAAAAATTAAGTAATTAATTCGACATCGCTTTGAAAAAAACAAAAAAAAAAAAAAAAAAAAAAAAAGGAATCAAGATCACTTGCTAGTTCAAATTTGCGACCTACCCCAGGACTAGGCCCTGAGGCCTCCATAACTAGGACTTGGGAACCATAGTCAAAAGAATGACTTCTATGAAATTGTGCTAATAAACTCATTGCATGCAAGTTACTCTCCACAGTGAATGTTAAATTTTATGTTTATTAGAATATAGGTATATCCAACACTCTAATTGAAAATTTATATTGCCAACAAAGTCACTTTATAAATCCATTTAGTTGAGAGCCTGTTTTCCATTGAATGTGAAACAGAAATTTCTGTCTACTTTTAAATTCATCCTCCAGATATATAAGTAAAAAAGAAAAAGCCAAAAATCAAATGGATTGGCGGAAGAAGATGAGAACGTTACTTTTCTTTAACTCCTATGCAATTAAATACACAATGAAACTGCCATTGAAACGTAATTACAGTGTGGCTGCATGCAAAACACTCACAGATGTGAAAAAAAGACAACAAAAAGTGGGGGAAAAGCGTGAACATTAAAGGCACTCACCACAATCCAAAGAAACCGAAATGTACAGAAAAGAAACTGTAATTTTCTGCATGGAGAAAGTCCGCGTGGCTTGGCTGCATGTCCACCGTTTTTATCACGTTATATCTCGAGATAATACTATTGATTCGTGGGAAATTGAATTTAAGAACTTAAGCAATTAAACTGCTACATACAAAATATAGAGTATCGCGATATGTTTGGGTAAAGATATCATTTTCTCGAGTAAAGAGTGACTCTAGAAACCCAGGAAGAAATCTCTCTCTTATTTCATCAAAACCCTAATAGCTAAGTGAGTTGTGTATATAAGAGAGCAACTTCAATCCCTTCTGTGCTCAAAGTAAGCTGTCTTCTTCTCTCTATAGCATACCAGCAAGCTCATCCAGACTCTCTCTCTCTCTCTCTCTCAAGCAAAGAAAATGACGAAGCAGACAGTGAGCTCATCGAGAAAGGGAGGAAACAAAAAAAACCAAAGAAAGAAGATGATGAATGCCGACGGACTCCATAGTGGGCATGGAGTTTTGACCAGGCAAATGGCAAGAGAGCTTCAAGTGAAGGAGGAGGAGGTAAGGGAAGATAAAGTGGTGGAGGAGGAGGTGAAGAAAAAGGACGAGGAAGAGGAAGAAAAAAAGGAGGATGCCCAGGAAGGGGTGGAGGCCAAGGAGCCGAGTGTCACTGAGTCACCTGATCAAAATGTTGATGGGGTGAATGCTGCTACTGCTCAAGACGTGCATGTCGGACCACATTTAGAGGTCGGCCCTAATGGAGACCAGATCCTTCTGGGAGTTGAAAGTCAGAGGAGGTCGGATCTAATGGAGTCTAGATCCTTTTGGGAGTTGAAAGTCAGAGGTCGACTCTAATGGAGTCGATACTTGTTTTCAGTCCTTCCAGGAGGTGATGGAGTAATCGTGGACTCTGATGCCATGTTGAAATTTTAGACGACACCGATAGAGTCTCCAACTTAGTAATTACTATCTGTCCAATCAATCAGGTGTGAGGTTTTATCACAAAAAACTTCAATCGTAGTTAGAGTAGGGTAATTATATTAAAAGTCATCATTGTTGACTTTCCCCACTGATGTGGGATAGCCAACCCTTAATTTGAGTCAGTGGGGGTGGACGCCCTGGAGAAGCAAGGAGGAGCAGGATTTGTGTTTTAACGGGGACTTTTCTAGTGGGCTTGGGAATATCTACGGTGATTGTTTTGACAATCTATCTTTTCCTTCTGTATGTAATAGTGATGTTGCGGGGGATGATCTAGGGCAAAATAATGCATGGGATGGAAGCCTTTGGAATTTGGAGATAATTCGTCCCCTAAACAGCCTATTATATGTTGTGCTGATGGTTAATTATTAATGTTTTAGAGTTATTAGCTTGCTGCAAATGTCTCTTTATTAGTCAATTACTTGTTTCAGTAATTTTCTTATTGTGATTTTTGCATCCTCCTCCTATATATGCTGTTTATCCTCCTATATATGCTGTTTATCGACAAGAAAATGATAATACTCGGCCAATAGGTGTAGATTTACTGATACGTAAATCAACGAATAATCAAAAAAGCTTTGAAACATAATTAATCAACAAGATGAGGTTTCGTAAATCCTCTTTTTGTACAATTTTCCTTAAGTATTCCCGAATACATCTGGCATTCGCCAACACTCAAATTTGAAAAAAGGAAAAATTAGTATCCGGTCTCTAGTTACTAATGTTTATTGACTAAAACCTTAATAGTTTTCAGATTTTGATCCAAGTCCCTTACATCAATATAATAATGAATTTATATGTTAGTTACATAATTTTTTATAATAAAAATTAATAATTGATTTAGAATTTTAATACTCATACCTTTATTAAACTCGTAACTAATTTTCAATTCAAAATATTTCCAAAATAAAAAAAAAATTAGAATAAGTTTGTACCCATTAGCTTTTTAAAAAAAATATTTTCAATTTTTTAATCTTATATGTACCCATTCATGTAATTTTTTCAAATTTTTAATCTTAAAATGAACTCATTCTTAAATATATCAATTTGTTATATGTAAAATGTGCCATTTTTTTATATAAAATCTATTCAATTTTTTTCTAATCCATTTTTAAACTTATATGGGTACATTCTTTTTTCTTTGATTTGAGAATGTATCCATGTCAAGTTTAATTGAAGAAATTTACTAATGTTATTAAGCCTAATTTTTTTTTTTTTTTTTTTTGTGATTTTGAAGAATGTACCCATGTTTTTGTACAATATTTTTTTGGTTAATTTTGATGAATGTACCCATGTTTATAGACACACACACACACAATAGTATATTTATATTTTAATATTTTTAATCCCACAAATTATGGTTTTTTATTTAAAATCTCATTAATATAAACAACTATAAATTTCAATTTTTAGTTTAAAAAATATAGTAACATACTGTTTGGGCCCAAAATATTGATTTGGGCCGAATTTGGAGTTGCATTCGGCCTAGTGATCTTTCTAGAATTATCGTGGGTTTTTAGGTCATGGGCCGTCTAGTCGGGGTCGGTCGAGTCCCATGATAGGACGGATTGATATGGATAAGGGAGTAATCGAGACCTAGTGTGATGAGGAGTTGAATACATGCCAGGATTCGAAATGAATCTAGTCCATCAGGAAGGCAGGTTCAAAGTCCTATTTGCACTAGGATTGGCCGAGGCCTAGTTAGGTTAGGTTAAGGAATCCTAATTTGAATATGCTTCTAACTCGTCTGTGGGTAGGTTCACTGCTATAAATAGAGGAGGAGGTGCATCATTCAGAGCCCCTCTAATTCAACACACAAACTGCCCTGCGCAAACCTTCGCTCTACGCGAAACCTCTCAATAACCTTGAGATTTTTATTTTCTTTTTCCGCCAACACATCTTCAGTTTGGATAAACAGCACTGAAGCCGTAGAATCAGCCGATTGCGGAGTACTTTCAGTTTGGATAAACAACACTGCGTCGAGGCCGACTGGTTATCTATCTAGGTCTCGGTCGAGAAGGATTTTCGAATCCTTATTGGTAGAGGTCATCTCATTAGCTTTCTCGGCGAAGTGAGGTGTTACAGATTATCGAGCTCGGCACATTGAACGCCGAGTTGTTTTATGATTGGATATTCACAAGTTAGTTTTAGAGTTCGGCATTCTGACGGACGAACCACATTTACCATCAAGACATACATCTCTTTTGAGTACTTGTGTCTGTATAGTTTGGTGCCAGTTCGACGTGCTTATACTCTTACAAATATAATCACCATGACCAAACTCGGCGCCGACGATTCGTGAACTTCGCAAGACTAGCAGCCTGTCTTCAAGCTCTAGAACCCGAAGGCCGAGGCGTGTTCCTTCCTCGGCCTCAGTCGCCAGATTTAGAAGTCAGCAGCGTGCTAACATCACATCAACACATTTTACTCCCTGACCGAGGTCGGCCGACGAGTTGGAACGCCCCGCACACAACCGAATGACGTAGTTAGTTTATTAATTACTCGGTCTACATGCCACGTAGGCTTGGTAGTTTTTAGGGTCAACAATGTACACGATTACTTATGGGGTGTAGTCAATTTGGATTTCAGAGGATTTTAATAGACTTTTTTTAGCTGACAGATTTGAAAGGATTTTAATAGACTTTACAAGTCTATATGGATTTGGACAGATTTATATGGATTTGGATTATAGATTTATATGGATTGGTATGGACTTCTTTCAGGATTTCGTAGGATTTCTAAACATCACCAAACCAATATAAACATGATACTCAATCATTTTTCTTTGTTCAATTAGATGGGGTGAAGTTGTAGTTATATCTTCCTTTGTTCAATTCGATGGGGTGAACCCAACCGTCTATTTAGCTTCTTTGTGAAACATATCTATATAACTGGCTCTTATCTTATTATGAACCTGGAATTGAGTACTTGGCTACTTCTAGAACCCTTCCACGACTCATAGAAGTTGTCAAGAGTTCCACAAAGGAGACGGTGATCCGTATATAAGCTAACACATGCCAAGGAAGGGCAACCTTGCCGAGTAAATGTGTGAAAAACTTTGCAACATTCTGCAGCTTTTCGTTTCAAGTCGTTGGATCAAGAATACTGTTGGACAAAGCACTTACCAAATTATCTGGGTGGACTTTGTTGATCATGAAGCACCTCTGCCGCAAGAGACCATAATACCGAAGGTAGGTTCTCTCGTGACTGCATCATTCCAAAACATGAAGCATAGCTCCACCTATAAAGGTCGAAAGGAGACGATTATAAATAATACATATTATCCTATGATAATCAAGGTCAATCAAGACGATTAGGTTAACAAACACTATACACCCCTATTGCCAACCAATCTTATCAACAAAATCAGAGAATGCCCCTCCTCCCTCATCAGCAACATATGTTTGCCACAAAAGCATCACCTCGAATTCAAAATTTAATTGGCTTTACCAGCTGACCACATAATTTGTTGGCAATAAGAGACTACTAGGATTAGAGTTGAAGGACATGGACTGGAACTCCAAGACCTAGTTGCTGGAATTGGCTGTGGGGTTTTGTGTTGAAGGGAGATGATGTTGAAGGGAGATGATGAGACGACACAATGGTAGTGATGGTTGGTTTGAATGCAGGAGAAGCTTGAAAAGAAATCCTAGGGGTGGAGGTGGGATTCTTTATAGCCTTTGTTATGCATAAAATTCACTCTCAAATCCTACGAAATCTCTTACTTAATGAAATCCTTCAAAATCTATGACATTTTGAATACCTATAGATTTGGAACTTGGATTTTAATTCTTAATTGACTACACGTGGATTTGGGTGTATTCTTTTAAATCCTGTTAAATCCTACTTTGACTACACCCTGATTTCAAAGTCTTTTAAAATGCTAATCCACTACACATTCTAAAATCATTTAAAATCCTTTCAAATCTTAATTTGACTACACCCCCTTAATAATTATTCAATTTTTAAGAAAATCTCATATTTTTTGTTAGCACCAGATTTTATACAGAACTAGTTACATTTTAGACATCAAGTTTAAGTGCAGAAATTTATTATTTCTTAATGAGGTTTCCATGAACTTGAAAAATTGAAAATATTTCTCGCCTCCTACTGGTGGTTCCTTTAGATGATTACTGATACCATAAAGAGGGCCAACAAGCTCATGTAAACCCATAACAATGCTGCAAAACAGGTAATTTTGGCAACCCGATCAGCACACAGATCACTTCATCCATGCCTCCAGATACTGTACTATCTCATTTCTAGCCATATCTTGCTTTTAGGTACCTTTTTTTGCATTACTGAATTAAAGAAGCCCTAACCACTTTAACAATAATTTGCTAGAAATGGAAGTTTTCATATAGGTCGCATTGAGTGTGAGAAATAATATTCATAATCTCATAGCTAGTGGCAACGTACATATATTGACATCACCACACGAAATTTAGGGCGCGGTCACCACGCGAAGATTTGGGCACGGTATGATAAATAAAACTAAACTATCTTATCGTGAATTGTTTCGTCACTGATACTTCACGTGAAAAAGAACGCGTTTAGAAAACCGAAGTGTACACAATATGCACATGTAAAGGCCTCATTCCTCTTAGTCTATCTCCATCCTTTTCATTTCCGCCACTAAAGATTTCTAGCAAAGCTCGCCACTTCCTAATACCAATCCTTTTCATTCCTTTTCTCACTCATCACCTCAGATCTTTCACTGTTGACTTGTGGTTATTTTGCCTCAACAGCTTTACCTCGCATCTAATTTTATCTCTCGCAACAATACCAAACTGGGTCCTAGTCTAACGGTCTCACCTCATGCCCTTCACATCTGGAAAAGCTTACTCCTTGAAAGTCACTTATCTCTCAAATCTTTCACCCTTGATCTGTGGTCGGATTTAGTTTGTTGCTCGTGATATTTGTAGGTCAGTCGAATGTTTTATGAAACTTTTTTTCTTATTAGAATTAAGTAGATTTTCTTATTAGTACTAATATCCTTAAATTATTATTGTTTTGGGAAAAAAGGTCAAGAATCCAAAAATGAAACAAAGAACCAAGCTCAACGCGAGACCAACATAATAAATTTCGTACCTAGCTAATTTTTATGAATATGATGTGGAACATATATCTCATAGCGCATATTCATTATGTTTCCATAAGGGAAAGGATCGCCATGTTTCACCCTCTAAATACATTAATTATGCTACTGTATCTACTTATAGAATATTAGAAATTAAAGATTTCATAGCAATGAGCCATTCAGAATATGAGCTAAACAATCGATATGTATATAGTTTATTTATCTGTTTATTTTTGTTTTTGTTGCAGAAAATTCCAGTAAGACATTTTGATTATCGGGATGATGCTTTATTTCAAATGATGTGCATATTAAGAATGATGGCATTCATCTTCTATCGAATCGATGATTTACCAGATTACTTGATCGTATGGTATGACCAAGATATCTCATCAAGTTATATATGTGTTTTTTTTTTTTTTTTTTGGTCTGTGAATAAATACTTTGATTATGCATGTGCTTCATTGTTTTGTCGCAAATTCATTACAGGTTAGCTCAGTCAACAAAGAGAAACACATTTGGGCAAGGAGGAAGTGCAAAGAGGAAGATCCGGCAGCTCATGAAGAGGAATGGCAAGAGAGCTTCAAGCAAGGCCGGAAACAAAAATATCTTAGAAAGAAGGATGATGATGAATGCCGATGGTTTCCATAGTGGCCATGGAGTTTTGACAAGGCGAGTCGTGTATATAAGAGAGCAGTCACTTTCACTCCCTTTTGTGCTCCAAGAAGCTCAAATTAAGCTATCTTCTTCTCTCTATAGCTGCTACTACATACCCAGCAAGCTCATCCAGACTCACTCTCTCAAACAAAGAAAATGAAGAAGCAGACAGTCAGCTCATCAAGCAAGGGAGGAAACAAAAAAAAGCTCAGAAAGAGGGATGATGATGAATGCTGACGGACTCCATAGTAGCCATGGAATTTTTACAAGGCGAGTGGCAAGAGAGCTTCAAATGAAGGAGGAGGAGGTAAGGGAAGATAAGGTGGAGGAGGAAAAGAAAAGGGACGAGGAAAGGAAGAGAAGGAAGAGGCCCAAGAGGGGTAGAGGCCAAGGAGCCGAGTTTCACTGAGTCACCTGATCAAACTGTTGTTGGGGTGAATGCTGGTGCTGCTCAAGATGTGCCTGTTGGACCCCTGCCACCGGCCGCTGCCCATACCAATGAAGTAGATATGGAAACGGTACTTGGATTGAGTCAGTGGGGTTGATTCCCTGGAGAAGCAAGGAGGAGCAGGATTTGTGTTTTGGCGGGAAATTTGTAGTGGGCTTAGAAAGTTCTGCCTAGGTGGTTTAAATAATCTTCTCTCTTCCTCCTAATTGTGAATTGGTTTTAGATTAAATGCTTACATTTAAGGGTAAATCTCAGTTCACTACTCTTAAGTTTTATGGTTTTCAACATTTAGTATATGAAGTTTTTTTTGTTTCAGAAACATACGTAAATTGTTAATTTTGGGACAGTCTCGTACGTCCGTTAGTCTAGCTGTTAAGTCTCCCGTTAACTGATGACGTGATGTCCATGTGGACAATGACTGGGCACCACATGTCATTAAGGAATCCACGTGGAAATTAAAAATTAAAATTAAAAAAACCAAAATTTCAACAAAATTTCAAAAAAACCAAAAGATTTACAAAAAATTAAAAATTAAAAAACTAAACAAATGAAAAATGACCTAGGGATGCGGGCCTTCCCTTTCCTCCACCCGCACCAACCCTTTTTATTCTTCCCTTCGACAGCCACCAAAGCTGATCTGAAAATCATCACCACCACGGTCATTGTCCACGTGAGCTGCAAATCGGCGGGGACTCAAGATGTGGGTAGGCGGGGCTTCGAATAAAAAAGAAAGGAAGTGGGAGATTGGATTAAGTTTTCCGACATCCAAATACCACACAGAAATTGTGGCATTAGATAGCGAGGAGAACATCTTTCTCGGCTCATCTCAAAAAATAACTCACACCAAATCAAATCAAATGCACGTTCAATACGATATTCAAAGCCTTTTTTTCGTTCAATTTTCTTTCCAAAAAAAAAAAAAAAAAAAGAAAAAGATCAGATGCACCTAAACCCTTTCATTTTCATCCCAAAAGCTAGAGCTTTCTTTTCCAGTGGAAATGGCGGTGACAGCGCTGGAGCGGGAGGAAACAGCGGAGGAAGGAGCCGCGGCTGAGATGGGAATTCCAACGACTCTTCGTCCTCATCGGTTTCGGGATTCGAAGTTATGGGTATGTTTCTCAACGAGTGGAACTGGAAGAGCAGCCGTGGCAGTAGATCTGCGTTTTTTACGGCGCACGGCGTCCTCGTCGCCCAGCAGCTCATCAACTTCTCCGGCGTCAAGCCCAAAGACCCCTCCACCTTCCAAACGTTCAAAGTGATGATTTGGACGTCAGATTATTGGGGTTTCTGCTTTTAGGTTTTTAAATTTTAAATTGGGTTGATCTTATGAGAGAGAAGGGAGGGGAGGTGCAGAGGGTGGAGGAGAAGAAGGAGGTGGGTCAGAGAGGTGGAGGGAGGAGTGGGAGGGATCAGGGAAGTGAGGGTGCAGATGAGAGAAGGGAGGGAGGGTCGGGGATGGTATGAGATGGCCCAAAATATTTTTTTTAAATGTTTTTGAATTTTTTTTTTGAATTTTTAATTTTCACGTGGACCCCTTAATGACACGTAACGTCTAGTAATTATCCACATGGATGTCACGTCATTAGTTAACAGGAGACTTAACAACCAGACTAATGGATGTACGAGACTGTCCCAAAATTAACACTTTAAAAACTTCATGTACTAAATGTTGAAAACCACAAAACTTGAGGGTAGTAATCTGAGATTAACCCTACATTCTAATATGGTATCAGAGCATGCTATACTTAAGCTTAACAATTATGTAAATCGTGATTTTATAAATACTAATCCTTACCATTGTTTCTTTCCACATTTGTGCATATCATTCCAAGAATGAGAACTAATTATGCCACTGAAAATTACTAGAGAAACTGTGCCAAGATACTTTAGGTAGCGTTTGGTACGCAAACGGGACGGGACGGGACTAGACAGAACGGGACGGGACGGGACTAGACAGGACGGGACGAATGTTCCGTGTATGTTTGGTACGCGCAGGATGGAATATGTTGGTTGTTCCGTTCTGTATTTGGTACCCGTTGGACGGAACGCAAATGACTGCGGAGCCACAGCCAGAGGTGCAGAGACTGCGGAACGAGTCACATGGAACTGATAAATCCACAAACCAGATAATGAAGCATAATAAACTTAATTGCAAAACCCAATTCAAATTGGATCTTCCTGCATCTGATTCAAGAATCTAAAGTATCTGCATGTAAATTCAAGAACCCAGTTCATAAATCCTCGAACATTTTCATCAAAAACGAAAACCCCCTAAAACCCACGAATCCACATGCCATTTCAACAAAAACCAACAGATCTTATCGCAAATATTGATCAATAAACAAAACCCAGATCACTGACTTCGACTTCTCATCCCTCCGATCGCAGCCCCTGATCGGCCAAATGGGTACCTCTTGATTTTGAAATTTTTTCAGTAAATTGGCGAAGTCGTAGGTGCAGTAGTAGTTGGCGAAGTCGATCGGAGAGCTTCTCCTTCTGGTGGTAGAGGAAGTCGTAGGTGCAGAAGTAGTTGGCGTAGGTGCAGAGGAAGGCGTAGGTGCAGAAGTAGTTGGCAAAGTTGACGCCTTTGTCCACCGGGGCGCTGCCAGCATCGCCATTACTGGTACCGCTTTGGTCCCCGCCACGGCCGCAGTTTCTGTTAGCTCTCCATGCCCTCGGATGGAAACGAGGAGGAAGAAGAATGAGACAGAAAGGTTATAATTTTGTGTTCCACGGATGTGGAACGAGTCGTTCCAGGGGGGGAGGCGGAACGAAAAATCATCCAAAACTTATCCCGTGGAACAGCGCGTTCCACTCGTTTTAGGCACACCAAACGTGGGACGGAACACCTCGTCCCACTCCGTTCCGTCCCGTCCCACGTACCAAACGCGACCTTAGGGTGCGTTTGGTACGTTGGATGGAACAGAACTGAGTGGGACGGATACGTTCCGTCCCACGTTTGGTGCGCTAAATTATGTGGAACGCGCTGTCCCACGGAACGAAAATGGGTTAAATTTTGGTGCTGCCTCTCCCGTGGAACAGGTTGTTCCATCCCGTGGAACACAAAAATCATAAAATTTTAAGACAAAAATACCCCTTGGCTTTTTCAATATTTACACCATCTATATCATACAACAAACCTTAACTATCATTTCTCTTCTCTCTGCCGCTGTGAACTTGTTCATCCTCCTGCATCTCCCCTTCGCAACCTTCCTCCTTATCCTCTTCCGTGTAGCCTCTCCGTGAACTTTCAGCTTTGCATCTCCGTTCCAGGTTCGATCTAATTGTGATTGTGTAGTCTCTCGGTCTCTCTTTCTTTGTATTTTGTAGTACTTTCTCTCTTGGTTTGGTGTTTGCTGTTGCTTGAAGTGACATTATTATTCTTTTCTGATTTGCTTGTTTCGATTTCATTAACAGCCAGTTCCTAATTCTGCTAAATTTCTTTGTATTTTGTAGTGCTTCGATTTCTTTGTATTCTTTTCTGATTTGCTTGTTTTGATTTCTTTGTATTTTGTAGTGCTTCGATCTGCCCAATACTGCATCTGCAACCAAAGATCCGCCTTTGTTTATCTCCTTCCACTCCCCCTATTGAGCAGTACTGCATTCAGAGGTATCTCTCTATCTGGATTCATTTTTTTAGTGTTCAAGTTTCGATTTTTATGTGCTGAAATCTATAAATCTGATGTCTTTGGGTTCTGTTGGATTGTATTGGGTTACATGTTTTGGATTGTCCTCTGTTGGATTGGATTCTATGTTGGAAGAATCTAGTAATCTGGGGGTTTTTCTTGGGGACGAGTAACTTGTTTGCCTCGAATATTTTTTGTTCTTTCTTTACATTAATATTTCTGCAAAGTTCCATACCTTGCAGCGCATTTTATTTGATTGTATTCACCTTACCTAGTACTTGTCATTGTGGGTTTTGTTATAGTTGATCAGTATGTCTAGTGAAGAACAGCATTCTTTGGTTTTTCAGTTAGTGGAAGGAGCATGTTTGAATTGTTTTAATGACCTTAGATGCGTTTTTATAACAAAGGATAAAGGGAGACCAATGTTGTACCATGTATGTATGATGTGGCCCCAAGTTGATAGTTATTCTACCGTTGGCTTTTAGAAATAGATGAAGTTTTTTGGTAGCAAGGAAAGATAGATTCTTCCTGTCTTGAAATTTCTTCTCCCACAGATTGATCGGACGAATACGTAAGATTTTTGTATTTAACCTCAAACTGTTGATAATAATGGTTTGGCCCTGTCTTGAGTGGGGGATAATAAGCTAAATGATCGTTAATAGTATGGCTCACTATTTATTGCAGTACTGCTGGTATGTTTTAATAATGTAGTCACCTATTTATGTAAGGTCTTACAGTGTATCGAGTTCGGACTGCCATATTTGATGCTTGAATATTCTTAACTTCAGCATTGCAAAACTTTGAAGTCATTGTTAAAGCTGGTACATTCTTGTTGTTCGGACTGCCATCTATTAATAATGTAGACTGAACTGCATTTAGGTCATTTAGCATTACTCGATTAATTCCTCATATGGTATCACTCAGATTTTCAGTGCATGACAAAGTTGATGCTCCACTTTAAGAATTGCAATTAGGATATGAAGCTCCACTTTGTTTTACCATTTAATCATATGCTTGTAATTGAATCCTGCGTATGTTAATGCTCCATTCATTCATGTGTTGTTTTTTTTCATGTGAAGGTATGGATGAATATGATGCTCCATTCATTCATGGGTCTCCCATATGATCAGGTGCTGAGAATTTCAATGAAGTTAGTGAAAGATACTGATATGATGAGTATTTGGCGTACCTTGGATGACTCTCACAAGGCAGATTTCATTAAAATGTTTATGGATGACATCTGAGCATTAGGGGGTTTAGTATAATATGAACTATATCAACTTCTGGGGTTTAGTAAGACATTATCTTTCTTTTTTTTTCTTAAGTCAAGATGAATGTTTAATTTGGGATTTCATGTTTAAGTTCTGGATATTTCATGTTTATTGCTTTAGCAAGATAATATCATTAAACTTCTATATTTTTCATCCTTGCATGACAACCATTGCCATAGACATCCAATTGTCTCACAGCTCAACTTATAATATACACATTGTCTGACACAATTTGCATTTCAATGTGATGACGAAGAGATGAAAGCAGATTGTGTCAAAGATTCCAACATAGCCATTGCATCAACGGTTGTTCTACCACACCAACCTCTTCACATGTAATTCATCACATATACATAACCATATACATACTGTGGCTACACTGCCAAGTGCCAAGCCAATGGCATGCTCTCACCCTATTATTTTTTTAAATCACATAAAATTAATTGACGTATTATCCCACTAAATTAATTATATGAGCAACATAAAGTACAAATACATGTCTCTTGTTTTTTGTTATACACGGTATGAAATATGAACACATCCAAGTTTTGTGTACAAAATATATCATAGATAAGCAGCAGCAAGAAGGAAAAAAAAATAAAAATTGTTCCGTCCCGTCCCAAGCCTAAACATTGTACCAAACAACAGACGGAACACGGGTAAGTTAGTCATTTTATTCTTTTGGTTCCGTTCCGTCCTACGCTTACCAAACGCACAACAGAACAACTCTCCCGTTCTGTCCTGCACATACCAAACATAACATGGAACCACTATTCCGTTCCGTCCTATCCCATCCTGTCTGCGTACCAAACGGTACCTTAATCAACCAAACTTTCAGCAGCAGCCAATTACCCTATTAGTCTTTAGTTTACAAAAATTTGCAATAACAGCTTGACAAGAATCATAAACATGTGGGATTAAGTAATGCGGAAGATAGTACAGTAGTATGCTACCCTAGAAAAGATGTTTTAATAATTGAAATAACTTGTAACTTTGTGCTTCAAGCAAACCGTGCATATATAATTGGTGAATAAGACTTTTCTCTACAACCTACTGTGTATCGGGTTCGAACTCTCTTTTTCATCTTCTTAGTTTAGATAAAATTAGTATAATTAATCATGCATGCATATTGGTCAAAGTAAACAGGTAGTACCTAATTCAATATTTGATAGTGAACTATTAAACGATGACCAAACCCTACTTGTAGAATGAGAAGTAAGATCGAGAACTTAAAAACTGGTCATTCAAAAGAAAGAGTAGAAAAGAGGCTACTTAATTGCCATAATTTTAGCAGTGCTTTATGGATGCTGTATTTGTCATTGTTTGGCGATTGTCAATATTTATGGTGACTTGTTGGACTACGACCAAACTCATTTGTGATTTGCCAATTCCAATCCAACGTGTTTGACCTTTCAAAATGCAAAGAGATTAACATTTGCCTCTAAGTTTTCATTTCCCCCGTTAATCTATGACGACCCGCTTAATTTTTGGTAATTGTCAAAAATTAAAAATGGGGTTAGCTTTTTGTTGGGTTTTTAACTTTGAATTATAATTTGGATTAGCAACAAAGTGCTGTTCCACACTATGGTTCTCATTTGTTTGTGATATGAAGCAAATGGCATAAAACTCTGGACATAATCAAGTACCAGTTGGTGCTTCATAAGACGTTAATGCAAAAACAAGCATCAGATTATTTGACTTGCTATTTTATTTTTTTACGTTTTACTTTTTGATTATTTGTGTGGTATTGAAGGAATGGTTTGTCAACCCTCATCAGCTTAAACAATTTGCTTCAAGTTCTTGGACAACTTATGCTCCAACTGATTGCAAACTCCAAAAGGCCCTTTCCTGATTACTTACAGCTAAATTACTATTAATCTCCTGCTTAACTTTGAAGCACGATGTAGAAAGTCCACAAAGAACATGCTAAATACCTTCTCCACAGAGAAGCCTGCTTTCAGCTTGACTTTACTATTAGCAGTTTGATGAGCTAGCCAGCTAGGAAACTCCTTCCTCGATATCTTTCTTTCCGATCTGCCCAGTGGCAATGACGAGCCATGAGCAATTCCAAATTCAATCAATTTTCCGGCCCTTCCGAACCCTAATCCAGCTAAACCATGTCCTTCATTTCCTTTTCTTTGGTATAGGTTTGTCACTAGGTATCATAATTACCTTATATTTCCAGAGCTTCTCATTCACTACTTTTCAAGCCTCCCTAAATTCCATTAACAATATTTTTCCTTTACAACCATCATCACCTCAAGCTCAATCGTCGCCACCCCCATCACCAAATCCGCTTCCCCCACCGCCGCCATTTCTCATACTATCTTTCTCCAAAAATGAGACATCTAACAGTGTTTCACTCACAGAACAAAAATTCCTTGTACACAATATGACTGACGAGGAGTTGTTTTCGAGGGCATTGATGGTTCCTCGAATTCAAGATTTGCCTTACAAGCTTGTTCCGAAAGTGGCTTTCATGTTCTTGACAAAGGGACCTCTGCCTTTGTCTCCCTTGTGGGAGAAGTTTTTCGAGGGACACGAAGGACTATACTCCATCTATGTGCACGCACACCCCGATTTCAATGAATCAGTGCCTGAAGATTCTGTGTTCCATAGTAGAAGAATTCATAGCCAGGTTAGTTCCTTTCATTATTTTGGTGGATGGGAGTTGAGCTAAGCCCAAAATGGGTTAGCACTAATTTGGTATCGTATTCACTATTTGTTTAAGTCGAACATAAAAATCAACACCTACAATTGGAGATGAAAACCATTAGACCGTATGGTAGAGGTTCACTTCTATAACGGAATTATTTGAACATGATTGATCAAGTTAATATGTACACATCTCTTAGGAAATTAATTAGCGTGGGGCTTACTACTGATCATTTATCCAACATTGATATTGGTTTCAACTTTAGCATTCATATATCCAATAGCTTGAAGGCTGAGCCATAAGAAAGTCCTAGGATAGTAATTCCTGTCAATATGTCATGCTCGTGTTTGACAGTAATTTATATTACAACCACATTTCATATACATTTTCAATGTTTTCTTTTTAAAAAATCATTCTCGGATTAAATTATTAGATGTTTGCATATCATGACGCAAGAGATCTTCAAAAATTGTTTTGTAAAACGTTACTAGACCGGCCCTAAGCTTCAGCTTTCCTGGCATAACCAATTTGTTAGAGTCTGGGTTGTGTCATGTTTGTCTTTATGTGAAGCAAAAATCAACTCAAATCCGCCAACTTCATGCTAGTTTCAAGTCGTATTGTATATATTGTTAAAATTACAATTAACCCAAACACGCAAATTCGTAATGGACCACTGAACTCATACATTCTAGACTATTGTGGTGAACATTAAACCCCAATTTGTTGGAGATAATAAGCTCATGGATAAGAGTTTCTGTATTTTTAAGTCTGACAAAAAAGAAGAAGAAAGCAATTAAACAATCTTTGCTATATTTGAAACCAATACTATTCATTCGGTTGCAGCCAGTCTATTGGGGGACATCATCAATGCTAGATGCCGAGAGACGACTCTTGGCAAATGCACTTCTTGACATCTCCAATCAAAGATTTGTGTTGCTTTCTGAATCCTGCATTCCTCTATTCAACTTCACAATAGCATATCACTACCTCATCAACTCAAACCTAAGCTTCCTGAACTCATTCGATGACCCAAGGAAGCCAGGCCGTGGCCGATACAACCCTCAAATGTACCCCATGATAAACATCACAGATTGGAGAAAGGGGTCTCAGTGGTTCGAAGTGCACCGTGAGCTTGCCATCCACATCGTTTCAGATCGGAAATATTATCCGATCTTTCAACAGTACTGCAACCCTCCCTGTTACATTGATGAGCACTATATTCCAACACTTGTGAACTTGATGTACATTGAGTTGAATTCCAATAGGAGCGTCACTTGGGTGGATTGGTCAAGGGGTGGTCCTCATCCTGGAAAATTTGGATGGGTGGATATTACGGATGAGTTTCTTAGTCGGATTCGGTTCGGATCAGAATGCACGTACAATGGCAATACAACTTCAGTGTGTTTCTTGTTTGCCAGAAAATTCTTACCTGACTCATTGGAGCCTTTGTTGCGGGTTGCCCCTTTGCTACTTGGTTTTGAACCATAATTTGTTGTATAATATTTCATGTATGGTGTAGTTAAGTGGTTCACGTGAGAGGCCTGTGGACACAGTTTTAAGAATAAACCTAGAATTCGACTCAAGAAAACAATAAGATTCGAGAGAATTTCATCTAAATAGTTTGGGTGAGAGAGTAATTGACATCTGTGTGATAGTTTAGGGACTTTTTACTCGAAAGTATGTCACATGCCTCACACATGATATCACTTAATGGAAATTTGAATGAAATTCTCTCAAATTTAATGATAAGGGGGCAATTGGAAGCCTTTTACAAATTAAGTGTTGTGATCAGGAGAAATCGTTCAGAAGAGTAATCGGCAACCTTGTGATGATTGGAGGGTATTTTGCAGTTTAATTGTTTCCAGATTTTAAGTATTGCATGCGTCCACTTCTTTTATGTTAGCTCTTGCTCCTTTGGGCTGGTTTTTCTTCTATAATTTGATGTTTATATTATCCAGTCATTTTTGCTTACTTGTCAAGCTTTCGGCCATAAATATAAATAAATAAATAAACGAGTAGATTAAAAAACCCAATCGGTTGACCTCCTTAATATTATAGTGAACCACGAGATCGACCACACTGTGACCAAATTTGCCTATAGAGTGATTATCAAACAAAAGTTTACCCAGAAGTTTACTCAGCAAGATCCTCCCATTAACATCTCGTGTATCAACTTCCGTAGAAGCAGACCAGATCATGATCGTTGGAGAGTAATGGATCGGTTTATGTCTACAATATAGGAGTTGCATGAGTCTTCATCACATGTAACTCTCATCTCTATTAGAGAGATGATACAAATATATGTTAATGTAGCATTACTCTAATAAGTATTTCCACTCTTGATTATATAGAGATCTTTTGCGATAAAACCTATACTTTATCGGCCTATAATAAATACCCCTAATCATTTATTTATTGTTGGTTTTATCTACACACTCATTTTTACTTATCACACACCTCTCTCAATTTTTGGCAATTAGATCGAATGAATTAAAGAAAATCAATTAACAAAAATTAACAAAGGTATATGAGAAGTAAAAAGATGTGTGTGAACGGCACTACACTTATTTATTAGTAGAATTGGGGCTGCTCCAAGCAAGATTCACAGAAGATTTCCCTTCAGATCCATCCAATGTTTCAAAGCATGCAGTAAATTTGGCGTAGAGGAAATTTTAATTTCATTTGAGTCTACGTGTCGGGTCCCCAAGTGGATAAATAGATTACTAGCATGCATGGTAATATGCTAGCTAGCACGATAGGAATCATAAGATTGGTGGTTCTGGCTCTCATTCCACCTGAGCGAGCGAGCTAGGTTACTGCTGATGAAGAAGCAAATGGGGTTCTGCTACTTCATATATCGTCTATCTCCAGTCTTCAAATGGGGACCAAATTAAGGCCGAGTGTGACGTGCATAAATATGCTGTTGTGCGTTATGAGTGCTGTGCTGTGGTCCAATTAATCGTAATGGATAACGTTGTTCGGAGGGATCCGCTGGTCGACAACCCATGAGGTCATCGTGCATTTCGATCGTATACCTTTACGTAAAATCTAACAAGTGCAACAGAGTCGATGGAGAAAGTCGAACAATCCGAACTTGTCTATATCTTTGTAATTCGCAAAAGATGCGTGAATTCAAAAGCTTGTCCGGCATTAATTTCACAGTAGTTACAACCTGCAAGAATTTAGTCCGTGTTAAAACAAAGACTTGGGGTATATCAACGAAGAATAATCACCATGACTTTCATCTTCTTTGGACTATAAATAAAAATAAGATCTGCTATTGAACCAATATCTTTTTATTTATTTAAAGTAGCGCGATATCGGTCCACCAACTTCAAGACCCAATCCGGAATCCTATCTTAGGGTTCGGACGACCAACTCACTACTCCATAATCATATGAGGGCTTGGAATCGATCCTACTCGAAGCGCGTCTGCCACGCAGGCGACTAGATCGAGAAATTTCTCGCATCCTTAAATATTGAGGAACGCGTCATCCAACAAGTTCATGTCACTGAAGCAATCGTGCAAAGCACCATAAGACACGGCTGAAGGCCAACAACCAAGAATTGTAGTTATTATCAGCATCAAATAACCGATCTACCCATGTTCCAGTTCAGCGTTAAGTTTGTGGTTGCTCATTCTTCATTGCTTATAAATAAGACCAAAGGCCTTCAAGCTCAGGACCTTCGTCAAAATTCAATCTCTACGATTATACAAACCTCAAGTGATTCTTCAATCAACTCAATTGCTTTTCAACACTACCCAAATTGCTCTTCAGCAAAACCTCTAGCTCTTCAGCTACAATCACAAATTAGCTTTCCTTTGAAGCAAACACTGCCTACGGTCCTTGAGATCTAAAACTCTTACAGCTCTGTCACACTGTGCTATGATTCAGTTGACGTACAATTCCAATCACTCTTGAATTTCTCTTTGAGGCATATGTTTCTTGTTCAGTCCAGTCTGATACCAGTGAACTCAGTGGACTTCTATAGTATTATTTTGCCCTTCATGACCTGAATCTTGCTAGTCTTTATTGCGCTATTTACATTTTTAGCCTATTTACTTTTCAAGTTATGTAGATCGACTCATCAGCCCTAGATCTTTTTGTAATTAACTGTATCTTTATTTGATGAAATGATTTCATTCAATTTCTTATTTTAATGGTAAGTGTAGCACTACTCAAAACTTAATAGTAAAGTTTACAAGTGCTCAGCTCTACTCCCGTACACCTAATCAAGGTGGTCCACATGTATATATGTATTCTACACCAAAAGTAATTGGGAGGTATGTGGATGATCGATGTTCAAGATACATGTGCTTAAGAGTTATCATCCAAAGCATTACAGGGTGTGAGACAAATAGTGTAGTGGGTGCATAGATGATCAGCTAGATTTGCTCATATCTTGTGCAATCTCTTTTGAATGGAGTGCATAGATGATCAGCTAGATTTGCCCATATCTTGTGCAATCTCTTTTGAATGGACACTCTCATTGACGATGATTAAATATGAATTGTAATTAGCACCATGCATGTTATGGAGTGTCCTCTTCAGTCTTCATACGTAATTTTGCTTCTGCTAATCAATAAGTACTTGGACGTTCCTAAAAAAATCCTACCAAAAACTAGCGGTATGTGAAATCTATGGGATTGCAAATTTCACGTCAACACTATAGAGAAAGATTCTCTTACCCACAGATTTTGCTATTTGCATGTGCCTGGCTTAAGCAGGCATATATATCGTGACCACAATTTTTCTCCTACCGATGATTTAAATTATGCATGTATGCATTTGGATAAAAGTTTACCATCTTTTATTAAGAACGGTATCGTACTCTGAAAAAAAGAGATAGGGCTATCAAATTCAACACAAATATAATACGTTATCATTCATGTGTGTCAAATTTGAGACATTTTACTTATAAGTGATGAAGAATACCACTAGACTGTAGTATTAATTAGTGATAAAATTTGACCAATTAAGTAAATACATTGCTGAGCCACACACTGAATTATTGTATGACACATTAAAATTGCTATATATGTAAAGTAAACTTTATTTATATGTAATTGTAAACAATTAACCGCCATATATATGCATCGAATCAAAGAATTATGAAAATTCAACATGTATGGTTTATGTGTTTATTTACTCGAAATGTGCCTAATTTAATGACTAAATTTAAAAACTAACCACAAAATTTCACATTTGCGTTCGTTTTAAATACCTAAATGCATTAGGTACCAATTCAAAAGTAAAAGAGAGAAAAAAATTGGGACACTTATTAGTTTCTGGTCCCTCTTGATCATATATTATAGACTCACATCTTATTAGTTTAAAAACTTTGATTCAAGTCATCCATTTATTACATTGTGATAAATTACATTCTGCTAGCTCATCTTAACGATGAACATATATGCACATTAAATTACTAACCTTTCCACTGAGACCTCCAAATTATCCAATCTAATTAACCTCCAAATTATCCCAAATTTATATCACATATCAGTGATATCAGGCACACCAAATATCAGTTTAATTTGATTTTCAAATTTGAAATAATCTGCACTGCTTACTGGTGGGTACAACCTAGCCAACTAGAACCCACACACAATTTTCTTCTGTAAAATCACCCAAGCAATCAGAAAGTTGCAGAGTACAAAATCATAACACCGTTAATTGTAGTATATTTGCGGTACAATTGTTTATGTTTCAATCTTTGTACCCATGAACCAAAATTTTCTTTTGTCTTTCTACCCACAAAGTGCAAATTAAACCTGCCTTTTGTGTTCATCTTTTTACCCATCTATAATATTATCTCAGATTTATATGTACCCACTGTAATTGTACCCCAACAAAGGAATTGTGAGAAAGAATGTACCAATTGTAATGTGGAACTCAAATATACACGTTATAAAAATTGTATATGTAACAAGTCCAGAAAAACCATAACATGTTTATGGGTGCAAATATCCCAAATGCATCAATGGGTACATTTAAATTCACATGTACCCGTTAAAGAAATAACTTGAATTCAAACTAAGATATAAACGAAATAAAAAGCTATGCACCAAAACATATTTTGTTTTGCCTAAGATGTAGGAATTGATTAGTTCTCAATAATCTTATGAAATTTTGAAAGGAAATGAATTAATTACATTTATGGGTGGCATAAAGTTTTAAATGTAAATATGCTGATGTGTATAAAGTAGAAGGACTTTGATCAAAAATTTAAAATCAATAGGATTTCAATCAAATGATATTGGTGGTTGGGGATTGCATCCTAATTTCTCCAAAAAAACAATATCAGTTGGCACCCATTGTCCCATTCTATGAACAAAAACAACCATTGCTAAACTTTTAGTTGGTGCATCCTCAAATTCTTGTAGCGCCACGTGTTTTAATTCACACAAAAAAATTACAATTTTGATATTTGTTTAACTTAATGCCCATTGCTCTAAGTGTGCCTAATTTGAAGCTTATGCTATTTATATGTATTAGATAAAAAATTTCTAGACATTTGGTGTTTAAACTCAAAACATGTTTGTGGCATATTCAAACAAATGGATTTTTACTTTCTTGTAACAAATGATATTACTATCCTAAACTACATCAGGAGAATAGGAGAATCGTTGAACTGAGAATGCAATGGGTTAAAAAGGAAGATCATATTCACAACGGCAATTCATCACTTGCAACAAATGAACTTTTTAGTTTTTTAAGAAAATGTATTGTTACTTAACTCTACAGTCTAGTGATATTTCTTTTTACTTGTAAATAGAGATCTTAAGTTCAAATCTCGTTGATAGAGAGTTCGATACCAACTTATTGTGGCAAGCTCATTATAGGTGTTCCACATTGGTTTAGGTGAACCTGATGTCCATGTATAAGAATCAGACACCATGACAAAGTGTTGTAAGTTTTATAGGAGTGAGTTTTATATATTAAATGTTACACCCGTTTATTTTTTTTTCTTTTTTCTTTATTTTAGGAATGGTTACCTCTTTTCTCTCCTTTGTCATTGATTGTATATAAATCACACTTATGAGTACTGAACTCAAAAGTAAGAATCATAATCATAACACTCAGATTCCTTACCACACTTTAAAAGTTTGATTCTTACATTATTGGTGTCACACTTAATTTTTTGGCCCACTGTGAAAGAGCTTTAGCATAAATATATCAATGAATTGATTTTTCAAAGGACTGCATTGTAATTTCCCGCTTGCAAGCGGTGGTGGAGGTAGGGCTACAGGAAGCATGATGGTCCGGCCCTTCAGCAGATAAATCGATAGCATACCACAAATTACGTCGAAAAAAAAAAAAAAAAAACACCACAAATTATGTCGTCCACGTACTCCCAACTAGGCCTGGCAAACGGATCGTGTCTATCGTGTTTATGTTGTTTTCGTGTAACACATGTTATCTTAACGGGTCGTGTCGTGTCACATCCGTTAAGAAATTTTTTTTTTCTTAAATTTGCACATACCACATATTGCCACATAAATATTACTTCAAAACATTAAAACACATTTGTCGTTTAAGTACTACATCTACACTCGAAAATAAGAGTCTAATAAACAAACATCCATACACTACTAGTCTATTACAAAATATTAAATGTCCAAGGATATGCAAAATGAAAGAGTTTTTGTTTTCAAGGTTGTGAAAAGTTTAAACCTTACCAATGGAACTCAATGCTTGAATGTTATTCCTTTTACAAAATCCTCAATTTTCATCGATTATCATGATATAAGATTTTTTAGTATCCACTTGTGTAAATATTTTAAATTGACAATCAAATTAGTTCATTGTATTCATATATGATCAAGGAGTGTAGTTGTAAAAAATCATCAAAATCGGAGTTAAAATAACCGTCAAATCGTGATTTTTTGTTTATAACAGTCTAAAAGTTTTGTCCCGTTACTTGATCTCTGAAAGTTTGTTTTTTGCAATTTTTGGCGTATGCGATCTCGAAGTATATACAAACATGTTTGACGGTTGGATTATTGAAACTAGTTTCGTAGAATGCGTATCCCATGAAAACAATAGATTCACTAACACTTAAGAGTTTATTCATACTTTCATTAAGTATAACATAAAATTTTGTGGTATCCACTAGTGTAAATATTTTAAATTGAAGATCGAGTTCATTCATTGTATTCATATAGGGTCAAGGAGTGTAACTGCAAAAAATCATCAAAATCAAAGTTAAAATAACCGTTAAATCGTGATTTTTCGTTGATAACCGTCGAAAAGTTTTGTCCCGTTACTTGATCTCTAAATGTTTGTTTTTTGCGATTTTTGGCGTATGCAATCTCAAAGCATATACAAACAAGTTCGATGGTTGGATCGTTGAAATTAGTTTCGTAGAATGCGTATCCCATCAAAACGATAGATTCACTGACACTTATAGTTTATTTATAATTTCATTAAGTATAACATAAGATTTTGTGGTATCCACTAGTGTAAATATTTTAAGGGTAAATTACATTTTAGCCTTTCAGGTTTGTGGTCGATTTCAATTCCTTACAACATCTTTAAAACATTTCAATTTCATTCATTTACTTATCATTTTATTTCAATTTTATACATCCGTTAAAAAATCTGTTAAGTAAACCGTTAAGTGATGACGTGGCAAATAAAGGGTCCCCATTTGTGCTGACGTGGCTGCCACATTTGTGCCACATGGCTAAACACTTAATAAAAAATTAAAAAATTAAAAAAAATTAATTAAAAAAAAAGCCAAAATTCGTCTTCCCCACCCGAGCACAGCCCCAACTTAGAATCCCAATCCCCCACCCTCCTCCACTCTCCTCACTCTCTCTCTCACCCCAAACCCCACAAAATCCCCAGATCCAAATCCTCAATCTCACTGTATTCCCTAAACACGCCAGTTAAGGTTTCGGCGTTGGTGTCCCATCCGAGACCGTGGACGAAGATCTTGCGATGGATTAGGTCCTCATCCACAACCTTCCGAATCCGATCTGCCACGTCGCCGTGATTATTAGTAGCTTCGCGGAGCAGGGCGATAAGTTATTCCTTGGTGAATGGTTCTAGAATATTCTAGATCGGCTCGTCCTCGTCGTCACTGGCACCGGCCTGATCCGAAGCCGCTGAGATGGAGGTCGTGGTTACGTTATAGGTTTCCTTAAATTCAGGGCTCGACTCCTCTTCGTCCTCATCTTCTTCCTTTTCCTCTTCGTCGGCTCCTTCATCTTCCTTCTCTTCTTCCGGCTTTTCCTCTCCTCATCCTCCTCCTCCTCTTCTTCGACTTCTTCTTCTTCCTCTTCAACTACTTCTTGTGCTGGTTCGATTTGGGGTTTGGGTTCCTCAACGACTTGTTGTTGCTTTTTGAAGTGTTCGGAGGGCTTGGTGGAGCTGAACTTTCTCGTTGAAGATTCAAATGGGGTTTCGGCTGGGGGGGGTGATGGGATCTGGGTTTCCTAGGTTTTTTTTTTTTTTGTTGAAGATTCAGGTTTTTTTTTTTTTTTTTTTTAAAATTAAAAATTATTTTTTTTGCCACGTGGCACACATTTGGCAGCCACGTCAGCGCTTAACGAATCAATGGATGGAAAATGTAAATGAGTTATTATTTTGAAATAAAATAGTACTTAAGGTATGAAAGTGAAATGTTTAAAGATGTTGTAAGGAATTGAAATAGATCACAAACCTGAGGTATAAAAGTGTAATTTACCCATATTTTAAATTGAAGATCGAATTAATTCATTGTATTCATATAGGGTCAAGAAGTGTAGCTGTAAAAAAATCATCAAAATCGGAGTTAAAATAATCGTTAAATCTTGATTTTTTAGTTTATAACCGTCGAAAAGTTTTGTCCCGCTACTTGATCTCTGAATGTTTGTTTTTTGCAATTTTTGGCATATGCGATCTCGAAGTATATACAAACATGTTTGATGGTTGGATCGTTGAAACTAGTTTCGTAGAATGCGTATCCCATCAAAACAATAGATTCACTAACACTTAAGAGTTTATTCATACTTTCATTAAGTATAACTTAAGATTATGTGGTATCCACTAGTATAAATATTTTAAATTGAAGATCGAGTTCATTCATTGTATTCATATAGGGTCAAGGAGTGTAGATGTAAAAAATCATCAAAATTGGAGTTAAAATAACCGTTAAATCGTGATTTTTCGTTGATAACCGTCGAAAAGTTTTGTTCCGTTACTTGATCTCTGAACGTTTGTTTTTTGCAATTTTTGACGTATGCGATCTCGAAGCATATACAAACAAGTTTGACGGTTGGATCGTTGAAATTAGTTTCGTAGAATGCGTATCCCATCAAAACTAGGCCTAGCAAACGAGTCGTGTTTGTCTTGTTCGTGTAACACCTGTTATCTTAACGGGTCGTGTCGTGTCACACCCGTTATCTTAACGAGTCCTTAACAGGTCGGGTCACTTTACCCAAAGGGTAAAGTGACCCGACCAATTATGACCCGTTAAGAAAAATATTTTTTTTTTCTTCTTAAATTTGCACATACTACACATTGCCACATAAATATTACTTCAAAACATTAAAACACATTTGTCGTTTAAGTACTAAATCTACACTCGAAAATAAAAGCCTAATAAACAAATATGCATACACTACTAGTCTATTACAAAATATTAAATGTGTAAGGATATGCAAAATGAAAGAGTTTTTGTTTTCAAGGTTGTGAAAAGTTTAAACCTTGTCAATGGAACTCAAAGCTTGCATGTTATTCCTTTTACAAAATCCTCAATTTTCATCGATTATCATGACATAAGATTTTTTGGTATCCACTTGTGTAAATATTTTAAATTGACGATCAAATTAGTTCATTGTATTCATATAGGATCAAGGAGTGTAGCTGTACAAAAATCATCAAAATCGGAGTTAAAATAACCGTTAAATCGTGATTTTTTGTTTATAACAGTTGAAAAGTTTTGTCCCGTTACTTGATCTCTGAAAGTTTGTTTTTTGCAATTTTTGGCGTATGCGATCTCGAAGTATATACAAACATGTTTGACGGTTGGATCGTTGAAACTAGTTTCGTAAAATGTGTATCCCATCAAAACAATATATTCACTAACACTTAAGAGTTTATTCATACTTTCATTAAGTATAACATAAAATTTTGTGGAATCCACTAGTGTAAATATTTTAAATTGAAGATCGAGTTCATTCACTGTATTCATATAGGGTCATGGAGTGTAGCTGTAAAAAAATCATCAAAATTGGAGTTAAACCGTTAAATCATGATTTTTTGTTGATAACCATCAAAAAGTTTTGTTCCGTTGCTTGATCTCTGAATGTTTTTTTTTTGCGATTTTTGGCGTATGCATATACAAACAAGTTTGACGATTGGATCGTTGAAATTAGTTTCGTAGAATGCGTATCCCATCAAATTCAATGGTGTGTGTATATATATATTAAGTAGATTTAAATTTATTTATTTTGTACGTATAACACTTAAGAAATTGAATGGTATGTATATTTAAGTCAATCCAATGGTCACCAATTTTTACAATTTAATTTAATATATATATATATATATAATTATTATAGTATTTTTTTAGGGTTATAAAATTATAAAATTAATATTTTACTTATCGTGTATTGTGTTACCCACGTGTACCCCTGAACCAATCCGTTATCTTAACAGATGCTTATCTGGTTACCCGATAATGACCCGATTCATTATCGTATCAACTCAAACATCTGTTAATTTTGTATCATATTGTGCCAGATTAACAAATCGTGTAAGAAATTGTCGGGCGTACAAAAACACAACATAAGAAAACAGACGAACGAATCTCAGCATCAGTTGTTCGCCTCCAGCACAGCCTACCTGCCTCTGTCACGCTGCCCCCCTCTCTCTCCTACCTTTTTATTCGCTGCTCAAATCTCCGGCGGAGGCCCCTCGCCGGAAGAATCGTGTTGCGCCGATGGAGGAGTCCTACCTGAACCCGTTCCTGGAGGAGACGACGTTCTATAACCGCATTGTGCTCGGCAGCCTCGTGCCCAATAGTGTGTGCGACCCACTCCCCCACTTCTTCCAGACGTGGCTGCGCAACTACGTCGGTGGGACCTTGCTCTACCTCGTCTCCGGCTTCCTCTGGTGCCTCTACATTTATTACTTGAAACGCAACATTTATATCCCCAAAGGTACACGAATCACCAATGTCCAATGGTCTCTCTCTTCCTTTTTAGTGGTTTGACTTCTATTTTTCGTTATGTTTTTTTATAAAAAAAAAATTGGTGGTTTGGTTGTGGGATGAAATATATGAGTCTGTAATTTGGTGGGTAGTGTTGGTTATTGATTGTGAACATCTATCCTCTCATGGATTATGGAAATTATGGAACACCCAAAAAATAAAACAGACGTATTCCAGTTGGTTAGAAAAGTCTGCTACAAATTCAAATCTCAAATTAAATTAATTAGAATATCGCCTTATTCACTTAAAAGTAAAGCATAATTAAAGACCATCACATTATTTTTGAGTAGTTATGTGATTTCTTAGAATTCCTGTCTAATTACTCTTGTTATTTTCAAAGTACGAATTGAGGAGAGTTTTAGTGATTTCTAAATCTATTTAGCAGATTGGTTTTGCTTGGTTCAAAACTTTTGAGTCTGTTTATTTGTTTGTTGGGTTTGATTTAATTTCTTCATTGCTCTGTTTCTTCAATTGTGTTTTCTATGAGTAGTTTATTTTAATCTCAGGAAAATTAGATGGATTATGGTTGTTCGAGTTGTTTTTTATGTACCTTGATGGATCTGTATCTCAACTTTCTCTTTCATATTGATTAGTGATTAAATTTTTTACAAAGATTCAGCATACATAAGGTTACAAGGTTGTAGCTTGTAGGTTGTGGATCCTATGATGTTTTGTTAATTGACCGTAAAATTTCGTCCGTATTGACAACTACCTTTAGGATGAATACAATTTACTTTCTTTCTTTATCTGTTCCCTCATTGCAGATGCCGTTCCCTCGAATAAAGCCATGCTTTTGCAAATATATGTTGCCATGAAGGCTATGCCTTGGTATAGTGCTCTTCCAACTGTTTCTGAGTACATGGTTGAAAATGGCTGGGCAAAGTGCTTTGCAAGAATAAGTGATGTCGGTTGGCCCGCTTACCTCTTGTATTTAGCAATTTATCTTGTATTCGTGGAGTTCGGAATATATTGGATGCACAGAGAGTTGCATGACATAAAACCTCTGTATAAATATCTTCATGCAACCCATCACATCTACAATAAGCAGAACACCCTCTCTCCGTTTGCTGGCAAGCTATCAAACTAAACTTTCATACTTTATCGCAATTTGAATGTTTTTACGTCTTATCTGATTCGGATGCATTGGCACATATATATCTGTCATGTTTGATTGTGTTATAGAGTATGTAAAATCTGCGTTTGGTGCACTTGATGAGGATACATATTTCTGTGAAATTGTTTACTGAACTCTTTCTCCTCTGTCTCGCTCTCACGCTTCCCCCTTTTCTTCCCAGCATATCTCTTGCTGGAACACCAGATATCTTGCTGGTTATATCATTGTATTTTAAGTTTGTTTTATCCTGCCAATTGAGTTCCACTCTAGTCTATTTTGTTGTAGAACATGACTTTTTCAAGGACTTGATGCGAAAGATAAACTCTAGGAATTCCACGTTTGTTTATCCTTCCTTGTTTATCAAAATTCCATTCATATTCTGTACAGTTTTGGTTTTTGCTTAGTAACTTAAATGTTGAGTGCAAGAAGCCATTTTGGAAGAAGGATAACAGTTTCTCTTTTAAAAAAATGATTTCTTTTTCATTTTTACTTTTCTTTTCCGTAACATAAGACTGTTAATCTCTTTCATATGGCGATTTTGGCTCTAAATCGCGCTGCCACCCTCAGTGTATATCTGGAAACCAACTTTACAAGTCTCAATTGCTTTCTGGATCAGTAAGAAGCATGAAAAATACATGGAATGCACATGCACTTTCAGTTTTCTTGTTTCTCTGTGACTTTCACCTTAACAGGCTAATGATGTACTATTTTTCATTTGTTCTGCAAATTCTCCCTCCCCACCTAGGATTTGAGAAAAGAACTTTAATGTCCTCAAGTTCTTCCCCAGGATCATTGGTTGACTAATAATTCAACCTTGTTATCACCCAGTTGAGTTGGTATGGTATAGGCTTCTGATATTATGCTTTGCTACTAAGGCCATTCCAAAGTTAGGTTGTAGAAAACAATCACTGTATCCACTATACAATGGATTAGGTTTTGGTAGCCATTTAGTACTACGGTCGAGTGATATTCCTCTACACTTTTAAGTGAGAGGTCTTAGGTTCGATTCTCGTCAAAGGTGAAGTTGAACCACATTATTATGGCAAGCCTATTGTAAGGCTTAACCCACTGCCCCACCCTCTTAGAGTAGATATTATCGTTTGTTCAAAAAAAAAAAAGGAGATTTCTCCTTTAGAGTCCCAGTGATGGTTATTTTGTGTGTAATGTTCATGGACCAAAGTGGTAGTTTCATGCCGCTTATTGTGTGTTTCAGTTCTCTGTTGATCAGTAGTGCTTAGTTTAAGAGTTCTGCATTCTGCTTGAGATTGACATCTTATCAACTTTTGTTTATGACATGTTAATAAAATATCTGTTTTCCATAAGTAAAAAGGCCATTTTGAAGTTTTTTTTTTAATGGAAATCAATGTCATTTGAACAATTCCTATTTTTTTTTCCTGAGTTTAATTGTTTTCTGATCCACTCGACTTGTTATTCCCGACAAATATGACGCAAGGGAAAACAAATTACTGGTTTTTACTTCATTAAATTAAGGAACGTGGTTCCACTTAACACTATTTTCGTTTGGTTCCGATACGCTTTATTTCCTACAATCATCAACCTTGTCATCAGGTTTTTGAAATCTTGTGTTTACTTATTTTGCTAATGCTCGACTATTTTGGATCTGTTTATGTCAGGTTTGGCTTTTCACCCAATTGATGGGATACTGCAGGCAGTTCCACATGCCATAGCTCTATTTCTTGTACCAATGCATTTTACCACCCACATAGCGCTCCTATTTATCGAGGCCATATGGACAGCGAACATTCACGATTGCATCCACGCCAAAATATGGCCTGTCATGGGTGCCGGCTACCACGCCATACATCATACTACATACCGACATAACTATGGCCATTACACTATATGGATGGATTGGATGTGTGGAACTCTACGTGATCCCTTGGACGATGAATCGAAGGTCTTATGATGCACTCATTGGATGGATTAGCTTTCTGCGGCTCTGGTTTTTCAATGAATTTTGATGATGGTTTGATTTCTTTTTGTCTGTGGTCTTTGCTTGTATATAGGAGCTAGCAGAGAAGATATTTTGAGGACTAGGAGGAGCTTTATCTCTTTCGTATCTATTCGACATAGCCATGTAGTCTTTGAAATAAACTGTAGTTGTAAACTTTTGGGCATGTTTTGAATGGATTTGGAATTTTCATCAAGTCAGAGAGCCCTTCTTCTTTTTCTATATGGAAATGTTTAGTGAGCAGGAGGGTAAGTAAGAAATGGGTATGGATCAACAAGCTCCACCCCCTTCTTCGCTAATCCATCATATTCTGACTTTTAAGGTATTCGATTATGAACTTTAATTTGAAGCTCGCAGTTTTTTGTAATTTTTTTTTTGGTTACTAAACAGAGAGGAAAACAGTAATTGGAATAATTCAAATACCATGTGTTTAGTGGTCAGGAATCAAAACAACTCATATATCTATATCGTGTAAGTAAACATATCATTTATGTAACGTTGGGGAAGATATTTTAATTATCTATCAACAGGGAATATAACACTCATGGGGACTAAACCTTCCAAGCTGGAGAAGAAACATAAAGGCACCACGAGGAAAACTCCGCACCACCCTCTATTTGATCTTGCAATAAATTCCAAAGAAGCACTTAAGTTGCCTCCAAGTTTTATTTAGTCAGAAATTGTGTGCATAGAGTGCACAAATTTTCATGTGAGGAAATTTGTGCTTAGTGAGCCAATTTTCATTTGCGTTCATGTCGACAAATGTCAAAGCAATACATCGAGTGCTATCGACACAACCTGTCAAAAGTTTCCAATAAATTCCTCGAAGTTATTTCATTAAACGTTTCGAGGGGACACAAAAAGGTCTCATATTAAACATTCGGAGGGTCCATGAAGGACTTAGGACATTCACATGCATTTTCCCGGCCTTCGAAAGGTTCCGGGACCACCGAATTTGTATGTGGATCCGCCGGTACATTAAAACCAGCCACACCGCACAATGTGCTTGCACATAATTGAAAACTTGAACCTTATATCACCTGCCCACCCACAATACTGAGAGGTGATTTCGCGATTGTGCGAGATCTGGTCGAGTTTTGTTAGATGCTATTAAATGGTGCTTCGAGATCATAAATTGATTTGGAGTCGCGATGTCCTTTTCTGCAAAATTCAAATAAAAATATAGCGTTTTATTATCTCACAATTAATTGGTGTTGAGAGCTTTGATCTCTTGCGTGATCTTGTGGCAGTAAAATATTCATTGGCTTCAATACGAGTCCTTCATCTCTTTGAATTTCTTGCAACATCTGCTATTATTATAAATGGCATCGGCCTTTGCATGATCCGTAGGAGCCTGCTGACCCTTCGAAATGAAGCAAGACAGGTCCGGGTGGTTCATGAAGTATCAAAGTGAAGTCGATGCATTGATAACTTCCTCTCCGACGACTGAGCCTTGTTAGTTTCCTGTTGTGACTGCACGAAAGAAATCTCAGGAATGTGGTCCAATATAATAGCTCCGGTGTATTCCAAGACGTTGCAGTTTCAATATGATTACACCGGGTTACACGAAGCTTAAAGCCCACCAAATACCAATGGACTGAAACCCTTGCTTGCATTTGAAGCTACGCTCCGTGCTCCAATGGCAAAAATCGTATCTTAAGAACACACTCCTTAGGACCTGGAGAGGATCCATTCTTTCAGTGGATATGGAGGACAACTCAATAATTATCAGCCTTCATTTCAAGGGAAGTCTTGGATACTCAAACTATATACAAAGTCAAAGGACTGGCCTCCATATGAATTTGTTGAAACAAATTAACACCATTGTTTGTTCAAGCACTTGAATCTGAGCAAAGACTGTACAGGCAAACCTTGCTTATATGAAGTCCCTTTTTCTGATGTATATTCAAGCAAGCACAAAGGGGAAGATTCTACTAGTTAGAGTTTTAGTCCGAGGAATCCTTTTGTATGGATGAGCTGTAGCTTGCTAGCTAGGGTTGTATAGAAATATGTGATTGTATATTTGTAAGATAATAATTAACAAATGAAAGTGCCCCTCTCTCATTCTATTTATTTTTGTTTAATTTTTTTTAGCATAAATACGATATTCATTGATGAAGAAATTGAACATGTATAATATTAATCTTGTCAGGGATTTCAACCCGGACCAAGAGAAAAAGAGTTTTCCACACCAAAGAAAATTACTAAAAAGTGCTATCCTCAATGAAAAGATCAGAGATTACATTAGGGGTTCTTTAAACCAAAGTATTGGGTTATCAACAGTTAAACCCAACCTAGCTAGCCTGTCTGCCACCTTGTTTGTTGTTCAATTTTTATCTTAACGTTATAAAATAAAAATTCGACTTGAAACAGAGAGGAACCAATGCTCTACGTTAGATTTTACAGTTCATGGATCAATAATGTACTTTCCTCTTAAGATAATTCATATTGTCCAAGGCTTGATATTTGCTTTTTTTTAAGAAAACTTTGTTAAAGTCCTTGAAAAATTCACTTTTAGACTGAAATCTTGTGAAAGATTAAAAACTCATTTTAGTCCCTTGACTCAATGTCCATGTTAGCGCACATTTAATCAGCTCATAATATATGAATTATATTTTGACGTTTTATTTCTCTTTCTTTCTAATTATTATATTAATTACATATGATCATAATTTTCATTTTATTCGCCATAGTATATTTTGCTCTAGACATTTAGGTAAACTAATTTTTTTATATATAATATATTATAATACACTTCATGTTCTTCATTTAGATACATTCATTCATTTAATATGTTTTATAAAATTCTGATCATATGACGATTTTCCCATTAGCATGCCTAATTCACTGGATGTGGAAGTTTATGATGTTACCACCACTAAATTCCCAATTTCTCTAAACCATTAAAAAGCTGACTCCAAGCTAATAAGACTTATCACTTTACAAAAGTTGAAAGAGAGGGAAAACGTCTATCGTACACAACTTTACTCTTACTTTGCAAATAGGTTGTTTTCACGACTCGAACCAATGACCTTTCGATCATAAACGAACAACCTTTCTGTGCGACATTCTCTAACCATTATTCATTAAAAATGTATATTTACATTTGTACACCATTTCTGCACACGTCTATTTGTTTTTGTCATCTGATTCTTCTATGAGGCCAATTTCTCTAAACCCAAAGACGGTAGAAATGTGAATTAATTTCAGGACACCCTTTTATGTCCCTTAGTTCTCCTGAGTTATTCAATTCAAATGCTAACAAGGCGTGAGAAAATAACTTCCTTTAAAAGTACGAAAATGCACGAAATGCTGATGGGGAAGATCTCTGGCGTGTTTAAATGAGGCTGATTTTCCATTAGAAATACAAAGCAAGATTTTCCCTAGTTGCAGAATATACAAACAAAATGAAACATATAATTTATGTGAACACCACGCCCAAATCAGATCCATTCCGTTTGGAATTTTGATACATCATTTAAATAACATACCTTATTTCAGCTGCTCTCCATGTAATAACAAGTCACCACGCTAAACCCTTCTTTCTCCTAAACGTGTCCGCTCGGTCAGTGCTCATCCGAGACTTTTCGGGCTTGTTCGACTTTTTAGACTTCTCTAGTCGACTATCTAAACTGTTTCTAGAAACTTCTGGAAGATCAGAACCTGCTTCACATGAATCTGAAGTACCGGTTTCAGATGGTTTGTTCTCCTTCTCAGAATCTACTGTACTTTTTCTGGAACCATTTGTGGTCGATTTTGACTTGCCAAGGCTGTGTACAAATTTCTTTAGATGTTTGATAAATTCTGGGTAAAGCTCAAGATTGCCGTGCCCACCTCCACTGAGCCATAAAGGGTCATACTTTTCCTTGCAAAGCACCCAAAGCTGCTTCCCATGGGACGAATCTACAACCTCGTCTGCTGTCCCCTGGGCATAGAACATTTTATTACTACTTTCCACACAAAACAAACAACAGTTTCTGGTATGAGAAAAGATGGAAAGGGAATGTGAATGACTGGCGGTAACATAACCATTTAAAATGATGTGGCTACCCTCTCCTGATTCCAAAGAGGTGACGATGACTAAAATCTCACCTAAAATGCAATTCCCAAACCACAAAAAGTTTTTGCTAAACCAAATTCACTTATTTCATTCATTCGATAGATGATGCATGAAGCATCCTTTTATGTCTTCTGTCCCTAACAGCAGGAGAAAGTTACCAATTCTACCACAAACTTTGATAATATGTTGAAAACTCTACCATGGATTAATCTACAGACTTGTAATCTATTGAAAATTTACTAAAAACTCCATGTGGTTACACTTCAAACTCTGTCTGCATTCAGACGTGTGTGTGTACGCAGAGAGAAGAGTAAGAACTGGAAGAGAGGAGATAAACTTACATGTATAACCAGGACAGGACAGTTCACCATTGAAATTTTGTCGATATTCTGAAAAAGAGAATATTTTTTGGTCAATCTGGAAAAATATATATAAGTCCCGTTTGGAGGATGAAACTAGCAGGCAGTGTAAAATCACTGGTACAAAATTACCTTGTAAATATCAAACCAGTATGTCCGCTTGACAGGGTACAACACCCTCAGCCCAGACAAAATGGGACTGTGTAATACCACACCTCTCATGGTTGGTAGACGTGATGCAAGATCAACAGTGGGACCACTACCAACAGACTGACCATATAATATTAGTTGTTCATCTTTGACCCCGTATTTCTCCTTGAGGCATTTATAAGCTGCATCAATGTCCGCATACGTATTATATTCAGTTGCCTGATTCAAGAGGAAAGGGTGACCGTTACTCATTAAGCATGAACTGCTATCAAACCTAACTGTTTAGACGCATTCACAAAATAAATTGGCAAGCATCGGACATCAATGAATGGTATGCAAAACCCATATTTATCACTTGCGTATAATTACAAAAGGAAACATATATCTATTCAGATGCATCAGCCTACAATCCATTTTTCTCTTGGAAAATCAACCACCAAAACACAAGGATACTAACATGCTAAAGAATGTCCAACCTTAGTTTCCTAGTCAGATTCCATCTTTGCATGATATATCTGCATTCACATTTTCTACACTCAAGTGCCCATTTAACCATATAGTTCCCAGCCTAAGAAAAGTATAATGAATTTATTTGTTTTAAACAGTCGGATCAGAAGCTTAATATCTTGAACAAGAAATCAACAGAAACCATGATCTAACACCCTCCAATAAAAAAAGAAAAACAAATGAATCAAAGGATACACAGAGACATAGCTGATATTATACGTTACACCATTTAAGTTGGATAAACCATATCTAACTCTAAGATCTCGAAAACACTTGAAGAACCAAGCATCTTATGACAGCATAATTGAGACTAGGCTTCTAACCTTTCCAGTTGACTGTCCATAGCCAGAGTAATCATACCTGCAAAATCCATGTAAACAACCACTATTAAATTAAGTCACCAAGAGAAAACATATTATAATCAGTTAAGGAAAGGAGCCAATAAAAAAGAATGAGGGCCTGCCAGTGCAACCACTGTGACCACCACATTATAGAGCTGTCAGGTGAGCAGAAGTATCTAATATGTGCTCGTATCTTTTGGTGATATTTCAAAAATTGGTGAGTTACAAAGCCTGCCGGCACTCCTTTACTGGACTGGTTGTTGGTTGCTATAATTATTTAGAAAAGAATCTTGTTTTTGAGTTCTTTAATCTCAGTACCAAACATAATATGTTTGATAATCTGATTGACCTGTGTACATAGTTGAACATCTGGTCATGTTCATCTGTTTAAGTAAAATTCTTGAGACATTATCTGATTGGTAATTTTGTGTGAATCGTGGAAGATGACTCTCTTCACCAGCGTTTCACATTCCTTTATGGGTTTCTACATGTGAAGTGTTTTGTTAGTCTATTTTTATTTTTGCTTTGGTTGCTTGGTTTCAGATAGGGTACTTCTCTATTGTTTAGTGGATTACTAAATACTCATGGTATAACTTTAAATGGACTTTGGTAACACCTGTTTGTTCAGCAAGATGAATTAAAATCTTCCTGAAATCAACGTTATAACCTCTGAATATTTTTCCTTGCATGACCGTTAGAATGGACCCATTTTCTTTTTTGATATTTGTCTCTCATGTGTATATGAACGTAAAGCAAACCAAGAAGAGGCGTATCACTGAAGGAAAAACCAATGGGATCAACGTACTTAATATCTGAATCTGCCGATAATTGAACTACAGGACCAATATGATCACTGGTGAACCAGTCAGACTTGTCAATAGCATTCAACAATAAAATAAATGACCCTATTTATTTATCTAAGACTTGGACTAGTTATAATCTTCATAAAAGATCACTAGTTACTATCTTTTTGTTTCTCCACCAGAGCCGCTAACAGTTGATGCCATATAACAATGCTTCAATCTTCAATCTTTCACACACGACTGAATCTGAAAACCTAACTTTTACTGAGAAATGTGTAGAAAATTTATCTTTGCAGAGTAGTTCTCTTTCTTTCAATTTGGTTTAATATCTTTCTGTTTTTTATCACTGTTTGGGGTCCTGTGTAGGTAATTACCAGTTTTTAAAATCTGCCTGCATTTCATCTACTGGAGGATGGCAAAGATCCAGAAACGTCCATCCATGTTAGAGAAAGGCTGAACTTAATGTATGTTTGTTACAATAGAGCTATGTATATAAAATATCACGCAGCTCAACTGTTTGAACTGATGGTTGAACTCATTGCAGTGAGTTACATACACCACGTCAGATATTGTGAAATAAAACCAGCGCAACAAAATGCTATATGGGCAACGGTTAACTTAATGCATGTAAACATACATGCAAACAAATAGATATTATCCCACAGCCCAACATGACATGCAATATAAACGAGCCCAACAAGATGCCACGTGAACAGGCAATATAAACAACATACAGAAGTACAAGGAGATGTTATGTTCTCATTCAGATATCTGGGCTTTTTATGGGTGTATATAAAACCCTTTTTGTTTTTCATCCAGATGTTTAGTAAATAAGGGGAAACAGTATGCATTATTGTGTCATTGTTTGCAAACTGCATGTAGAACTAGAAGTGCATGCACACTAGCATAAAATCTCTATTCACTAAAACCACATAATTTCAAATACATATTACTCTCCAAATGAGTCTACACTATTTGTGCTTGCAAGCATGAATACGGACCGCACGCAGCTGAACAAAATTCTAATTTCTACCTTTTCCACAGAAAAGAATATCTAACAATGCATAAGGTTTTAGTCTAGGCAACATAAGATTATAACTTCACCATTATAGTTTATCTTCAATTGCTCGTGTAAAAATTTAACTTTCATAAGGCCAAATGATCAATTTAAAACCAACATGAGCTTTATGGCTACATTATTCACCTGCTATGCTACATTGTAGCAAATCCAGCTTTTCCCGTTGGGAATATAGAAACTTGACATGAACATAAAAATAACATATAAACACCAAAACCGCAAGTCTATGTCCGCGTGGAAGGGAAAATTTCACTTCTAACTAGCTCGAAAGATCATAATGTGCCACCAATTAGGCTCATTTTGCTTCGTGTGTTTAAAAAAATATAACTCCTTTGTTAAGGTTTTGTACTTTTGCTTTCATTTTCCATTATTGTGGCATTGATTTACAATTTTGCATTTCTTAGAATATTTGTAAAAGGAAATAATTGAGCTCAGCCAACCAATCTTGTAGTGATGCTTCCAAATTTTACAAGATTTACTTCCTAATATATTTTCACATTAATAACTCTAGGTTGAATTAATTAGCAATAAATAAACTGAATTAACTAACAAACACTACCCAAAAAAAAACCTTCAGCTTTGCAATCCCACAAGAATTATTACCAACCCAATTGAAAATTTGAAAGCAATCAAGTTCGAAAACCCAGAAACCAGAATACACAATCAAAAGCACTTACTTACCCCATCAAATTAATCCGAAGGCGAGCACTCAATTCGACGAAAAGCTCGAACATCTGCCCCAAATCAGCAGCATTTCCATGGGAGTAAAGCATAGTGGCAGAGGCCTTGGGGTGCTTGACGTGTACGGCCACAATTTCATTCCCCCGGCGATTCCTGAGCTTCAGCACATCCACGTCGTCCCTCCTCGGCACCTCCGGGATGTAGAGCCTCCCTCCACACGACTCATCGGCGGCGACTGTGTACGACGGCGGACTCGGCGGGAAAAAAGCGAACTTGGCTGCGATCGAAGAGGTCACTCCGCCCATCTTATTATCCTTCTCATCACAGGCGCCAAGTGGCAACCGAAATTTCAGAGGCCCCTAACACACACCATGGGATCGATCTCGCCCCAAACAGACATAGACACAAAAGCGCGACAGAAGCACGTGGTCGTTGACCAGTGGCGCCGCGTGGAGGTGTAAGGCGGTGGCGCGTGGGAAATTGGAGGGAGAGAGATCGCCTGAAAATTGGCCGAGGAAATCACATAGTCGTCTTTTGAAGTGCTCGGAGTCTCTTGAATTTTCCTTTTAACTTTAGAATTTTATGGTTTTTCGGACGGCGACTTTATATCAATGTCCAGTTGACACAATGGGATAAGATAATGAGGGTATGGAGGTGGGGCCTAAGTGGGAAGGCCGAATCGTTGTTTATGGAGTAGGTTCTCTTCCTCTTTTTATCATCTTTCTTTCCTTTCCTTCTATTTGAAATATCACGTATAATTTACGTCAACATCTTATACAAAATAGAAAATGTAAAAGAAACGACGGAAAAATGAGAAGATAGAATCCTAGTCTGTTGTTTATTGATGTGTGGGGTCTACCGAGTGTTCGATAATCTGTATGGCCGACGTGGAGTTTGGTTGTTGGACGTGTCGTCGGGTCGAAGTGTCACGTGGTCGCTTTTGGTGTGCTAGGCGACATCAAAAGTACATACAAAGGGGGTGCTGACTGCATGTGGTATGTCGTTAAGTTGGTGGGATCTTTGGGGCAAAATTGTAAATTACTCTAACCTCCCTTATATCCGCTCTTCACAGATAAACTTGGGAGTTGCGATCCTAAGTAAGATCTGTTTAGGATCATGGGATCCTTTTATATCATATAGGAATGGCTATTGCACAAAATGTACTTTGTGCTTGCTCATAATCATTGTCAATACTAAATAGTAATTGTCACGTCTTTTTTTTAATTTTTTATAGCCAAATGTTAAAAAGATTATCTTAAAGTGAGATTATTTATGAATTTTTATCAACTCATTTAACGTCAATTAATGTATCAATGAAATATTTTACTGAAACATGAGATGAATTAATCTTTGCTCTAAGGAGACAAAGACCCTATTAATTGGACTAACCGCCAATTTGTTATTGCTGTTACTTTGCGTATAAGTTGTTTTGTTGTATTTGTAGAATAATTGGTTGTAAAAGAAAACAGTGAAAAGTTTGATAGATTGTATTTTTTTAATTATATTTAATATTATTAGTAAGACAAAAAATTTCGAAACTAGTACAATAATTTAAAAGAATCAAGTTTTGAACCCAGAACGTATGGGGAGAAAATCTAATTGTCCAAAAATCACAAAACAAGGTTATATGATGATAATGTCAAATGTGCGAACAAAACTATATGAAAATCTGAAATTTTAACATGTTGTATTGTTTGTAAACAAAGACTGGTTCAGCCACATGAGCTAGACCTCCTAGAAAAGGGCCATACGCAGCCCAATAATAGGTAAGGCCCAAATTGTCAGCCCAGAAAGAAAAGGTTGGGTCCTTTCAAATCTTAACAAGCCGAGTAGCTCCTCATCTTTGTTTCTTAATTTATAATTAAGGACATAATTAAAATGATTATCCTGTGCATTTTGTGTTCCAAATCATGATTAAGTTTGCCAGCATTTGAAGCACAACCGTGAAAAAATGCACGCAAATTTGCCCACTAAAGATGTGTCGGGCCCAGTAGTCTATACACTTGATAATTGAACCTCTCTGAGAGTCTGAACATCAACACATGCAAGCCGAAGGAGACAGTCCTTTAATTAAAAATTATTTACTCCCCTGTTTCCTTCTTCCAAGCCTTGTCCTTGCTTCTTCAATGATCCAACCCTACCCACTACTAAATCTCACTTTAACAATTTTTCCTCAATAGTCTTTACTGCTCATTAGTAGAAAAAATAAACGATTACGACTAAATTGAGAAAATATTATTTATGCTTATTTGTTAATCTAATGGATATAAAGTTGAATTATTGAGTAATCCGAACTAAGACAAACCCCTCATTTAATTACAAAATAAACAAGAACAATGTTTTATTATGCAAGTGGTGGGTTGTCTTAATAGTTAGATTCTCACACTCTTCAACCCACTACGTCCAATGTTCAAACACTATTGTTGAAAGTATGAATCTCACATCGAGGAAAGAATAGACATTGCACGTGTTTATAATCTTTTAATTTAGCTTTATGTGTAAAACGCATTCACTGTCACGGTGGCGTTTTGGTCTAATAATGTGTTGTCACTTGAAGAGAAGTTGCACATAAAAAAACCATTAAATCAATTGGCCTAACCCCTTTGAAATAAAAATATTATTACTCCACAAGAAAATTCCACAAATCCACCATGCTTTTAATGATAAGATCTTGACGTACATCTCAATCTAACTGATAAGATGCGCAGATAACGCTAATATGCGCGGCACGTTCGGCGACGGGTTTCACCGCAAAGGCCAGGCCCAGGCCCAACGTATCGTGGTCTGTACGCTTCTCGTTAACAGCGGCAGCGCCAAAATATGTCCGTTGCCACCAAACATTATATATGAATCTAAATTTCTTATTTCGGAAAACAAATTTAATTTCTTATTTACTATTTATAAAAAAAAACTAACATAATAAGATTACACTCCAGAGCACCAAAAATTCATATTTTCAAAACAAAACAAAACAAAACAAAACCAAAAAAAAAAAAAAAAAGGAATTATCCGTACATTCACAGAAAGTTGAGCTACTCGGGGATGGTAACCAGAACAGGCCGCCAAGCTCGTTTCAGTAACCTATTTCGAAACGACGCCGTTATTGGCCGAAGCGACAAGCCTGCGCCTCGCTGAGTCGGAATCTCACCGGCACCATCACCACTTCCGGTTGCCAATAACAACCCTCGCCCTTCTTCTTCGTCCCCAATTCCTCCATTCCTCCTATCCGAAATCCTATCTTCGAACGGCGGCGACGACACGAAGAGGTCCTTCAGCTTGCGCCGGACCCGAGCGACCTCCTTGCTCTTCTGCGGCGAATCACCGTCGCGATTGTCACCGTCAATGGGTGGAGATTCCGGGGAATTGGTTTGGCGAGGCAATCGGCGGCGATCCTGCCGGGTGAGGAACATTCTTAGGGTCTTGCGGCGGCGGAGGTGGATGACTGGGCTGGCGGATGGGCTCCGCGTTGGGCTTCCGGCGACGGCGCATTGAGTCGCTAAGAGCTTGAATTTTTGCAGGGTCGCCATGGGAAACGATCGGTCGGTGGTGTACAAAATTCACGATGGATGATTTAGTGGATAGAAATCATTGGGTGGTGGTGGAGTGGAGAGAAGGTGAGATCTGATCTGGGGAGTGGTGGGAGGGTTGGGATTGCTTTATTCACTGTTTGGAGTGAGCAAATGAAGCCGAAAAATGCATTTTTTTTTTTTTGTTTTTATTTATTTGTTTTTGGTGGAGAGAAGAGAAGGTAGAATAAGGACAGGGATGAAGTGGTGGGGTGCGGCTTTTAAAAACAAAGTGGGGAAAACGGCTTTATGGATGCCTTCCCTAACTTTTTCTTTGAACTTTACTTGCAAGTAAATAAGTAAACATAAAATTTTTTAAATAACGAATTTGATATCAAATATTATATTTCTCCTACTATGCAGCTTAGCAGTTTGCACATATATCAAACACCTTAATGTAAATTGGTTCATTTAATAAAAAGAATTGGCATTTTTGCACGTGCATAGATTTGTTTAAAAGGCTTTTTTTTATTCACAAACGCTATGTGTTCTTAAATTTTTTTTTTTTTTACAAAGCTTTAATAAAAGAGTAATAAAAATGGCGCTAATGTTAAAATATAGGACGTGTCTTTTAATAATTTGTTTGAATGCACCACTAATATATTTTTATTTGGTGATATAATACAAAATTGTATTTCACTTTCTTTTAATTAACAAAGAGAATTTTATTAATAAGTAGCTTACATTATTTTTTATTTTCTGTTTTGCTTACAAAAATACCCTTGTACATCATAAATCTACTTTTTCAAGCCAGTTATGACTTTTCATGTTTGAGGGGCGTTCTAGTCCAATTGCTTTGTCAAATCCTTCACCAAACTCAGCCCGACTTTATAAAAACTTTTTCTTTGTTTGGGCTTGTTCGGCGTCTAGGAGTCCTATGGGCTGCAGGCCAGTTGTGCTTACACGTGGCAGGCTGTGATGAAATATTTGGCTTCACGTTAAGTATAAGATAAAGAGAAATTTTTTAATGTGACGGGAATACAAGCGGTACACTACATGTTTTTATGTAAATAGTGAAATTTTTTATTTTTTTAAGTTATTAACTTTTTAACACATATATCCTACTATTTGTATAAACACACTTTGTGTACTACTTAGTGTGCCGGTCACATTGAAAAATTTCTGGAAGACAAGAGTGAAGTCAAGAAGGGAAGGGATCGGGAAATTAGGTTTGTTTTTACTTGATTGCCGGATTTGATGAAATTTGAATTTGATATTGTTTTCTTTGTAATTCGGTTATTGCCTATTGGATGATGATGGAAATTGAAAGGAGAGTTGAACCCGGAATTTGGGTTTTGATGGGTTTTAACTAGAACTGGCATTTTGGACTCGATCCGATTCGTTAATATTAGTATTTGAGTGGATGCTTAACAGGTCGAGTCGCTAACGGGTGAACTCGTTAAATAACGGGTCACTTTGGGTCAACCCATTAGCATCCGTTAGTTGAGGATGTTTTAGTAATTTCAGTAAAGTCTTAACAACAAAAAATAAACTTTATGAAAAAAAAATAATAATAATTGTTAACGGGTCGGGTTCGGGTGACCTGTTAACTTAACGGGTCGGATTGAACCCGACCCAAACCCGATAAACCCGACTTGTTTACAGGTCTAGTTTTAACTATATTTTAGTTTTGCTGTAATCTATGAGGTGTTTTTATCTTCTCCACTTTATTATGTATGTAGGAATTAACTTAGCTCCTTAATTGTTAGGAGGAGTTCCTCCTCAATTTAGCTCGTGGGGTCTATTCACAGAATTTTAAGTTTATGATCCGAACTGTTAATATTATAAATCACTCTATAAAAATCATTGATAGGATTTTTACCACCTGCAAAATTAGGGATAAAAACACTTAAAAATACTTGCAAGACAACAAGGTAGTTGTAGTATAAGCGGCTCAAGTAAAGTCGTTTTCCACATAAATTGAATGAATAATTTGTAATTAAAACCAATTGTTAATTAATTATTTAAAACAAAGTTTAGAAAGTGTTGATTTTGGAATTTAAAATAAAAACAATTAAATAAATCAACTAGAAAACAATTTAAAGAAACACTAAGCTTCCGCCATCAGCTTAACAATCCTAAGTAGTTCTTCCAATTACTTATGAATTATCCATGCATATTTTGTGTGACGACCCGTTCCAATTTTCTATATAATTTTCTCCCCGAGTGTGTAAAATGACGATTATGCCCTAATTGGCTTAGTGACGTGGATGTACATATGCAGTTTTAAATTATTATTTCTGCTATCGTAATTAAATTGTACTCGACGTCACGAATGCATTGGCGCGAGTTAGACCCGAATTGGAGTCGTAACGAAAAATTTACAAACAAATAAGTACGTAAATGGGTAGAATTATGTTGTCTTTTTCTTGTGAATGTTGACACATACCTATCCCGTGTCCACCAATTATATTAGTTCCTAATTCCCTTGGCCCAATCATAATTATAACTCTCTCTTTCCTCTGCCCAATCAGATTACTCTCTCTTCTTCTCGATTTTTCTTCTCCCTTCTCGCACCCGAGCCACCCAACAACACACAAACATACCAAAACATCACAGATCGAACTTGTGGCGACCACCATAAGACTCTTTTCAACCTCACGATCACTGTCATACCATTTGTTCTGCGATTTAGTGAGTTTTGACTTGGTGACTCGTGAGCTCCGACTCGGTCAAGCTTGGGTCAATGTGATCGTGGACGAGTTACACAGTTTTGAGACTCGAGGAAGCTTCTATTTAACTCCATAGGGACCCTAGACTAAGTTTGGAGTGGAGTTGATGTCAATTTAAGCGAGTTCGAGGAGTTAGAATTTTGGCCGGATTTTTCGAAGGATTTTTAGGTCATTTCCCGTTTGATTTTGGACTTTTAAGAGGTACGAACTTGTTCTACTCCTTAAGAACTTCAAATCCATATAAATCTCTTGGATTGTGGTTAAGAAATGAGTTAGATATTAAAATTTGAAAATTTCCCAGAATCTGGCGACATTTTTCCAGTTTCTGGCGAACCAGACGACGGACGGTGAAGCTCACCTGAGAAGACAAGGTATATTCTGTTAACTTTAATGAAATATTCTAACAGCGTCAGGTAACCCCGTTACCATTTAACGGAATATTCCATCTATTTTGACGGAATATTCCTAATGTCCGTTAGGGTTCCGTCAACGTGTGCCATGCACGTGCCTACGCATGGTCGCGCGTATGGCCGTGGGTTGGAAGGCGCGTGAGGGCACGTTCGACCTCTAGTCGGCGATTTTTACGTGCGGGTCCGTGACTTCGAGTAGAACATTTTCGTATATTCAAACCTTCCATTTGAGCAAACTATGAGAAGTTATTTCTATATTTCATATATGTGCTATCTAATTAACTAAAAATAGTTGTTTCGCATAGGAGAGACGTACCCCGAAGACGAGCATGGACAAGCAAGGCTAGGGGGCTACAATCATTCGACTTATCAGTGAGTGGGCATTTATATATATATATATATATATATATATATATATATATATATATATATATATATATATATATATATATATATATGCTTTACGATTTCCAAAAACATTTTTAAAGTAAGTTATGCATTGCATGCCATGTCTAAAATGTGTTATGTCTTAAATGTTGCATTAGCATGAATTGTGTTTATATTAAATGATGCTACGGAGACGCAGGTAAGTTCAGGTGAGTTATTATGTGATTGAATTGGTTGCATCATATTGGCCTGCATATATTAATTTAGAGCTCATCATTGATGCACCTCGATGTTAGTGCTCCCGCCCTGGTCCAAGGCACAGTCTTTCACATGATGTTCACCTCCCGCACCGCACGCTTACTTTGGATCTAAGTTTGGTGTCAGCCCTGTCGTACAGGTCATATTATGTGACATCGACTCGTAGGTGACCCGTAATTTATCGCTAGCCTTCACGTGATCGTAGCACTTGAGCGTACATATTTACACTCAGCCCTGTCGTACAGGCCACACTAGGTAACTCCGACTCGTGTGCTAGCATATATTGATGAGTTATAGGTCCAGTCGTACAGGTCACATTAGGTGACTCAGTTTGGCATACTAGTTTAGATTTATTTCACACCTGGCTTACATCTATTAGTGCTGAAATGTTATGACATGGCATGTTTCTGTTTCCACTGCACTTGTGCATTAGTTTCCTTACTTACATAGTATTATTTTCTGGAAACTATACGGGTTTTACGGAGAAAGGTTAGTACCTTCAGAAAAAATAAACGTGTTTTCTAAAGCTTTGTTTTTGCCCACTAACCCTTCTGTTTTTCGCCCCTCCAGGTCCTAAGTAGCTATTCTACGTGGCACATGAGGGTTATCGGGCGATTCTGACATTCCACAAAAAAATGCAGGGATTTTCTCTCTAGTTGTATAATTAGTACTTAGTCAGTTCGACTACACTCTTAAGTTACCTATGCTCTAAAATGTTTGTAGCTTAGATTTGACCACGTACACACACTTACTTATTATCTCTAGTTTAAATAAGTTTAGTTTTGGTTTTTATTTGTTCACATTTTCTTTAATTATTCACTTCTGCTGCGCACTTGGCTACGTCACTCTCACGTGACGACCAGCACGTCTCGACTCCAGTCGGGGTGCGTCTGTTTGGTATCAGAGCCTAGGTTTGGCGGTCCTGTATTTTTCGCTTGTGTTATAAGTCCTAATCATTTTGATCTCTTATGTTAGAACCATGCCGCCTCGTAGAGAACCACGTGTTTCCTCTGAAACTGATTTTCCTGATTTTGGACAACTTGGTGAAGCTATTGCTCATGCTATTCAGTCCTCACTTCGTCATCGTCAAATGACTTCTTTGGAAACAGTGTCCCATCTGCAGTTTAATAATTTCTTGGGCAATGAGGGACTTGAGAAATTGGAGTTTTGACTTGATCATATTGAGAAAACTTTCCGAGTTATGCAGTGTAAGAGAACTCTTACAGAAGATAGGTGGGTCGAGATAGCCACTTGGTTCTTACTTTTTGAGGCTGCGTCCTGGTGGACTTATGAATCATGACCATTGTCAACTCAAGATGCTATGAATTGGGAGGTTTTTAAGCAGCGGTTTCAAACTAGATTTATACCACCGGAGTATTTGGATCATAAGAGGGATGAATTCTCAGAATTGAAGCAAGGGAAAATTTCAGCCACTGATTATCACCAAAAGTTCACAGATTTGTCTCGATATTGTCCTGAGATTGCTGCAAATCCTACTGGGATGCTCCGACGTTTTAAGAAGAGGACTCATAAACGATTGCGTTCTATGGCTACTTTGACTCCATATTCCACATATCAAGAATTTTTCGAGGTTCTACTCCGGGTTGAGGACTCCGAGAATGCTCCAGATGATAGTAATGAGGAAGAGAAAAAATGTAATGTTCAGAAAAATAATAATAAGGATAAAGGGCAGTCATTTTATGGTCAGCGTAAAACTCAGAATTTTAAGCAGAGTGGTAATAGTTTTGGTTCATCTAGTGGTGGTTCAAGTTCTAATGCGCCACGGAGGGGCGGCCGATCCTCAGGTGGTTCTCGTTTTCAAAAGCAGAGGAATTCTAACAGTTCTGGTGCTTCACTTTATCGTAGACGTAATAACCGTCATTTAAGGGAGTAGAAGAAGTGGTAGTGGCTGTTTTACTTATGGTCAGTTGGGGCATCGAGCTAACCAATGCCCACAGAATTAGCAGAAACCTCAGCCTCCTACCCTACCACCTGCAGTTCCCATTCAGCTGATTCAGGGACCCAGTACCTATACTCCGACAGGTTATGGTGGTGTTTATCACTATAAAGGGGATGTAGCTCCATATTCCGGATGAGCATATCAGTATCTAGCTGATTTTTATTATTAGAGTGGTTATCCACCGTATCAGGGAGGTTATACGTCGTATGCATCGTGTCGGGGCGGTGGACCGCAGTGGCATACTGGAGGACAGTCCTAGAATGTTGATGTCGCCTCTAGCAGTGCCGGTTCGACTAGACAGCCTAATCAAACCAGTCAAGGATGAGGTATTCAATGACATGGTAATCAAGGAAACAGAGGTCGTGGAGGCCGACAGCAGGCGCAGAGCCGTGTCTATCATATCACTTTGCAAGATGATCAAAATAACTCTGATTTGATTATGGGTACGTTAAATGTTCTTAGTCATTTTGCTAGAGTATTAATTGATTCAGGTGCTACGCATTCTGTTATTTCTCATATGTTTTCTCAAAAGACTTAACCTCATCCTACACCTCTAGGTTATGAGTTAGAGTTTTCGATGCCTAGAGGTTGTTAGAGTTTTCGATGCCTAGAGGTGAGACTTGTTATGTTAGCTGGGCTTATCAAGGATGTCCCATTCTTATGGAGGATGTCACCATGCCAGCTAATCTTGTTCCACTGGATATCGTCGATTTCGATGTCATTCTGGGCATGGATTGGTTACATTACAATCGTGCCAAATTAGATTGTTATCAGAAGGTTGTTACTTTTCATCGACCAGGTTTGCCTGTAGTCACTTTTGTCGGTGAGCGTAGTAGGTTGAGACATGGAGTTATATCTGCCGTGAGAGTGAAGCGACTGCTGAGGAAAGGTTGTCATGGCTACTTAGCTCATGTGGTGCTGAATGAGGATACTTCTACTCGTGTAGAGGATGTTCGAGTAGTCAGACACTTTCCTTATGTGTTCCCTGATGATTTACCTGGACTACCACCGGATCATAAAGTGGAGTTCACTATTGATTTAATTCCAAGTACAGACTTTATTTCTTTAACCCCTTATCGAATGGTTCATGCTGAGTTGAGATAATTGAAAACCAGTTGCAATAACTTGTTGATAAGGGTTTTATCTAGCCGATTACTTCTCCATTGGGAGGTCCAGTCTTATTTGTACAAAAGAAAGATAGAACCTTGAGGCTATGTATTGATTATCGACAATTGAATCGGGTGATGATTAAAAATCGTTATCCGTTACCTCATATAGATGACATTTTTTACCAGCTTCGAGGTACCTGTGTTTTCTCAAAGATTGATCTGAGATATGGTTATTATTAGCTGAAGATCAGAAGTGAGGATGTTCTGAAGACAGCATTTCAGACTCGATATGGTCATTACGAGTTTCTCGTGATGCCATTCGGGTTTACGAATGCTCAAGTAGCCTTTATGGACTTAATGAATCTGGTATTTTGACCATACCTCGACAGGTTCGTCATTGTCTTTATCGATGATATTTTGGTATATTCTAAGACTAAGGCGGAATATGCTAAACATCTAAGCTTGGTACTGAAGAAGTTAAGGGAAAATCAGTTGTATGTTAAATTTAGTAAATGCCAATTCTGGCTGGATCAAGTGTCGTTCTTAGAACATGTGATATCAGCCCAGGGTATTCTTCAGTGTTTTAAAAATCGGCCAAGGCGGCGCCTAGGCGCTAGGCGATGACCGGCCGTCGGGATTAACCTATAGTCGGAAGAAAAATCGGGAAAGGGGTGAGACAGGTGCCGAGGTAGCCTAAGCGATGGTTGGGCGGCCTAGGCGGGCGACTGGATGGCCTAGGCGGTCTGGGTGTTTCAAATCCTTTTTCTGTTTTCGACTGGATGGCCAAGGCGGCTTAGTCGGGAAGAATGCAGAACACTTTCGTGTTCTTCGTTCTGAATTCCAGCGAAGAAGAAAGGAAGAAGAAGAGAGAAAATTGAGTTTCTCTCTCTTCCTTTTCCACCCACGTGACCATTCTCAAGTCTCTCCGTTTAGTTGTTAACATTTTTTTATTTTCTGTCCAATCAAAATGGGACAACTAGCATCCTATTTGACTGAAATGCATTAGGAATATAATAGCTAACATCCTAATAATTAATGTGTACTAAGAATCGTGCCCCACCTCCCTCCCTTTTATGCATCTCGGTTTCCTTCCCTACTATTTTATTTTTAATGTTTTTTAAATTGTTGATTAAATGTTTCTACACCGATACATTTGATACCTTCATTTCTCTTTATATGCACTATAAATTCACTATTTCGTAAAATACTACTGATTTGTAACCATATGAATTTTTATTTCATTCTATTAAATTCACTGAAGTATTGAAGACAATGTTCTAAAAAACGGCCTAGGCGGCGCCTAGGGGTTGGGCAGTGGTGACCCTAGGCGTTTTCTCTTGTCTACATTACTATATTTTCTTATTTTCCTCCTATTTTTCATTTTATGTGGTTTTAAATTGTGAACTTATTGTACAAGTGTCATCCTACAATACTCCTCATTATGGTTATATGGCATATATGCTTAATGTGTTTTTAAATTTTGGACTTGTTGGATACTCTTTTTGCATTTTATCATTCTTTTATTATCTTATCCATGAATTTCATACAAGTATAATTTTTTTGTAAGTGTCAATATGCACTTATTTACAAGATATACAAGAAATTTACCTAAAACCGCCTAGGCACTAGGCGCTAGCCCGCCGTCCGACTAGCGCCTAGCGTTTTTTAGAACCTTGGTATTCTTGTAAACCCTCATAAGGTAACTACAGTGGAGAATTGGGAGCAGCCTCGGACTGTCACGGAAGTACGAAGTTTTCTTGGTCTTGCAGGTTATTATCGACGTTTTGTGAAAGATTTCTCAGCTATAGCTCTGTCGTTGACGAGGTTGACCACGAAATGAGTTAATTTTGAGTGGAGCAATGATTGCGAGCGAAGTTTTCAACAGCTGAAGTATTGTCTTACTCATGCACCTGTTTTGGCACTTCCTGATGATAATGGGAACTTCGAGATCTATATTGATGTTTCTTTAAATGGTTTGGGCTGTGTATTAATGCAGCATGGAAGAGTGATTGCGTATGCTTCGCAACAGTTGAAACCTCACGAGATGAATTATCTTACTCACAATCTCGAGTTGGCAGTCATTGTTTTTGCTTTGAAAATCTGGAGGCATTATTTGTACGGGGAAAAGTGTCGGATCTTCACCGATCATAAAAGCCTCAAATACATTTTTACTCAGAAAGATCTTAATCTTCGGCAACGGAGATGGATAGAGTTGCTTAGTGACTACGACTGCACTATTGAGTACCACCCTGGTCGTGCGAACATAGTGACCAATGCTCTTAGAAAGAAATCGCGTGGTCGACTTAATGCTCTGCATGCATGTCGTATTCCTCTCCTCATAGAATTGAGATCTACTGGAGTTACTTTAGAAGTGAAAGATCGGGAAGAAGCCCTACTTGCCAGTTTTCATGTCAGACCAATTTTGTTGGATCGTGTGCTCGAAGCTCAAGCGAATGACCCGGAATCCCAGGAGTTGATACATGTAATGTCAAGGGGGAAAAAGAAAGACCTTAGGGTTCGAAGACCTGATGGTATGCATATGCAGGGTGATCAGATGTATGTGCCAAACATACCAGAATTAAAGAAATAGATACTTGATGAAGCGCATGTTTCGGCTTATGCGATGCATCTTGGGAGTACCAAGATGTATCACACCATCCGGCCATTCTATTATTGGCCTGGTATGAAAAGAGAAATCGCTAAGTATGTGAGTCGTTGTGCAGTATGTCAGTAGGTCAAGGAAGAAATGAAGAAACCTTTTGGGTTACTACAGCCACTTCCTGTACCTCAATGCAAATGGGAAAATATTACCATGGATTTCATGTACAAGCTACCTCGTACACGAAATGGTTACGATGGTATCTGGGTGATAGTTGATCGGCTTACTAAGTCAGCCCACTTCTTGCTTGTTTGGGAGAACTACTATTTAAGTCGGTTAGCCGAACTTTTCATTTCGGAGATTGTCGAGTATCATGGTGTTCCGGTTAGAATCATTTTTTATCGGGATCCTAGATTCACTTCTAAATTTTGGGTAGCTTTCCAAGAAACTCTTGGTTCAAAATTGCTTTACAGCACGACGTATCACCCTCATATGGATGGATAATCTGAGAAAACTATTCAGACGCTGGAAGATATGCTGAGATCCTCGATTTTGTAGTTCGGAGATGCTTGGCATAAACGTTTAGCTTTGATCGAGTTTGCTTATAATAATAATTATCATTCCAGGATTGGCATGTCACATTTTGAAGCACTTTATGGGAAACCATGTCGTATTCCATTATGTTGGCATGAAGTTGGCGAGAGAGTACTAGTGGGCCTGGGATTGTGGATGAGACTACATAGAACATTCAAGTGATTAAAGCTAACCTGAAGGCGCCCCAAGATTGACAAAAGAGTATCGCCGATAAACATTCTACTGACAGGGTATATAAGGTTGGAGATTGGTGTTCTTGAAGCTATCACCGTGGAAAGGCGTGGTACGGTTAGGAAAGAAGAGGAAGCTAAGTCCTCGTTATATTGGACCGTATCAGATCACTGAGCGAGTTGGTAAAGTTGCATATCGGCTTGACTTACCTCCTGAATTATCAAAGGTGCATGACGTGTTCTACGTGTCTATGTTGCGTAAATATGTCTTTGATCCGTCGCACGTGATTCCTCCTCAGCCACTGGAGATTAACCCAGACCTGACTTACGATGCGCTTCTAGTGACGATTTTGGATTGGAAAGATAAGGTTCTCAGGAACAAAACTGTGCGCATGGTGAAAGTTTTGTGGAGGAACCATTCGATTGAGGAAGCCACTTGGGAAACAGAAGAATGTATGTGAGACCTGTATCCACATCTGTTCTTTGATTATTGATTTGTTGCTGTGTTGAAATTTCGGGGATGAAATTTTCTTGAAGGGGTAGATTGTGACGACTCGTTCAAAATTTCTATATAATTTTCTCCCCGAGTGTGTAAAATGACGATTATGCCCTGGTTGTCTTAATGACGTGGATGTACATATGAAATTTTAAATTAGTATTTCTGCTATCGTAATTAAGTTGTACTCAACGTCACGAATGAGTTGGCCCGAGTTAGACCCGAATTGGAGTTGTAATGAAAAAGTTACGAACAAATAAGTACTTAAATGGTTAGAATTATGTTGTGTTTTTCTTGTGAATGTGAACCCATACCTATCCCTTGTCCACCAATTATATTAGTTCCTAATTCCCTTGGCCTAATCAGAATTATAACTCTCTTTTTCCTCTGCCCAATCAGATTACTCTCTCTCTATTCTTCTCTATTTTTCTTCTCCCTTCTCGCATCCGAGCCACCCAATAGCACACAAACATACCAAAACATCCCAAATCGAACTTGTGATGACCACCATCAAACTCCTTTCGACCTCACGATCACTGTCATACCATTTGTTCTGCGATTTGGTGAGTTTTGACTTGGTGACTTGTGAGCTCCGACTCGATCGAGGTCAACGTGATCGTGGATGAATTACACAGTTTTGAGAATCGAGGAAGCTTATATTCAACTACATAGGGACCCTAAACTAAGTTTAGAATGGAGTTGACGTCGGTTCAAGCGAGTTCATGGAGTTGGAATTTTGGCCGGATCTTTCGAAGGATTTTTAGGTCATTTCCCGTTTGTTTTTGGACTTTTAAGAGGTACGAATGTGTTCTACTCCTTAAGAACTTCAAATCCATATAAATTTCATAGATTTTGGTTGAGAAATGAGTTAGATATTAAAATTTGAAAATTTCCCAGAATCAGACGATATTTTTCCAATTTCCGGCGAACTAGACGGCGGTGGACGACGAAGCTCACTGGAGAAAACAAGGTATATTCCGTTAACTTTAACGAAATATTCTAACGGCGTCAGGTAACGCCGTTACCATTTAACGGAATAATCTGCCTATTTTGACGAAATATTGCTAACGTCCGTTAAGGTTCCGTCAGCGTGTGCCGTGCACGTGCCTACACGTGGCCGCACGTATGGCCATGGGTTGGACAGCACGTGAGGACGCGTTCGACCTCCGGCCGGCAAGTGGTTTTTATGTGCAGGTTCGTGACTTCGAATAGAACATTTTCGTATATTCAAACCTTCCATTTGAGCAAACTATGAGAAGTTATTTCTAGATTTCGTATATGTGCTATCTAATTAACTAAAAATAATTGTTTCGCATATAGGATAGACGTACCCCGAGGACGAGTGTGGAAAAACGAGGCTAGGGGGCTACAATCTTTCGACTTATTAGTGAGTGGGCATTTGTTTTCTATATATATATATATATATATATATATATATGCTTTACGGTTTCCAGAAATGTTTTTAAAGTAAGTTATGCATTGCATGCCATGTCTAAAATGTGTTATGTCTAAAATGTTGCATTAATATGAATTGTGTTTATATTAAATGATGCTACGGAGGCGCAGGTAAGTTAGGTGAGTTAATATGTGATTGAATTGGTTGCATCATATTGGCTTGTATATATTCATTTAGAGCTCATCATTGCTACACCCCGGTGTTAGTGCTCCCGCCCCGGGCTAGGGCACAGTCCTTCACGTGATGTTCACATCTCGCACCGCACGCTTACCTTGGATCCAAGTTTGGTGCCAGCCCTATCGTACATGTCACATTAGGTAACTCCGACTCGTAGGTGACCCGCAATTTACCGCCGGCCTTCACGTGAACATAGTACTTGAGCGTCCATATTTACACCCAGCCCTATCTTATAGGTCACACTAGGTGACCCCGGCTCGTGTGCTAGCATATATTGATGAGCTATAGGTCCAGTCGTACAGGTCGCGTTAGGTGACTCCGACTGGCATGCTAGTTTAGATTGATTTCACACCTAGCTTACATCTATTAGTGCTGAAATGTTATGACATGGCATGTTTCTGTTTCCACTGCACTTGTGCATTAGTTTCCTTACTTACGTAGTATTATTTTCTAGAAACTATACAGGTTTTACGGAGAGGGGTTAGTACATTCAGAAAAGATAAACGTGTTTTCTAAAGCTTTGTTTTTGCCCATTCACCCTTCTGTTTTTCACCCCTCCAGGTCCTAGGCAGCTGTTCTTCTGCGTGGCACACGCGGGTTATCGGGCGGTTATGACATTCCACAAAAAAAAGTACGGATTTTCTCTCTGGTTGTATAATTAGTACTTAGTCAGTTCGACTGCACTCTTAAGTTACCTATGCTCTGAAATGGTTGTAACTTGGATTTGACCATGTACACACACTTACTTATTATCTCTAGTTTAAATAAGTTTAGTTTTGGTTTTTATTTGATCACATTTTCTTTAATTATTCACTTCTGTTGTGCACTTGGCTAAGTCACCCTCACGTGACAGCCAACATGTCTCGACTCCGGTCGGGGTGTGTCATTTTGAAGGTTAGGTTTTCTTAATATAAATATCCTTATTGGAACCTCCAACACTGAACGTATATCTAACATGCAACTTGTCTGGACATTCAGATCAAATATGAACATGAAAGACTCATTAAGTTTTATGAAAACCCATGCAACCCTTAATACATGGTGTTCATCCGAAGTGAAATTACAATTATTAACCACAAGAAGTCATCGCCAATTTCAGGGAACTTTCCGACCAAAATTGCATCAAATTATTTTTCTAAATATCTTAATGGTCGCGAAGCACAAAGACACTTGGATAGTTTAAAATGGTGATTAATAATTCAAAATATGCATGCATAATATCTTAAGTAAACTATAAAAAAACTACATATTCTTGATAAGCCTTGTGGCCTCGCCCTAACAAAAGAAACTAATTACGAACAATCATAAAATAAAATATTATTAAAAACATAGAAAGAAAATACCTTGAAAATAAACTTCAAAAGCTCTCTAAAGTAGTGCGCGTGTTCTCCTCCTTTTTTTCCTCTAATGGCTAAATAGCCTTATTTATACTATTACAAAAGAAAACCCTACCTAGAAATATCTTAATATAAAACTAGGAAACATAGTAAAATAATAAAACAGAAAATAAAATGTTTCCTATTTGAAATGAAATTCGGACTTGTAAAAAAAAAATTAGACTTTTGACTGACCAAATCAACTTTGATTTGGTCCCAAAATGTCTCTTTTGAAAGCTTAAGCCGTCCTCAACAAATTCTCTGAAGGAATCTTCCTCAAAATATGCCATCTTGACCTCTATAATACCCAAAACGTCAATCTAGAAAGCTACGCGTTGGGCCTTTATTTCATTGCCACGGTCAAACGATTTAGTAGAAAAATCTAAAACTATAACATACAATCATCTTGAAAGACTCACGAACATCCTCCAGTTGGAATCACTCCAAAATTCGTCTGTTTGGTTACTTATGCTCAAGAAGAAATCGAAAATCCTACATTAAGAATATAAATTAAAGTATCAAAAATGTTCCAAAATAAACTAAGATTAGGGTAATATATATAATATAATATTGACTCATCCGTCATCTTTGCAAAAAAAACAAAAATCAATAAAGTATGAGACCATAGTCATCAAACTATATAAAAAAAAGGATTAATCTCAGTTTACTACTCTAAAGTTTTTTGGTTTTCAACATTTGGTACATGAAGTTTTTTTGGTCCCACTGTAGTACCTAAAGTTATAATTCTGGGACACGTTCATATATCTATTAAGTTTTCCGTTAGAACTTCTGTTAACTGATGATGTGGCACCCATGTGGACAATAATTGGGCGCTACATGTCAATATGGGCCTACTTTAATATTAAAAAAAAAAATTACAAAAAAAAAAAAAAAAAAAACCACCCGTCTTCTACCTCCCCCCAACCCCATCCCTCCCTTTTTTCCTGTACAACCCGCACCCTCCCTTCTCTCCTCTGCAACCCCCGCCCATCCACCCTCCATTCTCTCCTATGCAACCCGCTCCACTCTTCCTCATCTCCTCTGCAACCCACACTCACCTCTCCTACCTCACCTCACTCCGCTCCCCCCCTTCTTTCCTCTGCTCCCACCCAACGTTCTATATATTTGAGGAACACAAATTCAAAATTTGATCCTGAGCAACTACGGTTTGCGAGCCACTCGAGGAAAGAGAAAAACTGAAGTAAGGGAGCCACCACGTGCCTTTGTCGGAGTCCAGTGGGGTGGCGGCAGGGGCTAGGAATGCTCAAGAATCTGTTAGTATTTGGAAATTTATCCAAGTTAGGGATTTGGGTCAACTGGGTTTTTGATAAATTTAAGAAATCGGATGGGTTTCTTGTTGAATTCTTTTGGGTGAGATTTTGTTGCGTTGGGTGTGCAGGGAGGGTGGGTACAGGTTGCAGAGGAGAGAAGGGAGGGTGGTGCAGGTTGCAGAAGAGAGAAGGGAAGGAAGAGGTACGGGTTGTGATAGAGAGAAGGGAAGGAGAGGGTGCGGGGGGATGAGATAGGAAACGGATGGGTGTTTTTTTTTTTTTTTTTTTTTTTTTTTGTATTTTTAAAATTTTGAATTTTGAATTTTTTAATATTCAAGTGGGCCCATATTGATATGTGGTACTCAGTTATTGTCCACGTGAATGCCACGTCATCAGTTAATAGAAGTTCTAACGGAAAACTTAACAAATGTATGAAAGTGTCCTAGAATTAAAACTTTAGGTATCAGACTGGGACGAAAAAAACTTCATGTACCAAATGTTGAAAACCAAGAAAATTCAGGATAGTAAACTGAGATTGACTCTAAAAAGAATTGGACGGATTTGGTAAAAACATTATGAACCGTCTATCTATTTTGTTATCATTGATTGACTAAACGACCTTAATTTTAATTGATTTTTTGTAGAGAAGATTTTTACAAAGTGATTTATGATATAAACGGTTTCGATTGTAAATACGAAGTTCTACCAATCGAATACAAAGTAAATTGAGGAAGAAACAGTTTTTCTGCTCTAATCTTTATGGCCTAAATTTTTTAGCCCGAGATTATTAATGAATTAATTTAGGCTAATTTTTTCTTTTAAAGTAATTTAAAAAAAATTATGTACACTATCATAATTTAATTTTATGAACATTTTAACCTAAAAATATTTAAATTCCGATAAATATTGAAAAATCACTAAATTTGGGTGAATTTTGAGTTAAATAATTTTTTTAATTATTTTAGTCTTTGGATTTAAATTTGGGTCGTTAAATCTTTTTTTTTTTACTGTTAGATTTGATTATATTCGATCTCAACCGTTAGATTTAATAAATCCTGGGAGACATGCCCATATGGGTGAGGTTCCGCTGGTGGTGCCCACACCATATTCTGGGCTAAATCCTGGAAGGAATTTGGCTTTTGTTTGGTTTTTAGCTTTTAGCACACACACTTAGCATGAGTTGGGTTGAGTTTGGGGGAAGAATAAAACCTAAAAATAGCATTTAACCCAGGGTTAGGTTTGGTCTTAGAGTGGTCTTGAAGGTGGCATCTTTCTCGTGTGTAAGACGGGCAATCTCGTGTATTTGGGTGTTTACCGTCCACATGTAATATTCTCATTGGGTGATATTTTTAGTTACCAAACTTGCCTATATCTATGACACGATAAGATACGAATGTTCAATTATATGATTTTTGTTGTTGTTCATTTATTTATGAATTGTAAAAATAAATATTAGTTGATTGTGTATATTAAAATGTAACATAATTGTATAGTACATTAAATTGACTCAAATTACCGTACCATTCAAGTTCATCCCTGTCGTACCGTGTAATGAAGAAAGTACTGAACTGTGTCATCGTATACCAAGTCAGTCTCCAATCCGGCAGTAACATTAGTGTTGTGGCATCCTAGATTTACAAAATTACCAATCAATTCCACGATCTCGAGGATAGAAGTGGAGGCAGATTGTCTGCCCTTCTAATACCATATCATTCTCATTCCCTCTTATTTTGTGCAGTCACGGTTAAGCAACATCAACATTTTATATTGATTTTTTTTATAGAGATAATAAGATAAAAAATAATAAAAATATAAAATGTTGACGTGGCTTAACCGTGACTGCACAAATAGAAATGGATGGAAAATGTACGGTAAAAGGAGGGCAGACAATCTGCCTCTGATAGAGGCAGCTAGAGTGCTCTCACCAGCATGACCTGGGTTAAATAGTTCTGTCCCATCTCTTAAAAACCTGTTGAGGTAAAAAATGAAAATAAAATGTTAAAATTGGATTTTGGGAATGCCAAAAATATCATTTAATCTTAAACAATGAGAATTACTGAAAAAAAAAATCATTTTTATCCGACAAAAAAATCATTTTTAAAGGATTGAATAACCAAAAAAAATCATGTATTTTATTTTTTGACAAATGATATTACACTAAATTCATCTAAATTATAGAGAGGAGATTCAAATTCGGGTGTAGAAGGTAAAACACAGCTTCAACCAACTTAACTAAACTCAGATCCATAAAGCTGATAAGAGAATAAGTAAAAAGCTTCATATGTTTATGTACATTGGCTGCCTAGCATGCACCAGATAGTGATGATGCTTCTCCAAAGTATCTTGCATCAACTTCAAACGAAAACCAACCGACAATATAGAAAGACATTCAAGTTTTAACATCTGCTTATGAGTGTACAATTTTACTTTTTACCATCTATTTTAGAACTGAAGGCTGAAGCTCACTGAAAAAAAACAGGAAGGAGGATATGGAAATCTCTACTGCTAAAAGGAACTAGGTGTGGTAGAGCCGCTAACCAATTTATCAGCTCCATTCGAGTCCGGTGAAAGCGGGGGTGGCATATTCCTCAAAAGTCCAACCTCGTCTGATCGGATATCCAGCACCACTGCTTCCCCGTTTTCTGAACCAAGATCTTCGTTTTGGACTGCTTTCAAACCCTCCAACACTTCGTCCATGGTTGGTCGCATATCCCTCTCCTGTTGCAAACACCGGAACGCCAATTCTGCCACAGCTGTTGTCATTTGCCTAACAGAGTACTTTGTTTCATACCCGAGATGAGGATCCACCAGCTCATTCACTAAATGGTTTTGGATTTTGTTGACGGCCAGGTTGGCCAAATTTATGTCATGCCGGTGCCTATTGGTGTCCACGGCTTGTAATGACGATAAAAGCTCGATCAAGACCACCCCAAAGCTGTATACGTCACTCTTGTCTGTCAGTTGATAGCACTGGTAATACTCAGGATCAACATAGCCGGGAGTCCCTTGCGGAGCGGTTGACACATGGGTGACATCGTTGGGGAACAATCTCGACAGACCGAAATCAGCCACTTTCACGCAAAAGTCGTTGTCTATGAGAATATTGTTGGTCTTGACATCACGGTGTATTACATCATTGCGATGGAGGAAAGCCAGTGCATCAGCTGTCTCTATGGCGATGCTCAATCGAACAGGCCAACTAAGACAGCCGGATTCCACTCGTTTCCCATGGAGATGGTCAGCCACTGTTCCATTAGGAATATACTCATAAACAAGGAGGAGTTCTCGGCTGCGTCTTGAGGTGCATCCATACAGCTTCACAAGGTTTCGGTGTTCAAGACGAGTTAAGATCTCGACCTCATTCATAAACTGCTCCACACGTCTGAAATTGTTTTCATAAAGGCGCTTCACAGCAACTACGCGGCCATCATGTAGCTTTCCTGGACAAACAATTACAAGAACATTTAACCAAACAAAACCAAGATTATCTGTTTGTGAGCTAAATTGCTTGCAAAGATGGAGAAGAAAGTATTTTTCGAACCATAGTAAACAGTGCCAAAGCCTCCATCTCCAAGCTCTTTAGCGGGGTTGAAATTTTCAGTGGCTTCCTCTAATTCATTATAGCTGAAGACCTGAACTCCAAAGTAAGTACTCCCCTTATTATCGTAGTCAGACTTGGAGGTAAAAGAGGGATAAGACGGGATGCTCTGAAATTGCGAGAGATTAGTCGAGGGAGTAGCAACACCATTGCTAGTAAGGGGTGTAGGAAGCTCTTTGCTTTGAGTCTGTGCAGCAAGTTTCTTCTTCTTGCGTTGGATGAAATAATATACATAGAACCCTACGAAAACACCGAAAAGAATTGCACCTCCTACAGCAAGACCTGAAGATGAAACAAAGTATTGTTTAGATTTTCATCTCCGTCCCATGATGCCATTGGAAACATTACAATAAGTTGTTAATGAAGTGATACATTACCTATTTTGACTTCCGGCTTACTTCCTGAAATAGCCAAACAGATTCAACATGTTAATAGAAAGAACATCATCTCATCCAAACTTGAATTGGAAGTTAGGAACACATGAAGAAATTAAACAAACTGTAGATACAACTTGTGTCAATATTTGACTTCTAAAAAAGAAAAGACAAGAAATTGAACCCAAGAACGATACCAAAAACACTCAAAAGGGCGATCCCAAGGCTCCCTATTTCACGAGGTCGGGGGAAGGTACCAAAACACACACTAAATTTTCAAGTTTAGGCACTCCAAGCACTACCTAAAACTTGCCCAAAACTACTAGAAGTAAACTCTACAATACCCAGGAAAAGAAATACCTGCTGGGTCACAGACTCGATTGCCGCAAATGCAAACGGGTCGGTTCTCATCCGAGTCAAACCCGCAAAGCCCATTGACATTGAGACACTTAGAGCACTGCTTCTTGTACGGGTTGGTATAATTGACATTGAAGCCGGTCATGATCGCCTCCCCAAACAGAGACCGGTTGGCGACCAGCACCGCCGCCGTGGTTTTGAGAATCGGCACCGTAATCCCGACGGAGCACTTGAACCCGCTCATGATGGGATCGAGCGGCACCGGCCCGATCACGTAATAAGCGTCGTCGGAAGTCAAGTTAAGGTCGCAGAAAAACCAATTCTTAGGTTTAGGAGTGATTAAGGTGGAATTACAGCCGTAGAAAATGGTGACGTCCATGTCGTCGTCCTCGTCGTAGGTGAAGAACTCGGACTCGAGAGTCGAGTTCGCGAGTTTGTCGGTGCAGGTCGAGTTCCAGAGGTCGGAGCGGGCGAGGGTGAGGTTCTGGTGAACCGTGTCGAGTTTGAGAATCCGGTAGCTCAGCGACGCGATGGTCAACTCGGGCGAGTCGTCGACGCAGCTGAGGTGCAACTCCGGCGGGCCGCAGTAGGAGGGGCGGACCCCGCCCGTGAAGGGGTAGGTGAGGTTCCGGAAGGGCCCGCAGTCGAAAGTTTGGGTGCAGTTGGAGAGGTCGGCATCGGCGGGGAATGACGTCGTAACGTCGACGGAACAGAAGAAAAAGAAAAGGAAGAGGAGGAAGAGGAGTGGGAGCATTGAGGGAAGGGGGAATGAAGCGGGGCGGACGAGGCGGGAAGTGATGAAATTTAATAAGAATGGAGGTTTTGTGATGACGTGGTGGGCTGTGGTTTGTTGACTTGGGACTGTTGGACTTTTATGTGGGGGTAGCGGATTGCACGCCGCTTTTGAATAGTTTTCGCTTTTGTATGGATTTCCTTGTTTTAGTTAATGTTGGTATTAATACAATTAAGTGGTATTATTCTTCATTTATATATGACATGTATTATGTTTGACTCTCGTCAAAAGTCCAGTTGAACCACATTATTATAGCAAGCTCATTAAAAGGTTTAGCCAACTGCCTACTATTTTAATGTAAATATTATCGTTTGTTAAAAAAAAATGTTAAAGTTCACTCGGTATGGAATTATATTTGTTCAATAATTGATGGGCATTTTGGTAATTGAAAAACAATTTTACTGTTATTTGGTTCTTTGAATTCTATAATTCTTGTTATGTATTTGTGAATTAGTATGACTCTTGGTTAACTATTAAAAGGTTTGAGTCAAGCAATGTGGATGAAACCCAAGTGGATTAAGAGAATGTCATACAATCTTTAAACTTGATTTATTAGGTAGAAGACTTCTACAACCTACGTATCCGCGATGAGATTTTCATACTTATTTTAATCGTGTGTTGTTTGTTTTTAGCAAGTGGTAGATTGTTCTAGTAGTTAGGATTTTTATATTCAACTTACTGCATTTTGTGTTGAAATTATTATTTTTTTTCTTTAGTATAGATTAGTGTAAAATATCACTTATACTAAAAATTTTTTTTTTTTTTCCATCCTATCTCAATTTACTACCTTAAAGTTTTTTGATTTTCAACATTTCATACATCAAGTTTTTTTCGTCTCAGAATTATAGCTTAAGGTACTAGATTGGGACGAAAAAAACTTAATGTATAAAATGTTGGAAACTAAAAAATTTCAAGACGGTAAACTAAGTTAATCCTAATTAAATGAAAAAATAATACTTAAACAAAAGAGTATATCACTATATCTAAGTAAAAAAAGGTGTGCTGAACAGTTTTTCCTAAAAGTGAACGAGTGCGCACATGAAGCCATGTTTGATTGACCAAGTATAGGTATTATTAAAGCATATTAGATCAAGAATTTGACTAAATGGACCTACGTTGTAATAGTTTAATGAATTAAACATGTGTGATGATGATGCATGTGCTTTCTTCAACAAACATCAAAACATCGAAGAACTTTTCCCTGAACTGTACCTAGCCAAGAAATTTGACCCAAAATAATAAAAAAAAAAAAGGTTGTACCTAAGAAATTTTTGCCAGAAGTGTTTGCAACTGAATTACACACAAAAGATCTTCAAATGCAAAGCAAGCTAATGTTCTTAAATTTTAATTTCAACGTTAGAATTTGTTTAGACTTCTTTTTTTTTTTTTGGTCGATTTATTTAGACATCTAGTACGATGAACTTGGCAGCTTTCCAAAATAATTTTTAGATGATGAGAAAAGAGAATTAACTGTGCGAATTATGTTGTTTGTATTAGGAGCAATTGCCAAATATCATCCTACTTTAAATCTAGAGAAATGCAAAAGAAATTCTCTCAAAAGTGAGACTTTTTATGGATTTTCTACGACCTCCTAGTTTAATGTAAATTCTCAAGCTAACATTAATAAAATATTCTGACAAAAACATGAGGTGGTAGAGAGTTCATGAAAAGTCTTACTTTTGAAAAAATCTCCTTAATATTTCTCATAAATCTATCCCCGACACATACCACACTAATAAAAAAAAATGGGTTTTTGAACTTTAATTGTGACAGCCCGTCCCAAAATATGTTTCTCGATGGTGTGAAAGGACGATTTTGCCCTTGAGCGTTTAGTGGTGGTGTGTGTAAACGGGCTAAGAGAAGTGATCCAATGATGTTAATTCCAAAAATTTTTGGGGCCCAATTGGAACTTGAGGATTTTTGGTGGTGCCCAATCCGGATTCCACACATACACTCACACCTTCTCTCTCTCACACTCCCATTGACCTTTCTCTCTCCTCCTTCTCGGTTTTTCATCCATTTCCATACCATACGTACGGACAACCATCACGCAACCCTTTCAAGCACGGATCGAGGCTGTGAAGGTGATCTTTGTGTCCCTTGTAAGCTCAGGATCACGATTGTACCTTTGGTTGGATGTGAGAACTTCAAAAAACCCGAGAACCAGAAACCCAGTTTTGAGGTACTGTTTATGCACACGTGATTGTGAGGTTTTTGGAGATTCTAAGCTTATAGGAAGCTTTAGATCGTCCTCACGAAGCTCGGAGAAGAAGAACGAGGTGTTTTGGACGTCGGGAAGTTGAGATCGAAGAGTTTGAATTTTGGCCGAAATTATCGAGGCTTCTCCGGCAAGATCCCGTGATTTATGGAGCTTGAAAGTGGTAAGAATTGGTTCTACTCTTCATAAGCTTCATTTTGGTTCAAGTTTCATGAGATTTGGTTGAGAAATGAAGAAGATATGAAAATATGAAATTTTTTCCAGAAACCGGCGAAAATTCGAAGTTCAGACAGCGACGAACGGTGGCGATCGACGAGGTCCATCGGAAAAGAAGGGAGAATATTCCGTCAAAGTTGAAAGAATATTCCTAACGGCGTCAGGTAACGCCGTTAACTTCTGTTAGTATATAACGAAATATTCCGTGGAATATTCCTAACGGCGGTTAGGGATTCCGTCAGGGTTGGCCGGGCGTGGGGGCGCGTCTGGCCGTGCCTTGGCAGGCGTGTGAGGGGTCGGAAAATTATTCTAAAAATATGAGGATGTTTCTAAGGACGAGTAGATCTCAGTGGTATATTCATATACCCAAATTGAGCAATATATGATAAGTTATTACCAAGTTTCGTTTATGTGCTCTTAAGTGACGTTTATATAGTTGTTTCGTATATAGGTGAAACCTATTCTGAGGACGAGCGTAATCATTCGAGGCTCGGGGGCTATGACCCTTTGACATATCTATGTGTGGGCTTTTGTTTTCAATATATACATATATACATGATGTTTTTCCCAGAAAACATATTTAAATGAAATATGATTGAAATGCCATGTCATACATGCACGATAATTGAGTATATGCACTAACATAAATATGCATATTGTCGCATGTTGCTGCGGAGGCCCAGGTAAGCTACATGTGAGTATATTATGCTGGTAGTGGTTATGAGATAGATGACGATGTTGAGATATATTGAGCTCATCAACATGCACCCCGGTGTTGGTGCTCCCGCCCAGAGTAGGGCACAGTCCTTCACGTGATGTTCACCTCCCGCACCATACGCTCACCTTGGATCCAAGTTAGGTGCACAGTCCTGTCGTATAAACCACTTTAAGTGGGTTCGACTTGTAGGTAACCCGCGATTAGCGCACAGTCTTCACGTGATCGTAGCACTAGAGCGTATTTATTTACACCCAGTCCTGTTGGACAGACCACGTGAGGTGGTTTTGACTCGTGTGTAGGTATATACATGTTGAGATATATGATTGAGATTGAGATTGAGCCGTACAGGTCACAAGAGGTGACTCCGGCTATATGATGAGCTCCAGATTCCGCCGTACAGGTCACGTCAGGTGACTACGGCCGACAGATGATTTATGTTGAATTATATTACCTGGCTTACTTATGTGATATTGTGATAATAGACATGTCTTAAGTACTGGACATGGCATTTGCATGGCATTTTTATATGCGAATTTCGATATTTTTTAGCATGATTTTGAGATATATACGTATGTATTCTATTTTCTGGGAAACCATACTTGTTTTACAGCGAGGGGTTAGAATATTTGAGAAATGAAATGATTTTGAAAAGCTTTGTTTTTGCCCACTCACGCTTTCTGTTTTTCGCCCCTCCATGTATTAAGTAGGAATTGTTCGTTGGTGGCTTACGATGGCTTGACGAAGGTTCTGACAGTTCACCTTCCATGTAGGATCATCTTTGGATGTTGTATTATTAATAATTATTCTGCTAAACTGCAACTAGGTTACTTATGCTCTGAATGGTGAATTCACGGTTATTCGCACTAGCACATTATCTTAGTTAGTATTGCTAGTGATTTGGTCTTTAATTATCCGTATTTCTCTTTATCCTTCCGCTTCCGCAATGCGCACATGGCTACGTCACTCTCACGTGATGGCCAGAACGCTTCGATTTCGGTCGGGGTGTGTCACTAATCCTTCAAGAAGATTAAAATTTAATAAAAACCTGGTGTTAGATTGAATATTGATTTTAGTCCCTAATGTGTACTTAATTCAAATTCATATTATATTTTTGTTTTTATATTTAATAGATAACTTATTTAATGTTATTACATTAAATTTTTAAATTTATTATTATACACATTTTAATTCATTAATTTTATTTAACTTTCTCTAATTAGTGTACCTAAACGTTCGTATCATAATATATTTTAGTAAATTAGTGTACCGAAATGCCCGTACCTAAATATATTGTAGTGAATTGGTGACACATAAGAAAATATGTTAAAAACATAAGTGTACCGAAAATTTCGTACCTAACTATATGATACTAAACTAGTGTACCAAAATGTCGGTACCTAAATATATTATACTAAACTAGTGTACCGAAATGTCCGTACCTAAGCATATTATACTAACCCAATGTGCTTAAATGTTCGTACCTAAATATATTGTAATGAATTAGTGACATATAAGAAAATATGCAAAAACATAAGTGTACCGAAAAATCTCTACGAAAATATTTTCTTATATAAGATGCTTACCATAATGAGAATTAAAATTTATAATATTTTCATAAAATTTAAATTCACTAAATTATAAATAAATAAATAAAGACATTGAATGCATATGCTGGCATTAAATAGAGTCTAGGGATTAAAATCAATTTTTAATCTTGTATAAGACATTTTTCTAAACTTCATCTTATTTAGAGATTAAAATCTAGTTTTCTAATAAAAAAATGCACTAATATACCCTATCAAACCCCAAAAATAATAAAACACGAAAAAAAAACAAATACAAGAAAATTATCCATAATAGTATAATGCATTCTCTTGATTAATGGATGCAAACTATATCACATAATCACAATTCTTGTGTTAATATTGCTAAGAAACTAACAAGTTATCAAATACAAAATAGTTTTTTAATAGCAATATATCTCAACATTCAACCAAGGTTATTTGCATTGACCTAAAAATGCACCTACATATGACACACATGTGATATGAGTGAGCTGGTTTTGTTTTGGCATGGAAAATGGCCACCCTAATCGGAGATTGGAATCTAGAAGCATAATTTGGAAATGCTTTTATTAAGAAATCAGAAAAAATAGGGCACCCACCCAACTTGAAGTTTCCCATCGAATGCCACATGGCTTTTTGTCATGGACATGGTAATGTGAAAGAAAATGGATGGGATTGTGAGAGCCCACAATAAGAGTGAGAAAGTTATTTGGTAGTGAGCATGGTTATAGCCCTAGTTTAAGAACATAGAATGAGGACAACCACTTAGCACTATAGGCTAGTTGTATTCCTCTTCATTTATAAGTAAGAGGTTTTAAGTTCGATTTTTGCCAAAGGCGAATTTGAACCACATTATTGCTAATATATTGTGAGGCTAAGCCCACCCTCTCCCTCTTAGTGTTGATAATATCGTTTGTTACAAACAAACAAACAAACAAACAAACAAAATAAACAAAAAAACAAAAAAAAAACCAAAGAATGGGAGCAAACTTAGAAGAATGCACAAGGAGAAAATGGTGTGCGGAAATTCCTTTCTTTCTCGAAAATAAGATAAAATTTTAAAAAGCGAATAATTAAATTAGTAGTTTTAAGAACAGAGAATATGAGAAAATTTAGCATAGCAAAGTTAGATCACTAGTTTAGAAAAAGGTGAAAGTTAAGAAGAGCGCATAGTTAGATGACTAATTTAAAAACAGAGAATTGGCGCAAGAGCACAGAATGTGTGTTGCATGCTCTTAGAGTTCGTTTCTTCTCTCTCCATCCAATTAATTCTTAGATTACTTCCACATTCCACCATCCTTCCTCCGCCCTCTTTCATCTATCGTTTCTCTCATGCATTTTCCTTTGACTCTAACAAAAAACAAATGAATACGTGCTAAAGCCTAAAACAAATGGATATAAAACCACCCTAAATTGGTAATTTAAATTTTCTTAGCTATCTAAGAAAATCCTGCACGACAATTTATGCACTCTATCAAATTCTAATTTCATACCCGTGCACTCTATTAACTTGTTAGAGTAGAATATGTACTTATTCTAACAAATGTAGATGTTCTCTAATTTGAGGCAGCGCATTGGTTGCTGAGGAAGCATTGCCATGGTACAAGTACTAAAATTGGAGGACAGAAACTAAAAAAGGGCGTCAATCTAACCCTTCAAACACCAGCATATTGTCTAAGACCCAGATTGTTGAGTACATCAATCCTAGTTGGGAATCTAAAGTTTATTCCGCATATTGCTAATTGGTTTTGGTTTAGACCGATAGTCTAATTCTATCATAAACATAGTGGAAAGATGTTTAGGCGCATACCTTCACAGTTTGAGGGAGTGTGTCCATCCTTACAGAAGCAGGTGAATTCAGCTGAAGATATATTGTACCCGCACTGACCCCCAGACCCTCGACATTGGTCACACAAGGTATTCCTTGCATCCCACTTCAAACCAAACCCGGAGTCAAGTGCAGCAACCAGATTATCCTTGGACGAATTCAACACCAGATTTGCAGCTGCGGATTGAGAAATGCTGGCAGTGACAGTAGTTTTGCAGTTACCACTAATATTCGGCAACCCTAAATTTGTGACAAAGTAATTAATGGAAGTGGCAGTACTGTTTATGCTGCAACTGAACTGACTTGTGGGCTGAATTGGAAGAGGAATATTAAGCGGGGGACAGTCGTAGAACAGCAGCACTTCTTGAACATCCGAAGTATTTTTGACACGGCTTGATTTTACGGTTGTATTGGCAAGTGACACCGGACAAACGTTGTTCCAAAAGTCCGTTCTAGCAACCCGTAGAGTACTTGTAGATTGATTTATATCGAGGACTCGATAATCTTGGCCGTCAAATGAGATCACGGGAGCATCTCCGCTGCAGTTGAGCTTGAAATCGGGGTAGCCACAATAATCTGGCCGGCTTGATCCCCAAAAAGGGTAATGAACATCCCGAAAATTTACGCATTGGAACGATGCGCTACAGTTGAGGTATCGATGGTCATCCGCAGCCGAAGATTTTCGGACATGAATAAGGCATATGGTAGTTGTAATCACAAGGAGTAAAGAGATGTTCTGGAAGGGATAGAGGTGTATTTCCATGGAGAGAGAGAGAGAGAGAGAGAGAGAGAGCTATTCAAAGTCGTTGAAAAAAAGGAGAAGATGAATGTGGAATCATCATCATCTGCAAAGGACGACTGAGAAGACAAAATAGGTGGGGGGCCGTGCCAGAAGTCAGTAAACGTTAGGTTAAATCTTTGCTTATGTTTTTTGTTTTTTAGTATTAAAAAATAGAAGGTTCTATTTGGAACGTTAATTTAATTAGGAGGACTTATAGTTAATGTAAAATTTTGGTGGCCAAGTCTGTGACTAATTTATGGTCAACTTTTGCGTAGTGGTCTTGTCAGGAAATAGGTATTGGTTGTCGAACAGATCAGCCGCCTTAATAGAAAAATTGGCTTAATTTTGGATTTTTGTATACCTAATCCCTCTGCACTTAGTTTACAATCATCAAAGTCAACAAAGGGCGACTCACCCTTCCGGGGTAATTGTATAGTTGTATGGTAGGTTAGTTGTATTTTTCGATGGAACTAAAGCGTTTTACTTGTGTATACAAACTTTTATTTGACCACTTGTAGGATGTAAAACTGGAATTTAGAAGAAAAAATTTGGGGTGTGGGAAGAGCAACAAAATGGGTTCACTAGAATGGCGCCAACAGGGGATGAAAATGACCAAAACATCAACACTCTTGAGGGTTTTGGGGTTGGCTCAAGCAACATTTACGAGGAATATAAGGAGTTGTTTGGTATTCAATTCGAAAAATAACTCATAGTTTTTGAAAATGATTAAGGTAATTACATTATTTAGTAATAATTGGTTTCCAAAACCAATAGAATTGAATCCAACATGGATACCAAAGAAATCCATCGACTGTTTGCTGTTTTTGCAAACAATTGGCTCTAACTGTACTAGGTTCCTTCCCTCTGCTTGCATTCCAGTTTCGACCTGGGTTTTCTAACACACAAGCCTAATTAAACACGGTTTACGACTAATCATCTAAAACTAAGACTTCGATAGCTAGCTAGGAGTCCCAAATGTGTAATTTACAAGAGAGTGACAAGGGACAGACGTACCTCCGCTTCCGCCTCCGCCTCCGCCTCCGCCTCCGGGTTGAGTTGAATTAATAGTTCCATTACATATGGTTGCATTGGCCTGATCTCGGCAAAAGCAGCTGAATCCAGAATTAGTAGTAGTGTTAAGCCCACACTGTCCTCCTGATTCCTCACATTTGTTGCATTGATTGCTGTCAATCTCCAATTCCAATGTGAAGCCGCCGTTTACTGCATCACTGACTGTTGTTTGACTGACCTCTAAAGCCTGAGCAGCTGCTGTATAAACCGGAACAATAACCTCATGTGTACAGCCCGTAGTAGTAGAAGATGGCTGACTAACTGTCGGACGTGTAAAATAGAAAACAGGGCTCAGTGTATTGCTTATGTTGCAGAACTGCGTACCAGGAAGCCCTCCGTTGCATTGGTAGTAAAACGTCATGTTTGTATAACCCAAGGCATAATCAAACAGAGAGAAGTTGAGGGTGGTGTTGACGAAAGTCTGAGGACAGATAGTACCCCAGTAATCCTGCCTAGCAACCTTAACAGTCCGAGGAGTAGTAGTCGAATTCATTTCAAGAATTCTAAAGCTCAGACCGTTCATGTTGATCACAGGGACGTTGTTTAGACATTGGACCTCGTACCCTGGCTGACCACAGTAACTAGCTCTGTTTACCCCATAAAAGGGGTAGGAGATGTTTCCGACGCCACCACAATTGATAGCACTGCTGCAGTTAGTGAATTGTCCATCATCCTGGCATAGAATTAACTCGACGTTGATCAAAAGGAAGGAAGCGATCAAAAGAAATGGAAACAACGATTGGAGCAGAAAGGACAGCATGATGGATGTTGGAGGAAAAAGCTCAGCAAAGAAACTGGAGAGTGAAATGAAATGGGGAACTAGTACAAGGAATAAGAGTCTGCTTTCTTGTTTCGTTTTAATATATAAGTCGTTCCAACTTACAAGTTTTGAAATATAGGCCCTCTGACATATTCAATGAAACAGTTGCCTCCCTCTGTTGTTTCTGCCATGTCTTTTTCTCTTCTTTTTTTCATCATTCATATTTGAATCTCTTGCACACCGGCCTATCCGAAGAAGCACGTACTAGTTTAATATTATTTCCATCTAAAATGATTCATTAGATGTCAATTCATTTGTGTTGTCCACACGTTAGGCTTGAAAATTCGCCACACGTGAGGGGGAGTGTTGAGAATAAATCTTACATTGGTGAGAGGAGGGACCTTGCATGTGCTCATAAGAAGTTGGGCTACTCCATATTACCAATTAATTTTACGATGGAACCTCAACTTCTTCAAAAAAAAATAAAAATGTTGTTCCAGAAGCTATGTACCAAAGTCAAGGGATGATGGAGCCAATGGAAAGCAATAAAGACAAGATTCCTCAAATGGTTGGTTTGAGTGGGATAACAACCCCACAGAAAAAGACAGGGCATTGTTCAAAATATTAAATTCATTACTCTGGTACTCTTTGTGTTTTTTTTTTCTTTCTTCCACAAATGGGGAGGATAACAGTGCAGCTAACTTGTTATTTGTAAGTGGCATAGCTGAGCTTCATCAAACTGGCTAAAGGGTTTTGTTAGGAACTTAGAAATTGATATTGGCGTGAGTTGAGACTTCTCTCTCTGCTGACCCAAGCTATGTTTGTAAGAAGTTACGTGCTTTGTTTCAATACTATTGGCTTGACTCAGTTCTGGCTTATATTCTACGCTACTTTACATTAAAGAGAAGAGAGAGGGCTTGAACATAGGACGCTGTGAGTTGAACAAAAGGCCATAACCACTGGAGTAATCAACCACTAATAAAACCCTTATTTGTATTTTTGACTATGTATAATTAGATTTAAAAATTAAAAACGAAATAATTATCAAACGGTTCTTAAAACTCTTGAAAATTTTCAATATTTCCTATAATATATTGACAAAACAATTCACGATTAAGACTTGATCTTTCCAACTTGAACTAGCTTCATTATAATTTGAAAGGGGCAAGCCATCAAACTTGGACAAATTTAAGCATTAAGTTGACCACTAAAGTATATGTGGTCAGGTGACAGCTATTTCATTTGTTTTCAAATATCTTATTAGTTCATGATCACATTGCTAACCATTTCTCTAACACAAATGACTCCTTCCGCGTATGTGTTGGGCTAGTAACAGACTAAATTATTCTTGAAATTGACAAAGGACTGAAGTATTCCTGAAAAATCATGCAGTCTCCTAAAAATTAGTACTTTCAACACTCGGTTGAGGTTACTGAACTCTCCTGGCAACTCCCTAAGGTTCCTACATCAGTTAGCCGTTCAAGCAATTCCTAACCATATTGGCTCCCATTCCCTCGATTTGGCATATGTTTAATGGTGTCACATAATCCATAGACAAAACAAAGTAATGTAGGTGGTTATTGTACTGATGAATGTTTACCTACTTCGAATAGAGGAAGTTCGGAATAGGAAGAGAAGATGAGGTAGGATCATCTACCTTCGCCTGATCAATGTAATTCTTGATTTTCAGGCATTGAATTGCAAACTGTAATGTGGAAGTCACATGTTTTTTGATTCCATATGTGTTGGTAAATACGTACGGAAATCATGAATCAGAATAAGTTCAATACCGATTCTATGCAAGTAATATGTAAGTCGAAAAACGATCGATCACAGTACCAAAAGAGAAAAAGTTGATGCATGGAACCCAAGTGCCTAAAGTTTTTAGCCTAATGGTATTTCCCTTCCCTCTAATGTTAGTGTGAGTTAGGGGTTCAAGTTATTAATTAGAAACAAATTTAGCTTAAAATGCAAAACTAAGCATAGCTAATTGGGTTGTTAGTTCATACCTTTAGCTGGTGGTGGCACTACTGCTGGATTGTCTATGGCCTCTGCTGTGGCGGCGGAACAAGTCCGGGACTCAGAAGCTTGATTTGCGCAATAACAGACAGTTTCATTCAAATTCCAATCATAGCCACAAACACCCTTTGAATTAACACACTCACCGCATTTTTCACTATCCACCTTATACTTCACCTCAAACCCTTCCCTCACTACAGCTTCAAGCGCCGTCGCGTTCTGTATACTCAAGATTCCGAAACCCCTCAAGATTCCGAAACCCGTTGCATCACTAATCCGAACAATCACTTTTGATTTACAGATCGCAGATCCCGGGACATCTGTAAGTATTGCGGCCACATCCTCGTAAGCTTCATCGTCAGGGCAGCTGAAATCTTGAGCTTTTGAGATAGAAGTACAATTATAGAGTAAAGTGACGTCCGAAGACCCGATAACATAGTCAAAAAGTTCGGAATTGAGTTTGGTATCCCCAAACTTCGGCGAACAAACTTTGTCACAGTAGTCATCTCTTACAATTTTGAGTGTCTGGTCACCTTGGTTAATCTTCAGCAATCTGTATTTGACCCCCATAATCTCAATGGCGGTAACATCGTTCGAGCATGTTAGCTTCAGTTCCGGATAGCCGCAACTCTCCGGCCTTCCATCTCCCCAAAAGGGAAATCCCACTTGTGTGATGTCTCCACAGTTAAACGCGTTACTACAATTTGTGTACGAATCGAAGCTTGAGGACAAAGGAAAGTTGATGAAAACAAAGAAGGCGAAATGGGAAGAGAAGAAAAGCCAGGAATTCATAATTTGGGAAAGTGGAAGTGTTTTTTTGGGTTGAAATGAAATGAATTAAGATTGGTAGTTGTGGGTTGCAGTTGGAGTGACACTGTGTAAAAGGAAGGAACTAGAGAGAGAGGAGCTAGTGACGTCAGAAATGCTTATTCAAAGAAAGGGATGGGACAAATTATGAGTACTTGACGTTTTGTTGACTATTTATCTTTCTATTTATTTCTTTTTATTACCTGCAATATTTTAAATTAATTTACAATAAAAGAAAGAAAAATGCTTGAACTCGAAATATTGTACATTAAAAAAAAAAAAAAAAAAAAACCTTAAGTACAAAAGTCAAACCATCACTTGCACCCTTTAGTGTTTATACAAAGATACTGGGAGCTGGAAATTTGGGTTAAGGTACATAATAGGTCACTTATAATTTGATACTGAACTCACTATTCAATAAATTTGAACATAGTATCTTTTATCTACAAGTAAAGAGGAAGGGAAGTGACCCCTTCTCTTCTCTCCCCTCCTCTCATATATTATTTTTTGTCTTATTGTCTTTATAAAAAAATCAATATAAGATGTTGACGTGGCTTAACCGTGACCGTTCAAATAAGACGGGAGGGAAGGGGAGAGAAATTAGGAGGGGAGAGAATCCTCCTCCGTGTTAGAATCTCTCAAGAAAAATACTACTAGACTGTAGTAATAAGGTGAGAATCTAGATTAAGACACAAAATGGAGAAACCACAATTTAGTATTGAACTACCCATCTAATCTAATTTTTAACCTTCAACTTTTACTCAAAGATTTTCAATGTGCCGGAAATACGGAGTCGTACACTACAAGTCATCATATAATTTGAAGAGTTTTTTTTTTTCAAGTATCCCTCTAATTATATAATAATATGTGACGTACTATTTGTGTTCTGAACACACTAAAAAATACTAAAGAAAAATAATACCACAGACTCTAGTGTTAATGCCTGATAAAATTTTGTTGACTTGATCAAAATATTTTATTTAACGCAGATCTAGAATTTTCTTCTCCCCTGGCTCTACGGGTGATTTCTATTGTTTGGGGTTATGTGCTACCAGTCAAGCCAAATTAGTTTACGTATAAGCACTTCCCAGCAAGAAAAGACATACAGATTTTAATAGCCTCAAAAACTAGATCGTGCCCGTTCATCCAACTCTCACCTACCTATCACCTACGGTCTCGAAGGCTCTCTGTAAGGGTTGTCTACTTTTAATTAAGAAGTAGTTGAAAAAGGGCCTAACAACCATAGTTTAGACAACCACAACCATGCTGTTGCACTGACAACCATAGTTTATAGTTCAACCGTCGCTATATTAAAGTCTCGTTTGATATTTAAAATTAAATTGAAATAGATAAACCGCTAAATTAAGGTAAAAATTATGTCCGCCTAAAAACGTAGAAGATCAATTAAGCATAAAGAAAACTTATGAGTTTCAATTTCTCGATAATGTAGGATTACAAGGGATGAATTTTCTTAATAGCTAATCCTCTCTAATTCCTTCCAAATAAAAAGTATAACTATAGTCTCTTTTTTTATTTTTTATTATCCGAGTAGAAATTGCATTCAAAAAATCCATCCACAATGGAAATATATATAGGTCCAGAAGGGTGCCTCAAAAACATCTAGGAAATAGTCTGTCTTCGTTCACAAACATAAAGGGCATTACAGATATACCGCATAAGCAAAGCAGGGTTGGCCAACCTCCACCACTGTCAGGAGCATACATTTAGCGTCCTTCAATCAGTGTCATTGTAGCTTCATTTGTGAGGAAAGTATTTGAAGGCTGTGGTTGAGGATGAGAGACTGTGTTTTGGATAGTGAATAGAGGCTGCTTAGGTTGTGCACCACCAATTACAGTTGTGGAACCATTTAGCATAAAAACTACATCCGGCATGCTCGGCCTATCCATCGCATTGTCCTGTACACAAAGCAGCCCAATATGCACACTCCTGAAGCCGAATATGAATCAGCCGCCAGCATTTCATCTACCAACTCCAATTCCCTGCCTTCCTTCCATAGCTGCCATGCATAGGCTAGTAAGCCTAGCTGTCGATCATAGATATAGAAGGCGGTATTCTTCTTGCTGCTGATAATCTCCAATACCAAGACCCCAAAGCTGTGGACATCAGATTTTTGAGAAAATATTCCACCCATGGCATACTCCGGAGACATATATCCACTGCGCGAAAATGAAACTCATTAGTATATATGTAGCTGACATAAGTGTTTGGTTTCTTCCTTTTAAGAACAATGTTACCAAAAAATACTTATGTAACGTGATCGATGCAACTAATTAGCAGTTTTTTATCCAAACAGGAGGAGTCGGTTAAGATTTCATTATCCAATGCTAACCATTAGAACTTTTGGTTGCGAATGACATGTTCAACAATATATAGAAAGGCATGAATCTTACCGCGTTCCGGCAACTCTCTGAGTATTTTCCAAATTCTGTGTCCCTTCAACTGAACGTGCCAATCCAAAATCTGAAATTTTTGGGTTCATTTTCTCATCCAAAAGAATGTTGCTCACTTTTAGATCTCTATGTATTACCTTCAAATATGAATCGTGATGGAGATAAACAAGCCCTCTGGCAACACCTTGAATAATATTAAAACGTGTACCCCAATCAAGCACTGCTCTTCTCGTTGAATCTGATCATCAAATAATCGATCAATACACCGATTAGAATCTAAAGATAAGAAATTGCAGTAAAGTGCAATTGAAACTAACCGAAAAGAAAAGTATCCAAGCTTTTGTTTGGCATGAACTCATAAATCAGTAACTTCTCATCCTCTTTAACGCAGCAACCCATGATTCTGACCAGATTTTTGTGTTGGAGATTGGAGATCAATAACATTTCATTCTTGAACTCCACTACACCTTGCCCTGAGGTACTGGATAGTCTTTTTACTGCAATTTCCTTCCCTTCTGCTAGCTTACCCTACACAAAGTCGACAAATAAATCATTGCATTCATGTCTGTCTCTCTGTACCTATCATAAAAATAATCATAATTACCCAATAAACTGGACCAAAGCCTCCTTGCCCGAGTTTGTTTTCTATGCTGAAATTGTCCGTAGCAACTAATATGCTATCAAAATCATAGATCAGTAACTCAGACAGATGATGTTTTCCACCTATATATTCTTGAAGGGTGTCCCTTGTTATTTTGATGTGTTCCCTTGTTAATTTGATGTGTCCTGATTTTGCAAATATACACATCAAACACTGAATCAAAGCAAAACAACTTACAAAGTTTTGAGAGATAATCTGCTAATGCATTATATTAATCCAACACCTCAGTCTCTTTCACTTAATTACCTTTTTGCTTAGCTCTCATCCTGCACAAACCGAACACTATGGCACCCAATACACCGTTAAAACAAACAATTGTAAGGCTCAGAATTAACTTTATTGGCTTTCCTTTGCCTGAACAATTTTACAAAACAAAAACAAGCATGAGATATATAGAAAAAGAAAAGTTACTGCTTGATAATTAGAGTTGTCCAAGGCTTCAAGCACTTTTGAACAAAAATAAAGGCGAATATAAACATCTACGCCGTCAGAGGGAAACTCCTGCGTATGAATGAGGTGTTCGGACCAGACCAAACACCGTATTTTATAAACAAGTGCATACGCTTGGTAAGAACAATTATTTAGGCGCACTGTCTTGCAGTCGGCGGATGTGCTGTCAGAATCCAAAGACACAAACTCATGAGAATCTGGTACTTTGAACCCTACCAGCTTCAGAAACCCATCATCGTCATCTTCTTTTACTCTCAATGTGAATGACTTAATTGTGTATCTCTCACAGAACAATTTGGTTTTCCTCACACACCCTCCCATCCAGTTTCCAATGCTCCATTTCCCGTCTGACTTGGGTACAAACCCTTTCAAGCACTTGCAGATTGGTGAATATTTGTGACGGCGTCTATTGGGAAATTCCAAGCAAGAATATCTCAGTTGACGGATCACTTCAACTTTTCCAGGAAGCCATGGCAGTCCTCGTTCCAGAATTAGTACCGTATCCCTGGAGCTGGCTTCGTAGCAGGGTATCATAAAGATGATCAAAGCTCTGCTATAACAATTGATCAGCTCCTATATCATCTTTGAAAACAAAGTTTCCATTGTCCATTGTCCATTGTCCCTGTACAGCACCGTTGCTTTTGGGTCTACCTCTTCTGAAGCTCATTTGTTGTTTAGAATAAAAACAGAACTCATCTTCATATGCCCCCAGCTTTGAATATTATGAAGAGATAATTGGTTACCAAATCGAAAAGCATAACTTGGAGATGATACTAAGAAATCAAAAAAAGAGGGCACCCAATTTGAAGTTTCGTTTCCCATGGAAAGCCACATGGGTTTTGTCATGGTAATATGAAAGAAATTGGATGGAATTGTGAGCGCCCACAACAAGAGTGAGAAAGTTATTTGGTAGTGAGCATGGTTATAGCACTAGTTTAAGAAAACAAAGAAGGGGAGCAAACTTAGAAGAACACACTTGGAGAAAATGGTGTGTGGGAATAAATAACGCACTTGGAGAATGGTGTGCGGTAATTTCTTACTTTTTAGAAAATAAGATATTAAAAGTGCCCATAGATTTTTTTTTTGAACAGTAAATGTGCCCATAGTTAGATTAGTAGTTTAAGAACAGAAAATAGGAGAATATTTAGCATAGCACATAAGGAGAAAAAAAGTGTAAGAAAATCACTTCTCCTTTAAATATAGGGAAAAGTTAAAAAGAGCACATAGATAGATTGCTAGCTTAACAAAAATTTAGCGCATGAGCGCACATTATGTGTGTCGCATACTCTTAAAGTTAGTCTCTTTTCTCTCCATCCAATCAATTCCATATAGATTACTTCCACATTCCACCCTCATTCCTCCACCCACCATCGTTCCGAAAATTTGCTCATTGAAACGATGCGCTGCAGTTGAAGTATCGATTGTCATCCACAGCCGAAGGTTTTCAGACATGAAAAAGGCATATGGTAGTTGAGATCACAAGGAGCCAAGAGATGTTTTGGAAGGGATAGTGATGTATTTGCATGGTGAGAGAGAAAGAGTACTATTCAAAGTCGAAGAAAAAAGAGAAGATGATAGTTTCATTTGGAACGTTAATTTTAATTACTAGTGCTTATACCCAATGGAAAGTTTTGGTGGCCAAGTTTGTAACTATTTCTATGGTCAACTTTGCATATAGCTAACAGTTCAGCCACCTTAATAGAAAAATTAGAAAACTTCATTTTAATCCTTGGCAAAGATGACTTTTAGATTAAAACCATGAGTAAGATCAAAATCTAATTTTAGTCCCTTGATACATTAATAACCTCATTTATTAATTATATTTTGATTTTTTAATTATTTATCTTTTTCTATCTAATTTTTAACGTATTAATTGTATTTTATTATAATTTTTATTTTCATTTCATTCATCGTAATATATTTTGTTGTGAACATTTAGATAAACTAATTTTTGTTATACAATATATTTCGATGTACTTTATCTTCTCCATTTAGGTGTATTAAATTCATTATAATACATTTTAGTGCATACATTTAGGTACACATATTTCGGTACATACATTTCGATACAAACATTTAGGTACATTAATTCAATATAATACATTTTGGTAATAACATTTCGGTGCATACATTTCGGTACACACATTTACGTACATTAATTTAATATTAATACATTTTGGTGCATATATTTAGGTACATACATTTCGGTACTAACATTTAAATATATTAGTTCACTATAATACATTTCGGTACACATATTTCAATACTAACATTTAGGTACATTAATTGAGTCTTTCAAGTTTGAAGAATGTTAAATAAAATTAATAAATTAAAAAACTCTTTTTTGATCAAAAAATAAATTAAAATTTGTGTATTAATAAATTTAAATATTTAATGGGAGACATTAAATAAAATGCACATTAATTATTTTGAATTAAGGATGCATTAGGGACTAAAATTAATATTCAATCTAACACCAGGTTTTTTTTTTAAATTTTAATCTTCTTGAAGGATTAAAGTTCAAAAACCCCTAGAAAAATTGGCTTAATCTTGGATTTGTATACCTAAATCGCTCTGCACTTAGATTACAATCATCAAGGTCAACAAAGGCTGACACGTTGTCGGTGGAATGGGTATAGTTGTATGGTAGATTATGTGTACATTTCTACAGCAATATACCGTTTGACATGTATGCAGGAACTTTTATTTCACTACTTGTAATGTGTAAAACGATTTTAAAATAATAAAAATTTTGCAATGTGAGAAGAGCAACAAAAAGGGTTGAGTAGAAAGGCACCAACAAAGGCTCAAACTGTTAAAGAGTTTATGTTTTGGAATTCTGGGAATGAAAAAAAGTTGCAGAGACGATCAGAGAAGCAAACTCGATGGTGATTCATTCATCAGCTCACAAAAAAATGTCAGGGAATATTACCGTTGCTACATGATGGGAGAGAGCTGTTTCTCTCTCTTACATCAGCACAAAATGTAACCATCCAAGTAATCTATCTTGTGAGATGATTACAAGTGGCAAGATCTATAACTCAATATAATTTTTTTTTTTTGAGTAAAATAACTCAATACAATTAAATCTGAGATATACACTTGGACGGTGATCCAAGGACCCAGATTAAAAAAAACTAACAAACATTAATCTAATTTTGCATATTCACTTATACATCAACACAAGCTGACCAGAACATGAACAATCTTCAAGGGTTTTAGGTTGGCTCGGGCAGCATTTGCGAGAAATATAAGGAGTTATTTGGTATTCAATTCGAAAAATAATTCATAGTTTTTGAAAATGATTAAGGTAACCACATTATTTAGTAATAATTGGTTTCAGAAACAAAAAAAATTGAATCCAACATGCATACCAAACTTATCCATTAATTGTCTGCTCTTTTGCTCACAGTTGGCTCTTACTATACTAGATTCCTTCCCTCTGCTTCCAAATTTTAGCATGGGGCCAGGTAGCTAACATTTTGCGACTGATCATCTAAAACAAAAAGCAAGCTAGTAGTCCAAATGTGTAATTTATATGAGAATGACAAGGGACAGACATACCTCCGTTTTTACTTGAATTACTAGTTCCATTACACATGGATGCATAGGCTTGATCTGTGCAAAAGCAACTGAATCCAGAATTAGTAGTAGTGTTAAGCCCACACTGTCCTCCTGATCCCAAACAACTGAATCCAGAATTAGTAGTAGTGTTAAGCCCACACTGTCCGCCTGATTCCAAACATTTGTTGCATTGATCGTTGTCAATCTCCAATTCCAACGAGAAACCCCCGTCTACCGCATCACTGACATTTGTTTGACTGGCCTCTATAGCCAGAGCAGCTGCTGTATAAACGGGAACAATAACCTCATGTATACAGTTCACAGAAAATGTCTGATCAACCATCGGACCTGTCACATAGAAAACAGGGCTCGCTGTATTGCGTATGTTGCAGGACTGCGTACTAGGAAGCCCTATGCTGATATTGCATTGGTAGTAAAACGTCATGTTTGTATAACCAGAGGCATAATCAAACAGAGAGAAGTTGAGGGTGGTGTTGACGAAAGTCGGAGGACAGATAGTACCCCAGTAATCCTGCCTAGCAACCTTAACGGTCCGAGAATTTGTAGTGTTCATTTGCAGAATTCTATACCTCGCACCCGTCATGTTGAACACAGGGACGTTGTCTAGGCATTGGACCTCAAATCCGGGTTGACCACAGTAACTAGCTCGGTTTACCCCCCAAAAGGGATAGGATATGCCTTCGACGCCACCACAATTGATATCGCTGCTGCAGTTTGTGAATTGTTGATCATTCTGGCATAGACTTAACTCGACGTTGATCGAAAGAAAGGAAGCGATCAAAAGAAATGGAAACAACGATTGGAGCAGAAAGAAATGCATGATGGATGTTGGAGGAAAAATCTCAGCAAAGAGATTGGAGCATCAAATGAAATGTGGGAACTAGTAAAAGGAATAAGAGTCAGGTCTCTTGTTTCGTTTTAATATATAATTTGTTCCAACTTCCAAATCTTGAAATGTAGGCCCTTTGAAATATTCAAAGGTACGAAACAGTAGCCTATCTTTTTTCTGCTATGTTTTTTTTCTCATTTTCCGTCATTCATATTTGAATTTCGACCAAAAAAGGATATTTGAATTTCTTGTACACCGACCAATCCGAAGAAGCCACGTACAAGTTTAATATTATTTCTGGTATGGAAAATGTGTACCAAAGTCAAAGAACGACGGAGTCAACTCCAGAAGCTATGTAGCGAAGTCAAAGGATGATGGAGTCAATGAAAGGTATCACCAAAAGGAGAAAATATTTTAAGAGAGCTGTTATTCTCATCCCAATGTCTTATCTTTCCATCCATCTTTTTATGAATTTTTTTAATTACGAATTTGTCCATTTGTAAAATGACTAATAAGGACCTTAGTTACCCCCTTTTGCATTACTTTTTTTTTTAATAAAAAAAAAAAGAAAAGTAAAGTTTGGGCGTGATTTCTCTCATGCTATGTTTAGATGATTTGTCTCCCTTAAACCCTAACTCATCATTCCCATCTCCTTTCATTCAGAGAAAGCAAAAAGAATGAACTTAGAAGATGACATTTCTATGGAAAAAGTATCTGATTATGTTTCCGTTGAAGAGATAAAAGATACTTTTATGTGGGTCATCTTGAATTGTCGACATCGTACAATTGAAGCATAGCTCTGTGACTTTTTATTTGAATTTGCATTAGGTAGGGTGCAATTTGTTTCACGTTTTCCTATGAGAATACCTAGAATTCGTTTTCATTAGGTTAGGGTAATAATTCAAGTAAGGCATGTTTGTCGCAACTGACACTGATAATCGTCAAACTTGATGTGTTGTCTCCGAAACCTACACACAAATCCCTTTCTTAATTAGCACTATTTTCAACTTGATGTAATGCCCATTTATTTACGAATGGTGGACTTTGTTTGCAGCAGGTAGATAAATCTGATAATAATTCAGCATCTATACATATGGTGGACTGTACTAGTGAATTTACCACAAATAAGGTAATATTTGCTTAACTACGCAATTGAATTACTTATACTCTTTTATGTTTTTCATAATGTGCAATTTTGGTACGTAGTTATTCAAGAGTAGAGAAGAATTAATACAATGGGCTCGAGAAGTTGGAAAGGTCAATGGTTTTGTTATTGTGACGTTACGATCCGATCAAGGTGGAAAAGATAATAGGAGCCCTAGACTTACATTGGGTTGTGAAAGGAATGGACAATATGTAAGTCGAATTCACAAAAAAGACATAAAGGATGAGGATAGAAGGAATTCTAGAATGAAAAAAAATGTGGATGCCCGTTTCAATTAAAAGGTAAAAAGCTAGCAACTAATGATGATTGGATATTGACGGTAGTTATTGGAGTGCATAATCACATAGCAGCAGGCCATTTGGAGGGTCATTCATTTGCTGGTAGATTATCATCTGAAGAGACTTCATTATTGACTGATCTGTCTCAAAGTTTGGTGCAACCAAAGGAGATTTTGACTACACTAAAACAAAGAGACAAACAAAATGTATCTACACTGAGGACAATTTATAATGCACGTCAACGTTTGAGGCTTTCGGAGAAAGGTGGGAGGTCCCAAATACAACAATTGATGAGTAAGCTATCTGAGCATAGGTACACTAAGTGGCATAGGAGTTGTCCAAAGACTAATACTATTTTAGACTTGTTTTGGACACACCCGACTTATTGGGAATTGTTACATGCATTTCCACATATTTTGATTATGGATTGTACATACAAGACCAATATGTATTGTATGCCATTGTTAGAAAATGTTGGAGTTACGTTAATTGATATCACATTTTCTGTTGGTTTTGTTTATCTTTCTGCGGAATGAGAAGATAATTACGTTTGGGCCTTGAGTATATTGCGAGGACTCATGGATGGTATTGTTATGCCTGATGTTATTGTGACAGATGGAGAAATGGCTTTGATGAGGGCCATTGAACTTATATTTGGTACAAGTAATCATTTATTATGTAGATGGCACATCAATAAGAATGTGCTAGCCAAGTTCAAAAAATTATATAAGTCCAAGAAAGATTGCGATAGATTTTTGGAGAAATGGAATACAATGGTTGCATCTTCTACTGAAGCCGATTTCATAAGGCAGACAAGACAACTATACAATGAGTTTAGTATGTATCAAGAGATGCTTCAATATATGATAGATACTTGGTTGAATGCATATAAAGAAAAGGTTTGTTGCAGCATGGATCGATAAATTTATGCACCTTGGGAATACAACTTCAAATAGGTAAGCATTTATCACTTGTTACTTTATTTTCATTTTCATTTTCATTTTCTAGTGAGATTGCTAAACCCTTGTTACTTTAACAGGGCTGAGTCTTCACATGCCAAATTAAAAAGACATCTTGGAAGCAGCCAAGGAACATTTGAGACATCATGGGAAAGTATACATGCTCTGATTGGGTTGCAGCACACTAAAATCAAGGTTTCTTTTGAGAGAAGTTTGATAGTGGTGCATCATGATTTTAGACATTCAGATTTCATGGAACTTCGTGGCTTTATCTCAATTAGTGCACTATATATGGTCCTAAAGGAGTACAAGTTGTCCAAAATGAACGGTATTGACTCCGAGGCATGTGGTTGTGTTGTACGAGTCACTCATGGATTACCATGTGCTCATGAGATTGTTAGATACATGAGAGGTGGTCGACCTATTCCACTTGAGAGCATTGATCCTTATTGGAGGAAACTTGACATGAAGTGTACACCTATAAGAAATGCAGCAGAGTACGGTTATGATGCAGAGATGAAGTTGTTTCATAGGCGTGGGATAGAATCTGATGCAATTGCAAGAATGGTCCTTAAAAGGAAACTTATGGAGTCTGTATTACCACAAACTACTTCACTTGTTGAACCATCTGTGACAGCCAAGACTAGAGGTAGGCCAAGTAGAAAGACGGATAAATCTACTCGTCGTGATCCGTCATTGTTTGAGATTGTGGAATCGGAGCAAGGAAGTTATTCACTTGGTGATCTTTATCCTAAAATGAGTTCAAAACAAAGCGGCGACCAAAGGAGAAGGTGCATTGCGCTCATTCAGTTAAGCCAATTGAGTTAACTAATGCATTTCCAGTCACATTGAGGCCATACATTATTCTTGTAAAAGATGTGGTAGCCAATGTTCGAAAAATCGGTCTGGAGCTAGGTGGCACCTAGGCGGGCTACGCTGTCCTAGGCGGCTCCTAGGGGGTCCTGGGCAGATTTGGTTTTTATTTTATTTTATTTTATTATATATATATATATATATATTAATTGTGTACTTTTTTATTTTTTAATTTCATGGTGGTATATTATGTAAATGATGTACCTAATTTGCAAAGGATGGATTGAGTAAAAGTTCATCCAATTGTGAAATGAACTGGAGAACTTTTGAGGGGATACATACAAAAAAAAAGAAATAAACTAGATACAACAACGTTAAATAGTTTAGTTTATGTCCAATCCAATGAAAGGATCATGAACAACAAGAATTTAGTCTATCATCCTAGATTACTCATCGTTATGATTATATGCTTACTGTTTTTTAAATATTGAACTTGTTGGATGTATGTACTTTGTGTATTCTTCTACTTTTATTTTTTCATTTTGTCATTCTTTTATTATCCATACACGTATATTTTTTTTAAGTGTAAATAGACACTTATTTACAAGATATATAATAAATTTACATAAATCCGCCTAGGCCGCCTAGGCGCTAGGCCCCTACCCGCCGTCCGACTAGCGCCTAGCGATTTTTAAAACCTTGGTGGCAGCTGATGGACATTGCGGTATTAGAGCAATTACATCATTATTGGGTTATAATAAGGATGGATGGGTACAAATGCGACAAGATTTATTACAAGAGTTAGAGACTTACTCAAGTTGCTACTCCAAGCTATATGGGTCAGAAAATAGGGTCCATGAGCTGAAGCATGCATTGAGATATTTTGAAACTCATGCAAACATTGATCGGTGGATGACTATGCCTGCATATGGGCCATATTATTGCATCATGTTATGGTGTGGTACTTATCCACCTATCGGATGTACAATGTCTTACATTTTTACCTCTTAGAACAGCACCTATACTACTAGCAGCACGTAAGGAGATCGTCATCGGATTCACCAATCATCATTTTGTGCAGGTATGGATATAAGGATTTATTGTTGGAAATTTTTGTAGGTGATCTTATAAGGATTGAATGCATTTACTTTAAGTTTAAGTTGTAAATTTCTTGTAGTCTAGTTTAATTAAGTTGTACTTTTATGCAGGTGTTCTTGAAATCAAGTCATCAAATTCCTTGTATAGCGACAAATTGGGAAAGATACTGTGACCCATGGTGTTTAGAATGGGTTACTCCGTACATTGCTCGTATGCAACAGTTCAAATTCATTGTAGGGTCTACTTTTATAACTAGAGAGATTGTGGAGCTTGACGAAAATTAAAGCTGGTAAGCAGCGCAACCATGCTTATGCGTCAGACAATTCCAATTCTGTTTATAGTTCTTTTTTTCAAGTAAACTCCCGCGTTTCGATGCTTTTCTTTATTTTTCTGACTAAATTGCTCTTGGTTTGTTCCTCAGAGAATATGAATTGGGATTTTTTCTGTCTTGTTTTGCTTTAGAATTCGTGCTCTTCTTTTAAATTTACATCTACGGTTCTGGAATAATTACTAAAATGTTTTTATCCCTAGGATTTTGGTTGCTCAAATCAGAACCCACCTCTCTACAACTCCTATCTGTCTTCCTTTAATGAAAGTTCAGAAAGCATTCTCCATCATCATCTAGCATAACCTCACATACATTCGTTCCTTGCAAAAGAAAAAAACCCCAAGGGTTCGGGCCTGCGAGATGGTTTACTTGAGTAAGCTTCTCCATTTCCAATCCTGACCAAACGTGTACATCAGTCTGAAGATTAGAAGACCTCGGTTATTATTTTTCTTCTGGCTTTTAGAAGAGAGTAATATTATTTGTTTATATTATTTTTTTAAGAGAAAAGTTTATCTCTAATTATATATATATTAAGGGTTATTTTAGGAATAATAGTGGACGAGAAAATAACATTTTAATTTTTTAACTTTTATAGTGGGTGTAAATATAACGTGGGTGAGGAAATAAAACAACGGGAACCTCTCTATTTTAATTTTCTTTATCATTGCACAAATGTAAAGAAAATGCCAGTATAAAAAACTAAAATTACATGGAGAGCCACTTTTTGGACAACATTTTACAGAGGGATAACAAATTTTCTTGATCGCTAAGGAGTAATACTATACTTACTATACATTTGTACCATTAATTGTATTATTTCTCTAGTACAGGTAGGATTCATCAACACATATGAATCACATCTCTATTAAAAAGATGATACAAATATATGATAAGAGTAGCATTTTTGAATGACAAAACTCGCCTTGGGAAAGCTACAAATGAGCATATGCATGATAGTCCGAATGGTCCAAGGATGGTCCAACTTTTCCAACCAAGCACTCGGCAAATGAAGAAATATGTTCTGCAGTGTCAGTTTCCTTTTTACAGAAACAGTTTGTCCCTATAAAAATGGGAGGTTTAATAAAACGCTTTTGGTATTTTTAACGAAAAATCACATTTTCTCCTTTACCTGATACTATTCACTATACCTTTAAAAATGGCTTTTCATTAAAAGAGAAGTTTTTTTGGACTTTTCGTTAGTTTTCCTTATAAAAAGTGACATATGTGATTCATTTTACCCTATAGCAATTTTGTCTTGAAGGAAGCTTCAATTGTATATAAGTGGCATTTTATTTAGTTGTAAATACACGAAAAACTTTGAAGTCTTTTGCTCTTGTATTACTCTCTAGCTCTCTCTCTTTCTCTCTTGTAAACACTCTCTTTTGTAAACATTTCATATATCAATAAATGTTCATGTGTACATATTCAAGCACGTCTCCAAGCTTAAGTAAGTTCTTTTTATTTTCTTTTAGTGTGTTTAATTATTTAATTAGATTTCTAGTCTAAAACAGGAAAATACTATTGTAGTCATATTATTATCTCGCTAAACTGAAAATCATACCATGTTTAAGCACTGTATTATAGGTGAATGCTTATCATACAAACAATTGAACATTAATCAAGGTACCTCTGAGTTCAGCCTTAATGGCCTTATACCTACATTGTGAGTGAACATGTCAAGTTTCATGTGAAAGGTTTTATGTCTAGTTGTTATACCTGCATTGGAGTTTGAATGCTTGTCATACGAACAATTAAACGTTAACTAGGGTACATTTGAGTTCAGCCTTTATGGCCTTATACATGCAATGTGGTGAGTGAACATGTCGAGTTCCATGTGAAAGGTTTTATGTCTTGTTGTTATAACTGTATTGGAGTTGTGTCTTAAAAGCCAATTTCGTAATATTGGATATTAAGCAACAACTTCATATTAATTAATAAAGGGTTTTTATCACAAATGGTCCCTAAAATTGACCCACCCTATCATGATGGTCCCTGAATTTGAAAATCAATCAATGTCGTTCCTAAATTTGGATGTTGCAGATCAATGTCGTCCTTCCGTCTATATTCTGTTAAAATTTTTGTTAATGTGCTGCCATGGCACATTTGGGCCCCACCACTCCACTATTATGGTGCCATGTGGATTAAAAAACAAAATTAATTTGTTAATTTAGCCCACTAATTCTCTCGCCCTTTACTCTCTCTCCTTCCCTCCAGTATGCTCTCTCCTTTCAACGCTGCAACAACAACCTAGCACCGAGGAGCGGCGCCGCTGTCCTCCGGTACCAACGACTCAAAAACTGATATTCCTAGAAGCCTCTCTTCGTACCCTTCCAAACCTCTACCTTCATCAAATTCGAAGTTGATAGGTTCGAATTTCAAATCTAAGCCGTGAAAGTTCGTGGGTTTTTTGGCCAAACCCACAATTTCTTTCTCCTCGTGGAGGAGCGCGGGCTGGGAAGATCAGACGGCAACAACGAATTCCCCTGGGGATTTTTAGCGAGTAATTTTGACGGGGGTGTGTTGGTGCGTGGGGGATTGGATTTGAAGGGGTGTGTTTGTGTCTAGTTCTCTTTCATGGCGCATTCACCGTGCGTTCCATGTCCAGTGGTGGTGATGAAATCTGGAAGCCATAGCACAAACTTTTGTAGCTCTTTGCTGCTCTGGTTATGTTGGTGGGCTTTTGCCCTTTAATGGAAGTTAATATTTCCACAAAAAAAAAAAAAAAACACTATATTATTGAAATCAGGATAAAAATGTAATGAAATTTAAGCCAATTTGAAAAAATTACAATGAGATAGCTATCAGGAATTGGAGTTGGAATTAGATTTGTAGAGCCGGATTTAAGCCAAAAAGATGACGATTGTTGTTTGGAAGTTGGGTTCGAAGAAGACGACGGTGGCTGGGTTCAAAGAAGATGATGATGTCTGGGTTCAAAGAAGAATATGAATAGTTTTTTGTTTTTATTTTATTAAAAAATAAATAAATAAAAACTCTCTAATCTACATGTCATCATAAAATTGGAATAGGGGTTCACAATGTGCCATGTCAGCAAATTAACGGAAATTTTAACGGAATGATGAAATTGATTTGCAACACTCATATTCAGGGATGACATTGATTGATTTTCAATTTTAGGGACTATCTTGATAAAGTCGGTCAATTTCAGGGACCATTTGTAATAAAAACCCATTAATAAATAAATGCGCAAGATCTACTCATTCATGAGTTTGGCTTTATATTATAGTGATAATATGCTATGAATGAGTCCATGAGACTTAAGGTATGGAAACAATGTTCTAAATGAGGTTTAGGCATGGAGACTTGTATTCCAGTCACTTAGCCTTTAAATAAAGTTCCTAACCATTTGGAAAGTCAACTGGACATCAGCTATTCGGAAAAGCTGATGTATATCATATTAAGGATAACATTGGTCTCGTGCTACACATGTTAGACACGTGATGGGTATAAACGTTACAAAGCTTCTGGTTGTAATATGCAAATAGTTCTTAGACCTGAGGCATCAAGATATTTTATATTTGTAGATACGAACTTTGGTTACCTTAAGGCCTCAATGAGATCGCAAGGCTTGATAGTGTGATATTCAGGTTCATTCATATGTATAAGTGTGAAGGCACATGAATGCGCAATAAGGAATCTATCGCATTCTGGTAATTGTTCAACAAAATGAGATATCCCTCGAAGCCACTTGAAGATCCATCTCATAAATCTTTGACTGAAGCACTTGTTGATCAAGATATGTTTGTAAGAACTGCTTCAACATGAGATACATCATGCGATCGTAGATTACTACATGTGATTTCACAAATATCCATGTCATTAAATCTTGATCAGGATATGGATGATATAAGAATCGACTTGCATTGTAACTAAAATCAAGGTTTGGAAAAGTATCATGATTTGTTTGCGGATACTTCTACTAATCCAGGTAGCCATGATATGTTGCTAGATGTCACTTATAGTTTGTGGAATTAAATAAATTGATTGATTAATTTCACTGCCGACTTTAGTTAGAACCTAAGTGACACACCCCATCCCAAGGAGGCGTGCTGGCCGTCACGTGAGAGTGACGTAACCATGTGCACAGTGCGGAAGCTAATAAGATGAATTTAAATACACATTCAGAGCAAAAGGAACGTCTAGTTGCAGTCAAGGACAATTGCTAAAAATATAACACCCGAAGGTGAATCCTACTTTTGTGAGTTCTGTCAGAACTCCGTTTCTTCCCTCGTGGCCACCAAAACTCTGCTGCCTAGAACCTGGAGGGACGAAAAACAAAGTTGAGTGGAATGGTGTGTGTGTTGGTTTTTGTGTGGTCTAAAAGCCACCAATCAAATACCCAAAACAAATTTGTTCTAATTGGGTTCAATTATTTAGGACTTGATATAATTGGCCCAATTTCTTAACCCAAAACACAACACTCACCCAACGCTCAAGGGCATTTCCGTCAATTCACGTCCTCGAGCATAAAATATTCCAATATCTCGGGACGGGTTGTTACAATCTACCCACCTTATAAAAATTTCGTCCTCAAAATTTACATAACCAAAAACATCCACCCGTATTCATAAAACAACCTTGGTTACCTCTCCCTCATTCGTTTTTCTGTTTCTCAAGTAGCTTATTCCACTGAATGGTTTCTCCACAACTTTTGATCAATTGCACTGTCTTAATTCTCAAAACCTTATCTTTCCAATCCAAAATAGTCATTGGTTCCTCATCATAAGTCAAATCCAAATAAATTTCCAATGATTGAGGAGGAATCACATGTAGGAGGAATCACATGCAGATGATCTAAGACATAATGACGAAGCATTGAAACATAGAAAACACCATGTACCTTAGACAATTCTGACGGCAACTCAAGCTTGTAAGCAACTTCACCGACTCGTTCGATGATCTTGTAAGGTCTGATATATCTAGAACTTAATTTGCCTTTCTTTCCAAACCGAAACACACTTTTCCAAGGTGAAAATTTCAGAAATACTCAATCACCAACCTCCTACACTCAATCAGTGGTACGCTGGTCCGTTAGGCGCTTTTGACTATCATGAGCCGCTTCCAAGTTAGACTTAATCACTTGAACGTTCTGAGTAGTCTCATCTTCTATCTCAGTAACTTAAATTCCATCTTATCTACAATTCCAAAAATCAACACACATGACATCTCTATCATGGGCCTTATGGTGTCACCTACGGAAAACTGGCGTGACCAACATACCCAAAAAGTTCAACAGATCCGTAAGCCTCAATCTCTTTTCCATAAAACAAATAAATAATTGTTGCACTTGTCTGGAAAGGTCACTGCTCCCTCACTGAATAATATACTTGCCTTAGTACGTCGATCAACATTCACCCGAATTCCATCATAGCCATTTAGTGTACGAGGAAACTTGTATGCAAAATCCAAAGTAATATTTTCCCATTTTCATTGCGGAACGGAAAGCGACTGCGTCAATCCAAAAGGTTTCTTTCTTTCCGCTTTAACCTGCTGAAAAATGAAACATCTACTAACATATCAACAATTTCCTTTTTCAACTCGATCAATAATAAGATGGTCGAACGGTATGATACATCTTAGTTCCTCCTAGATGTATTGCATAAGCCGAACAATGGGCTTCATCCAAAATTTCTTTCTTTAATTCCATAATATTTGGTACATACATTCTATTCTCTTGCACAAGTATGCCATTTGATTCTCTAACTCTGAGATCTTTCTTTTTGTCTTAATTCCTTAAATATATTAGCTCTTGAATTTCCTCATCATTAATCTGTGCCTCGAGCACTCGATCAATTGATACTGGCCTGACTTGAAAACTAGCAAGCATGGCTACTTCTCGTTCTTCTATTCCCAATTCCACTCTAGTATACCTCAAATCTGTAAAAGAGGAACATGACAAGCATCCAAAACATTGATCTTCACTGAAGTCTTCCTGCTAAGTGCATTAGCCACAACATTTGCACGGTCACCCTGGTCGTGCAATCATAATCATTAAGCAACTTAATCCACCTTCGTTGCCTAAGATTAAAATCCCTCTGAATAAACAGATATTGGACTTTTATAATCCGTAAGAATCTTGCATTCCTCACCATAAAATAATGTCTCCAAATCTTCAAAGCAAAGATGGTAGCCGTTAATTCCAAATCATGAGTAGGGTCATTCATCTCATGGGGTTTCAATTGCCGTGAAGTATAGGCAATCACCCTACCATGTTGCATCAACACACATCCCAAACCATCCAACGAGGCATCACTGTAGACCTTATAATTACTGCCATCATCTGGGAATGCTAAAATAAGTGCATGAGTGAGGAAATACTTCAACTGCTGAAACTTTGCTCACAATTTCATCCCACTCAACTTAATCTCTTTTCTCGCCAATCTCGACAATGGCAAAGCAAAGACTGAAGAATCCTTAATAAACCGTCTATAATAGCCTGCTAAGCCAAGAAACTTCGAACCTCAGTAATGGTTCGTGGTTATTCCAAATTCCCCACTGCTGCTACCTTTTAAGGATCCACTTGAATACTATGAACAGATATCACATGTCCCAGAAATGCCACTTGATTCGACCAAAACTGGCAATTACTAAACTTGGCCTACAACCAATGTTCCCTCAATTCTTTAATACCAAGTTAAGATGTCTAGCATGATATGCTTTCGACTTAGAGTACACCAGAATATCGACAATGAAAGCAATAACAAACCTATCGAGATATTCCTGGAATACTTCATTCATCAAACCCATAAAAGCAGCATGCACATTCTTCAATCTGAATGGCTTCACCAAAAACTCACAATGACCATAACGAGTTTTGAAATCAGTCTTAGGAACATCCTCACTGCTAATCTTCTACCGATAATACCCGGACCTCAAGTCCATCTTTGAAAACACACAGGCACTTCTAAGCTGATCAAACACTCATCAACGCACGGCTATGGATAATGGTTCTCAATCGTTACCCGATTCAATTACCTATAATCAATGCATAGACTTAATGTCCCGTCTTTCTTCCTCACAACAAAACTGGGGCTCCCCAAGTTATCGTACTAGGTTGAATGAAACCTTTATCAACCAATTCCTGCAACTAAACCTTCAATTCCTTCAACTCAACAGAAGCCATTCTAATATAAAACCTGTATTAGAGACAATTCAATAGTGAACTCCACATCTTTGCCTAGCGGTAATCCAGGTAACTCATCTGAAAATACAATAGGAGAATGTCTAACCACCTTTACATCCTCCACACTACTCAGAGTAGCATCATTTAGCACCACATGAGCTAAGTATCCTTGGCAGCCTATCAATAACCCTTTCTTTGCTCTCATAGCAGAAATAACGACATGCCTTACTCCGCTTTGCTCAAGCACAAAAGTAACCTCTGATAATCCAAGACGATGGAAAGTAACTGATTTCCCGTAGCAATCTATCTTGGCACAATCATAATGCAACCAATCTGTGCCTAGAATAACATCGAAATCCACCATCTCTAACGGAATATAATTCGCTGCCATAACTATAACTTCTACCAACACTGAACACTCTGAATGAACACGATGCTGATATATAATGACCTCCCTGATTACTTGCTTAACGAATCCCAACGGATAAGTTATTAATATTACGGTGTGCAGCCTGCGATACCGATAACTCACTGTTGTTTTGATAAGTAAGTAACAATTCCCGAGGGTGCAATATTACCATTTTGCCCTTAATTGGGAAATACATATATACACCTCGATCGTGCCCATTCAGTACTTCCTTTGCAACGTCGTCAAGAACATAAAATTTCTGCATCACAATCAATAAAACTCTAGCAAAGTGACCAAAAGAAATAGGTTCAACGTACCCCTAATCAAGTCCAAAAGATTCTGAGAATCTTGCAGTGATATGTAACACGTCTCTGGGCTTATTGTCGTTCCCCACGACCTCTATTAGTTTGATTACTTCGCCCATGCTCACCATGGCCTCTCTGACCATAACTATTAAATCCAGGAACCTGCCAAAACAGCGTTAGTGGTGGCAGAGAAGACTGCTGGGGCCTCTATTGATTCTGGGGACAATTTGCTGCTCTATGTCCCATTTATCCACATGTAAAGCATCATCTGCTTTTTCACCTACACTCTCCAAAGTGTCTATCACTGCACCTTACGACACAAGGTACATTTCTTCCACTAGCATCTCCTTGTCTCTGGAATCTAGGACCTCCAGTAAATTACTACCTCGCCTCTGACCAATGGCACCAAAACCTCAGCTTGAAGAACTAGAGCTAGCTTCACTTCTTTTGAAACTCTGAGTCTTTCGATGTCACTGAGATGACTGACCTTTACCTTGGTCAACTTTCCTCTGATTCCCATTCTTTGCTTATTATTCTTCACTATCGCTGGGCATATTCTCTTTAATACTCAACAGAACTCGTAAAACTCCTGGTAAGAAGTACCATGAATAGTGGTCGCCACGAAACGCCACTTCTTTTTAGTACCCAGCTTAAAACGACATAACATTTCCGCCAGATTAGCAGCAACATCCGGATGATAACGAGACAAGTCCGTAAACTTTCTGTAATACTCATTCGCTGTCCTCTTTGCTTATCTCAAATTTGTAAACTTTTGCTTCTTACCATCAACATATACCGGAGGATTAAACCTTTTTCTTAAACAATTCTTTAAACAACTCCCAATTAGCTATTTCCTCTAGTGACAACTAATAAGCCTGCTGTTTCCAACATGATGCAGATTCAGTACTCAGAAACTAGGTAGTCGTCTCGACCTACCTTTCAAAAGAAAGATTCCTTTGACTTTGCATAACCCGAAACGTCTTTTCCAAATGATTAGGCCATCACTCTGCTCCCTCAGGTTCTTCATATCCCATAAAATGATTCAGCTTCAACTTATAAATAATCTCAAGAGAAGTCCTTTGAATAATAGACTGAATCACAATAGCAATAGCTTTCCTTAACTATGCTATATCAAGAATTTAGACTCATTCGCACGACGTGGCTCTCTACGAGGCGGTATAGTTCTGACAGAAGGCACTAAGAAATTCTCAAGATATACAGGACTGCAACCTAGGCTCTGATACCAACTGACACACCCCATCCCAAGGAGGCGTGCTGGCCGTCATGTGAGAGTGACGTAACCATGTGCACATTGCGGAAGCTAATAAGATGAATTTAAATACACATTCAGAGCAAAACGAACGTCTACTTGCAGTCAATGACAATTGCTAAAAATATAACACCCGAAGGTGAATCCTACTTTTGTGAATTCTGTCAGAACTCTGTTTCTTCCCTCGTGGCCACCAAAACTCTGCTGCTTAGAACCTAGAGGGGCGAAAAACAAAGTTAAGTGGGTCAGAAACAAATTCTTTTCAAAACCTTTTCTTTTCTCAAAAGTTATAACCCCTCGCCGTAAAACCTGTAATAATTTCCCAGAAATAAATAAATACATATACATATATACTCATCTTACAGTCATGCTCAGAAGTGGTGATATGCAAGGTATATGCCATGCTAAATATATCTCCTCAAATCATATATCTATATCAGGTAAAAACTCATCATATCTCATAACATGTTCACCGAGTGATCAGCTCGGCTGAACTATAGCTCATAATCAATCTTATCATCACATATAAAATACATATTCTGCACATGAGTCGGAACCACCTCACGTGGTCTCACCGACAAGACTGGGTGTAAATAATTACGCTCTAGTGCTACGATCACGTGAAGACTGAGCGCTCGCGGGTCACCTACGAGTCGAACCCACCCATTGTGGTCTATTCGACAGGATTAAGCACCTAACTTGGATCCAAGGTGAGCGTACGGTGCGAGAGGTGAACATCACGTGAAAGACTGAGCCCTGGCCTTGGGCGGGAGCACTAACACCGGGGTGCAGTTTTATGAGCTTTCAATACATCTCACATAATCATCAAATCATATAATCATTCTCTATCATCAATATATACTCACCTGATACTTACCTGTGTGTCCACAACACCAATTACCGTTATATGCAACTACTAATGCATGAATAAAATAAATATATACTTTGCATGGCATATCATATCGCATTTCATATCACATTTCGCTTAATTGATTTTCTGGGAAAAATATCTCATTTATATAGGTATAAACGGAAAACAACTGCCCACTCACAGATATGTCGAAGCGTCGCAACCCCCGAGCCTCGATTGATGGCATTCGTCCTCAGGATAGGCCTCATCTATATGCGTAATAACCGAAAAACGTTATTTAACGCACATAACCAACAATAGGTAATAACTTCTCATATATTGCTCAATTTGGGTATATAAATATATAAATATACCACCGTGATCTACACATCCTCAGAAACATCCCCATATTTTTAAAATAATTTTTTGACCCCTCACGGGCCGCCACGCGCCGGCGAGTGCACGGCCACACGCGCGGCCACGTGCAGGGAACCCTGACGGAAACAGTAAACGGTGTTAGGAATATTCCGTTAAAACTAACGGTGTTACCTGACGCTGTTAGGAATATTCCGTCAACTCTGACGGAATATTCTTCCTTCTCATCCGGTGCACCTCGCCGGCGACCGCCGTCCGCCGTCGTCTGAACCTCGAATTTTGGGTTACGGGTTCTAGGGTTTTCGAGGGTCTAAGGTTCTGAAAATGGTACCTTTGAACTCACCACACCACGAGGAACACGATGGTGTCCTTGGTTCATTCGATTGGCAAAGTTTAGGGAGGATTTGGGGTTGTGTCCGTACGAAACCGAGAGGAGAGAGAGAGATATACGGGGGAGAGGAGAGAGAGAAGGAATGATGTGTGTGTTGGTTTTTGTGTGGTCCAAAAGCCACCAATCAGATACCCAAAACAAATTTGTTCTAATTGGATCCAATTATTTAGGACTTGATATAATTGACCCAATTTCTTAACCCAAAACACAAACACTCACCCAACGCTCAAGGGCATTTCCGTCAATTCATGTCCTCGAGCATAAAATATTCCAATATCTCGGGACGGGTTGTTACACTAAGAGGTCATACACATATGATAAGTTTTAGTAAAGTTACATATAGATGATGATAAGGTATAATTAAAGAAAAACAAAAGAAAAGAGCTTGAAAACTTTGAGTTTTAACGATAAGGATAAAATAAAGGGTAAAATGAATAGTACCAGGATTGACTTTTTAGTGTAAAAATGTGATTTTTCGTTAAAATGAACAGTACCATGAGCTTTTCATTAAAGTTTCCTATAATTAATTATTTGGGAATATTGGACACGATTTCAGTTTAATAGGCATTGGGCTTTGTTTAATTAAAAGGGGCCCAAGTCACAAATTCAAAGTTGGTAAGTGGTGGGCTTGGCGCATGGCATAAAGCCTGAGGCACCAAATCCTAGGGGAGGTGCGGCATAGGGTTGCAACAAGGAGTCTATAAATACTCCTTTTGTTTTCCTCATACATAGAATGCAAAAATTGTTAGTTTTGTCCCTCGGAGAAAAGAGAGAAAAACTCTAAGCAAAACACCTTGTATGCCACCCATACTATATTGATCCAAGTGAGAGATATTACTAGCACATCAAATCGATCCTGCATCATCCATTGCTAGTTTTATCAGTGTGGATACGCTTAGAGGCTCAACACTTAGGGAGTATTGCGTGGTCAATCATGAAGAGGAAGATTGCAAGCATAAAGATGACCCAATCAAGCGGCATGCACGTGGCTAGAGATTCAAGTAAGCTAATCTGGACGACTTTTTAATTTGTTGCTTTATCAATTACAACCAACCGGATATATAATTGGGATAACATATTGTATGTTATTTGTTATTTTTCGCTTCGTATTTAATTATTCGAATTAAATTTATCCCATTGATATGCCCGGAAACCCAATAGTGTTATCCGAGCTAGGTTGTAATCCATAACTGTACAATTTGTTTCATTGTTATGGTGAATTTAATTATTAGGGTTCATGTTGTTCTTGAATGGTTCTTTATAATATGAAAGGAGAATAAAATATTTTTTGTATTAGCTTAATGTATATATGGAAAGTATCGGACAAATATAATCATAATAATAATTTAGAATTTTCAAATTTAGTTTAAACATTTGGAAATAAGCATGTAAATATAATAGAAGTAAAACCCCCTAGACAACAGCTTTTTAGAAGTAACCCAATGAGCATTACCTAAAGTAGCAAGAAACAGGCAGCCTGATTGTGTACAAATATATGAAGTTAGCGATTTAAACTCAAACTCGGTTGCACCGCCATGTTTGTAAATTTTCTCTTTTTCGTAGTAGTCTTATCTTCGCCCCCTTGGTTCTCATCAAGAAATTCTATTCTTTGGTTGATAATAACTACAACTGTGAAGTTCGAACAGGTGGGAAAATTTCATATTCAACAAATGAAACTGAGATGCGTATAATGATATTAATCCTCTTAAATAATTAGAACAGTAAACTCGCTCTGATAGCACAAATAGAAAAGATGATACTACATGATCAGAAAGCTGATGTCGCAAGATTATCTCGATCAGTGCAACTTCACCTTTGCTTATTGCCCTGGGGGTAGGCAACCCAATCCACTCTCCCCTCCCCAAAACACTCATGCCCACTCGGGCAGTTGGAGCCAAGGAGAGCCCAATTGAGAAGTCAGGCAATAATCGCATAGCCTAGCGCCCTGCTTATGTGATGTCATTATAACGTCATCCACAATTTAAATTATTAAAAAATTATAAAAAAAACTAATTAAAAATGCAAAAAATTATAATTTTTTTCTTTCTATAAATACATAATCATATTCTTCTACTTTACACTACATTTCAATATTTTCAAATACTTATAACCAATCTTTATTATTATCTGAAATTAAAAATAAAGTTATCTTTTATTATTTTATAAAATTAAAGATACTAATATTTTAATACGAATTGCATTAGCTATTTAGTTTAGGGGTTGAGATGCATTTGGGCAGTTACTGTTCATTTAAGGTGATTGAGTTGCCTATTGTCCAGGAGGCCTTCCTACACTGAAAGTTCTCTCACAGTGGTGTCTTGGATATGTGTCAGAGAAGGGATGAAATTGTTCCAACAGGATGGGATGAAATTGTTCCAACATGATCCTCTCCAGATCCTTTTGGTGAGGATCATAGGGATCCGTAAATCGTGTTCTTTCTTCGTACAACCTGCGGTCAGTTTTTGTCAGGTATTGTTTGTATTTAATTTTAAATAAAAATATTTAAAATGATTTCTGACCGCACGATGTACGATGAACGGATATGATTCACGGATCCCTGGGATCCTCACAAAGAGGACCCGGCGAGGATCTGGATTCGAAGTTGTTGAGCGTTGAATGGATTCCTCTGACAATGTCATGGATCTTATTGGACTTCTTCAGGAGTAGTTATAAGTTCTTCCGTAGGATATAACTGTTAGTTATATCAGACCAGGCCTTTTATGCAAAGGGATCCCCATTTTTTTCAAAAATGAGGATTAGGTGTGGGACCCACTCCACATCAAACTTTAACGATCCGAACCGTCTATTTTGTAAGTCTCGATTAAGAGATCATCCTTGCAAAAATTCAATTCAATTCGAAATCATTTGCTTATTTAATTATCAAGATAAAATTCCATTGTTGCTTATATAACAAAATATATAACAAAATATTTGTTAATTTCTTTGAACCTAATTAGATGTCTTAAATATTTTCGATTTGGCTAATATTTTGAAAGGGTGATCTATGAGGTGTAACTTGAGAAATAGATGGTTTGAATTGTTAAAGTTCGATGCGGTGTGAATCCCACAGCTAATCCCTATTTTTATAAAAAGGAAAATAGGGATCTCTTCCCTTAAAGGCTCTTGTATCAGACATCGTTTCAATAATAATATTATTATTTACTTATTAACTGGTATATATTATATACTTAAATCATGTGTATGTCTGTACACCGTTGTTATGGTGTACCTTCACACATGATTACAGTAGTTGGGAAAACCATGTCGTTATAAATTCCATCATTAGAAATAAGAAGAAATTTTTCATTGTGACCAGAACACGAGGTACACCACTTGTTTTTATATAAATGGTGAGAAATTTTATTTTTTAAGCTATTAACTTTTTAACACATATATCCCATCATTTCTATAGTGCCACGTGATGTACCACTTCGTGTATCGATCATACTGAAAAATCTCTCAGAAATAAGGGACGGTGATTTTGAGAAAAAGTAGTGATGTAACTTTTGCTTTCTTTGAGTGTGTCGAAATGGCAGCAGAAGGGGTCTCTATATATAGAGCTACAAAGTAATCTGCAAGTGGTGGCGCGTGTGGAGGGGATGATCTGTTGTGGACGGAAGATCAGGTGGCTGGCTGATTCTCGGATCAGCGGTGGCGACCATAGTGGATGGCTCTCGGTTATTCATTTTTGTTTGGGCTTCACTGTTGGTGGGCTCTTTTTTTGTGTTTTCTTTGTTTTTAGGTCTGTTCTTTGTTTGTTTCTAGGAATAAATGGGACCTTTGTTTGGTTTGTAAATGTGTATTTGTTTTAATAAAAGTTCCTCGTTGACGATCCTTTTGAATCCCACTTTCCAAAAAACAAAAAAAATAAAAAATAAAAAAAGAAAAAGAAAAGAAGTAATATGCAAGTTGGCAGAATAAAAGGAAATGCATACTGGTAAAAACTCAAAAAGTCTTTGAAGCTACATGCCTGCGGGTAAAAACTCAAAAAGTCTTTGAAGCTACATGCCTGCGGGTAAAAACTCAAAAAGTCTTTGAAGCTACATGCCTACCGACAGGGAAGAACAGAAAGTCTTCTTCAACAGAAGTTCCAAATCATAATGGAGGCCAGCCATTCATTACTCATTCATGAGTAATATTATGAAATTAAATGTAAATTAATTTTTATAAACTAAATTATATAAAAGTTAATAAATTGATGATTTGACTACTACTTAAGTGTTGATTAAGATAACACATCATTTAGTTTTGCAAATTTAGTCTACAAGAAAGTATGGTGGGCAAACTAGTCTTCCCATATAAAAGAATTAGACAGAGGTTACTGGGGTTTGCAGACTTGGACTTGTAGGCACAGAAATTACACATTTTTATTTCACTTTCAAATGAGAAAACAAAAGGTTGATACATATTTTCATGTGTAAACAACAGGAAAGAAGAGAAACAAGTAAAATGAAACTAAGACACGAACCCATCACCCCAAAGGTTCATGTGACATGTGAGTCATTTACAAGGCAACAACTACCTTTTTTGACAACAAACAAAACATATGTTTGGATTAATTCAGCTAAGAGCATAGGATGATATTATGAAATGGTCAATAACCAATATCACTGACAATCTCATTCAGCTTTCTTTCCAACACTTCAGAACAGATTTTCCCCATCATATGGTAGAAGGCCAACAGATCAGACAATTGCTCCACTGACATTTTCCCCATCACATTCCTTGCCGGTCTTTCTCTCCTCATTCAACTTCAATCTCTGTTTGTAGGAACCTGCATTTCTCACTGTTGCACCCATTTGCTTCAGTCTATTCTCCTGCTGTAAGCTCAGTGCTGTGTTCGACTGCAGATAAGACAAAAACAACACTTTAGTAACAAAATAAAGTTTCCTAATGTAAAGAGCGCACGCGGTGTCTCGTTCTCTCGGTCACCTGGTGATCAAATGTCCGTGTGCACTCACTCTTGGATTGATATCAAGGTTAGAGATTAAAACATTATACACACGTCTATTTTCTCCACCGGTAATATCGTATTTCACGAATAAGTGACCATGCATTCTTTGGTCACATGATGAAAAAAGTTAAAAAGAATAATATCAAACGGTTGGTAATCTATCAGAAATTAACCTCAAGGAATTCTGCTCCAGCTTCAAGTTCAGATTCTTTGATTGGATGGAGACCACCTCCTAGGCCTCCTGTGTATATGTTTCTTGCAATTGAGAAACTTCTAACAATTTTCTTTCTCCTTTTCTCCATTTCCCCATCCAGCTTCAAAGATTGTGGTACTGAAGCTGAGCTATTAAGCTTATTCTTGTAAGCAATTGCTGCCTTCACAAATTCGTACAAAATCCCCTAAATTTACATTAATTCCTCATTAATCCATAATTTATGATGACTATATATTATGTACACAAAAAAAAATGTTAATGAAAAATTAAGTAGCTAAGAGACCTGATAAGCAGATGGGCAACCAGGGTAATCAAACTCATCTGAATCTGGTCTCCTCATTCTCTCTGGATGAAACTGTAATTCCATGATAAACTTACCTTCCTCAGGTTTATAAGCATCTGGATCGTAAAACCCTTCAATCAAACCATCTGGTGCAAATGCCATTGGCACAAATCTCTGTGCCAATTTCTTAACACCTTAATGGAGCTGTTAACCCTAATCTGCATCTTCCCTTCTCCTGATTCCATAGACTCCTTAAACCAATGGTGCAAAGGAGTCGTCTTCACCACATTCACCACATGCCTATGCCCATCGTAGTCTTCATAATTTATATGCTGCACATACACACCATTTTTTCGATCATCGAATTTCCTGAGCTTTTTCGAGAGCTCTCTCTCGATGTCTTGGTAAAGGGTACCTCCACATGCCACGTTCAAGACCTGTGAGCCTCTGCATATTCCCAAGTAGGGTATGTTCCGTTCGAGGCAGAGCTTCGCCAGCCTCAGTTCGATCGAGTCTTTTTCTTTGTCGATGGCTGTGTCACTTGCATGGAGCTTCCTGATTTCTTCCAACTCTTCGGGTGAAAGACCTGAGACGTCAACCTCTGATTAATAGAGAGACGGGTCGATGTCTTCTCCTTCGCAGAGGAGGACTCCATGGATGGGTTCGAAGCTATCCAATAACATGTGCACCCCATTCACTCGGGGCACGATTACTGGTACTGCTCCATAACCTACTATAAGATCAAGATGGAATTCACCTAAAATCACATACAAACGATTAATTATCAGTAAAACTATGCATTGGGAATTTAGGATTAGAATAAAAGCGTTAAAGAAAGTGGTGTGTTGGCCTCGTGTATAAGATTTTTGTTTTCAACCCACTGCGTTTCGGAGTTCAAACCCTTCTTCTTCCCTTAGTTACAGTAATACAGCTTGTAATAAAATGTTAAAAATTTATGAAAAAAAGAAGATGAAATTGTTGTTGTTATGGGAATTGAGAGCGTACCCACAAAATTTACGAAGTTGTTCTTGCGAATGGTACGTCGAGAGACGATGAGGACGCGAGGGAGGATGACGGAGAGATCAGAATCCATGGTGGTGGGTGCGCGATCAATGTAATTGTTGTTTGGTTGTCTTGATTAATTTAATTATTTTCAGGGTTGGAAAAGAAGAAGACAAATAAGTAGAAAAGAAAGAAGTAAAGAGTCTGAATTACCAAAATTAGAGAATTAGAAGAGGATAAGCAAGCCAGAAAATAGCGCTATTTAAAGAAATTGGAAGGAGGAGAGGTGAACCTAGTCTGGGCCGCATTCATCTCTACAGTTCCCAGGTCAGTTTGTTGGAATTTTTATTTTTTTTTCACAAACCATAGTACCAATTAAATTGTTAGTTGTTGGAGAAAGAGAATCAGTACGGATCGAAGCCGCACCCTTAGCATTTGTTGAACACTTTTAATAACACCAAATTGATCAATTAAATGAAAAATATTATTTCTATTCCTATATTTATACACATACGATTTACCTACTATCGTAATTGTATTTTGATACACCTATCATCATAATCAACCAAAAAAGGAAAATAAATAATTACATTATTTCCCAAATTTTGATATATATAGAATATTCGTAAACAAATTATTATATGTTATCCAAATTCTTAACAAATTATTATACTGAGAAAAACTGCTTCTATTAGAATTTTAATAAATAATTTTCTTGTAAGTGGAGTGATTAATCTAGATTAGTATAGAATCTCATATGTAATAAAAAGAAAATTAGTAGCTCAGTTCGTTGAGAGCATTTGTACTTGCACTCGAGGTCGTGTTTTAGAATCTCTCGTATAGTTTAAAGATGTAAATTATCAAACCGTTTGTAAAAAGAACAATAAAAAAAAAATTATTGGAATAGAGAAGCATATCCGAAATTTTGGCTAAATATAGGATGATTATGTAAAATAAGTTAACTACGGCTTTCACAACGTTGTCGAGCATATCCTGGAATAAGTCTCACTCTTACGTATAAGAAATACAAAATTTCTGACTCAATCACAAAGGCTATTCACCTACACACAAACTTTCACAATTTCTCTCCAATTTCTCTGTTTTCCATATATATATTTTAAATTATTTTATTTTTGCACACACAATGTTTGAGCTTCATCTAGTATTTAATTAAGCGGACAGACTCAATTTGAATACTTCCACATGGCGGTTACACACGTGACACGTACACTGTATAGAACGAAAGGAAATCCAGCAACCAAACTTGAACAGTTCTATCTTAATTTGGATGAATGAGAAATTCATGCATCGATCAACTGTAAGAGTAATTAGCTAATTATAATAAAAATAATTTCCTGCTACAAAATGCATGCATGGTGATAATGTAACAGTCTGTTCCGAAATAAAGTATCTTTATATTTGAAATGACGATTTTACCCTTGCGGGAGTGAGAGAGTGTGTGAATTAGATTAAAGTTTTATGTAAGGGTACCCATATTTATTTGCTGATTTTATGTGGTTTGGATTGGTTGAGGACTAAAATACACACACACACACACACACAACACGTGTGCACCCTCCCCATTTCCCCGTCTCTCTCTCCTTCCTCTTCTCGAACGCTCTATCCATTTTACCTGAAACCATACAGACAACATTGTTTCCCTTGATCTGGTCACGGATCAAGGTCCTAATGGTCATATTCAGGACCCTTGTGACCTGGTGATCACAACCATACCTTTAGTTTAAGTTCAAACCCTTGGAAACCCTAGGAACCGTGAAGCACCGAGAAGGGTACTGTTCATGTACTCGAAAACCGTGGCGTTTTAGTCCATTATGAGATCATAGGGAGGTTTAGAATGGTCTTGTGATGCCCGGAGGACAAAATTGGAGGATTTTGGACGTCGGAATCACTAGTTCGGGAGTTGGCCGGAATTCTTGATTTTGCTCCGGCGAGTTACATGCGAGTTTTGGGTTTTAAACAGGTATAAATCTCTTTTCCTTGTCCTAAGGTTCATTTTGGTGTAAATTTCGTGAAATTTGGTTGAAAATTGAGCTAGAAATCATAGTTTGAAAAATTATCCAGTTTCCGGCGACGCAGAGGTGCCGGCGAACTGAGGTTGAAGGTGACAGAATATTCCGTCACAGTTGACGGAATATTCCTAACGGAAGGTAACGGCGTCAGTTAACTTTAACGGAATATTCTAGGGATTTAACGAAATATTCCTTAACGGCGTTAAGGATTCCGTCAGCGTGCACGACACGTGGCCGCGCGTGGGCGGCACGTGTTGCCGTGCCTTGGCCGGCGCGTGAGGGCGCGTGGGACTTCCAAAAATTATTTTAAAAATATGGGGGTGTTCGTGGGATTGAGTAGAGCATGTTGGTATATTCAAACACCCCAATTGAGTAATGTATGAGAAGTTATTATCAGATTGGGTTATGTGCGTAATTAACTACTGTATAGTTGTTTCGCATATAGGTGAGACGTATCCTGAGGACGAGCGCAGCCACGTGAAGCTCGGGGGCTACGACCCATCGACCTATCAGTGAGTGGGCTTTTGTTTTCAGTATATATATATATATATACACACACACACACACACACACACACACACTTGATTGATTCCTAGAAATACGTTTTTCTATGCTTTTATGAAATTGGATGCCATGTCGAATGCCATATATATTTCTATGTTTATATGATTATATGTTGATGCACTGCGAGGGCCAGGTAAGTCAGGTAAGTATGTACTTTTGATATGATGAGTGGGGTGATATCGATGAGATTATAATATGGCTCATTTACCTGCACATCGGCGTTTGTGCCGCCAGAGTAGGGCTTAGCTTTCACGTGATCGTTCACCTCCCGTACTGTACGCTCACCTTGGATCCAAGACAGGTGCCAGCCTGTCGTACAGACCACATTAGCTGGTTCCGACTCGTAGGTGACCCGCGATTCGTCGCCAACCTTCACGTGATCGTAGCACAAAGCGTTTTATATATACCCAGCTTGACGTACATACCACATTAGGTGGTTCCGTCATGGGTGCAGGTTATTGATTGAGAGATGAATTGAGGATTTGGTTGAGGAGCCATAGATTCAGCCATACAGGTCACTAGAGGTGACTCCGGCTGACTTATATACATTGCCAGCATGATTTGCGTTGAGATATCACCTGATTGACTTCGATGATAATTGTTGCATGCTTGATACTGAATATGGTTCATTCGAACATGGTATTATTTGAGTGATGGTTTTCCAGTATTAGTACGTATATATATATTTTCTAGGAAGTGTACATGTTTTACAGAGAGGGGTTACAACTTTTGTATCGAAGTGATTTTGGTAAAGCTATGTTTTTGCCCACTCACACTTTTGTTTTGCGCCCCTCCAGGTATTAGATAGCGTTGGTGGCAAGCGAGGTTTCAAGGCATATCTGACAGTACACTATTCATGTAAATACTCTGGCTTTCCTGTTTATGTCTTTCTAGACTGCACCTAGGATTCTCGAACTTTGTAAATTATGCTGTTAACTTTCACACTCTTATATACTCTTGTATCACTAGTTGTGCTATTCTAGTACTTATTATCTATATTTATTCTTCCGCACTGCGCACGTGGCTACGTCACACTCACGTGACGGCCAGCACGTCCCGATGTTCGAGTCGGGGTGTGTCAGTTTGGTATCAGAGCCTAGGTTTGGCAGTCTTGTGTACTTAGTGAATATTCTAATTATTTTGGTGTCTTCTGTCAGAATTATGCCGCCTCGACGTGAGCCACGTCCGATTTCTGAGCCTGGTTTCCCTGATATAGCTCAATTAGGGGAAGATATCGCTAATGCTATTCAGTCGACATTTCGACCTCCCCAGATGACTCATCTGGAAACTGTTTATAATCTGAAGTTGAATACTTTTGTGGGTAATGAAGGGCACGAGGGTGCTGAGAAATGGTTGAATAATGTTGATAAGACTTTTAGATTGATGCAAAGTCAGGGGAGTTTACCTGCAGACAGATGGGTTGAAACGGCCTCGTGGTTTTTGGGTAAAGAACCAGCGTCTTGGTAGGAACAGTCGGCTGAGGAGTTGTCTCTAGAGGAAGCTGCAGATTGGGAGATATTTAAGCAGTTGTTTCATAAGAGATTCATTACTCCTGCGTACATCGACAACAAGAAACAGGAGTTTACAAGTTTAAAGCAGAAGAAGATGTCCGCTAACGAGTACTACAGGAAGTTTACAGATTTGTCCAGATATCACCCTGAGGTGGCAATGAATCCAGCAGAGATGCTTCGTCGATTCAAGTTGGGTACTCGTAAGAAGTGGCGTACTTTGGCTACCGGGATTCCCTGTTTGACTTATCATGGGTTTTATGAGATTCTGCTGCAGATCGAGGATTCTGAGAACTTGCCTAGTGACAGCGATGAAGAAGAAAAAGACGATTCCAAGAAGAATGATAAAGGTAAAGGTATATCACAGGGGCCCAGGAAGACGCAAAGTTTTAAGAAGAGTGGGACTAGTTCGAGTTCATCCAGTGGAGGATTTAAGTCCACAGGCCAGCGCAGAGGTGGTAGATTTGCTGGTGGGCCGCGCTTTCAGAGGTAGCGGGATGTTGGTGGTTCTGGTGGCTCAGGAATTCCTTTTTGTCGGAGGTGTAATAGCCGACATGCCGGCGAGTGTAGGCAGTGTACTCGAGGGTGTTTTACTTGTGGACAGTTTGGTCATTGAGCAGCTAATTGTCCACAGAGTCAGCAGAGTCCACAGATGCCTTCATTTCCAGCACCAATGCCGAGGCAGCAAGCTCCAGCGTCAAGTAGTTATGGTCAGCCGAGTCGGGGAAGCACTTATCATTATTAGGGTGATGTGGTGCCTTATCCAGCAGCGCCGTATCCCTATTCTCAGGATCCATATTATTCTAGTGGCTATCAGAGTGGATATCCTCAGTATTCTGGAGGATATGCTCCATATCCACCTTATTCAACACGTGGATCACAGTGGTATTCAGGTGTGCAGCCGCAGCAAGGTGAGGTTACCTCGAGCAGCGCGGGTGCTTCAAGAAGCCTAGTCATTTGGGGCAGAGTCTTGGTATACCTGGGTGTAGTGGCCAGTCTAGCAGAGGACGAGGGGGATGTCAGTAGACCCAGGGACGTATTCATAATCTTTGAGTGCAGGACGCTCAGAACAACCCCGATTTGATAATGGGACGTTAAATGTTCTTGGACATTTTGCTAAAGTATTGATTGACTGTGGTGCTACCCATTCGATTATTTCTCATACATTTGCTCAATTGACGCAACCTAATCCCACACCTCTTGGTTATGAGATAGAGTTTTCTATGCCTAGAGGTGAGACGTGCCAGGTAGGGTGGATGTATCCAGGATGCCCTGTGTTAGTGGAGGATGTAGTTATGCCCGCTAATCTTATTCTGTTAGATCTTGCTGAATTTGATGTTATTTTGGGCACTGATTGGTTACATTATAATCGAGCTAACATTGATTGTTATGAGAAAAAAGTTACGTTCTTACGACCGGGCTTACCGGTGGTTACATTTGTTGGTGAGCCTAGTGGCATCAGGCATGGTATTATTTCAGCTGTAAGAGCCAAGAAACTGTTACAGAAGGGTTGTCAGGGGTATCTGGCACATGTGGTACTGAATGATGAGGTTGCTAGCAGAGTGGAGGATGTTAGAGTGGTTAGACATTTCCCAGACGTTTTTCCTGATGATTTGCCAGGGTTGCCGCCAGATCGAGACGTTGAGTTCACCATTGATTTGTTGCCAGGTACTGACCCTATATCTTTGACTCCCTATCGAATGGCTCCTGCAGAATTAAAGGAATTGAAAATTCAGCTGCAAGAATTATTAGATAAAGGTTTTATTCAGCCTAGTACTTCACCCTAGGGAGCTCCAGTGTTAGTTGTAAGGAAAAAGGATGGTACTTTGAGGCTGTGCATAGACTATCGGCAGCTGAATCGGGTAATGATTAAAAATCGTTATCCATTGTCGCGTATTGATGATTTGTTTGATCAGCTGGGAGAAGCTTGTGTGTTTTCGAAGATTGACTTGAGGTCTGGGTATTATCAGCTGAAGATTAGGAATGATGATGGTCCTAAGACGGCGTTTCGAACCCGTTATGGTCATTATGAGTTTTTTGTAATGCCATTTGGGTTGACTAACGCACCTACTGCTTTCATGGATATGATGAACAGAGTGTTTAAGCAGTATTTAGACCGATTTGTCATTGTTTTTATCGATGACATTTTGGTTTATTCTAAATCTAAAGCACAGCATGTGCGACATCTCAGTTTGGTGCTGAAAAGGTTGAGGGAGTGTAAACTTTATGCCAAGTTCAGTAAATGCCAATTCTGGTTGAATCGGGTGGCATTTTTGGAACATGTCATTTCAGCTCAGGGTATACAAGTGGATCCCTAGAAAGTGGCAGCAATAGAGAATTGGGAGCAGCCACGAACCGTCTCGGAGGTACGTAGTTTCTTGGGTTTAGCAGGGTATTACAGACGGTTTGTTCGGGATTTTTCAGAGATTGCATTGCCACTTACTAAGTTAACAAGGAAAGATTTTAAATTTGAGTGGGATGATAGTTATGAATGGAGTTTCCAGCAGCTGAAATATTGTCTTACTCAGGCACCAGTGTTGGCACTTCCTGACGACAGTGGTAATTTCGAGATTTATAGTGATGCTTCATTTAATGGTTTGGGCTGTGTGTTGATGCAGCATGGTAGGGTGATTGCATATGCCTCGAGACAATTAAAACAACATGAAAAGAATTATCCTACTCATGATTTGGAGTTAGCGGCAATTGTTTTTGCATTGAAAATCTGGAGGCATTATCTATATGGTGAGAAATGTAAGATTTTCACAGACCATAAAAGTTTCCAGTATTTGTTTACCCAGAGGGATTTGAATCTTCGTCAGTGGAGGTGGATTGAACTGCTAAGTGATTATGACTGCACGATTGAATATCATCCAGGTCGCGCAAATGTAGTAGTTGATACACTTAGCCGGAAATCTCAGGGAAGGATTAATGCTATTCACGCGAGCCGTGTTCCTCTTTTGGCAGAGTTAAGATCGACTGGAGTGAAGCTAGTTATGGAAGAATCAGAGAATAATGATCAGGAAGGTGCTTTACTTGCTTATTTTCAGGTTAGGCCAATCTTGATTGATCGGATACTCGAGGCACAGATGGAAGATGGCGAGGTTTAAGAATTAATTCAATTGAGAAATGATGGGAAAAAGAAAGATCTTCGGATTCGGGAGACCGATGGCATGCTTATGCAAGAAGGTAGGATGTACGTGCCGAATAATGCAGAGTTAAAGAAAGCTATTCTGGATGAGGCACACATTTCAGCTTACGCTATGGATCCTGGAAGCACGAAGATGTATCATACCATTTGACCATTTTATTATTGGCCAGGTATGAAAAGAGAAATTGCTGAATACGTGAGTCGATGTATTGTTTGCTAGTAGGTTAAAGCCGAGAGGAAGAAGCCATTTGGACGGATGCAGCCCCTTCTTATTCCACAGTGGAAGTGGGAAGACATTACCATGGATTTTGTGTATAAACTTCCTCGTACAAGGAATGGTTATGATGGAGTTTGGGTGATTGTTGATCGACTTACTAAATCAGCACATTTCATTCCAGTTCGAGAGAAGTTTTCTTTAAATCGGCTAGCTGAACTTTTTATCTCGAAGATTGTTAAGTATCATGGCGTGCTAGTCAGCATTGTGTCAGATCGAGACCCGAGGTTCACTGCTAAATTCTGGACGGCATTTCAAGAAGCTCTGGGTTCGAGATTATTGTATGGTACTGCGTATCATCCTCAAACTGACGGACAGTCTGAGAGGACAATTCAGACATTAGAGGATATGTTGAGGTCTTTTGTTTTGCAGTTTGGTGATGCATGGCATACGCGGTTGGATCTGATGGAATTTGCCTATAATAACAGTTATCACTCGAGTATTGGTATGTCACTATTCGAGGCCTTGTATGGTAAAGCTTGTCGGACACCCTTGTGTTAGTCTGAGGTTGGAGAAAGAATTCTTGAAGGCCCAGAGATAGTGGACGAGACTACAGAGAATATTCAGGTGATTAAATCTAACCTGAAAGCGGCTCAAGATCGTCAGAAGAGTTTAGCTGATCGACACGCTACTGATCGGACTTATAATGTGGGTGATTGGGTTTTCTTGAAGTTATCACCTTGGAAAGGTGTTGTGAGGTTCGGTAAGAAGGGAAAATTGAGTCCCAGGTATATCGAACCATATCAGATTTCTGAGCGGATTGGTGAAGTAGCTTATAGACTTAAGTTGCTTCAGGAGCTGTCTAGAGTGCATAATGTGTTTCATGTGTCGATGCTTCGCCATTATATTTCAGATCCATCACATATTTTGCCTCCGCAACAATTAGAGATCAATCCTGATTTGTCTTACGAGGAGGAGCCAGTCACTATACTAGATTGGAAGGATAAGGTCTTGTGGAACAAGACAGTGCGTCTAGTGAAAGTCTTATGGAAGAATCACTCAGTAGAGGAGGCAACCTGGGAGACGGAAGAAAGGATGAAAGAGTTGTACCCACGACTGTTTTATGAGTTTTAATGGTTTGTACTTGTTGAGTAAATTTCGAGGACGAAATTTTATTAAGGTGGGTAGATTGTAACAGTCCATTCCGAAATGAAGTATCTTTATATTTGAAATGACGATTTTACCCTTGCGGGAGTGAGAGGGTGTGTGAATTAGATTAAAGTTTTATGTAAGGGTACCTATATTTATTTGCTGATTTTATGTGGTTTGGATTGGTTGAGGACTAAAATACACACACACACACACACACACACACACACAAAAACACGTGTGCACCCTCCCCATTTCCCCATCTCTATCTCATTCTTCTTCTCGAACTCTCTATCCATTTTACCTGAAACCGTACGGACAACATTGTTTCCCTTGATTTGGTCACGGATCGAGGTCCTAATGGTCATATTCAGGACCCTTGTGACCTGGTGATCACAACCATACCCTTAGTTTAAGTTCAAACCCTTGGAAACCCTAGGAACCGTGAAGCACCGAGAAGGGTACTGTTCATGTACTCGAAAACCATGGCGTTTTAGTCCATTCTGAGATCATAGGGAGGTTTAGAATGGTCTTGTGATGCCCGCAGGACAAAATTGGAGGATTTTGGACGTCGGGATCACCAGTTCGGGAGTTGGCCGGAATTCTTGATTTTGCTCCGGTGAGTTGCAGGCGAGTTTTGGGCTTTAAACAGGTATAAATCTCTTCTCCTTGTCCTAAGGTTCATTTTGGTGTAAATTTCGTGAAATTTGGTTGAAAATTGAGCTAGAAATCATTGTTTGAAAGTTACCCAGTTTCCGGCGACGCAGCGGCGCCGGCGAACTGAGGTTGAAGGTGACGGAATATTCCTTCAAAGTTGACGGAATATTCCTAACGGAAGGTAATGGCGTCAGTTAACTTTAACGGAATATTCTAGGGATTTAACGAAATATTCCTTAACAGCGTTAAGGATTCTGTCAGTGTGCATGACACGTGGCCGCGCGTGGGCGGAGCGTGTTGCCGTGCCTTGGCCGGCGCGTGAGGGCACGTGGGACTTCCAAAAATTATTTTAAAAATATGGGGGTGTTCGTGGGATTGAGTAGAGCATGTTGGTATATTCAAACACCCCAATTGAGCAATGTATGAGAAGTTATTATCAGATTGGGTTATGTGCGTAATTAACGAATGTATAGTTGTTTCGCATATAGGTGAGACGTATCCTGAGGACGAGCGCAGCCACGCGAAGCTCGAAGGCTACGACCCATCTACCTATCAGTGAGTGGGCTTTTGTTTTCAGTATATATATATATACACACACACACACACACACTTGATTGATTCCCAGAAATACGTTTTTCTATGCTTTTATGAAATTGGATACCATGTCGAATGCCATATATATTTCTATGTTTATATGATTATATGTTGATGCACCGCGGGCGCCAGGTAAGTCAGGTAAGTATTTACTTTTGATATGATGAGTGGGGTGATATCGATGAGATTAGAATATGGCTCATTTACCTGCACATCGGGGTTTGTGCCGCCAGAGTAGGGCTTAGCTTTCACGTGATCGTTCACCTCCCGTACTGTACGCTCACCTTGGATCCAAGGCAGGTGCCAGCCTGTCGTACAGACCACATTATCATGTATATACTATATATATATATATATACACTATATATATTATCCTCACGTGACGGTCAGCACGTTCCGATGTTCGAGTCGGGGTGTGTCAGATAATATATATAGTATATACATGATAATATTATTTATATATATATATATATATATATATATATATATATATATATATATATATATATATATATATATATATATATGCGTTCAGTTTTGGGTTTTATTCGGTTTTGCCACATCATTGATGTCTGGGGAAGTTGGGACTTGAACACATGGAAATGCATGCAAGTCGTGGAAGCGTGAAGATCGAGTTAGAGGTGTTGATGAATGCCGGGAATGAAGGACACTAGGCTTTCAAGTTTTGCATGGATATATTGACATTAAGTTGACAGGTTCAACTAAGACAGGTCAAAGCTGAGCAGAAGCTGACTGGGAAATACTTTAACCACTACTTTGGAATGGGATAATTTGACAACTGGATTGGCATGCATGGATCTCGGACTCGGATGTGGAGGTAACACCGACGGATCTACTTATTTGGTGGTGAACTTATCCACTGCTACACCATTCTATTTCTACTAGCATGGAGTAAATTAAAATACGTTTTCATAATATAACTTCGAAAATATGATATTTAGGCCATCTCCAACCAATGGCTGGCCAGAGGACTCGTTTTAGCCCTCTGGCCCTCCAAGATTCTCCAAGATATTAATATTTTAATGAACAGTACATGGCCATATTTGCCTCCTTCTCCAACCGAGGGCCAGATGGCTCGTTATAGCCCTATCACAAAAAACGGTCTCCAACCGAGAGCCATAGGGCCAAACATAATTTATTATTTAAAAACTACAACTTAAATTCAAAGTGGGCGACACTTATCCAAGCAATTCCAAACCCTAGGAATGTTGTTTCATATTGTTTAATATTGTTTCATGTTACTTAATTTAATTTAATGTTGTATAATGGCTTAGGAAGTTATAGGAAAAAAAAATATGAAACAAATTTTGTGAAATAGAAGTTATAGGAAAAAAAAAAAAGAATTTAAAATAAAATGAAACAAATTTTGTGAAATAGAAGTTATATGAAAAAAAAAGAATTTAAAATAAAATGAAACAAACTTTGTGAAATAGAAGTTATAGGAAAAAATGGAATTTTAAAAAAAATATGAAACAAATTTTGTGAAATAAAAGTTATAGGAAAAAATAGAAGTTATAGGAAAAAATAATAATAAAACTGTTAAAAAAAAAAAATTCAAATGCAACGGCTAGTCAGCTAGCCGTTGCATTTGAATTTTTTTCTTAAGAATTATTGTCGGTTATAACCGACAGTAATACATTTATATTAGTAATACAATGTTTTCCTGTCGGTTATAACCGACAGGAATAACAACACTTTAAAAAAAAAAATGGCCAGCCCTCCAGCCCTCTTCGATTCTGTGGGGCCCTCCCAAATTCCAGAGCCCTCTGGCCTAGCCCTCGGTTGGAGACAGTTTTCAGGCTATTTTCGGCCCTCTGGCCCTCTGGACCCTTCAGGCCATCTCCGACCGATGGCTTGCCAGAGGGCTCGTTTTAGCCCTCTGGCCCTCCAAGATATTAATATTTTAATGAATAGTACAGGGCCATATTTGCCTCCATCTCCAACCGAGGGCCAAAGGGCCAGAGGGCTCATTTTAGCCCTGTCACAAAAAAACCATCTCTAACCGAATGCCAAAGGGCCATAGGGCAAACATAATTTATTATTTAAATTTAAAAACTAGTACAACTTAAATTCAAATCCAACGGCTAAGTGACGTCAGCTAGCCGTTGGTAGCTGGCATCATGCTGACGTCAGCTAGCCGCTGGATTTAAATTTTTTTTTGCTATAAATATGGTGGATATTGGACTATAATTCACACTACTTTGAATTCAATCTCTTTCAATTCAAGTTTGCAATGAATTCCAACTGGGGGTCCTCATCCAATTCCGAATTGGAAGAAAAATGGGAAATAGAAGTTATAGGAAAAAAATAGAATTTAAAAAAAAAATATGAAACAAATTTTGTGAAATAGAGGTTATAGGAAAAAAAAAAAAAAAGAATTTAAAAAAATATATGAAACAAATTTTGTGAAATAGAAGTTATAGGAAAAAATGGAATTTAAAAAAAATATGAAACAAATTTTGTAAAATAAAAGTTATAGGAAAAAAAATAGAATTTAAAAAAAAAATATGAACCAAATTTTGTAAAATAGAAGTTATAGGAAAAAAATAGAATTTAAAAAAAATATGAAACAAATTTTGTAAAATAGAAGTTATAGGAAGTTATAGAAAAAAATAGAAGTTATATGAAAAAGTTTGTAAATGAAAAAAATTAAATAAAACTGTGAAAAAAAAAATATTCAAAATTAACGGCAAACTTACGTCAGCTAGCCGTTGGATTCAAAATTATTAGTAGCCCATTTGTTCATAATACAGTTTGTCAAGTTTCTGATGTGAGATTGCATTCTTCAACACATTCCCCACGAAAGACTGTTTTAGTAGATTACACTTGAAACCAATTCCGCATCGATAAATATACATTTGTATTATAGAAAAAAATAGCTGTCAAACTTCATTGATCGCGTGCTTAGTTGTATATGGCAACCTTAAGTAAAGCACATTGTCTTTACATGTCCTCAACTGAAGTCGGGCAAACAATCCACACTAAAACATGTTCTACATGACTGCCTTTATAAACAAATACACGTAATATATATTAACATTATGTCTCACAAATTACTCTGCAAAAATAAAAGTTGTTATGGTCTGCATAATTTACGCAGTCATGTATCTATACATTTTTAGGTTTTAATGGCAAAAAATTTGGAAGTATGAATTTACACCGTGATCTTAAAGATGAAGTTGGTACTCGTACTCAACGAGGATGTTGTAGCAGCAAGAACCATGAAAACTAATCCTTCCTGCAGCAGGGTTTCACACAACACTTGATTCCCTTCACAAAATAAATGGATGGTCTGGTCCTCGATATGCCTCCGAGCTGAACCGACTCTTGAGCTTGACCACGAAGAATGCAATACCTCTGCATTTTCTCTGGAGAAGCCATTGCTGCTAAGGTCCAGCAGCTGCAAATTTTTTGCCATATTAACGGCAGTAGAAAGCTCTTGAATAAACCGGTGCACAGAAGACGAGGAATTACTCTGCCACGGGCTTGTAAAGCTGTCATCAAGTTCATGTGCAGCAGTTTCAACTTTTTCTTGATCATCTTCACTATCAGCAACTTCAAGCGCATCTAAATCAGTGTTCGCATGGCAGGAACCCGGTTGAGCAGGGTCAGCTTCAATTGGTGCAGACGAGGTCGGAGTAGATTTAGAGTACTGTTTTTCCACATTGGTGTTTTCAGCAAGATTCAGCTGTTGAAGACAACCATTACCTACTTAAAACATCAAACCAAACAATTAGTATTGGTTCCATTTCTTGGGACTAATATTTGGGAGGAAGGACAGAGGTGAGCTTAGCGGTGTGAACCTGATAATGCCTTGATTATTCGAAGAAATCCAGCAGTCCTGGGCTCCCACTTTTGAAGAGACAACACTTTCAGACAACATTGAGAATCCAAAAGCATTGATGATAGTGCATTGCTACCCTGTGTTCATAGTGATGAAATGGAATTAATTAGAAAAGTATCGACTACCCTTTTTTGTCTTGGTAAGATCCAAGAAATTCTATCGTAGCAGAAAGTTCTTAGAATAGCAAAGAGACTAATGACAACATTCTTTTGAGATAAAGCCCTTAGAAGGATTTGGGCGTACATGGTGAAGAATGACAATTCAGGTCAAAAGTTAACACAAATAAAGTGGAAGGACAAAGGACATGTAAAGGCCAGAAGAGAGTTAATGACAAAATAATGTCATGCAGCTCCAACAAAAAATCTCAGCTTTATAAAGGCAGCATATCTTCATGTATTTGTATATACAAATGAGAGAACAAACCTTCTCCGTGATAGGATTTTCCGAAAGGTTCAGCTCAACAATGCACACAAATCATAGAAGAATCGGTGCTTAGTCTGTGAACATAATTCGACGTCACTTTACATTTTGAAAAGTCAAGTTTCACAAACTCTGAAGTTTGGCTGAACAATGACTCAGTTAATAGTAATGCCTCATCCTGCAAAAGAATATTAAAATAAACAAAATTGGAAGAAAGCAGTAAGGAGAATATGCCTAGTGACGGAAGTCCAACAAGTGAGAAGTAAATGCAAAATGACAGTGCACTCACAATACCAATACCAGTTTCCCGAAGACTTAATCCTGACAAGGACAAGGTTTTAGCAAGCTTGCAAAGGCTATCAACTACAGACTGTGGAGCCAAAAACAATCACAAGGCGACATGTGGATATTTTAGAAAAAAAAGACCAAACTACCCCTGAGGTGTAACTGGATTTCTACACGCGAGCAGCAGACAATCGTCCTTCAACAAAGTCAAAAATGCTCCGAAGAGAGGTAACCAATTCAAAATCTATCTTATCAAATCCCTTTTTGCAAGGTAACCTCCAAAATAGTATTAATTGGTTAATTAATGGATTAATTACCCAATTAATCCATTAATTACCAATTAAATTATACAAATTAACCCCAAAAACTATCAAAGGGCCGGCCACCATTCCCATCCTCACCTTTCCCATTTACTCTATTTTATTACCCAAATTAAAATAGACATTTATTTTTATAACCACCCATTTATGCCTTTCATATTTAATTAGCCAATAAATTGGCTAATTAAATCAAAAATTGAACCCAAAGAACCCTTGAGTGGCCGGCCATCTCTTCTCAAAATTGGGCAAAGCCTAACCCTATAAATAGACACCCATTCTCACCAAAAAGATCATTCCAACACTCTTACAAAAAATCCCAAAATTCTCTAAACACTATTTCTCTCTAAATTCTAACTTTGGCATCAGAGGTTCTTCGGCCAAAGCCCCCCCCATTCGTCATGGGCGCGTGAGGCTCTTGGCCTTGACCAAAGGTGTTGATTGTTTTGTAGGTGCAATTTTGTCAAAGAAGGAGAAGGCGAAAATTTGCATCCACAAATTGGTGCTTTCATTGAGAGTTGAGATTCACACTCGTAGAAGACTCTCGCGCAAAAAGGTTTTTTTTCCCTATTTTCTCTATTTTCTAGTCCACTTGTATTTTTCGTACGTTCTTATTATTAGAATTTTTTATTTGCAAAGATTCTTTGGTAAAACGTAAAAGAAAAATATAATGGCTAGAAATTTAGAAAATTCAACAAGTGAAAATTCAAATATTCAAGAAGTGGGACCGCGGCGATCCACGAGGCTAAATGTGATCTTAGGGGGAGCGGCACCACCACCACAAGGCTCCACCATGGGAACCACCGCGGTGGCCACTACAGCAATCACCCGCGGCGAGGTCCATGGCTCCACCACCACGGCCCAAGCCGTGCTATCCAAGGCCCACGCCACCAAAGCCACGGCCCGAGCCATGCCACTCCATGCCCAACGCGAGCCCAATGCGTTGCCAATCCGAGCCCAAGCCTCGCATTCGCGAGCATCACGCGCCGAGCAGCCCACTCTCGTGGCCCAGCCTGCTCCTGCAACCCTACCTGCTCTCACCGAGTAGCCCACTCGTGGCCCAATCTGCTCCCGCAGCTCAGCCTGCTCCTGCTGAGCAGCCCACTCTCGTAGCCCAGCCTGCTCCTGCAGTCCAGCCTGCTATTGTCGAGCAGCCCACTCTCGTGGCCCAGTTTGTTCCCGCAACCCAGCCTGCTTCTGTGGCACTCCAAGCAGCCCAAATCGGCCCAAGACTATCTCAACCATCCGGACCAACCATCAAGCTGGGGGCATTTTCACCACGTTTCTCCGCGAATTTGACATTTCCCAATTCAAATCTTGCACTCGGAGTCTACCACACTTTTACTGCTCAAGGAGACACATTCCTTCCAATCTCTTCAAATCTAAATGGCGAACAACACTTGTCTCAACAAGTCATAGAGTTGAGGAGCGCCCTTGCACAACAAACGACCTTGGTGAATCAACTTTTGCAACGCACCGAGATCCAACGTGCCTCGGACGAGGTGTCCCGAAGTAGGACAAGGGTAGATGAACCTCTCCACCAGCGTCTCGGCAAGCAGCCTATCAACCAGCCACAATCCAAGCGTTCTGGCAATTTACGCTCCCGTCTGGGTCCTTAGGATAGCGTATACTCTCGTCTTAGCTCGCGGAGGAGCGTGCATTCCCGATCAAGCCCATGGACGAGCATACGTTCACGGTTGAGGTCACACTCCGATTATCAACATGAGCAGCCTTTTAGGCAAAGCGTTCATTTACGGCTAAGCCCGCAAGGAGTATCCTCCACATCACATCGGAGAAGGCAGCACAGCGGACGGAGAGAAGTAGTTACTCAATCCGGCTCAAGTTTAACCAGCAGCTTACGAGTTACCCGCTCGCCTGCCAGGAACATACAACATGCACCGCAGCCGCGGCATAGCCGAGCCAAACACATGGAAGAGCAGCCTAGACTAGCAGGTCACGACCGGGGGCAGCCAAGAGCTCCGCCAACCCAACAAATGCAAATTCAGGAAGAAGTAGAAATGCTCGTGACCGAGCAATTGAGCAATTTCCCGCACAACGAAGCTACTGACAAGGCGCTCCGATGAAACATGACCAACATAAGCAAGTCATCTTTCAATGACAAGATCGAGCAATCTTGCACCATGGCTCGTAGCCGTGCCAATCTTGCCCTGTGGCTCGCGCCAACCAAGCCTCAAAAGAGCACACGACGAAACACCTAATGATGGCGCAATAATTTTGGGAGTAGCTTACTGCGTTTACACCCTTACATGGGTTCCACAAGCAGTTCGACGTCTCTAGCAAATCGCCAAACAAGACCTCGCGGGATAAGGATTATTTCAGTTATCCAACAATCCAGCTTTCCTCAGCTGCACTCACGACAACGGCTTAATTGCTCTCCAGTACGAGAGGGTAAACTAATTCCCCGACACCCAAAAGGGTCTGCTCTCCAGTGCGAGAGGATAAACTAATTGCTCTCCAGTGCGAGATGATAAACTAATTGCTCTCCAGTGCGAGAGGATAAACTAATTGCTCTCTAGTGCGAGAGGGTAAACCAATTCCCCGACACCCATATGGGTTTGCTCTCCAGTGCGAGAGGTTAAACTAATTGCTCTCCAGTGCGAGAGGGTAAACCAATTCCCTGACACCCAAAAGGGTCTGCTCTCCAGTGCGAGAGGGTAAACTAATTGCTCTCCAGTGCGAGAGGGTAAACTAATTTCCCGACACCCATCTGGGTAAGCTCTCCAGTGCGAGAAGGCCACATAGCTCAAAAGATCGAATGCTTGAAGATCAACTAGGCAGTAAATGGTCAGGGGGCAACATCTACTTTTGCATTTAACTGTTCGCTCATCTGATACTTCTTCTTCAACAGCTCCGATCTTGGCAGCTCTATCCGTGACTGCTCCATCTATGGCAGCTGAGAAACCAAACTCAAGTAGTTCATTTTTGGCAAGCAGCCTAGACGTGGCAGCCAAACCGTTGTCCATGCCACGCCACTTCCTCGGCCCATGCCGAACCAATCCTTGGCTTCAATCAAGCCGAGCTGCTTAAGCAATGGCCCCTGCCATATCACCTCATTGGCCCATGCCAAGCCGACTTCTGGTCCCTGCCAGCCGACGTGCCGCACACCCCGACGACTGCCCCATGGCAGCACCACCTAAGAAGAAATTAAGTTTTTATTACATTGATGCGGCATAGAGAAGGCAAAGAAAGCAACGAAAGACGGCCCTTTGCACGGACAAGATGTAGAAGATTGCTAGATGAGGGGGAACAAATATCCTCTAAACTTTCTCTCTCTTGTAGGGTAGAATAAATTGTTCTCCAAAGTTGATTTAACAACCCACTTAAGGTGGACTTAAATAGGCTTTGAGAGAAATTTATTTCCCTTTCCGAGAATGATCTAATTTCACATTAAAGAGGGAATCTACATCAAAATAGGAAGCAGTCCTAAGTTTCCTAGAGCAAGAAGATCTCTACACCTGCTGCTCTCTCCTGCGAGCAGCCCAGCAGGTGTGAGGGCATTTGTGGAGCCAAAAATAATCACAAGGCGACATGTGGATATTTTAGCAAAAAAGGACCAAACTACCCCTGAGGTGTACCGGGATTTCTAGACGCGAGCAGCAGACAATCGTCCTTCAACAAAGTCAAAAATGCTCCAAAGAGAGGTAACCAATTCAAAATCTATCTTATCAAATCCCTTTTTGCAAGGTAACCTCCAAAATAGTATTAATTGGTTAATTAATGGATTAATTACCCAATTAATCCATTAATTACCAATTAAATTATACAAATTAACCCCAAAAACTATCAAAGGGCCGGCCACCATTCCCATCCTCACCTTTCCCATTTACTCTATTTTATTACCCAAATTAAAATAGACATTTATTTTTATAACCACCCATTTATGCCTTTCATATTTAATTAGCCAATAAATTGGCTAATTAAATCAAAAATTGAACCCAAAGAACCCTTGAGTGGCCGGCCATCTCTTCTCAAAATTGGGCAAAGCCTAACCCTATAAATAGACACCCATTCTCACCAAAAAGATCATTCCAACACTCTTACAAAAATCCCAAAATTCTCTAAACACTATTTCTCTCTAAATTCTAACTTTGGCATCAGAGGTTCTTCAGCTAAAGCCCTCCCCATCCGTCATGGGCGCGTGAGGCTCTTGGCCTTGACCAAAGGTGTTGATTGTTTTGTAGGTGCAATTTTGTCAAAGAATGAGAAGGCGAAAATTTGCATCCACACAGACTGTTTTAGCCTCAGTCCACTCAGACTTAATTTTGAAAATCTGCATAAGAAAGAAACTTGTATATTCACCCCAGTTAGTGTATAGAGTAACCTATGCATACTGAAAGAAAGTAAATTAATGATGGTATTTCCATGAATTAATTTTAAGTGAATCTAAACCTTTTCAATTATCTTCATGTATTGCAATTATGAAATGTCAAGCATACCTATACAAAGTTGCTCAAGCACTGAATCAGCATTCAATGCCTCGGCATCTTTTTGAATTGTTCTAGACGTGACAGAACAGCGCTCTATGCTCAAGCTGCAAAATGCTACAAAGCAAAGACCATATAAGCAGAGACTATTCAGCATTACTTTGAACAAATTCCATTCAAATAACTAAATTTACCAAGAAGCATATATGCTACTAAACACCAGCAAGAACAGAAACAAATAATTTAAATGCTTGAGCTTCAATGAAAGCACTTTACCCTTGCAATTTTCCAAGATAGTGGAAAGGCAAGATGCACATGTATCAGTGAGAGGATTTTCAGAGATATTGAGCAGTTCCGATCGAGCAAATAGCAAGGGGCATTCGCAAATTTGAAGATTGAAACACAGAAAATGGTTGTGGACTGATAGTGAGTACAAAAAGGCCTTACCATTGGCCTGCTAATAGCAAATTTAAATATATAGTTCCTGACTGAAATAATCGTCACTGCATATAATAAACCTACAAAAATCCATGATCCAATAGAATTCGCATCATGAGTATTGTTGCTAAATTTCAATAAGATAAGAGACAATAGGCAAGTTATTGATGGTTAACACGTCCCTTGTTAGTTCTTCCAATTACATAGGCAGAACTTGAAAAATTACAACCTCCTTTTCAAAGTTCAGACATGGAGGAAATTACATAGATGAAGTTTCAGTCTTTAACTGGCGACAAGGAAATGATTGGTTAGCCTTTTTTTCTGACCTTAAACCGTTAGACTATACAATAACAGCTCAAATTATAATAGCCTGCAATAGGAGCTTAGAAGGTTATAACTACAAAGACGTAAACTCCAGATCTCTTGCTTTGATACCATTCTTCTGAAAACTTACTGGGATAGAATTAGATGCTGGGGAGCTCTTTGGGCATCAGTTCCTAATGAGTTCAGGGATCATTCTCGTTCTTATACGAAGATGGATGTGTTAGCAGCTGTAAAATGAGTTTGGGTTAAGGTTTTGATTTTTGTAAGTTAGTCCTGTTTGAGGTCTGATCTAGTACATTAGGTTTGATCTTAGATGGTGGATTTCTAATCCACAATAAAGCCATCTGGCAAAACAAAAGGCGGAGAGAGTCAAAGTTCACCCTTGCTTACAGTCTTTCTTGCATAAACTTAATACATGGGAAAAACATGTATATGAATCATTCAAAGAAGTCAGCTTAAGCTTTAACATGAAATTTTTTGCAATGTTAGTTATATACCTGAACCAAAGAAGTTACACCAAATCGGTTGAAGTGGAGATCCAACGTCAATCCAGCATATTTTTGGCATGATGAAGTGATTACTTGTTGCAGTTTCTTCATTGTACCATTTCCTGCGAAACAATGAGCCAATAAACAGTTAATACTGCCCACAATTCCTGGGAAAATGTTTTAGTAAATGAAAGAACTAAAGAGACCTGAGTCTAGGGGAAGAATATTTAACAGAAAGGTTACTAAATACTTTCTAGTCCAGAAGCAACACTTTTGAATCTAAATAAGCGTATGCTAGAAATCACATGCTATTAGTATTACCTAACTCATTGTGAGAAAGGTCTAGCATTGCAAAATGTTTTATTGGCATGCAGGGCATCCAACAGTGGCATTAATGAAAAGTCTTGCAGTCCACAATCAGACACATTAACATCATCATCTGAGACCTGAAAGACAAAAATATGAGTTTATCCTCCCGCAATAGATTGTGGAATACAGAACAAGGATGTCCTCACTCGATTTTCCTCTAGCCTTACCTCCTGCTCATAGAGTTTCTTAAGCAGCTTCATATTGGGTGTCACCAAGGTATAAAATATCGATGATATCGGAAATATCGGTTGTCCAAAAACACGGAAATATCGATGGAAATATCGGGATATTATCGATATCGATAAAAATTGAATAAAAACCACGGAAATTGTAAGAAAAACTTGGAAATTTTTATTGAAACTTTGCAGGATGTTTATTTAGTCAATTATCTATTAGTTTATCACAAAAAATTGGAAGGAAATGCATTGCATGATGGATTTAACTGATTTAAGTTGATTATATAGCGAGCTGGCAAACATTGTGAGTGTAGAAAATATGTAGTAATTAATGAAATAAGTTTAAACACACCATAATCATTTATATATAATGAATTAGTACAATATTTTACACTTTATACATTGCATGGTAAGATACATGAGTGACTTAGTACCACATAGAGTTCCTATAAGGTTCAAATTTCTCACTATCTTAATCATCTCTATGTGTAGAGTAAGTGTATTGTGAAGAGTAGTCATCAAATGATAAATCCCCAAAATAGTTTTGCATGTAATTGTTAACATGCCACCCATATGGATCCGAGATTGGTTGACGTTGTCCATAAGCAAAATCATTTGAAGATTGAGTCTCAGATTGTTTCCATGAGTTGCTCGATTCCATCCCAACAGGAATGGGATACGAAGGGTAGGGAAATGGTTGGTTATGAGTATAACCATAGTTACTACTTATCACTCCAACAGAGTCCGAAGTTAGATAACGAGTCATCTTCTTGACTTGACAAAGTCCCCTTGCCTCTTTCTCTATGAGTATAGTCCTTCCCTATGGCGCCAATTCCTGGTCCTGCCCGCCTACTGCCATGGTCATCATCCTGTGTTGCATGCATGAAGTTTGCCTCACTAGTGAATGGGCTCATAAATCCGGGAGGTGGTCCAACATAGTTTCCATATCCACCACCATTACCTCCAGCTCCACTATATCCTTCATCATTCCCACCTCCGGTGGTAGGTGAGTCTCCTGATCTTGTACTAGACCTATCATTAGTATCAGCATGATCTTGCGGTTGTGTAGGATTGGAAGAAGGTGGAATTCCAGTGTTTCTTGGTCTTGGGCGCAAAAGTTCTTCCAAAAAGTCAGCGCTGCTAGATCCCACCTCTTCCTCTAATACTCTTTCTACATTTATCCCTTCATTACGTGCTTCTTCAGCAACTCTGGGAGCTGGGTTGCCTTCATCATCATCTAAATGAAGAGGTCTAATCCATTGATAAAGTTGGTTACCCTCTGTATCATCATCTTCAGCAACAATATCAAACACATCTAGTGGGTCACCACGGTCGACATGATCTATTTCTGCTTCCTTATCTCGAATTTGAAGCTTCATGTTGTAGTAGCAATAAACTAATTTTTCCAACCTACTATGAGCCAACCTATTTCTTTGCTTTGTGTGTATAAGTGCAAATGTGCTCCAATTTCTTTCACAAGCAGATAATGAAGCTGTTTGTGATAATACTTTGATTGCTAACTTTCTCACAGTTGGTGCATCAGTCCCATACATGATCCACCATTCAGCTACAATGAAAAACAATGTTGATAAGCCTAATAACTCCAACAAATTCTATTATAAACTAATAGTGAAATATGTTTACACTCACTAGGAGACATTTTTGTTCGAGCAGCAACTGATGTTGGTTCTCCAAAAGTTCTTCTTGCATCTTTAAACAATGTTAGCTGAATTCAATAAATCGTGTTAGTTTAATCCAACAAAGTAATTATTATAATTTAAGTAATTGTGTACCTCATTTTCAAATTGGCCAACTGTTGGTGATGCAGGGTCTAATTTAGAGTATACATTATGTACAACACGTATAAGGGTACCATCATCTCCAACACCGGGTCTGTATTGGTATCGAGGATTCAAATAATATGCTGTTCAAAGAAACACATACTCTAATAAGAGAAATAATACTTATGCAACTAAAGAAATGAATTGCAAATTATGACATAATTTATACCTGCTGCATGCAAATCGTGGTATAATGTTTTATACCATCGGTCATCAATTATCTTTATGACCCACCTTGCACCATGTTTTCTTTCCAAGTCATCCTTCACTACACGTATCAACTCATATATTGCCCCCATAGTAGGATACACTTCTGTGTCAACGATCCGTAAAACTTTGTAAAGAGGTTCAAACACTTGGCACACATGTTCTGATTGAGTCCAAAAAGCATGATCAAGCACTATACTTTCCACCATACGACCTGCATTTGAGCGGCTCAAATTGTGGTTGGTCCAATCGTCACTAGTGAATAGTTGCTTCAACCTTGGTTTCTTCTTAAGTAGGCTGTCTAATGCAATATAGTTGGTGGCGAATCGAGTGGTAGCTGGACGAATAATTTCTCCTTTGCAAAATTCACGCATCTTTGCCAACAACCAACCGTGACTGTAAATATAATTTGGGATCGTTCTAGCTCTTTTTACGACAGTAGCAATATTCTCTCTCTTCCCCATTGCCTCAAACATGAGATCGATACAATGTGCTGCACATGATGTCTAAAACACATTATGATGCTTCATTAACTTTTTTCCAGCTTTGACATATGCAGAACCGTTGTCGGTCACGACTTGGACAACATTATGCTCTCCTACCTCCATGATTACATCCCTCAATAATTTGTAAATATACTTGTAGTTCTTTATATGGTCTGAAGCATCAACAGACTTCAAAAAAATTGTCTTTCCCTTGGAGTATACCATGAAGTTTATGATAGACAATCTGGTCGGGCCAGTCCATCCGTCACACATGATTGTGCAACCATTAGTTTCCCACTTTGACCTTAACTTGTTAACATACTCGCCAATGTCTTTATACTCCATTTCCAAATATTTGTTTCTTACCTCATAGGGAGTGGGAGGTTGTACTCCAACACCGGCCTGTTGACATCCCAATACCATATTTTTGAAATGATGTGATGATGCCTTCTCAGCAGGGACATTTTCATAGATAAATAACTTGCTAATTAGACGCCTCATTCCCTCCTTCACATTGCCTCCAGTGAAATAACTCCAAACACTCTTTTGACGTGCTTTGGATGACTTATATAAGCTTGGGGCTATTGGTGGTGTTGGTTGTGATTTTCTAACGCTTGCTCCCCATCTCATTTGTGCACCACCACTTGTCCCGGAACCTTGTGCTTTATTAGGAATTTTATGAAGGTGTTCTCTTTCCCATGCTGATTGTTCGGAGGCACATAATGCTTGTTTCAAACTGCGTCGTTCTTCAGGTCCCATGTCATCATCACATTCGTCATCATCGTCATCATCATCACTGTCAACCGTTTGGCCAATGACTTCTGCTCGTAGCCTAGCTCGAATATTTTCCATTCTATGTGTTATCTTTTCCTTCTGCTGTTTTTTATTTTTTAATAATGTGGTGATGAATGCCTTCACTTCTGGGGGGACATTATAGCATCGTTGGACATTATTTCCTGGATCTAATCCACTAAGATGGTACTTAAGTCGTGTCACTCCGCCACTCTTCATTACCCGACCACAATATTTGCAAATTGTGCCATGTTTGTTTCCGTCTATTGGGTCTCCATGTTCCCAAGCTGGATCACGTTTAGTAACTCCACTGGACATCTTAAACGTACCTATATTTATTTTTCATGAAAATTAGGCAATTTTTTTTTCGCCAAAAAATATAGTAGTGATGACGGTTATATAAGAGAACCTAAATAATAAAGTTATTCTACAGAAGAATTAAATACGAAGTAAAGAAAATGATTGTAAGAATTTAAGTAATTATAAAAATAATATGGAATAATAAAACCTAATATTAATGAATAATAATCCAATTTGATAATAATCCAATTTAATAATAATCCAATTTAATGAATAATCCAATTTGATAATAATCCAATTTAATGAATAATAATCCAATTTGATAATAAATAAAAAAACCAAATATTAATGAATAATAATCCAATTTGATAATAAAACCTAATATTAATAAAATAATAAATAACATTAAACATATTAAAATTATCCTAGGGAATAATTATACAACATTACTTAATTACTTAAAAAAATTAACATGCAAGTATTATTTGGTTCTTAGATCACATGTACGGGTCCGCACAAATTTTTTTGTTGTTGTATAAATTGCAATAATATAAATATAAGTTTATAAACTTACCTTAAATATGTAACCCTTTGTGTTGAAGCTCTGGAATGGATTAAACATATTAAAATTATCCTAAGGAATAGTTATACAACATTACTTAATTACTTAAAAAAATTAACATGCAAGTATTATTTGGTTCTTAGATCACATGTATGGGTCCGCACAAATTTTTTTGTTGTTGTATAAATTGCAATAATATAAATATAAGTTTGTAAACTTACCTTAAATATGGAACCCTTTGTGTTGAAGCTCTGGAATGGATCTGGAATGGCTCTGAAATGGGTAAGGGAAGAAGAAGAAACGAAAAGGTGTAATAGAGGTTTTTCAATTTTCGAAGGGTCAAAAAATGTGTGATGATCTGATACTCCACCTCTGAGAATGTGAAAGAATATCACGCATGGCACACGGTTTTGAATGAAAATGCTTTTGAATGAAACCACCATTATTTTTGTCCACGGTCTGAAATTGTATGTCCATGGTCTGAAATTGTACAAGTTGTAATTGTAAAAGTTGTCAGGGTTTTGAATTATTTGGATGCTTTTGAATGAAACCACCATTATTTTTGTCCATGGTCTGAAATTGTAAAAGTTGTAATTGTACAAATTGTAAAAGTTGAATGAAACACACACATAGACACACGCCACCACACACGCACACAGAGATCACACACGCACACAGAGACTCTCGATCCTTCTCTCTTCCCTTCTCTCTTATCTCTTCTCCCTTCTCCCACACACACACCATCTTCTGCACCGAGACCCACATACACACACGCACACCATTGCATCTGCTTGAGGAAGACACCCATCGTCATCAGCAACCTCGTCTTTCTCCCTCACCTTCTTGTCTCTGCAACTCGGCGAACGCAGGAACCCTCCGGCGACTTTCTTGAATTTCTCCGGTTAGGTAAGCTTCGGGTTTACCTATTTCTGTTCTAGATTGAAGCTTAGATGTGAAATTTAAGTTCTATCTCATGTTTTTGCAAGGTTTTTGGGACGAAATCAGCTCGGGAATAGGCACACCCATCTCCGGCGAGGCCGTGGGTGTCGACGAACTTTCCAAACACCTCCGACCGTTTCACGGCAAACGGAAGTTATAAAAACATTCCTTTCGTCTTGTATTTCATTTTGATACCTAGATAGGAGTCTAGGGTGCTCTTTTACAGTCGGCCGGAGCTGTAGAAGCTCCGACGTTCTTCTCCGATTCGCACAGATCCAAAATATCGCGATATTATCGGTAATATCGCAATATTTTCGATATTATCGGTAATATCACGATATTTTCGATATTATCGATAGTATCGCGATATTTTGACGAAAACTCAGTGGATAAGTATTAAAATATCGGTAACTCAAAAAATCGATATTATCGGCGAAATATCGCCGATAATATCAGCATTTCAAACCTTGGGTGTCACAGATGACTTATAGCAGCCATCAGTGTATAGTTTTATCAACCTTTTTTGAACCCGTCCTGTGTCGGTAACAGGTAAAATTGGATTGGCTATTAACATAATGGAAAGAAGTTGGAAAACAATACATTTCCTTTTAGAATCATTTATGTTATTGCTAGCAGAAACTATAAAAAAACAAAAAATATACAATTTTAAATCTAAAATCATGAATTTCAACCCAAAAAAAAATCATGAAGATATCATTGCAAACAGAAAACCATAAACAACCAAGTTGGAATTTGGAATCATGACATCATGGACTGGGAAAAGTATTTTCTGGTTTGCACAATCCACAAGAAAGTAATAACCCCACAGAACCACAGGAAAATCCCAGAAAAAGGAAATAGAATCAGATGCATTGTAAAACATAATTCCAAATAAGGACTTGTTTGTTGATTACAATTACTAAATAGTACTTTTTTAATAGGATTACAATTATAAAATAACCATGTTTTATCCAACTGAATAGGGGCTTCAATCAGTTAAATCTTGAATGCCGTCATGTATTTTGAATGAGAGTCACATTCCAACAAAATAGAAGAGGACATTGGCACATTGTACAACAACAATAACAACCACCAAGTCTTATCCCACTAAATAGAACACAGTACATAGTAAAATAAAAGAAAAGTTCAAATAGACATGTCATTTAAATGAAGATCAGAGCATATGAAATGAGCTTCAAACTGTTGGAGCAGATACCGTCAATGAGAGCTTCAACCAAGGCTTTTCCCATATGCTGCTTAAGCGTCTCAAATGTTTCCAGGGATTCTATAACTCTCCCACCCCATTTTATATTATTTATTTTTGGAAGCAGCCCTGAAAATGCACAATCTTAGTATGATCACAAGAAGTTTTGAAGAAAACGTATATTAACATGACAGAGAGAGAGGGAGAGAGCGGTAAAACACAATGTTGCCAAACTCTTTAAGGATAAAACCTCGAGAAGTTTTAGAATTTAATTAAGCATTGTTTTAGATACATGAAATGGACTAAAGGAGCATATAAACAGTTCCATATGCAGGCAAGCTTAACCATGTCTAAGCTACCTGGCCAGAACTTGTAATGCGTCACTGAGACAAAGAGGCCTACTCTTTAATTGTGAAAATCATCACCTTTAGTAGGATTATTTCAGCAACACCACCTCGGTATGTGCCACAATATATATGACCATACTGCAAAGTTATTTCAAACACAACTACCTAGTTTTGGATAGTGAAAATGTTTAAAGAACCATTCAAATGCCTTCTTTTTTTAAAGATGAATACAAATAAAATAAAAGTCTCTGTATGAAATAACATATCCGCTGCAGTTCAGTGAATCATCTTATAGGCCAACATTTTATGACATAAATACTAGCAACTAGAAACATGCTAAACTCAACTAATGCCTACCCTCTGATCTTCTTTCTATAGGAAGCCGTAAGTAGTATAAGCATGCCAGTTCAGTCTTGACTGATGAAATTGAGGTTTCACCATAAAACCAATTGGCAATATGGGGAGTAGCCCAAGATCATATAAGTACATAGCAAACATTGTCCCTCACCGATGTGGGACAACTCTCAACACGCCCCCGCATGTGTGGCGGATTTTCAAGCCTACACGTGGACAACAACTGGGTGACGTGGAGCGCGTGTGGCCGTTGGGCTTCACACGTGGACAACCTTGCTCTGATACCATGATGAAATTGAGGTTCCACCATAAAACGAATTGGCAATATGAGGAGTAGCCCAAGATCATATAAGCACATAGCAAACATTGTCCCTCACTAATGTGGGACAACTCTCAACATTGACGGACTCAATGCTTAACATATCAGAAAATGTGTCATAATCCAAATGTATTAGGTCTCTGTCAATCTTGAATGTAATGTACTGCTGCAATTAACAAAGAAGACCACAATTTAGTAAATTATATATATAAAACAGTGGCAACAAGGTATCAGAGACAGAGAACCAGATTGAACTATCTGCGTACAAGTGAATTGAGTAACACTCACATTGTGTTCATCATCATAAAGAAACATAAGATGGGCAGCATCATTGTCATACACTACAGTTTTAGAGACACTGGTGTCACCTTTAGAGACACTTGCAACAATAGGACTTTCATCGGAGCTTAAAGCTCTAAAGCCTTTGGCTTTTTGAGTGACCACATTAAGATTCCTGGATTTGCATGAACTAGAGCTTTGTTCAATATCAACAGGATCGCAAGACCTCGTGGTACCATTTGTGGTATAGGCTGAGATATCCTACAAAACTCAAAGAGGTAAGCACTTAAAATGCATCTACAACACTAGGGCGAAAATAATCTCCATGATTAATCTGAGGCTAAGCCTACCTGAAATTTAGGAGCAGGACTGGCTGTGTTACTTTTATTCTTCACTGCAACCAGATAAGAAATACGATATTCAATTATGGCTCTTCACTGTGGTTATAATTGAAGATCAAATTAGTCATTGATTAATACTTAAGTTCATCAGATGTAGCAATGAATTCTAATGGTTGTTTCTTAGACCAGCCTTTTGAGCAGGGTACCTCATTTTGCATTTCATCTTCATCATCAGAAAGGACTACACGAACACGGTTATGCCCAATGACTGTCTGCTCATTGGTATCTGTCTTAGACAAACTTTTTGATGACACAGTAGTCTGGATGGTGATATTTTGTTTTCCTAAAGGAGTGGATTTCACCTTGACTGAAGCTTTGGTGGAACATTTGAGAGAAATTTAACTTTTCCACACTGGATAAAGACTGATCTGCTGGAACTAGATTTTCTAATCTCTGAAGAACAGCATGCATCATACGTACTATCTGACAGATGACCACTCCCTTCTGTATCAAATTCATCCTCTGCCAGATTCTCTTTTTCAAGACCTTTATGATCTGATTTCTTCAATTCTTCAATACGAAGCTGCAATCTCCTGCAAGGTGCTATCTACCTTTAAAAGAACTTAAGGAAAACTCCATCCAAATAATGATGCAACAAAAAATCTAATACATAAACCACTCGATAATTATTTTCCATATCAAGAACTCCACTTCACCCTATTTGGGTAAGGGGCTCGCACGAATTACCTGGCCTCTACGACATTGTCGAAACTTATCATGTGACTATAGTGCATATTTTATAGCGCCGTTAGCTGCACCGAAGGAAGGTTAGCCTCAACAGCAAGCCTGCAAGACATTAGTATGAAGTCAACACAACACAACCCTTGAAAGCAGGTAAATTTCTTTTTAGGTCAGAAAAGAAGTAAGCTTCTTTTAGAGGTCATAAAAGTTAAAAGAAATTTATACAATTATACACAAATTTACAAAAGAATGGTAGTGTACCTTAAGAGCTAGAGTAATTACTAACAGCTCCTATATGGAAACAAGCACAACAAAACCCAAAGACTGGGATTGGTTACATAACTCTTTCACAAACACCTTGGGGGTACTCGAGTCAAAGTGAAATTTCTTTCATATAAGCGTCTAATATAAATCCTTGCTCACAAATAAATTTCAATCAATTCATTTGGAATTTTTTTTATTTTTCTCTCGGTTGTGAACTTCCTGAGAACCATTAGGACACATGGTATTACATGGGACTATTGAACTTTTCAGATGAATAAAATAATTCTTAAATATTTGAAAATCATAGCAAGATATCATAAACCATGTAAACTGTGATGACGATGATAATAAATAATTGCAGCAGTTTATAAAAGTGAAGGGAAACTTGAATTGAACTAAAATGTGCATTGTGACCAATTACTATCCTTAAGGTTCTTAATGACAATTACTTAATGCGAAAATTAAAGGGCCTAGAAACACAGTTTTTAACTCAAGCCCTCTAGCATTGACTCTGTTAAGTCTGAGAAACAAGCTGGTTCTGGTTTGGAAAACTACTAATCATGTACATTTCAAATAAGGATGATTCTAGGGAATAACACTAGGAAAACTGGTGTATTGCTTTCTATTTAAACACCTATGTACTCTATTGATGAACCATGAAAAGATGATATTCCTCTTATTTTCTGGAATTTATTTTTAATATGTTGATTGTAAGTATACTCTCCACACGGACCACACCCTACAACAAAACCTACAACTTCTTCGTCATGTGGAAATGCATTTTGAATTTTCTGTTATAGCAAGTTGTCAATCAAAATGATTAGACTGCAATAATAAATGAAACAGAACATTAAAAGCATTGTGAGCTAATTACTCACAGGTGTTTATGATATCAAAAGTTTGTATTACACAATTTCCTATGCATGCAACCAAGAGGGTTTTGTGCTCAGCATGGTGATTAGAAAGCTTCTTCGTTAACTTCCAATTCCAAAAAGAAATATCCACTAGAGAAACCATACCTGTAGCCCTCTTCAAATGCATCTAGTGCTCCTTCCAAATTATCCCTACTGTCTAAAACATCACCGATATTGACTTTTGCTAACGCCTGCCCCTGAGCATTACCAGTTTTGAGTAAGCATCTAGTAACAGTGGATGTACGGTATAAACACCAATTTGATCAAAATACATTAATGAAATCCCGATGTTGCCTAGCAGGACCAACACGATTTCTACTTTGAAGATACCTACACCAAGCTTGCCGAAGTCTACTAGCAATTAATTTCAGCATGTTTCATATCAACATTACTTATTTTCCAAGGGCACAACAACTCATCATAATGTATAATGTTATAGAACAAACAGCAACTTACCTCCAAATTGCCAATTGACTTGTATTCCTCCAAACTCTTCATGCACAATTTAAGGGCTTTCTTGAACTCTCGTAGGTTCTGGTATGACTCTCCAATAACCAAAAGTGAATCACTGATCTTTGCTTGGTCATAAAGCTCACTTGCTACAATTTTCTTCTTTTTGGCAAATTCAAGGATCTGAAAAATAAAATTTCACAATAATGAAAAGCATTGTTTTTGTTCACAGAAGAATAATAAATCTTTACTTCCTGGCTATGAATTTGCAGTTAACTTATCCATTGCCGCATTCAACTTTCAAGCATAAGGGATTTTAGTGAGACCTCCCTAACAGCATATAATACCAACAAGATTTGTCACCACCATATCATTCCAACCAAAGAAAAAAGGAGGATGTAAATGAGTTTTTACAGTTTTAGAGAAATATAACTAATTGTGCAAACCACATGGCCCAAAAAAACACCCAACAAAGCAAATTTATCCAGCGAATTGGAATTGGAAATAAATTTGATGAAAAAACACCCTTGAATCATATCCCAACCCAAATGGTCTACTGAAAGAGAATTTAGGAATGCGGAAGAAAATATATACATATATATACATATATATATATATATATGTATATATGTATATGTATATGCTTGATGGAGCAAAACTATCTCACAATGCAACATGCAACCTCATATGCCGTACTAAAATATAACAGAAATTCTTTTCTACCAACAAAGTTACATTTAAGATAGAAACAAGAGAGTAAATGAACAACATACAGTTCAAGTATGTACCTTTGGCCAGGCAAAGATCATCCTTGATTTCTCAATCAGACAATCAAGAGAAGCAATTTGCTGCAGCAGACACTTCCTCTCCCGTGGTGTGCCTCTTGCAATGGCCATGTCTCTTGTTAGCTTTTTGAGATTCTGCTCTTCTTTCTTCAGCTCATCCATTACTTTCCTGGCATCTTCTACCGTTTCAATATTTTGATCAATTTGCCTGAGTAAAGCATCCTCATCTTCCATTGATTTTGCCAGTTCAAGTGCTTTTTGGTAGCAATGGATAGCTTCCTCATACTTCTGAATTAGGTAATGCAATTCACCAAGACTAACGTACACCTTTGCCTCTCCTTGACAATGCTCAATTCTATGGAGCCTGCTGCGCCCAGCATCGTCTTCCATTACCTCTTCTTCCTCACAAATCTCTAATCCTTTAGTTAATTCTTTCTGAGCCTCTTCCCAATTGTCAAGATCAAATTCAAGCATTCCTATATTGTTATGGGCATCAATATATTCCTCGACGAAAGAATTATTAGTAGGTGGGTTCTCCTTGATCATCTGCGCAAGCTTCATAGCAGACTTGAAATACTTTTTGGCATTCCGAGGACCTTAAAAACTTTTCATGGTAGGTACGACCTAGTTGGGTATTGGCCCCTTGCTGCTCAACAAGATTATTCTCATCGTCAGCAAGCTGTAAATGTTTTTTCTGCAGCAAAAACAGGTAAAGTCTCAAATTTTTTTTTCCTCAAAAGTACAAATCATACAACCATTCCAAAATAAACAAAATAAGAAATGCCAAACAATTCAATTCCCCTGATGGTAAGACTATACAGAGGACAGAACCATATGAAAATCTCAATGGGTCTTTGACTCTTTGCTAAAACTTTACAACAAACCGAAAAACTTGAGCTCAACAATTTCATCCCTTTCACTTTCATGCATTTTCTCACTAACAAAACCCTCCACTCAACTCATTTTTTCCATCAAAATAAGAAGTTGGTTACTGTTTCACCCAAATCCATTATTTTTTTGTCGTTTTCCCCAAATTTCTCAGCAACCCAAAAACTTCCCCACTGTCGACAAAAAAAAAAAAAATAAATAAAATTAGGGGAAACAACACTGAACACTCCAATTGAATTGAAATTCGCACGAATCGAACCCAAATCGAGAAGTTACCTGATAAACAAGAGCCTCTTTGAAGCACTCAAGGCGAAGATATAGCTCCCCCATAGACTGACAGGTGAGAAGGCAATGCTTTTGCGGCAAGTACTTGACGGAGACGTCGTAGTCAATTCGGAACCACTCCAGGGCCGCCACGTACTCCCCTCTCTTCTTCAACATGTCGCCGATTGCGTTTGCCCACCGAGCCTCCTCCTCGTGGTTTCCCACAGCCTTCGTGTTCCGGTAAGCCTTCTTTGCAGCTGTCAGCTGCGCGTCCTCCGAGGCATTTCGTTTCTCTCCTTAGTCTGAGAGATTCAGAGAGATCGGAATGTATACAGCATATGAGGTTCTGAGGTTTTGGGGAGGAGGGCATTCGGAATTTGGAAATTTCAGATGGAGGGCTTCTCTTCCCGCCAAAACAAAGTTCTGTGTGGGCCGGGCCATATTTTGTCATTGTTTTGGAACATTGGATTGGACGGGCTACGGCCCAAAAAAGAAACTACAAAATGAACAAATCGACCATTACGAATTTACGAGAAGGATAATATAAGGAGACCACACATTTGTTCCGTATTGGTATGACAAGTGAACTGTACATCCTATGTCAATTGATAAATTTATGTTATTAGATTTCAATTGTATGCATCATTCGTCACGTGAAATAGTACAATATTATAAATATATGGTTTCCAAAACATTACCACAAAAAATAAGACGGTGTAGAGGATCACACTTTACTAACCTAGTATATCAATGCAAAAAAACTTGAATCGGACTAAATAATCAGGTTAAACATTTGGGCTCGTTTGACAATGATTTTGAAAATGTCTTAATCACTTAAGTGTACAAGCACATAAAAGGAAATATTGACTCCATAAATTTGAAAGTAGATAGTAAAATTGAGCGATATAAAGTGAATATAATGCAAGCAAACTACAAATGGTTACTTGAAAAATGTGAGCGGTTAGATGAAACATCTGCATCCCCAACAGTAAGTCATTAGGTTGGGTAAAAACAAAGTAAAAAATAATATAGATGTCTGAGCCCGGGTTCGAACCGGGGACCTCTAGTGTGTGAGACTAGCGTGATAACCGACTACACCACCCAGACTGGTTTGTTCGCTTAATCTCCAATTACTTATTTTTCAAGGAAAACCTACAAATAACATAAACGAAAGAAGATACCCTCTGAATGCATAAAGAATAAAAGAATTGGCAGCAAAGAATATAATTATTAACGGCAAAAAGTACAACATTCAAGAGTGTATCGAAAGGTAAAGGTAAAATTTTGTGTAGAGTGTAAGGAACGACATAACAAAAAAAAAAACATTGTGTTGTTCTACTAGGTGAGCTGTGGGATTTGTTAGTAAAATATTCTTCATTCAGTATGTACTATCTTAATCTAGTTAACGTAACGAAATTTTACACTAAGGATAACACAACCAGAAATGAACAAGAATATTGTAGGATCTTTGAGCTAACCGTTGCTAGAAATGACTAATTAAATGGGATGAATAATAATTAACTATATTTTGCACTCATAAACACAAGCCATTAATATGATCAAGTCCTAGCTTCAACTGATCAAGTAGCTATTCTAACCTCATGAGTTGGTAACTAAAATATTGTAAAGAGATTATAATTTAGTTGATTAAAAACATTCACTTTTACGTACAAAAGTCTTAAATTTGATTGACCTTTATGAGTTTCACCATGGCAATATCATGCCCAAAACCCCCAACGCTAATGCCACTCAAAGAAAGCAAAAGACCAAGCTCCACCCGCGCCTCACCCAAAAGCAGCAAGCTCTTCCACATTCAGATCCAAAGATCATGAATTTTGAAGATTATGGGTGATTATATAGAATGCCAAGTTATAATTAAATTTTATATATATATATATATATATATGGATAGGATAAAGGGACAAATATTTTTACACTTCTTTGTAGCCTTTAGATTTTATAACATTCAAAGGTTCTTATTTATTCATTAAGTGACTTGGATCCTTGTGTGGATTTTAAATAATATTAAAAATAAAAATAAAATTGAAAAAACATAAAATCTAGAAGAAAATTAATAAATATATATAAAAAAAGGAAGAAACCATAATCGTGAAAATAAGAAAGGAGGTATGAAGGCTACAAAGAAAACCAACCTATGTTCTTATATTTTACAATAGGAAGGAAGTGCGTGATGATTTTTTTAGAGTGCTAATAGTAGCTTCCTTTTTTTTGTTTGAACTTCATTGGCTAATTTTAATACTTTCTAATCCTAGGGAACAAATAAAATTAAGGGCATCAAGTTACAGATCCCTGAAGGCTCCGAACCAGATCAAATATTTCTGAATGCTAAAAGCTTCTCAACGATGAAAAATCTTCAAATACATTTTGTAAATAGTAATGTGCACCTATCTGGAGAAATTGATTATCTCCCTAACGAGTTAAGACTCCTTCATTGGCATGAATATCCATCAGAGCAGTTCCACCGGAGGTGGAATAGCCCGGCACCCAGTCAAAAAACCAAGCTAGGATCCTGTCAATCCACTCCAGCCCGTGGAATAGACTGGCACCCAGCCCAAGCCAGTCCACAGGCCGGCCTAAAATCGACAAAGGAAGGAGACGACTCATCTGACGCCATGTTAACGTCATGGCTACCGTCTCTCTCATCTGGAACCCCATCTCGATCCTTCGAACTCCATCTCCGGTGAGGAAGACGGATGGACGACGCTACCTTCGAGGACGACGCCGCCGACCCGGAACTTGTTGTTGAGGACGAGCAGCTGAAGGTCAGGGCATAGGTCCAGAGGCGGCGGGTTTGGAGCTGGCGCCGATATCGACCAGTTTGGGGCGGGTTAGACCGCGGAGGGCGGTGGAGAGGAAGCGGAGAGTGAAGGGGAGGTGGGGATTTGATGGAGGGTGGAGATGGTGGGGTGTGGGGTTGGCGTGCTCTGGTCTGAGGAGCATTTTTGGAGTGAGAGGGAAAGAGAGAGAGAGAGAGGGAGCTCACGGTGATGATGAAGGTGGTGGTGGGTTGGCGAACTTTGATGTACAATCTGTCAAATTATTATTTTTTATTATTGTATAATAAAAAATAATAATATTTTAATAAAATTGACTAGGCTCTTTTTTGTTAGGGTTGGAGATGCTTTGGTCTATTACTGTTCACTTGAGTGGATAAATGCGCTAAGTGTTGGCACAAAGTCCTTAGGGATGGACTTGCTCTCACAAGTTTTGCCCAATTGGAAGTTGCAGACCTGGGGATCAGATATAGAGGTTTCAGACCTCCTTTCTTATTTTCAAGATTAGGGTTTCTTCCCTTTTTTTATATATATTTTTTAATTTTCTTCTAGATTTTATGTTTTATGTTTTATTTTTAATATTAGTTAAAATCCACATAAGGATCCAAGTCACTTAATGACTAAATAAGAACCCTTGGATGGTATAAAATCTAAAGGCTACAAAGAAGTGTAAAAATATCTGTCCCTTGATCCTATCCTATATATATTAGCCAGATTGTCTCACTTCTTAAAATCTCTTCGTAATCTTCTAGATTAAATGCACTGTATGGAATAGGATCATTGTAAGAATTAGGTTCATTGTATTGTAATTAGATTGTCTATTTGCACCGACTATAAATGTTATATTTGGAAATGAATGAAACATAAATCTTTTTCTACGTGGTATCTTTTTTATGTTAAATCATAAATAAATATTTTTTAGTTAGACACAAATGTTTTTTAAATACAAAGAATTTTACTATTTTAATTTACATTATAGGGAGGAGAGAATTTGAACCGAAGACACAATAAACTAAAGAGAAAGATCGTAACCACTAGCACAATTCATCACCTGTAATTGATGCAATCAAACATTTTTCATTAACTGAGTACCATTTTTTCTCATCATAGTACAATGATTGATGGTAAATGGTAGCCACACATGAACAATGACATTAGTTCATCATTCTTTTTTATTAAAACATTTAAGTAAGATGTATTATTATTTTTTTCATGATCTCAGAAGATGAGTGACTAGCATTGTGGGAAGGGAACGCCGCAGGCAGAAGCAACTTTTTTGGCGTTGGGGTTGTTGATGTATGGCTCGAGGGCTGGGTTCTTGATGTATTCACAGAAGCAAGGTTGCTGCTCCTTCAGCTTCTCACAGCATGTGGCTAAAGGTGGTGTCCCTGACCTTATGGCCTCCAGGCATGGGCTCAACTCCAACGGACTGCATGTCACTGCCTCTGCCGTCCTCGCCTCGTCGCATAACGCCACCACCACCGCCACCATCAAACAGAACACCAAACTGCCTGATGACAGCTTCATCTTGGTAAATTAGTAGAGTTATAATGTGAGAGAGAGAGAGAGAGAGAGAGAGAGAGAGAGAGAGAGAGAGAGAGAGAGTATTGTATATGGTGCACTTAGGCAAGGTCCCTCACTGCAAATTTATACAAGGGAGTAGGCAATGCCGTGGTGGATGCGAAGACTCTTGTCATGACTATTGTTTTTATTTTGGGAAACTTTGGATTCCGTCCTTGATAGACCAAAATCTTAGATTGAAACCTTCTTAATTTGAATGTTTTATGAGTCATTACCGGGTTTAATCCATTTTAGTATGTTAGGTTCATTCGCTGATTATCCACATCAGTTTTTTTTTTTATTATCTTTTTATTAAAGTATGATAAATATTATTCCTTATGTATGGGGTTAAGCCCATTAGTAATAAAAATATAGATACTCTCTATATTAATAGAAATGCTCTATATTTTGAAAGGCTTTCTATATTAGTAGAAATGCTCTACATTTGCAACGAACTAATATGACGATCGATAAAAAATTTTCCAAAGGAGAAATTATTTCAATTTTTGTGAGTAAACTATATTTTGAAATCCTATTCCTTTTGCTACTTCATTGATTAAAATCCTATTCCTTTTCAATTTTTGATCAAGGTTCTTGGGTATTAAAAACATCATTAATTATTTTAATAATAAAATATTTTTTTATTTCTAAATATATTCATTTAATGTTAAAAATGTTAACAATTAGTATATTTATATTCATGACTAAATTTTTTATCGTATATTTTTAGTTTTAGTTTGTACCCATTTTTAATTTGTAATTCTTTTTTAATTTGTACCAATTTTCTTTTTAGTTTTATTTTGTACCCATATATTAATTTCTTTTTGTGTCCATATTTTTTAAAGTTTATTTGTATTTGTACCCATATATTTTTTTTATTTGTACTTTTTATTTTGCTAAATGTACCCATGCTAATTATATGTACCCATTCATGTAAAACTTTTTAATCTTAAAATGTACTCATTCTTAAATATACCAATTTATTATATAAAATCTATTCAATTTTTTTTTTCTAATCCATTTTTAAACTTATATGGGTACATTCCTTTTTCTTTGATTATAAAATGTATCCATATCAAGTTAATCGAAGAAATTTACTAATGTTATTAAGCCTAATATATATTTTTTTTTTTTTTTTGTGATTTTGAAGAATGTACCCATATTTTGATACGATAATTTTTTTGGTTAATTTTGATGAATGTACCCATGTTTACACACACACACACAATAGTATATTTATATTTTAATATTTTTAATCCCACAAATTATGGTTTTTTATTTAAAATCTCATTTATATAAACAACTAAAATTTTCTAATTTTTAATTTAAAAAATATAACGTACATAGAAATAAATTATCACATTAATTTCAAGGACCTCGATAAAAAATTAAAAACCAACACGATTTCAATCAAAGAATATTCATAGCTAAGGATCGCATCCAAAGTCTTCATTTTCCAAACTATATGTTCGTTGCAAATGGACTATATTTACAAAATTACAAGGCTTTCTAAATTTCATTGATTTTGGCGGATTAGAATATTACGATGGAGAAGGAATAATTCCCAACTATATGATTATGAGATGATTAATTGGGAAATTAAACTTGGGAAAATTTGGTGGGTTTGAGTCGAGAACAACTAGCATTAATTATTTCGAGAAAGTGGATGCACAATATATTAGGCGTGACAAACCGGTCGTGTTCGTGTCGTTTTGTGTCATACCCGTTATATTAACGATAATCCGATAACGACATGACTTGTTAGTTGGCTCTTAACGAATACGGCTAACGGCCCGACTCATTAACATAGTGACCCGAAACCTATTATACTTGTGCTGGTTTGTGTAGGATAAATGGGTCAAAAAATTCTAGACCTACAATATACTTTGACTGAAGGAATACCAAGTTTTTCGACCCAACAAAAATAGAAGAGAAAGTATAATATATATATATATATATATGTATATATATAACATAACGTAATAGTTAATGATACAAGAATAAAAGACCAAAACAGTTGTATATCAAATTTAACGATTAAACACTGTAGCATTGGATAATAAGTAAAATTAAATATATATATATATATATATGTGTGTGTGTGTGTGATTACAAATATTCATAATAACATAACGTAATAGTTAATGATACAAGAATGAAAGACCAAAACAGTTGTGTAAATCAAATTTAATGATTAAACACCGTAGCATTGGATAATAAGTAAAATTAAAGGAAAACTAATGAAAAAGGCTTGAAAACTTTGAGTTTTAACGATAAGGACAAAATAAAGGGTAAAGTGAATAGTACCAAGTTTGACTTTTTAGTGTAAAAACGTGGTTTTTCGTTAAAGTAAACAGTATCGTGAGCTTTTCGTTAAAACTTCCTAAAATTAAAGCCACACCTTATTAAGTTTAAACTAAAGAATGTAGGAAACTGTTTTGGTTTTATAATTTATTAGACACAGTTCCATCAAATTACCTATATACTGTTCATAATTTCCACAATTTTAACTCCCTATAAGAATATCATACTGTGGTGATCTTCAAATGTGCTGCATTATGGAAAACCCTTCAGTCAAAATTAAGTATAAAAAAGTTAGTCGTAAAGGGTATTTATTGCTTTACTAACCAAAGGAAGCGAACAGCATCAACAATCTCAGCATTGCACTTCGTAGATTGATTTGCAATCTTCAACTAATAACTTTCTCAGATACTCGACCAATTGTTCATGCTTAATTGGACCACCCAAAACACCAGCCAAGAGAAGAGGTAGGACACACATAATAGCCAATCTCTTAGCCACAGTCGTTCGTGGCCTCAAACCTGTTATGTAGATAATAATATATCCACAATTAAGAGCACACGCAACAATGGTGTGAAAGGATTTCAAATAACTTTAAATTATTACCTTTGATTCCGGAATGGTTGCAGATGGGAAAAATGTCAATTCAGCATCTTCCCCAACAGCTAACAAGAATACAGGCAGCATTATGTGTGTCAAATAAGAATCCCCGTAGAGTTCTGATACAGCCAATAGAAACTGCATTACCAACATGTAGATCGGAAACAATTAATAAAGTATTGTTGATGGTGTAATATAAAAAAGATACCAAAGATAGAGAAAGATACCTTGGTGATTTGGTTTCGCAAATTGTCCTCTTTTGGAGGTAACAAGCATGCGAGCTGTATTAAAGCAGGAAAGCAGTCGACATGTAGCCACTCAAATGCAGGCAATTGAACATGTCCACTACCGAGATAACTAAATTCTCATAAGCAGTTATAGTAAATCAATTTAACAATATCACTACCTAAAGACAAAAGTCAAACGGCTATGTTCTGTCTGAAAAATAGTGGACAGGCCTGAAAAAAGAATAACAAAGTAAAATTAAAAAAAAAAAAAAAAAAGGAAAAAAGAGAATAGAGCTTACCCTGCATACAATTCAAGGAAAGATTTGGAAAATATTGTTCCAGTTGTTTCGGGATCAGAAGAAACTGGGCACATACGGAAGAATTTCCTCTAGCATTCGTAGTAAAACATCAACATTCCAGAGTTCTCGTTCACCTAAAACATGAAGATGTGACTTCACAGAACCTTCAACGCCTGAAAGAGGAGGACAGCGCTACAATGTCACAAGGATGCAAATTAAAGAAAGTATCATTAGAAAGACCTTAGTCATAAGTGGAAAATATAATCAAACAGAAACTGACCTGAACAGAGATTGATATATGAGAGAGTAGAACTCTTAAGATATGGTCTAATTTGTTTCCCCACTTGTTTACTGCAGGGACTAATGCTTAAGCGCCGTTTCCACCACCACTCCAGAGGGATCACAAACCAATTGGAACATCAACTCCTCGACCTATAAATAAAAATACCGTAAAATATTGGAGAAACATATCCTTGACTACTTTAATCCATTTATTTCTTGTCAGTCATCATATTATGAGGAGAAAATTCTCCATTCCCTAGACGTTGTGGCATCAACCTGTTCTAGAAATTACATTGTAGCCATTTCTGTCAAGTCAGAATTCCTCTCCATGAGGGCCTCTGAAGCATATTAGTGAGGCTGACCTTGAAATGTTTGTCCATGGCCTGGAAGAGTGGAAGCGGCAATGCAAGATTATGTGCAGCTGCCTCCCGGACAACAGTTGCAGAATCTTCTATAAGTTGTTGAATAATGGACAATACAAGAGAATCACGAATCTCAGGCCGGACAAACTCTGCAAGCTCTCCACATGATTGAGCAACTAGCAGCCTGCTTTCCTCATATACATGATTTATCTGCAACCCACAAACCGGAGAAACATAAGAAAAACTAATCAGAAATACGAAAAGGGTTAGACAATAACCTGTCAAGGTGGGGCTCAAACTTGCTTGTTCCCAACACCGGGGAAGCAATTCTGTTTCTGGTCTCATCTCTCCTACATTCTTAGCAAGGTTAACACATGCCTGAAATGCAGTTAAAGATTCAGAAACAAGTCCAAAACAATGCAGCTATATTACAAATAATGTGGTACTTTGAATATTAGCCTACATCCATTATAATTCTTCTCTGCTGCTCATCTGGGCGTTTGATTAGGAATCCCGAGTGCTGCTATCTGGATGGCGTTCAATCGCACACATGATTAGGGGAAGAAGCTCCTGTGAATGCATAACCAATAAAAAAAATAAAATATATAGTTCTATTAAAGGATCAATTTAAAGATCCATACATGCAATGATAATAACAATAATAATATATTTATACACATATATATAATATATATGTACATATGAAAAAGTAAAAGAAGCAAACCTCCCGATGGTTGATCAAAACATAAGGAACAATCTTCGGCAAAGCATCAGCAAGGATCTGAATGGTCTCTAGGCCCTATAAAATATAAGCATAACTTTAGAAAAGGACTAGAAGGGAAGGGCAGTTCCAAAGCTTCTAAAAAATCACTCTATATTCTATTATTCAAAATTTAGATGGGTGTCCCATTCAAAACGAAAAGAAAAAGGGATGTGCCAGGGTTGATATCAAAAGAAGAGCCAACCCTGGAAGAAGAAAAACATTTCTGATCCGGTCCTCCTATAAAGGCATTGATGCAATAAAAGAAATGTACAAGAAACTTGCCCTTTTCTCGGAAACATTTTCAGGACTAAGATTCTCTGACGTTAGATGCAGGCTGCTGCCTAACGATGGTTCATCATTTTGTTTGGAGACGCTATCACCATTCACCAAGGTACTACTATCACTTAAAACACCGACAGAGGCCTCATGTGAAACTTCCTTCGGTTTAACTCTGTTATCATGAAAACTTTGAGCAGCCAGAGACAGATCTTCTTCCTTTTCCACAACTCTCGATTCTACATCACTGGTGGGATTACACTTTTATCTTCATGGACGACAACGACCTTTTCTTCCATTTGCACAGACTCTTTTTCAAAATTGGTGGTCTCTGAAAAATCATGAGCTTTTGTGGTTTTGGATTTTAAGCTTTCTAATTCCATCTGCAATGATTTAACTTCTTCCTTGTATCTTTCCAAGGACAGAGGTTGGATTTGATCAGCATCAGCAGCTCCCATATTCCTTCCAGAACGAAATCCTTCAATGTGCATTTTCAATGCAGTGACTTCAGCTCTACAATCATTGATTTCCTTTCTCTGGTGTTCCAAGGACTGCTTCAAATCTTGTACCTGAAATAAAGGGTGTATTATTTTCTTACAAATGATTTTTCATTAGACAACACCTCAATGCAGTGTAGTAAAGGGACTTACAAGGTTTTCTTTAATGTCCTTCTGAAGAGCTTCCAATGATTTGCTTAGTGTACTTATTTGGCCTTCAGCCAAATCTTTGTTTTTAAGTGAGGATAACTTTCAAGATGTAGACTCTCATTTTCTTTCGATAACGACTCATTTTCTCGGAGCATGGAAATTTTCTCCTGAATGTAGCATAGTATTTATGTTGAGTTTAGAAAAAGAAAAAAAAATCCTACATCGTAGCAGAACTTGCAAAGTTTCAGTCATTAACTAATTAACTTCAAGTCTTAAGCCGAGAAAGTACTCATCCATAACAAGTGTTGTTGCAAAAAAAAGCAGAAACTAAGGAAAAGCACGGTGCATATTGAGAAATATGCACGTGTGATTTTTCTTCTCCTCTGGCTCCACGTGTGATTTTTATTGTTTGGGGTTATCTGCTACAACTAGCCAAATTAATTAAGTACAAGCGTTTCCCAACAAGAAAAGACATAGATTTTAATGGCCTCAAAAACTAGATCGTGTCGGTTCATCCAAGTTCCACCAAACTGATCACATACGAACCTATTTAGGTTGTAGTTGAAAAAGGGCCTAACAACCATAGTTTAGGCAACCATGTTGTTGCACTAACAACCATAGTTTATAGTTCAACAATCGCTATATTAAAGCCTCGTTTGATATCTAAAATTAGATTGAAATAGATACGCCGGTAAATTAAGGTCAAAATTTATGTCCACCTAAAATGTAAAAGATCAATTACTCATAAACAAAACTTATGAGTTTCAATCTCTCCATAATGTAGGATTACAAAGATGAATTTCCTTCATAACTAATCCTCAATTCCCTCCAAATAAAAAATGTAACTACAGTTTCAGCATCTTGCCGCATAAGCAAGCAGGATTGGCCAAGCTTGCTAAGCACCATGAAAAGAAAGCAAACTACAAATTATACGAAGTGACCACAAATCCTAGCAAACACAACCCAAATTCACATAGATCAACAAATCCCAACCTCCATCACTGTCAGGAGCATACATTTAGCGTCCTTCAATCATTGACATTGTAGCTTCATTATTCGAAGGCTGTGGTTGAGGATGAGAGACTGAGTATTGGAATAGAGGCTGCTTAGGTTGTGGACCACCAATTACATTTGTGGAACCATTTAGCATAAAAATTACATCCAGCATGCTCGGCCTATCCGTTGGATTGTCCTGTACACAAAGCAGCCCTATATGCACACATTTCATTACTTCTGGAGCCGAATATGAATCAGCCGCCAACATTTCATCTACCAACTCCAATTCCCTGCCTTCCTTCCATAACTGCCATGCATAGGCTAGTAAGCCTAGCTGTTGATCATAGATATAGAAGGCAGTATTCTTCTTGCTGCTAATAATCTCCAATACCAAGACCCCGAAGCTGTAGACATCAGATTTTTGAGAAAATATTCTACCCATGGCGTACTCTGGAGATATATATCCACTGCACAAATATGAAACTCATTGGTATATATGTCGCTGAAATAAGTGCTTTGTTTCTGCCTTTTAAGAATAACGTTACCAAAAATATATCTAATGTGAACGATGCAACTAATTAGCAGTTTTTATCCAAAACAGGAGACGGTTAAGAGTTCATGGATCATGATGCAATACTAACCATTAGAACTTTGGTTGCGTATGACATGTTCAAGAATATACAGGAAAGGCATGAATCTTACAGCGTTCCCACAACTTTCTGAGTATTTTCTAAATTCTGTGTCGCTTCAACCACACGTGCCAATCCAAAATCTGAAATTTTTGGGTTCATTTTCTCATCCAAGAGAATGTTGCTTACTTTTAGATCTCTATGTATTACCTTCAAATAGGAATCATGATGGAGATAAACAAGCCCTCTAGCAACACCTTGAATAATATTGAAACGTGTACCCCAATCAAGCACTGCTCTTCTCGTCGAATCTGAACCTCAAATAATCGATCAATACAACGACTAGAATGTAAAGATAAGAAACTGCAGTAAAGACCAAGTGAAACTAACCGAAAAGAAAAGTGTCCAAGCTTTTGTTTGGCATGAACTCATAAATCAGTAACTTCTCGCCCTCTTTAACGCAGCAACCCATGATTCTGACCAGATTTTGTGTTGGAGATTGGAGATCAACGACATTTCATTCTTGAACTCTACTACACCTTGTTTTGAGGTACTAGAAAGTCTTTTTACTGCTATTTCCTTCCCTTCTGCTAGCTTTACCCTACACAAAGTCGACAAATAAATCACTGCATTCATGTCTGTCTCTCTGTATCTATCGTAAAAATAAGAAAATATGGGTAAATTACTAAATTACACAAAACTACCTTAATTATGGGTTGCACCACAATTTTATACGTCATGTTTTAAATATTACAATGTCATACCTCATCTTATGAATTGATTGCAATGTCAAACCTCCGTTAGTCACTCTGTCAAATTAGCCGTTGATAACGTGGCAAATGTAGGACCCATATTTTACTGACGTGGCAATGAATTGTGCCACTTAGATAAATACTAAATTATAAAATTAATTATTTTAAAATGAACATAAATTTTTAATAAAATAAATAAATAAAAAGAGTGGGTCCACTCCTTCAATCCTACCACCCATCTGATGCTGCGCTGCTTCTAAACCACCATCTCTCCCCACCCTCCGCCGCCGATGGGAGGCAAAAGCAAAGGGAAAAACAAAGGGGATTGCAGCAGATGCGAGGGAACTCATCAGGATTGGTGGACGCCCAGGTATCGATGTCGTCGGAGCCGATGTAGGTGCAGCATCGGTAGACCCAGCGCATACAGCCCAACACCATCACCGACAACGCTTTTTTATTGCTGTTGGGTTTTTGCCAGAATTAAAGATCGAAGATTTTTGAAATGAAAATTGCAGAGTCTCCATCTTTGGCAATTGCAGAGTCTTCATTGATAGAGAGAGACGGAGAAGAGAAGAATGGGTGAAGACAGAGAAGTCGGAGAGGGTAGGGAAGAAGATTAACAGGATGAGGATGAAGGGGACTCTGCACATTTCCCTTGCATTTTCTGCAATCATATCATCCTAAACCAAATCCAGAAAATCATACTGTGGGAGGATAAAATCTATGGGCCAATACCAATCATCCAAGGAGATGATGTTGTACAAGATAAATTGTGAGGAAAGCCCACAAGAAATAGGAAACGTGTTTAGAATAACTACCCCCTACAGACGCAAGGAAACAGGTCTAGGTAACTTCCCCATTACAGAGAAGAAGTGAGAGAGGAAAACATGACGTGGTATTTGTTCCCAAGGCATGTAGTCATATTACAGAGGTCTACGAAGGAAGTGGGGAGAAAAGAGAGGTCGTGGTACTTGGTCTCTAAGCATGCAATCCTATAAATACGGAGAGGAACCAAAGAACGAGGTACGCCATCAGGTACATCGCCCACACAAGCTACGGGGAAGGATTGTTCGGGGACGCCTTTAACGAAGGATTCGGTGAACGTGAGGATTGCGGTCAACAAATCTAAGGAGGTATTTCTTCCCGTAAGAAATTTCGCTCCAACAGTTGGCGCCGTCTGTGGGAACACAAAACAAAATCAAGCTACAAACATGACTGGATCCACATAAGAATTTCCGAATCCCTCCGGAGACGCATGGACTCTATTAGTGCACGCGAGGTCTCAATCCCAAAATAGTGAACCCAGTCTTGCCATGGAACAATTTAGAAGGCTAACGAGGGAATTGCATGAAACAAAAAATACAGCAGATGAGGCGTTGAAGAAGGCTAAAGCGAGAAATGCAGTGGAAGATGTGACAGGCACCAAGAGACAGCGTGCAGAAGAGGAAGATAAGGAAGGCAGCTCTAGTAGCGCCCCATCCAGCAACCGTGTTGAGGTGACGAAAAGTCAGGGCGAAGATGATCACAAGGGAAAAAGATCGAAAAAGGTAAAATGTAACAACCCGTCCCGATAGAAGGGGTATTTTTGTGAAATTTCACCTTGGACTAAATCCTCTTCTTTTAAAATTGTTTTTTTGGTCTTAATTGGTGAGCCCAAGAGGCCCACCCCCTGATTTGTCCCCCGGTCCCTTCCCCTTTTCTTCTTTTTTTTTCTTCTGATTTTTACAACTCTCAGCTCTCTCCCTCAACTCTCTGTGCTCTCTCCTCCCCGGTGACCAACACCCATAAACACACACATACGCACACCCTAGGACCCTCCTAAGCAAGAACTCGAACCCAGGACAGGTTCGTGGTGCACCACAATGGCGGAGACCCATGTTCTTTCCCTCTCTCATCGAACTCCTATGCAGACCGCCCCTTTCGAGGCAATTTTCGGCCAAACCACGGCGAGTTGGCCGGCGTGCAAGGTATCAATCTCTTCGTCTCGTTGAGTACTACAACTTTCCTTTTTGTTTCACTTGATTTCGTCGAGTATTGACAAAGTTATGGCCGTTTAAAGTTTGTGTGGTTTTCCGGCCGAATTCCGGCCTTCCCTTCCACTTAGGTCTGGCGAGCATCAACCAAACCCAGGCCTTTGGGCCTTTCCTGCCGAGCCCAACCCAAAACCCTTTCAAATTAAGGCCTTGAGGCTAATTAGAACTTGGGCTTTCAGCCCATTTTCCTAACCCAAATCCTAAAGCCCAAACCTATTTCCCTAAACCCAAAACCCAAGCCCAAGAACCCAAATCCCTAAGGCCTAACCCGGATCCAAGCCCAGACCCGTTTGACTGGGTCCGACCCGGACCCGTGACCCGTTGACTGACCCGGTCTGACCGTTGACTCGGTCAACGGTCAGCGTTGACTTTGACTTTGACCGGTCAACGGTCAACGGTCAACGTTGACTTTGACCGTTGACTTTTCGGGTTTTCGTCCGAGACCTCTCCTAGGCTAATTTCGACGTTCTGGACCCGTTTCTGAAGTCCGTTTTCCCAAATTAAGTCGTTTGAGTAGAGTTTGACTAAATGTACCTCTTTATGTGCTTATGGGCAATTGTTGTGGCGTTTTCGTCTTCGCTTGTTGCGTGGCTTTTCGGCAGCTAAGTACTGTGAGTGGACCCCTTCCAAAATGCATGTTTTATAGTAGAAATGCATACATGAAAAGCATGATTTGATGAATATGTTCTATGAAAGGCTTTACGAGATATCGTGCCTATTGAGGCTATTTTGAATTATTACTATTTTTCCTATGACCCGTATTCTTATAGAATATCTGATGGATGACGATATGACATATAGAATACGTTTCGAACACTTCTTTATAGTATAGATGATGGATGACTTTATACTATGAAGATGCCTTTCAAATGTACGTATGTTCAATGGTTTTGTACTTACCTAGTGGTCCTTTCCGCTATGGGACGTAGGGATAGTTTCCGGTCCGTCCCGGGCGAAGGTTTGGTGTTGGCATAGGGCCTGGAGGGTGTTTCCTCTGGCATTTAAGACCAGGGATGGGGAGTCGGCATGGGGCCTGGGGGTTATTTCCTCTGACTGTCTGCTCAGAGATGGGGAGCCGGCATGGGGCCTGGAGAGTTATATTGGACATTCACAAGAGATTATTACATATGAGTTATGATTTGAGACAGCGCACGACATGTTAGGTTTCGGAAAACCTATGTTTATTATGATATATATGTGTTTTCGTAAAACCTGGGGGTTAGTACGTTGATAACTGTTTTATTATATGTATATCAAATTGGTCCACTCATGTTTGTTTTGCGCCCCCTTCAGGACTTAGAATCGAGGCATACAATCCTGGCATCAAGGCACTTCCGCATCGACATCTTCGAGTCTTCTCGGTGTAGGACCTATTCCTTTGTTCATCCAATTTTATATTAATTCTTTTAGTGTTCTAGATTAGATGTGTGCTCTGAACACGTTCCTTAAATGCATATTCTTTATTCTTTTATATTTATAAGTCTTATTTAATCATTCTTTTCAGCAATTGCACTTAATAAATGGCTTTCGTCACCCTCGGGTGTCGGCCAGCACGTGCCTATCTTGGTATTCGGGGAATATCGGGGTTGGGGCGTGTCATAAAAAATGTTGATTTGCGAGAACAAATTGAGAAGATTGTGAAGGGATACAAGCCACATACCCCGGCGGGACTTACCTTAGAAGCGGCCAGAGGGATCCGTAAATCGCCGTTCACAGAGGACATCCTGAAAGCTAAAAAACATGCCAAGTTCACCCAACCAAAGTTTAGGCTGTTTAAAGGCATGACTGATCCCGTTGAGCACATTTACCACTTCCAATAGCAGATGGCGCTTGAAGGAGACGACGAGGCCCTCATATGCAAGTTGTTCCCCTCAAGTCTTTCGGGATCATCTTTAACTTGGTTCAGACAACTGAAACCGAGGTTTATTGGAAGTTTCACAGAACTTTGTGAAGCATTCATATGTCAATATGTCTGCAATCGGAGGCCAAGAAAAGATGTTACGATCCTATTCAGCACCAAACAAAATGCTGGCGAAAGCCTCAAAAGCTACATGACTATGTTCACAGAAGAGATGTCCATCCTAGAAGAATGTGATTCTCACACTGCGTCTTTGGCATTCCGAGAAGAGGTGTTGCCCGGAACGAAGATGCGTAGGTCATTAATCGAAACTCCACCACTGAACATAAGGGAGATGATGGGCCGAGCTGATGGAATCATCAGACTGGAGGAAGAGGAACTTATCCGTTCAAAGCGGGCCACAGCCACTATTGCTGCATATCCAGCGGGCACTTCCGCGCCTATTCAAGGCAAGTGAATGGGTATTGAGAAAGGTCATGGAAAACACAAAAGATTTGAATGCGGGGAAGCTTGGATGCATATGGGAAAGACCATATGAGGTGACCGGAGCCTTAGAAAATGGAGCTTATAAACTCAGGCAAGACAGGTCAGTATGTGCCACACCCATAGAACGCAATTCATTTGAGAAAGTACCACATTTAGCTTTTCATGTTTACATTTTCCGTATTTAAATTTATGTTTCCAGCAATGTTGAAGGGTAAATCCCTTCTTGTCTTCCCTGCATGTCAAAGGTTGTATCCCTAGATGTCTGTTGACATCTCCTTATTGTATGATAAATAAAGTAGCACTTCATTCGAATCTTCGACTAAAGTCTAAAGCTGAAGAGCATAAACTATGGATTGAGGATCGAATCGAGATCAAAAACATAAGATCGAGTGGGAAAAGAAAACCCAAGACCAGATGGGCGGAGACCCAATCAAGATCGAGAATCTAAGATCGAGTGGGAAAAGAAAACTCAAGATCGAATGGGCGAATACCTAATCAAGATTGAGTGGGAAAAAAAACCCAAGATTGAATGGGCAAAGACCCAATCAAGATCGAAAATCTAAGATCGAGTGGGAAAAGAAAACCCAAGATCAAATAGGCAAAGGCCCAATCAAGTTTGAAAATCTAAAGATCAAGTGGGAAAAGAAAGTCCAGGATCGAATGGGCAAAGGCCCAATCAAATCGAGTGGGAAAAGAAAGCCCATGGGTAAAGACCCAATCAAGATTGAAAATCTGAGATCGAATAGGTAAAGAACTGATTAAGAGTAGAATCCAATGATTGAACGGTTTTTGAGATCGATAATGAGAGGGCGAATTTAATAAATCTGATGTTCCTCCTCGAACACGTCATGTGTTTGCAGAGGAAAATAAAGCATTACATGTGCAAAAGTAAAAGCTCAAGCAATGGGACATTGTTTTTTCCATTCGTAAAGGGAATATCTTTTATTCAAAAGAGGAAAACCTCTTGGATATTGGATACATAGTGCGATAAAAGATGAGAATGAAAGAAGAAATAAACCTACTGGTAGAAGGTGAAAACAAGGACAACATCACTACTAGATATCCTAATAGTGGTTGGACCTAATGGCCCAACTTATTACAAGCAAAATGACATCTAGTCTAACAGGATGGGGAAACTATCCCAGTTTATGGAGGGAAATGTCGCTTTAGCCTTGGAGCGAAAATAGTGAATGCCTTGTTTAAAATCATTATGTATGCCATCTGATTGAGCAGCGGACACGACACGATCAGCAGCCATCAATTCCTCCTTAAGACAATCCACCTAGTGTTCAGCGCGTTGCAAGTTTCCCTTCACAGTTTCACGCTCGTCCAATAACAGAGAGTAGTCAAAGCACTGAGGGCAACATGGGTGGCGAGGGGAAGGTGCACGGGAAGGACCTGCTTCATCTCTTACACAAGAGACGGGAGAATGAGCGACAGAGTCAGGAACCGAGTCACGTAACTCATTCTCGGATAATTCAGCCTTGAAGAGATCCTTCCACCGACAATGGAATCTAGTGCCCGTTTTTCACCCGACCTTGTTCGAGACTGGTACGTGGATTCACGAAAAGTGTTAGGAACTTCAGAAGAGTGAGAGACCCTCATTCGCCAACGAGAAGAGGAATTAAAGCATAGCTTGATAACATTCCTAGAACCCCTGGAACCCCTCTGAGAGCTTCCCTTTTTGGGGACATCAGCACAGAGCCGGAAGTTGAGCTTCACTTTTCGATTGTTAGCCATGAGACCTAGGTACTACCTACTTGCTCTCAAACACCTCTTTATATAGAGACGTTTCGAGGTTGCTAGAAACAAGAATTCAAAATCTAGGATGATCGTATCTTATTGTGATAAGTTAATCTCTCGTTTGAAAGCTCAAATTTGAGGATAAAGGATATTGATCTCATTTAGTTAAAACTGAAAATCAAAAGGAATGGCTAGGAAGGGTTGGGAAACGAAAGGGCGAAGGCCCAACTTGCGAACGACAATTACGCTAAGATACAAGCAGATATAATAAGTAAAATGCGATGACGTAAATACAAACACAAATGGGGTTTTAGCCCATGAGAACAGATCACAAACATAAATGGGGTTTTAGCCTATGAGAACAGATCATGCGATGGCATGAGCTACTAAGCGCCAAAACGAGGGCTTATATATATATATATATATATATATATATATATATATATATGCACACACACACACACACACACATATACATATAAAAGATTGGATTGGGCTTTTGTCATAATCTGATTATTATGAACGCAGTACACACCAAAATATAGGTAGAAACCATTCATAACCAGACAAAGCACACTATGTGTGTGTGTATATATATAGCAGAGACAAGAGGAACTTGTACCCGTAAACGTAAGTGGAATGTTTGAAATATTCTCACAAGAGGGGTTCGAAATGGAAAAATTACCTGTAAGCTAAGAGGCCACTCGGAAACGAGAAATCACAGGCTTGGTGAAGAAACTGAGCGAAGGAAGTGAAGAAAAATGGGGATGGAAAAACCCAAGGTAACGACACATAAACATATACAGAGATATGCATAGAGATACATGCAAATATATGCAAAGTAGTGCAGAGATTCGCATGTCGGTACACAGAGGTATGCCTAGGTTGCGTGTAAGAATGTGCCTATATATGCCTATATATATGTGTGTGTGTGTAGTCTGGTCAAAGATGTGATGTCTGCAAGTCTGCAAAAATATATATATAGATAGGGAGGTGGATTGTCTGCCCTCCCATTTCCATACTCTCCCCATCCCCTCTTGTTTATGTGGTCACGGTTAAGCCATGTCAACATTTTACATTCCTATTACTTTTTGTTTTATTATTTTTATAAAAAAATTAATATAAAATGTTGACGTGGCTTAACCGTGACCACACATCATAGGAGGGCATGAAGAGAGTATGGAAATGGGAGGGCAGACAATCCACTCCATATAGATAGATAGCCCAGTCAAGGACGTGATGTCTGCATGAATATATGTAGATGTATAGAGAAAGAGACGGAAAAGCAAGTGTTAGTATGCATGTGATGTTTGTAAAAACAAATACACACACACATATATATACACACACATATACATACATATATATATATAGGCGTGCAGAAAAAGCACACTATGTGCAGGTGAATAATGAAGCTTTGGAGCCACACATTATATATATGTGCGTGTGTGTGAGTGTGTGTGTGTATATAGAGATGTAGACAAGCAGGATAGGTGTGCAGCCTAGTATCACGGATTGTATGTGTGAGGAGGAAACAGTATTATGGATTATACGAGTGAGAAGGAAACAAACTAGGTGCACAGACAAGATGGGATAGATATTTATATAATAAATGTATATAAGTATATGAATGTGTCAGTCCGCTTTCGTAAATCCGTTTTCGTAAATCCTCGTTCGTAAAGCAGAGGAAGATGTTTGTTGGCTTTAGCAAGTCATGCGACGGTCGACTGACTTTCGTAAATTATGGTTCAGGTGTCAGTAAATTTGGCCTTAGAAAGGAATGATTTTAGTTTGGCCTAAAGAGTATAGTTTCAAGGCCTCATGATCGAAAAACTCAGTTTTCCCCTATTTTACATACGTAAAGAAGGGAAAAAGGGGGCATTGTGGGAGGATAAAATCCGGTTTCGATTCATGGGCCAATACCAATCATCCAAGGAGATGATGTTGTACAAGATAAATTGTGAGGAAAGCCCACAAGAAATAGGAAACGTGTCTAGAATAACTACCTCCTACAGACGCAAGGAAACGGGTATAGGTAACTTCCCCATTACAGAGAAGAAGTGGGAGAGGAAGACATGACGTGGTATTTGTTCTCGAGGCATGCAGTCATATTACAAAGGTCTACGAAGGAAGTGGGGAGAAAAGAGAGGTTGTGGTACTTGGTCTCTAAGCATGCAATCCTATAAATACAGAGAGGAACCAAAGAACGTGGTACACCATCAAAACCCGAGAAAAACCAGAGAATAGAAAATCGATCGATTGACTTGAGCGTCACAGTATCTCTTGCAGGTACACCGCCCAGACAAACTACTGGGAATGATTGTTCGGGGACGCCTCTAACGAAAAATTCGGTGAACGTGAGGATCGCGGTCAACAAGTCTGAGGAGGTATTTCTTCCTGTCAATAAGTCTGAGGAGGTATTTCTTCCGGTAAGAAATTTTGCTCCAACCAAACCCAGAAAATCACCGAACAGGCCATATCAAAGTTTTCTGAAAAAGAACAAGAAAATCACCCAAAAAAACAAAAAGAAGTTCAAAAAATTACAAAAAAAAAGAGAGGATAACATGCGCTCCATTAAAGAGAAGCAAAAGAAATCAAATACCATCCCATTTCAAATCCAAACCCATTAATATATTTCCAAGTTCCAAACCAAATAATTCCAACTAAAATACCAAATCAGTCCACATCCCCAACCTCCCATGTCTCCTCCACCTTTTCTTTCCAGCCAATTTCGCCCTCACCTCACTCCCTTCCCGGGCCACCACTCACAGATCCGACCCACCCATCACGGCGTGTGGGGGTTTCAAGGGGTATGGGGTTTCAATGACAGTGGAAACGGAGAGAAAGAAGAAGGCGCGCGGGAGGTGGAGTGGTCGAAGGTGGGGATCGAGGGTGTCGGAGTGAAAGTGGAGACGAAGGTGGGGATGTAGGGCCAAATTGATTTTTTCTTTTTTTTTTCTTTTTCTTTTTAAATAAATTTCTTATTAGTTTCAAATACTATAAATAATAACAATTTTTTATTAGTTTCTTGACTGCTTGGCTCCAACTTAATATCCATATCAGCAAAAATACGAGCCTTATAATTGACATGTCAGCATTTAATATAAAAATTGACAGAAAAATTGACATATGGCTGAAATTGCAACGAATACGAAGTGGATGTATAACATTGCAATGTTTAAAAGAAAAGTTACAAAACAAAAACAAGCATGAGATATATAGAAAAAGAAAAGTTACTGCTTGATAATTAGAGTTGTTCAAGGCTTCAGGCACTTTCGAACAAAAAAAAAAAGGCTTCAAGCACTATCATCATTAGTTCATCTGCTAGTTCTGCGCGTGCCAGGCGAATATAAACATCTACGCCATCAGAGAGAAACTCCTGCATATGAATGAGGTGTTTGGACCAGACCAAACACCGTATTTTATAAACAAGTGCATACGCTTGGTAAGAACAATTATTTAGGCGCACTGTCTTGCAGTCGGCGGATATGCTGTCAGAATCCGAAGACACAAAGCTCATGAGAATCTGGTACTTTGAACCCTACCAGCTTCAGAAACCCATCATCATCATCTTCTTTTCCTCTCAGTGTGACTGACTTATTTGTCTCTCTCACAAAACAATTTGGTTTCCCTCAGACACCCTCCTGTCCAGTTTCCTCCGCTCCATTTCCCGTTTAACTGCAATTTAAATAGAATTACCCTATTCTAACTAATACCAAGGTTTTTGGTGATAAAACTTCACACTTAATAGATTGGGCAGATGGTAAAGTAGGGACAATATTGGTGTTGGTGGAGTGGGGCCCATGGCCCGTCGACCTGAAAAATTCAACATGGTATCAGAGCTAGGAGACGGGCTTGTACCACCACGTGATTGGGTGGGTCCCCATCAGCCCCGTGCAATGTGTGAGTTCCGACTTGGCTTCATGTGGTTGTTGATATATGTGACCCACAAAATAAGATCTCATGTGCGGATGCGTGTTGAATCCCACAATGGCTAGAGGGAAAGAAAAATTCAACAGAATTAATTAGCTCACTCTAACTAATACCGAGGCCTTTTGTGAAAAAACTTCGCACCTGACAGATTGGGTGGAGGGTAAAGTGGGGACGGTGTTGGTGGAGTGAGGCCTTCGGCCCATCGACCTGAAAAATTCAGCAAAACCCTTTCAAGCACTTGCAGATTGGTGATCAAGAGGCTTTGCAAACTCCAAAAGGCCCACATGCTCCATAATTGTCACATTCTTTATATTGTGGCTGGGAGTAGACATACCATCTAGGCAGAATGTAACGACGTAGTCGGGTCCGCCATTGCAGGTGAATGTGCTGCTTTGATCATCATAAGCGTAGGCACTGCTGCTTAAAGAACAGAGAGTACTCTGTGGGAGGACATGTCTTTGGCTGATCATTCGGCGGAGTGCAGCAGTACTTTGGCTCATTGAAAGCCACGCAAGCACTTTTGCAACCGATGACACTGCCATTAGCCGCTTTCACTTGTAACTGAGCCGGGCATGCCGCGTTAACATTCGCAGGGCAAGTCGAGGCCTTGCACTCGCCAGTGCCGCCTTGTGGGGCGACAGACATGGGCAAGTTGAAACCGTCAACAAGGCTAACATCGTAAAAATCTTCACCCAAGTTTGCTGCAATTGTGATTTCTACTAAAGTTACTGGTGGAACTGGGTTTGTGCCATTGCATGCGATCTGGCTAGAGCCACAGTCTGCACTTTCACAACTGAATTTTCCAGCGACGTCTGTGGAGCATCTGGTTCGGGCCCAGAAACGACCAGACCAAGATGATGGAACGTCCACTGACCGGCTAGCTTTGGATGCTAGTTTGAACCCGGTGAGTGATAATTGAGGTTTTTGGTCACCGGTTAGGGTTCCTGGCCAGACAGTGTTGGGGCAGTTGTTTGTGAAAGTGATTTTTGCTGCATGTGCACCTGCATTTATATTCAACATAAAACTAGATGCTAAGAATATTGAAATCTAAATACAATTGTAAAATATATCAAATTAAAAATAAATAAAGGGTAATGCTAGCGAAACTAAATTTGTAAACTAAATGATGTGTCACCAATATGAATGAACTTGTTTATTAACGTTTAAGTAATAAACCAATCATCAACTTCCATATCCTTTAGTTTCTAAAATTTTATCAACAAATTTAGTCTCCCTAGCATTACCCATAAATAAATAAATGATTTGAAATCATATTAAGAACTTTTTCATAACTAATCAGTAATTTTATTATAAATATACTTTGATGATGATTCATCTAATCTCATGCTCTCATCACCGCATTGGCCGGCTCACTTCTATGTATCCGCATTACTCATCATCTATCGTTATTCTCTTTTAGACTCCCCACCGTTGCTTTTAACGTTGTTACAATGTAAAGCGTAAGGGTAATATTGTAAACAAGTCTACTCAAGATCGCTGAGTTTGTTATAAGGCAGTTGTAACAGTTTTGTAATTAGTTAGTGATTAGTTAGACAAGATGTAATTAGTTGTTAATACAAGTGAGTTAGTCACTAGTATATATACACCAACATGTAATCTTATTCCTTATGAAATGAAAGCATAATTTTTCTATTATGGTATCTCTCGCCCGTGTCTAATGACCTTTCGATCCTCCTTTCTTCTGCGTCGCACTCATCTTCCTCCTTGAAGCTCCAAACCCTAAAAATCCAGCCATGGCGACCTCTGGATCTCCCTCATCTGAATCTGCTAATTCATCCTGCTCCTATGAATTCTTGCCCTAATTCCTCAACTCCTTCGGCAATTTCTTCGATTACGATTCAGAATATTGGATCTATGGTTCCAATTAAGCTCACCACAAAAAAACTATCTCACCTGAAGTGCGTTGTTTGCTTCGATCTTCCGCCGATACAATCTCACCGGAATTATTGACGGCATAATGACTGCTCCGCCCAAATTTCTTCTTCTTGATTCGTCTGGAAATTACACCTCTACTATGAATCCTCGTATGTGACATGGTTCAAAAATGATCAGAACATTCTGATATGGATCAATTCTACACTCTCAAATTCTCTCATCCCATTCACTGTTGGAGTCAACCCCTCTCTAGTATTTGCATCCGGCAGGCATGCATATTATAGACTAATACGAAATAAAATAGAAAAGAAATTAATAAGAAGTTTTGTATAATAATACCTGAGAAGAAGAGGATGGCCATGGTGAGGCCGAGGAAGGAAGCTACTGGGCTCTTCATTATCGTCGTTGAATATATCTTAATTCCCTGCTTGTTGCTAGTTACCTTGAACTTATGATTTCATGATAAACTTAGGAGCCAAGGGGGGCTGTACATATGCGTATAGCGTGCCTAACCTGTTTGATCTTTTGCATGAGTGGTAATTGCGGGTCTTCAACGCTGACTAGTAAAACGAACGCGCAAACTAATAAATAGATAAGGAATAGTATTTGGTCTTGGACTGGTTTAGGTATCATCATTGGCCTACAAATACAATAACTAACAAATTAAGTTTTGCTCCGTAAAACTAACCACCTTTTAATAATTATTTCGTTTTTCGATTTTTATTTTTATTTTTGTGTTAAAAATAGAAAGAAAAAAAACATAGAAGAAATAAGGGATATAGAAAGAAAGGGATGGTGAGAGACATACTTTCTTTAATGGGATTATAACGTACTGTCATGCAGTTTTAATCACTAAATCCCATATTATATGAATGGTTTGTGGACACATTTTCATATAATGATCGACACATTTTCATATAATGATCAAGTGAATGAACAAAATATTGTTATATATGAGCTGAGCTGATTGATCATACAATTTGGTTAACTAACTAGTACTACAGTTTAGTAATATTTCTCTCTAATTGAGAGGTCTTATATTCGAATGATATGGATAACGAAGACATATTGTATTTGTTTGAGACCAATACGTAATTAGTGGCTGACCTAATGTGTGGTTTAACCCAATACCAATTTCCATTTGAGTAGAATATATTATTGTTACAGCTGTTTGATTGGCAGTACATGCCTATTAGTTAATCAACATGATAAATAAGTTACGCATCCTATATGAGTGATGGTAAAAGCCAGGACAGGAGAATTGAAAAAATGCCATGAGAGATCAATTAGAAGGTTGACTAGTAGTCGCATGATTTGGAATTTTGACAAACAAGCCACACAGAGAACTGAGGTTGCGCCATGTGTGTAGGCTTGTAGCGTGATAAACTGGGTGGGCTGCCGTGAAGAAGGGGAGATACAAAATTTCTCCACTTATAAAAAACTTCGTGATGTACTATTCGTTATTCGGTTACGATGGAAAATTTCTCGTGAAGGAGATGGAACAAGCACTAGAAGACTTGAGTTGTCATCTTCGATTTTCCTCATCCCATCCATTTTTAATAGTGCAATTTAGTATTACGGTCAAGTGGTATTCTTCTTTACTTATCAATGAGGGGTCTTTGATTCGATTTTTGCCAAAAAAGGATTTGAACCATATTATTACTAGTCAATTGTGAGGTTAAGCCGACTCTTTTCCTCTTAATGTAGACAATATCGTTTGTTAAAAATAAATAAATAAAAAATAAAAATAAAGTAGTAACTTAGTCGCTGTCTGACATGGTCTGCAAAGGTTTTTTTTTTTTTTTTTTCAAAGTAGTAACTTACTCGCTGTGTGACTTGGTCTGCAAAGTTTTTTTTTTTTTTTTTTTTTTCAAGTAGCAACATACTCGCTGTGTGACTTGGTCTGCAAAGCTTCTTCTTTTTTTCTTTTTCTTTTTCTTTTTTCTTTTTTTTTTCTTTTTCGGACGGTCTGCAAAGTTAGTACATATTATTCATACCCTATTACATTTTTATCTAATTTTGTTTAAATTTTTTTAGTACTAAAAATTTTAAGATTGAAGGTTTTAAAGATGACATATCTTGAAGGTTTTAAAGATGACATATCTAGTCTTTCTCATAAATTCTACAAATTAATTTGACTTTTTGATATTTTTCACTCATTAAAAAGAGTAATTGTCTCTCATATATAAAAAGTGTGTCAAATTGCAATTTGTAGGGAACAAATTCCACATGTCTGTAGAATTACTTGAACATCCTTGCAATCAAGAATTACATGATAAATTAGACCCGGTGATACCGGTTTGGTGTTAATGGATTTGGGATTCAATTGAAGATATATTATGTAGTTTCATTTTTAATTACACTAAGTTGTTTTTAATGATAAAACCTTCACCCCCTATCGTGTTGTGTACGTGATAAAATGAAGATTGAGAGACCGTGTAGTTATTAGTAAGCCGCTAACTCGTCCCTCTCAAACCTTCATTGTATGCTTTTGTAACATGCATATATTGTAGAATTATCAGAGAGACGGGTTCCACTACTAACAACACTGATATTGTCCCTTACTTGGTAATTCATGCACAATCCTTCAGGTGTGAGTATTATCACAAAAGACATCGGTATTAGTTGGAGTGGAGTTAAGATATTCAAACTTTTTTTTGTTTTTAAAGATACGATCTATGTGGAATATTTTAACATATATACTAAGCAATAAAATAAGAAGAAAATGTTGACTATGTTTTATGCGGTCGTATGGTTTGGCATGCACAGACGCCTTAAGAGCACAAGCGCAATCTGAGATGGTTGATGCAATGAAGAGAGCTGAAGATTTGTCTTCTGTAATTGAGGAATCAAGCTCCAAGGCGAAATCACATGCGCGAGAGATTCTTACTTAAGAAATCGCGAAGGCGCGTAGGTAGGCGGGAAGATCAGGTATTGGCTATTGGGGATGTGGACAATAAAAAGTATACAGAAATGATGAGAGAATTGGAACTTGTGAGACAGGAACTAAACATGCTTAAGCTTGATATGGCATCATCGATTTTACATGAGAAATTGGGGGTAGATAAGCAAACTGAGGCCTCAAAAGAAAATATGTTGTTTTATACATGCTTAAGCTTGTTAACGACCCAACTCGTTAACAAGTTCTTAACGGATACCCAACAACAATCCGATTCGTTAACAGATTGACTTGAAGCCTGTTATTTTTGTGTCATTTCGTATATGATTAACGGGTCCTAAGAAATTACCAAGCCTACAATATACTGTGGCTGAAGGAATACCAAATTTTTCAATTCAACAACAATCAAAGAGAGAGTATACTATTATATTATAACTGTTCCTAATAACAGAATGTAGTAGTCAATAATACAGGAATGAATAACTGAAACAGCTATGTAAATCAAAATTAACGGCTAAACACCCATAGTATCGAATGATACGTAAAATTAAAGTCACACCCTATAATAAGTTTAAACTAAAAAATGTAGGAAAATGTTTTGGTTCTATAATTTAAACAGAGTGCCATCAAATTACCTATATATTGTTCATAACTTGTACAATTTTAACTGCCTATAAGAAGAAAGAGAGAAAAGGAAGAAACAACAAACTGGATTTTGGACGGGACTCGAACCAAATCCGCCGTCCATCCAATCATGTAATGAAACTGTCACAAAAAATGCGGCAAAGTATTGCTCTTCCTTTCTTGAAATCCCTTTTCTCAACGAGTGCACCAAAAAATGAAAAAATTGTTCGTATTAACTGGATGATCCTCACCTGAGATAGCGAGACGCAAAGTAAAACTCTTGCCACCCCTTACAGAGACAAATCAAATTTTATTGGTTATGAGTTTCTTCTGGTCCCTTTGCTTTGCCTCTGAGCATGTCAGTGAAATTTCCCCGCATTATTTGCCTTAATCTAGTGTCTTCTGCTGGTGGTGACGGTGTGGCCTTTGGGGACTCAACGGGCTCTGGTGGTGGCTCGGGACTTTCTTTCTTTCCCAGTAGACCACCTTCACCAAAGAAACTACTCACGGAGGATGCAAGCCCAGCCCCCATCACCTTACTGAAAGTATCGAAAGTTCCACCAGATCTCTCCTTCATTATGATTTCAAGGGCTTCTTTGTGTGCAGGGTCAAGCGCATCAGACTCTCTATGTAAATTCTGTATCGCAGGCATAAGAAAGTCCCGAACACTAGTTGCCGAAATATCTGGATTAATTACGTACATTTGAAATCAATATCAGCAGCACATTACAAAAGCTGAAAAATCTGGAACATAGGGTTGCGAATATAAACTATAACTGTAGGTCATTGTTTTAAATTAATAGTAGGTCATCAAAAGTCCGCACACAGATGGCCAATCAGTTAAGAATCCTATGAAGCTACAGTTTGGCATGGCACGTTCTGTTAGGGCGCCACCAAAAACTAGTTTCGACACATGATTGTAAAGTTCCAACTATGTACATAAGGTCATCAAAGTGAAAACTGATATGATCTAGGGATATTGACTCAAGCATCTTGTTTTTACATAAACACGTGGTTTCAAGCATGGCTGCTCATAAACTTAGAAGAACTGGTGTTCTGTGTATTATATTAAACATTATAGTCGTTTAACATTTGATGTTTGTTTGCATGCCAAAGAAACATAACCTCGTTTAGAGTAAAATGAGGAATAAAAATGCATCCGATTCTCTTCGATAAAATGCATAACGTATTTAAGTCTGAAAATAATCTAGGTAATCAATTTCTTTTACGTGTTCTCAAGAAGTGGACAAGTGTCATGTCCTATATACACGAAGGAAGTGAGTGATAATGTAGCTCAAGGTGTGTAACGGTGTAGAAAGGGAAGAGAAATTAATAAACTAACAATAAATAGAACATCTGGGTCAAAGGAAAAAGAAAACCTGTTGCATCCAGAGCACGGATTGCTTCACAAAATGCATTGGCTCTCTCACGCCGGCGCATCAAGTCACTTGAAGGTGGAGTGGCTGTCAGTTGAAAAATCTTGGACAAAACATGTACACGATGTCAAAGAAACAAAGTAACCCAATGACTATTCAACAATGAATCCAAAAGAAAATTTCCCAACCAACTAAATAAGGTGTGTGTGCTTATGAACACGTTGCTGAATATGTGCTACTAATAATTTTGAGTAAACGTGTAGAGGATATAATCTTTAAGTCTATCCGTTGTATGTGGTACAGCAACCACCAACGCACGGACCACAGCAATGGCAGCTTCATGAGATCCATCTTCAAGAAAAGCATCCAATTGAACACGTATCTTATCAACAACCTGGGAGGTTTTAATTTGGTAAGCCAGATGTACGAAAACTGTTCGATTAAGATAGCTAATATCTTAATTGCAGAAGGAAGAGAACTCATACCATGTCATTTCGAAAATGTTGGGCCACTGCTCCAAAGGCATCTATGCTTGCATACTTCACACTCAGGTTTTGGTCAGAACCCAGAGTAACTAGGGCAGGTAATATATGAGTAGATACAACTTTCGCATTGATATATGGAACCTATAAACAAGGGAAACCAATTAATTATTGCTTAATCAGACACATAAAGAACTTAGGACTCCAAGAATGGCTATACTTAGTGACTTTCAACAGATTGGCGGCATTTATTTTCATATCTATGTTGGAGCTGACAACCATTTCCCAGAGTAAATTAAATATCATACTGTGGTGATCTGCAAATGTGCTGCATTATGGAAAGCCCTTCACACAAAATTAAGTATAAAAAAGTTAGTCGTAAAGAGTATTTATTGCTTTACTAACCAAAGGAAGTGAACAGCATCAACAATCTCAGCATTGCACTTCGTAGATTGATTTGCAACACCTTCAACTAATAACTTTCTCAGATACTCCACCAATTGTTCATGCTTACTTGGACCACCCAAAACACCAGCCAAGAGAAGAGGTAGGACACACATAGTAGCCAATCTCTTAGCCACAGTCGTTCTTGGCCTCAAACCTGTTATGTAGATAATAATATATCCACAATTAAGAGCACACGCAACACTGGTGTGAAAGGATTTCGAATAACTTTAAATTATTACCTTTGATTCCGGAATTGATTGCAGATGGGAAAAATGTCTATTCAGCATCTTCCCCAACAGCTAACAAGAATACAGGCAGCATTATGTGTGTCAAATAAGAATCCCCGTAGAGTTCTGATACAGCCAAGAGGAACTGCATTACCAACATTTAGATCAGAAACAATTAATAAAGTATTGTTGATGATGTAATATAAAAAAGACACCAAAGATAGAGAAACTGCATTACCAACACTACCAACAGTACCAACATTTAGGTTTCGCAAATTGTTCTCTTTTGGAGGTAACAAGCATGCGAGCTGTATTAAAGCAGGAAAGCAGTTGACATCCGAAAGATTTTGGCCTTGTAGGTAAGACTCCATACATGTTGCCCACGTGTTGTAATTTTTGTTGCTAAGCTTCTTGATTCCTCCAACAACTTGAAGATCTCCCATCGTGTTGGCAGAGCTTCGATATGCCGAACAAGATTAACCAATAATCTTGCAAAGTACTAAACTTCTCACGATTCTCAAAAGCTTCAATAGAGACGGTCCCCGATCGTACCGCTCTGATACCAATTGTTGAGGAAAAACTTAGAGTACAAAACTCTAACACAAGTGTTGGAGATACAACACAAGTAAACAAATTACTTGTATTACACACACAAAATATTACAACACACAAACTCTTAAGGACACTCTTTAGAAGCAATGACACTCACTCACTTTCTAGAGACAAACTCTAGACCACTCACACTCCTACAAGACTATTCTTGCTTCTCACTCTCACTTGGTTGGTTGGTTGATTGGTTGATTGGTTGGTTGGTTACTTGATTACTTACAAAATGGTGTGGATGCCTTCTCCTTTTATAGGCATGGATGGAACCTTGGAGAAGCATGGAAACATCATGCTAGAGATATCTAGATAATTCCACTACCTTCCTAAGCTAGAATTATCTACACTAATCTTGCATGTTGGTGGAAACCTCACCATTCTTCTAGACTCTTCCACCAACTTAATAAACAACCTTCTAGTCCTTTCTACAAATGATTGTTTTAACCTGGATAATTCTAGCTAACCAACTTTAGTGAAAATTCTAGAATTCTTTATTCTAGATTTGTGTAGGTCTTTCAATGAGATGGGGTTGATTTCTTTAACACTTACTTCGGTCACAAACATAAAGGGCATTGCAGATATGCCGCATAAGCAAGCAGGATCGGCCAAGCTTAGCTAAGGACCATCAAAAGAAAGCAAACTACAAATTATACGAAGTGGCTACAAATCCTAGCAAACACAACCCAAATTCACATAGATCAGCAAATCCCAACCTCAACCACTGTCAGGAGCATAAATTTAGCGTCCTTCAATCATTGTCATTGTAGCTTCATTATTCGAAGACTCTGGTTGAGGATGAGAGACTGAGTTTTGGATTGTGAATAGAGGCTGCTTAGGTTGTGGACCACCAATTACATTTGTGGAACCATTTAGCATAAAAATTACATCCGGCATGCTCGGCCTATCCGTCGGATTGTCCTGTACACAAAGCAGCCCTATATGCACACATTTCATTACTTCTGGAGCCGAATATGAATCAGCCGCCAACATTTCATCTACCAACTCCAATTCCCTGCCTTCCTTCCATAACTGCCATGCATAGGCTAGTAAGCCTAGCTGTCGATCATAGATAAAGAAGGCGGTATTCTTCTTGCTGCTAATAATCTCCAATACCAAGACCCCAAAGCTGTAGACATCAGATTTTTGAGAAAATATTCCACCCATAGCATACTCTGGAGATATATATCCACTGCACAAACATGAAACTCATTAGTATATATGTAGCTAAATAAGTGCTTGGTTTCTGCCTTTTAAGAACAACGTTACCAAAACTATATCTAATATGAACGATGCACCTAATTAGCAGTTTTTATCCAAAACAGGAGTCGGTTAAGAGTTCATGGATCATGATGCAATACTAACCATTAGAACTTTGGTTGCGTATGACATGTTCAAGAATATACAGGAAAGGCATGAATCTTACCGCGTTCCCACAACTCTCTGAGTATTTTCTAAATTCTGTGTCGCTTCAACCACACGTGCCAATCCAAAATCTGAAATTTTTGGGTTCATTTTCTCATCCAAGAGAATGTTGCTTACTTTTAGATCTCTATGTATTACCTTCAAATAGGAATCATGATGGAGATAAACAAGCCCTCTAGCAACACCTTGAATAATATTGAAGCGTGTACCCCAATCAAGCACTGCTCTTCTCGTCGAATCTGATCATCAAATAATCGATCAATACACCGACTAGAATGTAAAGATAGGAAACTGCAGTGAAGTGCAAGTGAAACTAACCGAAAAGAAAAGTGTCCAAGCTTTTGTTTGGCATGAACTCATAAATCAGTAACTTCTCGTCCTCTTTAACGCAGCAACCCATGATTCTGACCAGATTTTTGTGTTTGAGTTTGGAGATCAACAACATTTCATTCTTGAACTCTACTACACCTTGTCCTGAGGTACTGGATAGTCTTTTTACTGCTATTTCCTTCCCTTCTGCTAGCTTACCCTACACAAAGTCGACAAATAAATCACTGCATTCATGTCTGTCTCTCTGTATATATCGTAAAAATAAGGGTAAATTATACAAAATGCTTCAATTATGATCGCACCACAATTTCATTTAAACATTACAATGTTATACCTCATCTTACGATTGCAATGTCAAACCTCCGTTAGCCACTCTGTCAAATTAGCCATTAAGTGATAAAGAGACAAATGTTGGATCCATATTTTACTGGCAGTCAATTGTGCCACTTAGATAAATACTAAATTATAAAATTAATTATTTTAAAATGAAAATACGCAAAAAAATAAATAAAAAGAGTGGGTCCACCCCTTCAATCCTACTAATGCTGCGCTGCTTCTAAACCACCATCTCTCCCTACCCTCCGCCGCCGATGGGAGGCAAAAGCAAAGGGAAAAACAATGGGGATTGCAGCAGATGCGAGGGAACTCGTCAGGGTTGGTGGACGCCCAGGTATCGATGTCGTCGGAGCCGATGTAGGTGCAGCGCCGCCAGACCCAGCGCATACAGCCCAACACCATCACCGACAACGCTTTTTGATTGCTGTTGGGTTTTTGCCAGATATAAAGATCGAAGATTTTTGAAATGAAAATTGCAGAGTCTCCATCTTTGGCAATTGCAGAGTCTTCATTGAAAGAGAGAGATGGAGAAGTGAAGAATGGGGGAAGAGAGAGAAAGTCGGAGAGGGTAGGGAAGAAGATTAACAGGATGAGGATGAAAGGGACTGTGCACATTTCCCTCGCATCTTCTGCAATCATATCATCCTAAACCAAATCCAAAAAATCATACCATCCCCAACCAAACCCAGAAAATCACCGAACAGGCCATATCAAAGTTTTCTGAAAAAGAACAAGAAAATCACCCCCAAAAAAAAAACAAAAAGAAGTTCAAAAAAAATACAAAAAAGAGGGATAACATGCGCTCCATTAAAGAGAAGCAAAAATATCAAATCAGTCCACATCCCCACCTTCCCATGTCTCCTCCACCTACCCCTGTCTCCTCCACATTTTCTTTCCAGCCAATTTCGCCTTCACCTCACTTCCTTCCCGGGCCACCACTCACAGATCCGACCCACCCACCACGGCGTGTAGGGGTTTCACGGGGTATGGGGTTTCAGTGACAGTGGAAATGGAGAGAAAGAAGAAGGCGCGCGGGTGGTGGAGTGGTCGAAGGTGGGGATCGAGGGTGTCGGAGTGAAAGTGGAGACGAAGGTGGGGATGTAGGGCCAAATTGATTTTTTCTTTTCTTTTAAAAAAAAAAAATATTTTTTTTAATAAATTTCTTATTAGTTTCAAATACTATAAATAATAACAATTTTTTATTAGTTTCTTGTCCACTTGGCTCCAACTTAACGAAAGGAAGATCTTTTTTATCAAATCCACCAAGGTCACAAATTTGAACATTTGAAATTTGATTCAATGATTAGAATTATTATAACTTTTAAAGTAGATCCCCGTTTGTAGCTGTTGGATCAAATTTTAAGGACCCGAATTTATGGCATTTGTGGATTTGATGGAAGGGATCCGAGGATCCCTTTCCCAACTTAATATCCATATCAGCAAAAATATGAGCCTTTTAATTGACATATCAGCATTTAACAAGAAAATTTACAAAAAAGTTGACGGAAGTTTGAGATCGCAACGAATACAAAGTTGGTGTATAACATTGCAATGTTTAAAAGATAATGTATGAGTTTGTTATGTGACTTAAAGTTGAAGTAGTATAGTGTAATTTATCCTAAAAAAAATAATAATAGTAATTACCTTATAAACTGGACCAAATCCCCCTTGCCCAAGTTTGTTTTCTGTGCTGAAATTGTCCGTAGCAAATAATATGCTTTCAAAATCATAGATCAGTAGCTCATCATGTTTTCCTCCTATATATTCTTGTAGGGTGTCCCTTGTTAATTTGATGTGCCCCGTTGTTAATTTGATTTCTCCTGATTTTGCAAATATAAATATCGAACACTGAATCCAAGTGCACCAACTAACAAAGTTTTGAGAGATAATATGCTAATGCATTATATTAATCCCAACACCTCGATCTCTTTCACTTAATTACCTTTTTGCTTAGCTCTCATCCTGCACAAACCGAACACTATGGCACCCAATACACCGACAAAACAAACAACTGTAAGGCTCACAATTAACTTTATTGGCTTTCCTTTACCTGAAAATTTTACGACACAAAAACAAGCATGAGATATATAGAAAAAGAAAGGTTACTGCTTGATAATTAGAGTTTTCCAAGGCTTCAAGCATTTTTGAAGCAAAAAAAAGGCATCAAGCACTAGTATCATTAGTTCATCTGCTAGTTCTGCGCATGCTATGCGAATATAAACATCTACGCCATCAGAGGGAAACTCCTGCATATGAATGAGGTGTTTGGACCAGACCAAACACCCTATTTTATAAACAAGAGCATAAGCTTGGTAAGAACAATTATTTAGGCGCAGTGTCTTGCAGTCGGCGGATGTGCTGTCAGAATCCAAAGATACAAATTCATGAGAATCTGGTACTTTGAACCCTACTAGCTTCAGAAACCCATCATCATCTTCTTTTCCTCTCAATGTGAATGACTTATTTGTGTATCTCTCACAAAACAATTTGGTTTTCCTCACACACCCTCCCATCCAGTTTCCAATGCTCCATTTCCCGTCTGACTTGGGTACAAACCCTTTCAAGCACTTGCAGATTGGTGAATATTTGTGACGGCGTCTCTTGGGAAATTCCAAGCAAGAATATCCCAGTTGACGGATCACTTTCACTTTTCCAGGAAGTCATGGCAGTCCTCGTTCCAGAATGAGTACCGTATCCCGGGAGCTGGCTTCGTACGAGGGTATCACAAAGATGATCAAAGCTCTGCTATAACAATTGATCAGCTCCTATATCATCTTTGACAACAAAGTTTCCATTGTCCATTGTCCATTGTCCCTGTACAGCACCGTCGCTTTTGGGTCTACCTCTTCTCAAGCTTTATTTGTTTTTTAGAATAAAAACAGAACTCATCTTTCGTATGCCCCTGCTTTGAATATTATGAAGAGATAATTGGTTACCTAACGCAGGGAAGCTAATAGAAAGAGTGGAGAACAAATACGATCGTAGTTCTGGGAATCATTCACTAGGTAAGAGAGAACAAATACGATCGTAGCTCTGGGAATCACTCACCAGGTAAGAGACTGGGACTCACTCCACCAGAAAATAGAACGAGCAAAGTGTTTGCTAGAAGCTTTCAATTACATTCAAAGTCTGACCGACCATCCTTTTAGCACAAGAATTATAAAGGCTTACAATATTAAAAGACTTCTACTTTCGATGAGACTCTTACAATCTCCAATAATAACTTGACAATTTTTAAAGAACAACTTAATTAAACCTTCTACTCCCAATATACGTGACTTGGCATTAAAAGACCTTGTCTGCTACATCATTACCAAATCGAAAAGCATAACTTGGAGATGATATTAAGAAATCAGAAAAAAGAGGGCACCCAATTTGAAGTTTCGTTTCCCATGGAAAGCCACATGGGTTTTGTCATGGTAATATGAAAGAAATTGGAGGGAATTGTGAGTGCCCACCATAAGAGAGAAAGTTATTTGGTAGTGAGCATGGTTATAGCACTAGTTTAAGAAAACAAGGAAGGGGAGCAGACTTAGAAGAATGCACTTAGGAGAAAATAGTGTGCGAAAATTTCTTATTTTCTAAAAAATAAGATAAAATTTAAAAGGACGCATAATTAGATAAGTAGTTTAAGAACAGAAAACAGAAGAATATTTAGCATAGCACAGAAGGAGAAAAAAGGTGTAAGAAAATCACTTCTCCTTTAGAAAATAACAAAAAGTTAAGAATAACGCATAGTTAGATCACAAGCTTAACAAAAATTTAGCACAGGACCACATTATGTGTGTCGCATACTCTTAGAGTTCGTCTCTTTTCTCTCCATCCGATCAATTCCATATAGATTACTTCGCCATTCCACCATCATTCCTCCGCCCACTTTCATCTCTCGTTTCTCTCATGTATTCTTTTTTTTTTTTTGTTTTAAGTCGAGCATGTATTTTCCTTTTTTTTTCTTTTTTTTTTTTCTGGTCAAGCTTGTATCTGGCCGGCTTGATCCCCAAAAAGGGTAACGAACATCCCGAAAATTTGCTCATCGAAACGATGCGCTGCAGTTGAGGTATCGATCGTCATTCACATCCAAAGATTTTCAGACATGAAAAAGGCATATGGTTGTTGAGATCACAAGGATTCAAGAGATGTTTTGGAAGGGATAGTGAAGTATTTCCATGGCGAGGAGAGAGAGAGAGAGTAATATTCAAAGTCGAAAAAAAGAGAGAAGATGAAAGTTCTATTAGGAACTTTGACAAAAAAAAAAAAGAAAAAAAGGGTCTATTAGGAACGTTAATTTAATTACTTGTATACCTAAAGTCGAAAAAAAAAAAGAGAAGATGAACCTTAATAGAAAAATTGGCTTAATTTTGGATTTGTATACCTAAAGTTAACAAAGGCTGCACGTTTTCGGTGGAATTGTATAGTTGTATGTAAGATTACGTGTGTTTTTTTGATAGAAATACACGTTTGACAGGTGTGCATAAACTTTTATTTGACCACTTGTAGTATGTAAAACTGGATTTAAAAGAAAAATTTTGCAATGTGGGAAGAGCAACAAAAAGGGTTGACTAGAAAGGCACCAACAAAGGCTCAAACTGTTAGAGGTTGAGTTTTGGGTGAGTGAATTCAGTGTTAGAGTGAATCTAGAGATTTTGGAATTTTCGGAAGTGAAAAAAATTGCAGAGAGAAGAATCGGAGAAGCAAACACGATGGTGATTCATTCAAAACACGATGATCATACTCTTAGGAATCTATACTTGCATACAGAGTTCATCAGCTCACACAAAACATGCAAGGGAATATTAATTGGTTTCAGAAACAAAAAAACTGAATCCAGCATGGATACCAAACTAATCCATTAATTGTCTGCTGTTTTGCAAACAATTGACTCTTACTATACTAGATTCCTTCCCTCTGCCTCCTAATTTTAGCATGGGACCAGATAGCTCGCATCCGAATTTTCGACCCGTGTTTTCTAACACACAAGCCTAATTAAACACGGTTTACGACTAATCATTTCAAACAAAAAGCATGCTAGGAGTTCCAAATGTGTAATTTATAAGAGAATGACAAGGGGCAGACGTACCTCCGGATTGAGTTCCATTACATATGGATGCATAGGCTTGATCTGGGCAAAAGCAACTGAATCCAGAATTAGTAGTAGTGTTAAGTCCGCACCGTCCTCCGGATTCCAAACATTTGTCGCAATTATCGTTGTCAATCTCCAATTCCAATGGGAAGCCCCCGTTTACCGCATCGTTGACGGTTGTTTGACTGACCTCTAAAGCCAGAGCAGCTTCTGTATAAACCGGAACAATAACCTCATCTGTACAGTTCAGAGAAGATGTCTGACCATCTTTCATCGGACGCGTCAAATAGAAAACAGGGCTCAGTGTATTGCTTATGTTGCAGGACTGCTTACTAAGCTCTATGGTGCTATTGCATTGGTAGTAAAACGTCACGTTTGTATAACCGGAAGCATAATTAAACAGAGAGAAGTTGAGGATGGTGTTGACGAAAGTCGGAGGACATATAGTACCCCAGTAATCCTGCCTAGCAACCTTAACGGTCCGAGGATTAGTTGTGTTCATTTGAAGAATTCTAAAGCTCACACCCATCATGTTGATCATAGGGATGTTGTCTAGACATTGGATCTCGTACCCTGGCTGACCACAATGACTAGGTCGGTTTACCCCCCAAAAGGGGTAGGAGATGTCTCCGACGTCACCACAATTGACATCGCTGCTGCAGTTTTTGAATTGTTCATCACCCTCGCATAGACTTAACTCGAAGTTGATCCAAAGAAGGGAAGCGATCAAAAGATATGGAAACAGTGATTGGGGGAGAAAGGAATGCATTATGGAAGTTGGAGGAAAAGGCTCAGCAAAGAGATTGGAGCATAAAATGAAATGGAGGAACTAGTAAAAAGAATAAGACTCGGGTTTCTTGTTTCGTTTTGATATAGAATTTGTTCAAACTTCCAAATCTTGAAATGTCGGCCCTTTGAAGTTTGAAATATTCAAAGATACGAAACAGTAGCCACCCTTTTTTCCGCTATGTTTTTTTCTCATTTTTCCGCCATTCATGCTTGAATTTCGACCAAAAAATGATGTTTGAATTTCTTGCACACCGGCCAATCCGAAGAAGCCACGTACCAAAGTCGAGGGACGACGGAGTCAACTCTAGAAGCTACGTAGCAAAGTCAAGGGATGATGGAGTCAATGAAAGGTACCACCAAAAGGACAAAATATTTTAATTTTCTTTACGATTGCACAAATGTAAAGAAAATGCCAGTATGAAAAGGTAAAATCACACGGAGAGCCACTTTTTGGACAACATTTTACGGAGGGATAACAAATTTTCTTAATCGCAAAGAGTAATGCAATGCTTACTATATATTTATACCATTATTTGTATTATCTATTTTATACAGATAAGGTTCATTAACATATGTGGATCACATCTCTATTACAAAGATAATACAAATATGTAATAAGAGCATCTCCAAAGGAGATGTCAAAATCCTATATGGAATGTCACTGTGTATATTTGACATCAAAAGTCTCTCCAACCGAAGTGTTATTTGCTGACTGGATTTGAAGGCTTAGTAATTTGATGTCAAATTTATTTTTAATTCATTTTAATAGTAGGTCCCTTATTCCACTAACATTTCAACCAATAAAAATTGAACCTGGCTTCTCTACCCCTCCCACTTCCCATACACTCTCATCCCCTCCTATTTGTGCGGTCACGATTAAGCCACGTCAACATTTTATATTACTATTGATTTTTGTCTTATTACCTCTATAAAAAAAATCAATATAAAATGTTGACGTGACTTAATCGTGACCGCATAAAATAGGAGGGGATGGGAGTGTATGGGAAGTGGAAGGGCAGAGAAGCCGGGTCCATAAAAATTGTGTTTCAACATTTTTTTAATAAATAAAATCATTTAAATCTCTATTTAAATAATAAAATAATATTTGACAATTCGGTTGGAGAAGTACAAAATTTAACGTAAAGCTTCAGATTGCTACATCAACCATCAATTATAATTTGACTCTTATAATTTGAGATTTTCTTTAGAAATGATCTAAGAGTAGTATTTTTGAATTACAAAACTCGTCTTGGGAAAGCTACAAATGAGCATCTGCATGATAATCCCAATGGTCCAAGGATGGTCCAACTTTTCCAACCAAGCACTCAATAATTTGGCAGATATTGAATTTTATTACAAAAAGATTGAGCGTTATTAGTAGCCTATTTATTCACAAGTAGTAATACAGTTTGTCAAGTTTTTGATGTGAGATTGCATTCTTCAACACATCCCTCACAAAAGACTATTTTTAGTAGATTACACTGGCAACCAATTCCACATCGATAAATATACACTTGTATTATAAAAAAATAGCTGTCAAACTTCATTGAGCGCGTGCTTAGTTGTAGATGGCAACCTTAAGGGCTGGTTTAGTATTGCTGTGCTTTGAAAAAATGCTGCTGTGAGAATAAGCGGTTGTGCTGTGAGAATAAGCGGCTATGCTGTGAGAATAAGCGGCTGTAAAATAAAGCAGCAGAGTGTTTGGTAAACTTTTTTGTAAAAGTGCTTTTGGAAAAAAAAGCAGTAAGATAATGTTTGGTAAACTTTTATGTAAAACAGCTGTGATTGTGTGAAATGACAAAAAATAGTATAATACTAGATGTGCTATTAATTTAATTTTCTTAACAAATAAAAGAGAAATACTAAATATACTTTATTTTTAGAAGAAAAATATTTATAAACTTTATGTTAAATATTAATTAGTATGACAAACTACTTCAATTAGTATGACAAAATACCACAAGTCCGGCGTGGGTCTTTTCATTAAAGGAGCATTGTAGCTTCGTGTGCTTTGAAAAAAAGCCAGTTTTCCAAAGCAGCAAATAGCTGCTTCAGCTTTTCCTTTGATTTCAGCTTATTCTCACAGCAGCTTCCAAAATAAGCCCTTTTTTTTTAGTTTACCAAACACCTAAAACCCTCACAGCTTTTTTTCATGGGTGCTTTTTTTTTAAGCACCTCACTCCCAAACCACCCCTAAGTAAAGCACATTGTCTTTACATGTCCTCAACTGAAATCGGGCAAACAATCCACACTAAAACATGTTCTACATGACCGCCTTTATAAACAAATACACGTAATATATATTAACATTATGTCTCACAAATTCCTCTGCAAAAATAAAAGTTGTTATGGTCTGCGTAATTTACGCACTCATGTATCTATACATTTTTTGGTTTTAATGACGAAAAATTTGGAAGTATGAATTTACGCCGTGATTTTAAAGATGAAGTTGGTGATTTTAAAGATGAAATTGGTACTGGTACTCAATGAGAATGTTGTAGCAGCAAGAAGCAAGAAAACTAATCCTTCCTGCAGGAGGGTTTCACACAACACTTGATTCCCTTCATAAATAAATGGATGGTCTGGTTCTTGATATGCCTCCGAGCTGAACCGACTCTTGAGCTTGACCATGAAGAATGCAATACCTGCTGCAGCTCCAACAAAAAAAATCTCAGGTTTATAAGGGCAGCATATCTTCATGTATTTGTATATACAAATGAGAACCTTCTCCGTGATAGGATTTTCCGAAAGGTTCAGCTCAACAATGCCACAAATCATAGAAGAATCGGTGCTTAGTCTGTGAACATAATTCGACGTCACTTTACATTTTGAAAAGTCAAGTTTCACAAACTCTGAAGTTTGGCCGAACAATGACTCAGTTAATAGTAATGCCTCATCCTGCAAAAGAATATTAAAATAATTGGAAGAAAGCAGTAAGGAGAATATGCCTAGTGACGGAAGTCCAACAACAGTGAGAAGTTAACGCAAAATGAGAGTGCACTCACAATACCAATACCAGTTTCCCGAAGACTGAATCCTGACAAGGACAAGGTTTTAGCAAGCTTGCAAAGGCTATCAACTAGACTGTTTTAGCCTCAGTCCATTCAGACTTAATTTTGAAAATCTGCATAAGAAAGAAATTTGTATATTCACCCCAGTTCGTGGATAGAGTAACCTATGCATACTGAAAGAAATAATGATTTTAAGTGAATCTAAACCTTTTCAAAGTGCCAAGCTTGGAAAGTAAAGTAATGATGGTATTTCCATGAATTGGGTAGTTATATCCTGTGAAAGGAAAGGAATTGAGGCAACCCGTTAATTGATAAAAATAAAAAGTCCAGCCAACAATGTGTATTGCAATTATGAAATGTCAAGCATACCTATACAAAGTTTCTCAAGCACAGAATCAGCATCCAATGCCTCGGCAACCTTTTGAATTGTTCTAGACGTGACAGAACAGCGCTCTATGCTCAAGCTGCAAAGAGCTACAAAGCAAAGATCATATAAGCAGAGACTATTCAGCGTTGCCTTGAACAAATTCCATTAAAATAACTAAATTTACCATGAAGCATATATGCTACTAAACATCAATAAGAACAGAAACAAATAATGTAAATGCTTGAGCTTCAACCCTTGCAATTTTCCAAGATAGTGGAGAGGCAAGATGCACATGTATCGGTGAGGATTTTCAGAGATATTGAGCACTTCCAAACGAGCGAATAGCAAAGGGCATTCACAAATCTGAAGATTGAAACACAGAAAATGGTTGTGGACTGATAGTACAAAAAGGCCTTACCACTGTCCTGCTAACAGCAAATTTAAATATATAGTTCCCGACTGAAATAGTCGTCATTGCATATAATAAAACTACAAAAATCCATGATCCAAAAGACTTCGCATCATGAGTATAGTTGCTAAATTTCAACAAGATAAGAGACAACGGCAAGTTATTGAGGGTTAACATGCCCCTCGTTAGTTCTTCCAATTACATAGGCTGAACTCGAAAAATTACAACCTCCTCTTACAGATTTGTATCAATTGTCCCAGAAAACTACAATTTAGTAATTAGATGAAACACGATATGGTGAGGTTTCATTTAAGAAAGTGGGCAGTGACTAGGGAAAGTAATGAAACGTCAAAATTAAATTTTTCTTTATGCAATGTAACAACCCGTTCTGGGATTTACGGAACAAAAAATGTATTTTTGTATTTTCACTAAATTTGAGAATATTTTTCCTTTTAAAAATGATTTTTGGGTCTTAAATGGTGTGCCCAAAGGGCCCACCCCTGATTTGTCCCCCGGTTCCTTCTCCCTTTTCTTTCTTTTTCTGATTCCTATAACTCATTCTCTCTCCTCTCTTCTCTCCCTGTAACTTCATCTTTCTCTCCGTCTTCTTCTGCTCTCCTTCACTCTCCCGTGTTCTCCCTCCCTGCACACCCTCATCTCCCTCATCATCAAACACAACAACAACAAAAACATCATCACCATCACCCTTGTGTTCTCAAAAACAAAGAAAGAACACCCCAGACCCTTCTCTTCCATCCGCCGGTACTGTTCATCGTCTTCTCCGTCGAGTTTTGTGATTTTCCAACTTTGGTAAGCTTCTAAAAACCCTTGGGATGTGTTTTAGGGTTAGGTCGAAGCTTGTTTTAAGTTGTATACGTTTGAATCTCCGAAAATAGCTTGAGGAAGCTTTTCCAAATTTTCCAGCAAGCATCGCCCCTTTCGAGGAAATTTCCGGCCAAACCACGGTGAGTTGGTCGGCATGCAAGGTATCAAGCTCTTCGTCTCGCTGAGTACTACAACTTTCCTTTTTGTTTCAACCAATTTCCTTGAGTATTGAAGAAGTTATATCCATTTGAATCTTACCCAATTTTCGACGACCTCCAAGGCTTTCGAGGCGTTTTCCGGCCAAACCACGACGAGTTAGACGTCGTGCGAGATACCATTCTTTTCATCTCTTCGAGAACTATAACTTTGCTTCTTGAATCGCTCGATTTCCTTAAGTAGTAACAGAGTTACGACCATTTAAAGTTTGTGTAGTTTTCCGGCCGAATTCGGCCTTCTCTTTCGAATGGGTCCGGCGACCCACATTCCAAAAAACCCAGGCCTTTCAGGCTGTGTGGAAGAAAACCCAAGGCCTTTGGGCCTTTCCTGCCGAGCCCAACCCAAAACCCATTTCAGTTTTCATTATTTATTTTAATTATTGTTTTAATGTAAAAGGCCTTTGGGCCATTTTCCTTTAGGGCCTTAGGCCCGTGCATCCTAAAACCCTAAACCCTTGGGCCTTAGAACCAAGCCCAAGAACCTAGGCCCTAAAACTGGTCCAACCCAAGCCCAGACCCGTTGACCTTGACCCGGTCTGACCTTTGACTTGGTCAACGTTGACCGTTGACTTTGACTTTCGAGTTGACCTTTTGGGTTTTCGTCTGAGACCCCTCCTAGGCTAATTTCGACGTCCTGGACCCGTTTTCGAAGTTCATTTTCCCAAATTAAGTCGTTTGATTAGAGTTTGACTAAATGTACCCCTTTATGTGCTTAGGGGCAATTGTTGTGGCGTTTATGTCTTTGCTAGTCTGCGCAACTTTCGACAGCGAAGTACTGTGAGTGGACCCCTTCAAAAATGCATGTTTTGATAGTAGAAATGGACACATAAAAAGCATGATTTCACAATTATGTTCTATGAAATGCTTTGAGATAACATGCTTACTGATGCTAGTTTGAATTACTACTATTTTTCCTATAACCCGTGTTCTTATAGAATATCCGATGGATGACGATATGATATTTAGAACATGTTTTGAACACTTCTTTATAGTATAGATGATGGTTTACTTTATACTCTGAAGATGCTTTTCAATGTATATATGTTCAATGGTTTTGTACTTACCTAGTGGTCCCTATTCCGCTATGAGATGAAGGGATAGATTCCGGTCCATCCCGGGCGATGGTTTGGTGTTGGCATAGGGCCTGGAGGGTGTTTCCTCTGGCATTTAAGACTAGGGACGGGAAGCCGGCAAGGGGCCTATAGTGTATTTTCCTCTGATTGTCTGCTCAAGGACGGGGAGCTGGCATGGGGCCTAGAGAGTTATATTGGACATTCACTAGTGATTATTATATATGAGTTATGATTTAAGACATTGCACAGCATGCTAGGTTTCGGAAAACCTATGTTTATCATGATATATATGTGTTTTCATAAAACATGGGGGTTAGTACGTTGATAACTGTTTTACTATATATATATATATATATATATATATATATCAAATTGGTCCACTCATATTTGTTTTGCGCCCCCTTCAGGACCTAGAATCGAGGCATACAATCCCGGCGTCAAAGCACTTCCGCATCGGCATCTTCGAGTCCTCTTGGTGTAGGACCCATTCTTTTATTCATTCAATTTTATATTAATTTGTTTAGTGTTTTAGATTAGATGTGTGCTCTGAACACGTTCATTTAATGCATATTCTTTATTCTTTTATATTTATAAGTCTTATCTATCCCCTGTTTTCAGCTTTTGCATTCAATAAATAGCTTTCGTCACCCTCGGGTGTCGGCCAACACGTGCCTATCCTGGTATTCGGGGAATATCGGGATCGGGGCGTGTCATGCAAAGTCATTAATTAAGAAAAAATTAGATAGAGTGTGACAGTCCAGAAGTGGTTTGAGCCTTCTCAACATGATAGAGGAAGTTTCAGTCTTTAACTGGCTACAAGGAAATTATTGGTTAGCCATTTTTTCCGACCTTAAGCTGTTAGACTATACCATAACAATCAAATTATAATAGCCTGCATTAGGAGCTTAGAAGGTTATAACTACAAAGATGTAAACTCCAGATCGCCTTCTTTGATACCATTATTCTGAAAACTTACTGGGATGGAATTAGATACTGGGGAGCTCTTTGGGCATCAGTTCCTAATGAGTTCAGGGATCATTTATAAGAAGATGGATGTATTAGCAGCTGTAACATGAGTTTGGGTTAAAGTTTTGATTTTGTAAATTAGTCAGGTCTGATCTGGTACATTAGGTTTGATTTTTGTAAATTAGATGGTGGATTTCTTATCCACAATAAAGCCATCTGGCAACAAACAAAGGGCGGAGAGAGTCAAAGTTCACCCTTGCTACAGTCTTTCTTGTATAAACTTAATACATGGGAAAAACATGTATATGAATCATTGAAAGAAGTCAGCTTAAGCTTTAACATGAATTTTTTTGCAACGTTAGTTAAATACCTAAACCAAAGAAGTTACACCAAATCGGTTGGAGTGGAGATCCAACGTCAATCCAGCATATTTTTGGCATGATGAATTGATTACTTGCTGCAGTTTCTTCATTGTAACATTTCCTGGGAAACAATGAGCCAATAAACAGTCAATACTGCCCACAATTCCTGGGAGACGTTTTAGTAAATGAAGAACTAAATAGGCCTGAGTCTAGGTGAAGAATGTTTAACAGAAAGGCTACTACATACTTTCTAGTCCAGAAGCAACACTTGCGAATCTAAATAAGCATAGGCTAGAAATCACATGCTATTAGTATTACTCATTGTGAGAAAGGTCGAGCATTGCAAATGTTTTATCGGAATGCAGGGCATCCAACAATGGCATTAATGAAAAGTCTTGCAGTCCACAATCAGACACATTAACATCATCATCTGAGACCTGAAAGACAAAAATATGAGTTTATCATCCCGCAATAGATTGTGGAATACAGAACAAGGATGTCCTCACTCAATTTTCCTCTAGCCTTACCTCCTGCTCATAGAGTTTCTTAAGCAGCTTCATATTGGGTGTCACAGATGACTTATAGCAGCAATCAGTGTATAGTTTTATCAACCTCTTTTGAACCCATCCTCTGTCGGTAACAGGTAAAATTGGATTGGATATTAACATAATGGAAAGAAGTTGAAAACAATATATTTCCTTATAGTATCTTTTATGTTATTTCTAGCAGAAACTATAAAAAAATATATACAACTTAAATTCTAAAATCATGAGCATATCATTGCAAACAGAAAACCATAAACAACCAAGTTGGAATTTGGAATCTCATGATTCCAAATTAATAACCCCACAAGAAAGTAATAACCCCACAGAACCACAAGAAAGTCCCGGAAAAAAAAAAAAAGGAATCAGATGCATTGTAAAAAATAACTCCAAATAAGGAATTGTTTGTTGATTACAATAACTAAATACTACTTTTTTTAATAGGATTACAATTATAACATAGCCATGTTTTATCCAATTGAATAGTGACTTTAATCAGTTAAATCTTAAATGCCGTAATGTATTTTGAATGAGAGACACATTTCTAACAAAACAGAATAGGACATAGTACAACAACAATAACAACAACCAAGCCTTATCCCACTAAATATGACACAGTAAATAGTAAAATAAAAGAAAAGTTCAAACACAGACATGTCATTTAAATGAAGATCAGGGCATAAGAAAAGTTCAAATACCATCAATGAGAACTTCAACCAAGGCTTTTCCCATATGCTGCTTAAGCGTTTCAAATGTTTCCAGGGATTCTATAACTCTCTCACCTCATTTTATATTCTTTATTTTGCGAAGCAGTCCTGAAAATGCACAATCTTAGTATGATCACAAGAAGTTTTGAAGAAAACAGATATTAACATGAGACGGGGAGAGAGAGAGAGAGAGAGAGCAGTAAAACACAATGGTGCCAAACTCTTTAAGGATAAAACCAAGAGAAGTTTTATAATTTAATTAAGCATTGTTTTAGATACATGAAATGAACTAAAGGAGCACATAAAAAGTTCCATATGCAGGCAAGCTTAACCATCTAAGCTACTTGGCCAGAATTTGTAATGCGTCACTGAGACAAAGAGGCCTACTCTTTAATTGTGAAAATCATCACCTTTAGTATGATTATTTCAGCAACAACACCTCGGTATGTGCCACAATATATATAACCATACTGCAAAGTTATTTCAAACACACTACTGTTTTATCATGCACAACTACCTAGTTTTCATCTTGGATAGGGAAAATGTTTAAAGAACCATTCAAATGCTTTCTTTTTTCAAAGATGAATACAAATAAAATAAAAATCTCTGTATGAAATAACATATCCACTGCAAGTCAGTGAATCATCTTATATGCCAACATTTTAATGACATAAATACTAGCAACTAGAAACATGCTAAACTCAACTGATGCCTACCCTCTGATCTTCTTTCTATAGGAAGCCGTAAGTAGTATAAGCATGCCAGTTCAGTCTTGACAGACTCAATGCTTAACATATCAGAAAATGTGCCATAATCCAAGTGTATTAGGTCTCTGTCAATCTTGAATGTAATGTATTGCTGCAATTAACAAAGAAGACCACAATTTAGTAAATAATATAACTAAAGCAGTGGCAACAAGGTATCAGAGACAGAACCAGATTGAACCATCTGCATACAAGTGAATTGAGTAGCACTCACATTGTGTTCATCATTATAAAGAAACGTAAGATGGGCAGCATCATTGTCATACACTACACTTTTAGAGACACTGGTGTCACCTTTAGAGACACTCGCAACAATAGGACTTTCATCGGAGCTTAAAGCTCTAAAACCTTTGGCTTTTGAGTGACCACATCAAGATTCCTGGATTTGCATGAACTAGAGCTTTGTTCAATATCAACAGGATCGCAAGACCTCGTGGTACCATTTGTGGTATAGGCCGAGATATCCTACAAAACTCAAAGAGGTAAGCACTTAAAATGCATCTACAACACTAGGGCGACAATAATCTCCATGATTAATTTGAGACTAACCCAACCTGAAATTTACGAGCAGGACTGGCTGTGTTACTTTTATTCTTCACTGCAACCAGACAAGAAATACAATTGAATATTATGGCTCTTCACTGTGGTTATAATTGAAGATCAAATTAGTCATTGATTAATACTTACGTTCATCAGATGTAGCAACGAATTCTAATGGTTGTTTCTTAGACCAGCTTTATGAGCAGGGTACCACATCTTGCATTTCATCTTCATCATCAGAAAGGACTACACAAACACGTTTATGCCCAATGACTGTCTGCGCATTGGTATGTATCTTAGACAAACTCCCTGAGAACCATTAGGACACATGGTATTACATGGGTCTATTAAACTTTTCAGATGAATAAAATGATTCGTAAATATTTGAAAATCATAGCAGATATCATAAACCATGTGAATTGTGATGACGATGTTAATAAATAAATACAGCAGTTTATAAATTTGAAGGGAAACTTGAATTGAACTAAAATGTACATTGTGACCAATTACTATCTTTAAGGTTCTTAATGACAATTACTTAATGTAAAAATTAAAGGGCCTAGAAACACAGTTTTTAACTCAAGCCCTCTAGCATTGACTGTTAAGTCTGAGAAACAAGCTGGTTCTGGTTTGGAAAACTACTGATCATGTACATTTCAAATAAGGATGATTCTAGAGAATAATACTAGGAAAACTGGTGTATTGCTTTCTATTTAAACACCTATGTACTCTATTGATTTGGGGGCAACAACGTCGAAATCAGCATGGTCATAACACGCGACAATTTTTGGACGATGCATTTCGATGGGTCCAATACCGCAACCTCGACCAGGGTTGGCATCGTCATCCAATAGCCTGGCCACTACATATGGTATTTTTCTCTCAAGCTAGATTTTGATTGTATAAACAATCAGGCCGAATATGAAACCTTCGTCATTAGCCTTAATATTCTTCACGACTTGAAGGCAGCTCATGTACTCGTCTTCGGCGATTCAGAACTTGTGATTAGTCAAATCATTTGCAGGCATCACATTCAAACATATCTCTTGCCTTCAGAATACTGATGCAGATGAGTTAGCTTAAATAGCCTCTGGCGCACAACTTTTGGGGGGCAAGGTAGGCCGGGTCGTACCAGTAGATTGGAGTTCATACCCAGCTTTGGTTAATTAACAAGCTCTCAAACCGGACAATGTAATCTAGACACGGGTTATGTCTTTGCCTTCGTTACTCAAACGAGAAGCTCCTATAGACATCTATGTGGTCGAGACGTTGCCAGATGATTGGAAAAGATCAATTATACGATACCTTGATGATCTTAGTGGCAATCATGACAGCAAGATAAGGGTACACGCTACAAATAATATAGTATATCAGAATGAGCTGTATCAAAAGGGTGAGGACGGTTTGTTGCTATTGTGTCTTGACCTGGAAGAGGCCGCCCAAGCTATTGCAGAGGTGCATGAAGGAATATGCGATGCCTATCAATCCAGACGCAAAATGGGTTGGTTGCTCCGCCGACATGGATATTTTTGGCCGAGTATTTTAAAAGATTGCATACAATATGCACATAGTTGTTTACAATGTCAAATCCATGGCCTATCAAGAGAGTCCCAACCGAACTACTTCATTCGGTCACCAAACCATAGTCGTTCAGAGGATGGGCCATGAATGTAATTGGCAAAATCATGCCATCATCTGGATCAGCGAAACATGCGTGGATACTCATAGTGACTGATTACTTCATCAAGTGGGTGGAAGCAAGATCGTACGTCGAGTTAACAATATAAAGAATTTTGTAATTTCATAGAGGAAAACATTGTGACAAGATTCGGCATGCTAGAGACGATTATCACGAACAACGACACGATTTTTATGGCCGACAGGTTTGAAAATTCGGCTCGAACAGTCCACGCCGTATTACCTACAGGTGAATGGGCAGGCCGAAGTAAGTAACAAAGTTTTGATCGGTATTCTCGAAAAAATGGTGAAAGAAAGGCCTGGTATGTGGCATTTAAAGTTAAATGAGGCATTATGGGCATATCAAACTTCGCTTCGATCAGCAATAGGGATGACTCCATATGCATTAACTTATGGACACGATGTAATGTTATCGGTCGAGTTAAGCATAAACTCATTGCGAATTATCGAACAAAGTAGTTTGTTCAATGCTGAATATAGTCAAGCAATGAAGCAAGATTTGGAAGATTTGGAGGAAGCTCAGCTCGATGCCTGTAACCTACTAATAGCGTAGAAAAAGATCGTCGAGCGAGCTTATAATCGACGAGTTAAGCATAAGACATTCGACGAAGGTGATATAGTTTGGCAAACCATGTTACCAGTAAGGATCAAGGATCCCAGATTTGGAAAATGGTCGCCGAATTAGGAAAGACCATTCATCGTTCACAAAGTTCTCGGTAGAGGGGATACCATCTCAAGGATCAAACTGGTTTGATACATAAGTTGCCAATCAATGGGAAATTCTTAAAGAAGTATTATCCAGTTACTTGGGAGATGCAAGAGTAAGGAAATATTTAGTTAATTTCTTAAAAATAAGTTAATTTCTTAAAAATAGATGGATACAAAAGTCAATCGGCCCACATGTCGGCACCGGGAATAAAACCTATGGGGTTGAAGGGAGGAAATCTTCAAGTGTAGCTTTTAGCTCCCGCCATTTCACCTCTCCCATAGTAATCTAGGCCTGCCAAGTCCTTTTGTCAGCTTTCAGCATTTGTATTCGTTTTATGCCAGCTGCGTACTCTGCCAACCGAGGTTTGTTTGCGTCAAAATCCATCTCAAGCTCAGAGGCAGTATCAGACCTTTGGGATTGAAGTTCAACTGTGCATCCGAATTCATTGGTTGAAGCCTTGATGTCCACCTTTCCGTGTGAATGAATTTTTGTAAGCAAATAAGGTTCCTTCCAGTGATGTTTTGGTCTCCGTCGAATTGATTTAAATCTTGTATTTAAGACCCATAATTTGTGCATTGGCCGAATAAACGTCTTCTCCTTCACGTATGCCTTAGCCTGCTTGTAGGATTGGCCCTGATATTCTTTAAGTTTGATGGGCTGTACATGTGACTCCCCAGATTCTGACTTGGTGTGAGCAACCCTCAGAAACATATCAATTTCAAAGCATTCCTGCAACTTAATTGGTTGCTTTGTAGCATCTTGATATGGTATGTGTGGTGGATGGATTTGAGTAGGAACGGATTTTGGAGAAAGGTCAAGGTCATCAGGGGCTATTTCCTCCTTTTGGCATGAGCCACATGCCGGTGGCTCTTTAATTTCATCATCTTCCAGAATGTTATTATAGCTCTCCACACATTCTAATGTACTAGTAGCCGAACCGTCCTCTGAACTTTGTATTATGCTGCTCAAAAGGCTGTTGAGTACCTGCCCATCTAAAACTATGATGCTTTTTCAAATCTGGAGCGTAATAATCAAAAGTGGGATCGTCCCAACACCTTAGTGAGTCATTCCTCATATTAATATGCTCCTTCACATAATCTGGAAAATATTTCCTATCAGAGCATTGCAAAATTTCATGGGTACTTGAACAACAAAGGGCACAAATTGTAGGTTTAAATCCATAGAAACCCTGTTTTGCGAAAGAAACCCATAAAGGTGGTCCTCCTGCTGGTGGTATTTCCATGTCCACCATTGCCGCTGAAGAGTCCCATAAAAGTTGTGGTCCGGCTGGTGATGGCAGTTCCCACGCCATTGTTGCACTCTTCTCAGAATTAAACCTACAAAATAAAATTAGCAATTAAATAAAATATGTACAATAATAATTAACTAAGAATATGATAAACACAAATTATTTAAAACAATCCCCGGCAACGGCGCCAATTTCTTGATAGGTATTTTCACCACCTGCAAAAGTAGGGATAAAAACACTTAAAAATACTTGCAAGAGTACAAGGTTGTCGTAGTATAGCAGCTCAAGCAAGGTCGTTTTCCGCATGGATTGAATGAATAATTTTATGTAAATACCAACTCTTAATTAATTATTTGAAAACAAAGTTTGGAAGAGGTTGATTTAATGACCTAAAATATTAAAAACGAATTTAACTAAAAACAATTAAATAAATCGGGAAAGTAAAGAAAATAGTTTGAAAATCTATTTGAGCACTAGGGTTCTGCCGTCACCTTAACAATCATATGTAGTTCTTCCAATTACTTATGACTTACACATGCATATTTTGAAGGTTAGGTTTTCCTAATATATATCCTACTTGGAACCTCCAACATAGAACGTATATTTAACATGCAACCCGTCCGTGGCGTCCAGATCGAATGTGAACATGCAAGACTCATTAAGTTTTGTGAAATCCTTTTGAAAAACCATATAACCTGTAAGACGTGTCGTCCATCATAAGAAGTTACACATATTAACCACAAGAAGCCAGCGTCAATTCCAGGGACAGCCCTCCACCAAAATTGCATCAAATTACTTTTCTAAATATCCTAATGGTGGCCAATCACTAAGACAATTAGATAGTTTCAAACACGGTGATTAATAATTCAAAACCTGCATGCATAATATCATAAGCAAATTGAAAAGAAACTATATATTCTTGCTAAGGCTCGTGGCCTCGCCCTAGCAAACGAAACTAGTTAGGAACAAACATAAAACAAAATATTATTAAAAACATGGATAGAAAACACCTTGAAAATAAACTTGAATCGTCAAAGCTCCAAAGCCAAAGTGGTGCGCTCTCTCCAAATTGATGCGTTCCCCCTTAAACTAATGGCTAAATAGCCTTATTTATACTACTCTAATTAAAATCCTCCTAGTAAAAGGTCTTAAAATAAGACTAGGAAACCTAATACAATAATAAAACAGAAAATAAAAGGTTTCCTATTCTAATTGGAATTCGGACTTCTCAGAAAATCAGACTGACCAAATCAACTCCGATTTGGTCCCAAAAGATCTCTTTTTAAAGCTTGAGACGTCCCCAACAAATCTTCAGAAGGAATCTTCCTCAAAATATGCCATCTTGACCTTCAAAATACCCAAAACGTCCAGAAACGTCAATCTGGGAAAGCTGCGCGCTGAGTCTTTATTTCATCACCACGGTCAAATGGTTTGGTAGAAAAATCTGAAACTTTGATAAAATAATCTTGAAAAACTCACGAACATCCTCCAATTGGAAACACTCCAAAATTCATCTGTTTGATAACTTTTTGCTTCAGAGGAAGTCGAATATCCTACATTGAAAATATATAACAAAGTATCAAAATCTCGCAAAATAACCAATAAATTAATATTAAGATTAGGGTAAAATATATAGTATAATATCGACTCATCAAGCATTCCAAAGCTTCTTAAAAATCATTCTATGTTCTATTATTCAAAATTTAGATGGGTGTCCCGTCCAAAACGAAAAGAAAAAGGGATGTACCAGGGTAGATATCAAAAGAAGAGCCAACCCTGGATGTACCAGGGTAGATAAAGGCATTGATGCAATAAAAGAAATGTAAAGAAACTTGCCCTATTCTCAGAAACATTTTTAGGACTAAGATTCTCTGACGTTAGATGTAGGCTGCCTCCTAATTCGGTTTAACTGTGTTATCATGAAAACTTTGAGTGGCCAGAGACTGATCTTCTTCTTTTTCTACAACCCTCGATTCTACATCAACTGGTGGGATTACACTTTTATCTTCATCGATGACAACGACCTTTTCTTGCATTTGCAGAGACTCTTTTTCAAAATTGGTGGTGTCTAAAAAATCATGAGCTTTTGTGTTTTTGGATTTTAAACTTTCTAGTTCCATCTGCAATGATTTAATTTCTTCCTTGTAACTTTCCAAGGACAGAGGTTGGATTTTATCAGCATCAGCAGCTCCCATATTCCTTCCAGAACGATATCCTTCAATGTGCATTTTCAATGTAGTGACTTCAGCTCTACAATCATTGAGTTCCTGTCTCTGGTGTTCCAAGGACTGCTTCAAATCTTGTACCTGAAATAAAGGGTGTAATATTTTCTTATATATGAATTTTCATTACATAGCATCTCAATGCAGTGTAGTAAAGGGACTTACAAGGTTTTCTTTGTCTTTAAGGTCCTTCTGAAGAGCTTCCAATGATTTGCTTAGTGTACTTATTTGGCCTTCAGCCAAATCTTTGTTTTTAAGTAAGGATAGCTTTTCAAGATGTAGACTCTCCTTTTCTATCGATAACGACTCATTTTCTCGGAGCATGGAAATTTTCTATCCATTATAATGAATTAATCAATTTTTTTATTCTAAGGAAGTATGTATTCAACATTGTTTTTTCTAAACAATTTCAATTAATATAACTATGACCATTTATCTACCATTTTCTATCTTCTGTTCTTTTTCCTTTTTGTAGACTCCCATTGCCATGTTGGTCTCTTGCTGCTAGCTGATTTAGTTGGGGTATCTTAAAAAGAGTGCTGTCTTTATAGAGTTTTATTTTTTTATTTTTTTATTTTTTTGCAGTGGGGATATTCCTTAATTTTTGTTTTAAAGTGAGGAAGATTTAACAATGTGTTTTTTTGTTTGTTTTGGTGGTGTTACTTTATGAATTTGTTGTTAGGAAGATTTAACAATGCCTTTTTTTGTTTGCTTTACTTTGTTACGTCTTGATAAATGCAGATTCAGCAACAGGTTGCTGAAATGATCGCTTATATAGCCTCTACTGCAAAACAATTTCCTAAAAAATGTGTATTACTTTGTCTCCTGGGTGAGCGTTCTCTAATTTAGATTAGACATCAAGACTTAGAGCTTGGTTTGCTTTATGTGTCTCCTTCACTGTATCAGTTCTGTGGATGAAAAAGAAAAAAAAAAATCCTACATTGTAGTAGAACTTGCAATGTTTCAGTAATTAACTAACTTCAAGTCTTAAGCCTAGAAAGTACTCATCCATGACAAGTGTTGTTGCAAAAAAAGCAGAAACTAAGGAAGGAAAAGCACCATGCATATTCGGAAATATGCACGTGTGATTTTTCTTTTCCTCTGGCTCCACGTGTGATTTTTATTCTTTGGGGTTTTCTGCTACAACTAGCCAAATTAATTGAGTACAAGTGTTTCCCAACAAAAAAAGACATACAGATTTTAATGGCCTCAAAAACTAGATCATGTCGGTTCATCCAACTTCCACCAAACTGATCACGTACGAAGCTATTTAGGTTGTAGTTGAAAAAGGGCCTAAGGGCCTAACAACCATAGTTAGGGGTGGTTCGGTATGGGATCCCATACCGAAACCCTTATCCCGATTCCCAAACCGAGATTTTCGGGAATCCCAATTTCAATACCGATCCCAAACCAAATTTTCGGGAATCCCAATTTTCGGGAATCCCGAAATATTTTCGGGATTTCGGGACAAATCGGGAATCCCAAAATGATTTTGGGCTTTTGGACTTTTGGACAAAAAAGCCAATATTGGGCCGTGCCAATCTGTCCGCCCAGTAATGAACCTACCTCAGTCCAATTGAGTAAGAATGTAAACAGATACAATTTGATAGGATCAGTATTTTTAGTAACCTTGCCCCAGGTACTAGTTTTGTTTAAGGGGTAAAGATATTAATGCAAAATGTCTAAAAAATAAAACCTGCAGACAAAAGGACATCTATGTCATGCTACCTTTAAAAACTACACGGGTTTTACTTTGGGCAGCTAATTATGAGGAGCTTGTAACTGAAGTGATCAAGAATATTTAGTCTTTTACTCAACATTATAAGTTCAATTCTATACTCCCTTGAGAGAGATTTTAGGACTAATTTTAGACAAGAAAAATTCTAAGACTCAAACCATAAAAACCTCAAAAATTTAGGGGACAAATGTGAGATCAAACCTAATTATTCTTGTAATCTTTGAAGTCGACATTCTAGAGATACAGTAGGCACACCCTTTACATGCCCTCCCTCCATTTCTGACTAAATCCCAAACCCAAAACCAAAACAGGTCAACACAAGTCAATTCAATTCCCAAATAAACTAATTACGACCCCGTCGCTCTGGCTTCACTTTATGATTTATATGTAAGAAAAATGACTATAATTCATAGACAATGTATATCCAGGAATAGTCACAGCCCGGAACGAGACAAGTGATTAGATACAAATTACAATTATTCACACGACACTTACTGTGGCAGCCACAGCAGGAAGTATACTGCTTTGATGAATTATAGTCAATTTACGGGGATGCAGGGTGGCTTCTCTGGACCAGGACTTGTTGGATGGAGGGTGGCTTCCTGTCAAGTGAAGCTAGCATTAGCAACACAGGGCAAGAAACAGAACACTACGCTCCCTCAGGACAAGGGAACAATCGGCATGAGAGTTAATCGACCGAATCAAGTGAATATGAACTGGCTGGGCTTTTTTAAGACCAAAAGACCGGCCCTCACGAAGGACATTTTATCGGGAAATCAACAGTGTCACTTAACTAGACCATCCACTCCATTAAGGATGTGGTGGAAAAACAAAAGTGCAAGTGACCTAGGCAGCAATGGAACTACTTAGGAAGCATGCTGACTGCTTGAACACATTATTTGACATTGAAGACACTTGTGGAGATGGAATTTAACTTACCTGACGGTCAAACTCAACACTCGAAATTGAATAAACTTCATTGGTGATCTTAATGTCCTTACTGACCAGACCATCAAACCATCTGGTTGCTTCATCAATGTGAGAACCCTGCGTTCGATGCTCAATTAATCAGATGAAATATGTCCATAAACAACTCACCGAACCATCAGCAATCTTTATTGCACAGTTTCAAGCAAAGTAATTGTAACGTACCTCTTCTTCCTCCTCATAATCAGTTTCTTCTGCTTCTTCTGCATCGGCAACATCATCAACTCCCAATGTCTCCGGACCTGACAAAGCTTGCAGCTTACTTTTGTCACTGTCATTCGTAGCCTGAATCAAAGCATCCATCAAGTCGGCCTCCACATCCCGCGGCAGTTTCCCTTAACACGAATAGAACACATCCTTGTAAGATAAGATCACAAATTCAAAATGCATACACAAAATGTAAGCAATGATGGAAAACCCCATCTGGGTGCTTAGAAAATATGAGAAAAACCCCATCTGGGCGCTTGGAAAATGTGGAATCTCAGCTTTTCTTCCTGTCCATACAATTTCTAAGTAACAATCCTATTTTCACAGTGCACAATAAAATCAACCAAAATCCAAACATATACATAAAATACAAAAAATCCAAAAATGATAACCCCAAACAAAACAAAAATTACAAATCTAAGTAAATGCATGATTGGAGAACCAGAGCTGGAGGACCAAACAGCCAAAATAAAGCTCAGAAAATAAGAATTCGAACAAGGCACGGAGCTGGAATAAAATTACCCAGGATCGCGGGGCAAATTGTAATTATGCAAAAATTTCAAAAACCTAGAAATGTTGCTGACCAGAGTTAGCTCAGAGATATGGAGAGAGAGAGAGAGAGCGCTTACCGGTGAATGTATTTTTCGGCTTCTAGAGAGAGAGAGAGAGCGGGATCGAAAGTGAGCGAAATATTTGGAGGCAGAGCGGAGAGAGAGAGAGAGAGAGAGAGAGAGAGAGAGAGAGAGAGAGAGAGAGAGCGGTGGCTGTGTGGTGGTAGGCCGGTGGTAGACAGTCAGATCACTTCTAGATGAGAGATGAGGGCTTGGTGAGGGAGGGCTGCGTTTCGAGACTTCGAGTTCGATGGATGGAAACAAATGAACGGAAAGAGTACCATTTGGATCTGACCTAAAAACAAATCAACGGCACAGATTAAATCCAAAATAATCAACGGTTGAAATAATTCTCTTTTAATTAAAAAATAATATATATATATATATATATATATTTTCGGTTCGGTATGGGAATACCGAAAAATGGAGATGCAATACCGAATCCCATACCGAAAATTTCGGTTTGGTTCGGGATGACATCCCGAAAATTTTGGGAATTTTGGTTTGGGATTTTTTTGGTTTGGGATCGAGATTTTTTTGGTTTGGTTTGGGATTTTTGGGATTTTTTTCCAGCCCTAACCATAGTTTAGGCAACCATGCTGTTGCAAGAACCACCATAGCTTATAGTTCAACAGTCGCTATATTAAAGCATCGTATTATATCTAAAATTAGATTGAAATAGATACACCGCTAAATTAAGGTAAAAATTTATGTCCATCTAAAATGTAAAAGATCAATTACTAATAAAGAAAACTTATGAGTTTCAATCTCTCCATAATGTAGGATTTACAAACATGAATTTCCTTCGTAACTAATCCTCTCTAATTCCCTCCAAAAAAAAAAAAATACAACTACAGTTTCAGCATCTTGCCGCATAAGCAAGCAGGATTGGCCAAGCTTAGCTACGCACCATCAAAAGAATGCAAACAACAAATTATACGAAGTGACTACAAATCCTAGCAAACACAACCCAAATTCACATAGATCAGCAAATCCCAACCTCAACCACTGTCAGGTGCATAAATTTAGCGTCCTTCAATCATTGTCATTGTAGCTTCATTATTCGAAGACTCTGGTTGAGGATGAGAGACTGAGTTTTGGATTGTGAATAGAGGCTGCTTAGGTTGTGGACCACCAATTACATTTGTGGAACCATTTAGCATAAAAATTACATCCGGCATGCTCGGCCTATCCGTCGGATTGTCCTGTACACAAAGCAGCCCTATATGCACACATTTCATTACTTCTGGAGCCGAATATGAATCAGCCGCCAACATTTCATCTACCAACTCCGATTCCCTGCCTTCCTTCCATAACTGCCATGCATAGGCTAGTAAGCCTAGCTGTCGATCATAGATATAGAAGGCAGTATTCTTCTTGCTGCTAATAATCTCCAATACCAAGACCCCAAAGCTGTAGACATCAGATTTTTGAGAAAATATTCCACCCATGGCATACTCCGGAGACATATATCCACTGTGCGAACATGAAACTCATTAGTATATATGTCACTGAAATAAGTGCTTGGTTTCTGCCTTTTAAGAACAACGTTACCAAAAATATATCTAATGTGAACGATGCAACTAATTAGCAGTTTTTATCCAAAACAGGAGGAGTCGGTTAAGAGTTCATGAATAATGATGCAATGCTAACCATTAGAACTTTGGTTGTGTATGACATGTTCAAGAATATACAGGAAAGGCATGAATCTTACCGCGTTCCCACAACTCTCTGAGTATTTTCTAAATTCTGTGTCCCTCCAACCGAACGTGCCAATCCAAAATCAGAAATTTTTGGGTTCATTTTCTCATCCAAGAGAATGTTGCTCACTTTTAGATCTCTATGTATTACCTTCAAATAGGATTCATGATGGAGATAAACAAGCCCTCTAGCAACACCTTGAATAATATTGAAACGTGTACCCCAATCAAGCACTGCTCTTCTCGTCGAATCTGATCATCAAATAATCGATCAATACACCGACTAGAATGTAAAGATAAGAAACTGCAGTAAAGTGCAAGTGAAACTAACCGAAAAGAAAAGTATCCAAGCTTTTGTTTGGCATGAACTCATAAATCAGTAACTTCTCATCCTCTTTAATGCAGCAACCCATGATTCTGACCAGATATTTGTGTTGGAGATTGGAGATCAACAACATTTCATTCTTGAACTCTACTTCACCTTGCCCTGAGGTACTGGATAGTCTTTTTACTGCTATTTCCTTCCCTTCTGCTAGCTTACCCTACAAAAATTCGACAAATAAATCACTGCATTCATCTCTGTCTCTCTGTATCTATCGTAAAAATAATAATAATAGTAATTACCCTATAAACTGGACCAAATCCTCCTTGCCCGAGTTTGTTTTCTATGCTGAAATTGTCCGTAGCAACTAATATGGTTTCAAAATCATAGATCAGTAGCTCATCATGTTTTCCTCCTATATATTCTTGTAGAGTGTCCCTTGTTGATTTGATTTCTCCTGATTTTGCAAATATAAATATCGAACACTGAATCCAAGTGAGACAACAAAGTTTTGAGAGGTAATATGCTAATGCATTATATTAATCCAACACCTCGATCTCTTTCACTTAATTACCTTTTTGCTTAGCTCTCATTCTGCACAAACCGAACACTATGGCACCCAATACACCGATAAAACAAACTGTAAGGCTCACAATTAACTTTATTGGCTTTCCTTTACCTGAAAATTTTACAAAACAAAAACAAGCATGAGATATATAGAAAAAGAAAAGTTACTGCTTGATAATTAGAGTTGTCCAAGGCTTCAAGCACTTTTGAACAAAAATAAAGGCGAATATAAACATCTACGCCGTCAGAGGGAAACTCCTGCGTATGAAGGAGGTGTTTGGACCAGACCAAACACCGTATTTTATAAACAAGTGCATACGCTTGGTAAGAACAATTATTTAGGCGCACTGCCTTGCAGTCGGCGGATGTGCTGTCAGAATCCAAAGACACAAACTCATGAGAATCTGGTACTTTGAACCCTACCAGCTTCAGAAACCCCCCATCACATCTTCTTTTCCTCTCAATGTAACTAACTTATTTGTCTCTCTCACAAAACAATTTGGTTTCCCTCACACACCCTCCCGTCCAGTTTCCTCTGCTCCATTTCCCGTCTGACTTGGGTACAAACCTGTTGAATCCCAAATCGGCTAGAGGGAAAGAATAAAAACAATTTAAATAGAATTAGCCCACTCTAACTAATAGCGAGACTTTTTGTAATAAAACTCCACACCTGACGGATTGGGTGGGTAGTAAAGTGGGGACGGTGTTAGTGGACTGGGGCCCTCGGCCCATGGACCTGAAAAATTCAACAAAACCCTTTCAAGCACTTGTAGATTGGTGATCCAGAAGCCTTGCAAACTCCAAAAGGTCCACATGCTCCATAATTGTCACATTCTTTATATTGAGGCTGGGAGTAGACATACCATCTGGGCAGAATGTAATGACGTAGTCAGGTCCACCATTGCAGGTAAAAACTGTGCTGATTGAATCATCAAAAGGGTAGCTATAAGCTTGAGGGCACTTCTGCACGAAGACCAGAGCGTACTCCGTGAGAGGACATGTCCCCGGCTGATCATTCGGTGGAGTGCAGCAGTACTTCGGCTCGCGGAACGCCACGCAAGCGTTTTGGCAACTGATTACACTCCCATCAGCCGCTTTCACTTGTAACTGAGCCGGGCATGCCGCGTTAACATTCGCAAGGCAAGTCGAGGCCTTGCACTCGCCGGTGCCGCCTTGTGGGGCGATAGACATGGGCAAGTTGAAGCCGTCAACAAGACTAACATCGTAAAAATCTTGACCCCCATTTGCTGCGATTGCGATTTCTACTAAAGTTGCTGGTGGAGCTGCGCCTGTGCCGTTGCATGCGACCTGACCAGAGCCACAGTCTGCAGTTTCACAAGAGAATTTTCCAGTGGCGTTTGTGGAGCACCTGGTTCGGGCCCAGAAGCGACCAGACCAAGGGGATGGAGCGTCCACTGACTGGCTAGCTTTGGATGCTAGTTTGAACCCGGTGAGTGATAATTCACGTTGTTGGCCACTGGTTGCTGGCCAGACAGTGTTAGGACAATTGTTTGTGAAAGTCATTTTCGCTGCATGTGCACCTACATTTATATTCAACATAAAAATAGATGCTAACAATATTGAAATCTAAATACAATTGTAAAATATATCAAATTAAAAATGAATAAAGGGTAATCCTAGAGAGATTAAATTTGTAGACAAAGTTTGTAAACTAAATGATGGGTCACCAATAAGCATGAGCACATTTATTAACGCTTTAGTAATAAACCAGTCATCAACTTCCATGTTTTTTAGTTTCTAAAATTTTGTCTACAAATTTAGTCTCCTTAGCATTACCCAAAAATAAATAAACGGTTTGAAATCATATTAAGAACTTTTTCATAACTAATCAGTAATTTTATTATAAACATACTTTGATGATGATTCATCTAATCTCATGCCCTCATCATCGCATTGGCCAGCTCACTTCTATGTATCCGCATTACTCATCATCGATCGTTATTCTCTTTTAGACTCCCTACCGACGCTTTTAATGTTGTTACAATGTAAAGCGTAATAAGGGTAATATTGTAAACAAGTCTACTCAAGACCATTGAGTTTGTTACAAGGCAAAGCAGTTTTGTAATTAGTTAGACAAGATGTAATTAGTTGTTAATACCAGTGAGTTAGTCACTAGTCTATATACAACATGTAATCTTATTCCTTACGAAATGAAAGCATAATTCGGTATCTCTCGCCCGTGTCTAACGACCTTTCGATCCTTTTCGCTTCCCGCTTGTCTTCCTCTTTGAAGCTTCAAACCCTAAATCTGCTTCTCAAATTCGTCATGCTCCTATGAATTCTTGCCCTAATTCCTCAACTCCTTCGGCAATTTCTTCGATTACGATCAATAATATTGGATCTATGGTTCCAATTAAGCTCACCACAACGAACTATCTCACCTGAAGTACGCTGTTTGCTTTGATCTTCCGCCGATACAATCGCGTCGGAATTATTGACGGCACGATGACTGCTCCGCCCAAATTTCTTCTTGATTCGTCTGGAAATTGCACCTCTACTCTGAATCCTCCGTATGTGACATGGTTCGAAAATAATCAGAACATTCTGACATGGATCAATTCTACACTCTCAAATTCTCTCATCCCATACACTGTTGGAGTCAACCCCTCTCTAGTATTTGCATCCGGCAGGCATGCATATTATAGACTAATACGAAACAAAATAGAAAAGAAATTAATAAGAAGTTTTGTATAATAATACCTGAGAAGAAGAGGATGGCCATGGTAAGGCCAAGGAAGGAAGCTACTTGGCTCTTCATCATCGTCGTTGAATATATCTTAATTGCCTGCTTGTTGCTAGTTAGCTTGAACTTATGATTTCATGATAAACTTAGGAGCCAGGGGGGGCTGTACATACGCGTATAGCGTGCCTAACCTGTTTGATCTGTTGGAGTCAACCCCGGGTCTTCAACGCTGACTGGTAAAACGAACGCGCAAACTAATAAATAGATAAGGAATGGTATTTGGTCTTGGACTGGTTTAGGTATCATCATCGACCTACAATAACTAATAAATTAAGTTTTACTCCGTAAAACTAACCACCGTGTAATAATTATTTCGTTTTTTGATTTTGATTTTGATTTTTGTGTTAAAAATAGAAAGAAAAAAAAACATAGAAGAAATGAGGGATATAGAAAGAAAGGGATGGTGAGAGACATACTTTCTTTATCACTAAATCCCATATTATATAAATGGTTTGTGGACACATTTTCATATGATAATCAAGTGAATGAACAAAATATTGTTATATATGAGTTGAGTTGATTGATCATACAGTTTAGTTAACTAACTAGTATTACGGTTTAATAATATTTCTCTTTAATTAAGAGATTTTATATTCGAATGATGTGAATAACGAGGACGTATTGTATTTGTTTGAGTCTAATACATAATTAGTGACGACTCAATATGTGCTCTAACCCAATACCAATTTCCATTTGAGTAGAATATATCGTTCTTACAGCTGTTTGATTGGCAGTACATGCCTATTAGTTAATCAACATGATCAATAAGTTACGCATTCTATATAAGCGATGGCGAAGCCAGAATAAGAGAACTGAAAAAATGCTATGAGAGACCAATTAGAAGGTTGACTAGTAGTCGCATGATTTTGAATTTTGACAAACAAGCCACACAGGTAACTGAGGTTGCGCCATGTGGGTTGGCTTGTAGCGTGATAGACTGGGCGGGCTGCCGTAAAGGAGGGGAGAAATAAAATTTTCCATTGCTTGTATAAAACTTCGTGTTGTAGTACTCGTATTTTGCTCATAATGAAAAATTTCTCGAGAAGGAGATGAAACAAGCACTAAAAAACTTGAGTTGTTATCTTCGATTTTCCTCATCCCATCCATTTTTAATGGTGCAACTTGGTATTACAATCTAGTAGTGTTCATGTTCACTTGTCAGTGAGAGGTCTTAGATTCGATTTTCGCCAAAAGAGGATTTGAACCATATTATTGCTAGCCCATTGTGAGGCTAAGCCGACTCTCTCCCTCCTCAGTGTAGACAATATCGTTTGTTAAAAATAAATAAATAAATAAATAATAGTAACTTAGTCGCTGTGTGACTTGGTCTGCAATGTTTTTTGTATTTTTATTTTTATTTTTTAATTTTTTTTTTAAACGGTCTGCAAAGTTAGTACATATTATTCATACCCTATTACATTTTTATCTAATTTTGTTTAAATTTTTTTAGTATTAAAATTTTTAAGAGAAGGTTTTGAAGATGACATATCTAGTCTTTCTCATAAATTCTACAAATTAATTTGACATTTTTCACTTCATTAATAAGGGTAATTGTCTCTCATATATAAAATGTGTATCAAATTTCAATTTATAGGGAACAAATTCCACATGTCCGTAGAATTACTTGAACATCCTTGCAATCAACAATTAAATGATAAATTAGACCTGGTCATACCGGTTTGGTGTTAATGGATTTGTGATTCAATTGAAGATATACTTATTATGTAGTTTCATTTTTAATTACACTAATTTTTTTTTTAATGATAAAATGCTCACCCCCTATCGTATTGTGTACGTGATAAAATGAAGACTGAGAGACTATATGTGCGTGTAGTTATTACCAAGCCTACAATATACTGTGGCTGAAGGGATACCAAAATTTTCAACTCAACAACAATCAAAGAGAGTATACTATTATATTATTACAACCATTCCTAATAACAGAACGTAGTAGTCAATAATACAAGAATGAATAACTGAAACAGCTGTGTAAATCAAATTTAACGGCTAAACACCCATAGTATTGAATGGTACATAAAATTAAATTCACACCCTATAATAAGTTTAAACTAAAAAATGTAGGAAAATGCTTTGGTTCTATAATTTAAACACAGTGCCATCAAATTACCTATATATTGTTCATAACTTGTACAATTTTAACTGCCTATAAGAAGAAAGAGAGAGAAGGAATAAACAACAAATTGGATTTTGGATGGGAATCGAACCAAATCCGCCGTCCATCCGATCATGTAATGAAACTGTCACAAAAAATGCAGCAAAGTATTGCTCTTCCTTTCTTGAAAACCCTTTTCTCAACTAGTGCACCAAAAAATGAAAAAAAATGTTTGTATTAAATGGATGATCCTCACCTGAGATAGCGAGACGCAAAGTAAAACTCTTGGCACCCCTTACAGAGACAAATCAAATTTTATTGGTTCTGAGTTTCCTCTGGTCCCTTTGCTTTGCCTCTGAGCATGTCAGTGAAATTTCCCCGCATGATTCGCCTTAATTTAGTGTCTTCTGCAGGTGGTGACGGTGCGGCCTTTGGGGACTCAACAGGCTCTGGTGGTGGCTCGGGACTTTCTTTCTTTCCCAGTAGACCACCTTCACCAAAGAAACTACTCACGGAGGATGCAAGCCCAGCCCCCATCACCTTACTGATAGTATCGAAGTTCCACCAGATCTCTCCTTCATTATGATTTCAAGGGCTTCTTTGTGTGCAGGGTCAAGCGCATCAGTCTCTAAATAAGTTCTGTATGGCAGGCATAAGAAAGTCCCGAACACTAGTTGCCGAAATATCTGGATTAATTACGTACATTTGAAATCAATATCAGCAGCACATTACAAAAGCTGAAAAATCTGGAACATAGGGTTGCGAATATTAACTATAACTGTAGGTCACTGTTTTAACATAATAGTAGGTCATCAAAAGTCCGCACACAGATTGCCAATCAGTTAAGAATCCTATGAAGCTACAGTTTGGCATGGCGCAATCTGTTAGGGTGCCACCAAAAACTAGTTTCGACACATGATTGTAAAGTTCCAACTATGTACATAAGGTCATTAAGGTGAAAACTGATATGATCTAGGGATATTGAGTCAAGCATCTTGTTTTTACATGAACAAATGGTTTCAAGCATGGCTGCTCAAAAACTTAGAAGAACTGGTGATCTGTGTATTATATTAAACATTAGTCGTTTAACATTTGATGTTTGTTTGCATGCTAAAGAAACATAACCTCGTTTAGTGTAAAATTAGGGATAAAAATGCATCCGATTCTCTTTGATAATCAAACCAAATTTCTTTACGTGTTCCCAAGAAGTGGACAAGTGTCATGTCCTATATATACGAAGGAAGTGAATGATAATGTAGCTCAAGGTGTGTAACGATGTAGAAAGGGAAGAGAAATTAATAAACTAACAATAAATAGAACATCTGGGTCATAGGAAAAAGAAAACCTGTTGCATCCAGAGCACGGATTGCTTCACAAAATGCATTGGCTCTCTCACACCGGCGCATCAAGTCACTCGAAGGTGGAGTGGCCGTCAGTTGAAAAATCTTGGACAAAAGATGTACATGATGTCAAAGAAACAAAATACCCCAATGACTATTCAATAATGAATCAAATAGAAAATTTCCCAAACAAATAATGTGTGCGCACTTATGTACACGTTGCTGAAAATGTGCTACTAGTAATTTTGAGTAAACATGTAGAGGATATAATCTTTAAGTGTATCCGTTGTATGTGGTACAGCAACCACCAATGCACGAACCACAGCAATGGCAGCTTCATGAGATCCATCTTCAAGAAAAGCATCCATTTGAACACGTATCTTATCAACAATCTGGGAGGTTTTAATTTGGTCAGCCAGATGTACGAAAACTGTTCGATTAAGATAGCTAATATCTTAATTGCAGAAGGAAGAGAACTCATACCATGTCATTTCTAAAATGTTGGGACACTGCTCCAAAGGCATCTATGCTTGCATACTTCACACTCAGGTTTTGGTCAGAACCCAGAGTAACTAGGGCGGGTAATATATGAGTAGATGCAACTTTCGCATCAATATATGGAACCTATAAACGAAGGAAACCAATTAATTATTGCTTAATCAGACACATAAAGAACTTAGAAGTTAGGACTCCCAAGAATGGCTATACTTACAATGACTTTCAACAGATTTGCGGCATTTATTTTCATATCTATGTTGGAGCTGACAACCATTTCCCAGAGTAAATTAAATATCATACTGTGGTGATCTTCAAATGTGCTGCATTATGGAAAACCCTTCAGTCAAAATTAAGTATCAAAAAGTTAGTTGTAAAGGGTATTTATTGCTTTACTAACCAAAGGAAGCGAACAGCATCAACAATCTCAGCATTGCACTTCGTAGATTGATTTGCAACACTTTCAACTAATAACTTTCTCAGATACTCCACCAATTGTTCATGCTGGCTTGGACCACCCAAAACACCAGCCAAGACAAGAGGTAGGACACACATAGTAGCCAATCTCTTAGCCACAGTCGTTCTTGGCCTCAAACCTGTTATGTAGATAATAATATATCCACAATTAAGAGCACACACAACACTGGTGTGAAAGGATTTCAAATAACTTTAAATTATTACCTTTGATTCCGGAATGGATTGCAGATGGGAAAAATGTCAATTCACCATCTTCCCCAACAGCTAACAAGAATACAGGCAGCATTATGTGCGTCAAATAAGAATCCCCGTAGAGTTCTGATACAGCCAATAGAAACTGCAATACCAACATGTAGAACAGAAACAATTAATAAAGTATTGTTGATGATGTAATATAAAAAAGACACCAAAGATAGAGAAAGATACCTTGGTGATTTGGTTTCGCAAATTGTCCTCTTTTGGAGGTAACAAGCTTGCGAGCTGTATTAAAGCAGGAAAGCAGTCGACATGTAGCCACTCAAATGCAGGCAATTGAACATGTCCACTACCGAGATAACAAAATTCTCATAAGCAGTTATAGTAAATCAATTTAACAATATCGCTACCTAAAAACAAAAGTCAAACGGCTATGTTCTGTCAGAAAATAGTAGACAGGCCTGAAAAAAGAATATATAACAAAGTAAAATTAAAAAAAAAAAGGAAAAAGAGAAAAGAGCTTACCCTGCATACAATTCAAGGAAAGATTTGGAAAATATTGTTCCAGTTGTTTCGGGATCAGAAGAAACTGGGCACTTCTCAATTGCTTTCTGGTGCACATACGGAAGAATTTCCTCTAGCATTCGTAGTAAAACATCAACATTCCAGCGTTCTTGTTCACCTAAAACACGAAGATGTGACTCCACAGAACCTTCAACGCCCGAAAGAGGAGGACAGCGCTGCAATGTCACAAGGATGCAAATTAAAGAAAGTATCATTAGAAAGACCTTAGTCATAAGTGGAAAATATAATCAGGCAGAGACTGACCTGAACAGAGCTTGATATATGAGAGAGTAGAACTCTTAAGATATGGTCTAATTTGTTTCCCCACTTGTTTACTGCAGGGACTAATTGCTTAAGCGTCGTTTCCACCACCACTCCAGAGGGATCACAGACCAATTGGAACATCAACTCCTCGACCTATAAATAAAAATACAGTAAAATATTGGAGAAACATATCCTTGACTACTTTATCCATTTATTTCTTGTCAGTCATCATATTATGAGGAGAAAATTCTCCATTCACTAGACCATGTGGCATCAACCTGTTCTAGAGCTTACATTGTAGCCATTTCTGTCAAGTCAGAATTCCTCTCCATGAGAGCCTCTGAAGCATATTAGTGAGGCCGACCTTGAAATATTTGTCCATGGTCGGGAAGAGTGGAAGCAGCAATGCAAGATTATGTGCAGCAGCCTCCCGGACAACAGTTGCAGAATCTTCTATAAGTTGTTGAATAATGGACAATATAAGAGAATCACGAATCTCAGGCTGGACAAACTCTGCAAGCTCTCCACATGATTGAGCAACTAGCAGCCTGCGTTCCTCATACATATGATTTATCTGCAACCCACAAACAAGAGAAACATAAGAAAAACTAATCAGAAATACGAAAAGGTTAGACAAGATCCTCTCAAGGTGGGGCTCAAACTTACTTGTTCCCAACACTGGGGAAGCAATTCTGTTTCTGTTCTCATCTCTCCTACATTCTTAGCAAGGTTAACACATGCCTGAAATGCAGTTAAACATTCAGAAACAAGTCCAAAACAATGCAGCTATATTACAATTAATGTGGTACTGTGAATATTAGCCTACATCCATTATAATTCTTCTCTGCTGCTCATCTGGGCGTTTGATTAGGTTAAACAATGTGTGGGTTAAGGAATCCCGAGTGCTGCTATCTGGATGGCGTTCAATCGCACACATGATTAGGGGAAGAAGCTCCTGTGAATGCATAACCAATAAAAAAAATAAAAATATATCGTTCTATGAAAGGATCAATTTAAAGATCCATACATACAATGATAATAACAATAATAATAATATTTATACACATATATATAATGTATATGTACATATGAAAAAGTAAAAGAAGCAAACCTCCCGATGGTTGATCAAAACATAAGGAACAATCTTCGGCAAAGCATCAGCAAGGATCTGAATGGTCTCTAGGCCCTGTAAAATATAAGCATAACTTTAGAAAAGGAATAGAAGGGAAGGGCAGTTCCAAAGCTTCTAAAAAATCATTCTATATTCTATTATTCAAAATTTAGATGGGTGTCCCATCCAAAACGAAAAGAAAAAGGGATGTGCCAGGGTAGATATCAAAAGAAGAGCCAACCCTGGAAGAAGAAAAACATGTCTGATCTGGTCCTCCTATAAAGGCATTGATGCAATAAAAGAAATGTAAAAGAAACTTGCCCTTTTCTCAGAAACATTTTCAGGACATTCTCTGACATTAGATGTAGGCTGCTGCCTAATGATGGTTCATCATTTTGTTTGGAGACGCTATCACCATTCACCAAGGTACTACTATCACTTAAAACACAGACAGAGACCTCATGTGAAACTTCCTTCGGTTCAACTGTGTTATCATGAAAACTTTGCGCAGCCAGAGACTGATCTTCTTCCTTTTCCACAACTCTTGATTCTACATCAACTGGTGGGATTACACCTTTATCTTCATTGACGACAACGACCTTTTCTTCCATTTGCACAGGCTCTTTTTCAAAATTGGTGGTCTCTGAAAAATCATGAGCTTTTGTGTTTTTGGATTTTAAACTTTCTAGTTCCATCTGCAATGATTTAATTTCTTCCTTGTATCTTTCCAAGGACAGAGGTTGGATTTGATCAGCATCAGCAGCTCCCATATTCCTTCCAGAACGATATCCTTCAATGTGCATTTTCAATGCAGTGACTTCAGCTCTACAATCATTGAGCTCCTTTCTCTGGTGTTCCAAGGACTTTTTCAAATCTTGTACCTGAAATAAAGGGTGTATTATTTTCTTACATACGATTTTTCATTAGATAACATCTCAATGCAGTATAGTGAAGGGACTTACAAGGTTTTCTTTATCTTTAAGGTCCTTCTGAAGAGCTTCCAATGATTTGCTTAGTGTACTTATTTGGCCTTCAGCCAAATCTTTGTTTTTAAGTAAGGATGGCTTTTCAAGGTATAGACTCTCCTTTTCTTTCGATAACAACTCATTTTCTCGGAGCATGGAAATTTTTTCCTGTATATAGCAAAGTATTTATGTTGAGTTTATAAAAAGAAAAAAAAAATTCCTACATTGGAGTAGATACTGCAAAGTTTCAGTAATTAATTAATTAACTTAAAGTCTTAAGCCAAGACAGTACTAATCCATAACATGTGTTGTTGCAAAAAAAAAAAAAAGCAGAAACTAAGGAAAAGCACGGTACATATTGAGAAATAATTTAAGAGCAAAACTTAAGGAAAATTTCGCGACCCACAGATCTACATATCAATATGCTTCGTAGCCATGTTTTAGAGAAAAAAAAATAGCAAAGAGAAAAAAAAAATAGCAAACTTAAATAACGAATGTTTTCAGCACATCAGAAAGTAAAAGAGACGGGTTTAGTTGTGGTCGTGTTACCTCAGACTTCCAAAGTGCTAAACACGGATTACTAGATAGAATTACCAATAGCCAGAAACTAATGAAACATTAATTTCTGATTTAGTTAATTTCCAATGGCTAAGCTTGTTTGTGATACCTAAGTAATAAACATACAGCAAATATGCTAAAGGACACAGGCCACATCCACAAAAGCAGAAGCAAGTGAAAAGCTTTGAAGCCCTTGTCTAACAAGGTCGGGGAAGCATGGCAAAAGTCTGTATATAGAACTTCAGAAACTTGCCAACATCACATATCCTAGGAAATACCTCAGCAGCCGCAGTAGTGGATGAAAGATACTGATAATAATAATGGCGCAATGCATCTGGTACACATGCAGGTGAGTTCTTCCAAACATCTAGATTTTGATCTGTGACCTGGGGAGAATGCACTGACAGGTTATTAGAATATTTGAAGATTACTCGAACTGGGTATGATATTATACCAAGATTTGCCACACAAACAAAGTGACAATAGCACCACAGTCACCTGATGCAAAGGTTTAGAAACCTAGTGGGCCTTCCAAGAGATTAACCTAGTACAATAGTTCCTAAAAAGTTGTTCAATGCTACTTATTACTCCCAATCTCGTAAACATCTTCTTCTTTTTTTTCCCTTTATTTTAAATATTTGTGTTCCTCAAACCATTTTCTTTGTTTTGTTGATAAAACAAATTAAGCCTGTTGTTGTTACATTGTTAGAAAGCTTCCATTACTTAAATAACAAGTAAATCAAACTAACATTAAACAACTCATCGGCATGGAAGTTTGAACCATGACCACAACGGGGTTCTTCTCCCACTAGACCAGTTTTAAGCTTGATCAACATAAAAACAAAAAACAAAATAACTTGTTTTTGGGTCTGAAAACATTTGAGAGTGGAGGAAAGAAATACAAAGAGAGATTAAGGTATAAGTAGTTAGTCATCATCCTTTCAGCAAAGAGAGAGAGATGGAGAAGGTATTACACCAAGTGATCAGTAAGAATATAACTAATTAGTCATCTTCAATATGGATTTGTTTTTTTATGAGAGTTGCATCATCTTTTTGGTGGCCCTCTTGCTATTGCAATACATTTATTGAATATTTGTAATAAATTTTATTTCTTATAGAATTAAAATTAAAAGCCATCTCCAAAAATCTCAACGCTCCCATATCAATTTATAGTGGATGAAATTGTCACATATGTTAGAAGCAAAACTTCTAATGTTTGGATGGAGAAGTTCCCCTAAAGAATTGCTAGAAATATAATATACTCACTTTTGATATAAATTTTAAACTTTCCAACATCACTTGCCTACAAACTGGATGAATTCACGTTTCGGTGCATCATAGCCTCCCTAAAGATGGGCCGTAAATCATAAAATAAAAGGCTTTTTAGCCAAAACGGTCCCTGAGATTTGCATAACACATCACTTTGGTCCTAAGATTGAAAATCAATAGAAATGGTCCCTGAGATTGTCCACCATCCATCATTTTGGTCCTTCCGTTAAAAACTTCGTTAAGTGTCCCGGAGCTCTTGGCCGGAAGTTTGGGCAATTTTCAAAGCTTCGTAACTCAATCGTTTCTTAATCAAATTCGACCCATAATATATCAAAATGAAGATAGGGAAGTGTAGAACAAGATTATACCTATTTGGAAGCCCAATGGTTGCCGGAGATGGCCGGAAAATAACCCCAAAGAGGACTGGTCTGCGGGAAAACTGGAAAACTCACCGGAAACTGGGTAAACTTTAAACGTTCATAACTTCTTCAATACTCAACGAAATCGAGTGATTCAAAAACGAAAATCATACTTCTCGACGGGACGAAGAGAATGGTACCTTTCGCGATGGCTAATTCACCGTGGTTTGGCCGGAAAACGGCTCGAAAGCTCGTCGAGAAGTATGATTTTCATTTTTGAATCACTCGATTTCGTTGAGTATTGAAGAAGTTATGAACGTTTAAAGTTTACCCAGTTTCCGGTGAGTTTTCCAGTTTTCCCGCGGACCAGTCACCTTTGGGGTTATTTTCCGGCCATCTCCGGCAACCATTGGGCTTCCAAATAGGTATAATCTTGTTCTACACTTCCCTATCTTCATTTTGATATATTATGGGTCGAATTTGATTAAGAAACAATTGAGTTACGAAGCTTTGAAAATTGCCCAAACTTTCGGCCAAGAGCTCTGGGACACTTAACGAAGTTTTTAACGAAATGACCAAAATGATGGATGGTGGACAATCTCAGGGACCATTTCTATTGATTTTCAATCTTAGGGACCAAAGTGATGTATTATGCAAATCTCAGGGACCATTTTGGCTAAAAAGCCTAAAATAAAATAATCTCTAGAAAGAAGTATCAATAACCCAACAAACCACAAACCCAACCAAACACCTAGCAAATAGAAATTCTAACTAACATTATTCTCTACTAAAACCCGGTGGAAAACCACTGTTCACTAACAGTGTCCACCCGGTTTTGCCCCTCATTCTCTTCATGGTTTTATGGTTTTAGTGGGGTTGTATGGTGAATTGGCCGTTTTGCCCCTCTCTTTTTCTTCCGTGCGTGCGTCCTCAGATCCACATAGGGGTGGATTTTTTTGCCAAATTACCGTGCCAACCGAATTGCCAACCGTGCCATACCGATTTTGTGCCAAATTTTTTGTGCCAATCGGTACCGTACCGAAATTTCATGGTACAGTATTGGTGATGGATACCATTACCACGGTATTACCATACCGTACCGAAAATACAATATAATATATAATATATAAATTATATAATAGATAATTATATAACACATTTATAATATTCCAATAATTTGAAAATAAAACCCTACTTATATTAGCATTATTGTTGGTGACTTTGATCTCTTGAAATGGTGGAAATCAAACACAAAAGAGTTCCTAATTCTTTCACAAATAGCCAAGATATCTTTGTAACCCCCACTTCTACCGTTGCTAGTGAAAATGCATTTAGCCTAGGGAGGAGGGTTGTGGACCCTTTTAGGGCATCCTTGACTCCTAAAATAGTAGAGGCACTAGTGTGTACTAGTGGTTGACTTAGGGCATATGAAGTAAACTTCTGCAAGGAACTAACGGAAGATATGCTTCAATTTTACAAGGAAATGGAAGAAGAGGAAACAAGAAATATATGCTTTAATTTTTTTAATAAATTTGTTATGAAATGGTTTTCAACTTTAATTCTTCTTGCTACTAATTAATATGTTTTCTTTGTTTGTAATGTAGGCTTGACACAAGTTCAATGCCTCCTCCAAAAGTTTCGACATCTTAAGCTTGAATAACTGATCAATGAATTCTACTTTTTGAAGTTTAGTTTCAATTTTCATTTGGTTTGAAACTTTAATTTCTATTTGGATTGTTAACTTATATTTGTTTTGGTTCGTAACTTCTATTTGGATTGTAAGCTTAATTTTCGTCATGAATCTTGATGCATCATTTGAATTATTGTGTGTGTGAACGATGAATAATAGATGAATTTAAGCTACAATGTATGAGACAAAGGTACAAAAAAAATGTTTTGCCCTTGAATTGGGTTAAAAAAACAAAAACAGATTTTTTCCCAAAACAAAATGGCAATTACCATTGCCATATCATGCCAACCGAACTTTTGGCAATACCGAACTTCAGTATACCGAAAGTTTGGTACAGTAATGGTAATAGATTTTACCAAACCAAAAGTTTGGTACGGTAATTGGTACGAGGGTTTTGGTAAGGTAACCGTATCGAACCCACCCGTAGTTCCACACACTTCCAAATCCCTAAATTCACACCCTTCTCTCTCTAACACGGTTTCTGCTATTGCCTCCCCTGCGTCTTCTATGACTCCGATCTGCATATTTGCTTTGCGTGGTAAGAATTTTGTTCTCAATTTGAAACTGGTTGTTTAATTTCTGTTTGTTTACCAAGAAATCTTGAATATACCCATAACTTTACTGTTTTGTTCCTGTTTGAATATACCATGTGTGGTCTCCTTCTCCGATTGTTCTCTTCTTTTCCTTCCGCTATTTCTTTCTCTCTCTCTCTCTCTCTTTGCGTTTTTCTCCTGAGGTTTATGCTCATATCACTTTGCATCCAGAAGCAGATGTGAGAAACATGTTTTCTTTTTTGTCTTATTTAATGTTTTGTTCCAACTTCCTCTGTTTGGTTGCTTAGAAGATGGTCACTAATGTTAAAGTCTTTTCAAATCAGTTGGGATATTATCTAAAATACGAATAGGGGAAATTTCACATTTTGTCAACCTTTTGCACAATTTTCGTCGTTAATGAGGCTTAGATTTTGATATAAGATTTGTCGAAAACGATAACCGAATGAAAAAGATGTGAAGATTTGAAGTTAGGGGAGCCAAATGGAGAAGAGAAAAAAAAAAATCAAGAACAGCAGCAGAGCTGCTGGTTCAGTTTTATTTGTGATGTATCTTGAATGTTGTTTGTTCCTTTATTTTTTTGGTATTCTTTTAAAGCTACAGTGTTTGTTAACAACTGTTTCCATTTCTATTTTATCTGTACTAAAACCCCGTGGATGGGTACTGTTCATTAACAGTGCCCCACCGGTTTTGCCCCTGATTTTGTTCATGGTTTTTGAGTTTTAGTGGGATTACGCAGTGAAGTGGCCATTTTGCCCTTTCTTCTTTCTGGTAGAATTCTAATTACAACAAATTTTACACTGCATATGCATAAAAACTGGTACATTTTGTTCAGATGTGTTGTGTAGTTACCCTAGCTCCTGTTTACAATCCCGTACCATTAATCTACTATAGTCTATTGGAGGTTGAATCCAATAAACAATATGTGAGCCACAGAAAAGAAAGGACTCGTCCTTTCACATATAAAAATACTGGGGAGAAACAAGGAGAGAGATAACAAGAGAAATAAGAGAAGATAGATGCAAGAAGAGAAAAAGACAAGCATTCATGGTGATCCATACCTCCTCAAAAAACGTCATTGCAGTAAGCCGGTACCCCGCTATAAGCAAATATTCTTTTACGGCACAGTTAAGATCTCTGCGCTCATTATCTTTCAATGGACCCAAATCAGAAAAGGAAACATCTCTCTTTTGCCGCTGAAATTCTGGTCCATTATTTAAGGAAACATTGGCATTTGATTCTGAATACAAATATGAGTAGAAAGTCATGGAACAGAAACGTTTGTGGTTTATTAGTATTGGAGAATATTGCACATATAGTGAATCTCGCATTTTTCCACTGAGATTTAATAACCAAACTCTATGAAAATGCAAAGTTCTGCAGCAAACAATATCACAGTGACTACCGTTCGAAAAGATATATCAGACTAGAAGCTAAAACAAGCATAAGAATAGAATTTGAAATTCTGGAAAGAAGGGAAACTTACCTCTCAAGTCATTTGAAGGTGATTCTGCTTTCTTCTGCAATTTGGCCTTCAGTTTCAAAATGTCCTCTTGGGCTAAGCGAAGCTCATATTCACTAATTGCTAATTTTTCTTCTACTGCTTCTTTCTCCTCTAGTAAACATTGAGGGTCTGCAACTGCATTCCAAAAATGAAAGCAGTAGAAAAATAAAGCATTAGTAATGTTCCAAAAGAAAATATTAGTATCAAGATTAATGAGGTACAAGAAGTTTTCCTTTTCAAGCTCCAATTATCAGTTCATCAAGCAGAGACATAAACCATTTGTAAATCAGTTCTGTCACTTTACTGAGAAAAGTACAATTAAAGTTATTTTTTGTTAGCTCGGCTTCTGTTTAGTCGGCTTGTTAGGCTTTCTTGGCCACACACTCAGTCAATCACCACCAGCAGAAACGCCCTTTGTAGTTGCGCTTACAGGCTGCAACATACAATACTAATGGAATTCCGTCCCTCGGCTAGTATTTTATTTCCCATTTCATTAAAAATTAAACATTTATGGGTTGGGCTGGTAATGGTAGCCTCATTAAAAAAGAAAAAAGAAAAAAAAAAGCATACTACGATGTTCTTAGTTGAGTTTTTTGAACTGACCATCAAGCTCGTTGCACTAATTTTGACAAACTTAATTTCTGAACATTTAAGGTTTTAATGAATGACAGCCAAAATGTACCAGAAAAAAAGGGAACAAAAGAAGCAAACACAGCTCCTCTTAACAGAAAACACAACTAAAGAATGAGAAAGCTATAGAGAACTCCAGAACAAAGCCATCAAGGAAGTGATATCAGATCTCACCCTGGCAGCCCAAAGCACAGGCAATACAGATATGCAGCCACCATGTACTCACACCTTCAGTTGCATTCTCAAAATATGTTAAGTAACTCCTCCGCAGAAAGTAACAGTTTCATAAAATCGATATGTTCTAAACTAATTGCTTTTCTCAGTTCAGGCTAATTCCTAAAATAAACCAGTGTTTTCGTCCAACCAACTGAAGTCCCGCCTATCACCATTTCTTTATACAATGCTTCTATCTGATATTCGAGGTAGGCCATTTGGGCACATAACTAAAAGAATTTCAAACACATTTGAGTTCCGCAACTAGTTTCAAGTATAACTTGTGCCTCAAACAAACAAAATGTAATTCAACTTTCACTATAATTGCCATCGGCAACGAGGTTTCGAATGCGAAAAATTTCAGTTATCATTAACAAGAAGTCGCTAAGGAGATAAAGGATCCTTCAAAATTAGGCAAAGTAAACGATCACAAGCGCGCCAATTCGATGCCATTAACAATGCCAAAGAAAACAGAGTAGAAAACCACAATTCCAAATCTATTAGCTCACCACATTCCCCACACTTTCTCAGCCACCAAACAGAAAACAAGAGAATTTGAAATTAACCGAATTCAAACAGAATCACAAGTGCGCGTGCGAGTGTGAATTGATCGTACGAACCTCGGAGAAAGTTGAAGCGAGAGATCTGAACGGGAGGGAATTGAGAGGAGTCGGCGAAGAAGTCCTTGAGTCGAATGGCCTGGTCGTCTCTGCAATCGTCGAGCAGCTCGTGGAGCAGCTCGAACGCCGTGAGCAGGTAGTTCTCCTCCAGCAGAAAATTCACGACGCAATTGCACAACGACGACCTCTCCACGTCCATCGGAGCTCACTATCTCCTCCGAAACCTTAGCGCGACGCCATTGAAGAACCAGAGAACCAAAGAAGATCTCTCTCTCTGTCTTTCTCTCTGCCTATTTTCTTCAGGAGCTCCTCCGGATCGAGTCGTTGAGTTGGGAGAGAGTAAGGAAGGACCGACCGAGGGAACGTGGGATATTCGGTGCGACGCGTCGTTCTTTTGATCCGTGCTTCTTTGTGTTTTCGACCGTCGATCTTATGATTGTTGTTGGTAGATCTGCCTGCACTTTTCATTAGTACGTTCACCACGTGTGATTTTGCATGGAAAACTGGTGCACCGCCTAGAAGGTCAACTGTTGACTCTCAAATTAGAATTTTTCAGTGTACTCAGAACAGAGGATGGTACACCACACGTCATTATATAAATGAAGAGAAGTTTTATTTTTCAAATGACCCACCACTTATATAATAACATGTAATCTAACATCCTTTATTCCGAGCACAATAAAAAATATCTCCACAAATTAGAGAAGGGATTGTTACCCACACACCTTTTTACTTTTTACACACCCACTTAATTTGGCGTTGGATCGAATGAATTAAAGAAGATTAACAAATAAAAATTATCAGGGAGCATGTGAGAAATAAAATGGGTGTGTGGATCACACTTTATTACAGAAATCCTAAGAAGACACTCACAAAAATAGAGCTCTCCATATATTCTCTGCTACTTAATGTTTTTTTACATAATATTTTATAATTTTGCATGAAAATTAATATTAAACAGTGAGATTGTAGAGTCTAGAAAAATCCTACTTTGAAATAGTTTCTCTATATACCATTTCTCCTCAAATTAAGTGGTGTACCAGTGTGGTACCGGCCTAACCACCTTGATGCTTTTGTCAGTATATTTGGGGTCGAGAGAAAGATAAGTAGAGCAGAAAGACGATCCTCTCCTGATTCACCGATTCTAGGGATTCTCACATTTTAATCATTCATCATATATCGTGCGATTAGTTTTCGTCAGGTATTATTTATGTTTAATTTTAAATAAATAAAAAAATAAAAAAAATTTTAATAACACGATACACAATAAATAGCTAAAATGTGAGGATATATAGGATCCCACAATTTGGATCCTAATGGAATCCAAATCCTATTATAACTTTAGATTTAAAATCACCGACCGCTACTTTCTTTGTTTAGAGAGTGTCATCCTAGAGCCTCTATATTCTTTTTTTTTTTTGTGATTATCTATTCGGGTCTAGATACAAATAATGGGTTCCTATTGATTTATAATGGATCTGGAAAGAATCTTGTATCAACACAAGTTACAAAGTCTACTTTTTAAAGATGCACTTTACATTTTTCGGCGAAGATGAATATTTTACGTCTTTTTATTGGAGAGCTTTTCGGCCAATGGGAAATGTAAAATGTCCATTTCAAGGTGTTACAGAATACTAGACTCATCATTGTAATTACTTATAAGTAAGAGACATTGAATTCAACCCAATAAATGACGAGTTTGATGCTAAACTATTCTTGTAGATCCTTTATGTGACTTAACCCACATCTCCTGCGCCTAAATGCAAACTAGAATATAGTTATTATGCATGTGTAAAGCAAAAACTGGGGTAAATTAAACTTATATTTAATTGTCATATTACCAACATTGTTCTAAAAAATTTCGCTTACATCGTGACTGACACAGCCCGACCCGGAATATCCATTAGGACTCCGAATCAAGCTATGCTAGCCGACACCTGGAAGGTGACGAAGCCATAAAGTGTGATAGAGTGAAAAATGTGAATAAATTTAAACCTAAAAGTGCCTAAGCACACGTATGCGCCACGAGCGGTTATGGACCCCTCTTCACACGTGACGCAGAGCAAAAGTAAAACATAGTGAGGTAATCTAATGATTATACCAATACAAAAGCCACCTATACTAGGAAGTGCCACTAATCCTCGTCGATACGGAAACTTTGCTACTAGAACCATTAAACATATATATATATATATATATACATTCTCATAAAATAGCATGCATAATATCTATATCTCAAAACCATAATCAGCATAGTAAAACCACAATCTGCCGTGTCAAATATCTCAACAAAGAATAAGTAATTTAGGTGAAATAAATCTATGAAAAGTAATATGTCAGCCGGATCCACCTATTGTGGCCTGTACGGCGGAACCCATATCTCATCAATCAATGCTAGCACATAAGCCGGAGTCACCTATAGTAACCTGTACGGCTTATCCATATCTCATCAATATCCAAGTAATATGTTAGCCGGATCCATCCATTGTGGCCTGTACTGCTGAACCTTTAGCTCATCCAATATCCAATATCCCTGCACACAAGTCGGAACCACCTCTAGTGGTCTGTACAACAGGCTGGGTGTAAATAAACACGCTCAAGTGCTACGATCACGTGAAGGCTGTGCGAAGTATCGCAAGTCACCTACGAGTCGGAACCACCTAATGTGGTCTGTACGACATGCTGGCACCAAATTTGGATCCAAGGTGAGCGTGTGGTACGGGAGGTGAATGATCACGTGAAGGCTAGGCCCTGTCCTCGGGCGAGAGCACTAACACCGAGGTGCAGGTTGATGAGCTCTAACCACATCTCAACACAACATGTACAATTCATAGGCAACCAGTAGGACAATGTTGGAATTGCCTAGAACATCAATATAGTCATACCATAACTCAATCATTTCCACTAATACCATAAACTCACCTTCGCATTTCAAAGTGTTCACTATGATTATGAGCAGATAACATACATATGGATATGCCATGATCCCATCTAAAAATCAACCATATCATAGTGCATTCAAATATATATATATATACACACACATAATATGGCCTAAAATGCACAATCTATAATGCCCTACTCCCGAACTATTTATTTTCAGGAATAATTATCGGTGACAAGCCCAACTAAACCATAGTTTAACTAACTATCAAAACTTACGATTTCTTACGTCATTTTCTCTATTGCTCACACGTTGATTTATGACAACATTACCACCAAATCATGAAGTTAAAAATCACATTTTCACCAATTTCCTTCACTTTGCTCAATTTTCCGAACAAGGCTTTTGTCTCAATTATTGTATGGCTCCATCTAACGTCTCGTTAGATTGCCTACGTACCCTAAATAAGGATCAAGCCATTCGTAGTTCATAATTCCAGAATTCAAACCAAATCCGAATATATTTATTTACTCCAACAAATACTACAATCGTACTACTACTCAAACCACCGCAGTTAGGTCTTAAAAGCATAATTAGAATAATAACATTCGCATAAAAACACAATGACGGCTCCCTGGCAGTGCACCGCTGCACCAGCCGCCACACCAGCTGCCGTGGGTGGCGGTCAGCCGCTCCAAATCCCCGGAAAATATCAATTATTTCCAAAAATTACCAAATTTTACAGGCAAGTAGATCTCAATGAGTGGAGAAACTTTCATACCTGCGGCCAAGTCCAATTTGGCCGGGAAACACCTCAAATTTGCCACAAACCGCCAGAAACCCTTGTTTTTGGGTATTCTTGATTCGACTCCAAAACAGCTCCGACGCCCCCAACCAATGCATGGGCTTTGTTCCTGGGATTTAGGGGAGTCTATTGGTGGTGGTAATTGAAGGAAATTGTTTCAAAAATTGAAGGATCAATGACAAGAACACCCGCACCCACCGGTGCGGTTTTTCTCGGATTAAAGGTCAATTTCTTTTGATTTTGGGGTACAATAGGATAAGGGAACGATAGAGAGTGGTTTCCCGGTGGATAGATGACGTGACTCATCGGAGAAATCAACGAAAACCTGTCGAAAATGATGAAGGGAGCCGGGTCGGGTTATGGGTCGAAGGGAGGATCCGTTTTCTCCTTATTTCTTTCTTCCCTCCTTTCCCTCTTTTCCTCTCCTCTTGATTGGTCACTCCTCACCTCCTTCTTCCTGGTTGGGCAAAAGCCGCTTCTTTTTCTCTCCTCCAATTGGGCAGCAGCCCTCATTTTCCTCTGTTCCCTTCTTTCCTTCTTCTTCCCCCGATTCCCTTCTTATTATTCTCATAACAACACTTAACATAATAATAATAATAATAATAATAATAATAATAATAATAATAATAATAATAAAAGAAATGAATATAATAAATAACAATCCTACCAACATACTTTCGGGTTCGTAACTCAATCAAACTTTAACCGTAACTCCAAAATCACTTCTACATGTGCCTACGCGTCTGTAAGATCGAGTTATATCCGAATATGTCAAGAAACATGATAAAATATACGAGAATCACAAACGTCCTCGAAAAATCACGCTTTGCCCATAGGGTATTTCCGTAATTTCACGCATTAAAATTATAAAAATCATAATTTTTAGGGACGGGTTGTCACAATCTACCCTCCATAAAAATTTCGTCCCTGAAATTTAAAAATCTTTGCTATACCAAACTCGAAGATAGGGGTATAAGATATATATATATATATACACACACACACATAAAGTAGCAATCAATTTAGAACATTTGTGCAAAAGAGAAAATGACATCCCGGCGCGGTCGGAATGTAATTATCCCTCCTTCATGCCTCCAAACTCATACCTTCTTCCTTCCTCGATAATATAGTAGTATATTACCCGTATAAATAAAATAATGTAGTAAGAAAAATATTTGCACGAAACAAATCAAGCCTAAAATGAAAATAGACCTCGCCAAACCTTTGTTGTGTCACGAATTTCGAGAATGGATCCGAACCGTAGCTAACTAGTAAATGTTGTCGTAGATGAGCGGTCTTGCCCATTGGCTTAGTGAATCTAATAATCAAACCATCGATATTCAATTTGTAGCTTGTAATGCTATTAACTTATCGTCGTCTCAATATGCTAATGAGAAGTTCCCGAGGATGGCAGAATATCATTTTGCTCCTCATGTACTCATATGCCTAGATCGTTCGATTTATGTCTCGATTGTGATGATGAATCATCCTAGAGCACGCTAAAACAATTGCTAAAAATGTTTCGACGTCCACGTTTCCACAATTCAAAGCTGTTTAGAATTCTTTTTGGTAAGTCTGGTAAACTCGCAATAAGATTATGTTTCAAGGGTTCCTGCTAGCATTGATATGAAAGTGGCGCAAGCACCCGCCAAGTCGATCTATCATGAATTCCTCACTAATTGTGCGATAGATCATGTCGAGAAGGTTAAAGAGCATTCAAGAATTTAAGGGTCAAAACAAGTTCATGAAATCTAAAGTACAAGATATCTGGATTGAATATGCAATTTCAATGTCTAAATGGTCCTCCTGGACAGTCTGTCAATATTAGAAATGATATGGAGAATAGATTAGTGGCTCAAAATCAACCAAATTACCTTTAATACCAGGAGGTGAAACTAAGGGTACGAGCATAACTGATGCAGATTAGAATACCAAAGGGTTAAACAATTTTCAAAAATGATGAATTATGCCGAAAGACTAAGCAACACCATTGTTGTCTCAGGCCAAAAAGTAGGAAGGTAGAATTTAAGAACAAGCTAACCAGGTTTCTTAATGACCGAATTATAACATCACAAAAGTATTAGAACTACCAAGGACCAAAAGTAATTTCCCAAAATGTTCATCCGTCGAGTGCTACCACTTTAACACCACATTACCACATGAGACACTTCTAGAGTCTTAACCAAAGTAGACTTCACAAAAATTCTAATAGGTGATATTCTAAAAATACTACCAAGAAATCAAAACTAGCTCGGATTTCCAATCTCATAAGGATCAATACTAACGACAGAAAATAGTGATAGAATTATTTGGTGAAATCTCTGGTGATACATGGTTATTAATACACTAACTTAGGCCATCAACTTGCCTCAAATCTACACCTTTCCTTCACAAGGAAAAATCTTCGTTTTAATTCTAAGGACATTGCCAAAATGATTTTCTATAATATCGTCAAGACAACAAAACTGCCCAAAACTTAGGAAAAGTTAACATATTTCTCTGTATTGACAAGGTGGCAAGAATCAAACATTAGACACAAGAACCAAAAATGCTCTCATCATGCGTGTGATGAACACAATACTGCCCAATTTATGCTCTGATACCAATTTGACACAGCCCGACCCGGAATATCCACTAGGACTCCAAATCAAGCTATGCTGGCCAACACCTGGAAGGTGACGAAGCCATAAAGTGTGATAGAGTGAAAAATGTGAATAAATTTAAACCTAAAAGTGCCTAAGCACACGAGTGTGCCGCGAGCGGTAATGGACCCCTCTTCACACATGTCGTAGAGAAAAGTAAAATATAGTGAGGTAATATAATGATTATACCAATACAAAAGCCACCTACACTAGGAAGTGCCACTAATCCTCGTCGATATGGAAACTTTGCTACTAGAACCATGAAACATATATATACATTCCCATAAAATAGCATGCATAATATCTATATCTCAAAACCATAATCAACATAGTAAAACCACAATCTGCCGTGTCAAATATCTTAGCAAAGAATAAGTAATTCAAGTGAAATAAATCTACGAAAAGTAATATGTCAGCCGGATCCACCTATTGTGGCCTGTATGGCTGAACCCATATCTCATCAATCAATGCTAGCACATAAGCTGAAGTCACCTATAGTGACATGTATGGCTTATCCATATCTCATCAATCAATGCTAGCACATAAGCCGAAATCACCTATAGTGACATGTACGGCTTATCCATATCTCATCAAAATCCAAGTAATAGGCCAGCCGGATCCATCCATTGTGGCCTGTACGGCTGAACCTATAGCTCATCCAATATCCAATATCCCTGCACACCAATCGGAACCACCTCTAGTGGTCTGTACGACAAGCTGGGTGTAAATAAACACGCTCAAGTGCTACGATCACGTGAAGGCTGTGCGAAGTATCGCAAGTCACTTACGTGTCGGAACCACCTAATGTGGTCTGTACGACAAGCTGGCACCAAATTTGGATCCAAGGTGAGTGTGTGGTGCGGGAGGTGAACGATCACGTGAAGGCTCGGCCCTGTCATCGGGCGAGAGCATTAACACCGGGGTGCAGGTTGATGAGCTCTAACCATATCTAAACACAACGTGTATAATTCATAGGCAACCAGTAAGACAATGTTGCAATTGCCTAGAACATCAATATAGTCATACCATAACTCAATCATTTCCACTAATACCATACACTCACCTTCGTATTTCAAAGTGTTCACTATGTTTATGGGCAGATAACATACATATGGATATGCCATGATCCCATCTAAAAATCAACCATATCATAGTGCATTCAAATATATATATATATATATATATGTGTGTGTGTGTGTGTGTGTGTGTGTGTGTATCTATATATGTATATATACACATAATATGGCGTAAAATGCACAATCTATAATGCCATACTCCCGAACTATGTATTTTCAGGAATAATTATCGATGACAAGCCCAACTAAACCATAGTTTAACTAACTATCAAAACTTACGATTTCTTACTTCATTTTCTCTATTCCTCACACGTTGATTTATGACCACATTACCACCAAATCATAAAGTTAAAACTCACATTTTCACCAATTTCCTTCACTTTGCTCAATTTCCCAAACAACGCTTTTGTCTCAATTATTGTATGGCTGCATCTAACGTTTCGTTAGATTGCCTACGTACCCTAAACAGGGATCAAGCCATTTGTAGTTCATAATTCTATAATTCAAACCAAATCCGAATATATTTATTTACTCCAACAAATACTACAATCGTACTACTACTCAAACCACCGTAGTTAGGTCTAAAAAGAATAATTAGAATAATAACATTTGCATAAAAACACAATGACGGCTCCCTGGCAGTGTGCCGCCGCACCAGCCGCCAGTCGGCCATTCCGAATCGCGGAAAATATCAACTATTTCCAAAAATTACCAAATTTTACAGGTAAGTAGATCTCAATGAGTGGAGAAACTTTTATACCTGCGGCCAAGTCCAATTTGGTCGGGAAACACCTCAAATTTGCCACGAACCGCCGGAAACCCTTGCTTTTGGGTGTTCTTGATTCGACTCCAAAACAGCTCCGACGCCCCAACCAATGCATGGGCTTTGTTCCTGGGATTTAGGGGAGTCTATTGGTTGTGGTAATTGATGGAAATTGTTTCAAAAATTGAAGGATCAATGACAAGAACACCCGCACCCACCGGTGCAGTTTTTCTCGGATTAAAGGTCAATTTCTTTTTATTTTGGGGTACAATGGGATGAGGGAACGATGGAAAGTGGTTTCCCGGTGGATAGATGACGTGACTCACGGGAGAAATCAACGAAAACCTGCCGGAAATGATGGAGGGAGCCGGGTCGGGTTATGGGTCGAAGGGAGGATCCGTTTTCTCCCTATTTCTTTCTTCCCTCCTTTCCCTCATTTCCTCTCCTCTTGATTGGTCACTCCTCACCTCCTTCTTCCTGGTTGGGCAAAAGCCCCTTCTTTTTCTCTCCTCCAATTAGGTAGCAGCCCTCATTTTCCTCTGCTCCTTTCTTTCCTTCTTCTTCCCCTGATTCCCTTCTTATTGTTCTCATAACAACACTTAACATAATAATAATAATAATAATAATAATAATAATAATAATAATAATAATAATAATAAAAGAAGTGAATATAATAAATAACAATCCTACCAACATACTTTCGGGTTCGTAACTCAACCAAACTTTAACCGTAACTCCAAAATCACTTCTACATGTGCCTACGCGTCTGTAAGATTGAGTTCTATCCGAATATGTCAAGAAACATGATAAAATATACGAGAATCACAAACTTCCTCGAAAAATCACGCTTTGCCCATAGGGTATTTCCGTAATTTCAGGCATTAAAATTATAAAAACCATAATTTTTAGGGACGGGCTGTCGCAATGACTCTCACTTAGACAAAAAATTAATAACTTTCATTTTGCATTTTATTTTTTCAATCAATTGTAAGAGACTTATTGAATACTTGGATGAACACTCATTATATGTTTGTGCCCCATGTTTTCAATGTTCTATACTTTATAATTGACATATGACATTTCATTTTGTAATTTATGTATTACAGTATAGTTATGTTTTTTTTAAGTATAAAGAGACACTTATTTATACCATATGTAATAAATTTACTAAATCCGCCTAGTCTGCATCGATCCCCTTTTAGGCCCCGCCTAGGCGATATGCCTTATCCTACCGCCCAACTAGCACTTAGCGTTTTTTTGAACTTTGATTACCAATAATTATGAAGTGATTAATTAAACTTAATTAATATAAAAAGTGTATACTTGTCATTTCACCCTTAGTTGTTTTTGTGTGAAATATATATATGAGAGTGTTCCGTATTTTATTATAGGGTAAATTACATTTTACCCTCTCAAATTTAAGTGTAATTGTATCCTCATACAATATATTTAAAACATTCCAATTTTATATATTTACTTATTATTTATTTCAATGTCATACAACCATTTCATTTTTTGCTAATTTTTTCGTTATTTGCTTATGTGTACATTGCAGGCCCAAAATAATGTGCCACGTGGATGAAATAAAAAATTCAAAAAATTCCCATGAAAAAAAGTGGATAATAATAAAAGAAAATTAAAAACTAAAATTTAAAAAAGGGTAAATTATAATTTACACCCTTAAATTTGAATGCAATTACAACCTCATACAATATCTTTAAAACATTTCAATCTCATACCTTTAATATTTTTTCATTTCAATATCGTACAATCATTCGTCAATCTGTTAAATTGACCGATGATGACGTGACAAATATAAACTCACATATTTTAATGATGTGGCAAATAAAATAATTAAATATTAAAAATAACTTAAAAACAAAACTAAATTAAAACAAAGTAAACACACCAACCTTCTTCTCCGGCCATCCCCAAGCGGTCGTGTCCATCAATGGGCTGCCTAACAAGTCTAATTATATCTAACATAACTACCAAAGGGCTGCTCTATCTCCTTCTTGGCTTGAGCTTCACCTGCATCAGCGGTGGCGAATCTGAACAGAGTGGCATTGAACATCGGCTTTGGCGGTTGGATGAGCACGTTCTTCTCGAGCTCAAAGCTATGACGGCCAGTGTTCTGGCAGCTCAACGTGGCGGCGAACACAATGAGAAGGAGAATGCTGAATAGTGGGCGTACACAACAGTTCATGTGAAGAATGAAGAGATCGGAAGGGTTGATGGGGCCGCTAAATGCGGCCAGAATTAGATGGGAGTGCAGATCTTGATGCTCTGCGTGTTGGGTTCATCCTGATTTTCTACAGATTTTGGTATTAGGGAAGCAGATGAGATTTTCACCTGGGATTTTGCTGACAAGTGTTTCAATGGGAGCGAGAGTGATAAATTGTGTGTTTGGGATTTGGGATTTGGTTAAGAAAATGGGATTTAGTTTATAAATGGAAATTTCATGGTGCTAAAGGGATTGTGGGGTTTGGGCCTAGGAAGGATTCGGAGTTGCTGCCATGGAAGAACTGGATTGGAGAAACAAGCCGGTGACAAACCGCATTGAAGTGAAAAGCTTGAGACTTTGAAACGTGGTTTGGGTTTTTTTTCTTTTTCTTCTGGGGAGTTGTGGGAGAAGAATGCAGTGGTATGAGAGATGAATGCAATGGAACGCCTCGAAGCGGAGAAGGATTGTCGGTTCAAAGGGGGACCAGTCGCGACCGCTTCTTTGAGTTTGACGAAGTTTAGGAAGGTCGGACTTTGCGATAAACCCGGAGAAGAAGGTCAGTGGGCCCACAATGATTGAATTTAGTTTTTTTTTTTTTTTTTTTTAATATTTAATTATTTTTATTTGCCACATCATCAAAATATGTGGATCCTATGTTTGTCTCAATTTATGGTTGTACGAAATTAAAATGAAATAATAATAAAATTATGTGGTTGAAATGTTTTTAAAATGTTGTAGAAGGTTGTAAATGCAATCAAACTTGAGAGTGCAAATTGTAATTTATCCTTAAAAAAATGAAAGAAGATAAAAGGAGGAGAGTCAGGATACCAAATCCAACACCTTAGACCATCTCCAATGATGGTCTAAAACTTAAAATTTCCCTCCCCCCCCCACCCCACAAATCCACTCCAACCCATGACCTAAAATAAACCTAAAACCTAAAATCCAAATGGGGGTCAAATTCCGACCCAATTTTAGGCCACAAAGCACAATGGGCCCCACCAAGTGAGACTGAAACCAGGGCTGTGAAGCCCAGTTCCCACTCCAATCGCCTACGCACGCACGCGCTAGGCTTGGCTAAAAAAAATAATGAGCCCACGTGGGGGTGTTCCCCTGTCTGTCAGACGTCAAGTGGCCTAACGGCTACTTTTTTATCATCCAACGGCTACGTTTAAATGGGCCGTTGGTTAATCCAACGGTCCAGGTTCAAATTATTATTTTTTAGTTTTATATTTATATATTTATTGAATCGAACGGTTCAAATCAAATATAATCAAATCTAACGGTAAAAAAAAAGATCTAACGGTCTAAATTTAAATGTAACGGCTAAAATAATTTTAAAAAATTATTTAACTTAAAATTCAACCAAAAACTCTATAAATACCAATGTATTTGTTCAAACATCCAACAAAACTCACTTTTCTCCTACAATTCTTCCAATTTTTCTTGCTGTTATTTCTTCTCATTTCCAAATTTTTCAAGATGGCAAAAGAGCATGTTAGAGGTCGTAATTGGACCTTTGATGAAGATATTTCATAGTGAAGCCCCACCCCCAAATGATGTCAATGAAGGTGTGAATTTTGCCGACAATGAAGGTATCGAACAAATGACCCCAACTTCTTTTGCAAGGCCCTTAGGTAGAGATAAGCAAAAGGAAGCAAAGAGAAAAGGGAAGTCTCAAGATCCGATACGTGCACAAGTTGCTAGCGAAATGGCAAGAATGAACGAAAACCAGTGTCGTCGACAAGAAGAATTGGCCCAAATGCATTTGGCCACGAAGGAACAAAGGGATAGGGAGCAAGAAAGGTTCGAAATTAATTTGATGATGGAGGACCTCGACCAATACACTCCAGAGATGAAGAAATACTTACGTGGTAAGCAAAAGGACATTTTACGAAGGGAAGCCACAAGGAGTATATTTCAAGATGATGATTCATCTCAAGGCTATCACCCAAGTCCATCACGAAGTCAAGACTATCATTATTAAGTTTATGAGTTTTCGATTGTATTACGTTTATGTGGTTTATTAATTGTCTTTTTTTAAAATTTTTTTTTTTTAAGTTTATGTGGTTTATTAATTGTCATTTGTATTAAGTTTATGTGGTTTATCATGATTTTCATATATTGATTTAATGATTTTTCAAAATTTATTGGAATTTAAATATTTTTAAGTTAAAATGTTCATAAAATTAATTTTGGACAGTCTATATAATTTTTTTTTTTCAAAAAATTAATTAAAAAAAAAAAACCTTAATTCATCATTTGATAATTTCGGACTAAAATTTTAAGCCCAAATGGTTGAAGTCGAAAAGTTATTTCTGGGCTCAATCCTAAATTTTCTGGGCTAAATATTTTTTGGTCTTAGGTCACCATGGGATGGGATGGTCTTAGACATTGTCGTACAAAGGCAGGGAAGAGACCGGAGTTCATTTGCCCTTGGCCTTCCTGAGTCTGATTATCAAGACTGAGTTCTTGCGCTGAGTTAGCCCGGCGAGACGAGCATGAATCACCTTACGGCATCACTCCCCGCGACCCCCCTCTGCGACCATAACGGCTGTGAATGGCCCGGACCTGCGCCCGCTGCCGCAAAACATGGCGTTTGGGCTCGTTCACCACCATGGCATCCTCGATCCTTAAGCTAGATCTAGCCACGAACGCCAGGATAGCGTGATGGTGTCGGGAAGTGCACTCCGGGGACGACGGTAAACCATTTGGTTAGGAAATTTATGTGGGTAAAGAGGGAGATTTTGGTTAGGAAAAAAACACCCTAAATTTTTTTTACATTCGGGGAATTTGAAAAATCCTAAAAGCTAAAACCTTGATTTGAGTTAGGAAATTAGGGTATTTAGATTGGGAATGGCACTCTGTAATTAGATGTGGATTATGAAAATACAGAGACTCACAAACACAGAGAGAAGACAGAAGAAGATGGGCATGGAGTGAGGTCGACGGATCTGGAAAGAGGTGTGGGCTGGTGGCTGTTGGCTGTTGGCAGCGGGGAAGGTTAGGCTGGGGAAGGAGGTGTCGGGGAGGAGTGGTGCTGGGTTAGGGATTGAAGGGCCCACCTTTTTTATTTTGTTATTTGTTTGAATTTTCATTTTCTTTTTAAATTTATTTATTTTAAATGATTTTCCATGTGGCAAAATTTTGATACCCACATCAGCATAAATGTGGGTTCAATACTTGCCAAATCATCACTTAACGGTCAAACAAATGGATTGACTAATGGATGTATGAAATTGAAGCAAATAATAAGTAAATGTATGATATTGAAATGTTTTAAAGATGTTGAATGAGTTTGCAATTATCTTCAAATTTGAGAAGGTAAACTGTAATTTACTCTTTATTATATTTGGTTATCTCTTCAATCTCATCATTGCATGCCTATTGGCACCGTTTGGTACGTGGGATGAGAAGGAATGGAATGGGATGAGGCGTTCCGTCCCACGTTTGGTGCGCCTAAAACGGGTGGAACATGTTGTTCCACGAGACAAGTTTTGGGTGAATTTTTGTTCTGCCTTACCCCCTTGGAACGACTCGTTCTACGTCCGTGGGACACAAAATTATAACATTCTAAGACAAAACACTATCTTTCTTCTTTCCCCCGCCGCAGTCCTCACCATCCACAATTTTCTCCCCCAAACCAAAGCTAGATAACAACCTTTCGGTTTTGAACAAAGATCTCGAAGTGGGTTTTATCTCCTCTTCCGGTTCCTCAAAATTCTCGGCCTTGGTTTTCGATTTCTTTCGGAGGCTTTGAGGTATGGGGAGGTAGGTTATTGTTTCTGGGTTTTTGTTGGATTTTGATGTCGGATTCAAGTGAGACTTGGGTTTTTGTTGGGTCGATTGTTGGTGAGGGAAATGAAGAAGATGATAAAGAGACGAACCTGGTTCTAGAGAGGAATGGCTTTGGCTCCCGCTCGGAGTCTTTGGAGTGGGACAGCCATGAGGTTAGGATCGGTGCCGAGGAGCTTCTCAGAAGCATGTTTATGGAACAAAATAGGAGTTGAAAAAGGTGTCACAAATATATATATCGCCAAATCACCGATTCGAGAGGTACCCACTTGGTTTTTCCCGAAGATTTGTTCGAAATCGATCTGAAAGATTTCTTATTTGTTTGATTTTGTAGCCTCGCTGTTTAGTGTAGGTTTTGGGAAGGGTTTCGGTGCTGGGTATGCCACTTATGGGTCATATCAATCTCGGGACTCCTCGTTGTAATGGTGTGTTTTGAGTGATTGCCGTATAGAGGTTTTAAAATTATTTGTAATTTGTGCTCATTACCTCCAGATCAAGAAATTGATCACTGGAGCTTATGTACCCATCTGGCATCCTTGTAAGTGGATGGTTTTGACATCATTGTAAGTGGTTGGTTATTAATGAAATTCTATCATTTCTTTCAATAAAAAAAAAAAAAAGATGATTGACGACGCGTTCAAAGTCCTTTAGATTAATTGGCTTCAAGGAACCTTCGTTTCTTTCAATTTTTGCAACTTGGGTTTATTATGTTACAATTTCATATTTTTGTTTGCAAGCATCCTCTTATATATATTGGATTCATATTCTTCGTTTGTATTAAACCTTGTAATTACTCTTTTCATAAATGAAATAAATTGTCTTTTTAACAAAGAACTTTGAGCGAAATAATATATATATATATATATATATATATATATATCTTTTATTTGATCTTGTAATTCATATTACAAATTCTTGACATTATCAATGTGTCAAGATATCCACGGTATTTATACTTCTCCTTTATTTGCTACATAAAGAGAGAGTTATCATATATATGTAAATCCCATTTCATTACATGTTCATGGGCAAAATGTAATGAGGTAGGCATGCCGCGTTAACATTCGCAGGGCAAGTCGAGGCCTTGCACTTGCCGGTGCCGCCTTATGGGGCGACATACATGGGCAAGTTGAAACCGTCAACAAGGCTAACATCGTAAACATCTTGACCCCCGTTTTTTGGGATTATGATTTCTACTAAAGTTGCTAGTGGAGCTCCGCCTGCGCCGTTGCATGCAACCTGGCCAGAGCCACAATCTGCATGTCACACTCCGATCTTGACATACGTCCAGAATCGACACGTGACATCACCAAATACCTGTATCTCTTACTCACCCCGCCTCCAGGATATGGCAAAGCACAACTCGAGAATCAAATTGCATAGTAATTTTTCGTACACTTTATGGCTGCATCTAACCTGTTCGTTAGACTGCCTATGTACCCTTAATAAGGATCAAGCCATTCGTAGTTCACCTTTCGCCATACTCGACATTCATTACATAAATCATTATATCTCAACACTATACCACAATGCATGTCATGCGATACTTGTAAGAACAAACGACGAAGTACAATCATATTCTCTAGCCATATTGCTCAACAAATCTAATAATAATGCCAACAATCACAATCAACATCATTCCACAATCACATCATCAATAACACACACAATACACCAAATGGCTGACTAAAACGACACCATTCGACCGAAGCCTACATTTCTGGAACTGTCTCAATACCAAGGAATCAACAAGTCAGATGATGCGATTTCAAACCACTCACAAAATCCATCAACATCGATTCCGGACCACTCAACGGAATTCAAATTAAATTATGATCGCCTATCGAAATGTACCAAGTACAAACTATTCCTCATCACCTCTAGAGTGTATATGGTCCCCCAATGCGGATATACTAAGCAGAACCATAAGTATAGTCTAATAACATAGGCAGTGATCACCCAATGCGGATATACCAAGCATGATCACCCCTAACAGTCCCCTAACGCGAATATACCAAGCAGGACTGTATCCAATAACTCTAGGTAGTGATCACCCAACGCGGATATACCAAGCATGATCACTCCTAAAATGTGTATGGTCCTCCAACGCGGATATACCAAGCAGAACCATAGCATAATCTCGTTGTGCAGGCAGTGATCACCTAACGCGGATATACCAAGCATGATCACCCCTGAAATACGGATGGTCCCCCAACACGGATATACCAAGCAGGACCATCCATGTACCTCTGCTACATGGTGCGGTCTCATCCTCACACATCACACATAATTGGACACGCACATGCTATCGATACCACGTATGAGTCCAACATCTAATCATATGAAGCACAACACAAGGTATTTCCTTAATTACTATTCTACTAAAAATCTAGTAAAGTACCTGACTCATCTTCTGACTTTCATCTCTATCTCATGCTAGGTAGTAATGCTAAGTTAAGATAGACATTCAGTTGGCAATCATACCCTAATAATTATCAACCAATGTTTAGATCCCATAATAATACGAATAATAAAGAATAATATTAATAATGGGGTTTCCCTAGAGCCTCATACTTTATGTTTGACTACCTTTGCCTACACAAGTCCTCCATGTTCTACAGAACACTTCTAATAGGATTCGAATGTCACACTGTCATATTATGTATCAGTCACATTACTAAAAGATAATTAAACACACATATATCATAATCATCATCAGTACACAAGCCAAATCATGTTTAATAAACATGGGTCTATGGCTAAAGATATAGAAATCACATTTCAATAGAAATCACATTTATAAACCCAATTCATAGTCACAAATTATACTAATATAAGAAATTAAGATATTAACCATATCACATATATACAAGTCACTCTCTAACCAATGTGGGTCTACTAGACTTCACTTAGTCTCCCGTAGTACCAATTTTAGTATCTAGAACGATTCGAGACATGTTGACCCAAAAGTCAACTCTCGGTCAATGGTAGGGTCCACAACCCTAGAAATCTAAACTGAAAGATCCGCCTATCTGATTTCTGATCCATAACTTCTCAAAGTTCACATTATGCTCTTAGAACGACATACTAAAATTTTATTACGATCCAACAGTCGGATCTCCGCCAATCACGAATTCAAATAGCAGTCGACGTTTTATTTTACGAACTTACAAATCCTATTCGGGAAGATCCGCAAGTCAGATTCCCGATCCGTAAGTTCCTATTGTCCTCAAATATTACATATTACTACGTATTAAAGTTTGGTGGATCCAACGGTCGGATCATCGATTCACATAATAATTAAGTGGCGGTTTCTAACCAAACTATGGTTATATGGCGAGATTTCGTTAATCGAACATCACATATGGAATCAGGGTATCCAATTTAGCCTATGAAGGTCAGGTGGAGTCTCGGCTCACATGCCGCCGCCCCGACTCGTTGGAAAATTTAACTATTTTTAAAAATTACCAAATTTTACAGAAATGTAAATCTCAATGAGTGGAGCAAGTTTCATACCTGTGACCAAGGCCAGTTTGGCCGGGAAAGGCTTCAATTTTACTCAAACCCGCCGGAACCCTAGAAATGGGTGTTCCTTGATTCATCCTCAAATCGACTCCGACACTCCAACCCAATGATTGGGAATTATTCCTGAGCTCAAGGGAGGTACTTTGATGGTGAGGATCGATGGAAATCATTTCACAAATGGCAGATTCCGCCACCGTGCACCCGTGAACCCGCCGGTGCTATCACAAGAATTCGAGGTCAATTTGTGTAAATTTTTGAACGAAAAAGGAAGAGAAGATGATTATAAGTTGGTTCCAGGTAGTGGATGGCTGCAATTCGCAGAAAATCACCTGAAAAGGCGTCGGAAATCATGGAAAAGTCCGGTCCGGGTTGCGGGTCAAAGGGGAATCCGGGTTTTCCCCTCCTTCTCTCTTCTCTCCTGTCCCTCCTTTCTGCCTCTCTGATTGGGCCATCCTCTCCTCTCTCCTCTCCCGATTCGCTGCACCCTCCCCCTTATCCCTCCTGAAACTCTCCTCTCTTTTCCCTCGCTGCCCTCAGGCAGATTCTATCCATTTTTTTTTTTAAGAAACTTCTAGAACGTCCGTAACATTCCTTTCTCGTCCCGATTCACATACGGCCTTCGCCCAATTAAAGAACATTAAAAGTGACCCTCGAAGGTCTACGGATTTAATAACTATTTTCAAAAATTCAAACTTTTTAATTAAGTAATTCAAATATAAAATTAATTTAAATTCGTGAAAATACTATAAAATCCCGCGAATTCAAAATATGTAGATTACACTAGTGAAATCCAGGAATGAGATTTCACACTGCAGCTTCATAAGAGAATTTTGAGTATTTATCAAATATAGCCAAATATTAGCCCCTAATTTTAAAAATGTCAATTTTTATAAAAACTTTCAAATATATCCAAAATATCACTTAAATAGACACAAATACCCTTAAGTTTTAAACCTAATAAATTAAAAAACCAAAACCCTATTAGATGAAGAGTTCTCACAGCTAAACCTTAAAATTGGAAGAGTAGGCATCGACTGTTGGTGAAGAATTGTGCACCCCTAAACGAAGATGAGTGTAGATGGTTAATTTTTTGCATTTTTCCTCGTCTATGTTTTCTCTTTGCTTTTGTAGTTTCTTTCTTTGATTGAATATATATGGAAGAATGAACTGTCAATTTTTGTACAATTATTTATCTCAATTTTCCTTTGGATTATATGTGATTCGTATTTAATTTTTCCACACCTTTGCATTATTAAGGGTGTTTTTCGTGTCCGGATTCTGTTTTGAAGGTTATCATTGACTAAGGTAGTGAATCGAGAGATTTGTTGTGTTCTTAGAAAGTGCACAAAGCATATTTTAAGGTTTGCGGAATATAAATTCTTCGGGTGCATATTAGAAAAATTAGTGAAAGCATCACTTGATTATCGCACAAGAATCTTTTAATCAACAACTAGTTATTTGTATGAATTAAGGGTATTTGTGTTTATTTAAGTGATATTTTGGATATATTTGAAAGTTTTTATAAAAACTGACATTTTTGAAATTAAAGGCTAATATTTGATAAATACTCGAGAATTTTCCAGCGGTGTCTGTGGAACATCTAGTTCGCGCCCAGAAGCGACCAGACTATGGGGATGGAGCATCCACTGACTGGCTAGCTTTGGATGCTAATTCGAACCCGGTGAGTGATAATTGAGGGTTAGGGTTGCTGGCCAGACAGTGTTGGGGCAGTTGTTTGTGAAAGTGATTTTCGCTGCATGTGCACCTTCATTTATATTCAACATAAAACTAGATGCTAAGAATATTGATACAGAAAATCTTACATACAATTGTAGAATATATCAAATTAAAAATAAATAAATAAATAAACGATTTGAAATCATTTTAAGAACTTTTTCATAATTAATCAGTTAAATTTTATTATAAATATACTTTGAAGATGATTCATCTAATCTCATGCTCTCATCACCGCATTGGGTAGCTCACTTCCATGTATCCGCATTACTCGTCATCGATTGTTATTCTCTTTTAAACTTCCCACCGTCACTTTTAACGCTATTACAATAGAAAGCGGACTAACCCCTCTCATCCGGCAGGCATGCAAATTAGAGACTAATTACAAAAACAAAATAGAAAAGAAATTAATAAGAAGTTTGTATAATAATACCTGAGAAGAAGAGGATGGCCAAGGTGAGGCCGAGAAGGGAAGCTACTTGGCTCTTCATCGTCGTCATTGAATATATCTTAATTGCCTGCTTGTTGCTAATCAACATGAACATATGATTTGATGATAAACTTAGGAACCAAGGGGGGCTTTTATATAGGCTTGTAGCGTGGCTTAACCTGTTTGATCTTTTGCCTGAGTAGTAATTGCGGGTCTTTATATAGGCTTGTAGCGTGCCTAACCTGTTTGATCTTTTACATGAGTAGTAATTGCTGGGTCTAAGTTGCGAACGCCCAAACTAACAAATAGATAAGGAATTATTTGGCCTTGGACTGGTCTAGGTATCTGCTTGGACCCGATTTTACACTATCGGCCCGAGTGATCAAGGCCGTTAAATGAACATAATTTTAGACTGTTGGATGATAAAGTGGCCCGAGTGATCAAGGCCGTTAAATGAACAGAATTTTAGACCGTTGGATGATAAAGTGGTTGAACTAATTTAAATTATTTAAACCTAATATTTATCTAAATTCTAGTTGGTTTGAACGAATGGAATACAGATATGCACGACATCAAATGGATTCATGCATACATGGATGGATTATGAAGAAGCCTAGATAGGCTTGGTTTTTGGTGGTGATGTGATAAGTCTAAAGATTTGATAGTCTTGGATAATGATGACAAGCCTAGGTAGGCTAGGCTATGGTGATAAGAAGACTTTTAGTTGGATAGGCTTTGATTCAGGTTTGGAAAGCCTATCAGAAGGATATGCATGCGGATTAATTTCAGTTCCACGAAAAAGAATTGCAGTTGGACTCTACAAGCACCATCAGGCAGTGCCAAGTAGATATCGAATTCTATAAATACCAAGCTACAAACAACAGAAGGGCTCTCTCCAACTCAACACACAAATCTGCCCTGCACAAACCCTCGCTTTACGCGAAACCTCTCAACAACCTTGAGACTTTTATTTTCCTTTCCGCCAACACATCTTCAGTTTGGATAAACAGCACTGTGAAGGCAATCGATGAACATCTTCAGTTTGGATAAACAGCACTGTAGCCGTAGAATCATTCGACCGCGGAACACCTTCAGTTTGGATAAACAGCACTGCGAAGGGGCCGACTGGTTACCTATCCAAGTCTCGGCCGAGAAGGATTTTCGAATCCTTGTTGGCAGAGGTCATCTCATCAGCCTTTTCGGCGAAGTGAGGTGTTATAGTTTACTAGGGCTCGGCACATTGGACGCCGAGTTGTTTTATGATTGGATACTCACAAGTTGGCTTTAGAGTTCGGCATTCTGACGGCCGAACCACATTCACCATCAAGACATACATCCACTTTGAGTATTTGTGCCCTTACACTTTAGTGTCAATTCGGCATAAGTTTACTCTGACGAATACCATTACTGTGACCGAATCTGACGACAACGATCTGTGAACTTCACATATTTAGTAGCCTTGTCTTCAGGGTTTAGAATCCAAGAGCCGAGTCGAGTTCCTTCCTCGGCCGCAATCGCAAGACGCAGAAGTCAGCCGCACGCTCAACGCAACATCAACAAATTTTACTCCTCGGTCGAGCTCGGCTGACGAGTTGGCACGCCCCGCACACAACTGAAGGACATAGTTAGCTTATTAGTTACTCGGCCTGCGCGCCACGTAGGCTTGATAGTTTTTAGGGTCAACAGTGTCATCCTTGATCTACAATAACTAACAAATTCAGCTTTAATCCGTAAAACAAACCACCGTTTAATAATTATTTTTTTTCTAATTTTAATTTTAATTTTAATTTTTGTGTTAAAAATAGAAAAAAAAAACATAGAAGAAATGAGGGATATAAAAAAGAGGGATGGTGAGAGACATATTTTGTTTAATGGGATTATACCGTACTGTCACGCAGCTTTAGTCGCTAATCCCATATCATATAAATGGTTTGTGGACACATTTTCATATAATGATAAAGTGAATGAACAAAATAGTGTTATATATGTGTTGAGTTGATTGATCATAGAGTCTAATTGACCAACCAACTAGTACTACAATTTAGTAATATTTCTCTTCAGTTGAGAGGTTTCAGATTCGAATCATATGAATGACGAGGACGTATAATATTTGTTTGAGTTCAAAACGTAATTAGTGGTTAACCTATTGTGTGGTGTAACCCAATACCAATTTCCATTTGAGTAGAATATATAGTTGTTACAGCTGTTTGACTGGCAGTACATGCCTCTTAGTTAATCAACATGATTCATAAATTACGCATCCCATATGAGTGATCGCGAAGCCAGGATAAAAGAATTGAAAAAATGCCATGAGAGATTAATAACAAGGTTTGATTAGTAGTCGCATGTTCTGAATTTTGACAAACAAGCCACACAAATGGCTGAGATTGCGCCATTTGTGTATGCTTGTAGCGCGGTAGACGAGAGATTTTTTAATATGATCGGAATATAGGATGGTACATCACGTGTTATTATACAAATGGAGGGATATGTGTGTTAAAAAATTAGTAACTTAAAAAATTAAACTTCCAACCACTTATATTATAACACGTGGTGTACCACTCGTGTTTCGGTCACAATGAAAAATTTCTTGTGGTAGACGGTTAAGATTTTTAAGATTGAAGGTTGTAAAGATGACATATGTAGTCTTTCTTATAAATTCTACAAATTAATTTGACTTTTTGATATTTTTCATTTCATTAAAAGGGTAATTGTCTCCCATATATAAAAAGTGTATCAAATTTCAATTTGTAGGGAACAAATTCCACGTCCGTAGAATTACTTGAACATCCTTGCAATCAATAAATGATAAATTAGACCTGGTCACACCGGTTTGGTGTTAATGGATTTGTGATTCTGTTGTATTATGTATAATTACACTTTTTTTTAATGATAAAACCCTATTGTGAACGTGATAAAATGACGATTGAGAGACTATATATATATATATATATATATATATATATATTTGTGTTTGTAGTTATTAGTAAGCCGCTAATTCGTTCCTCTCAAACCTTCATGATATTGTTTTTGTAACATGCATATATTGTAGAATTATCAAAGAGACGGGCCGAAAGTCTACTACTAACAACACTGATATTGTCCTTTACTTGGTAATTACCACCAGCACAATCTGTCAAGTGTGAGTTTTATCACAAAAGACATTGGTATTAATTAAAGTGGAGTTAGGATATTTAAACTTTTTTTCTCAAAAATACAATCGATGTGGAATATTATTTGAACATATACTAAGCAATAAAAAATATAAGAAAATGTTGATTATGTTTTATGCGGTCCTATGGTTTGGCATGCAAAGACGTGGAAGGAAAAAACTTACAAAATCTGTAGATCCAAACTTACAAAATCTGTTTTATTTTGCATTTCATGCCAAGACTGTCTTTGTATGTATTTGTCATTAAACCTCACAAGTCACAAAAATGTTTATTTTTCATCCGAATCTTTCTATTTTCACACTATTTTGTGGAAGGAAAAAACACATTCTGACCAAAAATAAAACCCAAGACTGTCTTTGTATGTATTTGTCATTAAACCTCACAAGTCACCACAATTAAAACTTATTTGACAATGGTCTTAGAACTAAAACCCTTTGAGCAGAGGTGCTTCTTGAAACAAACATGAAGAATGAAGGGAAATCTATGAGGATGTGAAAGGTAAGGTCACACGATGGAGAAAGATCAAACTTTGCAATGACTTATAAAATGTAAGACCACTTCTCTTATTCTGAATTGATTTTATGGTAAAACCTGAATTTCTTCCAGAATTTTGAAAGCACGACCAAACAAGCATATGAATGGAACATTTGAAAGCACCAAAGCCGAAAGAATCAATCTAAGCTCTAAAGCCAGTCTTAAAAGCCAAAATTAGCTAACACATTCGTAGCTAGTTTGGTTCGCTTCACCATACAAACGCATTATATGAAGAATGAACACATATGCTGATGAAAAAATAGAATAAAGATGCCTGCATATGCATATAAAGCACTACTCATATTAATTCATCTATATGGCCCTAAGTAAGTGAGAACTACTATTCAGTAGCTCAAAGAAAACCAAGAATTAACTTTGAAGGCAGGTGGCAGATTGTCTTAATGGATAGAGTATTTCTCTTCAATTTACTACGTTCTAGATTTAAACTCTCTCACCTTTTAGTCTAGATGAATTCAGTGTAAATTATTCTATCAATTGGCGAAATTTTTTGAAGAAGCATATGACTAGTTTTTCTTTTTAATTAGATGGTCGGATTTTCTCATTATTATCTAATTGTGCTATCCGTACACCCTTTTTACTTCTCACACATCTCCCTTAATTTTCGGTCATCCGATTGAATGAATTAAAGAAGATTAATGACAGAAAATTAACAAGAATGTATGAGAGGTAAAACTGAATGTGTAAATTGTACTTTCCTTATCCAAATTACTGTTCCAAGTCTGGTCCAATTAAGAAAATCTGTGAGTATATATTTAACTGAGTCGGGCAAGAAAAAGTAATGAATTCTCCACCAAATAAAAAGAACATCTTGGAAAACCTATGGTACGATTATCCCTAATTTTCTAATCATTAGAAAAATTTTCACTGTCTATGAATGCTTTTATAGAAAACACTTTTTTTGTTCAAAATTTTCTTATGTGGGAATACTTTGGTGAGAAGCGTATCGAAATTTCAATCCACTTGACATTACAGTTTAGTGATATTTCTTTTCACTTATAAATATGAGGTCTTAGTTCGATTCTTGTGAATAATAAGTTCAGTACCAAATTATTACGATTGACTTTTCTATGTTGCTTAACTCAAAATTTTACTCTTAATATAAATATATTATTGTATCAAAGAAACTCAAGTTTTTCAGCACTTGAAATCACTATTTCACGAATTGATTTTGCAATTTCTCCTCACCAAAAACATTAAAAGGGTTGTATAACTTAACTAATAATTTTAACATTTTAAAATATTTTAAGAGGCTTGTAATTTAGTTAGTTAAGAGTATTTACTACTACATTGGACATTTTAAGTTCGATTTCCCCTTCTCAATACTTCTACAAAAAATAGTTAAGCTTGTATCTGATTTAGGAATTTCTCCTTTATATTACTTCTAAAATAATTTTTTTTAATATGTATGATTTCAAGAGCCGACATATATCGGCCAATCATCAGGAGTTGGATTGAGGACAGAACCGAGGCCAGTCCTTCCCCTTTAATCTTTATTCACTCTTTATATCGGAATAAAATTAAAACTGTCTGACAAATATCAAAGTTCTCTCTCTCTGCCTTCCTAGCAAATTTCACTCTTCCAAAAATCGCAGCCCCTCCCATGCACCTCAATTATTTGTAAGTTTTTTAATTCTTAATCTCTTGCTTTCTGTCTCTAAGAATATATGTATATAATTATATTACACACACACACACATGGGTAAATCTCAGTTTACTACCCTCAAGTTTCGTGATTTTCAATACTTAGTACATGAAGTTTTTTTCGTCCAAGAGTCATACCTAAAGTGTTAATTTTGGGACAGTCTCATACATCCGTTAGTTTGGCTGTTAAGTCTCCAGTTAACTGATGATGTGGCGCCTATGTGGATAATGACTAGGCCCCACGTGTCATTAAGGGGTCCACGTGGAAATTAAAAATTCAAAAAAAAATTCCAGCCCAAATTTAAAATATTAAAATAATGAATTAAATAAAAAAAACCACACACACACAAAACCCAGAACCCCTTTCGTTTTCCCCGCCCGACACCCTCCATCCCCTCCACGGCTCCACCCCTCCATCCCCTCCACCTGAGCACCCTTTTCTCCCATCCCCCATCACCTACCCCTTGCCCATCAGAGCTACCCTGAGCTTTGCTCGACACCCTCTCACTTTTCTCCCCCATCCAAACCCTACTCCTCGCTGATTCCAACGTTGATCACGTTCTTTGCTAGCACCACGTACCACTTACTCTGCTGCTTCGGGTAGCCCTCGAGCTTGGGGTCGCCCAGAAGCGTCGCGCCTTCTTGGATGTCTAATACAACGCCGGATTTGAGGCGGATGGTCGTGGTGAGGCCCGCGGGGAATGTGACGCAGTGGGGGGAGGGGGTAGGGCAGCTGTCGATGGCGGACTGGATGACGATGGTGTCTTAGTGGAGGCCGTCGTCGACGACGCCGAAGTCGGTGATGGAGATGGTGGTGGTGGGATTGTTGGGGAGTTCGATGGTGGGTGACGTGGCGGATGTATGAGACTGTCCCAAAATTAACACTTTAGGTATAACTCTAGGACGAAAAAAACTTCATGTACTAAAGAAGATTTAGAAAAGCCAACAATGTGTATGAAGAAGATAGGATTCTTGAAGCTATTCCTTCCCTCAAGAAATGCCAGATAGATATCTCTGAGGTATATATATAACCCCGAAAATTTTAAATTTTAAATTTTTTATGCAAGCGGTGGTGGTGAGAGAGAGAATTAAACTTGGGACCTCAGGTTCAAAGAGTTGAATGTTGTGGATGCAAATTTCTTCCTTCTTGATCTTGGACAAAATTGCACCTACAAAACAATTAACACCTTATGTCAAGGCCAAGAGTCTCACGCACCCACGATGAATGGGGGGAGCTTTGGCCGAAGAACCTCCGATGCCAAAGTTAGAATTTAGAAAGAAAGTGTTTGAGAATTTTAGAGAATTTTAGCAAGAGAATTGGAAGTCCCCTTTTGAGGAGAATGATGGGGTTTAAATAGGAGAGTGGCCGACCTCCTTCGGTGAAAGAGTACGGCCTCCTAGCTCCCTTTGTGGGCTAGGTTCTTGATTTGTGTTAAATTGGGAGTTATGGAATAATTACCTAATCAATTAGCTAATTAATAGAATAATTACCTAATTGATTAGCTAATCAATATAATAAAAAAGGGAAGATTTGGGGAGTTACCTTGTGGAGAGGATTGGATGAAGATGGATGATATAGGTTTTGAATTGTTTACCTATTTTGGGCATTTTTGACTTGGTTGAGTGATGATTGCTTGCTGCTTGGGCGTAGGAATCCCGGTATGCCCGAAGGGTATTTTTGTCATCTTTTACCCAAAAATCTATGTGTCACCTTGTGATTGTTTTTGGCTTCACAAATGCTTCCACACCTGTTGGGCTGCTTGCAGAAAAGGGCAACATGTGTAGAGATTTTCTTGCTCTAGGAAACTTAGGACTGCTTCCTATTTTGATGTAGATTCCCTCTTTAATTGGAAATTAAATCCTTCTAGAAAAGGGAAATAAATTTCTCTCAAAGCCTATTTAAGTCCACCTTAAATGGGTTATTAAATCAACTTTGGAGAACAATTTATTCTACCCTACAAGAGAGAGAAAGCTAGAGGATATTTGTTCCCCCTAGCAATCTTCTACACTTGCCCGTGCAAAGGACTGTCTTTTGTTGCTTTCTTCGTCTTCTCTGTGTCGCACCGAGGTAAGAAAAATTTAATTTTCCTTGTTTTCTTCTTGGATAGTGCTTTTGCGGGGCAACCGTCGGGGTGGTAGGGCACGTCGGCTGGCAGGGGCCAGGAGTCGGCTCGGCATGGGCCGATGAGGTATTATGGCAGAGACCACTACTTGGGCTGCTCGGCTTGGCTAGAGCCAAGGGCAGCTTGTGCTGTTAGGGCCGCAGATTGAAGTGCTAGAGCGTAGTGCTAGGCGAGCTGCATGGCTCATGTTATTTGGGCTTTTTGACCTAACGTGGGCCAGGTCGACGATTGAGAGAAATGAGGAGGTCACGGGCCTCATGGGCTGCTGGAATACTAGGCATGTAGGCCTCCTGCTTGCTGGTCTGAGAGAAAAAATGAGGGAAAAACCAGTATGGGTTGAGCTCCTCTGCTGAGTACCGTGAATGGTGTTGGCTACTTAGTTCTCTTCGCCGGGAGAAATGTGGGTTGCTCCCGAGAGAGTAGGTAAAGAGGATCAAGGCGGATACTTTGGCTTGTCCGATTGTTGTCGTGAAGCCTATTGTGAATGAAGGTGGAAAGAAGAGATCTTCTCCGTATGCTCAAGAGATGCTGGTTAAGAAAAAACTGAAGACTTCATCCACTGCTCATGAGGGTCCCCCTGCTGCCGAGAAGCCTGTGATTGACATGACTTATTCCAATGGGAAGAAAAATGAGGCTGCTAGATCTGAGTCTGTGGCGTCTGCCATGTCAAGAATGGCTAGTATGATTGCTGATAGGATTGCTCAGCGTAGAGGTTTTGTCATGCCCCCAGTGCCGATGTCTGTACCAAGATATCCGTTGGGAGCTAAGTCCGGTTCATCTTTGGAGAGGCTTGCTATTATGAGGAGCGATGATGTGGACTCTGTTGCTAAAGTGGCGCCAAGGCCCACTCCTTCTGCTGCTGAGACTGATTCGCCTGCTGAGAATGAGGAAACTGCTCGAGGAGGCAGCTGTGAGAAATCCACTAAGTCTGCTTCTGGGGAGGCTGCTGAGATCTGTGTGCTTTAAAACCAGATCTGCTTGAAGACATGGACGCTTGTGCCAAGTTTGTTGATGGCGTTAGAAAGGTTGTTTGCCCAAGCTCCTTTGCGAAGCATACGACTCAATATAGAAGGATTGCTCTACTTGCTATGATGCAGATATAGCAAGGCTGCCAATGAGGTGGCGAAGACTATGGCAGCTAAAGTTTATTCCTTAACCGAGGAGATCAAGAGGTTGGATTCTGAGCTCGTTTGCTTTGAAAGGGTCTAATATTTCTGTTACCATATCTCTGCAGCTTGAAACCGCTCGCCAAGAGATCGTTGACTTAAAGACTAGGCTTGACGCGATCCAAGTTAATTATGAAAGTGCAGAGAAGGAGATCGGATGTTACATACCTCAGACTCAAGATCTTGAGCATGCCGTTTCTTAGCTTTGTTCCGCTGTTTATGCAAAAGATGAAGAGTTGATTGCTGCTTATAACCAAGTGATACACTTCAAGAAGGTCGTTGATAGGCTTGAACACCAAGAGTTGGAACTTCAAGGTGCATTGAAGATCAACGAAAGTTTGAAGAAAGAAGTGGGTGAGCTGCAGTGCGTCCGCGTTGGTCTGCTCGAGGAGATTGGGCAGCTGAAAGGTGAGAAGATTGGGCTCGAGGTTCCGCTTGTTCAGGGTCAGGCCGATTTCTACAAGCTGGGTTATGTAGATCATCTCTTTGGTAGGTTGTCTGACTTCGAGTTTGCTGGGAGAGACTCTGAAACCTTCTCTATTTCTCCAGAAGACTTGTTTGCTTTTACTTTTGAGGCTTCCATTGGTGAAGTTGTTGGAAAAGTTGGTGCCTAGGTTGGGGCAGCTGGGGGTAAAACGTTGGTTGATGCCGTAACTAAGAGCGTCGTAGCTGTTGAAGGTGTGGCGACCGAGTAGTCGTAGGATGTCTAAGCTGCTGAAGTGTAGTCTTCTAGGTAGCCTTTATGATTGTCTTTGTTTTTCCTTGTAGCTCTTTTTTTGCTTGAACTTCTTCGGCCTTTTGCTAATTGTTTATAAACATGCTTCCTTAACCTTTCTTCATCTTCACTTCTTTTGTTTATGCCCTAACCTTTAGACTTTATAGACCAGTGGTAGGCGTGCTGCTTTTCTATAACCAGACAGGTTCGCGTAGCCTATGCAGCCATAAGTGTTGGTCTAGAACTTTGCAAAGTTGTTAGCCATAGGGTTGGCAGTCGGATGCCTTACTTATAGAAATAGACAAGTCCGCGTAACCACTAGGCTGTTAACCTTGGCTTTCTCTAATTTTGTAGGTTGCGTAGCAAGTATCATAACACTTTAGAACTTGGTGTAGGTTGTTCCGCACTTGGCAAAGGTGAAGCTTATCGACTACGTAGCATGTCGGCAATGGATAAAGCTTCGTGTATGCGCGCTAGCTTGTTTAACCTTTCATAAAAATATGCGGTTGTATAAGTCTAGCACGTCTTTACTGCTTGAAGGGCAAGCCGTATGCAGTCTTCTAGAAACCGTAGGCTACCTTAGTGCACTCGGTAGCAGCTTTAGGGTTCCAAGGCAGCCGTCCATCTGATGTATTGCATAATGTGCCCCCTCCGTCTCTAGGGCCTGGTTCCCCACGGATTAGGCCAAAAGACCCAAAATTCTTCAGTTAGCTAAGCCTTGAAAAAGACCATTGTGGCTACTTCTAGGAATCCTGGCGTAAGCCATCGTGCATCTAGTTATACTAGAGCAGCCAGGCTCATCCACGTCTGGATATTTGGAATGTAGAGTTTATCCTCCCGCTTTGGAGAGCAGACCCATGTGGGTGTCGGGGAATTAGTTTACCTTCTCGTATTGGAGAGCATGGTTGGTCCATTGGGGGGCGCAATTCCTGCGATGAGTCCTTAAGAAGGGCGTGGTTTTTTTTTGAAGTGCATGAGTGATCAGTTGTTGTAAGCATGCAGTCAAGCCAAGTTGTGATTACTTCTGAATTCCTCATTGAAAAATGAGTGAAACGAACGAAAATTTAGCTGTAAGGTATGAACTGCATAACAACTAAATAGTCCTTAGCTTGTGAGGTGGTGCCCGTCGAGCTGCTTGAGTTTTTGGGCTTTGATGTAGCGAGAGGTCACACATGGTACTTTCTCAGATTGTAGGCGTTCCACTGCCTTTCGAACTTTTTGTCGTTTCATGGTGGCGAGGGTGTAATTACTCTTGCCGCCTACTCTGCTGATATTGTACTGACCTTCCCAGATGTGATCCATCTTTTTGGAGCTTTCTCTACGGGCAGTGATGAAGGCTTTTCTTAGGACTAGATCTTCGAGCTGAAACTGTCGGATCTTGGCCCTTTTGTTGTAGCTGGAGATGAGCTATTGCTGGTAGGTTGCGATGCGGGTGATGGTCTGCTCGCGCTTCTCCTCTGCCAAATCTAAGCTTGTGGCCATCTCCTTACTATTCTACTTAATGCTTGGCAGTAAAGTGCCGATACTTGGCACGATGACATTGGGATGAATGATTGCTTCTGAACCAAATGTCAAAGAGAAATGAGTCTCACCGGTTGCTTGTTTCTTGGTGGTGCGATACGCCCATAGACATCTGGGGAGTTCGTTTGGCCATTTTCCTTTCTTATCGGTGATGGCTTTCTTGAGGCAGTCGAGGATTGTCTTGTTGGATGCTTCGGCCTGCCCATTGCCTTGAGGATATCTCGGCGTGGACATATGTTGCTTGATGCCATACTTTTGGAAGAACTTCGCCAAATCTTTACCCACGAATTGCGGGCCATTGTCGGTGACGATGGATTAAGGGATGCAAATCGGCAAATGATGTTCTTCCATATGAAGCGCTCTATGTCCGTCTGAGTCATGGTCGTCATGGGCTTTGCTTCTACTTATTTGGTGAAGTAGTCGGTTGCCACGATCATCATGCATCTGCCCCTAGTAGTGGGCGGCATAGGTCATACCAAGTTGATTGCCCAATGCATAAACGGCCAAGGATTCATCTGCGGGTATAGTTCGCTGGCAGGCAGTGCTGGTACCGGCTTGTAGCGTTAGCAGCGGTCGTACTTTTGTACTAACTCCTTAGCGTCTTAGTGCATGGTAGGCTGGTAGTAGCCTGCATTTAGAACTTTTTGTGCTAAAGATTGACATCCGAAGTGATTTCCACAAACATCTTCGTGGATTGAGCTTAGAACCTTCAAGTCATCGGGAGACGCTAGGCAGCGGAGATGTGGTCTGGTGTAGGATCTTCAGATGAGAATGTCGTTCCACATGTAGTAGCGTGCTACCTTTATTTAGAGCTTTCTAAACTCCAATCTTTCTGTGGGGATTGTGCCGTTGACCAGGAAGTCTATAATAGAACTTTGCCAGTTGAGAGTTATATTAACCTGTGACACTTCGGCTACCAGCTTTGTCTCTATGCTTGGGTTATTTAGATATTCCACCGGAATAAAGCGTTTGAGTTGGTGGTCGAGAGCGGAGCCTAGGCCGGCTAACGTATCTACGTGGGCATTATCTGCCGGTGGAACTTGAGTGAGAGTGTAAGTCTGAAATACCTCAAGGTGCTTGCATACTTTCTCTAGGTATTACGCCATCTTCAGATGTTTTGCCGTGTTCTCCTTAGTAGCCTAACTGGTGATTAGCTGGGAATCGAAATGAATTGCAAGCTTCTTCACCGCCAAGTCTTTTGCCATTCGGAGGTCTGCCAGTAGGGCCTCGTACTCTGCTTCGTTGTTGGATGCTTTGAAGCCTAGAATGATCGCCTGCTTGGGCATCGAACCGTTTGGGGTGACAAGGACTACGCCTGCTCTCGAACCTTTGTAGTTGGTTGCGATGTCGACATACGAATGCCAAAAGTCTCTATCGGGTGGAGCAGGCGCAGCTAGGGTGTGCTTGGCTACCTCTGGGGTGTCGTTGGGCCTCTCTGGAGTTGAATTATGGAGCAAGGCTCGGTTAGGGCTGTGTGACACGTAGTAGGAGGTGGTGTTCAACTACCAGTACATGTTGCTTCTATGTAGAATCTTTTGGGATGACGAGGACAAAACTTGCTTTCGAGTATGCCCTTCTAGTGTTCATATGCCCTTGGTGAGTTTTTTGGGCCAAGTTGTTGCGTTCGTCATAAAACTTTGCATCCGCCAAGGTCTACGCCTTTATCGTCGCGCGTCTGGATTGGGCGGAATAGAACGTCATGAGGATGACTGCGTGCGTTTGAAGGTAAAACTTGAGCTTCCGGGTTGCAACAACAATTAGCTTTTGAATTTCTGGTAGCATCGATGAGAGCTTTTGAACTGTGGAATACAGGTAGTCGGGCCCCCAGCTCTTCTCGTATGATGGTAGAGCTTATTGCTGCTTTAGATACCGTCAAACATGTGACTAAGTCCTCCACTGCTTTCGGTTTGGATAGTAAGGAGGTGATGTCGGGTACTTCTTAAAGTCCTTGAATGTGCATTGGCGAACCTCGTCCCAAAGTGTATGCTTCTCTGCCAGAGCGAAAGAGTCTGCCAGAGTTAGATCTTATTTCATTATCAATTTTTTGAATAGCAGGTGATCTATTGGAAGCCCTTTTTGGAAGACTGCTTTAGCTATCGAGTCGTTGCATCTGACTATCCTTGCCTTCTCTGCTTTGAACCTCTTTACATAGTCGCAAAGTGACTCATTTGGGTTATTCTTGACGTTGAACAAATGATCGGACTTCTTCTTGATCGAATGATAGGATGAATATTCTTTGGTGAAAACCAAAGAAAGTTCGTCGAAACTCCAGACGGATTGTGGCGGTAGGGTGTAGAACCAATCTTGCGCCTCGCCTTGTAGAGTGGTGGTAAATATCTTGCACATGAGATCGTCGTTGTTTCGATAGAGGATCATTGCGCTTCGGTAGTGCTTTTAGTATCTCTCCGGGTCTTCATCCCCTTTCAAAGATGTGAAATGTGGCATGCTGAACTCGCGTGGAGGCTCTGCCTGCTCAATTTCGTCCGTGAAGGGTGACCTGCTTATGTTGGTCATGTTCCGTCGTAGTGCCTCATCAATGACTTCGTTGCGTTGGAAATCGCACAATCGCTCTGTCAAGAGTCTCTCTACTTCTTCCTGAATTTGCCTTTGTTGGGGGTAGCAGAGCTCTCGGTTGCCCTAGTCGTGACCTGCTGGTCTAAGTTACTCTTCTATGTACTTGGCTCGTCTATGCCGCGGCTGCAGTACATATGATTCGTTCCTAGCAGAGAAGGGAATTATTCGCAAGCTGCCGGTTAAACTTGAGCCGGATTGAGTGACTGCATCTCTCCGTCCATTGTGCTACCGACTCCGATACGAGGTGGATGATGCTCCTTGGGGGCCTAGCGGTGAATGAACACTTCGCCTGGAAGGTTGTCCATGTTGTTCATCGGAGTGTGGTCCTAACCATGAGTGTATGCTCGTCCGTGGGCCTAACCGAGAGTGCACGCTTCTCCGCGTGTCAAGACGGGAGCATACGCTATCTTAGGGGCCTAGCCGGGAGTGTACTCTGCCGGAATGCTCGGTTCGTGGCTGGTCGAGTGGCTGTTTACCAGGATGCTGTTGGAGAGGTTCTTCGTCTAACATTGTCCTACTTCGGAACACCTCGCCTAGGGCATGTTGCATCTCGGTGCGCTGCAAGAGCTTGTTCAACTCTATGACTTGTCGAGACAAGTGTTGTTTGCCATTTAGATTGGAAGAGCTTAGAAGGAATGTGCCTCTTCGAGCAATAGAAGGGTGGTAGACTCCGAACGTTGGATTTGAGTTGGGAAATGTCAAATTCGAGGATAAATATGGTAAGAATGCCCCCGGTTTGATCGTAGGCTTAGAAATTTGAAGTTGGGACAGTTGAACTAATCTTGGACCGACTCGGGCTGTTTGGAAGGCCACGGGAGCAGGCTGGGCCACGGGAGTGGGGCTCATCGGGAGCAGGCTGGGCCATGAGAGTGGACTGCTAAGCGGGAGCTTACTGGGCCACGGGAGTGGGCTGCTTGGCGTGTGGCGCACGTGGGTGCGAGGCTTGGGCTCGGCTTGGCAACGGGTTGGGCTTAGAGTGACATGGCTTGGGCCGTGGCTTTGGTACCGTGGGCCTTGGATGGCATGGCTTGGGCCGTGGTAGTAGTGCCATGGACTTCGTCGCGGGTGGTTGCCATGGTGGCCACCGCGGTGGTTGCCATGGTAGAGCCTCATAGTGGTGGTGCCTCTCCACTTATTGTCACATTTAGCCTTGTGGATCGCCATGGTCCCATCTCTTGAATATTGAAATTTTCACTTTGTTGAATTTTCTAAATTTCTAGCCATTATACTTCTCTTTTACGTTTTATCAAAGAATTTTTGCAAATAAAATTTTTGTGACATCCCACATCGCTCAGGGGAGTGATCCTTAAATGTATATTCCCATCCCTACTTAGCACGAGGCCTTTTGGGAGCTCACTGGGTTCGGGTTCTGTAGGAACTCCGAAGTTAAGCGAGAAGGGGGCTAGAGCACTCCCATGATGGGTAACCCACTAGGAAGTTGCTCGTGAGTTCCCAGAAACAAAACCGTGAAGGTGTGATAGGGTTCAAAGCAGACAATATCGTGCTACGGTGGTGGAACGAGCCCAGGAAGTGATCCGCCCCGGGCTGGGATGTGAAAATTGGTATCAGAGCCTAACCCTGGCCGCGAGTGTGCCGACGAGGACGTCGGGCCCCTAAAGGGGGTGGATTGTGACACCCCACATCGTCCAGGGGAGTAATCCTTAAATGTATATTCTCATCCCTACCTAGCACGAGGCCTTTTGGGAGCTCACTGGCTTCGGGTTTCGTAGGAACTCCGAAGTTAAGCGAGAAGGGGGCTAGAGCACTCCCACGAAGGGTGACCTACTGGGAAGTTGCTCGTGAGTTCCCAGAAACAAAACCGTGAGGGTGTGGTCGGGGCCCAAAGCGGACAATATCGTGCTACAGTGGTGGAATGGGCCCGAGAAATGATCCGCCCCGGGCCGGGATGTGACAATTTTTTAATAATAAGAACGTACAAAAAATCTACAAATGGACAAGAAAATAGAAAAACCTTTGATGCGAGAGTCTTCTACAAGTTCGTGATGCGAGAGTCTTCTACAAGTTCGTGACTCTTCTCTCAATGAAATCACCAATTTGTGGATGCAAATTTCTTCCTCCTTGATCTTGGACAAAATTGCACCTACAAAACAATTAACACCTTAGGTCAAGGCCAAGAGCCTCATGCGCCCACAATGAATGGGGTGGCTTTGGCCGAATGACCTCTAATGCCAAAGTTAGAATTTAAAGAGAGTGTTTGAGAATTTTAGAGAATTTAGAAGAGAATGACGGGGTTTAAATAGGAGAGTGGCTGGCCTCCTTGGGTGAGAGAGGACTGGCTTCCTAGCTCCCTTTGTGGGCTAGGTTCTTGATTTGTGTTAAATTGGGAGTTATGGAATAATTACCTAATCAATTAGCTAATTAATAGAATAATTACCTAATTGATTAGCTAATCAATATAATAAAAAAAGGGAAGATTTGGGGAGTTACCTTATGGAGAGGATTGGATGAGGATGGATGATATAGGTTTTGAATTTTTTACCTATCTTGGGCATTTTTAACTTGGTTGAGTGATAATTGCTTGTTGCTCGAGCGTAGGAATCCTGGTATGCGCCAAGGGTATTTTTGTCCTCTTTTGCCCAAAAATCTACGTGTCACCTTGTGATTATTTTTTGCTCTACAAATGTTTTTAACCAACTCTTGAAACTATGGAAAAATCCCATTTCATAATTTTAGTTTTATTCACTATGTAAGCAAAAAACCATCTGCATTGCTTCTGATCTCCCTTTCTCTCTCTGTCTATCTACAAATTCCGTGTCAAGTCTTCTGCATTAGTTAGAGAACTCCATATGGCACGCAGGGAAATAGGTCGATTCAAAGAAAACAGAACGGACACAGACGCCTTAAGAGCACAAGCGTAATCCGAGATGCTTGATGCAATGAAGAGAGCTAAAGATTTGTCTTCTGTAATTGAGGAATCAAGCTCCAAGGCGAAATCACATACACGAGAGGTTGAAGTACTAAAGAAATCGCGAAGGCGCGTAGGTAGGCGTGAAGATCAGGTATAGGCTATTAGGGATGTGGACAATAAAAATATATATACAAGTGATGAGAGAATTGGAACTTGTGAGACAGGAACTAAGCATGCTTAAGCTCGACATGGCGTCGGTTTTAGAAGAGAAATCGTTGGCAGAGAAGCAAACTGAGGCCTCAAGTGCAAATATGTTGTTTTATACAAGTTCAGTGGAAGCAATCAGGAACGAGATTGAGGAAGCAAATGAAGAGCAAGTGCTAGCTGAGTTGGCCCGGATTGAAGCTGCAAGAGAACTTGGAGATATAGAAGCGAAAGAGAAATGGAAGCCAATCAATTCTCATTGGCAGTGGACGAAATCAGGAAGAAAATGAAAGATATTGTTCAAGAGGTTGATTACTCGAAGGACCTCGAAACCAAGTTAGCTGTCACAATGTCAGATGTGGGTGTGTTACAAAATGAACTAAAGGTAGTTAAAGAAATCGACAAAAGGATTGACTGTTAGAGTATGAGTGTGATTCATACGGTTTGGTAATAATCCTTGTTGTCTTAGATTGCTATAAAGAAGTCTTAATGTGTTTATGAAAGTTAATTCGACTTTGGTTTGGATTGAAACTCTGTGTTGATAAGCTTAAGAATAGAACTCGTACAAGGATTTGGTCTTGTATTCCTTGTAGGATTATTATGGGGTAATCCAGATTTTCTAGTATAAAAACCACAAGCCCCTGCTCTCACAAAAACACGCTCTTATTGTTCCAATTACCTATAACTTGGAGAGCATTGAGTTTTGCAAAGAGGAGAAGGTTGTGTGTAGATTTCTCCAATGGCTCTTAATCCTAATATGTTGAACATAGTTATGATATGGTGTCTAGTACTACTCTATCCTGTGATCAATGACGTGAAACATGAAGAGTTTGAAGCGCATAGATTACAGGGAGAAGGTGACAGGATCACCAACTTGCCTGGTCAGTAGCCGTTGTCATTCCTACATTACGCCGACTACGTCCAACTTCCCAATTCGGGGAAAAGGCCTTGTTCTACTGGTTTTTCAAGCCCAAGAGGATGCATCTCGAAAACCCCTCGTCCTTTGGCTTAATGGAACAACACCATCTGCTGTCTTCTGACAACACACATGAGAAAGACTTTGTCAAACAGTCTGGAGGTATGTGCTGCTGATGTTACTTTAGTATTTGCATATACAGAATAATGTTGGAGTGATGATTGTGATTTAGTTGGTTAAATCTTATGTTCTTGGCTAGTTTGTTATAGAGTTTGTATGGTTGTTCTTAAATGTGGTATCAGAGCCCACGGTTTCGGGCCTGTGCAAACCAACGAGCTTATGTGCAAGCCAACGAGCTTGTCACCCAGAAAGAAACAAGTCTGAACTCTTAATATAGAGACGATCACTGAGTTCCATTGAAAACAAGTGGGCCCAACGTGAGCCGATCTCTGAGTTTCAATTACCGATGAGGATCTCTATGTGTGAATCACTAAATGGGGTTACACGTGAGGAGAAGTGTTAAAATGTTCCACATTGGTGGGGTGAAGAAAACAAAAGGGGTTTAAACAGAATTACACTACTCTAACTAATACTGAGGCATTTTGTGGTAAAACCCCACACCTGACGGCTAGACAGGTGGTTAAGTTGAGAACAATATCAATGTTGTTAGAGTGGGGCGGGCCCGGCGATCTAAAAATCTAACGTTGACAGCTTGAGTCAGTCAGAACCCAGTTTTGGAAAGAGGAGGACTTGGAAGGCTCAGTGCTGTTACAGTCAGTTACCGAACAACTTGAGGTGGCAAAGACAGAATTTGCTGCAGTAAAAAAAGAAACGTTTTCAGTACATGGCCTCCATGGCTGTTATAAGAAATGAGCTTAAGCATTTAACAGACAAGACAGCTCGGTTAAGGAAGACAGAAGAGAAATCGGATTTGAGTGTTCAAAATCTCAACTCAATAGCTTCTCCGAGCAAAAGTCAAGTTGGAAGCTGTATCTGCATCCGAAGAGAAAGCAAAATCCATCGCATCCAATCTATCTCTGACTTTTGACAAGCTCATGACAGAAGCAGAAGCTGCAAAGAAAGAAAAGGAGCTTATCTGCGAAGTGACTGCAAGCATCAAGTCCGAAATTCTGAAAATGGAATCCGGGATAGAATCAACCGAGGAAAAGTAATAGTCTACACCGCAAGAGCTCGAAACAGTCAAATCATCCGAAGCTGTAGCGCTTGAAAATCCCAAAACACTGATTGAGAACACCGTACAAGCTAGAGGTTTTCAGTCGCAGAGTAGTTCTTCAATTACCATATCCAAGTTCGAACATAAGTACCTGACTGGACTTTGATGTCCTAGCATGTATGAGGTAGTCTTCAGTGGGGGTTAAGAGCGGTGTTCTAAGCTCGGCGTAAGACGCCTAGTGCTCGGTCTGAGGCCTCTCCGTGCTTCATTTAAAGTCACGGACCCCTACTTTCTTTGTTTGGAGACTTCATATGGGCTCATCGTAGAGCCTCTATGTTCTTTTTTTTTTTTTTTTTTTTTTGTTTGTGTTTTTTTGTGATTATCTATTTGGATCTAAATACAGAAAATTGGGTCCTATTGATTTATAATGGATCTGAATAAAATCTTGTACAAACATAAGTTACGTAGCACACTTTCTAAAGATGTATATCACATTTTTCGATGAAGATGAATATTTTACGTCTTTTTATTGGATAGGTTTTCGGCCAATGAGAAATGTAGAATGTCCATTTCAAGGCGTTATACAATATTAGACTCATCGTTACTTATAAGTAAGAGGTCTTAGGTTCAACTCAGTGAATAGCGAGTTTGATACTAAATTATTCTTGCAGACCCATTAAGCATGGGTAAAGCAAAAAGTGGGGGTAAATTATTAAACTTATATGTAATTACCATATTATCGTGATTAATTAAATTCAATTAACGTAAAAAAGGCATGCTTGTCATTTCACCCTTACACTGTGTTTGGATCAGGAAAATAAATTTAAAATTTTGACTGAAGTCAGAATTTATAAATTGACATACAATAATTCTCTTGTTTAGATTCATAAACATAAAAATTTAGAATTTTTTTTTTCTGGAAAAAAAACTTGAAATTTAGGACCTTCAATCCTTAAGTTTAAATTCCATTTAAATATGTGACGTTTTAAATTTCTATGAGCAAGAGTTTAAAAATAACATAATCTATATTCAAATTTTATTGTTTTTTAAATTAACTAAATTAGAAAATTCATAAATTCTAGAAAATAAAATTTCGGCATTTTAAAATTATTTAGTAATCTTAAATTTTCTCATCCATTTTTGTGTGAAATATATATGAGAATGTTCCGTGTGATTATTATATTTGGTTATCTTTTAAATCTCATCATTGCACGCCTATTAGGATCGAGTTCCTTACGTACGCAGGAGATTAAGGTGAACGAGACTCTGGTAATTACAATTCAGGCCCAAGGTGATTGACGACGCATTCAAACTCAAAGTTCTTATATTCATTGGCTTCAAAGGAACCTTCGTTTCTTTCCCTTTGTGCAGCTTGGGTTTATTATGTTATAATTGTTGGAAAATTAGTTGTTTATTTTTATTGTTTGGGTTTTAGGCCCAGCCTATTAAAATTATGTTTTCATTTATTTGCATATTAGATATTATGATTACCTTTTGTAAATAGAGATATTTGTTATTCAGTAGTAAGTAAGTTAGTGAAGATGCAGCATTTTTGGCATTTTCGTTTATTCATTTTTTTCATTAGTAAAAAAATATTCATATTTCGTTTGTTCGTCTTATACTTTCAACTATAATCTCATATTTTTGTGTGCAAGCATCATCTTATATATTGGGGTCATATTCTTCGTTTGTTTAAATATTGTATTTACCCTTTTCAGTGAAATATGTCGTCTTTTTTAACAAAGAACTTTGAGCGAAATAAAATAATAACATATATATTCCTTCATTTGATCTTGTAATTCATACTACAAATTCTTGACATCATCAATGTGTCAAGATATTCACGGAATTTATTCTTTTCCATTATTTGCTACATAAAGAAAGAGATATCATCTACATATGTAAATCCCATTTCATTACATGCTCATGGGCAGAATGTAATGACGTAGTCAGGTCCGCCATTGCAGGTAAATGTGCTATTTTTATCATCATAAGCGTAGCTATAAGCTTGAGGGCACTGCTGCTCAAAGACCTGAGAGTACTCTGTGGGAGGACATGTCCCCGGCTGATCATTCGGCGGAGTACAGCAGTACTTCGGCTCGCCGAAAGCCACGCAAGCACTTTTGCAACTGATGACACTCCCATCAGCTGCTTTCACTTGTAACTCAGCCGGGCATGCCGCGTTAACATCCGCAGGGCAAGTCGAGGTCTTGCACTCGCCGGTGCCGCCTTGTGGGGCAACAGAGATGGGCAAGTTGAAGCCGTCAACAAGGCTAACATCGTAAAAATCTTGACCCCCGTTTTCTGCGATTGTGATTTCTACTAAAGTTGCTGGTGGAACTGCGCCTGCGCCGTTGCATGCGACTTGGCCCGAGCCACAGTCCGCAGTTTCACAAGTGAATTTTCCAGCGGCGTCTGTGGAGCATCTGGTTCGAGCCCAGAAGCGACCAGACCATGGGGATGGAGCGTCCACTGACTGGCTAGCTTTGGATGCTAGTTCGAACCCGGTGAGTGATAATTGAGGTTTTTGGTCACCGGTTAGGGTTCCTGGCCAGACGGTGTTGGGGCAGTTGTTTGTGAGAGTGATTTTCGCCGCATGTGCACCTGCATTTATATTCAACATAAAACTAGATGATAAGAATATTGAGATCTAAATACAATTGTAAAATATATCAAATTAAAATAAATAAAAATTAATGCACGAGAGACTAAATTTGTAGACAAAATTTGTAAATTAAATAAGTAATGAGCACGTTTATAAACACTTAAGTAATAAACCAATCATCAACTTCCATTTCCTTCGGTTTTCAAAATTTTATCTTCCTAGCATTATCCATAAATAAATAAACGATTTGAAATCATTTTGAGAACTTTTTCATAACTAATCAGTAATTTTATTATACTTTGATGATGATTCATCTAATCTCATGCTCTCATCACCACATTGGCCGGCTCACTTCTATGCATCCGCATTATTCATCATCGATCGTTGTTCTCTTTTAGACTCCATACCGTCGCTTTTAACGTTGTTACAATGTAAAGCGGATAAACCCCTCTCTAATATTTGCATCCGGCAGGCATGCATATTAGAGACTAATACGAAACAAAATAGAAAACAAATTAATAAGAAGTTTGTATATATAATACCTGAGAAGAAGAGGATGGCCAAGGTGAGGCCGAGGAGGGAAGCTACTTGGCTCTTCATCATCATCATTGAATATATCTTAATTGCCTGCTTGTTGCTAATTAACTTGAACTTATGATTTGATGATAAACTGAGGAACCAAGGGGGGCTTTATATTGGCATATAGTGTACCTAACCTGTTTGAATTTTTGCACGAGTAGTAATTGCGGGTCTAAGTTGCAACGGTGACTAGCAAACGAAAGCGAAAACTAACAAATAGAAAAGAGATAATATTTGGTATTGGACTGTTCTAGATATCATCCTTAACCTAAAATAACTAACAAATTCAGTTTTAATCCGTATGTAACGACCATTTAATAATTATTTCATTTTTTGATTTTAGTCTTTATTTTTGTGTTAAAAATAAGAAAAAAATAGAAGAAAATAGAAAGAAGGGGATAGTGAGAGAGATAACTTTTTTTAATGGGATTAATACTGTTACACAGTTTTAATCACTAATTCCATATTATATAATGGTTTGTGGACACGTTTATCACAAAAGATCTCTAAAATTGACCTATTCTATCAAGATGGTTCCTGAAATTGAAAATCGATCAATGTAGTCCCTAAAAATGGGTGTTGCAAATCAATGTAGTCATTCTGTTAAAAATTCTAGTATGTGCTGATGTGACACATAATTGGATCCTGGAAGTCTAATTAATTTTTATATAATTAAAGAAGAAGATAGAACAGTTCTTCTTCTCTCCCCGCTTCTACCCCAACCCTCTTCCGAATTCCCGGAGGCTCACGTCCCTTGCCACCTCCATCGTGTCCTCTTTGGGTACAGCTCGAACTGGATAGGGAATTTGCAATTACAACAAACCCTCCACTTCCTCTTCCTCCTCCGTGATTCCCACTTCCTCTTCCTACTTGCGATTCCAAAAAAAAAAAAGTACAAAATGGAATTGGGTTTTGTGGGTGTCCAAAATTGGGGATTGAAGTCAATTCTTTTACTTGTGATATGGATAAAATTACTTGGCCTGGCCCCTTTGAGAACTGTAGGTCTAGAGGATGGAAGTACGATTGAATGAGCAATTGTCAACTCTCTCTAACTATATTTTAATCTTAACTGTAAAAATTGAGCAAGTCCAGTTTCCTTAAAAAGCACACATCGGAAGTCGGACAAGGGCAAATCTGCAGAGATGGACAACCATCTGGTAAGATGCATTTGTTTTTTAATTAAGAAAATTCTGCAAAGAATTTTATTGATGTGTAAAGAAAACATTTAGTGAGATGCATAGTTTGAGCTTCAGTTTCCCCTGTTTTGTTACAAATCAGAAAAGAAGAAAACTGGAATGGGGGAGTTTTCAAGCAATCAACCCAAACCCAGCACTCAAGACCAAACGCAGCAAATCAAACCCAGCATGGTTGAAAGGCTGGTCGGGGTTAGGAAAATACGGCGAGAAGAGCTCAGGGGATGTCGCTGGGCTTGTACTTCATCTTATTCATTTTTATCCTTTTTTTTAAGTTTTTAATTATATAAAAATAAAATTTATTATTATTTAAATATTTTTAATCAACATAGCAATATTTAATTAGACTTGTGGAACGCAATTATATGTCACGTCATCACATAACAAAACTTTTAACAGAATTGTGACGGAATGACCACATTGATTTGCAACACTCATTTTCAGGGACTCCATTGATCAATTTTCAATTTCAGAGACCATCTTGATGAGGTGGGTCAATTTCAGAGACCTTTTGTGATAAAAACCCTTCAAATAATGTTATACATGAGTTGAATTGATTGATTGAATAGTTACCAAAATTGACTTTTTAATGTAAAAATGTGGTTTTTCGTTAAAGTTCTTTATAATATATCGTTGTTACAGTTGTTTGATTGGCAGTACATGCCTATTAGTTAATCAACATTATCCATAAATTACGCATCCTATATGAGTGATGGCGAAGCCAGAACAAGAGAATTGAAAAAAATGCCATGAGAGATCAATTAGAAGGTTGATTGGTAGTCTCATGATTTTCAATTTTGACAAGCGAGCCACAGAGATCGCTGAGATTGCGCCATGTATGTTGGCTTGTAGCGTGAAATCTGGCCGGGCTGCCGTAAGGAGATGGCACAAGCACTAGAAGTCTATAAGGCTTGAATTAGTCAGCTTCGATTTTCCTCATCCCCATCCATTTTCAATAGTAACTTAGTCGCTGTGTGACTTGGTCTGCAAAGTTTTTTTTTTTCTTTTTTCCAAACGGCTGCAAAGTTAGTACATATTATTCATACCCTATTACATTTTTATCTTCTTCTTTTTTTAATTTTTATCTATTAAATTTGTTCACTATTAAAGTTTTTAGGGTTTTTATCACAAATGGTCCCTGACATTGATCAAACACATTATTTTGGTCCCTGACATTGAAAATCAATATAAATGGTCACTGAGATTGATCAAACACATCACAAATGGTCATTTCGTTAAAAACTCTTTGGGCAATTTTCAAAACTTCGTAACTCAATCGTTTCTTAACCAAATTCGACCCATAATATATCAAAATGAAGATAGGAAAGTGTAGAACAAGATTATACTATTTGGAAGCCCAATGGTTGATGGAGATGGCTGGAAAATAGCCTCAAATGTGACTGGTCCGCGGAAAAACTGAAAAACTTGCCTGAAACTGGGTAAACTTTAAACGTTCATAACTTCTTCAATACTCAACGAAATTGAGTGATTCAAAAATAAAAATCATACTTCTCGACGAGACAAAGAGAATGGTATCTTTATTGACTACTAATTCACCGTGGTTTGGCCAGAAAACGGCTTGAAATTGGATAACCATTTTCGAGCCCTTTTCTGGCCAAACTACGGCGAGTTAGCCATCAAGAAAGATACCATTCTCTTTGTCTCATCGAGAAGTATGATTTTTGTTTTTGAATCACTCAATTTCGTTGTTTATTGAAGAAGTTATGAACGTTTAAAGTTTACCTAGTTTTCGGCGAGTTCTCCAGTTTTTCAGCGGACCAGTCACATTTGAGGCTATTTTCCGGCCATCTCCGGCAACCATTGGGCGTCCAAATAGGTATAATCCTGTTCTAAACTTTCCTATCTTCATTTTGATATATTATGGGTCGAATTTGGTAAAGAAACGATTGAGTTATGAAGCTTTGAAAATTGCCGAAAGAGTTTTTAACGGAATGACCATTTGTGATGTGTTTGATCAATCTTAGGGACCATTTCTATCGATTTTCAATGTCAGGGACCAAAATGATGTGTTTGATCAATGTCAAGGACCATTTGTGATAAAAACCCAAATTTTTAAGATTGAAGGTTTTAGAGATGACATATCAAGTCTTTCTCATAAATTCTACAAATTAATTTGACTTTTTGATATTTTTCACTTCATTAAAAGGGTGATTGTCTATCGTATATAAAAAGTATATCAAATTTCAATTTGTAGGGAACAAATTCCACATGTCCGTAGAATTACTTGAACATCCTTGCAATCAAGAAATGATTGTTGGATATATGTCAACAATCTGTGATAAAATTATATATGCTAATAAATAATAAATGCAAATAGAAAAATTAACAGAGTATGAACAAAACAAAAATATAAAAACAGACAACTTGAAGATCGATGCTTGCATAACACAATGTCCTTGAAACAAAATTTTCGTCCCTACTCAGTGCTTGTAGTTCTACGGACGTCTGCTTCATCAGGATTCAACGATCAAGTTAGAATTCCAGCACCGAAAAACTTAACTTATGGCAAATTTTGTGTGGTTCTCTCAGTAAGAAGGTTTAGGAATGTAGAAGAAGAAATTGATATTTCTGTGTTCTAAATCTCATGCAGATGGATGTATATATAGTGGGATTATGCCTGTTGGCAACAAGTATGAGAATGGGATGTGACCGTTGGCAACAGGTATGAGAATGGGATGTGATCGTTGGCAACATGTATGAAAATGGGATGTGACTGTTGGGAGACATGGGATGCTGTGCTCTCTGCGTTTTTTCCATCTCAACAATAATTTACCCAAGGCCCATCTTTTGATAATTAATTATCAATTAATTAGTACACCCCAAAGCCCAACCCCAAGGTTTGAGCCCAATTTGATTCTCCATGGTCCATCTCTCCAATCACTATCTATAAGAGACAAAACCTTATAAAATGAGAAAACCTTTAAGGAATGGCCAATGTGGGACAATGAAATTTCTTCTCAAAATTCCCAACAATACCCCACATTTGAGTTGAAATTTCATTCAAACTCCTCCAACAATGATAAATTAGACCTGGTCACACCATTGAAGATAGACTTATATTACGTAGTTTCACTTTTAATTACACTAAGTTTTTTTTTAATGATAAAACCCTTGCCCCCTATCTACGTAATATAATGAAGATTTAGAGACAATATATATGTGTGTACTTATTAGTGAGCCGTTAACTCGTTCCTCTCAAACCTTCATGGCATTGCTTTTGTAACATGCATATATTGTCTCCTACTTAGTAATTACCACAGGTAGAATCCGCTAGGTGTGAGTTTTATCATAAAATGCATCAGTGTTAGTTGAAGTTGAATTATATTTCAAAATATACACTAAGCAAATAAAATAAGAAGAAAATGTTGATTATGTTTAACGCGGTCGTATGGTTTGGCATGCAAAGACGTGGAAGCTTATAATCCCCTTCGATTTCTAAATACATCCAGTAGATCCAATCTTACAAAATCTGTTTTATTTTGCATTTCATGCCAAGACGGTCTTTGTATGTTATTTATCATTAAACCTCACAAGTCACAGAAATGTTTGTTTTTCACCTGGAATCTTTCTATTTTCACATTATTTTGGGGAAGGGAGAAATACATTCTGACCAAAAATACATTATTTTCACATTATTTAGTGTGAATAAATATATCGTTGTAATTCAATGAACATGATTTTTGGGGGGTGGGAAGTTTTGGAGGTTGTCCCGGAAGGCATCTTTCTCTCCCAATTGCCAAGAGGATTCATCTCGCTGCCTTTTTGTAACAATAGAGTTTAGATTTGAAACGCATGTACTGGTGGAACCTTAACTTTCTTCATAGTATCAGAGTAGATTGGCCCACGTGTGAAGTCCAATGTCCACATGTCATCTCGTTTGTGTTGTCCACGTGTTAAGGTTGAAAATTCACTATACGTGATGGCAGGGGTTGAGAATGAATTACATATTGATGAAAGGAGGGACCTTGCATGCGCTTAGAAGTAGTTGGACTACTATCTATATTGCCCAGTTGGTTTTATGATGGAACCTCAACTTTCTTCAGTATTATCCGATTTAGGAATTTCTCCTTCATATTATTTCTAAAATAAAAAAATAAAAAATTTAATATATATGGTTTCAAGATCCGACGTATGTCTTATTTCAGTTTAAATAAAATTAAAAAGAAGTTGTGAAGTAAAGAATATTTGAAAGCAAAGTTCAAAATGCGGGAAGAAAAGATGGGTGGCGGATGGCGGTAGTTCCAATATCAGCCAATCATCAGGAGTTGGATTGAGGACAGAACCGAAGCCTCCTTCCTCTTTTATCTTTATTCCCTCTTTAAATCGGAATAAAATTAAAACTGTCTGACAAATATCAAAGTTTGCTCACTCTCTCCCTGCCTTCCACGCAAAAAAAATCACTCTTCCAAAAATCACAGTCCCTCCCTTATGCACCTCAATTGTTTGTAAGTTTTTTAATTCTTAATCTCATGCTTTCTGTCTCTAAGAATAGAAGAAATATATATATGTATATAATATAATACACACACACACACACACATATATATGAAGAAGTTATTTTTAGCTGCTGAAATTACTTGCATTTTGTTGAGAGTCTGAATTCGATATCGGAGAAAGAAAAAATCGTTGAAATTCTTGCATTTGCTGTAGTATAGATTCTAGGGTTTTCTTAGAATTTTTATTCAAATTTGAAGAATAAAGTTGTATGGATTTTTGAAGAAATTGACAGAAATTGTGGTGCATGATGAATTGAGTGGTAAACAGGTGAATGTAAGTAGAGGAGAGTTTGATAACAGAAGAAGATTTAGAAATACCAACAATCTAATTGACCAAAAAAAAAGAAATACCAACAATCTGTATGAAGAAAATAGGATTCTTGAAGCTAGTCCTACTAGTGCTTCCCTCAAGAAATCCCAGATAGATATCTCCGAGGTATATATATATATATATATATAAGCGATGTTGATGAGAGAGAGATATCTCAAGAATTTCAAATTTTAATTTTTCATGCAAGTGATGTTGGTGAGAGAGAATTGAACTTGGGACCTCAGATGCAAAGAGTTGAATGTTCTTAATCAACTCTTGAAACTAGGGAAAAATCCCATTTCATAATTTTAGTTTTTATTCAACATGTAAGCAAAAAACCATCTGCATTGCTCCTGATCTCCCTTTCTCTCAATCTGTCTACAAATTTCATGTGAAGTCTTCTGCAATAGTGAGAGAAATGCATATGGCACGCAGGGAAATAGGTCCATTCAAAGAAAACAGAACGGACACAGACGCCTTAAGTGCACAAGCGCAATCCGAGATGCTTAATGCAATGAAGAGAGCTAAAGATTTGTCTTCTGTAATTGAGGAATCAAGCTCCAAGGCGAAATCACATACACGGGAGATTGAAGTACTAAAGAAGTCGCGAAGGCACATAGGTAGGCATGAAGATAAGTTATTGGCTATTGGGGATGTGGACAATAAAAAATATACAGAAGTGATGAGAGAACTGGAACTTGTTAGACAGGAACTAAGCATGCTTAAGCTTGATATGGCGTCGGTTTTAGAAGAGAAATCACGGGCAGAGAAGCAAACTGAGGCCTCAAATGCAAAGATGTTGTTTTATACAAGTTCAGTGGAAGCAATCAGGAACGAGATTGAGGAAGCAAATGAAGAGCAAGTGCTAGCTGAGTTGGCCCGGATTGAAGCTGCAAGAGAATTTGGAGATATAGAAGCTGAGAGAGAAAGGGAAGCCAATCAATTCTCATCGGCAGTGGACGAAACCAGAAAGAAAGTGAAAGATATAATTGAAGAGGTTGATTACTCGAAAGAGCTCGAAACCAAGTTAGCTGTCACAATGTCTGATGTGGATGTGTTACAGAATGAACTAAAGGTAGTTAAAGAAACGGACAAAAGGATTCGAGGGATTGACAGCTTGAGTCGTTCAGAACCCAGTTTTAGGAAAGAGGAGGACTTGGAAGGCTCAGAGCTGTTACAGTCAGTTACCGAAGAACTTAAGGCGGGAAAGACAGAATTGGCTGCAGTAAAAGAAGAAGGTTTTCAGTACGTGGCCTCCATGGATGTTATAAGAAATGAGCATAAGCATTTAACTGACAAGACAGCTCGGTTAAGGAAGACAAAAGAGAAATCAGATCCGAGGGTTCAAAATCTTAACTCAAAGCTTCTCCGAGCAAAAGCCAAGTTGGAAGATGTATCTGTATCCGAAGAGAAAGAAAAATCGACTGCATCCAATCTATCTCTCACACTAAAAATCGACTGCATCCAATCTATCTCTCACTCTTGACAAGCTCAAGTTAGAAGCAAAAGCTGCAAATAAAGAAAAGGAGCTTGTCTGCAAAGAGACTGCAAGCATCAAGTCCGAAATTCTGAAAATGGAATCGGAGATAGAATCAACCGAGGAAAAGTTGCAGGCTGCAATGCAAGAGCTCGAAACAGTCAAATCATCCGAAGCTGTAGCACTTGAAAATCTCAAAACTCTGATTGAAAACACCGTACGGGCTAGAACTTTTGAGTCACAGAGTAGTTCTTCAATTACCATATCCAAGTTTGAACACGAGTACCTGACTGGACGTGCGGTTGCAGTTGAAGAAATTGGGGATAAAAAGGTAGCAGCAGCTCAGGCATGGGTTGAAGCTCTAAAAGCCAGTAAGAAGGAAATACTGATAGGGATAGACTTAACTATGAGAGATCTCAATGAGATGAGAGTGTACAAAGAGCAAGGAGAAGTACAAAATTGGGGACAAAAACGGGAGAGAATTGTAGTATCTGGAAACCGGCAACAAGCCACGCCTAGAAAGGCTATAAAAAGTCATGGATACCGGACTCCATACAGGTGGGCGAGGTATAAAAAATCTGCTTCTCCCAGAGCTCGGAATAATTTCCCCATTCAAAAGAAAAAGAAGGTGATGCCTAATCTGACCAAGTTATTCAATGGTAAGAAAACTGCCAAAGCTGTTTGAAGATTACTGCATCTTAATATGTCAAAGTGAATCCAGTCCATCAAATAAATTAATCGCACTGTCGTATTTTGACTTGGGGAGCTTGTAGCTTTGCTTTTTCTCCAATAAGTGCAGCTCCTAATTAAAGCTTTTGAATTACCCTAAAAACATGGAACTCTGGATCAAGTGCGTAATAGCTTTGGGCTGAGTGTGGATCATTCATGCTGTAACTGTAATTTGGAATGTTTTTGTATCAATAAGTAGAAGAGCCGACTGTGTTTTGTTTTGTATGTCAATTTGAAAAATGCTTTGTATACAGGTTCGGTCCTGGTAAGAGCTAGAACTTTTGGAGTCCAATCGTTGTCTAACATGGTATCACAGCGTTCGGTAATTTGCAGGGTGTTTCAAAACGTCCAAGCCCCATTCTCTACTTCTTGTTAGCTTGTGCAGGATGTGATTGCACCTTTGTTTGCACCTTCGTGCATTCACTTGAATAAAAGCAAACAGGCTTAATTATCTCTTCATGCAATCACTACCATCCTATATTGCCTGTATTGCCGTTCAGCCATTTTGAGCTCAGGCCATCGCTGCTTGTCTTGTATGGCGGTTTCTGAGGGGGAACCAAATATGTCCAAGGGCTGCAAAGCGATCTCCAATCCGTACATGTTGAATGCAACAACCAGCCAAGAGCTTTCCGTATGAATTGAATACCAAAGAATACTGAATACATTAATTAAGACCATAGCTTCCAGCGGCTCCTCCTTGTTCCAGAAGGGTCAGTGTAATTTCTACCTTTTGGTGTTGGCGTGCCAACGTTCTGGTAGAAATTGCACTGGCAACAACTTCAGAAACCTAATCTCCAATGTTAACAATCTCAGCAGAAATCATGGTGAAAACACTGCCTGCAACTCCATGCCGTCAACAACAAAAGAGAAGAGAAGAAGCGCGCGTCTCTGCTGTTTTGGAGAACGATCTAACCAATCTCCTGTATGCCAAGAACAATCGAAGAACTTGAATTTTCAACTCGTGATGGTGTTTCAAAGATTACTTGGGGTGTAAGTAATGAAGTAGTGTGTTAAATACCATCTAATTGTCCTACTATTGTCGAAAAGCATGCACCATTTCTCAAATATTTAACTTGAAACACAAAATTTGGAGTTGAATTTGTTCAAACAAAAATTTTATTTTTCCACACCTTGTGACGAACGCGATTTCGATAGCGTGTTGGTTTATGGCTGGATAGGGAGTCGACCGATCTTTTTTTATGAGGCTCATGTGTTGTTCGCCGGATCAACAACGATTTTAATGGCTTGCTTCGATGCACCCAGAGATAGATATGGGTATAAAGAAACAAATGAACAGGTCAAATAAAATAACCAAGGGAAGTGATTTCTGCATGTTCTTTTTCATTTTCTGCACACCTTGTATTAATTGTGATCGATGATTCTCTTTTACTTTGTTCAATATAATAACTTAGTGTATAGGAGGAGGTAAAAAGTAGCGCACAAATAACATATCTTCTTGAAAATACATTCAACATAGTGAATGCCACTTGATACTACGATCTAGTGGTATTCCTCTTTACTTATAAGTGAGAGGTATTAAGTTCGATTCTCGCCAAAGGCAAATTTGAACCACATTATTACTAGCCCGTGTGAGACTAAACTCACCCTCTATCCCTTAATGTAAATAAATATCAATTGTTCAAAAAAAAAAAGTGAATAATCATATTCAAGCAATCATCTCTACCAAACGAGGCTCAAGAATACCAAAAAGTAAATTTTAAGGTGAGAATCGGACCGTGCCAGTTAATTATATTGGTTGGTCAGTAAAACTGAAAAGAAAATATATTGAAAGGAAAAATAACCAATGGAGTAGATAAATTAAAAGAAATAATTGTTTAGGGGGAAACGAAAAAGAAGCATGATTAGCCTTGCATTTTCATCAAATCAAACTGCATTTGCATGAGTCAATTTGTTGGGCCATGGAGGATCATACAATCAAATTGACCACACCAAATCTCCATTTGCTTGCACTTTCAGCGGCAATACAATACACAAACAACGCCTCCAATTACGCTTAAACCAAAGGATGGACCACACCTACAACCACTAGTAAACTGCCCGGTTGTTTTCCTTTTAGCCTATGTCTGGGTGACGGATTTTATAAGTCCCGGAAGATTGAGGTCAACCTAGTAAGAAATGATCATAAAATGTTAGATAAGAGGGATCAGATTTGCACCATGCGAGCATTACAAACGCATGATTGTATAGTGCAAATATGATCCCTTCTGCTTAACATTTTGTGTTTCCTTTCTTACTAACCTAGCCTCAATTTCTTGGAACTTGAAAACGTATCACCCAAATGTAGCTTAGTGTAAATCAGATTTCTCACATATCAACAAGTTGAAGCAAATAATCAAGGCTTGCATAATTGCCTTGACATATGACCGTTAATCACTCCTGTTGATAATAATGCACAGAGGCTTAAGTTTGAAGAAGAGCACTATTTTTTTAATTTTTCCTGGTGCGTGGTGTTTTTTTTTTCTTTGATCTAATTGAAATTTCCGACAAAATTTTCTCTTTTCACCGCACCACAATCATTGACAATGAATTCGTATCTTCCTAGAAAAAAGAGACAAAAAGACAATGTGCTTGTATCTAATTAGTTGCAACAAGGACCCACAAAAGCACCATGAAGGAGAACTTTTTGCCTTTTTCTTTTTTGGCATTCCATCACAAGTCCTCCTAAAACCCATTTTCTTTGTTCTGCATAATTTATTTTGGACAAGAAGTTTGCTTTTTCCAGGATGGTTTTGCAAGTTCTTTGCTTGGCTTTCCTTGTATGCAACTCTCTCTCACTTGTCAGTTGTATAAATGAAGATGGATTGGCTCTACTTTCGTTCAAGGAATCCTTAACGAAAAACGCCGAAAGCTCTCCGAGTACCTGGAACTCATCAGACCAAACCCCATGTTCATGGGTTGGAGTTACATGCAGAGAAGAAAAAGTTGTATCTCTCAGCATTCCAAACAAACAGCTTTCTGGGATTTTCCCTCGTGCTCTTGGGAACCTCTCCGCCCTGCGCCATCTGAATCTCCGGGAAAACAAACTCTCTGGAAGCTTGCCATCTGAGCTTTTCAATGCAAAAGAGCTCCAGAGCTTGGTGCTGTCCGGAAATTCATTATCTGGTTCTGTTCCAGCTGAGATAGGGAAGCTCAGTGACCTGCAAACATTAGATCTTTCGCAAAATTCATTCAATGGTTCGATACCTTCATCTATAGTTCAGTGCAAGAGACTAAAGATCCTTGTTCTTGCTCAAAACCGTTTCTCTGGCTCCCTTCCACAAGGTATGGGAATCAGTTTTGTTCATCTTCAAAAGCTCAATATTTCCTTCAATATTCTCAGCGGTTCGATTCCTGTGGAAATGAGCAACTTGTCAAGTTTGAGATCAACCCTTGATATGTCTCATAACTTGTTCAACGGTTCTATTCCGCCATCCCTAGGAAGCTTGCCTGAGACAGTATACATTGATCTCAGTTACAACAATCTCAGTGGACCGATTCCACTGAATGGTGCTCTGATCAATATAGGACCAACAGCTTTCGTAGGCAATCGTTTACTCTGCGGACTGCCGTTGAAGATTTCATGCTCTTCAAGCAGTCAAAGCTTAAATTCTCAAAATTCAGGCGGCAGCTCTGGTACGAATGGGAAACACAACAACTCAAGCAGAGGTATTTTTGTGATTACTGTTGCTGCAGGCGTCATCGCTGGAATTTTTATTGCTGGGTTTTTGTTCTCCAACTGGTACAAGAAGGTTTGTACCTGCAAAATACGTGAACATTTTGCTGGCTGCAAATTTGAACAAAAATTGAAGGTCGGAAATGACCTATTCTGCTTCAAAAGACATGGCATGGATACCGTACCAGAGAATTTGGAGCACTACCATTTTGTGCAAGTGGATCTGCAGGTGAATTTAGATCTTGACAAACTGCTGAAATCATCTGCTTTTCTTCTGGGTAATAGTGGGATCGGGATTGTGTACAGAGTTGTTCTTGAAGACAGAAGAACTTTAGCAGTGAGACGATTGGGAGATGGAGGTTCCCAAAGGTTCAAGGTATTCCAAAATCAAATTGAAGCAATAGGAAAGATGAGGCATCCAAATATTGTGAATCTTTTAGCATATTGCTGGTCTGTTGATGAGAAACTGCTTATCTATGATTATATCCCAAATGGTGACCTTGCTACTGCAATTCATGGTAATTAGTATTATAGTTTAACTTATAAAGTTTTCGCCGATTTACCTCGGACCTTGTACCTCAATGCCAATTTTCCTCCTAAATTTGACCAATTCCCCTTTTCAACTACTACAAACGGCCAATTTCATCTGATATTCATCAGATGAAATGTTTGTAGAAGTTCGAAGGGAGAACTTGGCAGTGGAATACAAGTTCAAGGTAGATATCAGCGAAATACTCTTCAACTTATCATATGTTTTTTCTTCATCTTATTCTTAAGTTTTTGTTTTTTTTGACACACTAAAGAATCTGATATGACTTTACTAGGAAAACCTGGAATGGTATCCTTCACACCTCTTTCTTGGCCTGCACGTCTGAAAATCATGAATGGCTTGGCAAAAGGATTGGCTTATATTCATGAATTTAGTCCCAGAAGATATGTGCATGGAAACTTGAGGCCTAGAAACGTACTGCTTGGACAAAACATGGAACCCCATATCTCCGACTTCGGACTAGGCCGCCTTGCTAACTTAACTGAAGAGTCCTTGTCATCATCGTCATTTCAACTGGAACAAATAATGGCTGAAACACCACCTCAGAATTCTCCATATGTGCAAAGGACATCGAGCTCACTAGCAGCACCCGGACCTTGCTATAAAGCTCCTGAAGCATCAAAAGTAACCAAGCCATCACAGAAATGGGATGTTTACTCATTTGGGGTAGTTATACTGGAGATGATTTCTGCCAAGATGCCATTTATGAGAATTGGTTCTTTGGAAATGGATTTGATACAACAGTTTCAGCTCCACATTGAGGAAAGGAAGCCACTCTGCGATCTGTTAGACCCGTTCCTAGCTCCTGATGTAGACATGAAAGAGGAGATTGTGGCAGTGCAGAAAATCGCTCTTGCTTGTGTTCATAAAAGCCCTGAAAAGAGACCTTCTATGAGGTTTGTCTGTGATAATTTGGCCAGGTTGGCCTAGTATTGTGGACTAGTTCAAGGTTAGAAACATAATATTTGTGGTTCTATGGGTTATTGTACATCATAATATCATATATTGCATTTATTCCCCATCTTCAGAAGCAAGTCACCAACGACTAACTTATATTGCATCGATTGTCAAAGACTAACATAAGAACTTAGCAGACATGCCTAACTTATATGTGAATGCACATTCAAAGTAACTGGTAGGGCACAAAGAGAAGAACAAACCACGGTGAACGCCTTAAGCAAAAACTGCATTACTGTTTCGTTTTCCTCAAACATACGTCCACCTGAATGGATGATTTTTTTTTTTTTCCCACTTTGCTTTGGTTTCTTATATAGATTCTGGGTGTGAATGCATCTTAAATCGTAATGGCTATCAACATATGAGATTAAAGTGGCAAGACAGAGAACAAACCAGAAAACGGTTCAAACGACAAGCATCAATTTGCAGCACCTCAAAACATATCTAAGGAGGTATACTAACGACAATTGTATAATCATTAGAACACTAGATCTAGGGCCAGATTCAGCAAACACTGAATTACGAAAATAAGAAATTCTTGTAACAATTTGAGAGTGCTATCAGTGGTAGTAACAGAGGAAGAAGAATGTGATTCCGATGTGAAAGGGGAGTGACTTGGTTCCTGATTGCTGATCATCACACTCTTGGACTCCTTTCTTACACCAAAGGGGCTCAGGAAACCACACAAATGATGATCGCTGTCAGAGGCCAACTATCGGGGATTACCAAAAGGAGACCTTCAATTGACGGTCCTCATTTATGACAAGTTTGAAGCCCTTAAAAGAAATGATGTTAAAATGAACTGTATCAGGAAATTATAGATCAAAATCCCTACCCGAAGTTTACATCTCAGAAGTATTTTCCATTAGAGACTATACTTCAAAACAACAGTTGATTTATTCACAATATAGAACTGACGATACAGACACAAACGCAATAGATCAGTATTAAAAAGAGACCGACACATCCGTATAAATATGTAGACACCTTCAACCAATGACAAAAAAATTACATTTCATATATGTGAGTACAAAGTTAGTATATATTCAAATATGCTATCAACATACAACATAAACACACAAAGAAAAACACGAACGAAGAAGAAAAAGAAATTCTCCGTTTCTATAACATACAGATAACACGTTCACATGCCAAAATGAGAGCCAAAAAAGAAAGGTGAAGTTACCATCAGTCATCTATCAACATCATTTCTATTACAGTCTTTTCGAGAGTATAACTATTGTGGATCCAAGTTTCCGTTCTGGCGCTCATGGTTGTCTATATGCGACTGAGTCGACGTTTCTGATAAATGTAGTGTTGTATCTTTGGTCATGCTTTGGTACATTGAACCGAGTGGAGGCTGAGATTTGTATATCTGGCCACGCACAAGATTGTTCTCAGGCGGATTACCGGACTTGGGAGATTCCTGGAAGCAATAGCTGTAGGTTCGCGCTGCATTTCAGAACAAGCCAATGATTGTTGCCGACTTTCGTTATATGGTACATGGATAAGTGGTGCCCCTACACAATGTGTAATTTCTGAGTGGACTGGTCTGTGAACACCTGAGATGAATTAAAACTTTGAAAAACAAGAAAAACAGAACTTCAACGGCCAAATTCCTCACCCGCTCAATCTAACAGGGCTGTGGAAATTTCCAATCTCCCTCCAAATTGTTGCAAATCCTACTCCCCCTCCCCCAATCCTTCTCCCTATCTATAAAATCCCCCACCTCTCCTTCTCTCAAATCATCACAATCATTTGCCGGAGAAAAAAAAACAGAGAAAACATGAAATAGCTGCAAGTTAACACTGATATGAAAGCGTTCATAAAAGCTGTGGACATGTTCAAGCCAATCAAGCCACAGTTTCTTCAAGCACTCGAAGGCGTCTCCCAGTGGCTTACTGTGGGTCGAAACCCTCTCAGATATGGAGGCTGCTCAAAATCTCAAGCAACGGTTTGATTGGACAGGCACCGCCGACGCCCATCATCTCAACAATGAGTTCGCGAAGGCAACGGAAGTTCATAGATACCGAGGATAACAAAGAGGTGAAGGTCAAAGAACAGTAGGATCTTTGGCAACCAATAAACAATTATTTTTATTTTTTTAACAAATAATTACTTTAGTCTAAAGTAAGGGAGAAACATTGTTTTGGGTGGATTTCACTTTATTTATAATTCTGTCATTGGTTTAGGAAATGGGCTTTGGGCTCCGTGTGGGCTTTTCGTTTTGTCTCGGTCGGCCCTACTTTTGTTGCCACCGGATCACCGCTTGCCAAATTTCAATTTGGAAAGAAGGGGCTGCGATTGCGTTTGATCGATGGGAGGGGGTGAGCTGGCTGCAGCGAGAGAAAGGAGTGGCTGCGCTTGCTTTGGATCGATGGGGAGAGGGTGAGCTGGCTACAGCGACAGGAGCTAAGGGCTACATGTAGGGATGCCAGCTAGAGGAGGAAAGACGGAAGAGTGGTGGTGGGTGGGGAGGGCCTGACGACATGTCAGACAGAGGAAGAGAGAGGGAAGGGTGGGATGATCGAAGCCGGGGGGGGAGGGGATGGTGGGGGCGGGGGCGGGGGAGAGGATGAGGCAGGGAAGGGGGTAGGGTTGGTATGGAATTTTTGTTCCAGCTGAAAGTCCTCCCTGCAACAATCTCTCTGCTTTTCTCCTCATGTTGCGGTTTGGTTTCATTCAAAAGATAAGTGTCTGTTTTGAACTATTTTTGCCCCTATTCAATTGCTCATCTTTTGATCCGGAACTAGAATGGATGTTTTTTCAGTGGTTGATTTACTATTTAGTTCTGGTTCAATTGTCCACCTTTTCATTGGAAGTACAAGAAATGGCATTGAATTATTGAATTAGGAGGTTTGGAAGATACTTGTGCTGTTTTCTCTTTCTTACCTCTGTTTTTGTTTTTTTTTTTGGCTGCTCCCCTGCTCTTATTTTCTGTCTTTCTTTCTTCTGTGCTGCTCTTTCATTTTTTCAGTCTCTCTGCAGAGATTACACTGTACGTGCCTTTGTCCCTTTTTGGGACAGAGACATGAGAGATGCATGATTCTAACATTGGGTAGTCTTAGTATAAAAAGTCCAACAAAAATTAGACAAAAATCACAATGAAAAAAATTAGGCAAAAAAAATTGGAAAGAAGATGAAGAAGAACTGAGCAAATTAAGCATAAAATTTAAGTCGGTGAGCTTAGAAACATAGGTTTTGGTGAAAAATGCACAATTTGATTAGACCCAGATGAAAATTTGAAGTTCTTTTGGAAATTGAATTTGGGTTTTATGAATTGATGGGTTTTAATTAAACGGCACTCGTAAAGCTGAGAAAATGACAGAATTGGTAAGAAGATGGAGAAGAAGTGTGCAAATGGAACAGAAAAAAGTAAGCCTTTTGGCTCAGAAAAACAGAGACTTTGGTGGAAAATGTTAAATTTGATTAGACCCACATGGAAATTTAGAAGCACTAATCGAAAATTTGATTTGGGTTTTATTTTTTGTTTTTGAAAGAAACGATAGAATTTTATTAATAACCAATCACTTACAAGGATGCCGAAGTCATCCACTTACAAGGGTGCCAAAGCCATCCACTTACAAGGATGCCAAAGCCATCCACTTACAAGGATGCCAGATGGGTACATAAGCTCCAGTGATCAATTTCTTGATTTGGAGGTAATGAACACAAATTACACATAATTTTAAAACCCTTATACAACAATCACTCAAAACACACCACTACAACGAGGAGTCCCAAGATTGATACGACCCATAAGTGGCATACCAAGCACCGAAACCCTCACCAAAACCTACTCTAGACAGCGAGGCTACAAAACTACACCAGCGACACAAACCAATTGCTGAAGCAACACAGAACAGTCATAAAAACTAGACTAAAAAACAAAAGAACAAGGTGACGTGTGACGGGTCCACAAGGAGATGCAGCTACAAGTTGGTAGTAGGCGTGGGTGGCAAAGGCAGAGGCACCTGCAGGAATGTCGGGAGGAGTGGGAGGCCAACTGTAGCCAGGACGAGCTCAGATAGGTGGGGAGGAAGATCCAGCCAATGCCACCATAGTCGTCGGAACGCTCCACACCCCAAAACCAACATAAAAGTACCAAGAGTTGCCAGCGATTCCTCTAGCCGGAGTTGGTCACAGTGATGGCAAGAAAACCGGTTGCATCACCATCCCCACCACCATGACGAACCCAAAGAGGATAAAACGATAGTTCCAAGGGCAAAGCCCTCGGATGTCTAATCAACCGAGAGAAACCAGCTGGCAAATATGCACACCAACAAATCGGGAGACTAAGAAGTCGCCGTTGGAAAGCTCCAAGTGCAAACCCCACCCAGGAGCAACATGAAACCGAAAAACGAAATCTCCGAAGGCAAGACCGCCACCAACCAGGTAAGAAGAGCATAATAAGAGCAGAAAAAGAAAAAGAACTGCAAGTCCAATACCTACAAACCAGCCCAGAAAACCCACCCAAAACCACATATCTAAGCCCCAAACAGGAGCCCAGTGCGACAATAAAGGGTGCGGATAGAAAGGAAAAAAGTGTGGAAAGCAGCAAGGGCAGGGAGTAGGAAGCGAAGGGTGGAGAGGTTAGGAGGAGGGGGATGCTAGAGAGAGGTGGGAGGGGCTACCGCCGGCCCAAGCCTAAGCAAGGGACCGGCGGCTGAAGGTTTGCAAGGTTAGGGTTTGTTTCCTAGCAGAGAGAAACCTAGCAGTTTTCCCCTTCAATGCTTGAAGACGAAGAAAGATCTTGATTTGGGTTTTATTTAAAACAAAGAGAAATTACCAGAATTTGAAAGAAGACGAATAGCAAAATAATCAAATTAAATTGAAAACTAGTATCTTTAAGCTCAGGAACTAAATTCGATAAGACCTATATGGAAATTCAAAACCTTTTTTATGAAATTCGATCTGGGTTGTGGTCAAATTGCTTGGAATTCGCTGGGACCTCCGTGCACATGCCTAGATGGTGATCAAGCATCTAAATAAAAATCAAGCGTATTGCGAATGATAAAAGATACTCAATATGAAAGAAATACTTGATAATAGTAATGACACAGAAATTAAATATTCATGATGAGGTGTGAAGGAAGAAAAAAAAAAACTAGAAAAACAATTCCTTCAATAATCATAAGGAGAAGGATTCTCCTTATAAACCCCACGGCAATAAGCAAGTCTTTTCCAAGCCATTAAAAATTCCTAACCTAATGGACTTTTGAGTCCTTATCAAAGAAAAAGAAAAAAGAAAAAAAAGGGAAATCATAAGTGCTAGTAATTAAGTTTTTTTTTTTTTTTGAACAAATGATATTATCTACACTAAGAGGTGGGGGAATAAGCTAAACGTCACAATGGGCTAACAATAATGTGGTTTAATTTTGCCTTTGGCGAGAATTGAACCTAAGACATCTCGCTTACAAGCCAAGAGAAATACTAATAGATTGTATTACTAAGTGAAAAGTAATTAAGTTTCTCTTAAAATCCAATGTATACTATTCCCACGTCACTATGATCTCTAAAACCAAAATGGTGCAGTTAATTAGCCTATTGTTCTATTGGAATTACTCTGGACCTGCATAACTCTAGTATTGAATAAATTAAACAATAGAATTTAGTGCATTTAATCCGTTCGAATATACAAAATCCAAAGAAACTCCATGATTAAAATATATAAAAATATGGTCACATCACGCTGCAGTTTTCTCCTCCGTAGCCCAGACTTAGGTGGTCCTCAGAGGCCCTCACACCCACTTAGTCAAGTTTCGGGTGGTCACGAGATCACCCAGGTCCCTTAATAGATCCATCCTCCTTGGTGTCATAAAAAAATACAACTACTATTAATTAACCTATTGATTCTTGAAACCAAAAGTATCAATTGTGGCAATTTAATAAAAATAATATATTATTATGTATACGATTTGAGTTTAGAGGACCAAGCTGAGACATTCAGTTGATCAGTAAAATAAAATAAAGGATGATTTTGTATAAAATCAATACAAAGTTACTATATTGGCAATAGATCAACAATATTTATGTTAATTATAAATAGGTTAATCATGTATTGTGACACTTAAATGCATTTAAAATCAACAAAATTACAGAATATGCCATTGTAGCAGGCACCCACTTCAACTGACACCCCCTTCTCATATTTTTTATATTTTGGAATAGGTCTATACGGATCAGATACTGCAACGCAATGTCTGTTTCCTAATTCTGTTTTTTACATTTGGATTCAAACGCTGTGTTGCAGTGTCCATTTCATAGTTTTATTTTTTCATCATTCACATGCCTTATATGTGCTCGGTTTTATATTTGGATTTAGACATTGTAATGCAGTGTCTGTTTCTTGGTATTGTTTTTTATTTTTTGATTCAGACACTGCATTGAAGTGTCCGTTTCGTGGTTTTATTTTTTTTCATTGCTCACATGCCTTCTATGCTTAACACTACACGTGACTGTTGAATTCTACATTTGGATTCAGACACTGAAATGTAGTGTACATTTCCTGTTCTGTTTTTTACATTTGCATTCAGACACTGCAACGCAGTGTCCATTTCCTGTATTTTTTTTTCACATTTGAATTCAAACGTTGGGTGCAGTGTCCGTTTCCTATTCAGTTTTTTACGTTTGGATTCTGACATTGCAATGCAGTGTAAGTTTCTTGTTCTTTTTCTTTTCTTTTTTTTTTTTTTTTTTTTTACATTTGGATTTAGACACAACGTTGCAGTGTCTGTTTCCTGGTTCTACTTTTTACATTTTAATTCGGACGCTCCATCGCAATGTTCGTTTCTTAGTTCGTTACTAGTTGATATACATGTGCAACCACTCATTCCCAAACCTTGCCACCATCATCCACTTCATGATTTCGTGGAGGTCGTTGATAGTTTGGAAGAAATCATCTCAATCGCGATGTTGTAGTAAATTTAGACTCTGCATTGCAGTTTGCATTGTGAAACAGAAATTGCAATGTAGAGTTCCCACACTTTGCCACTTGAACTCCTCAAACCTACTCAAAGGCTCTGCTTCCATCATTGAACTACCAATTTTGTCGTCCCTCTAGCTCGGAAAGGCTTAAAAAAATTGTCTTAGTCATATATTACACAATTCGCGTGGCCTTTCCCACTTATCCCACAATTTTTTTCCTTTTTTCCAGTAGTAAACTAGAACTATTGCTCGGTGACAAGGAGAATCCATCGAACATGGTCACACATGAACAAGACAAAAACAAAATCAGAAAATTCCCATTGAAAGTATATAATGACACAAAAATCCATTTGAGATTCCCTAAAGCTTGATTTTCTCATTGTCTTTCTCCTCCACAATAGCTTCAAAGGTCTCCCGAACCACAACCAGCTCGACGACCTCATCATCCTCCTCCTCTTGTGCGGTGGCTCCACAAACACCATTCAATTTCTTGGACTTGAAATTGAAGAGACAAACCCATGTCTTCCAACCAATTTGTGTGGCCACCACCAAAACATGATATAGCAGCGACGGTGGAGGCAAACGGATCTCACAGCGAATTAAAAGGATTCAAGATGAAATCGAATAGATTCGAAACAAAAGTGATTGGCGTTCGCAGTAGGGACCGTCATTGATTTCTTGTAATTTCATAAACTTGTTTGGGGTTATGAAGAGCAAGAGTCAGAGAAGTGAAGGAGAAAGAGTACAAAATATTCTTTTAATCTTAGTATGGGTTAAATAGTACTTTTCATGCACAAACTAAGGAAACACATAAAACACGAGCCTCATGCCATTGATCTTAAAGTAATTAATAAAAATAATTCATTGATCTAGCCCAAAAACGAAATTTACTCGTTACATATCCTTAAATACAAAAGAATCTACTGACTTTAACAGATAAAACCTTAAAATAAAACCATATCGGGAAGGGGACGGTAAAAATTCATATGTGCAAGTTAAACGTAATAGAAGATGAGATTTAGAACAGCGCTAGGCTATGAGTGCTACTTATGTGGATATGATCTTAATAAAACAATGTTCCATCGGTATATCTTGTACCATGCATACAAATATATATATATATATATATATATATAGGAGAAAATAGAACTTAATTTTCCCTCAACTCACTTGACTGAACCATACTTTCCACATAAATAAGAGCTTGGAAACCTCTAACTTTATTGAGAATAGAAGGAATATGAAGATAGTTGAGATTTCCTGTACTAGAATTATAAGAGGTGGCTCTTCCACCGAAGGCAACCATAAGAAGCTCGTCTCTTTTCCAAAATGTAAATGGATTCTCAATGCCTTTTAAGGGTCCAAGGGTTAGGAGTTTAGTCTATGAACTCTTAACTCCGTCATAGTCATCCATTACCCATATTTCACATAATGTAGAATCTTCATCGCTTGGATCGCAGCAAGAGCAAAAAGAAGCAATGGATTCATTACACAGAAAAAGACTAGAAAACTCAAAATCAGATTCTCTCCTAGAAGGCAATTGTATCCTATGAAATATCTCAACACCTAAATCAAATGAAAGTATGTATTTCTCGCCATCGGTTGCAAACCAATAACAAAATCCCTTCAATTACACTGAACAAGAACAATGATAGGTTTCACTAGATATATCAATCTTGATCTCTCTCCAAGAATTAGCAGCCGTGGTGTATACCTCAGCCGTGTGAGGAAGAGCAATACGATGATAATAGTATTGCTCATCATTTGAATGCTCACAATTTTCTATAATTTGCACAACCTTGTATTCTTTAGCTTTGCAATCATAGCCAAATCCCAATCCTACGAAGATCGTCTCTAATTGGAATTTTCTCTTGGGAGGGGAAGGTTGAAGAAGGCATGAATGGGGAAGTTGACTGAATTCCCGCGTTGCAGGATTGCATAAAAGAACAGTTACTAAACGAAGAGTTTTCCATGCTATTACACAGACAATCCCATTGCAATAACCGCCAATCTGTACAAAATCATGATCTTCCAATGGAAACGGTATATTTAGGTCCTCAACATCATAATGAAGGTTGTGCTCATCACTATCAATGCATAGATTAATCATGGACCAAAAAACTTCTGGTTTCCAACTGTTGTCCGGGAAAATAAGAGGCTTAGAACGTGCAAGAAGGATGCAAGTGGAGGATGGTAGTTGTGGAGCCAAAAATAATCACAATGTCACACATGGATCTTTGGATAAAAAGGACAAGAATACCCTTGAGGCACATCGGGATTCCTATTCGCGTGCAGCGGGCAATCATCCCTCAACCAAGTCAAAAGTGCCCAAAATAGGTAACAATTCAAAACCTAATTCATCAATCCTCATCAAATTCTTTCCACAAGGTAACTCCCAAATCTTTTCCTTTTTATTATACTAATTAGCTAATCAATTAGGCAATTATTCTACTAATTGGCTAATTAATTAGTTAATTATTCAATGCCCAATTAAACACAAATCGAGAACCTAGCCCACAAAGAGAGCCAAGTGGCCGGTCCTCTCTCACCCAAGGAGGCCGGCCACGCCCCTATAAAAGGCCTCACATTCTCTCCAAAAGACACTTCCAATTCTCTTGCTAAACTCTCTAAATTCTCCAAATATTTTTCCCTCAAAATTCTAACTTTGGCATCAGAGGTTCTTCAGCCAAAGTCCTCCCGTTCATCGTGGGCGCGTGAGGCTCTTGGCCTTGACCTAAGGTCGGTCTTGTTTTGTAGGTGCAATTTTGTCCAAGATCAAGAAAGAAGAAATTTGCATCCACAATAGTTCGTTGTCCATGGAATTGTTGATGTGTTTGGCCACAAAACTTGGACTATTGATAAGAGTACACCAAGACTTGCGTATGCATTTGAATCGCATCAGACACTTGGGCGGTAACCTGGACATGGTTTCGACCATCCTATCTTCAGGAGTTTCACTTACATGTACTAGGGACATTTTGGCAATTTTGTTCCATAGAATTCTTCACATGTATATATACTTCGAAAATAACATCATCAGTTTGAGAGCCAGACTAAATCAAACTACAAGTCCCTAAGGCCTGGTAGATCAAGGTTCAATTTCAATAGTACTAAATGAACTTGGAGTTCCACAACCACAACATATATAGCTATAAAAAAAAACAAGGGTGATCAAGCTAGTTTCGAGGTTTATGGAGGATCATATGTTTAAATTTTACTATTTTTTAATTTTTTTTATTTAATACAAAACTAACCATTCAAATTTTACTTTTTAATTCTACATTAAATTGATGATATAAAAAAAAAAAAAAATTGAGGAATGGGAGCCTAATCTTTCCTTTAGATATTGATAGTAGACACATTTTCAATGTTTTCTTTCTCATAAATCATTTTGAGATTAAATAATCAAAATCATTCTTTAATCATAAAATTAAAAAAATTCCTATTTGTCAATTTTGTAAAACGTTATGAAACGGACCCTTACTTTTCGCAGAAGAATACTCATAGGCTTTTCGTAAGCGTTTGTTATATAATTTGCAATCATACTTATGTACATGACAAGAAAAACTTGTGTGAGATTGGGTTTGTCAATAGATTTTCTTGAATATTGTGTTCTTCATTTTCAAAATTCATTCTTTATAAATCAATTAATTGCCAAATACATTTTACACTAGTTATTATATCTGATAACTGAAAAACTATTTTTCCAAATATAACTAAACTAGCCCCAAGTTTCCACCACCTCTTTATTAATAAATTATCTTCGAAAGTATAATCTTTCAAATGAGATTTGAATTTTCTTTTATGCCTTAGGTATAATTGAGAACATTTACTCATGCGATGATTGCATAAGTGGCGTCTTTTTTATACCTACCTCATTTATGAGGTCGTTGTCTTTGTACTGTGTCTGTCTGGACTTTATTTATAAAATTCCTCCTTTGACCAAAAAAAAAAAAAAGAGATTTGAATTTATGATTAAGTCGTTACAACGTCTTAATGCCACCTTCTAGCATATCTATCTATGGTAAGGAAATTCCTTTAATAAATCTAAAACAAAAGCACGACAATTGACAAGAGATAGGGCAACATAAGATGGACCATATATATATATACCAACTTGGATGTAGAGGGAGATTTTGAAGTCCTTATTGATGTTGTTAACGGTGCCATTTTCATTTGCCATTGAAATTCATCATATTTATCAGAAACAAACTTCGTGACTATGCTATGGCTGATGCCTTTTTGAAGGATCGTTTGGTCGCAGACTCTTCCTAATGACTAATGAGGCAAGATCAACTTGATTGTGGGACTATTTCAATTTTAGTTGCCTAAGAGAATTGTACGTGTATTTTTTATTATAGAAAAACATAAGGTGGATCTAGAGCAAATTTTGGGTTTGGGTCTCAAAAGTTGTGATTAGAGATGTATGATCCTAACATTGGGTAGTCCTGGTATACAAGGTCAAACAAAATATCACACAAAAATAATTGAAAAAATTAGACAAAAAAATTGGAAAGAAGAAGAAGAAGAAGTGAGCAAATTAAGCAGAAATTTATAGTCCGTGAGCTTGGAAACATAGGTTTTGGTGAAAAATGCACAATTTGATTAGACCCTGATGAAAAATTTGAAGTTCTTTTGGAAATTGAATTTGGCTTTTGTGAATTGATTGAGTTTTAATTCAACGGCACTCGTAAAGCGGAGAAAATGCCAGAATTGGTCAGAAGATGAACAAGAACTGAGCAAATGGAACAGAAAATGTAAGCCTTTTCGCTCAGAAAAACAGAGACTTTGGTGGAAAATGTTAAACTTGATTAGACCCAGATGGAAATTTAGAAGCTTTAATTGAAATTTTGATTTGGGTTTTAATTAAAACAAAGAGAAATTACCAGAATTTGAAAGAAGACGAATAGCAAAATGATCAAATTAAACAGGAAACCAGTAACTTTAAGCTCAGGAGTTGAATTTGATGAGACCCATATGGAAATTCAAAACCTTTTTCATGAAATTTGATCTGGGTTTTGGTTAACTTGCTTGGAATTCGCTGGGACCTTTGTGCACATGGCTAGGGTAAAGGAAAGCGAACTGGCTTTGGTTTTTTTTAAATAAAAAGAGTGAGGATATAAAATGCATGGAAATAATAAATAAAGCTTGAAAATAAAATTCATGGAAATAATAAATGGAAAACATAAGAAAACATGCCTATTTGAATTCATCGTAACCAATTTTACTTGGTCCCTTGATATGTTATGAACAAGTTGTTTTTCACTATTGATGATCAATTTTTCCCTAAATTCTTCAATGAACATGTCATTTGGTCCATCAAAAGTATTCATACGTGTCAATTCTCTATATGATATCTAGACGAATGCAAACAAGTAAGAACCTTTAAGCGCTATGAAAATCGTTGGAAAATAATAAACTTCACACAAGCCCTATAGGGGATCCGGCCCTTTTTGGGGGGAAAAGGGGCTTTTCATTGGGTCATCCTTCTGGCCCGGCTGGTCCCACTGGAGAGGAGAGTTTTACATTTTTTTGTTTCGAAAAGTCTCAACGTCAATCAAGAGAGAAGTAGGTAGGTAGTTGACCAGGAGAATAGTCCCTTGGCATTTACAAATGCGAATTCATGAATTCATGGTATCGATCGTAAGAAGCTAAATTTAAGTTAAGTACGATATCTGCTCTAACTTGCATAGCTCAATTAAGATCTAGATAGTGATTAAACATCTAAATAAAAATCAAACTCATTGCAATGAACAAAAAATACTCCATATGAAAGATCAACTTGATAATAATAATGATACAAAGAAATTAAGTATTCATGATTAGGCTCCATCGTAGCCCTAGTAAAGAAGTAAAAAAAAAAAAAAAAAACTAGAAATCACTTCCTTCTTTCCTTCCTTGGCGCAATTTTATTTTTGTATCGAAAGGGTCATGTTGTCGGTGTATTGGCTCAATAATCAAAAGTAGAAGGATTCCCCAATTAAACTCCAGCGTAATAAGCAAGTCTTTTCCAAACCATTAAAAATTCCTAACCTAATGGACTTTTAAGTCCTTATCAAAGAAAAAGAGAGAAAAAAAAAAAAACAAGGAAATCATAGTAATTAAGTTTCTCAAAACTTCCATCTTTTCTCTGTCTTGTGAGAGAGCCTCTCTGTGTGAGTGCTTTTTCTCACCTCTGTGTGCGTGACCTCCTTCTACCCGCCAGCCTAAGCTATGGCTAGGGTTGGTGGCAGTCCTCTTCTTCTTCCTTTTTCTTTGCTTCTTCCACAACTTATGTTTTGCCCTGCCTTTTGATTCAATCGTTCTTTCCCCCAACCCCTTCCGCATCTGATTTCACTTGCCCCAGTCCCTATTTTCATTCCCCCCTTCTTTCCACCTCCACGATTTCCACTAATCCACGCCATATCGTTCCAATCGACTCCATCCTTCATTGATTCAACAATTCGGTTCGTCATCCGCTTTTTCTCATTGCAATTTCTCGCGATTACAACGAGATTTCTCGCGGATCTCTCCGAAGGTGTGTAGAGCTCCGGCTCGGGTGTTTAATCCACCTCCTTCCTTTAAGGTGTCTTTGAGGGCACCGATGCTAGTGGGTTTCTTCCCATTGGTTTCTTTCGTTGTGTGGTGGCGAACGATGTTGTGCTCTCTGATGGTATTTGGAGTCTTCCTTTCAACCATGTATGGGGCTGTGTATGGCTAGATTTCAGAGGTTTGTAGGCGGCGTCGGTTTCCGTTGGGTGGGCGTCTGACGGCGGCGTCGGCTGGAAGCTGCGAGGTTGTTTTGGAGTTTTGTTTGGGCTCAAAAGTCTGTTTTTGGGCTTCTCTATGTTTTCCTTTGGTGGTCCATATTTTGGATCTTATATTCATTCGTAAATTTTGTTGAATTTGGTCGAGTCAAATGTGTTTTATGTCAATAGCTACATTTGAGGATATCATTCGGTTCATGCCGCCAATTTCGTGGTTTTTTGTGAAAATTATGCGTGCATGTTGCATTTGATGCAATCAATCCCGTAGCAAAGCGCGGATACATTTTCCAGTTTTATCTAAACTAAAGGATGGAAAAGTGGATAAGTCTCACATTTTCCAGTTTTATCTAAACTAAAGGGTGGAAAAGTGGATAAATTTCACAATGAGCTAGTAATAATGTAGTTCAAATTCGTCTTTAGCTAGAATTGAATCAAAGACATTTCACTCATAAGTGAACATGAATACCACTATATACTAAATGAAAAGAAGAACACCACTAAATTGTAATACTAAGTCTTTTGAGTCCGTTTATTTTAGTGAAGTCTTGTGACCTCAAAGTGAGGTTTAGCTTTCTAATAACTAGTCTCTTACCTCACACTTGTATCATAAGTTGTTCTTTGACATCTTATTCTTTATTATTTATTTATGTTTAGTTTTAATTTTTTTTAATTTAAATTGTTTTATTTTAGAATTTTAATTAAAAAGAGGTATTTTGGGATATTGTAAGTTTTATTATTTTAAGGTGCTCACTTCATATACATAGATAAAACATTTCGGCCAATTTCGGATTTTCTTGTTTCAAAGGCTTTGAGTCTAACTTGTTTTGATGAAGGCTTTAATTTTGTGACCCTAAAATAGAGTTCTAGCATTCTAATAGTAAAAACATTTATAATAATAGCAAAGGCTATATATTTTGTGTGCGAGAGAAATTTTTTTTTTGATATTTTTTTTATAAAAGTACCGATATATTTTTAACCAGTTGGAAGTTACAGAAAGTGAGAGAGAGAAAAATGTGGAAGAGAGAGGGAAGTGGATTGAAAAACAAGGAAAAGGATCCTCATCGGATCCTTTTTTTGGAGTGATCGTGACCATTCATTATACGTCGTACGGTCAGTTTTCATTAGGTACTACTTATATTTAATTTTAAATAATTTCTGACCTCATGATATAAGATGAATGGACACGATCACAAAATTCCTGAAAAAAAAAGATCCGACGAAGATCCTTTTCCGAAAAACAAAGATAATCTTGAGAAAGAAAAGTATTCCGGATCCTTTGCCGAAAAACAAAGATAATCTTGAGAAAGAAAAGTATTTTACTTAATTTACTATATTGCCCATCATTTTTATTTAGTCGATTCCTCCTGGATTTGAGATGAACCACCTTACAGTGTAGACAAATAAGAAGTTTTCCACCGCCCATGCAACTCAATACCGCCACTGTCACTACAGCGTTCACATTTCATCCCTCGAGAATAAATTCTGAAACCAGAAACAGTTGGTATTGTATCGTAGCTCTTGGTTAAGGTTCTTACAATGCCTTGGTGGGATCTTGGATTGCTTTCTCGTCTCAAAAACTTGAGTGGCGTCGTCTTTCAGGTCAGTGGCTTTCTCTCCTTTCTGCGTGCTTTACTTGATGTAAGATTGTAATCCGATGCATATTTCGGAAGCATATGGGTAATTCCCATGGGGGTTTTGGCCCTTTTTGTTGCAATTCATTGTGGTTTTGGATGATTTCTTGTTTTGGCTCAAGTTACTGTGTGATACTGATCCAACACCACAAAACCCACTTCATTTTTATATTTATATAATTATATGTATATGTATGTATTATTATGCGGTGATGGGTTTGTGCCATCTTTGTATTATATAACTGTTACTAGATGCAAGCAAAAAAGTTGTTTTTGGGGCCTCATCAATTATGCAGACAGATGTAAATATCATGCCCTCGCACAGACATAGGGTTCATACATCTAAATGTTCAAACACAAGGGCATGCCACTATATATGTGTAATTTTTGAAATTATGAAATCTGTATCGCTGGTGTAAAGCCGTAGCATAGTTGTTATATAAACTTCTTCCTTAACAAACCTGTTGTAACCGAAAGAAAATTAAGTAAATACTTCTCTGTTTGAGTATGTAATAATAGCAGTGTGTTATTTTCTTGAGAAAATGTGCAGTATGATAATTCTGCACTTTTTCTAGATGAATGAAGTTGATGTCTTTGTAACGTTTCGCGATCTAAGGCGTCCAATACAGGAAATGTCCTTCTAATAGGCTAGTACTTTTCTTGTCACTCATGAAAAGTTGAACCAACAATAGTCAGACATTAATTTGTATCCAACGGTGAAGGGAAGTTTCCTTCCTATGTGTGGTATTGGTTATTGACCTAATAATTTCTTAAGCTTATTAGATGTAAAAGCAGCAATAGCAGTCCTTACTATTTAACGAGGCAAGCATGCAGTTCTGTCTCTGGATTCTGACAGATCTATCCAGCTAGTCGTTGCTTACATAGAGGTTTCTAGCCGCGATTGTGGATCAAAATTGCATTTTGTTCAGGAATTTACCAGCTTATGCAACAGAGCTCATTCCCTGGTTATTGATAACGTTTTGGTCATTTCCCATGGCTGTTATTCCTAATTACCATTCACCTTTATTGCATGCGGAGCTCACCTTCTTGATTTATCTTCTCTTCTGTATCTGTATCATTGTCTTTTTTTTTTTTTATGTTTTTTCGGGGTGCTGTAATTATTTTCTTTTACTTGCCTTTTATCGTAGCTTATTACAATTTTTTCTTGCAATGCTATTATCTTGTGAAAACATGTCTATAATGTACATATCTAGTACCACTATTACTATTTGGTTGTGTATGTTCAGTTACTGATAAAAGTATTTGGTAGTTCTGTAATATAAAAACCGATAAAAAGCATTTTCTTTGGAATCTTCTATCTTTTTTCGTGGCCATCAAAGTCTTTTAGTTGTGCTGACGCACTGTAAGGGTATACATCTGTTGTCTATTTTCATTAGCAGAACAAAATGCAGGAAGGTCAGCTTGGTTCGCATACTGTAAGGTCCCATGGAGTGACAGTTGCAAGGACACACATGCATGATTGGGTGATACTGATGCTTCTTGGGTTGATAGAGGTCATCCTTTATGTGATTCATCCATTTTATCGCTTCGTAGGAAAAGATATGATGACTGATCTTAAATATCCCTTGAAAAGTAGCACAATACCTTTTTGGGCTGTCCCTGTAAGTTGTTGCCGTTCTGTTCTATTCTAATGAGACCATGTTTACAAGTACATTACTTGAATTCTGAATTGATGTGATTTGTGATGCTTGCCCCCCTTGTCCCCTCTTTGGATGCTTAGATGTATGCAGTTGCACTGCCCATTGCAATTTTTGTTGTTGTCTATTTCCGCAGGAGAGATGTCTATGACCTTCACCATACCATACTAGGTAATTGGTTTTCCGACTTTTGATTTTACGAAGAATGTTCAAATATCTTACCACATTTACTGAAGATACACAATAGAACGACAGGACCTGACGGTTAAAATTTGCTAATGCAGGTATATTGTTCTCTGTTTTGATAACAGGGGTTCTTACAGATGCTATAAAAGATGCAGTTGGTCGACCCCGACCAGACTTCTTTTGGCGCTGTTTTCCAGATGGGAAGGATGTACGGCATTCTAGATTCACATTTATTTAGATTGTAGTTGGAGGGCAGTGTTCTTTTAGCTTATTCATACATGATGCCATTGGTAGTCGACGTTAATAACTAGTTTTTTCCTCAGGTGTATGATAAATGGGGAAATGTTGTATGCCATGGTGTGAAGAGTGTTATAAAGGAGGGGTACAAGAGTTTTCCAAGTGGCCATACTTCATGTAAGCAGCACCGTAGTGTCTGGTATTCACTGAATAAAGTTTACATGCAAACAACTTGGTTGATCATGTCATACAAGCACTATATTTACCTGAATCTCTTGCAGACTTGTTAACATCAAGGAAATTTGTATTCAATATGCAGGGTCCTTTGCTGGTCTTGGATTTCTCTCACTGTATTTGTCAGGAAAAATACAAGTATTTGATCGCAAAGGCCATGTTGCAAAACTTTGCATTGTTATTCTTCCACTACTAGTTGCATCACTTGTCGGAGTTTCTCTAGTAGATGACTACTGGCACCACTGGCAAGATGTGTTTGCTGGAGGTCTCCTAGGTTTGTGTCATAACGAATGGTAACTAAGCAATTTGCTGAACCATATTTGTCAATAACAATCAGGGAATCGTTTTTTGCAGGTCTTACGATTGCTACCTTTTGCTATTTGAAGTTCTTTCCACCCCCATACCATGCCCAAGGTATGCTACCAAGAAAATCCTATATGGGGTATTTTTGTTATGGGGAAAAAATTCTAGAGATGTTCTTTTTTTTTTTTGGTTTTGTGTTGTGAGTCTTGTGACATTATGTTAGTTACATTTTCGTAGAATCATATTTGTGGTGCTTGTCAATGGCGATGCTCCTTTCATGGTCTCTGCAGTGTTCTCCACGACTCGTGAAATATTTTGCACATAATTTAGCTCTGTTGCATTTGTTTTGATGTGTGTGCGCTTGTGCGTGTGCAGGTCTGCCAAAGAATACAATTGGTAACGCAAACTAAAAGTGTATAATTTGGAATCAACAATCCAATTTTTACATGATAATTTTTTAATTTGGCTCGATGTTTTAAGAGAATTTCCATCCTCATCTACGAAATTAACATAGATCTTGATTCACTAAATTATTGTTTCGATCTTCCTTGGTTGGACATGCCTGTCTGCTATGTATTGAAGCAACGTATCTAGCATTTCATACCCTAATTAACAAAGGCCTTTGTTCGATCGAATTGTTTTAGTAATTTTTCAAGGTGCGTTTTTATACTCATCTGATTTTCAATACATCCATTTGTAGGTTGGGGCCCTTATGCTTACTTCCAAGCGTTGGAGGAGTCACGTTCAGGGGCACAAGTAAGCAGCACAATAAATGGGAGCAACATGCAGGTCACAGGGGCTCGGGTTGAGAATCAAGTAGACGAAACAAGTAACCATGGATGTATGGGGTTAACGTTAGCACGTGGTTCTGGTTCAGCATTGGAAGATTTAGAATCTGGAAGGATATAGTTTTGTGCATTTGTTGCTTTTTTTCCTCTTCAAAAGTGTTCTTGAATGACTTTTGGAGCTCGTGATGGATCCTGCCGGTGTACATATATGTAGAGCAATGCCACAACTTAAACTGATAGGAAAAGTGCCTTCGCTTCCAAGTTTGTTTTTACAGAATTGTGTGGTTTCTGTTAATATTGTATGTGCCCCAGCCGACCATGCACGATCAATGGATCAAATGTTATAGTCTAGCAGAAGTTGTCTTTCTGAAATGGCTTCAAAATCATTGAAGAAGTTTCTTATTTTTTATTTTCTTTTTAAATTTAGAAAAAGGGGAGAACTGGTGAGCCACGCTATCCACCCTTTTTGGGCTCGACCAGGCTATAGAGAATTTTAACCCGTTCGTTGTCACAATTAAGCAGACTCACCAGCTTGCAAAATAAGTTTATTTTACTATTGATTATTATCTTTTACTAGAGAAAGAAATGTATTTGACGAAATTTAATTTAATTTATTGATGAAAAAGGGGAAGGGAAAACACAGGGTAAACTCCATTTAAATTTGACCACGGCATTTCTCTATGCATGCACAGCACAGTATAATTTTTAAATTCTTTGTGATATTTGGGATGTAGAGGATCGTTTCTAAGCAAATATATCGACTGGGGACCGCTATGCAATATTGGATTATTGGAAATATATCGACCGCATATTAAAAATTGTCCTACTTGAGAAAAAAAGTTTATATTTTGGCCAATTTTGCTTCTCTCAAAATATGACTCTAAAAGAGATTGTGTTGAGGTATACACCAAGCTATCAACTCCTTGATCAGTCTTTGGCCTCCACAGAATAGTGCAATTTCCCAAGATGCAGTCATGGCTCATTTGCAATTCTGTCTTACCAACTTCTTCCATTTCCCACGAAAAGACTATCTTCTAGCTACATCCTACATATATGACGTCATCTCAAATGCACTCTAGGAGAAAACTTAAATGGTACACAAGCTGCTACGGTGTGTCACGTGTCAATGGAATAAAGACATTTATTCCATTGACACGTGATCCAAGATATATAATCTAGATGCTAGTCAAACTTCCAAAGTTTTAAAGAAAGAAAGTGCTCTGTTTGATTTTATTTCTTCTTTGATTTTAGGGTTTTTCTCACAGATGATCATTGCAATTGACCCTCACCATCAAGATGGTTCTTGAAATTGAAAATCAATTAAAGTAGTCCCTGAAAATAGGTGTCGCAAATCAATGTGGTCATTTTATCACAATTCTAGTAAAAATTTAGTTAAGTGCTAATATGACACATAAATGGGCCCACAAGATTTACGAGTTTTTATCACAAATGGTCCTTGAAATTGAAAATCGATCAATGTAGTCGTTGAAAATAGATGTTGCAAATCAATATGATCCTTCCGCCACAATTTTGTAAATTTTTTTTGTTATGTGTTGATGTGAGTTTAATAGTTAATTAAAATAGTTATCTAAATATCTTTTTGCACAATGGAATTTTTTTTCTTATAGTGGGGCCTACTCCGAAGAGAGATCCCTTCCATAAATTCTCAAATTAAGGTAAGAGGGGGTGTGAAAATAGTTTTCAACCAACAATAGACGCACATTGGGTATAACCTCATTATCTCAAGGGAGACCTCGTTGTTCTTTGCATCACCAAACCACTAGAGAAGCGCCGAACAAGCTCTCCAAGATTAAGGTTGTGAGGATGTTGATCGCCTAATTGTTAACGGTGATGTCTCAGAAGTCGTTGCCAATTGGCCAAGTTGTCACCAAAGGTGATCTCGATCCAGGTTCAATCGGTAAAGTGTGTCGAAGTGTGTAAACATGGGTATTTGAGCTTTTTTTTAGAGAATATAGAGCGAAGGAGGTAGAGAAATGTGGAATGGGATCGGAGATGATTGCAGGACTAGGTTTTTGGGTTGACAACTTTTTTATTAACTATTAAATTATTAAGCATATTTTATTTTTATTTTTATTTTTATTTTTATTTTAAAATTAATTAGACTTGTATGACAAAATTGTGACGGAAGGACCATATTGATTTGAGACACTTGCAGGATTACATTGATCAATTTTCAATTTCAGGGACCATTTTGATGTCGTGGGTCAATTTCAGAGGCCATTTTGATGTCTTGTGTCAATTTCAAGGACTATTTGTGAGAAATTTTTTTTTTATGGATCCCATTTATGTGCCACATCAGCACTTAACAGAATTTTTAACATAATTGTGACGGAAGGACCATATTAATTTGTGACACCTGTTTTCAGGGAAAACCTTTGTTTTTATTATTTTGACTTTGAATAATATTTTCATGTAGATTTTTCATCAGAACTTGCTTCAATTTCACTAATTTATGTTTTTAGTTTAAAAATTCCCTTTCATGTAGGTTGTGCTTTGTGATGATGATGAGTTTCTGGTGTGTTGTGCTACCACTGACAGGCTCCAACCTCGATATCCCCACATACTAGGGTAGGCACGTGCTGGCAGACACCCGAGGGTGACGAAGCCATTTTAAACATGCATGCAATAAAGAATAAGTAATTAGAATGATTATGCCAAAGCAGGAATGTGTTCAGAGCATACACCTACTAAAAATAATATGGAAGAATTACTAGGAAAAGATACGAACGAGGGAATGATACCTATATTAAGGAGACTCGAGGATACCTATGTTGTAGAGTCCTGACGTCGGGATCATGTGCCTCAATCCTAACTCCTGAGGGGGTGCAAAAACCAAAAGGTGAATGGACCAAGGTTTATAATATTAGTACTAATAATAGGAAAACATTTTATTTTTTTAACATAATAACCCCTTGTTTTGAAAACACATATATAATACTACATATAGGTTTTATGAAAACCCTAGCATGCCATGCAAAACATTTGTAAATCGTATCCATGATGTACTCAACTAGAGATATCATAGTCGCCTGAAGGCAGTACCTATCCATCACCTGAAGATGAAGCTGAATAACCTATCCATCACCCGAAGGTGAAGCTGTATAAAATAGCATACATCCACACCGACATTAGCCATGGCTAGTGAAGTTGTCCGACACTGCTTTCGGCAATGAAGCTAGGGGTATATCATATATCATATCTCACTCCTCCTCATCAATTATGTCCTAGCTAGGGTAAATGGCCATAGGCCTGGGTTGGATCAGGTTAGAGTTAATAGGCCTGGGTTATTGGGTTAGGTTAATGGGCTAAGGGGTTTAGGCCTAATAGGTTGGGCTGGTATTAGTTTGGGTTTGGATTACCAAGGTCCAAGGTTTGGGCTAGTTTTAATTTGGGTTTTGAGCCTGATTTAATGGTCAGGTTGGGCCGATTTGGACTACGGGTCAGGCTTGACCTGATTGGTTCGCGGGTCACCGAAATCAACGAGGGAGAATGCCGAATTTCGGCCGAAAATTCCTCGAGCTATGATCGAGCTAGAAAACTTAAATATTTTTAGTGTAAAACTAGTCAAATTGAAGCTAAAGAGATAAGAAGTATGATTATACCGTCGTGATCTCTCGCCGTGGCTAGGATTTGCCGGAAAAACTCCTGCAACGCACGGGTTCAACGCAGGAAATTGGGGAGTGCTTCCTCGGTGCGATTCTGTGTACAACAACACTCATCACCTTAATTTGATGCCATATGACATAAAATGGAGAGATAGAGGTTTCCCGAGGCTTACCACCGTTGAGATCGTCGAGGGTTTGCCGGAGGAAGAAAATGCACAGTGTCAATAGCCACAGTGCAACGAGATATGTGAAGGTTGAGGCAATCCACCCTTGCACCAAGCTTCAGGGACTTTGTAGGAAGCAAAGGGTGATGGTGACGGTTGCTAGTGGCGGTGAAGCTCGCCGGAGAGAAAGGTGAATGGGTAGTCCGTGGGTGTGCTCGGGGGGAGAGGGAGATAGTGATGAGATGGAGTGACCAATCAGAGAAGAAACACAGGAGGGAAAAGAGAGGGAGAGAGTTCCAAAAGATTAGAGAATGAAATGCCACGTGTCAGCACGGGATGGTCCAAGGTGGAAAATATCTCAATTGTAAAATTACCAAAGTGCCCCTCAACTTCGTAGTTATGTAAAATGCTCTTCGTAATCCCAAATTCGGTACTGCTTACGCCCACACGTTCGTAACAGTAAGTACTACGAGGATACACCAAGGGAATGAATCTTACGTGACATGACAATGCGGTCAATAAAAGTCAACGTTTTGCCTAGAAGGATATTTTTGTAAATTCACGTATTAAAATTATAAAAACCATAAATTTGGAAACGGGTTGTTACAATCTACCCCCCCTTAAGAAAATTTCCTTCCCGAAATTTAAAATAACTTGCTATATGTAAATTACTTGGAAATAGGGAGAAAATACACACACACACACACACACAAGGAAGAAATCTAGTTAGAGCGGCAGCATGAAAGAGAATGTCATTTTGTCGCGATCGGATTGCAATGATTCCTCTTTCATGCCTCCAAGCTCATACCTTCTTACTTCCTCAATAATATAAAATAGTATAATACTCATATAAAAATGTAGAGTTGAAAATACAAATTATTATGTAATTATGTAAGTCGAAAATATATACGTAACATAAGATGACGACAAAAATAGATATATAAAAACGTACGGTTCAAATACTTGTATTGAGTTTAAAACCGAGAGTGGAAATAACTCACCCAAAAATTTGTAATGGCAAAAAAAAAATAAAATATATATATATATATATATATAAATAAAATAATGTAGTTCAAAATATTTGCACGGAAAATCAAAACCAAAAATGAAAATGGGCCTTGCCAAGCCTATGTCGTGTCACGTACTCCTAGAATGAGTGTGTGTGTCACAAGTCGAGTCCAAACCATAACTAATTAGCAACTACTGCTGTAGACAAGCTGACTTGCCAACTTACTTAGCGAACCCAACAAATAAGCTATCGATATTACAGTCTACAACCTGTAACGCCGATAATTCATTGTTGTCTCGGTAAGCGAGTGAGAAGTTCCCGAGGATGTCAAAATACTATTTCGCCTTTCATGTGGGAATGTGCCTAGATCGTTCGATCCTTGCCTCGATCGCACTGCCGTACTATCCCAAAGCTCACCAATCAAGTTGCTAGAAGTGCTTCGACATCCATGTATGCTGGAACCATTAAGTTCTGAAGTGAAGTAGTTGAAAATGCATCTGGATGAACACTTGTCGTAAGACATTTCTCTCGTGACTAACTACAATGATCGCTCACCCATTCGAGGGCATAAGATCTAAAAACCTGAATTAGAGGAACCACATCTTTGACCACATCCATCGAATAACAATTGCAGTCTCGAGCTCCACATAGAAATTTATGCCACAATCGCCAAGCTCACAACCTACATTTCTACATTCATCAAATCCATGTTGAATGACTGCTCAATCCTCAAGACCACTTGAAACTCTTCTTGGTAAGTCTGGTAAGCTCGTGAGAGAAGATTATGCTTCAAACGTTTCGGTAAAACCGATATGAAATTGAGCCCACATTTCAGCCGAGTCGATCCATTGTGCAATCCTCACTGATTTAGTGAGAAACTATGTCGAGAAGGCTAAAGAACACACAAGAATTTGAGAGTCAAAACAAGTTCATTAAATCTGGAGTACAAGATATCTGGATAGAATATACAACTCTGTCGCTTGAATATGTATAAATACTTAACTTGATTATGTGGTAACGATTGAAATGTTCGAACAATAACTCAACTCGAACGATAGTCTAGTGAAAACTCCAAATGGAGACTTAGAGTTTTCCCTCGATCCAAAATTCACAACGATTCGATACAACAATAGCCCCATGAATAATAAATCACCAATGGTGAAGATTCGCTTGATAGGGCGTTGATTGGGTGATTCAAAGACTGATGATCATAACCAAAAACTTCAACGTCTGGATGGTTCACCTGGACAGTCAGTGTACTTCAGAGGTGATATGAAAAATAGTAAGGTATTCCAAGATTGACCAAGATATCTTTTTGTACCAGGAGGTGAAACTGAGATTAGGAACAAAGTGGTTGCGAACCAAAATATCAGAGAGTCTGAAAGATTCGAGAATGAGGAATTCAGCTAAAAGGTTCAAGGTATAGTCCTCACGGACTGATGGATAATACACCGAATGAGATGGTCGACAAACATCGAATCATTACCAAAGTCTCCATGGAGTGGTGTCATCTGGTTTTCAAGTAATGATGGTGGTAGATAACTCAAGGTCGTAGATAGGATAGTTCCCTTCATGCAATAATAATGTCGAAAGACATAAGCATTTCTCGATCATGCTGCATCAATGCACCGTTACACATTCGGTAGAACATCACTATAAGATTTGAGATTGATCGACGTCATCGAATGGTGTAAGAAAGATGGTAGGATGAGACAACATCTCAAACAAAACTAGCTTGTTTCCTAACCAAAGCAAATGGAAATAGGGCTGTGGTCAAAGAATCGTTGGCAATTGTCGATAAAAATCAACAAGACCAATGATATTTCGTAATTCACGACACTAGAGAGGATTTTCGATTTGCTACGATTGCAACCTTTTCAGAAGTGGATAAGAACACCATCTGTTATGCTCACTTCTCCCAAGAAGGTATAAAATCTAAGCAAAGTTGACATTGGAGGGATAAAGTATAAATCTGACTGTTGATGTTTACTAAACTGATCTCGTGATAAGAGTAGACAAGGATGTTGTCAATAAGACAATCACTGAGAATTTTCCTGAGGGTTCACACGAATTCTAGAAGTGGAAACAACAAGTCTGAGGAAGTTGATTTGGTTTACCCCATAGATACCTGCTAATTTCGTCTACAACTGATGCTTTCTCAATTTTCTCCTAACACAAACTTCAGATGTTTTAAGCGGTTTCCTAACAGATACGCCTCTACTCGCCATTCCAGAGGAATGCATGTCGCAGAGGACCAACTTCGTCTCTGATCCTCAACGGGTCCTAACTAGACTTCCTCCCATTAAGATTTCCTCTAATTCACGTCACTCAATGTAGAACCAACTCTGCCCGCCATTCCTAAAGAACGCATGTCGTAGAGTAATGGTCCGATGTTGAAAGTCGTTTATCAATCGATTACGTCTAACTTGAGGCACAATCCCAACACAGATTTCTTATTCTTCAATAGGATGTGACTATTCACGCAAAATGAGGGTTGCACAATCATGCCGAATGACGTCAACAAACGGAAGCCATGACATCCAAATGATATCAAGGCCGACACACGACTAAAGTAGCAGAAGATCATAAGTATGCTCTGAACAAACCGTGCTCTGATAGCAAACTGACACGCCCTAACCCCGATATCCCCACATATCAGGGTAGGCACGTGCTGGCCGACACCCGAGGGTGACGAAGCCATTTTAAACATGCATGCAATAAGGAATAAGTAATTAGAACGATTATGCCAAAGCAGGAATGTTTTCAGAGCATACACCTACTAAAAATAATATGGAAGAATTACTAGGAAAAGATTCGAACGAGGGAATGATACCTATACTGAGGAGACTCGAGGATACCTATGTTGTAGAGTCCTGACGTCGGGATCATGTGCCTCGATCCTAACTCATGAGGGGGCGCAAAAACCTAAAAGGTGAGTGGACTAGAGTTTATAATATTAGTACTAATAATAGGAAAACATTTTATTTTTTTAACATAATAACCCCTATTTTGAAAACACGTATATAATACTACATATAGGTTTTATGAAAACCCTAGCATGCCATGCAAAACATTCGTAAAACATTTGTAAATCGTATCCATGATGTACTCAACTAGGAGTATCATAGTCACCCGAAGGCAGTACCTGTCCATCACAATAAGGTGAAGCTGTATAAAATAACATACATCCACACTGACACTAGTCGTGGCTAGTGATAATGTCCGACATTGCTTTCGATAGTGAAGCTGGGTGATGTAAATTTAAACTAACCTAATAAATAGACTAATTCAAACCAAATTTACTCGCAAGTGTACGAATAAGTTGTAGTGGAAATATGTAAATACGAGTTCGAATCCACATGAGTTGATTTAACAATTTAATCCTATAACTATTACTTAACAAATTGAAATAAAGATTGGGTTTGTATCGAAGAATAATTAAAATTAACAATGATTAAACATAAATATGATTGAGAACAAATGTAAGAAAACACTAAGGCTTTGATTCCACCAGTAATTGTCATACCCTAGTATCCAATTGTCAACTCATGAATTATCAAATTAATGAAAACAACTTCCGTACATATGTCCGTGGTCAGGTACACATGCCAATAATTTCCCAAATAGATGTGAGTTTTATCGTGGTCAGGCTTAAACTCAACTATTCCTATAGTCTCTGTATCCATGGTCCGGTATACACAAACATGTAGAAATCCAATTAAGCAAAGTGAGAAACAAACTAGCCACTTATCAACTTGGTCACGTCAAACAAATAGCTAATTTTCTAGGAAGCCACACAAACCAATATTCGTCTACGGTCGGATCAAAATATAAGTTCAAGATTCTCATTCACAAAGCATCGATAGAATCCAATTCATGGTCAGAAATGAAGTCATATGCAAATAATTTCAATATCAAAATCCTAGGCTATGGTCAAGCACAAAGAACCAAATATCAAAATTGCAATTTCACTAGTGAATGAAAACTAATCATCAATATGAAATCCACAAATTAAACAATCAAATAATTAAAGTAATCATAATTAGGGCTTCCGCTTAGCCTTAGCTAAGAGTTTAGAACCCCATGAATGAAGAATTCATAGTAGTTCTATGGAAAATAAATTGCATGGAAGCTAAACTGAAAAAAAAAAACCGAATTTCTGCTCTGCCTCTCCTTTTTCTGTTTCACGCTAGAAGAAGAATCCTGTAGAACCCCTCTGCCTCTGCTCTCAACTGCCTTTTACATCCATTCTACCCGACTCTAACTTGTAGGCATTCAAATCTCCCAATAAAACAGGAGACTTTTACTTAAATATCCCATATTGCCTCAATTAAAAATCCATATCGCTTAACATGATCTCCTTTCCTGATTACTTGTAAATTGCACCCACCAAATTGAATTAGAGACATCAATTCATAGGACCCACAAATCTCTTATTTCCTGGTATCTTGCTAATTTGCATCTTCCACAGCCAAAACCCAATCTAATCATTGAATAAGATTACTATATTTATCTTCTTACTCGACTCGTCGACTCCAATTCAATCAAGAAGAACAATTTGTCGTTCTTCAGTCGATGTCACACCTTCAATAGAAAAGCAGTCTGCCTGCATCACCATCTACTCACAAGATCACCGACTGAAAGTAGTTGTACAAGTGTGATTTAGCTATCTGGCTTCTTGTTACTATCTTTGCCTTTTAAGTGCCTCGTGGTTTTCCCCTTCTTTCCTTCTTAATGCTAAGAATCTCAAAGGATATGTCCAAGAAGATAGGCCCCCACTGCCAAACAAAACCAAGAGTTAATTAACACCAATTTACCAAAAGTAAGTTTGATATGACACGAAAAGATATTAACTTTTTAGCACTTCACTGACATTGTCTTAATATTTTACCCTTGACAATATTGCATCCACATGCCAAATTATTAAAGAATTAAGCAAAACACTCTAATTAGCTTGAAAACGACGCACTATAGCACTAACGAATATATGTTTAAGAGTAATAAATGTAAGGGTAAATTACAAAAAACTACCTCAACTATTGGGTTATTAACAGTTTCATACCTCGTCTTTAAAAAGTTTCAATGTCATACCTTATCTTCGAATTTGTTGCAATGTCATACCTCCCGTCAGTTGACTGTTAGTTCCTCTGTTAAATGTTGACGTGGCATGAGGCGGGTCCACTTTTTATTAAAAAATTATTAAAAACTTAAAAAATATTAATTAAATATAAAAAAACTAAAATTAAAATTAAAAAAAAAAAAAAAACTAAATGCATATCCCATCACCTGCCCACCCTCATTCCCCTTCTCTCCCCACTCCCTCCCCCCCCCCCCCCCCCCCGGGGGAAACCCCATCCCCTTCTCCCCCACCCAACCTGCAACCCAGAGGAAGAAGAAGAATAAGAAGAAGAAGAGACGAAAAAAAAAAAAAAACAAAAAGAAGCAAACCCAGTTCATCCCCCCCCACCCAACCTGCAACCCAGAAGAAAAAGAGAAGAAGAAAAAAGAAAAGAAAAGAAGCAAACCCAGTTTGTCCACCCCCTCCCCCCAGAAGAAGAGAAGAAGAGAAGAAAGGAAAAAAAAAAGCAAACCCAGTTCGTCCCCCCTCACCCAACCTACAACCCAGAAGAAGAAGAAGAAGAAAAGAAAAGAAGAGAAAAAAAAAAAAAGAAAAAAAAAAAAAAGCAAACCCAGTTCGTCCCCCACCCCCCACCCCAGAAGAAGAGAAGAGAAAGAAAAAAAAAAGAAAAAAGAAAAAAAAGAAGCAAACCCAGTTCGTCCCCCACCCACCACCCCAGAAAAAGAGAAGAGAAAGAAAAAAAAAAGAAAAAAGAAAAAAAAGAAGCAAACCCAGTTCGTCCACCCCCCCCAACCCAACCTGCAACCCAGAAGAAGAAGAAGAAGGAAAAGAAAAGAAGAAGAAAAAAAAAAAAGCGCACCCACCCTCTTCCCTCCTCTACACACTTGACTCCTTAAATCCACACCCATTGGAGAAGACGGGATCTGGGTTGCAGAGGAATGGGGGATGAAGATGGTTTTTTTTTCTTTTTGGGTTGCAGGTTAGGCTCGGGTTTTTTGGGGGGGGGGGGGGGGGGGGGGGGAAGATGGGAAGTGGGTGCGCCGAGGAGGTGGAGGATGGGTGTAGGGAGGGACGATGGATGGGGAAGATGAGGTGCGGAGGGGGAGGGGTAGGGGGACAGATGGGGAAGATGATGAAAGGGGATGGGGTTTCGTGTTTTCGTCCGGGGGGGGGGGGGGGTGGGTGGTGATGGGATATGGGTTTAGTTTAGGTTTTTTTTTTTTTTTTTTTTTAAATTCAAAATTTTTAATATTTAGTTAATATTTATAATATTTTTTTTAGTTTTTAATAATATTTTATAAATTTTTTAATAAAAAATGGGCCTGTCTCATGCCACGTCAGCATTTAACAGAGGAACTAACAGTTAACTGACGGAAGGTATGACATAGCAACAAATTCGAAGATAAGGTATGACATTAAAACTTTTTAAAGACGAGGTATGAAACTGTTAATGACTCAATAATTAAGGTAGTTTTTTGTAATTTACTCTAAATGTAATAACTATGCGTCTATCAATACCCACAAACTTACATTTTGCTAGTCCTCAAGCAAAACAAAAGGCAAGTAAACATTAATCTTTCCATACAACTCATGGAGTCTACATCCACGCATATCAAGAATAATAGAGTGTAACAATAGATAGTGCTCAAACCTTACCCGCAAAATAACACCTTCGTAAAACATAACGTGCTTGGGTAAAAATAGCCAAAAGTTGATACAACACAAATGCAAGTAAACCGAACATGCTTAACCCAACTTCAACCCTTAAACTCACAAGAGATACGCTCAAATAGCACTCAAAGTGTTTAAGGTTAAGTATATACACTCAAAAGATCATTATATGAATGCTCTACCATAGACTTGCAGATTGATCTAATCTCCATAAATAAATAAAAATTACTCTCCTTGGATCAAGTAGGCCTTTATTAAGGGTTGTAACAGGGGCTTAAGGTGAATGGCTAAACAAATGAAAGGATTGGGAATATAAAAATTCTGAGAAAATATTAGAGGCCTTCAAAATCGATGGCACACCAAAACTTCCAGTGAAAACAAACATTTTTGCATCAGGAGCTTATATTCCCCAACTAATAATGTGCAGTTTCACGCTTCTTATATTGAGCACTAAGAATATACATGTACAAAAACACAACTACCACATCTTTCATCTTTTTTTTTTTTTTTTTTTTTTTTTTTTTTTCATATATCAAAATTCTGCAACACTTTGAAACAAAACACACTCTGTAGCTCTCCATTATTTTATTTTTCTGCAATTCCATCTTTATTTTCTTCTCAAAACCAATCAACGCTATCCCAAAAGATAAACATACTGATACATTTCAAATGCAATGATCATCTTTAATATTTTCTCAGAATATAAAAAGGTGGGTTATATAAATATGGGTTAAGAATGGTAAGGATTTTGGCTCAACAAAGAAAAGGCTCAATTTAAGGCTCAAAGGGGCTAACTAGGAGTAATGTATAGGACAATGGCATATATGGCAATGGTGGTAAAGTCCTAATGCCTACTATCGTCTCCAAGTTGAAGTAATACATGATACAAAGTCTCGAAAAGGTCTCAAAGCAAATTCTGGAGATGCATAACATATAAGATTACACACATGAAAAGAACAAAAGTGTATGAAAAATGCACACACTATATTTAGGTACAAAAGCTCACATGGGTGCGGGTTTTATTCAAGTTAAGCATGCTCAACTTAATCACATTTACATAATATCAACCAAAGGCTATTGTGCATCAAACCCATCATGCCAGAATAACGTTATAAAGTGAACAAATCTAAAACCCCATATGTTACCACACTTTTCTCATTCAAGTTATACAAGTTATCAACTCAATTTCTTCATGGAAATTTGGAAAGCGACTCAAAGGAAAAGAGAAAGAAACATATAAAGGAATTTTTTTAGGTTTTTTTTAAATTTTTTTTTTTTCACCTTTTTTCCTTTTTTTTTTTTTTTTTTTTTTTTTTTTTGCTTTGCAACTTTTAAAAGACCAAATTAAAATACCCTACCCCCAAACTTGAATCAAACATTGTCCTCAATGTTCAAAGTAGAGAAATGCAATGTAATTGGGACACAAGGAAATATGGAATAGGAGTATAAAACAAAGAAAAGAAAAGAAAAAGAAAGAAGTCAGGGAACTTCCCTGTTTGTAAATGCAGCTCTTTGTCGTATCTTGAGACCACCAGACATTACATCAACTCCACGATCAGAGTATAATATCAACCAAAATCTGCAAAAACATAACTGACTACAGTGAGCAAAGAGCAGCAGAGAAGCAATCTAATGGAAAAACTAACAGAAAATAAAACTTTAAGAGAGAAAACTAAGGAAAAGAAATTGGGTTGCCTCCTAATAGCGCGCAGTTTACTGTCTTCAGCTAGACATGACAAGGAATCACTTCACATAAAATGGATCAGTCAAGAGAATTTTGACAGAGGCAAGCTCGGTTGGAGGTTCGAAGTATGGCTTTAATCTCTGACCATTCACTTTGAAAATAGTACCGTCGGTAGGATTTTTAATCTCCACAGCGCCATGTTCAAACACCTTGAGCACAACGAAAGGTCCATACCACCGATAGCGTAATTTCCCTGGAAAGAGACGTAAGCGAGAATTATACAACACTTTCTGATCAGGTGTGAAAGACTTGCGAAGAATAGATTTGTCATGGTACAACTTAGTCCTCTCTTTGTAAATCTTAGCATTTTCATACGAATCATTACGAAGCTCTTCCAATTCACTAAGTTGTAACTGCCTTTGAGAACCAGCCTTGTTCATGTCGAAGTTGAAGGTTTTGATAGCCCAATATGCACGATGTTCCAGCTCAACGGGTAGGTGACAAGCTTTCCCATAAACAAGCCTATACGGGGACATGCCAATAGGAGTTTTGAAAGCGGTTCGATAAGCCCAAAATGCGTCATCCAATCTTTGAGACCAATCCTTACGATCTGGACGAACAGTTTTCTCTAAGATTTGTTTAATCTCTCGATTAGAAACTTCAACCTGTCCGCTGGTTTAAGGATGATAAGGTGTGGCAACTTTATGAGTTATTGAATACTTCTTCATCAATGATTCGAATGGCTTATTGCAGAAATGAGTACCACCATCACTAATTATAGCTCGAGGAGTGCCAAACCGAGAGAAAATATTAGCTTTAAGGAACCAAACCACAATAGCATGATCATTTGTTTTGGTTGCAACCGCCTCAACCCATTTTGACACGTAATCAACAACCACTAAAATGTAGAGATTTCCAAAGGATGGAGGAAATGGCCCCATAAAATCAATACCCCACACATCAAATAATTTGACAACAAGAATATTGCTTAAGGGCATCATGTTTCGATGATATATATTTCCCATTCGTTGACAACGGTCACATGAAGAGCAATATACATAAGAATCACGAAAAATAGTAGGCTAATAGAAACCCGATTGAAGAACTTTTGCAGGTGTCTTTTTGGCACCAAAATGCCCACCACATGCATGACTATGGTAGAAAGAGAGAATGCTCTGAACCTCATGATCAGGGATGCATCTTCGAATTACTTGGTCATAACAATACTTGAAAAGATAAGGGTCATCCCAAAAGAAGTGCTTAACCTCTGATAAAAATTTGGATCAATCTTGCTTACTCCAATTATCAGGAATTGCACCAGTTGCAAGATAGTTAACTATATCAACGTACCAAGGTAACTGCGAAATTGAAAATAATTGCTTGTCTGGAAAAAATTCATTCAATGAAACTTGATCGTCAACATGGTCTGTAATAATTCGAGACAAATGATCTGCAACTATATTTTCGGAACCCTTCTTGTCTCTAATTTCAAGGTTGAATTCTTGTAACAACTACACCCTACGGATCAAACAAGGTTTTGCATCTTTCTGCGGAATGATCAGTGTAAATTATGACTTTGGAACCAATTAGACATGATCGAAACTTATCTAATGCAAAGACCACAACCAAAAACTCTTTCTCTGTAGTAGAGTAATTAATTTGAGCATCGACTGGCATAATAAATGACTGATGGAAGCTTGTTCAACCGCTGTCCTAAAACAGCACCAACAACAAAATCGGATGCATTGCACATAAGTTCAAAGGGCTGAGACCAATCAGGAGGCTGAATAATTGGTGCAGACGTCAACAGATGCTTAAGCTTAGTGAAAGCTTCCATACAAGCCTCATCAAAGATAAACGCAGTGTACTTGGCAAGTAAACTACAGAGAGGTCGAGAAAGTTTGCTAAAATCTTTGATAAACCTTCAATAAAATCCCGCGTGGCCTAGAAAAGATCGAATAGCTTTTACCGATTTCGGAGGAGGAAGGCTAGCAATCAAATCAACCTTTGCCTTGTCTACTTCAATACCTTTACTGGAAATCACATGGCCAAGAACAATTCCTCGAGTAACCATGAAATGGCACTTCTCCCTGTTTAATACAAGATTGGTCTGCTCACATCTTTCAAGAACAAGAGATAAATGATATAAACACTCATCAAATGAAGACTCGAAAACAGAGAAGTCATCCATGAAAACCTCCAAAAAACATTGAACCATATCGGAAAATATACTCATCATGCACCATTGAAATGTAGTTGGAGCATTGCACAACCCAAATGGCATTCTTCGGTAAGCAAACGTACCATAAGGACAAGTAAATGTAGTTTTCTCTTGGTCCTCGGGAGCGATGGCAATTTGATTATATCCAGAATAACCATCTAAGAAACAATAATGGCTATGACCAGCCAAACGCTCGAGCATTTGATCAATGAACGGGAGAAGAAAATGGTCTTTTCTTGTGTCATCATTAATTTTTCTGTAATTAGTGCAAACACACCAACCAATGTTCATTTGGGTAGGAACAAGCTCTTCTTTATCATTCTTCACCACTGTAATTCCAGACCTTTTAGGGACAATTTGAATTGGACTAACCCATGTGCTGTCAGAGATGGGATAAATAACACCAACATCTAATAATTTCAATACCTCAGCTCGAATAACCTCTTTCATATGTGGATTTAATCTTCTTTGCGGTTGGCAGACAGGCTTGGAATTCTCCTTAAGATGAATGCGGTGCATACGCATAGTAGGGCTAATACCTTTTATATCCGCAATGGTCCATCCCAAACTCGTCTTATGTTTTGTTAGAACTTCCATCAATTTCTTTTCTTGCATACTCGTCAAATCAGAAGCGATGATGACTGGTAGAGACTCAGAAGGACCCAAAAACGCATACTTCATATTAGATGGCATTGCTTGAGCTCAAGCGTTGGTGGTTTCTCAATTGATGGAACTAATTTTGACTCGGAAGGAGGAAGTGGTTCAAATTGAGGTTTCCACTTATTAACATTCATAACAGGGGTAACATCAAGAATTCCATTTATCATGTTAACCTCACTATCTTGATCAAAGTCCATGCCAAAATGAGTTAAGCATGTTTTGAGAGGGTCGTCCGAAGATGTTTGCAAAAATGAATCATGAGTGAATCTTTCAATCATACAAACAGCCAAGGAATCAAGAGCATCAGGACCTTGTCGGCTTGCTTTAAATATGTTGAATTCATCCTTGATATCACCAACTCCAAGCGTCAAAAGCCCACTTCTACAATGATAACAGCATCCGCAGTAGCCAAGAACGGGCGCCCAAAAATAATAGGAATTTCATTATTGGAATTTTGGACAGGTTCTGTGTTTAGAATAACAAAATCGGCATCAAAAGTGAACTTTCCAACCTGTACCAACACATCCTCGACAACTCCACGAGGAGTTTTGACCGATCTATCTACAAGTTGCAATGTAATGGAGGTCGGTTTCAGATCACCAAGCTCTAATTGCAGAAAAACAAAATAAGGCAACCGGTTGACACTTTCTCCTAGATCAAGCAACGCCTTTTCGAAAGTATGATCACTAATAGTACATATGAAGGTAGGGCAACCAGGATCTTTATATTTTCGAGAGAGTTTTCGAGTGATTACTGAACTAACCCGTCTAGCAAGAAATACTTTCTTATGGACATTTGACTTACGTTTTGGTGTACAAAGCTCCTTGAGAAATTTAGCATAAGCAGGGACTTGATCAATTGCATCTAACAAAGGAATAGAAATCTGCACTTGTTTGAATAACTCCAAAATCTCCTTGTAATTTGAATTCTTCCTGGATGATGTTAATTTTTAAGGAAACGGAACTCTGGGCACATGAGATATGGATTGATCAGATTTGTTTGAAGAAGGGATTGTGCACTTTTTAGAAGTCATTTGACGGTAGGATCGATGCTTTTCACCCCCTCATCATCGTTATCTTGAGAATCAGAATTTTCATAACTCTTAGGCTTGACCACCTCGTTATCTACTTGTTTACAACTTCTAAGAGATATAATTGAATTAACTTGTTAATGGCCCTTTGGATTGGTCACCGGCTGGCTTGGAAATTTACCTTTCTGCCTCTCACTTATTGCGTCAGTGAGCTATCCTACTTGAGTTTCTAGCTTCTTAAGTGAAGCTTTAGTGGTCTGAATAGAAGCTTGAGTTTGTTGCTGGAAAGTCTGAGTGCTTTGTTGAAATGCAAGTTGACTTTGTGCAAGGGCTGCTATACTATCCCCAAAGATGACTTCTTAGATTCAGAAAAGCCAGTTGCAATCCCTTGAGGCTTTACATTACCTTGGGTAGGATTCAATATATTCCGCTGATTTGCATAACTGAAATTAGGGTGATCCCTCCATCCTGGATTATATGTATTTGAGTACGGATTGTGCTTCGAAGAATACCCTCATTGTCCAACAAAATTAACTTGCTCTTTATCTGAAAAAGAAGTTATCGGACAAGTATTAGTAGCATGATCATTTTCTGAACAGATTGCACATACATCAGACTTGGGAGCTTGTTGAGAACTCTGAGGCGACAAGGTCTTGATTAGTGCTTCAATATTCTTGTTCACGGAAGCCATCTCCACTTGCATACCATTGGTAGCACTTATTGCATATGCACTCTTTTTAGCCTGGCGTCCCCTTGTATTAAATTGCTGCGAATTCTCTGCAAGTTCCTCATACATTTCAATTGCTTCCTCATGACTCATCTTCATTAACATACCTTTGCAAGCGGGAATCCACAATGGCTTTATTTTAATCCCTCATAAAATGCTTGTACCTGTTCATCTCCGGGCAAATTATGATTAGGACAATTGACAAGCAATTTATTAAAGTGATCCCACGCCTCATGGACTGAGTCGCCATCTCTTTGAATGAAGGATTAAATCTCTCTTTTCAATTGTTTTTTCTTGTGCGCAGGGAAAGACTTCTTTATGAACTTTTTAGCCAATTGTCCCCAAGCAGTGATGGAATTGGCAGGTAATGAACGCAACCACTTTTTGGCATCTCCTTTGAAAGAAAAGGGGAATAATAGCAATTTAATCTCATCTGCACTAAGTCCCTTAATGTGCTGCGTTTTGCATATGTTGAAGTACTCTTGAATGTGAGCATAAAGATCTTTTAGAGATTCTCCATTGAAGTGAGGAAGCATATTGAGCAGCTGAGGAGATAACATACAAGTTCCGTCAATATTAGGTTGGAATGCAATGCACAAGGGCTGATCCAAGTTCGGAGGGTCAAAAGAATCCCTCATCGGCCTTCTAACCGGCACAATTTCCCGATCTTGCTCAGCCATCTCTGATTCTTTTTTAGAAGTTGGTGGAGTTTCGAGCACCTCTCCTTGAGATAAATGTTTCCGTTGCTGGTTTCGTAAAGTCCGCTCATGTTCGTGATCAATAGGAATAAGTGCTAGATTGAGTGATCGCCGTCCTTGCATCTACCATAATAGAACAAAACTGAATAGTACCTCTAAAAAACAAACAAAACTTTAAAAAAAAAAAAAGAAGACACGGAAAAAAGGAAAATCACTAACAAATAAAATTCTAAACGAACTATGATAAGCAACAACTAAAGTTTAAATTGGAAAAAGCAATCCCCGGCGACAACAGCGCCAAAAACTTGATGTGAATTTAAACTAACCTAATAAATAGATTAATTCAAACCAAATTTACTCGCAAGTGCACGAATCAGTTGTAGTGGAAATATGTAAATACGAGATCGAATCCACCGGAGTTGATTTAACAATTTAATCTTATAACCATTACTTAACGAATTGAAATAAAGATTGGGTTTGTATCCAAGAATAATTAACATTAACAATGATTAAACAGAAATATGATTGAGAACAAATGTAAGAAAACACTAAGGCTTTGATTCCACCACTAATTGTCATACCCTAGTATCCAATTGTCAACTCATGAATTATCAAATTAATGAAAACAACTTTCGTACATATGTCTGTGGTCAGGTACACATGCCAATAATTTCCCAAATAGATGTGAGTTTTACCGTGGTCAGGCTTAAACTCAACTATTCCTACAATCTCTATATCCATGGTCTGGTATAAACAAACATGTAGAAATCCAATTAAGCAAAGTGAGAAATAAATTAGTCACTTATCAACTTGGTCACGTCAAACAAATAGCTAATTTTCTAGGAAGCCATACAAACCAATATTCGTCTACGGTCGGATCAAATTATGAGTTCATGATTCTCATTCACAAAGCATCGATATAATCCAATTCATGGTTAGAAATAAATTCGTATGCAAATAATTTCAATATCAAAATCCTAGGCTATGGTCAATCACAAAGAACCAAACATCAAAATTGCAATTTCACTAGTGAATGAAAACTAATCATCAATCTGAAATCCACGAATTAAACAATCAAATAACTAGAGTAATCATAATTAGGGCTTCCGCTTAGCCTTAGCTAAGAGTTTAGAACCCCATGAACAAAGAATTCATAGTACTTCTATGGAAAATAAATTGCATAGAAGCTAAACTGAAAAAAAAAAACCGAATTTCTGCTCTGCCTCTCCTCTTTCTGTTTCACACTAGAAGAAGAAGAATAATGTAGAACCCCTCTGCCTCTGCTCTCAACTGCCTTTTATATCCATTATACCCGACTCTAACTTGTAGGCATTCAAATCTCCCAATAAAACAGGAGACTTTTACTTAAATATCCCATATTGCCTCAATTAAAAATCCATATCGCTTAACATGATCTCCTTCCCTGATTGTTTGTAAATTGCACCGACCAAATTGAATTAGAGACATCAATTCGTAGGACCCACAGATCTCTTATTTCTTGGTATCTTACTAATTTGCATCTTCCACCGCCAAAACCCAATCCGATCATTGAATTAGATTACTATATTCATCTTCTTACTCGACTTGTAGACTCCAATTCGATCAAGAAGAACAATTTGTCGTTCTTCAATCGATGTCACACCTTCAATAGAAAAGTAGTTTGCCTGCCGCACCATCTACTCACAAGATCACCGACTGAAATTAGTTGTACAAGTGTGATTTAGATATCTGCAGTGGCGGAGCCAGGAATCTTACCACAAGAGGTCTTAGTGTAAAAGTCCAAATAAAAATTTAGGATGGAAAAACATATTGAAAATGAAATCATAGTACTTTCATTCATAATTCATAACGGAAACAATATTACAAGCTATAATTGTTCACGACGAGGTTTCATATTTTGAAAATGAAGCATTATAGCTTCATTTTCAATACAAGCAAAAATATCTCTCTCAATATAAACAAGCAAGCTATCACTCAACCATTGATCTCCCATTTTGTTCCTAAGTGAACCCTTAATAATATTCATGACAGAAAATGCTCTCTCCACTGAAGCAGTTGCAACTGGTAAAACTAAAGACAATGTAATGAGCAAATATACATAATTGAATACTTGATGCATCCTTGTCTCCACCATTTTTTTTGCAAGATCACCAATCCCTTCCAATTGAGAGAAATCACTACTGGAACGCACATAATGAATATAAATCTCAAGTTGATCTTCAAGTGCCAAACGATCCTCATCCGAAAAGTCTTGAGGATAAAATTGAGCAAGACGAAGTAACTTTGGTTTATCAAAAGCTACAAATGAATCTTTCGGACTCAAACATGCCAAACAAATAAGCAACTCGGTATTTACCTCATTAAAGCAATCCTCTAACTCCGTAATTTGCTCATCAATGACATGAATAAAGAGCTCCACACGATAATGATGACGATTTGTCTTTATTGGAGCATTACGCCTTGACGTCCCTGGAAGTATAAATGCCTCTTCCATGTTAGGAACATCAATATGATGTTTTTCACAAAAAGAAGATACTTCATCAACCAATGCATCAAACCCGTTATTCCTCATCCAATGTAGCTTTTCCTTGCATGATTTCACTAAAAATTTCTTGATCTTTCCTTTGCAATGCTTGTGACAAATCATTTGTGAGTCCCAATTTGACTTTCATCAAGAAAAGGTGAAACATAAACTCAAAAGTACATATTTCTCTCATTAACTTATTTGCTTCACCCGCACTTTCATTGGGATTATCATCAATAACCATTTGAAGCACATGAACCACAGATGAAAACATGGAAATGATGCTAATCAAGGTACCATAGTGTGAGTTCCATCGTGTGTCACCGGCACGTTTGAGACTTGTTTCTTGATTTAAGCCTCGCCCCGTTATAAGACAATCATTTTCAAAAGCTATCACAAGCTCTTCTTGAAGTTGTTGTCTAAGTAAATCATGCCGCTTACAAGATGCTCCAACATGATTAACCACGCTATTAGCCGTTGCAAAAAAAGAGGCAATGTCTATATTCTTCTTTGCTACGGCAACAAGAGCTAGTTGAAGTTGATGAGCAAAGCAATGAACATAATATGCACAAGGTTGTTCTCTCAATATCTTTGTTTTAAGACCATCCAACTCACCTCTCATATTGCTAGCACCATCATAACCTTGTCCTCGTAGCTTGGAAATGCTCAAACCGTTGCGAGAAAAGAATGTGTCAATAGCATCCTTTAGTGAACTTGAAGTAGTGTCGGTAACATGTTGGATGCCCATAAATCTTTCAATTACATGCCCGTTGTCATCCACATAACGCAACACCATAGCCATTTGCTCTTTCACCGACACATCACGTGCTTCATCCACCAATATTGAAAAGAATCTATCTTTTAGACCATCCATGATAGCATCAAGTGTTTCAAGGGCACATGAATTCACAATTTCTTTTTGAATGCAAGGAGCTAGTAATTTGAGATTCCCCGGAGCATTTTCTAGCACAACTTCTCTAACTTTATCATCATTATCTGCAAGGAATTGCAATAGCTCCAAGTAATTTCCCCTATTGCTTGAAGTGGCACTTTCATCATGGCCACGAAAAGCAAGACCTTGTCGCAATAAAAACTTAGTGCACTTGATTGATGCATTCAAGCATGTGCGATAAGCCTTACGAGCTTGGTCGGAGTGTTTGCTCACTGCCGTTTCAATATGTGTAGCTTGATTCATCAAATTTGTAGCAGCTTCTCTAGCCTTATTATGAACACTCCCAACCGGTCCAACATGCATCTTAAATCTTTCTCTCCCTTTCTTCCAAGTCTTAAATCCATCTTTAGTGAAAGCTTCACTACCCACTTGTTCAAAATTGGATTTAAAGAGATAGCAATAGAGACAAAATGCCGCATCTTTAGATATACTATACTCCAACCAATCAAACTCATCAAACCATTGGGGAATGAAGCGTCGATTAATTCCCGACATATTAGTTATTGGGAAATTATGACCTCTAGGTTGACAAGGTCCTTTTTGTAGATATGATCTTTGGACCTCATCTCTCATATTAGCATCATAATCTATCATTTGAGTTCTTAATCCAGGATCCGCTTGAAGATTACCCAAAACACCATCTAACTGACTTTGTCTTGAACTTGGAGTTCTTGAACTACCAACAGTATTTGAACTATCAACATTATTCGAACTACCCGAACCTGATGATGATTTTCTCTTAAAAAACCGTTCCATAGTAATTCTACATATACAAAATATTCAAAATAAATACTCACAATATAAACAAACCATCAACATAATCAAAATAAATATGAATTGGATTTCAATTAAATTAAATTGTAAAATGGAAAGAAATTTTTTTTTATAGTATCGTTCCATTAAGTAAACTATACTAATATGCATAATAACTAATCCAACCAAGCCAACAATTCAATTAATCAATACCAATTAGCATACAAATTATTCAATAAATAAAAATTCAATTCAACTAATCATATGAATAATTGTATACATTATGTAATAATTCAATTAATTAATTGAACATGATAATCAACAACCAATAACCAACTTAGTGCATTACCATATGAATATGATACAAATTATGTAAGAATTCAAATTTTAATTTCACCCTAAAAATTAATTTCATATCAATAATCAACAACCAATAATCAACAACCAATAATCAACTTAGTGCATTTCCATATGAATATGATTCTATTTCTATAACAATTAAATAAAATTTGTATTAAATAATTATTTAGGGTTAGGTAGGGATTTTAAATTTACCTTTGAAGCTTGAAGTTTGAAGGTTGGCTGAGGCTCGGCTCAGTGGCTGGAGGACTGGAGTGAGATTGTGAGACAGTGAGAGAGTGAGAGGAACCTCCGTCCGTCCGTTGCTTGCTAGTATTGTTTCTGGGATTTGGGGGAGGGGAGCTCTCTGCCTTCTGAAATTGGGCAGGGCCGAGAGAGAGAGATTTCAGAATGGGGGACTCACGGTCCCCCCCGCAACTTATATATATATATATATATTTTTTTAAAACAGCGAAACGACGCCGTTTGGTTTATTATTATTTTTTTTACCAGGCCCAAAACGACGTCGTTTTGTCCTGGTTTAAAAAAAAAAAAAAAACCAGAAATCTACAGATTGCAGATTGCCCAGAAAAAATAGAATACTAAGGCTGCTGAACCATGTTTTCCGGTGAGGAGCGCGCGCGAGGGGAGTGGCGAGGCTGGGTCCATGGTGTTTCCCGGCGAGGGGAGTGGCCCTTACGAGTCACGTGGCTTCGCCACTGCCTGCAAGTGTTCTTCTTCTTTCAGACATTTCGTCGACCACGTGGTGTGCAGCTCCGAGAGGTCGCACTAGCAGCTCCAAGGGGTCGCACCAGCAGCTCCTAAGGTTATTTCCATGGCTTCCAAGGGGTCGTGCGACCCCATTGACCCCACTGTGGCTCCGCCTCTGGATATCTGGCTTCTTGTTACTATCTTTGCCTTTTAAGTGTCACGTGCTTTTCCTCTTCTTTCCTTCTTAATGCTAAGAATCTCAAAGGATATGTCCAAGAAGATAGGCCCCACTGCCAAACAAAACCAAAAGTTAATTAACATCCAATCTACCAAAAGTAAGTTTGATATGACACGAAAATATATTAACTTCTTAGCACTTCACTGGCATTGTCTTAATATTTCACTCTTGACAATATTGCATCCACATGCCAAATTATTAAAGAATTAAGCAAAACACTCTAATTAGCTCGAAAACGACGCACTATAGCACTAACGAATATAAGTTTAAGAGTAATAAATGTAATAACTATGCGTCTATCACTAGGGTATATCATATATCATATCGCACTCCTCCTCATCAATTGTGTCCTATGGCCATAGACATCTATACCCGTGGTATGTGGATGTGCCATATGGTAACCCACTAGATAAGTACCAACAACATATCTCAAAACTTGTATCAAAACATTGGAGCTCAAAAGCTCAAAACCTCGTTTCATAAATCCATGATAATTCGCATCTGTAAATCCATTGAATTTCATATACGAAAATCCCAGTAATTCATAGCTGTTCATAAAACGTAATTTCGATAAATTATAAATGTTTCAAAACCATAAAATATAGAAGTCCAAAAAGCATAATATAAAACATATTCAAATCATGAAATATGGTATGCATGCTAGGCTAGTATTTTACGAAAACAAGTCAATGGGCCCATTCACAGATATTTTATTGCCCGAGAGCTGCTTGAACTAGCGAGGATTGTGCCACTTCCCACTGATGCACCTAAGCACAAATAGAGGTCATTTAGTAAAACTCTATCAAAACGGTCAAATTTGGGAAAACGGACACCGGATTCAGATTCAGGACGTCGAAATTAGCCTATGAGGGGTCTCGGTCGAAACCTGAAAAGTCAACCCAAAGTCGATCAATGGTTAATGTTGACCAGAAAATCAACGGTCGAGTCTGGGCTGGGGTTAGTGGGTTGGGTCGAGTTAAGGTAAATGGCCATGGGCCTGGGTTGGATCAGGTTAGAATTAATGGGCTTGTGTTATTGGGTTAGGTTAATGGGTTAAGGGGTTGAGGCTTAATAGGTTCGGCTGGTATTAGTTTAGGCTTGGATTACGAATGTCCAAGGTTTGGGCCAGTTTTAATTTGGGTTTTGAGCTTGATTTAATGGCCAGGTTGGGCCGGTTTGGACTACGGGTCAGGCTTGACCCGATTGGTTCACAGGTCGCCGGAATCAACAAGGGAGAAGGCCCTATTTCGGCCTGAAATTCCTTGAGCTTAGATCAATCTCAAAAACTCAACTATTTCTAATGCAAAACTAGTCAAATTGAAGCTAAAGAGATAAGAAGTAGGACTATACCGTCGTGCTTCCCCTGTTACATCCCAGACTGGCTCCACTGTAGCACGATATTGTCCGCTTTGGGGTCGGTCCGCACGATTTTGTTTCTGGGAACTCACACGAGAACTTCCTTGTGGGTCACCCATTCTAGGAATGCTTTCGCCCGAACTCGCTTAACTTTGGAGTTCCGATGAACTCCGAAGCCAGTAAGCTCCCAAAAGACCTCGTGCTATATGGAGGTGGGCATGTACATATAAGGCACATCACCCTCCTTCCGTTGGTCGATGTGGGATGTTACAATCCACCACCTTAGGGGTGCGACGTCCTCGTCAACACACTAGCACCACACGACATAGTGATTCTGATACCATTATGTCACATCTCAGACAGGCTCCGTCGTAGCACGATATTGTTCGTTTTGGGCCACGCCCACACGATTTTGTTTCTGGGAACTCACACGAGAACTTGCCAGTGGGTCACCCATCATAGGAATGCTCTCGCCCGAACTCGCTTAACTTTGGAGTTCCGATGAAACCCGAAGCCAGTGAGTTCCCAAAAGGCCTTATGCTATATGGAGGTGGGCATGTACATATAAGGCACATCACCCTCATCTGTTGGTCGATGTGGGATGTTACAATCCACCCCCTTTAGGGGCCCAACGTCCTTGTTGGCACACTCGCACCACACGACATAGTGGCTCTGATACCATTCTGTCACATCCTAGTCTAGCTCCGCCGTAGCACGATACTGTCCGCTTTGAGCTCGGCCCACACAGTTTTGTTTCTGGGAACTCACACGAGAACTTCCCAGTAGGTCACCTATCCTAGAAATGCTCTCGCCCGAACTCGCTTAACTTCGGAGTTCCGATGAACTCCAAAGCCAGTGAGCTCCCAAAAGGCCTTGTGCTATATGGAGGTGGGCATGTACATATAAGGCACATCACCCCCTCCGTTGGTTGATGTGGGATGTTACATCCCTGACGTGATTCTATATACAACAACACTCATCCCCCTAATTTGATGCCATATGACATAAAATGGAGAGATAGAGGTTTCCCGAGGTTTACCATCGTCGAGATCACCGAGGGTTCGCCAGAGAAAGAAAATGCACAGTGGCAATAGCCACAGTTCAACGAGATATGGGAAGGTACCAAGCTTCAAGGACTTTGTAGGAAGAAAAGAGTGATGGTGACGGTTGCTAGTGGTGGTGAAGCTCGCAAGAAAGAATGGTGAATGGGTAGTCCGTGGGTGTGTTCGAAGGGAGAATGAGAGAGTGATGAGAGGGAGTGACCAATTAGAGAAGAGACATGGGAAAGAAATGAGAGGGAGAGAGTTCCAGAAGAATAGAGAAGGAAATGCCACGTGTCAGCACGGGGATAGTCCAAGGTGGAAAATATCTCTAGTTGTAAAATTACCAAAGTGCCCCTCAACTTCGTAGTTCCGTAAAATGCTCATCGTAACTCCAAATTCGGTTTCGCTTACGCCCATGTGTTCATAACGACGAGTACTATGAGGATACGCCAAGGGAATGAATCTTACGTGACACGACAATGCGGTCAACAAAAGTCAACGTTTTACCTCAAAGGGCATTTTCGTAAATTCACGTATTAAAATTATAAAAACCATAAATTTGGAAACGAATCGTTATAACCACCGTATGCCACTAAAGCTCAAGAGAAAATTTTATATCAAGAGAAAATTTTATAGGATGACAATAAAGCTAGCAATACTTTATGGCATGAAATGTTAGATGGTGAATCATCAACACATACATAAAATAAGTGTAATGGAGATGAGAATGCTTATTCGTTGGATGTGTGGGCACACGAGAAAGGATATGATTAGGAATGAGGATATCCAAGGTAAAGTAGGAGTAGCCGAGATTGAAAGAAAGATGAGAAAAATCGGTTAAGATGGTTTGGACATGTGAAACAAAGACCTACAGACGCTCTAGTTAGATGATGTGATTACGAGACAAAAGTTCAGGGCCGAAGGGGTAGAGGAAGACCTAGGAAGACTTGGAAAGAGACTCTAAGAAAAGACTTGGATTACTTGGAAATAATGGAAGACGTGGCACAGAACCGAGCTCAATGACGTTCTAGGATTCGTACAGCCAACCCCCCTTAGTGGGATAAGGCTTTGTTGTTATTTATGTTGATGTTATTGTTTCATTAGCACAAACGCACCACGTGACGATGTACCCGTATTATGTAAGTTGTTCACATATCTTTATTGCATAGCACGAAACATTGCCTGACAATGTGTCTGTACTATTTAAGTTGTTCTTGTGCTTTAGGCATGGTTTTATTACAAAAAAAAAAAAAAAAAAAATCATTTACAATAGGATAATTTACTTGCAACAAAACTGCATTGCCACTACAATGAGTCAATCACTCGTTTTCAACCAAACCAAATGGAGAAAACTATCATAAAATCAAATGGATTTTTTTTAATGGGCAAATGCAATTGAATATAACAAGTATTTGGTCAAATGGTTGCATAATTATATGTAGAATTGAAATTGTTTGCAGCAATTTAAACAAAATCTAAAAACCCGACAAATGGAATTGAAATACTGGCTTCTCTTTGTAGAGTAAAGTCTTAACATGTGATTTGATTTTATTAACTTCTCTTTGTAGATCTTTAATTGTGATTTCTTTCTTAGACTTATTAAACCTTTCTAGGGTTGTGCTAAGACTGATTTTTTGGGAGACTTGGGGTTGACTAGTACTGGCTTATTCTTGAGAGACTAACTTCTTAAGCTTTTTTAAATAAAATGATTTTAACTCGGGGTCATCTACCTTACTGATTAACTCGATAAGAAAATCTTCTTGTTCTTCTTGTTTGTTGAGGACTAAAATCTTTTTACAACAAGCATCTGTGCATCCTATCTTAATGTCAGGGGATGAAAGACTACTTGAGGAATTGCTGGAAGAAGATGAATTAGAACCTAAATCATCTTCTGATTGACTATGGTCTTTGTCTCTTAATTCTAAGACTTGGATTAACTAAAGTTTATCTTCCTCAGAGATTTTCAATTGGTTGATTGTTTTCTTAACTCTGCATTTGTTTGCATGGTGACCGAATTTACCACACTTGTAGCATTTTCCTTTTTGTTCTTGGTTTTTGGAGTGGAGTTTTCCCGAGGGTTTCCTCTTCCACTTGTTTGACTTGGGTTTCTCGTAAAATTTATTTGTTTCAAAATTCTTATTTTTGAATTTGTGATATTTGCGATGTTTCCTACTGGAGTACCTATTTGGGTACCTATTATAGGCTTCTGATTTTCTCTTTTTGTTGGATGGAGTAATAGGGGTAATCCGTATTGTTCACAAAATGTTCCTAATTCGTATTTGGCTATTGATTTATCTTTGTTGACTTGTTTCGAAATTTTCATATCAATACACATTTTCAATCCTTCCTTCTGGATAATATTAATAATATTTCCATAAGTAAGGGTATGATATGGTATGGTACCTTCTTCATTAACTAAAACATTTCAATTTTGTGAGCAAATAGATTTGGTAATCCATTAATGAATTTTTCTTTCCAAAATGGTTGATTACTATCTTCTCTAAGCATGACTCTGGACATGAAAACATCTTTGTACCACCTAAAATCACTTAGGGTTGGACATCTTAAATTGCTAAGTTGGTCATGAATTCTGGAGGTGACATTACTGGGTGTTCCTATGAAATGTTCTATAATGGTGAAGAGTAATGTGTTGACTGCATCTGGGACTCTTTGTCCTATATGCTCATCAAAGATGGGTGTGCCATCTTCATCTTTCTTGACTGCATGTTTAATTTCATTTCTTGATTGTTCAGTGAGATGTTTTTCCTACGAGGAATGAAGCATTCCTGTAAATCCAATGACCAAAAGGTCGACAACTTGAATTTGACTAAGATTATGATTGGTAATATAGCTATTAGCAACCATGGAGATGTGTCGTAATTTGTTTAAAAGTTCTTGTTCTAATAATCCATCTATGTTCCATTCATAGAGTTTATCAGCTGAAACTGAGAATTGGTTTTGGATTTTTCTTTCCTCAAATTGAATATCCGGAGGTGTTGGCCTTGGATACCAATTTTTGGTAAGAGATTTTGGATTGACTTATTTGTTTGTGATTCGTTTAAGTTCAAGGTTTTGAAAAGCTTCTTCTACCTTCCCAATGGAATTTGTTTCAATTTTGTTTTCTGAATCCCAAACTGTAGAAATTGTTTCTATTTGAGATTCTTCTGGGTGTTGTAAAGCATTGACTGTTTTTTCTTGTAACATTTGTCGGTTTTGGTTTAGAAAGTTTGTTTATTTTGTCAAACTATTTTCCTATGGTGTGTAAACTCTGGTTTGTGAAATTGTTTTGTTCAAGCTTGACTCTTGCATCTTCTTTTGGGAGTTTGAAAGAAGTGGCTGGTACTTATGTTTTTGCAGTTGAGATTAAAAATGTTTCTTATGGAGGGTGACTAGAAGAAACTATGGTTTTATCTTCTTTAACCCAATTTTCTTTGGTGATGACTTCTAGCTTATTTTTAGATTCATAATATTTTTCAACGAAATCGAAGAAAAATTCAAATATGTGTTTCTTCATGAAATTGGTCCATTTATTGTAAATGTCCAATGTTTGTTCTTTTGTATATTTATTTCGGAAAATGTTCCTACGGGGAATGTTTTATGTTGCTTTGATGTCAGCATTGAATTTCTTCCATCGAATTTTGAATGGTTTGTTTAGTACTAGTAATTGATGATTGATCTGACTTGCTTCGAAATCAGATGCTGTTGGAGAGGTTTGTTCTCCTTGGTTTTGTGTATTAGGTTGATAGATGGGATGAGTGACCTGGGAAGTTGTTTCTATTGATTTTAATTTGATATTGATCAAATTGTTAATTAATTCTTGTTGGGTGACAATTGAACTAGTTTCTATTGCCTTTAATTTTTTGTTGATTAAGGAATTGATTATATCTTGATCTCGACCCACCATACTGGCTGATGTGGATCCAGAGAAAGAATTCCTACTTGGTTCGAAAGATTTGTGTGATTGGGCAAATTCTTGTAGATGGACATTTGATTTTCTGGCTGGACGGTCAAAGTTGATTTTAATTGTTCCATCAAAGTATTGTTCTATGTTGTCTAGGTTGACTAAACTGTTTTGGATACTAACTGGCTTACTTTCATTAATCAAACACCAATCTAAAGGTAGACTGATATCTGACCACCTAATGGTTCCATCTTTTTAATCATCTTGTTTGTTCATCTTTTAGCTTTTCGTTACAGTTTATCTTATTCGTTAATCTTCTAAGTTGAATTGTTTAACTCTCAACCCAAACAGTAAGGCGTGTTCCAAAAGATAAGTCCATAGGATTGGCATGAGCGAATCGCATAAACGGAGAGAGAGTTTAGCAAATACTCGAGGAAGGTAAGCCAATAGGATTTTTGTTTTGTAAGTCTAAGAAAGAAATCAAAGTTAAAGATCTACAAGAGAAGTTAATAAAATCAAAGATGAAATTAGGTTTCTAAAATCAGAAAACCTAGAAATTCGTACACAACTTAGTATAATCCAAACACAAACACTTGTCAACAACAATGACGAAGAACACAATAGTTTTTCCTCAAGCCACAGTTCAGACTCAAAGTCTAAAGAAAAATCAGCAGAAAATCTAATATTAGGATTATTAGACAAAATTAGAATTCAAAAATGGTATTAAAAAATAACAATAATAATTGAAGATTTTCATCTAGAAATAATTGCTTTGATTGACTCAAGAGTAGACTTGAATTGTATTCAAGAAGGGTTCATTCCTACTAAGTATTTTCATAAATCAACATAAATACTTAGTGCTGCAAATCAGTCACCAATGCAATTAAAATATGAAATTCCAAAAACCCATGTTTGTCAAAACAATGTTTGTTTTAGAACCCCATTTGTTTTAATAAAAAATATTTCAGATCCAGTCATTTTAGGTCTTCCTTTTATAGCTCTCCTATATCCTTTTAAGGTTCACCATAATCGTATAACCACTAGGATGTGAGGTCAAAAAATCATGTTTGAAATCTGCACGGAAACAGATCTCAAAAAATTAAGGCAATTACAAAATGATAGTATCTCAAAAACCATCAATCTAGTCACCAATAAATCACAACAAATTAATTTCTTAAAGGAAGAAATTAATTACAAAAGAATTGAAGAACAATTAACAAACAAATCTTTGTTGCAATCCATTGACAATTTCCAAAAGAAACTTGTTAATGAAATTTGTTCTGATATTCCCAACGCCTTCTGGCACAGAAAACAACATATTGTCAAACTTCCTTACAGTAAGGATTTTGATGAAAAGAAAATACCAACCAAAGTAAGACCAATTCAAATGAGTCAAGAAGTTATGGAATTCTGCAAAACAGAAATTCAAGAACTTCTTAATAAAGGAATAATTAGGAAAAGCAAATCACCATGGTCATGCCCTGCTTTCTATGTCCAAAAGAATGCAGAATTAGAAAGAGGAAGCCCTAGGTTAGTCATTAATTACAAACCTCTTAATGAAGTCTTGGAATGGATACGATATCCAATTCCTAATAAAAGAGATTTAATTAAGAGACTTAGTCAAGCTGTAATCTTCTCAAAATTCGACATGAAGTCTGGATTTTGGCATATTCAAATTCATGAGGATGACAAATACAAAATTGCATTTGTCACTCCTTTTGGTCATTATGAATAGAATGTAATGCCTTTCAACCTTAAGAATGCACCTAGTGAATTTCAGAATGTTATGAATGAAATATTTAATCAATACAGTCATTTTTCAATTGTTTACATTGATGATGTTCTCATTTATTCGAAATCGATAGATGAGCATTAGAAACACTTAAATATGTTTGTTAGGATAATTAAGTCAAATGGATTAGTTGTCTCAGCATCCAAAATTAAGTTGTTCCAAACCAAAGTCAGATTTTTAGGATACAATATCCACCAGTCAACCATTCAACTAATAGATAGAGTAATTCAATTTGCAGATAAGTTCCTTGATGAAATCACTGACAAAACCCAGTTACAGAGATTTCTAGGACCTTTAAATTATGTCACAGAATTTTATCCACATCTTAGACAACAATGCAAACCCTGATTTGATCGTCTAAAAGAAAATCCCCCATCATGGTCAAGTACTCATACTTCCATCGTTAAACAAATCAAATCACATGTTAAGACTTTACCCTGCTTGGCATCCCAACTCCTAATTCATTCAAAATTGTTGAAACTGATGCCTCTGAAATTGGTTACGGAGGTATTCTCAAATAGTCTATTTCTTCCGGATCTTCTGAACAAATTGTTCGTTTCCATTCAGGAGTATGGAATCCAGCACAAAGTAATTATAGCACTCTTAAGAAAGAAATACTATCTATAGTATTATGGATTAACAAATTTCAAGATGATTTATTAAATCAAATTTTTTTAGTCAGAGTCGATTGCAAATCTGCAAAACATGTTTTACAAAAAGATGTTCAAAACATTGCATCAAAACAGATTTTTGCATGATGGCAAGCCATATTAAGTATCTTTGATTTTGAAATTGAATATATTAAAGGCAGCCAAAATTGCATCACTGATTTCCTAACCAGAGAATTTTTGCAGGGGAACAATGACAGACAAAGTAACTGATCAGAGGAGGCTTCCTGCCACTCTACCACCACCACCAGTAAAACAAGAATCAAGCCCAGATTCTTCATCGGCCTTAGCCATTACCAACCGTTTCACTCCCTTAGGTTCCACAATAGGAAACCTTAGAACAAATTACCATACACCACGTTCCAATTACCAAACGGCATTGGTCAGTCAATATGATCCATATTCAACCTCAACATACCAATCATCATCGTCTCAATCAGCCAGTTACACCAAAACCTCACCATATGTCAAGAAAAACCCTAGTGAATATCTTTTCAATATCCGCTTCAATATCTATCAAGAACAAGCTCCTAAAAAACTAGCCAAAACAATTTTTCCACCCAATTTCCATTACCAGCCTAATGAATCATATAAAACCCTCAAATATTATCAAGCTATTCTCAGTGAAACTGAGTCCATTTCAATCAAACCTCTCTACAGCAAAACCCATGAAAACAAAATTCTCTACCATTCTCTTTACATTGGAAAGTTCTTAACTGGATCAGAATGGGGCCTCCCCCTCTACCAAACCAAACCTCTTCATACTCAACATGTTCTTATTCCCAATAACCATTGCAATTATTTTGATTATGTTCAAGCATAGACTAACATCTTTCTCCATTAAATAGAAAACTTTAGTCATTCATGATTCATCAATTTTGACAAAAGTTTCAGATTAAATTTTCTTGCATGGTTCCCAAAATGGTGGTCAGTGCACGGCCCAACAGCCAGTCTCCTACCAGAAGAACATATGCAAGTCCTCTCAGCCAGCTTTCAACAAAAATTTGACAGAAGCCGATTCAATTACAGAATTACACTTCTCCCATTATTCATGGCCAAGTACAAAGTCTTGTGGATTATGAAGTCGAAACCAGTGAAGTCTACAGATCAAGATTAGTCAAGTGGTGGGATAAATTCAATCATCAGAAGATCATCAGTCTGGTCCTCTCAGAATTTCCCGTCATTCCAATTCCAGTTATTCCAATACAACCAATAAAAATGGTATTGCCAATCATCCCAGAACAATCTTTATCAGAGATTAGTCCTTCTTCATCCCTCAAAGGAACAGCCAAGTCATCCAAGTCATCAAGTTCAAAGAAGAAAGAAAAATCATCCCAGCTCAAGCTCAACAGCTACTTGCAGAAGCAGCGATGCTCCACACCGAAGAATCTGATTCAGAATCTTCAGATGCATCCTTACAGCAGCCAAAAATCTCAAACAGCCAAGTGGGTAAATTACCAGGATTCCCAGGACCCATTCGAATAATTCAGCCCATGTGAAGACATAGTATTTAGGCATGTGACCCCAATAGGAAACATGTCATTCTCAGCACCGAAAGCAGCAATAATCAACAATCATTCAAGACAATTCACTATTCATGAATAGTAAAATCACTTTTACTATTCATCCACAGTAAAAGAATATCATCATTTCGGACACCATCATTCTGCTTCCCATTTGAAGTTGTGTGGTTCAACAGTCATCAGCTTTAGCATCTTTCCAGCTCACAACGCAGCTGGATTCTCCTCTTCAATCATCAACATCTATTAGTCTATTTAATCAAGTCTCGAAGCCCATTCTCGGGGAGTTAAATCTTCTGCGTATTCTCAAGAACAGAAAATAATTTCAACTTGCAATATCTCAGTCCAAAATTGTAAACACTTTTAGTTTAATTTGAAGGATGCCTGCGTGCACCAATATCCTTTCTTTCAATTAAATTTGCTGACCCAATTATCAGTAAATCAATTATAAGTTTCTGAGTAAGTTTTCAATAAAACTTATTTTCAAAAATATTTGCATCATTACTTTAAATTTATTATTTTCATCATGAAGAATATTTTCATAACAACTGATTTTGAAAAGCATAAAATTCTTACTCACAGTCAATTCATCGAGTATCTCAAATTCAAGGTAAATACCGATCAATCATTCATTCAATTCTTTATATTTGTCTATACCAACTGGTTTCATTTCATCTTTAATCCATCAAATATCCAATAATGAAATTAATTTTAGTTCATTCAATCCATCATTGCCATTGGTTCAATTGCCCTCATCAGTATTATCATTAGTTCCGTGTCATTTGGTGTGTATGTGTGTGTGTGTATATATATACACACACACATTTGATTGAATTATCTAAGGGTTTAGAGAGAGGGGGTTGGGGGCACTAAGAGGGAGAAGAGAGAGTGATTTAATTGTGAGGTGTGTTTATATCACCCCATTGTGCCTTTGTTTATAGTAGTAGGATAGGCAAAAACCTTACCCTTTAGGATTACAACTCTTAATAGGTAATCAACTCCTAATAGGAATATAAGATACATTCCTATATCTACTAGGATTTACACAATCATATTCCTATTCTAAATATGACTGCAACAATAAATAAATAAATAAATATATATATATATATATATATAGCATGTAAAATTTGATTTTTGTTTACCTTAACAAGAAAAGTCATGAATTAATTATGATTGGATTTTATAAGGGTGGTTCGTGCACCACCAAATAATGTGCCGTATTCTGCACTGTATTTAAAGTATAAATATGATTGATGCCACACCATTCACAAATCCAAACACCTCGTAATTGTGTAGGCTTTTGTTGGTACAAGAGTTGAAGAACCAAAACCACTGTGACTAGTTGCTTCCCAAGGCCAAGCTTATTGGGACAATTAATAAAAGATATGCTGTGTCTACAATCCGATCTGACAATATAAAAGCCTTCTACCTTTAAAATTAATTAGCTGTTTAACCAAGGAAGCTACTTATACAATCATCAGTAACAAAAACACTTTGCGCGACATATGTACATTTGTCGCGCAAAGTCAAAAATCGTTGCGCAAGGGTTTGCGCGACGCAACCTTCGTCCGGTGCTAACCGTCGCGCCAAGACAGTGACGCTAGGGTTTGCACGACGAAGAAATAACATGCGTCGCGCAAAACCACTTTGCGTGACGGACGACCTACGTCGTGCAAAGTACTTTGCGCGACGCACACCTACGTCGTGCAAGTCACTTTGTGCGACGCACACCTACGTCGTGCAAAGTCACTTTGTGCAACGCACGTTGTACGTCGTGCAAAGTCACTTTGTGCGACACGCGTCCGACGTCGTGCAAAGATACTTTGCGTGACGCACATCCTAGGGCGTGCATCGCGCAAACCCTTTCTTTTTATTTAGTGAAAAATAATTTTTTTTGTTTTGGTCAAAATTTTTTTTTTTAATTTTTGATAAATATTGTAATTAAATTCTAAAGAATAATTAATTAACCAAGAAAAATTATTTAATTATAAAATATATGAAAATGTACATACAAGATGTCCGAACAAAAAAGAAAAAACTACAAGTAATCTTCTAAAGTAAACAACAAAACGATGAGATATACAAAGAAATATCAAACTATCCAGAGACCTCCAACAAACAAGGACATTGTCACTTGAAGACTTCACAATTTTTTAACACCTCCAAACAAAGGACCTTGAGAGCGAACTACTGCCCCTAATGCTTGAGCCTCAACAATTGTTGCCTTTTTCTATCTGCACGGACATAAGCATATGGATCAAGAAAAAAAATTTGTACTTGTATAGGTAGAACTCTTGAAAAATTATATTAAGGGGTGTCCTTTGAGAAAAGATAAACACATGATAGAATATGAACCTACTAAACAGCCACAGATTCAATTCTACCAGCCCCGAATACTAGAGAACATATATTACTACAGGTTCCTCGGTATGTATGGACTGCACGAAAACAAATGCAAGGCTTGAAATTTCATATTGAGACATTAAACAGTAGTATTGTAATTACGGTACTGCAGGGATGGAGTTATGTTGGTGATAGGTTACTATCAGCAGTTATACCTTACGAAGATAGTGGCTGGTATGACATACAAATGTGGGTAAAGCCACCTAAGGTTAGCACCCTTCACCTTATCCTTTCTCAGTTAATAAGGATCAAGGATGAAGTCCCTCTGGAAAATGTCAACCTTCAAAGTTTAATCCACATATCTTATTCAAGTATTCAACTGAAGAAGGCTACTTAGAATAATCAATATATGATGAAATTCAAAGAAATTAACTGATCACATAAGCCTCAACGTTCAAAGATATTAACTGATCACATAAGCCTTAACGTTCAATGATATTAACTGATCACATAAGCCTTAACGTTGATGCATATATTGCCTCTAAATCAAAACCTCGAAAATTTGATTATGCTATGGAAACTGTATCCTGTGGCTTATCACTAGAGCTTAATACTCGAACAAAGTTTCTGAGAGTCAGACTATGTCCCTCTGTGTGGTGTATATGTGCATATGTATGTCAAATATTAACTAAGAAGGGTCATTGGAGACAGTGCAAATTTGAAGATATCTAAAATTGGTCATTAGGAAACAAAACTACATGACTCTTGACCTTTAACTAGTTAAAACCAGCAATTGGAAGCCCAAATATTTTTTTTTGTTCTAATATTAATAATTGAGATGCAAAATTGTAAAAAATTTATGCTAAAACATTATTTCTTACGATACTGTGAAGCATCCAGCTTTAGCCACAATCCTCTTTTCATAAACTTCATATAAAAAAGAAAAACCATGTGCTATTCTTATAAGCATGAATGCAGCAAGCCATGGTGCAAGACCCAAACAAAGTGCATGTGCCATACCAAATCTTGGACTGCATAACATGAGAAAGATCAGAAGCACTACTAGCTGATAACTCCAAACATGTTTAATTAAACAAATGAGCACGTTGTTTGTTTGCATTAATGCTTTCCAGAAGAGATTAGAGTACGTTCCTTGTTGGAGATTAAAGGAAGACTAACACTTTCATGGTAAGCAATTACAATGTGAATGCCATGAAAAGCAAAAGTTCCACAGACGGATGTTTCTCACTACAATTCAAATTAAGGAAAAAGAAAATGTGTTGCGCAAGTTTTACACAAATTATTTACCATCCACAGAAAAGAATACAAACATAATTCTTCCACAAAGAAAATGCAAGGTAAGTCATGTTATGCAAAAAGAAATTCCTCTCACAGAGGCAAAGATACTTAATCTAAATACATAAATTGGTTTCAGAAACAGAAGACTAACATATTGAAATATACAAACCATGCATCCTAATTTTCTGCTCGAAGCAAATAATCAAAAAGCCAAACAAATTTCGAGCTTTCTTTGTCAGTTGCAACAACATTTGAGTTTTTATTGTTCTGTTATGTCATATCTTCTAAAGCAAATTAAGAGCCGAGTTCACAACTGATTTCGAAATCTCAAGTAAACCCAAATATTACAAATTTCCCAACAAAAAAAAAAAAAAAAAAAAAACAACTTTCCTTTCATTTCTTATAATTTCTTAGTGACAAAACAGATAAAAAAAATCACAATAATTCAATACATACAACAAATTAAAGACAGCAACATAGAAAAATCACCAGTTCTTGGCCTAAAGCCGCTTGAAATGCACTGTCAAGCAGATCTTCCCCCTCTATACATATGAACTAATCCAAAATTACCCAGAAATTAATGGACTTAAATTACAACCAGAAAAAAAAAATGGGGGAAGAGGGAAAATCGTAAAATCAAAATAAGGCTGACCTTTGGGGTCTTGCCGTCTAGCTAAAGGAGCTCGAGTTCTGGTGTGGTGGCGAGGTAGGTGATGGAGATATCGAACTGGAGATCGAACTCGTACTTGAGGAGGTTGTAGATGTACCAGCACTTGCCAGTCCACCGTGTACCCTCAGGATTGGCGGCGGAGATTCGGAACCAATCGTTGTCGTTGGACTTGTTCATTTGGGTGTATTCGAACCTCGAAAACAATTCCATTTGCAGACCCATCCTTTTCAACCATGGATCTGACCACAATCATTAAATTAAATATGCAAATAATGAGATTGAATGTGCAAACTTGAATAGGACATCGAAATTGATGGCGGCGCGAGCTTGGCCGAGATGGAGGCGTGTGAAATTTTTTTCAATGAAGGCAGAAATAGAGAGAAATCTAGAGATGGTGTTGGAATGAGAGACAGAGAGTTTGAGAGAGTGATTGAAGACCGAGAGAGAGAGGAGGCTCAAGGCTCAGGGCTTAGGCTGTTGTGCGAGATGTGAGAGACTGAGTGAGAGAGAGGGAAGAGAGACCAAATTTTTACACTCCCATTATGTCCAAATTTGGGAAAAAAAAAGCGCCTAATTTTTTCAAAACTAGCACCAAATTTGTAACACATTGCGCGACGCATGTATACATTACGATGTCGTGCAAAGTGATTTTGCGCAACGACCCCATCTAGGCGTTGCACAAGTTATATTTAAAAAAAATAATTATTATAAAATTCTACAAAACTAATTTCAACGATCCAACCGTCAAACTTGTTTGTATATGCTTCAAGATGACATACATTAAAAATCACAAAAAAAAAAAAAAAAAAACATTCAGAGCTCAAGTAAAGGGACAAAACATTTCGACGGTTATAAACGAAAAATCACGATTTAACTGTTATTTTAACTTCGATTTTGATGATTTTTTACAGCTACACTCTTTAAACCTATATGAACACAATGAACTATATCGATCGTCAATTTAAAACATTTGCACAAGTGGATACCACAAAAGAAAAAGGCAATGCAAGAACCCCAAAAGAAAAGCAAAAGGAAAAAAAAAAAACTTTGCACAACGTAGGTGTTGAGTCATGCAAAACAGCTTTCCGCGTCGTACATACACATACGTCGCACAAAACAGATTTGCGCGACGCAGTTGCACCTACGTCGCGCAAAGTTTTTTTATTTTTTATTTTTTGTCCTTTTGCTTATGAGTACAAAATAAATAAATTAAAACCTACTTAGTAAATATATATACCATTGAACTTGATGGGAAACACATTTTACGAAATTAGTTTCAACGATCCAACCGTCAAACTTGTTTGTATATGCTTTGAGATTGCATACGCCAAAAATCGCAAAAAACAAACATTCAGATATCAAGTAACGAGACAAACCTTTTTGACGGCTATAAACAAAAAATCACGATTTAACGGTTACTTTAACTCTGATTTTGATGATTTTTTACAGCTACACTCTTTAAACCTATATGAATACAATGAACTAATTCGATCGTCAATTTAAAACATTTACACAAGTGGATACCACAAAAGAAAAAGGAAATGCAAGAACCCCAAAAGAAAAAAAAAAGAAAAAAAAAAAAGAAAAAAACTTTGCACGACGTAGGTGCGTTGCGCAAAACAGCTTTGCGCGACGTAGTTGTACCTACGTGATGCAAAGTTTATTTTTATATTTTTTTTCCCTTTTGCTTATGAGTACAAAATAAATAAATTAAAATCTACTTAGTAAATATATATACCATTGAACTTGATGGGAAACACATTGTACGAAATTAGTTTCAACGATCCAACCGTCAAACTTGTTTGTATATACTTCGAGATCGCATACGCCAAAAATCGCAAAAAAAAAAAAAAAACATTTAGAGATCAAGTAACGGGACAAAACTTTTTTACGGTTATAAACGAAAAATCACGATTTAACGGTTATTTTAACTCCGATTTTGATGATTTTTTACAGCTACACTCCTTGACCCTATATGAATACAACGAACATATTCGATCGTCAATTTAAAATACTTACACAAGTGGATACCACAAAATCTTATGTTATACTTAGTGAAAGTATAAATAAACTCAAAGTGTTAGTGACTTTATTGTTTTGATGGGATACGTATTGTACGAAACTAGTTTCAACGATCCAACCATCAAACTTGTTTGTAAATGCTTCGAGATCGCATACGCCAAAAAACGCAAAAAATAAACATTCAGATATCAAATAACAAGACAAACCTTTTCGACGGCTATAAACGAAAAATCACGATTTAATTAACTCTGATTTTGATGATTTTTTACAGCTACACTCTTTAAACCTATATGAATACAATGAACTAATTTGATCGTCAATTTAAAACATTTACACAAGTGGATACTAAAAAAGAAAAAGGCAATGCAAGAATCCCAAAAGAAGGAAAAAAAAAAAAAAAAAAAAAACTTTGCACGACGTATGTTTTGCGTCGCGTAAATCAACTTTGAGCGATGCAGTTGCACCTTTGTCGCGCAAAGCTGTTTTGCGCGACGCTAGACTTCGTCGCGCAAACTATCGTGGCGCAAAGGTCTTTTGCCCGACCTTTTGTGTTTTGTGTCACGCAAACATACTTTGCGCGACGAAATTTGCTCCGTCGTGCAAACATGTTTTTCTACTAGTGAATACAACCACATTTTATTTAATGGTCACAAATAAACAAACTAATGAGGGTTTATATATGTTAGTCAACAATTCAAAAATACAATTTGACTTTCGTAAGGCCATTAGCAATAAGAGTGATTCAATATTCTTGTAGTGAAAGTTTAGTCTTCATGAATGTTATTATTATTATTATTGTTGATTGGACGTCGCGGATAAAAAATTGTATCGTATTCTTAATAAGTTTGTAATTGTAAAGTTGTGATTTTTTTGTTTTTTTTGGCTTGTGTGAGTCGTGTGACCACTTCATTACATTTAGCAATGCCCAACGTATGTACATTAATCTTGATCATAGTTAATAAAGTTTCACTTTATCTGAGAAAACACTAAAACTTGCTATTTTGTGTTATCAGATGTATAATGACGAAAATAACATATGGCTTTTCTGGAGGATTGTTTTATTTTAGTGCCCGGTACTAGTTAGCATAGGCTGCTGCATAGCACATAAACCTTAACGATCTGAAAGAATTGACCCAAAAGTATGACTGAGTTCACATAGAAAGATAAAGTAACTATTTAAACAGTAGTAGCCGTTAATCCATCTTGTTATTCAGGACCAGAGATATTGGTTGACATCCTCGTACTGATCATCTTTGGCTTGAGAAGCACGCAATTGAACCTGATGAGATGAAATACGTGCTGGCATTACTGGATACTGCATGTAGGGCACAGCCGGCTGCATTAGTCGAGCATAGTTCTGCTGGCTCATGTATGACGATCTTGGAGGATTAAGATTATTATTCACCATCACCATATTCGTATTCTCCACTGTCGAATGAATCATCATTGGATCATTGAAATTTCCTTGATACCCCGCCACTGGAAATTGAGAATTACTGCCGCCGGCACCTGCACTGAATTGAAGACTATAGTTACTCTCCCTCAACATCCGCATGGCCGTTGGACCTGGATTTGGAGCCAAAAGATTACTCAAGTATTCATTTGAATTGTCGAATTAAAGCATTTGATCACAAGGCTGATGTGGAAACTGCTGAAGCATATGATCTACCATGTTGTTATTGAAAGAGCTAATATGGTTTTGGTCCTCCTCATCGTTACAAGGATGCTTTCGGTTTGATGATTCACCAATATTAGGGTTTCCACCCATCAATAGTGTTGGTGCTTCTTTCTTCATGACAAGTATTTGATGCCCAGCAGCTTCTTTCTTTCTATTGAGTAATGTTCTCTTGCCAGACTCGAGCTTAGCATCCAATGCATTAAGAAGTGCCTCCAGTTGACTTTCTGGAAAAGTGTTGATGCGTTCATCCCATGCTGGGTACTTGGTCTCATACATCTCCTTACGCTTTCTGTATATATCAGCATATACCTTGTTCTTTCGGTCCATCATTAGATCAGACAAATCGAAGGTTTTCTTGGCCGGTTTGCAAATCGTGCTTGCCTTGTATTTGTTGATTATCCAATTTACCTCTTCCGGATTTTTGGGCCAAGTCTGGAGCTCTGGAGGCCGATCAGTCAGTTTTGGTCCGTAGATGATCATGCACATATCTACTTCGCAAAGAGTTGAAAACTCATAAGCCTTCTTCATTATTCCCTTCCTTCTTTTTTGAAAAGTTGTTTTTCGAGACCTCTCGTTTGCAATTAGTTCCATGTTTAGCCTTCCGCGGCCCATATTCATCTGCTGTAAGAATAAAAAAAAAAATAACAGCGTTTAATCTTGAGGAGAATATGGCGGGATCGGTTCAAAGAGTTGTATATGATCATAAACAGTAATTTTTACTTTTGTACTGTGCAATAAGAATAAGTAGATCCTCCACCTTCAAAACTAAACCCTAAAAGAGATGAACAAATGATTTCGCGTGTATGAACATAAATATATGACATGTGCTAAGCGAAACCGAAAAAGTAATAAATAAATAAACAAGTTAAAGGAAAATACAGCATCTAGGAGACACTTCAAATGATTTTACCAGTATTGCCACGAATATCAAAAGCTTTTGAGGGGATTTAACTTAAACGTGCAACCATAAAGCCATAGGTAGTGAAACTAGCTAGGGAAACTGCTATGAATAAGTACAATTATGTAAAGAGAAAAGCATAGATAATTAGAAAAGTAATTCAACAACGTACCTTCTCCAAGAAAATGTTCCGTTTAGAAAATGGCTGGCTTCTTAAAACCCTCCTTTTGAGTTGGCTTGACCTAATAATAATATAGCACAGGAATTCGCTTGCCGTTTACTCAAGAATCTAATTATTAATTACAAACTCAATCATAATTTCTGATTGTTTTGGTCAACGTAAATAAAATATAAATATTACAAGCGATAAATAGATGTTGATCCCATCAAATCAATTAGCTCTTATTCAAATTTCATTTGTCTTCCTTAATTCTTTCGTGTTTCAGTTCTAATTTTACGTATTGTTAAAAAAAAAAAAAAATCTAATTTTACGTACATTGATTATTAGTCAGCACCATTAGACTTTTGTCTTTGAGTCCGTGGAGATTTTCTTACGTGTTTATTGGATGCGTGTTTTATTTATAATAATTTTATTTTATGAGGCAATTTATAATAATTTTATGGAAAATACCTAAAAAGCTTCAATAAACATATTTTTCACATTTGGTTTGTAGAAGTGATTATTTTTCTGTAATGATTAATCATATATTGACGACACAATAATAATTATAATGACAACATAATAAACATTCATTAGTTCTCAAAATATATTTATTGTACCTAATTAATCTAATTTTGTTAGTAAACCGTGCTGAGTAAGAGGTCTACATTGGCAGTTTTCGTTGTTTCACTTTTAACGAAATTGTAAGCTACTTTTTGGACAGTACGACTATATTTTATTTTCTAAATTTTGTTTTGCTGGAGTATAATGGTATTTTTATATTAAACATAGCGGAATCTATCCCTTCATCCTGTAGCGGAATTAGGACCACTAGGTAAGTACAAAACCATTGAACATATATACATTGAAAAGCATCTTCGTAGTACAAAGTCATCTATCATCTATACTATAAAGAAGTGTTCGAAACATGTTCTAAATATCATATCGTCATCCATCGGATATTCTATAAGAACATGGGTTATAGGAAAAATAGTAGTAATTCAAACTAGCCTCAGTAAGCATGTTATCTCAAAGCATTTCATAGAACATAATTATGAAACCATGCTTTTCATGTGTGCAATTCTACTATCAAAACATGCATTTTTGAAGGGGTCCACTCACAGTACTTCGCCGTCGAAAGCTGCGTAGACTAGCGAAGATAGAAACGCCACAACAATTAGTCAAACTCTAATCAAACGACTTAATTTGGAAAAATGGGTCCAGACGTCAAAATTAGCCTAGGAGAGGTCCCGAACGAAAAGTCAACGTTGACCGTTAACCGGTCGAAGTCAAAGTCAAAGTCAACGTTGATCGTTGACCGAGTCAACGGTCAGACCGGGTCAGTCAACGGGTCACGGGTCCGGGTTGGACCAGGTCAAACGGGTCATGGGCCTGGGTTTTGGTTTTGGGCTTGGGTCCTTGATGGTTTGGGTTTTAGAGGAAAATGGCTTAGGGGTTAGATTAATAGGTGGGTTGGGCTCCACGGTAACATGATATTGTCCGCTTTGGGCCCCAACCACGCCCTCACGGTTTTGTTTCTGGGAACTCACACGAGAACTTCCCAGTGGGTCACCCATCATGGGAGTGCTCTCGCACGCTACTCGCTTAACTTCGAAGTTCTGATGGAACCCGAAGCCAGTGAGCTCCCAAAAGGCCTCACGCTAGGTAGAGATAGGAATATACATATAAGGCTCACATGATCCACTCTCCTGGGTGATGTGGGATCTCACAATCCACCCCCCTTAGGGGCCCGACATCCTCGTCGGCACACACTCGGCCAAGGTTAGGCTCTGATACCAAATTGTCACATCTCGACCCGGGCTCAACCACATCCCGGGCTCGACTCCACTGTAGCATGATATTGTCCGCTTTGGGCCCCAACCACGCCCTCACGGTTTCGAGAACTTCCAAGTGGGTCACCCATCATGGGAGTGCTTTCACGCGCTACTCGCTTAACTTCGGAGTTCCGATGGAACTCGAAGCTAGTGAGCTCCCAAAAGGCCTCGCGCTAGGTAGAGATAGGAATATACATATAAGGCTCACATGATACACTCCCCTGGGTGATGTGGGATCTCACAATTACTGTCAAATTAATCTAGCGGTTGAAGCTCATAATAACTTATTTGAATAAATTAACTTCACCCGATTAAGAACAATAACCAGATGAGTTCTATTTCACGGCAAAACTCTAGCCAAACTCCCCCTCTCTTTAGTGTAAAATATATCGTTGTAAAAAAAAAAAAAAAAACTCTTGCATTTCTCCATCCCCACCACTCTTTAATGTGACGTCTCGTCCCAATCATATATATATTTTTTCTCCCTGAGTCTGTAAAATGACATATTACTTTAGACTACCACCTGAGTCAAGTCCGCACTCAACCATCTTGACTTACCACCGTAGAATCAGGTTAGGTACTTACATGTATTATTGCATCAAAGCTACGCATTCACTCCGGTTATCTTGTTTCCTAGCTTTGATGGATTTGTTTTGACCCTTAAATTCATGAGTGTTCACTTAGCCTTCTCAGCATAGCTGTTCGCTAAATCCAAGAGAAATTTTCAATGAATCAGCTTGTGTAGACGCTGTGAATCACATGGTTTTGGTTTTTTGTGTGTCGTCACTTTTGTACCTTTTAGTGTTGCGCGTTTCACTTCTAAGTTTGTGAAGTTTTTGTGAAGAACTTAAGTACTAAATTGTTGGTCATGTATCGCATTTGTATTTACAGAATGTTGGACATTCTTGAACGAACTACCTAGATCTTGAAAGACGTTGGATTATTTTAATTTGTGGTTTCTGAATGATTAGTTTTTGCACCGATTTCTTTTGGAGTAGTTGCAGCTGTAGTATGGCATTATTTGAGACTTGGTTTGATAGATTCTATTAGTAGCACTGGTTGGACAGTGGAGTTCTGCGAATTGGTTTTCGAATGTTTGATTTTATGATTTGAGAAATCACGTGCTTGTGTTATTGTTGACTTGGGATTGGACATTGGTATGTTTGCAACCTTAGGAAGTTACTTTATCGAGACAACAATGTGTTGTTGATATCGCTGGCGGCCGACTGTATATCGATGGCATATTTGTTAGGTTCATTAAGCAAGTGGACAAGCAGACCCGCCTACGATAGTTGTTACTGTTTAGTTATCGTTGGGGCTTGACCCAGAGACATATCTATTCTCGGAGTACGTGGCGTTACGAATGCTTGGGGGAGACCCACTTCCATTTCGGTTTTGATTTTCAGTACAAGTGTTTTTAAATTACCTTATTATAGTTATATATTGTATTTTTGACGTTACAGATGTTCGGTTGAATCTTTTCCACTTTCAGTTTTAAGTTAAGTACGAGTTTTCGATCTCTATGTTAGTAAATATCTATTTTGACATTATCGTATTTTATGTACATAGTTTTGACCATACGTTATTATGCAATTTCAACTTTATATCCTTATAAAGTATGTTTATACTATTATATTGACGGGGGAAGAAAGTAGGAGCTTGGAGGCATGAAAGAGGATCTGGCAAGGTGTGGCATATTCTCTTTGATGCAACCACTCAGATTTGATTTCTTCTTTATGCATATATTTTCTTCTTCCTATTTTCAAGTATTTCGTAATAGCAAGTTATTTTAAATTTCGGTACGAAATTTTTTTTAACGGGGGTAGATTGTAACAACCCGTCCTGGAATTTACATAATGGAAGGGCATTTTTGTATTTTCACTTTGGTTGGGTTCTATTTGTTTAAAATATTGTTTTTTTGGCCTTAATTGGTGTTGAAGGAAAATTTTTGTCCTAGCTATGAACATGTAAGAACATTTGAACACAAAAGCAAACTATTAACACTTTAAAGTAGGCATGCATTAAAAAAAAAAATTCTAAAACCCATGACTTTTAAAGCCTAGTGAATGGTGAACCACAAGACTCTTTAACAATATTAAAGAGAAGAAAGGATTTTGAGATTCATTACCCTTGAAGCTCATCCTTGTTTACACAAGGGATTCACCCAAGTGGAGGGCCTTCAAGTCACCTCCTAGCTCCTTAGATATTCCTTGTGATTTTCTTCCCTTTTGATACTCCTTTGCTCCTTGAGGATGTGAGGAAAGGAACTCCAAAAATACCAAAAGTTTGGTACCTCTAAGTTTCCACACCAAGGATGATGGTGTGAAGATGAAATGGATTACCTAGAGGAAGTTGGATGATAGTGAACTCCCCTAGGAAGGCCGGCCTTTATAGAGAAAAAAGGAGAAAAAGTTTCTCTTCTTTGCCTCAAGAAAACCCTAGTGAGAGAATGGCTATAAAGATGCCTTTATACCAACTCACATGTGAGTGGCAAACTTGCAATTAACCCAAGTTTGCTACCACTCACCCTATGGCCATTTTTGACTTTGTATTTGGGTTAATTTCCATTTAGTTTTAGTTGTCACACAACTTAAACTCAATGGACCTTGTGGACCAAAACCCTTTTGGGCCCCAAGACCCCAAACTAACTTGAAATCCCAATACGAACCTTTTGTATAATTAATTAACTAATTAATTAATCTTGACCATTCTCAATTAAACCATTTAATTGCTTATCCATCTCATTTATATTTCTTCCCTTTCATCCTTACTCGGTGTACGATCCATTAGGTTCCAATTAGCGAGGTAGTGGGCGATTGTTACTCTTAACGATCGATTGTGAATTGAAACTACATTTCAGTTCTCCCTTTGATGAAGATTAGTGTTTGCTAATCTTCAGAGCTTCCAAAAACCGTGAGTGACACCTAGTAGTATGTCATGGCTACCCAAGCTAAGTAGAAGTGGTTGGAGAACCTATGCAGTTACAATTACAATGCAGTATGGTCATTCTCTAATAGAATACTCTTAATCACATTGTTTGAGTGATAGTTTGTTTCATGTCTACTATCCAGTGTGATACTTCTCTATATGATTCAATTGAACATGATTTGGAACCAACTTCCTAAGTCATATTCGTATGCTTTGGCCAAAGACTCCCGAATCATATCTCAAAGTATTCTCCATCCACCATGGAAGGTTAGAAATCCCTTGTTGTGCATTCATATGCCTACATGACTAGATAGCTTGACCCCAACAATGTTGTGGACACTCTCGATGGAATGCCTTTGACATGATCAAAGATCAAGGACCTAACCATTAGACATCTATGATGCCTCAGGTCAAATGGCTACTTTGCATATTGCAACTTACGAGTTCTTACATGACATGTATGTTCGAACTCTCTTTTGATTGATGTGAAAATTATATGACACTCAAATTAAAACCCTATAGTTGTAGTACATGCAAGTAGGGATCGTTTTAGGCCGGGGATTAGAAGGGATGCTAATCTACTCAATTTAAACTTTAACACACTAAACTAGACTCAGAAACAGAAAACTAGACTCTTATGACTCAAAACTGACCAAATTGACTCAAAACAAAAAAACTAAGTTAAATAGACTCAAAAAAGGTACTAGAGAGTGAATTGGATGAATTCTAAACTAACTTGACTCAAAATACTAAATGGGGACAGATTTGAACGAATTTAACAAAACTAAAACACAAATAAGAACTAAGGGGGGTTTTGGATAAATTTGACAAAACTAAGTAAATTGCAGTGAACAAAGTAAGTTAAAATGAAATTAAGGTGAATTCAAGGGTGAAAAGCTAGTTAGAGGGTCCTTCTCCACATATGAACATATGCATACGAATCAATTTCCAGTTATTCTTTCGACAAACCATGAATGACAATGCGCCGAATGAATTGTATTGCACTAATTAATTCTCAAATTTTCCTAAGTTCATTGAATTGAATGGATAACGCATCACAACCAAATTATTCTTATCAAGTTCCCTAACTATTAAAAGCATGATAGAGATACATGTCAAAGATCATTAAGTTCCATGAATATCATAAACATTGACAATGCATTCGTAACTATGAAAAGCATGATACTCCTGCGTAGAATTTACTTAACACGATTGTGACTAGCAACCTTTACTACTTATGAATATAAGTTCATAATGATTAGGTGAAACTCCCTTACATTCTAGCATCAGATTCATGCATGCAAACTAAGCGGGCCCTCTTAATCAACATACAAGAATAAGTTATCAATCAAGCAGTTAAGCAAATTGCATTCATAATTTATGAAACAATAACTGAAGGTAATCAATTCATATCAAACATATGTCCATGGCTTCGAATTCACCTCTAACTAAGAAAAACTTAGTTACACATGTTCATAACAATTGAAAAGCAATCTGAAATAAACATTGAAACTAAAACAAGGGAAGAAAGAACTCAGAAAGTCTCCAATGGTTGTAGGTGGCTTGCGGCACAAAGTCATCCTCCTCCAATGGAAGCCACGCAAAGCTTCTTCTTCTCCCAAGGCTGCGCAAAAGGTGTTTCTGTGTATGTATGGTGGTGGCTGCGAATTGTGATGAAAATATGGATGTGGTGTGTGGTCTAGGGGGTGGTAACCTGCGACAAAGCCTCTAAATATGTATATATAGGCAGGGCAAACGCTAGGGAAATCAGACTAGGACTTGGTCTTAGCATAAGTAAAGGATTAAGGCCTTAGGGAGCGGCACAAGGCTTAAACCCATCAGGAAATGGGTTTAGCCCAATTAATTTCTGAAAAGGCTTTGCACAATCCAAATCCACAAGGGAATAGGCTAATTAAATCAGAATCCAAGAGGAAAAAGGATTGGAAAGGTGCGGCAGGAATTAGAGGGAAAGGGGCTGGAGTGCAAGGCAAGGCAAAGGCCTTCTAGAAAGGTTTGGGGCGCCTGATTTGTAGGGATTCTAGAAACGATGTGTTTTGTGGCTGGTTTCTAGAATAACAAGGGCTAAAACATGTGGCACCAATGTAGGAAAGGATAAGGCTTTCTAGAAGGGACATGACATAAAACATGTAGCATGTTTTTAAGAATATGTTTGTGTCTTCTACAACATGTTTGGATAATGTTTCGGATAATGTTCCTTGTTTCTTGCTGATTCCTTATCTTCTTTGTCTTGAATTTGTTTCTCCAACTTCTAAACACATTCTTAGCCTCATTTGAACTTCAAATTTGTCCATTTTTTGTGCTCCATATTCAAGCTATCCATTGCAAGCCCAAAATTGCTCCAAAATGCATTAAAATGCACTTTCTTGCCAACTTTGCCAATTGGAACTACAAACACACGAAAATAGCTTAAAACACTATAATAAGTAAAAACTAACTAAGTAAATGCAAGAAAACAAGCTAACTAAGTCGCATAAATATGCTCCTATCAAATTCCCCCACACTTAGCTTTTGCTAGTCCTCGAGCAAAACAAAACAAACAAAACAAAACCTAAACCTTCCAACATTCTCCTTAGGGATTTCCAATGAGACATGACATTAAAAATCACTACTTACATAGATTTTAGTCATCCTTACTGTCGAGCTCATACTTAATCATAGTACCATTCACTAGCTCGCATTTAATGATTTAAAACAACATTTTGAATGTAGTAACATGCCTTAGAGAATCCCTCAATTCCTTACAAGATATACACTCTATTTTCACACAGATTTTCTGACTACACTCCCTACACTAGGTATATGTGAGAAGATTGATGTAAACATGTAGACTAAACACTCACATATGTTTTAAACAAAGAAGGCACTTTCTGGAATTATTAACACAACATGTATATGATCTCATTAATGGAATGCCACTACTTAGACGCGAGAACCAGGGATACCATATGCTCATACCAATTCTAAGCTCCACGTTATTGAAACACATAACAATCAAGATAGAAGTCTAAGGGTTGTAACGGGGCTAGGGTATTGGCTAACAAAGAAGGGAAAAAGATAAACAAAAGTTCTTAAAGAAATAGTAAGCAAAGCAATGAAATCAACACTTAGAATTTACTTTTGATTGTAGAAACCAACTTTGAACACAAAGGGAAGATTCATACAACTTTCTAGGGTCAGATTCAAACTTTTGGACCCTTTCTTCAACAACCAACACTTGTGAGCTCAATCTCACTTATTTTGAAACTTCTTTTCCTTTCTTTTTCTTTTCTTTTCACGTTTTTTCTCTTCTTTTTTTTTTCTTTTTCTTTTTCGTGCCCTTTCTCTTTGGCACACAAAACCTTCCCCCACACTTGTTTTTCTGCATAATATCGATCAAAAGGAATTCCCTCTAAGTCATGCTTCACTATCCTTTAAGAACAAGGGTATGGATAGTCCTATACTAGGCTAGGTAAGGATAATGTGGCTAACAAAGAAAATTAGGCTAAACAAGGCTCAACGGGGTTAAACCTACAAATCATAATGCAAAAGGGTTAAGGCTTTTTGGCTCTAGTTTAAACTAAGCAACTTCATCTTGTTATTTGTTATGCTAATCAATTTCATGCTTTGAATGAAACGGGCATGAATTCTAGTATTTGGACTAAATGATGAAACGCATTCTAAGTAGCAACCAAGCAAAGAATGATGAGATCATGCAACGACTTCAGAAAATAAGAAATGCACAGATTAATAACTCTCCAAATAAACGTTTAGGCTCAAGTCTCTCAGGGTTGTATCGTTAGTTTGAGTTACTTCCTTCAAGCGTGTTGCAAAAACTGATTTTTTTTCTTTGTGATTACATGTGAATTCGTAAACAACAACTACAATTAAGCATAAACCAAAGAGCATATCAAACTTCTATCCATGTTTGTAACTTTCTTTAACATTCATGCAATTAAAAACCAAATCCTCATCATTGTGTTGGAAGGTACCCTAAGACATAAACAAACACACAAAAACGACTCTTTTTGTATTTTTCAAATTTTTTTCGATTTTTTCTTTCTTTTTCTGTTATATGACACAAAAACACAATAAAAACACTTAAAAACAGTGAGTAACAACATTAGAAGTGCTAGGTGATAAAAACCCACGAAAATTAATGAAAAACACTTTGTTTACCCCCCCCCCCACACACTTAAACCAAACATTGTCCTCAATGTTTCAAACATAAACTCACACACAAACAAGCAAACAACACAACTAACAAACATGACAAATTTGGCAAAGTAAAAGCAAGAAAAAGAAGGGTAAAAGAAAGCAAATCTGGTTGTTGGAGCTAGAATTCCATGTTTTCCTCGTTTGAACACATGGGTTGCCTCCCAAGAAGCGCTTGCTTTAACGTCTTCCAGCCGGACGATACCTCCTTTTAAGCTCCATCTTGACCCACGGCATGGAGGGGTACATCCTCCACGACATGCTCCTCAAAATTCTCGTACATTGGCTCTATGAATGGAAGGGGATAGTAATCCTTCCTAATTAGGGCGTTGAGCATCCTAAAGTCAATGTAATCATTCCCACTAGCTTGGATTCGATTGGGGACCTGCACCATACAAGGTAACAACCTATTAGTGGAAATGGGAAACAAAATTGGAATAGGTGGCTTACCAATGTACTGCAATGAAGTGGCATCACTATCAACAAATGCATGTGGGGTGCTCTCGGCCAGATTTTGAGGTTTGAGGGTTGTGGCCGTGCAATCCTTGTGCTTCACTCCAATTCCCTCTTCGTTGGTGGTTCGAAATGCATCCTTCTTGATCGGTGCTGAATGTTCCTGCCCTTTATTTTTTATTCCATCAATGACATAACAGGAACGAACGTCATTAGTATTCTCAATAGATTCAGAAACTTTAAAGTTAATCATATCGCCACCAAACGCCATAGTTACTGCTCCCATGGCCACATCAATCTTGGTTTGAGTAGTTTTCATGAAAGGTTGTCCAAGTAAGAGTGGCAATAGTGGAGAGTGGGCCGAGTCCTCCATGTCAAGCACATAGAAATCTGCAGGAAAAATCAAGTGGTCTACCTGCACCAAAACATCTTCCAAAACTCTTTTCAGATATGCATTAGAACGATCGACTAATTGGATAATAACACCATCATTTTTAAGCTCTCCTAGATTCATAGATGCATAAACAGAATATGGCATGACATTAATTGATGCACCTAGATCTAGCATAGCATGTTTAAACCTTGTATTACCAATTACACAAGGGATAGTGAAACTACCTGGATCTTAGCATTTAGGCGGCAGCTTTCTTTGCAACATTACAGAGACATTCTCACTTACATGTACCACCGCTTTCTCCCGAATCCGTTTCCTTGTTGTACATAGCTTCTTTAAAAACTTAGCGTACTTCGGGATTTGCTTTATAGCATCAAGGAGCGAGATATTGACATGCACCTTCCTACACGTCTCCAGAATGTCTTGTTCGTTCTCTTCATTCCTAGCTTGCATAACCTGCTAGGGAAAGGCAAATTTGGTGGAATTAGGTTAGAATGAGTCAAATTTGAACCACCCTTAGCTGAATTGGACGGTGTGGAAGGCTTTGGGGGCTGCAGCAATGATGGTTCCTTCCTTGCCATAGGCTTGTCTTGCTCATCCTCTTCAATCAGCAACTTTTCATCTTCCTTTTGGCTTGATTTGGATGGTTTTGGGTCAGTTCCAACTTTTTTTCCACTTCTCAACATGATGGCTTTAGCGGTTTCAAATCCTCCATTTGGATTCACAGCGGTTAAGCTAGGTAATTTACCTTCTTCTCGAAACTGCCTAAGGAACTCTGAAATCTGCCCCATTTGCTTATTCATGTCACTCATCTCCTTGGCTTGATTTTGATACCCCTGTGCCAAAGTAGTTAGTATTTTAAGCGTATTATCCTCATACATTGACATACTTGAACTTGTTTGGGCAGATTGTGGCGGCGTGTGGTCGCAGGGGCCGGCACCTTGCGGCAACATGTGGGGGTACATGAGGTCCCCCTTATGTTTTTCGACGTCCTAAATCTGTTTACAACATCCGTTTTCTGAAATTCAACCATTTTAGTATAGTTTTATTAATTGGTACCTTTATGTGCTAAGGTACAATTATGTATGATGTTTCTATCCACACTTATTTGCATGGCTCTTCGCCAACGGTGTTGATAGGAGCATATTTATGCGACTTTGTTATCTTATTTCTTTGCATTTCCTTAGTTAATTTCCATTTATTGTAGTAATTTAAGCTATTTTCGTATTATTGTAGGCCTAGTTGGTAAATATGACAATAAATGGCAAAATGGAGCAATTTGGAGCAGTTTTGGACTTGCATTGGATAGCATGCGTGGATAGCATATGGGCTGGACGTTTTTGGTGTTTAAATGGTGCTAGATATGTGCTAAAATCTGGAGAAATTAAAGTTGAGGCTTGGAAGGCAAGCAATTAGAAAAGAAAGAGGAATCCTAGTTGGAGAGGAACCTTATCTTATCTTATATAACCTTATCTTACCTTGTCTTATCTTATCTTATCTTATCTTATCTTATCTCCAGCTGCAAGGAGGAATCCTAATCACATTCAAACACTTTCTACTTGATTCTTGGAGTCCTAAAATAACTCAAAACACCTAATCCCTTTTCTCCTTGGATTCAGCCATTCTCCCCTATATATATGACATTTCTACAACGTTTTAGGAGTACCGCGTGTACCCTTCATCCATTGAAGTTGCTGGAATTTTCAGAGTTCTTTCTATCTTTGTCAAAGTTGGCAAGAAAATGGAATTTGGAGCATTTTAGAGCAGTTTTGGGCCAAGAATGGATATCACAAGTATGGAGCAAGGTGGATGGACAAAATTGAAGTTCAAGAGAGGCTAGGAATGTGCAAAAGAGTTGAAGAAATTAATTCAAGACATTGAAGATAAGGAATCAGCTCAAAAGAAGGAAACCTTATCTAACCTTATCTTATCCAAACAAACCTTATCTTATCTTATCTTATCCTAATCCTATCCTAACTTAATTCCAGCTGCAAGGGGGATTTATTCTCAGACTAGGAGACATTAAAATAGGTTTCTAGAAGACCAAATCCTTCTCCTACATTGGTGCCGCACTTATCATTTCTAGAAGTTCTAGAACCTGCAATCTTTTTCCCCTTTGGAATCTGATGCACCTAATCCCTTTTCTCCTAGGATTGTGTAATCCTTTTCCCTAGGATTGTGTAATCCTTTTCCTTCTTTGATTTCTGAAACTTAGCTTAATCCTTAGGGATTGTGCAGCATCATCTCCCTATAAATACACACATATGCCGCACCATTCAGACCACCACCCAGACCACCACCCTCATCTCTCACCAATTCGACATGCACCCATCCACAACCCATTGTGCTTGCGAGGAAGGAAGGAAGGAGCTTGTGCCATGGCTTGCAGTCCAAAGAGAGTTCGAAATCTGCCATTGGAATTGCTGGGACGTTTCTGGTTCTCTCTATCCTTACATTTAGTTTAATGTTTGTTTTAATTTGGTTTTATGTTTTTAAAGACATGTGGAACTAATTTCTTTATAGTTAGAGGTGAATTCGAAGCCATGATTATATGTTTTATATGAACTGATTACGTCCAGTTATTGTTTCTTGAGTCTTGAATGTGATTTGCTTATCTGAGTTATGAAAACTTGTTTATGTATGTGGGTTGAGGGTCGACACTTAATTTGTATGCATGAACTTGATGCTAGAGTATAAGGGAGTTTCACCTAATTGTTATGAACTTATATTCACAAGTAGTGGAAGTCACTAGTCATGATTGTGTTAAGTAAATCCTAGGCAGAAGCATCATGCTTTTCATAGTTACGAATGCCTCGTCAATGCTTATGGTTTTCAAAGAACTTAATGACCTTTGATATGTTTTTCTATCATGCTTTTCATAGTTAGGGAACTTTATAAGGATAATTTGGTTGCGATGCGTATTCCATCCAATTCAATGAGTTAAGGAAAATCTGATGGTTAATTTGTGCTATCACGGTTAACTTGGGGTGTTGTCATTCATAGTCTAAAGGAATAATAACTGGAAATTGGTTTGTATGCATATGTCATGTGTGGAGAAGGACCCTCCAACTAGCCTTTCACCCTTTTCAAAATCTGTTTTCTTTTAGTGTTTTGAGTCAAGTTAAGTTTGATTTTCGTTGGAATCACTTGTTAGGTCTAGAATTGAGTCTTTTTGATTGCTTGTTGCTGTTTTGAGTGTTTTGAGTCAGTTTTAAGTCTATAGAGTCTAATTTAGTGTTTTTAAGTCTTATATGTGTTGATTAACATCCCTAGTTAATCCCCAGTCTAGAATGATCCATACTTACATCTGTACTACAATTGTCAACAATAGGGTTTAATTTGTGTGTCAAGTTAATTTTCACATCAAATTTTGGCGTCGTTGCCAGGGATTAGCAAATTTGCTAATCCCCTTTTGTTTGAGTCGTGTCAAAAGTGTGTCCGTGTGTTTGTGTGAGTTTGTGCTTGTTTTTTCGTACCTTCTACTTGGTTGCTGAGCTGTTTTTGTTTCTTGTTTCAGGTACTAGTTTATGACGCGTAGTTCTCAACCTATTCGTGCAAACATCTTGGAGTCTGACGACGATTTTGAACGAACTTTGAGAAGAAAGAGGAAGCACCCAGAACCTCATCCACCTTGTTCAAGTTCAGAGGCCGATTCTGAATTTGAAGAAGTACAAGTCATGGCAGCGGACAATCGTACAATCAAAGAACTTTCAGCCTCAGGGTTGGACAATGCTGTGCCCCTTTGCATTCAATACCCTGAAGCTGCCCAAGGAAAGACCGATGAGTTTGAATTGAAGTCTAGCTTGTTGCATCACATTCCCAAATACCATGAGCTATTCATGGAAGATCCAAACAAGCATCTTAAGGAGTTTGAAGTGGTATGTTCGAGCATGACACCCATCAATGTGGATGGGAGCATTTTGAAGATGAAAGCTTTTCCATTCTCTCTTTTGGAAAAGGCTAAGGATTGGCACTACGAATTAGCAACTGGAACCATCACTTCTTGGGAAAGCATGAAAAAAGCATTCTTAGAGAAATTCTTCCCAACTTCGAGGGTAATTCTTTTGAGGAAGAAGATTAGCGGAATTCAACAAAGCCAAGGAGAATCATTTCCAGCGTATTATGAGCGTTTCAAGACCCTTGTTACATTATGCCCTCAACATCAAATGAAGGAAGAGCTTCTACTTCAATATTTCTACGAATGACTTCTTCCCATTGAGAGACAAATGCTAGATGCCTCGGCAGGTGGTGCTTTGGTTGACAAAACACCGGTTGCTGCAAAGACCTTAATTACAAATCGAGCTTTGAATGCACAACAATACGAAAGAGTTGGACAAAGGGACACCTCACAGCCACAACAAGTGCATGAGGTAAGTGCAATTTCTGAACTTCAATCTCAAATGGCTAATCTCACTGTTCTTGTGTCACAGATTGCCGAATGAATGAAAGTGCAAGGTGCGGCCATATGTGGAGTGTGCTCTATGCAGGGGCATCTCAATGATCAATGCCCTCAATTGATAGAGAATGGAGGATGGGAAAGTGTAAATGCCGTGGGTTATCAAAGCCAAAATCAGCCACGGAATGATCCATACTCCAACACTTACAATCCAGGCTGGAAAGATCACCCAAATTTCAAGTGGAGGGAGCCTTCACAACCTCAATAACAAGGGGGATTTCGACAACCACCCCAGGGGATATATCAAAGGCCATTCACACAATCTCAACCTTAATCACAAACTGCTCAACCAAAATCAGGTTTGTTATTTGATAACGATCAAGCTATTCAATTACTAACTTCTGTATCACAGGGATTACAAACTCAAAATAATAGAATAGCGAATCAAGACAAGGAGATGAGTGAAATGAAGAAGCAAATAGGGCAGATTTCAGAGTTCATTGGACAGTTTAGCGAACAAGGCAAACTTCCTAGTTCAACAGTTGTGAATCCAAAATGAGGCTTTGAAATCGCCAAGGCCATCATCTTAAGAAGTGGCAAGGAAGTTGGAACTGACCCACAACCATCCAAAGCAAGTGAAAAGGAAGATGAAAAGTTGCTGATTGAAGAGGAGGAGCTGGACAAGCCCACGGCAAGGGTAGCATAACCCTTGCCGCAGCCACCTAAGCAATCCAAACCGTCCCAAACCACCAAGGTAAGTCCAAATTTGAATTTTTCTAGTTCTATTCCACTAAATGTGCCCTTTCCTAGCAAGTTCAGGCAATCAAAGAAAGAATAGAATGAGAAAGACATTGTGGAGATGTTTAGGAAAGTTCAAGTCAATATACCGCTTCTTAATGCAATCAAGCAAGTTCCTAAGTATGCCAAATTCTTGAAAGAGCTTTGCACAACAAGGAAGAGGATTTCGAACAAGGAAGTGGTCAAGGTAAGTAAGAATGTTTCGGCGGTGTTACAAAGGATACTACCACCTAAATGCAAAGATCCGGGTAGTTTTACAATTCCTTGTGTTATTGGAAATACTAAGTTTGAACATGCTATGTTAGACTTAGGAGCTTCAATTAATGTCATGCCTTATTCAATTTATGCATCTATGAACTTAGGAGAGCTTAAAAACAATGGGGTAATTATTCAATTGGCCGATCGTTCTAATGCATATCTGAAAGGAGTTTTGGAAGATGTTTTGGTGCAGGTTAACAATTTGATCTTTCCAGTGGACTTTTACGTGCTTGACATGGAAGATTTAGCCCATTCTACCCCACTGCCGATCCTCCTTGGGAGACCTTTCATGAAAACAGCCCGCACCAAGATCGATGTGTTCAAAGGGACTTTAACGATGGAATTTGATGGCGAGATTATTGATTTTAATATTTCTAAAGCTATTAAATATCCTAAAGATGATCATTCTTGTTTTGCTATTGATGTGTTTGATTCATTGGCGCATGATTATCTAGATTCGTTGGACAAAGATCCCCTTGAAACAACAATTACCGAGGGATTGGGCCTAGCACCCAATTTGGCCGTGCCCAATGATGAAATTGGCGAGATGGTGGCTGCCCTAGGGGCATTACCACAACATCCTAGTAAGTGTACAATCCCAATTTCAATTCCTGTTTCTACTAATAAGTTGTTACCTTCAGTGATTCAAGCCCCAATTCTTGAACTTAAACCGTTACCAAATCATTTGAAGTACGTCTATTTAGGAGACAAAGAAACATTGCCGGTCATAGTCTCTTCAACACTCACGGCATTAGAGGAAGAAAAACTGATTCGGGTGTTGAAAGAGCATAAAACAGCTATAGGATAGACCTTGGCCGACATTAGGGGTATTAGCCCTACAACCTGCATGCATCGTATACTTCTAGAGGAGGGGGCTAAACCAACACGAGAGGCTCAACGCGACTCAACCCTCCAATGATGGAAGTTGTGAAGAAGGAGATTATCAAGCTTCTCGATTGTGGAGTGATTTATCCTATCTCGGATAGCCATTGGGTTTCACCGGTTCAAGTTGTTCCAAAGAAATCGGGCGTTACAGTGGTAAAGAATGCCAAGAATGAGCTTGTGCCTACTCGTATCCAAACAGGGTGGAGAGTTTGCATTGCTTATAGGAAGCTCAATGCCACCACAAGGAATGACCACTTCCCTTTGCCGTTCATTGATCAAATGCTTGAAAGGTTAGCCGGTCATTCTTTTTATTGTTTTCTTGATGGTTATTCGGGATATAATCAGATTGTCATAGCTCTGGATGACCAAGAAAAGACCACTTTCACGTGCCCCTTTGGTACCTTTGCCTATCGTTGCATGCCATTTGGTTTATGCAATGTACCTGCCACATTTCAAAGATGTATGGTAAGCATCTTTTCAGATTTCGTTGAGAAGATTATTGAGGTATTCATGGATGATTTCAGTGTATTTGGTGATTCGTTTGATAATTGTTTGGATAATCTCACATTAATCTTGGAACGATGCGTTGAAACTAACCTTGTTTTAAATTGGGAGAAATGTCATTTTATGGTAAAACGAGGTATAGTTTTAGGTCATATCATTTCAGAAAGGGGAATTGAGGTTGATAAATCAAAAATAGATCTTGTACGCTACTTACCCTCTCCTACTTCGGTCAGAGAGGTTCGTTCTTTTCTTGGACATGCAGGATTCTATAGGCGATTCATCAAGGATTTTTCAAAGATTTCCAACCCCCTTTGCCGTCTTCTTCAGAAAGATGTGCCCTTCAAGTTTGATGAGGAATGTTAGAAGGCCTTTAAACACCTCAAGGAAATGCTCACTTCGGCCTCCATCATTGTTCCACCAAATTGGAGCCTTCCTTTTGAACTTATGTGCGATGCTTCCGATTATGCATTAGGGGCTGTTTTGGGACAAAGAGTGGACAAGCAACCACACGTCATATACTATGCCTCTCGGACCTTGAATGACGTTCAATTGAACTATTCCACAACGGAAAAAGAACTTCTTGCTGTTGTTTTTGCTTTAGATAAGTTTTGTTCTTATTTACTTGGTACTAAAGTTATAATCTACTCTGATTATGCAGCGTTGAAATACTTACTTACGAAGAAGGAGGCCAAACCAAGGCTTATTCGTTGGATGCTTCTTCTCGAAGAGTTCAATATCGAAATCCAGGACAAGAAATGAAGTGAAAACGTGGTGGTTGACCACTTGAGCCGTATGGTGCATGAAGAGGATGCCATGCCTATCCCAGAGACATTCCCAGATGAGCAGCTGTTGTCCATTGAGGTAAGTGCACCATGGTATGCCGATTTAGTTAACTATTTGGTCGTTAAACAAGTTCCAAGCACTCTAAATAAGCATTAACATGATAAACTTAAGAAAGAGGCTCGTTTTTATGTGTGGGATGATCCTTATTTGTGGAAATATTACGCTGATCAAATCATTCGTAAGTGTGTGCATGATTCTGAATTTCATTTGATTTTAACTTTTTGTCACACTTATGCATGTAGAGGTCACTTTGGCACTCAAAGGACTGCACGTAAAGTACTTGAATGTGGTTTTTATTGGCCTACTATCTTTAAGGATGCTAGAACTTTTTGCACAACAAGTGATTGTTGTCAAAGAACCGAGAACATTGGTTCAAAAGATCAAATGCCGCAAGCCCTTATCTTTTGTGTCGAAATTTTTTATGTTTGGGGCATTGATTTCATGGGTCATTTTCCTTCATCTCATGGTTTTGTTTATATTTTACTTGCGGTTGATTATGTTTCGAAATGGGTGGAAGCAAAAGCCACCCATACTAATGATTCCAAAGTGGTTGCAGATTTTGTGAGAACTAACATATTTGCTAGATTCAGAATGCCAAGAGTTCTTATAAGTGATGGGGGTTCCCATTTTTGCAATCGAACCATTGAGGTGCTGCTCAAGAAGTATAACGTCATGCATAAGGTGGCAACACCTTATCATCCTCAAACAAGTGGGCAAGCCGAGGTTTCTAATTGAGAAATCAAACAGATTTTGGAGAAGACCGTTGGGCCAAACCGGAAAGATTGGAGCTTGCGTTTGAATGATGCATTATGGGCGTATCGTACAACATACAAAACGCCAATTGGAATGTCCCAATTTCAGCTCATCTATGGGAAACCATGCCACCTTCTGGTTGAATTGGAGCACATTAGGCCGTTAAAACATTCAATATGGACCTTGATGCAGCTGGGAATCATAGGAAGCTTCAATTGAATGAACTTGAAGAGATTCAGAATGAGGCGTACGAGAACGCTCTTATTTACAAAGAGAAGTCGAAGGCATTCCATGACCAGATGATTCGTACCAAGATGTTTGTCGTTGGGCAAAAAGTGTTACTTTTCAATTCCCCTCTTCGATTGTTTCCAGGTAAGTTACGTTCTAAATGGATGGGCCCGTTTTTTGTTACTAATGTTTTTCCTTATGGTGCAGTCCAAATTCATAGTTTAAAGACCGGAAACGATTTCAAAGTGAATGGACATTGTTTGAAGCCATATTATGAGCACTTTGAGGAGCATGTCGTGGAGGACATACCCTTCCATGCCGCGGGCTCCAATGAAGCTTAAAAGGAGGTATCGTCCGGCTGGAAGACGTTAAAGCAAGCGCTTCTTGGGAGGTAACCCATGCAAATAAGAAGAACTAGGAAGCTCCGGCATCACAACAAGATTTGCGTTTCTAACCCTACTCTTTATTGCTTTTACTTTGCCATATTTGTCATGATTGTTAGTTGTGTTGTTTGCTTGCCTATGTGTGAGTCTATGCTTGAAACATTAAGGACAATGTTTGGTTTAAGTGTGGGTGGGGGGGGGGGGGGTAAACAAGTGTTTTTATTGAAAATTCATGGGATTTTATCACCTTTCACTTCTAAAGTTGTTACTCACTGTTTTAAGTGTTTTTAGTGTGTTTTGAAGTGTTTTAATGTGTCCTATAGCAGAAAATCCGAAAATTCAAGAAAAAATCGAAAAAGTTTTGAAAAATACCAAAAAAGAGTCGTTTTTGTGTGTTTGTGTCTTAGGGTACCTTCCAACACAATGATGAGGATTTGGTTTTTAATTGCATGACTGTTAAATAAAGTTACAAACATTGATGGAAGTTTGATATGCTATTTGGTTTATGTGTAGTTGTAGTTGTTGTTTACGAATTCACATGTAATCACAAAGGAAAAAAATCAGTTTTTGTAACATGCTTGAAGGATGAAACTCAAACTAACGCTATAACCCTGAGAGACTTGAGCCTATACTTTATTTGGAGAGTTATTAATCTGTGAAGTTCTTGTTTTCTAAAGTCGTTGCATGATCTCATTATTTCTTTGCTTGGTTGCTACTTAGAATGTGTTTTCATCACTTTAGTTCCAAATACTAGAACTCATGCCCATTTCATTCAAAGCATAAAATTGATTGCATAACAAATAACAAGATGGAATTGTTAGTTCAACCAGAGCCAAAAAACCTTATCCCTTTGCATATGGGTTGTAGGTTTAACCCCTTTGGGCCTTAGTTAGCCTATTTTCTTTGTTAGCCCACATTATCCTTACCTAGCCTAGTATAGGACTATCCATACCTTTGTTCTTAAAGGAGAGTGAAGCATGACTTAGAGGGAATTCCTTTTGATCTACAATATGCAGAAAAATGAGTGTGGGGGAAGGTCTTTAGTGGTTTTGTGTGCCAAAGAAATAGAAAGGGCACGGGTAGAAAAAAGAAGAAGAAAAAGTTGTGAAAAGAAAGAAAAAGAGTTGAAAATAAGTGAGGAAGAACTCACAAGTGTTCGTTGTTGTAGAAAGGGTCCAAAAAGTTTGAAAAAGACCCTAAGTTGTACGAAATCCCCTTAAAGTTCAAAGTTATTTGCTGCATTCAAAAATGAATTCTAAGTGTTGATTTCGTTGCTTTGCTTACTATCAATTTAAGAACTTTTGTTTATCCTTAACCTTTCTTTGTTAGCCAAGACCCTAGCCCCATTACAACCTTTAGACTTCTATCTTGATTGTTATGTGTTTCAATAATGTGGAGTTTGAAATTGGTATGAGCATATGGTGTCCCTGGTTCTCGCGTCTAAGTAGTGGCATTCCATTCATGATATCATAGTCATATATGCATTAATAATTCCAGAAAGTGCTTTCTTTGTTATAACATATGTGAGTGCTTGGTCTACATGTTTATATCAATCTTCTCACATATACCTAGTGTAGGGAGTGTAGTTAGAAAATCTGTGTGAAAATAAAGAGTATATCTAGTAAGGAATTGAGGGATTCTCTAAGGCATGTTACTTAGGGGTGGTTCGGTATGGGATCCCATACCGAAACCCTTGTCCCGATTCCCAAACTGAAATTTTCGGGAATCCCAATTTCAATACCGATCCCAAACCAAATTTTTGGGAATCCCGATTTTTGGGAATCCCTAAACTCCCATACTGAAACCCTTGTCCTAATTCCCAAACCAAAATTTTTGGGAATCCCAATTTCAATACCGATCCCAAACCAAATTTTCGAGAATCCCGAAATAGTTTCGGGATTTCGGGACAAATCGGGAATCCCGAAATGGTTTTGGGCTTTTGAACTAAAATTTGACATATTATGCTTTTGGGCGAAAATTCAACCTTTTATATTGAAAAATTGACATATAGGCATGCCCGATCTGCCAATTTGTTTCTACTAATCTATGCACACAAATCTGCCAATCAAATGGCAAGGCCCAGTTAGTATCTGCCTATTCAAAAGCAATATGCCAATATGAAACGTTAATATATACTTGAGTAAACTAGTAAATCTATCTATAATCATGCTAGTCCCCAAAATTACGTCTAAAACATTAATATATGCTTGAGTAAAGTTCTGTACATATATAATATAAATATTATACATAGATGTAAAGTTTTCTCAAGCATATTGTAACTTATAATCTATCCATGCATCCATCTATTAATCTTCCATGTTTATTCTGCATATATGTATCCATCTATCAATCTCCTGTGATTTAAAAATTCTGCATATGTTCCACTATCTATCTTAGGGCTCCTTCCTGTATATGTTCCATCATCAATTTCCAGTGTTTCTTCAGTATTTCAATTTTCACTATTGTAGGTAGATGATGTTCCCCTTAAAGATGTGATCCTATATATTTAAAAATTAAATAATATATATATATATATACATATATATATATTTTTCGGTTTGGTTTAGGAATACCGAAATCCCAAAAACTTGAGACCGATTCCCGTACCAAAATTTCAGGATCGGTTCGGTATTAGGTACCGAAATTTTTGGGAATTTTGGTTTGGGATTTTTTCGGTTTGGTTTCGGGAATTTTTTGGTTCGGTTTGGGATTTTTGGGATTTTTTTCCAACCCTAATGTTACTAAATTCAAAATGTTGTTTTAATTGATTAAATGCGAGCTAGTGGGTGGTGACTGCGATTAAGTATGAGTTCAAGAGTAAGGATGGCTAAAATCTATGTGAGCAGTGATTTTTAATATGTCATGATCCATTGGAAATCCCTGAGGCAATTGTTGGAAGGTTTAGGTTATGTTTGGTTTGTTTGTTTTGCTCGAGGACTAGCAAAAGCTAAGTGTGGGGAAATTTGATAGGAGCACATTTGTGCGACTTAGTTAGCATGTTTTCTTGCATTTATTTAGTTAGTTTCTAGTTATTAAAGTGTTTTAAGCTATTTTCGTGTGTTTGTAGGTTCAAATGACAAAGTTGGCAAGAAAGTGGAATTTGGAGCATTTTAGAGCAGTTTTGGGCCAAGAATGGATATCACAAGTATGAGGCAAGGTGGATGGACGAAATTGAAGTTCAAGAGAGGCTAGGAATGTGCAAAAGAGTTGAAGAAATTAATTCAAGACATTGAAGATAAGGAATCAGCTCAAAAGAAGGAAACCTTATCCAACCTTATCTTATCCAAACAAACCTTATCTTATCTTATCTTATCCTAATCCTATCCTAACTTCATTCCAGCTGCAAGGGGGATTTATTCTCAAACTAGGAGACATTAAAATGGGTTTCTAGAAGACCTAATCCTTCTCCTACATTGGTGCCGCACCTATCATTTCTAGAAGTTCTAGAACCTGCAATTTTTTTCCCCCTTGGAATCTGATGCACCTAATCCCTTTTCTCCTAGGATTGTGTAATCCTTTTCCTTCTTTGATTTCTGAAACTTAGCCTAATCCTTAGGGATTGTGCAGCACCCTCTCCCTATAAATACACACATATGCCGCACCATTTAGACCACCACCCTCATCTCTCACCAATTTGACATACACCCATCCACAACCCATTGTGCTTGCGAGGAAGGAAGGAAGGAGCTTGTGCCGTGGCTTGCAGTCCAAGGAGAGTTCGAAATCTGCCATTGGAATTGCTAGGATGTTTCTCGTTCTCTCTATCCTTACATTTATTTCAATGTTTGTTTTAATTTGGTTTTATGTTTTTAAAGACATGAGGAACTAATTTCTTTATAGTTAGAGGTGAATTCGAAGCCATGATTATATGTTTTATATGAACTGATTACGTCTAGTTATTGTTTCTTGAGTCTTGAATGTGATTTGCTTATCTGAGTTATGAAAACTTGTTTATGTATGTGGGTTGAGGGTCGACACTTAATTTGTATGCATGAACTTGATGCTAGAGTATAAGGGAGTTTCACCTAATCGTTATGAACTTATATTCACAAGTTGTGGAAGTCACTAGTCATGATTGTGTTAAGTAAATCCTAGGCAGGAGTATCATACTTTTCATAGTTACGAATGCCTCGTCAATGCTTATGGTTTTCAAAGAACTTAATGACCTTTGATATGTTTTTCTATCATGCTTTCATAGTTAGGGAACTTTATAAGGATAATTTGGTTGTGATGCGTATTCCATCCAATTCAATGAGTTAAGGAAAATCTGATGGTTAATTTATGCTATCACGGTTAACTTGGGGTGTTGTCATTCATAGTTTAAAGGAATAATAACTGGAAATTAGTTTGTATGCATATGTCATGTGTGGAGAAGGGCCCTCTAACTAGCCTTTCACCATTTTCAATTCACCAAATTCGTTTTATAAAGTGTTTTATGCAAAGTTTTTGTTTTAAGTTTTAAATTCGTCAAAAACAATTCCCCTTTCATTGAGTCTTGTTATTTGGGTCAAAATATGTTTTCTTTTAGTTTTTTGAGTCAAGTTAAGTTTGATTTTCGTTGGAATCACTTGTTAGGTCTAGAATTGAGTTTTTTTTATTGCTTGTTGCTGTTTTGAGTGTTTTGAGTCAGTTTTAAGTCTATAGAGTCTGATTTAGTGTTTTTAAGTCTTATATGTGTTGATCAGCATCCCTAGTTAATCCTCGATCTAGAACGATCCCTACTTACATCTTTACTACAATTGTCAACAGTAGGGTTTAATTTGTGTGTCAAGTTAATTTTCACATCACTATACTATCATCCCGATTCGTGCACTTGCGAGAAATATAATTTTTTCATCAAGTTTCTGGCGTGTAGAACCCATCTTCTTGTTCATTCAATTTTATATTATTCAATTTTAGTGTTCTAGATTAGTTGTATGCTTTGAACATAAATTTATAAGAACTGTTTATATTTATTATTTCTCATGCATGTTAGTATGGCTTTGTCACCTTCGGGTGTCGGCCAGCACTTGCCTACCTTAGTGTTTGGAGGATATCAGGGTCGGGTGTGTCATGATATGATTCTCCTTCCATCATTCATTAGTTAGAACCTTTGACAGGCGATCTGTTTACAGCTCGTTTCACGGATTGTCACTTCTATTAGACAGTCTTCCCGTCGTTAGGGGGACATAAGAACGTCAACGTTCCTGAAAAACGACGCGAATTATCCTGGATGACTCCCACTTTGTCTCATTTAGATCCCTCCCACCGCTCAGTCTGAAACTGAAGTGCAGCGTATATTAGATCTTCAGAGTATAGCTCAGAGCATGCTAGATGCTTTCACCGATCTAGCGTGTGTGACAAGATCACATATTCTAGCTGCGAATACGCCTACAAAGATAGATGTACCAAATGTATGACGGACTTCCCTCCTGAAGGCCCGGGAAGCCACTTTAATCTATCCACGTACATTAGTGGCTAGCCAATCATTCGCCACTTTGGTTCAAAGGATTCACACCACCAAAAGAGGAAACCCACGACCCAAGGCCTTGAAGAGCCTACCGTGAATCCGACTATCGCTTATTCATTCTATCCAACCATACGAAAATTCTAGATTACAGAAGCATCCTTAAAGAGATTAATCCTCCTCTTGAGAATCATGAGATTTCGGTTTATTATGCTAGCTTAGATGATGTGTGGTGTAGAAATGAGATGATCGTTGACGATACATTAGCATTTGCAGCAGTTACTAAGATCATGTTGAGCGATGACATTGAACAGGCTTCCATTGATGAATGTCGACGTATAGCTGATTGGTCAAACTGGAAACAAGCAATCCAAGTTGAACTTAATTCGCCTGCGAAACGTAAGCTGTTTGGACCTGTAGTTCATACTTCTCCGCATGCAAAGCACGTTGGCTCCTGAAGTATACTTGCTTGATCTTAATGTACTATTTTTCCCTATGATTATGAGCATTTTTCCCACTGGGTTTTTGCTACCTAACGAGGTTTTAACGAAGCACCCATCTTAGGCTGGTCATATCCCTAATGACGTCCCGTAGACGTTTCTTTTGACTTTGCATTACTCATGCATTTTTCCTTAGACTGTGGATTTTGTCCCTACTCGGGTTTTTGCCATAGCCTTGTGGTTTTTTTGTGAGACTTACTTCCTTATGAAAGTTCCTACCTTATTGAGAATAGTATGTTCCTAGAATCAGTGCCGACAAGTCGAGTTCCTCAACTTCTACATGATGCTGAATCTACCTTGTGGATTAACACACTCAAGGGGGAGTGTTACAAACTTCCTATTAAAGTGTGATTGTGTAAATCCTAGTTTTGGTTTGATTCTAGTTATCCTTTCCTATTACAACTTGTATTCCTTGGGGGATGGATGACTCTTTCCCTTTTACTACTATAAATAAAGGTACTACGTAGGAGGGATAACACACACATTCCCCTACATTCCTACAAACACATATTTCTCTACTTTTTCCCTGTCGTCGGCCCCCTTCCCCTTGTCAGATAAAATAGACCATAACACTGAAACCTTTTTCGTTAGTTTTCCTAACTTTTAATTGTAACAATAGACAAAAGAAGAGTTTTACTTAGAACCAACATGTTGGTTTATATTGAATCATATGGTAGAGACAAAAAGATGTTGGTTTATAAGAGCAAGCCACCTGTTTTAGAAAGGCTTGGCACGGGCCGGAGTGTGATAGGCCCAGCAAAAAAAAATTGCTGGTATGTGGGCCAAAAGCTGTAGGCCTTCAGTAAGGAACCCAGGCGTATGCCTGGTTCTCACACACATGCAGCAAGCCCAAAAAGCCTGCTGCCTCATGGTTCCAGCATTCAAGCCTCGAGCTGCAGGCTTGGCTTAGGGTCAGGTTGGTACGGCAACGCGGTTCCGGATCGCAGCTAAGCTGAAATTTCCTATAAATTTTAAATTCTTTTACGAAATTCCTAGGGTTTGAAAAACCCTAACTGCTTCTACTTTATTTCGATTCTTTGACTCACAAATTCCACATAGAAAAAATTGCGTAATGTTTTCATGCTTCATGGTCGGTTCAAATATCTTCCTTTATTTTAAGCGTACCTGATTGGCAAAAAATAATAAAAGCCTTCGAATTTTGTAGAAGATCCTTCTCTGAAAGCCGGAATTGCATCTCTAATGCGTTGTATCACGTTCAACAAAGAAAAATTAAATTGAATCAATAGCATGTATATCAATTCAAGAAAATAATAAATTAATCATGAAAACAATTACTAAAACATAATACTCTTCTGATTGAATATCAAACTCTCTTTAGCTCAGCGTCAAGAGCGTGCTGATAACGTGTTAAACTCTTGAATTGAAAAAAAAAAGAGAAAAAAAAAGAAAAAGGAAACAAAACCAATTGGTACCGCTAGGGTTCTTCGAACCCTTGACCTCACGCTGCTCACCAGGCCTGCAGCCTGCACCAAGCCGCAGCCGCAGCCGTAGTCGTCGGCTCTTGGCCTGACCTCAAGCCGCTAGGCTTGGCCCACTGACGACATCTTGCTCCAGCCTATTGGGCTTTGGAGCTCCCTCGATCCAATTTGTTTCCCTCAGCTCGCGAAGAAGAAAAAAAAATTATTCTTCTAGGCTCGCCTGGAGCGGTTCGCGTAATTTTTTTGGCTTTTGGGCTTGCCTGCAGCGGCCCATACCATTGGCCAATTCTCTCCCTTTGGGCCTGCAGCCCACCCGAGACCAAACTTGCCAAGTTTTGGGCCTGGGATGCACAACACCCATTTGTTTTAGCCCACCTATGGGCTTAGGCCTTATTTTGGGCCTCCTTTTTGCTAAAACTGACTAATTGTACGTGGACTTTTGTCTGCTAAAGCTAAAAGAAAAAATTAGCAAAATCTTTGTCCGCGAGGAACAGCTCGGGCAAGACTTTGCCTTGGTACTAAGTCTGGTATAGTAGGGCCCTATTGATTGCCCTTCAATTTTTGGGCAGGTGGAGCAATGTTTTCTTTAGTTTTGGGCAATATTTGTGCCTTTGCCTTCCACCGATGGAACTGCTCTGCTGAAGTTCTGAAATTGGGGGTGCATGTGAGGTTGCGTTAGGGTGTTTGTAGATGTGGTGTTGATGTTTAATTGCATTTTTGGAAGAAATGTGGTGAACTTAGTAAAGGTTGTTGCAGTCATATTAGATTAGGAATGTGATTATGTAAATCCTAGTATATCTTGGGATATCTCTCATATTCCTATTAGGAGTTGATTACCTATTAAGAGTTGTAATCCTAAAAGGGTAAGGAATTAACCTTCCCTACTACTATAAATAAAGGCATAATAGGGTGGAATAGAACACACCCACAATTACACATCTCTCTCTTCTTCTCTCTATGCCGCACCTTCTCTCTCTATATGGCCTCCATAATTGTTCAGTAAATTCTGCCTACAACACGTTATCAGCACGCTCTAAACGCTGCGCTAAAGAGAGTTTGATCTTCAATTAGGGGAGTATTACGTTTTAATCATTCTTTTTATGATTAAATTATTATTTTATTGAATTGATATACATGTTATTGATTCAATTTAATTTTTCTTTGTTGAACGTGATACAACGCATTGGAGATGCAATTCCAGCTTTCTGAGAAGGATCTTCTACAAATTCAAAGGCTTTTGTTGTTTTCTGCCAATTAGGTACACTTAAAATAAAGTACGATATTTGAAACGACCTTGAAGCATGAAAACATTCCCCATGATGCATGAACCCCTCTATGTTTTTATTTTCCTTACGATATATATATTGTATATGTTTATATATTTGTGAATATATATATATATATATATATTTGTTTCATGCATTACGCAATTATATTTGCTATGTGGAATATGTGAGTCAATGTATACAAAATAAATTAAAAGAATATTTAGGGTTACATAAACCCTAGGGGATTTTGAAAAAAAAAAAAGAAAGGGAAAATTTGGACATGGTGCGGCACACCCATCGCACCACCCCGGTGGCACAACCTCTGCAGCAACCTTCTGGGTTTTGCTGCAACCATATAGACCCCCAGACCTTCGGCCTGATTGATTAGCATGGGCCTGAAGCCCCAGTCCCCTTTCTAAGGAAGCCCGCAGCCTTCCTGGGCCATGTCTGTTAGACCCAACCCACGATAAGCTTTGCTTGCTGGGTTCTTATCCTGCGCGCACGTAGGCCTGAAGACCTGCTCACTCCGGTGCTAGCCCACACGATTGGGCTTGGTCCCCACGCCCCAAATATGACGCTAACCACATGGTGGGCTCTCGTGCCTCAACCCACAGGCCACCTTTCGCTGGGCCTTGACCCGCACCCCCTTTAAGCCTAAACCAGCAGCTTGGGCTGCTGTTCTTTTCCCCTACCTAGGCCCATGGCCTGCAGTCCACTCCCGAGGCCTTTAAGGCCTTGCCTACTTACGGCACCCAGCCCAAATATTTTAGGGGCTATATTTTTGACCCAATAATATTATTTAGCTTCTACAATCGATCCTGTATGGCCCGATTTATTGAATTAATTAAAAGTGACTTGCAATCCATTAATCTGATAATGAATCCAAAATTGTTGACCTGAAGATCACTTTTGGACATTAACGATTCAATCATTTATTTTTATACTTTGAACTATTGACATACTTTCGTAGTAACGAAGCTCTCACACTTGAGTTCCCAAAGAACCTCAAATCCACTATATTTAAAATTAGTATATTGCATTCTGTGTTCTTACAGGAACCTCTCTTTTATGAACTAAATGTTCATAAAGTAAATTGAACCTGTAGTTTCAAATTTAGTGCCTTTGAAACCCGAAGTTTTCATAAAACAAAACACCCATGAAAAGCCGACGTTTTTCATGAAAACCTTGTCTCAGAACTCGAATGTTCTAACTTTGATGCTTATGGATCATTCATTCTCATAGCACCAATCACAATCTTGTTCCCTCCAATTCAGTGGATTGTTGAACCGTCACAAGTTTGATTTCCCTTATTTGGACGTTTGTATTAGAAACCACTTTATGTAGGGTACAAGACGTGAATCTCCACTTGACTATGAAGAAGCTGAGACACCATTGAAGCCAACAATAGCAAGGAAGAGCTGAATAAGCCTCTGCCATGATCTTCATTCGAAGACTTATGCCCAAAGCATTACAAACGGAAGTACCTCCTGAACGAGGATTCCATGGCTCTTTGGCTCTCTCCTACGGATTGTCTAATCATGAAAGACATTGCCTGAAACACACCATGATTATGCCTATGAATGAGTACAATTCTGAAATTTATATATCCGATCAAATTTTGAATGAAGAATACTTTTCTCGTCCTTCATGTTTCTAACTCGCCCCTGAAGCAACAATGTAGAAAGCAGAAGTTTACCAAATTCTCGGATCTGATTACTACAAAAAACATATGGTAGAATCAGGGCCTGCCAAGGTGTGGCATCATGCCCGAAACGTATCCTTGGTACCTAAGACGTAAAACTTCAAGAATAAGGGATAATATTCCCGAACCTTAAACCTGCAGAATCTACTTCCATCTTGATGGAATAGATCATTGGTTATGCACCTGTTCGTTCCCCTACCAATGTTGTTGAGGAGTACCATTCTAGTAGTCAATATGTGAGACTAATTTTTCTCCACCAAACACCGTTGGAAGAGCTGAATTTTGACAAGGATGGCCTTGTTGGCCAAATCCCCTTAGTAAACCATTTACTTTGTGGACATTTTTCCATGTTCTTGGATTCAAGTTTGGTGTATGTTTTACTTATGGATAAACTTATTGATATTGTCCTCGAGTATGAGTTAATTGAATCGTGTTTCTTAATACATGCGACCGATTCAATTAAACATGTGATTAGGTAGGAATGTGGGAAAGTTAGTTGACTGGATGAATGCGTACTACACACACTAACTTTACACCTAAATCACATCTCTAACAACTACTTCAGGTATATCCAACCTGATTAAGAGCATTTGGCACGTTGCTCATTGTATGAATGGTACTGAATTACCATTTAAGAGACCTTAAATTCTCCCTGTCGTTGAGTTTTTAAGGATATTCGAGAGAACAATGATCATCAATGAAACCACTGAAGAAAATAGAGTGAAATATCTTTGCATCACCTCCAAGAATGAGCTTGAAGCTTTGATTTGGGGCCAATGGGTTGTCTCCCAACTAGAAACACGCCACATGTGGCCGGCCTGGAGCCGGGTGATTGAGCAGTTTACTTGCTTTGGCACGACCATTTGGGACACTTAGGTCGAACAATGATGCTACAACGCATCTCCTTACCCGAAGTAAAGATCTTGTGCCTACAAGCACACTTTGCCAAAACCCGCTCGTTTTGGGAAACTTGATTTCTAAATCATCCCTCGCAAAGATACGAAACGACTATCTTTTCGCAGTGGATTCAAGGGAATATATGTGGACTAATTCAGCCAAAATGCGGACCATATAAATACTTACGTTTTGATTGATGAATCGTCAAACTGGTCATATACTTATCCACAAACATTACTGCCAAATCTCCTGGCCGATTAATGGTTCACCACCCTACTTATCCCTTAAGGTCCGAGAGACTGGATAATGCCGAAGAGTTTATATGGACGGTTATCGATAAAGTATTGCATGTATTTTGGGTTTATAACTGAACATCGAATTCCCATGTGCACTCCAAATAGCCTCGCCTAGCAATCAGAAAGCGCAAATTCAATGATCGCCCGGACCTTGGTGAACGTACCAAGCTTTTTTGTTTCTGCCTAGGGCTATGCAATCTTGTACGCAGTTATGTTGGCCTGCTTTGAGGCCCATTGCCACCAAACCTATATGACGTTGCAGTCGGTTACTGGGTACAAACATGACGATTTTTGTATTTACGCATTTGGGTGTGCATTCCATGTGCCAAGTTGCACCGCTGCAACGTACCATTATGGGTCCTCAAAGAAGGATGTGAATCTTTGTCGATTATGATTCTCCTTCACACTAGCTTTCTTAGAGCACTTGCACGTGATCTCTTTACCGCTTATTTGCAGGTTGTCACTTTAATGAGACAGTATTTCCGCCGTTAAGGGGAGATAAGAACGTCAAAGTTCCCGTAGAACGAAGCAAATTTACGTGGACGTTGCCCACTATGTCTCATCTCGATCCTCGTACCGCATAAGTGTGATGAATTCTAGCTTTCAGAATGTTGCTCCGGACACATTCCTTTGATTTAGCTAAAGTGACGAGATCATATACCAGCTGCAAATATGCCTGCAAGGATAGACGTACTTAACGGACGTCGAGTCAACATCCCTGGAGGGTGTGCTGCCCTTGTTGGACGGTTTGGACGCTTGGACAGTCTAATACATCGGCGGATAGCCAATCAATCTGTCTTGGCCTGGAGCATGACATATTACTCGGTTCGTAGGATTCACTTCCCTAGAAGAGGAAGACACGGCACAACAATGAATCCATACTTGATCGCTGTCTCAAATCATTTCCATCTCATGAGATTAATCTGGATTACTCCCGAGACTTGAAGTTCTTAGTCCAATATACTAGTTTGGACGAGCTAAATGGAATTGAAATGAGATTACCATCGATGATGTTTTCACTTATATGGTAGCTACCGACATAAATGAAAAGCGACAATATCGAACTGTGTTCCGTTGATTAAGTGACAACGTAGAACTAATTGGACAACCAAAATTACAATCCAGGTTGAATTCCTTACCAAAGTGTGTATTGGACCTCTACCCAAGATAACCCTGTTGTGTTACAAGTGGGAAAGGAAGCATTAGAAGATGAATGAAATAGTGCGATTTGATGCACGCCTTACGGCGCAAGGTTTCTCTCAAACGTCCTGTGATTGATAGCAGCATTATGAAATGTGGTTAGTGTTTTCTCCATGGGGATATAGATTTGGAGATTTACATGTAAGTTCCCGAAGAATTACATGGATTGGTTCAAATAGTTCCAAACCACGGAACACCCTCTTAACTTGTTTGAGGGGTTCACTTACAATCCGACGGATGTGGTATACCCGTTTAAGTGATTATTTGATTGGTCAGGGATGAATTATGCCCTTACGTGTTAAACTATGAAGTCTTATTCCAAATTGCTAGAGTTACAGTTTATGTCGTTGACATGCACCTCACTAAGACTCTAGAAGAGCTTGAGAAAACTTCCTCGCACCTGAAGATGGAATTTGAGATGAAGGATCTTCGGAAAACTCGTTTATGCCTTGACCTGAAGTTCAAGCGTTGTTCTGACGGTACCTTTGTCTACCAGTCGAACTACACCCTGAATGTGTCACCTTTGAGTATACCTTTGATCGTCCATACGTTATATGCAAATGAGACCCTTGAAGAGGTTATGGAATCTGAAATTCCATATCTAAGTTCAACTTTGCACTTCGTTGTACTTAGCTCATTGTATTTAGATAGGACATCTCATTCGCTGTTGATCTATTGGTAAAGATGCAGCACCGCGCCTACACGTAACCACTGAATTGGTATTAAAGAAGTACCCTGAAGGTACAACGAATTTGGGCAAATCCCAACGCATCTCGAGCGGATCCAAGCCCCCTGATCATCGGAATGATGCTTGCCTTGTTTGTTATGCTGACGCTGGTTACTTATCAAACCCCCACAAGGCAAAATCCCCGAATGGTTATATCTTTACCATTAAGGGATATCGCAATATCTTAGAGGTCCACGATATGACCTTAGTTGCGAAATCTTCAAACCGTTCCAAGACTCACCTCAGTTCACTACACCATAAGTGAGACATGGTTAGGAGTTCTTGTTGAGCATATTCGAAGTACTTGCTATTTTCATCTATCGTTGAGTCCTGACGACGATCCATGAAAATTATGCTTCATGTATCCACCCGACCAAGATATGATACATCAACGAAGTCAACGCCAAGACATATTGCGTCTACATCTACATCAACAAAGCATCAGGAGATTGAAGTCATGCAAGCTGATCCTAGACAACCTTGCCGACCTCTACACGACGTCACTGCCGAAGTCAACCGTCTAGAAGCTTGTCCGAGGAATTGGTATGCCTAACTATCATATGCAATGCTTGTAGTTCTCATTTGGAAGTTCTGTCAAATTCAGGGGGAGTATCCAGAAGTATACTCACTTGATCTTAATGTACTATTTTTCCCTACGATTAGGAGCATTTTTCCCACTGGATTTTTGCTACCTAACTAGGTTTTAACGAGACACCCAGCTTGGGCTGATCATACCCTTGTGAGCTCTTCTACTTGCGTCCAAAAGATGTGTAGTTTTGACTTAATGCAACTTCTCACTTTTCTACTTAGTTTATGTGTTTTTCTCCCACATTGGGTTTTACCATAGCGAGGTTTTGTGAGTTTTACTTTTTATGCATTCTTCCGTTGATTTGAGACTCGCATTCGCTCATTGTGCCGACGACTTCATCAACTGTACTTACTTCATCGCTGAAGACCTGATGCGCCATTTACTTGAGTATTTACACACTCAAGGGTGAGCGTTGCAGTCCTATTAGATTAGGAATGTGATTGTGTAAATCCTAGTATATCTTGAAATATCTCCATAATTGTTCAGCAAATTATGCCTACAACAAAGGTTTAATTTTTTATTTTTAATGGGGGTGTATATAGAAATTGGGTAAACATAATTGAGAAGCGGTGTTTAAATAGAAAAACTCTTAGTTGTAATAAGGATGCAGTTATGTAATAGTATTTCTAATGTAAAAATTGGCTTAATTAATTAAAACTCATGTGAATATGTGAATTTTCCTTTGTTGGTTAATTAAAATCATGTGATGTTACACGTTGACTCATATAATTTAATCTAGACTGCAAACGTAAAATTTGAATGGTTATTTTTGTACTAATAAAAAAGTTTTAATATAGTAAAAGTTGAACGTATAGTTCTCCATATAACTCGAAACTGGTTGGATGGCCCCTGTTTTCTTTGATAGCTAAATATATTGTGGTTGTGGAACACCAAGCTTATTTAGTACTGTTGGATTTTGGCATCTTATTTGCTAATATGTTTAATAATTGAACCTCGATCTACCAGGCCTTAGGGACTTGTATTTTGATTTAGTTAATTTGTCTCTCAAATTGGTGCTGTTCTTTTCCGTGTATATACATGTGAAGAATTCTTGTGGAACGATACTGCCGAAATGCCCCAGGTGCATGAAAGTGAAACTCCTGAAGATAAGGTGGTCGAAATCTTGTCCAGGTTGCCGCCCAAGTCCCTGATGAGATTCAAATGCATACACAAATCATGGTGCACTATCATCAATAGTCCAAGTTTTGTGGCCAAACACCTCAGCAATACCGTGGACAACAAATTCTCATCCTTCACTTGCATCCTTTTCAACCGATGTCAGGTTCATGTTTTCCCGGACAGGAGTTGGAAACAAGATGTTTTCTGGTCCTTGATTAATCTTTCCATTGATAGTGACGAGCACAACCTTCATTATGATGTCGAGGACCTAAATATACCCTTTCCAATGGAAGTTCAAGACAATGTACAGCTTCACGGTTATTGCAATGGGATTGTCTGTGTAATAGTAGGGAAAAATGTTCTTCTATGCAATCCTGCAACAAGAGAATTCAAGCAACTTCCCGATTCATCCCTTCTTCTACCCCTTCCCAAGGGAAAATTTGGATTGGAAACACTTTTTAAAGGATTGGGATTTGGCTATGATTGCAAAACTAAAGAATATAAGGTTGTGCGAATTATAGAAAATTGTGATTGTGAGTATTCAGATGGTAAAGAATCATATTATGAGCGTATTCTTCTTCCTTACACGGCTGAGGTATACACCACGGCTGCTAACTCTTGGAAAGATATCAAGATTGATACATCAAGTGATACTGATCCGTATTGCATTCCCTATTCTTGTTCAGTGTACTTGAAGGGATTTTGTTATTGGTATGCAAACGATAACGGGGAATACATATTTTCATTTGATTTAGGTGATGAGATATTTCATAGAATAGAATTGCCTTTTAGGAGAGAATCCGATTTTAAGTTTTATGGTCTTTTTCTGTATAATGAATCCGTCGCTTCTTATTGCTCTCGTTACGAAGAGGATTGTAAATTGTTTGAAATATGGGTAATGGACGACTTTGATGGAGTGAAGAGTTCATGGACAAAACTCCTAACCGTTGGACCCTTTAAAGACATTGAGTCTCCATTGACACTTTGGAAATGTGACGAGGTTCTTATCCTTTCCTCATATAGAAGAGCCACCTCTTATAATTCTAGTACCGGAAATCTCAAATATCTTCATATTCCTCCTATTATCAATTGGATGATAGATTACGTGGAAACTATTGTTCCAGTCAAGTGAATTAAGGACAAAGTTCCATTTTATTCTATTTAATTTGTATGCATGATATAAGGCTTGAGTTTTCTTCTAAGTTTTGTTTGTGGCCTTTGTACTATGTTTGCTTATCATTGGCTGCCTTTAGTTTTTGGACTTTCAGCATTTTGTACGGTTATTCTATTTGAAAGTGTATGATAACTATTTTTTTTGTTGAACAAATGATATTATTCAATGGGCTAACAATAATGTGGTTCAAATTCGCTCTTGGTGAGAATCGAACAAAAGATTTCTCATTTACAGGTGAAGAGGAATACCACTAGACTATAATATTAAGTGGTTATGATAACTATTTTTTTTAAAGTTAATTAATGCTAACAATTCCTTTACACTATGTTTGGATGAGGGAAATAAACTTGGAATTTGGATAAAAGTCAGAATTTATAAATTAACATGCACCAATTCCCCTGTTTGGATTCATAAATATAGAAATTTATAATTTCCGCGTGGAAAAAAAACTTGGAATTTGAGACCTCCAATTCCCAAGTTTAAATTCCATGTAAATAGGTGTCATTTCCCAATTTCTATGATTGAGAGTTTAAAAATAACAAATTCGGTATTCAATTCCACTGTTCTTTTAGGGTTAACCAAACAAGAAAATTCACAAATTTTAGAAAATAAAATCACGTCATTTTAATTTCCGTCATTTTAAAATTCCTTAGTAATCTTAAATTTCTTCATCCAAACATAATGTTTTCCTTCGGAATTCCCATTGTAAAAACCTAATAACCTTTTTACTCATTTAACATAATCAAGTTAAACCTTCTAGCGTATGTGGGAGTGCAAACATTTATACGTAAAATCCGGGGTGATAAAAAATATTTAGGCAAAAGAGAATATTTATAGCCTTTCACCCCCAAACCATAGTTTGTAAAATACATAATCGGTATAATATGTAAAACATACGTACGTGTATTATTCAACAATTTTGGTAAAACTTTATTTTGAAAAGTTTGACCACTTTTTTTTAATTAATTAATATTAATTCTTCAAAATTATGTTAAAAATACGTGTTGAATGCGTGAATTTTGTATGTATTATTGCTAAATTGTGACAGTAATGTGTATTAAATGTGAAAGTGTAGAATTATCAAGAGATGTGCCAAATGTCCACTACCAATAACACCGATATTGCCCTCAACTTGGTAATTATCATCTGCACAATCTGTCATGTGCGGGGTTTTTCACAAAAGGCATCGGTATTAGTTGCAGTGGGGTTAGGATATTTAAACTCTTCTTTTCTCAGAGATATAAGTGTTGTGAGATATTTCAACATGTCCCCTCACATGTGACCCAATTCGTGGGTCACACGTAGGAGATCCACACATTGACAACCACGTGGAGCCAGGAAGACTCACCCTACACGTGAGGCCAAGGGACCCACCATCATCGCGCAAGGCCTAAGTGACTCACCCATCACGTGGTAGTACGGGCCCGCTCCCCTGCTTTGAAACCATGTAGAATTATCAGAGAGATGGGCCATGTAGAATTATTAGAGAGATGGGCCAAAGGCCCACAACCAACAACACCGATATTGTCCATAACTTGGTAATTACCACCTGCATAATCCATTAGGTGTGGGGTTTAATCACAAAAGACCTCAATATTAGTTGCAGTTGGGCTATAATACTTAAACTCTTTTTTTTCTTAGAGATACAGTTGATGTGAGATATTTCAACAAAAAGCACGTATGTACATGTTTAAAACGTGTATTATACGTTGGACTTTTAAAAAACGTGCAATTTAACAAATCATTAAGACCTGTACGAAAACTTGAGTATTTTTAAAACATAAATAAGTACATGTAAAATACGCGAATTTACTAACTATGCCCGTAACCTCATCAATTAAATAACAAAAATTGTAGGGTAAATTACATTTTACCCTTTTAGGTTTGGGTGCAGTTGCATTCTCATACATTTTAAAACATTACAATTTCATACATTAATTATTATGTCATTACAATTTCATACAACTGTTAGTCATCGGCAATTTGACCATTAAGTGATGGCGTGACAAGTATAAAACTCACATGTTTTGATGACGTGGCAAGCTAAAATAATTAAATATTAAAACAATTTAAAATGATGAAAAAATGTCTCTTCTTCGGCTTCTTCTTCCCTGTCGACGCAAATCCCAGAAAAAAGTTGTTTTATGCAATCCTGCAATTAGGGAATTCAGGCAGCTTCCTGATTCATGCCTTCTTCTACCCCGTCCCAAGGGAAACTTCGAATTGGAAACAACCTTTCAAGCAATGGGATTTGGCTATGATTGCAAAGCTAAACAATACAAGGTTGTGCGAATTATAGAAAATTGCGAGTATTCAGATGATGAGCAAACATATTGTCATCATATTGCTCTTCCTCACACGGCTGAGGTATATACCATGGCTTCTAACTCTTGGAAAGAGGTCAAGATTGATATATCAAGTAAAACCTATTCCTGGTCTTGTTCAGTGTACTTGAAGGGATTTTTTTATTGGTATGCAACGGATGGCAAGGAATACATACTTTCATTTCATTTAGGTAATGAGATATTTTATAGAATACAATTCCCTACTAGGATAGATTCCGGGTTTAGTTTTGATTATATTTTTCTTCGTAATGAATCCGTTGCTTCCGTTTGCTCTCGTTTTGATCCAAGTGAGGATTCTCAATCATGTGAAATATGGGTAATGGACTACTATGATGGAGTTAAAGAGTTCATGGATAAAACTCCTAACCGTTGGACCCTTAAAAGGCATTAAGCTACCATTGACATTTTGGAAAAGTGATGAGCTTCTTATGCTTGCCTCCGATGGAAGAGCCACCTCTTATAATTGTAGTACCCGAAATCTCAAGTATATTCACATTCCTCTTACTGTCAGTGAGGTCATAGATTTTGAAGCTCTTATTTATGTGGAAACTATTGTTCCAATCAAGTAAGTTGAGGACAATTGTCTCCTATTTAACTTGTAAATCGGAGAGGATCCGAGCTCGAGTATCCAAATAAGGACTAATCCTCTGAAAACTTTTATAAAAGGCGACGGAGGGATAAGATAAGGAGACGCTCAACTCAAATCAAAAGACTTCTTTAAAGCTTTGCTGCTTACTTTTCAAACATTCCCTTTGTAACTAAGACATTCTATTGTATTTATAGTTCTGCTACTTTCCTTTTGCTTTATCGACTTTCTTTGTAAAAAAAAACCCCTTTGTTAGTACATTGCCCACAACTTCAAGAACTAGACCGACTAGGTAAAAAACTTCTCGATGGCTTGTATTTGTTACTTACTTTTATGCTATTGTCTTTACGTTTCGCTTAGTTATCAATGTTTCTTGAATATTTGTTGATATATCCCTTTGTTTATTCATTTTGCTTTACTCTCCTGCATTTCCCCCTTACTCAAAGGTTGTTCACTGGTTCAAAATCTCTTTTTGATCAGTTCGTGACCCTTGTTTTCTTCTGGTTTTTTTTTTTTTTTTTTTTTTTTTTTTTTTTTTTTGGTATTTAACACAAGAAAATTATAAACTCCTTGTCTTCAAGGCATATAAAAGAACCTAAGTATGGATTTAACCCCTCCAGGAAAACAATCCTTTAAGAAGAAGGCCAGTACCTTGCAGCACATGCAAATGGCATACTAAACAACTTAAAAATAAACAATTTGTTGGTCTTGGCCAACAGTGGCATGCCTAAACAAAATCACTGTTTTAACAAGAAAGCCTAAGAGCCTATTACTCGACTACATTGCTTTGGAGGTCTCTGGAAGAAACTGCCTCAAGTGGGTCCAAGATGTAAAGCTCCACCTTACTACAAAGAACTTGCGTCCCGCCATTGAAGATTAGATGGATAATCCGGTTGGTGAAGCTAAGAAAGCCCTTGCTATGATCATCATCTGAAGACATATTCATGATGCCCTACAAATTGAATACCTTGCTGACGAGGATCCACATGCATTATGGGTCGCTTTGGCTGATTGGTTTGATCACCAAAAGGACATCTTCTTGCTTGAAGCAAGACATGACTGGTAGCACTTGCACTTACAAGACTTTGAGTCTGTGAATGAATATAATTCTGAGAATTGTCGAAGCTGATCACTTCTCAAGTTTTGTAACAAAAATTTGACCGAAGAGGATCTCCTGAAGAAGACTTATTCGACCATTTCTGCTACTAATATTGTCCTGCAGTAACAACATAAAGCTCAGAAGTTCACTAAGTTTTCGGATTTGATCTCTGTTTTACTTCTCGCTGAAAAGTAGAATTAGCTGTTGATGAAGAATCATCAAGCTCGACCTACTGGGGCGACTGTTGTGCCTGAAGCACACTATAGCACAAACAAATGCTCAAAACGCTAAAAAGAGGCATAGTAGGGGTGGCCAGAAGCCACCCTATCAAGGTTAACAGAGCCAAGGCCCATCTAGGGGAGCCAAAGCCCAAAAGCGCCCAACCCTCACTCCCAATGCCCCGAACTTCAAGAATAAAGGCAAAGCACCTGAAACCATGGATACGGATATGTGCTATCGCTATGGTTCAAAGGACCATTGGTCCCATGTTTGTAGCTGATTATCATTCTCGTCGTCAGAAGTTTGAATCAAACTTTATGCAAGTGGACGAATCGGAGACTACAAAGATGGAGTTTTCTGACTTTCAAGAGGCCATCACCCCTCTGGAAGATTAGAATATTAGACATAAACTATTTTTTTAGTCGAAATTTCACAATGGGGCCGAATTCCACCTAGTGGCCGAACCCCCCCTTTGTTTTTTTGTTGAATTTTGAACAATTTTCCTTTATGCATGGATTACTTGTTGGTGATTTGTTTTTGGATATTAAGTTTTTAATCAATTACCATCCTTGAATACTTGAAATTATTTTGAATTGTTATTTGTTTTTAAGAACTTTTATTCATGTGACCGATTCAAATTAATTTTTCATTCTAGGTATGATTAGTGGGGAAGTTAGTTGTCTGGCATATAGTGCAACCACGCACACTGTTTTACGTGAACGCATCTATTTCACTAACTTCATACCTAAGAATGCACCTCTAACAACCCTCTTAGGCTCATCCAACCTGATCGAAGGATACGGTAAGGCAAGTATAATGTTGTCCAATGGTACAATTCTGACCATTGATGAGGCACTCTATTCTCCACGTTCCGAATGAACGTTGTTGAGTTTCAAGGACATTAGAGATAATAATTACCATGCTGAAATCCACGTAGAAAATGGAGTTGAATTTTTGTGCATAACTTCATACGAATATGGCCAAAAGCGTTTCTAGAGAAGATGGAGCGTATCGCGAATGGTCTGTATACTACAACCGTACGACCCATAGAGAGCCACTGTGGCTGACCCAACATCTAGGATCGTACACGAAATTACTATTTAGCATGATCGTTTAGGGCATCCTGGATGAACAACGATGCGTCGTATCCTCAAATCATCACACGGGCATCCACTAACCTGAAGTTTAGGTTCCATTCAAGCAATCATATGTCAAACATGTTCAATAGGAAAGCTTATCATTAAGCCCTCTTATGACAAGATTCATTCGAATCCTCCCATTTTTCTACAACGGATTCAGAGGGACATTTGTGGATTTATTCACCCTCCCTACAGACCATTTAGATATTATATGGTTTTGGTTGACGCTTCCACACGCTGGTCACACGTATGCTCGTTGTCCACAAGGAATGCTACATTCTCCAAACTGTTGGCTCAGGTTATCAAGTTCAAGGCTCACCCCTCTGATTATCCGATTAAATCTATTCAATTGGATAATGCTGGAGAATTCACATCTAAACATTTTGATAACTATTGCATGTCTGTTGGGGTTGAAGATCCAGTACCCTATGTTCACACCTAGAATGGCCTGGCAGAAGCATTCATTAAGCGCTTACAAATGATTGCTTGGTCGTTGGTCATACGTATCAAGCTGCCTATTGCGACACAACCGTATAGCGCCCTTCAGTTGGTCACCGGATACAAACCTAACATATCACATCTGCGCATTTTTGGTTGTCCAGTCTATGTGTTGATTTCGCCACCTTAACATACAAAAATGAGGCCTCAGCGAAGGATGGGAATCTATGTCGAATATGATTCTCAATCGATTATTCATTACTTAAAGTCTTTTGACAAGCAATTTGTTTACCACCCGCGAATTGTCACTTCTATGAGACAGTTTTCCGGCTGTTATGGAGAAATAAGAACATCAACGTTCCTGAAGAACGACGCGAATTATCGTGGAAGACTCCCCCTTTGTCTCTTTTAGATCCCCGCACCGCTCAATCTGACACTGAAGTGCAGTGCATATTAGATCTCTAGAGCATAGCTCAGAGCATGCCAGATGCTTTCAGTGATCTAGTACGAGTGACAAGATCACATATTCCAGCTGCAAATATGCTTGCAAAGATGAATGTACCAAATGTACGACGGACTTCCCTCATCGAGGCTGAGGATGCCATTTTGGCCTATCCACATATATTAACAGCTAGCCAATCATCTGCTCCCACACATTAGCATGGCAGACCACTTGGTTCAAAGGATTCACACCCCTGAAAGAGGAAACCTGTGACACAAGGCCCTGAAGAGCCAACCGTGTATCCAACAGTCGCTTACTCATTCTATCCAACTCATGAGGAAATTCTAGATTACGGAAGCATCCTTGAAGAGATGAATCCCCTTCCCGAGAATCATGAGATTTTGGTCTATTATGCTAGCTTAGATGATGTATGGTGTAGAAATGAGATGATCGTCGACGATGCATTAGCATTTGCAGTAGCTACTGAGATCATGTTGAGCGATGACATTGAACCACGTTCTGTTGATGAATGTCGATGTAGAACTAATTGGTCAAACTAGAAACAAGCAATCCAAGTCGAACTCGATTCGCTTGCGAAACTTAAGGTGTTTGGACCTATAGCTTCTACTCCTCGACATGCAAAGCCCATTGGCTACAAGAGGGTTTTCGTTCAAAAGTGTAATGAGAAGAACAAAATTATGCGTTACAAAGCTCGTCTTATGGCACAAGGCTATGATGAAATTTATTCACCCGTTATGGATGTGATTACTTTTCGCTACCTTATCAGTTTGGTAGTTTCCGAAAAACTGAGTATACAGCTAATCGACGTGATAACTGCGTATCTCTATGGGGATCTTAATACAAAAATTTATATGAGAGTTCCCGAAGGACTTACATCGACTGGATCAAATATTTCCAAACCCCATAACACGCTCTTAATTCAGCTGAGGCTTTCACTCTACAGCTTGAAGCAATCCGGAAGAATGTGGTATAACCGTCTAAGTGAGTATTTGACTAGTGAGGGATATGTGAACAATGAACTATGCCCCTATGTGTTCATTAAGAAGTCACATTCTGGATTTACAATTGTTGCAATATATGTTGATGAGGTGAATCTCATCAGAACTTCTGAATAGCTCGCGAGAACTACCGCGCACCTGAAGTCAGATTTTGAGATGAAAGATCTAGGTAAGACTCGATATTGTCTCAGTCTCAAGATAGAGCACCGTTCAGATGGAATCTTAGTTCATCAATCGAACTACAGCCAGAAGGTGTTGATCCGCTTTAATGAGGATAAAGCGAAGCTTTCGAGTACTCATATGGTCGTTCAATTGCTAGATGCAAAACGAGATCCTTTCCGTCTGAAGGAGGATGATGAAGAGATTTTGTTGCCTAAAGTTCCTTATCTAAGTGAGATAGGCACTTTATTGTACTTAGCTCAATGCACTAGACTCGACATCTCCTTCGTTGTTAATCTTTTGGCAAGATACAGTAATGCACCATCACGCATACATTGGACTGGTGTCAAAGACATCTTCTGTTACCTTAAGGGTACTACGGTTTTGGGCTTGTTCTATCCCTATGGATCCTCGAGTGATGCCGCACCCTATGCTTCTCAAGTCGATTATCACCTTGTTGGTTATGCCGACGCACAGTGTGTTCTCAAATGGGTTATGTCTTTACTGTTAGAGGCACCACAATCTCTTGGAGGTCAACTAAATAGACCTGAGTTGCCACTTCATCTGACCATGTTGAAATTCTCGCCTTACATAAAGCAACTCGGGAATGCTTTCGGTTGAGAGCAGTAGTGGGCTATATTCGAAGCTCCTGCGATCTTTACCCTATCGTAGATGTCCCGACGACGATCTATGAAGACAAAGTAGCATGCATTGAATAGCTCAAGAAGGGCTACATCAAAGGAGACAACACCAAGCACATTGCGCCGAAGTTCTTCTTCTCACATCAACAAAAGAGCATCAAAAGATTAAAGTCACACAAAATCCATTCATAAGACAATCTGGCCAACCTCTTCACCAAATCACTGCCGAAGACGACATTTCAGAAGCTTGTTCATGAAATTGGTATGCGTAAACTTTCTGATTTGTGACATTGCTAGTTCTCTTTGGAATTGTGTCAAACTCAGGGGGAGTATCCTAAAGTATACTTGCTTGATCTTAATGTACTCTTTTTCCTTACTATTAGGAGCATTTTTCCCACTGGGTTTTTGCTACCTAACTAGGTTTTAACGAGGCATCCACCTTGGGCTGGTCATATCCCTGATGATGTCCCGTAGATGTTTCTTTTGACTTTGCATTACTCACGCATTTTTCCTTAGACTATGGATTTTGTCCCTACTCGGGTTTTTGTTGTAGCCTTAGGGTGTTTTGTGAGACTTGCTTCCTTATGCAAGTTCCTACCTCATTGAGAATAGTGTGTTCCTTAGAATCAATGCCGACGAGTCGACTTCCTCAACTTCTACATGATGCTGAATCTACCTTAAGTATTTGCACACTCAAGGGGGAGTGTTGTATACTTCCTATTCTTGGAAATGTGCCCTAAAGCCAATCATATGATGATACTTTATGGACATTTCACATGTTAAACTAATCTAGTTTAATATAAAGGACAAAGATTATTGTTTAAAGTCGTCTCATATAAATGTTATATGCTTAAACGATAAGTCCAAGGAATATGTAATTAGGAGAATGTGATCTAAAGAAGTTAGATTCATAAGATCATTCTCTTTCATGTACATATCCTAAACGTTCCTGATCATAGGATTGCCAATTGGGCATTGACAGTCCATTGAGATCAGTACGTGCTATGTCTTTAGAGAGAATGACTGGTCTCGAGTCATTGGTGTGACTGACACCAAGACAAGCATGTAGGTTCTCAATAGAGAATGAGTCCACTGAATGCAATCAACGAGGAGTTCTCATACTCATGTCACATGAGAACTCATGGTTGGGATAATGCAAAGTAGTCATTTGACCTGAAGCATCATAGTTGTCTTGTGGTTAGGTCATTGATCTTTGACTATATCAAAGTCACTTCATCAAAAGGTGTCCACGGTATAGTTGGGGTTAAGCCACTTAGCCATGGAGGCAAGTGAATGCACAACAAGGGATCTCTAACCTTCAAACTGCTTGAGGGAGAATACTCTATGATATGATTAAGAATCTCTGGCCAGAGTATGAATGAGATTTAGGAAGTCATTCCAAATCACGTTCAAGGTAATCATATAAGTAAGAGAATCACATTGGATAGTAGACATGAATAAACTATCAAACCAAACAATGTGGTCAAGAGTATTGTATTAGAGAAAGACCATATTGTATTGTAATCCTAAACTGAATAGGTTCTCCACCTCTTCTGATTTGCTTGGGTAGCCATGACATACTGCTAGGTGTCACCCATGGTTTGTGGAAGCCCTAAAGGTGTATAATCACTATAGGCAGAATTGAAAGTAAGTTTCAATTCACAATCGATTTGAAGAGTTCTAATCACCCACTGCCTAACTAAAAGGAGCCTAATGGATCGTACACCATGTAAGGTAGAGATTGAAGAAACAACGGAGTTGAGTAAGGATAATTAAATGGTTTAATTATTTATGGCTAGGATTAATAAGTTCGTTTTAGCTTTTGAGTAATTATTGGACCTCAAGGCCCATTGGTCTTAGAACCATCAAGCCCATTAACTTAAATTGGATGACAACTTAATGACTAAAGACTCAAAAGGGCCCAAATAGCCCAAAGCCTTTAGAAGGCCGACCATATCATGAATGAAAGGGTTTTGGTTATTTTTGTCACATAAGTGAAGTGCCTATATAAAGGACTTTATAGCCAAAATTCATGAGGGTTCTCTTTTGAGGAAATTGGAGAGAACAAAAGCTCTCATTTTCTCTCTAGGAGGCAGGTCCCCTTGGAGGGGATTTAATAGTATCAATCCTCCTCCAAGGTCACTCATCTCTTCTTCAAGTCCCTCCTTGGTGTGGAAACTTAGAGGTTCCCTTTCTTGGGAACTTGGAGAATCCATTCAACCATCCTCCTCCAAGAAATCCATGGAGCTAAGAAGTAAGGAATGAAGGCCCTCTCTCTTGGGTGATTAGCCTTTGCTTATGAAAAGAGGATTCAACAAAGGTATAATATTTCTCAACTCACTTTGTTCTTGAGTTGTGTCTTGGTTCACCACAACTACTAGGCCTTGAATTTCATGGTTAAAGTTTTGTTTTTGAGTGCATACAAGCATGATTCCGCCTTTTAATTGTTAATTGCATGCATAGATGTTGCTCAAATGAAATTTTTTTCACAGATTTTTCCTTCAAGTGGTATCAGAGCCTAGGTCTAGTAGTTGGTGAATCCTTTTGGGTTTTGTAGTTCATAGTCTTTGATTTGAATGTTGTAATTGTTACAAGCTTTATTCTTGCTTCTTTGAATGTTAATTTTGCTTGAAAATTTGCCATCTCAAATGTTGTAGATGTAGTTCATATGAGCATGAATTTTGGAGCTAAAATTTGGTGCCATTTTTATGGGGAAATTCGGCCAAATCCAAAGGGTGAATTTTTGGGTTCATGTTTGTCTTGTTAAAAGTGTTTTAAAGTGACTTTTGGAACCCCTAAGTACCCTAGGAAGTTAACCCTTTTTTTAGTAGTGAAAATTTGAGTTTTATTGAGTGAAAATTTTCATGAAGCTCTTATGGGTTTTCATGGATGTTCTTCAATGTTCTTGCTTCGTTCTTGTTGTTCATACCAAGAACAAAAAGTTTGTTGTTTTGATTCAAAAAGGTGTTTGGTTGTTTATTTGTTTTTTTTAGTGATTGATGGTATGATTTTTCAAACAACACCCATACTTTTTTTACTATTCACACCATACCAATCACTTACAACTTTCAATCATCTTTCAAACACACAAGTCAACTCACACACACCATCACTACTCACCATGACCGGCCACCCCTATAATGGGGATACTTCTCGGCTTTTATGCAATTACATAAAGTTTTGATACTTTTGTGTATTTGCACTTTGACCCAAAAGTTTACATTTTTATGTAAAGGCCCAAAATCACTAAAGGGCAAATTGTTTTGCTCTTTTAATGAAGTTTTTGCATTTGTTGAAATTTTTGGGCTCTAGTTGTAATTACATGAAGTAGTGGACTCTTGTGTTTTTACAAAGTGACCTCAAAAGTTTGTGTTTTGCAATATAGCCCAAAAGTTGAGGTTATTGCATTTTGGCCCAAATTAGTTGAGAACAAAATAGTTTTGTATCTTTAAATGAGAATTGGATTTTCATTTCATTTAGCTCCATCTAAATCAATTCTATGGATACAAAAACCAAATGACAATGTTGCATTCAAGTTTAATTAGTTAAAGCTTAGTTAATTAAAGAAAGGGTGATTATGAACCTAAGCCTACGATAATTGAGCTATGTGAAAAGCCGTCTCTTAAATTTGTTTGAACCATGAGAATGTGTAGATTAGATTTTGGTTGTAATTTGATATGATCAAATGTTGTAAAAGAGTATACGCTCTACTTTACTTTAAAGTAATTTGATTTGATCAAATGTTGTAAAAGAGCATAAGCTCTTCTTTACTTTGAAGTACTCATTTCTTGTTTTATTTGATATGCATGAAATTGGAATAGTAGGGTCCAACGCCCAATAAGATAACATGTCTTAATGTGATTAAACACGTAAGTAAAATCAATCACCATCCCTAGACCGAGATCCAACACTAGGCTCGTGTTGGATCGAATAAAAGGTTCATAGTCATCCTAAGGCAACTATATAGTCCCTCAATGAATGCAAAGTTTATGTTAGTAGTACCATATACTCTTGCTTTAAAAATCGTTTTACAAGCATAGTGGGAGTGTCATATACTACTAAATCAATCACATGGACCAATAGTTGTAAGAGGACCAAATTGATTTAATGAGATTAAAATGCATGCTTATGTGTGATGAGACCTAAAAACCCTCAACCAAAACGTTATTAAGTTGACAAGCGTGAGAGTGCTTTGAACACTCTTTCGTGGCCTTCCACTGTGGTAGGCTTCGATCATTTGTGACTCATACACCGACTTCACCCTATCATGGGGGAGTACAAAGTATGTGCTTACACTCAGGAGGAGTTTTATATGCATACATGATGTTGTGAAGGTAGGCAACGAGAATGATCAACATCATATCATTGTGAGGTTATTCTTGAACACCTACCTGAACTTGCATGGTGGGAATGACTTAACTAAGTGCAATGGAGCCAACATCATATCATTGTGAGGCATCATTCTCTGGAGGCCAAATAAGATGGGTACTTACATGAGATGTAAATGAGTAAGCATACTCTCTCATTATTATTGATGTTAGCCAACATCATATCATTGTGAGGTGGGCTTGGTAATAGTGAGCCTCCCATAACCCTCCCATATCAAATAGCTTAAAATCAATCAATTTATATTCGTTATGTATTTATTTACCGATATATTTGCAAACGCTATCCAAAACTTGACAAAGAAAAGCCGAAGGCTTTAGTTTCCGGACTTGGTACCACAATTGATAGGAGCATATTTAGGCGACTTAGTTGGCTTGTTCTTGTGCATTTATGTTGTTATTCTTTAGTTATTTTAGTCTTTTAAGCCATTTTCGTGTGTTTTCAGGTTTTAAGGATAAAGTATGCAAGAAGGTGCATTTTGGAGCCTTTTGGAGCAAAATTGGGCTTGGAATGGATATCACATGCTTGGAGCAAAAGGAATGGATGAAATTGAAGATTTAAAGATGTTAGGATTCCTAATCAACGAAGGATTCCTAATTGAAGAAGGATTCCTAATTGGAGATGGATTCCTACTCAAACAAGGATTCCTAATTGAAGTAGGAAAGTTAAGCCAAGGTTTCCTATTTTGGTTTGACCTTTACTAATCCTAATTGTCCCTAAGTTCCAGCAACATTGAAGGCCTCCTATGGATTTTAGGACACAAATTGAACCTTCCCTGCACTAAACCAGCCTTTGCCGCACCATTCCTTTATTTCCCATCCTTGCCGTGCAAGGGATCTCTCACTTGCCTAATTTCTGGACCTAAATCAGCAAGGAAATCCTTTTTCCTTGCCTTGCAAGGCATTCCCTTACCTATTCCATCCCTTCCGCACCCACTTGCCCAAATCCCTTAGGATTCTGACTTTAATTCCTATTTCCCTTAAAGTTTTGGTTTAATTTCTGTTTCCTAAAATTGTCTCCTAGCTTTATTACCCTAAAATCTTTAAAATAAAACTTCCTTAGCCGCACCAAAGGGGAGGATTGACTCACCCATTCATCCATTCACGCCAGAATTCATCCTTACACCTTTGCCGCAATTTCCATTCACCCTAAACACATTCCTGACCCCAAAACACATCCCATACACTTCACCCACCTTTGTGCCGCAGCAAAGAGGAAGGAGGAGAGCCCTTGGACGTGCCTGCCATTCGAGTTAGGATTGCTGGAACGTTTTAGGTGTAATCTTTCTTTTGTTTTCAATGTTTCAATTCAATAATCTTTGTTTTGTGAGTATGAGGAACTAAACCCCTCTTGGCTAGGGGGGAATTCGAAACCATGGTTATACTTGCAATATGATTTGATTACATCCAGTTGTGATTCATAAGCTGTGAATTCAATTTACTTATCTGTTGAATTAAAACTTATTTGTGTGTGTTGGTTGAGAGTGCACGCTTAATTTTCATGCATAAATCTGATGCTAGGATATAAGGGATTTTCACCTAATCGTTATGAACTTATATTCACAAGTAGTAAAGGTTGCTAGTCACGATCGTGTTAAGTAAATTCTTGGCATAAGTATCATGCGCTTTCATAGTTACGAGTGCCTCCTCAATACTTATGATTTTCATTGAACTTAATGATCTTTGATTGTATCTCTATCATGCGCTTTCATGTAGGGACCTTTTGAAGAATAATTTGATTGTGATGCGTTTTTTCCGTCCAATTCAATGATATGAGGAAAATCTGAGGGTTAATTTAAGCATACCTAATTAATCTGGGGTGTTGAGAATTCGTGGTTTATTGAAAAGCAACTGGAAATTGTTTTGTTTGCAAGTGTGTCATGTGTGGAGAAGTACCTCCTAGCTAGCCCATCATCCATAGTTTTACCCAAATTCGTGCAGATTTCATTAGTTCTTTAATTTACTTGTTTTGTTTTCAAATTCGTCAAAACCCAATCCCCACTTCCTTTGTTGAGTCATATTAGTTAGAAACTGATTTAGTTTGTGTTTTTAAGTGTTTTGAGTCAAGTCAAAACCTATTTTCGTCCAAATTTACTCTTAGTGGCAGATTTAAGTCTTTTAGCTTGTTTTGTGCTGTTTTGAGTCTTTTGAGTTGTTTTAGTGTTTTAGAGTCTAGTTTTGCACTCTTTGAGTCTAGTTTAGTGTTTTTAACTTAGTTTTACGTTTTTGAGTCAGTTTCAAGTGTTTTAGCAATCCCTCCTAATCCCCGGTCTAGAACGATCCCTACTTGCATCTATACTACAATTGTCAACAAGAGGGTTTAATTTGTGTGCTTATATATTTCGCATCAAATTTTTGGCGCCGTTGCCGGGGATCGAACCCGGGTCACCCATGTGACAGGCGGGAATACTTACCACTATACTTGCCACTTATTCCTTTGTTGTATGAACAAAGGAACTTGAGAAGATTAGCACAAAGACAGGGACACTTTTAGTGTCATAATTCTTCAATTACAAATCGTTGTATGAAGAAATAAGAGTTGCTTTGAACAACTCTTAGTTAATGCAAACACTAGTGCTTGTTTCTTTGTTACATGAAAAAGGAACTTGAGAAGTAAGCACAAGGGCATAGACACTTTATGTGCCATGATTCTTCACTTACAAATTGTTGTATGAAGAAATGAGAGTTGCCTTGAACAATTCTTGAAAGTTTGTAATCATGTTTAGAACATAATGGTTGATTGACAAAAATAGTCCATCAACATGGACTTATGATGATTTTGAATCATTGAGTGTTGAAGTGTTAAACCACTTTAGGAGATGGAAACCAGGCAAAGACTTCATCGTTGAGTCCCTAACCAAATGGTTCACTAAGTTTATACTAAACTATATAGTGAACAATAACCGCACGCTCTCCAAATCGTTTGATGTGTATAACACAATTGAAATAAGTTTCAAGAGATATAGTGGGAGTTTAAGGGACCATGACTATTGTAGTCAATGGAGAAGTCAAATAAAGAAGGCGAAATAACTCCAAGGGAACAAACTTTCTTTATGAAAGGACGGACATTGGAAGGGGTATTTGCAAGAAATGTCTTGCAAGTGTCAAGAACACACCTTTCAAAGGTGTTGTAAATTGTTCTTGAATAGTTCAAAACAGTTGGTTCTTCTACTTGAATGCTTGATTCCGTATTAGTAACTATGTTTTACAATCATTGTAAAAGTGTGGCTATTAAGAAGTAGAAGATTAATGAGAGAAGAGAAAGTACTTCACATTCGGAACGTGAATAAAATATAAATCTCTGCGAAAGCAGATAGTGCTTACTTCCTCATATGAACTGCCAAAGAAATTGGAAAAACAAAGATTGTCTTTACATTCCAATTTAAATAAGGAACTTAATTCCGTCACTATAATTTTAAGAGATGGATGAATGTTTTGTTTGACAAAACATTTTTCTTTATTAATGAATGATTGGATTATTGTAATCTGATTAATTGTCTCTATAGTAGAGATGATGTGGTAGTGTTAACTGTTTAGAATATATCAATGCTTCAAACCCAAAAGGTTGCAAGGTATTGACTAATCCCATTGAGTTGTGATGCCTCTAAAACATAAATTACAAGTTGGTCATAGATGGATGCTTTGGATTGTTAGGTCCGGATCCAATGCCTTCTTGTTAAAATTGTATAGAGACAAAATGTTTGAATCTTTATTCTTTTGAAAAGAAGAAAGAATCACAAAGTTGTTGAGGTTAATCCACAACATAATACTACTTATGTTGTATGACATTCACCGAAGATCGCTGTTGGCATTTATTTTGAATAAACACAAGTCCAAATACTTTGCAAAAGGTTTCAAAGAATTCAAGAATGTAAGGGCATGAGTGAGACGTTTAAAGTATTTACCTCCTTAGATTTGATCCAAGTTTCCTTGAAAGATATCAAGGAAAGTAGTGTGGATGCAAATTTCTTCCTCCTTGTTCTTGGACAAAATCGCACCTACAAAACAAACAACACCTTAGGTCAAGGCCAAGAGCCTCACGCGCCCAAGATGAATTTGGGGGGCGGGGCGAGGGGGCTTTGGTCGTAGAACCTCCGATGCCAAAGTTAGAATTTTGAGGGAAAAATGTTTGGAAAATTTAGAGAATTCAGCAAGAGAATTAGAATTGAGTTTTGGAGAGAATGAGGTGGTTTGTATAGGGGTGTGGCCGGCCCCTTTGGGAGGAGGAGGAGCGGCCACTTGGATGGTTTTTTGGGTGAGAGTCATAATTTGTTAGCTAATTAATAAATTAATTAGGTAATAAATCAATTAATTAGCTAATTAATATAATTAGAAAGGAATGATTTGGGTGGAGAAGATTTGATGAGAATGGATGAAATAGGTTTTGAATAAATACCTACTTGATTGAGGGAGGATTGTCCACTGCTCGCGCATAAGAGTTCTGGTTCTCCTCGAGAGTAATTTTGTCCTTTTTACCCTAAAATCCACGTGTCATCTCCATATTCTTTTTTATTATTTTTGGCTCCACAAATGCTCCCACATCTGTTGGGCTGCTCGTAGGAAAGGGCAGTAGGTGTAGAGATCTTCTTACTTTAGGAAACATAGGATTGTTTCCTATTTTGATGTAGATTCTCTCTTTAATGGGAAGTTAGATCCTTCTAGAAAAGGGAAATAAATTTCTCTCAAAGCCTATTTAAGTCAACCTTAAGTAGATTATTAAATCAACTTTGGAGAGCGATTTATTCTACCCTACAAGAGAGAGAGCTTAGAGGATATTTGTTCCCCTTCCTCTAGCAATCTACTACATCTTGCCCGTGAAAATTATCGTCTTTTGTTGCTTTCTTCATTTTCTCTACACCGCACCGAGGTAAGAAAAAATTAATTTTCCTTGTCTTCTTCTTGGATAGTGCTGTTACGGGGCAGTGGTCGCGGTGGTACGGCACATCGGTTGGTAGGGGCCAGGAGTCAACTCGGCATGGGCCCGAGGAGGTGTTGTGGCAGGGACCATTGCTTGGGCTGCTCAGCTTGGCTAGAGCCAAAGGCAGCTTGTGCAGTTGCGGCTGTGGATTGAGGCACTGGGGCATAGTGCTAGGCGAGTTGCATGGCTCATGTACTATGAGATCTTAGACCTGACGCGGGCCAGGTCGACGATTGAGAGAAATGAGGAGGTCACGGGCCTCATGGGCTGCTGGAATGCTAGGCATACAGGCCTCCTGCCTGCTGGTCCGAGAGAAAAAAATGAGTGAAAAGCCAGTATGGGTTGAGTTCCCCTGCTGAGTACTGTGAATGACGTTGGCTGCTTAGTCCTCTTCGTCGGGAGAAATGTGGGCCGCTCTTGAGAGAGGAGGTAAAGAAGAACAAGGCGGATACATTGGCTCGTCAGATCGCTGTCGTGGAACCTATTATGAATGAAGGTGGAAAGAATAGATCTTCCCCGCCTGCTCAAGAGATGCCGGTTGAGAAAAAACTGAAGACTTCATCCACTGCTCATGAGGGTCTGCCTACTACCGAGAGACCTGTGACTGACATGACTTCTTCCAATGGGAAGAAAAATAAGGCTGCTAGATCTGAGCCTGTGGAACCTACCATGTCGAGAATGGCTAGTACGATTGCTAATAGGATTGCTCAGTGTAGAGGTCATGTCATGCCCCAAGTGCCGAAGTATGTACCAAGACATCCGTTGGGAACTAAGTCTGGTTCACCTTTAGAGAGGCTTGCTATTATGAAGAGCAATAAAGTGGACTCTGCTGCTAAAGTGGCGCAAAGCCCACTCCCCCTGCTGTTGAGACTGATTCGCCTGCTGGGAATGAGGAGACTGCTCGCGTGGCCAGCTGTGAGAAATCCATTAAGCCTGATTCTGGGGAGGCTACTGAGATTTCTGCCCCCACTACTCTCAGATTCAAGACCTTATACGTGCCGTCTCTGAGCTCCATTCTGCTGCTTACGCAAAGGATGAAGAACTAATCGCTGCTTACGACCAAGTGATCCACTTCAAGAAGGTTGTTGATAGGCTTGAGCCTTAAGTGTTGGAACTCCAAGGTACTTTGAAGATCAACGACAGTCTGAAGAAAGAAGTGAAGGAGTTGCAGCGGGTCTGTGCTTGTCTGCTCGAGGAAAATGAACAGTTAAAGGGTAACAAAGCTGGGTTCGAGGCTTTGCTTACTCAGAGTCAAGTTGATTTCTACAAGCTGGGCTACGTAGACCATCTCTTTGGGTGGCCGTCTAACTTTGAGTTTTTTGGTAAAGACTTCGAGACTTTCTCTTTTTCTCTGGAATACTTGCTCGCTTTTACTTTTGAGTCTTCTATTGGTGAAGTAGTCGGAGAGGTTGGTGCTCAGGTTGGGGCAGCTGGGTGTAAAGCGCCAAATGGTGCCACTGCTGAGCGTGTCGCGGCTGCTGAAGGTGTGGCGACTGAATAGTTATGAGATGTCCAAGCTGCTGAAGAGTAGTATTCTAGGTGGCCTTTAGGATTTTCTTTGTTTTCCTTGTTATTTTTGCTTTGCTTGAACTCGTTCAGTCTCTGGTAGTTGTTTATCAATTTTGCTAGAAAATTTAATAAACTTATTTCCTTCGCTTTTCTCCATCTTCGCTTCTTTTGTTCATGCCCTAACCTTTAAACTTTATAGCCAGTGGTAGGCGTGCTACTTTTCTATAAGCAGACAGGCCCGCGTAGTCTATGAAGCCTTAGGTGTTGGTGTAGAACTTTGCAAAGTTGTTAGCCATAGGGTTGGCAGCTGGATGCCTCACTTACAGAAGCAGACATGTCTACGTAACCACTAAGCTGTTAACCTTGGCTTTCTCCAATTCTGTAGGTTGCGTAGCAAGTATCACAACACTTTAGGACTTGGTGTAGGTTGTTCTGCGCTTGGCAGTGGCAAAGCTTATCGACTACGTAGCATGTCGGTAGTGGATAAGGCTTCGTATATGCACACTAGCTTGTTTAACCTTTCACAAGAATGTGCGGTTGTATAAGTCTAGCATGGCTTTACTGCTCAAAGGGCAAGTCGTAGGCTGTCATCCGGAAACCGTAGGCTACCTTAGTACACTCGGTAGCAGCTTTAGGGTTCCAGGGCAACCGTCCATAAGGCGTACTGTGTAATGTGCCTCCTCCGTCTCTGAGGCCTGGCTCCCCATGGATTAGGCCAAGAGACCCAAAATCCTTCAGTTAGCTAAGCCTTGAAAAAGACCATTGTGCCTATTTCTAGGAATCTCGGCGCAAGCCATCGTGCACCTAGTTATACCAAGGCAGCCCGGCACTTCCACATCTGGATATTCTGAGTGTAAGTTTATCCTCCCGCCTTCGAAAGCAGACCCATGTGGGTGTCAGAGAATTAGTTTACCCTTTCGCACTGGAAAGAAATTAGTTTATTCTCTCGCACTGGATAGCAGACCCAGATGGGTGTTAGGGAATTGGTTTACCCTCCCGTACTGGAGAGTATGGTTGGTCCCTTGGGGGGCGCAATTCCTGCGATAAATCCCTATGAATGGCGTAATCTTCTTTTAAGGTGCAATAGTGATTAGTTGCTGTAAGCATGTAGCTGAGCCAAGTTGTAGATTACTTCTGAATTCCTCATTGAAAAACGAGTGAAACGAACGAGAACTTAGTTGTAATGTAGGAACTGCATAACAACTGGATAGTACTCGGCTTGCGAGGTGGTGCCCGTCGAGCTACTTGAGTTTTCGGGCTTTAATGTGGCGAGAAGTCACGCATTGTACTTCCTCAGATTGTAGGCGTTCCACTGTTTTTCGATCTCTTTGTCGTTCATGGTGGCGAGGGTGTAACTACCCTTGCCGCCTACTTTGCTGATCTTGCACGGACTTTCCTAAATGGGATCCATCTTTTTGGAGCCTTCTTTGGGGACAATGATGAAGGCTTTTCTTAGGACTAGATCTCCGGGTTGGAACTGCCGGATCTTGGCCCTTTTGTTATAACTGGAGATGAGTTGATGCTGGTTGGCTGCGATGCGGGTAATGGTTTGCTCGCGTTTCTCCTCTGCCAAATCTAAGCTTATGGCCATCATTTTACTGTTCTGCTCGATGCTTGGCAGTTGAGTGCTGATACTTGGCACGATGACATTGGGAGTAATGTTTACTTCTGAACCAACTGCCAAAGAGAAAGGAGTCTCATCGGTGGCTCGTCGTTTGGTGGTGCGATATGCCTAAAGACATTCGGGGAGTTCATCTGGCCATTTTCCCTTCTTGTTGGAGAGAGATTTCTTGAGGTAGTTGAGGATCGTCTTGTTGGATGCTTTAAAGCCTAGAGTGATCACCTGCTCGGGCATTGAACCATCTGGGGTGATAAGGACCACGCCTGCTCCTGAACCTTTGTAGTTGGATGTGCCGTCAACATGCAAATGCCAGAAGTCTCCATCAGGTGGAGCAGGTGCTGCTAGGGCATGCTCAGCTACCTCCGGTTCATCCTAGGGCCGCTTTGTTGCGTTGCCTAGGCTAGGCGTGAAGGTACAGCAGGAAGCCGTGGAGCTGGGGCCATGTTACACGTAGCAGAAGATGCTCAACTACCAGTATTGGGCTACTCGAGAGCTGAATTATGGAGCAAGGGTCGGCTGGGGCTGTGTGACGCGTGGTAGGAGGTGATTTTCAAGTGCAGGTACATGTTGCACCTATATAGAATTTTTTGGGGTGACGAGGACAAAACTTGCTTCTGAGTGTGTCATTCTAATGTTCGTCTGCCCTTGGCATGCCTTTTGGGCTGAGTTGTTGCGTTTGTCAGAAAACTTTGCATCCGCTAGTGTCTACGCCTTTATTGTCACGCGTTTGGATTGGGTGGAATAGTGCGTCATGAGGATGACTGCGTGCGTCTGAAGGTATAATTTAAGCTTCCAGGTTGCAACAACTATCACCAAAGTTAGCTTTTGAATTTTTGGTAGCTGGTTTTCACATCGAGCAGAGCTTTTGAACTGTGGAATACAGGAAATCGGGCCCCCAGCTCTTCCCGTATGATGGTAAAGCTTATTACTGTCTCAGATATCGTCAAACATGCGAATAGGTCCTCCACTGCTTTCAGTTTAGAGGTGATGTCAGGTTCTCTTTCAAGTTCTTGCCTCTGGATCAGCGAGCCTCATCCCAAAGTGCATGCTTCTCTGTCAGAGTGAAAGAGTCTACCAGAGTTAGATCTTCTTTCATGATCAATTTTTTGAACAGCGAGTGGTCTGCTGGAAGTCCTTTTTGGAAGGCTACTGTAGCTATCGAGTTGTTGCATCCGACTATCATTGCCTTCTCTGCATTGAACATCTTCACATAGTGGCAAAGCGACTCCTTTGGATTCTTCTTGACGTTGAACAAATGGTCGGACTTCTTCTTGATCGAACGATAGGATGAATATTCTTTAGGGAAAACCAAAGAAAGTTCGTTGAAACTCCGAATAGATTATGGCAGTAGGATGTACAACCAATCTTGTGCCTCACCTTGTAGAGTGGTAGCGAATATCTTACACATGAGATCATCGTTGTTTCAATAGAGGATCATTGCGCTTCGGTAGTGTTTCAAGTGTCTCTCCGGGTCTCTCTCTCCTTTAAAGGATATGAAATGCGGTATGCTAAACTCGTGTGGAGGCTCTGCCTGCTCGATCTCATCCGTGAAGGGTGACCTGCTTATGTTGATCATGTCCTGTCATAGTGCCTCGTCAGTGACCTCGTTGCGTTAGAAATCGCACAATCACTCGGTCAAGAGTCTCTCTACTTCTTCCTGAATTCACCTTTGTTGGGGTAGCGGAGCTCTCGGCTGCCCCTAGTCGTGACCTGGTGGTCTAGGTTGCTCTTCTACGTGCTCGACTCGTATATGCCGCGGCTGCGGTGCATGTGGTTTGTTCCTAGCAGGCGAGAGAATTCTTCGCAGGCTACTAGTTGAGCTTGAGCCAGATTGAGTGACTTCTTCTCTCCATCCGTCGTGCTGCCTATTCTAATATGATGTGGAGGATGATCCTTGCAGGCCTAGCTGCGAATGAACGCTTCGCATGGAAGGTTGTTCATGTTGATTATCGGATTGTGGCCGCAGCCATAAGTGTATGATCGTCCGTGGGCTTAGTCGAGAGTGCACGCTCCTCTGCGCGCTAAGACGGGAGTATACGCAATCTCGGGGGCCCAATCAGGAGTGTACATTACCCGAACGCTCAGTTCGTGACTGGTCGAGTGGCTGCTTACCAGGACACTGTTGGAGAGGTTCCTCGTCTGCCCTTGTCCTACTTCGGGACACCTCGTCTAGGGCACGTTGCATCACGGTGCGCTGCAAGAGTTGATTCACCAAGGTCGTCTGCTGCGCAAGGGCGCTCGTCAACTCTATGACTTGTCGAGACAAGTCTTGTTCGTCATTCAGATTGGAAGAACTTGGAAGAAATGCATCTCTTTAGGCAGTTGAAGTGCGATAGACTCCGAGCGCAAGATTCAAATTAGGGCAAATTAAATCCGTGGAGAAGTGTGGTGAAAATACCCCCGGTTCAATCGTAGGCCCAGAAAACATTTCCTCTTATTCAGTCTTCAAATTTGACGTAGATGGTTGATTGTTGATCCAAATGTCACAATGACTTAATTTCGGATGAATGGTTAAACGATTGCTTCAAGTTTTGAGCTTGAAAACAACGCGTGGATGATCTTCACCTCAAAGGGTGCAGCAAAGGTAGTGTTTGATGCGGGATTTCGTTGCTTCAAGGATCTTGGCGACTTGATCTTGAAACAAATGTTGCTACAAGTTTATAAGCTTGCAACAAAATCTTGAAAGAATCGGCACGAGCGCTTGTTGATTCTTCAAGGAAGTGCTTCGGCTTTGGTCGAGAGAAAGCTTCGGCTTTGGTTGAATGTTCTTCGAAGAGAGTTTTGGCAGCATATTAGTCTTCAAAGGTTTGGCAGAGGTTCTTCTGTGTAGAGATTTTTTCGACCCTTATTCTTGTGGGAAGACCTTGTATTTATAGGCTTCTCAAGGCTTGCCTTTGGGAGGATTTGGCTTTGATTTGTGTCCTAATTTGTCCATGAGAGAATTTAGGCATGTTTTGTGTATTAATTTCAGCCACTTTCCTTCCTTTAACCGAATTTAAGGATCTTGTTGCCTATTTTGTGAGTAATCTTCAATTCTTATGAAGATGCTTTAACTTTTTTTCCCAATTTTGAAAGATTTTGGACCTCCTTTGCCGAATTTAAAGGATGTTTCTTCTCTTAGCCGAATTTAGTGGATGTTTTATACTTCCCTTGCTTGATTTGTGCCACATGTCATTGATGACTTGTCCATTTGTGATGAGTCATATGCCACATGAAGCTTTGTGATGCATCGTTTTATATGCAACGAAATTTACATGTCTACAACTTGAAAGTGAAACTTCTGAAGAAAGGGTGGTTGAAATCTTGTCCAAGTTGCCAGCCAAGTCTCTAACGCGATTCAAATGCATACGCAAGTCTTGGTGCATTCTCATCAATAGTCCAAGTTTTGTGGCCAAACACCTCAACAGTTCTGTGGACAACAAACTCTCATCCTCCACTTGTATCCTTGTCAACCATTCTCAGCCTCACATTTTCCCAAACAAGAATTGGAAACAAGAAGTTTTCTGGTCCATGATTAATATTTCCATTGATAGTGATGAGCACAGCCTTCATTATGATGTTGTGGACTTAAATATACCGTTTCCATTGGAAGATCATGATTTTGTCACGGTTATTGCAATGGGATTGTCTGTGTAATAGTAGGGAAAAATTTTCTTTTATGCAATCCTGTAACGAGGGAATTCATGCAACTTCCCGATTCATGCCTTCTTCTACCCCCTGCTGAGGGAAAATTTGAATTGGATACAACCTTTGAAGCATTGGGATTTGGCTATGATTGCAAAGGTAAAGAATATAAGGTCGTGCAAATTATAGAAAATTGTGAGCATTCAGATGATGAGCAAACATTTAATCATTGTACTACTCTTCCTCACACGGCTGAAGTATACACCACAGCTGCTAACTCTTGGAAAGAGATCAAGATTGATATATCTAAGTACAACTATTGTTGGTCTTGTTCAGTGTACTTGAAGGGATTTTGTTATTGGTATGCAACGGATAACAAGGAATACGTACTTTCATTTGATTTATGTGATGAGACATTTCATAGATTACAATTCCCTTCTAGGGGAGAATCCGGTTTTACGTTTTTTTTTATTTTTCTTCGTAATGAATCCCTTACATCTTTTTGATCTCATTACGATCGAAGTGGGGATTCTCAATCATGTTAAATATGGGTAATGGACGACTATGGTAGATTTAAGAGTTCATGGACAAAACTCCTAACCGTTGGACCCTTACAAGGCATTGAGAAGCCCCTGACATTTTGGAAAAGTGACGAGCTTCTTATGCTTGCTTCCGATGGAAGAGCCACCTCTTATAATTCCAGTACCGGAAATCTGAAGTATGTTCATATTCCTCCTATTCTCAATAAAGTTGTAGATTTTCAAGCTCTAATTTATGTGGAAAGTATTGTTCCACTCAAGTAAGTTGAGCACAGAGTTCCCTTTTCTCCTATTTAATTTATATGCATGATATAAGGCTTGAGTTTGCATCTTTTAATTTAATTGCTATGTGGCCTTTGTTCTATGTTGGCTTATCATAGGCTGCTTTAATTTTTGTACTTTCCACATTTTGTAGTATGATTCAATTTCAAAGTGTATAATAACTAATTTTCTTTAGAGTTAATTAATAATAACAATTCTCTTATTTTCCTTTTTTTTCTTCAGAATTCCCTTCTTAAAAACCTAACATGTTTTTACTCATTTAACATAATCAAGTTTAACCTTCCAGCGTACAAGTACAAACATTTATAAGTAAAATTCAGGGTGCTCAACAAATTCAGGCAACAAAGAATATTAATAGCCTTTTAGCACCTAACCGTAGTTCGTAAAATACGAAACAGGTATAGTATGCAAAACATGCGTACGTGTTGTAGCCTATTTTATCTGACAAGGGGAAGGGGGCTGGTGGCAGAGAGAGGAAGTAGAGAGAAATATGTATTTGTAGAATTGTAGGGCAATGTGTAGAGCCAAAAATAATCGAGAAAAATATGGAGGCGACACGTGGATTCTAGGGTAAAAAGACAAAATTACCCTCGAGGCACATCGGAACTCCTACGTGCAATCAGTGGACAATCATGACTCAATCAAGGTCAAAAGTGCTCAAAATAAGTAATTATTCAAAACCTGTTTCATCCATTCATCGTGGGTGCGTGAAGCACTTGGCCTTGACCTAAGGTGTTAATTGTTTTTGCAGGTGCATTTTCATCCATGAACAAGAAGGAAGAAATTTGCATCCACAAATTGGTGCTTTCATTGAGAGCTTGAGTCACATACTCATAGAAGACTCTAGCATTCAAGGTTTTTTGTTTTCTTGTTCATTTGTAGATTTTTCGTACGTTCTTATTCTTGGAATTTTTATTTCTAAAAATTCTTCGATAAAACGTAAAAGAAAAGTACAATGGCAAGAGATTCGGAAAACTCGACAAATGGAAATTCCAACGTTCAAGAATTAGGCCTGCGACGATCTACAAGGCTCACCACAATGAGGAGTGGAGCAGCACCACCCCCACGGGGCACCATCATAGCAACCACCATGGTGGCCACCCTTGGCAAAGCCCATGGCGCCAAAGGCCACAGCCCAAGCCGTGCCCCTTCAACCTTTAAAGGCCTACGCCCTAGCTGAGCCGGCCCGTGCCGCCCAAACCCAACGCGTTGCCAAGCCGAGCCCTAGTCTCACACCCACATGCGCCACATGCCGAGCAGCCTACTCCTATGTCCCAGCCTGCTCACGTGGCCCAACCCACTCTCGTGGCTTTCCAAGCAACCCAAATCGATCCAAGATTAGTTCAACCTTCCTGGCTTCAAATTTATGGGCCTACGATTGAACTATGAGCATTTTCACCATACTTCTCCATAGATCTGACATTCCCCAATTCGAATCTCGCGCCCGGAGTCTAGTACACTTCCATTGCTCAAGGAGATGCATTCCTTCCAAGCTCTTCTAATCCGAATGGCGAACAACATTTACCTCGACAAGTAATAGAGTTCACGAGCGCCCTCGTACAGCAAACAACCTTGGTGAATCAGCTCTTGCAGCGCACCAAGGTGCAACGTGCCCCAGACGAGGTGTCCCGAAGTAGGACAAGGGCAAACGAGGAACCTCTCCAGCAGCGTCCAGGCAAGCAGCCACTTGACCAGCCATGAATCAAGCGTTCGGGCATCGTACACTCTTGATTAGGCCCTCGAGATAGCGTACACTCATGTCTTAGCGTGCGGAGGAGCGTGCACTCTCGACTAGGCCCACAGACGAGCATACACTCACGATTGGGGCCACACTCTGATAATCAACATGAGCAACCTTCTAAGCGAAGCGTTCACAAAGCGAGGCATAAGATTGGTTTCACACCCTACCATCACGATCCATCCGAGGATTTGAAGATCTTTCCTTAGTTTTCACCAAAGAATACTTATCCCACCGCTCGATCAAGAAAAAGTCCAACCATTTGTTCAAATTGAAAAAGAACCTGAAATAGTCGCTCCGCGACTATGTGAAGAGGTTCAAAGTAGAGAAGGCGAAGATAGTCGAATGTGACGACTCAATAGCAAGTGTAGCCTTCCAAAAATGACTCCCAGCAGACCACCCACTGTTCAGAGAGTTGATCATGAAAGAAGATCTAACTTTGGCAGACTTTTTCGCTCTGGTAGAGAAGCATGCACTTTGGGACAAGGCTTGACAAGCAGACAAGGCGCTTGAGCAACCTAGAAAAGAGTCGGCAGTGGCTCAAAAAAAAAGGATGGGAAGCAGTCCAGCAAAAGCAGGCAAAAGGCCAAGTGTAGGGACCGACCACGACTAAGGAAGGCCCAACAACCGAGAACTACTCTAAGTTATCAATCCTGATCCACCAAATCCTTTGCTATATCAAGAACGAGCCATGGTTCAAACTGCCTAAACAATCAAATGGAGATACTTCCAAGTTGGATCACACCAAGTATTACGCATTCCACCGAGGCCCCGGTCACACAACTGACGATTGATACAATTGGAAGAACTACCTGGAGAAGTTCATGAAAAAAGGCAAAGTCGACAGATACTTGGACAAGCCAGCTGCGTAGCCTAGAAGGAACGCAAACGACGACAAAGAACCACCAACTAAGATGATTCAGATTATTGGCATCTTCGCTAAATCAAAACATTTGAGGGCCACCAACAACTCCAAAAAGAGGAAGATCCAGCAGGCTCTACGAGTCTCACAGGTCTAAGCAGTCGATACCAAACCTGGACCCATCATTGGTTTCACTGAGCAGGATGCAGAAGGAGTCGACTTCCCACACGACGATGCACTAGTAGTATCTGTCCAACTAGCCCATGCTATAATTGACAGAATGATGGTTGACAATGGAAGTGCAGTCAACCTACTTCAACTCTCAATAATTCAGAAGATGGTATTGGAAAACATAATCATACGCCGAGCGGAGGTACTCATCGGATTCAATGGACATACCTCGACTGCCATCGGCGAAATCACACTTGACGTGAAAATACCACCAGTTGTCCCAAAGCAGACATTCATGATCGTAAGCGATCTATCTCCCTACAATAGGATTCTTGGGAGACCTTGGCTGATCAAGCTGGATGCCGTCACTTCCATCAAGTATAAAAAAATTGGATTCCGTATCCCGGGAAGAGGAGTCAAAGAAATTAAGTCTGACCAAGCCGCATCTCGACGATGCACTGTGCAAGTATTGAAGGAATCAAAGAAGAAGACCTTTACCCCCGTAGAGGCTACCAAAGTCCAAATGGATGATGAAGCTACCAAATACCAATTACAACAAGCGGATCAAGAAGATGGCGTTCGAACCAACGTGCCAGCAGACGAGATAGGATGGAAACCTGAAGAGGACGTCGAAGACATCATCCTTGATCCCCAGAAGCTGAAAAAGACGGCTATAATTGGTCATTTTTTAGCCCGAAAGAAAAGGAAGAACTCACAGCTTTCCTTAGGAAAAACCATGACATCTTCGCATGGTCACCTTCCGACATGCCCGGCATCGACCCCAAGGTAGCTTGCCACAAGCTCCACGTTGACCCCGTTGCCAAACCGGTGATCTAAAAGAGAAGACATTTCGCGCCCGAGCGAGTAGCGATCATCGAAGCGAAAATTGACAAACTACTAGAGGTTGGATTCATAGAAGAGGTAGCACACTCAGCATGGCTTGCCAACATCGTGCTAGTTATGAAGAAAGAAAATGACAAATGGAAGGTTTGCGTAGACTACACCAACCTCAATAAAGCATACCCAAATGATCCTTATCCACTTCCCCGAATCGATCTATTAGTATATTCGACCTCTGGGAATCAGCTGCTCAGTTTCTTGGATGCTTATTTCGGCTACAGCCAAATAGCCATGTACGAGCCCGACAAGGAGAAAAATAAGTTCGTGATTGAGCGAGGCACCTACTGCTATAAGGTCATGCCCTTTGGCTTGAAGAACGCGAGGGTAACTTACTAAAGGTTAGTAAACATGATGTTCAAGAAACAAATTGGAGTAACCATGGTGAAAGGCAAGCAACGATCTGACCACATCGGCAACTTGGCGGAAACTTTCGACATCCTTAGAAGATAAAAGATAAAGCTCAATCCCACCAAGTGCACATTTGGAGTATCTTCAGGCAGATTCCTAGGGTACCTAGTAACCTAATGAGGAATCTAAGCACATCCCAAACAAATCCAAGCGTTCCTAGAGATGAAATCTCATACTAGCCTAAAGGAGATCCAAAGCTTGACCGAACAAGCAGCCGCCCTCAACTGTTTCCTCTCACGATCCACCAATCGATGCAAACCCTTTTTCAAAGCCATCAAGAAGGCACAACGAGACAAATGGGATGATGAATGCGAAAGAGCTTTCAAGACCTGAAGAAATATCTCATATCACTTACCTTATTATCCAAGCCGAAAGCAGCGGATGACTTATACATCTACTAGGCAGTCTCCGAAGTAGCAGTGAGCTCTGCCCTCATACAAGAAGAGCTAGGAGCCCAACTACCGGTATTCTACACTTCTAAAGCTCTTCTCGATGCGGAAACTAGATACCCAAAGATCAAAATATTAATTTTGGCGCTAGTTGTAGTGGCTCGGAAGTTCAGACCATACTTTCAAGCTCATACAATTAATCCTACATGGTCCGGACACTTCCCAACGAGTGATGAAATGGCGTTGGAACTTGGCTAGTACGGTTTAGTTTTTTGACCCTGCACGGCGACAAAGGCCCAAGCCTTGGCAGACTTCATAGCGAAATTCACACATAGCAAACAGAGTGGCCCAACGACGCCTTGGAGGCAGCTGAGCACACCTTACCCATGCCTGCTTCACCCATGGAGATTTCTGGCATTTGCATGTCGATGGTGCATCCAACTACAAAGGATCAGGAGCAGGCGTGGTCCTTGTCACACCAGACAGTTTAATGCTCAAACAGACAATCACTCTAGGCTTCAAAGCATCCAACAATGAAGCGGAGTACGAAGCTCTAATAGCAGGCCTCCGATTGGCGAAAGACTTAGCGGTGAAAAAGCTCACAATTTATTCTGATTCCTAGCTAATCACCAGCCAGATTACTGGGGAGTACACAGCAAAACATCCAAAGATGGCGCAATACCTAGAGAAGGTACGCAAGAAACTTAAGGCATTTCAGACTTATACCCTCACTCAAGTTATGTGGGTAGACAACGCCCACGCGGACGCGCTAGCCGGTTTAGGCTCCGCCCTCGACCACTATAGAGGTGGAGCTGGCAGTCGAAGTGTCACAGGTTAGTGTAACTCCCAACTGGCAAAGTTTTATTATAGATTACCTAGTCAATGGCACATTGCCTAAGTAAAGGCAGCGCACTACTACATGTTGAACAACATTCTCGTCCGAAGATCCTACACTAGAGCACATCTCCGCTGCGTAGCACCTCTCGAGGACCTAAAGGTTCTAAGCTCAATCCACAAAGGCGTTTGTAGAAATCACTCCAGAGGCCGATCTTTAGCACAAAAAGCTCTTAATGCAGGCTACTACTGGCCTACCATGCATCAAGATGCTAAAGAATTAGCACAAAAGTGCGACCATTGCTAACGCTACAAGCCGGTACCTGCACTGCCTGCTAATGAACTACACCCGCAGACGAGTCCTTGGCCGTTCATGCAGTGGGCAATTGACTTAGTAGAGCATATGCCGCCCGTTACTGGGGGTAGAGGCATGATGATCGTGGCAACAAATTACTTCACCAAATGGGTAGAAGCGAAGCCCATGACAACCATGACTTAGGAGGATATAAAGCGCTTCATATGGAGGAACATCATTTGTCAATTTGGTATCTCTTAATCCATTATCACCGACAACGGCCCGCAACTCATGGGTAAAGATTTGGCTAAGTTCTTCCAAAAGTATGGCATCAAGCAACATATGTCCATGTTAAGATATCCTCAAGGCAATGGGCAGGTCGAATCATCTAACAAGACGATCCTCGATTACCTCAAAAATCCCTCACCGACAAGAAGGGAAAATGGCCAGATGAACTCTCTGGATGTCTATGGGCATATCGTACCACCAAAAGATGAGCAACCAATAAGACTCATTTCTCTTTGGCTTTTGGTTTAGAAGCAATCATTCATCCCAAAGTCATCGTGCTGAGTATCAGCACTTTACTGCCAAGTATTGAGCAGAACAGTAAGGAGATTGCCACAAACTTAGATCTGGCAAAAGAGACCATCACCCGCATCGTAGCTTACCAGCAGCAGTTCCTCTCCAGCTACAACAAAAGGGCCAAGATCCGACAGTTCTAACCCGGAGATCTAGTCCTAAGAAAGCCTTCATCACTCCCTGCAGAGAAGGCTCCAAAAAGATGGATCACATCTAGGAAGGTCAGTACAAGATCAGTATAGTAGGTGGCAAGGGTAATTACACCCTCGCCACCATGAATGACAACGAGATCGAAAAGCAGTGGAACGCCTGCAATCTAAGGAAGTACCATGTGTGACCTCTTGCTACATCAAAGCCCGAAGAACTCAAGCAGCTCAACGGGCACCATCTTGCGAGCCGAGGATTATCCAGTTGTTATGCAGTCTTTACTTTATAGCTAAGTTTTTGTTCGTTTCACTCATTTTTCAATAAGGAATTCATAAGTAATTTACAACTTGGCTCGACTACATGTTTACAACAACTGATCACTTCTACACTTCAAAAGAAGATCGCGCCCTTTTTGGGGACTCATCGCAATAATTGCACCCCCTAAAGGACCAACCATGCCCTCCAGTGCGAGAGAGTAAACCAATTCCCTAACACCCACATGGGTCTGCTCTACAAAGCGAGAGGATAAACTCTACACTCTGAATATTTAGACGTGGATAAGTCGGGTTGCCCTAGTATAACTAGATGTATGATGGCTTGCGCCAAGATTCCTAGAAGTAGCCACAATGGTCGTTTTCAAGGCTTAGCTAAGTAAAGGATTTTGGGTCTCTTGGCCTAATCCGTGAAGAACTGGGCTCTAGAGACAGAGGTGGCATATTACGCAGTACGCCCTATGGATGGCTGCCCTGGAAGCCTAAAGCTACTACCGAGTGCGCTAAGGTAGCCTACGGTTTCTAGAAAACTGCCTACGGCTTGCCCTTCGAGCAGTAAGCCACGTTAAACTTATATAATCGTACGTTTCCTTGAAAGGTTAAACAAGTTAGCGTGCATATACGAAGCTTCATCCAATGTCGACATGCTACGTAATCGATGAACTTCATTTCTGCCAAAGCGTGGAACGACCTACACCAAGTCCTAAAGTACTGTGATACTTGCTATGCAACTTATGGAATTAGAGAAAGCCATGGTTAACAACCTAGTGGTCATGCAGACTTGTTTGCTTCTGTAAGTAAGGCGTCCGGCTGCCGACCTTATGGTTAACAACTTCACAAAGTTCTACACCAACACCTACGATTGCATAGGCTACGCAAGCCTGTCTACTTATAGAAAAGTAGCACGCCTGCCACTAGTCTATAAAGTCTAAGGTTAAGGCATGAACAAAAGAAGCGAAGGTGAAGAAAAGTGAAAGAAGCAAGTTTAATAAATTTTCTGGCAAAATTGATAAACAACTAGCAAAGACCGAAGGAGTTCAAGAAAAGCAAAAAGCAATAAGGAAAACAAAGAAAATCCTTGAAGACTACACTTCAACAGCTTGGACGATCCATGACTACTTGGTCTCCACACCTTCAACAGCCGCAACACCCTCAGCAGCTGCACCATTCGGTGCTTCACCCCCAATTGCTCCAGCCTGGGCATCAGTTTCTCCGATCACTTCACCAATGGAAGCCTCGAAAGTAAAGGCGAGCAAGTCTTTCGGAGAAATTGAGAAGGTTTCGAAGTCTTTACCAGAAAACTCAAAGTCAGATGGCCGCCCAAAGAGATGGTCTACATAACCTAGCTTGTAGAAATCAGCTTGACTCTGAGTAAACGAAGCCTCGAACCTAGCCTTCTCATCCTTCAACTGCTTATTCTGCTTGAGCAGACCAGTACGGACCTGCTGCAACTCCTATATTTCCTTCTTCAGACTGTCATTGATCTTCAAATCACATTGAAGTTCCAATACTTGAAGTTCAAGCCTATCAACAACCTTTTTGAAATGGATCACTTGGTTATAAGCAACGATCAGTTCTTCATCCTCTGCGTAAGCAGCGAAATGAAACTCAGAGATGGCACACTCAAGGTCTTAAATCTGAGGTATATAACACACGATCTCCTTCTTTGCACTTTCATACTTTACTTGGATCACGTCAAGCCTACTCTTCAAATCCACAATCTCCTGACAAGCGGTCTCAAGTTGCAGAGAAGTGGGGGCAGAGATATTAAACCCTTTCAAAGCGGCAAGCTCAGATTCCAACCTTTTGATCTTCTCGGTCGAAGAGTCAGCCTCGACTGCCACAATCCTTTCCACTTCCTTGGCAGCCTTGGTGTCCTCTTGATCAATGAGCATAGACTCGGCTACTAGAATCGCCGTCTTCTACATCATAGCCAGCAGAGCAGTCATCCTATATTCAGTCGTGTGCTTCACGAATGAACTTGGACCAACAACCCCTCTGATGCTATCAACAAACTTGGCACACACATCCATGTCTTCAAGCAGATCTGGTTTCAATAGCACACAAATCTCAGTAACTTCTCTAGAAGCAGACTTGGTAGATTTCCCACAACTACCCACACGAGCAGTCTCTTTCTTCTCAGCAGATGATTCAGTCTCAGCAGCAGAGGAAATGAATTTTGGCTCCACTTCAGCATGCAAAGGCACCTTGTCGCTCTTCATTTGTAACAGCCTCTTCGAAGATGAACCAGACTTAGCCCCAAACAGACATTTGGGCATAAATTTCGTCACTAGAGGCACCAGAATAGCTCATATGCTGAGCAATTTTATCAGCAATTGAACTAGCCATTTTCGAAACGACAAGCATCACTGGCACAGATCTAGCAGCCTCATCTTTCTTGCCCTTGGATGAAGTTAAGTCAATCACGAGCTTGGGGGCAGCCAGCAATTTAGGGGCAGCTGACGAACCTTCGCGAGCAGTGGAAAAAGTCTTAGGCTTTTTCTCAGTCGACATCTCTTGGGCAGGCGGGGAAGATCTCTTTTTCCCATATTCACTTACAATAGGCTCCATGATGGTGATCAGATGAGCTAATGCCTCTACCTTGATCCGCTTTATCTCTTATCTTGGGGGCAGCCCACATTTCTCCCTACAAAGAGGACTAAGCAGCCAACACCACTCACGGTACTTGGAAGGGATACCCAAAGCGACATGCACTTTCTTCATGTCCGGAGAAGTCTTACGAGTTGAACCAAATTTTGAATCTACATAAGCAGTGGGAGACAGTCAGAAAATTAGAGAGCAACTTAGCGCAAATGCAAAGCAGCCGAGAGATTAAGCAGCCGACTTACCGAATATGAAAACCATTCGAACACGCAACTCGGGGGAAGAATCAGACTCCCATTCTCCACTTATCTCTAAAGTCTCCTTGGCCTAGTCATGATCTCCCTTGCTTAAATTGTCAAAGAGCCTATGATGGGATCGTAGCTGCCCAACTCCCTCAATGCGACCTATGTTAAAGAAGTACCAAAACTCTTTGATGATCATATCTAAGTCAAAGAATTGGCTTAGATTGTGAAACCCCACCATCACACGGACCGCGTTCGGAGAACATTGAGCAGGAGCACACTTCATGGAACAAAGCACTTCTTGGAAGAAACGCGACATAGGAAAAGTGAATCCCACCACAAAGTAGTAGGGGTGAAACTTGGTGGCTCTTCGAGCCCCACCACAAGGCTCATGGCTGCTACCATCCTTGACACACTTCACACGCACTCCCGACGGAATAACGTGCCAATATGCCTCAAGGAAGTCTCTAAATAAGTCATCGAAGCTAATTTTGAAGTGAGCAACCTTAAAGTAGCCTACCTTGCTCAAAGACCTACCTTGACGATACAATGGCGACACACCATCATCATTCTTATGGCTTGAGGGAGACATGCTCGAAGAAATTCTACAAAGACACAAAGAAAATTCGTTAGATGGCTGCTTCAAAAAAAAAAAAAAAAAAAAAAAAAAAAAAAAGAGGACACGGCACAGTAAGGCCCACGGCCCAATAGGGCACTCGGCCTCTCTCTCTCCTCCCACAGGCACGGGCCTGAGCCCAGCCTTCAAAAAAAAAAAAAACAAATAAAAGGCAGCAGCTGATGCACCAGGCCTCCATGGCCCAAAATCGAGGCCCAAACAGCAAGAACCCAACAACCATGCCAGGCCCCACGGCCTGGTCCAACTCCTTCCTAGCCCAAAATGCCTCTCGGCCTCCTTCTCTTCTTCCCCAGACACGGGCCCGAGCCCAGCTAAAAAAAAAAAAGTGAGGCCCATGCCTCGCTTCCTGGCCCATCGTCAGTGGCCTGAGCACCAGCCCAAGCGCAGCATCACGATGCTACAGCACCTAGACCCAGCCACCTTTTACACATCCTCGACCCCTGTCGAGCCAAATTTCAAGCCCCGAAGCTCCCAAAAATTACGAAGAAAAAGAAAAAATAATTTTTTTTTTTTACCTTGAAGCGGCATGAAGACGAAGCAAGCAACGAAAGACGATCCTTTTCACGGGCAAGATGTAGAAGATTGCTAGAGAAGGGGGAACAAATATCCTCTAAACTTTCTCTCTCTTGTAAGGAAAAATAAATCGCTCTCCAAAGTTGATTTAATAATCTACTTAAGGTAGACTTAAATAGGCTTGGAGAGAAATTTATTTCCCTTCCCTAGAAGGGTCTAATTTCCTATTAAAGAGGGAATCTACATCAAAATAGGAAACACTCCTAAGTTTCCTAAAGCAAGAAGATCTCTACACCTGCTGCCTTTTCCTGCAAACAGCCCAACAGGTGTGGGGGTATTTGTGGAGCCAAAAATAATCGAGAAAAATATGGAGGCGACACGTGGATTCTAGGGTGAAAAAGACAAAACTACCCTCGAGGCACACCGGAACTCCTACGCGCAAGCAGTGGACAATCATGACTCAATCAAGGTCAAAAGTGCTCAAAATAGGTAATTATTCAAAACCTATTTCAACCATCCTCATCAAATCCTCTCCACAAGGTAACTCCCAAATCATTTCTTCCAAATTATATTAATTAGCTAATTAATTGATTTATCACTCAATTATTTTATTAATTAGCTAATCGATTGTAATTAACACCAAAAAATACCAAAGGTGGCCGGTTCCCATCTCACCCAAAGGGGCCGGCCACACCCTATAAATACCACCCAATTTTCTCCAAAACCTAAGTTGAATCCTCTTGCAAAATTCTCTAAATTCTCCAAACACTTTTCCCTCAAAATTCTAACTTTGGCATCAGAGGTTCTTTGGCCGAAGCCCCCCCCCCCCCCCAATTCATCGTGGGCGCGTGAGGCTCTTGGCCTTGACCTAAGGTGTTAATTGTTTTTTAAGGTGTATTTTCGTCCAAGAACAAGAAGGAAGAAATTTGCATCCATAGAATGTGTGTGTTATCTATCCCTCCTACCTAGTGCCTTTATTTATAGTATGAAGGGGGAATGAATCCTTCATCCCCAAGGAATACAAGTTGTAATAGGAAAGGATAACTAAAATAAACTATAATCTAGGATTTACACAATCACACTTTAATAGGCGAAGGAAAAATTTGTGAAAACAAGTTCATTTGAGCAACATCTATGCATGAAATTAACAATTAAAAAGCGGAATCATGCTTGTATGCACTCAAAACCAAAACTTCACCCATGAAATTCAAGGCCTAGTAGTTGTGGTGAACCAAGACTTAACTCGAAAACAAAGTGAGTTGAGAAATATTATACCTTTGTTGAATCATCTTTGCATAAGCAAAGGCTAATCACCCAAGAGAGAAGGCCTTCATTTCTTACTTCTTAGCTCCATGGATTTCTTGGAGGGGGATGGTTGAATGGATTCTCCAAGTTCCCAAGAAAGGGAACCTCTAAGTTTCCACACCAAGGAGGGACTTGAAGAAGAGATGAGTGACCTTGGAGGAGGATTGATACTAGTAAGGAGGCCGGCCTGTGGGATACCTTTGTTAAATCCCCTCCAAGGGGGCCGGCCTCCTAGAGAGAAAAAGAGAGCTTTTGTTCTCTCCAATTTCCTCAAAAGAGAACCCTCATGAATTTTGGCTATAAAGTCCTTTATATAGTCACTTCACTTAAGTGACAAAAAGAACCAAAACCCTTTCATTCATGATATGGCCGGCCTTTTAAAGGCTTTGGGCTATTTGGGCCCATTTAAGTCTTTAGTCATTAAGTTGTCATACAACTTAAGTTAATGGGCTTGACGGTTCTAAGCCCAATGGGCCTTAAGGTCCAATAATTACTCAAAAGCTAAAACGAACTTATTCGTTTGATTAATTAACATCTTAATTAATCCTAGCAATAAATAATTAAACCATTTAATTATCCTTACTCATCTCCGTTGTTTCTTCAATCTCTACCTTACACGGTGTACGATCCATTAGGTACCTTTTAGTGATGCAGTGAGCGATTAGAACTCTTCAAATCGATTGTGAATTGAAACTTACTTTCAATTCTCCCTTTAGTGATTATACACCTTTAGGGCTTCCACAAACCATGAGTGACACCTAGCAGTATGTCGTGGCTACCCAAGCTAATCAGAAAAGGTGGAGAACCTACTCAGTTTAGGATTACAATGTAATACGGTCATTATCTAATACAATACTCTTGACCACATTGTTTGGTTTGATAGTTTATTTATGTCTACTATCCAATGTGATTCTCCTATATGATTACCTTGAACGTGATTTGGAACGACTTCCTAAATCTCATTCATACTCTGGCAAGAGACTATTAATCATATCATAGAGTATTCTCCCTCAAGCGGTTTGAAGGTTAGAGATCCCTTGTTGTGCATTCACTTGCCTCCATAGCTAAGTGGCTTAACCCCAACTATGCTGTGGACACACTTTGACGGAGTGACTTTGATATAGTCAAAGATCAAGGACCTAACCACAAGACAACTATGATGCCTCAGGTCAAATGACTACATTGCATTATCCCAACCATGAGTTCTCATGTGACATGAGTATGAGAACTCCTCGTTGATCGCGTTCAGTGGACTCATTCTCTATTGAGCACCTACATGCTTGTCTTGGTGTCAGTCACACCAATGACTTGAGACCAATCACTCTCTCTAAGAGAAGACATAGCACGTACTGATCTTAACAGACTGTCAATGCCCAATTGGCAATCCTATGATCAGGAACATTTAGGATATGTATACGAATGAGAATGGTCTCATGAATCTAACTTCTTTAGATCACATTCTCCCAATTACATATTCCTTGGACTTATCGTTTAAGCATATAACATTTATATGAGACGGCAGGTATATACCATAGTATTGGGAAATAAAGACAACCTTTTGTTGAGTTCAATAGATAAGCAACTAATATGTCAAAATGGGCATCGTGTCAAATGGTTTTGATAACTATTAAAAATCCATTAATCTTGCAGGGTGCATTTGGTGAATATGAAAGGGTCAAATGGCGTGGAACCTGGGTCGTTAAAACTGTTGTCAAGAGACACATATGCAATCCTATAAAAATGTATGTTTGATATATGGGCTTTTTCTTTATGAGTTTCTAGGTGTATTATTTGTTTCATTTAATTTAGGACGAAACTTTGAACGATCTTAGGTAATAATAACTTGATACAGGATCCTCTCTGCTAAGGATAACACTCTCCTGCGAGAACTTAGACATCCCAATATTTTGCAATTTCTTGGTTCGATTGTGCAGCAGGAAGAGATGGTTTTGATTACTGAGTATCTACCAAAAGTACATACCGCTATCAATTATACACTATTTTTAGATTGTGAGTGGTTTTTTTCTATTTTATATTGACATACACCATTAAAATCCCGATATTTGCTTCACTGTAATTTTGATTCTTTTGTTTAAGTAAGAGCACTACTAAAAGGAAAAGAACATATTTATTGTTGTTCAGTCATCTCAATAAATTACGCTTTTTCTAGTATATTTAGAAAGAAAACCATCTACTGAGTTGTATGAACTAAGAAGTGAAATTAAAAAGCGATTTAGTCTATATTGGTTATTTTATGTTAGCGAACTCATTGTTCTTGCATATTCTTTCCTAGACTATTTGTTATTCACGTGTCTGTATTGAAATGTGAAGCTGCTATGGATGGTCAATTTATCTTTCTTATTCGTGTTTTTTTTTCACAATTTATAACTTTGGTGCTATTGCAGAGTAACCTGGAAAATATTTTGAGGCAAAAAGCTCGACTTGATTTGCCTACTGCTTTTCGCTATGCACTTGATATTGCTAGGTAATTGATTATGCTGTTTTTCAGTAATAAATAGTATATCATGTGAAGGAGTTCATGTCCTTACACACGTTGCAATTCTTTCTATCCAATGCTCAACACACATGCATAATTGCTTCATTTACACAAAGGGTGTCACGTCTTCTCCATTTAGCAAAGGTTTTAATCACGTTGATCGTCCAAGTGTTTCGAGATGCATGCTTTGTTATTCAGTCTCTGCAGGTCAGAAAGCTGTTGCTTTGTAGCTTACATGCTGTTGAGTATATAGTATGGAATTCCAGAATAGCATCCCATCTAGAATCTTCAGGCTTTCTAATTCTGTTTCGTGACAACATTTTAAGATTTATCATATGAAAAAGCTCCTTTTAGGTTTTGATACGTACACGAATTGGCAGGGGAATGAACTATCTTCACGAACACAAGCCCTGCCCAATAGTTCACAACCATTTAGGTACCAGGTACGCCCTTTTCTCAAACTCAACTATTGCTCCTGTTGTATTATGCCACCAATATAATCGGAATATATAAGCTTGACAATCCAAAAGAAAACATTTATTTCTATCTCCCTTAGTTCTTTAAGATTCCCAATTTTATAAACAGTTTCCGAGAATCGAATTTACGAGGTACGTATATTGAAGACGAAAGTTTGAAAGAAAGAAAAGGTTAATGCCTTCAAAAAGCGCTATTATAGGCAATCAATGCCTTCAAAAAGCGCTATTATAGGCAATCATATATGATAACGAAACTAATCCTGTTTTGTCTCTTTGGGGTAGAAACTTGTTGCAGGACGAAGGTGGACACTTGAAGATCGGCGAGTATTGGGTTCAAATGTTGTACGAAGAAATTAACCCACATCAAAATGGTTGTACAGGAACGTGAAATTCCATTTTACTTTATTTAAAGTTTTTTTGTTGTGTTTCTGATCAATTTCAATTCACAGGGAAAATAAGCAATCCCCGTAACATCGGAAACCTATTAGATGACACCAAGAAAGATGTTCGTACATTTGGTTTCATATTTTATCAGGTGCATGTTTTTAATATTTGGACTTGGTATTTACATTGGCATATGTTTAGGGTTTGGATTTGTTATTTTATTTGGCTAGACATTTTCTTGAAACGGTTTGCACCAGAAGTTTTCCCATAATCCAAACATATCATACTTCAAAGAATATAAGTTGAATCACTCTGCCAAAAAATTAATAATAATATATCATGTTTAGTTTTGACGGGAAAAGTTGATAATGTTGTCAGAAAACTAGGCACATATAATAGAAGTTTTGGTACTAAAACCATGTAACTTTTAGAATTTTAATTATTTCAGAGCAAAATTCAAGATATAAACGGGGAGTCTTGTTGGCTTGGGGTCGCCCTTTTAATTATACTATATGGCCAACTCGAACTCACAATTTCTCAGACAATAATACTCTAGTATGATAGTTATATCTCGTCAATTATCCATTAATTAGTATCTTTACAGCATATGTATTTGTAAATGTAAACCCATTAGTATCTGTGTTTACCAAGCACATAGAGATCAGAAGTTTTTCATTATACAAATTCAAATAACATTGTTTTAATCCATCGTTACAAAGTTCAATTATGCTTTTTTACATTGGCAAGCTTGAGAATGTAAAGTTTCTGTGTAGAGTCAGGACTAATATTTCGTGTTTATTGTTTATCAAGTAGTTTCCCAAAAAACAAAAAATAAAAAATAAAAATTTAACACCATTTCGAGTTTGATTCGTAATCTACAGATGGTAGAAGGAAGGCACTTCATGACCAGCGCGAACTCTGACACCGTGAATGAGGAACCTGTTGATTTTAAGCCGAAATTCCACTTAAGTCGATGTACAAACAGAATTCATCAGTAAGTGTATTTTCATTATCATTTCCGTCTTGCTAAAATGCGAAGCACCAGTTGAGTTGGCTTTATCTTTGTTACATCTCATATCTGTTTTAGTTTTATATTTAAGCTAAGAGTAAATTGTACGAATGGTCCCTCAACTTTAATCAAATTGGAGCAATAGTCCCTCAACTAAAAATCAATTACCATTGGTCCCTCAACTTATCAAAATGTGTAGCTATAGTCCTTTTCATAAATTTTGTCAAAATTTTGTCAAAATAAGTTATATTAGAATGACCATTTATACAATTAGGGTCCCTCAACTCATCAAAGTGTATAATTATGGTTCTTTTTGTCAACTATGTCAAAAATTTTGTCAAAACGAGTTACATTGGAAGGACCATTGCTACAATTGGGTTAAAGTTAAGGGACCATTTCTCCAGTTGAATTAAAATTGAGGGACCAATGGTAATGGATTTTTAGTTGAGGGACCATAGCTGCACGTTTTGATAAGTTGAGGGACCAATGGTAATGGATTTTTAGTTGAGGGACCATTGCTCCAATTGAGTTAAAGTTAAGGGACCATAGCTACAATTTACTCTTAAGCTAATAATATACATTCATTCGAGTGAGGGATTTGTGACATTTAGGCTATTATTTTTAGGGAACTTTAACGAAAAGCTCCTGGTACGGTTCACTTTAACGAAAAACCATATTTTTACAGTAAAAAGTCAATCCTAGTACTATTCACTTTACCCTTTATTTTGTCCTTATCGATAAAACTCCAAGTTTTCAAGCATTTTTCATTAGTTTTTCTTTATTTTTAATAGTCATACATGACATTTTATCCTTTGACAATACTAGGTATGTAAGATCTAACGTATGCAGGTTGATAGAGCAGTGTACAAGTAATAATCCTTCGGAAATACCTTCATTTGGTGCTGTCATCGAGATTCTGGAAGAGGAATCGTCATCTTTAGGTAGAGCTGTATGCCCTTGTTGAGTGTAGTTTCACAACTGAGATGGACAAGAAAATCACAGAATATATACAAACTTATTTATGTAAATCTGTGTAGTGAAAGTGCTTCTTACACTATGATAAATGAATAAATAAATAATCTGTATAATGCAATACCTAGAACTACGTTCATCAACAAGATTGTGCAATTTGGATTTACAAGACTTGTGATAACGACTGTTTTTGGTCCATAGATTTCGAAAGGGTTAGAAAGAATACAATCTTCTGTTGGCCCCAGGAGACATATACCTCATATCTCTATGTATTTGACTTTCTTTAATCTAAGATAAGCCATAGAAATGGTAAGTCTTTTAATTAGGGAGCTTTATATATAGACAAAAACTCACACTATATTTCAAGGAACTTTACTAGTTTTTAAACACGTCAAGAAAAGACAAAAACATAAAAACAACTAAAGCCCAACCCAAAAACATGAAAACAATGTTTTAAAATATCAGTCATACCCTTAAGACTTTAGGTTAAACAAAACTCAGCCCTCACAACTCCAACAAAGTTAATAGGTTCCATAAGCTCAACTCATTCTCGACTATTTGTGCATAATCAGTTTTGAAACTATAAGCAGAATCAGTTTTGAAATTATATGCAGAATCAGTTTGTATCATATATTACTAAATCAGTTTTGAAACTATATGCAGAATCAATTTGTATCATATATTACTAAAATCGGCTCAATTTATCCTTGACCATTTTTGCAGAATCGGTTCAACTCGTCATTGACCATTTTTGCAAAATCAATTCAACCCCTCATTGATCATTTTTGCAAAATCAATTCAACTCATCTTTGAACATTTTTGCATAACCAATTCAAACAGTCCTCAACCATTTTTGCAGAATCAATTCAACTCATCTTCGAACATTTTTGCAAAATCAGTTCAACTTGTCTTCGACTATATTTGTAGAATCAGTTCAATTAGTTCTCGACCATTTTTTGCAGAATTAGTTTAACTCGTCCTCGATCATTTTTGCCAAATCAATTCAACCGGTCTTCGACTATATTTAAAAAATTAGTTCAATCAGTTTTCGACCATTTTTGCAGAATAAGTTCAACTTGTCATCAACCATTTTTGCAGAATCAGTTCAATCAGTCATCGATCATTTTTGCAGAATCAGTTCAACCCGTCATCAACCATTTTTGCGGAATTAATTCAACCTGTCCTCGACCATTTTTTGCATAATCAATTCAACTCGTCTTCAACCATTTTTGCATAATCAATTCAATCAATCCTCAACCATTTTTGCAGAATCAGCTCAACCCCTCCTCAGCCGTTTTTGCAGAATCAGTTCAATCTGTCCTCGACCATTTTTTGTAGAATCAGTTCAATCAGTCATCGACCATTTTTGCTTAATCAATTCAACACGTCTTTCGATTATTTTTGTAAATCTGTTTTAAATATATGTAAAATCAGTTTTGTATATATTTTTTTAAATAAAACCAATTTATATAATTTGTTAGTATAATCAGTTTATATTTTTTTCAAAATAAAATAATTCAAAAAAATAAAAAATAACTTAAAAAATTAAGTGGGAAGTGAGCCCCACCCATCCCTTCCACCTACCATCCCACCTCCTGACCTTTCATTCCTCTTCGTCACCCCTAAACTCACAATCCCTCATTATTCATGACCAAGGTCTAAAATATCGCTGATATCGGAAATATCGGTAGTCCAAAAACACGGAAATTTCGATGGAAATATCGGGATATTATCGATATCGATAAAAATTGAATAAAAACCACGGAAATTGTAAGAAAAACTTGGAAATTTTTATTGAAACTTTGCAGGATGTTTATTTAGTCAATTATCTATTAGTTTATAATAAAAAAATTGGAAGGAAATGCATTGCATGATGGATTTAACTGATTTAAGTTGATTATATAGCGAGCTGGCAAACATTGTAAGTGTAGAAAATATGTAGTAATTAATGAAAGAAGTTTAAACACACCATAATCATTTGTATATAATGAATTAGTACAATATTTTACACTTTATACATTGCATGGTAAGATACATGAGTGACTTAGTACCACATAGAGTTCCTATGAGGTTCAAAATTTTCACTATCTTCATCATCTCTATGTGTAGAGTAAGTGTATTGTGAAGAGTAGTCATCAAATGATAAATCCCCAAAATAGTTTTGCATGTAATTGTTAACATGCCACCCATATGGATCCGAGATTGGTTAACGTTGTCCATAAGCAAAATCATTTGAAGATTGAGTCTCAGATTCTTTCCATGAGTCACTCGATTCCATCCCAATAGGAATGGGATATGAAGGGTAGGGAAATGGTTGGTTATGAGTATAACCATAGTTACTACTTCTCACTCCAACAGAGTTCGAAGTTATAGATAACGAGTCATCTTCTTGACTTGACAAAGTCTCATTGCCTCTTTCTCTACAAGTATAGTCCTTCCCTATGGCACCAATTCCTGGTCCTGCCCGCCTACTGCCATGGTTCTCATCCTATGTTGCATGCATGAAGTTTGCCTCACCAGTGAAGGGGCTCACAAATCCTGGAGGTGGTCCAACATAGTTTCCATATCCACCACTACCTCCAGCTCCACTATATCCTTCATCATTCCCACCTCCGATGGTAGGTAAGTCTCCTGATCTTGTACTAGAGCTATCATTAGCATCAACAGGATCTTGTGGTTGTGTAGGATTGGAAGAATGTGGAATTCCAGTGTTTCTTGGTCTTGGGCGCAAAAGTTCTACGAAAGAGTCAGCGCTGCTAGATCCCACATCCTCCTCTAATACTCTTTCTACATTTATCCCTTCATTACGTGCTTATTCAGCAACTCTTAGAGCTGGGTTACCTTCATCATCATCTAAATGAAGAGGTCTAATCCATTGATAAACTTGGTTACCCTTTGTATCATCATCTTCAACAACAATATCAAACACATCTAGTGGGTCACCATGGTCGACATGATCTATTTCTGCTTCCTTATCTCAAATTTGAAGCTTCATGTTGTAGTAGCAATAAACTAATTCTTCCAACCTATTATAAGCCAACCTATTTCTTTGCTTTGTGTGTATGAGTGCAAATGTACTCCAATTTCTTTCACAAGCAGATGAGGAAGCTGATTGTGATAATACTTTGATTGCTAACTTTCTCACAGTTGGTGCATCAATCCCATACATGATCCACCATTCAGCTATAATGAAAAACAATGTTGATAAGCCTAATAACTCCAACAAATTCTATTAGAAACTGATAGTGAAATATGTTTACACTCACTAGGAGACATTTTTGTTCGAGCAGCAACTGATGTTGGTTCTCCAAAAGTTCTTCTGAATTCAATAAATCGTGTTAGTTTAATCCAACAATGTAATTATTATAATTTAAGTAATTGTGTACCTCATTTCCAAATTGGCCAACTGTTGGTGATGCATGGTCTAATTTAAAGTATACATTATGTATATCACATATAAGGGTACCATCATCTCCAACACCGGGTCTGTATTGGTATCGAGGATTCAAATAATATGCTATTCAAAGAAACACATACTCTAATAAGAGAAATAATACTTATGCAACTAAAGAAATGAATTGCAAATTATGACATAATTTATACCTGCTACATGCAAATCGTGGTATAATGTTTTATACCATCGGTCATCAATTATCTTTATGACCCACCATGCACCATGTTTTCTTTCCAAGTCCTCCTTCACTACACACATCAACTCATATATTGCCCCCATAGTAGGATACACTTCTGTGTCAACGATCCGTAAAACTTTGTAAAGAGGTTCAAACAGTTGGCACACATGTTCTGATTAAGTCCAAAAAGCATGATCAAGCACTATACTTTCCACCATACGACCTGCATTTGAGCGGCTGAAATTGTGGTTGGCCCAATCGTCACTAGTGAATAGTTGCTTCAACCCTGCTTTCTTCTTAAGTAGGCTGTCTAATGCAATATAGTTGATGGCGAATCGAGTGGTAGCTGGACGAATAATTTCTCCTTTGCAAAATTCACGCATCTTTGCCAATGTTAGGAGGATATTTTACACATATTTTGTACCCTTTTTGTCTATTATGTAGTCATGATCATGTATTAAATTATTGAGTTTAATGCACTTTGTGTATGTATTGTATAGGAACTACGGTTTTGAGAACAAAAGATGGGATTAAACGCCTATATACAAGAAAACTCGACGATTGCCAAGTTAGACCGTGGTATTATTTTGGGCTGGAAAAATAAGAGACAAATTATGAAGTTGGACCGGTTAAAGTTTTAATTAGTTGGCCCAATGGAATGGATTTATGCAAGAGAATCCAAGGAAGCTTGCGGCAATGTTTTTCCCAAAAGGAATTTGGGTTCTTGAGATATCAAAAAAAAGGCATGTGGATTAGAAAGCAGAGGAGGATGGATTCTAAAGAAAAAGGAAAATAGGGCACATATAAAGTAAGGAAGCCAGCGCCGCAAAGGGGGGAAAGAGGATAAAAATCACGCACTCACAGACTTGGAGTTGGACAACTTCACAGAAGGTTGCAGATTCCCAGGGCTTATCGCACACGATTACAGAATTGGGGTTTTAGGTTTCTTTATGTCATCAAATTCATCCATATTTGTTATTAGTTTGATCATGAACTAAGTCCTATTGCTAGGACTAGGGTGTACGCTTATCATGAACATCTAATTCTCGTTATTTTATATTGATCTCGGATGTTTTCCATGTTGAGTAATTGTTATTGTGCTTTATCGTTATCAAATAACTGGCCATTATTTGTGTGGAGAACTAAATTGTGACTGACAGGTTGAGTTTAGTAGATTGCTTCTCATAACAATTACCATGAATTACATAATTGAGTAGACATACTGGTTATGATTTGTGTAGTATCGTGTAATTATCCATTGAGTGTAAAGGGTTTCGGTTATCTATATCTGGCTAGACATAGCATGGGTAGTTAGTTAGAAACACAGTTAGTATATTCTGACAGGAAATATTGACGAATCAAGGGATAATTGCTAGCAACATGGGAATAATTTGATGTTAATATGAATAACGAGAATAGATGGGATTGAGAATGAGGAACCTAATGTCCTAGTGCTTCCATATATTAATCTTGCATAATTCATTCACTTTTACTTCGTGTTCGATCAATTATTATTTTTACTTTCGTTTCGTTTCTTTGCATATTTGAATTTGTCAACGTAATCCTTCTTTTATTTACGTTTAGTTTGGAGTCAATTTCAATAGTAAATTTAGGTTAATCCGATCCATGTTTGAACGACACTCTACTTATCACTATATTACTTGGACGATATTGTACACTTACAATTATCTACAACAGCCAACAACCAACTGTGATTGTAAATATAATTTGTGATCGTTCTAGCTCTTTTTACGACATTAGCAATATTCTCTCTCTTCCCCACTGCATCAAACATCAATACAATGTGCTGCACATGATGTCCAAAACACATTATGATGCTTCATTAACTTTTTTCCAGCTTTGACAAATGCAGAACCGTTGTCGGTCACGACTTGGACAACATTATGCTCTCCCACCTCCATGATTACATCCCTCAATAATTTGTAAATATACTTGTAGTTCTTTATATGGTTTGAAGCATCAACGAACTTCAAAAAAATTGTCTTTCCCTTGGAGTATACCATGAGGTTTATGATAGACAATCTGGTCGGGTCAGTCCATCCGTCACACATGATTGTGCAACCATTAGTTTCCCACTTTGACCTCAACTTGTTAACATACTCGCCACTGTCTTTATCCTCCATTTCCGAATATTTGTTTCTTACCTCATAGGGAGTGGGAGTTTGTACTCCAACACCGGCCTGTTGACATCCCAATACCATATTTTTGAAATGATGTGATGATGCCTTCTCAACAGGGACATTTTCATAGATAAAGAACTTGCTAATTAGACGCCCCATTCCCTCCTTCACATTATCCTGAAATAACTCCAAACACTCTTTTGACGTGCTTTGGATGACTTATATAAACTTGGGGCTATTGGTGATGTTGGTTGTGATTCTCTAACACTTGCTCCCCGTCTCATTTGTGCACCACCACTTGTCCCGGAACCTTGTACTCTATTAGGAATTTTATGAAGGTGTTCTCTTTCCCATGCTGACTGTTTGGAGGCACGTAATGCTTGTTTGAAATTGCGTCGTTCTTCAGGTCCTATGTCATCATCACATTCGTCCTCATCGTCATCATCATCACTGTCAACCGCTTGGCCAATGACTTCTCCTCGTAGCCCAGCTCGAATATTTTCCATTCCATGTGTTTTCTTTTCCTTCTGGTGTTTTTTATTTTTTAATAATGTGGTGATGAATGCCTTCACTTCTGGGGGGGACATTATCGTATCGTTGGACATTATTTCCTAGATCTAATCCACTAAGATGGTACTTAAGTCGTGTCACTCCGCCACTCTTCATTACTCGACCACAATATTTGCAAATTGTGCCATGTTTGTTTCCGTCTATTGGGTCTCCATGTTCCCAAGCTGGATCACGTTTAGTAACTCCACTAGACATCTTAAACGTACCTATATTTATTTTTCATAGAAATTAGGCAATTATTTTTTGGCCAAAAAATATAGTAGTGATGACGATTATATAAGAGAACCTAAATAATAAAGTTATTCTACAGAAGAATTAAATACAAAGTAAAGAAAATGATTGTAAGAATTTAAGTAATTATAAAAATTGACACACCCCGACCTAGAAATCAAGGCGTGATGGCCAGCACGCCCTGATTTCCAGGTCAAGGTGTGTCAAAAATAATATGGAATAATAATAATAATCCAATTTGATAATAAAACCTAATATTAATAAAATAATAAAATAATAAATAACATTAAACATATTAAAATTATCCTAGGGAATAATTATACAACATTACTTAATTACTTCAAAAAATTAACATGCAAGTATTATTTGGTTCTTAGATCACATGTACGGGTCCACACAAATTTTTTTTGTTGTTGTATAAATTACAATAATATAAATATAAGTTTGTAAACTTACTTTAAATATGGAACCCTTTGTGTTGAAACTTTGAAAGGGCTCTGGAAAGGCTCTGAAAAGGCTAAGGGAAGAAGAAGAAACGAAAATGTGTAATAGATGTGTGATGATCTGATACTCCGAATGTGAAAGAGTTGGAAGTGGCACACGGTTTTGATTATGAAACCAACCACCACTACTTTTTGTCTTGTCAAAAATTATCAAAAGTTTCAAAAGTTGGCCGGAGGGATTTATATTATATATTATATTATGTAACTTATCATAACACACACACACCAACACACACACACAGAATTATTATGTTTATTTTATCGATATTATTCCGATATTACTGATATTATCCCGATAGTACCGATATTATCGATATTATCCCGATATATTGACGAAAATAAAGTTGATACGTGTGAAAATATCCTTCTCTAAAAAAAACGATATTATCGACGAAATATCGCCGATAATATCGATATTTAAGACCTTGTTCGTGACTTCATCTTCTCCAATTTGTTTCTTCTTCTTCGGACAAATTTCAGAAAGAAAATTTTAAAACTTTCAATCTACAAGTCGGTTTGACAAACGGTTTTTTGCTATAGAATCAGTGAATCTAACCCGACTAGCTAAGGTAATTTTAAAAAACGTGCATTCTGGTTTTGAAAACCCTGAGGTTTGAGATTCTTTGACTAATTAGGCTCAAATTCTCATGTTTCCTAGTTTTCTTGGGTTTGTTTCTGACATTCGAATTTTCATTGGTGCAACTGAAGAATTCTTAGAAGGATTGAGAACCACTTTTGACTTCTTGTTCTTCGTTCTTCTTCCTCCGTAGGTCTGAAATTGAGAAACAGAGAGAACAAAACTAGTGGTGGCAATGAGTTCATGACTGTTCAAGATTTTTTGCAGATAAACTTCATGATCAGACTCACGTTTCTTGCTTGCATCGACGACGCCAACTCACCTTTCGCAATCGTTTAATCTGAATCGTCGGAATCGACGATGACTCGCCCAGTGAAATCGGAATTCAAAATAGGGGTTTTAGTCGGAATAACTTCCTTTATAACCCAATCAAACATGAACTCAGATCCTGAATCAAATGTAAAAAATAGAGAAAGAAATTGGAACGAAATCGAACGGAGACAGAACAGAGTCAGTCACGCATACAAGGGCAATTTGGTCACTTACGCACCAACAGAGAAAATATACATGATGTCACTTTAAACTTTATTAAAATTTGTCTCTCATTGAAATAATTAAAAAGTGTTGCCTCAATTCAAAGTTAAGTATTAAAAGTATACTTTATGTGTAACTTTTTTTTAATTACTTTGGGATTTGGATTAACACAAATAAATTTTTAGACTCTTATCACTTGTTTCCTTATATCACAGATTAAGGTGTTTTTTTTTTTTTTTTTTTTTTTTTGTAGATGTATTTTGTTTTTGTATCTTGTTTATAGGTATATTATTTATTTAAGTTTTTTTTTTCTTTTAAGTTAGATTATATATCATGCAGGTGAGTTTATATTGGTATATTAGTTTTTTTGTTGAAAAATATTAAATAGATTGAAAATAAACCAATTTTCAAAATTTAAAAGTATAGATAAAAATATTCATGAGATTAAATTTTTTAATTTATCTTTATTATTTAAAAAAATATAAGAAGAGTATAAAAGAGGAGAAAAGGTAAAATGGACTTAACCGAGTCGAACCGCAATCTGTCGAAGTCGAACAGTAATGAAGATGACCGAAAAACCGTGTTGACTAAAAAAGTTGTAACCTAGTCAAGACTGAGTCAAAACCAAAGCAGACCGGATGAGATCGGTGCAGGTCCCGGTTCTGATTATGAAGTACCAGAAGCAGAAGCGAACCAAACTGAACCAGAACAAGATTATAAATAATTAAGGATAAATCTAAGTTTACTACTCTTAAGTTTTGTGGTTTTCAACATTTAATACATGAAGTTTTTTTCGTCCCAAAGTCATACCTAAAGTGTTAATTTTGGGACAGTCTCATGCATCCGTTAGTCTGACAGTTAAGTCTTCCGTTAACTGATGATGTGGCGCCCATATGGATAATGATTGGACGCCACGTGTCATTAAGGATCCACGTGGAAATTAAAAATTCAAAAAAAAATAAAACCACCCGTCATCTACCTCCCCAACCCCCTCCCTCCCTCTCTCCTCTGCAACCCGTACCCTCCCTTCTCACCGCTCCGAGGTGCTCTCCCGCCACCGTTCGATCTTGGTCTTTAACCCTTCCACGCTGTCTTGGTACGTCCATTCGTCAAGCAACGAGCTCCCGGCATCATCGGACGGCAGTGCCCGCGCACGGGTGTACGGTAGCGGGTATAGATTCCCTTGGTGATCGCAGCCGCAACCACAGACGGCGAGGGCCCGAGCATTTTTTCCAACCTCCTTTAATGTTGAATCTTCTCTTACTCATCCACTTCTTAGTTCTCATACCGGATCATTCCAATCGAACTGTTTCCGAATTAACATTAACAAAAAAAAAAAAAAAACAAATTAGGAAAAAAATCACAGCTTTTCAATGAACATACATGACAGAGCTCTCACTAGGTTTACACTTCATATAGTCATAGATCATGACCATAAACACACCCATTGACAGTATATGAACACATTTTTTTAATCTCAAATCCTAAATTCCCATAATTCAAAATTCCAAACCTTTCCCTGCATATGGAAGATTTAGCAATATTCAGGAAACCCACTCCACAGAATCACCAACATCCATCAATTGCAAACATTAATCATCCAACTAGCTCACAAAACATGAAAAAGCAAGGAAATTTAAGCGAAAAACCCAGAAATATTCAAAATCCAAGTTTCAATTCAGCACAAAAAACACCACAGCACGAGAAAACACAACGATTTCTGGAACATAAAAGTTGAAGAGTGGGAAAAACCCTTCACAACATGAGAGAAGAATAGCTGAGACGTCGGAGAAGAGGGACCCGTTCACATTCCCCTTCTTTTGCACGGTGCTGACCTTAGATCCATTCACAATCGAGCTATTGCAGAATAAGGCTTGATGTTTGGGCTTGTATGCGGCGGCATTGCAGATAGAGCTTGGGGGCCTGCTTTTTGTGAAGCCGTCGCAGATGAAAGATGCAGGCATGGATTTCGAGAATCCGTAATCGCTACCCGTCCGATCGCTGTGAGATCGTTGGAAGATGATGAATTTGTCTCGGTCATTCGAATTGGGGCCGTTGCTCTTCTGGTGGTTGCCGATTTTTCCCTCCATCAGATCCTAGTACCTGACGGCGAAGGAGCTGAGCTCGCTGTAGAGCGGCATGCTCTGCATTGTGCTATTCAGAATCCCCTGCAGGCTGCCGGAGGGGCGGCGGAGCTGGATCGCCATGAACCGCATTTTCGACTTGTTCTGCAAATTGTTCACCACCACTGCGGCGGTGAGATGAGGGTTGCAGATGAGAGAAGGGAGGGTACGGGTTGCAGAGGAAAGAAGGGAGGGAGGGGGTTGGGGTGAGATAGAAGACGGGTGGGTTTTTTTATTTTTATTTTTAATTTTTAATTTTCATGTGGACTCTTTAATGACACGTGACGCTCAGTCATCAGTTAATGGGAGACTTAACAGCTAGACTAACGGATGTATAAGACTGTCCCAAAATTACCACTTTAGGTATGACTCTGGGACGAAAAAAACCTAATATACCAAATGTTGAAAACCACGAAACTTGAGGGTAGTAATGTCACATCCCGACTCGGTTGTAGCATAATATTGTCCGCTTTGGGCCACGCCCTCACGGATTTGTTCTTGGATTTCCACCCAAAACGCGTCATGCTAGGAAGAGAGGGGCACGTACATATAAGCTTGACCTGTTTGACGTAGTCTCGGCGGAGCTACACAAGCTAGGAGTACATCAAGGATGTCGAGCTAATATGGTTCGACAAGCTTCACAAGGACGAGGCTCGTAAAGAAGCCCTTAGGCTCCAGAACGAGGAGCGTAAGAGGCTCAAGGCGGAGGCTGCCAAGGTCCGCGCCCAACAGCACGAGGTTGCCGAGCAGGAGTTCCGACAAACGCTGGTACGTGCAGTCTGATTGTTCTCTGATTTCGGTTTTGTTCCGGTGTTTGGTTGCTGAGAAAATGGGGGAATTGGAAGGAAATTTTTGGGTTTTGAATTGCTTTGGTTTAGTTGTTTTTAGGGCTTCCCAGTTGGAAATGGGAGGGCAGAGGAGAATTTGGATTGGTGAAGTTTCTGAGAAAATATGAAAAAGGAAAAAGAAAATCATTTAAGTTTGGCATTGACTGGAAACATCATTCTGTGGATTTGTGTTTGCTTCAAATTTAAGTCTTCTATTTTGCTTTGATTATTTGTTTTTGTTGCTGTAAATATGAGCAAAAGGAGATAGCTTTGAATCCTCGAATCTTTTTTTATTTTTCGGTTTGGTTTTCGAGAGAACATGGGAAGATCTAATAGGAGAAAAGCTAGATGATAATTTATTCATGTTTTCGTTTTATCGAATTTAATTTTAGAAAGTTGTGATGCAGACTGAGAACATATGAAATTTGATACGTTAGTGTTTGGGCTCAAAATATTATTTTAAGCCGAGCTTAGAATCATTCTCGGCCCAGTAGCATTTCGTCTAGAATCTTGTTATGGGCCGTCCAGTCAAGGTTAGCCGAATCTTGTTGTAAAAGGATTGGTTTAGATAAAGGTGAGGTAGTCGAACCCTAGTGCAATAAGGAATCTTAAGGCTGAAGATGCTTAGAACTAGAAGATGAATCTGGTTCGTTATGGAGCTTGATTCAAAGTCCTATTGGAGCTAGGATTGGCCAAAACCTAATCAGATTGGGTTGAGGAGTTCTAATCCGAGTACATTTCTAGTTCGGCCATGAGAGGGGTTTGCTACTTGTCACGCCCCAATCCCGACATACGTCTAGGATCGACACGTGGCGTCCTTAAATACCCGTATCTCAACCTAACCCGCCTCCGGAACATGGCAAAACACAACTCGAGAATCGAATCGCATAGTTTATGGCTGCATCTAACCTCCTCGTTAGACTGCCTACGTACCCTAAACAGGGATCAAGCCATTCGTAGTTCATCATTCATTACACCTCGACGTTTAACACAATACGCTCAAATAAAAAAGCATAGCACTCCTCAATCAATTATTAGAACCTAACAAGCATGAATTACTAGATTCAAGGTTACATAACAAACCCACACGACATTCAAGGTTTCCATTCCATCCATCATATAAATCACTATATTTTCAACGTGATACCTCCATCCACAGCATGTAACTTAACCAATAACCAACGAAGCACATTATTATTCTCAAACCGCATTGATCACTAAAATAATCATAATAATACAATCATATCCAACGTCATTCCACAGTCCCGTCAATTAATCCATTCATGAATCAAGGATGCATGATCTTAGCATTTAACTACATTAATCAATCAATACGATAACATATCATTTCATGTATTTAGTTAAAGAACTCTATATAATTTCCCTACTTGGATTATGAGTAACAACATGGCAAATCTAATTTAGATTTACAAGGTCTATGGATAATTCCCATTCACTCGAGTCTTGGATTCTAGACTAACCCTTAGGAATGTATATGAATAAGGATTCCGGACCACTCAACGGAATCCAACTACAGCGGGTTCCGGATCGCTCAACGGAACCAAAATATCAAGTATAGCATCATGCTTTATGAAATCATAATCAAGTCGCAGAAAACTCCGAAGGAGTCACCCAGACATCTAACGGCTTCTCTAATTCAAACCACAAGATTCTCAAAAACCATCGTTCGTATGTACATTAAAAACTAGGGCTAGGGGGACGCAGTTTGGCCGAAGCCTACATAAGTAACCAAACAGGAAGTGGCCCCCCAATGCGGATTAACCAAGCAGAGCCACCCCTAGGAAAGTAACCAAGTAGGCAGTGACCCCCCAATGCGGATTAACCAAGCAAAGTCACTCCTACAGCTGTTAGGAAGTGATCACCCAATGCGGATTAACCAAGCATGATCACTCCTAACCATACATGGCCATAAGGATCGCCTAACACGGATTAACCAAGCACGATCCATATATAGTATGGTCCCCCAATGCGGATTAACCAAGCATGACCACTAATGACCCCCCAATGCGGATTAACCAAGCAGGGTCAAGATAATCAAGTAGGTAGTGACCCCCCAATGCGGATTAACCAAGCAGAGTCACACCTACAGAACTGTTAGGCAGTGATCACCCAATGCGGATTAACCAAGCATGATCACCCCTAATTATAAATGGCCATGAGGATCGCCCAACGCGGATTAACCAAGCGCGATCCATATATAGTATGGTCCCCTAATGCGGATTAACCAAGCAGGACCACTAGTGACCCCCCAATGCGAATTAACCAAGCAGGGTCAAGTCCACTACTAGCCCTCAATTTACAAAACATTTCAATCTGCAATTCGAATCACTTTCCCACAAATATTACCCATCCATGAATCAAATCACATTTAATATAATTAGATCGATGGCTAATTATAAGGGAATCACATTTTAACAGAAACACACCAAGTCATGTCCGCACAGGATAACAATTACGAAAACAAGGTAATCACCAATATCACATATATTATAGTCACTCACCATTTTCATACTAGTAACCATACATATCTAACCACATTTCATTAACGTTTCCAAGCTACAGTTGATTCACAATTTATAAACATAGATCGATACTTAAAATAAAAATAACCATTCAATAGAAAGCACATTTAATAAACAAGTATAACTCAATATGATGCCACTCATACATATATCGAGACACACTTCAACTAGGAACGACATGTCAATGAAATGAGCCAACTAAGTTCCATCAAGCCTCAACAACAAACTAGAGATAAACGACACTCTAGAGTAGAGCACGCTGACTAGAACGTCAACCGTCGATAAGGTAGGTCCATTAAGTTCAACAACCTAAGGTTATTCAATCCGGAAGATCCGCTCATCGGATTTCCAATCTGTAAGTTCTCAAAGGTCCAACAACTGATAATTAGGGTGTTCACAAAATTGAACGATGGTCCAACAATCGGATTGTCATCAATCATACAAACAAGTGGCGGTCCAATTTGATCACCACACCAAATAATTGAATTTCGAGAAACCGAGCTAGACATAAGTTCATAGGGTCACTAGAAGGTATTTGGTACTTAGACAATACTCGTGGACGGTCCCACGCACCGTCACACGCAGGGTATTCAAGGTGGAGGGTTTAGAAACCCCAAATTTTCAACATCAACTAAATAATCTCAAATTTACGTGGTAGCTAGAGCTCAACAAGGGAAACACTTTTCACAATTAGGCCGACAACAAATTCTAACCGGAAACGGCCCAAATTCACCGGAGAAAACCGAATTTCTAGGGTTCTAAACACCCAACTCTAAAATGAATATGAAAGCACAAACTAAGCATACCAACTTGAATATTATGAAGAGTAGATGAAGTTTCATACCTCATTTGAAGGAAATGATTGCCGGAATCGCCGGAAAAATGACAAAACCGCCGGAAAACCCACGGAACTTTGCTGCCTCGAACTGGAAAAATGAATAAGAAAATGGAAAATCTAACACTACAGAGTTGTAGGGCTCGTCAAGAGCTTTCTATGGACACCAAGATCACCCAAAACGGAGATCGGATGAAGGAGATACAAGCGGATCAAGTTTGTGGGTTAAAGGGGTCGAAAACGCCCCAAAACGGGTCAAAAATCAGACCCCCTTTCTTTTTTTTTTTCTGAAAAACTCCCCCTTTCTAAATGGTCCCTCCCCCTTTATTAAGCTCACTTAACCTTTAACCCACATGTGGGAATTACATAGTTCCCACAATCTATAGTTTACAACTTCAAACGTCCGTAACTATACCGTTATAACTCGGACTCGCAAACGGCTTTTGCCTATGCGCTCGTGGCTTCGAGACCTATTCGAAAACATTACTTGTGACCTCAAAAGGTCAACGAATTTTTAAATAATTATTTTCCAAACTTCACTCTTCGTAACTAGTTTAATTAAAATCTAAATCCAAACAATTTCAAATAAATTCTCGAGAAATAATATTAAATCTCAATAGTACAAATACGTAGATTATAACAGTGAAATCCGGGAATAGGATTTCACACTACTATAAATAGAGAAGGGAGTGCATCATTCAAAGCCCCTTTAATTCAACACACAAATTGCCCTGCGCAAAGCTTCTCAACAACCTTTAAGATTTTATCCTCCTCCCCTTTCTTCCACCAACACATCTTCAGTTTGGATAAACAGCACTGTGAAGGCAACCGGCGACATCTTCAGTATGGATAAACAGCACTAGAGCAGTAGAATCTGCCGATTGAAGAGCACCTCCAGTTTGGATAAACAACACTGCTTCGAGATCGACTGGTTATTTATCCAAGTCTCGGTCGACAGGGACTTTTGAGTTCTTATTGGTAGAGGACATCTCACCAGCCTTCTCGGCGTAGTGAGGTGTTACAGGTTACTAGGCTCGGCACATTGAACGTCGAGTTTTTTTATTCTTGCATTTCCCAAGTGACCGGATAATACTTCTTTAAGAATTTCCCATTGATTGGCAATTTATGAATTAAACCAGTTCGATCCTTGAGGTGGTATGCCCCCTTGCCGAGAACTTTGTGGATGACGAACGGTCCTTCCCAATTTGGCGACCATTTCCCAAATCTAGGGTCTTTAATCCCCACTAGCAACACGGTTTGCCATACTAATTCACCTTCGCCAAATGTTTTTTCCCTAATTCATCGGTTATAAGCTCGTTCGGCAATCTTTTTCTGCACTACTAGTAAGTTATAGGCATCAAGCCGAACTTCCTCTAAGTCCTCTAACTCTTGCCTCATGGCCTGACTGTACTCGGCACTGAACAAGCTGCTTTGTTCAATAACCCATAGCGAATTTATGCTTAGCTCGACTGGTAGCATCACGTCATGTCTGTAAGTTAAACGCATATGGGGTCGTCCCTCTTGCTGATCGGAGTGAGGTTTAATATGCCCATAATGCCTCGTTTAACTTCAAATGCCACATACCATGCTTTTCTTTTATCATTTTCTCAAGGATACCGATTACAAAATTTATTGCTTGCTTCAACCTGTCCATTTGCCTTTGGGTAGTATGGCGTGGACTCATTGAGCCGAATTTTCAGATTTGTTGTGTATTCCTTAAACCTGTCGGTCGTAAAAATCGTGCCATTGTTCGTTTTAAATGTTTCTGGTACGTCGAATCTTGTCACGATATTTTCTTCTACAAAATTGCAAACTTCTTTAGATGTTTAACTCGGCGTATGATTTTGGTTCAACCCACTTGGTGAAGTAATCGGTCCATACACGAGTTATGTCCTTACCTTCGATGCTGGAACAGGAGGATCCTGCAGATATCTGCGCGGTCGAGACATTACCAGACGACTGGAGAAGATTAATTATATAGTATCTCGATAATCCCAGCGGCAAACACGACCATAAGACAAGGGTACATGCCACAAACTACGTAATGTATCAGAATGAATTATACCGAAAAGGTGAAGACGGTTTGTTGTTGTTATGCCTCGGCCCGGAAAAAGCCGCTCAGGCTGTTACAGAAGTACACGAAGGAATATGAGGAGCTCATCAATCCGGATGCAAAACATGTTGGTTACTCCGCCGACACGGTTATTTTTGGTCGAGCATGTTTAAAGACTACATTGAATACGCTCGAGGTTGTGTACAATGTCAAATCTATGGACCCATACAAAGGGTCCAGGCCGACTTACTTCACTCAATTACCATGTCATGGCCGTTCAGAGGATGGGACATGGATGGAATCGGCAAGATTACACCATCTTTCGAATCCGTAAAGCATGCACGAATACTTGTAGCGATCGATTACTTCACCAAGTGGGTTAAAGCAAAATCGTACGCCGAGTTAACATTTAAAGAAGTTTGCAATTTTGTAGAAGAAAATATCGTGACAACATTCGGCGTACCAGAAACAATTATAACAGACAATGGCATGATTTTTACGGCCGACAGGTTTAAGGAATACACAGCAAATCTAAAAATTCTGCTCGATCAGTCCATGCCATACTACCCACAGGCAAATGGACAGGCTGAAGCAAGCAATAAAGTTTTAATCGGTATCCTTGAGAAAATGATAAAAGAAAAGCCTAGTATATGGCATTTGAAGTTAAACGAGGCATTGTGGGCATATCGAACCTCACTCTGATCAGCAACAGGGACGACCCCATACGCGTTAACTTACGAACACGACGCAATGCTACCAGTCGAGCTAAGCATAAATTCACTATAGGTTATTGAACAAAGCAGCTTGTTCAGTGCCGAGCATGTCAGGCCTTGAGGCAAGAGTTTGAGTACTTGGAGGAAGTTCGACTTGATGCCTATAACTTACTAGTAGTGCAGAAAAAGATTGCCGAACGAGCTTATAGCCGACGAGTTAGGCAAAAGATGTTCAGCGAAGGTGAATTAGCATGGCAAACCGTGTTGCCAGTGGGGATTAAAGACCCTAGATTTGGGAAATGTTTGCTGAATTAGGAATGATCATTCATTGTCCATAAAGTTCTCGGCAATGGGGCATACCAGCTCAAGGATCGAACTGGTTTAATTCATAAATTGCCAATCAATGGGAAATTCTTAAAAAAGTATTATCCAGTCACTTAGGAAATGCAAGAATAAAAAATTTTATTTCATTGATTTAAAAAGGGCGTACAGGTAAAGTTACAAGCAGTCAATCGACCTACAAAAGATAAAATCCTAAGGAGTAGAAGGAAGAAAAGCTTTAAGAGCGGCTTTCAGTTCTAGCCACCTCACTTCGCCCATCGTAACCTCGGTCTGCCTTGTTCTTTTGTCAAGTTGTAATTGCTGTATCTGCTTCGCGCCAGCCGGGTACTTTACCAGTCGAGGTTTACTCGACTCGAAATCCTTTTCAAGCTCAGAAGCAACGGCCGACCTTGGACGTTGAAGTTCAGTGATTTGACGGTCAAGGTCGCCAATCGGTCATTCTTTTCCTTTATGACCTCGAGCTTTAGTCGGATAGCTTCATGAATGACCATTTTAGCCTTGAGATCATCCTCTGATTGAAGAGCCCGTTCGAAGTTAGTGAAATATTGCTAGGTTTATTCTAGGATATTAGACAGATGGACGACATTCTCGTCGCTCAGCAGGCCGTCAGTTGCAAGGTCATTTAGACATTCTATTACATAATCAAGGCTTTTGCGTTGGAGGATTTGCGAGGCTGACATCTTTAGTCAGTGTCAAACCATGGTCGTCTGGCCCATGGTTGGGATCAAGGGGTTTTGAGGCACTTCTGTCGAGACCTGGTTAACGGGGGAAGGGAAATGGACACTAGGAGTGGTTGCTCTCGTGGTTTGGCTCGAAATGACATGTATCTCACGCTCTCCTTTCTTTGCCATTTTCTTGATGTGTTTTTGGGGTTGAGCAATGTTACCAGTTGTCTCGACCTTCGAGTGAGGTCGTTTACTCGGTGCGGTTTGTGCAGTAAGGGTCACTACTAGAGTTGGTTCGGCTAAGGAAGGCTTGACGGTCACAGCCTTCTTGGAAAGAGGGGCAAGTTTTTTCTTGGCCGCGACCATTATAACCATATCGGCCCGTTTGATGGCACGACCACCGGGAAATACTGAGTTTAAGTCATAACGAAGTTTGAATTGAATAGACAAATGAGAGATATAAAAGATGTATATCCCTTGAGCCGTTTCTTTGGATTTTAGGGTGAGAGTTTTCCTCGGTCAATCACCAAAAAGTTTCTTCGAAACTTCCTCGGTTGAGGTATCAAAGAAATCCTTGACGTAGGCATCCCACCAGTCGGCGAAGGTGCTGGTACAGTCAGATTTTAGGGTATACGGCCGAAGACGTAATTTAGTGCATCGTTCTTGGAATTCTCGCTCGGCCTCCCCGCATTCTCTTTCTGAAAAGTCAGAGAGGCGTTCTCCGTTCAAGAGTGAGTGAGAAGTGAGGAGCGGTAGGGGACAGACCTGAAGGTAGCCCAGTTGACGGGCCATGAAGTGAGGGTGGTATACTTCCCAACTGGCCCATCGAGCATCGCAATCGAAGGGAAGGTCACGACTCATGATAACCGTAGGGAGCCTGATGGAAGATGGATATTTTTTATGGCGGCAAACCAGAAACTCCTCATCAGATAAATCTTTAATGCTGAAGAAATATTTGAATATGTCTTCGGCCGAGTGAACAAGAAGGGGGTGCGAGGCCAATTGAAGACTCATCGCTTCAGAAAAGTTAAAGCTAGAGTTGGAAAACCCAGAGCTGGCCGTTCTGGTACGGAGCGATTTTCTCAGCAAAGGCCTCGGCCAAGCACTGAGTAAGGTTGACAAAGATGGTCGGGCTGAGGGCCAGGTCATGACCAATGGTCAGGGCTTCGGCCACCGGCATGTTATCGACCAAGCACTTGTTTGACCTGATACAAAAGATGAATTTGTTGTACCAGTATAACAAGATGGCCTCGTGCTCTCCCTTCCTGAGAGTTTCCTCATCTGAGCTAGTGAAGTGGGTGATCAGGGTGTTGTAGTTGAAAAAGTTTTTGTGCAGCTTGTGCACATCTTCTTTCAACGCTTCCTGGCCGTCCTTCATCAAAGTTTCGACTGCACGCTCGTCGAAGACCACCTTCAGGTCCAGGTCAAATTGATACCAAAAAAGAGCGGTATCAACTAGAATACCAGATAGGGAAGTGCCAAGTATGGCCGTGAAATCCAGCACGGTCGGGCAAATGGGGCCGAGAGGAAGAACTATAGTGTTGGTAGCCGAACACCAAAATCTCAGGACGGTCATTAGGAGTTCTTAATCCATGTTGAGTTTAATGGTCGAGAGCTTAATAGCATCAAAGATGCCGAGAGTCTTCAATTCGCTCTTAAAGTGTGGCTCTATCCGGGTGACCCAAGCAGCCCATGTCGTGGGGGTTGAGGGCTAAGCTCCTTGGGGTTTTGTCGATTCCCATTTCGACCATTCGTACCTTTGAAATAGGGGTTCAAGGCAGTGGGCCTTCAACATCTTGGTGATTGACTTTGGGACGTTGTCCTTGAAAAGTGGTCTAAGAGTTTGGTGGGAAGCGCTCAAATCACCCTCGGATCAAAAGGTTTTGATGGCGTTCCTATCGATGAAGTCACGACACTTGTTGCATTCTTCGGCGAGCTTGGTGATGAAGGTGTTGGTAGCCATTGATGAGAGTTGAAGGTTTTCTGGGTTTCGAAGTTTGGTTTCTTTTCTGGGCTAAGAGCAAATGGCAAGAATTTCTGGAAGTTTGAAAGCGTAAAAATCCAAATGAAGATGAGCTGAGTATTTATAGGCATTTGGGAAGAAGATCAACATTTTAATTTTAAAAGAATGAGGAGTAAATTCGACCAAAGAGTTTTGTAATCATAACAGATATTTAAAAATCCAGGTGAAGAGACCGAAAAACTCGCGAATTGAGGATACACGATTACGTGTGACGGCGAGGTTTATGGCGAAGAGACGTTTTAGTGCCGGCGCGCTTCGAACGTCATTATTGAAGAATGACAGGTGGGCTGAGGAACTGCCACATGGCAGAGAATCTGACAGGCTTAAGAGATCGTGCAATCATGTCTAATAAATACGCATGGATGGTTGGAGTATTTGACGCTTTTTAGTATCCTCTGGTTTACTAGAAGGAATATGCTAAGGGTTTAATTTGCTTCTTCAAGGTCGAGGCTCGGCTAGGACTTGTTGGCCGAAGATCTCATAAGCCAGGGGCAATGTTTGGGCCCAAAATATTATTTTAGGCCGAGCTTAGAGTCATTCTCAGCCCAGTAGCATTTCGTCTAGAATCTTGTTATGGGTCGTCCAGTCAGGGTCGGCCGAATCCTGTTGTTAAATGATTGGTTTAGATAAAGGTGAGGTAGTCAAACCCTGGTGCAATAAGCAGTCTTAAGGCTGAAGATGCTTAGAACTAGGAGATGAATCTGGTTCGTTATGGAGCTTGGTTCAAAGTCCTATTGGAGATAGGATTGGTCAAAACCTAATCAGATTGGGTTGAGGAGTTCTAATCCTAGTACATTTCTAGTTCGGCCATGAGAGGAGTTTGCTACTATAAATAAAGAAGGGAGTGCATCATTCAAAGCCCCTTCAAATCAACACACAAATTGCCCTGCACAAAGCTTCTCAACAACCTTTGAGATTTTATCCTCCTGCCATTTCGTCCGCCAACACATCTTCAGTTTGGATAAACAGCACTGTGAAGGCAACTGGTGACATCTTCAGTTTGGATAAACAGCACTAGAGCCGTAGAACAGCCGATCAAGGAACATCTTCAGTTTGGATAAACAGCACTGCTTCGAGACCGATTGGTTATTTATCTATGTCTCGGTCGGCAGGGACTTTCGAGTTCTTGTTGGTAGAGGCCATCTCATCAGCCTTATCGGCGAAGTGAGGTTTACAGGTTACTAGGCTCGGCACATTGAACGTCGAGTTTTTTTATGATTGGATATTCACAAGTGAGTTTCAAAGTTCGGCATTCCGACGGTCGAACCACATTTACCATCAAGACATACATCTATTTTGAATATTTTTGCCCATATAGTCTGGTACCAGTTCGGCGTGCTTATACTCTCACGAATATAATCATCGTAACCAAACTCATCGTCAACAATCCGTGAACTTCGCAGAATTAGCAGCCTTGTCTTCAGGCTCTAGAACCCAAAGGCTGAGACATGTTCTTTCTTCGGTCGCAGTCACATGATCAAGAAGTCAGCACCGCACTTAACGTAACATCAGCATATTTTACTCCCCGGCCGAGTTCGGCCGCCGAGTTAGCACGCCCAGCACATAACCGAAGGACGTAGTTAGCTTATTAGTTGTTCGACCTGCGCGCCACGTAGGCTTGGTAGTTTTTAGGGTCAACAGTTTGTGTCTTTGTTATTTATGTGGAAATGGTAAACCATGAAAGCATAAGAGAGTATGACATTCATAATGGATCAATTTGTACTATTGTGCTATCCAACGTTTCTGATAAACCGTGATATGATAACAATTTTCATTATGTAAAAAGTAAATGTAGATATTGATTTGTATTCTTAGCAGTGTTTTAAAAGGCTCGCCTTAGAGCGCACCTAGGCGGCCTCTGAGGCTGGGCATTAATGTTCCCATCTCTGTTTTGAGGGAGTGGGCGGAAGACTTTGCCGAATGGCGTCTGGGGGGCAGAGGCATGCCTCAGGCCGTTCGGGGCATTCATCTCGGCTTTTTTTCCTTCAAAATCCAGGTTTTCTGAAATGTTTTATGCCGTTCTAGTTTCAACGAAGAAGAAAGAGAAACGATGAAGTAAAAACTGAAAGAGGAGATGAAAAAAGAAGAGAATGAACCGCTGCTACATAAGAGTTCCATGTGGATCGATGAACAAGAACTGGAAAAGAAGATTTTAGAATCCATCGTTGATACCACACCCTTTTGAATCTGTTTCATTTCCAAATTGTCCAAGTGGTGGTTTCACCGTATAGACAGTACAATGGGGACTTAGTATGTTTTGTACCGAGTCCTCATTATATTTTACAAAATCTTTTCACTTTTATAACTGTACACAGTATATTTTGTGATCCCGTATGCTCAAAATTTTGGAAGGTACTTAATAACGGTCTGGAACGACCATGACTCCCATGGTAATTAATGTCATTGAAAAGTTTATTCTTTGACTTGTAAGTTATAGATCTTAGGTTTGAATCTCGAGAATAACGAGTTCGCAATTAATTTTTTTCTCCATCACTTTAGTGTTGGAATGAATATTAGCATAGTGTGATTGTGTAAAGCCTAAGTATAGATAATATAGGAAACTTTTGAGATTTAGAAGATCTTTCCTATCAGATAGTAATGAATATTAGCATAATGTGATTGTGTAATCCCAAGTATAGACATACATTTATATACACCATGGACTCACTACTCATATATTTACGTAGTGATTTTAACCCATGATTAATTTTGGACTAATCACTATATGCCTATAATCAGTTTATCAACTATTGACTGCTTTAACAGTTCTGTTGTTCATGAGAAAGCTACTGAAGGGTTTGTTATTAGGAATGAATATGGCAACCTAATTGGTGCTGGTGCTTTTAATCTTGATGGAGCTACCATTAATGAGGCGGAGGCGAGGCTTTAAAGGAGGGTTTGTCTTATGCAAAACGGAAGGGTTTCAATAAAATTATGGTTGAAGGAGACTCCAGGTTGGTTATTCAAGCAGCCCAAGGTTCTTATGAGAACCCTGGAACCTTATTTCTATGGTTGCAGACTTCAGATGGTTAGCTTCGAATTTTATCGATATAAGGTGGAAGTACATTTTCAGAGAGGCAAAATTTTATCGATATCAAGTGGAAATACATTTTCAGAGAGGCAAAATTTATGGTGGATGCTTTTGCTTATCAGGGACATTCCAAATAGCAAATTTTGGGAGTATCATATTCCAAACTTTGCTGCGGCAGCCTTTTCATAAGACAATATTGAAATTGGTTGTACTCATGGTTTCTCGCTTTAATGAAGTTTATTTTACTGTTAAAAAAATACGAAAGATGGAAAAGACATGAAAGATATAGTATTGGAGGAGTGAATGTTTGATATACTCATATATAGATATATGATTTTTTTTTCTTGAAAAAAAAAGGACCAGCTGGTGCCTTCGCTATGGCAATTCACTTTTTCAGGAGCCGAAAACATTACAAATGTATTTTGGCATCTCCCTACGATGTATGATTGATATAACGTAATATGTTGTATGTCGATAATGTGACTAATTGTCTGTGTTCACAAAAAATTTAAGAATAGTAATAGATTGTTAATAAATGTTCGAAATATTTTTGATAATCAAAATATTTGGAGGTGATGAGATACAAGGGTTGGGTGGCTATTGGCTAAGGGGGATGGTGGTAGAGAGATAGGCTTTAGTTGTTTAGGGTTAGGATTGAGGATTTAGGTTTTAGGGTAAGGTTAGGGTTTTGGGTTTTGGGTTAGGGTTAGGGTTTTGGGTTTGGGCTTGAGTTTAGGGTTTAGGGTTAAGGTTAGGACTTGGGTTAGGGTTTGGGTTTGGGTTAGGTTTTGGGTTAGGTTTAGGATTTAGGGTTTAGGGTTTAGGGTTAGGGATTAGGGTTTAGGGTTAGGGTTAGGTTAGGGTTAGGGTTAGGGTTAGGCTTTAGGATTTAGGGTTTAGGGTCAAGGTTTAGGTTTTGGGTTAGGGTTGAGGGTTTGGGGTTTGCGATTTGGGGTTTGGGTGGAGGGTTTAGGGTTTAGGGTTTATGATTTTGAGTTTATGTTTAGGGTTAGGGTTTAGGGTTTAGGGTTTAGGGTTTATGATTTTGAGTTTAGGTTTAGGGTTGGGGTTTAGGGTTGGTTTAGGATTTAGGTTTTAGGGTTTAGTGTATATGGTTAGGGTTTTGGGCTTAGGTTTTAAGTTGAGGGTTAGGGTTTAGGTTTAGGGCTAGGGTTTAGGGTTTATGGTGTAGGTTTAGGGTTAGGCTAGGGTTAGGGATTAGGGTTAGGGTTAAGGATTAGGGTTTAGGGATTAGAGTTTAGGGTATAAGGTTTAGGGTTTAGGGTTTAGGGTTTGGGTATAGAGTTTGGGTTTGGGTTTGGGTTTAGGATTTAGGGTTTCGGGTTTGGGTTTGTGTTGAGGGTTTAGGGTTTATTGTATTTTATTCTCAATAGTAGTGAAATGATTAGACTACCCCTGAGATGCTACGTAGGCCTTCCACGTGGACCTCAAACGGAACTCAATTGTGGATATACCTCAATGAATAGTAATTGACCAATAAACAGTGATATACCTCAATGAATAGTAATTGACCAAATGCATCTCCACCTCCTAAAAAATACGCTGGCACTTAGCCTAGTCAAAATTCGTATTAAAATATTATTAAAATTTTTATAAAAAAAAATAACTAACAAATTCTAATATTAAATAATATAATTCATATGTATTAATACTTTATTATTAATCCTCTCATTTTCATTTTTTTTCTTTAAACTCTTCATCTTTCTCGAAAACCAATTTCACAATTTGTAGATCCCAAAGCCACGATTCCAAAAATATTCTAGAAATCTCTTCATCTCTCCGAAAGCAACAATTGCAGATCTCCCAAATTAAAGCCAATTATGAAAATCTCTTCCTCTCCCTCGAAGGAAACTTGTCTGAGTGTCTCAGCCACTGCTCCCATTTTCATCACCGGTGTCCCGGCGTCTCAGCCGGCATTCTCGGCCTCCATATTCCTTCCTCACCCACCACTGGGTTCACAAAGATCCCGTCTTTTGGGGATTTGGGTTTCAATGGTGGTGATGCAGGTTCGTCGTCAATCGTGCGAAGCAAACGAGTTGAGGTCGAAGCGAAGCAGATGAGTTGAGATCGAAGTGAGGCAGATAAGTCAAGGTCAAAGTGAAGCAGACGAATCCCAAGTCGAAGCAAAGCACGATCTTAGCTAATCTGTGGCCTTCGCTGACATCATGCTAACGCCAACATGACATCAGATAGGCCGGTATTTTACTCAGCACATTTTGGACCGGCCTACATGCTGGCTTGGGCTGTGGGCTGGCCTATTTGCTCAACTGGAGTGGTTTTCCATGGCTGCCAGCCTATTTTTCAGGCTTTGGTCCAGCCTATTTGGCTGGACTAGAGCTGCTCTTACTTACTCAACCATACACCATACACCATCATTACTTTTTATTAAATCTCTCTCACTTCTTTCATGTCACATTCCCCAATTTTATTTTATTTCCTTTCCCCATTTCAGCCGAATTCTCTTCCTCGAGAAATTTTTCAGTGTGACCGGTACATGAGATGATACACCACGTGTCACTATACAAATGATGAGATATGTGTTAAAAAGTTAATAATATAAAAAATAAATTTCTCACCACTTATATAAAAACACGTGGTGTACCTCCCATGTTCCTGTCACAATGAAAAATTTCTCCTCTCCCTCTACCTCATCCTCTCTCTCACGCCTCATTTTTCTTATTATTATTTTATTATTTCTTCTCGCTCTTTCTCTCTCTATCCCTCATTATTTTCATAACTCTCTCTAATACTATCTTTTTTTCTCGACACTCTCTCTCCTTAGCAACAAGAGAGAACCCTCACTCTTACTACAAATCTCTTTACAAATCGAGCTCCAAAACCATGAAACCTTAATCTTTAGGATGAGAGGAACCTGAAAATGTTTTTGCATGCGTCATTGGACCATCACAGTGTAAACCACCATTGAAACAGAGAGCTTCAAGCTTTGAAACTCGAACCCAGGTGAGGTTCTCTATGCAAATCTTGCTTCATTGTGTTTTAATGTTGCTTGTGACAAGATTTGTGGTGTTTTACAATTTGAAACCAGAGATTTAATCCCCTACATTTGCTCTATACTTTTTCTCAGAATTTTTTCGACGAACCCAAAGCATTTGCAGGCTTTTTCCAGCCATCTTCGGCCACTTTTTAAACTCTAAACAGGTACAATCTTGTTCTACACCTTTCTAGTTTCGTTTTGATATATTATGGGCAAAATTTGGTTGTGAAATGGGTCTGAACCGAGGGTTTGAAAACCCTCTAGATTTTTTGACGAAAATCTGCAGAAGAAAAGGAAGGAAAAAAAAGAAAAAAAAAAAGGAAGCCAGATCCACCGACCAGGATCCAACCCGACCCGGATCGAAATTCTAATTGGTTCTGGAATATTCTAGAATATTCCAGCAATATTTTCTGGAATATTCCTAGAATATTCCCTCGAATATTCCTTGTGTTGACTTTTTTGAAATTTTCTCGAAAACCCTCATAGGCTAATGACGACGCCCCGAGTCAATTTTTAACATCCATTTAGTGAAATATCAAAGTTTAACATAATTGACCACCGGGGCGTCACGGTTGACTTTTTAAGGTTGACCGTTGACTTTTTGTTGACTTTTTACAAAATTTGCTCGGGATCCCTCTTAGCGTATTTCAACGCTCTGATTTCGAATCCGCACTTCGTTTTCCCAAATTTAGTCATTTAAGTTGAGTTTTACTAACAGATCCCAATATTATGCTTAGGTGCGATTGCTATCGGAGACTCCGGCTTCCCAGGACGAATGGATGTGACATCGCAAGTATCTATGAGTTCCCAACAGCTGCTTTTATACATTATGATGTGACATGTCATGTTTAGCTTTACAAATAGACTTTTCGTACACTTTATGTTTTAAATATTATTTGTGAGTATAAACTTGTGGCATGAAATCCTTGCATTTTATATGCTCATTATTACATGTTTGCACGGTGTCTTTTAGTTATTTGTACTGTCATGGACCAAGGACTAGCTTCACGTGTAGTTCACATGCACCGTTTACATTTGCTTTTGATTTAGAGTTAGGTGTCAGCCTGTCCTAGAATGTATAATCTACACCAAGCATGTTCCATTGTCTAAATACCTACGCAATGGATTTGTGTGCCTACATAAATTAATGAGCATTGTTTTCTTGTAATAACGTTTTGAGATTTGAAGTGGAGATTGTTGTGCCCACATACTTTAGCTCACTGTGATGCAGGGTATCTATTACAATAGGCCTGGCAAATAGGTCGCGTCTGTCGTGTTCGTGTCGTTTTCGTGTAACACCTGTTATCTTAACGGGTCGTGTCGTGTCACACCCGTTATCTTAACGCATCCTTAACAGGTCGGGTCACTTTACCCAATGGGTAAAGTGACCCGACCCGTTATGACCCGTTAAGAAAAATATTTTTTTTTTCTTAAATTTGCACATACCACACATTGCCACATAAATATTACTTCAAAACATTAAAATCCCTAATTCAGAGTCCCGATTCAAAAACTTAAAACACATCAAAATCCCTAATTCAGAATCCCAACAACAACAACATTTGCTCTAATGACTAATCAAAATCCCTAATTCAGAGTCCCTATTCAAAATCCCTAATTCAGAAACCTGAAGTTCAGAAATTCCTAATTCCAAAAGTCCTAATTCAGAAACCCTTGAGTTTATTGCAGGAATTCTTACCTTGTGCAGTGAGGAGGAGTGCGGACTGAGATCGAGAGCTCGATTTAGGAGCCGAATTTGGGTGGTACTGGTATGGACAGTGGGTGAATAGGTGAAGTTGCGATTTAGGTGAGGAGTGAAGACTAACAGAGTGACTAAGTGAGGGTGACAGTCTGGGTGAGGTTGAGGACGACGAGGAAGGTGAGCCGGTGAGGTCACTGAGACTGAGGTGAGGGTGGTGAGGCGCCGCATAAGGTCGATTGAGACGAAAGAGACAGAGAGAATGATTCGAGTCTCTGAGTTAATGAGAAAGAAGAGAATGATAGCCTACAATGGACGGTTAAGATTAAATCTTAGCCGATCCAATGGTCATCAATTTTTTAAATTTAATTATATATATATATATAATTATTATAGTTTTTTGGGGTGTAAAATTGTTAAATTAATATATATATATATATATATATATATAGAGTTTATTCATACTTTCATTAAGTATAACATAAGATTTTGTGGTATCCACTAGTGTAAATATTTTAAATTGAAGATCGAATTCATTCATTGTATTCATATAGGGTCAAGGAGTGTAATTGTAAAAAATCATCAAAATCGGAGTTAAAATAACCGTTAAATCGTGATTTTTCATTTTATAACCGTTGAAAAGTTTTGTCCTGTTACTTGATCTCTGAATGTTTATTTGTTGCAATTTTTGGCGTATGCGATCTCGAAGTATATACAAAGATGTTTGATGGTTGGATCGTTGAAACTAGTTTCGTAGAATGCGTATCTCATCAAAACAATAGATTCACTAACACTTAAGAGTTTATTCATACTTTCATTAAGTATAACATAAGATTTTGTGGTATCCACTAGTATAAATATTTTAAATTGAAGATCGAATTCATTCATTGTATTCATATAGGGTCAAGAAGTGTAGCTGTAAAAAATCATCAAAATTGGAGTTAAAATAACCGTTAAATCGTGATTTTTCGTTTTATAACCGTCAAAAAGTTTTGTCGTGTTACTTGATCCCTGAATGATTGTTTTTTGCAATTTTTGGCGTATGCAATCTCGAAGTATATACAAACATGTTTGACGGTTGGATTGTTGACAGTAGTTTCGTAGAATGCGTATCTCATCAAAACAATAGATTCACTAACACTTAAGAGTTTATTCATACTTTCATTAAGTATAACATAAGATTTTGTGGTATCCACTAGTGTAAATATTTTAAATTGAAGATCGAATTCATTCATTGTATTCATATAGGGTCAAGAAGTGTAGCTGTAAAAAATCATCAAAATCTGAGTTAAAATAACCGTTAAATCGTGATTTTTCGTTTATAACTGTCGAAAGGTTTTGTCCCGTTACTTGATCTTTGAATGTTTGTTTTTTGCAATTTTTGGCGTATGCGATCTTGAAGCATATACAAACAAGTTTGACGGTTGGATCGTTGAAATTAGTTTCGTAGGATGCGTATTCCATCAAAACGGTAGATTCACTAACACTTAGAGTTTATTTATACTTTCATTAAGTATAACATAAGATTTTGTGGTATCCACTAGTGTAAATATTTTAAATTGAAGATCGAATTCATTCATTGTATTCATATAGGATTAAGGAGTGTAGCTAGAAGAAAAAAATCAAAATCGGAGTTAAAATAACCGTTAAATTGTGATTTTTCGTTTATAACCATCGAAAGGTTTTGTCCCGTTACTTGATCTCTAAATGTTTGTTTTTTACAATTTTTGGGGTGTGCGATCTCGAAGCATATACAAACAAGTTTGACAGTTAGATCGTTGAAATTAGTTTCGTAGGATGCGTATCCCATCAAAACGGTAGATTCACTAACACTTAGAGTTTATTTATACTTTCATTAAGTATACCATAAGATTTTAGGGTATCCACTAGTGTAAATATTTTAAATTGAAGATCGAATTCATTCATTGTATTCATATAGGATTAAGGAGTGTAGCTATAAAAAATAATCAAAATCGGAGTTAAAATAACCATTAAATCGTGATTTTTCATTTTATAACCATCGAAAAGTTTTGTTCGGTTACTTGATCTCTGAATGTTTGTTTTTTGCGATTTTTTGCTGATGCGATGTCGAAGCATATAGTTTGACGATTGGATCGTTGAAATTAGTTTCGTACAATTCGTATCCCATCTAGTTCAATGGTATATATATATTTATTAAGTAGATCATCACGTGTCATTATAAAAATAGTGGGATATGTGTGATAAAAAGTTAACAACTTAAAAAATAAAATTTCTCACCACTTCTATTAAAAACACATGGTGTACTATTTGTGTTCTCGTTACAATGAAAAATTTCTCAAGAAAAAAAGGAGAGAGAGAGAGAGAGGTAAATGACATACACGTGTCAGGAACACAGCAGTTGGATCTTATCCTAACAAGTGCACACTTGAGAGACCACGGTGGAAAAACCCGCCCTACTAGTATCAAGCAAAATACCACTACATACTACACTACACCCATCTTTCCCTCTCTTTTTTTGTTTCCTTTTCTTATAATTTTCTTTTTTCCCTCCCTTTTTCTTCAAAGGGCGGATGCATATTAATTATTATAGTTTTTAGGGGTATAAAATTGTTAAATTAATATATATAATTATTATAATATTTTTTTAGGGTTATAAAATTATTAAATTAATATTCTGCTTATCGTGTATCTTGTTACCCACGTGTATACCCGAACGAACCTGTTATCTTAACAGGTGCTTATCGGGTTACTCGATAATGACCCGATTCGTTATCGTGTCGACCCGAACACCTGTTAATTTCGTGTCGTGTCGTGTCGGGTTATCGAGTCGTGTCAGGAATTGCCAGGCCTAGGTTATGATAACAGAGAGAAATTACTCCAAGAACTCACAGAAAATGAAGATCAAGAAAGCTTGAGAGAGAAAGCTTTGAGAGAGAAAGAAGATAAGCAGTGGAAAGAAAGAGCTAACTGTATTGAATGAAAACTAAATGTTTTACAATAACTTTTATAATACGACATTTCTAACTAACTTGCATATGTCGCAATCCTCTACAACTCTCCTTATTACATTTTAACCACTCAATCACTGACACCTGTACTTCAGTTATTAACCCCCTCAATCGCAGCTGGGAACACCATGGCTGAGATTGATGCAGTGCTGAACAAACACAGGACTGTGTAGCCCTTTAGTAAGAATATCAGCAACTTGATTATCTGTGGAAATATAGTGAACCATGATATCTTTCTTTTGCACCCGTTCTTGAATGAAGTGATAATCGACATCAAGATGTTTAATTCTGGAATGAAAAACAGGATTTGTGCTAAGAGATAATGTTGACAGATTATCGCAGTACAGATCAGGAGGAGCATGTAAGAACTGATTGAGATCTTTCATTAGTGACCTTATCCAACACACATCAGCTGCACAATTAACTAGAGCTTTGTATTCAGCTTCTGTTGAGCTTTGAGACACAGAAGATTGCTTCTTTGATTGTCATGAAATGGGGTTAGAACCAAGAAATACTACATATCGTGTGATTGATCTCCTTGTGTTGATATCAGAGGCCCAATCAGTATCTGAATATGCTGAAATATGAATATCAACATTTGAATGACATGTAATTCCATACTGCAATGTCCCCTGAAGATATCTCAATATCTTTTTTACTAAGAACATGTGTGCATCAGTTGGATTCGTCATATATTGACAAACAACGTTCACAGAGTGAGCAATATCCGGCCTAGTGAAGGTCAAATATTGAAGTGCTCTAACAATACTTCTGTAAACACTTGGATCAGGCAAAGGTTGACCCTCAGATATGAGTAACTGAGTATGAGGCTTTGAAGGTGTTGGTGCAGGCTGACAACTCTCTATTCCTGCCCTTTTTATAAGATCTTTAGCATATTTAGTCTGACTAACAAACACATCCTCATTGCTTTTGTACTGAATGTGCAACCCTAAGAAGTGAGTCAGCCTTCCCATGTCTTTTAAATCGAATATCTCACTAAGTGCAGTAATCACAGCTTGAACTTTGGTGATATCTGAACCTATAAGTACAATATCATCTACATATAAGAGTACGATGATAATATCCTTGCCATCTATCTTAACAAAAAGACTTGTGTCAGACTGAGAGACTGTGAATCCCAGAGATGGTAACACACCTATGAACTTAGCATTCCAAGCTCTTGGAGCCTGTTTGAGGCCATACAATGATTTAACAAGTTTGCAGACATGGTTTGGAGCTTTGGAATCCACAAAACCTTGTGGTTGCTTCATGTATATTTCTTCCCGCAATTCACCATGAAGAAAGGCATTCTTTATGTCAAATTGTCTAAGTTCCCACTTGTAACTTGTAGCAAGTGCAAGGATTAACCGCACTGTAGTGTGCCTAACCACAGGACTAAATGTCTCAGAATAATCCAAACCATGTTCCTGTGTATAACCTTGAGCCACCAAACGTGCCTTGTACCTAGATATACTACCATTAAGATTCTTCTTCAATTTGTACACCCATTTACTCCCTATTATAGTTCTATTATAAGGAAAAGGTACAAGAACCCAAGTTCCTTACCCTTGAAGAGCAACAAATTCATCCTGCATAGCTTGTTGCCAATTTGAATTTGTAGCTGCTACTTTAAAATTCTTTGGTTCTTCATGTTCAACACTTTCAGCCAGAAAAGAAAAACCACCATAGCACAGAGAACCATCATCAATTTTTAAAGACTGTAATTCAGGTAAGCTAGCATGGAAAGTAGTATAATCTTTTTTCTCAATTGCTCCAAATTGAAGTCTTGTTGTCATAGAATGTGTTCTGGAATTATTAACAGAAATAGGACCAGAAGATTGATTCCAATCACTCTCAGAGATAAGAAGTAATACCTGAAGTTGTGCTGGATCTAAGACAGGTAACAAAGGTTGATTGAGATCTTGTATAGGAGTAGACTGATGTGAACTCAAGGACTCAGATTCATGTGTCTTAGATCCCTGTGTTTGTGATGTAGGTTGTAAAGTATCAGTAGACCTAGGCATATCAATATCTTGTTGTAATGAGGTAGTATCAGACATAGATTGAACTTGTTATGTGGTCCTTCTGTCATGTGCACTTGGAACTCTCAATTGAACTATAATTGGAGTGGAATTGACTGAGTGAGGTGCAAATCCACTACTGGACATCATTAGAGATTTACACTTTGCAGGAAACACAGACTCATCATGCACTACATGCCTTGATAAAATCAGTTTCTTAGTCTGTAAGTTATAACAAATAGCCCATTTGTAACCTAAAGCATAACCTAAGAATATACACACTGAGGTCCTAGCTTGGAATTTACTGTCATTATAGTGTCTCAAGTATGGAAACACAGCTATACCATATATTTTCAAATCCTGTAATGATGGATGTTTATCATATAGATAGAAATATGGTGAATTCATTTGTAATGACTTAGAGGCCATCCTGTTGATTAAATACACAGCATGTGCACAAGAAAGATACCAAAATTCTTGTGATAACCCAGCAGCAATCATCAAGGTTATAGTTGTTTCAACTACATGCCTATGTCTTCTTTCAACCAAGCCATTTTGCTGTGGAGTGTATGGACAGGAAATCCTATGAACTATTCCTCTTAACTGCATAAACTCCTTGAATGAATTGCTTACAAACTCTCCACCCCTATCAGATTGTAAACATTTTATTTGTGCTCCAAACTGAACTTCAATAAACTTGTAAAATTTGGCAAATAATGAAAACACTTCTGATTTATTATATAATGGAAAAATCCACATGTATCTTGTACAATCATCAACAAATACAACATAGAATCGATACCTTTCTATGGACTTGACTGAAGAGGGTCCCCAGACATTGGAATGAATTCTATTAAAAGGTAAGATACATCTAGAAGACTCATTATCAAAAGGTTTTCGAGTAATCTTCCCATGAATACAATCTGTGCACATTTGATGCTTATTATCTATAGAAACTGGAATATGAGACTTAACTAACATAATTGTCATCACTTCATTTATAGGATGCCCTAGCCTTTGATGCCACAGAGAAAACTTGATCAACTGTCCAACAAAAGCACTTGGAATTGTCCATGATGACACAAGAACCTAAAACAACTCTTGAGGTCTACTCCTTCCTTTGTACAAGATCTGCCTTGTCACCTTGTCCTGCACAAAGAAACTTGTGTCATCACAGATAAACCAACATCTGTTATCCTTACACAGTTGCTTCACTGACATTAAATTCATAGTAAGAGATGGAACATGCAGCACATTTTTCAAAATAATAGAATGAGATGGTGTTTTGATAATTGCAGAACCAGTATTTTGAATTGGCAGACCTTGACCATTGCCAATTTTAATTTTGTCTGAACCTTCAAAAATAGCAACTTGATGTAAGCTAGCAAGATCAGATGTCTTGTGATGGGATGCGGCTGTATCCACAATCCAGGTTGCAGCATTTGAATATGATGGTGAAGTTTGAGCATTCATCCCTTGCATTGCAGGTTGTACTTGATATAAGAGATTAGGAACATGTATGTTCTGTTGAAGCATAGAAGATGCAGGCGGATGCAACTAATATGAGTAATGAGCAGTGCACTATGTCCCCTCTTACCACAAATTTGACACTCAGTATTAAAATGTGGTGAAGTACTCTAAGCAGTTCTGTAAAAACAGTTAGGAGCAGTGTGCCCTCTTCTCTGATAGATTTGACATTCTGGATGTAAATGTAGTTCTTGACTCAGTGTTTCCATTCCAGCCACTATTATTCTTGTAATTAGACCATTTGCCTTTGTATCCTGGCCTGTAAGTATTATTTCTTCTTGACTGTCCTCCATTATAGAATCTTTGTTAACTTCCATGAAACTGAGCGGAAGATTGATGTTGCATGGAATTGTCTTGTGGATACTGTTCAACATTACTCATAAATCCATTCCCTGAACCATAAGAATTCTGATCTAGAAAATAGACAGGTTGCCCCATTTGAGACTGTGGAAAGAATGGCATTTGTTGTGGCAATGTAGTAGATGTAATAACACCTCATGTACTTCATGGCTCATTTGCAGAAGAATTCGAACTGGATGCACCATTATTGTACATAGAAGAACTTGAACCACCACAATTTCCTTGCATATACAGAGCAGCCATATTTTGAGTCAATGAATTCATTACCACATCATTTTCCCTTTCAGCTCCAATCAATAATGCCCTAAATTCCTTCATAGTGACATTAGAGTCTCTCGCAAGTATAACAGTCCTAATAGTTGCATATTCTTTAGTTAACCCAGCAAGAGCTGCAATCATCACATCATTACTGGAGACATATTCCCCAGCAGCCATCAATTGATCCCTTATTGACTTGATCCTTAACAAATATTTGTCCATTGAATCCCCACATTTCTGAACTGTATGCAATTCCGTTTTCAAGTGATTCACACCTGTTCTAGACACTGATGCATACCACTCTTCAAGATTTGTCCAAGCTTCAGCAGCAGTCTTACACCTTATAACATACTCTATAGCATCATCCGTCAACGTTGCTATCAACAAACTTAACAGTGACAAATCTGTGGTTTCCCAATCTTGAAAGGCAACAGTCAGTTCTTTAGTAACCCCAGTTTCTGCACTAACCACAAATTTCGATGGACATGGAGCGGAACCATCAAAATGATCAAACAATTTATACCCTTTTAACACAGACTTGAATTGAAAAGACCATTTGGCGTAGTTGTGCTCACCAAGTCTAATAGTCAACATTCCCAACAATCCCTCAATTTTCGCATATGAAGAGACCATATCTAATATACTTCAAGAATCAATCTTTTAACAAATCGTTGAACAATTCTCAGAAACAAAACAACTTCTTGAAACAAACTTCTGACTACAACAAACTTCTTGAATTAAACTTCTAACGAAATCAAATTTCTTGAACAATTTCTTGAATCAATGGCATTGGCCTTCAGATTCCTACTTATCACAGAGTAATGGCATTGGCCTTCTCAAAATACCCAGTGCATAACAACTATCTAATAATGGTTTTGGCCTTCACAATTTCATATACAAAATACGATCTTCACAACTCAATCATCAAACACAAAAGCAGCATTTCAAGAAAAAAAATATATAGCGAAGCACTGTAAACCTAGAACTTGAAATTTCTGCAGATTCCACCTTGATTGCATATACGAATCCTCAAATCACCAAGAATATCTTCCAAATCACCAAGAAAAACCTTGATTGCATATAGGAATCCCCAAATCATCAAGAAAATCCAAATCACCAAGAACACAATCTGCAAACCAGCACACTTCCATCAACGATTCCGACGAGAACTGACCCACACGATTGCTGGCTCTTGATACCGTGATAACAGAGAGAAATTACTCCAAGAACTCACATAAATGAAGATCAAGAAAGCTTTGAGAGAGAAAGAAGATAAGTAGCGGAAAGAAAGAGCTAACTGTATTGAATGAAAACCAAACGTTTTACAACAGCTTTTATAATACCACATTTCTAACTAACTTGCCTATGTCGCAATCCTCTACAACTCTCCTTATTACATTCTAACCACTCAATCATCGACTCCTGTACTTCAGTTATTAGGTTACACTTTTCGAAAGGTTTTTCAAAACTTTATTTTTCAGGCCCACTCGCCCTTATTTTTCGCCCCTCCAGGATTTTAGCGGCAGGGGATTCGTGATGACTAGGATAGTTGGCAAAAGCTGTTATGAAGGAGACTTCTCATTTCGGTATAAATTTCCTTACTCATCTTTTACTGCAATTTATCTATGCTCTAACATCACTTGTGTGATATGAGTTCAATCCTGCTCACAAGCGCACTCTTAATTAGTCACTTTTAGGTTTTCATTTATTCACATTTTCCACATCACTACACTTTATGGCTTTGTCACCTTCCAGGTGTCGGTCAGCACATCGCGATTCGGGTGTCCAGGTGGACATTTCAGGTCGGGGTGTGTCACATTTTAATATAAAATGGAATATTAGTATGTGTCCATATTAATTTTTTTTAATACACCCTAAACCCTAAATTTTAATTTCTTTTATTTTTATGAATTACTATCGTCCTACTACACGCTCATGTGTTGTAAATTCTTTTAAATCGATGCTTTTTTGTGTTTTCAACTTTTTCCTTTTTTTTATGAATAACGGAAAATTTTAAGTGTCAAACGTTTTAATATTTATGAAATATTATTATGTGTCCCTAGTAAGGTATTTATATGTTTTAATACACCCTAAACGCTAATTTCAATATGTAATTTTATAAATCACTAATCTCACGCTAATTTTTCTAACCGAAGTCCATTCAAAAGAAGGGCAATGTACAAGAAATCAAATAATACAAAAATGATAGAATTTTCAGAAAATACTACGAGGTATTCGACACAAAATGTTGAATGCATCCCACATTAAAATTTAATATTAAATAACTTATTTACCCTATTATGCAATGACAATTTTGACCTTATTAGGTTTTAAAAAATATAAAAAATTTCTAAATACACCCCAAATTACTTTTAACGTATTATTTATCTTCTTCAACTATCTAAACCCCTCCCACCCTCATTGTTGAACAAAACTCTAACCAATAAAACTACAAACACGTTGATTGAGTAAAATATTTTTTGACGAATGGAACACAAAATCGATGTTTCGAAAACTTCACATGAGGTAAGACTTCGTATTTTTCATTGTTTTAGTGATTTCGACGACGTCAATAATTATTTAATTTTGTTGCGTTATTTAAGCTTCTATGTTCGTAATAAAAACAGACGCACATGGGTTTTAATGGTGGAATTGAAAACAAACCCATATATGCCTTAAATCCCAGGCAGCATCTTTTGTCAAAACTCAAGTCTGCATTTTTTGTCCAAATTAAAAGTTTTATTGATTAAAGCATAAGACTAACAGAGTATAAGACGACGCATAACCGATTAAAGCATAAGACTAATATTGATATTGAGTTGTATGATTCTTAGCAAATAATTAAGGTGTATGATTCTTAGTAAATAAATGAGGATTTGATACGAAATTTTGGTGTATTTAAACAGGATAGCATACAAGGTATACCTCTGCAAGGGACATTGAGGTTGCAACAACGAGTGTCGTCGATTACAAAACGCATTTAAAACTGACGTGGTAACTATTTTTAGTATATTATTAAACCCTTACAAATGGTCAGACTTTATTTCTTGTATTCTATACTTTTATTGGTCCTTCAATTATGATTAGATTTCTAAAGTCTTTAATCTATCAAGGATTCTGTATCAAGATTCATTACTGAATGTGCATCTGTGAATTTCTTGGAAACTCTTGCATTCTTTTATGCAGCATAGTGCATTAGGTTCATAATTGGGAATAGTATGTAGGTTGGAATCTTAGCATGTCTGCAAACATTTTGTTAGTGGCAAATGGCAATGATCTTGTATGTACAGGTGTTCAAAAGTAAAAATGATTTGCTTGATTGGAGTCGCGCACTAGGAAAAAAGAATAATATGGTTATTGTCATCAAGTGGTCTGATGCGGGAGGGGTTGACTAAAGGAGGAATACAGCTCGAATAACATTTGCTTATGAGAGACATGGCGAGTATCAATCCATATTGAGGAAGTCTAATACTAATGACCAAAATTCTGATGCAAATAATATGAAGAAGAAAGAACCCATGAATACTAGTACTAAAAAATGCTGATGTCCTCTATGTCGAAAGGAGTCAACATTGGGGAATGAGATGAATGGAAATTGGAGGTTGAGTGTGACGACCCATCCCTGAATTTACGAAAACAGAAGGGTATTTTTGTAATTCCACTTTGGGCTAGATATTTTGAAATGTGCTTTTGGGTCTTAATTGGTGTGCCCAAGGGGGCCCACCCTTTGGTTTTGTCCCCCGGCCCAAACTTCTCATTCTCTCTTCCCTCCCCTCACCGTGACTCACTTTCCCTCTCTCTCCCTCACTTTCTCTTTTTCTCTCTAACTCTCTTCCCTCTCACTGCAGCTCTCCCTCTCCTATTTGAGTTGCACTCACACAAACAACCATCCCAACCTCACCAACTGGACTTGATCATCTCGAAAACCTCAAGCCAAACACCATGGAACAACAACAGTGACAGAGTCACTGTTCATCAACATTTCCCAACAAGCTCCGGTGGCTTTTGTGGATTTTTAGACGTAGGTAAGCTCCTAGGAACCCTTGGGATATGTTTTAAGGTTAGATCGAAGCTTGTTGTAAGTTGTACATATGTGTTAAACGCAGAAAATAGCTCGGAGTAGCTTTTACCCGTTTTTCTGCGAGCACCGCCAATTTCAAGGCATTTTCTGGCCAAACCACAGTGAGTTAGCTGTTATGCAAGGCACCATTCTCTTTGTCTCGTCAAGAACTATGATTTTTGTTTTTGAATTACTCGATTTCGTTGAGTATTGAAGAAGTTATGAATGTTTAAAGTTTACCCAGTTTCCAGCGAGTTTCCAAGTTTTACAACAGACCAATCACCTTTCAGGACATTTTCGGCCATCTTCGACAACCATTGGGCTTCCAAATAGGTACAATCTTGTTCTACACTTCCCTAGCTTCGTTTTGATATATTATGGGTTGAATTGGTTAAGAAACGAAGAAGTTACGAAGCTTTGAAAATTGCTTAGAGTTCCGACCAAAAAACCCAGTTTCCAATCGGTTTTCCGTTGATTGGGTCGATCCGACCCACAAACCCAGCTATCCTGCCCAATTATGCTACCCATCCCAATAACTAGAAACCCAACCCACTAAACTAAACCAACCAAAGTGAAGCCCAACCCACTAAACTAAACCCAACCCAACCCCACAAAACAGGCCCAACCCAATAACCCAATCCAACCCAGAGACCCAAAGCCTAGACCGAGACCCTACCTGTTGATCGTTGACTTTGACCCGTTGACTTTTTGACCGTTGACTTTTGGTTGACTTTTTCGAGTTTCGGCCGGGACCCCTCATAGGCTAATTTCGACGTCCTGATTCCAAATCCGCGCTCCGTTTTCCCAAATTCAATCATTTTAGTAGAGTTTTATTAATTGGTCCCTTTATGTGCTTAGGTGCGTTTGTTAGTGGCTTTTCAGTCTTCTCTAGTTTGCATGACTCTTCGACGACGGAGTAAGGTGAGTGGACCCCTTCCAAAATGCATGTTTTACTATTAGAAATGGATACATGAAAAGCATGATTTAATGGCTACATTTTATGAAACGTTTATGAGTAAATTAGTTTCACGCTTTATGAATTATCATGCTTTATCAACTTTACGTTCTTTGAAGTATATATGATTTATGATTATATACTTTGAATATGATTTATGATTTGATGTTTGAGCTATTGAGCTGCGATGAGATATATATTTTGGAAATATTATGTTCAATGATTTTTGTGCTTATCTAGTGGTCACTATGTGCCTACGGGCGAATGATACTTATTTATATGGCTTCGGCCGGGCGTAGGTTGGTGGCTTCGACCGGAAGATACTTACATATGATACTACTACTAAGCACACTATATGATATATGTTTTATGAAAGGTTTTATGGCATGCTAGGGTTTTCGGAAAACCTATTACATATTATACTATTGAGTTTTCATAAACTTTAGGGGTTATTACGTTGATGCTGTTATCTTCATCATAATTGTTGTTTTACCTACGTGTAACTACTGCCAGTTTTCTTGTCTTATTGGGCTTTTATCTTTTATCGTTTAACAATTGTGTCAACATGAATGTGGTTGGGATCATAGCAATGGATTCTATGCTGCACATGCATCCTAAATATTCTCATAAGTAATCAAGTGTTAATGTTCTATATAACTTGGTAAAACATGTAAATTGCCTTAACTACATCATTATTAAAAACTCCTTGGCTGGGAGCTGGAAAGGCTGCCATATTTCCTTTGTTGTATAACCCATTAATTTCATCCACTGTGATTGTCCTTCAGTATGGCAGCCTAGGTTATCCTGCAAGTGGCAGTGTTTGGATTATCATCGTTTATACAGTTTTACCGTCTCTAGTATTTGATGAAATTTACTGTTGTTTGTGCATAACACCTATATATGGGATAGGATGGGGGGACGCCCATTTTTTGACACACTTTGTAGCATCCACTTCGTAACTGTATTGTGTTATTCTATCCTTTTGCTGCATACTAGAATTTTCGGCCTTGTTTGGCATAAATAAGAGAATGCATTTGGAAAGATACGAGAAACCATTCTTTCGTGCAATGTAACAGATATGGTCCAGGGTGGCGTGAAATATGTTTAAGGATGTTTGTTTTCCTGAACTACCTTGGTTAATCAAACGATGGTTCATATTTATTAGGCTGTATTTTAAACTTGGTTTAACTCTAAGCAGTTGTATAGTATGGTTTACATTAGGAAAAATTAGGTTCCCATCCCTCTTTTTTCAACTCCATTGATTGAAACCTTATTACTTTTCAAATTTTAATCAAGGTCCCTTGGTTTTAATAAACATCATTAATTATTTCAATAATAAAATATTTTACATATCAAGATAATTAAATTTTATTTTGTGTTAGAAACATTACATTTGATATATTTATATTTATGGCTAAATTTTGTATCATATATTTTTATTTTTAGTTTGTACCCATTTTAATTTGCAACCCTTTTTTTAATTTGTGCCAATTTTCTATTCAGTTTTAGTTTGTACCCATATATTAATTTCTTTTTGTGTCCATATTTTTCAATCTTTTATTTGTACTCATATTTTTTTGACCTTTTATTTGTACCCATAATTTATTAATAATGTACCCATTTGTCTTTAAAAAGGTACTACTTTGTTATGTAAAATGTACCTCTTTTTTTTTTTTTTGTAAGTACCATCTCTTTTGTGTAAAATGTACCCATTGTTTTTTTATATGAAATGTACCCATTAATAAAACGTATCACCTTTTTTTGTATAAAATGTACCAACTTTTTGTATGTAAAATGCATCGTATAAAAATTACCTATTTTTTGTATATAACATGTTATTAATATAAGTAATGACAAATCATGGGTTTTATTTAAGTATAATTTCTTTTAATATTTTCAACAAATTATGAATTTTATTTAAAATCTCATTAATATAAATAACTACAAATATCAAATTTTAGTTTAATAATTATAATAACCTACATAGAAATGTATTATTACATTAATTTCAGGGACTTCAATCAAAAATCGAAAACCAACAAGGTTTTAATAAAAAAACGTTGTTAAAGAGGGACTGCATCCAAAGTCACCTTTTACATTATTAAACATTTGGACACTCTGCATTTGGTCTATCTGTGGTTGACTTGGTGTACTAATTATTTTTGGTCTATATGAGCTCCTTTTATTTATCCCTAAGGTAAACTCCGCAACAAAAGGTCCTCGTCTGATGATTGTGTGTTACCGACTACTTGTTCTTGCAGGCTAGAAGCATTCAGTACACCAACATGTGGCTCAGGCTATTTGAGGAATTGGTGGCCCGTCACCACAGAAAAGTAGAGTTTAGTTTCAAACTGCCCCATAGAAATGGGATCAGGTTTACGTCTTTTTTTATTTTTGCCGGTCCTGATGCTTCTGAGATCATACAAACAGCACGCTTGCGCTCACAAAAGGTGGTTATGGTGTTTGCAGGCTCTGATGTGTTGAGATTTTGAAGTGCCACTAACAAATTTTGTGACGAATGTGAGATTCTTTTACTTATTGCCAACAAAAAAAGATAGTACAATAAAGAAAACCCCAATGGTTAATATTTACCTATTTACTGTCGCAATCTTGTGCCTGCTACTGAAATTCCCTATGGGTAAATTTGATTTAGGTTTCTATTTCCCAATAGAGATTGAAGGATTGATAGTTTTGTGAATATACATGCCCCGTTTGGTATGTAGGATTGGATTAGGTAACTCAAAAAATTCATAGGACATTGAAGGTGGAGGTGAATGATTATTCATCTGAGAGGATTAGAAGGAGACTACAGATGTGAAGGAAATTTATTCCGGCTAATCCTATCATTTAAGGGGATTGAAATAAATAATTATTCTTAAACAATAATCCATATTTCATTTTCCAGTTGGATGATATTTTTTTCATTAACTTCTTTGAACGCATCTTGAATATAGTGAGTCACTCTGAACCCAATCCCCTAGACCATAGTGCACTGAGTGACCATATTATTTTCACTGAAAAAATAAAGTTGAAGGACATATCACATTAAAATTTTCAATTAACTTAGTAGACCAAAGTAAGTTATTTAGTACTATGATCCAATACTTTTTTTTTTTTAATATTAACATATCATTGTATCAATAAAAAACGACCTAAAGTAATGGTTGAATCTAGATTTAAGATAGAACAGTGCGGGTTCTTTGCATTCAATGAACTTTTCCTTCTTCGCTATAAATTACGTACGCAAAAAATAATGAGGGCTTTTTTACATGTCAAGAACCAAGTATTTTTCGAATTTTGTTTTGTTAATGCCTGAATATTGTAGCTATGCAAGTCCAAACAGATCTATATTCCACATTGCCAGTGGAGTGCACTCAAGCTTCTACCAAGATTGAGATGTAGTCCAATGAGAGGGAGAGAGGAAAGAATCAATGGAGTGTTATTATGAGATGGAAGGGAACTTTAATATCATATTTAAATGCATCATATTTTGTCAATCAATATAAACATCAGCAAAAAGAAAAAGATTTACTATTAAATAACCAAAAATTTAAATTAATATTGCATTTGATGCTTTACTGTATTTGCAGAATTATTTAACTCATTAACATTATTGTTCTATTAAAAAGAAGGGTAAATATCAGTTTACTACTCTCAAGTTTCGTGGTTTTCAACATTTAGTACATGAAGATTTTTTCGTCCCAAAGTCATACCTAAAGTGTTAATTTTGGGACAATCTCATATATCTGTTAGTCTTGCTGTTAAGTCTTCTGTTAACTGATGATGTGGCGCTTATGTGGACAATGATTGGGCACCACGTGTCATTAAGGGCTTGTTTGGTATCCTATATGAAAATTTTTATAATTTCTCAAAACATTTTTTAAGAATTTTTCTTAAAAACAGTTTTCTTTAAGACTCAAAAACTTGTTTGGTATGCGATTTGAAAATTTTAAATCTTACAACTTAAACTGGACAAAAAGATCCAAAAAAAGGGGGTCGACAGAGAAAGAGGAGAGAGAAGGAAAGTAAGAGATGATTATAAGAAAGAGAAAGAAGTGAGAGGATCGTAGGAGATAGAGAGGAAGAGGAGTGAGAGAGAACTGAGAGAATCAAGAGAGAATCAAGAGAGCGGATTTGAGGAGAGACAAAAAAGGTAAAAAAAAAAAAAGAGAAGGGGGAGAGAGAAAGAAGAAAGGAGAGAGATAGATTTGGAGTGAGAGGGAGAGAAAAGAAATAAGTGAGTTTAAATTTAAAAACTCTAAAAACTAAGTGAGTTTAAATTTTAAAACTCTAAAAACTTACTTTTTGTGCTTTTAGATAATAGACTATATTTTTGAGTTAGTCTTGAGTTCAGTTTTTGAAAATACTCATACCAAACAAGTTTTTAAGGCCTAAAACCTGAAAATTGTTTTTGAATTTAAAAAGTTGGATTCAAGTAGAGTACCAAACAGGCTCTAAGGGATCCACGTGAAAATTAAAAATTCAAAAATTCAAAAAAAAAAAAAACCCAAAATTTCAAATTTCAAAATCGCCTTCCCATTCCTCATCTGCAACACCAAATCTTCTTCCAATCTGCCAACACCACCACCACCATGTCCTAAAAATCCAAATCACAACGCAAAATCCCAAAACTCAAACAAAGCCCAGCACCTCTAATCCAAAACCCAACCCCACCAGAGTTCCAATTCGCCATAGCCAGTCTTAGATCACCCAATCAATCGGATCCAAATCCATGAAGCCCTCCACCCTGGAAACCCTAACCCACATCGCCATCAAGTACATCGGCGCCGTAGCCTCAGCCTCCGCCTCCACCTCCTATGCCGCCATGGCCAAGCACACCAACACGAATGTCTTCGACTTCGCCAACGCCCTCCATGACTTGTAGTTGGTGCAGGGATTCAGAGGCGTCTCCGCCCTCCATGAAAATGGCATATTGGGTTCAAGCATTTTGAGCGATCTCGTAGGGTTTGTGAGGTGGAATCAGGAAACCCCATTTGCCAGGCTGATTTCGCGGGTGGAGAAATTGGGTGTTGAGAAAAGGGGAAATGGGGTTCCCATTTTGCCGGAACGGATTCCCGGAGGGGCTTGCACGTGCCGAGATGGCTGCCGGCGTTTCCAGACATGGGGAAGGCAGTTGGGAAGAGGAAGAATGAGGAGAGAGCTGCGGGAAGAATGGGAAGGCGGTTGGGAAGATAAGGAATGGGAAGGCGGTTGGGAAGATAAGGAATGGGAAGGCGGTTTTGAATTATTAAATGTTGGTTTTTTTTTTTTTAATTTTCACGTGGACCCTTAGTGACACGTGGCGCCCAGTCATTGTCCACATAAGCGCCACTGTAGACATCGAAATTTCAGTGAAATAAATGTTGACCAATACATTAAAATTACAACCTCCATTCATTTTACCTACATCATCCACTTACTTCACCTACATCCTCCACTCATTTCACCTACATCATCCACTTCACCAAAAAAAAAAGGATGGTGGTGATTCATTCTCAATGCCTATAAATAGGCTTCTCCATCAAGGCCAAAAGGGAGACCAATTCACATATACATTTCTCTACTTCCAAATTGGAAGAGAATTCCCCAAATCCTTGAAGCTATGAAACTCTAAAGCTTTCAAGCATCCAACCTCCTAAATTCCCAAGAATTCTGAATGATTAAGAAAGCTCTCTTCGTTCTTCGCCAAATCCTTGAGAACCTCCTTCAAGATCAAGCCCAACGGCCCCTTAAAGAAATCCACACAATTGCTCATCAAGATCAAGCCACGAAGGCCCTTAAAGACCCATCTATCCTTTTTCATCCTAAGATCAAGCCCTGACGGCCCTTTGGATCAACAGCCCATCAACAAATCTGCACCACTGTTCATCCCTAAATCAAGCCCTGACGGCCATTTGGATCAATAGCCCATCAACAAGTCTACACCTTACGAAGATAGAATCAGATGATCAAATTGTAAAAGAGATTGTAACCCCAAAATTAATACAAAATATTATTTTGCACACGCGTTCTTGTTTCATTCATCGCAAGAATATTCGTGTTTATAAATTTGGCACGCCCAGTAAGACTATCTTTGCCTCTTATCTCTATCTTCAAAAAAATAAAAAAAAGGCATAAATGGCATCAAGAAATGATCAAGCTGTTCCTGCAACCAAAGCAAAGAACAATAACATCCTCGCCGCAATTGGTGACATTTTGGGCATCACAACCCGAAGCAAAGCAAGAGCTCTCTCTACCCGGCTTCCACCCCTGCATTAACTCTACCGAATGAACAAGAACACCCGAGGCACGAGCCTATGATCACCCTGGCCTCGCTAAGAGCGCTAAGAGAGGGAAGCCCGAGGAAGTGCTCAGAGTCCTTACTTTCCGATGCCGACTCGAACAGCAGCTCAGCCATGCAAGTCATGACCACTGGAGCAACTTCAATCGATGAGCAGCTGGCTCAAATGAATGAAGCGATCGCAAAACTCACACTGACTGTGGAGGAGAAAGACTTGTAAATCGCCGCACTCGCCAACCAACTGGAGGCGCAACATGACGTAAAAGTTGACCTAAAGGTTGATCCACTAAAGAAAGAAGTCGACGAAGAAGATAAGCCTCTGGTGGAGAAAGTCGAAGAGCAGCCTGAGCCAGACCAAGCAGCGGCTCTCATAGGATCTCTCTTTGTCCAGTAGCTACAAGAGATGATCGCCAGCACCATCAAGACACAGTACGAATGGAGCTCACACACCTCTATGTTGTACTCAAAGCCCTACTCTAAGAAGACTGATGCCCTGAAGATGCCAAGGGGTTATCAACCACCAAAGTTCATACAGTTTGATGGAAAGGGAAACCCAAAGCAGCACGTCGCCCATTTCGTTGAAACTTGAAACAATGCGGGGACGGAAGAAGACTACCTCGCAAAGCAGTTTGTCCGCTCTCTGAAGGGGAATGCGTTTGACTGGTACACGAACCTAGAGCTTGAGTCCATCAGCAACTGGGAGCAATTGGAGCGGGAATTCTTGAATCGCTTCTACACCACCCGCCGCACTGTAAGCATGTTGGAGCTGACAAGTACAAAGTAATGAAAGGATAAGCCAGTCGTTGACTACATCAACTGATGGCGCACTCTAAGCCTTGACTGCAAGGACAGACTCTCAGAGTTCTTCTTGATCGAGATGTGCGTTCAAGGCATGTAATGGGGATTACACTACATCCTTCAAGGCATTAAACCGCGAACCTTCGAAGAGTGATTGGAAAATCTCGAACGACTTGCCTGACGAGGAGATGTTCTACATCGATATCTTCCCAACATGGACGATGTTCTTCGACAGATCCGCACGAGCAAACGGAGCTGGGGCAGGAATAGTATTCATGTCGCCACAAAGGCAAATACTACCTTATTCCTTCCAACTAAACGAATTATGCTCCAACAACATCACTGAGTACCAAGCACTGATCATCGAACTCCAAATGGCAATCAACATGGAAATCACAGCCCTTAAGGTATATGGCGACTCCAAGCTCATAATCAATAAACTTTTAACTGAATATGAGGTGAGGAAAAATGATCTCGTCCCATACTTTCGGCTGCCAACTCAACTGCTACAAAAGTTCGAGGCCGTGACAGTAGAACATGTGCCAAGAAAAGAAAATCAAATGGCAGACGCTCTCGCCAACCTAGCCTCGAGCATGACACTAAGAGAAGACGAAGCTGCAGACGTGCCAGTTTACCAAAGATGGGTGATCCTGCTCGTCACTGAAATGCTACTAGATAATACAAATGTCATCTCAGTACTGCCAGTCGACGCTGAAGAGTAGAGACAGCCGCTGATCGACTACTTGGAGCATGGTCGATGAGCACCTCACTTTCTCTACTACAAAGGAACACTCTACTGACGCTCTTTTGAATAAGTAGCAGGATCAACAAAGGAACCCATTCTTCTGAGATGCCTAGGTGAGGAAGAAGCCAATCAAGCCATGGAAGAAGCACACTTAGGCGTATGCGAGGCACATCAATCTGGACCAAAGCTACATTTCCAGCTCAAAAGAATGGGTTACTACTGGCCAAGCATGGTGAAGGATTGTCTGGAACACGCCAAAAGGTGCCAAGCCTACCAATTCCATGCCAACTTCATACATCAACCACCTGAACCATTACACCCTACAGTTACTTCATGGTCATTCAATGCATGGGGATTGGACATCGTAGGGCCGATTGCACCAAAGTAATCTGCATGAGAAGCTTACATCCTAGCTGCAACAGATTACTTCTCCAAGTGGGCTGAAGCCATACCCCTAAGGGAAGTCAAGAATGAAACTGTTGTCCGTTTCATCAAGGAGCATATCATTCACCGATACGGTGTGCCTCGCTACATTATCACTGACAACGGAAAACAGTTCTCCAACTCACTCGTGGATGAGCTCTGCGAGAAATACAAGTTCAAGCAGCATAAGTCTTCCATGTATCATGCTCCGGTACACGGTCTTGCAAAAGCATTCAACAAAACATTGTACAACCTCCTGAAGAAGGTGATCGGCCGAACAAAGAAAGATTGGCACGAAAGAATAAGCGAATCACTTTGGGCATATAGGACGACACATATGACTCTTACCCAAGCTACGCCTTATTCTCTCGTATACGGCGTGGAAGCTGTTCTACCGCTCGAAAGTCAAATCCCATCACTAAGGATGGCTATACAAGAAGCCTTCAAGAGCTGGAAGAGCTGGATGAGAGGAGGCTCGAAGCTCAGCAGCACTTAGAGTGTTATCAAGCACGACTCTCCAAGGCTTTCAATAAGAAAGTTCACCCAAGGTTTTTCCAAACTGGAGATCTCGTCCTCACATTGTGTAGGCCTATCATCACAACTCACAAAACAAAAAGCAAGTTCACATCAAAGTGAGATGGACCCTACGTAATACAAGAGGTCTACACCAACAACACCTACTTAATCATGACGGAATACGGCTTAAAGATCAGCCTCATCAATGGCAGGTTTTTAAACAGCTACTACCCCTTAAACAAAAGCACCATGCTCCTGGCCCGCAAGAGCATAAACTGTGTACGGCAAAATCATCATCAAAATCACCATTAAAACCGTCAAAAGCAATCCATCGCTCATTTGAACTACGTTATAACTTGATCTTTTCTTTGGAAGGGTACGTAGACAGCTCAAACATTCAACTTCGAGTTCAGTCACATAAAAAAAAAAGGTTTCATTGAAGATTTGACTAATGAAAGTTAATTTCATTACAAAGGCAAAAAATAAAAAAAATAAATACATATTTTATAATGTATTATAAAAAATAAAATAAAAATAATAATGATGGTGGGCTGGATTGTTGAGGATAAAGCCCAAAACTGTGAGCCCAATGACGTCCTCCTCCTTTCTCGTACCCATACCCAGCAACCTCTCCACCACCATGGAAGTGAAGGACCAGGTAAATGCTTCGACACCCACCAACACCAAGCTCCAGCACTGCGAAGCTCCTCTACTGAACGCGACCTTGGTGAACAATGTATGGAGACCCACCACTCCTGAAGAAGCTTGCCCAAGCCCACAACTTGGTTCCTGAGTTTGAGATTACATGGGAGGGTACGCATCATTGAAGAAGCTCGCCCAAGCCCACAACTTGATTGCTGATATGGCTCCTCCATTACTCCATTAGTTTGGGAATGACTTTGCCCTGGAGCTCACTGAAGATGGCTATGGAGGTAAAGGATGGTGGCCATCTTATGAAAAAAAAAAAAAATATTCCCCTTCTCTGTCTTGTTGTTCGTGTTTAGTGCCGGTAACCTTGTGCCGCTTCTTCCTCTGCGCAGCTAACACAACAAAACTGGTGGGATCTCGTCAGCTCTATCAACCCATGACAGCAGCAGCAACAACTAAATCAGAAGCACTCCAAGCCCTCCAGCAATCCGCTGCCGGTTGCGACATCTCCGTCATCGCCAAGACAGCCGTCGAAGAGATCGTCGCCTCCCCCGCCTCACTGTCGACCTCTGGGACACCGTCTGCACGGGAGTTCTCACCGATCTCGACTTTCCCGATCCTGGCATCAACGCCATCCTTGAGCCTCGCTCCTTGCCTCACTTCACCAAACCCCACCTGCTGCATATGGTGCGCACACCCGGAGCAAGTTGGCCTCCACCACCAGCCACACACGCCACCTCGCCCCTCCTCTCACCTCAGCCTGCTCCTGTCTCCTCTCAGTCGGAGCACCGCAAAGCCTTCAGAAGAAATGGTTCGGGATCAGGGTTCAAGGTGCTAGGATCGGGTAGATTTGCAAAGCTTCAGAAGAAATGGTAGATCTGCTCTCGTCTTCTTTCGTCTGCTCTTATCTTCCCCCGCACGCAACTGCAGCTCAGCAGCAACCTCTGCCACACATCAGTCAAAAAGCGTGGAGTTTGAACAAAGCACACGCAGAGCAGCGTCAAAACTTGTTGTCACAGCAGCATCACAGCTTGTCTTCACAATAACATCACAACTTGTCGTCGAAGCGACTCATCTTTGGGCAACGATGTGTCCTCATCTTCACAGGCAAACGGCAACGACAGTGCAATAGCCCTCGTACAATAGCGAATGATGGCAAAACACGGCAAAGCCACTACCAAGGGAAAACTGTGACCAAAAAGCACTACACAGCAAAATCCCGCTACAGTCTTTTGCACAGCACTACACGGTAGCGCACCACAAAAGGAAAACTGTGACCAAAAGGCATTACACAACAAAACCCTACTGCAGTCTTTTGCATATCACCACACGGTAAAAAGTGACGCACTGCAGCAAGCAACAAGCTCCCGGCTCCAAACTTGACTCCAGCTCTCTGTCCGTCTTCATCATTCTCTGAAAACTCTCATTCCATCCCCTATATATATATATACACACACACACACACACACACACACACATACATACATCATATTAATCTAAAAAAAAAAAAAGAGGGTACGTCGGTGGTGCCTCAGGCACCATGTTAAACAAAAATATATTAAAAAATGGTGGAATCTTGGTGGACGGCACCATGACAAAAAAAAAATTATAAAGGTTATGGAATGGTGCATGCTACTATTAGCAAGTCAAGAAGGAAAAAGAAAAGGGGTGGTGGCAACAAAATAATTGAAAAGTGGAAAGTAGGGAGAGGATGGTGCATCAGGCACCGTCTAAAAATAATAATTGAATAAAATAAAAATAAAATAAAAAAAAGAGGAGAAAGGTGATGGGATGGTGCACGGCACCATTTTGAAAATATGATTAAAAAATAATAATAATAAGGGAAGTAACACATCTTAGTGAGATATATGCTTCATTTGTATTTAGCACAATACACCATAAAATAAAGCCCGTCTATTGATATCTCTAGAAATTACAAATATGTCAAAAAAAAAAAAAAAAAGGAAGCCTTCCCAAAGGTTGCTCACGTGACGCCACAGTACTTGGCGGAACTTTAGGAAGAAGAGGCATCAGAGGTTGATTATTTAAAGCCTCAATACTCGGTCAAACTCCAGATGACGAAGGCAAAAAGTGCATCTGGAGTGGTCACTTTGAATCCGACCTTCGGAGTCCTGCAGCTGATCAAGCTTCCTCTTCATGATCGTTGAATAATTATTTGCAAGCATGTGCAAATCTCTATTCTCACGCTTGAGTTGTCTGATCTCTTGTCTAAGATTTTCCACCTCGGCCGTCAATGATTCAACTTGGTGGGTTCGAGCAAGTAGGCGCTGGCCCATGTTGGACACAGAGCCCGCACACTGAACACTGAGAGCCAGGGACTCTTGAATAGCCAACTTATCGGACCGTCTCGAAAGTAGCATATTATCTCTAGGAGTGAGGAGGTTCCTAGCTACTACCGTAGCCGTTATTGCATCCCTTATCATGGAGTCTTTAACTTTAAAAGGACCATTAGAAGATAAGAAGAACGGGCACCATATATCAACCTAACGCGGCGCACCTGTATCACTCCTGAGGCTCAAATTTAAGCAAATGTTATATGGGTAAGCCATTTTCAAAAAAATGGTAAAAAAAATGGTTGGATGAAGTAAAATCTCATAAATACACCAAAGACAATTTTCACGAGCAAACAATCTTCAAAGTGTGCATGTTGGATGTGATCGATACCTCTATAAAAGGAGAGGCAACATAGCCACCAATTCAAAAATCGAAGAGACACCACTTTCCGAATTTCAAAAGCCAGATTTTCCTGCATAAAGTCCATCAACACTTTTCAGACGCGACCACAGCTTGTCGGATAGCATGTGCAACTTTGTCAAAGATCTCTGACAGAGTTGAAAACGCTTGAAGTTCACTATTCCAACTACCACACTTTTGCCAACAAGCGTGGGTGACAAGGCCACATCCACACCACTACCTGCTATTGGGAAATTCCTATATATGTCGACCTTCATCCTCCATGGCAAGACACTTCCAAAACGCCTGACTCTTCTTCCTTGCCAAGAATGCATCTGCAACCAAACATCTCAACATACTCAGTTTTCTTCATCCCTGAAAACACCTCTTCAACGAGGTCACACCAGAGCAAAAGTATCTCATATATTAGGGTCGAAAGTAAGAGTATCTCATAGCATGCTTTCTCCCTGTCCTTTTCTTTGTTCTTGTTCTTCCCTGCAGGACAAAGAGAAATAGAGCAATCAGCCGGCACTTGGAATCAACCTTCGGATTTGGAACCAACTACCTAGAACCCCTTCCTTGATTGCCTACCTAGCATTGCTCTCAAGTACTCATCTTCAACTGTTGATGTACTTCCAAAGAATATACCAGATGCCTGGAGAACGGATAAGGCAAGTGGAAACAATACATCGAAGCATGTGGAGACAAGTGCAACAAATACATGTGCTGATTCATCCGCTATTTCTTCAAAAGCAAAAGTATCTTATATCATCACGGTCAAAAGCAAAGGTATCTCATATCATGCTTTTTCCCTGTCTTTTCCTTTGCCCTTGCTCTTACCTGCAAGACAAGGAGAAAGAAAGCAATTAGTCGGAACCTGAAATCAAACTTCCGATCTAGAACTGATTGCCCGGAACCTTTTCCTGGTTGCTTACCTAGCATTGCTCTCGAGTGCTCGTCTTTAACTGTTGATAGGTCTCGAATTTCCTTAACGAATACTTTAGGACAGTCGATATAATGTTGACTCTTTACACTGAAACTGCCAAGCATGGACGAGTCGCTGAAAATGATGCTCTGAATGACCATTTAAAGGTAAAAGGTTACGCACCACTTCAGCTATGCAAAAGAAACAAGCAGAGAAGAATGCAGCACGATGAGCTGGAACAAATCACTATAGCACAACGCTCTTCCCTGCAGAACCGCATAATCCAGACGGAGGAGCCTAAGTCAAATCCAAGCCCGACATCGTTGCTCTAATCGAAGAGCTCAAGAAGCCTCAATAACCTTTTGCTGGTACCGTCGCTGAAGAGCAAAGCCTCGTGGTGCAACGCCATCAAATCACCACTGCTTCTTCAAAAGCAAAAGTATCTCATATCATCAGGGTCTAAAGCGAAAGTATCTCATATCATGCTTTCTCCCTGTCTTTTTCTTTGTCATTGTTCTTACCTACAGGACAATGAGAATGAGAGCAATCAGTCGGCACTTGGAATCAAGCTTCCAGTCAAAAACCGATTGCTTGGAACCCCTTCCCTGATTGCTTACCTAGCATCGCTCTCGAGTACTCATCTTCAACTGCTGATGTAATTCTAGAGAAGATACCACATCTGCCTGGAAAACAGATAAGACGAGTGACAATGAAACATCAAGCTTATGGATAATCAGCAAACGCAACAACTGCACATGCTGATTCATCCCCAACAAAGCTGAATCTCACTTGCCAGGTGAAATCGCTCGTGGTCCAATTTAAATCCAAGATCAAGCCTCAATGGTCCTTGAAGAAATCATAAGTCCGATTCAAGATCAAGTGTCCACCACCCTTGAAGATCATACCGTTCACCAAACTGCTTAGGGTTTATATGAAAATGCTGTGAACTTACTTGATCTTTTAGAGCAAACTTTTTTGCAGCCTCTGACCTTATCCCCTAACCCTCTTCAGTATGAATTGGAAAGATTGAACAAAGAAACAGACCATCACCTCCACCTCGTGCCTGCCTTCCATGTGTTCAAATCCTGAAACCGCTCGTGGTAGTATTTAAATTCAAGATCAAGCCCCAACGTCCCTTGAAGAAATCACAAGTCCGATTCAAAATCAAGTGTCCACCACCCTTGAATCAAATTCAGCTCCAGATAAAAGGAGTAAATTCAGACCTTTGGAGGAAGTCTGGCACAAAAAAAAAAAAAAAAAAAAAAAGCCCTCCAGGCCAGTTCAAGATTAAGCTTGTGGAAAATCAACCTTTGGAGGAATTCGAAAAACCCTCCAGCCCTGTTCAAGAATAAGCTTGTGGAAAATCAACAATTGGAGGAAACTAGAAAATCTTCTAGCCAAATTCAAGATCAAGCCCCAACGGCCCTTGAAGAAATTTCCAGCCCAATTCAAGATCAAGCATCGACGGCCCTTGGATCGACATCTACATTAAGGGACTTCAAAATGCATCTTCTACACGTGACAAGCACATGTATACGACGTGCTCTGAAGTGGGGGCATTTGTAGACATCGAAATTTCGGTGAAATAAATGTTGACCAATGCTTTAAAATTACAATCTCCATTCATTTTACCTACATCATCCACTTCCTTCACCTACATCATCCACTTACTTCACCAACAACCTCCACTCATTTCACCTACATCATCCACTTACTTCACCCAAAAAAAAGGTTGGTGGTGATTCATTCTCAAAACCTATAAATAGGCTTCTCCATCAAGGCCAAAAGGGAGACCAATTCACATATACATTTCTCTAAAGCCCCGAAGAGAATTCCCCAAATCCTTGAAGCTATGAAACTCTAAAGCTTTCAAGCATCCAACCTCCCAAATTCCCAAGAATTCCGAAGGATTGAGAAAACTCTCTTCATTCTTTGCCAAATCCTTGAGACCCTCCTTCAAGATGAAGCCCCGAAGGCCCTTGAAGGGCCGTCTATCCTCGTTCATCCTAAGATCAAGCCCCGACGGCCCTTTGGATCAACAGCCCATCAACAAATCTGCACCACTGTTCATCCCTAGATCAAGCCCCAACGGCCCTTTGGATCAACAGCCCATCAACAAATCTGCACCTTACGAAGATAGAATCAGATGATCAAATTGTAAAAGAGATTGTAACCCCAAAATTAATAGAAAATATTATTTTGTACACACATTCTTGTTTCATTCATCGCAGGAATATTCGTGTTTACAGCCACGTTATCAGTTAACGGAAGACTTAACAACTAGACTAACGGATGTATGAGACTGTCCCAAAATTAACACTTTAGGTATGACTCTGGGACGAAAAAAGCTTCATGTACTAAATATTGAAAACCACGAAACTTAAGAGTAATAAACTGAGATTTACCCTTAAAAGAATTGTATTAGGATACGACAATTTATCGTATTGGCATAGAATAAATAAATAAATTCGGGAAAGTGAGTGGGAAAATTGTGTGGAAGATACTTGGAAATGTGACACCAACGATCCCGTGACGCAGCAGGCAGAGGAAGAATATGATGAGCTGCCCCTCTTCGATTGTGAGTCTTCAACACCACGGACTCGTTCAACGGCTTGCCACCGCCAAAAAAGGTAAAATACAAACCCTACTATTTATTCATGCATGTCTCTCAAAAGGTCACATGCTGTCCTGTTAATTCACACGTAAATTTTATGCAATTCATAAGCGTTTATTTGGTTCCCAAGCTATCACATTCACTGATTCACATATATGCTTCATTGAATTAATCATCCATAAATCGTGGAAGAGATGCAGAAATATGTTTAAGAAGACTAGGGAAGGGATACATGGAAGATACATTGGTCACCAAATGATGTAACATCGTTTCTTTGTTCAACCTTGAATACATATTACGGATTCATTATATTTCTTCTAACAAAAAAAACACTCTAATTGTGTCTATCGTTTTTTTGTTTTTTTTTTTTTGTTTTTGGTAACAAATCTGTATTGGTTACATTTGTAGATATATGTTTTTGGTAGCCGTATAGGGGTTTACTCTAATTTGTTTGGTCGTGCAAATTCACTGTAGACCAATTTTTTGGTCACTGGAGCAATGTACACAATTAGCACAACACTATGTATTTATTGTTGATGATCAAACTTCGTGAACTGATGATGATCATTGGGCAGCCGCACCAATATATCGCTTCTTGTCAAAAAGCAAACAAGACACTGATATGTACATTGGCATATGAAACGTTTAGTGTCTAAACGTAACGACTTTAGCACAATAGTATTAGAACAACTAAATGATTTGTAAATAAAGTATATTGATATAGATACACAAAACTGACGACATTTACTATAACTCTTTAATACAAGTCAATTATCCTACATAAATAACATTGGTGTTATAGATAAGCTCCTAATCCCATTTCAAGAACTTAAAAAAAGAATAATTCAAGGACAATGATGAAAGGTCCCACACGTTATTTAACAGAGTATATTTGTTCATTGATGATACTATAAGCATAATCATTTTGTTAATTAAGAAATTATAAAAAAGCCAACCTGAAACGTGGTAACCAACAATTTCAAACCCAGATACATTATAACTCTACTATTATCTTATTTCAAAATCTTCTAATCCTTTTCTATAGTTTTTTCATACAAACAATAATGAGCAAGGAGAATCGAACTTAATATTTCAGGTGCACAAGTAAACGCTTTTAATCATATTTTTAGCTGGAAGACCACATCTTCAATTCCCTTATATAAATGTTCAACTCCCTCAAACTTCCAAGACCAAAAGTTTCGTCTCATCTCTTTATACCTCCCTCCCTCTCTAGATACCATTGGCAACTACATTTCTTGCAGCCTAGCAATGCCAACATTGAGCAAGCATGGCTTAAAGTGTTATTTTCGTCATGGAGAACAAATCTGATAACATGGCTTTGAAGATTATCAATCAAGATGTCTACAAGCTAGATAAATTTGATGGATCAAATTTCACCCGATGGAAGGATAAGATGCGTTTCATGCTTACTGTTCTAAATGTCATATATGTGTTGGACCCGAAATTGGAGCCTATTCATGAACCAAGTGACAAAGACTCGGAAAAAATAGTTGTCGATTGAAATAAGCGTGAAGAAGATGAATTGGTATGTCGGGGACACATCTTGGGTACATTATCTGATCGCTTATATGACTTGTACGCACACATTCAATCTCCAAATGAATTTTGGGAAGCACTTGGACACAAGTACACAACGGAGAAAAGAGGTACCGATAAATTTTTAATGTTCAAATATTATGAATTCACTATGTTTGATAACAAACCCATCCTAGACCAAGTTCATGAATTATTGGTCTTGGTCTCAAAGCTTCGTGAACTTAAAATAGTTATTCCGGATCCTATGATAGTTGGGGCTATTATGGCAAAATTACCCCAAACATGGAATAACTATAGAAAGAAACTTCTACACATGGTGGAAGATATTAGTTTGGAGGATTTGCAAAAGGGTATTCAAATTGAAGAGGAAACTCGAAATCATGATAAGAATTTTGCAAATCAAGATTCCTCTAAAGTTCACATTGTCGAAGGAAACAAATATAAAAAGAACTTCAAAGTCAAAATTGACAAAGGGAAGTTTAAGAAGACCAATTTCAACAACAATCAAAAGAATGCAAATGGTGTCTGCTACCATTGTGGAAAGAAAAGCCATTACATTCGTGATTATAGATACAGAAAAGCAAGTGAGGAATATGCCAATAAGACCAATAGCACAAATATGGTGGAAAACTCTGGAATTGATAACATTGTTGCAATGGTATCAATGATGCATATTGGCATGATTACCGAACTGAATATGGCAACGGCAATAAAATCCTCCGATTGGTGGCTTGACTCAAGGGCTACTATACATGTGTGCAATGACAAGGCACAATTGAAGACATATGAAGCATCAACGGACAATCAAGAGGTTTTAATGGGGAATCATAATTCCGCCAAAGTTCTAGGAAAATGAACCATTGAACTTCAGTTTACTTCTAGGAAGAAATTGACGTTGCTTAATGTACTGCATGTTCCAGAAATTAGAAAGAATCTTGTGTCTGCAAATTTATTATGTAAGAAGGGTATAAAGACTGTTCTAGAGTCTGACAAGTTAATAATGTCGAAAAATGGGATGTTTGTTGGGAAAGGGTATTCTTGTGATGGTATGTTCAAATGAAGTATTAATAATAAAGTGAATTCTTCTGCTTATATTGTTGAATCTTCCTCTCATTTATGGCATTTACGTTTAGCACATATAAATTTTAGATCTTTAAAATACATGCACACACTTGGTTTAATTGCTTGCAATGATGATTATAATGATAAATGTGAAACATGTATCCAAGTGAAAATGACTAAGAAACCTTTTCCAACTGCCGAAAGAAATACAAAGTTATTAGACTTAATACATTCTGACATATGTGAATTCAATGGTATTTTAACAAGAGGAGGAAAAATATATTTTATCACATTTATAGATGATTTTTCTAAGTTCACTTATGTTTATTTGTTGTCTAATAAAGATGAAGCTTTTGAGTGTTTTAAGCGTTATAAAGCTGAAGTTGAAAACCAAAAAGGAAGGAAAATTAAATGTCTTCGTAGTGATAAAGGTGGTGAATATTTTTCACATGAATTTGATATTTTTTGTGAAGAGCATGGTGTTATACATCAAAGAACTGCAACCCTATACACCACAACAAAATGGTTTGGCAGAAAGAAAAAATAGGACACTCATTGAAATGATTAATTCTATGATGATTAATGCTAATACTCCAAAATATTTATGGGGTGAAGCATTGTTTACTGCATGCCATATACACAATAGAATTACATCTACAAAGACACATGTGTCACCATATGAAATTTGGAAAGGAAGAAAACCAAATTTGTCATATTTGAGAGTATGAGGTTGTGTAGCTTTTTATAAGGCACTCGATCCTACGAGATCCAAGTTGGGTCCAAGAGGAATTAAAAGCATATTTGTAGGATATGCAGAAAATTCAAAGGCATATAGGTTGCTTAATTTAGACTCAAATACAATAGTTGAGCCTAGAGATGTCGAATTTATAGAAAATAAATTTTATAACGACTACTCAGTGTCTGGAAAAGAGAATGATCAAACATCTTTCTCTAATCTGGCTACTAGTCATTCTTAAGGTGAGAAAAGAAAACAGTCTGAAACTGTTAATGAACCAAGGAAAAGCCAAAGAGTAAGAAAAGAAAAGACTCTAGGCTCTGATTCTATTTAGTCTCAATCTTTTGTATTTTTAGTCGAAGGAAATAGAAAAAATGTTCTTAAAAAAAATACCCATATTGTTGAATGTTGAGGATGATCCTAAAAGTCTAAGCGAAGCAATGACTTCAAGAGATGCGGCTTTTGGAAAGAGGTTATAGATGATGAATTTGAATCATTAATATCTAATCAGACATGGGTTTTAGTAGACTTGCCTCAAGGATCAAAAGCAATAGGTTGTAAGTGGGTATTTAGAAGAAAATACAATACAGACGGGTCTATTCAGACATTTAAAGCCAGGCAGGTTGCCAAAGGTTTTAAGCAGAAAAAGGGAATAGACTATTTCGATACATATGCACCAGTAGCTAGGCTCACATCAATTATAATATTGTTTGCATTGGCATCTTTATATAATTTGCATGTGCATCAAATGGATGTGAAAACAGCATTTTTAAATGGTGATTTGGATGAAGAAGTCTACATGGAACAACTAGAAAGGTTTGTTCTCCCTAGGAATGAAAAGAAGGTTTGTAAATTAGTAAAGTCTTTATATGGATTGAAGCAAGCACCAAAACAATGGCATGAAAAGTTTGATTTTGTCATTTTATCATATGGATTTAGACATAATAGTGCTGATAAATGCATATACTCTAAATTCACAAATGATTATGGTGTTGTTATATGTTTATATGTCGACGACTTGCTAATTTTTGGTACAAACATGAAAGGTGCATCTGAAACTAAAGAGTATCTAAATTCAAAATTTAAGATGAAGGACTTGAATGAAGTAGATACTATCTTGGGAATTAAAGTAAAGAAGCATAGTAGGGGTTACGCTTTGTGTCAGTCACATTATATAGAAAAATTGCTTCTTAAGTTTAAGCATCTACAAATAAAAGAAGCAAACACCCCTTATGACCCTAGTGAAACTTTGCTTAATAATTATGGTAGGTCCGTTGCACAGCTTGAGTATGTTAGTGTAATCGGAAGTTTAATGTATGTCATGCATTGTACCAGGCCAGATATCGCATTTGCAGTAAGCAAACTTTCTAGATACACTAATCATCCAGGTACAGCTCATTGGAAAGCAATAAATAGAATTTTTGGTTATCTTAAAAGAACTATTAACCTGAGATTAACTTACTATGAGTTTCCTGCAGTACTTGAAGGATATTCAAATGCAAGTTGGATAACAAGTGTTAATGATAATAAGTCTACATCAGGGTGGATTTTTACAATTGCCAGAGGAGCAATTTCTTGGGCTTCGAAGAAACAAACATGTATAGCACATTCAACTATGGAATCTGAATTTATAGTAGTAGCGGCAGCAGGTGAAGAAGCATAATGGATTAGAAATTTGTTATTGGAAATAGAGTTGTGGCCACAACCAATGTCATCCATTTCTTTATACTGTGATAGTGATGCTACTTTGTCTAGAGCATACAATAAGGTATACAATGGAAAGTCTAAACATATTAGCTTGAGATATGAATATGTCAAGCAATTAATAACTGATGGAGTTATTAATATTGTTTATGTTAAATCAAGTAATAACTTGGTGGATCCGTTAACTAAAGCACTTTCAAGAGCTTTGGTAGTTAGTACATCTAGTGGAATGGGGCTAAAACCCTTTACTGAAAATTAGCCACCAATAATGGTAACCTGACTTTATCTAGAACATCACTAGTTTAAAAGTTTAATGGGTAATAACAAGTTATTGATAAGTGGTTGTGAAAGCACTTAAATTAATATATAGCTCATTCCAGGATTATCAGTGCAAGACTACTACGTTTAGGAGGATGATTTTTATCTCTTAATAAGGTTATTTGTATTTATGTCTATAGTAGCAGGGACATGGGAAGGAACCTCACCAGTATGAACATAAGAAGTGGTGCCGCTTCTACCAAGAGTTGGGTTTTCTCTTGTAAATGTTCATGAAACCAGGATGAAGCACAAGGCCATAATAGTGCTTAATTAGTTCAGAAATTTCTTTAAGGAAATAAGACATAATCATGTGCGTAGTGATTCCGGTTTTAACATAAGAATAGGTGGTTTAAACTTAGGTCACCATCTCATTCATTATAACTTTGAATTACTTACACTAATTAAAGGTTTAGTTCGAAAGACACCTTTATTGTATGCATGATTATATCGGTATGCTTGTGATTAATTATAAAGAGAGAATTATTGTAATACTATTTTATATATAATAGGGAAGGATTGTTGAATATTTCAAGAATATATTCATATATTTGTTGGCTGAAAAGTTGAGTATTTGCCCAACCATTGCTTCTCTTCAAGTGAAACATTACAGCATATGACATACTATATATTATATATATATATGTTATATATGTATATAATATATATTGGTGCTGCATTGTGCAGCATGTGTGTGCGAAAATGATGGAACCAAAAGGTTGGATTTAATTCAACCTTGTATCTTTTGGTTGAACTACAACTTTTGGTTAAAAGACATGATGCTTACTCAAATTGTATGAGTAGAATTAAAAGATATAAATAATCAATAATTATTTTCTGAAAATATTAAATAGAAGACATGTCTTTTGGGTCAACACTATTAAGAAGGGTTGTATATCTTCAACTAAAATGAAAGGACTTGATGAACAGGTGCTTTAATGCCTATAAATACCTATTGTGGCATAATGTTTCACACACAATTTCAGAAATTTATTTCTACATTCCTTGCTCTCTACTATCTCCATCACATTCATACAATTTCTTTCTAGTTATTTCTAAGGGAATATAATTCGGTTTTGCTAATCGAATATTTCATACTTTGTTGTATCCTGGAAGTGATTTGCCAAGAACCCTTTGGCAAACTCATTCGAGTGGGGGCAAATAACACTTTAAGAAAACGATTCAAGTCATACCTCAAAGTCATCATTCAAATTATTCTCTAAATTTCTACATTTACTCTAACAAAACCTGCAGCCACCAAAGTGATCACCCCAAGCGGCGAAATCAAACAATTCCATGTTCCAATAAAAGCCGCTGAGCTCATGCTCGACACCCCAAACTTCTTCCTTGTAAACACCAAGTCTCTCCGCGTCGGAAGAAGATTTTCACCTCTCAATGTTGACGAAGACTTAGATATCGACGACGCATATGTCATGTTCCCCATAATAAGGCTCAACTCCACCGTCACAACAGCTGATATGGGGCCACTGTTCCTCACGGCCACTGCGGCCAGCCCTGCAAGCAAGCGGCTTCTGGGAGAAACGTGAAGGTGAGGCCGGCTGATGATCACCATCAGCCTACGAAGTTTGCTGATGACGGCGATGCGGGTAAGATGATTAAGAGTTGGAGGGAAAGTTCGGAGCTTGAGGCGGCGATGCCGAAGTTGAATTTGGATGACATAGAAGATTTCTCAGCGCGTCGGAGTTCATGTTCAGATTGTCTATGAGTAGGTCAAAGAAGCCATTGCTGGAGACCATAGCAGAAGAGCCTGCAGTTTCTGTTTCTTCAAGATGAGAAATTTTTCATTGTGACGAGAACATGTACACTAATTATTTCAAAATCTCTTCTTCAAGGTGATCATTATTCATGGCATGCACAGTGGGGTTATTTATGGAATTTTAGCCAAAAGGAGATTTGTAGGAAGGTGGGGTGGTGGAAGCTTTCTGCCATCAACGTGTTTTTCCACCTCTTCACCATTGGAAAGGTTCGAGTCTTCTATATATGTTAGGGATGTAATGATGCATACAAACATATGGTTGTGGATTAAATACAAACTCGCCTCTTCTTTTTGCACAATGTGAGTATTAACTCTTCATCCGAAATCTTGAGTTCAATTTTTATTCTCTGGTTCGTCCATAAGAATACAAAACAATATTATATATACTATTGGAATTCTTTTTAAGTTTTCTTTTAGCTTTAATACAGGTCAAAATATGTAGCATGCGTTTTTTTTTTTCAAATTTTTATTCAGACAGATCAATGGTTCAATATTGATATTGTCTTTAATTTAAGAGAGGATCAATGATCTAACACCGAATTTACCATATGTTAGCCAAGCAAAAGTGAGGTTTATTCTAAAAACCCTTGGTAGAATAAGGAATTGAATTACGTAATTATAAGTGCAAATTGTTTTGCCAAACTCCTGAAGTGAAATTTCAGCAGTTCGTTTATAGTTCTTAAACCTTAGACGAAATTACGGTTATGTCTTTCAATATCAATATCAAAAGCATAAGTTGACTATTTGAACTTTAACTAATAAATTGTTTGGTCTACGCGCTGGTACATTCAATTTCCATATAGCCATATACCAAATTCAAATTTGCATAAGCCACATGATAACAGTTATTGACAATGAGCAGTGTCAATTTCGAAAAGAAATTGATAAGGAACTAACTAATGTCAACTAATATAAATTTAGTGTTCAATACTATCTACTAAACAAAATCAAAATATTCTGGATAAGAGACTCACCAGAAGTATAGTTTTTTAAGATTGAAAGTGATTATTTTGATTTTCTTTTTTATGAATAAGAAATTTATTAAAGCTTAAAATCTCTAATACAACCGTTTCCCATACAATCAAAATTAAAAGCCTCCGTAACTAAAATTGGAAGACAAAAATCCCAAAATGATTATTTTGATTGAAACTTTGCAAATACTAAGGGCTTGTTTGGTATCCTATTTGAAATTTTTTATAATTTCTCAAAACATTTTTTAAGAATTTTTCTTAAAAACAATTTTCTTTAAGACTCAAAAACTTATTTGGTATGCGATTTGAAAATTTTAAATTTTACAACTTAAACTGGACAAAAAGATCCAAAAAAGGGGGTCGACAGAGAAAGAGGAGAGAGAAGGAAAGTAAGAGATGATTGTTGACACACCCCGTCCCGAAGGAGGGCATGCTGGCCGTCACGTGAGAGTGACGTAACCATTTACACAGTTCGGAAGCTTTAAAGATACAATTACTAAGATATAACACCCGAAGGTGAATCCTACATTTGTGAATTCTGTCAGAACACCGTTGGATTCCTCGTGGCCACCAAAGCTCTGCTCTATCTCGAACCTGGAGGGGCGCAAAACAAAGTTGAGTGGGTCAGTAAAACAAGTCTTTTCAAATCTTTCCTTTATCAAAGTTCTAACCCCTCGCTGTAAAACTTGTATACTTTCCTAGAAAATAGCATATATAAATATATATAGCTTCAAAAATCTCAAAACACCATTCTGTATCACTTTTCAGAAAATATGCCATGCCATACGCCAAAAACATAATATGGAAGCATCAATATACATCAGGTGAAATAATAAATCAACCGGAGACCCTGCAGTGGTCCTGTACGGCTGATTCTAGAGCTCAATATCCAATCCAGCCGGAGTCACCAACTGTGACCTGTACGGCACTACACTGCACATAAGTCGGAACTACCTGTAGTAGTCTGTACGACTAGGATGGTGTAATAATACGCTCTAGTGCTTCTCTCATCAATCATCTGTGCACATAATCTAAGGTCACCTACTAGTCGGAGCCACCTCTAGTGGTCTGTACGACATGCACCTACTTGGATCCAAGGTGAGCGTGTGGTGCAAGGTGAAAACATAAGCACTAACACCAGGGGTGCAGGTTATGAGCTATCAACATAAATCACATCAAACAATTCAATGAACCAAATATAACTCACCTGATACTCACCTGTGCATCCGCAGCACCAGTTCACATATATGCATCATATATCAATTCACATATTTCATATAAATTCTAGGCATGGCATTTCAAATCAAACTTTCAAATCACATTTCACTTAAATAGATTTTCTGGGAAAAACTCATTTATATGGGTATATACGGAAAAAAAACTGCCCACTCACCTGGAGTTCACCCTACAACTCCCTAGCACAACACATCAAGGCGTCATGACGATCGGCGCCTAGAACAATCATCAAATCATGCCTCAGAAATCATATCGATAGAACATATAACTTATATAAAACATGTCACTATGTATTTCAATCCGGAAGATCTGCAACTCAGATTTCCAATCCGTAACTTCCAGAGGTCCATAATAAATCTCTAGAACAACATCCTAAAATTTCATTACCATCCAACGGTCGGATCTCCGTCAATTGCCAAAACTAAGTGACTGCTAACATTGTATTTTATGAACTTACAACTCCAATTCCAGAAGATCCATAAATCAGATTCTCGATCCGTAAGTTCCTATAATCCTCAAATATTATGTATTACAACGTAACAAAATTTGGTGACGATCCAACGGTCGGATCGTCAATTCATATTTTGGCCTAACCCCGCATCGTAACGAATTTAGGTTCGAATGATCATCATACGTTATTCATTCACCAAAACTGAATTCAGAACATGAATTATGGCCTAAAAATAGCATTGGCGGCTCACTGGCCACGCGCCGCCGCACGCCCCGCCGTGGGTGGCGGTCGGCCGCCCCGGCTCGCTGGAAAATTTAACTTTCTCCAAAAATTACCAAAATTTGCAGAATTAAAGATCTCAAAGAGAGGAACAACTTTCATACCTGTGACCAAGGCCAATTTGGCCTAGAAATGCTCCAATGTTTCCAAAACCTTACGAAACCCTTTAATTTGGGTGTCTTCGATTCGACTCCAAAACAACTCCGCCGCTCCCAAACTTGTTTGGGCTTTGTTCTAGGTCTCAAGAGGATGCCATGGGTGGTGGTAATTGGAAGAAATTGCTTCGGGATTGGGAGATTCGAAGCCAAGACCGCTGCATCCCTCTTTGCGGTTTCACCCATTTTCAAGGTCAAATCTCTTGAAATTTGAGGTGGAATGGATAGAGGGAAGGGCTAGATGATGTTTGGGAGTGGTAGTTAGGCTCAATCCATCGGAAAAATTGATGAATTTCGCCGGAGATGCTCACGGGTCGTGACCGGGTTTGCGGGTCAAGGGGATCCGGCCGATCCCTTTCCTCATTTCCTCTCCTTTCTTTCCTTTCTCTCATTTCCCTCATCTGGTTGGTCACTGACCTTCCTCTCACTATTCCGATTGGTCCATTTCCTTCTTCTTTGGTTGGGCAACCAATCCCCCTTCTTCTTTCTTTTGTTTCTGATTGGCAGTCCCTCTCTAACTGCTCTCTAACTGGGCAGCGCCCAACCTTTAATTCCCTTTCCTAAAACTGAAATTCTACCACGAATAATTAAATTACTAAAATGTCCCAAATTTCAAACATTAATATCTTCTTCGATATAGCTTCAAATCACGAACCGCTTGCGCCCACGCGTTCGTAGTGACAAGTACTACGAGGATATGCCAAGAAGCAAGTCTTACGTATCATGACAAGCGATCAACACAAATCAAGGCATATGCTTCAAAGGGTCTTTTCGAAATTCCACGTAATAAAATTATAAAAATCATAATTTTTCGGGACGGGCTGTCACAATCTACCCACCTTATAAAATTTCGTCCTCGAAATTTCATACAACAATACATTCTTCTAATAATCATAAAATAATCTTGAATATGTTTCTCTTATCCGATTCTCTGTCTCCCACGTAGCTTCTTCCACTGAATGATTCCTCCATAAAACTTTTACCAAGCTCATAGTCTTATTTCTCAGAACTTTGTCTTTCCAATCCAAGATAGTCAATGGTTCCATATTATCTGATAAATCTGGATTAATTTTCAAAGGCTGAACCGGAATAATATGCGACGAATCCGCTACATAGTGCCGAAGCATCAAAACATGAAACACATCATGAACTTACGACAACTCTGGAGGCAACTCAAGCCTGTAAGCAACTTCATCGACTCGCTCGGTGATCACATAAGGTCCGATGTCTCTAGGACTTAACTTACCTTTTTTCTCGAACTGAATCACACTTTCCCAAGGTGAAAATTTCGAACACACCCAATCACCTACATAATACACTCGATTAGTGGCATGTCTGCTAAGCTCTTTTGCCACTCCTGGGCTGCTTTCAGGTTAAACTTAATCACTTGAACATTCTGAGTAGACTTATCCATAATCTCAGGGCCCGCAAAATTCTTTCGACAACTTCTGACCAACATAAAGGTGTAGGGCAAGCTTTTCCAATAAATGCCTCAAATGGCGACATACCAATACCCGAATGAAAGCTGTTGTTATAGTTACATTCCATCAAATCCAACCGCTTATGCTAAGCGTCACCAAACTGCAATATTGAAGATCTTAGCATATCCTCCAACATCTGAATCGTCCTCTCAGATTGCCTATTTGTTTGAGGATGATAACTGTACTATAAAGTAACCTTGTATCCAAAACCTCCTGAAATGTTATCCAAAACTTTGAAATGACCATCATACCCAAAAAGCTCAACAGATCCGTAAGCCCGAATCTCTTTTCCATAAAACAAATAAATAACTGTTGCACTTGTTTGGAAAGGTTGTTGCTCTTCACTGGAGTAAAATGCGCTGACTTAGTAAGTCGATCAACTATCACCCAGATGCCATTATAACCATTTCATGTACGAAAAAGCTTGTACACATAATCCATAGTAATATTTTTCCACTTCCACTGTAGAACGGAAAATGACTACATTAATCCAAAAGGCTTCTTTCTTTCCGCTTCAACCTGCTGACCAATGATACACATACTTACCTACTCAGCAATTTCTCTTTTCATACCCGGCCAATAGTAAAATGGTTAAATGGTATGATACATCTTAATACTTCCAGGATGCATTGCATAACCTGAACCGTGCACTTCGTTCCAAAACTGTTTTCTTTAATTCCATAACATTAGGTACATACATCTTGTTCTCTTGCATAAGCATGCCATCTGATTCTCTAACTCTGATGTCTTTCTTTTTCTCGATATTCTTTGCCTCAATTAATTCCTGGTTTCTTCATCAATCCTCTGAGCATCGAGTATACGATTAATTAAAATAAGCCTAACTTGGATACTAGAAGGCAAGGCTTCTTCTCGTTCTTCTATTTCCAACTTTACTCCAGTAGATCTCAAATCCGCAAGAAGAGGAACATAACAAGCATACAAAGCATTTATTCTCACGAGAGTCTTCATATTAAGCACATCAGCCCAAACATTTGCACGATCACCCTGGTCGTCCAATCATAATCACTAAGCAATTGAATCCACCTTCGTTACCTAAAATCAAGATCCCTCTGAGTAGACAGATATTGGAGACTCTTATGATCCATACAAATCTTTCACTTCTCACCAATAATATAATGTCTCCATAACTTCAAAGCAAGGATGATAGTCGCAAATTCCAAATCACAAGTAGGGCAATTCATCTCATGAGGTTCCAATTGCCGTGAAACATAGGCAATCACCCTACCATTTGCATCAATACACATCCCAAACCATTCAAGGAAGCATCCTTATAGACCTCATAATTCCCGTTATCATCTGAGAGTGCTAACACAAGTGCATGAGTGAGGAAATACTTCAACTGTTGAAAACTTTGCTCACCATTTTCATCCCACTCAAACTTAACCTCTTTTCTCGTCTATCTCGTCAATGGCAAGGCAATGACTGAAAAATCTTTCACAAACCGTCCATAATTACCTGCTAAGCTAAGAAAACTCCGAATCTTAGTCACGGTTCGCGATTGTTCCAAATTCTCAACTTCTGCTACCTTTTAAGAATCCACTTGAATACTTTAAGTAGATATAACATGTCCTAGAAATGCCACTTGATTCATCCAAAATTGGCATTCGCTAAACTTAGAATACATCGACAATCCCTCAATCTTTGTAATACCAATTTAAGATGTCTAGCATGCTCTGCTCTAGTCTTAAGTATACCAGAATATCGTCAATGAAAACGATAACAAACCTATCGATATATTCCTGGAATACTTCGTTCGTTAAACTCATAAAATTCGTCAATCCGAATGGCATCACCAAGAACTCATAAAGACCATAACAAGTTCTGAAAACCATCTTAGGGACATCATCACTCTTAATCTTCAATTGGTAATAACCAGACTTCAAATCAATCTTTGAAAATACACAGGCACCTCTAAACTGATCAAACAATCATTAATACGCGGTAATGGATAACGATTCTCAATCGTTACCCGATTCAATTGTCCATAGTCAATGTATAGCCTTAATGTCCACATTCTTCCTCATAAATAAACTGGGCTCTCTACGACGACATACTAGGTTGAATGGAACCTTTATCAACCAATTCTTGCAATTGACTTTTCAATTCCCTTAACTCATCATGAACCAATCTCTAATATAAGGTCCGTACCTGGAAACAAATCAATAGAGAACTCCACATCTTTGCCTGGCGGCAATCCAGGTAAATTCTCAGGGAAAACGTCAGGAAAATGTCTAACCACCTTGACCTCTTCCACACTACTCAGAGCAATATCTCTTAGTACCGCATGAACTAAATATCCTTGGCAACCTTTCGATAACGATCTCTTTGCTCTCACAGCAGAATTAACGGCATACCTCACTCCACTTTGCATACCCCCAAAAGTAACCTCTGGTCATCCAGGTCGATGGAAAGTAACTGATTTCCCGTAATGATCTATCTTGGCACGATTATAATACAACTAGTCTGTGCCTAAAATCACATCCAAATCCACAATATCTCACGGGATAAGATTCACTGGCATAACAACATCTTCCACCATCACTGGACACCCTGAATAACACCATACTAATGTAGGATGACCTACCTGTTTACTTGCTTAACGAATCCAACGAATAAGTTATTAATATTACGGTCTACAGCCCGCAATACTGATAAATCACCGTTGTCTCGATAAGTAAGCAACAATCCTCAAGGGTGCAATATTACCATCTTGCCTTTCATTAGAAATACATATACACGCCTCGATCGTGCTCATTCATTACTCTCTTTGGCAACATCGTCCATAACAAGAATCATATCAGCCAGAAGAACTAGAACTAGCTTTACTTCTTTTGAAGCTTTGAGTCTTTTGAAGTCCTTAAGATTACTGACCTTTACCTTTGCCATCTTTCCTCTGATTCACAATCTTTCCCTCTTCTTCATCACTATCGCTGGACATAACCTCAGAGTCCTCAATTCTCAATAAAATCACGTAAAACTCCTGTCTCCACCAGGATGCAATTTCAATACTCAGAAACCAGGTAGTCATCTCGACCTACCTTGCAAAAGAAAGATTTCCTTGACTTGCATAAACCGAAACGTCTTTTCCAAATGATTAAGCCATCACTCTGCTCCCTCAAGTCTTTCATTTCCATAAAGTGATCAGCTTCAACTTATAACCAGTCTTAAGAAAGTCCTTGAATAATAGATTGAATCACAATAGCAATAGCTTCCCCTAACTGAGCTATATCAGGGAAACTAAACTCATCTGAACGACGTGGCTCTCTACGAGGCGGTATAGTTCTGACAGAAGACACTAGGATATTCTCAAGATACACAGGACTACAACCTAGGCTCTGATACCAACTGACACACCTCGTCCCGAAGGAGGGCATGATGGCCGTCACGTGAAAGTGACGTAACCATTTACACAGTTCGGAAGCTTTAAAGATACAATTACTAAGATATAACACCCAAAGGTGAATCCTACATTTGTGAATTCTGTCAGAACACCGTTGGATTCCTCGTGGCCACCAAAGCTCTGCTCTATCTCGAACCTGGAGGGGCGCAAAACAAAGTTGAGTGGGTCAGTAAAACAAGTCTTTTCAAATATTTCCTTTATCAAAGTTCTAACACCTCGCTGTAAAACTTGTATACTTTCCCAGAAAATAGCATATATAAATATATATAGCTTCAAAAATCTCAAAACACCAATCTCTATCACTTTTCAGAAAATATGCCATGCCATGCGCCAAAAACATAATATGGAAGCATCAATATACATCAGGTGAAATAATAAATCAACCGGAGACCCTGCAGCGGTCATGTACGGCTAATTCTAGAGCTCAATATCCAATCCAGCCGGAGTCACCAACTGTGACCTGTACGGCACTACACTGCACATAAGTCGGAACTACCTGTAGTAGTCTGTACGACTAGGATGGTGTAATAATACGCTCTAGTGCTTCTCTCATCAATTATCTGTGCACATAATCTAAGGTCACCTACTAGTCGGAGCCACCTCTAGAGGTCTGTACGACTAGCATGTCAGAACCACCTCTAATGGTCTGTACGACATGCACCTACTTGGATCCAAGGTGAGCGTGTGGTGCAAGGTGAAAACATAAGCACTAACACCAAGGGTGCAGGTTATGAGCTATCAACATAAATCACATCAAACAATTCAATGAACCAAATATAACTCACCTGATACTCACCTGTGCGTCCGCAACACCAGTTCACATATATGCATCATATATCAATTCACATATCTCATATAAATTCTAGGCATGACATTTCAAATCATACTTTCAAATCACATTTCACTTAAATAGATTTTCTGGGAAAAACTCATTTATATGGGTATATACGGAAAACAAAACTGCCCACTCACCTGGAGTTCGCCCTACAACTCCCTAGCACAACACATCAAGGCGTCATGACGATCGGCGCCTAGAACAATCATCAAATCATGCCTCAGAAATCATATCGATAGAATATATAACTTATATAAAACACATCACTATGTAGTTCGATCCGGAAGATCTGCAACTCAGATTTCCAATCTGTAACCTCCAAAGGTCCACAATAAATCTCTAGAACAACATCCTAAAATTTCATTACCATCCAACGGTCGGATCTCCGTCAATTGCCAAAACTAAGTGACTGTTAACATTGTATTTTATGAACTTACAACTCCAATTCCAGAAGATCCGTAAAACGGATTCTCGATCCGTAAGTTCCTATAATCCTCAAATATTATGTATTACAACGTAACAAAATTTGGTGACGATCCAACGGTCGGATCGTCAATTCATATTTTGGCCTAACCCCGCATCGTAACGAATTTAGGTTCGAATGATCATCATACGTTATTCATTCACCAAAACTGAATTCAGAACATGAATTATGGCCTAAAAATAGCATTGGCGGCTCACTGGCCACGCGCCGCCGCACGCCCCGCCGTGGGTGGCGGTCGGCCGCCCCGGCTCGCCGGAAAATTTAACTTTCTCCAAAAATTACCAAAATTTGCAGAATTAAAGTTCTCAAAGAGAGGAACAACTTTCATACCTGTGACCAAGGCCAATTTGGCCTAGAAAGGCTCCAATTTTTCCAAAACCGTACGAAACCCTTGAATTTGGGTGTCTTTGATCCGACTCCAAAACAACTCTGCCGCTCCCAAACTTGTTTGGGCTTTGTTCTAGGTCTCAAGAGGATGCCATGGGTGGTGGTAATTGGAAGAAATTGCTTTGGGATTGGACGATTCAAAGCCAAGACCGCCGCACCCCTCTTTGCGGTTTCATCCATTTTCAAGGCCAAATCTCTTGAAATTTGAGGTGGAATGGATAGAGGGAAGGGCTAGATGATGTTTGGGAGTGGTAGTTCGGCTCAATCTGTCGGAAAAATTGATGAATTTCGCCGGAGATGCTCACGGGTCGTGACCGAGTTTGCGGGTCAATGGGATCCGGCCGATCCATTTCCTCATTTCCTCTCCTTTCTCTCCTTTCTCTCCTTTCCCTCATCTGGTTGGTCACTGACCTTCCTTTCACTATTCCGATTGGTCCATTTCCTTCTTCCTTGGTTGGGCAGCCAATCCCCCTTCTTCTTTCTTTTGTTTCTGATTGGCAGTCCCTCTCTAACTGCTCTCTAACTGGGCAGCGCCCAACCTTTAATTCCCCTTCCTAAAACTGAAATTCTACCACAAATAATTAAATTACTAAAATGTCCCAAACTTCAAACATTAATATCTTCTTTGATATAGCTCCAAATCATAAACCGCTTGCTCCCACGCGTTCGTAGTGATGAGTACTACGAGGATGTGCCAAGAAGCAAGTCTTACGTATCATGACAAGCGATCAACACAAATCAAGGCATATGCTTCAAAGGGCCTTTTCGAAATTCCACGTAATAAAATTATAAAAATCATAATTTTTTAGGACGGGCTGTCACAATTGTAAGAAAGAGAAAAGAGTGAGAGGTTCGGAAGAGATAGAGAGGAAGAGAAGTGAGAGAGAACCGAGAGAATGAAGAGAGCGGATTGGAGGAGAGACGAAAAAGGTAAAGAAAAAAAGAGAAGGGGAAGAGAGAAAGAAGAAAGGAGAGATATAGATTTGGAGTGAGAGGGGAGAAGGTAGAGAAAAGAAATGAGTTAGTTTAAGTTTAAAAAGTCTAAAAACTTACTTTTTGTGTTTTTAGATAATAGACTATATTTTTTAGTTAGTCTTAAATTCAGTTTTTGAAAATAATCATACCAAACAAGTTTTTAAGGCCTAAAACTTCAAAATTGTTTTTGAATTTAAAAAATTGAATTTAAGTAGAGTACCAAACTTGCTTTAAATTTTTTTTTTTAAATGTAGTATTGTTCACACACTTTTTTATTTTAATCGAATACTCGGTGTAAATGAATTGAAAGAGAAAAAAAATAAAAGAAAAAGAAAGTGATATCACCATCATTTCCAGAAAATACCCAAAAAGCTTTTGAGATGTACAATAAACTGTCGGTGTTTGCCGCCTTCAACATACCTGCTTGCGACTTCCACCAGAAAACCCCAAAATTCCAAGCAATGCTTTCCTCTTGACATCCATGTCCAATCTCCCATGGCCTCCTCCTCCTCTTCCGTGACCAGAACCCCAACCCTTGATTCCACCCACCTCTTCCTCGCCGCCCTCGCCGCCTTCTCCGACCAACCCAACCCTCCCAATTCCTCTTTCCCTCCAATTCCCTCCACATTCCCTCACTCCAAACTCATCCCCAAAACCCGTTTCGCCGTCGACGCATTCCGCCACGCCGGCGATCACTCAGTCTCTTACTTCCTCTCCCATTTCCACTCCGATCACTATGGCGGCCTCTCCCCCAATTGGGCTAAAGGCGTCGTCTTTTGTTCTCCGATCACCGCCCGTCTTCTCACTGAGGTGCTCAAGGTCTCTCCTCATTTCGTTGTCGCTCTGCCGCTGGGCGAAGCCGTTGTAATCGATGGGGTGGAGGTTGTGCTGATTGACGCTAATCACTGTCCGGGTGCGGTTCAGTTCTTGTTTAAAGTTCCGGATATGAACGGAAAGCTTGAGAGGTATGTTCATACTGGCGATTTTAGGTTTTCGGGTTCGATGAAGTTAGACCCTTTTCTGTGTGAATTTGTGGGCTGCGCTGCTGTTTTCTTGGATACTATGTATTGTAATCCGAAATTCGTGTTTCCTTCACAACAAGAGTCTGTTGATTATATTGCTAGTGTGATTGAAAGGGTTGGGGGTGAAGGTAAAAGTGAAATGAAAAATGTTTTGTTTCTTGTAGCTACTTATGTTATTGGAAAAGAGAAGATTTTGCTTGAAATCGCGCGTAGGTGTAATCGTAAGGTGCATGTGGATGCTCGTAAAATGGCGGTTTTTCGTGTTTTGGGTTATGGAGAGAATGGGGTATTTACAGGGGATGAATGTGAAAGTGATGTACATGTTGTTGGGTGGAATGTCTTGGGTGAGACTTGGCCATATTTTAAGCCTAATTTTGTGAAAATGAAGGAGATTATGGCTGAAAGAGGATACTCTAAGGTTGTGGGTTTTGTTCCTACTGGTTGGACTTATGAAGTGAAGCGTAATAAGTTTTCAGTTAGGTCGAAGGATTCGTTTGAGATCCATCTTGTACCATATAGCGAACATTCAAACTATGAAGAACTTAGAGAATATGTGAGGTTTTTGAAACCAAAGCGTGTCATTCCTACAGTGGGCTTGGATGTTGAAAAGCTTGATAGTAAGCACACCAGTAAAATGCAAAAGCATTTTGCTGGGTTAGTTGATGAAATGGCGAACAAGAAGGAGTTCTTGAAGAGCTTTCGTCTTGGGTCTAAAGAAGTAGCTGACAGTGTAGAAAATAAGTCCAACAAGGGCCCCATTTTGGGGCTGGATGAGGAGAAAGAGGCACTGTCATATGATAAGGATATAGTAGGAAATAGTATTATCAGTTTAGGCATGGAATTATCATCTTCTCTACAAGAACCTGATCCACAAAATCAAGTGGTGTTAAATGATGAGGAAGCAGAAAAAATCGTTCAAGAACTTTGTGATTGTTTGCCCACATGGGTCACCCATGAGCAGATGCTAGTTTTGATTGGTAGCACGGGAGGGGACATTGTTGAAGCAGTTTCTAATTTCTACGAACGCGAGACAGAATTTCACGAGCAAGTAAATGCTTCTAGAATTGTTGATTCTGTATTCCAGACTACCTCAACTTGTGACTCTGCATCACTTCCAAAAGTAGGTTCTGATAAGAGCAGTCCATGTGGAAGTACTGACATTCCTTTAAGTCAAGATTATATCTCACTCATGCCAAGGAATATGATTAAAAGTGGAATATCTCCTGGAAAAAGGGCGAGGAAAGTTAACAATAAGGTAAACAAAAAATCGAAATTGGATTCAGGCGGGCCAAAGCAACTGGCAATAACAAGGTTTTTTAGTAAAGTCTTACCTAATGTTCCAGAAACTGCGGTGGCTGGTTCAATGCTTGAACAAAACCCTAAATATGAAAATTTGCTCAACAATGACACCAAATCATACAGGGATGAGATACATCAGTTTCTTCAGATAATAGATGGCAATGAATCGCTAGAGAGCTATGCTGCCACCATTCTGGAGGAGGCAAATGGAGATATCAATAAAGCACTGAATATATATTACTCTAATCGCGAAGGAAGGTCTGGTGAGAATGAAGAAGAGTTGGTGGTTAATGAAAATTCAGTTCAGTTCCACTGCCACGTAAATAATTGCTCTTCTGACAAAGAGAAAACTCAATCAAGGAAAATGGAACCAACAACTGATTCGTCTGTGCCGGTTTCATTACCAGAAAATTTAAATATAACTTTTATGTCTCTACCACCAGAAAAATACAATCCTATAGAACATGGTTAGTGCCACTTAGAACATGATGTTCAATTTAGAGAACTTTGTTGTGTTATATGCTGTAATTGTTTAGATAGGAATCCTGATTAACTTGGAGATAACGTGTGCAGCTTGCTGGAGGAATGGACAGAATGCTCCATATTTACATCTTGCACGAACTTTTGACTTACTTGAAGATGAAAAAGGCAAGATAAAAGCTACTTCCATGCTCTGCAATATGTTCAGAAGGTTTGGTGTATGATCCATCGTGATATTTTCGGGCTTTTATTTAGTATTCAGGATCCACTGTCCACTTTGGTTATGTGATCTATAAAGAAAAAAAGAAATAGAAAAAAGTGGCCCATAATTGCTTGTGATGCTTCTTCTTACACAGTTTACTTGCCTTGTCTCCTGCTGACGTGCTGCCTTCAGTGTATTTGTGCACAAATAAGATCGCTGCTGACCATGAAAATGTGGTTAGTTGAATTTATTCTTAATCATTTGTATTTATTATTTTGTTTGCTTGCCCAGATGTACGTGTGCAACTGATTTCTTATACACTAAAGAGCATTGGCTAAACCTATGTAGTAGTTGAATGAAAACTTTCATGCTAGAGCATGTATTAGTTGATGGGTGAAATTTTTATCAGTTTCAGCTGTGACTATAATGTTCACTTTGAATCCCTAAACCCATGCAAAGTTAGATCTGTTGTCTTTTGTATTCGAGCATGCCTTAATAACAATTATAGACTGGGTTATACTTTTATTTAGACTAGAAAATCAATGGTTTCGAACTTTCTAACTGCGAGATTTGGTTAAGTGATTTCTGTTTGCATTTCAATGTTTTAAAAAACTAGCCTCGGGGCCCTCCTAGGGCGCCCTTGAGGCTGGGCGCCAAGGCTAACGCCTCAGTTTTGCTGGAGCTGCCTAGGCGCCAGAAGGTGTCGTCGGAGCCGCCTAGGCGCGCCTCAGTGGGTTTTTTTTTTTTTTTTTTTTCAAACTCCCAAACCCAAATTTTGGGTAGGGTTTTAACTGCCTCATACCTCTTCCTTGCACTATCATCCTCTATTTTATATGTATAATGTGTATAATATATATATGTATATATATGTGTGAGGGTGTGAGGGTGAGACTGAGACAAAGACAAGCTTAAAGATTGTATTGATAGAAGTTCAGAGAGACAAAGAATTCGAAGAAAAGAAAAAGCCGAGAGATGGAATGATTTTGGAAACTAACTACAGTAATTGCAGTTCATACATTCTTTAATCCTAATTGCAGTACTTTTTCTTTTCATCCTCTATTTTATATATATAATATATGTATATATATATGTGTGTATATATATTTATAATATATGTGTGTGCTCATGGTGATTATTGATTAATAATCTTCTTTTTTTTAATATAATATATGTGTACCCTTAGTGTATATATTAAAAAATTTAGGTCCCGTGAGGCTTCGCCTCACGCCTAGGCCGGGTTATCCTCGGCCGCCTCGCCCACGCCTCACGCTTTTAATACATTGTTGCATTTGGACTTTTTAGTGTTGTGTTCAGCATTTTTATGTGCAAGAAGTGTGATTTACTCGTGTATTGTCAACTTTTTCTGCTCAATGTGCTTGTTTTCCCTGACAACTGTTGGCTGCCCATATACATCATATTTTCCTTTCCATTTGGCTGGCCAATAGATAGAGTTAGGAAGAAGAAACACAAGGAATTTCTTAAAGAAAAATTACAAAATGCTGCCTAAGGGCCCCTCTTGTAAAAAAAGAAGGAATTCTCATTTATAAGAATTATACAGGAGCTAAACATCGGTGGAAGTTTGGTCACATCAGCACTGGAAGAAGCATGTGGGACAAGCCGATCCAAAATAAGGGAGATGTACAATGAGCTGGGTGATCTAGGTAGGAATGGGCCATTTTTCTCACTGCTCTCTCTTTGCTCTTCTAAGCATTTTGCTTTTTATGTTTAGAGGTGGGTGGGGGGGTTCGGGTGGTGTGGTCCTGCCATGGTCCCTGAATAAATTTTAATAACAGTCTAATATCTTAAAGGTGATGTTGCTCAAGCATGCCGGCAGACACAAAAGTTACTTGCCCCTCCTTCACCGTTGTTAATAAAGGATGTATTTTCTGCACTCCAAAAGATAAGGTATGGATAGTCCAGATTGGTTTTTGTTCATGACAGATATATGAACTTGGTCCAGTTACAATGTTTAGACGACCTGAAATGTTGATGAGTGGTGCATGCTTTTGGTTTATGAAGATTTGACAGAATCCAGCATGTATTTCATATTAGTGATCTTGGTTCAGTTAAATTGAGGTTTAGATAAAAAGTTGGCTGATGACCCCCTTAACTTTTCTGGATTGTTTGTGACTGGAGAAAAAGAACCAGGATTTTCTGGCTACTGATGTTCAATCTATTTGAGATAAGAAGTGTTAAATCCTTATTTCTTGAGCTCAATGATTGAGATAAATTTTACATAATCACTTTATAATTGCTTTGTAGATTTAAATTTGACCAAATGTAGACTTTTATTGTATTTTAGCCCCCTTAAAACTTGAATCTGGTTTCCAAGTTTATTTGCCCAATAAGTTGAATTCCTCGAGTTGTTTTAACAGTGTACCTGCAGAACTGTTCTGTTATTTTCCTTATAATTAATTATCTTATTTTACTAAGTTTGTAGAAATTAAAAAAAACTTCCCCAAGAAACATTTGCGAAACAAAGGGAGTTGTATTGGAAAACCCTCTAATGATGTCGGGCACTGAGGCCACTTCTCTGCGATTTGCATTTTATGATTAAATATTCTCTTCTCTTTACATAGTGTTCTATTTCTCCTTCCTGAGATTTTAAAGTGCGGGCCTTGAACTCACTGTTGTCTTAAGGCTGTAAGTCTGCTCGTAGTGTAATTAAGTTCAATAGCCTGCATAAACAAAACGACAATATGTGGTGATGGGTAGATGATTGCATTGTTGGTGTTGTTGTGTTCTGAAGGACTGGGGCATTTATGGAGTCTCGTAGAGGTTTAATGGTAACACGTTAATGTACGATGGCTTTTAGGTACTATTGGCATAACTAGTTTGCTTGTTACCATTTTATATAACCGATATGTTCTCTTTTCTCTAATATATGGTTATTTACAGCATGGAAATTGTACAGGTGCATCATTCATTTTAATTGTTAATTTATTTTATCTTCTCATATTACTTGCACCTCATCACTTTACTTATGTATTATTCATCAGTGTACAAACAGGTAGTGGAAGCACTGTTCGAAAGAAAAGCCTCATTTTGAATCTCATGCGCTCTTGTAGAGAGAAAGAGATGAAGTTTCTTGTTAGAACTTTGGTAACACTCTTACAGACCTTTTTGGCTCTCAGTGTTTTTCTCATAAACATGCCTAGATTTAGATGACCCAAAGTTTTTCTTGTATATATAACAGAGATAAAAATAAAAATAAAAAACCAAAGATATATAACACAAACCCAGCTGTTTCAATTGGAGAATGGAAGACTTAAAAATATAACACAAACCCAGCTGTTTCAATTGGAGATTGGAAGACTTAAAAAACTGAAAGCATGTTTTTTTATTTTATTTTGTTTTGTTTTGTTTTGTTTGTTGTTTTTTGAGAAGAGGGGGGGTTCCTTTTTTGGTTGACTGATCAATATGAGCAGCCACTTCCCTCTGTTTTAATTGTTCAACTCTTTCATAACATGAAAGTTCTTTGTTATACAGTATGACATGAAAAACCAAAAGCTTCGTCTGTCGAGTGGATGGAAGCGAATTATGGTGCAATAGGAATAGAGTTACAGTGAGAATCATTTCAAGTGGAAACTGTTTTATATGATTATCACCACTCAGTTTCTGTATATTTTTTGTATAGGTCAGGAATTTGCGAATCGGAGCAATGATGAAAACTGTTCTACCTGCTCTGGCTCAAGCTGTTGTTATTAACTCCTCATATAACTTCAATAATGAAGGAAGAGTAGAAAATATGAAAGATAAGCTTCAGGTTTTAGTTGTTATCTATTTGAACTAAATAGTTCCACAACGTTATTGATTTTTTTATTACAAAAGTTACAAATTTTTTTTATTATCAAAGATATAATTTGTTTGAATATCTAGTTTATTCTAATTTTAATGTTTTTTTTTTTTTTTTTTTTCTGTGGCTCTCGTAAACTTCCAGCGTCATTCAGCTGCTGTAGTAGAAGCGTACAATGTTCTGCCCAATTTGGTGAGTACTTGTGAATTTTTCACCAAACTTTTAGTTGCCTATTGTGTCTCTAGAAGATAAATTCTTGTTTTATTGGAAGGGCTGCACCACCCCCAATCTAGTATATAGGTGGTTTCCCTAGAGAATTTCTTGGTGAAGGTTTTCCTACCATTCTTATGAAAAATTAATTTGGTCCTTTGTTTAAGGCTATTCAGGGAGGGCAATATATGTGCTGGGTGGTTCCGGGTACATGTTTCTCTCTTTACATTGATGTGTGCACTGCAAGAAAGATGCTGAGAGTGAATCATCTGGTTTTGCATTGTCTTACAGAACTGAATCTTTGGGTATTCAGGAAGGCAAATCTGTTCTTGCTAGTTCCAGCTACACATGGCATTATTTTGGGAGGACAATATTTTTGTGAGGATGGAAGAGGAGTTTTGATTTTAGGAAGATGTTCAGTTATTGCTTTAATTCATATAGACAGATATTGGAATTTGGAGGGTCTGAGGGATGAGAAAGTGGGGTATTTGTGAGCTGTTAGTGTAGCAGTCGGGTCCTTGGTTTTCTCCCAAGTGGTCTGGGGTTTGACTCTCTCCCACAGTACCTAAAGAAAGTTGAGGTTCCACCATAAAACCAAATGACAGTATAGGGAGTAGCCCAACTACATGCAAGTTCCCTCCTCTCATTAGTGTGGGATTCATTCTCAACGGTACCCACCTAGCAAATGCTAGAGTTTCTCCCCAAATGTTGTGGGGTCAGGCCGGGGGCCTAGTGATTAGTCGGCAAAGACTCAGATACATTAGTTTCAAAAATAAAAAAAAAAAGAAAAAGAAGAAAGTGGGATATTTGTGAGAGAGGGTTCGTTGCTGGGCCTCTCTTTGTGCCTAGTTGTCATCTGAGTTTCAGGAGAGTGCAGTTTCTGTTATTTTCAGATGGGAATGCTGATGAATATATTTGTAAATTTTTTGGTGTAGGTAGATATGTTGAAAAACCGCACACTAGACCTTGTTCTTTAATGTAACCAACGGCAATAGACTAAACTAGCAAATATAGAAAACTTAGAAACACACAAGACTTATACTGGTTTGGCAGAACTTTTGCCTACGTCCAGTTGTGATTTCTCTTCAGGTAGAGAAATCACCGCTCCTTTGATTAATAATAGAGATTACAGAACTTTTGCAAACCCTGGAACTAATCTCTCTCACTTGTCTCGGCTGTCACAGTTTTTCTCTCTGAAATTTAAGCCTTGCCGCACCCTATTTATAGGCATAGGGTGCAGTTTACATGTCCTTTACAGATTATAATTCCTATTCTAAGTGGAATAGGAAATTAGACTTCCTTTCCAATTCCAAATAGACTTCTAGGATTTCTAATCTAAATTGAATAAGGAAACTAAGATTCTTTCCTAGCCCCTTTAGGAGAAGAATTGGTGCACCCTTTTTTTCCCTAAAACAATCCTAAACAGAAAAGGACACTAATTGGCGAGCCAAAACCTAACAAGATGCTGGTGTTGGAGTTCTATTTTTATCCTCTAGAAGACTGTATTCTACTCAGGTCTTGTATTCCACTATAAAAATGCGGTATGAAATCACAATGCCGCTTTTGATACCATTCTGCTTAAGTGCAAAAGCAAGTGTATCCAATGTTGTTTTGTAAGATTCTATAGTTTGTTATGACTTCTTTTACATGATCTGGCTCTGGTAATAAAAACTTAAATAGTTCAGAGGTACATAATTAATATCCACCATGTGCAACTGCCTAATATTTAGGTGAAAGAGGGAGTTCACTGTGGCATCATCCTCTCATAGCCTGAAATTATTTTTACTATTTCTGGGACTATTTTATTCACAGCCAGTCATTGTAACTATTTTGAACCCTTATCTAGCGCTATAATGTTAGGCTTCATACAATTTCTGTGTTGAGTTTGGGTCTGGACTCTGGACACAGGTTTGGACAAGGTTTTGGGAACCATTTTCAATTAGGGTTTCTATATCTAATATTTTGTTTCACAGGTTCATAAATATCTTATGCTTATATTTTTCTTATTCAAAAACCATTTTCTGTCTTTGTTTCATGAAGGATGATCTTCTAAAATCTATATCTTAACTTGGTGTGGTTCAGTATAACTGGATGTTGACTTTTATGAGGATAATTTGGATGGGCTGTGATGTTGGCAAGATCAAGCCTTCGTGTAGTGTAGTTTGGCTTTTCTCAATTTGGCCTTTTATTGATGTACTTTCTCCAAATTGTCTTAATTGATTATATGTTAACCATTAAGCCCTTATTTTTCCGCATACAATAAAACTAAAGTTTATGCAGAAATGTCAATGTCTTTATATTATGTATTGAGTTTCGGTCATCATTTATTTGAAAGACTCCTGAAGTGCAACTTTTGTGTTTGGACCAGTCTCAGGTATTTAAGATTTACCAATGCAGTTCCTTGTGCATTATCATCACTCCATTGGATTTGTACATCTGTTATATATGGCTGATTGTTTTCATCTTCTGATGCCTCACTTTTGATAGTAAACATAAACATCATACGTTGTGCTTAGCTAATTCAAGTTAGATGTTAATGCTATTTTGAAGGCAAATTTCAAATTTGTCGTCCTGGTTTTATCATCTCGAGATTTCAGAATGTGCCACATGATTAATTGTATGCAGGATATGGTCGTTCCTTCCCTCATGGACAAAGGCATTGGATTTTCTTCGTCAACCTTGGCAATGGTTCCAGGAATACCTATTAAGCCAATGCTTGCAAAGTATATGCTTTTGAAACTGCTTCTTACTTTTGTATTAAAGAATGCAAGTAGAATAGAAACTAATGCTGCAACTCAGTGTATTTAATGTTTGTTTGTGGTAGGATCACAAATGGTGTTCAGCAAGCACTGAAGCTCTTTGAAAAAAAAGCTTTTACATGTGAATACAAGTAAGGTCCTCCCTTACTTGTAGATGCATTGTTTTGCCTTGGTCATTTTTCCTGCCTAATTAAAATTCACTACATCTTATAATTTAAGCTTATGATATAGACCTTTGAAACTATTTATGTTCAAACTCATGATTAGATGTTTTGAATTTCTTTGGCCTTATACTGAAATCTATGTGTTTGGGAATATATTTGCTAATAAGAGGTTCAAAAGATGTTAATGCAAAATTGTTGGAGACTTCTGTTCCGTGTCACCTATAATTTGTTTTGACAACTCTTATTTAGATGAAAAGATTTCAGGGTTGTGAAATTTTTGAGGTTTTACTTCAAGAATTTTCTTCTGAGAATTCCTGTGATCATTTACTTTAAATATTGGTTAAATTCTGGTATACTTTATTCCCAAAAGGAATTAGATGGGTGGTGATCACTCTTTCTCTTGTTCCCCTCCCCTCCTCCCCCTCCTCTCCTTTTTCTGGCTATAGAAGCTCCAACTGTTCCTTTTAATTTTTAAAGTAACTCTGGTATCTGCTGAAGTGGTTCTTTGCATTCATCAAACTGTGCCTCATGTGAAGTTAAGAGAGTCTGCTTAGCCTTTAGATTTGAAACAACTACTATGCTTATGACCATAATTTCAGATATGACGGTCAGCGCGCCCAAATTCACAAATTGGTTGATGGGTCTTTGCGTGTTTTTTCACGAAATGGGGAGGAGTCAACATCAAGATTTCCAGATCTGATTAACATAGTTAATGCATCTTGTAAGCCTGATGCAGAAACTTTTATACTAGATGCGGAGGTAAAAGTTCCTTAGTATTGTACTCATGGACAAGCACAGACAAAGACGCTCTTCTGGAGTTGTTAAATCCTTTCTTTTGGTAGGGGGATAACTAAGTTCTCTGAGATTTTCTGGTTTCAGGTAGTTGCAGTTGATAGGAATAATGTTCACAAGCTAATGTCTTTTCAAGAATTGTCGTCACGTGGGAGAGGGGGCAGAGATACATCAATTACATTGGATAGCATAAAGGTTGTATGACTTATCGGGATGCTATCCAGTGTGCTCCTTAATTGGGAAACATAAGATGTTCATTCTAAAGCATTCCTTACATAATAAATCAATTCTAATAAAAAATGTTGATAGACTATTTATACAGGTTCACCTAGTGATAGACAAAATTCATATAAAAAAAATTGTGTAATGTCTGGGTAGATTTCTTTTTTGTTCTGAAATATTGAATTTGTTTTCAAACATTTTCTTTTATGTGCAGGTTGACATCTGCATATTTGTCTTTGATATCATGTTTGCCAATGGAAAGCAGTAAATATCTTTAACTCCTTATATAGTGTTTCTTGATCTGGTTTTTCCTTCTGTTTAGAGAGAGGCTTTCAGACCCCAAATTTATTACTGATTTAGTAAACTTTTATCGAGCAATAGGATGAGAACCCTGCTCTACATTGGTTTAATGAATTGATCATCTAATCTGTAGAAATTTAGTCTTAACCAGATTAATGACAGAAACTATTAGCATTTTCACAGATTATATTTCTATTTTTATTCAAAGCAGATTATATTCCTATTTTAGTCAGAGGCTCTACCAAAAGGGCATCAAATGATCTTAATCTTGGAAGTATCTTGGGCATAGTATACCACCATATAAACGTCCTTGTGCGGCAACTTCATAAAAAGCATATAGTTGCAGATAAATTGGCATAAAATCATATTTATAACTACATGAAAAGAGCAAGGTTGGAAGGGCTTGGACATATTTCATTGCTTCTGCATTGGGTTAACTGCTCCTTATTAGAATTTGTGTCATTCAACAGTATAAACTCAGAGGAGATACAAACATTTAAATACCGTATATGGTTTTTGTGTTGACCCAGGGTTGACACGCTAGAATTTTACAAGATAATATTGTTGTCTTTGCTTTTATTTATTTCTGTTTTTATTTTTTGTAAAGTGGTTGCTTATCATTAAAGTAAGCTAATCAAACTTTATCACAGGTTGCTGGGCTTTCCTTTGCGGCAAAGGCGAAAATGTATGTCTCCAGACTTTAGTTTGTAGTATATTTCTGTCTAAGAGTATCTTGATATCCTGAAATTATGTTGTAAACTTTGGTGCTCAATAATCTGCAGATTTGAAAGATATGTTTTATGTTGAGAAGCTGGGTTATTTTGAACATGCCAAGGAAATCACAGTAAGTGCTTACGGTTTACTTTTCTTGTAATTAGAGCTTTATCTTTTCGCATAATGGATCTTTCCTCAATTGCTGATTTGTAAAATCTGTCTGCCTGTAGGTTGAAGCAGATGATGCTTGTTTAACCAGTGAAGCCACATTAGCAAAGATCAGCTGTTTTCTTGAAAATTCATTCCAATCCTCATGCGAAGGGATTATGGTTAAATCTTTAGATGTTGATGCTGGATATTCTCCATCAAAGCGTACAGACACATGGCTAAAGGTTTAATTCTGTTCAAGTTTCTTATTAAATGATTTGATATAATAAACATCATAGGAAAAACATTTGACCTGTTATCAAGTCTTTCTTTCCTTTGTAGGTCAAGCGAGACTACATGGAGGGATTGAACGACTCTCTTGATTTAGTCCCAATTGGAGCTTGGCATGGAAACGGGAGAAAGGCAGGCTGGTAATTATTTATTTTTCATTGCTGCTTACCTTTTATGCTGTGTGTGATTACCTACTACATACACGGATGCACAAACGTTAAAGTTGCTTTACATGTTTTCCAAGTCATTGAATTTATAAATACAGAGTTTTATATAGGAAAGTGCTATTCACACACCCAATTTTACCTCCCACACACCCTTGTTAATTTTTAGGCATTGATCTTCTTCAATTCATTTGATCCGATGGCCGAAATTGAGAAGGGTGTATGAGAAGTAAAAATGGGTGTGGATAGCACTACCCTTTAAATAGTTTAGTCTTTGTCGATAACTTATATTTTTTCTTTCTATTCGGTCTTTTCTGTTTCTGTTGTGGTTTTTAGTAGTATATTGAATCTTACTCATGCCATAAAAGAGAGAAGGGTTGAAATAAGTATCAATTGTGCAGGTAAGGTCCATTCTTCTTATCATGTTGTTTATGTTCCAGGTACAGTCCATTTCTTATGGCATGTTATAACCCTGAGACTGAAGATTTCCAAAGCGTCTGCCGTGTCATGTCTGGGTTCTCAGATTCATTTTACACTGAGGTATGTGTATTGCTGATATGCAAAGTATTTTCTTAAGAAGGTACATGCTATTTTTTGGTATATTACTGAAGATATTGTGACTGATCGAAGATTACCTGTGGCTGTAAAGTGGTTTCCAATATTAGAAATGTTATCCTGCTGGATAAAAGTTTCGAGCTTCGTGTTCAAACCAAGTTCTGATTGCGGAGTACAATGAAGGGTTCATATTTCTTAAAATATAAGACCTAAGATTTTAATGTGTCCTCTCTAAAATTTATCTTGTTAAAAGTTAGTGCGGTATAGCTTTGGGTTGTATGCTATTTAATATGCGGTGGAAAGCAATTTCCTCTTTGCAATGGTGAATAAGGCTTAGTTTTAGGGCTTCATGGCAGAAATCAGGTTCATGTTGAGGACCCTTGAGTTTGAAAACCCTATTTTTACTGGACAAATTATTTGTTATTAGTGTATTTGTCATTTCGGCACGGAGAAAACCTTATGGAAATTATACTTCCAATTGGTTTCTCGCTGTGTTGCATGTGGATTCTCTTATTAGAGTCAATGTATCGTGTGAGCTCATCTCATGAATCTGCTGATTATAGGTTTGATTTCTGTTTTTAACTGCAGATGAAAGGTTTCTTTTCGGGAGACAAGATCTTGTCCAGAAAACCACCTTATTATAAAACCTCTGAGATGCCTGATATGTGGTTTTCTCCAGAACTTGTGTGGGAAATAAGAGGTGCAGACTTTACAGTTTCTCCTGTTCACCAGGCTGCTGTAGGTATAGTGCATCCATCACGCGGCATTTCAATCAGATTCCCAAGGTACATTCGCACTGTGGCGGATAGAAAACCAGATGAATGTAGCACAGCTGAAGATATAGCTGCAATGTTTCATTCTCAAACAAGGAAGATGGACGTGACAGCTGAAGATTGAGAATTTTCTTGGATTTGGTGTATGAACTGCTTTCAGTCCAAAGTTTTGTAATGTTTGTACATATAGCATAGTACGAAATATGTTTTGAATGTATAGCTTGAAAAGGTTGGGGCTTAAACAGTCATCCCCTTCTCATCTTTCTTACCTTGTAAAGATTCATAGGGATCTCCACTTCAGCTTTGAATTAAAATGCATCTGCTTCTGCATATTCTACAAAGTTAGTTCTCCAAAGGTTTATAATCTTCTTATAGTCGGTGCATGAACCTTTGATGTCAATAGGTACAGTGGATATGGACCTGTTTTATCCTTATACATCGTTAAGCGGATCCAACCCCTTGATCTTCAGAATGAAGTCCGCCTGGTTGGTTATGCTGATGCTGGTTATTTATCTAAATAAGCGCATTCTCAAATGGGTTATTTTTATCATTAGAGGTACTACAATATCCTAAAAATATACCAAAGTGGACTTGGTTCCTACGTTTTCAAATCACGTTGAGATTCTAGCTCTACATGAAGCATCACGTGAGTACTTTCAGTTGAGGGGTGATTGAACACATTACAACCTCATGTTGTTTTTCTTTCATCATTGGTGGTCCAACAACGATTCATGAAGACATCACCGCAAGTATCAACTAGTTAAAGAAATGATACATCAAAGGCGACAATACCAAACATATTGCATTAGAAGATCAAAGTTAAAGAAATGATGCATCGAAGTTTTTCTTCACCCATCAACAACAAGAGCATTAGAAGATCAAAGTCAAGTAGATCTAATCTCAAGGCAATCTTGTCGACCTCTTCATGAAGTCATTGCGGAAATATACTTTTCATAAACTTGTTCAAGGAATTGAATTACTTAAACTTTCAGATTTGCATCACTGGTAATTCTCATAGGAATCTTTGTCGAACTTAGAGAAGCACACTCATATGACCTTACCGTACTCTTTACCTATGATCAGGATCACTTTTTCGTACTTACTTTTTACTAGCCTAACAAAGTTTTGATGAGGCACCTACTATAAGTTGGCCATACCCTTGTATGTGTTAATGATCAACGGGAAAACGTGAAACATCAATATCCTACATTAACTTACTTTTCTTCTTAGACTACGAGTTTGTCCTACTAAGTTACCACATCAAAGTTTTGAAGATCAAATCCTCATAAGCTTTGTATTACTTGTAAAGCAAGAAAGACCATAATAATTAATTAAAAGTGTTATTTACATCCCCATTTTTACTCCTCACCCAACATTGATTATCTATAGTTCTTAGCACTACCCAATTAGTTTCGCAAGAAGGCCATTTTTATTCTCTTTAGGCTCAAACGCCTTCCCGCCCCAAGTTACCCACACCGGTAAATAACCGTTTCCTCACTCTTCACCAAAATTCTCCCGCCAAATCGACACCGCTTATCGCCCGTATCCATCCGGTCACTATCTCGTTTTCTATTTCTCTCTTTAAAATGACATCAATCAATTTCCCCCAAAACCCAAAACTCCCAAATCGAACCGACAAATCAAATCCCTCTCCGCGCAAAATAAAATAAAAAATGAAAGTAAATAAAAGCAGTGTTCCGAAAGCAATTTGCGATTCCGGCTTGGGATTTCGATGAAGGTTCTGAAACCTAGGGTTGCAATCCGTCCGTAAGAAATCGTACGCGAGTAGAGTAGTAGTCACAGTCACAGTCGTCGTTGTCTTCTTCTTCGTCTGGGCTTCGTTGCAATGAGCGCCATTAACATCACGAACGTGACGGTGCTCGACAATCCGGCTCTGTATCTGGCACCCTTCCAGTTCGAAATTTCTTACGAGTGCAACACTCCTCTCAAAGACGGTACTGCTTTCCCCTCTCTCTCTTGCTTTTTGTTTTTGTACTTTTATTTTTAATTTTATGATTGAGTTTGAATTAGGGTTTTTTCGTGTTTGATTGGGAAATTGAAGTGTTAGATGTAACGTTGAATGGGTAGAAGTTGTCTTCCGAAAAAAAGGGGTTTTCTTGGCTTGCAAGGAAATGGGTGTGCGAGAGCTCATATACTATAGATTGGATTATTATCTTATTGTTATGAAATACTGGGGATATGCACCCAATTGATTGAGTTTATTGTTTGGGTTTCGAGCCAGAAGTGAAACGGTTTCTTGGTTGTTGAGTGTTTCTTCTTCTTTTCGTTTTTAACGATGTAGTTGGAACAATGAACATTATAGTATGTTGGAAGAATTTGTAGCATTGGATTGCCATTGAATGAGAAGTAGAAATAAGAAAATGTCGTCGCAGTGGACATGGTGTGATGCTGAAAGAAGTCAAACTGTGTTTTGTATGCATTTCAAGAAAGCGTATGTTCTAAAGTGTTTCTTAAGATTGGTGGTATCTTTTCTATCAATGACCATGTTTGATTTATCAGCTTTGCTAATAACCATTCATTTCTGCATTTCAAGGGTGCACTGTATACATATTTATTGTTATTCTGGTAATTTCAGTTTCAATGTCTTTGTCGTGCCCTTACCCCTGACCTCTCCAAACCTTCAAACACCCCCCCTCTCCTTCCTTCCTGTTCTCTGTGTCGTATGTGCGATTGGATCTATTTAGACTGTTTGCAGTTAAATTAAATACAGCTAAAGGTGAATGGATTTGGAATAGAAATAAATTTAGCAAAGAATAGATGCATTGATGAGGTGCTTCAGCTATGGAATATTGTTTAACATGTCAGTCACTTGAATGTAATTATAGTACTTGCCTGAGGTGCTATAATTGCGTATGTATTGCATATAGAACTGTAAACAGAAAACCAGAAAGATAGCTTTCAAAGAGTGAAAACGTAACACCATGTAATTAGGCAAATAGTAGAGCTGTAACTCTAAAATCTTTCTAATTTTGTAGCTTTGATCGACAGATAATTATTTAACCACCAAGTAGCACCAACTTGAAGCATTGACTTGTTCCGGGTAGGAATATGGACTCATTGAGGACAACAGACTAGTAAAATAATTATGTACAGATGCTTGTTAAAATATTTAGTCTTCTAGTTCCATACCCTTCCTTTAATTTTTTTTTGGAAATCATCATATCCTATTTCAGCTTCTTGAGTCATCCCCTCGCTAATGGTGATGATTGTTTGCATGAAACTTGAATGGAATGGGGAGCTGAATTTCTCAGATTGCACAAGTAGCACCTAGTTGGACATGCTTTTCTAGTTGCAGGTGAACTAAAAGTGGATGCCTTGTTTACTTGTTGAATAATTTTTATGCCAATACAGATTTGGAATGGAAGCTCATCTACGTGGGATCTGCTGAGGATGAGACTTATGACCAACTACTGGAGAGTGTACTTGTTGGGCCTGTCAATGTCGGAAACTATCGTTTTGTACTACAGGTAAGCTTCCACTAGATCCTTCTACCGTATTCTTTTCACATCTGGCCCACAAGGTGCATTTGAATTTGAATCAACTCCATTTAATTTTGTTGATCATTTTGCAGGCAGATCCTCCTGACCCATCCAAGATTCGTGATGAAGACATCATTGGTGTGACAGTGCTTCTGTTGACCTGCTCTTATATTGGTCAGGAATTTATCCGAGTGGGCTACTAACTTAGCAATGATTATGATGATGAGCAGCTGCGAGAAGAACCTCCTCCGAAGGTCTTGATTGATAGGGTTCAAAGAAACATTTTGTCTGATAAACCCAGGGTCACAAAGTTCCCCATCAATTTCCAGCCAGAGAATACTGAGAGTGGAGAACAGCCCTCTCCACTTGATCAGCCTAATGAGGCGGATGGAAGCAGAGAACAGCTAGTTTTGCTTGTAGATCCTTCAGAGGAGCAGAAACCTTAGGTATTGAATCACAGGCTTTCAGTTTGTTTTTAACTTTTGATATCCTCTTTCTAGGAAAACATTATGCATAATGTTTCATATGGCGATTGTCAAAAAAATTAGAAGGATACCAATGCTTTGGCCCTACTGGGGAAGGTTTTGAAGTTTATAACTTCTTCCTTGTAGCTACGGTAAACATTGGTTCAGGAAGCTATGCTGACTTTTGGTTGTTGGAAGTCTCGTTCATTCAGGTGATATTTTGTGCTGACTGGGATTATCAAATTTGTAGTAATAGGAGACAGATGTTCACTACTAGCCTGAAATCTCACCGAACCTTGTGTATAATCTCAACTTTTTTGGACTAATATCACTTCTGGAGCTTTTTCTTTGTATAAGTTTGCGTAATGAAGGTAGTCGTAAATGTTAAATGCAATGGTTCTGTGTTTCACTTGTTTTATTTGCCCGATAACCTATATCAAGAATTTTAGCAGTAGTGTGTTTGAGTTATTGCATCGGCACCCTGACTCCATAACAGAAGAACCATGCCTCCATTCTAGCCTGTGTAGGAGCTGAATCATTCAACCAAGATGTCTGTTGCGTATAATTTTTGTTGTGGCTTTTATTACAGTTCATCCGATTCAAGCTTTCCGAGTTTAAGGGGCAATGTTTGACCCTTGAATTGAATGTGAGTCTGAGTGTAAATGCTTAGAAAGCACGCACAATTGGTTCACTGACTGTAGCATAACTCGGATTATCCAGCCTAAGTAGAGATCATGTGACCAATAATGATATGTTCACCATGATAATTAGCCCCTTTGTGGAACCACCGATAATTACTCTTCGGAGACATATTTGCAATCGTCGGATTAGCATCAATTGGTATGTAAACATTATGCTTGTCAAGTAAATTCTGTGAATCTTAAAATCTTATGAATGCAAGACCTGATCATTTTCATTCTCCTGATGACAAAAGCTTAGTGGGTTCCGAAACAAGCTTTCTTTCATAAGAAAGGATAAAACCAAAGATTAAAACAAAATTTTGACTGAAACTAAACACCAGAGCAAAGTATTATCAAGCAGTCCTTTAGCCACATCACTAGGAAGCGATGAAAATCTTAAAATAGCTTCCTTAATTTGGTACAAACCTAGCAAATCCTTGTTTTCCTTTCTTGCAGTTGTATTCTCTCACGGGACAGCAACCAAAAGCAACATTCTTAGAACTTTATCCACGCCTTCTCTTGGCTGGGTTCCCTTTGGATTGCTTACCACCATTTCTCGTTCTCTGCATATTACAACATCCGTTATAACTAAAGTCATAACAGACTATAAAGCCTATATATATCCAAACATTGTGGTGTGATGTTTTTTACCTTTTTCGACCCATTCTTGTCCTGTCTTTTACTTTTCTTTCTCGGCATACCCTAGAATAAAGTAGCAGAGATGGGTTAGTTTCTTGCATGCACACGCGACACATTTCCCGGTGTATTTTAGCAATATACGAGAGACCTACCTGTGAATTAGCTAGAATTTTTGCATATAAAGCGGGGGTCTCTTCTTCATCAGTTTTCCCATCAGCGTTCAGTATGGTCTTCAGCCTACCTTCGTCCAATAGTTTCTTAGACCGAGCATGTCTCTGCAATAATAACAACAATATAATTAGTCACTAGTAATTGGTCTTGACAAGACCACATAAGAAACATTGGCACTTCTTCAATTAAATGCGAGCGAGCACAACATAACAAAGCTGTATCAATCTGTTCTTTACTTACACCACTAGTGGTTAGGAACCCTTCTAGAACCTCCACATCTTGCAAGACTGATTGCCTATCTCATTGTATAAAAGATAGCTTAATTCAAATCTCAAAATCTCAATGGTTCTCTAACTCAGTAATTTTAAATTGTATCTTTTTACATGAATACGTTGCTTTCTGTTACTTAATGTTCAGCATTCTGTCTCGTAAAGAGTAAATGAACTTTTTTTAGTTTTTTCCAACTTCCCTTTATAACTTTCGACATTTCTTTTTCAAATTTCCCTAAGATAGTTATGACACATTTACCTTGGATTTCAGATGAGCCCTTAAAACTCTCCTCATTCAAACAGACACTTCTAGGGCATAACCTGCATTTAAAAGCTGATTTGCATTTCACGATACAGTCTGGTAAATCTACTGGTATTGATTTCTCATCTGGCATGGTGTTAGATTCTTCTTCTGGTAATTCTGAACTACTTTTACCAAGCAACTGACCTGCCATAAGAGCTGGTATTTCATGTGCGGTTGAAGCATCATCATCTTCGGATCTGACATGAAAAATGATATGTCCTGGAAGTGCTGACACTCCGAAACATAGGTGTATTTATTCTGGTCAAACATTAAGATGTAAAATGCACTCACTTTTCTACAAAGTTCGAACTCTCATGATCTAGACTTAAGTCCACATAAGCATATAGCTTGCAAGTTGCAACAGAAAAAAGTGATGGTATTTTTCTTTTCGAGGAGCGGGATGTAGTAACATCTATGTTTTATGCAAACGGCAACAAGATGCTGCGTGCTTTGTGATTAGAAGTTGAAACCTAATTTTCATATCAACTTTATGCCACTCCTAAGGATGAGTGTTACGTCTTTTATGCACAATAATACATCACCTTTCCGGACTTTTTCATACTCTTTCTTATATTTTAGGGAGAGGGTGGTGGCGGTGCAAAGGAAGGAGGAAGACCAAAACAAACATGGGTGAGGTTATTAGGAAAGATATTGTAGAATCGCCGCTTCATCATTTCGCTGACTCAGAGAGAGGGGAGAGGGCGGCGGCTGAGCGGGGAAGAAAGGGGAGGGATGGCTTTGGCCTATGAGAAAAGAGTCCAGATCTGCTGTGCCCAAATTACCTCATCCCAGCCTGTGACCACCTTCTTCTTTTGACACCAGTCCTTGTAGTAAACTTCAAACTCGACTCATGAGGAAGAAGGAACTGCTTTGGCGGTTACAGTTTTACCACGTCAGCTTCATGACGTGTCATAGGAGTTACTTTATACTGTTCCATTTAGCCATTGACAGACAGGAGAAATTTTTAGTTGTGACAGGAACACGATGGTACACGATGTGTTTTTATTCAAGTGGTAGAAAATTTTAATTTTTAAGTTATTAACCCTTTAACACATATAACTCATCATTTATATAAGAACACGTGGTATACCACCTCGTACGATCATGTTGAAAAATCTTTCAGAGGAATAAAAACCAACAATCAACTTCCCACTTTTGATGACAGACAGACCGGCGCCCACCAAACCAGAAAAGCAAACAATCTTTCAGAGTGAGGAATAAAAACCATCAAATTTGATTTCTCCATCTACCCTTCGCCTCATTCTCTACCACCTCCCCGGTATGACACACTTGCCAACAATCTTTCAGGGGCATAATCGTCCTCCAACTTCTGTGTCTATGTGTACCCATTCCACTCACTCATTCCCCCCCAAACCAGAAGAAGCACTCGATGGGTGAATCAACCACAACCGCACTCGATGGCAACCAGCTGATCGCCAAGGCCCTTGCCCCGTTCGGCGTCGACTGCATGTTCGGAGTCGTGGGAATTCCTGTCACATCGCTCGCGAACCGCGCGGTTTCGCTCGGAGTTCGGTTTATCGCCTTCCACAACGAGCAGTCGGCGGGTTACGCCGCCACTGCCTACGGGTATCTAACGGGTCGACCCGGGGTCCTTCTCACTGTCTCGGGTCCCGGATGCGTCCACGGGCTCGCGGGTCTTTCCAACGCCATCGCCAATGCTTGGCCCATGGTGATGATCTCGGGTTCGTGCGACCAGAAAGATTTCGGCCGCGGAGATTTCCAGGAGCTCGATCAGATCGCCGCCGTCGAACCCTTTTCCAAATTCTCCGCCAAAGCTAAATCAATCAAAGAAATACCGGATTGCGTGTTTCAGGTTCTTGCAAAAGCCGGTTCGGGTCGACCCGGAGGGTGCTATTTGGATTTTCCGTCGGATGTACTGCACCAGACAATTTCTGAGGCGGAGGCTGAGTGCTTATTGGCCACCGCCGCCGAGAAATTCGGAGAGTCGGAGAAGGTTCTGTGTGTGCAGAATTCGCAGATTGAGGAGGCCGTTTCGCTGCTCCGGCACGCGGAGAGGCCGTTGATTGTTTTTGGTAAAGGAGCTGCATTTGCTCGAGCAGAGAATGATTTGGGTAAGCTGGTGGAGAGTACGGGAATCCCATTTTTGCCCACTCCAATGGGGAAGGGGCTGTTGCCGGACACTCATGAGCTGGCGGCGACCGCGGCAAGGTCTCTGGCGATCGGGAAATGTGACGTGGCGCTTGTCGTTGGCGCCAGGCTTAACTGGCTTTTGCACTTTGGTGAGCCGCCCAAGTGGTCCAAGGATGTGAAGTTCATTTTGGTTGATGTTAGTAAGGAAGAGCTTGAGCTGCGAAAACCACATTTGGGTTTGGTTGGAGATGCAAAGTTGGTGTTGGAGAAGATCAATTTGGGGATCAAGGATGACCCTTTTTGTTTGGGGAAGTCTCATCCATGGGTTGCAGCGATTTCGAGTAAGATAAAGGACAATGTTTCGAAAATGGAGGCTCAGTTGGCTAAGGAAGTTGTGCCATTTAATTTCTTGATGCCAATGAAGATTATTAGAGATGCAATTGCAGGGTTGGGGAGCCCTGCTCCTATATTGGTGTCCGAGGGGCTAACACTACGGATGTGGGTCGGTCTGTGTTGGTTCATACCGAGCCGAGGACCAGGTTGGATGCAGGGACTTGGGGAACAATGGGGGTTGGATTGGGTTACTGCATTGCGGCTGCGGTAGCTTCTCCTGACCGGATTGTTGTTGCAGTGGAAGGGGATTCAGGATTTGGGTTCAGTGCAATGGAAGTTGAGGTATGGTCCCTCACATGCGTTGTCATAAAAAATATGTGCTAATGGTTATTAAATATTAATTCCGGCAAATTATCTGCTAGTGATATGCTTGATAGCTGTGATTGATCCTTTAGCAAGGATAACCTGTTTGTTTACATAAATACTTTCATGAGAAAGCGCACAGATTGTGCTGCAAAACTGTGATTTCTTTTCCTCCCCATGAAATTGTTTTGGATCTGAGTTGGTCAATCTCACTAATGGTTTAGAGAGTTAGAGTAACTTGATTTGTAGTCATCTGACATCTGCTTTCTGGTTGTTGGTTTTGATGCGGTTTTTGTTTAGTTCGAAAGATGTAGAAGAAAGTTTGGTGGTCTTTGTGTTAGGTATAGGAATAAAAATAATTTGGAAGTGAGATGCTTAATGGCATGTGTGCTGCATTATCAACCTAGGTGTTGTTTATTAGGTTGGTGTTGAAAAGTAGTACAAATAATATTAAACATAGCAGTAACCTTTTTCCTTTTCCTTTTGGTTTTTATTTTTTGTTTTAAAATACATTAGAGAAAGAAACGGTATAATTGGACAGCTTAACTGGTCATCTTAATTTTTTTTCTGTTAGTATTAGTTTCAAAACATGCAGTCACATGGGTTTGGACATGATTAGCTTCAGTAGCGAGTGAGCATCTTATTTGAAGTTGGGGTTAAAAATGGGCAGCTTTAAGTGCTGAAGGGACTTACGAAGTAGGCTGGATTATACTTGGAGTGGTAGGAGTTGGGTCTTGCGGGGGGACTACACGTTTTCGGTTATAGACATTGGAGGTTTTTAGTCTCTATCTTCATAATTAAGGACTTTTTGTTCGAAAAGTTTGCAGGGGCCATGACCTCCATCATCTCCACATCGAGTCTGATGTTGGCTTTCCATTGTATTAGAAACTTTTGGAATACGTAACAAAGACGGCTTGAAGCATGTACAGTTTTTTCTCAAATGTGTTGAGATTTAGAGAATGACTTGATATTTGTGATTGCCTTGGTAGATATCTACCCTTGTGTCTTATTTATAGAGCACACAGTCCTGGAGACATTTAAACAAATAGTAGACATTTGCTGTTTTTGTTGTAGTTGTGCTACTTGATGTAAATGATGGTCAGACTTCTCTCTCTGAAAGCTTCAGCAAGGTTAGGTTTTGGTGGTTAGTATTAGTAGGGGACCAAAGTTCCATCATTTGGTTACATTGGTAGTGTATTGAGAATTCATGCGACAATAGGTTTCTAAATACATAGGATTTACATGGTCTGACAAAAAAACATAGTTGGAGTAAGGCCATCTTTTGAGAGATGTTGTAGGTAAGGCCATCTTTTCTCATAGTTCGAGTAAAGTTAAGGCATAGTTTCTGGTGAGAGATGTCGTTGGTAGTGTCTTTGGTCCAAAGTTTGAAGAGGGTCTGGTGGTCTTCTGTATAATCAGGAAAAGAAAAAGTAAAGAAACGGTCGTTGAAAGCTTGACCTCGACACATTGCCATACTTTGTTTCCCTATTCACAATTTTCCCTTATTGCTGAGCGCAGCTTTTGTTAAGGTTAGTGGGCTAGAAGCAATTTTGTTATGAAATTTGATTTCTCTTTCATGATTACCCTTTGAAATTTCTTTTCTGTAATCAAGATTCCCTTTGAAATTTTCCATTATACCATCAATGTTTTGTGTTTGGTCAATGTCTTCATTGATAATGTTTATCTTATTGCCTGTCTGTCTGTTTTTGGTGTGTGTATATGCGTTTCTCAGGCTGTACAAGAGACAATATATCATTCGTGTATACTTTTTCTTTGATTTCTGCAGACATTGGTTCGATACCAGTTAGTTACCTGTTGTTGTGATAGTCTTTAACAATGGTGGTGTATATGGTGGTGATCGAAGAAGCCCAGATGAAATTAGTGGGCCTTATAAAGATGACCCTGCTCCCACTTCCTTCGTCCCAAATGTGGGTTATCACACTCTTATTGAAGCTTTTGGAGGCAAAGGCTATCTTGTTGGGACACCTGAAGAACTCAAGTCCGCCCTTTCAGAATCCTTCGCGGCACGAAAACCAGCTGTTATATGTAATTATCGATCCTTATGCTGGTGCAGAAAGTGGGAGGCTTCAACACAAGAACTGATGTAGGCCTTGGCTGCGTTTTAGCGCGCTCATTTCTCCGGGTAAAGTTGCTTCTGTATGAATATTGTAAACATGCATGAGATTTGGAGTTGTCAATTATTACGAATTCCACTAATCTCACAGTTTCGTTAGGCGTGTAAATCGAAGAGAGTTTCAAATGAATGCCATTAACTCAAGGAACTGTATTTTTATTTTGGATAAATGACAAAAAACTACCTTAACTATTGGTGTCACGACACTTTCGTACCTCATCTTTTAAAGTTGACAATGTCATACTTCGAATTTGTGCCAATGTTATACCTTCCGTTAATTGGCCGTGAATTTTTCAGTTAAATGCTGACGTGGCGTGATTCGGGACCTTTTTTTTATTAAAAAAAATTATTTAATATTATTTAAATATTAAAATAATTATAAAAAAAAAAAAAAAAAACCTCAGGTTTGTTCGTTCCTCCCCCTCTCTCCCCATCTTCCTGCAACCCAGAAAGAAGAAGAAAAAGGAAGAAGGAGGAAGAGAGGAAGAAGAAGAAGAAGAAGAAGAAAAAAAAAGGAAACACCCAGTTCGTCCGCCCCACCCCACCCCACCCCACGCCCACCCACCCAATCTGAGAGAGAAGAAGAAAAAAAAAAAAAAAAAAGGAACACCCAATTCGGCTGACCCCCCTCACCCCATCTGCAGAAGAAAAAGAAGAAGAAAAGGAGAGAAAAAAAAAACAGGAAACCCAGTTCGTCCCCCCCTCTTCCCTCCACATCCATTCCTCCCATTTTCTCTGCACCCAGGTTCTCAACCTTCTGAATCGGTCTGCCGAAGGTTTCCCGATTCCACCTCAACGTGATCTAGGTTTTTTCTTTCTTTTTTTTTTATTTTTTATGGGTTTCAGGTAGTGGGTGCGAAGGTGGGGAGGTTGGGTGCGGAGAGTGGGTGCGGGGAGAAGAGGGGGTGGGGGGTGGGAAGGGGGAAGACAAATTGGTTTTGTTTTTTTTTTTTCCTCTTCTTTTTTCTGGGTTGCAGTTGCAGGAAGGGAAAAGAAAGATGGAGATGGGGACGAGAGAGAAGGGGGGGAGGGGACGAGTGTTGGGTTTTTATTATTTTATTATTTTTATTTTTTATAACTTTTATTTATTATTTTAATATTTTAAAAAAATATTAAATGATTTTTTTTTTAATTTTTAATAATTTTTTAATAAAAAATGGGTCCCGGATCAAGCCACGTAAGCATTTAACTGAAAAATTCACAGCCAATTAACAAAAGGTATAGCATTGGCACAAATTCGTAAGATGAGGTATGACATTGTCAACTTTAAAAGATGAGGTATGAAAGTGTTGTGACACTAATAATTGAGGGAGTTTTTTGTAATTTACCTTTTTATTTTAGATGTGGTATAGAGATGTTGGAAGAATGGTTGGAAAGTGGAGGAGTTTATGTTTTTTATATGATTGATGGTTTATGAATACTTATCGTGCTTGTCTGAGTCCTGTGCAAATCAGTCCATTTGTAATTGTACAAGTTCTTGTATTTCTCTATTGATTTCAACATTTGAAGGAAGAATTTGTTAACTAAAAACATTTTTATATCACCAAAAACTCTTGATCATGTTGGCATTAAAAAGTTAAAAGTACTTTTGGGTTAAAGAATTCATTGAAATTTTTCTAAAAGTACAGTGTAATCAAAGTGCATTTACAAGAAACGCCTCTGAGCGGAAGTGTTTTTAAAGAAGCCTTTACAAATGAACCTAATAAAGAGCTAAAATGTTGATTGCATGTTTCATTTGTCAAAATAATTTTTGTTTTTATTGAGGTGTTTCTACTTTTATTGGATAGAGTTTTATTCTATAATGGAAGTTGTGACTTGTAAGTGGTTTTGAGAGCTTGAAAAAAATAAAAAAATTTGGATAGTAATTTGAGGTGTATTCAGAACATATATATTTATTTCTTTAATACCTAATGATGCCTAAATAGTCATTTTATATTAAGGTACAAAAGTTATTTAATAATAAATTTTAATATATAATGTATCTACTAATGTGTGAGGTTATAATAAAACAATCCAAAAAGCTCAACCGGTCAATCCCTCTGACGGCATCCGCTCCCATCATGCCTCTCTCTTCGAGCAAGATCCCTTGACCATTATCGTCGATCGGAGAAGAGGAGGCGTGGTGGAAGGTTATAAACTTCTTACACCCTACATCGTACACTAACAGCATCATCTACATTGTCCCATTTTAATCATACTATTCAAGAAGTTCTATTAAGAAAAGGTCACACTAATATTAATAGTAAACTTCTCTCATATAGCCTGTATATAATTTCTCATCTCTAATGTGAAATCTTATTCTTTAAAAAGTATGGTCGTTCCATTTCGGTTCAAGCATCAAAACTGCATCGAACAGAACTGCAAAAAATTCAATTTTAGTTTCAATTTCACCTCAAAACCGCAACTAATCAAACCATGCCCATTCTATTGGATTTCGAGCCCATAAACCTTGCAGACAAAATCCAATAACTAAATAAAATAAAAAAATCTACATACGCGTTTCTGTCTGTCATAAAGTAAAAAGATAAAACAAACGTCACTTCATATGTTATCTGATTAATTATTAATTAAATCAATGTTGGAGGAGTCCAACTTTGTCTCTATAGGCCGGTAAAGATGGCAAACGACATATAACACTATGCATAAACTGATAGCCAATTTAGGCCGTGTTTGGTACATCGGATAGGACATCGAATAAGATTAATAATACGAAGTACGGTGTTTGATATCCGTTCGTATTAGATAGCCACCGGATTAAACAATCTGGGCCCACCTACTTAATAGGCTTGTTGCCCGACTGCTCATACCGTCCAAAACCTTTGTACAATTTAGTCGAAGCGAACCCGTCTCTTTCCTCTCCAGCTCGCGCTCGGTCGTGGTCCTCTCAAGACGCTCTCCTCTGGCGCTTGCTCTCTCGGCTGAAGGCCAGGTTCGTCTTCGTCTTCTTCTTCGTTTGAATCCCACCAGTTTTCTTCTTCTTCCCAGGTTGCGCCCCTCTCTGTTCTTCCCCCTCCTTCCATTTTTCCTGCAATTTCTTTCAATTGATCAATCTAGTTATTGTTTTCTCTGTAATTATGCAATTGATTATGTAATTTTGTGTTTTAATTACAAATTTCGAATTTTAGGGTTTGTTGTTGGGGTCGAATTTTAGGGTCTGATGAATCTAGTTATTGTCTTCCCCCTCCTTCCATTTTTCTTTGCATATGAATGCTGCAGTTTATCTTTCCATATTTACCGTCAATCTAGATAGAGATAAATGAGAATACTGAAAGGGAATACTCAAATAAAAGGAAAATGATTGTTCCTGGGTTGGTTGGGCATGCACAGATATTAGATAGAGATAAATGGGTTTTCGTTTCTTATGACTGTGTTGTACTTTCTTTTGCTTATTTTCTGAGCAACCAAACAGAGCATTTTGGTTTTGTGGCTGACCCAATTTCCTAGATTTTCTATCATCTGAAAATTTCATTGGTAGCATCTCTTGGTATCATATGGGATCCCAGTTTAATTTGATTTGGGCTAAATGGTTGGCAGTTCATATAACCGTTGTGCTATTATTAAACATTAGACAAAAGTATAATTCAAAAGTGCAAAATTCTGTTTTAAGAATTTATGAACCATCAATTGTAGAATTCAGCACAAACAAATGTGAACCAGCACAAATCCATTGCCTTCAAATATAGACAGATCCTATCAGGGCAGTTAGAGACTTTGGAGGGGATTGGTGGGCAGAGTTTTGGTGCGCCCAAGTTGTTTGATAGAATGCATCAATGAAATCAAGTTTGTAGAATTGGGTCTTTGGAGGTAGAAGGTGAGGCTATGTGTAGTAGTCAATCAAGTAAACTGGTTAATAACTTGCAGATGCAGGATAATGGTATTGACTGCACCTGGAGATGTACTCCACTTCGCGCATACCGGCAATTCAACTCAGTGTCATAAAGCTTTCGAGCAAGGGGAAGGGAAAAGAGTTGCCAGAGTAGATAGTCTGAGAAAGGTCTTATTGAAAGCAAAGCAGCAGCATGCATATATTTTGGCTATCTGGACAAACTGTTTCTTACTGAAACCAACTTGTATTTGTATATTTTATGAACTTAGATATGTGATTGGATTAATTTATATAACGTAACGACTATAGTTTTTTGTAAACGCACTTTTATGTTATTGGAAAATATTTTGAATTTGATGTATGGAATTTACTATTTTTCTTTGTTATTTGAAAATTTGTGTGGTTTTCAGTAAGTATAAATATGAGAAAAGTTCAACAAACAAACAAACAAAGATTTGTCAATTATTTTTTCCCTTGTCCTATCCGGTTCAATACCAAATACAGTATAAATAATACGGTCATTAGTCCGATACTGCACCAAACGCCTGGCTAATTTAGTCAGTACCATCCGGTGGTTATTTATCCTATCCGACAGAAATAGTCAGCACAATTCGAGCTGCCAAACGAGCCTGGTCATTCATGCTTCTCTTCTGAAACTCAAATATATACATACATATGTGATAGGAGCATATTTATGCGACTTAATTAGCTTGTTTCTTTACATTTACTTAGTTAGTTTCTGTTTATTAGAGTGTTTTAAGCTATTTTCGTGTGTTTGTAGGTTCAAATGACAAAGTTAGCAAGAAAGTGCAATTTGGAGCATTTTAGAGCAGTTTTGGACTTGGAATGGATATCACATGCATGGAGCAAGATGGATGGACATTTTTGAAGTTCAAGAGAGGCTAGGAATGTGCTTAACATCTGGAGAAATTAATTCAAGATTTGGAAGATAAGGAATCAGCTAAAAAGAAGGAAACATTATCCAGACTACCTTATCTTATCCAAACCTTATCCAATCTTATCTTATCCAAACTAATCTTATCTTATCCTAATCCTATTTCACCTTAATTCCAGCTGCAAGGGGGAATTATTTTCAGATTAGGACACCTACAAACCTGGTTCTAGAAGCCTTATCCCTTCTCCTAAAAGAGTGCCTCATCCTATCCCCTTTCCTCCTAGGATTGTGCTATCATTCTCCTCTACAAATTATGCCGTGCAATCCTTTTCCCTTCAGAAATTGTGCTGCATCTAGCCCTATAAATACCACTTAATGCCGCATAATTCTACCACCACCACACACAAGAGCCTACATTCAGAGAAAAAGACACTTTGTGCCGCAACTTTGCAAGGAAGGAAGGAGGAGAACTTGGAGTCGTGCTTGCTGTCCAAGCCTTTGGATTGCTGGAGCGTTTGTAGGTGAAATCTATCCTTAGCCTTTAGTTCAATGTTTGTTTTAATTTGGTTTTCAGTTATGATAAACATGAGGAACTAATTTCGTTTTAGCTAGAGGTGAATTCAAAGCCATGAACATATATGTGATATGAATTGATTACATCCAATTATTATTTCATAAATCGTGAATGCAATTTACTTAACTGTTTGATTGAGAACTTATTCTTGTATGTTGATTAAGGAGACCTACTTAGTTTGCATGCATGAATTTGATGCTAAAATATAAAGGAGTCTCACCTAATAGTTACAAACTTATAATTACAAGTAGTGGAGGTTGCTAGTCACGATTGCGTTAAGTAAATTCCTGGCAGGAGTATCATGCTGTTCATAGTTACGAATGTCATGTCAATGCTTATGATTTTCATAGAACTTAATGATTTTTGATATGTATCTCTATCATACTGTTCATATAGGGAACTTGATAGGAATAATTTGGTTGCGTCGCTGAGTCCAATTCAATGAATTTAGGAAAATCTGATGGTTAATTAGTGCTGTTCACGGTTAACTTGGGGTATTATCATTCATGGTTTATAGAAATAATAACTAGAAATCGATTTGTGTTGCATATGTGTCATGTGTGGAGAAGGACCCTCTAACTAGCCTTTCACCCCTTAAGTCACCTTAATTTCGTACCCTTAGTTTGTTTTTACAAAGTTTGTTTGTTTAAGTCTTAAATTCGTCAAAACAAACCCCCCCCCCCCTTTAGTATTTCGTGTCAATTTACTTCAATTTTCGTTCAAAACATTCTCTAGTTTCTGTTTTGAGTCAATTCAGCTTAGTTTGTGTGTTTTGAGTCAGTTTAGCTTATTTTGAGTAGTTTAAGTCTAGTTTTCTGTTTTTAAGTCTAGTTTAGTGATTTAGAGTTTAATTTGTGTAGATTAGCATCCCTCCTAATCCCTGGCCTAGAACGATCCCTACTTACACACACTACAACTATAAAAAAGAGGGTTTAAGTTTATGTGCTATTTTATATCACATCAATATGTGTGTGTGTATACATGTATGTATATTCACTTCACACAATATACAGCTCGTCTCGGATATCTAAACGGGTATAATTAAGCGAGAGGAGTGCAGAAGGCGGCGACGATGGAGCAAGAGATGGCGGAGATGAAAAAAGAGAAGACATGGGCCGTAACATGGGGTACATTTCTGAGTGAGGTGAAGAAGGAAGGATTTATAGCTGCTCCAATGGTAGCAGTCTCAGTGCTGCAGTATCTCCTGCAACTGGTGTCCATGATAATGGTTGGACATCTTAATCAACTCTCACTCTCTAGTGTTGCAATCGCCATCTCTCTCACCAATGTCACTGGTTTTAGACTTCTTGTAAGTTCTTTTTCTTCTTCTCATCCATCATTCATCAGTTTTTTTTTTCTCTGCATCAAATTTCTTTTCCTTTTTCTTGGCACTAAAATATGTATATTGTTGTAGTGAATTTGTCACTTTGTCACCTTGAATTAGGGGTCAATTCTTGGCCTTACTGATCAACTTGGCCACTTGATATATATTAGGATTTAGGAGCTGCTTCTTTTATAACCACTGGCAGTTTTGATATATGAGTTGGGTTCAAGTACTGGTGTATTGTTCACCATTTCAAACATTATTTATACACATTTGTGCTTATCCATCAATTTGAAATTTGGTGTTTTAATTTATTAGTACATCTTGATGCTGGATTTTGATATTTTCTTTATGCTTTTAGGTTTGGAGTTGGTTATTTTAGGAGTTTAAAAAGTCAGATTCGGGTTTATTACTGTAGCAGTTTAGAATATTAAATAAGGGTTTAGGGGTTTTAGATTTTTTGTTTTTGGGTTGTGGGACATAATTCGAGAGCTAAACTTTAAGTCATAGGAGATTAACCTGATACATCACGTTTGAGTAAAAAATAAGAGAAACAAATCTATATATACTAAAACCCAAACGGGTGGAACATTGTTGATGAACAATGAAAGTAACAGTGTGATACCGATTTTGTCCCTGCTAAATTGTGTTATCACATTTCTGCCACATTTCTATTGACACGTGGGATCGCACTCCCTTGTCATTCTCTTCCATAGCTTCTCCCTTTTTCTTCCTCTTTGTTTCTGTGTTCTTCCGCTTGCCTCCATCTTTCGTGTTTCTCTGCTTATCTCTCTGCGTGGATCCTTTGTCGCCTGAAGAGTTTCTTTTTCTCATTCATTCCGCTGTTTGAGGTAATTTCTCCCCCTTTTTTTGTGTGTTTTCTTTGATTGGGAAGAAAATTTGCAGACTGATCGCTGTAAAATTAGAGTATTTGTGTTTTGTATTGGTTGTTTCCTAATTTTTTTTTTCTTTATTTTTAGCCTGTTCGTTTAATCCGATTGGGTTTTTGGCTTCAACTAACGTTGGTGTGTGAATTTTAGGGTTTTTGAGAACACTCTTGCAAACCATTTGTGATTAAGGTCTGTAAGTTTTTTGTTTCGAATGTTTTCTTCTTCTTTTTTTTTTCCGCTTATTTTGGCGTCGTTGTTCCCTCTAATTCGAATCTTCCTTTTGGGAAATTTGGGTCTTTCGGGTTTAGGGTTTTTATGTACATTGATTGCTTAATTGGTGTGAAATTGAAGTTTTTGCGTTTTTCATTCATTGTTTGGTTAATTTTTTAGCGTTTTTGGTAAGGTTCGCTAATTTGATTGGCTTTTTCGTTGCAGGAAATATTGGTCTCCAAATTTTGGGGTTGTTATGAGCAGCGTTGCAAACCTTTTCTAATTCAGGTGGCTCTTTCTTTCAAATGTTTTCTTCTATTTTGTGATCATTTGTCTGTGGTTGTTCCATCTGTTGTTTGAATTTACACGTACAGTGGTTGGGTTCTTTGTTAGGTATTAGTTTTTTTCATTGGGCAGGGTTTATTGAGTGGCGTTGATGTTTTGTTTGGATTATGTGTTATTCGGTTGCTCTGAAGCAACTTAAAATTGGTGTTGTTCTTCAGGGTTTGGAGCTTTTGTTCATGGATATAAAATGAAGTTTTCATTGTTTTAGATGATTTGGATAATCTTTCCTTTTAAAACTGATGGAATGGGATTGTATATGGGAAATGGGAAGACACATAATTAATCAGTGAGTGACGGAGTAGAATTGGATCACATTTGCAAATTTGATTAATTAATTAATTGTATGATGGTGGATGAAAGATGCATCCAGTTGGATAATCAAGGTTCGCATCACACGTACATGCCCATATACCATCATCATGATTCGTCATAATTTGCAGTGCTGCCTCGGCTGCATATGAAATGTATCTCCTTCTACCACTGTGCTTGGTTTGCTGCATCTTTCAATTAATGTATTGGCCTCTTTATCACTTTGTTTTTGCAATTAAAATTTTTTTGTAGATATTTAGTTTAAATTTTTATAAATCTTATCTCTTGGTCGTTTAGTTCAGTGTTTTTTTAATCACATTATAGAGTTGAATTCTGTTGCGGTATGGATTGGTTAGAAAATTGATTGATATTTGTCAAAAAAAAAAAATTCTATGTTATAGCTTTCCTCTGTCTGTGTCCATTTACATTGACCTTTTATTTTACAACGGAAGTTTAAATTTGAATTTTTATGTTGGCAGTTGAGTTTTTTTGTTTTCTTTGTACAATTTCTGTGTTTTTGTCACTCTTGCTCACAATGTAATATTTCTTTTCGTCTTACTCTTATCTCTGATCATACATTCTTTTAGTTAATTTATTGATAATCCTGCTCAAAAATTGTTTGCATTTGATGAAATCATTTGTATACACCTTTCAACTTGCTCTTTTAATTTATCATTCTACCAATTTTATCTTATTTCTTTTAACATCTCTAACTTTTTTTCTCATTCATTATTACTGAAGCTTTGTTATACACCCGGCCCCTTGCTTCTCTTGCCTACTATCATTTTCTACTAATGGAATAGAACTTTATACATGTTATATAAACTTTTAAAACCCGCAGCAACGCATGGGCTCTATTACTAGTTTATATGTACTAAAACCCAAACGGATGGAACAACAGTGAAAGTAACAGTGATCTGACGAAATTGCCCCTGCTTGGTCTATTTAATTTCAATTGTGCCATGTTTTACACGTGTTTGTCATCGGTGAAATGGAAGCAGGCTGAAAAATCTGGGGAGTTCCACGTGCTTCCTTGCTCTTTTTTTCCTCTTCTGGACTCTTCTTTTCCATCGACTTCTCTGTCACTATCTCGCAACCAACTACAACATCGATTCACCCTCCATTTCTCCCTCCAAATATTTTTCGTTTCTCTCTTCTTCTTTTCTTCCACCTAAAAATAAAAAACCTACTCGCGGCTTCTTCCTCCCGATTTCGGAGCCTCTCTCTCTCTCTCTCTCTCTCTCTCCCCTCCATTGAAGCACCTCTATACACAGGTATCCTTTCTCCCGTAATTATATATTTAATTATTTGAAAGTTAGTTCTTATGTGTAAAATTCTTGAGCTTTTGATTGCCTGCAATTTTCTACGATATAGGATTTTTGGATAATTTCATGATTTAGCGATCCTACTAATGATGTATCAAGTAGAATCAATATGAGGAATAGATTCTTCAATTTCGAAGCTTCCAAGCCTAAACAAGAGATTTTTTGCGTTTATTTATGTCTGATTTGCACTGATTTTGGTCGAATCTATTTCTGATTTTGTTTTCCGTTTGAGCACCGGTTGTTTTTGCATCGCTGGGAAGTTAATTTTCTACAACTGAGGTATGTTTTCTAACTGTTGTGTTTTGATTTTTATTCTGTGTTTTGATTAATTTTGGATGGAATTGTAACCGTTTGGTTTTGGGTTGGCTCCGTTCCCGTGCTAGAGTTTTCCTGGCTAAGATGATATTTTGAGGTTTGGTTCCTTGCTTGGTCAGTCTTAGATTTACCGACGGTTCCGGCGGTCCTATTATTTTTTGGGTAAGTTTTTTCTCTTTTTGATTTTTCCTGATTTGACAACTCCTTGGTTGGTGTTAGATTAAAATGTGTGTGATTTTTTCGAAAAATTACTGGTGAGATGGATTGACAAGATTCTTGAGTCAAAAACAGGCTTTTTAGTGCGGTTAAACAAAAATATAGAGCTTTATTGTAAGAAAGTTATGGACGATTTAATCAAATTAATTGTACTGATAGAGATATGAATGAGCCTACTGTTTATTCTTTTCACTCAAACATCATTATACCATTACAGAAAATCAGGAATTTGAACATCAGCTTGCGACGTCGCCATCGATTTGAACGCCACCAGCTTCGATGCAGTCCTTGGAGACACCCCTGCCTCCTTTGCCATAGTCGAATTCTTTGCTCACTGGTCAGCTTTTCTAATTTCTATGTAAACCATTGATTTTATTTGGGAAATAAATGGAACCCCTTATGTTTTTGCTTAAAGTGATCTTTGAGTGTTGCTCAGTAGATATTAGATCGATTGGAGGCTAACCATTTGAAAAAGAAGTGAGATCACGTGGATGATGGATCATGTGAGGTTCTCCAATTATTTGAGATCACATGGAAATATTTAAGTTGTCATAACTAAAATGATCTGAAAGCTTATTGAGAATTGTTGTAATTTGCTTTTCATTGTAGCGTTACTTTCTTAAATTGATTAGAGCTAAAGATTGCTAATTCCTTAGCATTTAGTGCATATGCTTATTAATTTCTGTTTGTTATCTTAAGAGGCATATGGTGGTTTAGTTGCACCCTGCACACGTGCAACTCAAGGCTGACCCCATATTGTTCCTCCTGAAATGATGTTGTGCTTATTTGTAAGTTTTGCTTCTCATCTGCAACTCACCTTTTGTCTCTTGATATCTTTTACAGGTGCAAAATGCCATAGAGTATTTAAACATCATCGGGGCCTTGGATGAGAATGAGAATCTGATTTTTTTTTAAACATCATCGGGGCCTTGGATGAGAATGAGAATCTGATTTTTTTAGGTGAGGAGAGATTTATTATTCTTTTAATATTTCAATTATGCATTGTGATGCTTGCAACTCTTTGTAATGGTTGTGAGTTTAAATTTGAAAATAATTAGCCTAATGCAGTTTAAATCACTTGACAGTTTAAATGCAGGTTGTTATATGGAGCCTAGGATTTAGGTTTTCCAGTTCAATCAAAGCTAATTAGACAGAATCATGAATTAATTAAATGTGGTGTCTTCCTTTCTCCTCTGTTTCTTTTGTTGTTGGGTGAAAGTGAGCATGGGTTTATGATAACCTATTTAAAAGGAAAGCTGGAGAGAGAGAGGGTAATAAAGTAGGTGCATATAGGGACTCAAAGGTTAAGGCATACTGATGCACATATTGGTATGGTAAAAATGAAAAAAAAAATGAAAAGAAAGTGAACCCAATAGACTATAGAAAATGAAGTGTTCATCCAGTGGAAGAACCCATATGTGGTGATTATTTTTAGACAAGATGAGAAGATGTCAACAGTTGGAGGTCCATACCATTTTCCAAGTTCTTTATTAATGTGAATGTTTATGTTATTCTAATTAGGAACTTAAGTGAATAAATCGCTTTCGAATTTGTAAACAAATAATTGCTTACAAAATAATGAACTTGGTTAAACAAAAATAATTGCTTATAGTAGAGAATAACTGTAAACATTATTGAAGTATATATTTAAATATTTTTAATTTATATAAATAGATAGGTTGCTATTGCATTCTGTGCCTAAATCAAATCACTAACTTGAACCATGCTCTTTATTTGGGAACTGTGTATTTCTTATTTGAATTAGTATGGTTTGTTTTTCAAATTTGATTTTGTGTGATTTCATTTTGATAGATATTTCAGAATTTCAGAAAGCAGGTGCGGTTTGATCAATTAAGGCCAACCTGATTTACAGAGGTCTGATTAGAGGTACACTACTAATTACCTCACTTTTCTCCCAAGAGTATGCTGCTTTTTCCAAAAGGAAAAGATTAGCTTGGTTTGATCTCTTATTTGAATTGTGTAGATTTGATTTGATCTATTAATTTGTGTTGTGCAAATTTTGTATGAATTAATTTGGGTTGGGCAGGGAAGCAAATAATTTTTTAAATTAATAAATTTAGTTTGGTTTTTACATATGCTGATGAATATTATTTACCAAAGTATGAACATGTCAAGAAACTGTTCGTTTCAAACTATTCATTACAACTTTGCACCAACTGTTTTTGTTATGCCTAACAGTTTTAAAAGCCCCAGCATCGCGCGGGCTCCTTTGTTAGTTTATATATACTAAAATCCAAACGGGTGGAATACTGTTCATTAACAGTGAAAGTAACAGTGTTCTTCCGTTTTTGCCCTTCTTGATTTTCTGTTATTTCATGTATGCCCTTGATGGCCACGCGTTGATCATCCTTTGTCTGTCATCTGTAGGTCTTTGTAATTTTTTATATTTTTTTTGTGCCACAAACCATGTGCCGGGTTTAACTCCTAACAACTTTACTGTTTATTAACAGTAACCGTTGCCCTGCTGTGGACACGTTCATCCCGTTTCTTCTTCTTTTCGCTTATCTTGCTTTTTTGCACAGTAAAAACAGCCTTTCTCTCCACCCATCGATCATCCCATTTCTCCTTCCTTTCCCTCATGTTGCTCTTTTTTTTTTGCACTGTAAAACCACGCCTTCTCTCCGCCTGTCAATCATTGATGCATTTTGTTTCCATATTTCCTTTGCTTTTCACTTTACTCTTTCGCATATCTCCTTCTCCCTTTTTTTCTCTGCTATTTTTTTTTACCTCTGCATTTTCTCGGTCAGGATTCTCAGCCTCAGTTGTGCTCTAACCTACCTTCCTTTCTCTTGCAAAAGGTAACTTCTGTCGCTCATCTCCTGACGGTGTGGGTGTTTAATTCTTTTTTTTTTTTTTTTTTTTGTGATTTTGTGTTTGCAGCTGCGTTTTAATTTTGGTTTTTTGGAATCTTGCGTTTTCTGCTTTTTCTGATCTCCATTTTTCTGCCTGTTCTTTGCTTATCATTCCAAGAAATTTTGAAGTCCTATAAAAGATAGTGTTTTGTGCTGTTTAGTTGAGAGTGAGTGATTATCTTTTTTCAATGTTGTGTGCTTAGGAGTGTTAATTTTAATTTGTGATACCTCTTTGGTTTAAATTTTGTTGTTGTGAATGGTTGTTTAGATTTGGGGTTTTTCTTTGCAGGGGTGGATTTTTTGCTTATTGATTGTTACTTACTATCATGGGTTGAAGTTTGATGGAATTGTTCAGTTTATATCTTTTAGTAAAATTCATATATGTTATTTGCGTTTAATTTAATAAATGATGTATGCTTATGTGAGTGCACACATTTAGATGGCTTACTTTACTTTCATAGAATGTTTTTGGTTTCTGTTTGTTTTGGGGGGAAATTTCCATTTATGGAGAAGTTTTTGGTTAAATATGATCAAGTATAAAGCTTTGCAAGTTGTTTTGTTTCAACTAGGAGTATTGCTGGATTTTTGTGCGGCAGAACTGAGTTCAAATTTTTAAATAGAATATTATTTGTTTTGAAAATTGGGTTTGAAGGTACTCAACTGTGGTGAAACCGTTGTTCAAAAGGGTTGGCGTGGAGCTAATCGCGATTGAATTGGATGAACTGGGTACAAATTTTTACCACATGTTACATGGCAATGTTTCAGTTTGCAATTCAGGCCTTAGATTAATGTAATTGAATTTTATCGTATTTCTGAGCCTGTTGTTTAATCGTTGTTTTATCTCTGATGGGATTGTGATTGAATTTTGACCAGAAAATAGGATGAGGAAATCTATATAGATGTAATTGAATTTTATCGTATTTCTGAGTCTGTTTAATAATTGTCTCTTCCTTTATTTCTATTTTTAAGAGTGAGTTAAATGGAGTAAAAGTTTCTATGTCAACGACTGCATCATTTCGTAAGAAGATTTTATGTCAGATGATGAGTTTACAAACTTAATAATATTGTAGCGGTGAATGGTTATCTTTGTGTTGGAAGTATCTAATTTTATTGTTGGTTAGGGTACCGGTGGATCCACTTGAGTGCCAGATCTCGCAGGACATTGCTAATAGCATCGTGGCATGGTTAACCAATACCTTAGGAGCAGCTGAGTCTGTATGGAACTATAAATTTGAATTTCGAAATGGGTTTTGTGCAAATTTTGTTTTTCTGATTTTGGGTGTTTTGTTTTCAGGCTTGAACACCATCGCTTTCAGATGCCCTATGTACTGAATGTAAGCAATTTATATTTTTGGTGGATTTACAGTTTTGTTTAAGTTTTATTATATTGGAGTTAAATTTGGTTGTTCCTTGGAGTTTAATTTTGTTTAAGTTTATGTTGAAGTTGAATTTGGTTGCTCCTTGGGGTTCATTTTGTTTAAGTTTTGGTGCATTTAAATTTTGTTTAATTTTTTTAATCTATTTCCTTTTGTGATGAAACATGCATGTAATTGGAAAAGCTTTATCACATGCATTACAATGAAAGTAAAGCTACACTATCTAGAAGTAGTACGTAGGCAAAACCATAGTATAGGAAAATAAGGAGAACCTTTTGTTGAGGGTCAGAGATTTGCTGTCCCCAAAATTGTGTCTCGTTCATGTCTCCGCTTTAATTTTTGAACACGTGTACTTTGCCTTGACTCAAAGTTAACAGTGTTAACTTTTCTAATTCATTAAAGAAAATTAAAATAATAAACATAACAAAACTCAACACTGGAAGTATTGAGTCGAAGCTGATGACAATTCTCACCGTCCTTGAAGCTTCTTTCCACTCTCTCTTTCTATCTTTCACCGGCGAAGCAGCGTAGGAGGATTGAGTCAAAGCCGTGTTCCTGTCGATTAAGATCTCGCAGTTTTTTGTTATCGAGTCGATTCAAATCAAGTTTATATCGATCGATCAGATCTCTTCCTTGCTTCCTCAAACCAAAATTTTCATGAAATTTGTTGTTTGATGGGCTGGGTAATTGAACAGACAAAAAGTCAAGGAGAGAGAAAATGAGGTTTCGGGAAGATGATGAGTTCTCCAGGTGAAGGATTGGTGTTGATGTTGAATAGTTGATGGGTAGTGTGAGTGATGATTGGTTTTACACTTTAACTTTTAATTATTTACTTATTTAATAGTATTAATCATTGCCACTGTTAAACCGAGAGTTAAAAACAAAAACACGTGTCGAAATATTAGAAAGGAGACATAAACGAGACACAATTTTGGGGACAACAGATCCCTGGCCTTTGTTGAGTTATACGGACAAGCAACTAATATATCATAATGGGCGTCATTAAATGGTTTTGATAACTATTAAAAATCCATTCAATCTTGCAGGGTTCATTTGGTGCATTTGAAAACGTCAAATGGCGTGGAGGTGGGTCGTTAAAACTGTTATCAAGAGATGCATAAGCAATCCTGTAACAATGTGTGTTTCACATGGAATTTTTCTTTAAAGGTTTCTAGGTGTATTATTTGTTTAATTGAATTTAGGACGAAAATTTTAACAATCTTAGGTAATAATAGCTTGGTCCTACAATCTTGATTCAAGATTGTCTCTTCTAAGGATAACACTCCTGTGAAAACTTAGACATCCCAATATTTTGCATTGGTTTTGTTCTATTTTATATATTGACATACAATATTAAAATTCCAATCACACTCTTTTGTAAACGTGTTATCAATAGTAACGCATTCTGAGTTTAACATGGATTTCTTTTTACAGTGGGATTATCTACATAAAAGTTCTCTAGACATGGTTACAGTGGAGACCAATATTCAGAAGACAGTGGACAAGCCTTTACAAGTTAATCTTGCGGGTAATAGAAACTGTCCTTTATCTATCTGCTTGCATGCTTTTTAACATGGAGAGAAATTGAATTTGTATTTCAGATTTAGTGTTCTTGATGTTCAGCTGTCTGGAAGTACTTTTTTAAATTGTATTTTAGAAATAGTGACCTTGATTCTTCCTAAATTCTGCATGTATGTAAATAGTCACCTATCGTATATATATTTACAAATTTTATATGTTCTATACGGTTTCGAAACTCAAAGCATAAGAGACTTGTTTTCTGTATGGATATATTTCCAAAATATTTTAAACACCCGCGGCAACGCGCGGGCACCTTTTCTAGTAATAATGCTAAAATTCGATAATAGATGTGACTATTTAGACTGCAGTAGTTCTAGTATTGTAAGATTATATTGACTAAGCCCCTTATTCAATACCTTTTCCTTAGACTTCCATGGTCAATTCTACCAATTTGAGACTAATGAACCCATTTGTATTTGCTGATCAGAGTCAGGAATGGCAGGTGGACTGGAAACACTATGTGGGCAAGCATTTGGAGCAGGACAATATAACAAACTAGGAACTTACACTTGCACTGCAATGATCTCCCTTCTCTTGGTTTGTCCCCCAATATGTGTCCTCTGGATTTTCTTTAACAAATTGTTACCATTAGTAGGCCAAGACCCCCAAATATCCAATGAAGCACAAAAATACTCAGTTTGGTTAATTCCTGCACTTTTTGGTGGTGCAATTCTTAAGCCTTTAACTCGATATTTCCAGTCTCAGAGTTCAATTTTTCCAATGCCTTTATCCTCTTTTGTCATTCTTTTCCATATACTCATCTCTTGGGCTTTTATGTATAAACTGGAATTGGGAGCCAAGGGTTCAGCCATTGCCCTTAGTTTGTCAACTTGGTTGTATGTGGTATTGCTGTGGTTCTATGCAATGTTTTCTTCAACCTTCGAGAAAACCCGTCTTGCACTTTCTATGGAGTCTTTTGTCCATATTGGACAGTTCTTTCGCTTAGCCGTCCCCTCCTCTATAATGGTTTGGTAATTTTCTTACTCCTTATATTTACTAGACTAGTATGTGACAAACTTAATAATTGTCTTTTCAACATTAGCAAAATCAATTATAAAAATTGACACCATTGACATCCATTAGTCTAACCGTCAAGTTAATTAATAGTTGTTTTTTGATCCAACTCTTGACGGATCAATGATGCAACAGTTTTTAACTTTATATATAGTTGTTTTTGTCTTTTTTTAAAATGAACCAAATCGCAATTGGTTCTAGATGAAAAGCGTGCAAAATGTCTTGACCTTATTTATTTCTTGTGTACTTATATATCTTAATTTGCATTGCTTTGACAAAAATATAGTCTTAAATGGTGGTCTTGTGAGCTGATAATTTTGCTGTCCGGCCTTCTACCAAATCCAAAGCTGGAGACTTAAGTGCTTTCAAAATTGTATACTTCAATTTCCGTGCTCAATCACATTACTTTCTATTTACGTTATGATCGTCAGCTGATGTTCTCAAACTTCTTGTATTCTTTGTGGTTATACAGCCTTACAATCTCTACATTGCACTTCACTATATCATATGGATTCGGAGCTGCTGCAAGGTACCACTCTCAGCATGTTATTGTTTTTAGTGCATTTTGTATTTTAGGTAAATATCCGGAGGACTCCTCGAGCAATACTCGAACTCCCTTCAAGACCGCTCGAGCAACGCTCAAACTGCCCACAAGTGGTTAAAATTGTAGAAGTCTAAAAATATAGGATTGCATATTGAATATTAAGTTCTTTACTGGTAGGGGCCTGGAGGTAATAACTGAAGTAAACCTAAATATTCACTTTTTTTACAGTATTCGGGTGTCGAATGAATTAGGAGCTGGAAATCCACAAGCAGCTCGAGTGGCTGTATGGGCAGCAATGTTTCTATCAGTCACTGAGGCAGTTATTGTGAGCACAACTCTCTTCTTTTGCCGCTACGTTTTGGATAGGCCTGGCAATTCCTGACATGATCCGATAACCCGATACGACACGACACGAAATTAACAGGTATTCGGGTCGACACGATAATGAATCGGGTCGTTATCGGGTAACCCGATAAGCACTTGGTAAGATAACGGGTTGATTCGAGACACGTGGGTAACACGATACATAATAAGCACAATAATAATTTTATAATTTTATAACCCTAAAAAAATACTATAATAATTATATATATTAATTTAACAATTTTATACCTCTAAAAACTATAATAATTATATATATATATATATATATATATATATTAAATATTCAAAATTGGTGACCATTGGATTGGCTTAAATAAATGTACCATTCAATTTCTTAAGTGTTATACGTACAAAATAAATAAATTTAAATCTACTTAATAAATAAATATATATATATATATATATACACACCATTAAACTTGATGGGATACAAATTTTAAGAAATTAATTTCAACGATGCAACCGTCAAACTTGTTTGTATATGCTTAGAGATCCCATCAGCAAAAAATCGCAAAAAACAAACATTCAGAGATCAAGTAACGGGACAAAACTTTTTGACGGTTATCAAAGAAAAATCACGATTTAACGGTTATTTTAACTTCGATTTTGATGATTTTTTTTTACAGCTACACTCCTTGACCCTATATGAATACAATGAATGAACTTGATCTTCAATTTAAAACATTTACACTAGTGGATACCAGAAAATGTTATGTTATACTTAATGAAAGTATGAATAAACTCTTAAGTGTTAGTGAATCTATTGTTTTGATGGGATATGCATTCTACGAAACTAGTTTCAACAATCCAACTGTCAAATATGTTTGTATATACTTCGAGATCACGATCACATACGCAAAAAATTGCAAAAAATAAAAACATTCAGAGATCAAGTAACGGGACAACTTTTCGACGGTTATAAACAAAAAATCACGATTGAACGGTTATTTTTCGACGGTTATAAACAAAAAAATCATGATTTAACGGTTATTTTAACTCCGATTTTGATGATTTTTTACAACTACACTCCTTGACCCTATATGAATACAATGAATGAATTTGATCTTCAATTTAAAATATTTACACTAGTGGATACCACAAAATCTTATGTTATACTTAATGAAAGTATAAATAAACTAAGTGTTAGTGAATTTATCGTTTTGATGGGATGCGCATTCTATGAAACTAATTTCAACGATCCAACCGTGAAACTTGTTTGTATATGCTTCAAGATTGCATACACCAAAAATCGCAAAAAACAAACATTCAGAGATCAAGTAACGGGACAAAATTTTTCGACGGTTATCAACAAAAAATCATGATTTAACGATTATTTTAACTCCGATTTTGATGAATTTTTTACAGCTACACTCCTTGACCCTATATGAATACAATGAATGAATTCGATCTGCAATTTAAAATATTTACACTAGTGGATACCACAAAATCTTATGTTATACTTAATGAAAATATGAATAAACTCTTAAGTGTTAGTGAATTATCGTTTTGATGGGATACGCATTCTACGAAACTAATTTCAACGATCCAACCGTCAAATTTGTTTTTATATGCTTTAAAATCACATAGGCCAAAAATCGTAAAAAACAAACATTCATAGATCAAGTAACAGGGACAAAACTTTTCGACGGTTATAAACGAAAAATCACGATTTAACGGTTATTTTAACTCCGATTTTGATGATTTTTTATAGCTACTCCTTGACTCTATACGAATACAATGAATGAACTCGATCTTCAATTTAAAACATTTACACTAGTGGATATCACAAAATCTTATGTTATACTCTATGAAAGTATGAATAAACTCTTAAGTGTCAGTGAATCTATTGTTTTGATGGGATACACATTCTACGAAATTAGTTTCAACGATCCAACCATCAAACATGTTTGTATATACTTCGAGATCGCATCCGTAAAAAATTGCCAAAAACAAACATTCATAGATCAAGTAACGGGACAAAATTTTTCGACGGTTATCAACGAAAAATCACGATTTAACGGTTATTTTAACTCCGATTTTGATGATTTTTTACAACTACTCCTTGACCTTATATGAATACAATAAATGAACTCGATCTTCAATTTTAAATATTTACACTAGTGGATACCACAAAATGTTATGTTATACTTAAATGAAAGTATGAATAAATTCTAAAGTGTTAGTGAATCTATCGTTTTGATGGGATACGCATTCTACAAAACTAGTTTCAACGATCCAACCGTCAAACATGTTTGTATATACTTTGAGATCGCGTACGCCAAAAATTGCAAAAAACAAACATTCAGAGATCAAGTAACAATACAAAACTTTTCGATGGTTATCAACGAAAAATCACGATTTAACGGTTATTTTAACTCTAATTTTGATGATTTTTCATAGCTACCCTCCTTGACCTTATATGAATACAATGAATGAACTCGATCTTCAATTTAAAATATTTACACTAGTGGATACCACAAAATGTTATATTATATTTAATGAAAGTATAAATAAACTCTTATGTGTTAGTGAATTTATCGTTTTGATGGAATACTTATTCTATGAAAGTAATTTCAACGATCCAACCGTCAAACATTTTTGTATATGCTTCGAGATCGCATACGCAAAAAACCATAGAAAACAAACATTCAGAGATCAAGTAACGAGACAAAACTTTTCGATGGTTATCAACGAAAAATCACGATTTAACGGTTATTTTAACTCAGATTTTGAGGATTTTTTTACAGCTACACTCCTTGATCCTATATGAATACAATGAACTAATTTGATCGTCAATTTAAAATATTTACACAAGTGGATACCACAAAATCTTATGTCATGATGATCGATGAAAATTGAGGATTTTGTAAAAGGAATAACATGCAAGCATTGAGTTCCATTGGCAAGGTTTAAACTTTTGAGAAAGACTTCACAACCTTGAAAACAATCTCTTTCATTTTGCGTATCCTTTGCATATTTAATATTTTGTAATAGACTAGTAGTGTATGGATGTTTTTTTATTAGGCTCTTATTTTCGAGTGTAGATGTAGTACTTAAACGACAAATGTGTTTTAATGTTTTGAAGTAATATTTATGTGACAATGTGTGGTATGTGCAAATTTAAGAAATTTTTTTTTTTTTCTTAACAGGTCATAATGGGTCGGATCACTTTACTCGTTGGGTAAAGTGACCCAACCTGTTAAGGACCCGTTAAGATAACGAGTGTGACACGACACGACCCGTTAAGATAACAGGTGTTACACGACCTGTTTGCCAGGCCTAGTTTTGGGGCATGTTTTTAGCAGTGAGAAGCCAGTCATGGATTATGTTGCGGTCGTGGCATCTCTGGTTTGTATCTTAGTATTTATGGATTGCTTACAAGGTGTTCTTTCAGGTACATTCCATCATATTTTTCTCATATACATGCTTGTTTATTGGGTGCAAGTAATGCTACATGATTGCGAAAAATGTTTTTTTGCCGTGCTTTTTGAAGTACCTACCAAGTGCTCATTCGAAAGAACACTTAGTTGTAAAAGTACTTCCCACAAATTTCTCTCAAACATAAAGCAGTTATGTTAGAAGCACTTTTTATAAGAAGTATAACAAAAAATAACTAAAAATTGTTGAGAATGAATGGGAGGAGAGACCTTACATGTGCTTATAAGTAAGTTGAGCTACTCTCCATATTGCCAATTAGTTTTATAGTGGAGCCTCAATTTTCTTAAGGAATCCAAATGCTTTTGAAATATTACTTTCTAGTGCTTCCAGAAGATAGCTAAGTACTGCCTTTACAACTTGTAAACATTGCTAGTTATTTATGTCAAACGCTTCCAAACGCGTTTTGGTTACTGGAAAGCGGTTTTTGCAATTACAAACATACCTTAACTTGGGACATAAATATATAAGAGCAATTTTCCTGTATATATGCATCAGGTGTTGTAGAGGAAGTGGATGGCAACATATAGGGGCATATGTGAACCTTGGAGCGTTTTATCTGGTTCGTCTTTCAGTGTGGTGTGCACTCGGATTTGCTCTAGGCTTAAGAGAGAAGGGCCCTTGGATTGGAATAGTGGCCGGGTCTGCTATGCAATCTGCTCTTCTTGCTCTTATCACTGTTTTCCTCGATTGGACAAAACAGGTTTGCAATTACTATTCATTTTTCTTTAAATGTTTCTATGGGTAATTTTTGTTAATGTTAAATATCTGTGTTTAAAAACTCGTCGCATTTAATAGTTAAAAAAGCCGATATACATCTTTGTATGGCAGAACTTTTGGATTCTATACACCCAAATGGTACTCTGAATATCCTTTATATGTATGTATTGCAGGCAAAGAGGGCAAGGGAGAGGGTATTTGTAGAGAGTATCAGAAGACAGCGACAGCCCTCGCGAAACAAATTGAATGAGAAAAAAGAATGAGAGCAATGAACCTTTTTCTCTTTTACAACGTGCAGTCTTACATCGTTTCTGCTCAAAATTCAAATTCCTCACCAGAAGGAATGTGTTTTGGTACAAAGTAGGAACAACAACAAAGCCTTTTCCCATTAAGTGGGGTCGGCTATATGAATCTTAGAACGTCATTGCACTCGGTTCTGTGTCATGTCTCCCGTTAGATCTAAGTACTCTAAGTCTTTTCTTATAGTCTCTTCCAAAGTCTTCCTAGGTCTTCCTCTACCCCTTCGACCTTGGACCTATGTCCTGTAGTTGCATCTTCTAACCGGAGCGTCAGTAGGCCTTCGTTGCACATGTCCAAACCACCATAACCGATTTTCTCTCATCTTTTCTTCAATTTCGGCTACTCTTACTTGACCTCGGATATCCGAATTCCTAATCTTATCATTTCTTGTGTGCCCACACATCCAACGAAGCATCCTCATCTTCGCCACACCCATTTTATTTACATGTTGATGCTTCGCCGACCAACATTCCGTGCCATACAGCATCGTCGGCCTTATTGCCGTCCTATAAAATTTTGGGAACTTTAACGAAAAGCCCCTCGTACTGTTCACTTTAATGAAAAATCATATTTTTACTCTAGAAAGTCAATCCTAGTACTATTCACTTACAACACCTTTTTGTCCTTATTGTTAAAACTCAAAGTTTTCAAGCCATTTTCATTAGTTTTCCTTAAAATTTTCCCTTGAGTGTAACAGCCTGTCCCGAAAAATTATTCTCGAAGGTGTGAAATGACGTTTATGCCCTTGAATGTGGGGTGTGTGTTGGTATTTTGGTTTATGAGATTTGGCCAATTATTTAGTGTCCTAAATAGTTGGACCCAATTAGGAACTAAGTCTCCTTAGTTTGTGATTGGTGATTGAGGTTTAACCATACACACACCATTCATTTTCTCTCATCTCTCCCGTATCTCTCTCTCAGACTCTCTCTCTCATTCTTTTTCGTACGGATGGCACCCATAACCCTTGCAAACCTTGCAGATCAAGACTAAGGTAAGTATATTCGTGTTCCTTGTGATCTCAGGAATCTATTGGTACAAGTTTTAGAACCTGAAACCTTCGAAAACCCAGTGACACCTAACCTCCGATTTGTGCATTGTTCATGCACACATGAAATATTGTTTTTCAGGGAATTTGAAGCTTATAGGAAGCTTATTGAGGTCCTTACGAAGCTTGGAGTGCTTCGTTGGAAGAAATTGGACATCGGAATCGCGAGATCGGAGAGATTCAATTTCGGCTGGAATTTTCGAGGCTTTTTTCGGCGAGTTGGGGGTCGAGTCAGATATGGTTGTGTTCATCTTTGTGAGATCTTCATTTTGGTACAAAGTACGTAGAAAATTGTGCAAAAATGAAGAAGAAACCATAGTTGGAAGTTTTTCCAGAAACCGGCGAACAGTCGCCGAAGAAGACAGCAAATATTTCGTCAGTTTTGACGGAATATGCTAACGCCGTCAGTTAGTTTGGACGGATTCCGTTAGGTTTTAACGGAATATTTCGAGGGATATTCCTGACGGCGTTAACTGACGCCGTCAGTGTGCAGGTCACGTGGTCGCACATGGGAGCGCGTGGGTGGTCGGAAAATTTTTCTAAAAATATAGGTATGTTCGTGAGGTTGTGTAGATCACTGTGGTATATTCATATACCCAAATTGAGCAATATATGAGAAGTTATTTCAAAGGTTTTGTTTATGTGCTTATAATAACGTTTATACAGTTATTTCTCATATAGGCGAGACCTATTCGGAGTACGAGCTTAGCCAGGCTAGGCACCGGGGTTACGACTCGGCTACTTATCAGTGAGTGGGCTTTTGTTTTTCGTATATACCTATATACATGCTTTCCCCAGAAAATGAATTTAAAGAATTATATGATTTGAAATGCCATGCAAAGTATCTATTTATTTTATTTATGCATTAGTGATTACATATAATAATGATGGTGCTGCGGACGCACAGGTAAGTGGCAGGTAAGTTTATATACTGGTTATGATAAGAGTGAATGATGTGATGTGATGTGATGTGATTAGAGCTCATAAACTTGCACCTTGATATTAGTGCTTCCGTCCAGAGTTAGGGGCATAGTCTTTCACGTGATCTTCACCTCCTGCACCGCATGCTCACCTTGGATCCAAGTTAAGTGCACAGTCCTGTCGAATAGACCACTATAGGTGGGTTCGACTCGTAGGTGACCTGCGAATCATTCGCACAGTCTTCACGTGATTGTAGCACTAGAGCATATTATTCTATATACAATGATGTTGTGCAGACCACGAGAGGTGGTATTGATGTGTGTGTGCAGGATATACGATATGATTGAGTTGATTATGAGCTATATGATATGATGAGATTGTTATGAGCTATATACAACCGAGGGCTGAGTTGATTATCTGGAATTCAATCACATTCACAGAGTTATGATTTGGCATTCGGTTATGATACTTTGGCATGACATACATACATTCATACATACATATTTTCCAGTAGGATTTTGAGATTTATATATATGGGGATATACTTTATTTCTGGGAAATTATACAGGTTTTACGAATAGGGGTTATAACTTTTGTGAAAAGAATGGTTTCGAAAAGATTTGTTTTTGCCCACTCACGCTTTCTGTTTTTCGCCCTTCCAGGTATTAGGTAGTGTTCGTTGGTGGCATACGAGGAGCTCATCGGACGTTCTGACAGAACTCACTTATGTAGGACCACCTTCGGGTGTTATCTCTATTTAGTACTTTCTGCTTGACTGCATGTAGACCATTTATGCTTTGGTTGTGTAAACCATCTTAATTCTCGCACTAGCACACTATCTTGATTTAGGTTGCTGGTTGCATGGTTTTAAATTGTTCGTATCTTTCTGATTAATCTTGGTTCCCCACTGTTCACATGGTTACGTCACTCTCACGAGATGGCCAACACAACCTACTTTCGGGTCGAGGTGTGTTAGTTTGGTATCAGAGCATAGGTTTGACAGTCCTGCATATCCTGTCAATATTCTAATTATCTTGGTGTTTCTGTCAGAACTATGTCGCCTCGTAGAGAGCCACGTCTTTCAGCTGAACCTAATTTCCCTAACATAGCTCGGTTAGGGGAAGCTATAACGAGTGTTATTCAGTCAGTTATTCACCTGCCTCAGCGGACCCCTCTGGAGTCGGTTCATAATTTGAAAATAACCATTTTTGTGGGGAATGAAGGGCCCAAGGGTTCAGAGAAATGGTTGATGCATATTGAGAAAACTTTTAGGCTGATGCAGAGTCAGGGGAGTTTATCTTCGAACAGTTGGGTCGAGACGACTTCATGGTTTTTGGGTAAGGAACCAGCTTCATGGTAGGGGCAGTTGGCTGATGAGTTACCCCAGGAGGAATCTAAGGATTGAGAGGTATTTAAACAGTTATTTTATAAGAGATTCATTGCTCCTGCATACATTGATCATAAGAAACAGGAGTTTACTAGTTTGAGGCAGAAGAAGCTATCAGCTAATGAGTACTACAGGAAATTTACTGATCTATCTCGATATCATCCGGAAGTTGCTGCTAATCCAGTTGAGATGCTACGTCGTTTTAAATTGGGTACTAAGAAGAAATGGTGTACCATTACGACTGCAATTCCCTGTACCACTTATGATGAGTTTTATGAAGCTTTACTTCAGATTGAGGATTTTGAGAATTTGCCCAACGACAGCGAAGAAGAAAAGAAAGATGGGAATCAGAATAAGGATAAGGGTAAAGGTCATTTCTCACAGGGGTCTCGCCAGACTCAGAACTTTAAGCGTAGTAGGGCTAGTTATAGTTCTTCCAATGGAGGTTTCAGTTCCATAGGTCAGAGAGGAAGTGGTAGGTTCTTCGGAGGTTCCAGATTCCAGAGGTAGGGGAATTTTGGCAGAGGAAATGCACCCTTGTGCCGTAGGTGCAATAATCAATATTTCAGGGAGTGTCAAAGAGGTAGTAGTGGTTGTTACACTTGTGGTCAGGAGGGATATCTAGCTAAGTTTTGTCCTCAAGGCCAGCAGAGGCCTCAGCAGCCTCCTTTACCACGGCCAACTCCAGTTCAGCAGTTTTCAGGACATGGTGGTTATACTTAGACGGGTCGTGGTGGTGCATACCACTATCAGGGGGATTCCGTTCCTTATTCTTCGGGACAGTACCAGTACCCCCAAGATCCTTATCAGCAGGGCAGTTATGGACAGTATTTAGGAGGATATATACCTCCACAGCAGTACTCTGGAAGATATATGCCTCAGCAGCAGTATTCAGCTGGTGGATCACAATGGCATTCTGGAGGACAGCCTCAGCAGGTTGATGCTTCTACCACTGGAGTTGGGTCTTCGAGACAGCACAGTCAGTTAGGACAAGGACGTAATTCTCAGGGGCAAAGAGTTCATGCCAACAGAGGTAGATGAAGACAGCTGACCCAGGGATGTATTAACAACCTTTCGCTGCAGGATGCTCATAATAATCTAGACTAGATCATGGGTACGTTAAATATTCTTGGTCATTATGCTAAAGTGTTGATTGACTGTGGTGCTACTCATTCGGTAATTTTTTATACGTTTGCTCAATTGACACAACCTCAATCCTCACCTCTTGGGTATGAGTTGGAGTTTGCTATGCTTAAAGGGGAGAAGTGTTATGTAGATTATGTTTACCCAGGTTGTCTTGTATTAGTGGAGGATGTGGTTATGCCTGCTAACCTTACTCTTTTAGACATTCTGGATTTTGATGTGATTTTAGGCATAGATTGGTTGCATTATAATCGTGCCCAGATTGATTGTTATGGAAAATCAGTGACCTTCCATCGTCCTGGATTACCTGAGGTTATATTCTTTGGTGCGCCTAGTGGATTGAGGCATGGTATTATTTCAGCTGTGAGAGCCAAAAAGTTACTAAAGAAAGGTTGTCAAGGGTACTTGGCTCATATGGTACTAAATGATGATGCTCCGGTTAGTGTGGAGAATGTCAAGGTGGTTAGACACTTTTCTGATGTTTTCCCTGATGATTTACCTGGATTGCCGCCAGACAGAGATGTGGAGTTCGTCATTGATTTGCTTCCAGGTACGGATCCTATTTCCTTAACTCCATATAGAATGGCTCCTGTGGAGTTAAGAGAATTGAAGATTTAGTTACAAGAGTTGGTTGATAAAGGTTTCATTCAGCCTAGTTCTTCACCTTGGGGAGCCCCAGTTTTGTTTGTTCGGAAGAAAGACGGTACTTTGAGGCTTTGCATTGATTATAGGCAATTGAATCGGGTAACGATTAAAACCGTTATCTCTTACCTCGTATTGACGATCTTTTTGATCAACTCAGAGGTGCCTACGTATTTTATAAGATTGATCTAAGGTCTGGTTATTATCAGTTGAAGATCAGGAGCGACGATGTTCCTAAAACTGCTTTTAGGACTCGTTACGGTCATTATGAGTTTCTCGTGATGCCATTTGGATTGACAAATACACCAGCAGCTTTCATGGGTTTGACGAATAAGGTGTTTCAGCAGTATTTGGATAGATTTGTCATTGTCTTTATTGATGACATTCTGATGTATTCTAAGTCGAAGACAGACCATGTTTGACATCGTACTTTGGTATTGAAGAAGTTGAGGGAACACCAATTGTATGCTAAGTTCAGTAAGTGCCAATTCTGGTTAGATCAAGTTGCTTTCTTGGGGCATGTTGTTTCAGCTCAGGGTATTCAGGTAGACCCTCAGAAGATAGCAGCTGTGGAGGATTGAGAACAGCCACGAACCGTCACCGAGGTACGGAGTTTCCTTGGTTTAGCAGTTTATTATCGATGATTTGTTAAGGATATCTCAGTTATGGCTTTGCCACTAACGAGGTTGACTAGGAAGGAAGTTAAATTCGAGTGGGATGATAATTGTGAGCAGAGTTTCTAGCAGTTGAAGTATTATCTCACTCATGCTCCTGTTTTGACTCTTCCTGATGATAGTGGTAATTTTGAGATTTACAACGATGCTTCTTTGAATGGCTTGGGATGCGTGTTGATGTAGCATGGTAGGGTAATTGCTTACACTTCGCGTCAGTTAAAGCTTCACGAGATGAATTACCTTACACATGACTTAGAGTTGGCAGCCATTATTTTCGCTTTGAAGATTTGGAGACACTACATGACGAGAAGTGTAGGATCTTCACAGATCACAAGAGTCTTTAATACCTGTTCACGCAGAAAGATTTGAACCTTCGTCAGCGGAGATGGATTGAGTTGTTAAGTGACTACGATTGCACGATTGAGTATCACCCTGGACGTACTAATATGGTGGCTGATGCTTTGAGTAGGAAATCCCAAGGTCGGGTTAATGCTTTGTATGCTTCTCGTGTTCCTCTTCTTGTAGATTTGAGGTCTACTGGAGTGAAATTGGAATTGGAAAAACAAGAAGAAGCTGTGGTAGAACAAGAAGAAGCCTTACTTGCTAGTTTCCAAGTTAGGCCTATTCTGATTGATCGTATACTCGAGACTCAGATAAATAATGAAGAGATTCAAGAGCTAATTCATTTGAGGAATCAAGGGAAAAAGAAAGATCTCAGAGTTAGAGAGACGGATGACATGCTTATGCAAGAGAATAGGATGTATGTGCCAAATAATGAGGAGTTAAAGAAGGCAATTCTTGATGAAGCACATATTTCAGCTTATGCGATGCATCCAAGAGGAACTAAAATGTATCATACCATTAGGCCATTTTATTATTGGCCAGGTATGAAAAGAGAAATTGCAGAGTATGTAAGTAGATGTGTCGTTTATCAGCAGGTCGAAGCCGAAAGGAAGAAGCCGTTTGGTTTGTCACAGCCACTTCTCGTTCCTCAATGGAAATGGGAAAATATTACTATGGATTTTGTGTACAAGCTTCCTCGTACACAAAACGGCTATGATGGAATCTGGGTGGTTGTTGATCGGCTTACTAAGTTAACGCATTTCATTCATGTGAGGGAAAAGTATTCTTTTAACAAGTTAGCCGAGTTGTTCGTCACGAAAATTGTGAAGTACCATGGAGTTCATGTGAGTATTATTTCAGATCAAGATCCGAGATTTACTTCTAAGTTCTGGACAGTATTCTAGGAAGCTTTAGGTTCGAGGTTACTGTACAGCACGACATATCATCCTCAAACAGACGAACAATCAGAGAGGACGATTTAGACCTTGGAGGATATGCTAAGATCTTCGGTGTTGCAGTTTAGCGAAGCTTGGCATAAGCGGTTGGATTTGATGAAGTTCGCCTACAACAACAGCTTTCACTCGAGTATTGGTATGGTGCCATTCGAGGCACTATATGGCAATCCTTGTCGTACACCTTTATGTTGGTCAGAGGTTGGCGAACGAGTTTTAGTGGGCCCTAAGTTAGTGGAGGAGACTACTCAGAACATTCAGGTTATTAAGTCTAATATGAAAGCGGCCCAAGATCGCCAAAAGAGTTTAGCAGACAGGCATGCCACTTACCGAGTGTACAAGGTTGGTGATTGGGTATTTCTAAAGTTGTCGCCATGGCGAGGTGTAGTATGATTCGGGAAGAAAGGCAAGCTAAGTCCTAGGTTCATCGGACCTTATCAGATCACCGAGCGAGTCGGTGAAGTTGCTTACAGGCTTGAGTTGCCGTCAGAGCTGTCCAAGGTACACGATGTGTTTCATGTTTTGATGCTTCGTCACTACGTCTCAGATTCGTCGCATGTGATACCTCATTAACCCTTAGAGATCAGTTCAGATTTGACTTATGATGAGGAACCAGTGACTATTTTGGATTGGAAAGAAAAGGTTCTAAGAAATAAGACAGTGCAATTGGTGAAAGTTTTATGGAGGAACCATTCACAGGAAGAAACGACGTGGGAGACCGAGGACAGGATGAGAGAGATGCACCCAAGGTTGTTTTATGGTTACTAGTGCTGTATTGTGGTAAGAAATTTCGGGGATGAAATTTTTTTAAGGTGGGTAGATTGTAATAGCCCGTCTCGGAAAATTATTCTCGAAGGTGTGAAATGATGTTTATGCCCTTGAACGTGGGGTGTGTGTTGGTATTTTGGTTTATGAGATTGGGCCAATTATTTAGTGTCCTAAATAGTTGGACCCAATTAGGAACTAAGTCTCCTTAGTTTATGATTGGTGGTTGAGGTTTAACCAAACACACCACTCATTCTCTCTCTTCTCTCCCGTATCTCTCTCTCTCCTTCTCTTTCGTACGGACGACACCCATAACCCTTGCAAACCTTGCAGATCGAGACTAAGGTAAGTATATTCGTGTTCCTTGTGATCTCAGGAATCTATTGGTACAAGTTTTAGAACCTAAAACCTTCGAAAACCCCATGAAACCTAACCTCCAATTTATGCACTGTTCATGCACACGTGAAATATTGTTTTTCAGTGAATTTGAAGCTTATAGGAAGCTTATTGAGGTCTTTACGAAGCTCGAAGTGCTTCGTTGGAAGAAATTGGACGTTGGAATCGCAAGATCAGAGAGATTCAATTTCGGCCGGAATTTTCGAGGCTTTTTCCGGCGAATCCCTGGCGAGTTGGGGGTCGAGTCAGGTGTGGTTGTGTTCATCTTTGTGAGATCTTCATTTTGGTATAAAGTACGTAGAAAATGGTGCAAAAATGAAGAAGAAACCATAGTTGGAAGTTTTTCCAGAAACCGACGAACAATCGCCGACGACCAGCAACTTGCCGGAGAAGACAGAGAATATTTTGTCAGTTTAGACGGAATATGCTAACGCCGTCAGTTAGTTTGGACGGATTCCGTTAGGTCTTAACGGAATATTTCGAGGAATATTCCTGACGGAGTTAACTGACGCCGTCAGTGTGTAGGTAACGTGGCCGCGCGTGGAGGCATGTAGGGCCGTGCCCTTGCCGGGGCGTGGCGGCGTATGGGTGGTCGGGAAATTTTTCTAAAATTATGGTGATGTTCGTGAGGTTATGTAGATCACTGTGGTATATTCATATACCCAAATTGAGCAATATATGGGAAGTTATTTCAAAGGTTTTGTTTATGTGCTTAAAATAACGTTTATACAGTTATTTCTCATATAGGCGAGACCTATCCGGAGAACAAGCGTAGCCAGGCTAGGCACGAGGGTTACGACCCGGCTACTTATCAGTGAGTGGGCTTTTGTTTTTCGTATATACCTATATACTTGCTTTTCCCAGAAAATGAATTTAAAGAATTATATGATTTGAAATGCCATGCAAAGTATCTATTTATTTTATTTATGCATTAGTGATTGCATATAATAATGATGGTGCTGCGGACGCACAAGTAAGTGGCAGGTAAGTTTATATACTGGTTATGATAAGAGTGAATGATGTGATTAGAGCTCATAAACCTGCACCTTGATATTAGTGCTTCCACCCAGAGTTAGGGGCATAGTCTTTCATGTGATGTTCACCTCCCGCATCGCATGCTCGCCTTGGATCTAAGTTAGGTGCACAGTCCTGTCGAATAGACCACTATAAGTGGCTTCAACTCGTAGGTGACTCGCGAATCATTCGCACAGTCTTCACATGATCGTAGCACTAGAGCATATTCTTCTATATACAGTGATATTGTGCAGACCACGAGAGGTGGTATTGATGTGTGTGTGCAGGATATACGATATGATTGAGTTGATTATGAGCTATATGATATGATGAGATTGTTATGAGCTATATACAACCGAGGGCTGAGTTAATTATCTGGAATTCAATCACATTCACAGAGTTATGATTTGGCATTCAGTTATGATACTTTGGCATGGCATACATATATTCATACATACATATTTTTTAGCAGGATTTCGAGATTTATATATATGAGGATATACTTTATTTCTGGGAAATTATACAGGTTTTACGGAGAGGGGTTATAGCTTTTGAGAAAATAATGGTTTTGAAAAGATTTATTTTTGCCCACTCACGTTTTCTATTTTTCGCCCCTCCCGGTATTAGGTAGTGTTCGTTGGTGGCATACGAGGAGCTCATCAGACGTTCTGACAGAACTCACTTATGTATGACCACCTTCGGGTGTTATCTCTTGTTAGTACTTTCTGCTTGACTGCACGTAGACCATTTATGCTCTGGTTGTGTAAACCATCTTAATTCTCGCACTAGCACACTGTCTTGATTTGGGTTGCCGGTTGCATGGTTTTAAATTGTTGATATCTTTCTGATTAATCTTGCTTCCGCACTGTGCACATGGTTACGTCACTCTCACGTGATGGCCAGCACGCCCCACTTTCGGGTCGGGGTGTGTCATTGAGCCTTTTTTTTATTTTTTATAGGACGATAATAAGGCCCGCGATGCTGTATGGCACGGAATGTTGGGTGGCGAAGTATCAACACGTATATAAAATGGGAGTAGCGAAGATGAAGATGCTTCGTTGGATGTGTGGGTACACGAGAAATGATAAGCCCACCTTCTGGTATAAAGTAGCGAGCCAAAAAAATTGACAGGTTAACTTAACACATAGAATATGAAGAAATCAAGTGATATGCCCACCTTCTGGAATCCGATCGCCACGAAAAACCTGGCTGTTAGAAATGTAAATTGATCCTTATGGCAAGCTGGTGAAGAAAGTCTTTGATCAGGTTCCCGTTTGCTGTGGGGAAAGTTGCTTCTATAAAATAGATCTAGATGCTAAAATGAGTGTGAATCATTTTTTAATCTTTTTAGCAATTGAATTAATTGTGACTTTTAATTGTAAGGTTGCATTTAGAGCGCAGAAATGAATTCATGAAAAATCAATGCTCGTTAATATTTCATTTCCGGTGTAACTAGAAAATACCCTCTCTTTTTTTTCCTTTTCCATGTTTGGTTAATTCGTAGATTGGAAACAAAATTTGCGTAGTTTTCCAATTGTACCCTCAAAACCAGTAATATGCAAAATTGTTTGTGAACGAATTTATTTATCGAGAAAATTAGAATTAGATACCTCATTTTAGACTTTTTGTAGACTAACATTTATGTTTTTTGAGTTTTTGATTAAGCTTTTGAAACATTTGATTATGATATTCAGACTTGAACTCCTTCAGATGAATTAAAATTAATTTATATTTAAATATCTGCTATATATTTTAAATAATTTCAACTATATTTAGATCTAAAAATGTAAACTTTTCAAATCTAAATGTACACCCACTCTAAATAGAAACGTACCAACATTAAATGAAAACGTACCAACGTCAAACAAAAATGTACTAACCTCGAATTAAAACGTACCCAATTATAAACTATATTAAAATGAATATTTATCTTTCTGGAATGTTTAAAAATATGTTTGATTCATACACAATGCTCTAAATAGTCTTGTTTTTTGGTAGATAAGTCTCTGGAACAACTTTTAGTTGATTGGTTATAAATCCTTATTATTGTAGATAATGCTAAATAATAACGATAAATCATATAATTTTGAATTAACAAAAAGGTTATTATCCGTTGATTAATGACTCTTTCAATAAAAAAAATAATTAATTAAAGTAATTTAAAATTTTACACTGTTAACAACTCTTTCTATAAAAAAAAAATTAATTAAAGTAATTCCTCATTATTAGGACAAAAAGTAATAAAACTTATGTTTTGAAAACAAACGTACCAAAAATTCAAATGTACCAAAAACTCAATGTATCAAAAATTCAAATGTACCAAGAAGCCAAATGGACCAAAAATTCAAATGTACCATTATAATCAAACGTACCGATATAATCAAACGTACCTAACAAGAAGTTTTGTTACATTCTATTTAATTTACTAAAATAATATTTTAATAAAAAATAAAAAAATCTTAAATCATCATAATAAGAGATGCATAAAAATAGGAGGAAAAAAAATAATGCTAACGTGAATAGACTTCTAATGAAATAAAATTAAAGTACCAAAATTGTAGGGAAAATGTTTAATCAAATTTGCAAAAGGAATAGATGTTTAGTCTATAACATTTAAAAACGAGGCGTCTAATTCAAAACGTTCCTTATTTATCTGTTGGATAAACAGTTTGTTGGGTTGCATTTAGAAAACAAAAATAGTTTGCTGGCTCCATGAAAAAAAATAAAAATAGTTTGCTGGGTTTATAAGAGCCGATGAAAAATTTCAAAACATGCAAAGCTCTCTTCAGATTCAAGAGCTCTTGATGAGATTTAAACAAACGAAAAGAAAAAGAGAAATATGAGTAAGATTAAATTGGGAATTCTACAAATAATATAACCGATTCTCGTATCGAAAAAAATTAATTATAAGAAACTGAAGAACTAAAATATTGCATACGGAAGATGCAGCCAGCAAACATGTTGGAATTTTTAATCGTTGGTAAGGGCATAATTTTCCGGGTCTTTATCACCAATGGTCCTTGAGATTGATCAAACTCATCATTTTGGTCCCTCACCTTCAAAATCAATCAATGTCGTCCCTGACATTCACCACCGCACATCAATTTGGTCATTCCGTTTAGATTCCGTCAACTATTGCTGTTAGTTTGCATGTGGGACCCACAACTCTAATAAAATGGTGACACGTGGATTACACAAAAGAAGGGTTTTTATCACAAATAGTCCCTGACATTGATCAAACTCCTCATTTTAGTCCCTGAGTTTCAAAAATCAATAAATTTGGTCCTTGACTTTCACTATCGCACATCAATAGTCATTCCGTTAAAATTTCGTCAACATTTTTTGTTAGTGTGCTGATGTGGTCCCACTGGTCCAATCATATGGCGCCAAGTGGATTAACTATAAGAAACTAATTTTTTTTAGAATGAACCAATTGGCGAGTATTGTGAGATCACACATCGTCCAGGGGAGTGGATCCTGTGAGCCTTATATATATATTCCCACCTCTAATTAACGCGAGGCCTTTTAGGAGCTCATTGGCTTCGGGTTCCATTGGAACTCCGAAGTTAAGCAAGTAGTGCGCGAGAGCACTCCCCATGATGGGTGACCTACTAGGAAGTTCTCGTGTGAGTTCCTATAAACAAAACCGTGAGGCCGTGGTCGGGGCCTAAAGCGGACAATATCGTGCTACGGTGGAGGTGTGCCCGGGATGTGGTGGAGCCGGGTCGGGATGTGACAATTTGGTATCAGAGCCACTCTGCCGTTCGGTACGCATGTGCCGGCGAGGAAGCCGGGTTCCCCTTAAGTAGGGTGGATTGTGAGATCCCACATCGACCAACAGAGAGGGGGTGATGTGCCTTATATGTACATGCCCACCTCTATAGCATGAGGCATTTTGGGAGTTCACTGGCTTCGGGTTCCATTGCAACTCCGAAGTTAAGCGAGTAGCGCGCCAGAGCACTCCCATGATGGGTGACCCACTGGGAAGTTCTCGTGTGAGTTCCCAGAAACAAAACCATGAGGGCGTGGTCGGGGCCCAAAGCGGACATTATCGTACTACGACGAAGGCGTGCTCGGGATGTGGTGGGGGCCCGGGCCGGGATGTGAGAATTTGGTATCAGAGCCTAACCCTGCCCGCGTGTGTGCCGACGAGGACGTCGGGCCCCTAAGGGGGGGTGGATTGTGAGATCCCACATCACCCAGGGGAGTGAATCTTGTGAGCCTTATATGTATATTCCTACCTCCAATTAGCGTGAGGCCTTTTGGGATCTCATTGGCTTCGGGTTCCATTGGAACTCCGAAGTTAAGCGAGTAGCGCGCGAGAGCACTCCCATGACGGGTGACCCCACGTGTGTGCTAACGAGGACGTCATGCCCCTAAGAGGGGGTGGATTGTGAGATCCCACATCGCCCAGGGGAGTGGATCATGTGAGCCTTATATGTATATTCCCACCTCTAATTAGCGCGAGACCTTTTGGGAGCTCATTGGCTTCGGGTTCCATTGGAACTCCGAAGTTAAGTGAGTAGCGCGCGAGAGCACTCTCATGATGGGTGACCCACTGGGAAGTTCTCGTGTGAGTTCCCAGAAACAAAACCGTGAGGGCGTGGTCGGGGCCCAAAGCGAACAATATCGTACTACGACGGAGGCGTGCTCGGGATGTGGTGGAGGCCTGGGCCGGGATGTGACAATTTGGTATAAGAGCCTAACCCTGCCCGCGTGTGTGCCGACGAGGACGTCAGGCCCCTAAGGGGGGTAGATTATGAGATCCTACATCGCCCAGGGGAGTGAATCTTGTGAGCCTTATATGTACATTTTTCGCACTTGTAAATTAATTATTATAATTTTTATAATGTGTTTGGTATTTTAAATTGCTTGATACTTTTATTTTAACGTGTTTTATAATTTTTTTTAATCTCACTCTTTTCCTATAGTATAATATAAAAAAAGAAAGGACGCATTAGTAGTTTTCCAACACCAAATCACACCCCCTCAAAGTGAAGCAAACAACAAAACTAGCAGCACTTGCTACTACCCCATCTCAACTTCAAATGAAAATTTATACCCTACAGTCACAAACTGTACTTATGATATCATTGAAACTTAGGAATAAAAGTAAGCTTCTGCAGACACATTTTCAACATATTAGTACCCTCCATTTTTTTCTTCTTTTGAATGAAATGAATGAAACTCTTACTACTTAATGACAATACCCTGTAGATTTTAACCCTTTTTTATTTTTATTTTTTAATCATGCTCAAATCTACAAAGCTACATCAACCCTCAAATTCACATTTCATTGTAATACACATGCTCCATCCATTCTTTTCTATATAAACAAAATCCCAAAAGCACAACCTATATAATACTTTCTCAAAACAATAAGGGATCAATTTCTGTGTATGGGCTCAACTCCAATATTGGAGCATGGTAAAGAGATGTGGCCAACAAAGAAATGGCTTAGTTAAAGGCTCAACGGGCCACTAAGGATAAACATAGCATATAAGGTAGGCATGAAAGGCTCAAATGATCCAAATATGGCCTGTATCACTTCCAAGTTATTACATGAATTGATGAATGAATCGAGAGGTATGAAGCAAGTTTTAGAGATACATGTAAGAATAAGATCAAACGCACAAGAATAAATGTGATTGATGCATGATAGTTCAGCCATAGAATAGGCTCAAAATCTCACAAGGGTTATATTAAGTCACTGTATTCACATATGAAGCGTTAAACCATGCTTTAGTTTCACATCAGCAAGGCTATGTGCATTCAGTTTTCCAAGGATGATTGAACATGTACAAAGCTAACAAAAGAATAAAGAGATTCACCTAAAACATGCTTACGACTTTCTCAATAACCATAGTTTGAATTCAAGTCAATTTCATCATTGGGTCAGGAAACTGACAAAAATCTAACTGAAAACAAGAAATAAAAAGCCAAAGACAACTAACTATAATAATTGACTAAGTGGAGGACCCAGCAACATGAAATTAGCTCATGCATTTTAAATAACACACTAGAACCAAACAAAAACCACTTGCAAATGACTAATATATTACCCCCAAACTTAGATGAGACATTGCCCTCAATGTCTAGAAATAAGGCACTTAAATAGAAGAAAGGGAAGATGTATGAATAAATCACTTGGACAGAGAAACTCCCCTGGTTTATGCTTCACATGACAGCCATGGCGTTCAATGCAATAGCCACCCCCAAACTTGAACACTTTCGTCTTCCACTCAACATTTTATGGCAGCAAACACTTCCATACACCAAGAGAAAACAGTCAGCGAGTAGCAAATAAGTGAAGACAGAAACAAAACAAACAAAACGAAAAATGTGAAATTAAACAAGCATAAAATATAAGAAAAGCATGGGTTGCTTCCCATGAAGCGCTAAATTTATAGTCTTCAGCTAGACTATATGAAGTTTATGCTGGATCCCGAAGCGAGGTAACCGTCTTCATGGTATCAAAAATTGTTTCCACATACGGCTTCAATCTTTGACCATTAACCTTGAATATGCTTCCCGACTCCAAATTCTGAATTTCCACTATGCCATATGGATAAACTTGCACTACCACGAAAGGACCATACCACCGAGAACAAAGCTTTCCAGGAAACAACATAATCTTGAATTGTACAGCAACACCTTCTGTCTGACATGGAATTCTTTTTGCAGAATGTTCTGATCATGCCACTTCTTAGTTCTTTCTTTATAGATCTTGGCATTTTCATATACATCGTTCCAGAATTCTTCCATCTCACTGAGTTGTAACAATCTTTTCTCCCTAGCCACTTCAATGTCAAAATTCAATGTCTTGATTGCCCAGAAAGCCTTGTGTTCCAGCTCAACTGGAAAGTGACATGCTTTACCAGAAACAAGCCGATATGGAGACATGCCAATTGGAGTTTTGAAAGTAGTGCGATATGCCCATAAAGCATCGTCTAACTTCTTCGACCATTTTTTTTCTCAAAGCACTCACAGTCTTCTCCAGAATCTTCTTGATTTCCCGATTTGAAATTTCCACTTGTCCGCTTGTCTGAGGGTGATAAGGTGTAGCAACCTTATGTGTAATTCCATACTTTGCCAAGAGAGCTTCAAATTACTTGTTACAAAAGTGAGTTCCTCCGTCACTAATAATAGCACAAGGGGTCCCAAAACGGGTGAATATATTTGCCTTCAAAAATCGGAGAACAACTCGGGCATCATTAGTAAGAACTGCTACAACTTCCACCCATTTCGACACATAGTCAACTGCTACTAATATATACTTGTTCAAGAAAGAAGAAGGCAATGGCCCCATAAAATCAATTCCCCATACATTGAAGAGTTCAACTTCCAGAATATTATTAAGAGGCATCTGATTTCTACGAGAAATATTTCTAGTCCTTTGACAACGATCACAAGAGGTAACAAAAACATGTGAATCCTTGAATAAAGAGGGCCAAAAGAACCCAGATTGAATAACCTTTGCTGCTATTTTTGAGGCACCGAAATGTCCCCCACAAGCAAGAGAATGGCAATGATTGAGAATGCTGATTTGCTCATCTTTGGGTACACATCGGTGAATCACTTGATCTGGACAATGTTTATACAAATACGAGTTATCCCAGAAATAGTGCTTGACCATGGAGAGAAATTTCTTCTTTTGTTGAAAACTCAAATCTTTCGGAATCACTTCACTAGCCAAATAATTTACAAAATCAGCAAGCCATGAGACTTCTCCATGTTGGGCAACAAACAAGTGTTCATCTGGAAAAGTTTCATTGAGCGGTACAGTTGATTCCGCCTCACCATCTTGAATAAGCCTTGACAAGTGGTCTGCCACCATATTTTCGGACCCTTTTTTTGTCTTTAATCTCGAGATCAAACTCTTGAAGAAGAAGAACCCATCTGATCAGCCTTGATTTTGCATCTTTTTTAGACATCAAGTACCTCAAGGCTGCATGATTTGTGTATACAATAACCTTCGAACAAATAAGATAGGATCGAAATTTATCAAGTGCAAATACTACAGCAAGCATCTCATTCTCTGTGGTGGAATAATTAAGCTGCGCATCGTTTAAGGTACGGCTTGCGTAGTAAATAACATATAGAAGTTTGTCCTTTTGTTGCCCCAAAACAGCCTCTATGGCATAATCGCTCGCATCACACATCAGTTCAAATGGAAGGATCCAATCGGGTGTTGTCATAATAGGGGCTGAAGTGAGTAGAGTCTTCAAGGTGTTAAAAGTTGACAAGTATTCATAATCGAACTTAAATACAACATCTTTCTGAAGAAAATCACTAAGAGACTTGGCTATTTTTCGAGAAACTCTTGATAAATTGTCGATAGAACCCCGCATGACCAAGTAAACTTCGAACTCCTTTCACTGAAGTTGGTGGTAGAAACTTTACAATCAGCTCAACCTTCGCTCTATCAACCTCGATACCCTTCACTGAAATTTTATGCCCCAAGACTATGCCTTCTTACACCATGAAGTGGCATTTTTCCCAACTCAACACCAAATTAGTCTCTTGGCATATTTTCAGTACTAGCGCCAAATTGTGAAGGCAATTATCAAACAAAGACCTAAGAACAAAGAAGTCATCCATGAATACTTCTATAAAATGCTCCACCATATAAGAAAATATACTTATCATACATCTTTGAAAAGTAGCTTGTGCATTACATAATTCGAACGACATCCTTCTATACGCAAAAGTACCGAATGGGAAGGTAAAAGTGGTATTTTCTTGGACTTCAGGAGCAATAACAGTCTGATTATATCCCGAGTATCCATCAAGAAAGCAATAAAACACATGGCCAGCAAGTCGTTCCAGCATCTGATTAATGAACTGAAGTGGAAAATGGTCTTCGCGTGAGGAATCATTTATCTTCCAGTAATCTGTACAGACTCTCCACTTCATTTTCTGCCTTATGGGCAGCAACTCATTAGTATCACTTTTGACCATAGTTGTGCCTTCTTTCTTTGGAACAACGTGAAGTGGACTTACCCATCTGCTATCGGATATTAGGTAGATGACCCCAACGTCTAAAAGCTTGAGAACTTCTTCACGAACAACTTCCTTCATAAGCAGGTTGAGTCTTCTTTGAGCCTCAATGGTAGGCTTACTGCTTTCTTCATGAAAGATTCTATGCAAGCACACCGTTGGGCTGATTCCCTTTATATCAGCTATAGTTCATCCTAATGCCATTTTATACTCTCTTAGTACCCGAAGTAATTTTTCCTCTTCAACTTGACTTAAACTTGCAGCAATTATAAAAGGTAGGGTCTCGGCAGCCCCTAAATTAGCTTACTTCAGATTTTCCGACAATTGCTTCAATTCTAACTTAGGTGCAACCTTAATAGATGGCTGAATTTTTTTCTGAGGTGGTCCCAAAGCCTCAAAAAAATGTCTTCGATGTTGATTGTGTACAGCGACATAATCTAACATCGCTGAAATAGCAACTACATCTTCATTCATTCCACCGCTCAATTCAGAATGAACCAAGCATTCCTCCAAAGGATCATGTGGATGTTGCTCTATATATTTCAAATTCACTAGCTCTTTCAATGTTTCGATTGAAAAGCACCTTTCAGAATCGCTTGGATATTTCATAGCGTCAAAGACCTTGAACACCACTTTCTTGCCTTGAACTCTCAAAGTGAGGAGACCTTTTTGGACGTCGATAAGAGTTCCAGCGGTAGCCATAAGTGGACGGCCCAAAATGATTAGAATTTCTCGATCCTCCTCTATGTCAAGTACCAAGAAATCAGCCAGTAGAATGAATTGATCGACTCGAACGAGAACATCTTCAATGATTCCTCTTGGATATGTAACAGAACGATCAGCTAGTTGTAAAGATACCGAAGTTGATTTCATCTCTCCAAGACTAAGCTGTTTAAAAATAGTAAATGGCATCAAATTAACACTGGCTCCTAAATCAAACAAAGCTTTTTCAAAGAAAAATTTACCAATTGTACAAGGAATAGTAAAACTCCCTGGATCTTTTAACTTCGGGGGCAACTTTTGCTACAAAACAGCACTACACTCTTATGATAACATCACTTTTTCATGTTCCACAAACCTCTTCTTGTTGGTGCATATGTCCTTCAAGAATTTTGCATAACTTGGAATTTGTATTACTTCATCAAGCAAAGGAATGTTAATATGTACCTTTTTAAATAAATCTAAAATTTCAGAAAAGTTCTTGTCTTTCTTAGCCCTTTACAAACGCTAAGGATATGGAACGGGGGGCGAATAAATCTATTCTTGTGCTAACTCCTTATTTGGCAATGTGAGTGAATCATGCTCAGGTTCTTCAAGCTTCTTTTCTTCCTTTGCACCCTTGGTTTCTATGATCTTGCCACTCCTTAATGTGATAGCCTTAATGTGCTCTTGGTTATTCGGATTCACTTCCGGCTGACTTGGAAATTTCTCGATCTCTCTTTCATTCAAAGCACTAGCAATCTGACCAACTTGAACTTCCAGCTTCCCAATTGAAGCTTGCTGATTTTGGAGTGTTGTCTAAGTTGCTTGAATGAAGTTATTTGTGTTTGTAGCAAGTTGAGCTATCAAGTCTTCCATTGGTGTCTTCTTTTCTTGTGGCTAGAAATTCGTAGGAGTCGGCCTAGCTAGAGGATTCATAACATTTGGATTGTTATTCCATTGAAGATTTGGATGAAAACGCCAACCTGGATTAAAAGTGTTCGAATATGGGTTATTCCGCTGACGAGAAAAATCATTCACTTGATTTGCTTGCTCTTGCATATACTCCGAAAATGAACCAATGTTCGGACACTTAGTACTTGTATGTATACCTGCACATATTTCACAAACCACATCAAAAGACTTCACAGATTTAACAGTCATCAAATTATCAAACTTTTTGTTTAAGTTAGAAATCTGTGCAGCCATGGTAGACACGGCATCGTTCTCGTGCACTCTAGCACGTTTGGATGGTCCTCTTTCCACTCACCACTGTTGAGAATGAGTAGCTAATGTCTTGAAAAGGGCGGATGCCTCGGCAACTGTCTTTGTCATTCGAGCTCCTTCACTAGCGGCATCAATCATTGTCTTATTTTTTGGGAGTTAATCCTTGATAAAATGATTGCAGTTGCAACCATTCCGGTAAGCCATGATGAGGACACTTCATCAATAAATCTCAGAACCTCTCCCAATTGTCATAAAAAGCTTCAGAATCAAATTGGGCAAAAGTCATGATTTCATTCAGCAACTTAGAAGTCTTCGAAAGAGGAAAGAATCTTTGAAGGAATTGATTTGCTAACTCATCCCAAGTTGTTATAGAATTAGTAGGCAGAGAGTTAAACTAAGACTTTCCCTTGTCCTTGAGTGAAAACGAAAACAACCGCAATCTGATAGCATTGTTAGTTGCCCTATGGATCTTCAAAGTTTCACAATCTCGACAAAGTCGCTAATATGTAAATTTGGATCTTCAGTAGTAAGACCATAAAATGATGCCAACATCTGGATGAAAGATGGCTTCAACTCAAACTGATTAGCTGTTATTTTTGGGCGCACAATGCAAGATAATGTGGCTCCAACAATAGGAGCCGAATAATCCATAAGGGCACGATTTTCATTTGGGTCTTGAAGTGCCATTCTTTCAATTGGTTCTTGCTTCTTTTGCTTCCTTAGTAGGTGCCGAAACGTCCTGTCAATTTCGGGATTGTTTGCACAAGCTCAAAACTTTGAGAACGACGACCATGCATGAACTTCACAAGAACACCTAAAAATGAAAGAAAGCTAAAATTAAAATAAAACAAAAACACGTAGCAATCGAAATAAGAAAGAGAGAGAGAGAATTAGATTTTAACTCGAGGCAGCGGCGCCAAAAACTTGTTGCGAAATTTAAACTAACCGAAATTAGTCCAACTTAGTTCCAAATTTTATGCTCGCAAGCGTGCAAATCGTTCGATAGTATAGAAAGCAAGTACTTAATAGCATCCCACATAAATTAATCTAGTTTTAAACAACTAACTTAAATCCAATTGCAAAATAGTGCAATTTAACAAAGATTAATAAAGAATGACGGTTTTGAGAGTTGATACTAAAAGTAAAACAAAACAAATGAAAACAAGAACGTGTGATCACAATACAAAAAGTGGCAGCCAAGAAAACAAGTTGTAATTCAATCGAGTAAAACACTAGAGCGTTTGACTCACCATAACCAATCCTACTTATTTCCTGCAATGAATTATTAACAAGTACTCAATCTCATTGATAGTCAAATTTCCCTAATTAATGTAATATCTATGGTATCTAGGCCATTACGTATGTTCCACTATGCAACCATTCATGGCATCTAGATTAGTTTAACATAATGAAACTCATTAGAATCAGTAGAAATTTATATGAAGACTACACAAATCCTAGAGTATGGCATCTACTACTAGGTAATTTATGGTATCTATTTGCAAGAAGTTATCACTCAAGTTGAAAACATGGCATCTGCACAACTTGCATCAAATTTACTAAGAAAAAGTCAAGATGGTAGCTAATCACCAAGACTAAAACCAAGCATATAAGCACAGCAAACGATACTCAATGAAAATTGAAAACTTGAAAATAATTCAATTCAGAATTTAAGCATTCATAGTCATGGCTACATCTTAGCCCTAGCTAAAAGAAATTAGTTCCCAAACATAACTGGAAATATTATTGAATTCATAAAAAATTAAAAGAAAAATAAGCTCAGAAAAAGCCTGAAAATCCCCTTGCTCTGCCAATGCCTTCTTCTCCTTGCTCTGCCGATGCCTTCTTCAATGATAATCCTCTTTTTTTTTTAATCTTTTTGTTTTCTCTTCTTCTGCTTCATTTATGATTAGCCCCAATTGACTAGTTTAATGCCCAGCCGTTTCTGTTTTTCTTCTTTGTCTTCCCTCTTCTTGCCGTAGCTTTTTTTCTCGTAACCGACAAAGGTTTAAAGCCAAATTATTGCCTTGTACCACCTGGGTTTACTCACTGCAGTCATAGTCTCCCAATCAGTTTCTTCGACTCTCTAGTTGCTTAGTAACTGAAATTTTAATCTCCCAACTCGACTTCCAATAAATCTGAAAGTGGCTAAATCCTCAAATCAGTTGACACCAGTAAGTAATGGACCAATAACCAGAACCCATGCTCCTGCTTAGAACCCAGGAACTGAAATTTGAAATGGAAATTTGGGTGCCCATCTTTCTGAATCATTCTCATTCAGAAGAGAAAGCAGAGCTTTCTTCTCTCTTTTTCGTGCAAATGAAAAGATAAATGCAACCTTGTTGTTGAAGTGGTCACGTGCCTTTTCCTTCACCCTTTACAAAAGTTAAATAGTACCAATGTAAACTATTGAAGCCCAATGACATACACAAATATAGGTCAATGATATTTGAAACAATCCCCAAACCTATTTGACTGGCCATGGAAACCAATGACTTATAATAAAATTCTCTGTCATATTAATCTAGCTATAAAAAAAAAATATATAAACATGTCATGACCTCAACTAAAAGCAAAGATATCACTACAAAATGTCGTTTTTAGGGATAAAATAAGTAGTACAATTTGTGCTTGTCAAGGTTATAGTACACATGTGAATGAATGAATAAATTGCTATGCAAACATTCTGCCATGTGATTTCTTTGGTTCTTTGAAGTTTTTTTGTTCTTAACGGATTCTTAATTGGTAATCTAAGTTGAACATCACAACTAAGTTGCAGATTAGGGGTACTTGATTAGAACCATACATTAAATGGATGATCGTAAATAAGTAAAATGAACCCTAGTTGCAGATTGGAGAGCTGAATATGTTTTGACTTAATTTTCAATTTTCATGGAATTAAACTATCCATCTATGCAGCTAATTGCCTTTGCTTAAGCAATTACATTAATATTCAAATATTTTTTTTACTAACGAAGCACTGTTAGCACTAATTAAGATTAAATTATCTTGACATGTATATCTACAAATTCTCCTTATCATTCTTCAATTTCTCAAAAGGTTAACTTCCTGAGGTTGAAAATTGACATAATTTTCTAATTTTATGAAGTATGGAATGGCTGGAGGATTGGAAACTTTATGTGGGCAAGCTTATGGAGCTAAACAATACCAACAACTTGGAATCTATACATATTCTGCAATAGTTTTGCTTACTTTAATTTGTATACCAGTTTCTCTCCTTTGGATATTCATGGACAAACTACTAGTTTTGTTAGGGCAAGACCCTTCAATCGCACAAGAAGTTGGCAGATATGCAATTTGGCTCATCCCTCACTATTTCCCTACGCTATTCTTCAATTGTTGGTTAGGTTCTTCCCGTCTCAGGGAATTGTTTTGCCAATGCTTTTAACTTTATCTTTGGCTCTCCTTCTCCATATACCTCTTTGTTGGGCTCTCGTAATCAAGTCAGGATTAGGAAATATTGGAGCGGCCATATCCACGGGTTTATGCAATTGGTTGAAGACAGTCTTACTTCTAATTTACTGGAAATACTCTCCAGTTTGTGAGAAAACATGCGTGTACTTCTCTATTGACTTTTCTTAAGGATCAAGGAATTTTTTGTCTTTGCCATCCCCTTTGCTCTAATGGTCTGGTAAGATAAAGGGTGATCCACATGAAGCTCGAGGGGTTGTTTGGGGTGTGATGGTTCTTTTAGTTACTGAAGCCGTCATCATGAGCATAGTTATCTTCTGCTGCCATTCTGTTTTGGGATATGTTTACAGCAATGATGCGGATGTTATCGCTTAAGTTTGTAGAAGGTTCTTTTCTATGCCTTGAGACCAAGGACATTTGTCTGATGTTTACCAAGTATTAATTAATTCAAGATTGATTGGGAATGCCTTTAATATTTTAGATGTGATTAGGAAAGCATGAAATAGAAACGAAATGAAGCTTTCGTAACAGTAAATGCATAGAAATTAAGTGCAGTAAATGAACTTTAAAGTAAGTATGAAGTAGGAAAAAAGTAGTACTTAATGCAATACAAAATAATAATTGAGTTCGGGCACATTCTAAAGCTCGTCGGACTCAGAGTCTTGCCTCTCGGGCACTTCTTTTGGCCTGTTATAGAGTTCAGTCTATTTTCTGGGAGTGAAGAGGATCTCAATTGTGGCTGGGACCTAAATCGATACTGCGAGGAGGCTGCAGCATAGCTTTAACTAAGGGGATGATTAAGGATGCAAGAGGAATGTAGGGAGAATAACAGAGAGTTTAAGTGTTTTAGCAGAGTTTTGATTTGAGTGTCTTTGTATTCGTGTTTTGTTGTAGCATTTATAACACCTCCTTCCTTATGGATTAAGTCCCCCTTGCTTGATGTGACAGACAAGCAGTGGTTTCACACTTAATCCTTGTGAAATTATGGGGTTTTACCCTTAAAAGATGTTTTCCTTTCTCTGCAACTCTCCCTGTAATCACCCCTATAACTGTAGGTTTGCCGTCCACTTTGCCACATCAGCTTGATATTTAACTTATGGGCTGGGCACCTATCCTCAGCCTTTCAGCCTTGACCGCCTAGCGCATTCCTGGATCTTCGCACGAGCCTTGGTCTTCCTTTTCGCATGCTCTTGGGCTGCCTCTCTGGCCTAATGCTTATTTTGGGTCGAAATAAATGGTCTTTGCATCTGGGGTTGATAGAGGATGTGGGTGGCAGCTATTGAGAGTTACCAACCTTAGCCATTGGATGCAATTCCAGAAATCATGGGTGCAGCATGGTTGCACGGCACCTTCTGTGTTTCCTGACAGATTATGTGTAAATCTCTTCTTAGTCTTGTAGTTGGTTTCCTCCAATTAAGGAGTATGGCTGATATCTAGTGTTTGGTGTAATTTCCTTTAATTAAGGAGTCTAGGGTTTAGTCTAAGGACCGTTGGATGTAACTGGTCCTTCTTTTCCTTTATATATGTGTATCCTTTTACAATCACATTATTGAAATATACAAGAAAACTTAAACCAAAACTGCAACATGGTATCAGAGCAGTGTCATCCTTGACCTGTCTCTGCCCATTTTTTCCGCTGTTGTTCATCTTCAAGCTCCAGTGATGGTTGAAGAAAGCTAAGTGAATCTTGAAGGAGAAAACTCACAAGTTTCTCCCGCTTTTGTTCCAGACACTGAGATAAATACAAATCAGCATTTATGCTCTGTTTTGTTGAATGAATTCAACTATCTCCCATGGTCTAGAGCAGTGTCTCTTGCTCTCGGTGGAAGAGGAAAGCTAGGTTTTATCAATGGAGGAGTTGAAGCACCTGAGCCTTCTACTCAAGCACACGAAGCATGGTTATGCAAGGACCAACTGGTCATGTCTCTGTTACTCAACAACATGGAGAAGCATGTGGCTGAGATCTTTAGCTACTCGGAATCCTCATAAGATCCATGGAAGTCTGTGAAGGACATGTATGGGAACCAGAATAATTATGATCGTGTGTTCTAGTTGAAGAAAGATTTTGCAGGTATTCAACAAGAAGGAAAGACCTTTGTTTAACACTTTGGTGCACTTAAAACCATGTGGAATAAGCTGGATGTATACCTTTCTCATACCACTTATCCATCTGTTCTTCTCAAACATGTTGAGGAAGAGAAGATATATCAGTTGTTAGGAAGCTTAAGCTCCGAGTATAAAGATCTCAAAAGTCACATCTTAATGAGCATGGAGCTACCATCATTTAGAATGTTTGTGCTACTGTGCAACGTGAAGAAGTAAGGAGAAGGGTGATAAACCAAGAGTTAAGCCACAAACTGCCTGAGACTTGAGGATATGCTGCAAACTACAGGCAAACTGACAACAAGGTTTACAAGGGGAAGAATCCACACTTAAAGTGCAAATACTGCAATGTTGTAGGACATGTGGAAGAAAGGTGCTGGGAACTACATCTAGAGTTGAAACCTAAGTTCAATAAGAATATTAGGTCAATCACTCCCAGAGCATCACATATAACCCCCTACAAAGCACAACATATTGCGAATCATGCCTCGAGCTCACTCAACCATGGCTCAGTTGACCTCATTGCCAACCCTTTGTCTTTTATCAACGAGTTTGTAGCATATCTTCAAAGCAAAGAACATGGAGAGGTTGTACCAACTCCTAAGGTGGACAGTGACAACCACACCGCTCTTTTTGGCCAATTTGTTGGGTTCTTTACTGACCATGACCATGTTCATCCTGATAAAGCTTCAGCTATCTTCAATGTTTTCTCCACTGCACTTCAAACTAGTGTTGAACTTGATCGTTGGATAATTGACTCAGGTGCCACTGATCACATGACAAATAAAGTTTCAAACTTGCATGATTTTCATCCTTTTTCAAAACCTTCTCAAGTGTCCATTGCAAATGGAAAAAATGTTTTGGTGATGGGTAGAGGAAAATTAAATTTGATGTCAAAAAAAATTGAGTCTAGTGCTCTATATGTTCCATCGTTTCCCTTTAAATTACTCTCCATAGGGCGACTTACTTCTACTTTAAAATACACTGCCACTTTCTCACCAACTAATGTGGTATTTCAGGATTGTATCACCAAGAAGATGATTGGTGAAGGTTTCTTTCTAAATGGCCTATATTATTTTTGCAAGAAGTCCCATCTTCCTAAAGCTCTTCAAGCAAACTCAAGTAAATCCCAAGATCAACAACTTTAGCACCAAAGACTAGCTCATCCATCCGAAGTTGTTTTGTCAAAACTATTTCCCATGTTTTGTCACCCATCTTTTAAGTGTAATACCTGTCAGTTTTCCAAATTCGCTAGGCTGCCTTTTGGTTCTTCAATGTCCAAGTCTGGTACACCATTTGAAATGGTACACACTGATGTATGGGGTCCTACTTTTGAATTAATAGAGGGTTACATATTTGTGGATGATTACACTCGAATCACTTTCCTTTATCTCATGAAATCTAAAAGTGAAGTTCCAACTATTTTTAAAGATTTTCATAAGTTGGTTGTAACACAATTTCACTCAACTATTAAAACTTTGAGATCAAACACTAAGTTCCTATCCAATATCATGACTCAGTACTTGAGTTCACAAGGAATTATTCACCAAACAAGTTGTGTAGGAACCCCACAACAAAATGGGATAGCCGAGAGGAAGAATAGAGATCTACTTGAGAAGACTCGAGCACTCATGTTGCATATGAATGTACCCAAAAGGTTTTGGTCATATGCAATCCTTACAGCCACCTATTTGATCAATAGGCTTCCTAGTCGTGTTCTAGGTTTCAGATCACCATATGAAACCCTTAAAGACGACCAATAAACCTGTCACACTTGAAAGTTTTTGGTTGCACTTGTTTTGTACATGTGCAACTCAACATCGTGACAAATTGGATGCTAGGGCAGTCAAATGTGTGTTCATGGGATACTCCTCCACCCAAAAAGGATATAAATGTTTTAATCCTGTCACTAACAAGTGTGTTGCATCTAGAGATGTTCACTTTGAGGAAGAGCCTCCATTCTTTAAACAAGGTCGTACTTCATGTGAGGGGGAGCTTTTGTGTGACTTGTTTCCATTGCCTATATACACTGAGCCTTTGAGTCATGATGATTCTTTAAAGGGCAATGGTAGTTAAGAGCAAGAGGTCATGTTGGAAACCACAACTTCAACAGTTTCTCAACCCAACTCACAAGGAAATGTTGATCTGAGGCTACACCTCAACCTTTCACTCACAAACTTTCTCAAGATGTTAGGAGGAATCCACCTCAAGAAAGGAAGACTCCTGTCAAGTTTGTAGACTACGTTACTTATGCTTCTAGATATCCCATCTCTGAAGCAATAAGTAATCACAGTTTTTCAAATTCTCATGTGGCATTTCTTACTGTAGTCTCAAATCTTGTAGAGCCTAACAATTTTCAAGAAGCCAATCTCATCCCTTACTGGAGGAAAGCCATGTCTGAAGAACTTTAAGCCTTGGAGGAAAATTGTACTTGGAGTATCGTTCAATTACCTCCAGGAAAGAAGGCAGTTGGTAGTCATTGGGTTTACAAAACTAAACTCAAGACTGATGGCTCAATAGAAAGACATAAAGCTCTGCTTGTTGGTCATGGTTTCACTCAAACCTTTGGGATTGATTCCAAAGAAACCTTCACACCAGTGGAAAAATGAACACAGTGCGTGTGCTACTTTCTGTTGCTGTCAATTGTGGTTGGTCGTTATACCAAATGGATGTTAAAAATGCTTTCCTTCATGGAGAGCTTCAGGAGGAAGTTTACATGCAAATTCCCCCAGGTTACTCTCCATCAAAGGATGGCATGGTGTGCAAACTGCACAAGGCTATCTATGGTTTGAAGCAATCACCAAGAGCTTGGTATGCCAATCTTAGTTCAGTGTTGGAAAGGGAAGGTTTTCTCAGAAGTAATGTCGATTCTTCCTTGCTTGTACGGAATGGAACCGGTGGGAAATTAGTGGTCCTTATTTATGTAGATGATCTTATTATCACATGTGACAATGCATTTGAAATTGGAGACTTGAAAGCCTCCTTACATCAAACATTTGCCATCAAGGATCTTGGGAAGTTGAAGTATTTTCTTGGCATTGAGATGGTAACCTCTCAACGGGGTTTGTTTCTAAACCAACGCAAGTATGTCATGGATCAACTCGAGGAAGCTGAGTTCACTGATTGCAAGCCAGTTGTCACCCCAATTGATAGTAAACTTAAGCTTACCACTGATGGTGAGGCACTCAAAGATGTCACCTATTATCAAAGATTGGTTGGCAAGCTTATCTATCTTACTATCACCTATCCAGACATTACCTTTGCTGTGAGCTTAGTCAATCAATTCATGCATGCACCCATAGTAGAACATCTCAATATTGTTAAAAGAATCCTACACTATCTCAAAGGGTCCATCGATAGGGGTATCCACATGCGTAATAACCATTCCACTGAGATTCATGCATACACTGATGCTAACTGGGCAGGCAGTGCAATCGACAGAAAATTCACCACTGGTTATTGCACATTTGTTGGAGGCAACATTGTCACTTGGAAGAGTAAGAAACAACAAGTCATTGCCCGATCTAGTGCTGAAGCTGAGTATCGAGCAATGGCTGCCACTGCATGTGAATTGATTTGGCTTAAAAGTCTCTTGTTTGATCTAGGGTTCTCGAGTACAACTCATATGTCTCTCATGTGTGATAATCAAGCAGCCATGCACATTGCTGCAAACCTAGTTTTTCATGAAAGGACCAAGCATATTGAAGTTGATTGTCACTTCATGAGGGCTCAAGTTCAGTCACAACTCATCCAAACGGTCTTTACTCACAGTTATGATCAATTGGCAGATGTGTTCACTAAGGCTATCTCGTCTACACATTTTCAGTGTATTCTAGGCAAGCTTGGATCGACTATACTCCTCAATCCAGCTTGAGGGGGAGTATTGAGAGTTACCAACCCTAGCCGTTGGATGCAATTCCAAAAATCATGGGTGCAGCATGGCTGCACGACACCTTCTGTGTTTCCTGACAGATTATGTGTAAATCTCTTCTTAATCTTGTAGTTGGTTTCCTCCAATTAAAGAGTATGGCTGATATCTAGTGTTTGGTCTAATTTCCTTCAATTAAGGAGTCTAGGGTTTAGTCTAAGGACCGTTGGATGTAACTGGTCCTTCTTTTTCTTTATATATGTGTATCCTTGTACATTCACATTATTGAAATATACAAGAAAACTTAAACCAAAACTGCAACAGCAGCATATAGGGGCCTATACAAATCTTGGTGCATATTATGTAGTTGGAATTCCAGTGGCAGTTTTATTGGGTTTTCTTCTACATCTAAAGGGAATGGGACTTTGGATCGGAATCATGGCAAGCACCTTTGTACAGGCATTGTTGTATGCTTCCTTTACTTCATAAATTGGCGAAAAGAGGTTGGTAGTCAAATGCTTTCCCTCTTTCTTCAAGGTGCCTTTGTTTTTTTCATTAATATAATAAGGGTGAGTATTTGAACTAAAACAATTGTTTAGCAGATGTGTTTCACCTACAACAATAACCAAGTTTTATCCCACTAATTAGGGCAGAGCTGTGTGAATCCTAAAATGTCACCTTCAAAACAAAATTGGAAATCCAACAAAATTGGCGTTTACTACAAGCATTTAAAAAAATTAACTTTTTATAGACATGTAAAACTATGATTTATTTGTAAAGAAAAATGATTTCGTAGAAGGAGCTAAATATATTTTGATATATTATTTTAAAAGGGGGGCTGAATAAACTTTAGTTTAGGTGTGCCAACAGCTTCAGTAATTGCATTGATATTTCATCTAGATTGTGCAGGCCACCAAGGCAAGGAAGAGGATATTCAAAAACTTGCCAGCTGAGAATCTTTTGGATTAAAACGTGCAAGAGAGAGTGTAGGAAACGATCAATTTTTGGTGTACTCGCTATACCACCATATGCTGTTAGTATTTCATTCAAATTATGTGGAATTTTGTTCATTAAAAGACCTTAAAAATCGATTAACTTTGTCGTTCCACCATATTCTATATATAATGCGCTTAAGGGAGTAAAATGTTCCAACTTTTGCGACGAGTTGAAAATTTTCAGTTTCGCTAAATGACATATTTGTTATAGTGAGAGATATCAACTATGTGAAGAAAGTTGAGGTTTCACTATAAAACTAATTGACAATATGGGAAATAGCCCAACTTACTTATAAGCCCTTGCAAAGTTTCTCTTTTCACAGATGTGGGACTCTTTAACCTTCACATACTCACATGCCCCTCACATGTGGCGAATTTTTAAGCCTAACATGTGGACAACACAACTCCGATGACGTGGAGCATGTGTGGCCGTTGAACTCACACGTGAGACAACCTGCTATGAGACCATAAAGAGAATTGAGGTTCCTTTATAAAACCAATTGGCAATATAGGGGGTAGGGATGATAATTCTAACCGTTAAACTCGATAACCGTGAATAACCGCTCTAATGGATTGGATTTGGGTATGAAAATTCGGGTATATTTTGGGTATGGGGAAAAACCGTAAATATTATTCGGTTATGGTTTTGGATATGGTTATAGGGGTCCCCAATCCATATCCATACCCGAACCCGAACCGAATAATATATAATATAATTATATATATATATATATGTGTATATTCATTATTCACCGAATCTTACTTTGAAAATACAAAATTTGCATTGTGTGAGTTGCATTTTGTGGCAAAGTTCAAAAGTTTTGATATGAATCACAATCTATGAGAATTCAATGGTACTTATGGGAGATATCAAAGATCAACCAACATTATCAATGTTTAGCTTTAATTTCTATGCTCCACAAGATCCATTAATTAAATCATTTTATACATCAAATATTTAATGACGAAATTAATATTTACTAAATTATCATGCGTCAATTGGACGAATATATTTTTTGTATTGACAAAGATGGATATAACCGTTAACCGATGGGGAATCCATTATCCGGTGGATATGGTTATGGATAATACTCGATGGTTAATTTGTGGTTATGGATATGGTTAATTTGCGTGGTTATGGGGATGGATATAACATTTCCGTCCCCAAACCGATCCATTGCCATCCCTTGGTAGCACAACCTTTTATAAATCCTTGCAAGGTTTCTCCTTTCACCAATTTGGGACTCTTCCACCTTATGTTTTTCTATAGAAAAAAAATATACACGGAAAATCCTCTTACACTCTATTTGGATGAGGAAATTTAAGATTTTTAAGGAATTTTATAATGATGGAAATTGAAATGACGGAATTTTATTTTCTAGAATTTGTGAATTTTATTGTTTGGTTAACGTAAAAGAACAATAGAATTTGAATATGAAATTTGTTATTTTTAAACTCTCACTCATATAAATTAAGAAATGATATCTATTTACATAGAATTTAAACTTAAGAATTGGATGTCCCAAATTCCAAGTTTTTTTTTTCCACGCGAAAATTTTAAATTTCTATGTTTATGAATCCAAACAAGAGAATTAATGTATGTCAATTTATAAATTCTAACTTTTTTTTGAAATTTCAAATTTATTTCCCTCATTCAAACATAGTGTTAAATGACTAAAATTGAAATAATCCCATAATCAAGCTGATCTTGCCTCATTAGGCATTAGGAAGAGTCAGTTATTTAACAATCCTACAAGAAGAAGACATCAGCCATAGCATTTGTCACAAAGTTTGCTTTTGATAAATATGATGAAATTCAATGGCAAATGAAAATGGTACAACACCAATAGGGACGTCAAAATCTCCCTCCACTTCCAAGTTGGTATAGATGGATATATGGTCCAACTTATGTTGCCCTATTTCTTGTCAATTGTCATGCTTTTATTTTAGATTTATCAAAGGGATTTCCTTACTGTAGATAGATATGCTAGAAGGTGGCTTTAAGAGGTTGTAACAACTTAATCATAAATTCAAAATCTCATTTCGAAGATAGTTTATTACTAAAGAGAAGGTGAAAACTTGGGGCTAGTTTAGTTATATTTTTTCAATTACTTTTCCAGCTATCAGATATAATAATTAGTGTAAAATGTATTTGGCTATTAATTTAAAAAGAATTAATTTTGAAAATGAAGAACACAATATTTAAGAAAATCCATTGACAAGCCGAGCTCCAAACAAGTTTTTCACGTCATGTATTACGAAAAGTCTGAGTATTCTTCTGCAAAAAGTAAGGTTCCGTTTCATAACGTTTTACAAAAATATTTGTTTTTAAAATTATTTTTTAAAACAAAAATGACGAATAGGATTTTATTTATTTATTTTATAATTTAATGCTTTTGGTTTTTTAATCTGAAAATTATTTATGAGAAATAAAACATTGAATGTGTGTCTACTATCAAAATCTAAAAGGAAAGATTAGGTTCCCATTCCTCAATTTTTTTGTTTTATCAATTTAATGTAGAATTAAAAAGTAAAATTTGAATGGTTAGTTTTGTATCAAATAAAAAATAAAAATAAAAAATAGTAAAATTTGAACATAAGATCCTCCATAAAACTCGAAACTGACTCGATCGCTCCTTTTTTTTTTATAGCTATATATGCTGTGGTCCTGGAACTCCAAGTTTATTTAGTACTGTTGAAATTGAATCTCGATCTACCAGGTCTTAGGGACTTGTGGTTTGATTTAGTCTGGCTCTCAAATTGGTGGTTTTCTTTCCTCTGTATATATACGTGTGAAGAATTCTTGTGGAACAAATTGCCAAAATGTCTCAGGTGCGTGAAAGTGAAACTCCTGAAGATAGGGTGGTCGAAACACTGTCTAGGTTGCCGCCCAAGTCTCTGATGCGATTCAAATGCATACGCAAGTCTTGGTGCACTCTCATCAATACTCCAAGTTTTGTTGCCAAACACCTCAACAATTCTTTGAACAACAAACTATCGTCCTCCACTTGCATCCTTATCAACCGTTGTCAGAATCATGTTTTCCCGGATAGAAGTTGGAAACCAGAAGTTTTCTGGTCCGTAATTAATCTTTCCATTGATAGTGATGATCACAACCTTCATTATGATGTTGAGGACCTCAATATACATTGTCCATTGGAAGGTCATGATTTTGTAGAGATTGGTGGCTATTGCAATGGGATTGTCTGTGTACTAGCATGGAAAACTCTTCATTGGATATATGTTATTTTATGCAATCCTGCAACTGGGGAATTTAGGCAACTTCCCCATTCATGCCTTCTTCAACCTTCCCGTTCTAGGAGAAAATTTCAATTGAACACGATCTCTACATTATTGGGATTTGGTTACGATTGCAAAGCTAAAGAATACAAGGTCGTGCAAGTTATTGAAAATTGTGAGTATTCAGATGATGAGCAATACGATTATCATCGTATTGCTCTTCCTCACACAGCTGAGGTATATACCATGACTGCTAACTCTTGGAGAGAGATCAAGATTGATATATCAAGTGAAACCTGTTGTTATACTTGTTCAGTGTACTTGAATGGATTTTGTTATTGGATTGCAACCGATGAAGAAGATTACATACTTTCATTTGATTTAGGTGATGAGATATTTCATAGAATACAATTGCCTTCTACGAGAGAATCCGGCTTTCAGTTTTCTAATCTTTTTCTGTGTAATAAATCGATTGCTTCTTTTGGCTCTTGTTGCAATCCAAGTGATGAGGATTCTACATTATATGAAATATGGGTAATGGATGATTATGACGGAGTTAAAAGTTCATGGACAAAACTCCTAACCTTTGGACCCTTAAAAGGCATTGAAAATCTATTTACATTTTGGAAAACAGATGAGCTTCTTATGGAAACCTCTGGTGGAACAGCCAGCTCTTATAATTCAAGTACCGGAAATCTCAACTATCTTCATGTTCCTCCTATTCTCAATCAAGTTAGAGCCTTTAAAGCTCTAATTTATGTGGAAAGTATTTTTCCAGTCAAGTGAGTTGAGGGCAAATCAAGTTCCATTTTCTCCTATATATTTGTATGCATAATATAATATATAGCGATGGAACATTGTTTTGTTGAGACCATATCCACAGTAGTAGTACTCATAGCCTAGCGCTGTTCTAAATCTCATTTTGTGTTACATTTAACTTTCATATTCCCTGTATGGTTTTATTTTATTTTATTTTACTGATCAATTGAATGTCTCTGTTTGGTCTTCTAAACTCAAACCGTATACATAACAATATGTTTTTGTTTTTTGTTAAATTGCTACAACTCATACTTTTGGTTTTAAGAATCAATAGCTTAATTAATAGTAGTAATTGATAACAATATCAAAGAACCAGAAATGATGAACTCAGAAAACCAAAAATTGATACTAGCTTATAGAAATGAATATTGAGAGAGAGAGAGAGACAGAGAGAAAAAAAGGAAAGAGCTATTTGTATTGATTTGTGAATGAATGAGTTACACAGTCTGTGTTTACAGTGCTATATGATGAGTCGTAATCTTAGTATTAATTTATTGGTTATTTTGTGAGAATTTTGATACTTTGAATTATATTTCCAATGTAGGACATTTGATTTCCTCCTGAGCAAAAAAATTGCCAAACGGATGAATTTCAGAGTGATTTCAATTGGAGGATGTTCTTTAGTCTTTCGACTTATTCGTATCAAAGTTTCAGATTTTTCTAGTAAGCAGTTTATTTATGGCGATGAAATAAAGGAGCAGCGTGCATTGCTGTCAAAGTGATGTTTTGGGCTTATTTGGGTTTTTTGGCATTCAAGATGATGTCTTTTGGGTTCGAGGCATTCTGCAATTATTTTCGAGACGTCCTAAGCTTTAATTCAAGTCATTTTGAGCATGTTTTGGACCCTAAAGATCCAGAAATGTGGGATTCTTTGTGACTGGGCAGATTTCCCAAAGTTAAAATAGGAATGTAATTCCTACTTATCTTATTCTATTATGTTTCCTATTTTTTAGAAGACGTTTTCTAAGAAGGATTTTATTTTCTAGTAGTATAGATAAGGCTCCTATCACTATATATCAAGCACATAGCTTTGCTATCAAGCTATCTAATTAACTAACTAACTGATTATTACATCATTCAATCTTTTGTAACCATAAAGCTAAGCTGACATATTTTCTGTTAAGTTGAACAGTGAGCTGGCAATCCATTTGACAATGAGCTACCTGTCAATCAATCTATTATATTCAACATTCCCCATCAATCTTGGCTGGCGTACCTAGGTTGAAATTGTAGCAGTGTCTACGAAATGATGGACTGTGAAGACCCTTAGTAAGTACATCAGCCATTTGGTCTTCAGTAGGAATGTAAAGCACCTCCAAATCCCTTGTTGAACCCTTTCTATAACAAAGTAGAAGTTTGTATCAAGGTGATTGATTCGAGAATGGAACACAGGGTTTGCACTAAGTGCAATAGCTGACATGTTATCATAATGAATTGCAGAAGGTGAAGGTAAAAGCACTTCCGAATCCTTCAATATTCCTCTCACCAAAGCAATATTAGTTGCAGCATGAGCAAGAGCCTTATATTCTGGTTTTGTTGAGCTCCTTGAAACTGAACCATTGGATTATTTCCCAAATACACTACATATCTTGTAATTGATCTTCTTGTATTATGATCAGCTGTCCAATCTGCATCTTAAAATGCAATCAATGTTGTTACTGTATCAACATAATATAAGATCCCATGATGCAATGTTCCTTGTAGATACCTCAACATTCTCTTTACTGCTCCATAATGCATTTCTATACGAGAATTCATAAACTGACACACTATATTCACATCATATGAAATATATGGTCTAGTGAAGGTCAAGTATTGCAATGATCCTGCAATTGTCCTATAAAGAGAAGGATTTGATATTATGGGACCATCTGAATTCAACATCTGATCATGTGGTTTGCAAGGATTGGCTGCATGTTTAAATGAATCCATACCTGCCTTGTGGATCAAATCTTTTATATACTTTAACTAGTTAACAAATATATCACCACTTGGTTTATATAAAATCTATAAACCCTAGAAAGTATGTCAATTGTCCCATATCCTTGAGTTCAAAAACTTCAGACAATTCATCAATCATTTTCTGCACTTTAAGAGAGTTAGACCCTATGAGTATGATGTCATCAACATGTAGTAGAAGAATGACTGTCACTGCCATCTTTATTGATGAACAAGCTTGTATCAGAAGTTGAAGCATGAAATTACATAGCTACTAAGTACGATGTGAATTTTGAATTCCATGTCCTTGGAGCTTGCTTTAAACCAGATAGAGACTTGATGGGTTTACACACATAAATAGGAAGAGATGCATCTACAAACCCCTGTTGTTGTTTCATATAAATTTCTTCTTGCTCACCATGCAGAAATGCGTTTTTGATATTAAGCTGTCTAAGTTTCCAATGGTTAATTGCAGCTAGAGCTAACAATATTCTCACAGTGGTATGTCTAACCATTGGACTAAAAGTGTCAAAGTAATTAGTACCCTACTCTTGAGGGAATCCTTGCGCCACAAGCTTTGCCTTATATCTGGAAACACTACCATCAAGATTTTTCTTCACTTTATAAACCTATTTGCTGCCAACAATGGATCTATCATTAGAAGAGGTGACTAAAATCCATGTTCCTTGACTTCTGGGAGAATCATATTCTTCTTGCATAGCTTGTTGCCATTGTGTCCTTGAACCAGCTTTTTGGAATGTAGATGGTTCTGAGACATCAATAATTTCATATATAAAAGTATACCCAACAAATTGATCTTCTTTAGTTAACTGCAAAGACTGTAATTCTGGAAAAGAAGCTATGAAGGCATTGCAGTCCTTCTTTTGAATAATGCCATTCTTTAATCTTATTACCATTTGATGCATAGAACCAGAAGTATTCATATTAGTAGAGATGTTAGTGCCAATGGTGATTCATTTTGTGATGAGACACGTAAAATTACTATGAAGTTGAGAATTTGAGTGGACATGCAACATTGGTGATGTACCAGAGTGATTATGTGGGGAATTTTGGACTGCATATTGCTCTGAAATAGCATTTGACTCCCTTAACTGTAATTCAGTACTATTGTCTGTAACTAATACATAAGGACTTGGAGTTGCAGATTGCAATTCAGAACTGCCATTGATATCTGATACATAATTTTCCTCTTGAATTCCATCATCACTATTCTATGCATTTTGATGACTATGTACTGGAATAAGCACCTGAATAACCACATGAGTTTGATTTGACCTTTGACATAATCTTGAACAAGTATCATTTGTTACGGATAGCTGCTTGAAAGGATAAACATCCTCCTCATGAATAACATGTGTTGAAATGATGAATTTACCACTGTGAATATCATAACCTATTAATCTTTTATATCTCACTACAAAACCCAGAAAAACATACTAACTTGACCTTGGTTGAAGTTTGTTCTCATTGTAAGGTCTGAGATAAGGGTATATTGCAGTCCCAAAAACTTTGAGACAATGAATTGTAGGATTTTCACCAAATAGTAACTGATAAGTGATCTGTTTTCCAGAGTTTGACATGGCATCCTATTTATCAAGAATGCTACATATGAACAGGTGTGATACCAAACTAGCTCGAATATGAGCTTCTGTCATTAAACTTAAAGCTGTTTCAACCAAATACCTATGCTTTCTCTCAGCAAGTACATTTTGCTGAGGTTGTAAGGATAGGATACCTGATGTATGATACCCTTATGATCCAAGAAATTCTTCATCATTTTATTCACATACTCCCCACCACCATCATATTGTAGACATTTAATTTGAGTATTAAGCTGAGTAATGACAAAAGCATGAAACTTGGCAAAAAGTTAGAACACATCTGATTTATTTATCATTGGGAAAATCCATATAAATCTTGAGTAATTATCTATAAAACTCACATAATACATACACCCTTCTATAGATTTCTAAGGAGGTGGACCCCATACATCAGACTGTATCTTTTCAAACATGAATGTTTTTCTAACTTGTTTTACAGAAAATGACAATTTACACATTTTACCATAAATTTGAGTGGCAAGAATCACTACTAACTGATACACCTATAGTCTTCAACATTATAAATAATACTTCCTCAAATAGATGCCCCAACCTTTTATGCTAAACTGAGACTCTTACTTTCTTTCCAAGAAATGCAGCACAATTATCTAACTTTGCAACAAATGAACTTTTGAACACTGAAACTGGTATCTTGAACAATATGCCCATTATCACTCTTTCCTTGGTACAAAACCACCTAAGTTGCCTTGTCTTGTATAAAAAAACACCAAATCGTCACACATGAACCAACAACCATCATCTCTACATAGTTTCTTAACTGATAACAAAATCATTGCAAAATGAAAAACATACAGCACATTATTTAATACAAATGTATGATTATCTGTAATAAGTTTGGATGCACCACTATTCTTGACATTCAAACTTTTACATTGCCTATGGTAATTTTAGCTTCACCATTATAAGGAGTGACATGATTAAGATGTTCAAGATTTGCTGTCATGTGGTGAGTTGTAGCTGTGTCAACTACCCATGTTGCAGCATTTGAGAAGCCATGGACATTCTGAGCCATTTGAGTTGTATTGGATGATTGAGCTGCCATTCCAATAGGTGACTAAGTGAGTGATGGAGGTGAAGGATACACGTGATAGGAATACTTATTCTTATGATAGCGTTGTAGAGCAGTATGGCCTTTCTTTCCACAGATTTAACAAACAGTTGGTTTTCTAGTAGCTTGATCATTATCAGTCTTGTAAAAACAATTTGGTGCAGTGTGTGATCTCTTTGAACGTGATCTCTTTGAACAAATACATTCAGGAGAAACAGAAGACTTGTAATTTGTATTCTCATTTCAATTGCTTCATTGCTTAAATCCACTTCCACTAGAAAAATTATTAGAACTGCCATAATGATTCTGAGACCCCTTGGTGTTATTATTAGACCCAGTAGATCCATTACAATCATAGAACCATAAGACCTATTTCCAAGGTTGGAATAAGTTCTTGAGTTATTGTTGTTTCCATTGAACCTTATGTTATTGAAATTTAATCTCTTTGTAATTGAAAAGGTCTTCCACCATTTCCAGCAAACCCAAACCCACCATTGAAACCTCCTTGAATGAATTTGGAACTCTCTCGTTGCTCAAAATTCTGGTAACCACCTTGAATACCTTGTGCATTTGATCATTCACTATTTATATACATGGCATACATTAACCAAGAAAGACTATTCATCTTTGTTTCAAGAGACCTTTCAACACCAATTAACTGAGCTATGAAATCTTTCAAAGAGATGGATGTTTCCCTTCCAAGAATGATGGTCTTTATGACTTCAAATTCTGGTGGTAATCCTGACAGCACATCAATCATCAAATCATTCTTAGTGATTTTCTCCCACGTAGATACCAACTCATCCTTAATAACCCTCAATCTCAATAAGAATTTGTCCACTGAATCATACATTTTTTGTGCAGTGTGAAATTCAGTCTTTAACTGAATTATCCTCACAATAAAAATAGATGCAAATCTTTCTTGTAAACTTTCTCTACCCTCTTTAGCAGTCATGTAGCCTATCATATGATCCCTGCTTCATCAGTTAATGTAGCTATGAGCAAACTCAGCAAAACCATATCTTTCTGAATCCATTGCTTATAGGCCTGTGTAATTTCTTTTGTGACACCACCTTCAGGAGTTATTACAATACTTTGGTGGACACTGTGATTCCCCATTGAAGTAATCGAACAAATCATACCCTCTAAGAACTGATTGAAACTGGTAACTCCACTTTACAAAGTAATCTTCTTGCAATTTGACTATGATCATACCAAGTAACCCCTCGATCTTGACTGAATTTGCAGCCATTGTAATGGATACAAAACAAACACTTATGACCTGAATCTTGATTAACAGAGAGTACACTATCACTTTTGGCTTCGCCTTTTATGAAGTGACAAGAATCAACAATCTTGAACAATTAAGAGCATTTCAACAATCAACAGGAATTGGCATCGGCCTTTTAATTCCTCATAACAATCATATACATCATTACACAAAGAACATGAATTGGCATTGGCCTTTTTAATTCCTCACAACATTCATATACCTCATTTACACATACAATCAAACAGATCATGTACACAAAATTCAAGAATTTTGATGAATCGATGAACGAAAATACCAGTAACCCAAAAGAACGAACTTATATGCCAAAAAAACTTCAGCAATCGCGAATTGAACCTTCAATACGAGAAAACTCCTGGGAAAAGCTGACAAAAGACTGTCCTAGGCGATTGATATCATGACAACAGTATCAAAGAACCAGAAATGATGAACTCAGAAAACCAGAAATTGATACTAGCTTACAGAATTGAATATTGAGAGAGAGAAATGAATAAACTGTTTGTATTGATTTGTAAATTAATGAGCTACACAGTCTGTGTTTACAGTGCTATATATCAAGCACATAGCTTGGCTAGCAAGCTATCTAACTAACTAACCAACTAACTTATTGATACATCATCCAATCCTTTGTAACCATAAAGTTGAGCTAGCATATTTTCTGTTAAGTTGAACAGTGAATTGGCAATCCATTTGATAGTGAGCTGGCTGTCAATCAATCCATTATATTCAACAGTAATGTATTCTTGTATGACACCAAGGAGGATGAATCCATTAAGGGACCTGGATGGTCCTGAGACCACCCGAACCTTGGCTAAGTGGTTGTGAGGCCCTCCAAGGACCACCTAAGTTTGGGCTGCGAATGAGAAACATGCAGCGTGATCTGATCATATTTTCATTTATTTTAATCATATGGTTCCTTGGATTTTGTATATTCGAATGGATTAAATGCAAAATGTCTTGACCTTATTTATTTTTTGTGTACTTTTATATCTTAATTTGCATTGCTTCGACAAAAATATAATCTTCAAAGGTGGTCGCATGATCCGATAATATTGCTGTTTGGCTGGCCTTCTATAAAATCCAAAGTTGCCTTTAGTGCTTTCAATATGGTATACTTCAATTTCTGTGCTTAATCACTTTACTTTCTATTTACGTTATGATCGTCAGCTGATGTTCTCAAACTAGTATTCTTTGTGGTTATACAGCCTTACAATCTCTACATTGCACTTCACTATATCATATGGATTCGAAGTTGCTGCAAGGTACCACTTTCATCATGTTATTTTTAAGTGCATTTTGTATTTTAGGTAAATATACGTAGGACACCTCGAGCAATATTTGAACTCCCCTCAAGACAGCTCGAGTAGCGCTTAAACCTAAACAGGATTGCATATTAATATTGTGTGTTTTAATGGTAGGGGCCTGGAGGTAATAACTGAAGTAAACCTAAACATAAAATTTTTTTATAGTATTTGGGCATCGAAAAAATTAAGAGCTGAAACTCCATAAGCAGCTCGAGTGGCTATATGTGACACGCCCAACTTCGATATCCTCTAAACACCAGGGTAGGCATGTGCTGGCCGACACCTAAAGGTGACGAAACCATACTAACATGCAAGAGAACTATGAAGAAAGAACGAACATAAATAAAACTCATAAATTTAACTATAATGAATTTGCAATTGTAGAACGTATTCAGAGCATACAACTAATCCAGAACATTGTAAAAGGAATATTATAAAACTGTACGAACAAGGAATGGGTCCTACTCTGAGAGGACTTGAAGATAGGATGCGGGAGTGCCTTGATGTCGGGATTGTACGCCTCAATTCTAAGTCCTGAGGGGGGGCGCAAAACAAAACATGAGTGGACCAAGTTTATATATAAGTAATACTAAAACAGTTATTCATCAACGTACTAACCCCCAGGTTTATACAACATAATAAGTAATAGGTTTTCCGAAAACCCTAGCATGCCATAAAATCTTTCATAAAGCATATATCATATATAGTGTGCTTAGTAGTGGTATCATCATTCGCCCAAAGGCCCTTAATCACCCGATCGAAGTCATATATAAGTATTGTTCGCCTGAAGGATCTACATCACCCGACCAAAGCCATATATAAGTATCATTCGCCCGAAAGCCCTTCATCATTCGCCCAAAGGCCCTTCATCACCCGACCGAATCCACATATAAGTATCATTCGCCCGAAGGCACATAGTATGAATAACCACTAAGTAAGCATAGAAAATCATGAACATAATCTTTCCAAAATATATCTCATCGGAGCTCAATAGCTCAAACATCATATCATAAATCCATAGGAGCGTTCTAGCTCAAAACATCATCACCAGGTTCATAAGTATATATAATCATAAATATTTCAAAGGCGTAAATTCAACAAGGCATGATACTTCATAAAGCGTAAATCCAATTTGCTCATAAATGTTCCATAAAACGCAGTCATAAAATCATGCTTTTCATGTATGCATTTCTAATAATAAAATAATGCATTTTGGAAAGGGTCCACTCACAGATATTCTGCCATCAAAGAGCTATGCAAACTAGAGAAGACGAAAACGCCATAAACAAATGCACCTAAGCACATAAAGGAACCAATTAATTAAACTATACTAAAACAATTGAATTTGGGAAAACGGATGTCGTAAATGGATTCCGGACGTCGAAAAACCTAAGGTTGGACCTCGGGTACCCCTACACGCCGCCTCAGGCGTCGTCATGGGACAGCGGCCCGAGAGGCCATGCGTCATCGCATCCGTTACCACGCGCAGAGTTGAGTCCTCAGAAAGTTAGCCGAAAAATTCGCCGGCGTCGCCATGGATGACGACGGAGCACAGTACCTCCGGCGGAGGAGCGTGTGCTCCATGCGCGGAGTGACATGTGGACCCACGCGCTGACCTAGAAACTGGAAACCGATCCTGGTCGAGTCGGAACCAGGTTGGATCTAGGTTTTGGGTCGCTGGGTTGGGCCCGGTTAATCAGTTGGGTTTTAGGTTGAGTTCGGATCTGGTTTTAATTTCAAGTTTTGGGTTCAGATCGGGTCGACCCAGTTTCAGGCAGTAGGTCGACCAGAATCTGGGCAGAGCTTTTAGAGCTTCATTCGAGCTTATTTCTTCACCATTTTCGACGTACAAGCCATGAAAATGAAGCTTAGAAAAAGAAGAAGAGGTTCATTTAGAGCCACGTGGTGGCCGGAGTTGGTCGAAAAATGGCCTGAAAGTTTTAGGCTCTCGCCGAAAAACTAGAAAAGTCTTCCCGAGTTGTTTTCTGTCACAAAACATCAACAAGGCAAACCTATAGTTTTTAAAACCAACCAAGACGTTGAAAAGGAAGAATGAGCGATGGTATTTCGAGTCTGACCTAGTCGGAAAAGGAAGAACTTGCCGGAGTTCGCCATTGCACCATTTCGATGCTTGCCGAGGAAGAAGGGAGAGCTAAAGGTAAGGAGTAAGAGAGAGTCCAACATGGCAATGGTTCGTGACTAGCGTAAAGCTATGGTGGGTGTGCTCGCCACTCCGGCGAGGGTGGTGTGATCTCAGTTTGTAGAGAATGAGAGGGAGATAGATGGGGGAGTTTGAGAGAAAGAGCTGTGAGACTTTTGGGTGGAATACAAGGAGAGAGGGAGAAGAGAAGAGGGAGTGGGCCATGGACAAAACCAAAAGGGTGGGCCCCCTTTGAGCACACCAATTAAGACCATAAAGCAAACATGACAAAATATCTCCCAATCAAAGCGAATTTACAAAATTGCCCTCGACGTTCCGTAAACTCCAAGACGGGTCTTTACAATTTACTCCTGTTAAGAAAATTTCATCCCCGAAATTTGAAATAATTTGCTAAAAAAAACTCTAAGATAGGAAGAAGAATATTATATATATATATATATATATATATATATATATGTAAAGAAGAAATCAAGTCAGAGCGGTTGCATCAAAGAGAATATGCCAGACCATTATGATCGGGTTGCAATGATTCCTCTTTCATGCCTCCAAGCTCATACCTTCTTCCCTCATCAGTATAAAAGTAGAATCACACTTTATAAAGATATAAAGTCGAAAATATATAATAACGTAAGGTTAAAAATATGTACGCATAAGAAGATAATGTCAAAATAGATATGTACTAACATAGAAGCCGAAAACTCGTATAGAACTTAAAACTGAAAGTGGAAAAGACTCGCCCAAACATTTGTAACGTCAAAAATACAAATATATAAGTATAATAAACTAAGTTAAAATACTTGCACTGAGAATTAAAACCGAAAATGAAAATGGGTCTCAGCCAAGCATTCGTAACGCCGCGCACCCCGAAAATATGTGTTTGTGTCTTTGGGTCGAGCCCAAACAATAGCTAATCAGTATCAACTACCGTAGACGGTCATCGATATTACAGTCTGCAACCCGCAATATCAACAACACATTGTTGTCTCGATAAACAAGTAGTAATTTCCCAAGTGTGCAAAATTATCATTTTGTCCAACTCCAAGGTGACATCATCTGAAGCATACAGTTTCCCATATCAAATTTCGATCCTTCGAATACCAGTTTCGCAATACTCTTCTGTCTAACAAGTGTTGCCAGTAGGATCTCTCATACTATGTCTCAAATAGTGCCATACCCAAATCGAAAATAAAAACTATCGTCGTAAACAACTCCAAATAAGATCGGTGCAAATTCTAATCATGCTGAAACCACAAAACGAATAAACATAACACGTCCTCCAAGGTCTAGATAGCTCGTTCAGACTGTCCAACAGTTTGAGAATGAAATGCAGTACTGGACAATAATTTAGTACCCATGGCCTTCAAGAAAGCTTCACAAGACTTAGAAGTGAAACACGCATCACGATAAGGTACAATAATGACGGCACACCCTATAACCGAACAATGTGATTCACAAAGCCTAAGCGAGCTAATTCATTGAAAATTTTTCTCGAATTTAGCGAACGACTATGCCGAGAAGGCTAAAAGAACACTCAAGAATTTAAGGGTCAAAACAAGTCCAAAAAATCTAAAGTACAAAATAACTGGAGTGAATAGCTTTGATGCAAGAACAAGTGTAAGTACCTAACTTGATTATGTGGTGGCAAGTCGAGATGGTTGAGCGTGGACTCGACTCAATTAGTACTTTAAAGTAATCTGATAGGTGGTAACTTAGACCTTTTTCCTGGACCTTTTTCCCATTCCAATATTCACAACAACTGTTACAACGATAACCTCAGGAATATTCAATCACCAATAGTAATGATTCGCTCAATAGGGTGATAATGGGTGATTGAATAACTGATGGTCTCAGCTAAAACTTTTGAATCTGAGTGGTTTTCTTGAACAGTCTGTCTACTTAGAAATGATACGAAGTGTTTTAGGGTAAACATGAACCCAAAGTTGACTAGAATGCTTTCCAGTACCAGAAGGTGAATCTGGGATTACAGTCGAAATCGATGTTAATCGAGACATCGGTCTAACAAAGTCTAAACTGAAGAATTATGCCAAGTGGTCGAAGTATAGTCCTCACAGATTGGTAGATAAAATGACGAGTGAGTTGATCCAAAAATACCGAAACGTCGTCATAGTCTCCACGTATACAAGGTGGTTTGTACAAGAAATCTATGGTGACATTCACCCATTTCCATTCACATTCTCAGTGGGTCCCCGACAACCCAAGAAGGACAACCATGGGAACTTCTTCCCATCTCCAAACAGGAATAGAAAGAAATTAAGATAAGCTGATGGCTTCCATCTCACAGCTTGCATTTACCAGTAAATTAGATGCCTACTCACATATTCATCGATATCTCATTCATACAATACCAGTAATAAAGCGGATGAAAATAGTGGTACAATTTAGTACTGCCAGCATGCATGGCATACGCTGAAATGTGAGCCTCATAAAGAATTTTTTTTTTTTTCACAGCTTCCTTACCCTTAGGCAAAAACAATTTGTTTCTCATCAACAGGGTTCCAACTCCTCGGACTTTCAAATCTCGTCTCATGTCATATGACATTTGCTCCTTCAAACTTGCACATTACTGATCAAACTCTTGGGATTCTTACCCGAAATCTATCGATATAGGTTTGACTAAGGAGTGAGCCGACAATACTCACCATGGATCGGATGCCAAAGTAAAGATAATTCCTCGAAGAGAAAACAATAGTGGGACATGGATATCTCAGATGGAGGTAAGTTGTCCATAGGATTTCTGACTAACAACATCAGCTACGACATTTGCCTGACCAAGATGGTATTCAAAAGTGCAAACAAGATCACCAATGAGTTCCATCCACCTCTCCCGTCTCAAACGCAACTCATTCTGTGTGAAAACACACTACAACTTCTTTGGTCAGAAATGATGCAACACCTTTTGCTGTAGAGAAAATGTCACCAGATTTTACAGCAAGGGAAATTGTTACCAGCTCTAGGTCATGAATAAGATAATTCCTTCCGTGAGGTTCGAGATGTCCGGGAGCATAGGCGATGACCTTCCCATGCTACATTAGAAAACAACCCAAAATGTGATAAGGATGTAAAACCAACGGCTTAAAAGTCACCACTAACGTCAAGAAAAGCAGCGACGGAAGCATGAGTAAGACGATGTTTCAAACAACAAAAATTATCGTTCCCAACCTTCGTACCACAAAATTTCTACAAGGTGGAAAAGGTGCCATTAGATTTTCAAGTACGACGGTAACCATTGGCTCAAGGTAAAAGATAAGATGGTTCACTTCATACGGTTTTAACCATCAAGAGGCACATGCATTACTCGGTCATGCTGCATCAGCGTGCAGCCAAACATTCAATAAAATATCACCGTAAAATTCAAAATTTATCGATATCGTTGAAAAGTGTAAGAACAATAATCAAGTGCGACAATACTTCTATTGTCAAGAACTTCGTTCACCTCCAACATCTTAAACAAGATTGACTTACTACCTAGCCAGAAAGGAATAAGGCTTTGCACAAAGAATCATTAAGAACTGTCGATAGAAAGTAACAAGACCAAAGATATTTCGTATTTCAAACACCTTGTGAAGATTTCAATTTCCAACGGTTGCAACCTTTTTGGAAATTGATAAGAATAGTGTCTGCTACAAAGAAGTCTAGCAAGAAAAGTATCTAATCTAAACAAAAACAACGTTTGAAGAATTTGGTATACATCTGATTGTCGATGTTTAGTGATCTTAACCTCGTTGTTGGAGTAAGCAAGAAGGTTATCGATAGAACAATCGCCGAGAATTGTTCTGAGGGTCCACACGAATTTCCTCAGCGGGAATGACAAATCCGAGAACATTGATTCGATCCCACCAAACTAACACTTGTTAAATTATGCTTACAACTGGTGCTTCCTCACTTTCCCCAACATGAACTTCAGATGTTTCAAGAAATTTCCATATAGATATGACTATGCCTGCCAATCCTAGGGAACACATATCACAGAGTAATATCACCATTTTAGATCTTCAGCTGGTCTTATCCAAACTTTATCCCACTAAGATTTTTCTGTTTCACAACACTTTTATGTAGATCGGACTTAGCCCGCCATTCCTAGGAAACGCATATCGCAGAGTAACATCACATTTTTAGACCATCAGCTGGTCTTAACCAGACTTCCTCTTACTGAGATTTTTCTATTTCATGTCACTTCAATGTAAATGCGACTCTGCCTGCCATTCCTAGGGAACGCATGTCACAGAGTATCGGTCCGTTGTTGAAAGTCTTCCAACAATCCATTTCGTCACCAATGAGGTACAATCCCGACATGAAATTTGTACTTCAAACAGAATGTGACAATTCAGACAGGAAATGGTTTGCAAAACTACGCCGAATGGTACCAAATCAGGAAGTTGTGACATCCAAATGATGTCAAGGCCGACACACTACAACAATAACTGAAGATCCTAAGTATGCTCTGAACAATCCATGCTCTGATACCAAATTGACATGTCGACCCCAATATCCTCCAAACATCAGGGTAGGCACGTGCTGGCCGACACCCGAAGGTGACAAAGCCATACTAACATGCAAGAGAACTATGAAGAAAGAACGAACATAAATAAAACTCGTAAATTTAACTATAATGAATATGCAATTGTGGAATGTGTTCAGAGCATACAACTAATCCAAAACATTGTAAAAGGAATATTATAAAACTGTATGAACAAAGAAATGGGTTCTATGCCAAGAAGACCCAAAGATACGATGCAGGAGTGACTTGACGCAAGGATTGTACGCCTCAATTCTAAGTCCTGAGAGGGGACGCAAAACAAAACATGAGTGGACCAAGTTTATATATAAGTAATACTAAAACAGTTATTCATTAACGTACTAAACCCCAGGTTTAGAAAACTCATATAGCATAATAAGTAATAGGTTTTCCGAAAACCTTAGCATGCCATAAAACCTTTTATATCATATACAGTGTGCTTAGTAGTGGTATCATCATTCGCCCGAAGCCCTTCATCACCCGACCGAAGCCATATATAAGTATCATTCCCCTGAAGGCCCTTCATCACCTGACCGAAGCCATATATAAATATCATTCGCCCGAAGGCTCTTCATCACCCGACCGAAGCCATATTTAAGTATCATTCGCCCGAAGGCACATGGTATGAATAACCACTAAGTAAGCACAGAAAATCATGAACATAATCTTTCCAAAATATATCTCATCAGAGCTTAATAGCTCAAACATCATATCATAAATCCATAGGAGCATTCTAGCTCAAAACATCATCACCATGTTCATAAGTATATATAATCATAAATATTTCAAAGAACGTAAATTTAATAAAGCATGATATCTCATAAAGCGTAAATTTGATTTACTTATAAACATTTCATAAAACGTAGTCAGAATATCATACTTTTCATGTATGCATTTCTAATAATAAAATCATTCATTTTGGAAATGGTCCATTCATAGATACTCTGGGGTTGACAAAATCAAAAGGGTGGCCCCCCCTTGGGCACATCAATTAAGACCAAAAAGCAAACATGACAAAATATCTCCCAATCAAAGTGAATTTACAAAATTGTCCTCGATGTTCTGTAAACTCTGGGATGGGTCGTTACAGTATGGGCCACAATGTTTCTATCACTCTCTGCGGCAGTTATTGTGAGCACAACTGTCTTCTGCCGCCGCTACGTTTTGGGGCATGTTTTTAGTAGCGAGAAGCCAGTCGTGGATTACATTGCGGTCATGGAACCTCTGATTTGTATCTCAGTATTTATGGATAGCTGACAGGCTATTTTTTCAGGTACATTCCATCATATGTTTTCTCATATATACGCTTATTTATTGGGTTCAAGTAATGCTACATGGATTGCATTTGTACGCTACACACTTGTTTTGTAACGCTTTTAGAATCACTTAAAGCACATTTAGTTACAAAAAGTGTTTTTTTGCCGTGCTTTTTGAAGAAGTACCTACCAAGTGCTCATTCGAAAGAACACTTAGTTGTAAAAGTGCTTCCCACAAATCTCTCGCAAACATAAAGCAGTTATGTTCGAAGCACTTTTTATAAGAAGTACAAAAAAAAATTGTTGAGAATGAATGGGAGGAGAGACCCTACATGTGTTTATAAGTAAGTTGAGCTACACTCCATATTGACAATTAGTTCTATGATGAAACCTTAACTTTTTTCAGGAATCCAAATGCTTTGAAATATTACTTTCTAGTGCTTCCAGAAGATAGCTAAATACGGTCTTCATAACTCGTAAACATTGCTAGTTATTTATGTCAAACGCTTCCAAACACGTTTTGATTATTTGAAAGCGGTTTTTGCAATTCCAAGCATACCCTAACTTGGGACACAAATATATAAGAGCAATTTATTAACTGTAATAACTGTGTAAATGCCACATGGCATCATCTGTATTAGGAAAAGTGTCACAATCCTATGCTTTGGATTGTTAAGTAGTTAGGAGCTTACTTAGCTATTAAGTTTCCTAGTTACTATAAATAATAGTAAAGTCACAAGTATAAATATCTTCTTATACATTGCAATATTCAGAAATATCCATCCTTCTCTCTAGTATCGCTTCAGCTTCCATTACTGCAACTCTGAGTTTTCTTCATTTCTTCACTACTGTTGGATTGTTAATATGGTATCCAGCTCAGGTTCATCTTTTACCTGGGAGGTGAGGTGAAATAGGCTGATTTCTGAAGGATATGTGAGCTTTGTGATTTGCATCAATGCGGTGGGATCTTCAATTTCTTGTCAGTGATCAATCTCAAGTGTGATTTTTCCTGAATTTGAGCTGAATCTGGCTAAATTATTCCAGAATATTTCAGTCTTTTGATGATTTTGTTAAGGTACGAAGCTGATTCTTGTTTGTTTGATAGTTGAGTGTGAAAACTTGCATCTTGAAATCTGTTAAAAGGCAAGAAGCTATAAATCTGTGAAGTTGTGAAATCTTTGTGCAAAGTCTTGAATCTTGATTGATTACTAGCTATTGAATCTTGAAACTTGAAAATTGTTGAAGGCATGAAGCCATGGATGCGTTAAATTTGTTCTAAAGAAATTTTTTTTTCTGATTTGATCTGAAAAATTGAAAATTCGATAGTATATGTTTGAGATTTCTTTAAGAGTATCTGATTACTATTTCATTGATAATAGAAATGGCTTCTATACCTCTTCGAATTTATGGTATACTAGGCATGCTCACTATCCGTTTGCAAGATGATAACTTTGGAAAGTGATCATTTCAATTTCAATCTGTGCTAGAAGGATAAGATCTGTTTGACTATTTAGAGGGTGCAAATGTTTGTCCTCCAAAATATGTGATATCCCTAGAAAGTGGGGTTACCAAAGAACTTACTCAGGCATATCGTGACTGGATAAAAACTGACAAAGCACTGTTAAGTCTGTTAATTGCTACACTTGGTGATGAAACAATTGAATATGTTGTTTGTAGCAAGACTACATATGAGGCATGAACTTAGCTATCTGATCGTTATGCGCCACTGTATCTCGAGCCAGAATTAATCACTTGAAGACTGAACTTCATACCATTAAGAAGGGAGATGATTCAATTGAGAAGTACCTTATTCTATTGAAAAATCCAAAGGATCAGTTACTTGCTGTTGGAGAAAGCATATAAGATAATGATCTTATTGTGGCTGCACTAACAGGGTTACCTTTTGAGTATAACATGATGAGGACTGTAATAGTTGATAGAGAATCTCCTATAACTCTTAAAGAGTTTCATGCACAACCACTCAGGGCATAGAAGACAGTTGAAGAACTTCAAACCTCTATGCAATTTCCAATGACTGGAATGTTTTGTCAAGGGGAATCCTTTATTGCTGGAGCTAATATACAATTTCAACAAGGTGAATCATCTACAACAGGAGCTAGCATACAAGTCTACCAAGGAGATGTCTTTCTAGGAAATTTTGAAGGTGGACAACAATCAAATAGATGATATGGTTTTGTTGGACAGTCTCAAAGATTCAATGGAAATAGAAATGGCCCTTCTAGAGGTCACTTTACTCAAGGAAAAATACACCTCACAGTTTCATTCTCAAAGAGGCAATGGAGGATACAATGGTCCTAGATACAACTCAAGGCCAAGGTTTTGATGGAGGCAATGGAGAAAATTTTGGAAACAACTCTGGTGGTTTTACAAATAGAAATAATGGAAGTTTTGATGGATCATCTATTGGAAATAAAGATGGATCTTTATGAGGTTCATAGAATGGAAAGGGCATAGGTCTAACATAATTCCAGAGTGTCAAATATGTAGCAAGAGAAGGCACACTACTCCTAACTGCTACTACATGAATGAACAAATGCCTGCATCTGTGGCAAATGAGGACATGTTGTACTCATTTGCTTTCATAGGAGCAATTATACCTTTCAGGGAGCACAACCACCAGCAACTATCAATGTAATGGCTGCACAAGCTTAATCAGATTGCAATACCAGTCAAGCATGGATTATGGATACTGGAGCAACCCACCATATAGCAGGAGACATGGCAGATCTGAGCTTAATTACACCATTTGAGGGGATCAAAAGATAACTGTTGGAAGTGGAGAGTGTCTTCCTGTGAAAAATACTGGTTTTTCCTCAATTCAAACTTCTTCAAAACCTTTACATCTCTATATTGTCTTGCATGTTCCGGAACTTGCAGCTAGTCTTTTATCTGTTTACATTTTGTGTAGGGATAACAAATCTTATGTAATCCTTGATGAGTATAGTTTTTGGGTGCAGGACAAAGCAACAAAGACAATTCTCATGAGAGGAAAGAGTAGTGGAGGCCCGTATTACATCCCCAAACAGTTGTTCTTCAAGTATAATGAACTGCTGCTGTCTACATCGAAAGCTTTTCTGGGACGGTTAATAAAGGCATTTTTGTGGAATCATAGGCTTGGGAATCCTATGAATGAAGTTAAATAATATGCTTTCGAATTCCAAGATTACCTACACATGTGATATAAATAAACATATTTGTAGTTCCTGTTTGAGTGGTAAAATGTCTTTGAACCAAGAAATCCTGAGTTTGTAAAACTTTTTGAAAGAATTGGTAGTGATGTGTGGGGACCCTAATCTGTTGTATCCATTGATGTGACAAGCCACATTTAGCTTTCCAAATAGACTTCTCACACACTTCATTTTTATACTTTTTTTTGTAAGCAGAAAGTTGTGGCATGACATTCTTGCATCTTATCTGCTAATTATTAAATGTTTGCACGATGTCTTTTAGCTATTTGTATTGTCCTGGGTCAAGGACCAACTTCATGTGTGTGTTCACATGCACTGTTTACATTCACTTTTGATCCAAAGTTAGGTGTCAGCATGTCCTTATGTTAGATGTTTGGACTCGTATGTGATGCGCTTAGCGTCAACTTCACATGATGTAGTACTAGAATGTAAAACTTACACCCAACATGTTCCATTATTAGAATACCTTTGCCATGGACTTGTGTGACTACATAGATTAATGAGCAGGGACTTATGCTGTCAAATGACTGTTGTTTATGTATCCTGTATTCTTCGACTTACGGTACTTGCTGGGTACTATCCAATATTATGTAGTATTATTATTTCCGGAAAACTATATACTTGTTTACAGTGAGGGGTTACACGTTTTTGAAAAAGTTTTCAAAACTTTATTTTTAGGCCCTCTCACCCTTATTTTTGGCTCCTCTAGGATTTTAGTGGTAGAGTTCTTGTGATGACGAGGATTTCTGGCAAAAGCTGATGTGAATGATGTTTTTCATTACGGTATAAATGCTATTCACCCAGTGATAAGGGTTCGACCCTGCTCATGTGCTTACTCTAGTATTAGTTACTTTAGGTTTTAATTTACTCGCCCTTTCCACAACACCATCATTTTATGGCCTTTTCACCTTTCAGATCGTATGTTTGTGAATTCGTCCATAGATCAAATTGGATATGTAATTATTCGAATAATTGTTGGAGACTCAAATGATGGATATACAAGCATGATAACTTATATTTTGTTGTCGGTCAACATAGCTTGATATGGGTGTCTAGGTGGACATGGTGGACATTCTAGGCCGGGATGTTTCAACATTTATAAGAACATAATTGAAGATAAAAAAAAGTTGATAAATTAAAATTTGTATTAATAAATTCAAAATATTTAGTGGGCGATACTGAATAAAAATATACATTAAATATTAAAACAAGACTGCTGATAAACCCACCTCATTATCTTATTTCTTCACCCACATTTTAATGAAAATATTGGAGACACATTTATCCTTCTAGAAAAAGACTTTTAAACCCTACCCATTTTCTTTCCCTCACCATCTCTCTTTCTTCATCTCCAGTTTTCTCTCTTTCATTTCATCTCTCTCCTCGGCTTCAACCGCCACGACTCAAGTTGTTGTTCTAGTACTTTCATTGTAGCCTCACTATAGGCTTCCTTTGCCCTTGTGTCATTTTTTCCCTGAAATTCATTTCATGTTCTAATACTCAAATACAATTAAAACTTGAACATGGGGTGGGTTTGGAATTTTGTCCTTGTATCATTTCAATAGGGATTTTGGGTTGGCTAGGTTGAAAATAGAGGCGGAAGGGGAAGAGGGATGGGATGATAAGGGGGAAGAGGCTTAGTTGTCCTTCACGGGCTACTATTTCTTCCCTACTTTGTCCTCTTACTCGCAACCATCACCAATTAACGGATTTTGCTGCTAAAGGAAGTTGAGAGAAGGATTGGGGTGCAAAGAGTACAATGAAGAGGTGGTGATGTGATATAAGGTTATCTTAGGAATAATAGTGGGTGGGGAAATAAGACTTTAGTTTTTAAATTTTTTATAGTGGGTGAAATTATAATGTGGATGGGAAAGTAGGACAATGGGAGTGAGTCTATCATCATTTTAAAACAAAAACAGAATTTAAATTTGAATTAAATACACATCAAATGACTAGAATCAAAATATGTAATCTAACACATGTTTTAATAAAACTTCAATCTTTTTTAAGTCAAATTTTTCATTGGAAATTGTTGTAGATAATTGCAAGTGTATAATATCGTCCAAGTAATATAGTGATAAGTAGAGTGTCGTTCAAACAAGGATCAGATTAACCTAAATTTACTATTGAGATTGACTCCAAACTAAACTTAAATAAAAGAAGGATTACGTTGACAAATTCAAATATGCAAAGAAACTGAACGAAAGTGAAAATAACAATTAATCGAACTCGAAGTAAAAGTGAATGAATTATGAAAGATTAATATATGGAAGCACTAGGACATCAGGTTTCTCATTCTCAATCCCATCTAATCCTGTTATTCATATTAACATCAAATTATTCCCATGTTGCTAGCAATTATCCCTTGATTCGTCAATATTTCTTGTCAGAATATACTAACCGTGTTTCTAACGATCTACCCATGCTATGTCTAGCCATATATAGATAACCGAAACCCTTTACACTCAATGGATAATTACACGATACTACACAAATCATAACCAGTATGTCTACTCAATTATGTAATTCATGGTAATTGTTATGAGAAGCAATCTACTAAACTCAACCTGTCAGTCACAATTTAGTTCTTCACACAAATAATGGCCAGTTATTTGATAACGATAAAGTACAATAACAATTACTCAACATGGAAAACAACTGCGATCAATATAAAATAACGAGAATTAGATATTCATGATAAGAGTACACCCTAGTCCTAGCAAAAGGACTTAGTTCATGATCAAACTAATAACAAACATGGATGACTTCGAAGGCATAAAAAAAACCCAACACTCCAATTTTGAATGTATGCGATACGCCCAGGAAATCTGCAACCTTCTCTGTCGTTCCCCCCCTGGAAATCTGCGAGTGTGCGAGATATATCCCCCTCCAATTCCCTGCGGCAGCAGGAGTCCTCTTTCCTTATATGTGCCATTTTTCCTTTAAAATCCCCCTCCCATTTTATTTGTGCCTCAGCCTTCTTGGACTATTTTGCATAAATCCATTCCATTGGGCCAACTATTTGAAGCTGTGACTGGTCCAACTTCATAATTTGTCTCTTATTTCTCTAACCCAAAATTATACCACTGCCTAACTTGGCAATTTTCAGGTCTTCTTGTATTTAGGCGTTTAATCCCATCTTTTGTTCTCAAAACCGTAGTTTCTACAATACATACACAAAGTGCATTAAACTCAACAATTTAATACATGATCAATGACTACATAATAGACAAAAAGGGTACAAAATATGTGTAAAATATCATCCTCACAAATACCCCCAAACCTATCTTTTGCTAGTCCTCGAGCAAAACAAAAAACAAAAATAAGAAACTGACTAAAACAAGTTTAACTAAGCCCACTTTCACTGGCAAAATGATTGCACTGAGCATGTGCAACAAGCCTTTAAACCCCTAGGTGTCCCTAGTCGGAGGAGTTGTGTCTCCTAAGGGTTCACCAGTTACGCTACCCACAAACGTTTTACTAAAAAGCAAAGGTGTTACAGTTATCACTTCCATCAATTAATGAAAACCAATGCATGCCAATCACACTTCCAATACCAAAGTTATGCCCTTATAAATCACTGCATCACAGTGGAAAGTATGTAGCCAGCATCCCAAGCACTCTGGCTTAAAAACATCCACACTTGGTGTGTGTACAAATTCACCTCGACTCTATGCCTCACTAGATATCATTCAATTTTCTCACAGAACCTAGGCTTTCACTCTTAACAAGCATATGTGATGATTTTATGCAAAAGGAATCAATATATAATCACATATGATCAACATTGAAAAACAGCAATTTTTGAAAATAGATCTCATGAAAGGAATCAAATACTAAGAACATAGGTATCAACCTTCACCAAATAAGCTAGACTTCCCTATAAATCCGTTACGTCTTTGAACCGGTTGTAACGTATGGCAAGGTATTTGGGCTAAGAAAGAAAGGATAAGGAAAAACAAGAACTTGAGAAACACCAAGACTTCTTTGTATGTACGTAGGTTGGCACCCCTTTGAAATTTTGATGTACGATTTGTGGCGTCCAGGACTCATGTTATATGAATGGTACAATTTCTCTTCTTTTTCTTTTTCTTGACTTTTTTTTTGTTTTTTTTGTTTTTTTACTCTTTTTTGAAAATAACTACAAGAAATAATAATAAGACACATGGTACCTCGGTACACGCCACTATTTTAATGTAGAACTCAACCTTGATTTCTTTTGGTGTCACCTTGGTATCTCTCAAGCTATATGGTATGGCTAATATAGGGGAGAGTGGATAACAATTTATGTGGGTGAAGAAAGAAAAGGCTAAGTGTTTGGCTTCAATGGGGTTAATGGAGCACACAAAAGGGTAGGACATAGGCCTTTTAGTAGTGGAAAACATGCATAGCCTAACATCGCTTCTATAGTTCCATCTAACCCAATGGCAAAAATACCCAACATATCTTAAAGTTCTTTAGTACCCAATGCAAATTAACGTTAATGAGATCATAAAAATTAAAGAAAGAAATTGAAAAGTGTTTAAGAGTAGAAACAAATTAACCCTCTCAAGAAAAGCATAGGCTCAACAACTCACATGGGTAGTCTCCACTATTTCTCCACATCATCCAAACATGGACAATTTGTCCATCAAAGTACTTGAGACATGGCAAAATGAATGGTAAAAAGAATGTGATGCAAAAACCTTCCAGGCAACCCTTTAGCAAAGGAAGGAATCTTAGCAAGACATATACATTGCCATTAATAGATTAAAGTGATAACCTTAACAACTTATGTTTCCAAGCTCTTATTGTTTCCAATAAATTCTAGCACCCAATCCCAAAATTTGAATTCCTACCTCATCCTTTAAATTTTAGCAACACAATTCATCACATAAAGATGTTTAAATATAAGCATGGAAGAAAGTGAGAGAATAGGAAGAGAATACACCTATTTTTGGGCATCATGGAAGAACGAATGGCTTTAAAAATAATGAATTCCGAGCCACAATTGTTGCCTTCATCATAGGATAAAAATCTGCAAAAATAAGCAAAACTGAGTTTTAGTGACAAAACAAAATTCCCAGAAACCGTCGTTAAAAGTATGAACAACCCTTTTGTGACAGAGAAAATCTTTGAAGATCGTTACTAAAGATTTTTTATGACAGAAAATCTGCAGAAATTATGCGGCAAATTTACATGTCTATTTTCACTTTTTGAGCTTCTAAATCCCCCAATTCACAATGTAGGTCGAATTTTTGTCCCAAACCTATTCCAACACATCATATTAAACATTCTAAACATGTTGGCATCATCAAATTAACTCGAAAAACATTTAAATTAATTTAGGTAGCTAAGTTGATTATGACCAAAATATGATCTCAAAGTGCAATTTTGCAGTTTCTTTGGCATATAACAACAAAACCACTCCAAACACATTTGAAATGACAAACTAAACATGTTCAAATCATCATGTGGGTGACGAAATCAATATGATTAAACTTGGAGCATAAAAACCTTAACTGTTGACCTTAAAAACAAAAATTCAAATGAATCAACCAAACTAACAAAAAAAACTATTCTCTCCCCCCAAACCTAAACTAAACATTGTCCTCAATGTAAAATCACAACAAAAGGATGCACAATGAGTAGTATGGGCAAGAAAGGAAGAAAATGCAAAACTAATAAACAAGGAAAGGAACGACTGAACCTACAAGCGCTTAGTTTAAAGTCCTCGACCCGACTTGGCATGGCAATCACTTGGGAGCAGCAAGGGTCACAACATTCGTGTTTCGCTCCAAACTGGCAGAAAGATATGGCTTCAACCGCTGTCCATTAACCTTGAATGTAGTATCTGTTCTATGATTATGAATTTCAATTGTTCCATATGGAAAAACTTGAACAACTGTAAAAGGACCAAACCATCGTGTTCGCAACTTCCCAGGGAAGAGTTTCAACCGAGAATTAAACAAAAGAACTTGCTGGCCAATATAGAACTCATGACGAGGAATGTGTTGATCATGCCACTTTTTGGTACGTTCCTTGTAGATTTTAGCATTTTCATGTGCATCATTCCGAAATTCTTCCATCTCGTTCAATTGAAGAGCTCTCTTTTCTCCTACTGCGTCCATCTCAAAATTAAGCTTCTTCACTGCCCAAAAAACTTTATGCTCCAATTCCACAGGTAGATGACATGCTTTTCCAAACACCAATCGATACGGAGACATGCCAATTGGAGTCTTGAATGCGGTTCGATATGCCCACAACGCATCATCCAACTTTGCAGCCCAATCTTTGCGTGAAAGTCCCACAGTCTTCTCTAAAATCTGCTTGATCTCTCGATTGGAAATCTCAACCTGCCCACTAGTTTGTGGATGATAAGGTGTAGCAACCTTATGTGTGATTCCATATTTCGCCAAAAGAGCATTAAAGTGGCGATTACAAAAGTGCTTGCCTCCATCACTAATAATGGCGTGCGGGGTTCCAAAGCGAATGAAAATATGCTTCTGGAGAAAATGAACAACAACCTTAGCATCATTAGTGGGTAAAGCGATTTCTTCAACCCATTTTGAAACATAATCCACAGCTACCAAGATGTATTGATTGCCATAAGATGATGGAAATAGTCCCATGAAATCAATACCCCATACATCAAAAAGTTCGACTTCTAGAATATTTTTCAACGGCATTTGATGTCTACTTGAGATATTTCCAACACGTTGGCTGCGATCACATACAGAAACAAAAGTATGGGCATCCTTAAACAATGTAGGCCACCAAAAACCAGATTGTAGTACCTTGGCAGCAGTCTTTGTAGCACCAAAATGACCACCACATGCTAAAGAATGGCAATGCCGCAAGATTTCCTCCATCTCATCATCAGGAACACACCGTCTTATACATTTATCTGGACAATGCTTCCACAAATACGGCTCATCCCAATAGTAATGTCTGACTAACGAAACGAATCTTTTCTTCTGTTGCCAAGTCAAATCAAGAGGCATGATATCACTAACTAAATAGTTGACATAATCTGCATACCGAGGAGTGACTGAAGAATTAACGAGAAAGAGTTGCTCATCAGGGAATGTTTCAGAAATAGGGACTAAGTCATTTTCACCTTCATGATGCACAATTCGAGAAAGATGATCTGCCACCACGCTTTCAGACCCCTTTTTATCCCGTATCTCTAAATCAAACTCTTGTAGTAACAACACCTATCGAATCAACCGAGGCTTTGCTTCATTCTTGGATAATAAATACTTCAAAGCTGCATGATCGGTCTAGACAATTACCTTTGAACCAATGAGATAAGAATGAAATTTGTCTAAAGCACAAACAACGGCCATAAGCTCTTTCTCGGTAGTGGCATAATTCAGTTGTGCGTCATTGAGAGTTCGACTAGCATAATAAATCACATGCAGTAGCTTGTCTCTCCGCTGACCCAAAACTGCTCCAATAGCATAGTCACTTGCATCACACATAATCTCAAAAGGTAATTCCCAATCTGGTGCAGCTATCACATGGGCTGTCGTGAGCTTCATTTTCAACACATTGAACGCCTCAAGACATGATGAATCAAATACAAACTCCGCTTCTTTAAGGAGCAAGTTGCACAATGGTTTTGTAATCTTCGAGAAATCCTTGATAAAACGTCGATAAAAGCCAGCGTGACCAAGGAAACTTCGAACTCCTTTGATGGAAGTGGGTGGCGGTAACTTCGAAATTGTCTCAATTTTCACCTTGTCTACTTCGATGCCTTTGAATGAAACTTGATGACCCAAAACAATCCCTTCTTGCACCATAAAGTGACATTTTTCCCAATTTAGAACTAAATTGGTTTCTTCGCATCTTTACAACCCCAAAGATAAATTATCTAGACAAGAATCAAACGATGAGCCAAAAACTGAGAAGTCATCCATGAATACCTCAATACACCACTCTACCAAGTCAGAAAAAATACTCATCATGCACCTTTGAAAAGTAGCAGGCGCGTTACACAACCCAAAAGGCATACGCCTATACGCAAAAGTACCGAAAGGGCATGTGAATGTTATCTTTTCTTGGTCTTCCGGTGCAATCGAAATCTGATTATAACCAGAATACCCATCTAAAAAACAATAGTAAGCATATCCAGCAAGTCTATCCAACATCAAATCAATGAACGGAAAAGGAAAATGATCTTTTCGAGTCTCATTGTTCAATTTCCTATAGTCAGTGCATACTCTCCATCCTGTTGTAGTCCTCGTCGGAATTAACTCATTCTTGTCATTCTTCACCACTGTAACTCCACCCTTTTTCGGTACCAAATGCAAAGCACTCACCCATTTACGGTCCGAAATTGGATATATTATTCCAGCGTCTAATAACTTCAAAATCTCAGCTTGTACCACCTCTTTCATATTTGGATTTAATCTGCATTGATGCTCAACTAAAGGCTTGTAATTGTCTTCCAACAAGATCTGATGCATACAAATGGACAGACTAATTACTTTGATGTCAGCAATACTCCACCCACTTGCCATTTTATGCCTTCTTAACACTCTCAATAGTTTTTCTTCTTCAACTTCACTCAAATTTAACAGGTAAAGTCTCAGCAGCTCCCAAGAAAGCATACTTTAAATGTGATGGCAATGGTTTCAAATTTAAGGTAGGTGCGGCTATGATACTTGGCTGCGATTTTGAAGGTGCAGGTCCAATGTCTTCGAACTCCAACTGTCCACTCTTTGCAACCGATTTAAAAGCATCCAAGTAAAGAGCACATTCTGCTAAAAGTTGATTTTCATCTTCTGAAGTAGCAGCATGAACTAGTGCAGCTTCCATAGGATCATTGGGCTTCTCAACTCTGAATTTTTCTGAAATAGTGGTATCAACTAGATCAACGGGAAAACAATCTTCCGCTTCTCTTGGAAATTTTCCAGCCTCAAACATTTTGAATGTTGCTTTCTCCTCCCCAATTCTCAATGTCAAAACCCCTTGTTCCACATCAATTAAAGTCCTTGCTGTGATAAGAAATGGCCGACCCAAAATTAACTGAGTCTCATAATCTTCTTCTATATCCAACACCAAGAAATCAGCTTGTCAACCTTCACTAACACATCTTCGATAATTCCTTCTGGATATGCAATTGATCTATCCGCCATCTACAAAGAAACAGTAGTGGGTTTAATTTCACCTATTCCAATGTTCTTAGCAACAGATAACGGTAATAAATTAATACTAGAGCCCAAATCACATAACGCTTTGTCAAATAAATTAGTGCCAATAATGCATGGAATTTTGAAACTCCCTCTATCTTTTTGCTTGAGCGGAAGCTTCCTTTGAAGGATTGCACTGCATTGTTTCGTCAACTAAATCTTCTCATGATCGCCAAATTTTCTTTTCTTGGAGATGATATCTTTCATGAATTTGGCATAGTTCGGCATTTGCTCCAGAGCATCGGCAAATGGAATATTAATCTCCAACTTCTTAAACATCTCTAAGAATTTGAAATACTTCTCATCTAACTTATTCTTCTAGAGCCGTTGAGGAAAAGGAATAGGGGGCACATATGGCTTCACGGGTGGGACAACAGGCTTAGCTAGCGGCACAGCGGCAATGGCAGATTTCGGAGAAGTGTTGACAGTGGTTCCCTTGGCGGCCGATGGTTGTAAGACATTTGACAATGGTTGCTGCCTTTGTGCAGTTTCTTCGACCTCTTCCTCCTCAATTTTTGGTCCGAAATCCACTCTAGTCTTCACTTGTTTTCCATTCCGAAGAATTATTGCTTTAGCTTGCTCGTGCTTTCTCGGGTTAACTTCAGTTTGGCTTGGAAAATACCCTTTTTTTCTAACTACCAATGATTGAGCTAATTGCCCCATTTGAACCTCCAATTTTTTTTTATAGAAGCAGCCTAGTTTTGAAGAGTTATCTCAGTTCTGCTCATAAACTGATTTGTATTGACAGAAAGAGTATTCACGTTACAGGCAAGCTGAGCAATGACATCTTCCAAATTATTCTTCTTCTCTTGAGGTTGGAAACCTGATGGTGGCTTTTGCACATTCTAATTGTTGACCCATGAGAAATTTGGATGGTTTCTCCATCCTTGATTATAAGTGTTGGAGTATGGATCATTACTAGGACGTCTGTAAGCATTCACCATGTTCGCTTGCTCTTGAACAAGTGTTGGAGTACGGATCGTTACCAGGACGTCTGTAAGCATTCACCATGTTCGCTTGCTCTTGAACAAATTTTGGAAAATCAACACCATATGGACAACCAACTGTGGCATGACCAGGAACTACACATATGGAACAAACCTCTTGAATTGGTGCTCTCCCATTCATAGAAAGAAAAGTGTCAAGTTTACTAGCAATCGCATCGACTTGTGCCTTTGAAGCAAATTTGGTAGAATTATTAATCTCAAAAACTCCTGCACGTCTTCCTCTTGCTTCCAAATGTTGCGTTTCGAGTGCTAGAGTATCAAAAAGTGCTTGACATTCGGCTGGCGTCTTGTTCTTAATTGATCCCCCTGCATAGTTGTTCACTGCAGCTTTGCTTGAAACTATTAATCCCTTATAAAATATCTAAGAACTAGAGTAGGCAAACCATGGTGCGGACACTGAATCAACAAATTATTGAATCTCTCCCACGCCTCAGAAAAAGTCTCATCTGTATGTTGAATGAACTGCATGATATTATCTCTTAAAGTATCGGTCTTCTGGGTCGAAAAGAATTTCTCCAAAAATTTATTCTGAATATCGTTCCAACTCGTCAAGCTTCTAGGCCTCAAAGAATTCAACCATGCCTTAGCTTTGTCTTTCAAAGTGTATGGAAAGACCTTCATCCTGAGATGTTCCTCAATGACTCCTTCTACCAATGCCATGTTTGACACCATATTGAAGATATCGCTAATATGTGCCAATGGATCTTCAGTGCTCATGCCATGCAAAGAAGGCATCATATTAAAGTGGATAGTCTTCAATTCATAATTCCTAGCAGCTGCAGGAAGAGCTATGCTTGACGGTGATTCCGGAATGGTTGGAATATCGAGATCTCCCATCGTCTCATTCTAAACTAACGCCATCTTGCTCTCTTGCTGCTTTTCTTTCTCATTGACTTCTCTTTGTTCTCTTCGGCTTTCACGGAGTCTTTTCTCAATTTCTGGTTCAAAGTCAAGTAGTAAACAATCCAACGAACGGGTACCAAGCATTCACCTTCAAGAAACACTGAAAAAAACTAAGAGTGCACCGAGAAAATTAATCAAAATAAAATAAACGAAAATAAAATTAAAATAAACTGAAAAAATCACAAAAGTAAAATTAAATTAAATTCGATCCGAGGCAGCGGCGCCAAAAACTTCTTGTAGATAATTGCAAGTGTACAATATCGTCCAAGTAATATAGTACTAAGTAGAGTGTCGTTTAAACAAAGATCAGATTAACCTAAATTTACTATTGAGATTGACTCCAAACTAAACTTAAATAAAAGAAGGATTACGTTGACAAATTCAAATATGCAAAGAAACTAAAAGAAAGTGAAAATAACAATTAATCGAACTCGAAGTAAAAGTGAATGAATTATGAAAGATTAATATATGGAAGCACTAGGACATCAGGTTTCTCATTCTCAATCCCATCTAATCCCGTTATTCATATTAACATCAAATTATTCCCATGTTGCTAGCAATTATCCCTTTGATTCGTCAATATTTCCTGTCAGAATATACGAACCGTGTTTCTAACGATCTACCCATGCTATGTTTAGCCATATATAGATAACCGAAACCCTTTACGCTCAATGGATAATTACACGATACTACACAAATCATAACCAGTATGTCTACTCAATTATGTAATTCATGGTAATTGTTATGAGAAGCAATCTACTAAACTCAACCTGTCAGTCACAATTTAGTTCTTCACGCAAATAATGGTCAGTTATTTGATAACGATAAAGCACAATAACAATTACTCAACGTGGAAAACAACTAAGATCAATATAAAATAACGAGAATTAGATGTTCATGATAAGAGTACACCCTAGTTACACCCTAGTCCTAGCAAAAGGACTTAGTTCATGATCAAACTAATAACAAACATGGATGACTTCGAAGGCATACAAGAAACCCAACACTCCAATTTTGAATGTATGCGATACGCCCAGGAAATCTGCAACCTTCTCTCTGTCGTTCCCCCCCTGGAAATCTGCGAGTGTGCGAGATATATCCCCCTCCAATTCCCTGCGGCAGCAGGAGTCCTCTTTCCTTATATGTGCCATTTTTCCTTTAAAATCCCCCTCCTATTTTATTTGTGCCGCAGCCTTCTTGGACTATTTTGCATAAATCCATTCCATTGGGCCAACTATTTGAAGCTTTGACTGGTCAAACTTCATAATTTGTCTCTTATTTCTCTAACCCAAAATTATACCACGGCCTAACTTGGCAGTCTTCAGGTTTTCTTGTATTTAGGCGTTTAATCCCATCTTTTGTTCTCAAAACCGTAGTTCCTACAATACATACACAAAGTGCATTAAACCAACAATTTAATACATGATCAATGACTACATAATAGACATAAAAGGTACAAAATATGTGTAAAATATCATCCAAACAGAAATACAATCACATAATCACTTTTCATTTAAGTTTACCCCAATTTTTATCAACACTCCATTAAGAATTTAAATTTAAACCTTTTCTAATTTCACCATGTTTCTTCTAAAATTACCTCAAAGACCAGCACCACAAACACCCTAACGCTGCCTCCCGTGAATCACTAACATCTTTTTGTCTGTTCTGTATTATTCAATATAAACCAACATGTTGGTTCTGAATAAAACTCTTCTTTTGTCTTTTGACACAATTAAGACTTTTTTTATTTTTTTTATTTTTTAAAGTAAACTTAAGTGATGGGGTGAACTTAGATTTGAAGTGGTGTGTGTTTAAATAGGAAAATACCTCACAACTAATTTTTATATATATATATATATGTGTGTGTGTGTGTGTGTGTGTGTATGTGTGTGTGTGTGTGTATATATAATATAGATATATGAAAATGGTCATCTGGAGGGATGCATTTGATCCTAAATATTGTGCTGACTGTTTGAATTGGCGGGGGCAGCCTATGAACTTCGTTTCGTTGTGATCGCTGCAAAGAGTGACCTCAACCAATTCAGTCATCCCGGCCCAGTCTTAGTTGTTTAATAAAAAAGCTACTCTTATCATATTTTCATACCACCTCTCTAATGGAGATGGGAAACACATGTGTTGGTGGTCCTCTCCTTATTAAAGAGGTGGTACAAATGTGGTATATGTAGCATGACTCATTGAATTGGCACTTGAGTTTTGGTACCTTATTTGATACCTTTGCGTATAGCATTTTCAGTGCAAACCGCCTCAAGGGACAGTTGAAGGCCACCAACCAGAAATTGCAGTTACTACCACTGCCAAATGACTGATCTACCCATTGCTCAAGCTGAGCGAGATGATTGAGGTTGCTTCTTCTGCACTGCCTATAAATAGAGCCAGAGGCCTTCACACTCGAGACCGTCATCAGTTTCAATATCTTCAGATTATACAAAAACTTTTGAGTGATTCCTTAATCAACGCTAAATTGCTTTTCAACACAAAATCAATTGCTTTTTATGCAACCAGGCTTTCAGCTCTAAAACTACAAACACTAAAGTCTTTCTTCGAGGTAAACCTTGAGATTTAAAACTATTTTCGCTCTGCCACCTTGTGGTATTATTTTTTGTTGATGTACTATCTGTTGGGACACATAATCCTCACACAACCGGCCCCTGAAAGCGAGTGGTGAACTCTTGTTACCACAAGGTGCCTTAGTCAAGCCTTAAATAGGCTCTTAGGCTCTCTTGTAAAAACAATGATTTTGTTTAAGCATGCCACTGTTGGCCAAGATCAAGAGATTGTTATTTTTTTTTTTTAAGTTGTTTAGTGTGCCATTTGCCTGCGCCGCAAGGAACTGGCCTTCTTCTTAAAGGATTGTTATCCTGGATGAGTTAAATCCATACTTAGGTTCTTTTATATGCCTTGAAGACAAGGAGTTTATAATTTTCTTGTGTTAAAAACCAAAAAAAAAAAAAAAAAAAACAAAAAAGGATCACAAACTGATCAAAAAGAGATTTTGAGCCAGTGAACAACCCTTGAGTAAAGGGGGAATGCAGGAGAGTAAAGCAAAATGAATAAACAAGGGGATATATCAGCAAATATTCAAGAAACATTGATAACTAAGCGAAACATAAAGACAATAGAGAGAAAGTAAGTAACAAATACGAGCCATCGAGCAAGTTTTTTACCTAGTCGGGCAAGTTCTTGCAGTTGTGGGCAATGTACTAACAAAGGGTTTTTTTTTTTTTTTTTTTTTTAACAAAGAAAATCAATAAATCAAAAGGAAAGTAGCATAACTATAAATACAAGAGAATGACTTAGTTACAAAGGAAATGTTTGAAAAGTAAGCAGCAAAGCTTTAAAGAAGTCTTTTGATTTGAGTTGAGCGTCTCTTTATCTAATCCCTCCGCCGCCTTTTATAGAAGCCTTCTTTCTTCAAAATTAAGTCCTTGTAACTCGGTTCATTCCCTCTCCTCCAATTGTGATGTGATGTTTGTCAGAGGATTAGTCCTTATTTGGATACTCGAGCTCGGATCCTCTCCGGTGTACAAGTTTTTCCACGGAACCTAAAGTGTTATACCATGCATCCATATTAAATAGGAGACAATGGAACTTTGTCCTCAACTTACTTGATTGGAACAATAGTTTCCACATAAATAAGAGCTTCGAAATCTATAACCTCACCGACAGTAAGAGGAATATGAATATACTTGAGATTTCGGGTACTACAATTATAAGAGATGGCTCTTCCATCGGAGGCAAGCATAAGAAGCTCGTCACTTTTCCAAAATGTCAATGGTTGCTTAATGCCTTGTAAGGATCCAATGGTTAGGAGTTTTGTCCATGAACTCTTAACTCCGTCATAGTCGTCCATTACCCATATTTCACATGATTGAGAATCCTCACTTGGATCAAAACGAGAGCAAAAGGAAACAAGGGATTCATTACGAAGAAAAATATAATCAAAACTAAACCCGGATTCTCTACTAGTAGGGAATTGTATTATATAAAATATCTCATTACCTAAATCAATTGAAAGTATGTATTCCTTGCCATCCGTTGCATACAAATAAAAAAATCCCTTCAAGTACACTGAACAAGACCAGGAATAGGTTTTACTTGATATATCAATCTTGATCTCTTTCCAAGAGTTAGAAGCCATGGTATATACCTCAGCCGTGTGAGGAAGAGCAATACGACGACAATATGTTTGCTCATCATCTGAATACTCGCAATTTTCTATAATTCGCACAACCTTGTATTGTTTAGCTTTGCAATCATAGCCAAATCCCATTGCTTGAAAGGTTGTTTCCAATTTGAATTTTCCCTTGGGACGGGGTAGAAGAAGGCAAGAATCAGGAAGTTGCCTAATTGCAGGATTGCATAAAACAACATTTTTCCCTGTTATTGCACAGACAATCCCATTGCAATAACCGTGAATCAGTACTGGGTGATGGTCTTCCATTGGAAACGGAATGTTTAGGTCCTCAACATCATAATGAAGGTTGTGCTTATCACTATCAATGGAAAGATTAATCATGGACCATAAAATTTCATACTTCCAACTCTCGTCCGGGAAAATCTGAGCCTGAGAACGATTGAGAAGGATACAAGTTGAGGACGAGAGGTTACTGTCCATGGAATTACTGAGGTGTTTGGCCACAAAACTTGGACTCTTGATGAGAGTGCACCAAGACTTGCGTATGCATTTGAATCTCATCAGAGACTTAGGCGGCAACCTGGACAGAATTTCGACCACCTTATCTTCACGAGTTTCATTTTCGTGCACCCGGGACATGTTGGCAATTTTGCTCCACAGGAATTCTTCACACGTATATTTATACACAGGAAAGAACACCAATTTGAGTGACAAACTAAATTAAACCCCAAGTCCCTAAGGCCTGGTAGATCAATGTTCGATTATTAAACATATCACCACATAAGATGCTAAAATCCAATAGTACTAAATAAACTTGGAGTTCCATAACCACAACGTATATAGCTATCAAAGAAAACATGGGCGATCCACAGTTGGCGTTTTTTGTGTTTTCCAAAGAAAACAGGGGTGATCCATTTAGTTTCGAGTTTTATGGAGAATCATATGTTCAAATTTTACTATTTTTAATTTTTTTTATTGATACAAAAATAACCATTCGGGTTTTACATTTTAATTCTACATTGGATTAACTAAGGAAGAAAAATTCACATGATACCCCTACATGGGCCCGCATGTAACATCACATGATTTTAATTAACTAAGAAAAGAAAATTCACATATTCATACAATAAGAAAAGAAAATTCACATATTCATACACGAGTTTTAGTTAATCAAGTAAAAAAATTTCATTAAAAATACAATCACATAACCACTTTTCATCTAAGTTTACCCCAATTTTTAATCACACCCCCAATTTCTGAACTTCACTATAGACCAACATTTTTTTGTCTCTTCTCTATTATTCAATAGAAACCAAAATGTTGGTTTTGATTAAAACTCTTCTTTTGTCTTTTGACGCAATTAAAAGTAAAAAAAATAAAAAATAAATAAACTTAAGTGGTTGGATAAACCTAGGTGAGAAGTTGTGTTTATTACGCACAACTAATTTAATATATATGAAAATGGTCATCTGGAGGTATGCAAGTGACCGTACTATATATATAAGTAGCAGTACTAGCTAGGCCCGCTCTTAATACTGCATACCTTTGGCGGGGCATAAATATTGTGCTGATTGTTTGTGTGGGCGGGGGCAGAAATATCTTAAAAGTTCTGGAGACGACATATGGATTTTTTCTAAAGAAAACAAAAATGCCCTCATTAAATGAGTAAGGTGCACAAATATTCTCATGCGCAATTCAACATCTCCAAGTGTGAAGATCACCAAGCTCAAATCTTTGTTTTAGAATTCTGATCATGGTAAATGTAATTGTTGCTAAGTGTGAAGACGGTTGCTTAAGTTATATGAAGATTACACGCTATGTTGGCGATGAGTCCACGGTTTGGGAAGGTCTCAAATTGAATCCTAAACTTGGTTTTAAAAATTTGAGGCCCAGGTGGAAAACTATTAGGAACTGGGGTTCACTTTTAAATGTTCCCTGAAAGTGTAAAAGCCTTTTTTAACAAATACATGCAGACTCTGAGACTAAAGGGTTAAATAAGATTAGATACATGTTCCGACTGAATAAGACTAGCACTCGTCACGCAAAGGTTGAGAAGCAAACAATTGCGCGACAAAGGAGAAAACTTTGTTGCGGAAGACCTTTCCACGACGTGAAGTAGCGACAAAGGTACTCTTCGCGCTAAAGTTTAAGGGAAGAAGGAACGTCGTGGCATTAAGTTTAACGTTATGATAGAGCATCGTCGTGTTTAACTTTAGTCGATGACGAGGCTTCTTTAGGTAACACATTGCGCGGGGATGGGGCTTCGTCAGGTAAGGGGATGCAACAAATTTGTCCTATCGTATTCGGTTTTCAAGTATTTTTAATTTTTTATTTATATATACGTCGTCGTTCCAACTTTCTTGCGACAAAAGAGTTCCAAGCTTTAAATCTCAGGTGACGAACGTTGTTCATTGTGCAAAATTTTTTAAATAATCTTTATTAAATTAAAGATTAATTAAATTTTTTTTGTTAAATTACATATTTTAATTAATTTAAAACACAAAAAGAATAATTAGATTAATTATTATTTATATTATATATTAAAATGTTCGTACAAGCCGAAAAAAAAAAACTTTAAAAGCCAGTGGTCGGGGTCTGTTGAGTCGAATGCCTGTGTATGTGCTATATGGAATGGTTGGGAACCCGATAACTGAGCTAGTTGGGAAGCTGAGGATGGCATGGGGAACTGAAAGTCAGACAATTGGAAGGCATGTAAGATTTGGGACATCTGATGGCCTAGGACCACAAGTTGCTGCTTTAGGTCCTTAACTTGTGTCGTCAACGTGGCAACCTGTCCCAAGGTCTGCCCGCAAGAAGAGAAGGCAGCAGTATCACGGTGTTGAGCATTCTTCATCCTCCGATAATCCCTACTAGGCCTACAACCGAGTGTCTGATCCAGAGTCTCAGCCATGATCTTAAGACTCGCATCCTAGGTCAGAATCAGGTCCTCGATAGGGGTGTTCGAGGAAAGCTATGATGCTTCTCCACCATAGTAGAATGTAATAAGAAAATACATATTAATATTTGATTAATATTTTAATATTTATAAATGTAAGAATAATAATAATTACATAAACTTACATGCAACTGCTCAATTGTCTAATTATCGGGTCGAACATAAACTTCCTTGAACATGTCGGTCTTCCGAAACTTAGAACCCTCCTAAAGAAAAAGTTAAAAAATTTGTTATTAATCCTAATAGAAATTAATATGTATTACAATTTAAATATGATATACTTTTACTTGACATTGTTTCTCCAACATATAGGAGAAGGGCCTCGAATTAAAGTGGTAGCGAAGTTTCTTCTTCGACCTATTGATCATGTTGCCAAAGTCAAGTTAGTGAATGATTTTAGACTCAAGCAGTTGGCAAGAGAATTAAACTGTTTACATTGCGTTACCAGAGATGAACCCTAGATGGGTGTATTTATACCGTGGGGAGAAAGACCTTTTTAGGATAAAATCATTGTTCTAAGCCAGGAGAATCCTAGAGGATATCTAGAAGTAGATATTGCAACCTCTTAGGAGTTGTGATTACTTGTGGCACACGCCAATTCCGAGATTGTAAGAACTCCAAGACTTATAGGATCTGATTGTGTCCATATCCAGATCAGATCACATGTCTTATAGAACAAGCATGATTATCTAGTGGAGTTCCTAGGACTTAGCCTATTGCCTCGAGGTAAAGTTAGGGTGTCACCGCTACTCTATGTGATACAACCCTGCCTGGAAATGGTGAGTCCATGAGCGGACTTCTGAGGCAACTGTATTTGGATCAGCTTTAGTTCGGCCTTGGAATATCATGGTCCCACAATTGCCCTTAACTGTCTGCCTGAAATGCAACCCATTCCCCTTGAGGATGGATTGTTATCCAAAGACCATGCCTTTCTTAGTAAGCTGAAATATGTACTGTTGCGAGCTAGTCCTATTCAGTAAAAGGGGTAATTGAGTCGTTCTTGGTTTTCGTCATGCATCCATCTGAATTTAACCATCATGATGATGCATGCCTCTATTTTGCATGCATACTTCTTAAAGAAGTAACCACGCTTCTCATTGATTAGCCTTGATTCTCACTCGGATCGATCTCTAGGCTGGCGACTCTTCATTTTCAATTGTTTAAATAGCCCCCTTAGGTCGCTGTTCCCTTCATTCTTCTATCTTTTGTGCCATAAAACCTGTTTTCACCTTAAACTGCCTCTCCAATCCCAATTTTCCTCTTGGTTTTTCGTTGAAGAAAATTCTAATCCCAAAAAGTCATGTTGTGTATAGTAATTTTCACCACGTTCTCAAGAATGCCTTTTTGCTTCTTGCTACTCATTCTATAATATGCCCACTTCTTGTAACTCGTTCTATAACATTCATCCCCTTGTAACACTCCCCATCCAGTCTCCGACGAAGGATAGGATCTACACAAAGTGTGAAGATTCGCTGGGGGGTCCTTCATCGCCGCTTTCTTCCTCATCTGATGCTCATTGATGGTGATGGTTATGGTTCTTCGTTCAAACATTCACCTATGTGGCACTCATGTGGCTTGAGTGTTGAAATCACACTAGAGTGCGCATCACCAACCTTCTTCCTCGCTTGACATGTAGTGCATAATTTGCACTGGAGTCCAATTCATTTGAGATGATGGGATGTTTTTGTGGCTTTGATAATAAACATGCATTTGTGTACACCAAGTTGTTGTACTAATTTGATCTCCTTTGTGACTTTGATAATAAACATGCGTTTATGTAAGGATATTCCTATCTTGTGTATCTTTTTCATGAAGAATTTCTAATCTGATAAATGTTTTCAAAGTAAACAAACTTTAAGGAATAAAATAAGTAACATACTAGAATGGGAATAGGTTTGTGGGCACGGGACAAAGTTTTACCCTTGTTAACGTTGATTCAGAGAAACTTTTCCTCCCAAACTTTGCATCTATAAAGGATTCTCATTGCGTTAGCCAGAATACCACCCTACTCCGGTACCAGGAATTATACATTAAACCTATGAGGAACCCTCCGATCTGAGCTCATTTATGCATTTATCAGATTTGAGACGGTTATGCTATATTTGAAATATCCTGCAATAAATAAGTTATTGAAATCTTCTATACCTTGCCCCTATTCTTGGGCTAAGGGATTCATTAATTGCTATGTAGTGCATGAAGGGATTTTTCTTCCTAGATTAGATTGTGTGTCCATTTCTATTAAATCTTAAATGAAAGTTCGTTGGAAACATGCTTGTCAGCATGTGGGTTAGAAACATTTTTTGAATCCTTTTGTCATATACAACTCGTCGGACCTGAGCGTTTCCGATCAGACTACCTTACTTGACTTACCCAAACCATTTTTGCATATCAAAGCTCCGTTGGAATAAAATTCCTCTTGGGAATTGCCTAGTCTGGATGCCTCATTCGAACCTACTGACATACGATGTCATAGAACATACTTGGCTTAATATGCTGGTTTGGGATAAAAGTAGTCGTACTCGAGGTTGGAATTCTAAGCCATCCTCAGATGATTTTTGGACTGCCTTTTCAACTATTCCCTCAAATGAAATAGAGCCCGGGTTTAAATGTTATAACCTACAGCTTTGCTGGTAGCATAAACTTTTCAAAGGCTGGATGGTGCATTGGATTTCTAGGTTAGGGCGCGATGTGCCTTGCCTGCATCCCTCCAATTATTATCGCCCTTATTACAAGTTGTCTCCCAAGCTGTTAATCATTCAAGGTGGACTAGTCTAAGAGATACTCCTCTGACAGTGTTACTTTGAACTTTTTGTACTTGAATATGTGCAAAGTTTTCAAAGTTTGTGCCCTGTTTGGAATAAGTAGGGTACTCTCCTGCATCACAAGGAAAAGAAAGAACAGACATTTAAGACATATAACTTTTCTTAATTGATGATCCACAGTAGAATTCAATTGATAAGGGGGTGTGGTTGAATCCAAAAAAGATTGCCTACATATCTCTGGGATGGAGAATCAAATCACTGGTGTAATCCTAAGAAAAAGATGATATGATGTAAAAAATCACTAGAGGTCACTTTTGACGATAAGCTTATGGTGGGGTGTGAGAATATGAGTTCTCCATGTACTTTTTTGCATACAGACGGTGGCTTGCGATTGGGTTCGGAGATGACTGGCTACATATCTCGGGAAAATAATCAAATCGCGTGTAGTTCAGATGGCCCGTTCATGGATAATATTTTTTGAGTTTGGCGATGTTCCATTTCTTGGTGATCAGGGTTCCATCCATGTGATCTAAGTGATAGGTTAAGTTAACTCCTACTTTAGCGATCTTGTATGGTCCTTCCCAGTTTGGCTTGAGTTTTCCTTTTCTTTAGATTTTGCTATTCTTAAAAACTTCTCTCAAGACCAAGTCCCCAGCTTGCAGCTTTCTAGGTTTGACGCCTTTGTTGTAATATGATTGGATGTATTGCTAATAGGCTGCTAGTCAGACTTAAGGGCATTCTTAATGCTCATCCGCAAAGTCAAGATGAGTGTTCAAGACCCCTACATTTTCTAGGGCGGTCCATTCTTCAGTATGAAAATTCTGCATAGTTGTGACTTGAATTGATATGAGAGCCTTCGTTCCATAGGCCATGGAGAATGGCGTTTCCCCGACTACTTTTCTGGATTGTCATGTGATACGCCCATATGACTCTGGTAGTTCTTTTGGCTACTTGCTTTTCTTTTTTTCCAGTATTTTTTTTTCAACCATTGCCAAATGGTTTTGTTCGAGGCTTCTACGTGTCCATTACCTTGTGGGTATCTCAGAGTGGAAGTGAGGTGACGGATCCCGAGCTCTTTGTACCAGTTTGTGACTTCAGAGCTGGTGAACTGTAGCCTGTTGTCTGTCAATATCGTGTGGGGAATTCCAAATCTGCAGATGATATTTTTTCAAACGAAGAACTTAACAACCGCGGTACTGATTCTTGTTAAGGGCTCCGCTTCTATCCATTTCGAGAAGTAATCTATCGCCACTATCAGGGCCTGTTCCCTGGGGCTTTCTTAAGGGGTCCTACTAAATCGATGGCCCATTGCATGAAAGGCTATGAACCTATTAGAGTATTAAGTTCTTTTGCATGTTGATGGTTCATAGGAGCGTACCTTGGACATTATTGCAATTCTGGGCATAACAAATTACGTTTTGCTTCATGGTGGGCCAATAGTAGCTTGCAATTATCACTTTTCGATCCAATGACCTTCTTGTAGCATGATTGTCATAAACCCCAAAGTGGATATCATTTAGAATTCGTAGGCCAACATCTAGAGTGATGCATAAGGTATAAGGTCCGGAATAGGAGCGTTGGTAGAGCTTTCCGCGAATGACTGTATATCTTGACCAAGGTTCTAAAAGACATTACGAGCTAATCGGGCGGTGGGAAGGGGCCTAGCACCTAGGTTGACTAGGCGGATTTAAGTAGATTTATTATTGTTGTATAAATAAGTGCCTATTTAAACTTAAAACACATAATTGTATACAAAAATTACAAAATAAAATGATATATAAATTATAAAGTAATAGAACATATTGAAAACATGGGGAACAAGCATATAATGAGTGTTCATCAAGTATTCAACAAGTCTCTTAAATTTTATTTAAAAAATAAAATGCAAAATGAAAGTTATTGATTCTATGTCTAAGTGAGACTGGCAACTAAGGCGGGTTTAGGCTAGCTAGGCGGACGCCTAAGCGGATCTAGGTGACTTTCGTAATTTTCAAACACCTATGGACTAATCGAGCGGTGGCCAGCTGCTTAGCGCATAGGCGGGGATTTTTAGAACCAAATCTTGACACTTTCTGGATTAACTTTCTGGCCAGGTTACGGTTCTCTGGTAGTTTTTCATTCTGTATGTAGTCGATGATTTCGTCCATCTAATTTTCTCGAGCGTCGATGACGGCGATCATCTCAAAATCCATTTTATGGATGCTAGGGACTTCTAGATATTCGAAGGGGATCGCCCACTGAAGGGAGTAATATATATTTGAGGTTCTCCAGTGAATGGGTAGGCGTGGCTGTTCTCTCATCTGAGGATCTGTGTAATTTCGCACCTTTTGAATTTCTCGAGTAGTGTTTGGACCCTGTTTAGGTATAGCCCCATGGTAGGATGAAAGGCAACATAGTCCTCTTATGACCTGATTAACTATGAGGATCAAGTTATAATGAATTAGCAATTCCTTTACCTGGAGTTCTTCCGCGACTCTAAGGCATGCCATAAGGGCCTCGTACTCTGTTTCATTGTTGCTTACCTTAAACCTGAGTTTCAAAGCCTGTTCGATTATGGACGATCCATCTACTTAAAGTGTCTAAAGGCGTAGATTTTTTGGAAAGTTTTGGGAACTTGTTGCATCCGTGGTACTTTGAGCTATTGGTGTGAATTCATCTACAAAGTCTGCTAATGCTTGAGCCTTGATTGATGTCCTGGTCGATAAATGATTTCGTGTTGCTCTAGTTTGATAGCTATTTAGTGACTTTGGACGAGGCGTTGGGGCTGAGCAAGATAGATCTCAGCGAATACTCCGTCATGTAAACCACTTTGAACGACTGGAAATATGGTCAGAGTTTTTTTGCTATCGTTACTAGTGCCAAGATAAGCTTTTCCATTTTCTGATAACTTGTCCCTAGTGTGAGAATGGATTTTTATATATAGTTGTAAACACGAAAATTCCTGGGATGAAAGAGATAAGAAAACGTGTACAAAATAATATTTTGTATTAATTTTGGGGTTACAATCTCTTTTACAATTTGGTCCTCTGATTCTATCTTCGTAAGATGTAGATTTGTGGGCTGTGTTCTTGATCCAAGGGCCGTTGAGGCTTAATCTTGGATGAACGATTGGAAATTTCTTCAAGGGCCTTCAGGGCTTGATCTGGAAGGTTGAGGGAAGTTTCTTCAAGGGCAGGGCTTTTGGGCTTGATCTTGAAGGTTGATGAACGGGTCTTCAAGGGGGCTTTTGGGCTTGATCTTGAAGAACGGTTGGATGTGTGGATTTGTTGATGTTATTGATGACGAACGATGAATACTTTCTTCAAGGGGCCGTCGGGGCTTGATCTTGAATTGGTGGAAGTTCTTTAAGGGCCGTTGATGATGAATGGAAGATGAACGATGAACACTTTCTTCAAGGGGTCATCGGGGCTTAATCTTGAATTGGTGGAAGTTCTTCAAAGGCTGTCGGGGCTTGATCTTGAATTGGTGGAAGTTCTTCATGGGCCGTCGAGGCTTGATCTTGAAGGATGAATGGATGATGACCGATGAACACTTTCTTCAAGGGGTCGTCGGGGCTTGATCTTGAATTGGTGGAAGTTCTTCAAGGGCCGTCGGGGCTTGATCTTGAAGGAGGATTTTGACGAAGAACGAAGAGAGCTCTCTTGATCCTTCTGGATTGCTTGAGAGCTTTTAGAGTTTCAAAGCTTTAAGGTTTTGGTGTGATGTGAATTGGTATCTTTGTCTTGTGATGGAGAAGCCTATTTATAGATTTGATAATGAATCACCACCACAAATTTTCTTGGTGAAGTAAGTGGATGTTGTAGGTGAAGTGAGTGTGGATGTTGTAGGTGAAATAAGTGGATGTTGTAGGTGAAATGAGTGTATGATGTTGGTGAAATGAGTGGAGGTTGTAGGTGAAGTGAGTGTATGATGTTGGTGAAATGAGTGAAGGTTTTAGGTTAAGTAAGTGTGTGATGTAGGTGAAATGAATAAAGGTTGTAATTTTAATGCATTGGTCAACATTTATTTCACTAAAATTTCGATGTCTACAAATGCCCCCACTTCAAGGCGCATCGTATACATGTGCTTGTCACGTGCAGAAGTTGCATTTTGAAGTCCCTTATTGTAAATGTCAATCCAAGGGTCGTCGAGGCTTGATCTCGAATTAGGCTGGGAACTTCTTTAAGGGCCGTCAGGGCTTGATCTTGAATTCGGCTGGAAGATTTTTTGGTTTCCTCCAATCGTTGATTTTCCACAAGCTTAATCTTGAATTGGGTTGGAGGGTTTTCTGGTTTCCTCCAAAGGTCTGAACTTACTTTCCACATACTCGATCTCGAACTGGGTTTGATTCAAGGGTGGTGGACACTTGATCTTGAATCGGTTTTGTGATTTCTTCAAGTGGCCGTCAGAGCTTGATCTTGAAGGAAATAGGACCACAAGCGGTTTTAGGATCTGAACACCTGGCAGGCAAGCACGAGGTGAAGGTGATGGCCTGTTTCTTTGTTCAATCTTTCCAATTCATATTGAAGAGGGTTAGGCAGGCACGAGGTGGAGGTGATGGCCTGCTTCTTTGTTCAATCTTTCCAATTCATATTGAAGACGGTTAGGGGATGAATCAGCACGTACAGTTGTTGTGTTTGCTGATGATCCACAAGATTGATGTTTCATTGTCACTCGTCTTATCTGTTCTCTAGGCAGATGTGGTATCTTTTCTGGAAGTACATCAACAACTAAAGATGAGTACTCGAGAGCGATGCTAGGTAAGCAATCAGGGAAGGGGTTCTAGGCAGTCGGTTCTAGACCGAAAAGTTGATTCTAAGTGCCGACTGATTACTCTCTTTCTCCCTGTCATGCGAGTAAGAACAAAGACAAGGAAAAGGACATGGAGAACGCATGATATGAGATACTTTTGCTTTTGAAGAAGTAGTGGTGATTTGACAGCATTGCACGGCGAGGCTTTGCTCTTCGGTGACGGTGCCAGCAAAAGGTTTGTTGAAGCTTCTCGAGTCCTTTAGATAGGGCAGCGATGCCGAGCTTGAATCTGACTTAGACTTTTCTGTCTGGATTATGCGATTCTGCAGGAAAGGCGTTGTGTTGTAGTGGCCTGTTCCAGCTCATCATTGAGTCTTCTGCTTCAATTTGTGGCATAGCAGAAGTGGTGCGCAACCTTTGCATTTGAATGGTCCTTCATAGCACTACTTCTTATTGACTCATCCCTGCTTGGCAGCTTTAGTGTAAAGACCAATATCTGATCAACTGTCATGAGGTATTTGCCGGAAGAATTCGTGACCTTGGTAACAGTTGAAGATGAGTGCTCGAGAGCAATGCTAGGTAAGCAATCAGGCAAGGTTTCCAGGTAATCAGTTCCAGATCGGAAGTTTGATTGCAAGTTCCAACTGACTGCTTTCTTTGTCCTCGTCCTGCAAGCAAGAGCAAGGGCAAAGGAAAGGACAGAGACATCGCATGATATGAGATACTCTTGCTCTCAACCCTGGTGATATGAGATACTTTTGCTTTTGAAGAAGTAATGGATGGATTAGCACATGTATTGGTTGTGTTTGTCCCCACATGCTTCGATGTATCAATTTCACCTGCCTTATCTGTTCTTCAGACATCTGGTATCTTCTTTGGAAGTACATCAACAGTTGAAGATGAGTACTTGAGAGCAGTGCTAGGTAAGCAATTAGGGAAGGCGTTCTAGGTAGTCGGTTCCAAATCGAAATGTTGACTCCAAGTGCCGGCTGATTGCTATCTTTCTTTTTGTCCTGCAGGGAAGAACAAGAACAAAGAAAAGGACAGGGAGATAGCATGCTATGAGATATTCTTGCTTTCGACCCTGACGATATGAGATACGTTTGCTCTGGTGTGACTTAGTTGAAGAGGCATTTTCAAGGAGGAAGAAACTGAGTATGTTGAGAGGTTTGGTTGCACAAGAATTCTTGGCAAGAAGGGTCAGGCGTTTTGGATGTGTGCCTTGCTATGGACGATGAAGGTCGACCTATATAGAGAAGGGCGAAATAGCAGGTAGTGGTACGGATGTGGCCTTCTCGCCCACGTTTGTCGGCAAAAGTGTGGTAGTTGGAATAGTGAAACGTGTTTTCAACTTTGTCAGAGATTTTTGACAAAGTTGCACGTGTTATCCGACAAGTTGAGATTGCGCCTGAAAAGTGTTGACAGGCTTTATGCAGGAAAATCCAGCTTTTGCAATTCAGAGAATGGTGTCTCTTCAATTTTTGAATTAGTGGCTGTGTTACCTCTCATTTTATAGAGGTGTCGATCACATCCAACATGCACACTTTGAAGATTACCCGCTCGTGAAAATTATCTCTGGTGTATTTATGAGATTTTACTCCATTCAACCCTTTTCTTTTACCATTTTTGAAAATGGCTTACCCATCTAACATTTGCCTAGATTTGAGTCTCAGGATTGATACAAGTGCGCCGCGTCAGAGTAATACATGGCGCCCATCCTTTTTATCTTCTGATGGCCTTCTTATAGTTGAAGACTTCGTGATAGGGGATGCAACAATGGCTACAGTAGTAGCTAGGAACCTCCTTACTCCTAGAGATAAAAGGTTGCTTTCAAGACGGTCCGATGAGTCGGTTATCCAAGACTCCATGGCTCTCAGTGTTCAGTGTGCGGGCTCTATGTCCAATATGGGCCAACGCCTACTCGCTCGAACTCGCCAAGTCGAATCATTGACGGCCGAGGTGGCAAACCTTGGACGAGAGATCGGACAGCTCAAGCGCTAGAATAGAGAGTTGCATGTGCTTGCAAATAATTATTCAACGAGCATGAAGAGAAAGCTTGATTAGCTACAGAACTCCGAAGGTCAGATTCAGAGTGACCATCAGAGGTTTGTGGCTGTATTCCAGAGCCACTTTTTGCCTTCATCATCTGGTGTTCGACCAAGTATTGAGGCTCCGAATAAACTATCTCCAATGCCTCCCTCTTCTAGGGTTCTGCCGAGCACTGAGGCTTCACACGAGTGACATTTGTGAAGGCTCTTTTTTTTTCTTTCTTTTTTATTTTTTTATTTTTTATTTTATTTTAATTTTTTTTTTGTTTTACATATTTGTATTTGTAATTCCTCAGAGATATTAATGGATAGGCTTTATTTCATTCAGTGTATTGTGCTAAATACAAATCTCACTAAGATGTGTTACTTCCCTTTTTTATTTTTTTTATTATTATTATTTTTTATTATTTTTTTAATCATACTTTTCCAAGGTGGTGCCGTGCACCATCCTTCCCCTACTTTCTTCTTTTCAATAATTTTGTCGCCACCACTTCTTTTTGTGTGAGTACATGCTCTGATGATGAGTATGGTAGATTCACATTGCTGTTTGGAGCTTGTTTTAGCGCGTCACTTTTTCCGTGTGGGGTTGTGCAAAAGACTGCAGCGAGTTTATGCTGTGTATTGCCTTTTGGTCATGACTTTCCTCGATGGTGACGTTGCTGTGATGCTCACCTTTGTAATACGGCTTTGTAAGCAAATCATTCCTTTAAAGAAATAAAGTATTCATATTTTGAATTTGCTTTTTATTCTTCAAAGTGTTTGTGTTTTTGTTGGTGATGTGACTGTACTCGAAGTTTTGAAGTTTCAAGTTGCCTACGTACCCTCGGTTGAGGAGGGATCAAGTCATGACGTAGTTCAAAAAAGTGATGGATTGCTTTTGGCGGTTTTAATGGTGATTTTGATGATGATTTTACCATACACAGTTTATGCTCTTGTGGGCCAGGAGCGTTGTACTGTGTGCAGTTTAGGCTCATACAGGCGAGGAGCCTTGTGTGTTTGTTTTAGGGGTAGTAGCGCTTCAAGAATCTACCATTGATGGGGCCGATCTTCAAGCCGTCTTCTGCCATGATTAAGTAGGCGCCGTTGGTGTAGACCTCTTGTTTTATGTATGGTCCATCCCACTTTGATGTGAACTTGCTTTTTGTCTTGTGAGTTGTGATGATAGGTCTACACAATGCGAGGACAAGATCTCTAGTTTGGAAAGACCTTGGGCGGACCTTTTTGTTGAATGCCTTGGATAGTCGTGCTTGGTAGCATTCCAAGTGTTGTTGAGCTTCGAGCCTTCTCTCATCCAGCGCTTCCAGCTCTTGAAGGCCCAACTTTGCATTCTTTTCATTTGTCAAGCCTTCTTGTATAGCCATCATTAGTGAGGGAATTTGACTTTCGAGCGGTAGAACAGCTTCTATGCCATATACGAGAGAATAAGGCATAGCTTGGGTAGGAGTCCTATGTGTCGTCCTATATGCCCAAAGTGCTTCGCCTATTCTTTTGTGCCAATTTGTCTTTGTTCGGCCGATCACCTTCTTCAGAATGTTGCACAATGTTTTGTTAAATGCTTCTGCAAGACCGTTGGCCGTAGCATGATACATAGAAGACTTGTGTTGTTTGAACTTGTATTTCTCGCAGAGCTCATCCACGAGTTAGTTGGAGAACTGTTTTCCATTGTTAGTGATGATGTAGCGAGGCACACCATATCGGTGAATGATATCTTCCTTGATGAAACGGATGACAGTTTCCTTCTTAACTTCCCTTAGGGGTATGGCTTCAGCCCACTTGGAGAAGTAATATGTTGCAGCTAGGATGTAAGCTTTTACTGCTGATAACTTTGGTGCAATCAGCCCTACGACGTCCAATCCCCATGCATTGAACGGCCATGAAGCAACTGTAGGGTGTAACGGTTCAGGTGGCTAATGTATGAAGTTGGCGTGGAATTGGCAGGCTTGGCACCTTTTGGCGTGTTCCAGACAATCCTTCACCATGTTTGGCCATTAGTAACCCATTCTTTTGAGCTGGAAATGTAGCTTTGGTCCAAACTGATACGCCCCGCATACGCATGAGTATGCTTATTCCATGGCTTGATTGGTTTCTTCCTCACCAGGCATCTCAGAAGTATTCCTTCAAAAGAGGGTCGGTAGAGCGTTTCTTTGTAGTATAGAAAGTGAGGTGCTCGTCGACGTATTTCAGAGTGGTGTCTAGGATCATCTGGAAGTTTTCCATGTTCCAAGTAGTTGATCAGCGGCTGTCTCCACTCTTCAGCGTCGACCAGAAGTACTGAGACGACATTTGTATCGTCTAGTAGCATTTCAGTGATGAGCTGGATCACCCATCTTTGGCAAACTGGCACGTCTACAGCTTCGTCTTCTCCTAGTGTCATGCTCGAGGCTAGGTTGGCGAGAGTGTCTGCCATTTAATTTTCTTTTCTTGGCATATGTTCTAGTGCCACGGCCTCGAACTTTTGTAGCAGTTGAGTTGCCAGCTGCGAGCATGGGATAAGATCATCTTTCCTCACCTCATATTCAGTTAAGAGTTGATTGATTATGAGCTTGGAGTCGCCATATACCTCAAGGGCTGTGATTTCCATGTTGATCACCATTTGGAGCCCGATGATCAGTGTTTGGTACTCAGCTACGTTGTTGGAGCATAATTCGCTTAGTTGGAAAAAGTAAGGTAGTATTTGCCTTTATGGCGACATGAATACTACTTATGCCCCTGCTCCGTTTACTCGTGCGGATCCGTCGAATAACATCGTCCATGTCGGGAAGATGTCAATGTAGAACACATCCTCATCAGGCAAGTCGTCTGAGATTTTCCAATCGGCTGGGATTGGGTGATCAGCAAGGAAGTCTGCTAGCGCTTGTCCCTTGACGGCTTTAGCTGGGTCGTAGATGATCTCATACTGATTAAGAAGCAACGCCCATTTAGTGAGTCGCCCTGTCAAGATTGGTTTGGACATGACATATTTGACCGGGTCAGCTTTAGCAACCAGGTGGATAGTGTAAGCCTAGATGTAATGCCTGAGCTTCTCGATGGCGAATACCAAGGCGAGGCACATCTTTTCTATTGGGGAGTAGTTCAACTCAGCACCGATGAGAGTTCAACTAAGGTAGTAGAGCGCTCATTCTTTTTAGGATTCATTTTCTTGTGCCAAAAGTGCTCAAATTGAACTTTCCTGAGCGGTGATGTACAATATGAGCGACTTCCCAGGCACAGGTGCCCCTAGGACAGGTGGACTTGATAAATACTTTTGTATGCTTTCAAAAGCATTGTGGCATGCTTCGTCCCATACGAACGGAACATCCTTCTTCATGAGTCGACTGAACGGTTGACAACGCCCTACAAGGTTGGGGATGAAGTGTCTGATGAAGGCTGGTCGTCCATGTAGACTTTTTAGCTCGTGTAGGTTTCTTGGCTCAGGCATGCTTTGAATGGCCTTGATCTTTGATTGGTCCACTTCAATGCCGTGGTGCTTGACAATGAAGCCGAGGAACTTTCCAGAGATGACGCCAAATGTACATTTCAACGGGTTCATCTTGAGGCTGTATTTTCGCAGCCTTTCGAACACTATTCGTAAATCTTTTAAGTGATCAGATCTTTTCTTTGTCTTGACCACCACATCGTCTACATAACATTCTACATTTTTGTGTAGCATGTCATTGAAGATTTTCTGCATTGCGCGTTGATATGTAGCTCCAGCGTTCTTTAGACCAAAGGGCATTACCTTGTAATAGTATATACCTTTTATAGTGTAGAAGGCTGTTAGTTCCTCGTCTTTGAGAGCCATGCGAATTTCATTGTATCCAGAAGAGCCATCCATGAATGACAGTGCCTTGTGGCTAGTGGTTGCTTCCACCATGATTTCAATGATTGGCAAAGGGAAGTCGTCATTCGGGCAAACATCGTTGAGGTCTCGGAAGTCTACGCAAACACGTATTTGTCTGGATTTCTTAATGACAATGACGATGTTGGAGATCCACTTGGGGTATTGCACCTTTCGAATGAAGCCTGTTTTGATTAGCTTGTCAATCTAGGCCTCAATCTGTGGGATGAGCTCGGACCGATAGCGTCTTTGAGTTTGCTTTATTAGTTGCGTTCCAGGCTTGATTGCAAGATGATGCACAACGATGATAGGGTCAAGGCCAGGCATTTCCTTGTAGGTCCAAGCAAAGACGTCTTTGTACTCTAACAGCAGTTAGTAATACTCATCTATTTCGTCCGCACTTAGTAGTGTACTTACGAAGATAGACTTTGGTTCCTCGCTTGTGCCTAAGTTGAGTTCCTTGAGATCACCAACCGTGGCTTGCCCCCCATCTTCAAGTTGTGGTGGCGCAGCAGTGACATCTTCCTCAGGGATTTCTTCTTCTTTGCCTTCTTGGATCGTGATGTGGAAGACATCTTGGACCTCCTCTGCAGTGCTGTCCTCTTGAGCTTGTTGGCATGAAGATTGTCCAGTGTGGATGATGGTGCACTTTCTTACTTTTAGTGGTCCATTTATGTCAACCTCCAAAATTACTTGACGCTTCATCCTTGAAGGAATCGATCTTCGAACGTCGCATTTTTTTGCTAGCTCGTCGAGCTTTTCTTCCTTTGGCATTTTCTCCCTCTTTCTAGTAGGCTTCTTGTTGTCTTCAAGTCTTTCCAACGCTAACCATGGCGGAGGAAAGCCAATCATGTTGCTTTATCTCTTAGGTTTCGACAATCTTTCGAAAACAGAGCTTTGGGATGTTGGCGCTTTAAGCCTCTTGAAGACGGAGGTTCGGTCTTGACCACTAATGGGATTAAGTGCCAAAATTTTGGGCCTTGAACGATTCATCCTATTGAAGACTGACATCCGAGGGGTGGGTTTAGGCTCCTCTTGATCTTGTCCAATGCTCACGCTGATGTGTTGAGTGCTAGCATTTTTCGCTTTGTTTGAAATCTTCACGGGTGCATTTGGTGTGAAGCCAAGTCCAGCCTTGTTGTTGTCAACTCCGTAACCATGCCTTTTTAACTTCTTTTGAGTCTTGGTAAGGTCATGTTCTTTATTGTTGATGGTGTTTGAAACCTTCTTTCCAGGATTCGAAGATGAAGCAAAGTCGTACCCAGCCTTTGACATGAGTTTGTAGGCATTTGGATCAAAACCTTTTTCGGTCCTCTTGGTTAGAAGAAAATTTGGTTCCACCCCTTTTGGCAGAGCTTTTATGAAGCCTTGTGGTAGTCTTGCAACTTTAGCGTCGCCTAGCTGTGTCAGAGGCAAAACTACATTTATCTTGAGCAACTTCACATTATCCTTGTGCCGCTGTATGTTGGCTTTGCTTGCTCCATTTTCGAATGAGATTGACCATTCTTTCTTGTCGACATCAGGATATATCGGAAGACGGGTGTGTTCGGTTCTTTTGAAGGTGTCCTACTTCCTTTGGTTGTTGCAGGTTTAGCAAGCTCATCATCGTTTTTGCTTGAAGATGGCATGGCTTGCCCTTCTTGCTTCTTGGGCATAGCTTGCCACTCCTGCTTTTTAGGTGTTGCTTTGCCCGTGGATTTGATCTCTTCAAGAAGAGCTTCGGGCACCATGTTTTCATCCATGTAGAACTTGGCGTCTGCAAAGTGTGATTCGGCTTCAATGAATGGCTTGGTGTCGCCTTGGATTACCTTTACTCATTCCCGGTAGAATTTTAAGCATTGGTGGAGGGTGGATGGGACTACTCCATTCCAAGGCCTTCCTAGGAGCAAGCTGTATGAAATTCTTGCATCAATCACGTGGAATATCGTGCTTGATTTGAGTTCACCAATGGTCATCTCCACTCGGATCATGCCCATTGCCCTTTGTCCTTCTTGGTAAAACCATGGATCAGCATATGGCTTAGGGACAGCTCATCCACCTTGATGCGGATTGCGGTCATTGTTGACTTTGGCATGATGTTTATGGCCGACCCACCATCTACAAGCATGCGGTTGACTTTGTGCTCCCTTACGTACCCCGAGATGAAGAGAAGACGGTTGTGAGGCTTCAATCCCAGTAGTAAGTCTTCATCCGTGAAGTTGATTGCGTCCTGAGCGGCATAACATATGGCACATTCATGTGGCCGAAGCTTCAAGTCTTCATCCTTACTTTCCTGCACTTCGTGGTCGTCGGGACTTGCTAAAACCGTTGCTAGTGCTCTTCGCATCTTTTTGGCAATCGTAGCGCTTCCTCGATGCTAAAGTATGTTGGTAGACCTTCTTTGGTTGTGGGGGTCTTTTCTTCCTCAGTGGCGATAGCTTTGCCTTTTGAGGGCTCTTCCATCTCTACTTCAACCATGTGACAGGCGGCGGTAGTGCACTTTTGGAAGAAGTCCTTCTAGAAATACTCATGCAAGGAGACAGGAATGTGTGGCTCTTGCTCCATAGGTTTCCCACTGTATGTTGGCTTGGCAGCTCTTATGCTTCATTTGGGCTTCCTATTATTGCGGTGACGGTGCTTTCTCCCTTACTCCCCATTTGGCCTTGTGGCTTGCGGTCTTGGCTTCCTCATCCTTTTGTAGGTCACCAATGTCCACCCTTCTTCATCGTCGATAGGTGCATCTCGATCGCTTGCCCCCAACGATGGTTGTGCAAAAGGTGCCGTGTGGCTTGAGCATTGGCAGGAATGGTCATGAATCCTTTGGAGGGGAACGGGGTCGAATGATCCAAACATGATCGTAGTAGTATGTTTTGCAGCCATGTCTTCAAGGTCGAGCTCAATTTGCCCTTGTTGCGCTAGCTTCATGATGAGTTTTTTTAGGATGAAGCATTTGCCAACAAGATGGCTCACGATGCGATGGTATTTGCAGTACCTGGGATCGTTAACGCAATTCATCTCCTCAGGGCGCTTGCATTCTGGTAACTCGATCACCTTCTTTTCCAGCAAGTCGTCTAGCATTGCAACCATATCTGAGTCAGGAAAAGGGTACGTCTTTTGCTCCAACTCCCTCAAGGTGTTTTTGTACCTGTCTTGAGTGCAAGAAGGCTCATTTCTCTTTATCTCATTCGCTTTGTTCTTGGAGGAGATCTTGACGGGCACGGATGGGGTCTTGATGGGGGTAGTGTTGACGGTAAAAGCTTCCTTAGTGGGCTTCTTCCCAGTCTTGTCTACATTTGGGGTAAACACCTTATCCTTCTTGAAGTCAGGGATCGACTTATTTTTCCCGTGATTGGCGATACTTAGCTCCATGTCGTGGGATCGAGTTGCCAGCTCCTCAAATGTTCTTGGTTTTATGCCTTGGAGAATGTAATGTAACCCCCAGTGCATGCCTTGAATGCACATCTCAATGGCAGAGGTTTCAGGAAGCCGATCTTTGCAATCCAGACTCAATGAACGCCATATATTGATGTAGTCGACGACAAATCCATCCTTCATCTTTCCACTGTTTCGTACTAGTCAGCTCCAGCATGCTTACGGTGCAGCGGGTGTTGTAGAAGCAGTTGAGGAATTCATTTTCTAGCTGATCCCAACTGTTGATAGACTCGAGCTTGAGGTCGGTGTACCAATCAAAGGCGTTGCTTTTCAGCAAGCGCACGAACTGCTTAACGAGGTAGTCTCTCTCTGTTCCAATATTGTTACAGGTTTGAATGAAATGGGCGACATGTTACTTTGGGTTTCCCTTTCCATCGAACTGCATGAACTTTGGCGGCTGATAACCCCTCGGTATCTTCAAAGTGTCAATCTTCTTGGAGTAGGGTTTTGAGTACAGCACAGAGTTATATGAGCTTCTTTCGTACTGCGTCTTGATTGTGCTTGCGATCATCTCCTGCAGCTGCTGGATAGAGAGAGAGATCCCATGAGCGCCGCTGCTTGGTCTGGCTCCCGCTTATCTTCGACTTTCTCCACTAGAGGCTCATTTTTTCGTCGGCTTCTTTCTTTACTGGATTACCCTTTAGGTCGACTTTTACGTCACGTTGCACCTCCAGTTGGTTAGCGAGTGCAGCGATTTGCAAGTTTTTCTCCTCCACAGTCCATGGGAGTTTTGTGATCGCTTTATTCATTTGAGCTAGCTGCTCCTCGATTGAAGTCGCTCTTGTGGTCATGACTTGCATGGCTGAGTTGCCGCTCGAGTCGGCATCAGAAAGTAATGACTTTAAGTACTTCCTCGGGCTTTCCTCTCTTGGCCCTTAGTGAGGCCAGGGTGATCACGGGTTCGTGCCTCAGGTGCTTTTGTTCATTCGACAGAGTTAATGCAGGGGTAGAAGCCGCGGTAAAGAGAGTTTTTGCCTTGCTTCAGGTTATGATGCCCGAAATGTCACCACTTGCGGCGAGGATGTTCTTGTTCTTCACTTTGGTTGCGAGAACAGCTTGATCCTTTCTTGATGCCATTTGTTCTTTTTGCGGATTTGAAGATAGAGATGAGAGGTAGAGAATATCCCACCGGGCGTGCAAAATTTGTAAACACGAAAATTCCTGCGATGAAAGAGACAAGAACATGTGTACAAAATAATATTTTGTATTAATTTTACTGTTACAATCTCTTTTACAATTTGGTCATCTGATTCTATCTTCGTAAGATGTAGATTTGTGGGCTGTGTTGTTGATCCAAGGGCCGTCGAGGCTTGATCTTTGATGAACGGTTGGAAATTTCTTCAAGGGCCTTCAGGGCTTGATCTTGAAGGTTGAGGGAAGTTTCTTCAAGGGCTTTTGGGCTTGATCTTGAAGAACGGTTGGATTGTGGATTGTTGATGTTATTGATCCAAAAGGGCGTTGGGGCTTAATCTTAGCATAAATGGATGATGAACGATGAACACTTTCTTCAAGGGGCCATCGGGGCTTGATCTTGAATTGGTGGAAGTTCTTCAAGGGCCGTCGAGGATGAATGGATGATGAACAATGAACACTTTCTTCAAGGGGCCGTCGAGGCTTGATCTTGAATTGGTGGAAGTTCTTCAAGGGCCGTCGGGGCTTGATCTTGAAGGATGATTGGATGATGAACGATGAATGCTTTCTTCAAGGACCCGTCGGGGCTTGATCTTGAATTGGTGGAAGTTCTTCAGGATGAATGGATGATGAACGATGAACACTTTCTTCAAGGGGTCGTTGGGGCTTAATCTTGAATTGGTGGAAGTTCATCAAGGGCCATCGAGGCTTGATCTTGAAGGAGGATTTTGACGAAGAACGAAGAGAGCTTTCTTAATCCTTTTGGATTTGCTTGAGAGCTTTTAGAGTTTCAAAGCTTTAAGGTTTTGGTGTGATGTGAATTGGTGTCTTTGTCTTATGATGGAGAAGCCTATTTATAGATTTTGATTATGAATCGCCACCACAAATTTTCTTGATGAAGTAAGTGGATGTTGTAGGTGAAGTGAGTGTGGATGTTGTAGGTGAAATAAGTGGATGTTGTAGGTGAAATGAGTGTATGATGTTGGTGAAATGAGTGGAGGTTGTAGGTGAAGTGAGTGTATGATGTTGGTGAAATGAGTGGAGGTTGTAGGTGAAGTAAGTGTGTGATGTAGGTGAAATGAATAAAGGTTGTAATTTTAATGCATTGGTCAACATTTATTTCACTGAAATTTCGATGTCTACAATAGTATACCGGTTTCTGCTCCCCCAAATCTTTGTGGATTAGAGCTGCGCTTACTGCATATTCAGATACAGCCAGGTACAAGGACAAGTCTTCTCCATCGACTGCTTTAGACAATAGTTGGCGTTCAAAGAAGTATCTTTGAGTTTCGTGAAGGCTTCATTGTATTTGTTTGTCCAGAGTAGACCCTTGCTCTTCTTTATCAACATAAAGAAAGGCTTGCACTTATTGGTGGATTATGAAAGAAATCTGCTGAAGGCTACCACTCGCCCTGTTAGGCTTCGTATTTCTGTTATGAATTTAGCAACCTAAGAATTAAGCTACTAAAAGCACGTTTTAAACTCGCAAGTGCACAAGATCAAACACATAGTATAGAAAGCAAGTACGAGATCATTCCTGCGAGGATTGCACTAATTTGTATCTAGAGTATGATTCCTAACAATTTAAATTAATTAATTCCCAAAACTAGCATATATGCACACAAAGGTTTAACGAAATAGTTTGAGATGTCTTAAATTTAAGTATAAAAACACAACATAAAGAACGTAGGCAAATAAAAGTAATTGGCATTTAGGGTTTCCATCTCTTACCTTTTTTGCCCAAGCAACCGATACACACAATGATACAAAACAGATTTTTGATGCTTTACGTTTGTCAACCTAAAGGCATGGTATCTACTCTTTAAGCTATTGATTTCCCTAAACAACGAATTAGGCATGGGTGTCTACACTAACTCTTTTCATTCTTGAAGTATTTAGCATGGTATCTTCTAAGTTGCACTCCGAGAAAGCATAATACAATGGAAATCGACAAACACACAAATCCTAGAACATGGTATCTATTCTGGTTATTCGTGATAATGAATTCCAAGAACCGTAACTAGGTCTCTTGTTACTTAGCATAGGTACAAGACTCGATCACCCAAATTTACCCATGTAACGAACTCAATTACAAAGCTATTCTATGGTGATCAATCATAAAATAGCTCAATAAGATAAAATAGCTCAATAAGATTAGAATTAAAACTGGAATTAATCACTAAAGCATCAACAAATTGTCTTGTAACAGAAGTGTATCGAAAATACTCAAGGAAACATGATTAGGACTTCAACCAAGTCCCACCTATGAAATTTAGTTATTCATAATGTAAATGGACAGCAAAGACAAACAAAACTGAAAGTAAAAGGAGAAGAAGAAACTCTTCGGTGATGAATTGCAGAACGGTGCTCTGGTCCTTCCTTTTTACCTTTCTGTCATGGCTTCTTTTTTTTTGTGTTGGTGGCTGCTGCTTTTTATCTCACGCCCTCTCTACTGGTCTAATTAGGGATCCTCCTTCATTCCCCTTCTAGTTGTAACCGACAAGGCAATTAGCCTTTTTTTTTCATTCTAATTCAATGGGCTTTAAAGTCCCATCTTATTAGTCTTCTTATGTATTTCCTTCCAGATTTTTTGGCTTCTTCCAACTGGTTAAAACCCCTAATAAATAGGAATTTTAATCTTCCTTTAATCGTAAAATTCTACGGAAAATAGACATATGTTGCTTTCCAAGCATATATGGCGCATCTCCTGGTTCTTCCCGAGTCAATTCAGTTTAATCCACGAACTCGACTGATTTGCAGAGGCTGAGCTGATGACATAGGATTGTAAAAGCCTTTTTTTTGCTCCTTTTGCACAATTTGCTTGTTACAACCTACAAAACACAAATATAATGTAGAACCTATATAGAAGAGTAAAACAAAGGTGTAAACAAGGTGAATTATTATATATATATATATATATATATATATATATAATAGCGAATTTACGAGCATAATCTTTTCGAACAATATTCTCAAAAGGTTAACTCTTGGACATGACTTGGGTCAAAATTTACAATAATACACATATTCTTAACCTTCCTTCGCAAGATAGCAATACGCTAGACATAGTTTGTTTAAAGTGTAGTGTGTGATAGCCAAATGTCAATACAATGCACTACAATCTAAATACAGCATATGCAAAATTTGTTTCAACTCCTTACAAGGTAAGTACTCATGTGTCTCACTCATAATTTATGGTGTAAAGTATTTCACTCACGTGATCTCATAAAACATTCCTCTATATGCTTGCTTGTCCACCTAGACTCTGCGATCAAAATCACATAACTTCTTGAATCAAAGGTCTTAATCTAGGTTGTAATGGGGCCGAGGGTTAAGTAGCTAAACAACGAAATCTAAATAACTTGTAGAGCTTTTTAATTGTATTCGAGAGAGAAATAATTCAAAACCCACAAAACTCTTCTAAGCTTAAACCCAGACTTTAGACTTCCTTTCATTTGGCTTGATCTTTGAAACACTTTTGCAACAACTTTTTTTTTTTCCTTTTTTTCACTCTTTTCTTTTTTTTCTTTTTTTCTTTTTTTTCTTTTTGAATTATGAAGAATGCAAAATTGAAATTAAGACATTTGGCCCTACAACTTTGAAATCTCTCCTCTTAAAAGATTACTCTACCAGCTCTTTAGATAAAAGGTAGGAAACTTGAGTACAAGGCTAGGTAGGGGAGATTTGGGTTAAAGAACGAAATGGCTCTCATAATGGCTCAAAGTGGCTAACTAGTAAAAAATAATAATAAGTGTTGGCTGGAAAGGCTCAAACGAAAGAAACAATTGCCTATATCATTTCCAAGTTTGTTACATGATTTGGTGTACGTTTCAAATGGTTTAAAGCAAGTTCTAGAGATGCATGTTAAAAATGAGACCATACACACAAGAACAAATGTGATTGAGCATAATGGTTCAATCATATAATAGGCTCAAAAGCTCACAAGGATCATGCAAGTCTCCACAAGTGTTTGCATATATTTATCTCGACCACAATGCATCATATCAACCATGGCTACATGCATTCAAAGTTTCCAAAACAAAAATCATGTTTAGGTCATGCTATCAAGTGAAGGATGCAAAGAAATCCACAACTATTATAAACTTTTAGTAAGTCAAACCAATGATTAACTAAATCTCATCATAGATATTCGGAAACTGACTCAAAACTAACAAAGCAAAATAAAACATTTTTTTTTTATGTTAAATTTTTTTAACTAAGAAAAGCAACACAAGGACGACTTCACCCCCAAACTTAAGTTGACATTGTCCTCAATGGCAAAAATAAGAAAGACTCAAAACAAACAAGAAATAAGAATAAAGCTCAACGATAGCGGTACTTCCCCAGTTGAGTTGAAAGTCCTCAACCGGTGAAACAGGTGAAAGGCTCTAATGGACTACAAAATAAAAATAAAAATTAAAAATTAAAAAAAAAAAACAAAAGAAACAGGGATCAGCTAAAGACAACATGTATAAATTTGAACAATGAAAAAGTAAATGTAGAATGAACGAAACGTTGGATTGCCTTCCAACAAGCGCTTATTTTATAGTCTTCAGCCAGACTGTGAGTCGATGTCATGCAATGTACTGAACGGGTTGGAGAGTCACATCCTCCTCTCGAGGCTCAATACTCATCTCAATATAGGGCTTCACTCTATGTCCATTCATCTTGAATGTCTGATTCTTCTCTTTACTATGAACCTCCAACGCCCCATGAGGAAAAACTTTGGTAATAACATAAGAACCATACCATCTAGACTTGAGCTTTCCAGGGAAGAGCCTCAATTTCAAATTGTAGATCAAAACTTTCTGCCCTAAATGAAACTCCTTCCTAACTAGGTGCTTATCATGATACACCTTGGTTCGTTCCTTGTACAACTTGGCATTTTCATAAGCATCATACCTCAACTCTTCAAGCTCATTCAGTTGTAGCTTTCTCTTCTCACCTGCTTCTTTTATATCAAAGTTGAACTTCTTGATGGCATAGTATACTCTATGTTCCAACTTGACCGGTAAGTGACACTCCTTCTCGAAGACCAAACGGTATGGTGACATTCCAATAGGAGTCTTGTACGCAGTTCTGTATGCCCATAAGCCATCATTCAATCGCTGAGACCAATCTTTTCAGCTTGTGTTCACTGTCTTCTCCAGTATACCTTTGATCTCTCGATTGCTTATCTCTACTTGACCACTGGTTTGAGGATGATATGGAGTGCCAACCTTATGTGTGATTCCATACTTTTTCATCAACGATGCAAAAACATGGTTATTAAAATGACTACCTCTGTCACTAATGATTGCTCATGGTGTGCCAAACCTAGTAAAAATGTTATCCTGCAAGAACTTGACAACAACTTTGTGATCATTAGTTTTTGAGGGGACAGCCTCAACCCATTTTGACACATAATCTACGCCCACAAGAATATATAAATAACCAAATGAGTTAGGAAATGGACCCATGAAATTGATACCCCACACATCAAAGAGTTCTACCACTTGAATATTTTGCAATGGCATCTGGTGTCTGGAAAAGATGTTACTTGTCCTCTGGCATTTATGGCAAGAACTAGAAAACCGAAAAGCATCTTTAAACACATTAGGCCAATAAAAACCATATTGTAATACCTTAAGAGCCGTCTTCTTAGCTCCAAAATGACCTCCACAGGCAAACTGATGGCAATGTTTTAGGATACTCATGCGTTCCTCCTCTGGTAAACACCTTCGAATGATCTGATCGGGACAAAGTTTGAACAAGTACGGCTCATCCCAATAATAGTGCCTAGATGTAGACACTAATCGCTTCTTTTCTTGGCTTGGCATACCTGGAGGGAAAATGTTATTAGTCAAATAATTCACAATATCTGAATACCATGGAAGCTGGACATCTATTGCAAATAATTGCTCATATGGGAAGTTTTCATTCAACGGAAGCTCACTTCCTTCTTCATCATGAAACAGCCGAGACAAGTGATCTGCAACTACATTTTCACTCCCCTTTTTATCCTTAATCTCTAGATCAAACTCTTGTAGCAAAAGTACCCATCTGATCAACCTAGGCTTAGCATCTTTCTTTGCAAACAAATATTTCAAAGCAGCATGATCAGTAAAACAATAAATTTGTAACCAATTAAATATGATCGAAACTTCTCTAAGGCAAATACGATAGCTAATCATTCTTTTTCAGTGGTAGAATAATTAAGTTGAGCATCATTTAAAGTTCAAGAAGCATAGTAAATGACATGAGGTACCTTATTGACTTGTTGGCCTAAGATAGCTCCCAACGCATAATCACTGGCATCACATAGAGCTCAAAGGGAAGGTTCCAATCAGGTGCCATGATGAAAGGTGCAGAAATGAGAAACTTCTACAACGTGTCGAAAGCGGCCATGCACTCTTTTGTCCATACGAACTCAACATCTTTAGCCAGTAACGCACAAGGAGGTCTAGATATCTTGGAAAAATCTTTTATGAATCTTCGGTAAAATCCTGCATGCCCAAGAAAACTTCTTACACCCTTTACTGATGTAGGACGAGATGATTTGGAGATGATATCAATCTTGGCATTGTCCACCTTGATGCCCTTGCTAGAAATTACATGATCTAAAACTACTCCTTGTTGTACCATAAAATGACACTTCTCCCAATTAAGCACTAAGTTACATTCTTCTCAGCTCTTAAGAACAAGCTGTAAATGATAAAGACATTCATCAAATTTAGAACCAAAAACACTGAAATCATCCATAAATACCTTAATGAATCTCTCAACCATGTCCGAAAATATGCTCATCATGCATCTCTGAAATGTGGCAGGTGCATTGCATAAACCAAACGGCATCCTCCTATATGCAAATGTGCCAAAATGGCACATGAATGTGGTTTTCTCCTGGTCCTCTGGTGATATAGCAATCTGATTATAACCACTATAACCATCTAAAAAGCAATAATGACTATGACCTGCTAATCTCTCTAACATTTGATCAATAAAAGGATGGGGGAAGTGATCTTTCCTGGTTTCATTGTTGAGCTTTCTGTAGTCAGTGCAGACTCTCTAGCTTTCCTTTAACCTTGTTGAAATAAGCTCATTCTTGACCATTATCAATCTACTCTTCTTTGGTACAACTTGAACTGGACTTACCCACTTGCTATCTGAAATGGCGTAAATGATGCCTACGTCAAGCAACTTGAGAACCTCTGTTTTTACTACCTCTTTCATATGTGGATTAAGTCTTCGTTGTGCTTCCCTAGTTGGCTTGGCATTATCTTGAAGAAGTATCATGTGCATGCATTTGGATAGACTTATGCTCTTGATGTCAACGATGGTCCACCCTTAGGCTGTCTTATGCTCTCTCAAGACTCGCAATAGCTTCTTTTCCTCCACTACACTCAAATTTGCAACAACTATCACTGGTAAAGTTTCATTATCTCCCAAGTGAGCATACTTCAAATGTTCAGGTAGTTGCTTCAATTTCAAGTCTGGTGCACTGACAATAGAAGGAACAAGAGTAGAATTAGTAGACACGAGAGGTTCAAAAGGTGATGTATACTTACTTGGATAAGTCTTAGATATCTCAAGGGACTCCACAGCCTCACTAATTTGAAAATCAACACCATCAAAATTATGCTCTACTCTCTACATTGTGAAACCATGAGCTATGGTGGCCTCCAATGGATCAATGCTTTGTACCTGAAAAACTTCCTTAACAACACTTTCAACCACGTCAATGTAAAAACAATCGTGGTCATGTGGTAATTTCATTGCATCAAACACCTTAAACTCAATCTTCTCACCATTTACTTTCATGCTTATGGTACCATTTTTAACACATATTTTTGTATCAGTAGTAATTATAAAGGGTCTACCTAAAATAATTGGCAAAGAAGATGACATGGAAGATTCTTCCATATCTAAAACAACAAAGTCAGCAGGCAAAATAAATTCATTTACCCTGACCAAGACATCCTCCAGAATACCTCTAGGTCTCTTGACGCTTTTGTCCGCCAATTGCAATGTATTTGAGGTTGGTTTCAGTTCCCCTAACCTCAATTCCTCATAAACAGCATAAGGTAACAAATTGATACTTGCTCCTAAATCAAGTAAAGCTCGGTCAAAGAGATGGTTACCAATTCTGCAAGGAATAGTAAAACTACCTGGGTCTTTTAGTTTAGGTGGTAATTTTCTCAATAGAACCGCACTTACTTCCTCAATCAAGGCAACTTTCTCATGTTCTTGAAACTTTCTTTTGTGAGTACAACAATCCTTAAAAAATTTAGCATAAGATGGAATATGCTTAATAGCATCAAGTAAATTCTACTTTCCGAAGAGTTTCAAAAATATCAAGTAAGTGTTGTTCTTTCTTTTGCTTGACTAACCTTTGAAGGAATGACGGCAATATCACCTTCTCCTTCTCACTTACGTTCTTGGAAGCCATTGCTTTTGTTGGCGATGCACCCACAACGTCAGACTCTGGTTCTTTATCGTCTACTCCTACTTTGTTGTCAACAACTTTGCCACTTCTTAGGACTGTAATGGCTTTAAGCTCATCTTGACCTTTGGAGTTGGGTATAGTTTGTGATAGGAACTCTCCTTTCTTTCTCTCACTCAATTCTTTAGCCATTTGCCCCATTTGCGCTTCTAACTTTTGAATAGCTTGACCCTGTTGGCTACTTGTTTGTTGTTGCTGTTGCAAAAGTTGAAGTACAGTGTTTTCAATGTCTATCTTTTTTGGTTCATAGGTCTGTTGTTGTACTTTTGGTTGAGCTTGAAAGTTGCTCCCTTATTGGTAATTCATTTGTTGTTCTTGTGTGTTTTGACCATTCTGTTTATTCTTCCATGAAAGATTGGGGTAAAGCTTCCACCCTTGATTTTATGTACCGGAGAATGGATTGGTCTTTTGGTGGTAATTGTCTTGTCCCACATAGTTTACATGCTCCTGATCTATAAAAGAAGACAAAGGACATTTCTTAGTTGTATGGTCAGAACGAGAACAAATAGCACATACCTTGTCCCTTGGAGTTTGCTTGCCGCTAAGGGAAGACATAGCTTTAACAAGCATATCAATCTTTGTATTCATGGCTGCCATCTCTGCGTGCACACCATCATCGGTATTAACTTCATAAACACCTTGTCTCCTCATGGTGCTTTTTCCTCTCATTGAAAATTGTTGTGAATTCTCACTCAACTCTTCGAACATTTCAATGGTTTCTTCACCACTTTTTTTCATCAGGATCCCATTGCAAGCTGAATCAACAGTAGCTTTATTAGTATCATTTAAACCCTCATAAAAATCTTGTACCTGATCATCTTTGGGCATGTTATGAGTTGGACACTTAAGAAGCTTGTTCTTAAAGTCATTCCAAGCTTCAAAGAATAAATCACCATCTTTTTGTTGGAAAAGCTCAATCTCCCTTTTTCAGTTGCTTGGTCTTTTGAGCAGAAAAGAACTCTTTCAAGAACTTGGTTACCAACTGCTCCATTGATTGAATTGATACTGGTTCCAAAGAATTATACCACAATTTAGCATTAGATTTCAATGAAAACAGAAACAAAATTAACCTAATTTGCTCGGGAGTAAGGCCTTGAACTCCTTGCGTTCTGCAAAGATCAAAGAAATCTGTCAAGTGAAGATGAGGATCTTCCTCTGCTTTGCCACTAAAATGGGGAACCATGCTAAGCAGTTGCAGTGATAGATGAATGTTCCCTTCAACATTAGGTTTGAAGGCAATACAAGATGGAAATTCGATGTTCTTGGGCTGGAACTTATCTTGCATTAGGACTCTAGGATTAACTATTTCGTAAGCCATTTTTGGTTTGGACTTAGCTCGCTGCCCGCACGCTTGTTTCAAATTGCGTAAAGTACGCTCAAGCTCGTGGTCAATGGGAAGAATCGCTAGATGGAGTGAGCATCTTCCTTGCATGCACTGCAAAACCAACACAGAAACTTTTAGAAACTATGCACAAAAGATTATGCTATAAGATAAAAAATAAAAAAAGATAAATAACTAAAAGGAATTAAAATAAAAATGATGTCTCCTAACAACTTGTTATGAATTTAGCAACCTAAGAATTAAGCTACTAAAAGCACGTTTTAAACTCTCAAGTGCACAAGATCAAACACATAGTATAGAAAGCAAGTACGAGATCATTCCCACGAGGATTGCACTAATTTGTATCTAGAGTATGATTCCTAACAATTTAAATTCATTAATTCACAAAACTAGCAAATATGCACATAAAGGTTTAAGAAAATAGTTTGAGATGTCTTAAATTTAAGTATAAAAAAACACAATATAAAGAACGTAGGCAAATAAAAGTAATTCGCATTTAGGGTTTTGAAAACGATGTTTGAACGGTTAGGACTTTGGTTTCCATCTGTTACTTTTTTCGCCCAAGCAACTGATACACACAACGATAAAAAACAGATTTTTTATGATTTACGTTTGTCAACCTAAAGGCATGGTATCTACTCTTTAAGCTATTGATTTCTCTAAACAACGAATTAGGCATGGGTGTCTACACTAACTCTTTTCATTCTTGAAGTATTTAGCATGGTATCTACTAAGTTGCACTCTGAGAAAGCATAATACAATTGAAATCGACAAACACACGAGTCCTACAACATGGTATCTATTCCGGTTATTCGTGATAATGAATTCCAAGAACCGTAACTAGTTCTCTTGTTACTTGGCATAGGTACAAAACTCAACCATCCAAATTTACCCATGTAACGAACTCAATTACAAAGCTATTCTATGGTGATCAATCATAAAATAACTCAATAAGATTGGAATTAAAACTGGAATTAATCACTAAAGCATCAACAAATTGTCTTGTAACAAAAGTGTATCGAAAATACTTAAGGAAACATGATTAGGACTTCAACCAAGTCCCAACTATGAAATTTAGTTATTCATAATGTAAATGGGCAGCGAAGACAAGCAAAACAGAAAGTAAAAGGAGAAGAAGAAACTCTTCGATGATGAATTGCAGAACGGTGCTCTGGTCCTTCCTTTTTCTCCCTTCTATCGTGGTTTTTTTTTTTTTTTGTTGGTGGTTGCTGCTTTTTTATCTCACGCCCCCTCTGCTGGTTTGATTAGGGATCCTCCTTCATTCCCCTTCTAGTTGTAACCAACAAGGCAATTAGCCTTCTTTTTTCATTCTAACTAAAATGGGCTTTAAAGTCCCATCTTATTAGTCTTCTTATTTATTTCCTTCCAGACTTTTTGGCTTCTTCCAACTGGTTAAAACCCCTACTAAATAGGAATTTTAATCTTCCTTTAATCGTAAAATTCTACGGAAAATAGACATATATGGCTTTCCAAGCATATATGGCGCATATCCTGGTTCTTCCCGAGTCAATTCAGTTTAATCCACGAACTCGACTGATTTACAGAGGCTGAGCCGATGACATAAGATTGTAAAAGCCTTTTTTTAGCTCCTTTTGCACTTTTTGCTTGTTACAAACTACAAAACACGAATATAATGTAAAACCTATATAAAAGAGTAAAACAAAGGTGTAAACAAGGTGAATTATTATATATATAATAGCGAATTTACGAGCATAACAATTTCCTTCATGGTTCTAAGGACTTCACCTTTATCATGGATTTTTTATCTGGTTTGGGTTAGCCTCAATCCCACACATAGGAACCACGTAGCCTAAGAATTTGCTCGATGTTACCCCGAAAGTACACTTTTTGGGGTTCAATTTCATGGTGTACTTCTAGAGTAGGTCAAACGACTCTTGGAGATGTGTTATATGGCCCTTCTTCTCAATCTTCCCCTTAAAGATTCGGTAGACGAGTCCCTGGTATGTTACCCCCGTGTTCTTAAGTTCGAAGGGCATGACATTGTAGCAATATGTACCTTAGTCGATGACAAAGGATGTAGCTTCCATGTTTGCGTCGTATATCTTTATCTGGTTTTATTCGGAGTAAGAATGCATGAAGCTTAAAAGTTCGTGTCCTGCAATTGAGTCTACTAATAGGTCGATTAGTGGGAGTGGGTATGGATACCTTAGGCAAGCTTTGTTCAGGTTCGTAAAACCTACACATACTCTCCACTTTCCATTTTTCTTATTGATGTGAAAATTAACTTGACACACAAATTAAACCCTCTTAAGATAGTTGTAGTATGAATGAGTAGGGATCGTTCTAGGCCGGGGACTAACTAGGGCTGCTAATCTACACAAATATGACTGAAAAACACTAAACTAGACTCTAATAACTCAAAACAAACTAGAATGACTCAAAACAGCACAAAACAATGAAACAGACTCAAAACAGACTCTAAAGATGACTTTGGACGAAAATTGAACTTAACTTGACTCAAAATACTAACTAAGGACAGATTTGAACGAATTTAACTAAACTAAGACACCAAATAAGAACTGAGGGGGTTTTTGGACTAATTTAGCAAAACTAAGTAAATTGCAGCAAACAAAGTAAATTAAAACGAAATTAAGGTGAATTCAAGGGTGAAAAGCTAGTTAGAGGGTCCTTCTCCACACATGAAACATATGCACATAAATTGATTTCCAGTATTATTTCTTTAAACCATGAATGGCAATGCCCCGAATTAATTGTATTGCACTAATTAATTCTCAAATTTTCCTAAGTTCATTGAATTGAATGGATAACGCATCACAACCAAATTATTCTTATCAAGTTCCCTAACTATGAAAAGCATGATAAAGATACATGTCAAAGATCATTAAGTTCCATGAAAATCATAAACATTGACGAGGCATTCGTAACTATGAAAAGCATGATACTCCTGCGTAGAATTTACTTAACACGATTGTGACTAGCAACCTCCACTACTTGTAAATATAAGTTCATAACGATTAGGTGAAACTCCCTTATATTTTAGCATCAGATTCATGCATGCAAACTAAGCGGGCCCTCTTAATCAACATATAAGAATAAGTTCTCAATCAATCAGATAAGTAAATCACATTCATGTTTTACGAAACAATAACTGGATGTAATCAATTCATATAAAACATATGTCCATGGCTTCGAATTCACCTCTAACTAAGAAAAACTTAGTTACACATGTTCACAGAAATTGAAAAGCAAATTAAAATAAACATGGACACAAAACTAAGGATAGAATAAACCCAGAAACGCTCCAGCCCTCCAATGGCCTTGGATGGCATGTCACGACTCCAACTCCTCATCTCCTTCCTCGCAAGCACGGCACAAATTCAAAAAACTCTCTCTCAAACTGTCCAACCCTTCATAAAAATATAACTTAAGTATATATAGGGCTAGGGCACGGCAAGGCTTTGTAGAAAAGGATTTGGACTCCAATCTAACAAGGAAAAGGACTTTACACTCCAATCCAACAAGGAAAAGGGCTTCTAGAAATCAAAAAACCAAGAGGAATAGGGAATAAGGGTGCGGCACAGATTTAGGGATTCTAGAAGGATTGTTAGGCGCCAGATTTGTAGGAGAAGGATTAGGCCTTCTAGAAACCTATTTTAATGTATCCTAATCTGAAAATAACTCCCCCTTGCAGCTGGAATTAAGGTAGGATAAGATTAGGATAGGATAAGATAAGATAAGGTAAGATAAGGTTAGTTTGGATAAGATAAGGTTGGATAAGGTTGGATAAGGTATTGAATAATGTTTCATTCTTTTGAGCTGATTCCTTATCTTCTTTGACTTGAATTAATTTCTTCAACTCTTTTGCACATTCTTAGCCTCTCTTAACTTCAAATTCGTTCATCCCTTGTTCTCCACATGCATGCAATCCATTCCAGCCCAAAATTGCTCTAAAATGCTCCAAATTGCACTTTCTTGCCAACTTTGTCATTTGAACCTACAAACACACGAAAATAGCTTAAAACATTATAATAAGCAATAACTAACTAAGTAAATGCAAGAAACCATGCTAACTAAGTCGCAAAAATATGCTCATATCACTTATGCACTAGCACAACATTTGCTAGCCAATCTGGGTGGTGGACTTCAACGATGAACTGGGTGTCCTTGAATTTGTCTATCTCTGCCTATATGATCTTAATGCGTTACGTTCTGTGATTCCATTTATGCTAGATAACTAATCTGGCAGTTAGGTTCATGTGAAGACAATGGCAGATCACAGAATGATCGATTACGAGAATGTACTATGTTGACCATGTGAATATGTCTTTGTTAGCTTGCACAAAGTTGGTAAACAGTTATCTCTCTTGGTCGATTTGCTTCAAGCCAATCTTGGTTTTCTGTTTCGGTATGTCAGGCTAGAAGCTGATGTATATGGCATCGTTGCTTGCCTCTAACTCCAATGTACTGTCATCTTGAGGGTCAAGATCTAGGTTGAACTCTTTGTAACTTGTTTGCTGGCCCCACTATGATTGCTATGCTGATTCGTATGCGGGTGTTGAAGTTTCATTCTCCTTTCCTGAGCGTGTTCATGCTTTCAACAACGCAGTAACGTGTCGTTAATTGATCTCTTTTTATTTCTTTTACTCATCTGAGAGTCGGGTAACAGAGTAATTGGTGGTAGATGGACGGAATAACCATCATCTTGTGTAACCATACCGACTGAGAATGGCGTTGTTGGGAGTCAGGAAATTCATTACCACTAGCCTTACTGTTCCTAGAAATTGTACTGGTACCTGTTGAAGGTGTGGAGGGTTATCATCCCTTTGTTGATGTTATCAAGAATCCCTATCTTTTCAGTGACATCGTTGAATAGGACTCTAAAACCTGAGCAGTTGTTGACCAGGACACAACTCTTTAGGGCGTTGAAGATTTGGACCTTAATGACAAGGGCATTATCATGAGGCCAGTGGACATCTTCCAAATCATGGTCTGAAAACATCAGGATGTCATAATCGATCGTCAGTGGCTTGTTGATGGTGGCCACCATTCTTAGTTTATTCCAAGCCACATTTCTTTCTTTCTAGAAATTTCCCAGATATTCTTACTTGCCATATATATAGACTACCTCAAGTGACGCTCCTTCCCCTAGGCATTGGACAGGGTGAAGACCCAAAAGTCTCTTGGATTTCCTACGGTGTTTCTCTAGGATAGGGTGTCGAGATTACTCCTTGGTTAAATCGATCACTTCCATCCTCGGGTAGCCAATTCTTCAAAACAACAAATAGCTTCTTTGAGGTGCTTGACGCGTGCCTTCATGTCGGCAAGTTTAGCAGGTTATCATCAACAAGTATTCTTAAAATGAAAGCAATTACGATATCAACAAATTAATTTAGTATTACCTGTCTAGGATCCCACTCCCTCGACTGTGGATGTCGCGGGAGACTCTTCGGCATGGTTGTCTGGCCAGGCTTGCCTGTGAATTTGATAAGTACTAGTATGAGGATGTGCCACCCAAGAAGTTGATGACGCGAGTGTCACAGAGGCTGCAGGAGCAACCGGTGTAAGCTCCAGAATCGGTGGAGCTTTCATGATCGGAGGAAAAAGTGTGGAATGCGTAGGATATGCGGGAGGTGCACTGGTAACTGAGTGACGATGAGAAATCAAATGCAACATCTATAAAATTTGTGAACGACAAAATATCAAATTCATAATCAAAATTTAATAAATTAATCATAATCTACCACTAAAATCCTAAAAGTTAATCCTAAAAATTAATTCTAAAATTAAGCCTAAAATTCATCTTAAAATTCATCATAATTTTAATTGTACAATTAATCCTAAAAATTATTATAAAATTATTCCTAAAAACTATTCCTAATGTAAAATTCATGATCATTTTAATTCTAAACTTAATCCTAAAAACTACCTCTAGTGGTAAAACACCATAAGTTTTGGTGATTGCTCCAGACAAGCTTAACACTATGAGGTTTTTTGGGATAAGATCACTTGCAATCTTGCACAACCTCTGCATTTGCTTAAGATGCAAGACATTCACAGTTGCTCATCCATCGATGCAAATTCTCTTGAAAATGACTCCTTCTAAGTGTGCAGACACATAAATGGGCTTGAGAAGGCTGGCCATTGTTAGGTTTGGCCTCTCAAACACTTCTCATCGGTGTAAATCTTCTCAGGCTTGATCATGGGTTGCGGGGAAGTCAGCCCCTTCCATTTTTAAGCCATTGCAAGCTCTTCTGTTGTGAAATCCCTTTCCATTACTGCTGGCTGATTGGGGTTAGCATAAAATAATGAGTTTGGGACCATGATTTTTCATAGCTGGAGTAAAACGGATTGAAGTATGCCTACCTACATCCGGTCATGGGCACAACAGCTTCCCTAGCGAAGCTGACTAAACAAATCGATGATGACACCATCATCATGTTCCAGAATCAATGGGTGAAGTCTGTTAGCTTCGCTGAGATAGACCATTCTTGTTCGCAAGATTCAAGAACCTAATTCAGCAAGGAATCAGCAGGTTCTCCATAATCTTGGAGTTCTTACGATCTTAGGATTGAAGTGCGCCTCAAGCAATCACACTCCTAAGAGAATGCAATATCTACTTCCTGGATATCCTCATAGATTCTCCTGGTTTAATACATATTGTACTATCCTAAAAGATCATCTCCTTGACTGGTATAAATACACGTTTCTAGGGTTCATCTCTGGTAACGTAATCTCTCCAAACTTATTTTCTTGCTTAGTGCTTGAGTTTTAATATTGCTTACTAACTTGACCATCAGAGAGCCTTTAACTAACACACGTATTCCCCCTCGATCCTAAGCTTACTCACGGTTGTGTGACATTTACAGGTAAACAAATTTAAGCATCTCCGTTACTCACAGTGGTGCGTGAATTTGGTTCCAGCAATTAATGGTTTCATTGAGAGAATAACTCATATTCCTCTCGAACAGATCATTTTATGACTGAACAATGAACACTTTAAAAAGCTCTGTTAACGCTAGCAATGACTAGGCACCTGATGGAAGCCCGGCTGCAGATGTCTCTATCGCATAGGTTAGTGGTAACCCTACCTTTGACGCCACTACCGCCACTATGGAAGCTTTCAACTAAACTCCTAAAGCTGCAAACACTAAAAGGAGAGGCGCTGAAATGCCCCCTCTACTATGGAACATATTCGGCATACTTTGCTAAAGCTCAACTATGTTGGTGATAAGCTTCAACAAGCGATATGGAGAAAAGGATGAAGGCTCTGGAAAAGTCTAGCTAGACCACCGTGTACACTCAAATCCCTATCTGCGGTTGTGGTAACATCATCACCGCAACCCCCAACGAACAACCCATTGAGCCAACCTCTACTTGGACTCCTGCAGATATGGCTGATCTTAGCACGAGCTTGTCTCACAGTGGCCGGATCGTTAATCGCATCGTTGTGAACAAGATACAGACTTTGTAGGACTTAAGATCCTCAGATGGCACCTGGGCACATCCAGTGCAGCCTCGACACCTGACTTTTGAGGAACCCAAGTCTTTAGAAGAGTCTGAAAGGCGCCAGATCTCCAACCGCGAAAGAGCCCTCAAGTAATATGAGGGAGACTTTGCCACGAGTGCCTGGACGGGGTGTTATGAAGATCAGAAACTCGCTCTCCTCCATAATCGAGTCCGCTTCAAGTTCTTCCAACCTAGATTTAAATACTACTGCAATGACCCAGACTCGAACTACCATATCATGCACTACAAGAATGCTATGGTGTTGTACAGCAACAATGATGCATGGATGTGCAAGATGCTTCCGTCAACCTTAGAAAGACCAATTATGAGGTGGTTCTCAAAATTGCCAGCTTGCTCAATCGACTGCTTCGAGAATTTGGCAGACATCTTCATTAACACCTATTTCGACTACCGTGATGCCCGAAAGTGACACGAGGCTATATTTAACCTCATACGATCAGCTCACCACAATGGCCTTTAAATGAGGACTCTATGTCTTCTCTCCTCTATCCCAGATGCTGAATAAGAAGAAGTACGACTATGCCACTCTGGCAGAATTCTTCGACTTGGTATATGACCTTACTTATTGGGACGACAAGACCAAAAGGAAGGCCCTCGTGTGGGACGGCGATTAGAACACTGAGCGGAAGAAAGCCATAGCACTCCACCTTCTTCCCCACAACGGAACGACAGAAGGGGGTGCAAGGACAACCCTTCCTTCAGTAGTCGAAGCCTTTTTCCGAGCACTTGGCCAAGAGAAAACTGAACGAATAGTGTTATTTCGAACAGAGTATAGGTCACAACTCTTCTTTATATAGAAATTCGACCTATTGCTCCGCATCCCACTATGCCATTCCCGCATTCACTCTATCCGTCCAACAAGCTCTCTCTCCGGCAGAAGACGGGGGTTTTGGAGGGAACTACTAAAGGTGTGTATAAGCCCCACATATAATGTATGTTAGACTGTCCCTCCAGCCCAGCTGAGCTTTGCTAACTCCTCAACCAGGGGCATGTTAGGAATTTGTGAAGAACAAAATCCGGGAAGAAAAGCCTGTAGAGGAAAGAAATTAATAAGGGTAAGACCAAATATGATCGTACCGACGACCAGGGCATGTTTGCACTTCTACGCTGGAAGATTAAACTTGATTATGTTAAATGAGTAAAAACATATTAGGTTTTTAAGAAGGGAATTCTGAAGAAAAAAAGGAAAACAAGGGAATTGTTATTATTAATTAACTCTAAAGAAAATTAGTTGTCATACACTTTGAAATTGAGTCATACTACAAAATGTGGAAAGTACAAAAATCAAAGGTGGCCTATGATAAGCCAACATAGAACAAAGGCCACCGAGCAATTAAATTAAAAGATGCAAACTCAAGCCTTATATCATGCATACAAATTAAATAGGAGAAAAGGGAACTTTGTGCTCAACTTAAGTGAGTGGAACAATACTTTTCCACATAAATTAGAGCTGGGAAATCTACAACCTTATTAAGAATAGGAGGAATATGAACATACTTCAGATTTCCGGTACTAGAATTATAAGAGGTGGCTCTTCCATCAGAAGCAAGCATAAGAAGCTCATCACTTTTCCAAAATGTTAGTGGCTTCTCAATGCCTTGTAAGGGTCCAACGTTTAGGAGTTTTGTCCATGAACTCGAGTTTTGTCCATGAACTCTTACCTTCATCATAGTCGTCCATTACCCATATTTCACATGATTGAGAATCCCAACTTCGATCGTAACGAGAGCAAAAAGATGTAAGGGATTCATTACGAAGAAAAATATTAAAAAAAACGTAAAACGAGATTCTCCCCTAGAAGGGAATTGTATTCTATGAAATGTCTCATCATATAAATCAAATGAAAGTACGTATTCCTCGTCATCTGTTGCATACCAACAACAAAATCCCTTCAAGTACACTGAACAAGACCAAGAATAGGTTGTATTTGATATATCAATCTTCATCTCTTTCCAAGAGTTAGCAGCCGTGGTGTATACTTCAGCCGTGTGAGGAAGAGTACTACAATGATTAAATGTTTGCTCATCATTTGAATACTCACAATTTTCTATAATTTACACGACCTTGTAATCTTTGCCTTTGCAATCATAGCCAAATCCCAACGCTTCAAAGGTTGTATCCAGTTCAAATTTTCCCTCAGCAGGGGGTAGAAGAAGGCATGAATCGGGAAGTTGCATGAATTCCCTTGGTGCAGGATTGCATAAAAGAAATTTTTTTCCCTACTATTACACATACAATCCCATTGCAATAACCGTGAATCAGAACAAAATCATGATCTTCCAATGGAAACGGTATATTTAGGTCCACAACATCATAATGAAGGCTATGCTCATCACTATCAATGGAAATATTAATCATGGACCAGAAAACTTCTTGTTTCCAATTCTTGTCTGGGAAAATGTGAGGCTGAGAATGGTTGACAAGGATACAAGCGGAGGATCAGAGTTTGTTGTCCACGGAATTGTTAAGGTGTTTGGCCACAATACTTGGACTATTGATGAGAATACACCAAGACTTGCGTATGCATTTGAATCACGTTAGAGACTTGGTTGGCAACTTGGACAAGATTTCAACCACACTTTCTTCAAGAGTTTCACTTTCAAGCATTTCTACAGTTTTGTTCCACATGAATTCTTCACAAGTATATATACACAGGAGAGAACACCACATGTGGATGTAAATTTCTTCCTCCTTGTTCTTGGACAAAATTGCACCTACAAAACAAATAACACCTTAGGTTAAGGCCAAGAGCCTCATGCGCCCACGATGAATAGGGGGAGGGGGGCTTTGGCTGAAGAACATCTGATGCCAAAGTTAGAATTTTTTAGGGAAAAGTTTTTGGAGAATTTAGAGGAATTTTAGCAAGAGAATTGGAATTGAGTTTTGGAGAGAATAAAGTAGTATTTATAGGGGTATGGCCAGCCTCTTTAGGAGGAGGAGGACCGGCCACTTGGTTGGTATTTTGTAGGGCTGGAAAAATATCCCGAAAATCCCAATCCCGACCAAATCCGAACTGAAATTATCCCGAAATTTCCCGAAATTTTCGGTTTTTGAAATTTTTTGGTTCGGTTATTATCCCAAACCGCCCAATTCAGTTTGATATTCGGTCTAGCATTTGTGAATTTTGGTTTTTCCTGAACCAAACCGATTTTAGATTATTACCTCAAAAATGAGGCCCCAAGGATTCGAACCTCTTATCTCCTCTTGGGAATCATGGAACTTCACCACTGAGCTAACTCTCGATTGTTGAAATTATAATATAGAAAAAGTATTTATATGCTTAATAACCATTAGTTACTTATACTTAACCACTGAGCCAACTCTATTTCTTATCCCTTAAATGAATCTATGCGCCTCTCTCTCACACTCAGACTCTCTCTAACCTCTCGGATCTCTGTACACTCTCTCATCTCCTCCTCTGTTATGTCAACATCCTCGGACTCAACACTCTCTCTAATCACTCGAATAGTCTCTACAGTCTCTACTCTCCTCCTCCTCCCTTTGTCACAAACTCAACACGTCGGCCGTCGAGTCATCGACCACTACACCACATTCCAAATCCAAACTTCCATGGTTCCACCTCTAACGACATCCAAATTGAAGCTTCTCTAATCTGAAGGTGCCAAACTTCATGAAATTATTGTACCTTGATTTGGATTCGGATTCGGATTCTGAAATTGAGGATTAGGGTTTTGAACTTTCAATTTGGGGATTTAGAATTAAAATTAGGATATTTGTTTTGAAAATCCCCTAATTTCAATTACTACATGCTTGATTGCTTTGTATTTTTCTGCTTTTGAATTTTGATCGACGACTTCTTCGATCTTTGACTGTCTGATTTTTCATAGGTTGTTTGCAAATTTAAGATTAGGGGACTGGAAATTTTTTATTTAGGGACTGCATTCATTTGATCTTCCTAAATTAGGTTAATATCTTCTGACTGCATCCATTCCCGATCCCGAACTGAAAAACTGAAACAATTTCAGGATTCCCAAAATTCGGGTACGATTTCGGGTTTTAGAATCGTATCCCGAAGAGAGTCGGTTTGGGTTTCGGTTCGGGATCCCAACCCGACCCACCCTTAGAATTTTGGGTGAGGTTCATGATTTGTAGCTAATTAGGAATAATTGAATAATAAATCAATTAATTAGCTAATTAATATAACTAAAAATGAATGATTTGGGGGTTACCTTGTGGAGAGGATTTGATGAGGATGGATGAAATAAGTTTAAAAATAAATACCTATTTGGGCACTTTTGACTTGATTGAGGGATGATTGTCCACTGCTCGCGCGTAGGAATTCTGGTGTGCTTCAAGGGTAATTTTGTCATTTTCACCCAAAAATCCACATGTCGCCTCTTGATTATTTTTGGGTCCACAAATGCCCCCACACCTGTTGGGCTGCTTGTAGGAAAGGGCAGCAGGTGTAGAGATCTTCCTGCTTTAGGAAACGTAGGATTGTTTCCTATTTTGATGTCGATTCCCTCTTTAATAGGAAATTAGATCCTTCTAGGAAAGCGAAATAAATTTCTTTCAAAGCCTATTTAAGTCCACCTTAAGTGGGTTATTAAATCAATTTTGGAGAGCGATTTATTCTACCCTAAAAGAGAGATAGAGCTTAGAGGATATTTGTTCCCCCTCCTCTAGCAATCTTCTACATCTTGCCCGTTCAAATGACCGTTTTTCGTTGCTTTCTTCGTCTTCTCCACGCCGCACCGAGGTAAGAAAAATTTAATTTTCCTTGTCTTCTTCTTGGATAGTGCTATCACGGGGCAGCCGTCGGGGTGGTGTGGCACATCGGCTGGCAGAGGCCAGGAGTCTGCTCGGCATGGGCCAATGAGGTGTTGTGGCAGGGACCACTGCTTGGGCTGCTTGGCTTCGCTAAAGCTAAGGGCAGCTTGCGCGATTGGGGTCGCGGATTGAGGCGCTGGGGCGCAGTGCTAGGCAAGCCGCATGGCTTATGTCTTTTGGGCTCTTGGACTTGACGGGGCCAGGCCAGCGATTGACAGAGATGAGGAGGCCGCGAGCCTGATGGGTTGCTGGAATGCTGAGTATGCAGGCCTCTTGCTTACTGGTCTGAGAGAAAAAATGAGGGAAAAGCTAGTATAGGTTGAGCTCCCCTACTGAGTACAGTGAATGGCGTTGGCTGATTAGTTTTATTCGTCGGGAGAAATGTGGGCTGCTCCCGAGAGAGAAGGTAAAAAGGATCAAGGCGGATGCATTGGCTCGTCTGATCACTGTCATGAAGCCTACTATGAATGAAGGTGGAAAGAAAAGATATTCCCCACCTGCTTCAGAGATGTCGGTTGAGAAAAAACTGAAGACTTCCTCCGCTGCTGCCGAGAGGCTTGTGATTGACATGACTTCTTCCAATGGGAACAAAAATGAGGCTGCTAGATCTAAGCCTATGGCACCTGCCATGTCAAGAATGGCTAGTACAACTGTCGTTAGGATAGCTCAGCGTAAAGGTCCTGTTATGCTCCGAGTGCTGAAGTCTGTACCAAGATGTCTATTGGGAGCTAAGCCCGGTTCACCTTTGGAGAGGCTTGCTATTATGAAGAGCGATAAGGTGAACTTGGTTGCTAAAGTGGCGCCAAGGCCCACTCCCCCTGCTGCTGAGATTGATTCGCCTGCTTGAAATGAGGAGACTGATTGCGTGGGCAGCTATGAGAAATCCACTAAGCCTGCTTCTGGGGAGGCTGCTAAGATTTGTGCGCTTTTGAAACCAGATCTGTTTAAAGACATGGGCACTTGTGCCAAGTTTATCGATGGCGTTACAGGGGTTGTTTGCCCAAGTTCCTTTGTGAATCATACGATCGAGTATAGGAAGACTGCCCTATTTTCCATGATGCAAAAGATGACTATTCTGGTAGTCGAGTCTATGCTCCTTGACCAAAAGGATACCAAGGCTGCCAAAGAGGTGGCAAAGGCTGTGGCAACTGAAGCTTATTCTTCAGCCGAGAAGATCAAGAGGTTGGAATCTGAGCTCGTCACTTTGAAGGGGTCTAATATTTCTGCCCCCACTTCTCTATAACTTGAGATCGCTTTCCAAGAGATTGTTGACTTGAAGACTAAGCTTGACGCGATCCAAGTTAAGTATGAAAGTTTAGAAAAAGAGATCGGATGTCACATACCTTAGATTCAAGATCTTGAGCGTGCCGTTTCTTATCTTCATTATGCTGCTTATGCAAAGGATGAATAGTTGATTGCTGCTTATAACCAAGTGATCCACTTCAAGAAGGTTGTTGATAGGCTTGAACCCCAAGTGTTGGAACTCCAAGGCGCATTGAAGATCAACGAACATTTGAAGAAAGAAGTGGATGAGTTGCTGCGCGTCCGTGTTGGTCTGCTTAAGGAGATCGGGCAGCTGAAAAGTGAGAAGGCTAGGCTCGAGGCTCCTCTTGTTCAAAGTCAGGCCGATTTCTACAAACTGGGTTATGTAGATCATCTTTTTGGTAGGCCGTCTGACTTCGAGTTTGCTGGGAGAGACTTCGAAACTTCTCTGTTTCTTCAGAAGACTTGCTTGCCTTTACTGTTGAGGCCTTCATTGGTGAAGTAGTCAGACATGTTGGTGCCTAGGCTAGAGCAGCCGAGAGTGAAGCACTAGATGGTGCCGCTGCTGAGAATGTCCCGACTGCTGAAGGTGTGGCAACCGAGTAGTCGTGGAGTGTCCAAGCTGCTGAAGAGTAGTCTTTTAGGTAGTCTTTATGATTTTCTTTGTTTCCCTCATTGCTTTTTGCTTTACTTGAACTTCTTCAGTCTTTGCTAGTTTTTTTATCAATTTTGCTAGAAAATTTAATAAACTTGTTTCCTTTGCTTTTGTCCATCTTCGCTTCTTTTGTTCACGCCCTAACCTTTAGACTTTATAGACCAGTGGCAAGCGTGCTACTTTTCTATAAGTAGACAGGCCCGCGTAGCCGATGCATCCATATGTGTTGGTGTAGAACTTTGCAAAGTTGTTAGCCATAGGGTCGGCATCCGGACGCCTTACTTACAGAGGCAGACAAATTCGCATGACCACTAGGCTGTTAACCTTGGCTTTCTCCAATTTCTTAGGTTGTGTAACAATTATCACAACACTTTAGGACTTCATGTAGGTCGTTCCACGCTTGGTAGAGGTGAAGCTTATCGACTACGTAACATGTCGACAATGAATAAAACCTTGTATATGCATGCTAGCTTGTTTAACTTTTCACAAGAATGTGCAGTTGTATAAGTCTAGCATGGCTTTACTGCTTGAAGGGCAAGTCGTATGCAGTCTTCTGGAAATCGTAGGCTACCTTAGTGCACTTGGTAGCAGCTTTAGGGTTCCAAGGCAACCGTCCGTAGAGCGTACTACGTAATGTGCCCCCTCAGTCTCTGGGGCCCGGTTCTCCGCAGATTAGGCCAAGAGACCCAAAATCCTTCAATTAGCTAAGCCTTGAAAAAGGCAATTGTGGCTACTTCTAGGAATCCCGATGTAAGCCATCATGCACCTAGTTATACTAGAGCAGCCCGGCTCATCCACATATGGATATTCTAAGTGTAAAGTTTATCCTTCCGCCATGGAAAGCAAACCCATGTAGGTGTCGGGGAATTGGTTTACCCTCTCACACTGGAAATAAATTAGTTTATACTCTCGCACTGGAGAGCAGACCCAGATGGGTGTCGGGGAATTGGTTTACCTACTTGCACTGGAGAGCATGGTTGGTCCCTCAGGATGTGCAATTCCTACGATGAGTCCCTAAGAAGAGTACAGTCTTCTTTTGAAGTGTAGGAGTGATCAGTTGTCGTAAGCATGCAGCCAAGCCAAGTTGCAAATTACTTCTGAATTCCTCATTGAAAAACGAGTGAAACGAATGAGAACTTAGTTGTAAGGTAGGAACTGCATAACAATTGGATAGTCTTTGGCTTGTGAGGTGGTGCCCGTCGAGCTGCTTGAGTCTTCGGGCTTTGATGTAGTGGGAGGTCACACACGGTACTTCCTCAGATTGTAGGTGTTCCACTGCTTTTCGATCTCTTTGTCATTCATGATGGCGAAGGTGTAATTTTCTTTGCCACCTACTCTGCTGATCTTGTACGAACCTTCCTAGATGTGAATCATCTTTTTGGAGCCCCCTCTACTTGCAGTGATGAAGGTTTTCCTGAGGACTAGATCTTCGGGCTGGAACTGCTGGATGTTGGTCCTTTTGTTGTAGCTGGAGATGAGTTGCTGCTGGTAAGCTGGGATGCGGGTGATGGTCTGCTCATGTTTCTCCTCTACCAGATCTAAGCTTGCGGCCATCTCCTCACAATTATGCTCGATGTTTGGCAGTTCAGTGCTGATACTTGGCACGGTGACATTGGGAGGAATAATCGCGTCTGAACCAAATGTCAAAGAGAAAGGAGTTTCACCGGTGGCTCGTCGTTTGGTGGTGTGATACGCCCTCAGATATCCGGGGAGTTCATCTGGCCATTTTCCCTTCTTGTCGGATAAAGACTTTTTGAGGCAGTCGAGGATCGTCTTATGGGATGCATCGACCTGCTCATTGCCTTAAGGATATCTTGGGGTGGACATGTTCTGCTTGATGCCATACTTTTGGAAAAACTTTGCCAAATCTTTGCCTACGAATTGCGAGGCATTGTTTGTGATGATGGATTAAGGGATGCCAAATTGGCAAATGATTTTCCTCCATATGAAGCGCTTTATGTCCGTCTGCGTCATGGTAGTCATGAGCTCTGCTTCTGCTCATTTGGTGAAGTAATCGGCAGTCACGATCGTCATGCATTTGCCCCCACTAGCGAGCGACATTGGCCCTACCAAGTTAATTGCCCACTGCATGAATGGCCAAGGACTCGTATGTGGGTGTGGTTTGCTGGTAGGTAGTGCTGGTACCAGCTTGTAGTGTTGGCAGCGGTCGTACTTTTGTACTTACGTTTAGAACCTTCGGAGTGATTTCCATAAATGCCTTCGTGGATTGAGCTTAGAGCCTTAAAGTCGTCAGGAGGCGCTAGGCAGCGCAGATGTGGTCCAGTGTAGGATCTTTGGACGAGAATGCCATTCCACATATAGTAGCGTGCTGCCTTTATTTGGAGCTTTCTTGACTCCAACCTTTCCGTAGGGAATGTGCCATTGACCAGGTAGTCTATAATAGAACTTTGCCAGTTTGGAGTTGTACTAACTTGTGACACTTCAGCTGCTGGCTCTGCCTCTATGCTTGGTTTGTCTAGATACTCCACCAGAATAGAGCTTTTAAGTTTGTGGTCGAGAGCAGAGCCTAGGTCGGCTAGTGCATCCACGTGAGCGTTATCTGCCCGCAGAACTTGAGTGAGGGTGTAAGCCTGAAATGCCTCAAGTAGTCTGGCTAGTGATTAGCTGGGAATCAGAATGAATTGCGATCTTTTTCACCGCCAAGTCTTTTCCCATTCGAATGCCTGCTAGTAGGATCTCGTACTCTGCTTCATTGTTGGATGCTTTGAAGCCTAGAATGGTCGCCTGCTCGAGCATCGAATTGTCTGGGGTGACAAAGACTACGCCTGCTCCCGAACATTTGTAGTTGGAAGTGTTGTCAAAATGCAAAGACCAAAAGTCTCCATCGGGTAGAGCATGCGCGACTAGGGCGTGCTCGGTTACCTCCGGGGTATTGTTGGGCTACTCTATTGCGTGGCCTAGGCTAGGAGTAAAGGCGCAATAGGGAGTCATGACCTGCTGGTCTAGGCTGCTCTTCCATGTATTCGGCTCGTCCATGCCGCAGTTGCTGTGCATGTGGTACGTTCCTAGCAAACGAGCTAATTTCATGTAAGCTGCCGATTGAACTTAAGCCAGATTGAGTGACTGCTTCTCTCCGGCCATCGTGATGCCTACTCCGATGTGAGGTGGAGGATGCTTCTAGTGGGCTTAGCCGTAAATGAACACTTCACCTGGAAGGTTGCTCATGTTGACTATCGGAGTGTGACCCTAACCATGAATGTATGCTCATCCGTGGGCCTAGTCAAGAGTGCATCCTCCTCCGTGCGCTAAGACGGGAGTATACGTTTTCTCAACGGCCCAGTCAGGAGTGTACATTGCCCGAACGCTCGATTCGTGGCTGCTCGAGTGGCTGCTTACTGGGACACTGCTGGAGAGATTTTTCGTCTACCCTTGTCCTACTTCGGGACACCTCGTCTGGGGCACATTGCATCTTGGGGCGCTATAAGAGCTGGTTCACCAAGGTCGTCTGCTGTCCGATGGCGCCCGTCAACTCTATGACTTGTCGAGACAAGTGTTGTTCTCCATTTGGGTTGGAAGAGCTTGGAATGAATGTATCTCCTTGAGCAGTGGAAGTATGATAGACTCCAGGCCCGAGATTTGAGTTGGGAAATGTCAAATCCGCAGAAAAATATGGTGAAAATGCTCCTGGATCGATTTAGGATGCTTGGAAGGCCACGGGAGCAGACTGGGCCGCATGAGCAAGCTGGGCCATGTGAGCAGGTTGGGCCACGAAAGCAGGCTGGGCCACGGGAGTGGGCTGCTCGGCGTGTGGCGCACGCAAGTGCAAGGCTTGGGCTCGGCTTGGCAACGCATTAGGCTCGTGTTGGGTTTGGGCTACACGGGTCGGCTCAGCTAAGGCTTGGGCCTTTGAAGGTTGAAATGGCACGGCTCAGGTCGTGGTTACGGCACCATGTACCTTGTCATGGGCGGCTGTCGTGGTGGCCACCATGGTGGTTGCCACGGTGGTACCTCGTGGGGGTGCCGCTTCACTCATTGCTATGTTGAGCCTTGAATATCATCGCGGTCCTAATCTTTGAACGTTGGAATTTTCGTTCGTCGAGGTTTTCGAATCTCTTGCCATTTGTACTTTTCTTTTACGTTTTATTAAAGAGCTTTTAGAAAAAAAATTCTAAGAATAAGAACGTACGAAAGATCTACAAATAAGCAAAGAAACAAAAAACCTTAGATGCGAGAGTCTTCTACGAGCATGTGACTCAACTCTCAATGAAAACACCAATTTGTGGATGCAAATTTCTTCCTCCTTGTTCTTCGACAAAATTGCACCTACAAAACAAATAACACCTTAGGTCAAGGCCAAGAGCCTCATGCGCCCACGATGAATGGGGAGGGGGGCTTTGGCCGAAGAACCTCCGATGCCAAAGTTAGAATTGTTTAGGGAAAAGTGTTTGGAGAATTTTAGCAAGAGAATTGGAATTGAGTTTTGGAGAGAATGAGGTAGTATTTATAGGGGTGTGGTCGGCCCATTTAGGCGGAGGAGGACCGGCCACTTGGTTGGTATTTTGGGTGAGGTTCATGATTTGTAGCTAATTAGGAATAATTGACTAATAAATTAATTCATTATCTAATTAATATAATTAAAAATGAATGATTTGGGGGTTACCTTATGGAGAGGATTTGATGAGGATGGATGAAATAGGTTTAAAAATAAATACCTATTTGGGCACTTTTGACTTTATTGAGGGATAATTGTCCACTGCTCGCGCATAGGAATTCTGGTGTGCTTTAAGGGTAATTTTGTTCTTTTCACCCAAAAATCCACGTGTTGCCTCTTGATTATTTTTGGCTTCACACTACCAGTTTGAGAGGCTTGTAGCGTTGGCAGCGGTCGCACTTTTGCACTAATTCCTTAGCATCTTGATGCATGGTAGGCCAGTAGTAGCCTGCGTTAAGAGCCTTATGTGCTCAGGATCAGCCTCCTGAGTGATTTCGACAAATGCCTTCGTGGATTAATCTTAGAACCTTTAGTTCGTCGGGAGGCGCTAGGCAGCGTAGATGTGGTCTAGTGTAGGATCTTCGAACGAGAATGCCATTCCACATGTAGTAACGTGCTGCCTTTATTTGGAGCTTTCTAGACTCCAACCTTTCTCTGGGGAGTGTGCCATTGACCAGGTAGTCTATAATAGAACTTTGCCGGTTGGGAGTTATACTAACCTGTGACACTTTGGCTGCCAGCTCCGTATCTATGCTTGGTTTGTCTAGATACTCCACGGGGATAAAGCGTTTAAGTTGATGGTCGAGGGCGAAGCCTAGGTTGGCTAGAGCGTTCGCGTGGGCGTTGTCTGTCCTCATAACTTGAGTGAGAGTGTAAGTCTGAAATGCCTCAAGTTGCTTACGTAGTTTCTCTAGGTATTGCGTCATCCTTGGATATTTTTCTATGTACTCCCCAGTACTCTGGCTAGTGATTAGTTGGGAATCGGAATGCATTGCAAGCTTTTTCACGCGCTTTGAAGCCTAGAGTGATCGCTTGCTCGAGCAATGAACCGTTTGGGGTGACAAGGACCATGCCTACTCCCGAGCCTTTGTAGTTGGATGCGCCGTTGACATACAAATGCCAGAAGTCTCCGTTGACGGGAGCAAGCACGGCTAAGGTGTGCTCGGCTACTTTTGGGGCGTCGTTGGGCCACTCTGTTGCGTTGCCTATGCTATGTGTGAATTCTGCTATGAAGTCCGCCAAAGCTTGGGCCTTTTTCGTCGTGCGGGGTCAGAAAACTAAACCGTATTGGCCAAGTTCCAACGCCCATTTCATCACTCGTTGAGAAGCATCTGGACTATGTAGGATTGATCGTAGAGGATATTGAGTCATGACGATGACTGTATGAGCTTGAAAGAATGGTCTGAGCTGCCGAACCGCAACAGCTAGAGCCAAAATTAACTTTTCGATCTTCGAGTATCGTGTTTCCGCATAAAGAAGAGCTTTAGAAGTGTAGAATACCAACAGTTGAGCCCCCATCTCTTCTCGTATGAGGGCAGAGCTAACTGCTACTTTGGAGACTGCTAAGTAGATGTATAAGTCGTCCGCTGCTTCCGACTTGGATAGTAAGGGAGGTGATCTAAGATACTTATTCAGGTCTTGGAAAGCTTTTTCGCACTCATCATCCTATTTGTCTCATTGTACCTTCTTGATGGCCTTGAAAAAGGGTTTGCATCAATCGGTGGACCGCGAAAGAAAGCGGTTGAGGGCAGCTGCTAATCCGATCAAGCTTTGGATCCCCTTCAAGGTAGTTAGAGATTTCATATGTGGGATCGTTCGGATTTGCTTGGGACGTGCTTTGATTCCTCGTTGGATCACTAGGTACCCTAAGAATCTGCCTGAAGATACTCCAAATGTGCATTTGGAGAGATTGAGCTTTATCTTATACTTTCTAAGGATGTTGAAAGTTTTCGGCAGGTTACTGATGTGGTCTAACCGCTGCTTGCCCTTCACCATGATGTCATCGATGTAGACCTCCATGGTTACTCCAATTTGTTTCTTGAACATCATATTTACTAACCTTTGGTAAGTAGCTCCCGCGTTCCTGAAGCCAAAGGGCATAACCTTTTAGCAGTAGATGCCTCGCTCGATCACGAGCACGATTTTCTCTTTATCGGGCTCGTACATGCCTATTTGGTTGTAGCCGGAATAGGCGTCCAAGAAATTGAGCAACTGGTTCCCAGAAGTTGAATCTACTAATAGATCGATTCGGGGAAGTGGATAAGGATCCTTTGGGCATGCTTTGTTGAGGTCGGTGTAATCTACGCAAACCCCCCATTTACCTTTCTCTTTCTTTTTTACTAGACCGACATTGGTAAGCCATGTTGAGTGCACTACCTCTTCTATGAATCCGGCCTCCAATAGCTTGTCAATTTCTTCTTCAATGATTGTCACTCGCTCGGGTGCAAAATGCCTTCTTTTTTGGATTACCGATTTGGCAGCAGGGTTGACGTACAGCTTGTGGCAAGCTATTTCGAGATCGATGGTAGGCCTGTCGAAAGATGACCATATAAAGACTTCACAATTTTCTCTAAGGAAAACAGTGAGTTCTTCCTTCTCGGCTGGGCTTAGACGTGAGCCGATTCTAGCAGTCTTTTCGGGCTGTTGGGGATCAAGAATGATGTCCTCGACTTCCTCTTTAGGTTTCCATCCTATCTCGTCTGCTTGGGCACCATCTTCTTGATCCGCGTGCTGTAATTGATATTGGGTAGCTTCTTCGTTCTTTCAGACCTCAGTAGCCTCTACGGGGGTAAAGGTCTTCTTCTTTGATTCCTTCAATACTTGCACAGTGCATCGTCAAGATACAGCCTGGTCAGACTTGATTTCTCCGACTCATCCTCCTAGGATGCGAGATCAGAATTTTTGATACTTGACGGAAGTGACGACATCCAGCTTAATTAACCAAGGTCTCCTGAGAATCCTATTATAGGGAGATGGGTTGCTTATGATCGTGAACGTCTACTTTGAGACAACTAGTAGTGTTTTCACATCAAGTGTGATGTGGCCGATGGTAGTCGACGTGTGCCCGTTGAATCCGATGAGTTTCTCCGCTCGACGTATGATTATGCTTTCCAAACCCATTTTCTGAATTACTGAGAGTTGAAGTAGGTTGACTACACTTCCATTGTCAACCATCATTCTGTCGACTATAGCATGGGCTATTGGATAGATACTACCAGTGCGTCGTCGTGTGGGAAGTCGACGCCATCTGTATCCTACTTGGTGAAGCCAACAATGGGTCCAAGTTGGGTGTCGACTGCTTGGACCTGTGAGACTAGTAGAGTCTGCTGGATCTTCCTCTTTTTGGAGTTATTGATGGCCCTCAAGTGTTCGAATTCAGCGAAGATGCCTTTTATCCGAATCATCTTGGTTAGCGGATCTTTGTATTCATCTGCGTTCCTTCTAGGCTGCGCAGGGGGCTTGTCCAAGTATCTGTCGACCTTGCCTTCTTTCACAAGCTTTTCCAGGTAGTTCTTCCAAATGTAGCAGTCGTCGGTTGTGTGACCGGGTCCTTGGTGGAATGTGCAATACTTGGTATGATCCAACTTGGAAGTATCTCCATTTGATTGTTTCGGTAGGTTAAACAATGGCTCGTTCTTAATGTCGCAAAGGATTTGGTGGATTGGGATTGAGAACTTGGAGTAATTCCTGGTTGTCGGGCCTTCCCTAGTTGTGTGTCGATCCCTACGCTTAGCCTCCTACCTGGTTTTGCTGGACTGTTTCCCGTCATTCTTCTTTTGAGCCATTGCCGACTCTTTTCGAGGCTGCTCGGGCTCCTTGTCTGCTCGTCAAGCCTCTTCCCAAAGTGCATGCTTTTCTGCCAGAGTTAGATCTTCTTTCATGATCAACTCTTCGAACGGTGGATGGTCTGCTGGGGTCTTTTTTGGAAAGCTGCACTTGCTATCGAGTCATCTCATCCGACTATCTTCGCCTTCTCTACTTTGAACCTCTTCACGTAGTCGTGGAGCGACTCTTTTAGGTTCTTCTTCATGTTGAGCAAGTGGTCAGACTTTTTCTTAATCAAGCAGTAGGATGAGTATTCTTTGGTGAAAACCAAGTGATGCGATGTAAAACAGCACACAAATTAAACCCTCTTGTTGACAATTGTAGTAAAGATGCAAGTAGGGATCGTTCTGGACCGGGGGATTGGGAGGGATTGCTAATCTACTCTAAACTGACTTAAAAACACAAAAACAAACTTAAAAACACTAAACAAGACTCACAAGACTCAAAACAAACTTAAAAGACTCAAAACAGCTTAAAATAATAAAAAAGACTCAAAACACTAAATTGGATAGATTTAAACACACTTCTAACTAATCTAACACACTTAATTGAAGGGGATTGGGTTTTGGACGAATTTAAAGTAAAAACAAAACAGAAACTAGAACTAGACAGATTTGCACGAAATTGGGTGTTTTGGATGAATGATGGGCTGACTAGAGGGTTCTTCTCCATACATGACACACTTGCATACAAACCAATTTTCAGTTGTTCATTCGATAAACCATGAAACTCAACACTCCAGATTAATTAGGTACGCTTAAATTAACCTTCAAGTTCTCCTGAAGTTATTGAATTGGATGGGAATGCGCATACAACAATTCAAAACATTCTCTAAAAGTCCCCTACGTGAACAGCATAATAAAGATACAATCAGAGATCATTACACTTCATGAGAACTATAAGCATTGATGAGGCATTCGTAACTATGATGAGCATGATACTCCTGCCAAGAATTCACTTAACACGATTGTGACTAGCAACCTCCACTACACATGAATATAAGTTCATAACGATTAGGTGAAATTCCCTTATATTCTAGCATCAAATTCATGCATGCAAACTAAGTGTCGACCCTCAATCAACATACAAGAATAAGTTATCAATCAAACTGTTAAGCAAATTGAATTCACAATTTATGAAATCACAACTGAAGGTAATCAATTCATATTGCAAGTATGTTCATGGCTTTGAATTTCCCCCTAGCCAAAACGAGTTTAGCCTCTCATGTTCACAGCAAAACAAAGAGAAATTAAATTAAATATTGAAAACAAAGATAGATTACACCTAGAAACGTTCCAGCAATCCAACTTGAATGGCAAGCACGTCCAAGGGGTTTCCTTCTTCTTCCTTTGTAAAGCTGCGGCACAAGGGTTAGGGTGTGTAGAATGGGTGGTAAAGGATGGATAGGCAGATAGGTGGATGGAATGTGGCTTTTCGGCAGAAAGTGTGTCCAGAATTTAAATGGTGCGGTAAGCTTTATTTAAAGGGCTAGGGTACTCACAAAATAATAGGAAAGGTTTATAACTTCGCTAATTTGTCACAATTGAATAGGTAAGAAAGAATCAGATTTTAAAGAGAAATAGGAATGTGAAATTCGGCATAATTGTGTATGAGAGAAAAGGAATGTGTTTAAAGGTCAGAAATTAAGAGAGAAAGGGAAAGACGGTGCGGCATTGATTTGTAAGAGAAAGGGGAAGTATTTTTGGGCAGAAAATAGGCAAGAAAACCTCCCCTTGTGCAGCAAGGATTAGAATAAAAGAGGAATGTGTTTTATGACAGAAAATAGGCAAGAAAACCTCTCCCTTGTGTGGCAAGGATTGAAACAAAAGGGGAATGTGTTAGGCACGGTTTTGGGCTTTTAGAATGAGTAATTAGGCAACCTACATGTTTTGGAAACCCCAAAAATGGAAACCTCCACAAATGGAAACTTGCACAAATGGAAACCTTCACAAATAGAAACTCGGTTTCCAATTCTGAACTCTTTGTACTTCATTTTCTTCAATTCATTTCTTCCATCTCTTTGCTCATTCTTAACCTTCTTTGGTCTTCAGTTTCGTCCATCCACTTAGCTCCAAGCATGAGCTAACCATCCAATGCCCAAAACTACTCCAAAAGGCTCCAAAATGCACTTTCTTGCATACTTTGCACATTAGACCTACAAACACACGAAAATAGCTTAAAATACTAAAATAACTAAGAACTAACAACGTAAATGCAAGGAAACAAGCTAACTAAGTGATGTAAATATGCTCCTATCACCAAGGAAAGATCATCAAAACTCCGGATGGATCATGGTGGCAAGGAGTGAAACCAAGCTTGTGCCTCGCCTTGTAAAGTGGTGGTGACTATCTTGCACATAAGGGCATCGTTGTTCCGATAAAGAACCATCGTGCTTCGGTAGTGCTTCAAGTGCCTCTCCAGATCTCCATCTCTTTTGAAAGATGTGAAATATGGCATGCTAAACTTGCGTGGAGGCTTTGCTTGCTCGATCTCATCAGTGAAGGGTGACTTGCTTATGTTGGTCATGTCATGTCGTAGTGCTTCATCGGCGACTTCGTTACGTTGGAAATCACGTAATTGCTCGTTTAAGAGCCTCTCTACCTCTTCCTGAATCTGCCTTTGTTGGGGTAGCAGAGCTCTCGGCTGCCCCCAGTCTTGACCTACTGGTCTAGGCTACTCTTCTACGTGTTCGGCTCGTCTATGTCGCGGCGGCAGTGCATGTGGTTCGTTCCTAGCAGGCGAGGGAATTTTTCGCATGCTGCTAGTTGAACTTGAGTTGGATTGAGTGACTACTTCTCTCTGTCCATCGTGCTACCCACTCCGATGTGATGTGGATGATGCTTATTTCGGGCCTAGTCGTGAATGAACGCTTCGCCTGGAAGGCTACTCATGTTGATTATCGGAGTGTGGCCCTAACCGTGAGTGTATGCTCGTCTGTGGGCCTAGTCGAGAGTGAACACTCCTCCGCTGCTAAAACAGGAGTATAAGCTATCTCGAGGGCCCAACCGGGAGTGTATACTATCTGAACGCTCGATTCGTGGCTGGTCGAGTGGCTGCTTGCTAGACGCTGCTGGAGAGGTTCTTCGTCTGCCCTTGTCCTACTTCGAGATACCTCGTCGGGGGCACGTTGCATCTCGGTGCGCTGCAAGAGCTAATTCACCAAGGTCGTCTTCTGTGCAAGGGCACTCGTCAACTCTATGACTTGTCGAGACAAGTGTTGTTCACCATTCGAATTGGAAGTGCTTGGAAGAAATGCATCTCCTTGAGCAGTGAAAGTGTGGTAGACTCCGGGCGCGAGATTCGAATTGGGGAATGTCAAATTCGTGGAGAAGTGTGGTGAAAATGCCCCCGGTTTAATCGTAGGCCCAGAAATTTGAAGCCGAGACGGTTGAACTAATCTTGGACCGATTTGGGCTGCTTGGAAAGCCATGGGAATGGGCTGCTTGGCGTGTGGCCCACGTAGGTGCGAGGCTAGGGCTCGGCTTGGCAACATGTTGGGATCGCGTTCGGTTTGGGCAGCTGAGGCCGGCTCAGCTAGGGCTTAGGCCCTTGAAGGTTGAAGTGGCGCAGCTTGGGCCATGGCTTTGGCGCCATGGGTTTTGCCGAGGGTGGCCATCGTGGTGGTTGCCACGGTGGTGCCCCATGGGGGTGGTGCCGCTGCACTCATCATTGTGTTGAGCCTTGTAAATCGCCACGGTCCTAATTCTTGAACGTTGGAATTTCCGTTCGTCGAGATTTCTGAATCCCTTGCCATTGTACTTTTCTTTTACGTTTTATCAAAGAATTTTTAGAAATAAAAAGTCCAAGAATAAGAACGTACAAAAAATCTACAAATGAACAAGAAAATGAAAAACCTTGAATGCGAGAGTTTTCTACGAGCGTTTGATCAAGACTCTCAATGAAAGCACCAATTTGTGGATGCAAATTTCTTCCTTCTTGTTCTTGGAGGAAAATACACCTGCAAAAACAATTAACACCTTAGGTCAAGGTCAAGAGCCTCACGCAGCCACGATTGATTTTGGGGGGGGGGGGGGGGGGGGGGCTTTGGCCCAAGAACCTCCGATGCCAAAGTTAGAATTTTGAGGGAAAAGTGTTTGGAGAATTTAGAGAATTTTGCAAGAGGATTCAACTTAGGTTTTTGGAGAAATGGAGTGGTATTTATAGGGGTGTGGCCAGCCCCCTTTGGAGAGGTGGGAACCAACCACATTTTGTGGTTTTAGGGTGTAATTACAAGATATTATGTCACCATAATATCTTGCAATCAATTAGGAAATTAATTAATTAGAAAATCAATTAATTAATTTAGGAAATTAATCCTATTTTGAATGAATATTTGGAGGTTACCTTGTGGGGAGGATTTGATGAGGATGGATGAAATAGGTTTTGAATAAATACCTATTTCAATGACTTTTGACCTTGATTAGGTGATGATTGTCCGATGCTCGCATGTAGGAGTTCTGATGTGCCTCGAGGGTAATCTTGTCTTTTTAACCCAAAAATCCACGTGTCGCCTCCATATTTTTCTTGATTATTTTTCGCTCCACAGGTCATTTCTTCGTATTCCCACATGTTAGTGCAGTAATACTAGATGGTGGATACACTCATTATTTTCCTAGATGATTTTAAAATTATGAAATCATAAAATGCGTGTCACTTCTTGCTGCTCAAAATGATATTTTTTTTATTGATGAGAGGTTACGGGCATAGTTAGTAAATTCACATGTTATACACAAATTTACGTATTTTGAAAAAAATACTTCCATTTTCTATACACGTTTTAATGTTTTGTTAAATTGCACGTTTTTTTAAAAGTCAAACGTACAATACAAGTTTTGAACATGTAAATACGTATTTTTCATGTTTAATACCAGTTATTGTCACACATTTTTTAATAATACATATAATTCACGTAGTCAACACGTATTCTTAACTTAATATAATTATTTAATTAATTTAAATAAATATTAAAATTAAAAAAGTGGCTGAATTTTTCAAAGTAAAGTTTTAGCAAAGTTGTCGAATAATACACGTACGTATCTTTCACATACTATACCTATTCCGTATTTTACAAACTACGATTAGGGGCTAAAATGCTATAAATATTCTGCGTAACTTTTTTTAGAATCCCGAATTTTACTTATAAAAGTTTGCACTTCTACGCTGGAAGGTTTAACTTTATTATATTTTTTTGAGTAATCGATATTATCTACACTAGGGGGAGGGATGAGTCAAAAAATCTGAATTGCTATTATTAATCAACTCTAAAGAAAATAGTTATCATACACTTCCAAATAGAATAACATTACAAAATGTGAAAACCACAAAAACTAAAGGGAGCTCATGATAAGCATACATAGTACAAAGGCCACAAAGCAATTAAATTAAAAGATGCAAACGCAAGCGTTATATCATGAATACAAATTAAATATGAGGAAATGGAACTTTGCACTCAACTCACTTGAGTGAAACAACACTTTTCACATAAACAAGAGCTTGGAAATCTACAACCCTATTGAGAATAGGAGGAATATGAAGATATTTGAGATTTCCAATACTAGAATTATAAGAGGTGACTCTTCCATCAGAGGCAAGCATAAGAAGCTCGTCACTTTTCCAAAATGTCAGTGGCTTCCCAATGGCTTGTAAGGGTCCAATGATTAGTAGTTTTGTCCATGAACTCTTTACTCCATCATAGTCGTGCATTACCCATATTTCACATGATTCAGACTTCTCACTTCGATCGTAACAAGAGCAAAACGAAGCAAGGGATTCGTTACGAAGAAAGATATAATAAAACTTAAAACCGGATTCTCTTCTAGAAGGCAATTGTATTCTATGAAATATCTCATCACCTAAATCAAATGAAAGTATGTATTCCTCACCATCCGTTGCATACCAATAACAAAATCCCTTCAAGTACACTTGACAAGAACAGGAATAAGTTTTAGTTGATATATCAATCTTGATCTCTCTCCAAGAGTTAGCAGCCGTGGTGTATACCTCAGCCGTGTGAGGAAGAGGAATACGATGATAATATGTTCGCTCATCATCTGAATACTCGGAATTTTCTATAATTTGCATAACCTTGTATTCTTTAGCTTTGCCATCATAGCCAAATCCTAATGCTCGAAAGACAGTTTCCAATTCGAATTTTCCCTTGGGACGGGAAGGTAGAAGAAGACATGAACTGGGAAGTCGTATGAATTCCCTCGTTGTAGGATTGCATAAAAGAATATTCTTACCTGCTGTTACACAAACAATCCCATTGCAATAACCGAGAATCAATACGTAATCATGATCTTCCAACGGAAATGGTATATTTAGGTCCTCAACATCATAATGAAGTTTGTGCTCATCACTATCAATAGAAAGATTAATCATGGACCAGAAAACTTCTTGCTTCCAACTATTGTCTGGGAAAACATGAGTCTGAGAACGGTTGAGAAGGATACAAGTGGAGGATGAGAATTTGTTGTCCACAGAATTGCTGAGCTGTTTGGCCACAAAACCTGGACTATTGATGAGAGTGCACCAAGACTTGCGTATGCATTTGAATCGCATCAGAGATTTGGGCGACAACCTGGAAAAGATTTCGACCACCCTATCTTCAAGAGTTCCACTTTCATGCACCTGGGACATTTTGGCAGTTTTGTTCCACATGAATTCTTCACACGTATATATACACAAGAAAAACACCACAAGTTTGAGAAAACTGAATCAAACTCCGAGTCTTTAAGGCCTGGTAGGTCAAGGTTCAATTACTAAACATATTACTACTAAGATGCTAAAATCCAACCGTACTAAATTAACTTGGAATTCCATGACCACAACATAGATAGCTATCAAAGAAAACATAAGCGATCTAGTAGGTTTCGAGTTTTATGGTGGACCATACGTTTAAATTTTATTATATTTACTCTTTTTTTTTAGTGATACACAAATAATAACCATTGAAATTTTACGTTTTAATTCTACATTAAGCTAACTAAGAAAGGAAAATTCACATAACCATACACAAGTTAATAAATTAATCCATTTTTTCATTAGAAATACAATCACATAACCCCTTTTCATCTAAATTTACCCCAATTTCTATTTATACTTTGTAAAAAAGAAGAAACCACTTTGGAGATTTCAGATTTTCAAAAGGTATCTGCACCAATTTCTATTTATACTTTGTAAAAAAGAAGAAACCACTTTGGAGATTTCAGATTTTCAAGACGCATCTGCACATATGGAACATTAGAATTGCTAAGGAATGGCCGACCCCCCCCCCCCGCGTCCCCCCTCCCCCTCAATTTTTTTAGTTTATATTTTCGCACAATTTTCTATGTAATTTGGAGATTAATTGTTTGGTATTTTTGTCTTAAATTTTTGGAAGATTATCTTATGGATATTATTTTCTCAAATTATTAATTAAATAAATGAAAGTATATTTTTTTCATGTGATCAATTTAATTTATTTATTTCTAGGTATGTTTAGTGGGGAAGTCATTATTTTACTAATTTCATACCTAAAAATGCACTTCTAAAGGCCTTTTCAAGTCTATCCAACCTGAATAAGGGATACAACACCACCCATATCATGTTGTCCAATGGTACTAAAATAACCTTTAAAAGCCTTTTTTCTTTGAATATCAATAAAATTTTCCTCGTACCGTCAAGGTTCAATAAAAAAAAAAGAGTTAATTAACACTTAGGCCTCTGATAAGGAAGTTGATCGTGAATTATCAATAAGCCTGGAATTGAATCTTCCTTGGTCGGGTCAGAGCGCAAGCTAATGGTTTTGGCTATTGTACTCTCACCGTCTAAATTTTCTTTCTATTAATGTACTAAAAAAATTACACAACTTAATATATGGTATTTGAAACTATCTACTAAAATAACAAGATACATTATTATTATACAGAAATAGGTAGAGAGCTAGAGACCCTTTGGTGGCTAGTTCAAAGAGCTTTCCATGGAAGGAGAAAATGAAAACTCCAATCTCAGCATCAGTCAGCACATATAACTTCTTAGCCTTCTTCAAGATCCCCGCCCAGCGCTTGCTGAAAGTAATCTGCCTGTGCACCGGGTTCTCGATCCTCGTCATCTGAACGTACTCTATACCTTTGAGAGTCTTTTGATAGTAAGAGTAGGGGCCTTATCGTTCAAGTGCATATATATCCTCCTCCTTCATCAGCTAGTCAATGATATTAAATGAAATTTTTTTATTTTATTTGTGGTACGGTTCAGTTTCGGTTGGGTTTCAAATGTTCAAAACCGAAACAAAATTGTTTTTTCATACTGCAGTTTGGTTTCAAACCAATACCATTTCAGAACCGCAAAAACCGAACCTTTTTCTAAGTTCACCACTGCGTCGTCCTTATTTAGAAAAAGGTTTTAAAAATTCATTTTTAATGGGGCGTGCGTAGAAATTAGGGTAAACTTAAATGCAAAGTGGTGTTTAAATAGAAAAGCTCTTAGTTGTAATAAGGAAGCAGTTATGTGATTGTATTTCTAATGAAAAAAATAGCTTAACTAATTAAAACTCGTGTGAATATATGAATTTCCTTTGTTAGTTAATTGAAATCATGTGATGTTAATGTAGACTTATAATGTAAAATTTGATTGGTTATTTTTTATATGAATAAAAAAATAAAAAATAAATTGTAAATTGAACGTATGAGTTTCCATAAAAATCGCAACTGACTGAATCGCCCATGTTTTCTTTAAAAAACTCGCCAACTCTGGATTGCCCTTGTTTTCTTCAATAGCTAAATAGGTTGTGGTTATGGAACTCCGAGTTTATTTAGTACCAATTGGGCATATGATGTGGTAATATGTTTAATAATTGAACCTCGATCTACGAGGCTTTAGGGACTTGGAGTTTGATTTAGTTTGTGTCTTAAACTTTGGTGTTCTTTACTGTGTATATATATACGTGTGAAGAATTCATGTGGAATAAAACTACCGGAATGTCCCAGATGCGGAAAAGTGAAACTCCTGAAGATAAGGTGGTCGAAATCCTGTCGAGGTTGCCGCCCAAGTCTCTCATGCGATTCAAATGCATACACAAGTCTTGGTGCACTCTCATCAAAAGTTCAAGTTTTGTGGCCAAATACCTCAGCAATTCTGTGGACAACAGACTCTCAACCTCCACTTGTATCCTTCTCAACCGTTCTGAAATGCCCGTTTTCCCGGACAACAGTTGGAAATATGAAGTTTTATGGTCCATGATTAATCTTTCCATTGATAGTGATGAGCACAACCTTCATTATAATGTTGAGGACCTAAATATACCGTTTTCAATGGAATACCATCATCCTGTATTGATTCACGGTTATTGCGATGGTATTTTATGTGTAATTACAGGGAAAAATGTTGTTTTATGCAATCCTGCAATTGGGGAATTCAGGCAACTTCCCAATTCATGCCTTCTTCTACCTTCCCCTCCTGAGGGAAAATTCGAATTGGAAACGACCTTTCGGGCATTGGGATTTGGCTATGATTGCAAAGCTAATGAATACAAGGTTGTGCGAATTATAGAAAATTGTGAATATTCTGATGATGAGCAAACATATCATCATCGTATTTCTCTTCCTTACACTGCTGAGGTATACACAACAACTGGTAACTCTTGGAAAGAGATCAATATTGATGTATCAAGTAAAGCCTATCCATGTTCTTGTTCAGTGTACTTGAAGGGATTTTGTTATTGGTTTTCAACAGATGGCGAGGAATACATACTTTCATTTGACTTGGGAGATCAGATATTTTACAGAATACAATTGCCTTCTAGGAGAGAATCCGGTTTTAAGTTTTAGTCTTTTTATGTATAATGAATCAGTCACTTCTTATTGCTCTCATTACGATCCAAGCGAGGATTCTAAATTATTTGAAATATGGGTGATGGACGACTATGCCGGAGTTAAGAGTTCATGGAAGAAACTCCTAACCGTTGGACCCCTTAAAGGCATTCGTTATCCATTGACACTTTGGAAAGATGACGAACTTCTTATGCTTGCTTCCGACAGAAGAGCCACCTCCTATAATTCTAGTACCAGAAATCTCAAGTATCTTCATATTCCTCCTATTATCGATGAGGTCATAGATTTCGAAGCTCTTATTTATGTGAAAAGTATTGTTCCAATCAAGTGAGTTGAGGTCAGAGTTCCATTTTCTCCTATTTAATTTGTATGTATGATATAGGGCTTGAGTTTGCACCTTCTAATTTTGCTTTCCAGCCTTTGTACTATGTTTGCTTATCATGGGCTACCTTTAGTTTTGGGACTCTCCAAATTTTGTAATATTATTCTATTTCAAAGTGTATGATAACTATTCTTCTACGGTTAATTAATTAATAATAACAATTCCATTATGTTCGTTTTAAAACAAAAAAAATCCATTATGTTTTTCTTTTTCTTTTTTCTTCAGAATTCCCTTCTTAAAAACTTAATAAGTTTTTCCTCATTTAACATAATCAAGTTACAAGCCCTTTCCGCAAAGGGATCCCCATTTTTTTTTTTATTATAAAAATGGGGATTAGGTGTGGGGCCCACTCCACATCGAATTTCAACGATCTGAACCGTCTATTTTGTAAGTCACGATTCATAGATCATCCTTACAAAAATTCAATTCAATCCGAAACCATTTGCCTATTTAATCATCAAGATCAAATTTCATTGTTTCTTATATAACAAAATATTCGTTCATTTCTTTGAATCCAATTGGATGTCTTAAATATTTCCGATTTGGCTAATATTTTGCAAGGATGATCTATGAAGTACAACTTGAAAAATAGACGGGGATCCCTTCCCTTAAAGGTTTCCTATATAAATTTCAGGATGCGTTAGTTGCACCGGACTGTCTCAGACTGAACTAGCTGCATGGACTATGCTGGACTGACTTAGACTAGACTAAGCTGGACTAGCTTAGTGAAGCGTTTGGTGCAGTGTCAGAACTAAGGGACAGACTAATAACAAATTCCAATATTATATTATTTAATTCATATTTATTAATATTTTACATTATTTAATAAATATTTAGTAATATTTTATTATTAGTTATGTCTATTTTCTCATTCTAGAAACATCATTCCATTCCCAATTGTTTTCCGTTCATCCCCTCTTTCTTCCTAAATTTTCTCCGCCCTTTCCTTCTGTTTTCTTCCTAATTTTTCTTCATCCCTCTCCCTCTTCATCTCCGTCCCTCTCCCTCTTCATCTCCATCTTCTTCTTCCTTTTGTTCTCCGTTCATCTCTCTCTTTTCTTCCTTTTGTTCTCCATTCATCTCCCTCTTTTCTTCCTAATTTTTCTAAGACCCAATTGGTGAATCAAAACCCGATCTGAATTTGGGTCATCTGGGTATTTATGGGTCTGCTTCTCCGGTGTCAATGGCAAAGGTCTGCAATAAATGAGTCAGGACTTGGTGCATGTGTGATTAGAGCGACTGTTATACATTTCATACGCACAATGATTTTGTAATTTTTTTTTTGTTGCTTTTTTGTTTAGAATTTTGGATTTGGATATGATTTGGAAAATGGAAAGACTGCAAAATTTTGCCTTTTTTGTTTTGAATTTTGCTGGATATGGGTTGAAAAATGTTAGATGAGAGGGGCGAAGTAGGGAGTTGGTAGATGGGAAGGGCGAAGCAAGGAAGGCGTAGCAGAGATGAGTGGGCTTAGCAATCCAGTCGATTTCGGGGGGTTTCGCTAAGACCCTTTAGCAAAGAGCTTAGTCCTGTTTAGTCGGGGCGAGTCTCATTAAACTTTGTCCCGGGCGTGTAACAAACAAGGGACTACTCTGCCAGTTAATCCAGTCCAATCTAGTGAATGCTAGTGAGTGCAAACAAACGCACCCTGAGGGTGCTAAAAGAAATTTAGACAACAAAGAATAATTATAGCCCTTTAGCCCCTAACCATATTGAGTAAAATACGGAGCAGATATAGTATGTGAAAATACGTACGTGTATTATTCTGCAATTTTGCTAAAACTTTACTTTGAACAATTCGGCCACTTTTGTTTTTAATATTTATTTATTTTAATGCTTCATAAATATGTTGAAAATACGTTCTAACTACGTGAATTTCATATATAGATATGTGTGTGTATATATATATATATTTCTCTCTCTGTGTGTGTATATATACATACATGTATGTGCTGGCTGGAATATCACGCGATAGGATAATTGTAGCAATATTTTATATGTGCTGGCCAAATTCTTCTACTGTTCCTCATCAAACTTATTCCAATTATTTTATATACAATGGTCCCTCAACTTTAATCAAATTGGAGCAATGGTCCTTCAACTAAAAATCCATTACCATTGGTCCCTCAACTTATCAAAATGTGTAGCTATAGTCATTTTCATCAATTTTGTCAAAATTTTGTCAAAATAAGTTATGTTGGAATAACCATTTATATAATTAGGGTCCCTCAACTCATTAAAATGTGTAATTATGGTCATTTTGGTCAACTACGTCAAAATTTTTGTCAAAACGAGTTATGTTAGAATGACCATTGCTATAATTGTGTTAGAGTTAAGGGACCATTTCTCCAATTGAATTAAAGTTGAGGGACCAATGGTAATGGTTTTTTAGTTGAGGGACCATTGCTCCACGTTTTGATGAGTTAAAAGACCAATGGTAATTAATTTTTAGTTGAGGGACCATTGCTCCAATTGAGTTAAAGTTAAGGGATCATAGTTACAATTTACTCATATACTAAAACCCAAACCTAAAGTTACTGTTTATTAACAGTTAAGTGACGAAAATGCCCTCCAAGTTTTTTCTGTCAGTGCTTTATTTCATCGTTGTAACAGTAAAATAACGATTGTGCCCTTTTATTCCCTGTCCGTCATCGGTGCACAGTTTGGCTTTAGTTGTTCTGGACCTTTCTTTTTGCTTTTCACTTTCCTCTCGCGCATACCTCGAGTAAGAACTGAATCTGAGAGATGGATTTGGAGGCAGTGGGTGATCTTGCGCTGCACATAATCCTCGGCAAGTTAGGAGCGGAAGACTCGGCGAGAGCAGCATGCGTCAGCACCAAACTCAGAGCTTCCGCCTCCGATGAATCCCTTTGGTCCCTTTTCTGTGCTCGAGACCTTCACCTCTCGCAACCCGTCGACCCCCTTGGCAACCTGCCCCTTCTTTCAAGGTCAATTTCTCACAAATTTCTGGCCTTTGAATTCAAATTTTTATGTATTAATCGGATATATATTCACACAATTTTCCAACTTTTCTTCCAATTTCTTATGTACGTCAGTATACGTGATCATGGCAAGTGAAAAAATGTTGAATTTTCAGTCTCTGAGTTGCTTTTCGTCTCTGACCCGTTCAACTTCAATTGAGCTTGAGTAAGCAGTCCACGCTTGCCTTCTTTTACGTCCAAAAATTGGTATCAAATATTTGCATTTTCATTGTTTGAAGTAGGAGACACCATTTTTTTCCTCTGATTTTGTTTTTTCTGAAACTTAATGGCTCTGATTTCAATCCTCTTGCAGAAGATTGAGAAACAGAAGGTTGGACGACTGGATGATCAAGTATTAATTTACGATGCATGGACACGGACACAAGCACAAGGATACGATACGATATGAAAATACGTCAAATTTTTAAAAATTAAGATATGATACGATATGAATACGGTAATTTATATAATAAATATATATTTAAATAATATATTTTAAATAAGAATAAAAAAATTAATTACTCAAATTTAATTTGTATTATTCAAACTCTCAGAAAGAAAGCATGGTAGTGGCGTAAATTGGGCTATGTAGTTTTGGACTTTAGTCTCATTTAAGGGTGGGCACTTAAAACCGAAAATCGCAACCGAAACACAAATTAAATTGAACCGCATCAAACGATTTGGTTTTACAGTTTCAAAAAGGTTTTCGTTTTAAATCGAACCGAATAGGGGAAAAACGGTTTGGTTTCGATTTCAACCTTTTGAAACCGAAACCGCATATCTTTATCAAATGTTAAATTCTAATTGGTTATTTTCATTGAGTCCATACATTTAGTATGGACTCAACCACATCATAACATGGACACATAACATAACCCTTTAATTTCTTTCTTCTAGTCCGTGCGTGGACTATGTGTTCTCTTTCTCAAATTTATTCATCTCTCTCGGTCTCCTGCACTCTTCCAGACGCTCTCTCTCGGTCTCCCCTCCGGCCTCCTTTCCTCTTCATTCCAGGCTTTCCAGCTCCCAGCTTCTAGATTTCACAGTGCTAATATGGTAAGAACTATGATTTATAACTTGTTTTAGTTAAATTTACTTATAGATTTGAGATTAATTTTAGGGTTAGGTTTAGGGTTGGGTTTTGAATCAAAAGGGGATTTGGGTTTTGAATGCTTCAAAAATTGCAGTAATTCCAATGAAAGGGAACACGTAGAATGTTAAGTTCCATAGACCTGTTAATCTATTTGGAGGGGATTAGAAGCTCCTAGCTTAAGTATATAAAGTCTGGAGGACTAACTTGTAGGGAGGTACTAGTTAACGTCGTGAATGATTCAAAATTTCGTAGAAAATTCTGTATTTTTACCTAGAGTCTTTAACCTTGGTCCTAAAACTGTATCCTGATTATCCCGGGGTGACATGGAAGACTGAAAATGCTGTTCAACGAATGGGTTTTAATGCTTTTATTTTTTTGTTCTATAGCTTTGTCTTCTTTGTTCCTTTTTAGTTGATATGGACTCTTAATTGATAGGAAAAGATTACCTTAGGTCCTTTCACAGCTAGATAATCACCTTCGCGCATCATTGGAAGTGGTGAGACATCCTTTGTTGTGGTATGAATTCTGTTGTTATCAACTAGGTAACGTGAATTTGTGATGGTATCAGACCCCAAACTTATGCCAATCGTGAATTTGTGATGCAGAGAGGCAAGGAAGTCATTAAACAGACCGCCTGTTGGGCAAGTCCTTGACAATCTCATCTACAATTACAGTCTGACTTTTTGTGGGAAGGCTTTGGCTTAGTAAGCCAAAAAGTGCTCTTCAAACTGCACTTGTATTTTCAATTTTGGATTTGTGAAGAATTTGAAATTAGTGATAACAGCAAAGCGGCTTTCCATTGGTTGTGATCACCCAGAATTGCAGTGACCGGGACTTTCTTTATGTTACACTTTCTGTGTGTTTGCAACTTTACTAAAACACATCTACCACCTTTTGTTATTAAAAAAATTTAACATAGTTTGATTCTACCAAAACCAGAGTTATTAGGATCTTTTTTATGTTTGGGTTTGCGGTACTGGCATCGGATTTGATGTGCTCTTACTTGCCTCAAGTTGAATTATTTTGTTGTGGTCCTTGTGGATGTGAACTAGGTAACCATAACAGTTTTTTCAAACAATGAAACCAAACCAAAACCGTTTGAAACCAAACCGAACCAAACCAAACCGAACCAAATGGTTTGGTTTCATTTCGATTTTAGCCTCAAAACCGCACCTAACCAAACCGCAAAAACTTGCGGTTTTGGTTTTGGTTTCACTCAAAACTGCACCAAACCAAACTGCGCCCATCCCTAGTCTCATTTAAACCCTAAAAATGTAAAAAAAAATAAAGAAAAAAAGAAACTGCGGTGTCGTTTTCCTCTACAGAAACAAACAAACGGCATGTCGACCTATAGCAATCATCTTCTTCGCGAACCCTCCTCCACCAGACCGGGTCGTCTCCATGCGATACCTTCCTTCGCCAAATCGTGCGATCTTCTTCGTGAGGCCTCCTTCCACCGGATTATGTCATCTCTGTCATGAGGTTTTCTTCCACGAAATTGCATCAAAGGCCATGGTGTAGATATCCGTATCCAGATAGTCAGATACCTGTATCTAAACCGTCGGATATCCATATCCATCTGTAAAACGTCATATCCGTTGATCCAGATACGTATCCAACGCGTATCCAACCGTATCAGAGGTGTATCGTGTCCATTTGCATATCTGACACATGATACGCGACCGATGTGCTGTATCTGTGCATTGTAAGTATTAACCCATTATTGGAAGCCTACTCGGAGTCTCCATCTCTTAGAAGGTAATTCTGGAGTTGTTATTAATTTTTGTGAATTATTTGATATGGGTTTTGTTTATTTGTGGAGTTATATTCTTATTTATTGAAACTTTTACTTTATTGTTGATTTTAGGAATTGATTGATAGGTTTGGTTTCTGGATTCTATTTCTTTGTTGAATTTTTGATGATTTTAATTCTTAAAGTCTGGGTTTTGTTTATTAATTGCAGTGTTGTATTAACTTGCGTTTTGTTTATTGATTGCAGAGTTGTACTAATTTGTGTTTGGTTGGAAGGGCTGCAGAGATTTGATTCAAATTGGTGGATTTGGGTATGAAACAAACCTAAATCTTTTCTTTCAGTTTGTTGCAGACAACTTGCATATAGTTGTTGTATGCAAGTTTTTGAGAAAATGGTATTGAGAATCTGATAATTTGGGAGATGCAAGCACTACTAGGAATAACATCTTGGGCGACGAAGGGGAAATTGTTGCGCAAAGGGAAAAACCGTCCCCGGAAACATTGGGCGGCGAAGACTCCGTCACGCAAATTTTGTCGCGCAAAGCTCGTGACATCAGGCATTGCGCGATGGAGGAAATGTCTTCGTCGCGCAAAATGAAGAGTGCACGACTGAAGTGGTGGTCGTTGCGCGTACCGAGCGACGAAACTGGGTTTCGACCCCCAAAATCTTGCGCAATGGTGACACAGGTTCGACCATCAAAGTCTTGCGCGACGGATGTTCATGTTCGACCCACAAACTGTTGTGCAACGGCCATGTAGGTTCGACCCACAAACTCTTGCGCGACGGATATGGAGGCCGTCACAATGAAATTTTAAATTTAGTTTTTTAAATAATCTATTATTTATTTGTAAATTAGTTTTATAAATTTTTTTTTTTTTCGTTTATGTAAAAGTGAATTGAATGAAAATAAAAATAGAAAATGTAAAGAAGAATATTGAATAGAAAAATTATTGTAAATGTACATACAATGGAAAAAAAGTATTTTTAAATTCGAAAATAATTTAAAACAAAACTAAAAAAAGAAGTCCACGACATCACAATCGCCGGCTGGTCGTGTTGTTGCTGTGTTAAGGGGCTGGGAGGTCGTAGCTTCTGCAACGGGGGGCTGGAAGGATATAGTTGCTGCAGCGGGGGGCTGGGAGGTTGTTTCTGGAGGTAGTTCAACGTCAGGGAATTGAATGTTAGAGATCTGAAGTGCACGACGTATTTGGTTCATGAAATTGTTTTGGGCCGCAACTGCTCATTCAAGCCAACACTTCAGATGTCAGCGTATCGACCTATTCAATTCTCTGCCTAGAGGATGACGTAGACGGGTCCCGAAGGCGAGCTTTCCCAAGCCTCCTGTGAACATTCCCACGCTGATGACTGAGGGTCTGATCAAGTGTGTCGATCACGATTTGAAACCCAGCATCCTCAGGGGGAAACACCTCCTCTATCGAGGTCTCTAGGGGAAGCTGGGAAGCCACCTCCTCCAAAACTATCTGGCCTTCTCCACCATGGTGGACTAGAAAAATGAAAAGAAAACAAATTAATTTGAATATAAATGTAATTAATATTAATACAAATTGAATATTATAAATGTGAAAGAACTTACATGAAGCTGCCCCATCAGCTCATCCTCGGGCCGAACGTACACCTCCTAACATAGATTACCAATTGTGTAATGAAGAGTAAAAAGATTGAAAACTTAAAATAAATATACAGTTACCTTACGTCGCTCCTTTAACCTATAAGAGAAGCGTCGTGACCCGGATCGGTGAAGAAGTTTCTTCTTCAATCGATTGATCAAGTTTGCCTTCACTTTTTTCTGTTGAATTAAAAAAACATATTAATTTAGATATTTATAACAAATGAATGAAAAAAATGAAATGTTTTTTTTTTTAAATTGTAAATTTTTTTTATTAATATATTATTGAAATATAAATTATACGTACCAAGTATTTCTCGTCTTGAAAATGGCCGCAGAGCCACTCCCATTCATCCTGACGGTCCAGTAACTCTATAGGGCACCTAACTTCGAGAGCGACCTCCGAACTGTCATGTAGCACATAATGCTTGTGGAGGTCGCTCTTCCATTGAGTGAACCTACTAGAGCAAAGGTCGTTGATGTACTGTATTTGGTTGTAATTCAGGTTGGAAAGCTCATAGTGATGCTACAAAACTCAACAAATACATAGTAGTTAAAATTTATAATCTTTGCATACTTTAATAAAAATGTAGTATTTGAGGTTGAAAATACTTACCGATAATTCATAAAGCACGGCGTCCTTGGTTTCTTGTGGCACAGCTCTCCATGACTCCTACCTGAGGGGGCAATGGTTCCTGATAACGCGGCCAACGTTGGTGGCCAACACACTGTGCTGCTCCTTTGTTGCAGCCGCACGATGTCGAGGATCCCACGTAATGGTGATCTTTTCGGTCGTGGTGCGAGTGGTCTGAGAAGTCTTTTGTAGCCTGCAAGGGCCCTTGTTTTTTTTTTACCTACCAAATAAACAAAGTAAACATTAGAAGATTTCTATTTTCTACCGAAAAATTCGGCAGAACCTCCCCTAAAACTATAACATTTCCTAAAACCTGCACACAATATAACAACAAAAACAACACATCCACCCAACAATTGAAACGGTTTATACCAACTGGGGACGTTAAAACAAAATTTACAACTTGTTAATATGACTTCTCAGTGCTACTTAACAATCATTAATATAGGTCAAAATCACAATTCAAAATAACTAGCTAGCATGGACGTTATTCTCTACATAAATTAAAAGATCAGTTCGATTTGCATCAAATATTTTTAACTTTGCTGCTCAATTATTAGAGAGGATAAGATTCCTTAATTATATTATGGTTCACATTTTAATTACACAAGATAAGTTCACATTCTATACTTGAAGGAAAATGGTGGGATTTTGAATATCCATCTTTTAAGTGGAAGTTTGATTATCTACAACTAATAATGCAATAAATTTGCACTTTATGCCTTTAGTTGCTAAGAGCAAAATTGTCACACCCCAAAACTCGAGGTGTGAGATTAAGAGAAATAAATAGAATAAAAAGGTTGTTTAAGGGTGTAAAAAAATATTAGCTTAAGATTATGTCAATAAAGATTTAAACCCAACAATTACATTACACCAAACTACAAAGGTAACTCAAAGAAATAAAGTTAAAGACTTATTGTGGTAATACAAACTGCATAAACGACCTGTACCGTAAAATTCATCGAAAATAATTCGTTTAACCAAAAAGTATGAAAATTTCTAGATTCAAAGTAGATACCTAAAACGAAGTTGTGTTAAAATTTCAAGGATTTTTGAGTTCGGGAATTATAGGAAAATTTAAATCTAAAACAGGCATGCTGCTGTTTTTCTAAAAAAAAACCAAATTTCAGCAGCATCAAGTCACTTTAGAAATAAAGCTGATTAATGATAAGGGAATTCCATGCAATTTAATAATTTCCCTTATGTAGAGATCACTCAAGGTTGATAAAGAATATGTTTAATAATTAATCTTAGCCACTCATCAAATGAGCCAAAAAAGGTTGATAAAGAATATGTTTAATAATTAATCCTAGCCACTCATCAAATGAGCCAAAAACAGGGACTCTTAACTAAGAAATTTCTTTTCTCTATCATGCCAAGCTAAAGACCTCACTAAAAATGAAGAAAAGAAAGGCATATGAAAAAATTTTAAGCGACGTAATGCTTGTCTAAACAATTTCTTTTCGTCCATCAAAATCTGTAATTCAGGTAGCTGATTAAGTCAGAGTGGTCACAGTTTTGCAAAAATGATACCTATAATATGGAGTTAAACAACCACAAACAACTATACCCTAAATTTATGCATTTTCTAGATAAAGAGGACACCAGATATGAATGAGAATAGTAATCCAAGGAAGATTTTGAAATCTTTTGGGCTATCGGTGCAGATTATGAAATTTCACAATGGGAGGACCACGCCAAAAGCAGTCCTTAATTAAGTTGGGTAGTTTCAACCTACATTCAGTCTCTAACACGTACATGATAATATGCTCTTTACATATAAATTTTTATATGCGTAAGGCGGCTGCTAAAGAAGAGGCATTTTGTATAAACATATTCTACAATAAATGAGAGATTTGTGCTTAATGTTTCAGTGAACAGAATTATACTTACAACAACTAATATATGCTTCCTTTTATATCACATTTGGTTTTTTAGGGAGGTGTACTTAGCTCTTATGAATCATACAAGTTTCTTCAAAAATAAAGAATACGTTCCAATTATGATGCTCTTTAAAAACAAGATCAAAACGATTATTGTGCTTGAAGTACTTCAACTGGTGTATACAGTGAAGGATATAGAATCATTTTAAATGAGCATCTCCATAATTATATGTTCCCTATTTTTTTTTTTGTTAAATGTGTTTACATATAAGCTATCTACACTAATATACACCAGAAGATGCGGAGAAGGCGGGAGGGAGAGATGGAGCAAGCTTACCTGTCTGGGACCCCTCTCCATAGACAGAGGAAGCGTCACCAGACGGTTAAGCTTCCTCAGAAGTCTAGGGTCGTCGATGAGTCCGTCAGGCGCTAAGGACAGAATGCGTCACTGAAGAAGTTGATGACGTAGCAGCCGTAGACACCGTTGGCCCCCAAAGACGCGACCAAAGGGACATCTGTCATGGCCATATCAGGTGTGGAGGTGGCAGCAACATTACCTCCTGGAGAAGGTGTCTGACTGCCCCTACTAGCTGCATGCCGATTTGATATTAAGTTCGACATCTACAAAAACAATCATGAATCTGTTTTGATATCATCTTATTATATGCATTTCATTTCACATATATAAGGTGAATGAAAACAACACAAGAAAACCCAAAAAACCACAAACCATGATTTATTCAACGCTTGAAACCACTAATTATTCAAGCACACAAACATCACACTAGATGCTTTATGTATCCAAAGAGTGATAGAAGCTTAATTTTATTTTCTGACTTGTACAAATACCAAAGCATTTCACATAATAGGTACCAATATGAAGGCTTACTTTGTAATGTATGTTAATTACAACCATCCATTCGTAAAGATAATATGAAATCCCAAAAAACTATATAACACATGGAATATCTAGAAGATGTCATTGTAATTTTTAAAAACCTCATCTCAAGAGGGTGGAGAATGTCACATATCATAAAAAAAATAAAGCTTACAACCAAGTTACATTGGGTCAAAGATTCCTATGAATGATAAAGAGTATTATTCATTCAACTAAAACTGCACACATGCAATATATTCCTTTGTGTACTTGTACCCATACATGCATGTGGGGGAAGAATGAGATAAACATGCCAGGCTAAGGGAGATGTAAGAACTGGATATAATAATATGCAAGCAATTAACTCTATAAATAGATATAGAGATTAGGTTTTTTTTTTTTTGAAACTGAAATCCATAAAAATGATGAGAAAATCATATACAACAAACAGAAACATTACTAATATCTGAAATCGAGTATTCTGTCTTAATAGGAAAAATCCCTAGAACTTTTTTTGGGAACAAATAGTATACCTCAGTCATTTGACAAGTACAAACTGCACTTGGGATCGCCTATTCCCCTTTCAATCAAAGGTCAAAACTAAACACAAGCAATGAAAATCGCGTGCAACTGTTTGTACCCAAAACCCTATGTACTCTCCTCCTTTCCCCCAACAGAAGGAATCGAAAACAAAACAAAGGGTAGAGGCCTTCTAATAGAGTTGCATAGTTTTCTTCCGGAGGGAAAAAGACCCGAGTCAACACAAAGTCTCAACCCTTTGCACAGTAACTCACTAAGATTGTAAAGCAACAAAAACCCCAAAAAACATGTTGTTGGTTCTAACTTGCTCACACAAACACACACACACCACTTATGTATTATACTTTCATATTTCTAGACACTCAAATCAAATCTAGGGTTTCAAAAACCCTAACAAAACATTTGAAGAACAAATACTAAGACCAAATTTAGCTACTTATACACAAAATCTCCACTAATCACATATAAAATTATTCCTAAAAAAATTATATAACTCATGCATGAAAGTAAAAAACACAAAAATTGGTACCTTCGGCTCACTGCTATGTTCCCCAATTTTGGGTTTTATTGGACCACCAAAACCCTAAAACAAAAACCAAAGAAATCAATGAAATTCATGCACAACATAAAATTCAAGACACCCATCAGCGAAGATTTTAGTAACTGACAATGATATTGACAAACAACAAACATCTGCTAAGATTTTATCAACTGACAATGATATTGACAAACAAGAGCCCACAACATACAATTCAATCACATAAACCCGAAACAACATTGTTCAACTCCAAACTTTACGAATCCCGAAATAAAATTGACAAAAGTAATTGCAAGAAATAAACATTTCAATCAACACTTGAATTATAATTTTATAGGCTGGTTTACAACTTGGGATGAATGTATAGCTACATGCACGAAGATTTAACCCAGGATTCCCAATTCAAACCCAATTCCAACCCTAAATCCCTAAATCCCAACCCAATTTTAACCCTAAATCCGTAAATCCCTTATTTCCAAACCAATTTAAACCCTAAAACCCTAAATGTTGTAATTACTGGGTGCTTACCTAGTAATATTGCAGCGGTGGGAAGAGGGTGTGGCGTTAGAGTACGGCGGATAGGGAGAATGTCAGATAGACAAAGAAACAGAGAGAGTGCGAGAGAGGGAGAGATGAGCTTCAGGTAGTGAGTCTGAGATAGAGAGAGTGCGAGAGAGGAGAGAGAAGCTTCAGATAATCGAGAGATAGATTAAGTGAGTCTGAGAGGGAGATAGGGAGTTAAGGCGCGAAATTAAAAACGCGCCTAACTTTGGGAAAAAAAATCAATTTTTTACATTTTTGCACGACGAAAATGTTTAAACTTTCGTCGCGCATCCAAATTTTTTTTTTTTAAAATGAATGTTTTAATATTTGCACGACAAATATTTATACAACGTCGTTGCACATAACTGTAAATTTAATTTATTTTTTGGTTTAAATAAATAAATATTTTTTTTTAATTTAATTTTGTTACAATTTTAAAGGAAACTTTTGTTTGTATACAACATTTATAAATACCATTCAATATATTTAATTAATATACATCATAATTTTTCGTTAATCCTTGTCTGAACTAGAATAAAGATCATCACTATCGTTAGATTCAGACTCCCATTCCTCCTCGTCTATAGGCACATCAACATCGTCGTTTGCGCGGTCGAGTGCATTGTATCGCGGCAGATCCCCAAGGTCAATCGTAATGGAATCGATCGGTATTTCAATTTCAAGACCTCTAGATACCTGATACGGTTCTTGTACAATAGTCATATCCCGTAGTGTGTTTGCACCAAGTGTCGTTGAAGTCTCCAATTGTTGGTCAGCAACATCACCATAATCGTCATCGGCAACAGGATCTCGGTCCGCAATATCATACACCCATCTGTGCTCAATCTTCTGAACTACTTTCCATCCCCTCTCGGCCTTAAGGTCATCTATATAGAAAATTTGTTTAGCCATCGTTACCAAAATGTAAGGGTCATCGTTATACCAACATCTGTTAGTGTTGATCGATAGCAAATCATTGTCTCGCTTAACACCTCCAACCCGACGTGGGTTTTATCAAACCAGCAACACTTAAAGAGGATAACTTGACACCGGTCTTTGTAAAGCAATTGCACAACACTTGTCAGTTTTCCATAGAAATCAATGTTTGCAATGTCGCCCGCACCTGGTACATGTACCCCACTATTTTTCATACAAAGCTTGTCATCGCGATCTGCTGCCAAAAACTTGATGCCATTTACATGACAACCGGAGTACAATTCTGCGCTTAGTGGCCTAATCGCCAAGCTGTACAATTCTTCACTGTAAGCAGGCAAATTATTTTCCTTCAATTTCTTCACCTAAATAAAAGAGAAAAAGATGCCATGTTAGTTTAACATTTACAATTATGCAAAAAAACCCAAACACGAACAACATACATTTTCACGAAACCATCGAGGAAACAATTCACGATGCTTTTTGGCATATAAATGTGAAGGATGTTCCCACTTCATCAACTCTTCATGCTCATCTAGGTACGTAATTGTCTCGTCACAATTGTTAAGTACAAACCAATGTGCTACCTCCATGTCCTTTTTATCAAACGCCTCCCCTCTGATTAGTTCACCAAATGGTCGTGCAATTTGGGAGAAAATAGATTTTTTTTCACTTCTCACACCACCGTCATTATTGCGTTGTTGTCGGTTGAACGTAGTCTCAACATCTTGTAGGTTCATTGCACAAAATGTAAGGGACTCAAAGCCGACCCATGCCTCCACAATTAATCCTTCGGGCTTTACCCTGTTTCGTACACTCTTTTTTAATTCACCCAGTAGTCTGCATCAATAAAAAAATTATCGTATAAAATTAGTGTACTTATACATACATCACGAACTAAAGTATTTATGGCGATTATATACCTTTCAATAGGATACATCCATCGACAGTTGACGGGTCCAGCTAGAAGTACCTTATCCAACAAGTGAATCATCACGTGGATCATGCTTGTGAAGAAAGCTGGAGGAAATATTTGTTCAAACTTGCATAACACTTCAATAATATCGTCGCACAACTGTTTAACATCGGACTTCATCACATCTTGAGAAAAATATCTCGCCAACAACATAATCGGCTTCACCACGTCTTCGGGCAAGAGGTGTCGAATTTCCACTGGGAGAAGGCGTTGAAGCATGACATGACAATCATGACTCTTGAGGCCGAAAAATTTGCCTCCATCCACGTTTGCGCAATGACCAATGTTTGAAGCATACTCATTTGAAAACTTTACAGAAGATAGAAACTACAAAAACTTTTTCCTCTAATCCGGTTTCACCGAAAACGATGCGAGCTTCTTTCTGCCTATGTCTCCGTCCCTTGTCATCCATAAACCTGGCCTAATGCCCATTTTTTCCAGATCGATCCGAGCTTTTATTGTATCTTTTGTTTTTCACTCGATGTCCAGTATAGTTCCAACCAGTGTATCAAACACATTTTTCTCAACGTGCATTACATCGATGTTGTGTCTCAATTTTAATTTGGACTAGTATGGGAGCTCAAACAACCTCGTCTTATGTGTCCAGTTTAGATGTGTGTCTGGTCTTGTCTTATTTACGAACTTACCAAACGGAGCAAAATCCAACCGATTCACTTGACCCAAAATTTCATCGCCGGACCATTCTCTGGGTCTTGGCCGAAACTCTGTGCCGTTGAAGAAGGATGTCTCGTTCTGACGCCACTCGTGGTCCCACAGCAACCACCTACGATGCCCTAGGTAACAAACTTTTCCCGCATGCCAACTAGATGTCATGTCCTCTTTGCAAACTGGGCATGCGTAATAGCCCTTAGTGCTCTACCCAAACATCATAGCGTATGCAGGAAAATTGTTTATAGTCCACATCACGGCTGCTCTCAAAGTGAACATCTTCCCGATAGATTTATCGTATGTGGGAACACTGTTTTCCCATAATTCTTTTAGTTCATTGACCAATGGTTGTAAATACACATCAATACACGTGCCCGGATCTTCGGTTATTAACAACGTCGTCATCATAAATTCTTTTTTCATGCACTTCCAATGCGGCAAATTATACGGAATTGCGAAGATTGGCCAAATGTTGTGGTATTGGTTTAGAACCCTAAATGGATTAAACTCGTCCGTTGTAAGTCCCAATCTAACATTCCGGGGCTCACGTGCAAATTCGGGGTGTAGCCGATCAAACTCTTTGCAGGCCTCTCCATCTGTAGGATGTTGTGCCACCTCATGTCGCTTGTAGTGTGCATCGACATATACAATCGCTGCAACCTGAGCTTTAATGGGAGATAATGCATAACTTTTTGTGGAATCTTCGTTCTTCTATTCTGAGATGTCATTTTAAACCGCGACTCATTACATAAAGGGCATTTATCCAACGTTTTATTCTCTTTGTAGAACAAAATGCAATTATTTTTACACGCGTGAATTTTTTCATATCCCAATTGAAGACCACTCAGCACCTTCTTTGCACTTTTATGATCTTTAGGAAGACAATTGTTCTTTGGAAGCATCCTCTTGAAAACCTCCAAAAAGTAATCAAAACACTGGTTCGACATATGAAACTTTGTTTTTCCATACATCAACTCAACAATGGCTGTGAGCATCGAAAATCCTTCGCAACTGGGGTATAATTCTTGCTTGGCACTTTTTAATAATTTTTCGTATTTTTCGAATACTTCACTATCCATGGTGGGATGGATGCCATCTTCTACTTCCACATTCGTATTCGAACTAGCGGTTGGAAAAACATCATTGATAATGTCCATAATTTCATCATTTGGATCCACAACAAAGTCAACTGTATCCATTGCTCGGGTAGTGTCGGAGGATGAAGCATATTGTATCTGTTCTCCATGATGATTCCATGTAGTATAGGTTTCCATCATCCCATTCCTCAGTAAATGGTATCGAATAGCTTCAAAATATTCAATCATTAAGTTGTTACACTTTCTACAAGGACACCGAATTTGAGTTAAACAGCGGTTGTTTGCAATTGCAAAATCAATGAACTGATTTATTCCATCCAAATATTCATCAGCACATCTGTTAGGACTATGTATCCACTGTTGGTCCATTTCACCTGCAAACAAAAAAAAATTTCAAGGGTTACAACAACTTCAATTATGACATGCCACTTATTATGCCTCTGGTATGGGTCCTATCTCATTCAAGAATGCATAATTACGTGCTGTAATTTACAGTTGCAACACATTAGAGTTTGAGCGTGGGAAAAATTTAGCAGCATCTCCCTGTAGTTCTTCAAGTGAACGACGTAGATACAAAAAACTACGAAGCACGTGAAGAACGCAAATAGATGCTACCACATTTCCCACGTTCAAACTCTAATGCGTGAACTGCAAACTACAACATGTAAATGTGCAATCTCAAACTGTCCAAAATTTTGGGACAATTCAAGAATTAATTGGACCGCAATCATTCTTTCGCATCCATTCACGAAATCCAACTAATTCTTAAACGAGAAACTAAGCTTATATGAACATTGCAAACCATTTTTTGTACATCCATACAAAAATGATTGCATACAAACACATCAACTCACAACACTTATAAACTACATACAACACAATTTAAATGAATGGAAATTAGATAACTTAGTTAAGAAAAATTATACCTCAAAGTGTTGGAAATTGCACCACGGGAAGGCAGCTGCTTCAATTGTTTTGCACCTTCTGCCTTCCTGCAATTTGGTTAAGTTATGTAAAGTGAAGAACTTTTGCACGATGCAACCATCATCGCGCAAAACCTTGGGCTTCAACATTTTTGGGGCCATTCGACTACGATTTCTCGGGATTTTTGAACCCATTGCGCAACGAACTACAGTTTGTCGCGCCTTTTTTTTTTTTTTTTGGGACATTGACGTGGCCCTCAACTTTTTGCGCGCCTTTGACTTGCCCGGGTTTTTTAAACCCATTGCGCAATGAACTATTATTCGTCGTGCATGTATTTTATTTTATTTATTTATTTTGGGATATTGACAACATTTTTCCATTAACTCTTCAAATTTTTTCAAACCACATACATATTTAATAAATAATACCATTTGTGCACATTTAATTAATATACTTACTTATTAAAATGCATTAATTTCATTCATAATAAACATCAAGTACATATTTAATAAAAAAATTTCACACTAAAAAAACTTAAAATTCATATACAATTATTAAATAAACAATAATATTAAAATAAGAAATCCTATTCTACTCATCCGCCGGTACTTCTGGTTCTTGTTGTAGTGCTGGAGCGCGTTCATTATCAAACTTCCACTCCCGGAATCTCGACTTGAACACATTGTCGATAACCTTCATCAGATTTGGGTCACTTTTGTCAATGTCCTGTCATGCAAAAATTAATAAATTAAAATCACACTATTATATTATATTTAACAAACATACTTATTATTTAACTAAAGAAATTAGCACATACAACTAACTCATCAATCATGTGCATCTTCAGCTCCTCGGGGATGACTGTCCAAGACTCCCAATCCACAGCACATTTCGTACACACCATTGTTCCTGCATTGAACAAAAAGCTGGTGTGCTTATCTGACTTCACAACCCCTATTATTTCGTCCGCAGTGATTCGGTAACGTCTCTGCCCATATGTGTGTCAGACTTGTACCATAGCTCTTTTCTTCTTGTCTATCAACAAAAAAAAATTTCATAATATTAAAGCTAAATAAAAACTTTATACAAAATGCAAAAATTTCAACGCAAACCTTTTCCAGAACCTTCTCCATCTGTTGCCTTTGATGAACGTGCATCTTTGTCGGCCATCGTACCAACACTCAAAGAACGAATTGATTATAATCGTCAGAATTGGAAAGCATTTTCGAAACGAATTGTGAAGAATAAGGACAGCAGAAGCGCATATTTATAGGAAGGTTGGGGACTTTGCGCGACGAAAAGTTTGTCACGCAAACACATGCAGTAAATACGGTATTTATTTCTCTGATTCAGATGCACCAAATATGTTGACCTATAACTGAACGTCCACGCGCGACGAAACCTTTGTCGCACAAGACTTTGCACAGGGACAACTTTGTCGCGCAAAGGTTGTAGCGACGAACTTATTGTAATTATAAAGTTTACGTAAACATAGATATTTATGTTTACGTAAACTTTATAATTACCAACAAATTTTCAGTTATAATATGTATTCGAAAAATAATTACTACTTTAAATAAATTGATATTATACTCCATTCAATTAATACATTAAATCAATAATATCTTAAATAAATTGATATTATATTCCATTCACTTAATACACTATATCATTAATACCTTAAATAAATTAGTATTATATTCCATTCAATTAATACCTTAAATAAATTGATATTATACTCCATTCAATTATTTAAATAACCAAACATGAATTAAAACATAATTAAGTCCAAATACATTACTTATAAAAAGTACCTTAAATTTAAATATTGTCATACAAAACATAAATTTAAACTACTATTTTGATGGTCCTCCATTCCGATAGACTTCATAACGCCACCTATTGTAACCTCCCTCCAATGCATGCTCCATCAACTTCATCAACTGTTCGTTCGTATCATCATCAAGAGTATACTTACACTGTTACACATATATGCAAATAATTAATTCTAACATATAACAAAAAATTTCACAAAATTAATCCATCAACAGTATATTTACTAATAATTCATCCATCACCACCTTCTTCGCATTCTCCGGCACATCTTTCCAAGAACGCCACTCAGCAGTAGGACAATTGTTCCCCATGGCTACAGCAATCGCATGCGCGAACTGAAAATGCTGCCTCAAATCATTCGGGTCGGCGTCGATCACGTTATCAACCTTGTTTTTATCCTCCATCTCAACACGAACACAATTGTGAAGAATAAAGAGAACATAATTGTGAAGAAAAAGGGAAGCAGGAGTTCATATTTATAGGAAGGATAGGGCCACTACTACAAAAGGGCCTTATTGTGTTGGTGGTTTGTGTTGGTTTTATATAACATAGTGGTAGATAAGACATTTTCGACACCTACTTAACATGGTGTCGGAATTACTGTCGGTTATAAGCGACATAAACTGTTAATGTCGCTTATAATCGACATAAACTGTTAATGTCGCTTATAAGCGACATACATTTTAATACTTTTTTAAATAGTGGTGTCGCATAAAAAAATCTTGTCGCTTGTAACCGACATAAAGTTAGCGTCGGTTAAAAGAAGACTAGTGTCGCTTTTATCCGACACTAAGGAAAGTTTTTAAATATTTTCATAATATTTTCAAAGTCTGTGTCAGTTGTAGCCGACATGGATAATTTGAAATATTTAGGCGGAAATTTTCCCGCTTGTTTTGCATGAGGAAAAGGATTGAGAAGAGGTTGCAGTCAGTGTCAGACTTAGTGTCGGTTTTAACTGATGCCAAGTACATTTAATTCGACGCAAGTTTCAGTATCCGTAAAGTGTGTCAGAAGATGGTGTCGGTTATGACTGACACCAAATTTCATCTAAATTGACGCCATGTGAATTTCAATAGAGTGTGTCAGGAAGTGCCTTCATTTAATTCGAAGTGCATATCAGTAAAGTGTGCTAGAAGTTGGTGTCGGTTTTAACCGACACCAAGCTTAATTTAATTCGACACCAGTGGCTTTTAATTCAACGTCAGTGCAATCAATGTCGGTTTTAACCGACGCCAACTCAGTATCCATAATCAAACCCATTTCTTCCCCAATTTTAGTCCTTCTCCTTCTCCTTCTCCTTCACCTTTCTTCCCCCATTTCAGTTTTTCTCCTTCTCCTTCCAGTAACTTTTGCTATGGATCAACATTTTGAAGATCAACATTCTGAGGAACTCCGTTTCTAAGATGAAGAGTTCGAAGGTGGTTCATTTTTAAATTATTATGATTATTAATTTCAGTTTCTGTTTTGTATTCTAACTAGTATTATGCTTAAATTGAAAATTGATTTTTTGTTTCTTGGTTTTTAATTGTTTTTTCTGTATTTATAAGGATCAGATTAATGGAGATGCGGATCCTCAATTCCCAATTGGAAAGAATAGCCTTGTTCATTTGATTCGTCTGGAAAATGCATTAGTGATAATTCTAGTGCTTTTTCAAAACATGGAGCGGTAGAGGTTAGAGATCACAGAAATTTGTGATTTATTTTATTATACCTTGAAATTTGTCTAATAAATTCTTTTATTTTTCAGGAGATTGCTGTAAAAAAAAAAAAAAGCATAATCGGCAGTTTAAAACAATGAACCACACAACCGTTTCAAAATCTTTTGCAAGAGTTCGGGAAGAATATATATGGGTTGTACATTTTTAAGAATTGTAGTCAATTGTAGTTATGGTGGATAATTGGTAGTGTTTGGTACTATTGTTATTGTTAATAGTTTTATTAATGTTTGCTTTGTCCTATATATGAAATATGGTGGGAATTATTTTTATATAATTTTTTCTAATTATTAATAACTAAAAACTGAAGCCAATTTTTTAGTATTACTAATATATTTGGTGTAAAAACCGTGCATGAGGCTGCAAGGTTGCACTAAACAATGACTTAATCAATTCTAGTTCGCGAGATGGCTCAAGCGGCGATCGATCCAAACTATTCTTTCATCTTCCTCCCTCCCTTGGTTTCATGGTTTCACATCAAACACGAAATATGACAAATTTTTTTTCCTCCCTGCAATCAAGTGTGTGGGTCTTCAGAAAATTTAATTCATGGGTTATAGGGGTGTTTGGAAAATACGAAAAAAATCGTATATTAAAAAAAAATCTAGGTTTATGGGCGTTTTTGTTTTTGGGTGAAGAAAAGTAGGGATTAGGGATGACTAGGGCGAGGGTAAAGATCAAGTTTTGGGGTGGTTAATCAGTTGGCTTGATTGATTTTCTGCTTGAGACAAACAAATATACTTGTTTCGAAATCTGAGATGCAGGAGGCGAGGGGAAGGTGACACAGAGAAGCAAAATAGGACGCAAGCAACGTTGATTTACTGGAAACGGTGAAGAGAAGAAGGTGAGGATTGAGATAGGGTGCAAAAGATGATGAAAAAGAAAGAGGAGTTCCGGAAAGAAAAAAAAACCAATTATTAGGTGGTGTAGCTTATGGGCGACATTATAGTGGTTATTTTATTTATTCAATTATTAGGTGGTGTCACTTTTAAGTGACGCTGTTGTCAGTACTTAATGTCGCTTGTATCTGACGCAAGCTTCGATGTCACTTTTAAGTGACATTGTTGTTCTTTTTTATTTTATATTACTTTGCTTCTTGGTGGCGGATTAAGGGGGCTAAGCGACGTCAATACCCTTTTCGTGACGGTAGCATTGGTGTCGGTTCCTCTATCCGACATTGCACGATTTAATGTCGGATTTTTACCAAAAATCCGACAGTAATTGGGGTTTCTTGTCGGTTTTGCCACCGCCAGTGATATCCCCTTTTGTAGTAGTGGGCCTTTGCGCGACGAAGGCTTTGTCACCCAAAGACCTCACTAAATATATTCAGATTATGTTGATTCACATGCACTGAATGCTCTGACTAAAAACTGACTGTAACTTGTGCGACGAAGCCTTTGTCGCGCAAGTGTTCCTCGATTTCCCAAGCTTTGAATGTTCTGCCCGAGAAAATGAACAAGCTTTGCGCGACAAAGCCTTTGTCATGCAAAGATACAGCAGGAAAATCTTCGTTGCGCATTAGTTTTCCCGCCAAAAACAAAAGACCGTGTTTTTCTTCTTGGCTTTGTGCGACAAACATGTTTTTTGTCATCGTGCAAAAGGTTTTGCTCGACTAAGTTCTCCGTCGCGCAAAGTTCACTACCCTTGCGCGAAGAAGGTATGTTCATCGTTGCACAAGGTCTCATTGCGCGACGGAATTTGCTTTGTCACGCAAAACTCTGTCGCGCAAGTAGTTTTTTGTACTATTGAAGTTTTTGAAAAAATGGTATTGAGAATCCATTGTTCTGCTGCAGCAACTTCTTAGCACGTATGCTTTCTCTCTCTCTCTCTCTCCCCCTCTCTCTCCTAAGCTTATGACTGATCGTTTTCATAAATTTATATGTTAACTGGATTTCTGCAGAATGGGAAGCCACACAGATGTAGCTTCTGCTAAATGTCACATAAAAGAAATTACGACCAAAAAGTACTCGATAGGAAAGAAAGGAGCAAACCCTTTTAATCTTGACCTTCACCATGCAGTCACCACCCTCTAAAATTCTCTCTACTCAAGGTAAGTTATTCTAGGTTTCAGTGAATATTCAGATCATCCCCAATTTCAAAAGTTTTGGGAATTCATTCGTTTTCGTGTTGCATGTTTAACATTCGTTTGGGTGATGGTGATTTGAGGTTGTACGAACTGGAATTGATGAGGGTAGGCTTCAATTTGGCCAAATTTGGGTGAGAACCGAAATACTCTAATCCTAATTTTGTCTTTCTTCGAATTCAAATTTGGGTAAGAACCGTGCACATTGTAGCTTTCATGGGGTCCTCTACTCAAAGACGTTTCAAAGATGGATGATAATGGACTGCCGAAATCAAACAATGTGGCTTAGAGAATTAAGCAGGAGATTCAGGATGGTCAGTTTGTGGATACTCCCAAATTAATTTTCAGATTAATTTAGTACTTTTTTCCTATGTGAGAGATAAATACAAGTAGCTTTATTTTCTTTTGTTTCACAGTTTGCTTGTTTTTCTCACTTGAGTCTTAATTACTGATTTATTTTTCCCAATTTTGTTTCATTAGAACAACAAGAATTCCCCATGCACCAGAAAGGCGTACAGTTGGATCTTCCTCAGGCCCTATGGAAATTGTAGCTTCGGGGCTGTGCTTTACAGCGTTTAGAACTGATGGTGAGGTTGGGCAAAATAGAGTTATGAAAGGCTTAATATTGTTTCTTACTTTCTTTATACTAATTTTGGATGCTTAATCAATGTAAAAAGGCAGGTTTAGTCCGTATTCCTTATTCTCTGTGTAGTGTAGTACGATTGAACACAACAAATAGACGGACAGATATAGGAGGGTAAGTTGGTACTTAAAATTAGATACCTTAAAAGGTTTAAAATTAGATGTTGGTGTTAGAATCTGAACTGTTCAATGGTGTATTTGCAGCAATTTAGCACAAAGAGAAAGAAGATTTAGAGAGAGAGAGAGTGAAGAGATAGAGAGAGAGTGTGCGAGTATTCATTCCTTTTCCTCAGCATTTACATAACCGTTAGACGGAGATAATCTAGGAGAGCCTATGAGCTCATCCAACCATTCATTACAAGACCCTATGAGATCTTGACACTTGCTCACATCTGAGCCTAGTACAAACTGATCTAATCTCAACCCTTGATCTCTAACAATTTTATTTACACAAAGTACTATCTTGCTAAAATAAAGGAAGCACAATTTAGACCTGTTTGGGCCCAAAATATTGATCTGGGCCGAATTTGAAGGTACATTCGGCCTAGCGATCTTTCTAGATTTCTTTTCAGATTTTGGGTCATGGGCTGCTAGGCCAGGTTGGCCGAGTCCTACCAGGAAATAGAGTCTTTTAGATAAAGATGAGGGAATTGAATCCTGATGCAACTAGGATGCTCGGCAGGATGAGGGCGCTGAAACTTGGGAATGAATGCGGCTAGGTAAGGAGTTGAATTCAAAGTCCTAATTGGTTTAGGATTGGCCGAGTTCTGGTTGGATGAGCTTTAAGAAATCTTATTCCGAGAAGGATTCTAATTCGGCTATGAGGAGGTTTGCCCTTGTAAATACAAGACTCAATGCATCATTCAAAGCCCTCTACAACTCAACACACAAATCTGCCCTGCGAAACCCTCGCTCTACACGAAACCTCTCAACAACCTTGAGATTTTTATTTTCCTTTTCGCCAACACAACTTCAGTTTGGATAAACAGCACTGTGAAGGCAACCGGTGGTATTTTCAGTTTGGATAAACAGCACCATCGCCGTAGAATTAGCCGACCACGGAGCACTTTTAGTTTGGATAAATAGCACTGCGAAGAAGCCGACTGGTTATCTATCCATGTCTCAGCCGAGAAGGATTTCTGAATCCTTATTGGCAGAGGTCATCTCATTAGCCTTCTCGGCGAAGTGAGGTGTTACAAATTACTGAGCTCGGCACATTAAAAGCCGAGTTGTTTTATGATTGGATACTCACAAGTTGGCTTTAGAGTTCGGCATTCTGACGGCCGAACCACGTTTACCATCAAGATGTACATCCATTTTAAGTATTTGTGCCCTTACACTTTAGTGTCAATTCGGCGTGAGTTTACTTTGACGAATACCATTACTGTGACCGAATCCGACGACAACGATTTGTGAACTTCATATAATTAGTAGCCTTGTCTTCAGACTTTAGAATCCAAAGGCCGAGTTGAGTTCCTTCCTCGGCTGCAATCGCAAGACGCATAAGTCAGCCGCGCGCTTAACGCAACATCAACAAATTTTACTCAAGTTCATGCCAATTGAGACACGATCAGTTAAGAAGAAAACTGTCATGGGAAAATCAACGACTGATTTGTCAATTCAGAACATATGACAAAATTTGCCGCAGCCACAAAACCCTTTTGTTATCAAGACACCAGAGTCTATGAGCGCAGCACGCCAAGAAAAGGAAGCTGGTCTCGGCGGTCAACCTCGCAATGCAAAAATCCCTAACAGAACCGCATGCATTTTCAATGAGGTGGTAGCGGAGGATTGTGATGAAGATGGTGGTGAAGACGCTGATCCACCAACAAGGTTGTTTCTCCGAAGACGACTGGACGAACAGTCTCGGCAAGTTGAACAGACATTCAGCGGAGGAATAGACAGTCTATGCGAAGTAATATGCAGTACCAATGAGACACACACCAGATTGCTTGAAATGCTGGTTCATAAAATCTGTGAAGAAAGACCCTCTGATCACTCTTGGGAATTACCGCCAAGGAATAATCCTTTAGTATAGGCTGAGCCAGTGCTTGCTCGGTTCAAGCCAAATGACTTGGAGAAGAGAGGAGGATAAAGCAGTAGATCAGACGGATTCGACCAGCAAACGGAAATATCACCTGTTGATATGATCGAGGTTCAGAGGATGATCGATTCGGCTTTGAAAAAAGGGCCAAAATTCCTGAAATTTAGCCACCCATACCCGGCTTACGTGGAGAAATTTGAATATCCTAAAGGCTTTAAAATCCCAGATTTCAGTTTATTTGCTGGAAAATCATCTTTATCCTCGTTAGAAGATGTGGCTTGGTTCACTGCGCAATGTGGAGATGTTAATGGTGATCTCCATAAACTGCGACTATTTAACTTCTCATTGACAGGCTCGGCATTTGCTTGGTACATCAATCTCCCATCGAACTCCATCCAGAGTTGGGAGGAGTTAGCCGAAAAATTTCATGAGCAATTCTATCAGCCGGGGATGGAAATGTCAGTTTCATCACTTGGTAGGATGGCTCAAGCATCAGATGAGTCACCAATGGATTATCTTACTAGGTTTAAGTCGGCTAGAAATTGGTGCCGAGTACCCCTTCCTGAAGTCGAATTTGTTAGACTCGCTTTGAATGGGTTAGACATGGAGTACAAAAAGAAAATCCTTGGGGCAAACTTCCGAGACATATACGAACTAGCTCAACATGTTGAGCAATATGACTACCTACTCCGAGAAGAAAAAGTCTCTAAGTCTCCATCCTGAGGAACCATTTACAAGAACCCCACGGTTAGCTACACCTCGGCTGAACCTGAAGAATATGCCAGTATTGATGCGGCAGAGATAGTAATTGATAAACTGTATATTTGCAAGGCATTGACTTACGCCAATCCCAAAGATGTCAAAACTCGCTCGGCTACCGAAGAATCTATCACCAAAACATCAAAAGTTTATACTTTTGACATTACTAAGGCCAACGCCATCTTCGACCAACTACTACTTGCTAAGATCATCAAACTTCGGCCTAGGCATAATATTCCTAAGGCCGAAGAATTGAAAGGAAGAACATATTGCAAGCACCATAACTCGAATAAACATACGACAAACAATTGAGTCCTATTTCGAGATGCAGTTTAAAGCTGGATTGATAACGGCAAACTCAAGTTTCCAGAAAAGAAGATGAGCGTTGACACCGACCCGTTTCCCACAGCGACGGTTAATATGGTAGATGCCCATCTACCTAGAGACAAATGGAAAGGGAAGGTCGAGTTCATTCTAGTACAACACATCCCAAAGCAGAATTTTCGACCACGGCTCAAGATCGATTTATTTTCGAACGAGCCACCCAAAGTTCTTTCAGGACCAGCTATCATCGAGTCCATGACAGACTTCAGCGCCGAGGAAGTAGATAGATCGGTGGTTCTATGCGGTCGGTGTAAAACAAACGTCACCATCGAGCCAAACGAAAGGTTGTTTCAGGCTACGATAAAACAACCACCTTCTATGGCCGCAACACATCAGAAAACGCTCAGTGCAGGCCAGCGCCAGAGAGTTTTCGACAGACTCGGCCCCAAAATACGGCCGACTGAACTACCCCCAGTCAGACGGTGCCTTGACTTCGATGCACCATTCTATAACGAGGATTATTATGCACGAAGTTCTAGCAGCTCGAACTCTTCTGCACGGCAGAAAACCTTCAAACCTCTTGAACCGCGCGATCAATGTTGGCACACCTATCATTCTCCTAAAGGTGTGTACACTGCACTGTCCAAATCACAGAAGCGTCGGCGCCAAAGAATAGATTGCATGGCCCGTCGACAAGCAACTCAGGAAGCTTCGGCCCCCAAGTGGCAGCTGAAGAACAAAACCAGCAGTGACGACGAACGACAACCTCTGACCATTATGACAGAGTTGCTCCAAGAAAAACAAGTGATCAATCCTGATGTGGAAACCACATTTGATGAGGCTGACAAGCGAATCAAACTTCTTCTTCGACCCGGGGAGATGAAGGCACGCTTTGAGTATTTCAGAAAGGAGGCCGATAGCAAACTCTCTCCATTACCCAGAACAGAGCCTTTAATTAGAGTTAGATGGAACCTACACCCACCGTTCCTCGGGAAGGCGTTGGAGTACATGCGAGAGTTCCATAAAAAAATGCTCAGCTAACGATTTATACGGTTTGCCAAAAGCATGCCGAGATACGATCGATCTCGTTTTGGCCTGTCCTGATGCCGAGTGAATTATTCAAAAGAATTCGGCCCTAGGGTTGAAAGCTAGGTTCCAGCACATACGTGAGGCTCGAGTTCTCAGGTTTAACGTCAACCCATATACCGATATCGATACGAACGAGCTTCCCTTCTCTCTTGAGGATCTCCAGCACTTACGATACCACTTTGAAGTTTTTCAGTCGTCTCTCTCTTCGGCCTTACGACCGACAAAATGAAGCGTGTTGCATGCTTAGATGCCTACCTGGACATCAGGGACACTCGTATCATATATCAAGAGCAGGTTCGTAACACGACGCAAGTCCTAAACCCAATTTTGGTTCCAGATGAGCCTAAAGCCCATGAACAGAGCGATAGAATTCTCAAAGACGCCTTACAGGAACATGCCCCAGTGACTGTCGAGGCGGTTGAACTAGAAGCTCTCCATGAAGAAAGTCCAGAAGAGAAAGGCCCAGCAGACAAAAGGCCGACAGAAGTAGGAGATACCGAGCCTATGGGTCATTCGGTCCTTGACAACGTAGAAATCAGTATGGTCCACGTTCTGCCTGCAGATTTTCAACCACGCACGTCCTAACCGAATTTCCTAGACGACGACGTAGTGGCCGAGGAAGCTACTCAAGTCGACTTTGTATTCATTACCGAAGTCGAGTCAGCAACAAAAGAAAACAACCTCAAGGCAGCTCTCGCCGAATTATTTCCTCGTTCGTCATCAGCCAATCTCCATAACCTGAAGCCGTTATATGTTACGGCTCGTATTGAAGGATACCCAGTATCCAAAATTTTTGTTGACTGTGGAGCGACGGTCAATATCATGCTTGTGACTATCATGAAGGGTGAGGGTCATGAAGGGTGATGGTCAATATCATGACTGTGGAGCGACGGTCAATTTACGTCACTCTAACGATGAAGTAACCATGAGCAGTTTCGTTGGTGACAAATCCCAAACAAAAAGGGTCATTCCGCTAGAAGTAAACATCGCAGGTCGCAATCGCATGACAGCCTTTTTCATAGTCGATTCCAAGACCGAGTACAATGCGTTACTCGACCAAGATTGGATTCATCAAACAAGCTGTATCCCTTCATCATTATATCAAGTCTTCATCTTTTGAGCCGAAGTTTCATCAACCATGAAACGATTGCTGGCCCATTGGTATGATATCTCCCAACAGCCGAATTCGGGCGTCAACCTTGTGGAGTTCCTCGTCAAAGATGAAAATGGCCATGTCCTCTCTCTTGACAAAATCCAAGCTGCCCCATCCGAGCTTGAAGACAGCCGGCCCTAAGTCAAAGACCCATTGGATGAAATAAATGTAGGGACGGCCGATAACCCTCGGCCATTATTTAGTAGTGCTTTGTTACCCCCAACATACCAAGACTGAACTCTGTAAGTTACTTAGTGAATTTAAAGATTGTTTCGCTTGGAGTTATCATGCCAGTTATAACTAGATCTTTATCGCCGAGGTCGATGTTCATAAAATTACTTTTCGTTGCCCGGGGGCACTCGGAACATTCGAGTAGGTAGTTATGCCATTCAACCTTAAAAATGCTAGTGCCACACACCAACACGCAATGAACGCTATCTTTCATGACCTGATTGGCACAATCGTTGAGGTGTATATCGACGATGTGGTGGTTAAATCAAAAAACAAGGCATATGCGATCATCACTGCCCCCCCCCCGACGACAAAGAAACAACTACAGTCCTTACTCGGCAAGATAAATTTTCTCCGCTGTTTTATAGCTAATTCGGTGGGAAAAATGAAAGCGTTCTCTACGCTTTTGAAACTGAAGGACTCGGATAGGTTTGAATGGGGTGGAGAGCATCAAGCGGCTTTTACACAAATCAAGGTCTCCTTTACCACGCTGCCGGTCCTCGAACCACCTCGACGCGGTAGGCCTCTTAAGTTATATATTTCAGCGGCCGAAGAGTCCATTGGCTACCTCATCGCGCATGACAATGATATCGGTCGTGAACAAGCTATCTTTTATCTCAGTCGGAATCTGAATTCACCTAAGATCAACTATTCACCTATCGAGAAACTTTGCTTGGCTTTGTTTTTTACCGCCATAAAACTTCGACATTACATGCTCCCATCAATTATACAAGTCATCGCCCAAACAGATGTCATTCGATACATGCTTACTCAGCCTATAGTAAAAGGCTGAATTGGGAAATAGACAATGGCATTATCAGAGTTCAGTTTGTAATACGTGCCTCAAAAAGCCGTTAAGGGCCAAGCTTTAGCCGATTTTTTGGCCCAACACCCCTCCCCATATGGTGTCGGAGGCAATGACGTCGAAATCGGCATGGTTGAAACACGCGATAACTACTGGACGATGTGCTTTGATGGATCTAGTACCTTAGCCTTGGGTGGCGTCGGCATCGTAGTTCAATCCCCCAACCACTGCCGTTGGTATTTTTCTCTTAGGCTCGATTTCGATTGCACAAATAATCAGGCCGAATATGAAGCTCTTATCATCGGCCTTCACGTCCTCCATGACTTATGAGCGACTCGTGTCCTTGTCCTTGGTGACTAACCAACTCAACGACATTTTTCGTTGCACGAGTTGTACTTTGGCACCTTATCACATGGTTGCCAACTATTTGGCCGAGTCGTTTGAGAGGATTACATTCGAGCACATCTTGCGTGCTTGAAACATTGATGCAGACGAACTGGCACCAATAGCCTCCGACGCACAACTCCTGGGGGGCAAACTAGGCCGGGCAATACCTGTAGGACAGCAATCTTACCCGGCCTTGGTTAATCAGGAAGTTCTCCAGCACAACCACGTGATACGTACACGGGTAATGTCCTTACCCTCGTTGTTGGAACGAGATGATCCTGTAGATGTTTGCGTCGTTGAAGTGTTACCAAACGATTGGAAATGGCCAATTATGTGGTATCTCGATAATCCCAGGGATAAACACGATAAAAAAACAAGAGCCCATGCCACAAACTAAGTGTCGTACCAGAATGAGTTATATCGAAAAGGCGAGGACAGTTTATTACTACTATGCCTCGGCCCGAGTAATTACAGAAATGCACGAAGGAATTTATGGAGTCCATCAATTGGGATGCAAGATGCGTTGGCTACTTCACCGACATGGTTACTTCTGGCCGAGCATATTGAAAGATTGTATTGAGTATGCACGAGGATGCGTGCAGTGTCAAATTCATGGGCCTGTACAAAGAGCCCAGGCCGAATTACTTTATTCAGCTACCAAACCTTGGCCGTTCAAAGGATGGGCGATGGATGTGATCGGCAAGATCACACCATCTTCTGGAGCAGCAAAACATGCATGGATACTCGTGGCAACCGATTATTTCACTAAATGGGTTGAGGCAAAATCATATGCCGAATTAACATCTAAAGAGGTTTACGATTTTGTGGAAGAACACATTATGACCAGATTCAGCGTGCCGGAAACAATGATAACTGATAATGGCACAATTTTTACAGCCGATAGGTTTAAGGAGTATACGACGGGTTTGAGAATTCGACTCAAACAATCTACACCGTATTATCCATAAGCGAATGGACAAGCCGAGGCAAGTAATAAAGTTTTGATTGGCATTCTCAAAAAAATAGTAAAAGAAAGGCCTGACATGTGGCATTTAAAGTTGAACGAGGCTTTATGGGCATACCGGACTTCACCCCGGTCAGCAACAGGGACCACCACATATGCGTTAACATATGGGCATGACGCGATGCTACCAGTCGAACTAAGTGTGAATTCTCTACGAGTAATCGAGCAAAGTAGTTTTCCAGCGCCGAATACGATCAGGCCATGATACAAGAGATAGAAGATTTGGAGGGATATCAACTTGATACTTACAATCTTTTAGTGGCACAAAATAAGATTGCCGAGTGAGCCTATAATCAGCGAGTCAGACAAAAAATTTTTGGCGAATGAGAGTTAGTATGGCAAACAGTGCTACCCACAGGAATGAAAGACCCTAGGTTCGGTAAATGGTCGTCGAATTAGGAAGGACCATTCATCGTCCACAAAGTCCTCGGCAATGGGGCATATCACCTTAAAGATCGAACCGGCGCAGTCCACAAGCTACCAATTAATGGGACATTTTTAAAGAAATATCCGACTACTTGGTAGATGCGAGAGTAAAAGTTAATTTCATTAAAAAGTTCACAAAAGCTTACATAAGTTGGTCGATCAGTTTACAACCAAATGATTTTATGGTGATGAAGGAATGAGAGATTCAAGAACGACCTTCAGCTCCAACCACCATACCTCGCCCATGGTGATCTCAACTTGCCGATTCCTCTTGTCCATCTTCAGTTGTTCGACGTGTTTCATGCAAGCCGCATACTTAGTTAAGCAGGACTTGCCACCCGATTCAAACTCCTTGGCAAGCTCGGAAGCAACCACCGACCTTCGATTCTGGAGTTCGGTAATTTGGCAGTCGAGGTCGGCCAATGTCTTTTTCCTCGCCTTGAGCACTTCAATCTTCGGGTAAAGGGCCTCCCGAGCAGCCGTTGCGTCTTTCAAGTCATCTTCAGCCCGAAGAGCTCGCTCGAAAACATTGAAGTATTCTCTGGTTCGTTCCAAGGTAGAAGACGCTCGAGTAACAGCGTCGTTGCTCAGTTGACCCTCAGCGACAAGATCATTCAGACATTTCCCCATAGAGTCGAGGCCTTTGCATTCGAGGACTCGTAAGGCTGAGAGAGACAGGAGCTCTTGCAGTTTGACCAAAATGTTCGACTGAGCCATTGATACAGGGGGCTCGGTGGTAGCTACAGAGGGACCAGCTGTTCCCGAGGTGTTCGAAAGAAGAGCGTCGAATTCGACCTCCCATGAAGGCTGCACATTAAAAAAAATTTAGGCAAATGAGAGTCCAAAAAAGAATGTGGCAGAGATAATTTGTTAGACCTGCTGAGAGGAGACTTCGGCCATGTCCCCCGGTTCATTGTTCGAACCTAGATAACTTAATGGTTGAGCCCAGTGTTTTAGACTGCTTCTTAATTCACACGGCCGATGAAGGTTATCTATGTTCGATGGCCACTGAGGTGGCCAGGAGATATAGATAACACCTTCGGTGCATAGAATTTTCGGTGAAATGAGAACGTGGGCACCTGACATTAATTTTTCCTGGGGAGGGATGCCAAGGTCTTGATCTTGCGGGTGAATTGGCATTTTCGCCGTCGCTTCAGGTTCAACGGCATGCCTTTTTCCGCGATTCGCTGAATGATCGACCTGGTCATCCGGCTCGACTAGTGCAGAAGGGTCGACCTGGTCGCCTGTCTTGACTGTTGCAGGAGGGTTGACTTGGTCGTCTGTCTCAACCACCGCAGGAGAATCGATCTGGTCGCCCATCTCGACCATAAGAGGAGGATCGACCTAGTCATTTGCCTCGACCACAGGAAGATTGACGGGAGGAGTTTTGGTTAATTGAGGGCGACTGGTCAGCGAAATCTCGTCGCTCTCGCCATCCTACAGATTATAAAAAAAAAACAAAAAACAAAAAAAAAATGTCGGTATTTTTTTTGAATCTAGTAAAAGGAGAAGGTGACTACAACAGAATTATACCTCTTCCAGGACGATCACTGGTCGTTTTTTATTTGTAGGGAGATTCTTTGCAACTGAATGGGGCACCTCCTCCAAGATAGGTGCAGCAGTCGGCCCTAGAGCTGCAAGTTCTTCGATCGGCAGGGCAGCAGATGTTTCAACCGCAACTGGAGGATTAGGTCGAATTTTGAGTGTTTGACTAGTTGGAGTAGGCCGCTTATTCGCCGGGGCCTAGTTGACAGGATCAGGAGGAAATACACTGGGAGTGGCTGCTCTTGTGGTCTGGCTGGAGATAATGTGAATCTCTCGTTCTCCCTTCTTCGCCAATTTCTTGACACGTTTCAGGGGACGAGGAGATTCACCCGCCGTCTCGACCTCTTGGCAAGGCTGTTTGCTTGGTAAGGCTGGTGCGGCAGTTTTAGTCTTCCTGGAGGAGGAGGCCAATTTTTTCTTGGCTGCAGCCCTGCAACCATGTCTTCTTGTATCGGCACTCGGCAGCCTGAAAGCGAAATCAAGTTAGTAAAGTTGAATAAATGTTTGAAGAATAAAGGTTGGAGATGGTTATATACCTTGGGTTGTTTATTTGGAATGAGGGATATGAGTTTTTTTGAGTCGATCGCCAAAAATTTTGTTGACGACATCTTCGACCGACGTGCCGAAAAAGTTCTGGGTATACTCCTCCCACCAATCACCAAAAGTGTCAGTGTTGAACGACTCTGGAATGGTTGGTCGAAGGCGGAGTTTTTGACACTGTTCTTGAAACTCCTTTTTGGCGTCCGTGCACTCTTTCTCTGAGGAACTGGATAGGTGTCCTCAGTTTAGGAGAGAGCAAGAAGTGAGAAGAGGTACCGGACAATCCTGGAGGTAGTCGAGTTGATGAACAGTAAAGTGAGGGTGATATACCTCCTAACTTGCTCGACGAGCGTCACATCCAAGGGGAAGGCCGCAAGTAAGCACGAACAATCCCCAAGATTGACGAAGATCAGCGTCATCATTTGCACTCCACGCTGACGTGGGGAGCTTGATCGACGATGGGTATGCTCGACGACGACAGATCAAGAACTCATCGTCGGAAAGAACGTCAAGGCCGAAAAGTATTCGAACACTCATTCGGCTTGGTGAAGAGGTACTGGTCGAGAAGCCAACTGGAGGCCGAGTGCTTCTGTAGGTGAGAAGCTGGCGATTTCTGGCCGAAGAGTAATAAAGTAGACTTGCAACCAGAGTTGGAAGACCCAGAGAGGACCATTCTGGTACAGGTCGATCTTGTGGAGGGTCATCTCGGCCAGGCAGCGCAAGCGGTTAGCAAGAATAGCTAGGCTAAGTGTCGCGGTATGACCGCTAACCAAGGATTCGGCCATCGGCATGTTTTCGACCAAACATTTATTGGACTTGGTACAACAAATAAATTTGTTATACCAATAGAAGAAGAAGGCTTCGTGTTCTCCCTCCCGTAGGTTCTCTTATCCTCAGCCGGCAAAGTGGGGATAAAGGGTGTTGTAGTTGAAGAAATTTTTGTGTAGTTTCTGAACTTCTTCCTTTGAGGGTGCTTGGCCTTCTCTGCTCAATGCTTCGAGGGCCCGTTTGTCGAAGAGCGCCTTCAAGTCAATGTTCGACGGATACCCAGATAGGGCGGCGTCGACTAGGATTCCAAAGGGGGAAATTCCCAAGATAGTGGTAACGTCGAGGATAATGGGACCAACAGGGCCGAACAGGAGAACCATGGTGTTGGTGGCCGAGCACCAGAAGCTTGAAGCCGCTATGAGAAGCTCTTTGTCCATGGCAATTTCCACAGATGAAAGGCGAATGACGTCATAAATGCCAAGAGCTTTCCATTGTTCGCCGAAGATCCCTTCCATTCATGTAACCCAGGCGGCCAAGGTTGCAGTGGTCAAGGGCTAAGAGCCTTGGGGTTTTGCTAAATCCCACTTCAACCATTCAAACCCTTGCAGCAAGGGTTTTAGGCATCGGTCCTTGAAAATTTCGGTGATGGATGGAGGTACTGCATCTTTGAAAAAAGGGCCGAGGATCTGGTGAGTAGTGCTCATGTCGCTCTCGACGCGCAGTGTCTTGATCGAGCATTGATCCACAATTTTCTTGCATTTTTCGCATTCCTTAGAGAGCTTGGTAGTGTAGGAGGCCATTGATAAAGATTCAAAGGTTTTTGAAGAGTTTCTGGGTTGAAGAGCTTTTGGTTTTCTGGGGATTCGAAGGCAAGGGTGAGAGAATTTCAGAGGGTTTAAAGGAGTAAAGTTCTAGTAAAGAAGGAAAGGTGCATTTATAGGCGTTTTGGGGGGAAGATTAATCGTTTGATTTTCAAAATAAAAAGGCCAATCGGGTTAGTATGGATATTCAAGGAATCCAGATGAAAAGACCCAATATTTCGTGGTTCAAGGACGCACGATGGTGTGTGACGGCGGACTTGATGGAGAGGAGACGTTTTGGCAGCTGCACAATCTGATAGTCATTATTAAAGCCTGCTAGGAATCGACACGTGTCAGAACGGTTAGGAGAATCAATGGTGTGAAATGATGGTTCATAAATGCGCATGGTTGAAGTTCTCGAGACGGTTTTCATGGATATTAAAGGGCAATTTCAATTTTTCAAGGTCGAAGTTCGGCCAGGAGTTCTAGGCCGAAGATCTTAAAAGCGAAAGGGCAATGTTTGGGCCCAAACTATTGATCTGGTCCGAATTTGAAGGTACATTCGGCCTAGCGATCTTTCTATAATTATTTTCAAATTTTGGGTCATGGGCTACCAGGCCAGGTTGGCTGAGTCCTACCAAGAAATGGAGTCTTTTAGATAAAGATGAGGGAATTGAATCCTTATGCAACTAGGATGCTCGGCATGATGAGGGCGCTGAAACTTGGGAATGAATGCGGCTGAGTAAGGAGTTGAATTCAAAGTCCTAATTGGTTTAGGATTGGCCGAGTTCTGGTTGGATGAGCTTTAAGAAATCTTATTCCGAGAAGTATTCTAATTCGGCTATGAGGAGGTCTGCCCCTATAAATACAAGACTCAGTGCATCACTCAAAGTCCTCTACAACTCAACACATAAATCTACCTTGCGCAAACACTCGCTCTACGCGAAACCTCTCAACAACCTTGAGATTTTTATTTTCCTTTTCGCCAACACAACTTCAGTTTGGATAAACAACACTGTGAAGACAACCGGTGGTATCTTCAGTTTGGATAAACAGCACTGTCGCCGTAGAATCAGCCAACCGCGAAGCACCTTCAGTTTGGATAAACAGCACTGTCGCCGTAGAATCAACCAACCGCGAAGTACTATCTATGTAGTGCCAAAGTACCATTTCTAGTCTAAGTACGAACTAAAATTACTCTCCAACTTGAACGTACTTTGATAGCCAGGCAATTGTACTAGATATAGCATCCTCCAGGACACAAAATTCACTTGTAGGGCGGTACAAAGATATATTCTCCACTCTGACAACAGTTACCCAAACTTTCCAGCAATCAGGACCAAGCACCATGTGATGAACTTTCGCCTCAGGATTTGTTGATTCTATTTCTCCAGTTGTAACAACTTGTCCATTTCCGAGGCAATTTAGTAACTTGCATGAAGACCCTCATAAAATAACAACAAGTTGTAACTAGCATAAAGAAATCAAATAAGAACATCAATTTTAAATGATTAAGTTATTAAACTATTTAAAAATTATTATCAAGCATGTGTTACTACTTGAGAAGTGGCTTTAGAACCTTCTTTTCCCTTAATGTTGTCTCTTTCTATGTTTGGACTACTTCTCTGTGACAACCAAACATGGAAGACACAAAATTCGATCAGTTTATATCCAAATCTCATAAGTTTCATAAGCAAACTATTTAGTACTGGTTCTCGTATACCTGGGAACTAGCTTTAGAAGCTTGTCTAGAAGCATCGTCAGCTTCTCGTGCACTTCTTCTATCACATTGTATCTAATAACAAAACAAAAACAATCTAATTATCAACATCTGCTATGTCTTAGTATATTTGTACACAGGAATGACCTCACAAAACAAAAATAATCTAATTATCTAATAACAAAACAGAAATTTGCTCTGCCGCCAAAGGAGCCACAAAGAAGGAAATTGGCCGAGCAAAAGAATACATAGTGAAACAACTGGGATTAGAGAATGGTCAGTTGGTGGAGATGGGAACAATACATGCTAGAGACTTTATGGTGAGAAGTTTTTCGTTTTCATTTAATTCTGATTTGAAGAAAAAAACAACCATAAACATACATCTTACAGAGCCACACACATACATCTTATAGAAAATATCAGTTTTCCTAAGAAGAGATCCAGAAAAAGGTAGAGAAATTCGTGAAAAATGTTTTCATTCAATAGAAGTCTAGTTATACACAGGGATGGCCTCACAATCTGCCCAAACATAACCTTCATCTTCATCTCCTACACAATCATCAAGTTTATAAACATCTAATGGGGCATATGACATGTAAGCATCCTCATCAAACTTTCCCAAGTCATAAGCTCTACTTGGTTTATAAACATCTAATGGGGCATATGGCATGTACTAACTCTTTGAGACAATCAAACATAGAAGAAGCTAAGTTTGGTTTACTTATATAAAAAATTTATAAATTCCACCGTGCTATACTTGGGATCATATATGTACCTGAGAACTAGCTTTTGAAGAGTGTCTAGAACCATCGTTAGCCTCTGGTGCACTTTTCTTATTACATTGTAACTGATAAAAAGATAAATGCAAATAATCAAAATCAAATGAAACAACTGATAACAAGATAGATGCAAACAAACTATTAGCTGCATAGACTAACTAAGCCTGAAAGTGAACATGTTGACTATTTTCTTTCTATCTAATAATGAAGACATCGAGACAAGTTAAACAAAATCAGTTTCATACCTGGGGAGATGATCTGGAAACCTGGTAACTGGAATTGGTAACCTGTTTTACACCATTCTTAGTTCTTTGGAGATCTATACTGCCTCCCTGTGACTAGTGAATACATAAGAAATAGAAGTTGATCAGTTTCAGATTCAACAAAATACCTATATTTACTAATGACACATTTTTACCTGAGGCCTATTTGTGGATACTTGAATTGCATCATTGGTATTAGTTCCTTTACCATTTCCCTGCAGCGATATGATTAGAAGTTAGAATATATTTCCCTGCAGCGATATGCTGTAAATCTTTTATCATTTTTATAAGTATATACAAAGTTGCATATATAATTACCTCATTTTGTCGTTTAGCCAACACAAGATCAAAAACTTCCCGCAATTTTCCTTCGACATTTTGTGGTCGGTCTCTAAGTTCTCGATTACTCATGTTGGCATATGTTTGGGCATCATATCTAGAAGGTGTAACCCCATAACCACCTCCTCGAAGTCGACCTCGATGTTCAAGTCCAAGTGTTTGTGATAAGGCATCATCTTTTATAGAACCATTGTCTGTTGTTGGCATTTCATTAGCCAACTTAATGTCATCCTATACATTTAAAAATCATTTATAAGATTAAAAGAAAAATGAATAAAAACTAACACAAGGATAATTTCAAACTGAAGCTTCATACCATTTTCTTTGACACTATCTCATTTACAGGTTGACCATTTTTTCTTGTACGAGCAGATATCCAAAGATTGACTCTATTTAAATCCTCCTCAGGTGTACCTTTGTTTCTCTATTCATTAATCCATAATTTGAACTCCGTATAAGTGTGTTGTCACTGAAATGAAATTAAAAGATATACAAATGTTCATACCAGCTCATCCTCCAAGCGTGCATATCCTTTACGACTCATCACATGAGGGAGAGTATGGAATGATTTCAACTTTTTGAACTTCTCACTAATTACCTACCAAAGAAAAATAGATAACAAGAAACTTCATTTAACCAACATCCATGCATTGAAAACCTAATCATTAATTTAAAATTTAATACAAACAAGCTTACAGCAAACTCAGGAGAGCATCGATGTTTAACAAATTTGTCCCAATCAGCTTGTTTCTCAACATTAGCAGGCTTCAAGAGTTGCATTTGTTCCATTGCATCAGGACCATCATCAAGGGATCTTATTTGTTTTGTCAATGTGGCTTTGTATGTACGCCAACACCCAGACATTTGTGTTAATATTATCTTCTTACGACAGGGTGCCAAATCGTATTTTTGCTGCATTAACCATGAATCTTTATTAACATAAAAAAGATAATTGATTTTTATATGTATTATAGAAGAACAGAATAGTTAGGAAATAAGAGCACAGCTTCAGTTATAAATTTTACCTTCACAGCAGCTCATAATTTATCTTTCAAAATTGTAGGAACCTCATCCCAACTTGCGTAAGTTACTGGTATTAGTTGTCTTGCAAGGATCCCTGCCGACGAACTCAAACTTGGTGATCCAGCACCAAAATGTTGTCCTTTGTCATTGAATTGAACACCAACTTGTTTGGCCTTTGACACAACATTATAATCCAACATTGTTGGGCCTCTTCCCTTTCATTTTTTTGCTTCATTCACATCATCACTTGAGTGCATCTCGTCACCGTATGGCAAACCATCAAAATCCATAGACACCTAAAAATTGAAACCAAATTCGTAGAGAGATTAACAAAGGAATGTTTTATGTCCTAGAAGAAAAAATGAAGTTAGAGAGAAAGATTTCGCAGGGTAACCAAATGCAGCTACAAGACCACTCAATTCATACCAAATTTATTGAGAGAGATCAGTGAATAATCTTTTGGGTCCTAGTAAAAAAGAACGATGCGAAGAGCAGGATTGAGGGGATAACCAAATAGAACTACAAGCGACTTGTGGGAACTTTGAACGGCAGTTTCTTCGCTTCGTGGGTTTTTAATTAAGTTTTCTTTCCAGTAAAAAAATAAATAAACTTTTATTATGTTAATTAGTTTTACAATTATATCATCATTGGGACTCTCTTATAGCCATAAAATTAAAAGTTTATTGGGACTCTGATACTAGGGGTGGGCACTGGTTGGGACTCTCTTATACATCATTTTTATAAAATAAGGCTGCAGCCGCTGCACTGCAATGCACAGCAGCACATATTACACTCACAAGAGCTGTCTTCAAGAATTGAGGATGCACTGCAGTGCACTGCAGCAGCACATATTAGGAGAGTATTGAAGCACAGATTGTGCCCAGCAGCACATATTAATATTATTATCCAAATCCAAATTAACATCTCCAAGACATCCAATGCAAAGTCCAAATCCAAAATAACCCAAAAGAAAAATTAGTGAATCAACCCTTTGAAAACTTAAAGAACATTGCGGTAATCTATCCATGGTTCCTAACTGAGTGCAAATTATACTATAATTGGTAATTAACATCCAATAAAAATTGTTTAAGGTATGATACTTATAGATATTTGAATTACCTTGTGGTTCGAAATGGATTGGTCAGAACTCAGGGGTCAGGAGACTCATGACCATAAGGTGGTCGTCGAGGTTGAGAGGAGCAGATGATGGTGGTCGGAAACTTGCAATCGACTTTAGAAAAGCTGAGGGAAGGAGCTCAGGTATCATGAATTGAGAGGGATGCGAGTAATGATTACTCTCAACCGATGAGAACCGTATTGCAGGTTTTGTGGATTTCGCAATCTGGCGTAAAAAATTGATAACTTTAAACAAAGGACCTCCAGCCGGGGGAAGAAGGAAGGCTGCGTTTTGGGGAAGAATGAAGGCCTCGTTTGAGGATCATCATTTTTAGATAAAGAAATCGTTGAAGATAGGGTTTGAGGATGAAGGAAAGCTGGGTTCGGGGAAGAAGGAAGGCTAAGTTTTGGGAATAAGGAATGGCTTGGGGTTTTGGGAAGAAGGTAGACTAGGTTTTGGGGGAGAAAGAATGGCTAGGAAGACGTCAGGGAGGGAGGGGTTGGGTCGGAGGGGGAAGGAGACTGTCCATCTCCTCTGTTTTTTTTTTCTTTTCTTTTTTAAAATTTTTAAAAGGTCAAAATGATATTAAAATTCCAGCTCTGTAAAATGTTAAAATGATATTAAATCTACTTAATAAATATATATATATACCATTGGACTTGATGGGATACGAATTATACGAAACTAATTTCAACAATCCAACCGTCAAACTTGTTTGTATATGCTTCGAGATTGCATTAGCAAAAAATCGCAAAAAACAAACATGTAGAGATCAAGTAACGGGACAAAAAATTTTGACGGTTATAAAACGAAAAATCACGATTTAACGGTTATTTTAACTCCGATTTTGATTATTTTTTATAGCTACACTCATTAATCCCATATGAATACAATGAATGAATTCGATCTTCAATTTAAAATATTTACACTAGTAGATACCACAAAATCTTATGTTATATTAAATGAAAGTATAAATAAACTCTAAGTGTTAGTGAATCTATCGTTTTGATAGGATACTCACCCTACGAAACTAATTTCAATTATCCAACCGTCAAACTTGTTTACATATGCTTTGAGATCGCATACACCAAAAATCGTAAAAAACAAACATTCAAAGATCAAGTAACAAGACAAAACTTTTCGACGGTTATCAACGAAAAATCACGATTTAATGGTTATTTTAACTCCGATTTTGTTGATTTTATACAACTACGTACTCCTTGACCCTATATGAATACAATGAATGAATTCAATCTTCAATTTAAAATATTTACACTAGTGGATGCCACAAAATCTTATGTTATACTTAATGAAAGTATAAATAAACTCCAAGTGTTAGTGAATCTATTGTTTTGATGGATACGCATCCTACAAAACTAATTTCAACAATCCAACCGTCAAACTTGTTTGTATATGCTTCGAGATCGCATCAGCAAAAAATCGCAAAAAACAAACATTCAAAGATTAAGTAACGGGACAAAACTTTTCCACGGTTATAAACGAAAAATCACAATTTAATGGTTATTTTAACTCTGATTTTGATGATTTTTTACAGCTACACTCATTGACCCTATATGAATACAATGAATGAATTCGATCTTCAATTTAAAATATTTACACTAGTGGATACCACAAAATCTTATGTTATACTTAATGAAAGTATAAATAAACTCTAAATGTTAGTGAATCTATCGTTTTGATGGGATACGCATTCTACGAAACTAATTTCAACGATCCAACCGTCAAACTTATGTTTTGAGATCGCATACGCCAAAAATCGCAAAAAACAAACATTCAGAGATCAAGTAACGGGACAAAAATTTTCGACGGTTATAAATGAAAAATCACGATTTAATGGTTATTTGAACTCCGATTTTGATGATTTTTTACAGCTACACTCCTTGATCCTATATGAATACAATGAACTAATTTGATCGTCAATTTAAAATATTTACACAAGTGGATACCACAAAATCTTATGTCATGATGATTGATGAAATTGAGGATTTTGTAAAAGGAATAACATGCAAGCTTTGAGTTCCATTGGTAAGGTTTAAACTTTTGAGGTGCTTGTACAACAACATACTAATTAGACGTTTTCACCGTCTTGAATAAAATACTGTTTGACCTGCGAAGCGAGAATAAATGGACCATTTTGAAATTGACTTAGATGATGTAGATTAACCCAAGTAAATCCATCACACCATCCTTAATGCCATTACTTTGCCCAATCACATTTAAGTAAAAGAGACAGACATCATCTAGTAATTTACTTGGTGTGTTTTTTAAGATATTTGGTTCATTTCTTTTCTTGCATAACTACTTTTCTCCTATTTTATGAGCGTGCATGGGATTAGAGTATTATAGCTAATGGTTATTTTATGATTGGTTTAACGGATCAGGCTAATGAGAAATATAAGAGGGTGGAAGATCAGAAATCTAGTAGAGGAAGAAATCAGGATGCAATATTGGCTGCTTGCCTGTACATTGCTTGTCGTCAAGAAGACGAGTGTAAAGAGTAGAGCTTATGATTTTTTTTTTTTTGTGTATGAGCTTCTCTGAACCTGTGGAGTTCAAACAGAAATTTGCTCTGCCGCCAATGGAGCCACAAAGAAGGAAATTGGCCGAGCAAAAGAATACATAGTGAAACAACTGGGATTAGAGAATGGTCAGTTGGTGGAGATGGGAACAATACATGCTGGGGACTTTATGGTGAGAAGTTTTTCGTTTTCATTTAATTCTGATTTGAAGAAAAAAACAACCATACACATACATCTTACAGAGCCACACATATACATCTTATAGAAAATATCAGTTTTCCTAAGAAGAGATCCAGAAAAAGGTAGAGAAATTCGTGAAAAATGTTTTCATTCAATAATAGTCTAGTTATACACAGGAATGGCCTCACAATTTGCCCGAACATAACCTTCATCTTCATCACCTACACAATCATCAAGTTTATAAACATCTAATAGGGCATATGACATGTAAGCATCCTCGTCAAACTTTCCCAAATTCTGGAACCCTTTTGGAGGTGCTTTTAGAACAACATACCAATCAGACGTTTCACTCTCTCTTGAATAAAATACTTGTTTGGCCTGTGAAGAGAGAATAAATGGATCCTTTTGAAATTGATTTAGACGATGTAGGTTGACCAAAGTAAATCCATTATCAACCTTAATGCCATTACTAGTATTCGCCCAATCACATTTAAATATGGGGACCCGAAACGTGTAATAGTCCATCACCAGAATCTCTTAAATCACCCCATAGTATAAAACCTTTTTAATCTCTTCGGTGCCATTGACCGGTGTTTCAGCTTCAAGATAATCACCACTGTCTTGTGTAGTCTTCTCACTTGCTCTTGTACAAAAACGCCTTCCATTTATGACATATCTTGAATATGACATTACTTGTGTTATCGGTCTAAATGCAAGCCCCTTTAACATGTCCAAGATACTTGTGTCTCCCAGTGCAATAACCTGTTCAGTAATTAATGGAATGCTAAAAACATAATATTGTTGGAACTACAAATTGCCTACCTGAAAGTTAAAAATAAAAAATAAAAATCCAACCTTATTGCGGAGCCAAGATGAAAATTGTGTTGTATGCATCCTATGTAGCTTGTTCAATTTGCCTACAAGGCTTGGATCTGAATACTTAAGCTCCTCAACATGCATTCTGGAACAAAATAATATGTTATGAAGTTTTAATGAAATACAATGCACATCGTTAGCTTCTAAAAGGGTGCATAACTCACTCTCGATATGGCTCAGCTTCTGAGCTATTAAACAATATGTAACGATGAGCAATTTGGTACATTTCTGAAGACATGGTCATTGTCACACCAGCTGAAATAGGATTCCCAATAACAATTGATTCATCCTCATATCGGTTATGTTGTAAACCGATATTTTCAGCTTGTTTTATGTACTTACTACAAAATTTCACACACTCGGCAGCTAAGACACACTCTACCATAGACCTCTCTGGTCGTGCTCGATTTCTAACATAACCCTTTAACACCTTCATAAATCTAAAAGAAATTTAATCATGATATAAAATAGTAAGTCATCTAAAATAGAAAAACAAAAAAATAGGCTAATACTAGAAATATAAATATGAAAGTACCTTTCAAAAGGATACATCCAACGATAATGAACAGGTCCACATAGCCTAGCTTCTCTTGCTAAATGGATTGTAAGGTGAACCATAATATCAAAGAAAGAAGGTGGAAAATACTTCTCAAGCATGCATGTTGTTTCTGCAACCTCATTCTCCAATACTTCCAGCTTACTTTTGTCAATAACTCCTTGACAGAGTTCGTGGAAAAATACACACAACCGAAAGATTGCATGTCTTGGACCTTTAGGCAAAAGACCTCTTATTGCTACTGGCAACAATTGTTGCATTAGGACATGACAATCATGGGACTTGAGTCCAATTAGATTGCATTCACTTAGATCCACACAATTACTAATATTTGAGCTGTAACCATCCGGTACCTTCATATCGAACAACCTCTTACAGAAAATATGTTTCTCTGCTTTAGAGAAGTTGTAAAGTGCTGGAGGTAGTTTGGTCTTTTTTCCTTTCTCTTCAGTTATGCATAAATCATGCCGAATACCCAATTCCTTTAAATCTTTACGACAATTAAGTCCATCCTTTGATTTACCTTTAATATGTAGCAATGTGCCAACAATACTTTCACAAACATTTTTCTCTATATGCATGATGTCCAAATTATGCCTCAAACATAATTTCTGCAAAACGAGCAAAAATAAGCAAATTAGTTGTGAAAAAAATCTTAGTTTTCTTTATAGTTAAATGTTAAGTATAAATGTCAAACCTTCCAATACGGCAAGTCAAAGAAAATTGATTTCTTTTTCCATATGTTAATAGGATCACTTTCTGTTGTCTGTACACCTTTATTTACACTCATCTTCCTTTTGTGCCTTTTTGTGTAGTTGACTTTTTTCCCCAATCCCTTCCAGCTGCTTCGGAAGCACATAAAACTTCTTCACCTGTCAATACTCTTGGTTTTTGCCCAATATCATCATTCCCATCAAACCATTTACCCTTCTTGTGAAACTCATGAGAAGGTGGAAGAAATCTTCTATTGCCGGTATATACATGCTTCTTACTAAACGGCAACCTCAAAGATCGCGTTTCAGCACCACATGCCACACAAGCAAACCTGCCCTTTGTAAAACATCCAGCCAAGTTACCATTAGCGGGATAATCATTGATTGTCCACATCAAAATAGCCCTCAAATTGAAAGTAGAATTTGTAGTTGCATCAAATACACCCACTCCTTCATTCCATAACACACATAAATCTTCTATGAGTGGTTGCAAGTAAACAGCAATATCATTTTCGGGTTGTTTCTTCCCAGGAATTAGTAACGTCAACATCAAATTCTCCTTCGACATGGCTAACCATGGAGGAAGATTGTATGTAACTAATATAACTGGCCAACAACTATATCTAGAGCTTAGCTGGCTAAATGGGTTAATTCCATCGGTAGCTAAACCAAGTCTCAAGTTTCGTGGATCTAAGGCAAAATCAGGATATTTAGTGTCTATAGACTCCCATGCTGGCGAATCAACTGGATGTCGCATCTTACCATCTTGACTTTTGTTGGTATGGTGCCATGTTAAGTCTTTGGCCATGTCATCATCCTTAAACATTCGCTTAAATCTTGGTATAATAGGAAAGTAGCGCAACACCTTTGCAGAAACTCCTTTGTAAATGTGATTATTACGTTTACCAACCTGCCAACGTGAAGAACCACACTTTGGATATGTCTCAAGTTGTTCAAGGTCTTTCCAAAATAAGCAGCAATCATTTACACATGCATCTATTTTCTCGAACCCTAAATCAAACACCTTAAGTAACTTGTTTGTCGAATTCATTGAATTCGGAAGTGTATTACCTTCCGGAAACATGTCCTTTAGGGCTTGGAGGAGCTCGTCAAAAAGCTTATCTGTTGCACCATTTGAAGCTTTAATCTTGTATAAAACTACAGTTGCTAACAACTTTGTGTACTTCGTACAACCTTCATATAAAGGAGCTTCAGCTTCTTCAACCTTTTGTTTGAAATTCTCATCTCCAATTAGCAAATTTGCTTTTCCGGTTCCATCATCTTCAGCCAAGACATCCCTATACATCTGATATGTTTCTGTTATGTTGGCATAGTCATGTTGTTGAAGAATAGGTTCTTGTTCACCATGGAACACCCAAGTAGTATATGAAGGATCTATTCCATTCATAATCAAGTGTTCATACACAATCGTAGGTAGTTGAAAATATTGGTTTTGACATATTATACACGGGCAAATGATCTTATCTCGATTTCCTCCATATTCTTTAGCTACTTGTACAAACTTTTGTACACCTTCTCTATATTCTGTTGATGGTCTGTATTATAAATAAATCTTAATCACTTTAAACAGACCCTAGTTATCAATGTCAAAAATGAAATTCATTGAGGCAGATAATATACCTCGAAAATGTTAGCCAATCTTTGTCCATTGCAATCAGATAGTTGACAATGATCGTTTCCAACAATGCGTCTCAATTCCAAATAAAAAGTAATCCTAAAATAACCACAACTCACAACTTAATGGCAAAATATACTAAAATACGACATATATATATATATATATAGACACATACACATATTATATATATTTATTCAAGTATAACTTGTATCAACACTTAAATTACAAATATCAAATTAATACATACACGAAAACATTTGCTAGTACATACGATTCATACAAACAAGACACATACAAACAATCTTCTTAGCAATCAATCTTATATAAAAAAAAAGTCAACAAGCATTTTTTGTGAATTAGCAAAGAGTTCATTTGCTGTGAATTAGCAGGAAAATATTATATAAAAAAAGTGAACAAGCATTTTCTTTACAACATTTACACTAGTATAGTCGAATTTGCAGTTTCAATTGATCGAAGTATTACTACTGCATATCTTTTTTCCTTATGTATAACTGGTTCGTGCTGTATACATACATACATACATACATACATACATATATACATACATATATATATATACATACATATATATATATATGTGCGTGTATATATGTATATTAAGGGCACCCCTTCTTACTTTGATCACTACTGCACTATACACACCTAATTTCCAATATTACACCAAAACTTAAGGAAGAAGATGTTGATCAACTTTGATGCTACAGTTTGGCCTTTAAAGATTGTACATTGTTTTTGGTCTGAACAGATTAATTGTATACATTTATTCTCTATTTATTCATTACTACATTGATAATATATATAGAAGTTCATTCTTCTCTTTACTAGTTTGAATGTTGTTGTTATATATATGTATATACAGCAGTAGCTGCAACATCCAAACTTTTTATTGAATTGGAAGAACAAAACAGTAAAAACACGCAGTTAGGGAACCTAATTTCAAGCAAGTGCTGCTCCATGACACAATCCTCGTAACATGGGGTTGATTTTGGGGCGTGAAATACAATCTTTTTATTGAATTGGAAGAACAAAACCGTAAAAACATACTTCTCAACTCAAAATTATATATTTACGATGATGATGTGAAAAGTGTGTGCCTTTGGATGGATGTGTGAGAGAGCAAAACGCCCGAAGAGAAATTTGCAAGCTGTAAGCCACAAGAATGCATACACATCTCCAAGTTCGATGATTAATGATAATTTAAATGCTTATTAAGAACAAGAAAACGAAATCAAAAGATATAGGATAAAAGAAACCTGAGTGATGTAGAGAGGTTGCCACTGATTGAGGGAGAGATGACCGGAGAGACGACCAAAGAAAATAAAAATACAGAATACAAACTGTGCAATGTAAATTGGAGTCAGCAGCACATTGGAAAAGAAAATCGTTTCAGAAAAATCAGAATATTGATCCGAGACCGGCCGGAGACGGAAGAGATGGAGAAACAAAAGGATTGACGTTTTCTTTTTAGGGTTTTCGTCCAATTTCAGAGTTTCACGCGAGGGGAAATAATTGGGATGTTAGATTTTAATATCCTCCAAAATATTAAAAAAACAAAAACAAGAAAACATCCACCACGGGCCGATGGCGTGGTGAATTTTCAAAAGGGGGTGTGGTCGTTTGAAGTAGCCACAACGAGCATATCGCGTGGTGGTTTTGATATTCCATCACGGGATTAAAAACCGTTGTAGATTATTTACTTTTAACAACGGGCTAGAATTTGACCGTGGTGAATTAATGTTATCTACCACGAGCTACATTTAACCGTGGTAATTGAATAGTTTCTACCACGAGCTGTTGATGCCCGTGATGGAATTGATGTGGTAAATATGCTGTTATGTACTAGTGAATATGACCCGATCCGAAATCGACTTGTTAATATTATCAGGTAATATGATCCATTACCCATTAAAAAAAAGTTTTTAAATCAATAAAGAATGAAAATGAAAACCATAATTTGACATAAAAAATAGAAAACATAATACTAAATTAGCATATGCATACCACATTGTCACAAAATATTACTCTAAAACATAAAAAATAAAAAATAAAATTGTCTTTCAAGTATTATATACTTCAAAATTAGAGCATAATGAAAAAATATTAGCACATTACTATAAAATACCAAAAATGTTCAAGAATATGCAAAATGAAGGGAGTTGCATTTCAAGATTGAGGAACCTTGCACATTTATATATCCTTTCACATTTTTTTAGACTTGTACATTAATGATTATGAATTTTATTTATTTTGAACTCCCTTAAAAATACTATTCATGAGGGTTTGTAGGGTTTTAAAATTCAAATGATGTTGTATCCATACTATTTATTTTGAACTCCCTTAAAAACACTATTCAAGAGCCTTTGCATCTTCTTTTTTTCACATTTTTCGCACTTGTAAGTTAATTATTATAATTATTTTAATGTGTTTGGTATTTTCACTAGTACAAAAACATGCTTGCACGACGGCAACTTACGCGACGCAGCAAATTTCGTTGCGCAAAGTATGTTTGCTCAACGTTTTCTGCATATCGCAAGATTTTGGCGCCAAACCAAGATGCTTTACCGCTTTTTTCCCAACTTTGCGCGATGCAGGTGCACCTACGTCACGCAAAGCTGTTTTGAGCAACGCAGTTGTACCTACGTCGCGCAAAGTTTTTTTTTTTCCTTTTTCTTTTCTTTTGGGGTTCTAGCATTGCATTTTTCTTTTGTGGTATCCACTTGTGTAAATGTTTTAAATTAACGATCAAATTAGTTCATTGTATTCATATAGGATCAGTGAGTGTAGCTGTAAAAAATCATCAAAATTGGAGTTAAAACTACCGTTAAATCGTGATTTTTCGTTTATAACCGTCGAAAAGGTTTATCCCGTTACATAATCTCTGAATGTTTGTTTTTTGCAATTTTTGGCGTATGCAATCTCAAAGCATATACAAAGAAGTTTGACAGTTGGATCATTGAAACTAGTTTCGTAGAGTGCGTATCCCATCAAAACAATAGATTCACTAATACTTAGAGTTTATTTATACTTTCATTAAGTATAACATAAGATTTTGTGATATCCACTAGTGTAAATATTTTAAATTGACGATCGAATTAGTTTATTGTATTCATATAGGATCAAGGAGTGTAGCTGTAAAAAATCATCAAAATTGGAGTTAAAATGACCGTTAAATCGTGATCTTTCGTTTATAGTCGTCGAAAAGGTTTGTCCCGTTACTTGATATCTGAATGTTTGTTTTTTATGATTTTTGGCGTATGCGATCTCGAAGCATATACAAACAAGTTTGACGGTTGGATCGTTGAAACTAGTTTCGTACAATGCGTTTCCCATCAAAACGATAGATTCACTAACACTTAGAGTTTATTTATACGTTCACTAAGTATAACATAAGATTTTGTGGTAGCCACTTGTGTAAATATTTTAAATTGACGATCGAATTAGTTCATTGTATTTATATGGGGTCTAGGAGTGTAGCTGTAAAAAATCATCAAAATCGGAGTTAAAACTACAGTTAAATCGTGTTTTTTTGTTTATAACCGTCGAAAAGTTTTGTCCCGTTACTTGATCTCTGAATGTTTGTTTTGTGCGATTTTTGGCGTATGCGATCTCAAAGTATATACAAACAAGTCTGATTTTACTAAGTTCAATGGTGTATATATTTACTAAGTAGATTTTAATATATTTATTTTGTACTCATAAGCAAAAGGGCAAAAAATAAAAAATAAAAACTTTGTGCAACGCAGGTGTACATAAATCGCGCAATGTGTTAAAAATTTGGCGGTAGTTTTGTGAAAATTAGGCGCTTTTTTTAATTTTCCCAAATTTGGAGAAAATAGTAGTGCAACTCAAACTCTCCACCTTCCTCTATTGACTGCTCTTCCTCGGTCCCTCCGTTATCATCTTCATCTGCATCATCATCCTCCCCTTGTTCATGCCCATCAATCTCTCTTCCCTCTCTCTCACTCGGTCTCTCCCCTTGTTCATGCCCATTCATCTGCATCATCATCCTCCCCGGTCTCTCCGTTATCATCTTCATCTGCATCATCATCCTCCCCTTGTTCCTCCCTGGTCTCGCCGTTTCGAGTCTCGACAGCAAAAGATTAGTCTCACACTCTCACTTCTCTGTGTTTAATTTTATGTTCAAATTGGTTCTGCTCTATTTACAGATTTTCCGTCCATTATTTTATACAGTTTTAGAGGTTTGGTTAGAATGTTTGCTCTCTGTGGTTGTTTGGATCTTTGAGATAGATGTATGTGAGTGGAAAACATTCAACTTGGAAAATTAAATTAGAAATTGGGGGTTTTAGTGTTAAATCGAATTTTAGGGTTTTAGTGTTATATCGAATATTAAGATGTTGATGGTGTTGCCTTGAATCTTGATTTTGCTCAAGTTGTCAACTTTGTGAAGGAGCGCCTGGGCAAAGAGGTATTTGATCTTCACATTGTTTCGTCAATACATAAGTTCCTTATGTGTGTTTTGTATTTGATGATTTTGATCTTCATAAGAATCGAGAATTTGGCTTACGTGTTTCGTTCCTTTGGCGTTACAGGTTGAGATGGGTGGCTGCAAAGGACCCATAACAACATTCATTGTTGAACCCTTCATTCCCCACAAAGAAGAGTTTTACCTTAATATTGTCTCTGACCTACTTGGAAACAGCATAAGCTTCTCCGAGTGTGGAGGAATTCATATTGAGGAGAACTGGGATAAGGTATTTTTGGATGTCAATGTGTTACCAAATTCTAATTCAAACGCTATTCTTTGTTATTTTCAATAAAAAGATAAAAATTCCTAGAAGTGCATCTTCTATGAGCTCTATTCGTCTACCTTAACCCTCCATATAAAAGAAATATACTTTATGCAGGTTAAGACCATATTTGTCCCTACTGGAGTTGCTTTTACATCAGAAGTTTCTGCTCCACTTGTTGCAACCCTTCCCTTGGAGGTAAGTCTTTTATTGATATGGTATTTCGGTATCATTTCTGTATACTTTACTTCTGACCAGAAAAAAAACAAATAATGTACTCGATTTTGCTTGCGTCAATCATATGCTATCTCTCTTGAGCTCATGTTCGTTTTAGTTTAAAATGGAAATCATTGACAAGTATTATTCTTGAATATAGATCAAAGCAGAACTTGAGGACTTTATCAAAGCCGTGTTTGCTCTATTTCAAGGTGTGTTAAAAAGTTTGGACCGTTCCATTTCGTACTAGATTGGTAAGAAGTGAGAACAATTTTGCTAATTATCATTCTATTCCAGATTTGGACTTCACTTTTCTGGAGATGAATCCTTTTGCATTGGTTGATGGAAAGCCATATCCTTTGGATACGAGAGGCGAGCTGGATGACACTGCTGCTTTCAAGAACTTCAAAAAGTAAATTTCATTCACTTCAGTTGGTTTTACCTTCTTTGTTTTGTTATGTATATGCCAAGCTATTTACTAGTGTTTTAGCATACTACTTTCAATACCACCTTACATTATTATTATTATGTTTCAGATGGGGCAGTATTGAATTTCCAATGCCTTTTGGAAGAGTTATGCATCCTGTGGAGCCAAAAATATTCACTAAGCGACACGTGGATTTTTGGACAAAAGAGGACAAAAGTACCCTTGAGGCATAACGGGATTCCTACGCGCGAGCAGCGGACAATCATCTCTCAACAAAGTCAAAAATGCCCAAAATAGGTAACAATTTAAAACCTATTTCATCAAATTCCTTCTACAAGGTAATTCCCAAAACCTCTTTCATTCCATATATTTTCTATTTCATTATTTAGCTAATCAATTAGCTATTTATTTTATTCTTTCCATAACTTCTAAAACTTTCCTTCTAAAAATCATGATAAATGGCCAATTAAGGGGTTAATTGCCTAATTAATCCCATAAATTGTCAATTAAGTGATCCCTTTTACCCATAAAACACCACATGGCTGGCCATCCTCCATATTTTCTACCTTTTCTACCATATTTTCCCTTTTTATGATAATAATTAGCTAAGTTAATTAGAGAATCATTTTGATTAATTAGCTAATTATTTCATAACTCCCAAATTGAAATAAATCAAGAACCTAGCCCACAAATAAAGCTAGGTGGCCGGTCCTCTCTCACCCAAGGAGGCCAGCCACTTTCCTATAAAAGGCCTTGCATTCTCTCCAAAAAGACACTTCCAACTTTTGCTAAAATTCTCTAGAATTCTCAAACACTTTTTCTCTCTAAATTCTAACTTTGGCATCGGAGGTTCTTCGGCCAAAGCCCCTCCCATTCATCGTAGATGCGTGAGGCTCTTGGCCTTGACCTAAAGTGTTAATTGTTTTGTAGGTGCAATTTTGTCCAAGATCAAGGAGGAAGAAATTTGCATCCACAAATTGGTGCTTTCATTGAGAGTTGAGATCCACACTCGTAGAATACTCGCGTAAAAAAGGTTTTTTTTCTCTATTTTCTCTATTTTCTAGTTCACTTGTATTTTTCGTACGTTCTTATTATTAGAATTTTTTATTTGCAAAGATTCTTTGATAAAACGTGAAAGAAAAATATAATGGCTAGAAATTTAGAAAATTGCACAAGTGAAAATTCCAATATTCAAGAAAAGGGACCGCGGCGATCCACGAGGCTAAACGTGGTCATGGGTGGAGTGGCACCACCACGAGATTCCATCATCGCAACCACCTTCGGCGAGATCCATGGCACCACCACCGTGGCCCAAGCTGTGCCATCCAAGCTTGCACGGGCCCGAGCCTTAGCCTCACACCTACGTGCTCCACACGCCAAGCAGCCCACTTTCGCGGCCCAGCCTACTCCCGCTGAGCAACCCACTCCCGTGGCCCAGCCTGCTCTCGTCGAGCAGTTCACTCTCGTAGCCCACCCTGCTCCTGACGAGCAGACCGTTCCCGCGGCCTAGCCTGCTCCCGACGAGTTGCTCGCTCTCGACGAGCAGCCCGCTCCCGTTGCCCAGTCTGCTCCCATGGCCTTCCAAGCAACCCAAGTCGGTCCAAGATTAGTTCAACTGTCCCGGCTTCAAATTTCTAGGCCTACGATCAAACTGGGGGCATTCTCACCACATTTCTCTACGGATTTGACATTTTCCAACTCAAATCCCGTGCCTAGAGTCTACCACCCTTCCACTGCTCAAGGAGGCACATTCCTTTCGAGCTCTTCCAATCTAAATGGCGAACAACACTTGTCTTAACAAGTCATAGAGTTGACGAGCGCCCTTGCACAACAGACGACCTTGGTGCACTAGCTCCTGCAGCGCACCGAGATCCAACGTGCCCCAGACGAGGTGTCCCGAAGTAGGACAAGGGCAGACGAGGAACCTCTCTAGCAGCGTCTTGGCAAGCAGCCACTCAACCAGCCACAAACTGAGCGTTCGGGCAAGGTACTCCCGAATGGGCCCTTGAGATAGCGTATACTACCGTCTTAGCGCGCGGAGGAGCGTGCACTCTCGACTAGGCCCACGGACGAGCATACACTCACGGTTGGGGCCACACTCTGATAATCAACATGAGCAGCCTTCCAAGCGAAGTGTTCATTCGCGGCTAAGCCCGCAAAGATCATCATCCACTCACATCGGAGTAGGCAACACGACGGATGGAGAGAAACCATCGCTCAATCTGGCTCAAGTTCAACTGGCAACCTGCGAAGAAGTCGCTTGCCTGCTAGGAACGCACCACATGCACCGCATCCATGGCATAGACGAGCCAAACACATGGAAGAGCAGCCTATACTAGCAAGTCACGACTTGGGGCAGTCGAGAGCTCCGTTACCCCAACAAAGGCAAATTTACGAAGAATAGACTTTTGACTAAGCAATTGCGCAATTTTTGACGCAACAAGGTCATCGATGAGGCACTAAGACGGGACCTGACCAACATAAGCAGGTCACATTTCACGGATGAGATTGAGCAGGCAGAGCCTCCATGCAAGTTCAACATGCCACATTTGACATCCTTCAAAGGGGATGGAGACCCGGAGAGACACTTGAAGCACTATCGAAGCGCAATGATCCTTTATCGAAAACAACGACGATCTCATGTGCAAGATATTTGCCACCACTATACAAGGTGAGGCACAAAATTGGTTCTACACCCTGCCGCCACAATCCATCCGGAGTTTCGACGAACTATCTTTGGTTTTCACCAAAGAATATTCATCATATCGCTCGATCAAGAAGAAGTTCGAGCACTTGTTCAACGTTAAGAAGAACCTAAATGAGTTACGTCGCGATTATGTGAAGAGGTTCAAAGCAGAGAAGGCAAAGATAGTCGGATGGAACGACTCGATAGCTAGAGTAGCCTTCCAAAAAGGACTTCCAGCAGACCACCCGTTATTTGGAAAATTGATTATGAAAGAAGATCTAACTCTGGCAGACTCTTTCGTTCTGGTAGACAAACATGTACTTTGGGACGAGGCTCGCTGATGCACATTCAAGGACTTGAAGAAGTACTCGACATCACTTCCTTACTATCCAAATTGGAAGCAGCGGAGGAATTATTCGTATGTTTGACAGTATCTAAAGTAGCAATAAGCTCTACCATCATACTAGAAGAGTTCGGGGCCTGATTACCTGCATTCCACAGTTCAAAAGCTATCCTCGATGATACCAAAAATTCAAAAGCTAACTTTGGCGATAGTTGTTGCAACCCGGAAGCTTAAGTTTTACGTTCAAATGCATGCAGTCATCCTTATGGCGTACTATTTCGCCCAATCCAAACGCGCAACGATAAAGGCATAGACCTTAGCGGAAGCAAAGTTTTATGACGAACGCAACAACTCGGCCCAAAAGACACGCCAAGGGCAGACGAACACTAGAAGGACACACTCGGAAACAAGTTTTTCCTCGTCGCCCCAAAAGATTCTACATAGGAGCAACATGTACCGGCAGTTGAGCACCACCTCCTGCTGCGCGTCACACGGCCTCAGCCGACCCTTGCTCCATAATTCAACTCTAGGGTGGCCCAATACCAGCAGTTGAGTATCTCCTGCTACGTGTAACATGGCCCAGCTCCACGACTCTCTATTACGCCTTCACGCCTAGCTAGGCGACGCAATAAAGTGACCTGACGACGCTCCGTAGGCAACCAAGCACGCCCTAGCCATGCTTGCTTCGTTCGATGGAAACTTCTGGCATTTGCTTGTCAAACACGCATCCAACTACAAAAGCTCGGAAGCAGGCATGGTCCTTATCACCCCAGACGGTTCGATGCCCGAGCAGGCGATCACTCTAGGCTTCGAAGCATCCAACAAGACGATCCTCAACTGCCTCAAGAAATCCCTTACCAACAAGAAGGGAAAATGGCCAGACGAACTCCCCGGATGTCTATGGGCATATCGCACCACCAAAAGACGAGCAACCGTAAGGAGATGGCCACAAGTTTATATTTGGCAAATGAGAAGCGCGAACAGACCATCACCCGTATCGTAGCCTACCAGCAACAACTCCTTTCCAACTACAACAAAAGGGCCAAGATTCGGCAATTCCAACCTGGAGATCTAGCTATGAGAAAAACCTTCATCACTGCCCGCAGAGAAGGCTCCAAAAATATGGATTTCATCTGGGAAGGTCCGTACAAGATCAACAAAGAGATCAAGAAGCAATGAAACGCTTACAACTTGAGGAAGTACCATGCGTGACCTCCCATTGTATCAAGACCCGAGGACTCAAACAGCTCAACGGGCACTACCTAGCAAGCCGATGACTATCCAGTTGTTAAGTCTCCTACAGTTAAGTTATTCGTTCGTTTCACTTGTTTTTCAATGAGGAATTCAGAAGTAATTTGTAACTTGGCTCGACTACATGCCTACAACAACTGATCATCCCTACACTTCAAAAGAAGACTATGTCATTCTTAGGGACTCATCCCAGGAATTGCGCCCCCCGAGGGACCAACCATGTTCTCCAGTGCGAGAGGGTAAACTAATTGCTCTCTAGTGAGAGAGGGTAAACCAATTCCCCGACACCTACATGGGTCAACTCTCTAAGATGGGAGGATAAACTCTACACTCCGAATATCCAGACGTGGATGAGCTTGACTGCCTTAGTATAACTAGATGCATGATGGCTTGCGCCAGGATTCCTAGAAGTAGCCACAATGGTCTTTTTGAAGGCTTAGCTAACTTAAGGATTTTGGGTCTCTTGGCCTAATCCGCGGGGAACCGGGCCCTAGAGACGGAGGGGGCACATTACACAGTACGTCCTATGGACGGCTACCTCTGGAACCCTAAAGCTGTTACCGAGTGCACTAAGGTAGCCTACGATTTTCGGAAGACTGACTACGATTTGCCCTTCAAGCAGTGAAGCCGTGCTAGACTTACACAACCACACATTCTTATGAAAGGTTAAACAAGCTAGTGTGCATATACGAAGCTTTATCCACTACTAACATGCTACGTAGTTGATAAACTTTACCTCTGCCAAGCGCGAAACAATTTACACTAATTCCTAAAGTGTTGTGATACTTGCTATGCAACCTACGGAATTGGAGAAAGCCAAGGTTAACAGCCTAGTGGTCACGCGGACTTGCCTGCTTCTGTAAGTCAGGCATTCGGCTGCTGACCCTATGGCTAACAACTTTGCCAAGTTCTACACCAACACCTACGACTGCATCGGCTCTGCGGGTATGTCTGTTTATAGAAAAGTAGCACGCCTACCACTGGTCTATAAAGTCTAAAAGTTAGGGCATGAACAAAAGAAGCGAAGATGAAGAAAAGCGAAGGAAGCATGTTTATAAACAACTAGCAAAGGCCGAAGAAGTTCAAGCAAAATAGTGAAGGAAGCATGTTTATAAACAACTAGCAAAGGCTGAAGAAGTTCAAGCAAAACAAGAGCTACAAAGAAAATCTTAAAGGCTACCTAGAATACTACACTTCAGCAACTTGGACATCCCACGACTATGTGGTCGCCACACCTTCAGCAGCTGTGACGCTCTTCGCAACGGTATCATCCAGCGCTTCACCCCCGGCTACTCCGGCCTGGGCACCAGCATCTCCGGCTACTTCACCAATGGAGGCCTCAAAAGTAAAGACAAGTGAGTCTTCCGAAGAAATAGAAAAGGTTTCGAAGTCTCTCCTAGCAAACTCGAAGTCAGACGACCTACTAAATAGATGATCTACATAACCTAGCTTGTAGAAATCGGCTTCACTCTGAACAAGCGGAGCCTCGAGCCTAGCCTTCTCACCTTTTAGTTGCCGGATTTCCTCGAGTAGACCAACACGGACGCGCTGCAGCTCATCCACTTCTTTCTTCAAACTCTCATTGACCTTTAGTGCACCTTAGAGTTCCAACACTTAGGGTTCAAGCCTATCAATAACCTTCTTGAAGTTGATCACTTGGTTATAAGCAGCAATCAACTCTTCATCCTTTGCATAAGTAGCATAACAAAGCTCAAAAATGGCATGCTCAAGATCTTGAATCTGAGAAGAATAAGCTTCAGCTGCCACAGCATTTGCCACCTCCTTGGCAGCCTTGGTATCCTTTTGATCAAGGAACATAGACTTGGTTGCCAAAATCGCCGTTTTCTGCATCATGGCCAGCAGAGCAGTCATTCTATACTCAGTCGTATGCTTCGCAAATGAACTCGGGCCAACAATCCCTTTGACACCATCGACAAACTTAGCACAAGTGTCCATGTCTTCAAGCAGATTTGGTTTAAAAAACGCACAGATCTCAGCAGCCTCCCAGAAGTAGGCTTAATGGATTTCTCACAGCTGCCCACGCGAGCAGTCTCCTCCTTCCCAGCAGGCGATTCAATCTCAGCAGCAGGAGGAGTAGGGCTCGACGTCACTTCAGCAGCAGAGTTCACCTTATTGCTCCTCATAATAGCAAGCATTTCCAAAGGTGAACCAGACTTAGCTCCCAACGGACGTCGTGGTACAGACTTCAACACTGGAGACATGACATGACCTCTACGCTGAGCAACCCTATCAGCAATCGAACTAGCCATCTTTGGCATGGCATGCGTCACTGGCTCAGAGTTTAGCAACCCTATCTTTCGTCCCAATGAAAAAAGTCAAGTCAATCACAAGCCTTGGGGCAGCCGGCGAACCCTTGCGAGCAACGGAAGAAGCCTTTGGTTTTTTCTTAACCGGCATCTCTTGAGCAGGGGGAAGATTTATTTTCCCACATTCACTTGTAGCAGGATCCACAACAGCAATTGGACGAGCTAATGCATCTGCCTTAATCATATTCATCTCCTCTCTCGGAAGCAGCCTACCTTTTTCTCCTCTTTCGGAAGCAGCCAACGCCATTCGTGGTACTTAGCAGGGGAACTCAACCCATACTGACTTTACTATCATTTTTTTCTCTCGGACTAGCAGGCAGGAGACCTGCATGCCCAGTATTCCAGCAGCCCATGAGGCCCGCGACCTTCTAATTTCTCCCAATTACCGGCCAGGCCCGTGTCAGGTCCAAGAGCCCAAAGAACATGAGCCATGCGACTCGCCTAGCACTGCGCCCCAGCACCACAATTCGCGACCCCAGCCGCACAAACTGCCTTTGGCTCTAGCCAAGCCGAGCAGCCTAGAGCAGTGGTTCCAGCCACAACATCTCATCGGCCCATAATGAGCCGACTTCTGGCCCCTACCACCCGACGTACAGCACCATCCCGACGGCTGCCCCGCGACAACATTATCCAAGAAAAAGAGAAGAAAAATTAAATTCTTCTTACATCGGTGTTGCACGGAGAAGACGAAGAAATCAACGAAAAACGGTCCTTTGCACATGCAAGATGTAGAAGATTGCTAGGGGAGGGAACAAATATCCTCTAAGCTCTCTCTCTTGTAGGGTAGAATAAATCGTTCTCCAAAGTTGATTTAATAACCCACTTAAGGTGGACTTAAATAAGCTTTAAGAGAAATTTATTTCCCTTTCCTAGAAATACCTAATTTTCTATTAAAGAGAGAATCTACATCAAAATATGAAACAGTCCTATGTTTCCTAAAGTAAGAAGATCTCTACACCTGCTGCAATTTCCTACGAGCAGCCCAACAGGTGTGGGGGCATTTGTGGAGCCAAAAATATTCACTAAGCGACACGTGGATTTTTTGACAAAAGAGGACAAAAGTACCCTTGAGGCATAACAGGATTCCTACGCGCGAGCAGCGGGCAATCATCTCTCAACAAAGTCAAAAATGCCCAAAATAGGTAACAATTTAAAACCTATCTCATCAAATTCCTTCTACAAGGTAATTCCCAAAACCTCTTTCATTCCATATATTTTCTATTTCATTATTTAGCTAATCAATTAGCTATTTATTTTATTCTTTCCATAACTTCTAAAACCTTCCTTCTAAAAATCATGATAAATGGCCAATTAAGGGGTTAATTGCCTAATTAATCCCATAAATTGTCAATTAAGTGATCCCTTTTACCCATAAAACACCACATGGCCGGCCATCCTCGATATTTTCTACCTTTTCTACCATATTTTCCCTTTTATGATAATAATTAGCTAAGTTAATTAGGGAATCATTTTGATTAATTAGCTAATTATTTCATAACTCCCAAATTGAAATAAATCAAGAACCTAGCCCACAAATAAAGCTAGGTGGCCGGTCCTCTCTCACCCAAGGAGGCCAGCCACTTCCCTATAAAAGGCCTTGCATTCTCTCCAAAAAGACACTTCCAACTCTTGCTAAAATTCTCTAGAATTCTCAAACACTTTTTCTCCCTAAATTCTAACTTTGGCATCGGAGCTTCTTCGGCCAAAGCCTCCCCGATTCATCGTGGGCACATGAGGCTCTTGGCCTTGACCTAAGGTGTTAATTGTTTTGTAGGTGCAATTTTGTCAAAGATCAAGGAGGAAGAAATTTGCATCCACACGTCCTACAGAGAAATTTATTCACGGGCTAGATGAAAGGTACACGCAGCAGCCTTCAACTTTTAAATGAGTAATGTATTTATACTTTCTGTTAATACTCAGTAAATACCCTGTGTCTAGACGTTCCAAATCCTTTGTTTTTGTCTAGGAAAGGAAATTGCATCTTCTTGGCACTGCCAAGAAGTCAGCTGATTCCTAGTTTGTCCAATTTACATTTTCACTATGTAACCCGAAAGCCGGGACTCCTGCTCTTATGGTTTATCTGAATGCATGTCGCTAGGAGTGTATTATAGAGTTCAGAGCTTTCTGACCTTTGAGAAATAAAGGTCATCTTTTCCCAGTCAACTGGTCTGCATGTACTTCATTCTTTAATTTGGAAACCTGGTCCTTAATGTCTGTCAATTGTAATTTCATATTGGAATAAAATCTATAAAATAAAATCCACGGACCGGAGAACGGGGCAATTAAGTTTACTCTTCAACCATGCTCCTAATGCCATAGCTATGTTCTAAGAAATAAAATCTAAAATTCAAGCAGGAAGAAAAAGGTAGTGTTTTCTGAAATCAATGATGGTCTAGTAGTTGAAAAGAATAGGCCTTGGGGCAATCAGTTGCAGTAAAGGACTAGCCATGAACCCTAAACCCTCTTGTAGACACGTAAATTTTCAAATTTTGCGTTTACACCTCTGTTGCGCATTCCAAATTCAAACTGTCTAATGTGTTCTGTATCTTCTAATCTCACACCAAAAATAACAAAATGAACATGTTTGCTAGAGGGCTCCTGAGTTCTATCACAACTACCTCTCCCTTATAGTTATAATTATACAAATATAGAAAGAAAGGTATACATAACTTATTGGCGATTGGAGGTGACCATCTACAAGTTGCAGAAGACCTGGAAAAGCGTCTCCAGTCTCTCTACCACCCTTTATTAGGCTAGGTCATATAGATATATATGATATCAGTAGGACCCGTCTTTGGGGTTTCAACATTATGTCCACGATTTTTGTGAGTCTATTTTATTTTACACGAATTGTGATGTTACTCAAGTCAAGTCAAGTCACTGTCATGGTAAAGTGATCGATAAATTACATGCGATCATTTGTCATAAATCGTATGAATGCATCAGTTGCTTCTGTTACCTTCCTACTTGTTTACTAGTTAGTCTCTATGGTCATGTGTCTGGTTGAATGGCTTGTACGAAGTAAACTGTTTGTGTACGGTACTTTGATCATATCAATTAGTCTAATGAAGTTTTGGTACCATTGATTGATTACAATGTCTGCTTACTAGAGTGTTTAATAGGCATCCTGAAACTTGTTTTAGTTGTTATAAATAGTGATTCCGATCATCTTTAAAATTTATCATAGATTCCCAGTGTGGAGGAAGTGACAACACTAAAAGGTCAGCTTGCGGCTCAGGGCGAGCAAATGAGTATGATTGTATGAGCCTTATAGATGTCCGGCCTCCAAATCTTGATGCCAGCACCTGATCTTCCTCTACCTTCGACCTCCCAACCACTTCGCCCAGCCGATACCCAGTAACCTTATGTATCAAACCTAGAAGACTACTTGGTGTAGTTTGTTCTTTTTTGTTCGAACATCTTGTATGTACATTTTCATATATTTTATAATTAAATACTTTTTCTTCGTTATTTAATTATTGTTTAGAATTTAATTACAATATTTATTAAAAATTAAATAAAAAAATATTTTTGGCAAAAAAAAAAAAGGGGTTTGCGCAACGAAGAAGTGACATGCGTCGCGCAAAACCACTTTGCGCGATGCAGGTTATACGTCGTGCAAAGTGGTTTTGCGCGACGCATGTCACTACTTCGTCATGCAAACCCTTCTGTCACTACCTTGGCGCGACGGTTGGTGCGTGACGAAGGTTCGTTGGGCAAAATTTTGCGCAACCTTTTTTTGACTTTGCGCGACGAAGGACTTGCGTCGCGCAAAGTGTTTTTTGTACTAGTGTTTTAAACTACTTGATACTTTTATTTTAATGTGTTTTATAATTTTTTAATCTCACGTTTGCCTATTGTATACTATAAATAAATAAATAAAACTTAATTTTTTAAAATTTATATAGAATAATAATACAATAATACATATTTAATATTTAATATACAATATATACATATACACTATGACTATTGTATTTATAGAAAGTTTTTTAAGTAGTTTAAAAAATTAAATCATCAAAATAACTTTTTTCTTAACGTGTCGAAACATGTTACCCGCGTGTCATTTTTTGTGTAAACCTGTTAAGGACCAGTTATTAATGGGTTCTTATTGTGAGACCCAATAACGATCTAATTAGTTATCGTGTTGACCTGAAACCCATTATTTTCGTGTCATTTACGTGTTGTGTTAACAGATCGTGTAAGAAATTGCCAAATCTAATTTGTGGGCCAAAAAGAGACTAAGGGAGTTATTAAGGAGGCTCTTCCGCCAAATTCAATTGACCAATTAACCGGAGTCATCTTTGCAAATGCATTAAACTTCAAAGGAATTTGGGATCAAGGTCACGGTTTTGATACATCACAAACAAAAAAGTATTACTTTTACCTTCACAATGAAGATAGGAGACTACCACCGGTTAGGGCACCCTTCATGACAAGCAATGCGAAGCAATTTGTAAGAGCCGTTCATGTGTTAAAAGAATAAAGGTTATAAATTGAGGTCAGACCGGACACGGATTTTCTCAATGTATTTGTTACTTCCAGATGCAGTAGATGGACTATGACACACTCCAACCCCAATAACACAAGTTATGAGGTTGTAATGTGTTGACCAACACTACATTGACTATATGACCCTATCCGGAGATGACGTCACAAGGCAACTTAATGACAAAGTCATAGTAAGATATTTATGATATATAAGAATTTGAACCAAAAGATGTTCATTAAAATAAAAAATCCAAAGCTGCTACATAAGTACTTATCATCCTCCCTACTTGGGGACACAAATTATCTCGGGTTTGACCCCTTTAGTAATCACATCATATCAGACCAACTAGAAGTTTTACACAACAGTAAATACAACAAAGTGCAGTGCTATGCATAATCAAAAGTGTGATCATGCATTAATTATTACAATATAGATAAAATTGCATTAAAGGAGCCATCACCCAAAATCCAGACGATGAAAGCTTCACTGCCAAGCCCACTCGTCCCCACCGATGTTCTTCTTAGTCTTGTTGTGTCCCGAAGGTGTCGATAAAACAAAACGTGAGTGGACCGGTTTTATCACAATTATAAAATCATCATCTAAACATAATAACTAAGGCTGAGTTCGGTACAAAACGGTTCAGTTTTTTGCCAAAACTGAAACCAAATCGAAATTTCAGTTCAGTTCATTTTTTTCAGTTTTTTTCGGTTCCATTTTTTTCGGTTCAGTTTTTTTCGGATTGGTTTCGGGTTTTTTTTTTTTTTTTTTTTTTTTTAAGGAAAAAATTGAAACATATAATCATCCTAACGTTAACACACCACAAGTCTACAATGAACTTGTCATGCTAACATGGTAAGCCAAAACTCTGAACAGGGAATCAAAAGACTATCTATTCCGCACAATTTTATCCAATACAGGATTGTTACTTCAGTTCCCAGCCAAAAGAAGGAAAAGAAAATAGCAAAACCCATGAAGTTGAAAAGCTGCAGAACCCATGAAATTGAAAATAAAATCTACAAAACCCATGAAATTGAAAAGAAAATCTGTAGAACATGAAAGAAATTACCATGATAGTAACCTTGCAAAGGAATTCGTGGGTCGAGACTCATAAAGATTGAAAAATCCATATTGAATCTTTCGATTTGGAGGGGGTTCTGAATCGAAAAAGGCGACGGGAAATCACGTTTTGGAAGAAGAAATTTGCGAGGAGAACCGGAGAAGAGGGAAAGAGAGAGTCTGATTAGGAGGAAAAGAGGAAGAAAATAAGAAAGCAAAGCATGGAGGTGCAAGAATTCGACGGTGGGAAAAAGAGAGGCTGAGAAGTCAGAACAAAGAGGAGATAAAATGGGAGTAAATTGGATGACTAGGGTTTTGTGTTTAGAAATCTTATAAAGAATTAAATATCCAGAATCAGTATAAATGTTTTACTAATACGATTATAGCAACACAAAACTTGTTGTCAAGTTGGCTGAAGCAAGCACTCTAAACCTGGAGGTAAGGGGTTAGAAATATCTGGTGTCTAGATTTTGAGTATTTGTACATGATTTATATAATTAAAATATATTAAATATTTAAATATAAATCGGTTCAGTTCAGTGTAGTCTAGTTTCTAGACCACCAAAACCGAAACTGAACCAACCTATTTCGGTTCGGTTTGGTTCACTTAGTTCGGTTTGGTTTATTTTCAGTTCAGTTTTTTGGGCCTCGGCTTGGTGTTCGGCTCGGTTTTTTTCGATTTTCGGTTTTTTAAACCCATCCTTAATAATAACCCCTCTTTCGAAAACGTATATAGCAAAAAACTATATAATATAATAATACCATAATAGTAAAGTCTCATTCATCAATATCAACGAAAAATCATCAAGTCAAGTCCAGATATCATACCTTCCATCAATCAACCATGCTAGCATCCAACATAAGTATAGCAAAGTAGGAAATATACTAGCTCAACTAGTTAATCTTAATACTAGTAATAAGCATCAACCCTAGCATCCACTAAGACAAATATAACTTGCAAACAAATCTACGGCCGAAGATAGTTATACGACACGTCACATGATGACCATGTGGTGAAAATAGATCACGAATGATCTAAAGATATTATCAATATCATCTTAAGTCTTGTCTAAGACTAACATAATAATATGCATCCACATAAAAGCATAAAAGCATATACATATATAAGGTAAAAACATTTGGTTTTTCGAAAGGGTCCACTCACAGGTAAGCAGAGCGTTCCTCGTAAATAGGCTCATTGCATGTATCCTTCCGATCTTCAATCAACCCTGTGAATATCAATGTAAGCTAAGATAAGCTTAAATCATCATTTTAATGGAACATTGTCCAATTCAACCATTTAGGCTTCGAATTTGCAAAGACAGAGGGCACCACGTGATTTAGAACACCAAAAAACCTAGGGTTAGGTCTCGGGTCTGTCATGCGCCGCCACGCGCAGCCATACTCCAGCCACACGTCACCACACGCCAGGAAACACGCGCCATCATGGGCTACCGTGGTTGATGAACGCGCAGCGGTTCGGCGAGTAGACGTCGCACTCATTAGCGACTTTGTCATTCGCCGGTGTAGTGAAGGTTTAAAACAGTTAACAAATTATACCTTTGCTATTAAAAGATTCTGTTAAAACTAACAGAATCTCAATCCCTGCCTTCAAAGTTTACGGAGACCGTCGCAGGTCATTGTCACCAGTCACTGGTCACCGGAGCTTCGCCAAAATCTGCAATGGGAACCCAGAACACGATTAGGGCCTCCTGAGCACGATTTCAACATATTTCAACGTGAAAATTACCAAATAATGTCCCAAAAAAAGTCTATAAGCTTACGCAAACTCGATTTAGGAGGAGGAGAGGTCGAATCCACCTCGGATTCAACGGTTGAGATTCGGCTAGGTTCGTCGGATTCTGGAAATAATGAACAGAGAGCATGCAAGTCAAATATTAATGACTTCAAGCCCAAAACTCACATGCACGAAGATATTTAAGTACCTGGGGTTATTTTCTGGTGGGTCTGTGCATCACCAGTCAAAAACTCATCGGAGTTTGCTCGGAGAAGAACATTGAAATCTGCACAAGTTGCACAGAGGGATACGAGGGGTTAAAACCCTTGGTTCAAATAGGAAAACGGTATAAACTTCATCCCAAGACAGACTAAAACTCAACTAACACACATTTGGGTCGAAATCGTACCTGAGATTCACCTTGGAAAGCTCGAGGCTCTCATAGCTCACGAGTTTGAACCCTTCCCCGTCACTGATCACACATGCAAGGGTATCACTAGACTCCCTATGCCATGGTGATGTAGGAAATGAAGGTCTTATGGCATGATTTGGTGATGGAGAGTGGTAAAGGTGATGGTGTTGTCTTACAGAACAAGAGAGAACGAAGTGATAGAAAGAGAGAGAGCTCGAGACTCAGAGAGAGAATGAGAGTGTCTGAAGGGAAAGAGAGGGACCCAGAGTTGGGTAATCCCACTTGTTCGGGCGAAGATTTCTCTGGAGAAAGATCATCGGACCTCAGCACAGCTCCCTAAGGGATTGGCACTTTGGATGTGTAGTTGGGCTCTTGCTTGTTGATGTGCTACAAGAAGAGGACAAAATTAGTTCTGAAAGGTTCCTTTGTGGGGCCTTAGGTGTAGGCCTTGAGGCTCGCAATCAAAACTAAATAAGTGCTAGGCGTATGTTTGATTGCGAGCCTCAATGCCTACACCCAAGGGATTGGCAGAGTTTGTATGTTTGTTTGTTTGATTGGTTGAGTGTCTTTGTCTCTAGGGCCTCTTCTTCCTTTTATAGGCAAATTAGCCCGACTGCTGTAACTTTGCTCTTGCCCGAAAGCACTTAGAGGGTAGTGAGTCATCAGCTTTTTACTTGGAATGCCACTATAAAGTGTTCTTTGACTGGTAGTAGGTTAGTCTTCATCACTTGTCTCTTCAATGGTAAGCACATGGCTTGTATTTGGATGAGAAAGCTTCACTTTGCTTTTGGGCTTGGTGCTGGGCTTTAAGCAAGTCCCCTTTAATCTGGCATCTTTGGGCTTTCCTTCATCTAAGTCCAATGTTCAAATATTAACCCAAACAGTGCCCCCTTTAATCATTGTTGAGTCTGCAACCCAAGACCCTAATAATGATTAAATAGCCATCGCACTTATTTACTTGGGACTTGCACCAATTAAAATAGCCGTTGTTAACCAAACATTTGCACTAACCAACGAATTCCATCATTAAGTAACCACTTACTATATAATTCTCACTTAAACCTTTTGGCTAAATACCTTAGCAACTTCGAACCTTCGAATTCCTAAAACTTCCCAGAATGCTCAGAGGCTTTAGACTTTCTAGAAACTTTTCTCGTTCTTCAATTCTTGCCCCTCGTTTTCGATTTTCTTCCCATCTTCTCCTCAAAATCACCCAATGGCACCCAAAGTGGCTCGAACTCAATCTTCTTGCGAGACTGGTGAGGGGATTTCCACCATGCGTCGCTTGCTCAACGATCTTCATCGCCCCCAGGCAGGCCTACATACTTTTCTTTTCTTCGATGAGGGATGAGTGCACTTTTTGGGATCTGCATGGACTTCTCAGGTCCTTGTAGCTGTAGAAAACAACATGCCCAAGGAAAAATGGTTCATTCCCGACCCATTCTTGGCCGAGTTAGGTATCTCCTCCTCTAAATGGTCAAACCAATGTTGTGACTTCACTTTCGACTTCAAGATGGGCCCCATGTCCCCGACCATCCTTGACATGGCGCAGGTTTTCCGGCTAAGGCCCTAGGGCAGAGTAATAGACATCATCCACGACTAGTCATTGACTTCTGCAGTATTCTCAAAAATGCGCACTGGGTCCAGCTTCTGTTTCAGGACTTCTATGGCAATGAGGAGTAGCCGAGCAGCTTTAATCACACCGGTAGATTCCACTTGTGAATATAAAGCTATCCTCCCTTGCACTGATATCCACAAGCCTAGACTTCCCCATATCTTCTGCTTCCTTGATCACTTCATCATTATAGGTGTATACTTCGGGATCAACTACCACGACCTTGTCGATTTTAGGATCAATGTCAAAGACTTTGGTAGGACTTGTGGAAGAAGGTTCTGCTATGGAGGCAAGAATTATAGAGGTATATTCTGAACTTGAGAGGTTGGGGGAGCAACTATCTGTACTTAAGGCTGAACAAGCGACCTTAACCAACCAGCTTCATCAGAAGATTGAAGAGGTCAAGGAAGTAAATGTTGAAGTTGAAGATGTTGAAGCATAGTTAGCTACTAGTAACATTGCTTTAGAGGAGCCAGGTTGAAGCTTCACTATCATGCAGACATACCATTCTAGGATAGCCACCCTAGCCAATGATGTAAAACTATTAAGTTGATTCTTATGTAAGTTCAACATTTAATGAAATGAAATGACTTCTTCAATTCATTTTAGCTTGTATTTCCTCCTTGAAACTCAACTATGATGAGTACAGAAGCTGACTTTTAGATCTCTTACAATGTATAAACTTCTTCAATGTAACAACCTCTAACATCCCACAAGGTTGGGTGATATTTCTTCAAAAACTTAGCATTAACTGGATGCCTCTGCAAGTTTCCTTCTAAATCTACCAAGCAATATCCCCCCTTATCTAGTGCTTGGTGAATAATGAAAGGACCTTCCCAAGTAGGACTCCACTTCCCAAAGCCTCTAACTTGAGCTCCTAAAGGTAAAATTACCTTCCACACTAACTCTCATTTCTTGAAGTTCTTCAACTTCACCTTCTTATTGTATGCTTGGGCAACAACCCTCTTCCCCTCTTGAATTTTATCTAGAGCTTCAATTCGGGCTACATCTAGATCTTCAATTCCTTTACGCATAGCCTAAATGTGTTCTTCGCTGTGCAACCCAAACTAATTTTGGATCCTAACAGAACTCACATTTACCTCTATGGGGAGTATAGCATCCTGCCAAAGGTTAGAGCATACAGAGTAGTTCCAGTTGCTGTCCTCTTAAAAGTTCTGTAAGCCCACAAAGTCTCTCCTAATTTCTCATGCCACTTCTTTGGACTCTCGGCCACTATTCTTTTAATAATGTTCACCAAGATCTTATTACTGGCCTCTGCTTGACCATTTGATTAAGGATAGTAAGGACTAGACTGAATCATCTTTATCTTGAACTTACTTGCGAATTCCTCTACATCCTTAGAAATAAAAAATGGCTTGCGGTCTATAACAATTGTCTCAGGCACCCCATATATGTGTAAGATCTTGGTTTCAATGAACTTCTTAACAGCAGGTGAAGTGATAGTCTTTACTGCTAAAGCTTCTTCCTATTTGGTGAGATAATCTGTTGCCACGATTATGAATGTATGTCCTTTGCTTGAAGCTGGGTAGATCTGCCCGATGAAGTCCATTGCCCATCCTCTGAAGAGCCAAGGCTTAACCACGGGGTTCAAGGGTACTAAAGGTACATATTGGAGAGGTCCATGCCTTTGACATTCTTCACATCCTCAGGCCTAGGTTTTCCAGTCTTTCTCCATCTCGGGCCAGAAATAGCCATATCTTCTAAGCAACCATCTCATCTTAGTTCCAGCCTGATGTGCCCCATAGATTCTTTTATGTACTTCGGCCATTACCCTCATTGATTCCTCCTGGCCTAAGCACTTCAGCAGTAGTACATCTGGAATCTTCCTTAGCATAAATCTATCCCACATGACATATTTAGTTGCTTGTCGTCTATTTTTCTTACTTATGGGGAAGGATGGATCTTTCAAATACTAAACAATATGTGTCCTCCAATCCTCTATCTCAATTCCTTCAGTCATCATATCTAGGCTGAATCCCTTTTCAAAGATAGAAGGGAGATTCCTTTTCTAAACTTCTATATCCCCATCAAACTTCCTTTCTTGGATCTGTGCTCCATAAGCCAATTATGCCATCCCATTGGCAATTGCATTTGACTTTCTAGGGATATAACTTACTGATATTTCAGTGCCCCAGTAGGTTAACAATTGAGTGGCCACCAAGTAATAACTAGCCATGGTGATGTGCCTGCACTTGTATTCTCCATTTAGCTGATTGATCATCAGTTCTTAATCACTAAACACTTCAACTTCAGTTGCTCCCAACTCCATCAAGATTTCTAGGCCAATTATCAATGCCTCATACTTTGCCTGATTGTTGGTAGTCTCTTGATAATTCAGAAGGAACATATAACAATGGTGAGCACCCTTTGGATCCATTATGACAATCTCGGCCCCAGCATCATTTTAGGTGCAAGATCCATTAAAAAATAGCTTCAAGGGAGTGATCCAAAGGCTAGTTATTCTTTTTATATCTTGTTGGATCCATTCTTCTCTGCCCGAGAAGGCTTTCCTTGATGGGATCCACACACTAGCTACCTCCAGAGTTTCTAGGATGTTGATAATCTCATATCGAGACTCTTGGTGCTCAGCCAAGAAGTCTGCAATGGCTTGTCCCTTGATCGCTCTTTGAGGCACATATTGAAAGCTGAACTCTGATAGTGCTAGAATCCACTTTTCCAATTCTCCCAATTAGCATTGGTTTTGACAGCATTTACTTGATCACATCTGTTTTAGTAATAATGTGGATGTGGCAAGGCAACATGTAATGCCTTAGCTTGTAGGCTGTAAAGTATAAAGTCAAACACAACCTCTCCACTGGTGTGTATCTTGTTTCAACTTCAGTAAGGATTCTACTGAGGTAATAGATCGCTTGTTCTTTTCTACCTTCATTGTTTTGAGCCAACAAGCTTCCCATTGACTTCTCTGAGGCAGAAATGTAAAGTTTTAAAGGCTTCCCTCTATGAGGTCGCATGAGCACTGATGGAGAGGCTAGATAAGTCTTTATGCTATCGAAAGCTTCCTGGTATGGTGGTCCCCACTCAAACTCTTCTTTGTCTTTCAATCTTAATAGACAAGTTAATGGCTGAATTTTGCCGGCCAAGTTAGCAATAAATCTCCTCAGAAAGTTTATTTTACCCAGCAGCCTTTGTAACTGTACTTTGTTGGTAGGAGGAGGTGATTCCATTATTGCCCGAGCTTTGTTCTTGTCAACCTCTACACCTCTTTGATGAACAAGGAATCCCAAAAAGTTGCCCGACCTTACACCAAAAGCACATTTCTTAGGATTCATTTTTAGCTTATGGATCCGCATTCTTGTTAAAGCTTGTCTGAGGTCTGCCAAATGTTGTTCTATAGTTGTAGACTTCACCACGATGTCATCAATGTATATTTCCATGCTATGGCCAATCAAGTCATGAAAAATGGCATTCATCGCTCTTTGATAGGTTGCTCCAACATTTTTTAGCCCAAATGGCATTACCAAGTATTCATATGCTCCAACATGACCTGGGCACCTAAAAGCTATTTTGTGTATATCTTCTTTAGCCATTTTTATCTGATTATAACCAGCATTCTCATCCATGAAAGATATGACTTTGTGTTTGGCAACTGCATCTATAGATAAGTCAGCCATGGGCATGGGATATTCATCTTTAGGTGTGGCTCCCTTAACGTTTCTATAGTCAACACAACATTGAACTGCATTATTTATAGCCTTTAATACAGGTACAATGTTAGCCAACCACTCGACATATTTAGCAGGCCTAATAAATCCAGCCTTTACCAGCCTTTCAATCTTTTCTTTGACTTTTTCTTCAATCTCTTTTGACATCCTTTGTGGTACTTGCTTCATAGGTTTATATCCCTCATTGATAGGCATTCTGTGTTCTACTAAGGTTGGATCTTCCTTAGTCCCTAAATCAATGGTTTCTAAGGGGTCTTGTACCTCTGGTGGTGGCTTATCAGGCTCTGCAGACAAAAATTCGACTAATTCTAGACTCTCGGGCAAGTATTCTATCCCATCCAGGTCATATATACATTCAGCCATTTGTATGGCTGCCTCCAACTCTCTTCCAAAAAAACTCTTTTTCACTTTTGTTCTGGTTGCTTGATACTTCTTCTTCTTGTTCCTCAGCCTAGCTCTCCCTTTCCTGCTTCCTCTTTTTCCCATACACCAACAATCTTTTAATTAAGGACCTAACTGCAACCACTTGGTCATTTCTTCTTTGTTCTAACATTACTGGTGTTGGGGAGTTGGGACAATATGGGGTCTATCCCATTCTTCCCTGGTGAGGAACAATCCTTGCTCCAAAAGCTTTTGGGCTGTCACCTTAGTCAGGTGGCCGTTCTCATCAGCTTCTAAGCATTGGAGAATCCCAATACTAGGATTATAAAAACTGGCTTCAGCTACATTAGCTATGGGAATGAATGGTTGTGACTCGGCCTCCACCATCTCCCAAAATTCTGGTCTCATGGCTCATTCCTCATGTAAACTGCTACATGTTAGTGTAGGGTGGAAGGTACAGAAAGACTCTGATGAATCCAATCTCGGCCTAGCAAAGCTTCATAAGTGGAAGTACTGTCCACAATGAAGAATGCTAACATGATTTGCTTGGAACCCAAGTCAACCTCTAGAGGCAATATCCTATGAGTTCTAGTGATAGCTCCAGAAAAACTGGAAACTGTTAGATCCATGGGCTTTATGCTACCTTTGAACACTCCTATTCATAGAGGCTCCCATTTCTTTGACAGGTCTTCCATCTTTTCCTACTACGTACCATTTCCACCCAAGTCAGGCAGGATTCTTTTTTGTGACTGCATTCACTATCCTCTCCTTTATTCTAACATCTCTACCGACATAACTTGGCTAGGGAGGCTTCACATCCACCCATTTTGGCATTTTGACTTCTCTATCTTCCACTTCTTCAGAGTCTTCATGGTTTCTGTATACCTCTGATAACCTCTTTGGTTGAGAATCTCATCCCAACCGTTCGAAAACATTTATGGATGTCTCTTTCTCAGCTGCCCGCATGATACTTCTGTGGGCTTCCTGTTCTTCTCTTTCTTTTTTTCTAATCAACTCTTGATCAATAATGGTTCCTGATGCTGGTACTTATAACTCACATTCCCCCTGGCACTTGCTACACAACACCAGCCCTTTAACTATGGCTGCTTTGGGTTTCTCGAGCAACTTGATAGTTCCTTATGTTGGTCTATCAACTTGCCTTCTTTTCACTTTCACTTCCCAGGTGGCTTTTTCTTTCCATTTTCCAGCCCAAGTTAGGTTGATCAGGTTTATTGGGGCTTCTAGGAAGGGATCCGTGTCAATCATCATATTGGCCTGTGGTTTTTCTAACAGCAAATTTCCCTTCACTATTAGGTCTTGTATCCAATCCCTAAACTAGACACAGTTGGTTATGAAGTGATTGAAGGTATAATGCAGCTTGCAATACTTCTTTTCTCTTAGGTCTTTTGGTTTAGGCATCTTTTCGGTGCTGTCGAGCACAATCATTCTTGCCCGCACCAACTCTTCATAGATCTTCGAGGCCTTGGTTAGATCAAAAGAATAAGTCTGGTATCTAGGGGGCTTTGTAGGGACAAATCCACCATCATTCATCACAACTTTCTGATCTTTGACTGGCTGGACTAACCCATTTATCATTAAAGGTTTAAAAGGGTTAGTCATCTCTGCTGCACACATGTCTATTCCTCTACTTCCATGGTCATCATTCTCTTTAGGCTCTGCTTTTTTAAACTCTACTTGGTGAAGTGCAGCTTTATTTTTATAAAAAAGAGGGAACCTTAGATGAGTGTTTCACTTGTTGCTCTTTAAGCAACAGCTTTTCATACTTTGTGGCAGCAATCACCAGCTATTGCAGCTCATTAAACTGTACATCATATAACTTTTTCCTCAAAGTCAGCCTCAAAGCCTTTTGAGCAATGGATATGAGTTGGGCATGATTGATAGGGAATTGGCACCTCATTCTTGTCCTTCTGAACCTCATCATGAAGTCTTCTGTAGACTCATGTTCGTATTGCTTCACCTCTACTAGGTCATTGATAGACATCTCGGGTTCCATCCTATAGAACTGCTCATGGAAAGCCATCTCCATTTGCCTCCAGTTAGCAATAGAATTGGGGGTCCACAGAGAATATCATTGAGATGCTAGGCCAACCAACGAGTTCCCAAACAATCTTAACTTATAGTTAGGATTATCTTTGAATGCCACACAATAATTAGAGAACTTGAAGATGTGATCTCTAGAGGATACACTACCATCCTCCCCACTAAAAGTAGGAAACGCGGGCATCTTGAAGTTGAGTGGAAAAGGATTCTGCTCATCGATATACTCGGGGTATGGTTTCTGGTAGGTGATCCTGAACAATGGGCAAGCCTGAGGTTGAGCATTCTGGACCACCATCCTTCTTAAGTCAGCTAATTCATCTCTGAGCTGCTAGTTAGTTATATTGTTGTATGGGGTATATGGGGCTCCCCATTTTGGCTGCGATCATTGCCTGAGAAGGTTTCTTTCTTTGGGTCGAGTTGTCTCCACTTGGCATCCCCCCCTTGTTGGCCAATGGTGGGCGCCTATAAGGAAGATGCTTGTCTGCCTTGGTAGGCTCGCCTTTTCCACTGGATTCTCCTATTAACTGGGGCATCCCATACATCTTTATTTCTTGCCCGCTCTACCCCTACTACATAATGAAAATAATAGGGGGTCGGGCAACTCTGCTTCCAAAATCTCCTCCAACACTGGCTGACTAGCTCCATATCCCTCCTTGTTTTTCCCTTTATCCATTTTTTCCTCAAGCAAAAGAAATAGGGGATAACAGATTTTTTCTCAAGGTTAGCTTCCCTCATCACTTCTCTATCATGGTTGTCTTTTGGGGTAGAGTACTTCATATCTAGTCTTCTTTGCAAACTCCTTGTTTAAGAACAGAGTCTGTTTACTTCTCCTTTGGTTTCCAGAGTGATCTTCTCCATACTTTTCAGCACTTGTACCATGGTGGCTTGTAAATCTTCATTGGTTACCTTCCCTCTTGACTTCTCGGAAGAAGTCAGGCTCTCTAGATTAGCTGGTCCTAGTAAGGAAGGAAAATCCTCTGGATGATTTGTCATGCTTGATCTTAGTAGACACTTGGGTGGCCCGCGTTATGTTTTCCACCTAAAGCTTTTCTCCTTCATTTTCCTTCTTAGCATAAAAGACTAAATGGGGTCCCACCTGGCGTGCCAAAACTATGTTCGGGCGAAGATTTCTCTGGAGAATGATCCTCGGACCTCAGCACAGCTCCCCAAGGGATTAGCACTTTGGATGTGTAGTCGGGCTCTTGCTTGTTGATGTGCTACAAGAAGAGGACAAAGTTAGTTTTGAAATGTGCCTTTGTGGGGCCTTAGGTGTAGGCCTTGAGGCTCACAATCAAAACTAACTAAGTGCTAGGCATGCCACTGCTATCTCAGTATAGCAGATGTAGAACAAGTGTGTTTTTAGTTGATTACTTGCACCCAAAGTTACTCGGACTTCTTGTTATCAAAGGATTGTCGTGGATAGGTTAAGTACACATTAAGTTCTTTTTCTTGCCTTGTAAACAAGAACTTTTAGTTCATGATCTTGTATGCTGGGAGAAAGAGTGTTCAGAACCCTTTAAGTCATTTACGTAGTTCTTGATTAATTTTAATGATAACATATCCATTAAACTAACCAGATCCAGATGCAAATGGAACTCTTAAAATAGGAAAACTGATGGAAATAACTTGAATACATACTGGAGAATGCATTAAGTAATAGATCTACAAATTTAGAAAACAAATAAAGAGCCTCAGGCAAGATTTCACCTTGTCTGGCAAGGTTGAACCTCTTGCAATCACTTTTCTTTGAGTTAACATGGGTTTATATGCTAAAAAGGGATGGATGGTAAACAAGTTTACACAAGGGAATCGATACTACGCCATTAAGGGAAATAGCAGAGCTTTAAACTGGACAAGAGATAACTTGTCGCTAAAAAGGACTGAATCTGGGTTGATTTCAGCATTTGAATGCAAATCTGGCTTGAGAGCAGAGTTTGTATGTTTGTTTGTTTGATTGGTTGTCTGGGGCCTCTTCTTCCTTTTATAGGCCAATTAGCCCGACTGCTGTAACTTTGCTCTTGCTCGAAAGTACTTGGAGGGTTGTGAGTCATCAACTTTTTACTTGGAATGCCACTATAAAGTGTTCTTTGGCTGGTAGTAGGTTAGTCTTCATCACTTGTCTCTTCAATGGTAAGCACGTGGCTTGTATTTGGCTAAGAAGGCTTCACTTTGCTTTTGGGCTTGGTGCTGCGCTTCGGGCAAGTCCCCTTTAATCTAGCACCTTTGGGCTTTCCTTCATCTAAGTCCAATGTTCAAATATTAACCCAAACACCACTTAACCCATGTTAAGTGAAATTATGTAGTTGCCCGCCCTTCTAATTGTTTTTAATTACAAAATGGACCCTCAAGGTCTCGATCCGTAATTCAATTTCAACGTAAAACTTACATACGAAAATAAAGATTATAAAACTTAAGAAAGCACACGGATATAATTCTCGAGTCGAGGCTCGATAAATTAGTTTAGACACCCACTCAGAGGTAAAATAGTCATTTCACACGTCTCAAGAATAACGTACAATATTTTAAAGTACGGTATTGGAGCGAGATTTCCTACGAGAAGAAATACCTCCACAGATTTGTTGACCGCAATCCTCACATTCGCCGAATCCTTCATTGAGGTGTCCCAAAATAATATTCCTCCGTAGCTTGCCCGGGCGGGTACTTGCAAAAGATACTCTGATGCTCAAGTCAGTCGATTGGTTTCTATTCTCTGGATTCTCTCGGGTATTCCTCACGTACCTTGTTCTTTGGCTCCTCTCCCTATTTATAGGATTGCATGCTTGAGGATCAAGCACCAAGACCAATCCTCATTTCCCACTTCCTTAGTGCTCATCCGTCATATTACTGCATGCTTTGGGAACAAGTGCCACGACCTATCGCCCCTATCCCACTTCTCCTCCGTAGTGGGGTAGTTATCTAGGCACTTTCCCTTGCGTCCGTATTTTTCCTTGCACAACACTTTCTCTTTGGATGATTGGTATTGGCCCATGAATTGAAACCGGATTTTATCCTCCCACAGTGCCCTTTTTTTCCCTTTTTTACGCATGTGAAATAGGAGAAAACTGAGTTTTTCGATCTCATGGGGCCTTGAAACTACACTCTTTAAGCCAAGCTAAACTTGAAGCACTTTTTACTAAGGCCAAATTTGTGGAATTTGCTTTTTCTAAGAATAAATTTACTGAAGGTAAATTTACTGAAGCCTTCATTTCGTTACGAATGAGGGCTGACATCTTCCCACTATGATTTTCGAATAAGGATTTACGAACGAGGACTAACACATTACGAAAGTGGATTGACATATTTTTTACGAACCAGGATTTATGAACGAGGACTGACACGTTACGAAAGTGGACTGACATCTTACGAACGTTGACTGACGAAAGCAACTACTGCAGTACAGAAGCCTAAAAGCACGTCACCCTCGCCAAACACACCTAGTCTACACACCCATCTACTTTTATACACACATACACGCATACATATATATTGACACTAACACTGACACTTACTTTTCTATATATATATATATATATATATATATATATATATATATGGGTTTTTATCACAAATGGTCCCTGACATTGATCAAACACATTATTTTGGTCCCTGACATTGAAAATCAATAGAAATGATCCTTGAGATTGATCAAACACATCACAAATGGTCCTTCCGTTAAAAACTCTTTGGGCAATTTTCAAAGCTTCGTAACTCAATCGTTTCTTAACCAAATTCGACCCATAATATATCAAAATAAAGATAGGAAAGTGTAGAACAAGATTATACTATTTGGAAGCCCAATGGTTGCCGTAGATGGCCGGAAAATAGCCTCAAATGTGACTGGTCCGCGGAAAAACTGGAAAACTCGCCGGAAACTAGGTAAACTTTAAACGTTCATAACTTCTTCAATAATCAACAAAATCGAGTGATTCAATAATCAAAATTATACTTCTCGACAAGACGAAGAGAATGGTATCTTTCATGATGGCTAACTCGTCGTATTTTGGTCGGAAAAAGGCTCGAAATTGGCTAACTCAAAAATGGTTATCCAATTTTGAGCCATTTTCCAGCCAAACCACAGTGAATTAGTAGTCAATACAGGTTCCATTCTCTTTGTCTCATCGAGAAGTATGATTTTCGTTTTTGAATCACTCAATTTCGTTGAGTATTGAAGAAGTTATGAACGTTTAAAATTTACCCAGTTTCTGGCAAGTTTTCCAGTTTTTCCGCGGACCAGTCACATTTGAGGCTATTTTCCGGCAATCTGCGGCAACCATTGGGCTTCCAAATATGTATAATCTTGTTCTACACTTTCCTATCTTCATTTTGATATATTATGGGTCAAATTTGGTTAAAAAACGATTGAGTTACGAAGCTTTGAAAATTGCCCAAAGAGTTTTTAACGGAATGACCATTTGTGATGTGTTTGATCAATCTCAGGGACCATTTCTATTGATTTTCAATGTCAGGGACCAAAATGATGTGTTTGATCAATGTCAGGGACCATTTGTGATAAAAACCTTATATATATATATATAGACACACACACATATACATATGCACACTTTTGCAGACATCACATCCTTGCCAGACTTGCACACCGGGCTATCTATCTAACCATATATACACATATACATATGCACACTTTTGTAGACATCACATCCTTGCCAGACTTGCACACCGGGCTATCTATCTAACTATATATGTGTGTGTATATATATATGTCTGGGTACATAGGCATATATAGGCACACCTACGCGCAACATCTAAGTGCATATCTCTGCGTACCGACAGTCAGATCTCTGTACGTACTTTTCATATATTTGTATATATCTCTATGCTCACATGCATATATATAAATTTATATATATGTGTGTTATTACCTTGGGCTTCTCCATCCCGTTTTTCTTCACCTCATCTGCTCAATTTCTCCACCAAGCTTGTGGTTTCTAGAGTGGCCTCTTGGCTTACAGGTAACTCTTTATTTCAAACCCCACTTGTGGGAATACTCCACAAATTCCTCTTTTATCTTCTCGAATCAATTTTGGTCGGCGAGTCTCCCACCCCGTTTCTCATGTCGAGACGTACACCTTGGTCTAAATATGGTGGTACTCCACCACACTTTGAAATTGTCAAGGCTCATGACCAGGGTCATGCCCTAGATGACATACACCTCAGCCCACTTCCTGCCGGAGCCGACATGCATTCGGGCTCCTGACTCTATTGTTCATTCTCCCGACCCATATGCAAAAGATGAAGCGGGTCTTTCTCGCACACCTTCCTGTCGCCACCCACGCTGCCCCTAGTGCTTCGACTACTCACTGCTATTGGACGAGCGTGAAACTCTGAAGGGATACTTACAATGCACTGAACACCAGGTGGATCATCTCAGGGGGAATTGATGGCTGTTGATCGTGCCGTGTCGGTTGCTCACTCAAATGGCATACATGATGGTTTTAAACAGGGCATTCACTATTTTCGCTCCAAGGCGAAAGTGGCCTTTCCTTCCGTAAACTAGGATAGTGTCTCCACCCCGTTAGACTAGGTGTTATTTTGCTAGTAAAAAGTTGGACCCTTAGGTCCAACCACAACTAGGATATCTAGTAGTGATGTTGTCCTTGTTTCCCCTTCTACTAGTAGGTTTACTTCTTCTTTCATTCTTACCTTTTATCACACTATGTATCCAACATCCAAGAGGTTTTCCTCTTTTAAATAAAAGATATTCCCTTTTAGGCAGGAGAACAATGTCCCACTGCTTGAGCTTTTACTTTTGCTCACATGATGCCTCATCTTCCTCTGCAAATACACGACGTGTTCAAGGAGGAAAATCCGATTAAATTCACCCTCTCCTTATCGATCTCAAAATACCGTTCAACCTTGAATTTTCTCTTAATCATTTTTTTTTTTTTTACCTATTCGATCTTGGATTTTCGATCTTGGTTGGGTCTTTGCTAATTCGATCTTGGGTTTTCTGTTCCCACTCGATCTTAGACTTCCGATCTTGATTGGGTTTTTGCCCATTCGATCTTGGGTTTCCTTTCCCCACTCGATCTTAGATTCTCGATCCTGATTGGGTCTCTGCCCATCCGATCTTGGGTTTTCTTTTCCCACATGATCTTAGACTTCTGATCTTGATTGGGTCTCTGCCCATCCGATCTTGGGTTTTCTTTTCCCAGACGATCTTAGATTTCCGATCTCGGGTTTTCTTTTCCCATTCGATCTTATGTTTTCGATCTTGATTCAATCCTCATCTCTTGGTTTATACTCTTTAGCTTTATTTATGTAGTGCAACTTTATTTATCATACAATAAGGAGATGTCAACAGACATCCAGGGATACACCCTTTGACATGCAAGGAAGACAAGAAGGGATTTACCCTTCAACATTGCTGGAAACAAAAAATTAAATACATAAAACATAAACACGAAAAGCTAAATGTGGTACTTTCTCAAATGAATTGCGTTCCATGGGCGCGGCACGTACTGACCTGTTTCAACGTGCCTGAGTTTATAAGCTCCATTTCCGAATGCTTCAGTCACCTCATATAGTCCTTCCCATATACGTCAAAGCTTCTCTACACTCAAATTTTTTGAGTTTTCCATGACCTTTCTCAATACCCATTCTCCTACCTTGAACCTTTTCACCTTGACCCGTTTGTTGAAGTAAGCAGCAACTTGGTAGGCACAGCAGTGCCCACTGGAGATGCAGCAATAGTCGCGGTGGCCCGCTTTGATTGGATAAGTTCCTCTTCCTCTAATCTGATGATTCCATCAGCTCGGGCCATCACCTCCCTCATGTCCAACGGTGGTGTTTCGATTAATGACGTACGCATTTTCGTTCCAAGTAACACCCCTTCTCGGAATGCCAAAGACGCAGTGTGGGAATCACATTCTTTTAAGGTGGACATATCTTCAGTGAACCTAGTCATGTAGCTTTTAAGGCTCTCGCCAACATTTTGTTTGGTGCTGAACAAGATCGTAACATCTTTTCTTGGCCTCCGATTGCAGACATATTGAGATATGAATGCTTTGCAAAACTCTGTGAAACTTTCGATAGACCTCGGTTTCAGTTGTCTGAACCAAGTTAACAATGATCCCGAAAGACTTGAGGGGAACAACTTGCATAGGAGGGCCTCGTCGTCTCCTTCAAGCGCCATCTTGAAAGTGGTAAATGTGTTCGACGGGATCAGTTGCGCCTTCAAATAACCTAAACTTTGGTTGGGTGAACTTGGCAGGTTTTTTAGCTTTCAGGATGTCTTTTGTGAACAGCGATTTGCGAATCCCTCTAGCCACTTCTAAGGTAAGCTCCGCCGGGGTCTGTGGCTTGTATCCCTTCACAATCTTCTCAATTTGTTATTGCAAATCTACATCCTTTACCTTTTTCAATCCTTTCCCCCTGTGATCCCCTTCGCCCTGATTTTTCGTCACTTCAACATGGTTACTGGATGGCGCGCTACTGGAGCTGCCCTCCTTATCTTCCTCTTATGCATGCTGTCTCTTGGTGCTGGTTACATCTTCTACTGCGTTTCTCGCTTCAGCCTTCTTCAACGCCCCATCTGCTGTCTTTTTTGTTTCACGCAATTCCCTCGTTAGCCTTCTAAATTGTTCCATGGCGAGACTGGGTTCACTACCTTGGGATTAAGACTTCGTATGCACCGATCGAGTCCCTGCGTCTTCGGAGGGATTCAGAACTTCTTGTGCGGATCCAGTCATGTTTGTAACTTGATTTTGTTTCGTTCCCATAGACGACGCCAACTGTTGGAGCGAGATTTCCTACGAGAAGAAATACCTCCACAGATTTGTTGACCGCAATCTTCACGTTCGTCGAATCCTTCTTTGAGGTGTCCCAAAATAATCTTACTCCGTAGCTTGCCCAGGCGGGGTACCTACAAAAGATACTCTGACGCTCAAGTCAGTCGATTGGTTTCTATTCTCTGGATTCTCTCAAGTACTCCTCACGTACCTTGTGCTTTGGCTCCTCTCCTTATTTATAGGATTGCATGCTTGAGGATCAAGCACCACAACCAATCCTCCTTTCCCACTTCCTTAGTGGTCATCCGTCATATGACTGCATGCTTTGGGAACAAGTGCCACGACCTGTCGCCCCTCTCCCACTTCTCCTCCATAGTGGGGTAGTTATCTAGGCACGTTCCCTTGCGTCCGTATTTTTACCTTGCACAACACTTTCTCCTTGGATGATTGGTATTGGCCCATGAATCGAAACCGAATTTTATCCTCACACATACGGGTTGTAACAGACTACCAGCATTGATTAAGAGAAATTGTTCTAAATCTGGTTTCTTAGATCACCGTAGTCCATCAAATCGTGTTGAAGTCGGTGATTTAGAATCCCAAAGTTCAAGTTTTCCTCTGACTTTGAAGATTCTGTGACTCTAAAGGATTTAGGGTTGTTGCCTTTCGAAGTTGACCTATACAGAGGAGTTAATTTGACAGAGATGGTAAAACCCTTATGTTTCTGCCATATTTTAGGGCATAAATCCAACACTCATAGACTTGCACTAAATCCAATGATCACAATGATGCACACCAACCAAGTTGCTTATGTGTCATCACCTTACTGAATGGGTCCGCTGCGTTTTCTGCAGTGTCAGGTCATCGTACTTGAACCTTCTTCTTCGCAAATTCTCTCTAATCTTGTGAAAATGCTTTTCGATGTGTTTGATGACTTATGAAACATTGGCTCCTTAGCTTGAGCTATTACACCATTGTTGTCACAGTACAAAAGAACTGGTGAAGCAATGGTAGAAACTAGTCAAAGCTCTGTAACGAACTTCTTGATCAAAAGAGCCTCACGACTAGCATTTGAAGCATCTTTGGTTGAAAAGCACAATTTATTTCTGCTTGTGACTCCTCCAGCTGCCAGCTCCTCCATTCAAAATGAAGACACATCCTTTGGAAAAAAAAAAAAAAAAAAAAAAAAGAAGACACATACAAGTGTGGACTTACACTTTGCAGATCCTATGTGGTCGAAATCAGGGTATCGATTCACAAGTAATTCCCATTCAACGTTTCCTACATACACCAACATAAAATCGTTAGTTCTTCTTAAGTACTTAAGCATTGCCTTTACGACTTCCTAAGGTGTTTTTATTTTTTATTTTTAATATTTTAATTTTAATTTAATTTATTAATTTTTTGCGTTGCGAAGTTAATTGTTTGTGCAACGAAATATTTTGTCATACAAGGTTTTTGGCTTTTTATTTTTTTTATTTCTTATATTTTAATTTAATTATATTACTTGTTTGCGCCACAAAATATTTGGTAGCGCAATATTTTTCAATTTTTACTTTTATAATTTAATTTAATTGTCTGGCTTTATATTTTTAAATTACTTTAGTTTAAATTGACATATTTAAATAAAATTACAAAATATATACTATATTAAAAATGTACATAGAAATTAACAAAGTACAATGATAAAATCCTATTACAAGTCTATTGTGGTGGTAGTGGCCGGGGATATGGTCTGATGGTGTCCTAATCCTGACAATTCCTTGGGAAAAAACAAACATGGTCAAATAACAAAAAAAACAACATAAAACAATACCAAAAATGTCACATCCCAACCTAAGGTCCACCCCATCCCGGGCCCGCTCCACCGCCTTAGCATGATATTGTCCGCTTTGGGCCCCTACCACACCCTCACGGTTTTGTTTCTTGGAACTCACAGGAGAACTTCCCAGTGGGTTACCCATCATGGGATTGCTCTCGCGTGAACTCGCTTAACTTCGGAGTTCCAATGGAACCCGAAGCTAGTGAGCTCCCAAAAGGCCTCGTGCTATATGGAGGTGGGCATGTATATATAAGGCATAGATGATCCACTTCCCTGGGCGATGTGGGATGTTACAAAAAATCGGCATAACCTCCCCTAAAATCAGCATACCTCAAATCCGACCCAAACTCCACTGCTTACCCCAGACCTGAACCCAAATCCAAAATCAACTCTAAAAGCACATAATAATGAAAAAAAAAATTGTAAAATTCAGGGAGAAATTAGGGGGGAAAAAACATTTTGGCAAGATTAAGAGTGATTGAGCGATAGAGATAGAGGAGAGAGTGAGAAGAGATAGTGAGAGAGTGAGAGAGAGAAGGATAAAGTGAGTGAGAGAGAGAAATAGAGAGAGAGAGAGAGAGAGAGAGAGAGAGAGAGAGAGAAGAGAGAGAGGGAGAGAGTGAGTGAGAGATGGAGAGGGAGAGCGAATAGATTAAGTGTGAGTGAGAGGAGATAGTAAGTATGAGAGAGGGCCAAATTTGGGGAAAGAGAGAGAGATGAGAGGTAACAGAATAGAAAGAGACGTTGAGAAAATTGTGGAGGAGTTAATTGGTTTTAGACCATATAACTTTTTGCTACGAATGATACGATTTGCGCAACGAAGGCTTGGTTGCGCAGTCTTAAAAGAATTTTCCTGCATCCCATTTTTGGTGGCCACCCAAAATTTTAGGGTTTTGTGCGACAAAGGATTGGGAGCAAAATTTTTTTTTTTTTTTTTTAAAATTCCGCATCCCATTTTTCGACACCTGCCCAAATTTAAGATTTTGCGCAATAAAATATTGGGATCTTGTTGTGGAAAGTTCATAAACATAAATTTTATTATACAATTTAAATAAAAAAATTGGATTTAGGTGATGAAATATTAATATTCGTTGTGTAAATTAAAAATATATATATAAAAGAAAATACTTTTATTTTATAATTTAAAAAATAAAATAAAATAAGGTAGGCGACAAAATGTTGATATTCATCGCGCAAAGCTTCTAAAAAATATAAAATAAAGAAAATAATTTTCTTCTTTTTTTTTTAAACAAGAAGAAAATTATATTAAAGCAAAAACCCTCGAGCACAATCGTTCCCTACAGTATCAAAATGAAGAGCATGTAGAGCAAAAGAATATACAGTGATCCCAAATATATGACAGTCAGTAGTAATAAGGACATGGCGAGCGAAGGCATCAACATCAAATTAGCCTCTCTAAAAATATGTTTCCAATCAATGCTAGCAAATTTGGTCGCATCCAATTTATATCTTCAATAATTGGAACCCGATTCCACGGCGCTGCACTACGATCCAACATTGACTGCAAAACCAACCTAGAGTCACCTTCAACCATAATCTTTGCAAAGCCCTTATTCTGAGCAAAAAGAATTCCCTCCCTCTCTAAGACCCCTGGCCTTTACTTCAGAAATAGTGGTACCATCAAGATTTGAAGCTCCACCTCCAGCGAGCTACCCATTATGGCTCTTTAACACAAAACCCACAATCGCCTTGTCCCCCAACACCGAACCGTCAAAGTTAAGCTTATTATAATTCTGATCCGGTGGATGCCATTTAATAATCATGAAAATATCATTTGTATTCCTTGTAGAACTTATACAATTCACTATAAGATATTGCTCACCCAAAGATATAGCCAGAAACTTAGATCTTGTTGGAATAGGCATAATATTCTTAAACACATACCATGTTATTGCGATCATTCCAAATTTGCCAACCTAAAAGTAAACACAAGTTTAAATCACTAGGAACTTCCTTATCAACATGCTTTAAAGTATTTAGCCACTCTATAACCTATCGAGGCAAAGTTAGCATTAGGGAAATTCCCGGTTTAATTGAACAAATGTCCCAAATCGAATTAGGGGCACCATAGTTAAAAAATAAATACATTTGATCATCCTCTTCAGAATTACAGAAAGGACATATCTTATCACTATTAATCACAATATAACTTAATCTTTTTTTAGTCTGAAGTCTATCACGAACGAACAACCACGCAAACATCTTAACTTTAGGAGGAATGTTAAGCTTTCACATCTTATTAATTAGGGTTAATCTCTGTTTACTACCCTGAAGTTTCTTGATTTTCAACATTTCATACATCAAGTTTTTTTTGTCTCGATTTGGTACCTAAAGTCAAAATTCTGGGACACTTTCATACATCTGTTAAGTTTTCCGTTTAAAAATCCGTTAACTGATGACATGGTCTCTACATAGACAATAACTGAACGTCAATATGAGACCACTTGAGTATTAAAAAATTATAAACTAAAAATTATAAAAATTATAAAAATGATAAAAATTGAAAATCAATATGGTCCTCTATTCTTTTTCTTCTGCACATACGTTTCGAACCCAGCACGAACTCCTGTCGGCCACCTCTTCTTCCAGATTAGAGCCGTCAGCGCCAACTCTCCGTCGAGCCACACATCCTAATTGATGCAACGATTCCTCCGTCCCCGTCTATTTGTAAGCTCATCCCTTCTCGTTGAATCGCAGACCCGCCACTTCCCCTTGTCAAATCTCCAAAATCCTAAATCAAAATCCTAAATTTTCGAATTCGATTCATAAAATTAGGTCCATCAAGACAAATTCTTCTGGACGGAGAAGAAAGAGAGGGTGATAAGTGTGACGAGTGAGGCAGAGACTTGAAATTGGGGAATTACCTGGAAAGAAGCTCGAGGCTTTCGTCGGAGACACCAACCTCTTGAGGCAGAGGTTTTTGATCTTTTCTTGGGGCTTCGACAGCGGCGAGGGGGCGTATGTGGGTGTTGCGGTAGGTGAGGGTAGGGTTGAACGGGGTTGAAGGGGGAATTGGAGGGTGGATTTGGGGGAGTGGCAGGGGAAGGAAGAGGCGGAGGGTGTGGCGGGGACCGGCTTTTGAGGTCTAATGGCTGCTGACCGGCTTTCTTCCTAGCCATGGTTATGGCTTGAAAGCTGGTACTGGATATACGAGGGTGAGGAGATCATGAAATTGTTATCACAAAGGCTACGAGGAGGTTTAGTTTTTAGGGTTAGTTTTTTAAGTTTTTAATGTTTTAACATAAAACTTAACAGATGTATGAAAGTGTCCCAAAATTATAACTTAAGTACCAGACTGAGACGGAAAAAAACTTGATGTATGAAACGTTGAAAAGCAAGAAACTTCAGGATAATAAATTGAGATTAACTCTATTAATTAACTTATGCTTAGTAGACTGAGACAACGTTCCACTCTGAATCCAAGTCATTGATTTAACAGAGAACTTACCATTTGAATTGGGACCCCAAACAAGCATATTATTGGATTCCTATAAAGGATTTGAAATATTACAAATTTTCCTCACAATTTCACTACTTACCACTTGCGAGAGCTTCCTCTTATCCCAACAACAATTATCATAAAATCACTCACTTTCAAATCCCAATTAATCTTTTGATTGTCAACATTGGGAAAGAGATGGAACAACGGGTAAGAAAAAACACAATTATGGGACCAGAACAAAATATCATTACCATTATCCATTCTCCATCTCATTCCCTTAAGGATGACATCCATACAATTTAAGATACCTTTCCAAGCAAAAGAATGGCTTTGTCTAATTTTATTTTCCATAAAAGATTCCTTTCTAAGACTCTTGACTAACCTTACCAACCAGTTATCTTCCTTAGTTAACACCTTCCAACCCAATTTAGGAAGACAAGCGTTATTAAAATGATCTAGTCTTCTAACTCCCAAACCACCCACTTTCTTAGGGGCACAGACCAAATCCTATGCCACAGGAAAAAATTTCTTGTCCCTACCCCAGAAAAAATCCCTACATTCTTTATTAAGCTTATTGACAATCTTTTCAAGGCACTTAAACAAGGACATTACATGATTGGGCATACCTATTAGATTAGAGTTAATTAAAGTAAGCCTCCCCGCTCTTTCAACCAGCTAAGTTTTGCTTGACCCTCTTTATTAACTCATTTCCATTAACTTGGTCTTTCCAGAAAACAATATTATGGATACCTAGATACTTACCAATGGTAGTTTTATGTTGAATATGCAAGATGTTAACAATATTAATTCAAATCTGAGAACTAGTATTGTTAGAAAAATACAAAGATAACTTATGAAAATTTATTTGTTGCCCTGCCGCCTTAGAAAACAAGTCAAGAATTTGAAGAATATTCCTTGCACTCGTCGGTGTGGCCTTAGCGAACAAGAGACAGTCATCATCAAACAATAGGTTAGAGATTTTAAAACCTCTAGGAGAGGACAAAATACCAACGTGGGTCTTTGGATTATCTGTTAGGGTGTTGAGGTGTCTAATTAATGGTTCCACACACGATAAAAATAAAAGGAGATAGGGGGTCCCCTTGTCTATTTCCTCTCTTCGAAAAAAGATAACTATGAGGACGCCATTTATAAGCACAGAAAATGAAGTAGAAGTAATACATTCCATAACCAAAGCAACCCCAATGACTAGCAAAGCCAAATCGAAGAAGTACATACCGAATATAATCCCAATTTAAGTAATCATAAGCCTTTTCCAAATCCAACTCGACACAGATGGCTCTAGTTCTTCCTTTATTTTTATTGAAACCTGCAAACATTTCGCAAGCAATCAAAATATTATCCTGAATGGCTCTTCCAGGAGCAAAAGCACCCTGATTTTGAGAAATGCAGAGATCTAGCAAAGGTTTTAGATGCCTAATGATGATCTTTGTGAGAATTTTATAGCTAACATTACACAAACTAATAGGCCTATAATTACTGACAGATTCTGCGTTATCTATTTTGGGCACTAAAGCGATGTTAGTATAATTAATGAGTCTTAAGCTAGATACATTATGGAAATAATCTTTGACCAAACAGGAAACAAAGTCCCTAATTTGGTCCCAGCAACCATGAAAGAAGACCGCACTCAAACCATCAGGATCCGGGGCTTTACGAGCTCCAACACTATTTACAGCAATCCAAATTTCCTCATTTGTAACAGGAGATAACAAACTTTCACTATGCACTTTCATTGTGCTCATTAGAAATACAAGGTTGAACGATATCTGGTAACATACTCAGGTTAGCACCTGAGGGAGGTCTGTCACAAGAAAAATGCTTTTTAAAATCGTGAACAAAGACTTGTTCAAGACCCTGACCAACAGACCACTAGAAACCATTCTCATCTTTGAGTTTTTTTAATTTCATTTCTCTTCTTTCGAATAGTGACCATAGTTTGAAAACATTTTGTGTTCTTATCCCCAACCTGCAACCAATTAGCTTTAGCTCTCTGAGCCCACATGATTTCTTCACTAAGCAATACATGATTCAATTCATCTCGAAGCTATTTTTCCTTCAATAAATCAACAGTATAGTTACTCATAATTTTCTTCTGCAAAAACATCAATTTCATTTAGAACTCTTTCTTTTTCTCCCTTATATTGCTGAAGGTGTCCTTGCTCCATTTATAAACTAGAAAGTTAAACGTACCTGCACACACTCTAAATTTGTTTTTGGGATTAACATTAGCGTCATAATGCCAAGAATTTTGCACAAACATTTGAAACTGAGGATGTTTGAGCCACATAGTCTCAAATCTAAAAGAGAAATAGTAATTATTCTCCACTAGAATTTAGAGATAATAAAATAGGATTATGATCAGAACTAAATAGTGGATACTTATGCAACTAATAACCAGGAAACATATATAACCAAACCGGGATAGCTACCACCCTATCCAATCTCTCAAAAACAACTGTATGATCCGTATGACAATTAGTCCAAGTGAAAGGAACTCCAGATGCATTCAAGGACAAAAGGTTGCTGCGATTAAGAAAATTGATAAAATTGTTCATGTCAGAAGTAAATGTTTGATTACCACCAACTTTTTCCGAAAGATCAATAATATTATTGAAATCACTAATTATGCACCAAGGGCTATGAATGGGATCTAACTTGATGACCTCTTCCCAAAGGTCACACTGCATATGCTTTTGGGGAAAGGCATATATGAAAGTAATTACTTGCTCTATATTAGAAATTAAATCCTTCACAAATATATCTAGAGGAGGAAGAAATTATATTTACGAGTCTTAGTATCATTCCAACATAAGCAAAGGCCCCCAGACCGGCCAATGGGATAAGAGCAAAAGATATTGTCAAAGTACTTGGAATAAAAGTTCCTAGGGACTTTCTGAAAAGCCACCTTAATCTCCATTAAATGAAAACGGTCCATTTTAGCTAGTTGATGAGTCAATATTATAATACATATTTTACCCTAATCTTAGTTTATTTTGGTTATTATTTTGGAAGAGTTTTGATACTTTGAATCAAGGTCCTAAAAGACGCTACGCGCTAGTTGGGCGGTGGGCTGGGGCCTAGCGCCTAGGCGGCTAGGCAGGGCCTAGGCAGGCGAGCTCCTAGGGTGACTAGGCGAATTTATATTTCATGTAAATAACTGTTTGTTTATACTTAAATATATATATAATTACAACATAAATTACAAAATAGAATGACATATATATTATGAAGTATTGAAACATAATGAAAACATGGGGAACAAGCATATAATTTGTGTTCATTTTAGTTTTCAACAAGTTTCTTACAATTTATTGAAAAAAAAATAATGCAAAGTGAAAGTTATATATTGTCTGTCTATGTGAGTCGCAACCTAGGCGGGTGTCTACGCATGTCTGGGTGGGCTAGGCGGGTGCCTAGGCAGTCTAGGTGGCCGCCTCAACAGGTCTAGGTGCCTTTTCTAAATTTTCAAACGCCTATGTAATAATCAAGGTGGTGGCCAACCACCTAGCGCCTAGGCGGTGCTGGGCGGGGCCTAGACAATGCTAGGTGGGGATTTTTTAGAACAATGCTTTGAATTGTATTTTCAATATAAGACTTTCGACTTCCTCTGAGGAAAAACGTGATCAAATGGATGAATTTTGGTATACCAATTGGAGGACGTTCGTGAGTTGCTTAGCTTGATCGTGTCAAAACATCATATTTTTTTTCGACTAAGCGGTTATTTTCTAACGATAGAGTAAAGGAGCAGTGCGTGGTGTTGGAAAAATGATGTTTTGGGCTTGATTGCGAGTTTTGGAGCCCAAGATGGCTTATATTGGATTTAGCTCGTTCTAGAGATGTGTTCAAAATGCTTCGATCTTTAAACATGGTTGGACAGTTTCTTTGTATATTCTCCTAGCTTAATTAGGATTTTATTCACTAGTACATTTGATTATTATTTGGTTTCCTAGTTGGATCCAAAGACTTGTTTAGGAGATTATTGGATAGCTTAGAGGGAACAATATAAGATCTTTTGCCGGCTCTAGTTTTTTTTTTTTTTTCTCTTCTTCTTTTATGCGACTTTGGAGATAGGAAATTGGCTACGGTTCTTGAAGAATTTCAAACTTTTACTTTAAGGTGTTTTCGATCTTTTTCTTCATAATAATATTTTATATGATTTTAATTATGAATATGCGTAACTAATCTGGTTTGCTAGGGCGAACCCTTGAGCTTTAGCATGAATATGCAATTTTTATTTAATTGCTTATGATTGATTGCATGCATGCTTTGAATTATTGATCACAATTTTAAAATGTCTAATTGTCTTAATACCTGATCACCATTAGGATCTTTAGAAAAGTAATTTGATGCAATTTTGGTCCGAAGGTTCCCTGAAATTGACACTGGCTTCTTGTGGTTAATAATTGTAATTTCACTTAAGATGAACACCACGTCTTAAGGGTTGCATGTTTTTTTAAAGGGTTTTTACAAAACATAATGAGTCTCTCATGTTCATATTTAGCCGAACATTCGAACGAATTGCATGTTAGATATACGTTCTATATTAGAGGTTCCAAGTAAGGTATATATTAGGAAACCTAACCTTCAAAGTTGCATTGCAGATCATAAGTAATTGGTAAAAATACATAGAATTGCTAGGGTGATGGCTGAACCCTAGTGCTTTTATAAATTGATTTTAAAAAACTCTTTTCTTTTATCTTTTAAATTTTGGCTGAATTTATTATTTGTTTTAATTAAAACTCGTTTTTTTTTTTTAAATTACCCAATTTCCAAATCATATTTCTTAGTTTTCAATTTCAAGTAATTAATTAGGAATTGGTTTTAAATAAATTAATTAAATAGTCCTCATGGAGAACGACCTTGCATGAGCATACATACTACAACAACTTTGTACTCTTGCAAGTATTTTGTGTGATTTAACCTTCTTTACATATATCACTAGACTACATATAAAATTCAAATAATTAGGAACTTCCTTCCTCCTAATATCCCTACAGTTCCACGCAAGACACTTCATCAATCCAATTCTTCAAGATACCTAGACCCCTCCTGAATTGCAATCTCCTCTCGGGCTCTCTTTCCTTGCTGCTCTCACCCACCACTTTCTACTTGAATCACTACATTCTGGTGATTAAGCATACAAATACCAACAAACATATTCAACCAAGCTAAGTTCCAGCACACATAATTCACACGACAGTAAAAAATTAGCAAAATCAATCCATAATTGATCATTCACCAGCATAGCATCCCAATACAACCGAACATTGTTAAAACAGGTGATAAGTATCAAACACCAATTAAATAAAAATATAAATAAATAGGGTTTAGGTGACGAAATAATGATATTCATCGTGCAAAGCTTTAAAAAAAATTAAGAAAATTATTTTATTTTACAATTTAAAGTATAAAATTAAATACAAAAGAAAATAAATTGGGTTTAGGCGACAAATATTTGAATTCGTCAAGCAAAGGTTTTTAAAATAACTTTAATTCTATTTATTTTTTTAAAATACATTACGCGACGATTGTTAAAATTTTGTCACACAAAGCTACTTTGTGCGATGAGGTTTGTTTCGTCGCGAAAGGTTTTTTTTTTTTTTTAACACTCGTTGGGTTTTTAATAAGACTGCCAAATGCATGATTTCGTATTTGCTTTTTTCAAAATGTATTTGGATTGAAGACAGCAAAATGCAAAAAATGTAACTTAGTTAAATTAGGCTCACCAAATGACGCGTTAGTAAACATCAGTATTTTATTTGGTACAAAAAAAATTAAGAGAGGTGACAATATGTGCCTAGATTTGAAAAATGGAAAATACGAGGAGCGTAGATTATTGATCCCGTATTTGAATTTATTTCATCACAATTTTGGTGAATGACTTATAGGAATAAAAGACAACGAATTTATAGCTCACAGACAAATAATTTCGGGGTGCATTATAACCACTAAGCTAGCAGCAAGTCTAGACAATAAAAGTGTTGATGCACAAAATTAGTGAGACTTTGGAACAACATAAAGTGTCGAGTTTGTAACATTCGCACGGTTGCTCCGATAACCTAGTGAGGATGATATGTGAAGAGATAGAGATAGGGAAGCAAACACAAGATGTACGTAGTTCATCCTAAGTTTGGTTACGGCCACGGAGTAGAGGAATTCTCATTAATATTGAACGGTTTACACAATACATAGGTTAAAGCATAATCATCATTAGTAGGTTCTAATAATGAGTTTAAGTATAGTAATGGCATTCATTCTTAATTGTAGGAGAAAATGATCTTCTTTTATAGTTGAGGAGAGTCTCTGACTTTCGTCTGTGGTCGATGTGGGACTCTAGGAGCCTTATTCTGATGTTGACACATGTTGTATTGTGATTGGCCTCCTAGGTAGAGGGAAACTCTTGTGTTTCGGCAGAGGTGCCTCAACATAAACCCCTTAGTGGGTCCTTGAAGGTATGGAGTTGACCGGTGCTTGGTAGTTTTGGGATTGGTCAAGTATTACTACTACAATATTAGCTTTAGGTGTCGGACGATCCTGGCGGTTAATAAGCCATTCTGACGGATAAAAGATATCCGACACATAATTTATTTACTGTCGGATTAAAGTTACTTTCTGTCGGATATATCTGACATAAATTCCTGGCGTATTTAACCGCCATAAAATTATTATAACCCTCAGTATTTTTTAATTCTTTTTTTTTAATATTTTTAACATATTCTGGCGGTTTCTAAGTTAATGGTGACGGTTATAACCGACAGAAATTGACTATTTTATTATTTTAAAATGTTACATTGATTAAAAATAAATAAATAAACAAATGGTTTAAATTTTTTTTTTCACTCATGGTCCAGTTACCTAATCTCTGAATGTTTTTTTTTTTTTTTTTTTTTTTGCGATTTTTTACACATGCTATCTCGAAGTATATACAAACATATTTGACGGTTGGATAGTTGAAACTAGTTTCGTAGAATGCATACCCTATCAAATTGATAGATTTAACAAACACTTAAGAGTTAATGTTATACTTCCATTATGTATAAAAAAACTATCCACTAGTGTAAATATTTTAAGTATTGATTAGACAATATTTAGTTTGTGTGAAGACATTTTCATTGTACAATTCTCTTTTTGTTTCTTTATCGCATATTTTATATGGATTATTATCTATTAAACCAAAAATGTAAAAATTATCTATTAAACCAAACAATTATTTATTTAATTTTTTAAAACATATTCTATTTAAATACATATTATTTATTTATTTAATATATCAAACAATTATTATTTTATTTTTTAAACAAATTTTTTTGGGGGGGGGGGGTGAATTTTAAAATTTGGGAGAAAGTTTAAAATTTTCAGAGGGAATTTTTGGGGGGAGTTTTGCCGCCATTTTGTTGCTGTCGGTTATAACCGACATTAATGAAAGTTTCTGTCGGTTTTTATTTTTAAAAAAAAAATTATGTCAGTTTTAACCGACAGTAATGAACATTTCCACATTATAACCCCTCCATCTCTTCCTTGCGCCAGTGTTTCTCCCTTCCCCATTTTCTCCTCTCTTTATTTCCTTCTCCTTCTCTTCTCTCTCCTCTCCTCATTTACTTCCAGTTCGAACATTTGCAACCAAAGTTCATTAGCTATCTCGAATATGGCGAAGAAGAAGGTAACACTCTCCCTCCCGCTCTCTCTCTCTCTATCTCTCTCTCTCTGTGTCTCTCATATGGCAAATAATTTTGTGTTGTTTGTTTCAATGGGTTGGATGCTGTTGGTGGTGGTGCTACGAGCGGATGTCGTCGCTCAGAACGGTTAGCACAACATTATGGTGCTGATGCTGCTCGAGATTGCACACTGTTTTTTTCCTATCTTTTCTTCTCTGTCCTTAGTTAGCTTCCATCACTCTCAGAGATTGCACTGAGGAAGAACATGCACTCACTCTTTTAAATCTGGAAAACCCACAAACGCCAGGAATCCCTTACATTTAAGGACGACCTGGTAAGCGTTTTCTCTCCTACTCTCTCAGCTTTTGTGTGTGTTTTCTTGGGTTATTGGGTGTTTGTTCAAGTTCTTGAGGGATCTGATGTGTTTTCTTGCCATTGCTCCCTTGCCTAGGAATTTAAAGGCCATGAGGCTTTCGAGATCGAGCTCCGACGAGGTTTCGGATGGTGAATGCAGAAATTTTTTTTTTATTATTAATATATTTTCTGTCGGTTTTATCCGACAATAATGATTTTATTTATTTTTATAATAAATTCTCTGTCGGATATAACCGACAAAAATCCTGGGTTTTAGTATTTTCTGTCGGTTTTTTCCGACAGAAATTATAATAAATAAATATATATCTTGTCGGTTATAACCAACAGGATTTCTATCGGATATAACCGACATGATTTCTGTCAGTTTTAGAGTATTTTCTGTCGGAAAATTCATTTCCTGACGCAGGCAATTCTGTCGCTTATTATATCCGTCACTGCATCCATTTTCTGTCGGATTTTGCTTAAAATCCGACAGTAATATATGTTTTTTGTCGGTTTTTGAACTGCCAGTTATAGTTAATTTTGTAGTAGTGTATGGTACAAACAGTGTTCCCTAAGTTCCCGAGTGAGGAAAGCTTCTCGATTGGGGACTTGAAAAATCCAAGTCACTGAGTAATCACGAAACTTCTTAGTACCGAAGTGTAGTAGCATATATATAGTGGGAGTCCCCAAGTTAACAAGCGAAGAGGATACCCAAAGGAGGTGGCTTGATATTCTAGAGTCATTGAAGAAAAAAGATGTAAAAAATTCTTTCTCTATTTTTTTTTGGATGTTGCCCAAGTATATACATTTTTTTTCTTAAGCCCAATTCCTTCTTTCTTTTTGGTGAGAAAAGGAAATGTGGCTGAAACTTTTTTTTTTTTTTTGTATATTACTTGAGTGGTTAAAACTTTTTCCTTTGGACACATGGCTTGAATGGTTGAAACTTTTTTCTTTGGGCACATAGTTTGAGTGGTTGAAACTTTTTCCTTAGAGCACATAGCTTGAGTGGTCGAAGCTAGTCGTAGGACACCATAAATTGATTTTGCTTCACTGTCTTGATCAAGAGTGTGTGAAGCTTTGTACATGTTGTAGTGTTGAATCTTTTTGGTTTAAGTTTTATAGGTGAAGCTTTTTGGTTGAAACTTTGTAAGTGAAGCTTTTGTGGTTGAAGCTTTGTAGGTGAAGCTTTTTGGTTGAGGCTTTGTAGGTGAACCTTTTTTGGTTGAGGCTTTGTGGGTGAAACTTTCTGGTTGAGGCTTTGTCGGTGGAACTTTTTGGCTGAGGCTTTGTGGGTAAAACTTTATGGTTGAGGCTTTGTAGGTGAAGCTTTTTGCTTAGGCACATAGCTTGAATAGTTGAAGCTAATCGTAGGGCACCATAAATTGATTTTGCTTCACACTGTTTTGATCAAGAGTGTATGAAGCTTTCGACATTTGTAATTGCCCCCTATGTTGAAGTGTTGTTGGCCTCCTCCACATGTCATAATTAATTATTAGTTAATTAATAATTAACAATTAATTAAATAATTTTAGATTTTTTAAGGCATAATTTATTTTTTTGGCTTTTTGGGTTTGAGACAGATTTGTTTATGATCTCGTTAACTCAGAACTCATAGCTGCTACCTTGGCCCTTGTCAGATAAAGTTGCCCATCCTATGACCCACAATTTTAAATAAGCCTTGCGACGAGACGCGGACATTCCCCATGATGACCGGACAAGACCAATGAAAGCGGACGAAGGTTTTTATTCGTTTGCTAGAGACAATAAAATGTGGGAGAGACCACATATATAGGTTTTGCTTCCACACTCTTGAGCAAGAGTGTGCGAAGCTTTATAATAATTGTAGTGTTTGCATTGTTACTGAGGGGAATGTTGGAAATTTTGAGTAGAAATTTCATTGTCCCATATTGGTCATTACCAAAAGGTTCCCTCACTTTATAAGGTTTTGTCCCTTATAAAAAGTGATTGGAGTGATGGACCAGGAAGAATAAAATTGGGCTCAACCTTGGAGTTGGACTTTGGGGTGTACTAATTAAATGATAATTAATATATAATTAATTATCAAAAGATGGGCCATGGGTGGAGAAGAAGCCGAGTGGCTCAAACATTTTCTGGAGGATATTCCAGTGTGGCCAAAGCCTATAACTGCAATATGTATACATTGTGATAGCATGACCGCGCAATTAAGGGCCAAAAGTCATGTATACAATGGAAAGTCGCGACATTTCAGGCGTCGACATAATACTCTTAAGAAGTTGCTCTCCAATGGAATAATATCCATTGATTATGCAAAGTCAAATGAAAATATAGCTGATCCTTTGACAAAAGGCCCACCAAGAGAACAAATATTATTTACATCGAGGGGAATGGGTCTCAAGCCAATTCAATGAATCGAACTAGACGGAAACCTAACCTAGTTGATTGGAGATCCCATGGTCTAGGTTCAATAGATAAACTGGTTGAGTTTGATTCAAAATTTAACACACAACTTACCCATTCTTATGATAAAATGTGTGTTGTCTGTTAAAGTTCGAGGGGTTATGTGTTATACATTTAATAACATTAATATCTTGTTATCAAGAGGAATATGGTAGACTATTCTTAATTAATGTCACCTATATAGGAGTAACTGGGGCCGCATTTATGAGAATTGAAATGGCTAAATTCACTAAAGCTCCTGCGAAATCCGGGATCTGCTCGGGGCCAAAATGAACACAATCATATGAATTGACGTGTGGTAGACATGATATGTGTGTAGCATATTGTCTCAGTTTACTATTGTGGTGAACAGTTCAAGATCTTCCACATCCACTGTGTCACCAAGTAAACCCGATATGTTTTCACTAGGGTAAGTTCAAGTTCAAAAGACACTTCACCCGATGCATATCATGTCTATTCTCTCTCAGTTTTAGGCAACCTAGTCATACATTTGCATTTAAATGTGGGGTGTTATAAGTAAATTGGTGGTGTTTGAATGAAATTTCAACTCAAATGTGGGGTGTTGTTGGAAATTTTGAGTACAATTTTCATTGTCCCACATTAGTCGCTACCAAAAGGTTTCCTCACTTTATAAGGCTTTGTCCCTTATAGAAAGTGATTGGAGTGCTGAACCATGGAGAATAAAATTGGGCTCAGCCTTGGGGTTGGGCTTTAGGGTGTACTAATGAATTGATAATTAATATATTATTAATTATCAAAATACGGGCTCTAATAATTAAATTCTTTAATTAATTATTTTAATTAATTTCGGATTTAATTAATTAATTATTTTTTATCAACAGACTCATCTTTTCAGATGAAGTCTGAAGTGTGGTGAAAGAATGCAGAGAGCAAAGCACCCCTCTGAGAAGATGTCTCCTAACAGATGCATCCCTTTCTCATACCTGTTGCGAACAGGTTTAAACCTATTATATATACATTCATCTGCGTGGCATTTAGAACGTAGAAAATGAAAGGGTTTTTATCACAAATAGTCCCTGACATTGATCAAACACATCATTTTGGTCCCTGACATTGAAAATCAATAGAAATGGTCCCTGAGATTGATCAAACACATCACAAATGGTCCTTCCGTTAAAAACTCTTTGGACAATTTTCAAAGCTTCGTAACTCAATTGTTTCTTAACCAAATTCGACCCATAATATATCAAAATGAAGATAGGAAAGTGTAGAACAAGATTATACCTATTTGGAAGCCCAATGGTTTCCGGAGATGGCTGGAAAATAGCCTCAAATGTGACTGGTCCGCGGAAACATTGGAAAACTCGCCGGAAACTGGGTAAACTTTAAACGTTCATAACTTCTTCAATAATCAACGAAATTGAGTGATTCAAAAACAAAAATCATACTTCTCGACGAAACGAAGAGAATGGTATCTTTGTTGATGGCTAACTCGTCGTAGTTTGGCCGGAAAATGGCTCGAAATTGGATAACTATTTTTAAGTTAGCCAATTTCGATCCATTTTCCAGCCAAACTAAGGTGAGTTAGCCATCAAGAAAGATACCATTATCTTTGATAAGTATGATTTTTGTTTTTGAATCACTCGATTTCGTTGATTATTGAAGAAGTTATGAACGTTTAAAGTGTACCCAGTTTCCGGTGAGTTTTCCAGTTTTTCCGCGGACCAGTCACATTTGAGGCTATTTCCGGCCATCTCTGGAAACCATTGGGCTTCCAAATAGGTATAATTTTGTTCTACACTTTCCTATCTTCATTTTGATATATTATGGGTCGAATTTGGTTAAGAAACGATTGAGTTACGAAGCTTTGAAAATTGTCCAAAGAGTTTTTAACAGAATGACCATTTGTGATGTGTTTGATTAATCTCAGGGACCATTTCTATTGATTTTCAACATCAGGGACCAAAATGATGTGTTTGATCAATGTCAGGGACCATTTGTGATAAAAACCCAAAATAAAATCTTTCCTCTACAATCACAAACATTCTTACTGAGAGAACCACAAAGAAATTCGCCAGAAGTCAAGTTTTTCGGTGTTGAAATTCTGACTTAGATTGTTGAATCCCGGTGAAGTAGACGTTCGTAGAACTACAAGCACTGAGTAGAGACGAAATATCCGTTTCAAGGACATTGCGGTACGCAAGCCTCATTCTTCAATGTATCTGTTTAATATTATTTAGTTGTTCATACTCTGTTAATTTAGTTGTTCGCATTAATTTTTTATTAGCAGAAATAAATTTATCATTGATTATTGATATTTATCCAACAGGGAAATGTCTGAAGCAGATGCAAGAGGGTTGAAGAGCTTGATCTTTGTATACCATGTATTGAAGCCTTTGTTGGCTTATAATAAGATTGTGTTGGTGACTATAACCCTTGTTGGGCATAAGTACTCCCTCAGCTGGGTTGAGTTAAGCTTGCTTATCCCTTTTTTGAGTTGTAAGACTTCACGGTTTTTTATTATTTGTGAATGTTAAGGGTCACATGTACAAATTGTACCAATCCTCACCTGGTTGGTGGGAAGAATGATGAGTTGCCAAGGCAAAAAAGTTTATTAATAGTACTAGTTATACTTTTCATCGCCTAGTTGGTGATATAAAGGTGAGTTCCTTCATCACCTAGTTGGTGGTAAAAGTGGCAAATTGCCGAATGATATTAGAGTACGAGTTGTATCCTTCATCACCTGGTTGGTGATACGAAGGTGAGTTCCTTTATCACCTGGTTGGTAACAAGAGTGGCAAGTTGCCGAAGGATATTAGAGTACGGGTTTTACCCTTCTTCACTTGGTTGGTGATACAAAGGTGATTTCCTTCATCACCTGGTTGGTGAGAATAAGGACAAGTTGCCGCCATTGTAGCAAGTGCTGAATGAAAAAATGTATGTTAACACCCCTTCAAAGCTCAGTTGGCTTATTTATGAATGTGTTGAAATGTTTGATGTTTATGCTGATTGACATGAGTGATGCTTATGAATATTTTGCTATGCATATAGGAATCCATTTTGGATATGTGAACCATTTTGGTTGTAACACTTATTTTCACTTACTTTGTGTCAAAGTACGCATGTTGAAGCTCTGAGTTAGAGTATAGAGGTAGGTCAGCATTGACCAAGTGTTCCAGTGCTAGGAATGTAAAAGACTTAGACGAAGTTGTCTTAATTCCCTCTTCATTAAATATATGCCGAATGGCTTGTATTACAAAGGATCTCATACGGTTAAAGGTTAAAACATTTGTAATGTGTATTCCTTCTTGTAGTAGCATTTCCTTTAGCACCTAGTCCCCCCACTTTGAAAAAGCAAAGCTTGACCCAATGGTCATAATAGTTGAAGGTACGTCCACCCCTAGTTATCTTGATAGGAACCTTTATCCCTCATGTTGTAATAAGCTTGCTGAGAATAAAAATCCTTCCTCTTGCCAAGAGACGAATACGTTTTGTGACTTAGCGGGTAGCTAAGTGAGGCAGGAGAAGATGCAATGGATGTCTAAATGGTCTAAAACCTTCTCACTTAGTAGAACTTGACTTCCACTCCCCACTTGTTGATAGGGGTTAATCATAGGATGGTTCTTTTGGTACGTTATTACCTCGGCAGAGGCATGATTGTAAGCTTGCATCATCACTTCAAAGTAAGTCTTCTAAGTGTTAACATTGATCATGTACTTGAAGAAGCATTCACGCATGTCTACCATGAACGCCCTGAGTGTTGTTTTATCATCTGCCTCAACGCAACAAAAGTACTCGTGTTGTTTTATCATCTAACAAATGGTGTATAACTCATCAACGGAGTGTAAACGATCAACTTGGAAGATTTGTTGAGCCACAAAAAGTCTTCGTAGCTCAACAAAGGAATCCACATTATTAGGTTGAAGGCAACAATACTAATTAAGAGCTCCACTAGATAGAGTTGAGGGAATATGAGACATCGTTCCTCATCATTGAGTCTTCGGTATACCATGGTAGATTCAAAGACGTGGATATGCTCAATTGGATATTCCCTCTTAGTATACGATTGTAAGCCAAGCTTCTGTTTCATTTTTCCTTGTAGAGGGGTGCAAATAATCATTCTTGTTGGAGGGCCTGGGCTTGGATGATTCCAGTCACGTATCTTAGCCTGTCTCTCAGTTTTCAACTTGTTCACTTCCTTAACAAGTTGTAGGATAAGAGGGTCCTGAGTAGAGTTAGGCACTATTGCAACCCTCTTTTGTAAGTTGTCTTACGGAAGTAGGAAAGCTTGGTCAAGGCATGTTGCCTTTCCTTAGATTCAGCGTACTGCCTATCAGGTTGTGCCTGTTAAAAGTCCCCCAAGTTTCCTAAGCCCTCTTGTTTTCCAAAGGTGTGCCGCTCCTTTCTTGAATTAAGGGCTAGCCTGGGTTGTGATAGGGGAACAAGTCATTCGGTGATCCTTGGGTCATTGATTCTTGAGCCTATGTGGATAGGTTTTTCTTGATGTTGCCTCAAGAAGTCTTGACAATTGTGATAAACAGTTTTAAATCCTTTAATTCCTTCTGCAAAGAAATGTCTACTTCCACATCTTATGCTTCGGTTTGTAGCAGCTGGGTTAAGAGAAATCTCACGTTGATCAATATCTGGGTGAGAATGTCGTTTCTCATTAAAAACGCCCATACTGAAGACATGTAAGTCTACGCGTTGGTGAGTACCCAAGGGGTGATCCACATTCATGGGGGCGATGAGCTCATAAAATTGAGATTATCTAGCCTCGTGGAGCATCTCAAAGCGCTTCTCGTATTGTTCTTGGAGGATCTCACTCCTGATCACTATTTTGTTGTTTCGAGCTTCCAACTCCTTGATTTTAGCTTGAAGAGCAACCTTCTTCCTTTCCCTCATTCGTTGCCTCGCACCAGGTATAAGGGGGTGTAGTTCTGTGTGCTGTGACTTCCTTCGTTTCCCATGTTCGAAAGGGATGCCTAATCATAGGAGAGTGTACGAACGATGGAAACCAGCTTGACAAAGCTGGTGAAAGTAGGAATAAGTGTCGATTCCCACAGAAGGCGCTAAATGTTGATGCACAAAATTAGTGAGACTTTGGAACAACGTAAAGTGTCGAGTTTGTGAATTTTGCACGGCTTCTCCGATCACCTACTGAGGATGATATGTGAAGAGATAGAGATAGGGAAGGAAAAACAAGATGTACGTGGTTCACCCTAAGTTTGGCTGCATCCAAGGGGTAGATGAGTTTTGATTAATAGTGAAGGGTTTACACAATACATAGGTTCAAGCATAATCATCATTGATAGGTTCTAATGATGAGTTTAAGTACAATAATGACATTTGTTCTTATTGTAGGAGAATGATCTTCTTTTATAGTTGAGGAGAGTCTTCAGCTTTCATCCGCTGTTAATGTGGCTAGGAGTTTTAGTCTGATATTGACACGTGTTGTATTGTGATTGGCCTTCTGGGTGGAGTGAAACTCTTGTGCTTCAACAGGGGTGGCTTAACATGAACCCCTATAAACTTGACCGGTACTTGGTAGTTTCAGGATTGGTCAAGTATGGTACAAACAAACAGAAACTAGCTAATACAAAACGCACCTTAAGGGTTGTGCCCCTTCCACATGGAAATATTAATGTAGTCTTTATAAAAGTGATTTCATCATCTTATGGATGACTCATCTTAGCCAATCAGATGTCGTCAAGTGTAAAGCAAAACCCTACCATCGCCAGTCACTCCCCTATAAATATCTCATCTCCACCATTTACTGGTAAGCTTTACGCTACACACACAAACCCTAAACTTTTACTCTTTTCAGAGTTATTGACTTAGGCATCGGAGATCCATTGGCCAAACCCCCCGTTCCCACCTCGTGGGCGCGTGTGACTTTGGCCTTGATCAAAGATGTTGATAGACTGAAGACGGTGAATTTTTACTACCATAAAGTGGTGTTTTCATTGAGAGCTTGATTTGTTACCCTCGAAGAAGGCTTTCGCATTTAGTCTTCGAAATTTTTTGTTACGTTGAATTCTCGTATGCTCTTAGTCATTGAAATTTTCTTAGAAACATTCCTTGATCGGTCCCTAGGGAAATGATACAATGCTAGGGAATTTCAAAACCACGACGAATAGAACCCCTACATTGAAAGATACGGACCAGAGGTTAGAGACCAAGACTAGGCTCAACGTGACATCAAAAGGAGACTTGTATTCCATAGTAACTAAGTCATTAAACAAAGTTCCTAGCTATTTTGAAAGTCAACTAGACATTGACTATCTGGAAAGGTCGGTTTATACCACATTAAGATTAGCATGGTCTCATGCTACACTTGTTGGAAACGTGATACATATACAGGTGCTTATCTGTAAAATTAGTCTAACCAACACTGACCGGCCAAGAAGCTTAAACGTATGGATGCTTACAGCTTGTCAAATGTTGCAAAGCTTCTAGTTGTATTATGCAAATAGTTCTTAGAGCTAAGGCATCATAGGTGTCGTATATTTGTAGATATGAACCTTGATTTCACCTTATAGCCTTCAATGAGATCATAGAGCCCGATAATGTGATATTCAAGTTCACATGTACATGTATGAAGGTACATGAATGTGCGATAAGGAATCTATCACATTTTGGTAATTGTTCAATAGAATGAGATATCCCCCAAAGTCACATGAGATGCATCATGGTGATCATCAATAAATGTATGTGATTTGACATATCACATAAATTTTGATATGGATATAGATGATAGAACAACCAAACTGCATTGTAACTACAATCAAGGTTTGAAAGAGTATCATGATTAGTTCTGGTATATTTCTACTAATCTAAGGAGCCATGACATGCTACTAGGTACTACTCAAGGTTTGTGGAATTATATTAATTCATTAATTAATTTCACTGCCGGCTTTAGCTTGAATCTAAGTGGTCACGCATATGTTAAGTCGTAGTAACGTTATATGGATGATGATTAAATATAATTATTGTTAATTATATAGAATTAATTATTTGTGTTTAATGGACGTGGTTTTAATTAAATAGGCGTTAAATTTGTTTAATTAAAAAGGAGTCCAAGTCACAAACCCAAAGTGGGTAAGTGATTGAGCTAGGCGCAAGGAACAAGTCCATGTCACTAACCCTAGAAAGGTACAACTAAAGGGGGTGTGGCAAGGAGTCTATAAATGATTGGGTAAGGCGCATGGAACAAGTCCACACGTGCTTCACATCAACCAATTCGTGTTATCTACGTGTTTGGCTTGAAAATTCGCTACATGTGAGTGGACCTGTGTGGATATATAAAGTGTCTCATATCGGTAAAAAGAGAAATCTTGTAAAGGCCTTTAAAAAGATGGACTATTCCTCATATTGTCAATTAGTTTTATACTAAAACCTCAACTTTATTCAAAAATAACATTATTTGTAATGCAAGTTCAAAACAAAGCACAAGGAGTAGTTGAAGCTATTGATCAAATAGAATGCAATGATTGAAGAAACGAAAACAAGAGGTTTTGATCAAATCATCGTTCCAGCGGATTGATCACTTGACCAATGAAAATCACTGTTCCAGTCATTTCCTCTCTAATAAAAAACCGAACAACCACACGGTCTATCTTTTGGACGGGTTGAGGAGCACAACATCCAAACTTCCCATGGAAAACACCAACAGTAACTGCTGCAGCTTCATTGTGACGGTAGAAGTCATTTCTTCTCTTGCAATTTTAAATTAATGAAATCATTAAATTCGTGTCATTTTTTTGCCTCTCAAAATGATACTATTCATAAAATCTAGCTTATTATAATTTTTGTAGTTTTATTGATGAGAAGTGACGGGCATAGCTATAAATTCAAGTATTATACACATACTTATTTAATTTTTAACAAATACTTTCGTTTTCCGTACATATTTTAATGATTTGTTAAATTGAACATTTTTTAAAAGTCCAAGGTACAATACATGTTTTAAACAGGTATCTACCTGTAGTACACGTTTTAAATAGGTACGCACCTAACAAGTTATTGCCACACAATTTTTAATAGGAAATTTTAACGAAACATTTTCGGTACGGTTCATTTTTAATAAAAAATCATATTTGTACCTTTTTTTGGTACTATTTACTATACCTTTAAAAAAGATTTTTCATTAAAAAGGAAAGTTTTTTTAACTTTTCGTTAGTTTTTCTTTTTTAATAAGACATACAAAATTCATCCAACACATAATTTTCACATATTTTTGAAAGAATTAAAATAACTAATCAAGAAATATTAAAATTAAAATAATGGCCGAATTTTTCAAAGTTTTAGCTAAGTTGTCGAATAATACATGTTTGCAATTTCACATATTATAATCGTTCCGCATTTTACTAATTATGATTAGGGGTTAAAAGGCTATAAATATTCTTTGTTACCTAAATTTTTTAGCACCCCGGATTTTATTTATAAATGTTTGCACTCCTATGCTAGCAGGTTTCACATGACTATGTTAAATGAGTACAAAAATTAGTGTAAATTACACAAAAACTACCTCAACTATAAACCAAATCATAATGTCATACTCCATGTTTTAAAAATTATAATGTTATATCTCATCTTATGAATTTGTTGCAAATCAGACATCTGTCAATTTTTCTGTTAAGTGTTGACGTGGCTTAAAGTGGTCTCACTCGCTAACCTAACTGGATTAAAAAAAATTAAAATAAAGCTATTTAAATATTTTTATAAAAAAAATGTAGGACCCATCCCTACAAACTCATCAACCTCACCTTCTTCCCCAGTCCACCGACGACATCGATCTCATCGTCTTCTCCCTCATCTGGTCCGCTCCTTCCTCGGCCGCTCCCTCCACCTCAACCTTCTCCGCCATTCCTTCGACTCCTCCTCCCTTCGTTTCTCATTTCTCTTCCTGTAGAAAGACTTTCCAATTTTCCACAGCCCCAACTCACCCCATCCTAAACCGCCTGCGACCTGCGACCTCCAATAGCCCAACCAGCCCTTCCCCCACCCAGACCCATATTCGCGGAAAACCACCCTAAGCGCTCCAAATCTTATATCCTTTTCAAATATGGGTCTCCTCCATCCTATCATTTTGGGAAATTTCATGAATAATTTATTTGAAATCTTTAATTTTCCTTTCTAGTTTTCTTAGAATAGCTTCAATTGGAATTTTTTATATTTTGCCAATTCAAGTTCTGAAGGTATTGGAATTAGAACCCAGTGGGGCTTTACCTCTAGAATTTGGAGGGATAAAACTGGCACCATAACCCACCATAGCCACCACATGTCTCAGCTCTGGTTCATCGGAACCAAGTTCTCCTATTTTCCAAAAAACTAGAAAAGTTAAAAGAAAAAAGAAAGAAACTCTGGTTCACTGTGCTTGCATCCCGTTCGTGAGGAAGACAACAGAAAAGGAAGAAAGGGGAGAAAAAAGAGACTTACGGGAGGCAGAGAAGGGGAAGGAGAAGAAGGCAGAAAGTTGAGGTGGAGGGAGCGGCCGGCTGGGGAAGAAGGTGAGGTTGATAGTTTGTAAGGATAGGTCCCAAATTTTTTTATAAAAATATTTAAATAGTTTTATTTTGGCTAAATTACAAAAAATCATCTTAATTATGGATCGCATCACAATTTTATACCTCATATTTTAAATATTACAATGTCATACTTCAATTTATGAATACATTGCAATGTTATACATCTGTTAAAAATTTCATCAATTTATCTGTTAAATGCTGACGTAATAACAAATTAATGAAATAGGCTTATTCTATTATTCTCGTACATCTAATATTTTCTATATTTTCTACCTACACCTCACATTTTATATATACCCTACATTATTCAAATCTTATGATACCCATTTTCAATTTCAATAAATTAAATTGACTTAGGATTAAAACCCTAATATTCTTTAAAAAGAGGAGTCTACAATCTGATCCGTTGAGCTAGAATTTCATTGGTCATCACATCCAATCTCCTTTTCTACCCCAGAAAATGAATAAGAACGGAAAAGCCCACGAGAATCATCCAGCCAAAACCACCCCCCACCCCCGGCAATTGCAGTACTCCTCAATTTTTGGGGTTTTGGTGATGACAAAGGAGGTGGGAGAACGGCGAGGTTTGGCGGCAGAGGACGAAGTGAGAGTGGTGAGTGGACTCACCAACGACTCGGCACTGATCGCAGTTGGCGGATCGTCTGGAGCGGGTGACTCCTCGTCCACCACGGTGAAGGGAAGCACGGCGGTCGGGTTGCCAGCTCGTCGCTTGCAGCTTCGTCGGCGACAGGGTCTTCTCTCAGTTCTCTCTCCAGATCGGATCGTGTGGCTGTCGGGTCATCTCTCAAATATGGATCATACGACTATCTGGTGTAGAGGTCTGCAACTATGGCAGTGGATGCCGTCGGCTGATGTCGTCGGAAGTAGAGAGACGATCGAAAAGAAAGAGGCTATCGAGTGAATTTCATTAATTTAGGGACCAAATTGTAAATAATATATTTTTTAATTTTATAATACTTTTTATTATTTTCAAATATTTATAAATAATAACAATTTTTAATTAGTTTTTTGTCCATGTGGCTTAAACTTGACAACTATATCAACAAAAATGTGTGCTTCACATTTTTCACGTCATTATTTAACAGATAAATTAACATAAAATTTAACGGAAGTGTGACATTGCAATGAATATCTAAGATGAGATATGATATTGCAATGTTTAAAAGATAATGTATGAGTTTGTTATGTGACCTAAAGTTGAGGTGGTAAAATAGAATTTACCCTTTTATTTTTAATTTTTTAATCCAGTTGGGTTAGGGAGTGGGTTGGCCTCAAGCCACGTTAGCACTTACTAGAAAAATTGACGGATGTCTGACATTACAACAAATTCGTAAAATGAGGTATGACATTGTAATTTTTAAAACATAAGATATAAGATTGTGATTCGATCTATAATTAAGGTAATTTTATGTAATTTAACTACAAAGTTATTAGGTAATTTCTAAGAGTGGAATTTCCGAAGAAAAATAAAACAGAAAAACATAAGGGAATTGCTAGGATTAATTAACTCTAAAAATTAGTTATCATATACTTCCAAATAAAAAAACATTAAAAAATATGGAAAGCCAAAAAACGAAAGGCAGCCCATGATAAGCAAACATAGTACAGAGGCCCCAAAAAAAAAATAGAAGATGCAAACTCAAGCCTATACAAATTAAATAGGAGAAAATGGAACTTTACCCTCAACTCAGTTGATTGGAACAATACTTTCCACATAAATAAGAGCTTGTAAATCTATAACCTCGTTCATAATAGGAGGAAGGTTTTTTATCACAAATAGTCCATGACATTGATCAAACACATCATTTTGGTCATTGACATTGAAAATCAATAAAAATGGTCGCTGAGATTGATCAAACACGTCACAAATGGTCATTCCGTTAAAAACTCTTTGGGCAATTTTCAAAGCTTCGTAACTCAATCGTTTCTTAACCAAATTCAACCCATAATATATCAAAATAAAGATAGGAAAATTTAGAACGAGATTATACCTTGGAAGCCCAATGGTTGCCTGAGATGGCCGGAAAATAGCCTCAAATGTGACCGGTCCGCGGAAAAACTCGCCAGAAACTGGGTAAACTTTAAACATTCATAACTTCTTCAATACTCAACGAAATTGAGTGATTCAAAAATGAAAATCATACTGCTCGATGAGAAAAAGAGAATGGTACCTTTATTGACTGCTAATTCATCGTGGTTTGGTCGGAAAACGGCTCGAAATTGGATAACCATTTTCCAGTTAGCCAATTTCGAGCCCTTTTTTGGCCAAACTAGGGTGAGTTAGCCATCAAGAAAGATACCATGCTCTTTGTCTGGTCAAAAAGTATGATTTTCATTTTTAAATCACTCGATTTCGTTGATTATTGAAGAAGTTATGAAAGTTTAAAGTTCACCCAATTTTCGGCGAGTTTTCCAATTTTTCCGCGGACCAGTCACATTTGAGGCTATTTTCCGGCCATCTCTGGCAACCATTGGGCTTCCAAATAGGTATAATCTTGTTCTATACTTTCCTATCTTCATTTTGATATATTATGGGTCGAATTTGGTTAAGAAACGATTGAGTTACGAAGCTTTGAAAATTGCCCAAAGAGTTTTTAACGGAATGACCATTTGTGATGTGTTCGATCAATCTCAGAGACCATTTCTATTGATTTTCAATGTCAGGGACCAAAATGATGTGTTTGATCAATGTCAGGAACCATTTGTAATAAAAACCCTAGGAGGAATATGAAGATATTTGAGATTTCCGGTACTCGAATTATAAGAGGTGGCTCTTCTATCTGAGGTAACCATAAGAAACTCCTCAGAGCATCTCCAAAGGAGATGTCAAAATTATCACGTAGGCATACAACAATAAAAAATGGCAGCAAACTCTTTCCAACCGAGCCTTCAATTTCTTACGTGGCGCTGAGTCATTTGAAGGCAAAGCCTTTTGCTGTCAAATTTGACAGCAAATGTCAAATTCATTAAATGATTTTTTAATAGATTAATATAATATATAATAAATGTTGTTATGTTTTTGAAATATTTGATTGGTTGCCTTAGTCATTGGACTCCACAAAAAGATAAAAAAAATTATTAAATGACATTATTATTTAACATACCGGATGGAGCAAAATATTGTAAAAAATGTCAAATTGCCACATAAGCCATCAACTATCATTTTGATGTTTAAAATTCGGCATCTCCTTTGGAGATGCTCTCACTTTTCCAAAATGTCAATGGATTCTCATTGTCTTTAAAGGGTCCAATGGCTAGGAGTTTTGTCCATGAACTCTTAACTTCGTGATAGTCGTCCATTACCCATATTTCAATTATTTCAAATAATCTAGAATTGTCACTTGGACCGTAAAGAGAGCAAAAACAAGCGAGGGATTCATTATACAGAAAAAAGATTACAAAACTGCAAACTGGGAACTGGATTCTCTCCCAAGGGGCATTTGTATTCTATGAAATATCTCATCACCTAAATCAAAGAAAGTATGAATTCCTCGCCATCATTTGCAATCCAATAACAAAATCCCTTCAAGTACACTGAACAAGAATTAAGACAGCTTTTACTTGATATATCAATCTTGATCTCTTTCCAAGAGTTAGCAGTCGTGGTGTATACCTGAGCCGTATGAGGAAGATCAATACGATGGTAATATGTTCGGTCATCATCTGAATACTCACAATTTTCTGTAATTCGCACAACTCTTTAGCTTTGCAATCATAGCCGAATCCCAATCCTCCAAAGCTCGTCTCCAATTGGAATTTTCTGTTGGGAAGGGGTAGAAGGAGGCATGAATCGGGAAGTTGCCTGAATTCCCCAAATGCAGGATTGCATAAAACAACATTTTTCCCTGTTATTACACAGACAATCCCATTGCAATGACCGTGAATCACTACAAGATGAAGGTCTTCCATTGGAAACGGTATATTTAGGTCCTCAACATCATAATGAAGGTTGTGCTCATCACCATCAATGGAAAGACTAATCATGGACCAAAAAACTTCATATTTCCAACTGTTGTCTGGGAAAACGGGCATATGAGAACGGTTGAGAAGGATACAAGTGTTGGATGAGCGTTTGTTGTCCACGGAATTGTTGAGGTGTTTGGCTACAAAACTTGGACTATTGATGAGAGTGCACCAAGACTTGCGTATGCATTTGAATCACATCGGAGACTTGGGTGGCAACCTGAACAAAATTTCGACCACCTTATGTTCAGGAGTTTCACTTTCACGAACCTGGGACATTTCAACAGTTTGGTTCCACAAGAATTGTTCACATGTAAATATACATAGGAAAAGAACACCACCAGTGTGAGAGACAAGCTAAATAAAACTCTAAGTCGTTAAGGCCTGCTAGATCGAGGTCCAAACTCTAAGTCGTTAAGGCCTGCTAGATCGAGGTCCAATTATTAAATGTATTACCACATAAGACGCCAAAATTCAACAGTACTAAATAAACTTGGAGTTCCACAACCACAACATATTTAGCTATAGAAAGCATGGGTGACCCAGTCACTTTCGAGTTTTTTGGAGGATCATATGTTCAAATTTTACTCTTGTTAATTTTTTTTATTGATTAAAAATAACCATTCGAATTTTGTAGCTTTACATTAAATTGATGAGATGATGAGCATGATATTCGTATAGCCAGCATGTAACATCGCACGATTTTAATTAACTAAGAAAGAAAAATTCACATATTCACACAAATCTTAATTAATTAAGCTAATTTTTTCATTAGAAATACAATCACATAACTGTATCCTTATTACAACTAAGACTTCTATTTAAACACCATTTCGCAATTAAGTTTACCCCAATTTCTATCTAAGTGCTGTCAAACATGAACACATTATCCACAAACACCCCAACTCAGGCTCCCATGCACCCCAAATTTTTGAACTTCCAACGGTGGAAGACAAGGGCACAAATAGCCTAAAACTCAAAAACATTGCTCCACTGGCCCAAAAATTGAAGGGCAATCAATAGGCCCCACTGTACCCAACTTAGTGTTAAGTTAAGGCAAGAATTTTTAGAATTTTTTTTTTCCTTTTTTTTTCCTACCAACTTTAGCTGACAAAGGGCCACACGCAAAGAAATGGTTTTCAGTTGGCTTTAGCCAAAAGGAGGAGACGTCAAATTAAACTTGGGCAAACAACTACATAGTTAAACTTGGATAAACAAAGTTTCATATAACTTTTATGCAATCATATGTTCAAAAAAATTAAAATATGTTTAAAACTCGAGACGAAAATTGGAGGAAGACTGGAATGAGTGCTAACAGAGAGCATGAGGATGTAGTAGGTATGAAAGGTAAGGAATGTGGCTCTGCTGCTGAGGATGCTGTCGCATCCATTATGGCGGCGGAAGCTGTGATGAGTTTGCCTAGGCCTAAAGTGGGGAGCCTAAAGTCTGAGGAAGCGTATCCGAGAGGAGGTTGCTGAAGCAGAAGGGAGTCACAAGAGTCCTCTTGATGAAGTGCATCACTTGGAACTGTAGGGGTCTAGGGAGACCTGATTTTAACTGTATTTTAGTTTTGTGTACTTCAATTAAACTGGACCTTTTTTGCTTGTTTGAAATGAAGATGTCTTTTAGATAAGGTCTAAAAATACTTCTATGGGAGGTTCTTTAATCCGGTTTTTTGCTACGATCTCATTGGGTGGAATTTGCTTCGTTTTCGAATTCTACTAGTGTTGATGTTTCGTTTGGAAATCCATTTCCCGTTTTATTCACTGTGTTGTGAAGGATTTGTGCAATGACCGTCTGCAGTTTGTTACTTTTGTTCATGCCTTTCTAAAAAACATTTACAGGATTATCTTTGGGAGGAAATTTTAACTCAATCCTTTTAATCAACCTTGGTGTCTAATTGGGAATTTTAACAATATTTTTTACCCTTTAAAAAAGCTTGGTGGTTGTCAAAGTACCACCAGTTACATGAATAAGTTTATTACTTTCATGAACAATGGAAATCTTCATCCCTAAATGCAACCGATGTGCTAACTGAATTTCATGATTATAGCTTGCATAACTTCCCAATTTTTGGCTTTGATCATAGTCCCATACTACTAATAAATATTTTGATAACGGTGAGTAATGCTAATTATACTTTTAAGTTTGAAGCTAAGTGGTTGCATCACCCTAACTTTAAGGATTTTGTTAAGAAACCATGGTACAGTGTTGATTGCTTCAGACCTATTGACAAATTTAGGGATTGTGCTGGGTCCTTTAAGTTCTTTGTTAAAAACTGGGAATAAGGAGACATTTGGTGATATCAAAGATCACAAGAATAAGCTTTTAAATGCCCAAAGTTGTTGAATCCCACATCGGCTAGAGGGAAAGGAGAAAAACAGTTTAAATAGAATTACCCCGCACTCTAATCAACACCAAGGCCTTTTGTGATAAAACCCCACACCTGACGGATTGTGTAGGTGGTAATTACTAAGTTGGAGACAATATCCAATATCGGTGTTGTTGGAAGTGGATCATAGGCCCGTCTCTCCCATAATTCTACATGGTATCAAAGCTAGGAAGCGGGCCCGTACTACCACGTGATGGGTGTGGTATCAAAGCCAGGGAGCGGGCCTGTACTACCAGGTGATGTGTGAAATCCCGTTCCTGGATTTCACTATTATGATCTACGTAAATGTATTACTGAGGTTTTATATTATTTTTTGGGAATTTATATTAATTTATTTGAATTTAGATTTTAATTAAACTAGTTACGAAGTTTGAAGTTTGAAAATTAATTATTTAAAATACGTAGACCGTTCAAGGTCACAAATTATATTTTTGAATATAGCTTGATCTCACGAACGTGTAGGCGCAAACTGTTCGTGAAACGGAGTTATAACAAAAGAGTTATTAACGTTTAAAGTTAGGGATATTTTTGTAATTTTGCCCTTAATTAGAATACTCCATAAAATCTGGAGTCTGAGGTGTGCCACGTGTGTGGCTGAGATAAAAAGAAAATAAGATCAATGAATGAGATGGATAGCTACGATGAAAAGGAAAGAAGATAAATGAGGGACAGGAGGGAAAGGATGGGGGGTAGGACCAATTAGAAAGGAGGAAAGGAGTGAAAGGAGGGAAGGGAGAACCGGCAGACCCAGTTCCCTCCCTTCGACCCGCCGACCCGACCCGGGCCTCTCGGCCTTTTCCGACGATTTTTTGCCGATTTTTCTGGCGAACCACATTATCTAACCCCCTGGAAAATGTTCCACAACCTTCCCTCTGCCCATTACAACTCAAAATTGTAGAAATTTAGCCATGAAATTGTGAAAGCCTCACCGCTAGGTGCGAGAATCCCTTGCCGTCGATTCTCCCATTTTTGAAATGATTTTCTTCAATTATCACCACCATTAGACTCTCCTTGAACCCAGGAACAAAGCCCACACAATCTTAGAGGCGGCGGAGCACCGAAAGTGACGAATCGTAGTCACCCAAATTAAGGGTTTCCGGCGGTTTGTGGGAAATTTGAGGTGTTTCCCGGTCAAATTGGACATGGCCACAGGTATGAAACTTGCTCCACTCACCGAGATCTACTTTCCTGTAGAATGTGGTAATTTTTGAAAATAGTTGAATTTTCAGGCGAGTCGAGGCGGCCGACTGCCACCTGCAGCAGCGCGTGACCAGTGAACTGCCGATGCTCTTTTACGCTAAATCAATATCTTGATCTCAGATTTGATATCCATATGATGTGATTTGATTATTGTGAACCTAGTTTCATTAAGGTACACCACTGGATTTTTATATGAATTGATGATCCAATCGTTGGATTGTAACCAAACTTTAACGCATCATAGAATGTAATATTTAAGAATATTAGGAACTGACGGATCGGGAATCCGCCGTATGGATCTTCCCAAATTGGATTTCTAAGTTAATAAAATAAAACGATGACCGCCAATGAAAATTGTGATTGGCGGAGATCCGACCGTCGGATCGTAGTGAGATTTTAGTAGGTTGTTCTAGAAGCATAATTTGGGTCTTAAAGCATAATTTGGGTCTTTGGAAGTTACGGATCTGAAATCCAATGTGCGGATCTTTTGGATCGAATTACGTAGGGTGGTGGGCACCACCGTTGATCGAGAATTGACTTTTGGTCAACATGTCTCAAATTGTTTATAAAACTAAACTTAGTAATTACTAGAGACTCAGTGAGGCTTTGCGTTGTTGTCTTGGTGAGTGACTTTAATATATGTGATATGGTTATTACCTTGTTTTCCTATATTAGAATCCTTTGTGGATATGACTTGGTTTTATAAATGTGTTTTTTTGTTAAAATGTGATTCTTTTGTAATTGGCCATCGATCTATTTTTATTAAATGTGATTTGACTCATGGATTGGGAATATTTGTGAAAAAGTGATTTGGAATGCATATTGAAAAGTTTGTTAAACATGAGGGCTAGTAAGGGACCGTTACCTTAGTGTCACGAGGTTTGGTGACACCGAGTCTGCACCATGTAGCAGTGGTACATGGATGGTCCTGCTTGGTTAATCTACGTTGGGGGACCATACTATTTATGGATCGCGCTTGGTTAATCCACGTTGGGCGATCCTTATGGCCATATATACTTAGGAGTGATCATACTTGGTTAATCCGCGTTGGGTGATCACTGCCTATAACCCTGCTTGGTTAATCCACGTTGGGGGGTCACTACCTACTTGATTATCTTGACCCTGCTTGGTTAATTTGCGTTAGGGGGTCACTAGTGGTCCTGCTTGGTTAATCTGCATTAGGGGACCATACTGTATATGGATCGGGCTTGGTTAATCCGCGTTGGGCGATCCTTATGACCATGTATGCTTAGGAGTGATAATGCTTGGTTAATCTGTATTGGGTGATCACTTCCTAACAGCTGTAGGAGTGACTCTGCTTGGTTAATTCGCGTTGGGGGGTCACTGCCTACTTGGTTACTTTCTCAGGGGTGGCTCTGCTTGGTTAATCAGCTTTGGAGGGCCACTTCCTGTTTGATTACTTATGTAAGCTTCGACCGAATTGCGTCCCTTTAGCCCTAGTTTTTAATGTACATATGAACGATGGTTTTTGATAATCTTGTGGTTTGAATTAGAAAAGCCGTTGGATGTCTGGGTGACTCCTTTGGAGTTTTCAGTGACTTGATTATGATTTCATAAAGCATGATTCCATACTTGATGTTTATAGATTGTGATCGATGGTCTGTTTTTATTGAATATCACATATTTGTATTATTGTCACTCATCCGAGCTTCGCAGTTTATCCGAGTTTTGGATGGCCAGTGCACCATTCCCATGTTGTTGGCACTGATTATACATGTGATAGATTTGGGTAGATTATGAGAAACCACTAGATATTTTGGATTCTGCTGAGTGGTTCGGAATCCTTGTTCCTGTTCATTTCCATAAGGTTAGTCTCGAACCTTGGATTCGAGTGCATGAGAATTACCCTCAAAAGACCTTGTGAATATTAATTAGATTCACCATGTTTAATTGCTTATAATTCAAGTAGGGAATTATGTAGAGTTCCTTAATTAAATTCGTGAAATGATATGTTTTCGTATTGATTGATTAACGTAGTTAAATGCTAAGATTATGCATCTTTGAGTCATGAGTTCTTTAGTTAATCAGTGTGGCTTGAGAATAATATTGTGCTTCGCTGGTTATTTGATATGTTACATGTTGTGGAAGGAGGTATCATGATGGAAATAAAGTGAATTATGGGATGATTGTTCGAGTGTAATGATGGACGAACTACGAATGGCTTGATCCCTGTTTAGGGTACTTAGGCAGTCTAACGAGGAGGTTAGATGCAGTCATAAAGTACGAAAAAATTACTATGCGAATCGATTCTCGAGTTGTGATTTGCCATATCTCGGAGATGGGGTATGTTTGAGATACGGATATTTGGTGACATCACGTGTCGATCCTGGACGTATGTCGAGATCGGGGCGTGACATGATGGGTGGGTCCCCTTGGCCTCGCGCGATGATGGTGGGTCCCTTGGCCCCGTGTGTAGCTTGAGTCCCCTTGACTCCATGTGGTTGCCGATGTGAGGATCTCTACGTGTGACCCACAAAAATGGGGTCTCACGTGTGGGCCATACCCCGTGTGTAGCGTGAGTCCCCTTGACTCCACGTGGTTGCCAATGTACGGATCTCCACGTGTGACCCACAAAAATGGGGTCTCACGTGCGGGGCGTGTTGAATCCAACATTGGCTAGAGGGAAAGGAGAAAAACAATTTAAATAGAATTACCCCGCTCTATCCAACCCCGAGACCTTTTATAATAAAACCCTACACCTGACAGATTGTGCAGGTGGTAATTAACAAGTTGGAGATAATATCGGTGTTGTTGGAAGTGGGCCTTCGGCCTATCTCTCTGATAATTCTACAAAAGTGATATACATGATAAAATTATGATGGGTCAAGATACAAACATTAATATGGATTTGGAAGCTAAAACTAGAGATAAGTGAAGTGTTAAAGGAAGAGGAAATTATGTGGGCGAAGAAAGCCAAGGTTAAATGGTTGAAGTTGGGGGACAAAAATACAAATTACTTTCAAATTGTAGCAACTATTTGTAAAAAGAGAAATGAAATTAGAAAAATCAAGGATGGTAATAGGTTTTTACGGAATTATGGTGAGGGTCTTGAGCAGATATTTGTGCAGGAATTCAAGCTGCGTTTCTCCAATGAAGGCCCCCTTCTCCTGATAATATGGCTGCGTTGGCTGATATTATTAGCACTTACATTAATAGCCAGCATAATATGCCGCTTCTTCAGCCAGTAACTGAAGAGGAAATTTAGGACGCTCTTAAGAGTATTGATGCCTTAAAGGCCCTCGGCCTGGATGGTTTAGCTACAGCCTTTTATCATGAATGTTGACATAATTAAAAATTCAATGATTCCAACGATTAAAGAATTCTTTCAAAATAACTCATGCCCAAGGCTTATTAACCACACAAATATTGCTTTAGTCCAGAAAGTGGATAACCCTGAAATAAATGAATAATTAAATACCTATAAGTCTTTGTAATGTTAGTTATAAGATAATAACTAAGATTATAAATAAAATAAGATAATAACTAAGATTATAAATAAAAGGCTTTATCTCAACAAAAGAAAAGAAAAAAAGATTATAAATAAAAGGCTAAAACCGGTCTTAGAACTTTGTATTTCTTATAACCAAGGTGTCTTTGCCTCTAGGCGATCCATTCATGATAACATTTTAATTGCTCAGGAACTGTTTTCTAGCTTTAAGATGAAAAAGGGTAGGACGGGGGACATGGGATTGGACTTGGAAAAAGCTTATGATTACCTAAACTGGGAGTATATAAGATATGTCCTTAAATTTGGTTTTGAGGAGAGATGGGTGAGTTTAATTATGGAATGCATTACGCCTACTTTGTTGGAACCAAATTTGCGCACCGCTGCAAATGGTGGAGGCACAAATCCGAATAACCTACAAAACAGAGAACAACTGTGAGCAAGCCTAAGGCTGGGACAGTGTCCAACGGTCAAGTTAGTAAGCAGTTTTAGACTCAAGCAGTGGGCAAGAGAATTATAGTGCAGAGATTGTGTCACGCCCCAAAAAGGGGCACGTAACAATGCCACGCACTACTAGTAACGTAATACTATATTGTTAAAATTCAACACTATAGCACTATGTTCATAATAGAACATAAGGCTATTTGAGGGGAATAAAATAATTTATTTTTAAGAAGTACGGAAGCGGAAATCATTTTGGTAAAACGAAGAATAAAAGGGCAACTGAATTTGGATAAAAATTTTACATAGGAAAAGAACTTCACAATCTACAACAAAACCAAAGAGTTTAAGGTAATTATCATACTAAACCAACTCTTTAGTACGATTTGAAAATGTAAAACGCTGAGTTTGGCTACAAAAATCCCTTCAAGATAGTGAGGCAATCAAGTATATGTACAGATAAAAATATGTAGAAAGAGTCTATGAACGACCGAGAAGTTGACAAGTAACAAACAACGCTAATTGCGACTTTAGTCCAGAACATCAATTGTAGGTGCACCGATCCTGTAATAAAGTAAGGGGTGAGCATCATCAACGTCGGCCACCCCCCCTCCCCCCCCCCCCCCCCCCCCCCCTCGAGGGAATCTGCTCCAGCTAGGATATATGACACTATATATACTATAGGAAAATGATGCACAACAAAAGCTTTGTTTAGTTTTGAAAATAGATTGTATGCTCACACAATTTCCTTTTAAAAATAAAACAAGGATCCCAATAAATCCCTACATTCCTGATGACCGGTCCAATGACCAACTACCCCCTTACCTGGACCAACTCCGAACAAATATACTTATGGTAAGGTGTAGCGAGAGAGTCATTTAATGCTCTACCCTTAGATATCATAGTACCTCTCCTAGAAAGGTAGTGGTACTAATCCCTTTGTAATAGCCCCTCTAGAGATTTAAGGGATCGAAACCCAAGGTGGTCGCTTTGGCCCCTTCACTCTCAAGTCATCACTTTAATTTGTAGCATAAAACAAGATGCATAGCATGATATAAAACAAAATCCTCATGATTCTAACACAACAAAATATATGCAACTTTCACCTGCATTCGTATGTTTACATATGCATACATTCATAAAATTCCATAACTAGGGTAAGTGAGGATTCCCCTTCTTGGTCTCCAAGCCAAGCAAGCAATATTCCTCACCCAAACCTCGATTAAATGCAAGCATCGCGAGTAATTGGAGTCCCTAGTTGAACAATTATAATATGTCACTATATGTCCACATATAATGATTAAACTTTATTCCCATAACAACAACTATATCCAATAGGGACTTTTGGTAATTTTATTATTTCAAATAGTTCCCCAAACTTTAATTGCACTTTGGCCCCTGAACTTTTGGTAATTTACAAAATTACCCCAAAACTAAAACTGTTTTTGCAGTTCAATCCCTGGTATGAAACCAGCGGCTTTGAGGTCTATTTTCCAAGAAATTCAACATATATTTCAAGCCAAAACACAATCCATCAATAGTACAACTCACTTTTTCCATACAAATGTCCTTTAAAGACCAAATTTGATGAAGTTCGAGTCAAACATCAAATTTCTTTGTATCTCATCCATATGAAACTTGTACAAAATCCTAGCAATCTGATCATGTGTAAATATTTACCTTAATGTCACAGAAATTGTTCTCCAGTCATCAAATAGGCTTCAAAGCCCTCAAATCGTGCAAGAACAAGCTTGAAATCGAAGATTTAAGCCTAATTAGTCATAAATCCAATCTGAACGAATTATTCAAACCTAAATAATAATCCTCAAAATTTATCTTAGAACGTTGAGTTCAATTCATTGAACATGTAGGCAAAAACCGTTCCTCAATTGGAATCCCAGATTGAAAGTTACAAATTTCGAAAGATTAATGGAAAATTTCCTTCTCTGCCTTGTGCTTCAGGTTGTACGAAGAAGAAGAAACCGACTTTCTTCTCATATAAATTGGTGCAAATGCACCGGTTCCTTTTAGTTAAGGTCCAATGGCAACTCGCCAAGAGTTAAACTAAGAAGCAAAATTTGATCTTTCTTCCATTGTTCTGTTCTTTTTCTTTGGGTCCAATCCCAACTTACCATGCAATAACATGGTGAATTTAGATGATGACCAGCATCTCTTTTGCTGGAATTGTTGGCTGCTGCCACGTGTAAAAACCAACCATTCTTTGCTGCCATGTGTGAAAGTCAGTCATTCTTAGATTGCCTCATGGTGTTTTCCAATCTGTCAGATTTAAAGTTCCACTGTAAGTTCGTTCGAGCTCCGAAAATTAATTTAAATGATGCCACGAGCTCGTAATCTCGTCGACTTTTATCTTTTTACCTCAAAATAATCTTTGAACTCAAGTGAAATTATCACCCATTAAAAGGGAACTAGAAATTGTAAAATTCGAAGGCACTCCAAAGTTCATAAAAACACTTCTAAAATTTCAGGGTCTCACATATTGCGTTACCAGAGACAAACCCTAGATAAGTCTATTTGTACTATTGGGAGAGAGACCATTTGAGAATAGAATCCTCATTCTAAATCGGGAGAATCCTAGATGATATCTAGAAGTAGATATTGCACCCTCTTAGGAGTTGTGATTGCTTGCGGCGCACATATGAAGAATCTGATTGATTCCATATCCGAATTTGATCTCGTGTCCTGCGGAACAAGCATGGTCATACCAATGGAGTCACTCAGACTTCGTTTATTGTCCTGGAACAGGGTGACACTGGTACACTTGTGAAATCCCATACTTGGATTTCGCTGTTTAAAATTACGTATTTTGTATTCCTAGTTTCGACGCGTTTATATTTGCAGCGTATATTTTTTTTTGGGATTTTACGTGAATGTATTTGATCCTTTCATATTTTTTTTACTTTTTTAGTATATTTAGATAGTACGTATTACTATGAACGCGTGATCGCAAATGAATTGGAATTTGGAATTCGAACGAGAAAGTTACAAATTTTCAAAATGAAAAGGCATTTTGGTAAGTTCGAATGGAACTTTCTGGATGGCAATCGGCTTCCTTTTTCTTCTTCCCTGCGTGTAAAACCAGCAGCTTTGCCGCTGTTATGGATTTTTTTCTTTCCTCCGTTTGGCTCCCCTAACTTCAAATCTTCACATCTTCTTCATTCAGTTATGGTTTTTGACAAATCTTATACCAAAATCTAAGCCCTCATTGAGTGGTAAATCTGTTGATGTGGCTGATGTGCGGGACATCTGTAACTTGTAATAGTCTTATTCTTTATGTAATAACCCTAGATTAGTAAATGTTCTGCCAGTCTATTTTGGCTTATGAAGCAAAAGTATATTATTGAACTTCACATTTTACTAAAACGACAGTTGGTAATGAAAATGTTCAAATCATGGTTAGCAAATTCCTTCAATATGGGATGTTTTGATTGGTACTATGATTGACTTAATATATGCGGTATCGGTGATTACCTTAACAATTCTCATGCTAGTATATTTAGTGGATATGGTATGGTTCTACAAATGTGTTTTATATTAAAATATTACTTTTAAACTCTACCATCTACCTATTGTATGAAAATATGAGTTGGAACCTTGTTAGAATTATTCGTAGAACTCGTTTGTCTAGGTGATTAGAGATTAGTTAGTTAAGTGGAATCGATATGATGCACATTTAAAATTGTGATTCATGATGAATTGACATATGTTATAGAATGTATTATGTGATTCAATGGTCGTTTGTCATGTGGGATCGATGGTGTGTGCTAGTAATTATGATTCATATTAAGATAGTGCTTGTTGTGTAATGATATGAATGCACCATGTAACAACCCGTTCCGGGATTTACGGAACAAAAAGGGTATTTTTGTATTTTCACTAAGTTTGGGGATATTTTTCCTTTTAAAAATGGTTTTTGGATCTTAAATGGTGTGCCCAAGGGGCCCACCCCTAATTTGTGTCCCCCGGCATCTCATTTCCCTCATCTCTCTCTCTCTCGAATCTATATCCCTCTCTGCACTCCCTCTCATTTCTCTCATTCTCATCCTCTATTGAGCCCACACCCACTCACGCACACACACACACCCAGCTGCATTCCCTGCTCGAGGAAGACACAATCATCATCATCATCATTTTATTTACATTGTCTCTCTCTCTTTCCCTTTGCTGCGTAACTCGACGTAACCCAGGAACCTCCGGCAAGAGTTCTTCGTCTTTCCGGTTAGGTAAGCCTCGAGTCCCCCTCTTTATGTTCTAGATTGATGCTTGGATGTGTTTTATTAAGATTATCTCGTCATTTCCGAGGTTTTAGAACGAGATCGACTCGAGGGGAAAGCACACCCATCTCCGGCGAGACGTGGGTGTCGAGGAGCTTTCCGTTCACCTCAGGCCGTTCTACGGCAAACCAAAGGTAGTAAACATACTTCTCTCATCTTGTGCTTCCTTTTGATACCTACATCGGAATCTAGGACCCTTGTTTGCAGTCGGTCAGAGCTGAGGAAGCTCCGGCGTTCTTCTCCGTTTCGCACCAGGTCCTTCAGGCCGTTTCTCAACCCACGGGCCTTAAGCCCGTTTTGTTTCAGCCTAATACCCTAGCCTGTTCTATTTTTAATTTTAGCTTTATTTGTTTTAAAACCCAAAAGGCCTTTGGGCCGATTTCTTAGGGCCTTGGCCCGCTAAACCCCTAAACCCTTTAACCTTTGTAACAGGTCTTCGGGGCATGATGGAATTGAGCCTTTGGGCTCGTGTAGCTTAAACCCTAACCCAGCCCACCTAGTTCTCTAAACCCATTTCCCTTATAAACCCAAGCCTAACTCGGTCCGGCCCAAAACCATTTGACCTAGGCCCATGACCCGTTTGACCTGGTTTGACCCGGACCCGTGACCCGTTGACTGACCCGGTCTAATCGTTGACTCGGTCAACAGTCAGCGTTGACTTTGACTTTGACCGGTCAATTGTCAACGTTGACTTTGACCGTTGACTTTTCTGGTTTTCGTTCGGGACTTCTCCTATGCTAATTCCAACGTCCTAAACCCATTTTCGATGTCCATTTTCCAAAATTAATTCATTTGAGGGGAGTTTGACTAAATGTACCCTTTATGTGCTTAGGGGCAATTGTTGTGGTGTTTCTGTCTTCGCTAGTCTGCGCAGCTTTCGACGGTGAAGTACTGTGAGTGGACCCCTTCTAAAATGCATGTTTTATAGTAGAATTGAACACATGAAAAGCATGATTTTATGATGACGTTTTATGAAATGCTTTATGAGATAACATGCTTATTGAGGCTATTTTGAAATATTACTATTTTTCCTATAACCCATGTTCTTATAGAATATCTGATGGATGACGATATGATATTTAGAATACATTTCGAACACTTCTTTATAGTATAGATGATGGATGACTTTATACTATGAAGATGCTTTTCAATGTATATATGTTCAATGGTTTTGTACTTACCTAGTGGTCCTGATTCCGCTACAGGATGAAGGGATAGATTCCGGTTCATCTCAGGCAACGGTTTGGTGTTGGCATAAGGCCTGTAGGGTGTTTCCTCTGGCATTTAAGACCAGGGACGGGGAGCCGGCAAGAGGCCTATAGTGTATTTTCCTCTGACTGTCTGCTTAAGGACGGGGAGCTGGCATAGGGCCTGGGGGTTATATTGGACATTCACTAGTGGCTAGTATATATAAAAGTTATGATTTGTGACATTGCACAACATGCTAGGTTTCGGAAAACCTATGTTTATCATGATATATATGTGCTTTCATAAAACCTGGGGGTTAGTACGTTGATAACTGTTTTATTATATGTATATCAAATTGATCCACTCATGTTTGTTTTGCGCCCCCTTCAGGACTTAGAAACGACACATACAATCCCGGCGTCAAGGCACTTCCGCATCGGCATCTTCGAGTCCTCTCGGTGTAGGACCCATTCTTTTATTCATTCAATTTTATATTAATTATTTTAGTATTCTAGATTTGATGTGTGCTCTGAACACGTTCCTAAATCCCATACTCTTTATTTTGTATTTATAAGTTTTATTTATTCCTTATTCTCAGCATTTGCATTCAATAAATGGCTTTCATTGCCCTTCGGGTGTCGGCCAGCACATGTCTATCCTGGTATTCAGGAAATATTGGGATCGGGGCGTGTCAGATTGGTTTCGAAGCGTGGTTCGTTCAGAGCATACTTAGGATCTTTGATTTCTGTAGTAGTGTGTATGTCATGACGTCATTTGGATGTCATGACTTCTGGATTTGGTGACATTCAGCGCAGTTGTACAAATCTTTCTTGGTTTGAATTGTCATCTTCTGGTTGAAAAACAAGGATTCATGTTGGGATTATGCCTCAGTAGTGGTGAAGTGGATTGTTGGACGACTTTCAACAGCAGATCGATACTCTGCGACATGCATTCCTTGGGAATGGCGAGCAGAGTCGGTGTTACTTGGAAGCAACATGTTTTAGAAATCTCAGTTTGCAGAAATCTGGTCAAGACCAACTGTAGATTCGAAATGGCGATGCCACTCTGCAACATGCGTTCCTTAGGAATTGCGGGCGGAGTCGGCTCTATATCGAAATCTTGGGAAACAGAAATATCTTGGTGGTACGAATTGGCTAAGGCCAACTGGAGTTTTGAAACGGTGATATCACTTTGCGACATGCGTTCCCTAGGAATAGCGCGCAGAGTCATATCTCTTGGTAATTGCTCGAAACATTCGAAGTGCGTGTTAGAGAAAGCGAGTAAGTGCTAGTTGAGACGACGGTTAGTAATTGGTAGTTGGTGGAAGCAAATCAATGTTTTCGGACTCACTACCACAAAAGAAATTCGTGTGGATCTTTTGAACAATTATCGGCGATTATTCTATCGATAACCCTCTTGCTTACTCCAACGACGAAGTCAAGTTCCTTAACCTTTAACCGGCGAGAGTTCTTCGTCTTTCCGGTTAGGTAAGCCTCGAGTCCCCCTCTTTATGTTCTAGATTGATGCTTGGATGTGTTTTATTAAGATTATCTCATCATTTCCAAGGTTTTAGAACGAGATCGACTCGAGGGGAAAGCACGCCCATCTCCGGCGAGTCGTGGGTGTCGATGAGCTTTCCGTTCACCTTAGGCCGTTCTAGGGCAAACCAAAGGTAGTAAACTTACTCCTCTCATCTTGTGCTTCCTTTTGATACCTACATCGGAGTCTAGGACCCTTGTTTGCAGTCGGCCGGAGCTGAGGAAGCTCCGGTATTCTTCTCCGTTTCGTACCAGGCCCTTCCGGCCATTTCTCAACCCACGGGCCTTAAGCCCGTTTTGTTTCAGCCCAATACCCTAGCCTGTTCTATTTTTAATTTTAGTTTTATTTGTTTTAAAACCCAAAAGGCCTTTGGGCCATTTTCTTAGGGCCTTGGCCCGCTAAACCCCTAAACCATTTAACCTTTGTAACAGGCCTTCAGGGCGTGATGAAATTGGGCCTTTGGGCTCGTTTAGCTTAAAGCCTATCCCAGCCCACCTAGTTCTCTAAACCCATTTCCCTTTTAAACCCAAGCCCAACTCGGTCCGGCCCAAAACCATTTGACCCAGGCCCGTGACCCGTTTGACCTGGTCCGACCCGGACCCATGACCCGTTTAACCTGGTCCGACCTAGACCCGTGACCCGTTGACTAATCCGGTCTGACCGTTGACTCGGTCAACGGTCAACATTGACTTTGACTTTGACCGGTCAACTGTCAATGTTGACTTTGACCGTTGACTTTTTGGGTTTTTGTTTGGGACTTCTCCTAAGCTAATTCCGACGTCCTGAACCCGTTTTCGATGTCCATTTTCCCAAATTAATTCGTTTGAGGGGAGTTTGACTAAATGTACCCTTTATGTGCTTAGGGGCAATTGTTGTGACGTTTCTGTCTTCGCTAGTTTGCGCAGCTTTTGACGGTGAAGTACTGTGAGTGGACCCCTTCTAAAATGCATGTTTTATAGTAGAATTGAACACATGAAAATCATTATTTTATGATGACGTTTTATGAAATAGATAACGTGCTTATTGAGGCTATTTTGAAATATTACTATTTTTCCTATAACCCGTGTTCTTATAGAATATCTGATGGATGACGATATGATATTTAGAAAACGTTTCAAACACTTCTTTATAGTATAGACGATGGATGACTTTATGCTATGAAGATGCTTTTCAGTGTATATATGTTCAATGGTTTTGTACTTACCTAGTGGTCTTGATTCCGCTACGGGATGAAGGGATAGATTCCGATCCATCCCGGGCGACGGTTTGGTGTTGGCATAGGGCCTGAAGGGTGTTTCCTCTGGCATTTAAGACCAGGGACGGGGAGCCGGCAAGGGGCCTGTAGTGTATTTTCCTCTAACTATCTGCTCAGGGATAGGGAGCTGGCATGGGGCCTGGGGGTTATATTGGACATTCACTAGTGGCTAGTATATATAAAAGTTATGATTTGTGGCATTGCACAACATGCTAGGTTTCAGAAAAACCTATGTTTATCATGATATATATGTGTTTTCATAAAACCTGGGGGTTAGTACGTTGATAACTGTTTTATTATATGTATATCAAATTGGTCCACTTATATTTCTTTTGCGCCCCCTTCAGGACTTAGAAACGAGGCATACAATCTCGGCGTCAAGGCACTTCAGCATCGGCATCTTAGAGTCCTCTCGGTGTAGGACCCATTCTTTTATTCATTCAATTTTATATTAATTATTTTAGTATTCTAGATTAGATGTGTGCTCTGAACACGTTCCTAAATCCCATACTCTTTATTTTATATTTATAAGTCTTATTTATTCCTTATTATCAGCATTTGCATTCAATAAATGGCTTTCGTTGCCTTTCAGGTGTCGGCCAGCACGTGTCTATCCTGGTATTCGGGGAATATCAGGATCAGGGCGTGTCACACCATGTAGCAGTGGTACATGGATGGTCCTACTTGGTATATTCGTGATAGGGGACCATACGTATTTTAGGAGTGATCATGCTTGGTATATCCGCGAAGGGTGATCAGTGCCTGCACGATTAGACTATGCCTATGGTTCTGCTTGGTATATCCGCAATAGGGGACCATACGCATCCTAGGGGTGATCATGCTTGGTATATTCGCGGTGGGTGATCACTATCTAGAGCTATAGGGTACGGCCTTGCTTGGTATATCCGCGATGGGGGACCGTGCATATGTTTGGGGCGATCATGCTTGGTATATCCGCGATAGGTGATCACTGCTTACGTTATTAGACTATGCTTATGGTTCTGCTTGGTTTATCCAGAATGGGGGACCATACACATTCTAGGAGTTATCATGCTTGGTATATCCGCTAAGAGACCATACGTGTTTCAAGAGTGATCATGCTTAGTATATCCGCGATGGGTGATCATTACTTGTACGATTAGATTATGCTATGGTTCTGCTTGGTATATCCGCAATGGGGACTATAAGCATTCTAGGAGTGATCATGCTTGGTATAGCAGTGATGGGTGATCACTGCCTACCTAAGGATGTATAGAGTGGATGTGCTCGGTAGACATTTGTGTTTGTAATTTAGAGCTACAATGCTATTGATTTGGATTCTAGCTAAGAAAGTACAACAAACTTGTTGGAGGTTAGCTTTATTAAATTTAATGAAGTGCTATATAACTTTATTGGTTGACTAACTTAGCTAAACGTTAATATTTCGCATCTTTGATTCATTGATTTGACTTCTTGTTATGGTTACGGGAATAGCTAGAAAACAATGCGATAAACGTGAAGGGTGGATAAAGACACTGGTTATGAAATGGTTGACTCACGTATTATAGAACCTAGTGATTCATGCTCGTCGATTGCCATTGAGTAATTATGGAATCCTATGCTTTTCTGTTACAATGTACTAGTAATGTAGGAGAAGGTGAACTATGAATGGTTTGATCCCATCTGGGGTATGTAGATAGTCTAAGATAGGGTTAGATGCAGCCACGATACAAGAGAAAAGTTATTGCGTTGTTGAATCATTGTTCTGTTTTGGTCGTGTCTCGGAGGTGAGACGTGATCAATGGACAGGTACGTGGTGACGTCACGTATCGATCTAGGATGTAGCTTGCGATCAGGGCGTGGTAATGCTGCTCCATCTGATCCAGGTCCGCTCGGAGCCGTGGAGTCCATGATCGGACTTTTGAGGTAATTGTATTCGTATCAGCCTTACTCTCTAGCCTAAAAAAATCATGGTCCCACAATTTCCCCACACTATGCATTTGAAAGGCAACCTGTTCCCCTTGAGGATGAATAGTTATCCAAAGACCATGCCTTTTAGAGTAAACTAAAATACGTACTGTTTAATTTTCTAGCTTCGTATGGTGATTCGATGCTCAGAGAGTAGTGGAGACGTTTTAGATTCAGACACGTGGTCTCGGAAGTCGTACCATAAAGTTTGCAATGATGAAACTTTGTGTTTGTTGCATGTGCATGAAAATCAAGAAATTACTGCTAATATTCTTTACTGATTTTAACCGTCAGGTTCGTTGATCCAAATAAAAGTCGGTCCGTTTTCAACGGCTAGATGATTTGAAATGCTTCCTTAAGTATTCTTCAAATCCTCGTCTTTCTTTCTTCATCAAATCCCCAATTTCAACATCAACCTAACAACACATTGATTGTCTCATCCGTTCATCCGGCACCCCACGTTAATGTGGTTATTTTCTTTTAGCCCACTATGGTCAGAGCTCGTAACAAGGAGAATGAAGAGGCTTTCCTTGCAGGTCGTGCTCGTCAATTGAACGGTTGCATAATTTGATAAGAGGATAACCATGGCGTAACTGCAACACTTGCCAAACCTTCCGACCCCAGTCGCCTTTGCACCAGGATTCATCCCCGGTATTTGGATTTGGAGTTAAGATTCCCTTTGTCCCCCTTATGGAAGGAAATACTGATCTTTTATCAAATTAGGCTATGCAACCTTACTCGTAAGTGCATCATTACCTGTTTCGAATGTCCAAAAAACTAGTATTGTGCCAATTTGTGTCTTCTGGAATTTCGCATACTCCACACGATACGGAAGAGTGTTGAGACCCGATACTTTTTTCAGTCTCGATCCAATCTCAGGTGGTCCGCCTACATCACTGACTTGCTTTGCCCGGACAAAGACTGGTACGAAGACATTCTCCTTGTTAACGGGAACTGGGAAGGAGATATCGCTGGAGCTAGAGTCCTCAACAAACTCGTTAGCAATCCTAACTGTAACAACAACATTAGGAGCCTTGCTCAATGCAGTCCCGAACTCATTGATAGGGCCTCTTTCATCTCATTCCATCTGTACATTGAAGTTGGAGATGGCTCATAGCCTTTGAGAGAGAGAGAGAGAGAGAGAAAGAGCATGGGAGGGATGCCATCGTAGCCCCGTGCTCCAATCATCCCATTTTAGACCCGAAATGGGTTGATGCCAAAATGACAGGCTGCTCCGAGCTCTGCAAGCTAAGGATGCTCCTAAGGTCGAGAAGAAGAAAAGGAAGAAACCTGAGGGCATTATATTAAAAGAATCTATGTCAGGGTTTCTAAGAAAAAGTCCAAGTCAGCGAGTAGCTCTAGCCGTCATGTAGAATTTTTCAGGTCGATGGGCCGAGAGCCTACTTCAAGAACACCGATACTATCCCCACTTTACCACCTGCCTAATCCGTCGGGTGTAAGGTTTTATCACAAAAAACCTCAATGTTTGTTAAAGTGGGTAATTCTATTTAAATGGCTTTGTCTCCTTCCCTCTGTCCGATGTGCGACAAATGGGTTCCAACACGCCATGAAGACAAGATGTTAAAATCGTTGATCTTACTTTCTAGACTAAGGAGGGTATTGAGCTGCCTTCAATAGTTAGTAGCGGAGAATGGGGCAAACCCCCTTTCAAGAAATGTGGGAGCTCCACTGAGGTTCTCCTGGAGCAAACACCTTCAATTGCGGTACAGAAACAAATATTTCCAAAGCAACAACAGCAACTGCAACAGCAAAGTCCTCAAATCCAAGTCTGCACTTTGTTAGCTCAAAATTTGACTTTTTAGCAAGCCCATGCTTTGACCCTTGTTGGTGAGGGCATAGTTAATGATCTCCCAGAAGCACCGCCCGCCACGTCTATTTTTCCTGAAGTGGCTCTGAGTGGAGCGCAGTGTTTGGTGATCAGGCCTATTCATGGTTCAGAGTTGCTTCCCTCAACGCGAGTGGTCTTCATGATGCCAAGCATGCTCAAGCCTTAGTCCGTTTAACCGTCTCATTTTCGACTTTAGGGAGGTGATCGTCGACCCTGATTATCTGAAAAAATGCTACCGTAGCAGATATGCGGCTAGCCTTTTCTTTTATCTGATTTCAGCGCCATTTTCCCCTCATTCTTGGTTTTCATGATTGTTCTCCTTTGTTAGACGAACACTTGGAAGGAGGCTTAGCTCAAGGGTCAAGTGGGTAAGATCTCGAAGCTCGAGACGACCTATAAGAATAGACTAGGCAGCCGAATTAAGTTTGAGAAGAGTCTGCAAGAGAAGAGCTCCAAGTTGGAGGCGCTTTTGGATGCCAAACGATCTTGGAATGCTGAGAGAGATGTGCTGGTAGATCGCTTGCCTGATGCCGAAACAAAGTTTGCTCAGGTGCTAAAAGCTAAAGAGGAAGCGTAGCGAGTCTTGGCTTCGGAGCAGAGGTCATGGGATGCTGACTGAGCATCCTTCAGTCGGCCTTGGATGGGGCTCTTAAGGAAGTTGATCAAAGTGAGAGGTTCTAGATTGAAATCCTTCATCAGAATGAAGCGAACTTGGCGAAGGTCAGGATGTTATTTAAGAAGTCAACGGAACAAGAATACGACCATGGTTATCTTGCTGGTTATATGGGGCAAGACCATCATGACAAATGGGATTCGAGCCGTCTGCTGGCGGAAATTCGAAAGGTTGGTTTGCCCGTGCCTTCCTCTCTCGTGACAAATGCGGTGGAGCTCGTAATATCTGAGGGGAGCGAGTCCTCTTCTGACTCTGAGGGGCCATCGAATGAGGCTAATCCGGCTGATCCTGATGTTGCTCCTACTGACCCTCCTTCAATAAGTCTTAGGGGTGCTGTTGTGAGAACCCGTATTTCCGAATATATATGTATGCATTATATTTATATTTGAAATATTCTTGTTAAATTATACTTATATAATATGCCATGTCGTTCTTAACTTTGTGACATGTTTGGTTTTCTTACTATGTTTTCATGTCACTGTGATAGTATTTCTTTCTTTGAAATTTCTATATATTTGCTACTTCTGATGTTGTAGATATCAACTTCTATGATATTTATTTGCACACCCCCACCTTAACTTAAACACGTTTGCATGTATGTGTCTAGCTTCTGTCAATACCAATCCTAACTACCATTGGAGAGAAGAAAAGGGTGGTTAGTGGGCACTCTATTATGGTGACTTTCCAAAGCTATTAGCTAAACGTGTCATCCTTGTGGCCATGCAATTGACACCTCTTGCATCAACTAAGTGACTAAGCAATTAGGTGTTGTAAGACTCACGTTGAATTGTCAATTATTATGGATCGAATTACTTAAAAGGCAAATAACTTGATCTTGAAGATATTTGACTTTTAACGTGAAGAATCATGGAACCAATATATATTTAGTAATTGAAACCCCAATTAAGTAAGACATATTGTACATCCTTTGTGGGATAACATTAAGATTAAATGGTGATTTGGTGTATTCCTCCAATTACTATAATAGGCGGAATTTGAGGAATGTTTGTTCAGTATGCCTTTGCCGAAGTAGAGCATAATTTCGTTGGGCCCCAGCCGAAACTAGGTATCATTATTAGACAGTCTCCAGCTGAAGTTGAGTCTATACCGTTCTCTCACATTTATAGTAGCAATCAGAGCTGAGAAATTGGTAAACTTTTGCTTTCTACAATGCCACTTCAGGAGCAAGTTAGAAACATGGAAGGACGAGAAAAGTATTCTCCAGTCAAAATTCTGTCGGATTTATAAACTTCAGAATCGTAGTCATTCAAGTACGTAATCAAGGGGTGCTTCAGGTAATGTCTTTCGTGATTAGACAGTCCGTATGAGCGAGCCAAATAGCCATAGAATCCTCGTTCAGGGGATACTTCCGTTTTGTAATGTTTCGAGCATAAGTTTTCAAATAAAGATCATGGCGGAGGATACTTCAGCTCTTCCTTGCCATTGTTGGCTTCAATGATTTTTCAGCTTCTAGATAATCAAGTGGGGCTCATGTCTTGTGCTCATATAAAGTGGTTTCTATTAGAAATGTCTAAATTAGTGAAATTGAACTTCTAACAGTTCGAAAATCCACTGAATTGAGGGAATAAGATTGTGATTTGTGCTATGGGAAATAAATTATCCATAAGCATCAATGTTAGAACATTCAGGTTCTAAGGCATGGCTTACATGAAAAACTTCGAGATTCCACGGTGTATTGTTTTATGAAAATTTCGGGTTTCAAAGACACTAAATTCGAAACTGCAGGTTCGAGTTTAGTTATGTACTGCAGGTTCGAGTTTAGTTATGTACTTCTGGTTCATGAAAAAGAGGTTCTCGCAAGAACACAGAATACAAGGTACTGGTTTAAGTGCGGTGGATTTGGGTTGCTTCGAGAACTCAAGTTAAGCGCTTCAGGACTACAAAAGAATGTCATCGGTTCAAAGAAGAAAAATGTATTATCGAATCGTTAATGTCTAAAAGTGATCTTTAGACTGATAATTTGAGATTTCTTGTCAGCTTAATGGACTGCTGGTCAATTTTAATTAATTCAATAGATCGGGACCATACGAGGTCGATTGTGGAAGCAAATAATCACAGACGGGCATATTAGCTTAGGTTGTTGATGGGGCCAAGTGACACGTGTATTATAGCTTAATTAGCTTTAATTAAAATATCTCAAATATTAAATTGGTTTGGTTATAAAGCGGGAATGCCAAAAATTGGCATTGGGTAGAAAAAATAATGCAGACCAGCTTGATTGGGCTGGCTGCAGTGCACGACTACAAGCCTTTTGGGTCACGGGGAGGCTGCAAGCTTCTAGGCCGTGGGTCTGGGGTGAGCCCAGCAGCAAGAGTTGCTGGAATTAGGCCGAACAGGCGTAGGGAGCAGGTCCAGCACTTCGTTGGCCTGGGTGGGTGTGTGGCGGCTGGCTTCGATTTTGGTTCGGGGCAAGGCGAGCCTAATAGCACAGGGGCTACTGGAAAACAGGCCAAGGCATGGGGCGAAGCCTAGCAAGCTTCGGGCTTGTTGCAAGTAGGCCGAGATGAATGGACAAGCCTATCAAGTATCGGGCTTGCTAGTTTTGGGCCAAAGGCACATGAGATAGGTTCAACATCAATAACATGCTTGCTGGACTGGGTTGTGGGTTGCAGGCCCGTGAAAACCCTAAACCAGGCCTAGGGCCTGTTTGTCTGTGGAGGGCAACAAGCCCACGGGGCTACTGCACGTGGTCCAAAGCGTCTAAACGACGTCATCCAAGGTGGTGGTGTGACTGCAGGCCAGCCAAATCGGATAAGTGGTGCCAGCGGCTGTAAGTTGCTCATGCCTCAAGAAAATCCCTAATTTTAATTTTAATTTTTTTCGACTCTAGGGTTTGAAAAACTCTTATTGTTTCTAATTTCTTTCGATTCTTTGACTCACAAATTTTACATAGTAAAAATTGCGTAATGCATGAAACGTATGTATGTATATTGACAAATATATGAAACATATACTATATATATATATATATATATATATATATAAATGTAAATGTAAGGAGTTCATACCTCATAGGAAATGTTTTTATGCTTCATGGTCGTTTCAAATATCTTCCTTCATTTTAAGCGTACCTGATTGGCAGAAAATGACAAAAGTCTTTGAATTTGTAGAAGATCCTTCTTGGAATTGCATCTCCAATGCGTTGTATCACGTTCAACAAAAAAAAATTAAATTGAATCAATAGCCTGTAGATCAATTCAATAAAATAATAAATTATCATAAAAAGAATGATTAAAACGTAATACTCCTCTGATTGAAAATCAAACTTTTTTTAACGCAGTGTCACGAGCGTGCTCATAACTTGTTGTAAGCCTAATGTACTGAATCATTATAAAGGACAGAGAGAGAGGGTGTTGGGGCAATAGAGAGAAGAGAGAGATGTGTAATTATGAGATGTACGTTATCTCACCCCATTGTTCATTTATTTGTAGTAGTAGGGAAGGTAAATTCCTTACTCCAATAGGATTACAACTCTAATAGGATAATATCTAGTCTAAGATACACTGTACAATCCCACAAGGATAACCCAGATATAATAGGATTTACACAATCACATTCTTAATTTAATAGAATTGCAACATTATGCAATTTTTCTATTAAATAATCAAATTCATATGCAAATTTTCTACTAACAAAAGAAAAAATTTCTCATACACAATGCTGCCGAAGGACACATATATAACACCAGTAGTTTATGCTCTGCACAAAAAACGGATGGAAAAATAAATTTAATTGGCCGCTTTGATTTTAAAGTGAAAATGAAACGAAACTATGATTCAAGTCTTAACCCAAATTAATTTTATTTTCATAAACTGATGTTAAAGCAAATAACGAGTAAAATAATATACCTTGTAGGAGTAGATGCTCTATAACACGAGGATTTTCAACACTCCGCTTTCTCCCATGCCACCCATTTTTACTGAGAAATAAACTTCTTTTTGCAATTTTAAGGAAGCACTCTATCCATATCCATATTTGCTCTAGAGCATGACTGCGATTAGAGTCTCGAAATTTCGTGCAAGAGCCTAATAGATGGAGCGAATAGTGATTCCGACTAGTAATCCTCTGAATTTTTAATATGTAACCCATTTCTAAGAAATAACATACAGAATGTATATCACCTAGTTTGTGGTGTGTTTATGTAGAAGGCGCGGATGGTAATATATAAATATAAAAAATTGATGTAAAATCCAATGAGGAGATATGGTTTGTTGAGCGAAATATAACTTTTCAATAAGTTTAGAGAAAATGGATGTATTAAAGAAAATGCATGCATCACATGAATATGCGAAAATTGAGAGGGTTGTAAGAGGTAAAAATAGAAGTGGGTAGCATCACCCTTAAAATGGTCATTGCTCTTGCAAATGGCTCGCATGTGAAGTTAGCATAGTATCACCCACCAAGTCTTAAATGGTCAGAGTTCAAAAAACACTTGTATGGAGTTATCTTAGAACGAGCCATTATCCCAAATCGATTAGAAGCAAAAGAGGAATGAAACTCGGATACTGTACTTTATGATACTTCAGCTGCAACTAAAGTACTGGTGACCAGAATATGTGTGTGTACGCGCGCATGTCTATTGTTGTTTAGTGTGATGCTTAAAATTTGAGATTGAGTAAGGTGAAAGACGGGAACCACATTGCACTGGAGTAGGATTCTCTCCCCTTTTATTACAGTCATCTTCCATCCCCTCCTCCCACACTCTTCTTTTTGTCTTTTTCTCTATATAAGAAATTAAAAACAAGATGTAGACGTAGCATAATCACAACTGTTTAAATAGGAGAGGATGGAAGGGGTGACAAGAAATGTCCAACAACTGGATTGCATGGTGTGCAACAATATGATTGAAAGTTTTATTCTACATATATCAACTGACTGCCATACTATCTCATCTATTTATTTATGAGAGGAAACTAGCAAGATAATTTTAGTGATGTCCACCACCATATAGGCACTTGAATTCCCCCTACAACGCTCTAAACTCCAGCTTCACCGTAATGCTCGCTTCTTATCATTACCTGACATAGTTGTACTTGAAATTTAAGAAACAATATTATAAATGTGGAAAGAAAATTGAGCAAGATAATGTACTTCATATGAGACGGTGGCATCGTCAAATGCAATGGCACACCCAGATTTGTACAGCTGCTTCCTTTTGATAGAAAATTAGAGCACCAACTAAATTTTAGTGAGTACATACACACTCCTAAAAGCGAACCAGAAGTTTTGGTACGTTACTAATTACAAGTGTTGTGCTAGGATAGCACCAAACCAAATGGAGCCAACACAAGCTAACTCACAGGAAATATATTAAATGAAATGCAAGAACATAAATAGAAATAGACACCAAGATTTTAACGAGGTTCCTCAACAGTCAATGTAACTGGAGTACGTCCTCGGAGCACTAGGAGCTCACCCAATAATCAACTATCAACCAAATGGGAGTGTTTACAAATTGTTTGGCAATCTCACAACCCGAAATCCCAATACTGACCCAATAGCTCTCACACACAAATAAACAAATAGAGAAGAAAATATAGTGAATAATTTATTTTCCATACAAAACAAAGCTAATACAACAATTACAAATTTGATTGGGTGATTGCTAACAAATGAGGAGCAAGAACTCTTCCTCCTTCTCACAAATGGGGCTGCGGCAGTAACCTCTTTTTTCTCTCTGCTGTGCTTCAAACAAAGGCGGCAGCTGCTGCCTTATAAAGAACCGTAGCCACCCCGTGGCTTTTCAAAAAAGGGCTAAATACAAGGCCCACTTAATGGGCGATTGGGTCAATAAGTGGTCCACTACAATTTGGCCACCAATTCAACAACCTCCACATCGGTCAAATTCCGAAAGCGCCATGACGAGCCAAACTAACATAATCAACAATCAACACAAAAAAAAACCTCTCACACACTAGCAAGAGAACAACTCATGCCGAGCCAAATGCTCTTAAACTCCTACTGCTCAACGCCTTTATATAGGCAAAATGTGAGCCAAGTCAAGTAATGAACAAACTTGGCTACACCAATAACCTTAGTCAACATATCAGTGAGTTTGTCTTTAGTCAGAATCTTCTGGAGAATGATCTCTTCTTCACCAACGACTTCATGCACAAAGTGATAACACACATCTATGTGCTTGGTCCTCGCATGATAAACCTGATACTTAGCCAAATAAATGGCACTCTAACTATCACAATGCACCTCCACCTGCTTTTGATTAACCCCAAAATCTCTAATAAGTCCATGTATCCAAATGGCCTCCTTTATAACTTCAGCAACTGCCATATATTCAGCCTTTATAGTAGACAAGGCACTGACGACTACAAAATGGACCTCTAACAAACTGGTCCTTTAACCATAATAAACACATAGCCTGTAGTAGACTTCCTTTTATCCAAATCACCTGCATAATTTGAATCAACATAACCAACTGCAAAGTTGCCAACACTAGAGTCATCCCTCTCAAAGCATAAACCAACATCTCGAGTACCATGCAGATACCTCAATATCCACTTAGCTGCATACCAATGCTCATTACCAGGATTGTGCATGCAACGACTCACCATACCAATTGCATGAGCAATATCTGATATACCATTGCGTACATCAAACTACCAACCAAATTTGCATTTGGTATATTTTTCATTTGCAGCTTCTCTTTATCAGTTTTAGGACATTGTAGAGAACTCAATTTAAAATGAGGAGCCAAATGGGTACCAACCAGTTTGGTTGAATCATGAACTCCAAACTTCCGAATCAACTTCTCAAGGTATTGTCTTTGATTCAAGCATACCAAACGCTTCTCTCTATCTCTAGTGATCTCCATGCCAAGGATCTTCTTTGCTTCACCAAGATCCTTCATCTCAAACTTGTTCTTCATTTGCTTCTTCAATTTCTCAATCTCTTAGACATTCTTTGAGGCAATCAATATATATATATATATATATATAAATAAATAAATGAACGAAAAACCCATCTAGCAACTTCTTGAAGTACACACAGTGATCATATTGACTTCTAGAATAATTTTGGCCTCTTATAAATTTATCAAACCTCAAATGCCATTGTCTTGGAGATTGCTTCAAGCCATAAAGTGATTTGTTCAACTTGAAAAACAAATTCTCATTCCCTTTCACTTTATACCTATCTGGTTGACACATAAAGATTTTTTCATTCAAATTACCATGTAGGAAAGCTGTCTTCACATCAAGTTGCACAAGCTCAAGATCATATTGTGCAACAAGAGCTAACATAATATGAATTGAGGAGTGCTTCACAACTAGAGAAAAGATTTCATTGTAGTCAATGCCCTCTTTTGTGCATACCCTTTAGTAACTAGTCTTGCTTTAAATCTCACATTGCTTTTCTCATCAACACCTTCCTTCTTGGCATACACCGATTTGCAATCAATGACTTTCTTACCTTTAGGCAATTTAGCTAACTCCCAAGTCTTGTTCTTCAAGAGCAAATTCATCTCGTCACCGATGACATTGCACCATTTATCATTTTCTTCACTCTCAATGGCTTCCTCAAAATTAGATGGAGTCTCATCAGTGATAATAGGAAGAGCAAAAACACATAGTCACTATACCGAGTTGGCTTGGTAATATGTCTCTTTCCTCTTTTCTTGGCAATAGACTCTTGAGGTGAAACTTTCTCTTCATCTTGAAATGTGTCTTCAACTTTAATTTCTTCAACATCCTCATGGTCTCCCACTTCTTCACTTGTAGTGGCTTTGACATCAGCAAAAATAGGATTTGAAGTACTAGAGGCAACTTTCTCAAGCTCCACCTGTTGGACATCTTTCACATTCTTCTCAGTCTCTGAACATACTTTCTTCATCAAATGTCACATCTTTACTGCTTACAAGTTTCTCCATCTCTGGGCACCACAACCTGTAACTTTTGACACCACTATTAAAACCAAGAAAGATAGCTTTTTTGGCTCTAGAATCAAATTTTATTTTCAGTTACATGAAAATAAGTAGTTGAACCAAAAAAACGAATATAATCATAATCAGAAGAAGGTTTTCCAGTCCATACTTTTATTGGTGTCTTACCATGAACAGCAATTGAGGGTAAACGGTTGATAATGTGACATGCATAAGTAACTGCCTCTACTCAAAATGACTTGCTCAAACTCGACTGAGACAACATACATCTAACCTTCTCAAGCAAGGTTTGATTCAATCTTTCTGCAACTCCATTTTGTTGTGAAGTTCCCCTAACACTGAAATGTCTCATAATCCCTTCCTCTTTGCAAATTTTAAGGAAATGGTCCGATGTGAATTCTCCACCATTATCCGATCTCAAACTTTTTATTTTCCTCCCAGTCTAGTTCTCAACCATTTTTTTCCAACCCAAGAAAATGCTCAACACCTCACTCTTGTGCTTCATAGTGTAAACTCAGGATCTTCTAGAATAATCATCAACAAAAGGGAGTCTTTGAAGGACCTTAAACATATGAATGCACATAATCAAGAATGCCCTTCGTCTGATGTACTCCAGTACCAAACTTCACTCTAATTTGCTTCCCTAAGAAACAATGCTCGCATAAATCAAGCTTACAAGTTGTGGCTCCTTTTAGAAGACCTTGTTTTAGAAGCCCTTATAGAGCTCTCTCATCGGCATGGCCTAATCTCATATAACACAGTCTAGTAGTATCTGAATCAAACTTGCCCATATTTTCTGAGACCATTGACACTTCACCTGTCACAGTGCTTCCTTGCAATAAATACAAATGACCAAATCGAGGAGTTTTTATCACAACAAGTGCATCGTAAGTAACTTTCAATGTCTACCCATTTAAATGAAACATGAAGCCCTTGGATTCTAAAGTGCCCAAAGAAATATTTTTCTTTAATTTCGGTACATACCAAACACCTGTCAATTCTTTAACTATGCATCATGCAATTTTAAACGAACTGTATCAATCCCTTTTGTTGTACAAGGATTGTCATCTCCCATGAAAACAATGCCATCATCAAACTCTTTCAAGCTTGAAAACCAATCCTTGTGAGGAGTCATATGATGAGTGCAACCTGTATCTAACACCCTCTTAGTAGCACAATCAAATGATGAGAAAATGGTTAAAGCAAAATAATAAAAAAAAAAAAAAAAATTAGTTTCAAGCTCAGCAACATTAGCTTCAGAACTCACTTTGCCTTTGGTCTTCAACCTAGGACAATCTTTCTTCCAATGGCCCTTATTATGACAAAAAGCACATTCATCCCTTTCCAAGCTTTTTCTACCTTAAGAATTTCCTCTAGGTTGAGACTGTGATTTTTTCTTAATAGAGAAAGATCTCATCTCTGATGATCTACCTTTAACAAACAAAGCCTCAGAGGTATTATCATGATTTTTATCTCTATGCCTCATTTCATAATTCATCAAGGCATTCGACACATCTTCAAATTTCACAGTTTCTTTACTATGCATAATAGTGGTAACAAAATGCTCATAAGAGTCCGGCAAAGAATTCAACAATATTAAGGCCTTATCTTCATCCTTAATATCCTCATCTAAATTCATCAAATTGGCAATCAACTTATTAAAGGCATCAAGGTGTATAATCAATTTTGTACCTTTTTTATATTGGAAGCTGTAGATATTTTTATTCAAATGTAGTCAGTTCTTCGCACTCTTCGTCATATACTTGTCTTCTAAGTTTTGCCACAACATATTTGCCAATGTCTTTTGCATCACAAAATACTTCTGAGTTTTTGTAAGGCACTCTTGACCAAAATACTTCCGAAGTTGTTTGTACCAACAAATTTTTCCACTTCAAACTTTGCATTTTGCTCCGTAGTTCTTGCAAACCCGGAGTTGCTTCCAAAAGGATTCTCATTTTACCTGTTTGACATCTTTAGCAGCTATACGGTACCCAAGAGCAACCAATGCTCTAATACCAATTGTTGTGCTAGGATAACTCTAAACCAAATGGAACCAACTCAAGCTAACCCACAAGAAATATATCAAATGAAATGCAAGAACATAAATAGAAATTCCTCAACAGTCAGTGTAACTGGAGTATGTCCTTGGAGTAGTAGGAGCTCACCCAATAATCCACTATCAACCAAATGGGAATGTTTACAAAGTGTTTGGCAATCTCACAACCTAAAATCCCAATACACCCAATAACTCTCACACACAAAGAAACAAATAGAGAAGAAAATATAGTGAATAATTTCCTCTCTATACAAAGCTAGCTAATACAACAATTATAACTTTGAGTGATTGCTAACCAATGAGGAGCAACAACTCTTCCTCCTTCTCACAAATGGGGTTGTGGCAATAGCCTCTTTTTTCTCTCCGCTGTGCTACAAACAAAGGCAACAGCTGCTGCCTTATAAAGAACCTTGGCCGCCCTGTGGCTCTTCAAAAAAGGGCTAAATAAAAGGCCCACTTAATGGGCTATTCGGTCAACAAGTGGCCCACTACAATTTGGCCACCAATTCAATAAGAAGTTCATCATGTACCACTACAATTTGGTCAATAAGTGTTGGATTTTCTAAAACTTCTAGAACTTTAGCAGCACGAGCCCTAGCATCATCCACACTAATGGCACTCCTCATTTCCCTTACAAATAATTAGACCCATTCCACACCATTTGTACACAGGTTGCTTATTCCAACTGATGGATTGACTTAGCAGCTTCGTCATTAGCCAATGCACCTCGTTTGTGTTGTCCACATGTTAGGCTTGAGAATTCACCACACATGAAGGCAGGGGTGGAGCCATAAAGGGACCAAAATGGTCCCGGGCCTACCCTGACTTTTTTTCATAGAGAAAAACTAGAGTTATTCTTCTAATTTTCAATTTTTCTTAAGGGATTAGAGCCCTAACAAGAGGGAGAGTGAGGAAGTAGGTGAGAGACTTGGTTCTCCAAAAGTTTAATATTTTTCACATGGTACTGGTTGTTGTTGACAAGCTTGAATTATTCTTTCATCCATGTGCAATTTTCATGTTCTTGTCAACCTTTCTATTAGGTTGTTTTCTTCACCAATTAACATAGTTCCCAACTGATCAGAACATATTGATGAAATGGAGCGAAATTGAAAAATCAACACCATTGTCATTGAGCAAACAAACATCATAATCGGACAAAAAATCTAGAGCAGCAAAGTAGTGGCTGGGAAGATCACCAAACAATGAATGAAACGATGACCAGATGATGGCTAAGAGATGGATTCGTGAGTGTGAGAGGGATTTGCGAGAGTGTTGTAGTACATTAACGAGAGTGAATAAAGTTGAGGTTCCACCATAGGTCCATCCTCTCATCAATGTGAGATTCACTCGCAACACGCCCTCTCACGTGTGGCAAATTTTCAAGTCTAAGACGTGGACAACACAACTTGGGTGACGTGGAGCACATGTGGCCGTTGGATTTTCAAGTCTACCACGTGGACAACACAACTTGGGGTGACGTGCTATCTTCACTCCTGCTAATGTAATGTGGGATTCATTCTCACACACCCCCTCACGTGCGGTAAATTTTCAAGTATAAGATGTGGACAACATAACTTGGGTGACATGGAGCACATGTGGCTGTTGGATTTTCAAATCTACCACATGGACAACACAACTTGGGTGACGTGGAGCACATGTGGCCTTGGGCTTCACACGTGGGACAAACTGCTCTAATACTATGAAGAAAGTTGAGGTTCCACCATAAAACGAATTGGCAATATGGGGAGTAGCCCAACTTCTTAGAAGCACATGCAAGGTCCCTCCTCTCATCAATGTGGGATTCACTCTCAACAGGGAAGAGGGACCTTGCATGAGCTTATAAGTAAGTTGGGCTACTCCTTATATTGTCAATTGGTTTTATGGTGGAACCTCAACTTTATTCAAAGAGACTGAAGCTGATCGAGAAGAGATGGAGCATAGAAGAGTTTTATGGGAGAGTAGGCAGAAGAAGAACAGCGAAGCCTCTTTCCGAGGGCCGGCGATTGGTCTTCGAAGATGGACCTCTTTCTTCCACACACGGCCACAGACATCCTTCAATCTTTTCTCTAGCTTAGCAGCGGAAAACTCAGGGAAAGCGGCATCTAAAGCTTGAAACACACCAAGAACACGATCTGTGACTTAATATGTATTGAATGAATAAACTGATATTAATCTGTCTTTGACGTCGTACAGCAGGGAAGAGGGAACCAAGGCTTTATATATATATATATATAGTTTTCGATCAAGTCCAATTCCTTGTTGGAATATAATTAGAAAGGGAAATCCTCCTAAAACATGCATAAAGAAATCAAGAAAACCGAATAGGAAAATGAAAACTAATTAAATCCTATTGCTGTAGTAGGGTGAATATATAAATCCTAATTTACACGACAACCGTGAGGTTTTTTTTTTTTCCTTCAAACAACGCTCTTTTTCATTAAGCTTGGAGGTTATGAAGAATGTCTCCAACCAATCCATATCATTGCCTTGGACTTTTTATACCAATAACAATATTAAACCAAAAATATCCAATGCATCTCATTGTGCATGGATTAATTTGTCAAAAAGCTCTTTGTTATCCAACTTACAAAAATATAAACAATACAAGGCGTTAACAAAATGTTGTATTTTTAACATTGTTGAGAATACAATATTCAGAGGAAAATGTGTATAATAAGTTTGTTATTCTATGTAGTTCACTTATCTCTCAATATTTATTAATATTTACTGTCGTGAATCATTCTGGATCATGAACCTATAACATTAAATTATGCTTTATTACGCACACATATACAACAAATTGATGCATTTTGTGTATGAAAAAATTGGCTTGCGCAAAACAGAATCCATCATTACATCCATCGGAGCATAAAATCCGTATTGTGGCAGATTTATGTGGGATTTTTACATTGTAGCATGTGAAACTCAAATATATATGGTTGTGTGAAAAACATATGCTTTCAACTGTAGTCATTGAATAGGAGCACACTTCTTTTACATATTTCATGTTCACGTATGTAAAGGCCTCCAAAATTTAAAACAAAAAAAACACTCATATATAGCACTAGATTCTCTCTTAATTACACAACATATCCTGATCATTAATTAGTAATATCCAGTTTCAGATTACCTCATATTCAATGGTCATGGGTGCTTTTTGACGTCAAACTTATTGCTCTTGGATTCTTCTAACTTAAAGACAAATAAGAAGATGAATGGAAGCAAAAAAAGCTCTACTTTTCCATCCACGTCTCTCTATTTAAACAACTCAATATGGACCTCATTTAAAATTAAGTTGCTAGAAACTAGGTATTTAAACAACTCAATATGCACCTCATTTAAAATTAAGTTGCTACAAACTAACTAGAAGCACTTCAAATACTTTAGCATACTTATGGATTTGAACTATTCTGTCAATTTCTCATCTTCTTCGAGCACTTCTTCCCCATTCGATGATTTCATGCCATTGGATTCTTTCATGCTACCCGATTGCGACCCTCATCTTTCTACCAAAGACGTGAACCTAGCTAATTTCCTTCTACTAATTTCTTATGCTAGACATGATCATGTGTTTTTCTTTATTTCTAATTATTTAATTTTCTTGATATCGTTTGATTATGCAGGAGGAATCATGAGGCGAAACGCTCTAGTTTTACTCAACTACAGAAGGAAAATATAGATCTATTTTGGAATCAACAGTTGTTCGAGATTCAAAATACACCAGGTTCTTATTTTGTTGTTGTTGTCTATAACTAGAAGAAAACATGTCATTTACCACATCTCATTTACTACGGTCATGAAGAGCTAATGGTAAAAAAAATCCAATTCCACCACGGACATCATGACACACAATTGACAAGCCATCCGTGGTAGATTGTTCGTGATAAATGAACCCTTGTCTTGCAATAATGATCATGACGAGTATCTTCTACGATCGCATGCCTAACTTTCACTAACATCTTTCATTTTTATAGATTTAAGTTCTAATGGCCACGTGTTGGTTTCTTATAATGTATAATCCACAGTGAGGAAAACTCATCACGAATTTCCTATTGCAAGGGTAAAACGAATAATGAAATCAGATGGAGAAGTTAAGGTTTGAACAGATTTAATGTTTTGATTAGTATATATAAGCAAACTCCTTTCTACTTTACTAAACTTTCTAAAATACTAATTAGATTGAATATCTTAATTTCAGTTGATTAGCTCGGAGACTCCCATCTTGTTCTCCAAAGCATGTGAGCTTTTTATGATGGAGCTCACACTTCGTTCATGGTTGCACACCGAAGAAAGCAAGAGGCGCACACTTCAGCATTGTGACATATCCAGGGCTATTCGGAATGATCAACTTCTTGACTTCTTGGTGTCTATCGCAAACTTGTTCTGAATTTCGGATATTTGGGATTTTCAATTTCGAATTCGTGAAAATATTGTTAATCTTTATTTTCCTTAATCGTAGTAATTTTCTTTCTTTTTTTCTTCCATTGCTTGCTAGTTTTCTCTTCAATCTTTCGTTCACCTTTAATGCAATGTTGTACATCTGCATATTTGGTGGCTTGTGAGAGCCATATGTATAAAGTTGGCTGAATGAATAGTGAATGAAGCTTTACTTGAATTGAACGTTGCGTACAACCATGGACATTTCAAATATATATTAATTAATTAAAAAAATCAACACGAGTAAAATAATGGATCCCGAGTTTCTACATTTAAGTTTGGGATCCTAAAGTAACATATCAAAATCCACATTTTCCCCCTGCAATGCATGAAGCATGCATGCCACTAAAGTAATTTACTTAATTCCTTCATTATTACTGTCTTAATTTTGCTGTCTCAATTTTTACGATGGAGGGTGTTTTTCTGTTTTCGTACAAACAATATATTTACACTAAAGAAAAACGTACTCGTCTTATTTTATTTATTTTTGTTTCAAAACGAGTCTGAGACGGCCAACTGCAGCTTCTCCTGCTCAGTAAGCGAGTGACGGAAGTGGCACCGGTGACCGTAAGGACACGCGCCGCCAGCTAACACCATCCGGCAGAGTTGAGTCTTGTAGCGCGGGTGCCTCATCACGGGACGGAGCTCCCTAACGCCGTGAGCAAACTGGCAATTCTCCCGGTACGGACACGTCCCCGTGTCCTCCCACTTGTTGCAAAGCTCCGTCTTCAGCATGCCCTGATTGAACACCTTCATCTGGCTTTGCTGCACTTTCCCACACACTACCATCACCCACTTTATAATCTTAATTATAATTAATTATTTAATCAAAATTCATTTAATACGGTTTAAGTGATTACAAGTTTGTAAATTTAATTTAACTCACAGTCATCGGTCTAGAAACTCTCGGGACAAGTGGTCGATTCGAGGAGCGAACCGAAAAGCTCTTGGGGAGCGAGATTCGGTCCGCGTCGACGAATCTGTTTCGCTCCATGACGCTCGTCGGACTGATATCGGAGGATTCCTCGGAAACGACGCCGTCCTGAGGACCGAGACCGAGAGATCCAAATCCGAGTCGCCGAAAGTCGTGGAGAAACGACGTCGCCTTCGGACTCTGACACGTGGCCGACGATGACGAAGAGAGGAGGAAGCTCTGGAAGGCAGCTTGCGAAGAAAGGAGCTTGACGAGGTCGGTGTTCGCCGACCGGAGTTGAGCGTTCTCGCGGCGGAGCGAGTCGAGCTCGTTAGTGAGGTTGCGGAGGTGAGAATTGCATAGATCATAGTGGTCGCGGAGCTCCTCGTACTCGAGGACCAGCTGAGCCTGGTTGAGGCGGTGTGACGTCGTACTGCGGTGGTGGTCGTCGGAGTCGGTATCGGAGAAGGAGGAGCGGGTGGACGGAGTCAGAGAGAGGGAGCTCGGAAGTGTGTATATTGGCTGGAAATTTGAGGAGAAATCGGAGCAGAAACCTCGGGAGGAATCGGGTGAGTTGGGGAAGGTGGTGCTGGTGTTGGGCTCCATGCATGTAATATATTATATTGGATGTGGATTAAGGTAAAGAGAATGAGGAGAGTTGAGAGTGGAGGGGGAGCATCAAAACAGTTAGGGGCCATAACTGAATTTATATGTTATTTGTTGTTGTGCAGAGAGAGTGAGAGGGTTTGCTGTTGCTGTTGCTGTTGGTGGAGGTGGTGCACTGCAAGGTAACGTTTGGCTTGGTGTTGAAGTATGTTGTGTGTGAGGTGAAGATAGAAGCTAATAGCTTTATTTGAGAGAGAGAGAGAGAGAGAGAGAGAAATTAATAGCTTAATTAGGTTGGTTGGATTAAGACTGGCGTTGTTAGAAGAAGTTCTATATTCTAAGTAAGGTTTAATAATAATTGTATCTGGATGGTTTGCTTGTATATCACAACTTTAACAAACTCTCTTATATGGCCCCTCCTTTTGGTAATTGGCACCATCTCAATCAAATATTGAATGTGTCCATTTAGCTTCTTGTGTAACCAACAACCAACCTGTTCTCACTCTATCAAAGGTATTCTTATTTTATTTAGGAGAAATTAGGTTCTCATCCCTATTTTTTATATTCCATTGATTAAAACCTTATTTCTTTTCAATTTTTGATAAAAGGTCATTGGGTTTTAATTAACGTTATTTATTTAGTGTTAGAAACGGTACATTTAGTATATTTATATTTATGACTAAACTTTTTATCATAAATTTCTATGTGTAGTTTGTTTCCATTTTTAATTTGCAACCTTTTTTTTTAAATTGTACCAATTTTCTTTTAAATTTTAATTTGTATCCATAAATTAATTTCTTTTTGTCCCTTATTTTTTACACTTTTATTTGTACTCATAATTTTTTTTAACCTTTTAATTGTACTCATAATTTATTTATAATATACCCATTTTTCGTTACAAATGTACCACTTTATTATATGCAAAATGTATCCTTTTTTTTTCAAGTACCACTTTTATGTAAAATGTACCCATTTTTTAATGTAAAATCTATTTATTTTTTTAGTCTAGATTGTACCATTGTTTTTTATATATAAATGTATCCATTGTTTTTTACATAAAATGTACCCATTTTTTGTTATATAAAACGTGCCCCATTTTTGTATAAAATGTATCAAATTTTTGTGTGTAAAATGTACCCAATGTACCAATTTTTTAATTGTAAAGTGTGGCCTATATAAATGTACTCATATTTTATAAAAATAAAATAAATCCCCCTTTTTTTTTTTTTTTTTTTTTTTTGTTTTTACATAGAATGCACCCATAAGCAATTTTTTTTTTTTAATGAAAACCCATAAGCAATTTTGAATAATTGAATTGGTAGTGTAAATGAAAGCAAAAAAAGGGTTGAGTTTTTATTGGTATTATTGCATCCCTTTTATTATTATGTCATTTATGTGGTAGGGGAGAGACTTCAATTAAAAACCTAAAATGCATAAGGTTTGAGTATTTAACAGTTAGGGGTCAAGGATCGCAACTAAACTATCACTTTATTTATGTAGGCTCTATTTGAAACCTTCTCGCTTTTAGATTTTAGTTTTTATTTTTTGCGTTTGAAATACAAGGAGACTATATAGGAGAAATGAGAGATAAAGAAGGGAGATGGAAGAGGAGAAGAAATTAATGAAGATGGTGAAATTTCCTCTATCACTAAGACAAATAGTGAAAACCAAAAACAAAAACCGAAATGTTAAATATCAAATAGACCCTTTTTTTTATCCAAATGAAGATAATATTAAATACGAATCGAAATGTTTACATCATTAGCCAAAGTGTTAAACAACCATTCTGGTTCTAACCCATCCCATGAATGACTACCCCCCGTACGCGTGACATAAGAAACCACAAGATGCGCAGCCTCATTACAGGCACGTGGAGCATACAGAAATTGAATAGAATAAAACTGTTGTTTAATGTGATTAATATCCCATAAGATCCCATCCATGACAGCCTCTGGTTGCAAGCTCCCATTGATCATATCAACTAGGACCTTTGAATCCATTTCAACCTGAACCACCCTGAATCCTCGTCGCACACAAGCCACCAATGCCGCTCTCAATGCCTCAACTTCTGCCGTAACACTCGATACACATTGAACATTTCCCACACCTCTTGCACCATGGAAAATCCCTGCAAAATCCCTCACAACCCAACCAAACCCACGCATCCCTGCACTGCTACTCCAAGCACCATCGCAGTTAATTTTGAATATACCAAAGGGAGGTTTCAACCATACTCCTCACCCCCCTCCGAGGTAGCAGCTGCCCACCATCCCCATCACTCCTTACTATCTCGCTCCAATGGTGGTGGAGTAACTGTACCGCGACACAAGGGTCTACGTCGGCTTTGTCAAACACCACACTATTGTGGCATTTCCATATTTTCCACAAACCACAAACCACCCAACGCATTAACTCCGTAGACTCTTCCTTCTCTCCATATTTATTACTTAACCACTTCCAACAAGCCATAAAATCTTCTCCTACCACCTTGGTCACATCCAATTGTAACGGAGAACCAAACCAAAAAACACAAACAAATGGGCAGCGAAAAAAGAGGTGTACCTGCGTTTCCTCCTCGCTTGCGCATAAAGGACAAGTCGTGTCCAATCTAATCCCCCTCCTTTGTAAATTGGTCCTCACCGCAATGATGTTTATACATCCTTTCCAAACAAAATGGCAAAGCTTTGGGGGAACCTTCAACTGCGATAGAGCTTGCCAAACCGGATCCGTGTGTGCATCTCGGCTCGATTGACCCACCATTTTTCGTACAAGCTCCCCATTTCGATTCATCTCTTGAGCCACCATATACCCCGACTTCACCGAATACACGTCATTCTGAGTATAGTGCCAAATAAGACGATCTGGACATCCAAACTTGCTAAGCGGCATCGCAAGAATATGCTGTGCTTCCTGTTCATTGAACCATGTCTCAATAATACTTTTGTTCTAGCTACCCCCATGATCCATAATGTCAGCCACCACTATTGGCATCTCCTCATGCCTTGAAAGATCGCGAAGGGTCTGTGGTGTAGGCAACCAAGGATCCGTCACTATCTGTATACTGCACCCATCCCCAACCCTCTACCTGAGACCAGCCATCAAGACTTTCCTCCCTTGCAAAATCTCCTTCCAACCCCATGAAGTACCCCTACCCACCGAAGCCTCAAGAAATGATGAAGAATGATAGTACTTAGCTTGCAACAACTTGGCAAGTATCGAATCCGGGTTGCAAATAATACTCCACCCCACTTTGGCCAACATTGCCAAATTAAACTCAATAATCTCCTTAAAGCCAAGCCCCCCGGAGACTTTTTCTTTGCAACCTTATTCCACGCACACCAATGCACTCCTTTATGTGTCTTTTGATCCCTCCACCAGAACCGTGCAATTACTTGTTCAATCTCCTTAGCTAGTGTAATAGGCAATTGGAAACAAGACATTGTATAGATAGGTAAGGCAGCCGCTACACTTTTAATCAACACCTCATTCCCTGCAACCGACAAAAATTGCTCCGCCCAACCATTTATTCTTTCATCCTATATATTCATTACCTCTTCAAACACTTTCTTTTTAGAATTACCAAAATCCGCTTGAATACCCAAATATTTACCAAAACCTTCCTGGTGTCTTATCCCCAACATATGTGCCAGCTGAGTCTTTAACCCTTGCGAACAACCCACACTAAAGTGCACTGAGCTTTTGTCCAAATTAATAAATTGCCCCGATCCATCAGCATACCATTGGAGTAAGCATTTCACATTACAAGCCACAACCTCCGTCGCCCTACAAAATAGAACTGAATCATCTGCAAAAAACTCATGGGATATAAGCTCATCAACAGTATTCACTGCTATCCCCTATAGTCTGCCAACCCTCTCTTCATTTCTAATTAAGGATGAAAAGCCCTCCGCACAAATTAGAAACAAAAGGGGCGATTATGGATCCCCTTGCCGCAGGCCTCTACTAGGAGTGATACAACCTGTAGCCTCGCCATTAACAATCACACTATATAACACCGTTTGAACACACTCCATCACCCATTGGCAAAAAACATCATCAAATCCCAATGGGTGCAACATGGCACATAGAAAAAACCATTCAACACGATCATACGCTTTTGCCATATCTAATTTCAATGCCATAAACTCATCACCTTCCTCATTATCATGTTGCATCGAGTGCAGGATTTCATGAACAACCAATATATTGTCTGAAATTTGCCTTCCCGTAACAAATGCCGATTGATTCAGACTAATTACTTTATGGAGAACTTTCTTCAACTGATTAGTAAACACCTTGGAGATAATTTTATACACCACATTACATAACGAGATCGATCGAAATTGGGACATTTTTGTTGGATTATTGACTTTAGGTATGAGAGAAATATTAGTATGATTCAACTCCTTTAACATACACCTCGAGCTAAAAAAAAACTTAACCATACCCATGACCAGCCCTCCAACCGTCTCCCAATGGTGCTGAAAAAATCCCGCATTGAAACCATCTGGGCTCTGTGATTTAGTTGGGTGTATCTGATATAATGCAATTTCAATCTCCATATCGGTCACCGGAGCAATCAACAAATTATTATCCATACCAATCACCTTTATCTGTACACACGGCAAAATCTGCATAAAATTTGCAGGTTGGTCAATTGAGAACAAAGTTTGAAAATAATGCATCGCAAGTCCATGCATACCCTGCCTATCGGTACACCATGTCCCATCCTCCTCTTTTAACCCATGAATAACATTCCTCCTTCTTCATTTCAAAGTTTGCGCATGAAAGAACCTAGTATTCTTATCCCCTTCCTTTAACCATTATACTCGAGATTTCGTGCGCCAATATACTTCTTCCCTTCTAATTGCCATAGTAAGTTCCACCTCCCACTGTCTGATTTGATGACCATCAAGCACCAGTTGTTGGTACGCCTCACGAATAGTTCTTTCAGTCGGGAAATCGCCTTTTGTTCATTCCGCCCTTCCTTTTTCTGCCACATCACTAATCCTTTTTTAACCCTTCGTAAATTATGCACCAGTCTCTGTGCAGGGTTATTACCATGGGCAGCTGCCCAGCAATCCCGCACCACCTCAGCACATTTTTCATCCTGGTTCCATATCGAGTTAAATATAAATCTTTTCTGTAGCCTAGGTAGATCCACAACCGTTGATAAAACTAACATAGCATGGTCAGACCCCTCCAAAACCACATGTTTAACAACCGCTTGTTGATAGCATTGGACCCATGTAGCTAAAGCACTGTCAAGCCTTTCTTGAATAAACCCATCATCACGTCTATTTCACCACGTAAATGGGTAACCTTCAAAACCCAAATCCAATAGACATGCATGTGCCACAAAATCTCTAAAAGACCGCATGCTTGATGCTGTTCTACCATTCCCCATGTCCTTTTTTGATTCCAACAATAAATCATTGAAATCAACCATCACCAGGCAAAGTTTAGGGTAGCATGCAATCCTATCATGTAAGACACCCAACTATTGAACTCTTTTACGTTCATTAGTACTTGTATACACAACTATAAGGCACCACCTACAATGCCGCACCCCATCCTCTATTAAAACCTCAATAAAAAAAATCTCCGTACTTCACTAAGACCACATCATTCACATTTTTCCAAAAAACACACATGCCACTAGCGATGCCTCTAGGTTCTATAGCATGCATGCATGACATACCAAGCCTTCTCTTCAAGTAACGATACCTTATACTATTGTTCTTAGTTTCTAACAAAGCCATTACCTCGGGGGAATGGAGCCTATTCTGCTCCAAAAGGTCATCAACTGTCAGGTCCCCCCAATACCCTGATAGTTCCAACATATGATTTTCATTGCGATCGTGGAGACCTTTCACGGGTGGCCTCCGCTTGGTCCAATGTAGACCGTTTGGTTTTGTTTACACGCATATCCTCCCTACACACCCCCAACTCCTTACCCTTTGCTTCCCTGCTCCTCTTCAAGCCTCCATTCGAAACTGCCTCAATAATGGGAAGAAGGTTGAAAGGATCCGAGTTCTGCGACATTAATCATTCCCCCCCACCAGCTACTTCTTCGTCAATCCCATGATCCCTAACACTTCATCCATCATCCACACCAACAAACGGAACATTGAGATCAATATCCCGTTGTGGCTACACAACCTCAAAACTTTCCCCACTATCATCCACCACCTCCAGGTGATCCAGCAAGATCACTCCCCCTGCACCAGGTGCAACTGAACCTCCCGGGCCAATAAGACCCGCATCAAACGCCCTTTCCCGCGCTAATAGCTGTTGTTCTTCCTCTTGGACCTCCCTTGCATGTCTTCCCCCGAGCATGCTTTTATCAGCATTGTCAGTACGTCTCCTAGATGACGATGATGATGAGCCGCTCGTCCCCCTTATTCCCCTTTGACCTTCTCCCCTACCCCCAAACCAATTCCCATGCAAATCATACTCTGCATCAAGCCCCTTAAATGCATACAGACTCTCCGTTTCATCCTCAGAGGCCACATCAACCAAGCAATCCCCTTACACCAACTAGTTACATGCCCCACATTGCCACAAATAAGACAGTAACTAGGCAGCCCTTCATAGTGAAAATGAATCCACAGTGACCCATCATTAGGAAAATCTACGTTTGGCCCTTCATAAGCGGCTCAGGAACATCGAAGGCAATTTTCACACGTAAAAATCGCCCAATACAGTCTCGTCTGTCCTCCTTGTCCACCTTAAGCACTCTCCTAATCAAACCTCCTATCGCCAAAGCAACCGCCTCCGTCATATTTAGCGGGGGAATATTATGCATTTACACCCACATTGTCGCCAGATAAAGAGGTTCCGCCGAACGACCATGTTGAGAACCATCAACAACTAACACATATCATCACGAAACAACCATGGCTTATCCACATCTAGTATACAGCACATATCCCGACGCCCTACAAACCGTGCCATAAATCGAGCCCCACCCAGAGCCCTGATAGATACTCCCTCCCGTCCTCTCCACAAATTGTTAAATTGGTCGATAAACCCATTCTCATTCACAGGTTTTTTCGAAACAACCTCCGCCACCACACAATAATGGAATCCTAACAAAGCACCCTCCACAGCCTTCTTATCAATCCTTACACCACCCTTCTCCTTCTTAGAGAGAGAGACTGGTACCAAATTTCAACGCCAAAGCCTCCAAATTTTGCATGCCTGCCATACTCACCACAGCAAACCCTAGCCCTAGATGACCTCAAACAGAAGGTTCCACCACCTCCCCACATAGACAGTACACTCCAACCTTCCTGTACGCAGAACTCTTACTAACTGTTCCGTCCGCCGTCGTTCGAAAGTAGGGTTTCGCCAAAAGTCACTAAATTATCTGCTTCAACATTCTCGGAAATAAAACCCTCCTTGCGAAGACCCCCTCCTTTATCAAATAGACCCTTAGATTTTGTCTTTTTGGTTCAAGTTTTAGCTTTCAATTTATTCGTACCCTAGAAAAAACAAGAACCATCATTTATGTGCATAAGTTTGCAATCATGTATCAATTTGAGTTTTGTGGAAAGATAAATTTACTAAAGCTTTTAGCTAGGGAAGTTAATCTATTAAAGGTGAATTGCTCTGGTAGTTAATGCATTCTTTTTCAACTCACTATATGTTGTGCCTTTTCTATCACCTGAGTATAATTAGTGCCGAAATCACTTCTAATCAAAATAAAAAAAAGAATTGGTCAAGTACATATCTTTCAAACTCCCTTTTAATAAAATAAAATCTGTTTTGTCTCCGAAATCACTTCTAATCAAAATAAAATAAAAAATTGGTCAAGTACATATATTTCAAACTCCCTTTTAATAAAATAAAATCTGTTTTGTCTCTCCAAGTTCTGGTACCTTTATGACGTCATCTCTTAAATGCACGTTCTAGGAATTTTTCGAAGTATGTAAAACAAATTTCAAAAGAAAAGTTCATTTTTGCTCACCCTGAGCATTACTCTCTATCTATAATTATGACTTGTGTCTAAAATTGGGGGTGGGCAAACGGGTAGAGAAATCACGGGTCGAGGCGGGTAGTTTAGGTTCAGAATGGGCCGATTACAAATATTTTAGAGAACAAATAGGGCGGGCCTGGCCAGGCCGATGTCATTTACGGGGCGGACCGAGTCTAGATACTTAGAAAAACGAGTACCCAGACCGACCAATTTCTAATTATAATGAACGGCCGAGATTGAATGATAACCTATCATCCAATCTCAACCGTTAGTTTCTACCCGAGTCCAAGGTTCCAAAATCACTCTCTCAGCTGCCTCTCTCTCCCTCTCTCTCTCTCATCTCTTTCCCTCTCCTCCATCTCTCCTTTTTTTCCCTATATGCACAGCTTCGCCGGTTTTCGCTCCCTCCCAAACTTCTCCAATTTCGTCTTCCGAATCTGCTACGTAATCTCCGAGTCTGAGTCTGAGTTCGACTCGATTTTCGATTTAGGATCCGCCGAGTTCTCGTTTCTCCTTCTCTCCTTGACGACATCACCGCCGTCGTGACCACCAACACTTCATCGTCGCCGCCAGTTTAGGTGAATTCCAAAACTTATTGCCCTCAAATTTCTCTTGGACCCAACACCCCAAAGGTAAATTTCAGTCTCATCCTTCTTCGATTTTGTTTCCAATGTTTTGATTAAGGAAAAATTGAAGAACAATGTCTCATTCAAGTTGTTATATGTGTAGGGATCTTGCAATCGAAGGGTATAAACCCATATCCCTTTATTGGTTTTGAAAATGAACAGGAGATAGAGGGTAACCCAGATCCCATTATGTGTATTGAAACCATTGGCAGAGGCAGGTTAAGTTTTGGAATTCAGAAGTTGCCTGAGAATCACGGTCAGCACCATCCCTCTTTAGCTGTTGTTTTACCATTTTGGCCCACAACTTGCACAACTTGCATTTGTTTGCAGTCTCGCTGTTTAATTCTTATCAAACTTGTTACTAATCCATTCGGTTCATCGAAGAAGAAAACTGGTCCATAATTATATATATATATATATATATATATATTGATATGCCTCACAGGAACGGCGAGGTCCGTCGTAGTGGTGTGCCTCAGTGCTTGAGTGCAGCGAAGCAGAGAGAGGGAGGTCGAGAAAGTTATGAGTTTTGCCTTTTTTCTGTGATTCAAAACAGGAAAAAAAAAAAATAAAAAAGTAAGAGGACCCATGGACCCTTCCCGAACCGGCCCATTTGGAACGGGCTAGATTAGGTCTGGTTTCAGTGATCAGATTTGCAATACCCGACCCGGGTTAGGTTCTATCTAAAATACTAATCATAGAAGGTTTGCCCACCAACTCCAACGCCAAAGGCTGATGCTGTCTAAAGGGAAAAAAAAGAAGAAATCATCTTTTGCTGTCGGCCTCAATCTTTGGCCTTGGATCGGTAGGCAAACCTTCTAAAAACTCTTTCTAGGTCTCTTCCTTCTCATCCTTTCCGTTACTTTGTATTTTGTGTCAAATTGTCACCGTGAAACGTTGTAATCACCATATAGTCGTCGTCATTTGGCCCACGAACAAAGCCAACAAATGTTTTGACTCCAATTTGCCCCTTTGATATGAGTTTGGAGCCACAGGGTTGCGCGGGTTAAGATTTAGCTAATACGACACTATGTGTCTAGCCAGTAAGGTACTATGATTCTCTTTGGAAAATCGTCAAGATGTGGAGTGGTGACACTATATTGTCCTTTTAATTTTGATTATGTTCAATTATTCCCAAATTCTCACTAGGAGTTTGTGTGTGTTGATTTCTCTCGTTAAGAGGTGTGTCGCTTTTTAATTTGTAATGCAGATCTATGTGTGAAATAGTGAAAGAGGTGGAGTTGTTTTAATTTATTGGATCTACTTTACTTGGTATCATGGAGTCATGGCAATGAGTAAGTGATACAATTAGACCTATGGGCATCCTAATCCCTATCTCATACTCCCAATACAACTTAGAGTTTTTGTTCTCACGTGATCTCTGTCAGTGGCGGAGCCAAGGTTTTCAGATAACTGGGTCCTAATTTCGACTAAAAAAAACTTCAATGGACCATCTTTGCCAAAAGCTTACGCCAACATATGTCAACAACTACTTTGATCAGTAGAGGCTTGTCGATGGCAGCTATAAGAAATTGTCGAGTAATATTGTTAAAATTGTCAAGGCTTGTCAACTAAGACATTTCATTGCAAACTTTGCATAATCGAGTTGCACACAAGAAGAGAGAAAAGAAAAATAAGAAATGTTAAAAGAAAGAATTAGAAGACAGAGGAAGTTATGATTTAGTTTGCCATAACTGTTTATAGAGGTCAAATACGAATACGCAATCAAACATTAATTCATAGTGATTTTGAAGTTGTTGGGATCATGGATAACCAATGACTTCATGTTAACTCCATCATTAATCTACGTGTAACACAAAATTTTACGACATTGATGTTTGTAATCTTGCAATTCCCAGTGAACTCGGCTTTCAACAAAAATGATTAAAGTCTGCTTGTTGCGTTGCCCCTTATTCAATGAATGAAATATGAAATGTCGTACTTTTTTTATAAAATAAAAAAGACTAATCATAGTTAATTAGTATCCATTTTACTTAATTCTCATAAAAATATGTAAAATTAAATTAGTAAAATAATAAACTTTACCATTTATACTTTAATATCCTTTCACTAAGTAATGGATTACAGCGATTAACACCCCATTCTGCTGCTCGTGGCAAACGAAAAAATGAACTGCACCCACCCTGGCAACTACAGCGCACCTCTGCACCACAGAAAAAATAAATAAATAAAAAGTTGATGGCAGATTCGAAGGATCTCGTACACCATAGTAACTTTTGTTTTTTTAATATACAACAATATTTAACTTTAAGGAAATGGAAGATTTGACCATGTCACACAATACAATGGACTATCTACTAATTAAGTATTAGACTAAACAAAAATATAATATGTTTTTGCAATTCATGTGAGTCGAACTTAAGACATTTGGTTATAAATATGAATATATTACTAGTTGATAGTAAACCTTTTAATCTCTCCTCATGGACAATTTTTTTTTGTACAATTAGGGATACCATATTAAATCAGATTCTGCAGGAGGTTTAATCAAATTGTGCAATTCAATTCTTTAGTTGCTAGAGTGCACTTCTTGTTTTTGTTGTTCTGTGGACCTATTGTGCAGGAGGTCTGATTACTGAGGGAGATTATAGAGTTTACGTAGGAGGAGAATGAAGTACCAAAGATTACAATCAATTACTCAATGAGGGCATATCAAATAAAGAGTAAATGGCAGATGACACATGGCAGATGTTCCTACAATGATGGAAAGCAATCGTGCTTTTGCACTATAATGCGAGTTTGATTCCCAATGATCCCCTCCCCATAACACTATCGTTTGTCAAAAAAAAAAAAACTTTAGACACATGGCACGGTTCTAGAAGAGGGTAACGTCACACTAAGATAAATTTTTCCGTGTGTATCTGAACCACAAGATGATACATATTTAGGATTTAGATGAGTGAGCAAACACATATGGACTAAACTAGAGACATTAAATTACTACCATCTAGTTGTATTTCTCTCCCCTTGTAAATAAAAAGTATTCGGTTTGAATATCATGGATGGGGCATTGATGCTCGCCTAAGGTCTGCTTTTTAAGGTCTTGTGAGGGACAAACTTATTGCACTCGCCAAATTAATCCATGGTTCACTACAACAAAACAGCTTATCTACCACGATAATATTACCATGGACTTTATGAACTCGTTATAAAAAGTATCATTTTACCATGGGCATAATAAGCACGTAATAAATAACAATTTTTATCACGAACAAATTGTAGCTCGTTGTAAAATAGCAGCGAATAACCACGTGCAAAATTTCACATTGTAAATATACCATGCCACCATAGACAATGCTCGTGGTCAATACTGTTAACATTCACAGTGCCTTTTTGTTGTCTACCATGGACATAATCCGTGGTAGAATCATACATGCTTAACTAAAAACTTTTGAGGAGGCGGCACAAAAGAATTTAGCCAAATTTCAAACATCTGTAAAATTTGAAAATTTGAAAATTTCACAACACTATCGAAAACTTCTCAAAATTAAGGTAGCATTTGGTACGCAGACGGGACGGGACGGAACGGATGTTCCGTTCTACGTTTGGTAGCGCATGGACGGAACGGAACCAAAAGATTAAAATGACTAAAATACCCATGTTCCGTTCTGCGTTTGGTAGCGCATGGACGGAACGGAACCACAAGACTTTTTTTTTTTTTTTTTTTTTTTTTTCTAAGTTGTTCAAATATGAACACTATTATCCATTATTTGTTTTTCTTGGTTCAAATTTTAATAGGTATATGTTGTGTTCCACATGCAAACCCCTTTAAAATTTGTAATTTTGGGTAGTTACTTGTAGTTAACCCTTTTATTGTTTTTTAAAACTAAATGTAATTATAAAATAAGTTATCATTTAAAAAAAAAATATTGATTGAGCTTTCAAATTATGGGACAAATATGTATAGTACATGTTTAACAAAAAGAAAATATATATATAGTCTATAACTCGCAACGCTCACTTAAAACGAAAAGAAATATGAACATATATTTTGTCACATTGTTACTGGCTAGTTCATCATTTTTATGATTATTTGGAGGACCATAGGGGAACTTTGCCCAAGCAATCTCTTCAAATGTTGATCCATCTAACAGCAATGCATATATAAGTTTAATGATCATGCATGTCGTAAACGTTTTAGGGTTTAAACATTCAGAACTTAAACAAAGAAAATGAAACATGCAGAACTTAAACATGAAATATCCGAAATCAAACATTCGCCCTAACTTAAAAAACAAATAATGTCTTGCTAAAGAAATAATGAAAACACTAGAAGTTGATAAAGTTCATCATACTAAAACCACAAATACTAAAAACCCAAATGCTCAAAGGCTCTCCATAAACACTTTAATGAAATCTGGCTTCTGTGAGTTATCCAAGGTAGACCAAATACCCATCAGATCGGTATCTTTCACTAACTTCATTGAAATTCTTAGCACCTGATCATATGGGAGACCCATGGCCTGAAGCTCAGAAGGTAGTCTAGCTTTCGCTTCTCTGAAAGTAAAACTTTCACCCAATTTCTTCATTTCAGTAATAGCTTTATTCCAACCTTCACTGATAACAGATACAATATTTGCATCACCATCATTCCTACTCCTCTTCCTCTTCCTAATAGGTTGAGATGCACTAAATGTAGCAACAGAATGAGATAGGGTAGGTGAATGCGGATGCATCTCAGAAGTCTCACAATCCTCACTTTCCAAACCCATATTTTCGATTGCATTTGCTGCTGATTCAGCCATACTACTAGTGGCTCAGTCTCTCCCAAACACAGTACATAGTTGTGGATACAACGAGAATGGCTTATTTGGTTTGCAAGATGCATTGGGATGTTTCTACAATAAGAACCCAAAGAAATCAAGGTTAAGACTTTCAAAGCAACTAATTAATAAAGAATAAGAAACAAAATTTACCTTCACCCACTCCTGTAGTATTTCGTCACTATCCACAACAACACATTTTTTCTCATCATCCCAACCAAATCCAGATGTATTCATCATGTCATATGCAGATGAATACTTTTCTTTCAGACACTTCAATTTGTTTTGTATATGTTTCGACTCTATATTAATGCCAGGAATTTGTTCCTTCATCTTGGAGGCAACCATTACAAAAGTACCAACCTTAAAACTGCGGGTCTCACACCTAACGCCATAAGCAACCATCTCCTCGAGGATGGTAAGTAGTACATCCTCCTCATGATCAATCCAATTATGTGAGGTGGCCATATAATCTATCAAAGAAGCTATATATTACATAAATAACACAAATAAACATATTAGAGAACTCCCAATTACATAAGTAACACAAATAAACGTATATTACATAAGTAACACAAATAAACATATCAAATAACACAAATAAACATATTAGAGAACTCCCAATTACATAAGTAACACAAATAAACATATATTACATAAGTAACACAAATAAACATATATTACATAAGTAACACAAATAAACATATCAAAGAAGCCATAACATCCAAATAACTCTCAATTACCACATTACAATAACAAACATCTCAATAGTCTTGATGTTACGAATTTTCAAGCCAATTATAACAACTACATTGAGTCCACATCTCAATAAAAGACAATTACAACTACCATGTCAAGCAATTTTCAAGCCCTCCTTCCTCTCCACTCATCATATATTTCTCTTACAAGATCATCCCTCCATTGAGTCCATGTCTGGCTTGACTCAACAGTTTCAATGTAGGCTAATACTTCTGGTAAATCTTCCCCTATAGGTAATTCGTCAAATGCATGCCTTGCATTTTCTTTAGGATCAACCGCCATATACATTATGATAAAATTATGAAGTAAACTACATACGGTGATCATTCATCCCTGAATCTTGATTGGATACTGGGAAGGACTTCGTAAGATAGCCCAACATCGTTTGAGGAGACCAAAACATCTCTCAATGACATTCCTAGCACGTGAGTGTTTCATATTAAAATATTCTTCATGATTCCTAGGTGCACGTGAATTGTCTTTCCACTCTTTCAAATGGTATCTAGTGCCTCTATACGGTGCCAGAAGACCCCCTCACCATTGGTATATCCGGCATCAACCAAATAGTATGTACCTATATTAGTTGATAATAAATTTTAGTTGTTGGCCAACAAAGGTAAGGAAAAATACTAGGTACTTGTCTATCTTACCAGTTGGGACCTTGAGGCCATTAGCTCTAGTAACAGCTTCACCAAGAACTCTCGAATCAGTAGCTGATCCCTACTAACCGGATAACACATATACAAATTTGAGGTCGTGTGTGCATACGCCTAACACATTAGTTGCTATATGACCCTTCTTTGTTCTATATCTTGGTCTATCGACATCAGGCACAGTGACCCCTATGTATGTTCCATCTAGCGCTCCTAAGCAACCCTAGACAAAAGAAAAACTTATATTAATTAGCAACTACAAATAATTATGTTATTAATGATTTTACTATGATGATTACCTTAAAGCATTTCCATCTCAATTCCGTGCAATCCTCTGGGATAGGGGTTGGTTTTGCAAACAACATATCGTGCAAACTGAGCAATGCACGCAATACTCTGCGAACATACTGACTAATAGTTTCACCAGACCTAATGAATCTAACTTGCATTGACCTGTTTTTATTGTGGTGGGCTAATATGTTAACAAAAGTAGCTACTTGCTCCTCTATTGTAACATGACCATCATCTACCAATCCACCACGAGTTTGTAGTAAATCACATAAAATTGCAAATGCATTCCTATCCATTCGCAGCTCCCACAAACAGTGTGTATCTCTCAATCGCGTGATACGATTTATTTCCTCTCTCTTAACATGAAGTCTAACAAGTGACCTCTGCTCTAAACTAGCTATTTCCTGTTGTCTCCTTTGTTGTTGTCTATACTTCAACAATTGTGCATTCATAGTAAAGACTTGTGCCATTATAATCCAAACGTTCAAAGAACAAAGAATTGAGTCTCATATTCATCCATACCATCACATGCAAAAAAACAACACATGAATGAGTAGAGCATCAACATACGCTAAATTCATTTTGGATACTTGGACTTGGTAAAATTAAGCAAACACATATAACAGCTTCAACACAAAAAAAACCCTAGAAACCATCACAAAGCAAAGCACATCAGGTATATAAACTTGAAAGTGATTTTAAGAAAGAATCAATCACGCAAGAATGGTTACCACTGCTACGCAAGAATAGAAACCATCACAGAGCAAAGCACATCAAGTACTACCACTGCTACATAAGAATGGTTACCAAAAAGGAACCAGAAAAATATGAGAAACAACAAAAAGTGCAATAAATACAGATATACAGCACCTGCAAGTTTCCTGTGCAATGTATGGTTCAGGTTCTTCTTTTATAGGATCAGCTTTCAACAGACCCTTCACATTAACTTCTTGACGCTTTAAGAATGCTGCAGAAAGAATGAGAAACAATAGAAGTGAGATTTTGCTTGGTTATGATCACAAGAACAATATACGTTGCAAGCAAGAACAAGAAAAAGAAAAAGAAGAAAAAAAAAATCAGAAGCAAAACAGTTCAAACAGGGAAGAAAAAAATAGATACTTTGAACACATTTGAACGACTAAATTAAACAGATTTGAAGAAAAAAACAGAGAGATAAAATTGAACGACTAAATTAAACAAATTGAAAGAAAAAAAAACAGAGAGATAAAGAATAATAAGAAGAAGAAGATGACTGGGCAGTGGAAATGTCAACCACATAAATCAAAAGAACTGTTTTCTTCTCCTAATTCCTACAGCTTACATCAAGTATCCACTTATTTATCTAAAGAGTTATTCAATTCATTCTATTACCAAACAAAGCCTTAGCCTTTGTTTTTCATGAAAAACGCCTTCATATCTCAGTCCTAATATACATCAATGTCCACTGTTAATATACTAGCGATAACCAAAGATAACCCATGGTGTTGATCGACATTGCCAGAATTTTATCATTACCAGAAAGCCAGAATATTTGAAGTGTTAGTGGTACTGCACTACAGAGGCAGAATATGTACAAACTCACAAAGCAAAGAATAATAATCAAACTTGTTACTTAAACATAGAACGAATAAAAAACATTTGAACAATTGGTTTTCACTGTAATGGCATCAAATTACAAAGAAACTTTTTTACAAAGAAAGAGAGACCGAGAGCTACACAAAAACAGATCGAACATGGAGCGAAGATACATATATGAAGATGCTACACGGAAGAGGATGAGGAGGAAGGTTCGCAGAGCTGCTACACGGAAGAGTTGCGAAGGGGAGATGCGAAGAAGATGAGGAGGAAGGTTGTGAAGGGGAGAGATAGGGGTGAAGAGAGTTAGCGGCTGAGAAGAAGAGAAATAGTTTTTAGGGTTTGTTATATGATTTTGATGCTATAAATTTTGAAAAAGACAAGGGGCATTTTTGTCCTAAAATGTTAAAAATTTCTGTCCCACGGACGTGGAACAACCCGTTCTAGGGGGGGAGGTGGAACCAAAAATCATCCAAAACTTGTCCTGTGGAACGCCTTGTCCCACTCTGTTCCGTCCCGTCCCGCGTACCAAACGCGCCCAAAAAGAAGTTAAACTTCATTTATTGGTTTATATATCTCATCCCGCCTGCAAAACTCCCCTCCCCAAAATTTCAACGTCTGCAAAACTCCCCACCCCTTGTTGGATCTCTCTTATTCTTCTTGTCCGACCCAAACCCATTTTCTCTCTTTGAAATTTGGCTTCCCTGCACCTTCTTATTCGCCTTGTTTGCATACACTTTTAGAAGCCTATTTTTTTCTTATTTTTTGGGCGTCTCATTATTCCCAGTCTACTGGATCTCCGTCTTTTCCTCCAATTAGAGAGCACGAGATCTCGCAGGTGTTTGGCTTAGATAATACGATTTTCAGATGAGTCTCTTTTCATTGGTGTTAATTAAGTTTCATCTTTCTTTATTTTATTGTTGTAATTTAATATATTTCAGTTCTTCTGTTTTTTAATTTAATCAATTACAAATTATGGGAAATGATAAATGGTTGATTTTATTAAGGATAACAATCCTCTTGTAAAAGATAAAACTTAGTCTTGATTAATTCTGTTGTAATACCAAGTTTGTGTGATATGCCATTGTATAAATACCAAGTGTAAGCTTATTATGTGTTATGAATGGAAAGATATTTTTCCTTTATGGTATCACCCGCCTTTGTCTCACGACCTGATCCGCAAAACGCTTCCCCTTTCTTCCTCTTTGAATCTTCGTCTTCCTCGCGACGACGATTCTCTGGTGTTTGTTCATCTCTCTGCAAACCTTAGCTCGCATCAATGGCGACCTCTACTTCTCCCTCATCTGAGCCTGATTCTCAAATTCATTCTCCTCCTATCATGACTTCAAACCCTAATTCCTCAACTTCTTCGATCATAATCCAAAATATTGGATCTCTTGTTCCGATCAAGCTTACAACTACCAATTACCTTACCTGGAATGCTTTGTTTGCTCCGATCTTTCGTTGTTACAATCTCACCGGCATTGTAGACAGCACATTGTCTCCTCCGCCCAAATTTCTTCTCGATGTCTTAGGAAATCACACTGTGACTCTGAATCTGAAGTTCGTCACCTGGTACGAAAATGACCAGAACATTCTCATCTGGCTCAACTTTACACTCTCTGACTCTCTGATTCCTTACACGGTTGGTGTCACATCTGCTCGTGAACTTTGGGCCAAATTGGAATCCCAATCGCATGTTCATGAACTTCGATCTGCTCTTCGTAGTATTACTAAAGGTGATTCTACTGCTACAGTCTATCTCCAACAGATCGAAGAGATCGCTGATGCTCTTGCCAGTGCTGGATCTCCGATTGACGATGCTGAACTCATCTTTGTTACTCTTCATGGCCTTCCTCCTGAGTATGAATCGTTTGTGGATGTGATTCAATTTCGTCTTGGATCAACTACTATTGACGAACTTCATGGCTTACTTCTCAGCAAGGAGATTCAGTTGACCAATAGGAAGAAATCCTTTTCCTCTTCTTCTTTCCAGGCCTTCAATTCATCTACTGGTTTACTACCTACACCAGCAATCTCTCATAATTCTCAAGCATTTGTTGCTAACAATGCTCATCAGTTCAATTCACAGCAAGGTCGTGGAAATTTCTCAAACCCTAGAAACAATCAGAATCCTAGCAATTTCTCCAATTATCGAGGCAACAACAACAATCAGAGAAATAATTAGCGATCTAATCAAAGGTTCAATCATGGTGGCCACGGTGGATTCAACACTTATGCACGAAGGCTCATTTGTCAGATTTGTCGACAGATTGATCATGAGGCGTATGACTATCCACAACACATGAATCCTCACTATGGTAACAAGAATGGTCATTCTGCTATGTGTGCCACAAATTCATCTGCACAACCTACTTGGCTGCTGGATTCCGATGCTAGTTCTCATATGACCAACTCCATGGCGCATTTGCAAAATCTAGATCCTTACACTGGACCTGAGCAAGTCTTCATTGGTGATGGCAAAGGTTTGCCTATTTTACATTCTGGTTCTTCTACCATCTCTACGCCAACTCATCAATTTGCTCTTAACAATGTACTGCATGTGCCTCATTTAAAGCAAAATTTGCTTTCTGCAAATCAGTTTAGTCTTGATAATTGGTGTTCAATTCACCTATATCATTTTCACTTCACTGTGAAAGATCTTTCTTCGGAGAGGATGCTCTTTAGAGGCCTTGTGAGAAATGGTTTCTATCATTTCTCTGCTTCTATCCCTTCTCATGGACAACATCATCTCTATGCTGCATCCACTAAAGCATCTTCAGAGGTTTGGCATCAAAGATTAGGCCATCATTCTTTCAAGATTTTAAATAAGCTGACTTCTAAGTTCTGTATTCCAGTTATGAGTAGTATTGTGAAGTCTTTCTGTTCTACTTGTGCACTAGGCAAAAGCTCCAAGCTTTCATTTTTATCTATTTCCAGTACAACTTGTAAACCTCTAGAGCTATTACATACAGATGTATGGGGCCCTTCACCTATCTCTTATCTCACTGGTTATAGATACTACATAATCTTTGTAGATGATTACAGCAAGTACTGTTGGTTCTTTCCTCTAAAGTGTAAATCAGAGGTATTCAAAACCTTTGTTCATTTCAAGGCTATTGTTGAAAATATGTTGAGTACTCAGATTATTGTTATCTGTTCTGATTCTGGTGGTGAGTTTGTTACTCATCAAATGTCTGAATTCTTGAAAGACTATGGTATTCAACACCAACTGAGCTGTCCTCATACCCCTGAACAAAATGGGTGTGATGAGCGCAAACATAGACATTTGGTAGAAACTTCTCGTACCCTTTTAGCTGCTTCTGGGGTTCCTCATGTGTATTAGGTAAGAAGTGTTCTCTACTGCAATATATTTGATTAATAGGATGCCTACCATGTCCAAACCTTCACCTTGGGAACTTCTCTTTAAGAAATCACTAGATTATTCTACCCTTCAGATTTTTGGATGTAGTTGCTTTCCCTAGCTTAAACCCTATACCACCTCAAAACTTGACTCCAAAAGCAAGGCTTGTGTCTTTGTTGGTTACAGTTTAAATCACAAGGGTTATAGGTGTCTTGATCCCCAAACCAACAAAGTTTACATATCTAGGCATGTTATCTTTGATGAACAAACCTTCCCATTTAAACAACCTAGTTCCTTAACCTCTGTACCTAGTCAACTCTCTCCCTATATTCCCACCTCCATTCCCACTACTCTTAACTTTTTCACAGAGTCATTCACCACCTTTATCCTTACCTACACCACCCTCTAATCCTCAACCACCTACTGTGTTATCCTCTGTAACTCCAAATCCTGCTTCTGATTTACCTGTTATCTCTCCATCATCTTTACCAGTTCCAATTTCATCTTCTAACACTCATCCCATGCAGACTCGCTTCAAATCTGGTATTTCTAAACCCAAAGCTTTCACAGCTACCAAGAACCCTATTCCCCACAATCTTCTTGAGCATTATGTTCCCACTACCAATCTCCAAGCCTCCAAGCATGCTCACTGAAGACAGGCAATGCAAGATGAGTATAATGCTATTCTCAACACTAGTACATGGTCTCTTGTGCCCTTTTCACCTTCTCAAAATCTTGTAGGCTGCAAGTGGGTGTTTCGAATTAAGAGGAAACCTGATGAGACTATTGACAGGTACAAAGGCCGTTTGGTTGCCAAAGGTTTTCATCAACAAGAAGAGTTAGATTTTATAGAGACTTTCAGCCCTGTTGCTGAACCTGTTACTATCAGATTTCACCTCACCTTGGTAGTACAATATGATTAGTTTTTGAATCAATTGGATGTTAGTAATGCTTTTCTACATGGTCATCTCTCAGAAAATGTTTTCATGCAACAACCATCTGGTTTTCAAGATATTATAAGGCCTCACCATGTTTACAAATTGCATAAATCCCTTTACGGTCTGAAACAAGCTCCAAGAGCTTGGTATGAAAAATTATATGCTGTTCTGCATTCTTTTGGTTTCACAAGCTCTCAGAATGATCATTCATTGTTTGTCAAAAAGGATCCATCACTGGTCTTTGTGTTAGTCTATGTGGATGACATTATTGTGACTGGCCCTTCTTCCCAAGCCTGTCAAACAATCATATCTCAGCTCAGTGATCTGTTTCCTATCAAAGACCTTGGGCCACTCCATTATTTTCTTGGTCTTGAAGTTAAGAGATCTTCAAAACGTTTGTTCATATCTCAGACCAAGTATATTTTGGATCTTCTCAAAAGAGCAAATATGGATGGTGCAAAGCCTTGTGTGACTCAAATTAGCACTTCCAAACTAGATCACTCCAGTCCTCTACTTTCCAATCCTGCTGACTATAGGTTTCTTGTTAGTGGATTGCAATATCTCACATGGACTCGACCTGACTTGTCCTTTGCCATTAATCTTGTCTGCCAATTCATGCATAATCTAAGGGAATCCCATTTTCAAGCAGTCAAAAGGATTCTCCGCTATCTCAAACGGTCTTTGGATCTTGGACTTTGGTTTTCAAAATGTTCAACTCCTATGACTATCAATGCTTTCTCAGATGCAGATTGGGCCGGCTGTTCTCTTGACAGAAAATCCACAGGGGGTTTCTATGTGTTCTTGGGCAATTCCCTCATTAACTGGAGTGCCAAAAAGCAACCCACAGTGGCTTGATCATCTACTAAAGTAGAATACAGATCCCTAGCTAACACTGTTGCAGAGCTTACATGGATTTGCAAACTTTTGGTTGATATTGGCTTCACTCTTTCCTGTCCTCCCAAGCTCTGGTGTGATAATATTTCTGCAATATCCTTGGCCAAAAATCCCATCTTTCATGCCAGAACCAAGCATGTTGAGATAGACTACCATTACATCAGAGAACAAGTTCTATCTAAAGCTGTTTCTGTTTCTGTTTGTTTGTTCACATGATCAGATTGCAGACATCTGTACTAAATCTTTGTCCAAGCTCATATTTATGTAACTCCGAGCCAAACTTACACTTCGAGTCCCTCTGTTTAGTTTGAGGGGGCATATTAAGGATAACAATCCTCTTGTAAAAGATAAAACTTAGTCTTGATTAATTCTGTTGTAATCTGTTGTTAATAATGTGATTAGTTAGGCTAAGTTTGTTATGGTAGTTAGGATGAGCTGACAGCACAAGTGTGTGTGATATGCCATTGTATAAATACCAAGTGTAAGCTTATTATTTGTTATGAATGGAAATATATTTTTCCTTTAGATTTGTGGTAGTTAATGCTTAAAAAAATGAAAGTAAATTTGATATGGTTTTTGTGGATAAAATCATATGGTTGTGTTTTTACCCGGCTTTGTGATGATTATCTTTCCAGTTATGAGTTCAATCAATTGCATTGTGGGAACGAACGATTTCCCGTCTTAAATCACCATTTCTCGGTTTGGACATGGTTGATTACAACGACAGAGACAAGTCATATATTTGTGGTAGTTAATGGAGTAAATATGTATCATGTTTGGTTTCTGTGCATTAGATAATGTGTAAGCAATTGATCAGGAGCTAATGACTTCGGTTAGTCGGGCGATGGAACGGAGTAGCAAAGAAATATATAGTATATATTTCCCAAATGTATGTAGTGGTTGTATTTAATAGGTTCATAATCTAATCATGTGTTTATCTATTCAATTTTTAATTGAGATCAAATGTATAGTTCCACCCAATAGCAGTACAAGATTTTTTTTTTCTTTTCATCCATATACTTATATCTATGCAGATCAAAGGAGCAAGGTCTGAAATGCCGATATTATCGGCGATATTTCGCCGATAATATCGGTTTTGTGAGAGAGCGATATTTTCACACTTATCCACTGAATTTTCGTCAAAATATCACGGTATTATCGATAATATCGCGATATTACCGATAATATCGCGATATTTTAGGCTGTTGCGTATCAGAGAAGAACGTCGGAGCTTCTACAGCTTCGGCCGACTGTAAAAGAGCACCCTAGACTCCGATCTAAGTATCAAAATGAAATACAAGACGAGAGGAATGTTTTTATAACTTCCGTTTGCCGTATTAATATCGTGATATTTTAGGCTGGTTGATGTGAAATTAAATTGCACTCAAATTTAAACCCTATCAATGTAGTATGTGTAAGTAGGGATCGTTCTAGCCGGGGATTAGGAGAGATGCTAATCTACACTCTAAAACACTAAACTAGACTTAGAAGACTCAAAACAGCTTAAAACAACCAAATAGACTCAAAACAGACACTAGGGAGTTATTTGGACGAATTCTAACTTTAACTTGACTCAAAATGCTAAAAGACACAAAATTAAACAGATTCTAACTAAGTTGACACAAGAAAGTAAAGGGGATTGGGTTTTTGACGAATTTAAAGTAAAAACAAACTGATTAAGACACTAAACAAAGGTTGGTACGAATTTGGGTGAATTAAAGGGTGAATGGCTAGCTAGAGGGTCCTTCTCCACACATGACATATATGCAACACAAATCGATTTCCAGTTACTCTTTCTATAACCCATGAACGACAATGCCCCAAATTAATCGTGACTGCACGCATTAACCTTCAGATTTTCCTAAGTTCATTGAATTTGGACGTAGCGCCGCAAACCAAATTATTCTTATCAAGTTCCCTATATGACTGCATACTAGAGATACATATCAAAGATCATTAAGCTTTGTGAAAATCATAAGCATTGACATGACATTCATGACTATGACTGCATGACACTCCTGCGAAGAATTTACTTAACGCGATCGTGACTAGCAACCTCCACTACTTGTAAATATAAGTTTGTAACTATTAGGTGAAACTCCCTTATATTTTATCATCAAATCCTAGCATGCAAACCAAGTGTGCACCCTTAATCAACATACAAGAATAAGTTTTAATCAAACAGTTAAGCAAACCACATCCACGATTTATGAAATCACAACTGGATGAAATCAATTCATATCACATATATGATCATAGTTTCGAATTCCCTCTAGCTAAGAAGGGGTTTAGTTCCTCATGATCGCAAATAAACAAAGACAATTAAATTTAAACATTAAAAACAAAGGATAGAATACACCTAGAAACGCTCCAGATTTCTTCCTTCCTCCCTTTGCAAAGCTGCGGCACAATGAGGTTGTGTGGTGGATGGATGTAGGTGAGTTATGGTAGAGGGTGGTGGTTTTAATGGTGCGGCAGATGTGTGTATTTATAGGCCTAGGGATTACTTGGCCTAGCTTGTCAGGGAAAAGGATTTAGGACTCCAAACCAACAAGGAAAAGGCCATTTAGAAAGGTTGGGGCGCCAGATTTTTATGGCTTCTAGAAAGGAGTGTTGTGGCATGTTTCTAGAACAAAAAGGCCTCCTAAAAACAGGTTTTAGGCATCCTAATATGAAAAAGAGCCCCCCTTGCAACTGGAATTAAGGTAGGATAAGATTAGGATAAGATTAGGATAGGATAAGATAAGATAAGGTAAGATAAGGTTAGTTTGGATAAGATAAGGTTGGATAAGGTTTTGGATAATTCTCCTTCTTTGTAGCTGATTCCATATCTTCTTTGACTTGAATTTATTTCTCCAACTCTTTTGCACATTCCTAGCCTCTCTTGAACTTCAAATTCGTCCATCCATCTTGCCCCATACTTGTGCTATCCATTCTTGGCCCAAAACTGCTCTAAAATGCTCCAAATTGCACTTTCTTGCCAACTTTGTCATTTGAACCTACAAACACACGAAAATGACTTAAGACACTATAATAAGCAACAAATAACTATGTAAATGCAAGAAAACACACTAACTAAATCGCATAAATATGCTCCTATCACTGGTGCGAATCAGAGAAGAACGCCGGAGCTTCTACAACTCCGGCAGACTGTAAAAGAGCACCCTAGACTCCGATCTAAGTATCAAAATGAAATACAAGATGAGAGGAATGTTTTTATAACTTCCGTTTGCCGTGAAATGGTCGGAGGTGCTCGGAAAGTTCATCGACACTCACGGCCTCGCCGGGGCTGGGTGTGCCTTCCCCCGGGTCGATCTCGTTCTAAAACCTTGTTAAAAAAATGAGATAAAACTTAGTATATCTCAACCACACAACATCCAAGATGAATTGAGGTAACCCGGGGCTTACCTAACCGGAGAAGGATCAAGAGAACTCGCCGGAGAGTTCCTGGGTTCCACTGTCCTAGCTGCACCGAGAGAAAGGGAGAGAAAGACGAGGTTTAGATGGTGATGATGATGCCGTTGACGGAGTACTACGAATGGCGTAGAGGGCGCCGATGGGGATGACAGACTTGAGGTAGAGGTCACAGCTCACGGGAGATAGAGACAGCACCGACGAGGTGGAAGACGCGGACGAGGAGGAAGGCGAGGGAGGAGCAGAAGGCCATGTGGAAGAAGGATCGAGAGACTGAGGTCTCTGTGCGTGTGTGTGGGAGAAGGGAGAAGAGAGAAGGATCGAGAGATCTGTGTGTGTGTGTGTGTATAGGAGAAGGGAAAAGGGAGAAAAGAATTTAACTTTTACAACTTTTGCGTGTGTTGTGCGTGTGTGGTGGCGTGTGAGAGTCTCTGACTCTGTGTGTGTGTGTGTGGTGGCGTGTGAGAAAAAAAAAACCCAAATAATTTAACTTTTACAACTTTTACAACTTGTACAATTTTTGACAAGACAAAAATAATGGCGTGTGTGTCTGTATCTGACAACTTTTACAACTTGTACAATTTTTGACAAGACAAAAATAATGGTGGTTTCATCAAGATTCAAAACCGTGTGCCACGCGTGATATTCTTTCACATTCTCAGAGGTGGAGTATCAGATCATCACACATTTTTTGACCCTTCGAAAATTGAAAAACCTTTATTACACCTTTTCGTTTCTTCTTCTTCCCTTAGCCCTTTCAGAGCCATTCCAGATCCATTCCAGAGCCATTTCAGAGCTTCAAACTGAATAAATGGATTTGCAGCTCTCGCCACTCCAAATTAAATGTTAAATACCTTCTTTCTCTCTCATTTATTCACAGACAGCAAGCTGCAGAGGATCGTCGAGGTTTTGCTGCTACGTACGACATTGAAAGTTCCAGATTTGTTACATTTGTGTAATTATTATTTTATTGTTGCACCACGCAGATTCTATTTGGCCTTTACACAAAGGGTTCCATATTTAAGGTAAGTTTACGAACTTATATTTATATTATTGTAATTTATACAACAACAACAAAATTTGTGTGGACCCGTGCATGTGATCTAAGAATCAAATAATACTTGCATGTTAATTTTTTGAAGTAATTAAGTAATGTTGTATAATTATTCCCTAGAATAATTTTAATATGTTTAATGTTATTCATTATTTTATTATCAAATTGGATTATTGTTCATTAATATTAGGTTTTATTATTCAATATTATTTTTATAATTACTTAAATTCTTACAATCATTTTCTTTACTTCCTATTTAATTCTTCTGTAGAATAACTTTACTTCCTATTTTCCTTACTTCCTATTTAATATGTTTCCGTCACTACTATATTTTTTGGCCAAAAAATAATTGCCTAATTTTCATGAAAAATAAATATAGGTACGTTTAAGATGTCCAGTGGAGTTACTAAACGTGATCCAGCTTGGGAACATGGAGACCCAATAGACGGAAACAAACATGGCACAATTTGCAAATATTGTGGTCGGGTAATGAAGAGTGGCGGAGTGACAGGACTTAAGTACCATCTTAGTGGATTAGATCCAGGAAATAATGTCCAACGATGCGATAATGTCCCCCTAGAAGTGAAGGCATTCATCACCACATTATTAAAAAATAAAAAACAGCATAAGGAAAAGATAACACATGGAATGGAAAATATTCGAGCTGGGCTACGAGGAGAAGTCATTGGCTAAGCGGTTGACAGTGATGATGATGACGATGAGGACGAATGTGATGATGACATGGGACCTGAAGAATGGCGCAATTTCAAACAAGCATTACGTGCCTCCAAACAATCAGCATGGGAAAGAGAACACCTTCATAAAATTCCTAATAGAGCACAAGGTTCCAGGACAAGTGGTGGTGCACAAATGAGACGGGGAGCAAGTGTTAGAGAATCACAACCAACACCACCAATAGCCCCAAGTTTATATAAGTCATCCAAAGCAAGTCAAAAGAGTGTTTGAAGTTATTTCACTAGAGGTAATGTGAAGGAGGGATGGGGCGTCTAATTAGCAAGTTCTTTATCTATGAAAATGTCCCTGCCGAGAAGGCATCATCACATCATTTCAAAAATTTGGTATTGAGATGTCAACAGGCCGATGTTAGAGTACAACGTCCCACTCCCTATGAGGTAAGAAACAAATATTTGGAAATGGAGTATAAAGACATTGGCGAGTATGTTAACAAGTTGAGGTCAAAGTGGGAAACTAATGGTTGCACAATCATGTGTGACGGATGGACTGGCCCGACCAGATTGTCTATCATAAACTTTATGGTATACTCCAAGGGAAAGATAATTTTTTTGAAGTCTGTTGATGCTTCAGACCATATAAAGAACTACAAGTATATTTACAAATTATTGAGGGATGTAATCATGGAGGTGGGAGAGCATAATGTTGTCCAAGTCGTGACTGACAACGGTTCTGCATTTGTCAAAGCTGGAAAAAAGTTAATGAAGCATCATAATGTGTTTTGGACAAAATGTGTAGCACATTGTATTGATCTCATGTTTGAGGCAATGGGGAAGAGAGAGAATATTGCTACTGTCGTAAAAAGAGTTAGAACGATCACAAATTATATTTACAATCACGATTGGTTGTTGGCAAAGATGCGTGAATTTTGCAAAGGAGAAATTATTCGTCCAGCTACCACTCGATTCGCCGCCAAATATATTGCATTAGACAGCCTACTTAAGAAGAAAGCAGGGTTGAAGCAACTATTCACTAGTGACGATTGGGCCAACCACAATTTCAGCTGCTCAAATGCAGGTCGTATGGTGGAAAGTATAGTGCTTGATCATGCTTTTTGGACTCAATCAGAACATGTGTGCCAAGTGTTTGAACCTCTTTACAAAGTTTTACGGATCGTTGACACAGAAGTGTATCCTACTATGGGGGCAATATATGAGTTGATGCGTGTAGTGAAGGATGACTTGGAAAGAAAACATGGTGCAAGGTGGGTCATAAAGATAATTGATGACCGATGGTATAAAACATTATACCACGATTTGCATGCAGCAGGTATAAATTATGTCATAATTTGCAATTCATTTCTTTAGTTGCATAAGTATTATTTCTCTCATTAGAGTATGTGTTTCTTTGAACAACATATTATTTGAATCCTCGATACCAATACAGACCCAGTGTTGGAGATGATGGTACCCTTATACGTGCTGTACATAATGTATACTCTAAATTAGACCCTGCATCACCAGCAGTTGGCCAGTTTGGAAATGAGGTACACAATTACTTAAATTATAATAATTACATTGTTGGATTAAACTAACACGATTTATTGAATTCAGCTAACATGGTTTAAAGATGCAAGAAGAACTTTTGGAGAACCAACATCAGTTGCTGCTCAAACAAAAATGTCTCCTAGTGAGTGTAAACATATTTCACTATCAGTTTATAATAGAATTTGTTGGAGTTATTAGGCTTATCAACATTGTTTTTCATTATAGCTGAATGGTGGATCATGTATGGGACTGATGCACCAACTGTGAGAAAGTTAGCAATCAAAGTATTATCACAAATAGCTTCCTCATCTGCTTGTGAAAGAAATTGGAGTACATTTGCACTCATACACACAAAGCAAAGAAATAGGTTGGCTCATAGTAGGCTGGAAAAATTAGTTTATTGCTACTACAACATGAAGCTTCAAATTTGAGATAAGGAAGCAGAAATAGATCATGTCGACCATGGTGACCCACTAGATGTGTTTGATATTGTTGCTGAAAATGATGATATAGAGGGTAACCAACTTTATCAATGGATTAAACCTCTTCATTTAGATGATGATGAAGGCAACCCAGCTCCCAGAGTTTCTGAAGAAGCACGTAATGAAGGGATAAATGTAGAAAAAGTATTAGAGGAGAAGGTGGGATCTAGCAGTGCTGACTATTTGGAAGAACTTTTGCGCCCAAGACTAAGAAACACTGGAATTCCACATTCTTCCAATCCTACACAACCACAAGATCATGCTAATACTAATGATAGATCTAGTACAAGATCAGGAGACTCATTTACCACCGGAGGTGGGAATGATGAAGGATATAGTGGAGCTGGAGGTAGTGGTGGATATGGAAACTATGTTTGACCACCTCCCGGATTTATGAGCCCCTTCACTGGTGAGGCAAAATTCATGCATGCAACACAGGATGAGGACCATGGCAGTAGGCGGGCAGGACCAGGAATTGGTACCATAGGGAATGACTATACTCGTAGAGAAAGAGGCAAGGGGACTTTGTCAAGTCAAGAAGATGACTCGTTATCTATAACTTCGGACTCTATTGGAGTGGGAAGTAGTAACTATGGTTATATCATAACCAACCATTTCCCTACCCTTCGTATCCCATTCCTGTTGGGATGGAATCGAGCAACTCATGGAAAGAATCCGAGACTTAATCTTCAAATGATTTTGCTTATGGACAACGTCAACCAATCTCGGATCCATATGGGTGGCATGTTAACAATTACATGCAAAACTATTTTGGGGATTTATCATTTGATGACTACTCTTCACAATACACTTACTCTACACATAGAGATGATGAAGATAGTGAAAAATTTGAACCTCATAGGAACTCTATGTGGTACTAAGTCACTCATGTATCTTACCATGCAATGTATAAAGTGTAAAATATTGTACTAATTCATTATATATAAATGATTATGGTGTGTTTAAACTTCTTTCATTAATTACTACGTATTTTCTACACTCACAATGTTTGCCAGCTTGTTATATAATCAACTTAAATCAGTTAAATCCATCATGCAACGCATTTCCTTCCAATTTTTTGTGATAAACTAATAGATAATTGACTAAATAAACATCTTGCAAAGTTTCAATAAAAATTTCCAAGTTTTTCTTACAATTTCTGTGGTTTTTATTTAATTTTTATCGATATTGATAATATCCCGATATTTCCATCGAAATTTCCGTGTTTTTGGACTACCGATATTTCCGATATCATCTATATTTTATACCTTGCAAAGGAGGCAACAACTTCTAATCCTCAAGCATTTGAGGCAGTGTTTCACTCTCAAAGTCCTTTGTTTGGAGGTGTTTAAAGAAAAATGAAGTGTTCAAGTAACTATGTCTATGTTATTGGAGGCCTATTTGGTACTTCATAGATAATTTGGTATAACTTAGTGGTCTTTTATATATTTATTATATTGTAGTAAATGTACGATTTTGTTAGTTATATTGTATGTAAATATTTAAATATATATATATATATATATTATATTTCTTAAATAGTTTTTTTTTATTTTAATTTTTTTTATTTGTGGAATTTTTTTTTATAACGGGCATTGGCTATGAGCATGTGGTCAATTAATCATCCACAACGGTCATAGTACATGGTGCTAAATCTCAATTTATCACCAGCATAATCCGTGATTACATCCCATTTGACAACGGGCATTGCCTATGGTAAAAATAGATATTTTTATCACATCCAGAATACTAACGGGCACAATAACCGTGGTAGATTGCAATTTATCACGGGTACTAACGAGCACAGTGACCGTGGTGTATTGTAATTTATCACGGGCATTCACCGTGATAAATGAACTGTTTTCTTCTAGTGGTTGAAACTCTTAATAACTCATTTTATTGCGTTACACCCGATTGAAAACAAACAAACAATTCGCCCACAGAAAGCAAACAAAGTAATTCGATGACTCCCATCTTATTTCCTTGGTTAGACGAGGCAGAAGATTTGGTGGAGGTGAGGATGGCGGGGTGTTGAGGAGCAGCCATAACCATATCTTAAAGCTTCATGACGAAAATAGCTAGATAAAGTAAATGTGTTTTGAATGAGCACAAATCGTGGACTACTGAGAAATGAAACCACGGCTTATTTATTTGATTAATATCCGTCCAAAATCAGATTGGATTCATTGGAGCCATCTTGGAGTGATTGAACTATTCAAATCAGAGTTTCAGAATATGGGTTTTTAAAACCTTAGTTTTAGGGCTTCATGGCTTAATCATCTCGATTTTTTGCAAAATCCTTCGAAGGAAGAAACCACTTAAAATTATAATTTTGTTTTCTTCTGCCGAATATTATCTATATATCTAAAATGTTAGCAAGGTGGTTAAATGACACACCCCGACCAGAGTCGAGGCATGCTGGCCGTCACGTGAGGGTAACGTAGCCAAGTGTGCAACAAAAGTGACAAAAATAAGAAAGTGTGAATAAATAAAAACCAAAACTAACCTTATTTCAACTAGGGATAATATGTAAGTGTGTGAAAGTGATCAAGTATATGATACACACATATTAGAGCATAGGTAATACGAAAGTGCAGTCGAACTAACTAAGTACTAATTATACAAATAGGGAGAGGATCCCTACATTTATTTAGTAGAACGTCAGAACCGTCGAGTAGTCCTCGTGAGCCACAAAGGTCAACAGCTACCCAGGACCTGGAGAGGCGTGGTGAGTGGGCAAAAACAAAGCGTTTGAAAACATATTTATCTTTATGAACATAATAACCCCTCTCCGTAAAACCCGTGTAGTTTCCAGAAAATACTACTACGTAGGTATGAAAAACCAATGCACAAGGCCAGTGAAAACTGAAGTATGCCATGTCATAACATTTCATCACTAAAAGATGTAAGACAGGTGTGAAATCAATATAAAATAATATGCTAGTCGGAGTCACCTAACGTGACCTGTACGACTGGACCTATAGCTCATCAATGTAGGCTAGCACATGAGTCGGAGTCACCTACTGTAACCTGTACGATAGGTTGGGTATAAATATGTACGCTCAAGTGCTACGATCACGTGAAGGCAGTGCGATAAATCGCTGGTCACCTACAAGTCGGAACCACCTATTGTGGTTTGTACGACAGGCTGGCACCAGACTTCGATCCAAGATGAGCGTGCGGTGCGGGAGATGAACAATCACATGAAGGACTGTGCCCTGGCCCTAGGTGGGAGCACTAACATCGGGGTGCAGCAATGATGAGCTCTAAATGCATTTATGCACACCAATATAATGCAACCAAATTCAATCACATAATACTCACCTAAAGCTTACCTGACCCTCCGCAACATCATACAATATAAATACAATTCATACTAATGCAACATTTAAAATGTAACTTATTTATGACATGGCAAGCAAAGCATAATTTCATATAAAAATGTTTCTGGAAACTGTAAAGTATATATGTATATGTGTGTGTGTGTATATATATATATATATATATATGTATATATAAAACAAATCAAATGCCCACTCACTGATAAGTAGCAGGATCGTAGCCCCTTAGTCCCGCTTGTCCACACTCATCCTCAGGGTACGTCTCACCTATATGCAATACAACTATTTTTACGTTAATTAATTAGCACATATACGAAATCTAGAAATAACTTCTCACAGCTTGCTCAATTGTAAGGTTTGAATATATGAACGTCATCTACTCGACGATACGAACCCAAACATTTTTTAGAAAAAATTTTGGACGTCAGACGCACCGCCACGCAAAGGCACGTACGATCTATGTGACTGACGCCGGCAGGAATATTCTGTCAGTCTGACGAAATATTTCGTTAAATATAACTAACGGTATCTGATGTCGTTAGAATATTGCGTCAACTTTGACGGAATATTCTCCTTCTTCTTTGGTGAACCTCGTCGATCGCCGCCATCCGTCGTCGCCGGAGCCGCCATTTGAACTCGCCGGAAACTGGAAAATATCACCGGTTTCTGGAAAATTTTCAAATGCTTATATCTACTTCATTTCTTAACCAAAATCCATGAAATTTATATGCATTTAAAGCTCTTGAGGAGTAGAACACGTTCGTACCTATTGGAAGTCCAAAATCTAACAGAAATCGGTGGGAAAATCCCTCGACAATTCTTGCCAAATTGGCACTTCTCAAAACTATGTGATTCAACGTCAACACAACTCCAAACTTGCTCCAAAGTTCTAGGGAAGTTGCGTGGGGACTTTTCCAGGTCCTAAGACTCTGTAAACTCGCCGGGATTGTGACGGAGTAAACTTGCTCCTCGTCAGAGCTTCTGGTTTCCCAGGTTACACTTGTCCGTTCAACAGTTAAGTGGTATCATTGAGTTCGTGAGGTCAAGGGGAATACGATGGTAGCATTTACAGGTTTAATCCGTGATGATTTTTGGGGGTGTCTCGGGTGTACGGAATGAGGAGAAAAATCGAGAAGGAAGAAGAGAGAAGAAGAGGGTGTGTGTGTGTGTGTGTGTGTGTGTGTGTTTGATTGGGCAGAAGAAGAAAATAAATATTTTCTGATTGGACCATGGGATATAAGGGCCTCAATAATTAGGTAGATAAGGGTTGCGTTTGGATCAACATTCAAAAGAAAGACAACTTAATTCTACCCAATTACGCATTCAGTTGTTCGAAACCTTTTTCATTACTAATCTGATTCGGCCCTAACTCGCGTCAACGAGCTCGTGACATCGAATATGATTTAATTACGTTAGCAAGAAAAACAATTTAAAACTGCATATGTACATCCACATCACTAAGCCAACAAGGGCATAATCGTCATTTTACATACTCGGGGAGAAAAAATATATATATAATTGGGACAGGTCGTCACAGTCTACCCCCCTTAAGAAAATTTCATCCCCAAAATTTCTACACATCAATAATCAAAGAACAAACATGGATACAGGTCTCGCATACATTCTTCTGTTTCCCAGGTAGCTTCCTCGACTGAGTGGTTCCTTCACAAAACTTTCACCATGCGAACAGTCATGTTCCTGAGAACCTTATCTTTCAAATCCAAAATTATCACAAGCTCCTCATCGTAAGTCAAGTCTGGATTAATCTCCAATGGCTGAGGAGGAATTACGTGCGACGAATCAGAGACATATCTATGAAGCATAAATACGAGGAACACGTCATGTACCTTTGATAACTCTTGAGGTAGCTCAAGCCGATAGGCAACTTCACCAACTCACTCGGTAATCTGATACAGTCCAATATAATAAGGACTTAACTTACCTTTCTTTCCGAACCGTACTACACCTTTCCAGGGCGATAGCTTCAAGAATACCCAATCAACAACCTTATGTACCCTGTAAGTGGAATGTCTATCGACGATACTCTTTTGTTGATCCTAAGCCGCCTTCAGGTTAGCCTTTATCACCTGAATGTTCTATGTAGTCTCATCCACAATCTCAGGGCCCACTAGCACTCTCTCGCCGACTTCAGACCAATATAACGGGGTACGGCATGCTTTCCCATAAAGTGCTTCGAAAGGTGATATGCCAATGCTAGAATGATAGCTATTATTATAAGCAAACTCGATCAAAGCTAAACACTTATGCCAAGCGTCTCCAAACTGTAAAACTGAAGATCTCAACATATCTTCTAGTGTCTAAATTGTTCTCTCAAATTGCCAATCCGTTTGAGGGTGATAAGCCGTGCTGTAAAGCAATCTCGAACCGAGAGCTTCCTAGAAAGCTACTTAGAATTTAGAAGTGAATCTGGGATCTCGATCAGAAATGATACTAACCGGAACGGCATGATATTTGACAATCTCCGAAATGAAAAGCTCAGCTAATCGACTTAAAGAATAGTTCTCCCGAACAGGCAAGAAGTGCTCTAACTTAGTAAGCCGATCAACTATCACCAAAATACCATCGTAACCATTTCTCGTATGAGGTAGCTTGTACATGAAATCCATGGTAATATCTTCCCATTTCCACTAAGGTACAGGAAGTGGCTGTAGTAACCCAAAAGGTTTCTTCCTTTCTGCCTTGACTTGCTGACAAACTGCGCAAGGACTTACATACTCAGCAATTTCTCTTTTCATACCAAGCTAATAATAGAAGGGTCGGATGGTGTGATACATCTTGGTTTTCCCCGGATGCATCGCATAAGCCAAAACATGTACCTCATCAAGTATCTCTTTATTTAATTCTTTGACATTAGGCACATACATTTGGTCGCCCTGCATCAACATACCATTGGAATTCCAAATCCTAAGATATTTCTTCTTCCCATCTAACACTGCCTGAATTAATTCCTGAGATTTTGTGTCATTCATTTGAGTCTCGAGAACGCGGGCCTGACTCGAAAACTAGCAAGTAAGGCTTCTTCCCGATCTTCCACTTCTAAGTCAACTCCAGTAGATCTCAGTTCAGTGAGGAAAGGAATATGACATGCATGTAAAGCATTAAGTCGACCGCGTGATTTTCTTCTAAGTGCATCTGCCATCGTGTTTGCATGACCAGGGTGGTACTCAATAGTGCAGTCGTAATCACTGAGCAACTCTATTCATCTCTGTTGTCGGAGATTAAGATCCCTCTGAGTGAAAATGTACTTGAGACTCTTATGATCAGTAAAGATTTTACACTTTTCTCCATAAAGATAGTGCCTCCAAATTTTCAGAGCAAAGATAATTGCTGCCAGCTCAAGATCATGCATGGGATAATTCATCTCGTGAGGTTTCAGTTGTCGCGAAGCATATGCGATCATTCTGCCATGCTGCATTAGTACACATCACAAACCATTTAAAGAAGCATCACTATAAATCTCGAAGTTCCCATTGTCATCTGGAAGTTCAAAAACAGGTGCGTGAGTGAGACAATATTTCAGCTGCTGAAAACTTCACTCGCACTCATCGCTCCACTCAAAATTAACTCCCTTCCTTGTTAACCTCGTCAATGGCAGAGCTATAGCTGAGAAATCTTTCACAAAACGTCGATAATAGGCTGCTAGACCAAGGAAACTTGGTACTTTAGTGACAGTCCAGGGCTGCTCCCAATTCTCTACTGCATCTACTTTCTAAGGGTCCACAATAATACCCTGGGCTAATATCACGTGTCCTAAGAACGACACTAGAATATACCAAAATGTCATCAATGAAGACAATGACAAACCTGTCAAGATACGGGCGAAATACCCGATTCATTAAATCCATAAAGGTGGCTGGAGCATTCGTTAACCCGAATAACATCACGAGGAACTCGTAATGTCCGTATCGAGTCTGAAGTGCTGTCTTCAGAACATCCTCACTCCTGATTTTCAGCTGATAATAACCAGATCTCAGATCAATCTTTAAGAAAACACAGTCACCCTGAAGCTGGTAAAACAGATCAACAATACGAGGCAACGGATAACGATTTTTAATTGTCACCCGGTTCAACTGTCTATAATCAATACATAGCCTCAGAGTTCCATCTTTCTGTCGCACGAATAAAACTGGAGCTCTCAAATGAGAAGTACTCAGCTGGATAAAACCCTTATCAACATGTTCTTGCAACTGAGTTTTACGAGGACCATAAGATGACTGCCCTTTATCCTTATTATTATTATTTTTCTGAGCATTACCTTTTTCTTCTTCCTCATCACTATCATCCAGAGCGTTCTCAGAGTCCTCAACCTTGAGTAACACTTTGAAGAATTCTTGATATGTGGAACAGAGAGTCGAAGTCGCCATAGAACGCAACCTCTTACGAATCCCCTTCTTAAAACGTCGAAGCATCTCAGCAGGATTAGCAGCAATCTTTGGACAATATCGGGACAAGTCTATGAACTTTCGGTGATAATCAGTGGCTGACTTTTTCCCCTGCTTCAAATTCAAGAATTTGTCCCTCTTATGATCCAAATACTCTCCGGTGGTATAAATCTAGTCTGAAATCGCTGCTTAAACACCTCCCAATTCATGGCATCTTGAACTGACAATGCTCATGATTCCTGAATCCACCAAGATACAGCCTCATATCGTAAAAACCAAGTGTAATACCCTGAAATTTTTTAAATATATGATTATGTGGAAAAATTTTATCGAAAAGTAAAATGACGAAAATGCCCTTGTTGTGTTAAACGGGATTTTTCATAGACGCAAGATTTAGTTATTTAAATTTTTTTTTATGATTAAATGGAAGAATTTGAAAGACAGATTAAGGGATGGTTATGAAATTCAATGAAGGGAAATAATATAGGAATTGAGTTTGACTTTGTACCCTAAAGTTTGAGCTTATATCACCTATATATATGTCATGAGATTTCAAAGTTCCACGGGGTGATACAGGCAAGATGGCTATACTTGGGAATTTGCCACCTAACATGAATTGGTTCCAGGGAGTCCCCTCAAAACTCTCTATCTCTCTTGCACCGTGGCAAACTAGCCACCATCACCACCATTTCCTTGAGTAATCTAACCTCAAAACCTTATATCTCGAATCTATGGAGCATGTAAAACGTGACTGTGGCCTTGCATGCACCATCGGTACCTTGTGAGACATAGTGATGTCGAAGTAGACAATCCAAGCTTCCAAAACCATGTGAGGTTCTTTGTCCACTCTTTGAATTCCAGGGTCATTTCTAGGTGTTGAAGATGATTTTGGTGTTGAATCTTAAGGTTTTAAACCCCTGTAAATTTTTGTGCATGCTTATCAATCTTGACGACAACAAACTTCGATGAGAGACTGTGGAGTTCAAAGTCGGCTGGGGTTCTCTCTCCTCATTATTATTTCTATTTTTGGTGGGAATGAGATTAATGAGGTTCTGAGATTTAATATCATGTTCTAACATCTACATACTCTTTACCTTGTTGCCTTGTATCCGACGAGGGAAAATGGGCGAACTCCAGCGAGTTCGAGACATATCCTCCCTTCAATCCTCCTGCCTTCAGTCTAGGTGAGTTCCTCGTTTTTAACGGTGCTATAAAATCCTTCGAGGTAAGTCCTATTTTCATGTAAATGTTGGAACTTCTAGTGAAAAAGGTATATATATTATTGTCTGCATACATTAGATCAAAGAATTTCAATAAATCCCTTTGAGATCAAATTGTTTCTTGTGTAGTGTTACGCTGTTTAAATAAGGTGAACTACGATTGGCTTGATCCCTCCAAAGGGTACGTAGGCAGTCTAACGAGAAGTTAGATGCAGCCATGAAATAAACAAGATTAAGTATTAGTGAAAAAATCGTCAAAGAAAGAAATGTTAGTATGGTTAATAACATAAAGGGTAACTATGACATTTTTGGGCCTATCACCGTAGCTAGCTTCCTTATAAAAAAAGTTTGGGGCATTACACTAATGGGTTGTCTCAACCCACCTGTCATCTGTAAGAGTTCCCTGACGCTGCATAACTCGGAAACTCTTCTCAATATGATCAAGCCACAGCTCAGATTTCTCAGGTACTTCATTACCCACGAAATTGTTAATCTGAAGATGAGATACTATTCCCAAATAAATCCTTTGAGGAGGATGAAGTGATGACTAAATAGCATGAGCAATAGCTTCACCTAATTGTCCAAAATCAGGGAAATCAAACTTAGAGGAAGTATGTGGCTCTCTACGAGGCGGCATGGCTCTAGCATAAGAGATCAAAATGATTAGAGCATAGATAATACAAAAGTGCATTTGAACTAACTAAGTACTAATTATACAAACAGGGAGAGGATCCCTACATTTATTTAGTAGAACGTCAAAACCGTCGAGTAGTCCTCGTCAGCCACAAAGGTTAACAGCTACCCAGGCCCTAGAGAGGCGTAAAACAGAAGGGTGAGTAGGCAAAAACAAAGCGGTTGAAAACATATTTATCTTTATGAACATAATAAAACCCTTATAGTTTCCAGAAAATACTACTACGTAGGTATGAAACACCAATGCACAAGGCCAGTGAAAACTGAAGTATGCCATGTCATAACGTTTCATCACTAAAAGATGTAAGCCAAGTGTGAAATCAATATAAAATAGTATGCCAGTCAGAGTCACCTAACGTGACCTGTACGACTGAACCTATAGCTCATCAATCTAGGCTCGCACACGAGTCGGAGTCACCTAATGTGACCTGTATGACAGGCTGGGTATAAATATATACGCTCAAGTGCTACGATCACGTGAAGGCTGTGCGATAAATAGTGGGTCACCTACGAGTCGGAACCACCTATTGTAGTCTGTACGACAGGCTGGCACCAGACTTGGATCCAAGGTGAGCGTGCGATGCAGGAGGTGAACAATCACGTGAAGGACTGTGCCCTGGCCCGGGCCGGGAGCCCTAACACCGGGGTGCAGCAATGATGAGCTCTAAATGCATTTATGCATACCAATGTGATGCAACCAAATTTAGTCACATAATACTCACCTGAAGCTTACCTGAGCCTCCGCAGCATCATACAATATAAATATAATTCATACTAATGCAACACTTAAAATGTAACTTATTTATGACATCGCAATCAAAGCATAATTTCATATAAAAAAGTTTCTGGAAACTGTAAAGTGTGTATATATATATATATATATATATATATATATATATATATATAACAAATGCCCATTCACTAATAAGTAACAGGATCGTAGCCCCTTAGTCTTGCTTGTGCACGCTCGTCCTCGGGGTACGTCTCACCTATATGCGATACAACTATTTTTACGTTAATTAATTAGCACATATACGAAATCTAGAAATAACTTCTCATAGCTTGCTCAATTATAAGGTGTGAATATACGAACGTCATCTACTCGACGATACGAACAAGCCGCCATGCACAGGCATATGCGGTCCATGTGACTGACGCCGTTAGGAATATTCCGTTAAACTTTGACAGAATATTCTCCTTCTTCTCCGGTGAACCTCGCCGATCACCGTCGTCCGCCGCCGTCTGAACTCGCAGGAAACTAGAAAATATCATCGGTTTTTGGAAAAATTTCAAATGCTTATATCTACTTCATTTCTTAACCAAAATCCATGAAATTTATATGGATTTAAAGCTCTTCAGGAGTAGATCACGTTCGTACCTATTAGAAGTCCAAAATCCAATGGAAAACGATCGAAATATCCTTCGACAATTTCAGCCAAACTAGAACTTCTCAAAACCGTGTGATCCGACGTCAATACAACTCCAAACTTGCTCCAAAGTTCTAGGGAAGTTGTGTGGGGACTTTTCCAGGTCCTAAGACTCCGTAAACTCGCCGAGATCGTGACAGAGTAAACTTGCTCCTCATCGGAGCTTTTGGTTTCTCGGGTCACACTCGTCTGTTCAACGGTTAAGTGGTATTACTGAGTTCGTGAGGTCAAGGGAATACGATGGTAGCATTTACAGGTTCGATCTGTGACGATTTTTTGGATGGTTGTGAGTTGGGGGTGTCTCGGGTGTACGGAATGAGGAGAAAAATTGAAAAGGAATGAGAGAGAAGAATAGTGCATGTGTGTGTGCATGTCTGATTGGGCAGAAGAAGAAAATAAATATTTTCTAATTGGGCCATGGGATATAAGGGCCTAAATAATTGGGTTAATAAAGGTTGAGTTTGGATCAACATTCAAAAGAAAGACAACTTAATTCTACCCAGTTACGCATTCGGTTGTTCGAAACCTTTTTCGTTACTACTCCAATTCGGCCCTAACTCGCGTCAACAAGCTCATGAAGTCGAATACGATTTAATTATGTTAGCGAGAAAAATAATTTAAAACTGCATATGTACATCCACGTCACTAAGCCAATAAGACTGGAACTCAAACTTGTTCCCCGTTCCAAATTCGCACAACTTGTTACGATGATAAACTCAGGGATATTCAAACACCAGGGGTATTGATTCGCTCGATCAGATGTTAATGGGTGATTGAATGACTAGTGGTTCCAGTTAAAACTTTCGGATCTGAATGGTTCTTTTGAATAGTCTCTCTGCTGTAGAAAAGATACGAAGTGATATGATACTAAGTGTCATAGGGTAAGCACGAATCCAAAGTTGACTAAAATGGTTTCTAGTACCAGGAGGTGAAACTGAGATCATGGTCGAAATCAATGGTAATTGAGACATCGGTCTAACGAAGTCTGGAATGAAAATTTTTGCCAAGTGGTCAAAAGTATAGTCCTCATGGACTAGTAGATAATACAACGAGTGAGTTGATCAATAAATACCGAAACGTCATCATAGTCTCCATGAGTACAAGGTGGTTTGTACAGGAAATCTATGGTGACACTCGTCTGCTTCCATTTCCATCCCCAATGGGTCCCCGACAATGCTAAAAAAAGATAATCATGGAAGTTTCTTCCCAGATTGAGAAAAGCCCGATGGCTTCCATCTCTACAACCTCTTTCGTCAAAAGGATGCAACATTTCTCGTCGTAGAGAAAACGTCACCATATTTTTACAGCGAGGAAGATCGTTATCATCTCTAGGTCAAGGATATGATAGTTCACATTAGGCTGGAAAAAAATCCCAAAAATCCCAAATCGAACCGAAAAATTCCCGAAACCAAATTGAAAAAATCCCAAACCGAAATTCTCGAAAATTTCGGTACCCAATACCGAACCGATCCTGAAATTTTGGTACGGGAATTGGTCTCAAGTTTTTAGGATTTCGGTATTCCCAAACTAAACTGAAAAAAAAAATGTATATATATATATATTATTTAATTTTTAAATATATAGGATCACATATTTAAAGGGAACATCATCTACCTACCATAGTGAAAATTGAAATACTGAAGGAGCACTGGAAATCGATGATGGAACATATACAGGAAGGAGCCCTAAGATAGATAGTGGAACATATGCAGAATTTTTAAATCACAGGAGATTGATAGATGGATACATAGATGCAAAATAAACATGGGAGATTGATAGATGGATACATGGATAGATTATAAGTTACAATTTGCTTGAGAAAACTTTACATCTATCTATAATATTTATATTATATATGTACAGAAGTTTACTCAAGCATATATTAACGTTTTAGACGTAATTTTGGGGACTAGCATGATTATAGATAGATTTACTAGTTTACTCAATCATATATTAACGTTTCATATTGGCAGATTGCTTTTGAATAGGTAGATACTAACTGGGCCTTGCCATTTGATTGATAGATTTGTGTGCACAGATTAGTAGAAACAAATTGGCAGATTGAGCATGCCTATATGTCAATTTTTCAATATACAAGGTTGAATTTTAGCCTAAAAGCATAATATGTCAAATTTTAGTCCAAAAGCCCAAAACCATTTCGGGATTCCCGATTCGTCCCGAAATCCCGAAACTATTTCGGGATTCCCGAAAATTTGGTTTGGGATAGGAATTGAAATTGGGATTCTCGAAAAATTTCGGTTTGGGAATCGGGACAAGGGTTTCGGTATGGGAGTTTCGGGATTCCCAAAAATCAGGATTCCCGAAAATTTGGTTTGGGATCGGTATTGAAATTGGGATTCCCGAAAATTTCGATTTGAGAATCGGGACAAGGGTTTCGGTATGGGATCCCATACCGAACCACCCCTAGTTCACATCTTACAGTTCCAATCATCAAGAGGCACACGTGTGACTCGATCCTACTGCATCAGCGTGCAGCCAAGTATAAGAACTACGATCGGATGAGACAATACCCTATTGTCAGAAACTTTGTTCACCGTCACCATTGTAATAAAGTTGACTGGTTTCTTCGCCAAAAAGGAAATAAGTCTAAGCTCAAAGAATAGTTAAGAACTGCTAATAGGATTTGACAAGACCAAAGACATATCGTACTTTACAACATCTTGTGAGGATTTTCAATTTCCAACGGTCATAACCCCTTTTGGAAATTGATGAGAGTAACGTCTGGTACCCAAGAAACTCCCAAGAAGAGTATCTACTCTAAAATAAAAACAACGCTCGAAGAATTTGACATAAAGCTGACTGTCGATGGTTAGGGAACTTGACCTCGTTGTTGGAGTAAGCAAGAAGGTTATCGATAGAACAATCACCGAGATTTCTTCTAAAGATCCACACAAATTTCCTTAACGGGAACGAGTCTGAGAACATTGATTCGATCCCACCAACTATCACTTACTAAACTTCGTAACAACTAGCGCTTACTCGCTTCCTCCAACACGTACTTCAAATGTTTGGAGCAATTTCCATATAGATATGACTCTGCCTGTCATTCCTAAGTAATGCATGTTGCAGAGTATCGATTCGATGTTGAAAGTCGTCCAACAATCTATCACGTCATCGATGCGGCACAATCCTGACATGAAATTTCTTCTTCTTCAATAGGATGTGACTATTCATGCAGAATGAGGTTGCACAACCATGCCAAAAGACAACAATTCCAGAAGTCGTGACATCCAAATGATGTCAAGACCGACACACTACTACAGTAACAAAAGATCCTAAGTATGCTCTGAGCAGACCATGATCTGATACCAAATTGACACGCCCGACCCTAATATCCTCCAAACACCAGGGTAGGTATGTGTTGGCCGACACCCGAAGGTGACGAAGCCATACTAACATGCATGAAAAATAATAAATAAAAACATTACTTATAAATTTAAATACAATTATTATGCAATTTAGGAATGTGTTCAGAGAATACAACTAAAATTGAACACTAAAATTGAATAATATAAAATTGAATGAACAAGTGGATGGTCATACAACGAGATGACTCGAAGATGTTGCTGCATGAGTGCCTTGACGTCAGGATTGTACACCAAAATCTAAGTCCTGAAGGGGCGCAAAACAAAACATGAGTGGACCAAGTTGATATATAAATAATATGAAAACAGTTAATCTTTAACGTACTAACCCCCAGATTTAGAAAACTCTTATAGCATAATAAGTAATAAATTTTTCTGAAAACCCTAGCATGCCATAAAACCTTTCATAAAACATATATTGTATATAATGTGCTAAATAGTGGTATCAGTATCTCCCAAAGGCATATAAAACTCTTCCGGTCGAAGCTACCTACACACGCCCGGTCGAAGCCACCTACACACACCCGGCCGAAGCCAATATAAGTATCTTCCGGCCGAAGCCACCACCTACACACGCTCGGTCGAAGCCAATATAAGTATCATCGCCTGTAGGCAGAACAATGACAACTACGTAGGAACAAAAACCATTGAATATAATCTTTCCAACATAAGTACATATATCTCAACGGAGCTCAGTAGCTCAAACATCATATCTCAAAACATCTTCATAGCATATAGTCATCCATCATATATACTACAAAGAACATGAAAATCGATATGGTAATCCAAAATATTCTCAGTAAAGCATGATATCTCATAAAAAGTAAAATCTAATTTACTCATAAAACATTTCATAAAACGTAACCATTAAATTATGCTTTTCATGTATGCATTTCTAATAGCAAAATTATGCATTTCGGAAGGGGTCCACTCACCTTACACTGTTGGCAAAGAGCCGTGCAAACAATTGTGGACAGAAACGTCATACACAATTGTACCTAAGCACATAAAGGTACCAATTAATAAAACTATACTCAAACGGTTGAATTTTAGAAAACGGACATCATAAACGAATTCAGAATATCGACAAACATAAGGGGGGACCTCAGGTAACCCCACGCACAGTCGCACGCACCCTCACACACCGCCGCAAGGTAGCGGCCCAGGCAGCCAGGCGTCGCCACTCGCCATTGTGGGTCGTCAAAAAGTTGGCCGGAAAAGTCTATGGCATCGCCGCCGACGGTGGTGTGTGTGCTTTACGCGTCGGCATCGGCAGCCCTTCACTCACGCCCACGCGCGCCCTGGTTTCCTGGGATCCAAATGGGTTGGGCCGGATTCGGTCTAAGCTTGGGTTTGGTTACGGGGCTTGGGCGTATTGGGTTTGGGCCTATGTTCAATGCTCTGAAGGCCTGGGTTCAGGTTATATTCGATTTTGGGCTTGAAAGCCTAGCCTAAGGATCTGGGTTAGGCCAGCTGCACAAACGGGTCTGGGCCTGGTTCTTAGTTAGACTTGGGTTTAGTTCTGGGCTGGCCCAAGGGTCTTTGGGCTTGACATTAGGCTGGGTTCATGGCCCAACGAGTTGGGCCGGTCTGATCTGATGGGTCGGGTTTGACCTGTTTCCGTCAAGGACAAAGGCCGGAGCCTCCTGAGCTTCGGTCAACATCGATTCACAATCCTACCCTACGATCTACCTACCAAAATAAAGATAGAGATAAGAGGAATAGATTCGTACCTTTGTGGCCCTTCGCCGTGGACGGAAAGTTGCTGAAAAATGGGCTTCAAACAGTCAAACTCACGGAGAGGGTTGGCTGTACTGGGTTTCGGGTGGGTGTTCTCACGAAGAGGGTTCTATTTTAAACAAGTAGAACCCAACCAAAGTGAAAATATGAAAATTCCCTTCCGTTCTATAAATTTTGATAGGGGTTGTTACATAAACAACATAGATTCCCATCTTTCGTTGAGGCCTCATTTTTGTACGTAGGGTGGCGAAATCGGCACATAGACCGCACAACCAAAAACGCGCAGATGGGATATGTCTGGTTTGTATCCAGTAACCAACTGAAAGGCGCTATATGGTTGTGTCGCAATAGGCCTCAGGGGACCAACTTTGCTACATGCAATATTTCATTGCCCCAAGCAGCGATCGGGAGCTTAGTACGTATAACCAACGATTGAGCAATCATTTGTAAGCGCTTAATGAATGCCTCTGCCAGGCCGTTCGAGGCGTGAACATAGGGCACTGGATGTTCAACTTCAATCCCAACCGACATTCAATAGTCATCAAAAGTTTTAGATGTGAATTCTCCAGCATTATCCAATCCAACATATTTCATAGGATAATCAGGGTAGTAAGCCCTGAGCTTGATAACCTTAGCCAACAGTTTGGAGAATGCAATGTTCCTTGTGGACAACAAGCACATGTGTGACCAACGTGTGGAAGCGTCAACCAAAACCATAAAATATCTAAATGGTCCGCATGGAAGGTGAATTGGTCCACAAATATCCCCCATGAATCTATTGTCGAAAAATTGGAGGATTCGAACGAATCTTGTCATAAGAAGGCTTAATGATAAGTTTTCCCAGTGAACATGTTAGAATGGGATTCCTTGAATCGAACCTACACTTCGGGTTAGTGGATGCCCGTGTGTTGATTTGAGGATACGACGCATCGTTATTCATCCAGGATGTCCCAAACGATCATGCCAAAGTGTAATTTCGTGTGTGGTCCCAGAGGTTGGGCCGGCCTTCTATGGGGCGTATGGTCGTAGCATACAGACCACTCGGGATATGCTCTATCTTCTCTAGAATACGCTTTTGGCCATATTTGTAGGAAGTTATGCACAAAAATTCAACTCCATTTTCTACGTGGGTTTCAGCGTGGTAATTGTTATCTCTAATGCCCTTGAAACTCAACAACGTTCTTCCGGAACATGGAGAATAGAGTGCCTCATCAATGGTCAAAATTGTACCATTGGACAACATTATATGTGCCTTACCGTATCCTTCAACCAGGTTGGATGAGCCTGAGAAGGTTGTCAGAGGTACATTCTTAGGTACGAAGTTAGTGCAATAGATGTGTCCACGCAAAATGGTGTGTGTGGTTCCACTATCTGCCAGACAACTAACTTCTCCACTAGTCATACTAGAATGAAAAATTAATTTGAATCGATTACATGCATAAAAGTTCGTAAAAACAAATATCAATTAAAAATAATTTAAGCATTCAAGGTTGGTAATTAATTAAAAACTTAATATCCAAAAACAAATCACCGACAAATAATCCGAACATAAAGGAAAATTGTTCAAAATTTAACCAAAAAACAAGGGGGGTTCAGCCACATCCTATGGAATTCAGAAGCAACGACAAACACGGGACCAATGGTCCTTTGAACCATGGCAATAGCACATATCTGCATCCATGGTTTCAGGTGCTTTTAGGCTTTATTTCATCCCACAGATGAGCCTTGGCTCTGTTGACCTTGACGGGTTGGCTTTTGGCCACCCCTACCATGCCTCTTTTGGAGTTTTGGGTGTTGGGTTGTGCTATAGTGTGCTTTAGGCACAGCAGTCACCCCCAGTAGGTCGAGCTTGATGATTCTTCATCAACAACTGATTCTTCTTTTCAGCGAAAAGTAAAACAGATATCAAATTCGAGAATTTGGTGAACTTCTGAGCTCTATATTGTTGCTCTAAGACAATATTAGTAGCAGAGAATGTCGAATGGGTTTTCCCCAGGAGATCCTCTTCGGTCAAAGTTTCATTACAAAACTTGAGAAGTGATCGGATTCGACAAACTTCAAAATTATATTCAATCACAGAAAGTCTTGGAAGCGCAAATGCTGCCAGTTATGTCTTACTTCAGGCAAGAAGATGTCCTTTTGGTGATCAAAATGATCAGCCAAAGCGACCCATAATGCAAGTGGATCCTCCTCAGCAAGGTACTCGATTTGCAAGGCGTCATGAATATGTCGTCGGATGAAGATTATAGCAGTGGCTTTCTTAGCTTCATCAACCGGGTTATCCGTCTCATCTTCAATGGCAGGATGCAAGTTCTTTGCAGTGAGGTGGAGCTTCACATCTTGGACCCACTTGAGGTAGTTCCTTCCAGAGACCTCCAAAGGGGTGAAGTTGAGTTTGTTCAAATTCGACATGTTCCTATCACCAAATAGATGGACAAGATATGGTTAGTGTAATGCTGAAAATTCAATCCACTCACATAGGAGTAGAACATTCAGGTTCTAATAGACATGTATTGGTTTAAATTTGCATGAAAAAACTTCGGGTTTTCACATGTATTGGTTTAAATTTGCATGAAAAAACTTCGGGTTTTCATGGGTGATGTTTTTAAGGAAAACTTCAGGTTTTCAAACAAGGCATGTGTTTAAGAAACTTCAAGTTTTGAAATAATTATGAACTTCAGGTTCATATGTTCCTACATGCAAACGCAAATATATACAAAAATATACAAATAAAATTTCAGGTCTATAATTATAATTGAATTAATTATTTGAACTTCGGGCCAAATTTAAAGTGTGGGTTAAAAAATATAAAACCCATTGGGCCTAAACATAATTAGGCATTTAAACTGGGGCCCCAAAACTTGGACCAAAGCCCACGAGTGGGCTGAGTAATTAGGGATGTGCGGCCCAAGCCCAAAAATTATGCTGGGTTGTGCTCGGTTGGGCTGCAAGCCCAAAACAGATAGGCACGTATATGTGTTCTCGGGTGGAGGGGGAGGGGGCAATCGAGTGTGTCGCGAGGCAGTATATCTGCTCACCAGATACGAGCTGGGATCTGGTGCGGTGGGGAAACAGGGGACACCAAAGCCACATGGGTTGGTGTCGGGAGTTGGGTCGGACCAAGTAAGCGGGCCACTGCAAGCGGGCCCTAAAAAATGTTTTTTTTTTTAGGTTTAATGGTCGGGTTGGGCTAGGAATAGCAAGCCCAAAGAGAAAAGAAAACATTCTTTAGCCTGAGTTCATGACAGGCCTAAACTGGGGTCGGGTTGGACCAAGAAATCCTAGCAGAGCTATGAGGTGTCGCCGGAGAAGGTGACCGGCGCCATCACTACAGGTGTCTAAATCTTGGACGAGGAGACTCGGGGGTACCCTTTTTGGGTGTTTTTGACCATGAGCAAGTTGTAGGATTTAATGTGAGCCATTGGATCATATTCCATATGGTATCTTGGATTAGGTATTATTGAGTCATAGCTCATGACAAGTGTAAGCATCTTATAAGATAACTTAAGATTGAATGGTTGTGATGATTTTGTAATGATGAGAGAGAGTGAGTTGGCTCAGCTCCTCCTCTAACGGTCATATATTCTCTCCACATTTATAGTGTGAAAGATAGAATCCAATGAAGAATTGTCAAGCTCATATACCTTCATGACTTTCTGACTTTTCTTTCTGCAAGTTTTCGATTTCATACAATCTGTTTTCATTGAATCCATTCTACCCATAATCAAATTTTAACACCTCCTTGACCTGCTTGGCGTAGTGCCGGCGGAGCTGCGCAAGCTTGGTCTCAGCCTCATTGGGGTCTTTAGGGGCCTCCCAGCACACAATGAAGCAATTGGTCTCCGTGTAATAGTGGTTTTGCTGGTGGTTTTTGTGATGCGTCGCCGTCGTGCTTATGGAGAAGGACCGCAGCTGCACTGCACGGTACAGCGAGCGAGAGGTAGTGAAGATGGTAGAAGAATAGCAAAGCGTGACAGAGCGAGACGCAAAGAGCAGAGAAGAGCGAAACTGAGACTGGGGGTGGCGGAGGAAGAGATGCTTTTCGACGAGGACTGAGGTGGGCTGTGAGTGAGGATTATTGAAAATTCTTTGTATTTGCACTAGGTGAAACCACGTACAACTGGCTAGTTTAAACCAATTATATGCCAACTTAATAACCAGATGCGGTTCAGTTCGGTTTGTTCCTGTTTTGGTATTTCATAATCAGAACGGGACCTGCACTGGTCTCATCTGGTCAGATTTGGTTTTGACTCGGTTATGACTTTTCTAGGCAACACGGTTTTTTTTAAGGAAAACTAATGAAAAGGGCTTGAAAAGTTTTAGTTTTAATAAAAAAAACCATGTTATAAGTTTTGTTTAATGATTAGTACAAGGCCCATATCAAAGCAGTCCAACTAAAAGTGGCCCAACTGTAATAAATTATGTTTTGTCGATTTTACCCCTAACTTTTTAGGTTGAGTTGTTTTAAATTTGTTTAGTTCGATTTTCTTGTTAAGCACTTTTTTGCCGGGGCTGGTTGAAGGCTTTGAGAACCAGAATTTCGAATTCTTATCAATTTGAACGTGATAGTCGTTTCAACATTTGAGTGCTGATCAAATTGAATGTGAGCGTTGCTTTTCATATCGTCCGTCATTATTCGTACTGTATTTGAGGTAATTTTTTCTAGATTTTTGTCTTTAATGGAGTTCATCGTTGTTTTGCAGACCTTCTTTTTTTTATTTGAAATAGAAATATAGATCCTGATGCTATTTAGTTTATTGCTTGTATTATTTTTTTGAAATGTGAGTCATTATTCATAGCGTATTCGAGGTACTGTTTTTCAATTTTTCTTCGTTAGTGAAGTTCATCGTTTGTTTCTCCAGAAAATAAATTTGAGATCTGCATGTTATTGAATTTGTGTTTCTTTATTAAATTTGAGAACTGCATGTTATTCAATTTCGTATTTGTTTCGTTGATAATTGTATATGAGTTGCAGAAGGTTTTTTGTCGCTTCGAATATACAGCGTTAGCTTTTGGTTCAGTTTTTCCAGATACAGTGTTTTTTTTTTTAGTTCTTTTTCCATAAACAGTTTTAGTTTTTGTTCACTTTTTCCAGAAACATTGTTATCTTTTGGTTCGGGTTTCCAGAAACAGTTTTATGTTTTCGTTCTTTTTTCCATAAATAGTTTTAGGTTTGTTTAGTTGTTCCAAAAACAGTGTTATCGTTTGGTTCCGGTTTTCCAGAAACAGTTTATGTTTTGGTTCTTTTTCCATAAACAGTTTTAGTTTTTGTTCAGTTGTTCCAGACACAGTGTTATCTTTTGGTTCCGGTTTTCCAGAAACAGTTTCATGTTTTGGTTCTTTTTTCCATAAACAGTTTTATTTTTTGTTCAGTTGTTCCGGAAACAATGTTATTTTGTTGTTCATTTTTCAGATATAGTGTTAATGTTCTATATGTTCATTTACTATTTGTGTATTGATTTTTTATTTTTTTTATTTTTTTTATCTTGTGTTGTATAGTTATGGAGAATGGTAGACTAGCTCAGTTTACTTATGGTGGTTTATCAGTGATTAGTTCTATTTCATCAACGTGTACATTCGATCAAATTTGTGTTGATCTTTCTTTTAGGTTTAAAGATTTGAGACTGTGTTGTTTTGAGTTGAGATATTCTTTGAGTGAAGGTTCTACTTGTATATTGGATTGTGATGCCGATGTTAAGAACATGTTGTTAGTTCTTGGTGTTGTTGGAAAATCTATGGTAGAAATATTGGTTTTTGATAAATGCTCAGGTGATCTAGTTAAGTTACCTACATATAATGTATCTTCTTCGTGCTATACATCAGATTCTACAACGCTTGTTAGTGAAAATTATCATTTAGGGCAGTATGGTTCTTATGGTATTCATAGCTACATGACTTCTGAATGGGAAAACTATATTGAATCCATGGGTCAAGTTTTTAAATGAGGTTGTGCTGATTTTCATGATAAGTTGAAGAAGTTCTGTGTTGAGTGTGGGTTTGAGTTGAAATATTTGAAGAATGATAAGAGTCGTATTAGCGCTGAGTGTTCCAGGAAAGAATCCAACGGTTGTCTTTGGCGTGTATATGCATCAAAGGGTTCGATTAATGATTTGTTTTGTTATTCAGAAATTGCACAATGTGCATACATGTAAGGGAATGATCCGAAAGAAGAAAAACAAAGTTGTTGGTCGGAAGTTTGTTGCTTCTATCATTAAGGACAAGGTTTAGTCAAATCCACTTATCAAACCGAAAGAAATCATTTCAAACCTAAAACAGTTTTACGGACTAGACATTGATTATTCTACTGCATACTTCAGTAAAGAGAAGGCTGTTTCTGAGCTAAACGGCGACGTTGTTGATTCTTACAAGTTGTTGACTTGGTATATAGAATCTAACCTTGCAAGCAATCCCGGATCTGTGTTTGAGCTTAAAGTTGTACCAGAGTCCAACAGGTTTCTTCGATTGTTCATTGCTTATGATGCATGGATCAAAGGATTCATGTTTTGTCGCCCAATGTTATTCATTGATGGCACATTCATCAAGAGCAAATACAAGGGCACACTTCTATCTTCTTGTGCAAAAAATGGCAATGATGGTGAGTTAATAATCGGATTTTATATTTGATGTTATTTGTTCAGTTTTTGTATATGAGTTGCAGAAGATTTAATATCGTTATGAAGATACAGTGTTAGCTTTTGGTTCAGTTTTTCCAGATACAGTTTTAGTTTTTGTTCACTTTTTCCAGAAACATTGTTATCTTTTGGTTCGGGTTTCTAGAAACAGTTTTATGTTTTGGTTCTTTTTTCCTTAAACAGTTTTAGTTTGTTCAGTTGTTCCAAAAACAGTGTTATCTTTTGGTTCCGGTTTTCCAGAAACAGTTTATGTTTTGGTTCTTTTTCCATAAACAGTTTTAGTTTTTGTTCGCTTTTTCCAGAAACAGTGTTATCTTCTGGTTCGGATTTTCCAGAAACAGTGTCATCTTTTGGTTCCGGTTTTCCATAAACAGTTTTAGTTTTTGTTCACTTTTTCCCGAAACAGTGTTATCTTTTGGTTCGTGTTTTCCAGAAACAGTTTTATTACACCTGATGGTATTTTATTCCTTTTCTGTTTTTGCAGAGGTTGTCGAGGTTGCTTATGCTATTGTTGATTCAGAAAAAATAGAAAATTGGAGATGGTTTTTGTCAATATTATCTCGTATATTGAGGACTCAAGAGAGGGTGATCACATTTATGTCGGATAGACATGACGGAATTTTGAGGTGCATTCCTAAATTTTTCCCTGAATATTCACATTCATATTGTCTTGTTCATTTAAAACAGAATGTTAGTAGTTTATTTCCAAATGGTGCTGGTGAGGGACTAAAGAAGAAGATGATGAATCTTTTAGCAAACTGTGCTACTGCATCAGATTTTGATGATTGCATTGCTGAATTTATGGATAACAGGAGAGGGCATGTGAAGAATTTTTTAACTGATTTGCCTTGGTAAGAGATGGGGATCAATGAGTAATGCTCACTTTCTTGGTAAGAGATGGGGATCAATGAGTAATGCACTTTCAGAGTCTTTTAATGCCATGGTGTTGAATAGCCGTTGTATGCTACTTATGGATCTTCTTGAAGACATTAGAGTTCTGCTGATGGCTGAGAAGAAATTATTCAGTCAGAATATTCATACAATTTTGTGTCCAAAGAAAGAAAATGAGCTGAAGCTACTGTTGAAAGAGGGCATGCATTTGAGGATTAGTCATTCTAACATGGATGTTTTTGAAGTTAGGACGAAGTGGAATTATTTTGTTGTTTGTTTGGATGATAGGACATGCTCTTGTGTTCAATGGCAGCACAATTGTTTCCCATGTTCTCATGCATTGCAGGTGTTGCAGCATGATAATCGTGATGTATTTGAGTATGTTGAAGATTACTTGAAGGCATCTTTTTATCGGGAAACATATCAGTTTGTGATGAATCCAGTTTCAGATTTGGATAAGCCTAATGTTAATAATTTTACGAATAGTGTGAGGCCTCCTATTACTAAGGTTCCGTCTGGAAGGCCAAAGAAGATTAGGATTAAATCTGCTGGTGAAATTAGTCGGACAAAGAAGACTGTGACTTGTAGCAAATGTGGAGGTTCGGGACATAACAAGGTTTCATGCAAAGTTGTTTTTCAAGACGGTTGATTTCTTTTTTCATATTTTTTTTTATTTTATTTTTTATTGATGGGAGCTATATGTGATATGTAACCGATTTTATTCTTTGGAGATTGCTTATATTGTTTTCAATTGATGTTTCAGATTATATAAGTTTTGGCTTATACGAATGTACTTCTTTCAATGTTAGTTTGTTGTTCAGTTTTCCAGACACAGTGTTCGATTTTGGTTTAATTTTTAAGATACAGTGTTCGATTTTGGTTTAATTTTTCAAATACAGTGTTCGGTTTTAGTTTCTTTTCCAGAAACAGTATTAGTTTTATACAAATCAAACTGTTTGTGGAATCAAATTGTAATATGTGCCACTATTTTCTGCAAAGTTACCAAACAATCACATAGTTTGTTGGATCTAATGTTGGTTTTTTTGCTTGTTTTCAAACACACTATTATGTTTTGATTCTTTTTTCTAGATACAATTTAATGTCTTGGTTCTATTTTTCGAGCAACACGGTTGGTCTTTACACAACGTTGCATACTGTTTCTTGAACCGAATAATCACATTTTTTTCTGGTCCAGTGTTAGTTTTTTAGAGAAAATGTTGTGTTTTGTTTTTTCCAGAAACATTGTTATGTTTTGGGTAATCCAGAAATAGTTGTATTCCAAAAACAGTATTATGTTTTTGGTTATTTTCGCCAAAAATAGTGTTATGTTTTGGTTGATTTTCCAGAGACAGTGTTAGTTTTACATAAGGGAAGAAACTGTTTCTGTTTTGAAATCATAATGTTAGTTTTACATATGTTATTTTCCATAAACAATGTTTTCCAGAGACATTGTTAGTTTTACATATGGGAAGAAACTGTTTCCAGAGACAATATTTATTGAGTAGCATAAAACATGTTTGACAAAAATATTTGTTAAACCATAGTAAAAAGGAAATCGTGAACCTTAAGAAGTACATTCAATTGACAAAAATATTATAATGCCCAATGTTTGTCAATTTCTGTGAGATTGCTACAAAAGCTTCTTGTTCTTTTGTCCAGTTGTACTCATGATTCATCAAATCCATGAGGATATCTTTCCGTGCTTTTAAAACTTGATAATCTTGGATATGTTCTTGAATTTTCTGGTTCTTTGAGAGTTGGTCAATGAAGCTAACCATGTATAAGCCACAATCCAATCTGATTTATAAGCAAATTTAAGTTGTAATGAACATGAGTATTGAAGGTAAACAAAGTATGTGAGAGATAAGTAGTTCGAAAAGCACATTGTTGGTTTCTGTTAGTTTATGTATGCACAAAACATAAACTATATATAGAAGTAAAACTGGCTAAAATTTTTTCACGTACGCTGTTGGTTTCTGTTGTGCACAGATTTTGTCCTCCTTGACTTGGAATTCAAAGTCACTTTTTACGGAATCGATTTTCTTCGTTGTTTCTTGGTTTAAATCCTTAAGTTTTGAATGGCTTCTTGATTCCCTTGCCTTCTCAAGCCAATACTGAACACAGTTCCCCTGCACAAAGTTATTATAGAATAATAAGATACTTATTTGCAATATATATGAGAGAGATTTGTGATTTTGGTTTTTTTGCTTACCACCATTGCTGCATTTTCCCAGTAGCAATCACATTCCAGATCTTCATCTTTTGAGTTTTGGCGAGTTGAATTGTAATGAGTCATTTCTGTAGTTTTTGTGTCCAAAACTACCAAGGAGAAATGGTTGTAATGGACCGATGGGAATAAAATCTTTGATAGTTTTCCATATTGGTCTATCAATTGGTTGTAGAGCCTTTCCTTGTTTTGGACAGTTTCTTGAATGCTTTGTTCATTGATGTTGTGCTGTTGGAATAAAAATCATGTAAAATCATATCACAGTGTTTTTGCATCCAAATCATAATATGGCATACTGTTTCTGGAAAATAGCCAACTAGAAACTACACTGTTTATGGATTCAGAGAAAAATTGGCACACTGTTTATGGATTCAGAACAAAATTGGCACATTGTTTCTTCAAAAGTACTACACAACCACACTGTTTATTAATACAAAATATAACAAGGCAGAAACTTTTTGTTATTTTACATGTATTTATACACATATTCATAGAAATTAGTTGTTTTATTTTTTTAACTTTATTAAACATGCAGTTAACAAAAATTTCATACGACGCAAAACTAGTTATATACTTACAAAGATTGTTGTAGAGACGTAGAAGTTCCTTTCTTTTTTGATGTTTTCTTTTTCTTTTTTGAGGTAGCAGAAAGAGTCAACAATCTGAGTTGATATAGGTCCATTTGACATCAAACTGTTCAGGTCTTCTTTCAACACCATTATTCTTGAATAGTTGAAATCTGTAGTTTCAGCAGTCCAGTATTGATCGCTGTAGGAAATTGCAGAAGGTTTAGTTATGTTATATTTATTTAGTGCTTATAAAGTTATGGGAGTTTGTAACCAAACATTAGTTAAGAGTTTTTTGTAGTACACTTACATGTCGTCTGTCGAGTAAAATTGAATTATTTTCCTTTTTTCATCTGGTTCCAACATCTTGTACACTTGAAGTTGCGTCCAGTTCACACCACTATATGTCTTTTAAATTCAGACTGAATGATGGAGTGCTTGGGAGGACTATATTTTTGCATTTAGTTCTTGTGTTTCTGGATGTTTGTTTTTTAGATTGCACATCATTCTTCTTAAGAGCATCGTTGTGTTTCGAAGCTTGAATTTCCTCTTCTTTCTGTTTTTCTTTTGCCACTGATGAAAGAATTTTGTCCGGCAGTCCTGCAACTTTGTCATCATTCACCATGGTTTCTTAATTTCTCCCTCGTTTGATTGTGAAACAAATTTGGCTCTTTCTTTTTTCTTCCTCCTTATTGCTGTTGTTGGTTGCAATGTTTCAAAGCTTTTCTTTTGCCTCTTTGTTCTGCATTTGCTGTTTTCTTTATGTGCTGTCTTTATCTTCTGCTGCCTTTGCCTTTTTTTTCTGTGTATTTTGCATTGAGTCTCCAATGATATCTTCTTCGGTACTGTTTTCAATCTGCAAATGTATAGTTTCTTTCTTGGTGTATGATATTCTTTCTACTTCTCCAATCATTCTCCTCTGTTGTGTACTTTTCGTTGTTTTCGATATCACTTTGACACTAGTTCTTGTTGAGGTTGGCACTTGTATAGTTATCTTAAATGAAGCCATCTGCTAATATAGTTTTATTAGAAAGCAACTTCTACATAAGCAAATATAAATTAATATGAGTACACATTGTTTCTTAAAGTAACACAAAAAATGGAGCATTGTATCTGTAATTGTAAAACATTATATCACTGGATAAATTTTTATTTTTTTCCTATAACTGAAATAGAGTACACATGATGCATGAAATACTGTTAAAATCACTATAATTTTATACTAAACAACACAATGGAGTAGAATAATACAATGTTTCTGTAACTGAAAAATGCAAAAGTTGTAGTTTATATTCATAGTGAAACATGCTCTAACTAGATTTCGTACATTTCTTTTCTCAATTCAACACTTTTTCAACCAAATGGAAAATATAGTTTCTAGATCCTTAACATTTAATGTCAGTTAACAAAATGTTGGAGGATCAATTTTTCATTAGCATTGTAAAAGTGATTTTTCTAGTGCAGATGAAAAATGGTGATTAATTTCATGCATGTTATTTTGTATACGCTTGATTCAAGTAGATCTAACTTATGTATACAATGAAATGATATTCTTAAATTATTTGAGAAAATTTGTGAGAATTTTTTACCTCTGTTTGTATATGCTTGATTCAAGTGAAGTCGATCACCGGAAGTTGCTCGCCGGAGTTGAAAATCTTATGATTTTCTGAAATCGAAGAATGAATATGGATGACTTTGGCTCAAGGAAGTTGAAAAGTGTGTGGGTTTTCAGGTTTTGAGTGCGAGAAAATGGTTCTTATGTTAAAATGATTTAAGTCGCGGCCTAATATCAGTATTATATTTTTCTTTTTTTTTTGGTTTGTTAATGATAATTTGAACATTTTTCCAGAAACAGCAAACATTTGTTCCAGAAACAGTTTTAGTTTTTGTTCAGTTTTTGTATAAACAGTTAAGTCGCGGTCTAATATCAGTATTATACAGTGTTGATTTTTTTCATTTCGCGGTCTAATATCAGTATTATACAGTGTTGATTTTGTTCATTTTTCCATAAACAGTTTTATTTTTTGTTCACTTTTTCCAAAAACAGTGTTATGTTTTGGTTCGGTTTTTTGAGAAACAGTTTTATGTTTTGGTTCTTTTTTCCATAAACAATTTTAGTATGTTGTTCATTTTTTCCAAAAACAGTGTTATCTTTTGGTTCGGATTTTCCAGAAACAGTTTGATGTTTTGGTTCCAGAAACAGTGTTATTTGAGAAAATTTGTAAGAATTTGTAACCTCTGTTTGTATATGCTTTGATTCAAGTAAAGTCGATCATCGGAAGTTGCTCGAGGAGTAGAAAATCTTATGATTTTTTGAAATCAAAGAATGAGTATGGATGACTTTTGCTCAAGGAAGTTCAAAAGTGTGGGTTTTCAGTTTTTGCAAGCGTGACATTTTCATTCTTATGCTAGAATGATGTAAGTCGCAGCCTAATATTAGTCTTATATTTTCCAAAAACAACTAACCCTTTTCCAGAAACAATATATGTTCCAGAAACATTGTATGTTCCAGAAACAGTATATGTTCCAGAAACATTGTATGTTGCAGAAATAGTGAACTCTTGTTTTCTATGATTTTTATGTTCTTTTTTGTAATAGATGTAGCAAAATTACAAGGAAATTGATTTTTGGGAGGTTTAGGAAATGAAATATAATATACAATTTGGAATTTATAATATAATATCCAAACAGATTCCTACAACCTTTTGACAAAAAATAAAAAAATGAACTAGACCATATAATTTGTAATTGTAATGACTGAGTAATTACAATGAAATATGGTCATCAGTATCTCCAAAAAGTTCATCAATGTAATCATATTTCCTAGCAACCCTTTTTTCTTCGAGCAACCCTTTCAGTCCATTTGGATAGCTATGCGGATGATTCACCAAGATAGTTATAATTGAAGCCCTCTTCATAAATACTTCTTCCTTGTGAAAAGTGGATTCTATTGGTTTTCCCTCATGAATTTGGTTCGCAAAGTGAATGACAAATATGCCGCAATCCAATCTGCATTTTTTGCAAAACAAAGAAGTATGATAGATAAGGAAAAGAGATAAATTTATAACAGTAAAGTGTTGTCTAGTTGTTTACACATATCATACTGTCTCTAGATCCAAAGCAAAATAGGCTCAGTGTTTATGAAAAAGAACCCAAATAATGACATAAAACTATATTTTTGTACTTACGAGTCTTCTCTTTGCTGTGCACAAGTCAAGCATCTTTCAATCTCTATTTTGAGGGTTTGATCAGCCTTGAAATCCTTGTACTGTGCTTCTATTTTGTCCCTCTGTAAAACAGAAAAAAATAATAATGAGATTTGATTTGTCTTTCTTACTACAGTAGAATAGTTTGTAATTGATTTAAGGTTTTTTTCTTACCACTTGCACAGCATGCTTAAAGTATATGTCTGTGGTGCCTTCTATCCTTGGTAATTTGGAATTGCAGTGTGTCATTTTTCCATTTTTAATATCCCAAACTACCAGGGTGAAGTGGTAGTAATGGTTTATTAACATGAAGACCTTTCCCACTTTGTCAACATTCTCTTCCAAGAGTCTCTTCAATGTTCGATCAATATGCGTCTGGTCACTCTCCGAATTTGTTTTCTCCATGTCATTCTGAAACAATAACATAACCTTTTTTACTGTTTATGAAATTGACAAACAAAAATTTGTTGTAAATAAACTTGTTTACATTTACGAAGAGGAAGGAAGGAAGATATCGATTTTGCTCTTGTCCCATCTTTGTTTCATTTTCTGACATGATGAAGAAGGACGCATCAATTATATTTGAGTAAATTGCACCATCGATAAACAATGTTGTCAAATCTGACTTCAGAACAACAAGCTCATGCGCCATTTTCTGCTTCTTTGGTTGCATCCAAAAATAATCCCTGTGTAAGAAAATTATATGTTAAATATATATATATATATATATATATATATATATATATATATATATAAGTTCACTGTTTATGGAATATGCACGTTCTTTATGAATTTTAAGAAAATAAGCATACTGTTTATGAAATATAAGTTCATTGTTTCTGGATAAGTCACTGTTTATGGATTTTATTGTGCTTGAAAGCATGTAGATATCAAAGTTTCTGGATATAACTAACTGTTTCTGGATTGCAAGCTAGATTTTATAGTGGTAGAAAATAGCAGATATCAAAATTTCTGGATTTTAAGAAAATAATCATACTGTTTATGAAATATAAGTTGATAGTTAATGTTACTAAAAACTTACATTTCATCTTGTCTGTAATATTCCTTGATTTTCTCTCTTGTCTCATTGTCAAGCAACATGTAAGCATGTGTTGCCGAAGGGAGGTAACTGCCTTTATAGCTCTTTGGATTTGTCTTCTTTGCAGGCTTCCTTTTTGTTTCTTTTGCAATCGGCTTTGCTTTTACCACTTTTGGTTTCTACTTTGTTTTGTCAACAATTGGCTTCACCTTTTCTTTGTCAAGCACTTTCTTATTCTTGTCAGTTACGACCACTGACTTCTTCTATTCAATTTCTTGTTCTTCAAGTATCCGCTTCTCCTTCTCTCTTTCAATAATTGGCTCCAAATTCTACTCCGGCTGTGATATAACAATTGAAAGGCTTTCACTGTCACTAACAGTATATATGTACTTGGCCTTCTTTTTTGGGATTTTCTGGACAGGGACATAGTCAAACTCAGGAAGAACGTTTACTTTACGATCGTCCCTGGTTCGAATATTTCTGACCAAAGTTCTTGTCCGCTTTTTTTCTTCGGCATTTTCTTCTTGTCCATCTTTAGTGTCCTTGCCTTCTAGAGTAACCATGGTATCTTCTAGGTTGGCAGCTTCAACATATCGACTGTCCATTTGGACATCAATTGGAACTTGAAGTTGGTCTTTTCCAGTGATCCATTCTGGTTGTTTGGCCATTTCTACACCCTCTGTTTCAGTCTCTATATGAACATCTTCCATTTGGTCTTTAGAGATTTCTTCTCGACTCTCCATTTGATCATCAATTGGAACTTCTAGAACTTTTGTTTGATTTTCTTGTAGCTTATTCTTCAAGATTCCAATTTCATTGAGAAGTATATTCACTTTTCCTGAAGCTTCAGCATTCTTCAACCGTAATTGCTGGATTTCAGCATCCATATCACTGATTTTCTTCTCGTTCAACTCTTTTTCTTCTTTGAGCTTTTCAATGTCTCTTTTGAGTTTTTCGGTTATTTGACCAGAAACTACAGAAGCTGTTTGCAAATTGTCAATTGCATGCATCATCATTTGCTTGAGCACAATATACCTCATTTGTTCCATGCCCGTACATTTTTCAAATTGGTTGAACATCTCATCGTTTATTGTTGTGTCAATACCATGGATGTGAGTTTGATAATTTGGATTGAGCTTTAGAAATTCTTCACTATACAAGTTGTCAAACTGTTGTTGGGCTTCATTAATGGTGCTGCACTGAGGCGCTTCATCTGTTTTACTTCTTTTATCAGGTTCCATCACATCTTTTGCAGCAGCAGTCTTCTTTCTTTTCCTTGTCACGGTCTGTTCTTTGGCCTTTCTTGAAGAATCCTCTACTTTCTCAGTAGTAGGATCATCAATCTGTACATAGATACACAAGTATTATTTATTAATTCAAATTATTAGTGTGCTACTGTTTATGAATTTTCAAAATGAATTCTAATTACACAGCTTATGGACTGTAAAACAACTGTTTCTAGATTTTATGGTGCTATAAGCTAAGGAAGTCACACTTTTCTGAATTACAAGTTACTGTTTTTGGATTATAAGTTACTGTTTCTGGATTATAAGTTATTGTTCTGGATTGTAAGTAACTGTTTCTGGATTTAAACACAGTTTATAGATTATAAGTAACTGTTTATGGATTATAAGTCACAGTTTCTGGATTGCAAGACACTGTTTCTGGAATATAAGTCACTGTTTCTGGAATTTATAGTGTAAGAAAGTATGCAGATATCAAAGTTTCTAAATTATAAATTACTATTTCTGTTTATTGGTCATTACCTCAATATCTTCACCTTGGTCATGTTTTTGAGCATTTGTCTTCTTTCTTTTCTTTGTCGTTGTCTTTGTTTCACCATTTTTGGAATGGTCCTCTCCTTTTTCAGTAGGAAAAATCGCACCGGCAATCTGCACATAGTCACACATTAGGGTTGTTTATAGTTTTTTGAAAGTTGAATTCTTTCTAGAAATGTAAAATCTAAACATTATGTGAAAATGATTTTGAGTATTGGTTATTACCTCAATATCTTCAACTTTGACATCTCTGATTGCCTGGTGTATCATTGTTGTGTCCCATCTTCCTATCGCTGGAACCATGTTTTCTCGACCTTCAATCGTCGCAACAAGGTTTGATTTAAGACATATCCAATACTGGACAAATTAAGAAAAGTGAGAATAGTTACGGTTTGAGAATCATAACAAAAATTTCATGCTTTTAAAACTATAATTCTTATATTCTTACCAAAATAAGAATGGTGCAACCGCTGGTTGTTGATTCATCTCCTCCTTTCCTTTTCTTGGTTTGTGATTTGTCTATCATTTTGAAGATGTAGTCTCTTACACCCTTGGCCCAATTATATTTGCTGATTTCTTCCAACCTCGCACAAATTTGCAGAAAGCTCCATGTGATGTATGAGCCAGAGTTTGCAAACAACAGTGACTGGATAAGATGTGCACATATGATGGAAGCCGTACCTCTTGCACCTTCAGGAGTTAGGTAAACGAGTGATTTTCTATATGTAGGGCAACATCATCAGGTGTTATCCCTCTTGCATCGCGATCTCCAAATCTAAACTTTTGCGCTTTGGGGTCGTAGCATTTTATAACCTTAATTAAGTCTATATCGGACTTCTTCTTCCTTTTGGTGACAACAAGAAAGTGATCCATGTACAGTTTAATAAGACTCTAAAACGGTGTCTTTTCCAACTGTACGCAAACATCTTTGCGTTCTTCAAGCATTGGCTTGTATGTTTCCATTGAGTCTGAAAACCCAGTCATATTGCACCGATATTGGAGATATGTAGTCCGATATCTTCTCTTCTTCTCAATTGAATCTGGAGTTTTCTTCTTATCCACTGGAGTTTTCTTCTTCTTCATTGTTGTTTTGCTTTCAAAAGTCTTCATTCTGATTTTCTTGGTTACCTGTATTTGTAAAAATGAACAGAGTTTAGGAATTATAATTAACTGTTTAAGAAGAACAAGCAAAATATGGATTGAAGAAAACAGATAGTCAAAGGTCAAGTATTTACACAAATCAAGGACATTGTGTCTGGAAACAGTTATGTTTTTCCAGATACAGTGTTAGTTTTTCCAGCGACAGTGTTAGTTTTTCCAGAGACAGTGTTAGTTTTTCCAGCGACAGTTGCAGATTCAAGTATTTACACAAATCAAGGACATTGTTTTCCAGCGACAGTGTTAGTTTTTCCAGAGACAATGTTAGTTTTTCAAGAGACAGTGTTAGTTTTTCCAGAGACAGTTACCTATTCAAAACATAACAGGTGGCACTGTTTTCTAAAAAAGTGGCAAAAAAATCATACTATTTCCTAGAAATGTTTAAAATTAACACTATTACCTCTTTTTTGCCGCTTTGTTCTGACGATGGTTCTGGTGCGTTTCGCACTTCTTTTTCTCTGGTTTGTTCCGATTGAGGTTGTGGTAAATTTTGGACTTCTCTTCCTTCGGTTTGTTCCGACGGAGGTTGTGATAAACTTTGGACTTCTTTTTCTCCGGTTTGTTCACACGGAAGATACGGTAATTTTTTGATGTGATTAAAGTTAAGCACACAAATTAAACCCTCTTGTTATCAATTGTAGTATAAACGCAAGTAGGGATCGTTCTGGACCGGGGATTAGGAGGGCTTGCTAATCTAACACAAACTGACTCAAAAACATAAAAACAAAGTTTAAAACGTTTGAAAAGATTCAAAGGACTCTAAATAGACTAGTAAGACTCAAAACAGGATCAAAACACTCAAAACTGCTTAAAAACACTAATTGGACAGATTCTAGACACTAGACGCAACTTTGGACGAAAATTGAATTAAACTTGACTCAAAACACACAAAAACACAAACTAAGACAGATTCTAACTAATTAGACTCAAACAAGTGAAGGGGGATTGGTTTTAGAGTGAAACTAAGTTAAAACTAACAAAGACTTTAAACTAGGCAGATTTAGACGAAATTGGGTTTTTAGGATGGATGGTGAACTAGCTAGAGGTTTCCTTATCCACACATGACTTATATGCATATAACTTGACTTCCAGTTACGTTTTCATTGAATTACGAATGACAATGCCCCAGATTAACCGTGTCAATCACTAATTAACCCTCAGATTCTCCTAATTTCATTGAATTGGACGGACAACTCATCTACAACCAAATTATTCTCATCAATTTCCCTACATGACATCATAAGAGAGACATAATCAGAGATCATTACGCTAAATGAGAATCATAAGCATTGACGAGGCATTCATAACTATGACATCATGTTACTCATACCAAGAATTGAACTTAACACGATTGTTCCAGCAACCTTTACTACTTGTGAACATAAGTTTGTAATGATTATGTGAAACTCACTTATATCCTAGCATCAAATTTATGCATGCCAATTAAGTGTCGACCCTTAACCAACAAACAGAAATAAGTTCTAATTCAAACAGTTAAGCCAATTGCATTCATACTTCAAGAATCTGTAACTGAAATTTATCAAGTCATATCACACACAAAATCATGGTTTCAAAGTAGCCTCTAGCTAAAAACAAGTTTAGCCTCTCATGATCACAGCAAAACAAAGGAAAACTAAATTAATCAACGAAAACATAAGGTAGAAAACACCTAAGAACGCCCAGCACTCCAGATTGGGTGCAACACGCTCCGAAGCTGCTCCTCCTCTCCTTCCTACTTGCAAGGCTGCGGCACAAGTGGTTTTAGGGTTTGTGAATGGTGTTTGGAATGGCTGAGATGTGTAGAGGTGTGTAGAATTCGTATGGATGGGTGGTGGTGTGTGGCAAGGCTTTGAAATATGTATATATAGCATGGCAAACCCTAGGGAAATCAGTTTAGGACTTGGACTCAGCATAAGCAAGGGATTAGGACCCTAGGTGCGGCAGAATGCTCAAATCCAATAGGAAAAAGGATTATGGCCTAATTAATTTCTGAAAAGGATTTGTAGAATCCACAAGGAAATAGGCTAATTAAATCAGAATCCAAGAGGAAAAGGGATAGGAAATGCACGGCAAAGAGGGATAAGGCAGGGACTGCCTTGCAAGGCAAGGAAAAACCTTCTAGAGAGGAGGGAGGCGCCAGATTTATAGGACAAGGGATAAGACTTCTAGAAATTAGGTTTTAAGTCTCCTAAACTGAAATTAAATATCTTTTGTAGCTGAAAACAAGGTAGGATAAGATTAGGATAGGATTAGGATAAGATAAGATAAGGTAGTTTGGATAATGTTTTGGATAATTCCCCTTCTTTATAGCTGATTCCTTATCTTCTTTATCTTTGACTTCTTTCTTCCATCTTCTTAGCTAATTTCAAGGCTTTGTATCTTCAAATTCGTCCATCAACTTGCCTCCATGATTGCACTACCCAATCTTGGCCCAAAAATGCTCTAGAATGCTCCAAATTGCTTCTTTTTGCCATTTTGACACTTAGACCCTACCCATGCCTCCTTTTTTTTTCTTTTTTCCTACCCATGCTTCCTTTGATACTTTGGCACACAGAAACGTACAACTTCCCTTCCCCCACACTTGTTTGCTGCCTAATAATGAACAAAGGGAATTCACTCTAGGTCATGCTTCACTACGCCTTAAGAACAAGGGTAAGGATGGTCCTAATCTAGGCTAGGTAAGGATAATGTGGGTTAACAAAAAACATAGGCTAAACAAGGCTCAAAAGGGTTAAACCTACAAAACAAATGAGAAAGGGGTGCGGTTGTTTGGCTCTTGGTTCACTACACAACTTCATCTTGATATGTGTTATGCACTTCAATATCATGCTTTGAATGAAACGGGTATGAGTTCTAGTATTTGGAACTAAATGATGAAACGCCTTCTAAGTAGCAACCAAGCAAAGAACGATGAGATCATGCAACGAATTTAGAAAACAATAAATGCACAGATTTTTAACTCTCCAAAGAACGTTTTAAGCTCAAGTCTCTCAGGGTTATAGCGTTAGTTTGAGTTCCTTCCTTCAAGCATGTTACAAAAACTGATTTTCTCCTTTTTGATTAAACATGAATTCATGAATTATAACCATAATCAAGCATAAACCAGAGAGCAATTCAAACTTCCATCCATGTTTATAACTGTCCTTAATAGTCATGCAATTAAAAACCGAATCCTCATCATTGTGTTGGAAGGTACCCTAAGACACAAACAAACACACAAAAACAACTCTTTTTGGGTTTTTCAAAACACTTTTTCAACTTTTTATGAAATATTCGGATTATCTTTTCCAAACACACTAAAATGCTTCAAAACACACTAAAAACACTTCAAAACAGTGAAAAACAACATTTGAAGTGATAGGTGATAAAATCCCATGAAAATCATGCAAAAACAACTTGTTTACCCCCCCCACTTAAACCAAACATCGTCCTCAATGTTTCAAACATAAACTAACAGAAAGCAAACAGCAAACAACACAACTAACTAACATGACACACATGGCAAAATAAATGCAATAAAGAGTAGAGTTAGGAACGCAAATCTGGGTTTGAGCCGGTTGTTCCTAGGTCTTCTTTATTCGAATGCATGGGTTGCCTCCCAAGAAGCGCTTGCTTTAACGTCTTGCAGCCGGACGATTCCTCGGTTTAAGCATAATTGGAGCCCACGGCATGGAAGGGAACTTCTTCCACAACCTGCCCCACAATGTTCTCATACAGTGGATCGATGAATGGAAGGGGATAGTGATGTTTGCTGATTGGTGCGTTGTGTTCCCTAAGGTTCATGTAAATTCGCCCACCATTGGGGATTTGCTTGGGTACCTGCACCAAAGAAGGGAACACCTATCAATTTTAATGGGAATTGGATTTGGATTAGGTGGCTTACCTATATGCTGTGATGAAGTGGCAGCACTGTGAACATTTTTCCCCATGGTGCTTTCGGCCAATTTGGGCATTTTGAGGGCAGTGGCCGTATGGTCCTTGTGCTCCACTCCAATTCCCTCGTCTTGTATGGTTCTTGATGCATCCTTTGTGCTTGGTGCTGAACGGTCCGGCCCTATCTTTTTTATTTTATCAATGGCAAAACAAGAATGAACAACATTAGGATTCTCAAGCACATAGTTAACGTCCCCTTGGCCACATCAATCTTGGTTTGGGCCGTTTTCATAAAAGGTCTTCCAAGTAGAATCGGCATTGGGGAAGAATGGCTGACTCTTCTATCTCAAGCACATAGAAATCAGCTGGAAAAATTAAGTGGTCAACCTGCACCAAAACATCCTCCAAAACTCCCCTTGGATAGGCATTAGAACGATCGGCTAATTGAATAATCACTCAATCATTTTTCAGTTCGCCTAAGTTCATAGATGCATAAATAGAATAAGGCATGACATTTATTGATGCACCTAGATCTAACATGGCATTTTCAAACCGAGTATTTCCTATAACACAAGGAATTGTAAAACTACCCGGATCTTTGCATTTAGGGGGCAATTTGCGTTGCAACACCGCTGAAACATTTTCACTTACCCGAACCACCTCCTTGGTCGAAAATCTCCTCTTTATTGTGCACAGCTCCTTCAAGAATTTGGCATATTTTGGAACTTGCTTGATTGCATCAAGGAGTGGAATATTGACTTGCACCTTCTTAAGAGTGTCCAGAATGTCCTTTTCACTTTCCTCCTTCTTTGATTGCATGAATCTGCGAAGAAAGGGTGCATCGGGCGGAATATAGTTAGAACTAATCAAATTTGAACCCAACTTACCTGTGTTGGATGTTTTGGAGGCTTTAAGTGCATTGGAATGCTGCGGCAAGGTTGGAGCAACCTTTGCCGTGGCTTTCTCTTGTTCTGCCTTCTCTTGTAACAACATTTCGTCCTCCTTTTGGGCAGATTTAGATGTCTTTGGATCGGTCCCAACCTCTTTGCCACTTCTTAGGGTCATGGCCTTGACAGATTCGAATCCTCCCTTCGGATTCACAGTGGTAGAACTAGGAAGTTTGCCATGCTCTCAAAACTGCCCCATAAACTCAGCCATTTGTCCTATCTGTTTCTTCAATTCAGTCACCTCCCTGGCTTGATTTTGCACCTCCTTGGCATAGTTTTGCATCTCTTTGGTTTGATTTTGCTGCCCCTGTGCCAAAGTGGTTAGTAATTGAATAACTTGATCATTATCAAGAGACGAACCTGAGTTATTTTGGGCAGATTGTGTTTGGGATTGCATGGTTGCATATGGCTTTGGAAACATCCCAGGGGTTGGTGGCCGAAATCCACCTTGCTGTTGAGGTTGTTGGGGTTCCCTCCAACGCAGATTTGGATGATCTTTCCAACCCGAATTGTAGGTATTTGCATATGGATCATATCGGGGCTGATTTTGGCCTTGGAACCCAACAGCATCGGCACTCTCCCATCCTCCATTCTTAATCAATTGAGGGCAACTTTCAGATTGGTGCCCTTGCATGGTGCACACGCCACAGATTGGTGGTGGTTGTGATTTTGGTCCTTCGATAACCTGAGACACAAGGAGAGTAAGATTAGCCAATTGTGATTGAATTTCAGAAATTGCACTTACCTCATTGACATGCTGCTGCCGTGGGCTCTCTCTTTGTCCAACACCTTCATATTGTTGTGCATTGAGGGCTCAGTTCACAATTAAGGTCTTGGCAGCCACCGACGTCTTGTCAACTAACGCACCACCCGCTGATGCATCTAGCATTTGGCGTTCAATGGGGAGGAGTCCTTCGTAGAAGTATTGAATGAGCAGCTCCTCCTTCATTTGGTGTTGAGGGCATGACGCAACTAGGCCCTTAAAACGCTCATAATATGCAGGGAAAGACTTTCCTTGATTTTGCTGAATACCACTAATCCGTTTCCTCAAGAAAATGACTCTTGAAGTTGGGAAAAACTTCTCCAAGAATGCTCGTTTCATACTTTCCCAAGATGTGACAGTTCCGGGCGCCAATTCGTACAACCAATCTTTAGCCTTTTCCAACAATGAGAATGGAAAGGCTTTCATCTTCAAAATATTCGCATCAACATTAATGGGTGTCATACTTGAGCAAACCACTTCAAATTCCTTCAAATGCTTGTTTGGATCCTCCATGGACAGCCCATGGTATTTGGGAATGTGATGCAACAAGCTAGACTTCAATTCGAACTCGTCGGTCTTATCTGGAGCTGCCCTAGGATATTGGATACATAGGGGTACTGCATTATCCAATCCCGAGGCCGAAAGCTCCTTAATGGTTCGATTATCTGCAGCCATAACTTCTTCAACCTCGGCCTCCTCTATCTCCTCAGATTCCGCCTCTTCTTGTTCCTCAACCTCGGTTTCAGAACTTGAACTAGGTGGGTGAGGTTCTGTGTTCTTTCTTTTCCTTCTCAAGGTTCATTCAAAATTGTCGTCAAAATCCAAGATATGCTCACGAACCACTTGAGAACTACGAGTCATAAACTAGTACCTGAAAACAAAGAAAACAAACTAGAATCAGAATCTAGACTAACACACACACGAAGATAAACAAAAAAAAAAAAAAAAAAAAAAAAAACAACAACAACAACGGGGGATTAGCAAAGTTGCTAATCCCCGGCAACGGCGCCAAAAATTTGATGTGATTAAAGTTAAGCACACAAATTAAACCCTCTTGTTATCAATTGTAGTATAAACGCAAGTAGGGATCGTTCTGGACCGGGGATTAGGAGGGCTTGCTAATCTAACACAAACTGACTCAAAAACATAAAAACAAAGTTTAAAATGTTTGAAAAGATTCAAAGGACTCTAAATAGACTAGTAAGACTCAAAACAGGTTCAAAACACTCAAAACTGCTTAAAAACACTAATTGGACAGATTCTAGACACTAGACTCAACTTTGGACGAAAATTGAATTAAACTTGACTCAAAACACACAAAAACAAAAACTAAGACAGATTCTAACTAATTAGACTCAAACAAGTGAAGGGGGATTGGTTTTAGAGTGAAACTAAGTTAAAACTAACAAAGACTTTAAACTAGGCAGATTTAGACGAAATTGGGTTTTTAGGATGGATGGTGAACTAGCTAGAGGTTTCCTTATCCACACATGACTTATATGCATATAACTTGACTTCCAGTTACGTTTTCATTGAATTACGAATGACAATGCCCCAGATTAACCGTGTCAATCACTAATTAACCCTCAGATTCTCCTAATTTCATTGAATTGGACGGACAACTCATCTACAACCAAATTATTCTCATCAATTTCCCTACATGACATCATAATAGAGACACAATCAGAGATCATTACGCTCAATGAGAATCATAAGCATTGACGAGGCATTCATAACTATGACATCATGTTACTCATACCAAGAATTGAACTTAACACGATTGTTCCAGCAACCTTTACTACTTGTGAACATAAGTTTGTAACGATTATGTGAAACTCACTTATATCCTAGCATCAAATTTATGCATGCCAATTAAGTGTCAACCCTTAACCAACAAATAGAAATAAGTTCTAATTCAAACAGTTAAGCCAATTGCATTCATACTTCAAGAATCTGTAACTGAAATTTATCAAGTCATATCACACACAAAATCATGGTTTCAAAGTAGCCTCTAGCTAAAAACAAGTTTAGCCTATCATGATCACAGCAAAACAAAGGAAAACTAAATTAATCAACGAAAACATAAGGTAGAAAACACCTAAGAACGCCCAGCACTCCAGATTGGGTGGAACACGCTCCAAAGCTGCTCCTCCTCTCCTTCCTACTTGCAAGGCTGCGGCACAAGTGGTTTTAGGGTTTGTGAATGGTGTTTGGAATGGCTGAGATGTGTAGAGGTGTGTAGAATTCGTATGGATGGGTGGTGGTGTGCGGCAAGGCTTTGAAATATGTATATATAGCATGGCAAACCCTAGGGAAATCAGTTTAGGACTTGGACTCAGCATAAGCAAGGGATTAGGACCCTAGGTGCGGCAGAATGCTCAAATCCAATAGGAAAAAGGATTATGGCCCAATTAATTTCTGAAAAGGATTTGTAGAATCCACAAGGAAATAGGCTAATTAAATCAGAATCCAAGAGGGAAATGGATAGGGAATGCACGGCAAAGAGGGATAAGGCAGGGACTGCCTTGCAAGGCAAGGAAAAACCTTCTAGAGAGGAGGGAGGCGCCAGATTTATAGGACAAGGGATAAGACTTCTAGAAATCAGGTTTTAAGTCTCCTAAACTGAAATTAAATCTCTTTTGTAGCTGAAAACAAGGTAGGATAAGATTAGGATAAGATTAGGATAAGATAAGATAAGGTAGTTTGGATAATGTTTTGGATAATTCCCCTTCTTTATAGCTGATTCCTTATCTTCTTTATCTTTGACTTCTTTCTTCCATCTTCTTAGCTGATTTCAAGGCTTTGTATCTTCAAATTCGTCCATCAACTTGCCTCCATGATTGCACTACCCAATCTTGGCCCAAAAATGCTCTAGAATGCTCCAAATTGCTTCTTTTTGCGAATATGCTCCTATCAGTTTTGCACCACTTTTTCGCCGGTTTGTTCTGACGGAGGTTCTGGTAAGTTTTGCACCACTTTTTCGCCGGTTTTTGCCATTGAAATTCTGTGAACTTGTTTCGCCGGCTTTGTTTCGATGAATGCTTCCTTTTCAACTGTGATTTGAACTTTGATTTGATTGTTTTTTAAATGGGGCAATTTGATTCGATAGAGACACCGGGGGTTATTATTGCAGTTTTCGTACTGGGGTTGAGGTTGGTGAAAAGTCAGGAGAATTTTGAATGATATAGGGGTATTTACGGAATGTAGTTTTGTAGCGTGTTGAGCTTGTAAATTCGGCCCGTGGACAGTAGTTTTGGATGGTTTTTTATTAAACTTTGAGCCCTTTTGGTTAAATAACATTTTGAGATGGTTTTTGGTAAAATATTTGTTGGTCCAAGCCCTTTCTATTAAAGCTCCCTTTTTTTTATCATTACTACGGTTCGACTCGTTTGTTCTCGTCGACCATTTTTATGCCCAACCTTAGAGTTAAGTCGGTTTTACCTTTTTTCCTCTTTTATACTCGTCTTATATTTTATTTTATATAATAGAGCTAAATTAAAATTTTCTAATTTCATGACTATTTTTATTTCTACATTTAGATTTTGACAATTGGTTTATTTTCAATTAATATCTCTCAACAAAAAAACTAATATACCAATATAAACTCACCTGCATATACAATCTATGTAACATCCCATATCGTCCAGGGGAGTGATCCTTAAATGTATATTCTCATCCCTACCTAGCTCGAGGCCTTTTGGGAGCTCACTAGCTTCGGGTTCCATCGGAACTCCAAAGTTAAGCGAGAGGGGGCCCAGAGCACTCCTATGATGGGTGACCCACTGGGAAGTTGCTCGTGAGTTCCCAGAAACAAAACCGTGAGGGCGTGGTCGGAGCCCAAAGCGGACAATATCGTGCTACGGTGGTGGAGCAGGCCCGGGAAGTGGTCCGCCCCGGGCCGAGATGTGACAATCTAACTTAAAAGAAAAAAAATACTTAAATAAATAATATACCTATAATCAAGATAAGCACAAAAACATAATATACCTAGGGGTGGTATTGGTACGATTACCGTACTAAAACCTATGTACCAATTACCATACCAAACTTTTGATATGACAAAATCTATTACCATTACCGTGCCAAACTTTCGGTATACCGAATTTCGGCATGCCAAATAGTTCGGTTAGCATGGTATGGTAATGGTAATTACTACTTTCTTTTGGGCCATTCTTTTGGGCCAAAATTTGATTTTTTTTTCCAACCCAATTCTAGGCCCAAATGTGTTTTGGCCACTCCCTTTGGGCTTCTAAAACTTTTTTATTTAATTATGAGAATTTTATAGAGATTCATTTAATAAACAAGAAGCAAATAGATGAAAAAATTGCTGAAAGAACCCAATATCCCTAAAAAAATTGTACAAAGATTCCTAAATTCCATCTCTACATTCTTTAAAATTGTACAAAAATTAACTTGATAAACGAAGCTAGGAAGAAAGACATCCCAATTTGATGAAGGAGAAGATGAGATGAACTCCAGAGAGAGAGTCGCCGGAACTAGAGCAACAGAGATGAAGTCGGTGACTAGATGAGTGAAAAGATGAAGAGTCGCACAGTTAGAAGGCTTAGGTTTTTTTATTAGGAAAGTAGAGGTTAGAGGGTGAAATGATTGGATAAATGGCTAGAAAAAAATATATAAAGTGCATATATAATGATAATAATACCTAATTATATATAAATGAATAAATAAATGATATAATATTAATAGTAGTAGTACAGTACGGTATACCATTGGTAATGATTTTGAATACCATTACCGTACCGAAAATGTATGGTACGGTACAAATACCGTACCATTACCAATGGTACAAATTTTTTGGCACAACTTTGGTATGGTACTGTTGGTAATTCAGTTGGTATGGTAATTTGGCAAAAAATTCCACCCCTAAATATACCTACGAAAAAAAACACATTAATCTGTATTATATGGAAACAAGTGATAAGAGTCTAAAAATTTAGTTGTTTTAATCCAAATCCCAAAGTAATTAAAAGGCTTACCATTTCTATGGCTTATCTAGATTAAAGAAAGTCAGAATCATACAGATACGAGGTATATGTCTCCTGTGGCCAACAGAAGATTTTTTTCTTTCTAACCCTTTCGAAATCTATGGACCAAAAACAATCGTTATCACGAGTCTTGTAAATCCAAAATTACATAAGCTTGTCGATGAACATAGTTCTAGGTATTGCATTATACAGATTATTTATTTATTTATAATAGTCTAAGAAACATTTTCACTACACGGATTTACATAAATAATTTTGTATATATTCTGTGATTTTCTTGTCCATCTCAGTTGTAAAACTGCACTCAACAAGGGCATACAGCTCTCCCTAAAGATGACGATTCCTCTTCCAGAATCTCGATGACAGCACCAAATGAGGGTATTTCCGAAGTATTATTACTTGTACAATGGTCTATCAACCTGCATACGCTAACATACACCAGAACTTACATACCCAGTATTGTCAAACGATGAAATGTCACGTATACATATATTAAAAATAATAGCCAAAATGTCGCAAATCCCTCACTCGAACATAACCTGAATGTATATTATTTAGCTTAAATATAAAACTAAAACAGATAGTGATGAGATATTACAAAGATAAAGCCAGCTCACATATGTACACACGCAGATAATAAAGCTTGTTATGACGACTGAATGTCAAAACTGGTGCTTCACATTTTAGCAAGACGGAAATGATAATGAAAATGAACACTTACTGATGAATTCTGTTTGTACATCGACTTAAGTGGAATTTCGGCTTAAAATCAACAGGTTCCTCATTTATGGTGTCAGAGTTCGTGCTGGTCATGAAGTGCCTTCCTTCTAGCATCTGTAGATTACGAATCAAACTTGAAACGGTGTTAAATTTTTTTTATTTTTTTATTTTTTTATTTTATTTTATTTTTTGACAAACTACTTGATAAACAATAAACACGAAATATTAGTCCAGACTCTACACAGAAACTTTACATTCTCTATTTGCTTGGTAAACACAGATACTAATGGGTACATTTACAAATACATATGCTGTAAAGATACTAGTTAATGGATAACTGACGAGATATAACTATCATACTAGAGTATTATTGTTTGAGAAATTGTGAGTTAGAGTTGGCAATATAGAATAACTAAAAGGGCAACCCCAAACCAAGAAGTCTCCCCGCTTATATCTTGAATTTTGCTCTGAAATAATTAAAATTCTGAAAGTTACATGGTTTTAGTACCAGTACTTATATTAGATGTGCCTAGTTTTCTGACAAAATTATCAACTTTTCGTACATTTGGATTACGGGAAACTTCTAATGCAAACCGTTTCAAGAAAATGTCTTGCCAAATAAAATAACAAATCCAAACATAAACATATGCCAATACAAGTACCAAGTCCAAATATTAAAAACACGCACCTGATAAAATATGAAACCAAATGTACGAACATCTTTCTTAGGGTCATCTATTAGGTTTTCGATGTTACGGGGATTGCTTCTTTTCCCTGTGAACTGAAATTGATCAGAAACACAAAAAAAAAATTTAAACAAAGTAAAATGGAATTTGACGTTTCTGTACAACCATTTTGATCTGGGTTAATTTGCTCGTACAACATTTGAACCCAATACTCGCCGATCTTCAAGTGTCCACCTTCGTCCTGCAACAAGTTTCTACCCCAAAGAGACAAAACAGGATTAGTAACGTTATCATATATGATTGCCTATAATAACACACCAGGAAAATAAATCATGGCACTTTTTGAAGGCATTAACCTTTTCATTCTTTCTAATTTTTGTCTTCAACATTGTAAATTCGATTCTCAGAAACTGTTTATAAAATTGGGAATCTTAAACAACTAAGGGAGATAGAAATAAATGTTTTCTTTTGGATTGTCAAGCTTATATATTTCGATTATATTGGTGGCATAATACAACATGAGCAATAGTTTGAGTTTGAGAAAAGGGCATACCTGGTACCCAAATGGTTGTGAACTATTGGGCAGGGCTTGTGTTCGTGAAGATAGTTCATTCCCCTGCCAATTCATGTACGTATCAAAATCTAAAAGGAGCTTTTTCATATGATAAATTTTAAAAATGTTGTCACGAAACCGAATTAGAAAGCCTGAAGATTCTAGATGGGATGCTATTTTGGCATTCTCTACTATATACTCTTAAAAGCATGAAAGCTACAAAGCAACAGCTTTCTGAGCTGCAGAGACTGAATAACAAAGCATGCATATCAAAACACTTGGACGATCGACGTGATTAAAACCTTTGCTAAATGGAGAAAACGTGACACCCTTTGTGTAAATGAAGCAATTATGCATGTGTGTTCAACATTGGATAGAAAGAATTGCAACGTGTGTAAGGAATTGAACTCCCTCACATGATATACTAGTTATTACTGAAAAACAGCATAATCAATTACCTAGCAATATCAAGTGCATAGCGAAAAGCAGTAGGCAAATCAAGTCGAGCTTTTTGCCTCAAAATGTTTTCCAGGTTACCCTGCAATAGCACCAAAGTTATAAATTGTGAGAAAAAAAAAGACGCGAATAAGAAAGATAAATTGACCATCCATAGCAGCTTCACATTTCAATACCGAGTCACAGAGAAGTGAATAACAAACGGTCTAGAAAAGAATATGCAAGAACAATGAGTTCACTAACATAAAATAACCAATATACACTAAAATCGCTTTTTAATTTCACTTCTTAGTTCATATAACTCAGTAGATGGTTTTCTTTCTAAATATACTAGAAAAAGCGTAATTTATTGAGATAACTGAACGACAATATATATGTCCTTTTCCTTTCAGTAGTGCTCTTACTTAAGCAAAAGAATCAAAATTGCAGTGAAGCAAATATCAGGATTTTAATGGTGTATGTCAATACATAAAATAGAACAAAACCACTGACAATCTAAAAATAGCATATAATTGATAGCGGTATGTACTTTTGGTAGATACTCAGTAATCAGAACCATCTCTTCCTGCTGCACTATCGAACCAAGAAATTGCAAAATATTGGGATGTCTAAGTTCTCGCAGGAGAGTGTTATCCTTAGCAGAGAGGATCCTGTATCAAGATTGGAGCAGCAAGCTATTATTACCTAAGATCGTTCAAACTTTCGTCCTAAATTAAATGAAACAAATAATACACCTCAAAATCATAAAGAAAAAGCCCATATATCAAGCATACATTTTTACAGGATTGCATATTTGTCTCTTGACAACAGTTTTAACGACCCATGTTCCACGCCATTTGACCTTTTCAGATTCACCAAATGAACCCTGCAAGATTAATGGATTTTTAATAGTTATCAAAACCATTTGATAATGCCCATTTTGACATATTGGTTGCTTATCTATTGAACTCAACAAAAGGTTGTCTTTATTTCCCTATACTATGGTATATACCTGCCGAATTCTTGATGAATGCTCTGTGTTTAGTTCCGACATGTCAAACTTCACATCATTTGAATCTTGTTCATGTCGAACAGTCTGTAGAAATGCATGAAGATAAGTCAGCTGCTGAATATTATACATATATAGAGTGTCAATTTACTCCTCCAACGAAGAAATTTTGGACTTAAAACAATTCAAACACGCAACTATAGGCCTTATCATTTGCTAATATTCATAGTATGAAGCTTTTTTTTTTTTTTTTTTTTTTAATTAAATATTTCCTCAAATAGGCCTGTAAAGAGAAACCAATTGTAGCAATAACAGACTACTTGTTCCACAAACTGAACATAAAAGCTATTGATGCAAGTTCTAGTCTTGTGCAATGTTATCGATTGTTTACTCCTGGACCGGTTCAAATCCCAGTATTGCACTGCAAAGCTTGCAGCAAAGGAATCGTGCAATGCTGATATTACCTCTAATGTAAAAATAATATGTATGTTAAGCAACTTGGGCATGAATCACTCGAGAATCCTGATCCTAGAAGTTAATCAGATATTAGGCTTCACTCTACATCTGTGTGTTCTAAAGTGATATTTCAATTACCATTAGTTGATCATTGGTAAAGTCATTGCCACCATTTACTTCAAGAATCCTGCATATATCTCGATGTCCATAGAGTCTCGCATCTGTCAGGGGCTTGACATCAACACTAACAACTATCAGAAAACAAGTCCAGAAACATGTCACCAAAAGTATAAACATTTAAACAATCCAAAAAATTTCTAATTAACGGGTGCTTTGGGCAGGCCACCCCAGAAATGATAGATCTACAGCAGAAAGTGTGCCAAGTTCAGCATGAAAATTAGTAATTAGCATTCCAAGCGACTCCAAGGTAACAAGACTACCTCTTTGCGAGGGTCAGAGAACGTCTATTGTACGCAGCCTTAACCTTACTTTGCACATAGGCTGTTCCATGACTCAACCCTTCACCTTTTGGTCACAAGGAGCAACCTTTCCATCACGCCAAGTCTTACCCATGACACATATTTCCGGAAATTCTCAAAAATCACTTCATATTAAACAAAATAAACAGGCAGACAATTAAAGAGTTGTTCTTCTTACAGTCCGTTTCCATCGATCTTTGAGATTAACATTGGCCTTGTAACACACAAGAAGCTCAACAATGGGAGTGTGACCTTCGCTCGCGGCGAGATGGAGCGCGGTCCTGTTGTCGTAGTCTTGGACATCAGGAGATATGCCCTGGATCAACATCTGGTTCAGTCCAACCCTGTCGCCTCTGGAAGCGAAACTTAAGAACTTGCCTATCATCTGCATATCGAAATCATCCGAAGAATCAGCACACAGAATCTCGCGCATGGTCTTCATTGATTTGATTCAAAATTGGAAAACCAATTCAAGAATCCAAACAGAAAGTAGGAAACTGAATGTCCAAATGTTCCTGAGCTGTGGAATCTGAGGAACCAAACAGGGGGAGAGCGAGAGGGTGTGAGAGAGAGGGACGTATACATACAGCATCTTTTCCGAGTGGCGTTTATTGGTGGTGGAAAATGGGGCGGGTGTGCTGATGAGGGAGGCTTCGGGCGTAACGACCTCTTTGATCTTTCCGCTATTTGAATCTGCTTTTGTAATAGGCGATGGGCGCCAATTTAAATTTCATTTTATGCCACTTAATACTACGCACGGGTGGGCACGATCCGGTTCTACTTTCAAAGCGGAATTAGAAATTAAAAATATTCAAAGGTTCGGTGCAATAACGTTTAAACTTATTACTAAAATCGTACGGTTTGGTTCACGATAGTTTCAGTTCAGTTCATACCAGTTTACGATTAAAACCAAAATTATATTTTTTTTTTTTTAATCTTCTACTTCCCTTGTTTTTATGCCCACCCCTAACTAGTTTTACTCCACCACAATACCGAGCTAGAGAATGCCATATAGACACAAATTTGTGCTAGCAAGAAATATAAATTCAACTAATGACTAACAATACTACTTCCAACAACGCACTTAAATAAAATAAAATTAGTAGCATACACAAATATGTGCCAGCAAGAAGTATATGTAGAAAGTGTGAGTGTGAGGGCAATATGAGAATGTATGTGAGATGTATTAAGTGAAATTTTAATTGAAAAAGTATAAGTAGGGTATCTGAAGTGTATTCACAATATGTGGGTGTAAATAAAACAACCCTTCTTTGAAATATGAAAAGCCTATGCATATTTTTCTGCGAAAGTTAAGGGTCTATTTCGTAACGTTTTAAAAAACTATTTTGTAAAATAAAAACGATAAATAAGATTTTTCATTTTATTATATAAGAATGTTTTAGTTATTTAATCTCAAAATGATTTACGAGAAAGAAAACATTGAAAATGTGTCTACTACTAATCTAATATCGAAAAGGAGGAATACATTCCATTCAGACTTTTTTTTTTCATCAATTTAATGTAGAATTAAAAAGTAAAAGTTGAATGGTTAGATTTGTATAAAAAAAAAGAGTAAAATTTGAACATATGATTCTTCATAAATCTCGAAATTGACTAGATTGCCCTTGTTTTCTTTGATAGCTCGTGGAACTCCAAGTTTATCTAGTACTATTGAATTTTGGAATCTTATGTGGTAATATGCTTAGAAATTGAACCTCGATCTACCAGGCGTTGGGACTTGTAGTTTGATTTAGTTTGGCTCTCAAACTGGTGGTGTGTTCTTTCTTGTGTATATATATACATGTGAAGAATTCTTGTGGGACAAAATTGCCAAAATGTCCCAGGCACATGAAAGTGAAACTTCTGAAGATAGGGTGGTCGAAACCTTGTCCAAGTTGCTGCCCAAGTGTCTAATACGATTCAAATGCATACACAAGTCTTGGTGCACTCTCATCAATGGTCCAAGTTTTGTGGCCAAAATTCTCAACAATTCTGTGGACAACAAACTCTCATCCTCCACTTATATCCTCCTTAACCATTCTAAGCCACACTTTTGCCCGGACCAGAGTTGGAAACGAGAAGTTTTCTGGTCCATGATTAATCTTTCCATTGATAGTGATGAGCACAACCTTCATTATGATGTTGAGGACCTAAATATACCGTTTCCATTGGAAGATCATGAATTTGTATAAATTCACGTCTATTGCAATGGGATTGTTTGTGTAATAGTAGGGAAAAATGTTCATTTATGCAACCTGCAACAGGGGAATTATTGCAACTTCCCCATTCATGCCTTCTTGTACCTTCCCCTCTCAAGGGAAAATTCGAATTGGAAACTACCTTTCAAGGATTGGGATTTGGCTATGATTGCAAAGCTGAAGAATACAAGGTTGTGCAAATTATAGAAAATTGTGAGTATTCAAATGATGAGCAAACATATTATCATCGTATTGCTCTTCCTCACACGGCTGAGGTATGCACCACGACTGTTAACTCTTGGAGAGAGATCAAGATTGATATATCAAGTAAAACCTATCATTCTTCTTGTTCAGTGTACTTGAAGGGATTTTGTTATTGGTATGCAAGCGATGGCGAGGAATACATACTTTCATTTGATTTAGCGATGGCGAGGAATAGATATTTCATACAATACAATTGCCTTCCAGGAGAGAATCCGATTTTTAAGCTTTATAATCTTTTTCTGTGTAATGAATCCATTGCTTCTTTTTGCTCTTGTTACGAAACAAGTGATGAGAATTCTACATTATGTGAAATATGGGTAATGGATTATTATAATGGAGTTAAGAGTCCGTGGACAAAATTACTAACCATTGGACCCTTAAAAGGCATTCAGAATCCATCGATATTTTGGAATAGTGACGAGCTTCTTATGGTTTCCTCCGATGGAAGAGCCAGCTCTTATAATTCTAGTACTGGAAATCTCAACTATCTTCATATTCCTGCTATTCTAAATGAGGTTTTAGATTTCCAAGCTCTAATTTATGTGAAAAGTATTGTTCTAGTCAATTGACTTGAGGGCAAATTAGGTTCCATTTTCTCCTATTTGTATGCATGATTTGTTGAGATCATATCCACGGAAGTAGTACTCATAGCCTAGCACTGTTCTAACTCTCATCTTGTGAAATCCTATTCCTGGATTTCATTGTTATAATCTACGTAATTGTATTATTGATATTTTATATTATTTTTCAGGAATTTTTATTAATTTATTTGAATTTAGATTTTAATTAAATTAGTTACAAAGTTTGAAGTTTAGGAATTAATTGAAAAAAAATTGTAGACCATTCGAGGTCACAATTTATATTTTCGAATAGAGCTCGATCTCACGAACGCGTAGGCGCAAACCGTTCGTGAAACAGAGCTACAACGAATGAGTTATTAATGTTTAAAGTTAGGGACATTTTTGTAAATTTGGCTTCCATTTCTAGATGTCTCCAGCAAAATCTGGAGCAACAACCTTTAGGGTGGAGCCACGTGTGTGGCTGGGAACGAAAAGAAAGAAGAGAAAGGAGGGATTGGGGAGATGCCCAATCGGATGGGAGATCATGTACCCGTGACCCGACCTGCCCTCTGTGACTATTTCATCGGCTTTTCCGTCCAATTTTCCGACTTTCTTCAACCTCTCATCACCACATCACAACATCCAATTCTAGCTAAAATCGACGAAAATTGATTGTGATTTCATGAGGGTTTACACCATGGGTGCCGCGAGGAACCATGCCGAGATCCACCAAATGTCAAGCGTTTTCATTCAATTACCACCACCATTAGACTCTCCTTGAACCCAGGAACAAAGCCCAAACAACCTTGGAGGCGGCAAAGCACAGGAGAAGCCGAATCGAAGCCACCCATTTGTAGGGTTCCGGCGAGTTCGTGACGATTTGAGGCTTTTCCCAACCAAATTGGACTTAGTCACAGGTATGAAACTTTCTCTACTCATTGAGATCTTCATTTCTATGAAATTTGAGAATTTTTGGAATCAGTTGAATTTTCCGGCGAGTCCGGGCGGCGCGTGGGCCGAGACCCCACCTAACCTTCCTACGCTAATTTGGATGCCCTGATTCCATATTTGATATCCGATTAACCAACTTCCATTGTTTGGGTATAATTCCGTTAAGGTTTGACACTTGAACATTATAGCAATCAATGATCCAACCGTTGGATCATCACTAAACTTTGATACGTTATAGTACGTAATATTTGAGGACCTTAGGAAATTACATATCGGGAATCCAACGTACGGATCTTCCTGAATTGGAATTTTAAGTTCGTAAAATAAAACGTCGACCGCCACTTGAACTTGTGATTGGCGGAGATCCGACCATCGGATCGTAGTGAGATTTTAGTATGTTGTTTTAGAAGCATAATGTGGACTTTGGAAAGTTACGAATAGAAAATCCGAAAGGCAGATCTTCTGGTTTAGATTTCTAGGGTTGTGGACCTTACTCTTGACTTTGATCAACGGTTGGCTTTTTAGTCAACTAGCTTGAGTTCTTCTAGCATGTCGGTTATCTTAGAGTGTTGTTGAGATTCCATGGAGCTTGTTGGGCTCAGCGTGATGAGGTGTCCTTCTCGTTTGATGCGTGTCTCAATTTACGTACTAGTGGCGCCATATTGTATTATACTTGGTTATTAAATGTGATTTCTATTGAATTGTTATTTTTAATTTTAGCCATTAATTTATGTGATTTGATTGTGAATTGGAAATATTTATGAAAGGTGATTTGACGTGCATATTTGTGAAATGTGGTTTGAATTGTATGATGGGCATGATGTGATGAGATGTGAGGGCTAGAAGTGGATCATTAACCCATTGTCATGGGGTTTGCTGCTTCGATACTTGTTTCACATCTCGTTTCCTTATTTCATTTCTTGTTTCGTTGAGCTTCTGTATTTTGAGTACTTGTTTCATGTCTTGTTCTTCGAGCGTTTTTATATTCCTTGGACTTCAGCTCGGTTCCGTTGAATGATTCAGAACTGGGTATCCGCTGAGGTTCCGCTGAGTGGTCCGATTCCCTGCTCTGTCTGGATTCCATTGAGTGATGGTCCGGAATCCCTTATGATCCGTGATTCCATTGAGTGGTCCGGAATCGTATCCACTCGGATTCCGTTAAGTGGTCCAAAATCTCTCATGCTCCACGATTACGTTGAGTGGTCCGAAATCGTATCTTGGTTTGGATTCCGTTGAGTGGTCTGGAATCCTTTTGGTGTCTTGGTTCCGTTGAGCGGTCCGGAACTCGATATTAATGGATTTCGTTAAGTGGTCCAAAATCACATCGTTTGACTTGTTGATTCCTTGGATTCGATTTCAGCTTCAGAGATGTAGGCATCGGCCGAGCTATGTCGCTCTAGCCCTGCATTTCAGTGTATTGTACGTGTTATTGTTTAGTGAGATTATTGGATGATGTTGGTTGTGATTGTTGGCATTATGATTAGACTTGTTGATCAATATGGCTAGAGAATATAATTGTGCTTCGTCGTTTGTTCTTTGAAATATTGCATGATATGCATTGTGGTACATTGTTGAGACATAGTGTACGTAGGCATTCTAACGAGGAGGTTAGATGCAGCCATAAAGTATACGAAAAATTACTATGTGATTCGATTCTCAAGTTATGATATGCCATATCCCGGATGCGGGGTACGTTGGAGATACGGGTACTTAGTGATGTCACGCGTTGATCCTGGACGTATGTGGGGATCGGGGTGCGACACATCTTGTGTTACATTTAACTTTCATATATGAATTTTTATTGTCCCCTCTCCATATGGTTTTATTTTTTTTATTGATCAATCGAATGTCTTTGTTTGGTCCTCTAATTAATCTCAATTCGTATACATAATAATATATTATTCTTACAGAATTGCCACAACTCATACTTTTAATTTCCAGAATGAATAGCTTAATTAATATGTCAAACAATAACTAAAGCCACAAATACTTTTACTTTCGTATACTTTTTGAATGCCACTAAGGAGGATAGACCCATTAAGGGACCTGGGTGGTCCTAGGACTACCTAAAAGCCTGGATAAGTGGTTGTGAAGATCTGTCTCAATTATTTATTGACACGTATTTATAAACTCAACTTTTTCAGTTTTATTGTCATAAATTTAATGTGTCAAACAATAACTGAGGCCACAAATAAATCATAGCCATTTTAAGTGCAGAAGATTTGATTTTGTCAATTAGGTAGACCATTGTATCTTAATAAAATTGTCCATCAATTGAGAAAAAAATAAGTAAACAAATTGGTCGGCTTTTCTACCCTTCGATATAACACGCCCTTTCCAAAACGACAACCAAATCATACATGTCGATGCAAATTTCCGCCATCTTCAGTGTTGACGAAAATGCACCTGCAAAACAATCAACACCTTTAATCAAAGACCTAAGCCTCACGGGCCCACGAGGTGGGGGGGGTGTTAGGTCAACGAATCTTCGATGCCTAAGTTAGTTTGTCTGAGAGAGTAAAGTGTTTAAGGCTTTTTTAGGGTTGTAAAAGCTCTAAAAATTTGGTAGAATATGGGGTATTTATAGGGATAGGGCCAACCATAATGTTTAATGGAGAGATATTCTCTAAATATTCCCAAGATATTAAATAGGAAATAATATCTTGAGATAATGGTGTAATTATCCCTAATTGATTTAAATTAGGATTACTTACTTGATTTGTAACATCCCACATCGCCCAAGGGAGTGATCCTTAAATGTATATTCCCATCCCTACCTAGCACGAGGCCTTTTGAGAGCTCACTGGCTTCGAGCCATAACACTCCGAGGATGGGTGACCCACTGGGAAGTTGCTCGTGAGTTCCCAGAAACAAAACCGTGAGGGCGTAGTAGGGGCCTAAACTGGACAATATCGTGCTACGATGGTAGAACGGGCCCGGGAAGTGGTCCGCCCCGGGCCGGGATGTGACATGATTGGAGTCAATCTTCAATTGGGAATGTATTAAAGATAGGATTTGGGTAATTAATCCTTATCTTTAATTCCTTGCCAAGGGCAGATGAGCTGTGGGCAATCGTATTCAGCTGCTGAGACCTCCAAGGGTGTGAGCTGCGCATAGGAGCATTTGAGAAACTTGCCCATTTATTGAGGGCAATCTTGTCTTTCTTGAATAAAAGTCCACATGTCGTGTCTAGAATTTTTGGGATTATTTTAGGCTCCACAAATGCCCCCACACCTACTGTGATGCACGCATGGAAAAGGCAGTAGGTGTAGAAATCCCAAGCTGCTTGGGTTTGTAGAATTGTTTCCCAATTTGAACTTGATCTTCTTTCTTGATTTGGAGATAGACTTCTTCTAGGAAAAGGAAACCAATTGCTTCCTATACCTATTTACTTCTGCCTTAAGCAAGGGATTAAATAAATTTGGAGAGCAATCATTATTCCAATAAGGAAGAAAAGCCAGAGGAAATGTTTGGTCCCCTTCCCCTAGCGTTCCTTTTTTCTTGCCCTTGCAAAGAGTCGTCTCTCGTTGTTATTCTTCTTAAACTTTTTGGGAGTCTTGGGACTTAAAAAATTGGCTCAGTGGGTGCCAAAGAGGTGTGAGTGGCGTGGCAGGGATGCCACGAGGCTGCAGATGGTGCAGCAAAAGGGTCGGCCCGGCTTGGCCGAGGTGTTGGCGGCGCTGAAAGGTCAACTCGGGCCGAACCTTGAGGGCTGTTGGGTAGGGGCCCATGCAGGTGGATGGTAAAAAGGAGAGAGACCAGCGCAGGCCGGCTATCTGGTGTTTGCGACCTGGTCGAGAGGCCTGGGCTTGCTTTTGGGGCTCGGTGGGCGCGAAAGTAGGAGAGAGGAAAGTGGAGTGGACCTCCCCTCTCGCTGGGCTGTGCGGCATGGGCCGCGTCCATAGAGGCTTGAGGCCTGTGAGCCTCACTGTGGTGTAGATGAGAGAAAGAGAGGTGCGGGGCACTCGCGCTGGGCTTGCGGTCCTTTTTTTTTTTTTTTCGCCAGCTGCCTTCTAAATATTTTTCCTCGTACTTTTTGCAGAAACTTTGAGATGCCTTCCTTCGACTGCAAAGGTGATGAATATCCTCCACCTTTGTACCGTCAAGGTGGTTCTTCCGGCAAGATGGGTTACTTCAAGGTTGCACATGTCAAGATCAATTCCGATGAGCTGTTTCGGGATTTTCTTGAGGTGTACAAGCATGCGATTCCATCAAGGGTTCGCGTCAAGCGAGTGAAAGATCATAGTGGCCATGAACCATGCGGCGAGGGTGCCTCTGCTTGGAAGAAAGCTATCAAATTCCATCCATACTACTTTGCGTTGGGATTTATTTTTCCCATGCCGCATCTTTTCCAGGAGGTGATCTGCTCCATGAAATGTGCGCCTGCTCAGTGTTCCCCAAATGCAGTTCGTCCGATGGTGGGATTCTCAAACTTGAGCAGGTCATTTGATCTTAGCTAGACCGTAAATGAGTTCTAGAACTTCTTTGAGATCGACCACAAGGAATGTGTGGGGTAGCTGAGGTCTCGCCATAGGCTGCTTGATGCTTCTAGCAAAGGTGATCATGAGTGGACGAGAGATACCTTGGAGGTGAGCGGAGAGTGGGAGTCAGACTCTTCTCCTTAGCTGCGTGTCCCGACTACCTTTATCAGTGGTAAGTGAACTGCTTTATTCTTGTCCTACTTGAATTTTTGTTGAGCCGCTCTATGACTTCAATTTATTGATCGTCTTTCTTATTTTGTGTAGATTCAGAGTTTGGCTCAACTCCAAGGACTTCAGCAGATATGAAGAAAGTGCACGTCACCTTAGGTATTCCTGCTGAATACCGTGAGTGACGCTGGCTGCTCAGCCCTCTTTGTCGGGAGAAATGTGGCCTGCCTCTGAAGGAAGAGATAAAGCAGACAAAGGACGAGGCGTTGGCTAGCCCGATCGCTGCTGTAGAGCCTGCTGCCAATGAGGGTGGAAAGAAAAGATCTTCCTCACCTACGTATGAGCCTTCGGCCGAGAAGAAGCCAAGGACTTGTTCGCTACTCGTGGGAGCTCATCCGCTGCCGAGAAGCTTGTCATTGATCGAACTTCTCTCAAGGGGGCGAAGAAGACTGTTGAACCTGAGCCTGTGAAACCTGCTATTTTGAAGGTGACCGTCTTCATTACTGAGAGAGTTTCCCAGCAAAAAGGTTCAGTGGCACCTCCGGTGTCCGAGTTTGTGTTGAAGCGTCCGTCGGGAGCTAAGTCTGGATCAGCTTCTGAGAAGCTCACCGTTATGAAGAGCAAGAAGGTGGATTCTGCTGCTAAGGTGGCGCCTGGGCCTGTTTCTCCTTCTGCCGTGACTGACTCATCTGCTGAAAAGCGGAAATCTGCTCACACGGGCAGTTATGAGAGATCCACCGAGTTTGAGGCTAGAGAGTTTCCTGAAGTTTGTACGCTGCTGAAGGCTGACTTGCTTGAGGACGTCAATGCTGCGCTGAGTTCATTGACAGTGTTAGGAAAGTTGTCATACACTTAGACTGCTTTGAGAATAGCATCATGCTTACTGGAGGAGGTCTTCCCTGATTGCTACAATACATAAGACTTTGATCCTGGTAGCTGAGTCTATGCGTGTTGATCAGGATGCTGTCAAGTGTGCTAAAGAGGCCAAAGTGGCATTGGTGGCTCAACTTCACTCGGCTACTGAAAAAATCGAGAAACTTAAATATGAACTTGCTATTTTGAAAGGGTCTGATGTCTCTGCCCCTACTTCTGTGCAGCTGGAGATCACTCATCAAGAGGTCATTGACTTGAAGACTAGGCTTAGTGCGACTCAAGCGATGCCGGAAGTTAGTCGTGTTTCTCCGATGGTCGACGGACCTTGAGCTTGTCAATTCGGAGCTACGATCTGCTTGTTTTGCCAAGGACGAGGAGCTTATCTTCATGCATGCTGAATTGTCTTGTCTTAAGGAGGTTGCCAGTAAGCTTAAGTCCAAGAAAGTGGACCTGCAAGGTACGCTGTCTGCTAGCGAGAACCTAAAAAATGAACTGGATGAGCTGCAAGGTGCTCACACTGGGCTTGTTGAGGAGAATGTGCAGCTGAAGAATGAGAAAGTTGGTCATGAAGTGGCGCTTGCTTATTGTCAAGCTTGGCTATGTAAACCATCTTCAGGGCATGCCATCGGATTATGAGTTTTTCGAGAAGGACTTCGAGACCTTTTCCATTTCTCTAGTTGATCTGCTTGATTTCTCGTTTGAGGCTGCCTTTGGTGGAGCAGCTGAAGGTCAGGTAGTCCAGGCATGGGCGGTTGAGGATGAGATTATGGAAACTTTGACTGCTAAGAGCTGTGCGGCTGTTGAAGGTGTCGCAGTCGAGGAACCAGTGGTTGTGCAAGCTGCCAAGGAGTAGTCTTTTTGCTTAGACTTAGAAATTTTTCTTCTTTTCCTTTCTGTTATGCTTATTTGAACTTTGTTGCCCTTCGAGCTGGTTTATCAATTTGCTAGAAATTTAATAAACAGTTTTCCTTGCTTTGCTTCAATCCTTCTATTTTGCCACATCTTTTGCGAAACTTTACCGTAAGACGGGCAACTGGTGAGCTGCTTCAATGAAGCAGTCGATCTTACGTCATCACTTAGGTTTTAGTTTCAGCTTGGAGAGCCTTACCTGCTTGAGGCGACTTGCAAAACTTTACCGTAGGACGAGCGGTTGTGTTGGCTACTTCAATGGAGCAGTCAATCCCACATCGTCACTTTAGGCTTTAGTCTTGGCTTTGGGGCTACAAGGGCTTTACCTGCAAAAGGAAAAATGCGAGATTTTTAACATATAGAGCTGTCGGCCTGACTCATGCTTTCGCAGGAAGCGGGTGAGTTCGTGTAGCTACTATAGTTATGAATCTCGACTTTGGATGGCTTCATGAGCTTTAGCCCTCCCGGGGCATATTGCGAAATTTTTTAACCTATAAGGCCAGTGGTCGAATGCATGCTTCGCGTAGAAAGCAGAGGAGTTCGCGTGGCCACTATGGTTGTATTCTGGCTTTCGAGTGGCTTCTAGAGCCTTGGCCTTCCCGGGGCTCGTTACCAAGTGTTTAACTTATAGAGCCGTCGGTCGGACTCATGCTTCTCGTAGGAAGCAAATGAGGTCTGTGTAGCTACTGTAGTCGTACCTCGGTTTTATCTTAGCAAAACTTAAACCGTAGACTGTCGGCCTGATGCGAAATATATAAGCACACAAATTAAACCCTATTGTTGACAATTGTAGTATAGATGGAAGTAGGGATCGTTCTGGACCAGGGATTAGGAGGGCTTGCTAAAACCTCTAAACTGACTCAAAAACATAAAAACAAAGTTAAAAACACTTAACTAGACTCTATAGACTCAATACAAACTGAAAAGACTCAAAACTAACTAGAAAGACTCAAAACAGCACAGAACAATGAATTAGACTCAAAACTGACTCTAGGAAGTTATTTGGATGAAAATTAACTTGAACTTGACTCAAAACACTTAAAAACACAAATTAAATCAGTTTCTAACTAATATGACTCAACAAAGTAAATAGGGATTGGGTTTTGACGAATTTGAAAACAAAACAAGCAAATTAAAGAACTAATGAATTCTGCACGAAATTGGGTAAAACTATGGATGATGGGCCAGCTAGGAGGTTTTTCTCCACACATGAAACACTTGCAAACCAAACGATTTCCAGTTGCTTTTCAATAAACCATAATTCTCAATGCCCCAGATTAATCGTGAATTGCACTAATTAACCCTCAGATTTTCCCAATTTTATTGAATTGGATGATTGCATACAACAATCCAAAGCATTCTCCACAAGTTCCCTACATGAATTGCATAATAGAGATACGAGCAAAGATCATTAAGTTCTATGAAAATCATAAGCATTGACAAGGCACTCGTAACTATGAATTGCATGATACTTATGCCAAGAATTTACTTAACACGATTGTGACTAGCAACCTCCACTACACATGAATATAAGTTCATAACGATTAGATGAAATTCCCTTATATTCTAGCATCAAATTCATGCATGCAAACTAAGTGTCGACCCTCAATCAACATACAAGAATAAGTTATCAATCAAACAGTTAAGCAAATTGAATTCACAATTTATGAAATCACAACTGAAGGTAATCAATTCATATTGCAAGTATGTTCATGGCTTTGAATAGCCCCCTAGCCAAAAGGGCTTAGTTCCTCATAATCGCAAAACAAAGGTAAACAGATTTATACATTGAAAACAAAAGAAAGAAAACACCTAGAATGCTCCAGCAATCCAAACTTGAATGCCAGAACATCCAAAAGCTTTCCTTCCTTCTTCTCCTTTGCTGCAACACAAGGTTTGTTAGAAGGTTTTAGTGATGAATTGTGGTGGTGGATGGGTATAGGTGAGTTATGGTGAAGGGTGGATGGTGGATTTTCGGCAGAAATTGTGTAGAGAGATTTAAAAGGTGCAACAAGCTTTATTTAAAGGGCTAGGGTACTCAGAAAATAATAGGAAAGGTTCAATACTTAGCTATTTTGGTTCCACAATTTAATAGGTAAGAAAGAATCAGAAAATCAAAGAGAATAAGAATGTGAAATTCGGCAGAATATGTAGGAGAGATTTAGGAATGTGTTTTAAAGGTCAGAAATTAAGAGAGAAAGGGGAAGAAGGTGTGGCATTGATTTGTAAGAGAAAAGGGAAGTATTTTTGGGCAGAAAATAGGCAAGAAAACCTCTCCCTTATGCAGCAAGGATAGAAACAAAAGAGGAATGTGTTTTATGACAAAAAATAGGCAAGAAAACCTCTCCCTTGTGCAGCAAGGATTGAAACAAAAGGGGAATGTGTTAGGCACGGTTTTGGGTTTCTAGAATGAGTAATTAGGCAACCTACATGTTTTGGAAACCCCAAAAATGGAAACTTGCACAAATGGAAACCTTCACAAATAGAAACTTCCAACTTTAGAAACCTTGGCTTCCAATTTTGAACTTGATAGGAGCATATTTATGCGACTTAGTTAGCTTGTTTTCATGCATTTACGTTGTTAGTTCTTAGTTAATTTTGTATTTTAAGCTATTTTCGTGTGTTTGTAGGTTCAAAGTGTCAAGATGGCAAAAAGAAGCAATTTGGAGCATTCTAGAGCATTTTTGGGCCAAGATTGGGTAGTGCAAGCATGGAGGCAAGTTGATGGACGAAATTGAAGATATAAAGGCTTGAAATCAGCTAAGAAGATGGAAGAAAGAAGTTAAAGATAAAGAAGATAAGGAATCAGCTCAAAAGAAGGAGAATTATCCAAAACATTATCCAAAACAACCTTATCTTATCTTATCTTACCCAATCCTTATCTTATCTTATCCTAATCTTATCCTAACCTGTTTTCTTCAGTTTAGGGGACTTAAAACCTGATTTCTAGAAGTCCTATCCATTCCCCTACAAAAGTGGCGCCCCAAACTCTTCTAGAAACCCCAAAATCTGCCCAGAAACACATTCTCTCTAGAAGCCTAAAAATCTGGCGTCTCCCTCCTTTCTAGAAGGTCTTTTCCTTGCCTTGCAAGGCATTCCCTGCCCTTATCCCTTTGTGCCGTGGGTTTTCAGGCCCTTTCCCTCTTGGATTCTGATTGTTAGGCCTTTTCCTTGTGGATTTGGGTTCTACAAATCCTTCTCAGAAATCAAGTGGGCCATAATCCTTTTCCAAATTAATTGCCGCACCCTAATCCTATTTTTCTACTAAGTCCAAGTCCTAAACTGATTTCCCTAGGGTTTGCCATGCTATATATACATATTCCCAAGCCTTGCCGCAGACCACCACCCTCTACCATAACTCACCTACATCCATCCACCACACACTCTTGTGCCGCATCTTTGCAAGGAAGGAAGGAATCTGGAGCATTTCTAGGTGTATTCTATCCTTTGTTTTTAATGTTTAATTTTATTTATCTTTGTTTAATTGCGAACATGAGGAACTAATTTCTTTATAGTTAGAGGCGAATTCGAAGCCATGGATATATGTTTTATATGAATTGATTTCCTCCAGTTATGATTTCATGAATCATGAATGTGGTTTACTTATCTGTTTTATTAAGAACTTGTTCTTGTGTGTTGATTAAGGAGGCCTACTTAGTTTGCATGCATGAATTTGATGCTAAAATATAAGGGAGTTTCACCTAATCGTTACAAACTTATATTTACAAGTAGTGGAGGTTGCTAGTCACGATCGCGTTAAGTAAATTCCTGGCAGGAGTGTCATGCTTTTCATAGTCACGAATGCCTTGTCAATGCTTATGATTTTCACAAAGCTTAATGATCTTTGTTTTGTGTCTCTATCATGCTTTTCATAGTTAGGGAGCTTAATAAAGAATGATTTGGGTTGTCGTATGCTTTTCTTCCAATTCAATGAGTCTAGGGAAATCTGAGAATTAATTAGTTCTACACAATTGATTTGGGGCATTGTCATTCATGGTTTGTCGAAAGAATAACTGGAAATCGATTTATATGCATATGTTCATGTGTGGAGAAGGGCCCTCTAACTAGCCTTTCACCCTTTTCAAATCACAAAATTCGTTTTTATAAGTGTTTTATGCAACGTTTCTGTTTTAAGTTTTAAATTCGTCAAAAACAAATCCCCCTTTATTTTGAAGTGTTAGATTAGTTAAAATCTGTTTTGATTTGTGTTTTTAAGTGTCTTGAGTCAAGTTAAAACCTTATTTTCGTCCAAAGTAGTGTTTAGAGTCCAAAACTGCCCAGTTTGTGTTTTTAGGCAGTTTTGAGTGTTTTTGTGCTGTTTTGAGTCTTTTAAAGTTCTATTTTCGTCAAAATTACTTGTTAGGTCTAGAATTGAGTCTTTTGATTGTTTGTTGCTGTTTTTATTGTTTTGAGTCAGTTTTGAGTTTATAGAGTCTAGTTTAGTATTTTGGAGTCTTATTTGTGTCGATTAGCATCCCTTCTAATCCCCGGCTAGAACGATCCCTACTTACACATACTACATTGATAGGGTTTAAGTTTGAGTGCAATTTAATTTCACATCAGAACTCTTCATTCTTCATTTGATCCTAAGCTCATTTGATCTTCAATTTCGTCCATCCACTTAGCTCCAAGCATATGCAATCCATTTGGTGCCCAAAACTGCTCCAAAAAGCACCAAAATGCACTCTCTTGCATACTTTGCACATTAGACCTACAAACACACGAAAATAGCTTAAAATACTAAAATAACTAACAACTAACAACATAAATGCAAGGAAACAAGCTAACTAAGTTGCATAAATATGCTCCTATCACGGTCGAAAGCACTACTTTTAAGTAAGTAGGCGAGTCTGCGTAGTTATAGCAGGTGTAAGTTTTGGCTTACAGATTGCCTTGGGCTGTTAGCCGTTGGGTCATCGGTTGGGCGTCTTACTTACAGAAGCAGACGACCCGCGTAACCACTTCCGGTGTCGTCTTTAGCTTTCTGAAGCATTTTAGGCGTGAGGTGTAGGCAGAATTACTCCTCAGAGGCCACATACTTCAGAGTTGTAACTTGATTCCGCAGGTCGCTTAACTAGTATTGCAACACTTTAAAACCAAGCCACACTCATGGAGAGTTGCACTTCGAGGACGGACCATCTTGTCACGCGAACTCTTCTATGGGCAGATGTCCTGCACTCAGTGTCTCTTCTGGCTAGAGACCCGGGACCCCGTAGAATTGAATTCTTTAGTTGGCTAAGTCTATTCTAGGGGAAAAACTATCGTGGCCAATTCTGGGAATCGTCCGACTCAGGTAGTTGCTGTATTCAGGGGAAACTGAGTAGTCGTACCACCTATCCACGTCTAGATATTCCAGAGTAGTTTACCCTCTCGCATTGGTGAGCAAACCCTGTATGGCTGTTGGGGAATTAGTTTACCCTCTCGTGCTGAAAAGCTTACCCGAATGGGTCTCGGGGGAATTAGTTTACCTTCTCGTGCTTGAGAGCTTACGCCATGTCTGCAAGGTAGATGGTGTCTTCTGCTTGTCAGAGGGTTGTTCAGTTTGTTTATGCATTTGGCCCAGGCTTGTGAATAATTCATTCAATCTTCATTGAAAATAAAGGCTCTTATTAACTTTGCTCGTAGGCAGTAATGGCATAGCAACTGATAATCCTCGTCATGCGAGGTCTTGTTTGTCAAGCTACTTGAGTCTTTGAACTTTTTTGTCTTGAACAGGGTCTAAGGAATGATGGGAGGTCACACGTAGTACTTTCTCAGGTTGTAGGCATTCCACTGCTTGTCGATTTCTTTTGTCGCTCATACTGGTGAGGGTGTAGCTACCCCTTCCGCTACTAGACTGATTTTGTAAGGAACTTCCCAGATGGGAGCCATTTTTTTGGAGCCTTCCCGTCGAGCGGTGATGAAGGCTTTTCTGAAGACTAAGTCTCCTAGCTGGAACTGCTGGATTTTTGCCCTCTTGTTGTAGCTAGAAATGAGCTGCTGCTGATAGGCCGCAATGCGGATGATAACCTTCTCGCCTTCTTCCTCTACCAGGTCTAAGTTAGTGGCCATCTCATTCTCATTCTGCTATAAACTTGGTAGCACATTGCTGATACTCGATACCATGATGTTGGGGGAATGATCGCCTCAGAGCCATACGCCAGGGAAAATGGAGTTTCGCTCGTTGCTTGTCTCTTAGTGGTATGATATGCCCATAGAACACCGGGAAGCTCATCTGGCCATTTGCCCTTCTTGTCTGTGAGGGTCTTCTTAAGGCAGTTGAGGATGGTTTTATTGGATGCCTAGGCTTGCTTGTTATCGGTGACGATCAAGTGTGGGATACCGAAGCAACATATGATGTTCTTCCATATGAAGCGTTCTATGTCCGTTTGGGTAGTCCTAGTCATGGGTTCGGCTTCGACCCATTTTGTGAAGTAGTCAATCGTTACGATCATCATGCCTTTGCCTCCAGTGGCAAGCGGCATTGGTCCTACCAAGTCGATCGCCCACTGCACGAACGACCAAGGGCTCATCTGTGGGTGGAGTTCGCTGGCAGGTAGTGCGGGCAGGGGCTTGAAGCGCTAGCAGCTGTCCCACATTTGTACATACTTCTTGGCGTCTTGATGCATAGTTGGCTAGTAATAGCCAGCGTTGAGAGCTTTTTACGCTAGGAAGCTGCCTCCAAAGTGGTTTCCACAGAAGCCTTTGTGGATTAAGCTAAGAATCTTCAGGTCGTCGGGGAGCGATACGCAGGGAAGATGTGGTCCTAAGAATGATCTACGAATGAGGATGCCGTTCTATATGTAGTAGTGTGCTGCCTTCATCTGGAGCTTTTTGGACTCCAGTCTATCTGCAGGGAGTGTTCCATTGACTATGTAGTCGATGATGGGATCTTGCCAACTCAGGGTTGTGCTAATTTACACCACCTCGACTGCTGGTTCTTCATCTATGCTTGGCTTTTCCAAGTACTCGACTGGGATTGAGCACCTGAGCTAATGGTCTAGCGCCGAGCCTAGGCTTGCTAGTGCGTCTACATTGGCATTTTCTGCTCGTGGAACTTGAGTGAGTGTGTATGCCTACTTTTTGGAGGTATCGGGCCATCCTTGGATGCTTTGTTGCATACTCCCCTAAGGTTTGGTTGGTGATCAGTTGGGAATCGAAATAGATCGCGAGCTTCTTCATTGCTAGGTCTTTCACCAATCAGAGACCTACTAGTAGGGCTTCATACTCTGCTTTGTTGTTTGACGCCTTGAAGCTTAGAGTGTTCGCCTACTCGAGTATCGAACCGTCCGGACTAGTAAGAACTAGGCCTGCCCCCGATCCTTGGTAGTTGGATGATCCATCGATGTGCAAACGCCAGAAATCTCCTGCAGGTGGGACTGGTGAGGCTACGACGTGCTCGGCTGCCTCCGGGGCATCTTCAGGCTGAGTTGCTGCATTTTTCAAGCTTGGGGTGAATTCCGCTACGAAGTCCGCCAATGCATGGGCCTTTATTACCGTGCGAGGTTGGTATGTTAGGCTGTATTGGCCGAGTTCCAACGCCCACTTCATCACTCGTTGGGAAGCGTTTGGATTATGCAAAACTGATCACAGTGGGTACTGGGTCATGACGATGACTAGATGTCCTTGAAAGTAGGGTCTGAGCTTCCTAGCTACAACAACTAACGCCAAAATTATTTTTTCAATCTTTGGGTCTCTGGTTTTCGCATCGAGGAGAGCTTTGAATGTATAGAATACAGGCAGTTAAGCCCCCAGCTCTTCTCGTATGAGGGCAGAGCTTACTGCTATTTCTGATACCGCCAGATAGATGTATAGGTTCTCCGCTGCTTCTGGCTTGGATAATAGTTTAGATGATGTCAAGTATTGCTTCAGGTCCTGAAATGCTTTCTCGCACTCATCGTCCCATTTGTCCTTCTGCGCCTTTTTTATTACCTTGAAGAAGGGCTTGCATCGGTCAGTGGATCGCGAGAGGAAATGATTGAATGGGGCTGCTCGTCCGGTCAGACTTTGGATCTCTTTCAGAGTCGTGAACGATTTCATGTCCATGATCACTCTGATCTGCCTTGGATGAGCCTCCATTCCTCATTGGGTTACAAGGTACCTTAAGAATCGCCTGAGAAGACGCCAAAAGTGCACTTGGCTGGGTTGAGCTTTATATTGTACTCTCGGAGGATGTCAAAAGTCTCTGGCAAGTTGTGAATGTGGTTTGACTGCTGTTTGCCCTTCACCATCATGTCGTCAACGTAGACTTCCATGGTCACTCTGATCTGCTTCTTGAACATTATGTTTACTAGTCGTTGGTGTGTTGCTCCTACGTTCTTGAGGCCAAAAGGCATGACCTTGTAGCAGTATATGCCTCGCTCGATCACAAATGCGGTCTTCTCTTTGTCAGGCTTGTACATGGCAATCTGATTGTAGCCTGAGTACGCGTCCAAGAAGCTAAGCAGCTGGTTTCCAGATGTTGAGTCAACAAGCAAGTCGATTTGGGGAACCGGGTAGTTGTCTTTAGGGCATGCCTTGTTGAGGTCGGTGTAATCCACGTATACTCTCCATTTGCCTTGCTCTTTTTTCATCACTAGCACGACGTTGGCCAGCCATGTTGAGTGCGCCACTTCCCCAATGAATCCGGCCTCTAATAACTTATTGATCTCCGCCTTAATAATCGTCATTCGTTCAAGTGTGAAATGTCATCTTTTCTGGATCAGAGGTTTGGCAGCGGGGTCGACGTGCAGCTTGTGGCAAGCTATCGCTGGTTCAATACCGGGTATGTCAGAGGATGACCATGCTAAAATGTTGCAATTTCCCTTAAGGAAAGCCATGAGTTTTTCCTTCTCTGTCGGGCTCAGACGTGAGCCAATTCTAGCCGTCTTTTCCGACTGGTAGAGGTCAAGAATGATGTCTTCGGCGTCCTCTTCGGGTTTCCATCCTGATTCATCTTCCAAGGCATTGTCGACCTTGACACCATCTTCTTGACCTGCCTACTGTAATTGTTATTTGGCAAAGGTTGAGTCGTTCTTCTGCACTTCAGCTGCTACTGCTAAAGTGAAAGACTTATTCCTCGTCTCCTTAAGAAGTTGTACTGTGCATCGCCTGGACATGGCCTGGTCGCATTTGATCTCTCCGACTGCTCCTCCCGAGATGCAAAATCAAATTTTCTAATACTCGATCGAGGTTACAGCTCTAATCTTCATTAGCCAAGGTCGGCCCAATATCCCATTATAGGGTGATGGGTCGCTGACGATCATAAGGTCTGGGAAAAGACAATTGGTGGGCTGGTTACGTCAAGTATAATAGTGCTAATGGCAGTTGAGGTGAATCCATTGAATCCGATCAAGACCTCTGTTTTGCGTTGGATCGTGCTTTCCAGTCTCGTCTTTTGGATGATTGACAGTTGTAAGATGTTGACTGAGCTGCCCTTGTCCACCATAATTCTGTCAACGATGGCATGGGCCAGTTGAACAAAAATCATCAAAGCATCATCGTGGGGAAAGTCTACTCCCTCAATATCCTGCTCGGTGATGCTGACGATTGGTCAAGGTACAGCATCTATGGCTTGAATCTGATTGACCGATCTCGCATGCTGGATCTTTCTCATCTTGGAGTTGTTGGTGGCCCCCAAATGCTCAGATTCGGCAAAGATTTCGTTGATTTGGATTATCTTGGTTGGGGGTTCGGCATCTACCTCTCGCCTTGGCTGAGCAGTTGGTCTGTCGACATACTGGTCGCACTTGCCTTCTTTCATGAGTTGCTCAAGGTACCTTTTCCACATGGTGCAGTCGTTGGTTGTGTGCCTGGGGCCTCTGTGGAATGCGCAGTACTTCGCCTGGTCCATCTTGGAGGTGTCCCCCTTTATAGGTAGCAGCAACTTAAACCACGGTTCATCCTTGAGGTCGCGAAGGATCTGGTTAATCGGGACTGAGAACTTGGTGTACGTCTTAGGTGGGGATCGGTCCCTTCGTTTGTCTCTTGGCTTGCTTTTGTTATTGAGCTGTTTATCACTCGCCTTCTTCTGAGTCGGTTATGCGTCCTTGCGCAGCTGCTCAGGTAGCTTCTAGGAGCGCTTTTCCTCATCCCAGATAGAGTGTTTTTCTGCCAAAGTGAAAGAGTTTGCCAGGGTAAAGCTCTCGCCCATGATCAATTCTCCGAAAAGTGGGTGATCTGCTAGGAGCTGCCACATCCCGGCCTGGGCCCCCACCACATCCCGGGCACGACTCCACCGTAGCACGATATTGTCCATTTTAGGCCCTTACCACACCCTCACGGTTTTGTTTCTGGGAACTCACACAAGAACTTCCTAGTGGGTCAGCTATCACGAGAGTGCTCTCGCGCGCAACTCGCTTAACTTCGAAGTTTCAATGGAACCCGAAGCCAGTGAGCTTCTAAAAGGCCTCGCGCTAGGTAGAGATAGGAATATACATATAAGGCTCATAGGATCCATTCCTCTGGGCGATGTGGGATCTCACATGAGCCCCTTTCGAAAAGTTGAACATGCAATGATGTCATCGCATCCAACGATCTTTGCCTTCTCCGCTTTGAATCTCTTGACGTAAGTGCGGAGTGACTCATTTGGGTCATTCTTCATGTTGAAGAGGTGGTCAAACTTCTTTTTGATCGAGCGGTAGGACGAATATTCCTTAGTGAAAACCAAGGAAAGTTTGCTGAAGTTCCAGATTGAACGTGGCGAAAGGGTGTGGAACCAGTCTTGCACCTCGCCTTGGAGCGTCGTGGTAAAGATCTTGCACATAAGATCGTCATTGTTGGCGTAAAGGGTCATGGCACTTCAGTAGTGCATCAAGTGCATGTCCAGATCTTCATCTCCTTTGAACGAGGTTAAATGCAACGGGTTGAACTTCCACGGTAGCTCTGTCTGCTCAATCTCGTCTGTAAATGGTGACCTGCACAGGTTAGCCACGTCCCTTCGAAGGGCATCGTCGATGGTATCAATATGCTGGAATCCGCGCAACTGCTCCGCTACGAGCTTTTGTACTTCCTCTTGGATTTACGCCTAGTGGGGCGGTAGAGCCTCCAGCTGCCCCCGGTGTTGACCTGTCGGTCCAGGTTACTCTTCGGCACATCCTGCTCATCTGTACCGCAGTTGCGGTGCACGCGGTTTGCCCTGTGCTGCTCGTCATTACTCTTGGGACGGCCTACCAATGGAACTTGAGCTGAACTGCTCTCGTGCTCTCCTCTACGCTTCATGTGGCTGCCAACTCTGTTGCCTCGTGTAGACGTTTCTCCCGGAATATCCTGAGTGCTCGTCAGGATGTGGACCCAACCTCGAATGCATACTGAATCGTGAGCCGAAGGCCCAAATAAGAGTGCACACTACCCAAACGCACGGTTCGTGGCGGGCTGAGAGGCACTTTGCCGGGATGTCGCTTGAATGAGTCACATTATTCTGCCCTTGTCCTGCTTTGGGACACCTCATCTGGGGCGCGCTACATCTCGATGTGCTCGAGGAGTTGGTTCACCAAGGTGGTATGCTGCGCGAGGGCATTCATCAAATTGGCGACCTACTGGGGCAGGTGGTGCTCACCATTTGGATTGGAAGAGTCTGGATAATGGGCATCTCCATGCGTGGTGGAAGTATAGTGGACTACAGGCACAAACTTGAGCCCAAAGCGGGCATTCCTGCAGATTTACACCGTGTAACATCCCACATCGCCTAGGGGAGTGATCATTAAATGTATATTCCCATCCCTACCTAGCACGAGGCCTTTTGGGAGCTCACTGGCTTTGGGTTCCGTAGGAACTTTGAAGTTAAGCAAGTTTGGGCGAGAGCACTCCCAGGATGGGTGACCCACTGGGAAATTTCTCGTGAGTTCCCAGAAACAAAACCGTGAGGGCGCAGTCGGAGCCCAAAGCGGACAATATCGTGCTACGGTGGTGGATGGGGTCTGGGAAGTGGTCCGCCCTGGGCCGGGATGTGACAATCGGTATCAGAGCCAATCCCTGGTCGCGTGTGTGCCGACGAGGACGTCGGGCCCCTAAATGGGGTGGATTGTGACATCCCACATCGCCCAGGGGAGTGATCCTTAAATGTATATTCCCATCCCTACCTAGCATGAGGCCTTTTGGGAGCTCACTGGCTTCGGGTTCCGTAGGAACTCTGAAGTTAAGCGAGTTTGGGCGAGAGCACTCCCAAGATGGGTGACCCATTGGGAAGTTGCTCGTGAGTTCCCAGAAACAAAACAGTGAGGGCGTGGTCGGAGCCCAAAGCGGACAATATCGTGCTACGGTGGTGGAGCGGGCCTGGGAAGTGGTCCGCCCCGGGCAAGGATGTGACACACCGGCTCACGATTTGGACAGAGAGACCCCCCCACGGCAGCAACATATGAATGAGGTAAGTGCAATATCTGAAATTCAATCTCAATTGGCTAATCTCACTCTTCTTGTGTCACAGGTTGTTGAAAAACCCAAAGTGCAAGAAAACACAATTGCTCTATACAAGGACATTAATATGAAAAATGCCCTCAATTGATCGAGAATGAAGGATGGGAAAGTGACAACGCCATTAGGTATCAAGGCCAAAATCAGCCAAGGAATGATCCATACTCCAACACTTACAATCCGGGCTAGAGAGATCACCCAAACTTCAAGTAGAGGAAGCCTTAACAACCTCAACAACAAGGTGGATTTAGACAGCAACATCCAGGCTTTTATCCAAGGCCATTCGCACCAACTCAACCTCAACCACAATCTTCCCAAACAAATTCAGGTACGTTAATGAATGATGATAAAACGCTTCAATTACTAACTTCGTTGATGCAGGGATTACAAAATCAAGCCAAAAAGGTGGGTGATTTGAAGAAGCAATTTGTGCAGATGGTGGAATTCATGGGGCAGTTTCGAGAAGAAGGCAAACTACCTAGCTCAAGCATTGTCAATCCAAAATGAGGTTTTGAAACTGCCAAGGCTATCATATTGAGAAGTGGTAAGGAGGTTGGAACCAAGCCAAACACATCCAAATCAAGTCCAAATGAGGATAAGAAGCTGTACAACAAGGATGAGGAAGTGGACAAAGCCACGGCAAGGGAAGAGCATTCCTTGCTACAGCCTTCCAAGCCCCCTAAGCACCCTATGTCGTCCAACTTAACTAAGTTAGGTCCAAATTCACTTCCTTCTAACATTATTCCACCCAATGCACCTTTTCCTAGCAGGTTCATGGAATCAAAGAAAGAAGATACTGAAAAGGGCATTCTAGAGACGTTTAGGAAAGTGCAAGTCAATATTCCACTCCTTGATGCAATCAAGCAAGTTCCAAGGTACGCTAAGTTTTTAAAAGAGCTTTGTACAACAAGGAGGAAGATTTCGAACAAATAAGTGGTCTGGGTAAATGAGAACGTTTCAGCCGTCTTGCAACTAAAACTGCCTCCTAAATGCAAAGATTCTGGTAGTTTCACTATCCCTTGTGTTATTGGTAATACCAAGTTTGAACATGCCATGTTAGACTTAGGTGCTTCCATTAATGTCATGTCATACTCTATTTATGCATCTATGAACTTATGAGAGCTTAAAAACGATGGTGTTATAATTTAATTAGCCGATCGTTCTAATGCATATCCAAAAGGAGTTTTGGAAGATGTTTTGGTGCAAGTTGACCACTTGATATTCCCAGCAGATTTCTATGTGCTTGAGATGGAGGATTCGGCCCATGCTACACCGTTGCCAATCTTACTTGGGAGACCTTTCATGAAAACAACCCGCACCAAGATCGATGTGTTCAAAGGGACATTAACAATGGAATTCGATGGGGAAGTCATTGATTTTAATATTTCTGAAGCCATGAGGTATCTTAATGATGAACATTCTTGTTTTTCTATTGATATACTCGATTCATTGGCCCAGGAATATCTTGAAGACTTAAATAAAGATGCCCTTGAAACAACCATTACAAAAGGAATGGAACTCAAAAACAACAAGGCATGGAGCAAGCACACCCATGGCATGCATAAGGATGTCCTTGCCGTGCCTAGATGTAAAGAAGAGGCCGAGATGGTTGCTGCCCTTGAGTCATTACTAAAGCATGTTGGTAAGCCTCCAAATCCATGTTCAATTCCTGTTTCCATTAATAAATTGTTACCCTCAGTAATTCAAGCACCTTCCCTTGAGCTTAAACCATTACCAAATCATTTAAAGTACATTTTCTGGGGAGACCAAGAAACTTTGCCGGTCATAGTTTCTTCCACACTCACGGCACAAGAAGAGGAGAAATTGGTGAGGGTGTTGAAGGAGTACAAAATAGCCATTAGATGGACCTTGGCCGACATCAAGGGAATAAGCCCCACAACGTGCATGCATCGCATACTTTTAGATGAGGGGGCTAAACCATCTCGAGAGGCTCAACGCCGACTCAACCCTCCAATGATGGAAGTTGTGAAGAAAGAGATCAAGCTTCTTGATTATGGCGTGATCTATCCAATTTCAGATAGTCGTTGGGTTTCACTGGTTCAATGTGTTCCAAATAAATCTAGAGTCACCGTGGTAAAGAATGAAGAGAACGAGCTTGTGCCCACCCGTATCCAAACCGGTTGGAGAGTTTGCATCGATTATAGGAAGCTCAACGCCACCACAAGGAAGGATCACTTCCCTCTGCCATTCATTGATCAAATGTTGGAAAGGTTAACTGGTCATTCATTTTATTGCTTTCTTGATGGATATTCGGGATATAATCAGATTATCATAACTCCGAATGACCAAGAAAAGACAACTTTTACTTGTCCGTTTGGAACTTTTGCTTATCGTCGAATGTCATTTGGTTTATGCAATGCACCAGCCACCTTTCAAAGATGCATGGTAAGTATCTTTTCAGATTATGTTGAGAAGATTATTGAGGTTTTCATGGATGATTTTAGTGTTTTTGGTGACTATTTTGATGGTTGTTTAACTAATCTCACTTTAATCTTGAAACAATGCATTGAAACTAACCTTGTTTTAAATTGGGAAAAATGTCACTTTATGGTAAAACAAGGCATAGTTTTAGGTCATATAGTGTCAGAAAAGGGAATTGAGGTTGATAAATCGAAAATAGATCTTGTACGCTACTTACCCTCTCCTACTTCGGTGAGAGAGGTTCGTTCTTTTCTTGGACATGCAGGATTCTATAGATGATTCATCAATGATTTTTCATAGATCTCCACACCCCTATGCCGACTCCTCCAAAAAGATTTGCCCTTTGACTTCAACAAGGAATGCGAGAAGGCCTTCAAACACCTCAAGGAGATGCTAACTTCAGCCCTCATCATAGTTCCACCAGATTGAAGCTTTCTTTTTGAGCTCATGTGCAATGCCTTAGATTATGCAATTGGAGCTGTTTTAGGCCAAAGGAAGAACAAGCAGCCACATGTCATCTATTATGCCTCCCGGAGCTTGAATGATGCTCAATTGAACTACTCCACCACTGAAAAAGAACTTCTTGTTGTTCTTTGTTTCAGATAAGTTTCGATCTTATTTACTCGGTACTAAAGTTATAATTTACACTGACCATGCAGCGTTGAAGTACTTACTCACGAAGAAGGAGGCCAAGCCAAGGCTTATTCGCTGGATGCTTCTTCTCCAAGAGTTCGATATTGAAATTCGGGACAAGAAAGGAAGTGAAAACGTGGTGGCTGACCACTTGAGCCGTTTGGTGCATAATGAGGAGTCATTACCCATTCTAGAGACGTTCCCAAATGAGCAATTGTTGTCCATTGAGGTAAGTGAGCCATGGTATGCTGATTTGGTGAATTATTTAGTGACTAAACACGTTCCAAGCACCCTAAATAAGCACCAACGTGATAAACTCCAAAAGGATGCACGGTTTTATGTGTGGGATGACCCGTACTTGTGGAAATATTACCCTGATCAGATTCTTCGTAGGTGTGTGCACAATTCTGAGTTTAATTCGATTCTAACTTTATGTCACACTTATGCATGTGGGGGTCACTTTGGCACACAAATGATAGCACTTAAAGTTCTAGAATGTGGATTTTATTGGCCTACTATATTTAAGGATGCTAGAACTTTTTGCATAACTTGTGATCGTTGTCAAAGAATAGGGAATATAGGTCAAATAGACCAAATGCCGCAAACTCCAATTCTCTTTGTCGAAATTTTTGATGTTTGGGGTATTGATTTCATGGGTCCTTTTCCTTCCTCGTATGGTTTCACTTATATTTTACTTGCAGTTGATTATGTGTCAAAATGGGTGGAAGCAAAAGCCACCCATACTAACGATTCCAAAGTGGTTGCAGATTTCGTCAAAACTAACATCTTTTCCAAATTTGGGATGCCGAGAGTGCTCATAAGTGATGGGGGGTTCCCATTTTTGCAATCGAACTATCAAGGCGCTGCTCAAGAAGTATAATGTCAAGCATAAGGTTTTGACACCTTATCATCCTCAAATAAGTGGGCAAGCCGAGGTTTCTAATAGAGAAATCAAGCAGATTTTGGAGAAGACAGTTGGGCCAACTCGGAAGGATTGGAGCTTGCGTTTGGATGATGCATTGTGGGCGTATCGTACAGCTTATGAAACACCAATTGGGATGTCTCCATTTAGGCTCATCTATGGGAAACCATGCCATCTCCCCGTGGAATTGGAGCACAAAGCACATTAGGCAGTCAAAACGTTCAATATGGACATAGATACGGCTGGACTTCATAGGAAGCTTCAATTGAATGAGCTTGAGGAGATTAGGCACGAGGCTTACGAGAATGCTCGTATTTACAAGGAGAAAACGAAGGCATTCCATGATAAGATGATTCGTAGCAAGACGTTCTCAATTGGGCAGAAAGTGTTACTTTTCAACTCTCACCTTCGATTATTTCCAGGTAAGTTACGTTCTAAATAGGTTGGTCCTTTTGTTGTTATTAATGTCTTTCCCTATGGTGCAGTCCAAATTCAAAGTTTCAAGACAGGACATGAATTCAAAGTAAATGGACACCGTTTGAAGCTTTATTACGAGAATTTCGAGGAGCATGTCGTGGAGGAAATACCCCTCTATGCCGTGGGCTCCAATGAAGCATAAAAGGAGGTATCGTCCGGCTGGAAGACGTTAAAGCAAGCGCTTCTTGGGAGGTAACCTATGCATTCAAATAAGGAAGACCTAGGAATCGCTCCATAACCAGATTTGCGTTCCTAAACCCTTCTCTTTACTGCATTTACTTTGCCATAATTAGTTCATTGTTTGTTTGTTTGCTTATGTGTGAGTCTATGTTTGAAACATTAAGGACAATGTTTGGTTTAAGTGTGGGGGGGTAAACAAAGTGTTTTTCATTGATTTTCGTGGGATTTTATCACCTGTCACTTCTAAAGTTGTTTCTCACTATTTTTAAGTGTTTTTTAGTGTGTTTTGAAGTGTTTTAATGTGTTTTGAAAGGAAAATACGAAAATTTGAAAAAAAAAATTTCAAACACAGTTTTGAAAAAGCCAAAAAGAGTCATTTTTGTGTTTTTGTTTGTGTCTTAGGGTACCCTCCAACACAATGATGAGGATTTGGTTTTTAATTGCATGACTGTTAAAGAAAGTTACAAACATGGGTGGAAGTTTGATATGCTCTTTGGTTTATGCTTAGTTGTAGTTGTTGTTTACGAATTCACATGTAATCACAAAGAAAAAAATCAGTTTTTGTAACATGCTTGAAGGAAGGAACTCAAACTAACGCTACAACCCTGAGTGACTTGAGCCTATACTTCTTTTGGAGAGTTATTAATCTATGATGTTTTTCGTTTTCTAAAGTCATTGCATAATCTCATTATTTCTTTGCTTGGTTGCTACTTAGAATGCGTTTTCATCATTATAGATCCAAATACTAGAACTCATGCCCGTTTCATTCAAAACATGACATTGAGTGCATAACACATAACAAGATGAAGTTGTTTAGTTAAACTAGAGCCAAACAGCCGTACCCCCCTTTTTCATTTGTATTGTAGGTTTAACCCCTTTTGAGCCTTATTTAGCCTATTTTCTTTGTTGCCCACATTATCCTTACCTAGCCTAGTATAGGATTATCCATACCCTTGTTCTTAAAGGATAGTGAAGCATGACTTAGAGGGAATTCCTTTTGATCTACAATTTGCAGAAAAACAAGTGTGGGGGAGTAATTTGTTCTTTTGGAATTTGGTGAAGTAGTGTTGTGTTTCATAAAAAAAAAATAAAAAAAATAAAAAAAAAAAGAGAAAAATAGTTGAGAAATAAGTGAGAATGAGCTCACAAGTGTTGGTTGTTGAAGAAAGGGTTCAAAAGTTTGAATCTAGCCCTAAAAGTTGTAAAAATCTTCCCTTTGTGTTTAAAGTTGGTTTCTACATTCAAAAGTGAATTCTAATTGTTGATTTGATTGCTTTGCTTACTATTTCTTTAAGAACTTTTGTTTATCCTTAACCTTTCTTTGTTAGCCAATACCTTAGCCCCGTTACAACCCTTAAAATTCAATCTTGAGTGTTGTGTGTTTCAATATGTGGAGGTTGGAATTGGTATGAGCATATGGAATCCCTGGTTCTCGCTTCTAAGTAGTAGCATTCTATTCATGAGATCATATACATATGTGCATTAATAATTCCAGAAAGTGCCTTCTTTGTTATAACATATGTGAGTACTAGTCTACATGTTTACATCAATCTTCTCACATATACCTAGTATAGGGAGTGTAGTCAGAAAATCTATGTAAAATTAGAGAGTTTATCTGGTGAGGAATTGAGGGATTCTGTAAGGCATGTTACTTCATTCAAAATGTTGTTTTAATTGGTTAAATGTCAGCTAGTGAGTGGCTACTGCGATTAAGTATGAGTTCAAGGGTAAGGATGACTAAAATCTGTGTAAGTAATGATTTTTAATATGTCATGTTCCATTGGAAATCCCTGAGGTAAATGTTGGAAGGTCTAGATTTTGTTTTGTTTGTTTTGTTTTGCTCAAGGACTAGCAAAAGCTAAGTGTGGGGGAATTTGATAGGAGCATATTTATGCGACTTAGTTAGCTTGTTTTCTTGCATTTATGTTGTTAGTTCCTAGTTATTTTAGTATTTTAAGCTATTTTTGTGTGTTTGTAGGTCCAAGTGGTGAAGTTGACAATAAATTGTCAAAATGAGCATTTTGGAGCAGTTTTGGACTTGAAATGGATAAGACATGCTTGGAGCAAGGTGGATGGACGAATTTGGAGTTCAAGAAGGGCTAGGAAGATTTGGAGGAATTAAGTCAAAGATTTGGAAAGAAGGAATCAGCTAAGGAAAAGGAAACATTAATTCAAACTTACCTTATTTTCAGAATAGGACACTCAAATACATTCCCTTTTTCCCCAAATCCTTGTCGTGCACTACTTCCCCTTTCTTCCAAGATCCTGCTGTGACTCTCCTTACCCTTTTTGGTCATTGCAGCACCTCCTAAGACCTTTCCACTTCCTTGTCGCACAAGGAAGCACCTTTCCCTTTCCTTCCCTTGTGCCGCACCTTTCTTACCCTATTCCTCTTGGATTCTGACATTTATTTTACCCTTTTTCTTAGAGGATTTGGAATGCAAATCTGTCTCCAAAATTAATTAGGGTTTTGATTTCCTTTCCCTTTAAATAAAAGTCTTTGCCACACCAAAGGGGGATCGCCAACCATCCATTCACTACCATTCATACTTTCAGCCATTCTTTCATACAATTCATCACTCAAACCTTCACCCGCACCTTGTGCCACAGCAAAGAAGAAGAAGGAAGACCCTTGGACATGCTTGTCATTCAAATTTGGATTGCTGGAACATAGGTGTAATCCATCTTTTGTTTTCAATGTTTAAATTCAATTATCTTTGTTTTGCGAACATGACAGACTAATTTCATTTTAGCTAGAGGTTGATTCAAAGCCATGAACATATTTGCAATATGAATTGATTACTTCCAGTTAGTATTTCATAAATCGTGAATGCAATTTGCTTAACTGCTTGATTGATAACTTATTCTTGTATGTCGATTGAAGGTGCACACTTAGTTTGCATGCAGGGATTTGATGCTAAAATATAAAGGAGTTTCACCTAATAGTTACAAACTTATATTTACAAGTAGTGAAGGTCGCTAGTCATGAATGCGTTAAGTGAATTCCTGGCAGGAGTATCATCCAGTTCATAGTTACGAATGTCATGTCAATGCTTATGATTCTTATAGAACTTAATGATCTTTGATATGTATCTCTATTATGCGTTCATGTAGGGAACTTGATAAGAATATTTTGGGTTGGGACGCTTTTTCAATTCAATGAATTTAGGAAAATCTGATGGTTAATTTGTGCGTTCACGGTTAACTTGGGGCATTGTCATTCATGGTTTGTTGGAATACAATTGGAAATTGATTTGTATGCATATGTGTCATGTGTGGAGAAGAACCCTCTAGCTAGCCAATCACCCATAATTTCCCTCAATTTCGTGCCAAACTTGTTTAAGTCTTTAATTTACTTGTCTTTACTTTAAATTCGTCAAAAACCCAATTCCCTTTACTTTGTTGTGTCAAATTAGTTAGAATCTGTCCAAACTTGTTCGTTGTTAGTCTTTTAAGTCTATTACTTCAATTTTCATCCAAATCACTCTTAGTTTCTGTTTTGAGTCAATTTGCTTGTTTTGTACTGTTTTGAGTCATTCTAGTTTGTTTTGAGTTATTAGAGTCTAGTTTTGTGTTTTTGAGTTAGTTTTAAGTAGATTAGCAATCCCTCCTAATCCCCGGCCTAGAACAATCCCTACTTACATCTTTACTACAATTGTCAATAAGAGGGTTTAATTTGAGTGCTAGTTTATAACACATCACCCACCTTACTCAAAGACCCATCTTGATGATACAATGGCGGCACACCATCATCACTCTTGTGGCTTGAGGAAGACATACTCGAGGAAATTCTACAAAGACGCGAGGAAAATTCGTTAAAAGGCTGGACACAAAAAAAAAAAGCAATAAGAGCATCAGGCCTTATGGCCTAAAGCCTAATACCGCAGGAGCCCAGCAATAGCGCCAGGCCTTATGCCTTTGTCATTTCTCTCTCAGCCCGCAAGGCTCACGGCCCAATTCAATTGGAGGGGGCTGGCACCCCCACGTCTCCCTCTCTCATTCTCTCATGGGCCGAAGCCCAGCCATTCGCAACCAACTCAGGAAGGAGGCCCGAGCCTCCCTTCCTCTCTCCAATACGGGCTCAAGCACAACGGCCCAGACCTAGCGCCTCTCTATCTCGACCCAAGCTGAAAGTTTCTTGACCCAAGCCGAGCCCCAGCTCGCCTCCGCGGCCTACGCCGCTGTACCCAAACCTCGGTCCGCCCTGAACCACCGCAGCACCAAGTAACCCCATGACAGCAGCCATGTCGTGGCTCCCCAACCATTTTTTGACACATTCTCAACCCCCATCAAGCCAAATTTCAAGCCCTGAGGCTCTAAAAAATTAAGAAGACAAGGAAAATTACATTTTTTCTTATCTTGGTGTGCATTAAGACGAAGAAAGCAACGAAAGACGATCATTTGCACGGGCAAGTGTAGAAGATTGCTAGAGAAGGGGGAAAAATATCCTATAACTTTCTCTCTCTTGTAGTGTAGAATAAATTGCTCTCTGAAGTTGATTTAATCATCTACTTAAGGTAGACTTAAATAGACTTTAGAAGTAATTTATTTCCCTTTCATAGATGGATCTAATTTCCAATTAATGAGGGGATCTACATCAAAATAGGAAATAATATTATGTTTCCTAAAGCAAGGGAAGATCTTTACACCTGCTGCCCTTTCCTGCGAACAGCCCAACAGGTGTAGGGGCATTTGTGGAGCCAAAAATAATCAAGAAAATTATGGAGGCGACGGATAACAATAGCTCAATCAAGGAAGAGTCAAAGGTGATCAAAATGGTATTTATTTAAATCCCTCTCATCACTCCTCATCAAATCCCCACTCAAAAGGTAACCCCCAATTATCCTATTTAAATTAGGATCGATTGCTTAGATTAATTGCAAGATATTATTTCACATAATATCTTGCAATTAAATCCCTAATTCCACCAAAAATGGTCGGACCCTATTCTCCAAATAGGGCCGGCCACACCCCCATCAATAGTCCCATTTTCCCCACTAAAATGCTAATTCATTCTCTCCCTAAAAATTCCTAAACACTCTCTCTCAAATTCTAACTTTGGCATCGGAGATTCTTTGGCCAAAGCGCCCATCCCCCCTCCCCAATTCATCGCGGGCGCGTGATCCTTTTGGCCTTAATCTTATGTGTTATTATTTTATAGGTGCATTTTCGTCAAAGGAGAAGACGGGGGAAATTTGCATCCACAGCCTAGACCCGCTTAGGCGTCTGCCTAGCCAGCCTAAAGCTACCTAAGTCTCGACTCTCACTTAGACGGAAAATCAATAACTTTCATTTAACATTTTAATTTTTCAATAAGATGTAAGAGACTTGCTAAATACTTGGATAAATACTCATTATGTGCTTGTTCCCCATATTTTTAATATGGTCTAATACTTTATAATATATATCTCATTTTATTGTTGCAAGTTATGCATATCGATATAATTATGTGTGTTTTTTAAGTATAATAGACACTTATTTATACAATATATAATAAATTTACTTAAATCCACCTTGTTCGCCTAGGCCCCCACCTAGTCCCCGTCTAGCCGACTAGGCGCTAGGCCCCAACCCACTGCCCAACTAGCGCCCTTTTTTTTTTTAACAATCGATATTATTTACACTAAGAGGAGGGGGTGGGCTTGGCCTACAATGAGCTAGCAATAATGTGGTTCAAATTTTTTTAGCAAGAATTTAGAACCTTGGATTTTAACCTTCATTTTGTTTTGAGGGAAAACTTCCGAATTACCGCAAAACCTTGACTCGAGTTGCAATATTCTGCAGACTAGCCCCTCAGAATTTCCTGAAATATTCAAAACACCAAAAAATTGGCCCTTCCTAACTTCAATTGCAAATTAAATTGGCCTTTCCTAACTTGAATTGCAAATATCACAATTTGTAACTGCTTTTAACAGTTTTTTGGAGAAATTTTTTGGTTTCAAAAGTACTTAAGGTGGTAAGATATAATTTATCTAAAAAAAATCAATTTTTTAGAATAAAAACTAGAAAAAAAAAACATGGGTAGTCCTAGGGATGGGCGGGGGTTCTAGCGACGTTCATTTTTTTTGTCCAAACTCGATTTTTGTTTTTTTTTTTTTTTGGTTTTTTTTTTTTTTTTTTGGTTTTGTGAATGATTCCGAGCCGGTTCAAATTTATGTATTTTTTTAGTGGAACCAATTCATTTGGATCCATTTGATACAGTCCGGTTCCTACTATTGACATGTAAATTTCGGTAAAAATAAATGTTCACAAACACATTAATTTCGACATTCCAAGGCTAACGTGGCATGCACCACTTGTCTCACAAATCGTACACATGCATAAGACACATCAAAACTGGACGACTCATGAAGACGGACACATGTCAGCACTTGGTGGAAATGAATTATTTAATTTAAATTTAAATTAAATCAAATATTAATTGATGCGGTCAAATTACGAACCAAGTCACAAATCAAAGGTCAAATCCAACTGTAGGCAAGGCATGAAGAGCCTATAAATACGAGGCTCCTAGACAAAGAAATGGTCTTTTAACATGCTTAGTCTCATACATATATGAACAGCAGCGAAAGATTCATCATCATAAACATGTATATAACAAGATGGGGTTTGAATGGAATTGCTCTGATATCACATTCAGCCATTCCAGAGATCGATATCATTAAACCCTATACTGATATAAGGAACGCTCTCCTAAGGTTCTCTTTTTAAGGACCTGTGAGGACCTCTTTTATTAGAGCCATAAGATTAATCTGACGGTAGAAAAACTAATGAGTTTATATAATCCTTTTACACCTAAACAAATTCAAAAAACGCCAAAATTAAAAATAAGATTCACGCTCAAAAACCAACTACTGCTATAGTTTGAAGAGTTCGGGATCTTCGTCCTGGATCGCCTCCGAGGTAATTTTCCTTTCCATTTCACTGCTCAATTTTTGTCTCCAAACCAATAGATTCTTATGATTAATTAATAACTATATATTGTGTTTGACCCTTTTGGGAAGAATATCAATGACCTACCAAGCTTTTCGAATTGGTCGCACTCGAAAATTGTGAGATCAAATGTTTAATTGACTTATAAAAAATCGAATCCTGTTATAATTTTAAGAAATCAACTTCTGTGGTATCTTTTAATTTTGGTTTTTGTTTGGTTCGTGAGAAAATTTTGAAAAGAGAAATAGGGTTCACGCTCATCCTCCCTCTCTACCACTCTGCTCACGCCCTCTCACCGTTTAGTGCGTGAAATTAAAGACCCAACAAATTTGGTTCTTGTACTTATCATATTAGCTTGTAAATTTTTTGTTAAAGTAGAAAAAATTGAAAAAAATTGAAAAAATTGATTATTTTCATGCTTGAGTGGTGACGGTTTGACAGTTGGGATAATAATAGGATCATGTTGAGGAATTGTGAATCTGGGTTGATTGTTATGTGGGTTTGCTTTATTTTGTTGAAACTTGATAATAAATTGGTTTAATTGTTATTGACAAATTATTTATTTGAGAAAGGTGGTTTGATTATTTACATTGAACAAACAAAGGTGGTTTTAGATTTATAGACTGAATTTTTAGTAAGTTTGACTGTGATATGTTTTGTAAATGTAGTCTTGCAACAGCTGGTTATGGTATTGGTGTGATCTGTTTACTTCATACCGTAAGAGTGTTAGAAAGGACATATTGTACGAAGACGCGCCCATTCAACCAAGTGAGAATGTAATTGCAAATGCAGTAGTACAAGTTGCGAAGGCAATAATTTGGAGTAATGTATTGTGAATGTAATCATCTATCAATGAATCTAAAAAGTTTGTCTAGCTTTTTATTGAATGTAAGCAATATTTATGTAAGTATGAAAAAAATTGGTTTGATTCCAATCTCAAATCATTTGTTAGTCATTTGATTCTCAATTTCACTAAATTAGTATTTGAACAACTCAGTTTAGTTTTCTAAATTGGCTCCAAAGTCTTCTTTTTTCTTTCTTTAGGTGAACAAACAGAGGTCTTGTCTCTGTTAGCTTAGTTGCAAATTTAACCAAGTCATGTCTTTTAGTCACTTCCGATGAATGGTGCTATCGTTTATCTTATGCTTTCTCAAGAAAATTGAGGACAATTTTTTTTTAAACATAAGTAAGTAGTACCGAGTAATCAAATTTGAGAATTTCCTTATTATATTGGGATATACACCAAATAAATTACAAATGTTCAATATCTATTGAGTTCTTGTGATTATACTAGGAAGCTTGAGATTTATCTCAAAGAATCATGGCACCAAAATATTAGAATGTGCTTTTAAGAACGTCTCTCCCTTTGCAGTGAATTGTAGAACTTAGAATCAACTTCAGTGATCTGGCAAAGAAGATAGAACTGAATTGTAGGTTAGAACCAACTAAATCAGTGCTATTATGCCAAAGTAATATATAATTGTAACTTTACTATAAAACACTTACCATGCATACCAGCAATATGTGGTGTTTCATTTGGTACACATGTTCTGTCATGAGAAGCTTCGGCATTGTGTATGCTTGATCTATGAAATAAATACTTGATATATAAGTATCCATGAACTACAATCTTATGCAATGATTGACCAAGCAGAAGTCAATTAAAAAAAATAAGAATTTTACATACTAATTAAAACCAAATAAATTATTACTCGTCTTCTGATATCGGACATTGTCTTATGGTGTGCCCGAGTTCTCCACATGCCTTATACTTCTTAGCTTTCCCCATTGCCTTTTCTTTGGAAGACTTCATTCTTTTCCCACTTCCCTTGGCCTTTACTTGAGCTGGTTCATTGATCATATGTTTTTGAAGTTTTCTCTTTGTTGGCACTTCTCCAACATTCCTTTCTTCCTTGGTTGATGTATTCTTCTTTGTTTTCTAATAAGTCTCGTCCAGTTCACCTTCCTTTGAGCAAACAAATTGTTTCCAGGTGATTTCATTCGTTCCTTTTTTCTTCTTACTTGAACCCATTCTGACACTAAATCCAACTTCTCGAGCATATTGATTGTAAAAATCATATGCTTCCATTATTGATCCAAATTCTTGGCCAACTATGGGATTACGTTCACCTGCAACTTGTTTGAGGTGAGGTCCCTGGGAAGATTGTTCTTCCATCATAAAGCAATCTGCAATTAAAATTAAAAGTGACAAACAAAAAAATGGGGCTAAAGGTTGAACCACCACCACAAAGGCAAATGCAATATAATCAATTTTTTCACACACTAAAAGGTGAGAGGGCGGGAGCAGAGTGGTAGAGAGGGAGGATGAGCGTGAACCCTGTTTCTCTTTTCAAAATTTTCTCACGAACCAAACGAAAACCAAAATTAAAAGATACCACAGAAGTTGATTTCTTAAAATTATAACAAGATTCGATTTTTTATAAGTCAATTAAACTTTTGATCTCGCAATTTTCGAGTGCGACCAATTCGAAAAGCTGGGTAGGTCATTGACATTCTTCCCAAAAGGGTCAAACACAATATATAGTTATTAATTAATCGTAAGAATCTGTTGGTTTGGAGACAAAAATTGAGAAGTGAAACGGAAAGGAAAATTACCTCGGAGGCGATCCAGGGCGAAGATCTTGAACTCTTCAAACTGCAGCAGTCGTTGGTTCTTGAGCGTGAATCCTATTTTTAATTTTGGCGTGTTTTGATTTTGTTTAGCTGTAAAAGGATTATATAAACTCATTAGTTTTTGTACCGTTAGATTAATCCTATGGCTCTAATAAAAGAGGTCCTCACAGGTCATTAAATGATCATGCATAAACCCTAATAATTGATATACAAGGTTATTAAACCTAACCTACATTCTAAGCCATGTGCTCTCGGTAAGAAGGCGATCTTATCTTCTCTTGTTTTTTTAGAAAAGGTTATCAAACTCTCAATGGGGCAAGCATGCATATATTGGTAACCAACTACACCGAGAAAAATGACCATTTTCATTACATATATGACAATCCTTTCCTCCCTTTAGGGAAAGAGTTGTCAGCAGTTATCAACCAAAACCAACTGCACATTTCAAATGTATTTGAAACTCTTTAAGTTTCCCTCCATTTGTTATTTGTCTGGTAACAAATAAAACCATAATAAAGCCTTACTTGATATAACTCACCTAGCTTATGGTATTGCATTCATAATGCTTGACTGAAACTCACATAAGAGTTTCTTACATCCGGTACCTCCATGTCTGCGTGTAGACAACCTTCCCCAGCTTGGTCAATGAATGTTTCCGAGCATGAGGTTGAGGAAGAACCACCGGTTTCACCAAAAGAGGCACTGGAGTACTGATTTTCTGATGGTTAACTTGAATGAGATCGTGAAGGATGGTGGAATTTATGCTGATATCAATTTCGTTGGGGACATCAGCAATTATAGGATAAAACTTACCTGATTTAAATGAGGAAGGGGATTCTATGGAAATGGTGGTTGACTCTTTGGAGTTGATTCCACAAATTAGTACCATCACATTCAATACAGGCAGGACTATGGAGAACAATTTAATTGCAGCGTAGATTTTGAAGAGAATGAAGAAGTACACTTACCTGCTTCCTATAAAGAGTTGACTTTATTTGGAATTAAATTACAAACTACTACTCCAATGGAAATGGGGACAGCTAGACCCTTATCTAATGAAGTTTTGGGTGGAAAAACTAATAAGAATATTATTCATATGTTGGTGCGAAATTTCCTACTGGAAGAAATACCTCCATAGATTTGTTGGCCGCAATCTTCACGTTCGCCGAATCCCTCGTAAGAGGCGTCCCCGAACAGTATTTCTCCGTAGCTTATCTGGGCGAGGTACCTGCAAGATATACTCCGACACTCAAGTTAGTCAATTGATTTTCTATTCTCTGGTTTCTCTCAGGCTCTGATTGCGTACCTTGCTCCTTGGCTCCTCTCCATATTGATAGCACTACATGTTTGGGGAACAAGTACCACGACCTGTCTTCCTTTCCCTCTTCCTTGGTGGTCCTCTGTAGTGGAGAAAGTCATCTAGACACAGACTACATGCTTGGGAAACAAGTACCATGACCTGTCTTCCTCTCCCTCTTCCTTAGTGGTCCTCCGTAGTGGAGGTGGTTATCTAGACACGTTTCCCTTCTCTTGCGTCTATATATTTCTTGTGGGCTTTCCTCACAGTTTATCTTGCACAACATCATCTCTTTGGATGATTGGTATTAGCCCATGAGTTGAAACCGGATTTTATCCTCCCACATCATACTATTCCAGTTGGGCCACGGATTGGGAACCAGCTGGACTTTGGTCATTCTCAGCAGGTTTCAACGAGTTACAATATGCAGACTATTGTCGATAGCACAGAGAATTGGTTGTTCAGTTTGAGTTCTCTTTGGGATCAGATCCTTTCTATTGGTGGTGTGGATGTTATGTTTGAAGGGGACTCAAGTATCACGCTTACTGCAATGAATCGCCAAGAAGATGATAGCTCTTTGTTGGGTCCGACAATCAACGACATTCGAGTTTTATTTCAAGTCTTCGCTCGTCCAAAGCTGAATCATGTCTGTCGTGAGGCCAATCAAGCAGCACATAGATTGGCTCGTCCAGGAGTTGTAAGACAGCTCGAGGTGTCATGGTTCAAGGAACCACTAGGTTTAGTCTCAGATATTTTGATTGATGACACTCAATGTAATTTGAATTGATATTATGTGCTTTTTCTTTGAGGATAGTTACGTTTATGCGAGCCACTCTTTTTTCATTCGATCGGTTGAAATTTCTGGTAAGGTTTTTATCAAGACTCATCTATGCACTCTATCCTCATTTTGTACGATAATCGTACTTTTTCTCAAAAAAATTTAGACTTAAAAGGTAAAATTTGAATGGTTTTGTATCAATAAAAAAAATTATAAAATAATAAAATTTGAACGTTTAATCCTCTCCATTAAACTCGGAATTGACTGGATATCCTTTATTTTCTTCCATAGCTAAATATGTTGTGGTTGTGGAAGCCCAAGTTTATTTAGTACTGTTAAGTTTTGGCATCTTATGCGGTAATATGCTTAATAATTGAATTTTGATCTACCATGCCTTGGGGACTTGTCGTTTGGTTTAGTTTGGCTCTCAAATTGGTGATGCTCTTTTCTGTGTATTTATACATGTTAAGACTTCCTATGGGACAAAGTTGCCAAAATGTCCCAAGTGCGTGAAAGTGAAACTCCTGAAGATAGGGTGGTCGAAATCTTGTCCAGGTTGTCGCCCAAGTCTCTGTTGCGATTCAAATGCATACACAAGTCTTGGTGCACTCTCATCAACAGTCCAAGTTTTGTGGCCAAACACCTCAGCAATTCCTTGGACAACAAACTCTCATCCTCCACTTGTATCCTTCTCAACCGTTCTCAGTTTCACATTTTCCCGGATCAGAGTTGGAAACGTGAAGTTTTATGGTCCATGATTAATCTCTCCATTGATAGTGATGTGCACAACCTTCATTATGATGTTAGGCCCTTAAATATACCGTTTTCTAGGGATGACCATAATCCTGTACAGATTCACGGTAATTGCAATGGGATTGTATGTCTAATGGAAGGGGATAATGTTCTTCTATGCAATCCTTCAACGAGGGAATTCATGCTACTTACCAATTCATGCCTTCTTGTACCCCATCCCGAGGGAAAATTCGAATTGGAAACGACCTTTCACGGAATGGGTTTTGGCTATGATTGCAAAGCTAAAGAATACAAGGTTGTGCAAATTATAGAAAATTGTGAGTATTCAGATGATGAGCAAACATATCAACATTGTATTGCTTATCCTTACACGGCTGAGGTATACACCACGGCTGCTAACTTTTGGAAAGAAATCAAGATTGATATATCAAGTTCAACCCATCCCTATCCCTTTTCTGTGTACTTGAAGGGATTTTGTTATTGGTTTGCAACGGATGGCGAAGAATGCATACTTTCATTTGATTTGGGTGATGAGATATTTCATAGAATACAAATGCCTTCTAAGATAGAATCCGGTTTTAACTTTTGTGGTCTTTTTCTTTATAATGAATCTATCACTTCTTATTGTTGTCGTTATGATCCAAGTGAGGATTCTAAATTATTTGAAATATGGGTAATGGATGGGTATGGTGGAGTTAAGAGTTCATGGACAAAACTCCTAACCGTTGGTCCCTTTAAAGGCATTGAGTATCTATTGACACTTTGGAAATGTGATGAGCTTCTTATGGTTGCCTCCGGTAGAAGAGTCACCTCTTATAATTGTAGTACCGGAAATATCAAGGATCTTCATATTCCTCCAATTATGCATCAGGTTACAGATTTGCAAGCTCTTATTTATGAGGAAAGTCTTGTTCCAATTAAGCGAGTTGAGGGCAAAGTTCCATTTTCTCTTATTTAATTTGTATGCATGGTATAAGGCTTGAGTTTGCATCTTCTAATTTTGCTTTGTGGCCTTTGTACTATGTTTGTCTATCATGAGCTGGGTTTAGTTTTGGGCTTTCCACATTTTGTAATGCTATTCTAATTGAAAGTGTGATAACAATTTTAACTTCGAAATTCCCTCCTTAAAAACCTATTAACTTTTTACCCATTTAACATAATTAAGTTAAACTTTCTGCGCAAGAGTGCACACATTTATAAGTAAAATCCGGGGTGCTAAAAAAATGTAGGCAAGATATGAATTGATTTTATATTATATATTTTATCATATTCTTAGTATATTTTAGTAATTAATTTGGTGAGATTTTGCTACTTTGATTTATATTTTCAACGTAAGACATGCGACTTCTTTTTTAGCAAAAAGTGATCAAACGGATGAATTTTGGAGTGATTCCATTTGAAGGATATTCGTGAGTATCTCAGCTTGTTCATAACAAATTTTCAAATTTTTCTACCAAGTGAATAATTTACGGCGAAGAAGGTGTTTGGGCTTTTTGGCATCCAAGAAGGTGTTTTTTGACAGCGAGCCGTTCTGTAAATATGTTCAAGACATCTTAAGTTTTAAAAAAAAGTCATCTTGGGCCAATTTTGTAAGTGTCTAAGGCCCAAAACCTGGCTGCTTTTATGGCTGGGCAGGTTTCTATTATTGAATGTGGCTGCTTTTATGGCTAGGCATATTTCCCATTAGGGAAATTTTATTTAAACTCATTTAACCTATTTCTACACTTAATTTACTCTTTGCACCCATTTAATTTTTAACTAAATTATTAATATCTCTTTAAACCCAAATTTAATACCTAATATACCCCGATAAACCCAATTCAATATGTGGATTTATTTTTACACCCATTTGATTTTTAGAAGCTAAATTTGATGTGTTTAGACCTAAGTTCTTTGCATGATTTTCCATAATAAAACAGGTTGTAATGAAACCAGTCAATGTCTGGTAACTTACGGGTTGTTCTGGTACTAGGGTTCCACAAGAGAAGTCTTGTGTTTACGTAGCACCTATAGTAGTCACGAGGTGGAGGCCAGTCAAGTAGTAGGCAGATGAGGCCATTGGAAGCACCCACAAGGGATGAACTGTAGAGACTAGTCAGTGAGTTGGGGAAATCGAAAGGGGATTGGTGGCCAGTCATGGGGAAGTGGATAGGGGCGTTTAAAGAGAATCAGGACATTCTTGTTGTTGTCGTTGGTAAGTGCTCGGTGCTTGGCGACGAACTGGGAAGTAGAGATTAAGTCGCACCATGACTTGCATACACAACGGAATCGGATGAGAGATATGACCGGTAGCCATGAAAGTATCGTCGTTGCTGGAGGAGAAGATCAGCAATTCTCCATCATCACCATCCATCAATAAAAAAATTTATTTTTCTCTATGAGAGCTATTAGGGTTTAATTATAGTGTTTGGGTTTATTGATAAATTTGAGTTTTATTATTAATTTCATTTTGTACTTAATAGTAATTATGCAATAGGATAAAATAGACAATTAACATTTAAAATTTAAGTTGGGTGTAAAAAGAGATTAAATGGGTTTAAATAAAATTTCCCTTCCCATTATTGATTAGGATTATGTTTCCTAGTTTATCTTAACTTATTATGTTTCCTAGTTTTGTTCTAGGATATTTTCAAGGAAATTTTTTATTTTGTAGTAGTATAAATAAGGCTATTTAGCCATTAGGGTTCTTAACGCATTACTTAGAAGAATTCAGCTTAGAGTTTTTGACGATTCAAGTTTATTTACAAGGTGTTTTCTACCCATGTTCTTAATAATTTTTTGCTTTATGGTTGTGTGTAACTAATCTCTTTTGCTAGGGCGAGGTGTAGTTTCTTTTCAGTTTACTTGTGATACATGCATGCATGTTTTGAATTATTAATCACCATGTTTGAAACTATCTATTTGTGTTAATGCTTACCTACCATTAGGATATTTAGAAAAGTAATTTGATGCAATTTTGGTCGAAGTCGATCCCTGAAATTAATGAAAACTTCTTATGGTTAATAATGGTAATTTCACTTAGGATGAATACCACGTCTTAATGGTTGCATAGTTTTTCAAAAGGTTTTCATAAAGCTTAATGAGTTTTGCATTTTTAGATTTGAGCTTAAAACCATAGACTGATTGCATGTTTGATATAGGTTCTATATTGTGGGTCCAAGTAGAGCATACTTTAGAAAAACCTAACCTTCAGAATATGCATGTGTAAGTTATAAGTAATTGGAAGAATTACGTTAGATTGTTAAGGTGACGACGAGCTTTTACAAATTTATTTTCAACGACTCTTTTATTCTGTTTTCCTTACTTTCTCGATATCTTTAATTGTTTTAATTAAAATTTGTTTTTATTATTTTTAAAATGCCAAAATCAACCTTTTCAAAACTATGTTTAAAATAATTAATTAATATTTGGCTTTAATATAAATTGTTTTAACTAATCCATATGGAGAACAATCTTGCATGAGCATTCTTACTACAACTACCTTGTTCTCTTGCAAGTATTTTTAAGTGTTTTTATCCCTACTTTTGCAAGTAGTAAAAATCATATCAGTAACAAAGAATATTTATAGCCTTTTAGCCTCTGACAATAGTTTGTAAAATACAGAACAGATATAATATGTGAAAGATATGTTCGTGTATTATTCAACAACTTTGCCAAAATTTTACTTTGAAAAATTCTGCCATTTTTTATTTAATATTTATTTAAATAAATTAATAATTTTAATTTATCAAAAATATGTATTGAATACGTGAATTTTATATGTATTATTGAAAATTGATATAACTCCTCAATTTGGTCCTTGACAATGAAATTCAATAGATGTGGTGCCTAAGTTTGTCCACCGAAAGTCATTTTGATCATTATGTGAAAATTCTGTCAGTATCCTCGTTAATTGTCACGTGAATGACCACGTAACCACATTTGAAAGGTATTTTTCATGAAATTAAATTTGTACATCAAGAAAATAAAAAATAAAGATGATTTTCACACATCATTCTTAGCCTTTTACACACCCTTTTTGTAATTTTGGTTATACAGTTGAAGAAATCAAATAAACAATTGACAATATATATTGTTATGAACTTTCCTAGATTAAGTGTAATTGTGTAAATCCTAGATTAGATTTGATTCTAGTTATTCTTTCCTATATGGACTTGTATTCCTTGGGGATAGAGGATTAATTTCTTCCTCCTCTTACTACTATAAATAAAGGCACTACGTATGGGGGATATCATATCCTCAACACACACATTCCCCTATGATTCTACAAACACATCTCTCTTCTCCTCTCTTCCCTTGTCGCCGACCATCTCCCTTTAGTCAGATTAAAATAGGCTACAGCACGTTATCAACAAGCTCATACCGCTGCGTTTAGGAATCTGACGTTGAAGTTTTTTCTGCATCAAACTAGTTCATCCATATCATCACGCAATAAGGTTCTTCTAAAACAACGGTTTTTATCTCGATATTTTTGTAGCCCTGATAGCATGAACAATCACATAATGCATGACCCAACTTTACGTTTTTCGAATTTTAGATTCTACCACCCATCCATGTTAATGGGCCCCCGAGCCAAGAACCCAAACTGGAGCCACGACCCCAAGCCCAGAACCTAGAACCGACACCCAGAAGATGTCGCCACCACCATGACACATGGCCTGTAGCCATGCCCAGCCACCTTGGCTACCCCCACGACCTGAAGATCGTCCATCCATGTCACTTGGTTGAAGATTCCTTCAAATCTCATCGGATTTCTTGAAATTCTTATTTCAATTTCTAGGGTTTTGGTTGAATCGTTGAGATTTCACATTCTCTGATTCGTAATCATGGTCAAAAACACCCAAAATGGTACCTCCGAGTTTCCTCGTCCAAGATTTGGCCACCCGCAGTGGCGACGCCGGTCTTCTTCTCCAACGACACCCCCTAGCTCTGCTAGGTTAGTTGGTCCAAACCCGATAGGATAATTTCTGAGACTTGAGACCACCCCCATTATATATATATATATATATATATATATATATATTTGTAGCCTATTTTAATCTGGCTAAAGGGAGAAGGTCGGCGGCAAGGGAAGAGAAAGGAGAGATGTGTTTGTAGAATCGTAAATGAATGTGTGTGTTGAGGATATGATATCCCTCTACATAGTGCCTTTATTTATAGTAGTAAGAGGAGGAAGAAATCCTTCATCCCCAAGGAATACAAGTCCATATAGGAAAGAATAACTATGATCAAATCTAATCTAGGATTTACACAATCACACTTAATCTAGGAAAGTTAATAACACTCGTTAATAACACTCCCCCTTGAGTGTGTAAATACTCAAGGTAGATTTCAGCATCATGCAGAAGTTGAGGAAGTCGACTCGTTGGCACTGATTCTGGGAACAACGCTTATTCTCAATAAGGTAGGAACTTGCATGAAGTAGTAAGTCTCATAAAAAACCCTAAGTCTATGGCAAAAACCCGAGTATGGACAAAATCCATAGTCTAAGGAAAAATGTGTGAGAAATGCAAAAGTCAAATGAAGCGTCTTCGGGACGTCATCAGGGATATGACAAGCCTAAGGTGGGTGCCTCGTTTAAACCTAGTTAGGTAGCAAAAATCCAGTGGGAAAAATGCTCCTAATCGTAGGGAAAAAAATTACATTAAGATCAAGCAAGTATCTTTCAAGATACTCCCCCTGAGTTTGACACAATTCCAAAGAGAAATAGCAATGTTACAACTCAGAAAATTTACGCATACCAATTCCTTAAACAAGCTTATGAAACGTCACCTTCGGCAGTGATTTGGTGAAGAGATCGGCCAGATTGTCTTGTGAACAGATTTGCGTGACTTCAATCTTCTGATGCTCTTGTTGTTGATATGAGAAGAAAAATTTCGGCGTAATGTGCTTGGTGTTATCCCCTTTGATGTAACCTTTCTGGAGCTGTTCGTTGCATGCTGCGTTGTCTCTGCCGTGAGGTCCAGGCCCAGATTGGGATGGATTGATTTTGGGTGGGCTGCAGGCCCAAGGCGAGAGAGAAAAACCTGGCCGGATAAAAAAAAAAGTCCATAAAGGGTATGATCGGGTGCGGTGCGGAGCAGTGAACCCAGGGAAGGACGCGATCCAATGCGTCGCAGCGTATGGGACACCATAGCCCTCAGGCTGGTGTCACGCGTGAGCTGAGCCAAGGTGTTGGGCTGCTTCAGGTGAGCCCATCAAACTTTTGTTTTTTTTCGATTGAAGGTCGGGTTGGGCTTGCAGTGGCAAGCCCAAAGAAAAAAAAATGTCCTTCGGCCCGAGTCAAAGCAAGGCCCTAAACCCTACATATATATAAAATGGGGGTGGTCTCAAGTCTCAGATTCCAAGCTAGCTGGAATATCACGCGATAGGATAATTTTTTAAGACATCGTTGTAAAGTTAGAAAGATAAGATGATTTTTCAAAATTCTTCTACTCTTCCTCGTCAACCATATTCCAACATATATGCTGGCTGGAAACTACAAGGAATGCATATTTCCAACAAATTAAATGTCTAACATGCATAAAAAAACAAACAAACGCATTAGACATTACATAAAATCTAAAAGTTCATAAAGACCTAATATATAATTATATATACACAAGCACATGAAGTAATTCGCAAGAAATTTAAGTTTAGATGCACGTATAGTTTTCAAATTCAAACGGCTTTTTAATCAAAATGATCATTAAGATTAGCATAAATTCTCACTTTGGTCTCTAAACAATGACTATATCTTAACCCGAACACTAATACTATCATTATTTCCTAAATTGGACTCTGACTATTTCGTAAACTAAAACTGATTATTTCTTAAACTGAACACTAGTATTATTACTGTAACACTGACTATTTCTTATATGAACATTAGTACTATCACTAATTCGTAAACTAGTACTATCATTATTTCGTAAATTAAACACTTACTGTTTCTTAAACTGAACACTAGTAACATTACTATTTCGTAAACTAAACACTAATTGTTTCTTAAACCGAACACTAGTATTACCAGTATTTCATTGCATGATATTTAATGGCGTTGACAATCTTAATGTACACTACCAGTCAATCAAAATTTACATGACAGATATTCCTATCTGTCTATCTATAAAATTAAAAATTGATATTTGACAGATTAATTTGGACATCCCTAGGAAATTGCTATTTCTGTTTTTTTTTTCTTTGGCCGTAAAATTGTTACTTTTCTGTTTCTTACATAAACAATACTCTCTCTCCCTCCCTCTGAAAGAAAAAAAAGCCATTGAAGCTTCTCTTTTTTCTCTCTCTCTCTGTCTCTCTCTCTCTCTCTCTCTCTTTCTCTCTCTGAGCCTTTTCATTCCCAATGAAATATTTAACAAATAATCATCTAATCCATTCCATCTCATAATTTATTGTACTACTCCTGCTATTTTTTTTTTGCACTGCACTTGGGTTTTCTTTTCGATTATAACTGCCCAGTGTAAAGGTTTGATTTGATTTGATATTTGAAAGGTTGGTGTGCACTTACACGCGGTTGGGTTTTTTTCATTTTTTATCTTTTGTTCATATCATTAAATAAAATTAGTATATTATTTTTGGTTAAAATTTAAAGTTTTGAAGTCTTTTTCATTAGTTTTCTTATAAATTTAACTATCCTTGTGCGACATGTAAGGAAACTCAGACAAGGCACCCACATTTCTTGCTATAAAAAAGGATAACAAGGGTCACAAAACAACAATGCAAGAACAAGTCGTTTAGGGTTTTGGCGAAATCTCCTAAATCCCTAGTGTGGCATTTCCAAAGGATCCTAGACCTCTAATTAACTCATTGTCTTCTTTCGCTTTGAGAATATTCTCCGTCCTTCACAAGCACAACAACATAAAAAAAATCTAAATTCCCTTCAGAGAATTAGTAAACTAACTGTGTTGCACTGCAAATGACCAAACTTCTACTTACCATTCAAGGCTAAGAGAAGAACATGGTCTACTTGTCGTTGTCCATCTAGGTTATGCTGAGTTTGGTGGGATCTTGATCTAACAGTCCAACCCAAAACTAATTGATCTTTTTTCTGAACTCAGGCTCTATAAACTTCTACTTACCACTCAAGGCTAAGAGAAAAACATGGTCTACTTGTCGTTGTCCATCTAGGTTATGCTGAGTTTGGTGGCATCTTGATCAAACAGTCCAACCCGAAACTAATTGATCTTTTTTTTGAAGTCAGGCTCTATAGTCTCCTTTTGAGTCTCCCAGACTAGTTGTCTAGCTTCCTAGGTTCCATTGCCTTAACATATGTCGTACAGTCCCACACTCCCATATGCTTAAGGCTTGGCTTCCTTTCTTTGAACAAATCACAAGAAATTTAAGGAACACCCAAGGAATGGTCTGGACTGTGCAGGACTTCTCATAAAGGATATTGGGGCATACGGTGATCATATGGGTCTGAAAATAGGGTCTGAGTTTCCAAGCCGCAACAACTAGCACCAAAATCAGCTTCTTGATCTTCGGGTATTTGGTTTCTGCATTGAGGAAAGCTTTAAAAGTGTAAAATATGGGTAGTTAGGCCTCCAGCTCTTCTCGTATGAAGGCAGAGCTTACTACTATTTCTTACACTGCCATGTAGATGTATAAGTGCTCCGCTGCTTCTGGCTTGGATAGTAAGGGAGGTGAAAAGTAAGGTACTTCTTTAAGTCATAGAACATTTTTTTGCACTCTCGTTCCACTTGTCTCTCTCGGTCTTCTTGATTGCCTTGAAGAAAGGTTTTCATTGATTAGTTGTGCGAGAGGAAACGATTGAAAGATGTTGCTCGTTCGGTCAGACTCTGGATCTACTTCAGGGTAGTTAGGGACTTCATATCTGGATCACTCCGATCTTTTTTTAATATGCTTCGATTCTTCGCTAGGTCACAAGGTACCCTAAGGATCTGCCTGAGGATACTTTGAATATGTATTTGGCGGAGTTGTACTTCATCTTGTACTCTCAGAGAATGTTGAATGTCTCCGCTGAGTTCTTGATGTAGTCTGGCTGCTGCTTGAGGTTACGAACAATGTATTCAACATCTTCGTTAGGTTTCCATCCTGACTCATTGGGTTGTGAATAGTCCTGGACGCCACCTTCTTGACCTACTTACTGTAATTGTTATCTGGTGGAGGTAAAATCGTCTTTCTGCACTTCAGCAGCTACTTCTGGGGTGAAAGACTTCTTTTTCAACTCCTTGAGAATTTGTACGGTGCATCATCGAGCTATTGCCTAGTCAGACTTGATTTCTCTAACTTTTCTCTGATTTTCTAACACTCGATCGGGGTCACAGCTCAAATCTTCACTAGCCAGGGCCAACCCAAAATCCAGTTATAAGGAGATGGGTCGCTGACAATCATTAAGGTTTGTGATTAGACAATAGAACTTCTTACGTTGAGTGTAATACTGCTAATGGCAGTTGACGTAAGACCATTGCATTCGATTAAGACCTCCATCTTGCGTCTAATTGTAATCTCCAGGCCCAACTTCTAGATTACCAACAATTGTAGAAGGTTACCTGTTTTGTCATTGTCCATCATAATTCTGTTGATAGTGACGTGAGTTAGTTGGATACATATCACTAGGGTGTCGTCGTGGGGAAAATCCACTCCCTCGACGTCCTGTTCGATGAAGCCAATGACCAATCTAGGTATAGCATCTACGGCTTGAACTTGGAAGACCGAACATGCCTGCTAATCTTTCGCTTCTTGGAATTGTTGGTGGCCCCCAAATGCTTGGACTTAATGAAAATATCATTGATTCGGATCACCTTGGTTGGGGGTTCGACATTGGCTTTTCATCTCTTCGCGTCGCACAGCTTTCTTGTTAATGTATCTGTCACATCTGCCTTCATTCACTAGCTTTTTGAGGTTGTCCTTCCATTTGAGGTAGATATTGGTTATGTGACCTGGACCTCAATAAAATGCACAATATTTCTTCTCGTCCAGCTTGGAAGTGCCTCACTTTGAAAGCGAAGTTAGTTTAAACAAGGTTCATTCATGAGAACACGGAGGATCTGGTGAATCGGGATTGAGAACTTGGTATACGTCATGGGCATTGGGCCTCCTTTCGCTAGGGAACGGTCCCTGCACTTGCTTCTTAGTTGCTTTTATTGTTGAGTTGCTTCTCGCTCATCTTTTTCTGATATGTTTTCAAGTCTTTCCATGGTTGATCGAGTACTTTTTGGCCGCGCTTGGCTTCATTATAAAGTGAGTGCTTTTTTACCAAAGTATAAGAATCGGCCATGGTCAAGTCATCTCCCATGATTAGCTCTCTAATAATAAGGTGATTTGCTAGGAGTCCCTTTCTAAAGACTGACCTGGCTATGGTATCGTCACATCCCAAGATCTTAGCCTTCTCCGCTTTGAACCTTTTCACTTATAGACGAAGTGATTCCTTCAGATCCTTCTTCATCTTGAAAAGGCGGTCAGGCTTTTTCCTGACTGACCAATAGGACGAATATTCCTTGGTGAAAACCAAGAAAAGTTCATTGAAACTTCGGGTGGACCGCGGTGGCAAGGTGTGGAACCAGTCTCTCACGACCCTGCAAAGTAGTGGCAAAAATCTTGCTCATGATTGCGTCATTGTTCTTGTGGAGGATCCTTACACTTCGGTATTGTTTGAGGTTCTTCTCCAGATCATCATCTTCCTTGAAAATGGTGAAATGTGGCAGGTGGAACTTGTGTGGAAGTTCCGTCTACTCGATCTTACCTATTAATGGTAACCTGCTCATGTTGACCATGTCTCTCCGTGTAGTTTCTCTGTTTGATGATCGTCAGCACGAGGCCATGTCTTATTCCTGTCCTTCGGTTCGTATTCTTTGCCGTAGGGCATTTTGTTTGTCATGGTTTCAGAATTGCCTATCATTGTATTCTTTCCTTAAATACTTATCTAGGAACTTTTCTAGGAAAAAATCAATGACTAGGAGTGGAAAATTCAACGTAACAAAAAATTTCAAATACGAGAACCTTCTTCGAGTATTTGAATCGAGCTTTCATTGAAAGCACGAATTTGTGGCAACAAGAATTCGTCGTCTTTAGTCTTGACGAATTTGTACCTACAAAGAAAATAACAACTTCGATCATGTGCCCACGAGGGGGTTTTAGCCAATGAATCTCCTATGTCTAAGTCGGTAACTCTGAAAAAAGTTAAAAGTTTAGGGCTTGTATGCTTAGCGTAAAGTTTACCAAGAATTGGTAGATATGAGGTATTTATAGGAGGAAAAGCCGGCCATGATAGGAGCCTGCCCTATAAGTGGAGGCATCCAATTGGCCAAGATGAATCATCCGTAAGATGAATGAGGAAAGAGTAATTCTAAGATATTAATAAGGAGATAATATTTTAGAATTATCAAGTAAGTATCATTGATTGATGGTGATGAAATTTCTTACTTGTTTGAGTTGTCCTTCAATTAGGAATGTATTAAAAATAGGATTTGGTGATTAATCATATCTTTAATGCCTTTGAATTTTCCATATCACAAGCAGATGAGTTTGATGGTGTCATGGCAATTGCTCCAAGCAATCTTTTCACTAACTATAAAAATTTGAACATGATATCCACGATCTGAACCATTCATCCTTCTACATCTGCTAAAAAATTATGTTTTCAAAAAATAAAATCTGAAAAATAAAATTCGGTGAGAAGAAAGGATTGTAAACGTAAATGACACTCAACAGTTAAAGTTAAATAGTGTTTTATGGATTAAAGTGGCGAATTAGGGAGTTGGCCTCTTCACAAAAGGTGTAGAGCTTATTATTTTGAGCTTTTGTATATATTTTTTATATATACTTTCACACTCCAACATTAAATTAAAAAAACTACTTTATTATAATGTACTAATTGTGGGACCATGATTTTTCAGGGTCAGAGTAAGTTTGTTCTGAATCCAATTACCTCAAAAGTTCGATCATTGATTCACTAGCTCCGAGCGAAGCTGTATCAGACGTAATAGCGATGCCACCATCACTTTACTCTAGGGCATTAGGCAGAGTTCTAGCGACTCTACTGGATGACCATTCTTGTTCTGCAAGACACGCGATCTGATGCGGATATGGACACAATCAGATCCTATAAGTCTTGGAGTTCTTACAATTTAGGTGTTGGCGTGAGTCGCAAGTAATCACAACTCCTAAGATGATGCAATATCTACTTCTAGATATTCTCTAGGATTCTCCCAACTTAGAAGAATGACTTTATCCTAAAAATGTCTCTCTCCTCATGGTATAAATGCGCCCACATAGGGTTCATTTATGGTAATGCAATCTAAACACTTAAATTCTCTTGCCTACTGCTTAAGTCTAAAACCATTCACTAACTTGACCGTCGCAGAGCCCTTGGCTGACACACCTCCTCCCCTTGGTCTTAGGCTTGCTCACGGTTGTTTCTTTTATTTTGCAGTTTGCTCAGGTTCACTCGGATTTGCACTGGGCCATCGCTCACGAAGGTGTGCGAATTCTAATTGGTGCATTCATTGAGAGAAGATGTGTATTCCTCTTAGCCAGATCACTCTACCCTATGGAAGCTATGTCCAAAAAAAAAAATCCCATGGTCAAGATGGATAGACGAGGGATAAAGATGCCTCAATTATAAATCAAATCTAGGAAGATGCCCTCAAAATACACACATCAGTTAGAGACAAACCAGGGAACAAGCTAGCTTTTCCAAACTAGATAAAAGGATAAAAGTTGTTGAAGACATCATCGCCCGTGACGAAGTCTCTGCCCTTCAGGTCCCTCTAGAGACAGTAAACTCGAAACTTGTCCCAACATGGGGCATTGGAAAACTATCAAAGACCCTAGGTTTACTACCACCCCACCATGCGAGGAAGACATATTTCCCTAACAATAGCCGTAAAGGAACAAATCGGGACTACTTCGAAAGGGCTTAGAATGGGAAAAAGACGATGCAAAAGACACATCATCCTAGAAACCACGTCACTAGGCTAAAAGAAATATGATCTCTTCCCCATATTGCCCTTGTGGTCAAGCTACAAATCTCTGATGCTATGGTAGGTAGGGTTCACAATGAGTGAAAGGACAGCTTCCTCCTCACGAGCGCAACTAGAACGATGGATGTCATTGACAAAATAAACTTCAAAAGATCCACCATTCAAGCTCTTAATAGGGTCCCACACAACATATAGGAACTATACAACTTAAGGCATAAGAAAAATCGTCTAAATATCTGATGGTTTTCCATGTGATAAATAGCCCATCCGCTTACAACATTATCCTCGATCAAGATGGTTGCACATCAAGGGCACTATCCCATTAACAAGTGATATATTGCCTCGCTACCTAAGAATAATGACGAATATAAAAGCCAGAGAAAGAGAAGGATCTAAGCTGAGAAACAGGATCCCCCGTTGAACAAAATTAAACCCCTTGCTGATTCTTCCAGGCAACTTAAATAGGCGCATCACCACGCGAACTACACCTGGTTTGATTCCCTTTCCGGGATATGTAGGCAATCCTCTCCAGATGCAATTGCAACGTCGCCGTCTGTGTGAAGACAAGTTCGTGGAGAACTCATCTCATTATGCCCCACCATAGGCTTATCGGCAAAAGTGATCCCTAGAGTAATTTTTACATCACATCATCTTTTTCTTAGAACTACATTAGTGATTTGATTCTCCATCCCGAAGACATGTAATCAATTCTATGGACATGTAAATTTCATCACATACAAATGATGCATCACAAAGCTCCACGTGGCATATAACTCATCACAAATGGACAAGTCATCAATGACATGTGGCACAAATCAAGCAAATGAAGCTTAAAACTTCCCAAAATTTGGCCAAAGAGAGAGAACCTCTCTTAAAAAACAGCAAGGGTTCAAAGTGTTCTCAAAACCGGAAAGAAAGTTAAGGCATCTTCATAAAACAAGCAAAAATTGAAGATTGCTCACAAAATAGGCAACAAAGGCCCTGTAATTCGGCCAAGGGAGTAAAGATGGCTGAAATTAAGACACAAAACATCCCTAAATTCTCCCATGGATGAATTAGGACATAAATCAAAGCCAAATCCACCCAAAGGCAAGCTTTGAAAAGCCTATAATTACAAGGTCCTCCCACAAGCATAAAGGTCAAAAATTTTGGCATTCAGAAGAATCTCTACCAAACCTTTGAAGACTAATACGCTGCAAAACCTCTATTCGAAGAACACAACAACCAAAGCCGAAGCTTTCTTTTGACCAAAACCGAAGCACTCCCTTAAAGAATCAACAAGCACTCGTGCCGATTCCTTCAAGACTTTGTTGCAAGCTCATAAACTTGTAACGACGTTCGTTTCAAGATCAAGTCACCAAGACCCTTGGATCAACGAGGTCTCATATTTACATCATCTTTGCCACACCTTGAGGTGAAGACCATCCACGTGTTGTTTTCAAGCTCAAAACTTGAGGCAATCGTTCAATTGTTTTTCTGAAATCAAGTCATCGCGACCTTTTGGATCAACAACCTACGCATCTACATCAAATTTGAAGACTGAATCAGAGGAAAATTGTAAATAGAGATTGTAACCTACAAATTCAAATCAATACAAATCTACTTTGTACACGTGTTCTCGTTTCATTCGTTACAGAATTTTCGTGTTTACAAGTTCTTTTCAGATTCAATCACACCCCCTTATCAATCCAATTGTTCTTTCAGTCATGAATAAAGAAAATTTATTTGTTTCAAGCATCTGTTCATTTATTTTTATTTTTTTGGTAATGTAGGGAGTACCCTATTCATTCAAAACAGGCCTAAACTTTGACTACTTCATATATATCTAAGTCTAAAAAAGTTCAATGTTACAATGTCAGAGGAGCCTTTTTTAGCCTAGCCTGTCTTGAACAGTTAATAGCTTGGGAAACTCGAATCCTAATAAGCACGGTTACGATTGGAGGGCTACAAGCACAGACATATGACACCTTGACTGAAAATTTAGTGCACCATCTAGCCTCTGGAAATTTTATACAACCAGCGAGGTTGTGGGTTATAACAGCCGAACCTGGGCTCTACATTGTTCAAGGGACTAGTAAAAAAGGTGATCCAGAAATCATCTAAGGGTGGCTCTAAATTTCAACCTCGAGTATGACTACTTCCATCCTGAACCAGCATACTAAGCGACGTATGTTCTGCAACTCTGTGTATTAATAGGTTCAAATAGGGCATCCAAACTAGGTAATCCCTAATTTGAAAATGCTTTGGTCAAGCCAACCAATGTAGTTTGATTGGAAACGCTCGTCTGAAACGTATGGTCTAACAAAAGGATTTAAAATTGTCTCCGACACACATGCAGGCAACCAAGTCTCCAAAGAACTTTTGTTTAAGATTCACTAGAGATGGACATGCAATTCGAGCTAGGAGATTCACATTGCAATCATGAAGGCCCTTAGCCCAAGAACTAGGGCAAAGCGTAAAGCAACCAACATCTATTTACATAATATTATGAAGCTCTCTAAATCAGATAAATTTGTGTTGATAGGTGCAAAAGCAAAAGTTTCTCATGGGTTTAATGTCTAATTCCGGGTACCAGAGTAAGGTGGTATTCCGGATATCACCATGAGAGTACTTTACGAATACTAAGTTTAGGAGGCAATGTTTCCCTAAATCAACGTTACCATGGGGCCGTTTTAGCTCTGTTCCGGGCCCACAAACTTATTCGTATTCCACTCAGCTGCCTATCTCTCATACAAAGTCTGTTTACTTTAGAGAAAGTTTATCGGACTGAGATTCCCTCATGAAATAAAGAAAGAGCAAAGAAGGGTTCACATTATAAAAAAATTCAAAGACACAGAAATGACAAACCCTCTCCTTAGCCAGGAAGGTATTAACATCAACTTTCTTCTGCAACTCATTTCTCTTTCGAAGTGGCAGAAGAGTGTCACGGAACTTTAGGTTCCGGATCCTATTTGACAAGTTGTCCTTGCTCTACTTCCAAATCCGAAATCTCGTCCAACATGTGTTGATGAGGAGAAAAGTTTGTACAAGAGATCTCTTCATAGATCATATGAACATCCCAACCTCTGGCATGATCTCTCCGGGTGTAAATAGTGTGATATCCGAAATCGTACTTCTCCTAAAGCTCATCGTCAATTGACTTCTTGTGCTCATCCCGAATCATTGACATCTCCAAAGCGTGCCTATCAGAAATCCGTTGGAGGTTTTCTATGCGCTCATTCTCCTAGTGATCTACCTCTTGACGAAGTTATTCGACCTCTTACTAGATGACTGACCATTATGCTATCTAGCTTCACGCTCTGAAGCCAGTGTACGCTCCGACTTTTCTCTCAAAATGATTAGGGCCAGATCCACTTCGACTTTCGCCTGGAGCTCCGATTTCAAATCCTCTGGCGCTTGCTAAAAGTCTTCTCAGTAACCCTTAGCATTCATCTCCTCCAACGTGGCCACGTCAGTGTATAGGTGTATCTCCACTTTGTGAGCATCCTTCAAAGCATGTTGCTTGGACTACACCTTCATGAACTCCTCCAATTGGGACAATATCCACTGCTCCACCAACAGTCTCACCTCAATCTCCAGATAGTGGGACTTCTCAAGCTCTTGGATTCATCCCACTTGTCACGAAAGAGCCACCTCAGTCCACACATTAGCCTGAGTAGCGGATAACTTGATAAACAAGTTTCAGCAACAAATGTGAATGAGATGAAGGAAACATGAGGATAAAAATTACCTATAAGAGCTCGCATAACTCTGCATCATGATGTCTTCGTGGGATGTATATATTTCTCTAAAATCGGTAAGGGAAGTCATGGCTCTAAGAAAGGCATGAGCAGAATCAGCATCTCAGAGTCCGCTAGCATCTATAGGAAGAGCCACATGGTTGATCGAAAGATAGATCACGAAAGGAAGACACGTAGTTCTTACGGGTCGCGTATGAATGGTCAACTGAGCCAAGTCCATTTAAGGAAGTGAAGCAGTATGTGTCTGCAAAGGAAGAGGCGAAACAAAAACTGGTGCAGAACGAAGATCAGTGGCTTTACTTGAAGAAGGAAGAAGTTTAGACTTAAACTCGATCGATGGAAACAAAGGGGGTGAAATATACAATCTATCTACCAAAGACAATGGGGCATGCGCCTCGGATATTGGAGCAGCTGGAGAGACTATGTGTCGCTATCTTAAGAAATGGATGTCCTCCTCTTCCCTTGAAATTTTGGACAAAAGAGAATGACCAATGGTTGTGAGGAAAAGCCATTGGGTTATTTCCGCTTTTTAGAAACTGAAGATAAGGCTGCTTGTAGCTTGGAGGAACGAATGGCTTTAACCCATTCTGGCTCTGATATGGGAAACCTCGAGCAATGATGTTCAGCCAGACATTTTCCACGATTGGTGAAACGTTCAGAAGAGATGAGTCACTTCCAGTTGCATTATGCGATCAAAAATTGCATTGCGCGATGAATTAACTCAGGGCGACATACCCTAAGGTCATGCAATTCATCTTTAACATGTAGGTTACGAGAATGATGAGAACTCGGAGTCCCTCGATGTCGCATCAACCACCAGGATATCATTGTACTGATTCCAATCATAACAAGGGACATCTTGAATATAGGCACCCTATGCAAGGCTTGGCATGATTGTAAAGTAATAATGACCATCAAAATCCATCATGACGCAGTGCAACCTCCTGAACTCGGGTATATCCAGCTCTGCTCTGTACCATTAGTTTAATAACTCGAAGCACGTGATGAGAATGAAGGTAGCAGGGGGAAAATTGCATATGGAACATAGCAAGATGCTTTGCATGAAGGCGAAAAAAGGGAAACAAAGACCTAACTCCAAAAACCAAGGATATACTATGGTATATGGACGTTAAGGATTGGATGGTGCCGCGAGATCAACATAAATGTCATTGCCAGGTTCTCACCAAACATTGCAATCATTCAAGATGTCTTCGTGGTATTCGGCGAAAGCTTCACTGTGATGATCTAGGTTACCATGACTTCAGACATGACTACTACATGCATAATGTTTGATATTATGTGTGACATTGCTTATGTGTGTTATTGTTGTTATCATATCTTGATATGATTCATTGCTCACATGAATTTGATTGACAATTCTGATTTGATAACAGTGCTTTATGGTTATAACTTGCTTAAAATCTACACCAGCTATATAAGTGTTTTAGTTTTGAGCCCTCTAGTTACTTATAAAATAAAGATGAAAGCAAGAAGTGTGAAACACACTTAACCTAGTTAGATGCTAGTATAGGTGTCATGTTTATACCCACTCCAGCTTTCTAGTTTCTCCTGCTAGGCAGCAAGCTTTGAAAAGGTGGGATGACACTTTGAAACTCTCTGTTATTATTTATTGCTGGGTCATTTCTTTTTCTTTTCCATAATTCTCTTTCACACCACAGAATATGTCATCCTCCAGCTCTTATTTCTTTCATCTTCTAGTTCAACAAAACCATCTTCCCATTTAAGACCTTGATTACTTATAGGCCATCTTCTCTTAGCAACAAGTTCTCTGGCTAGTTTGGATAGTGAACAAGTTTAGGTTGTTTGAAACTGATTTGTGTTTTGGTGGTCTTAGCTGCTACTTGCTAAGGTTTTAGGTAAGGAAACCAAAATATTTGTGACAATCTTGAATCTAATTTAGTTATGTATTTGGTGTGACTCTTACACGAAAGTTGAACTTTTTCAAGATGTTCTAGTATCTATGTATATTTTCAACACTATGGCAAAGGGAGAATTTATGTAAGAGCTAGTGTTACAAGTTAAAGAGTTTGGTTAAGTTAGTTCCAGTAAGTAGGGATTGTGTCTCCCTAGGGTGGAAGACCCCAAACCTGATCAGGATGGTTTACTCGGTGACCTTAATCTGACACGGTTGCCGTAGCTAGTGATTAAAGTTCATGAATATGAAGTTGGGAACTAACCAAGAAGGGAAAGTATCGAAATAATTGTATTCTGAGAAGTGAAAACACTTTGAACCTATGTTATCACTATGTGATGTATTACTATGTATCGTTTAAATGTAAACTATATTTCTGTCATTCTAGATGCATGCCTTGTTAAAATCTTGATTGAAATGAATCATTTTGTTGTACCTGCTGAGCTCGTGAAGCTCACCCTATTTTATCATTTTAGGACTTAAGTGAAGGGATGATGGTAGTAATATCCCCAAGCTATCATAGAGAGCTTATATCGAGATGCATTTATTTTGATTTTGCAAACTGCATGTTGCTTTACTTGTAATGTGTAGTGTTAGAGCCTAGCTTATTTTTGTTAAGACTCTTTATAAATGCTACTTGTAAAGCTTACTCCAAGCTGTGGTGTAAAGCTAGGGGGTTTGGTATCTCTAGTGATGAAGAATTTTCGGAATAAGTTGTATCTTAATTTTGTAATTTTTTTATATAGTTATGTACAGTTTATTGAGTTTGTTTTCTACCCAACTCAATGCATCAATTTAGTCATTCCACATGGGGTGTGACATTCACCCTCCGTTTGGCTACAAACTCTCTTCAGAGGAAGACTGTAAGGAGAGACCTTAGCCGCTTTGGTTTTCCTGCTTGAAGACGCCATGAAAAGAACTTTAAGAAGAGAGAGAGTTTTTTAAGTCGGTATAACAAATGTTGAAGCCCCTTTTTGCAATGAACAACTCAAAAGATTTTGGTAAAGTGATAATACAATTCAAGCTTTCGCTCTCCCTCGTGAGAGACTTTCTCTCTCTCTGAGAATCCCTTATCACCGGTTGTGTGAGTATACCCAATCTCAACCAATTCTCCAGCCGCCGTCCCAAGCTATGGCTAGGGGCCATGGCAGTCCCTTCCTTCTGCCCCTTGTCTCCTCTTTTCTTCCCTGATTTTGCTTTTTCCCCCTGCTCCCCACCCTGGTTTGGCTTGTCCCTCACACCACAAAGGTGTTCGTCTTCTTCGACCAATCTACTTATAGATATCTTCTATGATTCTCCTAGCTTAAAACGAGGATTCTATCCTAAAAATGTCTTTCTCCCCACGATATAAATACACCCACCTAGGGTTCATCTATGGTAACGCAATCTAAACACTTGAATTTTCTTGCCTACTGCTCAAGTCTAAAATCATTCACAAACTTGACTATCAGATAGCCTTTGGCATCTGGGTCTTAGGCTTGCTCGTGGTTATTTTACTGTTTTGCAGGTTGCTCGGGTTTACTCGGATTTTCGCTTGACCACCGCTCACGGAGGTGCGCAAATTTGGTTCCAACACTAATGTTTTTCATTAGGCTCTTATTTTGGGGTATGTAATATTTGAAAGACAAATGTGTTTCTAGTTCTAAAGTAATATTATGTGACAATGTAGTATGTAAATATCAATTTAGTATTATGTTTTTTACTTGATTATTTATTGATTTAAAATATATTTTCTTTAATGAGTAACGATCGGGTCATGTTACCCCTTACTTTTAACAGAATTACACGACATGATCCATTAGGATATCTGGTATGTCAAGACAACGATACAAACACAGAAAACACAACACAAATGTCAAGTATTAAAAAAAATTCAATCATCAATTTTCACATAAAAAAACCTAAAAATTTGATCTCTTTAGCATTTTCCAAAAAAAAAAAAAACATCTAACCATTTAGTTTTAGAGTAAATTAGCAATAGTCCCTCAACCTTAACTCAATTAGAGCAATGGTCCCTCAACTAAAAATCTATTACTAATGGTCGCTCAACTCATGAAAACATGCAGCTATGGTCATTTTCGTCAACTCTATTAGAACTTCCATCAAAATGAGTCACGTGTCATGCATGTGAGGCTGAATCAAGGGGCAAATATGATAAATTAAATAAGAAAAATTGTACCAATGGTCTCTCAATTTTAATTCAACTGGAGAAATGGTCTATCAACTTTAACCCAATTAGAGCAATGGTCCCTCAACTTTAACTCAATTGTAGTAATGATCCTTCCAATATAACTTATTTTGACAAAATTCTGATGGAGTTGACGAAAATGACCATAGTTACATGTTTTGATGAGTTGAATGATCAATGGTAATGAATTTTTAATTGAATGATCATTGCTCCCAATTTAATTAAAATTAAAAGACGGCTGCTACATTTTACTAACAGTTCTGTTCTTTGCACGCATCCCATCCCATCCCGTAACCCGTTCACTGAGCCAGGTTCAAGGTACAACGTCCAAATCCAAGATCCACAACCCAAACCCAAAACCAAACCCAAAAGTCCACCAGAGCAACTCCACGTTTGATCACGTCGATTCTCCATTAGTCTTTCAGTCAGACAGTCCATCTCTCTCCCATTGTTTGTTCAGCAATGGCAGGATTTCGATTGGGGCAAGATGACTCGGAGATATCGCAGCAGAGCCGAGCCGCACCGACCGATCTCGTCTCCGACGACGAACGCTCCGTCGCCGCCGACTCATGGTCCATCAAGAGTGATTATGGAAGCACTCTCGACGACGACCAGCGCCATGCCGACGCCGCCGAGGACCTCTCTGCTGCTAACCTCCGTGCCCCCTCCGAGTACAGGTTTGCTTCCCTCCCCTCCACTTCCTATTTGGTTTCCAGCAAAATCTGTAAATAAAATATTAATTAATTAATTAATTAGTGCAAAATTAAGTTATGAAGACTAAATCTTTGAATTGCTTGTTGTATTTATGCTTTTGCAGTTCTGAATATTGAGGAAGAATTAATAGACTATTGTTTAGGAACAATTATTTATATATTTATTTTTATTGATATTGTGGTACTTGCAGTTCTGACAAGGAGGAACCAGATGCTGAAGGGGTGACATCAATGCTAGGTCTTCAGAGTTATTGGGATGCGGCATATGCAGATGAGTTGGCGAATTTTCGGGAACATGGTCATACCGGTGAAGTTTGGTAAGCTTTTAGCAACTGTGCAAATTAATTTGTGATGCATTTCTTGTGGCTTTGGGGCACAGTAGAAAAACAGCTAAGTGGTAACATCAAGGAAATATCCAGAATCGAAGAAAACTCTTGAAGGTAGAGAGAGAAATTAGAGGGAGAAAGCTTTTTGTGTTGTTTGAGAAGATGAATCGTACAAAGTCTGGTATTATAGAGGAATTATTATGAGCTTGTATATGTTTAAGCTAACCGTCACTAACTAGCTAACAACCACAATTGCAAAACTGTTAAGAATTAGCAAAACGCTGTCATGTGAAGATCACATGGGTTAATTTTTACTATGTACTGATTACGTTATATGCATTTGTTGCTACTTTTCGAAGAGCCTTAGGAAAAAGATATTCATAATAGTGAGGGGAGGTTGAAGAAAAACCTTTCTTAAAAATATTGATATCCTTTTCATATCAACTATATAAAATGAAAAGAAGTGATGTTAAACTATTACCGGCCTTGCAAGTCAATTTTGTCGTGATTTACCCAATGTTTTAAAAGGCTCGCCTCATGGCATGCCTAGGCGCCCTGTGAGGCTGGGTTTGAGGATTGCCGCCTCTGTTTTGAGGGAGTGGGCGGAAGGCGGCGCAAGGCGCCGCCGGAGCTGCCTAGGCATGCCTCAGGGGATTTTTTTTTTTTTTTTTTTTTTTACTCCCAAACCCAAATTTTGGGTAGGGTTTTAACTGCCTCATACCTCTTCCTTGCACTATCATCTATTTGCCTTTTTTTTTCTGATTTTTAATTTTTTATATAATGGATGTGTGTGCTGTCTGCGTGCATTGTTATATGTGTGCTCATTGTGCTTTTCATCCTCTATTTTATATATATAATATAATATATGTATATATATATATATGTATTTATAATATATGTGTGTGCTCAGGGTGATTATTGATTAATAATCTTCTTTTTTTTATTGTAATATATGTGTACGCTCAGTGTATATATTAAAAAATTTAGGTCCCGTGAGGCTTCGCCTCACGCCTAGGCTGGGCTATCCCTCGGACGCCTCGCCCACGGCTCACGCTTTTAATACATTGGATTTACCACAGTTTTTCAACCTTTTCTCCTTACTTTTATAAATCCATAGTAGTGAGGGATTATTTTAGTTCCCCTTTGTGTTAAAGTGAGTAGATACTGTAAGGCGTGGAGCGTTTGATGGTTTCAACCCTCTGTTTCTGTAGGTTTGGAGCTGACGTCATGGAAGTGGTCGCCTCTTGGACCAAAAGCTTATGCATTGATATTTCTAAGGGTCGCATGCCAAATCATGTTGATAATAATAAGTCTGATACTGTGGAACAAGGTGATAAGTATCTTTCAGGCTGGAGTGTACTTGACATCGGGACTGGCAATGGTTTGCTTCTTCAAGAACTTTCCAAGCAGGGGTACTCTTTTATTCATTGAACTTTGTCTGGTATTATATGCTGAATTAGATTGAATTCCTGTATGGAAGCAAATAAAATGCAAACTAGGTGAATCTTGTATCAGATTGGAATGTCTAGGCTGGAGACATCTTGTTTTAAGGTTAACAAGTTGCCCATAGATGCGAGTCTTAGTATGTATGTGCCAATTGGTTAAAGTGATTTATGCATTTAGATTCTCTAGAATGGTGTAACAGTGAAGAAAGTTAACTATCAAAGATAAATAGGTAACAAACTTGATGGAAGTGTGCAAATGTCCTTAAACCCTTAAACATTTATTTGTAGTTTATAATAAGTTATAAGATTTAAATGCAGAAACTTGAAGGATCAGGAGATCTTATTTTGTGATCTCAATCAAATCATCCCTTTATTTATTTCAATTAGGGAATTTTTATTGGCACACAAAAAATATCATTTTGCACTCCAAACTTTCTATAATTGGAAAGAAAAATACACTTATGAGGAGTGTAGAATGAGATTTTTGGAGTGCTAATAACATTTCCCTTCAATTAATAGGTTAATTATGAACTTGATTTATATATCATTATTATTCTTATTTTTGAATTCTAGCTATGCTAGTTATTTTATTATCATGAGATTGGATATATTACATAGGCCTTAATGTAATTGTTATAGACTTTTTTTTTTTTTTAATATCATAATACAGCCCTTGAGAATCCAATCAACACAGCAAGTCTGCTATCAGTTTTTCACCAACCTACTTACTCTCAAGTGCCATCACTGTCACCACACCACTGCACATACGATACCTTTGCCGCTGTTAAATCAATCTTCCTTTACTCATATGGTTGGGTATTTTGATATGCTTCATCCTCCAAGAATCAATTCCGTCCTAAAGGGGGCATGATATTTTGAGAATGTGCATTTGGCCTTTTTATTTGTGTTCAGTACATTTGTTAATAAATTAACATACTGGCTAAAGTCAATTAAAAGAACCTTCCAATATTTAATCTAAAAATCTCATAAACCTTCTTTCTTCAATCGAAACTATCTTAAAATCTGATTTAAATGGTATGTTTTGCCCTAGGATCATTCCTATGTAATTATTATTAGTTATTAGGTCCCAATTCATCCTCCCAAAAATACAATTTCAATGTTGAATGTCCTTTTTTGCCTCCCTTGTTGGAGGGTTGGTGAGAAGGGCTGGGAGCCAGAGAGTTGTAAATAAAATTGAATACAAGATTTCATGAAAGTTCTTTGGTGAGCGAATTTCCATTGTTTCTCTAAATGTCAGAGACACCATAATGAATGAAAAAAATTCTGGTGTTTTGGGTTCAGATTCTCTGATTTAACAGGAACTGATTATAGTGAAGGGGCGATTGACCTTGCTCGAAGCCTTGTTGATCGTGATGGATTGCCAAACATTAAATTTTTGGTATGCCTTTCCTTTTGACCAATGTTTTCTGGTATGTTAAGGCTTCGGAAAAAAATTATTAGATTATAACCTGGTGTCTTCTATAATTCTTATGCCTGTATATTTCCGGTGAACGAAGTTGTATGAAGCGAATTTCTCTTCTTTAGTGTTAAATTGTTAATGTCTTCCGAATCATTGCTTGTAGTTAAGCTATTATTTTGATACTTCCCTTCTACAATATTGTAAAATGAATTGTGTCACTATTTTTTAGGTTGATGATATTCTAGAGACCAAGTTGGAAAGGCAGTTCCAACTACTTGTGGACAAAGGAACCTTGGATGCCATTGGATTGCATCCAGATGGTTCTATCAAAAGGTAAAAGCCAGCATAGTATGCTATGCTGCATGTATTCTGTTACAATTATTACTCCTTATCTATTTTCTGATTGATAATTCCTCTGTTTCTGTATGAATGATTTGTCTAGTGACTTTAGTCTATCTAATTGCTCGGGGTTATTAAATAGAAGGAAAGTGGAGTTTGGAATTGCTAATTCATATATTTTTATACAGGGTAATTTATTGGGATTCAGTTTCACGATTGGTGGCTTCTGGTGGATTAGTAGTAAGCATCTTCACTTTGGCTAATGCTTGTTACTTAAAAATGCAGTTACCTTCATTTAGGGTGTGTTTTCAAGTGCTAAAAGGAAGAGTATAGATCATATATTTTGTTATGAACCCTAGCGCTTCTTGCCTGTTCACTTTGAAAGTGCTTGGTTTTGTTTTCGGCCATACTATGAGTAGCACTGCTCCTACCAGAATCATGCACTCTTTCTTTTCTCTTTAAATTTCTCTTTGAGAAGTTTTTGTTCCTTTTGACACTACATGATGTTTCAATTACTGTTGGGGAACACCATTGCAGGTGATCACATCATGTAACAACACGAAGGATGAATTGGTGCAAGAAGTGGAAAGTTTCAGTCAAAGAAGTGTGACGCAGGAACATGAAACACGCAAAGATCCTCCTAAGTTTCAATACCTTAGTCATGTCCGCACATATCCGACATTCATGTTTGGTGGATCCGTAGGATCACGTGTTGCCACTGTGGCATTTCTCTGGAACTAAAACACTAATCGTTGCAAGTTATAGTTACGTGGCTGTATACAGTCAATGGATTTATGTTTCCGCATCCAGAAAGTGCCTGTCTGACTTTGCAAGTTCTTTTGTTTGTTTGAACACGGTGAAACACTGATTCATTTTAAGATGTTTCTTCTGTTAGGTTTTCTGCGAGTTACGCAAAATTTATACAGAAAATGTACTTTTCGTTGTTAGTTCCTGTAATGTGTTTTGGTCTAATAGTTTACAGACTAGGTTGTCGTTTCCTCTGTTATTTGCAATTCAAGTACTCTGTAAGCAGGGGCGCAGTTGATGAAGGGCCTGGGGAGCACATGCCCCCTCTCAGTTTTCTTTTGGGTTAAAAAGAAATATATATAGTTTTTGGTAATTTGACAAACCTACCTCAAAATATCAAATCCTTCGTGAAACAACACAAATGCTAAACCACGTTGACCTCTCATACACCTTGTTTATTTTGTGTTGATTTTGTATTTATTCAATCCAACAGTTAGGAATAATTAAGGGGGTGCGAAAATTACTTCTCATATAGGTAGGGGTGGTATTGGTACGATTACCGTACCAAAATCCATGTACCAATTACCATACCAAACTTTTGATGTGACAAAATCTATTACCATTACTGTGCCAAACTTTCGGTATACCGAATTTCGACATGTCAAATAGTTCGGTTGGCATGGTATGATAATGGTAATTACCACTTTGTTTTGGGCCATTCTTTTGGGCCAAAATTTGATTTTTTTTTCCAACCCAATTCAAGGCCCAAACGTGTTTTGGCCACTCTCTTTGGGCTTCTAAAACTTTTTTATTTAATTATGAGAATTTTATAGAGATTCATTTAATAAACAAAAAGCAAATAGATGAAAGAATTGCTGAAAGAACCCAATATCTCTAAAAAAAATTGCACAAAGATTCCTAAATTCCATCTCTACATTCTTTAAAATTGTACAAAAATTAACTTGATAAACAAAGCCAGGGAGAAAGACATCCCAATTTGATGAAGGAGAAGATGAGATGAACTCCAGAGAGAGAGTCGCCGGAACTAGAGCAACAAAGAAGAAGTCGGTGACTAGATGAGTGAAAAGATGAAGAGTCGCAGGGCTAGAAGGTTTAGGTTTTTTTATTGGGAAAGTAGAGGTTAGAGGGTGAAATGATTGGATAAATGGCTAGAAAAAAAAATATATAAAGTGCATATATAATGATAATAATACCTAATTATATATAAATGAATAAATAATATAATATAATATTAATAGTAGTGGTACAGTACGGTATACTATTGGTAATGGTTTTGAATACCATTACCGTACCGAAAATGTATGGTACGGTACAAATACCGTACCATTACCAATGGTACAAATTTTTTGGCACAACTTTGGTATGGTACGGTTAGTAATTTGGTTGGTATGATAATTTGGCAAAAAATTCCACTCCTACGTATAGGTCTTATCGTTGGTTATGACGGCTCACAAAGAAGAATAAGGGAAAACCTATATGTTTTAGCCAAACGGCAGCATTTTTCGAAAAAAGTTTAAAGTTGATCATTTTTCTTAAATAATAAAGGGCCCATTAATTCTCCCTCTTCCTAATCATCTTATAAATTAGAGTCAAACCCTTATAAATAGATGATTTAACTCTTTATTCGCTATAACAATATTGATCTAAAGACAATTAAAAGAGCACTAGATGATGAAGATGTATGCTAAACGCATAATGGTATGGGTCAACCAAGTGTTTGACGAAATGTCTCACCCAAAAAGCTGGAAAAAAATTTTTGGCGTTGTACGCGCCATTGTTGGAATGTAACGAGAATATAGTCTTGCATCCATCACTACTTAATTGTGTCGCTGATGAACTCAGTTAAGTTCCCCACATGTTATTAGGTTTTTTCTATTGCACTCAATTTATTTTACTTGTAACAATTTAGTGTTAAACATGATTAAGACAGAATAATGGTGAGAAGTCGCTCAGTAACTTTAAACACTAAAATCATCGTAAACAAATCAGAAGTTGCTCTGCACACATCGTTTCACCATTTGCACACTTTTGGTTTTTTTATCTCTAGATTTTCCTTTAAATTTTTAATTCAAAATTTTAGCTGTGTTTTTATTTATAAAAAAAATTTATCAATGGGTAAAAAATAAAAATGAAAAACATTTCCATGTTCTGGAATGCTTATTCTCCTCCATTTCAACAATTCCATCACTATTCACACACGAGTAGTGTTTGCATAAATGCTAGGAATATGTGACAGCCCGTCCCTGATTTTACAATTGTATAAAATTTTTAATAAGTGATTTTACGAAATTGCCCTTCAAGGCTCGTGCGTTGGCTGAGGTTAATTACGGTGTCGTGTCACCTAAGTTTTTTTTCTTGGCATATTCTCCTAGTACTTGTCACTAAGGACGCGTGGGCGCAAGCTGTTCGTGATTTGGAGCTATATCGAAGAAGTTATTAACGTTTGAAGTTGGGGGTTAAAATGATAATTTAATTGTTTTGGGAATTCTAGAAAATCTGGGGTGCCACATGTGTGGCCCAGATTTAAAGATAAAATGGGATGGATGGCTGTGATAGAAAGGTAAGAAGAGAGATGGGAAATAAATGGATGAATGAGGAGAAGAGAGAGAAAAGACCGGTCAATAGAAGGAAAAGGAAAGGAGGTAAATGAGAGAGGAGAAGAAGGAGAGAGGAACCCGTCGGGTTCTCCTTGACCCGCACCTTTGACCCGTTTTTATCATATTTTCCGGTGGTTTTCCACCGGATTTCCCACGAATTGGACCAAGCTACTACTCCCAAACATCATCTAGCCCTTCCCTCTTCCTATTACACCTCAAATTTCAAGAGATTTGGCCTTGAAAATGGGTGAAACCGCAAGGAGGGGTGCGGCGGTTTTGGCTTCGAATAACCCAATCCCGAAGTAATTTATTCCAATTAATACCACCCATGGCATCCTCTTGAGGTCTGGAACAAAGCCCAAACAAGTTTGGAGGCGTCGGAGGTCGAATTGGAGCACACCCAATTCTAGGGTTCCGTACGGTTTTTGGTGAAATTGGAGTTTTTATTGACCAAATTGGCCTTGGTCACAGGTATGAAAGTTGTTCTACTCTTTGAGATCTTCAATTCTGAAAATTTTGAGAATTTTTGAAGAAAGTTGGATTTTCCGGCAAGTCGGGGCGGCTGACCGCCATCCACGGCGGCGCAGGTGGCGGCGCGTGGCCAGTGGGCTGTCAATGTTATTTTTAGGCTGTGTCAGATGTTCTGAAGTCAGTTTTGATAATCGGATGACGTAGATTGATCAATTGAACCTTATTTCATCACGTTGCGTGGTTAAGTGAAAATATGAATCGACGATCCGACCGTTGGATCGTCACCAAACTTTGATACATTGTAGTACTTAATATTTGAAGAATGTAGAAACTTATGGATCGGGAATCCGACGTATGGATCTTCCTGAATTGGATTTGTAAGTTCATAAAATAAAAGGTTAATTGCCATTCGGTTTTGGAAATTGGCGGAGATCCAACCGTTGGATCATAACGAAACTTTAGTATGTTGTTCTATAAGCATAATGTGAATCATGAGAAGTTACGGAGGGGAAGTCTGATATGTGTTTTTCCGGATTGAGTTATGTAGGGTTGTGGACCTTACCGACAGTTGAGTTATGGTCAATGAGTCTTGAATCACTCTTGAATGCCCTTGAGGATGTGTTTTATGTGAGTTATGTGTTCTATCGACAAGTATTCTGAGATGTGATTTAATAATTGTTCTAGGCGCCGATCGTTCGGGACGTTTCGGTACTCGTTCTAGGGAATTGTAGCGTGGACTCTAGGTGAGTGGGCTTTTGTTTTCAGTATATATATATATATACACACACACACACACACACTTGGTTGATTCCCAGAAATACGTTTTAAAATGATTTTATGAAATTGAATGCCATGTCGAATGCCATATATATATTTATTGCTATGTTTATGTGATTATATGTTGATGCACTGCAGACGCCAGGTAAGTCAGGTAAGTATATACTTTTGATATGATGATTGTGGTGATATCGATGAGATTAGAATATGGCTCATTTACCTGCACATCGGGGTTTGTGTCGCTAGAGTAGGGCTTAGCTTTCACGTGATCGTTCACCTCCTGCACTGTACGCTCACCTTGGATCCAAGGTAGGTGCCAGAATGTCGTATAGACCACACTAGGTGGTTCCGACTCGTAGGTGACTTGCGATTCGTCACCAGCCTTCACGTGATCGTAGCACAGAGCGTTATATATATCCAGCTTGACGTACAGACCACATTAGGTGGTTCCGTCATGGGTGCAGGTTATTGATTGAGAGACGGATTGAGGATTTGGTTGAGGAGCCATAGATTCAGCCGTACAGATCACTAGAGGTGACTCCGGCTGATCGATTTATATTGCCGGCATGATTTGAGTTGGGATATCACCTGATTGCTTTGATGATACTTGATACATGCATATTACTGATTATGGTTCATTCGATCATGGCATTAGTTGAATGATGGTTTTTCAGTATTAGTACGTATATATTTTCTGGGAAGTATATATGTTTTTACGGAGAAGGGTTATAACTTTTATATCGAAGTGATTTTGTAAAACTTTGTTTTTGCCCACTCACGCTTCTGTTTTGAGCCCCTCCAGGTTCTAGTAGCATAGTTTCTTTATCGACAGGGACTAATGGCATATCTCAGTTCAAGTGGCTACTTCTGAGGGTATGATCTTTACCCACACTACTGTACTTTACTTATGCTCTGACAACGCGTGTGAAATGGGTCCATACCCACTGACAGTGCACTCTGATAGTTAGGTACCTTAGGTTTAAATTTATTCACATTCTTTCATAGCATCACTTTATGGCTTCGTCACCTTCCAGGTGTCGGCCAGCACAGCTCGATTCCGAGTCCTAGTGGACATTCCGGATCGGAGTGTGTCAAATATGTGTATATCTGTTCTTATTTGGATAAGCAAATTAGCTAGTCGAATTTATAAATGTTAAGTGCATATTGAATGGAGGTTTGCTGTAGAGATTTCAGCCTTAAATGTTTTTTCTTAAAAGTTTTTTTCAAAGGTTTTAACATAATGGATTCTGTACCACTAATATGTTGTTTGGAAGTATTTTTAAAAACCGAGTGTTTTTTAATTCTAAAAGCACCTGAAGTGCATTTTAAAATAAACATCAGTTATGTGATTCTTACACGAAGTACTTTAAGTGTTTTTCTTAGAATTCAGTTGCATTTTGACTAAAAATATATAAATTGCAGAAAATAAATCCGAAGAGCATCTTCAAGAGTGATGTCGAATTTTAAACATAAAATCTAAATTTGAAAGATTTATGTAGCACTTTGATCTTCTTCTTTTTTTAAGTTTTGTCCTTCACTTAATATGTCAAATCTACTTATAAAAAAAATATGTCAAATCTAAGCTATTATTTACTTTTCATAATTGTAATAAATATTTTTAGTACAAAAAATAATAATCTCGACAAAAAGAAAAGAACAAAAAACAATAATAAAAATGATAAGAAAACATTTATTCATTAATTAAAAATGGATTCAAAGTTGCTGTCAAATTCGACAGCAACTACCTTTGCTGCCAATTCACATCATACCACATAAGAATTGACGTTTCGATCGAAAAACACTAATATTATTTTTTATTACTATTATTGTAGACGTTGATCTTTTAACATTTGAAGATATTCTAAATAACTTCAGCATGACCTCAAACTTGACAATATTTTATTTGTTCATAACTTCTCTCGCTGCTTAAATTATAGCTGAGTTAGCTTCAGTCAAAATTATTACAGTTTTACCAGTCATTCAAGTAACCCGATAAATATAGGGGTGTGCTATCCACACATCTCTTTTTACTTCTCACACACTTTTTGCTAATTTCTGTACGTTGATCTTCTTCATTTCATCTAATCCGATGGTCGAAAATTAGAAAAGTGTGTGAGAAGTAAAAAAAGATGTGTGAATATCACACCCCTAAATATATTGTACTAAACTAAACTGGTGAAACAAACTACCATAAAAGCACTTTCCGTAAAAATTCATTTTACCCTACTTACGGCGGGCGCCCATCTTATAAAATTCAGGAGGTGCCCAAACTAAGTTTTCATTTAATATAAAAGCTCACATAGACTTGTCTTCTTTTCCCCTCTCTCTCTCCTCTCCTCTCTCAACAACTCCTATTCTACTGTTGAATGAAAACTGACTGTAAATTCGGGCATTGACTGGCTGACCAAGCTCCGACGATTCTCAGTCGTCTCACTGCCGGATCGGAGAGAGCTGAGCTGCCGCCGTTGCCTCCACTCATATACATTTTTCTATTTCTGTAAGCCTTTTCACTTTTCAGAAAATCGAATATTCTCTGTAATTAGCATGTTAGGTGGGAGACTTGGTCTCTGAAAATTTTCCGGCTGTGTTTCTTACCGGAATTTGAATGCCGATACGGTAATTCGTAGCGATTTTCAGGTATATATAGGATGCTGATTGCATTATGCATTCATGGTAGGTGGGAGGGAGTATTTGGGCGTTTTGGCACCGGGTGTTTCCGGCAATGGGGATAAGAAACAGGAAAACCGGACATTTTCGGTTTTCAGCTGAAGTTATCTGATTAGAAGGAGACCAGGGAGAGTGTTAATGGAGAGATTAATGTAAGAGACAAGTCAAAAGAGACTTGGATGGTTTGTGAATTGTAGGAGTTCAATCAAGGATGAAATTTGGAGGGGGATTTTTTATTCCCCAGGATGACGATTTACGGGTCATGGATTCTTGGGTTCCGGTGACTCCACAGAAGCCGACTCCAGTGAAGCCTCATCCGGTCCCAGTCAACCTTTATGGGAACCTCCATCAAGGAGGAAATTGGCAACAACAATTGACTGGAATCACGAGGGAGCATGTACCGGTGGGGGCTAGTTACAATGGCATGACTCAAGCTGTTAGCCCGAATGGTCAGCCACATAGATGTGGTTATGATGGTAGTCTGGGGGAGAACATTCAAATGATCAATCACATTTCGGACTCCTACAATGCAGGATCCTTCACAGAGTTGCTCTGTGATGAAGGCTCAAGTTGGAAAGATAATCCATTGACACAACAGCTGCTAAATGATAATGCTGCTTATGTTGCCTCTGCAAACAGGAACCCGGGCAGAAGTGTGGACATAGCAGCGAACACACCTCTAATTCCTAAGTTGCATCCTCAATTGAGAAACCAAGGAATCGACTCGGATAGTTTCTTGCTAACCAACCAAAATTTCAACAGTGGTTCATATCCTTCAAGTAGTGTGGACATAGCAGCGAACACACATCTATATCCCAAGTTGCATCCTCAATTGAGAAACCAAGGAATCGATTCGGCTAGTTTCTTGCTAACCAATCAAAATTGCAACAATGGTTCATATCCTTCATGTAAGGTGATAAGCACATCGTTGGTTATGGATTTTCCTTCTCAAGTTGACAACAGTCGAAGAGATTCCAACTCAGTTCATTGGTTATTTGGCGACCAAAATTACTGCTCAAGTTTAAATTCAAACCCATTGAGTTATGGTGACAGCTCGTCCCAGATATGCCAGAGTAAGTATTTTTATTCGGTTCTCATATCTGTGTCATACACTGCAAAGTAAAATTTCCATGAAATGTGTCACAAATCCATTTCAAGTCACAACAGTCAAAGTCTTACGTGACAAATAACTGATTCAAACATTTTGGAATATTGTCATAGATTAGATCACTTCCAAGCAGAACTTTCACGTCTTGAAATTTCAACTTAATTGCAAGTATCTTTCACATTTAACCAATGGTCTATATGCACTATAACTTGTTTGTATCTTGTCTTTACCTTTCACTTAACCAACTTCATTTTGGCACCCAAACACTACCTAAAAGTAAAGACTTGACACTGTTGGATGATGTTAACCAAAAACAAAAGAAAAGCAGGGGAAAGAGGGGCATAACAAAGCAAGAATGTAACACTTTTTGAATGCCATTAGATAATAGTGATTCTTAGTATTAACCTCCGTAAAGTTTACCCACTTTAACTTAGATGTGGTGGTTGGCTCTCAAAATCCAGTGGCTCGTTGTACTTGAAAGCCTAAAACATTTACCTTTGCACCGGCAGCTTAAGGCAATAGACCAATCATATATAAGCAATCCATAGAATATTTCAATTTCAATTGGAAAATCACAAATTGATGAAGGTGAAACATTTATAACTTGGGTGTATCATACTGCATCTAAATGGTCTTGAAATCATTATGAATTTCACTCCAAGGGACAATTTCTTAATGACCATATAATTCCGAAAATCCCTTCACTGTTAAAATTATTTGACAGAAAAACTGCTTTCTGCACAGATGATTTCCCTGTACCATTCATGTCAAGCTGTGATCTAAACTCCTTACCAACAATAGAAGCCGATGCTGCCTCATGTGTTGCCAGCCAACACCAATTCACAACAGACCAGGAAAAGAATTTGGAGAACGACCAGCTTTCTGCATTACTGAAATTCTTGATGGAGGAAGGTTCTAGCAAGGAAAAAGACGAGCTGGTGAAACTAACCATGTCTATAGGAGATGAAGCAATTCAAAAAAATGGTGACGAACTCTTGCAGAACATTGTGGAGTCATCAACAGCAGCAATTTCTACACCATACAAGGAAAACAAAGATTCTGACAGTGAAGGTGACTGGGGGACTGATCTAAACAAGACACCGCAGCAGAAACCATCAAAGCGAAGAAAACACAGGCCCAAGGTAATCAGAGAAGGCAAACCCAAAGGGACACCAAAGCCTACAACTCCAAGCAATACAGAGTCTAAGGAAAGCCCACCAGTAAAGAGGAAGTACGTGAGAAAGAATGTTCAAAAGGAATCCCCAAGTCCACTGGCAAATGGTATAAAGGAGACAATAGACCCTAATGCTGGAAAGGGTGCAAAATCATGCAGAAGAGCTCTAAATTTTGATTCGGAAAATACCATGGATGAAAACCAATGCAAAGCAGGTGGTCGACAAGATGAGATGCAGCAAGGGATCAAGATGAATTTTGATTCTCAAGGGACACTAATGGTCCCTGTAACTAACCAGGGTTTTAAAGCCAGACCAGCAAAGCAAAGTGCCCTACAGAACGAATTGATGGTAAAGAACCAGATTCCAGGAACTATGAGTAACTGTACCTCTTCCATGGATCTTATGCCAAATAACTTTGTATTCCTGCCAGAAAGGCAACCATCGGCACCTCTACTTGCTACAACAAAAGACATGCATCTGAAAAATTTGCATGTTATGGGGAGACGTAGAAAATGGGAATTATGATTTATGCCAGAGAAGATGCAGAGATGGATACACTCCCTTGCTGCTACATAGCCATGATGAAGGAATGTGTCAAGATGTCATTCGAGCAAAAACTAGCGGTGAGAGCCTTCAGATGAAAGAAAATATTACCCAGGGTGACTCTCACTCGGTACTAAAGATCTTCTCCCTCTCCCTTCCAAGTGAAGTAAGGGGACCCAAGAGGGAGTATTGTCGAACCACTGAGCATACACATCTTTCTACCAATCATCCACCTAGTTCACTGTCTTGCCAAGAGATATATCAAATGGATGGCCATCAGAGTATGCTAAGCCAGGATTTTTCACTACGTCATAAGAAACAGAAATTCGAGAATGGGTATTTGGGCATCTATAATACGCCTTGTGAAGTTACACCAATTGAGGAGCGTCTGGGAAAATTTGAAAGAACAGGGCAAAATAAAGTCAACTCAAATGGATTCGCATCAAAGAAACATACAATATTGAGTTCTTCCATTGAAAGTAACAAAAGGATGGACAGACAGAATAAAGGGATGGACAAGTTTACGAGTGACAGATACAATTACTCAATCACTTCCGGGAATAGTTTTCTAAATCAGCAGATCTCATCCAAATCACATTCATGCCATGATTCCACTCAAGATCTTAGTTTTTCCACCCATTCCACAATTGAAACCTGTAACCAGCTAGCCTCATCATATCCCAAAAAATCCTTTCAACCAGAAAACAAGCATCTCAAACCTGCCATGATAACATGTTAAAAATGAAGCAGACATTGGGACCCACACAGGCAGGTATAGATAATGTCCTGCAAGAGAAGGATGCCTCATACAATTATCAGCAGCCTTCTTCAAAAGCAATTGGTACTTCTAACTTAAAAATCCTCTTAAAAAAATGTATCATCACAATTGTTATTTTCAACTCACAAATAATGACATGCTCTTGATTTTGATGCAGGGATTCCAGTAAGAGGACATACTATATCAATAGAAAACATCATACATGAGTTTAATAATCTGAACCTCAACGGAAGATGCAGCAAAATTTTAGATCATGAGCAAAATGCTCTTGTCCCATACAAAGGAGACGGTGCAGTTGTTCCCTATGAAAGATTTATCAAGAAACGTAAGCCACGGCCTAAAGTAGAGCTTGACCCAGAAACAAATAGGATATGGAATCTTTTGATTGGCAAGGAAGGAAGTGGAGACGTTGAAGGAAATGATAAGAAAAAGCAAAAGTATTGGGAAGAGGAAAGAAAGGTTTTCCAAGGCCGAGTTGAATCATTCATTGCACGCATGCATCTTGTTCAAGGTACAATTCCTTATATTTTATTCCTAAATTGTATTGTCATGGACTACCATGTTGCATATGTTAAAAAATTATAATGTCAACATTGCCGTCTACATGCTTGAAAGCTCTTTAACGGATTTAATTGCAAAGTGTTATAAAATATTGAAGCTCTGAACTAAGGAGGACAATCATCCTTAGATTCATTACTATACTGTACTGCCTGCCCAATTGTGAATCTGTGAACTGCAAGTTAAGCCACCCACCTAGTAAGCTAGAAAAATAACTTGTACTTCCTTCTTTTTATTCTTTTCTTTTTCTTTTTCTTTCTGTGGTGAAAAAAGAAGGTTTTTTCACACAATCACACCTGAAATAATGAGAAGGTAATAGAAGACTGAAACACTTTAGGTGTTAAAAGGTCTTTTGATTATGTAGATATCTTGAGAAACAATAGCTTTAGAGAAGATACAATACTTTTCAACACAATAGTAACGAACAATTGCGTAAGTTTAGCCCTTATTTTGTAATTGAGTGAATATGTAGACTGTAAATTAATCAGCTTTAAGCACTTGATGTAGTCCTTTCTTAATCTATACTCCATTATAAACAATGATTAATACAAAAGCCTTTTCATTACATAAAAATGACTGACTGGGAAGAATTCAAGTGCAAAAATGACCAAAATACGAATAAAAAGAATTAGTATTGTTATGTTGGCAAATACATATTTTTCTAAGTCAATTTGAAAATCTACTAAAAAAAATGTTTAGTAAATTATCCAGAAGACCAGCGGCCTTGACCAAATGGTTAAACCAGTGAACCATGACCTATTTATCAGAGTTGATGTTCGGTAAAATTTTGATAAATATGCAGTGAGGTTCTATCTAGCAGAAAATCTTAAATGACCACAACAATGTTGATATATATATATATATATATATATATATATATATATAATGAATTTATATATTTGAAAACAAAGATATGAATGTTTTAAATTTCATACCACTTGCTAGGCTGACCCACATTTCCTTTTCTCCTTTAGCAGCAAATTTTCTGGCTCACATAAACTACTTTAGTGGCAATCTGCAGCACAAAATACATTTTCACCTATGTCAAGAATCCACAAAGTTTCAACTTTATATTCAATACGGAAAACTTGACTATATATGAAACATATATAAACCAAGCTGATGCCATTTTTTGCAAAGAAGTTTGTCATTGTTAAAGATTGCACAATTTGTATTTCTCTCAATTAGACAACGGATAAGAAGTACTTTTGCTTCTCATGTACCATAAAGACATAAATTCATTATAATTTTCTCCAATTGGTTGATAGGTACTTCAAAGATAACATGCAGAACCCTTCATAAAATATTAATCTATACAGGAGACAGACGTTTTTCAAAATGGAAAGGATCAGTTGTTGACTCAGTGATTGGAGTTTTCCTTACTCAGAATGTTTCAGACCATCTATCAAGGTACATTCACTACTTTAGCATGTATATACGTTGTACAACCAGATTTCCCATACTTGAATGTCTTGAAGTGAACAGTATTCTTTTTGTTCCTTTAACCTTTGTAGCTCTGCCTTCATGTCTTTGGCTGCACGATTTCCGCTTAAGGCAAGCAATCACAAAGCTCAACAGAGGGTTGGGACAAACATATTGGTAAAAGAACCAGCGGTTCGCATGACAAGTCCAGATGATGTCACCACATGGCATAAAGATATGTCAAGTCAGCCAATCTATCACCCGATTTCTAGGACACTCCATGAATCTGAAGATAACCAGAGAGACAGTGAGACCTCAGGGACAGAAAGGAACTTAGTGGAGGCACACAGTCAATGTTTGGAGGAAGAATTTGTATCATCTCAAGATTCTTTTGAATCCTCAGTCACTCAAGGCGCTGTAGGAATCAAATTGTCCTCGGGCTCCAACTCAGAAACAGAAGATCCTATCTCTGGGTGCCAACTCAAGAAGGTTTATGTTTCCCTTTCAACACATCAACAGATGGAGAAAGCAACCAAGTTTCATGACGTTTACAATCAAGTAAATGGAAGTTCACTGTCAGATGATGGATCCAAGAATGGGCATATTACATATGCACAGCTAAGGGGACGATCAGACAGAACCCATCATCTCAATGGCACTTCCTTCAAGGATTCAATCAATCTTGACTATAAAAAAGTGCAACTACCAGTTGCTCCTTCCAGCAACAATCAGTTTCACATGTACCCAGATTCTGGAGAACCAGAGCTATGGAGATTTGGAAATTTCAGTGAGGAAAGCATATCCTCTTGGCCTTCAACTGCTTCCAGGTTTAATATTGAACACGAAGAAAATTGCAAGAGCTTAAGAACTGAAGAACTGTCAGGAAGTGTCATTAATTCCTCCATGCAACAGAATATTTTGTGGAGTTCTCAAGAAAGACCAACAAAGGACCCGTATCCATCTTTCAAAGAGCACTCGACAGACCAGCAAGGGAATTCTGAACCAAGGTCAAGCATGGGAGATAATCAACCTTCCCACTACAGTCACCAATGTAAGGGAAACCTAACCTTCCAATCAGAAAATACATCAGCCACAGAGCCTGTAAAACGCACCGAACCACTTCTGCGAAATAAGTGTGGTAGTGTGCAGCATGGCCAAAATGTCAGTGAGCTCAATAGAAAATCTTTCAATGTCGTTGATAGCATCTCTGTAGCAAATAACCAAATATACATTGAAAATCAATCGGTTGATTCCAATTTACAGGTACAAAAAATCCAAAAGGAAGAAAAGGAAAAGAAAACTCCAAAAGGAAAAAAAGGAAAGCCTGAGGGCAAGAAAAATAATGCAGTTGACTGGGACATTTTGAGAAAGCAGGCACAAGCCAATGGTAGGAAAACAGAAAGAAATAGAGATACAATGAACTCTCTGGACTATGAAGCACTCATAAATGCTAATGTCAAAGAAATATCTGATGCAATCAAGGAGCGAGGGATGAACAACTTGCTAGCGGAATGATTGCAGGTTCTCTTCTATTAGTGTTCAGTCTAAAGACCTCATGTTTGTTAAGAGCACCGTTAATTTGCCCCAAGATAACATCACTGGATAGGGTAACAGTGATTGCAAAATGTTTGTAGGAATTCCTAAAGCGACTGGTTAGAGAACATGAAAGCATCGATCTGGAATGGTTAAGAGATGTTCCCCCTGACAAAGCAAAGTCAGTCATTCCGAATAATTCATTTTCTTCCATAACATTACAACTGCCCCTTTTATGCACAAGGCTATCCAAATGATGAATAATGGACTGCAGTGCATCCGTATATTTTGTATATAGTTAGTTATCACATATGATTATTCTGCAGGGATTATCTATTGAGCATACGAGGATTGGGCTTGAAAAGTGTGGAGTGCATCCGGCTTTTAACACTTCACCACCTTGCTTTCCCGGTAACAATTGTGTGGCACTATTTAGTAATTTTCCTATGATAGTCCGGGAACATCTTACAATAGAAGAAATATTGTTTCTTTTTTGCTCCATAAAGGTTGACACAAATGTTGGAAGAATAGCAGTAAGACTGGGATGGGTCCCCCTCCAACCATTACCCGAATCACTGCAGTTACACCTCTTAGAACTGTAAGAAAATAATATCTCGACAATTGGATGATTAACTTTTCCATACTTGCAAGTGCTAACTGTATTATTCTCTAGGTACCCAATGCTGGAGTCGATTCAAAAGTATTTATGGCCAAGATTATGCAAACTTGATCAACTAACCCTGTAATCTCATACTTCCCTAGAACCATTTATATTAATTTGTGGGCACTTTCTTTTTTACGTGCTCTTTTTCTAATTAGCTGACTATTGAATGACAGTTACGAGCTGCACTACCAGATGATTACATTTGGAAAGGTAATAGGTATACATGGCGCTTCTTTGATTAGAAACATGATTTGTGATTAAGCAAAAATAGAACAAGTCCCTCATGTTTTCGTCTGTATGCAGGTATTTTGTACAAAGAGTAAACTGAATTGCAATGCATGTCCAATGAGAGGAGAATGTAGACACTTCGCAAGTGCTTTGGCAAGGTTCGAGCAATAATCTCTGGAAAATTATATGTATATTGATGTCACTGTGCAGGAAAATAAACACTGAAGCGTGTCAAGAACCTTAACATATTTTGGGGCATGAGACTCTGGCCTTATTAATTACTAATTAGTAATCAGAAAGTGTTTCAAAAACTTAAACTAGTAGATAGTTTCATGTAGAATCTGTAGAAGTAAAAAGTACTCTTACCTTTCACTAATCACATTATTATGAGACTCTCAGAAGAAGACAGTCTTAATCAAATTCAGACCAACCTTGTTTGGTGCAGTGCAAGACTTGCCCTGCCAGGGCCAGAAGAGAAGAGAATTGTCAGTTCAAATGTTTCCATTGAAGCCGAGATAAATGCTGCAATAGCTGTCACTCCTATGTCACTGCCTCCGCCTGAGAACAACTCACTCCAGATAGCAGGTACTGTAATTAAAGAGTGTGAACCAATAATCGAAGAGCCAGCAATGCCAGAACAAGAGTTGACTGAGCTATCGGAAAGTGAAATTGAGGACTTCTTCTATGAAGATCCTGATGAGATTCCTACCATCAAACTCAACATGGAAGAGTTCACATTGACATTACAAAAGTATAAGCAAGAGAAGAAGCTCCAAGAAGGTGACATGTCCAAAGCCTTAGTTGCCTTGAATCCAGAAGCTACTTCTATCCCTAAGCCCAAGCTAAAGAATGTCAGCAGACTACGAACAGAGCACCAAGTGTAAGTCCCTGTCTTCCCAATAAAACCACATATGCTTACCAATACACTGGACGCAGTAACAACATACCCATAGCATGTTCAAGTTCAACAAAACAATTTTTGGTGTCTAAATACTGAATTCGCTACCATCAGAATTCTAACTGCGTTTTAAATAACTCTCTGCCTTGGGTATGTTATGAGTTTCGACATACATACCTATATATAAACATATGTACATAGACATAACTATAATTCTCCATGACAAACTTATACATCTGTGTGGATACAATGCAGGTATGAACTACCTGATTCACATCCACTCTTGGAAGGGGTAGGTTAATATGTTAATTGTGTATCTGGAATATATGAAGCATTCTTAATCTCAGTTAATCACTATTCAACTTTGCAGATGGATAGACGGGAACCAGATGATCCAAGCCCATACCTTCTAGCTATATGGACACCAGGTAAGCTCAAGAAATCACAGAGAACTGAGATACATTATTGAGAATTGATTATCTTGTACATTTTGCTAAGTGATGCATTTATTCTGCATCACTATATACCAGGGGAAACTGCAAATTCAATTCAACAACCAGAAAGCAGGTGTGGCTCCCAAGATCAAAACAAATTGTGTAATGAGAAGACATGCCATGCAATAGTATAAGAGAAGAAAATTTGCAAACAGTGAGGGACAATTTTGGTGAGGAAAATTTAAATTGTGATAAAATGTAAACAAAATAGACCACCTGCAGTTGTTACTAAAATTTAATTCATCTTGTTACAGATACCTTGTAGAACAGCAATGAGAGGGAGCTTCCCCCTCAATGGCACATACTTTCAAGTTAACGAGGCAAGTCTTCTTCAAACAAATTTCCTTCGACTTTATCCACCGTGTACAGACTGGACTAAGTTAATAGCAGTCCAGAAATTACACCTTATCTAAATTAGAGGCACTCCTCCAACCCAATAGGTCAAAAAGAGTGCTATCTGCCTTTTCTCATTTATAAACAAAACTCTATCACGATGCAGATGTTCGCAGATCATGAATCTAGTCATAACCCAATTGATGTTCCAAGGGGGTGGATATGGAATTTGCCAAGACGGACCGTATACTTTGGAACTTCGGTATCAACAATTTTCAAAGGTAATAGAAAGTGAGACACCAGGGTTACTTTACAAAGATCCCAATTAGAAATGTAAAGTTACTCACAATGAAATACCTTCTACCAGGTCTATCAACAGAGGGAATTCAATACTGCTTTTGGAGAGGTATGTGATGTGCTGACTTCAGTTCTTCATATTAGTTTGAGGATAACAATTTAGGAACATAAGACACCGACTTCAGCTCTTTATATTCTTTTGAGGATAACTATTTAGGAACATAGTACATAAATGAGAAGATAACACAAGATCACGAAATTAAATTCCGACACAACCTACTTGGATGTTTGCAACTATATCTTGTGTTAGAACTTCATATAGTCGATAGGATATTAGAATATCCTAGAGTAAGTCAATCAAAAGCCAATTGTATTTGATCATTTTAGTAACTACGTCATGTCGGCATAAGATTATACTGTTTAAGAACCTGTAGAGTTCAGACATGGATAACGAGGTTGTTAATTCACACAACTCTAAAGCAGAAGTTCCGAAGGTGGGTGTGACTGTTGAAAAAAAGAAAAACATTCTATTGCAGAACTCATGTCTTTACATTTAGCAGTCAACTGATGAGATGGCGAACAAGTTTCCTTGTAGACTGATTGATTTATTTGCAGGATATGTTTGTGTGAGGGGATTCGAAAGGAAAACAAGAGCACCACGGCCCTTAATGGCCAGATTACACTTCCCAGCGAGTAAGATGACCAAGACAAAAAATGAAGAGAAGAAATAAAACTGACCATGATGGTGCAGAGAAGATTATTCATCAGATATACAGAAGACAGCTGACTGTGAGAAGAACAATGACTAACAAATTCTAGCACATTTAATTATTCTTCCTCTAGCATGAGATGCACACATTATATGATGGGCGTGCAGCGGAAAGCCAGCACCATTCAGGAAATGTGAGGTCTCGTGACGAGTTGATTGTTTTCTGTGCAGAATAGTTCAATAAATTGAATTAAATTCCGAGAAAGGAGTAGTCCATTCAATAACTTCCCAGAAAGTCCAAAACATTCATAACGTTTTTTTCCCCAAAGAAACGGGAATGAAGAAGGTGAGAAATCAAATTGTTTAACAAGTAACATTGTAAATGATGCTTAGCTGCAATAATTGGTTGCTGATGAAAAGTAAACCCTTTCAAGCTTCTACATTATTGACAAGAGAGCATCTGGAGAAGATAATCGTCAAAACACGAATCAACAGAGCATATCTAAATAAGGGGGACTGATAACCATACTCATATGTATTTAATACAATCACCATCTTACAGTCAAATTTTATGTGAATATATCTATTTAATACAATCACCTAACCGTCAAGATGGTGATTGTATTAAGTACATGTAAGTCTTGTAGCCGAATCCCTAAATAGGTATTGTCAAAATCAATTAAATCTCGTCAACAAGCATTCTGTCACAAAGATCCAACTACAAAAAAGCAAGATGCGATCTAACAAGAACTAGAGAAATCAATGACAACAGAAGAGAGGTGATGCAACCGTCTACAACACATAGCAAACACATTTTCTATTTCTTATTTTGTTTATGCTAATAAAGAACCGAAATAGATAAGATGTTAGGGTAAATTACAAAAAACTACCTCAACTATTGGTGTCACGACACTTTCATACCTCATTTTTTAAAATTGACAATGTCATATCTCATCTTACGAATTTGTGCCAATGTCATACCTCCGTCAGTTTTTCTGTTAATTTTTCTGTTAAGTGATGATGTGGCTACATTCGGGTCCCACTCACTAATCCAACTGGATTACAAAATTATTAAATATATTTTTAATAATTAAAAATTAAAAAAATTAATTTTTTTTATAATATTAAATCTCTATCTCTCTCTCCCCGTCTCGATTATGGGGAAACTTTTAGTCCCGTTGTGACTCATTCAACAATTCGCCTTATACTGTCCATTGCTCTTCATTTCAATTGGCCTATTCGTCAACTTGATGTCCAAAATGCATTTCTCCATGGCACACTGGCTGAAGAAGTGTTTATGCGACAACGATCATGTCTGTAAACTTCGGCGTTCTTTATACGGCCTTAAACAAGCACCCCGGGCGTGGTTTTAGTGTTTTTCTCATCACTTGGAGGACTTAGGCTTCATTGCTTCCACTGCTGACTCCTCCCTGTTTACATTCTTCAATGGGGCCACTATCATTTATCTTTTGATTTATGTTGATGACATTTTAGTCACAGGGAATGATGCTGCTCAAATTTCACGTTTCATTGGTCAACTTGGAATTTAATATTATAAAAAAATTATTTTTTTTGATTTTTAATTATTAAAAATTATATTTAATAATTTTTTAATCCAGTTGGATTAGTGAGTGGGCCTCGCATGTAGCCACGTCAGCACTTAACAGAAAAATTAACAGAAAAACTGACGGAGGTATGACATTGGCACAAATTCATAAGATGAGGTATGACATTGTCAATTTTAAAAAATGAAGTATGAAAGTGTCGTGACACCAATAATTGAGGTAGTTTTTTGTCATTTACCCAAGATGTTACCTTCCACCCTAAGAATAATCGTTCTACGATTTAACATTAAGAGACCAGAGTAAGGTTAAAGGCACAACAATGTACCGTAAGATCATATGCAAACGAGCTAGATGTACGCTATGACTCCAAATTTTGAGAATAATTTCTATTAAATCATAAGTTTCCAGGATAATTTCTGGCATTACTGAGAATGTGCACAAATATCTCTACAATACAAATTTCGAGAATATTAAATCATAAATTGAAGCGCCCATCACAATTCATACCACTATTTCCTTTTAACATTCCTCTGTTTTCTCGCCAACCAAACACCAAATAGAAAGAGAGAAAAAAAGAAGAAAAGAAAAAAAAAAGTGAATAGAAAGCTAGGGTTTGAGAGAATGAACCCGCTGGGCGAGTTGAGAGGCGGCATTGAAGCTGCGAAAATCGGAAAAGAGATGGAGTTGTATTGAAATGCGGGATCGCGATCCAGTTTAGGTTTAAGTGAACTGGGAAGAGTTTCTAATTGAAATATTGCCGGCTTTTGTTCTTTCCCTCCATAAATGGAAACTTTGGCGTGCGCACGGGTGGGATTATACGACTTCACTCAGACTTTCAGCTTATGGAAGACCACTGTTCTAAAAATTTCCGCCTAGTTGCTAGATAGTTGGTCACCATTTCGATTATGCCTAAACGTTTGAAAATTAAGAAAATGCGTCTTAAACTTGCTAAGGCGTCCGCCTAAACTGCCTAGGCATCCGTCTAGCCCGCTCAGACCCGCCTAGGTTACAACTCACTTAAACAGAAATAGATAACTTTTATTTTGAATTTTTTTTTAATAAATTGTAAGAGACTTGTTAAATACTTAAATAAACACACATAATAGGTTTGTTCCCCATATTTTCATTATGTTCTAATACTTCATAATATATATGTCATTCTATTTTGTAGTTTATGATGAAATTATATATATTTTAAGTATAAACAGATATTTATTTATACAAAATATAATAGATTTACTTAAATCCGCATAGGCGCTCGCCTAGGCCCCTCCTAGCTGCCTAGGCACTAAGTCTCAGCCCGCCGCCTGACTAGCGCTTAGCGTTTTTTAGAACCTTGATGACAACACGTGGAGGAATACAATTTAACGGGCCAAGTAAATGAAACTTTTTCTTTGAAGAGCGAGAAAAAAAATAAAAATAATTTCTGGGATATAAAATCTCAAGATTTCGTGATTAGGTTAGCGGTACACTAATATTATTGTTGTAAAATCGGCAGTGTGTGTGCAGTGGAATAAATGAAACAAGACACAATATTTACTAGATTTCTCTATAGTCAGTGTGACTGGAGTACGTTGATGTGATATATTCTAACACTCAAATTAAAACCCTATAATTGTAGTATATGAAAGTAGGGATCGTTTTAGGCCGGGGATTAGAGGGATGCTAATCAACACAAATTAAACTTAAAAACACTAAACTAGACTCTAAAGACTCAAAACAAGCTAGAATGACTTAAAACAGCACAACTAAGTTAAATAGACTCAAAACATGTACTAGAGAGTGATTTGGACAAATTCTAAACTAACTTGACTCAAAATACTAAATGGTGACAGATTTGAACAAAATTGAACTAAACTAACACAAAACAATAAAGGGGATTTGGTTTTGACGAATTTTAACTAAAACTAATTAACTTGCAAAAACAAAGTAAGTTAGAGGGTCCTTCTCCACACATGAAACAGATGCACATAAATTGATTTCTAGTATTGTTTCTATAAACCATGAATGACAATGCCCCAAATTAATTGTGAATGCACAAATTAACTCTCAGATTTTCCTTAATTCATTGAATTGGATGGATAACACATCGGCAACCAAATTATTCTTCAATAGTTCCCTACATGAACAGCATAATAGAAATACAATCAAAGATCATTAAGCTTTGTGAAAATCATAAGCATTGACAAGGCATTCGTACCTATGAACTGCATGATACTCTTGCCAAGAATTTACTTATCACGATTGTGACTAGCAACCTCCACTACTTGTAAATATAAGTTCATAACTATTAGGTGAAACTCCCTTATATTTTAGCATCAGATTCATGCATGCAAACTAAGTATGCATCCTTAATCAACACACAAGAATAAGTTATCAATCAAACAGATAAGTAACTCACATTCACATTTTACGAAACAATACTAAAGGTAATCAATTCATATAAAACATATGTCCATGGCTTTGAATTCACCTCTAACTAAAAAGAACTTAGTTACACATGTTCATAACAATTGAAAAACAAATTAAAATAAACATGGAAACGAAACGAGGAAAGAAAGAACTCTGAAAGTGTCCAATGGTTGCAGGTAGTTGCGGCACAACCCTCATTCTCCAATGGAAGCTATGGCAAACTCTCTGTGTGTATATGGTCTGTAAGCTGCGGAAAACTCTCCCCCTCTCCCTTTTGTGCGCATAAACAAATATATATATATATATATATATATATATGTGTGTGTGTGTGTGTAGCACAGCAAACCCTAGAGATTAGGGCTTGAAATTAGCAGAAATAAAGGATTAGGGTCTTAGGGTGCGGCACAAGGCTTGGGCCTCAAGAAAAGGGTCACAGCCTAATTAATTTCTGAAAAGGCTTTGCACAATCCAAATCCACAAGGGAAATGGCTAATTCAATCATAATCCAAGAGGGAAAGGGATAGGGTTTACACGGCAAAGAATGGGCCTTCTAGAAGGGATAGGTGCGGCAACAAATTAGGAACAGGTAATACCTTCTAGAAATCAGGTGTTTAGAGCTTCTAGAAATCAGATAAGGTTTTGGATAATGTTTTTGGACAATGTTCCATGTTTCTTGCTCTTTCCTTATCTTCTTTGTCTTGAATTTACTTCTCCAGATTTGTAGCATGTTCCTAGCCTCATTTGATCTTCAAAACGTCCATTCCTTGTGCTCCAAATGCAAGCTATCATTTTCAGCCCAAAACTGCTCTAAAATGCAACAAAATGCACTTTCTTGCCAACTTTACCATTTGGACCTACAAACACACGAAAATAGCTTAAATCACTATAATAAATGGAAACTAACTATGTAAATGCAAGAAAACAAGCTAACTAAGTCGCATAAATATGCTCCTATCATACGTCATCGGGGCAGCAGTGGTGTTTTCATTCATTATATGGAATAATAGGAGTAAAAAAATAACTTTCTCTATTCTTTCATCTCTTCTTGCTCTCTTTGATGTTGTTTCACAATTCCCTCTCTTCTTGATGTGTGTTCTCTTCTTACACTTTGGCCTTCCTTATATAGGCAAATGAATGGGCAAGATGTTAAATCAAAACCTACGACACTCACTTAATGCCTTCACCTACTACACTTATTAAGCCTTTACATACTACACTAACCACACTAACAAAACCTACTACTCCCACTACATAGTGGACATTCAATATTTACAACAATTATCTATTTTTTTTCTTGACAACCTGCAAAATCGATAGACATGATGCTCAAGAGCAGATGAGAAAAGGTGAATTCTAGCATGAATAGTGTTTTTCTACAAGTTACTAGTGATTTTGAGTTTTTGTTGTCTATTATATCTCATGATATTTATTAGCGTTTTACTATTGTTTAGTAGGCTAAACAATGAACTAAAAATAGCTTTCAAGTTTTAAGGTTATTTTTTCAATTTTCATAATTTCATGGTTTGCTTTCCTTTCGATACGAGAGGCTCTTCTCAAACTTCTAGTGTTACATAAACTATCATAAGGTGATAGTTTGTATTTTCTCTAAACTCTAACTTCCGTTATTTTAAGAACATGATTAGTTATCAATTATAATCCAATCATAGGCACCAAATAAGGCTTTTATTAACAACTTAACCTTAATCCCTAGTGGAATAAAGTAATGATACGGGTAATTAATTTCATTTTGCAAGCTACGGCAGTTTTAGCTTCACTGCATCCAAATTGTCTTGGCTTACCTGGCTTTTGCTTTTCAAAATCGTGTGCATCCCGGCCTATAAGTCAATCTTTTCCCTCATGATGTGTGATTTTATTTTTTTTCCCTAACATTTTGTTTTTTGGTGTTTCAACGCTTGTTTTCAGGTTTTTATATTTTAGGCTTTGTTTTAGAGGGGTTAGGTTATATATGTGAGAATGTGAAGGTAAAAGAGTTTCACCTTGATGAAAGGAAAAAACTTGTAATAGCTTATAAGAGGTTGGGCTATTCTCATATTGCCAATTGGTTTTATGGTGGAACCTCAATTTTCATGGTATCAGAGAAAGTTGGCTTACGTGTAAAGCCTAACAGCCACACGTGCTATATGTCATCCAATTTATGTTGGCCGCGTGTTTTCTTTCCACAGTCAAAATGTGATATATATATATATATATATATATATATATATATATATATATATTCTTTCCACAGTCAAAATGTGTACTACAAATTTGTTTTTGTCCCTATATTATTGTTGACCCTAAAAACTACCAAGCTTATGTGGCGCGCAGACCGAATAATTAATAAGCTAACTACATCATTCGGTTATGTGCGGGGCGTGCCAACTCGACGGACGAGCTCGGTCGGGGAGTAAAATGTGTTAATGTTGCGTCGAGTGCGCTGCTGACTTCTGCATCTTGCGATTGAGGCCGAGAAAAAAACACGTCTCGGCCCTTGGGTTCTAGAGCCTGAAGACAAGGCTACTAGTCTTGCGAAGTTCACGGATCGTCGACGCCGGGTTCGATCACAGTGATTATATTTGTGAAAGTATAAGCACGTTGAACCGGCTCCAAATTATAGGGACACAAATACTCGAAAGAAATAAAAGTCTTAATCGTGAACGTGGTTTTGCCGTCAGAATGCCGAACTTTGAAACTTACTTACGAGTATCCAATCATAAAACAAACTCGGCTTTCGACGTGCCGAGCCCAATAATTTGTAACACCTCACTTCGCCGAGAAGGCTAATGAGATGACCTCTGCCAACACGGATTCGAAAATCCCTACCAACCGAGACTTGGATAGGTAATCAGTTGACCTCGACGCAGTGCTATTTTCCAAACTGAAGGTGCTACGCGGTCGGCTGATTCTAAGGTAACAGTGTTGTTTTCCAAATTGAAGATGTTATCGGTTGCCTTCACAGTGCTGTTTTCCAAACTGAAGATATGTCGGCGAGAAAGGAGAAAACAAAAGAGTTCTCAAGGTTGTTGAGAGGTTTCGCGTAGAACGAAGGTTTGCGCATGGCAGTTTTGTGTGTTGAATTGGAGAGAGGCTTGAATGGTGCACTCCCCCTTCTATTTATAGCAGCAAACCTTATTTCGATCGAGTTAAAACTATATTCGGATTAGGACTCCTTATTCTGATCCAGTCTCATCTCGACCAATCCTACCTTTATTAGGACTTTGAACCCAACCCTTTATCAGGCCACATTCATTTCCAGGTCTCGGTTTCCTCATCTTGCCAAGAATCCTTGTTGCATCAGGATTCAACTCCCCCATCCATCCGTCTCGTAATGGGACTTACTCCATCCTTATCTGGAACACTCTATTTCCCGATAGGACTTGGTCGGCCTTAAGTAGGCGGCCCACGAACTGGATAGCTCACAGTAACCCTTAAACAAGGCTTCCGGGCCGAGAACAATTCTAAACTTGGCCCAAACAATTATATACAACATATGGACCTATTTTTCTTTCCACAGTCAAAATGTGTACTGCAAATTTGTTTTTGTCCCTATATTATATACAGCATATGGACCTATTTTCTTTATATATATATATATATATATATATATATATATATATATATATATATATATATATAGGCTGTTCTAAATTTTCGGTCAATTGATTACTATGTTGTTGCCAGCTCTAGCTGGATTAGGCTATTCTAAATTTCCAATGACAAGTGAATTAATTAAGTATACGTGTGGCGGGATCATAAGAAACGTTTGGCAAGTTTTTTAAGGAATACTTTTTTTTTCTTGGGCGTTTTAACGAAACACTCCCGGTAATGTTCACTTTAACGAAAAACCACATTTTTTCTCTAAAAAGTCAATCTTGGTACCATTCACTTACTACACATTTTTGTCATTTTCGTTACAACTCAAAGTTTTCAAGCCATTGGCCCCACCATCCTCGACATCTCAGCTATCCTTGGGATTTCCCCTTCTGGCATCCCAATCGATGCCGCCCTCTCTGGGTGCCCGTCCAACATCGATCTCAAGGCATTATTCGACAAAAGGGCCGTCGAGACGCTGAGCAAAGAAGGTCAAGAGCCTTCAAAAGAAGAAGTTCAGAAGTTGCACAAGAACTTCTCAACTACAACACCCTCATCCTTTATTTTGCTGGCCGAGTGGAAGCGAGCCTACAAAAGGGAGAGCACGAAGCCTTCCTATTTTACTGGTACAACAAGTTTATTTGTTGTACCAAGTCAAATAAATGCTTGGTCAAGAACATGCCGGTGGTTGAAGCCCTGGCTAGTGGTCACACCCTGGCCCTTAGTTCAGCCATCCTCGCCAACCTCCTGCACTGCCTGGCTGAAGCGACCATCAACAAGATTGACCCGCATCAGAACGGACCTCTCTGGGTTTTCCAACTCTGGCTGCAGGTCTATTTTGCCACACTTCGGCCAGAGATCCCAAACTTCCAATCCACTGAAGCATTCGGCCTTCAATTGGCCTCTCGACCGGCGCCCCCTCACCGGGCCGAAGAAGTCTTCAAATGCTTCTTCAGCCTAGAAGTCCTTTCTGACGATGAATTTTTAGTATGTCGTCGTCAAGAACACCATTCCTCACTTAGGCTTCCGACATCAGTATGGAGTGAAGCTAAAGATGCTGATCTTCGTCAAAACTGGGGGTCGTTCATGTTAACACGTGACCTTCCCCTCGGCTGCGACGCTTGCCGAACAAGCTGGAATGTCTACCATCCCCACTTCACTTCTCGGAAACTCGGCTACCTCCAAGGTTGCCCTGCGCCTCTACTTACTTCCCGCTCCCTCCTAAGCCGATGAAGTCTCTCTGGTTTTTCAGAAATGAGTGTAAAGATACCGAGCAAGAGTTTTAGGACAGGTGCAAAAAATTCTGCCTTTGGCCCAATGTTCCGAAATCTTTCGGCACTGATACCTTTGGCAATTGGTGGGAAGAGTACACCCAGGACTTCTTCGGCATTCTGGTCGAAGACGTCGTCAAAAAGATCTTTGGCAACCGACCTAAAAAAGCTCATGCCCCGCAATCCAAAGAGACAACCCAAGGTATATGTCTATCTCTATCTTCTTCCTTTAAATGTTCAAAACTTTATTGACTTTGTTTCACTCTCTCAGGCGGCCGAGCGCCGAAGCGGGTAGACTTGGTAGCTGCAGCCGCGACTAAGAAAAAGCTGGTCCCCTCCTCCAAGAAAAGCAAATGACCTTGCTAGAAGGCCGAGACGACAGGTGAAGCTTCCCGACATACAAAACGCATCAAGAAATTGGTGAAAAAAATGAAAGCGGGAGATTCATGTTATCTCCAGCTAAACCACGAAAATGACTACTCATAGTGTCTCTCCTTCTGCCCCCGTCGTCCAGGCCTTGACGACGGTGCAGCCAGCTCCAACCAGCCAAGCATCCGAAGTTCAACCCGACTCTCAAGTCGTGGTTGAACCAATCGCTGCTCTGCTGGTTGAGGAACCTGCAGCTCCGGAGCCGGCCATTACACTTGTATTTGAGGATGTGACCCATTCGGCTGAGAAGATTCTTCCCAAAAATCCAAAACAATCAACGATCATCTTGGAAGATGTACGATTATGTTGTTGGTAACTCTCTTAAATTTGAAACTACTAACAGTTTTCATTCAGGATCATGAGAGCGACGAGATTCCGCTGGCGAGTTGCCCTCGACCAACTAATCATCGTTCCACTAATCCTCCCCCTGTGGTCGAGGTGACTGACCAGGTCGTTCCTCCTACAGCCGATCGTGGAAAAAGGCCCACCGTCAAGCCTGAAGCGATGGCGGAAACACCGATTCACCCACAGGATCAAGACCTTGGCACCCCTTCCCAAGAAGCCACTTCTGCCTACGTAAGTACCCTTATTGTTTTCCTTTGGTCAATCTTCTGCCTTAGAATTCTAAACCAGGAAAATATTAAATGTCAGGTGCCCACGTTCTCATTTCATCAAAAATTCTATGCGCCGAAGGGCGTTATCTATATCTTTTGGCCACCTCAGTGGCCATCGAACATAGATAACCTTCATCGGCTCCGTGAATTAAAAAGTATTCTTAAACATTGGGCAAGCTCTCTGGGCTCGAGCAATGAGCCAGCAGACATGGCCGAAGTCTCTTCTCGGCAGGTCTAACATTTTCCTTTTTTCTTACTTCCTCGTGACTTAACTTATTCTGACAAGTTTCTTTCTGTGCTGCCTTCATGGGAGGTCGAGCTTGACGCCTTACTCTCCAGTACCTCCGGAGCCGCTAGGTCATCTGGGGCGTCGACCGAGCCTTCTGCTACCGCGGTCGAATCTAATGCCTTCGCCAAGTTGCAGGAACTCCTATCCCTTTCGGCCATACAAGTCTTTCAGTGTAACGGCCTCGATTCTGTATGAGAGTGCCTGAACAATCTTATGGCCGGTGGTATGCTGAGCACCAAAAGTGTCGTCCATTTATCCAATATCCTGAAGCGGACCTGGCAGTACTTTACTACTTTTGAAAGGGCTCTCCGGGCCGAGGACGACCTAAAGGCTGTAAAGCTTGTACATAAAGCCAGCCGGCCAGAGGTTGATGCCATAAAAGCAAAGAAAACGCAGCTGGCCGGCCTTGATCATCAAATTACCGAACTTCAATGTCAAACTGCCGAGCTTCAACGGCAAAGGTCGGATGTAGCTTTGGAACTCGAAAAGGATTTTGAAGTGAATACAGCTCGACTAACAGACTTTGTAGCTGGCATAAAACAGATACAACAACTCCAGCTCGATAAGAGAACAAGGCAAGCTGAAGTCACAATGGGTGAAGTAAGATGGTTGGAACTAAAAGCTGTTCTCGAGGCCTTCCTTCCTTCGACCCCCTAGGACTGTGTATATCTGTAGGCCGTTTTAATTCCTTGTCATTTGTAACTTTTACAAATTTAATGAAACGCGCCATTATTCTCTCATTTCCTACGTTATCGAATAATACTTCTTTAAAAATTTCCCGTTGATTGGTAACTTATGAATTAAACTAGTTCAATCCTTGAGATGGTATGCCCCATTGCTGAGAACTTTGTGAATAACGAACGGTCCTTCCCAATTCAGCGACCATTTGTCGAACCTAAGGTCTTTAATTCCCACGGGTAGCATAGTTTGCCAAACCAACTCTCCTTCGCCGAACGTTTTTTGCCCGACTTGCTGATTATAAGCTCGCTCGGCAATCTTTTTCTGTGCCACTAATAAGTTATAAGCATTAAGCCGAGCTTCTTCTAAATCTTCTAACTCTTGTCTCATGGCCTGACTGTACTCGGCACTAAACAAACTACTTTGTTCAATTACTCGCAACGAGTTTATACTTAGCTCGATCGACAACATTGCGTCGTGTCCATAAGTCAACCTGTATGGAGTTGTTCCAGTGGCTGATCGGAGTGAAGTTCGATAGGCCCATAACGCTTCATTTAGCTTCAGATGCCACATACCAAGCCTCTCTCTTACCATTTTTTCAAGAATTCCGATCAAAACCTTATTACTTGCTTCGGCCTGCCCATTCGCCTGCAGGTAATACGACGTAGACTGCTTGAGTTGAATTTTCAGATTCGCCGTATACTCTTGAAACTTGTTGGATGTGAAGATTGTACCATTATCTGTTATGATTGTTTCTGGTACTCCGAATCTAGTCATGATGTTTTCTTCTACGAAATTACAAACTTCTTTAGATGTTAACTCGGCATATAACTTCGCTTCGACCCATTTGGTGAAGTAGTCCGTCGCGACAAGTATCCATGCATGCTTTGCTAACCTGGAAGATGGTGTAATTTTGCCGATTACGTCCATGGCCCATCCTCTAAACGACCATGGTTTAGTGACCGAATGTAGTGATTCAGCAGGTACCCTCTGTATAGGACCATGAATTTGACACTGTATGCATCCTCTTGCGAACTTAATGCAATCCTTCAGTATACTTGGCCAGAAATAGCTGTGTCGGAGAAGCAACAATCGTATCTTTTGACCGGACTGATGAGCCCCGTAAATTCCTTCGTGAACTTCTACGATTGCTTGAGCAACCTCCTTAAGACCGAGACATAACAGTAATAGACCGTCCTCACCTCTTCGGTACAATTCATTTTGGTATGTGACATAGTTCGTGGCATGAACCTTTGTCTTGCGGTCGTGTTTGTCATTAGGGTTGTCAAGATACCGTATAATGGACTTCCTCTAGTCATCTGGTATTGCCCCGACTGCGCAAACATCGATAGGGTCCTTTCGCTCCAACAACGAAGGTAAGGACATGACTCATGTCCGGATCACGCTATCATGTCGGAGGACTTACTGATTAACCAAGGCCGGATATGTTCATCACAACACAGGTATTTCCCGACCTAGCTTGCCCCTCCAGGAGTTGTGCTTCGGAGGCTATTTGAGCTAGTTCGTCTCTGTCGGTGTTTCGAACTCTAGAGATGTGTTCGAATGTAATGTCGTCGAAAGACTCGGCCAAATAGCTGGCAACCATGTGATAGGGCGCCAGAGTGCAACTCATGCAACGAAAAGAACCATTAAGTTGGTTAATCATAAGTTTGGAATCACCGAGATGAGGGCACGGGTTGCCCGTAAGTCGTGAAGGACACCAAGGCTGATGACAAGGGCTTCGTATTCGGCCTGATTATTCGTGCAATCAAAATCAAGCTTAAGAGAAAAATACCAACGTTATGCTCTAGGGATTGAATAACTATCCCAACACCAGCCGAGGCTGAAGTACTAGAGCCATCGAAGTACATCGTCCAGTAATTAGCACGCATTTCCACCATGTAGATTTCAACTTAATTGCCCCCAAAACCATATAGAGAAGGATGTTGGGCTAAAAAATCGGCCAAAGCTTGGCATTTGACGGCTTTCTGGGGCACATATTGCAAACTAAATTCAGACAGTGCCATTGTCCACTTCCCTATTCAGCCTTTTACTATTGGCTGAGTAAGCATGTAACGAATGACGTCGGTCTGGGTGATGACCTGATTGACCGACGGGAGCATGTAATGTCTGAGTTTTGATGTGGCGAAGAATAAGGCTAGGCAAAGCTTTTCGATTGCGGAATAATTGATCTCCGGTGGGTTGAGATGCCGGCTAAGGTAAAAAATGGCCTGTTTGCGCCCAGCGTCATTTTCTTGTGCAATGAGGCAACCGATGGAATCTTCGGCCGCAGAGATGTACAACTTGAGAGGTTTGCCTTGTCGAGGTGGCACGAGGACGGGTGAGGTCATGAGAGAAACCTTGATTTGTGTAAAAGCCTATTGATGTTCAGTCCACCACTCAAAAATGTCAGAATCCTTGAACTTCAAAAGTGTAGAAAAGGCTCGCATTTTCTCTGCTAAATTAGCAATCAATCGATAGAGGAAGTTAATTTTACCGAGCAACGACTGTAGTTGCTTTTTGGTCGCAGGGGGTGGAGCACTGATGATTGCTCGAGCCTTATTTTCATCGACTTCAATACCACGGTGATGCACAAGGAAACCTAAAAAATTGCCGACCGAGACTCCAAAAGCAGACTTGGCAGGATTCATTTTTAGGTTGTGCTGGCGCATACGCAGGAAAATCTGTCGAAGATCATCCAAATATGTCTGCCAATGTTTCGATTTGATTACAGCATCGTCAATATAGGCTTCGACGATGGTACCAATTAAATCATGGAATATAGTATTCATTGCCCGCTGGTATGTGGCGCCGGCGTTCTTAAGGCCGAACGGCATGACGACCCATTCGTATGTGCCGAGTGCCCCCAGGCAACGAAAATCGATCTTATGGACATCGACCTCGGCAATGAAAATCTGATTGTAACTAGCATGTCCATCCATAAAGGATAAGATTTCGTGGTTTGCTGCCGCGTCGATTAACAAATCTGAAATCGGCATTGGATATTCATCTTTAGGAGTTGCCAGATTCAAATTTCAAAAATCAATACAGATACGTAGGGCACCACTTTTCTTTAAAACTGGGACGATGTTCGCCAACCATTCGATGTATCGAGCCGTTCGAATAAACCCGGCTTTCAGAAGTCGAACGAGCTCATCCTTTATGCCGAGTTGTACTTCGGTTGAGAATCGTCGAGGTGGTTGACGGAATGGTATACACCCAGGTTTAATACGCAACTCATGTTCGACGAGCGTTCGATCTAAACCAAGCATCTCATGGTAGCTCAAGGCAAAACAATCTTTGAATTCCTTAAGTAAATTACAGAGTACGGCTTTCATATGTTGGGGCAACAAATCACTAATAAATAAAGGCATTGGGTCGTCGGCCGTTCCAACATTTATTTCTTCTAAAGAGTCCTTGACTTAGGGCCGACTATCTTCAAGCTTGGCTGGAGCAGCTTGAACTTTATCGAACGACAGATTCGGGCAGTTATCTCCTTCAGCAAGAAACTCCACTAAGTTTATGCCCGAATTTGGTTGCTTGGAAATAACATACCAATGGGCTAGCAGTCGTTCCATGGTTGATGAAACCGTGGCCTGGCGCATTTCTTGTTCGGGTTCAGACATCAATGTTGGTAATCAGATTGGCTAACCCGAGTCTGGCCGAATCCTGGTGCACAGTCTCAGCGCCTTCCTCGATGGCCTTTTGTACTGATATCTGAGTCGGCTGCCTTTCTTCATTGAAGCCTTGTAAGGTGATGTAGCCGACGTGATAGTCATAATATCAAGCCTGAATCATGTTCGCCTCGAACGACTGATTATCGACCGGGTGAACTAAAACTGCTTTGCCGTCCCAGAAGATAAGAACTTGGTATAACAACGAGGGAATGTAGCCGGTTTGATGGATCCAATTACGGTCGAGCAATGCATTATACTTTGTTTTTGAATCAACTATAAAAAATACGGTCATGTGGTTGCGACCAGCAACTTTCACTTCCAAATGAAGCACACATTTTGTCTGGGACTTGTCCTCGACGAAGCTGCTCATGGTTACCCCTGATGGGATGGGTTCGTTGTTAGAACGTCATAGGGCTCTCATGATGGACACGGGCATGATGTTGACTGTTGCTCCATAATCGACGAATACCTTAGAGATTGGGTATCCTTCAATATAAGTCGTAACATACAACGGCTTCAGATGCTGAAGATTATCGGTAGAAAAACGAGGAAACAACTCGGCAATAGCCACTTTAAGTTTATCATGTTTGCTCTCTGGCCCGTTCTTTTCGACGGGGACGAAGTCAACTTATGTTGTTTATTCAGCTACCACATCGCCATCCAAGAAACTTGGTTGAGATGTGGTCGGCTGAAACTCGGTAGGTAAAATATGGACCATGCTAATCTCTATATTCTCAGGTCCCATCGGGTCATGGTTGTCGTTTTTCGGGCTATCGGTCGGAATATCCCGTTCTTGGGTATCCTCGGCTTGACCATCCTTTGTTTCAGTTGGTGGTTGTTGTGGCACATCCTCCAGTTTTGTTTCGTTCTGGTTGTTCCTGTCGAGCTTGCCTGACGTTGGGAGTTGGTCTTGTTCTTGTGTTGCTTTACGAGCTTGCTCCTGATAGACGATTCGAGCGTTCATTGTGTCGAGGTACGCATCCAGACGTGCCACGCGCTCTTTCTTATCGGTAGTAAGGCCGAAAAGAGCCACTGTCGAGAAGACTTTGAAATGGTACCGTAGATACTGAAAGTCCTCAAGAGAAAAAGGAAGCTCGACGGTGTCTATATCGGTATACGGATCGACCTCAAAGTTGAGAACTCAAGTTTCACGTATATGCTGGAACCTGGCTTTTATCGCTTGATGCGATGTAAAACAGCACACAAATTAAACCCTCTTTTGACAATTGTAGTACATGTATAAGTAGGGATCGTTCTGGATCGAGGATTAGGAGGGATTGCTAATCTAAACTAAACTGACTTTAAAACACAAACAGAAACTTAAAAACACTTAACTAGACTCTATAGACTCAATACAAACTGAAAAACTCAAAACTAACTAGAAAGACTCAAAACAACAGAAAACAATGAATTAGACTCAAAACTGACTCTAGGAAGTTATTTGGACGAAAATTAACTTGAACTTGACTCAAAACACTTAAAAACACAAATTGGACAGATTCTAACCGAATTAACACAACAAAGTAAAGGGGGATTGGATTTTGGACGAAAATAAAGTAAAACAAAACAGAAACTAGAACTAGATAGATTTGCACAAAATTAGGTGTTTTGGATGGATGATGGACTAGCTAGAGGGTCTTTCTCCACACATGACACACTTGCATACAAATCGATTTCCAATTGCTTTTCACTAAACCATGAATTCTCAACGCCCCAGATTAACCGTGAATTGCACTAATTAACCCTCAGATTTTCCTAATTTCATTGAATTGGATGATTGCATACAACAACCCAAAGCATTCTCCACAAGTTCCCTACATGAATTGCATAATAGAGATACAAGCAAAGATCATTAAGTTCTATGAAAATCATAAGCATTGACAAGGCACTCGTAACTATGAATTGCATGATACTTATGCTAGGAATTTACTTAACATGATTGTGACTAGCAACCTCCACTACTTATGAATATAAGTTCATAACGATTAGGTGAAATTCCTTTATATTCTAGCATCAAATTCATGCATGCAAACTAAGTTGGCCACCTCAATCAACATACAAGAATAAGTTTTGAATCAAACAGTTAAACAAATTGAATTCACAATTTATGAAATCACAATTGAAGGTAATCAATTCATATTGCAAGTATGTTCATGGCCTTGAATTTCCCACTAGCCAAAAGAACTTTAGTTCCTTATAATCGCAAAACAAAGATACATAAACTTAGACATTGAAAACAAAAGAATGAAAACACCTAAGAATGTTCCAGCAATCCAATCTTGAATGGCAAGCACTCCAAGGGTCTTCCTTCTTCTCTTTGCTGCGGCACAAGGTGTTGGAGATGGTTTGAAGGGTTGTTTATGGTGGTGAATAGATATAGGTGAGTTATGGTGAAGGGTGGATGGTGGATTTTCGGCAGAAATTGTGTAGACAGATTTAAATGGTGCAACAAGCTTTATTTAAAGGGCTAGGGTACTCAGAAAATAATAGGAAAGGTTCAATACTTAGCTATTTTGGTTCCACAATTTAATAGGTAAGAAAGAATCAGAAAATCAAAGAGAATAAGAATGTGAAATTCGGCAGAATATGTAGGAGAGAAAAGGAATGTGTTTTAAAGGTCAGAAATTAAGAGAGAAAGGGAAAGAAGGTGTGGCATTAATTTGTAAGAGAAAGAGGAAGTATTTTTGGGTAGAAAATAGGCAAGAAAACCTCTCCCTTGTGCAGCAAGGATTAGAATAAAAGAGGAATGTGTTTTATGACAGAAAATAGGCAAGAAAACCTCTCCCTTGTGAAGCAAGGATTGAAACAAAAGAGGAATGTGTTAGGCACGGTTTTGGACTTCTAGAATGAGTAATTAGGCAACCTACATGTTTTGAAAACCCCAAAAATGGAAACCTCCACAAATGGAAACTTGCACAAATGGAAACCTTCACAAATAGAAACTTCCAACTGTAGAAACCTTGGCTTCCAATTTTGAACTCTTCATTCTTCATTTGACCCTAAGCTCATTTGATCTTCAATTTCGTCCATCCACTTAGCTCCAAGCATGTGCAATCCATTTAGTGCCCAAAATTGCTCCAAAAAGCACCAAAATGCACTTTCTTGCATACTTTGCACATTAGACCTACAAACACACGAAAATAGCTTAAAATACTAAAATAACTAAGAACTAACAACGTAAATGCAAGGAAACAAGCTAACCAAGTGATGTAAATTTGCTCCTATCATCGCTGAATCGGTGGTCTTTTGGATAATTTGTTCGGCGTCAGGGCAAGTTAGGACCAGGTCGAAGGCTTCCTGACACTCCCTTGGTAGGCCGTATAAGTCGTTAGTGAAATATTTCTTGTGAAACTCCCGCATGTATTTTAAGGCCTCGCCGAGAAACGGGGGGTACAGATTCCGTCGTATTTTAATTAGTGGCTCTGGTGAAGGCAACGGAAGGAATTTGCCTTCCGCTTCTTTTCTGAATTACTCAAAACGAGCTTTCATTTTTCGGGTCGAAGAAGGAGTTTGATGCGCTTCTTAGATTCCTTGACTGTAGTCTCAAAGTTGCGATCGATCGCCTTCTTTCCCTGGAGTAATTCGACCATGATTGTGGGGGGTTGCCGATCATCTTCACTACCTGGTACTTCTTTCGGCTGCCATTTGGTAGCGAAAGTAGCCTCTGTGCAGCTTGTCTGCGAGCCATGCAGTCTATCCGTTGGCGTCGACATTTATGAGACTTAGATAATGTGGTATAGACGTCGGTAGGGGAATTGTAACTATACCATTGTTGGTCGTGTGGCTCGGGTAACTTGAAAGTTCTTTGATTTGCCTATGAACTAGAGCTGCTGGAGTTACGCGAGTAACAATCCTCTTTGTAAAAATTCGCATCGAAGTCAAGACATTGTCTGGCCGAGGATGGACCATCAGGTCGCGTTTGAGGGCTAAGCCTATCGAACACCTTTTGGCGCTGGCCTGCGCCAAGTACCGTTGGAGGTGTTGTTGCGGCCGTGGATGGTTGCCGTGATCTTGGAGCCTGAGGTGGTTTCTCCTTTGGCTCGGTTAGGACGATGCGCGCTTTACAATAACTGCACAAACCATCGGTCCATCAGTTTCTTCTGCACTGGAGTCTGACATATATTCGACTATGGCCGGTCCCGAAAACTCTATAGACGGTTCATTTGAAAATAGATCAATCTTGAGTCGCGGCCGAGAGTTCTGCTTTGGGACATGTTGTATTGGAACAAACTCGGCCTTCCCTTTCCCTTTGCTTTTGGGCAAATGAGCATCATTATGCCAACTGTCGCCGAAGGGAAGGGATCGACGTCAACGACCATCTGTTTCTCAAAAAATTTTAGCTTGCCCTCATCAATCCAGCTCTAAACGGCATCTCAAAACACCACACAATTGTTTGTCGCATGCTTATTTGAGTTATGGTACTTGCAATATGTTTTACCTTTCAGCTCTTCGGCCTTGGGAATATTATGCCCTGGTCGAAGTTTGATGATTTTGGCGAGCAACAACTGATCAAAAATTGCGTAGGCCTTTGTGATATCAAAGGTATGAACTTTTGACGTTTTGGTTGGCTCTTCAAAGGTTGAGCGAGTCTTGACGTCTTTGGAATCACTGTGGGCTAGGGCATTGCATATGTATGGTTTATCTATCACTATCTCAGCAGTGTCCACACTGGCGTATTGGGAATCTTCGCTTTTGGCCGAGGCGTAGCTGATTGTAGGATTCTTGTAAATCATCCCTCGAGGTAGGAACTTTGAAACTTTTCTTCTCGAAGAAGGTAATCATACTGCTCGACATGCTGGGCTAATTCATACATATCTCAGAAGTTTGCCCCCAAGAATTTCTTTTTGTATTCCATGTCTAAACCGTTCAAAGCAATTCTCACGAACTCGACTTCAGGGAGAGGTATTGGGCACCAATTTCTGGCTGACTTAAACCTTGTTAGGTATTCCATGGGTGACTCGTCAGATGCCTGAGCCATCCTGGCCAATGAAGACACTTACATCTCTATTCCGGGCCGATAGAACTGCTCATGGAATTTCTCGACAAACTCTTCCCAGCTTTGGATGGAATTAGGTGGGAGATTGATGTACCACGTGAATGCCCAGGCCGTTAACGAGAAATTGAATAATTGTAGCTTATAGAGGTCACTATTAACATCCCCGCATTGCGCAGTGAACCGAGCCACATATTCTAATAAGGACAAACACGATTCTCTAACAAAAAGGCTAAAGTCTGGGATCTTAAAGCCTTTAGGATATTCGAACTTCTCCACATAAGCTGGGTACGGATGGATGAATTTTTGGAATTTCGGCCATTTTTTAGAGCCGAATCGATCATTCTTTGGACCTCGACCATATCAACATGTGTTTCTGTCCTTGGGTTAGAGCTGTCTGACTTGCTAGTCGATCCACCACTTTTTTCCAAATCGATCATTTTGAGCCGAGCAAATCCTATCTCGGCCTGTGTCACTGGTAATAGATTGCTCTTGGAAGTAAGTGGCCTGGTTCGGTCGGCAGGTCCACTATCATGGCCTTTACCAACTAGGGCATCTCAAATTTCTGTGAGTATATTTATTTCTCGGTTGAACCATTGCTCGAATTGCCGAGTTTGCTCGTCGAGCCTTCGTCGAAAAAATGATCTGGTCGGTGGGTCAGATGCATCACCATAGTCCTCGTTACAATCCTTTACTATTCATTCGACAAAAATTCCTTTTGTCGTTCTGGTGGGGATCCCTGTATCACAAAGTGGCTCGCCGAGATTAACTTCCATTTCTCAGCGTGTCGCGCTTGGTATTTTGGGTGTCACGGCATCAACGTTCTGTGCTTGTGACAAGCCATCTTGTCCTGGGTTCTGGGCTGTAAGGTTAGTTGTTGATTTTCCCATGGCTATTTTCTTCTTCACTGACCGTGTTTCAACGGGCATGAACTTCGTAGTTCTAGCACTTTGGTCCCACTGGGCGTGCCAAAATGTTGACCCTAAAAACTACCAAACCTACGTGGCGTGCAAGCTAAGCTAACTACGTCATTCGCTTATGTGCGGGGTGTGCCAACTCGGCAGCCGAGCTCGACCGGGGAGTAAAATGTGTTGATGTTGCGTCGAGTACGTTGCTGACTTCTGCGTCTTGGGATTGCGGCCAAGGAAGGAACACATCTCGACCCTTGGGTTCTAGAGCCTGAAGACAAGGCTGATAGTCTTGCGAAATTCATGGATCGTCGACGTCGGGTTCGGTCACAGTGATTATATTTGTGAAAGTATAAGTACGTTGAACCGGCTCGAAATTATAGGGACACAAATACTTGAAAGAAATAAAAGTGTTGACCGTGAACGTGGTTTAGCCGTCAGAATGCTGAACTCTAAAACTTACTTGCGAGTATCCAATCATAAAACAAACTTGGTTTTCGACGTGCTGAGCCCAATAATTTGTAACACCTCACTTCACCAAGAAGGCTAATGAGATGACCTCTGCCAACAAGGATTCGAAAATCCCCACCAACCGAGACTTGGATAGGTAATCAGTCGGCCTCAACACAGTGCTGTTTTCCAAACTGAAGGTGTTCCGCGATCGGCTGATTTTACGGTAACAGTGCTGTTTTCCAAACTGAAGATGTTACCGGTTGCCTTCACAATGCTGTTTTCCAAACTGAAGATATATCGGCGAGAAATGAGAAAAGAATAGAGTTCTCAAGGTTGTTGAGAGGTTTCGCGTAGAGTGAAGGTTTGCGCATGGCAGTTTTGTGTGTTGAATTAGAGGGGGCTTGAATGGTGCATTCCCCCTCTATTTATATTAGCAAACCTTCTTTCGATCGAGTTAAAACTATATTCGGATTAGGACTCCTTATTCCGATCCAGTCTCATCTCGGCCAATCCTACCTCAATTAGGACTTTGAACCCAACCCTTTATCAGGCCACATTCATTTCCAGGTCTCGATTTCCTCATCCTGCCGAGAATCCTTGTTGCATCAGGATTCAACTCCCCCATCTATCCGTCTCGTAATGGGACTTACTCCATCCTTATCTGGAACACTCTATTTCCCGATAGGACTTGGCCGGCCTTGACTAGGCGGCCCACGAACTGGATGGCCCATAGTAACCCTTAAATAAGGCTTTCGGGTCGAGAACAATTCTAAACTCGGCCCAAACCAATATTTTGGGCCCAAACAATTATATACAGCATATGGACCTGTTTTTCTTTCCACGGTCAAAATGTGTACTGCAAATTTGTTTTTGTCCCTATATTATATACAGCATATGGACCTGTTTTCTTTATATATATGTTCTAAATTTTCGGTCAACAGATTACTATGTTGTTGCCAGCTCTAGCTGGGCTATTCTAAATTTCCAATGACAAGTGAATTAATTAAGTATATGTGTGGCGGGATCGTAAGAAACGTTTGGCAAGTTTTTTAAGGAATACTGCTTTTTTTTTCTTGGAAGTTTTAACGAAACACTCACGGTAATGTTCACTTTAACGAAAAACCATATTTTTACTCTAAAAAGTCAATCTTGGTACCATTCACTTACTACACATTTTTGTCATTTTTGTTACAACTCAAAATTCTCAAGCCATTTTTGTTAGTTTTTTTTTTTTGGACGAAGGACAAGGAAATAGGGGTGGATTTTTTTTGCCAAATTGCTGTGCCAACCGAATTGTCAACTGTGTCATACCGATTTTGTGCCAATCGGTAATGGTACAGTATTGTACCGTACCGAAATTTCATGGTGCGATATTGGTAATGGATACCATTACCACGGTATTGCCGTACCATACCGAAAATACAATATAATATATAATTTATAAATTATATAATAGATAATTATATAACACATATTTATAATATTCCAATAATTTGAAAATAAAACCCTACTTATATTAGCATTGTTGTTGGTGACTTAATCTCTTGAAATGGTGGAAATCAAACACAAAAGAGTTCATAAATCTTTCACAAATAGCCAAGATATCTTTGTAACCCTCACTTCTACTGTTGCTAGTGAAAATGCATTTAGCTTAGGGAGGAGGGTTGTGGACCCTTTTAGGGCATCATTGACTCCTAAAATAGTAGATGCACTAGTGTGTACTAGTAGTTGGCTTAGGGCAGATGAAGTAAACTTCTACAAGGAACCAATAGAAGATATGCTTCAATTTTACAAGGAAATGGAGGAAGAGGAAACAAGAAAGATATGCTTTAATTTTTCTTAGTAAATTTATTATTAAATGGTTTTCAACTTTAATTCTTCTTGCTACTAACTAATATGTTTTCTTTGTTTGTAATGTAGGCTTGACACAAGCTCAATCTTCTACAAGTTCAATGCATCCTCCAAAAACTTCGACATCTCAAACTGAATAACTGATCAATGAATTCTACTTTTTAAAGTTTAGTTCCAATTTTCATTTGGTTTGAAACTTTAATTTCTATTTTGATTGTTAACTTCTATTTGTTTTTTTTTCGTAACTTCTATTTGAATTGTAAGCTTAATTTTCACCATGAATCTTGATGCATCATTTGAATTATTGTGTGTGTGAATTGTGAACGATGAATAATATATGAATTTAAGCTACAATGTATGAGATACATATACAAAAAAAAAGTTTTGTCCTTGAATTGGGTTAAAAAAACAAAAACAGATTTTGCCTTAAAACAAAATAGCAATTACCATTGCCATACCATGCCAACCGAACTTTTGACAATACCAAACTTCGGTATACCGAAAGTTTGGTACGGTAATGGTAATAAATTTTATCAATTCAAAAATTTGGTACGGTAATTAGTATGAGTGTTTTGGTACGATAACTGTACCGAACCCATCCCTACAAGGAAATTCATTGAATGAGAAAGGCTTAATATAAATACAACAAACTAGCCCAACAAAGTGGAGATAGCCAGAGCCCATTCAGCAAAAAAAAAAAAAAAAAAAAAAAAAAAACCAGACATAAGAAAATCCCAGAGCCGCAACCAAAAAAGGCCGACCGCAGCAGATGCCATCACCTCGCTAGCGACCACAAAGTTAATCACCCAAAGAAAACCATCTTCGCGTTGAATTCAACGAAGGAATCACACCACAAAACAATCAGCAACAAGGAAAAACCCCCAACCAATATTCGCCACCATACCGGAGAAGAGCCAACAGACTTGAACCACCCAAACAAGCCACTGCAAGTAGAACCAGAACCAAAACAAAAGGTAAGGGGATGGGGCAATACCCTCGCTTTGGGCAAAACCGCAGCATGATTGGCCCCGAATATCCGGCATATCGATCGGGTACAGAGACGTGAACTGAGGGCTGAGATCTGCGGACCAAACCAGGTGCGTCGCTGTTGGCTTTGAACAGAGGTTGTGGAAGGGATGGCAAGTGGGAAGAGGGAGGAAATGAACAAGATGGAAGATGATGAGTGTTTGGGGTTGAAGGGCGGGGGTTGAAAGCTGGGGACTGGGTTTGTCAAGACATAAAAGACGATAATAAACACCGAAATACGGCGAAGAACGCCGAAAAATGGTGAAGGACACAGGAAAACTACGAAGTGCACAAGCATAATGAAAAGAAAAGAAAAGAGAAGAGGGGAAAGGGGTTGCCGGCTGACCCCAACCCAAGAAGGTTTGTTTTTCAAGTTGAGACTTATTTTTAAGGCATATTGTTTAATCATGCTTGCTTGTATTATTTCACCAACATGTAGAGAGGTCAAAATTATTATAGAATTAAGGGTAAACTGCTAATTTAGTCCTTGAATTATCACCTTAGTGAAAATTAGATCGCTAAACTATTTTTTCAGAAAAATTAGTCCCTAAATTATAAAAATCTGCCAATTACATCCCTAATGTTATATTCGAAGCTACTATATTTAATTTTCCGTCAATTGAAGTCATGTTACTTGCATGTGATACACATTGGAGGGTAGATTAGTAGTTTTTCATAAAGAAATAGTGTATGGAGTTAACTTTGGAGGAGAAATTGGTAGTTTTACATAAAGAAATAGTGTAAGTTAACTTTTGAGGGTAAATTAGACATTAAATTCGCAACCCATATGAAATGTTAAGCACTTATAGACGAGAAAATGATGGTATTACACTCTAAAGTATGTCAGGTGACTTAAGTTGACGAAAAATTGGATAAAATAGCTTTGAATATAATAGTAGGGATGAAATTAGCAATTTCTAATGAATTTAGGGACTTATTTTACCTAAAAAATAATTTAAGAACCTAATTTTTACTGAAGTAATAATTCAATGACTAAATCGACATTTCATCCTTGAATTAAAGCCATGCACTATTATAAAAATCTCTGTCTAATATCATCTGGACCCAACCACGCTGCCTGACACTTTACGTTTTTTTATAGCCTTGGCCACAGACAACTAATTTGATCTGACTTCTGGCGTTATGTTTTCGGATAGGTATTAACTTTGACCATTGAAAAGCTGGCTCTATGTTATTAGTCCATTATTTTATTTTATTGTGCAATACTCGGGTTCTGGCTCTATATTGTTACCGCATGATAACAAATGTTTGTTCAAAAAATAAAATAAAAGAAATTCTAGCACTGGTTAAGCAACAATTCATAATAGTCATTTATTATTACGGTTCGGGTAGCAAACTTAGTATTATGGGTTTACTGATATTCCTTTTACTTTGAAATGAGATATCTTATATTCATATCTTGAGAATTGTGAGTTTAATACCAACCTTTTTCTCTATTTTTTAATGTAGATATATTGTTATATCAAAGATAAACTAAAATTCATAGCATGCATATCTTTTGTTTTTCAAAAACAGTAGGACGTGTAGTATTATTGTAAGCTCATGTCGTTGAAAAATACGATCCTCCGTCACTCCAGAATAAAAAGGAGCGATCTCGTAGTTCTTTGTTTGTGAAGATACGTTGTTAGGTGCTCTGTTTTATTTTATAATTGAGAAATATGGTGCTAACTAATATATTGGGTGATATAAATGATAGTTAATTCGCCCTCACCCTTCATTATTTTAGTGAAAAGATCATGTATAATTGTAGGATTTAGACGGATGGGTAGCAAATCACCTTCAAATTACTTATTCATTGGTTAATTAATAACTTGGTAATTGAGATGGGCAAACAAATTTGTAGTACACATTTTGACCGTGGGTAAATTAAATTTCCCTATATTAACTCATTACTGAAAGGGGTGAGATATCCACACACCCGTTTTTACTTCTCACACACCCTTCTAATTTTCGACCGTCAGATCGGATGAATTGAAGAAGATCAAAGGACAGAAATTAACAAGGGGTGTGTTCCACGTCACACGAGTTATGTTGTCCACGTGTTAGGCACATGTGGGGGTGTGTTGAAATAAATCCCACATTGGTGAGGAGGGACCTTGCATGTGCTTATAAGTAGTTGGGCAACTCCTTATATTGTCAATTGGTTTTATGGTGGAACCTCAACATTCTTCATGGTATCACAGCAGGTTGTCCCCTATGTGAAGCCCAATGATCACACGTGCTCCACGTCATACGAGTTATGTTGTCTACACGTTAGGCATGTGTGGGTTCGTGTTGAGAATGAATCCCACATTGATGAAGAGTGACCTTGTATGTGCTTATAAGAAGTTGGGCTACTCCCCATATTGCTAATTGGTTTTATGGTGGAACTTCACCTTTCTTCATGGTATCATAGCAGGTTGTCCCACGTGTGAAGCCCAATTGCCACACATGCTCCACGTCACATGAGTTATGTTGTCCACGTTTTAGCCGTGTGTGAGGGCGTATTGAGAATGAATCCCACATTGATGAGGAGGAACCTTTCATGTGCTTATAAGTAGTTAGGCTATTCCCCATATTGTCAATTGGTTTTATGGTGGAACCTCAACTGTCTTCATGGTATTAGAGCAAGTTGTCCCATGTGTGAAGCACAACGGCCACACATGCTCCACGTCACACAAGTTATGTTGTCTACGTGTTAGGCATGTGTGGGGGCGTGTTGACAATGAATCCCATATTGATGAGGCCCTTGCATGTGCATATAAGTAGTTGAGCTACTCCCCCCATATTGCGAATTGGTTTTATAGTGGAAGCTCACCTTTCTTCATAGTATCAGAGCAGGTTGTCCCACGTGTGATGCCCAACGGCCAGACGTGCTCCACGTCACATGAGTTATGTTGTCCACATGTTTGGCATGTGTGCGGTGTGTTGAGAATCAACCCCACATTGATGAAGAAGGACCTTGCATGTGCTTATAAGTAATTGGGCTACTCCTCATATTGCCAATTAGTTTTATGGTGGAACCACAACTTTCTTCATGGTATCAAAGCAGGTTGTCCCATGTGTGAAGCACAATAGCCACACGTGCTCCACGTCACACGAGCTATGTTGTTCACGTGTTAGGCACGTGTGATGGCGTGTTGAGAATGAATCCTACATTGATGAGGAGGGACCTTGCTTGTGCTTATAAGTAGTTTGGCTACTCCTCATATTGCCAATTGGTTTTATGGTGGAACCTCAACTTTCTTTATGATATCAGAGCAGGTTGTCCCATGTGTGAAGCACAACGGCCACACGTGCACTACTACAAAATGGGGTATCATTGGCGTTTTAAAACCGACAAGAAACACCAGTTGATGTTGGATATTTGGTAAAAATCCGACATTAAATCGTGCAATGTCGGATTGAGTAACCGACACCAATACTACCGTCACAAATGGGTAATGACATCGCTTAGACCCCCTTAATCCACCACCAAGTAGTAAAATAATATAAAATCAAATAAATAACAGCATCGCTTATAAGCAACATGGGCTCTTACGTCGCTTTTAAGCGACACCAACAAACGCCAAGATATCGGTTAAAACCGACATTAAGTAACAAATAATTAATTAAAATATTACACTTGGTGTCGCTTCCAAACCGACATCACCTGAGTTGCATATATAAAATACTCAAGCTCACGTCACTTATAAGCGCCACTAGATATATTAAAAATAAAAATTTTACAAATCTTTTAACAAATAAATAATTAAAATATCACACTTGGTGTCGATTCCAACCGACATCACTTGAGTTAAATAAATAAAATACTCAACCTAACGTCGCTTATAAGCGACACTAGACATATTAAAAATAAATTTTTTTTACCAATCTTCACGTCAGTTTATAATTAATAACAATTACAAAAAATTATATAAAAATAATTCCAACCAATATACCATTTATAGGCCAAGTCAACCATTAAAAAAAACTCATAACAAACATTTTATATTTCACATAACATACAAAAACTCATCCGTCATAACAAACACCAAATCCGACATAACAAATACAACATACAAAAAAAAAGAAATAGACACTATATATGCTAGCACAAGTGTCATACATATCCGACAAGAAAGCGAACCACACACTACTCAATAGATCCAGAGTCCGAATGTGACCCTGTTCCTTCTTGAGTTCCTTCTCGAGTTCCTTGTTGAGATCCTCCTTGTGATCCAATAAACCTCCCTATGTCAACATCTAATGGACCACCTGCAAGCATTCCAGAAAAACCTCCAATTGGAACATCCGGGCAAATCCCATCATGAGAATGCATCTCGGGTCGATATACAGGCATTTGATATGGCGGCTGCTGCATGTATGACATGGGTGGTTGCTGCATGTAAGCCATGCTTGACTGTTGCATGTATGCCATGGGCTGCGTCGGATACATCGGATAGGGAGGTTGCTGATTATAGCCTTTATACGGATACACAGGTGCACCAGGAGGCTGATTTTGGGGTGACTGTTGGGTTCCTTGCGGGCATGGATATGGAGGAGGAGGCTGACCCTGGCCTGACTGTTAGGATCCCGGGCTATACGGTGGTGCCAGCTGATATTTTTGCAGTAACAATGCAACCACCTGATTATTTTGTTGCTGCTCGTTGCGTGTTTGTTCAAGCTTAAATTCTAGTTCTGCCATCCGTTTAGCATTAGCTTCTTCATTCCTTTTCAATTGATTGTTCTTGGTCAACAACATTGCCACTGAACTTTTAGAAGATCTTCTGGAAGAATTAGAAGTAGAAGCTGAGGAAGATGCATACGACACCATATCCGGAGTCACCCCATGTCCATACCCTCATACTCTGTTATGACGCTCAGGACCCATTGTCTCAACATACACTCGGGTCCTAAGCTTCTCACTATCTTCTTGCCCAGACTCAATAATAGTTTGAATATTCCCTTCCATAGTTGTCATGCAATAAAATTTTTAAAAATATGAATTCAACTATAGATAATAAAATTTAATAACAATGATATAATACACAGAAAAAATCATTTACCCCAATGCACTCCGACGTTTCATCAATCCAAGTGCGATCCTTTCGGGTATGACAGTGACGAAAAAACGAAACAGGATCCGCCTCCTTCCTCTGCTTTTTCCTCTGTAATTATAAGTAAACAAAAAAAAAACCAATTTTCACCAACCCTCAAATTAAAAATAAATTTCTACCAATAATATATTAAATTTAAAATTATCTACAATTCTTGAATATGTACAACCCTTACAAGTTCTGCCCGAACTCTTGCAAACGATTGTGCACCGGTTGTGTGGTTCATCGTTTTCATCAGCCTATTATACTTATTTTTTGCTGCAATCTCCTACGAAAAAAAAAATTTATTAAACACATTTCAAGCTTTAATAAAATAAAAAAATAAAAAGTCTACCTTCGTTTTTTCTTTATTCCAGTAGGACACCAAATCAGCCCACTGTCGAGGATCCACATTAGGAAGTGTTTTCTGGTGCTCCTCGATTGGTTTATCAGTATAATGTTTTCTTTTTAATTTATTTATGTATTCCTTATGCGCATGCTCCACAATATGAAGTGTCATTTGCCGGATCATTGGCATTTTCGCCCTATCCTCTTCTTGAAAAATAATAGTTTCCTGTACGCATCAAAAAAATAAAGCAAATTAATTATTACTAAAAACATTGACTTATTATACTCTTCTAGTAGCAAAAAATATTTCTACCTTTATTCTTTTCCAGAAAGCTTCCATGCGATCATCCTTGATTTTACGCCAATCACTCACCAACGACATATGTCTATAATCTCTTACCTCTGCCGCTACAAGTTTTGAAAATGCACTAGAATTTTCACTAATGCATTTTCCCGACGCATCAAAACAACAAAGTTGTTCATTCTAGTTGGGAATCGAGGGTCCCCGTCCTCGTTGAGTTGTTCCTTATAAACAAAGAAAAAATAATTAAAAACCAAGGACCAAAAAACAATTTTCAATTTGAGCATCATAATAGTTAGACTACAAAACAAAAAACTGAAACTAAAAACCATAATAAATTAAAAATGGACCACCTTCGACTTCTTCCTCTTCGAATTGGGGTTCGTCAACATGTTCCTCTTCAAAATGATCCATAGCAAAACAATTTGCAAGAAGTACAAAACTAAAAAGTGAAAAGGCAGAAGAAGTGGAAAAACGGACGAAATTGGGAGAGAGATGGAGAGACTGAAATTTGGGAAGAAAAGAATGCACAGGCAAAATGGGGGAAGAAGGGGTTTAAATATGGATGCTAACTTGGCATCGGTTGAAACTGACATTAAATCACTGACGTCGCATTAAAACACACTGGCGTCGAAATAAATGAGTCTTAGTGTCGGTTTAAACCGACACAACTACTGATAAAATTAAATCTACCAACTTTCTGACAAAATTTAATGAACAACACGTTGCGTCGGTTTAGATACACTTGGTGTCGGTTTAAACCAACACCACCACTAACACATTTACTGATAAAATTAAATCCAACTACTTTCTGACAAAATTTAATGACCTAGTGTCGCTTTAGATCAACTTGGTGTCGGTTTAAACCGACACCACCACTGACACATTTATTGATAAAATTAAATCCAACTACTTTCTGACAAAATTTAATGATCTAGCGTCGCTTCTGACACATTTACCGATAAAATTAAATCCAACTACTTTCTGACAAAATTTAATGACCTAGCGTCGCTTTAGATCACCTTGGTGTCGATTTCAACCAACACCACAACTCACACATTTACTGCTGCATCAAACCAAACAACAACTTTCTGACATAGTAATTTGAAATTTATACGGCGTCGCTTTAGTTAAAGCTGGTGTCACTTAGAACCGACACTAATACTGACACACTTTACTGCTACATTAAATCAAACAACCACTTTCTGATATAGTTTTTTGAATTTTACATTGCGTCGCTTTAGTTAATTTTGGTGTCACTTTAAACCGACACTACAACTGACACACTTTACTACCACATGATATCAAACAACCACTTTCCCACACACTTTATTGCCCTTATGAAGTGACTAATTGAAATTGCTCTTCCCAAGTCCACTTCACGTCGGTTTTAGCCGACACTATCTCACCATGCCGTCGCCCAAAAGCGACACCAAAATAGTTTTTTTAAAAAAATAAAAAAAAAGTTTAACCCATAAAAAAAAATATCGAGTTTTTTTTTTGTTTTTGGTTATCTCATATAACATTTTAATATTTTAATAAAATACGTAATAAAAATTAAAAATATTGTCTAATTAATACTTAAAACACATAAAACAGTTAATATATTTATTCTATGTCATGGTCAAGTATCTGATCATCCAAATTTGGTACCGCATAATCTTCAATTGCATCATTATCCTCTAATACGTCAAACAAATCCTTTGGCTGCGTTCGAACAACTACGTGCCAATCTTTTTCAATTGTGTCCTCGACGTAAAATGCTTGTAATGCTTGTGATGCTAATATGAAAAGATCTTCTTTAAATCCTAATCGATTGAAGTTCACCATAGTAAATCCATATTGATCAGTCTTCATTCCTCGTGGACTTTCACTATTAACCCATTCGCACTTAAATAACATCACAGCTCGACCCCTATCTCCTGGCTCAGCATGACCACAATATTTAACCTTAAACATTTCTACAACTCTGCCATAACAATTCACTTGCCCAATTGCACCAGGAACATTTGCAGGTACAAAGACACCACAATTTTGATTCTTATGCTTGTCATCCACAGATTTTATACGAAATCTGAACCCATGAACAATGTGACTTTTATATCTACGCACAACCCTGCTAGGATAATTAGCCAGCCAATGCAAGTCTTGAGATATCAACGTGTCATTAGGATGACATCTTGAATTCATCTGTAATAAGAATGATGATAAAAGTTGACATGATAACTATAATCATGTTATAATTAAAATGTAAAAATATAAACAAATAATGTGATTGTTGTATCAACTCACATGTTGCTTGAACCATTCTGGAAATTCTTTCTTACTTAGCTCCTGAATTTGTCGCATAGTTAACCTTTCTCGACGATTTTTCATTTTTAAGAATTCCTTATGTTGCCTGGGCATTTATGTCCAAATTTAGATAATTAATTTTTCAAAGTTAAGAAAACCAATAAAACATTAAGATGTAAGATTAAACATTCTTACCTTCTAAATGGGTTAACTTCATCACAATTATTTAGAATGTATCTATGGCACTGATCAAGAACATTTAGATCGAGCTCCACATTTTCTCCTGAACCCATATAACATCCTTTGGAGTCAAAAATTGATAACCCACCAGACACTCCACGTCCAATACCATCTTCATTTCGGCCTCTACGGGTGCAACGAGACTCGACATCTCTAAGATACATGGAACAGAAGGACAAGCACTCATCCACCAAATATGCTTCAACGATAGAACCTTCAGGACGACCCTTATTACGAATATAACGTTTCAACGTTTGCAAATACCTACAATTATAAATGAAACACAAATTATTATAATTATAAATTAAATCTATGACTACAATAGTAAAAAATTTATAAAAATTTATTAATTACCGTTCAATTGGATATATCCATCTATATGGAACAGGCCCTGCAAGAGCTGCTTCATCTGCCAAGTGAACTGGAAGGTGCACCATTATATCAAAAAATGCAGGAGGGAATATTTTTTCAAGTTGACATAATGTCAAGGCAATTCTCGAATTTAGTTGCTTGAATCCTTCCTCAGACTCCTTACTACACAACTGTATGAAAATTGCACTTAACTCTAATAATACCATAGTAACAGCTTTAGGCAAAACCGGGCGTATTGCAAGCGGGAGTAACTGCTACATTAAAACATGGCAATCATGACTTTTCAACCCATGTATTTTTCGTTCATTCACGTGCACACATCACGATAAATTTGAAGAATATCCATCGGGGACACGAATGGTAAACAACACTTTGCAAAATGCAGTTTTTTCTTCTCTTTTCAACGTGCTGGAGGTAGAAATGTTCTATTTCCTTCTCTATGTGGGTGTGACTACGTCTTATGTTCAAGACTTCAAGATCTGCACGTGCAGCCAATCCATCTTTAGACTTTTCTATATCTAGCAATGTTCCCACCACACTGTCACATATATTCTTCTCGATATGCATAACATCAAGATTGTGTCTAATCAATAGATGCCTCCAATAAGGTAGTTCATAAAAAATAGATTTCTTCTTCCACTGATTGTTACTACTTGTACTGCCCGAAGTTCTTTTTCTGCGTTGCCCAACTGAAGCATCTTTCTTTGGTTTTCCAAAAGTAAATCTCAATGTAGAAAGTTCTTCAAGACACTGTAAACCAGTCCACTACCTTGGTGCACTACGATGCTCTCGACGACCATTAAAAGTTATGGTTTGCCTTCGAAACCTATGATTATCTTCAAGAAAGCGTCGATGCCCCATATAACAAATCTTACGACTCGCCGGTAAGTAAATAGATTCTTTATCATGCATGCAATGTGGACAGGCTTTATAGCCATGTGTACTCCATCCTGACAACATTCCATAAGCCGAAAAATCACTTATAGTCCATAAGACGACAGCCTTGATCGTAAAACTTTGGTTGGAATATGCATCATAAGTGGGAATGCCCACCTCCCACAACTCATTCAACTCGTCAATTAGTGGACGCATGTATACATTAATCTCTTTACTAGGACTGCGCGGTCCTGGTATTAATAGAGACAACAACAAATTTGGTTGCTTCATGCACATCCAAGGCGGCAAATTGTAAATAGAAAGCACCACAGGCCATGTGCTATGGTCATGCCTCATTTTCCCAAAAGGATTAAATCCATCACTGGCCAACCCTAATCTGACATTTCGAATTTCTTATGCAAAATCCGGATATAAATTATCCAAATGCTTCCATGCTGGAGAATCTGAAGGATGCCTCATAAACTCATCCTTAGGACATTCAGTTGTGTGCCACCTAATATATTCAGCCGTATGCTTCGACATAAAAAATCGTTGCAATCGTGGTTTTAAAGGAAAATACCACATAACCTTAGCTGCGATCTTTTTTCTCGAGTTATCCTCTGCGTTGGTAATTTTATATCTTGATTCACCACAAACAGAGCACATGGTCAACTTCGAAGTATCTTTCCAATAGATCATGCAATCATAGGGACATGCATCAATTTTCACATACGTCAGACCCAAGTCATTTATAAGTTTTTTTGCCTTATAACAGGATTCAGGCAAACAATCCCCTTCAGGCAACATTCTTTTAATTAACTCCAGTAAAGTGGTGAAGATCTCGTTTGGCATTCCCGCTAAACACTTGATCTGATACAGTCTTACAACTGCTTCCAATTTCTTAAACTCTTTACATCCTGGCCACAAATCTTGATCTGCCTCTTCAAGCAACCTAAAAAAAGTCTCCACCTCTTCTGGACGCCCTTCCCCAATAGGTGGTTCAGTAGACGGCCCAACACCTTCTTCGGTTAATGGTTGGACAAATACATCATTAAGAAAATCATGCATACCAGCCACCTCATCTCCTGTTTCTTCTTCTCCGATTGCCACATTTTGCTCTCCAATGTTTTTCTCACCATGATGTCTCCACCAAGCTTTTTTATAATCTTTATCCATATCATACAATATGAGATGTTCAACAACAGTGTTCCTAACAAAAGTATATCGATTACAACATCTTTTGCAAGGACATCTAAACTTATCAGGGCCAACACCATTTGCAACTGCTTGGTCCAAAAACAAATTAATTCTAGCTGTATAAGCTTCCAAATTTCGAGCTATCGTCAACCAACTCCTGTCCATGTTTTACCACTTTACGAGGGCAAAATATTACGTTGACACTAATATGCCTACAATCTTTCAATCCCTATCATGTAGGCATAACTATTAGAATTTTCAATTTCTATCTTTCAACCCTCGAACTCTATCACGATTGCAATCTTTTAATTTTCAACACCTATTATAGTAAAAACAAATTAAAATAACAACAAAAAGTTATCAAAATTATGCTTATCCAATCCATTCTAGTAAATAACAACCAAAAGTTATCAAAGTTATCAAAATAACAACAAAAACAAATTAAAATAACAATTAGAGTGCAAAACAAATTAATTTAACATAATATATTCTTATATTACTAAATATTATAAGTTTATGTTATATTTAATATGTCAATTTCACATAAATGCTTATAAATATTATTCATTTCCATTTTCTCATAACAATTCAAGTGACAAAATTAATTAATTCGACTAAATATTTATTAATTTGACAAAAATAGTAGAAATTTATCTAAGTACTTAAATTAGAACTTTTAAATAAATAAACTTGTGTATTATACAATTTAAAAATTAAAGAATTTAGTGATAGAAACCTGAATTATGGAAGAATTCCGTCGTCGATCAAATCTTTATGTACTCAACCAGCTCAAATAAATTCCCTACAAAAATAAATTATAAATAAAAATTAAACATAAGTGGAGAAAATAAAAATATTAGAAGCAAGAAAAACTTACTGTTGTGAAGAAGGAATAAATGAAGTAGGAAGAACAAATAAGAACGGTGGAAGAGAGAAAGCACAGGGAGGGTTTGAAATTGGAAGAACGAATAAGAAAAATGCAAGAGAGGAACAAGAAAACACGGAGGGGTGTATATAAAGATCATTATTCTGTCGCTTACAACCAACACCGGGTTTTAAAATATTTAAAAAACTAAAATCCATGTCGCTCAGAACCGACACATGCTTTAAAATATTTAAAAACAATACGGACAAGTTTGTGTGGAGTCGAAATAAGGACAAGTTTGCGTTGGTTAAAACCGACGTATTCCTGACAGACTTGACAGTCCTAGCAAGCGGCCTCGAAATAGCAAACTTGCGTCGGTTCAAACCGACGCCAAGACTGACTGAAAAAGATCTTCCAGTCATTTGCCACTCATACTATATGTCGCTTAAAAGCGACACCAGTATTTAAAAATATTAAAATGTATGTTTACATCGGTTTAAAAGTGACACCACTATTTAAACATATTAAAATGTATGTTTACGTCGGTTTAAAAACGACACCAGTATTTAAAAATATTAAAACGTATGTTGATGTCGGTTTAAAAGTGACACCAGTATTTTATGGCACTTATAAGCGACAGTAAATCCGACGTCATTTTCAATTAGTGTCGGAACTGTTTAATCCGCCACTATATTTGATTAAACCGACACCACCCACTGACACTATAAGGCCATTTTGTAGTAGTGGTGCTCCACGTCACACGAGTTATGTTTTCCACGTGTTAGGCACGTGTGGGGGCATGTTGAGAATAAATCCCACATTGGTAAGGATGGACCTTGCATGTGCTTATAAATAGTTGGGTTACTCTCATATTGCCAAGTGGTTTTATGGTGGAACCTCAACTTTCTTTATGGTATCAGAACATGTTGTCCCACGTGTGAAGCCCAACAGTTGCATGTACTCCACGTCATACGAGTTATGTTATCCACGTGTTAGGCACGTGTGGGGGCGTGTTGACAATGAATCCCACATTGATGAGGAGGGACCTTGCATGTGCTTATAAGTAGTTGGGCTACTCCTCATATTGCCAATTGATTTTATGGTGGAACCTCAACTTTCTTCATAGATTGTTCTCGTACTCAAGTGAGAGAATGTTGGAATATGAGTATGTGATTATTGAGTTTTTGGCGGGTTATATTGTATTCGATCTTGTATAGGAAAGTGTTATTGAAGGTGGAATGCCAATCCTTATTACAGATGGATTATTTATTGGCATTGAAATCGATTTCTTATTGAACAAGGAAACACATTAAGTTTCTTATGTGGATTTTAATAGGGAATTCTAATTGGTTTTGACAAAGATTGATATCTATAGATAGTGACCTCTATTCTCACTGAGATTATGCTCATTCTTGGACTTAAACCTATTGTGAGTTGAGCATTCCATTTTCTGTAAGAGAGGAGAACGTTCACTAAGAGTTTTGGTGATAAGGCTTCAAGTTCTGGAACTTGTGCATGTGAGTTTTTGTCCTATATTAGTTATACAAGTAAAGTGGTTTCGTGTCGTGATAAATTCTGATTCATGTCTTAACCTTATTCTACATACTTTAAAAATAAAAAAAATCATTGCCCGCTAGAACTGTTCTACTCAAGTTTAGAAATTAAGGGTGCATTAGTGGTTGCATTAGGGTATTTGATGGTATTTTTCGAAGAAATGTGGTGAACAAGAAAAAGTTTTAATTTTTAATGGGCGTAGATAGAAATTGGGGTAAAATTGAATGAGAAGTGGTGTCTAAATGCAAAAACTCTTAGTTGTAATAAGGATGCAGTTAAGTGATTGTATTTCTAATGAGAAAAATCTCTTAATTAAAAAATTTGCTTAATTAATTAAAAATTGTGTGAATATGGAAATTTTCCTTTTCATTATGTGATGTTAAAAGCTGGCTCATATATAGATATTACGCTCACTTTATTTTCAATTTAATGTAGACTTAAAAGGTAAAATTTGAACTGTTATTTTGTATCAATTAAAAAATAATAAAAAAGTAAAATTTGAAAGTACGATCCTCCATAAAATTCTAAATTGATTGGATCGCCCCTGCTTTCTTTGGAAAACTCGCTAACTCTAGATCGCCCTTGTTTTATTTGATAGCTAAATATGCTGTAGTTGTGGAACTCCAAGTTTATTTAGTAATGTTGAATTTTGGCATCATATATGGTAATATGTTTATAATTGAACCTCGATCTACCAAGCCATAGGGACTTAGAGTTTTGGTTTAAATTGTCTCTCAAACTGGTGGTGTTTGCTGTGTACATATACATGAGAAGATTTCTTGTGGAATAAAATTGCCGAAATGTCCTAGGTGCGTAAAAGCAAAACTATTAAAGATATGGTGACTGAAATGACCCAGGTATGTGAAAGTGAAACTCCTGAAGATAGGGTGGCCGAAATCCTGTCCAGGTTGCCGCCAAAGTCTTTGATGCGGTTCAAATGTATACGCAAGTCTTGGTGCACGGTCATCAACAATCCAAGTTTTATGGCCAAACACCTCAGCAATTCCGTTGACAACAAATTCTCATCCTCTACTTGTATCCTTCTCCATCGTTCTCATATGCCTGTTTTCCCGGACAGAAGTTGGAAACGAGAATATTTCTGGTCCATGATTAATCTTTCCCATGATAGTGATGAGCACAACCTTTATTATGATGTTGAGGACCTAAATATACAATTTCCATTGGAAGATCATGATCTTGTATCAGTTCATGGCTATTGCAATGGGATTGTCTGTCTAATAGGAGGGAAAAATGCTGTTTTATACAATCCTGCAACGAGGGAACTGAAGCAACTACCTGATTCATGCCTTCTTCTACCTTCCCCTCCGAAGGGAAAATTCGAATTGGAATCGACCTTTCAAGGAATGGGATTTGGCTATGATAGCAAAGCTAAAGAATACAAGGTTGTGAAAATTATAGAAAATTGTGAGTATTCAAATGATGAGCGAACATTTTCTCATCGTATTTCTCTTCCTCACACGGCTGAGGTATATGTCACGACTACTAACTCTTGGAGAGTGATCGAGATTGAAATATCAAGTGATACCTATAACTGTTCTTGTTCATTATACTTGAAGAAATTCTGTTATTGGTTTGCAAGCGATGACGAGGAATACATACTTTTATTTGATTTAGGTGATGAGATATTTCATAGAATACAATTGCCTTATAGGAAAGAATCCGGTTTTTTGTTTTATGATCTTTTTCTGTATGATGAATCCATCGCTTCTTTTTGCTCTCATTATGATAAAAGTGACAATTCTGGAATATTGGAAATATTTGAAATATGGGTAATGGACGATTGTGACGGAGTCAAGAGTTCATGGACAAAACTACAAACCCTTGGACCCTTTAAAAGACAACGAGAATTTATTGACATTTCGGAAAAGTGACGAGCTTCTTATGGTTACCTCCGATAACAGAGTCATCTCTTATAATTCTAGTACCAGAAATCTCAAGTATATTCATATTCCTCCTATTATCAATGAGGTTACGGGTTTCGAAGCTCTTATTTATGCGGAAAGTATTGTTTCAGTCAAGTGAGTTGAGGGCAAAGTTCCATTTTCTTCTATTTAATTTGTCTGCATGATATAATGCTTGAGTTTGCATTTTTTTAGTTTTGGTTTTGCGGCCTTTGGAATATATTAGCTTATCATGGGCTGCCTTCAGTTTTTTGGGTTTTCCACATTTTGTAATTTTATTCTATTTGAAAGTATTTTACTATTTTTCTAGAGTTAATGAAACACTAACAGTTCCCTTATGTTTTCCTTTGTTCTTCAAAATTCCCTTCTTAAAAACCTAATAGCTTTCAAGTTTTAAGGTTATTTTTGCAATTTTCAGAATTTCATGTTTTGCTTTCTTTTCGATACGAGAGGTTCTCCTCAAACTTCTGGTGTTACATAACTATCATTAGGTGGTCTTTCGTATTTTCGCTAAACTATAACTTCTGTTATTTTAAGAACATAGTTGCAAGTGGTTCTTTACTACAGCGGTAGAAATATGTTGAGCCTTTACATGACGGCATGGGTTCGAATCCCGTCGGTGGCTAATCTAACAAAATATATCCTTTACAAAAAAAGAAAGAAAAGAAAGAGCATAATTAGTTATCAATTATAATCCAATCATAGGCACCAAATGAGGCTTTTGTTAACAACTTAACTTTAATCCCCATTTGAAAAGTGGAATGAAGTAATGATACGGGTAATTAATTTCATTTTGCTAGCTTCGGCACTTTTAGCTTCACTCCATCCAAATTGTCTTGGCTTACCTGGCTTTTGATTTTCAAAATAGTGTGCATCTCGGCTTGTAAGTCAATCTTTCTCTCATGCTGTGTGATTTTATTTTATTCCCCACTTTGTGTTTTGGTGTTTCAAAGCTTGCTTTCAGGTTTTTATGTTTTAGGCTTGTTTTAGAGGGGTTGGGTTATATGTGTGAGAATGTGAAAGTAAAAGAATTTCATCTTTGTGAAAGGAAAAACCATTTAAGAGCTTATAGTATCATAGCAAATTGGCCCATATGTAAAGCCTAACGGCTATACGTGTTGGCCATGTGTATTCTTTCCAGTCAAAATGTGTACTGCAAATTTGTTTTTGTCCCTATATTATATACAGCATGTGGACCTGATTTGTTTATATATATATATATATATAAATAATGGCAGGTAGCTGGTTAATTTTCCGGTCAACAGATTACGATGTTGTTGCCAGCACTAGCTGGATAATGGATTAGGCTTTTATAAATTTCCAAGGACAACATATATATATATATATATATATATATATATATATATATATATATATTTAAATTATGGACCTCTGAGTTAATTTTCCGGTCAACATATATATATATATATATATAATGACCAAAATACCCTATTGAGCGTCTTGAGTAATTATGGACCTCTGAGTTAGATTTCTAATTCTCATATTTTTCCTATTTATTTAAATTATTTTTCGAACCGGCAAGTGCGTGGGTGAAGGTAGGCCTGGCAATTCCTGACACGACCCGATAACCCAACACGACACGACACTAAATTAACAGGTGTTCGGGTCGACACGATAACGAATCGGGTCATTATCGGGTAACCCGATAAGCACCTGTTAAGATAACGGGTTGATTCGGGTATATACGTGGGTAACACAATACACGATAAGCAGAATATTAATTTTATAACCCTAAAAAAATACTGTAATAATTATATATGTTAATTTAACAATTTTATACTCCTCAAAACTATAATAATTATATATACTATAATAATTATACCCCCAAAATATTAACTATCTATAATAATTATATAATTATATATATTAAATTTTGAATTAAATTTTATAAAAACTATAATAATTATTAATTAATATGCATCCATTGATTTCATTCCATAATTGATAATTCCAATTTCCATTCCATTCCCTGCAGTGCCGTCCTTTTTGAAGAAACAGGGAGGGAAAATGAAAATGATAAGAAAAGTTGAAAAAGAAACAAAAAAGAGAGGGAAAAATGAAAATTAATTGAAGTGGTGAGAAATTTTTTTTTTTTTTAAGTTATTAACTTTTTATCTAACATATGACATATCCCATTATTTTTATAATAACACGTGATGTACTACTCCGTGTACTGGTCAATTATAGGTACAAAATAAATAGATTTAAATCCACTTAATAAATAAATAAATATATATATACACACACACACACCATTGAACTTGATGGGATACGAATTCTCCGAAACTAATTTTAACGATCCCAACCGTCAAATTTGTTTGTATATGCTTCGAGATCACATCAGCAAAAAATCACAAAAAAAAAACATTCAGAGATCAAGTAACGGGACAAAGCTTTTCAACTCTTATAAACGAAAAATCACGATTTAACGGTTATTTTAACTCTGATTTTGATGATTTTTTACAACTACACTCCTTGACCCTATATGAATACAATGAATGAATTCGATCTTCAATTTAAAATATTTACACAAGTGGATACCACAAAATCTTATGTTATACTTAATGAAAGTATAAATAAACTCTAAGTGTTAGTCAATCTATTATTTTGATGAAATACGAATTCTCCGAAACTAATTTCAACGATCCCAACCGTCAAACTTGTTTGTATATACTTCAATATCACATCAGCAAAAAATCACAAAAAACAAACATTCAAAGATCAAGTAACGGGACAAAGCTTTTCGACGGTTATAAACGAAAAATCATGATTTAACTGTTATTTTAACTTCGATTTTGATGATTTTTTACAGCTACACTCCTTGACCCTATATGAATACAATGAATGAATTCGATCTTCAATTTAAAATATTTACACAAGTGGATACCACAAAATCTTATGTTATACTTAATGAAAGTATAAATAAACTCTAAGTGTTAGTCAATCTATCGTTTTGATGGGATACGAATTATCCGAAACTAATTTCAACGATCACAACCGTCAAACTTGTTTGTATATGCTTCGAGATCACATCAGCAAAAAATCACAAAAAACAAACATTCAGAGATCAAGTAACGGGACAAAGCTTTTCGACGGTTATAAACGAAAAATCACGATTTAACGATTATTTTAACTCCGATTTTGATGATTTTTTACGGCTACACTCCTTGACCCTATATGAATACAATGAACGAATTCGATCTTCAATTTAAAATATTTAGACAAGTGGATACTACAAAATCTTATGTTATACTTAATGAAAGTATAAATAAACTCTAAGTGTTAGTCAATTTATTGTTTTGATGGGATACGAATTCTCCAAAACTAATTTCAACGATCTCAACATCAAACTTGTTTGTATATGCTTTGAGATCACATCAGCAAAAAATCACAAAAAACAAACATTCAGAGATCAAGTAACGGGACAAAACTTTTCGACGGTTATAAACGAAAAATCACGATTTAACAGTTATTTTAACTCCGATTTTGATAATTTTTTTACAGCTACACTCCTTGACCCTATATGAATACAATAATGAATTCGATCTTCAATTTAAAATAGGGAACTTTAACGAAAAGCTCCCGGTACTGTTCACTTTAACGAAAAACCATATTTTTACACTAAAAAGTCAATCATGGTACTATTCACTTTTCCATTTATTTGTCCTTATCTTTAAAACTCAAAGTTTTCAAGCCCTTTTCATTAGTTTTCCTTTTAAAATATTTACACAAGTGGATACTACAAAATCTTATGTTATACTTAATGAAAGTATAAATAAACTCTAAGTGTTAGTCAATCTATCGTTTTGATGGGATACGAATTCTCCGAAACTAATTTCAATGATCCCAACCATCAAACTTGTTTGTATATGCTTCGAGATCACATCACCAAAAAATCACAAAAAAAAAACATTCAGAGATCAAGTAACAGGACAAAGCTTTTCGACGGTTATAAACAAAAAATCACGACTTAATGGTTATTTTAACTCCGATTTTGATGATTTTTTACAGCTACACTCCTTGACCCTATATGAATGCAATGAATTAATTCGATCTTCAATTTAAAATATTTACACAAGTGGATACCACAAAATCTTATGTTATACTTAATGAAAGTATAAATAAACTCTAAGTGTTAGTCAATCTATCGTTTTGATGGGATACGAATTCTCCGAAACTAATTTCAATGATCCCAACCATCAAACTTGTTTGTATATGCTTCGAGATCACATCAGCAAAAAATCACAAAAAACAAACATTCAGAGATCAAGTAACGGGACAAAACTTTTCGACGGTTATAAACGAAAAATCACGATTTAACAGTTATTTTAACTCCGATTTTGATAATTTTTTTACAGCTACACTCCTTGACCCTATATGAATACAATAATGAATTCGATCTTCAATTTAAAATAGGGAACTTTAACGAAAAGCTCCCGGTACTGTTCACTTTAACGAAAAACCATATATTTTTACACTAAAAAGTCAATCATGGTACTATTCACTTTTCCATTTATTTGTCCTTATCGTTAAAACTCAAAGTTTTCAAGCCCTTTTCATTAGTTTTCCTTTTAAAATATTTACACAAGTGGATACTACAAAATCTTATGTTATACTTAATGAAAGTATAAATAAACTCTAAGTGTTAGTCAATCTATCGTTTTGATGGGATACGAATTCTCCGAAACTAATTTCAATGATCCCAACCATCAAACTTGTTTGTATATGCTTCGAGATCACATCACCAAAAAATCACAAAAAAAAAACATTCAGAGATCAAGTAACAGGACAAAGCTTTTCGACGGTTATAAACAAAAAATCACGACTTAATGGTTATTTTAACTCCGATTTTGATGATTTTTTACAGCTACACTCCTTGACCCTATATGAATGCAATGAATTAATTCGATCTTCAATTTAAAATATTTACACAAGTGGATACCACAAAATCTTATGTTATACTTAATGAAAGTATAAATAAACTCTAAGTGTTAGTCAATCTATCGTTTTGATGGGATACGAATTCTCCGAAACTAATTTCAATGATCCCAACCATCAAACTTGTTTGTATATGCTTCGAGATCACATCAGCAAAAAATCACAAAAAACAAACATTCAGAGATCAAGTAACGGGACAAAACTTTTCGACGGTTATAAACGAAAAATCACGATTTAACAGTTATTTTAACTCCGATTTTGATAATTTTTTTACAGCTACACTCCTTGACCCTATATGAATACAATAATGAATTCGATCTTCAATTTAAAATAGGGAACTTTAACGAAAAGCTCCCGGTACTGTTCACTTTAACGAAAAACCATATTTTTACACTAAAAAGTCAATCATGGTACTATTCACTTTTCCATTTATTTGTCCTTATCGTTAAAACTCAAAGTTTTCAAGCCCTTTTCATTAGTTTTCCTTTTAAAATATTTACACAAGTGGATACTACAAAATCTTATGTTATACTTAATGAAAGTATAAATAAACTCTAAGTGTTAGTCAATCTATCGTTTTGATGGGATACGAATTCTCCGAAACTAATTTCAATGATCCCAACCATCAAACTTGTTTGTATATGCTTCGAGATCACATCACCAAAAAATCACAAAAAAAAAACATTCAGAGATCAAGTAACAGGACAAAGCTTTTCGACGGTTATAAACAAAAAATCACGACTTAATGGTTATTTTAACTCCGATTTTGATGATTTTTTACAGCTACACTCCTTGACCCTATATGAATGCAATGAATTAATTCGATCTTCAATTTAAAATATTTACACAAGTGGATACCACAAAATCTTATGTTATACTTAATGAAAGTATAAATAAACTCTAAGTGTTAGTCAATCTATCGTTTTGATGGGATACGAATTCTCCGAAACTAATTTCAATGATCCCAACCATCAAAACTTGTTTGTATATGCTTCGAGATCACATCAGCAAAAAATCACAAAAAAAAAACATTCAGAGATCAAGTAACAGGACAAAGCTTTTCGACGGTTATAAACAAAAAATCACGACTTAACGGTTATTTTAACTCCGATTTTGATGATTTTTTACAGCTACACTCCTTGACCCTATATGAATGCAATGAATTAATTCGATCTTCAATTTAAAATATTTACACAAGTGGATACCACAAAATCTTATGTTATACTTAATGAAAGTATAAATAAACTCTAAGTGTTAGTCAATCTATCGTTTTGATGGGATACGAATTCTCCGAAACTAATTTCAATGATCCCAACCATCAAACTTGTTTGTATATGCTTCGAGATCACATCAGCAAAAAATCACAAAAAAAAAACATTCAGAGATCAAGTAACAGGACAAAGCTTTTCGACGGTTATAAACAAAAAATCACGACTTAACGGTTATTTTAACTCCGATTTTGATGATTTTTTACAGCTACACTCCTTGACCCTATATGAATGCAATGAATTAATTCGATCTTCAATTTAAAATATTTACACAAGTGGATACCACAAAATCTTATGTTATACTTAATGAAAGTATAAATAAACTCTAAGTGTTAGTCAATCTATCGTTTTGATGGGATACGAATTCTCCGAAACTAATTTCAATGATCCCAACCATCAAACTTGTTTGTATATGCTTCGAGATCACATCACCAAAAAATCACAAAAAAAAAACATTCAGAGATCAAGTAACAGGACAAAGCTTTTCGACGGTTATAAACAAAAAATCACGACTTAATGGTTATTTTAACTCCGATTTTGATGATTTTTTACAGCTACACTCCTTGACCCTATATGAATGCAATGAATTAATTCGATCTTCAATTTAAAATATTTACACAAGTGGATACCACAAAATCTTATGTTATACTTAATGAAAGTATAAATAAACTCTAAGTGTTAGTCAATCTATCGTTTTGATGGGATACGAATTCTCCGAAACTAATTTCAATGATCCCAACCATCAAACTTGTTTGTATATGCTTCGAGATCACATCAGCAAAAAATCACAAAAAACAAACATTCAGAGATCAAGTAACGGGACAAAACTTTTCGACGGTTATAAACGAAAAATCACGATTTAACAGTTATTTTAACTCCGATTTTGATAATTTTTTTACAGCTACACTCCTTGACCCTATATGAATACAATAATGAATTCGATCTTCAATTTAAAATAGGGAACTTTAACGAAAAGCTCCCGGTACTGTTCACTTTAACGAAAAACCATATTTTTACACTAAAAAGTCAATCATGGTACTATTCACTTTTCCATTTATTTGTCCTTATCGTTAAAACTCAAAGTTTTCAAGCCCTTTTCATTAGTTTTCCTTTTAAAATATTTACACAAGTGGATACTACAAAATCTTATGTTATACTTAATGAAAGTATAAATAAACTCTAAGTGTTAGTCAATCTATCGTTTTGATGGGATACGAATTCTCCGAAACTAATTTCAATGATCCCAACCATCAAACTTGTTTGTATATGCTTCGAGATCACATCACCAAAAAATCACAAAAAAAAAACATTCAGAGATCAAGTAACAGGACAAAGCTTTTCGACGGTTATAAACAAAAAATCACGACTTAATGGTTATTTTAACTCCGATTTTGATGATTTTTTACAGCTACACTCCTTGACCCTATATGAATGCAATGAATTAATTCGATCTTCAATTTAAAATATTTACACAAGTGGATACCACAAAATCTTATGTTATACTTAATGAAAGTATAAATAAACTCTAAGTGTTAGTCAATCTATCGTTTTGATGGGATACGAATTCTCCGAAACTAATTTCAATGATCCCAACCATCAAAACTTGTTTGTATATGCTTCGAGATCACATCAGCAAAAAATCACAAAAAAAAAACATTCAGAGATCAAGTAACAGGACAAAGCTTTTCGACGGTTATAAACAAAAAATCACGACTTAACGGTTATTTTAACTCCGATTTTGATGATTTTTTACAGCTACACTCCTTGACCCTATATGAATGCAATGAATTAATTCGATCTTCAATTTAAAATATTTACACAAGTGGATACCACAAAATCTTATGTTATACTTAATGAAAGTATAAATAAACTCTAAGTGTTAGTCAATCTATCGTTTTGATGGGATACGAATTCTCCGAAACTAATTTCAATGATCCCAACCATCAAACTTGTTTGTATATGCTTCGAGATCACATCAGCAAAAAATCACAAAAAAAAAACATTCAGAGATCAAGTAACAGGACAAAGCTTTTCGACGGTTATAAACAAAAAATCACGACTTAACGGTTATTTTAACTCCGATTTTGATGATTTTTTACAGCTACACTCCTTGACCCTATATGAATGCAATGAATTAATTCGATCTTCAATTTAAAATATTTACACAAGTGGATACCACAAAATCTTATGTTATACTTAATGAAAGTATAAATAAACTCTAAGTGTTAGTCAATCTATCGTTTTGATGGGATACGAATTCTCCGAAACTAATTTCAATGATCCCAACCATCAAACTTGTTTGTATATGCTTCGAGATCACATCACCAAAAAATCACAAAAAAAAAACATTCAGAGATCAAGTAACAGGACAAAGCTTTTCGACGGTTATAAACAAAAAATCACGACTTAATGGTTATTTTAACTCCGATTTTGATGATTTTTTACAGCTACACTCCTTGACCCTATATGAATGCAATGAATTAATTCGATCTTCAATTTAAAATATTTACACAAGTGGATACCACAAAATCTTATGTTATACTTAATGAAAGTATAAATAAACTCTAAGTGTTAGTCAATCTATCGTTTTGATGGGATACGAATTCTCCGAAACTAATTTCAATGATCCCAACCATCAAACTTGTTTGTATATGCTTCGAGATCACATCAGCAAAAAATCACAAAAAACAAACATTCAGAGATCAAGTAACGGGACAAAACTTTTCGACGGTTATAAACGAAAAATCACGATTTAACAGTTATTTTAACTCCGATTTTGATAATTTTTTTACAGCTACACTCCTTGACCCTATATGAATACAATAATGAATTCGATCTTCAATTTAAAATAGGGAACTTTAACGAAAAGCTCCCGGTACTGTTCACTTTAACGAAAAACCATATTTTTACACTAAAAAGTCAATCATGGTACTATTCACTTTTCCATTTATTTGTCCTTATCGTTAAAACTCAAAGTTTTCAAGCCCTTTTCATTAGTTTTCCTTTTAAAATATTTACACAAGTGGATACTACAAAATCTTATGTTATACTTAATGAAAGTATAAATAAACTCTAAGTGTTAGTCAATCTATCGTTTTGATGGGATACGAATTCTCCGAAACTAATTTCAATGATCCCAACCATCAAACTTGTTTGTATATGCTTCGAGATCACATCACCAAAAAATCACAAAAAAAAAACATTCAGAGATCAAGTAACAGGACAAAGCTTTTCGACGGTTATAAACAAAAAATCACGACTTAATGGTTATTTTAACTCCGATTTTGATGATTTTTTACAGCTACACTCCTTGACCCTATATGAATGCAATGAATTAATTCGATCTTCAATTTAAAATATTTACACAAGTGGATACCACAAAATCTTATGTTATACTTAATGAAAGTATAAATAAACTCTAAGTGTTAGTCAATCTATCGTTTTGATGGGATACGAATTCTCCGAAACTAATTTCAATGATCCCAACCATCAAAACTTGTTTGTATATGCTTCGAGATCACATCAGCAAAAAATCACAAAAAAAAAACATTCAGAGATCAAGTAACAGGACAAAGCTTTTCGACGGTTATAAACAAAAAATCACGACTTAACGGTTATTTTAACTCCGATTTTGATGATTTTTTACAGCTACACTCCTTGACCCTATATGAATGCAATGAATTAATTCGATCTTCAATTTAAAATATTTACACAAGTGGATACCACAAAATCTTATGTTATACTTAATGAAAGTATAAATAAACTCTAAGTGTTAGTCAATCTATCGTTTTGATGGGATACGAATTCTCCGAAACTAATTTCAATGATCCCAACCATCAAACTTGTTTGTATATGCTTCGAGATCACATCAGCAAAAAATCACAAAAAAAAAACATTCAGAGATCAAGTAACAGGACAAAGCTTTTCGACGGTTATAAACAAAAAATCACGACTTAACGGTTATTTTAACTCCGATTTTGATGATTTTTTACAGCTACACTCCTTGACCCTATATGAATGCAATGAATTAATTCGATCTTCAATTTAAAATATTTACACAAGTGGATACCACAAAATCTTATGTTATACTTAATGAAAGTATAAATAAACTCTAAGTGTTAGTCAATCTATCGTTTTGATGGGATACGAATTCTCCGAAACTAATTTCAATGATCCCAACCATCAAACTTGTTTGTATATGCTTCGAGATCACATCACCAAAAAATCACAAAAAAAAAACATTCAGAGATCAAGTAACAGGACAAAGCTTTTCGACGGTTATAAACAAAAAATCACGACTTAATGGTTATTTTAACTCCGATTTTGATGATTTTTTACAGCTACACTCCTTGACCCTATATGAATGCAATGAATTAATTCGATCTTCAATTTAAAATATTTACACAAGTGGATACCACAAAATCTTATGTTATACTTAATGAAAGTATAAATAAACTCTAAGTGTTAGTCAATCTATCGTTTTGATGGGATACGAATTCTCCGAAACTAATTTCAATGATCCCAACCATCAAACTTGTTTGTATATGCTTCGAGATCACATCAGCAAAAAATCACAAAAAACAAACATTCAGAGATCAAGTAACGGGACAAAACTTTTCGACGGTTATAAACGAAAAATCACGATTTAACAGTTATTTTAACTCCGATTTTGATAATTTTTTTACAGCTACACTCCTTGACCCTATATGAATACAATAATGAATTCGATCTTCAATTTAAAATAGGGAACTTTAACGAAAAGCTCCCGGTACTGTTCACTTTAACGAAAAACCATATTTTTACACTAAAAAGTCAATCATGGTACTATTCACTTTTCCATTTATTTGTCCTTATCGTTAAAACTCAAAGTTTTCAAGCCCTTTTCATTAGTTTTCCTTTTAAAATATTTACACAAGTGGATACTACAAAATCTTATGTTATACTTAATGAAAGTATAAATAAACTCTAAGTGTTAGTCAATCTATCGTTTTGATGGGATACGAATTCTCCGAAACTAATTTCAATGATCCCAACCATCAAACTTGTTTGTATATGCTTCGAGATCACATCACCAAAAAATCACAAAAAAAAAACATTCAGAGATCAAGTAACAGGACAAAGCTTTTCGACGGTTATAAACAAAAAATCACGACTTAATGGTTATTTTAACTCCGATTTTGATGATTTTTTACAGCTACACTCCTTGACCCTATATGAATGCAATGAATTAATTCGATCTTCAATTTAAAATATTTACACAAGTGGATACCACAAAATCTTATGTTATACTTAATGAAAGTATAAATAAACTCTAAGTGTTAGTCAATCTATCGTTTTGATGGGATACGAATTCTCCGAAACTAATTTCAATGATCCCAACCATCAAACTTGTTTGTATATGCTTCGAGATCACATCAGCAAAAAATCACAAAAAAAAAACATTCAGAGATCAAGTAACAGGACAAAGCTTTTCGACGGTTATAAACAAAAAATCACGACTTAACGGTTATTTTAACTCCGATTTTGATGATTTTTTACAGCTACACTCCTTGACCCTATATGAATGCAATGAATTAATTCGATCTTCAATTTAAAATATTTACACAAGTGGATACCACAAAATCTTATGTTATACTTAATGAAAGTATAAATAAACTCTAAGTGTTAGTCAATCTATCGTTTTGATGGGATACGAATTCTCCGAAACTAATTTCAATGATCCCAACCATCAAACTTGTTTGTATATGCTTCGAGATCACATCACCAAAAAATCACAAAAAAAAAACATTCAGAGATCAAGTAACAGGACAAAGCTTTTCGACGGTTATAAACAAAAAATCACGACTTAACGGTTATTTTAACTCCGATTTTGATGATTTTTTACAGCTCCACTCCTTGACCCTATATGAATACAATGAATGAATTCGATCTTCAATTTAAAATATTTACACAAGTGGATACCACAAAATCTTTTGTTATACTTAATGAAAGTATAAATAAACTCTAAGTGTTAGTCAATCTATCGTTTTGATTGGATACGAATTCTCCGAAACTCATTTCAACGATCCTAACTGTCAAAATTGTTTGTATATGCTTCGAGATCACATTAGCAAAAAATCGCAAAAAACAAACATTCAGAGATCAAGTAACGGGACAAAACTTTTCGACGGTTATAAACGAAAAATCACGATTTCACGGTTATTTTAACTCCGATTTTGATGATTTTTTATAGCTGCACTCCTTGACCCTATATGAATACAAAGAATGAATTGGATCTTCAATTTAAAATATTTACACTAGTGGATGTGGATATCACAAAATCTTATGTTATATACTTAATAAAAGTATGAATAAACTATAATAATTATATATATTAATTTAACAATTTTATACCCCTAAAAACTATAATAATTATATATATAATTATATATATTAAATTTAATTTAAAAAATTGATGACCATTGGATCGGCTGAGATTTAATCTCAGTCGTCCATTGCATAATTATATATATATTTTTTATTAAATTTAAAAAATTGATAACCATTGGATCGACTGAGATTTAAATTGAAGATTTCATGATGATCGATGTAAATTGAAGATCAAGCCAAAGTTCCAATACAATTTCATGATGATCGATGTAAATTGAAGATTTTGTAAATTGAGGTTTAAACTTTTGAGAAAGACTTACAACCTTGAAAACAAAAACTCTTTCATTTTGCATATCCTTGCACATTTAATATTTGTAATAGATTAGTAGTGTATGTATTAGTTTTTTATTAGGCTCTTATTTTCGAGTATAGATATAGTACTTACACGACAAATGTTTTAATGTTTTGAAGTAATATTTATGTGGCAATGTGTGGTATGTGAAAATTTAAAAAAAAATATATATATTTTTCTTAACGGGTCATAACGCGTCGGGTCACTTTACTCGTTGGGTAAAGTGACCCGACCTGTTAAGGACCCGTTAAGATAACGGGTGTGACACGACATGACTTGTTAAGATAACAGGTGTTACAAGAAAACAACACGAACACGACAGACACGACCCGTTTGCCAGGCCTAGGTGAAAGCGGAATTGAATTCGGATTACGAGAGTCGAGTTAAGAAATTAAATTAGTGAAAGGAACAATAGTAATTTCGTGTGGGAGGAATTTGAGTGTGACTTAACCCACTCCTGCTATCTTCCTTCCCATTTTCTGAAACATTCTCCCTCTCTAACTCTCGGTCTCTCTCATCCTCTCTTTATCACCACCGTGCACCACCACCCCAGACCACAACAATCCGTCTTGAATCTCACCTTAAAACCACCAAATTTAGAATCAGTGTAACCTAGGGAACTCAAATATGTCCTTGCATGTGTGTTTTGGTGGCGGGGAAGGGAGAACTCGAGTTTGAGTTCTCGGTGGAATTTTTTTCGATGAGTTTGACCATAGTTGTGCGGTATTCTTGGTCCATGAGTCAAACTACACAAAGAAGGTGTTGCCTCTAAGTATACCTTGTATATCTATACAATCAAATGAGACATTTGAGAAGGTAACAGAGCCTAAAGTTCCATATCTTAGTGCAATTGGAGTTTATTGTACTTAGCTAAAAACACTAGATCAGACATCTTAATTACTAATAATATTTTGGCATAAAGCAACACTGCCTACACGCTACCATCAAATTGGTGTTAAAGACGTTGTTCCGTTACTACGAATTTGGACTTAGTCTATGATATGCATCATCAAATGAATCACACCCATTATTTCTTAGAAAGATGCCTACCTTGTGCGATACGCTTACATAGACGATCTGTCTAATCCGCACAAGGCATGTTTCCAAACTGGTTATGTCTTTACCGTTAGGAACATCACAATATCTTGGAGGTCAACCGAATAGTCCTTAGTTGCTAAACCATACCTTACTACACCACACGAGAGAAACATGGTTGAGAGTTCTTGTTGAGCATATTTGAAGTACCTATTTTTCATCCATCGTTGAGTCCCAAAAACGATCTTTGAAGACAATGCCACATGTATCGACCAGATCATAACATGATGCATCCAAGAAGCAAACGCCAAGCATATTGCGTCTACATTAGCATGAGCACCAGAAGATTGAAATCAAGCAAATTCAATCCCAATACAGTTTTGCCAACCTCTTCACGAAGTCGCTGCCGATGTTCACCTTCCAAAAGCTTGCCCGAGGAATTAGTATATGTAACTATCTCATTTTCAATGCTTGTAGTGTTCACTTGGAAGTTTTATCAAACTCAACTGAGTATCCAAAAGTGTACTCACTTGACCATAATGTACTCTTTTTCCCCATGATTAAGAGCATTTTCTTCACTGGGTTATTGCTACCTGGCTAGGTTTTAACAAGGCGCACCCATCCTGGCTTGGTCATACCCTTGTGAGCATTCTACTTACGTTTTACCATAACAAGGTTTTGTGAGTTTTATTACCTATGCATTCTTTCATTTGTTTTGAGATTCGCATTCGCTCATTAGGCCTACGAGACAATACTAATTCCATTTTTTTTTTGAAGATCTGATGTGTCTACTGCTTGAGTACTACACACTCAAAGGGAGTGTTGAGAACATTATTAGCACATATGTGATAGTCTAAATCCTAAGTAGAGATCAATTAGGAATCCTTTGCGATCTAGAAAATCTTTCCTATTATACTTGTATTACTTGGAGAGAAAGTTATTTTGTTCTCCTTATTATTATAAATAAAAGCACAAAGCATGAGAAATAACATACAGAATTCATCAAGCCTTTTCTCCCTCTCTTTTCTATGTCGTAGCTTCTCTTTCTCTCGTTAAATTTACGTCACAACATAAACAGAATTTTTCATTTTTATAATTTAATAATGTTTTGGATATTTAGTCTCAAAATGATTTTTGAGAAAGACAAATATTGAAAATTTGTCTACTACCAATATCTAAATGGAGAAACTAGGTTTCCTTCATTAATTTTTTTATTTCATTAATTTAATATAGAATTAAAAAGTAAAATTTGAATGGTTATTTTGGTATCAACAAAAATTTTAAAAATAGTTAAATTTGAACGTATGATCCTCCATAACACTCGAAACTGACGGGCTCGCCCTTGTTTTCGTTCGAAAACTCAAAAAAGCCAAACCTTGATCACCCCTATTTTCTGATAGCTATATATGTTGCAGTAATGGAACTCCAAGTTTATTTAGTATTGTTGGATTTTGGCATCTTGTGTGCTAATTAATAAGTTTAGTAATTGAACCTCAATCTATCAGGCCTTAGGGACTTAGAGTTTGATTTAGTTTGTCTCTCAAACTGATGGTGTTCTTTCCTGTGTATATATAAATGTGAAGAATTCCTGTGGGAAAAAAAAAAAAAAAAAACTGCCGAAATGTTGCAGGTGCGTGAAACTGAAACTTCTGAAGATAGGGTGATCGCAATCATGTCCAAGTTGCCACCCAAGTCTCTGATGCGATTCAAATGCATACGCAAGTCTTGGTGCACTCTCATCAATAGTCCAAGTTTTGTGGCCAAACACCTCAGCAATTCTGTGGACAACAAATTCTCATCCTACACTTGTATCCTCCTCAACCGTTCTCAGGTTCACGTTTTCCCGGACAAGAGTTGGAAACATGAAGTTTTATGGTCCATGATTAATCTTTTTAATGATAGAATTGCACGCAGCCTTTATTATGATGTTGAGGACCGAAATATAACGTTTCCAAGGGATGACCATCAACATGTACTGATTCATGGTTATTGCAATGGAATTGTCTGTGTAATATCAGGGAAAAATATTCTTTTATGCAATCCTGCAACGAGGGAATTCAGGCAACTTCCTGATTCATTCCTTCTCCTACCTTCCCCTCTCGGCGGAAAATTCGAATTGGAGACCGATTTTGGAGGATTGGGATTTGGCTATGATTGCAGAGCTAAAGATTACAAGGTTGTGCGAATTATAGAAAATTGTGAGTATTCAGATTATGAGCGAACATATTATCATCGTATTCCTCTGCCTCACACGGCTGAGGTATACACCATGGCTACTAACTCTTGGAAAGAGATCAAGATTGATATATCAAGTAAAACTTATCCCTGTTCTTGTTCAGTGTACTTGAAGGGATTTTGTTATTGGTTTACAAGGGATGGTGAGGAATTCATACTTTCATTTGATTTAGGCGATGAGAGATTTCATAGAATACAATTGCCTTCTAGGAGAGAATCCGGTTTTGAGTTTTATTATATTTTTCTGTGTAATGAATCCATTGCTTCTTTTTGCTCTCTTTATGATCGAAGAGAAGATTCTAAATCATGTGAAATATGGGTAATGGATGACTATGATGGAGTCAAGAGTTCGTGGACAAAACTCCTAGTCGCTGGACCCTTTAAAGGCATTGAGAAGCCATTGACACTTTGGAAATGTGACGAGCTTCTTATGATTGACACCGATGGAAGAGTCATCTCTTATAATTCTGGTATTGGATATCTCACCTATCTTCATATTCCTCCGATTATCAATAGGGTTATAGATTCTCAAGCTCTTATTTATGTAGAAAGTATTGTTCCAGTGAAGTGAGTTGAGGGCAAAGTTAAGTTCATTTTCTCCTATTTAATTTGTATGCATGATATTAAGGCTTGAGTTTGCATCTTTTAATGTAATTTGCTTTGTGTCCTTTGTACTATGTTTGCTTATCATGGGATGCCTTCAGTTTGTGCATTCCACATCTTGCAATGTTATTCTATTTGAAAGTTTATGCTAACAAATTTTCTTTAGAGTTACTTAATGATAACAATTCTCTTATGTTTTTCTTCTTTTTTTTTTTTCCTTCGGACTTTCCTTCTTAAAAATCTAATAAATATTTACTCATTTAACATAATCAAGTGAAACCTTCTACTATAGGGGTGCTAAAAAAATTTAGGCAACAAAGAATATTTATAGCCTTATTATACCCCTAACCATAGTTTGTAAAATACGAAACAACTATAGTATGTGAAAAATACGTACGTGTATTATTTGACAACTTTGCTAAAACTTTAATTTGAAAAATTCAATCACTTTTTTTTTAAAATTTAATATCTATTTATTTAAATTAATTATTTTATGTTAAAAATACTTGTTGGATATGTGAATTTTACATGTATTAAACATGAAAGTATGTACATATATGTTTAAAACGTGTATTCTATGTTGGACTTACAAAAAACATGCAATTTAACGAATCATTAAAACGTGTACGAAAGTAGAAGTATTTTTTTAGAACATGTAAATACTTGTATAATATGCGAATTTACTAACTATATCCGTAACCTCTCATCAATATAATAATAAAAATGATAAGAAGCTAGATTTGATGGAAATAAATTCGTGAAAAATCTATCAATATCTTCATTAAATTATCACGTGAATGACTACGTGACCACCTTTTTAAGGGTATTTTGGTCAAATCAACTCCTCCATTTAACGAGAATATTGAAAGATTTTTCATGGAAGAACTAAAATGATTTACGGTGGACAAATTAAAGACTACTTCTATAGATTTTCATTATCAAGGACTAAAGTGGAGATGTGTCAATCCCAGGATTATTTGACTAAACAGACCATTTGACTAGAAAGCTTGTCAATTTCGAAAGATCGTATCAGTTATCGCAATTAAGCACATAGTATCATGAGAGAGAGTGTATATTGTTCCCAACAAGATCCTCTCCAGATCCTTTTGGTGAGGATCTAAGGATCCGTGAACCATGTCCGTTCATCGTACATCGTGCAATTAGTTTTTGTCAAGTACTGTTTATGTTTATTTTTAAATAAAAATACTTAAAATGATTTTTGATCCCACGATGTACTATGAACGAACACGATTCACGGATTCCCGGGATCCTCACAAAGAGGATCCGGAGTCATATTGTTCGATGCCTACCAAAAGTTGTCATGTCTCGAAGCATGGTCAAATCAAACTTTACAAAAACGTGAAACCTCACAACACTACTACATTTAACAGTTTTTGCGATCATGTTCGTCGCACAAAGACAAATTTCATCGCGCAAAGATAAACTCTTTTATTCTATCCAAGTATTCATCTGCACATCTATTTAGATTCTATATCCACTGCCGATCCATTATGTCTGCAACCACAATAAAAATACAATGTTTACAACAACTTCAACAAGATCTTGTCATCTTATGCCTCCTATAAGGGCCCTATCCCATTTGGGAATGCACAGTTATGTGCCGTAATTTATGGCTTTATCAAATTAGATATCGACGTGGGAAAGTTCTAGCAACATCTCCCTGCAGTTCTTCAAGTGCATGACGTAGATTTATAAATACCTATCTTGCACTCGAAGAACGAGAAAGATGTTACCGAACTTCCCACAGTTGAAACCTAATCTATGAACCGCAAACTACGACACATAACTATGCATTCCCAAACTGTCAAAAGAATGGGACAATTCAAGAATCAATTGGACCGGAATCATGCTTTAGCATCCATGCATGAAATTCAACTAATTCTTGACGGGAAACTAAGCTTTTTTTTTTAAAACAAAAGTGTACGAAGTTAAGCACTATTAACTATGTACAATCAAGGTTCTAAAAATGTTAGGCACTAGTCAAGCGGCGAGTTGGAGCCGAGCACCTAGACGGCTAGGCGGGTGCCTAGGTGGACTAGCGAATTAAGTATATTTATAATATATTGTATAAATAAATGAACATCTATACTTAAAGGAACACATAATTGTATTTGGATACATAAATTGCAAAATAAATTGACTAGAGATTATCAAGTATTAGAAAGTATTGAAAACATAAGGAAAAAGCACATAATGAATGTTTATCTAAGTATTTAAAAAACTCTTACATTTTATTCAAAAAAATAAAATACAAAATGAGAGTTATTGATTTTCTATCTAAGTGAAAGTTGCAGGCTATGCAGGTTTAGGGGGTTAGGCAGGTGCCTAGGCGGGTTAGGCGGACGCCTAAGCGGGTCTAGGCGTACTTTCTTAATTTTCAGATGCCTAGGGACTAAATATTTGCACACAAATAAATTAAATCACAACAATTATGTCACCCGGACTCAAGGTCGGTATAAAAAACTCGAACCCGAATTCGAAACGTGAGTTAAAAACTCAATAAATAAAAGAAAATTGAAACGGGTTGGGCTTGAAAATGAATTCCTCTTATAAAAATCTCATGATTCTTTAAAAAAATCAATAATTTTTTACAATTTTACAGTAAATAGATGAATAACTTTCTATTCTCACAACTAATCTGATCTCATCATGCTTATGCTTTTGGATGTCTAGTTTGTAAATCTGCATAACAATAGAGGGACAAGCTTCTACAGCTCAGTAGGGACATAACCTTACTACAGTAAATTGAGTGATATAGCATCATCAATAATCAAACAACAAATCATTATTGATAACAATGCATGAATGCAACGCAACCTCTTCGCCTACACCCGTTAATATATATAATAAAACACATGGACCTGCATGTTATTTTACCATTTGCAGTGGTGGTTCGAATATTCTAGTATGCAAACTAACCCCCATATGGTATCCCAAGTTCATATACCTCTTTTGTTAGTCACCTTATCTAATTCATTGATCTCCAACCCAAATCACCCACATCGACAATTTATCCCGCCGATACCTTATTCTAATGTGCACCAGGACCGGTCTTGAGATTTTTGAGGCCCGGGGCAATACCAAAAAAAGTGCCCTAGTATAACTCCACGTAAGGAAAAATAAAAAATAAATTGTTTTAGTGTGCTTGCCGATGTAACTTTTCTTTGATAAAATGATAGCGGGATGTGAGGAATTATGCTAAACAACAAGATGGGTTAGCCATAATTTGGTGTTTAACTTGTATTTAACAGACTCAAACCTAAAACCTGTCACTTATAAGTTATAAGTGAAGAAAAAATAGATTTCACATCTAAGCCATAACATTACACTTTAGTTTGTAATTAGATAAGGGTACACAAATATTTCACAAGCAAAAATCAATTAAAGTATGACAGGTGTTTTTGTATAAAACTTATAGTTATCATGATAGTTTTCTAATTTACTGTCCCTTGGGGCCTCATAAGAATTGTCATATTTTTCTATCTCTAATTTTTATATATAATGTTATAAACAATGAATGAACCAAAAAAATTCTTGAAAAACCAAATACCACATATATGTTATTTAAAAATATAACTCATTTTTTCGTGGATAAAAAAGAGAAGTAACCCTAAACACTAACATTATATTGAAACAGAACATCATTGCTGAAAATAAGTTATCAAAAAATAAAAAACATCATTGCTAAAAAGAAAAAGACCTTCATTTTGATCTGAACCTGGGTGGCTATTATTATTATTATTACTATTCTTTGCCAAATGGTCGTAATTAATTGAAAATGAATTTGTAAAAACCATTTTTGTGATAGCCCGTCCCTGATTTTACAATTGTATAAAAAATTTTAATAAGTGATTTTATGAATTTACCCTTCGAAGCACGTGTGTTGACTGAGGTTAGTTACGGTGTCGTGTCACCTAAGTTTTGTTTTCTTGGCATATTCTCATAGTACTCATCACTACGGACGCGTGGGCACAAGCGGTTCGTGATTTGAAGCTATATTGAAGAAGTTATTAACGTTTGAAGTTGGGGGTTAAAATGATAATTTAATTGTTATTTGGGGAATTCTAGGAAAATCTGGAGTGCCACGTGGGCGGCCCATATTAAAAGGAATAAATTTTGTGTGGTGGAGATTAAAAGGAAAGGATGAACAGGGGAGAGAAGTGGAGGAATAAGGAGAGGAGTGAGGAATAGGAGCCAATCAGAAAAGAGGACAAGGGGGAAAAAGGAGGGAGAAGGGGTGCGGGGGATCCCTGACCCATGAGGATCCAACCCGACCCGGTCGGCTCCTACCTCCATTTCCGACGGAATTTCATCCCTTTTCCGGCGAATTTCTTCACACAATCACTTGGGAACCTCTCCACAACCCTTCCTCTATCCTTTCCACCCAAATTTGGTGATAATTGGCCTCCAAAATAGCAAAATCGCACCGGTGGGTGCGATGAACCCTAACCTTCGATTCTCTCAATTCTGAAATGACTACACCCAATTAATACCACCCATAGCATCCTCTTGAGGTCTGGAACAAAGCCCAAACAAGTTTGGAGGCGGCGAAGTTGTTTTGGAGACGGATCGAACACACCCAAATTCAAGGGTTTCGTACGGTTTTAGAGAAACTGGAGCTCTTATTGACCGAACTGGCTTTGTTCATAGGTATGAAAGTTGTTCTACTCTTTGAGATATTCAATTCTGCAAATTTTGAGAATTTTTGGAGAAAGTTGGCTTTTCCGGCGAGCCGGAGCGGCCGACCGCCACCCATGGCGGCGCAGGCGGCGGCGCGTGGCCAGTGGGCCGTCAATGTTATTTTTAGGCTATGTTTGATATCCTGAATTCAGTTTTGATAGTGGTTTGACGTAAGTGGATCATTGAGCCAGATTCTTTACGATTCGTGGTTAGGTAAAAATGTGAATCGGCAATCTAACTGTTGGATCGTCACCAAACTTTGATACATTGTAGTACTTAATATTTGAAGAATGTAGAAACTTACGGATCGGGAATCCGAAGTATGGATCTTCCCGAATTGGATTTGTAAGTTCATAAAATAAAAGGTTAATCGCCACTCGATTTTGGAAATTGGCGGAGATCCAACCGTTGGATCATAATGAAACTTTAGTATGTTGTTCTATAAGCATAATGTGAATCATGAGAAGTTACGGATGGGAAATCTGATATGCGGATCTTCCGGATTGAGTTATGTAGGGTTGTGGACCCTACTGTCGATCTTTGATCGACGGTTGACTTATGGTCAATGAGTCTTGAATCACTCTTGAATGCCCTTGAGGATGTGTTTTATGTGAGTTATGTGTTCTATCGACAAGTATTCTGAGATGTGATTTAATAATTGTTCTAGGCGCCGATTGTTTGGGACGCTTCGATACTCGTTCTAGGGAGTTATAGCGCGGACTCCAGGTGAGTGGGCTTTTGTTTTCAGTATATATATATACTTGGCTGATTCCCAGAAATACGTTTTAAATGATTTTATGAAATTGAATGCCATGTTGAATGTCATATATATTTATTGCTATGTTTATGTGATTATATGTGGAGGCACTGTGGACGCCAGGTAAGTCAGGTAAGTATGTATTTTTGTTATGAGGATTATGGTGATATTGATGAGATTAGAATATGGCTCATTTACCTGCACATCGGGGTTTGTGCTCCGGCAGAGTAGGGCTTAGCTTTCACGTGACCTTTCACCTCCCGCACCGTACGCTTACCTTGGATCCAAGGCAGGTGCCAGCCTGTCGTACAGACCACTATAGGTGGTTCCGACTTGTAGGTGACCCGCGATTCGTCGCCAGCCTTCACGTGACCGTAGCACAGAGCGTTTTTATATACCCAGCTTGTCGTACAGACCACTACAAGTGGTTCCGACATAGGTGCAGGTTATTGATTGAGAGTTGAATTGAGGATTTGGTTGAGGAGCCATAGATTCAGCCATACAGGTCACTATAGGTGACTCTAGCTGATTTATATGCATTGTCGGCAAGTTATGCATTGAGATATCATCTGATTGACTTTGATGATATTTGTTGCATGCTTTGATATCGGATATGGTTTATTCGGACATGGCAATATTTGAATGTTGGTTTTCAGTATGAGTACGTATATATATATTTTCTGGGAAGTATATATGTTTTTACGGAGAGAGGTTATAACTTTTATATCGAAGTGATTTTGGTAAAGCTTTGTTTTTGCCAACTCATGCTGTTTGTTTTGTGCCCCTCCAGGTTCTTGTAGCATAGTTTCTTTATCGACAAGGACTCGTGGCATATCTCAGTTCAGGTGGCTACTTCTGAGGGTATGGTCTTTACCCACATTACTGTACTTTACTTATACTCTGACAACGCGTGTGAAATGGGTCCATACCCACTGACAGCGCACTCTAATAGTTAAGCACCTTTAGGTTTAAATCTATTCGCATTCTTCCATATCATCCCTTTTTGGCTTCGTCACCTTCCAGGTGTCGGCCAGCACAGCTCGATTCGGAGTCCTAGTGGACATTTCGGGTCGGGGTATGCCAGTTTTCGTCAAAGGCACATATAGAAATATAGCTAATTTAAACCAAAGATGAAATAAATGCATAAAAAGAAGAAGAAGCAGTTTTGGGATTAGAAACTGTGTTCCTTTCCATTACAAGAAATCAGCGAAACACTGCTGCAAATAACAAATTATAACAAATAATCCAGTTTTATGTTTTTAAACGCTTACTGGACATAACATTATAATAATAGAAATTAAATTTATTTGTGCCCTCGATTTTTTGGGGCCTCATGCGGTCGCCCTGACTGTCCTTAGCTAGGGCCGGCTCTGATGTGCACACCGACTCACCTAGAACTAGTTTCACAATGAATAGATTCAACTACACAAAAAATCATTTCCAACTACCCTTATTTCCAGAATTGCAATCTCAACACTGAAGTTCCAACCACATCTCACAACATGAGTGATGCACAAATAATATCATTTCATCTTTCACATGTATCATAGTATATTCTCAACGAATAACATTTCAGCAATAATTCCATAACCAATAACAAGTAAACACATAAGAAAAGCATTTATCCAATTAGCATCAGATCATATGAATCAACCAATAAGATCAATAATAATAATATGAACATTTCACGATATTTAATAAAATCAATTTTTGCGAAGTCTGCCGTATTTTCCCTACTTGGATTCCAAAGCTAAATTGAAGATGCACGTCACTACCGTAATAGCTAAGTTCTACATACTTGAGCAAGGTCCTTGATCACTCCTAAGTACCATGCATTTCTTCCACTCTTATCTTTTCTAATCTCTCTCACAATATATAAATATATAAAAATATGGACATAAATATGTATATATATATGCCTAGGCCTATCCTCACATTATTATGCAAGCCTTCCCCTATAAACATCTTTCAATATTCTTCTTTACAACCCTTCTCCTATTAGTCAATAATACAAAACACATTATAAATTATCTCCTATTTAAAATTCCAACTCCCATAATTGATTCCATCCCAACACTAATTTAATATTTATTTATTGGACATAAAATCAATAACCTTTAACATTTTGATAAAAAAAAAAAATCTCTTAACATTAAACCCGTTCACTTTTAATTAAAACAAAAAATTTCTCTCGTTTTTCTTTCACAGTCAACCCAAGAGCAAGAGTCCAAGACTAAAATGCTATTATTCTTCTCATTTCTTGAAATTTCGTATCTCTTTTCATATAAAATTCAAATTAATTCAACAAAAACAATACCATTTGTAAAATCTATCTTACTTTCTATAATTTTTTTATTGTGTCTCGTGTATCTTACATCTTACTTAGGTGTTAGAGTTTGGACCTTTTGATTAATTCTTCTTATTAAATTTAACAATATAGATAACGAGGTTATCATGCAGTGGGTTCAAAATATGAAAATTCTTGAGAGAGTTATGATTATTGAAAATATAAAATATTATAGATGCATGTGTTATTATGGTGTTTTGATTAGTAGTTTTATAACTGTTATTCGTCATATTTTTTTGCATTTGTGAAAGGCCCCTCCTTACATGCATTTGTGAAAGGCCCATTCTCACATGAAACCTAGCTCCATCACTGACTGTGAAAGAAAGACCAGAGAAGTTCTTTATTTTAATTAAAAGTGAACGGGTTAATGTTAAGAGATGTTTTTTTTTATCAAAATGTTAGAGGTTATTGATTTTATGTCCAATAAATAAATATTAAATTAGTGTTGTGATGGAATCAAAATATGGAAGTTGGAATTTTAAATAGGAGGTAATTTATAATGTGTTTTGTATTATTGACTAATAGGAGAAGGGTTGTAAAGAAGAATAATGAAAGATGTTTATGATGGAAATTGGGTAATTCATAGGATCGGAAACGGATGTCGTTTAGACTACCGATCACAATATGGTGTGAAGGATATAAACAGAAAGTGAGTATGGAATTGAATGAATCTAACAGAAAAGGATTTGACAGATATATAGAGATGGAAATAACCTTTCTGGAGGAGTTGTATTCTTCAAGGGAAGTTATAAATTTTCATGTTGAAATACAACCATTCAAATGCTTTAGAATTAATTAATTAATTAATTAAATTATATTATTTCCTTTATTAATTAATTAACTTATTACACTACAATCTTATGTATATTAGTACACCAATATTATGGTGTACCTTCAAACATGATTACACATATTGTGAAAACTGTTGTGGTCTATTTTTCTTAAAGATTTGGTTGACGAGTCATTGGTACGTTGCCCTTGCGTTTTAGAGTTCGAAAGGCATGACTTTGTAGAAGTATGTACTTTGGTCGATGACGTTGTTTCCATGGCCGGCCCGTACATCTTTATCTAGTTGTATCCGAAGTAAGCATCCATAAAGCTTAAGAGTTCATATCCTGCAGTTGAATCTACCAAGATGTCAAACCGTGGGAGTGTATATGGATCATTTGGGCAAGCCTTGTTATGTCCGTAAAGTCCACACATTATCCCCACTTCCCATTCTTCTTTTGTACTAGCACAACGTTTGTTAGCAAGTCAGGGTGGTGGACTTTGACGATGAACTGGGCGTCCTTGAGTTTGTCTATTTCTGCCTCTATGACTCTACTGCGCTCTGTTCCCTATTTTTGTTTATGCTGGATAACTAGTCTGGTAGTTGGGTCTAGGTGGAGACGGTGGCAAATCATAGAGGGACTGATTTCGGGTATATCTTATGCTGACTACGAGAAAATGTCGTTGTTAGTTCGTAGGAAGCTGGTGAATAGTTTTTATTTCCCGGTCGATCATCTTTATGCCGATCTTGGCTTTCTACTCCAGTCTGCCGCGATAAAGGCTGATGTACACAATGTCTTCATTTGACTTTAACTCCGGTAACTCCGCTGTACCATCATCATGGGGGGTCAAGATCCATGTGAAATTCCTTATAACTCGTCTATTGACCCCTTAGTTCTGATTATTTTGCTGACTCATCCATGCTGGTGCTTGAGCTTAGTTCTCCTTTCCTGATCATGTTTATGCTTTCAACTGTGCAGTAATGCACCGCCATTGATCTCTTTTGATTTCTTTTACTCATTTGGGAGCCCGGTAACAGAGTAATTGGTGATAAGTGGATGGAACACCTTCGTCTTATGTAACCAGTTCTGGCCAAGAATGGCTTTGTGGGGGAGTTAGCCAATCCATTACATGGAAAGTCACCAGGTGGTTATGGGGTTCTGCTTGGACCGCTAGCTTCACCATTCCTAGAGATCGCACTGGTGCCCCATTGAAGGTGTGAAGAGTTGGCTTCCCTTTGTTGATGCTATTGAGGATTCCCATCTTTTCGACAGTATCTTTGACTATAACGCTGACTTCTGAGCTATTATTGACCAGGACGTGGCTTACCAGGGCATTGGAAATTTGGACGTTTGCCAAATAACGATCTGAAAACATCAGGATGTTATAATCGATCGCCAGTGGTTTTTTGATGGCATCCACCATTCCTGGTTTCTTGTATGCCGCATTTCTTTCTTTCCTGGTGTTTCCTATATATTCCTGTTCGCCGTATATGCAGTTCCCCTCGGAGGATGCTTCTTCCATCGGGCACTGGGCAGGGTGGAGACTCGTCTATTGGATTTTCTATGATGTTTCTTTGGGATAGAACGTTGAGACGACTCCTCGGATGTCAGATCAATCACCTTCGTCATTTCAATAGCCAATTCTTCCAAACAAGTAACAGCTTCTTTGAGGTTTTTGATGCATGCCTTTATGTCGGCTAGTCTAGCAGGTTCTCTAGCTAGTGGACTTCGTCAGACCCCTTCTAGAGATAAACACATTTCCATGACATCTTCCCACATCTCGTCCATGGCGGCGACACCATCATATTCCTGATAGATATAGCCCTGGGAGGCGAAAAAATGGACGTGGTTAACTGAGTCTACTGACATATCAATTGACAGAGTGGTTTGGATGGGAGGAATATGAGTTCATTCTCAATGAAAGCACCAATTGTTAAAAGGAAATTTGCAAACTGCCGTGAGTGGTTGTTGAGTGCAAACTCGAGCAACCTGCAAAATAGTAAACAACCATAAGCAAGCCTAAGACTCAGGGGGTGTATGACAGCCAAAGGCTCTTTGACGGTCAAGTTATGCTAGTGAAAGGCTCTCCGACAGTCAAGTTATGCAAGCCAAAGGCTCTCCGATGGTCAAGTTAGTGAATGATTTTGAATTCAGGCAGTGGGCAAGAGAATTCAAGTGTTTAGATTGCGTCACCATAGATGAACACTAGATGGGTGTATTTACCGTAGGGAGAGACTTTTTTAGGATAAAATCATCATTCTAAGCTGGGAGAATCCTAGAAGATATCTAGAAGTAGATATTGCATCATCTTAGGAGTTATGATTACTTGCGGTGCACGCCAATTCCTAGATTGTAAGAACTCAGAGACTTATAGGATCTAATTATGTCCATATCTGAATCAGAACGCGTATCTTGCGGAACAAGCATGGTCATTCAACTTAGTCTCTAGGACTCCACCTAGTGCCCTGGAGTAGAGTGATGGTGGCAAATGCTACTTCATCTGATACAGCTTCGCCGGGAGCTGGCGAGTGCATGATCGGACTTCTGAGGTAACTGTATTCTAATCAGCCTGAAGTAACTATATTCGAATTAGCCTTACTCTGGCCCTAGAAAATCATAGTCCCACATTTATCTTCCTTGCCATGGGAATTGAGCTTGAAGTAGTTGTAGTTAGCAGATCATGGCTTCTTATTCGGTCGAACTACTGGTGGAATATGAGCCTCATCAATTAATGAGGGCATTTTCATCAATAGTGAATAAAAGTCCACAAGTCAGCTCTAGGATTTTTCAAATTAGTTTTGAGAAAGCCAAGCTGTTAAATTTACAAGGAAAAATAATTACAAGAAAAATTCTGTTACGTAACTTAAATTGAAATAGTCCCGCAGTCAAGTTTATCTTGCCTCATTAGGAAGAGTTCGCAACCAAACGATTTTACACGAAGAACACATCATCGACCAGAGTATTTGCCACAAAATTTGTTCCCGATAAATATGACGAGTCTTGAAATCTACAAGCCAACTTCTTAATGTTATCCACCAAGGAATTAAGATGGCACCTTAATACAGCATCTATAAGGACTTCTATATCTCCCTCCACCTCTATGGTGATGTATCGATAGTCCATCTTATATATACGAAGAATGAATTCAAGAAAATGTTTCACTACATTTTTCCTATAAGGTCAACACACCAATGATAAGTGGTCTCACTTATTGTCGAAGTTATAATGAAAATTGTACATAAAAAAAAAAAAAAAACCAAAAACGGAACTGAATTTCATATACCAGTTTTAATATCACGCACACCTTATATATTTCTTTATTTTTTGGTTATTCGACAACAACGTGTGTGTTTATTAATTCTAAAACAAAGCAGAAGACACTTACTACAGTGGCGGAAGGGAATACTTCATATGCTCCCTTGGTGCGGGTTCAATTCTCACCGATCTTTTACCCTCTAATATTTAACAATTTATTTCACTAACGCTATCGTTTGTTAAAAAAAGAATTCTAACATAGATATGATGTATCACAATAACACAAACATATACTTGTTTCTAGATCATATATTAACTCTGCATTTTCTGTAAGGTGTGTTTACGTTATTTTATTTTAATTTTTTAGTCTGTCATGTACAGAAATAAGATCGAGTTATACAACAGATTCTTTAAAATATGCATGAAAAGTCTATGCGTATTCTGCGTAAAGGGTCCTTTTCTGTAACGTTTTACAATCAATTTTTAAAAACAATTTTGTAAAAACAATGAATGCTTTTAGTATTTAATCTCAAAAATGGTTTTTGAGAAAGAAAACATTAAAAATTTGTCCACTACAAATACCTAAGAGGAGAAATTAGGTTCTCATCCTTCATTTTTTTAATTTCATCAATTTAATGTAGAATTAAACAGTAAAATTTGAATGGTTAGTTTTGTATCAAAATAATTTTTTTTTTATTTTAAAAAAAGTAAAATTTGAACGTATGATTCCCCATAAAACTCGAAACTGACCGGGTTCTTTTGATAGCTATATATGTTGTGGTTGTGGAACTCAGTATTGTTGAATTTTAGCATCTTATGTGGTAATATGCTTAGTAATTGAATCTCGATCTACTAGGCCTTAGGGACTTAGAGTTTGATTTAGTTTGGCTCTCAAACTAGTGGTGTTCTTTTCTGTGTATATATACATGTGAAGAATTCATGTTGAACAAAACTGCCGAAATGTCCCAGGTGCATGACAGTGAAACTCCTGAAGATAGGGTGGTCGAAATCCTGTCTAGGTTGCCGCCCAAGTCTCTGATGCGATTCAAATGCATACGCAAGTCTTGGTGCACTCTCATCAATAGTCCAAGTTTTGTGGCCAAATACCTCAGCAATTCCGTGGACAACAAACTCTCATCCTCCACTTGTATCCTTCTCAACCGTACTCAGATGCACGTTTTCCCCGACCAGAGTTGGAAATATGAAACTTTATGGTCCATGATGAATCTTTCCAATTATAGTGATGAGCACAACCTTCATTATGATTTTAAGGACCTAAATATACCGTTTCCAACGGAAGACCATCATCCTGTGCAAATTCACAGTTATTGCAATGGTATTGTATGTGTAATAACAGGGAAAAGTGTTCGTATTTTATGCAATCCTGCAACACGGGAATTCAGGCAACTTCCTACTTCATGCCTTCTTCTACCTTCCCCTCCAGAGGGAAAATTCCAATTGGAGACGATCTTTGAAGGTTTAGGATTCGGCTATGATTACAAAGCTAAAGAATACAAGGTTGTGCAAATTATAGAAAATTGTGAGTATTCAGATGATGAGAGAAGATATTATCACCGTATTGCTTTTCCTCACACGGCTGAGGTATACACCACGACTGCTAACTCTTGGAAAGAGATTAAGATTGAGATATCAAGTAAAACCTATCAGTGTTATGGTTCAGAATACTTGAAGGGATTTTGTTATTGGCTTGCAAACGATGGCGAGGAATACATACTTTCATTTGATTTAGGTGATGAAATATTTCATATAATACAATTGCCTTCTAGGAGAGAATCTGGTTTTAAATTTTATAATATTTTTCTGTGTAATGAATCCATTGCTTCGTTTTGCTGTTGTTATGATCCAAAGAATGAGGATTCTACATTATGTGAAATATGGGTAATGGATTACTATGACGGAGTTAAGAGTTCATGGACAAAACTCCTAACCGTTGGACCCTTAAAAGGCATTAATGAGAATCCACTAGCATTTTGAAAAAGTGACGAGCTTCTTATGGTTTCCTGCGACGGAAGAGTCACCTCTTATAATTCTAGTACCAAAAATCTCAGCTATCTTCATATTCCTCCTATTCTCAATGAGGTTAGAGATTTCCAAGCTGTTATTTATGTGGAAAGTATTGTTCCAGTCAAGTGAGTTGAGCGTAAATTAAGTTCTATTTTCTCCTATATATTTGTATGCATGTTATAAGATGCATCGATGGAACATTGTTTTGTTGAGATTATATCCACAGATGTAGTACTCATAGCCTAGCGCTGTTCAAAATTTCATCTTGTGTTACATTTAACTTTCATATATGAATTTTTACTGTACCCTTCCCCATGCAGTTTTATTTTATTTTATTGCATTTTTTCTTGGTCCCTTAATCTCAATTCATGTACATAATAAAATATTATTTTTATTAATTTCCACAACTCATTTTTCTACGGTCCAGTGGTATTCTTCTTTACTTGTAAGTGAGAGGTCTTAGGTTCGATTTTGCCAAAGGCGAATTTGAATCACATTATTACTAGCTCATTGTGAGACTTAGCCCACTCCTCCTACCCCTTAGTATAAATAATATCGTTTGTTAAAAAAAAAAATCATTAGCTTAATTAATTGTAGTAATGCATTCCTGCATGTGGAAATTTTAAGTTTGTTTGAATGTGTTTTTCATTGATTGATTGAATGTACAAGAGGGGATATATAATAAGGTAGAAGGTTACAAGCAACCTTCCCTTGACAGATCCTACTAACCTGATAAACCCTAAAGCTGTCATCCCTTAAATTGAATGACTGCAACAAACAACTAACACACAAATATCAACAAGACAACTAGCTGTCAATCTTCCTCAAATTAAGGGATTAGGCTTGATAATGAATCCCATGGAAAGAGGGAGACTGAGGATTGTCAGCATGGGTATGTCGCAACCCATATCGTTCAATATCAACCAATACTCCCTTTCAAGCTGGATCGAGGAGATTGATCGAGCCAAGCTTGTCAAGGAGACGTTGAAAAAGAGCTGAAGGCAGAGCTTTGGTGAACACACCCGCCAATTGATCATGGCTGCGAGTATAGATGGTTTGAATAACTTGCGATTAAACTTGTGCCCTAATATAGTGACAGTCCACCTCAATGTGTTTGGTCCTTTCATGGAACACTGGATTAGCAGCGATATGCATGGCTGCTTGATTGTCACACATTAGTGACATTGGAGTAGAGCTAAAGAATTCCAAGTCTGAAAGTAACCTTTAGAGCCAAATTAATTCACATGATGTCGATGCCATTGCACGATACTCACCCTCTGCGCTAGAACGTGCAATAACTTGCTGTTTTTTGCTTTTCCATGTGATGAGATTTCCTCCTACAAACGTACAATATCCAGTGGTAGACTTCCTATCAATTGCATTCCTGGCCCAATCTGCATCAGTACAACCACAAATTTGAGTGGAGTGGTTGTTCTTCATAAGAATACCTCTACCAACACAGCCTTTTAGGTAGCGTATGATTCTTTTGACAATAAGAAGATGTTTCACATATGGTGCATGCATGAATTGACTATCAAAGCTCACAGCATAGGTAACATCTGGTCTGGTTATGGTAAGGTATATAAGTTTTCCAACCAACCTTTGATAGTAAGTCACATCGGTGAGAGGCTCTCCATCTGCATCAAGCTTTAGTTTGCTATCAAGAGGAGTGACATCAGGCTTGCAATTGAGTAATTCAGCCTCAGTAAGAAGGTCCACAACATACTTGAGCTGGTTTAGAAACAAACCCTTTTGAGACGTTGCCATTTCAATGCCAAGGAAATATTTTAATCACCCTAGGTCTTTAATGGCAAAGGTGTGATTGAGAGATTTCTTGAGAGCTTCTATTTCAACTTCATTTTCACCTGTGATGATGAGATCGTCGACATAGATGAGAACCATCAATATACCAGCTGCTTATTTACGAGTGAACAAGGATGAGTCCGCATTACTTCGAGCAAAGCCAGCTGCTTCCAACACTGAACTCAACTTGGCAAACCATGCATGTGGAGATTGTTTCAACCCATAGATTGCTTTATGCAATCAACAAACCATACCATTTTTTTCTTTGAGAAGAACCTGGTGGAAGTTGCATATATACTTTCTCTTGTAATTCCCTATGGAGGAATGCATTTTTTATAACCATTTGATACAATGGCCAGCCACAATTCACAGCTACTGAAAGTAAAACCCTAACAGAGTTCATTTTGGCTACTAGAGCGAATGTCTCATTGTAGTCTACTCCAAATGTTTGAGTAAAACCGCAAGCAACCAATATAGCCTTGTGACGTTCAATTGATCCATCTGCCTTGAACTTTATCTTGTAGATCTATCTACTCCCAACAGCTTTCTTCCCTGGTGGTAACTTCACAATGCTCCATGTTTGATTGTCCTCCAAGGCATGAAGTTCATCCTTCATAGCATTTCTCCAGTCAGGAATTAGTTGAGCTTCTTGAAAGGTCCACGGTTCAATGTGATTGGAAATTTCAGCCAAGAATGTAGCATGATTGTGAAAGACACGATTATAGTTCAGTACCTCAGTGATGGGGTGTTTGGAAGCAAATGTGACATAGTATCGGAGCCTTGCTGGAGGTTGTCTTGCACGCACATGATTACGCCTTGTAAGAGGTAAAATGGGAACTTCCATGTGACTTTCATCTTGAATAGGCTCAGTGTCTTCCCCCAGATTGCTAGGCTGAGTAGAGTCACTCACAATCTCTTTTGGTCCATGGTTGCTAGTGGCTTCAAGATCCAAGTGCATTGAGTGATCAATGCACACAGGTAAGGGAAATAAGTCACATGTTAGCTCCCCCTCTAGGGAGTGAGCCATCTTCTTGGAGAAATATGGAACAGTTTTCTCAAATTTTACATCCCTAGACACAAACATCTTGTTAGTGATAGGATGAAAATATTTGTAACCTTTTTGAGTGGATGAATACCCTATGAAGACACACTTTGCAGCCCTAGCATCCAATTTGTCATGGTGCAATGCTTGAACATGAACAAAGCAAGTGCAACCAAATACCTTCAAATGTGAAAGAGTTATAGGCCTTCCTTTAAGAGTTTCGTAAAGAGACTTAAACTCTAAAACACGACTAGGCAACCGATTGATTAAATAAGTTGCAGTAAGAATGGCTTGTGACCAAATTTTTTTGGGTACATTCATATGCAACATCAATGCATGAGTCTTCTCAAGTAAATCCTTGTTCTTCCTTTCAGAGATCCCATTTTGTTGTGGAGTTCCCCACACAACTTGTCTGGTAGATAATACCATGAGAACTTAAGTATTGATTCATATTGTTAGATAAGAACTCAGTGCCATTATCGGTTCTTAGATTCTTAATGGTTGACTGAAATTGAGTTATAACAAGTTGATGAAAGTCTTTGAACATAGTGAAGACCTCATTTTTAGATTTCAAGAGATATAGCCATGTTGTTCTAGTAAACTCATCCACAAAGATAACAAAATATTTATATCCATCAAAAGATTCAATAGTTGGACCCCAAACATCGGAGTGTACAAGTTCAAAAGGTTTGCTAGCCCTAGACTTTGAGGAACTAAAAGGGAGTCTAGTAAACTTTGAGAACTGGTATGTATCACACATTGAAGATGATTGATACATTGTGGGAAAAAGTTTAAGCAAAACAACCTCAGATGGATGGGCTAATCTTTGATGCCAGATTTGTTGGTCCTTGGGAGAGATTGAATCAACTTGCAAGGCTTTGACTAGATGAGGTTCCTTGCATAGATAGTAAAGGCCATTTAGAAAGAACCCTTCACCAATCGTCTTCTTAGTGAGGGAATCCTGAAACACAACACTGTTTGGTGAGAAGATGACAAAACAATTTAGAGTTATAGTAATCTTTCCTATTGATAGAAGTTGAAAGGGAAATGTAGGAACAAATAGTGCAGTAGACTCAAAATTGTTTGAAAGCAATTTTACTTTTCCCATGCCTAAAACCATGGCATTTTTTTCCATTTGGAATTGACAGATGAGAGGGTTTTGACAAGGTTTGAAAACTGTGTAAGTTGTATGCTTTGTTTGTCATGTGGTCAGTGGCTCTTGGGTTGATAATCCAACAATCATGTTCAATACTAGTGTGTAAGGCAGTTGAGAAAGCACTAAAAATACCTGGGATTTTGCATCTTGGTATGTTCTCATTTTCAGCAAGGAAACCTGCGAACTGTCCCAGTAGCGTAGTAGGATTTTCAGTTGTACCCCTTGAGCTTTCTGCAACTTCTTTATGTCCCTTGGTTTGCATGTATATTGCAAAGTCATTTATGAGCGAGACATGATTTGAAGTGAAGTCCTGAATGCTCTTAGGGAATAAGGTATAACTTTGATTTGCTGCATGCTGAGGTTTATACGAGCCAATGTGGGGCTGCCTTGAAGGAATCATTCTATGATCCTTGTTGAACTTAGGTTTCAGTTCGGGGTGCAGAATCTAGCACCTTTCCTCCACGTGACCTACAACATCACAATAACTGCACTTCAAGTGTGGATTTTTACCCTTGTAAGACCTGCTGTCTGAGGGTTTATGTTTGGCAACATAGACTCTCGACTCAGAAATCTTGGAATTCTTCTCCAAGTTCATCACCCTTCTTCGAGCTTCCTCACGTTGAACAGTGGCACACATTGTTTTGAAGGAAAGAAGTTCGACATTCATCAGGATGTGAATCCTGAGATCCTTATAGTTTGAGTTCAAACTAGCAAGCAACTGATATATCTTATCTTTTCAGCCCTTTTTCAGAAGAACAGCAGCATCAATGGTGTGAGGTAGATAAACATCTAACTCATTCCACATAGTCTTGAGACTTCCCAAGTGTTGCACAAAGGTTTTTCCATCTCGTTGAAGACTGGCAATGTCTCTTTTTAGCTGAACCACTCGTGCATAATTATTTTGATTCCTGTACATGTCCTTCATAAATTTCCACAGATCGTGCAAAGACTCAGAGTAGCTGAAGATTTCAGCGATATGTTTCTCCATTGAGTTGAGAAACATTGACATAACTTGTTGGTCCTTGCATAACCATGCTTCGTATGCTTGGGTAGAAGGCTCGGGTGCTTCAACTCCTCCATTGATGAACCCTAGCTTTCCTCTTCCATCGAGAGCAAGAGACATTGCTCTAGACCATAGGAGATAGTTGAATTCATTCAAAAAAACGGAGCATAAATGCTGATTAGTATTTATCTCAGTATCTGGAACAAAAGAGGGAGAACTTTGTGAGTTTTCCCCTCCAAGGTTTACTGAGCTTTCTTCAGCCATAACTGGAGCTTGAAGATGAACAACAGCGGAAAAAAATGGGTAGAGATAGGTAAAGGATGACACTGCTCTAATACCATGTGGAAATGTTAAGTTTGTTTGAATGTGCTTTTCATTGATTGATTGAATGTACAAGAGGGGATATATAATAAGGTAGAAGGTTACAAGCAACATTCCCTTGACAGATCCTACTAACCCGATAAACCCTAAAGCTGTCATCCCTTAAATTGAGGGATTGTAGCAAACAACTAACACACAAATATCAACAGGACAACTAGCTGTCAATTTTCCTCAAATTAAGGGATTAGGCTTGATAATGAATCCCATGGAAAGAGGGAGACTAAGGACTGTCAGCATGGGTATGTCGCAGCCCATATCGTTCAATATCAACCAATACTGCATGACACCAAGGTCAATGTCTCAAAACATCCTCAAGAGCATCAATGATACTTAAGTCTCAAATCACAATTCTTTAGACCGAAACCAAAAGATTTTCTCTAGATCCAAACCAGGGCATTTGCCGCAAAGTTTGTTCCCAATAAATATAATGAAATTCAACGTCAAATGAAAATTACACCGTTAATAACATCGATAAGGACTTCAAAATCTCCCTCCATCTCCATGTTTTTGTTTTAGATTTATTAAAGTGTTTGTATACAGTTATGCTAGAAGGTGGCATTAAGAGGTTGTAACGACTTAATCATAAATTCAAATCTCATTTGAAAGATAATACTATTGTAGATAGTATAAAGCCAACACCTACACCAAGAAGAGGACCATGACTTGGCTCACCAATCACCTTCTTGTATATGATCATTTTGTCCTTCCATTGCAATAGTCTTTTTATTGTCTATTTTTTCCTTCAATAAATTTGTAATATATGAGCATAGGTTATACACACAATAACATGTAATAAAAGAGTGCGACAACACACATAAAGTTATTTAGTGGAATTTTTTGGAACAATCAATTGGGCTAGGTTTAATTCTAGTACGATCAAGCTATTAAGATTTGAAAATATAAAGTTCATTAAATAAATTTTAAATATGCAAAACGACCATGGGAAAAAAAAAGCATAAACATAGTATTTTACCTCATCTTTTCTATACGTTGTCATTGAAACTGAACTACTTGTGTGCATAATTGTGGACTGCTCCCTATTGCACGCATTTTGCGCACTTTGTTTCTACATGAAAATGAAAGCAAAGCTAAAATCCAACTATCTCACATCAAGCATCTACATGTAAGTAAATAATACATTAACCATCAAAAGATGGTATTACTAAAATAAAACTTTTACCTTCCACTCAGGCTTCTCCCATTTTCAACCATTTTAAACCAAATTCTTCAATAGTCTTGTACTTTTGAAAAACTGAATTCTTCAACGTGCTCAAACAAACGGCATATCTTGTTTTAATATGTCAACACCAGAAATTTTAGCTTGCGCTACCAAATTTTCAGCGACGGAAACAATTTCGTCGATTAAAGCTATCTTACACGACAGACATCGCCAGTGTTAGGGCATTATTAGTCAGCAAACTAGGTTAACTGAAAGTTCTTACATGATGAATATAGTTTGTAGGTGAAGAGACAATTCGCCAGGTAAAATTTTGGCCCTAAGGAGGAAAAATTTTAACTGACAAACAAATGTGTCATTGTGGTAGAATGATTTATCCGAGTAGTTTGTCGAGAAACTTTTCTCGAGGTGGTCAAAAGTCCATTTGTCACATGTCAAAAAAGTCCACCGCCTAAAGATTACCCTACTCGTGTTTGTAGTTACGTGATCGAGTAGTTCGTCGGGTAAACTCGCAATCGCAGTTTATAAGTCCGTGCTTCCACTTTATTTTTCTCATCTATATCCATGCATTCATTTTCCTCCACCATCTCTTCCCATCCTAAACCCTCAACACAAGTTTATGAAAAAGCATCATTACCAACCAATGTCTATTGTGGCTGGTGGTTTAGGGAGTTCAAGGAGAGGATACTATTGTAATGTGCAAGAACATGGTGAGGGTACCATCGTAACGTCGAAGGCGGTGGCGAACACAGTCGAACACGGTGGTGAACAAAAGTTGCTTGAATTTCTTGCATGTGGAAGAACATGGAGAGGATACTACCATAATGGGCGAAACACCCTAAATTGTAAGGCTGGGTTGGTCAAGAAAAAAGGCTTAGCCTTGTTTGTAAAGCTCAGGCCGCATTGGATTTAAAAGTGCTCATTGTGAGTTTGCGGCCAAGCTTTTATTTTAAACATTTTGTTTGTTGTTTTAAATGCATTCCTACGTGGTCAGGAATCAGAGCATATCCTGGTGGCCAGTACTCGGAGCATTTCTGCATGGTTAGGAATCAGAGCATTTCTGCCTGATTTGTAAGTTGTAAATCATATTGTTCAAGAATTAGAGGATTGGGTGATATTATGTAAACTTTTATATATTTTCAGTATTTTGAAATAGTTTGTAAAGTTGTAAACCATATGGTTGAGCTTTTGTTCACAGAAATTTGCATTTTGTTTAATGAAAGGGGAAACAGATTCGTGGAAACTAGTTTTACCAAATGTATTTATGTTATGGTATCTAATTCGACAAGAATAGGGAACATCGTAATATAAAAATGGTAGATATTGAAGAATTTATGTTTTGATGATGTTTTAAAAAAATTGTTAAGTGTAAGTAGAATTTATTGATAATATTTGGTCAAAAATACACTTTTCGAAGTGTCCCAAATACCTAAGGGAGTGTGGAAAATGAACTTTAATGTTGCTTACCCGATGAAATTTCATCGATCTGGAGTTTAACAGTCATCAAATGTTGCAATTCAAATTTGCAAGTTGTCACATAAATTCAAACACGTGTGTTGGGAATCTACTGATAGAAACTTCCCTGACGGAGATTTGTCGGGTAAACACATATTGGTCAAAAGTTCAAGACTTCTATTTCCAAAGTGTCATAGATACCCAGTGGCATGTGAATCAACTGACACAGAAATTGTGAAATATATTGCAAAAATATACCAACTATTTATATAATCAAATATAATAAATTAAATGTATAATCACTATCAGACTTATGAAAAATTAAATGAGGAAAAAGAATAAGAATATCTAGCTTGTGAACCAAAGAAAGGCATGATGTCACTGCCCTAAAGCCGTAAACACCTCCCCATGTGCAGGTTATGGCAGTGCCTACAACTCCAAGATACAACCCAAAGCCTCACATGATATTTGATCTGTTATGCATGCCAATGGCAGAAGGGATTGCCAAGTAGTGATCAATTGCCCAAGAATTCTAAAACATGAATTGTTGGCATGTAATTGATGATGACAGAGATGTGAGAAGTGAAGGAGACATAATAGTTTTTTCACGTATTTGTTTTCTGCATGAGGTTTTGTAACATCTCGAAATTTCTAATTCAGAAGCCAAACTCGCCGGTAGGCCACAATAAAAATAATGGTTAATTATAATTCTAACTAACCACACTAAAAAATTAATCATTTTGTTTAGTTTATGGCTGCATCTAACATCCTGGTTAGACTGCCTACGTACCCTAAACAAAGGGATCAAGCCATTGGTAGTTCACCTTACGCTTCTAGAACAACATACTAAAATTTCATTACGATCCAACGGTCGGATCTCAGCCAATCACGAAATCAAGTGGCGGTCAACGTTTTATTTTACGAATTTACAAATTCAATTTGGTAAGATCCGTATGTCGGATTCCCGATCTGTAAGTTCCTAAGGTCCTCAAATATTACGTATTTTAATGTATCAAATTTTGGTGACGATCCAACGGTCGGATCGTCGATTCATATATTGACCAAGCAACCTATCGTAGTGAAGTTAGGTTCAAACGATCAACCTACGTCATACGAATATCAAAACTGAATTCAGGACATCTGATTCTGCCCATAAATAGCATTGACGGCCCTCTGGTTGGCCACCTCGAATCGCCGAAAAATGCAATTACTTTTAAAAATTCCCAAAAATTACAGAAATTAAAATATCAAAGAGTAGAGCAAACTTTAGATTTGTGGCCAAGTCCAATTTGGCCGGTAATATCCCCAATTTCACTCAAACCTGCCGGAAACCCTTGGAATTAGGTGTTCTTGATTCGACTCCAAAACAGCTCCATCGCCTCAACCAATGCATGGGCTTTGTTTCTGAGGTTGAGGAGAGTCTATTGGTGGTGGTGGTTGATGGTGAGGCTTTCGAAATCGGCCGATTGTTGCCCTTGAACCCACCGCACCCCCGTGCAGTTTTCACACAATCAAGGCCAGTTTTGTATGAATTTTGGGGTGGATTAGGTAGAGGAAAGGCCATGGAATGATTTCCCAAGGTTTGATTGATGTGGTTCGCCGGAAAAATCGACGAAAACCACCGGGGAAGACAAACGAAACGGGTCGGGTCACGCGAGTCAAAAGGAGGACCCAGTTTTCTCCTTCATTTCCCCCTCATTTCCCCTCATTTCCCCTTATTTCCTTCTCTTCTAATGGGTCCTTCCCCATCATTTCCCCTCATTTTCTTTCCCGCATCCCTCATTTCCCCTCTGTCTTGCTGCCACATGGTGAAGGAAAAATTTTGTCCTAGCTAAGAACATGTGAGGACATTTGAACACATAAGCAAACTATTAACACTTTAAAGTAGGCATGCATTCAAAAACAATTCTAAAACCCATGACTTTAGCCTAGTGAATGGTGAACCACAAAACTCTTTAACAACATTAAAGAGAAGAAAGGTTTTTGAGATTCATTACCCTTGAAGCTCATCCTTGTTTACATCCCAAGTGGAGGGCCTTCAAGTCACCTCCTAGCTCCTTGAATCTTCCTTGTGATTTCTCTTCCTTTGAATCTCCTTTGCTCCTTGAGGATGTGAGGAAAGGAACTCCAAAAAGTACCAAAGGTTTGGTACCTCGAAGTCTCCACACCAAAGATGTAGTGTGAAGAGAAGATGGATGACTTAGAGAGATTTTTGATGCTAGTAAAAAAAACCCTAAGTGGCCGGCCTCTATAGAGAAAAAGAGAGAAAAACTTTCTCTTCTTTGACCCAAGAAAACCCTAATGAGGGAATGGCTATAAAGTTGCCTTTATACCACCTCACAAGTGAGTGGCAAACTTGTAATAAGTCATTCAACTCACTCTCCCTAAGTGGCCGGTTTCTGGCTTAGTTTTTGGGCTATTTTTCCATTTAGTTTTAGTTGTCACACAACATAAACTCAATGGGCCTTATGGACCAAAAACCCTTTTGGGTCCCAAAACCCGAAACTAACTTAAAAGCCCAATAAGAACCTTTCGTACAATTAATTAACTAATTAATTAATCTTGACCATTCTCAATTAAACCATTAATTGCTTATCCATCTCTTTTATATCTTTACATTCATCCTTACTCGGTGTATGATCCATTAGGTTCCATTTAGCGAGGCAGTGGGCGATTGTTACTCTTAACGATCGATTATGAATTGAAACAACATTTCAATTCTCCCTTTGATGAAGATTAGTGTTTGCTAATCTTCAGGGCTTCCACAAACCATGAATGACACCTAACAGTATGTCATGGCTACCCAAGCTAAGTAGAAGTGGTTGGAGAACCTATCTAGTTACAACTACAACGCAATATGGCCATTCTCTAATACAATACTCTTGATCACATTGTTTAAGTGACAGTTTGTTTCATGTCTACTATCCAATGTGATACTTCTCTATATGATTCAATTGAATAATGATTTGGAACATTCTTCCTAAGTCATATTCGTTTGCTTTGGCCAAAGACTCTTGAATCATATCTCAGAGTATTCTCCTTCCACCATGGAAGGTTAGAGATCCCTTGTCGTGCATTCATATGCCTACATGACTAGATAGCTTGACCCCAACAATGTCGTGGACACTCTCGATGGAATGCCATTGACATAATCAAGGATCAAGGACCTAACCATTAGACATCTATAATGCCTCAAGTCAAAGGACTACTTTGCATGTCTTAATGTTCAACACCAAATGACTTAAGACTAGTCATACTCATACTTAAGTCAACATAACACATACTAACCTTAACGGATTGTCAAAGCCCAATTGGCAATCCTATGGCTAAGAACATTTTAGGAATGAACATAAGAGAAAGGTCTCGTTAACCTAACTTACTTAGATCACTTCTCTCTTAGAACAAATACATTCCTTGGATTCCCTTATTGCTTAAACACATGATACAATAAACAGTGATTAACAATAAGCTTTGCCTTTCATTAAACAAATAATAGCTTAACATAATGAGTATTCCAAAAGCTATTACATCAAATGAGTGGCTTTGTGGGCATACTTCCAACACCTAGCAGCTTCCAACCTCATTTCTTTCATTTTTTTTGTTTTTTCCAACAACGAAAACATCTCTAATTTCTTCGTTATAACTCCATTTCACGAACGGTTTTCGCCTACGCGCTCGTAGGATCAAACTCTATCCATATATGTCAAGAAATAAAATAAAATTTACAAGGATAAAATACATCCTCGTAAAATTACGTTTAATCAATGAGGGGCATTTTTCCACTTATCGATAAATTTTTCTACATTTTCATATATTTAAAATTTTTCAGGGCATTACAGGTTTCTTGTTTAAAGAACTTCTCACACCACTCTAAAATATTAAAATAAATAAAATATAATTAAAATAACCAACAATCCCCCACAAGGTTCAAAACTCTATGTGGAATAAAATAGACACATTTGAAGAAATAGAAGTTTGGGCAATTTGTATACATGCAATGGGTGTAGTTGCCTTTTGGACTTGAACCTACACTTAGTGTTCATAGCTTTCACCTGAAGGAATCATAGTGAACCAAGCGTTGAACTAGATTCCTCCAATTTAGATTACAACATATGACACACACAGGATTGATCAAAAACTTGGCGCGGGTTAGCGCTATTTATGGCCATGCACTTAATCTTGATTCTCAAGAGTGTTGTTAGAGAACAACCTAATTCTCATAGTCGCGGCCTCACAACCACTTTCAAATAGATGAGTCATCCAAGAGTACCTGTGACCTATGCCATACGGAAGATTGCCCGCCTTGGAACTCATTTAGGATAATGTCTTTCCTCAACATCACATATTATTAGCACAAATGTCATAGGGATGAGCATGGGATTTTATTTCAGATCTCCTATTTTAGAGTGCTGGAATATAAGTCACGCAACATGGATTGTTTCTACCCATTGAACCTTTTTCATGGGATCTCTAATAACAAAGGTTGGGTTTCCTCTCTAGGTGACTTCCTTATGGGTTTAAGCCCACCCCCCTCGAAAAATCTAGGACTCCATCCTAGATAGACCTTTGGTCAATTGATCAACAATATTCTTTTCTGACTTCACATAGTCCAAAGATAAAACTTTTTTATTTAACAAGCTTCTCACATATATGTATCTAACATTGACATGTCTATTGAATTTCTTATTTGTATGTGTCTGCCTCAGTAAATCTATCACAGCCTTATTGTCACAATGTATAGAGGTGGCAGGTATAGGTTTGCTCACCAATGGGATACCAAGCAAAAAATTCCTAATCCATTCAGCCACTGCACATGCAGTATCAAGAGCTATAAGTTTAGATTCCACTGTACTTCTGGAAATTATTGTTTGTTTCTTAGATCCCCAAGATATAGCTGCTCCTCCTAATAAAAATACATATCCTGAAGTAGATTTCACTTCGGAGTTATCTGTGATCCAATTTGCATCACTGTACCATTCTACTACATAAGGAAATCCTTTATAGTTTATAGAATAATCAAAAGTTCCTCTTAGATACTTCGCCTTAAAGCATTCCAGTGTTCTTCACTTGGATTATGAGTGTATCTACTTAGTCTTCCAACCACATAAGCTATATAGGGTCTAGTTTTATATGCTATATACATCAAAGACCCAATCATCTGAGAATACTGGAGTTGAGACACGGGTTCACCACTATGTTTTAAGTAAGCACACACTTGGTTCATATGGTGTCGGGACATGATTGCAATTAAAAAAATTGAACTTCTTAAGCATTTTCTCAATTGAACTAGCTTGATTTAAAATAAAACTTGTTTGTGTTCTTTCTACTTTCATTCCCAAAATAATACTAGCTTCTCCTAGTTCTTTCATATCAAACCTCCTTGATAGATAAGACTTAACATCTTTCACAATTTCCAGGCTTATTCCAAATAATATATCATCAACGTAAAGACATAAAATACACATTGTCCATTGCATTCATCATAGTATACACACTGTTCATGCTCATTTATTTCAAAAATCATATTCTAAAATGACTTTATCAAACTTTTCATACCATTGCTTAGGAGCTTGCTTGAGTCCATATAACGATTTAACCAACTTACACACTTTATGTTCTTGGCCTTTCACTATAAGTCCTTGGGTTGCTCCATATAAATTTTTTTCATCTAAGTCTCCATTCAAAAATGTTGTTTTAATATCCATTTGATGAACTACTAAATTGTGTATAGAAGTTAATGCTATGAGGATTCTAACTGTGGTAATCCTAGACACATGAGAGTAAATGTCAAAAGAATCAATTCCCTTCTTTTGTGTACATTCCTTGGCTACTAGCCTGGCTTTGTACTTGTCTATACTTCCATTAGGCTTCAGATTCTTCCTACTTGCAACCAATTGGTGTAGTACCGGGTGGTAAATCTGTTAATTCCCGTGTTATTTTGTAAAATAGACTCAACTTCACTATTGATAGCTTCTTTCCAAAATGGAGCACCGACGGAGATCATGGCTTCTTTATGGGTTGTTGGATCACCTTCAATTAAAAAGGTATAAAAATCATCACCAAAATTCTTCTCTACTCTAGATCTCTTATTCCTTCTAAGTTTTGCTGGAGGCTCTTCTTCATTTGTAACTTGATGACTAGTACTTGTGGAGGCTTTGTCAGTATTAGTGCATGATTTATCTGCCACTTGCTTTTGCATTCTAGTCTTGAAAGGAGACATGTCTTCAAAATATGTTGCATCCCTTAACTTCAATATAATGTTATTCGAAATTTCATTTATTTCAGAGTCGATGACAAGACATCTATCAGCATTATTATTATGAGCATAACATAAGAAAACAGTATCCACAGTTTTAGGTGCTATCTTCTTTCTCTTAGGTTATGGGATCGCAACTTTAGCCAAACACCCCCATACTTTCAAGACTTGAAGATTTGGAGTTCTCCTTTTCCAAATATCATATGGAGTAGTAGTGTTGTTGTGAGATCCCACATTGCCCAGGTGAGTGGATCTTGTGAGCCTTATATGTATATTCCCATCTCTACCTAGCGCGAGGCCTTTTGGGAGAGCACTGGCTTTGGGTTCTATTGGAACTCTGAAGTTAAGTGAGTAGCGCGCGAGAGCACTCCCATGATGGGTGACCCACAGAGAAGTTCTCGTGTGAGTTCCCAGAAACAAAACCGTGAGGGTGTGGTAGGGGCCCAAAGCGGACAATATCGTGCTACGACGGAGTCATGCCCGGGAAGTGGTTGAGCCCATGCCCGGATTTGACAATTTGGTATTAGAGCCTAACCCTGGCCGCCTGTGTGCCGACGAGGACGTCGGGCCCTTAAGGGGGGTGGATTGTGAGATCCCACATCACCTAAGGGAGTGGATCCTGTGAGCCTTATATGTATATTCCCATCCCTACCTAGCGCGAGGCCTTTTGGGAGCTCACTGGCTTCGGGTTCCATTGGAACTCTGAAGTTAAGCGAGTAGCGCGCGCGATAGCACTCCCATGATGGGTGACCCACTGGGAAGTTCTCGTGTGGTAGGGGCCCAAAGCGGACAATATCATGCTACGGCGAAGTCGTGCCTGGGAAGTGGTCGAGCCCAGGCCGGGATATGACAGTTGTCATTAATGATTACTCTATTTAATATAAAACATGCAGTCAAAATTGCTTCCCTCCACAAATTTTCAGGTAATCCAGAACTCAAAAGCATTACATTCACCATGTTCAATAAGGTCATATTCTTTCTTTCTGCAACTCCATTTGATTATGGAGAATAGGGTGCTGTTACTCCACGTATAATACCGTGCTCTTTACAGAAGTAAGATCGATAAGAGTGTACTCACCACCGTTATCAAACCTAAGTCTCTTTATCCTTTTCTCTAATTGATTTTCCACTTCTGTCTTGTAAATCTTGAATTTATCAAATACTTCATCCTTGGTCTTTATCAAATAAATATAACAACACTTCGAACAATCATCTATGAATGTGACAAAACGCTTATTACTAATGTGAAATTAAATTGCACTCAAACTTAAAACCCTATCAATGTAGTATGTGTAAGTAGGGATCGTTCTAGCCGGGGATTAGAAAGGATGCTAATCTGCACTAATTAAACTTAAAAACAATAAACTAGACTCAAAAACAGAAAACTAGACTCTAAAGACTCAAAACTTACTTGAATGACTCAAAACAAGCAATTAGACTCAAAACAGACACTAGGGAGATATTTGGACGAAAATTAAACTAAAAGGACTCAAAATACGAAATGGGGATTGTTTTTGACGAAATTAACTAAAACTAAGCAAATTAAGACATTAAAAAAAGGTTGGTACGAATTTGGGTGAATTAAAGGGTGAATGGCTAGCTAGAGGGTCCTTCTCCACACATGACACATATGCAACACAAATCGATTTCCAGTTATTCTTTCTATAAACCATGAATGACAATGCCCCAAATTAACCGTGACTGCACGCATTAACCCTCAGATTTTCCTAAGTTCATTGAATTGGACGTAGCGCCACAACCAAATTATTCTTATCAAATTCCCTATATGACTGCATACTAGAGATATATATCAAAGATCATTAAGCTCCGTGAAAATCATAAGCATTGACATGACATTCATGACTATGACTGCATGACACTCCTGCCAGGAATTTACTTAACGCGATCGTGACTAACAACCTCCACTACTTGTAAATATAAGTTTGTAACTATTAGGTGAAACCCCTTTATATTCTAGCATTAAATTCATGCATGCAATCTAAGTATGCATCCCTAATCAACACACACAAATAAGTTTTAAATCAAACAGTTAAGCAAATTGCATTCACGATTTATGAAATAATAACTGGATGTAATCAATTCATGTCACATATATGTTCATGGCTTTGAATTCTCCCCTAGGTAAAAAGGGGTTTAGCTCCCTATGTTCACAAATAAACAAAGACAATTAAATTTAAACATCAAAAGCAAAGATAGAATACACCTAGAAACGCTCCAACAGTCCAAGGCTTTGAATGGCAAGCATGGCTTCAGGTGGCTCCTTCCTTCTCCTTCCTTGCAAAACTTGCGGCACAATGAGGGATGTGTATGAATGGTGTGTATGATTTATAGAGAGGGGTGAATGGTAGATGGTGGTGATTTGAATGGTGCAGCAAAAGAATGTATTTATAGGCTAAAACCCACGGCACCTAGTTAGCAAAGGAAAAGAATTGCAAGGCATAGTTTGTATAGGAAAATAATAACACAATCCTAGGAGGAAAATGGTCATCTAGAAGTCAGAAATCTAAAGGGAAAAGGATTGGGAACTTGCGGCAGAAACTAGGGTCTTCTAGAAAGGTTGGGACGCCACCTTTGTAGGGAATTCTAGAAGGGGTGTTATTTGGCTGAATTTGGGACTTCTAGAAAGGTTTGGGGCGCCACTTTTGTTGGACAAGGGATAGAGCTTCTAGAAAGAATGTTATGACAGATTTTAAGTCTCCAAATAGGAAAAGGAACCCCCCTTTCAGTTGGAATTAAAGTAGGATATGATTAGGATAGGATAAGATAAGATAAGGTTGGTTTGGATAATGTTTTGGATAATGTTCCATGTTTGTAACTGATTCCTTATCTTCTTTGACTTGAATTTATTTCTCCAACTCTTTTGCACATTCCTAGCCTCTCTTGAACTTCAATTCCGTCCATCCACCTTGATCCATGCATGTGACATCCATTCTTGGCCCAAAACTGCTCTAAAATGCTCCAAATTGCACTTTCTTGCCAACTTTGTCAATTGGACCTACAAACATACAAAAATAGCTTAAATCACTATAATAACCAATAACTAACTATGTAAATGCAAGAAAACATGCTAACTAAGTCGCATAAAAATGCTCCTATCAATTACCGCTCTAGTAAGTGATCTATTGAGTCACAAACATCACTATGTATAAGCTCTAAAATTTGGGTGTTCCTTTCAACGGATTTAAAAGGTTTCTTGTGTAACATCCCACATCGCCCAGGGGAGTGATCCTTAAATGTATATTTCCATCCCTACCTAGCACGAGGCCTTTTGGGAGCTCACTGGCTTCGGGTTCCGTAGGAACTCTGAAGTTAAGCGAGAAGGGGGCTAGAGCACTCCCATGATGGGTGACCCATTGGGAAGTTGCTTGTGAGTTCCCATAAACAAAACCGTGAGGGAATGGTAAGCCCAAAGCAGACAATATCGTGCTACGGTGGTAGAGCGGGTCCGGGAAGTGGTCCGCCCCGGGCCGGGATGTGACATCTTGGGTTGTTTTGCTTGTACACAAATTTCACACAAGCTTGAGATTCATATTTGACTTTGGGACTAGTCCAAATCCATCATTTTCTTAATTTTGAACAAGTTTACATGTCCCAACCGTCCATGCCAAACATTACTAGATTTAACATTGAGAACTTTAGGAAGAGTATTGCACTCGGAAGAAACACTTAAATAATCCTTCACTAATAAAACATTTTCCAATAAATTCATTATTCTTGGTTATTACAACCTTATTTGATTCCATTACAACTTTATAGCCTTGCTTTAGTAAACATTATCCACCAATTATATTTCTTCTAATATCATGTACATGTCTCACATCCTTCAAAATTAAGACCTTTCTAGATTCATCTTCAATTTAATGTCTCCAATTCCAAGCACTTGAGACATTGAATCATTCCCTAAAGTTACACTTCCTCCACCTGATTCATGGTAGGTTTTGAAATATTCACGATCAAAACAAACATGTACATTAGCTTCAGAATCTACCTATCAATCCTTGTTTTTTTCATAAGTAAAATTGGCAAAGGAATCATACTTAAAATGTGTTTGAGAAGATTGTTGCTCCATCAACATATTCACTTGGGCTTTTGGACTAATATGATTTGACTTACACTTGTTCTCCTCGGTCTTCTTGTAGAAGCAATCCTTAGCCATATGATTGGTTCTTCCACAAACAAAGCAAACCCCCTTCACTCTCCATTGATCCTTAGTCTTTTGGAAGTTATTATCTTGGTTGGGTGATTTGTACTTAAAATTCGTTCTCCTAGGTTATAAATTCATCTTATTATTTCTGGTGAACTTGTTTTTTGATTTTGCCATTTTTGTTGGTGTCGTTCTCAACTAAGTTTACAATTGTTTGCTTTTTGATTTCCTTCTTTTGGCTTGACCTACGTTTCTCTTCGACCTTAATTGAATTTATGACTTGAACAAAAGTAAGTTCTCCTTGTTTATGCCTTAGGGTTCTAGCAAAGTCATTCCAAGATTGAGGCAATTTATCAATAAGGCAGGAGACTTTAAAGTCCTCACTGAACTTCGTTCCCTTCTTTTTAACTCCTCTTTATAGCTCCTGATACTTATGTATTTGTTCCCCCACAGACTTGTTGTCAACAATCTTATAGCCATTAAAGTTTGAGACTGTGAACCTATCCATCCCAGCATCTACAATTCCATATTTTGCTTCTAAAGTTTCCCAAATTTCTTTGGCGGTGGGTGTAGTAGCATGACACATATCATAGAGGTGATCAGAAAGGGCACTTAAGATTCTATTGTAACAATGGTATTCTATTAGTTTAGGGGTTAGTTTAGAAGCCGACTCAGAAGAAGAATCTTTGTTTGATTGAGTTTCCTCAAGGGCGGATATAAGTCCTAGGATAGTTGGCCAATATTTCATTTGTTTTGACACCTAAGAAAATTGTAGCCATTAAATTTTTCAGGCTTAACACTATTGGCTTTTTCTTGACTTGCCATTTGTTATGTAATACTGACTAATAACAAGTTAGAGAGATATAAGATTGCTATAATACTGGAGAAATTAAAACAGATTGTCATTCAAAAGTTTAACAAGTATAGGATAAATTATACTAATCTATATATATAAAGTGAGAAGGCCAAATAGGTGAAGCATTTCAAAATACCAAAAGTGCCCCTTTGTTTCCTTCACAATCAAAATCCAGAAAAATAAAAAAATGAGGACAAACTGGTAAAAACAATATATATATATATATATATATATATATATATATATATATATATATATATATATAAAGTGAGAAGGCCAAATAGGTGAAGCATTTCAAAATACCAAAAGTGCCCCTTTGTTTCCTTCACAATCAAAATCCAAAAAAATCGAAAAATGAGGACAAATTGGTAAAAACAAAAAATATATATATATATATATATCTATATATATAAAGGGAGAATGCCAGTTTGGTGAAGCATTCAGAAATGCCAAGAATGCCCTCATTTCATACATAAAGCACACAGATAACTGCTCACAAAAATAGGGTCAAATTCTTAAATATGTTACTATTTATAAATCATTTACAAGTTGAAAAACAAAATACCAAAAACAAAATTATCCACAGCAAACAATATATGCACCCATCACAACAATGACAATTATGAACCACTAGATGAAAACACACACACTTTAAATTCATTATCATCCCTTAAATTAATCATCCTATAACTACTTCGTCACATTCTATGTTTCTGCTATATAGAAAACAAGAAGTAAATAAATAAATAAATAAAGAAAAAAAATACTTCAGATGGGCACGAAGCCACGAACTCTCAACAGCAGTTGCAGCGGTTGTAAACTGCAGAGACGAAACTCTCCACAGCAGTTGCAAACTGCAGAGACAGAATTCTCCATAGCACTTGCAGCGGTTGCAAACTGCAGAGATGGAACTGCCATATACCGCACGTTTAAAGTGAGCAACGGGTCACTCTATCCCCGCAAACCGGTGAGAAATTCAGACAGTCGCTCAGTGTACCAAAACGCATCCTTCTCCGCTGCCCTCACCACCAATAGTCTCCGACCTTCTAAGCATTCAGTCCTCTGAATCTTCTCTAACTTCCGCCTCCGCCGTCGCCTTCATTACCATGTCCTCCAGGTACCCAAGATTTTATTCACTTCAGTGTCCTATATAATCCAATCATCATCGTCTTCATCAAAGAGTGTCCTAAATATTGTCTAATTAGATAACTTAAAGCTTCTGTTTGCTTGCGTCACCGTCACCGTCACAGGGAGCTTTCAGTGTGTGTTTAATCAAGTTGAGGGCACAAATGGCAAAACATGAAGACCTTCCGATCCCAACCCAATTCACGACAACCTCAAAGCCGTCTACGGCCACTCCTCCCAACTGGACGAGGCCTTGCTCTTCGCTCGCTCTTCAGGTAGGTCCTCTTTATGTCTTTCTTTGGGTTTTTTTTTTTTTTTTTTTTTTTTTTTTTTTTTTTTCAGTTTTCGATTTTGTGCATGTGTTTGAGTTTTTTTACCGGACGGTGGATTCAAGGAAAATGAACTTGACCAGAGAGTACATAGACTACGAGGGCTACTCAGTGCTGCCGTTGGCCATACCACAGGACACCATTGTCGCAATTCGGAAGCACAAACAACGACGGAGATGCCGAGAAAGTTCTCATAATTTCCAATGGTCAACAAGAAGTACCAAATTTGTACTTAGCCTGCCGACCCTACCCAGGTAGTAAATTGTTTGACTTAATCATCATTCGTTTAACTATAATGTTGTTCTAGTTGACATCCGAGTTCAATTTCGGTCTAAGTTTTTCTCGAAAATTGAAGGAAATTGAGAATCACAAATGGGGGCCTTATTTTATTTGGGTCGTCTTTGGAAACGTTCGACTACTTCTACAAGTTCCTCCATTACTTCCTACTGATCTCAATGTCAATAAGGTATGAAACAACGTTATGAATTTGTTGTTAACCTTTCAGCTATGCATTCATTTTGCTGAACGTTAAAGACTGGAACTTTTTGTTAGTGTATAGCAATATACTGTATGATTTATTTAATTTGGATTTGGGAAATTTGGTAATGGGTTGTTTGCTTTCCCCTGTTTGGTTGATCATCAACTGCTGCGGATTTGGTGCATTACATACTTTTTTGAAAAAAAATTATTTAGGATTCAGCTACGTATGCTAATACTGTATTACAAATAGGTTTTTGTTTTAATTAGTAAAGTTGGAGCCGTTATGTAGGAATTTATTCAATTTGATTGCTAGAAAGATAGGGAGGAGGGGAAGATATTGGTTTGGAGTTGAACGTTATGTTTTGAATTTGAGTGAGTATTACTCATTTATGCGTTTGAAAATCTAATTTAATCATGAATATGAATTCTCTTGGAATTTGGTATAAAGCTCGATCATGGTAGTTCTTTGGTCTTGCTACATTAAAGTGAGAATCTGTTCACATCATTCTGGATTTGAGTTCACAAAGTTGAATTATGTTTACGCAGTGAGATCAGTTTTAGAATTTTCAATTAAAACATGATTAATTTTGTAAGATTTGGGTAAATTGGTTGTAATCACGGGCCCTACGTGCGATGTACAAAGTTATATTTTCATTTTAACATTTGTGTTGTTCTTCTTTGATGATTTTAAGAAACTTTTCATTCGAATATCTCCTCTGGCCTTTTTGTAATGTTGTATTTTACCACAAGCTATAAAATTCATGTTTCCCACCACGAAAAGTACAAACACCAATAGTTATAGCACACAATATGTCAATAACAATCTTCTAAATTGTAAACAATATACCCTAATTCTTTTGTGTGTGAGTGCCTATATGTCAAACAAAGTAACATTAAATCAACTGAAATTTTGAATATAATTTGGAACTTAGGATAGTGTCATTTACAATTAATTATCTTGGGCGAGTGTATTTACAACATATTTTCATCTTTGCATCAACTTGAGCTTAGTCAGTTACTTGGAAAGTTAAAGATGCTAAATTAGTTGAATCTTTAATGGAGTTCGATTGCAATTCAAAGTCATTTTAAGTTCGATTGCAATTCAAAGTCATTTTAAGTTCTATTGCAATTCAAAGTTAAAAGCGAATGGTTCCTTTTCTAGCAATGATATATTATGCCTCAGTGAACTTTATTGTGTTTAATTTTGCCCTGCTGCATCTATTGCTTATTAGAACGCAAAACAAGAGAGAAAGAAGAGGAAAATTAGTTTTCATTTCTTTTGAGTAAGTTTGTTTCATCCCTTTGCCTCCAGTTTTCTGATTTTTTTTTATAAAATCGCTGTCATTGTTTAATTTGTCCAACTATTATGCCCCAGTGAAATTTGTCAACAGAGAACTGAGATTGGATGACACGGTTGAAGAAGCCAACGTAAAGGCAAGAGAGAGAGAAGACGGACAAATAAAGAATAAACGATAAATACATTAGCTTTCTTCGTTTCTGTTAATTGATATTTTTTTCCAAACGATCTTTTACGTTATGCCAAAACTACATGTCATGTTGTAGCTTTTTAGCCTCTTATTACAGGTATTACACATTTTTAAAGATCTTTTTATATTATATCGAGCCCACATTCGTCATTTGTCATATGAAACTATATTTTGGTATATTTTTTCTGCATTTTGTATTATATTTGTAACTGTATGCATTCCTTTACTACACCATTTGTCATGTTTCTTTTCTGTTACAGATATGATGATGAAAGCTTTTCTTCACTCGCCTATGGAGAAAAAGAGGCATGCATATAAAAGATGCAACTGCCTAGAACCTTGGTTCCCGTTGAAATATGTCATCAAAGGGAGTAGTCAATTTACAGTTGCTACATGGTGTAATTAGCATCTTTTATAGACTTTTAATTTTTATGTAAATGGGTGATAGAATTTTGAACTTTTTGTATAATGCTGAATAGTTTCGTATACCAAATGACAGATGTGGACTTGACATAATATAAAAAGATCTTTAGACATGATATAAAAAGATCATTAGAAATGTGTAACACTCGTCAATGTAGTTGTATGCTCTTTAACGCTGATTAGGATATAAGAATATCTAAAACAACACATCTTTGGAGCACGCACGCGCATGCGGAGAGACTAGTGTATAATAACTGCAGATCAATTAAAAATCATAATTATGCACGGATTTAATTAAAACATAAAAAAATTAATATATATTAATATGCAATTAAACTATAGAGGGATTATCAATCCCAAAAAATAAATGATAGATAAGCAGTATTAAAGTGCTTTAGTACGAAAAAGAAAAAAAAAATTCAGAGAATCAGAGATGCAAGAAAGCAGTATTATAAACACACTTCTTTGCAACTATATTAATAATTTAAGAACCAAATAATTAAATACAGGAGTAAAAGGTTCAACTAATATTTAGACGCAAAAACGAAGGGCAAGATTAGCCTTTCCCAAAAAATTCAAAGAGAGGAAAAACTACAATTACTGGGGCTTTCAAATCACTGTGGAAACAGATTGTAAAAATTTGCAATTATATTATCACACTGTATGGCTTTAGATTGTGGAATATATTGCAGAAATATACCAACTATTTATATAATCAAATATAACAAATTAAATGTATAATCACTATCTGACTTACGAAAAATTAAATGAGGATAAAGGAATAAGAATGTTTGGCTTGTGAACTGAAGAGAGGTGTGATGTCGTTGCCCTAAAGCCGTACATGCAGGTTATGGCGGTGCCTACAACCCAAGGCCTCACAGGATGTCTAATCCGTTATGCACACCAATAGCAGACGGAATTGCCAAGTAGTAATCAATTGCCCAAGTATTATAAAACAGGAATTGTAGGTATGTAAATTGACGATGACAAATGTGAGAAGTGAATGAGACATAATAGTTTTTTAACTTATTTGTTTTCTGTCTAAGGTTTCTTATTTAAAGAACTTCTCATACTTCTTCAAAAAAGGATTATGACTCTTCAAATAGGACACAGATCCTCTTCGCATTTGTGCAACCGGAGCCCCAGGGATCAATAGATTGAAATTTGATCCAATTGCTACAAACAGGGGGCCCTCTAGAAGTTATAATAATTGTAGCCGTTGGATCAAATTTCAATGGTCCGGATCCATTGATCCCTAGGCTCCGGTTGCACAAATCCAAAGAGGATCTGTGTCCCTTCAAATAAAACACCCTCTTAAATATTAAAAATAAATAAAATAATAATAAGTTAATCTTTAATATAGTTAAAATATCCAATAGAAACATTACCCGACGAGCCTCTATCGGGTAAATACTCAAGGCCAATCAATGGGTTACAAACATCAAGTCACATGCTTGGGCAATCTATTGACATGGGCATTACCCGACGCAGATCCGTCGGGAAAGAACAATTAGTGAAAAGTTGAACCTCACGTGTCGACAAATTCCACCGACACAATACTATAAATATCTTCCTTGTTATTCAATTTTCTAATATTTACACCTACTAGCCACACGCATTGTATCAAACTAGTGTGCACGATCTAACCGTAAAAAATGTTTGCATAAACTTGTAGATCACGTACGTAAAAAAAAAAAAAAAATATATATATATATATATATATATAATGTTTGGAGATTAGGAAATAGGTCGCAAACTTTCGACGGTTAGAAACCAAAATTCACGATATAACAGTTGTTTTAGGCCCGATTGGGGTCATTTATTCAATCGTCAACCGCATGAGATTAAGATCAACATTCTTGATGATGCATTAATTATTTTAGAAAAAAATAGAGCGAACAAAAACCTATATTCTACTTAGTGGAAGTATAGAAAAAAACACGAAGTGTTTTGGTATTGAAGCTTTTGAATGGGACACGCATTGTATGAAACTAGTGTGCACAATCCAACCGTAAAAAATGTTTGCATAAACTTGAATATCAAGTATGCGAAAAATCACTAAAAAAGAACGTTTGGAGATTAGGAAATAAGTCTCAAACTTTCGACAATTAGAAACCGAAATTCACAATTTAACAGTCATTTTAGGTCCCAATGGAATCATTTTCTGCAAATACAATCGTCAACCCCACAAGATTATGATCAACGTTCCTGATGATGCATTAATTATTTTAGAAAAAGTGGAGCCAACAAAATCCTTATATTATATAATTTTCCATATTCTGTCATGTTCACTTTTTCGTCAGTTAAAGACCCAAAACAAAAAACCGCTATAAATTTCGTTTAAAAATAAGAAATTTCCTAACTATTAGAGGCCTATTTGACTGAACTGTATCTAGGACTAGAGAGGGAAAAGGCTGGCGGCAAGAAAGAGAGAGAAGATAGAGATTTAATTGTGAGGTGTGCGTTGTATAATCTCATTGTGCCTTTATTTATAGTTGTAGGATAGGTTAAATCCTTACCCTAATAGGATTACAACTCTAATGGAATAATAACTACTAAAGGGAATATTCCAAGATATCCCTAGATACACTAGGATTTACACAATCACATTCGTATTCTAAATATGACTACAACACTCCCCCTTGAGTGTGGAAATACTTAAACAAAACATCGCATTAGATCTTCAACAAATAAGGTAGAACAATTGATGAAGTCGGCGACACAACGGGCAAATGCAAGTCTTAAATTTAAGGAAAGTATGCATTGGTTGTAGAACTCACAAAATCTCGTTATGGTAAAATCCAAGGCAGGTGAAACCCATAGACTAAGGAGAAAAGTGAGAAGTATGCATAATGTCTACAACAAACGTCAAACAGGATAAAAGTAGTGAACTTAATAGAGTATGATCATCCCAGGATGGGTGCCTCATCAAAACCACGTTAGGTAGCAAAAACCCAATGGGAAAAATACTCCCAATCGTAGGAAAAAAAGTACATAAAGATCAAGTGAGTATGCTTCAAGATACTCCCCCTGAGTTAGACATAACTTCTAAATAAGAGAACTACAAGCAATTCAACTCAAATAATTTACGCATACTGATTCCTTGGACAAACTTCTGAAAAGTGCACTTGGTAAAAAGATCGGCCAGGTTGTCCTGGGAACGGATTTGCTTGACTTCAATGTTCTGATGTTGTTGTTGTTAGTGAGAATAAAAGAACTTCGGTGCTATTTGTTTGGTGTTGTCTCTCTTGATGTATCCCTTCTTTAACATCTCAATACATGCTGCATTGCCTTCAAAGATCATCGTATGAAGGTCATCAATGGTAGTACGACCACTAGTGCTTCGAATATGTTCCATGACTGCTCTTAACCAAAAGCACTCACGTGATGCCTCATGCAGGGCTAGAATCTCAGCATGGTTCAAAGAAGTCGCAATTAGCATTTTCTTGGTAGACCTCCAAGATATAGGAGTGTCTTCAACGGTAAAGACATAGCCCATTTGAGAACGTGCCCTATGTGGGTAAGACAGATAACCAGCATTTGCGTAACCAATAAGGCGGGAATCAACCTGAGGACCGAGAGGGGCAACAGCTTCTCTTGAGGATTTGTGGGTGTAGAATAAACCCAAATCAGTCGTACCCTTGAGGTAGCAGAAAATGTCTTTAACACCATTCCAGTGTCTGCATGTAGGCGCATTGCTGTATCTAGACAAAAGATTAACAGTGAAGGAGATGTTAAGTCTAGTGCATTGAGCTAAGTACAATAAAGCACTAATTGCACTTAGGTATGGAACTTTAGGCTTCAAAATCTCTTCCTCATCCTCCTTGGGACGGAAGGGATCTCGTTTAGCATCTAGAGTCCGAACAACCATAGGAGTACTCGAAGGCTTCGCTTTATCCTTAATAAAACGTTGCAACACATTTTGGGTGTAGTTCGATTGATATACTAGGATTCCATCCGAACAATGCTCTATATCCATGCCGAGATAATATCAAGTTTTCCCAATATCTTTCATCTCAAATTCTGATTTCAAGTGAACGGTAATTTGCTCAAGCTCTGTGGGAGTTCTGATGAGGTTCATATCGTTGACAGAAACTGCAACGATCGCAAATCCAAAATGTGACTTCTTTATGAACACGCATAGGCATAGTTCATTGTTCACATAATCCCAACTTGTCAAATATTCACTTAGACAGTTATACCACATCTGCCTGATTATTTCAATCGGTAGAGTGATCTCCTTAATCTAATAGAGAGAGTGTTCTGTGGTCTAGAACTATTTGAACCAGTCAATGGAAGTCATTCTGGAACTTTCATGTAGATTTTCATATCTAGATCCCCATAGAGATATGCGGTTACCACGTTTATAAGCTGCATATTTAGTTTTTCAAAAACTACCAAATTGATAAGGTAGCGGAACATATGATGTCCATTATAGGGGAATACGTCTCCTTGTAATCAATCCCAGGGCATTGAGAGAAGCCTTGCACTACGATGTGTGCTTTGTATCGCACTATTACATTCTTCTCATTACAATTCCTCACGAAAACCCACTTGTAGCCTATGGGCTTCACATGTGGTGGAGAAGAAGCTACATGCCGAAACACCTTACGTTTCACAAACGAATCGAGTTCGACCTAGATTGCTTGTTTCCCGTTTGACCAATCCATTCTACGTCAGCATTCATCGATGAAACGTGGCTCAATATCATCGCTAAGCATGATGTCAGTAACTGCTATGTACGCAAATGCATAGTCGATGATCATCTCATTCAGATTCCAAACCTCATCCAAAACTATGTAGCGGATCGAAATCTCATGATTCTTGGGAGGCTAGGTTGTCTCATCTAAAACTTCACTGTAATTTAGAATAACCTAATACATTGGAACAGATGAGTGAACGATGGTCGGATTCAGACTAGGGTTGCTAGTTTGTGCTGTTTTCCTCTTCCGAGATTGTGAATCCTTTGAACCTGGGGGTCTGCCCCGCTTCAGGGTAGTAGTAGATGATTGGCTAGCCGCTAATGTATCGGGCCGCATAGAAGGTGCGGCCACCCCACCCTCGAAGACAGTTCGGCCTTCCCCGGATGTATTACAGTTTACTTTAGGTACGTCAATCCTTGCAGGTGTGTTTGCAACGGGTATATGTGATCTCGTCACCTTTGCTAGATCAGAAAAAGCATTTGGCATGCTTTGAGCGATGCTCTGAAGATCTAGAATACGTCGTACTCCAGTTTCAGACTGGGCAATGTGGGGATTGAAATGAGACATAATGGGAGCATACCACAACAATTCGCGACATTTTACAGGAACGTTAGCGTTCTTATCTCCCCATAACGACGTGAAGACTGTCTCATCAAAGTGACAATCCGCAAAACGTGCAGTAAAGAGATCTTGATGTGAAAATTAACTTGTCACACAAATTAAACCCTCTTTTTGACAATTGTAGTATATGTATAAGTAGGGATCGTTCTGGACCGGGGATTAGGAGGGATTGCACACTTGAAACTGACTCAAAAACGTAAAAACAAAGTTTAAAACACTAAACTAGATTCAAAGAATGCAAGACTAAATTCTAAAACACTAAAACAACTCAAAAGACTCAAAACAGCACAAAAAACACTCAAAACTGTCTAAAAACACAAACTGGGCAGTTTTGGACTCTAAACACTACTTTGGACGAAAATAAGGTTTTAACTTGACTCAAGACACTTAAAAACACAAATCAAAACAGATTTTAACTAATCTAACACTTCAAAATAAAGGGGGATTTGTTTTTGACGAATTTAAAACTAAAAACAGAAACTTTGCATAAAAAAACTTTAGAAAAACGATTTTGATGAATTAAGAAGGGTGAAGGGCTAGTTAGAGGGTCCTTCTCCACACATGACATATGCATATGAACCAATTTCCAGTTATTATTCCTTTAGACATGAATGACAACACCCCAAGTTAACCGTGACAGCACAAATTAACCATCAGATTTTCCTTAGTTCATTGAATTAAATGGAAGACGCATTACAACCAAATTATCCTTATCAAGTCTCCTAATTATGACAGCATGATAGAAAACATATCAAAGGTCATTACGTTCTTTGAAAATCGTAAGTGTTGACGAGGCATTCGTAACTATGACAGCATGATACTCTTGCTTAGGACTTACTCAACATGATTGTGACTAGCAACCTTTACTACTTGTGAATATAAGTTCATAACGATTAGGTGAAACTCCCTTATACTCTAGCATCAAATTCATGCATGCAAATTAAGTGTCGACCCCCAATTAACACACACAAACAAGTTTTAATAACTCAGATAAGCAAATCACATTCTAGTCTTAAGAAACAATAACTGGACGTAATCAATTCATATATAACATATAATCATGGCTTCGAATTCACCTCTAACTAAAAAGAAATTAGTTCCTCATGTCCACAAGCAAACAAACATAAATAAACTTAAACATTGAACAAAGATAGAAAACACCTAGAAAGTACTCCAGAGTCCTTCCTTCCTTGCAAGCTGCGGCACAAGAGTGTATGGCTGATTTGTGGTGTAGAGAGATGTGAATGAGAGATGGTGGTGTTGAATGGTGCAGAAAATATGTATATATAGGGAGAGGGTGCGGCACCAACAAGTTATGTAGGAAAAGGATCACAAAATGTAGTTTGTGTAGGAAAATAAAATCACAATTCTAAGGCGAAAAGGTTTATGTAATCCTAGCAGGAAATAGGACATCTAGAAGGCCAAAAACCAAAGGGAATTAGGAGAAAGGTGCAGCTGGATCATGCATCTAGAAGGCTTGGGGCGCCACCTTTTTAGGGACTTCTAGAAAGGGTGTTATTTGGCTGATTTTGGGGTTTCTAGAAGGGGATAGGTGCGGCACCTTTGTAGGAGGGGATAAGGTTCCTAGAAATCAGGTTTTTAGGTCTCCTAAACTGAAATTGAATCCCTTTTGCAATAGGAATTAAGTTAAGAAAAGATAAGATAAGGTAAGGTTTGGATAAGATAAGGTTAAGATAAGGTAGTTTTGGATAATGTTTTGGATAATTCTCCTTCTTTGTAGCTGATTCCTTATCTTCTCTGACTTGGATTTATTTCTTCAACTCTTTTGCACATTCCTATCCTCTCTTGAACTTCAAATTCGTCCATCCATGTTGCTCCAATCTTGTGATATCCATTCCAAGCCCAAAACTGCTCTAAAATGCTCCAAATTGCATCTTTTTGCCAACTTTGCTTCTAGGACCTATAAACATACGAAAATGACTTAAGACACTATAATAAGCAACAAATAACTAAGTAAATGCAAGAAAACACACTAACTAAGTCGCACAAATATGCTCCTATCAGATCTCCTATCAAGGGCTCTAAGTATCGAATAATTGGTGGTGAATCATAACCGACATAGATTTCCATTCTTCTATAAAGACCCATTTTGGTGACTAGTGGCGGCGCTATTGACACATAGACCGTGCACCCAAACACACGTAAATGCGAAACGTCGGGCTCGTATCTAGTAACCAACTGTAACAGAGAATAAGGTTGGGTAGTGGTGGGTCTCAGGCGGACCAACATAGCTGAGTACAATATTGCATAGCCTTAGGCAGATACCGGCAGTTTGGTTCTCATAACCAAAGTCCGAGCTATCAATTAAAGGTGCTTTATGAAAGCTTATGCTAAGCAATTTTGGGTGTGAACATGGGGTATAGAATGTTCAACTTCAATCCCAACTGACATGCAATAGTCGTCAAAAGTCTATGACGTAAACTTTTCAGCATTATCCAGTCAAATCGACTTGATCAGATAATCAGGGTGGTGAGTCGTAAGCTTAATAATTTGTGCTAGGAGTTTCGCAAAAGTAGCGTTGCGTGTGGACAATAAATAGACATGTGACCAATGTGTCGATGCATTAACCAACACCATAAACTATCTAAATGATCCGCATGTTGGTTGGATAGGTTCACAAATATCCCCTTGAATCCTCTGAAGCAACTTATGAGGGTTATGAATAATCTTTGTAATTGAAGGTTAAGTATTCAACTTCCTCAAAGAACAAGCTTTGCATGGCAGAAATCGAATGTATAAAGGTAAATGATGCCCATGTGATGATTTGAGGATACGACGCATCATGTCACCTCCGAGATGTCCCATACGATCATGCCAAGGCAGCAAAGTTTTTGGAACCCAGGCACAGGGCCTGCCACATGGTAGGCTTCTATGCCACGAATGGTTGTGATGTACAACCCACTTGGGAGACGTTCCAGTTTCTTGTGAATACGCTTCTGGCCATACTCATAAGAAGTGATACAAAGAAATTCAGTACCATTCTCTTCAGTGGTTTCAATATGATATTGATTATCTCAAATATCTCTAAAACTCAGCAACGTTCTTCCGAAATGTGGAGAATATAGGGCCTCTTTAATGGTTAAGACAGTACCATTACAAGTGCTTTTTAGTTAACTGAAAGAATACTTTTCATTCTTTGGTTTTCAGGACTTCATTTACTCTTTACAAGTCAAGCCCACAATACCAAAGTACAAGAGAAGCGAAGATTTGAGGTAATTTTTGCTCTAACTTCTTTGGATTTTATATTCTGAGTTAATTATCAACCAGTTTCTGTTACTAGATTGAGAATTGTAATTTGGTACTACTGCTGCCACCTGCCACTTGAGTTTTCACATCCTAATGGCACAAAATGGTAATTTTAAATTCTAGGTTATGGGTAAGCATTAGTATTTGGAGGCATAAATTATTTTCAGCCACTGAACCAAGTTCAAAATATTTTTTCGTGTAGCTTAAATTAATCTAAAATTCATTAGAATAAAAATTAAAAAAAATAAAAAAACACTTGGTTCTCTTTATCTCATTGTTTCTTGGGTAGTTCTCTAGAAATGAGGTTGAAAGGTTGCACCACTTCTTTACTCGATATATATGCACATCCTTATAATCTTTACACTAAAATAAAGCAAAGAAACATAATGACATTGCTAATGGATTTGCTATGTTTTGGAATTTCAGGAATTTTGATTGTTGGAGGGAGAAGTTGGTTTCTTGGCATTTTCAGGTATGTAATTATGTACCATGTTTTTTATTCAAGCCCTATTTTAAATGTATGATTGGTTTATGTGAAATGAATGAAAAAGAGAGTTAGAATACCCTATTTTGGATTTTCAAAAAGAGAGTTAGAAATGTATAAGGATGTCCATTTTATATACCCTGTTTTGGATCACTGTGTGTGTTATTTGGAAAGGAGAGACATGAAAGATCGGTGTGTGTGTTATTTGTTCCAGGAGACATCCTTATTTGGATTTTCTCGCAAGCCTAATTTATATACCCTGTTTTTATTCAAAGGTTGCTGCCGTTTGAATAAGATTTGTTAAAACGTGCTATCATCAACAATTTGCATGAAACACAGATTTCACTTTGTTTTCTTCACTCAAGGTGCTTTTCAACGCTGTTTCTAAGCTATTATTTTCGTTACTGTTCTGTAAGTTAGTGCTAATGGATTTGCTATGTTTGCAATTTTCAGAAATTTGGTTCGTTGGAGGGAGAACTTGGCCCTTTGCCTTTTGAGGTATATTATTTACAGTGATTTTGTGACTGATGTTACATTTTTTTTTCATGCACGTTGGGACTAGATTTGCCTATATAATTGTGGCATCCTTTGACTATGTATAGCTATGATAACGGTGGAATGTGTAATTGCTATCCCTTAAGTTGGTATAATGTTAATGGTTTGCAGATGCTTAGCAGACTATAAATAAAATTGCTATCGATGAAATTGCTATCGATGAAATTGGGTAAGAAACTTGGGGAGATAATGTTAATTGGTTGTAGATGCTTAGGAGACTCTGAAACTGCTTAAATTTTATATATTGAGTTGCATAAAGTCCACTAACATACGCAACCAGAGTAAGATTGCCACCCTTAGTTGGTGGTATTATCTTTGTAATGGATTTAAAGTGGGGATTTAGAAAATCTAATAATAAAACTGAATTATATGTTCCCTGCTTTTCGTTTTCATTTTGGGTTAAAAGGTTGGAGCTTTGGATTGGGATTTTCCTTTATTAAACTATAATTTTGTGCTTAGGAGGCAATATGAAACTGCTTAATTTTTTTTTTAAATATGAATTTTTTTTCACAGTAATCTGTTTTGTTAAAGATAATGATAAAGATTTATTAATTTTGTTTGTTTGGGGGGTTTATGACCAGAACCCTGATGAGACCTTCAGTGTGAAAGGCTTTTGGTTTCATAAGTCACAACAAAATTGAATACCAAATGAATAAAAATCTGGCCATAAATGCACCACTTCTTTACCCCATATTTATGCACATATCTCCCAATATATATGCACTGAGTTACAATATGTTTCCCAATTATTAAACAAACTGAGATAACAAGTTAAGTCCGATATCAGGCTCAATTGTAGGTTGCATTTAATTATTATCTTTATAAGAAACATTAGCTTATATGTGCAATAAGTAAACTAAGGTCATCTATTATAAGTTTCCCTATGTCTTGGATCTCTTTACAGTGTGTTATTTGTGTCTGATTGGTTTTTCCCCTATATTTCCCTATGTTTTCTATCTCTTTATATGTGCACTAATTAATTTGATCAGTGTGTGTATTATTTGTGTCTAATTGGTGTTGGGTATTTTCCAATTTGGGGTCTTTATTTACTTAGTGTGCAATCCAATGTCTTATCTGGTTAGAGAGAACATAATGTTTGACAATAGGATGTCTGATATCTGATCCAATCTGGTTCTGTAGATATGTTGAATAAGTAAGGACTGTTTGCTGATTTAGTTGCATATCGAGTATCTAGAGATTGTCTTTTATCAGTAGATGATTAATTGTAGATGTAATGCCCCTTAGGGCTGGTTTGGTATTGCTGTGCTTTGAAAAAAAGCTGCTTCTGCTGTGCTGTGAGAATAAGCAGCTGTGAAATAAAGCAGTAGAGTGTTTGGTAAACTTTTTTGTAAAAGTGCTTTTGAAAAAAAAAAAGCAGTATTATAGTGTTTGGTAAACTTTTATGTAAAACAGATGTGAAAAAAAGCCGGTTTTTCAAAGCTGGGTTTTGCAGCTTCTTGTTTTTGGCTTTTTTTCACCCAAAACTGTGAAAAAAAGCTGAAGCTGAACGTTTACCAAACACCAAAAACTGTCACAGCTTTTTTTCACAGCAGCTTTTTTTAAAATCACCTCAACCCCAAACTGGGGCTTAGTAGAAGGAAATTAAGGTGCATTAAAAAGAAAAATCAAGATAATGTGTACACAAGTGGATTAGTTTTATTTGCTGTCAGTTGGTGTCCAACCTGATGCAAGCATCTTTTGAAGTGTGCAATATCTTTTGAAATGTATATAAAAACCAAACTGCTTATCTTACCGACCCCGTTCACTCATTTATCTATCTATTCATTAAGGATTATGTTTAATTTATTTAGGTTAAATGTGTCTTATTCATGCACTTAAGGCTGGTGCATTCAAGTCCCACATCAACGCGCGGGCATATTTACTAGTTCCTCCTATTATCAATGAGGTTATAGATTTCGAAGCTCTTATTAATGTGGAAAGTATTGTTGCAGTAAAGTGAGTTGAGGGCAGAGTTCCATTTTCTCCTTTTTAATTTGTATGCATGAAGGCTTGAGTTTGCATCTTTTAATTTAATTTGCTTTGTGGTCTTTGTACTATGTTTGCTTATCATGGGCTGCCTTTAGTTTTTTGTGATTTCCGCTTTTTCGTAATGTTATTTTATTTGGATGTGTTTGATAACTATTATTTTAGAGTTTAATTAGTAATAACAATTCCCTTATGTTTTCCTTTTATTTTCTTCGAAATTCCTTTCTTAAAAACCTAATAAGATTTTACTCATTTAACATAATCAAGTTAAACCTTCTAACGTAGGCATAACCACTCTCCTAAGGCCTTCATTTTGAGGACTTGTGAGATCTTTCTTTCATATGAGCCTTTAAATTAATCTTATGGTAGGTTAAGCTATTAACTTAAATAATCCATGTTATACCGAAAGACTAATTCTGAAAAGTGATTAAATTAAACAAAATTTCTCACGCGAAACATTTTGTCTTCTTCCCTTACCATCCCTCTGCTCCAAATATCTTTCCTCTCTCCATCTCCGTCTTGATAGTTCACTCCCCTTCTCTCCTCCCGTGTTTCTTTTCCTTTTCGCATATGAAAAGGGGAGAGTCATGTTTCAAAACTTTCACTGTTGGAAAATTTCATACGAAAAAAGGGTTCACGCATTTAAGAAGGGGATCCCAATTTTCGAAACCATACAATCTTAAATTTTTTTTTTGTGCTTTGTACCTAACTGGGTTTGAATAGTATTAATAAAAGATTGGATGAAACTGGAGATGTAATTAGCTGGGTTTAGATATTTGCTGAGGAGACTAGGTTTTGTAAATGAAGGGATTCGACATGACATCTTTCCTAGAAGACTCTATCTCCAAGTCAAAGAGGAGAATCTACATCAAATTGGGAAATAACTCCTCTACTCTCCAATGCAACTTGGAATTTCTATATCAACTGCCCTTTTTGCGTGTAGCCCAGGGGTGTGGGGGCATTTCTACACCTACTGTCCTAGAGACGGCACGTGAACTTTTTTCGAAGAAGACAAGATTGCCCTCCTTAAATGGGCAGGGCACACATATATTCCCACTCGCAGCTCAGTATCCGTAGAGGTTCCAACAGTTGACTACTGCTGACACAACCTTGGCCAATGGGAAGTCGTCACATGTAGGGCAAAATCCTACACCTAGGTTGACCACCTCCCTATAAATACTCCCATCTCCTTTAAATTTTGGTGAGCCTTACACTACGCATAAGCTTTAGCTATGCATACAAACCCTAACACACTCACTCTTTTTATAGTTACTGACTTAGATATCGGAAATCCATTGGCCAAACCCCCTCCCCCACCTCGTGGGCGTGTGTGGCCTTATCTTTGATCAGAGGTTGATAAGCGAATTTCATATTATATATTTTACCCAATTCTTAGTATATTTTGGTTAATATTTTGGTAGAATTTTGATATTTTAGATTATATTTTCAATGTAGGACTTCGAATTTCTCTTGAGCAAAAAGTACTCAAACGGACAAATTTTAGAATGATTCTAGTTGGAAGATATTCGTGATTCTTTCAATTGTTCTTGTAAAAGTTTAAGATTTTTTTTACCAAATGGATTATTTATGGTGATGAAACAAAGGAGCAGTGCACAGTGCAGGAAAACTAAGATTTTGGGCTTAATTGCTAATTTTTGGACTTCAAGATGGCCTATTTTGGGCTCGGGTCCTTCTGGAAAAGGGTTCAAGACATTTTAAACCTTAGAACAAGCTATCTTGGGCCTGTATTGGAGGTGGCCAAGTCCTAAAACGTGGCTGATTAGTTATACAGTAGATTCTCCTTTATTGTTTAGCAGTTTGTTTCCTAGTTTATTGTAGGTTTTTTAGTTAAAATGGTTTTTGAGATTTGCATAACTTCTCACTTTGGTACCTAAGATTTGAAATCGATAGAATTGGTCTCTGAGTTTGTCCACCGTCAATCATTTTGGTTATTCCGTGAAAAATCTCTATTAAATAAGGATAAAATGACAAAAATACCCTCAATTTTTGTTAAATCACTTTGACTTATTGTTTATTAAATTGAGGGTAATTTTTTCATTTTAATCCTTATTTAAAATAACTACTCACGGAAGGACCAAAATAATTGGTGGTAGGAAATCTCAGGAACCACTTGTATTGATTTCAAATCTCGATGATCAAATTAAGAAGTTATGCAAATCTCAGATACTATTTTAGCTAAAAAACATTTATTTTATTATAGTTTGTTTCCTAGTATTATCCTAAGATATTTTCTAGGAAGGATTTAAATTGTAATACTTTAAATAAAGGTGGCTGGCCTTGGGTTTTCTCTACGAACTTTTGCGAGGATTGCCAAAAGCGCGGATTGTAGACTTTATTCTTTGTTTTTAATCTTTTTCTATTTTAATAAAATTCTTTTTTATTCTAATTATGAATATGCGTAACTAATTTCTTTTGCAAGAGCAAAGCCATAAGTCTTAATATGAATATGTAGCTTTTATTTAATTGGGTTAATCTTTATTTACTACTTGAAGTTTATTAGTTTTCAACTTTTCATACATCTAAGTTTTTCTCGTCCCAATCTGGTACCTAAAATCATCATTATAAGAAACTTTCGTAAAAATCTGTTATACAGCCCGCCCGAATGCCCGACGGGACTCTGTTTACATTTGCCCCCAGTTAAATCAAGCTTTAGACAGAGTCAGTTGACCTCAATCCGGACCGAGCCCCACCCAAATCAGTCGCAGAAGATTCAGACCCCACAGCAAGCTTTGGCTGCATGCCTCGGCATTTTAGAGATGGTCGTGATTTCATGTACTTGTCATAAAATGTATTTAACTCTTCTTCCGTAAGGCCACAATCATCTCCAGAGTTTTCCTCCCAACCAAGAGATCGAAGGAACCGAGCCTCTCACTCATCTGGATAAAATGCGACACTGGGGCCAGTATCAGAAAACTTCTAAACATCTTCAGAGCTATCACCATTGCCAGTCACCAGAGCACCATTTTCAAAGGTGTGAAGGCTCGCAGGATCACTGAATAATTCCCTAGTTATTTCACCAGATTTTTCCATAGTGGGAGATAAAATGATAAGGGAGAGTAATTGTACTGTTCATCAAGGTTTTGTTCTTCAAGCGCTTGAAGAAATCATTCCGGCTCTGGACTTGAGACAAAAAAGGTCTCTTTTCCGACGAGAATCCAGATCTCGGATCCAAGGCTGCTACCTTGCGCTCCACAGATGAAAGCTTCTGGTGGGTGGGGCTTCTTAAGGGAGCGGATGCAACTGGGGGAGTAGCAGCAAGTGGGTTATTTGCTGCTTTGCTAGCATTGCTTGTTGGGCTAGTGACTTCCTTTGGTGAAGAGGAGACTTCATTTTCCCATACTGGTTTGAGAACAATAACTTAGAAGTCTTTGTAGCATCGGACTTGACAGAGCCACCACGAAGAAATTGATTGTGCAATTAAGAGGGCTGCTGCTGTCCAACCTTGACTGGCACTTTCCTTTCTCCATCTTAACAGTATATAAAGAACGGCCAAAAAAGAAAAATAGTTGCCCGACTGCCTTTGTCTCCTTGTGGCCCGAAATAGCTCACTCTGTCTTTCTGTTTTTCCTTTCTTTTTTTTTTTCTGTCCTTTCTCTCTCCTTCTTTCTCTTTTCCTTTTCTTCATCTCTCCTGTTCTCTTTTCTTGTGGCCAGAAGTGGTTCTCTCTCTCTTCCTTTGTTTTTATTCTTTCTCTCTCTCTCTGTCCTTTTCCTTTTCTTTCTCTCTTGTCTCTTCTGTCCCCTCTTTTGACAGAAAGAAGGTCTCTCTTTCTCTTTCTTGTTCTTTTTTATTATTTCTTTCTCTTCCTCTTTGTCTTATCTTTCACTTTGCCCCAAGAGCTATATATATATATATATATATATATATATATATGATATTATATGAAAAGAGGCAAAAAGAAAAAGACAAAAAAAAGAATAATTGTCCAAGTTTGTTTATCTCTTATTCATTTTTTCCAGTTTGCCCGACTTCGGGCATTTTTCCAAGAGTACATTGTACGAATGGTCCTTTAACTTTAATCAAATTGGAGCAATGGTCCCTCAACTAAAAATTCATTACCATTGATCCCTCAACTTATCAAAATGTGTAGCTATAGTCATTCTCATCAATTTTGTCAAAATTTTGTCAAAATAAGCTATGTTGGAATGATCATTTATACAATTAGGATCCCTCAACTCATAAAAGTGTATAATTATGGTTCTTTTCATCAACTATGTCAAAATTTTTGTCAAAACGAGTTATATTGGAAGGACCATTGCTACAATTGGGTTAAAGTTAAGGGACTATTTCTCCAGTTGAATTAAAGTTGAGAGACCAATGGTAATGGATTTTTAGTTGAGGGACCATAGCTGCACGTTTTGATAAGTTGAGGGACCAATGGTAATGGATTTTTAGTTGAGGGACCATTGCTCCAATTGAGTTAAAGTTAAGGGACCATAGCTACAATTTACTCTTTTTCCAATTTATTATCTCTGCAACCAACAAGGATGCTTTCATGTTTTTTGGTATCAACGAGTAGGAATACAAGCCAGACAATGCTGGTTGCACTACCAATTGTCTTGCTCCACTTGCCAAGTTTATCAACGACAAAAGGACTGAAGAAGTAGACGTGCCTCTTCCTTCAACATCATTCCTAGCAGTATTGGAGCCACCAAGGCTTTTAGAAAGTCATAGCAAACAAAGTTGCCCTTTGTGATCAGTGTTCTTCATGCTCAATGTTCCTTATGCTTGCTATATCATCAATCTTTTGAAAGAGCTTATTGGAGTCGTAAGTTTCACAAACTTTGCTCAAATTTGTAAAACTTGGGGGGCTTTTGTTTGCACCTAAAATGTGCCATTCGGGCTAAATATGGCAAATATGGCATTTGGAGGATGATGGGGCAAAACATTGAACTTGGAAAGATATTTGGCTGCAAGTGGAATAGTTTGACATTAAAATAATACTTTTTGGGTGGTGGAGGTTTGCTAAGAGCTTTGTTTAATCAACAATTGCATGCTTTCCCATGACAAGTGGATTGGAAGGCACACATACATTTTTGCAGAGAATACATGGTGAAACAGGCCAACTTGCTTATTTTAATTATTAGTTTATTGCAAGTGGTGGAGACATGTGGTGGAAGCATGTGGTGGAGATACAAACTTGCTTATTTTAATATCATTTCACATGCAAGCTGGTAGTGAAGTTTCTTTCGGGCAAGTCCATTGTTCTCAGCAAAGAGCTCTTTTAGATCTCTTTATAAAGAAGCAGAGGCACAAGGATTATAGACACTCAAACAACCAATTAATCAACTCTACTCAAATCAGCTCATCAGCTTCCTTGTAGACATTTAGCTTTAGCCAAGCATCCTTTGCTTTCCTTGTTTATTAGCTCTGCTGCTCACTAGTAGTATTGATCTCATTTGTAGTTTTTATGTACAACTCATTTCCAATTTGACATCCCTCTGTACTTAGAATGCTTTGTACTTTGAATAAGTACATTTACGTACAACACCAATCATTTACTTTCCTCAGTCATTCACACTTCTAGCAACCTTGTCACTTGTTATTACATTTCTCCATATAAGTAAAGTCCTTATCTTTAAGGCAAACAAAGAACTTTAATTTGAGCCACTCCCACTCAATAACACAATCTCTTGGTTTGAAGTCGAACTCAGGCGCAACCTCAATCATTCAAAACCCGTCTAATGGCATCTAGTAGTGGCACGCTCGCACCCTTCAGTTTCGTGTTCGAGTAAATTCCCGACATGCCCCCGCCGATGCCCATGGCGAATTTAGGAAGCGAACAGTCTTTACATTATTTTACTTCATTTTTTAGTCTGTCATGTACAGAAGTAAGATTATGAATTATTTAACAGATTCTTTTAAATACGAAAAGCCTATGAGTATTCTTCTGCAAAAAGTAAGGGTCCGTTTTGAAATGTTTTACAAAATAATTTTTAAAAAATTATTGTGTAAAATAAAAACGGCAAATAGGATTTTTTATTTTATTTTATTATTTAAGAATGCTTTTGGTTATTTAATTTCAAAATGATTACAGTGAAAGAAAACATTGAAAATGTGTCTATTATCAATTTAATGTAGAATTAAAAAGTAAAATTTGAATGGTTAGTTTTGTATCAAATAAAAAAATAAAAAAATAGTAAAATTTGAACATAGGATCCTCCATAAAACTCGAAATTGACTCAATCGCCCCTATTTTTGACAGCTATACATGTTGTGGTCCTGGAACTCCAAGTTTAATTATTTAGTACTGTTGAAATTGAACCTCGATCTACCAGGCCTTAGGGACTTGTAGTTTGATTTAGTTTGGCTCTCAAACTGGTGGTTTTCTTTCCTGTGTATATATACGTGAAGAATTCTTGTGGAACAAAATTGCTAAAATGTCCCAGGTACGTGAAAGTGAAACTCTTGAAGATAGGGTGGTCGAAACACTATCTAGGTTGCCGCCCAAGTCTCTGATGCGATTCAAATGCATACGCAAGTCTTGGTGCACTCTTATCAATAGTCCAAGTTTTGTGGCCAAACACCTCAACAATTCCATGGACAACAAACTATCATCGTCCACTTGCATCCTTCTCAGCCGTTCTCAGGCTCATGTTTTCCCGGATAACAGTTGGAAACCAGAAGTTTTCTGGTCCATGATTAATCTTTCCATTGATAGTGATGAGCACAACCTTCATTATGATGTTGAGGACCTAAATATACCGTTTCCATTGGAAGGTCATGATTTTGTACAGATTGAGGGCTATTGCAATGGGATTGTCTGTGTAATAGCAGGGACAAGTCTTTATTTGATAAATGTTCTTTTATGCAATCCTGCAACGGGGAAATTCAGGCAACTTCCCCCTTCATGCCTTCTTTTACCTTCCCGTCCTAAGGGAAAATTCCAATTGGAGTCGATCTTTGGAGGATTGGGATTCGGTTATGATTGCAAAGCTAAAGAATACAAGGTTGTACAAATTATAGAAAATTGTGAGTATTCAGATGATCAGCAATACTATTATCATCGTATTGCTCTTCCTCACACGGCTGAGGTATATACCATGGCTGCTAACTCTTGGAGTGTGATCAAGATTGATATATCAAGTGAAACCTATCATTATTCTTCTTCAGTGTACTTGAATGGATTTTTTTATTGGTTTGCAATTGATGGCGAGAAATACATACTTTCATTTGATTTAGGTGATGAGATATTTCATAGAATACAATTGCCTTCTAGGAGACAATCGGATTTTGAGTTTTCTAATATTTTTCTGTGTAATAAATCGATTGCTTCTTTTTGCTCTTGTTGCGACCCAAGCGATGAGGATTCTACATTATGTGAAATATGGGTAATGGATGATTATGACGGAGTTAAGAGATCATGGACAAAACTCTTAACCTTTGGACCCTTAAAAGACATTGAGAATCCATTTACATTTTGGAAAACTGATGAGCTTCTTATGGTTGCCGCCGGTGGAAGAGCCACCACTTATAATTCCAGTACCGGAAATCTCAACTATCTTCATATTCCTCCTATTCTCAATGAAGTTAGAGATTTCGAAGCTCTTATTTACGTGGAAAGTATTGTTCCAGTCAAGTGAATTGAGGGCAAATTAAATTCCATTTTCTTCTATATATTTGTATGCATGAAATTAGATATGTCGATGGAACATTGTTTTGTTGAGATCATATCCACAAGAGTAGTACTCATAGCCTAGCGCTGTTCTAAATCTCATCTTGTGTTACATATAACTTTCATATATGAATTTTTATTGTCCCCTTCCCTGTATGGTTTTATTTTATTTTATTGATCAATTGAATGTCTTTGCTTGGTCCTCTAAACTCTAATCGGTTACATAATACATTATTTTTATTAAATTGGAACAACTCATACTTTTGGTTTCAAGAATCAATAGCTTAATTAAGAGTAGTATCCCTGCATGACACCAAGGGGGACATATCTATTAAGAGACCTAGGTGTCCTAAAACCACCTGAAACCTCAGATAAGTAGTTGTGAGGACCTTTGAGGACCACCTAAGTCTAGGTTGCGGAGGAAGAGTGCAACGTCATGTGGTCATGTTTTCATATATTTTAATCATTTTCTTTGGGTTTTGTATATTCGAACGGATTAAATGGACTAAATTCTATTATTTTAATTTATAGTCATTCAATACTGGAGTTATGCAGGTCTTGAGTAATTCTAATAGAGCAAGAGGCTAATTAACTGCACCAAGAAATTTCGGTTTAGAGATCATAGTGACATGGGAATGCTATTCATTGGATTTAAGAGAAACATAATTACTCCACTTAGTACTACTGTCTAGTAGTATTTCTCTTCACTTGTAAGTGAGAAATCTTTGGTTTGATTCTCACCAAAGTCGAATTTGAACCACATTATTGCCAGCCCATTAAGAGGCTTAGCCCATCCCTTAGTAGATAATATCGTTTGTGTTGCAGTCCTATTAGATTAGGAATGTGATTGTGTAAATCTTAGTGTATCTAGGGATATCTTTTATATTCCTTTTAGCAGTCTAATTCCTATTAAAGTTGTAATTCTAAAAGGGTAAGGAATTAACCTTCCCTATTACTATAAATAAAGGCACATGGGGTGAAATAGAACACACCTCACAATTACACATCTCTCTCTTTCTCTCTACTATTGCCACACCCCTCTCTCTAAGGCCTCCATAAATGTTCAATAAATTATGCCTACAATACGTTATCAGCACACTCTCGACGCTACGCTAAAGAGAGTTTTGATCTTCAATCAGGGGAGTATTACGTTTTAATCATTCTTTATATGATTAATTTATTATTTTATTGAATTGATTTACATGCTATTGATTCAATTTAATTTTTCTATGTTGAATGTGATACAACGCATTGGAGATGCAATTCCGGCTTTCCAAGATGGATCTTCTACAAATTCAAAGGCTTTTGTTGTTTTTTGCCAATCAGGTACGCTTAAAATAAAGGAAGATATTTAAAACGACCATGAAGCATGAAAGCATTCCCCATGATGCATGAACCCCTTACATTTATAATTACCTTCCGATAAATATATACGCTTCATGCATTACATAATTCTGGCTATGTACAATTTGAGAGTCAAAGAAACAAAATAAAATAGAAGCAATTTTTGGTTTTTTTCCAAACCCTAACCGAGAAAACAAAAGGGAACCAAGCAGCCCTTCTGAGCTTGCTATGCGCGAAGACAAAGCCCACTATCTGGGCCTCCATTATCTGATACAAGGCCTGCAGCCCGATCCCTCTTGTTGGGCTTCGAGCCCTGATTCCATTTGGGTTCTAAAAACCCTAAACCTAAAATCTGAAAAGAAAAAGAAAAAGAGCAAAATATGTGTAAGCCACGCCTGAAGTCGCACGTCGAGCCGTCAAGCTAAAAGGGCCAGCAGCTCTTTGCCCAAAACCCAGAGAAATGACGTCGCTCAACCTTGTCTCCTACCATGGGACTCGCCATCTAATAGGTTCGCCTAAACTCGAACCCCCGCTGTCACTTTCCGCAATTGTAGGTGAACCACGACGACTGGTAGTTGTCAACCTCGAGATTCAACTTCAAATCTCGATATGTTTGGAGATTCTCCATGAATCCCATCGAGATTTGGACAACCAACGCCATCCACTTCGATTTCGACGTCAAGCGAGTCTCCTTAATGAATTTAAGGGTTCTCAGTGAACCTTGAGTCGTCCTCGCCTGAGAACACCACTCATTGTGGCGACGCCGTTCAGTTTTTCCGGCGTAACCCATACCCAGCATCGTTGGGCCTTTCCTCAAGACACCCCAGCCCATTTTCTGGGTTTGCTGTTCACTCGGCCCACAGCCCGAACTGGGCTTATTTTTCTTTTTTCTCTTTGGCCCATGATATCACAGCAAGGATGCAGTTTGCTTTGCAGGTTATTGGGCTGCCCAATGCAGCCAACCCGAGCCTAATTTAGGCCTACTTTTTCCTGTGGCCTGTTGCCCACATTAAAATAACATATGGGCATTTTTTTAATTGAAAGTGACATGCAGTCCATTAATCTGATAATTAATCTAAAATTATTGACCTGAAGATCACTTTTGGACATTATTGATTCAATATTTTATTTTATTTTATTTATTTTGAACCGTTGACATCCTTTCGTAGTCTTAAAGCACTCACACTTGAGTTCTTGAAGCAACTCAAATCCACTACACTTAAATCAGTATATTGCATTATGTGTTCTTGCATGAACCTATCTTTTATGAACTAAACGTTCATAAACTAAATTGAACCTGTAGTTTCAAATTTAGTACCTTTGAAACCCGAAGTTTTCATAAAACAATACACCCATGAAAACCCGGCGTTTTTCATGAAAACCATGTCTTAGAGCTCGAATGTTCTAACTTTGATGCTTATGGATGATTCATTCCTATAACACTAATCACAATTTTGTTCCTTCCAATTAAGTGGATTGTTGAACCGTCACAAGTTCGATTTCTTTTATTTGGACGTTTCTAATAGAAACCACTTTATGTGGGGTACAAGACATTGCCTGAAGCACACCATGATTACGTCCATGAATGAGCACAATTCTGAAGTTTATAAATCCGATTGAATTTTGACTAGAGAATACTTTTCTCATCCTTCCATGTTTCTAACTCGCTCATGTAGCAGCAGTGTAAAAAGCGGAAGTTTACTAAATTCTCGGATCTGATTACTACCACAAACGTGAGAGAAAGCTATAGACCCAATTCGGCTGGAGTCTACCAAATGGTATAGACTAAGTTCGGCTAGGGTCTACTGAATGGCTTAACCCAGTTTGGCTAGAGTCTACCAAATGGTATAGACTAAGTTCGGCTGGGGTCTACCGAATGGCTTAACCCAATTCGGTCAGAGCCTACCCCGAACAGTGATGCCCCTACTTCGGCAGGGATGCACCGGCAGGTATGCTCTGCTTCAGCAGAGGTGCACTGAACGGTACTACTCTGCTTCAGTAGAGACTTACCGAACAGATATTTCCAGAATCTGCTGAGCCTACCGAATCCAATTCGAGGTCCATCTCTCTCATAATCCAATTTTGAGTTTGTTTTTACAACATATGGTAGAATAATAGCCTGCCAAGTGTGTCATTATGCTCGAAGCATGATCCTTGGTACCTAAGACCTATAACTTCAAGAATAAGGGATGTTATTTCTAAACCTTAACCCTGCAGAATCTACTTCGATCTCGATGGAATAGATCATTGGTTATGCACGTGTTCGTTCCTCTACCAATGTCGTTGAGGAGTACCATTCCCGTAGCCAATCTGGAGACTAATTTTGCTCCACCAAACATCGTTGGAAGAGCAGAATTTTGACATGGATGACCTTGTTGGCCGAATCCCCCTAGTAAACGATTTACTTTGTGAACATTTTTCCATGTTCTTGGATTCAAGTTTGGTGTATGTTTTAAGTTATGGATAATCTTATTGATATTGTCCTCGAATATGAGTTAATTGAATCATGTTTCTTGTATACATGTGACTGAATTCAATTAAACATGTGATTACGTATGAATGTGGGAAAGTTAGTTGTTTGGATGAATGCGATACTACGCACACTAACTTTACACCTAAATCACATCTCTAGCAACGACTTCAAGTCTATCCAACCTGATTAAGAGCATTGACAAGCTCCTCGTTGTATAAATGGTACCAAATTACCATTTAAGAGACCTTATATTATCACCGTTCTGTGTTTTTAAGGATATTCCAGATGACAATGATCATAAATGAAACCATAGAAGAAAATAGAGTGGAATATCTTTGCACCACCTCCAAAAATGAGCCTGAAGCTTTGATTTGGGGCTAATGGGTTGTCTCCCAACTGGGGAACACGCCTCATGTGGCCGGCCTGGAGCCGGGTTATTGAGCAGTTTACTTGCTTTGGCACGACATTTTGGGACACTTAGGCCAAACAATGATACCTCGACGCATCTCCTTACTTGAAGTAAGGATCTTCTGCCTACAAGCACACTTTGCCAAGCCTGCTCATTAAGGAAATTGATCTTTTAAATCATCCCTCGCAAACATACAAAATCACCATTTTTCATAAGTGGATTCACGGGAATATATATGGACTAATCCAACCAAAATACGGACCATATAAATACTTATGGTTTTGGTTGATGAATCGACAAACTGGTCACATGTTTGTCCACACACATTGTTGCTAAACCTCTTGGCTGATTAAGGGTTCACCACCCTACTTATCCCATAAAGTCCGAGAGACTGGATAATGCCAGAGAGTTTATATCGACGATTTTCGATAAAGTATTACATGTATTTTGGGTTTATAATTGAACATCGAATTCCCATGATTCACCCCAAATAGCCACGCCTAGCGATCATAAAGTACAATTTCAATGATCGCCCAGAATTTGGTAAACGTCCCAAGTTTTTGGTTTCTGTCTAGGGCTATGCAATCTTGAACGCAGTTATGTTGGTCCACCTTGAGGCCCATTGCCACCTAACCTATATGACGTTACAGTTGGTTACTGGGTACGAACATGACGCTTTTCGTATTTACGTATTTGCGTGTACATTCCATCTGCCAAATTATGCCGCCACAACGTACCAACAGGGGTCCTCAAAGAAGGATGTGAATCTTTGTCGATTATGATTCTCCTTCACACTAGCTCTCTTAGAGCCCTTGCACGCGATCTCTTTATGCTCATTTACGGGTTATCACTTTAATGAGACAGTTTTCTCGCCATTAGAGGGAGATAAGAATGTCAACGCTCCTGGAGAACGACGCGAATTTACGTGGATGTTGCCTATTATGTCTCATCTTGATCCCTGTACCGCACAAGTGTGATAAACAAGTGCGATGAATTCTAGCTTTTAGAATGTTGCTCCAGACGTATTCCTCTGATCTAGCTAAAGTGACGAGATCATATACCAGCTGCAAACATGCCTGCAAGGATAGACGTACTTAACAAACGTCGAGTCAACATCCCTGAAGGGTGTGCCGCCCCTGTTGCACGGTTTGGGCACTCCTGTTGGACAGTTTGGTACACCAGCGGATAGCCAATCAATCTATCTTGGCCTGGAGCATGACAGATCACTTGGTTCATAGGATTCACTTCCCTAGAAGAGGAAGACACGACACAACAATGAATCTATGCTCGATCGCTGTCTCAAATCATTTCCATCTCATGAGATTAATCCGGATTACTCCCGAGACTTGAAGTTCTTGGTCCATTATACTAGTTTAGGTGAGCTAAATGGAATTGAAATGAGATTACCATCGATGATGTTTTCACTTATATGGTAGCTACCGACATAAATGAAAAGCGACGATATTGAAACGTGTTTCGTTGATTAAGTGACAACATAGAACTGATTGGACAACCGAAATTACAATCCAGGTCAAATTCCTTACCAAAGTGTGTTTTGGATCTGTCGTTCCTACACTGCCCAAGGTAACCCTGTTATGTTACAAGTGTGAAGGAAGCATTATAAGATGAATGAAATAGTGTGATATGATGCACGCCTTATGGTGCAAGGTTTATCTCAAATGTCATGTGATTGATAACAGTATTATGAAAAGTGGTTATTGTTTTCTCTATGGGGATATTGATACGGAGATTTACATGTAAGTTCCCGAAGAATTACATGGATTGGTTTAGATAGTTCCAAACCACGGAACACCCTCTTAACTTGTTTAAGGCGTTCACTTACAATCCGGCGGATGTGGTATACTTGTCTAAGTGATTATTTGATCAATCAGGGATGAATTATGCCCTTGCGTGTTAAACTATGAAGTTTTATTTCGAATTGCTAGAGTTATTGTTTATGTCGTTGACACGAATCTCACTAAGATTCCGGAAGAGCTTGACAAAACTGCCTCGCACCTGAAGATGGAATTTGAGGTGAAGGATCTTGGGAAAACTCGTTTATGCCTTGACCTGATGCTGAAGCATTGTTCTGACGGTATTTCGGTCTACCAGTCGAACTACACCACGAAGGTGTTACCTTTGAGTATACCTTTGATCGTCTATACGTTATGTGGAAATGAGACCCTTGAAGAGTTTATGGAATCTGAAATTCCATATCTAAGTTCAACTTTGCGCTTAATTGTATGTAGCTCATTGTATTAAGCAGGACATCTTCTTCGCTGTTGATCTGTTAGTAAAGATGTAGCACCTCGCCTACACGCAACCACTGAATTGGTATTAAAGACATACCCTGAAGGTACTACGAATTTGGGCAAATCCCGACGCATCTCAAGCGGATCCAGCCCCTTGATCCTCGGAATGATGCTTGCCTTGTTTGTTATGCTAATGCTGGTTACTTATCAGACCCGCACAAGGCAAAATCCCTGAATGGTTATGTCTTTACCATTAAGGGATATCGCAATATCTTGGAGGTCCATGATATTACCTTAGTTACGAAATCTTCGAATCGTTCCAAGACTCACCTTACTTCACTACGCCACACGTGAGACATGGTTAGGAGTTCTTGTTGAGTATATTTCGAAGTACTTGTTGTTTTCATCCATTGTTGAAGTCCCAACAATGATCCATGAAGACTATGCCGCATATATCCACCTGACCAAGACATGATACATCAACGAAGTCAACGCCAAGACATATTGCGTCTAAATCTACATCAGCAAAGCATCAGAAGATTGAAGTCATGCAAGCCAATCCTAGACAACCTTGCCAACCTCTACACGACGTCCTTGCCGAAGTCAACCTCCAGAAGCTTGTCCGAGGAATTGGTATGCCTAACTCATATGCAATGCTTGTAGTTCTCATTTGGAAGTTCTTTCAAACCCAAGGGGAGTATCCAGAAGTATACTCAGTTGATCTTAATCTACTCTTTTTCCCTATGATTAGGAGCATTTTTCCAATTTGGTTTTTGCTACTTAACTAGGTTTTGATGAGGCACCCATCCTGGGCTGATCATACCCTTGTGAGCTATTCTACTTGCGTCCAGAAGATGTATAATTTTGACTTAATGCAACTTCTCACTTTTCTCCTTAGTCTATGGGTTTTTCTCCCACCTTGGGTTTTTATGCATTCTTCCGTTGATCTGAGACTCGCATTCGCTCATTGTGCCGACGACTTCATCAACTGTACTTACTTTATCACTGAAGAACCGATGCGCCATTTACTTGAGTATTTACGCACTCAAGGGTGAGTGTTGCAGTCTTATTAGATTAGGAATGTGATTTTGTACATCCTAGTGTATCTAAAGATATCTTTTATATTCCCTTCAGTAGTCTAATTCCTATTAGAGTTGTAATTCTAAAAGGGTAAGGAATTAACCTTCCCTACTACTATAAATAAAGGCACAATGGGGTGAAATAGAACATACCTCACAATTACACATCTCTCTCTTTCTCTCTACTATTACCGCACCCCTCTCTCTAAGGCCTCCATAATTGTTCAATAAATTATGCCTACAACAGTTTGTTATAAAATAAAAATAGATAAATAAAAAAGAGAAAGAATCTTAATTACTAGCTGTAAGATTTTCTTTTTCTTTTTTGGATAAATTACACAAAACTACCTCAACTATTGGTTGAACCACAATCTCATACCTCATATTTTAAAAATTATAATGTCATACCTCATCTTAAGAATTTGTTGCTATGTCAAACATCCGTTAGTTTTTGTGTCAATTTCTTTTTTTAAATGCTGACGTGGCTTAAGGTGGGACCCACTCACTAGCCCAATTAGATTAAAAATTAATTGAATATTTAAATATTTTTATTTCAAAAATGTGGAACCCACCACCCTAACCAAATTAATCACTATAACCAAACACCCCACAATCTCCATGCCAATTTCCTCCATGTCTATCCTCCGTCACCGCACCATTATCCCTACTGCCACCTCCACCCTTCTAACCATCACCAAACTCATCCCAACTCTTAATTCTCCAGTACGTCTCCATTGCTGCAGGCTCGTATTTTTCTCAGACAGACACTGAGACCAAGGAGAGAGGATGGAGGGTCAGTGAGCAGCTCTGTATCAATGCCAGTGAATTGGCTGCAACTCCATGTTTTCCAAGGATGACAATCTCGAAGGTTCCTGTCAATATCATGATTTGGTATCCCCTCTCTTTCTTATATGCTCTAGTTTGGATGTGAGAGAAGCAAAGAAGATTAATACTTTTCTTTTTTCCTTTGGTTCAATTTGAATAATTAAAATATCCCAATTGAGATTATCACAAAATTCCTTTTTTTTTATTGCTAGTGTTGTGGCTTATTTTATTTGAATGGGGAGAGAGGAGGGTGCACGGCAGAGAGAGATAGAGTGGAGAGAGATGTGTTTGTAGGGTTGTGTAGAGGATGTGTTATTCCCCTTACACAATGCCTTTATTTATCGTAATAAGGGAAGGAAGAATCATTCTTTTCCCAGAAATACAAGTCCTAATAGGGAAGAATAACTAGTATCAAATCTAATCTAGGATTTACACAATCACACTTAAATACAATGTTTATAACACTCCCCCTTGAGTGTGTAAATACTCAAGCAGATTCGGCATCATGTAGAGTTGAGGAAGTCGACTCGTCGACACTGATTATGGGAACAGGCTAGTCTCAAAGTAATGTAGGAACTTGCATCTGGAACTAAGTCTCACAAAAAACCCAATGGCTATGGTAAAACCCAAGTAGGGACAAAAACCTGTAATTTAAGGAAAAATGCGTGAGAGAATGCAAAGTCAAATGAAACGTCTACAGAATGTCATCAAGGATATGATCAACCTAAGGTGGGTGCCTTGTCAAAACCTTGTTAGGTAGCAAAAATTCCTAATCATAGGGAAAAAGAATACATTAAGATCAAGCAAGTATAATACTTCAGGATACTTCCCCTGAGTTTGACATAATTCCAAAGAGAACTAACAATGTTACAACTCAGAAAGTTTACGCATACCTATTCCTTGAATAAGCTTGTGAAACATCACCTTCAGTAGTGATTTGGTGAAGAGGTCAGCCAGATTGTCTTGTGAACAGATTTGCGTGACTTCAATCTTCTGATGCTATGCTGTTGATGTGAGAAGAAGAACTTCGGCGTAATGTGATTGGTGTTGTCTCCTTTGATGTAACCCTCATTGAGCTATTTGATACTACATTATCTTCATAGATCATCGTTGGGAAGTCAACGACTGGGTAAAGATGGCAGGAGCTCCGAATATGGCCTATAACTGTTCTTAGACAGAAGCATTCCTGAGTTGCTTCATGTAAGGCAAGAATTTTAGTATGGTTAGACGAAGTGGCAATTAATGTCTGTTTAGTTGACCTCCAAGGTATTGTGGTGCCTCCAACGGTAAAGACATAACCCGTTTAAGAGCGCGCCTTGTGCGAGTCAGATAAGTAACCTGCATCGGCATAACCAAAAAGGGGAGAATCTACTCGAGTTACGGGGTTGCGGCATCACTAGAGGATCCGTAAGGATAGAACAAGCCCAGATCTGTATTACCCTTAAAGTAATGGAAGATGTCTTTAACACCAGTCCAATGTCTGCGTGTCAATGTTTTACTATATCTTGTCGAAAGATTAACATCGAAGGAGATTTGGAGTCTAGTACATTGAGCTAAGTACAATAAAGCGTCTATCGCACTTAGATAAGGAACTTCAGGCTCCAAAGTATCTTAATCATCCTCATTCGAACGAAAGGGATCTTGTTTTGCATCTAGTGATCGAACGACCATAGGAGTACTTGAAGACTTCACTTTATCCTCATTAAAGCGGCGCAACACCTTTTGGGTGTAGTTCAATTGATGTACTAAGATTCCATCCGAATGGTGCTCTATTTTGAGACGAGGTAGTATCGAGTCTTTCCGAGATCTTTCATCTAAAATTTCGATTTAAGGTGCGCGACAGTTTTCTTGAGCTCTTCAGGAGTTTTGATGAGGTTCATGTTGTCACCATAAACTACAACAATCGCAAAACTGGAATGTGACTTCTTAATGAACACGTAAGGGCATAGTTTGTTGTTCACATATCGCTAACTAGTCAAATACTCACTCAGACCGTTATACCACATTCTTTCCGATTGCTTTAAACCATAGAGTAAACTCCTCAGCCGAATTAAGAGCGTGTTTTGGGGTTTGGAAATATTTGATCCAGTCAATGTAAGTCTTTCGAGAACTTTCATATAAATTTCTGTATCAAGATCCAGTCAAGGTAGTGAAAAGTAATCACATCCATAACGGGTGAATAAGTTTCATCATAGTCAATCCTTGGGTGTTGTGAGAAGCCTTGGGCAACAAGACGAGCTTTGTAATGCACAATTTCGTTCTTCTCATTACGCTTCCGAATGAAAACCGGCTTGTAGCCAACAGGCTTCACATATGGAGGAATAGGAGCTACAAGTCCAAATACCTTATGTTTCGCAAGCGAATAGAGTTCGACCTGGATTGCTTGTTTCCAGTTTGACCAATAAGTTCTACGTCGACATTCATCAACAGAATGGGGTTCAATGTCATCGCTTAACATGATCTTAGTAGCTACTACATATGCTAATGCATCATCGATGATCATCTCATTTCTACATCAAACATCATCGAAGCTAGCATAATGGACCGAAATCTCTTGATTCTTAGGAGGTGGATTCGTCTCTTCAATGACACTTCCATAATTTAGAATTTCCTCATGAGTTGGACAAAATGAGTAGGCGACATTTGAATTCATGGTAGGCTCAACAGCTTATGTCGTGGATTTCCTCTTCTTGGGGTGTGAATCTTTTGAACCAAGTGGCCTGCCACGCTTTTGTGTAGGGGTAGAGGATTGGCTAGCCGCTAATGTATGTAGATCGGCCAAAGTGGTGTCCCAGGCTTCCAGTAGGGAAGTCCGTCGTACATTTTTTACATCCATCATTCTAGGCACATTTACAGCTAGAATATGTGATCTTGTCACTCACACTATGCTTTGAAGATCTAATATACCCTGCACTTTAGTTTCAGACTGAGCAGTCCAGGGATCTAAATCAGACAAAGTAGGAGTCGTCTATGATAATTCCCATTGTTCTTCAAGAACGGTGACGGAGTCGTCTATGATAATTCCCATTGTTCTTCAAGAACGGTGACGTTTTTATCTTCCCCTAACGACGGGAAGACTATCTTATAGAAGTGACAATCTGCGAAATGAGTGGTAAAAAGATCACCTATCAAAGGTTCTAAGTAATGAATAATTGAAGGAGAATCACATTCGACATAAATTCCCATCCATTGCTGAGGCCCCATTTTTGTAGGTAAAGGTGGCAAAATCGGCACATAGACTGCATAACCAAAAATGCGCAAATGCGATATGCTGGGTTTGTATCCAGTAACCAACTAAATGGCGTTATATGGTTAGGTAGCCACAAGCCTCAGGCAGACCAACATGGTTGCGTGTAATATTGCATGGCCCCAAGCAGCGATCAAGAACTTGGTACGTATGGCCAACAATTGAGCAATCATTTGCAAGCGCTTAATGAATGCCTTTGCCATGCCATTTTGGGTGTGAACATGGGGTATTGAATGTTCAACTTCTACCCTAACCGACATGCAATAGTCATCAAAAGTTTTAGATGTGAATTCTCCAGCATTATCTAATCGAATAGATTTGATTAGATAATTAGGGTGGTGAGCCTTGAGCTTGATAACCTGAGCCAACAGTTTGGAGAATGCAGCGTTCCTTGTGGACAACAAGAACACGTGTGACCAACGTGTGGAAGCATCAACCAATACCATAACATATTTAAATGGTTCGCAAAAAGGGTGAATCGATCCACAAATGTCCATCTGAATCCTTTGTAGAAAAGTAGGAGGATTTGAACAAATCTTGTCATAAGAAGGTTTAATAATAAGCTTTCTCATAGAGCAAGTTTGATATACAATTCATTGAATCAAACCTAAACTTCGGGTTAGTGGATGCCTAAGTGAAGATTTGAGGATGCGGCACATCGCTGTTCATCTAGGGTGTCCCAAACGATCATGCCAAAGTGTGATTTCATGCACAGTCCCAGAGGTAGGGCCGGCCACATAGTGGCTCTTTATAGGGCATATGGTTGTAGTATACAGACCAATCGGGATACGCTCTATCTTCTCTAGAATACGCTTCTAGCCATATTCATAGGAAGTGATGCACATAAATTCAACTCTATTTTCTACATAGGTTTTAGCGTGGTAATTATTGTCTCAAACGTCCTTGAAACTCAACAATGTTCTTCTGGAATGTGAAGAATAAAGTGCCTCATCAATGATCAAGATTGTACCATTGGACAACATTATATGTGCCTCACCATATCCTTTGATCAGGTTGGATGGACCTGAGAGGGTTGTCAGAGGTGCATTCTTAGGTACGAAGTTAGTGAAATAAATGCGTTCAAGAAAAATGGTGTGCGTGGTCGCACTATCTGCCAGACAACTAACTTTAACTCTAGTCATACCTAGAAATAAAAATTAATTTGAATCGGCCACATGCATCGAAGTTCGAAAAACAAATATCCATTCAAAATAATTTATGTATTCTATGATGATAATTAAAAAAAAAAAAAATTAGTATCCAAACATAAAGACGAATTGTTCAAACTTAAACCAAGAAAAAATGAGGGGTTCGGCCACTAGGTGGAATTTGGCCCCCAAGTTTCTAAAATCAACTAAAAATAGTTCATGTTTAAGATTCTAATCTTCCATGGGGATAATAGCGTCCTGAAAATCAGAAACCTCCATCTTGGTACTCTCCGATTCATCCACTTTGCAAAAAGTTTGATTCAAACTTCTTACGACAAGAATGATATTCAGCTACAATCTTCTAGGGAGCACGGCAAACACGAGACCAATGGTTCTTTGAACCACATTGGTAGCACATGTCTACATCCATGGTGTCAGGTGCTTTGCCCTTATTCTTGAAGTTCGGGGCCTTGGAAGTGAGGTTAGGGCGCTTTTGGGCTCGGTTTCCTCCCTTAGATGGACCTTGGCTCTGTTGGCTTCTGGCCGCCTCTACCATGCCTATGTTGGCATTTTGAGCATTAATTTATGTTATAGTGTGCCAATCACCAAGGCCCCACCACACTGGCGAGTTCTCAAACCATGACGCCACCACTAACCCAAACTCTTTCTGCCACGCTACACAGTGGCTGCCATGGCCACTATTCATCGTCTTCTCCGATGAATTCGACATTTCCAATTGGGTAATGATCGAAAACCCTCACATCTTGTTAATACCATCGTTTACATTGTTTTCCGGACTTATCTGGGGACCTTGGTGACGAAATAACACAGAAATAACGAAGGGGGAAACTTCCCTAGTTTTCCTACGAGATTCCGAGGTTTTGCAGGCCATTTCTGGGCAACTTTGGCCACAACTCCATCCCCCATTGGTATATTTGAACCCTTACTTCATGAGCTTCATTTTGACTTTTATTTCATTGAAAATGGTTGAGATTCGAGCTCGAACGGAGCTCTGGAAGTTTCCTGGTCAAACTCAAACAATGAATGTCGGGTGAATAGTTTAATACTTTTAACCATTTGAGCTACTAGGTCCTTGCGCGGACTTTTGAAAATGATGTTTTTGTTAGTAACTATAGAGGAAAAAAGACTTTAGTTAACCCTAACTAACAGTGAGGGAGGGTGTGCAAATTTGGTAGAATCTTGGTATTTTTAAGGGTTCTACTATCCCTTCCAATATAACACAAGAAGGTGAAAACAGAACAAAAAGGTTCCTCTTTTGTTTTGTTTTGGGACAAGGTGATACTGTTAACTAATCCAATTTGTACCACCCTCCTCCTCTGTCTACTATTAACAACACTTTTCTTATTGGCCTCTAATTCTAGCTCTATTATATATGCAAATAAATTGACATTATTGGTTATTGGTTTATATATGGAGGAAAGAAGGACGTAAGGTATAACAATTAGAAAAATACTTGCTAAACCAACTGTAGTTATTCTGTGAGTCGCGTCATGTAGCACTTTCTCTCACATTGATGACAGGAGTAATGCTAGGGAGACTAAATTTGTAGACAAAGTTTTGAAAACTAAAGGACATGGAAGTTGATGATTGGTTTATTACTTAAACGTTAATAAACTTGCTTATTCCTATTGGTGACATATCATTTAGTTTGTAAATTTAGTCTCCAAATTTAGTCTCCCTAGCATTACCCTTGATGACAGAAGTACAATTAGACGTCTGTCCCACTTCATTGTGAGAGGAGGTCTGATGCGAACCTTACAAGTCCGGTACATGCTGATAATTTGACATCCTGCACATAACCATTTTGTTGTTGGAGAGAAGATGACCTGAATACTCAAGCAGGAAGGTTATGATCAATTAAGAATCGAAGAGAAGATGAGACTAGCGCTCACAGAGTAATGTTTGTTGAACAAAACAAATAAAACGAAAAACGTATCAAGCATCTAAACAATGTAATATACAGCTCTGTACTAAGTTAAATTTAAAAATGTGACAACTCGATAGGATGGTCAACTAAGTCATAACTTATTGTATAAGAAACAAGGCCCAAGATTTGTACTACATAGTATAAATCACATCACTGTACATAGTATAAATCGCATCACTGTCATTTCCCCGTTGCCTCAAGAACCTAAATCCTAATCTGCTCTTGTTTTCATCAGTTTCATGCTGGATTATATCGTATATACATATCAACATGCCATCAACCAAACTTCACAACGATGCTCCGCGGATAGTTTCCAGGTAGCACGAAGAATTTAAAGTTCCAACCAGCTGTAGTTTATAGGCAGATCAACTCCCCGTAAAACTTGACTTGAATTCTTAAAACGTGCCCTCTATGGACGGGTCCATTGTATTTCTCAATTGTTGTACACTTGGTCACCTTCGAGATCGGTATTTATAGTGACTTTCCAGGAAACCTAGCTTTGACAGTTGAAATCAAATAATTTGAGATGTCTTTTGCTACAATCTTCACCAACAAATAACTCGACGAAGGACAATATGCACTGAGCTGTCTAGAATTCTCTGTACACACATCTAAGTTCAGTTGCCCAGATGAAGTGAGAAAACAAAATGGAACCAAAAGAAATTCCATTGGGCAAAATTCTTCCACCTGGCCCAGAAAATTTATGCCACTGATTTTAATTTGAAAGAATTGCTTCCACATCCTGATACAAGTGTAAACACAAAGTTTCCTGCAACGAATAACAAAGAACATGTGTACAAAACAAATTTTGTATTAATGAGAAAATTAGGTTACAATCTATGAGTACAAATTTGATCCTCTGATTCAACCTTTGAAGATGTGTGTGTGGTAAGGGTCGTAGAGACTTGACCTTGAATCAGACTTGATTTCTTCAAGGGCCATCGAGGCTTAATCTTGAATGAAGTGGGACCATTAGGGGTTTCACGTGGTGGGTGGTCGTCTGGTTTGGTGTGGATGAATTGGCACGTGTATTTGTTGTACTCTTTGATTCTCCACAAGCTTGATCAAGACCATGAGTGTTTGGGTATTTGAACGTTTGAGGATGTGAGGATGTGTGTGGAGGCCTTCTTTGTCTTAGAGCCTCGTATTTATAGGCCTCTCCATGTTTTGATTGAAGCTTAATATGGTGTTGATTTTGGACTTGATTAATTGAAAAAAAAAAGAAACAAGACTTGATTTGGACTTGGTTAATTGAAAAAAAAGAACTAAGACTTGATTTGATATTAATTTTGGATTTCATTAATAGATGAAAGAACCAAAAAACTTGATTTAGACTTGATTAATTGAAGAAAGAACAAAACCTTGATTTGGACTTGATTTCATCAAATAATCTTTTATTTAATTAAATAGTTTTGATTTAATCAATAAATCAATCAACTTCATCCTTAATCTGGCCATCTTTAATTTGGGCAATCTCCTTGATTTGGTATCCAATTATTATTCCTTTAATTTAAATCAATTAATTTGTTTGATTCAAATCAAGGTTATCTTTAATTATTTTTCGCCAACTGTTGATGCGGGTCACTCTTGATGATTCATCCGGTTTTGATGACATGAATGAAACTTGTGAGACCCATGATGCCCGCCACTTAAGCTTGGCAAGTCAGAATAAAATTTGTTGGTGAACAAATATTCACCAAAATTTTGATGTTTACAAATGCTCCCACTTCAAACCACAACTTATGCATGTGCTTATCACGTGTAAGAGGTGCGACTTGAAGTTACTCTTATACTTGCCGCAGATGATGTTGGCAAAAGAAAGCTAAAGCGAAGGACTAAAACTTGGCCTTCATGATGCTTTCAACCTAGTGGTGTCACCTTGCGTACAACACAGTGGCAGTCAACTAGAGGTGGTGCAGATCAAACTTCATGAGTAACAACATGTTTGCTTTTGATGCGACTGAACTTGAATTTGGTTTCCAAGCTACTTACGCACCCTTCTTAAGAAGAGATTAAGTCATAACGTAATTCCAGTCTTTTTTTTTGGTTCCGTCCGCAGTTTAGGTTCATGCCGGCCAAGAGCCTTGGAGGACTTAATGTCATTCGCAGCTTTGGTTAATGTTGGCAAGGAGCATTTTCTAGTTACCTTTTATGCTCATGCGAACGTGGAGCATTTGATCTCATTTGCAGTTTTTGCTCATGCAGACAAGAAGCAATTGGTGTCTCCTTTTATGCTCGTGCAGACGGGGAATATTTGGTGTGGATTTCTTGTCATTTGCAATTTTGGCTCATGCAGACAAAGATCACTTGGTTTTTGCTTTTTATGCTTGTATGGAGCATTTGATGTGGATTTGATGTTAGTTGCAGTTTTGGCTCGTGCAGAGGAGGAGCACTTGTTCTCATCTTTTATGCTTATATGGATGATGAGCATTTGGTGTCACCTTTAGGCTCGTGCAAGCGAGAAGCGTTTGGTGTTGCCTTTTCACCTTGTGTGAGCAAAGAACCTAGTGAAGTAAGGAAGATGACCGACTTGTTCTTTTTACGAACTCCAGGTGATTTAGATGTATGATGGTAGCAGTATGTTGAGCAGAAGCCTTTGACTAGCTCTGAGTGACAAAGTTAATGGCTGGTTGATTCTCAGGACAACCTTCATGCGATTTTGGTGGAAATGCTATCAGAGTGGTGTGTCGGTTAAAAAGAAATGCCTTCGTCTTGCCTCGTGAGACTATGTCAGCCAAGTCACTCTTTGTGGTGAAAGTAATTAGGTTCTTGCCTGCGTTCACGAGGCATCTTGCTCTTCAATAGAGGTGTAGTCTGTAGTTATAACCTGTATAACCAAGGGATAAGACTCTCCCATTGACATCAAGGGTGTCAGCAAAGTCCCCTGGCGACGGTTGTCGTTCGGAGATCCGTGGTATGATCCCGTGCTTGAGTCTGCATCGGAAATCGGTGACAAGAAACGCTCCCTTGAATTCTTTAAAGCCAAAGAACCCCTCTCATTGCTTCGGTTGGATACTTGTTTGAAATGTTTAAAAAAGTTGAGACCAATTTAGAATGACATTAAAAAGTTGAAGGGTTTTAGGTACTTAAATTAAAGCATTCATTTTTTTTTTTTGAGAAACGGTACGATATTTATTAAAAGGCAAAGAATATGTACAACCTGAGGATAGTGTGTATACTGGACCTCGATAAAAACCATGTCGGGGCTTTCAACCCCGTCTAAGGGAAAAAGAGTGTCCCGCACAACAATAAAACCTATCCTCAGCTGAACAATAAAATTACAATCCCTCCTCAACTAATACTAAATTAAGAAAAAGTTTAGCAATATTTTCTGAACTTTGGAGCATATTCCAACAATCTACATTCACAAGAAAATTGAGAATGATAAGCAACTAGGGCTAAATTCTTATATGGTCATGTTGGGCTAATTTTTTCATTAAATCTTTCTAAGTCTGAGTGGAGTGTCTAGACTTTTATAAGCCACAAGGGCTCAACAGTTCTGTTGAGCTAAAAAGAGGGTTGGTACGTGATATGATTTTTATCACCTGCAAAAGTAAGGATAAAAACACTTAAAAATATTAGCAATAGAACAAGGTAATTGTAGTATAACGGCTCAAGTAAGGTCGTTCTCCACTGGGGTTATTTAACATAATTTATATTAAAACTAAATCTTATTTAATTATTTAAAACAAAGTTTAGAAAAGGTTGATTTTGGATTTAATGAAAATGAATTTAATAAAAACAATTTAAAAGATTCGGCGAAAGGACAATGCTAAAAGAAAATGTGTTTGAAAATTACTTTAAAAAGATACTAGGGGTTTAGCCGTCACCTTAACAATTTTATGTAGTTCTCCCAACTATGACTTGTACATGCATATTTTGAAGGTTAGGTTTTCCTAAAGTATGCGCTACTTGGATCCCCAATATTTTTTTTTTGAACAAAACTTGGACCCCCAATACAGGTTTAGGTCAAACCTAAACCTACAATCTGTCTGTGGCATTTAGATCAAACCTAAACATGCACGACTTATTAAGCTTTATGAAAACTCTTTGAAAAACCATGCAACACTTAAGACATGGTATTCATCCAAAGCGAAAATAGTTATTAACCATAAGAAGCCTTCGTTAATTTCAAGGACAACCGTCCAACCAAAATTACATCAAATTATTTTTCTAAATATCCTAATAGTGATCATGCATTAAGACATATAGATAGTTTCAGATATGGTGATTAATAATTCAAAACCTGCATGCATGCATAATATCATAAGTAAATTGAAAAGAAACTACATATTCTTGATAAGGCTCGTGGCCCAGAATGTCCAATTGGACTCCGAATCGAGCTGTGCTGGCTGACACCCAGAAGGTGACGAAACCAAAAAGTGTAGTGATGTGGAAAAATGTTAACAAATTTAAATCTAAAAGTGACTAAATAAAAGGGTGCACTTGTCAATGAGAATGAACCCATTTCACAAGTGATGTCAGAGCATAAGTAAAGTACAGTAAAAGTAAAATAAGAATTTTACCATTGGAAGTGATCTCCTATATCAACTTTTTCCAGAAATCCTCGTCAATACAAGTGCTCTGCCACTAAATCCCGGAAGGGTGAAAAACAAGGGTGGCTGGGCCTGAAAATAAAGCTTTGTAAATGAACATATTTAAAAAATTCAGTAAACGACAATATTACACATGTCAAACATATAACATCCGATGAAATATCGCATAAAGAAACATATAATATCAGGTGCTCATCGACATATGCTGACACACGAGCTCATGCATAGATATTCTGACATGAACATGACTGGGTGTAATAATGATTTACGCTTTAGTACTACAATCACGTGAAGACTGGCACTATGCGCGTTACATACAAGTCCTAATTGCCTATAGAAATCTAGGATAAGACTGACACCTACAATGTATCCAAGGTGAGCGTATCGGTGCAATGTGAACATACATGTGAAGATTGGCCCTGGCCTAGGCGAGTGCTAACACTAGTGTAGCATGCACGATGAGCAATTAATATAAATATGATCATCCCACAATAATTCGGTAATTTTAGTCAATATAATACTTTTCATGGCTGTAAATATAATTAAGGCATCCCATAATAGTACGCATATATGTGCATCCCATAGGATTTATAATGATTTCATAATTCCCGTCATTACAACATTTGTTATAACGTTAATTTAATTATGGCATCACATAGAAAATTCATTAATAAATATATATGGAAACTAAATAAATATATACTAATTAAAAGCAAAGACCCACTCACAAATCATGCCGTGGGGTCGAACCTGCTTCGCCGGCATCAAAGATCCTTGAGATGTGTTTCACCTAGAAACGAAACCATTTATGTAAATATATAACGTACTAACAAAATAACGTGTTTTTGTACATAGTATGGTTAATAAAGGACCTATTTTAAAACGATTCAATTTTGGAAAACGGAGGGTGGATTCGGATTCGGCACGTCAAGAAACCTAAGAAAGGACCTTGGGTTCCTTCACATGCTGCCACGCACCTCCAAAAGGTGATTGCACAGGCAACCACGAGTTGCATACGCCAGAGACATTTGGCTACCCACGCGCACCTCACGCGTTGCGAGTACAAACATACCAACTACCTTCACAAAGGCCTACAAATTGCAGGCTTTTGCTTCGACTTCTAGAGCTCATTTCGAGCTCGATACTCAACCATTTTCAATGTATTTTATATGGTTTTGAAGCTAGGAGTGAGAAGAATAGATCCAAACCAACATGGAGTTGAGTCATGGTCGGTGTCGGCTGAAAAAACAGCCTGAAAATGGAGGGTTTGTCGTCGAAAAAATTGGGGAAAAACTTCTCGTGTCATATCTACATTCAAACCTCACCAAAACATGTAGATAATGAGTCAATATGCATCAAAATAACAAGGGAAAGGTAAATCTAGTGATCTAAAATCATACCTGGATCAAATTCATCAAAGTCTCGCTAGAATCCTCTTGGATTCGAATGGTGCTCGTAGACTTTTGCTGAGATAATGAAGTATGGGTGGTGGCTGTGGTTCATCTGCCATGAGAATAGCAATTATGGTGGTCTGGTTCAATGGGTAGGGCAGTGGAGCCATCATCCGTGGTGTTGCAGGCTGAGAGGGACGAGAGACAGAGAGAGGTAAGGAAGGAGGGAGAATTAGAGTTAAGGTGGTGGTTTCATATCGTCGAATTCTTTAAGAGTGTGTGTGTGCGCGCATCTTTGGGTCAAGCCCGAATAATAATTAATTAGGTACGAAACCTAATTAATAAAATATTAACTTAAACGGGCATACTTAAGCACTTGCTTAATGAACCCGAAAAATAAGCCACCGATATTATAGTTTGTAGCCCACAATACCGACAACCCAATGTTGTCTTGATAAACAAGTAATAAATTCCCAAAGTGCAAAATTACCATTTTACCCCTCATTGGGAAAAGTGCATAAATCGTCTGATTTATGGCTCGTTCTTTCTCACGTGTTCGTAAGGACACATACTACTTACAAATATATGCAAGATGATAAAGAGTGATAAAGACTCAAATGTCCACGTAGAAATTTCACTTAGTCCGTTAGGGGCATTTTCTTAATTTCTCAAGGTTAGGGAATAAAATAATATTAAATTTGGGACGGGATGTCACATCCGCACCCTAGAAAAAGGGATTAGTTATGCACAATCATAAAGAAAAAATATTATTAAGAACATGAATAGAAAATATCTTGTAAAATAAAGTTGAATCGTTAAAAGATCTCTAAGCCGAATTCTCCAAAGTAGTGCACAGAGAACCCTAATGGCTAATTAGCCTTATTTATACTACTACAAAATAAAATACTTCCTAGAAAAGGTCTTAGAATAAAACTAGGAAATAAAATAAATTAAGAGAAACTAGGAAACAATCTCCTAATCAAACATGGAGAAATCTGCCAATAAACTGATCAGCCACATTCTGGGCTCAAAATAGCCCAAAGATAGCTTATTTTAATGATTAGGATGTCCTGAACATATTTTCAGACGGGCCCTAACCCATAAAATACCATCTTGGAGGCTAAAAAGCCCAAATAAGCCCAAAATGTAACCTAGACAGCTTCTCGCGCTGGTCCTTTATTTCATCACCATAAATCAAATGCCTGGTAGAAACATCTGTAACTTTCATACAAACGAGTTGTAAGACTCACGAATATCCTTCAATTGGAATTGCTCCAAAATTCGTCTCTTTGATCACTTTTTTCTCAAAAGAAAGTCACAAGTCCTACATTGGAAATATAAAATCAAAGTATCAGAATTTCACCAAAATAATTACCAAAACACACTAAAAATAAAGTAAAACATATAATATAAAATTGACTCATTAGTACCATGGAGTACGTGCATCAAACACGCGAGTTTGACATGTGTCTCATTTGTCGAGCGAGATTCTTGAGGCCATGTCCCGTCGTCATTTAATGCTAGTCCATGCATGAGTTGGATTCCTTGCTAGAGGTATTTTTGTTAACATGAGAATATAAAATCCTCGATAAATGTTTTCTCTACACCATGTCTCAAGGAAATTGTCTTGATCATAAGATATCATTGATGTGTTGTAAATGTTTTTCTCTACACAACGTAAGTTAATTTTATTAGTATCTAAAAAACAAATAGTAATATGATTAACAATTGGGAAATAGACAAAAATGACCCATTTTGTTAATCTTGAGACAGAAATAGGATTTTCAAATATGCACACCGCATGCACACGCCATGCACAATAATAGGACAAAAATAGGATTTTTCCTACACCTTGTAATGATCTAATTGCCCTTGTATTTAAATGGGTTAATTTATCAAACCCAATCAGCATTTGTACCACTTGTTTGAAAATCTGTGGTGCCCAACCCTTAGCTCCAAGAACCCTAACCCTCAACGGCATAGCCCTTTTCCACCCCATTTCCAACCGACGCAACCTTTTTCATCCTATTTTTGATCGACTCTACCCTTTTCCGCCCCAATTTTCTACCGATGCAAAGTTTGGAATCCGCTCTCTATATTTTGGAGGTTTTGTGCTATGCATTTGCACATCCTTTTGAAAAATTTGAAATATTTGTTTCCACCCTAGCATTTGCACACAATTTCAAACAATTTTAATGGCAAAATAAAAAAAAAGTGGTAGGCTTTGAAATGAAATTTCATTATTTGAACCTAGGTTTTGTAAAATTGCAAATTTTGGGTTTTGGGTTCGATTTAGTGTTTTGTTCTGTTAAGTTGTTTGATTTTAATTTGTGATGTGCATGTGGTTTAGATGTTGTTGGAAATTAATTGATTGAAATTTGTTCATCAATTTGTGCGTACTGCATGCATAATCCATGCGTGTCTATATGTTGGGCATGCTTGAATTTGGTTCATGAATTGGTTGAATTTGTGGATACTATATGTATATTTTGTGCATATCCTTTTGATATTGCTGGAAATAATCAATTGAATTTTGTCCATGAATTGGTAGATAGTATATTCATATTATGTGCATATTTTGTGCATGTGTTGATGTTGGCACACTTGGTTGTATTTGGTTCATGAACTGATATAATTTGGGCAAACAATATGTATATACTGTGCATATCCTATGTGCATGTTTATCTTATTTAATTGGTTTGCTTATGTTGAAAATTTTAAAAGTCAAAGTCAAATCTTCGTCTCCATCGGGACTTGTGTGTCCACAGGATGAGGTGTTTCCTGCTACCATCTCCTATCTGTCATACACAGAGGGCGATTTACAAAGAATCTACTGAAGAAATTCAAGGATTTGTGTTTCGGTCATTTGGTTGATATGGACCGCATTGACTGGTTTGGGCAGCTCACCCACTACGATATCCTTAGGGCTATTAAGGAGTGATGATTCCATCTCCTTCCTTTTTGGGGAACATGTCACGACTTTCGGGAGCCGCAAATTTTGTTTTGTGACCAGACTCAGTTATGGAGAATCTCCCCCCCCCCCCCCCCCCCCCCCCCCCCGCCAAAAAAAAAAAGAAGGAAGATGAATGTCGTCTTAGAGACATCTATTTCAGAGGGAAGAATAAGATAACCCTGAAACAATTGGAGGATTAATTCAACTTGTGCCAAAAGCCAGAAGATATGTACAAGCTCGGCCTACTGTACTTCATCCACTTTGTTGTTTGGGCAAGGAGAAGGACTCAGCCATTGACTACCACCTGCTTCAATTGTTAGATAATGAAGAAAAATAGGAGACATATCCTTGGGATCGACATCATTCCAGGTGTTGATGCCAAGCATATCCGCGTTCGCTTTGACCTGCCACAAGTTTGTAAAAGAAAAAATTGTAGAGAAACCAGGGCCTATGATCCGGGATTCCTATAACTTGAGGAGGTTTCTGTATGCTTTCAGGTAATTCCCTTGTTATCTTGTTGTTATAAGTTGAACGTACTTTTGCATTCGCTTTCGCTGCAACTTATTTACATTATCGCTTTAAACTTTGTAGATCTAGTTGTTTGAAACTTTGCCATACTTGAAGTCCAAAAACTATGCGAGGGTGCTAATAGAGAACCCTCACTTATTGCCCCCGATTTGCTGTTGGGACACCAACTTAAACCTGTCCCATCACAAGCTGAAGAGTAGTCCTTTTCTCAACAATCGATACGTGTTTGTTCTAATTTTAGTAAAAGGAAAACTAACGAAAAGTCCAAAAAAATTTCTCTTTTGATGAAAAGCCCTTTTTAAAGGTATAGTGAATAATGTCAGTTAAAGGTAAAAATGTGGTTTTTCGTTAAAAGGGAACAGTACCGGAAGTGTTTTGTTAAAACTCCCTTTAATAAACTTACTGTATAAAGTAAATCATACCGGTCAATTTAAAAGTCACGTATAAAGTATATCATGCGCTCGTGCAGTCGTTAAACAACATTAAGTGGCATCTCAATGTATTTAGGAATTTCCTATAACGAACAACCGGGTGCAATAGATCAAAGCAGCAACAAAATTCTGGAAGCTGCGAAAAAAGGCCTATCAATGCAATTGTCACATACAAAGATTGGCTTTACAGTGGAAGTTCGATTGTTGAAGGTTCAAATTTGAAGTTAAGGATTACAATTAGAAGCTCACAGTGAGAGAGCCTTTCACCGATTAAACAGTGTATAATAAGCAGGAATGGAGAAGACACATCAAACCTCAAATGTCGCTAAAACCCGGGAAAAGACATATCCTTGGCAGGCTGTGGATTTTCTTTTTGCTCTTCCTCATAACCCTACATACCAAAACAGCCAAGCCCAGCAAATTAACAAACTAATTTTTCTGAACCCAACAAAAAAGAAACTGATTATATGTTATAAATTTTATGAATAATTTGATTTTGTAGATTAAAAAGAGTCGAAGAATATTGAAAATTACTAAGCTCTATCACATCATCGCATCAGCAAACAATCAAATCCAAATGTAAACTGCAGTTTCTTATAGACCTAAATTTATATACATATGAAGTCTGTATTGAATGCGAATGTTTTACAAAGGTGCTATATAGAATAGAATATTTGAAGCACATAGTTTCAAAAAGGTGTAGAAATGTTGGGAGGATTTGAAGAAATTATTCGAATGAAACCCTTTATATTCTTCATTGCCCATGCGAGTGAATTATTTTTTCCTCTCAAATGGAACCCATAACGGAACAATCCAACCGTTTAAAAAATTAAGATTCATAGCAGCAGAAAGCAAGAGAGTGCCCTTTTCGCAAGAGGATCCAATGCAAATGAGTGAACCATATTTTTACCGTGCCCTTTTCGCAACAGGATCCAATGCAGGTTGTGATCTCCCACGCATTGAGTTGCGCTTTAAAATTCATTGAATTTACATACAAATGGGAGAAGTACAAAAACAAAGATTCCACATGAGCATCCAAATGGAAAATGTTGCCGATTGTCAACACAGTGCTGTTTTTCCAAACTGAATATGTGTTGGCAGAAAAAAGGTAAAATAAAAATATCTCAAGGTGTTTGAGAGGTTCCACGTACAATGAGAGTTTGCGCAGGTAGTTTTCAGTGGCGAAACCAGAAATTTTCGGATGGCGGGGCGGGACTTTAAAGGGTAAAAGGTCTTAAAAAATTTAGATAATCAAATGGTGGACAATATTAATGGTTGTTATAACCCGTACCTATCAAATAACTAAAATGCCACTGGTGATGGTGTCTTGAATAAATATAGGTTGAGTTGTGATTTTTGGGAAGAGCAAAATGATAGAAAGTTGTCATATTTGATAACCATTGACTCTCTACTGCACATTTCAAGAATGATCAGAAGAAAGCTGCTACGCCTATTGTTTTTTAGTTCCAATTTATCGGGAGAAGCACTTGTTATACTTGGTCATTTACTGATTTGAATTCCTTATACAGTTTGTTGTACAAACCAAATTCTATATGTATTAGTCCTATATATAGTTCTTTTAAATACCAGAGTGCTCCCAAACCTTATATGTTTTAAGATCATAAATTCATGAATTTCATGATAAGAACTGATTAATAAAAAAAGTCCAGATTAAAAGAAACAAAAAAGAGAGAGGAATAAAAAGAAAAATTTAGCACAATAATGGCTAAATAATAATGAATTGTTTATTTTTGCTGCTTTTTTTTTTTTTTACTGTTTTACTTAGGGATGCTTAGCTCAATAGAGCACAGTAATTTTTGTTGTTTCAATTCAACCACTTGCCAGGGAGATACTCTTTATCCCAGGTAAAAGCTTTTGCTTTTGGTTATCTACTGTAATTCTCCCACGTGGGTAGTTTGGTAAAGGTCAAATAAGTTAAAAAGATTGCATCTTTAAAACCAAACGACACCGTTTGAAAAGTCTTCTTCCTGGGTTTTTTAAAACAGAACGCAGCCGCTCTGCATCGTTGTAGCAGACATGGATTTAGTTTGCAAGTTTTCCGATTCAGTTTGCAAATTTTTAAAGGGGATTTTTTTTTACCAGGACCAAAAAGACGTCGTTTTGGCCTGGATTTAAAAAAAAAAAGAAGCCAATATACTTCGCACATCATAACCAGTTCACCGGAGGTTAGGAAAAGACATGGAGGGGTTGGGTTTTTTGGCGAGGGGAGGGGCTGAACCTGAGCTCCATCTGTGCTTTCCGGCGAGGGGAGTGGCGGCCGCCACTCCTCGCCCTCATGTGGCTTCGCCACTGGCAGTTTTGTGTGTTGATTTGAAGATGGTCTTGAATGATGCACTTCCCTCTCTATTTATAGTAGCAATTCTCCATGGCCGAAGTAGAGATCCATTCAGACTTCAATTCCTTGATCAAATCCGAATAGGGTTCGGCCAATCCTGGTATATGTAGCATTCTAAATCTATCTTTATTATAACCTAGATTTAATTTTTGATTCTTGGCATCTTTCCTTATTCGAAGCATAACTACCCTCTAAGGATTCCTTGTTACACTAGGACTCAGCCGTTCAGGCTCTTCTTGAGAATATTCTAAGATTCCTATTAAGCCATTCATTGGGCCGAGAATAGAAATAGGCTCGGCCCAAAAATGTCATTTTGGGTCCAAACATTGCCCCCTCGCTTTTGAGGTCCTCGGCCTACAACATTCGACTGAGCAATGACCTTGAATAAGCGAATATTCTCCATTCATCCACTCAAATGCATTTATTGGGCACAAACTATACTCTGCATGTCAGTCCTTAATCGTCGCGAGACTTACGCAGCAACTTCTTGTTGCCCCTGTTTATCTTCAGCAACACACACGCTTCATGCCCAGGGCGCGTAGCCACCGAAACGTCGCCTCATAATGGTCATGCCATAAAGTTGGTTGATACACGCAATTGTGCAACCTCAATTCGCGTGAATATCGACCTCTTCACTTGGGTTTTTGAATTTTGCAATGATTAGGAAATATTTCAACCGGATTTGCCCTTTAAATTCAAATCTGAGACTATCGATCTTCCATTCTGTTTGCCTTAAAAGCCAAACTTAAGCTTCATTCCAAACTTATGCTTCCAAAACCCAGAATCCTTGCAAACTTTTTCCTAGAACTCTCTTAAACCCAGAAACTTCAAACCTTCTCCCATTCCAATGGCTTCCAACACATTCATCAACAAGCTTACTAAGGAATGCGACAAATGTCAAGACATCATAGATCGGAACGCAATCAAGACGCTTCGTTTTGAAGATGATGCAGTCCCAACTCACCAAATTCTAGGACCTTTGTTTAAGGATGACGTCCCAAAACGCGTCACTGAAATGCTAAAGACGTACTGCTTAAGCCCTCTCTCCCAAGGCTACGAGTGGCCGAAATGGAAAATAGCCGAACTCCACGGGGTATGGCCCTCGACTCTTATAGCTTGGGCCACCTGGGTCAACTGAATGAAGCCTTACTTCGACACCACTTGGAAAGACCTCGGCCTTTTTTATGCCATTAAACTCTTAACCATCGAGATTAACATGGACCAAGAGATCCTGATGGCCGCTCTAAGCTTTTAGTGTGCGACCACCGACGTCATGGTGCTTCCCCCCAGCCCAATTGGGCTGACTATGCTGGACGTGACAGCCATTCTTGGCACTCCCTCATCTGACCTTCCAGTAAATGTTGCCCTCTCTGGACACTAATATACTATCAACTTGAAAATAGTCTCAGAATAACACACTTATCAAGTTCTAAAGAAGAAAGACCAGGAAGAAGTGCCAAGGGATAAGGTGAACAAGCTACACAAGAAATTCTTGAACTACAACACTCTCATAACCCACTTTGTTGGTTAAGAAAAAGAAGAGCTCAAGAAAGGCGAGCACGAGGCTTTCTTGCTTTATTGGTAGAACAAGTTTATCTTTTGTACCAAGTCGAACAAGTGCCTTGTCGAGAACATGCCGGTGGCCAAGGCCCTGGCTAGTGGTCACCACCTGGCCCTTAGCCCCGCAATTCTCGCCAATCTCATACGGTGCCTCACGAGGCCATTGTAAGGAAAATTGACCCGCACCAGAATGGCCCACTCTAGGTCTTCCAACTCTGGTTGCATGTTTATTTTGCAACCCTCAAACCGGAGTGCCTCACTTTTAAGCCAAGACCGACTATTCAGCTTCTCAGAATATGAGTGTAAAGAAGCGGAAAAGGAATGTGAAGAAGGGTGCGCCAAATTTCATCTTCGACCGCACATTCCTAAAACCCAAGGCACCAGCACCTTTGCTGACTAGTGGGATATTTACACCAAAGACCTCGTTGGCACGCCGATCAAAGAGGCAATAAGGTCATCTTTGGCGATCAGCTAAAGAAAGCCCCTCCTCCAAAGCCCAAAGGAAATGGCTTAAGGTATCTTTTGTTCCCTGTGTATTTTAATGTATTCGGTCAATTACCTTGAAACTAATTTTGTATCAGTCTTTCTAGCTAGTCGTTCGATAAAACACGCTGAGGTAGGTGCAAGGGTTGATGGTCGAGGTATGTGGGAAAAGCTCCGTCAAGACGCTTTGAGCTTGTCCTCTTTATTGGCTGGCTCGACTTCTTCAATGATTACGAAGTCTACTTGCATAGTTTCTTCGGCAACCATATCACGCCTAAAAAGTTTGACTTAGATGTGGTTGGATGGAATTCTGAAGGCAAAACGTGGATCATGTTGATCTCCATGTTATCAAGGACCAAAGGTCCCATTGTGTCATGATCTGTTTCTTCTAAATCATTCTCTTCATTTTCCTATTCATCGATGGTCTTGATGACATTGTTATCGGCTAAAGGCGGGGCCAAGGATGCATGTACACCTGGTGTTGCAGGTGTGACTGCTTCATCAATATCCGCGATTTCTGCATCCAAGGGTGTTGGGGCTTGGTTCTAAGCCTGTAACACTTTGCGGGCTTATTCCTAGAATGCAATGCGTGTGTCTAAGTATGCGTCGAATCTTTCGAGGCGTACCATTTCTTTGACTGTAATGTCGAATCATGATACAGTTGAGAAAACTTCAAAACGATGTCACAAATATTGCAGATCATCCAGAGAGAATGGAAGTTTGGTAGGATCCAAATCAGCATATGGATCTACGTCAAAGCCAAGAATACTTGCTTCTTGAATGTGCTGTAATCTAGCCTTCATGCCTAAATCCGACCATTTGACATGCCTTTGGGAGGCCATATAGGTCAAAACTAGATCAAGGGACTCTTGACAAATTTGTTCGGCATCAGGGCTAGTTAAAGCTAGATCAAAGGACTCTTGACATGCTTTTGGAAAGCCATATAGGTTGTTTGCAGAATATTTCTTGTGAAATTCCTGCATATATTCCAAAGCCTCGCCGAAAAAGGGTAGTGCCAATTTTGCTTGACTTTGACCAAAGACTTCTATGGCGGCAATGGAAAGAGTTTTCCTTCGGCTTTTTTTTCTGAAGTGCTCGATAGGAGCTTTCATTTCCCTAGGGCGAAGAAGGAGCTTGACCATTTTTTTGGACTCCTCAATCTCAGTCTCAAAATCGCGATCGTTCACTTTTTTTCCTGTGAGCAACTCTGTCATGATTGCTGGAGCTTGTTGATCGTCTTCCTTTTTCTCTATTTCCTTCGGCTACCATTCTTAACCTAAACTTCCTAGGCTGCTTGCCGACGGGCAATGGATCCCATCCTTTGTCGGCAACGCTTTTGGGATTCGGATAGGACAGTGTACGTGCTGATAGGAAGGTTATACCCATGCCAATGATGGTTGTGTGGCTCAGGTGGCCATTATCAAATCTTCTAACTGGGCTTTCCATTATCTTTCACCAATCTAAGAACAACCAATAAATATCAATTTTAGAGAGAGGGATGGAGAGAGAGAAAGAGTAGAGAACGTCGAGAAGGAGAGAAATTAGAAAATGGGAGGAAATAACCCATTTATATATGAGGGTAATTAAGTCATTTCACGGTGTAGGAAAAATCATATTTCTGTCTTATTGTTGAGAATGGCAAGTGCATGCCGTGTGCATATTCGAAAAATCTTATTTATGTCCCAAGATTAAGAAATGGGTCATTTTTGTTTATTTCCTTATTTTTAATGTGCTTTGGAAGTTTTTATTCTCACTTATGTGAGATTAAATACTATGGCTATTGTAGCAAGGTCTTTTAGTAGCTTAAAATTATCAAACTAACTTTTATCTTATTAGGTTGAAACGGGTTACTTGTGGGTAAACTTGTTAAGAATCCATTATTAACGAGTCCTTAACGTATGACCAAATAACGATCCGATTAGGTAACCTGTTAACCCAAATCCTATTATTTTCGTATTGTTTCGGATTGGGTTAACAAGTGATATAAGAAATTGCCAAGTCATTACTTTACATTAAGCGGAAGGGCGAGAGAGTTTGAAGCCAACACATAGTCGGTCATTATTTGTGTCACATTATTTTCATTACTTACACCCTTGGCCTCGTTTCCCAGCTCGGACTGTACTGACTATTTCAGTCGGATAGGATAAATAATCATCAGATAGTACTAACTAAATTAGTCAGGTGTTTGGTGTGATATATGACTAATGACAGTATTATTTATACTATGTTTGGCACCGTATTGTATTATTAATAATTAATGAAAAAAAAAGAAAGAAGAAACATTAACTTCAAACCATATAAATACTGGATTACCTTAGAACTGAGGGTTTAAGTCTGCAAACAATTTAGAAATTTAATTTAATTTGATTTTTGTAAGAACCTTCCTACATAATCTGGTAAAATTAACAAGCATCAAGGATTGTGTAAAGAAACAATGGCATCTCAACATGTTCTAATTAACGAAAAATGGAACCACAATGCCTGGTTCCCCCGATGCTCAAAACCTAGATGAAAACCAGGAAGTAAAGGGAAGCCAACTAGTTTTTGAGAAATTTTCCAACTTGATTCTTCGAATTGAGTTCAGCAACCCATACGAAACCCAAGAAAAAAAGGGACGGAATGCGTGGTTGGAGAAAATGGTCAGAGTGCAACCTAGATGAAACCAACGAAAACCCAATTCATGAAACAAACCAAAACTTAAATCCCAATTCTTGAAATCTTGAAAAAGAGCTTAAAACCAATTGAAATCATTGAAATCTTGAACACGAAGGAGATCTACTTTATGCTGCCATCGCCATAGATACTGAGAATATCATCATCGCAGGCATGACTAAGAATGCAGAACATGCTATGGAGGTTGAGGGAAATCCCTAGACGAGACAACAACATCTCACCCGACTAATTATACCAAGCTTTTGGGTGGGATAAGGAAGCGGGTATGAGTTGCACTAAACAAGTGGGGCCATACAAATTAGTCCGAGTACTATTTATACATAAGTGTACCAAATGATTGGGTCTGTATTAATAATTTTATCTAGTTCCTTATACGAGCTATCAAACGAGGCCTTTACGTTTAAGGTGATTGGACTAGACTACACTATGGGCACACCACAAATTAAAGTCTCAAACTCAACTTAACTATAATACGTTATCGCCATCCATATGAGTAGAAGCCTCGAGACTTATGACCTACAAATAAAATTAAATATTACTAGAACGTAATAATTTTTGGTTCCAAAGACTGTCATTAAAGCTTATAATTTCTTTGACCTATCTACATATTCATTGATGACCAAATAGCCCTTATTATGTCAACAAATCTAACGCCTCTTTCATCCCAGTTAACATGGAGTAACATGGGGCACGAATAATGAGGACATCAGGTACAATGAAACAGATAAAATATACGGTAAAATTGAGATTTTTGTACAGAGTACAGAGCATGGCTAAATATGTCATTTTAAAATAATTTCCATCTTTACTGTCTCGTAAATAACTTTGTTCTTTAATTTTCCATCGACTTGTTCAATTTAATGAAATGACTAAACAACATGATAGCCAATTTTAAGTGATTTCCGCCTTTCTTTTTAACTTTTTATGGTCTAATAATTGTCAAGGGATTACATTATTAGATTGGTGCCTTCCCTTGCGTTGACACCATATGAAAAACCCATAAACCTAGAAGCCCACACCGACAGCAGGCCCAACTTTTTTGGTGCAGTGGATGAAGCATTTTTTGGTGCTGACATAGAACACTAACAAGAAAAACACCTCCAAGCTCTGTAAATTTTCAAAACAGAATGTAGAAGTAGACAATGATATAGAGCGCGAGGGGAGAAGACGGAACCAATATGCTGCCAGAAGAGAGCAGAAGCGTCTCTGACTGCATAACCCCTCAAGCTTGCAACTGCTCCTGACAATATGGTAGAAGGTGTGGTGTATTGCAGCAAAAGAACGAACCGATACAATTGATCATCGGATACCAAAAGGTTCAATTTATCCGACAATAGAACCACACCAATCCCAATTAAAGGAAGTACCAAAAGCCTTGCAACAATAATCCCAATCGTAGTTCTCATTCCTAGATTGGATTGGTTCGGACCTTCAGCTAGCATTTCTCCAAGAACAAGCACAGCCGAAGGTACCATGGCTTCAGCTACAATTTCCAAGCTGTCTATGAGGAGTGAAAGGACTTGGTCATCATAAAAATCAAGAGATTTCAATGTGGGAATCAAGCCAATGACAATGGCCAACAGAAAAGCAATTGTTGGCGGCTGAAGAATGCCATGAATTGGTGTCATTGAAGGAAAATTTTTGTCCTAGCTAAGAACATGTGAGAACATTTGAACACATATGCAAACTAATAACATTTTAAAGTAAGCATGCATTCAAAACAATTCTAAAACCCATGACTTTTCAAAGCCTAGTGAATGGTGAAACACAAGACTCTTTAACAACATTAAAGAGAAGAAAGGATTTTGAGATTTATTACCCTTGAAGCTCATCCTTGTTTACACAAGGGATGCACCCAAGTGGAGGGCCTTCAAGTCACCTCCTAGCTCCTTAGATCTTCCTTGTGATTTTCTTCCCTTTTGATGCTCCTTTGCTCCTCGAGAATGTGAGGAAAGGAACTCCAAAAATACCAAAAGTTTGGTACCTCTAAGTCTCCACACCAAGGATGATGGTGTGAAGATGAAATGGATTACCTAGAGGAAGCTAGATGCTAGTAAACTCCCCTAGGAAGGCAGGCCTCTATAGAGAAAAAAGGAGAAAAAGTTTCTCTTCTTTGCCTCAAGAAAACCCTAGTGAGAGAATGGCTATAAAGATGCCTTTATACCACCTCACATGTGAGTGGTATACTTGCAATTAGTCCAAGTTTGCTACCACTCACCCTATGGCCGGTTTTGACTATATATTTGGGTTAATTTCCATTTAGTTTTAGTTGTCACACAACTTAAACTCAATGGGCCTTGTGGACCAAAACCCTTTTGGGCCCTGAGACCCGAAACTAACTTAAAAGCCCAATACAAACCTTTCGTATAATAATTAATTAATTAATTAATCTTGACCATTCCCAATTAAACTATTTAATTGCTTATCCATCTCATTTATATTTCTTCACTTTCATCCTTACTCAGTGTACGATCCATTAGGTTCCAATTAGCGAAGCAGTGGGCGATTGTTACTCTTAACAATCGATTGTGAATTGAAATTACATTTCAATTCTCCCTTTGATTGCTAATCTTCATGGCTTCCACAAACCATGAGTGACACCTAGCTGTATGTCATGGCTACCCAAGCTAAGTAGAAGTGGTTGGAGAACCTATCCAGTTACTATTTACAATGCAATATGGTCCTTTTCTAATACAATACTCTTAATCACATTGTTTGAGTGATAGTTTGTTTCATGTCTACTATCCAATGTGATACTTCTCTATATGATTAAATTGAATATGATTTGGAACAAACTTCCTAAGTTATATTCGTATGCTTTGGCCAAAGACTCTTGAATTATATCTCAGAGTATTCTCCCTCCACCATGGAAGGTTAGAGATCCCTTGTTGTGCATTCATATGCCTACATAACTAGATAGCTTGACCCCAACAATGTCGTGGACACTCTCGATGGAATGCCTTTGACATGATCAAAGATCAAGGACCTAACCATTAGACATCTATGATGCCTCAGGTCAAAGGACTACTTTGCATATTGCAACTTATGAGTTCTTACATGACATGTATGTTCGAACTCTCTTTTGATCGTAGTTCAGTGTACTCAATTACCTTTTGAGCACCTATGTGTTTGTCTCAGTGTCCAACACTAAACGACTTGAGACTAATCATACTCACGCTTGAGTTAACATAACACATACTAATCTTAGCGGATTGTCGATGCCCAATTGGCAATCCTATGGCTATGAACGTTTTAGGAATGAACATAAGAGAAATGTCTCGTTAATCTAACTTACTTAGATCACTTCTCTTTTAGATTAAATACATTCCTTGGATTCCCTTATTGTTTAAACACATAATACAATAAATAGTGATTAACAATAAGCTTTGCCCTTCATTAAACATATAATAGTTTAACACAATAAGTATTCCAAAAACTATTACATCAAATGAGTGGCTTTGTGGGCATACTTCCAACAGTCATCTAAGCAACAGACCTGATTTTCCGCACGATCCTAGGCTCTGCCAGACGCTTACTAGGTTTGGTACTTCTCGGATAACCTCCCTCCTCCTCCTCACCAAGTTCCGAAAGAGTAGTGTGTGAAAGTACACCATAGCTGCTATTAAAAAGCCTTGCAATAAAGGGTGTCTTGCAATGTTCTGTTTCCTTATCTTCGATTCCAGGCCATTCAGCCTCAACGAGGAGCGGCCTAGCAAGATCATTTTTATCTAGATTCCCATTCCCATTCCCATTCTGATAACCCAATTCCGCAATCTCATGATTCTCCTCTTCCTCCACAACTGCATAAACACCAGACTCCAATGTGGGCTCCATCATATGGTAAACAAGAGTGTAAAGAAGAATGACAGAAACCCATTGGGAAAAAGAAACATATACCACACCAGCCTCAGTGCAGTCATCTTCTGTACCAAAAGGGTTATCATCACTATGGCAAACAGATGCAACAATTGCAAGAGGGAGATTACCCCGAACGCAGTCATGATCACGGTGAATCGAAAAAACTGAGGTGGAGGCCTACAAATCACTGCAACCAGCAAACCCAAACACACCCGATCGCCATACATATTACAACATTGACAGGAATGAACCACCAGTTTACCAAATTCTTTAGTGTGAAGATCAAGCAGGGCAAAAAGACAGCAAATACCAACTTACTGAGAAATGTAAAAGTGAGTTTAGAGACAAGTTGGTATTTTGGATGGGCAAGAAGAAACCAATGGCAGCCATTGAAAGGAGCTTCAGCAGTTGAAGCGCTGCACTTAGCAGCAACTCTCCTTTTAGATTGCTTCCTTGCATTGCAGGTAAAATCTCCATTTTTGTTGATCCCAGATGACAAAACTACTAATTAAGCAAACTTTGATCAAATCGAATCAAATTGAATAAAATCAAACACTGTTGAATGCAGAAATCACAAGACATTGAGAACTGGAGATGTGGGTTCTGACCTTTGAATCTGAAGCAATCATTTGGTGGTCGATTCAAGTATCTGAAAAGAGAGAATAACCAAATCTCAGAGACGTTCTTCTGTTAAAATGCAGAGCTCTATAAGTTTAATTTACAGACGATATGAGAGTTAAATAGGCATTAATATTAAGTTTAGATGGGACAACCAGAGAGTTGAAGAAAGGGATAATCCAGAAGGGCCGCAGGACTTGACGCAAATTGTATACAGTTGTAAGAGTTGAAAATTTGAAGGAGGGGGGGGCATCACATGATGCACGTGATGTCTTCTATGATTGTCTGTGGCAGGCTATCTTTGGAATTGGATCCTGGCTGGATCCCCTGCCCGGGAATCCTAGGGATCAACGCACACGGAGTTGATAAAAAATTATGCGGCCATAATTTTTTTTGATTTTATATTTTTTTCATGCAAAACGAGGATGTTTTACTTTTAAAAATATAAAAATCATTTAATTGGGGCCGCAAGATTTTTGATCAACGGTCCGTGTGCGTTGATCCCTATGATCCCCAGGGAGAGGATTCGGCGAGGATCCAAATCCGCTATCTTTAATACAAATTTGATGATCTTTTCAGGCCTTTCATCTAATCTGATAATATTGATAAAAATAAATTAATAAAAATCTCTTATATATAAAGCGAGAACAACAATGAATAGTGCATTTGGGGTCACGACTTCGACAAAAAGAAGAAGAAGAAGAAAGAGGCCAAAATGCCCCTCAGCCAAAAAGAATCAGAAGTAGGAAAAAAGAACGCATAAAATAATACAAGGGTAATTTTGTAAATTTATTTTTTATCAAATAATGCAGGGGTAATTTGGTAATTTGATCATCATCAAATATAATATAAATATAAGTAGGAAAAGAGAAAAGAATAAAAAAATAGAAGGATGAGTGAAAGTTGATAGTGCCCACGTGAAGAGGAAAGAAAAATATAATAAAAAATAAGGAAAATCATGAATGGTACCTCACAATAGGCTAGCAATAATATTATTCAATCAGTTATTCATTAAATATTATTTTCTTTATTTTTAAACACGTTTGAAAAATCTCAAGAGGCGTGTAATACCGGTTATAAAAAAAAATCTTTGGCACCCACATAATAATGTGATTAAATTAGTTGTCAAATGTTTGGTTTTTTTTTTTTTTTTTTGAACAAACGATATTATCTACACTAAGGGGGAGGGGGTGTGCTTAGCCTCACAATGGGCTAGCAATAATGTGATTCAATCAATTATTTATTAAATATTATTTTCTCTATTCTTAATGTAAATTCAATAGAGGCTGATTTTATTATGTGAATTCAACTGGTTTGATTGGTTTATGAGGGGTTTCTTCTAGCATGATCTAAGATTATTCATTTACTTCAAATATTTGACTTTCCTTTTGTCAATTTACGCATATAAGTACATTTTAAACATGTAAGTCGTGCGTAGCACGCCGTGATTCAAAAAATGTCTTATGCACGAACGTGATGAGCGCGTGCATGGGGGCTAGTAATAATAAAAACAAAGGTGGAGGGGCAACATATGATATACCATGGTGTGAGTTCAATTATCACTGTTCTCCTCTCTCATAACAATTAACAATTTAAACTACTAACGTTATCGTTTCTAAAATATATATATGTGGATGAGACCAGCTAATATGATCATGTGAGTGGTGTGTTTATTCTATAAGACTCGAATCAAATCTCATGTAAATTAGAGTAATTAAAATAGAGATTTTATATAAAAAAAATCATATATCTAATGCAAGAACGAGAAATTGTAAGATCATCTTCAATAGAAAATGCAAAATGCTTTAAAATGGACATTTTACATTTTCTTGTTGGCTGAAAAACTCTCCAATGAAAATATGTAAGAGAAAAATAATTAAAATCCCAAAATTTCCCTTTTAACTATTGTACTAGGATCCACACTTACATCTGTCTTAAATGCAAAATTAGATGCAAACGTTATTTTGAAATCTTAGATTTACTTCTCTCCACAAAGAGATGCTCTAACAATCATTAGCCAATGATGCAGCTATTCATGATAAAAGTTGCCATTATTTGCCATTCTTTTTATATATCATTAGTTCGTTTGTGAAAAGTTAGTTATGGCCTAAGGTTCTCAGAGATCAAGTGATTGAGGTCCATATCTTGCCAGGTTGGAAAAGAAACAGGCTCAGTTTGGGCTTACAAAGATAACAAGGAGCCAAGAGTCTCCTTGAAGAATCGTCGTAGACACTTGTACCTCATATATTTTTCTAAATATGTTTACATCTTGACCACAGAGCAAAATTTCTGCATCCTCGGTGGGGTTGGCGCCTTGGCGGGGCAAGGTGAGGGGGTGGGATGGTGGAAGATTGCAGGTTTGTGGTTTCTTATGAAATGTGTTCTACAAAAATATGTGTAAAAAATTATGTAAAAAAATTAATGTATCCACCTCCTATATATATATTTATTTGGGTGAAAAAAATGACTTGAGAATGGAACATCCCGTCCATCTTCTGTTGAACGGTGGGATAGTGATCGCAAGCTCAGAAGTTGAGATTATCCTTCCTGTATTTCTATTCTTAATCAATTACATTTGTCTCTACTATTTATACTCCAAGACGAACGACAGGTCCTCACTTTGAATGCCAAGGTAAAGTTTGAATAGATTGGTTCAGTTGCTTTTTTATTACGGTTCTGATTCTACGTTCTACCTTGCGAACTGAAACGTCCACGCCGCCCAATATAAAAATTATATTTTATTTTTGTAGTATTAATTATTTAGAAATATGATAGTCTAAATCATATTAAATCTGATGATATCTTGATGGGATTCTACCATATGTTATCTTTAGATAATATCATATTAGAATTATAATCCTATTGGGTGAAGAATTTACCTTCCCTACTACCATATATAAATATATAAAGACACAATGAAGTGAGATCAAACACACATCAGAATTGCATCTAACACGCACCGACCTGGAATGTCCACTTGGACTCCGAATCAAGTTGTGTTGGCCGACACCTAGAGGGTGACGAAGCCATAAAGTGTACTGTAGTGGAAAAAGGATGTGAATAAATTTAAACTTAAAAGTGTATAATCAAAAGAGTGCACGGGTGAGCGGGTTGAACCAATTTCACACGTGATGTCAGACCATAAGACAATATTGTAAATAGGATGAAGGTTATACCATTGAAGATAACCATCTCCTGAGATTTGCCAGAATCCTCGTTTACACGTAAGCACATCTACTAAACCTGGAGGGGCGAAAAACAAAGTTAAGTGGGTCAGAAAATAACATTTTGTAAAAACCTTTTCAAAAACATTATAACCCCTTGTCGTAAAACCAAGTATAGTTTCCAAAAATATACATACTACGTATAATAAGAAAATACTTACCGTTGCCTGCAAAGTCTCAAGAAAATCAATAAAGTACAGCTATCAAGGTAAGCACAAGGTGACCGCAATCACATAATCTCGAAATAGTAAACACATCATAATGAATGCTCATCAACCTATGCTGATACACGAGTTTGTACAGATAATTTCTGAAACAAACAGGACTGGGTGTAATCAATGCGCTCTAGTACTACGATCACGTGAAGGCTAGCGTTGAAGCGCGGTCACATACGAGTCGGAATTGCCTAGTCCAATCTGTAAGACATGACTGGCACCTACATGGATCCAAGGCGAGCGAACGGTGCGGATGTGAACATACACGTGAAGGGCTGGCCTTGGCCCTGGGGCGAGTACTAACACGGGGTGCAGCAATGCAGATAACATAAATATAATCATGCCATACCAATTCAATAATTCTAGTCAACAAAGTAACTTACCTGCGCAGCCCCTAGGATTGTTTTAACATTTCACAACAGCACAACAGTTTTTGTAACATTAATTAATCAAAGCTGTAAAATATAATCATGGTATCTCACGCTACCTATGAACTTATAGGGTTCAGAATAATTTCCTAAATTCCGTCATTTCACTACTTCATGTAATTTTAATCTAAGCAAGGCATACGTAGTAAACTGTTTTCAAAGTATAACTGGAAACTAGCAAGTATGCATATACTTACAAAAAGAAATGACCCACTCATAGTTACGCAGTCGAAACGAAGCCTCCAAGCCCTGCTTGACCCCGTACGTCCTCGGGATACGTTTCCCTTATATGTGAAATTACTAATTAACTTAGTTTAATAACACATAAACGGAAACTTAAATAAAACCTTTGCAGATTGCTCAAACATAGGATTTGAATATACGAAATTGATCTACTCGACGTCACGAACCTACACAAATTGGCCGCATAGTGATCGGAGGCCGAACGCGCCCTCATGCGCTGCCTAGCCCAAGGCCAAACCCGTGCCCATGGGCAGGCCAGTGGCTAATGGATCCGAGGAATATTCCATCATTTCTGACGGAATATTCCGTTAAATAGTTAACGGAAGTGAACGGCGTTACCTGACGTCGTTAGAATATTCCGTCAAAGTTGACGGAATATTCCTTGTCTTCTCCTGCAAGCTTCGCCGGTCGCCGCCTCCCGCCGCTGTCTAGTTTCGCCGGAATATGGAAATTTTCGCCGATTTCTAGGTGAAATTTCAAACCTTCATATCTTTTTCATTTCTCAACCATTTTTTACAAAATTTATATAGAAATGAAGCTTATGAAGAGTAGAAATCATGTTATACCTTTCAAAGGTCCAAAAAGTGGACGGAGGTGGCCTGAAAATGGCTCGAAAGGTATGGCCAAACTAGAACTTCTCGAAACCTTGTGTTTTTGACGTCAACCCTTCACCAAAGCTAGTCTAGGATCTTTAAGGAGTTAAGTAGCAGCTTGATAAGAGCATATTTAAGCGATTGAGTAGCTTGTTTCTTTGCATTTACTTAGTTAGCTTCTGCTTATTAGAGTGTTTTAAGTTATTTTAGTGCATTTGTAGGTTCAATTGGCAAAGTTGGCAAGGAAGTGCATTTTGGTGCATTTTGGAGCAGTTTTGGGCTGGAATGGATAGCTTGCATATGGAGCAAGGTGGATGGACGTTTTTGAAGTGCAAACGAGGCTAGGAATGTGCTAAGAGATGGAGAAATTAATTCAAGACTTGGGAGATAAGGAATCAGCTAAAAACAGGAAGTTAGCTAAAAGGAATGAACATTATCCAAAACCTTATCTTATCCAAACTAACCTTATCCTAATCCTTTTCTACCTTAATTCCAGCTGCAAGGGGACCTAAAAACCTGATTTCTAGAAGGCTTACCTGTTCCTAAATGTATGCCGCACCTTCCTTTCTAGAAGTTAGGATTCCTGCTGTGTGTCCTAATCCTTTTCCCCAAGGGTTATGTAATCATTTTCCCTTCAGATTTTGGTACACCCTAGTCCTTTTCCCACCTGATTTCTGCCAAACCCTTTCTAGAAGCTAGGGTTTCAACCGTGTATCATATATATATATATATTTAATCTTTTGCCACATAAGAAAAAGAACGACACAGAAACATAGAGAGAAACACATTTAGGTTGTGCCGCAGGTTTGAAAAGAAAAGACAAGACTTGTGCCGTGGCTTCCATTGGAGAAGGAGGGTTGTGCCGCAACTACCTGCAACCATTGGAGACTTTCAGAGTTCTTTCTTCCCTCATTTCATTTCCACGTTTATTTTACTTTGATTTTCAATTATTATGAACATGTGTAACTAAGTTTTTCTTAGCTAGGGGTGAATTCGAAGCCATGGACATATGTTTTATATGAATTGATAACCTTCAGTATTGTTTCGTAAAACATGAATGTGATTTACTTATCTGTTTGATTGAGAACTTGTTCTTGTGTGTTGATTGAGGATGCATACTTAATTTGCATGCAGGGATTTGATGCTAGAATACAAGGGAATTTCACCTAATCGTTATGAACTTATATTTACAAGTAGTGGAGGTTGCTAGTCACAATTGTGTTAAGTAAATTCCTGGCAAGAGTATCATGCAGTTCATAGTTACGATTGCCTTGTCAATGCTTATGATTTTCATAGAACTTAATGATCGTTGATATGTATCTCTATTATGCAGTTCATGTAGGGAACTTGATAAGAATAATTTGATTGCATTGCTGAGTCCAATTCATTGAACTTAGGAAAATCTGAAGGTTAATTAGTGCATTCACAATTAATTTGGGGCATTGTCATTCATGGTTTAAAGAAACAATACTGGAAATTGATTCATGTGCATATGTTCCATGTGTGGAGAAGGACCTTCTAGCTAGCCTTTCACCCTTAAAAACATCCAATTTCGTTTTATCCTTAGTTTGTTTCTGCAAAGTACTTAGTTTAGTTTAAATTCGTCAAAACAACCCCCCATTTAATATTCTGAGTCTTTTTAGTTTAATTTTCGTCCAAATCACCCTTAAGTGTTAGTTTTGAGTCATAATAACTTAGTTTGTGTGTTTTAAGTTAAATTAGCTTGTTTTGAGTAGTCTAGATTCTAGTTTTCTGTTTTTGAGTCTAGTTAAGTGTTTTAGAGTGTAGTTTCTGTAGATTAGCATCCATTCTAATCCTCGGCCTAGAACGATCCTTACTTACATATACTACAATTATAGGGTTTTAATTTGAGTGTTAGTTTATATCACACCACAGCTTCCATGAGTCCTAAAACACTGTGACTCGATCTAAAAATCGTCGCTCCAGAACTCACCAAGTCGAAGCTACCGAGTTGGTGAGTCAAATGTCAACCAAATCGAGATCTGGTTACACGGTTGTGTTCGTGGGGTTGAGGGGAGTTCAAAGGTGTAGGTTACAAGTCACTTTTGGGTGGTTTGGACGTCGGTTGAGAGAGTTGTAGAAAGAAGGTGAGAGATAGACCTTCGGGGGGAGAGAGAGTAGAGAGAGAGTCAGGTTTGAGTTGTGATTGGTGGGACAGAAATGATAGCATTTCTGATTGGTTGAGTGAGAGAGGGAAAACAATTGATTGGGTGGTGAGGAGGGATTCAAGGGAAAGCAAAAGTTTGATTAGTGGATGAGATGGGGGGACACAGATCCCCTTTTTGAGGAATGGGATTGGATGGATGGATTTTCAGATTTTGTACCATTTCAAATGTACAAAATTTGTATCCTTAATAGTGTTTCCGACACTTATATTTTATACGAACGTGTACAAAAATACCCGTAATTAACGTACTTTAACGGAGCGTAACTTCTTCGTTACAAAACCAATTTGGGTCTAACTTGCGTCCACGCATTTGTGACAACAAATACTAATTACGTATGAAACTAGGAAAAGAAACAACAGTCGAAACAACATCCACAACAGATTCCACTTTTTCCCCGAAAAAGGGCAAAATCATCAAAACACACCAATGAAAAAGAAATTACAGTGAAAAGTAGGGACGGATCGTCACAACATCAACTCTCTTGCTTGCCGCACCCCCTATTTCTCTGCCCTATAATTGTTCAGTTAAATAAGCCTAGAACACATTATTAGCATGCTCTTGCCTGATGTTAAGTAAACTAATGCTAAGGAACTGAAGGTTCGCAGAGGAGCTTGTTCTACAAATTCAAAGCTTAATTTCTGCCAATCAAGTTTTTTTAAAATTCATATTTGATATTTTCAATCACCATGATTGCTACGTGGAATTTGCGAGTTAAACAAACAAAAGAAAATAGAATAAGCAATTTTGGGTTTTTGCAAAGCTTGGAATCGGAAGAGAAAAACAAAAAACAAAAAACAAAAAACAAAAAACAAAAAACAAAAAAAAAAAAAAAAAACTGAAAAAACGTGGCTGAGCTGCGGCTTCCGCCGAGCCGAGCCAGAAGCTCAACCCCCCTTCCAGTAGCCATTTGTATTGCTAGGCCAGTTTTTTCCCTAGCATGTGACTAGCTGCGGCCTGCAACCTGCAGAAAATTGTTGGGCTGCTGCTGCATCCCTAATTCGAGCCTAGCCTGACAAGGCAGCCAGCAATTTCTTGCTGGGCTGTGATATTTTTCCACCCAATGACAACCTTTGGCACCCCTCGCTTCTTAGCCACACTCAAATATTGTGGGGTGTCCTAGGCTAAAGTCCTACTAGGCTATAATTTTGTAATTGCTTGGCCTAAAGGAAATCAAAGCTAATATGACCTAAACGTCATTATTATTTTGCTTCCACAACCGATCTCAAAAATCCCAATCTATTTAATTAATTAAAGTGACCAGCAATCTATTAATTCGACAAAAAATGCAAAATTATTGGCCTGAAGTCCACTTTTGACATTAATGATTCAATATTTTATTCTTTTCTTTGAATCGTTGACATACTTTCGTAGTCCCGAAGCTACTCACACTTGGGTTCTTGAAGCAAATCCCAAATTCACTACACTTTAGTTATATATTGTATTCTATATTCTTGCAAGTACCCCTTTTTATGAACCGAAAGTTCATACTAAACTCGAACCTGTAGTTTCGAATTTAGCACCTTTAAAATTCGAAGTTTTCAATTCGAAACATACACCATGAAACCCGAAGTTTTCATGTTAAATTAAACCAACTCCCCGGGAGAAAACTCCTTTGATAGACGTTTCGACCGTAGTTCCGAGTGATCTTTTGTTGATACGACGCCTGTCGTAGCTCAACCTTCAAGTGTTTTTCCTCAAGGAAATCCAAGCTCAAGGCTAGCTGTTTGCAATTATCCTTGTGGTTGCAGAACTTGACTCGGTGAATGGCTTATTTACCTCAACTGGTATGACTGCCTCGGACCCGAATGCCAAAGCGAGTGGCGTCTCACCAGTAGCCACCTTATGCGTGCTTCAGTATGACCACAAAATATCTGCCATTAATGTCGGCCAGTCGCCTTATCGCCTTTAGCCTCAGTGGCCGCCATCCTCCACCGCAAAATATTCTTGATGATTTTATTAATGGGTTCTACCTATTAATTGACTTTAGAGTGGTATGGTGAAGAGAAACGCAAAGCATTGCTATAGTCTGAGCAATACTTCCTGAAGCTCGGGTTATCAAATTGCTGACCGTTGTCCACAACTATGACATCTGGTGCTTAAGTCGATAAATTATGTTATGCCAAATGAACGCTCAAATCTTGGGCTCGTAAGTCGTCGTGAGCGGTTCTGCCTTAGACCTCTTTGTGAAATAGTCAATTGCCATGATTGCGAACTTGATCTTTCCCACGACTTCCAGCATGGACCCGATGATGTCAAGCCCCATTGGGAGAACATCCATGGGCTCGACATTGGTGTCAGGCGCTCGGATAAATGATCTTTGATTTCGCATAATATTGACATGGTTGACAACTTTAGACTAAGCAAGTAGCGTCGGCATGTATGGTGGGCCAGAAGTATCCCAGCATGATGAAGGAAATATTTGTGAAAACTAGTTCATTTGAGCAACATTTATGCATGCTATTAACAATTAAAAGGCGGAATCATGCTTGTGTGCACTCAAAAACAAAACTTTACCCATGGAATTCAAGGCCTAGTAGTTGTGGTGAACCAAGACTCAACTCAAATCTTAAAGAAAGGAGTTGAGAAACTTTTATACCTTTGAAGCACCTCTTTACTTAGCAAAGGATATTCACTCATGTGAGGGCCTTCTTTCCATAGTCTCCTTGCTCCTTGGCTCCATGGATGTGGATGGTGGAACTTTGCTTCTTGGCTCCATGACATCTTGGATGGATGAACGATTCGGACCTCCAAGTTCCCAAAATAGAGAACCTCTAAGTCTCCACACCAAGGAGAGCATTGATGAAGAGATGCGTGACCTGGAGGAAGGAAGATTGCTAGCTATGTTCCTCTAGGGTGGTCGGCCTTCATTAAAGAAGAGAGAGCTTTGTGTTCTCTTCTCTTCCCTTAGAAAACCTTATGGATGAAATGGATATAAAGTTGCCTTTATACCACATCACAATGGAGTGGCAAACTTGCAATTAACACAAGTTTGCCTACCCTTCACCCTATGGCCGGCCTTGATGGGTTTATTGGGCTTTGAGGCTCTTTGTGTTTTCAAGTTGTCATACAACTTGAGTTTAGAGATGGCAACAGTTCGGTTTGAGGACGGAAATGCTATATCCATCCTCATAACTACGAATCCATAACCACAAATTAACCATCGGGTATTATCCATAACCATACCCACCGGGTAACGGATTCCCCATCGGTTAACGAGTATATCCATCTTCGTCAATACAAAAAATATATTAGTTCAGTTAAGACATTATAAGTTAGTAGATATTAATTTCGTCATTAAACATTTGATGTATAAATAAAATGATCTAATGAATGGATCTTGTTGAGTATAAAAATTAAAACACTGATGATGTTGGCTTGTCTTTGATAGCTCACATAAGCACCATTGAGTTCACATTGATTTTGATTCAAAACTTTACTTTCCTACAAAATGCAATTTTTGTATTCTCAAGGTAATGGTTCGGTAAATAATGGTTATACAAATATATATATATATATATATATACACATATATATTATACCATTATATTATATATAAATTATATTATTTACTAATCGGGTCGGATTCAGTTATGGATACGGTTTAGGACCTCTATAACCATATCCAAAACCATAACCAAATAATATAAACGGTTTTTCCCCATATCCAGAATATACCCAAACTTCCATACCCAAATCCGTTCCATTCGGACGATTATCCACGGTTATCGGGTTTAACGGTTAGAATTGCCATCCCTACTTGAGTTAATGGGCTTGACATTCAAATCCCATTGGGCCTTGTGGCCCAAAACTAACCTAAGGTCTACAACGAACTTATTCGTTTGGTTAATTAACATATTAATTAATCATAGCCATAAATAATTAAACCATTTAATTATCCTTACTCATCTCTGTTGTTTCTTCAATCTCTACCTTACTCGGTGTACGATCCATTAGGTTCCTTTTAGCGAGGCAGTGGGCGATTAGAACTCTTCAAATCGATTGTGAATTGAAACATACTTTCAATTCTCCCTTTAGTGATTATACACATTTAGGGCTTCCACAAACTATGAGTGACACCTAGCAGTATATCATGGCTACCTAAGCTAATTAGAAAAGGCGGAGAACCTATTCAGTTTAGGATTACAATGCAATATGGTATTTCTCTAATACAATACTCTTGACCACATTGTTTGGTTTGATAGTTTATTTATGTCTACTATCCAATGTGATTCTCTTACTTATATGATTACCTTGAATGTGACTACTTTGCATTATCCCAACCATGAGTTCTCATGTGACATGAGTAGAAGAACTCCTTGTTGATCGTGATCAGTGAACTCATTCTCTATTGAGCACCTACATGCTTGTCTTGGTGTTGGTCACACCAATGACTCGAGACCAGTCACTCTCATTAAGAGAAGATATAGCACATACTGATCTTGACGGACTGTCAATGCCCAATTGGTAATCCTATGATCATGAACGTTTAGGATATGTATACGAAAGAAAATGGTCTCATAAATTTAACTTCTTTAGATCACATTTTCCCAATTATATATTCCTTGGACTTATCGTTTAAGCATATAACATTTATCGTTTAAGCATATAACATTTATATGAGACGACTTTAAACATTAATCTTTGCCCTTTATATATATTAAACTAGATTAGTTTAACATGTGAAATGTCCGTAAAGCATCATCATATGATTGTCTTTTAGGGCACATTTCCAACACCTGACTCTTCGCCCCCAAGCGTTTAAGCCATAGAGTGATCCCTACACAAACCCCCTGTGAATTTCTCTCAAAACTCACCCCCTCTTTCTTGGATATTATGCACCGTAGGTAGAGTACAGAGAAACTCCACTTATAGAGTTTTCCATCGATAATGGTGTACCTTGTTGCTTGAAAAGTGCAAGCTGTGGGATTCACTCTCGTCTTTGGGAAGGACGCCATGCTGTATGTACTAATAGATAGGCGTCATCGAATTCTCTGGCTCATAGATTTCCATGAAAGATCACTTGGTTAGCAAGATGCTCGGTTCTTCTAAGTGTTCAATTGGTATCGAGGCCTAATATCTCATTCCGATGCCGACTCCAGTCTTGCAAAATAATATGCCCTGACATTCTCTGCCCTTGAGATTTGTGTGATGGTATATTTTAAAAACCAGTTTATTAACACCTTCATATAGGATCCATGTTTTCATCCCCGAACTGAAATTCTCATTGATTTGATTTACCACAAGTTGCAATCATTGTGGACTTCGATGTGTTCTGCCTCTAAACCCAAAGTAAGGCGCAGTCTTGCCAGCAACGCTTTCGTATTTCGCTGAACCTCAATGCATACTCAAATTCTAGTTGATCGTGAGTAATAAGTAGCAAGTTAGCTCCACTTCCGCTTCTATTAGACGACTCATCCACAAATATGCGTCAGTGCCTAGGTCTCGATTCGTCTATGGTTGCTCTGCCAGACGAAGTGGCTGAGACATTGGTGTCTTCTCCCAGGTGATAGGAGAAGTGAACTTCGTTTTAAAGTCTTCCATGGCCTACCCCTTGTGAACGTGCTTTGGTTAGAATCAGATGTCAAACTCCCCTAATTCAATTGCCTACTTCATCAACCTCTTTGAAACCTCTGACTTGTTCAATACCTGGGGGAATGGTATCTAGTGAGCATCATAATTGAATGGGCCTGGAAGTATAGACAAAGTTTTCAAGCTGACATGATAAGTACGAGCGCTAATTTTTCAACTTCTGGATAGCACAGCTCAACACCGCGCATTTCGTGGCTTATATAATACACTGGACGAGTATTAAGCTTATGACCAATGGCTAGATAGCTAAGTATACGTAGAGCGGTTCACCAGTCTCGGGCTTGGATATGACTAGGGCTCAGCCATTGTGCTCCTTTAAGTTACCAAATGCATGCGCATCTAGTTGTACCCCGAGAGAGCATCGAGAAAGGTTCAAAGTTCGTGACCTGCTGTTGAATCTACGAGCTGGTCTATACGTGGCAATAGGAAATTATCCTTTGGGCAAGCTCCGTTGAGGCCGGTATAGTTGGTGCACATATGCCACTTGGTTGGTTTCCCGGTTGCAGTCACGTTCTTTTCCCTCACCACGTTCGCCACCCATTGTGGGTAATCAATTCTCCTAATGAACTTTATACCGAGGAGTTTATCCACATAAACCTTTATGGCCTTATAGTGCTTGGCATTGTAGGGCCGCCTTTTCTGACGGATAGGGAAGTGGTGCAGGTCAAAGCTAAGCTTGTAGAAGATAATTCTCAGATATATTCTTAGCATGTCTGCATAAGGCCAAGTGAACACGCTCGCTTGGGCTCTTAGAAACTCGATCAGCTTTTCTTGAACTTCGGCGGTTAATAGTACCTATTTGAACTTTACTACTTGAGTCTTTTTTTGGGAGTACAATGGTCTCTAATTCTTCCATGGGCTCGGGGTCTTCCTAACTTTCATCGTCTCTTGGGTTGGTCCCATCTGAAGTTCTCAGACCTAAGCACCCCAACAAGTAAGACCTTGCAGGCCGATGATTATCCAAGTTATTTTGTAGTTTCTACCTCCCAGCAAAGTTTAATACATTTCACCTTATTTCATTGAAGATTTGAGAAGTTATCCACAATTTGGCACAACTGCATACTCAAAACGACTTCCATGCTTTTTAGTGCGAGAGGCTAAACCAATTTCTCTACAAGCTTTCAGGGTCTGCTCTCCCCCTGAGAGTTCCCTCTTGGGAGAGGGTAAACTTCCCATATATCATACGTGATAGGTCGGGCTACCCTGGTGTAACTAGGAGCACGATGACATAGGCTCGTTATTCTTGGAATTAGCCACAACAGTCTTTTTCAAGTCTTAGCTGACTAAAGGGTTTCAAGCTCTGTAGAAACTCGAGCCTCTTTACCAAAAGAGGGGATAAATGCAGTACGTTCTCTGAAGCTCTGCCCACGAAGGATTCATACAACTGTATGCCTTAAACATGGATAAATTAAGCGATCATTGGTGTCCTTACAAAACTTTACCAACTATCGACATGATACACAGCTTACGGGTTCTTTAAACTCTTAAGTGTTAAAACTCCTGGGATGACTACTTATGAGGATTTATACAATTGCGTGCTTGTTCTCACGATAGGCTTATCAGGTCAGTGCCCAGAAACCAAAACTCATGGCCATAATGACTATGCAGACTTGTCTGCTTCTTTAAAAGCAGCGTGTTCGGCTGTCGGTCTTATGGTTAAAAGTTTTGCAAGGTACCTTAGCCAGAACTCGCGGCCATAGTTGTTATATTGACATGTTTCACAATTCCTAAGTCAGAGCTCACGACCATAGTTGCTACGTAGACCCCCTATACTTCTCTAAAATCAGTATGTCCGGTTGCCGTCTCTATGGCTAAAAGTTTCGCAAGACAGAGTAAAGTCACGGAGATTAAGTAAAGCGCATAAACCAATTTGTTGAATTTCTAGCAAATTGATAAATAGGCTCGAAGGCCTACAAAAGTTTAAAGCTAAGCAAAAGGAAAAGAAGAAAATTCCTAAGCCTAGTTAGAGTACTACTTATCAGTAGCTTGGACGAGCCTCAACAACTCAGCTGCCATGCCATCTGTAGCTGCATCACAACCAGTAGAGACACCTTCCATCACTTCATATTCAACTACCTTAACTAGAGCAGCCTGACCCTCGATTACCCATCAACGAGAGCCTTAAAGGAGAACTCGAGCATCTCTTCGGGAGAAATGGATAGAGTCTCTCGTTCTTCACAAAAAACTCATAATCCCATGGCCTACCCTGGAGATGATCTACATAGCCCAGCTTGTAAAAGTTGGCCTGTACGTGAGAAAGAGCATCATCATGATTGACATTCTCATTACTCAACTATTTATTCTCCTCAACAAGGCTAGTATGGGCGTTTTGTAGTTCATCTAACTCATTTTTCAAGTTCTCACTAGAAGACGACAGGGGCTACAACTACAATTCATTGGACTCAAACTCGCTGGAAACCTTCTGGCAGTGTTCTAAAAAATGCCCTAGGCGGCGCTGGGTGCCTAGCAACCGAGGTGTTTTTGGGCAAATCGGGCTGAAAAATTGGGTTGGGGCTAGCAGCGCCTAGGCGGGCTAGGCGGCCTTATGCGGTCTTAGGCGGTCCTAGGCGGTCCTAGGCGGCCCTAGGCGGTCCTAGGAGGTTTTTTTCTATTAATTGTGTGTTTTTTTCTTTTTTGGTTTCATGGTATACTTATGGAAATGGTGTATCTAATTTGCATATGATGGATTAACTACAAGTTCATCCAATACTTATGGAAATAGCGTACCTAATTTGCATTTTATCATTATTTTATTATCCATACAAGTATAGTTTTTTTTTTTTAGTTGTCAATATGCATTTATTTACAAGATATACAAGAAATTTACCTAAACTCGCCTAGGTGCTAGGCACTAGCCTGCCGCCCGACTAGCGCCTAGCGTTTTTTAGAACCTTGCCTTCTAGATATGGCATATCTCACTGATAGGAATTACAAGTCCTTAATCCTTTACGAAGCTAAAAGACTGAAGGTTCGAATTGACACGATGAAGGTTAAGGCCAATGTCCTTATGTGCAGCCTCCAGCAGCCCTTGAGATGCAACAAGCCTAACCTTCAAGTCATCAAATTCCTGGCGAATGGCTTCCAGTTGCACAGAAGTGGGGCAAAGATGTTGGACTGCTTAAATCGGCAAACTCAGACTCCAACTTCTCAATATTTTTGGCAGTCGAACGAAAATTGACCATCGTTGCCTTGACATTCTTCACAGCCATAGCCACATCTTCTTCAAGACGCATGGACTCGGCAGCCATGCTCAAAGTTTTCTGCATGGTAGCAAGCAAAGGAATCCTTCTCAAGCTAACATGATGTTTCATAAAGGAATCCGAGACTACCTTCCAAACAATGTCGATGAACTTGCGCAAGCATCGAGATCATCGAGCAGGTTAACCTTGAGTAGTGCACAAATTTCAGGGAACTCTCCAGAAGCAAACTCGCTGGATTTCTCACAACTGCCCTCGGGAGCGGTTTTCTCCCTCTTAACAACCTGAACAAGCACAACATTGGGAGAAGTAGGCTCAAGCGCCTTCTAATAAATGAACCCACCTTCTAGCTCTTCATAGAAGCGACCATCTAAGAAGCCAAACTAGACTGAGCTCCAGATGGACGTCTTGACAGAGACCCAGACATCGGGAACACCACAGAACTCCTACATTGGGCAATCCTCTCAACAATGGTTTTGGCACCCTTGGTAGTAGGCTTCGTAGGCTCCGACCCACCAGTCTCATTCTTACCCTTCGAAAAGTTCAAATTCTCACATCTTAGTGCAGTAATACTAGTTGGTGGATACACTCAGTCTTTTTCTCGATGATTTTAAATTGATGAACTCATGAAATGCGTGCCATTTTCTATACATGTTTTAATGATTTATTAAATTGCATATTTTTAAAAGTACAATGTACAATACACGTAATAAACATATACGTACATACTTTTCACGTTTAATACACGTTATTGTCATAGATTTTTCAATAATCAGATAAAATTAACATATCCAACACGTATTTTTAACATAAAATAATTAATTAAGTTAAATAAATAAAAAATATATATATATATATTAAAATTAAAAAAATTGGCCGAATTTTTAAGAGTAAAGTCAAAGTTGTAGAATAATAGACGTACGTATTGTTTCACAGTCTATATCTGTTCCGTTTTTATGAGCTACAGTTAGGGGCTAAAGGCTATAGATATTCTTTTAGCACCCTGTATTTTACTAATAAATGTTTGCACTCGTACGCTAGAAGGTTAACTTGATTATGTTAAACGAGTAAAAATTAGTAGGTTTTTAAGAAGGGAATTTTGAAGAAAAACAAAAGTAAAACAAAACGGAACTGTTATTACTAATTAACTCTGAAGAAAATAGTTATCATACACATTAAAAAAGAATAACATTACAAAATGTGGAAAGCACAAAAACTAAATGCAGCCCATGATAAGCATAGTCGTCTTCTTCTTCTCCTTTTTTTGTTTTTTAGAAAACCTCCACGGTACAAGGAGAATACAAATGACAAAAAGCGAATTAAATTAAAAGATGCAAACTCAAGCCTTATATCGTTCATACAAATCAAATAGGAGAAAATTGAACTTTTTCCTCAACTCAGTTGAGTGGAACAATACTTTTCAAATAAATAAGACCTTCAAAATCTACAACCTTATTGAGAATAGGAGAAATATGAAGATACTGGATATTTCCGGTACTAGAATTATAAGAGATGACTTTTCCATCAGACGCAAGCATAAGAAGCTCGTCACATTTCCAAAGTGCCAATGGATACTCAATGCCTTTAAAGGGTCCAACGGTTAGGAGTTTTGTCCATAAACTCTTAACTCCATCATAGTCGTCCATTACCCATATTTCAAATAATTTAGCATCCTCACTTGGATTGGAGGGAGAGCAAAAAGAAGCAAGGGATTCATTTCGGAGAAAAATATAATCAAACGTAAAACCGGATTCTCTCCTAGAAGGCAATTGTATTATATGAAATGTCTCATCACTTATATAAAATGAAAGTATGTATTCCTCGCTATCGCTTGCAAACCAATAACAAAATCCCTTCAAGTACACTGAACAAGAACAATGATAGGTTTGACTTGATATATCAATCTTGATCTCTTTCCAAGAGTTAGCAGCCGTGGTGTATACCTCAGCTGTGTGAGGAAGAGCAATACGATGATGAAATGTTTGCTCATCGTCTGAATACTCACAATTTTCTATAATTCGCACAACCTTGTATTCTTTAGCATTGCAGTCATAGCCAAATCCCAATGCTTGAAAGGTCGTTTCCAATTCAAATTTTCCCTTGGGAGGGGGTAGAAGAAGGCATGAATCGGGAAGTTGCCTAAATTCTCTCGTTGCAGGATTGCATAAAAGAACATTTTTCCCTGCATCTACACAGATAATCCCATTGCAATAACCAAAAATCAGTACAAAATCATGATCTTCCAATGGAAACGGTATAATTAGGTCCTCAACATCATATTGAAGGTTATGCTCATCACTATCAATGGAAAGATTAATCGTCGACCAGAAAATTTCTTGTTTCCAACTCTGGTCTGGGAAAATGTGAGCCTGAGAACGGTTGAGAAGGATACAAGTGGAGGATGAGAGTTTCTTGTCCACAGAATTGTTGAGATGTTTGGCTACAAATCTTGGACTATTGATGAGACTGCACCAAGACTTGTGTACGCATTTGAATCGCATCAGAGACTTGGGCGGCAACCTGGATAGGATTTCGACCACCTTATCTTCAGGAGTTTCAATTTCATGCAGCTGGAACATTTCGGCAGTTTTATTCCACAGGAATTCTTCACAGATATATACATATAAAATATCACCACCAGTTTGAGAGGCAAACTCCTAGGCATGCGGGTTTTATGGAGGACCATATGTTCTAATTTTAATTTTTTTTATTGATACAATTATAACCATTCAACTTTCACCTTTTAATTTTACAATAAAGTAACTAAGAAAAGAAAATTCACATAATATTCATACATGGACCAACGTGTTACATCATGTGATTTTAATTAATTAAGAAAGGGAAATTCACATATTCATAGTTTTAATTAATAAAGTCAATTTTTTTTTCATTAGAAATACAATCACATAACCGCCTTTCATCTAAGTTTACCCCAATTTTTATCTACTCTCAATTAAAAATTAAAAATTAAAACTTTTTCTAATTTCACCACTTTTCTTCCAAAAATACCCTCAAAGGCCAACTCCACATCCACAAACACCCTAACGCAGCATCCAGTGCATCCCCCCATTTCTGAACTTCATTATAGATTAACATCTTTTTATCTATTCTGTATAAATATATATATATATATATAAGTATTATTAGCACTCCAAAAATCTCATTCTACACTCCGCACAAGTGTATTTTTCTTTTAAATGCAGATAACAATTATATATATATATATATATATTTATATATCTGAGTAGCAGTACTAGCTAGGTGCGCTCTTAATAATGGATACCTTTATCGAGGTATAAATATCGTGATGATTGTTTGAATGGGCGGGAACAGTCCATGGACTGCGCTCAGTTGTGATCACTGCAAAGAGTGACCTCAACCAATTCAGTCATCTTAGTCTTAGTTGTTGAACAAAAATGCTACTTTCATCACATTTTTCATGCCATTATCTAATACAGATTGAATCCATATGTGTTGGTTGGCCATATTCCATTAAGAAGGTGGTACAGTTATGGTAAGTGTAGAATTACTAAATTCCTCGTGTATCATCTGCAGCAAAACTAAGAACAGAAGCTAGCAATCCGAATTGGCACTTGAGTTTTGGTGCCTTATTGTTGATACCTTTCCCCCTATGTCTTGATTTTCCCCTCCGGTTCAATATTCGCCTTTGAGAGGATTTCAGAGACATTTTGTTTCTCGGTTATTATTGTACATTTTGATTACTATTTCAAAGTAATCAATCTCCTCCTTTATTGTGGGAGACCCCCATGTGCCATGTTTATTCACTCTTTAGCCCATAAGCTTTGATAGTTTGATGATCAGCTCGATTGAGTGCGTTCCTCGGGCAAATAATTTTCAATTGGCTTTCAGTTTTTGCGTATGGCGACATTATATATACAAACATAAAATTTATGATCAATTTCAAATTAATTGTAACATTTGCATATGAGTGCATGAGTATATACATATATTCAGGTACATTTATAAAATAAACAATATTGACTATCTGCTCCATGAGATGTGCTCCTGTTCAGTGTTCCTCAAATGCGGTGCGTGTGATGATGGGGTTCTTGAACTTGAGCAGGTTCTATGGCTAGGGGGCTAACCATTAATGAGTTCTAGTACTTCTTCAAGCAAAGGTGACCAGGAGTGGTCTAAGGACACACTAGAGATCAGTAGAGAGTGGGAATCTGAATTCTCGCCTGAGTTGCTTCCTAATTGAGTTTATTGATGGTCAATGAACTGCTTCATTCTTGGTCTACATGGAATTCTTGTTGAGTTGCTTTTGACTTTGAGTTATTGAACGTCCACCTTTGTATGTGCAAATTTGAAGTTCGGCTCTACTCCAAAGATCGTGCTTGATATGAAGAAGATTCACGTCACCTTGCGTATTCCTGGTGAATACATCAAATGGCGCTGGATGCTCCGTCAAATTAAGGAAGATGCACTTGCTCGTCTGGTCATTGTTGTGCTATTGGTGAGAGCGGTAAAAAAAGGTTTTAGCCACTTACTTGAGAGTTGTCGGTTGAGAGTAAGCCAAAGACTTCCTCTACTACCTATGGTGGTTTAGCTGCTTCTGAGAAACTCGCCATCAGTTTGTCATCTCCCAAGAGGAAGAATGATGATGTTGACTTTGAGCCTGCGAAGCCTGCTACTCCAAGAGTAAGAGTTTCGTGGTGCCCTTGGTGTCTGGGTTAGTGTCAAGACGTCCGTCTGGAGCTAAGTTTGTCTTGGTTTATCTTCCGAGAGGCTCACCACTATGAAGAGTGGCAAGATAGATTTGCCTGCCAAGAAGGCGCTTGTGCTTGCTACTTCTACTATTATGTCCGCTCTGCCTACTGAGAATGAGGAAAATGCTCCATAAGGTAGTTTTGAGAAATCCACCGAGTTTGTTTCTAGAAAGTTCATTAACATTTGTGCGCTGCTTAAGGCTGATCCGCTCGAGGACCTAAATTCTTGCGCCAAGTTTGTTAATAGTGTTGGAGGGTAGTCTCTTAGATTCTTTTGCGAAACGTCCTGGTAGCTCAAGAAGGGTTTCCTTGCTTCCTACTATGCAGAAGACTTTGATTCTGGCTGCGAAGTTTATATGTTTTGGCCAGGATGCGGTTGAAGCTGCGAAGAAGGTTAAGGTGGTGATGGCAGCTTAAGCTCGTTCGACCATCGAAAAGATTGAAAAGTTAGAGTTTAAGCTTGCTGATTTAAGGGGTCCAATGTCTCTACCCCCACTTTTTTACTGTTGGAAACTACTTGCACTGAAGTTGAATATTTGAAGTTCGAGCTTGCAACAGCTCAGGTTTTGCTGGGAGCTGCACATAAGGATATTGCACTACTAAATTTAACTGTTTTTGAGACAAAGGGCATTTCGTCGCGCAAAGACAAATTCCGTTGCACAGAGGTTTAAGCGACGAATAACCATTGCGCAAAGGTCTTGAAAAAAGATATTGAACGACAAATATTTAAATTTCACGTCTCGAAAATAGGTCCGTGCAATAAAACAACCCTTTCTCACTCAAAATTTAGTGGACTGAAAAACTTTATCATGCTAAGTATGAAGATACAAACCCTTTTTGTCGCGCTACACCAATTGGGACTCTTTTGGGACATCTTTTCCTTTGGATGTAGCAGAGGATTCACCGGGGGCATCATGTATCAGATTACCTTCAAGATCGCGTTCTTCTTGCTTCGCCTCTAAATCTGAAATCTAGTCTAACAAATGTCGCAGAGAGGGGAACTCCATATGTTTAATATCCTAGGATGGTCTTGCTGGGAGTAGCCAATGAGGAATTCGAGGTCGAACTCCTTTTTGAGTAACCTCTCATGATCTTTCTAGAGTGCAGATATCTCAGAGGTATGCTTATCAGTAAGCTGTTGAAGGTTCGCTATGCGCTTGTTGTCCCTCTGATCCACCTCTTGGCGAAGATACTCGATCTTCTTTCGAAAATTTTCTTGCTTCCTTGCCCAAGTGTACTCTGCTCCGAAGCTAACACACACTCTAACTCTCATTTTAAAGCAACGAGAGCCTGGTCCTCCTCCGCCTCCTTGCCTTTCCAGCCTCAACTCGTTTCTAACATTTTCAGATTCTTCCTAGTAGTCCTTAGCCTTTATCTCTTCAATAGTATATAAGTCAATATACCGAGTTATTTCTGCCTCATGAGCGGCATTCGAAGCTTGATACCTGACATGCATGCTTTTAACCTCTTTCGATTGGGATTTGCAATCTCTGTTATGCCTAAATCCTCGCGATTGTTTCTATGCATACGAGAAACGTAAAGGGAAATTGATGCACATCAATAAAAAGAAATGGAGGAAAGAAATTCAGGTACCTCATAACGACTCCCGTAACATTGCATCATGACATTTTCAAGAGAAGTGCACATTCCCTTGAAATCGACAGGAGCAATTGCAACTCTAAGCAGCACTCAAGGATAGTCAGTGTTTTGAAGATCACTAGCATCGGAGGGAAGGGCAATTTGATCAACCAAAGGCTGGATCACAAGAAGATGATGAGTTGTTCCCTCAGACCTTGTTGAGGCAATCAACGAAGATTGTCATGACAAGAAAAGCCACCTATAGGCACTTTCAACAGGGGAGCAGAAGCTGATGTTGAGGCAATGGAAGGGGCAACGACTTTGCTTGGTACGAGCGGAGAACTTAATGAATGAACCAAAGAAGGAAAGTGGGGTTCCATCTCCGATGACTAGGGCAACACCAGAGGTAAAGCAACATGATGATTCAAAATTATACTATATATTTTACCCTTATCTTAGTATTAATTTGTTGGTTATTTTGGTGAATTTTGATACTTTGTTAAGTTTTTTCAATGTAGGACATTCGACTTCCTCAGGAGCAAAAAGTGATCAGACGCATGAATTTTGGAGTGATTGCAATTAGAGGACATTCATATGTCTTTCAACTTGTTCATATCAGAGTTTCATAATTTTCTACCAAGCGGTTAATTTATGGCGATGAAATAAAGAAGCAGCGTGCAGTGCTGTCAAACTGACGTTTTAGGCTTCTTTGGGCTTTTTGGGGTCCAAGATGATGTCTTTTGGGTTCAAAGCCTTCTGCAATTATGTTCGGGACATCTCAAGATTTAATCCAAGACATTTTGAGCCAGTTTGGAGCCCTCAAAGTTGAAAAACAAGGCTGATTTGTGGCTGGGCAGATTTCCCAAAGTTAGGAATGTATTTCCTAGTTATCTTATTGTATAATGTTTCCTAGTCTTTAGAAAACCTTTTCTAGTTAGGATTTTAATTATGCAGTAGTATAAATAAGGCTTTTTAGCCATTAGGGTTTATTAGGGAGAAAGAGGAGAAGAATGCATAATATTTTGGAGAGAACTTTGCTAGGCTTTGATTATTTGTATTTCAAGGTGTTTTCTAGCCTTGTTTTTAATAATATATTGTTTTATGATTGTTAGTAAATAATTTCCATTTGCTAGGGCGAGGACACGAGCCTTAGCAAGAATATGTAGTGTCTTTTCAATTTACTTGTGATATTATGCATCCAGGTTTTGAATTATTAATCATTGGTTTATACTGTCTAATTGTCTTAATGCTTAGCTACCATTAGGGTCTTTAGAAAAGTAATTTGATGCAATTTTGGTTGGAGGTCGGGACGAAGGCTTCTTGTGGTTAATATGTGCAAGTTCAATTAGGATGAATACCACGTCTTAAGGGTTGTATGGTTTTTCAAAAGGTTTCAGAAAACTTAATGAGTCATGCATGTTTAGATTTGATCTAAATACCACAGACGGATTGCATGTTCGATATACGCTGTATATTGGGGGTCTAAGTAGGCATACTTTAGGAAAACCTAACATTCAAATATGCATGTGTAATTCATACGTAATTGGAAGAACTACATAGGATTGTTAAGGTGACGGCAGAACCCTAGGCTTTTACAATTAATTTTTAAAAACCGTTTTCATTTAGTTTATTTTATTTTGTCACTTTATTTAATTATTTTCTGTTAAATTCGTTTTTATTATTTTAAATCACAAAATCACCTTTTTCCAAAACTTTGTTTTAAGTAATTAATTAAGATTTAGTTTGAAATCATTCAATCCCTGTGGAGAACGACCTTGGTAGAGCCATCTGTACTACAATTACCTTGTACTCTTGTAGGTATTTAAAGTGTTTCTAACCCTACTTTTGCAGGTGGTAAAAATCCCTATTAAGAAATTGGCGCCGTTGTTGGGGATTGTTTTAAATTATTTGTGTTTATCAACTCTTAGTTAATTATTTTTGTATTTATCCTTATATTTACTTGATTTTAATTTTTTTTTTAGGTGACAATTTGTTGATTTTGAAAGCATTGCAGCAATGGATTGGTTTGGATCCTCACAAGGAGCACCCACAGTTTATGCTATTTGCAATTTGAATACTCATGATGTTAAGTATTGTCCCTAATGGCAATATTTTCCAGAGTTTGTGTAGCACTATATTAATATGAGGAACAATATTCAGAGGCCTAGGTGCAATTCCTACTCAAATTTTTATCCATCATAGCCAGAGCATCAAAATCCTATGTGGGAGTGTATTCAACAGCCTTTTGAACAGCCTCATGCACCAGCAAAATCTGATTGGGAGATTGCAGTTGAGAAATTGGCAAAGAGTATCCTAACAAGGTTCGATCAAGCCAGTCAAGAAATTCATAGTATTCATAAATCAATGAAAAATCTAGAGCGGCAAATTGGGCAACTTGCATATCAGTTGGCAGAACAAGACGACGATTCCAATTCAAATTTTCTTACTTAACCAATTGCCAACCAACAGGGTTCAAAAGAGTGTTGTGCAGATCAAGCAATGAGATAGGAAGAACCCCAATTCAATGACTCACACCCAAGACTGCAAAGTAGCCTACTGAGCTGCATGAATTTATTGAAACTACGAGTTGGACAGGGATGTTCACAACAAATCAGAATCTGGAAAATCATATTGTCAGCTCTTGGAGAATGTAACCTCGGATACAAGACATACATCTATTGATAAAAATGTTTTAGCTGTTTTCATAGACATTGCACCTGCACAGCTCATTAAACTTAAGGAAATTCATGGAAAATCCTACGAGTAGGTTAGATTCTACATGGGAATGAAGAAAAAGCGTAATGACTTGTGTGGATGCAAATTTTTGACTTCTCCTTCTTTGACAAAATTGCACCTACAAAACAATCAACCCCTTTGGTCAAGGCCAAAAGCCTCACACGCCCACGATGAATTTGTTCGGGGGGGGGGGGGGGGGGGGGGGAGTTTGGTCGAAGAACCTCCGATGCCAAAGTTAGAATTTAGAGAGAAAGAGTGTTTAGAGAATTTTGGAATTTTTGTAAGAGTGTTGGAATTAGCTTTTTGGTGAGAATGGGATCACATTTATAGGGATAGGGGGTGGCCGGCCATAGCTATGGTTTTTGGGTTTAATTTAGGTTTAATTAGCCAATTTATTATGATTAATTGGCTAATTAAACATAAAGGGAATGTTTTGGTGGTTATGAGATTAATTGGCTAGCTAATTAGTGTAATTAAAAAGGAAAAATGGTAGAAAAGGTAGAAAACATGATGGACTCCTTTTTGGATGGGAATGGTCGGCCTTTGGCATGGTTTTGGGGTGATTTATTTGACAATTAGGGGATTAATTAGGCAATTAATCTCTTAATTAGTCAATTATTATGGTTTTAAAAAGAAGGTTTTTAGGAAATATGGAATGAGTATATTATTTAGGTAATTGATTAGCTAAATAATGAAATAGGAAATATATGGAATAAATTAGGTTTTGGAAATTACCTTATAGAAAGGATTTGATGAAATAGGCTTTAAGTTGTTACCTATTTTGGGCATTTTTGACTTGGTTGAGGGATAATTGCCTGCTGCTCGCGTGTAGGAATCCCGGTATGCCCCAAGGGTAGTTTTTTCCTCTTTTATCAAAGATCCACGTGTTGCCTTGTGATTATTTTTGGCTCCACAAATGCCCCCACACCTGCTGGGCTGCTCGTAGGAAAGGGCAGCGGGTGTAGAGACCTTCTTGCTCTAGGAAACTTTGGACTGCTTCCTATTTTGATGTAGATTCCCTATTTAATATGAAATTAGATCATTCTAGAAAAGGGAAATAAATTTCTCTCAAAGCCTATTTAAGTCCACCTTAAGTGGGTTGTTAAATCAACTTTGGAGAACGACTTATTCTACCTTACAAGAGAGAGAGAACGCTTAGAGGATATGTGCTCCCCCTCCTCTAACAATCTTCTACATCTTGCCTGTGCAAATGATCATCTTTCCTTGTTTGCTCGTCTTCTCTGCACCGCACCGATGTAAGAAAAACTTAATTTTCCTTGTCTTCTTCTTAGGAAGTGCTGCCACGGGGCAGCCGTTGAGATGGTGCGGCATGTCAGCTGGCAGGGGCCAGGAGTCGGCTTGGCATGGGCCAAGGAGGTGGTGTGGCAATGGCTATTACTTGTGCTGCTTGGCTTGATTGAAGCCAAGGATTGGTTCGGCATGGGCCGAGGAAGTGGCTTGGCATGGACAACGGTTTGGCTGCCACGTCTAGGCTGTTTGCCAAAAATGAGGAAACTGCTTGAGTTTGATTTCTTATATGCCATAGATGGAGCAGTTAAGGATAGAGCTGCCAAGATTGGAGCTGCTAAAGTTGAAGTATCGGATGAGCGAACTGTTAAGTGCAAAAGTGGATGTTGCCCCCTGACCATTTGTTGCCTAGTTGATCTTCAAGCATTCAATCTTTTGAGCTATGTGGCCTTCTCGCACTGGAGAGCAATTATTTAACCTCTCGAACTGGAGAGCAGACCTTTTTGGGTGTCGCAGAGTTGGTTTACCCTCTCACACTGGAGAGCAATTAGTTTAACCTCTCGCACTGGAGAGCAGACCTTTTTGGGTGTCGGGGAGTTGGTTGACCCTCTTGCATTGGAGAGCAATTAGTTTATCCTCTCGCACTGGAGAGCTTACCCATATGGATGTCGGGGAATTGGTTTACCCTGTCGCACTGGAGAGCAATTAGTTTATCCTCTCGCACTGGAGAGCTTACCCATAAAGGGTTTTGAGCAGTTGTTGTGGACAGCAGTTAAGCCAGGCTTATGAATAACTTCTTGAATCTTCATTGAGAATAAAGAAAATAAATCAACTATGCTGGAAGGTAGAAACTGCATAACAAACTGGATAATCTTCGGCTTGCGAAGCCTTGTTCGTCGAACTGCTTGAGACTTCGAACTTATTTGGACAAACCTAAACGAGGTTCAGGGGGTGATGGAGGTTTCCCCTGCTTGTGTAGGCCGTTTCGTTGACCTGTCAAGATACTCGTCGCATCAGCCTTCATTTGTCAGCTTTTCAAGGTACTGCTTCCACTTCAGGCAGCCGTTGATGGTGTGGCCCGGTCCTTGATGGAATGCACAATACTTTGTATGATCCAGCCTGGTAAGGTCGCCTTTCATAGGTGGCGGCAGTTCGAACCAAGGTTTATTCTTGAGCTTGAGCAGGATTTGGCGGATTGGAACTATGAACTTGGTGAATGTTTCAGGCGCTGAGTATTCTCTGGTCGAGGAACATTCCATGTGCTTCTTTTCCGACTCGTTTTTGTTAGATTGCTTGGCCTTGTCCCATAGTGCGTGTTTTTCTGCCAAAGCATAAGAAGCTGCTAGGGTCAGTTCTTCTCCCATGATCAGTTTTTCAAATAAAGGATGTTCAGTATGAAGCCCATTTCTGAATACTGCCATTGCTATGTCTTCGTTGCAGCCAACAATCTTGGCCTTCTCTGGTTTGAACCTCTTGACATTGTCGCGAATCGTCTCCCAAAGGTCTTTTATGATGCTGAAGAGATGGTCTGATGTCCTTTTGATTGAGCGGTTAGACGAATACTCCTTAGTAAAAACAAAGGAAAGTTCGTTGAAACTCCAAATCGACTGCGGCAGTAAAGTCTGAAACCAGTCTTGTACCTCGCCTTGTAAAGTTATGGCAAAAATTTTTCACATAAGCACATCATTGTTCCTGTAGAGGATCATGGTACTACGGTACTGCTTGAGATGTCAATCCAGGTCTTCGTCTCCCTTGTACGGAGTGAAGTGAGGCATAGTGAACCCGCGAGGTGGATCTGTCTGCTCTACCTCATTTGTGAATGGTGACATGCTTATGTTGGTCATGTCTCGTTAAAGCGCATCATCAGTAGCCTCATTACGTTGGAAATTACACAATCGTTCAGTTAGGAGCCTCTCGACTTCTTCTTGAATTTGCCTCTGCTAAGGCAGTGGAACTTTCGGCTGCCCCCGGTCATGACCTATGGGTTTGGGCCGTTCTTCTCTATGCTCGACTTGTCTATGTCACGGCTGCGGTGCATGTAGCATGTTCTTGGCAGGCGAACGGGCTGCTCGCAGGCTGCCGGTTGAATTTGAGTTGGATTGAGTTACTGCTTCTCTCTGTTCACCGTGCTGCTTACTCCAATGTGAGGTGGAGAATACTCCTTACGAGCCTAGTTGTGAATGTTGTCCATGTTGATAATCGGAGTGTGACCTCAACCGTGAACATATGCTCGTCTATGGGCTTGATTGGGAATGCACACTCCTCCGCGGGCTAAGACGATAATATACGCTATCCTAAGGACCCAGGTAGGAGCGTAAACTGCCAGAACACTCGGATCTTGGCTGGTTGATAGGCTGCTTGCCGAGACGCTCGTGAAGAGGTTCATCTACCCTTGTCTTACTTCGGGACACCTCGTCCGGGGCACGTTGGATCCCGGTTGCAAAAGTTGATTCACCAAGGTCGTCTGTTGTGCAAGGGCGCTTGTCAACTCTATGACTTGTCAAGACAAGTGTTGTTTGCCATTTGGATTGGAAGAGCTTGGAAGGAATGTGCTTCCTTGAGCATTGGAAGTGAGGTAGGCTCCGGGTGTGAGATTTGAATTGGGAAATGTCAAATCTGTGGTGAAGCGTGGTGAAAATGCCCAGGCTCAATGGTTGGTCCGAATGGTCGAAATAGTCTTGGGCTGATTTGGGCTGCTTGGAATGCTACGGAAGCAGGCTGGGCTGCGGGAGCAGGCTGGGCCGCGGGAGCAAACTGGACCACTAGAGTGGGGTAAGAGTAGGCTGGGCTACAGAAGTAGGTTGGGCCACGAGAATGGGCTGCTCGGCAGGAGCAGGCTGGGCCACGAGAGTCGGATGCTCAGCAGAAGTAGGTTGGGCCACGAGAGTGGGTTGCTCGGAGGGTGATGCTCGCGAATGCGAGGCTTGGGCTCGGTTTGGCAACGCATTGGGCTCGCGTTCGACATGGAGTGACATGGCTTGGGCCGTGGCTTTGGTGGCGTGGGCCTTGGATAGCACGGCTTAGGCCGTGGTGGTGGAGCCATGGACCTCGCCGCGGGTGATTGCCTTGGTGGCCATCACAGTGGTTGTCATGGTGGAGCCTTGTGGTGGTGGTACCGCTCCCCCTAAGATCACATTTAGTCTTGTGGATCGCCGCGGTCTCATTTCTTGAATATTGGAATTTTCATTTGTGGAATTTTCTAAATTTCTAGCCATTGTATTTCTCTTTTACGTTTTATCAAAGAATCTTGGCAAATAAAAAATTCTAATAATAAGAACGTACGAAAAATACAAGTGGACTAGAAAATAGAGAAAATAGAGAAAAAAACCTTTTTGCGCAAGAGTCTTCTACGAGTGTGAATCTCAACTCTCAATGAAAGCACCAATTTGTGGATGCAAATTTTCGCCTTCTCCTTCTTTGACAAAATTCCACCTACAAAACAATCAACGCCTTTGGTCAAGGCCATGAGCCTCACGCGCCCACGATGAATTTGGGGGGGGGGGGCTTTGGCCGAAGCACCTCCGATGCCAAAGTTAGAATTTAGAGAGAAAGAGTGTTTAGACAATTTTGGGGTTTTTGTAAGAGTGTTGGAATTAGCTTTTTGGTGAGAATTGGATCACATTTATAGGGATAGGGGGTGGCCGGCCATAGCTAGGGTTTTTGGGTTTAATTTAGGTTTAATTAGCCAATTTATTATGATTAATTGGCTAATTAAACATAAAGGGAATGTTTTGGTGGTTATGGGATTAATTGGCTAGCTAATTAGTGTAATTAAAAAGGAAAAATGGTAGAAAAGGTAGAAAACATGATGGACTCCTTTTTGGATGGGAATGGTCGGCCTTTGGCATGGTTTTGGGGTGATTTATTTGACAATTAGGGGATTAATTAGGCAATTAATCTCTTAATTAGTCAATTATTATGGTTTTAAAAGGAAGGTCTTTAGGAAATATGGAATGAGTATATTATTTAGCTAATTGACTGGCTAAATAATGAAATAGGAAATATATGGAATAAATTAGGTTTTGGAAATTACCTTATAGAAAGGATTTGATGAAATTGGCTTTACGTTGTTACCCATTTTGGGCATTTTTGACTTGGTTGAGGGATAATTGCCTGCTGCTCGTGTGTAGGAATCTCGGTATGCCCCAAGGGTAGTTTTGTCCTCTTTTATCAAAGATGCATGTGTCGCCTTGTGATTATTTTTGGCTCCACAACTTGTCATGAAATTTGTCCAGTGCAAAAATTGTGGGTATTAAATACCAGATTTAAGTCAATTCAAGGGAAACATAAGCATCATTGGAAGGGAACTTATTTGATTTCAAAGATACATTCTCATAGAAGGGTGGATATGAAGAACTCAACTACTGAATTTAATTGCACGTATCAAGTCAATCCGTACCTACTTTTACCCTATGATATTGTTATGGATTGGTTGACTTTAAGAGAACAAGTGACGTGATCATCAATTCCTTTCTCTATGTCTAGCTATAGACGTTAACTAAAGTACTAATTGGGAGGCAACCCAATTTTTTCTAAACTCTTTTCTTCATTTTATTTTCTTCCTTTTAGTCTTTATCACAAAAATAAAAAATAAAAAATAAATCAAAAAATTGAAAAACACAAAAACAGCAATTGTTTTAGTTAATCAGTATTTTATTTTGGGATTTATTCTAATTAGATTTTTAATCTGTGTTTTTGCAGGTTGCATTTGGATTCGAAGGGCTCTAAATATCCATTAAGCGCGCAAAATTCAATTGAATCATGCATCCAGCAGCATTCATACATCCATACAATTTTGGAACCTTTCGCGCATTCTCTCCCACTTGCATAAATTTCATTACATACAATTTTGGGGGTCTATGCAGTACAGAGAAGAACACAAGTCATCAGGGCCATCCATATGCATATATTTTTGCTCAACATACATCAATGGAGACATGCACAAACACAGAGGACAATTCTGAGCAAGTGAAAATCATATTCATACATGACGCACAAATAAGAGTTGAAGGGATACAGATCTATACCTTTCCTTTCTAGATTAGAAAGGCTCCAAATATTTACCGTTCTTTGCTATGATGGATCGGCATTTTGCAGCTCCTACACTGGGAGCATACATACATCAGACACTCATCCTCTAATTTTCCTTAATCGAAGTTTTGGATTTCAAATTAAATTTAAAGGATGAGAATTTTTACCTCTAAGTGTGTCGACACCAAGATCGAAGTTTGGGGGTGGATCTCCACCTTTGCCTTCAGAGGAATGAACAGATAAAAAAGATGGGACTCACGGAGCTAGAGGGTGTTTGTTTGTGTTGTGGATGAGAGAACCAAGATAAATGCAAGGAGGGTAGAGAGATGAGTCTTAAGGGTTTTGGCTCTGGGCTCAAGGCTAGAGAGAGAATGGGTGCAGCTGCTAGGGTTGTTGAAATGAAAAATGAAGTTGCTAAACAAGTTTTTATTGCAGCTGTTGCTAGGGTTTGACACATGTGTGGACTTGCATGTGTAGGTCAGCGCCTCTTCACAAGGCTTCAGGCCACCACTTCCAATCCAGGTGCCTCTATTTTCTTTTCTTTATTTATTTTTCTATTTTAAATTTTGTTATTTGCTTGTTTTCTTTTTGTTTGTTTATTTGTTTTTACTTTTTATTAGTTTACTTAAGTAGTCTTAGTCATTTGAGTTCTTTTTATATTTCTATTTTATTTTTGTCATGTTTATTTTATTTTCCACACCTTGAGGACAAAGTGTGAAATAAGTTTAGGGGTGGGAAATAAGAATTTTTAGATTTTTAATTTTTGAGTCAAGTTAAAGTTTTCATTCTTTTTAAGTTAATATCCATAGATTATTTTAAACATTAGAACAAATTCACATAGTGAAGGTTAATTCCATAGTAGAGTCTTTTCTATTTATCGTTGTTTAGACACTGATTCATGAGTTATTCACACCAACATGGTTTGTGGGGAGTGAGATTGAAACACTTACTTTTCGTCTAAATTATTAATATTTTTTTAATTTTTGTTCTAAATAAAGTGAAGTTTAGTTATAACTAAAGTAGTAATTGTTCCACCCGAGGCTTTACTTAGTAACCAGACAAGTCCGACCTAATCAGCAGTGATTTTCGCATCAAACAATAGAGTTTTGGCATGGGGCAGGGTGGTTCGTTGGTTTTGTAGTCTTTTCAGCTCGAGTTAGTAAATCCTTAGGGGTGTTCTACACCTAGTGTGCTAAAGCCTTAGTGGTTTGGGAGTCATTGACTTAAAGCTCGCTATATGGGTTGATCGAAAGCTTAAGTGAACTGGCATTGCACGACCAGTACTGTTACCAAAAAAAAAAAAAAAATACATATATGAAAAAAAAAGAAGAGAAAAATCAAAAAGAAGAAAAAAAAATGATAGTTATGTTTCAAGTTAGAATATGTGAAGTATTAAATAAAAAGAATGAGAGGTAAGGGTTTTAGTCGAGGCTCTTTAGCTATGTTGGTTCACTTTACACCAAAGGAGGTTTGTGAATTCTTTTTTAATTCAATCTAAATGGCTTTAGACTCTGTAGTGGGATTAGTTTGAACTTCTGAAAAGATGTTCTAATTTTTAACGTTTTCTATGGCTTGCAACTTGTGAGAATTGTCTTAGTCAAGTTTTAGTTAAGTTTCTAGCTTGTTAGATTTTTTTTTTTTTTTTTTTTTCTAGTTTTGTTTTGCTTGAGGACAAGCAAAAATCTAAGTTTGGGGGTATTTGATGAGTCGATATTATACTATATATTTTACCCTTATCTTAGTATTAATTTATTGGCTATTTTGGTGAATTTTGATACTTTGTTATGTATTTTCAATGTAGGACATTCGACTTCCTCTGGAGCAAAAAGTGATCAGACGGATGAATTTTGGAGTCATTGCAATTGGAGGACATTAATGTGTCTTTCAACTTGTTTGTGTCAAAGTTTCATAATTTTCTACCAAGCGGTTTATTTATGACGTGTCAAACTGATGCTTTAGGCTTCTTTGGGCTTTTTAGGGTCCAAGATGGTGTCTTTTGGGTTCGAAGCCTTCTGTAATTATGTTCGGGACATCTCAAGATTTAATTCAAGTCATTTTGGGCCTGTTTTGGAGCCCTAGAAGTCCAAAAACATGGCCAATTTGTGGCTGGGCAGATTTCCCAAAGTTAGAATATGAATGCATTTCCTAGTTATCTTATTGTATTATGTTTCCTAGTCTTTAGAAGAGCTTTTCTAGTAAGGATTTTAATTATATAGTAGTATGAATAAGGCTTTTTAGCCATTAGGGTTTTTTTAGGAAGAAAGAGGAGAAGAACGCATAATATTTTGGAGAACTTTGCTAGGCTTGACGATTTGTATATCAAGGTGTTTTCTATCCTTGTTTTTAATAATATTTTGTTTTATGATTGTTAGTAACTAATTTCTGTTTGCTAGGGGGAGGCCATGAGCCTTAGCAAGAATATGTAGTGTCTTTTCAATTTACTTTTGATATTATGCATGCAGGTTTTGAATTATTAATCAGCTGTTTATACTGTCAAATTGTCTTAACGTTTGTAGACCATTAGGATCTTTAGAAAAGTAATTTGATGTAATTTTGGTCGGAGGTCAGTCCATGAAATTGACGAAGGCTTCTTGTGGTTAATATGTGCAAGTTCACTTAGGATGAATACCACGTCTTAAGGGTTGTATGGTTTTTCAAAAGGTTTCACAAAACTTAATGAGTCATGCATGTTTAGCTTTGATTTGAATACCACAAACAAATTGCATGTTTGATATACACTGTATGTTGGGGGTCCAAGTAGGCATACTTTAGGGAAACCTAACATTCAAATATGCATGTGTAATTCATAAGTAATTGGAAGAACTACGTAGGATTGTTAAGGTGACGGCATAACCCTAGACTTTTACAATTTCATTTTTAAAAACCGTGTTCCTTTGGTTTATTTTATTTTGTCACTTTATTTAATTATTTTCTATTAAATTCGTTTTTATTATTTTAAATCACAAAATCACCTTTTACCAAAACTTTGTTTAGTTTGATACAAATTATTCGTTCAATTCTTGTGGAGAACGACCTTGCTAGAGCCATCTATACTACAATTACCTTATACTCTTGCAAGTATTTAAAGTGTTTCTACCTCTACTTTGCGGGTGGTAAAAATCCCTATCACAACACCAAAGGTAAAGGCAAAGGAGACAAAGAGGGTGGCACATCCATTGTGGATAGTAGGGCAGGTGCACTAAAAGTTGATGGCGCCAAAGCAGTGACATGCCTCTTTCTTAGAAGGGGTCTCCTCATATTCTTCGAACTTTCAGATTGGGTGTCCCTAATCAATAGTTAAGGGTGAGGGTTGGCAACCAATGAATGAGAAGGAAAACCATCAGGGTGCTTCCGCTTATTTGGAATAGACGACAATGTCGTTACCAATTTGGAGGAACGAGTCTTTCTATGGGCACTACGTGCATCAACCCACTACAGCTCCTTTATAGGGAATCTTGAACAGTGGATAGGGTATCTTTCTTCCCCACAATTGGTGAAGCGCTCAAGAAAAATAAGCCACTTCTAGTTGCATTAAACGTCCGGGTTCTGCATTGCCTGATGAATCAAGCCTGGACGACATACGCGAAGTCAGGTAAATCATCTTTGAAATTCAGGTTAGTTGGAGGACGGGATCAGATTCGGAGTCCTCTAATGTCTCATTCCCAGGCTCCATGAACGACTAGTATGTCGTTGTACCAATCCTTGTCGTCGGAAAAGATATCCTACATGTACGTTTCCCAAACGACACTAGCTCTGGCCACAAAATAGTAATGGCTATCCAAACTCTGTCGGATGTTGTGCAACATTCTAAACTTGGGTATATCCAACTCAGCCCCAACTGATTCAATAACTCGAAGCAAGTAAGTAGCCTGAAGGCAACAGGAGAAAGGCTACAGATGACTATGTCATGGCACAACAAAATGACTTTCAAAAAAGCAGAGAAAGAAAAACAAAGGCCTAGGTTTATGAGCCAGGGTAAATCCTAGTACAAGGACAATAAGGATCTAACGACGGTGGTAAATTGGCATAGATATAATGGTCGGGTTCGCACCAGATGTTGCAATCGTTTCTCTGTGCAAACATCAGACGCAACACTTCATCATTAGAAACTTTCTGGCATGCTACACGAAGGTGCACGTTTGAATCTGAAACGCTTCTAATTAGCATTAGAGGTCACCTCACATTTATAAAGACCAAATGGTACGTATGCCCGCTTACTCTGAAAAGCATGCTCTTTGGATAGCAATCCATCCTCAAGGGGAATAAAGTTACCTCTCAGATAGATAGTTAGGGGCAATTATGGGACCATGATTTTCTAAGGTCGGAGTAAGGTTGAACTGAATGTTGCTACCTTAGAAATCCAATCATGGATTCACCAGTTTCGAGTAGAGCTGTATCAGACAAAGCAAAGTTCCACCATCACTCTACTTCGGGGCACTAGGTAGAGTCCTAGCGACTCTGCGGGATGACCATGCTTGTTCTGCAAGATACGCAATCTGATATGGATATAGACATAATCAGATCTTAAAAGTCTTGGAGTCTCTACAATCTAGGGATAGGTGTGTGTCGCAAGTAATCACAACTCCAAAAAGGATGTAATACTTGCTTACTAGGTATACTCTAGGATTCTCCCATGTTAGAACATCTATTATATCCCTAAAAAGTCTCTTTCCCTACGGTGTAAATACACCCTCTAGGGTTCATCAACGGTAACGTAATCTATACACTTCAATTTTCTTGCCCACTGCTAGAGTATAAAATCATTCACTAATTTGACCGTCGAAGAGCCTTTGGCTAGCACACCCCCCCTTCGGGGTCCTAGGCTGTTCACGGTTGTTTACTATTTTGCAAGTTGCTCGAGTTTGTGCTTAACCACCGCTCACGGAGGTGCGTGAATTTGGTTCCAACACATTATGTGAAAAGTCACCCTGTGGGTTGTCTTCCCTTGTTGATGATGTCAAGAATCCCCATCTTTTTAGCAGCATGAAGAGGACGCTAACTCTCAAACTAATATCAACAAAGACATTGTTCACCAAGGTGTTGAAGGTTTGAACCTTGACGATAAAGGCGTCGTCATGAGGTGAATGGACATCTTTCAAATCACAGTCATAGAACATTAAGATGTTAGAATCGATTAACAGCTGTTTGTTGATGTTGGCCACCCTTCTTGGTTTCTTATAAGCCAGCTTTCTTTCTTTCCGGGTTTTTGACATATATTCTTACTCTCAGTATATACAGTTCGCCTCAGTGGATACTTCGTCCCCGGAGCACTGGATAGGGTGGAGACCCAGAAGTCTCCTGGATTTTCTACGGTGTTTCTCTAGGATAGGGCGTTAAGATAATTCCTCGAAGGTCAGTTCGATCACTTCTGTCTTTTAAGCAACCAATTCTTCGAAATAAGAAATGAATTCTTTAAGGTCTTTGATGCGTGCCTTTATGAGGTCTTCCCACATCTCGTCTATGGTCGTAACACCATTATGCTTTTGGTGGATATTACCCTGGGATGTAGCAAGGCCGTTTCGTTAAATGAGCTTTCTGACATGTTAGTTGGCAGAGTAGTCTGGTCGAGAGGAATAAGAGTTCACTCTCAACGAAAGCTCCAATTGTTGGAACCTAAATCGTGCACCGCCTTCAGTGGTTATTGAGCACAAATTCGAGCAACCTGCAAAATAGTAAACAACCATGAAGAAGCCTAAGACCGCGGGAAGGGGAGGGTGTGTGCTGGTCAAAGGCTATCTGACACTTAAATCGGTGAATGATTTTAGACTCAAGCAGTGGTCAAGAGAATTGAAGTGTTTCGGTTGCATTACTATAGATGAACCCTAGATGAGTGTATTTATACTGTGGGGGGAAAGACATTTTTAGGATAGAATCCTGGTTCTAAGCAGGGAGAATCCTAGAGGATATCTAGAAGTAGATATTGCATGCTCTTATGAGTTATGGTTACTTGCGGCGCATGCCAATTCCTAAATTGTAGAAACTCCAATACTTATAGAATTTGATTGTATTCATATCCGGATCAGATCGCGTTTCTTGATAAACATGGTTATCTAGCGGAGTCGCTAAGACTCCACCTAGTACCCCGGAGCAGTGTGATTGTGGCACCGCTACTCCATTTGATATAGCTCCACTCGGAGTTGGTGAGTCCATGATCGAACTTCTAATGTAACTGTATTTGGATCAGCTTTACTCTGACCTTGGAAAATCATGGTTCCACAAAAAATTAATTAAAGTTATGTTGTAAAGATTCCTAGTTTAGGTGTGATTGTGTAAATCCTCAAGCAAAACGAAACCAAACAAACGAAACAAACACCAAACAAACTAGACCTTCCAACTTTCACCTCAGGGATTTCCAACATACATGACACATTTAAGATCATCATAACCATAGCTTTTAGTCTTCCCCACCCTTTAGTATATACTTAACCACAGTTACCATTCATTAGCTCTCATTTAACCAATTAAAATAATGTTTTGAACGTAGCAACATGCCTTAGAGAATTCACTCAATTCCTCACTAGGTACACTCTTATTTTCACTCAGATTTTCTAACTACACTCCCTATACTAAGTATATGTGAGAAGATTGATGTAAACCTGAAAACGAACACTCACATATGTTTATGACAAAGAAAGCAATTTCTGGAGTTAAAAAACATGTTTATATATGATCTCATGAATGGAATGCTACTACTTAGATGCGAGAACCAGGGATACCATATGCTTGTACCAATCCCAAACTCCACATATTGAAACACACAACACTCAAGATTGAAGTATAGGGTCGTAACGGGGCTAAGGGTATTGGCTAACAAAGAAAGGTAAGGAAAACAAACGTTCTTAAAGCAAAAGCAAGCAAAGTAATGAATATGACACTTAGAACTCCCTTTCTAAGTGCAGCCGCACACTTTGATACATAAGGGGAAGATTACACATATTTTAGGGCCGAATTCAACTTTTTGGACCCTTTCTTCAACAATCAACACTTGTAAACTCTTTTTCACATCTTTTCACAATTTCTCTTTTGTTCTTTCCATTTTTCACGAATTGTTCTTCTTCTTGTTTCTTTTTTTCTTCTCCACCCATGCCTCTTTTGTGACTTTGGCACACATAAATGCACAACTTTCTTTCCCCCACACTTGTTTGCTGCCCAATAACGAACAAAGGGAATTCACTCTAAGTCATGCTTAGCTACGCCTTAAGAACAAGGGTAAGGATGGTCCTAATCTAGGCTAGGTAGGGATATTGTGGGTAAACAAAAAACATAGGCTAAACAAGGCTCAAAAGGGTTAAACCTACAAAACAAATAACATAGGGAGGTTCGGCTATTTGGCACTGGTTCACTACACAACTTCATCTTGTTTATGTGTTATGCTAATCAATTTCATGCTTTGAATGAAACGGGTATGAGTTCTAGTATTTAGAACTAAATGATGAAACGCCTTCTAAGTAGCAACCAAGCAAAGAATAATGAGATCATGCAACGACTTTAGAAAACAACAAATGCACAGATTTTTAACTCTCCAAAGAACGTTTTAAGCTCAAGTCTCTCAGGGTTGTAGCGTTAGTTTGAGATTCTTCCTTCAAGCATGTTACAAAAACTGATTTTGTCCTTTGTGATTAAACATGAATTCATGAATTATAACCATAATCAAGCATAAACCAGAGAGCAATTCAAACCTCCATCCATGTTTATAACTTCCCTCAATAGTCATGCAATTAAAAACCGAATCCTCATCATTGTGTTGGAAGGTACCCTAAGACACAAACAAACACACAAAAACAACTCTTTTTGGGTTTTTCAAAACAATTTTTCAAATTTTTATGGTATTTTCGGATTTTCTTGTCAAAACACACTAAAAGAATCCAAAACAGCTTAAAAACACTTAAAAACACTTAAAACAACATTCAAAGTGATAGGTGATAAAAACCCACGAATTTCATGCAAAACCACTTTGTTACCCCCCCACACTTAAATCAAACATTGTCCTCAATGTTTCAAACATAAACTCACACAAAAACAAGCAAATAACACAACTAACACACATAACAGAGATGGTAAAACAGAAGCAATAAAGAGAGAGAGTTTAAGAACGCAAATCTGGTTTTGGAGCTAGAATTCCATCTTTCTCTCGTTTGAACACATGGGTTGCCTCCCAAGAAGCGCTTGCTTTAACGTCTTCCAGCCGGACGATTCTTCCATTTATGCTCCCATGAAACCCACGGCATGGAGGGGTACATCCTCCACAACCTGCTCCTCAAAAGTCTCATAATATGGCTTTAATCGATGTCCATTCACTTTAAACTCTTGATCCGTCTTCAAACTTTGGATTTGAACTGCACCATGAGGGAAAACATTAGTAACAACAAAAGGACCAATCCACTTAGAACGTAACTTACCCGGAAACAACCGAAGGCGAGAATTGAAAAGTAACACTTTCTGCCCCACAAAGAACACTTTGCTACGAATCATCTTGTCATGGGCAGCCTTTGTTTTTGCCTTGTAAATGTGAGCGTTCTCATAAGCTTCATTCCTCATCTCTTCAAGCTCATTCAATTGAAGCTTCCTATGAATCCCAGCGGCATCAATGTCCATGTTGAATGCCTTCACAGCCCAATGTGCCCGATGCTCTAACTCAACAGGTAAGTGACATGGTTTCCCATAAATCAGCCGAAATGGGGACATCCCAATTGGTGTTTTGTAGGCAGTATGATATGCCCACAATGCATCATTCAAGCGCAAGCTCCAATCCTTCCAAGTTGGTCCGACTGTCTTCTCTAAAACCTGCTTGATTTCCCTATTAGAAACCTCGGCTTGCCCACTTGTTTGAGGATGATAAGGTGTTGAAACCTTATGCGTGACATTATACTTCTTGAGCAGCGCCTCAATGGTTCGATTGCAAAAATGGGAGCCCCCATCACTGATTAGTACTCTTGGCATTCCAAACCTTGCAAATATGTTAGTTTTAATGAAATCTGCAACCACTTTAGAATCATTAGCACGGGTGGCTTTTGCTTCCACCCATTTCGACACATAATCCACAGCAAGCAAAATATAAAGGAAACCATGTGAAGAAGGGAAAGGCCCCAGGAAATCAATACCCCAAACGTCAAAGATTTCAACAGAATATATAGGGTGCTGCGGCATTTGGGTTTTTGCACTAATATTACCAGTTCTTTGACAACGATCAATGTCATACAAAAAGTTCTAGCATCTCTAAAGATAGTAGGCCAATAAAATCCACATTCTAAAACTTTATGTGCTGTTCTTTGAGTGCCAAAGTGACCTCCACATGCATAAGTGTGACAGAAAGTTAAAATTGAATTAAACTCAGAATTATGCACACACCTATGAAGAATCTGATCAGGGCAATATTTCCACAAGTATGGGTCATCCCAAACATAAGAATGTGCACCCTTTTAAAAATTTTCACGTTGGTGCTTGTTTAGCTCTCTTGGAATGTGTTTAGACACCAAATAATTCACTAAATCAGCATACCATGGCTCACTTACCTTGATGGACAGCAGCTGCTCATCTGGGAATGTCTCTTGGATAGGCACGGCCTCCTCCTCATGCACCATACGGCTCAAGTGGTCAGCCACCACGTTTTCACTCCCTTTCTTGTCCCGGATTTCAATATCGAACTCTTGGAGAAGAAGCATCCAGCGAATGAGTCTTGGTTTGGCCTCTTTCTTGGTGAACAAATACTTCAAAGCTGCATGGTCAGTGTAAATAATAACTTTAGTACCAAGTAAATAAGAACGAAACTTATCTAAAGCAAACACAACAGCAAGAAGTTCTTTTTCAGTGGTAGAGTAATTCAATTGTGCATCATTCAAGGTCCGAGATGCATAATAGATGACATGGGGCTTCTTGTCCTTCCTTTGTCCCAAAACAGCTCCTAATGCATAATTAGAAGCATCACACATAAGCTCAAAAGGAAGGCTCCAATCTGGTGGGACTATGATAGGGGCCGAAGTTAGCATCTCTTTGAGGTGTTTGAATGCCTTCTCACATTCCTCATCAAACACAAAAGTCACATCTTTCTGGAGGAGACGGCAAAGGGGGGTGGAGATCTTCAAAAAATCCTTGATGAATCGCCTATAGAAACCTGCATGTCCAAGAAAAGAACGAACCTCTCTAACCGAAGTAGGAGAGGGTAAGTAACGCACAAGGTCTATTTTTGATTTATCAACCTCAATTCCCCTTTCTGAAATGATATGACCTAAAACTATGCCTTGTTTTACCATAAAGTGACATTTTTCCCAATTCAAAACAAGGTTAGTTTCAATGCAACGTTTTAGAATCAAAGTGAGATTATCTAAGCACCCATCAAACGAATCCCCAAAAGCACTAAAATCATCCATGAATACCTCAATAATCTTCTCCACAAAATCTGAAAAGATACTTACCATGCATCTTTGAAAGGTGGCAGGTGCATTGCATAAACCGAATGGCATGCGACGATAGGCAAAGGTACCAAAGGGGCACGTGAAAGTGGTCTTTTCTTGGTCATCCGGAGCTATAACAATCTGATTATACCCAGAATAACCATCAAGAAAACAATAAAAAGAATGACCGGCTAACCTTTCAAGCATTTGATCAATGAACGGCAAAGGGAAGTGGTCCTTCCTCGTGGTGGCGTTTAGCTTCCTATAGTCGATGCACACTCTCCAACCTGTTTGGACACGTGTGGGCACAAGTTCATTCTCCGCATTCTTCACCACAGTGACCCTAGATTTCTTTGGAACACATTGCACCGGTGAAACCCAACGGCTATCCGAGATTGGATAAATCACTCCACAATCAAGAAGCTTTATAATCTCCTTCTTCACAACTTCCATCAGTGGAGGGTTGAGTCGGCGTTGAGCCTCTCGGGTTGGTTTAGCCCCCTCCTCTAGAAGTATGCGATGCATGCATGTTGTAGGGCTAATCCCCCTAATATCGGCCAATGTCCACCCAATGGCTGTTTTGTGCTCTTTCAACACCCGAATCAACTTTCCTTCCTCTGTTGCCGTAAGTGTGGAGGACACAATGACGGGCAACGTCTCGTTATCTCCCAAAAAGACGTACTTCAAATGATCCGGCAATGGTTTAAGCTCAAGTACAGGTGCCTGAATCACTGAGGGTAACAACTTGTTAGTAGAAATTGGAATTGAAATCGGTTTTGAAGGCTTACCACGGTACTGAGGTAGTGACTCTAGGGCAGCCACCATCTCGGCCTCTTCTTCACTTCTAGGCACGGCAATATTGGGTTTTTGCCCAATTCCTTGTGCAATTGTTGATTCAAGGGGATCCCTCTCCAAGGAATCAAGGTAATCCTGCGCCAATTCATCAAATATATCAATAGCAAAACAAGAATGATTTTCTTTAGGAAATTTAATAGTTTCAACAAGATTGAAATCAATAACTTCCCCATTAAATTCCATTGTCAACGTCCCTTTGAACACATCGATCTTGGTGCGGGCTGTTTTCATGAAAGGTCTCCCAAGGAGGATCGGCAATGGGGTAGAATGGGGTGTATCCTCCATGTCAAGCACATAAAAGTCCGCTGGACAAATCAGATTTCCAACCTGCACCAAAACATCTTCCAAAACTCCTTTTGGATATGCATTAGAACGATCGGCTAATTGAATTATAACACCATCGTTTTTAAGCTCACCTAAGTTCATAGATGCATAAATAGAGTATCGCATGACATTAATTGAAGCTCCTAAGTCTAACATAGCATGTTCAAACTTAGTACAACCAATAACGCAAGGAATTGTAAAACTACCCGGATCTTTGCATTTAGGGGGTAATTTCCTTTGTAGAACAGCAGAGACATTCTCACTTACTTGAACCACTTCTTTGTTAGAAATCATTCTCCTTGTTGTACAAAGCTCTTTCAAAAACTTAGCATACCTTGGGACTTGCTTTATTGCATCAAGGAGTGGGATATTGACTTGAACTTTCCGGAATGTCTCTAGAATGTCTTTTTCAGCATCCTCTTTCTTTGATTGCCGCAACCTGCCAGGAAAGGGCACAATTAGTGGAGTAGAGCTAGAAGAATTCATATTGGAACTTACCTTGATGGTTGAGGACGATTTAGAAGTGGGGATTGGCTGCGGCAAGGATTGTGCATTCCTTGCCGTGGGTTTGGGTGATTCATCCTCCTCCAATTGCAGCTTCTTGTCCTCTTCTTGACTTGATCTAGATGGTTGTGAATCAGTTCCAACCTGCCTACCACTTCTCAACGTGATTGCTTGGGCGGTTTCAAATCCTCCCTTAGGATTAACAACGGTTGAACTAGGCAATCTGCCTTGTTCTCGGAATTGGCCCATGAATTCAGCCATTTGCCTCATTTGTTTCTTCAATTCGTCCACCTCTTTAGCTTGATTTTTTATGCTCAGCACGTCCTGCGTCAAAGAGGTTAGTACTTGAAGAATTTTATCATTATTTAACGACGAACCTGAATTAGTTTGGGCTGAAGTTGGTTGAGGTTGTGGGGCTGCATACGGCCTTGGAAACATCCCAGGGGGCTGTCTAAATCCGCTTTGTGGCTGTGCTTGTTGAGAGTCCCTCCACTTGAAGTTTGGATGATCTCTCCATCCTGGATTGTATGTGTTTGAGTCTTTGTTGGGTTTGGCCTTGAAAACCCACGGCTTGGACAGTTTCCCAGCCCCCATTCTCAATCAATTGAGGGCATTGATCGTTGAGATGTCCCTGCATAGAACACCCTCCACATATGGCCGGCCCTTGTGCTTTGGTTCCATCCGCAACCTGTGACAAAAGAAGAGTGAGATTGGCCATTTGAGATTGTAATTCTGCAATTGCATTTACCTCATTCACTTGTTGTTGCCGTGGCCCTTCTCTCTGTCTAACTCCTTCGTATTGTTGCGCATTCAAGGCTCGATTTGCAATTAGAGTCTTGGCAGCCACGGGTGTTTTGTCAACCAAAGCTCCTCCCGCTGAAGCACCAAGCATTTGTCTCCCAATGGGGAGAAGTCCTTCATAGAAATATTGGAGGAGAAGCTCTTCTTTCATTTGGTGTTGTGGACAAGAAGCAACAAGCGCCTTGAAACGCTCATAATAGGCTGGAAACGATTCCCCTTGGTTTTGTTAAATGCCACTTATCCTTTTCCTCAAGAAGATGACTCTTGAAGTTGGGAAAAATTTCTCTAAGAATGCGCGCTTCATGCTTTCCCACGAAGTAACGGTTCCAGGTGCTAGTTCGTAAAGCCAATCCTTAGCCTTTTCCAAAAGAGAGAATGGAAAGGCTTTCATCTTCAATATACTCCCATCAACATTGACAGGGGTCATGCTTGAACAAACCACTTCAAATTCCTTCAAGTGCTTGTTCGGATCTTCGATAGACAACCCGTGGAATTTGGGGATGTGGTGCAACAAGCTAGACTTCAATTCGAATTCGTCAGTCTTGCCCTCGGCTGCCCTAGGATACTGAATGCATAAAGGGGTTGCATTGTCCAATCCCGAGGCTGAAAGTTCTTTGATTGTTCGGTTATCTGCAGCCATGTCGTGCTCCTCTTCCAAATCCTCTTCAATTTCAACTTCAGATTCGGAATTAGAACTTGAACTAAGTAGACCAGGTTCTGGGTGCTTCCTCTTCCTTCTCAAATCTCGCTCAAAATCATCGTTAAACTCCAAGATATGTGTGTGAACGGGTTGAGAACTTCGAGTCATACACTAGTACCTAAAACACAGACAACAAAACAAATCAGAAAACTAAGCAAAACAGAAACAAAAACAAGTTAAAATACACGGCAGAAACTAGGGAGATTAGCAAGTTTGCTAATCCCCGGCAACGGCGCCAAAATTTGCTGTGAGAATTACTTGACACTCAAATTAAAACCCTATCGACGTAGTATATGAAAGTAGGGATCGTTTAAAGCCGGGGATTAGAAGGTATGCTAATCTATACAAATTAAACTCTAAAACACTAAAACTGGACTCTAGACAATGAAAACAGGTACTATGGGTCAATCTGAACGAATTTTAACTTCAAACAACTTAAAACAACCTAACTTGACTCAAACAAACCAAAACAAACTTAAAACAACAAATAAAACTCAACTAGACAGATTCTAGACACTAGAGACTCAAAACAGGCTAAATAGACTCAAAACAACAAAACTAACTTAAACAGACTCAAAACAGGTTCTAAGGGGTGAATTGGATGACTTTTGGACTAGTTAGACTCAAAACACTAAAAGGGGACAGATTTGGATGAATTTAAACAAACTAAGACTCAATTAAGAACTAGGGGGTGTTTGGACGAATTAAGCAAAACTAAGCAGATTTAAGCAAACAAAGTAAATTGAAAGAGATAAAGGTGAATTCAGGGGTGAAAACTAGTTAGAGGGTTCCTCTCCACACATGAACATATGCATATGAATTGATTTCCAGTTATTCTTTCGATAAACCATGAATGACAATGCTTTGAATTAATTGTATTGCACTAATCAATTCCCAGATTTCCCTAAGTTCATTGAATTGAATGGATAACGCATCACAACCAATTTATTCTTATCAAGTTCCCTAACTATGGAATACGCATGATAGAGATACATATCAAAGATCATTAAGTTCCATGGAAATCATAAACATTGACAAGGCATTCATAACTATGGAATACGCATGTTACTCTTGCCTCGGATTTACTTAACACAATTGTGACTAGCAATCTTTACTACTTGTGAATATAAGTTCCTAACGATTAGGTGAAATTCCCTTATATCCTAGCATCAAATTCATGCATGTAAACTAAGTATGCATCCTTAATCAACACACAAGAACAAGTTCTTAATAAAACAGTTAAGCAAACCACATTCACAATTTATGAAACAATAACTGAAGGTAATCAATTCATATCAAACATATGTCCATGGCTTTGATTCCACCTCTAACTACAACGGAATTAGTTCCACATGTTCAACATAATTGAAAAGCAAGTTAAATTAAACATGAAGATCAAACAAGAGAAGAAAGAACTCCAAGAAACTCCAATGGTTGCACGGCAGGCCTTCTCTTCTCTTCTCTGCGGCAACGTATGGTTTTCTGAATGTATATGGGGGTGGTTGGATGGTATGGTGTGGCAGAGGGTGAATTAGGTCAGAAACTATGGAGAATGGTGAGGGAAAGGTGCAGCAGAGAGTGGTGGGTGATTTCTGGCGTGAATGATGTATATGGAGAGTGGTGAAACCTGCGGCAACCCTCTAAACTTGTATATATAGGCACCACAAACCCTAGGGTAATCAGATTAGGGCTAGGACTCAGCATAAACAAGGAATTAGGGCCCTAGGTGCGGCAGAAATTGTGAATCCTCTTGAGGAAAAAGGATTGTGGCCCAATTGATTTCTGAAAAGGATTTGTAGAACACAAATCCACAAGGAAAAGGCTTAATAAGTCAGAATCCAAGAGGGAGTGGGAGTGAGAAGGCACGGCACAAAGGGATAAGGCAGGGAGCCTTGCAAGGCAAGGAAAAGACCTTCTAGAAAGGAGGGAGGCGCCAGATTTTTAGGCTTCTAGAAAGAATGTGTTTCTGGGCAGATTTTGGGGTTTCTAGAAGAGTTTGGGGCCACTTTTGTAGGGGAATGGATAAGACTTCTAGAAATCAGGTTTTAAGTCCCCTAAACTAAAGAAAATAGGTTAGGATAAGATTAGGATAAGATAAGGTAAGGATTGGATAAGATAAGATAAGATAAGGTTGTTTTGGATAATGTTTTGGATAATTCTCCTTCTTTGGAGCTGATTCCTTATCTTCTTATCTTTGACTTCTTTCTTCCATCTTCTTAGCTGATTTCAAGCCTTTATATCTTCAATTTCGTCCATCAACTTGCCTCCATGCTTGCACTACCCAATCTTGGCCCAAAAATGCTCTAGAATGCTCCAAATTGCTTCTTTTTGCCATTTTGACACTTAGAACCTACAAACACACGAAAATAGCTTAAAATACAAAATTAACTAAGAACTAACATCGTAAATGCATGAAAACAAGCTAACTAAGTCGCATAAATATGCTCCTATCAGAACTTCTAATGTAACTGTATTTGGATCAGCTTTACTCTGACCTTGGAAAATCATGGTTCCACAAAAAATTAATTAAAGTTATGTTGTAAAGATTCCTAGTTTAGGTGTGATTGTGTAAATCCTACATTAGATTTGATTCTAGTTATCCTTTCCTATTGTATCTTATATTCTTTGGGGAAGAAGGTTTATCTTCTCTCCTCTTTTACTAGAAATAAAGGCATAATGTAGGAGGGATAACAACACACATATATTCCCCTACAATTCTACAAACACATCTCTCTCTACACTCCTTGCCGCCGGCCACCCTAAACATTGTCAGATAAAATAGACCACAACACGTTATCAACACGCTCCTACTGCTGCGCTTAGGAATCTGACGTTGAAGAATTTTTTTGCATCAAACCAGTTCATCCATATCATCACGCAATCAGGTTCTTTCAAAACAACGGGTTTTAACTCGATATTTTGCAGCTCTGATAGCATGAACATTCACCATGATGCATGACCCAACTTTACACTTTACGAATTTTAGATTCTACATAAATTGTGTATTCCTCATAATTATAATTGTTGAATTATGTGAATTTGATATTTGCATGAATTGCATAAAATACATATGTACATGCATTGAAAATATTGTTTTGCATATGCATCCAATTGAACATGGTTTTTTCATTGAAATATATATCAAATTAAATGGTATATTGAATTGAAAAACAAATTACGATTTGGGAACATCGGGTTCTTTCGAACCAGTGACCACCATCCTGCAGATAGGTTTCCCCCCAGCCAAGCCAAGAGCCTGCTGCTCTCCCCAGAAAAACCCACGGAGCAAGATGCTCTAAGCCTCAAACCCGACATTTTTCATGGTGTCCCCAACCACGGCATGGCCTGCAGCCACTGCCCTGAACCTATGGTTCATATCACCAACGACCAGAAGTCGTCACACGTCAGAATTAGGCCGAGATTCTTTTGATACTGATCGAAATTTTTTTTACAAATTTTTCGATTCGAATTTCTAGGGTTTTTGTTAAAACGATTGAATTTTTTTACAAAAATCCTCATTCATATTTGAGGTTTCTAACGAACCATGGCTTGCCCCAACTTTGGAAACGTCGTTTGCCGCAACCCCATCACCCAATTCTGGCATTATTCTCCGACGACAAAAAGCCAGCACACGCTGGGGTGTTTAGGTTCCAAAACCCGAGCCCTATAGGGCTCTGTCTCTCGGCCAATTTTTTCTCTCTTTTCTGCCTTGGGCTTCCCTGCTTCGGCCCATCTTTTTCTCAGCCTGCAGAGAGAACATAAAAATTAAAAAAAAAAACATTTTTAAGCTTTTAGGTCTGCCTGCCGCAGCCTAATCCCTGCCTTAATACTCTCTGTGGGCCTGTAGCCCCACTCGAGACCCCCAGCCCAATTCTTGGGCTTGGGATACACGGCATAATTTTTTTTACGCCACCCATGGCTTAGGGCATCTCCAACCGAGGGCTGGCCAGAGGGCTCGTTTTCGCCCTTTGGGCCTCCAAGATCCTCCAAGATATTAATATTTTAATGAACAGTACAGGGCCATATTTGCCTCCATCTCCAATCGAGGGCCAAAGGGCCAGAGGGCTTGTTTTAGCCCTGTCACAAAAAACCGTCTCTAACCAAGGGCCAAAGGGCCAAACATAATTTATTATTTAAATTTAAAAACTACAACAACTTAAATTTAAAAACGACAAATTAAATTTAAGAACTACAAATTAATGGTGTAGGAATGGTGAATGAATAGTTTAGGTATTTATAGGAAAAAAAAAGAATTTTTAAGAATTTAAAACAACAAAAAAAATGGCCAAAAAAACCAAAAAATAAAATAAAATAAAATTTGAATCCAACGGCTAGCTGACTAACCGTCGCATTTGAATTTTAGTTTAAGAATTCATGTCAGTTATAATGAACAGGAATACATTTGTATTAAATAATATAAATGTATTTCTGTCGGTTATAACCGACAGGATTGCTGTGATTTCTGGCCAGCCCCGGGCTGGCTGGCTCCATGCATCCAGTCCTCCAGCCCTCCAGCCCTTTCAGATTCCGTGGAGCCCTTCAGATTCCATGAGCCCTCTGGCCTAGCCCTCGGTTGGAGACGGTTTTCGGGCTATTTTCGGCCCTCTGGCCCTCTGGACCTTTCGGTTAGAGATGGCTTTAGTTTTTCCTCTTGGGCCCTGAATGTTATTAGTCTAATTATTTTAGGCCTAATGGGTTTTATATTTTTTCACCCACATTTTAATTTGGCCCGAAGTCCAAATAAATTAATTCAACTATTTTTGTAAACCTAAATGTTATATTTTTGCATTTTCTTGTTGCATTTTTGCTTGCATATATATATATTTGTGTTTGCCTGCAGGAATCTATGAACCTGAAGTTCATAATTATTTTTGAAACCCGAAGTTTCTTATAAATATGCCTTGTTTGAAAACCTGAAGTTTTCACTAAACAAAAACATCACCCATGAAAACTTGAAGATTTTTTCATGCAAAAAAAATTAAACCAATACATGTCTATTAAAACATGTATGTTCTACTCCTATGTGAATGGATTGGTTTTTCTCCATTACACTAACCACATCTTGTCCATCTATTTTGTGATAGGAACATGTCGAATTTGAACAAACTCGACTTTACCGCTTTGGAGGTCTCTGGAAGGAACTACCTCAAGTGGGTTCATCCACCTCACTACAAAAAACTTGTGTCCTGCCATTGAAGAAGCAACAGATGAACCTGTTGGCGAAGTTGACAAAGCCACTGCTATGATCTTCATTCAAAGACATATCCATGATGTTCTGCAAACTGAGTACCTTGCTGAGGAGGATCCACGTGCATTATGGGTTGCTTTGGCTGATCGTTTTAATCACCAAAAGGACATATTTTTGCCTGAAGCAAGACACGACTGGCAGCACTTACGCTTCCAAGACTTTAAGTTTGTGAATGAATATAATTCTGAAATTTGTCGAATCCGATCACTTCTCAAGTTTTGCAATGAAACTTTGACTGAAGATGATCTCTTGGGGAAGACCTATTCGACCTTCTCTGCTTCTAATATTGTCCTGCAACAATAGTATAGAGCTCAGAAGTTCACTAAGTTCTCGGATTTGATCTCTGTTTTACTTCTCGCTGAAAAGCAGAACCAGCTATTGATGAAGAATCATCAAGCTAGACCTACTGGGGTGACTGTTGTGCCTGAAGCACACTATAGCATTAACCAACGCCCAAAACGCCAAAAGAGGCATGGTAAGGGTGGCCAGAAGCCATCCCACCAAGGTCAACAGAGTCAAGGCCCATCCAAGGGAGGAAACAAAGCCTCGAAACGCTCAAACCTCGTTCCCAAGGCCCCAAACTTCAAGAATAAGGGCAAAGCACCTGAAACCATGGATGCAGATATGTGCTATCGCTGTGGTTCAAATGACCATTGGTCCCTTGTTTGCCGAGCTTCCAAGAAGGTTGTAGATGAATATCATTCTCGTCGTAGGAAGTATGAATCAAACTTCATGCAAGTGGACGACTCGGAGACGACCAAGATGGAGGTTTCTGACTTTCAAGAGGATACCACCCCTATGGAAGATTAGGATCTTAGACATAGACTTATTTTTAGTTGAAATAAGACAATTGAGGCCGAATTCCACTAAATGGCCGAACCCCTCCTTTGTTTTTTGGTTGATTTTTGAACAATTTTCCTTTATGTTTGGATTATTGATTGGTGATTTGTTTTTTGGATATTAAGTTTTAATTAATTACCATCATTGAATAAATGGAATTACTTTGAATTGATATTTGTTTTAAGAACTTTTATGCATGTGACCGATTCAAATTAATTTTTCATTCTAGGTATGACTAGTGGGAAAGTTAGTTGTCTGGCAGATAGTGCAACCATGCACACCTTTTTGCGTGAACGTATCTATTTCACTAACTTCATACCTAAGAATGCACTGACAACCCTCTCAGGCCCATCCAACCTGGTCGAAGGATACGGTAAGGCACATATAATGTTCTCCAATGGTACAATCTTGACCATTGATGAGGCACTCTATTCTCCACGTTTCGGAAGAATGTTACTAAGTTTCAAGGTTATTAGAGATAATAATTACCACGCTGAAACCCATGTAGAAAACAGAGTGGTCTGTATACTACGACCATACGCCCCATAGAATGCCACTATGTAACCGGCCCTACTACTGGGACCGCGCACGAAATTACACTTTGGCATGACCGTTTGGGACATGCTGGATGAATAGCGATGCGCCGTATCCTCAAATCATCGTACGGGCATCCACTAACCCGAAGTTTAGGTTCAATCCACGGAATCACATGTCAAACATATTATATGGGAAAGTTTATTATTAAGCCTTCTTATGACAAGATTCGTTTGAATCCTCCCATTTTTCTACAACGGATTCAGGGGGATATTTGTGGACCGATTCACCCTCCATGCGGACCATTTAGATATTTTATGGTTTTGGTCGACGCTTCCATATGTTGGTCACACGTGTGTTTGTTGTGCACAAGGAACGCTACATTCTCCAAACTGTTGGCCCAGTTTATCAAGCTCAGGGCTCACCACCCTGATTATCTGATCAAATCTATTCGATTGGATAATGCTGGAGAATTCATATCTCAAACTTTTGACGATTATTGCATGTCGGTTAAGGTTGAAGTTGAACATCCAGTACCCCATGTTCACACCCAGAACGGCCTGGCAAAGGCTTTCACTAAGCGCTTACAAATGATTGCTCGATCGTTGGTCATACGTACCAAGCTCCCGATCGCTGCTTGGGGCCATGCAATATTGCACATAGCAAAGTTGGTCCGCCTAAGGCCTATTGCGACACAACCATTGAGTGCCATTCAGTTGGTTACCGAATACGAACCTGACATATCGCATCTGCGCGTTTTTGGTTGTGCAGTATATGTGCCGATCTCGCCGCCCTTACGTACAAAAATGGGGCCTCAGCGAAGGATGGGAATCTATGTCGAAAATGATTCTCCTTCGATTATTCGTTACTTAGAACGTTTGACAGGCGATCTGTTTACTGCTCGCTTTGCGGATTGTCACTTCTATGAGACAGTCTTCCCGTCGTTAAGGGGAGATAAGAATGTCAACGTTCCTGATGAACGATGCGAATTATCATGGAAGACTCCACTTTGTCTCATTTAGATCCCTGCACTGCTCAGTCTGAAATTGAAGTGCAGTGCATATTAGATCTCCAGATCATAGCTCAAAGCATGCCAGATGCCTTCACTGATCTAGCGCGCGTGACAAGATCACACATTCCAGCTACGAATACACTTACAAAGATGGATGTACCAAATGTACGACGAACTGCCCTCCTGGAAGCCCAGGACGCCAATCTTGGTGGTCCACATACATTAGCGGCTAGCCAATCATCTGTCCCTACACAAAAGCGTGGCAGACCCCTTGGTTCAAAGGATTCACACCCCCGCAAGAGGAAATCCACGGCACAAGGTCCTGAAGAACCTACCGTGAATCCGACTATCGCTTACTCATTTGATCCAACTCATGAGCACTACAAAACTATGAACAAATAGAGGCCAATACATTTGCACATATTAATTAGAAATAGGGGCAAAAATTGAGGATTTCCGCACCTAATAGTTAGGAGTGGCGGATATTAGAATTGCACCTAAAAAGAGCATTGCTATTTATAAATAGGGGCAAATAAGCACTTATATATGCCCCTAATAATTTTGCTGCCACGTAGGCAAGTCTGACGTGCAAACAATATTAAGTGGGGATGTTTAAAGTATTAGGGGCGATTATTAAGGCCCCTACTTTATTTTATATATATATATATATATTTAATGACATTTATATTTATTATTATTGCATTTTGGGACTTTTATTAATTGAAAATGATTTTCAATCTCCTATTAATTATTTGATTGTATTCTCATATTTTAGGGTCAAATATATTTACGATTATTTTTATTTTCCACCACCAATCTAGACGAAAAAATAAATTGTTAACAGAAAAATTAATGCTAAAATACGGGAATTGTTATTGGCACTCCAAAAATCTCATTCCACACTCCAATCTTTCTATATTTGGAAAGAAAAATACACTTGTGAGGACTGTAGAATGAGATTTTTGGAGTGCCAATAACACTTCCCTAAAATAATTCATACTTCAATACATTATATACGAATAGTACAAGTATCATGAAGAAGTTTAAACCGTAGATACAAACGGTAGTCTAAAAAAGATTTATATGTCTAATCAATCTTCTGCATCCCAAACACAGAAATGATGCAAAGTCAAAAGCATGTGCCTTCCATGATTCATCCTATAGATACACCACAAAAGGTAAAAGCAAATTAGAGTAACACTATTTTATGAAACATAAGAAACAAAACAATCAGATTATGTAGAACTCACAACCATGAAAAGAAATGAACAAATTATGTACAAACCTTTCACAAAACATCGAGAAAACAAAACCTGCAAAATAGACAAAAAATCAAACTTAAACTAGCCAATCTAGGTTTATGATGTAATTCATCATTTTGATAACACTACTATTGTACGAAAATAAAATGGAAAAAAATGTATGAAGAACACACCTAACGAATTTCACTTCAAATTTTTCGCACCCCATCATCAAATTTACCTGCAAAACAACAGTTTGAGAGAAAAAAAAACTTCAATCAAACTAAATAAAGCTGGCTTTTTTCTCTACTATGAACCTTTTTAAATCGCTCTTTCGCTATCTTAGACTCATCAAAGGGAATATCGAAAGGTAGAAAATTAAGAAAAATAGAGATGAAGAGAAAAAAATAATAAATCCCAAAAAAAAAAATTGAAGAAGAAGGATAAAAATATGAAGGAACAAGAAAAATGGAGATGAGAAGAAGAATATGAAGAAACAAGAAAAATGGAGAGCTATGAATCGACTAAGAAAATGGAGATGATGAGAAGAATATGAAGGAACAATAAAAATGGAGATGAGGAGTTTGTGCCGTGAAAGAAGATCAAGAGAGAAATATGGGGAATGTGCATGTTGGTTATCCTAGAATTAGAGTTATGATAACCGTCTTATTTATTTGATTAATAATTAAGAAAAAATAAATAAATATAAGAAGATAAATGCTCCTAATTTAAACTATTAAATTAAAAAAATTGAATAGGTTAAAATATATATATTAGAGGCTCATTTATCCATCCCTAATAACTAAATTTTGTAGATGTGGTTTTTTTCGCCTCTAAAAGTAGTAACATTACTAGGGGTGTTTATTGTTTCGCCTCTACTACAATTAATAGAGACAAATCTATATTTCTGCTCGTAATAAAGATTAATATGGACAAATTCTTATATCTGCCCCTAATCCACTGCCCCTAATAATCAATATTCTCGTAGTGGAGGAAATTCTAGATTACGGAAGCATCCTTGAAGAGACGAATCCTCCTCACGAGAATCATGAGATTTCGGTCTATTATGCTAGCTTAGATGATGTGTGGCGTAGAAATGAGATGATTGTCGACGATGCATTAGCATTTGTAGTAGCTACTAAGATCATGTTGAGCGATGACATTGAATTGTGTTCCGTTGATGAATGTCGACGTAGAACTGATTGGTCAAACTGGAAACAAGCAATCCAAGTTGAACTCGATTCGCTTGCGAAACGTAAGGTGTTTGGACCTGTAGCTCCTACTCCTCCACATGTGAAGCCCGTTGGCTACAAATGGGTTTTCGGTCGGAAACGTAATGAGAAGAACAAGATTGTGCATTACAAAGCTCGTTTTGTTGCATAAGGCTTTTCACAACGCCTCGGGATTGACTATAATGAAACTTATTCACCCGTTATGGATGTGATTACTTTTCGCTACCTTATCAGTTTGGTAGTTTCCGAAAAACTGAGTATGCAGCTGATGGACGTAGTAACTGCGTATCTCTATGGGGATCTTGATACAGAAATTTACATGAAAGTTCCCGAAGGACTAACATTGACTAGTTCAAATATTTCCAAACTCGGAACACGCTTTCCATTCAGCTGAGGCGTTCACTCTACGGTTTGAAACAATCCGGAAGAATGTGGTATTACCGTCTAAGTGAGTATTTGACTAGTCAGGGATATGTGAACAACGAAATATGCCCCCGTGTGTTCATAAAGAAGTCACATTCTGGATTTGCGATTGTTGCAGTATATGTCGATGACATGAACCTCATCGGAACTCCTGAAGAGCTCGCGAGAACTGCCGTGCACTTGAAGTCGGAATTTGAGATGAAAAATCTAGGTAAGACTTGATACTGTCTCGGTCTCAAGATAGAGCATTGTTTCGATGGAATCCTAGTACATCAATCGAACTACACCCAGAAGGTGTTGCGCCGCTTTAATGAGGATAAAGCGAAGCCTTCGAGTACTTCTATTGTCGTTTGTTCGCTAGATGCAGAACGAGATCCCTTCCCTCCGAAGGAGGATGATGAAGAGATTTTGGAGCCTGAAGTTCCTTATCTAAGTGCAATATTCGCTTTATTGTACTTAGCTCAATGCACTAAACCCGACATCTCCTTCGTTGTTAATCTCTTGGCAAGATACAGTAATGCATCTACACGCAAACACTAGACTGGCGTGAAAGATATCTTTCGTTACCTTAAGGGTACTACAGATTTGGGCTTGTTCTATCCCTACGAATCCTCGAATGATGCACACCTTATGCTCCTCGAGTTGATTCTCGCTTTGTTGGTTATGCCGACGCATGATACTTGTCTGATCCGCACAAGGCGCGTTCTCAAACAGGTTATGTCTTTACCGTTGAAGGCACTGCAATCTCTTAGAGGTCAACTAAACAGACCTTAGTTGCCACTTCGTCTAACCATGCTGAAATTCTCGCCTTACATGAAGCAACTGGGGAATGCTTGTGGTTGAGATCAATAGTGGGCCATATTCGAAGCTCCTGCGATCTTTATCCCGCCGTTGATGTCCCGACAACGATCTTTAAAGACAACGCAGCATGCATCGAACAGCTCAAGAAGGGTTACATCAAATGAGACAATAACAAGCATATTGCGTCGAAGTTCTTCTTTTCACATCAACAACAAGAGCATCAGAAGATTGAAGTCACATAAATCTTTTCACAAGACAATCTGGCCAACCTCTTCACCAAATCACTGCTAAAGACGACGTTTTAGAAGCTTGTTCATGGAATTGGTATGCGTAAACTTTCTGAGTTGTAACATTGCTATTTCTCTTTGGAATTGTGTCAAACTCAGGGGGAGTATTCTGAAGATACTTGATTGACCTTAATGTACTCTTTTTCCCTAAGATTAGGAGCATTTTTCCCACTGGGTTTTTGCTACCTAACTAGGTTTTAACGAGGCACCTACATTGGGTTGGTCATATCCCTGATGACGTCCTGTAGACGTTTCTTTTGACTTTGCATTTCTCATGCATTTTTCCTTAGACTATGGATTTTGTCCCTACTTGGGTTTTTGCCGCAGCCTTAGGGTTTTTTAGTGAGACTTACTTACTTATGCAAGTTCCTACCTTATTGAGAACAAGCGTTGTTCCTTGGAATCAGTGCCAGCAAGTCGACTTCCTCAACTTCTGCATGATGCTAAATCTACCTTGAGTAAACACACTTAAAAGGGAGTGCTGTAAACATTCCTAGTTTAGGTGTGGTTGTGTAAATCCTAGATTAGATTTGATTCTAGTTATCCTTTCCTATTGTATCTTATATTCCTTGGGGAAGAAGGAATATCTCCTCTCCTCTTTTACTATAAATAGAGGCACAATGTAGGAGGGATAACAACACACATATATTCCCCTACAATTCTACAAACACATCTCTCTCTACACTCCTTGCCGCTAGCCACCCTAAACATTGTCACGTAAAATAGACCACAACAAGTTAAATAAATAAATGTTAAAATTAAAAAGGTGGCCTAATTTTTCAAAGTAAAGTTTTAGCAAAGGTATCCAATTAAAGTTAAATAAATAAATCTTTAGATGATAATTCCTATATCTAAGTTCTTGTTAGGCACATTAGACCATAGTTTTCCTTAAGTGAATGATTCTCTTCTAGTTCAGGCAGAGATTGTATATCCTAACATGCAGTCTATCCTGGTTAAGGCATAAATTTAACAAGTAGGACTCTTTACGCTCTAGAAAACAAGGGAACCAAGCAAACCATTATTCTTTGTCAAGTAATAATGTAATTTACCACACTTAACCACAAGAAGCTAATCGAATTATATTGCTAGTTCAGCCTCAAATTCGTCTTCCAATCTTACTAGATGCAAGGTCCTAAGGCAATCAATCAAAGAACTCAAACAAAAAGTAACAATTCAAACAGTGATTAAGCATTCATCTAAAAGAAACTAGAAATCCAATGAATAACATTAAAAACCATAAACATCCATGCTAAGGCATCATTCTAACCCTAGAAAAAGAGTTTAGTTACTCATAAAATACGAAAACATAAGTAAAATTCTGAAAAACATGAAATACTTCCACACGATGATGATGGATTGCACAGATGATCGGCGGCTCTGCTTTCTTTCTTTTTTTCACTCCTTGCTGCGACCTCCTCTTTAAACTCCTTCAAATCCCAAAAGCACACCCCCAAAAACTCTCTCTGTCCAACTGTTAAAGTCCATCCGTCTGCCCTCTTTTATTCCTGAATAAATGCTGGAATCCTTACTTGGATGGGACTCTTGAATTTCTCTTCTGACTTGGATTAGTTTATTGATGATGTGGCACACTAAACTATTAAATATATTAACTATGCACCGTTTAGAATAGTCTTTAACTCTTCTAAAAGCTTCCCTTTTTCTCTGCTTGTTTCCTTTAATTAAACTTTGTAAATCTGAAATCTTTTTGCAAATCCCGCGTAAACCTTGCTGGCAGATGTCCGGTACAAGAACCACTATAACGTCTTCTAGGAAACTCGGAATTACGAATCGTAAAATTCCTTTGAAAGCTAATTTCCATATCTTTCCAATGGTATAAGGCTAAGCAGCTGGTTTATTCTGAGGAAATACAGTTTAATCCGTAAAGTTGGCTGATCCACACAAACAGCCTCTGCTTCCAGCACGCCAAACTCATTTCAATCGCCAAAAGTGCTCCTTTTTCTTCTTTCTTCATCTTCACTCTTCAAATCTAAGAAAAATATAAAACTAAGTGAAACAAACTAAATTCACTCAAAAACATAACATGAATCTAAACTAAAGGGCATGAAAATGTATGCAATTATGATTATATCAAATACCCCCAAACTTAGACTTTGCTTGTCCTCAAGCAAACACAACAAAGACTCAAGATTAAATTTAACAAAACACAATGCAGTTGGACTTTCCAAATAGATTCTTCAAAGATTACATGGAAAATATAGCTCAAAGAACAGAGAAACATTGTAAGAATTCTAAACACGATTCAAAAGTTAACAACACCTTACACAACCATTCTTCTGGTACATATATGATTAGCCAATAATTATCACAACGCTTGCAACTCGGATAGGTATATGCACACAAGTGTGATATGATGATCTCTGGATAATGAATATATCGAACCCCATAGGCTTGCTCTTCATATCATCTCTCCACTAATGTAAATCAATGCAATACCAAAGATCAAATGGACTTTACAAAGGTTGTCATGTTAGGCTAGGTTATTGGCTAAGAAAGAACGGGTAGGGAAAGACTAGAACCTGAGATATACCAAGACTTCTTCATATGTATTTCGGTCGAGCCTCTTTTGAAATATGATTCTTGGCATCCAGGACTCATGTCGTAGGAATGGAACAATTTCAAACTTTTTATTTCTTTTTTTTTTTTTTGCTTTTTTTTTTTTTTTTCAAAACTGAATAGTAATATAACACATGGTGCCTCAGTACACGCCAAATTTTTTATGTACACTCAAACTTTATCACTATCTTCATCATCTTGGTATTCATGTCAAGCTATAGGGTATGGCTAATACAGGTTAAATGGGTAAGGATTAACGTGAGTGATGAAAGAAAAGGCTAAGTGTTTGGCTTCAAATGGCTAACTAGGGATAACACAAAAGGTTGGGTATATAAAAGCTCAAACGATCCAAAAATGGCCAAAATCATCTCCCCAATATTGCATGATTTAGGATTTCGCCTCGAGAAATATTGAAGCAAGTTCTAGTGTTCGTTGAGATCTTAATGAGTACTTAATCTGCATATAATTCTCTAAGCAAGCAAACAATTTTATTAACAGTGGCTATGTGCATGAAAAGGGTGTAAAGAATGATCTTATAAAGCATAGCTAACCAAAGAATCAAACAAAGAACACAAACAATGCTCAACGATTTCTTAGAACCATATTTAAGTAGCAACCAAGTTATTATCATTGGATTTAGAAAAGACTAGCCAACACGATTGAGAGAAGAGCAAAAATATTTTTTTATTTTTTATTTTTTTATTTAAGACACTAACAAAAACAGAACAGAACAAACAAAAACTAAAAGCTAAGACTTGAAAATGAAGACTTCATGCTAGCAATAACCAATTTTCTAACCTTTGTTCAGTTTTTTACATATATCTTGCAAACTATTTGGCAGAATTCAACGCTCTTTATATCGTTGGATTCAGAACGAAAAATTGAAGAACACAACGTGGACCAAAACTCAGGAATGGCACCATATTGTTCCAGAATTTAATAAAGCGGAGAGCCTACGTTTACTGACACAAAACAACTATTGGAAAAAAAACTATCAAAATGTGATCCCTCCCCCAAACTTGAATAACACATTGTCCTCAATGTGAAGTGAAATACAAGGCATGCAATGAGTTAAACAAATAAGGAAAAGTAGAACTGAATAAAAATAATTTGAAAAAATAAAATACAATAAAATAAAGAATAAAGTTTAGAACTCCCCTGGTCATGATGAAATCCACTCTTAAGCACACAACAAGCTCCATCATCATACATCGAATGCTTGGGTTGCCTCCCAAGAAGAGCTAAATTTAAAGTCTTCAGCCAGACTCAACGACCTTCAAATGAATGGAGAATCATCGAGGTATGCCAAACTCAATAGTTTTGGTCCGCGATAGCACAGTTTCTGCATTCTCTAAATATGGTTTAAGACGATGCCCATTCACCTTGAATATGGAACCAGTTTTCATGTCTTGAATCTCTACTGCTCCGTGTGGAAATACCTGAATAACCAGAAAAGGACCAGACCATCTAGGACGCATCTTCCCGGGAAACAATCAAAGCCTTGAGTTGAACAATAACACCTTTTGATGTGGCTCAAAATGCTTTAGAATTAAAGTCTGATCATGAGCAATCTTTGTTTTTTCTTTATAAATCTTAGCATTCTCATAAGCTTCATTCCTTAATTCATCCAATTCATTTAATTGAAACTTTCGCAAAGGTCCTGCTTGGTTGATGTCGAAATTCAACTTCTTTAATGCCCAGAATGCTCGATGTTCCAGTTCCATTGGAAGATGACATGCCTTCCCAAAGACAAGTCGAAAAGGGGACATGCCAATGGGACTCTTGAAAGCTGTCCTATATGCCCAACATGCATCACTCACTTTCAAAGCCCAATCTTTTCGATTTTGACTCACCTTTTTCTCTAGAATGTGTTTGATCTCCGTATTAGAAACTTCAACTTATCCACTAGTCTGCGGATGGTAGGGAGTAGCAACCTTGTGAGTGATGTTATACTTCTTCGTAAGAGCTTCAAATGGCTTATTGATAAAGTGAGACCCACCATCACTAATGAGAGCACATGGTGTCCCAAACCGAGTGAAAATTTGTTCCTTTAGAAACTCAACATGACTTTATGATCATTGGTCCTTGTTGGTATCGCCTCCACCCATTTAGAAACATATTCCACAGCCACAATGATGTAAAGATACCCATGAGATATAGGGAATGGACCCATGAAATCGATACCCCAAACGTCGAACAATTCAACCTCCAGGATATTTTGCAAAGGCATCTGTGATCTAGATGATAAATTCCCAGTGCGTTGACATCTGTCGCAGGTCATCGCAAAGTGATGTGCATCCTTAAATAAAGTAGGCCAATGAAAACCACTTTGCAAAACCTTCAAAGCTGTCTTCTTTGCACCAAAGTGGCCTCCACAAGCATACGAATGAGAAAATTTCAAAATACTTTGGATTTCACTTTGATGAACACAACGTCGAATAATCTGATCAGGACAGTGCTTGAAAAGATATGGGTCATCCCAATAAAAGTGTCATACCTAAGAAAAGAAACGTTTCCTTTGTTACTTGTCCCAATCTGCTGGAATGAACTTTCTTGCCAAATGGTTCACTATGTCTACGTACCAGGGGATTTCTGCAATGGAAAATAATTGCTTATCTGAGAATGATTCATTGATAGGAATAGCATCCCTGCCATGTACCAATCTGGAAAGGTGATCCGAATCTAGAAAGGTGATCCGCCACAACGTTTTCAGCCCCTTTTTTTTATCTCTAATATCAAGATCAAACTCTTGCATAAGTAGAATCCATCTTAGAAGTCTGGGCTTTACATCCTTCTTGGTTAATAAATATCGGACGGCTGCATGATCAGAAAATATAATCACTTTTGAACCAACCAAATAACTTCTAAACTTATCCAAAGCAAACACCACAGCAAGCAATTCTTTCTCCGTTGTCGTGTAATTCAATTGAGCACCAGTGAGAGTTCGGCTAGCATAATATATAACATGAGGGAGTTTGTTAACTCGCTGCCCTAACATAACACCTATTTCAAAAGGAAGAGACCACTCCGAAGCTTTTATGATTGGGGCCTGTGTTAATTCTTTCTTGAGGGTCTCAAAAGCTTGTAAGCACTCTCTATTTAAATTAAACACATAATCTTTAGCAAGCATATCACAAAGTGGCTTGGTGATTTCCGAAAAATCTTTAATGAATCATCGATAAAAACTTGCATGCCCAAGAAAGGATCGAACTTCTTTTACAGAAGTGGGAGGAGGAAGCTTCGAAATGAGCTCCACCTTAGCTTTATCAACTTCAATTCCTTCAGCTGAAATTACATGACCAAGAACAATACCACTTTTCACCATAAACTGACATTTTTCCCAATTTAAAACCAAGTTGGTTTCTTAACACAGTTGGAGCACCAATGAAAGATGATGAAGACATTGATCAAACGATGACCCAAACACGGAAAAATCATCCATGAACACTTCGATACACCTTTCCACCATATCTGAAAAAATGCTCATCATGCATCTTTGGAATGTTGCGGGAGCATTACATAACCCAAAAGGCATTCGTCGATACGCAAAAGTTCCAAATGGACATGTGAAAGTAGTCTTTTCTTGATCTTCCGGCGCTATAGGAATTTGATTATATCCAAAATAGCCATCAAGAAAGCAATAATAACTATGACATGCAAGTCTCTCAAGCATGAGATCAATGAAAGGGAGCGGAAAATGATATTTTCGAGTTGAATTATTGATCTTTCTGTAATCCATACACATTCTCCAACCCGTGACTGTCCTCTGGGGTATAAGCTCATTATTTTCATTCTTGACAACTGTAATACCAAATCTCTTCGGTACAACCTGCAGTGGACTCACTCATTTGCTGTCAGATATAAGATAAATAATGCCGACATTCAATAATTTAAAAACTTCTGCACGAACCACTTCTTGCATATGTGGATTGAGACGTCTCTGAGCCTCTCTAGAAGGCTTTGACTCGTCCTCAAGATATATCCAATGCATGCAAATTGAAGGACTAATTCCTTTGATGTCTGCAATACTCCATCCCAACGCTGTTTTATGCTCCCTCAACACTTGCATCAACTTTTCTTCTTCTGTTTGGTTAAGGTCAGCAGCTATAATCACAGGAAGAGTCTCTGAATCACCCAGATATGCATACTTCAAAGTCTCTAGAAGAGGCTTCAATTCAAGCTTTGGAGGTTGTATAATGGATGGTACAATTTTAGCTTGTGAGAGTGGCAAAGCTTCAAATTTGGGCTGGCCTCTAGGAGAGTAGAACGCTACGGCATTGAGATCTCGTTTTGCTTCAATGATAGCAGCCTTTTCAAAACTCATTCCATGTTGAGAGATACAAACTTCCAGAGAATCTGAGATACTGGATTCAATGAATGTTTTTTTTTTTTATAATTGGATCCACAATCTCAACACGAAAGCAGTCATAAAGATCCATGGGCTTCTTCAATGCTTCGAAAACCTGAAATTCTATAGTAATACCTTGCACAGTCATAGTTAATAATCTTGATTTAACATCAATCTTCGTACCTGCAGTAGCCATGGAAGGTCTGCCAAGGATGAGAGGCAAGTCACGACCAGGAATTTCAGCTTCTTCCATGTCCAAAATGATGAAGTCAGCAGGAAGAATAAATTGGTCAACACACACAAGTACATCTTCAACAATCCCTCTTGGATATTTTACGGAACGATCATCGAACTGTAGAGAAATGGATATATGTTTTAGTTCGCCTAATTTGAGGTGTTCATAAACAGAATAGGGCATCAAATTCACACTTGCTCCCAAGTCAAGCAAAGCTTTTTTGAATTTTCTTTCTCCAATGACACATGAGATTGTAAAGCTACCAGGATCTTGAAGTTCTGGTGGCAATTTTCTTTGAAGAACCGCACTAACCGTGTCTGATAATTTCTTGTTAGTACTAAGTTCCTTCAAAAACTTCGCATATGATGAAATTTGTTTGATGGCATCAAGAAGAGGAATATTAATCGGCACCTTTCTGAATTGCTCTAAAATGTCTCCCAAGTACTTCTCTTTTTTAGCTTGTTTTGCACGCTGTGGAAAAGGTAGAGAGCTATGAATTTCTGCAGTAGAAGAAAAATAAGTCAGACAATCAGATTTGTTTGCTTTGTCAGAGATCGTGTCATTACTCTTAGACTTTAGAGAACTTCCAGACTTCTTGTCAAGCTGCTGCCCTATATGTGTGCTGACCCCTTCATCTTCTTCCTTATTAATTTTTGAACTTTCTACATTATTACCAATCGTTTTTCCACTCCTCAAAGTGGTGACAGCTTGAACATGCTTTTGATTCCCAGGATTTGTTTCAATTTGGCTTGGAAATTGCCCTTGTGCTCACTCCAGCTTGTTCAAAGTAGTAGCTATCTGTCCCAATTGAGTCTCAAAATTAGATTGAACCTTTTCCAACACCATCTGACTTTGTCTAAGCGATACAACTTCCTGTTCATACCGATCAGTTTTCTTTAAGAGTTGAGATAACATGTCCTTGATAAAAGAGTCTTGTTGTTGAATTGGAGGAGCTTAATAAGGCTGCTGATATTGCTTTGTTGAAATGGATGATCCCATGCTATTTTGCGAATCTCTCCAAGAAAAATTAGGGTGTTCTCTCCATCTCGGGTTTTAATGATTGGAGTACGGATCATTTCGGGGCCTCTCACTAAATGCATAGACTTCTTGCATGCCTTTTAGATTAGGATTTGCTGGACAATTTTCCATGTCATGGGTGATGCTCGCACATAAAGTACATAGTTGCGTGGCTATCTTGCTTACAAGTGGGGTGAGAAGCTTGGTGAGGGCTGCCCCTTGTGCCTCTAAGCCCGTCCTTGCATCAACTTCATAAAGGCCTCCTCCTTTTGTTGATGATGCAGTTGAAACTCTCGAATTTTTTGTAGGAAAATCCCAATGCTCAAAATTTTCACATATAGTTTCAAAAGCATGTATGGCGTCTTCTGGAGTTTTGTCCATCAAGGTTCCACCAACTGTTGAATCAACCAAACTCCTACATTGAGAGTTCAAACCTTTGTAAAAATAATGAACCTTTTGCCACGTGTTGAAACCATGATGAGGACATTGAAGAAATAAGTCCTTATATCGCTCCCAACTTTCATGGACCTGTTCACCTTCTTGTTGCCGAAAGCTCATAATTGCATTGATCAGAGCATTGGTTCTTCGAGCAGGGAAGAACTTGGACAAGAACTTCTTGGATAATTCTATCCATGTGTCTATAGATGCTTTGGGAAGAGAATCCAATCAACTGCTTCCTTTATCCCTCAAAGAGAATGGGAATAAACGAAGTCGAATTTGTTATTCAGTAACATTAGTGAAGGTGAATGTGGAACATAGCTTGAAGAACGCCTTGATGTGATGATATGGATTTTCTTCCTCCTTCCCAAGAAATAAAGGTAGCAACTGAAAGATTTGTGGACGAATCTCAAATCGCTGTGCTATTGGAGCCAAAACGATACAAGACGGTGCGTTGTACTCCGTTGGTTTTGTATAATCACTCATGAGCCTTGGTTGTGGTGGTGGTGGCAAGGGTGGAGGATTAGCTCTACCATTATTGACTACGTAACCCATGGCTGGTTCTTGAAACACTCACTGCCTCCGTTGTTCTCTTAAAGTAAACTCAAGTTCTTGATCTATAGGAATCAACTCAAGTTGCAATGAACGTCTACCTTGCATATACGATCAGACTTTGCTCCTTGTTTGACCACTGCTCAGTATTTTGCAAATTTCTTGCAGCTCAAATATCCAATCGTTGATCTATTTTTTGGGTTGAAAACTAGACTTCTGGGGCTTTCCAATGATATAAAATGTGCTGGTAAAAAAATTGAATAGTTCAATCCAAAACTGTGTCGAAACAGTGATACAGAAACTGAAATAAAACAGTGACGAAAATTACTTTTACTTATCTTAATAGTTATGACTCTTACTCGGAACTAGAGAACAAAACAAATTCAAATTGAATAATCTACAATAAACTACTTATTAGATATGGAATAAGATATCAAATTGGAGGACTCAATTAGAGTCCCCGGCAACGGCGCCAAAAACTTGGTGTAAACTTGCAAGTGCACAAGATAATCGTAATATAGCGTTTAGTAAGTCCAAGTATCGTTCCCACGAGGATTCTAATTCAATCTCCAATTCGATAAACTAAACCAAATCTAATAATATTAACGACACACAAACTCAAACAATGAACTAGACTCGATCTTAATTAATAAATCAATCAAGGATGTGAAGAATTTGTTGTGATGATTTTATAAATGAACAAACACAGAACTTTAAATGAAAACTAAAATTAAAGAGAAGAAAACGTTGTGTTTTAAGGCAAATGATGAAAAAGTCTAGGGATTCGGAATCAACCACAAGCAATCTAGTTTAGGTTTCAATGCATTCAATGGATCTTTCGATTCTTTAGATGATAATTCCCGTATCTACGTCCTTGTCAGGCACATTAGACCATAGTTTTCCTTAAGTGAATAATTCTATCCTAGTTCAGGCAGAGATCGTATATCCTAACATGCAGTCTATCCTCGTTAAGGCATAAATTTAACAAGTAGGACTCTTTACGCTCTAGAAAACAAGGGAACCAAGCAAACCATTATTCTTTGTCAAGCAATAATGTAATTTACCACACTTAACCACAAGAAGCTAATCGAATTATATTGCTAGTTCAGCCTCAAATTCATCTTCCAATCTTACTAGATGCAAGGTTCTAAGGTGATCAATCAAAGAACTCAAACAAAAAGTAACAATTCAAACAGTGATTAAGCATTCATCTAAAAGAAACTAGAAATCCAATGAATAACATTAAAAACCATAAACATCCATGCTAGGGCATCATCCTAACCCTAGAAAAAGAGTTTAGTTACTCATAAAATACGAAAACATAATTAAAATTCTGAAAAACATGAAATACTTCCGCACGATGATGATGGATTGCACAGATGATTGGCGGCTCTGCTTTCTTTCTTTTTTTCACTCCTTGCTGCGACCTCCTCTTTAGACTCCTTCAAATCCCAAAAGCACACCCCCAAAAACTTTCTGTGTCCACCTGTTAAAGTCCATCCGTCTGCCCTCTTTTATTCCTGAATAAATGCTGGAATCCATACTTGAATGGGACTCTTGAATTTCTCTTCTGACTTGGAATAGTTTATTGATGATGTGGCACAATAAACTATTAAATATATTAGGGTGCATTTTTGCTCACCCACATTAACCTTGGTGTATGCTCACCATACACCTATATGTCTGTCATCTGTCTTATCTCCTAACTATAGTTAATTCCATTATTAAATATTTTTTTTCTAGTTTAAAACACTGAGATTAAACAAAAATAAATACAATCCCATTGCACTTCAAATTACACACCCAAATAACTCCGCAAACACCTAGCACGCCGTCGTCGTGACCATCTCTCCGTCTGGTGGCCGGATAAACCAACTGTTCATTGTCTCCCTTTCTCTTCTTCACCCTTCTCCTCCTCTCTCATCTCTCTTTCTATTTCTCTTGCTTTTTAGGTTTTGCAACTCGTTTTGGCCAACTGGTGGTCCATTGAGTTGGAGAACTAGTTATCAGAGTCCTAATACCCATCACTTACCACCAATGTAGCAGTAATCTATGTTTTGAAGAAATTGGATAAAGACCCATGAAGGCTTGGAAGTTTTTCAATTGGGTTTGTGAGAAAAATGGATTTAGGTTGAGTTCTTCGGTTGAAAGAGAAGGGTTTGGGATTTTTGGATTTAGGTTGAGTTCTTCGGCTTGGGATTTTTGGACCCTTAGGGAAATAAAAGAGAAAGGGTTTTCCATTGATGCCCGTGGAGTGGAGTGGCTTTAAGTGATGGGTAAATAAGGAATTGGGGTTGAAAGGTGGTCGCCAGCGTGAGTGGTGTTTGTCTGGGTTGGCTTGGCTGAGTGGCGTGGGTTTGTATTTATTTTTGTTTTTGTTTAATCAGTATTTTAAATTACTTTTAAAATTTGAAAAAGTATTTTAATAAAGAAGTTAACTATGATTAGGGAATGAGACAGATGGCAGGCATATAAGTGTATGGTGAGCATACACCAAGATTAATGTGGGTGAGCAAAAATGCATCCAAATATATTAACTATGCACCGTTTAGAATAGTCTAACTCTTCTAAAAGCTTCCCTTTTTCTCTGATTGTTTCCTTTAATTAAACTTCGTAAATTTGAAATCTCTTTGCAAATCCCGGGTAAACCTTGCTGGCAGACGTCCGGTACAAGAATCACTATAACGTCTTCTAGGAAACTCGGAATCACAAACCGTAAAATTCCTCTAAAAGCTAACTTCCATATCTTTCCAATGGTATAAGGCTCAACAGCTGGTTCATTCTGAGGAAATACAGTTTAATCCGTAAAGTTGGCTGATCCGCACAAACAGCCTCTGCTTCCAGCACGCCAAACTTATTTCAATCGCCAAAAGTGCTCCCTTTTCTTCTTTCTTCATCTTCACTCTTCAAATCTAAGAAAAACATAAAACTAAGTGAAACAAACTAAATTCACTCAAAAACATAACAAGAATCTAAACTAAAGGGCATGAAAATATATGCAATTATGATTATATCACTTCTCCACCCGAGGGGTTTGTTAACTGCAGGTAGTGTTGCAGATGTCCCTGAAATTGGGGGTTCTAATGTTTGAACAAATTGAAGAATGAGAGGCAGTCGTTGACCACGAGGCCAACATTAGGGACGAATGCGAAGAGGCCATCGGAGCCGCCGTGACCATCGAGGTCGAGAGCGAAGGAGGCAAAGCCGTAGCTCTCCGGCTCCTCCTACTTGGGCACGTCATCAATCGCAATCACTACTACCTGATTCTTTGATTTCAGTCAGCCTCCGCCGTCCAGCAGCACATTACTCGACTTCACATCGCCGTGAATTACCTGCGGGTCCAACCCTGAACTCATCTCTGACGTCAGTTTGGAGAAAAACGAACCCCAAACGTCGATTCGACGAGCTCCGACACGGAGCTACTTTGCCAGCGAGTTTTGCCGGTGTACTGGGGGAAGAGCTCGGCGGGAAGGTTCTCGTCGGAGATGGAAGCGCAGTGGGGAGGTAAGTGGTTGCGGGTGATGGGGATGGGGGAAGGGGTGGGAGGGTAGGGATTCTGGGGAAGACGAAGGGGATCGGGCTTTTTTTTTTTTTTTTTTTTTACTTTTCTTTAAATAATTATTTTAATATTTTAAATATTTTATTAAGTTTTTAGCAACGTAGCACAAATATGGCATTCACGTCAACACAAATGAGGACCTCATATTTGCCACTTCATCATTTAACGGTTTTTTTAACAGATTTTTTAATGGATGTATGAAATTGAAATAAAATAATAAATAAATGTATAAAATTGAAATGTTCTAAAGATGGGGTAAAATGTAATTTACCCTATTTTTAACTATAAAGAAAATAGTTGTCTTACACTTTCAAATACAATAACATTACAAAATGTGGAAATCACAAAACTAAAGACAGCCCATGATAAGCAAACATCGTAAAAGGGCCACAAAGCAGATTAAATTAAAAGATGCAAATTCAAGCCTTATGTCATGCATACAAATTAAATAGGAGAAAATGGAACTTTTCCCTCAAGTCACTTGACATGAACAATACTTTTCACATAAATAAGAACTTCGAAATCTACAACCTTATTGAGAATAGGAGGAATATGAAGATACTTGAGATTTCCGGTACTAAAACTATAAGAGGTGGCTCTTCCATCGGAGTCAAGCATAAGAAGCTCGTCACTTTTCCAAAACGTCAATGGCTTCTTAATGCCTTGTAAGGGTCCAATGGTTAAGAGTTTTGTCCATGAACTTTTAACTCCGTCGTAGTCATCCATTACCCATATTTCACATGATTCAGAATCCTCACTCCGATCGTAACGAGAGCAAAAAGAAGCAAGAGATTCATTTCGCAGAAAAATATAATAAAACCTAAAACCAGATTCTCTCCTAGAAGGCAGTTGTATTATATGAAATGTGTCATCACCTAAATCAAAAGAAAGTATGTAGTCCTCGCCATCCGTTGCATACCAATAACAAAATCCCTTCATGAACACTGAACTAGAACAAGAATAGGTTGTACTTGATATATCAATCTTGATCTCTTTCCAAGAGTTAGCAGTTGTGGTGTATAACTCAGCCGTGTGAGGAAGAGCAATACGATGAAAAAATGTTCGTTCATCATCTGAATACTCACAATTTTCTATAATTCGCACAACCTTGTATTCTTTAGCATTGCGATCACAGCCAAATCCCAATGCTTGAAAGCTCGTTTCCAATTCGAATTTTCCCTTAGGAAGGGAAGGTAGAAGAAGACATGAATCAGGAAGTTGCCTGAATTCCCTCGTTGCAGGATTGCATAAAAGAACATTTTTCCCTGCTTCTACACAGACAATCCCATTGCAATAACCAAAAATCAGTACAAAATCATGATCTTTCAATGGAAACGGTATATTTAGGTCCTCAACATCATAATGAAGGTTGCTTTCATCACTGTCCATGGACAAATTAATCATGGACCAAAAAACTTCTTGTTTCCAACTTTGGTCTGGGAAGATGTGAGCTTGAGAACGGTTGAGAAGGATACAAGTGGAGGATGAGAGTTTGTTGTCCACAGAATTGCTGAGGTGTTTGGCCATAAAACTTAGACTATTGATGAGAGAGAACCAAGACTTGTGTATGCATTTGAACCGCATCAGAGACTTGGGCGGTAACCTGGACAAGATGTCAATTACCCTATCTTCAAGAGTTCCACTTTCACGCACATGAAACATTTTGATAGTTTTGTTTGCAGGAAAGAACACAACCAATTTGAGAGCCAAACTAAATCAAACTCCAAGTCCCCAAGGCCCGGTAGATCGATGTTCAGTTACTAAACATATTCCCGCATAAGATGCCAAAATTCAACAGTACTAAATAAACTTGGAGTTCCACAACCACAACATATAGCTATCAAATAAAACAGGGGCGATCTAGAGTTGGTGTTTTTTTAGCTTTCCAAACAAAATAGGGGCAATTCAGTCAGTTTCGAGTTTAATGGTGGATCATACGTTCACATTTTACTATTTTTAATTGATACAAAAAAAAAAATTTCAAATTTCACCTTTTAATTCTACATTAAATTAACTAAGAAAGTAAATATTCATACACGAGTTTTAATTAATAAAACACTTCATTCCAATCCTTGTAAAATATGACTTTTAGACTAAAACTGACACACCCCGACTCGAACATCGCGACGTGCTAGCCATCACGTGAGCGTGACGAAGCCATGTGCGCAGTGCGGAAGAATAAATATAGATAGTAAGTACTAGAATAGCATGACTAGTGTTACAGGCACACAAAAGAGTGTGGAAGTTAACAGCATAATTTACAAAGTTTGAGCATCCTAGGTGCAGTCTAGAAAGACATAAACAGGAAAACAGAATATTTACATGGATAGTGTATAGTCAGATATGCCTTGAAACCTCGCTTGCCACCAACACTACCTAGTACCTGGAGGGGCGCAAAACAAAAGTGTGAGTGGGCAAAAACAAAGCTTTACCAAAAACATTTCGATATGAAAGTTGTAACCCCTCTCTGTAAAACATGTATACTTCCCAGAAAATATATGCATACGTACTAATACGGGAAAACCATCAATCAACCAAAGCCATGATCGAATGAACCATAATCAGTAATAAGCATGTATCAAGTATCATCAAAGCAATCAGGTGATATCCAAACTCAAATCATGCCGGCAATATATATATATATATATATATATATATATATATATCAGTCAGCCGAAGTCACCTCTAGTGACCTGTACGGCTGAATCTATGGCTCCTCAACCAAATACTCAATCCATCTCTCAATCAATAACCTGCACCTATGACGGAACCACCTAATGTGGTCTGTACGTCAAGCTGGGTATATATACGCTCTGTGCTACGATCACGTGAAGGCTGGCGACGAATCGCAAGTCACCTACGAATCGGAACCACCTAGTGTGGTCTGTACGACAGGCTGGCACCTACCTTGGATCCAAGGTGAGCGTACGGTGCGGGAGGTGAACGATCACGTGAAAGCTAAGCCCTACTCTGGCGGTACAAACCCTGATGTGCAGGTAAATGAGCCATATACTAGTCTCATCGATATCACCATAACCATCATATCACAAGCACATACTTACCTGACTTACCTAGCGCCCGCAGTGCGTCAACATATAATCATATAAACATAAAAATATATATGGCATTCGACATGGCATTCGATTTCATAAAAGCATTTTAAAACGTATTTCTGGGAATCAATCATATATATATATATATATTGAAAACCAAAAGCCCACTCACTGATAGGTAGACGGATCGTAGCCTCCGAGCCTCGCGTGGCTACGCTCGTCCTCAGGATACGTCTCACCTATATGTGAAACAACTATATAACCGTTAATTACACACATAACCCAAATCAAGTAATAACTTTTCATACATTGCTCAATTGGGGTGTTTGAATATACCAACATGCTCTACTCAATCCCACGAACACCCCTATATTTTTAAAATAATTTTTGGAACCCTCACGCGCCCTCACGCACCGACCAAGGCAAGGCAACACGCGCCGCCCACGCGCGGCCACGTGCCGTGCACACTGACGAAATTCCTAACGTCGTTAAGGAATATTCTGTTAAATCCCTAGAATATTCCGTTAAAGTTAACTGGCGCCGTTACCTTTCATTAGGAATATTCCGTCAACTTTGACGGAATATTCCGTCACCTTCAAACCCAGGTCGCCGGCGCCTCTGTGTCGCCGGAAACTGGGTAATTTTTCAAACTTCGATTTCTAGCTCATTTTTCAACCAAATTTCACGAAATTTACACCAAAATGATCCTTAGGACAAGGAGAAGAGATTTATACCTGTTTTGAACCCAAAATCCACGTGAATCTCGCCGGAGAAATTTCACGAATTCTGGCCAACTCCCAAACCGGCGATCCCAACGTCCAAACTCCTTCAATTTTGTCCTCCGAGCATCCCAAGGCTATTCTAAACCTTCATATGATCTCCAAATAAGCTGAAACATCGTAGATTTCGAGTGCATGAACAGTACCATTCTTGGTACTACACGGGTTCTAGGGTTCTCGATGGTTTGAGCCTAAAGTATTGGTACGGTTAGGATCGCCAAGTTACCAGGGTTACGAATAGGTTACTTAAGGCTCTGATCTGTGACCAAATCACAAGGAACGAAGGTCGTCCGTACGGTTGCAGAGGAATAGGATAGAGAATTCGAGAAGAGGAAAGAGAAGGTGACGGGGAAGGGAAGTGCTGCACACGTGTTGTGCATGTGTGTGCATATATTTCTCATCCAACCCCATCCACATAAAATCAACAAAATAAAATAAAATAAAATAGATTTATAGGTACCCCTACATATAAACATTAATCCAACTTACCCATTCTCACACCCTCGCAAGGGTAAAAACGTCATTTCATAAATAATATATTCATTAGCTCGGAACGGACTGTTACAAAAACCTTGTTCTAAAAGATTAAAATCTAATTTTAGTCCTTTGATATATTTAATCACATCATTTGTTTAATTATGTTTTGATGTTTATTTCTATTTTTCTTCCTAATTTTATTGTATTAATTACATTGCTTGCATCATAATATGTTTTGTTGGAAACACTTGAGTAAACTAATTTTTCATATAATCTATTTCAATACACTTTGTTTTCTTCATGTTGGTATACTAATTGATTTAATATATTTTTGATATATTCATTTCAATATAGACATTTATGTGCATTAATTCAATATATAATACAATACATTTCGGTACATACACTTAGGTGCATCAATTCATTTTAATATATTCTCAGTACACTTATGTATTTACATAAATTTTTCGTATGTGTCACTTTTTAGTGTTTTCTCATTTTGGTACATTTGTCTCATCCCATCCCAAGTATAATATTTTATTTCCAGACACTAGAAAATTTCAAAAAGCCCATACCGGACTAAGTGGAAATCCTACGTGGACATTTGAGACCTTGTCACTCCTTGTCCCTTCTCTCGTCCTTCAAGGTAGTACGTGTCCTTATGAACATGTGAGTGGACGAGACGTAAATCAAACATAAAGTGAACGATTTACACACATTTCCATTGAGGGGCAAAATGATAATTTTATCATTTTGCACTATCAGGAATCCATAACTTGTATCTTGAGACGGCTGTGGGTGTTAGCATTGCAGGCTACAAAGTGTGAACTTGATGGCCTATTCGTTGAACTCGTTAAGCAAGTGGGCAAGTAGGTCCATCTCCATTAATATTTTATTATTTAAGCCTCGTGCCTAATTAAATATCTTTGTCTGACACAAAGGCACACACTCACATATTTTCTAGTGTCCATCACTACGAGAGATTTTTTAGTGTGACCGGCACATGAGGTGGTACACCACGTGTTAGTATACAAATGGTGTGATATGTGTGTTAAAAAGTTAATAACTTAAAAAATAAAATTTCCCACCACTTACATAAAAACATGTGGTGTACCACTCGTATTCCCGTCATAATTAAAAATTTCTTCATCACTACAATCGCATGGACGCAAGTAGAACATAAAGGGTGATATTTTAAATCCACTCGTCTGTGCATTGTCTTTTTTTTTAATATTTTAGTTGATGGTTGCTTTGTGTCCCATGGGACCTACCCCATGGAACTTTTTCTCATCTCTGTTTAACCCTTTTCGTGCACTCCACATCATTACTCTTGTTATCCCTCTCTAATCCTCTCTGAAATTCTCCTTCTCACCCAACTCTTCATCCCTTTCTCCTCATTGTCACTCTCTACAACTCTTTCTTTTCTCTATGTAAAGCACAGAGACGCCGTGAGGCGCCAAACCCAGGGAACACCCACTTTGCTCCCTCTTCTCCTTTATCTCTTCTTTTTCTCTCTTTCGGCCATTACACACAAACGGCGACGGAAACTCCATTCCTTGTCGAACTTGAGCCACTAACCACCACCATCAAGACCACATATGCCCATATGAACACATCCATGGTTTTGTTTTGTGAAAACTCAACCCAAGACTACGATTTGACGAACATCGACGTTGTTTGACTTTCTCGACAAGTTTTGCATCTTTTTTGTGAAGGTAAATCTCGAAACTGCTACCATTGGATAGCTCTAGTAGAATAGATGTGTTCGAACGAAGATTTCTCCGGAGAGGGATCCTCGGACCTCAGGATAGCTCCCCAAGGGATTGGCACATTGGATGTGTAGTCGAGCTCTTGCTTGTTGATGTGCTACAAGAAAAGGATAAAGTTATTTCTGAAAGGTGCCTTTGTGAGGCCTTAGGTGTAGGCCTTGAGGCTCGCAATCAAAACTAACTAAGTGCTAGGCGTGCCACTACTATTTGTAGTATAGCAGATGTAGAACAAGTGTGTTTAAGTCGATTACTTGCGCCCCAAGTTACTCGGACTTCTTGTTATCAAAGGCTTGTCGTGGATAGGTTAAGTCCACATTAAGTTCTTTTTCTTGCCTTGTAAACAAAGACTTTCAGTTCATAGTCTTGTATGTTCGAATGAAGGGCGTACAGGCCCCTTTAAGCCATTTACTTGGTTCTTGATTGATTTTAATGATAACATATCCATTAAACTAACCAGATCTAGATGTAAATGAGATTCTTAAAGTAGGAAAATAGATGGAAATAACTTGGATACATATTGGAGAATGCATTAAGTAATACATCTACAAATCTGGAAAACAAACAAAGAGCTTCGGGCAAGATTTCACCTTGTCTGTCAAGGTTAAACTTCCTGCAGGCACTTCTCTTTGTTTGATTGGTTGAGTGTCCTTGTCTTTGGGGCCTCTTCCTCCTTTTATAGGCAAATCAGCCAGACTGCTATAGCTTTGCTCTTGCCCGAAAGAACTTGGAAGGTAGTGAGTCTTCAGTTTTTTACTTGGAATGCCACTAGAAAGTGTTCTTTGGCTGGTAATGGATTAGTTTCCTTCACTTGTCACTTCAATGGCAAACACGTGGCTTCTCTTTGGCTGAGAAGGCTTCAACTTGCCTTTGGGCTCAGTTCTGGGCTTCGGGCAGGTCTCCTTTAAGTAGGCACTTTTGGGTTTTACGTGGAAGTTGCTAGGTCCAAGCAAGTTTTCCTTCTTGCTCCCAAGGTGGCCCATGAATTCATCAAGCCAATCTTGTGCTCCTTTTTGTAATAGAAGCTCGGGCAACTTCCTGAGTTATGCCAAAGTTTTATGCCTGCACTAGGTTTTCACATAGAGTATCAACCAGCAACGGTGGGGGTATTCCTCTTTCGGGCGAGATAGTTCCAAAACATATTGGCTCCGGGCTCCATCTTGGTGTCGGCATCATTACCATGTCCTCTTGAGCTCTTCTCAAGACTCTGTACTTTCCTGGATGAGGTCTTTCGGATCCAGGATACAACTCTCATAGATCATTTTTCCTTTTGGAAGATACAGGAGCGAAACAATCAACCTATTGATATTGGCCCAAAAGATTCTTCCAATGTATCATTTATGGGTTCTATGAATTTCGAATGAGTCAATCATCCACTTTGGTATCTTATTGAACAAAAATGGTGATATTGTTCCTCCATTGATCAAGAATTTTGATTTTTGGGAAGTATCATGATCATCCAATAAGAAGGATAACAAGAAATGATATATTCTGTTAAAGACAGTCCTTCACGTAAATTACTTTGAATAGGTAAATCAATCATTTGTCCTTGTGGATCCGACATTAATCCTCTCATACCTACTAATTGGTGTACTTGGGATGCATTTCCTCTAGCTCCCGAAAAGGACATCATATGGACTGGACTAAAGGGGTCGGTCATCCTAAAATTAGGATTCATTTCTTGTCGCAAATATTCACTTGTAGTAAGGTTAGGATATTTAGAGATACGGTCGATGTGGGATATTTCAACAGTATGTTGTCGGGATGAAGCACCAAATGTTATATGGCATGCCCAAGGTACGACGAGGACACATCGTCCTTTTGGCATGCTGGAAATGTATGCTACTTGGGTCACCAAAGATGGATCCCCTTCGATCACAAGTGGTGTGACAAGCTTGAAACATTTAATAGGACAATAGATTATCGACCTAGACCAAGAGAATTATCCAGAGATGAGATATTGTGCAAGTTGAATACACTCCAATTTGAGAAACGTTTGAGACCAGTGGAACAACTGAATTAGACGAAAAAGAGTATATTCTTTGACTTGGAATACTAGTTGAAATTGAAAATCAAACACATTGATGATCCCATGTATATTGAGAAGAATGTTTCTGTTATTGTGGTGAGGAATGACTCTGCATATCGAGGGAAAATCGAAGGGCACCATGAAGACTCGTATTGGCATGAAAGCAATAGGGATAAGATCCAACCTATGGCCTACAGTCATAAATGGTAAATACAAGAAGAAGAACGCCAATTATACTTTCAAGCCGGATGACAAGAATGGTTTCTTAAAGTGGCTGCAATGTGTGAAATATCCAGACGAGTACACTAACAATATAGCAAGACATGTTAAAATGAACATTGAGACAATGTTGGGTTTGAAGAGTCATTATTACTGCAGCGCCTCATTCCGTTTGGTATTCAGCCACACTTCCAGGCCATGAAGCCTTCACATACAATCAACGGACCCAATCATGAATTAAAAATACTTACAATAGTGATTATCACAAATGATACATTACACCTAATAGGGTTAACATGTAATGTAGTATGACATCGTATACGTAAACAATCATGAAAAATAAAATTGTTGGGAGTAGGGATTGAATAAAACGGTTGGACAGTTACAAACTTAGCATCACGATTTAACGACTATATCACCTTTGATTTTGGTTATTTTTTCCAAATATTCTATTTTAGAATTCGAACCCACATGGAATACACCTGATCATCAAATTCAATAAATGTTTAACCGTTGCAAAAACAAAAAAATCCGAGTTTGGGGATGTTTTTAATTTCTTAGTATTGCCCAACGAAATTAGTGAGTTCGTAAGGCAAAGTGTCAAACAGTTGTGGGGCTAGGTAGATATTTCATCGAGCAAACTTGTAAAATTCCCATGATTATTTTCACAAAAATTCAAAATTCCGTCCAAAATTTGGGTTGACACGACGGAATCACATATGTTTCGTCAGGCGAAGGTTTTATCCCACCAATTTTTTTTCCTCCAAAAATTTCACTTGGCGATTTTTCCTTGAAACCTTTACCCAACAGAACAATTCGTCGGGTAGCACGTTCAGTCTGACACGTGTAGAAAATTAAAACCCTTATCGACGACTGTAGATGCAAATTTCTGCCTTCTTCTTCTTGGACAAAAATGTACCTGCAAAACAATTACCACCTTAGGTCAAGGCCAAGAGCCTCACGCGCCCACGATGAATGGGGGGGGGGGGGGGGGGGGTTGGCCGAAGAACCTCCGATGCCAAAGTTAGAATTTTGAGGGAAAAGTGTTTAGAAAAATTTGGAGAATTTTAGAAGAGAATTGGACTTAGGATTTTTGGAGAAATGAAGGCTATTTATAGGGGTGTGGTCGGCCCCTATTTGGAGAAAAGGAGTCCGGCCACTTATGGGGGTTTTTGGGTGTAATTGTATTCAATTAGGCAATTAATCAATTAATTGGATAATTAATCAATTAATTAGCTAATTAATCCTATTTTGAAAAGAATAAATAGGGATTACCTTGTGGGGAGGATTTGATGAAGATGAATGAAATATGTTTTGAATAAATATCTATTTTGATCACCTTTGACTTTGATTGAGCCGTTATTGTCCGCTACTTGCACGTGGGAGTCCCGGTGTGCCTCAAGGGTAATTTTATCTTTTTAACCCAAGAATCCACTTGTCGTCTCCATATTTTTCTTGATTATTTTTGCCTCCACAACGAGTACTTGATAGAGAAGTCGTAGTCGATTCAGAGCCACTCCAGAATTGCTACAAAAATTGAATTTTTGAGAAGGGATCGATAATGTGGGGAATGATTATAAATTTTTTATATATTACAATTTTTTATTTTTTTTTTTGAGAAAAATTAAATTCTTTTTGGAAATATAATAAATTTTGTGTATGTTATAAATTTTTATGAAATATAAGAAATATTTAGTAAAGTATGGAATTTTAGAAATTATTTACAATTTTTTCAATAGATGTCTAGGCGCAAGGTTGAATACAACCCAAGACGTATACGTGCGGCAGACCTTCGTGTTCATTCAATATTGTATCACGAGATAAGATCCCTCATCCGAGCAAGGTGCCCCATGACTACAGATAGATGGAGGAACATCTCCCTTGAAGTGAAGCAAGTGAAGATGGCAGATCTTTTGTTACATGTGTTTTTATGTAATATTTTTAGTAATTTTAATTATTCTAGATAATTACTTAATTACTTAATGTATTTTCAAGCCTAACACTTGCTTTTGTCTGTTTCAGATCAATTTTGAGATCGACGTGGACGTCCCAAGTACGACGACCTACATAACCTGGCAGTGGAATGATCAGTTCAGGGAGCCGAAGTACAAGCTGCGCAACCACTACTGGAGTTTTTAAGGTCATGAGGACGCTCTAACCCATTTGCCTCTTGAATTTGAGTATAGGATGGATAACTGGCACTGACTCTACGGTTATTTCATAATTTATCAATTCTAAAAATGGTGTTCTTCCGGGGAGAAGCAGTTAGACGAGTGAGGCAGTTTCTTATCCAGAATATAAAATAAAAAAAATCATTTTCAATATAATTGTATGAACATTATGGCTTTATTAGTGAAATAGATTTGTTTAATATTATGATTTTAATATAACAAATTTACTTAGTTAAATTTAAATATTTTTTAATATTAAATAAATCTTGACCAATAACAAAATTCGTCGAGGAATGTTGTTGTCGGGTTAAGATTTTAAATTTCATATTTTTTTATTAACAAACTTGCCCGACGAATACTTCATCGGGACATATTAAGGTTTTATTTTTTCAATTAAAAATTTAAGTTATGCCCGAGGAAACTGTTTTGTCTGATCTCTTTGATCAACGGGGACTTGCTTGATGGATTATTTGTCGGCGATTCAAAGGTTTGTGGCTTGATGCTTGGAGGATGTAGTGTAGTCCCTAGTGCATGCCTTGTACACATATTTCTATTGCAGAGGTTTCTGAAAGCATGTATTTGCAATCAAGACTCAGTGAGCGCCATCGGTTGGTGTAGTCAACAACCGGCTCATCCTTCCACTGCTTTAAACTTGTGAGCTCCATCATGTTGACAGTGCGACGAGTACTGTAGAAACGGTTCAAGAATTCTTGCCCCATCTAACCCTAGTTGTCGATGGACTCAGGCTCCAGGTCCGTGTACCAGCCAAACACATTCCTTTTCAAGGAGTGGACCAGCTACTTCACACGGTGGTCTCCCTCCATTCCGGCATTGTTGCAAGTCTCGAAAAAATGGGCAATGTGTTTTTTTTGGGTTACCCTTTTCGTCAAACTGCATGAACTTGGGTGGCTGGTACCTTGTTGCATTTGCAAGCCATCAATCCTCCTGGTGTATGGCTTTGAATACAGCATAGTGTCCCATGGAGTACCCATGTACTGTGCCTTGATGGTATTAGCGATCATGTCCTGGAGCTGCTGGATGGAAAGAGAGCCCACCGAAGTAACTTCAGACTTCAATTTCTGTTTTTCTCCTACTTTCTGTATCTAATGCTCTTTTTTCTCGCCGGACTCCTTGTCTTGCTGATTCTTCTTTGGGTCGGGGTCGGCTTCTCATTCATGTTGTGTCTCCAACCTATTCATAAGAGTGGCGATATGCATGTCCTTCTTTTCGACGATCTTTGTCAGCTTTGCAATTGCCTCATTCATCTGAGCTAGCTGATCCTCAATGGACGTGGCGCTAGTAGTCATCACTTGCATGATCATAGGATAGGAGTCCCCTGCAAACATCAAAGGTGTCACTGAAGTCCCCTCGTGCTAATGGTCGGTTGGCGATCCATGGTAGGATCTGGTGCTTAAGTCTACATCTGAGGCTAGCAACAATGAGCACTCCTTTGAACTCTTTGACGCAAAAGAACCTCATTCGTCACTCTGGGTTGTTTTCTCCTGTGTAACAGCTTGCTTTGAGGCCTGATGACAGGCTCACGCCTTTGACGCTCCCCTTTGTTGGTGTTTGTTCGTTAAACAGAGAAAGAGATGAAAGGCATAGATGGTCCCAATGGGCGTGCCAAATTTGTAAACACGGAATTTCCTATAGCAAATCAAACAAGAACACGTGTGCAAAGAATATTTTGTAGGGTTACAATCTCTGTTTACAAGTTTCCTCTAATTCGATCTCCGAAAGAATGTGTAGATGTGTAGGTTGTTGATCACGACTTGATCTCGGATGAACGGTTGCCGCGAGGTTTTGGTTCTTGGCGATTTGAAGGATCGGCACGGGTAGTAGTGCTTGATGATTCTTCGAAGGTTTGGTGAAGAACACATAGAACTTTCTGAATTTTTCTAAGTGTTTATAGGGATTTGGTGTGCTTGAGCTTTGGTAATGTTTGGGTGCTTGAATGATTTCTGGATCCCTTTCCTTTGCCTTGGAGCCTTGTATTTATAGACTTTCCAAGCCTTGCCCATGGATGAATTTGGACTTGATTTGTGGCTTGGTTCATGATTTGTTTCCATCAATCAATCAATAAATCAATTATTTAGTTTAAATAAAAATTAAATAATCAATCTTACCCAATTTGACATTTCTATTTGCTTTAATTAAAATCAAATATTAATTTCCGGTCTTGATGAGTCATATGCCACGTAAACCCTTTGCATACCATGTAAGCTCTCGCATGCCAAAATTTAATGTGTTTGGTGATCATTTATTTTCACCAAAATTTGCATGTCTACAATGTAGGCCAATGAGTAAATCCCTATTTTAAATCTTACGTCCTTGTTTCCTCCATGCACAAACCAATATGTCAATTTATTTTACATTTATAATATGGCTAGAATTATTGGCCAATAGTAAAAGTGTTGTTAATAGTAGGCAGAGAGGAGGGCGGTGCAAATTGATCATCATAGAGAGCTTCATTGTTGGTAGGAGCCATGGAAGGAGGAGGAGGAGGAGACGCATAATTAGTGTCGTGGTTGTATGAATTTGAGTTGGAAATCTTGCAAATCCAAGTCCCCGATTGCCATGTGTTGGAAATTTTGAGTAGAAATTTCATTGTCCCACATTGGTCATTACCAAATAGTTCACTCCCTTTATAAGGCTTTGTCCCTTATAGATAGTGATTGGAGTGATGGATAATGGAGAATGAAATTGGGCTCAACCTTGGGGTTGGGCTTTGGGGTGTACTAATTAATTGATAATTAATAGATAATTATATAATTAATATATAATTAATTATCAAAAGATTGGGTGTGCTCTAAAAATTAAATTCCTTAATTAATTATTTTTAATTAATTTTGAAATTAATTAAATTATTTTTTATGAACAGACTCATCTTTTCAGATGAAGTCTGAAGTGAATGAAAAAACGCAGAGAGAAAAGCACCCTTCTGAAGAGATGTCTCCCAACAGTCACATCCCATTCTCATACCTGTTGCAAACAGGCATAATCCCACTATATATACATGGTTCCACTCTGCAAGAACTCCGAATCATTCTCTTTCTACAATCCAAAGCATTCTTACTAAGAAAACCACAAAGAAATTCACCAAAAGTTAAGTTTTCCGGTGCTGGAATTCTGACTTGATCGTTGAATCCTGGTGAAGTAGACGTCCGTAGAACTACAAGCAGTGAGTAGGGGCGAAATATCTATTTCAAGGACATTGCGGTACACAAGCCTCGATCATCAGTTTATCTGTTTAATATTATTTCGTTATTCATACTTTGCTAGTTTAATTATTCACATTTATTATTTTTAGCATATATAAAATTAGGGAATTGTTATTGGCACTCCAAAAATCTCATTCTACACTCCAAACTTTCTATTTGGAAAGAAAAATACACTTGTGAGGAGTGTAGAATGAGATTTTTAGAGTGCCAATAACACTTCCCTAAAATTACCATTGATTGTTAATATTTATCCAATATCATGAAAACTTTTATTATTGCCCATGACAGAAAAAAAAAAACATTTGCCATCAGCATTTTGTCCTTCACAGCCAATCATATTTGGTGGTTTGGTGTTGATATTTGTTGGTTGGTACTTGGAGACCAAGGCTCTGCATGTTTGCTAGCTCTCACCAACTTTATGATTAAAGTAGCAAATTCAACATTTCCTATCACTGTGATCTTCTCTTCTTCTGCCTCTATGTTTACACTATAAACACCTGATTTTAATTAAAATTCAAAAAAATAAGAAGGGAATTGTGAGTAATGTTTATAGTTACTATCAAAACCATCTTCTGGCGCCAGCAAGGGTCTAGTAACTCAAATAATTAAAAGTATTAAACTATCCATCCGAGGTTTAGTGTTCGATTCGTCCACCGGTCTCACAATATTTTCTGCATTTCAAAAAACTGAGATTTTATGGGGCCTGGGGTTCTAAATCCCCCTTCCGGTATAAGAAAAACAATAAAAATATGGGGCCTCTAGGTCAGTTGGAATATCATTAATTAATTATACAATTTAAAAACAGAATCCCAAAATAATTAATGCCAGCCAAACGAAGTGCTAGAATAAAACCAAGAAAGCTGTTACAACAATCATACAAATAGCGAAATTTTGAAATTCACAAGAATTTTTAGTTAAATGGTCATGAGATTAACATAACTCTTCACTTTAATTCTTGATAATGAAATTGATAGAAGTGATTCTGAGTTTGTCTACCGTAAATATTTGCACTCCTATGCTGGAAGTTTAGGTGGATTATGTTAAATGAGTAAAACCTTATTAGGTTTTTAAGAAGGGAATTCTGAAGAAAACAAAGGAAAACATAAGTGAATTGTTATCATTAATTAACTCTAAAGAAAATATTTATCATACAGTTTGAAATAGAATAACACAAAAACTAAACGCAGCCCATGATAAGCAAAGAAAGTACAAAGGCCACAAAGCAAATTAAATAAAAAGATGGAAACTCAAGTGATATACCATGCGTCCAAATTAAATAGGAGACAACGGAACTTTGTCCTCAACTTACTTGATTGGACCAATAGTTTTCACAGAAATAAGAGCTTCGAGATCTATGACCTCACTGGCAGTAGGAGGAATATGAATATACTTGAGATTTCGGGTACTACAATTATAAGAGGTGGCTCTTCCATCGGAGGCAAGCATAAGAAGCTCGTCGCTTTTCCAAAATGTCAATGGTTACTTAATGCCTTGTAAGGGTCCAACGGTTAGAAGTTTTGTCCATAAACTCTTAACTCCATCATAGTCATCCATTACCCATATTTCACATGATTGAGAATCCTCACTTGGATCGAAATGAGAGCAAAAAGAAGCAAGGGATTCATTACGAAGAAAAATATAATCAAAACTAAACCCGGATTCTCTTCTAGTAGGGAATAGTATTCTATAAAATATTTCATTACCTAAATCAAATGAAAGTATGTATTCCTTGCCATCCATTGCATACCAATAAAAAACTCCCTTCAAGTACACTGAACAAGACCATGAATAGGTTTTACTTGATATATCAATCTTGATCTCTTTCCAAGAGTTAGAAGCCATGTTATATACCTCAGCCGTGTGAGGAAGAGCAATACGATGATAATATGTTTGCTCATCATCTGAATACTCGAGCAATACGATGATAATATGTTTGCTCATCATCTGAATACTCGCAATTTTCTATAATTCGCACAATCTTGTATTGTTTAGCTTTGCAATCATAGCCAAATCCCGTTGCTTGAAAGGTCGTTTCCAATTCGAATTTTCCCTTGGGACGGGGTAGAAGAAGGCATGAATTAGGAAGTTGCCTGAATTCCCCAATTGCAGGATTGCATAAAACAACATTTTTCCCAGTTATTACACAGACAATCCCATTGCAATAACCGTGAATCAGTACTGGGTGATGGTCTTCCATTGGAAACGGAATGTATAGGTCCTCAACATCATAAGGCCATCTCCAACCGAGGGCTGGCCAGAGGGCTCGTTTTAGCCCTCTGGCCCTCCAAGATTCTCCAAGATATTAATATTTTAATGAACAGTACATGGCCATATTTGCCTCCGTCTCCAACAGAGGGCCAAAGGGCCAGAGGGCTCGTTTTAGCCATGTCACAAAAAACCGTCTCCAACCGAGGGCCAAAGGGCCATAGGGCCAAACATAATTTATTCTTTAAAAACTACAACTTAAATTCAAATCCAACGGCTAAGTTGTAAAATAGAAGTTATACGAAAAAAAATTTGAACCAAATTTTGTAAAATATAAGTTATAGGAAAAAAATAGAATTTGAAAAAATTTGAAACAAATTTTGTAGGTTATAGAAAGTTATAGAAAAAAATAAGAAGTTATAGAAAAAAAGTTATAGGAAGTTATAGAAAAAAAAATGTTGTATAATTTATTATTTAAAAACTACAATTTTAAGTTAATGTTGTATAATTTTTATGTTGGTTAATGTTATTTAATGTTGTTTCATATTGTTTAATGTTGCTTCATGTTACTTAATTTAATTTAATGTTGTATAATGGCTTAGGAAGTTATAGAAAAAAATAGAATTGAAAAAAAAAATGAAACAAATTTTGTGAAATAGAAGTTATAGGAACAAAATGGAATTTTTAAAAAAAAAATATGAAACAAATTTTTTAAAATAGATGTTATAGAAAGAAAAAAAGAATTTAAGCAAATTTTGTAAAATAGAAATTATAGGAAGTTATAGGAAAAAAAAAAGAAAAAAAAAGGTTTAAATTCATAAAAAATTTGAAAACTAGCCGTTAGACTATAAATTGCTATTAGTGTCGGTTATAAATTGCTATTAGTGTCGATTATAACCGACAGAAATAAAAAAACATTAAAAAAAAAATGGCCAGCCCCGAGCTGGCTGGCTGACTGCATGCAGCCAGCCCTCCAGCCCTCTAGCCCTCTCCGATTCCGTGGGGCCCTCCCAGATTCCAAAGCCCTCTGGCCTAGCCCTCGGTTGGAGACGGTTTTCGGGCTATTTTCGGCCCTCTGGCTCTCTGGACCCTTCGGTTGGAAATGGCCTAATGAAGGTTGTGCTTATCACTATCAATGGAAAGATTAATCATGGACCACAAAATTTCATATTTCCAACTCTTGTCTGGAAAAATGTGAGCCTGAGAACGATTTGAGAAGGATACAAGTTGAGGACGAGAGGTTATTGTCCATGGAATTGTTAAGGTGTTTGGCCACAAATCTTGGACTCTTGATGAGAGTGCACCAAGACTTGTGTAGGCATTTGAATCGCATCAGAGACTTAGGCGGCAATCTGGACAGAATTTCGTCCACCCTATTTTCAGAAGTTTCATTTTCGTGCATCTGGGACATTTTGGCAATTTTGCTCCACATGAATTCTTCACTCGTATATATACATAGGAAAAAACACCAGTCCCTCAGGCCTGGTAGATCGATGTTCGATTATTAAACATATTACCACATCAGATGCCAAAATCCAATAGTACTAAATAAACTTGGAGTTCCACAACCACAACGTATAGCTATTTTAAAAAACACGGACGATACACAATTGGCGTTTTTTGAATTTTCTAAAGAAAACAAGGGCGATCCATATAGTTTCGAGTTTTATGGAGAATCATATGTTCAGATTTTACTATTTTTAATTCTTTTTATTGAGACAAAAATAACCATTCAAATATGACTTTTTAATTCTACATTAGATTAACTAAGGAAGAAAAATTCACATGATATCCCTACATGGGCTCGTATGTAATATCACACGACTTTAATTAACTAAGAAAAGAAAATTCACATGTTCATACACGAGTCAAGTCAAATTTTTCATTAAAAATACAATCACATAACCACTTTTCATCTAAGTTTACCCCAATTTTTATTTACACTCCATTAAAAGTTTAAAATTGAAACCTTTTATAAGTTCACCACTTTTCTTCTAAAAATACCCTCAAAGACCAACACCACATACACAAAAACCCTACCGCAGCCTCCCATGCACCCCCAATTTCTAAACTTCAGTATAGACCAACATCTTTTTGCCTCTTCTGTATTATTCAATAGAAACCAAAATGTTGGTTTGATTAAAACTCTTCTTTGGTCTTTTGAAGCAATTAAAAGTTATAAAAAAAATTTTAAAAAAAAAGACCTACTTAAGTGGTTGGATGAACTTAGATGAGAAGTTGTGTTTATACAGAACTCACAACTAATTAATATATATGAAAATGGTCATCTGAAGGTATGCAATTGACCGTACTATATATATAAGTAGCAGTACTGGATACCTTTGGCGGGGCATAAATATTGTGCTGATTGTTTGTGTGGGCAGGGGCAGAAATATCCTAAAAGTTCTGGAGACAATACGTAGATTTTTTTTTTTCCAAAGAAAATAAGAATGCCCTCATTAAATGGGTAAGGTCCACAAATATTCTCATGCGCAATTCAACATCCTTGGAGGCTTGAGCAACAGACTACAACATCACCAAGCTCAAGTCATTGTTTTAGAATTCTAAACATGTTAAATGTAATTGTTGTTGCTAAGTGTGAAGACAGTTGCTTAAGTTATATGAAGATTACACGCTATGTTGGTGATAAGTCCATGGTTTGGGAAGGTCTCAAATTGAATCTTAACTTGGTTTTAAAAATTTGAGGCCAAGGTGAAAAACTATTAGGAATTGGGGTTCATTTTTAAATATTCCCTGAAGTGCAAAAGCCTTTTTTAACAATACATGCAGACTCTGAGACTAAATGGTTAAATGTTCCGACTGAATAACTAAACTAGGATTTGGGAGATTGACTAAGAGCAAAATCTGAGATTTAGGAGAAATTTCATAGAAGCATCAAGAAGAGAAGCAGCATTGGAGTTCTATGGTTGTTTAGGTTGTCATTTGGACATTAGGATTAAATTAGAATTGAGAACCCTTTAAATTCAAGCCATATTTAGGGTAGAGGAGAATGAATTTTCACTTTGAGGGGACTAGACGTGAGGAAAACCCTCCCTTCTAATCCTACTGTTTTGAAAGGGATTGGAATGAATAAGTTTTCGGCTGAATAATCCATCTTCTACTTGCAAGTTGAACTTTTTATTTCTTCCATCAACAAACGTTAAAAATAGTACCTTTCCAATCCAATAATATCCTCTATACCAAATGAGGCCTAACTTAAGTTCATTAATCTGACCTCTAACTTTTGCGCTCAGTACTACAGAAAACGTCTTCCGCGAGAAAACAAGTTCATCGTGCAAAGAAAAATTATGTCGTGCTAAATTTGGGGCGACAAAACCTTCATCGCCTAGAACTTGTCCCGCAAAGGTTGAGAAGCAAACAATTGCGCGACAAAGGAGAAAAAATTTTCGCAGAAGACCTTTTCACAACATGGAGTAGCGACAAAGGTACTCTTCACGCTAAAGTTTAAGGGAAGAAGGACGGTAGTCACGTCAAGTTTAAGGTTACGACAGAGCATCATCATATTGAACTTTAGTCGATGATGAGGCTTCTTTAGGTAACACATTGCGCGACGACGGGGCTTCATCGGGTAAAAGGATGCAACAAATTTTTCCTATCATAAATTTACATACAACTACTCAGTTGTCTAATGGTCGGGTTGAACATAAACTTCCTTGAACATGTCGGTCTTCCGGAACTTAGAACCCCCCTAAAGAAAAAGTTAAAAAATTTGTTATTAATCCTAATAGAAATTAATATGTATTACAATTTAAAAATGATATACTTTTACCTGACATTGTTTCTCCAACATATAGGAGAAGGCCCTCGAACTAAAGTGGTAGAGAAGTTTCTTCTTCGACCTATTGATCTTGTTTATGTTCAGATTGCGTTACCATAGATGAACCCTAGATAGGTGTATTTATACCGTGGGGAGAAAGACCTTTTTAGGATAGAATCATTGTTCCAATCCAGGAGAATCCTAGAGGATATGTAGAAGTAGATATTGCCCCCTCTTAGGAGTTGTGATTACTTCCGGGGCACGCCACTTCCGAGATTGTAAGAACTCCAAGACTTATAGGATCTGATTATGTCCATATCCGGATCAGTTCGCATGTATTGCAGAACAAGCATAGTTATCCAGTGCAGGTTTTAGGACTCCGGCTATTGCCTCGGGGTAAAGTGATGGTATCATCGTTACTCTGTATGATACAACTCTACCTTGAGTTGGCAAGTCCATGAACGGACTTCTGAGGAAACTGTATTTGGATCAGCCTTACTCTAACCCTGAAAAATCATGGTCCCATAATTTCCCCTAACTATCTATCTGAAAAGCAAGCCGTTCCTCTTGAGGATGGATTGCTATCCAACGATCATGTCTTTCCGAGTAAGTTGGAATATGTACCATTGCGAGCTAGTCCCATTCATTAAAAGGAGTAGTTAAGTCATTCTCGGTTTTTGTCATGCATCTATCTGAATTTAACCATCACGGTGATGCATGCCTCTATTTTCCACGCATACTTCTTAAAGAAGCAACCATGCTTCTCATTGATTAGCCTTGATTCTCGCCTGCATCGATCTCAAGGCTGGCGACTCTTCATTTTCGATGGTGAGATCTTTTCATGATTTGCCTCTAAATAGCCCCTTAGGTCGATGTTCCCTTTATTCCTCTCTCTTTTGTGCCATAAAACCTGTTTTCACCTTAAAGTACCTCTCCAATCCCAGTTTTCCTCTTGGTTTTTCGTTGAGGAAAATTGTAATCCCAGAAAGCCATGTCGTGTATAATAATTTCCACCATGTTTTCAGGAAGCCTTTTGGTTTTTCGTTGAGGAAAATTGTTATCCCAGAAAGTCATGACATGTATAATAATTTCCACCATGTTTTCAGGAATGCCTTATTGCTTCCTGCAACTCGTTCTATAATACACCCCACTTCTTGTAACTCATTCTATAACATTCATCCCCTCGTAGCACTTTCTATGCAGTTTTCGCCGAAGGATATGATCTATGCGAAGTGCAAAGATTCACTGGAGGGTCCTTCATCGCCACTTTTTTCCTCATCTGATGCTCACTGATGGTGATGGTGATGGTTCTTCGTTCAAACATTTGCCTATATGGCACTCATGTGGCTTGAGTGTTGAAATCACACCAGAATGCCCATCACCAACCTTCCTCCTTGTAAAACAAGTAGTGTAGAATTTGCACCGAAGTCCAATTCATTTGAGATGATGGGATGTTTTTGTGGCTTTGATAATAAACATGCATTTGTGCCCACCAAACTGTTGTACTAATTTGATCTTCTTTGCGACTTTGATAATAAACATGCATTTGTGTAAGGATCTTCCTGTCCTATGTATCTTTTTCATGAAAAATTTCTAATCCGATAAATGTTTTTAAATTAAACAAACTTTAAGGAATAAAATAAGTACCAGAGCAAAATGGGAATAAATTTGTAAGCTCGGGACAAAGTTTTAAGACCCCCTCGATAACATTGATTCAGATAAACACTTCCTCCTAAACTTTGCATCTATAAAGGATACTCATCGCGTTAGCCGGAATACCACCTTACTCCAGTACTAGGAATTAAACATTAATCTATGAGGAACCTTCTGATCCGACCTCATTTATGCATTTATTGGATTTGAGACGGTTACACCATATCTGAAATATCCTCCAAGAGATAAGTTAGTGATATCTTCCATACCTTGCCCCTATTATTGGGCTAAAGGCTTCAATAATTGCAATGAAATGCATGAAAGGATTTTTCTTCCTAGATTGGATTGTATGCCCATACCTTGCCCCTATTCTTGGAAACATGGTCATCAGCATATGGGTCAGAAACACTTTTTGAATCCTTTTGTCTGATACTATGCGTCGAACCTGAGCTTTTCCGATCAGACTACCTTGCTTGATTTATCCAAAGCATTTTTGCATATCAGATCTCCATTGGAATAAAATTCCTCTTGGGAATTGCCTAGTCTGGATGACTCCTTCGAATCAGCTCACATACGATGTCACATAACATACTTGGCTTAGTATGCTGGTTCAGGATAGAAGTAGTTGTAATCGGGGTTGGAGTTCCGAGCAACCCTCGGATGATTTCTGGATCGTCCTTTCAACTATTCCCTCGAATGAAGTAGAGCTTAGGTTTAAATGTTATAACCCACAACCTTGCTGGTTTCTTAAACTTTTTGGAGGCTGGATGGTGCATTGCACTTCTAGGTCAAGGCGCGATGTCGTGCTTGCAGCCCTCCAATCATTATCGCCCTTATTACAATTTAAGTCTCCTAAGCTGCTAACCATTCAAGATGAATTGGGCTAAGAAAGACTTATCTAACAATGTTACTTTGAACTTTTTTGTACTTGCATTCGTGCGAAGTTTTCAAAGTTTGTGCCCTATTTGGAATAAGTAAGGTACTCTCATGCATCACAAGGAATAGAAAAAATAGACACTTAAGACATATAACTTTTCTTGATTGCCTACATATCTCTGGGATGGAGAATCAAATCATTGGTGTAGTCCTAAGAAAAAGATGATATGATGTAAAAAATCAACATGGGGTCACTTTTGATGATAAGCTTATGGTGGGGTGTGACAACATGAGTTCTCCATGGACTTTTTCTTCGTACAGATGGCGGCTTGCGATTAGGTTCGAAGAGGACTGCTTACATATCTAGGGAAAGGAATCAAACCGCATGTAATTTGGATGGAGCGATAATATTTTCAGAGCTTGGCGATGTTTCATTTCTCGGTAATCAGGGTTCCATCATGTGCTCCAAGTGATAGGTTATGTTACCTCATACTTTAACAATCTTGCATGGTTCTTCCTAGTTTGCCCCGAGTTTTCCTTTTCCTTGGATTTTGGTATTCTCAAAAAATTCTCTTAAGACCAAGTCCCCAGCTTGCAGCCTTCTGGGTTTGGCACCTTTGTTGTAATATGATTGGATTTACTACTAATAGGCTACTAGTTGGACTTAAGCGCATTCGCAACGTTCCTCCGCAAAGTCGAGATCTGTTTTCAAGACCTCTACATTTTCTAGGGCTGTCCGTTCTTTAGTATGCAAATTCAGCATAGTTGTGACTTGAATTGATATGAGAGTGTTCGTTTCATAGGCTATGGAGAATGGTGTTTCCCCGGTTGCATTCCAGATTGTCGTGCGATACGCTCATATGACTCTAGCAGTTCTTCTAGCCACTTACTTTTCTTTTGGACATACAATGCATTACAGATTAATGATCATTACGCTTCAACCGGGTTATTCTATTCCACCTCTCGTAGTGACTAAGGGGGTCGAAGACCAAGAAGTGGCTTCCAGTATTTTTTTAAGCATTGTAAAATGGTTTTGTTCGAGGCTTCTACCTATCAGTTACTTGTGGGTATCTCAGAGTGAAAGTGAGGTGATGGATCTCGAGCTCTTGGTAGCAGTCTATGACTTTGGAGCTGGTGAACTATAGCCCGTTGTTTGTCAATATCGTGAGGGGAATTCCAAATCTGCAAATGATGTTTTATCAAATGAAGAACTTAACAACCGCAGCAATGATTCTTGTTAAGGATCTACTTCTATCATTTCAAGAAGTAGTATATTTCCACTATGGTTTTCTTAAGGGTTCTTACTAAATCGATACCCCATTGCATGAAAGGCTATGAGCCTGTGAGAGTTTTAAGTTCTTCTGCATGTTGATGGTTCATAGGAGCGTACCTTGGACATTTATTGCAACTTTAGGCACAACTAATTGCGTCTTGCCGCATAGTGGGCCAATAGTAGCTTGCAATTATCACTTTCCGGTCCAACAACGTTCCTCCGACATGATTATCGCAAACCCTAAAATGGATGTCATTTAGAATCCTTAGGCCAACATCTAAAGTGATGCACAAGGTATGAGGTCTAGAATAGGAGCGTCGGTAAAGCTTTCCGCAAATGACTGTACATCTTAACTAAGGTTCTAAAAGATGGTAGACGCTAGTCGAGCGGCGGGCAGAGGCATAGCACCTAGGCGGCTAGGCGGGGGCCTAGGCAAACTAGGCAGATTTAAGTAGATTTATTATATATTGTATAAATAAGTGTCTATTTATACTTAAAAACACATAATTGTATACAAAAATTACAAATAAAATGTCATATATAGATTATAAAGTATTAAAACATATTAAAATCATGGGGAACAAGCATATAATTAGTGTTCATCAAGTATTCAACAAGTCTCTTACATTTTATTTAAAAAATAAAATACAAAATGAAAGTTATTGATTTTTTGTCGAAGTGAGAGTTGCGACCTAGACAGTTTTAGGCGGGTTAGGCGGACGCCAAAGCGGATCTAGGCTCACTTTCTTAATTTCCGAACACCTAGGGACTAATAAAGGCGGTGGCTGGCTACTTAGCTCCTAGGAGGATTTTTGGAACAGTGATCTTGACACCTTCTGGATTAACTTTCCAACCAGGTTACAGTTCTTTGGTAGTTTTTCATTCTATATGTAGTCGATGGTTTCATCCATCCAATTTTCTCGAGTGTCGATGACGACGACCATCTCAAACTTCGTTTCATGGATGTTAGGGACTTCTAGATATTCAAAGGGGATCATTCGCTGAAGGGAATCTTCATTCGAGGCTCTCCGGCGAGTGTGTCAGCATGGCTGTTCTCTCCTCTGGAGATTTGTGTGATTTTGTACCTTTCGAATTTCTCGAGCAATGTTTTGATCCTATTTACGTAAAGCAACGCGCCACTGATTGATCTCTTTTTATTTCTTTTTACTCCTCCGAGAGCCGAGTAACAAAGTAATTGGTGGTAACTGGATGGAACAACCTTCATCTTGTGTAACTAGTTCTGGTCGAGAATGGCATTGTGAGGAGTCAAGCAGTTCATTACATGGAAGGTCACCAAATGGTTATAGGGTTTTGCTTGGACCGCTAGCTTCACTATTCTTAGAGATCGTATTGGTACCTTGTTGAAGGTGTGGAAAGTTGTCACCCCTCTATTGATGCCATCGAGAATCCCCATCTTTTATGTGGCGTCGTTGAATAGGACTCTAACTCTTCAGTCGTTGTCGACCAGGACGCAACTCACCAGGGCGTTGGAGATTTGGACCTTGACGACAAGGGCATCGTCATGAGGTGAGTGGACATCTTTCAAATCACGATCTGAAAACATCAGGATGTTATAATCGATCACCCAAGTAAAATAGTGATAAGTAGAGTGTCGTTCAAACACGGATCGGATTAACCTAAATTTACTACTGAAATTGACTCCAAACTAAACGTAAATAAAAGAAGGATTACGTTGACAAATTCAAATATGCAAAGAAAGGAAACGAAAGTAAAAATAATAATTGATCGAACACAAAGTAAAAGTGAATGAATTATGCAAGATTAATTTATGGAAACACTAGGACATCAGGTTCCTCATTCTCAATCCCATCTATTCCCGTTATTCATATTAACATCAAATTATTCCCATGTTGCTAGCAATTATCCCTTGATTCGTCAATATTTCCTGTCAGAATATACTAACCGTGTTTCTAACTAACTACCCATGCTATGTCTAGCCAGATATAGATAACCGAAACCCTTTACGCTCAATGGATAATTACACGATACTACACAAATCATAACCAGTATGTCTACTCAATTATGTAATTCATGGTAATTGTTATGAGAAGCAATCTACTAAACTCAACCTGTCAGTCATAATTTAGTTCTCCACACAAATAATGGCCAGTTATTTGATAATGATAAAGCACAATGACAATTACTCAACATGGAAAACAACCGAGATCAATATAAAATAACGAGAATTAGATGTTCATGATAAGAGTACACCCTGGTCCTAGCAATAGGACTTAGTTCATGATCAAACTAATAACAAACATGGATGAATTCGATGACATGGAAAGAAGCAACCAAAACTTCATTCTCGACTCCACGGCAAAGCTTGATCCTCCAATTTCTTCTTTTTCGTTGGCTGATGTGTATCCTCGGGGTATCGACCTTCCTCCTCACAATGTCTGCGTGTTTTTAAACCTCCCCCCAAAAAACCTTGTGGCACTGGGAATCTCCACCTTTCTTGCGGCACACCCTAGGCTCTCCAACAAACCTTCTCTTTTTTTCTCATCCGCGTGCCCTTTTTGGAATCTCAAAAGCCCAAATTCCTTTTGGAAAAACATAGCCGAATGCTTTGCATGCCTAATTAAATTAGGCTTTCTTTAATAATCATTGATTCTATATGATATAATATTCCATAATTTGCTCCAGCGCATCAGTTCACATCCCACTCGGTAATTCTTTTTGTTTCTCTACTTTAAGCTTCCAATTCCCTGCTTCATTCACGAATCATCTTTTCTACAAAAACTCACACAAGACACATTAAACTCACCAATTTAGTATAAAATATGACTAAATAGTAAGTGTAAGAGGTGTAAAACATGCATATAAAATCAACCTAACAGGCTTGTTGCCGGTGGCCACCATTCTTAGTTTCTTCCAAGCCGCCTTTCTTTCTTTTTGGGTATTTCCCAGATATTCTTACTTGCCATATATACATTTTACCTCAAGAGACGCTATTCCCCTTAGGCATTGGACAGGGTGAAGACCCAGAAGTCTCCTGGATTTCCTGTAATGTTTCTCTATGATAAGGCGTCAAGATGACTCCTTGGACGTCAAATCGATCACTTCCGTCCTTCGGGTAGCCAATTCTTTGAAATGAGAAATAGCTTCTAGCAGGTTATCTAGCCAGTGGACTTCGTCCGTACGCTTTTTATAGATAAACAGATTTCCATGACGTCTTCCTACATCTCGTTGATGGCGGCAACACCGTAGTGCTCCTGGGGGGTAGGGTACCAGCCAAAGGCAATCTGCGGTCAAGTTAAGGAATAATTTTAGACTCAAGTAGTGGGCAAGAGAATTAAAGTGTGTAAATTGTGTTACTAAAGACGAACGCTAGATGGGTGCATTTATGTAGTGAGGAAAGAGACCTTTTAAGGATAGAATCCTCATTCTAAGCTGAGAGAATCGTAGAGGGTATATAGAAGTAGATATTGTACCCTCTTAGGAGTTGTGATTACTTGCGGCGTATGCAAATTCCAAGACTTATAGGACCTGATTATGCCCATATCCGGACTAGATCACGTCTATTGCAGAACAAGCATGGCCATCTAGTAGAGTCGCTAGTACTCCGCCTATTGCCCAAAAGTAGAGTGATGCTGGCACCGCTACTCCGTTTGATACAGCTCTGTCTAGAGCTTGTGAGTCCATGACCAGACTTCTAAGGTGATTGTATTCAGATCAGCCTTACTCTTGCCCTGGAAAATCATGGTCCCACAGTGCGATTACTTCGAGTCCTGAAAACGCTTGCACAACCACTCACAATCTTCTGCGCACTCCTCTAACTCCTTAGGGTAGCCTTCTTTGAGAGTAATCTTCATATCTGAATTAGCCTCATAATATTTGTGGAGGTCGCTCTTCCACTAAGAGTACCAGTGTGCGAAGATCTTGTGTAGTTAAGTTGTTTGGTCCGCATCGAGGTGCTCAAGATCATAGTTTAGCTGCAAATAAAAAATTAAGAAAATTTAAAATTTAATTATTAATATGTATACTTTACTAAAATAGTATGAATAAAATTGACGGTACTAACCACAACTCATCTAGCATGTCCTTCTTCGTGTCCTCTGATACTGCTATCCAGGAGTTCCACTGCATAAGGCGAGTCCACTCAACAGACCCAACATCATGGGCAAACCCGTTATGCTGCTCACGCGTAGCCGCTGCACGATGTCGGCAATCATAGATAATCTTGATCTGATCGTACGCCATGCATGTCAACTTCGCGATTTTGAGCTGTCTGCATGGCTCTTTGATATTCTTCTTAATTGCGAAAAAAAAAGCATTTACGATCAAAACCAACTTCAAATTTTATTGAAATTTTGGCAGAACTTCTAGTTAAAGTATAACATTTCCCTTAACCTACAAACAATAATATAATAGTAATACACATCCAACCATTGTTTTCATCAGTTTCATCATATATATCGACACTAAATCAACATAGGGAGCATACAACCAATTATAATCATCAACAAGTATTCTTAAAATGAAAGCAATTACGATATCAACAAATTAATTCAATATTACTTGTCTAAGTTCCCACTCCCTCGACTGTGGATGTCGCAGGAGTCTCCTCTGCGTGCTTGCCAGAATGCCAGGCCAGGCTTTCCTATGAATCTGACAAGCACTAGTATGCGAATGTGTCACCCAAGAAGTTGATGACACGAGTGTCACAGAACCGCAGGAGCAACCGGTGCAACCGGTGTCGGCTCCAGAATCGTTGGAGCTTTCATGGTTGGAGCAAAAGATGTGAATGTGCAGGATATGCGGGAGGTGCACTAGTAACACAGCGACGACGAGAAATCAAACCCAACATTTATAAAATCTGTGAATAACAAAATATCAAATTAATAATCAAAATTTAATAAATGAATCATAATCTACCACTAAAATCCAAAAAGTTAATCCTAAAAATTAATTCTAAAATTGAATATATACTAAAACCCAAATATAACGGAAAGACTATTCATAAGCACAGTGTGTTTCTTTTTTTGCCCCTGTTAGGTTTTTGTTATTACAGGTATGCCATTGTTTTACAAATTGTATATACTGATCTTTTTTTCTCCTTTCCTTCCCTGTTCTCTCTCCTCTCTCGCTCTTCTCTCCGTGACTCTGCTAGCGACGACAGCGAGCTGTTGCCATCCGAACGCCAGCGAATCGGACCTCATCGTTACCGCCAGTCGTCTGCCGTTCATCTCAGGAACAAGAAACAGCTGTTGCATGCCTCGAATTGTTACTGTTTCGACGAGGGTTTTCGAACTTAACCCCAATTGTATTTTGATCTCTCTTTCTGCATTTTTGATAGGTTACAGTTTTTCAGGTTCTATTGAAAGCACATTGATTTTGTGCTAATTTGAGTCTTTGCGTTATGAATTCTGATGTTTTGCGTTCAATTTGGGTTTTTGGAATTTCGAATTTGTACCCTTTGCTCTAATTAATTTTACTCTGTTATTGTTGGGTTTGAGTAAATTTCGAACCTTTCGTTTTCGTTCTCAAAATTATTGAGTTCTATCTATTAAATATCTGTTAAAAGACCCGAATTTTCTGTTCTAACAATTTGTAGTCTCTGAAATTTCAACAAAAAGTCATATGGTCAGTGATTTCTTCCTTCTTGGTCGTCTATTCAAATCGAAAACCTTCTGGAACTCTTTTCACCATATTTCAGCAGCCACTTTGCTCCAGATCTTTCCAGTTGAAATTCCTCTCCTTCACCTTTTGCATGTTGAATTTCACTTCATCATCATCTCCCTGGAGTTTGGTTCATACTAAATTTAGGTGGTTTCACTTCATGAAGGCTAACTGTTTATTTTAGGCCTAGAATATAATTTCTTGGAGAATGTACATTGTTGATGATAATTTTTTGAACAATACTGCCCCAAAAATTCTCCGCATGTTACCCTCAATGTAGGCATCCTATAACCATCATCTGAACTTCTCAATCATTTAAAGGGCTCATTCCAACCAGTGCCATTTGGTTGTAGAACAGCATTGCAAGTTCTTTTTTATCTCTTATATTCTGATTAGCATTTTACTCTCTCTCTCTCTCTCATTTTTCTATGCATATGAATTGTTTCTTAAATATTTTTTTATTAATCACTACAGAGCACTTCTTTCTGAATTTAGGTAATAAAACTACACAAGTTCTACAGTGAACATTACCATACCAGCAATTTTCAATTTTGGCTATGTAATACATTGTACAAACATGTATCTTTTGTTCCTTATTGAACATAAAGATGTAAATAATATGGATGTAAATAGACTTTATTCTATCATGTACATTGAACACAGTTTTAAGATCCGTGGCATCGCGCGGGCTCAGTTGCTTGTTAAGCCTAAAATTCATCCTAAACTTCATCATAATTTTTATTCTACAATTCATCCTAAAAACTAATCCTAAAAATTAATCCTAATATAAAGATTATTCCTAATGTAAAATTCATCATAATTTTAATTCTGAACTTAATCCTAAAAACTACCTCTAGCGGTAAGATACCGTAAGTTTTGGTGATTGCTCCATAAAAGCTTGACACTGTGAGGTTTTTTGGGATAAGTTAACTTACAGTCTTGCACAATCTCTTCATTTGCTTAAGAGGCAAGACATTCACAGTTGCTCATCCATCGATGCACATTCTGTTGAAAATGACTGCTTCTAAGCGTGCAGACACATAAATGGGCTTGAGAAGGTTGGCCATTGTTAGGTTTGGCCTCTCAAACACTATCTCTTTGGTGTAAATCCTCTCAGGCTTGATCTTGGGCGGCTCTGGGAAGTCAGCCCCTTCATTATTGAGCCATTGCAGGCTCTTCTGTTGTGAAATCCCTTTCCAGTACTTCTGGCTGATTGAAGTTGGCATAAAATAATGAGTTTGGGACCATGATTTGTCCTAGCTGGAGTAAGACGGATTGGAGTATGCCTACCTAACTCCTGTCATGGACACAATAGCTTCCCTAACGAAGCTGACTAAACAGCTTCCATTCTAGTTCGCAAGATTCAATAACCTAATTCAGCAAGGAATCAACATGTTCCCCACAGTCTTGGAGTTCTTACAATCTAAGGATTGGCGTGCGCCGTAAGTAATCATACTCTTAGGAGGATGCAATATCTACTTCTTGGATATCCTCATGAATTCTCCTGGTTTAATACGGATTCTAATATCCTAAAATATCTCCCCGACTGATATAAATACACGCTTCTAGGGTTCATCTTGTTAACTTTTGTTTGTTTTATATTTTGGTTGGTTGTTTTGGATCGGTTTCTTAGGGATTGTATGGCAGAGAATTGAGAGGATTTTGGAGTGTTGTTTTCAACTTCAAAGCTGTGCAGCAGGATGCAGCAGCCATGCTTCATTTAAGTAGAGAAATATCAAGGGAAGGTACATTTCCATCACCCATGCTTCTTGTAAAGGAGTTGGTGATTTAGGTAGTATTAAACACTAAAACACCTTACTACTCCAGATTAAATCCTAGCCCTTCATTGGGATTTAAGTGATCTAATCTGGAGTGTACATTTGTCACTCACACATTTAAACAAAAACTAGCAGTTGGAGGCCAACCCTTCATTTCTTCTTCTTCCTTCTTCGATGCAGACATACTCCTTTCTGCTCAAGGAGTTCCTTGCTGCCTTCGACCCCTCGACTCCAGGAGCTGGTTAGGTTCCAACACTCCCTTCGAAACTGCTTCTAGGAGTCATTCCGAGCAAACCCCTCAGGTAATTGAATCTTTCCTTCGGTAGTGCTTTTGTGAATATGTCTGCGATCTGATCTTCTGTGCTGCAATAGATTAGTTTGATTGTATTGTCCTGCAATGCTTCTCTGATGAAATGATATCTTCTCTTGATGTGCTTTGTTCTTTGATGGAAGACTGGGTTTTTAGTCATGGCAATTGCAGAGGTGTTGTCACACAAGAGTGGTGTGGCATCAACCTGCAATTCGCCAAAATCTTTGAGTATAAACCTTAGCCAAATAGCTTGAGCCGTTGCTTCTGATGCACTCACATACTCTGCCTCGGCTGTGGACAGTGCAACACTTTGTTGCTTCATAGAGGCCCACGAAAACACCCCTGAACCAAAGGTGAAAGCGTAGCCTGATGTGCTTCTGCTATCATCTTCACTGCCACCCCAGTCACTGTCACAAAATCCAACTAGGATAGTTGACTTCCCCATTTCATACTTGATCCCATAATCAATTGTTCCTTGCACATATCTGAGAACTCTTTTTGCTGTCCCCATGTGTGTCTTGCTGGGATTCTGCATAAACCTAGAAAGTAGGCTTGCTGAGAACATTAGATCCGGCCTTGTTGCAGTTAGGTAAAATAAACTGCCAACAATGCTTTTGTAGACACTAGCATCTGCAGGTTCACTTCCATCATCCTTCTTGAGTTTCTCATTTGCAATTAGGGGTGTAGAGACCGGTTTGCATCCCTTCAATCCGAACTTTTCAAGCAAGGTTTCAGCATACTTCCTTTGATGAATAAAGATGCTACTTGCTCCTTGAATCACCCCAATGCCAAGAAAGTGATGCAAGAGGCCTAGGTCAGTCATCTCATACCTCTTCATCATTTCTTCCTTGACCTCTTCAATCATTGCAGCATCATTTCCAGTGTAGACTACATTATCTACATAGATTGAGACAATGAGTGTCTTGTTGTTGCTTTCTGTCTTGGTGTAGAGTGTAGCTTCACTAGGACTTTTCTGAAATCCTTTTTCAATGAAATAAGAATCAATCTCACTGTACCAAGCTCTTGGAGCTTGCTTTAGGCCATAGAGAGCCTTCCTTAGCTTGTACACCTTTTCTGGAAACTCTTGACTTGTAAACCCTTGAGGTTGTTCCACAAACACCTCTTCCTCTAGCACTCCATTTAGAAATGCAGATTTGACATCCAGTTGATGTAGCTTCCAGCCTTTCTTGGCTGCAAGAGCTATCAAGGTCCTTATGGTGTCTAACCTTGCTACTGGAGCAAAGGTTTCATTGAAGTCTACACCAGGCTTCTGTGAGTAGCCTTTAGCTACCAATCTGGCCTTGTTCTTCTGCACAGAACCATCTAGGTTGAGCTTCACTTTGTACACCCATTTCACACCAATCACAGGCTTGTCACTTGGTCGATTTACAATTTCCCAAGTGTCATTCTTCTCAATCATTTCAAGCTCTTCCTTCATTGCTTTCTTCCAAGCTTTGTCTTTTTTAGCTTCTTCATAAGTCTCTGGTTCTACTACACAGTAATTACATGTAGCATATATCTCATCCAAGTTTCTCAATCTCACTGGAGTTGAACTTGGAGTTGTTATCTGTGATTGACTTGATTGTGGACTCATAATAGCTTGCTGTGGAGTCTCTTGTATGTCACCATTATTTGTGACTTCTTCTTGAACTAAGGTCTCTACAGGCTCCCTTGTTTACCTTTTGTTAAGATCAAGTTGTAGAGAGACACTGTCCTTCTCTTCTACCCTTGTTTCCCAGTTCCATGTTGAGTCTTCATCAAAGATAACATCCCTTGATAGGATTATCTTCTGAGTTGTCAGATTGTAGACTCTATACCCTTTTTCACTAGTACCATAGCCTACAAAAACACCCTTGTTGCTAGATTTCTCCAACTTGTGCCTTAGTTGTAAAGGAATGTGAGTATAGCACACTGAGCCGAACACTCTCAGATGCCTCACAGAGGGCTTCCTTCCACTGAACACTTCAAATGGAGTCTTCTTGTCCACTGCTTTAGTAGGGCACCTATTCAACAGGTACACCGAGGTGTTCACAGCTTCACCCCAAAATGTATAGGGCATGTTCTTCTCATGCATCATCGACTTAGCCATTTCGACTATAGTCCTATTCTTCCTTTCTGCAATACCATTTTGTTGTGGTGAATATGCCACAGTGAGTTGTTTCTCCAACCCCACATCTTCACAGAATGTATTGAACTCAAGAAAGGTGTACTATCATCCTCTATCACTTCTCAGTCTTTTAATTTAGTGCTCACTTTGCAATTCCACCATTGCCTTGAACTTCTTGAATATTGTGAACACTTCAGACTTAAACCTCATGAAATACACCCAACACATCCGTGAGTAGTCATCAATGAAGGTTAGGAAATACCTGTTTCCACTGATTGTTGTTGTTTGCATTGGTCCACACACATCTGTGTGAATCAATTCGAGTGGCTTTGTTGCCCTCCAAGCCTTGCTAACTTCAAATGGATCCCTGTGATGCTTCCCAAATGCACATCCTTCACAGGTTTCATTGCAGTGATCCATCTTAGGTATCCCTTGTACCATTTCATACTTTTGTAGATTTTCTAGGCTTGTCATGTTTAAATGACCAAACCTCTTGTGCCATAGTTTCATAGAACATGTCACACTTGCTTTCCTTGCCACTTCTTCTAAGTACTTCAACATAAGTGGAAAGCTTCTGTTTTTCACTTCCACTTTGGTCACAAAATTTGATAGGGATCTGTCATCATAGATCTCAACCACAATTCCCCCAAAGAGTAGGAAATACCCATGCTCCATCATTTGACCCACACTAAGTAGGTTTTCATCCAGTCCTGGCACTAGCTTCACCTCCCTTATGCATCTTCTTCCTTTCTTGGTGTTGATAACCAAAGTTCCTCTTCCAGTGGCCTTGATAATGTTTCCATCGCCCATTTTCACTTTTCCAGTGAAGTTTGTGTCAATGTCAATGAGTAATGACTCATGTGCAGTCATGTGGTTGCTGCAACCACTGTCTATGTACCACACTTCATTGTTTTTCTCCACTTTTGCACTGAAAGCACAGAACACATTTGCTTCTTCTCCTACTTGGTTTGCACAGTTCACTTGCTGCACATTCTTCGATCTGCAGTCCTTCATAATATGCCCAAACCTGTTGCATTTATGATATCTAGGCTTGTCCTTGAACCAGCACTCTCCAAGATGGAATTTGTCACAGTGTTTGCATTGCTGCTTGGTTCTTGGACCTTCATTTGAGTTGTTTCCTTGGTTAGGTCTAGGGTTTTGATACCCATTTCCTTCCCATTTCTTGTTCTTGCCCTTCCACTGTGGTTTTTGCTTGCTTGAACTGGCTTGACTACTAGATCCAAGAGATAGTGTTTGAAAAACTTTCTCTGTGGCAGAATCAGCATGCCTCTCGAGTCTTTGATCAAAAACTCTCAAAGATGCCATCACTTCTTGCACACTAAGAGTTTCAGTGTCTTTGGTTTCCTCAATAACACTCACTATTGAATCATAAGGTTTAGTCAAACTAATCAACAGTTTCTGGACAATTCTTTCATTTGGCAGTTCATCACCATATGTTTTCATCTTGTTTACAACATCAAATAGCCTAGTGAAGTAGTCTTTTAACATCTCATTTTCCTTCATTCTTGTATACTCGAAATCTCTTCTAAGGGACTGAAGTTTTACCTTTCTGACTTTGGTGTCTCCTCTGTACTCTTGCTGTAAAACTTCCCAAGCTCCCTTTGCAGTCTCTTCATTTGCTATTCTCGGGAAAATGGTGTCTGAGATAGCACCTTGGATGATTCCAAGTGCTCTAGCATCCTCCATCCGATTCTGCTTCAGTGTTTTGAGTTGTGTTTCTGTGAGATCCTCCTCTAGAGCATCGATCTCCATCTCAGGTAGTTCATACCCATGTTGAACCATATCCCATAGATCATAGGATTTGAAAATGGTTGTCATTCTTATTCTCCAAAAACCATAATTCTCCCCATCAAAGACTGGAGCTTTTAGCTTACTGCTGCTGCTGGATCCCTTCATTTTCAAGATTATTGTTGCTGAGGGCACTACGTTGCTGCTGCTGGATCCCTTCATTTTCATCTTGTTTTCAACTTCAAAGCTGTGCAGCAGGATGCAGCAGCCATGCTTCATTTAAGTAGAGAAATATCAAGGGTAAGGTACATTTCCATCACCCATACTTCTTGTAAAGGAGTTGGTGATTTAGGTAGTATTAAACACTAAAACACCTTACTACTCCAGATTAAATCCTAGCCCTTCATTGGGATTTAAGTGATCTAATCTGGAGTGTACATTTGTCACTCACACATTTAAACAAAAACTAGCCGTTGGAGGCCAACCCTTCATTTCTTCTTCTTCTTTCTTCGATGCAGACAGACTCCTTTCTGCTCAAGGAGTTCCTTGCTGCCTTCGACCCCTCGACTCCAGGAGTTGGTTAGGTTCCAACATCTATGGTAACACAATCTCTCCAAACTTATTTTCTTGATTAGTGCTTGAGTCTTAATATTGTTTGCTAACTTGACTGTCAGAGAGCCTTTATGATTGTGTGTCATTTATTGGTAAACAGATTGAAGCAACCCCATCACTCACGGTGGTGCATGAATTTGGTTCTAACAATTAGTGGTTTCATTGAGAAAATAACTCATATTCCTCTCAAAACATCACTTTACGGATCACCTTACCCCTAGCATTTATTAGGTACCTCATGGCGGCTCGGCTGCAGATCTTTCTGTCGCACAGGTTGGCGGTAACCCTACCTCCGACGCCACTACCGCCACTATGGAAGCCTCCAACTAAACTTATGAAGCTGCAACCACTAAAGAGAAAGGTGAGGCCCGTGCTGAAAGGCCCCTTCTATTATGGAACATAAGTGGGATACTTTGCTGAAGATCAACTGTGTTGTTGATAACCTGCAACAAACGATGTGGAGAAAACGATGAAGGCTCTGGAGAACTTTAGCTAGACCACCTTGTACACTCAAATCCCTGTCTTCAGTTGTGGTAACATCAACACCGTAACCCCCGACGGACAACCCATCGAGCCAATCTCTACTCGGACTCCTGCAGACATGGCTGATCCTAGCACGAGCTTGTCTCACGATGGTCAGATCGTTAACCGCAACCTTGGAGACAAGATACAGACTTTGCAGGACTGAAGACCTTCATATGAAACCAGGGCGCATTTGGTGCAGCCTCGACACTTGACTTTTGAGGAACCCAAGTTTTTAGAAGAGTCTGAAAGGCACCAGATCTCCAGCCATGAAAGAGCCCCTAAGTATTTTAAGGGAGACTTTGCCACAAGTGCCTAGACGGGCTGTTGTGAAGATCAGAAGCCCGTCTCCTCCATAATCGAGTTTGCTCCTCCACCAGCTAAGTTCTTCTAACCTAGGTTTAAAGATTACTGCGTTGACTCAGACCCGAACTGCCATATCATGCACTACAGGAATGCTATGGCGCTATATAGCAACAATGATGCATGGATGCGAAAGATGTTTCCCTCCACCTTAGAATAATCAGTTATGAGGTGTTTCTCAAAATTCCTAGCTCGCTCGATCGACTACTTCAAGAGTTTAGCAGACATCTTCATTAACATCTATTTCGTTTATAGTGATGCTCAGAAGTGACACAAAGCTATATTTAACCTGATACCCTAAAGAAAAGATGAAAGCCTCAGGGTTTACATGAAGCGATTCCTAGAAGAAAATGTATAGGTGGAAAAGCTAGACGATCAGCTCGCCACAATGGCCTTTAAACGAGGACTCTACGTCATCTTTCCTTCATCCATAAGCTAAATAAAAAGAAGTACGACTATGCCACTCTGGCAGAATTCTTCGACTTGGTAGACGACCTTACTTATTGGGACAACAAGACCATAAGGAAGGCCCTCGAGTAGGACGGCGGTCAGAAGACTGAGCGAAAGAATAAGGCCGTAGCACTCCACCTTCTTCCCTACAACAGAACAACAGAAGAGGGCGTAGGGACAACCCTTCCTTCAACGGCAGAAGCCCCTTCTCAAGCACTTGGCCAAGAGAAAACTGAACACATTCAAACAAAGTATAGGTCACTCGACAAGGAACTATTTGTCACAGAGGGATCACATTGAAGAACTCCTCAACCAGGGGCATGTTAGGAATTTGTGAAGAACAAAATCTAGGAAGAAAAGCCTGTAGAGGAAAGAAAGTGTAAGATTGATAGGTATGATCGTACTGACGACGAGGATGACAGGCACTCTATAAAGAAGACTGCCTTCGACATCAACTGCATTTGCATAGAAAAGCCTGTAGGCTGAGGCAAAAAAAAAAAAAAAAAAAAAAAAGGCTGATTGACTAAAAGATTAACTCCCCCGGAACTACACGTAGTTTGATTCTTTGATGACATGAGAAGACATATAAGCCATGTTGGAACCAAATTTGCGCACTGCCACGAATGGCGGATGCACAAACTCGAGCAACCTGCAAAACAGCATAAAAGAACCGTAAGCAAGCTTAACACCTTAGGGGAGGGGGTGGTGTGCCAGCCAAAGTCTTTCCGACAGTCAAGATAGTACGCAGTTTTAGACTCAAGTAGTGGGTAAGAGAATTACAGTATTGAGATTGCGTTACCAGAGACGAACCTTAGGATGATGTATTTATACCATAAGGAGATAGACCTTTTAAGGATAGAGTTCTTGTTCTAAGCTGAGAGAATCCCCAAGGATGTCTAAAAGTAGATATTTGACCCTGATAAGGATCAGATTGAGTTCATATCCAAATCAAATCGCGTGTCTTGTGAAACAAGCATGGTCATCCAACGGAGTCACTCAAACATCGCCTATTGTCCTAGATTAGGGTGATGATGGCATCTCTACTCCGCCTAATCCACCTCTACCCGGAGCTGTACGACTCCATGATCGGACTTCTAAGGTAACCGTAACCATTTAGTCTTCTATCTTCAAGTTGTTATCCAATTCTTAGTAGAGTCATTTCGGATTCAGGCGTGCATAATGGTGAAGTTTTGTGTCTGATGCGTCTGCACAAAAAATAAGAAATTACCTTTGATACTCTTTACTGATGTTTTAACCCTGGGTTCGCTAATCTCAAGGGGAATCGATCCGTATTCTAGGGCTAGATAATTTGAAATGTCTTCTTAAATACTTTTCATATCTTCGTCCTCATTTCCATATCAAATCCTTAATTTTTTCGTCTGTCCAGAAATGCACCGTCTGTTTTGTATTTCCTTGAAAATCCATTCCTCGTAGCAAGGATATTGAATTTCTAGCCTGTTGGTTGTGTAGATTGATAGTTGAATTCACATTATACTGTTATAGGAAAATGAATTGCATTAATTGTTTTTGTTTTTGTTTTTCTTGCGTTGAATTTCTCTTTGAAGGATTGAGAAAATATTGAAGAAAACTCTAGGGGTGCCCAATCACTTCACAATAGACAAGAAATTCCAAGTGCAGCAACACATCGACAAAGATTCAGATAAGCGTCAGAATGTCGAATGTGATGTAAGGGGGTTGAAGAGACGCGCCGCACCAGGGGGGGAGTGATGAGAAACCCCGAACAATTACAGCTGGCTAATTTAACATCTAATCTAAAAAAAAAAAAAAAAAAGAAAAAAAAAAAAGGAAAATGGAAAAATGAAACCAGAGCTCAGACAACCCATTCGACACCCAAACCCTCCCATTCTCAAGGGAGATGAAGACTGGTTAACCTTGCTGATAGGTTGCTGGTTGCCTAGAGAATAGCGGTTGATGGAGCAGCTGCAATCCACAAAATTTTTTTTTCTTTTTCTTAAATTATTTTTAACCACATGGCACAAATTTGCATTCCAAATTAGTAAAATGTGAGCTCTGTACTTGCCACATCATTATTTAATGACTAATTTAAGATTGACTAACGGTTATACAAAATTGAAATTAAATAATAAGTAATGTATTTAATTGAAATGTTTTTAAAATGTTGTATGAGAGTGCAAATGACCACAAATCTGAGGAGGCAAAATATAATTTACCCTAAAATAATTTATTAGTTTAAATAAATAATTATTAAAATTAAAAAAGTGGCCTAAGTTTTCAAACTAAAGTTCTATTACATTATGTTTGGATGAAAAAATTTAAGATTACTAAGGAATTTTAAAATGACGGAAATTGAAAATGACGGAATTTTATTTTCTAGAATTTGTGAATTTTCTTGTTTGGTTAATCTAAAAAAACAATGGAATTGAATGCGAAATTTGTTATTTTTAAACTCTCAATCATAGAAATTGGGAAATGACGCATATTTACATGGAATTTAAATTTGGGAATTGGAGGTCCCAAATTCCAAATTTTTTTTCCACGCGAAAATTCTTAATTCCTATGTTTATGAATTTCAAACAAAGGAATTGATGCATGTTAATTTATAAATTCTGACTTTTATCCAAATTCCAAGTTTATTTTCCTCATCCAAACATAGTGTTAAAGTTGTCAAATAATACACGTACGTATTTTTCGCATACTATACCTATATCGTATTTTACGACCTATGGTTAGTATAAGGCTATTAATATTCTTTGTTGCCTGAATTTGTTTAGTACCCCGAATTTTACTTATGAATGTTTGCACTTCTACGCTAGAAGGTTAAACTTGATTATGTTGAATGAGTAAAAACTAGGGCTGGGTTTGGTTGGCAAACCGTGCCAAATCCCTTGTGCCACCTGCCAGCCACATATACATAATTACCAAAAATCAGTTGCCGCTAGCCAACCATCTTCTTGCGGTTGCCAAAAATCGGTTCAGCCAAAATTATTGGCTGGTTCGGTTGGTAAATGGCACAACCAACCATTGTCTCATTTGTCAACCCAAAGTCAATGAGAACATCTGATCACAAATTCAATGAGAACATCTTCACACCTTTTTTGATTAAATGAGTGGTAACCCAATCTCAGCACCTTTCATATAATACGATGAATTCTTACATTGTTGTCTAAGGTGGATCCTACAAGACGAGGTACCATTTTTATTTGGATGTGCAAGAACATGGGCTTTGCAAATGTTGCAAATATCAATGAACTTAGCTTTCGCATCAACAACCTTTTTAAACCCTAAAACTAAGGAGTTATTTATTTTCTAAACCCTAAAACTGAGGAGTCAAACATGTAAAAAATATCTAAATAGAAAAAAAAAAAAATATATATATATATATATATATATATATATATTGGTAGGTATGGCATACCGCCGACATACAAAATCAATTACCAAAGCCGTGCCATTAATTATCGGTTCGGTAAAATGCCAACCGATTATGAAAATATGCCAAAACTATACCATACCGTTATGAGCCGACCGGTATGGTTCGGTCGGTAAATCGGTTTATGGCAAAATTTCCCACCCCTAGTAAAAACATATTAGGTTTTTAAGAAGGGAATTTTGCAGGAAAAAAAAAAGGAAAACACAAGGGAATTGTTATTATTAATTCTCTAAAGAAAATTAGTTACCATACACTTCAAAATTGAATAACATTACAAAATGTGGACATTACAAAAATTAAAGGCACCCCATGATAGCCAACATAGTACAAAGGCCACACAGCAATTAAATTAAAAGATTCAAACTCAAGCCTTATATCATGCATACAAATTAAATAGGAGAAAAGGGAGCTCTGCGCTCTACTTACTTGAGTGGAACAATACTTTCCACATAAATTAGAGCTTGGAAATCCACAACTTTATTGAGAATAGGAGGGATATGAACATACTTCAGATTTCCGGTAATAGAATTATATGAGGTGGCTTTTCCATCGGAAGCAAGCATAAGAAGCTCGTCAGTTTTCCAAAATGTCAATGGCTTCTCAATGCCTTGTAAGGGTCCAACACTTAGGAGTTTTGTCCATGAACTCTTAACTCCATTATAATCGTCCATTACCCATATTTCACATGATTGAGAATCCCCACTTCGATCGTAACGAGAGCAAAAAGATATAAGGGATTCATTACGAAGAAAAATATAAAAAAACGTAAAACCAGATTCTCCCCTAGAAGGGAACGGTATTCTATGAAATGTCTCATCACATAAATCAAATGAAAGTACGTATTCATTGTCATCCGTTGCATACCAATAACAAAATCCCTTCAAGTACACTGAACAAGACCAAGAATAGGTTGTACTTGATATATCAATCTTGATCTCTTTCCAAGAGTTAGCAGCCGTGGTGTATACCTCAGCCGTGTGAGGAAGAGTAGTACAATGATTAAATGTTTGCTCATCATCTGAATACTCACAATTTTCTATGATTTGCACGACTTTGTATTCTTTACCTTTGCAATCATAGCCAAATCCCAAGGCTTCAAAGGTTGTATCCAATTCGAATTTTCCCTCAGCAGGGGGTAGAAGAAGGCATGAATCGGGAAGTTGCATGAATTCTCTCGTTGCAGGATTGCATAAAAGAAAATTTTTCCCTACTACTACACATACAATCCCATTGCAATAACCGTGAATCTGAACAAAATCATGATCTTCCAATGGAAACGGTATATTTAGGTCCACAACATCATAATGAAGGTTGTGCTCATCACTATCAATGGAAATATTAATCATGGACCAGAAAACTTCTTGTTTCCAATTCTTGTCCGGGAAAATGTGAGGCTGAGAATGGTTGACAAGGATGCAAGTGGAGGATGAGAGTTTGTTGTCCACGGAATTGTTGAGGTGTTTGGCCACAAAACTTGGACTATTGATGAGAGTGCACCAAGATTTGCGTATGCACTTGAATCGCGTTAAAGACTTGGCTGGCAACTTGGACAAGATTTCGACTACCCTATCTTCAGGAGTTTCACTTTCTAGCATTTCTGCAGTTTTGTTCCACATAAATTCTTCACATGTATATATACACAGGACCGAACACCACCAATTTGAGAGACAAACTAAATCACACTCAAAATCCCTAAGGCCTGGTAGATCGAGGTTCAATTACGAAACATAATACCACATAAGATTCCAAAATCTAACAGTACTAAATAAACTTGAAGTTTCCCAACCACAACATATACAACTGTCAACAAAAACGAGGACTATCCAGAGTTGGCTTTTTTGAGTTTTCCAAAGAAAACAGGGGCGATCCAGTCAGGTTCGAATTTCATGGAGGATCATACGTTCAAATTTTTACTATTTTTTATTGATATAAAAATAAACATTCAAATTTTACGTTTTAATTCTACATTAAATTAATTAAGAAAGGAAAATTCACATGATATCCGTATATGGGCTAGCGTGTAACATCATGAGTTTAATTAACTACGAAAGAAAAATTCACATATTCAGACACCAATCAATTTTTCTCGTTAGAAATACAATCACATAACCAATTTTCATCGAAGTTTACCCTCAATGTTTGTCTACACTCCATTAAAAATTAAAAATTTACACATTTTCTAAGTTCATCGCGTTTCTTCCAAAAATACCCTCAAAGACCAAATCCACATCCACAAACACCCTAAAGCAGCCTCTGCATCCCTAATTTCTGAACTTCATTATAGACCAACATCTTTTTGCCTCTTATGTATTATTCAATATAAACTAGGGGTGGGCAAACGGGTAAAGGACCCGCGGGTCGGGACGGGTACGGGATGAGTCCAATTTTTTTTTTTAAAATAAACGGAACAGGACGGGAAGGGTCCAAATCTTCAGATCCACGGGACCCCGGACTGGCACGTTTCTATTTGAATGAATGGATGGCCCATTCCTATAATGAATATAATCAAAATTGAGCCTGTCTCTCATATTTCGAAACCTTCACAGGCTTCCAGAGTTTTCTCCCCTCTTTGATTTCAAACCGAAACCCACCAAGTTCAGCAAACTTGTTCACGTCTCATTTCTCTCACACCCCTCGCTCTCTCACTCTCTCACTTTCTCACTCTTTCACCCCTAATACGAACATCACCAAACTTCTACACGTCCCCGACATCACGACAGCCCTGGCGACCACCACGACGGCCCAGCAACCTCGATTGTCCTCCTCGAGTACTCGACGACATCCCAGACTTAGAGAACCCAAGCACCCCACCACCCATCTTTTCGATTTGTCATATCTCTCGCAATTTCCGCAGCGCAGTCTTGTGGTGCACTCAGTCTCGCAGCGCAGTCTTATGGTGCACCCATCTTCTTGATTTGTCATATCTCTCATATTTATCATATTTTTTCAATTTTTATTACAAATTTTAATCAGATCTGTTGTACTCTTTAATCCCTTTTTTCCCCTTTATTTTTTTTTTTATCAAATTTTGTTTTAAAATTAATTGAATTAAACTTGTATTTGTGCATGCGAGATGTGGATGGATATGTGGAATTGATATGGGGTAATAAGAATTCAAAGGGTTTTGAGTATTGGGTTTTTTTGTTTCAGATGTTTCTTAGTATCCGTCGCTTTAAACTGGCATATATGTAATTTAGTGAAGCAAAAAGCTAAGTTCTTGAATGGATTGAACTGATTTGTTTCTTTGATGGATCTAATACTAGTAATTATTAGCAGTGTTCGCCTTCGCCGCCATTGTTCTGTTTTTTAATTCAAAAACACCTGCCAAGTGATAGATTTGTGTTTGCTGCTATTTTGTTTAGTGATTTGCATCTCATTAAATCCTGAACTTTTGGATTGTACATGTGTTTAGAAACTCAGACCAACTTGTGAAACTCGTGTTTGCAGAACAATTATCGAATTATAATAATTATCTTGGCACCATAAGTTAGGTTAGAATTTGTTCTCAGATCACTGACTTTGAAAAATAAGTTCAATTGGTTTCGTAATGGTTGAGGAAGTTGGTTAACGAGGGTCAGTGTGGTTGCATGGAATTGCGGTGGTGATTTTGATGCTTACTTGAGTGTTTATATTATTGTGTCTACTACTGAACTTGTAAGCATATGGCTGTAAAACAGGCCCTTTGCATATACATATATTAGAATATGGGTGGAAATTTGATTGAGAATGTTATCTCGAGAGTATAGCTTTGATCAGTTTGACTGAATTATGCAATTCAAATCCAGAAAGTATGCAATTGCGGCCCTTCCCCAGTTGTCTTGCACTCTTGCTCAAAGTTCTTCAGGTAAATTTCTATAAGTTCTGATTCTTCTCAATTCCTGAGTTCTGGATTCTGTTTTGTGTTGATCAGTTTTGTTCTGAATAAAACTCTTCTTTTGTATTTTGGCACAAATAAAAGTTCAAAAAAATTTAAACTTAAGTGGTGGGGTGAACTTAGATGAGAAGTGGTGTTTAAATAGAAAAAGTCACAACTAATTAATAAATATACGAAAACAGTCATCTGGAGGGATGCCATTGATCGAAATTATAATATATATACACACACAATCAACTTATTGATATTGGAAGACCCAAAAGATTCTTCCAATGTATCATTTTTAGGTCCAATGAAATTCATAGGTATAGGAAGAAGCCCTGCCAAATAAAGTTATTTTTTTCCGACCATCTTTCGATTGTTAATGCGATATAAGGACCGCTACTACAAATAGTACTACATTCTTGATCGTGAAATATCGATTGCTTGTTGAACCCTAAAAATGTATATTGCATGAAAGTAGGATACTCCAAATTTGGGAGTTCAAGAGTTTTATAAAACGTTCTTGATGGAAAAAAATAATGTGAATAAAACATCCCACTGATTGAATTTAGTGCATGAATCTAAGAAATAGTGAGAATTCTGGATCTCTCCCAATATCTCTCTCAATTCGAAAATTGAGGATTGTAATGGATGTCCTTTCATTGAGTCATCCTAAATTGCATTCATTTATCCTAAAGATTTCATTTCAATTGGAATTTGGTTATTCACCATGTATGAGGATTCCCACTAAGCATCCATGGCTGAATGGTTCAAGCGCCCAACTCATAACTGGCGAATTCGTAGGTTTGCCCAGCTAGTACTGCTATATATATAGGGATAAGGTCAAGGAACAAACATTTTGACAAACATTTTTACACTTCCTTGTAACCTTTAGATTTTATAACATTCAACGGTCTAGATTAAGAGTGATGTGGAGAGTTTTAAAATTAAATGACTTGGATGATGATGTGGATTATAACTAATAAAGAAAACACTAATCTAAATTAAAAATTAATATCTAATAGGATAAAATTGAAAAAACCAATAATCAAACTTTGAACCTAGCAGAAAAAATCAAAAAATAAGAAAAACAAAAACATGAAAATACTGTAACCTCCATCTCCCTCCCTGCAATGCCTTGGATGAATTCTCCTATTTCATTTTATAAAAAATGAACCCTAATAAATAACAAAAAAGGATTGAGCAAAAGATTGATTGCCAAGAAATAATTCAACAAAGCCATGAGTTAATTAATGAATTTGTTTCCACTACTTATGGTGATTCCCTTTCAACTAGACCTATACTCTCGAGTAAAACACCAAATCTATTAAAAAATATATGAGAAAATAACTACTTTCAGCAACACCGAAGGCAATACTGCAAATGATGGGTTTGGATGGATTAACCATCTTTCATGTTAAAAGTCATCTGTTGGTTTAAAGGAATCCATTCAAAAAAAAAAAAAAAAAAAAAAAAATTCCTTTTCTAAATTGTGATTTATTTTCCTCTCTCCTTTTTAATTTTATTTTTAATTACCTTCCATATTTTATGCTTTTTTAATTTTATTTTTATGTTTAATATTAGTTAAAATCAACTTAAGCATCCATGTCATTAATGAATGAATATGGACCTTTGGATGTTTTGTAATCTAAGGGGGCGTTTGTTTGCCCCCACTAACTGTCACTAGACTAGTTCGGAGAGTCCGGTGTTTGTTATCATCCGGAACTAGTGTTAATGAGACTAGCCCGGACCCGCCTACAATAAAGGCTTCTCTAAAGGTTCTCAGCGAGAGTCTTCGAAAACCATGGGACTAGCTAAGACCTCTCCCTGCTTTCTGTTTCACTCTCTTTCCTCTCTCCTCGCCCCGAACTCAAACCCAAAATCAAGCAGATTTGTCACTCCATGCGCCTCCCCGTGCTCATCTCGTGTTTATCATCGATCTCGCAGTCGAGAGGCAACAATTCTCCTCTGCTCAGATCCTCGGCTTGCTCGACCTCTGCTCGACCGCGCCTTCATCCGACACGACACCGTCACCAAATTCCATGACGCCCACCAAAACCCAGAAAACAAAAATCAATTACAAAACCCATATTATATTTTTCAAAAATGCTTGAGTTGTGAAAAGGGTGGAGTTTGATGATAATAGTGAAAAGGAATGGAGTTTGATGGTCTGCAATTTCAACATCCAAAAGATGGCTTTTTCTGATAATAGTGAAAATGAATGGAGTTTGACGATGAAGGGGAAAGTAAAGTGAGAATGAGAGGGAGTTATAGGGGCAGGAGAAAAAGATGGAGAGCTTTCGGGAGTGGGAGAGTTTTCTAGAAAAGGGAAAAAAAAGAAAAAGAAAAAAATGTAAAAGATAAGATTTAATTATTATTTTTAGGGTAAATTACAAAAAACTACCTTATCTATTGGTGTCACGACACTTTCATACCTCATCTTTTAAAGTTGACAATGTCATACCTCATCTTACGAATTTGTGTCAATGTTATACCTTCTGTTAATTGGCCGTGAATTTTTCAGTTAAATGCTGACGTGGCTTGATCCGGGATCCATTTTTTATTAAAAAATTATTTAATATTAAAATAATAAAGAAAAGTTAAAAAAAAAAAAAAAAAAAAAAAAACCAAAACACCCGTCCCCTCCCCCCTTCTCTCTCTTCTCCCCATCTCCATCTTTTTTTCCCATGCAACTGCAACCCAGAAAAAAGAAGAGAAAAAAAAAAAAAAAAACCAATTTGACTTCCCCCTCCCCACCCCTACCCCCTCTTCTCCCACCCACTCTCCGCACCCAACCTCCCCACCGTCGCACCCAACCTCGCACCCACTACTTGAAACCCAAAAAAAAAAAAAAAAAAAAAACAAAACCCAGATCCTGTTGAGGTGGAATCGGGAAACCTTCGGCAGGCCGATTCCGAAGGTTGAGAACCTGGATGCAGAGAAAATGGGAGGAATGAGTGTGGAGGGAAGAGGGTGGGGGGTGGAGACGGACGAACTGGGTTTTCTTTTTTTATTCTCTATCTTCTTCTTCTTCTTCTTCTGCAGGTGGGGGTGGGGGTGGGGGGATCGGACGAGCTAGGTGTTCCTTTTTTTTTTTTTCTTTCTCTCTTCTTCTTTTGCTTCTGCAGGTTAGGTGGGAGGGAGTGGGGGTGGGGGCGGGGTTGGGCGGACGAAGTGGGTGTTTCGTTTTTTTTTTTTTTTTTTTTTTTTTCTTTCTTCTTCTTCTTCATCCTCTTCCTCTTCCTCTCTTCCTCCTCCTTCCTTTTTCTTCTTCTTTCTGGGTTGCAGGAAGATGGGGAGAGAGGGGGGAGGAACGAACTGACTGAGGGTTTTTTTTTTACCTTTATTATTTTAATATTTAAAAAATATTAAATAAATTTTTTTAATAATAATTTTTTAATAAAAAATGGGTCCCGAATCAAGCCACGTCAACATTTAACTGAAAAATTCACGGCCAATTAACAGAAGGTAAAAATAACATTGGCATAAATTCGTAAGATGAGGTATGACATTGTCAACTTTAAAAGATGAGGTATGAAAGTATCGTGACACCAATAGTTGAGGTAGTTGTTTGTCATTTACCCTTATTTTTATTATTTTAGTTATTTAGTCCAGCTTAGTCTAGTCTAAGCCAGTCCAATTTAGTCCCTGCAACTAGTCCAGTCCGGTGCAACAAACGCACCCTAAAGGTTTAAAAGAAGTGTAAAAATATTTGTCCTTTGATCCTATCCCATATATATATAGGGTAAATTACACAAAACTACCTCAACTATAGGTCGAACGACACTTTCATACCTCATCTTTTAAAAGTGACAATGTCATACCTCATCTTACGAATTTGTGACAATTTCAGACCTCTGTCAGTTTTTCTGTTAAGTGCTGACGTGGCTAGAGACGGGGTCCACCCACTAATCCAACTAGATTAAAAAATAATTAAATATATTTTTAATAATTAAATATTAAAATATTTTTTTATATAAAATTGTGGGACCTCTCTCTCCTCTCTCTCTCGCCTCTCTCTCTTCTCCCTCTCTGCGCACCTACATCCCCAAACCCCAAAAACCTTCCCCCCTGTCTCTCCCCCCAACCTTCCTCCACCACCCTCTCTCTCCTCTCTCTCTCCTCTTTCTCTTCTCTCTCTATATGGGCACCTGCATCCCCAAAATCCCAAAACCCAGAAACCCTTCCCACCCGTTCCCCCCCCCCCCAAACCTTCCTCCACCACCCTCTCTTTCTCCTCTCTCTCTCTCATGTGCAGCGTCGTCGGCCACGGCGGCGTTGTTGGTGGCGCACAACCCATCATGGATGACGGACACACCCGAGCCCACTCCCAAATCGGACACACCCCTTCTCCCCACCTGTCGATCCTTTGTGACGGGCCCTACCAATCAGGCTATGCATCCTCGTCTCCTCGCCAATCTTGTCCCAGGCCCGACGGACCCGCTGCAAAAAAAAAAAACAAAATTTGGGTTTTTTTGGTCTAATTTTTTTTTTAAATAAAAAGGTGAAAAGTGGACGAAGGAAGAAGGGTGGAGAATGGAGGTGAAGAATGGATGAAGGTGAAGGTGAGAGAGGTTGGATGTGAGAGAGATAGGAGAGAGAGATGGAACGCAGGGGAGAAAGGGAAGAAAGGGAGAGATGGGTTCGGATCAGGAAGAAAAAGGAGAGAAAGGGAAAGAATTATTGGGGGTGGGTCCCACATGTTTTAAAATAAAAATATTAAAATAATTTATTTTTAATTGATTAATATTTTTATCCACTTGGCTAGGAAGTGGGTCTCGTCTCAAGCCCACGTCAGCATTTAACAGAAAAATTGGCGGAGGTCTAACATTGTCACAAATTCGTAAGTTGAGGTATGACATTGTCACTTTTAAAAGATGAGGTATGAAAATGTCGTTCGACCCATAGTTGAGGTAGTTTTGTGTAATTTATCTATATATATATATTTATTTATTTATTTATTTATATATATAGCAGTACTAGCTGGGCGCGCACTTAATATTGGACACCTTTGGCGGGCCATAAATATCATGGTGATTGTTTGAATGGGTGGGGGGCAGTCTATGATCATTATAAAGAGTGACCTCAATCAATTCAGTCATCAGAGTCTTACTTGTTGAACAAAAATGTTACTCTTATCGCATTTTCATATTAGAGATGGAAGGGGCCCTACTCTATTAGGAACATGGTACAAATTTAGTATGAAAAATATGGTCAATGTAGCATTACTCGTTGAATTGGAACTTGAGTTTTGGTGCCCTGTTGTTGGCACCTTTGCGCATAGCATATTCAATTTCAACCTGTCTCTTCTCTTGATTTTCCCTTCCGGTTCAGTCTTCGCCTTTGAGAGGATTTCAGACATTTGGTTTCTCGGTTATGTTGTGCATTTGTGGGAGACCTACAAGTGCCATGTTTTTTCCACCAAAGCCCATGAGATTTGTTAGTTTGATGATCGGCTCGAATGAGTGCGTTCCTCGACCAAATAATTTCCAACCGGCATTCAGTTTTTGCATCTGGCGATATAATATATACAAACATAAAATTTATAATCAAATTTTAAATTAATTGTAATATTCGTTAAACCTAGCATGTTCATGTGAATCAAAATACCATGAGAAACTAAAGGCCTGTTTGATACTCTACTTGAATCCAACTTTTTGAACTCAAAAATAATTTTCAAATTTTAGGCCTTAAAAACTTGTTTGGTAAGACTCTTTTCAAAAACTAAACTAAAAAAATATAGTTTATTCTCTAAAAACATAAAAACTGAGTTTTTAGAGTTTTTAAACTTAAACTCACTTTTTTCTTTTCTCTCCCTCCTCCCCTCTCACTCTCTTTTCTTCCTTCTCTCTCCTCTTTTTTTTTTTTTTTACCTTTTTAGTCACTTCTCCAATTCGCTCTCTTCATTCTTTCAGTTCTTTCTCACTATTTTTCCTCTCTATCTCGTCCGATCCTCTCTTCTTTCTCTTTTCTTCAATCATCTCTTACTTTCTTTCCTCCTCTCTCTACTTTCTCCCTCTCCTATGACCCCCGCTTTTTAGATCTCTTTGTCTAGTTTAAATCGTAAGATTTAAAAATTTTAAATCGCAAACCAATCAAGTTTTTGAGTCTTAAAGAAAATTGTTTTCAAGAAATGTTCTTAAGAAATGTTTTGAGAAATGATAAAAATTTTCAAATAGGATACCAAACAGGCCCTAACCTTGCGAAGACATCCTTGATAGAACAGCAGTGCACGAATTGCAACAAGCTCACGAGCAACACCAGGAACTCGAGCAAGGCCTTCTGCCCACTCACCACCATTGTATAACTTGATGTCCTTAAGTGTTTTGTTCTTTTTTTTTTTTTTTATGGGTGGTATGTGCAGGGACCTATGCTTAGTATTTATATTAACTTAAGCCTAATGAACCCTCCCATAATAATGTTGTTTTACCATACATTGGGCCTCACTGCTACTTAGCCCTATGATGTATGTTTGAGGGGAGGGAAACCCTTGATGGGTGATTCTAAGGTGTGGACGAAGCGTGCAGACCATCCCTGGGCACAATGATCTAACAGTTGAGAAGGGACGAGCTCCTGAGTAGAATCGGGTTGTTGTGACCCGGTGCAATTAAACAATTTTAAATTTTTTTTATTGAGTTGGTATCTTTTTCGAGGGAGGGAAACAGGGAGCAAGAGGGAAATTGGGCTTGTTGCGCGCGTTGAAGAGGGAAAGAGATGGGAAAATAGGCAGAGAGTGAGTTAGAGTTTGGGACGGGTTTGAGGTGGATTGAAGCTAGGTTGAGGCTGCGACTCCTAATCTTAGAACTTTAATTTTTTTTTGTTCAGTGAGTATTTTTTTACTGCGACGGAGGGGGAGATTAGGGTTGTCTCCGTCGAGAAAGAAAGGCAGAGGCAGAGGTGGTAGAGGGCGGGAGGGTTCGATTTCAGTGGGGATTGATTAGGAGGCAATAAATCCCATACCTCTAATTTTTTTTGGTTCAGTGGGTGTTTTTTTTCTCAGAGACAGAGGGTTGTATTTGGGGGGGAGGGGCCAGGAAGAAAGGCAGAGAGAATGAGGTGTTGAAAGGTGTGTGTGAGCGCTCGATTTATTGCGAATTGAAGCTGTGCTTGGATTGGAGTTGACATGGTTCATCCACAACCTCAGAAGAAACCTAAATTGTGAAGGTGAGTCTTTGAATAAATACAGACCCTATGTTATAATCCATTTCCATTCTTGTGTGGTTTTTTAAAAGATTTGAATCCATAATGGCGGGTGGTTACCAGTGGTTTGGTTGATATCATGAAATTGGATTTTAAATATATAAGTGTAAAAGTTGTGCTGTAATTGTGTAACTTTGTTGCAGGTAGACATTGAAGTATAATTCGATGGGAAATGAGTTAGTAGTAGAATAAATTGTTGTCATAAGAAAGGATGTAGATGTAGGGGATGAATTAGGTGCAGGGAGGGTTGAATTTGTGGTACCAAGAGTAGATGAAGAGTTGAAATTCAAATTGATAGTGGAGTTTGATTCGTTAGATGAAAGGTATACCTTTTACAACAATTATGCACTTGCAGTGGGGTTTGAGATTCAGGAGTATTGTAGTAAAAATTCCATTGATGGTGAATGCTGGTTAAGGAAAGAATTTTTTTGTTGCAACCTAGGGAAGAAGATGGAGGATGATAATCCCAAAGCTAATAAGAAACGAAAAAGGGGGAGATGCTAGAACTGAGTGCAAGGCGAAACTTGCGCTGAATAAGGGCAGTGGTTGTAAAAAATTTGTTGTAACAGTTTTCATTCCTTTTTCAAGCAATATGTGCACAGGAAACACTTTTTGTTGAATTCATTATTCGGTTCAATCGAAACCTTGTACGACAACGTTAGAAAGAGGTGGTTGGTGACCATAATGATGAAAACCATGTCCTTCCATTGCAGCTTCGCACCCCAATGGAAGCTTAAATGGCCAAATTGTACACACGATTTATGTTTGAAAAGTTTCAAGTGGAGGAAATGAAGAGTTTGACTTGTTTCTTGAGAGAGAAGTATGGGGATGGAAATGTGGCACTGTACGAAGTGCTTGAAAGGATTGGATGGGTGACAAAGACAAAAGGTTGTCAAAAGGGTTGGTTATTGATACAATATCGGGGTATGCTAAATGCAGCTGCAAAGGTAAGGGAATCACATGTGGTTCGGATGGTGCTCTCTATGGAGAGTACTTTTTGAGCTTAGCGATGTTCCATTTTTTTATGATCAAGATTCCATCCATGTGTTACAAATGATAGGTTCCTTTGCATCCTACTCTGACGATCTTGTTCGATCCTTCCTCGTTTGCCCCAAGTTTGCCTTCTCCTAAAATTTTAGTATTTTAAAGACTTCTCTCATGACTAAATCCCCAACTTGCAGGACTCAGGGCTTGATGCCTTTCTTGTAATGGGATCGGATTTGCCACTAATAGACGGCTAGCTAGACTTGAGTGCATTCTCGACATTCTATCGAGAAGTCAAGAATTCCTGCATTCTCTAGGATGGTTCGTTCTTCAGTATGCAGATCTGGCATAATTGGGACTTGGATTGGGATGACGGCTTCCATTTCATAGGCTATGGAGAACGGTGTATCTCTGGTTACTTTTCGGATTGTCCTGCGATACGATGAAACTTCCGGAAGCTCTTCTACCCACTTGCTTTTCTTTTCTAGACTTTTCTTCAAGCATTGCAAGATTGTTTTGTTCGAGCCCTCAGCTTGTATGTTGCCTAGGGCAAGATGATTTTCTTTTCTAACCTTCAGGCTTCGTCGAGCAAAGTATCTGAAATGATCAATGATACAATAATCGCAAAAAAGTCAACGTGACGAAGAAGAAACTTTAGGTGACGAAAGCTTCGTCATGCAAGGGTTCAGGGGATTCACTAAAATCCCAATCCCAAATTTGCAATCTTTGCTCTTCATTTCCTCTCTTCGTCCTCTTTTTCCCTAAAGTCCCTTTTTTCTCCCCCAAACTCCAAAACTCTCCCCAATATCTAAAATCTTGTTATTGTTTTCCTAAACTTTTACCATTGATGATCTTCAATTTTCATGTTAAGTCTATTTCTCCAAAAAAGAACAAATTTGTTTAGGTTATTAGATTTATTTTTTGAATTTTGAATTGTGTCTTGTATTTCGTGGGTTTGCGAATATATGAAATATAATTTTTTAGATGTCACATTTGTCCAATTCCACTGATGCTCCAGTTGTTTATCCAGACAAACATGCATCCGAAAAAGGAACGATTGTGACATGTGAAGGAGAAGGATCTCGGATACGTAATACCCAATTTTGTATGAATTTATTATTCTTTTTGTTTATTGCATTATTATAATAAAAGTTGATTAATTTATTTAGTTTGTTATAAATCTTGGTTGGTTGTGAACATATGTATATAAGAGTTTCTAGGTCATGGAAATTTTTCATTTTTAGGGTGGTTATGCCGATTTTTCGGTAGAATTTTAAGTTTATTTTTGAACAATTTTGTTTTCTGTAAGGAAGAACAAAAAGAGACTGTCTCATCAGGCCAGAAAACTGATGAATGATCAACAGAGGCGCATTCCATTCTTTTGCACGACATAGGGTCGCTAGTACGGAATAAATGTCCTATGGAGTGGTAGTCTTGCATAAAAGTGTCGGAGGAGTTAAAGAAGTTTTTGTTGAATGAGCTATCAGTAAGTGCCAATAGTAATTTAATAATTATTTTTTATATATAATAGTTAGGGCTAGAAAAAATTCTTGAAAATTCTGAATTCAACTGAAAAAATCCCAACCCCAAATCGAAAATCCCGAAAATTTCAAGATGTAATACCAAACTGATCCCGAACCATTCAGTACAGAATTCAGGATCGATTATTCAATGGTTCGGGAATCCCGAACAGAACCGAAATTATATATTGGTATACTTTAATTATAGTTAGAATTAATTGCTACAATTAGATTGTTTTAAAAGATCTGGGCAGTCCATACTTTGCCTAAAAAATGAGGGTTAAAGAATCGAAACCACACTCTGCCTTAAGAAATCAATTGTCTTAACCAATATGCAAACTTTCAAGTTGTTTAATTATAGGCTAAAAATAACAACGGTGCCCATGCGTTGCTGCGGGATCTAAAATTATATTTAAGATTATGCAAATTCATTCACTTCATAAGCAATGATTGAGTCAAGAAATGAGCATTACAAATGCAAAAAATAAAATAAAAAAATAAAAATTGAATGAAAATTTAACTTAACAAAGAGACCTCAATGATCTGGGTCAATTCATCATTCAAGACTTGGTCAAACTGTGATTCGCTCACTCTATCCCTAAACAAATGATAACCAAACCAAGTTCAACAAGAATTATGCACAATCTTTGTGAAACTATATAATGAATGATACAACATTGGATGCAAATTTGAGCATTTTACAAAGAAGGGAAAATTGGATGCAAAAAAATATATCAATGGCAAAGTACATGTAAGTGGTGAAAGAAGATATCCTGATTATGCCTGATCATGTTAATTCGACAGAGGATTGTCCTCTTCTCTCTCTATATATTGTAGCCCATCATTTTCTTCAGCAAGTCGTTAGTTCTACTACCTAACATATTTTGGGGGGGAACATATTTTTTGGGGGGGGGGGGGGGGGGGGGGAGAGAGAGAGAGTGGCAGGAGGTTTTGGAGGTGATGGAGAAGTATCTAAAGGGCTCATCAGTATGAGTATAGGATTACTGGGTATTTTGTCTTTGCTTGCATTGTTGCAGCTCTAGGAGGCTCTCTTTGGCTATGATCTTGATGTTTTAGGTCAATCCCCTTCCTCTTTTAAGCATAGGGCAGAGGCTGAGGTTCTGAATTCAATGACTACCATGTCATGAAAATCTAGGAATAAAAAGTTTGGAAGGCAAGTTGTAATAGGCAAACTAAAATTGACAGCCCCAAAGAATCGAAACGGAAACCACTTGCTAGCATTCAACTAAACTTTACATTTCTATATGCACTCACAAAATGTTTCATCATTCAAATGATATTGCTTTTGAACCAAAGTATGGAAAAAAATAGTGGAAACCTGATTAGCAATTACCACTTCTAGCAATGCCGCGGTGCTAAGTTTTACACTTTGAATCTCCAACAAATAAGATCCTCTGTAACACAAAAATAAAAAATTGGTACATAGACGAAGAGTTAAGACTACCTTCCATAAATCAATAGAGAACTAAGATAATGTGACAATCCGCATGTATAACCTATGCGTCTATCGTTATGGGTTTCAGCAGAAATACCATATTTTCAAAATCATGGATGATTCAATTTTAACCTAAAAATCGAGACCATCTCCGATTTTTGGCAGATCAAATGTCAATAATAGCCACACGTGTGAAATAAAGAAAAAGCAAAAGATCTCAGAGATTAATAGCTTACCATCAACGAAGATCTCCATGAGCACAGCCTGCCTAGATGCAGTAAATCATGCGACTCCTCCAAAATATCCACTGAAAGTACAGGACCAGCAACAACACCAATCCAATTCGAATCCATATTGCTATGATAAAGAACGAAGAAATAGTTATTTATCGCTACCCCAGATTTTATAAGTGTCATTACCCCAATCTTGTACTTGATCCTAGACCAAGGTGTTGAAGCTAACATTTTTAATCTAAAAGCTTAGAAATCATAAAGCAAAGAACAAATCTTTTGTCTTGTAAGCAACCAAGCCTATATAATCGAATTTTGCTTACCAAAGTGGTCTTACTAATATTATTCATAGAAAAGAAAAATGAATAAAAAGAAAATAAGATAAACCAAAATCTTTATTTTTATTGAATAAATTAGAGTAGATTAAATAAAATAGACAACGGAAGTGTAAAAATCATTACCTTTTGATCTATCATATCTGTGACTTATAGTTTGATCATATCCTGTGAACCAGATTTGATCTAGATCCTAAGTGGATGCCAAAGCTGTCAATCATTGACGGTGATGGCATTTTGTTGATTGATTTGTCTAATCTGGGATGAACATGTTGAGCGATATTTCTAAGCCAAAAGCTATTGAGGGGCTTCCTAGATCATAAATTTTGACAAAGAGGTATTGTCACATCCCGGCCCGGGCTCCCACCACATCCCAAGCTCGACTCCACCGTAGCACGATATTGTCCGCTTTGGGCCCCCTACTACGCCCTCACGGTTTTGTTTATGGGAACTCACACGATAACTTCACAGTGAGTCACCCATCATGGGTGTGCTCTCGGGCGCTACTCGCTTAACTTCGGAGTTCCGATGAAACCCGAAGCCAGTGAGCTCCCAAAAGGTCTCGTGCTAGGTAGAGATGGGAATATACATATAAGGCTCACAGGATCCACTCCCCTGGACGATGTGGGATCTCACAGGTATTCAAAATGTATACTATGTGGAAAAAATGTAATTAAAATTTACCTCAACACTGTCTTTAAGAGAACTGGCATTTTGAAGAGTTTTTTTGTTCAACCTGAATAAAAAACCAACAAAATTTGAAATTGACGGAATCCGGATTTTTTCAAACTTGAAATTGAATTATTACAGAACGTATTAGTGCTATATATAATATCTTATAAATAAATGAATCACAAATTATAATATAGCTATAAGCTGTTAAAAAAACCCCATTGCTCAAAAGTCCAATTCTATCAGAACCCATTACTGAAAGCTCCAATTCCATCAAAACCGAGATGGTAAAAGTACAAACTGGTTACAAAAATATGTTTAGTCTCATCCAATCAGTACTCCATTTGACGATAAACAAAACAAATTATGAAAAGCAAAGTAATCAAACATGTAAAAAAATTAGAATCAAATCCTAAAACATTCTCATATTTGATTTTAAGTCAGCATCTACCTCATGTTCAGCTAATCCATTAAGAAAAACGATAAAGGTCATTGGGAATGAAAAGTCGTTTCATTTATAACTGATCGGACCTTATAAATCTGATTTGGCTGACGGCTCCTTAGCTCTTCATGGTTGTAAATCTCTCCATTCACCTAATGATTTTCAAAACAAACATCCTATCAATAATCGAAAATTGAAATTTTATCTATTTTTTTCAAATATTCAATAAATTAAACCACACAAAATCAAAAAATATATGACGCGAACCATGACAACAATTGATTTGCCTTCACTGTAGAGAGGTTGATCACCAGAAATAGGGTCAATAATGGCTAGCCTCTGATGAGCAAAGAAACAATCCTGATGCTGGTACAGACCACTCCAATCAGGTCCACAGTGCTTCAATCTATCAAATCCATTCATACAAATTGATTGGTATTGAAATGGAAACAAAACCCCCAAAAAAATTTGAAATTTAGAGTAGGATGGATCACTTACCTTTAGTAAAGGGCTCTCCACTGCATTTTCCCTGCATTCCATCATCAAATTGAAGTTCGTCTTAATTGATTTCTGCTGAGATTAAAAAAATAATTAATAAATATTTTTAAAAATAAAAGTAAACTTCAAGCTACAGACAGTTTGACCTGAATGGCTTCAGCTGGAGCTAAGTAGGCTTACAATGGGTGAATCAAAGGTATAAAGACATTGCAATTCAGCTTTATACCAAAGGATAGACAAAGCACGATAGATTGTTGTGAACTAATTGTTCAATCGAACTGAAAGGAAAAGTTGCAAGGACAAAGATATTCAACTATTAATGTAGATAGAGAGAGATAGCTGATAGGGTAAATTAAAAAAAAAAAAAACAATTTGGTTTTAGTGAAGCGACTTGTCAATTTCAGATTCTTATCAGTTAATTTCATTAATTAGTCTCACAGTGAATTTAATTAAAAAAAAAGGTGACAAGTAGATACATATAAACAGTTAAAATATCACTCCACATAATATAAACCCTATGAGAAGAAAATAAAAAGTTGAAAAGTCTCCCTTGAGTATGATCGACAAAACCACAACAAAGGTAGCTAGTTATGTAAATATCATGCCACATGATTCGAATTAATTTATCATATCCATGGTCTGTAACATAGTGGAAATATCACGCTACATGATTCGAATTAATTTATCACTAATCTAAATTCTAAGATGGCAAAAGTGAGAAAATATACGTATTACCATGCTCGCTGTGCTTTGTGTAATCCAAGTTCCACTGTGACCGTCTGCACAGCTGCGTAACCTCTAGTGGCGAACACCCTCAAAAGGTTCACATTGGTAGCAGATTGTGAATTAGAACTGAAAGACAAAAATATCATTCCACATATTTCCACTGTACTACAAATTAACTGCTAAAAAGAAAAAAAAATTCGAAGTTGAGCTCTCAAGTTGTCTTTTTTGAAAATTTCAAGCATATAGTGAAGAATCAATATTGGTCCCTCATAACTCAATTGAATCAAAACACCTAAGCAACACAGAAAACAACTTTTTACGAAATTGTGCCTGATATTTCTTTTTCCATTTACGCACAACCAGCGATTTGGAAAATGAAAAGTGTTAGTAAACATTGAGTAATGTGGAACTTCGAGCAATAAAAAACTATGGATTTGATGCGAAGTTTGTGAAATGAATAAATTTGAGATTAAGTTATACATAGTGTATTTTGGAACTCGTAAAAATGATTCCAGAATTGCTTGGGGTTGCTTTGGTATTCAGAGTGATGAGGAGCTTGTGTCAAAAGCTGATACATTTTTCTCTGGAGCTTGTGTAGTGGAAGTGGTGTCATCAGTTAGATAGATGTAAAACAGAGGACAATTAAAGGCATTAGTGAACATTGAATAATGTGGAGACCAAAATTAAAAACATTAGATAGATGTAAAATAGACTTGCATTCATAAATAAGCAATAATGCCAACATGACACTACAATTTAAAAACACAAATCTTGTCAATATCCACTATCATGTGAGTCACAATTTAAAATTGGATAACATGTAATGAGAATGTAAGGAAATCAAAGTACATAACTCATCTCTCCCTGCATAAACATTTAAAAAACCAAATGCCAGTTGTTGGAAAACTGAATTACCTGGCCAAACTCTTCTTTTTATTCAAACACCCATCTCCACTTGCTCTAAATAAAAAGGAGGGAGTGTGTGAAAAATTAGAATCACGAAGCAATGAAGAAAGGAACACGCGAGAACCGAAACGTTTAAAACAACACGTACCCATTTCAAATACCAAAAATCCTACAAAGACAAAAAAATACTAGAAAATCAGCATATCAGCACTTTCTGCAAAGCCCCAAAATTAGAAAATTAGAAAAAGAACCCAAAATCAGTGGCATGGTCCTTGTTTCTCCATTAATTAGTAGCTAATGACCTAATGAAAAAGAACCCAAACCAGACTGCTTAAATTATGGAAAGTGGTTATAAAGCTCATGAATAACTACAGTATCAACATTCACAAAGGAGAATTCATTATGAAGAAAATTTGATATAGAATCAAAGATATTGAGAAAAGAAAAAAGGGCAAGACCTTTGAACTTGTTTCTAATTTCCTCATAAATATACAAACAAAAAGAAAGAAAAAATGAGTACAACTATAAATATAATCCAACCAATCCAATCTATTACATAAGTTGTTAAGTATTTGTATAAGCATTTTAACCTGAGATTAGAACAGCAAATGAAACAACCAGAAGAATTAAACAAACGAAAACTATGCCATCACCTAAAAGGAAAGACACTTTGATCTCCCATTGAAACAACCTGCATAATCTATTAATAATTTTTTATCCCACCAATACTTTCCCAACCAAACATATTTTATGTTGAAGCTAGGCAAACAAAACAAAATCAAGAGGCACAAATAATGGCCAAACAACCTGTACAAAATTTTTAGAATCATAGAAAGACAAACAGTACCGATTCAAATAATAAAGACACGTAATTAACCTACCAATTCATGCCCAATTTGTTAAAATATGAATAAAAGTTAATCACAACACATACTTCAGCAGGTCCTCTCATTCCTTCCCAAAAAATATAAACAAATTTTAACCAACATTAAATTTTCCCAAATTCGAATCACTTTTCTAATCTCTCCTGAAAAACTATAAACACATTTTAATTCAACATTCATGAATGGGTACTCAAACCGGGAAAAAACCCAAAGGAGAAAAAACATACCAAAAAAATAACAGGACGCAAATCTGTGGTCGACCAACCGAGCAACGAAAATGCAAAATACCCTCTTAGCCACGAAAATCCTAACAGAGGACCACAACTAATCCAAAACAAAATTATTAGAGCTTCATCCAAATCAACAAAAATATAGAACAAAAAATGAAAGACAGCAGTTATAAAACATACCTCGGTTGTATTAAATTTATTTCCCAACGATCTAAAGATAGCCGGCGCTCAACGACCAAAAGGCAGCCGCCGCTTAAACAGAGAGGAAAACAGGAAACAGATCTGACCAAAATTTGTCAATCCTAGACGAAAACAAACACAAGAATCCCAAAATGTTCGACCCCCGATCGCAAGTATACAAATCTCGGAAACCAATTTTATGGGGTTGGAGAAAACACCCACAACCCTAGGTCTAAAAATATGCCAAACCCTCCTTAAATTAGATAGCAAAAATAAGATCGCTTAAAAGACGAAAATCAGGAACTCCCCCCCTAGTATTTTCTGAGGCAAAGAACACAATATTTAAGAACAACAAACAATCGGAGAGGAGCATCGAGAATAAGGCAGGGATGAAAGAAAGAGAGAAAGCAGCAGAAGTAGAGGGTTAAACCAAAAAGAAAACTTGCGAACGAGGGGGACATATCAAGGATGACTGACGCGTGTATCAAATGGGTAAAATCGACTTTTCACTGCATCAAAGGGCAAACAGCAAGGCAAACAAAGTAAAAACCGAAGGGCAAAATCGTCCGGTCACTGGTATCAACAGTACCCCGAAAACTGAGTTTTAATATTGGATGTCAAAATGGTCTTTGTGTTAGTCCCCGTGTTTTCGATTTGACTAATTTAGTCATCGTGTTTGTCTCTATTAGCAAATTAAGGACATTTCATTCAGTTTCTTTTAAAAAATTCATAAGAAAAACCATATGAGATATAATTATTCTTTCTCTTTACTATAAAATACAAATCAATTAGAAAAAACACATATAAGAGATAAAACTTCCAATTTGAAAAATGATTAAGGTTGTGACATGGAAAAGAGGGGGTAATGTTAGAGAGAAGGTCGGGGAGTTGAGAAGAGAATAATTTTTCTTTTAATTTTTAATTTTGTTTTAAATATTTTAAATCAAATAAATTATAATTTTATAATAATTTAAATTTTTTTATTATTTAGAAATTAGATGGAAATGTCTTTAATTGGCTAACGGAGATAAACACAATGATCAAATTAACTAAATTGAAAACATATAGACTAAATTGACCCAATAACTAAAATTGTATGTAACATTTATTTTTATTATGGATACTAATTAATTACTCATACTTAACAAATACCTAGCCGCCAACACCAAGCACCACCAGACGACTCCGTTGTGCAGCCTCCTCCCTAATTCTGTCTCTCGACTCCAGCCATATCACTAGCTCTCTCGGTTTCTCTCTCTCTCGAATCTCTCGATTTCTTTCTCTCTCTCGCTCGACTCAGTCTCTCAGTCTCTTTCTCCCTTGTCCGACTGCTGCACTTGCATTACACATGCTTCTACCTAAACTGCACCTTCCTGTTCGAATTAGGAGTAAGGGTTGTGATTTCGGATTCAAAATCAAAGGTAAAGTTAAGGATTGTGATTTTGAATTCGACAATTAGGATTAGGGATTCTAAATTGGCATTAATCAGAATATTGTTTCGGTTAATATTTGAACTTTGGGCCTAGAGGAAGGAAGGCCCAAAAGGACTAAAGAAATGAGGCTCGCTCGAGGCCCAGCGCTAAGCCCAGACCATTCATCTCAAGACCAATTAGCGTCTATCCATTAATGCATAGGCCATATACCTATGATTCGAATGACAAGTGATAGAGACTAGTCAGCTATCAACCCAAAAGCACTTTACAGTGGCAATACCAGTAAAATACTGATGAGTCACTACCCTTCAATTGCTTTCGGGCAAGAACAGAGTTACAGGCTGATGTGAAATTAAATGACACTCAAATTAAAACCCTATGGTTGTAATACATGCAAGTAGGGATCGTCTTAGGCCGGGGATTAGAAGGGATGCTAATCAACACAATTTAAACTCTAAAACACTAAACTAGACTCAAAAACAGAAAACTAGACTCTTATGACTCAAAACAAGCTAAACTAACTTAAAACAGCACAACTAAGTGAGATAGACTCAAAACAGGTACTAGAGAGTGATTGGAACGAATTCTAAACTATCTTGACTCAAAATACTAAATGGGGACAGATTTGAACGAAATTAACCAAACTAAGACACAAATAAGAATTGAGGGGGTTTTTGGACGAATTTAACAAAATTAAGTAGATTGCAGCAAACAAAGTAAGTTAATACGAAATTAAGGTGCATTCAAGGGTGAAAAGCTAGTTAGATGGTCCTTCTCCACACATGAAACATATGAACATAAATTGATTTCCAGTATTGTTTCTATAAACCATGAATGACAATGCCGCAAATTAATTGTGAATGCACAAATTAACTTTTAGATTTTCCTTAATTCATTGAATTGGATGGATAACGCATCGGCAATCAAATTATTCTTCAATAGTTCTCTACATGAACAACATAATAGAAATACAATCAAAGATCATTAAGCTTTGTGAAAATCATAAACATTGACAAGGCATTCGTAACTATGAACTGCATGATACTTTTGCCAAGAATTTACTTAACACGATTGTGACTAGCAACCTCCACTACTTGTAAATATAAGTTCATAACTATTAGGTGAAATTCCCTTATATTTTAGCATCAGATTCATGCATGCAAACTAAGTATGCATCCTTAATCAACATACAAGAATAAGGTCTTAATCAAACATATAAGTAAATCACATTCATGTTTCACGAAACAATAACTGGATGTAATCAATTCATATAAAACATATGTCCATGGCTTTGAATTCACCTCTAACTAAAAAGAACTTAGTTACACATGTTCATAACAATTGAAAAGCAAATTAAAATAAACATGGAAACGAAACGAGGGAAGAGAGAACTCTGAAAGTCTCTAATGGTTGCAGGTAGGTTACAGCACAACCCTCATTCTCCAATGGAAGCTACGGCAAAGCCTCTTCTTCTTCAAAAGCTGCGGCAAAGGGTGAATCTCTGAGTTCTGTGGTTTGTTCTCTGCGGCACACTCTCTCTGTCTCTCTCTTTACGGCTAAAACCAATATATATATATATATATATATATGTGTGTAACACGGCCAAAACCTAGAGATTAGGGCTTGGACTTAGTAAAAACCATGTGGAAAAGGGCTTGCGTTATGCGACACAAGGCTTGGGCCTCAAGAAAAGGGTCACAGCCTAATTAATTTCTGAAAAGGCTTTGCACAATCCAAATCCACAAGGGAAAAGGCTAATTCAATTCAGAATCCAAGAGGGAAAGGGATAAGGTTCACACGGCAAGGCAAGGGCCTTCTAGAAGGAAGGAGGCGCCAGGTTTGTAGGATAAGGGAGATGCCTTCTAGAAAGAGTGCTTCTAGAAATCAGATAAGGTTTTGGATAATGTTTTAGACAATGTGCCATGTTTCTTGCTTTTTCCTTATCTTCTTTGTCTTGAATTTATTTCTCCAGATTTGTAGCATGTTCCTAGCCTCATTTGACTTCAAATTCGTCCATTCATTGTGCTCCAAATGCAAGTTATTCAATTTAGCCCAAAACTGCTCTAAAATACAGCAAAATGCACTTTCTTGCCAACTTTGTCATTTGGACCTACAAACATACGAAAATAACTTAAAACACTATAATAAGTAGAAACTAACTATGTAATTACAAGAAAACAAGCTAACTAAGTCGCATAAATATGCTCATATCACAGGCAGTCGGGCTAATTCGTCTATAAAATGAAGAAGAGGGCCCAGAGACAAAGACATTCAACCAATCAAACAAACAAGCATACAAACTTTGCTCTCAAGCCAGTTCGTACCTTCCAAACCTCTTTTCAGCAATAGTTCCCTTAGAAAGACATCTTTTGTCCATTGTAAAAGCTTTGCTACCCTCTCTAGATGCTGTAGTATTGATTCCCTCGTGTAAACTTGCTTATCATCCATTCCCTTCTTAGTATACAACCTTATGTAACCACAAAGAGAATAAGCTGCAAGACGTTCGACCTTGCCCGACAAGGTGAATCTTGCCCGACTCTCTTTGTCTTGTCATTCAATTAATAGATCTGGTGTTATAATGTATCCCTCAGTATATATTCAAGTCATTTCCAGTCTCTTGATGATTCAAAGTTCCATCAATGCTCAGATCTGGTTCACTGAGTGGTTTTATTGTCATGGGAAGATTAAAAGTGAATTAAACTGATGACTTGATCAGATATGGACCTCCACCCTTTAAAGCATACAAGATAATGAACTAAAAGTCCTTGATCTCAAGGCATAGAAAAGAACTTAATGTGGACTTAACCCATCCACGACAATCATTTGATAACAAGAAGTCAGAATAACTTGGGGCGCAAGTAATCGACTTAAACACACTTGTTCTACATCAGCCATACTGAGATGGCAGTGGCACGCCTAAGCACTTTGTTTTGATTGCAAGCCTCAAGGCTTACACCTAAGGCCCCACAAAGGCACCTTTCAGAACTAACTATGTCATCCTCTTGTAGCCTCTCAACAAGCAGGAGCCCGACAACCAACCAAAGTGCCAACTCCTCAAGGAGCTGTGTGCTCGAGCCAGAGACCCTTCCCAGCGAAATTCCTGCCCGAACATAGTTTTGGCACGCCCGGTGGCACTGCTAACAAATCTCGTATGCCAAGAAGACGAAGGAAAGAGCAAACCTTCAGGCGGAAAAAAAAATACGGGCCATCCTAGTCAAAATCAAACATGGCAAATCTCCTCTAAGATCTACAAGAACCTGTCCTGACGGAAAGCTCGACTCTTTCTGAAAAGTCAGGAGGGAAGGTCACAAATGAAGACTTGCAGGCCACCATGATAGCTGTTAAGGAGTATGGAGAAAATCTCTCTAGAAACAAGAGGGGAAGTAAGCATACTCTGTTCCCTAATAGGGAATCTGCAAAGAAGGCTAGATCTGCAATACTCTACCCGAGAAAATAATCGTGCTAGAAAGATGGTGAGAGAAGCCAGCCCCATGAAAAAGCCAGTTATTCCTTTGTTTCCTGTGATTGAGGAAAAGAGGAATAAAGAAAAAAACGAGGATGGATCCGGAGTGAATCAGCCAGTGTTGGAAGAAATCCAAGAGGCAGAGTTGGCCGACCCCTTGTTATTTTCACTAAACAGTAGAGGACAGATCGGGCAAGAAAGAATGAAATATGGGATGCCCCAGTTTATTGGGGAATCCAGTTGGAATGAAGAGTATACAACTGTGGACAAACCTCATCCTTATAGGCCACCACTGATGGCTAATAAGGGAGGGGATGTCAAATAGAGGCAGCCCGAGTCAAACAAGGAAACCTTATCGGGCAATGACCATAGCCCGAAGTAGGGAACTCCTTACACCCCACAAAACAACACAGCCAATCAACAACTCAGAGATGAGTTGGCTGAGTTAAGAAAGATGGTGGTGAGAAATGCTCAGCCATAAGCTCGCTCGTTGTTTAGGGTCGCTTATCAGAAGCCCTACCCGGAGTTCATTGATGAGCAAAATCCATTTCCTCTTAACTTCAAGATGCCCGCATTCCCAACATTCAGCTGAGAAGATAACAATATGTCATCCAGAGATCACATTTTCAAGTTCTCTAACCATTGTGTGGCATTTGAAGATAATCTCAACTACAAGTTGAGATTGTTTGGAAACTCCTTGGTGGGCTTAGCATCTCAGTAATACTCTCTGTTGCCCCCAAATTCCATTGCTAACTGGGGGCAAATAGAGATTGCCTTCCACGAGTAATTTTACAGGATGGAGCCAAAGATGACCAGCAACGGTCTAGTTGAGGTAAAGCAATAGGAGCATAAGTCTCCTGAAGACTTCATTATGCGATTTAGGAGGACAAGGATGAGATGCCAGTTTCGTATCAACCATGTCCAGCTCATAGTTATTGCTCAAAAGGCCTTGAGACTACCCTTGAGGAAGAAGCTTTATGATGTGCAGTTTAATGAGCTTCAAGAGTTGGTGATTGCGGCCATTATGTATGAGAAGTTGTTGCTTGAGGAGCAGCAACTGAAGCACTCATCTAAAACACCACTTTTCTACAAAAGCAAAACTGTCATCCACCAAGTAGAGTTTGAGGGAGAGCCAAAAGAGAATGATGGTCATGGGAGAGAGGCGATAGACATGTGTGCAGCATAGAAGACCACTCCCTTTAAACCTTTGATGGTGAATGGATTAGTCTAACCAGTCAAAGATCAAAAGGTGGTGATGAACGATGGTGGATTTGTCCCCATGAAACCCCCAAAATACCAGAGATATTCCTTTGACTTGACCAAGGCCACAGAAATCTATGAGGAATTGGTGCGGGCAAGAGTAATTGTGCCCGACAACACCAAAAAGCTGCCTAAACCAAAGGAATTAAGAGGGAAAAAATATTGCAAGCTGCATTACACCTTCAACCATTCCATTACCAACTGTGTCCAGTTTAGAGACTGGATACAAGATCTCATTGTTAAAGGAAAGTTGCTATTAAAGAAACCTCAGGCCAACATGATGATTGACACGGGTCCCTTCGCAAAAGCCCCAATCAACATGATCAACTTAACATGGGCCAAGAAAGGGGGAGGGAAAGCCACTTGGGAGGTAGAAGCAAAATGAAAGATCCACAGAGAAAACTCTCAAGATGCCTGAAAAATCGAAAGCAGCCATAGTAAAAAGGGGAAGTTTTGCGCAGTAAGTACGAGCTAGAGATGCCAGTAGTAGGGACTATCATTGATTAAGAGGTAATCAAGAAAATGAAGAACATGAAAACTGCATAAGTATCATGCGGGCAGCTGAGATGAAGACTTCAGGGAATGTCTTCCAATGGTTGGGATGAGATTCTCAATCAAAGGGCTTGTCAGAAGTGTTCAAAAACTTTTTAGATGAGATCAAGCAAATTTAGAGGAAAATCCACAAAAACATCCAGTTAGATGTTAAGTTTTTCCAACTTCGTAAAAATATGAAGGATCATTATCGAAAAGATGTAGGCAAGTTGATAAGGGTAAAGAGAAACTTCTACTATTAAAAGTTCAGAAAGTGGAGTTCAAATAGAAGAAGATTTCATTTCATGAAGGGATTACATAAATCTTAGTCTAACAACTTTACATCTTCGGCAAGAGCAAAGTTTCTAGAAAAGTAAGTTTGCATGATGGTAAAAATACGGCCTGGTTCTCCTAAATACATGTTGCTATTCACAAGTTGGGTTTGGAATCCTCAACCTCTTGAGAAATCTTCTCCATTTCTTTTACTTTCTGGGAAAGGCGGTTGGTAAGGGTCATTTTCTCAGCTTTGAGTAAAAACAACTGCTCTTCCAAGCGCTGGATTTCATAATCAACCGCTGTAATCTTTTCTTCCATCACTGACCCTTCTTCCACCAACTGCCAAAGCGCGGTTGTACACTTCACATGTTTTTCCTAAAAGCACTTCACTCTATTGGATGATCGTTCCGCCTTCTGATGAAGATCCCTTAGTGCCCGCAAGTTCTCAAAGAAACTCATAAAAGACTTGTACTGAGCCTGGGAAAACAATTGAGCTTGGTAAGGCTCAATAAGGGCCTTCTCTGCGTCATGGAGAATCTTAAGGCTGAAAGAAGCTGTGAAGTCCCTTTTCATCCAATCCTTGAAGATTTGACGAGCATTTTGAAGGAAATGAGACTTAGAAGATGTTGGAGGTGACTGCAGTTTAGTTTTGATTTGCCCAAACTTCTTTACCAGATCGAGCAATGATGATGTTGATGAAGCTAGGGGCACGTTTCTAACACCTTCAGCCGTGGCAGTAGAAGCAGCCTCAGTTGAGAGAGCGGGAAGGATCGCATGAGCAAAAACAGGAGTAGGAATGAAAGTAGCTGTTGCAATAATCTTAGCTCGCTTCTTCTCAAGCTCAAGGATAGAGCCCCCTGAGATCCTATAAACCAAAGGAAGACTTGGAAGATCTCTCTTGCGCACCAAGCGCAGTGGAGACTTGCTTAAGCCCTTTCCAGAATCCTGTTACAACCAAGATAGACATGTTGAAAAAGGAATTTTACAAAGTTAAAGGTATGCGTGGTAAGAAAAGACAATATACATAAGTTGAGCTCAGAGCCTTGGAAAAAGGTGGAGGGGGAATTACTTCTTCTGATTGATGGGAGAGATTATCGCTGCTTACTAAAGAATGAGAGATAGTGCCCAAACCTTCGACAAAAACCTACAAATAACAGAAGTAGGGATAAAAATCAGTAATTCACTTATGAAGAAAAGCAGAAAGACTAAGTAATGATGTACCTGAGGAGGAACCTGAGGTTGGGAAACAAGCACTGCAGAGGCTTCGGGTGCATCAGTAAGAGCTACCTGGGAAGCCTGCGGATTAGTTACCTCTAAAACCACCGGAATTTCAGGGACTATAGGCTCCCCAAAGGTAGAAACTGGTGTTTGATGGGATTCCTGGGCTGGGGAAGGCTGGAAAGAATAGAAGATGATAAGAACAAAAAAAAATGACTCTTAGCATAAAAATGTTAAAAGTAAGCAATATGCACTTACTAAATTATTGTCGTCCTCCACATAATGCATCATCTTCCCAGTTGAACGATCAAACTGAGAAATGGGAGTCACCATCAAAGGAATAGATGTTGCCTGAGAAGAAAGAGCTTGCCTTGATCGGGCTAGGGGAGAAGAAGCCTCGGGCGAAGAGAGCTTCACTGCCCAAATCTTCTGTGGCAAATGGTTAGGCAGAGGGTTATTAATAAGAAAAGGGGAAAATTCGAAAAATGGCAAGATATACCTCCAACTCTTTAAGGGCAGCATCTCGATGTTCTCTGGCCTTCTGTTGCATTTCCACGCCCAATGGCTCATCCCTTGAAACAATAGTAGGCTTCTTGGATGCTAGGGGTCCTAAATGCAAGAAAAATAAAATTATTAAGCTCTCAGACGTAAAATATAAACAGAAGATTGAGGCAAAATGCACTTACTGAAGGCTTTCTGTTTCTGCCTACCCGCAGCAACAGTAAAGGTATTTGAAGTGGAGGCAGCTTTTGAAGACTTAGAGGTCTGAGCTCTTGTACTCTTCCTGGTTGGAGTTGCCCGCTTGGGTTCATGTTGTTTTCCAGGCTCAGAATCAGAAGTTTCCACCACAACTGTCCTTGCCCGCCTAGGCGCTCGAGTTTTTGCTTCATGCTCTTCTTCAGCCTCCGAGTCTCCAAATAACTCAAAGATATCCCCACCTTCTCCAGTCTCTTGCCTCTTAGTTGCAATTGCAGCCTCTTGAAATACCAGTACATCGGCAGCTTCTTCATCTGACCCGATGTCTGCTGTTTCAGCATCCCTTTAAGCTGCAAGATCAAGAAAAGTAAATAAGAGGTCAAAAGAAGACAAATTCATGAAGATTTCATAAAATACAAGTTGAAGAAACAAGAGATGCCTATCAAAAGAAGCTGGTTCTTTTGGTAGACCATTTCCTTCCAGTTCTCAAGCTCGCCCGAACTAGGTTAAGATTTGAGAGAGAATTGGTTAAAGAGACGGTCATGAGCTTTTCGCAAGTCTCCTCCATACTTCTTGATCCATTTAGCCTCCCACCAAGTGGAGAAAATTGAAGAACACTCAAAGTTAAGAGCTACAGGTTTTTGGGCAGCCTGGCTCATAACCTCAAGCCTGGCTCGAAAAGTAACTTCTAAAGGAGATTGGAGATGGTACGAAGTGCCACAGTGTACAGAATAAAAAATGGAACGGGAATGACCTGCCTGGAGCCTAGTTGCCTACTACAGAAGTTCGGGTGATAAACTTCCAGCCCATGGTCATAGCGATCACTACGAACTCCCCAGGCTATGTCCCTTGATTGTATACAGCTAATGAATCTCTCCTTGCAAAAAGGATTGCCCTCATCCCCAAGTGCGTCTTGGAAGGCTTGGTCAGAAAACCAAGGATATCTCCTTAAAACAGAAGCTCCCCACTCCAAGTCTGACCGAGTCCTGCAGACTCTAAAGAAATAGAAACAGGTAAATGTGGAATGATCTATGGGAAAAGCTTCAGCTAGGATTCAGGCAGGGGCCACACCTTCTAGAAACTCCAAATTGGCAGCCCGAAATTCTAGGAAATACCATTGTAACCATATTTGGATCATCTAGATTGGTCCATTAAGGTTTGTCTCAAACGGTTATTCCCGAGTCATCTCAAAAATGAGATAGTAGAGATAAGAGAGAATAAATGGGCTCGTGGCGACATCATCAAAATTATGAAGAGCTTCCACTAAAGGGATCCACTTGACCTTCACCCCCTTGGATTTATTTGGGAAAGCATGCTTGTTAAGCCAGTATAGAAGGTAGCACATACGTTCTTGATCTATGTTGGCATGTGAGGAATCTGCACCAAAACTCTTCTTCACGAAAGGGATAAAACCCTTAAAAGATGTCTCATACCTCTTGAAGGTTGCAAAGTTGTATTTCAGCTGGAGTGGAGAAGTAGAGGAGCCCAGTCATGAGTAACATCCACGATTCTGCCCGAGGGCCTTAGTCCGAAGACTTGTGCCATGTCTAGAATAGTTGACGACATAGGGCCCATCCTAAAATCAAAGGTATTTGTGCCCGAATTCCAGAAAAGAATGGCAGTGGTGAATAGCTCGGGCTCGGCAACCACGGTAGTCTTTGAAAGCATTATCAACTCATAAATACCGTTGTTCATCCATTTCCTTTTGAAGATTGGTTCTAGCTCATTTATCCACTGAACCCAAGCTGTGTCGTTAATCAAAGGAAAGCCGCGACGATATTGCGACCACTTAGATGAAGAAATGCCTGACTCGGCCAGGAATGGGTTAGGGGTAAACCAATTGTCCCTAGGCATGTTAGTCTCTACTACAATTGGGACCCGCGAAATCCGTGCGGGTCCCAATGAGTGCACCCCATCTTCTTCAAAGAAAAATTCAGTACGCATGCCTGCCCGAGGACGATGCAGGCCGTTAAGCAAACGGCACATGATAGCTATACCTTCACCAGATTCATAAGAAGGTTGAGTCTGAGTGGTTTCTGAGGCCATTAGATAGGTCTGGAGGATGAATATGGAAAAATGACTGAGGTAAAAAATAGGGAATAAGAAGAAATCTGAAGAATTTGAGGGACCTTGGTATCTGGAAAATATGAAGACTTTGAAAGATTGAGTTATTTAGGTGAAGGGTTTAAAAGAAGAGATTTATATAGAGGAACAATTAATTAACGATTGAAGTTCGTGGGTTAGTGCAAAGGTCGCGGTTGAACAACGATTGCTTCAAACAATGCAAGTCTCGAGAGAAGGCGTGCGTGTGCGACGACTATTTAATCATTATTAGCGCCTGGGATTGCAGCCTTAACAATGATTAAACGAGGCACTGTTTGGGTTAATATTTGAACCTTAGGCCTAGAGGAAGGAATGCCCAAAAGGACTAAAGAAATGAGGCTCGCTCGAGGCCCAGCGCCAAGCCCAAACCATTCATCTCAAGACCAATCGGTGTCTATCCATTAATGCATAGGCCATATACCTATGATTCGAATGACAAGTGATAGAGACCAGCCAGCTATCAGCCCAAAAGCACTTTACAGTGCCAATACCAGTAAAATGCTGATGGGTCACTACCCTGCAGTTGCTTTCGGGCAAGAACAAAGCTATAGGCAGTCAGGCTAATTCGTTTATAAAAGGAGGAAGAGGGCTCAGAGACAAAGAGACTCAACCAATCAAACAAACAAGCATACAAACTTTGCTCTCAAGCTAGTTCATACCTTCCAAACCTCTTTTCAGCAATAGTTCCCTTAGAAAGACATCTTTTGTCCACTGTAAAAGCTCTGTTACCCTCTCTAGATGTTGTAGTATCGATTCCCTCGTGTAAACTTGCTTATCATCCATCCCCTTCTTAGTATACAACCCTCTGTAACCACAAAGAGAAGAAGCTGCAAAACGTTCGACCTTGCCCAACTCTCTTTGTCTTGTCTTTCAATTAATATATCTGGTGTTATAATGTATCCCTCAGTATATATTCAAGTCATTTTCAGTCTCTTGATGATTCAAAGTTCCATCAATGCTCAGATTTGGTTCACTTAGTGGTTTTACTGTCATGGGAAGATTAAAAGTGAATTAAACTGATGACTTGATCAGATATGGACCTCCACCCTTTAAAGCATACAAGATAATGAACTAAAAGTCCTTGATCTCAAGGCATAGAAAAGAACTTAATGTGGACTTAACCCATCCACGACAATCCTTTGATAACAAGAAGTTAGAATAACTTGGGGCGCAAGTAATCGACTTAAACACACTTGTTCTACATCTGCCATAGTTAGATGGCAGTGGCACGCCTAAGCATTTAGTTAGTTTTGATTGTGAGCCTCAAGGCCTACACCTAAGGCCCCACAAAGGCACCTTTCAGAACTAACTATGTCATCCTCTTGCAGCCTTTCAACAAGCAGGAGCCCGACAACCAACCAAAGTGCCAACTCCTCGGGGAACTGTGTGCTCGAGCTAGGGACCATTCCCAGCGAAAATCCTGCCCGAACAAATATGTTATCAGTTTCAAATGGCATACGTTTTGGCATTTTTTCAATCTTTCATTCATCCCTTAATTCTGGGATCTGCTTGTACATCATGCATAGTTTCCACCTTGTAAATGTCCTGCAACCTGCAATAATTTGTCCTGAATGCCCAACTCCGATCCCGAATCGAAAAATCAAAACTTTTCGGTATTATCAATTTTCGGGAAAACCAAAATGTCGGTTCGGTTCCAGTTTTTTCTCTCATTTCCCGTACGCTTTCGTTCAGTTTTCATATGGCCCTTTCATTAGAAACACAATCACATAACCACTTTTCATCTAAATCCTAATTAGTTTCTACGTTCCATTACAAATTTAAAATTTAAACATTCCTCAGCCCACCACATTTCTTACAAAAATACCCTCAAATACCAACTTCACTTCCATTAGCACCCTAACGCAGCCTCCCATGCACCCCCAATTTCTGAACTTCATTAGTTTACCAAAAAGAATTTCTGAACTTCATTATAGACCAACATCTTTTTGTCTCTTTAGTATTATTCAATATAAACTACTGGAAGTTTTAGATTGATAGGCCCATGGCCCCACTTTAACGACACTGTTACTGTCCCTACCTTAGTAATTATCACTTACCCATCCGTTGGGTGTGTGGTTTTATCACAAAGGCCCCGGGGCCCCACTCTAACGATACTGTTACTGTCCCCAACTTGGTAATTACTACTTACTCAATCCGTCAAATGTGAGGTTTTATCACAAAAGGCTCGGTATAAGTTAGAGTGGAGTAATCATATTTAAAGTCATTATTGTTGACTTTCCCCACCGATGTGGGATTGATAACACGCCCCCTACCTTTAACGCCTTTTAGTGATTCACAGGTAGAGATCCACACATCGACAAATGAAACTCAAAGGCAACTTCTTGGTGACAAGCCTTTGGATTGCACGGGCCCATAATTAGGGCTTTGATACTAGGTTGGAATTTTTAGATCAACAGGCCTGAGGGATCCACTCTAAAGACACCAGTATTGTTCCCAATTTGATGATTACCATCTACCCAATCCTCAAGTATAGAATTTTATCACAAAATGATTCGGTATTAGTTAAAGTGGGGTAATCATATTTAAAGTCATTATTTTTTATTTCCCCCACAAATGTGGGATCATTCCGGAATTCAGTGTGAAAATGGGCATATAGCTTGCTCTTCTTGCTGGAAGCAATTAGAGTTCACTAAAACTATGGCCCGCGCGTTGCTGCGGGGTTAGTAACAGTATAAAAAAAATATACTTCGAAGCTATAAGAGATTGTTAAAGAAGGTTCATGTGTATTTACATTGAGAGATGTATGAGCTTTTTGAAAGAATTTTTACATGAAGAGCAAAAATTGGATAAATGAAGCTCTTGGAATCCTTTGAACCACTCTATGAATAGCATGACCTGTGAGTGATTGATAGTGTAACAAAAATTAGTAAAAGAGATTGTAAGAGTATTATATATGAAACTATATTACTGGAACCACTTTATGGAAAGTTGTAGTGCTAAGATATACTCGGTTATAGTTTCAAAACTAATAAAAGAATGCAAGACAGAATATATACACGGAAAAGTAAAAACTATTTAGTTTGAAAGATATGAACGATTCAGCTTGCAGAAAATGTGGAGAGTGATTGAGAAAAGGGAGCACTAAATTAACTGTTTTTCCTTTCCTTCCCTTTGCTCGCTGCATAAACAGTAGAGTAGCTCTAGTTTTTCAGTTTTTTTCATGCCATTCTTCATGTCAAGTCAAGATCAACAACTAAATTTATAACATGCATGTAAATAATACCAGGAAAAATTCCACTTCATTATACATGCATATTATTTTCTTAGTTCATATATGAATTTGAAATTATCTCTTTCAAAACCAACCAAAATCACTTCTCAAAGAGATTATAAATAAAAGTGTGGAAGCTTTACCCAAAGCCAGTTTCGAGTAGTAGTGTTGTGCTACTCTCCATTTTCTTATTTTTAGACTCAACAATCTCTGCAGTTAAATGTCAGAGTTGGGTTCCATTGGTTTTTCAAAATATCCAGACAAATTGCTCCACTTTGATTGCTAATATTAGGGTGCCTTCAACATATGAGATACATACACACACAAAAACATTATTAGTGATCCCGACGCATATCGTTTCTCTGAGTATTCCAATTCAGCAATCCCTAGAATCTTACAGTGGCACCTGGCTGTTTCTCCTACTTTGCAAACTGTTTTTTTTTTTCTTTAAAGCACATTCTATTGAAAAATATATTCTTCATAAAAATTGCAATAAAATTGTACATTAAGTGCTATTAATCTTCATAAAATGGCTAGTTACATTTCTTCACAACTTGAGTGATCCCTCAAATAAATGATGGATGAGGTTATAGTTTATCACTTTCACATTTACATTTGCCCACAATTTAAGTGTTATATTTAAACTCCAAAGGTTATCATGCAGTTACATCATTATACTAAAATTCACATCCAATAAGAGTATAAATACACCTAATTGGTAATATCTTGAGAGAGAGAGAGAGAGATACCTGGCAATGGGTCGACTTGCAATGAACTAGAGAACTCGACTTTTTCTTAAGATTACATCACCACCTTCAAGAAATACATCAATCAGTAAAATTAGAAGTGACAACCAATGTTTTAAAAAACTAGCCTCGGGGCGCACCTAGGGCGCCCTTGAGGCTGGGTGCCAAGGCTAACGCCTCAGTTTTGCTGGAGTGGGCAAAAGGCTTCGCCGGAGCCGCCTAGGCGCCTGAAGGCGTCGTCGGAGCCGCCTAGGCGCGCCTCAGTGAGTTTTTTTTTTTTTTTCAAACTCCCAAACCCAAATTTTGGGTAGGATTTTAACTGCCTCATACCTCTTCCTTGCACTATCATCCTCTATTTTATATATATATATAATATATGTATATAATATATATATATATATATGTATATATATGTGTGAGGGTGTGAGACTGAGACAAAGACAAAGCCGAGAGATGGAATGATTTTGGAAACTAACTACAGTACTTGCAGTTCATACATTCTTTAATCCTAATTGCAGTACTTTTTCTTTTCATCCTCTATTTTATATATATAATATATGTATATATATATATATATGTGTGTGTGTGTGTGTATATATCTCTACTAATAGAATGCCAGAAATCCATTTGGTGTCTCAAGGCTTCACCAAAAATTTCTGGACTAGAAAGCCCCTCATATTTATAATATATGTGTGTGCTCATGATGATTATTGATTAATAATCTTTTTTTTTTAATATAATATATGTGTACCCTTAGTGTATATATTAAAAAATTTAGGTCCCGTGAGGCTTTGCCTCACGCCTCATACCTAAGCCAGGCTATCCCTCGGCCGCCTCGCCCATGCCTCACGCTTTTAATACATTGGTGACAACACAAAAGAAAATCCTAGATAAAGTTCTCATTAGCAGTGAAATTATTAGTATTGCACTAAAATATTTAGTGATAAGGAGATAATGATTTAAACGATATTATCTCAATCATCATTCTGATAAAGAGAATATGTTACTTGTCCAAAACTACCAATCTGGATCACGGCTCAAAACTAATTGTCAAAACCATTCATAATAGTAAATTATTGTTCTTTCTTAAGATTCCAAATAATTGGATACATAATCCTTTTATAACTTTATATATGGATACTTGACCCTCATCAGTCTTATATACTCCCCTCGTGGGCATGAGACTTTTTGATGAACGCATTAGACAGAAGGGCAAGCTTTGAGTATTCAAAAGTTTTTCAATTTCTCAGTTTGCTCTAGACCTCATGATATGCCGATAATAGTTAAAGATGAATGAACAAAATAAAAAAGATGGGTTACAACCAAAGGACAACTGAAATAGAGAAACAAAGAAAGAAAACCATAAATGGAACCCAAACACAAAGAGAGTGAGAAAGTTAAACCCAAAAGCTTAACCAATCTCATTTGCATACCATTTGACCATATTAAGAAAAAAAAGAAATTTGCACCCCCATTTGACCATATTAAGGATAGAGGGCACTCACATCGTCGCAGTAGTAGTATTCTTTGGTATGCTTTTCCTCAAAACTGCCATAAAAAAACCCATAAAGCATAAAAATTTAGAAACAGAAAAGAAAAGGTTTGAAATTGCCATTAGAAACACAGAATGTACAAAGGGAAACCAAATTGAATTATTATGCCCTTTATTTCCCAACTTCATCAAAATAACCAAGAAGTATAATACAACAAGGTTAATTTCTCACTTTCTTTAATGAAAATGAATTCTGCTTCTTCCCATCTATTTGTTCTTCGTTTTTAGGGGCTTTTGTGTGCTGCTTTCAAAGCACTTTATGCTCAAGGTAAATAATTACGGTTTTTTCCTTTGAGCCTTTTCTCCAACAAAAACAAATTTCCAAAAAACGAAGAGCAACGTGTTCTGAAACGAAAAACAGAAGCAAATCACCCAAAATTACAACGGGTCATTTTATATTTTCCAGATAAATCACATTCCCTATTATCATATATGATAAATATTCATAGTTATACCATCCCAATTCCACATAAGACAGTACACAAACCTTCAGAGAGATGTTAGTGGATAGTCAAAAGCTAGGTTTCGTGTTGCAGCAACGACTCCTACTGTTGTTCATAGGTCACTGCAAAACAACACAAAGTTCTATATTGCTACACTACATGTATTGAATCAATTCCAAAAGGGTATTTACAGTAAAAAAAAAAAGCTCTATATACCTTTTCTTGAAATGTCAGCCCAGGTCCTGCATTGACGAAAACATTAGGCATTATTAACCAAACATGTGAAGTTTATGTCAAATTTTATATTATGTATGGTTTGAACTATGGATGATAACAATGAGATAACTGAACATATGTGTGGTTAATGGACAGACGGTGTTTCAGAGAAAAGTTTCTCTATCTTGATATTCAACGCAAATAATTTTAAATATAAAGGATTTAGCATACTTAAACATGATAATTGCATGAACTAATTAGGCTTAAAAAAATGGATTCAGGTAGATAGCAGATTAAAATTGAGAACAAAACAACAATGTTGGAGTCGGTCGTTGGAAAATGAAAGTTGATTCCATTGTTCCTCTACGTTCCCTTTTTTATGATCAGTCCCAAATTTTAGATAATGGACATTGCTCATCAAATTCGTATATATAGATACACGTTGCCGTAGGAATGTGAAATAGATTATAAGTATTGTATATAACTGTTAGAATAATGGACTAAATGTGTTATAAGCTTTGTGCGTATATATGTAAAAACTATTTACACAAAACATGTACAACGCAGAAATGCTAATTATGAAAACATGCTTACCTATAGGACAAACAAATGTGACATCAAATGCATAAAAAAAAGAGAATCACATACTTATTCCCAATGTACTCAGAGAGCTTGACTTGAAATCCAAAACCAAATCCAAAAAATTGAAGCCTGTAATAATGTTGAAAAGCATACTATGTATTTAATCAGATCACAAACAATCCCATGATATCTCACAATATCGTGAGGGTATAAACACATACAATTATCAAGAAGAACGCATAACCATTAACCCACTCCTCCACCGCCTTGACCCCTTTGATCTGCAAAACCAAATAACATTTTTCAACAAAAAAGAACTAATTTAACAAAGCAAATACAATATACCAAACAATTATTCGATTTAGCTTCATTTAGATTATAGGAAGTCCATTCAAACAACCAAAAGGATATAATTAAAAATATTCAAGAACCAACCTTTTTCAAAGATCACTGGTTCCAGCGTTCAAACCAAAAAACTGAAGAAGGTTACCTGAATTAAATGAAAATTAAAATATAATTAATTTACTCTTAACCATGGTTTTTTTTTCAAGAATAAGAAAAACCTAAAAATATCCCAAACAATCCCAAATTTTGGAACTGCTTTAAGCCAACTTACCATGAAATTACAGTCGCTTGAGAAATCTTCTTCAAATCAGGACGGAATAGGCATGGCAGACTGCGTTTCTTGGAAATCACTAAAAAAAACTGGAATCAGCGCAAAAGCTCCAGGGACGTTATTTTTGGGTGGTGTTTGGGAGTGATACCGTGGTGGTTCTCGGTTTTGCCGAGAGGGAGAAGGAGAGTTGTAGAGGGGGTGACAGATGGGAGAGGCAGAGAGTAGTGAGGGATGAGAGAGAGTGACAGTGTTGGGAGATGGGGGAGTCTGAGTGGGGTAGAGAGAAGTGGGAGGCAGATTGTCTGCCCTCCTGTTATGGTGCCCTCCACATCCCCTCCTATTTGTGCGATCACGGTTAAGCCACGTCAACATTTTATATTCCTATTGTTTTTTGTTTTATTATCTCTATAAAAAAATCAATACAAAATGTTGACGTGGCATAACCGTGACGGCACAAAATAGGAAGGGATGGGAAGGGCACCACAACAGGAGGGCAGACAATCTGCCTCCGAGAGAAGTGAGGGTTGAGTGAATTGGAGGCAGATTGTCTGCCCTCCTGTTATGGTGCCCTCCCCATCCTCTCCTATTTGTGCGGTCACGGTTAAGCCACGTCAACATTTTATATTCTTATTGCTTTTTGTCTTATTATCTCTATAAAAAAATAATATAAAATGTTGACGTGATATAACCGTGACCGCACAAAATAGAAGAGAATGGGAAGGGCCCCATAACAGAAGGGCAGACAATCTGCCTCCGAGTGAATTAGGCATGAGTCAGATGGATTGGATGGGTGATCGAAACCCAAGGAAAATTCCAGAGATCCAGCTGGAGGGCATGCAAAACCGAAGCAAAAGGAAAACCGAACGCGTGGAATGAAAGGGTAAAACCACCTTTTCACTGTACAAAATCCGAGAGAACCATTCTGAGACAAATATTTGGATTCATTTTCGTCCGCGCACTGTCCATGAACAGTGCACGCTGGTTTGGATTTTGGTATATATAAACTAGTAATTGATACCCGCGCGTTGCTGCAGGCTAAAAAATTGTATGAAAGATTGTGTTTACAAAATATAAAAGATTAATATTGTTTATATCGAGAGCATTAAGAAGATTTTCACAGACAAAAAATTTGATTGATACGGATCACATACAAAAGATCATAGATTAGTTTTTATGTGGATGGCAAAAAGATTAGATGTGTGTTTATTTAAGAAGTTTTTGTGGCTTTTGATTCAATAGTAGTACTTGTATATAAAAGCTTGTGAAATACATGCCAAAAGGTATCAGAAAGTATTGTTTGATTTACATTGATAACAGATGATAAAAGTTGTTCATTGGAATGTCAAAAGTTTCCCTGTAGTATTCTTGATTGCCAAGAAAGCAGCCTAGGCAAAAGAAAAAATAAATAAAAGATGTCAAAAGTTTCATTAATAACATATCTTTTTTTTCTTTTAAAGAAATGCAAACAGCATTCTAGTAATATCAAGCAAGACTACAACTTTTATTCAAAGGTCAATTCTTTTTCTAAAAGAAAACTGTATGTTACACAAATTTATTGAATTAGAATCAAACTAATGATGTCACATCCCGACCCGGGACCATGTAACATCCCACATCGTCCAGGGGAGTGATCCTTAAATGTATATTCTCATCCCTACCTAGCACGAGGCCTTTTGGGAGCTCACTAGCTTTGGGTTCCATCAGAACTCCAAAGTTAAGCGAGTACCGCGCGAGAGCACTCCCATGATGGATGATCCACATGGAAGTTCTCATGTGAGTTCCCAGAAACAAAACCGTGAGGACGTGATCGGGGCCCAAAGCGGACAATATCGTGCTACGGTGGTGGAGCGGACCTGGGAAGTGATCCACCCCGAGCCAAGATGTGACAAATGAGATTAAAGCCAAAATTTAAAACTAATGCACAAAATATATTCGAGTGGCCAAAAAAATTTAAAAGTAAATAGGAAAAAAAAGTTTAAAATGTCGAAACATTTTGTTATACTGATGCGGTAAAGCCCTTGTATAGATTGAAAATCTTACCCTTAATAATTCTTCACTCTCACTGTATTATGCTACACATTATCACAATAAAATATAATCAATAGCATAATTATAAATTTGCGAAACAATAAGAAATGGGAACTATTATTTTGCATTCTCATTATTGCAGATACCTAAGAAATTAATATAAATCAAAAGATGACAAACCTATTACTTTGCATTCTCTTTATTGCAGATACCTGATAATTCCCATCACCAGAAACTCTTACTTCGTATAAACCATACGTATGTAACCTGTAAGAAAGCAATAAGAAATTAACTAAACTATCACTCAAGAAGAAGAGTAGAAACAAATCCATTAGTTTTAAGTATCGTAACATAAAACAACCATCAACCCACACCAGGGGTAAACTACCCATCCTGGCATAACTCCAACCCCGCAAGAAAGATGTTAATAAAATATTAGTTCCAATACATCATATTTGCTACTATCATTTTTAGGATTCATGTGGTTTTCCACGAATTGTAAAGCATGTATATACAAAGTGAGGTTTGCCAATACCTCTAGCTATTTCCAAGTGTGCCCTGGTGTGTTTTTTCCTCTGAAACATGCAGTTTTTTTTTTTTTTTTACCTGTATTATTCCCACCATCAACCAAAAAGGAAGGAAAATTGACAAAAAAAAAAGCTATCTTAATACCTTTTAGGAAAACTTCAACCACAAAATAAGGACTGCATTTCGAGCCTATGAAAAGAAGAATAACCCAAAATACATTCACGATTATTACCCGAAGCTTTCTAGCTTTCTCTAAAGCTTTCTGCTTTATCAATTCCTTTTCCCTTGCCTGCGTAAATATTAAAAAGTTTAAATCAAGTTCTTCTGAAAATTAAATAATTCACATAATTATGTAAAGGAGCGTCTTATTATTTTGAAAGCAGTTGAGGTGGGTTCTATACCAACGAATAACTTGAAGCATATCAAAGTTAATAAGTCTTAAGAGGGGTGAATAAAAACTAAGCAAAGAGAGAAGGTATTGAATGATCAATGATAAGAATTTGGTCACCTTATTTGACCAATGCCAATGATCCTGAAGTGAGTGTCAGGTGCATTAAAATTTGTATAGAACAAAGATTGAGAAGCACACATCTGTGAATGATAAGAATAATGTTGGATTTTTTTTTCCCGTTAAATGGAATGGTGATAATTTGATTTAGTAATTAGAATATCTAACACATTGCAGTAAAAAAGTTTAGAGCGCAGACAAAGCATTTAAAATTTATTGAAATACAATGTGAATTTGGTGGACTTAAAAAGAATGTAATGACTCACAAAAGTATAAACATTTTGGAATGGAAATTATAAAAAATAAACAACAGAAACGTTAAGTCATCCATTATTAAGATAGCTTTTTTTCTGTATTGTATGTACGTTGTAGTATTGGACGACTTAATTTTAGCTATGTGACATCCTCGAATGACCAATAAATAAAATTAATACAGAAACAAGTGCAATTAGATGCTTTAAATAAATTACTTGTCAAGTCAACTTAACCCTTCACATTTTCATTAAATAACCTGAAGTTGGTACTTCAAAAATATTAATATAGCTACAAAGAAAACTACCTGAAGATTCTTAACCTGAAAAGGGCACCCAGCAGGGATAAAAACAGCTTGCTCCAAATGTTGTTCAAAGGACCATGGCTCAATTCTTGATAAAACATGAAGAAAAACAAAAGAATAAAGTTCAGAATTTTCAAAACCTGAATTATGAAAATCTCAAAGAATATCAAATATTCAAGATCAGAGTCACATGCACTACAAAAAGTAAATTGATGTACACTATCTCTAAAGTATAGACCAGTAAACAATTAGAAATGCAGGTCATGGTGTGTAAAGTAATTTGCACAACACGAGATTTACAAATGTAGTTCAAGTGTAAAAGCCAAATTCAAATAACACAGGTTTTCATTTAAGAAACATGTGACTTCTTCAATTTGAACAAAATTCAAGATAAGTGACCAAAACATTATGATTATTCAGCTAGTAAATAATGGATTCACCACATTTATAAACCACCATCAAAATTCTATTCATTAAATAGTGGACCCTATGTCTTTTGCTAATGAATATTCAAAGTATTTGGCGATAAAATAATGAACAATGGAATAGATTAATCATCAATTAATTATCAACTAAAAATAATATTCATTAAAAATGGGGTTTCTGTAGCTCTAGATTTTGCAAATATTGATAAGTGCCGAAAGATGAGTTGTGGAGATATAAACAGAGTTTAATGGTCCAGCTCAGCAGATCGATTTAGAGGTTAGTGTTTGTTAGCCTGTTAAGTATATGTCGTGAGAGCTAAGCAAGGTGATTAGTTGTTGTTTAAGTTGGTAGCTCTCTCTCTCTCTCTGTTGATTAGTTAATTCATTCATACAATTACAAAGCAATTATTATATCATTCTCTCTCTAAAATTCCTTTTCTCTTTTGTTTACTGTACATTTCTCAAATATTTCAGCATAGTTAATAGCAAACGTCACACCATGTCAACAATAATTACCAAATTTTATAAGGAATTTCAAGTGCACCTGTTGATACTCCACAGCCGATAAGGCAGGCCAAGTTTGGGAAGGCTGAATTCTCACCTTCTCTGGGCGTGGTAATACACAACAATCATCATGAGAAGGAGGGAGAAAGCGGGTATTCGTTGAGAGCATTTGAGTGCGGTATATTGGTACAAAATCAATTAGATACTTGGAATTAGATAAACATCTTCCAATGGTGCAAACTGCAACTTGAACGAATCCAGAATAAAATGAAAATAATTACCGAACATAGGAATAAACCATAGTTTCTCAAACGGCATATTCAACCTGCATGCATACATTTCCAAGTAAATTCATACCTCAACCCAAACTTCATACAATATCATGAATTACGCAAAACACACATAACCATCTCGTCCCTTGCATCTGAAACCCTATTTTTCTCCTAATTCATAACACAATGGCAACAATTTACACAAATTCTAACAACAAATTACTCCAAAAAGAAAAAAAAATCAGAAAAAAGTAAATTAATTTACATGAAAGTTCAAATCTTTTAGGGTTTTGGGTTCAGTATAAATACCAGAGAGACGAAACCCAAAAGAAAAATTACTCCCATTACAGAAGGCTCCAATCTGCGAAATACAGTGAAATTTTCGAAAACGCCAGTATTGGGGGAAGATGAAGGAGCTCTTCAATTCAAATCTCACTCAGTCAGTCATTGGAGAAATGGACGAGCTGCGAGAGAGAGCTCGAGAAGATGGAGCAAAGACTGAGAGAATCAGGACGGGAAACAGGCCAAATTAGCATAAAATTATGGGGAAAATTCAAAAATAATGACTTGCCTGGTAAAACAAAAGGTTTTAGGAGGTCGTGGAAACCCTACCAAATTTGATGTGGGTGTTGGAAGAGAGAATCTGACTGTGATTGGTCAGATCAGAGGAAGAAGAAGAGAGGAACCTTTGAGAAAGAGAGAGAGCTGGTTTCTATTTAGATCAAGGAGGGTGGTAACATCCCTTGTAATTTGTACAAATTAGGATTTTCATTCAAAGAACTATAATAAACACAATTACCAAAAAAAGTGATTCAAACCTGTTCTTCTCTTAAGGAAATTACTCACAGTTGAAATTCTGAATGGATGAAGTTTTGGCTTCCCTTTCCGGCTATGTTTGATTAAATGGGAATCTTTTTTTAATGCAATGAGCGCCTTCATGAGAGAGATATGGGAATATTAGGTGAAAAGTATTGCCAAATCACATAAAGATCAAAATCTTGAATATGTATGGTTAACCATATCAAAGTGAGTGTGTGAAAGGGTGTAGTTTGCAGAAAGGGCAACATTTTCACTGCTAGAAAGTTGGAAACTAAACTTTTGCACAAATATTGGATTTTATTAATTCCCTTTGCGAATCGAAAAGAAAATTGTTCGAGTAATGCAGGTAAATTCGACATACATATGCGTTGATCTATGTAAGACAGTTATAAGTTATAACTGTATCGTCTTAACACAAAAATGATCATAAATGTAAGTGTCCGTATTACGGAAGTAAGGGACTTACAACAATTGATATGAGCTCTACCAGCAGTCACTCCCAGTACCGTATTACGGAACATCAATTGCTATGAGTTTTACCATCAGTTTCTCAAAGTGGCACAAGGGCTAAAATTATAAATAAGTAATTTAAACAGTTTAACTTAATAATATATTGTAATTTAAACAATGCGTATATATTCAAACATCCCAAAACCGGAATGAACTTCCAGAAAACATGCGCATGAAAATAAACAGCATTACTCAACCATTGAGTTGGACCATCAAACTGGACCGTTAGAAGGATCATCATGTACCTATGAAACCCAAAGGAAAATCTTAGCAACCCCAAAGTCTGTATGCAAGCGTGAATAAGTATGCGTGTATGAATCTATATATAGTGAAGAAGACTACCTTAACAAATATTTGCATCTGCAGCTTCATATGGCCATACAACGAAAGGCACCGCATACGATAACAAACCCTAACTACACCACAAAAGGAATATGATCTTCCTCTCAACTTGTATTTGCAGTTGTTACTGTAACATCTGCAGACAGCATACATAAGCACTGATTCAATAATTCTAAACAAAAAAAGCTCTTATTCGATAATGGACCAAATCCTATCCAAAAACCAAAGGGGTGCAATATCCCTAGATTAACAGAGCATCTTTCTTTGTTCCAAAACAAATTGCAATTTGACTTTGGTAAAATAGAAAGATTACCAGATACCTTGGGCATAATCTCGACTCTATTCCATTTTTCGAGCATTTTACTGTGCTTTTAGTTCTGTCTCTCAACATGGGAAATACAATAAGACAGTAAAAACAAAAGTTAGTGATAGCTATTACATAGTGAAAGAAAATAAGACATTCACATAGTGATAGCTATTTACTGTCCTTTCTCATCATAATCTCGACTCTATTCCATTATTCGAGCATTCTACCGTCCTTTTAGTTCTACCATATGTGAATGTCTTCATACATGTCAGCATATATATATACACACACACACACAAACATACATATATATATACTGAATTTTGAAAGCAATGAGAGAAATATACATATATATATATATACACACACACATACATATATATATACTGAATTTTGAAAGCAATGAGAGAAATATACCTTTGGGGCGTCAATGCCAAAAGGGTGAGTGAGGGATCTAAGATGTTTGAGAGCGGGAATTTTTGAGCAATTTGTGCGAAAAAGTTGAAGAGCTTTGAACAGAGTGGAGTGAGTCGGCCTGGGGTTAAATAAAGAGGATGAACTCTAGAAAGTAGAAAATGTTGTTGTTCAACCAAACTCAAAAGTAAAGAAACCATACTATTAACATATAAATAAGTTTTATATATCAATGTTTACATGTACGTTGTTTGAGAAGGTAAATTAGCAACATATACAGTGATCAAAAGATTAACAACAACAAACTACTAATTATTCGAAATACACATGAAAGTTGTCATTCACATGATCCAAATGGTAGTTAATGCAGAGGACAAAACAGAAGGAAACAAATATTATAGCAGCATAAGTTGAATAATTGCAGCAAGCAAACAAATAGAAGACTCAAAAACTGGAAATGAAAGCAGGTAACATTGAGTTTTAATAACCGAAAAAGGACCTTGCTTAAGCAGCTCCACAACAGCATTTATACTTGGACGATGAGCTGCAAAAACAGAAAAGAAAACACAAATGAAACTAAAAATATATATAATTTAACACTAATCCAAGGATTAAATATAAAGTCATTAGGATTGGGACCTTTGCATTGAGGAATATCTACTACATTATGAGTTCCCTTCTGATAAAGCCCAATCAGGAGGTTTTCCGGTGAGCCACGAACGACTAACTTTGCGCGACACCGCCATCCCCACTAACACCAAACCCAGATAATATCAGGATCAAAATTAACCAAAACCAGAAAGATATTTATTTTTATTTAAATTTTAAGAAAAGGCCTAAACTTTACGAAATTAAGGGGAAAAAAAAGTTAAGCACCAATTTGCAACTGTCAAAGTGAAATCTGAGACTCCAACTGTGTTGAAGAACTCCGTTGCCTCATCGACGACGACCGGACGATGGAGATTGAACTGGTGCGTACACCTGGGGCACCTGATTATACACCGAACAGAAAACAAAATTTAAATCAAGTCGAACAATAATTATGAGAAAATAAACTAAAAGGGATTTGAGCTGAGAGTTACGAATCGAAGTGCGGGCAGTGGAGGGCGCAGGTCTATTAATCATACCCTCAACCTTACATGTTTTAAGGGGGAGGAGCACGACTTGGTTACAGAGACCAATTTCTATAAATCTCTTTTAGTTATATAGAGATTTAATATTTCAAGCATCATTGCATTGAACATTTGGTACTTGATATGGACATCTGATAACTGAGAAGCATAATTTTTTGTCTTGTCCAACATTTAAGCTATAAATGTTTTTTATTTGCAATTCTGGAAATACACAGATCGTTGTTGCTTTGATAATAATATAAAGTTTCAACATACCCAATTCAAATTAGCACATATCCAAATGCCAATTCAATAAACCACATATCCAAATCAATTCAAACTAAATACATAATATTGAATCACATATCCAATTCAAACTACATTGCTAATATTCAATAACATGTCCAATCTTTAAGCACATTTACCATAAAAAAAGTTGCACTTTTTCACTGTATTTTTCCAGACTTTAATCACATGAATTTAAGCAACAAAAGAAGGAACCAAAAGAAACAGAAAAGTACTTGAAGACATTCAAGGGTCGGAAAACAAGTTGATTTGGACGGGCGGAATCTGAGCTGAAATGAAGGTGGGGTGCTCAGTTGTGGAGGTGTCTGGGTGTGTATGTGCGTGCGTGTGTGTGTGTGTTGAGTATAAATGGTTTTGTTCTTTATGGCTGGTGGATATAGTGGATGAAACAGAGAAATAAAGGGAGGAAATAGTGTATTACCTGTTCAAGCAAGGGAGGAAACAATGTATTACCTGTTCAAGCAAGGGAGGAAATAGAGAAATCAAACTCTCCCATACCTCCCTCAGTAACCCCTTCCTGACCGGCCAACCCCACAAACTGCACACAACCATGCCTTCCATATTAATTGTTGCGTAAATGGCTTCTAGCTGGAACCAAAATTTCGAAAGGAACCCTACCCCTACCCCTATCTCATTGCCTCGCCGTCTCTCTGCGCACCTGTTGTCGACAACAAACAATCCCAAACTTTTGGGCACCTCTACCGTTGCTTCACTCATCCTACCCCTCCATCTCTCATTCCGTCTTTCCTCCCATCCCGTTTGCAACGCACGACTTTTCCCTCTCTCATTTTCTCTCACCCACGACTCTTCCATCTCTCATCTTCTCTCTACCAATCTGCAAGCTGCAGGTTAGGCTCCGTGGATGAGTCACCGCATCCACCTTACTCCATACCTATCGAAACCAACCAAAACAAACCCAACCACAGCCCAAAACTGCAAAAGCCCATCCGCCCAAACCCAAAAAAATAAACCCCAGCCCGAATCCAAACCTTCCATAAAGCCTACTCATTAAAGCAATGGCATGGTTATAATTAAACTAAAAGTCAAGTACAATGAACAGTAATGAACAGTGCCAATTGTTAGCCTTATAAGGTTATACAATTAAAACACAAACGAATGAGTGACTGACCTGATTCCAATGGCAGCCATGGAAGTCGAACACAAAAGTAGCAGAGCACAGCAACACCAGGATTTTCTATAAACTCCTAGCCGAATACAACTACTTTATGGGAAGTATTATGTTGTGTGTTCTAGGGCTTATAGTGACACACCCCGACCCGGAATGTCCACTAGGACTCCGAATCGAGCTGTGCTGGCCGACACCTAGAAGGTGACGAAGCCATAAAGTGATGATATGGAAGAATGTGAATAAATTTAAACCTAAAGGTACCTAACTATCAGAGTGCGCTGTCAGTGGGTATGGACCCATTTCACACGCGTTGTCAGAGCATAAGTAAAGTACAGTAGTGTGGGTAAGAATCATACCCTCAGAAGTAGCCACCTGAACTGAGATCTGCCACGAGTCCTTATCGATAAAGAAACTATGCTACTAGAACCTGGAGGGGCGCAAAACAAAAAGCGTGAGTGGGCAAAAACAAAGTTTTACAAAATCACTTCGATATAAAAGTTGTAACCCCTCTCTGTAAAACAAGTATACTTCCCAGAAAATATATATACGTACTAATACAGAAAAACCATTAATCAACCGATCTCATCAAATAAGCAATGCCATGCCCGGATGAACCATAACCAATGATCCACATATACCAAATACCATCAAGTAATCAGGTGATATCTCAACCCAAATCATGCCGGCAATATATATATATATATATATATATATATATATATATATATATATATATATATATTGCCGGCAATATATAAATCAGCCGGAGTCACCTCTAGTGACCTGTACGGCTGAATGTATGGCTCCTCAATCAAATCCTCCATCCATCTCTCAATCAATAATCAATAATCAATAATCAGTAACCTGCACCCATGACGGAACCACCTAATGTGGTCTGTACGTCAAGCTGGGTATATACACTCTATGCTACGATCACGTGAAGGCTGGCGACGAATCGCAAGTCACCTACGAGTCGGAACCACCTAATGTGGTCTGTACGACAGGCTGGCACCTGCCTTGGATCCAAGGTGAGCGTACGGTGCGGGAGGTGAATGATCACATGAAAGCTAAGCCCTACTCTGGCGGCACAACCCCGATGTGCAGGTAATGAGCCATATAACAATCTCATCGATATCACCTTAATCATCACATCACAAACACATACTTACCTGACTTACCTGGCGCCCGCGGTGCATCAATGTATATTCACACAAATATATATAAAAATATAACTATGGCATTCGACATGGCATTCATCTCATAAAAACATTTTAAAACGCATTTCTGGGAAATCAATCAATTATATATATATATATATATATATATATATATATATATATATATATATATATATATATATTGAAAACCAAAAGCCCACTCACCTGGAGTTCGCCCTACAACTCCCTAGCACAACCCATCAAGACGTCATGACGATTGGCGCCTAGAACAATCATCAAATCATGCCTCAGAAATCATATCGATAGAATATATAACTTATATAAAACACGTCACTATGTAGTTCGATCCGGAAGATCTGCAACTCAGATTTCCCATCCGTAACTTCTCATGATTCACATTATGCTTCTAGAACAACATACTAAAGTTTCGTTATGATCCAACGGTTGGATCTCCGCCAATTTCCAAAACCGAATGGCGATTAACCTTTTATTTTATAACTTACAAATCCAATTCAGGAAGATCCATACGTCGGATTTCAGATCCGTAAGTTTCCACATTCTTCAAATATTAAGTACTACAACATAACAAATTTTGGTGACGATCCAACGGTCGGATCGTCGATTCATATTTTTACCTAACCCCGAATTGTAATGAAATTAGGTTCGAATGATCATCAAATGTCATTCATTCACCAAAACTGAATTCAGAACATGAATTATGGCCTAAAAATAGCATTGGTGGCTCACTAGCCACGCGCCGCCGCACACGCCGCCGCGATGGTGGTCGGCCGCCCCGGCTCGCCGGAAAATCCAACTTTCTCCAAAAATTCTCAAAATTTGTAGAATTGAAGATCTCAAAGAGTAGAACAACTTTCATACCTGTGACCAAGGCCAATTCGGTCAAGAAAGACTCCAATTTCATCAAAACCCGTACAAAACCCTTGAATTTGGTGTGATTCGATTCGACCTCCAAACTTGTTCCGACGCCTCCAAACTTGTTTGGGCTTTGTTCCAGACCTCAAGAGGATGCCATGGGTGGTAGTAATTGGAAGAAATAGCTTCAAATTGTGACGGAAAGGAACCCAACCCGTGCGCCCCCTTTGCACGTTTTTGTCCAAAATCAAGACTAAATCTCTCCAAATTTGATGTGGAATGGATAGAGGGAAGGGCTAGATGATGTTTGGGAATGGTGGCTTAGTCCAATTCATGGTAAATCTGGTGGAAAACCACAAGAAATTATGGTGGAAACGGGTCGAAATGTGCGGGTCAAGGGAACCCGACGAGTTCCTCTCTTTCTTATCCTCTCTCATTTCCCTCATTTCCTCTTCCTTCTATTGGCTGGTCCTTCCTCTCTCTTCTCCTCATTCCTCCATTTATTTCCCATCTCTCTTCTTACCTTTCTATCACAGCCATCCATCTAATTTTATCTTTTAATCTGGGCCATACACGTGGCACACCAGATTTTCTTATAATTCCCCAAATCAATTAAATTATCATTTTAACCCCCAACTTCAAACGTTAATAACTTCTACGATATAGCTCCAAATCACGAACCGTTTGCGCCCACGCATCCGTAGCGACAAGTACTACTAGAATATGCCAAGAAAACAAATCTTAGATGGCACGACACAACGAACCTCGAACAATGAACGTGCCTCAAAGGGCATTTTTGTAAAATCCTTTATTAGAACTTTAAAAACTCTTAAAATCAGGGACGGGCTGTCACAATCTACCCACCTTATAAAATTTCGTCCCCGAAATTTAAACAATAATTACCATCCATTAATAATCATAAAATTACCTGGGATAGATCTCCCTCATCCGATCCTCTGTCTTCCAAGCAGCTTCTTCCGTTGAATGATTCCTCCATAAAACTTTTACCAAGCTCACAGTCTTATTTCTTAGAACTTTGTCTTTCCAATCCAAGATAGTCAATGGTTCCTTATTATTTGATAAATCTGGATTAATTTTCAAAGGCTGAACCGGAATAATATGCGACGAATCCGCTACATAGTGCCGAAGCATCAAAACATGAAACACATCATGAACTTACGACAACTCTGGAGGCAACTCAAGCCTGTAAGCAACTTCATCGGCTCGCTCGGTGATCACATAAGGTCCGATGTCTCTAGAACTTAACTTACCTTTCTTCTCGAACCGAATCACACTTTTCCAAGGTAAAAATTTCGAACACACCCAATCACCTACATAATACACTCGATTAATGGCATGTCTGCTAAGCTCTTTTGCCACTCCTGGGCTGCTTTCAGGTTAAACTTAATCACTTAAACATTCTGAGTAGACTCATCCATAATCTCAGGGCCCGCAAAATTCTTTGGACAAGTTCTGGCCGACATAAAGATGTACGACAAGCTTTTCCAATATATGCCTCAAATGGCGACATACCAATACCCGAATGAAAACTATTGTTATAGTTACATCCCATCAAATCCAACCGCTTATGTTAAGCGTCACCAAACTGCAATATTGAAGATCTTAGCATATCCTCCAACATCTGAATCGTCCTCTCAGATTGCCTATCTGTTTGAGGATGATAAACCGTACTATAAAGTAACCTTGTATCCAAAACCTCCCGAAATGCTATCCAAAACTTTTAAGTGACCAACATACCCAAAAAGTTTAACAGATCCGTAAGCTCGAATCTTTTTTCCATAAAACAAATAAATAACTGTTGCACTTGTTTGGAAAGGTTGTTGCTCTTCATTGGAGTAAAATGCGCTGACTTAGTAAGTCGATCAACTATCACCCAGATGCCATTATAACCATTTCATGTACAAAAAAAACTTGCACACATAATCCATAGTAATATTTTTCCACTTCCACTATAGAACGGAAAATGACTGCATCAATCCAAAAGGCTTCTTTCTTTCCGCTTCAACCTGCTGACCAATGATACACATACTTACCTACTCAGCAAGTTCTCTTTTCATATCCGCCAATAGTAAAATGGTTAAATAGTATGATACATCTTAATACTTCCAGGATGCATAGCATAAGCTGAACCGTGCGCTTCGTTCCAAAATTGTTTTCTTTAATTCCATAACATTAGGTACATACATCTTGTTCTCTTGCATAAACATGTCATCTGATTCTCTAACTCTGAGATCTTTCTTTTTCTCGATATTCTTTGCCTCAATTAATTCCTGGTTTCTTCATCAATCCTCTGGGCATCGAGTATACGATTAATTAAAATAAGCCTAACTTGGATACTAGCAAGCAATGCCTCTTCTCGTTCTTCTATTTCCAACCTTACTCCAGTAGATCTCAAATCCGCAATAAGAGGAACATAACAAGCATACAAAGCATTTATTCTCACGAGAGTCTTCATATTAAGTACATCAGCCCAAACATTTGTATGATCACCCTGGTCGTGCAATCATAATCACTAAGCAATTCAATCCACTTTCGTTACCTAAAATCAAGATCCGTCTAAGTAGACAGATATTGGAGACTCTTATGATCTGTAAAAATCTTGCACTTCTCACCAATAATATAATGTCTCCATAACTTCAAAGCAAAGATGATAGTCGCAAATTCCAGATCACAAGTAGGGCAATTCATCTCATGAAGTTCCAATTACCGTGAAACATAGGCAATCACCCTACCATTTGCATCAATACACATCCCAAACCATCCAAGGAAGAATCCTTATAGACCTCATAATCTCCGTTATCATCTGAGAGTGCTAACACAAGTGCATGAGTGAGGAAATACTTCAACTGTTGAAAACTTTGCTCACCATTTTCATCCCACTCAAACTTAACCTCTTTTCTCGTCTATCTCGTCAATGGCAAGGCAATGACTGAAAAATCTTTCACAAACCGTCCATATAGCCTGCTAAGCTAAGAAAACTCCGACTCTTAGTCACGGTTCGCGATTGTTCCAAATTCTCAACTTCCGCTACCTTTTAAGAATCCACTTGAATACTTTAAGTAGATATAACATGTCCCAAAAATGCCACTTGATTCATCCAAAATTGGCATTCGCTAAACTTAGAATACATCGACAATCCCTCAATCTTTGTAATACCAATTTAAGATGTCTAGCATGCTCTGCTCTAGTCTTAAGTATACCAGAATATCATCAATGAAAACGATAACAAACCTGTTGAGATATTCCTGGAATACTTCGTTCGTCAAACTCATAAAATTCGTCAATCCGAATGGCATCACCAAAAACTCATAAAGACCATTACGAGTTCTGAAAACCGTCTTAAGGACATCATCACTCTTAATCTTCAATTGGTAATAACCAGACTTCAAATCAATCTTTGAAAATACACAGGCACCTCTAAACTAATCAAACAATCATTAATACGCGGTAATGGATAACGATTCTCAATCGTTACCTGATTCAATTGTCCATAGTCAATGTATAGCCTTAATGTCCACATTCCTCCTCAAAAATAAACTGGGCTCTCTACGATGACATACTAGGTTGAATGGAACCTTTATCAACCAATTCTTGCAACTGACTTTTCAATTCCCTTAACTCATCATGAACCAATCTCTAATATAAGGTCCGTACCTGGAAACAAATCAATAGAAAACTCCACATCTTTGCCTGGCGGCAATCCAGATAAATTCTCAGGGAAAACGTCAGGAAAATGTCTAACCACCTTGACCTCTTCCACACTACTCAGAGTAATATCTCTTAGTACCGCATGAACTAAATATCCTTGGCAGTCTTTCGATAACGATCTCTTTGCTCTCACAGCGGAAATAACGGCATACCTCACTCCACTTTGCAGACCCCCAAAAGTAACCTCTGGTCATCCAGGTACCTGATTACAATGCCCTTCTGTAAATCACATACTATCTAGCATTCATAATCTTTTAGAGAGATTTCCTAAAGCTTAGAAATGAAACGTGTAACATAGTGAAATATAATTATCTCCAGCTAGTAATCTGTTCTGATTTCTGCTTGCTTGAACTAGTATAAGAGTCCAAAAATAGCTTGTTCATAATGCCATCATCCTTTGGAACAACCAATAAGAAATTGTGGTTGCCCAAGAAGTTAAACTGTATATCCTCAAACATTCTTCTGCTCTAACCAAAGGCAGACTCGCCTAAACTGAGAATTTCCTTCAATCATATCAAGTGGAGCCTCGACTTTAATTCCTTTTATATCTCCACCCTTGAATAGATCATGAATACAAACTTTTATATCACAAGGTGAGAGAAATTAATAACAACTCACCTTTCTATCTTAGCTAATCCACCAATGCTTTGTCGTCAAAATTTTAGCGCCCACTTAAGGAAAGAAAAACATCGCCAATACTTTAAGCTTTAGGGCCGGAAGAATACAACTTCCCACTTAAGCAAGGTTACCACCAATTGAAATACCACATGAACATAACATAAGTTCAGCACCATAATTACTGATTCTCCCATTCTCAACATATACAAAATATTTCGCACTAAGAGTGTACAATATTACTTCCCAAATCCAATCGTACATCGAAAGTGATCTTCCCAAAGTGCTTTTCCGTTAATTACCACCACTTTAGCACCATCGTCTCACGAGACTATCCTAGAGTCTTAACAAGGTAGACTTCGCAAGAATTCCAATAGGTGATAGCCTAACCAATATTGACAAGGAATCAAACTACTCTGAGATTCCAATCTCAACGTTTAATACTGATGGCTAGAGGATAAGTATCGAATCGATTAGTAAAGCATCTGATAACATCCAATAATATGTTAACCCAAATTTATGCCATCCACTTGCCTCTGCATCAATCCTTAAAACGAAATTCTTCACTTTCATTCCAAAGACATTCGCCAAATGCTCTTCTAAAACGTCAACAAGTCGACCAAATTACCATAACTTAGAGAAGCTAACATATTTTCTCGAAATCGACAAGGTGGCAAAATCCAAATATTAGACACGAAAACCAAGAATGCTCACATCACGTGTGTGACGAATGCAATACTGCCCAACTTATGCTCTGATACCAAACTGACACACCCCGACCCGGAATGTCCACTAGGACTCCGAATTGAGCTGTGCTGGCCGACACCTGGAAGGTGACGAATCCATAAAGTGATGATATGGAAGAATGTGAATAAATTTAAACTTAAAGGTACCTAACTATCAGAGTGCGCTGTCAGTGGGTATGGACCCATTTCACACGCGTTGTCAGAGCATAAGTAAAGTACAGTAGTGTGGGTAAGAATCATACCCTCAGAAGTAGCCACCTGAACTGAGATATGCCACGAGTCCTTGTCGATAAAGAAACTATGCTACTAGAACCTGGAGGGGCGCAAAACAAAAAGCGTGAGTGGGCAAAAACAAAGTTTTACAAAATCACTTCGATATAAAAGTTGTAACCCCTCTCTGTAAAACAAGTATACTTCTCAGAAAATATATATACGTACTAATACAGAAAAACCATTAATCAACCGATCTCATCACATAAGCAATGCCATGCCCGAATGAACCATAACCAATGATCAACATATACCAAATACCATCAAGTAATCAGGTGATATCTCAACCCAAATCATGCCGGCAATATATATATATTTATATATATATATATATATATAAATCAGCCGGAGTTACCTCTAGTGAACTGTACGGCTGAATCTATGGCTCCTCAATCAAATCCTCAATCCATCTCTCAATCAATAATCAATAATCAATAATCAGTAACCTGCACCCATGACGGAACCACCTAATGTGGTCTGTACGTCAAGCTGGGTATATACGCTCTGTGCTACGATCACGTGAAGGCTGGCGACGAATCGCAAGTCACCTACGAGTCGGAACCACCTAATGTGGTTTGTATGACAGGTTGGCACCTGCCTTGGATCCAAGGTGAGCGTACGGTGCGGGAGGTGAACGATCACATGAAAGCTAAGCCCTACTCTGGCGGCACAACCCCGATGTGCATGTAATGAGCCATATAACAATCTCATCGATATCACCTTAATCATCACATCACAAACACATACTTACCTGACTTACCGGGCGCCCGCGGTGCATCAATGTATATTCACACAAATATATATAAAAATATAACTATGGCATTCGACATGGCATTCATCTCATAAAAACATTTTAAAACGCATTTCTGGGAAATCAATCAATTATATATATATATATATATATATATATATATATATATATATATATATTGAAAACAAAAAGCCCACTCACCTGGAGTTCACCCTACAACTCCCTAGCACAACCCATCAAGGCGTCATGACGATCGGCGCCTAGAACAATCATCAAATCATGCCTCAGAAATCATATCGATAGAATATATAACTTATATAAAACACGTCACTATGTAGTTCGATCTGGAAGATCTGCAACTCAGATTTCCCATCCGTAACTTCTCATGATTCACATTATGCTTCTAGAACAACATACTAAAGTTTCGTTGTGATCCAACGATTGGATCTCCGCCAATTTCCAAAACCGAATGGCGATTAACCTTTAATTTTATAACTTACAAATCCAATTCGGGAAGATCCATACGTCGGATTTCAGATCTGTAAGTTTCCACATTCTTCAAATATTAAGACTACAACATAACAAATTTTGGTGACGATCCATCGGTCGGATCGTCGATTCATATTTTTACCTAACCCCGAATCGTAATGAAATTAGGTTCGAATGATCATCAAACGTCATTCATTCACCAAAACTGAATTCAGAACATGAATTATGGTCTAAAAATAGCATTGGTGGCTCACTGGCCACGCGCTGCCGCGGGTGGTGGTCGGCCGCCCCGGCTCGCCGGAAAATCCAACTTTCTCTAAAAATTCTCAAAATTTGTAGAATTGAAGATCTCAAAGAGTAGAACAACTTTCATACCTGTGACCAAGGCCAATTCGGTCAAGAAAGACTCCAATTTCATCAAAACCCGTACGAAACCCTTGAATTTGGTGTGATTCAATTCGACCTCCAAACTTGTTCCGACGCCTCCAAACTTGTTTAGGCTTTGTTCCAGACCTCAAGAGGATTCCATGGGTGGTAGTAATTGGAAGAAATAGCTTCAAATCGTGACGGAAAGGAACCCAACCCATGCGCCCCCTTTGCACGGTTTTGTCCAAAATCAAGACTAAATCTCTCCAAATTTGATATGGAATGGATAGAGGGAAGGGCTAGATGATGTTTGGGAATGGTGGCTTAGTCCAATTCGTGGTAAATCCGGTGGAAAACCACAGGAAATTATGGTGGAAACGGGTCGAAATGTGCGGGTCAAGGGAACCCGACGGGTTCCTCTCTTTCTTCTCCTCGCTCATTTCCCTCATTTCCTCTTCCTTCTATTGGTTGGTCCTTCCTCTCTCTTCTCCTCATTCCTCCATTTATTTCCCATCTCTCTTCTTACCTTTCCATCCCAGCCATCCATCTAATTTTATCTTTTAATCTGGGCCACACACGTGGCACACCAGATTTTCTTATAATTCCCCAAATCAATTAAATTATCATTTTAACCCCTAACTTCAAACGTTAATAACTTTTACGATATAGCTCCAAATCACGAACCGTTTGCGCCCACGCGTCCGTAGCGACGAGTACTACTAGAATATGCCAAGAAAACAAATCTTAGATGGCATGACACAACGATTAACCTCGAACAATGCACGTGCCTCAAAGGGCATTTTTGTAAAATCCTTTATTAGAACTTTAAAAACTCTTAAAATCAGGGACGGGCTGTCACATATAGGGACCGGTGTTTTTATATAGGCTAAAAGCTAGGGTTTCCATCTATAAAGGAAACCTAAACTTTACTTTCTTAGCCTCCAAGTCAAGTATCATAATCATATTCAATTAAGGATTTCATCAATCCTATTTCCAATATAAGACACCTTATATTGGATTGATATCTTTAAGAAATCAAATCACAATTAACATTATTCTCCAATATTACATTCCTATTACATGTAGTAGACCACTTAAAGGTTGATTTATATTGGATAAATCCAACATTCTCCCACTTGGTCTACAAAATGTAATATTCACGTTTATACTTGAGATTGGAGATTAATGTCACTTTAGTGGCCATGTAACAGTGATTACATCTCGTCCTTAATGCAACTTCTATCAAATGCATTTCTTAACATGGAACTAACAAGGTTGTAGGGTTGACACAACCCAGAACCTTCATAATCACACATGCTAAGATCCTCATTTACATGAAACATAAATTATGATCAAGAGATGAAACTTTAAATTAAACTTTAATTAACCAAAATATCTTACTTTAGATCATCTCAGGTCCACCTTATTGTAACTCACAAGTTACACTTTATGCTTCTTCGAAGCCTTAAATCTGCCAACGCAGATATCCTTCATCTAATGAAACCAACATAACCTGCAGGTGTGAGTACATCTCCAAAACAATCATGCATCACTTTCATTAGACCAATAACAAGACAAACAATGTTTGTAGCCAATGGACACAACTGAAAATACCAAATAGGCACATGTCCAAGTAAAATATCCAAAAAACTTCATAAAACAAATTAATTCAACACTTGTGAGCAAGATGAATTAATATGTTTTTGAAACTGATCTATGCACCATACCAGTTACTTTCATAGTGATTTCCAACACATGCGGGCAATATGGAAATCCTCACAACTGAGGCAGTACACAAACAATGCCATGCCATTTAATATGCAATTTGATAACAACTTGATATCCGATATATATTTCATCAGATAATTGACTAGCACACGAAAAATGTGACTTAATGAATCCAACTAGAGATCAAATTGAATACATGGATTCTATACATACCTTATAGGTCATCTGCAAATGCAAGGCATTACTAATACGAAACTCAAGCTCCCACTTATCTGCAACATCGTTACTTAATTTGCAAATCAATACTTAAATCATACTTTTGAAAATATGCCTTTGGGAATAGCCTTACTTAGTCAATGTAATACTTAGTCAATGAATGCATATTACCTCAATGAAAGGTACAACTAAGCTTAAAAGCATTCATTGTTGTTACACAAAACATGTTTCCAACAACCATCTTATATGTATTAATAAGTCCACATTTATGCTAAGTCCTTATGAGCCCCAAAATAAATGATCAACCGAGAAATCCAAATGATTGCAAGTAACAGAAAATGTACGCATATACCAAGTATCCATTTGTGCAACTTAAACATAATATAGACATTCAAGCAACACATGGGAGATAGAATAATGCTTTAATAGATTCATGCAAGTCCACTTAATGCTCAAAATTTTAGAACAACTCCCACTAAGTTTTCAGAGTTCATACTTGCAAATAAGTTAATGAGTGTGAAGCCCAATTTTCGTTCACTAATTCTCCCACTTGGGCAAACACTCGTTAATATATTCTTTCAAAGATGTACCTCAAGAAAATTGCTTTATATTTTAGACATAACAAATATACATCACAACCAACATAAAGTTGTTAAACAGAATTTCAGCAATGAGTTACACTTACTTTAGAATTTATCATAATTAATTTACAAGCTTGATTGCTACCAAATTTATACTGATCAAAATAGACATACTAATCTTTGTAAAATAAAAATACAGAGCTGTTTTAGATCAAAATAGTAGTCTAAAGTCATGTCTCAAAAAGACCAACACAATCTGCCAGTAAAACTGCCTATACGAGCATGGGTTACTAGTAAATTCACCACAATTAAAATACATGGCAAAAAATTACGAAAATTTGCTGACACATAGTAGACATCTATATGTTGAACAAATCAAAAATTCAGGTTATTTGGTGACCATTAAACGTGTCATTCACCCGATTAAAATCAAGACACGCAATCTGCCAGAAACAATTATGTGCATCTATCGTGAATTTATGCATCCAAAACAAATTCAATTTCATATCATTTCAATTTCGATGTCCAAAGGAAATTCTAGTAGTCAAATTCATCCTCTAAACCGACATCATAATTCAAATTGAAAAGATTTACAAGCATAAGACTTAAACAATGCGTACCTTAACAATCCTTGATTAACTTTCATGGGTCCAATACTTTGCATCAACAAGTCTCATGAAGAGACACAAAATACGTCATGATGCAACCGATTTCCATGCCTTCAAACCACAATCTTTTATGGGGCTCATTGTGGAAATATTTGTTACTAATGGCATGAAACTTTATCCCAATGAACTTCATGAAACTAAATTAATTTACACCTGCAAGCAAGAAAATTAATTAGTTTCTAGTACTAGATTTTATGTCACAAAAGCACCTTCATGAAAAACTTCAACACATGTAGGCAAGATGAAGATTTTCACAACTTCTGTGAAATAAAACTCATACTATGCCATCTTAATTAAACTAAAAGAAGTAATCCACACCTGTAGGCAATAAGATTATCCTTTTTATTCTAATTAAGATGCAAAGTTGACCGAAGTAACTCAAAAACAGTCTCATCATCAACTAAGTCGTTGCGGCTTGCTTTAGTTGAAAAGACATTTATCAACTCTGCCCTAAAACAATACAAAAGTCACATGGATTAATTAACTGTAAGTGACAAAATTATGATGACCTGATTTGAGCTTCGAGTCTTGCCAACAAATGGCACTAATTCCTTCATGCCTCCCTTTGACATTAAATTAATCTCAAGAAACCTGACAGCATACTTGAAAGAGATTAATCACATATAGAACAAATTTTATTCCACCACAAGAATGTCAATACTTATCATTATGGAGTCAATTACTTAATAGAAATACTTTATATAATGGGAAAGAACAATACATTCCTTTAATTTAAAAGCTAAATTGCTCAAATATATATCAAACGGGTTCCTTTCCTTTTATATATTTCTTTCCGTAGTACAAAACTAGTAAACATAGCATTAAAATCATGCATTAGTTTTGTAAATACCAAATTAAATAAAAGGAACAACCAAAATTATTTTCTTCCATAGAAAACATCTTCAATATATGCCCTACATTAGCCTTGAAAAGGAAAAGTTTATTTTCTTCTCCCCTTATGACACATAAAAATTACTAATCAAAGTACTGTTTAAATTCTTTAGGCATAGGAATAACCACAAACAATAATACATGTTTGAAATTCATGCTTATCAATTAAGTCACGTACTTTGAATGGATTACATACCCCATGCCTTCATATGTTCACCACTTCTTTGTAAACATATATATAATCACATGACCACCATAATTCTCATATAAGAATAAATGAAAATACAAATGAGAATTGTCACATAATTACTACAAACCTCATTGATTTAGTATTCTTGTCCTTGTCACTGGATGCTTTCTGTCACTCTCAGTCAATCCACAAGTTATGCATCAATTTCATAGTTAACTATTCATGTACAATTAAATGACTATACTAAGATAGGAAAGCAAAATTGTAGACAAAACTAATTTTATTAGTCATGCAAATTCCTTATGGAGTTAATATCATTATAAACCTTACTTGAATTAATCCCCAATCATACATAAGTGCTAGTATACTGCATTACTAATAAACACATTTGTGTCTTTACATAAGATCATCTCAAGCTTAAAGCAATATAGGACAACCCAATCCCTTTAATAAAACACGCCATATGTCAATTTTGCTACATGTTTGCAAAACTTAAAATTTTAATCCATATTGATTACTTCCCATAGCAACCAATGACATGACAATTACATTCGGTCTACACATTATCATGTAACATAACTGATTCAAAATTTATTTCCATGAAATTATTTTACCCATGAAAAAACAGAGCAACAGACTACTAGTGCCGAAACACCCAGACTATTTTGACAGAATATAGTCTAAAAAACAAGTAAAATAATTTATGCATATTTACATATGCTTCTCGGTATGCCTTTTACATGCAATTAGATGTCTTAAATATTTCTAATTTGGTTAATATTTTGCAAGGATGATCTATGAGGTGCAACTTGAAAAATAAGCGGTTCGGATCATTAAAATTTGAAGTGGTGTGAACTCCAAAACTAATCCTCTTTTTTATAAAAAAAAATGGGAATCTCTTTCCGTAAAGGCTTCTTTTATATGTATATATTATACAGGTTGCTTAAGAGGAGGGATCCCTATTTTTTCAAAAAAATGGAGACACGCTCCCCACCGTTAGATTGACTTTAATGAAATTGTGTGGTTGAGATTAAAACACAGGCCACACAATCTCAACCGCACAATTTTATTAAAGTTAAATCCAACGGTGGAGAGCGTGTCCCCATTTTTTTGAAAAAATGGGAATCTCTCCCCTTAAGCAATTGTGTGGTTGAGATTAAAATACAGGCCACACAATTTTAACCACACAATTTCATTAAAGTTAAATTCAACGGTGGGGAACGTGTCCTCATTTTTTCAAAAAAATGGGGATCCCTCCCCTTAAGCAATTCCTATATATATATTTATCATCATTATTACTTTAGTCTAAAAAAGAAGGCTTTTCAATTGGCGCTGTTCAAATGAACAGTGTTTTGAGATGAATTTCAACTTATTTACAAATGTGCCACAACCACTCTCTGCCGCTAATCTTGATGCACACGTGTTAACGATCGCGGGAAGGGAAACGATGGTAAAGCCGGCCTTTTTCATTTGCTTCTCAAACCCTCCTCCCTCTTCCGTGTTGCAGACCTCGCGAGAACGACACGGACGGTCTCGCCTCCATCCTATCCTCCTCTCGCCGCCGTCTCCCTTCTCTCGCCTATGTCGTCTTACTCCACCGTTTGCGTCAGGAAGGCCCGTCCGTGGTTTTTTGGGTGGTGATTTCAGATTCTGTTTCTTCTCTCAAAGGTGAAAACTTTACGCGTTCATTTGGATTTCTATGTGGGTTTCGGTTCTGGGTTATCATTATTTACTTGGTTTCTGCTTTTTAGAGTAATAGTTGTTGATTTGTGCTTTTATTTTGGTTGTGATCCTTTTTTTTTTTTCATGTTTGTTTTTCTTATGATACAGTTTTTGTTTGTATTTTGGTTCATTTTTGTATCATTGCAGTCTCAAATTTTCTCCTTTTAGCCTCCATTTTTTTTTTCTGTAATAAGAAGAATGTGGGAATTCTTCTTTCTTTTGATATTTGTTGTTGTGTTTTTTTTCTTTCTGTTTCTGTTTTCTTATTGCAGCTATACATGTTAGATTGTAGCGTTTTGAGTATGTATAGTATACATTTGTTATGTATGATATGGGATGGGATTTTCTGCTGGGATGGTAAGGTTCCTGTTTTCTGCATTTTGTTGGGTTAATTGAACAGTGCTATTCATGTCCCCAGGGAAAAATTTTCTTGGGTTTATCTGTTTTCATTTCTCAATTTTTTGCTTTTCAGATTTTCAGGAAATGGGATCATCTCCAGAAAGCTGTTCCCGGTGTGTGAAAGCATGTGCATATGCTGTCCTGCTATGAGGTCGAGATCTAGACAACCTGTTAAGCGTTACAAAAAGCTGCTTGCGGAAATCTTTCCCAAGTCTCCTGTGAGTATAATACTATGTTGAACCCTTTAATGTTATGACACTGTTGACACATAAGTTGTGAATGGCAGATAGTAGTTGGTAATTTGACTGCTTGATCATGTGCCTTGGTTTGGGTATTGGTGAACAAAAGTCAGACTTTCCGTTTCAATTGTTTATTGGTTTTCTCATTCTTGAAGATTATTCCTTAATTTTAGATTGGAACTAATGGAGTTACTAAAAAAAGTTGGTTCTGATGCTTGAAAGGGATTTCCTTTGAACTTTTTATATTTTCGTTTCTCTTTTAATTATTAAATCTAGATGGAGCCTAGATATCACCCTTAGTTTCTTAATGGTTCTTCGTTGTATATCCGTGGGACATTTATGCCCATAATACAGTGTCTGTTCGTGTGTGTGTGTTATCAAACTATGAACTAAGACTGTCAATTATACACGTAAAGTCTAAATGACTATGATTTTATCAGATTGAGAATGTAGCAATTACCTGATTGTTTGGAAAGAGAATATTGTTCTATCTGTACATAAGGTTTAGAATACTTGGACCCAAGAACTCAATTAAGCCAAAATTGGCGACCATTGAAAGTTTTTGCGACTAGAAAATAACAGAGCATGCTCCTTATAAATTAGGGTTCTCCGGGATTTTAGGGTTTTCTTGCTCTTTTTTTTTTCTTTCAGAAATTGCACTGTATTTCTCAGATTGGAACTGTTCTTATTTTGAAAAAAATTGGACTAATGTTGATTTTAGCTTTCGTCTCTCTGGTAATTACTCTGAACCCCCAAAAGATTTGAAATTTCTGGTAATTGTTCTCATTGTTTTTGACAATTTGTTGTTAGAATTTGTATAAATTGCTGCCATTGTGTTGTGAAGTGTTATGATTATTTCAAAGAACACCGATTCTATCAAATGCAATTCTCCAGATGGCTAATGAAATAATGGCAAAGTGAGGATGAGTAACACCATAAGAATATATGCCCTCGGCTATTTCAGTGTACAAGTTTGCCTCCTTGGCACCGCGTCCTGGACGATTAACCAGGTTGTAGAAGTCAACAATGGAGCACTAAGAGTAGATCGAGTAAAATTTTGCATGGAAATGTTATAAATTGCAATCCAATCCTAACCTGCTCTGCTAACACCAGATTTCGACTCAATAATAATATTTTTAGGTTCAATGAGATTGGCCTGCGTGGAAAATGCAATACGAGAACCATAAGGCACACTTGATTATGGTTTCTAGAGTGTAGAGTCAAGACATAGCATTTGGTATTGTCTCTAAAGATTATCAATAAGTGACAGTGCTCTCCTGTCTGTATATAGGTTTGTATTTCAGCCACATTGTTACATCTCAAACAGGGAGCGAATTGACCTCGAGCACATATTTCATAAGAACATGTAACTTTCGGAGAACTTATATATAACACACACCTTGATCAATGGAACAAGTGGAAGTTGAACAGAAGTTGGATGACAACCAGGGTTCGCAACTAGGCGTGCACCTTTCATCTCCTCACTCAAAATCTCTGTCAAACCATATACAACTTCTTTCTGAAACCAAGAGGATAAACACTTTTTACAATTAGCAAAGCAAAAAGGACATTATTCCACCACCCTGTCCCTGTCCTTTCGTTCGGAATTATGTTTAACTGTTGTATGTAATGCTAGATGCTTGGAAATCTCCTTGCGTGCTATTATCTATTAATTTCCCTGAAATTATTTTTGGTTTCAAAATTATATCGATTGCTAGGGTTTTGGAGTGGTGTATGGATTTGGGTAATTTTCATATTATTTTGGGAGATTGCCCAGTTGAGGTAGAGATCGAAGGGATGTGCAAATAGATGGGAAGAAGTAGAATTCATTTTGATTAAAGAAAGTGAGAATTAACCTTGCTGTTTTATACTTCTTGGTTGTTTTGATGACGTTGGGAATAAGTTAAATAGATTGACTGTAACTACCAGTATATGGAGCAAGGAGGAGAGATGGCCTAATAATTCAATTTGGTTTCCATCTGTACATTCTACGTTTCCAGTGCAATGTTGAACCTTTTCTTGTCTGCTTCTAAATTTTTATGCTTTCTGGGTTTTTTTATGGCAGTTTTGAGGAAAAGCATAACAAAGAAGAGTACCACTACAACGATGTGAGTGCCCTCTATCCTTAATATGGTCAAATGGGGGTGCAAATTACATATTTTTCTTAATATGGTCAAATGGTATGCAAATGAGATTGGGTTAAGCTTTTGGGTTTAACTCTCTTGCTCTCTTTGCGTTTGGGTTCCATTTATGGTTTTCTTTCTTCATTTCTCTATGTTCAGTTTTCCTTTGGTTTTAACCCATTTTTTATTTTATTTTGTTCATTCATCTTTAACTATTATTGGCATATATGATGAGGTCCAGAGAAAACTGAGAAATTGAAAAATTTTGAATACTCAAAAGCATGCCCTATAGAAACAGAAAACTGCAACAGTGAGTTTTCTTGATTGTATTGAATGAATAATTCAATTACACAGATGTGAATATATATAGCCTTAGCTGCCTTAGGCCAATTACAAAAATACCCTCAACTACCTAAACTAATTACAGTTACTAACATAAACAATTACATTTAGCTTTAACAACTATTTATCAGTAACTATATTGGATGACTTGTCATTATCCCTAATACACCCCCTCAAGCTAAAGGAGGAATCAGATAGGATTCCTATTGGAAGCTTGGAACACAAATAAGAGAATCTGCTTTTAGACAAGGATTTGGTGTGAATATCAGCCACTTGGTCTTCACTGCTAACATAGCTGACTTTGATAAGCTTTGCGAGGACCAACTCCCGGATGTAATGGTAATCAATCTCAACATGCTTGGTTCGAGCATGAAAAATAGGATTAGATGCCAAAGAGATTGCTGAAATATTATCACACCATAGGTGAGGCAGTGTAGGTAGAGAGATCTTAAGATCTTTGAGGATTTTGCAGACCCAAGTTATTTCTGCAGCAGTATGTGCTAAGGAAAGATATTCAGCTTCTGTAGAGGAACGAGCAACAGTGCTTTGTTTCTTTGCACTCCAACTGAAGAGATTAGAACCAAGAAATACACAATATCCACTAGTAGACCGCCTATCAAATGTGCAGCCAGCCCAATCAGCATCAGAGAATGCTGAAAGATTAATAGGACCTTTGGTGAACCATAAACCATGAGAGATGGAACCTTTAAGAAATCTGAGAACTCGTTTTGCTGCTTGAAGGTGTTGTTCTCTTGGAGCATGCATAAATTGGCATATCTGATTAACAGCAAATGCAAGATGTGGACGAGTCCAAGTCAGATATTGTAAACCATCAACTATAGAGCGGTATTCAGTAGGATTGGATAAGAGAGGTCCGCTATGATCCAGCTTGTGAGAACCAAGAGGAGTGCAACACGGTTTTGCACCCTCCATATTTGATTTCTTGAGAAGATCAAGTAAGTACTTGGTTTGATGTAGAAAGATGCCTTTGTTGGATCTGTGGACTTCCAACCCCAAGAAATAGTGTAAAGGACCAAGATCCTTCACTGGAAACTGAGTACTAAGTTGTTGGATAAACTGTTGACAAAGCTGAGAGTTGGGTCTGGTGATTAATATGTCATCCACATAAACTAGGACAATGACCAACTGAGGTCCATTAAGGACAAACAAGGAAGCATCAGATTGAGATTGATGAAAGCCAAGTGTTCGAAGAGCTTGAAACAATTTGTCAAACCAAGCTCGAGGGGCTTGTTTTAGACCATATAAGGATTTCTTCAGCTTGCAAACAAAGTGTGGAGAGTTAGGAGCAATAAAACCAGGAGGTTGTTGCATATAAACATCCTCCTTTAAATCACCATGAAGAAACGCATTGCTTATGTCCAATTGGTTTAAAAACCAATTATCTTGGACATCAAGTGTAAGAAGAATCCGAATGGTTACAGGCTTAGCAACAGGATTGAAGGTTTCTTGGAAATCAATTCCTTCTTGCTGGTGAAAGCTCTTTGCCACCAAGCGGGTTTTGTTCAATAGTTCAATCAGGATTTTTTTTGATCCGAAACACCCATTTACAACCAACAACGTTCTGAGAAGGATGAGATGGAACAAGAGACCAAGTGCCTGTGTGTATTAAGGCATTATGTTCATTCTGCATTGCTGCTCTCCAGTGAGAATGCTTTGATGCTTGCAAGTAAGTACTAGGAACAAAATCAAGATCAACGGAAGTGGGTGTTTGGTTGCTGCATAAGCTCTAGGCTTGTGTATACCAGCCTTAGATCTTGTAATCATAGGATGTGTATTCCCAGAAATAGGTGGATGACTTGACTGTAGTGGTACAAGAGAGGATTCATTGAGAGGCAGAACTGGAAGAACTGTGTGAATGTTCTACGGATTGAGTACAGGAAGAAAGTTCTGTGGAAGATGGGATCTGAGGAATAGGTTGAGGTACAGAAGGACAGTGTGACGCTGAAGAGGTATTGGCTGGAGGAGAACTGGAAAAATGTTTGCTGAAATGAAGATCCAAGGATGGTGAAGAATCAGAAGATGAAGTCTTTGAAGTGAAATGAAGATGAAGTGACTTAAAAGGATAAGTTGTTTCATCAAAGACAACATGTCTTGATATGTAGATCCGAGTGGTGAGAGGATCAAGGCATCTATAGCCTTTATGTTGAAGACTATAGCCTAAAAACACACAACTTTTGCTTTTAGCATCCAATTTGCCGGGAGTGTAAGGTTTAAGCCATGGATAACATTGACAACCAAAGACTTTCGGTTTAGAGTAATCTGGATGTTGCTTGAAGAGAAGTTCCCAAGGGAACTTTGTGAGACCAGAAATAGGAAGTTTGTTGATAAGGTATATTGCAGTGGAGAAGGCTTCAACCCAAAAAATCTGAGGAACATGAGAAGCAACAAGTAATGTGCGAGCTGTCTCAACAAGATGTCTGTGCTTTCTCTCTGCACAGCCATTTTGTTCAGGCGTATGGGGACAACTGAACTGATGTAATATACCATGTGCACGAAGAAATGAAGCAAGAGAATGACTAGTAAATTCACCCCCTGAATCTGAACGCAGAATCTTGATTGTATTTCCAGTGAAGTTTTCTACATAGGTTGTGAAAGTAACAAAGGTAGAAAATACATCAGATTTAGACTTCAATGGAAAAAACCAACTGTATTTGTTAAAATCATCAACAAACAGTAGGTCCCCACATATCACAATGCAGAAGCTGGAGACTGTGAGTTGTTGATGAAGAAGACACTTCAAAAGGAAGCTTGTGATTTTTAGCAAGCGCACAATCTGAGCAGAAAAAATCAACAGTCTTCTTGCCTTGCATTGGAAGATTATTAGTGGATATAACTCTTCTGAAAATTGAGGAGGAAGGATGGCCGAGGCGCTTGTGCCATACAAGGATAGGTGCTTTAATGCTGAGAAATGCTGAAGGTGAGGTGGAAGAACTGGTGGAACTGTGAAGAGGATAGAAACCATCCTTAACAGGTCCTTGCAAAAGCATCTTCCCCGAATTGCGATCCTTGACAGTGGATCCATAAGGGTCAAGAGTCAATGAGCAGTTATTATCTTTGAGAAACTGATAAGCAGGTAAGAGATTATGTTTCATGAAAGGAACATGTAAAACATTTCTCAGCTTAAAGGAAGTATAAGGAGTGTGCAGAGACGAAGAACCAACATGATGAATAGATAGTTACCATCTCCACTGTATACTTTGTCCTCTCCAGTGTAAGGAGTAGGAGAAGAGATGTTAGCTACATCATTAGTGATGTGTGAAGTAGCTCCAGAGTCAATTAACCAAGGCTGAGAGGGTTTTGCTGAATGATGCACACACATAGCAGCAAGTTTGGCAGGAGGAATTCTACCACAGATATCCGGATTCATATGATCAAAACAATCAAGTGCCTCATGACTGGTAGATCCACAAATCTGACAAGGGACTTTAAAATTGGAAGGACCTTGATAATTGCGAGAGCTTTGATAATTGCGATTGCCACGATTGTTGATGAAATTACCCCTATTATTGTTCTGAAAGGTGCGATTGCTGCGATTTGAGGAGAAATTACCTCTAGATGGCTTACCACGATTGGAGTTAAATCGAGAAGTAGAATGAAATGATTGGTGTTGAGCAGCAAAAGCAGATGGAGTAGGAAGCAGGGGAGGCTGAGATTGCACTGAGAATGCTTGAAAGGGCTCAGATGATGAAAGAATAGCCTTGCGACGGGCCATAGACAACTCTTTAGTGAGTAAGAGACCATGGAGTTCATCAAGGGATGTAGAAGATAGTCGCAGCATGATGGAGTCAATAAAGGACTCGAATTCATCAGGTAATCCATGTAGAGTGGCAGCAATTAGGTCACGATCGGAGATTGATGCACCAGCAGCTTGCAAGGAATCAGCAATTTCCTTGATTTGTTGAAGATATGTAGAAATTGACTGAGAACCTTTCTGAATTGATTGAAGTCTCGACCTTAATTGATGAATGTGAGCCTCCGAAACTCCACCAAAACGCTGTTCAAGCTTCACCCAGAGCTCGCGAGAAGAAGAAACCCCAACCGTGAACGGAATGATCTCTTCTGATAGGGTAGAGTTGAGCCAAATCAAAAGATTTTGGTCTTTTTCATACCAATCCTCAAAGGCAGGGTTCATCGATCGATCAGGCAAGAATGGCGAAGGACAAACCTCAGTGCCATCAATAATACCAAGAAGCTTGTATCGCCTGAAAATTGGAGCAAACAGTGCTCGCCATGGCAGATAGTTGGAACTTTTCAGCTTGATCGGCACCATACTGCCAATGTTGTGAATCATCAGAGAGGTATACGAATTCAGAGGACACGGATTGGAAGAGGAATTAGGGTTTTGGACCGAAGGAGAGATGACCGGAGAAGACGATCCAGTCGGTTGCGATGTAGATTGAGCCGCCATATCTTGCAGAAAACAAGATTCAAGAGAGATCGAGAACAAAAAATGAAGAATCGATCAAGAAACGATCTGAGCAAGAAACGATCGAGATGACGAGCGGAAGAGAAGGTCGGTGCTGTAAAGCAGAATGGCGTGAAACCATATAGAAACAGAAAACTGCAACAGTGAGTTTTCTTGATTGTAGTGAATGAATAATTCAATTACACAGATGTGAATATATATAGTCTTAGCTGCCTTAGGCCAATTACAAAAATACCCTCAACTATCTAAACTAATTACAGTTATTAACAGAAACAATTACATTTAGCTTTAACAACTATTTGTCAGTAATTATATTGGATGACTTGTCATTATCCCTAATATGCCCTTCTGTCTAATGCTCTCATAAAAAAGTCTCATGGCCACGAGGGGACTATATAAGACTGATGAGGATCAAGTATCCATATAAACTATAAAAGGATTGTGTATCCAAGTATTTGGAATTTTAAGAAAGAACAATAATTGACTATTACGAAAGGTTTTGACAGTTAGTTTTGAGCCATGATCCTGATTGGTAGTTTTGGACAAGTAACGTATTCTCTTTATCAGAACGATGATTGAGATAATATTGTTTAAATCATTATCTCCTTATCTCTAAATCTTTTGGTGCAGTACTAATAATTTCACTGCTAATGAGAACTTTACTTGGGATTTTCTTTTGTGTTGTCGCTTCTGATTTTACTGATTAGTGTATTTCTTGAAGATGGTGATGTAATCATAAGAAAAAGTCGAGTTCCTTAGTTCATTGCAAGTCGACCCATTGCCATTCATTGCAAGTCGACCCATTGCCAGGTATATATCTCTCAAGATATTACCAATTAGGTGTATTTATACTCTTATTGGATGTGAATTTTTAAAATAATGATGTAACTGCTTGATAACCTATGGATCGTTTGGAGTTTAAATATACCACTTAAATTGTGGTATATGTAAATGTGAAAGTGATAAACTATAACCTCATCCATCATTTATTTTAGACATCACTCAAATTGTGAGGAATTGTAACTAGCCAATTTATGAAAATTATTAGCACTTAATGTACAATTGTATTTCATAATTTTTGTGAAGAATCTATTTATCAGCAGAATGTGCTTTAAAGAAAAAAACAGTTCATAAAGTAAGAGAAACAGCCAAGTGCCACTGTGTAAGATTCTAGACTACTGAATTGGAATACTCAGAGAAACAATATGCATAGGGATCACTAATAATGTTTTTTGGGTGTATGTATCTCATATGTTGAAGGCACCCTAACATTGAAGACAGCACTTCTTTTTGTACAAACTTTGCTTTCTGCTCCTCACACATGATCCTCAAGATGTTGTGGTGGCACAACAGGTTAAACTCGCTTTTTTCCTTTGACCAAATATGTGTGTGGATTGATGGTGGACTATGTTTAGTGAATGTGTTTTTGAGCTCTATAGATGACTACATGTTGTGTTGACTTCAGATTTTTGTTATCAATCATTCTTTCAAGTGCTTATTTGAATATTTTAATCCCAAATTCAAAAACCTGAAACTGCCTGATAATCTCTGTAAGTTCTTATCTTCTATGATCTTTAAGATTGTACTTTAGATGCTCAACCTCTAAACTGTTTATTTTGTTGAGTTTCTGCGTTTAATTTGTTTTTGTTGCCTACCTTTTTCTTGGTATGTTTTGAGACGTTTCGCATATGCTGATGAAATGTTCCATCTTTGATTATGCCTAATTTCGGTTTTAAACTTAAAATTTTCTGGAATTGATGTGGGCTTACTGATTATTTTTATTATTATTTTTTATTTTTTTTAATAAAAAAAAAACCATTATGCATTTAAATGCAGAGATTGTTGGGTCTAAAATAAGACAATGGAGAGGATAGCACAACACTACTGCGCGAAATTGGCTTTGGGTAAGCTTCCACTCAATTCTATTTATAATCTTTTTGAGAGGTGATTTTGGTTGGTGGTTTTTTAAGAGATAATGTCCAATTCATATATGAACTGAGAAAATAATATGCATGTATAATGAAGTGGAGTTTTTCATGGTATTATTAACATGCATTTATAAATTTAGTTGTTAATTTTGGCTTGGCATGAAGAATGGTGTGAAAAAAAACTGAAAAACTAGAGCTACTCTACTGTTTATGCAACGAGGGAAGGGAATGAAAGGAAAAATAGTTAAATTAGTGCTCCCTTTTCTCAATCGCTCTCCACGTTTTCTGCAAGCTCAATCGTTCTTATCTTTTAAACTTAATATATAGTTTTTACTTTTTTGTGTTTATATTATGTCTTGCATTCTTTTATTGTTTTTGAAACTAAAACTGAGTATACCATAACACTACAACTTTCCATTAAGTGTTTCCAATTCCAATATTGGAACCACTATTTTTTTCTTATTACTTTTCTTTTAAATGCATTCTGATTCTGAGATTGCCTCTTTATATAATGTACAATTTTTGTAGTTGCCTTCAATGTTATTGTCATTGGCTCGGGTGCTCAAAAGATCTATACAATATGGTTTTGCCAATAATGTGGGTATTGGGTTGAATATCATAATAGCGAACATCTGTAACTACAGATCTGCAAATGTTTGGTAGATAGAGCAATTTGGGAATTTGTTACCAAAACATTGATGGATAACATGTATATCATTTTTTTTTACGTGAATGTTGAATGTTGAATGCCTTTATCATTTTGGTTTTTAACTTGCCATTGTTTATCCATATCCAAAACGAGTCTGAATCTTTTCAAATAAATGTTACTTTCTGATTTGAGAAACTGTAATTCACTTTTTATTGATCTGTAATTCACTTTTTATTGATCTTTTCCTACATATTTGATTTACAGAGCTCTTGGGTTGTCAATTGTGACTGGAAATTCTACTCCTCACATGGATCATATCATAGGTAAAAAACACTATTTTCTTTTCTTATTACTTTTCCTTCAAATGTGTTTTATTCTGAGATTGTCTCTTTATATATTGTAAATTTCCAGCACTTATGCAAACTTCATAGCATATAGGAAAGCAAATGTTTTCCATTTTAGGTACAAAGAACCAAATATGTTATCTATGTCTTCAATGAAATGCTTTAGTGTTATTGCTTTTAATTGTTTAGTTTTAACTGATGTTTGGATGCTTAAAAATATTCTTCGTTTTGTTTTTTTGAACCTGAATGGATAATCAAATTGGAATAGATTTTATTTTTTTTAGTTCATTTTGCTTATCGTTTCGTGACTTTATATATTGCTGTAGCAGTTGCAAAGAAATGAAATGTAATTGGGTGATTAATTTGTTTGTGTTTATGTAGAAATAGAAAATAATTGTTAGACAAGTACCATGTAATTTTTCTTACAAAAAAGTTATAACAAAATGACAGGAAGAGTAATGCAGTAAGGCTTGGGAATTGTAGTATTGGTTCATTCCTTATCATTAAGCAAGAGATTTTCTTTATTTTTGAAATAGTTTCTGTAATTTTATACTCTAGAGAGTGAGCTATTTTATAATTTTGAGTGAATTGAAGATGCATTTTAATTTAGGAAATCAAGGTCATTATCGTTTTGTAAATTTCATCATAGTAAGCTAAAAACTTGACGTTGTGGGACAATGGAATGGAATCATCTCAAATTAGTTTTGGTTGATAAGGGTTAAGGCTCTGTGTGGATTAGTAAGATTGTTTATCTTAACCTGAACCTGCGTGGGTTTTATTTTGAATTGTCATACATTTCCAACCTCAAGACTTTTTCGGTAGTGATTTTTGAGCTTTGGTAGTCCTTTGAGATAGTGAATCATATGCAGTTTTAGTATGTTATTATTTTCATTTCAGTAACAAAACAGGTTTAGTGTGTGATAGTTTGATGAAAGGAATTTAACTTTGTTAGAGTTTTTCATATTATAAATCTGGCAAATGTTTAATATGTGACCTATATACATATATATCATCTATTCCTTTGTTTCTTACCGTTATAAATTATCCCATATGTAACAAATTTACAAATTAACTACTTACACTAATAATATAATGAATATTTAATAGACGCATCAGAATTTTGTTGATAAGATTTGTACTTTTGTTAAACAGAAAAGCAGTGCTACTAATACCACTCACCAAAGTGCAAAACGATCAGCAAACAATTTTGTGCTTCTTTTAAAGCCCCTCGGTAAGATTTCAAACTTTACTTCCAATTGTATCTTCTCTCTGTTTCTATGCTTTCAAAAAGTTTCAGTTTTTTGTATTCCTCCAGCCCACCAAACACAATTTTCATTTGGGAAAAGAATTGACCTTTTGCGTATGAGTTGTAGTCTTGGTTACTATTGGTAGACTAGCAGGTAAAAACTCAAACCTTTTCCTCTCTGTGAATGTTGATTCCTGTTTATTCAACTTAGATTATTTCCTTTTTATTTTCAAGCTTTGAATGTTGTAGACTATTTCATTTTTAAAACTGTGAATTGATGATTACATGGGCCCATTTTCTTCAAAAATTTAAATTATCAAATGATGTCTCATGATACCAACTCCCCTTACAAGGCCATTATGAATCCGGCCAAATGTAACATTCTCATTCCCTTTTTCCAACATTTAGAATGAAATTTTTTTATCATGAATATTACCGTTCTTCATTCTAGGTTTGATTTGTCTAGCATTAAAGCTGATGCAAGGATTAATATCTCATTGTACCACGCAACTATTGCCGTAGTTGTCACAATTGCAGAGATTCTCAAAAACGATAGATTCGTTGTTGAGAAAAGTAAGAAATCTATTTTTATTTTCCACCTTTCAAAATGAACCATCAAATTATTAAGTTTACTTATATTCTACAACTTGAATACAGAAATTATAACATCAATTGTTGACGTAAAGGATGACTCTAGCGAGAGACCAATCCAAAGAGCCAAGGTATGCCAATGATATTCTAATATCAAATAAATAGTCATTTGTCCTCACTATGCAGAATGAGTTGGAACTCATTCTAAAATGTCTCTAGTTTTCTCTAAAAAACTAAGTAAGATGTTATTGATGAAAGGATGTGGTTTAGAGTGCAGGCATCCTTTTCCAATTATTGTTACCTATTCAATTAATTTGATTCATAAACATTAGTGTACATTTATATTGTTGGACTATCTGTCATGAGAAAGTTGTTGTCTGGACATGCTACACTGCATTCGTTATTAAAAATGCAAATATGTGGCATGAACGGCAAAATTACATGTTGCAAGTTGATGCACTTTTTTTAGTGATTGTTAATTTCAATAAAAAATTGTTTATTATGCCATTCATCATGTATTCATATATTGGCCATTAATCATATATTCATGTGTTGGCAGTGCCATTATATGAAATTTTAGGAAAAAATAAAGAGTAAATTGTAGCTATGGTCCCTTAACTTTAACTCAATTGGAGCAATGGTCCCTCAACTAAAAATCCATTACCATTGGTCCCTCAACTTTAATTCAACTCGAGAAATAGTCCCTTAACTTTAACCTAATTGTAGCAATGGTCATTCCAATATAACTCGTTTTGACAAAAATTTTGACATAGTTGACGAAAAGAACCATAATTATACACTTTGATGAGTTGAGGGATCCTAATTGTATACATGGTCATTCCAACATAGCTTATTTTGACAAAATTGATGAGAAGGACTATAGCTACACATTTTGATAAGTTGAGGGACCAATGGTAATGGATTTTTAATTGAGGGACCATTGCTCCAATTTGATTAAAGTTGAGGGACCATTCGTACAATTTACTCAAAAATAAAATTGTCCATTCTACATATATTTGACTTTCTTTCTACCAATCATGCGTTTACATCCTTTACAATATAAATTTGTTGATATCTAATTTCATTGCATCTTTTATTTTATTTTATTTTTCTTTTGACTAGGTAGCTTTTTTGAGATTGTTTATCCGCGGAACCCTTGGTTTTAACTGTTATTTTGTGATGGGTTTTCGGGTCATTCTTTGAACAAGTTTTTCAGTTAGTATTATATAGAAATGGCTAATTTTCTGATAAAAGGGCCATTATTTGGTTGTATTATATATATGATTGTCATTTTACGCAAAAACAAATCACGTTTTAAGATTAGATTGCTGTTCACATTATTAAGTTATCAAATTTGATATCCTTATTTTGTATTTTGCTTTCATTCAGAACCAGTTGGGAATTGGTAATTTTTTGGAGTCCTTACTTGGTTGCATCGTTCAAAAGGGTGTGAATCAACCACAAATTGTCCGATATTAAGATTTCTGTTCATAACACTAGCTATTTACAATAGGATTTCTATTTCTATTGTGAATATTGTCAGAATCTCTTCCTTTCCTGTTTTTTTGTGTTTGTTTATCTGATTATTATACGGATATTTTTAGATTGTTTGGTTGACTGTTAGGGTTAGCTCTCTGTCTTTGTAAATTAGGGGGTTTCAGAGGCCGAGATAGAAGCAACAAGTTTCAGTTTTGGGTTAGTGATGTTCGGGTGCAAGTGCTTCCATTGGAATCGACTCACCGATTTATTCCCACCCGAGCCTGAAGAGCCCTTCTCTCTGCCTGATCCCATTCCTCAATGGCGTTTAGGTATGAAAAATGCTACCGCAAAACCTTCCATCTTTTTTGGATTTTCTTTTCCTTTTTGAAAATTAGGGTTTTTTATTTATATTTTAGCTGGTTTGATTAGTATTTGGATTATTTATGGATTTTGGATTAATGGGTTTCCGGATTGTGCTGAATGCAGGCAGTTGTGGCTATGAAAGTTTGCTTACTTTGTTAGTGGATCATGGTTAATAGCCGTTCATTTTTTAGATAGAACTGTAATTATTCTAAAAAAACACAAGTTTCTCCTTTTTGTTAGTTTCTAGCTGAGTCATTTTTCTTTTGCAAATACTAATCAGTGCTTAATTGGGAATTAGTGATTTATATGGTCAGTAATGTATCTGAATTAAGCATATTTTGGGAATCATGATGAAGCTTCACTGGTTGTTTGAATTTGAGCTTGACTGCTAAAATGCAAATTACAATCTATGCAATTTCGGGGGACATCGTTCATCATCATCAACCTGTTTTCTGTCTGTATATGTTATTTTGTATGCTCTGGTAAGTTTGTAAACATGCTGATATTCGTAGACAATAAGAATAACCAAGAACTAACAGAAACTTTCCAACATTACTTCACTAACAACGTGCTTCCTTGATGATGGTGAAAAGTGAAACCCTATTAACATATATCACTTGCGAACATACAACACGGGAAACTTTGACAAAGGCGACGTGTTGTCTGTTGTATCTATACGTTTGCTGCTTACATAACAAATTACTTTGTGTACGTGCGATCACTTGCTTGATTGCCCTGTTGTTTTGGCTACTTACTCTGTCACGCCCCGATCTCGGATATTCCCCGAATACACGATAGACACGTGCTAGCCGACATCCGAGGGTGACGAAAGCCATTAATTGATACAAAAGCTAAGAATAAGAAATAAATAAGGGTTATGAATTTGAATACAATGAATTAACAATTTAGGAACGTGTTCAGAGCATACAACTAAACCTAATCATTAAAAAGAATTAAGATAAAATTGAATGAATAAAGGAGTGGGTCCTACATCGAGAGGATTCGAAGATGCTGCTGCAGAAGTGTCTTGACGCCGAGATTATGTGCCTTGATCCTAAGTCCTGAATGGGGGCACAAAACAAGGGTGAGTGGAAGAAGTTCATAAATACAATAATAATAAAACAATTATCAATATACTAACCCCCACAATTTATATAATGAAAACTACTAGCATAATAAGTGATAGGTTTACTGAAAACCCTAGCATGCCAAAAATATCTCAAAAGACATATCGCGAAAAAACATTTCGGAAATCAAAACATCAATCGTCTCACAGATCGTCTCGTAAGCGCGGTGTGCTGCTAGTAAGATCACTGAATAATAATACACCCGGCCCAATGCCTGCACCTAAGTCTCTATGCCCGTAGATAGAGATAACTTCCTCCCGGCCCAATGCCTGTCTCCATGTCCCTCAGCCTTTCACTAGGGATTATTTCTCCCGGCCTAAATGCCAACACCAGATCCTCGCCTCAGGCGGCATAGTGTCCACTAGGTACGCACAAATAGTTACGTATCTCACAGAATACCACTTCGTGGGATAGAGTCATCCATCATCTATACCATGAAGTGGGGTTTCTCGAAAACATGTTCTAGCATCTTATTGTCATCCATCAGATAGTCTACCAGATCATGGTTTTAATAGAAAATACGATATATCAAAATATAGCTCAACATAGGCTAACAATTATTCCCTCACGAAAACAATGAGACGATAATCAACATTTCAATAAAAATGCTTAACATAAAATCAATTCATAAACTCATAAGCCATGCGATTCATTTATGCAATTAAACCGTAAAATCATGAAATTTTAGAAGGGGTCCACTCACAGTACTTAGCCGCCGAAAGCTGCGCCACTAGCGAAGACGGAAACGTTACAATAATTGCTCCTAAGCACATAAAAGGTACACTTAGTCAAACTCTACTCAAACGATTTAATTTGGGAAAACGAACATCGAAAACGGGTTCAGGACGTCGAAATTAGCCTAGGAGGGATTTCAGACGAAAACTTGAAAAGTCAACCTTAAAGTCAACATTTGACCGCTGACCGGTCAAAATCAAAGTCAACGCTGACCGTTGACCAAGGCAACGGTCAGACCGGTTCAAAGTCAAACGGGTCGGACCAGGTCAAACGGGTCACGGGCCTAGGTCAAATGGTTTTGGGCCAGATCGAGTTGGGCTTGGGTTTAAAAAGGAAATGGGTCGGGTCGGTTAGGCCCTAAGGGTTTTTTTGGGTTCAACAAAAGGCACGGGCCGAAGCCCTTAAATGAAATGGCCCAAAAGGGCATTTAGGTTAAAAGGCTTAGGCCTTAATAGATAAGGCCCAAAGGCCTTACTTTAAACCCATAACAAAATAAATAAAAATAAAACAAAAAAAAATAGAATTGGGTTTGGCTTGCAACAGGCCTAAGGCCCGAGGGTTTAGAATGGCCCGTAGGGCTTGGGTTCTTCAACATGGCTTGAAAGACCTAGGTTTGATGGAGATACACGCCGGAGCTTTCCCAGCTCCGGTTGATTGCAACCAAATGTCCCATGCTCCGATCTACACACCAAAATGAAGTACAGAGAGAGGGGAAAAGGTTAGTACCCTTGGTTCGCCGTAGATCGGCTGGGAAGTGGCCGGATTCCTCTCGACACCCACGGTTTAACCGGAGATGGGTGTGCTTTCCTCCGAGCCTATCCTGAGCCTACCTTGTCACAACAAGTCTAACATTTAACGATCCCATCCAAGAACAATAATCCAAGATAGAAAGAAGAGACCTGAAGCTTACCTAACCGGAAAATTTAGGAAAACTCGTCGGAGCTTCCTGGGTTCCACTAACCTCGTTGCGACGGGAAAGAGTGAGAGGGAAAGAGATGGCCCAAGGAAGATGATGATGCTTGGTCTTGAGCAGGGAATGCATGCAGGTTGTGTGGGTGTGTCTCAGTGAATGGAGGAAAGAGAGATGAGAGGTTTGAGAGAGAGAGAGAGAGAGTGCAGAGGAAGAGAACGAAGAAGAAAGAGGTTACGGGGAAATGGAACAGAAAGATAGAGAGGGAGAATTGCTGGGATGCTGCCACGTGGCAGTTTGAGAGAGTAAAAGAATCTAGATCAAAGATCCAGATTTGATTAAGATAAGGGCTCAATTGAAAGTTCTACATAATTATTGGGGAGAAATACAGAATTACAATTTTTATAAGTGGGGGTGGGTGTAACAATCTACCCCCTTATAAAAATTTTGTCCCCGAAATTTAAAATAACATACTACACTGAAAATACTCGAAAATAGGAAGAAGAATAATATACATATACGTAACGAAGAGATCAAGTAAGAGCGGTTGCACAAAAGGGAAAATGCCACACTGTTGCGATCGGTTGCAATGATTCCATCTTTCATGCCTCCAGGCTCATACTTTCTTTCCTCATCAATGTAATAGTAGAAATCATACTTTATAAAGGTATAAAGTCGAAAACACAAAATAGCTTAAGGTCAAAAGTAAGTACATAAAATATGATACCATCAAAATAGATATGTACTAACGTATACGTCGAAAACTCGAGCTGAACTTAAAATTGAAAACAGAAATACTCCGCCCAAAACATTTGTAACGTCAAAAACAAATAACTAAAGTAGAGGAAGTTAAAATATTTTTACTGAAAACCAAAACTGAAAATGAGAGTGGGTCTTGCCCAAGCATACGAAATGTCACGTACTCCGAGAACAGAGATGTCTTTGAGTCGAGTCCTAACAATAACAAATCTGTAACAACTGCTGAAGACGGATCTTCCTGCCTACTTGCTTAACAAACCCAACAAATAAGTTATCGACATCACAGTCTGCAGCCCGCAATATCGACAACACATTGTTGTCTCGATAAACAAGTAGTAATTTCCTGATGATGCACAATTTCTCATAACGTATTTTCGACCTTCCGAATATCGGTTCACATTACTTCTCTATCAACCAGTGTTGTCTGTAGAAAATTTTCGTACCATGTCGCAAAAGTGCCATACCCCAAACCGAACAAAACCGAAACTGTTGTTGTAAAGCTCTATCCAGCACCAAGCATTCTATCCTCCTCAATTCTTCCAAATACGACCAACTACTCCAGTGTTTTGCTAACAAAGAACCCATTTGAAAATTGTACCTTAGGATTCAAGAGAAGTGTAAAGGTCATCCAATTCTCATCTCGATCGCGCTGTCATAGGTCATCCAATTCTCATCTCGATCGCGCTGTCATACCTTTCCTGAGTGCACCAAACAAATTTGCTAGGAGTGCTTCGATATCCGTGTATTCACGAACAAGGGGTCCTGAGTGAAGTAGTGAAAAGATGTGTTAAGACGAACACACATCGTTGGAAAAGAACTACTAGAGTACGATGCGATGGCTATGAATTATAGCAAGAAAGTGATTGGTGATTGAACATCCTTGCGTGAAGATAGTGATTGGTGATGCAATCCGCTAACCACCACTACTACTACCTTCACCAAACTCTTACTAAGAGACGGCTCAAACCTTAAGCAAAAAGAAATCTTCTCGATAAGACTGGTAAGCTTGTGAAAAAGGTTATGCTCTAATATTCTCGCTAGCATCGCTATGAAACTAGATGTATGCATTCGCCTAATCGATTGATCATGAATTCCTCACTGACTAAACGAGAAACTATGTCGAGATAGCTAAAAGAATACTCAAGAATTTGAGGGTCAAAACAAATTCATTACAATCCAGAGTACTAGATATCATGATTTGAACTAGAAACCATGCCGAGAACAAACCTTTTTTTTTTCTTTTTTCCTCGGTGTATTGTTCCGGCATGATCCAGTTTTACATTGAGAGATGAATAAGCGAAGGAAGGTGAAGATGCTAATTTAGAAGTCACTATTTATGATTATTTTGCAAATCATCACAGTATGGTCAACTGGTACCTTAGCCAAAAAGGAAATAGGTCCACGTTCAAGAATAGCTAAGAAATATTAATAAGATTTGACGAGGCCAAAGACAATTCGAAATTCACAATACTTTGTGAGAGCTGTTTCAAAGTTCAGAAATTAAACGTAGAACCTCTGAATCAATAGAATGACGAATAAGAAGAAAGATACAAAGCAGCCTGCGTAAGCATGCAATGACACGATTGGCTACCTTAAAGTGATGCCCTTAAGCAAACCAAAGCTCAATGAGTCCAAAGAAGTTCAGAGTAAAGCTCGATCTTCGTACAATGATGAATATGGCGAAATCTCAAGGCATTACACTGAAAAATTACAAGGCTGAACAGATAATGGACAAGAGCATTGATCAGTTAGGCTACAAGTAAAAGGCTAAGTTCGCCTATACCGAAAAGTACGTGGACAATGAGCTAGGGTTTAGTGCCAAGTACCAAACCCAGATGAAGTTCAAAGAATCTGTTTATCCAACCAAGATTGGGTCTTCATCATCCAAGTCCAACTACCACAATAACAAGAATCGCAACTCCTTTTGGAAATTAATGAGAATAATCTACTACCAGGGAGTTCCCAAGAAGAGCACATGAACTAAACAAAGTCAACGCTCGAAGAATTTGATGTGAAGCTGATGATTGATGGTTAGAGAACTTGACTTCGTTGTTGGAGTAAGCAAGAAGGTTATCGATAGATTAATCGCCGAGAATTGTTCCAAAGATCCACACGAATTTCTTCAGTGGCAACAAGTCCGAGAACGTTGATTTGATCCCACCAATTACCACTTACTAATCGTAGTCACAACTAGCACTTACTTGTTTTATCTAACATGCACTTCGAACATTTCGAATAGTTGCCACCACGATATGATTCCGTTGCACATCCTAGGGAACACATGTTGCAGACTGGCATCGCCATTTAGGATCTACAGCTGGTCTTGACCAGACTTCCGTAAACTGAGATTTCTAAAACACATCGTTTCCAAGTAACACCGACTCTGCCCATCATTCCTAGGGAATGCAAGCCGCAGAGTATCGATCCGATGTTGAAAGTCGTCCAACAATCCACTTCATCACTGCCGAGGCACAATCCTGACACGAATTCTTGTTTTTCAACCAGAAGGTGACAATTCCAACAGAGAAAGGTTTGCACAACTACGCCGAATGACACCAAATCCGGAAGTCGTGACATCCAAATGATGTCATGACCGACAAACTACTACAACAAGAGAAGATCCTAAGTATGCTCTGAACAAACCACGCTCTGATACCAATCTGACACGCCCCGATCCCGGATATTCCCCGAATACTAGGATAGACATGTCCTGGCCGACACCCGAGGGTGACGAAAGCCATTAATTGATACAAAAGCTAAGAATAAGAAATAAATAAGGGTTATGAATTTGAATACAATGAATTAACAATTTAGGAATGTGTTCAGAGCATACAACTAAACCTAATCACTAAAAAGAATTAAGATAAAATTGAATGAATAAAGGAGTGGGTCCTACATCTAAAGGATTCGAAGATGCTGCTGCAGAAGTGTCTTGACGCCGGGATTATGTGCCTTGATCCTAAGTCCGGAATGGGGGCGCAAAACAAGGGTGAGTGGACCAAGTTCATAGATACAATAATAATGAAACAGTTATCAACATACTAACCCCCACAATTTATATAATGAAAACTACTAGCACAATAAGTGATAGGTTTACTGAAAAATCCTAGCATGCCAAAAATATCTCAAAAGATATGTCGTGGAAAAACATCTTAGAAATCAAAACATCAATCGTCTCACAGATCGTCTCATAAGCGCGGTGTGCTGCTAGTAAGATCACTGAATAATAATACTCCAGGTCCAATGCCTGCACCTAAGTCTCTATGCCCGTAGCTAGAGATAACTCCCTCCCGGCCCAATGCCTGTCTCTATGTCCCTCAGCCTTTCGCTAGGGATTATTTCTCCCGGCCTAAATGCCAACACCAGATTTTTGCCCCAGGCGGCATAGTGTCCACTAAGTACGCACAAATAGTGACGTATCTCATAGAATACCACTTCATGGGATAGAGTCATCCATCATCTATACCATGAAGTGGGGTTTTTCGAAAACATGTTCTAGCATCCTATCATCATCCATCAGATAGTCTACTAGATCATGGTTTTAATAGAAAATACGATATATCAAAATATAGCTCAACATAGGCTAACAATTATTCCCTCACGAAAACAATAAGACGATAATCAGCATTTCAATAAAAATGCTTAACATAAAATCAATTCATAAACTCATAAGGCATGCGATTCATTTATGCAATTAAACCATAAAATCATGAAATTTTATAAGGGATCCACTCACAGTACTTAGTCGCCGAAAGCTGCGCCACTAGCGAAGACGGAAACGTCACAATAATTGCCCCTAAGCACATAAAAGGTACACTTAGTCAAACTCTACTCAAACGATTTAATTTGGGAAAACGAACGTCAAAAACGGGTTCAGGACGTCGAAATTAGTCTAGGAGGGATTTCAGACGAAAACTCGAAAAGTCAACCCTAAAGTCAACGTTGACCGGTCAAAGTCAAAGTCGACGCTGATCGTTGACCGAGTCAACGGTCAGACCGGGTCAAAGTCAAACGGGTCGGACCAGGTCAAACGGGTCACGGGCCTAGGTCAAATGGTTTTGGACCGGATCGAGTTGGGCTTGGGTTTAAAAGGGAAATGGGTCGGGTCGGTTAGGCCCTAAGGGTTTTTTTGGGTTCAACAAAGGGCATGGCCCGAAGCCCTTAAATGAAATGGCCCAAAAAGGCCTTTAGGTTAAAAGGCTTAGGCCTTAACAGATAAGGCCCAAAGGCCTTACTTTAAACCCACAACAAAATAAATAAAAATAAAAAAAAATAAAAATAGAATTGGGTTTGGGCTGCAACCGGCCTAAGGCCCGAGGGTTTAGAATGGCCCGTAGGGCCTGGGTTCTTCAACATGGCCTGAAAGGCCTGGGTTCGACGGAGATACACGCCGAAGCTTTCCCAGCTCCAGTTGACTGCAACCAAATATCCCATGCTCCGATCTACACACCAAAATGAAGTACAGATAGAGAGGAAAAGGTTAGTACCCTTGGTTCGCCGTAGATCGGCCGGGAAGTGGCCGGATTCCTCTCGACACCCACGGTTTTGCCGGAGATGGGTGTGCTTTCCTCCGAGCCTATCCTGAGCCTACCTTGTCACAACAAGTCTAACATTTAACGATCCCATCCAAGAACAATAATCCAAGATAGAAAGAAGAGACCCGAAGCTTACCTAACCAGAAAATTTAGGAAAACTCGCCGGAGCTTCCTGGGTTTCACTGACCTCGTTGCGACGGGAGAGAGTGAGAGGGAAAGAGATGGCGCCAGAAACATGATGATGCTTGGTCTCGAGCAGGGAATGGATGCAGGTTGTGTGGGTGTGTCTCAGTGAATGGAGGAAAGAGAGATGAGAGGGTTGAGAGAGAGAGCGTGCAGAGGAAGAGAACGAAGAAGAAAAAGGTTACGGGGAAAGGGAACAGAAAGAGAGAGAGGGAAAATTGCTGGGATGCTGCCACACAGCAGTTTGAGAGAGTAAAAGAATCTAGATCAAAGGTCCAGATTTGATTAAGATAAGGGCTCAATTGAAAGTTCTACATAATTATTGGGGAGAAATACAGAATTACAATTTTTATAAGTGGGGGTGGGTATAACATACTCAACCTTTTTGTACGTAGGAGATTTGAGTTTTATCATTACAACTAAATGTCCATAGACACATGATACAGATTGAAACAAACGTCAAATTTAAAATGGCATGAATCGGGACAGCTGCAAACTGTGATTTGCGGGCCTTGAAATGGAGAAGTAACTTCTCGCTTCACTTCCGCAGCATAATCCAGCTTTTGAGTTCAGTTTGTAGGTATGGGGTTTCTCAGCTACCTCTTTTTTTTTAATGAAACATTTTAGTAATACTTGCCAGGATATCCAATTAATTAGATCAATTTTTGTTTAATTGGGATTCTTAAATTTGATTTTAATTTGATTGGGTTTTGGGTTTACGATTTCACTTTATCTGTTCTATATTTTCTTAACTCTAAAAAAATTTACATAATTTTGAATACTGATACATAACTAAAACTCATTTTTGCCTAAAACACTGTTCGCTAAACAGTGGTCTCCCATTTTGTCCCTGCTTTGTTTGTCATTCTTGGTTGTCTCTGTGATCCTCTGATTGTCCAGAGGTCGGATGGTTTTTTTTTTTTTTGGTTTTAATTTTGTTTGTGCGATTCTGTTATTGTTTGAAGGTCCCTTGCTATCTCTGTGATTCTGTTTCTTATGGAAACAAGCCTTTTGCATATTTTTTGCTTTGAACGTTTGTGCTTGGGAAGTTAGCTACTTGAACAAGTACTTGAACGTTCAGTTTCATCCTGCTAATTGTGTAACACGAGAGGATTAAAAAATCGCAGAAATTGTATATACAGAAGAACGCAAACTTGTTCCTTTTCCAGAATCCCTGTTGGATTAGTAGTCCCCATCAACATGTAACTCTGAGCACTAGAAATTTTCCTTTTTTTAAGACTGGTATTTTCCTCTTTCTTCAGGAATGACAAACGATGTTGCAAATATGATTCTTCTAGAGGAATATCAGAAGAGATCATCTTAAACGTGTTGTAGTCATCATCCATCCCGCTGTAGCTTAAGGCAACTGCAAATACAGAAGATGAAAGAACTAAACCCATCAAGGAACTAGAAATAGTGAAAGGAAAAATAAATTTGATAGAATGTTATATAATCCATGGACATGTATCAAAACAATAATATGGCAGCCATTTGAAAAGAAAGAAATATCTGCTTACCTTTGGCTGCTGCACGCTTATTGCAGAAAACAGGGCGAGGATTTTCCAGATCTTTTATCAGTAACTCCATGAAATAATCTTTCGGCACCCCTCCATGGTATAGAAGGGCAATTAAATTCCTCGAAAATTTTGTATTCCTAGGCTTTGTACTGGAAGATGAAAACGTTAACTCAAAAACTACGCCTTCAATAATTTGCTCTGCATCTGAAATTCTCAGCTGTAGGCGGAGCAATACAAACTAGGCAAACATACATTCTAGATAATGGGTGTACTTTACTCCAACTATCTCCAACGAATTCACTGTTTGACCATCCAGCATCTGTCTATCTGTCTCAACTTTAATCATTGATGGTCGAATCTGGATCGTTTTTGGTGGTGGCTACAACATTGGACATACAATGCAGTAGGACTAAGAGAAATGCCCTACCCACCAGGGAAATCCACCACTTGAAGAATATAAAAGCAAAACTGCTTAACATTGATCTCATTCACTCATGTATTCTTCTGTTTGTTCATAATTGTGTTGAATTTATTCAACAACATTGGACATACAATGCAGTAGGACTAAGAGAAATGCCCTACCCACCAGGGAAATCCACCACTTGAAGAATATAAAAGCAAAACTGCTTAACATTGATCTCATTCACTCATGTATTCTTCTGTTTGTTCATAATTGTGTTGAATTTATTCAACTTAAATGTGTTTTATTCATCTGGTTACGCTTGAAACAGTTGGTTCCCATAGCAATGCGCGGACGTATATTCTAGTATATACCAAAACCCAGTTCGGGTGGGTACTGTTGATGACCTGTGTGATGACCGTTTTGCCCCACGGTTTATCTTGCTTTCATCCATGGTGGTCTGATTCGTACAGTAAATTTACGGTTTTGCCCTTTTCCATGTGTCTCTCATCCTTGATACGTCCGCTTCGAGTTGGAGAGTTTTCTATTTCGTTTAAACCTTTCTTTCTTTCTTCTGCTCCTCTGATCTGTGCCTTATTCTCACTGTTTTTCTTCTGCTCCTTCTCTGTCCCAAAATTTTTCGTATTTTAAGAGATCTTATTTCTGGTATCTGATTTGTGGAGGGTTTTGGATCCTTTTAAACGTGGGGTTGTGGGTGTTTTGTCCAGCTTCATAAAATTGGTCTCTGTTTCTAGAGTTGTAATCGGGAGGGGCGAAGATTTTGCCCTTTTTGCGTTCGAATTCGTCTGGGATTGACGAGATTCAGAGTACTTATTATCAAATTGGTCGCATGGACCACTACGAGGAAGGCATCCTCCAAACCCTCAACATAAGCATCGAGGTAAATCCCGCTTCTGCTCTGCTTCACAAATTATTTGTTATTTTCCGTAATATATTTTGATTTCTAGAACTGTAATTTCAGATTATCGCCCCTTCGATTTTTGTCAGTTTGAACCAAACCCTAACCGTTTGGTTTTGTGATCAGTTGCAGTGTTTGTTATCTCAATTCATAAATCTTGGATTTGGCAAGAATTGGAACGGCGCTGTTATTTTTTGAGTGTGTTATCTCTGCTTCTGTTTATCCCAATTTTAATATGTATTTGCAATTGTTGATTAAAAGGGGTTTGTGATTTGTGAAAAAATATGAGTCAAGCTACTCCAATTTTTGAAAGTTTTCTGGTTTTGGTTTGTATCGAAAACATGGAACATTGAGAGGGAGATGATGACATAAAGTAGTAAGTTCAATTGTGATTTAAATTTTTTTATGCTGTTAGTGGATGAATCCATTTGTTGGTTGAAGTGATAGGTGTAAAAAAATGAATATGCCAAGGTATAAATAGTTGGAGGTTTATGGTATTTTGCAAGTTTTCTGTTGGTTCATGGTTTTGGCAATTTTGATTTCGTGAGAGGCATAGAGAGTATACACTGAGACAGATAGGTGGGAAGACAGAGCAAGGGAAGGGGAAAATGAGAGAGACACGGCTTGGGCCATTTTTTTTAATTGATTTGGGGTTTTGTTTGCGTTTGGGGTTGTGATGTTTTTGTATTTAATTTGGTATTTCATAGTTTTGGGTTGAGTCGTTAATTTTTTGGATGTTATGATCTCATTTGTGATTATCAAGTGCATAATGGTTATTTGTAATTTTCAATTCGTTATGCTGTTAGTAGTTAAAATTAGGGGAATGGCTCCAATTTTGTTAGTCAATTAATTTAATTTTTTTGCGTATCTCAAGCTTCTAATTGATTTCCTGCATTGCTTAGTTTTATTCACTGAGATTTGAGTGGTTAATTTTTTTTACCTTATGACCTCATTTGTGATTATCAAGTACATAATGGTTAATTGTAATTTTCAATTCTTTACGTTGTTAATCATAATGGTTAATTGATTAATGCCACCACATGTGCCGCAGCCGCATCAAAGGCTCGTTCTCCAACGACGTCGTTTTCTAAAGCTCTCTCTACTCAAGGTACACAATTTAGAGTTTTGGCCCCGAAAAGGTAGCGTTTACCGCCGAGTTCTTCGGCTGATTTGGGGTGGATATTTTTGTGGTTTAAATATTATGTGTGTAGAAGTGTAAATTTTCCTTTCTAAATGGGTTTTCTGTTGAAATTTCATTTTTGTGATTTTGGGGATTTATGTTGAAGTTATTGAAAAGGATACAATTCTGAAAAGAATTCAGTTTACTGCATACTCCTTTTCAAATTCAAAAGGATAAAATCAAAGGCAATAGATGTGCATATTAGGTACATTGATTGGCCTGAATTACATAGAAAGGGTGTTCGACATGGATAATACTGTCATTGCACCTTATTCCTTGAAGCTTTGGGGCCCTGTTGGATCATCGTTGGAATAGTGGAAATTAGTTTCCGGACCTGATATCGCTGTCTTCAGTAACTCGGCTGGTAATTTTTGGCAGTGCCCATTTGAAAATTTTAGTTGTTTTTGTTGTTGGTATAACATGCCTTTCGTACATGTTCCCCTTATATTTTTTAGTTTAGTAGGATGTACAACAATGAAACGAATTCTCTTCCTTTCCATTCTTGCATTTAAATTTCAAAGTCAATTTATGGTAAATAATATTCAGTTTGCGTTGTCTTCAATTCTACTGAGTTGCAGTTTATGAAACTACTTTGTTCTCTCTCTCAGTACTCCAGATATCATTCCCCACTTTGCCAAGATTAAAAACCGCTGGCTTTCAATCTTTTTAAACAAAGTTACGTTTGTAAGTATCAAAACTATACTTTTTCTATAGCAAATAAAAATCTTTACTTCGCCAAGATTAATTAATGTTACACTGATACGAACTCAAATTTATACACTGCTAGAAAATCAATTTGTAATCCCGCAGCAACGCGCGGGCATTACTACCTAGTATATGCTAAAACTCAGTTCCCCCGGCACTGTTCATCAACAGTGAAAAGGCGAAACTGCCCTTGGTTTCTTCTTTGCTCCGCATTCTGTTTCCACTTTTCTACAGTGAAAAGTTGGTTATGCCCTTCCCAGCCACGCGTCTTTCATCATTTGTTTCTCTGCTTCAGCCACATCTTTTTTGCTTTATCCTTCCTCTTCGTTTTTCACTTTCATGAGTCTGCGATTTTCTCCCACTTCGTCAGCCCGTCTTTTGCCCTCAAATCCTTTCTTTTTCTTTCACAAAATTGTCTCAGAAGAGATCCAACGTTTGATTTTTTTTGGGATTTAGTTTCCAGTCTCACCCGGTATTGAATCCTTTGTTGTTTGGCGTTTTGTTCTCATCTTGCAATCGTCGGGGAAGAACTTTAAGGTTAGTTTGTTCTCAATGTTTTATCCTCATTTTGCTATCTCTAGGCCAAGAAATTTAAGGTCTTTGTTTTTGTTTTTTTTGCGGATCTGCAGGTTGGGACAAATTTTTTGTGAAATTGGTGACTAATCGCATGCTGCCTCTTCAGATTATTGACAAAGAAATTATATTGAGCTTGGGTATGTTTTACAACAACTACGTGTAATTTTCGATTCTCAGTTTGTATTTGTTTGAAATGAACCCTGAAAATTTGTTTTGTCTCTCTGTAATTTTTTACTTCCCAATTATATTTGTTTGAAAAAAACTGTGGCAATTTGGTTCTCTGTTGTGTTTATGCTGGCTGTAACAAATTGGTTTACCGTGTGTATAATTTTTTGCTGCAAAGTTGTATTTGTTTGAAAGAAACCCTGATAGTTTGGCTGTGTCTTGAGTTAATGCGTTGTGCGTTGAGTTGATACCGTTTTTCGCTATGCTTCTGATTGGTAAGTGTTGTGGTACATTCTAATCGATCTTAAAAAAAAAGACTCAATTTGTTTTCCAATTATTTTTTAGAGTTGTTTTCGTTATTGGTTTAAATCAATGTCCAGAAACCAAAAAGCTTTCAAAAGCAAAGTATTTAACATTACTTAAGGGTTTTACAGAGGTTTAAAAGCTTGAATGCTTAATTAAAGTTTTGTTTATCAATGTACAGAGACGAAAAAGGTATGAAAAGGAAAGTATTTAAGATTGCTTGAAGCTTTAACACAATTTTAAAAGCTTGAGTAACTAATTAAAGCTTAATTATGAATTCAACCATATTTTACTTAAGTTAATCAATCATGTAACTACTGAATTAAGGTATGTGATTCAGTTACCTTTTTGAAAATTAGTACTTTTCTTTTTTATTAAGGATCAAGAACATTCATGCTTTCAATTTTTCTCAATGATGAGGCATTTCATTTTCTTTCGTTGTCAAATAGTGTTCTCTGGTGGTTGCAAAGTAATACATATGTATATAGAGCAGGTCATTAATAAACAATCTGTTTGGTTCTAATTTTTTGATAATTCAGTATTATTGGAAAGATAATGTGAACAAGGAGCTGTTAACTCTTATTTATATAAACAGATGCATAAAATTTGTATTGCACAGCAAAGCTTATATGTGTTTGGTTAACGATGTGAGTATTCCGAGTTTTGTTAATTCAGTAAAATGTATTGTAGGTCATTAAATTTTGACATCCGTTTCACTAATACTGCTTTTATTCTGAGCAAATATAACATGACCTTACATTTTTTGAACTTTCATCTGATACTGTTTTCTACAGAGAAGATAATCATCGCAGCAAACTCAATCTAGCGATACTTTTCCTGCTACTAAAAGCATTCTCTTAACCTTCAACTTAAGTAAGTGCTCAATTTTTATATATCTACATGGTTTACATAGTTTTTAACCATTACATCACCCATTGTCTATAACTGTGTGTTGTTTCTAATTGCTTACTTTACTGCAATAATTGTATTTAATCATATTTTAATAAATGAAGTTTGTAAAATTGGTTTCCAGGTATGGTTAAGCAGTTAAAAGGTTTGTTCAATAATTTGAAGAAAAAGAACAGAAATCACTAATGCAACAGGTATGTCACAACTTCAACAAATAGGTTTCACAACTTCAACAAATAGGTTTCAAAAACAAGTAAATACAAGGATCCAACAGTATGTCAAATAAATTAACGTTGTATTACTTTTTTTTCATTACTGTTCTACATTTAAATCCAATATTTACTGACATTTCTCCTAAGGGGAATTAGTTACTGCTAATTTATATACAGACTATTTTCTATTTATCTAATCTAAATACTTGGCCAATTGCTTGCCTACACATTGAGAGGTTAAGTTAAACATAAAAAAGTATAAACATCCCTACGACAAATATGCCACATGCTTTAATTAAGCTAAGGAACATCTTACCAATAGCAGAATTGTTAAATCTATCCATGCACCGTTGCTGTTATTCATTGATTAGATTTAATAATTCTTCTATACCTAATGTATTCTTTCGCTAAGTTAAAGCATGTGGAGAGGGTGTATCTTTGGTGGGAGCATTTGTACTCATACTATTCCATGTTATTCCATGTTTATTTTAAACCTTTCAATGCATAGATAAAAAAATTGGCCATACATTTAGGATAGGTCAAAATAACAAAGTCTGTATATAAATTGCTAATAGCTAATTCCTCTAAGGAGAAAAGATGGAAATAATGATTTTTCCTCCGAATAATGCAGCATAAAAAACATCTCTATATTGCAGAGAGCAACCTGTTTAGCTAAATCTGATCCATCCTCTTAATACGCATGGTGTGTAGTTTCTAATTTTTAATCATACTTCACACTATTATTTTCATTTGGTAATAGGTTTTATAAAATTTGCCCATCCTCTTAATACACATGGTGTGCAGTTTGTGATTTTTTACATAGTTTTATAATCTTTAAACATCATTTCATCACATTTTGGGAAATGATGTACCCATTTAAATTTACTATCTTCATGTACTCTGTTTGGATACTTTGAAAGTATGATCAATAATAAATATTTAAGTCTGTGACATCAGGCAATTTAGCATGGTTACTTGCTGTTCTCTTCAAGGTGAGACAAAGTTTATCTTTGTAAATATATGTATCTTACCAAAAAACCATAAATGATACTACAGATCTTATTTTTTTCCTCTAATTTTTTTTTTTTTTTAACAAATGCTTCTCAACAATTGAGCCCTTTTTGTCACTATTCATATTGCAGGTGTTGAGCTTCCACAAATTTCAGGGCGTTCAAACTTTATACTCTCGAATGAAATGGTAATTAAATTTCTTAAAATTATAGTTTATTACTATAAAAGATGACTTATTTTCTCAGCATCATAATCTATGTATGTTTACACATTATCCAATTTGCTTCTACAAAATCAAAATACTTATATCCGCCTACAAAATTCTGTTGAAGAAGAGAGATTTTTAAACTGCAGTTTCTTTAATTATTCACAAATGTATGTACAGGTTAATGAAAAAACATGTATGCTTTTTTGGTGAATTTGATTCGAATTGGTAAATTTTGGTAACAAAAAAACCGATGATAAATTAAAACACTGTCATTAAATAATATTATCTGTTCAGTGTACCTATATATAGTTAACAAATTTTTCAATGAGTTTTGTGTATGTAAAACTCTCATCTTCTATCTATTTGAACTCACTTTTTTTTTAAAAAAAAAATTTAAATTTTATTTCTCTGCATAGTCTAGAAAAATTCTGCTTTCCTAATCATTTCTCACAATTTCGTTTGGTTTTAAAAGTTTTGCTATAATTCTCTCTGATGAAAGGACATTCTGTGACAAAAACCAGGATCAATTTGTTTGCAGCTTGAAGATTTCTACTTTCACCAAGTTTATCTCCAACTCCAGGTATTTTATCCCATTGGCAACTTAAAATCAACTGCACCTCTATACTTTGGTTATCATTAGGTAAAATAGGTTGACTATATGCATATTTCATCATACTCTGACAACAATCACAACAAAACTAGCAATCCATATGGTCATTAGTAGATTTCTATGTGTATAAATGCTACTCCGTACCTGCAGCATCGCGCGGGCACCAGTGCTAGTATATACTAAAACTGAGTTTTGGGATGGCACTATTGATATATAGTGTGCGGATGGATTTGCCCCTTATTTTCTTCAGTATTTTCTGATTTGGTGGGATTTTACGGTGGAGTGGCGATTTTGCCCTTGGTTGGTCATTGCAGAAAGCTTTTCTACTGCTTCCAGTACAGATCACTCGGTCTCTCCAGCTCTCTCTCAAAAAACCAGGAACCAAAAATCTCTTCAGTGTTCTCTCAATTCCAGCAGCCACCGCCACCACTCAGACGCCCCCAAAGGTAGATTTCTTCTCTCTTCCTTACATTTGGAATCTTGAAAATCCTCGCCGATAACGTTTGATTTCTGCACAGCTCTCGGCCAACCAAGCTCACTCATTTGGGCTTCCACTCCCACCCAACAAAACCCCCAATAACAATCACAACAATCCACAGAGGGGTTATGAACATCATCAACTCGCCCAGCACCTCCACTATCGTGGTCGTCTCAGAATCTCCAAAAAAGCCGACGCCGACGCCATTGTCGAGCAGAAAAAGCCCAGAAAAACCCAGAAGTTTAAAAAACGAAAAAAAAGAGGGAAAAACCCTCGATTGAATCGGATACTGGTATGGTCCCTTACAAGAGAATAAAAAAGCATAATTTTTTTTTCTTAAAATTTTAATTTTTGTTAATTTTTTTTCGTAGATTGTAGTTTTTCTTTGTTGCATTTGTCAGCTGTCCTCAACAATGAACAATCTGCTGAATGTAATGTATTTGATTTTCTTTCATTAATTTATGCTATGGTTTGTTAATTTGGGCATGTTTGGAGGTTTTGCTGTGCTGTTTTTGTCATGAACGCAAACGAGTCTTTCCATCAAGTTCGCCCAGTCCACCAAAAGCCTGCAACTTGAATGCAAATGGGCAGAAAACAAGTAGAGGTTGGTTGCCTGCAATCTAAACTCCCAATAGTTAGGGTTTAAATTTTTCAAGTTTTGGATTTTTCAATTAAGCCGACCTCAAGTGGATAAAGCTTGGTTGTTGTTGTTCGATTTTTTAGTTAATTGTTTGGTTTGGTCGGTACTAGATAATGTGTGATCATGATGAAAGGATTAACAAGTTAGCAGATGAGGTTGTCGAGAAGGCCGCTCCGGTTTCAAGACTCACCCTGTTCTCCTCTTGCAAGGTAATAATTGCATTATCTGTTATGGCAATTGGGTTTTCAAATCTCTGTGTTGAATATTATTTCTGTTGGAGTATATTTTTTGTTGAACTGAATTTGTTGAGATATCTGAATACATCTTAAATCTCATTGCTTGGTCCGCAATTCATGAGACTCACCTGAAGGCTGCTTTTAACGATGTTCATAAGGTGAATCCTCTGCAAATTCCGTTGGCAATGCTTCCACTATATTCTCTATCTTCTTGAACCTGAGTTTGATTTTAGTTAATGTACGCGCAAACGCTCACACATACAATTAGAAGTGCTACTCGTATGGATTTGACACAAATATCAAATATGTAATTCATTATCAAGTGAATTACTAAAGTCTTTGAATGCATTATCCCTCATATGAAGTCTCTCAGGTAGGATCTATATATACATGTTCCTTGGGAAAAACTTGCTCCAAAACCAGCAGAGCATGCCTTGAGTTCCAACCAGCGTACCTCGCACCAGTATGTCTGTCTATATGCCCAAAAAGATTACGGTCAGTAATGCCATTAACATGGAACTTTATCTAGGACATGAAAATGTATGGTCTATTTTATAAGCATTTCATATCTGTAGAGCATGCCTTGAGTTCCAACCAGCGTACCTCGCACCAGTATGTCGGTCTATATGCCCAAAAAGATTACGGTCAGTAATGCCATTAACATGGAACTTTATCTAGGACATGAAAATGTATGGTCTATTTTATAAGCATTTCATATCTGTAGTTTTTAGTTTTCATTTTTGTGTTACAAATGAAGTAGAAATACATGGTAGAAATTTAGAAGAAATGTAATAGAAGGACTACACAAAATTAAGGGTAAAAACATTTTATTTAAGTTTACATTCCTTCTTTATTTCTTGCTCCCACCATCCTTCTTCATCCCTTATTTTCCCCAAATATTCTCCTCGTATTTCAAACACAAAAAGTAAAAATTAAAAACTAAGAATGAAATGGTTATTAGACGACCATAGTAGATATGTCTAAAGGGATTGAATATACCACATGGTTTGAGCCAACAAGGAGAATAGCATTAGAAGTACTTTTCATCATGGATAGAAGAAAATTACAGTATAAGTTAATCATGAAAGTAAAAAGACCCTTGAAGGAGGAGAAGGGAAAAGTAAATATAAATTGGGAAAAAGAAAAGGAGTTATATATATAGTATATTCGTTCTTCCAAATATCATTGTTGCTTTCTGCTTCTGTCGGGTCTCTCTCTCTCTCTATATATATAATTTCTGTTTTTTTCTCACTGTTTATAGTATAATTTGCATTAGTTTTGCTGACAGTGTTTGATTTTTTGTTTTCATACTGGGAAAAATAAGCATGTAAGAAAACCCTCACGTGAATATCTCAAAATCTGGGTCATAATTCATGAATATTGATGAATAGTGGGTGCGGAACCAATTATTATTTTAGTGTGAATTTGAACATGTCTTGATTAATTGAGAAGTTTTGGTAATTATAGGCTACAATTTATTCATCAGATTTTAAGGGGACAAAGAGGAAGCATAGGAGTTTTTCCACCATCTTCTGCTTCATCGATAAATCCACAATCCTCAATGTAAATCTTTTTAGGTTTTAACTAGAAATTTTCGTTTGAATCTGTTCATGTGCCTATTCCAAGAAACTATGTATCGAGCGGTAAATCTTTTAGATGATGAAAAAGTTAAAAAATTTTCATTGAGGAATTAGTTTTCGAGGAACTGCAGTAGTTATTATTGATTGACTTTTACAAGTTTTATCAGCCTCTTCACAACATATACAGTACTATTCCTTTGTTTAAGTTTCGTTACATTGTGCTGAAGTTAGTGGTTCACCACTTTTAATTAGTGTTATAAGTTGTGTGAACAAAGAAGATATTAACTGTTGAGTCTGTGACATTATGTAGGTTTAACTTTTTTTTTGTGTGGACAATTTAGGAGTACAAATACTGAATTTGAGGTGTAAGAGTGAGGAATTGGGGACAGAAGAATTAGGTAGTGTTTCTAAGAAACGACCAAATGCATATTCCTCACTCACATAAAAACTCTAACTTATGTAATTAGAGCTGATTTACACGTGTGCCAAACATAATTTAAAACTTTTTCTTACGTATTACACGTAATCAGTTCGAGCATGATTGAATTGATTGGTTTGAGTATGAATGGTAACTTGGATTCATATAGGCTGTAAAGTTTAGGGGCTTTTTTTTGCTTAAATAAGGCAATACTATTCTAACTTATTTCATTGTTATCATCTATAGTTCAAACCACACCCATATTTGTTCTCTCATTTGTAGTAAGACTCATTTATTTACATTTAACAACTTTTTTTTTCCTTCCTAATCTGTAATGTAACAGACAAAAGAAAACCTACATGTGAGAAGAAAGAAGAAAGCTCTACCTAATGCAGAACCTTACCCATGGACACATTTTGTTACTCATGTAAATATTACTCCACCCTTGGACTATTTTGTTCCTCATTGTAAATAAGATTATAAATTAATTTTCACACATATGAATTTCCCACCCTTGGAAACCTCTTTTGTTCCTCATTATAAGTACATGCGTTTAGAATTTTTGACAGATTTTATACAACTTTAAAACACGCAACATCGCGCGGGCAACCTAGTTACCTACTAAATTACCTACTAAATGTAACACTTTTTTCAGTTTAAATACTGAACATTTTTATATTTAGATTATAAATATGTAGTACAAGTCTTGAGCCTTGTTTCTTATCCAATAAGTTATGTTTGACCAAATTTTGGACGACCAAGTTGACCATCCTCTCGAGTTGTCATATTTTAGTGTCAACAGATTACAGAACAATATATTACGTTGTTTAGATGCTTGATACGTTTTTCTTCTTTTGTTCAGCAAACATTATGAGTGCTGGTCTCGTTGGAATTGAGACTAAAACATCCCCCAACCCGCCCCTCCTCTTCTCTCCGATTCTTAATTGATCGTAACCTTCCTGCTTCAGTATTCGGCTCAAAATATTATCTCCAACAACAAAACAGTTATGTGCAGGAGGCCAACTATCAGCTTGTGCCGGACTTGTAATGTTAGCGTCGGACTCCCTCCCACAATAAAGTGGGATGGACATCCACTTGTAATTCTGGCATCAATTGTCAGTAGAAATCCTAACATGACGTGACTCCCAAAAAAAATACATTTCCATCAGCTCCAATTGCATTTCCATTTCCATCCACAAAAATGGGGTCGAAAACAAAATTTTGTCCTTCACTGCCAAAACATATTTGGTGGTTAGCGGTGGTGCTTGTTTCTTCTGGGATCTCTGTTGGCGTTGATCATTTGTTGGTTGGAACTTGGAGACCAAGGCTCTGCATGTTTTCCAGCTCTCACCAACTTTCTAATTAAAGTAGCCAAGTCTACATTTCCTGTCGCTGTAATCTTCTCTTCTTCTGCCTCTATGTTTACACTTTAAACACATGAATTTAATTAAAATTTCAAAAGAAGGGTATTATGATAAGTAAACCATTGATGTTTATACTCAAGAAAAATGTGATGAAATAATTCATGTTGCAGATATGAATTAGATCAGTGGTTAAGGTAGTGTGATTTTTCCTTGCACACAAGTTAAAATTTTCATTCCTGCGAATTAGATTAGTTAAAGAGTATTACCTTGTCCCAAAACAAAATAAAATGGAACCTTTTTGTATTTTTTTTTCACCTTCTTAAGTTATATTGGAAGGGATAGAAGAACCCTCGAAGTACCAAGATTCTAGCAAATTTTTGTACACTCTCCCTCACTGCTAGTTAGGGTTTATTAATGGCCTCCTTTTGCGTATATTTCCCCTCTATAGTGGTTGGATGTGAGATCCACACACATCTCCCTCCTGCGTAAGTGATGAACTCATGTAAGTTTGAAGGTGCCTTAGCAAAGCCTTGAGTAGGCTTTTAGGCTTTCTTACAAAGTTGGTTGTTTCAGGTGTGCCACTGCTGGCTAAGACCAACAGATTGTTTACTTTTAGATGTTCAAAAGTCAGTTGCTTGCACCCCAACTAAACTAGACTTCTTGTCGAGGGATTGCTCTATGAGGGGTTAAAACTATATTAAGTTATTTCCTATGCCTTGAAGACAAGGACTTTATACCTTCCTTATATTGACTACCAAAATAATGGCCACAATTTGATCAAAGATGATGCAAGCAATTTTGCAATCTTTCTAAGGAAACGTAAAGATAGAGAGAATAGTAAAGTAGAGTGTAAATGAACCTGAAAGAAAAGTGCTTACAAAATACTTATGAAATGTTAACCAAAAGGACATTAAATAACGTGAAATGATAACAACTTGAAATTAAATGACAAGTACAAGCAATCGGGCAAAACTTTAAAGTTTAAACTTATTTGGCCAAGTTCACATGTAAGTCAGGCAAGTTCTTGCAAGTATAGGGATTATTTTGACAAAGAAGTTTAGTACAGGATATCGATACTACAAAGGGGAGTAGCTGTGGGACCATGATTTTCCAGGGTCGGAAACTGTTACCTCAGAAGTCCAGTCATGGACTCACCAGCTTCGAGTGGAGCTGTATCAGGCGGAGCAGGGTGCCACCATCACTCTACTCCAGGGCAATAGGTATAGTCCAAGCGACTCCGCCGGATGACCCCAATTGTTCCTGCAAGACACACGATTTGATCCAGATATGAAGACAAATCAAATCCTATAAGTCTTGGAGTCCTTACAATCTAGGGATAGGCGTGCGCAGCAAGTAATCACAGTCCTAAGAGGATGCAATATCTACTTACTAAATATCCTTTGGGATTCTTCCGGATTAGAATGATGACGCAATCTAGGATTCACTAACTTGATCGGCGGAGAACTTTTGGTCGGCACACCCCCCTCTCCTGGCTTAAGGTTTGCTTACAGTTGTATAACTATTTTACAGGTTGCTCAAGATTACACGGATTTGGCTTAACCACCGCTCACGGAGGTGCGCATATTTGGTTCCAACAATTGGTGCTTTCAATTGAGAGGCTACTTATGTTCCTCTCGACTAGACCACTCTACCTGCTAACATGTCAGCCGAAGAAAGTTTAGTCAACGCCCACATCAACTATTCCGGCGAAGATTGCCTACCCTCTGATGCATTAGTTATCCCTGGGGCAAGAAGCCCATTGCCTCTGACAACAGCAGCAACGCCTGAAGCCAGTAATGACCCCTAGGGGACGGCGATTGTCCCTATGGATGGAGAAGACCCAGTCCGGATACCTCTCTCTTCTATTAACTAGATCTGGGAGGCTCTTACCAAGATCAGTACTTTTGTAAAAAAATTACAGAAGAACAAGACTGCTACCCAACCTGCAAGCCATTCCAACTTTGTGGACATAGAAAAACGGATGAAGAACCTGGAAAGCTTAAGCGGGACGACACCCCTACCCAAATCTCTGTCTTTGGATTTGGAAGCATAAGTACCATAACACTAGAATGGGGCCCTATAGCATCCCCAGTCATTCAAGCCTCGGAAAACATCATAAACCCTAGAGGAAATCTCGCTAGAGATGGACGAATTCTAGGCGTAGACGCTAGAGAGGGACGAATTCTAGGTGTAGACGCTAGAGAAGGATCCTAGTTCAAAACACCTTTGGGGTACTGAGGGTGGAACCTCGCTGCTTGAGGTTCGACAAACTTGAAGCCTTTAAAGATCGAGAACAATGACACTTCCTGAACAGAGAATACCATGCAAGTCTCATTCAGCCACGCATTCTAAACAAGTTGATGGTCCAGGTTAGAACGTCCCTTTCAGTAATAATCGAAGGAGCACCCCAGCCAGAAAAATTCTCCCAACCAAGGTTCAAGTCATTTCACAATGATTCCGACCCTAACTATCACATCATGCATTATCGCATTGTATAGCAGCAACGACGCCTAAATGTGCAAGACGTTTTCGTCCACTTTAGAGGGACTTGTCATGAGATGGTACTTGGAATTACCCCACTAGGTCCATCAATTGTTTCAAAACTCTAGCTGAACTATTTGCAAACACTTATTATGTGTACCGCGATGTCTGTAAAAGCCATGAAGCTATGTTCCAATTGGTTCCACGGACCAGAGATGAAAGTGTCAGAACCTACTTGAAACACTTCCGGACAAAGTGGAAAAATCGGATGACAAACTCTCGACTATGGCATTCAAGCGAGGCCTTTATGTCTATTTACCTCTTTTCCAAAAGATGAACTATGCTACCTTGGCTGAATGCTTTGATATTGCCGACGATCTGACTGATTGAGATGACAAGAACAGAAGGATAACCATCGAACCTGATCACTTTAGGAAGACTGATATAAGAAGTACAGACAGAGACACTCCCTCACCTTTTCTGCCACAGGTCATGAGAAGAGGGCGTCGAGACAATTAAGTCCTATCAAAACCTAAATAGTACACCACCCTGAACACTGTCATCAATAACATCCTCCACAGAATAAAGGATAAACCCTTCATCTGATGCCCAAAACCGCTACTAGAACATCTGGCTAAGAAGAACCCGAGTGAATATTGTTCTTTCCATAAGAGTACTGGCCACGCCACCAGAGGTTGTCAAGCACTAAGGGATATATTGAAGAACTGCTTGACCATGGGCACTGTTGGGAATTTGTCAGGGACAAGGGAAAGAAAGAAAATTCGACCGAACCTAGGGACATGGATTGGTCAGACAAACACACTGATGATGAAGATTGAGGAACTACAAAGAAACCAACCCTCAACATAAATTTTAGTTAGAGGCAATTGTGGAACGTTGATTTTCCAGGTCATGGACTCACCAGCTCTGGGTGGAGACGGAGCAGGGTGCCACCATCACTCTACTCCGGAGCAATAGGCGGAGTCTAAGCGACACCACTAGATGACCATGCTTGTTCCGCAAGACACGCGATTTGATTTGGATATGGACACAATCAAATCCTATAAGTCTTAGAGTCTCTACAATCTAAAGATAGACGTGCGCCGTAAGTAATCACACTCCTAAGAGGATGCAATATCTACTTACTAGCTATATCAAATGGAGCAGGGTGCCACCATCACTCTACTCCGGAGCAATAGGCGGAGTCTAAGCAACACCACTGGATGACCATGCTTGCTCCACAGGACACGCGATTTGATTTGGATATCGACATAATCAAATCCTATAAGTCTTGGAGTCCCTACAATCTAGAGATAGGTGTGCACCGCAAGTAATTACACTCCTAAGAGGATGCAATATCTACTTACTAGATATTCCCTAGGATTCTCCCGACTTAGAACGAGGATTCTATCCTAAAAAAGTCTCTTTCCCACGATTTAAATACACCCATCTAGGATTCATGTACGGTAACGCAATCTAAGCACTTGAATTCTTTTGCCTACTACTTGAGTCTACAACCATTCACTAACTTGATTGTCGCAAGGCCCTTGGCCGGCACAATCCCCCCTCCCCCCCCACCCAAGGTTTGCTTAGGATTGTTTCACTATTTTGCAGGTTGCTTAGGATTACACGAATTTGTGCTCAACCACCACTCACGGATTAAAACATAATCTCAAATTAGTGCCACCCATACGAAGTGTTAGGATCCAACCATGAAAGAAGTTAGCTTGCAACAATCGTACCAATAACTTAAAACAAATACAGTAAAATCGATATCGGAAAACAAAAATAGAACATGTTCAGGATATATAGAACCTTGGATCTTCAGGAGTTTTTTTTCACTTTTTGCTCACATCTTTCAGAGTTAATGTGCACTTTCAAAACATGTGTCTGCAAAGAAAAAAAAAAGTATTCAATGTTTTTTATCCATTGAAGAAAAAAAATGAAAAAGAAAGAAATGTGAGAGAATGAGGATACCTGGATATTGGAGAAAACAAAATCAAAGGTCGACGACATCATTCTAGCTGCTGTTACTACTGCTGCTCAAACAAGTAGAACAACAAATGAACAAGTTTCATTTTTAACAAGGAGATTGACGGTTCAAACACCAAGTATATGAGAAAACAAAAGGAAAAGATAGAACGATAAAGAGGAGTAGAAGAATGAACTGTAGGACTGAAAGTAGGAGGAGGTTCGGAATAAAGGTACTGGCGAGCTTTTTGCAACAACTACTGCAATCTTTTTGTCATGAATATTATTTAATATATAATTGTGTAAATCCTAATTAGATATGAATTCTAGATTATCCATTATTCTAGTTTATTCTTTCCCTATAGAATTGTATTTACTTGAAGGGCAATTAATCCTGTTCTCTTGGTTGACTATAAATAAAGGCAATGGCATATGAAAAATCACACAATCCTTAAGCATTCTACAATTTCTCCTCTCTATTGTTACGACACCCTTTCTTTCCCTTTAATAAGACAGGTCACAACACGTTATCAACATGCTCCCACGTTGCACTATCGAATCTGACGAGGAATTTTTACTACAAACTAGTTCACAAATATCATCATGCAATCCCGGTATGACTAGTGAGGAAGTTAGTGCTATGGCTGATAGTGGAACCATGCACCATCTTGCATGGCCGCATTTATTTTACTAACTTTATACCTAAAATTTAATCTTTAATAACCTTTTTAGGTTCTTCTAACCTGATTGACGGGCACGACACTGCCCGAATAAGGTTGTCCAATGGTAAATTTTGACCATTAAAGACGCTCTTTATTCTCAACATTTCGGAAGAGCGTTGTTAAGCTTTAAAGACATTTGAGCTAGGAAATATTACACTGAAACCTCTATAGAAACTGGAGTTGAGTTTCTTTGCATTACTTCCTAAGAATATGGTCGGAAGTGTATTCTAAAGAAGATAAAGCGTCTCCCGAATTGATTGTACACTACAAACATACACTTTATAGAGAGCCACTATGTGGCGGGCCCTATGTTGGGGCTTGCAATAGAAAATTTACTTTGGAATGATCTGTTGGGACATTGTTGGGACATCCTAGACGTGGTGTGTTGCACTGTATCCTCAAAGCTACATATGGGCATCCCTGAACTGGAAGATTAAGCTGCATCCACCAGGATTTCTCATGTCAAACGTGGTCATTGGGTGAGTTAATTACACGACCATCCCAAGGCAGGATCCTGATTGGCTCCGTCCATATTCTGATTGGCTATACATCCACCCTGCTGTCGCTGATGTCCCTCCACGTACATGGGGTTTTCGATACTCCAAATCTCCGACCATCCCTTACACCCTTTCACTAGTGACCGGCTATCCCCAAGCGTCTCCTCACTTTTTTACATCCACTACCATCCCTCGTGTCCACCTCCTACACCGTTTCCCAACCACCAACACCCCATCATTTCTGGTGCACTGTCCCCCTCCACTGGTACCAAATTCATGAAAATCAGGCTCTCCTGATTTTTCGGGGACGATCCATATAGCTGGTTAGCTTTGGCAGAGGAATATTTGGACTACCATGTTGGGTCAAGTCTATGGGCCATCTTTACTAAATGTCTCTTACAATATTTTGGATCGGGCGACCAATTGGACTTCAACATGTCTTTCTCTCATGTCTCCTAAAAAGGCTCTCTCGAGGACTATGATAACGATTTCATTCATTTGTCTTGTCGAGCCAGGGTTGGACCGATGGCCAAAGTTCAGGGGTTTTCCTTGGTGGGCTTAAATTGGATGATGTTTTAGCCCAAGGCCCTCGTTCCTTGCTCGTGCCATTGAACTTGCACGTATCTATGACAATAAGCAACAACGGCGTCGTAGCACCTTCCGCCCCTACTCTCCTGGCCTTCTCCGACATCTCTTGCAGCGTCATCGACGACATCTGCTCCACCCACCAGACCAGTTCTTTCCTCGCCGGCTCCGCCACCTCTGTGTCTCTCTCCAGTAGAGATTCGTGAGCACCGTTCTTTGGGCCAATGTCTCTATTGCCCTGAGAAGTAAGCCATAAATGTGCCACACCCAATCTATTACTTTTGGATGCAGCTTCAATCTCTGAGGCAGCCTCGAATAGGCCCCTTGATGATACGCAGTCGGCTCCGGACGAGCCTCGGGGGGACGATCGCCCTCAACGCTCTGGCCTCTCCCAAACGCACGCGAGGCCGTGCTATGCGCTTTGTGGGTTATATGGGTAATCTGCCTATTCAAGTCTTTGTGGACTCTGGTGCTGTTAATTTTCTTAATCCCTCACTTACAACTCGTATCGGTCTCCCCATCTACAATTCATGTACTGAACCGGTGGCTGTCGCTAATGGCCATCTCTGCTATACCAAAGGGCTTGCATACAATGTCTCTGTTAATTTACAGGGTAATCAGTTTGCCTCAGATATGCATCTCTTATCCGTCATGGGTTGTGATCTGGTTTTCGATGCTGAATTGTTAGAAACCTTGGGATTCAAGGTTGGCACTTCAAGGATAAGGTGATGAATTCCAAATTGATGGTATTAACTATCGTTTGGTTGGTTTGCGTCCATCTGATTCTCCAACCCACCTGTCTCTGCCACCTTCCGTAGCTGTGTTGTTGGATATGGGTTCCTTACAATCCTCTATCTTAAGTGCTAGTTCCCTCCCTATGGCGGTACAACCCAACCCAATGGCCCTTACAACCCTTTTGGATAGCTGCTATGATCTTTTTACTTTTACCACGGGCCTTCCACCCCAACAGAAAATTGACCATCGAGTCTTTTTTCATCCCATGCCTTATTGGTTCACAAGAACAACACTACTTGGAGCTTTTGTGTGGATTACAAGGCTTGAACCTTGGGACTGTTAAATTCCCCTTCCTAGTGCCAATCATTGATGAGCTGCTTGATGAACTTCATCACACTAAGGTCTTCTCCAAGCTCGATCTTCGGTCGGGGTTTCATCAAATTCGTATCCATGAATCGGACATCCCAAAAACAGCTTTCTGTACAGATGATGGGCATTTTGAGTTCTTGGTCATGCCCTTTGGCCTCTGCAATGCTCCTTCCACATTCCAACAATGAATTCTATCTTCAAGCCATTTTTATGGAAGTTTATCTTGGTCTTTTTCGATGATATACTCACTTTAGTCCGGATTTACAATCGCACCTGCAACATTTAACTTTTGTATTTGAGGTTCTAAGGGAACACAACTTGAAGGTCAAAGCATCCAAGTACTCAATATGCTAACATAGTATGGCATACCTAGGCCATATCATTTCAACTGACGGCGTGGCAGTCGACTCTCACAAGGTGCAATATGCCCTGGATTGGCCTCATCCTCTTACACTAAAGGGCTTGCGTGGATTTCTTGGGTTAGCTGGCTATTACCAGAAATTTGTACGTACTTTTGGCATGCTTGCTCGTCCTTTAAAGGAGCTTCTCAAAAAGGACAACTTCAAATCGACAACGGCAATAGAATAAGTCTTTTTTGGCTCCCAAGTATGCTCTATTATCCACCCTTGTCCTCGCCCTCCCTGACTTCTCCAACCATTTACTATGGAATGCAATACTTCGATGCGGGCATTGAGGTTGTGCTCTTGCAAGACCAACATCCAATAGCCTTTCTGAGCAAGTCCGTAGCGGAGAAACATAAGGCTTTATTGGTCTACTATAAAGAGATGATGGAGATTGTCTTTACGGTCCAAAAATGGCGTCCCTACTTACTCGAGCACCCTTTAAAAAATACTTACAGACCATCAAACATTGAAACACTTCCTCAATCAGCGAATAACAATATACACTCAACAGAAATGGCTTCTTAAATTGTTGGGTTACAATTACACTTTGGAATACCGCCAGGGTTCTACGAATACGGTCACAGATGCCTTGTCTAGGCAGCATGAATGTTTGGCATTGATGGGTCTCTCCCATCCTGTCTTTGGCAACATCTTAGAGATCCAAGCAGAATACCCAGAGGCTTCTGCAATTTTCCGGCCCTACAGAACAACCGGCCTACTCACTCTCACTTTTCTCTTTGAGGTGATCTCTTATATTATAAAGAGGGTATATTTGTTGCTGCTTCCTCTCATTAGCGTCACCGTATTTTGGACGAATTCCATTCTTCTCCAACAAGAAGGCACTCAGTTTTCCTTCGCACCAACAAGCATGTCTTTCGCAATTTCCTTTGACCCGGTTTAAAGAAAGACGTTAAGTCATTGGTTGCCAGCTATGATACATGCTAGTGTCCAAATTATGAAACTATTAAACCGTCGGATTTGGTCCAGCCACTTCCTATTCCCTCTTAAATTTGGATGGATATTGCTGTGGACAAATTTCATACCCATCAAGCATCCTTATTCAGCTACTAAGGTTGCTGATATTTTCCTTCATGAGGTATTCCGCCTCCATGGTATGCTTGCAACAATTGTAAGTGACAGCGACCCAATCTTTATCAGTCACTTATTGGAATCCTTCTTCAAACTGCACAGTTCTCAGCTACGTCACAGCTCTGCATACCACCCTCAGTCCAATGGCCACACGGAATTGTTGAACCAAACCCTGGAACATTACCTCCGCAGTTTTGTGGGTGACAAACCAAAGTCTTGGGTTGAATGGATGTCATTGGCTGAATAGTGGTACAACACCACTTTCCATTTAGCCATCCAAATGACCCCATTCGAAGCTGTCTATGGTCACCCACCCCCGCGAGTCATGTCCTACTTACCGAGTTCCCCTCCAGTTCACCTTATGGACACTACCCTGCGTGATCGCGATGCTTTACTCCGCCACCTGCGAGAGAACCTGCAAACTGCCCAAGATAGAATGCGTCTCTATATTGATAAGAAACGTTCTTAGCGAGAATTCCATGTTGGTGATTGGGTTTTCCTCCGTTTACAACCATATCACAAATCCTCTGTTAGTCACACCAACTACCCTAAACTGGAACCCATATGGCCCCTACGAAGTCCTTGCTCGTGTGGGGAAAGTTGCTTAGACCTTGGATCTGCCTCCTGCCTCACGCATCCATCCGACGTTCTATGTCTCTGTTCTTAAACCCAAGCTGGGCTCTCATGTGGTTCATTCCACGATGCTTCCGCCAATATCTGAAACAGGGCTCGTGGCTTGGATACCTAAAAAAATCTTGCAACGCGGAATCTTCAAGTGCGGCAACCGGGCGGTCACTCGCTAGCTTATCAAATGGTTAGACCTGCTGAAACACGATGCTACTTGGGAGGATGCAGATGTCATTCTAGACTGTTTTCCAGACTTCACCGCTAGAGGACAAGCCTCTTCTTAGGGGGGAAGGATTGTTAGGACTTTGGACTATATTATAATTAGACCTTTATCTTTATGGTAGTATTGTCATTTCAGTTGCAAGTGTTGGCATCATCCAACGGGGTTAAGAGTGGTGACGTGTTCTGTCACATCCCGGCCCGAGGCGGACCACTTCTCGGGCCCGCTCCACCACCGTAGCACGATATTGTCCGTTTTGGGCTTACTATTCCCTCACGGTTTTGTTTCTGGGAACTCACAAGCAACTTCTTAATGGGTCACCCATCATGGGAGTGCTCTGGCTCCCTTCTCGCTTAACTTCGGAGTTCCTACGGAACTTGAAGCCAGTGAGCTCCCAAAAAGCCTCGTGCTAGGTAGGGATGAGAATATACATTTAAGGATCACTTTCCTGGGCGATGTGGGATGTCACAATCCACCCCCTTTAGGGGCCCGACGTCCTCGTCGGCACACTTCCGGCCAGGGATTGGTTCTGATACCAATTTGTCACATCCCGGCCCGAGGCGAACCACTTCCCGAGCCCGCTCCACTACCGTAGCACGATATTGTCCGCTTTGGGCCCCAACCATGCCTTCACGGTTTTGTTTTTGGGAACTCACATGCAAATTCCCAATGGGTCACCCATCCTAGGAGTGCTCTGACCCCCTTCTCGCTTAGCTTCGGAGTTCCTACGGAACCCGAAGCCAGTGAGCTCCCAAAAGGCCTCTTGCTAGGTAGGGATGAGAATATACATTTAAGGATCACTCCCCTGGGCGATGTGGGATGTTACAATCCACCCCCTTAGGGGCCCGACGTCCTCGTCCGCACACTTCCGGCCAGGGATAGGCTATAATACCAATTTTTCATATCCCGGCCCAGGGTGGACCACTTCCCGAGCCCGCTCCACCACCGTAGCACGATATTGTCCGCTTTGGGCTTACCATTCCCTCACGGTTTTGTTTCTGGGAACTGACAAGCAACTTCCCAGTGGGTCACCCATCATGGGAGTGCTCTGGCCCCCTTCTCGCTTAACTTCGGAGTTCCTACGGAACCCGAAGCCAGTGAGCTCCCAAAATGCCTTGTGCTAGGTAAGGATGAGAATATACATTTAAGGATCACTCCCCTGGGCGATGTGGGATGTCACAATCCACCCTCCTTAGAGGCTCGACGTCCTCGTCGGCACACTTCCGGCAAGGGATAGGCTCTGATACCATTGTCACATCCCGGCCCGGGGTGGATCACTTCCCAGGCCCGCTCCACCACCGTAGCATGATATTGTCCGTTTTGGGCCCCGACCACGCCCTCACGGTTTTGTTTTTGGGAACTCACGAGCAACTTCCCAGTGGGTCACCCATCTTGGGAGTGCTCTGGCCCCCTTCTCGCTTAACTTCAAAGTTCCGATGGAACCCGAAACCAGTGAGCTCCCAAAAGGCCTCGTGCTAGGTAGGGATGAGAATATACATTTAAGGATCACTCCTCTAGGCGATGTGGGATGTTACAATCCACCCCTCTTAGGGGCCTCACGTCCTCGTCGGCACACTTCCGGCCAAGGATTGGCTCTGATACCAATTTGTCACGTCTCGGCCTAGGGCGGACCACTTCCCGGGCCCGCTCCACCACCGTAGCACGATATTGTCCGCTTTAGGCTTACCATTCCCTCACGGTTTTGTTTCTGGGAACTCACAAGCAACTTCCCAGTGGGTTACCCATCATGGGAGTGCTCCGGTCCCCTTCTCGCTTAACTTCGGAGTTCCTACGAAACCCGAAGCCAATGAGCTCCCAAAAGGCCTCGTGCTAGGTAGGGATGAGAATATACATTTAAGGATCACTCATCTGGGCGATGTGAGATGTCACATGTTCCAGTCGTGCACACTCCTTTCTCTAGGGTTGTAAAAGAACCAACTTTCACCATTTGGGAAAGTATGAATGGAAATCAAATGTTGTAGTCCTTATCTTTTTCCTATTTCCTTTACTGTCTACTTCCCACTTCTATCAGACAGAATTTGAGGGACGCGGATTGGAAGAGGAAAGTAAAGGGAAAGAGAAATGAAAGGAAGGCCGAGTGGCGTGTGGGATATAGGGTGTAGATCGATAAAATTAATATTAAAATATAGATGTTTCTAGATTTGTGAAGAAAATACACGAACTATTGTGCTTATAAAACCAAATGGTTTAAATATACTAAATTAAACGGCACAAAACTATTTTTGTGCGTTTGGAAATTAATAAAAACTAATATTCATAAATAGCAACACAAACTTTTTTATTCAAATTTCAATAGGCACAAATACACTGTCTTGCAGACACAATTAATGTGCCTTTTTGTTCAAAATGCACATTTGAGAAAATTTTGTTCTCAATGAAATTTAAAAGCACATATACATATATGTGCTCAATGAAATTGAAAAGGGCATCAATCGATTGTGCTCTTAGACCATTTTTTTCCGTAGTGAATGAGTCAAAAAATCTGATTTGTTATTATTAATTAACTCTAAAGAAAATAGTTATCATATTAACTCTAAGGAAAATAGTTATCATACACTTCCACTTAGAATAACATTATTGTGGAGCCAAAAATATTCACAAGGCGACACATGGATTTTTGGATAGAAGAGGACAAAAATACCCTTCAGGCATACTGGGATTCCTACACGCGAGCAGCGGGCAATTATCTCTCAACCAAGTCAAAAGTGCCCAAGGAAGGTAACAAATTCAAAGTTATCTCATCCATCCTCATCTTAGGTAATTACTTCATAACCTACAAATTATTTCATATAAATGGAGATTAATTGGCTAATTAATGGATTAATTCCTAATTAATCTATTAATCACTAATTTATCACCCAATTAACCACAAAATACATCCAATTCAACCCTAAAGCTAGTCAAAACCGGTCACCATCCTTTCTCTTTACCTTTTTCCATTTTCCCCTCTTTATTATCCCATTTATGCAAATTAATCAATTTGGTAACCACCAATTTATTCCTTTAGGGTTAATTAGCCAATAAATTGGCTAATTCAACCAAAATCTCAACCTAAAAAACCCCATTAAGGCCGGCCATTTCTTCTCAAAAAGGGACAAGCCTAACCCTATAAATAGGCACTTATTTTCACCAAACACTCATTCCCATACTCTTGCAAAAAATCCCAAAATCCTCTAAACACTCTTTCTCTCTAAATTCTAACTTTGACATCGGAGGTTCTTCGGCCAAAGTCCCCCCCCCATTCATCGTGGGCGCGTGAGACTCTTGGCCTTGACCAAAGGTGTTAATTGTTTTGTAGGTGCAATTTTGTCCAAGATCAAGGAGGAAGAAATTTGCATCCACAATTACAAAATGTGAAAAGCACAAAAACTAAAGGCAGCCCATGCTATGTAAACATAGTACAAAGGCCACAAAGCAATTAAATTAAAAGATGCAAACACAAGCCTTATATCATGAATACAAATTAAATAGGAGGAATTGGAACTTTGCACTCAACTCACTTGAGTGAAACAATAGTTTTCGCATAAATAAGAGCTTGGAAATCTACAACCCTATTGAGAATAGGAGGAATATGAAGATATTTGAGATTTCCGATACTAGAATTATAAGAGGTGGCTCTTCCATCGGAGGCAAGCATAAGAAGCTCATCACTTTTCCAAAATGTCAATGGCTTGCCAATGGCTTGTAAGGGTCCTATGCTTAGTAGTTTTGTCCATGAACTCTTAACTCTGTCATAGGCGTGCATTACCCATATTTCACATGATTCAGAATCCTCACTTCGATCGTAACGAGAGCAAAACGAAGCAAGGGATTCATTAAGAAGAAAGATATAATAAAACTTAAAACCGAATTCTTTCCTAGAAGGAAATTGTATTCTATGAAATATCTCATCACCTAAATCAAATGAAAGTATGTATTCCTCGCCATCCGTTGCATACCAATAACAAAATCCCTTCAAGTACACTTGGCATGAACAGGAATAGGTTTTACTTGATATATCAATCTTGATCTCTTTCCAAGAGTTAGCAGCCGTGGCGTATACCTCAGCCGTGTGAGGAAGAGGAATATGATGATAATATGTTTGCTCATCATCTGAATACTCAGAATTTTCTATAATTTGCACAACCTTGTATTCTTTAGTTTTGCAATCATAGCCAAATCCTAATGCACGAAAAATTGTTTCCAATTCGAATTTTCTCTTGGGACGGGAAGGTAGAAGAAGGCATGATTCGGGAAGTTGCATGAATTCCCTCGTCGCAGGATTGCATAAAAGAATATTTTTCCCTGCTGTTACACAAACAATCCCATTGCAATAACCGAGAATTAGTACGTAATCATGATCTTCCAATGGAAACGATATATTTAGGTCCTCAACATCATAATGAAGGTTGTGCTCATCACTATCAATAGAAAGATTAATCATGGACCAAAAAACTTCTTGTTTCCAACTGTTGTCCGGGAAAGAGCTTGAGAAAGGTTGAGAAGGATACAAGTGGAGGATGACAATTTGTTGTCCACAGAATTGCTGATGTGTTTGGCCACAACTCTACAAGGTGAGGCGCAAGACTAGTTTCACACTCTACCACCGCAGTCGATCCGGAGTTTCAACGAACTTTCCTTTGTTTTCACTAAGGAATATTCGTCTAACCGCTCAATTAAAAGGACATCCGACCATCTTTTCAGCATCATAAAAGACCCTTGGGAGACGATTCGCGACTATGTCAAGAGGTTCAAAGCGGAGAAGGCCAAGATTGTTGGCTGCAATGAAGACATAGCAACGGCAGCATTCAGAAATAGGATTCCCACCGAACATCATTTATTCGGAAAACTGATCATGGGAGAAGAACTGACCCTAGCAGCTTCGTATGCTTTGGCAGAAAAGCATGCACTACGGGACGATGCCAAGCAGTCTTACGAAAATGATTCAGAAAAGAAGCACATGGAACGTTCCCCGACTAGAGAAGACTCAGCAGCCGAAACATTCACCAAGTTCACAGTTCCAATTGGCCAAATTCTCCGTAAACTCAAGAACGAACCTTGGTTCGAACTGCCGCCACCCATGAAAGGCGATCTTACCAGGCTAGATCATACAAAGTATTGCGCATTCCATCAAGGACCGGGCCATACTACCAACGGCTGCCTGAAGTGGAAGCAGTACCTTGAGAAGCTGACAAATGAGGGTCGGTGCAACGAATATCTTGACAGGTCAACAAAACGGCCTACACAAGCAGGGGAAATCTCCATCACCCCCTAAACCCCGTTAGGGCTTTTCCAAATAAGTTCGAAGTCTCAAGCAGCTTGACGAACAAGGCCTTGCAAGCCAATGATTATCCAGTTCGTTATACAGTTTCTACCGTTGATTTATTTCTTTATTCTCAATGAAGATTCAAGAAGTTATTCATGAGCCTAGCTCAACTGCTGTCTACAACAACTGCTCAAAACCCTTTATGGGTCTGCTCTCTAGTGTGAGAGGATAAACTAAGTGCTCTCCAGTGCGAGAGGGTAAACCAATTCCCTAACACCCATATGGGTCTGCTATCGAGTGCGAGAGGATAAACTAATTGTTCTCCAGTGTGAGAGGGTAAACCAATTCCCTAACACCCATATGGGTCTGCTCTCCAGTACGAGAGGATAAACTAATTGCTCTCCAGTGAGAGAGGGTAAACCAATTCCTCGACACCCATACGGGTTTGCTCTCCAGTGCGAGAGGATAAACTAATTACTCTCCAGTGCGAGAGGGTAAACTAATTCCCTGACACCCATATGGGTTTGCTCTCCGGTGCGAGAGGATAAACTAATTGCTCTCTAGTGCGAGAGGGTAAACTAAATTCCCAACACCCATCTGGGTAAGCTCTCCAGTGCGAGAAGGCTACATGGCTCAAAAGATCGAATGCTTGAAGATCAACTAGGAATCAGATAGTCAGGAGGCAACAGTCGCTTTTGCACTCAACATTTCGCTCATCCGACACTTCATCTTCAGCAGCTCCGATCTTGGCAGCTCCATCCTTGACTGCTCCATCTACGGCAGCTGAGGAATCAAACTCAAGCAGTTTCCTCATTTTCGGCAAGCAGCCTAGACGTGGCAGCCTAAACCATTGCCCATGCCACACCATTTCCTCGGCCCATGCCGAGCCAATCCTTGGCTTCAATCAAGCCGAGCAACACAAGCAGTGGTCCCTGCCACAACACCTCATCGGTCCATGCCGAGCCGACTCCTGGCCCCTGCTAGCCGACGTGCCGCACCACCCCAACGACTGCCTTGCGATAGCACTATCCAAGAAGAAGACAAAGAAAATTGAATTTTTCTTACATCGGTGCGGCGCGGAGAAGACAAAGCAAGCAACGAAAGACGATCCTTTGCATAGGCAATATGTAGAAGATTGCTAGAGGAGGGGGAACAAATATCCTCTAAGCTTTCTCTTTCTTGTAGGGTAGAATAAATCACTTTCCAAAGTTGATTTAACAACCCACTTAAGGTGGACTTAAATAGACTTTAAGAGGAATTTATTTCCCTTTCCTAGAAGGATCTAATTTCATATTAAAGAGAGAATCTACATCAAAATAGGAAGTAGTCCTAAAGCAAGAAGATCTCTACACCTGCCGCCCTTTTCTGCGAGCAGCCCAACAGGTGTGGGGGCATTTGTGGAGCCAAAAATATTCACAAGGCGACACATGGATTTTTGGATAAAAGAGGACAAAAATACCCTTGAGGCATATTGGGATTCCTACACGCGAGCAGCTGGCAATTATCCCTCAACCAAGTCAAAAGTGCCCAAGGAAGGTAACAAATTCAAAGTTATCTCATCCATCCTCATCTTAGGTAATTACTTCATAACCTACAAATTATTTCATATAAATGGAGATTAATTGGCTAATTAATGGATTAATTCCTAATTAATCTATTAATCACTAATTTATCACCCAATTAACCACAAAATACATCCAATTCAACCTTAAAGCTAGTCAAAACCGGTCACCATCCTTTCTCTTTACCTTTTTCCATTTTCCCCTCTTTATTATCCCATTTATGCAAATTAATCAATTTGGTAACCACCAATTTATTCCTTTAGGGTTAATTAGCCAATAAATTGGCTAATTAAACCAAAATCTCAACCTAAAAAACCCCATTAAGGCCGGCCATTTCTTCTCAAAAAGGGACAAGCCTAACCCTATAAATAGGCACTTATTTTCACCAAACACTCATTCCCATACTCTTGCAAAAAATCCCAAAATCCTCTAAACACTCTTTCTCTCTAAATTCTAACTTTGGCATTGGAGGTTCTTCGGCCAAAGTCCCCCCCCCCATTCATCGTGGGCGCGTGAGACTCTTGGCCTTGACCAAAGGTGTTAATTGTTTTGTAGGTGCAATTTTATCCAAGATCAAGGAGGAAGAAATTTGCATCCACAATTACAAAATGTGAAAAGCACAAAAACTAAAGGCAGCCCATGCTAAGTAAACATAGTACAAAGGCCACAAAGCAATTAAATTAAAAGATGCAAACACAAGCCTTATATCATGAATACAAATTAAATAGGAGGAATTGGAACTTTGCACTCAACTCACTTGAGTGAAACAATAGTTTTCGCATAAATAAGAGCTTGGAAATCTACAACCCTATTGAGAATAGGAGGAATATGAAGATATTTGAGATTTCCGATACTAGAATTATAAGAGGTGGCTCTTCCATCGGAGGCAAGCATAAGAAGCTCATCACTTTTCCAAAATGTCAATGGCTTGCCAATGGCTTGTAAGGGTCCTATGCTTAGTAGTTTTGTCCATGAACTCTTAACTCTGTCATAGGCGTGCATTACCCATATTTCACATGATTCAGAATCCTCACTTCGATCGTAACGAGAGCAAAACGAAGCAAGGGATTCATTAAGAAGAAAGATATAATAAAACTTAAAACCGAATTCTTTCCTAGAAGGAAATTGTATTCTATGAAATATCTCATCACCTAAATCAAATGAAAGTATGTATTCCTCGCCATCCGTTGCATACCAATAACAAAATCCCTTCAAGTACACTTGGCATGAACAGGAATAGGTTTTACTTGATATATCAATCTTGATCTCTTTCCAAGAGTTAGCAGCCGTGGCGTATACCTCAGCCGTGTGAGGAAGAGGAATATGATGATAATATGTTTGCTCATCATCTGAATACTCAGAATTTTCTATAATTTGCACAACCTTGTATTCTTTAGTTTTGCAATCATAGCCAAATCCTAATGCACGAAAAATTGTTTCCAATTCGAATTTTCTCTTGGGACGGGAAGGTAGAAGAAGGCATGATTCGGGAAGTTGCATGAATTCCCTCGTCGCAGGATTGCATAAAAGAATATTTTTCCCTGCTGTTACACAAACAATCCCATTGCAATAACCGAGAATTAGTACGTAATCATGATCTTCCAATGGAAACGATATATTTAGGTCCTCAACATCATAATGAAGGTTGTGCTCATCACTATCAATAGAAAGATTAATCATGGACCAAAAAACTTCTTGTTTCCAACTGTTGTCCGGGAAAGAGCTTGAGAAAGGTTGAGAAGGATACAAGTGGAGGATGACAATTTGTTGTCCACAGAATTGCTGATGTGTTTGGCCACAAAATTTGGACTATTGATGACAGTGCACCAAGACTTGCGTATGCATTTGAATCGCATCAGAGATTTGGGCGGCATCCTGGACATGATTTTGACCACCTTATCTTTAGGAGTTTCACTTTCATGCACCTGAGACATTTTGGTAGTTTTGTTCCACATGAATTCTTTACACGTATATATACACTATTAAGAACACCACAAGTTTGAGAGACAAACTAAATCAAACTCCGAGTCTTTAAGGCCTGGTAGGTCAATGTTCAATTACTAAACATATTACGATTAAGATGCTAAACTCCATAACCACAATATATATAGCTATCAAAGAAAACAAGGGCGATCCAGTCAGTTTCGAGTTTTATGGTGGACCATACATTCCAATTTTACTATTTTTACTTTTTTTTTAATAATACAAAAATAGCCATTGAAATTTACATTTAATTCTGCAAAAAGCTAACTAAGAAAGGAAAATTCGCATCTTCATACACAATTTAATAAATTAAGCCAGTTTTTTTCATAGAAATACAATCACATAACCACTTTTCATCTAAGTTTACCCCAATTTCTATCTACACTTCACAAAAAATTTAAAATTTAATTCACATATTCAAACGCTATATGGATAATCTGGAAGAAACCACTTTGGAGATTTCTGATTTTCAAGAGGCATCTGCACAAATGGAATATTAGAACTCCTAAGACACAGTCGAAGTGTGGTCCAGTTCACCTAGTGGCCAAATTCCCCCTTTTTTAATTGCTTGGTGTTTTTGTTTTAAATTTTTGGATGATTATCTTATGGATATTATTTTCTCAAATTATTAATTAAATGAATGAAATTATATTTTTTTTCATGTGATCGATTCAATTTATTTATTTCTAGGTATGTCTAGGGGGGAAGTTAATTAGTTGTCTGCCAGATAGTGCAACTACGAACACCATATTGCGTGAACGTCATTATTTTACTGACTTCATACCTAAAAATGTACCTCTGAAGACACTCTCAGGTCCATCCAATCTGAATGAGGGATACAGCATGTGAGATCCCACATCGCCCAGGGGAGTGGATCCTGTGAGCCTTATATGTATATTCCCATCTCTACTCAGCACGAGGCCTTTTGGGAACTCACTGGCTTCGGATTCCATTGGAACTTCGAAGTTAAGCGAGTAGCGCGCGAGAGCACTCCTAGGATGGGTGACCCACTGGGAAGTTCTCGTGTGAGTTCCCAGAAACAAAACCGTGAGGGCGTGGTCGGGGCCCAAAGCGGACAATATCGTGCTACGGTGGAGTCGTGCCCGGGATGTGGTGGGGGCTCGGGCCGGGATGTGACACAGCACCACTCGTATCATATTGTCTAATAGTACTGAATTAACCTTTAAAAGGCACTTTATTCTCCTTGCTTCGAAATAACGTTGTTCAGCTTAAAAGATCTTTGGGATAATAATTATCACGCTAAAACCGTTGAAGTAAGCACATCATTCCTTACAACGATTAACCGAAGTAAGCATATCAATCACGACAACACTCACTGCAAAGTTATTCTTTAGATAAATTTGTTACTTACCCATCTTGGGACAAAGTTCGAAAGGACCCACCAATCTTTCTTCAAAGGATTCTAGGGGACATTTGTGGACCTATCCAATCACCCTGCGGACCATTTAGATACTTTATGGTGTTGGTTGATGAATCGACACGACTGTGGGACCATGATTTTCCAAAACTGGACTAAGGTGGATCAAGATATACATACCTCAGAAGTCTGGTCATAGACTCAATAGGCTTTGATGTGAAGTTGAATAAGCAGATCAACGATGCCACCATCATCCTATTCCGGAATCAATGGGCGAAGTTTGACGACTTCGCTATAATTGACCATACTTGTTCCTTAAAATAAGAGAACCTAATCTAGGAAGGAATCAACATGTTTCTTACGATCTAGGAGTCCTTATGCCATCTCCAACTGGGCCGGCCAAAAGGCTATAGGCCAAAGCATGGCCGGTTTTGACACAAAATCCATCTCCAATGGAGGGCTAGGCCAAAAAAATTTGGGACCCACCGGGCCAAAATCTAGCCAAATGGCCAGTAGGCTGGGCAAACATAACTAGCCAGCCAGCCTGGAAAGTTAGGCCCAACTGTCAACAACCAACCCACTTGCTAGCTGACTCAGCTAGCCTTTGGATTTTCAATTTTTTTTAAGATAAAATTTAAATAAGTACCTAAGCCATTTCTCACATCCTTTTCACCCTTCCATACTATCTTACCCTATTTTATTTTTATTCTTCCCGTTCTCTTCACCTCAAACACTCTTTAATATTTAAGTTGTTGTAATCTCTAGTATTTAAGTTGTTGTATAATTCTAACTGAAAAATTATTGAGATTACATAAAGATAAGAAATCTGGAGGCTTATTCATTTAGCGACAAGTGGCACTCAAAATATGTCTGGAAACCTTGTTTTAATATGGTAGTTTAATTCAATTAACTAATTAAACTAAAGAACAAACTTAAAATAATAAATTATTGAGGGGGCTAAAAGTAGCCTCGTTTGGTTGGAGATGATATATAAATATGGCTTGCCACTGTTCATTAAAAAAAAACATGACCGTTGGAGAGCCTTTGACCAACACACCCCTCCCGGTCTTTGGCTCGCTTACGGCTGTATATTCTTTTACAGGATACATGATTTTGTGCATCTCCACCTTCTATGGAAGTGTGCAAAATTGGTTACATGTTTGCCCATTATCCACATGTAGCACTGTCTTTGTGAAACTCCTGGCACAAATGATTAAGGTCATGGCTCAGCACCCTGATTATCAGATTAAGCCAATTCAACTAGATATTGTCAGTGAGAATATTGCATGTCAGTGGGATTGAAGTTAAACATCTGGTACCCCATGTTCACCCCATGTTCCCAAAATTGCATAGCAGAAATGTGCCTTCAATTTATAACTTGGACCATGGTCATGTGCACCAAACCTTTAGAATCTTGTTGAGGCTATGAAATTTTGCACGCAGCTATGTTGATTCATCTGAAAAACCGTTGCCACCTAATCTTATTCACCGTTACAATTAGTTACTGGGTATGAGCATGACGTATCACACTTACGTGTGTTTAGGTGCACAATTTAGGTGCCAATAACAACAGCACTATGTACCAAAATGGGTATTCAAAGAAAGATGGGAATCTATGTCGATTTCTTACTGCAAGTTTTGTGGATTGTCTTTTCGATGAAACAATCTTCTATTCATTAGGGAAACATAAGAACCTTAATGTTCCTGATGGATTGTCTCTTCGATGAAACAGTCTTCTGTTCATTAGGGAAACATAAAAACCTTAATGTTCCTGAAGAACGTCACGAATTGTCGTAGACTAACCCAACTATGTCTCATCTTGAACGTCGCACTACCCAGTCTAAAACCGAAGTAAAAAGAGTCTTAGATTTTCAAAGTGTTGCTCAAAGTACGGCTGATACTTGTAATGATCTAGCTAAAATGGCAAGATCAAATATACCCCGTTGCAAACGCCTACAAGAATAGATGTACAATACGACGATACATTGTCCCTGAAGGACAAGTTGCTCCCGAAGAATGACCAACCGTACTTATTGCGTGGCCTAGTACACTGACAGCTAGCCAATCATCTGATCCCACCTTGACGCGTGGCAAGTCAGTTGATTCAAAGGATTCACAACCCTGAAAAGGGAAATCAGCACAACCTAGTAAACCTAATGTGAATTCGACCATCACCTACTCAACTGTTTCAACGTATGAGGTTATTCTAGATTATGGAAGCGTTATGGAAGAGATGAATCTGCCACCCAAGAATCGTGAGATTTTGGTCCATTTTGCAAGTTTGGATGAGGTTTAGAATCAAACTGAGATGATAGTCGATGATGCCATTGCATACACAATAGCTACAGATATCATGCTGAATGATGACATTGAACCATGCTAAATTATGATTGTCGACATAGAACAGATTGGTTAAACTTAAAATAAGCAATCTAGGTCAAGCATAATTTACTTGCGAAGCACAAGGTCTTTGGGCCCGTTGTTCCTATACCACCACATGTGATGCATGTTGGCTACAAGTGGGTTTTTGTAAGAAAGCGTAATGAGAAGAATAAAATAGTGCCATACAAAGCACACCTTGTAGCGCAAGGCTCCCTTAACGCCTCGGGATTTATTACGAGGACATGTATTCCCACGTAATGAACACATAACATTCCGCTACCTTATCTGTTTGGTAGTTTCCAAAAAAAACTGAATATGCAACTTATGGACGTGGTAACAACGTATCTTATAGGGATCTTGCTACGAAAATCTATGAAAGTTTCTAATGGACATACATTGGTTGGATCAAATAGCTCTAGACCATGGATCACCCTCTCTATTAGATTGAGGGGATCACTCTACATATTGAAAAAATCTAGACGAGTTGTTATATCCATCTGAATGAGTACTTGATTAGTTAGGGATATGTGAACAATGAACTATGCTCATGCGTGTTTATTAAGAAGACACACTACCGATTTATGATCGTTGCATTTTATGTCGACGATATGAATCTCATTAAGACTCTTGAAGAGCTTGAGATAATTGTCGTGCACTTAAAGTCAGAATTTGAGATGAAAGATCATGGGAAAACTTGATATTGTCTTCACTTGGAGATCGAGGATTGTTCAAATAATATTGTGGTTCATTAATCGAAGTACTCTCAGAAGGTGTTACGTCGTTTTAATAAGGATAAAATGAAGCCTTCGAGTACTCCTATGGTCGTTCGGACGCTAGATGCGAAAAGAGATCGTTTATGTCCTAAAGACGTTGAGGAATAGGTCTTGGAGACTGAAGTTTCATACCTTAGTGCAATTGGCGCTTTATTATACTTAGCTCGGTGCACTTAATTGGACATCTCTTTCGATGTTAATTTTTTGGCAAGGTACAACAACATGCCTACATGCAAACACTAGAATGGTCTTAAAGACGTCCTCTGTTACTTCAAGGGTATTTCAGATTTAGGTTTGTTCTACCCCTACGAATCCTCGAGTGGAGCCGCCGTTCCCTCGATCCTTGGGTTGATTATCGCATTAGTTAGTTAGTTGACGCATATTACTTATCTGACCTGCACAAGGCATACTCTTAGACGGATTATGTCTTACTGTTGGAGACACCGCAGTCTCTTGGAGGTCAACATAACATACCTTAGTTGCTATTTCATTGAACCTTGTTGAAATTCTCCCCCTACACGAAGCTACTCATGAATGCTTTTGGCTAAGAGCAATTACGCAACATATTTGAAGCACCTGAGGACTTTCTTTCGTCGTTTACGTCCCTACGATGATCTGTAAGGATAATGCAGCATGTATCGACTAGATTAAGAAATGATACATTAAAAGAGACAGCACCAAGCACATTGCGCCTAAATTTTTTTTTTTTTCGCATCAGCAATAAGACCATCAGAACATTAAAGTCAAGCAGATCCGTTCCTAGGATAACCTGGCCTACCTCTTCATATGTCAAAGTGTACTTTTCATAAGCTTGTCCAAGGGATCAATATGCTTAAATTGTCTGATATTGCTTGTAGTTCTCATTTGGAAGTTTGTCAAACTTAGGAAGACTATCCCAAAGTATATGCATTTGATCTTAATGTACTCTTTTTCCCTACAAGGGGGAGTGTTGTGACATAAATCCTAGTATAAGTATGATTGTGTAAACCCTTGGTAGATTTGGTTACTCTTTATGAGGCTGATCATTTCCTATTATGACTTGTATTACTTGGAGAGCAAGTTTCTATCTCTTGGTTTACTATAAATAAAGGTACAGTCAAAAGTGTAAAGAGTGATAGTTGCAAAAGTGCAAAGAGTGATCGCTGCAAGAGTGCAAAGAGTGACCTTAACCAATTCAGTCATCCTGGTCTTAGTTGTTGAACAAAAATGGTACTCTTGTCATATTTTTCATGCCACCTCTTTAATGGTTGAGGGTCTGCTATTCCGATTTTGGTGTCTTGTTTGTGTCTCTTTCTTAATTGGTTGACAAGTGTTCATTCACTTAACCCAAAAATTAACACTATTAACTTTCACTATATTAAAATAAATAAATAAACTAAACATAAAGTACAAAAAATGGGTAGAAATTAAAAGATCACGCACCCTTTGTCCTTCCCAAGCTTGAAGTAAGTGGACGTTCCTCTTTCTTTCTTGCTTCTCTTGTTCATTGCAAAAAAATTTGCAGAAAACAACCATTGAAAACGAAACGCATACAGATAAAATACCGGTAATCATAATTTCTCCTGAAACCAACATTCATACTCAACCTTGTTGAGACTTAAAAAGACTTCACTACTTTGGAGATGTTTATCTCACAAAGAAGAATGTAACGCAACAAAATTGATACGCAAGAGAACGAAAGAACACTCAAAGTATTACACAAAATTTTATTTTAACGCTCACAACAAACTAATACAAGAGGAAACACTCAAACACTCTCACACTTCTTCACTCTTCCTCACTTCTTGCTCTCTTGGTTCCATCACAACACACTCACCTATATTTATAGGCAAGCATAACCAACTTATCAAGTCAGTGGAATTGCCCAGCTACACAAGTTGCTGCTTTCTAGTTCTTTCTACATATCTATAATATTGCTAGATTTTTCAGCTAAAATACCGACATTGTTAAGTCGGTGCCATGGCTGTCCATTCCAAGCCACAAATTCAATACATATTCTAGTATATTCTAATTGCAAACAAGCCAACTTGCTGCTAGAACCATCTAGCATATTTTAATATGCATGCATGATGCATCGACCAACTTTTTGCTAGAATTCTCTCACTCATTCACAAGCTTTGTGCTTGTGTTGTCATGGGCTGGATCGTATGTCTTGGGCCAAGACAAGATTACCATTCAACATCCCCCATTAACCTTGTCTTGTGACGCTGATTGAGTTCCTCAATCTGACATAGTCTTCTTGTTTGAGTGGCTTGGTGAATATTTCGACGACTTGATCTCGAGACTTCACGTATTCCACTTGCACATCCTTTCTTGCAATGCACTCTCTTATGTAGTGATAACGGGTATCTATGTGCTTAATCCTATCATGGAACAACGGATTCTTTGCTAGAGTTATTGCAGACTTGTTGTCAACATAAATCTCTGTTGGTTTTTCTTGCGGCATACTTAATTCTTTCAGTAAGTTTCTCAGCCAATTTGCTTGACAGACGCATGCTGTAGCAGCTACGTATTCAGCTTCATAGGTAAATAGTGTGACAATCGGTTGCTTCTTTGACATCCATGTGAATGCAGTGTCTCCCATGAAGAACACAAATCCAATAGTGCTTTTTCTATCGTCAGAATCTCCTGCCCAATCACTGTCGCTATATCCAACAAGTTTGAAGTTATCAGAACTTAAATAGAACAAGCCAAAGCTAATAGTACTTTTAAGGTATCAAAGAATTCTTTTGGCGATCTTCAAATGTGTAGTTGTGGGATTCTCCATGTAGCAATTGACTAATTCGACATCATAGAGAGTGTCTGGTCTTGTGCAAATCAAGTAACGTAAGCTTCCAACTAGACTCTTGAAAAATATTCAGAGATTGATTCAGAATTTTTCATTTGTAGAGATTCGAACTCACCTCTTAATACTTGAAGATGAACCTTTTTCACTTGTTCGGCTCATTTGTAAGAGGTTTGAAGCTTCTCCCATGCTTGCTTGGTGGAGGTTGCACTCAAGACCTTCTCAAAGCCATTGTCATCTAATTCTTGGTAGATGAGGTAGAGAGCCTTCTTGTCTTTCTTTCTTGAATCTTTCAAACTCTCATTCTAGGGTTGGGACATAGTAGCTTCATCTTCTGGCTCAGTGTAGCCTTTCTCCACGACTTCCCAGATATCATGTGCTCCCAAAAGGGCCTTCATTTTGATACTCCAATTATCGATGTTGTTGTTGTTAAGCACTAGAGCTTGGAAGGCTGCCATAGCTTTGCTAGCCATAGCTCTGGTACCACTTTGTTGGGGCTTAAAAAGACTTCACTACTTTGGAGATGTTTATCTCACAAAGAAGAATGTAATGCAATGAAATTGATAGGCAAGAGAAAGAAAGAACACTCAAAGTATTACACAAAATTTTATTTTAACTCTCACAGCAAACTAATACAAGAGGAAACACTCAAACATTCTCACACTTCTTCACTCTTCCTCACTTCTTGCTCTTTTGGTTCCATCACAACACACTCACCTATATTTATAGGCAAGCATAACCAACTTATCAAGTCGGTGGAATTGCCCAGCCACACAAGTTGCTACTTTTTTATTATTATTATTATTTGTAGAGACGGATTTGGCAAGATTAGCTTTTCGTCAACAGTCGTGTGCGAGGCACCAGCCCTCTACTGAAGGAGAAAGGACCGTTGCACCCAGAAACCCCCCCGCCCGTCCCCTCTCTACTAGATTTTATTAAGAAGAAAAAAGGAAAAGTAAAACAAGCGGGGGAAGTAGGTCAATACTCGCTAAAAACAACTTTTGAAGCCAAACCCTAACAAGAAGTAGAAAACTGCTTGAGACACGAAAACCTAGTCACAAAAAAACTAGGTAAAACCCATCCTAACAAAATCAATAATTAGGGCGAAGAGAAAGCTTATGATGATACGCAGCAATAGCACAAGGAAGACAAGAGTCCCACCAATAAAACCCAGGATGGTCCACTCCATAATTTGCCAAACAGTCAGCCACCTGATTCCCTTCGCGAAAAATATGTGTAACTCTTATGCACATAAAAGAGAGCAACGCTCTACAATTCAACCAACGGACCCTCAAACGCCAGGGAACGCGATTATGAGAAGCAGAAGTGAAAAGAATAGCCAAGGATGAATCACACTCAATGCAAAGATAATGCCAACCCTTCTCTCAAGCTAAGTTTACCGCATGAATTACAGCATGCAATTCATCTTCAACAGAGGTGGCCACCCCTAAAGAAGTAGCAAAACACCCTACGCATGAACCAAAATGATCACAAAAGATACTGCCAGTACTAGCCAATCCTGGTGATCCACGAGCTGCACCATCGGTATTCACTTTGACCCAATGTAGAGAAGGTGGTTTCCATAAAACTTCAATAACACGAGGTGACTTGGCAAGACGACCAGACAAACCAATAGCGCGAAGAATACAAAGTTCTTCCACAAAATTTTTCATGTTTCCCTTGCTCAGCGAATCAATTTCAAGGAGTTGAAAATTAATTGAGGAAATAATGGAAAGTCGAATATCGTCAAAACGAAGCTTATTACGTGTTGTCCATAGACAATATAAACATGCTCCAACTAAACCCCACCATAGAAGTTGAATTTGAGAGCCATAGCCTTTGCGAATAGGATAAGTGAAGAAGGTCATAATATCATCAAAGGGAGAGATCACCCCAAACCAATTTAAACATGAAGACCAAACCTGACGTGAGAAAGAACATTCATAAAACAAATGTCTCAGAGTTTCCACATTTGAGCAACAAAGGGAACACACGGAGGGAAGAGCAAAACCTCTATCATGTAATAAAGAATCTGTAACAATTTTCCCATCCATGAATTTCCATAGAAAAAGAGAATTTCTAGGACGAAAACAAGAATTCCAAACCCAACAGTCCTAAACCACCAAAGGTTGCTTGCTTCGTTTAATCTCATACGCACGAGAAAGCGTGAGATGACCATCAGAAGAATCTGTCCAAATCAAAGTATCATCAATTTCAGTAGTCTTAGGCAAACAAATAGAACAAATTTGACCCCAAATAAGATGTAAACTATCATGGAGAGAGGCTTGACATATCCAATTCCCATCAATAATAAAATTGGAGACCGTGCATGCAAAGTTTTACCCAAAGCATTTGGAATGTTTAAAACTTCAATTAAGGATTTATCCAACAAATCGGCATGCCAAAAAGAAACGTTTTTACCTGAACCAATAATCCAACGTGAGTTCTGTTGTAATTCAGAAAAAAGAGGACGAAGACCAAGCTATATAGGAGAAATCTTATACGAGGAGGAGGGCAAACCATGATTATTGAAAAACTGACCGCGAAAAAATGAAGAAGCCAAAGTAGAGGTGACCAAGATGTCCCAAAAATTTTTCAGCAGAAAAGCCTAATTCAAAGAAGCGAAATTCCGAATGCCAAGACCACCCTCATTCACTGGAGCACAACACCTCTTCCATGAAACCATCGAAAAACCACGAGAGTCCGCACAACTTGTCTAGATAAAATTACGAGCCCAATTTCTGACTTGCACCAAAACAGTAGAAGGCCATCGGTAAACCAAAAAACTATGAGAAAGCATACTAATAACAACCGATTTAATTAAAGCAACACGTCCAGCCATAGATAACGAACGTCCTTGCCATTGAGACATCCGTTCACGCACTCTATCAGCCAATGATTGGAAATAAACCCTTTTTGGACGACCACGAAAAAGAGGAACTCCAAGATAAATAAAAGGAAGGTCCCCCAAATTTACATCAAGCCAAGAAACAATTTGGGAACGACGATGAAATGCAGCTTTCCCAATATACACTCTAGATTTTTGCTTATTGATATATTGCCCAGAATTCAAGCCATATTCATCCATGAAAGCCATGAGATTCCTCAAACTACGCTTATCTCCTTTACAAAAAACTATGATATCATCATCATATAGAACATGAGATGGAGCTTGAACACCACGAGGAGAAGAGATAGGATGAATGCAACCTGAATGCACCAATTCAGAAATACCTCTACTAAGAACTTCTTCAGCAATACAGAAAAGAAGAGGCGAAAGTGGATCACCCTGATGAACACCACGACTGCAACTGAAAAAGCCCACCGAAGAGCCATTAAAAAGGATTGATAAACGCGCTGAATGAAGAATAGAGCTAATCCACTGAACAAAAGAAGAATGAAAACCAAAAGTCTGAAGCACTCAAGTCAGGAAATCCCAACTAAGTGTGTCAAAAGCTTTAGCAACGTCAAACTTAATTGCGACATTGCCCCCATAGCATTTATTGTCAAGCAAATTAATACATTCCGAAGCAAGAAGTATGCAGTTGGAAATATGACGAACTTTGAGAAAAGAAAACTGATTTGGAAAAATGATCCGAGCTGCAATAGAAGCAAGACGATCTGCCAAAATTTTGGTAATCACTTTAAACATAAAATTAGTCATGGCAATGGAGCGAAACTGTGAAATAGAATCATCGTCTTGAGTTTTTGGAATTAGAGTTACAAAACTACAATTGAGATTGGGAAGGATATAACCTGATATAAAGAAAGATCTAACTGCTTGGACCACATCACCGCTAATAAAATCCCATGTGGTCCGAAAAAAATGAACACCGTAACCGTCAGGACCAGGAGTGCTATCAGGGTCCATGGAAAAAATGGTATTTTTTAACTCTTCAAATGTAGGAATAGCAAGCAGAGAACATTTTCAGAGTCCGTCACCAAGGATGGAATAAGTCGAGAAACTAAACCAGTATCCATTGTGCTGCCATCATCAGTAAAAGCAATGGAGAAGTGCTCAACAACATGAGTGCGTAAAACATGAACATCATCCTCCCAACTGGGACCAATTCGTAAAGAAGAGATAAAAATTCTTAGCATGTCGAATTTTAGCAAGATTCTGAAATAATTTGTGTTCCGATCAACATCACGCAACCAACGGACACAAGCTTTGTCACTCCAGAATTTTTCTTGAACTATAAGAGCTTGAGAAAGACAAGAATGAGCTTGTATCTCTGCAACGATCCTCAGAAAACCCCCCAGTTGATATTTCAAGTTGTATTGCCTCAAGAGAAGCACGAGCCGCATCCACCTTTGCGTTGACATTCCCAAACACATCCAAATTCCAAGATTTGAGAATAGGCTTCAACAGTTTAAGCTTAGCTTGCAAAATAAACATTGGGCAGCCATAAATAGAAAAAGAATCCCAAGCAGCACGCACCATTGTTAAGAAATCTGGATGATCCAACCAAACTTTTTGAAATCGGAACGGTGTTGGAAACTGAGCAACAAACTTCTGAAATGAAATTAGCAATGGATTACGATCAGAAGTATGACGAGCCAACATAGAGCATGTAGTCACAGGCCAGGAGTCTAACCACGGAAAAGAGCAGAAGCATTTGTCTAAAAGCATTTCGATGTGGGAAGAAATACCCCTTCCATTTGTCCAAGTAAAAGGAGAGCCCTTGGTGTCAACTGGAATTAGATTACAGGTGTCAACCATAGCTTGAAATTCTGCACAAGCAATATGGCGAGGGAGAGTACCACCCATCTTCTCATAAGCATCAAGAACCGCGTTGAAGTCACCCAAAACTAAATGAGGGCCAGAGAAAATAGAACAATCATATGCCAAAGACAACCACAATGGCCTCCTTTCCACCACCGTAGTTGCCGCATAAACAAAAGAAAGACCATTAAGAACACCATTATTAAAAAACTGAATGAAATATATTGGTTAGAAATTGAAACCACAGTAAGAGAAGAAACATTAATTGAACAGAAAATCCAAAGACTTGGAAGGCGAGATCGTTGACACCCACCAAATGCATACCAATAGAACGCCAATAAGTTTGTTTGATTCGAGAAAAAGAAGTCATTGGTTCAGCCAAACAAAGAAAATCTGGAGAGTACTTCCGAACGATACTACGTAAACTTCTACGTGTAGGGCGATTAGCAACACCCCGAATATTCCAATAAATAGCTTTCATGAGGAAGGACGTAACAAAGCGGACCTAGCCCTTGTCTCTATGGGCTCGGGACGTAAATCACCATCACGCGTCTTCTTTCGCATACGCCTCTTTTGGGACTTAGAAAGAACCGGAGTCATTCCAAGCATAGCATCAATATTTACCGTAACATCAACTGGTGCAACACCTAAATCAGATTGAGCCATATCATACCAAGAGGAAACACGATGTACCTCATCCTCAACCATTGGACTTAAAAAAATCATACCAACATCAGTCTCATTCCGATGTTCAAAGCCAGGAGGAGGGCTAGAAGAGTCAACCTCAGGTACACTTTTATCATTTTTCCGCTGATCAGAATTAAAACCAGGAGAATTAGGGACCATATCAGTAGTCCCATCATCGCTGACATTAGTGGATGCCCCATCATTATCATTATGCTTCCCTACAGAATTAATATATTCCAAGACAAGAGGAGCACCATTAATAGGTGCTGAACAATTCCCCAAAACCTCATTTTCATGGCTAATAAAACCAATAGCAGCAGCGTGAATATTTGGAGGATCATCAACAATTGGTTGACTGGTCTGTATAGCATCTGAAGCTTCAATGATACAATTAAAAGGACGGTACACAGGACGGGGAGGAGCACTAATCCCAGGATGTGAATCATTCTCCAAAACCTCTTTTTCATTAATAATTAGACCATTGGAAGCAGCAGGAATCATTGGACCACCATCCATCTTTTGTTGAGTGGTCCCTATAGCTTTTGTAGCATCATTAACTCTGTTCATAGGACGATACTCACGACGAGTAGGAGCCCTACTAAGAGAACAGCCTCGGGTTTGATTTTGTTTTTGGAGTTGACGACATTGAGACAATGCCCACATTTAGAAGGGAGGTTTTCATAAACAATTTCAACAGGGAAGCCGTGATTTTCTCTCTCAACCATGATCGAAGCAGGTAAATCACCAGGGAGATCAACATCAACCAAAATTCGAGCATAGTACCCATACAGACGTTCACGAATGGCCTTGTCAAGCTGCAGGGGGGTGCCAATGCCACGAGCAATTTCCATTAAATGACGTGGGTGCCAGTACTCTTGGCTTAAGCCATATATTTTAACCCAAACCTGGGCATGCGATTGTGGGAGCACATTACCAGGTTTAAAATCTGGTTGCCATTGAGATAGACGAAAAATTTCTTGTGCTAACGTACAAGTGCCTCCATCCCAAACGCGTCTCATGTCGTCTTCAGTAGAAAAATGAATATCTCATAATAGCCTTTGCCTAATGGAACAAGCCGCCGTGGCATGTTAAGAGACAACAGTGAGACAAGAGATGCTTTGAGATCAGCCGTCTTCAATGCTGCGATTCCCTTCTTCAATAGCAAGCGACCCAAAAGATTGGTGCGGCATGATTTAATTTGTTCCTGATAGATGTCTTCACTGATCTTAACATAGGTAACATCTCCCCTAATCGTTGGAGTTGGTAACTGGCTACGCGTGACAGAATTTTCTAAACCATCAGTCAAAATCGCAGCAAAGGTTTTGGGTTTGGGAACCGAAACCTGGGCGATGGGAGGAGGAATTGGAGAATTTGAATCAAGGAAAAACCATGGGCATACAACAGGAGAGGATAAGACAGCCATGGGCGCCGCCCCAGAGATCCGTCGACGTCACTCGTAAACCCTAGGTCATCCTCACATGGCCCCAGAGATCCGTCGACGTCACTCGTAAACCCTAGGCCATCCTCACATGGATGGAAAAAAACTCGTAGGTCATCATCAAGTTGCTGCTTTCTAGTTCTTTCTACATATCTATAATATTGCTAGATTTTTTAGCTACAATACCGACATTGTTAAGTCGGTGCCATGGCTGTCCATTCCCAGCCACAAATTCAATACATACTCTAGTATATTCTAATTGCAAACAAGCCAACTTGCTGCTAAAACCATCTAGCATATTAAATGCACAATGCACCGACCAACTTTTTGTTAGAATCTAGAGACTATGATCTCTATTGTAAAGAATGAAGCAAAAATGAAGATGAAAGGTTTCTGGAAAATCTCAAAGAGTTGCAGAGAGGATATTCACACAGAGCAAAATTGCTTCATTCATTCACACTCAGCACACAAGGCATGTGCAAGAATAAAATCGTTGGGAGGAGAGAGAGATTCTCTCTTACAAAGTTCAATCTCCACTATTCATGTAATCTACCCTATAAGATGGCTACAAGTGGCAACACACACTACTAACACTAAGATTACATCTCAGCTGTCCAATTGGAATATAATCCAATGGCTCACATTTAAATCTGAAATACTAAAAGTTATGCTAATATTTCTCTAGCACAAACACTTATATTCCAACACTCCCTTCTAAGTGTTGTGCTGAGATTACTCCAAGTTTCTTTCTCAGGGATTCGAACCTATCTCTAGTCAATGCTTTGGTAAGGATATCTGCAACTTGCTCCTCAGTCTTGCAGCATAGTAGATCAATCTCCCCATCTTGTAGTGCATCTCGAATGAAGTGAAATCGTCTGTTTATGTGCCTTGTCTTATGATGATGCATATGATTCTTGGTTATGGCTATATAATTGTTGTAGGCTCAACCTGTTCTTCACCAAAATCTGAGAGAACAAATCTCAACCAGATTGCTTGTGCAGTGGCTTTTGCTGCACTGACATATTCAGCCTCTGCAGTGGATAGTGCAACACTGCTTTGTTTGATTGATGCCCACGAAAATACACCTAAACCAAGGTTAAATGCAAATCCGGATGTGTTTTTCATATCATCCTCATTCCCTGACCAATCAATATCACAGTAGCCAATAAGCATTGCTTCCTGCCCTTTGTCATATGCTATACCGTAATCAAGTGTGCCTTGAATGAACCTAAGTACTTTCTTGGCAATTCCTATATGTTTTTTGGTAGGACCATGCATAAATCTAGCTAACAGACTTGCTGCAAACATGATGTATGGCCTTGTTGCAGTCAAATATAACAGATTCCCAACTATCTGTCTATATAGACTTTCATCAGCTTGTTCACTTCCATCCATCTTAGATAGTTTTTCATTCACTGCAAGAGGGGTATCAATTGATTTACAAGCTTTGAAACCTATCTTATCCAGCAATGTATTTGCATACTTCTTCTGGTGCAAGAAGATGTAAGAATCAGTTTGTATCACACCTATACCTAAGAAGTGATGCAACAACCCAAGATCAGTCATTTCATATTGTCTCATCATCTCAGTTTTGAACTCCATCATCAATTTGTTTGAACTCCTTGTGCAGATGATATCATCCACATATAAAGAAACAATGAGTATTCCACTTTCAACAGTCTTCACATATAATGTTGCTTCACTATGACTTCTTTGAAAACCAGCCTTAGTGAAATAGGAGTTGATTTCTTCATACCAAGCTTTTGGAGCTTGCTTAAGACCATATAATGCCTTCTTGAGTTTGTAGACTTTATCCTTCTTGTTCTTAATCACAAATCCAGGGGGTTGATCAACATATACCTCTTCATGTAAAACTCCATTCAAAAATGCTGACTTCACATCTAATTGAAATAGTCTCCACCGTTTCTGTGTAGCCAAAGCAACCAATGTTCTAATTGTATCAAGCCTAGCAACTGGTGCAAAAGTTTCATTGAAGTCTATTCCAGGCTTTTGAGAGTAACCCTTTGCAACTAGTCTTGCTTTGTTTTTCTGCACTGAGCCATCAAGATTCAACTTTTGTAAACCTATTTGACACCAATTACTGGTTTATCAGATGGTCTACTAACCAACTCCCAAGTATTGTTCTTCTTTATCATTGCAATTTCATTCTCCATTGCTTTTTGCCATAATTCATCTTTGACAGCTTCTTCAAATGTTTCAGGTTCAATGATGCACAAATTGCACCTTTCATACACTTTTGCAATGCTTTTATATTTCAGTGGAGTGTGATCAACATCCTGTGGACCTGAACTTCCACTATCTCCTGCAACACCAATTCCAACATGTACTTCTTCAATATTTTCTGGTGTCTCACCATCACCTTCTGAAATCTCAATTTAAGTCAAACTTGATTCACTAGTTTTCTTTTCTTTCTCTGTAAGCATATCAGTGAGTGGAATTGAGATACTGCATTTTTTTTGTGCATTCCAATCCCAACTTGCTTCCTCATTGAATACTACATCTCTGGAAATAACAACTTTTCCAGATTCAATGTTATAAAGCTTGTAGCCTTTCTCACAGCTTCCATACCCCAGAAACACACATCTTGTGCTAGCTAAATCAAACTTCTGTCTTTGTTGTTTTGGAACATGTGCATAGCATAGAGAACCAAACACCCTCAAATGTTTAATTCCTAGCTTCCTTCCACTATAGGCTTCAAAAGGAGTTTTATCGTCCAAGGCTTTGGTTGGACACTTGTTTAAGACATACACTGTAATGTTCATTGCCTCTGCCCAAAACTCCAGTGGTATCTTCTTCTCAAACATCACACACTTAGCCATCTCCACAATGGTCCTGTTTTTTCTTTCAGCCACTCCATTCTGTTATGGTGAATATATCACAGTGAGCTGTCTTTCCATTCCCATTTCTTCACAAAACTTGTTGAACTCCATGGATGTATACTCTCATCCTCTGTCACTTCTTAGTTTCTTCAACTTATACCCACTTTGCAGTTCAACAGTAGCCTTAAACTTCTTAAAGACATTGAACACCTCAGATTTGTATCTTAGAAAATAAACCCAACACATCCGAGTACAATCATCAATGAAAGTAAGAAAGTACCTATTTCCAGCCTTTGTAATAGTTTGCATTGGTCCACAGACATCAGTGTGTACCAATTCCAGTGGAGTAGTAACTCTACTTATTGTCTCTCTTGGAAAAGAATCCCTGCAATGTTTCCCAAGAATGCACCCCTCACACACTTCATTGGTGTTCTTGATTTCTGGCAATCCAAGCACCATTTCTTTCTCCTGTAGGAGCTTCAAGCTATTGACATTCAGATGTCCCATTCTCCTATGCCAGATCAAGGTTGTCTTACTCACACTTGCTCTTAAAGCAAAGTGCAATTATCATAAATTTCAGCCTTATTAGCTCCAAAGATAAGAAAGTATCCATGCTCCATCATCTGTCCTACACTGAGTAAATTACCCTTAAAACCAGATACTAGCATTACTTCTTTGATATACCTCATTCCCATCTTAGTGTCAACCACCAAACTTCCTTTTCCAATAACATCAACCAATTGTCCTGTCCCCATTTCTACTTTTCCAATAACATCAACCAATTGTCCTATCCCCATTGATATTGTCCACATACCATACATCTTCCATGGGCTTCTTATCAACTGCATTATTAACATAGAACATGGTTGGTGTAGGAAGAACTTGAGTTGCAAAATTCAGTTGCTGAACATTTTTCTTGTTGTTGCAGTCCCTTGCAATATGCCCTATTTTTCCACAACAATGACACTTAGGTTTGCCTTTAAGAAAACATTCTCCATAATGATACTTATCACAGTGCCTGCAAGGGTTTCTACCACCTTCTGTAGCTGCAATTTGCTTCCCAGATTGGTAAGTAGGCTTTTGATCCCACTTTTTAAATTTTGGTTTCCAATTCTTCTGGTATCGATTCCCTTGATTCCCAGAAGCATTGACAGGTTAGGGGTTCACACTAAGACTTGCAAATGCTCTCTCAGTCTTATTCTCATTATGTCTCTCCAATCTTTGTGCAAAACTTTTCAACGAGGCAACTACCTCTTGGACCTCAATCACATCTATATCCCTTGAGTGTTCAATTACATAACATATAAGATCATACACAGAGGGTAAACTAATCAACATTTTCTGCACAATTCTCTCTCTAGACAATTTCTCTCCATAACTTCTCATTTGATTTATCAGATCAAACAATTTTGTAAGATAAGCAGGCAAAGACTCATCATCTCTCATTCTGGTGTATTCAAATTCTCTACGAAGACTTTGTAATTTGACACTTCTAACCTGTTTGTCACCATGGAATTCTTGCATCAAGATATCCCAAGCTCCCTTAGAGGTTTCTTCGTGAGAGATCCGAGGGAAGATCTCATCGGAAACTGCTCCTTGAATTAGCCCTAACGCCTTGGCATCTTTCATGAACTTCTCCGAGAGAGATGCAGCATCACTCGATCCCTCATTCTCCTTCTTCTTTTCAGCAGATTCATCAGCTCCTTTCGAATCTGAGCTTTCTACTCCTTTTTCCACAAACTCCCATAACGCATGAGATTTGAATATAGTCTTCATCCTTATGCTCATAATTCTCGCCATTGAAGATCGGCGCTCTAAGCTCACCACCTCCAGACCCTGCCATGTTAGACACAGATCTCGTAAGCAATTTCTTCAAATTTCAACTCGTTTCCTTCACAGATTCAATCGCCCAGTGTTAAGCGACCAAACCTGGCTTTGAAGCCATGTTAGAATCTAGAGACTATGATCTCTATTGTAAGGAATGAAGCGAAAATGAAGATGAAAGGTTTCTGGAAAATCTCATAGAGTTGCAGAGAGGATATTCACACAGAGTAAAATTGCTTCATTCATTCACACTCAGCACACAAGGCATGTGTATGAATAAAACCGTTGGGAGGAGAGAGACATTCTCTCTTACAAAGTTCAATCTCCACCATTCATGTAATCTACCCTATAAGATAGCTACAAGTGGCAATATACACTACTAACACTAAGATTACATCTCAGTTGTCCAATTGGAATATAATCCAATGGCTCACATTTAAATCTGAAATAATAAAAGTTATGCTAATATTTATCTAGCACAAACACTTATATTCCAACACTTTTTTCTAGAATTCTCTCACTCATTCACGAACTTTGTGCTTGTGTTGTCATGGGCTGGATCGTATGTCTTGGGCCAAGAAAAGATTACCATTCAACAAACCTGCCCAAATCCATGCCCCGAGGCGAGTTTTCTAATGCGCGGCCAGTATGGGTTTCTTTTTATTTTTTATTTTTTATGATATAATCCCTAAACGCTTTCTGGGTTTTGGGTTTTGGTTATGACCGGAGTCGTCATGGCGATTTTCTTGGATTTGGTGTTCTGGGGTTTTCCAAGGTGCCAATGTGGTTGACCGAAACTATAAAGCCACCATCTTTGTTCCTATTGAGGTCGGAAGGATCGTAGGTGAACTGGGCTACGGTTGAAGGCGGAATTGCCGGATTTCGTAGAGAGCAGTGAATTAAGGCGAGTACTGCTGGATTTAGTAGAGAGCGGTGGATTGGAGGACTTTGTATATTGGAGTTTTCACGTGTATTTTTTCCAAAAACCATACCCATTTTTTAGGAATTAGGGTTTAGTGGTATCCGGGTTTTTTTTCTTTGGATTTGGTGCCTGAGAAGGGAAAAATGGTAAGAATATGTTTGTGTGCTTGTAAGTGGTATTCAAATTGAAAGTAATGGGTCAAGGGAATGAACACATGTAAACCAAATAAAGAGGCATAAATGAGACACCAAAACCAGGACAGCAGACCTGCAACCCTCTCTAATAGTAATGGTAAAAATAGGGTATGAAAAACATAGTAAGTGTAACATTACTAGCTGTTGAATTGGCACTTGAGTTTTGTGCCTTATTGTTGGTACCTTTGAATATGGCATTTTCAATTTCCACCTGTGTCCTCATTTTCCCCTCGGGTTCAATCTTCGCCTTTGAAAGGATTTCAGAAACGTTTTGTTTGTCGTTTACGTTGTACATTTTGATTAGGGTGGGCATGGTGTGGTTCGGCCTGGTTCCACCATACAACCAAAACTGAAACCAGAAAATATCAATGGTGAGGTTCGATGAGGTTCCACTTACATTTATTACTAAAATCATACGGTTCGGTTCGTGACGGTTCCGGTTTACGGTTCCGAATGCTATATCATTTGAATACAAAGTCAAAATGGTACTCAAAGTTTACTTGTTTTATTTTCTTTTCTTTTTTTTGCATACTTGCATTCAAATATGTATTCTAAAATGGTTATGCAAAGTTACAAACAAAGAAAACCATAGGCTTTTTGGTGTTCTGAATTACGTGGTGCCCTCGGTTTGTGCAAATTCAACGTCTAAATGTTAGCTTTGAACGTATGTTCATAAATTGTCTAGATAAGCTAAACTATGCATCCACAAGTCGAGCGTGGTAAAAAGGGAATCAAGCAAGGAGCCAAACAAGGAGTTACGCTCGGCATACCTGTGAGTGGATCCCTCCAAAACAAACAAAGTTTTCGATTAAACTATTTATGTTGATGCATATTATTATTATTGATTAGTCTTTGATGAGACTTAAATGTAATTAGTTTAATTGATATCTTGAGACTATGGTGATTTATTTTTACCACGGGATTATCATACATATCATATAGCTAGCTACGACAGTACAACTATTGCAAGTACCGATATTTCTAGTAGAGGCAAATACGCTAGTAGATGCTAGTCATCGATCAGATAAACACCACTTCACCTGCTTGCTATACTAAATGATAAATGTTTGTATGATCGAATTAGTTTACTTTCCTTGATATAACGAGCATTGTTGAGATGATTTACTTGTGATTTACGGTAGTAAATACTATTATGTAGTTTTTAACTATATGTGTGTGTTCAAAACGGAGATTAGTATGTTCTAATGAGTTTGACTAGATAAACATGATCCATTCACATTTGTTTTTTGACCCCATACGACATAGCAAGAACAAGGAGACTTTTGGGGGTGACGAGTGGGGATGGCTATGAGGCTTGCACCTACGAACTAGGGTGATGATCTTTCTGTTTTTTTTTTTTTTTTTTTTGACATTAGGCTACTTTTATTATTACCAAGAAACAAATTTACAAGAAAGAGTCCAAATACAATACACACAAAAGAGATATGGACCCCACAATACAGGAAAAAAAGCCCAACAGAAAGCTAAGAGCGGAAAACAAACAAGCAACCAAAAAAAACCCTAAAAGCTTGCAGCGGCCACCGACGTCGTCGGAAGGACCCCGACCACAAAGCTCAAACCCATCGCCAGAAACGATGCCAAACAGGGGCCCCGAAGTGGAGAAATAGAAGATGCAGACATCCTTCAAAGAGCACCACGCAGATCTGCAGCAGAAACCTCGCAGGAACCAACCCATGAGCAACAGTGCCAACAAGGGCACACAGCGGGAAGGAGGTGGTGGGAACACCCGAGCAACGAGAAAACTCGAAGCTCTACGCACCTTCCCAGGAAATTGCGAAAAATCGCAGTGTTGAGTAGTTGATGCAGACACAGATGGAAGGATCAATGAAGGATAGAGGCAAATGGAAAGGATTGGGAACAGAGGGTGGGGATTCATGGAGGTGGAGGGAAGGGTAAAGCGGAGAGGGGGCACTAGGTAGCAAAATCAAAATATGGTAAAGAGGGTTGAACCTGCAAAAGGGCAGAGGAAAACGCATGCAGAAAGAGACGGAAAGAAAAGGAAAAAAGGAAGAGAAGAAGCAAGAGTCTGCCACCAACCCTAGCCAGAGCTAGGATCGGCGGCTGTGTTGTCGACAACGGAGAAGGATGTACACTCACAACCCGGTGAGAAAGGCTCACACCCCGGTGAGAAAAGATACAGATTATGCATAGCTCTCCACTACTTTTTTGTTAACTGTTGTATGACCTACCATCAACTATGATTTGATGTGATAATAATGGGATTACATGCCTTGACTTGTGTCTCTAAATGGGGAGGTTGTTTATTATTTGCAGGGTAGCGGCCATTTGAATCTAATGAACATTTTGTTCAAATTTATTCTCACCATTAATTCCTTAATATGGTTTTTGTCATTAAGTTAACGTTGTGACGTCATTCTTAGATGAGGTTGCATTGTTAACTTTGTGTCGCCCAGAACATTACGACCTCTTCTTAGCTTGTTAGTTATTGGTTGGGTAGTGTCAATTACAACATAAAAAAAGGGAAATTTCCAACAATAACCCATTTTCTTAATCTTAGAACTGAAATAGGACAAACCGGCCATGCACAAGCCATGCACACCATGCACAAAACTGAAATGACAAAGTACCCCCATATAAATTGTAAAAACTCATAGGTGATGACGTAATTTTTCTGATTTCGAAGAGAGCTGTGAGCTTTAGGTTATTGGGTTCGCTCAGATCTATGATCATACCATGTGCACGTCGTGTACATGTTGTGGGCATGTCACTGGAAATAGGTGATTTTTAATGGGATTTCGATAATCTAGGTTCAGGCCAAATATTTGTAAACTATAGACCTTTTAAGTTCCAGAATATAGGCCTTCACTTATCCTTAACGCCGTTAATTGCATGATGCACGTTCACAACATAACCGACGTCTTTGCATGTATCATTCACAACTTCGTTTTCAGCCTCGATGACGAATTCTGTTTTGTCTTAAGAGAATAATTCATGAATAAATATGGGATTTTGAATAAATTGCTCTTGAATTTGGGTGTTTTTGTTCTCTAAAAAGTATTTGGGAAATTTTGTTATTAGGTTTTTGAAGATGGTTGAATTTGGGTGTTCGAACTGAAGGCAATAGTTGAAATGAAGAAAGAAGGAACCAAGGAAACAAGTATGGAGATGGTGAAGAAGTTCATGGACAAAGAAGGTGAAATGGCAATCGCCACTGACACTAAACAACAAAACCCAAAATTTTTCAGAAAAAATAAAAAGATAAAAAAATTAAACCAAATTTTTTTTTTAGCTTTTCCGCCACATCTTTGTCTTTTCACTACAAAGGCTTCTCGGCCGTCGATGTCGATCGCTAAGAGCTTACCGATTTAGTAGGAGACTTTGGCGAAGTAGTTGAGGGAGGATGGAGAGGTGGAGGAGGTGGAGGAGGTGGAGGATCTGGAGATTTGAGAGAGAGAGATTCGGTGATGTTTCTCTCTCTTTTCTCTCTCTATAAAATGACAAATGAAGGTTGAAATTTCTAGATAACTCATTTATATGAGAGGAAATTTTGGTAATTGTAAGTTTTAGGAAGGGTGTGCATCCACACACCTATTTTTACTTCTCATGCATTATTTGTTAATTTTTATCCGTTGATTTTCTTCAATTCATTCAATTCGACGGTCGAAAATTAAAAAGGTATGTGAGATGTAAAAATCCACACACCCCTTTAGGAAAATTCTATTTCTGCATAGTATTGTGCATGTTGTGTGCATGATCTGTGCAGGACCGATTTGTCCTATTTCAATCCTAAAATTAAGAAAATTGGTCTTTTTTGACAATTTTCCTAAAAAAAAAATTTATCAAAATAGTTTTTGTTATGTTTATTTGGCTGTTCAGTTTGACTGACGCGATAATCTATATGAACCAGCTTAGGAAAAAAAAAAACTAGTGTAAATAAACATTCCTATCATACTAAAGGCTGATTTAGTATTGATGTGCTTTTAAAAAAAAATATTTCTGCTATACTGTAAAAATAATCAAGGATCAAATAAAGAAGTGAAATGTTTGGTAAATTGCACTTCTAAAGCACTTCTAAAGTGCTTTTGAGTAAGAAAAACAATGTGTGAAGTGACTAATCTTTTGATTAAAAGTATATTGATTGTGTGAAGTGACTAAAAAGACCGTGAGTGTTGAAATTAAATTAATTAAATTACATTTTACCTCCTCAAGTTTGAGTATAATTACAACATCTTTAAAACATATCATTCTCATACAATTACTTATTATTTCATTCAATTTTATAGCTCCGTTACAAAATCTATTAAGTTTACAGTTAAGTAATGACATAATAATAGTATTATTTTTTATGTTTATACTGACGTGGCTGACAAATTTATGCCATATGACCAAATAATTAATAAAAAAAATAAAATTTAGTTAGAATATTAAAACAAATAATTAAAAAAATTAAAAATTAAAGAATAGGCATTGAAGAGCATGTTGCAGTCTTGTGGGATGCCAAGAAGGATCGACATTTTGCTGAGAGATAAGAGATTGTATAGCATTAAAGATGCGTGGCAGGCTAAGTCGCGGCAGCTGCGGATGGTGGATGAAAGAGGGGATGAGTTTCACGCTACTCCTGCCCGACTGAGACGAATTTGAAATGGGTGTTTGAATTCGAACCCAAGATCCAGAATTCGAACCCAATAATGAAAACCAAAAACAAAATTCAATTGGGCATATTTTGAACTCGAATCCAAAATTCAAAAAATTTTGAAATCGCAAATCTGCTAAGAGATTGGGAAGATGGATTTTGGATGGGTTTGATGGGTTCGATTCAATGGGGGCAAGCTGCATCTGCAACCCAACGGCCTCTGCACACAACCCGCATCCACGCCACTGCTCTGCCCAGGTCAGTTCTTGATCTGTTGAAATCATGAAACCCGCCCACGGAGCCATGAATCAGTCAACCCTAGCTTCCCCCCACACGATGTCTTCGACAACCCCCTTTTTGACTTCACAAATTGTGCAGATAAGGTTGATGTTGGAAGTCCCAATTCGCCGGAGCTCGATGTCGTTCAAATCGAACGTCAGCAGGGAGCACCGAAGGAAGCTAAGCCGTCAGCGGGGCGCAGACTCGTGGCACTTACTCTTCAACAGCGTGTCTTGAAAATTCTCGTTGCTCATAACTCGTAAACCAGCGCCTTACGCCGCTGTTTCAGGTTGGGAGAGCCGCTGGAAAACCAGACGGCTGGGAGGGTGGGGAGAGATGATTTGAACGGGGAAGATGGGTTTTTGGATTTCTCTTTTAGGTATTTGTTTTAAATTTGCTTCCAAAAAAAAAAAAATTAAATTAAATTTTAATTTGAATTTATTTTTTAATTTACATGATGCCATTTCATTAAAAATATGGAACCTTTCATTTACCACGTCATTATTTAATAGTTAAATTGACAATTTGATTAATGGGGATATGAAATTAAATAAAATAATAAGTAAATATATGAGAATAAAATATTTTTAAAATGTTATACGAAGTTACAATTGTATCCAAATCAGAAGAAGAAAACTGTAATTTAACCAATTAAATTTATTTTAAAAAATAAAAGGACAAAAGCACAATTGAATTTAAAATAAAATAAAAATTAATAGAAACTTCAAACGAGAAAGATATGCAGCAATCCCTGTAACTCAGGGTCCCAACCACCGCTATAGCCACTAGTGGACCTCCTCCTCTGTCACTAACCATCACCCCAAATCCCGTCAACCAAGTCAACGTTGCGATCAAGCCATAACCCACTGTGATAAATGCATCCCACCCCTCAAATTTGCAGACTGAATCAAAATCATGGTCTAAAATATTTATAATATCTCGATATTTTCATCGAAATTTCCGTGTTTTTGGACTACCGATATTTCTGATGTCATCGATATTTCCATCGAAATTTCCGTATTTTTTAAATTTCTATATTTAAAAAAACACCAAGGGGATTCGAACCTCTCCCATTTTACTCATTCAACACCTTGACCACCATATCACTTATATTTTTGTGAAAATATGCTAAAATATTTATATATTTTCTACACTCACAATGTTTGCCAGCTCGCTATATAATCAACTTAAATTAGTTAAATCCATCCTGCAATACATTTCCTTCCAATTTTTTATGATAAACTAATAGATAATTGACTAAATAAACATCCTGCAAAGTTTCAATAAAAATTTTCAAGTTTTTCTTACAATTTCCGTGGTTTTTATTCAATTTTTATCGATATCGATAATATCCCGATATTTCCATCGAAATTTCTGTATTTTTGGACTACCGATATTTCCGATATCATCGATATTTTAGACCTTGATCAAAACACAATAATATTACTCTCGTTCTTGATCAATCTCCGTCATAGTTTTCTATTAAATTTTATAATAACCCCCACCATTAGAGAGCACGGCTGATCAAACAGATAGCGCCGGATCCACTGTAGACCGTGAGCCGTGTCTGTTGGAGCAGATCTGTAGAAAACCAAGAGTACACAGTTTCTAAATATCCTTCTTATATTTATTCAATACAATAAAATTACAATGGTGCGGGAGTATATATATAGAGAATATACTGCTCTTACAATTACAATTATACCCTTGTCTAATCTATCTATTTACATAAGAAACCTAACAAACATTCACTACTACAAAAGGGCCTTATAGTGTCAGTAGATGGTGTCGGTTTAATATAATATAGTGGTGGACTAGATAGTTGCGACACTTATTGAACATGACGTCGGATTTACTGTCGCTTATAAACGTCATAAACATTTAATGTCGCTTTTAAACCGACGTAAACATTTAGCGTCACTTTAAAACCGACATACATTTTAATAATTTTTAAATACTAGTGTCGCTTTAAATATAACAGTGTCACTTTTAAGCGACATAAAATATGAATGTCGCTTATAACCGACACTAAATTATTTTTTAAAATATTTTGAAACCCAATGTCGTTTTAAATTAGTTTTTTTAAATATTTTGAATGTTGCCTGACAAGATCTTCACCACTGTATCAGATCAAGTGTTTAGCGGGAATCCCAGACGAGATCTTCACCACTTTACTGGAGTTAATTAAAAGAATGTTGCCTGAAGGGGATTGTTTGCCTGAATCATGTTGTGAAGCCTTTCTCAAAAGTTTAAACCTTGGCAATGGAACTCAAAGCTTGCATGTTATTCCTTTTACAAAATCCTCAATTTTCATCGATCTTCATGACATAAGATTTTGTGGTATCCACTTCTGTAAATATTTTAGATTGACGATCAAATTAGTACATTGTATTCCTATAGGATCAAGGAGTGTAGCTATAAAAAAATCATCAAAATCGGAGTTAAAATAACCGTTAAATTGTGATTTTTCGTTTATAACCGTCAAAAAGTTTTGTCTCCTTACTTGATCTTTGAATGTTTGTTTTTTTGCAATTTTTGGTGTATGCAATCTCGAAGCATATATAAACAAGTTTGACGGTTGGATCGTTGAAATTAGTTTCATAGAATACGTATCCCATCAAAATGATAGATTCACTAAAACTTAGAGTTTATTTATATTTTCATTAAGTATAACATAAGAATTTGTGGTATCCACTAGGGTAAATATTTTTAATTTAAGATCAAGCTCATTCATTGTATTCATATAGGGTCAAGGAGTGTAGCTGCAAAAAATCATCAAAATCAAAGTTAAAATCACCGTAAAATCATGATTTTTCGTTTATAACCGTTGAAAAGTTTTGTCCCGTTACTTGATCTCTGAATGTTTGTTTTTTGCGATTTTTGGCGTATGCAATCTCGAAGCATATATAAACAATTTTGATAGTTGGATCGCTGAAATTAGTTTCGTAGAATGCGTATCCCATCAAAATGATAGAGATTTGTGTGGTATCCACTAATGTAAATATTTTAAATTGAAGATCGAATTCATTCATTGTATTCATATAGGATCAAGGAGTGTAGCTATAAAAAATAATCAAAATCGGAGTTAAAATAACCGTTAAATCGTGATTTTTTGTTTTATAACCGTCGAAAAGTTTTGTCTCATTAATTGATCTCTGAATGTTTGTTTTTTGCAATTTTTTGCTGATGTGATCTCGAAGCATATACAAACAAGTTTGACGGTTGGATCGTTGAAATTAGTTTCGTAGAATTCGTATCCCATCAAGTTCAATGGTGTGTGTGTGTATATATATATATATATTTATTAAGTAGATTTAAATTTATTTATTTTGTGTGTATAACACTTAAGAAATTGAATGGTATGTATATTTAAGCTGATCTAATGGTCACCAATTTTTAAAATTTAATTGAATATATATATATATATATATATATAATTATTATAGTTTTTAGGGGTATAAAATTGTTACATTAATATATATAATTATTATAGTATTTTTTAGGGTTATAAAATTATAAAATTAATATATATAAAATTATAGTATTTGAAATATTAGGCGGGAAATTTCCCGCTTGTTTGCATGAGGAAATGGACGGAGAGACTTAGTGTCGGTTTTAACCGACGCTAGTGTCATTAAAGCGACGCTATGTGAATTTCAAAAAGTGTGTCAGAAGTTGGCGTCGGTTAAAATCGACGCTAGTTTCATTAAAGTGATGCAAGTTTCATTAAAGCGACGCTATATGAATTTCAAAAAGTGTGTCAGAAGTTTGCGTCAGTTTTAACCGACACAAACTAAGTACCCATATTTAAACCCCCTATCTTTCCCATTTCAACCGTGCTTTCATTTCTCCGCCAATTTCAGACTTTCTTCTTCTCCTTCCCTATTTCATCTATGCGTCCCCTTCTTCCTCCTTTTCAGTTTTTCCTTAACTCCTTCCCCATTTGCTTTGGATCACCAGTTTGAAGATCAACATTCCGAGGAACTCCAATTCGAGGAGGAAGAGCTTGAAGGTGGTTCATTTTTAAATTATTATGATTATTAATTTTAGTTTCTATTTTGTATTCTAACTAGTTTTATGCTTAAATTGAAAATTTATTTTTGTTTCTTGGTTTTTAATTGTTTTTTCTGTATTTATGAATGTTGGATCTGAAGAGTAAGGACACTGGAAATCACAGATCCATAATTTTTGAAAGGTATAAAACTTGAGTTTAATCTATAGAGATTAGAGCCCTAATGTTGAAGTAGTAAAGTATTGGAGCACTGATCTGATGGCAAGCATGGCAGCATGGAGTTGCTAGTATTATATATGGCAGTATGGAGCTACAAAATCTGTGGTCTTCGACAAAGGCAAGCACAGGAAAGCATCATGGCAGCTGCTAGTATTATATGCAAGCATGGAGCTCTCATTAGTATTATATGTAATTGTTAGTTTTTTTATCTTCATCTTGTAACCGGTTCTCTAATGGCTCTTATATATGTGTTATTTGTACTTCTTTATTTATATGAAATAGAGTACATTTAACAAGAAATTCTACACCCAAAAGACCCCAGTTGAATTCTTGAATAAATTGAATATGTGAAGTTTGCATCTCAATTACCATCTGTGTAGGAATGCATAATAATTATTTTATTTATCGAGATGTTGGGTAATGTCGGTTAGGACCGACAATAGATTGAGTATTTTATTTGTTAGCTGCTAGTTGACGTCAGTTATGACCGCCACCATGTCAAAACATCACGTCGCTTTAAACCGACGTAAGACTGGATATTTTATAATTTAATTGCTAATTTGCATCACTTTAAACCGACGTTAGTGTCAGTGTCAATGTCGCTTTAAATCAACATTAGTATCAGTGTCGCTTTAAACCGACGCAGGTAGTGGCGGATTAAGCGTACAAACCGACATTGAAGCCCTTTCGCGACGCTAGCATTAGTGTCGCTATTTCAATCCGACATTGCATTGTTTTATGTCGGATTTTTGCTAAATTTCCGACAGAAATTGGGTTTCTTGTCGGTTTTTGCTTCGCCAATGATAAGGTATATTGTAGTAGTGATTTAACAAATGTCTAACTAATTTTACTTGACTCTTTACACCCCCTCAAGCTGAACTTGGATGCATCGAAAGGTCCAAGAGAAAACTTGGATTGCAAATACAGAAATCTGGATTTAAACAGAGATTTGGTATGAATATCAGCTAACTGGTCTTGAGAGCACACATATTGAACTTTGAGAAGATTAGCAAGTACCAACTCTCGGATATAAAGGTAATCAAGTTCAATATGCTTGGTTCGAGCATGGAAAACTAGATTTGAGGCAAGAGATATTGCAGACAGGTTGTCACACCAGAGAGAAGGAACTTGAGGAAGGTGAAGACCAAGATCCTTGAAACTTTACAAATCCATGTTATTTCAGCGGCTGTGTGGGCTAACGACCTGTATTCTGCTTCAGTGGAGGAACGAGCAACCGTTGGTTGCTTCTTAGCACTCCAACTAATAAGATTGGATCCCAGAAATATACAATATCCATTAGTAGATCGTCTATCAAATAGACAGCCGGCCCAATCAGCATCAGAATAGGCAGTGAGATGAATATCACCTTTCTTGAACCACAAACCATGACTCACTGTGGCTTTCAGAAATCGGAGAATGCGTTTGGCTACTTGAAGATGTGGTTCTCGTGGAGCATGCATAAATTGACAAACCTGATTTACAGCAAAAGATAAATCAGGTCGGGTCCAAGTTAAGTATTGCAATGGACCGATAATAGATCTGTACTTTTGTGGATCAGGTGACAATGGACCTGTGTGATCAAGTTTGATGGAGCCAAGAGGAGTGAGACATGGTTTAGCATCTGCCATGTGTGTCTTTTGAAGCAAGTCAAGAATATACTTGCTTTGATGTAGGAAAAGACCAGCAGAGGATCTTTGAACCTCAAGACGCAAAAAATAATGCAAGGGGCCTAAGTCCTTCACAGGAAAATTAGTACTTAGCTTTTGAATAAAACATTGACAAGCGGCATGATTTGGACCTGTGACAAGGATGTCATCGACATACACCAAGACAATAATAGGAACAGGTGCTTGAATCACAAATAAAGAAGCATCAGATTGTGATTGATGGAATCCCAAGGACTTAAGTACTGCAAATAATTTGTCAAACCAGGCCCAAGGGGCTTGTTTCAATCCATACAAGGATTTTCGAAGCTTGCAGACATGATTAGGATAATTTGGGTCACTGAAACCAGGGGGTTGCTGCATATAGACATCTTCTTGAAGGTCTCCGTGCAGAAAAGCATTACTAATATCCAATTGGTTGAGAAACAAATCATATTGGACTGCAAGAGATAGAAGAATTCGACAGGACTGAACGTTTCCTTGTAATCCAAACCGGCTTGTTGATGAAAGCCTTTGGCCACAAGCCGAGCATTGTATCGATCTATAGTTCCATTTGGATGTTTTTTAACTCGAAACACCCACTTACATCCAACAATATTCTGATGGGAGTTAAAAGGGACTAGAGACCAAGTGCCTATGGACTGCAGGGCATTATACTCATCCTGCATAGCAGATCGCCAATGGATATGTTTCGAGGCCTAAAGATAAGTGGTGGGGATAACATCAACAATGTCTGGTAAAAGATGCTTGGTGGCTAAGTAGGCTTTTGGTTTAGAGTTGCCAGCTTTAGATCTTGTGATCATAGGATGGATATTGTTGACAGTAGGGGAGATTGTAGGTAAAGGGACTGAAGAGGGTGCAGAAGAAGGATTCACTTGGGGATGCACTTGAAGTACTGGAGAATGTGTTCTTGAGGGATTAACCAAAGAAGCAGGTGGTGAATTTGAAGTTGGAGAGAAAACAGATTGAGCAGCAGGTATAATGAATTGTAGGTTGACAGAAAGATTTACTTGGGAAGTATCAACAAGGGAATTAGGTGCAAGATGAGAGGCAGATGAGAGAGCATGAAATGGAAAAGTGGTCTCATCAAATAGTACATGCTGAGAGATATAAACTCGTGTAACTGGATCAAGACAACGATACCCCTTATGTTGAAGACTATACCCAAGCAAGACACAAGATTTACTCTTGCTATCCAACTTGGATGTAGTATAGGGTTTGAGCCATGGATAACAACCACAACCAAAAACTCTGAGTCAAGAATAATCTGGAGGAGTGCAGAAGAGGAGTTCCCAAGGGGATTGCAGTAAACCACCAAGTGGAAGTCGATTGATAAGATAAGTAGCAGTGGAAAAAGCTTCAACCCAAAACATATGAGGCACTTGAGATTGCACTAAGAGTGTAAGAGCAGTTTCAACTAAGTGACGATATTTCCTTTCAACACATCCATTTTGCTCAGGAGTATGAGGACAACTAAACTGTTGTAAAATGCCATGAAGTTTAAGATAATTTTGAAACTGATGACTTGTAAACTCACTCCCTGAATCAGAGTGAACAACCTTTATTTCATTACCAATATTGTTCTCTACATATGACCTGTACTCCACAAAAGTTGAAAATACAGAAGACTTAGACTTTAAGAGAAAATACCAGCTATACTTGCTGTAATCATCAACAATAAACAAGTAATATCTATAGCCACTGACTGATACAACAGGAGATGACCCCCAAATATCACAGTGCAACAATTCAAGACTGTGAGTAGATACAGATTGAGGAGTACCAAATGGAAGTTTGTGATTCTTTGCTAACACACAATCTTTGCAGAAGAAGTCTGGAGAAGATCTTCCTTGTACAACAACTTTATTTGTAGACAGAACTTTTCGAAAAATAACAGAAGAGGGATGACCAAGTTTGCTGTGCCAGATGCGAACATTAGCAGAAGTACTTACTAGTGCAGTATGAGAATTAGTAGCTTTGGAGGGAGAAGATGAACCTTGAAGAGGAAATAATCCATCTCTAACTCAGCCCCTCAAAAACATCCTCCCCGTAAAACGATCCTTGGCAGATGATCCATGAACGTCAAGAGTCAATGAACAATCATTATCTTTGATAAACTGATAGGCAGATAGTAGACTATGTTTCATATGAGGCACATAAAGGATATTTTGCAATTTAAAAGAAGAAGTACGAGTATGCAAAATAGATGTGCCAATATGAGCTATAGACAGACCTTTACCATCCCCGATGTACACCTTGCCTTCACCATGGCAGGGAGTAGGAGATTGGATATTGGATATATCATTCGTAATGTGAGAGGTAACACCCGAGTCTATGAGCCAAGAATTGGAGAACTTCGTAGTGTAATGAGCACACATGGCATCAAGTTTAGCTGAAGGAAACTTGCCTGAGATTTTTGGATTCATTCTGTCGAAGCAATTAAGAGCTTTATGGCTAGTAGATCCACAAATTTGATAGGGAGTTTTGTGACCTAAAGAAAAAACATGACGATTGAATCTAGAGTTATAAGAGCCTCGAGGGAAACTAGAGTTGGAATTACCGCGATTGGAACCACGATGGTAGCCTCGATTGGAACCACGGTTGTAGCCTCGGTTAAAACCACGATTGTAGCTTCGGTTAGAATTATACCGAAATGAATTCTGAAGTGGTGGTGCTCCAGTAGTCTGAGCAGCAAGAGCTTGTGGTGGTGTGGGAAGTAGAGGCGGTTGGCCTTGCACAGAGAATGCGTGAAAAGGCTCAGAGGAAGAGGTTTTCTTACGACGCTCCATGGATAACTCCTTAGTGAGCGACATGCCATTTAATTCATCTAAAGAAGTAGAAGAAAGACAAAGTAAGATAGAATCAGTGAAGGATTCAAAGTCATCAGAAAGACCAGTAAAAGTTGTTGCAGTGAGATCACGATCAGTGATAGAGGCTCCAGCAGCAGTGAGAGAATCGGAGATCTCATTGATTTGTTGAAGATAGACATGGACTGAGAGCCTTTCTGAATATTTTGAAGCTTCGAACCCAATTGATGAATGTGGGCATCCGAGAAACCACCAAAATGCTGCTTAAGTTTGAGCCAGAGATCACGAGCAGAGGAGACACCAACTGTGAAAGGAATGATTTCCTCAGAGAGCGTCGAATTGAACCAGATAAGCAGATTCTGATCTTTCTCATACCATTGCTCAAAATTGGGATTGAGTGAGCGATCTGGAAGAAATGGAGATGGACAGGGCTCAGTGCCATTAACAATCCCAAGGAGCTTGTAGTGACGAAGGATCGGAGCAAATAAGGCTCGCCATGGCAGATAATTGGATTGCCGAAGCTTGATCGGAACCATACTGCCGATGTTTTGGATCGTGAGAGAATTATGCATCTGAGAGGGATTGAGATTTGGGGAAGAAGAATTAGGGTTTGAAGGAGGCACCGACTCAATTGGAGAAGATGAGTTAGAGGGAGACGCCATCAAGATTCAAGAAAAAGAAGTCAAGAATCTGAATCGGAGTAGAACAACAACGCAATCAATCACATCGGAGAAGAAGATCAGAGAGGAGCAGAAGATCGAAGAAGAAAATGGCAGGATCGAAGAAGCCGTGATGCAGTTTGGCGATGGTACCATGTAAAAAACCAAGAGTACACAATTTCTAAATATCCCTCTTATATTTATTCAACACAATAATATTACAATGGTGCGGCAGTATATATATATAGACAATATACTGCTCTTACAATTAAAATTATACCCTTGTCTAATCTATCTATTTACATAAGAAACCTAACAAACATTTAACAAATGTCTACCTAATTTTACTTGACTCTTTAAGATCTACGACGATCATGATTCATCGCTGTCGTGTCTAAGTCTGCTAATGCCAAGGTATTTTGAATTTTCGACGGATAGAAGCAAAAGATCGTACCAGTGCAACGTTTGCTCGGCGGCAGATAGCCTGCTGATGTAACAAGAAAGCAGAGGGAGAAAGGGAGGGTAGGATGGGCATTTAGAAAAAAAATCATTAAAGCGTACTATTCAATATTCACCCATAGTATTGAGAAAAAAAAAGGGGTTTTTGAAAGCTAGTTTTAGCAGCTTCGGCATTTCGACTTTAAGGTGTAGTCAAAATAGAATTTGATAGGATTTTAAAAAACTTTAAAATCAAGTTTAGTCAATTATAATTTTAAAATAAGATCTTAAAAGATTTAAAATTCACAGTGTAGTCAATGTAAGATTTAAGAGGATATTAAAGAATACATTCAAATTTAAGGATAGTCAATTGAGATTTTAAAGAATACATATAAATCCAGGATTAGTGAGAATGCAATAGATTTAGTGGGATTTGAATAGGAGAGGAATTTTGATGAATTTGAAGGTGGATGATATATATACCAAATGCTTTCAAGAATTCTACCATCCTCATATGATTTCTTTTCACGCCCTCAGACAGAAATGTACCTCCCAAGTACCAACCCCTTCATCTTCGTCTATACTTTCCTCATCTTCAAAACATATCCCATCGTCCTCTTCGACTTCACCTTCTTCATTCTCATCCATCATGGATTTTTTTTTTCAAGTTCTAATCATAAACAACTATTGGGTTCTTGTTGATGTGTAAATTGAAGAAGTGATGTGGAGAAGATTACAACCCTTAATTAGTGTAATGCTTCAGCTCATAGGCTGAGCTTATCTGATTAAAATGTAATTAGTTAGTTAAGTCTCATAGGGCTTGATGTGTGACAAGTGTTCTAATCTGAGTGTAGTATAAAATGGATGACTGAGATTGAAACTTGAGTTTTGTGTGTGTGTCTCTCTCTCTTCTTCAACAACTATATACTTGAGTTGTATCTCTTTCTATTCTCCAACAATTATATTTTGTCTTGTATGAGATCATATGCTCAGTGTGCCCGAGTTTTATGGAATGAGATGCAGAGTCATATTCTCTGTGATTTATTATCGAAATTTCTTTCCTTTCTTCTTCAAGTTTTATGTACATTCCTCCATAACTATCAACATCATTTTATGTTTAAGTTTGCATCAGATAATCATCACTAACATGGCCTCAGAGCCAGGTTGGGTTTGAAGTTCTGGGCGTCGTATATTTGAAGGATCAAGCTCTGATTCACGGCAAAAGCTCATTGCAGTGATTCGAGTTCGTATCTGCGATCGAGTCTAACATGGCTGGATTTGGAGGAGGAGAATTTAGAGCACCATCTTCAATGGCGAGAATTTTGATTTCTGGCAATTCAAAATGATAGCCATTTTCCGTTCACATGAGCTGTGGAATTTGGTTGAAAAGGGTTTTGATACTCCGGCGAAGAAGAAGGAGGAGCTCACAGAAGCGGAGAGGTAGCTAATGCGAAAAAATATAGTCAAGGATGCTAGAGCACTTGGAATCATCCAAGGTGCTGTTTCAGATCAAATTTTTCCACGGATCGCAACACAAGAAAGTGCAAAGGTTGCCTGGGACATTCTGAAACAAGAATTTGTTGGCGATAAACAAGTAAGATCTGTGAAACTCCAAGGTCTTAGGCGAGATTTTGAGTATACTCGTATGAATGAAGATGAATCACTCTCTGTGTATTTGGCTAAACTGTTCGATATGATTAACCGAATGAGAAGCTACGGTGAAGATCTGAGTACTCAAAGAATAGTGCATACTGTTAATTAGTTTGCCTAAATCGTATGATAGTATTGCATCTGTGATATAAAATACTAAGCATCTGGAGACCATAGATGCTCAAGATGTGGTTGCTATTCTAAAAGGTTATGAGCAAAGACTTGATAGGCATGGTGAGAGTAGCACATAAATGGGATTTGCTAGCTTGAATATTGCATCTAAACCAAACAGATTTAATGATCAGGCTAACAATGGCAAATACCAGAAGAATTTTAAGTCAGAAGGAAAATAGTGAAGTAATAAGGTTGATTGGAGTAATAAGGCTGTTGCTCATGTGAAGAATGATGTAAATAACATTGGAGATAAATGTAAATTTTGTGATAGACTTCATTATGGGGAATGTTGGGTTAAGAACAAAGTTAAGTGTCACAAGTACAATAAGATTGGTCATATTGCTAGGTATTGCAATTTAAACAAGGTTATGCAATAAGTGAATTTTGCTCATCAGGTAAAGGAAACTTGAAACTTGTTCTATGCCAGTCACTCTAGTGAAGTGAAGAAGCCAAATGATGTTGGTATATAGACAGTAGATGTATTAACCATATGACATCCAGAGAGGATTTACTTGTTGATATTGATAGGAATGTGAAAGCCAAGGTCCAAGTAGGCACTGGAGTTTTGGTTTATGTTACAGGGAAGAGAACACTAGTTATTAAGACAATGAAAGGCATGAGATATATAAGGGAAGTAATGCTTGTACATGGTCTTGCAAAGAACTTGCTTAGTGTAGGCCAGATGACTGAGCTTGGTTATTTTCTTCTGTTTGGAGACTATAGAGTGGATGTGTTTGATGACAGGTCTCTAAGTAATCTGGTGGTTAGTGTGAAACAAAAGGAAAATAGATGCTTTCATTTTATCTTTAGTATAAACAAGGAGCTTACATTGAGTACAACTGTGCAAGAATGTGCAAAGATGTGGCACAAGAGATATGGTCATTTAGACTTGTCTCAAGCTATTGCGGAATCAAGGAATGGTGTTAAGGCTGCCTGAAATCCAAGATAGTGAAGATGTGTGCCAAGGGTGTGTACGTGGGAAGCATCACATGGAGTCATTCCCTGAGGAGGCTACTTAGAGAGCATAAGAACCACTTGAATTGGTGCATTCAGATGTTTGTGGACCTATGCAGGTTCCAACCATGAGTGGAAAAAAGTACTTCTTGACATTCATTGATGATTATTCAAGAATGTGTTGGATCTACTTTATCAAAAATAAATCAGAAGTGTTTGGGATATTCAAGAAGTTTAGAGCTATGGTTGAACTACAATGTGGTTACTCACTGAAAAAGCTAAGAACTGATAAGGGTGGAGAATTTACTTCCACTGAGTTTAATGCATTCTGTGAATCATTGGCATGGAAAGACAGCTCATTGTGTCCAATATTCCACAACAAAATGGAGTGGCAGAAAGGAAGAACATGACAAAATGGCTAAGAGTATGTTGCATGAGAAGGAACTACCCTACAAGCTATAGGGAGAGGCAGTCAACACTGATGTCTACTTATTAAATAGGTTTCCTATAAGTGCATTAGACAACATAACACCATTTGAAGCTTATAGTGGAAGAAAACCTAGGATTAAACATCTCAAGGTATTTGGTGTTCTGTGCTATTCTCGAATACCTGGAAATCTGGGACACAAGTTGGAAGAATCAAGTGCAAAAGGCATCTGCATTGGATATGGTTCATGTGAGAAAGGGTATAGAATTCTCAATCCCCAGAGACGTAATATTTGATGAGAATGGAAAGTGGAATTGGGAGGAAAACAAAGTGAAAGAGATATGTGTTCCTCTAATCCAACTTGAGTATAGAGAAATTGATGAAGGTGAAGCTAGTGCAAAACAAGCAATGCCTGGAAGTTCTACCAGTTTCATGTCTTCCATCTCTTTTGAAAGATCTAATGCTCAATGTTCATGTGTGCAAATGAGTTCTGTTGATACACAAGCTTTTGATTCAACTCCTTTGAGATGGAGAAACCTCATAAAAGTGTATGAGCATTACAATTTATGCATTGTTGAACCTAAGTGTTTTGATGATGCCAGACAAAATGATGCTTGGAAAGTTGCAATGCAGGAGGAGATCAACGTGATTGAAAAGAACAAGACTTGGGAATTGGTAAATAGACTACTTGATAAGCCAGTAATTGGAGAGACTACTTGATAAGCCAATAATTGGAGTGAAGTAGGTATACAAGACTAAGTTGAACTTAGATGGGTTTGTGCAAAAAAAACAAGATTGGTGGCAAAAGGTTATGCAGATAAGCCTGAAGTGGATTATAATGAGACATTTGCACTTGTTGCAAGGCTAGATACCATAAGAACACTGATTGTTTTTACTGCAAAGAACAATTGGCAGTTGTTTCAATTAGATGTCAAATCTGCATTCTTGAATGGTATACTTCAAGAAGAAGTGTATATGGATCAGCCATAGGGTTTTGTTGCCAAAGGAGAGAAAGAATCACTAAGGGCTTGGTATGGGGAAATTAATTCTTATTTTGAAGAATATGGGTTTAAGAAGAGTAGCAGTGAAGCAACCTTGTATACAAAAGGAAAAAAAAGGTGTGGGAATGCTTATTGTGTGAATTTATGTGGATGACATCATTTACACTGGAAGTAGTGTTGAATTGATGGAATAGTTCAAAGCTGACATGATGAACAAGTATGAAATGACAGATTTGGGCTTGCTGCATCACTTTCTGAGAATGAGAGTTATGCAAACTGAATCTAGCATCTTCATTCACCAGAAGTTCTCAAGAAGTTTGGATTGCAGGATTGTAAACTAGTTGGCATTCCATTAGTTCAAAGTGACAAATTGAGAAATGATGATGATAGTGGAGTTGCGGATGAAGCGCAGTTCAGGAAAATAGTTGGTAGCCTGTTGTATCTTATTGCAACTAGGCCAGATATTATGTATGCTTCTTGTCTACTTGCAAGATTCATGCATTTGTCCAACTAATAAGCACTATAGGACTGCTAAAAGAGTACTGAGATATATACAAGGTACTTTGAATTATGGCTTAGAGTACAAGAAAGGTCAAGGAGCAAAGTTGTTTGGATTCTGTGATAGCGATTGGAATGGATCTAAAGATGCAACACTGTGTGGTATTATCCACAACAGAAGCAGAGTACATCAGTGCAGTAGAAGCCACTGCACAGGCAACTTGGTTAAGATTTGTGTTGGAAGATTTTGGTGAAACACAAACTGTTGCAACACCACTAAATTGTGATAGCACTTCAGCTATTGCAATCACCAAGAACCCTATCTTTCACCAAAAGACAAAGCATATCAACATGAGATATCATATTATCAAGGAAGCTTTGCAAAATGAGATCATTGATTTGGTGTACTGTCTAACCAAATAACAGGTAGCAGATATATTCACAAAGGCCCTTGCTAAAGATCAATACTGTAATCTTAGAGAACTATTGGGAGTGAAATCAGTTCACAATTTAGGGGGAGTGTTGATGTGTAAATTGAAGAACTGATGTGGAAAAGATTAGAAGCTTTAAATAGTGTAATGAGGCTGAGCTTATCTGATTAAAATGTAATTAGTTTGTTAAGTCTCATAGGACTTGATGTGTGACAAGTGTTCTAATCTCAGTGCAGTATAGAATAGAGGGTTGAGATTGAAACTTGAGTTGTATATATCTCTCTCTCTATTCTCCAACTATTATATTTTGTCTTGTATGAGCTCATATGCTCAATGTGCCTGAGTTTTATGGAATGAGATGCAGAGTCATATTCTCTTTGATTTTTGATCGAAATTTCTCTCTTTTCTTCTTCAAGTTTTCTGTACATTCCTCCATAACTATCATCATCATTTTCTGTTTAAGTTTGCATCAGAGAATCATCATTAACAGTTATGGCAAGTTCTAATCCCTAATTCCTAAATAAAATTTTGTTCTCCAGGATTCAAGAATTCACATTCTAATCCCTAATTAACCATTGGGTTCTGGCAAGTTCTAATCCCTTTGCCAGTTCTAATCTTGGCGTGTTCGTGGAAAAAGGGAAGTAAGGACATTACAATACCAGCCACCATTTTTTACCACCATATTTTCCAAGGTGAAGTGACTCACCCTAAACCCTAATCCCTTATATTGGCAAGTTCTAATCTTGTTTTACACAGAGGACTCTCTAACAGTCTCATACTCTCCTAGGCGAGAGTACTTCCGCTGTGTGCGTCGTTTGGTGTGCAGTAGGTCATGAAGGCAGTTTAATCTCAGGCATAAGATTTTATTAAAAATGATCTAACAACTCTGAGTGTGATTTCTAATTTTTTTCAAAATAATATGAAATCCATGAAAGAAGTCCATACAAATCCATAGAATCCTATAATAGAATCCATATAAATCTATTAAAATCAATATACAATTCTAGAGTATATTAAAATCTTTTGAAATATGTCACTTAAAAAAAATTCTATTAAAATCCCCTGAAATCCTTGTTGACTACACCCCCTAAATGATTGTTGGTTGTTGAAAAAAAAGGCAGGTATTCCTTTGTTTACTAACACATACTCCAACATTTTTTTTATAGCTGCTCATAGAAAAATTTGAACAGTCCCAAACTAGAACTAAATAGTTTGAAAAGAAGCATTGATAGGATTTTTACCACACACGCAAAAGGGTTAAAAACATGTAAAATACTTGCAAGAGTAATAAGGATATTGTAGTATAGATGACTCTACAAAGTCGTTCTCCACAGAGATTATTTAATAACTCGTATTAAACCGAATCTCACTTAATTATTTAAAAGCAAAGTTTTGGAAAGATTGATTTATGACCTAATTTAATAAAAACGAATTTAATTTAAAAGATTAGAAAAATATGCAATATTAAAGAAAAGAAAAAAGGAACATTTTTTAAAAATCAAATTTAGAAAGCACTAGGGTGCCATCGTTACTTTAACAATCCTATGTATTTTACCAATTACTTATGAATTACACATGCAACTTTGAATGTTAGGTTTTTCTAATGCATATTCTCCTCGTGGTATTCAAGAAAGAACACATATATAACATGCAACCCATCTGTGATATTTAGATAAAAAATAAACATGCGAAACTCATTAAGTTTTGTAAAAACCCTTTGAAAAACCATGCAACCCCTAAGAATGTGATATTTGCCTTAAGTGAAATTACAATTATTAACCACAAGAAGTAATACTCAATCCTCCAGTGATATTCTGACTGAATTGCATCCGATTACTTATCTAAATATCCTAATGGTCACGAATCTCTAAGACATAGAGACAGTTCAAGCACAGTGATTAATAATTCAAAGTATGCATGCATGATATCATAAACAATTAAATAAAGACTACATATTCATGCTAAGGCTCATGGCCTCGCCCTAGCAAAAGAAATTAGTTACAAATATTCATAATTAAAATAAAAAAGAATTTTATTGAAATAGAAAAAGATTGAAAACACCTTGTAAATGTCTAAAATCTCTAAGGTTTAGCCAAATTCCTCTCTTAAATATCACATAGAAAAGAAAAACTAGGGCTGGCCACAATGACTTATTTATACTACTATAATTACATCCTACCTAGAAAAGGTCTTAGAATAAAACTAGAAAACCAAATAAATTATAATAAATTAGGAAATATAATCCTAAATTGACTAGTAAAATTGGCCCAGAATTTGTACAGCTCGTTTTGGACCCATATCTCCTTCAAATCAGGCTCATGACAACTCATTTTGAAGCTTGGCATAATCTGAACACTTCTCTAGAATGCCATGAACCCAACAGAGGTCATCTTGGGATCAAAAAATCACAATTAAGCCCAAAAACGTCACTTTCTAACAATGCGCACTGCTTTATTTAATCGCAAGAACATAATCATTTGGTAGAAAAAGCCGAAATTTTGACACGAACAAACTAAGGGACTCATGAACATTCTTCAGTTTGAATCACTCCAAAATTTGTCTGTTTGATCACGTTTTGCTCTAGGGGAAGTTGAATTCCTATATTGAAAATATAAAGCAAAGTATCAAAATCCTACCATAACAATTACCCAAACACACAAGGAATAGCGTATAAAATATAATATAAAATCGACTCATCAAACATCCCCAAATGAAGATAACCCAGAAAAAAGAGAAAACTGGAGAATGAAATAAGGATGAAGCCAAAGAGATTGAAGAGAAGACGTCCCTCAGCCTCAAGCTTGAAGGAACCCAGAGTTGGCCTTTTTTGAGTTTTCCCAAAGAAAACAAGAGCGATCCTGCCAGTGTATAGTTTTATGGTGGATCATACGCTCAAATTTTAACTATTTTTACGGTTTTAACACAATTAATTCACGTGGAGTCATATGATTGGATAGGTTGGTCCATTTTTGGGACGAAATTGATGAATATTCTATTTCAGGGACTATTTTGATTGAAATGTCCAATTTCAAAGACCAACCATGATAAAAAGACCCTTTTTTTTATTGATACAAAATAATTCAAATATTACATTCTTATTCTTCATTATAATGTCCGTACCAACGTGTAAGTTCACATAAAAGGAAAAGTTCACGTATTCAGTCGACTTTTAATTAATTTAACCAATTTATTAATTAGAAATACAATCACAGTTCCTCTCGTCCTGTATATGGAAATAGTTGTCCGTATATAGGCCAGCTACTTTTACACACACACACACACACACACACACACACACACACACACTAGCTAGCTAGCCGTGCTTTTAATTGCTTTTAATACTGAACATGGCCGGGGCAGAAATATGGTGATCCTGGTGGAAATGGGTGGGGGCAATTTATGAACTGTGTTAAGTTGCTATCGCTGCAAAAACCGACCTCAACCAATTCAGGTATCCCAGAATTATTTTTGCACTTGAGTTTTGGCATCGTATTGTTGTTACCATTGCGTATGGCATTTTGGATATCTGTCAGTGCCTTGGTTGTCCCATTCGGTTTAATATTCGCCTTTGAGAGGATTCTTGAGACGTTTTGTTTCTGGGTTATGTACATTTTGATTACTGTTTGAAAGTACTGCATGTCGGTCTTCAATGCGGGAGACGCACAGGTGCCATGTTTGCCCCACTGTCTACGCCAGAACCCTACATGATCGTTTCGATTGAGTACGTTCGGCCAAATAATTTCCAACTGGGCTTTGAGTGATTTTATCTGACAATATAATATAAATAATAGAAAAAAATTATGATTAAGTTTTAAATTAATTGTAATATTTGCACACGCTTGCATGAAAATCTATGTTGAGTGTATGTATATATGAAATAAGCAAGTGGCTCCTTACTACAGTAGTGGAAAGGTGTTGAACTTTTGCATGACCACGTGGGTTCAAATCCCGTCAATGACTATTCTAACATCAAATCTACTAAAATCTATCGTTTGACCAAAAAAAATAAAATGTATAAATGAAATAAACAATATTGACTATCTGATTATCAATAATATTACCGTCTGAGAATTCACGGTTGTATTCGTGCAATTATGTGGGTGAGGTCCACTCGAGTTTGAAGGCCACAAACCGTGAACCGTAAACAACTTGTCTGGAGGATCCTTACAAGGAGTAGGATTAGAGTTGCAGACAGCCTGCTGATATTGCTGCGTAAATTGAAAATAATCATATTGCGCCTTGGATGAAGACAATATTAATGCAATTAATGAAAATACCGTCGTAACCATATATGTCATCCCCGTAATCCCCATTGAATAATATTTGTTCAAGAGCGAGGCAGATTAATGACTAACTTGATCGATTTGAAATAGTAGTGGTGGTGTGGATCAATTGGAGATCAATTAAGCTCATATTTATAGTACTAGACACTAGTTGTAGGCATATGTGTACATGCATGCATAAATAAGAGGTTAATTGGTCAAATATCTCTAACTGGGTTAGTCAAATATCTCTAACTGATCATCCATTATCACGTGTATTTTGTTAGAGTATATTGAACGGTTGTAGATTGTGCTAACTTGTCAATGGATTACACAGTATGTTAGTTAAGATTATTAGAGAAAGCTAAGTGTTGTGGCTTCTCTATATATAGTTGTATTGATGTAATGACTCGCTCATTAAGAAAAGATTAACAAAGATTAGAAACTGTTGAGCTCCTTCTTCTTCTTCGGTCCTTCTCTCTCTCTCTCTCTCTCTCTCTCTCTCTCTCTCTCTCTCTCTCTCTCTCAATCTTTCTATCTTTTCTTTAAGCTCTCTACCTCTTGCTTAACATATTCGATCACATGTTCTATAAGTTTATAGCAATTTTTTCTCTCTATTCAAAATAGGCATGTGCAATGCCCTCAGTTGATCATCTTGGTCACGTGTATTTGATCATATGTTGTGTTTCGAAGTGGATGGACTAAAGCAACCATGTTTTTTTAGAAATAAAATGCTATCTTCTGATAAATAAATAAAAATCTAACATGTTCTGTTAGACTATTGTTTGAAAAGTTGGGCGACGGTGTTGGGCAGGGTAGGGCGACGGACTGTGTGGCAGGACTTCGGGTTTTTTTAGACTTATTGTTTGCACCAGATCCAACGATGATCCAACGGATGTTGACCAAGAACTTTCCTGATCCCTGTGGACCAGGAGGACGTACGGGAATGTCATATTCATTGTGATGATTTTTTTTTTTCAATAAAGACAAAATATTTATTTGTTTTTATTTACAAAAGTTATACAGAATTTTATTAAGAATAAACACATATATGCATTGACCATATACACTGAGGTGTTAGACATTTCTTCAGTGACCAATCTCTTGATCTGGAGAAATCCGCATAGATTTCCAAATCTTTTTTGAGAAGCAGTAGATAGAGGAGACCTGATCAGGTTTTTTCACTAAGTGTTCTCAGATTTGTTTCGTTTGGTTGACATATAGAGAAAATTAAAACCCTTCTATTATAGTATTGTTTCATTTTCTACATCTTATATATTTCTTTTACATACCGATACGGGCGGGCCCTCCTAACATGAATTTCACCACTGAGAATCAAGTTGCCGTGGTTTAGGGTTTGGCTGCTTTGTGGCTTCTTATCTAGTGCATCCTGATGTAGAATATTTTTCTTATATCTGAGACTGGACAGAATTGGGATAAATAAATAGATTGTATTCCTCTTCACTTGGAAGTGAGAGGTATTAGGCTCGAATTTCGTGGATGGTTAATTCAATACCAAATTAGGTTGCACATTGTGTGGCTTAGCCGAACTCGCCCACCCCTTAGTGTAAAATTATTCATGTATTAAAAAAAAGATTGTACTACAATAAAATCTCTATAAAGTTAGAACCAAACTAAGTTTATAATTTTAAAGATGGTATTACTTAATAGAGGTGTAGTTAAATTAGTATCTGGCTCTAGTTACTAATGTTCATTGATTGAGACCTTATTAGTTTTCATATTTTAATCGAAGTTCCTAGCATTAATGTAATAATGAATTTACATGTCAGTTACATAATTTTTTTTTAAAATAAAAATTAGTAATTGATTTAGCGTTTCAATACTCACACCTTTATTAAATTCCTAATTAATTTTCAATTCAAAACATTTCCAAAATTTAAAAGAAAATATATATTAGAATAAGTTTGTACCATAATTAGTTTTTTGCGATAGGATTAAGGGACACATTTTTACAAATATTTTTACACTTCTTTGTGGACTTTAGATTTTATAACATCCAAGAGTTCTTATTTATTCATTAAACGACATGGATACTTATGTGGATTTTAACTAATATTAAAGGTAAAGTTAAAACTGAAAAAAAAAACTGGAAAATTAAAAAAGGAAGATAAGTGAAAACATTTAATTAGAATTTGAAAACCCATTTAGATCAAGATTTGGATTCACACCCATGGAGTGGTGAAAACAAATAATTAGAAAACCTTAGCTTTGGATTCACATGTATTTCCTAATACTCGCCATCGCCTTTTTGCCTTTGGCACATTAAGAAAAAAATTGCTGAAAAATTGTCACATATATACTACAAAAAATAAAGTTTTAAGATTGCAATGAAAAAGTGTATTAGGTCGACATACATAATAGAGGAATTCGAACAACAGTGGAAAAACTTGATAAAGGAGTATGAATTGGAAGAAAATGAATCGCTTGCCCAACTCTATGAAATACGTGAGTCATGGGTGCCAGTTTTTAATCATGGCACATTTTTTGTTGGGAGGAATACAACTAGACGTAGTGAGGGTATAAATGCATTTTTTGATGACTTTGTTACATCAACGACAAATCTTAAAGAATTTGTTGTCAAGTATGAGCAAGTTATTAATAAGATTATGACAGATGAAAGTGCTAAAGTTTTTGTTTTGGAGCATTAGTACCATATTGTGGATGATGATGACTTCCTTAATTTGAAGCATGCGGCTAAAGTTTATACTTGAAAAATGTTTGAAAAGTTTAAGGAAGAATGGATAAATGTCAATTGGCTCAAAGTTGAAGATATGGGAAGTGTCAATTAGTTTCATATGTATGTGGTCAGGAAAAAAATTGGTGAAGCTGAAGAATTTTTAGTTAAGTTCAATCTACAAACCTACGAGGGCACCTGCGAATGCCAAAATTTTGAGTTCGTTGGAATTCTTTGTTGACATATTATTAAAGTTCTTGTTTGTCTAGACATTGATGTCATACCGTCCCACTTCATTTTGGAAAGATGGAAGCAAGGAGCAAACAAGTTTAAGGTTATGGATTCATAAGAATTGGTAAGAAATGCTGGTCAAGAACACGCAGAGGCATTGAGACTTAGCCATATGTGCCGTAGAGCTATTAAATTAGCTTGTTGTGTAGCATCTTCAAATGAGGCATATACAATTTACATGGAAATGTTTTAGATGAATTGTCTAAAGATATGAAATCCTATTCCCGGATTTCACTGTTATAATCTACGTATTTATACTATTGAGATTTAATATTATTTCTCGAGAATTTATTTGAAATTGTTTGGATTTAGATTTTAATTAAACTAGTTATGAAGAGTGAAGTTTGGAAAATAATTATTTAAAAATTCGTTGACCTTTTGAGGTCACAAGTAATGTTTTCGAATAGGTCTCGAAGCCACGAGCGCATAGGCGAAAGCCGTTTGCGAGTCCGAGTTCTAACGGTATAGTTACGGACGTTTGAAGTTGTGAGCTTAATAAAGGGGGAGTGACCAATTAGAAAAAAGGGGAAGGTTTCTGAAAAAAGGGGAAGGAGGGGTCTGATATTTTTGACCCGTTTTAGGGCGTTTTCGACCCATAAAACTACAAACTTGACCCGTTTGTATCTCCTTCATCCGATCTCCGTTTTGGGTGATCTTGGTGTCCATGGAAAGCTCTTGACGAGCCCTACAATTATGTAGTGTTAGATTTTCCATTTTCTTATCCATTTTTCCAGTTCGAGGCAGCAAAGTCCCATGGGTTTTCCGGTGGTTTTGTCATTTTTCCGGCGATCCCGGCAACCATTTCCTTCAAGTGAGGTATGAAACTTCATCTACTCTTCATAATCTTCAAGTTGGTATGCTTGGTTGGTGCTTTCGCATTCGTTTAGAGTTGGGTGTTTAGAACACTAGAAACCCGGTTTTCTCCGGTGAAATTGAACGGCTTCCGGTTAGAATTGGTCGCCGGCTTAGTTGTGAAAAGTGTTTCCTTTGTTGAGCTCTATCTACCACGTAAATTTGAGCTCATTTAGTTAATTTTGAAAATTTGGGTTTTCAAACCCTTCTCCATGGCTAGCATCGTGTGTGGCGGTGCGTGGGACCGTCCACGAATGTTGTTTAAGTACCAAATACCTTTTAGTGACCCTGTGAACCTATGTCTAGCTCGGTTTCCCGAAATTCAATTGTTTGGTGTGGTGATCAAATTGGACCGCCACTTATTTGTGTGATTGATGACAATCCGATCGTTGGTTTGTTGTAAAATTTGGTGAACACCCTAGTTGTCAGTTGTTGGACCTTTGAGAACTTACAGATCGAAAATCTGATGTGCGGATCTAATTAAGTTCTATTATTGATAAGATTATGAAATTGAGTTAAACCAAACCACTGTTTTGTTATATTGATTAACAAGCAAATGGTATTACCTTCTGGATTCAGAGTTCTGTTATATGAAATGCTTCTTTCATTACCAAGCATCTAGACCTAGAAGGGAATTCTAGTTGAAATAACATCCTTGTCAATTTGGTGCTTATTTGAGTGTGTTTGGTTGGGGTTTAAGAGTTTTGATTGTTTACTAGTATTTATATTCAAATTATTAGTAAACGATCCAGTTTCTCTTAATATATATATATATATATATATATATATATATATATATTTGCCGCATATACATATCAAAAAGGGGTAGTGGCAAGAGTGAAGGGGTGGTGTTTTAAGTTGAAAACCATTAACTTTGGGTTGGTTTATTAAAGGATGGAGAAAGAAGGTTACGAAGCATAGGAGTAGAATTTTAAAATGTTGATTTCATGGATGAGAAATAATATGTATGGTTACTAGTATGAAAAGGGTGAGTGACTTTAATATATGTGATATTGGTGATTACCTTGTTTTCGTAATTGTTATCCTGTGTAGACATGACTTGGTTTTATAAAGGTGTTTCTGTTAAAATGTGATTCCCTTATAATTAGCCATCGATCTAATTATATTAAATGTGATTTGATTCATGGATGGGTAATATTTGTGGGAAAGTGATTCGAATTGCAGATTGAAATGTTTTGTAAATTGAGGGCTAGTAGTGGACTATGACCCTGCTTGGTTAATCTGCATTGGGGGGTCACTAGTGGTCCTGCTTGGTTAATCCGCATTGGGGGACCATACTATATATAGATCGCGCTTGGTTAATTCGCGTTGGGCGATCCTCATGGCCATTTATAATTAGGGGTGATCATGCTTGGTTAATCCGCATTGGGTGATCACTGCCTAACAGTTCTGTAGGTGTGACTCTGCTTGGTTAATCCGCATTGGGGGGTCACTACCTACTTGATTATCTTGACCCTGCTTGGTTAATCCGCATTGGGGGGTCACTAGTGGTCATGCTTGGTTAATCCGCATTGGGGGACCATACTATATATGGATCGCGCTTGGTTAATCCGCGTTGGGCGATCCTCATGGCCATTTATAATTAGGGGTGATCATGCTTGGTTAATCCGCATTGGGTGATCACTGCCTAACAGTTCTGTAGGTGTGACTTTGCTTGGTTAATCCGCATTGGGGGGTCACTACCTACTTGGTTACTTTCCTAGGGGTGGCTCTGCTTGATTAATCCGTATTTGGGGGCCACTTCCTGTTTGGTTACTTATGTAGGCTTCGGCCGAACTGCGTCCCCCTAGCCCTAGTTTTTAATGTACATTCGAATGATGGTTTTTGAGAATCTTGTGGTTTGAATTAGAGAAGTCGTTGGATGTCTGGGTGACTCCTTTGGAGTTTTCTGCGACTTGATTATGATTTCATAAAGCATGATGCTATACTTGATATTTTGGTTCCGTTGAGTGATCCGGAACCTGGTGTGGTTGGATTCCGTTGAGTGGTCCGGAATCCTTACTCATGCACATTCCTAAGGGTTAGTCTAAAATCCAAGATTCGAGTGAATGGGAATTATCCATAGACCTTGTAAATCTAAATTAGATTTGCCATGTTGTTACTCATAATCCAAGTAGGGAAATTATATAGAGTTCTTTAACTAAATACATGAAATGATATGTTATCGTATTGATTGATTAACGTAGTTAAATGCTAAGATCATGCATCCTTGATTCATGAATGGATTAATTGACGGGACTGTGGAATGACGTTGGATATGATTGTACTATTATGATTATTTTAGTGATCAATGTGGCTTGAGAATAATAATGTGCTTCGTTGGTTATTGGTTAAGTTACATGCTGTGGATGGAGGTATCACGTTGAAAACATAGTGATTTATTTGATGGAGGGATGCTATGCTTTTTTATTTGAGCATATTGTGTTAAACGTCGAGGTGTAATGAATGATGAACTACGAATGGCTTGATCCCTGTTTAGGGTACGTAGGCAGTCTAACGAAGAGGTTAGATGCAGCCATAAACTATGCGATTCGATTCTCGAGTTGTGTTTTGCCATGTTCCGGAGGCGGGTTAGGTTGAGATACGGGTATTTGAGGACGCCACGTGTCGATCCTAGACGTATGTCGGGATTGGGGCGTGACAAAAAAACTATCTCAAGTTGAAGTCAATATTGTGTCGAATGAAGAAGCTTCTAAGATTCCAACCAATGATTTACAAAATCCTGCTGATGAGATTCATCCAAGACATTGGGGACCTCAATGTTTACGTTGGATATTAGTCCTATATATGCCTGGTTTTTTTTTTTTTAATTTTTTTTATATTTACAAATTATGTTCTTTCGTTATTATTAGGTTTATTTTTTATAAAATGTAGAAGAGATTTCATCCAAGGCATTGGAGACCTCATCGACAAAGAAGAGGTTTCATTTTTTTTATTAGGCTTCAAAGTGGAGGTGACTTCTCGATCCTTTCTTGTTTTCATGATTACGGCTAGGGTTTTCAAAGTCTAATTATTTGTTTTCACGACTACATGGGTGTGAATCCAAATCTTGATCTAAATGGGTTTTCAAAGTCTAATTAAATGTTTTAACTTATCTTCCTTTTTCAATTCTCCGGATTTTATTCTTTTTTTCAGTTTTTACTTTACCTTTAATATTGGGGGGGGGGTCTTAAAAAAAAAGCCACTTAGTACTACTGTCTAGTGGTATTCCTCTTCACTTGTAAGTGAGAGGTCTAAGGTTTGATTCCCGCCAAAAGCGAATTTGAACCACATGATTGCTAGTCCATTGTGAGGCTAAAGCCACCCCCTCTCCCCTAGTGTAGATAATATCGTTACCTTTAATATTAGTTAAAATTCACATAAACATTTATATCATTTAATGAATAAATAAGAACTCTTGGATATAAAATCTACAGGCTACAAAGAAGTGTAAAAATGTTTGTAAAAATATTAAAGGGGAAGAAACCCTAGATATAATCGTGAAAATAAGAAAGGAGGTTTGCAACCTCCATCTCCCCAGGTCTACAACCTCCATCTCCCCCAGGTTTGCAACTTCCATGCCTTGAATCTTCATTACGTAAGCAAAATAAAACCCTAAATTCTATATTATTGTTCATATATGTAGGGTGATAAAATTAAGTTTTGTCGGTTCATGTGATTCATTTTAATTTAGATTAGCATTTTCCTTATTAATTATTATCCACGTCATCATTCAAGTAAATTAATGTTTAAAACTCTTCACATCACTCTTCGCTTAGACCGTTGAATGTTCTAAAATCTAAAGGCTACAAAGAAGTGTAAAAATGTTTGCTAAAATATTTGTCCTATGATTCTATTCCATACATACATACATATATGTATTGTTGGCCTTATCTTCCATGTTTCATATTGCCTTAAATTTCTGATGAGATTTTAAACCACTCTCCACGTGTCACATGTCATTAAGCAAGGACATCATGGAATCGCATGCTTATATATATTGTCCACATAATATAACATAGATGAGTATGTTGTGTAATGGTGAAGTAGAGTTTGGTTATACACTAAGTCCTTTGTTCGAAACTTGGTGATGCCAGCTACCTACCTTCTGATTTTTAAAATTCCGTATAATAGATGTCCAAACCCAAAAACCTTCTGATTTTTTAAAATCAATTCTTTTTTTATCAGTTCATATAAAATACGTATACATTTGAAAGTAAGATCCAGTTATGTTGAAAGAAATACCATATAATATTTTTGAGCTAGTCATAATATGAAGAAACTTGATTAAACTTTTTTTGTCATAATTTTGGTGCTATAGGCACCTTATATTGTCCAAACCCAAAAACCTTCTGATTTTTAAAATTCCGTATAATAGATGTCCAAACCCAAAAACCTTCTGATTTTTTAAAATCAATTCTTTTTTTATCAGTTCATATAAAATACGTATACATTTGAAAGTAAGATCCAGTTATGTTGAAAGAAATACCATATAATATTTTTGAGCTAGTCATAATATGAAGAAACTTGATTAAACTTTTTTTGTCATAATTTTGGTGCTATAGGCACCTTATATTGTAACAAATTTCCTATAATCTAGCCTTTTGATTACACTCTCATCCGTTAGGGATAATAAGTTAGTTAGATTCAATTTATTTTCACAATAATGTTACAATTTAGCAATAATTATCTAGATTTAAGATATTTTCTTTTCAAAATAGTTTAAAATACTTTTAAATCCCACAAAATCAAACGTACCGAAATAAGTTTTTCTTTTAGTACGTTAAGAGAAAATAGGATTGAGAATAATATAAACGTACCAATACACAATGTGTACAAAATAAAACGTACTAAAATAAAAATAATGTACCAATATTAACAATATGTATCTGTTGACCCTAAAAACTACCAAGCCTATGTAGCGCGCAGGTCGAGTAATCAATAAGCTAACTACATCCTTCGGTTGTGTGCGGGGCGTACCAACTCGTCGGCCAAGCTCGGCCGGGGAGTAAAATGTGTTGATGTCACGTTGGGCGCATTGCTGGCTTCTTGATCTTGCAACTGCGGCCGAGGAAGGAACACGTCTCAGCCTTCGGGTTCTAGAGCCTGAAGACAAGGCTGCTAGTCTTGCGAAGTTCACGGATCGTCGGCGCCAGGTTCGGTCACGGTGATTATATTCGTAAGAGTATAAGCATGCCGAACTGGCACCAAACTATACGGATACAAGTACTCAAAAGAGATGTATGTCTTGATGGTAAATGTGGTTCGGCCATCAGAGTGCCGAACTCTAAAACTTACTTGTGAATATCCAATCATAAAACAACTTGGCGTTCAATGCGCCGAGCCTAGTAATCTGTAACACCGCATTTCGTCGAGAAGGTTAATGAGATGACCTCTGTCAATAAGGATTCGAAAATCCTTCTTGATCGAGACTTAGATAGATAACCAGTCGGCCTCGACGCAGTGCTGTTTATCCAAACTGAAGGTGCTCCGCGGTCGGCTGATTCTACGGAAATAGTGCTGTTTATCCAAACTGAAAATGCCACCGGTTGCCTTCGCAGTGCTGTTTATCCAAACTGAATATGTGTTGGCAGAAAAAAAAAATAAAAATCTCAAGGTTGTTGAGAGGTTTCGTGTAGAGCGAGAGTTTGCGCAGGGCAGTTTATGTGTTGAATTGGAGGGGGTTTGAATGATGCACTCCCTCCTCTATTTATAGCAGTGAACCTACTCTTGGCGGAACCAGAGATGTACTCAGACTAGAACTCTTTATCCTAATCTGATTATGATTTAGCCAATCCTAGTTCTAATAGGTTCCTGAACTAAGCTCTATAATGAATTGGATTCATTTCCTAATTCTCAGCACCTTCAGCTTTGAGACCCCTCATTGTACCAGGATTAGACCTCTTTGCCTTTATCCGAATTAACCTTTCTCACAATAAGACTCGGCCGACCTAATTGGGCGGCCTATAGCGGCTGAACAGCCCACAATACTTCTGGAAGAGTACTGGGCCAAGAACAAACCTAGGCTTAGCCCAATAATATTATTTTGGGCTCAAATAGTATCAGATGAAACATATCAAAATTGCAAATAAACGTACCAATTAATGATTTTTGTAAATTCAAACGTACCCACATATAATATATACGTAATGTATTGTACCAAATAATAATTCGTCAACAAATATACGTAAAAAAACAGCAAAAAAAAAAAAAGAAGAAAAGAAAATCACAAAAAAAAATTGAAAAAAGTACAAGGAGCTTTTATGTTGATCACCAACTATTTGGAAAAAAAGAAAACCATTTGGAAAAAGAAATAATATTAAATGTTTGCATAACAAAAAAAAAAAAAAACAGTGATTGAAAAAACATATCTGGAAAAAGAGAAAATGTAGTTTAATTACTAATATCTCCACTAAATAAGGAAAAGTGCATCATGCAGATACAATGATAAATTAAAAAATTATTTTAATTTTAAAAATACGATAATGACATGTAATTTAGCTTGAGCTGACTATTGGTCAAAGCACTTTAATCAAATTTTAAAAAGGCACGGATGACACGCCTCGACCGGAGTCGAGGCATGCTGGCCGTCACGTGAACGTGACGTGACCAAAAAGTAAAGTGATGCAATAAAATTATGGGTAAATTTAAACCAAACTAATAATTATTTAAACTAAAGTGTCGAGTGTGCAGAAGTGGTTAAAACCCATAAGTCATACATGTTCAGAGCATAGATAACATAAACAAGCAGTCGACACTAATTAAGTACACATCATGAATAGATTCCTACATTTATTTAGAAAATGTCAGAACCGCCGGGAAAATCCTCGTACGCCACAGAGAACTCAACTATTTAGGTCCTAGAAGGGTGAAAAAAAAGAAGGATGAGTGGGCAAAAACAAAAGTTTATAAAACACATTTATTTTCTAAATGTACTAACCCCTCAATGTAAAACCTGTATAGTTCCCATAAAAATCATACTACTTTTAAGTATGAAAACCAACTGATCAATAATAAATCCATAAATACGCGTAATCATAATCTCAACAGAAGCATAAGTAAGATCGAATGCTCATTAATCTATGCTAACACACGAGTTCATGCAGAGGAAATCTAACATGAACATGACTGGGTGTAATCATAAATATACGCTTTAGTACTACATCACATGAAGACTGGCGCTAGGCGCATCACATACATGTCGGAGTTGCCTATGGCAACCTATACAACAAGACTAGCACCTACAATGGATCCAAGGTGAGTGTGCGGTGCGATGTGAACATACACGCGAAGCTTGGCCCTGGACGAGGCGAGTACTACACCAATGCAAGCATGTATAATGATGAGCAAGTAATATGTATGAAAATGCCATGACCATAAATAAATCTCAATCATATAAGCACATTTTAATTTTAATAAAGCATGGCATATTAGGCATAAAAACAAATCTAAAAACACATGTGGAAACTATAAAACTTTATATACATACATATATATATATATACATACATACATACATACATATATATATATATATATATATATATATATATAAATGCCCACTCACTGATATGTAGTCGGGTCGTAGCCCCCTTGCCTTGCTTGCCCTCGTACGTCCTTGGGATAATTTTCACCTATATGTGAAATAACTAAACTAATTAATTTCATAGGACATATTCTAAAAACTAGGTAAATTCTCCCATATCTTGCTTAAACGGAAGGTTTGAATATACGAAAATGTTCTACTCAACGATGCAGACCCGCACATGTCAAGCACTCGCCGGCCGAAGGCCAGACGCGCCCTCACGCGCCACCTAGCCCATGGCCACACACGTCCCCACGCGCAGGTCAGTGGCTAACAGACGTCAGGAATATTCCGTCATTAATGACGGAATATTCCGTTAAACAGTTAATAGAACTTAACGACATTACTTAACGCTGTTAGAATATTTCGTCAACTTTGACGGAATATTCTTCGTCTTCTCCGGCCGTTCGCCGCCGTTTGGTTTCGTCGAAAAGTGGAAAAACTCACCGGTTTCTGGGAAAAATTTTAAATCACCATAACTTCTTCATTTCTCAACCAAAATCAATGAAATTTATATGGATTTGAAGCTTGTGACAAGGAGAACAACATTGTACCCTTACAAGTTCAAAAGGTGGATGGAAGAGGACTGAAAAAGCCTCGAAAGGTTTGGACCTAAACTCGACTTTGTGTTTCAACGTTGGCACCTCTCCCAACTTAGGTTACTGGCCACGGGGAGTTATGTAGGTGTCTCCAAAGCTCCCAAAACCTTGTATTGGGTGTTCTAAACTCAACCATCTCACGATCGGTTGGTACGAACTTCTTCGTGGTGACAAGATGAGTGCGGTGGTAGTGGTTTCGAGGGTCGATTCGTGAGTTTTGATGATGGGTATGTGTTGTAGAGAAAGGGAGTGAGAGCTCGAGTGTGACAAAGAAGAAGAAGAAGAGAGAGAAGGAAGGCGTTTCTGATTGGGCAGAGAGGAGAGAGGGTGACTTTTCTGGTTGGGTGAGAGAAAAGAGGAACTAAAATAATTGGTGGGTGAGGATAGGCACGTATCAAATTTTTAAAGAGCAGAAGAGATAATGTTTCTTACAAATGTAATCAGACGAAAATCTATCGTACCTCATCTAAAACAGTGTTTCCAACACTGAAAAATTAACGCACCCGCGAAATAGTTCTACCCGTTTTTAATGCACTTTAAATATTCGTAACTTTTCCGTTACGACTCTGATTCGGGTCTAACTCACACTCATGCACTCGTAACGACGAGCACAATTTAGTTACGATAGCGAGATAATAATTTAAAAGCCAAAAATCACATCCACGTCAGGTTTCACTTTTTGCCAAAAGGGCATAAACGTCAATTCATACATTGGGGAGAAAATTACATGGAAAAATAGGGACGGGTCGTCAATAGATGTTTAATCTAAATGATATAGAAAAACTGTAGGGGATTCTAATTTTCTCTAAATAAAAAGTGGTGTTTAAATAGAAAAACTCTTAGTTGTAATAAGGATGCAATTATGTGATCGTATTTGTTATGAAAAAATAACTTAATAAATTAAAACTCGTGTGAATATGTGAATTTTCCTTTGTTAGTTAATTAAAATCATGTGGTGTTACACGCTGGCCCATATACGGATATCATGCTCGCCTTATCATCAATTTAATGTAGTTTGAATAGTTTATTTTGTATCAATAAAAAAGTAAAAAATAGTAAAATCTGAATGTATGTCCATAAAACTCGAAACTAACTGAATCGCCCATGTTTTCTTTGATAGCTAAATATGTTGTGGCTGTGGAACTCCATTTAGTACTGTTGAAATTCGGCATCTTATGTGGTAATGTGTTTAATAATTGAACCTCTATCTACCTGGCCTTAGGGTCATGGAGCTTGATTTAATTTGTCTCTTAAACTGGTGGTGTTCTTTGCTGTATTTATATACGTGTGAAGAGTTCTTGTGGAATAAAACTGCCGAAATGTCCCAGGTGCGGGAAAGTGAAACTCCTGAAGATAGGGTGGTTGAAATCCTGTCTAGGTTGCCACCCAAGTCTCTGATGCGATTCAAATGCGTACGCAAATCTTGGTGCACTCTCATCAATAGTCCAAGTTTTGTGGCCAAATTCCTCAGCAATTCTGTGGACAACAAACTCTCATCCTCCACTTGTATCCTTTTCAACCGTTCTCAAATGCTTGTTTTCCCGGACAACAGTTGGAAATATGAAGTTTTATGGTCCATGATTAATCTTTCTACTGATAGTGATGAGCACAACCTTCATTATGATGTTGAGGACCTAAACATTCCGTTTCCAATGGAAGAACATCATCCTGTACTGATTTACGGTTATTGCAATGGGATTGTCTGTGTAATAACGGGGAAAAATGTTGTTTTATGCAATCTTGCAATTAGGGAATCCAGGCAACTTCCCGATTCATGCCTGCTTTTCCCTAGCCTTCCCGAGGGAAAATTTGAATTGGAAACAACCTTTCGAGCACTGGGATTTGGCTACGATTGCAAAGCTAAAGAATACAAGGTTGTGCGAATTGTAGAAAATTGTGAGTATTCAGATGATTAGCAAACATATTATCATCATATTGCTCTTCCTTACACGGCTGAGGTATACACCACGATTGCTAACTCTTGGAAAGAGATCAAGATCGATGTATCAAGTAAAACCTATCCCTGTTCTTGTTCAGTTTATTTGAAGGGATTTTGTTATTGGTTTGCAACGGATGGCGAGGAATACATACTTTCATTTGACTTAGGTGGTGAGATATTTCATAGAATACAACTGCCTTCTAGGAGAGAATCCGGTTTTAAATTTTATAGTATTTTTCTGTATAACGAATCCATCAGTTCTTATTGTTCTCGTTACGATCCAAGTGAGGATTCTAAGTTATTTGAAATATGGGTAATGGACGACTATGATGGAGATAAGAGTTCATGGACGAAACTCCTAACCGTTGGACCCTTTAAAGGCATTTTGTATCCATTGACATATTGGAAACATGACGAGCTTCTTATGTTTGCCTCCGATAGAAGAGCCACCTCTTATAATTCTAGTTTCGGAAATCTCAAGTATCTTCATATTCCTCCTATTATCAATGAGGTCATAGATTCCGATGCTCTTATTTATGTGGAAAGTATTGTTCCAGTCAAGTGAGTTGAGGGCAAAGTTCCATTTTCTCCTATTTAATTTGTATGCATGATCTAAGGCTTGAGTTTGCGTCTTCTAATTTTACTTTGTGGCCCTTGTACTATGTTTGCTTATCATGGGCTGCCTTTAGTTTTTGGGCTTTCCACATTTTGTAATGTTATTCTGTTTCAAAGTGTATGATAGCTATTTATTTTAGAGTGAATCCATAATAACAATTTTAAAAATAACAATTATGTTGTAGGCCTAAGTTATTGAACAATATAAAGGGCATAGAAAAAGGGGGGGGGGGGGGGGGGGGCAGCGGCGTAGAGAGAGAAGAGAGATGTGTAGTTGTGAGGTGTGTGTTATCTCACCCATTGTGCCTTTAATTATAGTAGTAGGGAAGGTAAATTTCCTAGCCCAGTAGGATTATAACTCTAATAAGATAATATATATTCTAAGATATATAGTAGAATCCCATAAAGATATGATAGGATTTACACGATCACATTCCTATTTTGATAGAACTACAACACTCACCCTTGAATATGTAAATACTTAAGTAAATGGTGCATTAGGTCTTCAACGATGAAGTAAGTACAGTTGATGAGGCCGTTGGTACAATGAGCAAATGCGAATCTCAGATCAACAGAAGAATGCATAAAAGGTAAAACTCACAAAACCTCGCTATGGTAAAACCCAAGATAAAAACCCGTAGACTAAGGAGAAAAGTGAGAAGTTGCATTAAGTCAAAACTATAAATCTTTTGGACGCAAGTAGAAGAGCTCACAAGGGTATGACCAGTCCATGATGGGTGCCTCGTCAAAACCTAGTTAGATAGCAAAAACCTAGTGGGAAAAATGCTCATAATCGTAGGAAAAAAATACATTAAGATAAAGTGAGTATACTTCTGGATACTCCTCCCTGAGTTTGACAAAACTTCCAAATGAGTACTACAAGCATTGCATATGAATAGTTAGGCATACCAATTCCTCGGACAAGCTTATGGAAGGTTGACTTTGGTAGTGATGTCGTGTAGAGGTCGGCAAGGTTATTTAGGATCAGCTTGCATGACTTCAATCTCCAGATGATTTGCTGATATGATGTAGACACAATATGTCTTGGCGTTGACTTTATTGATGTACCATGGCTTGGTCTAGTGGATACATGCATCATAGTCTTCATTAATCGTCGTCGCGACTCAACGATAGATGAAAACAATAGGAGTCTTCATCGATAGTCGTCGCGATTCAACGATGGATGAAAACAACAGGTACTTCGACTATGCTCAATAAGAGCTCTCAACTATGTCTCACGTGTGGCGTACTGAAGTAAAGTGAGTCTTGGAACGATTCGAAGATTTCGCAACTAAGGTCATATCGTGGACCTCTTAGATATTACGATATCCTTAACAGTAAAGACACAACCATCTTTTGATCTGCCTTATGCAAGTTTGATAAGTAAGCAACGACAGCATAACAACAAGGCAAGCATCACTCGGATCCGCTAGGGATGCTTTGGGATTAACCCAAATCCGTAGTACCTTTCAGTGTATCGGAAAAACGTATATGATACTAATTTAGTGGCTGCGTGTAGGCACAGTGCTGCATCTTTACCAATAGATCAACATCAAATGAGATGTCCTGTCTAATGCAATGAGCTAAGTACAACAAAGCGCAAAGTTGATCTCAGATATGGAACTTCGGGTTCCATAACTTCTTCAAGGGTCTCATTTGCATATAGCGTATGGAAGATCATAGGTATACTCGAAAGGTAAAACCTTCACGGCGTAGTTCGACTGGTAGACCAAAGTACTGTCAGGACAACACTTGAACTTTAGGTTAGGGCATAAACGAGTTTTCCTAAGATCCTTCATCTCAAATTCCGTCTTCAGATGCAAGACAGTTTTCTCAAGCTCTTCCAGAGTCTTAGTGAGATTCATGTCAATGATATAAACTGAAACTCTAACAATTTGAAAACAGACTTCATAATTTAACACATAAGGGTATTTATTCATATCCTTGACTAATCAAATAATCACTTAGACAAGTATACCACATCTACTAGATTGCTTCAATTTGTAAGTGAACGCCTCAAACAAGTGGAAAGCGTGTTCCGTGGTCTGGAACTATTTGAACCAGTCCATGTAATTCTTCGGAAACTTACATGCAAATCTTTGTATCAATATCCTCATGGAGAAACACTAACCACAGTACATAATATTGCAATCAATCACATGTCATTTGAGAGAAACCTTGCACAGTAAGGTGTGCATCATATCACACTATTTTGTTAATCTCATTAAGCTTCGTTTCTCACTTGTAACACAACAGGGTTACCTTGGGTAGTGTAGGAACTATACGTCTAAACACACTTTGGTAAGGAATTTAACCTAGATTGTGATTTCTGTTGTCCAATTAGTTCTACATTGTAACTAATCAATGGAACATGGTTCAATATCGTCGCTTTTCATTCATATCGGTAGCTACCATACAAGTGAACGCATCATCAATGATAATCTCACTCCAATTACATTATCTCATCCATACTAGTATACTGGACCAAGAACTTCAAGTCTCGGGAGTAATCCGGATTATTCTCATGAGATGGAAATGATTTGAGATAGCGATCGAGTATAAATTCATTTTGTGTCATGACCTTGCTCTTCTAGGGAAGTGAATCCTATAAACCGAGTGATTTGTCATGCTTTAGGCCGAGACAGATTGAATGGCTATCCATCGGGGTACCAGGTCGTCCAACATAGGCGGAAAAATCATCCTTTAGGGGCGGCACACTCTTTAGGGATGTTGACTCGATGTTCGTTAAGTACGTTTATCCTTGCAAGCATGTTTGCAGCTGGTATATGATCTCGTCACTTTAGCTAGATCAGAGGAATTTGTCTGGGGCAACATTCTAAAAGTTAAAATACATTGCACTTGCATATCATACTTGTGCAGTACGAGGATCGATTTGAGACATAGTGGGCAACATCCAAACAAAGTCTCGCCATTCTATAAAAACGCTGACGTTCTTATCTCCCCCTAATGGCAGAAAGATTGCCTCATTAAAGTGCTAATCCCCAAAACGAATGGTAATGGATCACTTGTAAGGTCTCTAAAGAGTTAGTGTGAAGACAAATCATGATCAATCAAGATTCACATTCTTATTTGAGGACCTATAATGGTATGTTACGGTGGCGCAACTTGGCACAGAAAATGCACATTGAAAACGCGTAAATACGAAGCGTCAGGTTCGTACCCAGTAACCAACTGTAACATCAAAATGGTTGGGTGTCAATGGGCTTCAAGGCGGACCAACATAGTTGTGTACAAGATTGTATAGCCCTAGGAAGACACCGAAAGGGTGATGCGTTCACCAAGGTCTGGGCGATCATTTAAATTGCACTTTATGATCACTCTGCGAGGCTATTTTGGGGTGAACATAGGAATTCGATTTCTAATTATAAACAAAAAAGAAATGCAATACTTATTGAAGCATCTTTTATATAAACTCTCTGACATTATCTAGTCGTCTAGACTTTATGGGATAATTAAGGTGGTGAACCCTTAAAATTGGTCATGAGGTTTAGCAACAATGTGTGTGGACAAATATGTGACCAGTTCGTCAATTCATCAACCAAAACCATAAGTATTTATATGGTCTACATTTTGGTTGGATTAGTCCATATATATTCCATTGAATCCACTATTAAAAGACAGTCGTTTCGTATCTTTGCGAGGGATGATATATAAATCAAATTTCCCAAATGAGTGGACTTGGAAAGTAAGCTTGTAAGCACATGATCCTTACATCAGGTAAGGAGATGCGTCGTGGCATCATTGTTCGACCTAAGTGTCCCAAAAGGTCGTGCCAAATGCAAGTAAACTACTTAAACACCAGGCTTTAGGCAGGCCACATGTGGTGTATCCGTGTTGGAAGGTCCATTGGCCCCAAAACAAAGCTTCAGGCTTTATATTTTGGAGGTGGTGCAAAGATATTCCATTCTATTTTCTTCAGTGCTTTCCTTCATGATCATTGTTCTCTCAATTATCCTTCAGACTCAATGATGTTCTTCCAGAATGGGGAGAATATAAGGTCTCGTAAATGGTAATTTAGTACCATTCATACAACGAGAAGCGTGCCAATGCTCTTAATCAGTTTGGATAGACCTGAAGTCAAAGCTAGAGATGTGATTTAGGTATAAAGTTAGTTTGCATAGTATCACATTGATCCAAACAACTAACTTTCCCACATTTGTACCTAATCACATGTTTAATTGAATTCGGTCACATGTATAAGAAACAAGATTCAATTAAATCGTATTCGAGGACAATATCAATAAGATTATCCATAACTAAAACAAACACCAAACTTGAATCCAATAACATAGAAAAATGTTCAAAAATTAAACCAAAGTTACTAAGGGGATTCGGCCAAAGGCCCAATCATGTCAAAATCCTGCTATTCCAACGGTATTCGATGGAGCAAAATTAGTCTCAGATATTGACTACGAGAATGGTACTCCTCAACAACATTGGTAGGGGCACAAACAGGCGTATAACCAATGATCTATTCCATCAAAATAGAAGTAGATTCTACCGGGTTGAGGTTGGGAATACTATCCCTTATTCTTGAAGTTTTAGGACTTAAGTGCCAAGGATCACGCTTCAGGCGTGCTGCCACACCTAGGCCCTGATTCTACCATATATTGTACAACAAAACATCCATAAATATCAATGTTAGAGCATTCAGGTTTTCAAAGGCACTAAATTCGAAACTAAAAGTTCGAGTTTAGTATGAATTTTTGGTTCATAAAAGGAAGTACATGTAGAATTATAGAATACAATATACAACTAAGTGTAATGGATTTGGATTGCTTTAGGAAATCAAGTGTGAGTACATCGGGACTACAAAAGATAGTTAACCATTCAAAGAAAATAAATAATTTATTGAATCGTTAATTGCCAAAAAGTAGGCTTCGGGCCAATAAATTTGGATGTCTTGTCAGATTACTAGACTATTGGTCACTTTAATTAATTCAATAGATCGTAACCATCCAGGTTTGATCGTAAGAGCAAAATAATGATATTCGGGGGGTCATATAAGCTTGAATTTGGCTTTGGACCAAGCAATAATAAAATTATAGCTCAATAAGGACCCAAAAGTTATATAGTTATGGTTATGAAGCGAGGATGCCAAAATTTAGCATTGTGTCGAAAAAATAACGTGGCCTAGCTTACATGGGTTAGCTGCAGTATAGGACAAGGCCTTGTAGCAAGGTTGCAGGCCATTGTACCACGGGGAGGGCTGCAGGCCGTTGGGCCATGTCTGGGATGAAGCCCAACAACTCAAGGCTACTGGTTGAGGGCTAAGGTGTGGGGTGAGCCCAACAAGCGTCAGGCTTACTGCAGGCATGCCGTGGCCCAAGGACAAAGCCCAGCAATCATCGAGCATGCTGGCAATGGGCCAATGTGCACGGGGATAAACCAAGCAAGGCTGCATGCCTACTGGTGGGCTCAGGGCTTCAGGCCCATGTGGGAACCCAACCAAGGCTGAAAGCTTGGTTATCTGTGTAGGGGCAGCAAGCCCACGGGGTTGTTATGGATGATCTATGGTGTCAATACGATGCCATCCAATATAGTGCCAGTAGTGATGCGGCGTGGGGTCGTGTGTCAGCCGAAAAAATCCATTTGCTTTACCCTGGGGTTTAAAAACCCTAATTGCTTCTAAATTACTTCGATACTTTGACTCACAAATTCCAAATAGCATAATTGCGTATTGCATGAACATATATAGATATTGACAAATATATGAACATATACAATATATATATATATATATATATATATATATATATATATATATATATATATCGGAAGAAAAATATAAATATAGGGGGTTCATGCATCATGGGGAATGTTTTCATGCTTCATGATCATTTCAAATATCTTAATTTATTTTAAAATAACCTAATGGGCAGAAAACAACTGATCATTTGAATTTGTAGAAGATCATTCTTGGAAAGCCGAAATTGCATCTCCAATGTGTTGTATCATGCTCAACAAAAACAAAAATTAAATTTAATCAAGAGGATGTAGATCAATTCATTAAAATTATAAATTAATCATAAAAAGAATGATTAAAACCTAATACTCCTCTGATTGAAGAATAAACTCTCTTTACCGCATCATCAAGAGCGTGCTGATAACGTGTTGTACGCCTAATTTTAGAACAATATAAAGGGCATAGAGAAAGGCAGTGCGGCAGTATAGAGAGAAAAGAGAGAGGTGTGTAATTGTGATATGTGTGTTATCTCACCCCATTGTACCTTTATTTATAGTAGTAGAGAAGGTAAATTCCTTACCCAATAGGATTAAACTCTAATAGAATAATATCTAGTCAAAGATATATGGTAGAATCCCATAAGGATATCCCAGATATGATAGGATTTATATGATCACATTTCTAATCTAATAGAATTGCAACAAATTCCCTTATGTTTTCCTTTTTTTTTCTTTCTACATTTCCTTCTTAAAAACCTATAAAGTTTTTACTCATTTAACATAATCAAGTCAAACCTTCTAGTGTAGGAGTGTAAACATTTATAAGTAACTTCTGGGGTGCTAAAAGAAATTTAGGCAACAAAGAATGTTTATAGCCTTTTAGTCCCTGACCATAGTTAGTAAAATACGAAATGGGTATAGTATATAAAAAATACGTACTTGTATTATTCGACAACTTTGTTAAAACTTCACTATTGGAAAATTTGGCCACTTTTTATTATTTTAATATTGATTTATTTTAGTTTATTGATTATTTTAATTCTTCATAAATATGTAATTTAACTAACTATGCATCATTAAAATGTGCAATTTAACGAATCATTAAAATGTGTGTGAAAAAACATGCAATTTAACGAATCATTAAAACATGTACGGAAAACTAAAGTATTTAAAAAAATAAGTATGTGTATAATACATGAATTTACTAACTGTGCATGTATCCTCAAATGAATAAAACAACAAAAGTTATAAGAAGACAAATTTGATGAATAATATCATTTTTTTTGGAACCAAATCTGCACACATCCGTGTAGTCTGGAATAACATACAAAACGGTAAACAACCGTAAGCAAACCCTTGGCCCAAGGGGGGGGGAGGTGTGCTGCCAGAGGGTAAGAGAACTCAAGTGTACAGATTGCGTTACCATTGATTAACCCTAGATGGGTGTATTTACGCCGTGGGAAAGAGTTAGGATAGAATCCTTGTTTTAGGTCGGGAGAATCCAAGAGGATATCTAGTAAGTAGATATCTTTAGGTTGTAAGGACTCCAAGACTTATGGGATTTGATTGAGTCCATATCAGGACCAAATCATGTGTCTTGCAGAACAAGTATGGTTATCCAGTGGAGTCACTTACGCTCCACCTAGTTCCCCAGAGCATAATGATGGTGGTATCCTACTCTGTTAGATACAGCTTCGCCCAAAGCTGGTGAGTGAATGACCTAACTTCTAAGGTAACAGTATTCGGATCAGACTTACTCTGGCCTAGAAAATCATGGTCCCATAATTTTGAGCGGCAAAAAGGCGCGCATTTCATGAGTTCATTGATTTAAATCGTCAAGAAAAAGAATGAATTTACCGTCAAGTATTACTTCCGACAGGTCTTGGGTCCTACACGCGTCGCCACCCTGCCGTCATCCGAAAACTCATAAGAGGTTACGAAATATACCTTTGTCATCAGAGATTCTGTTAAGGTTAATGGAACCGGGCGCTGTAGCTGTTAGTCCTAACGACGACAACCGCTAACCACCGTTGATCGCCGCCAGAGACTCGTTGAAAACTGCAGAATCAGCTCGATTCCAACTGGAATTTAAACTCAATTTCCACCAAAACATCACTAAAAAGCTCAAGAACTCACCTAGTTTGGTATTTGAATTATTTGAGACCGAATCCACCTCGAATTCGAATGAAACCCGCCGAACTTCTTTGCTGAATTTTGGAAATACACAGAATAGTGAATGAGTCACACTCTCACACGAGTCACATTCTTAAAGCATTAAACGAATTTGGGGCTCAAACTCGGCGGAACTTGTCTGGAGTCCGTAATCGGAAACTGGAAAATGCAGAGTGCAACACCGAGTCTTAAAGGGCTCAGATTTAACTCAGATTAAACATGCAAAGGTTGGAAAATGTACCTGAGATTGGATTTAGTCCTAATCAACCCAAATTGAGCTTGAACTCAAACAGTTTCTACTCGGTGTTCACCAGAAATCTTCACTGAGAAAGAGAGTTCGAATACACCACCTCCCAATCATTGGATTGCCAATGCAATCCCACCATCCTGTTCCTCAGGTATCCTAGAGTTTAGTTTTGTGGATTTGGGGACGAGATTGGTTGGGAGAATGTGTTTTGATGGTGCCTCTTGGTGAGCTTAGTGAAAGGGTTAGAGTGAGTTGCAAAAAGTATAGAGAGGAGGAGAGAATGATGGAGTGAAGGAAAGAGAAGGACCGAGAGTGGGGTGCTAATGATGCGTAAATTAGAGCAACCTAAAATAGATTAATTCTAATCACGTTTATCCACATGTGCATGGTTTGAATCCCACAAGGAACGGTGATTTAATTTGAAAACTAACCACTTAACACACAAGTGAAATTGAAAATATTATTGAGCAAGAAAATTAAAGGAAATGTTGGTTATGAAGATTAATACTAAACGATAAAATTACTCAAAGTTTAAGAAAATAAATAAACCAATAACAGTAAAACTTAAGAACAAACAAGACGTTAAGGGCTAAGGCATCCAATTTCACTCCTATGTTGATGATTAAGTTTCCCAACTCTATAATCCGATCATGATGTATGCATCAAATTATATTCTTATAAGAAGCAACCTAGCATGGTGTATGCCTAGATTTCACAACTTGAAGTTCCCTAAGTACAATGTAAACTTTTATACGACCACACAAAACATAGAACATGGTGTATGCTTCTACTAAATTGTGATCTCAAATTCATGATTCGAACAAGAACATAACATGGGTGTATGCCTATGAACCTGCAACAAACACTTACTAATTCATACAAGTGATGGCCAATCGTCAAGAACGAAAGAACAAGCGAATTAAGCCCAAAATTTGAGATTCAACATAACGGAAATTGTCTTGGATAAACAAATAGCTAAAAACACTAAATATTCTTGTTATGGCTACATTGTAGCCTTAGCAAAAGAATTTAGAAACACCTAGTCATGGAAAACATAATTAAAGGAGAGGGGGCTATTGAAGGAGCCTTGCTTGGGTTCCAGTTTACTCTAGTAGCGGAGGTGTTTACAAAAAAGGATGTGGATGGAGAGTCTTTCATTGATCGGTTTACGTCTATTTGGAGAGAACGGGAAGGGGTGTCTATTAGGGACTTGGGGGATAGATGTTTTCTGGCGAGGTTTGTTGGAAAACAAGATATGCAGCGTGTTCTGGAGGCAGACCAACCATGGATGTTCAAGAATGACTTGGTGTTGGTTGCAGATTGCACGTTGTGAGGGAATAGTCACTGGGAGTCACTTTCGCTTGGTGTGTTTTGGGTTCAGGTTCACACTGTTCAGCCACTGAGTATGACATCAGCGGTTGCACAATCTAATGGTGGTTTAATGGGCACAGTTATGAAGGTGGATACTTCTGTCAGTAAGGATTGTATCAGTCGTTTTCTTAGAGTGAAAATCCACTTTAACGTCAGAGAACCATTGATGAGAGGTACGTTTGTAAGCTTTCCTGATGATGGCACAGTGTGGGTGGATTTGAAATATGAATCCACCCACACTACTAGGTGTAATGGGCCCAAGTATTGCCTAATCTGTGGAGTATTGGGGCACACTACTAGGGTTTGTAAAGAGCTAAATATGGAAGAAGTTCATATGGAGTCTGAAAAAGAGAAAGAGGGAATGTATGCTTTCAAAGGTCTGGATGCTGAATTTGATCTTAGAGGAAAACCTTTGGATTCTGGTTTTCGGAAATTGGGTTCTGTGGGTTCAAATGGGGAACGCATGAAACTGGGAAAGCCAAGATGGGAATGGTCGAGCGGGAGGGAGGACTATAGGAGAGAAGGAAGATCATCTGATTCAAATTGGAGAAAACATTCTATTGGTCAAGGGGAGGGTGAATCTCATAACACAATGGGTGAGGAGGATAGGAGTGATGAAGAACTAGTTGATACTGCCGTGTTGCCTAGCAAGCCTCGAAGAAAATTGTGGGGGGCTACCTATATTGGTAGTCTTTCAGAGAGGATAAGAAAACAAAATGATGAGGAAAAGAAGGCACAGAGGGCTAGAGAGGAGGCTTTTGATGCAGGATTGATCGGACCGGGAGGGAGTGGTTGTGCCGGGGGTGGAGAATGTTGTACTTAAGACCTTGGAAGAAGGGGCTGATGCAAATATCGGAGTTCGCACTGAAGAATTTTTTTTGTCCTAGCTAAGAACATGTGAGAACATTTGAACACATAAGCAAACTAATAACGCTTTAAAGTAGGCATGCATTAAAAAACAATTCTAAAACCCATGACTTTCAAAGCCTAGTGAATTGTGAACCACAAGACTCTTTAACAACATTAAAGAGAAGAAAGGATTTTGAGATTCATTACCCTTGAAGCTCATCCTTGTTTACACAAGGGATTCACCCAAGTGGAGGGCCTTCAAGTCACCTTTTAGCTCCTTAGATCTTCCTTGTGATTTTCTTCCTTTTGATACTCCTTTGCTCCTTGAGGATGTGAGGAAATGACCTCCAAGAACACCAAAGGTTTGGTGTCTCTAAGTTTCCACACCAAAGATGAGGTGTGAAGATGAAATGGATGACTTGGAGGCAGAAAAGATTGCTAGCTATTTTCCCCCTAAGTGGCTAGCCTCTTTAGAGAAAAAGAGAGAAATGGTTTCTCTTCTTTGCCTCAAGAAAACCCTAGTGAAAGAATGGCTATAAAGTTGCCCTTATACCACCTCACATGTGAGTGGCAAACTTGTGAATTGAAACTACATTTCAATTCTCCCTTTGATGAAGATTAGTGTTTGCTAATCTTCAGGGTTTCCACATGAAGGAAATATTTGTAAAAACAAGTTCATTTGAGCAACATCTATGCATGCTATTAACAATTAAAAGGCGGAATCATGCTTGTATGAACTCAAAAACAAGACTTAACCCATGAAATTCAAAGCCTAGTAGTTATGGTAAACCAAGACTCAACTCAAAATAAAGCGAGTTGAGAAATCTTATACCTTTGTTGATTCCTCTTTGCATAAGCAAAGGCTAATCACCCAAGAGAGAGGGCCTTCATTCCTTTCTTCTTAGCTCCATGGATTTCTTGGAGGATGATGGATGAATGGATTCTCCAAGTTCCCAAAATAGAGAACCTCTAAGTATCCACACCAAGAAGAGCATTGATGAAGAGATGAGTGACCTAGTAAGAGATAGATGCTAATAATCTCTTCCAAGGTGGCCGGCCTCCTAGAGAGTCAAGAGAGCTTTGTGTTTTCATCTTTTCTCCAAAGAAAAACCCTAATGATGAAATGGCTATAAAGTTGCCTTTATACCACCTCACAATGATGTGGCAAACTTGCAATTAAGCCAAGTTCACTACCCCTCACTCTTATGCCCGGCCATATTGGGTTCTTTGGGCTTTGAGGCCCTTTGTGTTTCAAGTTGTCATACAAATTGAGTTATTGGACTTAACATTCAAATCCCATTGGTCCTTGTGGCCCAAAACTAACCCGAGGTCTATAACGAACTTATTTGTTTGATTAATTAACATATTAATTAATCCTAGCCATAAATAATTAAACCATTTAATTATCCTTACTCATCTCCGTTGTTTCTTCAATCTCTATCTTACACGGTGTACGATCCATTAGGTTCCTTTTAGCGAGGCAGTGGGCGATTAGAACTCTTCAAATCGATTGTGAATTGAAACATACTTTCAATTCTCCCTTTAGTGATTATACACCTTTAGGGCTTCCACAACCCATGAGTGACACCTAGCAGTATGTCTTGGCTACCCAAGCTAATCAGAAGAGGTGGAGAACATATTCAGTTTAGGATTATAATGCAATACGGTCTTTCTCTGATACAATACTCTTGACAACATTGTTTGGTTTGATAGTTTATTCATGTCTACTATCCAATGTGATTTTTTTACTTATATGATTTCCTTGAATGTGATTTGGAACGACTTCCTAAATCTCATTCATACTTTGGCTAGAGATTCTTAATCATACCATAAAGTATTCTCCCTCAAACGGTTTGAAGGTTAGAGATCCCTTATTGCACATTCACTTGCCTCCATGGCCATGTGGGTTAACCCCAACTATGTCGTGGACACCCTCTGATGGAGTGACTTTGACATAGTCAAAGATCAAGGTCCTAACTACATGACAACTATGATACCTCAGGTCAAAGGACTACTTTTCATTATCCCAACCATGAGTTCTCATGTGACATGAGTATGAGAACTCCTTGTTGATTGTGTTGAGTGGACTCATTCTCTATTGAGCACCTACATGCTTGTCTTGGTGTTAGTCACACCAATGACTCGAGATCAGTCACTCTCTCTAAGAGAAAACATAGCATGTATTGATCTTAATGGATTGTCAATACCCAATTGGCAATCCTATGATCAGGAACTTTCAGGATATGTATAAGAAAGAGAATGGTCTCATGAATCTAACTTCTTTAAATCACATTCTCCCAATTACATATTCCTTGGACTTATCGTTTAAGCATATAACATTTATATGAGACGGCTTAAACCAATAATCTTTACCCTTTATATTAAACTAGATTAGTTTAACATGTGAAATGTCTGTAAAGTATCATCATATGATTGGTTTTAGGGCACATTTCCAACACCACAAACCATGAGTGACACCTAGCAGTATGTCATGGCTACCTAAGCTAAGTAGAAGTGGTTGGAGAACCTATCCAGTTACAATTACAATGCAATATGGTCTTTTCTAATACAATACTCTTAATCACATTGTTTGAGTGATAGTTTGTTTCATGTCTACTATCCAATGTGATACTTCTCTATATGATTCAATTGAATATGATTTGGAACAAACTTCCTAAGTCATATTCGTATGCTTTGGCCAAAGACTCCCGAATCATATCTTAGAGTATTCTTCCTCCACCATGGAAGGTTATAGATCCCTTGTCGTGCATTCATATGCCTACATGACTAGATAGCTTGACCCCAACAATGCCGTGGACACTCTCGATGGAATGCCTTTGACATGAACAAAGATCAAGGACCTAACCATTAGACATCTATGATGCCTCAGGTCAAAGGACTACTTTGCATATTGCAACGAGTTCTTACATGACATGTATGTTCGAACTCCTTATTGATCGTTGTTCAGTGTACTCAATTACCTTTTGAGCACCTATGTCTTTGTCTTAGTGTCCAACACTAAATGACTTGAGACTAGTCATACTCACGCTTGAGTTAACATAACACATACTAACCTTAGCAGATTGTCAATGCCCAATTGGCAATCCTATGGCTAGGAACGTTTTAGGAATGAACATAAAAGAAAGGTCTCGTTAATCTAACTTACTTAGATCACTTCTCTCTTAGATTAAATACAGTCCTTGGATTCCCTTATTGCTTAAACACATAATACAATAAATAGTGATTAACAATAAGCTTTGCCCTTCATTAAACATATAATAGTTTAACACAATAAGTATTCCAAAAACTATTACATCAAATGAGTGGTTTTGTGGGCATACTTCCAACACGCGTATCTCAGGAAAATGGACAGGAGATTGATTTGAATGTGGCTGTGCGTATAGGTGGAGAAGACCATGTGAACATGGTAAAGAGTGGACAGCCGGAGTTAATGGTGGATGTGGGTCCTATGCTCATTGCGAATCATTCGAATGATGATGATCTTTTTGTCTTGGCTCCGATTATTGAGGCGGTGACTAGAGAGCACAAGGGTAAGAAGAGGGTAATTTAGGAGGTGGAGATTGAGCCATGGGAGGTGTGTGTGGAAGCTAGGAGTATTCTTCTGAGGTGGAGGTGACCAGCCCTGAAGGGTCCCCCAGGGTGTCATGAAGCTAATATGCTGGAACTGTCAAGGAATCAGGGGTGACCTGACATTTGATGATTTGTTGGAGGAAAATAGGCTCCAAACCCCCGACATAGTGATTCTTCTGGAAACGAAAAATCAAAGCAATCTCTATGCCTATTTAAAAAACGACTGTGGATGGATTTTATGCATGCTGTGGAACCGAAGGGTATTGGAGGCTGTATGTGCATTTTCTGGAGAGATTACAATCATGTGCTATTAGTAAAATACTCAGATTTCTTTATCGAGGTTGGTATTTGTGATAACTATACGGACAATAATTGAAAGTTGTTTGCTCTGTATGCTAGTACCGATGATAAGAAACGGAAAGAACGATGGAGAATTTTGTCACAACGCATTGAGGCAGTCGTGGAAAAATGCCTTGTTATTGGGGATTTTAATGATATCTTATTCAACTATGAGAAGGACGGTGGGAATTACCAATCGATGGCTAGTAGTAGGGACTTCCATGAGTTTGTTCTTACTAGTTGTTTGCTTGACTTAGGTTATGTAGGGTACACTTTTACATGGAGGAATCGGCGTGATGAGGGCCCAATTCAATAGAGACTTGATCGTGGTCTTGCAACGGAAGGGTGGATTAAAGTGTATCCTGAAACTAAGGTTTTCCATGTGTTTTTAGAGGATTCGTATTGTGCTATGCACATTTTGAAGACGGATGTCCCACCATAACAAAGGAAGCGGCGGTTCATATATGATCTGAGGTGGGGTAAGGAGGAGGAGTGTGCAATCTAGGTGGCAGAGGGGGTTCGTTGGATCTCGTGCATTCCAAGTTGTGGAGAAATTAAAATGGGTGCGGCATGGTTTGAAGAATTGGGGACGGCAACATGGAAAAAATTCAAAGCTGAAAATTGATGCTATTAAAAAAGAACTCCGTGCGGCTTATCAATCACCTTTTTTGCTAGTGATGAGGTAAGGAAAAAGGTAGGGGACTTAAAGATGGCTATTAGAGCAGAGGAAGCTTATTGAAGATTGAAGTCTCGAACCCAATGGATTCAAGAGGGGGATAAAATACAAAATATTTTCATGCCTAAACGGCAAAGCGGAGGCGATGTAATAAAATATTGGGTTTGGAGACAATCAGGGAGTTTGGTGTGAGGAGGTTGAAAAAGTGGATGAGGTTGCTATTCAATATTTTCAGGAGTTATTCCTTTCCGGTTCTCCGCAAAAAATTCCAGAAATAACAAGTTGTGTGGAGGCTAGGGTGACGAAGGAGGATAATATAGAGTTGACAAAACTGATTTTGGTGGAGATTCGGAGAACGATGTTTCAAATTTTGGCAAATAAGTCACCTGGCCCGGACGGCTTTTCGGGAAGTTACTTCCAGCAACATTGGGATGTGGTGGGTGATGATATTGTTAACATGGTGAAGTCCTTTTGGCACTCGAGAAAGTTATTGAGAAAAATGAATCATACGCATCTGATGCTCATTCCGAAGGTCGCTAGTCCTAGGAAAATGACTCAATTGAGACCTATCTCGTTGTGTAATGTGGTCTATAAGGAGATTGCAAAGTTGATAACTAATTGATTGAAAAAGGTTATACCCTACATCACTAATATGAATCAATCGGCTTTTGTGGGGAGGAGACAAATTCAGGATAATATATTAGTGGTGCACGAGATATGACATTCTCTCAAGCAATAAAGTATATCTACAGTGTCGAAGAATTAGGGTTTTCTGAGTTTTTGTGTCGAAGAATTGAAGAATGTATATCTACAGTGTCTTATAGTATTTTGATTAATCGGTCGTCCATAGGATTCATACAACCGCAACGGGGGTTGTGCCAAGGGGATCCTATGTCCCCCTTTTTGTTTTTAATTTATGCTGAAGGCCTTTCGGTTTTGTTGCGACGGAGAAAGGAGATGGGTGGCCTCCACGACATTAGAGTGTCTGAGGGAGGGTTGCCTATTTCGCATTTGTTTTTTGTCGATGATGCTTTTTGTAAAGCTTTGGAAGGTGAATATAAACACGAAAATTCTGTAACTAATGAAACGAGAACACGTGTACAAAGTAGATTTGTATTGATGAATTTGTAGGGTTACAATCTCTGTTTACAATTTTCCTTTGATTCAGTCTTCAAATTTGATGTAGATGCATAGGTTGTTGATCCAAGGGTCACGATGACTTGACCTTGGACGAACGATTGAACAATTGCTTCAAGTTTTGAGCTTCAAACGATGCGTGGATAGTCTTCACCTTAAAGCTGCGGCAAAGGTAGTGTTGATGTAGGATTTCGTTGATTCAACGGTCTTGGGGACTTGATCTTGAATCGAACTTCGTTACAAGTTTTGAGCTTGCAACAAAGTCTTGATGGAATCAGCACGAGTGCTTGTTTGATTCTTCAAGGGAGTGCTTTGGCTTTGGTCAAAAGAAAGCTTTGGTTTTGGTTGTGCGTTCTTCGAAGAGAGCTTTGACATCATATTAGTCTTCAAAGATTTGGTAGAGGTTCTCCTTTTGTGAGAATTTTGGCCTTGAATGTAGAATTTGTCAACCTTATGCTTGTCTTCGGACTTTGTATTTATAGACTTCCAAAGCCATGCCTTTGGGTGGATTTGGCTTTGATTTGTGTCTTGTTTCAGCCACTTTCCCTTGCTTGGCCGAATTATAGGGCTTTTTTTGCCTATTTTGTGAGCAATCTTCAATTCTTGCTTGTTTTGTGAAGATGCTTTAGCTGTCTTTCCAATTTTGAGAGCAATTTGGACCCCTTGCTGATTTTAAGGGGAAGTTTTGAACTTCCTTTGCTTGATTTGTGCCACATGTCATTGATGACTTGTCCATTTGTGATGAGTTATATGCCACGTGGAGCTTTGTGATGCATCATTTGCATGCAACGAAATGTACATTTCTACAAATGGCCCCACTTCAAGGTGCATTGTAGGCTTGTGCTTGTCACATATAGGAAACGTGTTTTGATGTCCTGCAATGTGAATGTTCTAACTCAAGGGTCATCAAGACTTGATCTTGAATTAGTTTGCTTCTTCAAGGGCAGTAGAGGCGTATTTTTTGAACGAAACATTTCTTCAAGGGTCGTTGAGGCGTATTTCTTGAATTGAAATGATGAATTTCGTCAAGAGCCATTGAGGTGTATTTCTTGGACGAAACATTTCTTCAAGTGCCGTTGAGGCTTGGTCTTGAATTGAAGCGATGAATTTCGTCAAGGGCCGTTGAGGCGTATTTCTTGAACAAAATATTTCTTCAACTGCTGTTGAGGCTTGATCTTGAATTAAACGAAAATTTTCTTCAAGGGCCGTAGAGGCTTGATCTTGAATGAAATGAAAATTTCTTTTTCAAGGACCGTAGAGGCTTGATCTTGAAAAAAATGAATTTTTTTTCTTCAAGGGTCGTAGAGGCTTGATCTTGAATGAAACTTTTCTTCAAGAGCCGTAAAGGCTTGATCTTGAATGCAATGCAAATTTTTCTTCAAGAGCGTAAATGCTTGAACTTGAATGCAATGCAAATTTTCTTCAAGGGCCGTGGAGGCTTGATCTTGAAAGAATGGAAATGGATAAATCGGCACATACTTATTGTGCGTATTGATTTTCCATAATTTTTGACAAAATACATTTGGTGTATTTTGAGGATTGATTTTTTTTCCTTGTGGTTGTGGGAAAAATGTTTTTCCTTTCTTAGGTAGGAACCTCCTTCAATTTTGGTAATGAAGGTGATTTCCTTCAAAATGTTGGAAAGCTTTGGTGATTTCCTTCAAGGTTTTGGAAAGATTTAATGCTTGTCCTTGGGTAAATAGGATGTGCATTTTTTCTTTCCCCTTTCTTTTTTTCACAGCAAGAAGTATATTTTTCTCCTTGTTTTGGGAAACTTGAAGACTTGTCCTTGCCTTGGAGGGATTCCCTTTTGTATTTTGGCAAGGAAAGGTACTTTCTTTTGATGTTTTGGAAATTTTGATGCCCTTTCCCTTTTTTTTGTTTCCTTTTCTTTTCTTTGCTGATTTTGTTGCAAAAACAGCATGTACTTCCCCTTGTTTGCCGAAATCACATTGCAGGTTTTGCTTGGAATATGTTTCCTTTTTTTTGGTTGGAATGTACTTCCTTCTTTTAATTTTTCTTTTGCTTATTTTTTTTTGTTGCAGGAAAAACAGCATGTATTTCTCCTTAGTGCCGAAATTACATTGCCCTTTTTACTTGGAATTTGCTTGCTTCTTTTGGTTTTCCTTTTGCTATTTGGTATGTACTCTCCCTGATAGCATTAGGAAGCAATTGACCACTATTTATAGGACAATTGGGTGTGTCTTTTTGGTACAACAAACCTTGCCGTGCACTGCCACTGTGTTTGCTGTTGCAGGATTTTTTTTTTTTTTGTTGCTGTTGCCGTGAGTCTTGGTGTTTAGAGCTTGTTGTAGTGCGTGACTTTTTACCGTGTGGTGCTGTGCAAAAGACTGCAGCGGGGTAACGCTGTATAATGCCTTTTGGTCATAGTTTTCCCTTGGTGGTGATGTTGCTGTGCAGTGCAAGAAACTACTTGCTTAATAGCTGAGGGGTTGCGTAGTGCGATTGCATAGCATTTTGGTTTTCTTTGCTACTGTAGCGCGCTTTGAAGGACTATCTTGTAGCTGCCCTCTTTGCCGTGCTTGCTCAAGCTTTGTGGTTGATTTCTTTTCGTTGTTGTGACTTTGTCATCATCATCCTTCAACGCTCATGAGGTTTGTCTCGCATGTCTTTTGCTTTAGTGAAGCAATCTCTTTTTTCTTCTCTTTTTTTTTTTCTTGCCGCCCCCACCTTTATGCTTATGTTGTCTTTTCTTTGTTTTTTTTTTTTGTTGCAGCCATGGTATTTTTCAAGTGCTTTAAGAGCAATACCATCACCATTCTCACGAAGGAAGGCGATTTGCAAGATAGGGGAACGACGTTGAAGCTTTGTGTACCATTGACTGGCCCTAAGGCGCTTGTTCTTTCTATGAAAGACAACTCGATGCATATTAAGTCATGGTCTTCTGAAGTGTCTTGGGAGGTGACAAATTTCAGTCGACCAAATACGAAGAAGAATGCGTGCACATCGAGGATTCTTATCTTGAATCCTTTGCACCATGTTCGTGACAATCTACCGGCTTCAGTTGAGCTTCTTAGCGATCGCATCCATAGCGAAGCTATGACTTGGAATGGCATCTTGTCTACTACTGGAGAGGCCTTCTTTGTTTTTTGCTCATTTTGTAATACGGCTTTCTAGCAAGTCCCATTTGCTCATTTTGTCCCGTGGCGACTTTAGCTGGGACATAGATGATCTTATATTGAAGGAGAAGCAATGCCCATTTAGCTAGTCGTCCTGTCAAAACGGGTTTGGAGATAACGTACTTGATTGGGTCGGCTTTAGCAACCAAGTGGATGGTGTAAGCATGCATGTAGTGTCTTAACTTTTGGACGACAAAGACTAGGGCAAGGCACATCTTCTCGATCGGTGAGTAGTTAAGCTCGGCACTAATGATAGTTCTACTTAGGTAGTAGAGTGCTCTTTCTTTCTGGTCTAAATTTTCCTGTGCCAAAAGTGCTCAAATGGAACCCTCTTATGCTGCAATGTATAGGATGAACGGTTTTCCAAGCACGGGAGCTCCTAAGACATGTGGGCTTGCTAGGTACCCTTTTATGCTATCAAAGGCATTGCGACAGGCATCATCCCATACGAATGGAGCGTCCTTCTTCATGAGTGGATTGAAGGGTTGACAGCATCCAGTGAGGTTGGAGATGAAGCGTCTAATGAAGACAAGCCGCCTTTGTAGACTTTTCAACTCGTGTAGGTTCCTTGGCTCAAGCATGCTTTGAATGGCCTTGGTATTTGACTGGTCCACTTCAATGCCACGGTGCTTAATAATGAAGACGAGGAACTTCCCATAAGTGACGCCAAATGCACACTTCAATGGGCTCATTTTGATATTATAGTGTCGTAGTTTGTCGAACACCATTAGTAAATCCTTCAAGTGATCGGATCTCTTCTTGGTCTTGACAACTACGTCATTTACGTAACATTTTACATTTTTGTGAAGTATGTAGTTGAAGATCTTCTGCATTGCATGTTGATATGTAGCTCCAACATTCTTCAAGCCAAAGGGCATTACCTTGTAGCAGTAGATATCTTTTGGAGTGCGGAAGGCTGTTAGTTCTTCATCTTCGAGAGCCATGCGGATTTGATTATACTCAGAGAAGCCATCCATGAATGATAGCACCTCGTGGCCAGTGGTCATGTCATCATTTGGGCAAGCATCGTTGAGGTCTCAGAAGTTTATGCAAACACGTATTTCTCCAGATTTCTTATGGACAATGACGATGTTAGAGATCCATTTAGGGTATTGCACATCTGGAATGAAGTCTGCTTCGATTAGCTTGTCAATCTCGGCCTCAATTTATGGGACGAGCTCAGATTGATAGTGTCATTGAGTTTGCTTTATCGATCACGTTTTAGGCTTCACTGCAAGACGATGTACGATGATGGTAGGGTCAAGGCCGGGCATTTCTTTGTAGGTCTAAGCAAAGACGTCTTTGTACTCGATTAGCAATTGGTAGTAGTCATCGACCTCGTTTGCACTTAGTAGTGCACTTACGAAGATAGGCTTTGGCACCTCGCTTGAGCCTAAGTTGAGCTCCTTGAGATCATCCACCGTAGCTTGTCCCCCATCCTCGAGTTGTGGTGGCACATCAGTGACGTCTTCCTCGGGGATTTCATCTTCTTTGTGTTCTTGGATCGTGATGTGGAAGACATCTTGCATCTCCTCTTCAGTGCCATCCCCTTGGGCTTGTTGGCGTGAAGCTTGGCCAATGTGGATAATGGTGTGCGTCTTTACCTTTAGTTGTCCTTTTGTGTCAACTTCCAAGGTTGCTTGGCGCTTCATCTTTGAAGGAATCGAGCTTTGAACGTTGTCTTTTTCTGCTAGACCGTCGGGCTTTTCTTCCTTGGGCGTTGTCTTCCTCTTCCTAGAAGTCTTCTTGGTTTTGTCAAGTCTTTCCAAGGCCGACCATCGTGGAGGACAACTAGCTATTCCGTTTTGCTTATTAGGTTTTGACAACCTTTCGAACAAAGAGCTTTGATGTGTTGGTGTGTTAAGCCTTTTAAAGATAAAAGTTCGGACCACCAATGCGATCAAGTGCCTAGAATTTGGGTTTTGAACATTTCAAACTTTAGCATCACTTAGCTATGTCAGAGGTAAAACTGCATTTATCTTGAGCAACTTTACATCGTCCTTGTGCAGCTGTGTGTTGGCTTTGCTTGTTCCAGTTTCAAATGGGGATTGCGCATTCTTTCTTCTTGACATGGGGATGTATCAGAAGACGGGTGTGTTTGATCCTTTTGAGGGTGTCACACTCCCTTTGGTTGTTGCGGGCTTAGCAGGCTCATCGTCATTTTTGCTTGAAGATGGCACGGCTTCCCCTTCTTGTTTCTTGGGCACAACTTGCCACTCTTGTTTCTTAGGTACGTCTTTGCCTGTGGATTTGATTTCTTTCGGAAGAGCTTTGGGTACCATGTCTTCATCCATATAAACTTGGCATCCGCGAAGTGTGATTCGAATACGTGAATAGGTTAGTCTCACCTTGTAACACCTTCACTCATTTTCGGTAGAATTTTAAGCATTGGTGGAGGGTGGATGGCACCATTCCATTCTTATGGATCCAAGGCCTTCCTAAGAGCAAGCTGTATGAAGTTCTCATGTCAATCACATGGAATAACGTGCTTGACTTGAGTTCGCCAATGGTCATCTAGACTCGGATCATAGCCATTGCTCTTTGTCCTCTTTGGGTTAAACCTTGAATTAGAAGGGGGCTTCGGGACAGTTCATCCACCTTGATGTTGATTGTGGTCATTGTTGACTTTGGCATGGTGTTTATGCCCGATCCACCATCCATAAACATGCGGTTGATTTTATGTTCTGTCACGTAAGCAGAGACGAAGAGATGACGGTTGTGAGGCTTTTATCCCAGTAGCAAGTCTTCGCCAGTGAAGTTGATTATGTTGTGGGTGGCACAGCATGTGGCATATTCATGTGGCTTAAGTTTCAAGCCTTCATCCTTGCTTTCTTGCACTTCGTGGTCATCGGGACTCGCTAGGACCGCTACTCGTGCTTTACGCATCTCCTTAGGTAATCGTAGTGCTTCCTCGATGCTAAAATGCGTCGGCAAGCTTTGTTTAGGCGTGGGAGTTTTCTCTTCCTCAATGGCGATAACTTTGCCTTTTGAAGGGCTCTTCTATCTCCACTTCAACCAAGTGACAGGCAATGGTAGTGCATCGTTGGAAGAAGTCATTCGGGATGTACTCGCACAAGGAGATAGGAATGCGCGGCTCTTGCTCCATAGGTTCCCCTACGTACATTGGCCTATCAGCTCTTATGCTCCGTTTGGGCTTCCTATTGTTGCGACGGCGGTGCTTTCTCCCTTGTTCCACCTTTGGCCGTGTGGCTTGTGGCCTTGGCTTCCTTGTCTTTTTGTAGGTCACCAGTGTCCATCTTTCTTCATCGTCGGTAGGTGCATTTTGGTCGCTTACCCTTAACCATGGTTGCGCAGAAGGTGCCGTGTAGCTTGAGCATGAACGAGAGTGGTGTGTGTGTTACGGCCGTGTCTTCAAGGTCGAGTTTGATTTTCCCTTGTTGTGCTAGCTTCATGATGAGCCGCTTGAGGACGAAACACTTGCAACCAAGATGACTTACGATACGATGGTATTTGCAGTACCTAGGATCGTTAACGCGATTCATCTCTATGGGGCGCTTGCATTCAGGTAACTCGATTACCTTTTTCTTCAACAGGTCGTCTAGCATTGCAGCCACGTTAGAGTCCAAAAAAGGTACGTTTTCTGCTCCAGCTCCCTTTAGGTGTTTTTGTACCTGCCTTGGGTGCGAGAAGGCTCACCGTTTTTTAATTCATTCGCTTTGTTCTTAGAGAAGATCTTGATTGTCTCAGAGAAGGTCTTGATATGGGTAGTATTGATGATAAAAGCTTCCTTGGTAGATTTCTTCCCAGTCTTGTCCACCTTCGGAGCAAACACCTTATCCTTCTTGAAGTCAGTGATTGGCTTTTTTTCCCATGATTGGCTATACTCAGCTCTATGTCATTGAATCGAGTTGCCAACTCCTCAAACGTTCTCGGTTTTAAGCCTTGGAGGATGTAATGTAAACCCCATTGCATGCCTTGAACACACATCTCAATGGCGAAGGTTTCAGAAACCCAATCTTTGCAATCCAGACTTAATGAACGCCATCTGTTGATGTAGTCGACGACAGGTTCATCCTTCCACTTCTTCATACTTGTCAGCTCTAGCATGCTTACGGTGCAGTGGGTGCTGTAGAAACAATTGAGGAATTCCCTTTCAAGCTAGTCCCAGCTATTAATAGACTTAGGCTCGAGGTCGATGTACCAATCAAAGGCATTACCTTTTAGCGAGCGCACAAACCGCTTGACGAGATAGTTTCATTCCGTCCCAACATTGTTGCAAGTTTTGATGAAATGGGCAATATGTTATTTAGGATTGCCCTTTCCATCGAATTGCATGAATTTTAGCGGTTGATAACCCCTTGGCATAACCCCTTGGCATCCTTAAGGCGCCAATCTTTTTAGAGTAAGGCTTTGAATACAGCACAGAGTCATGTGAGCTTCCTTCGTACTGCGCCTTGATGATGTTTGAGATCATTTCTTGTAGCTAATGGATAGAAAAAGATCCCATGAGCGCCGTTACTTAGTTCGGCTTCTCCTCAACTTTTTCTATCGGAGGCTCCTCATCCTCCTTGGTTACCTTCTTTTGTAGATCAACCTTTGGGTTGTGGTCAGCTTTTTCGTCATGTTGCGCCTCCAGTCGGTTGATGAGTACGGCAATTTGCAAGTCATTTTCCTCCACTATCTTTGGTAGCCTTGTGATTGCTTCATTCATTTCAGCCAGCTGCTGCTCGATGGAAAATGCACTAGTAATCATGACTTGCATGGTTACGGGATACGAGCTGTTGCTTGAGTCGGCATTGGAAGTCAAGGACTTAGAGTACCTCATCGGGCTTTCTTCCATTGGCGCCCTTAGCAAGGCCAAGGTGATCACGGGCTCGTGCCTCGCGTGCTCTTGCTCCTTTGGCAGGCTTGGTGTAGGGGTGGAAGGCACGGCAGAAAGAGCTCTTGCCTTGCTTCGGGTTATAACGCCCAAAGTGCCATCACTTGCGGCAAGGATGTTCTTATTTTTTGCGTTGGTTGAAGGAACACCTTGATCATTTCTTGATGCCACTTGTGCTTCTTGTGGATTTGAAGACAGAGATAAGAGGCAGAGAAGTCCCAATGGGCATGCCAAATTTGTAAACACGAAAATTCTGTAACAAATGAAACGAGAACATGTGTACAAAGTAGATTTGTATCGATGAATTTGTAGTGTTACAATCTCTGTTTACAATTTTCCTCTGATTCAGTCTTCAAATTTGATGTAGATGCGTAGGTTGTTGATCCAAGGATTGCGATGACTTGATCTCGAAAGAACGATTGAACGATTGCTTCAAGTTTTGAGCTTCGAACGATACGTGGATAGTCTTCACCTCAAAGCTGCGGCAAAGGTAATGTTGATGTAGGATTTCGTTAATTCAATGGTCTTGGCGACTTGATCTTGAATCTAACTTTGTTACAAGTTTTGAGCTTGCAACAAAGTCTTGAACTAATCGGCACGAGTGCTTGTTGATTCTTCAACAGAGTGCTTCGGCTTTGGTTGTGGGTTCTTCGAAGAGAGCTTTGACAGCGTATTAGTCTTCAAAGATTTGGCAGAGGTTATCCTTTTGTGAGAATTTTGGCCTTGAATGTAGAAATTGTCGACCTTATGCTTGTCTTTGGACCTTGTATTTATAGACTTCCAAAGCCATGCTTTTGGATGGATTTGGCTTTGATTTATGTCTTGTTTCAGCCACTTTCCCTTGCTTGGCCGAATTATAGGGCTTTCTTGCCTATTTTTTGAGTAATCTTCAATTCTTGCTTGTTTTGTGAAGATGCTTTAGCGTTCTTTCCGATTTTGAGAGCAATTTGGACTCCTTGCCAATTTTAAGGGGAAGTTTTGAGCTTCCTTTCCTTGATTTGTGCCACATGTCATTGATGACTTGTCCATTTGTGATGAGTCATATGCCACGTGGAGCTTTGTGATGCATCATTTGCATGCAACGAAATTTACATGTCTGTAGTGAAGCGTTGGAGGTTATGAACGTGTTACAAATTTATGCGGACGGTTCTGGGCAAGATATAAACAGGGAGAAGAATTCGCTTTTTTTGGGTGCTCATTGTGTGAAGAAAATAAGGAAAAAGATTGTGGGGTGTACAAATATCAGGGGAAGGGATGGCTTTGGGAAGTACCTAGGGTTATTTGCGGACTTTGGTCATTCGAAAACTGTGGTATTCAAGGAAGTGAGAGAGGTGCTAAATGGTCAGATTAATGGATGGGCCGAACAATTCCTTTCTTTGGCGGGGAAAAAGATTTTAATCAAGGCGATAGCTATGGCCTTACCAAACTATGTGATGTCTTGTTTTAAACTACATGTCAAATTGTGTAAAGATTTGGAGAGGCTGATTGCAAATTACTGGTGGAGTGGAAATAAACAGACTAAGGGCATGCATTGGATTTCTTGGGACAAAATGAAGAGAATGAAGAAAGTGGGTGGTTTGGGTTTTTGGGATCTCTTATGTTTCAATCTTGCATTTCTTGCTAAGATTGGCTGGAGGGTAATGATGAACTCCACCTCACTGCTGGCTCGTGTTCTCAAGGAAAAATACTACCCGGATAGACCATTTATGGAGGCAGAACAAAGGAGGCGATCTTCGTGGGGTTGGAAAGGTATACTTCAGGGACGTCGTATTTTGGAGTGGGGGCTAAGATGGAGGGTTGGAGATGGGCAGAGTATCAAGATTGTACATGATCCTTGGATTCCAAAGTTACGTACGTTCCGTATACGGTCTAGGCATGTGGAGATGCCGGTGATGGTAGGGGAGCTAATTTAGCATTCTACGGGATTGTGGAAAAAGGAGTTAGTACTTAAGTATTTTGAAGTGGGGTTGCCAATTAGTTTAGATGTTTGTCATGATAAACTAATTTAGCATTATTCTAGGAATGGAGAGTACACGGTCAGAAGTGGGTATGGAGTGGCTATGAATCTTCAGCGAATGGGGGAATTGGGGAGGAAGGGTACGGGAATGGGAAGTAGGAGTATGATGGCTGAACGTGTTTGGCAAGATGTATGAAGGCTAAGAGTGCCAAATAAACTGAAGTTTTTTATATGGAGGTGTTACAACAATACTTTGGCGGTGCGGAGGAATCTAGCCTGAAGGAGGATGCGAGTGGAGACGACATGCGTTTTGTGTGGTTCGTTTAAGGAAACGGAGGAGCATCTGTTCTTTGGGTGTGAATTTAGCTGGGTCTTTTGGTATTGCTGCCCTTTACAGATTGATGTGGTGCTGTCAAAGGGGTGAATTTTCTAGAAAGTTGGAAGAAGATTGAAGCACGGTTTAAGGATGAAGCGGTAAGAGAAGAGCTGTTACAGGAAGTTGTTTTCGGCCTTTGGAGAAATGAAAATGTCGAAAATGCATTGGCTTTTGAAGGTAACTTTCAACGTCGGTTTTTGCTGGGCAACAAGTTCGATGGAAACGTCTTAGTTTTGGGACTTTTAAAATTAGCTGTGATGGGGCATGGCGTTGGAAATCAATGTTAGCTTGCTATGGGTGGGTCGTGCGAGATTTTGCGGGACTTTTGCAGATGGCTGGTGGGATGGGAGGTGAGTTTTTCAATGATGCAGCTATGGTGGAAGCGGCTACAATTCATGCAGCATTAGTGATGTGTAGGGACATGCATTATGAGATGGTAGAGATAGAATCGTAGAGATAGAATCTGATGCTCTATCTCTTATCAACATGATAAATGGGGAATGCTCAATTGATGCAAACTTGGAGTGCTTCATTTTTGATATTCAGAATTTGGCATCTCAGATGAGGGAGGTGAAGTTTATGTATGTTCAGAGGAGTGGCAACCTCGCTGCCCATGCAGTGGCTTCCTATGCTACCCCGCATGGTGATTCATTCCTGTTGGATGCTTTTGATCTTGAATTTCTTTTTAATATTCTTGCAGAAAGTGTAAATGTTTCTATTATAATTTAATAAAATTTATCATTTGACAAAAAAAATAAAATAAAATACAATATTCGACCCTAACTACTACTCTACAAGCTCTTTAGACCTGTTATATATTATTATTATTTTATTTTTTTACAAGGATAGGTAGAAATTTTTTGGGTTAAAGAAACAAGAAAGGTTCACATTAAAGGCTCAACAGGGCTAACTAGGGAAAACCATAATAATGGTTGGCTTGGAAGGCTCAAACGAAAGAAACAAATGCCTTATAACTTCCAAGTTTGTTACATGAATTGATGAGTGTATCAAGAGGTTTAGGGCAATTTCTAGAGATACAAATAAAATGAGAACATTCACACAAGAATGAATGAGAGAGACACATAGTAGTTGAATCTTGAATAGTCTCAAATGCTCACAAAGGTTAAACAGGTCTCACAAAATCCACATATAAGTCTCTATGTCATGAAACCGACATATTAACATGGTTAATGTGCTCAAGAATTTTCCAAAAGTGTTGGTTTCAGAAGATGGAATGTCTAATGTTTTTTCACCCAGAGAACTAATTGGATTGCTGCGAGCTGAACGAACAGGGCACGCTTTGGAAGAAACAATTTGTTACCGAGCCATATTATTAGGAATAACGAAAGCATCTCTAAATACTCAAAGTTTCATAAGGAAAGTCATGTTAATTAGAGCCAGTAAGTGAATAATCCGTAGACCATAATTAATACTCATCAATCTCATATCAGTCATGCAACGTACTTAAATCCAATTCTCATCATAGGTGTTGGAAGAAACAAAAAACAACCAACCAAATATTAACAATTATTTAAAAAATAAATAAAAATAAAGCGCTTGAGCGGACTACATGGTCACTTGAGCAACAGAACACATACTACTTTCCGCTTGAGTGGAAGAAAAACCATCATTTGAGCAGCAGACCCCTATGTATTGGTCGCTTGGGTGACCTAATTTTTTTTTAATTATTTTTTTCTTGACAATTCTTAAAACAAAAGCAATGAAAACACGAAAATTAAAGTTCCTACCCCCAAACTTCAATGAAGCATTGCCCTCAATGTTTGCAAAAACTAATACATGCAATGCATTCATCAAAGCAAAGAAATGGAAAGACCACATAAAGAAAAAAAAATTGAAAAACAAAATACAAATTGCAAAGATAGGATTTAGAACTCCCTTTAATGAAGTATCGAAGTTGACAAATCACCCATTCACTTCCGCTCACTAGCATAGGTACATGGCAAAAATATGCAAATATTAGATAAACATTTAAAACATGATAGAAGCATCAAAAATACGAAACAAAAATAAACTAAAAGAAAAGGAACGAAGACACCTAGTTGGGTTGCCTCCCAAAAAGCGCTAAGTTTAATGGAGACACCAGGGCACTCATCAAGATATAAAGCTTTAGAAATTTAATGCATTAAAGCTTCAGTCTTTGTCCATTCACTTTGAATGTGGATCCATCCTTGGGATTATGAATTTCAACTGCACCATAGGAAAAACATGTTGTACTAAGAAAGGACCAGACTAACAGGATTTGAGATTACCTGGAAAAAGGCGGAGTCTAGAGTTATAGAGCAACACTTTCTAACCCGGAAAGAATTTTTTTCGAACAAATAATGAAGACATGTAAATTTCGTTGCATGGAAATGATGCATTACAAAGCTCCACGTGGCATATGACTCATCACAAATGAACAAGTCATCAATGACATGTGGCACAAATCAAGCAAAGGAAGCTCAAAAGCATTCCTTAAATTCGGCAAAGGGGAAGAAATCTCCTTAAAATTGGCAAGGGGCCCAAATTGCTCCCAAAACCGGAAAGAAAACTAAAGCATTTTCACAAAACAAGCAAGAATTGAAGATTGCTCACAAAATAGGCAACAAGCCCAATAGATTTCGGCCAACAAAAGGAAAGTAGCTGAAAACAAGATACAAAACATGCCTAAATTTTTCCATGGACGAATCAAGACACAAATCAAAGCCAAATCCACCCAAAGGCATGGCTTTGGAAGTCTATAAATACAAGATCCCAAGACAAGCATAGGGTTGACAATTTCTACATTGAAGGGCCGAATTTTCACAAAAGGAGAACCTCTGCCTCATCAAGGCGCAGTACGAAGGGAGCTTACATGACTCCGTGCTGTACTCAAAGCCCTACTCCAAGAAGATTGACGCCTTGAGGATGCCAAAGGGGTTATCAACTGCCCAAATTCATGCAATTAGATGGAAAGGGCAATCCTAAGCAACATATTACCCATTTCATTGAAACCTGGAACATTGTTGGGACGGACGAAGACTACCTCGTCAAACAGTTCATGCGCTCGCTAAAAGGTAATGCCTTTGACTGGTACATCGACCTCGAGCCCGAGTCGATCAACAGCTGGGACCAGCTTGAAAGGGAATTCCTCAATTGCTTCTACAACATTCGTCGCACCATAAGCACGTTGGAGCTGACAAGTACGAAAAAGTGGAAGGATGAACCTGCCGTCGACTACATCAATATGTGGCATTCATTAAGTCTAGATTGTAAAGATCAGCTTTCTGAAACCTCCGCCATTGAGATGTGTGTTCAAGGCATGCACTGGAGGTTACATTACATCGTCCAAGGCATAAAACCGAGAACATTTGAAGAACCGGCAACTCGATCCCATGATATGGAGCTGAGTATCGACAATCATGGGAAAAAGCTGCCGATCACCGACTTAAAAAGGATAAGGTGCTCGCCCCAAAGGTAGACAACACTGGGAAAAAGCCCACCAAGGAAGCTTTTGCCATCCATACTACCCATATCAAGATCTCCTCCAAAAATAAAACAAAGGAGATGAAGAGAGTTGAGCCTTCTTGCACCCAAGACAGGTACAAAAACACCTTGAAGGAACTGAAGCAGAAGACGTACCCTTTTCCTAACTCTGACGTGGCTACAATGCTAGACGACCTACGGGAAAAAATGTGATTGAGTTACCTGAATGCAAGCGCCTCGAAAAGATAAATGGAGTTATCGATCCTAGGGACTGCAAAGACCATCGTATCGTAAGTCATCCTGTCGGTAAGTGCTTCGCCTTCAAGCTGCTCATCATGAAGCTAGCACAATAAGGGTAGATCGAGCTTGACCTTGAAGACACAGCCGTATCGTATACTACAACAATTACGCTTGGATCCTTCAATCCCGTGCCTTTCCAAATGACGCCTGACCACTCATGTCCATGCTCAAGCTACACGGCACGTTCTGCACAACCGTCGTTGTGGGCAAGCGACCAAAATGCACACACCGACGAAGAAGAAAGATGGACACTGGTGACCTACAAAAAGACAAGGAAGCCAAGACCACATGCCACATAGCCAAAGGTGGAACAAGGGAGAAAGCACCACCGCCTCAACAATAGAAAGCCCAAAAGAAGCGTAAAGCTGCTAAGCCAACATACATAGGGGAACCTATGGAGCAAGAGCCGATCATTCCCATCTTCTTATATAAGTACTTCCTAAATGACTTCTTCTAACAATGCACTACCACTGCCTGTCACATGGTTAAAGTGGAGATAGAATAGCCCTTGAAAGGCAAAGTTATCGCCATCGAGGAAGAAAAGACCCTCACGCCCAAAGAAAGCCTGCTGTCACACTTTAGCATTGAGGAAGCACTATGATTGCTTAAAGAGATGCGAAAAGCACTAGTAGAGGTCTTGGCGAGTCCTGACGACCATGAGGTGCCAGAAAGCAAGGACGAGGGATTGAAGCTTCGACCACATGAATATGCCACATGCTTTGCCGTCCATGACGCAATCAACTTCACTGACGAAGACTTACTGCTAGGATCAAAGCCTCACAATCGTGCTCCATTCATCTCTGGGTACGTGAAAGAGAACAAAATCAACCGCATGCTTGTGGATGATGGGTCGGCCATAAACATCATGCCAAAGTCAACAATGACCACATTCGGCATCAAGTCGGATGAACTATCCCGAAGCCGCCTCCTAATCCAAGGTTTTAACCAAGGAAGACAAAAAGCGATGGGCATGATCCAAGTGAAGATGACCATAGGCGAACTCAAATCAAGCACGCTAATCCAAGTGATTGATGCAAGAACTTCCTACAACTTGCTCTTAGGAAGGCCCTGGATCCACGAGAATGGAGTAATGTCGTCCACCCTTCATCAATGCTTAAAGTTCTACCAAGAAGGAGTAAAAATGATACAAGGAAACACCAAGCCCTTCATTGAAGCCAAATCACACTTCGCGGATGCCAAGTTCTACATAGATGAAGACGTGGTGCTAGAAGCTCTTCCAAAAGAAATGAAATCCACAGGCAAAGACCCACCTAAGAAACAAGAGTGGCAAGCCGTACCCAAGAAATAAGAAGGAGAAGCCATGCCATCTTCAAGGAAAGACGATGATGAGCCTACTGAGCCCTCCACAACCAAAGGGAGTGTGACGCCCTCAAAAGGACCAAACAGACTCATCTTCTGATACATCCCAATGTTGAGAAGAAAGAATGGGCAATTCCCATTCGAAATTGGAACAAGCAAAGCCGACACACAGCTGCTCAAGGACAATGTAAAGCTACTTAAGACAAATACAGTTTTACCTCTGACACAGCTAGGCAACGCTAAAGTTTCAAAACCACCACAAGGTTTCATAAGACCCCTACCAAAGGGGGCAGAACCAAGCTCTCTTCCAACCAATGGGACCGAAGAAGGTTACGACCCAAAAGCCTACAAACTCATGTCAAAGGCTAGGTACGATTTTGCCTTCTTTTCAAATCTTGGAAAGAAGAATGCAAACACTGTCAACGACAAAGAACGTGACCTCACCGAGGCTCAAAAGAAGTTGAAGGAGCATGGTTATGGAGTTAACAACAACAAAGTTGAACTTGGCTTCACACCAAATACACCCGTGAAGATTTCAAGCAAAGCAAAAAACATTAGTGCTCAACACATAAGCATGAGCGTTGAATAAAATCAAGAAGAGCCTAAACCCGCCCCTCGAATGTCACTATTCGATAGTTGAAATCACTCAAAATCCAGAATTTCAGCACTTGATCGCATTGGTGGTCAAGATCAAATCTTTGTCTTCAAAAGGCTTAACACGCCAACACCCCAAAGCTCTATTTTCGAAAGGTTGTCAAAACCTAAGAAAAAAAGCAACACGGCTAGCTCTCCTCCATGATGGTCGGCTATGGAAAAACTTGAAGAAACCTAGAAAGAGGAAGACAACACCCAAGCAAGAAAAACTCGACTGTCTGGCAAAAAAAAATGATGTTCGAAGCTTGATTCCTTCATGGATGAAGCACCAAGCAACCTTGGAAGTCAACACAAAAGGACAACTAATGGTGAAGATGCGCACCATCATCCACACTGGTCAATCTTCACGCCAACAAGCCTAAAATGACAACATTGAAGAGGAGGTCCAAGACGTCTTCCACATCATGATCCAAGAAGACAAAGAAGACAAAATCCCCGAGGAAGACGTCACTACTGCGCTACCATAACTCGAGGATAGGAGGCAAGCCATGGTTGATGATCTCAAGGAGGTCAACTTATGCATAAGCGAGGAGTCGAAGCCTATCTTCGTAAGTGCACTACTAAGTGCGGATGAGATCTAGGAGTACTACCAACTGCTCTTGGAGTACAAAGACGTCTCTGCTTGAACCTATAAGGAAATGCCCGACCTTGACCCTACCATCGTCGTGTATCGTCTTGCAATCAAGCTAATGGAACCGAGATTGACAAGCTAATCGAGGCTGAGATTGACAAGCTAATCGAACCAGGCTTCATTCAAGAATTGCAATACCGTAAGTGGATCTCCAACATCGTCATTGTCCTTAAGAGATCTGGATAAATATGTGTTTATGCAGACTTCCGTGACCTCAACTATGCTTGCTAGAAGGATGACTTTCCCTTGCCAATCATCGAAATCATGGTGGACGCGACCATTGGCCACGAGGTACTATCATTCATGGATGGCTCCTTTGGGTACAATCAAATCTGCATGGCTCATAAAGACGAGGAACTAACAGCCTTCCGCACTCCAAAAGGTATCTACTGCTACAAGGTAATGCCATTTGGCTGGAAGAACGCTGGGGCAACATATCAACATGCATTGTAGAAGATCTACAACGACATGCTACATAAAAACGTAGAATGTTATGTAGACGACATAGTTGTCAAGACCATAAGGGGATCTGGTCACTTGAAGGATTTACGAATGGTGTTCAACAAACTATGGCACTACAACCTCAAGATGAACATGTTGAAGTGTGCATTTGGTGTCACCTCTAGGAAGTTCCTCGGCTTCATTATCAAGCACCGTGGCATTGAAGTAGACCAATCAAAGATCAAGGCCATTCAAAGCATGCCTGAGCGAAGAAGCCTACACGAGCTGAAAAGTCTACAAGGGCGACTAGCCTTCATCAGATGCTTCATCTCTAACCTTGTTGGACGCTGACATAGCAAGCCCACCTATCTTAGGAGCATCTGTGCCTAGGAGGCTGCTCATCCTATACATTGCTGCACAAGAACCAAAAGGAAAGAGCGCTCTACTACCTAAGTAGAACCCTCACTAGTGCCGAGCTTAACTACTCACCAATCGAGAAGATGTGCCTTGCCTTAGTCTTTTCCGTCCAAAAGCTAAGACACTACATGCATGCTTACACCATCCACTTGGTTGCTGAAGTGGATCCAATCAAATATGTCACGTCTTAGCTAAATAGGCGTTGCTTCTCTATCAGTATGAGATCATCTACGTCCCAACTAAAGCCATCAAAGGCCAAGTGCTAGCAGACTTCTTTGCTGATCATTCAATCTAAGCTGATTAGAAAATCTCAGACGACTTGCCTGACGTGGAGGTGTTCTACGTCGACATCTTTCCGACATGGACAATGTTCTTTGACGGATCCGCACGAACGGACAGAGCTGGGGCAGGAGTAGTGTTTATGTCACCATAAAGACAAGTATTACCTTATTCCTTCCGACTAAGCGAGCTATGCTCCAACAACGTTGATGAGTACCAATCACTGATTATTGGACTCCAGATGGCGATCGACATAGAAATCATAATGCTGCAAGTGTATGGCAACTCCAAGCTCATAATCAATCAACTCTTGCGTAATATGAAGTAAAGAAAGATGATATTGTCCCATACTTCCAGCTAGAAACTTAATTGGTACAAAAGCTCGAGGCCATGATGCTAGAACATGTGTTAAGATAAGAAAATCAAATGGCGGACGCTCTCGCTAACTTAGCCTCAAGTATGGCACTAGGAGAAGATGAAGCTGTAAATGTGCCAGTTTGCCAAAGATGGGTGATCCCACTCATCACTGAAATGTTACTAGATGACACAAACGTCATCTCAGTACTTCCAGTCGACACTGAAGAGTGGAGATAGCCGCTGATCAACTACTTGGAGCATGGAAAGCTTTCAGACGATCCTAGACACCATTCTGAAATACGTCGACGAGCACGTCACTTCCTCTACTACGAAGGAACACTCTACCGACACTCTTTTGAAGGAGTACTTCTAAGATTCCTAGGTGAGGAAGAAGCCAATCAAGCCATGGAAGAAGCACACCCAGACGTATGCGGAGCACATCGGTCTGGACCAAAACTACACTTCCAGCTCAAGAGAATGGGTTACTACTGGTCGAGCATGGTGAAGGACTGCCTGGAACACGCCAAAAGGTGCCAAGCCTGCCAATTCCGTGCCAACTTCATACATCAACCACCTGAGCCATTACACCTTACAATTGCTTCATGGCCATTTGATGCATAGGGATTGGACGTCGTGGGACCAATCACACCAAAATCATAAGCAGGAGAAGCCTATATCCTAGCCGCAACAGACTACTTCTCCAAGTGGGTTGAAGTCGTACCCCTAAGGGAAGTCAAGAAGGAAACTGTCATCCGTTTCATCAAAGAACATATCATCCATTGATATGGTGTGCCTCGCTACATCATCACCGACAATGAAAAGCAGTTCTCTAACCAACACATGGACGAGCTCTGCAAGAAATACAATTTCAAGTAACACAAGTCTTCCATGTATCATGTGCCAGCCAACGGTCTAGCAGAAGCATTCAACAAAATGTTATGCAACCTTCTAAAGAAGGTAATCGGCCAAACAAAGAAAGATTGGCACAAAAGAATAAGCGTAGCACTTTGGGCATATAAGACGACACATAGAACACTTACCCAAGTTATCCCTTATTCTCTTATATATGGCGTGGAAGCTGTTCTGCCACTCAAAAGTCAAATCCCCTCACTAAGGATGGCTATACAAGAAGGATTAACTGAAGAGGAAAATGCAAAGCTACAACTTCAAGAGTTGGAAGCACTCGATGAAAAAAGGCTCGAAGCTCAACAACAGTTGGAATGCTACCAAGCATGGCTATCCAAGGCATTCAACAAGAATGTCCACCCAAGGTCTTTCCAAACCGGAGATCTTGTCTTGGCATTACTAAGGCCCATCATCACAACTCATAAAACAAAAAGCAAGTTCACATCAAAATGGGATGGACCTTACGTAATACAAGAGGTCTACATTAACGGTGCCTACCAAATCAAGGCAGAAGACGGCTTAAAGATGGACCTCATCAACGATAGATTCTTGACGCGCTACTACCCCTAAACCAAACACCCGATGCTCCTTGTTCGTACGAGCTTAAAAGGCGACACCCAATGCTCCTCGCTTGCATGAGCCTAAACAGCACATGGCAACAATGCCTCTCGCCTGCATGAGCCTAAATTGCACACGACAATAATGCTGCTCGCCTGCATGAGCCTAAACTACATATGGCACAAAGCTCCTCGCCTGCACGAACCTAAACTGCACATGGCACAACGCTCCTTGTTCGTACGAGCTTAAAAAGTGACACCCAAAGCTCCTTGTTCGCACGAGCTTATAAGGTGACACTCAATGCTCCTCGCCTGCATGAGCCTAAACTGCACACGGCATAAAGCTCTTCTCTTGCACGAGCCTAAACTGTACACGACAACAATGCTCATAGTTCAGACGAGCTTAAAAAGCGACACCCAATGCTCCTTGTTCTCATGAGCTTAAAAGGTGGCACCCAATGCTCCTGGCCCATAAGAGCATAAACTATGTATGACAAAATAAAAAAGAAACAAAAAATCAAATTAAAATCATCATTAAAATCACCACCAAAGCCATAAAAAACAATCTATCATTCCTTTGAACTACGTCATAACTTGATCCCTCGTCAACCGAGGGTACGTAGGAAACTTGAAACTTCAAAACTTCAAGTACAATTACATCATCAACAAAGATGCGTACATGGCGTGATAAAGGCCCTCGTTGGTATCAGCTCAAGATATCTTCAAGCTATTCCCAATAAAACTCAGCAAAGACAACTTCTCCAGTAGTTGACAAGGTGTTATTCCAAGTCATAGCTCCGCTACAGATGTGATCGCCAAGAAGCTTAAATAAAGCTGGTGGATTGTCACAAACATGGTGTGAAGGATTCAAGATAAGAATCCTCGATGTACACACCTTCTTCTTCTTATATGGCCAACCAAAATCTGTTACCTCCCAAGATACCTCAGAAGACCACGACTTTATATGCATCAAGTTGTCATTTGCATGAAGAACAAGCGCCTTAGGGCCAGTCAATGGCGCACAAAGTTTTAACGTTGTTCCTCTATCTTGCGAATCACCTTCCTTCGCAAGAATAGTGATGGTATTGCTCTTAAAGCACTTGAAAAATACCATGGTTGCAACAAAAAAAAAATGAGACAACATAAGCATAAGGTGGGATGGCAAGAGGAAAAAAATATGATTGCCTCACTAAAGCAAAAGACATGCGAGACAAACCTCGTGAGGGTCGAAGGATGATGATGACAAAGTCACAACGACGAAAAGAAATTAGCCACAAGGCTTAAGCAGCAAGGCAAAGAGGGCAGCTACAAGATGCTCCTTCAAAGCACGCTACAGTAGTAAAGAAAACCAAAATGCTACGCAATCGTACTACGCAATCCCGTAGCGATTACGCAAGCAGTTTCTTGCACTGCACGGCAACGTCACCACCAATGGAAAACTGTTACCAAAAGGCACTACACAGTGTAACACCACTGCAGTATTTTGCATAGCACCACACGGTAAAAAATGACGCACTGCAACAAGATCCAAGCAAGTAGCCCATGGCAGCAACAGGAGCAGCACACACGGCACAACAGCAAAGACAATGCACGGTAAGGAATTCTGAAAAGAAATGCATACCCAATTGTCCTATAAATAGGGGTCAATTGCTTCTTGATGCTATAAGGGAGAGTACATACCAAATAGCAAAAGGAAAATCAAAACAAGGAAGCACATTCCAACCAAAAAAAGGAAGCAAATTCCAAGCAAAAAATAGCAAGTTTCAGCCAATCTGCGCAAAACAGGACGTTTTTAGTGATAATTCGACTTTACAAAGGATTTTTGATGCAAGGCCAATTGAAGAAGGAAGCTAAGATGCTAATGATGGTTGTGTCCAAATTTCATAATTTTCCCTGAAACCAAACGTTCCAGTTTTCAAAGTTAATCCCGCAGAAGTTGTTTTCTCGTCAGAACTACGCAGCTGTGGGAAAATGACGAGTTGAAGGCTTTCCCGATTTTTCCTAGTGGTGTACGATATATGAATGAAAAGATAAGAGATAAATCTACGTTTCCCATATTTTTACATAATTTTCCAGAGAAAAATCCATCTCAAAGTTGGCGTGCAAGTCAGATGACATGTTTCCCAAACCAATAGGAAAAAAAAAAAGCATGCTGTTTTTTTTTTTTTTTTTTTTTTTTTTTTTTTTGCAACAAAATCGGCAAAAAAAGGAAAAGGAAATAAAAAGAAAAGGAAATGGCTTCAAAATTTCGAAAACAACAAAGGAAAGTACCTTTCCTTTCCGAAATACAAAAGGAAATCCCTCCAAGGCAAGGACAAGTCTTCAAGTTTCCCAAAGGAAAAAAAAGTAATACCTTTCTTGCCGTGAAAAAAGAGAAAGAGGAAAGAAAAAAAAAATGCAAATCCTACTTACCCAAGGATAAGCATTAAATCTTTCCAAAACCGTGAAGGAAATCACCCTCATTACCAAAATTGAAGGAGGTTCATGCCTAAGAAAGGAAAAACATTTTTTTCCCACACCCACAAGGAAAAAATCCAAGTTTCAAAATACACCAAATGTATTTTGTCAAAAATTATGGAAAATCAATACGCACAATAAGTATGTGCCGATTTATCCATTTTCAAAATTTTCATTCAAGATTAAGTCTCCACGGTCCTTGAAGAAAAATTTCATTTTCATTCAAGATCAAGCCTCCGATGCACTTGAAGAAGAAAAAATTCATTTTCATTCAAGATCAAGCCTCTATGGCCCTTGAAGAAATTTTCATTTCATTCAAGATCAAGCCTCTACAACCCTTGACGAAATTTTTTGTCTCATTCAAGATCAAGCCTTAACGGCCCTTGAAGAAATATTCCGTTCAAAAAATAGGCCTCAATGGCTCTTGACGAAATTCATCACTTCAATTCAAGACCAAGCTTCAACGGCCCTTGAAGAAATGTTTCGTTCAAGAAATACGCCTCTACGACCCTTGACGAAATTCATCATTCCAATTCAAGAAATATGCCTATATGGCCCTTGAAGAAGCAAACTAATTCAAGATCAAGTCTCGACGACCCTTTAGTTAGAACATTCACATTGCAGGACTTCGAAACACGTTTCCTACATGTGACAACCACATGCCTAGAACGCGCCTTGAAGTGGGGGCATTTGTAGACATGTAAATTTTGTTGCATGCAAATGATGCGTCACAAAGCTCCACGTGGCATGTGACTCATCACAAATAAATAAGTCATCAATGACATGTGGCACAAATCAAGCAAAGGAAGTACAAAGTCTTCCCAAAATTTGGCAAAAGGGAGAAAATATCTCTTAAAATCGGCAAGGGGTCAAAATTGCTTCCAAAACCGGAAAGAAAGCTGAAGAATCTTCACAAAACAAGCAAGAATTGAAGATTGCTCGCAAAATAGGCAACAAAGCCCTAGAATTCAGCCAATATGAGGGAAAGTGGCTAAAATTAAGACACAAAACATGCCTAAATTCTCCCATGGATGAATCAAGACACAAATCAAAGCCAAATCCACCCAAAGACATGGCTTTGGAAGTCTATAAATACAAGGTCCCAAGACAAGCATAAGGTCAACAATTTCTACATTCAAGTGGGACCAAAATTCTCACAAAAGGAGAACCTCTGCCAAATCTTTGAAGACTAATACGCTACCAAAGCTCTCTTTGAAGAACGTACAACCAAAGCCGAAGCTTTCTTTCGACCAAAGCCGAAGCATTCCCATGAAGAATCAACAAGCACTTTTGCCTATTCCTTCAAGACTTTGATGCAGGCTTAAAACTTGTAACGACGTTCAATTCAAGATCAAGTTGCCAAAACCCTTGAATCAACGAAATCCTACATCAACACTACCTTTGCTACAACCCTAAACCTGAGGTGTAGACCATCCAAGCATTGTTTCAAGCTCAAAACTTGAAGCAATCATTCAATCGTGCGTCCGAGATCAAGTCATCGAGACCCTTGGATCAACAACCAACACATGTACATCAAATTTGAAGACTGAATTAGAGGAAAATTGTAAATAGAGATTGTAACCCTACAAATTCAATCAATACAAATCTACTTTGTACATATGTTTTGTTTCGTTTGTTAAAGAATTTTCGTGTTTACATACTCACTCCAGGAAATTCTGATAGGAGCATATTTATGCGACTTAGTTAGCTTGTTTTCATGCATTTACGTTGTTAGTTCTTAGTTAATTTTGTATTTTAAGCTATTTTCGTGTGTTTGTAGGTTCTAAGTGTCAAAATGGCAAAAAGAAGCAATTTGGAGCATTCTAGGGCATTTTTGGGCCAAGATTGGGTAGTGCAAGCATGATGGCAAGTTGATGGACGAAATTGAAGATATAAAGGCTTGAAATCAGCTAAGAAGATGGAAGAAAGAAGTCAAAGATAAGAAGATAAGGAATCAGCTCAAAAGAAAGAGAATTATCCAAAACATTATCCAAAACAACCTTATCTTATCTTATCTTATCTTACCCAATCCTTATCTTATCTTATCCTAATCTTATCCTAACCTGTTTTCTTCAGTTTAGGGGACTTAAAACCCGATTTCTAGAAGTCCTATCCCTTGTCCTACAAAAGTGGCACCCCAAACTCTTCTAGAAACCCCAAAATCTGGCCAGAAACACATTCTTTCTAGAACCCTATAAATCTGGCGTCTCCCTCATTTCTAGAAGGCCTTTGCCTTGCCTTGCACTCAATTCCCTGCCTTATCCAAGCCATGCCATGCATCCCTATCCCTTTCCCTCTCAGATTCTGATTTGTTAGCCTATTTTCTTGTGGATTTGGGTTCTACAAATCCTTCTCAGAAATCAATTGGGCCATAATCCTTTTTCCTACATATTCTGCCGCACCTAGGGTCCTAATCCCTTGCTTATGCTGAGTCCAAGTCCTAAACTGATTCCCCTAGGGTTTGCCATGCTATATATACATATTTCCAAGCCTTGCCGCAGACCACCACCCATCCATACGAATTCTACACCCCCATATACATTCAGAAATCCATATTTTGCTGCAGAGAAGGGAAGACAAGGCCTTGCCGTGGCTTCCATTGGAGAAGGAGGAATTCTTTCTTCTCTTGTTTCGTTTCTATGTTTAATTTAATTTGTTTTTCAATTATGTTGAACATGTGGAAGTAATTTCGTTTTAGTTAGAGGTGGATTCAAAGCCGTGGACATATGTTTGATATGAATTGATTACCTTCAGTTATTGTTTCATAAATTGTGAATGTGATTTACTTATCTGTTTTATGAAGAACTTGTTCTTGTGTGTTGATTAAGGAGGCCTACTTAGTTTACATGCATGAATTTGATGCTAGGATATAAGGGAATTTCACCTAATCGTTAGGAACTTATATTCACAAGTAGTAAAGATTGCTAGTCACAATTGTGTTAAGTAAACCCTAGGCAAGAGTAACATGCGTATTCCATAGTTATGAATGCCTTGTCAATGTTTATGATTTCCATGGAACTTAATGATCTTTGATATGTATCTCTATCATGCGTATTCCATAGTTAGGGAACTTGATAAGAATAATTTGGTTGTGATGCGTTATCCATTCAATTCAATCAACTTAGGGAAATCTGGGAATTAATTAGTGCAATACAATTAATTCGAGGCATTGTCATTCAGGGTTTATCGAAAGAATAACTGGAAATCAATTCATATGCATATGTTCGTGTTTGGAGAGGAACCCTCTAACTAGTTTTCACCCCTGAATTCACCTTTATCTCTTTCAATTTACTTTGTTTGCCTAAATCTGCTTAGTTTTGCTTAAATCGTCCAAAAACCCCCTTAGTTCTTAATTGAGTCTTAGTTTGTTTAAATTCGTCCAAATCTGTCCCCTTTTAGTGTTTTGAGTCTAACTAGTCCAAAAGTCATCCAATTCACCCCTTAGAATCTGTTTTGAGTCTAATTAATTAGTTTTGTTGTTTTGAGTCTATTTAGCCTGTTTTGAGTCTCTAGTGTCTAGAATCTGCCTAGTTGAGTTTTATTTGTTGTTTTAAGTTTGTTTTGGTTTGTTTGAGTCAAGTTAGGTTGTCTAGAGTTAAAATTCGTTCAGATTGATCACTAGTACTTGTTTTCATTGTCTAGAGTCCAGTTTAGTGTTTTAGAGTGTAATTTGTGTAGATTAGCATCCCTTCTAATCCCCGGCCTTAAACGATCCCTACTTTCATATACTACGTCGATAGGGTTTTAATTTGAGTGTTAAGTAATTCTCACATCAAATTTTGGTGCCGTTGCCGGGGATTAGCAAACTTGCTAATCTCCCTAGTTTGTGCCGTGTATTTTAACTTGTTTTTGTTTTTGTTTTGCTTAGTTTTCTGATTTGTTTTGCTTTCTTTGTTTTAGGTACTAGGGTATTACTCGAAGTTCTCAACCTGTTCACGCACATATCTTGGAGTTTAACGACGATTTTGAGCGAGATTTGAGAAGGAAGAGGAAGCACCCAGAACCTGGTCTACTTAGTTCAAGTTCTAATTCCGAATCTGAAGTTGAAATTGAAGAGGATTTGGAAGAGGAGCACGACATGGCTGCAGATAACCGAACGATCAAGGAACTTTCAGCCTCGGGATTGGACAATGCAACCCCTTTATGCATTCAATATCCTAGGGCAGCCGAGGGCAAGACTGACGAATTCGAATTGAAGTCTAGCTTGTTGCACCACATCCCTAAATTCCATGGGTTGTCCATGGAAGATTCGAACAAACACTTGAAAGAATTCGAAGTGGTGTGTTCAAGCATGACCCCCGTCAATGTCGATGGGAGTATTTTGAAGATGAAGGCCTTTCCCTTTCGTCTCTTGGAAAAGGCGAAGGATTGGTTGTATGAATTGGCTCCCGGAACTGTCACATCGTGGGAGAGCATGAAACGGGCTTTCTTGGAGAAGTTTTTCCCAACTTCTCATCACCATACGAAAAAGGATAAGTGGAATTCAGCAAGAAGAAGGTGAGTCTTTTCCTACGTATTATGAACGTTTTAAATCTCTTGTTGCTTCATGTCCACAACATCAGATGAAGGAGGAACTTCTCCTACAATACTTCTACGAGGGACTTCTACCAATCGAACGTCAAATGTTAGATGCCTCAGCGTGAGGAGCCTTGGTGGACACGACCCCCACGGCTGCAAAGACCTTGATTGCTAATCGAGCGTTAAACGCTCAACAATACGAAGAAGTTGGACAGAGAGAAGGGCCACGGCAACAACAAGTGAATGAGGTAAATGCAATTTCAGAATTACAATCTCAAATGGCTAATCTCACTCTTCTTTTGTCACAGGTTGTGGATGGAACCAAAGCACAAGGGCCGGCCATATGTGGAGTGTGTTCTATGCAGGGACATCTCAACGATCAATGCCCTCAATTGATTGAGAATGGGGGGTGGGAAACTGCCCAAGCCGTGGGTTTTCAAGGCCAAAACCAACAAAGACACGACCCATACTCAAATACATACAATCCGGGATAGAGAGATCATCCAAACTTCAAGTGGAGGGACTCTTAACAAGCATAGCAACAAGGCAAATTTAGACAGCCCCCTGGGATGTTTCCAAGGCCATATGCAGCCACACAACCTCAACCAATTTCGGCCCAAACCAATTCAGGTTCGTTGTTAGATAATGATAAAATTCTTCAAGTACTAACCTCTTTGACGCAAGACATACAGAGCATAAAGAATCAAGCTAAAGAGGTGGACGAATTGAAGAAACAAATGGGGCAAATGGCTGAATTCATGGGCCAATTCAGAGAACAAGGTAGATTGCCTAGTTCAACCGTTGTTAATCCCAAATGAGGATTTGAAACCGCCCAAGCAATCACGTTGAGAAGTGGTAAGCAGGTTGGAACTGATTCACAACCATCTAGATCAAGTCAAGAAGAGGACACGAAGCTGCAATTAGAGGAGGATGAATCACCCAAACTCACGACAAGGAATGCACAATCCTTGCCGTAGCCAATTCCCACTTCTAAACCGTCCCCAACCATCAAGGTAAGTTCCAATATGAATTCTTCTAGCTTTACTCCACTAATTGTGCCCTTTCCTGGCAGGTTGGGGCAATCAAAGAAAGAGGATGCTGAAAAAGATATTCTAGAGACATTCCGGAAAGTTCAAGTCAATATCCCACTCCTTGATGCAATAAAGCAGGTCCCAATGTATGCTAAGTTTTTGAAAGAGCTTTGTACAACAAGGAAAAGGATTTCTAACAAAGAGGTGGTAATACTAAGTGAGAATGTCTCAGCCGTTTTACAAAGGAAATTACCCCCTAAATGCAAAGATCCGGGTAGTTTTACAATTCCTTGTGTTATTGGAAATACTCGTTTTGAATCTGCCATGTTAGACTTAGGTGCATCTATAAATGTCATGCCATATTATGTTTATGCATCTATGAATCTAGGAGAGCTTAAAAATGATGGTGTTATTATCCAATTGGCCGATCGATCTAATGCATACCCAAAAGGAGTTTTGGAAGATGTTTTGGTGCAGGTAGACCACTTGATTTTTCCTGCAGATTTCTATGTGCTTGACATGGAGGATTCAGACCATTCCCATCCATTACCACTCTTACTTGGCCAACCATTCATGAAAACAGCCCAAACCAAGATTGATGTGGCCAAGGGAACGTTAACTATGAAGTTTGGTAGTGATAAGATTAAATTTAATGTTTCTAAGTCTGTTAAGAATCCTAACGTTGTTCGTTCTTGTTTTGCCATAGATAAAATAAAAAAGATAGGGCCGGACCGTTCAAGCACAAAGGATACATCAAGAACCATACAAAACGAGGGAATTGGAGTGGAGCACAAGGACCATACAGCCACTGCCCTCAAAATGCCCCAATTGGTTGAAAATATCATGGGGAAGAATGTTCATAGTGCTGCCATTTCATTGCAGTACATTGGTAAGCCATCTATTCCAGATTTGATTCCCATTTCAACTAATAGGTTGTTACCTTGTATGGTGCAGATTCCCAATCAAATCCAAGCTGGTGGGCATGATTACAATGATTTTAGGATGTTCAATGCCACAATCCGGAAGGATCACTATCCCTTACCATTCAAAGATCCAATACACGAGTTGTTTGAGGAGCATGTGGTGGAAGAACTACCTCTGCATGCCGTGGGTACCATGGGAACTTAAATGGAAGTATGGTTCGGCTGGAAGACGTTAAAGCAAGCGCTTCTTGGGAGGCAACCCGTGTGTTCAAACGAGAGAAAGATGGAATTCTAGCTCCAAAACCAGATTTGCGTTCTTAAACTCTCTCTCTTTATTGCTTTTGTTTTGCCATATCTGTTATGTGTGTTAGTTGTGTTATTTGCTTGCTTTTGTGTGAGTTTATGTTTGAAACATTGAGGACAATGTTTGATTTAAGTGTAGGGGGGTAACAAAGTGTTTGCATGAAATTCGTGGGTTTTTATCACCTATCACTTTGAATGTTGTTTTCAGTGTTTTTAAGTGTTTTTAAGCTGTTTTGGAGTCTTTTAGTGTGTTTTGAAAAGAAAATCCGAAAATCTCATAAAAATTTGAAAATTTGTTTTGAAAAAACCCAAAAAGAGTTGTTTTTGTGTGTTTGTTTGTGTCTTAGGGTACCTTCCAACACAATGATGAGGATTTGGTTTTTAATTGCATGACTATTGAGGAAAGTTATAAACATGGATGGAGGTTTGAATTGCTCTCTGGTTTATGCTTGATTATGGTTATAATTCATGAATTCATGTTCAATCAAAAAGAGAAAAAATCAGTTTTTGTAACATGCTTGAAGGAAGAATCTCAAACTAACGCTACAACCCTGAGAGACTTGAGCTTAAAACGTTCTTTGGAGAGTTAAAAATCTGTGCATTAGTTGTTTTCTAAAGTCGTTGCATGATCTCATTATTCTTTGCTTGGTTGCTACTTAGAAGGCGTTTCATCATTTAGTTCCAAATACTAGAACTCATACCCGTTTCATTCAAAGCATGAAATTGATTAGCATAACACATAAGCAAGATGAAGTTGTGTAGTGAACTAGTGCCAAATAGCCGAACCTCCCTATGTTATTTGTTTTGTAGGTTTAACCCTTTTGAGCCTTGTTTAGCCTATGTTCTTTGTTTACCCACATTATCCCTACCTAGCCTAGATTAGGACCATCCTTACCCTTGTTCTTAAGGCATAGCTAAGCATGACTTAGAGTGAATTCCCTTTGTTCGTTATTGGGCAGCAAACAAGTGTGGGGGAAAGAAAGTTGTGCGTTTATATGTGCCAAAGTCACAAAAGAGGCACGGGTGAAAAAGAAAAAGAAAAAGAAGAAAAGTTTGTGAAAAAAAAAAAAGTATGAAAAGTGTTCAAAATAAGTGAGAATAAGCTCACAAATGTTGGATGTTGAAGAATGGGTCCAAAAAGTTGAATTCGGCCCTAAAATATGTGTAATCTTCCCCTTATGTATCAAAGTGTGCGGCTGCATTCAAGAAAGGGAGTTCTAAGTGTCATATTCATTACTTTTCTTGCTTTTGCTTTAAGAACGTTTGTTTTCCTTACGTTTCTTTGTTAGCCAATACTCTTAGCCCCGTTACAACCCTATACTTCAATCTTGAGTGTTGTGTGTTTCAATATGTGGAGTTTGGGATTGGTACGAGCATATGGTATCCCTGGTTCTCGCATCTAAGTAGTAGCATTCCATTCATGAGATCATATATATACATGCTTAATAGCTCCAGAAATTGCTTTCTTTGTTATAAACATATGTGAGTGTTCATTTTCATGTTTACATCAATCTTCTCACATATACCTAGTATAGGGAGTGTAGTTAGAAAATCTGAGTACAAATAAGAGTGTACCTAGTGAGGAATTGAGTGGATTCTCTAAGGTGTGTTACTACATTCAAAACATTGTTTTAATTGGTTAAATGAGAGCTAATGAATGGTGACTGTGGTTAAGTATGTACTAAAGGGTGGGGAAGACTAAAAGCTATGGTTATGATGATCTTAAATATGTCATGTATGTTGGAAATCCCTGAGGTGAAAGTTGGAAGGTCTAGTTTGTTTGGTGTTTGTTTCGTTTTGCTTGAGGACTAGCAAAAGCTAAGTGTGGGGGAATTTGATAGGAGCATATTTATGCGACTTAGTTAGCTTGTTTTCATGCATTTACGTTGTTAGTTCTTAGTTAATTTTGTATTTTAAGCTATTTTCGTGTGTTTGTAGGTTCTAAGTGTCAAAATGGCAAAAAGAAGCAATTTGGAGCATTCTAGAGCATTTTTGGGCCAAGATTGGGTAGTGCAAGCATGGAGGCAAGTTGATGGACGAAATTGAAGATATAAAGGCTTGAAATCAGCTAAGAAGATGGAAGAAAGAAGTCAAAGATAAGAAGATAAGGAATCAGCTCAAAAGAAGGAGAATTATCCAAAACAACCTTATCTTATCTTATCTTACCCAATCCTTATCTTATCTTATCCTAATCTTATCCTAACCTGTTTTCTTCAGTTTAGGGGACTTAAAACCCGATTTCTAGAAGTCCTATCCCTTGTCCTACAAAAGTGGCACCCCAAACTCTTCTAGAAACCCCAAAATCTGGCCAGAAACACATTCTTTCTAGAACCCTATAAATCTGGCGTCTCCCTCATTTCTAGAAGGCCTTTGCCTTGCCTTGCACTCAATTCCCTGCCTTATCCAAGCCATGCCGTGCATCCCTATCCCTTTCCCTCTCAGATTCTGATTTGTTAGCCTATTTTCTTGTGGATTTGGGTTCTACAAATCCTTCTCAGAAATCAATTGGGCCATAATCCTTTTTCCTACATATTCTGCCGCACCTAGGGTCCTAATCCCTTGCTTATGCTGAGTCCAAGTCCTAAACTGATTCCCCTAGGGTTTGCCATGCTATATATACATATTTCCAAGCCTTGCCGCAGACCACCACCCATCCATACGAATTCTACACCCCCATATACATTCAGAAATCCATATTTTGCTGCAGAGAAGGGAAGACAAGGCCTTGCCGTGGCTTCCATTGGAGAAGGAGGAATTCTTTCTTCTCTTGTTTCGTTTCTATGTTTAATTTAATTTGTTTTTCAATTATGTTGAACATGTGGAAGTAATTTCGTTTTAGTTAGAGGTGGATTCAAAGCCATGGACATATGTTTGATATGAATTGATTACCTTCAGTTATTGTTTCATAAATTGTGAATGTGATTTACTTATCTGTTTTATGAAGAACTTGTTCTTGTGTGTTGATTAAGGAGGCCTACTTAGTTTACATGCATGAATTTGATGCTAGGATATAAGGGAATTTCACCTAATCGTTAGGAACTTATATTCACAAGTAGTAAAGATTGCTAGTCACAATTGTGTTAAGTAAACCCTAGGCAAGAGTAACATGCGTATTCCATAGTTATGAATGCCTTGTCAATGTTTATGATTTCCATGGAACTTAATGATCTTTGATATGTATCTCTATCATGCGTATTCCATAGTTAGGGAACTTGATAAGAATAATTTGGTTGTGATGCGTTATCCATTCAATTCAATCAACTTAGGGAAATCTGGGAATTAATTAGTGCAATACAATTAATTCGAGGCATTGTCATTCATGGTTTATCGAAAGAATAACTGGAAATCAATTCATATGCATATGTTCGTGTTTGGAGAGGAACCCTCTAACTAGTTTTCACCCCTGAATTCACCTTTATCTCTTTCAATTTACTTTGTTTGCCTAAATCTGCTTAGTTTTGCTTAAATCGTCCAAAAACCCCCTTAGTTCTTAATTGAGTCTTAGTTTGTTTAAATTCGTCCAAATCTGTCCCCTTTTAGTATTTTGAGTCTAACTAGTCCAAAAGTCATCCAATTCACCCCTTAGAATCTGTTTTGAGTCTAATTAAGTTAGTTTTGTTGTTTTGAGTCTATTTAGCCTGTTTTGAGTCTCTAGTGTCTAGAATCTGCCTAGTTGAGTTTTATTTGTTGTTTTAAGTTTGTTTTGGTTTGTTTGAGTCAAGTTAGGTTGTCTAGAGTTAAAATTCGTTCAGATTGATCACTAGTACTTGTTTTCATTGTCTAGAGTCCAGTTTAGTGTTTTAGAGTGTAATTTGTGTAGATTAGCATCCCTTCTAATCCCCGGCCTTAAACGATCCCTACTTTCATATACTACGTCGATAGGGTTTTAATTTGAGTGTCAAGTAATTCTCACATCAAATTCTCCAGTAGCCAAGTAATTCACAATATCTGCAAACTAAGGAAAATTTGTTTCGAAAATGGCAAAAAGTTGTTTGTCCGAAAAACTCTCATTTAACGGTAACTCCGCTTCATCATCTCTCAAAGCTGAAACTAACCGAGAAAGATGATCTGCACCTAAACTCTCTGATTCTTCTTATCTTGAATCACTAATTCAAATTCTTGCAACAAAAGAACCCAATGGGTTAACTTGGGTTTAGCCTCTTTCTTGGTAAGCAAATACTTGAGAGCTGCATGATTGGATAATACAATTACCTTAGAACCAATCAAATAAGACCTGAATTTCTCCAATGCAAAAACCACAGCTAGCAACTCTTTTTCAGTGGTTGAATAATTCAATTGAGCATCGTTAAGGGTCCTGCTTGCATAATAAATAACATGGGGCAACTTGCAAACTCTCTATCCTAAAACTATTCCTACTGCATAATCAGAAGCATCACACATTAGTTCAAAAGAAAGACACCAATCTGGGGCCATCATAATAGGAGCAGAAGTTAAAAGATTTTTAAGAGAGTTAAAAGCATGCAAACACTCATTATTGAAGTCGAAGGTGGCGTCTTTAGCAAGGAGATCACATAGAGGCTTCGATATCTTAGAGAAATCCTTGATAAATCGACGATAGAAGCGAACATGCCCTAAGAAAGATCTAACTGCTTTGATCGAAATCAGCGATGAAAGCTTAGCAATCAAATCAATTTTCGCTTTATCCTCTTCAATACCTCTACTGGAAACCACATGTCCCAATACTGTGCCTTGTTGAACCATGAAATGACATGTCTCCCAATTCAAGACCAAATTGGTATCCTCACATGTTTCCAAAACCTGAGATAGTTGGTCGAGGCAATCATCAAATTAAGAACCGAATACTAAAAAGTTATCCATGAATACCTCAATAAATCAGAAAAGATGGCCAACATGCACCTTTGAAAAGTAGCAGGAGCCTTGCATAACCCAAACGGCATTCTCCGGTAGGTAAAAGTGCCAAAAGGGCAAGTGAAGGTGGTGTTTTCTTGATCATCTGGAGCAATAGGAATTTGATTATACCCATAGTAACCATCTAGAAAGCAATAGTGACTATGCCCTGCCAACCTCTCAAACATCTAATTAATGAAAGGCATAGGAAAGTGATCCATGCATGTTGAATCGTTCAACTTCAGGTAATCAGTACAAACTCGCCACCTGGTTGTCAACCTCATAGGTATCAACTCATTGTTCTCATTCTTTACCACTATTATGCCACTTTTCTTTGGTAGCACCAGAATTACACTCACCCATTTTGAATCCGAAATAGGATAGAGAATCCCAACCTCAAGTAATCTGAGAACTTCTTTTCTTATCACTTCTTTCATATTCGAATTCAGGATGATCTCTAGTTGGCTTAGCGTCATCTTCAAGAAAGATGCGATGCATACACATGGAATGACTAATACCTTCTATATCCGCTATAGTCTAACCCAAAGTCATCTTGTGCTCTATAAACACCCTCAAAAGCTTTTCTTATTCTACCTTAGTGAACTTAGAGCAATAATAACTGGCAATGTTTCTTATTCACCAAGGTAGGTGTACTTCAAGTGTTTAGGTAGCTGCTTGAGTTCCAACTTTGGAGGTTTCTTGACTGACGGAATAAGATTGCTGAAAACGAGAGGAAGTTCCTCCAAAATATGGTGACCTTGGGCATGATTACCTGGAACTTGGGTATAATTTTAACCTCAACAATTGCTGGTAATGCGTCAAGTGCAATTTGCATTTCATAAAGTTCACTTTCCGATTTGTACTCATCACATTTTTGAGTAAGACATGTCTCTAATGCATCTGAGGAGCCAATAAGATTGAACAATTTTTGTACCTCGTGATCAATGGTGTCTACTCGAAAACAATCATATACTTTCCCCCGTTGCTTCATGGCATAAAAAATTCTGAATTCGATTGTCTCCCTTAAGACTGTCATTGTTAAGAGACCTTTTTTGACATCGATCTTAGTCCCAGATGTAGCCATGAATGGCCTTTGATAGGGCTTTTATCACCTGCAAAAGTAGGGATAAAAACACTTAAAAAATACTTGCAAGAGTACAAGGTAGTTGTGGTATGGCTCAAGCAAGGTCGTTTTCCTTAGAGATTGAATGACTAATTTGTATTGAAAACCAACTCTTAATTAATTACTTGAAACAAGATTTTGGAAAAGGTTGATTTTGTGACTTAAAATATTAAACAAATTTAAAATAAAGACAATTAAATAAATCAACTAGAAAACAATTTAAAGAAACAGTAGGGTTCCGCCGTCACCTTAACAATCCTACGTAATTCTTCCAATTACTTATGAATTATCCATGCATATTTTGAAGGTTAGGTTTTCCTAATATATATTCTACTTGGAACCTCCAACATAGAACATATATCTAACATGCAACCCGTCCGAACGTTCGGATCAAATCTGCGCACTGGGCCATTATTTCATTGCCACGGTCAAACGGTTAAGTAGAAAAATCTAAAATTTTGATACAATCATCTTGGGAGACTCATGAACATCCTCCAGTGGAATTGCTCCAAAAATCATCCGTTTGATTACTTTATGCTCAAGCAGAAGTTGAATGTCCTACATTATAAATATAACTCAAAGTATCAAAATTCACACAATAAATTAATACTAAGATTAGGGTAAAATATATAGTAAAATATCGACTCATGAACCTTCCTAAAATAATCGGAATCTCTTTCTCAAGCATCGGAACAACTTCCATATCAAGCACAATAAAATCTGCCGGTAGGATGAAGTGATCAACTTGAACAAGAACATCTTCCAGAATTCCCTTCGGATACTGATTGGTCTGCGAGTTGTAAGACTACTGAAGTTGGTTGAAGCTCTCCCAAACCTAGTTGTTCATACACAGAAAAAGGCATCAGATTCACACTAGCCCCTAAATCAAGGAGGGCTTTTTTAAACATATGATTACCAACAATACAAGAGATAGTAAAACTCCCTGGATCTTTTATTTTCGGTGGAAGCTTCCTTTGTAGTACTGCACTAACTTCTTCAGACAACATAACTTTCTCATCTTCCTTGAACTTCCTCTTGTTAGTGCACAAATCCTTTAAGAACTTTGCATAAGAAGGAATTTGCTTCTTTGCATCAAGGAGAGCAATGTTGATCTCCACCTTCTTGAATTGTTCAAGGATGTCTAACATGTGCTTGTCCTTTTTCAAATTCACTAGCCTTTGAGGATATGGAATTGGAGGCTTGTAAACTCTTTCAACAACTTTCGAGGTGTCCGAAGTGGTTTTGGCATTTGTAGAATCCTTTTCAGGCTTAGAGTTCAACTCTGGAACAACTGGTGATGTATAATCTACTTTTAAACTTTCAAGCTCAGTTTCCTTTTTACAAGTTTCTTGCCCAATGATCTTACCGGTCCTCAAAGTTACTGCTTTGGCATGCTCAAACTGTTGATCTCTTGGATTTGGCTCAACTTGGCTTGGAAATTTTCCACTCTCTCAAGTGTTCATACATTGAGCAATTTGCCCAACTTGACCCATCAAAGATTTCAAAGCTGCCTCCATAGTGTTTTGTCGAGTTGTCATGGAGGTCATATTTTGATTGAAATTATTAAGTGTAGTCAAAACCTTATTGTTTGCATTATCAGTTTTCTCCATGAATCCTTGCATCATAACTTCAAGTGAAGATGAAGTAGAGTCTGGCTTTGTAGGAACCATTTGCACGTTCCCTTGATAAGGTTTCGGCTGTATTTGCATATTACGCTAATTTTTGTTCTGATTACCATTCCAAGCAAAGTTCAAATGATTTCTCCACCCCTGATTATAGGTGTTAGAGAATGGATCATTTTTCGGTTTTAATATACTTGGAGCTGATTGGCTTGATCAAACGTATTAATATTGAGGACATGCTTCAGTGACATGATGAAATTGAGAACAAATAGAACATACCGACTGCACTTGAAAATTTCCTTGATTTAATAGTGGCTGATTTTGAGATTGTTGACTCACCATGCTCATCAAATTAGCCATTTGTTTCCCAAGTGTTTTAACCTTGGCTTCTAACTCGGTATTTGAATTGATCTCATACATTCCAGCCTTCTTCATTGGTGCTTTAGTCTTTCTTTTTCCTCTCTGAGCTGATGAAGTGGCTAAAGTCTCAAACAAGGCTATAGCATCCGGATAGGGCTTCATCATCAGGCCATCTCCACTTCGGTTATCCACTCGCTCTTTGTCACTCTCATTAAGTCCATTATAGAACTTAATTTGTAGCCAATCTGCAAAATTATGGTGTGGGCACCTACTCAAAAGCTTTTGATAGCGTTCCCATGCTTCAAAAAATGGCTCGTCTTCCTCTTGTGAAAATTGCATGATTTCTTGCCTCAAAGTATCTATTTTAGTCTCTGGAAAGAACTTCAAAAGAAAAGCATCTGTGAGCTCAGTGAAACTCCGGATTGTTCTTGGCTTCAAATTATGCAGCCAATCTTTGGCTTTGTCCCGGAGTGAATAAGTAAAATATCTCATCCTGATTTGATCTTGATCTATGGTTGGATGAGTGATTGTGCTTGTAGCTTCAACATAAAGCTTGAGATGATCAAAGGGATGATCCTGAGTCAACCCATGAAAATTAGGCATCAACGACAACGTGGAAGCATTCAACTACATACTCGAAGGAGCACTATTCGGAAGAACTAAGCACTAAGGTTCATTAGTGAAATGGGGAACCGAATTAGCCGCTATGGGTTGAGGTCTTTCCTGTTCCTCTTCCATGTATTGCGTTTCTTTTTTCCTTCTTAGATTTCGCAAAGTACGTTCGATCTCTGGGTCAAAACGAACTCGCTCAAGGCTTCTTGAACGCCTTATGTTCATATACCAAAAGGCAAGTACCTGAAATACAGAGAAAAAAAAAACAATTAAGTATAACAAAAGAAGAAAAAATAGTATAATAATAATTGATAAATATAATAAAAATAAAAATCAGAAAACAAACTAATATATACAACAAAGGGTGAATCAATTAGTACTCGAATCAAAGGCAAACCTTTCCCCGATACCGGCGCCATAAACTTGATGAGTAAATTAGAGCAACCTAAAATAGATTAATTCTAATCACGTTTATCCACAAGTGCATGGTTCCTAGATAGTATAAAAGTCCAAGTACGGAGTCGAATCCCACAAGGAACGGTGATTTAATTCAAAAACTAACCACTTAACGCACAAGTGAAATTGAAAATATTATTGAGCAAGAAAATTAAAGGAAATATTGGTTATGAAGATTAATACTAAAAGATAAAATTGCTGAAAGTTTAAGAAAGTAAATAAACCAATAACAGTAAAACTTAAGAACAAACAAGATGTTAAGGGCTAAGGCATCCAATTTCACCAATAACAATCCTATTCCGATTCTTAGATATCAACTATCCAGTCAACTTCTCAAATTCAGGTAATTTTACCAATCTCATCACAAATTGAAACAAATGCTCATATTGACAATTCTACTGGTTTGAATAATTCTTGTTCTGTGCATCAAATGGTTACAAGATTGAAGAGTGGCACCATTCAAAGACAGAATTATAATGCCTTTATAGCATCAGTTCCTGAGTTACAAACTCTGCAAATAACTGAAGAAGATCAGTTTGTGGGAGGATATAGTTTTGTATCTACAATAGCTGATGTATCAGAACCAACTACATTCAGGAAAGCTGCTTCAATGCCTCAATGGCAACAAGCAATGCAAGATGAGTATGACTCTCTCAGGAGTCAAGGCACATGTACTTTGGTACCTCCTCCAAATGACAGATCCATTGTTGGCAGCAAGTGGGTGTATAAAGTGAAGAAAAATTCAAATGGAAGTGTTTCAAGGTACTGGTGGCTCAAGGATATTCTCAAGAGCAAGGTGTGGATTACTTAGAGACTTTCAGTCCAGTAGTGAGACACACTACTGTGAGGATAGTATTAGCCTTAGCTGCAACCAATCATTGGAAACTTAGGCAACTTGATATCAAAAATGCTTTTCTGCACGGTGACTTACAAGAAGACATTTATATGAAGCAACCACAGGGATTTGTTGATGCATCTCATCCTACATATGTATGTAAACTAATCAAGTCCCTGTACGGATTAAAGCAGGCCCCAAGAGCATGGAATTCGAAGTTCACTTCCTATCTGGCAGTAATGAATTTTCAGTCTTCTGCTTCTGATACAAGCCTATTCACTAAGAAAGATGGCAATGATACTGTCATTCTTCTCCTATATGTGGATGATATAATCCTTACAGGCTCAAATTCTCTTAAAGTACATAAAGTGATTGATGAATTGTCTGAAGTATTTGAGCTCAAGGACATGGGACAATTGACATATTTTCTGGGATTGCAAATTGCTTACAAATCAAATGGGGACATTTTTGTGAATCAAGCCAAATATATAAAGGATTTGATCCATAAGGTAGGTATGGACTCATGTAAGCCTGTTAATACTCCCTGCAAACCACATGATCAAATGCTTATTTTAGATGGTTCTCTCATGACAGATCCCTCTCTATATAGAAGTATTGTAGGTTCATTACAATACCTGACCTTCACTAGGCCAGATATTGCATATGCTGTTAACACAGTATGTCAATTTATGAATTCACCTACAGAGATGCACTATGGAGCAGTAAAAAGAATACTAAGATACCTACAAGGAACTTTGACTCATGGAATGCTATATTCTGCTGACACAGTGACAACATTAACTGCATTTTCAGATGCAGACTGGGCAGCAGATATTAACACTCGCCGATCAATCACAGGTTATGTGGTATATTTGGGCAATAATCCTGTGTCTTGGCAATCAAAGAAGCAAAGTTCAGTGTCAAGAAGCTCCACAGAAGCAGAATATAAGGCCCTTGCTCACACTACAGCTGATATTGCTTAGGTGAGGGGAATATTGAAGGACTTGGAAGTATTTTTGCCATTGTCACCTACGATTTATTGTGATAACTTGTCCACAATTGCACTTAGTGCAAATCCAGTGTTCCATTCTCGAATTAAACACCTTGACACGGATTTTCACTTTATAAGGGAAAGAGTTCAACAAGGAGATTTGGAGGTTGTTTACATCCCAACAGAGGATCAAATAGCTGATGTACTTACAAAAGGTCTGCATAGTTCAACTTTTCTCAAGCATTGTTGCAATCTTAGGCTTGGAGCCCAAGCCACGATTGAGGGGGAATGATAAGAGATCCAACGGCTAGAATTACATCATAGATCAAGACAGTTTTCAATGGTTAGATGGCTGCCAGCTCAATACAAAATTAGTTAGTTAGTTAGCCAGATATTTTTGCTAGCTATCCTATGTATAAAGTCTGATGTGCAACACAGATTGTAATCTCTATTCTCTCTCTAAGAATCAATATACACAGAATATTTTCATTCTTTCTCTCTCTTTTCGTATTCGTTCTTTTGTTTGGTGTTCTTCACAGAACCATTTCTTAGTTTTGTTAACAAAAGGCTCAAACAAAAGAAACAAATGCCTTATCACTTCCAAGTTTGTAACATGAATTGATGAGTGTATCAAGAGATTTAAGGCAAGTTCTAGAGACACAAATAAAATGAGACCATTCACACAAGAATAAATGAGAGTGACACATAATAGTTCAATCTTGAATGTGCACAAACGCTCACAAGGGTTAAACAAGTCTCACAAAGATATAAGTCTCTATATCATGAAACCGTCATATTAACATGGTTAATGTGCTCAAGAATTTTCAAGGAAAGTCATGTCAATTAGAGCCAGTGAGTGAATAATTCGTAGACATAATTAATACTCATCAATCTCATATCAATCATACAACGTACTTAAATCCTATTCTCATCGTAGGTGTTGGAAGAAACAAAAAACAAACAACCAAAAATTAACAATTATTATTTTTAAATAAAAATAAACCGCTTGAGCGGACTACATGGCCATTTGAGCAACAGAACACATACTACTTTCCGCTTCACTGGAAGAAAAAAAACCACCGCTTGAGCAGCAGACTCCAATATATTGCCCGCTTGAGCGACCTATTTTTTTTAATTAATTAATTAATTTTTTATTTTTTGACAACTTAAAACAAAAGCAATGAAAACACAAAAATTAAAGTTCCCACCCCCAAACTTAAATGAAAATTGTCCTCAATGTTTGCAAAAACTAATACACGCAATGCATTCATCAAAGCAAAGAAATGGAAAGACCACATAAAGAAAAAGAAATTGAAAAACAAAATAGAAATTGCGAAGATAGGATTTAGAACTCCCCTTAATGAAGTATCGAAGTTGACAAATCACCCATTCACTTCCATTCACCAGCATAGGCACATGGCAAAAATATGCCAATATTAGATAAACATTTAAAACATGATAGAAGCATAAAAAAACATGAAACAAAAATAAACTAAAAGAAAAGGAAGGAAAACACCTAGTTGGGTTGCCTCCCAACAAGCGCTAAGTTTAACGCCTTTAGCCAGACGAACGACCCCCAAACTTAAATGAAGACACCAGGGCACTCATCAAAATATAAAGCTTCAAAAACTTTGTGCGTTGCATCCTCCTAGTAAAGCTTCAGTCGTTGTCCATTCACTTCGAACGTGGATCCATCCTTGGGATTATGAATTTCAATTGCAGCATCAGGAAAAACATGTTGTACTAAGAAAGGACCAGACCACCGGGGTTGGAATTTACCTAAAGGCGGAGTCTAGAGTTATAGAGCAACACTTTCTGACCCGGAAATAATTCTTTTCGAACAATTAACTTATCATGATAGGCCTTCGTTCAATCCTTGTATATCCTTGCATTCTCATAGGCTTCATTCCGCAGTTCATCTAGTTCATTCAACTGAAGCTTTCGTGCTTCTCCAGCCTTGTTTAAATCAAAATTCAGCCACTTGATAGCCCACAAAGCTCTATGCTCCAACTCCACTAGAAGGTGACAAGCTTTCCCATAGACATGTCGATAAGGAGACATGCCTATGGGGGTCTTATATGTAGTTTTATACGCCCACAAAGCATCATTCAAACAAACAGACCAATCCTTCCTCTTTGTGTTCACCGTCTTTTCCAAAATTCTCTCAATTTCTCTATTCGAAACCTCAACTTGACCACTTATCTGATGATGATAAGATGTAGACACCTTATGGGTTATGTTGTACTTTTTCATGAGAACTTCAAAAGGCTTGTTACATAAATGAGTGCCTCCATCACTGATAATGGCTCTAGGAGTCCCAAACCGAGGAAATATGATGTCTTTGAGGAAAGAAAAAACAACTTTATGATCATTGGTTTTAGTAAATATTCTTGTTATGGCTACGTTGTAGCCTTAGCAAAAGAATTTAGAAACACCTAGTCATGGAAAACATAATTAAAGATAAGAAAAGCATGAGAAACACTTGAACCGAAAGAGAATTTTGCGCTCCTCAAGCTCCCGAACTCTTGGGTGCCTTCCTCTCCCTCTTTTGCATTTTTTTTTTCTTTTTCTTTTTCTTTTCTTTTTTGCCCCTTCAAGCCTGCAGCCGTTCTCTCCTCCCCACCCCCCCCCAATTTTTTTTTATTTTTTTTATTTTCATCTCCACCCTCCACTGGTATTTTGATAAGGATTAAGTGCATTATTGGGCGTAAAAGGGCAGCTCATATTTCTCTATCACATTGGTCAAACTAATTTACTTGTTGGGCTTTAAATCTCCAACTCATTTGAACTGCATAGATTTGACCCAAATCACTCGAAATGCAAAGTTAACTGAACCTGGAAATCCAATTAGCAGTCGCTAAGACAATCATAATTCATTGCGGGAATATCGGATTGACATGATTCCAACTCCATTTGAAAGAAGACTTCCGTATCTTTTCATCCATATATGGTATGCAATGAGGTTCCTCTGGATGAATAACTGGCAGCCCATCAAAATCGCTGGACAAAAACTCCCATATCACTGATTTTCCAAATTGTGTCACTTCCATATCTTAGGCATCGCTTTGATATCATGTGATCTTCCTTTGAATGTTTACAGACCATTTTTAGGCTCTCGAAACTCCTCTTTTTAGCCTCAAAATCTCTTTCTTTGCAATTATTCCTACAAAATAAGAAAACCGCAAGTAAATTACTACTAAGGGATGAAAACTATACATAATCCAAGTCCTAAGGTGATAAAAACTTGTATAAATATGAGTCTATCAGTTAACCTACTTAATACTTTTCCGAGTGAAAATTATAAAAATACCCTACAACCAATTAGATTCGTAAATAGTCTCTCAAAACTTCGAATTCAATTCCGTATTCGACAAGCATTTGAAAATACAAAAACTAATTAAAGAAACAAGGAAAACATGAAAAATAAGATAACTTTGAGCTTAAGAATTATTCAAGACACCAAACTAGGAGCATTTTAGTCATTTCACCTTTGTAGGAATAAAATAAATTATTTTAAGGTACGGGTTGTATCAGAATTTTCATAATCAGTGTGCGGCACGTGATTCGAGATCAAATAACCTTAACTAGGACTCGGGTCCAGACACGGCGTTGCGTGCATTGCTACGCCCGCAACCACGCTTTGCTATACGGACAGTGACAAGCCGTCACACCGTTATCACTGACAAGTACACTTAGCCATTGCCGGATTCAGGTAAGTCTGACGGACTTAGCTTGTATTGCTGTTAAAGTTAGCGACGATTGCCGTTGACTACAGTAGAAGCTCACCGAAAACTACAGAGAGACCCAGAAATCTGTAAAGCTTCAATTTAGCTTGATTCTTCACCCAAATCCTACCAATTTCACGCAAAAGAGTTTAGAGATTTACCTGAAACATGATTGAGGGCGGTTGGTGTTAGTTTTATGCTCTGATCACATAGAGTGCATCGATGATGCTCACCCGAGGTCAACTCAAATCCAACACAAGCGAGGGTCGGGATATAACCAGAGTTTATTGGTTTCCTTGACATTTCACAGAGGAACAACAAAGGTTAGAATTTTGAATTCTAACCAAATTCCAAAATATAGGGTATGGAAATTTTATTTGAGATTGAAAGAAGTCGACCCCAAGCCCGAGCAACAACAATCCAGCGAGATTTTGGCCTTAAATTCCACCAAAAAACTTCAGTGCATTCGATTCACGGATTCACAATCTTTCCCTCATCGACGTTCATAGGCAAGCCTACAGTTCGACTCCTCTGGCCAAGCTACACCTAAATCTGGTAACGTTGGTCTAAGTTTTGACCGAAAATGGGTGGTGATGTGGGTGGTTCTCTAGGTGGAGTTAGAAAGAGAGTGAGAGAGAGTTTTTGAGGTTTCGAAGACTAAAGTGGGGACTAAGTCCCGCTTAGAAATTTCTAAGTGAAATTACCAATTTGCCCTTCATCATTCAAAAATTCTAACTCAACTCCTGTAATTCCGAATTTGATTATGCTTTCGACCCCGCACTCATGAGTATGAAACTATTTTAATAAAATAGGAAAATATGAGAAATTGTAATTTAACCTAGAGGTCCATATTTTTACTCAAGACACCCAACTAAGGGCGTTTTGGTCATTTCACATCATTTACGAATAAATTATTTTAAGGTGTTGGTTGTATCAGCCTACCTGACATACCCCAACCTTGAATGTCCACTTGGACTCTGAATTGAGCTGTGCTGGCCGACACCATGAAGGTGAGGAAACCATAAAGTGTGGTGTTTTGGAAAATGTGAAAATTTAAACCTAAAAGTGACTAAATATAAGAGTGCGCATGTGAGCAGGATTGAACCAGTTTTACATGTGATGTCATAGCATAAGTAAAGTGGAAAAAAAATAAAATAAGAATTATACCATCATAAGTACTCTCCTATATCAACTTTTGCTAGAAATCCTCGTCGACACAAGAGCTCTGCTACTAAATCCTTGAGAGATAAAAAATAAGGGTGAGTGGGCCTGAAAATAAAGCTTTATAAAAACCTTTTCGTAAATGTGTAACCCCTCGTCATAAAACAAGTAGTTTCCAAAAATAGATACTACATATAGTATGAAAACACTAACCGTAAACAGTGATATTTTAGAAATATGGCAAATCACAATATTTCACATATAAAACATAGGGTGAAGTGCCGATTTAATCATTAAACTATTACCTCAGTGAAAATTACATCCTTGAATTATTTTTTCGGTAAAATAAGTTCCTAAATTCATTAAAATTGCTAATTTCATCCCTACTATTATATTCATAGCTATTTTATCCAATTTTTCGTCAACTTAAGTTACTTGACATATTTTAGAGTGTAATACAGTCTTTTTCTCTCCTATAAGCCCTTAACATTATATATATATATATATATATATATATATATATATATATATAAGTTGCGAATCTAACGCCTAATGTACCCTCCAAGGTTAACTCCATGCACAATTTTTTTATGTAAAATTACTAATCAAGTAACGTGACTTAAATTGACGGAAAATTGAATAAAGTTGCTTCAAATCTAATATTAGGTATGTAATTGGCAAATTTAAATAATTCAAGGACTTATTTTTTTGAAAAATAGTTTAGGGACCTAATTTTCACTCAGGTGATAATTTAGGGACTAAATTGGTAATTCACCCTAAAACATATTTTAGACATCGAAATTTAAGTCAAATAAATGTTCACCGACATATTAAAGTTTCGAAATGTCAAGACATATGTGGCATGCACCATATGTCACACAAATTGTACACATGGCATGTGATTCATAAAAAACCGGACAAGTCATCAAGAGGACACGTGTCAACATATGGCAAAAAGGGATTATTTGATTTTAAATTAAATTAAACAGATTAATCAATATAAATGAATTGATTTATTTGTTTTATAGTTATTTAAATCAAATATTAATTGATGGAGTAAAGTCACAAATCAAGAACCGAGACACAAATTAAGTCCTGGTTCTTTCGTAGGCAAAGCTTGGAGAATCTATAAATAGAAGGCTCTAAGCCAAAGAAAAGGGTCATAAATTTTTTCACGCCTAGACGCTGAAGCTTTGAAATTCTAAAGCTTTCAAGCATCCAATTCCCAAACACTCAGAATAATTCAAAAAGCCTTCTACGTTCTTCACCAAAATCGTTCAAGAATCATCAAGCACCACAACACGTGCCGATTCTTCCCTTGTCACAAGCCAAATCCTTGAGGCGATTGTTCATCCAAGATCGAGTCATCACAACCCTTGGATCAACAACACTACACATTTTACATTTCAGAGATTGAGTCAAAGGATCAAGTTGTAAAGAGATTGTAACCCTACAAATTCATTAATACAAATATTCTACCATGATCAGGATTGATGTAATAATAATTTATGCCCTAGTACTACAATCACATGAAGGCTGACTCTATGCACGTCACATACGAGTCCTAATTGCCTATAGCAGTCTAGGATAAGACTAGCACCTATAATGGATCCAAAGTGAGCGTATCGGTGCGATGTAAACATACATGTGAAGACTGGTCCCGGCCAGGGCGAGTACTAAAACCAGTGTAGCATGCACGACGAGCAGTTAACATAAATATGATCATGCCACGGTGATTCGATAATTCTAGTCAATATAAAAATATTCATGGCCATAAATTTCATTAAGGCATCTTATAATAGTACGCATACATGTGCATCCCGTAAGATTTATGATAATTTCATAATTCTCATCATTACAACATTTCATATAACTGTTAGCTTAATTATTTCATCACATGGAAAATTCATTATTAGATATATATGGAAAGTAAATAAAACAAAATTATTTAAAAGCAAGGGCCCATTGATAGTTACTTGCGAGGTCACATCCGTTCGAACTTCAAAAGCTGGAGTCTCATATAATAATCACACCTAAGCATAATATAGAGACCCATCAATAAAACTCAATAAAATGTTTGAATTTGGAAAAATGGAGTTCGAAAATAGAACCAGCGTGTCGAAATACCCTAGGAAGGGTCTTAGGAGAATTTCGAAAAAGTTAACGATGGTCAACCGACGGTCAATAGTTAACTTTAACGGAATCTTCTGTCCTCAAACAGAATATTCTGTTAAAGTTAATTGGAAGTTAACGAAACATTCCTGAGAATATTCCAACAATATTCCAAAATAGGGTCGAGTTGGATAGAGTTCGGGTCGGTTTGGATCCGGTTCTAGGATGCGGGTTGGGTGAGCCCAGTTCATCGCTTGCAACTGCCGGATCGAAGAAGAAGAAAGCCAAAATTTCAAAGGCTTCGTTCAGCCTCGGTACTCAACCAAAAACAAGGAACAAAAATATACCTATCTCGCTGCCAACTGTGGCCGGAGTCGATCAGGAATATGGACTGAAAATGGCGGGTCTGTTGCCGGAAATTGGGGATAATTTCACCTTGCAGTTTCTGTCATAAAACCAGCCAAAAATTGCTTATCAATTCTTAAATTTTTTTTTAAACGATGAGAAGAGTTCACTCGAAGCATCTTCGACACTTACCTTCACTGAAAATGATGTGATCCATGTCGGAAAATCTCCACCGCACTGGAGCTCCATGATCCAAGGGTTTTTGGAAACTAAACCTAGGGCTAGGTTTTTGGTGCAGAAGGAATCGTGGGAATGGAGGCTTAGTGGTCATCCGCCATGAACATTGGCAACGTGGTGGTCTCGAGTTTGTCGGAGTGGCGAGGTGATGATGGTTTAATTTCTTTGGTTTTATAGAGGAAGGAGAGAATGTGATGATATGAGGGAAAAAATGAAAGAGAGCGGAAAGAGAGAGAGAGAGAAAGATTGTCCTCGAAGATGGGAGAAGGGACACGAGGAAGAAGAAGAAAGGGAGAAGTGGGGGTGTGGGCTTCACAAGACAAAAAAAAATCCCACTGGAAAATATAAAATAATAAGAAAGAAAAATCTAGGACAGTAGAATTACTATCTGTTTGGTTTCATTGTTTCATAAAATCTTCATCGTAGCTCTAAATCTAGTTCCTCTTGTGCCCACGCGTTCAAATCATCGAGTACTCCGAGAATATGTGTGTGTGTGATGTTGGGTCAAGCCAAAGTAATAATTAATTACGCACGAGACATAATTAATAAAATACTAACATAGACGTGCCTAATTGCCCACTTGCTTAACGAACCCAACAAATAGTCCATCGATATTACGGTTTGTAACCCGCAATGACGAAAACTCACTATTGTGTTGATAAACAAGTAATGGATTCCCGAGAGTGCAAAATTACCATTTTTCTCCTCATTGGAAAACATACGTCAATTGTCCTATTTATGCCTTGCTCACGCTCATGTGTTTGTTAAGACACGTACTACCTATAAATATGTGCAAATGAATAGAGAATGACACAGACAAAAGTGTCCATGAAAGGTTTCTACCTGTTAGGGGCATTTTCATAATTTTCTAATGTTAGTGAATAAAATAATATTAAACTTGGGAATTGTTGTCACAATCTACCATCCTTATAGAAATTTCGTCCCTGGAATTTCAAATCATTCTAGATCTTTATCGTAGAACGAGTATGAAAATAAGGAGATTACGGGTCAAAGTGTCTAATCAGATAGCAAAAACCATGTCGTGAAGGCTAAAGGATCCCTTGAGAATTTGATGGTCAAAACAAGCCCATCAAATCTAAAGTACAAGATAATTGGATTGAATGCATATCTCTAATGCATGAACATGTGTAAGTACCTAATCTGATTCTATGGTGGCAAGTCGAGTCGGTGTGTAATATATTCAACTTGATAGATAGTTAATATAATCTAATAGGCAAGGACATAATCTATTTCTCATGCCAATATTCGTAACATCTCGCTATAGTGGTAGTTTCAAAGACACACGATCACCTACAATAAAGATTCATTCGGTAGAGGATCTGTTAGGGGAATCGGAGAACTAATGGTCTCGCCTAAAATTTTAGTGTTAGAATGGTTCTCCTAGACAGTTTGTCCATCTCAAAAATGATACCAAATGCAGTAGGGTAGAACATACCCAAGGTTGACTAGAATATCTGTACAAGGAGGTTAATATGGAATCATAGTCAAAGTAGATGTTGGCCGAAAAGCCAGAAAATATGATTAATTTAGGAATGAGAAATTTTAACAAGTGATCAAGAATGTAGTCCTTCTAGATCAGCAAAAAGTGAGCTGACTTGTCAAGTTGGTCGACAATCACTGAAACATCATCATAATCTCCACGTGTACAAGATAGCTTGTACAAGAAATCCGTGGTGATATTTTCCCACCTCCGTCCGGATACGGGAAGTGATAATAACCACTCAAACAATTTGTTTCTATTTTCACTTATGATAAATCACGTATTTACTTAATGCCTAAGCAATCTCCTTTTTCATCCCAAATCAAAAGTAGAAAGTCAAACTTAGGAATTAACTAACAAAGTTTCCTGATGATCAGTATCTAACGTTACATCAATACTCGTGAGTACTGCCTAAGGTGGAATAAGATACGTTGGAAAGTATTCAGGTATCCAAGTTTTTTCTATTAAAATCGTCGACAACCGAGATGATACACAATGGTGTAACCGTAGACATTGATTTAGTTCTTCCATCTCCCCAGTTTGAGATATAGCTCATTTCCAGTGAAGATGTATATGAGAATTTTGTGAGATCGGCAAAGAGTTTGACACATTTCTCCATGAAGTGGTTACTTGCTTTGAAAAATTAACCACCCATAAGGCATAGGTGATCGATTAGACATCAGACGGGTCGTCTTAACAAACTACACCGCTGAGGTGCCCTTGAAAATCCCGAAGGCTTCAGTATGCCCAACCTGTCCAGTACTCGAAAGAAGCATCCTCTAAGGTGAACTGTATATACGACAAACAAGAATATTTAAGAAATACCTGGAAGGAAAGAAATACAGCTTGCAAGAAACCAAGAATGGTGGCCGCCATATACAAACCGCTGACCATAGACTCTAACATCCTGATGTTTTAAGATGCCATCATCATCATCATCATCAAAGTCTAGATCTTCAACGTCCTCACGACGACGCCATCATTATCAAAGTCTAGATCTTCAACGTCTTGGTAAGCCGTATCCTGGTCTCAAGAGTCAGCGTCGTAATCAAAGTCGTCGTCGAAAAGATTGGAATCCTTGACGTCATCAACAAGGGAAATACAACTTTTCACACTTTCAACAGGGAACTAGTACAATCCCTGGGAAACGGTGAAACTGATGATTCATGCAGAACCCGACAACCACTTGGTGACTTTTCACATGATGGATTGCCCAACTCCCCACAACACCATTCTTAGTCGGAACTAATTACAAAAGATAAAGGTCGTTCTATCCAGTTATCTCCAATTATTCTACTACCCGGCTCCCAGTAGGGTAAAAGAAATAAAAAAAGATCAGTCGATGGTGCGCTGCTGCAACGTCAAAAGTATGAACATGATCTGGAAATGAGAACAAGGCTCCAGCACACGTATAGATGGAACATTATAGCAGTCAGGGGGTCATCATACTAGTTATAAGCAACTTGATTTAGACCTTGACCCCTAGGATGATGGCATGCCAGAGTCAAAGGCAAACGAAAACATCGCAAACATTAGCCTCGACCTTGACAGACTAGAAAGGAAAGCAAAATCAGTTTGAAGTTGATAGATTGAGAAAAAAGAATTGTTCACCAACTTCCTACGACCCATCAAAGACGTCTTTGCATGGTCAGCGGAAGAGACAAGCTCGGAATCGATCACTCAATGACTTATCGCTGTCTCCAGCTTGACCTAACTGCCAGACCAGTTATCCAGTGTAAATGGAACCACATAACATAGCCTAGTAAAATCATAAAGGCCAAAAGAGATAAGTTGAAAAACGCCCAGTTCATCATCTAAGACCACCACCCAGACTGGCTAGCGAACATTGTGCTGGTGCAAAAGAAGAACGAGAAGTGGATAGTATGCGTAGACTTAACAGACCTGAATAAGGCTTGTCCAAAAAACCCATACCCACTCCCGTGGATCGATATATTGGTGGATTCAACCGCGAGGCACAAACTCTTAAGCTTCATAGACGCTTATTCTGGATACAACCAGAAAAGAAAAAAAAAAGTCCAGACCAGACATGGAAGCAACCTCCTTCGTCATTAACAGATGAGCACACTGCTATAAGGTCATGCCATTCAGACTAAAAAATGTATGGGCAACATACCAGTGACTTGTTAATTGAATCTTCAAGGAGAAAATCGAAGATACGATGGAGGTTCTACGTGGACGACATGGTTGTTAAGAGCAAAGAAAAAAAGGATCATATAACACACCTTTCAGAGTCGTTTGATCTGCTACGGAAGTACAACATGAAGTTGAATCCCAAAAACAAAAAATGCACCTTCAAAGTGCATCGGGCGAATTCTTGGGTTATATGGTTACCAAACGAAGAATCGGAGCTAATCCGAATCAGATCAAAGCCTTCACCAAATTCATAAAGTACCTTTGCAAACTCCTGCTGTTACCCAAGCAGACCAACAGAAAAAGCTTTTATCGAACTAGAGACGAGATATCAAAAAATGGAAAAACTTTTTCTAGCACTTGTAGCAATAGCCAGAAAACTTTGACCATATTTCCAATCATTCAAATTAATTTACATGACAGAATGTTCGTTAAGATCAAACTAGGGCAACTTGAGATATATCGACCTCAGAAGTCCATTAAGGCACAAGCACTAGTAGACTTTTTAGACGAATTTACACCAGCGGTCGGTACCAACTTTGAAAAGTTTTGCATGAATGCAAGTCTAAAAAAGTTCAAAGTTAAGTTGTTAAAGGAGTTTCCTTTAGCCCAGTCCATCTTGAACAGTTAGCATCTTGGGGGACTCGAACCGTAATAAGCGTAGTAATGCTTGGCGAACTATTAGCACAAGCACATGGTGCCTTGACTTGGAGTCCAATGCACCATTCAGCTTCCAGAAAGTTTATTTAACCAACAAGGTTATAGGTTATAACATTCAAACTTCGGCTTTGCGCTATTCAAGGGAATAGTCGAAATGGCGATCTAGAAATCATTAGATGCTAGCTCTAAACTCTAACCCCGAGTACGACTATTTCTACCGGACCAACTTACTAAGTCAAGTATGTTCTACAACACCAAGTGTTAACAAGTCCCAAATAGGGATCCAGACTAGTTAATCCTCAAGAGAAACACTTTAAGATGGGTCCCGAGTAAATTTCGTAAAAGTTAACAAATAGTCAACAGAAGGAATATCCTAGGAATATATGTATTCCAGGAATATTCCCTGACAGAAAATTCCCTAACGAAATATTCCATCTGAATTCGGGTTGGGTTGGAACAAGGTTTTGGATCCGATTTTAGGTTGCGGGTTGGGTCGACCAGGTTTGTGGCCATGGACTGGCCGATCTCCATGAAGAAGAAAGTTAGAGCTTGGAGAACCCGTTCATCCCCAAATCTCAACTAGAATTAGTCATTCAATATACCAAACTGAAGCCCAAGGAACAAGGAAGAATATTATACCTATCTGGTGGCTGGAGTTGGCCTGAAAATGGCTTGCAACCCGTGGCATTCCTCACCGGAAATTGGGTTTGTTACCCCGAGTTGATTTCATGCTAATCCTTCACCAAAGTGAGTATACAAACTTAGCAATCGCACCAAACATCAATTTGAGACAGAGAAAAGTGACTCCGAGGCTCACCTAATCTGAGATGGTGGAACTCATCGGATTTCCTTTGGTTTCGCACCCGCTTCCATGGTGCCTAGGTCTCGATTGGAGCTTAGCACTCCGTTTAAGGATCTTAGACTTAAGAAGAAGTGAAGAATGAGAGGTGATGGTGGTATGTGATTGGGACTCGTCGGGGACGACGATGGTGGTGTTTATACTATCCTCTGCATTTGCAGAGTGAGAGAAGGAAGAGATATGAGAGAGAGCTAAAGGAAGAGAGTCACGAGGAAGGGAAGCCGGGAACAAGGGAACATGTGGGCCCCTAGTGGCTCACAAAACAAGGTCCACTAAAGACAAAAATACAAATATCTCTTAAATGTGACATTGCCAATTTACCCTCGTTCCAAAATCCGTAAAATTCGGGATGGGTCGTAACAATATACCCTCGTTAAGAAAATTTCATCCATGAAATTTGAAATAACTTGTTATACGTAAATACTTGAAGATAGGAAGAAAATATATATAAAGAAGAAATCAAGTCAGAGCGGTTGCATAAAAGAAAATGCCATTCCGCTACGACGGATTGCAATGATTCCTTTTTCATACCTCCAAGCTCATACTTTCTTCCCCAACAATATAATAGTAGTATCATATCATATATAACAAAATACAGTAAAAAATATATAATAACGTAAGGTCAAAAATATATACACATAGTAAGTTAATGTCAAAATAGATATGTATTAACATAGAAGCTGAAAACTTTTAATGAATTTAACACTGAAAGTGGAAATGACTCACCCAAACATTTGTGACGTCAACGTACATATACATAACCATAAAAAGGTAAGTTAAAATACTTGCACTAGAAATTAAAATAAAAAATGAACATGGGTCTCGCCCAAGTATTCGTAACGTCACGTACTCCGAAAATAGGTGTGTGTCTGTTTTTGGGTCGAGCCAAAACAATAATTAATTAGTAACTACTACCGTAGACGGGCCTACTTTCCCACTTGCTTAACAAACTCAATGAATAAGCCATCGATATTACAGTCTGTAGCCCATAATATCAACAACCCATTGTTGTCTCGATAAACAAGTAGTAACTTCCTGAGGATGCCAAATTACCATTTTGTCTAAACTGCAAGGCGAAATCATCTGAAACACACAGTTTCCCATATCGTAATTTTGATCATTCGAAAACCAATTCACAATACTCTTCCGTCTAACAAGTGTTGTATGTAGAATCTTTGATACCATGTCTCAAATAATGCCATACCCAAACCAGAAATAATTGTAGTGAACAACTCCAATAAAGATCGGTGCAAATTCTAATCATGTTGAAACCACATAACGGATGACCACAACACATCTTCCAAGGTCTGGATAGTTCGTTCAGATTGGCCAACAGTTTGAGAATGAAATATGGCATTGGACAACAACATAGTACCCATGGCCTTCATGAAGGCTTCACAAGGCTTGGAAGGGAAACACGCATCAAGATGAGGTACAATAGTGACGGCACACCCTATAACCAAACGATGTGATTCACAAGGCCTAAGCAAGCTGATTCATTGAAAATTTCTCTCAGATTTATCGAAATTTTAGGACCACTACTTATCCAATACTCTGGCAAGAAGTTTTTCCTGGGCATCAATCGCATAAAAAGAAAAGCAGGAATATTTCAAGAAAGCACAAAAGAAAAGGAAGACGAACCAAGGAGAACCTCAGATGAAAGGTCCTTTAACCAGCCTAGAAACTGTTTACCCATAATCCAACAACACCCTCGTCATCAGGTCACAAATAAAAGACGCTATGGTCGGAATAGTCCTAATCGATAACAGGTTGGAAGTCAATGTCCTCTTTAGAGGGGCAGCTATAAAGATGGGCATCTTGGATGAAGTTAACTCAAAGAGGTCTACTATCCAAACCCTTACGGAGACTCAGCGAAACACCATGGGGACAACATGTCTCATGGTCTGGGCAAAACCATCTGAACATATGATGACTTTCCATGTGATGAATACCCGATCTACATACAATGGTATCCTCAGCCAAGAGTGGCTACATGTCATAGGAAATGTCCCTTTCAAAGATAGAACCTTACTTCATTACCTTGGAATGATGCTGAATAGCGAAGGATTTAATAACAAAGAAACTGGAAGACTTGTGCCAATGGATGAAGCCCTTGATGAAGAAAATCAAAACCCTTACAGGCCCCCCAGGTGACTTAAAACAAAGTGAATCACCACACGAACTCACGCGATTTGATTCCCTTCTCGGGATATAAAGGCAGTACTATCTGAACCCAATTGCAACGTTGAGGTTTGCGCGACGACAAGTCCATGGAGAACTTATCTCCCAATGACCTACCATAAGCTTATCGTCAAAAGTGATCCCTGATGTAATTTTTATTTTATATCATCTTGTCCTTAGAACTACACTAGTAATTTGATTCTTTGTCCCAGAGATATGTAGGCAATTCTTCTCAGATTCAATCACATTAGAACTACACTAGTCATTTGATTCTCTGTCCTGGAGATATGTAGGCATCCTTCTTAGATTCAACCATGGCCCTCCTTGTAAATCAAGTTTACTTGGATCATGAATAAAGAGCATTTGTTCGTCTTAAATATGTGTTCCTTCTTTATTTTTTCAATGATGCATGGAGTACCCCTACTCGTTCAAAATAGGGACCAAACTTTGAAAACTTCGTAACAATGCAAGTCTAAAAAAGTTCAAAGTTACACTATTAGAGGAGCCTCTAATCTGTTTGGAACAATTAGCAGTTTGGGAAACTCGAACCATAATAAACGTGGTAACAATTGGCGGGCTATAGGAACAGGCACATGGTTATGGGTTATAACATTCAATCCTAGGCTCTACGCCATTCAAAGGAATAGTCGAAAGTGCAATCTGATACTCATCTGAGGGTAGCTGTGAAATCCTATCCTGAGTATGACTACTTTTATCCCAGAACAACTTACTAAGTCGAGCAAGCTTTGCAACACCAAGTGTTAGCAGGTTCGAATAGGGCATCCAGACTAGGTAGTCCCCAAGAGGAATTTATCCCAATAGAGCTCCGATACGCGAAAATGCTTTGGTCAAGGAAACCAAGGTAGTCCGATCAGAAACGCCCAGGTCCAACGTATAGGTTCTGATAGAAGGATTGCAAAAGAGTTTTCAACCTATATCAAACGTCCATGTTTCCAAAGAACTTTCGCTTATGATTAACTGGGAATGAACATGCAACCCAAACTAGGGAAACTTCTCCACAGACCACATTCCAAGTACTAAAGTCTTTACACCAAGAAACGGCGCAAGGTGCAAAGAAATCAACTCACACATGCAGCATATTATCAAGTACTATTTTGAAACACTTACATCCGATGAATGTATTATAATAAATACAGGAACAAAAGTGTTTTCATGGGTTCAATGTCTAATTCCTAGTATCGGAGTAAGGTAGTATTCTAGATATCGTGATGAGAATATTTTATGAACACTAAGTTTGGAAGGCAATATTCCTCCCGAATCAACGTTGCTAAAGAGAGCTAATGAGCTCGGTCCTGGGCCCACAAACTTATTTGTTTTCCATTTCGCCACTTATTTCTCATATAAAGTTCATTTACTTTAGAGAAATTTATCAGAGTAAGAATCCCCCCAAGCAGGTAATGGAAGACCATTATGGTGGGAAGCTTCATCCACAGACACTTGCAGTAGAGGAATAGAGGTTGGTACATTAATATCAGAGTAAGATTCCAACTCTGACGACGAGGGCACCACTGAAGGTAAATGCAAAGGTAGCAAAGAGGGTAACTCATCTGCAACGGAAGCAGGGGTAGGTACATTAGTAGCTGGTGGTGCCAGATCAACAAACACGTCTCTTTCTTCAGAGAGGGGTTTCTTCCTCTTCTCCCAGACCTTCAAAGTAGACATCATTGATCAACAGTTATGGCTAAGGAGTCGCAATATATGGGTGAGAAGAAAAACTACTAGGATATTTCTACTTCTTTGGGACATGTGATATGGTCGTTACTGGTTTAAAGGAACAAACCCTTATATGAGCACTACGAGCATCAACCCATTTTTGCTTCTTTAGAGTGAATCTTGAATAGTGAAAGGAATCGATATCTATCCCAGGGTTGTTGAAGCGAGACCTAGCCATTTCCAGTTACGGTAAATGGTAGATGGTAAGAATCTGCATTGCTAACGAATCAAGTCTAGATGACATAGGCCAATGTTAGACAACTCATCTTGGAAATCCAAAGTGGTTTGAGGACAAGATCGAATTCGAAGTTCGTTGATATCTCATTCCCATGCCCCGTCAACAACTAGTATTTCTTCGAACCAATCCTTGTCGTGACAAGGGATGTCCTGAATGTATGTCTCTCAAGCGAGACTAGCTCTAGTTGCAAAATGATATTGGTTATCTAAACTTGGTTTGATGCTGTACCACATCCTAAACTCGGGGATATCTAACTCATCCCCAAACCACTAATTCAGCAACTCAAAGCAATTAAGAAACTTAAAAATGGCAAGAGAAACGTTACAGATAACTATATCATAGCACAACAAAATGCCTTTCATGAAAGCAGAAAGAAGAAAGCGAAGACCCAAGTCTAACAACCAGAGGTAGATCTTAGTACAAGGGCGATGAGGGTTAGACGGTGGCAGCAGATTGGCGTATATATCATGATATCATAGTGCTCAAGATATCACAGTGCTCTTTAATGAAAGACTCACCCTTTTTTTTATTACGAACTCTCTTCAGAGGAAGATTATAGGAGGAAACAACAACTAATTTGGACTTCATGCTTGAAGACGCCATGAGAAAATATTCAAAAAGGAAAGAAGATCTTGAAATAGGTACGGATAAGAAATGTCAAGGATATTTAGGCATCATTTAGAGGGATCATCTAACCATTGAATTTAGACCGACTTGTCTTGGGATCAATCGATCTGATGGTTAGGATAGGCAAAGATAATCAGTAAAGATTTCTTATTTCTTAGGCGCAAGCATCTAACGCGACGCTTCATCATTGCGAACTTTATAGCACGCTGGACGAATGTACACGTCTAAATTTGAAACGATGCCACGTCAAAGTAAGAGGTCACCTGGCATTCATAAAGACTAAACGGTGCGTATTCCAGCTTACTCCGAAAGACATGGTCTTTGGTAACAATCCATCCTCAAGGTGAATGGTTTGCCTCTGAGATGGATAGTTAGGGGGAATTGTGAGACCAGGATTTTCCAAAGCTGGAGTAAGGCTAATCCGAAAACTGTTACCTCAGAAGTCTAGTGATGGGCTCACCAACTCCGAGTAAAGCTGTATTAGATAGGGCAAGGCACCACCATCACTCTACTTCAGGGCACTAGACGGAGTTTTAGCGACTCCGTTGGATGACCATGCTTGGTTCATAATGATGTAAAATTTTGTCCTAGCTAAGAACATGTGAGAACATTTGAACACATAAGCAAACTAATAACAATTTAAAGTAGGCATGCATTCAAAAACAATACTAAAACCCATGACTTTCAAAGCCTAGTGAATGATGAACCACAAGACTCTTTAACAACATTAAAGAGAAGAAAGGATTTTGAAACTCATTTAATATAATTAACTTTCTAGAGCATGAGTGCAAACATTTATAAGTAAATACCGGGGTGCTAAAAAAAATTAAGGCAACAAAGAATATTTATAGCATTTTGGCATCTAACCATAGTTAGTAAAATATGGAACGAGTATAATATGAGAAATATGCGTACGTGTATTATTCGACAAGTTTGGTAAAACTTTACTTTGAACAATTCGGCCACTTTTTTTTAATTTTAATATGTATTTATTTTAATTAATTAATTATTTTAATTTTTCAAAGATAAAATACGTATTTGATACGTGAATTTTATATGTATTATTGAAACTTGTATTAAACATGAAAAGTACGTATGTACATGTTTAAAACGTGTATTGTACGTTGGACTTTTCAAAAACATGCAATCTAATGAATCATCAAAACATGTTCAAAAAGCGAAAGTATCTAAAAAAATAAGTCAGTACATGTATAATACACGAATTTACTAACTATGCACATTACCTCTCATCAATAAAAGAACAAAAAGGTTAAAAAGCTAGATTTGATGAATAATATCATTTTGAGCGGCGAAAAATTTTCACCGTATTTCATGAGCCCATTAATTTAAGGCCATCAAGCAAAAGATTAAGTGTATCCACCACCTAGTACACTAGTTTCTACTCGTTCGAGTCTTCTCGAATCTGAGCTATGCTCACTGAGCAGTGTGATACCACCAGATATAGATAAAAGTCTTCTCCGTTGACCGGCTTGGACAAGAGCTAGGATTGGACAAGTATTCTTTCAACTTTGTGAATGCCTTTTTGTTGGAACCACATTCGCGCACCTCCGTGATTGGTTGTTGAGAGCAAATCTGAGTAAATTCAAGCAACTTGGAAAACAGTGAAACAATAGTGAGTGAGCCTAGGGTAAGGGGGAAGGGGGCGTGCCAGCCAAAGGTTTTCTAATGATCAAGTTAGTAAATTATTTAATACTCAAGTAGTAGTAGGTAAGAGAACTCAAGTATTTAGACTGTGTTGCAATTGATGAACCCTAGGTGGGTGTATTTATACAATGGGGATAGTAGGATAGAATCCTCATTCTAAGTACGGAGAATCCTAGAGGATATCTATAAGTAGCTATTGCATCCTTTTAGGAGTTGTGATTACTTACGACGTATTTCAATCCCTAGGTAGAAACTCCAAGACTTATAGGATCTAATTATGTCCATATCTAGATCATATTGTGTGTCTCGCATAATACGCATGGTCATCTAGCAGAGTCACTAGGACTCCGCCTAAAGCCCCGGAGTATAATGATAGTGGCACCGCTACTCCTCATTTCATAACTCTGCTTAGAGCTGGTGAGTCCATGACCAGACTTCTAAAGTAACTACATTTAGATTAGACTTACTCCGGTCCTGGAAAATCATGGTCCCTCAATTGCCCCTAACTATCCATCTGAGAACAACCTATTCTGCTTAAGGATGGATGATTGCCCAAAGACCATACCTTTCAGAGTAATATGCAATATGTACAGCTTGATCTTTAAATTCTTGCAACCAATGCAACTTTTGACTCTGAAGTGGCAAAATTTTAGATTCAAATTAATTACCTTGAACTTCATGCCTCATACCCAGGAAAGTTGATGCATTGCGTCTGTTATGGTAAGATGATCTGAAATATCTCCCTTAAATATTTGTCGTACCACTACTTTCACTCTCTTCCTAAATCCTCAAATCTCCCTTTGCAAAGAGTGCCACAGTTCTTTCCTTTAATTTTACCTTTACCGTTGTCAGCTTTTTTGTATTTAGATAAAATCATGGCCAGTAGTTCATCTCTCCATCCTACTCAGCCTGCTGTTCCTGATAACCCCGAATCTTTCATGGTCAGGGTTCATAATAACGGTGAAGAAAAAGCCTTTCTTGTGGGTAACAGTCATCTTGTTAACCGGTCCTGAGTCTGGTGGGAACACACTGATAATGTGACCAGTGATCTCCCCATACCTTCTGATCCTCTTCGTCCTTACTCCATAAGTCATCTCTGTTACCTTGATTTAGAATTGAGGTTTCCTTTGTCGCAGTTATGGAAGGAGATCCTCATGCATTTCAAAATCGACCTTTGCAACTTCACTCTTACCTCTTTTGGCATTATTTCTTGCCTTGAACGCCTGATACAGAACTGGGTTTGTTTGAATTTTGCTTGCTTTATGCACTTCAAAAGAGCGTTGATACTCGTTATTTTTATCAATCTCGATCTACGCTTTGGTGGCTTGTTTACATCACCAATATTCTTGGTCAGGATAACGAATGGTGTAAGGTCATTTTTTTAGTAGAGGGGAACTAGGAGGGCGGTATATCTAGATCGAGAGTTCTTTGTAAGCCCGGAAGCAAGATCAACTAAAAAATAAATGATTAGAATCTCGACCATTGTCATCCTGAGTTTATCGATAGGGCTATTGAAATCATTATTTCGGCGTACCAGAGTTGGAAAAGGCTTTGTGCACCGAAAAGATAGAGGGTGCACAAAAGAGATGGTATATTTGACCTCTGCTCTAACCATCTTACCCTAAACCCTGTGTAGGTTGCAGCCTGTGGTACCTTGAAGCCTAAAAAATGTTCTAAGGGTGCATTGGGGCAGAGAATAATAACATGAAGAAGCTTGGGGCGGTTTTGAAAGTTTTACTGGCCAAGGCATCTAAGAAGAAAATCAAGTTAACAAGTTGTCCCAAAGCAAGTGTAGATAAAGCATCGACTGACGAAACCAAATGTGCGCACCTCCATGAATGGCGGTTGGGCACAAATCCGAGTAAACCTGACTGACCTGCAAAACAGTAAAACAACCATAAGCAAACCTTAGGCCAGGGGGTGTGTGCCAGCCAAAGGTTCTTCAAATATCAAGTTAGTGAATGAGTTGAGACTAAAGCAGTGGCTAAGCAAATTTAAGTGTATAATGGGAGAGAGACCTTTTAAGGATAGAATCCTAGTTTTAAGCCTGGATAATCCTAGAGGATATCTAATAAGTAGATATTGAATCCTCTTAGGAATTGTGGTTACTTGCGGCATACGCCTATCCCTAGATTATAGGGACTCTAAGACTTATAGGCCCTGATTGTGTCCGTATTTAGACCAGATCGCGTGCTTTATGTGTTGGAAGTATGCCCACAAAGCCACTCATTTGATGTAATAGCTTTTGGAATACTTATTATGTTAAACTATTATATGTTTAATGAAGGGCAAAGCTTATTGTTAATCACTATTTATTGTATTATGTGTTTAAGCAATAAGGGAATCCAAGGAATGTATTTAATCTAAGAGAGAAGTGATCTAAGTAAGTTAGATTAACGAGACCCTTCTCTTATGTTCATTCCTAAAACGTTCCTAGCCATAGGATTGCCAATTGGGCATTGACAATCCGCTAAGGTTAGTATGTGTTATGTTAACTTAAGCGTGAGTATGACTAGTCTCAAGTCATTTAGTGTTGGACACTGAGACAAACACATAGGTGCTCAAAAGGTAATCGAGTACACTGAACAACGATCAAAAGAAAGTTTGAACATACATGTCATGTAAGAACTCGTAAGTTGCAATATGCAAAGTAGTTCATTGACCTGAGGCATCATAGATGTCTAATGGTTAGGTCCTTGATCTTTGAGCATGTCAAAGACATTCCATCGAGAGTGTCCACGACATTGTTGGGGTCAAGCTATCTAGTCATGTAGGCATATAAATGCACACCAAAAGATCTCTAACCTTCCATGGTGGAAGGAGAATACCCTGAGATATGATTCAGGAGTCTTTAGCGAAAGCTTTCGACTATGACTTAGGAAGTTTGGTCCAAATCATATTCAATTGAATCGTATAGAGAAGTATCACATTGGATAGTAGACATGAAAGAAACTATCACTCAAACAATGTGATAGTACACCGAGTAAGGATCGCTAAGAGTAACAATCGCCTACTGCCTCGCTAATTGGAACCTAATGGATCGTACACCGAGTAAGGATGAAAGTGAAGAAATATAAATGAGATGGATAAGCAATTAAATAGTTTAATTGAGAATGGTCAAGATTAATTAATTAGTTAATTAATCTTACGAAAGGTTCGTATTGGGCTTTTAAGTTTGTTTTGGGTTTCGGGGCCTAAAAGGGTTTTTGGTCCACAAGGCCCATTGAGTTTAGGTTGTGTGACAACTAAAACTAAATGGAAATTAATCCAAAAACAAAGTCAAAACCGGCCAAGGGTGAGTGGTTGCAAATTTGGGTTAATTGCAAGTTTGCCACTCACATGTGAGGTGGTATAAAGGCAACTTTATAGCCATTCTCTCACTAGGGTTTTCTTGAGGCAAAGGAGAGAAACCTTTTCTCACTTTTTCTCTAAAGAGGCCGGCCAGTTAGAGGAAAATAGCTAGCAATCTTTTCTTCCTCTAAGTCATCCATTTCATCTTCACACCTCATCCTTAGTGTGGAGACTTAGAGACACCAAACCTTTGGTGTTCTTAGAGGTCCTTTCCTCACATCCTCAAGGAGCAAAGGAGTATCAAAAGGAAGAAAATCACAAGGAAGATCTAAGGAGCTAGGAGGTGACTTGAAGGCCCTCCACTTGGGTGAATCCCTTGTGTAAACAAGGATGAGCTTCAAGGGTAATGAATCTCAAAATCCTTTCTTCTCTTTAATGTTGTTAAAGAGTCTTGTGGTTCACCATTCACTAGGCTTTGAAAGTCATGGGTTTCAGAATTATTTTGAATGCATACCTTGAATGCATGCCTGCTTTCAAGCGTTATTAGTTGCTTATGTGTTCAAATGTTCTCACATGTTCTTAGCTAGGACAAAATTTTACATCAAGTGGTATCAGAGCCTAGGTCTAGTGTATGGTGAATCCTTTTGGGTTTTGTGTTTTTCATGGTTTGTGATTTAAATGTTGTAAACGTTACAAGCTTTGTTCTTGCCATTGGAATATAAATTTTGCTTGAAAATTTAGCATCTCAAATGTTGTAGATGTAGTTCATTTAAGCATGAATATTGGAACTAAAATTTGGTGCCATGTATGTGGGGAAATTCGGCCAAATCCAAAGGGTGGATTCTTGGGTTCATGTTTGTCTTGTTAAAAGTGTTTTGAAGTGACTTTTGGAACCCCTAAGTACCCTAGGATGTTAACTCCCCTTTGAGTAGTGAAAATTTGAGTTTTATTGGGTGAAAACATTCATGGAGCTCTTATGGGTTTTCATGGATGTTCCTCAATGTTCTTGGTTTGTTCTTGTTGCTCATACCAAGAACAAAAGGGTTTGGAGTTTTGATTCAAAGTTTTTGGATGTTTACATAAAGTCTTGTTTTGTGATGATAGGTATGACTTTTTCAATCATGACTAGGTGTGAACACCCCATACCTATTTTTTCAACAAAAACCAAACCCATCACCTTTTCAACAAACTTTAAGACTTTGTTGTTTTTTCTAAACCAACCCATCACTCAACGACCATGACCGGTCACCCCTATAATGGGGGTACTTTTGGGGCTTTTATGCAATTACATAAAGTTTTGATACTTTTGTGTATTTGCACTTTTACCCGAAAGTTTACGTTTTTACGTAAAGTCCCAAAATCACTAAAGGACAAATTGTTTTGCTCCTTTAATGAAGTTTTTGTAATTGTTGAAATTTTTGGGTTCTGCTTGTAATTACATGAAGTTGTGGACTCTTGTGTTTTTACAAAGTGACCCCAAAAGTTTATGTTTTAGCATTGTGGCCCAATAGTTGTTGTCATTGCATTTTCGGCCCAAATTATGATGAGAACAAAATGGTTATGTTTCTTTAAATGAGAATTGGATTTTCAGTTCATTTAGTTCCATTTAAATCAATTCTATGAATCCGAAAGCCAATTGTTTAAGTTGCTTTCTTAGTTAATGTGATTGATTAAGAAAAGGGTGATTATGAACCAAAGGCCTCAATAATTGAGCTATGTGATTGGCCACTTTACATTATGAATGTTTGGGTTAAGTAGTTTAGATTTGAATGTAATTTGATTAGTTCAAATGTGTTGCAAAAGGGCATAAGTCCTTCAAATGTGTTGTAAAAGGGCATAAGCCCTTCTCTTTATTTCAAGTATTCCTTTTCTTTTCTTTTTTATTTGCATGCAAATTGGAATAGTTGGGTCCAACACCCAATTGGAAATGACGGTTTAATTAGATAAAACGCGTAACTAAAATCAACAACTACCTACCTTAGACCCAAGGTCCAACACAAGGCTCATGTTGGATAAAATCAAACGGTTCATAATCATCCTAAGACCTAAAATGACTATATAGTCCATATGAGGATGCAATGCATTCGTTAGTAGTTCCATATAGTCTCGCTTGTTTCATCGAAATAGTGGGAGTATTATATACTATTAATTCATATAAACTTGGACCAATGGTTTGATAGGCCCAAGTTCTTTTAATAAGATTAAAATGAAATTGATGTAGCCCAACACTACTCCCTCAACAAAATGAATATTAAGTTGATAAGCAAGAGATGCTATGAACATCTCTTCGTAGGTCTTCCACCGTGGTGGGCTCCAATCATTATTGACTCATACACCGGCTTCACCCTATCATGGGGAAGTTCAAAGTTTGTGCTTACCTTCAGGAGGAGTCCATATGTACATACATGATGTGGTGAGGTAGGCAATGAGGATGGCCAACATCATATCATTGTGAGGCTATTCTTGAACACCTACACAAACTAGCATGGTGGGAATGACTTAACTAAGTGCAATGGTGCCAACATCATATCATTGTGAAGCATCATTCTCTAGAGGCCAAACTAGATGGGTAATTACAAGAGTTCTAAATGACTAAAGTGTTATTCTCTCATCATTACTGTTGCTAACCAACATTATATCATTGTGAGGTGGGCTTGGTAATGGTGAGTCTCCCATACCCCACTAAGAGTTCAACATAACTCTCAGATTCCATTGAGGGATGTGGAATTTGCTTAAAATAGTGGGTGGTACTATTTGATTTAACACCCAATCAAGTAGTTTTAAAATCAACAATCTAATACGATTTATGTTATGTTATGTAGTTAACGACATGCCTAAAATTACACCTACCATTATACTTGACAAAAGGGGCCTTAGGGGCCAACGTTTCCTTGCTTGGTATCATCACATTGAGAATGTCTCAAAGATGCATGACACATCGTATGTGCTTAAGCAATCCCCTCCTCATGTATCTCCTACGAAACTAGCATCAAATGAGGAGTGTCAAAATTATGCTAGACACTATGAGGATGACTTACAAGCCAAATGCTTAATCCTCACTTCACTTAGTGAAGAGCTTAAGAAGCTACATGAGCACATGGACACTTCTTGTGCCATGGTTGATAGTTTGCATAAGATGCATGACATTGAGACAAGTAACGTATGATTCTCAAATGTTTGTAGTCTATTGAATGCCAAAATGGCAAATGGGACATTGGTCCAAAAACATGGACAAAAGATGGAAAGGATCTTTCAAGATCTTGAGAGTTTAGGAACTTCCATCGATGGTAAAATGGCTCAAGACTTTTTCCTTGCATCTCTCTCAGATGATTTCACTAAGTTTATAGTAAACTATAAAGTGAATAGATTCGATCATACTTTTACCGAGATGATTGACATGTGCTGTAAGTTTGAACAAAGTTTCAAAAAGGATAGTGGGAGTGAGAATGCAATCACAAGGAAAAGGTTGCATAAGAAGAAGGCAAGAAAATCCAAAGGAACATGCTTTCATTGTGGAAAGGATGAATGTTGGAAAAAGAAATACAGGGTGCGCATTGCGAGCCATATGACACGAACTTTTGAAGGGACTTTTTCTGTCATAGAGAGTGCTTTTACAGTAAGCTCCAATTCCTAGATATTTGATTCAGGCGCTAGTCAACATATCTGCAATTTGTTGCAGGGACTAACAGGGAGCAGGACACTACGCAATGGGGAGATGATTGTGCGAGTTGGGAACGGTACTAAAATCTCTGCAAAAGCAGTAGGCACCTACATGCTTAAACTACCCTCTGGGGAAGTCTTCGAACTTAAAAATTGTTTATATTTTCCTTCATGTATAAAGAATTTGATTTCCATCTCTATGCTTTTACGAGATGGGCACTCAGTATTGTTTGACAAAATGAGTTGCACTTTATACTTGAACATTCGTATTATTTCTCATGGTAATATGATAGAGGGACCTTTTCACCTAGAGACAAGGAGTGAGATGCACTGTATTGAAAGCGGGAACACCTCAAAACCCAAAAGGGCTAGAGAAGAAGTTAACCAATAAAAGATGTGGCATCTTAAACTTGCACATGTGAACCTTGATAAGATTCGCAAGATGTCGAAAGATGGATATTTTTGCCCATTAGGTAATGACCAGATGGGTACTTGTGAATGTTGCTTGAAAGGGAAGATGACCAAATCTCCATTCACTAGGAAGGGAGAGCATGCCATTGAAATTCTGGGGTTAATCCACACCGATGTATGTGGACCTATGTCTACTACGTCGAGAGGATGCTTCTCCTACTATATCACATTCACCGACGATCACTCTCGGTTTGGCTATGTGTATCTTATGAAGTACAAGTCAGAATCCTTTGAAAAGTTCAAAGAATTCGTGAATGAAGTTGAGAAGCAAACTAGAAAGCAGATGAAGATCTTATGATCAAATCAAAGGGGAGTGTATCTAAGTAACGAGTTCCTAGATTATCTCAAAGAGCGTGGAATAATATCACAGTGGACTCCACTGGGAACTCCACAACTTAATGGAGTTTCTGAAAGGAGAAATCGAACCTTGATGAATATGGTTCGTTCTATGATGAGTTCAGCCGATCTACCATTAACATTATAGGGATACGCTTTATATACAACGGCTTAGTTGCTTAACATAGTACCTTCCAAGCCAGTTTCACAGACACCCTATGAGATATGGCATAGGAGAAAGCCAAGTCTTAATCATATTAAGATTTGGTGTTGTGAAGCATATGTCAAGAAGCTTGAAGCAACTAAGCTTGAAGCGAGATCAGTTAGGTGCTATTTTGTGGGATATCCTAGAGAAACTATGGGATATAAGTTCTACCATCCTGACGACCAGAAAGTCTTTGTCGCCAAAACTGCTAAGTTTCTAGAGGAAGAATTTGTTCTCAAATGAACTACAAGTAAAATGATGGAAATTAATGAGATTAATGATGAACCACAAACAAGCGCTCGACAAGTTGAGAACCTTGTACCTAAACCTCTAGCTCCACATAGATCTGAACGGGTCAGCAAGCCACCTATGAGGTATGGCTTGGATAATGACAACTTCGGAGAATTGCACCTTCTAGGTGACAACGACACAAATGAGGACACTAGAGACTACACTAAAGCAATGTCCGACATTGATTCAAAGAGATGGCAAGAGGCCATGAAATCCGAGATTGATTCCATGTATCAAAATCAGATCTGGACTCTAGTAGACCCTCCAGAAGGTATAGTACCTATTGGAAACAAATGGGTCTTCAAGAGGAAGATAGGCGCTGATGGGAACATGGGGACTTATAAGGCTAGACTAGTAGCCAAAGGTTACAGGCAACGAGAAGGGATTAACTACAAAGAAACCTTCTTTCCTATAACCATGATTAAGTCCATTTGGATTTTGCTTGCCATAGTTGCGTACCATGATTATGAGATATGGCAAATGGACGTGAAGACGGCCTTTCTGAACGGCTACCTAGAGGAAGAGCTCTATATGACTCAACCCGAAGGTTTCATGTCCAAGTCTGAAAAGACTAAGGTATGCAAGCTTCAGAGGTCCATTTATGGACTTAAGCAAGCCTCTGGGAGTCGGAACATTCATTTTGAAACTGAAATCAAATCGTTTGGTTTTACTCAAAATGAAGACGACAATTGTGTTTATCAAAAGGTCGTTGGGGATGCAATTGTATTCCTAGTGTTATATGTAGATGACATATTACTATTTGGGAATGACACTGCAGTATTTTCTTATGTAAAAGTGTGGTTGTCCAAAACCTTCCACATGAAAGATTTGGGAGATTCATCTTATGTGCTTGGGATAAAGGTCTATTGTGATAAATCTAGAAAATTGATTGGATTATCCCAATCTATGTACATAGATAAGGTGCTAAGTAGGTTCCAGATGGAACAATCTAATAATGTTTTTCTTCCTGTGAGACATGGAATTCAGCTTTCTAAATCCATAGGACCTAAGACTCCTGAAGAAATACGACGGATGAGTGATATTCCTTATGCTTCTGCCATAGGAAGTCTCATGTATGCCATGATATGCACAAGGCCTGATATCGCATATACTGTGAGCTAGTCGATATCAATCTAACCCAAGATCAGAACACTGGGCAGCTGTCAAAACGGTCCCTAAGTACTTAAGAAGAACTAAGGACATGTTCCTCGTTTATGGAAGAGCGACAGAGTTGTAAGTGGAAGCCTATACAGCCACAAATTTCCAATCTGACGTCGATGATAGAAGTTCCAACTTCGGATATGTATTCACTTTGAATGGTGGGGCTGTCAGCTGGAAAAGCAAGAAACAAGATGTAATTGCTGATTCCACGACTGAGGCAGAATACGTCGCTGCAGCTAAAGCCGGCAAAGAAGCATTCTGGATGAAGAAGTTCATTACTGAACTTGGAGTGGTTCCAACCATTACATCACCAGTAACTTTGTACTGTGATAATAGTGGAGCTATAGCTGAAGCCAAGGAACCCAGGGCTCATAAAAAGAACGAGCATTTTAATAGACACTTTAATATCATTAGAAGATATGCTGCTGAGGGGAAAGTCAACATCCTCAAGGTTGCCTCAGCCGATAACGTAGCAGATCCACCGACGAAGCCAATATCTCAAATCCAACTTGACCGTCATATGGAAAAATGGGTATTAGACACATGGGAAGGTGGCTTTGAGTACAAGTGGGGGATTGTTGGAAGTATGCCCACAAAGCTACTCATTTGATGTAATAGCCTTTGGAATACTTATTGTGTTAAACTATTATATGTTTAATGAAGGGCAAAGCTTATTGTTAATCACTATTTATTGTATTATGTATTTAAGCAATAAGGGAATCCGCGGAATGTATTTAATCACAGAGAGAAGTGATCTAAGTAAGTTAGATTAACGAAAATAGCTTCTTAAGCTCCTCACTAAATGAAGTGAGGATTAAGCATTTGGCTTGTAAGTCATCCTCATAGTGCCTTGCATAATTTTGACACTCCTCCTTTGAAGCTAGTTTCGTAGGAGGTACATGAGGAGGGGATTGCTTAAGCATATATGATGTGTCATGCATCTTTGAGACATTCTCAATGTGATGATACCAAGCAAGGAAACGTTGGCCCCTAAGGCCCTTTTTGTCAAGTATAATGGTAGGTGTAATTTTAGGCATGTCGTTAACTACATAACATAACATAAATCATATTAGATTGTTGATTTTAAAACTTCTTGATTGGGTCTTAAATCAAATAGTACCAGCCACTATTTTTGGCAAATTCCACATCCCTCAATGGAATTCGAGAGTTATGTTGAACTCTTAGCGGGGCATGGGAGACTCACCATTACCAAGCCCACATCACAATGATATGATGTTGGTTAGCAACAATAATGATGAGAGAATAACACTTTAGTCATTTAGAACTCTTGTAATTACCCATCTAGTTTGGCCTCTAGAGAATGATGCTTCACAATGATATGATGTTGGCACCATTGCACTTAGTTAAGTCATTCCCACCATGTTAGTTCATGTAAGGGTTCAAGAATAGCCTCACAATGATATGATGTTGGCCATCCTCATTGCCTACCTCACCATATCATGTATGTACATATGGACTCCTCCTGAAGGTAAGCACATACTTTGAACTTTCCCATGATAGGGTGAAGCCGGTGTATGAGTCACAAATGATTGGAGCCTACCATAGTGGAAGGCCTACGAAGAGATGTTCATAGCATCTCTCGCTTATCAACTTAATATTCATTTTGTTGAGGGAGTAGTGTTGGGCTACATCAATTTCATTTTAATCTTATTAAAAGAAATTGGGCCTATCAAAACCATTGGTCCAAGTTTATATGAATTAGTAGTATATAATACTCCCACTATTTTGATGAAACAAGCGAGACTATATGGAACTACTAACGAATGCATTGCATCCTCATATGGACTATATAGTCATTTTAGGTCTTAGGATGATTATGAACCGTTTGATTTTATCCAACATGAGCCTTGTGTTGGACCTTGGGTCTAAGGTAGGTAGTTTTTTATTTTAGTTACGCGTTTAATCTAATTAAACTGTCATTTCCTATTGGGTGTTGGACCCAACTATTCCAATTTGCATGCAAATAAAAAAAAAAAGGAATACTTGAAATAAAGAGAAGGCCTTATGCCCTTTTACAACACATTTGAAGGACTTATGCCCTTTTACAACACATTTGAACTAATCAAATTACATTCAAATCTAAACTACTTAACCCAAACATTCATAATGTAAAGCGACCAATCACATAGCTCAATTATTGAGGCCTTTGGTTCATAATCACCCTTTTCTTAATCAATCACATTAACTAAGAAAGCAACTTAAACAATTGGTTTTCAGACAATTAGAATTGATTTGAATGGAACTAAATGAAATGAAAATCCAATTCTCATTTAAAGAAACAAAACCATTTTGTTCTCATCATAATTTGGGCCGAAAATGCAATGACCACAACTATTGGGCCACAGTGCTAAAACATAAACTTTTGGGGTCACTTTGTAAAAACACAAGAGTCCACAACTTCATGTAATTACAACCAGAACCCAAAAATTTCAACAATTACAAAAACTTCATTAAAGGAGCAAAACAATTTGTCCTTTAGTGATTTTGGGCCTTTACATAAAAACGTAAACTTTCGGGTCAAAGTGCAAATACACAAAAGTATCAAAACTTTATGTAATTGCATAAAAGCCCCAAAAATACCCCTATTGTAGGGGTGGCCGGTCATGGTGGTTGAGTGATGGGTTGGTTTTGTTGAAAAAACAACAAAGTCTTAAAGTTTGTTGAAAAGGTGATGGGTTTGGTTTTTGTTGAAAAAATAGGTATGGGGTGTTCACACCTAGTCATGATTGAAAAAGTCATACCTATCATCACAAAACAAGACCTTATGTAAACAACCAAAAACTTTGAATCAAAACTCCAAACCCTTTTGTTCTTGGTATGAACAATAAGAACAAACCAAGAACATTGAAGAACATCCATGAAAACCTATAAGAGCTCCATGAATGTTTTCACCCAATAAAACTCAAATTTTCACTACTCAAAGGGGAGTTAACATCCAAGGGTACTTAGGGGTTCCAAAAGTCATTTCAAAACACTTTTAACAAGACAAACATGAACCCAAGAATCCACCCTTTGGATTTGGCCGAATTTCCCCACATACATGGCACCAAATTTTAGTTCCAATATTCATGCTTAAATGAACTACATCTACAACATTTGAGATGATAAATTTTCAAGCAAAATTTATATTCCAATGGCAAGAACAAAGCTTGTAACATTTACAACATTTAAATCACAAACCATGAAAAACACAAAACCCAAAAGGATTCACCATACACTAGACCTAGGCTCTGATACCACTTGATGTAAAATTTTGTCCTAGCTAAGAACATGTGAGAACATTTGAACACATAAGCAAACTAATAACACTTTAAAGTAGGCATGCATTCAAAACAATTCTCAAACCCATGACTTTCAAAGCCTAGTGAATGGTGAACCACAAGACTCTTTAACAACATTAAAGAGAAGAAAGGATTTTGAGATTCATTACCCTTGAAGCTCATCCTTGTTTACACAAGGGATTCACCCAAGTGGAGGGCCTTCAAGTCACCTCCTAGCTCCTTAGATCTTCCTTGTGATTTTCTTCCTTTTGATACTCCTTTGCTCCTTGAGGATGTGAGGAAATGACCTCCAAGAACACCAAAGGTTTGGTGTCTCTAAGTCTCCACACCAAGGATGAGGTGTGAAGATGAAATGGATGACTTAGAGGAAGAAAAGATTGCTAGCTATTTTCCCCTAACAAGCCGGCCTCTTTAGAGAAAAAGAGAGAAAAGGTTTCTCTTCTTTGCCTCAAGAAAACCCTAGTGAGGGAATGACTATAAAGTTGCCTTTATACCACCTCACATGTGAGTGGCAAACTTGCAATTAACCCAAATTTGCTACCACTCACCCTTGGCCGGTTTTGACTTTGTTTTTGGATTAATTTCCATTTAGTTTTAGTTGTCACACAACCTAAACTCAATGGGCCTTGTGGACCAAAAACCCTTTTGGGCCCCGAAACCCAAAACAAACTTAAAAGCCCAATACGAACCTTTCGTAAGATTAATTAACTAATTAATTAATCTTGACCATTCTCAATTAAACTATTTAATTGCTTATCCATCTCATTTATATTTCTTCACTTTCATCCTTACTCGGTGTACAATCCATTAGGTTCCAATTAGCGAGGCAGTGGGCGATTGTTAATCTTAACGATCGATTGTGAATTGAAACTACAGTTCAATTCTCCCTTTGATGAAGATTAGTGTTTGCTAATCATCAGGGCTTCCACAAACCATGAGTGACACCTAACAGTATGTCATGGCTACCCAAGCTAAGTAGAAGTGGTTGGAGAACTTATCTAGTTACAATTACAATGCAATACGGTCATTCTCTAATACAATACTCTTAATCACATTGTTTGAGTGACAGTTTATTTCATGTCTACTATCCAATGTGATATTCTTTATATGATTCAATTGAATATGATTTGGAACAAACTTCCTAAGTCATATTTGAATGCTTTGGCCAAAGACTTCCGAATCATATCTCAAAGTATTCTCCCTCCACCATGGAAGGTTAGAGATCCCTTGTTGTGCATTCATATGCCTACATGACTAGATAGCTTGACCCAAACAATGTCGTGGACACTCTCAATGGAATGCCTTTGACATGATCAAAGATCAAGGACATAACCATTTGACATCTATGATGCCTCAGGTCAGATGACTACTTTGCATATTGCAACTTACGAGTTCTTACATGACATGTACGTTCGAACTCTCTTTTGATCGTTGTTCAGTGTACTCGATTACCTTTTAAGCACCTATGTGTTTGTCTCAGTGTCCAACACTAAATGACCTGAGACTAGTCATAGTCACGCTTGAGTTAACATAACACATACTAACCTTAATGGATTGTCAATGCCCAATTGGCAATCCTATGGCAAGGAATGTTTTAGGAATGAACATAAGAGAAAGGGCCTCGTTAATCTAACTTACTTAGATCACTTCTTTCTTAGATTAAATACATTCCTTGGATTCTCTTATTGCTTAAACACATAATGCAATAAATAGTGATTAACAATAAGCTTTGCCATTCATTAAACATATAATAGTTTAACACAATAAGTATTCCAAAAGCTATTACATCAAATGAGTGGCTTTGTGGGCATAATTCCAACACATAAAGCACGAGATCTGATCCAGATACGGACACAATCAGGGCCTATAAGCCATGGAGTCCCTATAATATAGGGATAGGCGTGTGCCACAAGTAACCATAACTCCTAAGAGGATGCAATATCTACTTATTAGATATCCTCTAGGATTCTCTAGGCTTAAAATGAGGATTCTATCCTAAAAAGGTCTCTATCTCATAGTATAAATACACCCATCTAGGGTTCATCTACGGTAACGCAAATTATACACTTAAATTTGCTTGCCCACTACTTTAGTCTCAAATCATTCACTAACTTGATACTTGGAGAACCTTTGGCTGCACACACTCCCTGGCCTAAGGTTTGCTTATTGTTGTTTTACTGTTTTGTAGGTTGGTCAGGTTTACTCGGATTTATGCTCAACCGCCATTCATGGAGGTGCGGATATTTGGTCTCGTCATTCGATGCTTTATCTACACTGGCTTTGGGACAGCTTGTTAACCTGATCTTCTTCTTAGACGCCTTGGCTGGTAAAACTTTCAGAACTGCCCCAGTCTTCTTCCTGTTATTCTTTTCTGCCCCAATGCACCCTTAGAACATTTTTTAGGCTTCAAGGTACCATGGGCCGCAACCCACACAGGGTTAAGGGTAAGATAGTTAGAGTAGAGGTCAACGATACCATCTCTTCCGTGCACCCTCTATCTTTCCGGTGCACAAAGCCTTTTCCAACTCTGGTAGGTAGAAACAATGATTTCAATAACCCTATCGATAAACTCAGGATGACAATGGTCGGGATTCTAATCATTTATTTTTTAGTTGATCTTGCTTCTGGGCTTACAAAGAACTCTCGATCCAGATACGCCGCCCTTCTAGTTCCCCTCTACTAAAAAAATGTCCCTACACCATTCGTTATCCTGACCAAGAATGTTGGTGATGTAAACAAGCCACTGAAGCGTAGATCGAGATTAATAAAAATAACGAGTATCAGCGCTCTTTCGAAGTGCATAAAGAAAGTGAAATTCAAACAAACCCAGTTCTGTATCAGGCGTTCAAGGCAGGAGATAATGCGAACAGAGTTCAGAGTGAAGTTGCAAAGGTCGATTTTGAAATGCATGAGGATCTCCTTCCACAACTGTGACAAGGGAAACCTCAATTCCAAATCAAGGTAACAGAGATGACTTACGGTGCAAGGACGAAGGGGATTAGAAGGTATGGGGAGATCACTGATCACATTATCAGTGTGTTCCCACCAGACTCAGGACCGGTTTAGAAGATGACTGCGACCCACAAAAAAGACTTTTTCTTCACTGTTATTACGAACCCTGACCACGAAAGATTTGGGGTTATCAGGAACAGCAGGTTAAGTATGATGGGCAGAAAAGCTGGTGGCCATGGTTTTATCTAAATACAAGAAAGCTGACAATGACAAAGGTAAAATTGAAGGAAATAACTGTGGCACTCTTTGGAAGGGAGATTTGAGGATTTAGGAAGAGAGTGAAAGTAGTGGTACGACAAATATTTAAGGGAGATATTTCAGATCATCCTACCATACAAGACGCAATGCATCGACATTGCTGGGTATGAGGCACGAAGTTCAAGGCAGTTGATTTGAATATAAAATGTCGCCACTTCAGAGTCAAAAGTTGCATTGGTTGCAAGAATTTAAAGATCAAGCTGTACGTATTCCATATTACTCTGAAAGGTATGGTCTTTGGACAATCATCCATCCTCAAGGAGAACAGGTTGCTCTCAGATGGATACTTAGGGGCAATTGAGGGACCATGATTTTCCAGGACCGGAGTAAGTCTGATCTGAATGCAGTTACCTCAGAGGTCTGGTCATGGACTCACCAGCTCCGAGCAGAGTTATTAAACGAGAAGTAGCGGTGCCACCATCATTCTACTATGGGGCACTAGGCGGAGTCCTAGTGACTCTGCTAGATGACCATGCGTATTCTGCGAGACACACAATATGATCTGGATATGGACATAATCAGATCCTATAAGTCTTGGAGTTCCTACAACCTAGGGATTGACATACGACGTAAGTAATCACAACTCATAAGAGGATGCAATAGCTACTTATAGATATCCTCTAGGATTCTCCGTACATAGAATGAGGATTTTATCCTACTATCCCCATTGTATAAATACACCCACCTAGGGTTCATCAATTGTAACACAATCTAAATACTTGAATTCTCTTACATACTACTTGAGTATTAAATAATTTACTAACTTGATCATTAGAGAACCTTTGGCTGGCATGCCCCCTTCCCCCCTGACCCTAGGCTCGCTCACTATTGTTTCACTGTTTTCCAGGTTGCTTGAATTTACTCAGATTTGCGCTCGACAACCAATCACGGAGGTGCGCGAATGTGGTTCCAACAAAGAGGCTTTCGCAAAATTGAAAGAATACTTGTCCAATCCCAGCTCTTGTCCAAGCCGGTCAACGGAGAAGACTTTTATCTATATCTGGCAGTATCACACTGCTCAGTGAGCATAGCTCTAATTCGAGAAGACTCGAACGAGCAGAAACCAGTGTACTAGGCGGTGGATACACTTATTCTTTTGCTTGATGGCCTTCAATTAATGGGCTCATGAAATACGGTGTCAATTTTTCGCCGCTCAAAATGATATTATTCATCAAATCTAGCTTCTTAACCTTTTTGTTCTTTTATTGATAAGAGGTAATGTGCATAGTTAGTAAATTCATATATTATACACGTACTTACTTATTTTTTTAGATACTTTCGCTTTTAGAACATGTTTTGATGATTCATTAGATTGCATGTTTTTGAAAATTCCAACGTACAATACACATTTTAAACATGTACATACGTACTTTTCATGTTTAATACAAGTTTTAGTAATACATATAAAATTCACGTATCCAATATGTATTTTATCTTTGAAGAATTAAAATAATTAATTAATTTAAATAAATACATATTAAAATCAGAAAAAGTGGCCGAATTGTTCAAAGTAAAGTTTTACCAAACTTGTCGAACAATACACGTACGTATCTTTCTCATATTAAACTCGTTCCATATTTTACTAACTATGGTTAGATGCCAAAATGCTATAAATATTCTTTGTTGCCTTAATTTTTTTTAGCACCCCGATATTTGCTTATAAAGGTTTGCACTCATGCGCTAGAAAGTTAATTATGTTAAATGAGTTTTTTTTTTTTTTTTTTTTTTTTTTTTTTTTTTTGTTGTCAAACTATGTTAAATGAGTTTAGGAAGGGAATTCCGAAACAAAAAAAAAAAAAAAAGAGGAAAACATAAGGGAATTGTTAGTATTAATTAACTCTAAAAAGTAGTTATTGTTGTAGTCCTATTAGATTATGAATATGATCGTGTAAATCATATCATATCTGGGACATCTTTATGGGATTCTACCATGTCTCTTAGACTAGATATTATCTTATTAGAGTTGTTATCCTATTGGGGTGAGGAATAACGGCACAATGGAGTGGCATAACATAGTCACACGCCTCACAATTACACATCTCTCTCTTCTCTCTATGTCGCTGGCCACTCTCTCTGTCCTTTATATTGTTCAGTAAATCAGTTGTTCAGTAAATTAGGCCTACAACAGTTGTCACATTTTCCAATAGAATAATATTACAAAACGTGGAAAGCCCAAAATGAAGGCAGCCTAGTATAATCAAACATAGTACAAAGGTCAAAAAGCAAAATTTGAAGATGCAAACTCAAGCTTTATATCATGCATATGAATTAAATAGGAGAAAATGGAACTTTCCCGTCAACTCACTTGATTGGAACAATACTTTCCACATAAATAAGAGCTTGGAAATCTATAACCTCATTGATAATAGGAGGAATATGAAGATACTTGAGATTTCCAGTACTACAATTATAAGATGTGGCTCTTCCATCAGAGGCAAGCATAAGAAGCTCGTCACATTTCCAAAATGTCAATGGATACTCCATGCCTTTAGAGGGACCAACAGTTAGGAGTTTTGTCCATGAACTTTTAAATCCACCATAGTCATCCATTACCCATGTTTCCAATAATTTTGACTCCTCACTTGGATCGTAACGAGAGCAATAAGAAGTGATGGATTCATTAAGCAGAGAAAGGTTACAAAACCCTAAACCGGATTCTCTCCTAGAAGGTAATTGTATTCTATGAAATATCTCATCACTTAAATCAAATGAAAGTATGTATTCCTCGCCATCGCTTGCAATCCAATAACAAAATCCCTTCAAGTAAACTGAACAAGAACAGAGATAGGTTTTACTTGATATATCAATCTTGATCTCTTTCCAAGAGTTAGCAGTCGTCGTATATACCTCTGCTGTGTGAGGAAGATCAATACGATGATAATATGTTCGCTCATCATCTGAATACTCACTATTTTCTATAATTCGCACAACCTTGTATTCTTTACCTTTGCAATCATAGCCCAATCCCAATCCTCCAAAGATCGTCTCCAACTGGAATTTTCCCCTGGGAAGGGGTAGAAGAAGGCATGAATCGGGAAGTTGCCTAAATTCCCCAATTGCAGGATTGCATAAGACAACATATTTCCCTGTTATTACACAAACAATCCCATTGCAGTAACCATGAATCAGTACAGGATGATGGTCTTCCATTGGAAAGGGTATATTTAGGTCTTCAACGTCATAATAAAGGTTGTACTCATCACTATCAATGGAAAGACTAATCATGGACCAAAAAACGTCATATTTCCAACTGTTGTCCGGGAAAACGGGCATCTGAGAACGGTTGAGAAGGATACAAGTGGAGGATGAGAGTTTCTTGTCCACGGAATTTCTGAGGTGTTTGGCCACAAAACTTGGACTATTGATGAGAGTGCACCAAGACTTGCGTATGCATTTGAATCGCATCAGAGACTTAGGCGGTAACCTGGACAGGATTTCGACCACCCTTTCTTCAGGAGTTTCACTTCCACGCACCTGGGACATTTCGACAGTTTTGTTCCACAGAAATTCTTCACATGTATATATACACATGAAAGGACAACAGTAGTTTGAGAGACAAACTAAATCAAAGTACAAATCCCTAAGGCCTGGTAGATCGAGGTTCAATTATGAAAACATATCACCGCATAAGATGCCAAAATTCAAGAGTACTAAATAAACTTGAAGTTCCACCACCACAACATACTTAGCTATCAAAGAAAACAGGGGCAATTCAGAGTTGGCGAGTTTTCCAAGGAAAACAAGGGCTAACCAATCAGTTTCGAGGTTTCTGGATAATCATACGTTCAAATTTTACTATTTTTTTTTTATTTTTTTATTGATTCAAAATAACGATTCAAATTTCATCTTTTAACTCTACATTAAATTGATGGTAATGTGAGCATGAGAGCCGTATATTGGAGAATCATACCTACTATTGTGCTTGTAGTTCAGTAGGTGTCCCACTTTCAGGATTCAAAAATCTATAATCCGAAGTCAAAACACCTTCAATCTTCAGACTCTGGCGAACTTTATATATTATGTACTCTCAAGACACGACTTGGAATTTTGACAAACGAAGAATGAGAGAAATGTGGGAATACCCTATTTCTCAAGAGTAATTAATTCTCTTATTTTATACTTCTTAATGCCAATGGTTTCATGAGGTTAAATAAAATCGAAGACATTGATTGACGAAGAGATGCATACATACATCTTTTAGGTGGCACCATTTAAAAGGTCCATACTCAACGTGGCGCCACTTTGTATAAGATGGCACCCACTTAATAACAAATACGGTTTTATACAAATGGTTAAAGCATTTTTCATTCAAATATTGAATTAAATATTATAATTTTTTATAGGGAATTGCTATTGGCATTCCAAATATCTCATTTTGCACTCTAAAGTTTCTATAATTGGATTTTTGGAGTGTAGAATTAGATTTTTGGGGTGCTAATAACAGTTCCCTTTTGATATTATAATATATAAATTCCAACAATCCCCCACATGAAAGAAAAATTAGGAAGAATTTGAGTGTACAAGTGGACAAGAGATGCATCGGGAGAGGTGTCTTTTGGACTTGAACCTACCCTAGTGAATACTTACTGGATTTACTTGGTGACACAGTGGATGTGGAAGATCTTGAACTGTTCACCGCATTGGTAAATCGAGACAATAAGCAACACACATCACTAATCCTAATATATTACGGTTCATACGGTTGTGTTCATTTTGGTCCTGAACAAATTCTGGATTCATGAGAGTTTTAGAGAATTTAGCCATCTCATTCTCATTGTAGCGACCCACTTCTGCTCTCACAGAGGTGACCACTGATTAAGAATAGTCTGCTCTATTCCTCTTATTTATAAGATATCACTATCATTAAGTATAAATATACACACTCAAACTTCGCAGAAAACATACTTTTTCAGGTATATAGTGTGTTGACTTCTTTGAATCATGCCCTACTAGTTTGCCTATTAAACTTAGACCATGGGATCTCCAATCAACTAAGTTAGGTTTCTACCCAGTTGATTCATTAGTTATATTGGCTTTAGCCTCATTCCCCTCGATGATCATCTTACTCACTAGTCTAACCTTTAATAATTAGATCACTACTAGGTTGACTATATATTTTTAATGGTGTGCACAATTCATCGTATGAAATTATATTTCATATGAGAGTAATTGTTTTACAATGTTAAGTCCTCAAAAATACATGTTGGGACTTTAGTAAGTAATTTGCTGACACTTAGGCATATTCCCGCACATGTAAGGTATTTGAAAGCATTCTCTAACCTTGCCATACCTTAAACAATCACTCGTTAGAAAAGATGATATATCGATTTTCTCGTTTAATTAGCAAATTACTTTTAACCTACCCTCACAATTCTTTCAAAATTGTGGTTGCTTTAAATGCTATTGCTCAATCAATCGTTTTCGTACTCTAAGTAGGAAGCAATGAAGACTATATCTTCTTATAATTAGTGCCTTAATGCTTCACTAGCTGTTTTAAGAATAGAACTTCTCAGCTTTTATTTCAAAATTGTCAAGGGTCTAGAACCCCCAGAGGAATATTATCTTCTTTTGATTATAAGCCTTAGCCTATGCAATGTGATTTGTGAATCGCACATGCAACCCTTAAAATTGCAAAGTATTCCCCACACTTTTAGTGTCTTTTAATTTGGATCAACATAAGTCTTGGACCTTGACACCATAATTAAATAAGCCTCTTTCGACGTTGATAGATAACTCATCGAAAATGAGTTCAGTTTATCGTTTTAATTTTGTTGCTTCTCAAAGCCAAATTCATTAACGTTCTGGGTTCTTATCATGACTGACCATGACTGAAGGCTAGACCCAATTTTGCATATGCACACATATGCCTAAGTAATTGTTCAATTTCTCAACAAAATCCTATTAATCATCGTCGTGCCCAATCAAATATTGTTCTCCTTTGTCCCAAGAAAGAAACATTGCATCAGCCCACACACTGCTACATTATGGCCCCTTTAGATTTGCAAATAATGCAAATTTTTGTACGACTATTCAAGAAAGTTGGGATTCCAACATATAACCAATTGACAATATGGAGAACAACCTAATTTCTTATAAGCTCTTGTTATGTTTCTCCTTTCACCAACGTGGGACTCCTTTTATCTTCACATCCTCCCAATCATACCATTTCACTTGGCCTTAATCGACACGTTTCTTCATATAAAGGAGACAAACACTGAACATGGATTTTAAACGGATCTGATAATAATTGCAGTAGCCATATAATAAAAATTGTTATCACTGCATCTTTCTGGAAACTGGAATCTCCATCTTTTCTATATAAAGCAGTTAATAGAGACATGTACATAAAGTAACAGCCAAGTATGAGATTTCTATATATCATAGAATTTATATAATTAACAACAATAGTGGCGGCATGCATAATAATTTTACCAGGCCTCAGACTTTAAAACATTGCCTGATCGCGACATGCCCAGAATGCCAAGAGAAGTTAAATTCAAACTAACCTTAATTTTAAAGCAGTTAGAGTATAATTTCTAATAAATATATATAAGACGAATAATCTTCTATCTTAACCATCATCATCATCATCAATAAATCTTGAGTTCTATTGTATACTATATATACAACTTTCAACACATCATCTAGCTCTGATCTATCTTTCCGTAGAAATTTAAAAGATTCATGTCTTAGATGCATCGGTGAAATATATTGATGCCTTCTTCTTTATTTCTTCAAGAGGGCTAGGCTCAAAGTAAGTTACAATATTTTCATTGCCAATCTCCAAAGCCCCAGGCTTTACTCATATTTTCTAATTGTTACATAAAAAAATTGTTTTTAGATTGTTGGAGCAATATTATAAAATATGAAAATAATACAAGAATTTCAATGATAATAATCACAACATAAATTGTATACAAGATTAATATAGCCACAACACATTATCAACACGCTCTTGACGCTGCACTAAAGAGAATTTATTCATCTTCAATCAGGTGAGTGTTACGTTTCAATTATTCTTAATTGATTAAATTTTTATTTTATTGAATTCATATAATTTTAATGAATCAATTTATTTTTCTTGTGTTGAATGTGATAAAAGGTTTGAAGATGGAAAGTCGGACTCTGAAGGAAGAACTCCTACAAACCCGTTAACAATATTCATCACGCAATCCAATTCTTCTAAAATAATGGTGTTTATCTTGATATTTTTTCAGTCTTGATTGCATGAACCTTCATCATAATGCATGACCCAACTTTACGTTTTACAAATTTTAGATTCTACATAACTTGTGCATACATTATATTCAAAATATTGTCATATTATGTGAAATAAATATGTGTGAATATGCAAGAAAAAGAAAGGGCAAAAAGGGAATAAAAACCCTACCCGAGTTGGGCCTGAAAACATGGAAGCTTGGTATATCAATGTTCAATTATTAAACATATTACCACATAAGATGCCAAAATTCAACAATACTAAGTAAAGAAAACTAATGAAAATGGTTTGAAAACTTTGAGTTTTAACAATAAGGACAAAATAAAAAGTAAAGTGAATAGTACCACAATCACAACATATTTAGCTATCGAAGAAAACAAGGATGATTCAAAGTTGGCGAGTTCTCCAAAGAAAACAGGGCGATCTACTTGGTTTCAAGTTTTATTGAAGATCCTACGTTGAAATTTTACTATTTTTTTTACTTTTTTTTGAAGAGAAGAGAAAGGAGGAGGGCCAGTTACACGAACAACTCTTTCTTTTTTTTCTCTTTTTTTTTGATGCAAAAATAACCATTCAAATTATAACTTTTAAATCTACATTAAATTGATGATAAGGTGAGTATGATATCCGTATATGGGCCAGCATGTAAAATCACATGATTTTAATTAACTAAGAATGGAACATTCACATATTCACATAGAACTGGCATTCATGTTGTGTTTCTTGTGTTTGTGTTATTTTTGTGTCATACTCGATATTTTAACGGGTTGTGTCGCGTAACACCCGTTAAAATAAACGAGTAATATGACTCGACCCAAAATTGACCCGTTAATATTAACAGGTAATATGACCCGACCAGTTACCAGTTAGAAAAAATATATTTTAAACCAATAAATAATTAAATGAAAAACATAATACTAAATTAGTATATACATATCACATGTCGCATAAATATTACTTCAAAACATAAAAATACATTTGTCTTTAAAGTATCAAATAAAAAATTAATTAATGTAGAAGTGTGAATACACACACACACACACATACACATACACACGCAAACGCTTATAATGACAATCTTTACAACTTTCGTGAAGGGATCAACTTCGAAATTCACCACTATAATCACATAATCTATAGATCGAAATTTAACCGTTGATTGTCGCTGGGTTTATGTTCCATTCTTCTTACCAAATTTTATTTTTTGAAAACATGATCTTTTAGAGGATGCAAGAAGATGAACAGTTGGAATCATTGATATTACATTAAGAGTTCTATTGTCAGTAAAAATATTGCTCAGAGTTTATAATGTCTTTACAAACTATATAACATCGACTTATATTTCAGTTAACTGTAAATATGTAAACGTGATATGAATGATCCAAACCTTTCATTGTTTTCATCTGCTAAAAGATAATGTTTTCAAAAAAGAAAATTTAAAAAATGAATTTCGGTAAGAAGAGTAAAAAGTAAATGATAATTGGCGGTTAAATATAAATCTAAAGTTTATAGATTATGGTGTCGGATTTCGGAGTTGACCTCTTCACGAAAGTTGTAAAGTTTTTCATTCCAAGTGCTTGTATATTTTTTTTATATTTTTTTCACACTTCTACAATAATTATTATGAATCTTTTTAATTTTGCACTCAAATGAAAAAGTTGTTACACCCCATTTTTTAAAATATTGTATTTTATTGCCGAGACTTGTGAAATGACTATTTTGGCCTTGAGTGGGTGTCTTAAATAAATTTCTTAAGTTTCATAACTAATTGCGTACGTCAGTTTCACGTCAAAAACGAATTACGAATCGATGACAATAGGGCTTATTTGTAATTAAATGTAAATGGAGGGGTAAATCTTATTTTAAGTATACCCACTCCGGCCGCTCTCTCCCTCCTCATTTCTAAAATCACTCTCTCTCGAAGTCTCGAACTCGCTTTCTCTCTAACCCCCGAGAGCTTCACCCTTGCTCTTCAATTATCTCATAACCACAACCCCAAAATCACATATTTGGAATCCCTGAGACTCAAGGAACCTGATATGTCTTTCCATGCATCATCGGACCACTATAGGGTGACCCACCATTGAAGCCGAAAGCTTCAAACCTTTGTAACTCGAACACACAGGTAAGGCTCATAGCCCTATTTCATTTGTTTGAGTTATTTCTTGGTTATTGGCTTGTTTTTTAGTTGAGAAATCTTGGGTATAGGCCCTGCCACTTATCTGTGAGTGTATCACCAGCCCCGACAACGAACTCTTGCGAGAGCAGTTGAGTTCTAATTCAGTTGGAGGTATCTCTCTGTGATTTTAATTCGTATGTGTTGGGAAAAATTAGGATTGGTTCTTGACCCAAATGCCAGGCTCTAACTTGTGCACGCATCGCATTTCTATTTTCCAGGATCTGGCGAGAGTGCTCGAAGAAAATATGTCAAATCCGAGGTGGAATCGACCCGCATTTCACCCTAATCCATTTTTGTAAGTTCGTACGATTATTTGTGGTGTTTTGTTTAAATTTAAACGTTAAAATCATGAAATTTGGATTGATTTCACCTCTGCAACTCTCGGGAAAATTTCTGCAATTTCCGACGAAGTTCCAGCGTCGGCGTGCGACGGTAGACAATGGTCACCGTTAGAGTTAACAGAATTTGACGATGGAAAATTTCTCCCTTACAGTTAACAAAATCTGACGACGGAAAGGGTATATTCTGTTGACCTTTACTAAATCCTCACCGCACCGACGTGTGGCTCCGGCGACGATGCGTGACGTTTAATCACCAAACTGGGACAGCGGCCCACGGCACCGCATGTTTCCTAGCATGTGACACCATTGCAACGGTGCGTGCTGGCACATGGCTAGAGAATGGTGGCGCGTGAAGGACCCGTGACTTACCCTTAGGTTTTTTGATGTTATGAATCACGTGGCACCCTCTGTTTGTGAAAATTCAATACCTAAATAGTAGTTTTGGGCAATGTCCCATAAAATGTCGATTTAAGCTTGACTTAGCTTATTATGATTATCACCGGGTTATTAGAGGGTCGAAGGACTTAGGCAAGGAGCCTATTAGCGAAGGACGCTATGTGAGTGGACCCCTTTGAAAACTAAATGTTTTTTCGTTATATATAAATATATCTATATATGTTTTATATGCGGATGCATATTACTATCTTGGTCTTTGTTGAGGCTTATGTTGATATTTGACAATATCTTGAGATCGTTGGTGATTTACTTTCACCCACATGGTCTCTTATATATGTTGTATAGTAGATTATTTGCAGGCGATATTATATCCTGTAGACACTAGGATTATTGATTATTACCAGTAGTGAGTTTAGCTAGTTGATGCTAGCATACCCTGCTTGTTATACTTGTGCTAGTGGACGCTAGTATGATTGATTGAGTTAAGGTATGATTTCTGAATTATAGATTGAATACTTTCGATTATGGAGATGGATGTGATTTTCATTTACTATTATGGTAGTAAATACTATTATATAGTTTTCACTATATATGTTTTCAAAACAGGGGTTATTATGTTGAATGATTTTAAATGTGATAAAACTGGTCCACTCATGTTTTGTTTTATCGACCCTTTCAAGACGTAACAAGAGTAAGAAGAACACCAGTGGTGACAAGTGGGCATGGCAATGAGGCTTTCACCCTCTGGACTTAGGGTCATGGTTTACTTACTGCAGTTTAATTTATTTTGTAATAATCGCATGATCATACTTTTGATTATGCATGGCACTGCACTTTTATGTGTTTACTGTTCCGTGAAACTTCTAGCTGCTCTGATGTGATGTGAGAATAACGGGGTTTAACCCAAGTGGAGAGGTTGATAAGTGAATTTTGTAGCAGGTTTGGATTTATTATTGATTAACGTTTTTGGTTCAAATTCTTACACATCATAAATATCTTACTATGGCTTCGTCATTAAGTTGGCTTGTGACGTCATCTCGTGATGGGGTCATATAGTCAATTTAGTGTCGACCAACACATAATGGCCTCGTAACCTATGTTATTGGGGTCAGGGTGTGTCAAAAGCACTATTCATGAGGTTTGGCGGGTTCTAAAAATCTAAACGACGATGTAACCATCGTCTGCGTGTGGAAGATGCAATCACGGATGTATATATATCTTCTTTCACATTTTTCACACTTGTACATTAATTATTATGAATTTCTATTTATTTTAAACTCCGCTAAAAATACTATTCACGAGGGTTTGTAGGGTTTTAGAAATTCAAACGACGATGTACCCTCTCAAAGTTTAGAGGATGTGATCACGAGCGCTTACATATTTTTTTCACATTTTCGGACTTGTAAATTAATTATTATAATTTTTTATGAGTTTGGTACTTTAAAATTCTTTGATATTTTTATTTTTTAATGTGTTTTATAATGTTTTAATCTCACTTTTAAGATGATAAAATATTTATGAGTATGACTGTATGAGAGACAATAAAAAATTTTGTTAAGTCCTTGACTCTAAAACTGAAAATCTATCATCTTGCCTATACTAATACTATACTAGTTCATTTGAATTTTGGACAACTGGTCAAGTAAAATTATCCCAATATTGATAATAGGGTAAATTACATTTTACCCCCACAGGTTTGGGGTCGATTTCAATTCCTTACAACATCTTTAAAACATTTCAATTTCAAACATTTATTATTATTTTATTTCAATTTCATGCATCCGTTAGAAAATCTGTTAAGTAAACCGTTAAGTGATGTCGTGGCAAATATGGGATCCATATTTGTGCTGACGTGGCTGCCAAATTTGTGCCATGTGGAAATTTTTTTTTATGCATTTAAAAATAAGAAATTAAAGAAAAGTAAAAAAAAAAAAAAAAAAGGAAAAAAAACCCAAAAACCCATCCCTTCCCCTTCCCCTTCCCCGCAAACTGTAACATCCCACATCGCCCAGGGGAGTGATCCTTAAATGTATATTCCCATCCCTACCTAGCACGAGGCCTTTTGGGAGCTCACTGGCTTGGGGTTCTGTTGGAACTCCGAAGTTAAGCGAGAAGGGGGCTAAAACACTCCCATGATGGGTGACCCACTGGGAAGTTGCTCGTGAGTTCCCAGAAACAAAACCGTGAGGGAATGGTAAGCCCAAAGCGGACAATATCGTGCTACGGTGGTGGAGCAGGCCTGGGAAGTGGTTTGCCTCGGGCCGGAATGTGACTCAAACCCTCCCTATCCCTCTCCTCCACTCTCTTCACCTCCCCCAACCAATCTTTTCCCTTTCCCCGCAACCCATACCCCCTCCCCCCAAATCCCACCCCACCCCACCGCTACCTCCCCCGCAACCTCCCACTCCACCCCACTCAAATTACCCAGATTTGTTCTAAAACAGATTACCCAGCTTTCCCATCAATTTTCCCTCGTTTTCTCGGTAACCAAACAGTAAATAATTCCACAAATTCAATGGATTCCAACCCCAATTTTCCAGAATCCGAACCCAAGAACAAAAATGCAGAAAATTCAAATTTTGCAAAAGATGAAAACTAAAAAAATTGGAATCAGGCAGCGTGCGAACGTGGCAGCAGAGCGGGAAGGATGGAGGAGAAGGTGGAGAGAGGGAGGGTGGGCAAGGTCACCGAATTCACTTGGTGAGTAGATATCCGGCGAGAATCGGAGGATGAGTCGGCGGGGGAGTGCGCAAGGCAACGGATGCATCGATGGTTAAGGTGGTAGAGGATGAGACAGAGGGTGGAGTAGGGGGAGAAGGTGGGTCAGGGAGGTGAAGAGGGAGGAGTGAGAGAGAGAAGGGAGGGGAGGTGAAGAGAGTAGAGGAGAGGGGTGGGTGGGTTGCGGGGACATGGTGGAGTGGGAGATGGGTTTCTAGGTTTGTTTGGGTTTTTTTTTTTAATAGGTCAATATTATAATATTTTTAATGCATAAAAAATTATTATTTTTGCCACGTGGTACAAATTTGGCACCCATGTGGCACAAATGTGATAGCCATGTCAACTCTTAACGGACTAATGGATGGAAAATGAAACGGATGTATTATATTGAAGTAAAATAGTACGTGAGGTATGAAAGTGAAATGTTTTGAAAATGTTGTATGAGGTTACAATAGACCCCAAACCTGAGGTGGTAAAGTGTAATTTACCCTTGATAATAAGAAACTCTCCTAATAAAATAAATAAATAAAACTTAAATTTTTTTTAACTTAAATAAAATAATAAAATAATAATAAGTATTTAATATATAATATATACACTATGACTACTGTATTTATAATAAGTTTTTTTTTTTTCAAAAGTTTAACTTTAAAATCATCAAAATAATTGTCTTCTTAATGTGTCGAGACGGGTTAGCACTGTGTAAACACATTAAGGACCAATTATTAACAAGTTCTGATCGTATGACCCAATAACGACCTAATTAGTTATTGTGTTGACCCGAAACCCCTTATTTTTGTGTCATTTTCATGTTATGTTAATCTGTCATGTAAAAATTTACCAGTTCTATATTCACAAGAGTGTAATTAATTTAACAATTTTTTTCGTTCGAAATACAATCACATAACTGCATCCTTATTACAACTTAAGAGTTTTTCTATTTAAACACCACTTCTCATTTAAGTTTACCCCAATTTAAATATACGCCCCATTAAAATTTAAACCTTTTCTATGAGAAGAAAGAATGCTTTTCAATCCTTTCATAATAGGGAAAGAAAATTACAAAAGATACACCCTAAACTAGGAAGCCCAAGATTATAGGATCCCAGAATCAAAGGAATTCTAATACAAAGTCAACACTCCCCCTCAAGTTGGTGCATATATGTTGCACATGTCCAACTTGTCTGGAAACCTCGAGAACTTGTCACTTGAAACCGCCTAGGTGGGAATGTCCGCAACTTGATCTTCAGTCCTGATTGGGGGAATCTCAATTACTTTACCTTCCAACTTCTCTTTAATAAAGAACCTATCAACCTCCACATGCTTGGTCCCATCATATTGTACTGGATTATGAGCAATATCACTAGCAACTTTGTTGTCACAAAATAACCCCCAAATCTTGTAACAAGAACTTAAGCCACAAAATTTCACAAAAAGCAAGTGCCATACCTTTATATTCATTTTTTGTGCTTGACCTTGCCACTACATTTTGCTTCTTGCTTCTCCATGTCACTAGATTACCCTGAACAAAGGTCAAGTATCTAAATGTCGAGTGACTGTCATCTGTCGAACCTGTCTCGTCAGCATCTATATATCCTTCAATTCTGAAATGCACATTTTTTTTTTAACAAAATCCCTTTTCCAAGTCCTTCAAATAACTCAATATTCTCATAATCGCACTCATGTGTTGTTCTCTCGGACTATGCATATATTGATTGACTACACTTAAGGCATGAGCAAGATCCGGTCTAGCATAGGCCAAATACATTAATATCCATACTAAAGCTTTGATACCTCCCTTTATCTACCAGTACTTGATTCTAATCATAACCAACTTCATTCCTTCTGCCAACGGAGTAGTCGCAAGCTTACATGCTGACATATCAGTTGCTTCCAACAAGTCAATAATATACTTCATTTCTGACAGAAATATCCCGGACTTGCATCTCGACACCTCAATCCTAAGGAAATATTTCAGAGAACCAAGATCTTTCATTTCGAATTTCATGGACAAATATTTCTTCAAAGCTGCTTGTTCAACCGAGTTATTACCAGTAACAACCATGTCATCCACATATACGACGAGTGCTATAATCTTCCCATTCTGACGGTTCAGGAACAAAGTGTGATCCCAATTACTCTATCTATATCCGAATGCTCTCATTGACTTTGTAAACCTATCAAACCAGGCTGTTAGAAATTGCTTCAACCTGTACAATGACTTCATAAGCCTACACATATTCCGTTTATGTATGTCTGGATCATTACACCCTGGTGAAAGGTCCATGTAAATCTCCTCAGTTAAATCTCCATGTAGAAGCACATTTTTCATGTAAAACTATTGTAGTGGCCAATTTAAGTTTGACGCTAAGGATAGTAGAACACGGACTGTATTAATCTTGGCCACTAGTGCAAAGGTATCTGTATAGTCAATACCATATTTTTGGGTATATCCCTTTGCCACCAACCTTGTTGCTTTAAAGCAGTCCACTGTTCCATATACTTTCACCGTATATACCCACTTGCATCCCACATATTTCTTGCCTACTGGCAAGCCCGTTATTTCCCTGGTAGCATTCTTTCTAATGAGAACCTACTAAGACTTCTTGCACATTGTTAGGAATAGATACAATAGATAATTGATATACAAATGAATTATTTGATTTAGATAGGTAGCATGTAGGTACATAATTGTTTAATGGATACTTCACTCTTGAGTACGGGTTTGGTTCACTCATTGAATATTTGTTTTTACACTTAGGATTCGCCTCATAAGTGGGTTTAGGGATACCTCAGTCAATACGCTCTAGAATATGATGAAGTGGTGGTGCATCAGGTGTAGAAGGCGATTGGTTATGAGTATTGATGGAAGACGAGTTCATATTCTGAATGGGTACACTTTCTAAAGTAAGAGATCGTGCAAGCTGTTGCTCAGTTTCTCCTAAAACTGGGGGCTGCAACTCACGCTATGGGGTTTCAGTCTCACTAAACGTGGGTTACTCTTCCTCTTGCGACAAAGGGATCGTGAACTCTCATTATGGTTGCTGTCTCATGGTCTTGTAATGGTGAGTAGGATGCTATTTAGTTAACCGCTGGTTAGTGGGCTGCTATTTAACGGTCTGCTGCTCTCCCCTAGATGCCTCAGTTAGTGGATGCGGTTCGTGTAGTTCACTTCCATTCGTGGGATAATAATCCAAGGTCTAAACTTCATCACCTCAGAACTCCCCCTAAAGTGAAGACTTAGAGGAACCAAAATACATTTATTTTTCATGAAAAATCACATAACCCAAAAACACATAATGGAAGGCTCGAGGCTTAACTTTACTTTGTTGTTAGGAGGATGGAGATGGACAAAGGCAACACATCCCAATACCCATGTTGAAAATCCTACTGGTGGACAATTAGTCTGAGAAATGAGGGCCTGAAACAACATTTGGAAGCCAAGAGTGTGAGAAGGAAGATGATTAATGAGATATGTGATGGACGTTAATGCTTTATCCCAATAATGCAGTGGAAGGCATGCCTCAAGAAGGGAAGCACGAACCACCTCTATCAAGTGTTTATTTTTCCATTCAGCCACTCCATTCTACTAAGGAATATACGGGCATGTGGTCTGATGAACAATACTATGCATATCAAGGATGGAACGGAGTCTCGTATTAACATACTTTCCTTCATTTTCATTTCGAAAAACCTTGATATTCATATTATACTACACAACAACCATTTTATGGAATTTTGAAAGGCCAAACTAACTTCGATTTTCGACTTTAACAACATATCCCAAGTGATTCTTGTACAATCATCAATAAAAGTGACAAACTAGTGAGCTCCACTAAGAGTAGCTATCTGAGAGGTACCCCACACATCAGAGTGCACAATCATAAAGGGAACAGAGCTTTTATTTAAACTTGGTGGAAAAGAAGTTCAATGGCTCTTAGCCATTTCACAAACATCACACTTAAACTGAGAAACACCATTCTTAACAAACAAACTAAGAATTAAATTATGCAAATAACCAAATGAAACATGCCCAAGACGACGGTGCCACATCCAGACCTTTCACACTTTATTAGTCTCCCTTTGAGAACCATCAACCAAAAGAGCTTGAGTCAGCAAGCCATAACTATTCGAATTTAACTCCAGGAAATAAAGCTTCCCTTGAAACACCAAAATAATGCCAGAAAACAACCAAACAGTGTAAGCCAAGGGTTATTTAGGCAATGGATAACATATATTTAAGGAGGGAAAAAGTGCCTTCCCTGGTAACTGGGGTGACACCATTAACAACATTGAGTACAGTTTGTGTGGAGTCTTTTAGTGATGGAACCTGTCTAGAATCATGAGTCATATGCTCAGTAGCCCCTGAATCAATTATCCATGTATTATTCGTAACAGGAGTAGAGATATTGAGTGCCTTACCATTATTACATGCCATAGTGATCATGGTTGATGCGTTGTCCGCTATATGATCACAATCAATCTTGGTTTTTGCAATGGAGGCTCGAGATTTATTGCAGCAAGGATTGTGGGTTTTATCCCAATTCTCGAGATATCCAATGAGCTCAAAATAACAGCTTTTAAAGTGTCCCGTCATAAAACAGTGTGGCAATTTACCTGAAGGACAAACCCGACTTGTCTAGCCGGTCCATTTCTACCCTGACTGATTATCTGACCCACCTCAGTTAGACCAATTTGAAGGACTATGTGCCCTTGCTAACACAACGGCAAGTTCAGTTTTGTCAATTTATGTCTTCATAACCTCCTTTTGATCTGTTTCACGACGAACCTATGCATAGGAGGCCTGAAGTCCGAGCGAGGGATCTTTTCGCAATACTTCTCCGCGAACTTGATCAAACACATTATCCAAACCACCAAGGAACAAATAAACTCTTTGTCGCTCAGTCAATTTTTGAGATGTTTTGATATCATTTTCACTCTCAATGGCTACTTTGCCAAAGTGGTCCAACTCTTGAAAAATCTCAGTTAGCTGCCCAAAATAAGTAGCTAACGGTCGTCAATTTTGGAGAAGACATGATGCCTTTTGATTCAAGGAATAAATCCTAGCCTCATCATTCTAGTCAAAGTAAGTTGTTTTAAGGGAGTCCCAAATTTCTTTCGAAGTAGCCAACCAAAGGTACCATTGTGGAGCCACAAATAATCACAAGGCGACACGTGGATTTGTAGGTGAAAAAGACAAAATTACCCTCAAGGCACACCGGGTTTCCTACGCGCGAGCAGTGAAGAATCATCCGTCAACCAAGTCAAAAGTGCCCAAAATAGGTAACAAATTCAAAGTTATTTGATCCATCCTCATTCCATATTCTCTACAAAGAAATCATTCCATAACCTTCAAAACATCCCATTTAAATTGATTTAATTGGCTAATTAATGGATTAATTCCTAATTAATCCATTAATCACCAAATAAAACCACCCATCACACCAAAAAACACCCTAAAGGCCAGCCACTCTCTCTTCCAAGAGGGCCGGCCATGCTCTATATATTGAGTCCCATTTTCTCTAAAAACCTAAGTCTTCACTCTTGCTAAAATTCCCTAGAATTCTCCAAACACTTTTCTCTCTAAATTCTAACTTTGGCATCGGAGGTTCTTCGGCCAAGGCCTCCCCCGCAATCATCGTGGGCGCGTGAGGCTCTTGGCCTTGACCAAAGGTGTTGATTGTTTTGTAGGTGCAATCTTGTCCAAGTTCAAGGAGGAAGAAATTTGCATCCACAAATTGGTGCTTTCATTGAGAGAAGAAATCCATACTCGTAGAAGACTCTCGCATAAAAAGGTTTTTTCTACTTGCATTTTTTCGTACGTTCTTATTATTAGAATTTTTTATTTGCAAAGATTCTTTGATAAAACGTAAAAGAGAAATACAATGGCTAGAAATTTAGAAAATTCCATGAGTGAATATTCCAATATTCAAGAAATGAGACCGCGACGATCCTCGAGACTAAATATGATCTTATGGGGAACGACACCACCACTACAAGGCTCCACCATGGCAACCACCCGCCGTGAGGTCTATGCCTTCACTACCACGGCTCGACCCATGTCATTCCATGCCCAACGTGAGCCCAACGCGTTGCCAAGCCGAGCCCTAGCCTTGCACCTACGTGCGCCACACGACGAGCAGCCCATTCCCGTGTCTCAGCCTGCTCCCGAGTAGCCCACTTCAGCAGCCCAGCCTGCTCCCGCCGAGTAGCCCACTCTCGTGGCCCAGTCTGCTTCCGTGGCTTTACAAGCAGCCCAAATCGGTCCAAGATGAGTTCAACCGTACCGGCTTCAAATTTCTGGGCCTATGATCAAACCTGGGGCATTCTCACCACATTTCTCCTTGGATTTGACATTTCCCAACTCAAATCTCACGCCCGAAGTCTACCACCATTCCACTGCTCAAGGAGGTACATTTCTTCTAAGCTCTTCCAATCAAAATGGCGAACAACACTTGTCTTGACAAGTCATAGAGTTGACGAACGCCCTAGCACAGCAAGTGACCTTGGTGAACCAGCTCTTACAGCGCATCGAGATGCAACATGCCTCAGACGAGGTGTCCCAAAGTAGGACAAGGGTAGACGAAGAACCTCTCCAACAGCGTCCTGGTAAGCAGCCACAAATCGAGTGTTCTGGCAGAGTACACTCTCGGTTAGGCCCCCGAGATAGCCTATGCTCCTGTCTTAATGCGTGGAGAAGCGTGCATTCTCGGTTAGGCCCATGGACGAGCATACACTCATGGGTGGGAACACACTCCGATTAACAACATGGACAACCTTCCAGGCGAAGTGTTAATTCGCAGCTAGGCCCGCAAGGAGCATCATCCACCTCATATCGGAGTAAGTAGCACAACGGACGGAGAGAAACAGTCACTCAATCCGGCTCAAGTTCAACCGGCAGCTTGCAAAGAACTTGCTCGCCTGCTAAGAATGCACCACACGCACCGCATCCGTGACATACACGAGCTAAACATATGGAAGAGCAGCCTAGACCAGTAAGTCACGGTTGGGGAAAGCCAAGAGCTCCGCTACCTCTACAAAGATGAATTCAGGAAGATGTAGGGAGACTCTGGACCGAGCGATTGCTCGATTTCCAACGCAACGAGGTCACCGATGAAGCACTACGACGAGACATGACTAGCATAAGTAGGTCACCCTTAACGGATGAGATCGAGCAGGCAGAGCCTCCATGCCAATTTAGCATGCCACATTTCACATCCTTTAAAGGAGATGGAGACCCGGAGAGACACTTGAAGCACTACTGAAGTGCAATGATCCTGTATCGAAGCAATGACAATCTCATGTGCAAGATATTCGCCACCTTTCTCCAAGACGAGGCGGAAGATTGGTTCTATACCCTGCTGCCACAATCCATCCGGAGTTTCGACGAACTTTCTTTGGTTTTCACCAATGAATATTCATCCTATCGCTCGATCAAGAAGAAGTCCGACCATTTGTTCAACATCAAGAAGAACCCAAATGAGTCTCTTCGTGACTATGTGAAGAGGTTCAAAGTAGAGAGGGCAAAGATAGTCGGATACAACGACTCGATGGCTAGAGCAGCCTTCCAAAAAAAACTTCCAGCAGACCATCCGTTATTCAGAAAATTGATCATGAAAGAAGATCTAACTCTGGCAGACTCTTTCACTTTGGCAGATAAACATGTACTTTGGGACGAAGCTCGCTAATCCACATTCAAGGACTTGAAGAAATACCTGACATCACCTCCCTACTATCCAAACCGGAAGTAGTGGATGACTTATTCGCATGTTAGACGGTATCTGAAGTAGCAATAAACTCTACCATCATACGAGAAGAGCAGGGGGCCCGATTACCTGTATTCCACAGTTCAAAAGCTCTCCTCGATGCTACCAGAAATTCAAAAGCTAACTTTGGCGATAATTGTTCCTTCAAACGCACATAGTCATGCTCACAACGCACTGTTCCGCCGAATCCAGACGTGCGATGATAAAGGCGTAGACCCTGGTGGATGCAAAGTTTTATGACGAATGCAACAACTTGGCCCAAAAGACTCGCCAAGGGCAGACGAACACTAGAATGGCATACTCGGAAGCAAGTTTTGTCCTTGTCGCCCCAAAATATTCAACATAGGAGCAATATGTACCGGCAGTTGAACACCACCTCTTGCTACGTGTCACACGGCCCCAGCCAACCTTTGCTCCATAATTCAACTCTAGAGATCTAGCCCTGAGAAAAGCCTTCATCACTGCCCATAGAGAAGGCTCCGAATAGATGGATCCCATCTGGGAAGGTCCGTACAAGATCAGCAGAGTAGGCGGCAAGGGTAATTACACCATCGCCACCATGAACGACAAAGAGATTGAAAAGCAGTGGAACACCTACAATCTGATGAAGTACCATGCGTGACTTCCGCTACATCAAAGCCCAAAGACTCAAGCAGCTCAACGGGCACCACCCCACAATCCGAGGACTATCCAGTTGTTATGCAGTTCCTACTTACAGCTAAGTTCTCGTTCGTTTCACTTATTTTTCAATGAGGAATTCAGAAGTAATCACAACTTGGCTCGGCTGCTTGCTTACAACAACTGATCACTCATGCACTACAAAAGAAGACCGCGCCCTTCTTAGGGACTCATTGCGGGAATTGCGCCCCCCGAGGGACCAGCCATGCTCTCCAGTGCGAAAGGGTAAACTAATTGCTCTCCAGTGTGAGAGGGTAAACCAATTCCCCGACACCCACATGGGTTAGCTCTCCAAGATGGGATGACAAACTCTACACTCCGAATATCCAGATGTGGATGAGCCAGGCTGCCCTAGTATAACTAAATGCATGATGGCTTACGCCAGGATTCCTAGACGTAGCCACAATGGTCTTTTTCAAGGCTTAGCTAACTGAAGGATTTTGGGTCTCTTGGCCTAATCCGCGGGGAACCGGGGCCTAGAGACGAAGGGGGCACATTACACAGTACACCCTATAGACGGCTGCCCCTGGAACCCTGAAGCTGCTACCGAGTGCACTAAGGTAGCCTACGATTTCTGAAAAACTGCCTACGACTGGCCCTTCGAGCAGTAAAGCCGCGCTAGACTTATACAACCGTACATTCTTGTGAAAGGTTAAACAAGCTAGCGTGCATATACGAAGCTTTATCCACTGCCGACATGCTACGTAGTCGATAAGCTTCACATCTGCCAAGCGCGGAACAACCTACACCAAGTCCTAAAGTGTTGTGACACTTGCTACGCAACCTACGGAATTGGAAAAAGCCAAGGTTAATAGCCTAGTGGTTACGCGAACTTGTCTGCTTCTGTAAGTAAAGCATCCGGCTACCAACTCTATGGCTAACAACTTTGCAAAGTTTTACACCAACACCCACGGCTGCATAGGCTACGCAGACCTGTCTACTTATAGAAAAGTAGCATGCCTGCTGATGAGTCTATTTTATACTATATATTATTCCCTATTCTTGGTATATTTGGGTTATTATTTTGTGAGATTTTTGATACTTTGTTATATATTTTCAATGTAGGACATTCGACTTCCTCTGGAGGAAAAAATGATCAAACGGATGAATTTTGATGTGATTCCAATTGGAGGACGTTCATCTGTTCCTTAGCTTGTTCGTATCAAAGTTTCATAATTTTTTACGAAGCGGTTTATTTATGGCAATGAAATAAATGAGCAGCGTGTAGTGTTGCCAAACTCACGTTCTGGGCTTCTTTGGGTTTTTTGGGGTCCAAGATGGTGTCGTTTGGATTCGAGGCCTTCTAAAATTATGTTCGGGACATCTCAAGATTTAGTTCTAGCCATTTTGGGCCTGTTTTGGAGCCCTAAAGATCCAGAAACGTGGCTGTGCAGATTTTGGGCGAATTTATCTAGTTAATTTAGGATTAGGCTTCCTATTTTATTATTTTATTTGGTTTCCTAGTTTTATTCTAAGACCTTTTAGGGTTTTATTTTGTAGTAGTATCAATAAGACTTTTAGCCATTAGGAAGAGGGGAGAGGCAACATAGGAGAAACGCACGCACTACTTTAGAGGATTTTTGAAGTTTATTTTCAAGGTGTTTCCTATCCTTGTTTTTAATAATATTTTGTTTATGATTGTTTGTAACTAATTTCCGTTTGCTAGGGCGAAGCCTTGAGTCTTAGCATGAATATGTAGTCTTTATTCAATTGCTTATGATATTATGCATGTTTACTTTGAATTATTAATCACTGTGCTTGAACTGTCTCTATGTCTTAATGCTTAGCTACCATTAGGATGTTTAGATAAGTAATTGGATGCAATTCGGTCAGAATATCACCAGAGGATTGAGTATTGCTTCTTGTGGTTTTTAATTGTAATTTCACCTAAGGCGACTATCACGTTCTTAGGGGTTGCATGGTTTTTCAAAAGGTTTTCACAAAACTTAATGAGTCTTGCATGTTCATATTTGATCTGAATATCACAGATAAATTGCATGTTTGATATACGTTCTTGCTTGAATATCACTAGGAGAATATGCATAAGGAAAACCTAACCTTCAAAGTTACATGTGTAATTCATAAGTAATTGGTAAATCTATATAGGATTGTTAAGAGTATGGCGGAACCCTAGGCTTTTAACTTTATTTTCAAAACTATTTTCTTTAGTTTTTCTTTGTCCATTTATTTAGATGTTTTTGTTAAATTCGTTTTTATTATTCAAAATTCCAAAATCAACATTTTTCAGAACCTTGTTTAAAATAGTTAATTAAGAATTAGTTTAAATACAAATTATTCATTCAATCTCTGTGGAAAATGATCTTGCTTGAGCCGTTTATACTACAACTACCTTGTTCTCTTGCAAGTATTTCATTTGTTTTTGTCCCTACTTTTGGTAGCGGTAAAATCCATATCAAGAAATTGGCGCCGTTGCCGAGGATTGTTTCAAATAATTTGTAATTATCATATTCTTAGTTAATTATTTTTGTAAATATCTTTTTAATTAGTTGTTGATTTTTTATTTTATTTTTGTAGGTTATTGTTTGATTAATTTTGAAAGCAATTCAATGAAGCTACCGGAATGAGGATTGCCCTTATGGGTTTCTTTAGCAGAAAAGGGATTTTAAACCTACAGTTTGTGCCCTTTGCTATTTAAAGAGCCATGATATTTTGGAGTGCCTTGAAAAGGAAGATTTTCTTGAGTTTGTTCAAAAGCATATCAATATGAGAACCAACTCAAAAAGGCATTGGAATAATCCTCATTCAGAGTTCTATACTCCAGGTTTGAAAAAGCATTTTTATTTTATGTGGGCATGTAATCAATAGCTTTTTGAGCAGCTGGATGTACCACAAGAGCTTTCGGTGAAGAACAAAATTTTTATATTGTTAGAATCAACTGAGTTGTACATTGAAAGAACCAATCAGGGATTTCAGATTCAACCATTAAACTGTGGGAAAAGCTATGATGATTAAGAGAAAAATTAGTGCAGAAACGGAAGAGCAATCTGCCAGCCAATCACGGCCACAGAAGGAAACACCACCTGCTGATCTTAAAACTGTTATTACCCAAGTTATTGTGCCACCTATGCCTTCTTCCCAAAGGTTGTAGCAGACCATGATGGATCAACACACTCACGATTCTATGCAGACAAATGCAAAAGTGCACATTACTCTGCCACAAAGGGATGCGCATGAGGAAACTCCAAAGCAATCAGTAAATTTCAATTTACTTGAGGCTCCAAGGCAACCCGCTAAGCAGGAGGAATGCATGAATACTCTGACAAATCTGAATACAGGACAACTGCTTACTGATAAAAAAAATTTAGCGGCGGTAACGGACGCACCTACACAGCCCATCAAATTCAAAGAAATGCCAGATGAGTCCTGCTAACAGGCAAAGATCTATATGGGAAATGAGAAGCTTATTGACAGCCAAGTTCCTCATAGAGAAATCCAGCCATTGCAAAAATTATGGGTATTAAATACAAGGTTCAACGCAACTCGATGGAAACATAAACTTCACGGGAAAGGACCCTATTTGATCACAAAGATTCATTCACATAGAAGGGCAATTATGAAGGATTCAACCACATATAAACATCAACTCATTTCGTACATACTATTGACGTATGATGCTATCAAGAAGTGGTTGACTTTAAAAGAACAAGTGACATGATCGCAAACCTCATTCAAATCCGTCTAGCTGTAGACGTTAACTAAAGCGCTAATTGGGAGGCAACCCAATTTTTCTAACTCTTTTCTTTTTATTTTTTTCGTTTATCTTGCTTTTATTTCAATTACAAAAATCATAAAAAAATCATAAAAAAAAATCATAAAATTAAAAAAACAAAAAAAGTGAAGTTTTAATTCTTGTTATTTTTCTTTACTTATCTAATTAGGTTTTTGATTGCAGGTTGCATTCGGAACTGATTCAGCCGAATCCCAACTAAGGGCGTGCAATCAACATTCATTCCACCACCACATTAATCATCTATTCCTCTACATTCATGAGATTAGGCAGTGTGGATTGCAGAAACAAAGTTGAGGGATCTAAGTAGCACAGAGGACACGGCTCATCAAGGTAGGATACAGTTTCTTGTTATCCAAAATTTTGGGCTCAAATATACATCAGTGGTACATGCAAGCACACAGATAGAGATTTATGAGCATGTGGAGACCATTATCATGCATGATACGCAAATAAGAAGGATTAGACATTTGTACCTCTGAGTGGGTCGACACCAAGATCGAAGTTTGGGGGTGGATCTCCACATTTTGCCTTCAGAGCAATGAACAGATAAAGAAGATGGGACTCGCGGAGGAGCTAGAGGGTGTTTGTTTGTGTTGTGGATGAGAGATGCAAGACTGGGGAGGAAGAGAGCCCTCACGGCTCTGGGCTCGAGGCTAGACAGAAGTAGCTCTAAGTTTTGGGGTTGGAAATGGGAAAGGAGAGGATCCAATTCCAAACTTATTTATTTATGAATCTGCTAGGTTCATATCAGAAGGTTTCGCATGTGTGGGCTTGCACGTGTTGGTCATTGCCTCTCCCATGGCTTCAGGTCCTGATTTCGAATCCTAGGTGTGTCCATTCCCTTTTTTGTTCTCTTATTTTTTGTTTTATTTGTTATTTTATATTTCTTTTATTATTTTCTATTTTTCTTTCCTATTTTTATTGTCCTAGTTTATTTTCTTTATCTTTGTTAGTTGTTTTACGTCTTTATTTTAGGACTTATTGTTTTTGTTTCTTTTCTTTATTTTTCCACACCTTGAGGACAATGTGTGATTTAAGTTTGGGGGTGGGAAATAAGAAATTTTAGGTATTTTAATTTTTGTGTCAAGTTAAAATTTTCATTCTTTTGAAGTTAATATCCATAGATTATTTTAAACGTTAGAACAAATGGACATGGTGAAGGTTAATCCCATAATAGAGCCTTTTCTATTTGTCATTGCTTAGACACTAATTCATGAGTTATACTTTGAAAATTTGCACATTCACACCAACATCGTTTGTGGGGAGTGAGATTGAAACACTTACTTTTTGTCTAAGTAATTTTTAATTTTTGTTCTAAATAAAGTTTAGTATGTGTTACAAAGTAATAATTGTTCCACCCGAGACTTTGCTTAGTAACCGGGCCAGTCCTGCCTGATCAACAGTGATTCTCGCGTCAAACGGTAGAGTCTTGGCATGGGGCAGGGTGGTTAGTTGGTTTCGTAGCCTTTTCAGCTCGAGTTAGTAAGTCCTTAGGGGTGTTCTACACCTAGTGCCCTAAAGCCTTATGGTTTGGGAGTCATTGACCTAAAGCTCGTTACATGGGTTGGATCGAAAGCTTAAGTGAACTGACATTGCATGACCACTACTATTACTGAAAAAAAATTGAAAAGGAAGAAGAATAAAAAAAGGAGAAAAAAATAATAATAGCTATATTTAAAGTTAGTATGTGTGAAATAAAGAAGGACGAGAGGTGAGGGTTTTAGTCGAGTCTCCTTAGCTATGTTGATTCACTTTACACCAAAGGAAGTTCATGAATTCTTTTCTAATTTATTCTAAATGGCTTAGACTCTGTGATGGGATTAGTTTAAACTTTTGGAAAGATATTCTAATTTTTAACGTTTTCTATGGATTGCAACTTGAAGGTGAACATTTTGTCTTAGTTAATTTTTGTTTGAGTTTCTAGTTTGTTAGATTTTATATTTGTTTTCGAGTTTTGTTTTCCTTGAGGAAAAGCAAAAAGCTAAGTTTGGGGGTATTTGATGAGTCAATTTTATACTATATGTTATTCCCTATTCTTGGTATATTTGGGTTATTATTTTCTGAGATTTTTGATACTTTGTTATATATTTTCAATGTAGGACATTCGACTTCCTCTGGAGCAAAAAGTGATCAAACGGATGAATTTTGGTGTGATTTTAATTGGAGGACGTTCATGTGTTCCTTATCTTGTTCATGTCAAAGTTTCATAATTTTTTACGAAGCGGTTTATTTATGGCAATGAAATAAAGGAGCAGCGTGCAGTGCTGCCAAACTGACCTTTTGGACTTCTTTGGGTTTTTTGGGGTCCAAGATGGTGTCGTTTGGATTCGAGGCTTTCTGTAATTATGTTCGGGACATCTCAAGCTTTAATTCTAACCATTTTGGGCCTGTTTTGGAGCCCTGAATGTCCAGAAACATGGCTGTGCAGATTTTGGGCGAATTTATCTAGTTAATTTAGGATTATGTTTCCTATTTTATTATTTTATTTGGTTTCCTAGTTTTATTCTAAGACCTTTTAGGGTTTTATTTTGTAGTAGTATAAATAAGACTTTTAGCATTAGGAAGAGGGGGAGAGGCAACATAGGAGAAACGCACGCACTACTTTAGAGGATTTTTGAAGTTTATTTTCAAGGTGTTTTCTATCCTTGTTTTTAATAATATTTTGTTTATGATTGTTCATAACTAATTTCCGTTTGCTGGAGCGAAGCCTTGAGTCTTAGCATGAATATGTAGTCTTTATTCAATTGCTTATGATATTATGCATGTTTACTTTGAATTATTAATCACTGTGCTTGAACTGTCTCTATGTCTTAATGCTTAGCTACCATTAGGATGTTTAGATAAGTAGTTGGATGCAATTCGGTCGGAATATCACCGGAGGATTGAGTATTGCTTCTTGTGGTTTTTAATTGTAATTTCACCTAAGGCGACTATCACGTTCTTAGGGGTTGCATCGTTTTTCAAAAGGTTTTCACAAAACTTAATGAGTCTTGCATGTTCATATTTGATCTGAATATCACGGACGAATTGCATATTAGATATACGTTCTTGCTTGAATATCACGGGGAGAATATGCATAAGGAAAACCTATCCTTCAAAGTTGCATGTGTAATTCATAAGTAATTGGTAAATCTATATAGGATTGTTAAGAGGATGGCGGAACCCTAGTCTTTTAACTTTAGTTTCAAAACTATTTTCTGTAGTTTTTCTTTGTCCATTTATTTAGTTGTTTTTCTTAAATTCGTTTTTATTATTCAAAATTCCAAAATCAACATTTTTTAGAACCTTGTTTAAAATAGTTAATTAAGGATTAGTTTAAATACAAATTATTCATTCAATCCCTGTGGAAAACGATCCTGCTTGAGCCGTTTATACTACAACAACCTTGCTCTCTTGCAAGTATTTCATGTGTTTTTATCCCTACTTTTGGTAGCGGTAAAATCCTTATCTCCTGCCACTGGTCTATAAAGTCTAAAGGTTAAAGGCATGAACAAAAGAAGTGAAGATGAAGAAAGGTGAAGGAAGCATGTTTATAAACAATTAGCAAAAGGCCGAAGGAGTTCAAGCAAAACAATAGCTACAAGGAAAAACAGAGACAATCCTAAAGGCTACCTAGCAGACTACACTTCAGCATCTTGGATATCCCACGATTATTCGGTCGCCAGATCTTCAGCAGTCGTGACGCACTTAGCAGCGGCATCATCCAGCGCTTCACCCCCCGCTGCCCCAGCCTGGGCACTAACTTTTCCAACAACTTCACCAATAGAGGCCTTAAACGTAAAGGTAAGCAAAGCAATAGAGAAGGTTTCGAAGTCTCTCTGAGCAAACTCGAAGTCAGATGGCCTACCAAAGAGATGATCTACATAACCTAGCTTGTAGAAATCAGCCTCACTCTGAACAAGCGGAGCCTCGAGCCTAGCCTTCTCACCTTTTAGCTGCCCGATTTCCTCGAGCAGACCAACACGGACGCGCTGCAGCTCATCCACTTCTTTCTTCAAACTCTCATTAATCTTCTTGAAGTGGATCACTTGGTTATAAGAAGCAATCAACTTTTCATCCTTTTCATAAGCAGCGGAACAAAGCTCAAAAAACGACATGCTCAAGATCTTGAATCTGAGGTACGTGACATCCGATCTTCTTCTCTACACTTTCATATTTAAAGTTGGATCGCGTCAAGCCTATTCTTCAAGTCAACGACCTGTTGGCGAGCGGTCTCAAGCTGCAGAAAAGTGGGGGCAGAGATATTAGACCCTTTCAAAGCGACGAGCTCAGATTCCAACCTCTTGATCTTCTCGGCAGAAGAATAAGCTTCAGCTGCCATAGCCTTTGCCACCTTGTTGGCAGCCTTGGTATCCTCTTAATCAAGGAACATAGACTCGGTTGCCAGAATCGCCGTTTTCTGCATCATGGCCAGCAGAGCAGTCTTCCTATACTCGGTTGTATGCTTCACAAAGGAACTCGGTCCAACAATCCCTTTGACACCATCGACAAACTTGGCACAAGTGTCCATGTCTTCAAGCAGATAGATCTGGTTTCAAAAATACACATATCTCAGTAGCCTCCCAGAAGCAGGCTTAGTGCATTTCTCACGGCTGCCCATGCGAGCAGTCTCCTCATTCCCAGCAGGCGATTCAGTCTCAGCAGCAGGAAGAGTGGGCCTTGACGCCACTTCAGCAGCAGAGTTCACCTTATCGCTCTTCATAATAGCAAGCCTTTCCAAAGGTGAACCAAACTTAGTTCCCAACGAACATCTTGGTACAGACTTCGGCACTGGGGGCATGACATGACCTCTACGCCGAGCAACCCTATCAGCAATCGAACTAGCCATCTTTGGCATGGCAGACATCACTGGCTCAGATTTAGCAACCCCATCTTTCATCCCCATGAAAAAGTCAAGTCAATCACAAGCCTTGGGGCAGCCGGCGAACCCTTGGGAACAGCGGAAGAAGCCTTTGGTTTTTTCTCAGCCGGTATCTCTTGAGTAGAAGGGGAAGATCTCTTTTCCCACATTCACTTGCAGCTGGATCCACAATAGCAATTGGACGAGCTAATGCATCCGCCTTGATCATATTCATCTTCTCTCTCGGAAGCAGCCTACCTTTTTCTCGGCTAAGAGGATTAAGCAGCCAACGCCATTCATGGTACTCAGCAGGGGAGCTCAACCCATACTTGCTTTACTCTCATTTTTTCTCTCGGACTAGCAGGCAGGAGGCCTGCATGCCCAGTATTCCAGCAGCCCATGGGGCCCGCGACCTCCTTATTTCTCCCAATCGCCGGCCTGGCCCGGTTGTCAGGTCCAAGAGCCTAAAGGACATGAGCCATGCTACTCGCCTAGTACTGCACCCCAGCGCAACATTCCGCGACCCCAGCCGCACACACTGCCCTTGGCTCTAGCCAAGTTGAGCAGCATAGAGCAGTGGTCCCTGCCACAACATCTCCTTGGCCCATGCTGAGCCGACTCCTGGCCCCTACCAGCCGACGTGCCTCACCACCCCGACAGCTGCCCCGCGACAGCACTATCCAAGAAGAAGACAAGAAAAATTAAATTCTTCTTACATCGGTGCGGCACGGAGAAGACGAAGCAACAAAAGACGGTCCTTTGCACGGGCAAGATGTAGAAGATTGCTAGAGGAAGGGGAACAAATATCCTCTAAGCTTTCTCTCTCTTGTAGGGTAGAATAAATTACTCTGCAAAGTTGATTTGATAACCCACTTAAGGTGGACTTAAATAGGCTTTGAGTGAAATTTATTTCCCTTTCCTAGAAGGATCTAATTTCATATTAAAGAGGGAATCTACATCAAATTAGGAAGCAGTCCTAAGTTTCCTAGAGCAAGAAGATCTCTACACTTGCTGCCCTTTCCTATGAGCAGCCCAGCAGGTGTGGGGGCATTTGTGGAGCCAAAAATAATCACAATGCGACACGTGGATTTTTAGGTAAAAAGGACAAAATTACCCTCGAGACACACCGGGTTTCCTACGCGCGAGCAGTGGAGAATCATTCGTCAACCAAGTCAAAAGTGCCCAAATAGGTAACAAATTCAAAGTTATTTGATCCATCCTCATTCCATATTCTCTACAAAGAAATCATTCCATAACCTTCAAAACATCCCATTTAAATTGAGTTAATTGACTAATTAATGGATTAATTCCTAAGTAATCCATTAATCACCAAATAAAACCACCCATCACACCCAAAAAACACCCTAAAGGTCGGCCACTCTCTGTCCCAAGAGGGCCGGCCATGCTCTATATATTGAGTCCCATTTTCTCTAAAAACCTAAGTCTTCACTCTTGCTAAAATTCCCTAGAATTCTCCAAACACTTTTCTCTCTAAATTCTAACTTTGGCATCAGAGGTTCTTCGGCCAAAGTCCCCCCCCCCCAATCATCGTGGGCGCGTGAGGCTCTTGGCCTTGACCAAAGGTGTTGATTGTTTTGTAGGTGCAATCTTGTCCAAAATCAAGGAGAAAGAAATTTGCATCCACAACCATTTCATCATCTTCGGCTTCATGGATGACATCAACCAATTCTTAATTTTTTGAGAACCAATTAATCATCATATTTTGGGTCATCCTCGGCTGGTGCCTTGATAGACCCATGAAGATACCCCATCTTTTTCCTTCCAACAACATGAATTTCAATGAGGGGAGCCACAAATCATTGTTCTTGTCATCCAACAACATACCGATGTTGAAATTCGAGTTATCTGACTGCACCCTAACAGGAACAGCCACGAAACCAGCAGCTTTCACATCATTGTCAGCAATGGAAGCAAGCTTTGGTCAATAAGGGAAGAAACAAAAGGACAAAAAAACGCAGCAATGTGATGAGAAATCACAACAAATCTGATCGAACACAGGCAGCAATGACCCACATGTCGCTTGCTGCTAGGAATCAAGACAAGAGGCAGCAACGGCTCAAGGTCGCTCACTGTTCAAGACTGGATGAAATAAACGCAACAACAGTGCTGGGCGATGGCCACGACAAACCAACCCAGTTAGGGCTCGGTTTTGTTTCCTTTTTTTTTTTTTTTTTCGACTCGTCCCTAATGCCAAGAAGAAATAATGCTTTTTAATGTATATTGTATTTTTCTCATTCAAAAGTATATATAGTCATATACAATCCTATTGTAATACGGAAAGAATAATTACAAAAGACACTCTAAACTAGGAAACCCAAGATTATAGAAGTCCCAGAATCATAGGAATTCTAACACAAAGTCAACACTGTGTTCACCACATTTTTTCCAAAAATACCATCAAACACCAAAATCATATTGGTGAATAGAGAAACATTGCAAGGGCTTTTAAATGGTTGGCTACTCGTTATAATGTCAATTGGTTTTATAGTGGAACCTTAACTTTCTTTAGAAACAAGATCATCCATAATGTAAGTTCAAAACAAAACACAAGGAGTTGTTGAAGCTCTTGATCAAATAGACTACAATGATTGAAGGAACGAAAACAAGAGGTTTCTGATCAAATCATCGTTGAGGCGGATTGATTACTTAACCAATGGATAACGCTGTTCCAGTCATTTCCTCTCTAATAAAAAATAGAAACGGGTGATCAGCCACAAAGTCTATCTTTTCGATAGGAGGAGGAAGACAACATCCAAACCCTCCATGGAAAATACCAACATTAACTGATACAGCTTCCGCGCCCTTTTCATTAACTTCAATTAAGGATTTATGAAATATGGTAGAAATCTAAGGTTCTTCACTCAGGGGCGACTCCACCATCTCTGTCAAATTACCTGCTCTATATAGGTCAACGCCAAAAATCAACAACAGCAATAAATCCTTGAGAATTTTGGGAGCTTCAAAGTCAGAGGAAAACTTGAACTTCGGGACTATGGTGATCCAAGAAACCAGATTTAGAACAGACTTTGTTAATCAATGCTGGCAGTCCATCTATATCACCTGGAAGTAACAAATACATGGAGAAAATCTGCATCCCGTCTAACCCCATTTTATAAGGAAGCTTTAAGACTTTGGGCACATCAATGGCTTTTACAAACTGCTTCACATTTCTTGTCACGAAGGATGCCTTAAGCAGTGGTAGTCTCCTATCTTCATTATGAAGGTAGAAGTCATAATTTTTTGTTTGTGATGCATCAAACAAATGACCTTGATCTCAAATTCCTTTGAAGTATAATACATTTGCAAATATGACTCTGGTTAAATGGTCAATTGAATTTGGCGGAAAAACCTCCTTGATAAGGCCTTTAGTCTCCCTTTCGGCCCACAAATTGACTCAAGTTCTCACTTCTTCGGCCCTATTCTTGAAATTGAGTTCGTTTTGCGGCGCCTTGAAACGAAGGAAGACAATGAGTTAATTAAAGGTCGTAGGATTCCTTTGGAGATGCCATGCCAGGGATTTGGGAGATTTCGCCAAAATCCTAAATGACTCACTCTTGCATTGTTCTTATGTAACCCTTACTAGCCTTTTTATAGCAAGAAACAGTGGGTGCCTTGTTTGAATCTCCTTACTTACCACACAAGGATACTTAAACGTATTGTTTTAGACTTTTTAGGCCGAATTTATTTTAATATCTTGTTTTCAGCCTTTTCGTCCACGAATGAGGTATCTGATCGATGTCTTCTCTCCTTTGATATACAACATTGGTTTCATGGTTTTCATGAATTGTGTATGTTTGATGAAGTTGTAAAGCACTAGGGTGTTAAAGTCAGTTTCCTTTATTTCTTTTCATGTAGTAGCTTCTGAGGAAACAATCAATATTTGAGATTTCTAACCTAGAAATGTTATTATAAGCAAACCTTACTTGAATATGTTATTGACCCACTGCCACTGTGTTTGAATTTGAAAACTAAACCAGCAGCTCAACTTGAGTTTCTTGTGAATTACTTCATGTGCTTGTGTATATATAATTATATATTTGGTCTTTATGAACTTTTAGATTTTATGTAATGCCTGCGTTTGTTTGTTTTCTTATACATGTTAGTCATTTAATTTGTTGGAAATATGCATTCCTAGTAGTTTCAAGCCAGCATATATGTTGGAATAATTTTAACAATGAACTGTAGAAAAATTTGGCAAAATTACCTTATCTTTCTAACTTGAGGATGAAGAGTTGTTTCCATCTAGCTTGGAATTTGAGACCTGATAAGCTGCTGGTAGAGTCGGATGTTGTTAACTACCCAAGTATGAATGAGTAGATTATTTTGGACTAATTCATCTGCCAGTACTCTCTCTAGATCCAATATAAACAGAATCCTAGAAATATTATTATCAATATTATCTAGAGAGAAGGATTAAAAATGTGCATTGACATGAAACTAACCAGGCAAGTTAATAAACATTTTCATGTCAATACACTTTTTCAATCTCTCTCTGGATAATATTAATAATATTTTCATAAGTGAGAGTATTGTATGGTCTGACACCATCTTCATTAACTAAAACTTGTCTAATTTTATGAGCAAATAGATTTGGTACACAATTTATGAATTTTTCCTTCCAAAATGCTTGATTATTGTCATCTCTAAGCATTACCTCAGGACATAAACATGTCCTTATACCATCTGAAGTCACTTAAGGATGGGCATCTTAAGTTATTTAGTTGGTCGTGGATTCTAGAGGTAACATTCCTAGTTTTTCCTATGAAGTGTTCTATTATTGTGAAAAACAATGTGTTGACTGGATCTGGGAGTCCCATACCAATTCATTCATCAAAGATGGGTTTCCATCTTCATCCTATTTAATTGCATGTTTAATGGCTGATTTGGATTGCTCAGTGAGATGTTTTTCCAACTAAGAATCTAGCATTCTTGTGAAACCATTGGCTAAAAGGTCAACTACTTGTGGATAGTAACATAGCTGTTATCAACCATTGATATGTGCTGTAATTTATTTAGGATTTCTTGCTCAGATAAACCATGTATATTCCATTCACAGAATTTGTTTGCAAAGATTGAAAATCGACTTTGCGATTTTTTCTTCTTCAAATTGGATATCTGGAGGTGTTAATCTAAGATACCAATTTTTTACAAGATTGGTTGGGTTTACTTTGTTTCTGTTTGTGAGTCGCTTTATTTCTTGATTCTGTAAGGCTTCTTCCATTTTCTCTACTTTACTGTCATCTGTTTCTTCTATGGGGCTTGAGTTTGACTGTGACTCTTGGGCTTTACTACTAAAACAACTTTTGTTTCAGACTTTGGTAGTTGTTCTAATTTTTGCAACATTTGGTATTTTATCTATTTTTCTATTTTATCTAGTTGTTTTCCTATGATTTCTAATTTTAGTTGGTGATTTTGTTTAATTACTGGTTTAATCCCTGAATCATCTTTAACAATTGAAAAATTATTAAAAATAGATTGAGCATAATTTCTAAATTTAAAACTTTACAGTAACGTAACTGTGGATGCAAATTTCCACCTTCTTCTTCTTGGACGAAAATGCACTTGCAAAACAGTTAACACCTTAGGTCAACGCCAAGATCCTCACGCGCCCACGATGATTTTGGGGGGGGGGGGGGGGGGCTTTGGCCGAAGAACCTCCGATACCAAAGTTAGAAGTTAGAATTTGAGGGAGAAGTGTTTAGAGAAATTTGGAGAGTTTTGCAAGAGAGTTGGAATTAGGTTTTTGGAAGAAATTAGGGCTATTTATAGGGCCACTTATGGTGGTTTTTGGCTCTAATTGCAAGATATTATGTCAAAATAATATCTTGCAATCAAGTAGGAAATTAATCAATTAATTTAGGTAATCAATCATAATTTGAAAGAATTATTAAGGGTTACCTTGTGGGCAGGATTTGATGAGGATGGATGAAATAGGTTTTGAATAAATACCTATTTTGAACATCTTTAACCTCGATTGAGCCGTTATTGTCCGCTACTTGCGCGTGTGAGCCTAGTATGCCTCAAAGGTAATTTTGTCTCTTTCACCCAAGAATCCACGTGTCATCTCCATATTTTTCTTGATTATTTTTGGCTCCACAAATGCCCCCACACCTGTTGGGCTACTCGCAAGAAAGGATAGTAGGTGTAGAGATCTTCAACTTTGATGCAGATTCCCACTTGGACTTGGAATTAGATTCTTCAAGGAAATGGAAATAAATCGCCTCCCAAGCCTATCTAAGCCTACCTTAAGTAGGGGATTAAATCAACTTCGGTGGGCAATTATTTATCCCTACAAGAAAGAGAGAAAGCTAGAGGATGTTTGTTCCCCCTTCCCTAGCACTTTTATTTGCTTGCCTGTGCAAAGAACCGTCTTTTGTTGATTTCTTTGTCTTCTCCGCGCCGCAGCAATGTAAGAAAAACTTAATTTTCTTTGTCTTCTTCTTGGGTGGTGCTACCACTGGGCAGTTGTCGGGGTGGTGCAGCACGTCGGCTGGAAAGGGCCAAGAGTCGACTTGGCACGGGCCAAGAAAGTGGTGTGGCTAGGGCTACTATTTGTGCTGCTTAGCTTGACTGAAGCCAAGGATTGGCTCGGCATTGGCCGAGGCTATGGTGTGGCATGGGCCATGGTTGGGGCTGCCACGTTTGGGCTGCTTGCCAAAAATGAAGAAACTGCTTGAGTTTGATTTCTCAGCAGCCGTCGATGAAGCAATCAAGGATGAAGTTGCCAAGATTGGAGCTGCTGAAGATGAAGTGTTGGATGGGTGAACTGTTGGGTGAGAAGTGGTTGTTGCCCTCTGACCATTTGCTACTTAGCTGGTCTTCAAGTATTCGATCTTTGAGTTGTGTGGCCTTCCTGCACTGGAGAGTTTACCCAGATGTGTGTAAGGGAGTTGGTTTATCCTCTCGCGCTGAAGAGCTTACCCAGATGGGTGTTGGGGAATTAGTTTACCCTCTTGCACTGGAGATCTTACCCATATGGGCGTCGGGGAATTGGTTTACCTTCTCACACTGAAGAGCAATTAGTTTATCCTCTCGCGTTGAAGATCAGATCTATATGGGTGTCAGTGAATTGGTTTACCCTATCGCACTGGAGAGCAATTAGTTTATTCTCTTACACTAGAAAGCAGACCGATATGCGTGTCGGGGAATTGGTTTACCCTATCGCACTGGAGAGTAATTAGTTTATCCTCTCACACTGGAGAGCAGACCCAGATAGGTGTAGGGAAATTAATTTACCCTCTAGCACTGGAGAGCAATTAGTTTATCATCTCGCGCTAGATAGCAGACCCGGATGGGTGTCAGGGAATTAGTTTACCCTCTCGCACTGGAAAGCAATTAGTTTATTTTATCCTGCTGGATAGCAGACCCAGATGGGTGTTGGGGAATTAGTTTACCCTTTCGCACTAGAGAGCTTACCCAGATGAGTGTCGGGGGATTGGTTTACCCTCTCGTACTGGAGAGCATGGAAGTCGTTGTCATGAGTGTAGCTGAGGAAAGCTGGACTACTGGACAACTGAAATAATCTTCAGTCTACAAGGTCTTGTTTGGCGATCTGCTTGAGACTTCGAACGACTTGTGGAACCTGAATAAGGGTGTAAGTGGGAAACACGGTGAGCTGCTCCCAGACCTTCTTCAAGTATTGCGCCATCGTTAGATGTGTCGTCGTGTGCTCTTTTGAGGCTTGGTTGGTGATCACCTAAGAATCTGAATAGATTGCAAGCTTCTTCACCGCTAAGTTTTTCGCTAGCAGGGGCTGCTAATAAAGCCTTGTCTTCTTCTCCGTCGTTGGATGCTTTGAAGTTTAAAGTGCCATGGGCTTGGCCGATGCGATTAGGAGCCACATGGCGAGATCGGCAAGTCTGGGAGTCGTGGTGTAAGATCGGCACAGTTAGGAGTCATGGTGACAGATCAAGGGTTGCTGGGAGTCGTGGAACAGGTTGGAGCAGATAGGCACAGTTAGCAGCTATAATGACAGATCAAGGGCTGCTAGGAGCCGTGGAGTAGGTAGGCACATTTAGGAGCCATAGTGACAGATCAAGGGTTGCCAGGAGCTGTGAAGTAGGACGGCACGGCTGTGAGCGCAAATTTAGGGCTGGCTTGGGCCATAATGTGCATAGCACTAGGTCCGTGGTGCTCGGCTGCTGGTGATGTGTTCAGTATTGAATCGTCCGGAGTGTTAAAAACAAAGCCTACCCCTGGTTCTTGGTAGTTGGGCTGGTCTGTCATTCTGGTTCTCATCTGCCCCCGACGCGCCATTAGGCTGAGCTGCTGCGTTTGTCGGAACAAAAGTAACCTTTGTATTCGACAATCTATATGGGATAGTCTCATCTGCTTGTCAATGAAAGGTGACCCGCTTATGTTGGTTATGTCTCATCAGAATGCCTCGTCAGTAGCTTCCTTGTGCTTGAAATCACGTAATTGTTTGGTCGGGAGTTTCCAACTTCTTTCTTAAATTTCCACTAGTGGGGCAACGGAGCTTCTGGCTGCCCCCAGTCTTGACCTGCTAGTCTAGGCTGCTTTTCTATGTGCTTGGCTTATCTACGCCTTGACTACTGTGCATGGGGTATATCCCTAACATGTGAGTGAATTCCTTGCAGGCTACCGGTTGAACTTGAGCCGGATTGAGTGATTGCTCCTCTCCATCTGTTATGCTACTTATTCGGATGTGAGGTGGAGGATGCTCCTTGCGGGCACAGCCTTGAATGAACACCTCGTTTGGAAGATTGCTCATGTTGATTATCGGAGTGTGGCCCAAACCGTGAGTGTATGCTCGTCCGTGGGCCTAATCGAGAGTGCACACTCCTCCGAGCTCTAAGACGGAAGTATACACTGCCGGAACGCTCGGTTTGTGGCTGGTCAAGTGGCTGCTTACTGGGATGCTGTTGGAGAGGTTCTTCATTTGCCCTTGTCCTACTTCGGGACACCTTAACTGGGGCACGTTGCATCTCAGTGCACTGCAACAGTTGATTCACCAAGGTCGTTTACTATGCAAGGGCGCTTGTCAACTCTATGACCTATCGAGACAAGTGTTGTTCTCCATTTAGGTTGGAAAAGCTTGGAAAGAATGCATCTCCTTCAGCAGTGGAATTGTGGTAGACTCCGGGCGCGAGATTTGAGGTGGGAAATGTCAAATCTACAAAGAAATATGGTGAAAATACCCCCGGTTCGATCGTCGACCTAGAAATTTAAAGCCGGGATGGTTAAACTAGTCTTGGACTAATTTGGGTTGCTTGCAAGGCCACGGGAGTGGGCTGGGCCACAAGAGTGAGCTGCTCGGCGTGCGGCGCACGTAGGTGTTAGGCTTGGGCTCGGCTCAGTGGATCTTATGCTCGGGCCCGTGAATCTTGGAAGGGCAAAGGGCGTGGGGCGCTAGGTTGGCGCGGCTTGGGCCTGCGGGCCTTGGGCCATGCTTTGCACTTTAAATTGGGCTGCTAGGGCAACGGCTTGGGCTGCCCTTGGCACCTAGGCTTGCTACTCCTCGTAAGGCGTAGACCTTCCAAGGATAGCCACAGTGGTTGCTGTCATGGTGGCTGCTACGGTGGCACCCCGCGGTGGTGGTGCCGCTCCACTTGTTGTCGCCTTTAGCCCCGTGGATCACCATGGTCCCATTTCTTGAACATTGGAATTTTCGTTCTTTGAGGTTTCCAAATCTCTTGTCATTGTACTTCTCTTTTACGTTTTATCTAAGAATTTTTATACATAAAAATTCCAAGAGTAAGAACATACGAAAAATCTACAAATGAACAAGAAAACAAAAAAACCTTGAATGCGAAAGTCTTCTACGAGCGTGTGACTTAAACTCTCAATGAAAGCACCAATTTGTGGATGCAAATTTCCACCTTCTTCTTCTTGGATAAAAATGCACCTGCAAAACAATTAACACCTTAGATTAAGGCCAAGAGCCTCATGTGCCCACGATGAACCCCGGGGGGGAGGGGGCTTTGGCCGAAGAACCTCCGATGCCAAGTTAGAATTTGAGGGAGAAGTGTTTAGAGAAATTTGGACAGTTTTGCAAGAGAGTTGGAATTAGGTTTTTGGGAGAAATGAGGGCTATTTATAGGGGCGTGGACGGCCCTATTTGGAGAAAAGGGGTCCAGCCACTTATGGTGGTTTTTGGCTGTAATTGTAAGATATTATGTCAAAATAATATTTTGCAATCAATTACGAAATTAATTAGAAAATTAATTAATTAATTAATTAATTAGGAAATTAATCAATTAATTTAGGTAATCAATCATAATTTGGAAGCATAATTGAGAGTTACCTTGTGGGAGGATTTGATGAGGATGAATGAAAGAGGTTTTGAATAAATACCTATTTTGAACATCTTTGACCTTGATTAAGCCGTTATGATCCGCTACTTGCGCGTGGGAGTCCCGGTGTGCTTCAAGGGTAATTTTGTCTCTTTCACCCAAGAATCCACGTGTCGTCTCCATATTTTTCTTGATTATTTTTGGCTCCACAGTAACATTGATTAACACAAACAAATGTATTGAGAAATAAAGAGTAAGTGAAATTGGGCACATACCTGGGGTTAGAATTTGGATAATGTCTGTTCATCGTCTTAGTTTGATTAATACCAAAAAAAGCTAAGTTTGTTGCAATTTAATACAACAAGGATGTAAATTAGTGTCTCATCCAATAAAATGTATTTAGTGACAACGGTTATAAAATAGTTATAAAAGTCATGCAAATGATATTATTGCTAAATAGCTGTTAATTTCCTAACATCATAATTTTAAAAATGAAATGCAATGGCGTTCTAAGAAGGATCAGATTATCAGAATTGGTAATCTCAATTTTGATTATTTGGAGTAAGAATCACCGTTTCCGTCTTTTGTCTTTAGAGGAATTAACTGTTACCAATTTATACCCACTTTCTTCTTCTAACCTATTCTGAATACATGGCTAATTATTTGTTTGTTCATTGATAGGTTTAATACAAACAGTCAAAAGTATAAATGGAGATGCTTCCACTAAAGGTATACTCTCTTCATATTTTCTAAATCAATGAAAGAATACATTAGATTGAAATACGTGGAGAGGGTATGCCTCTAGTGGAAACGTCTAGTTTTATACTCTTGGTTGTTCGACCCAACCTTTCAATGTGCAAGCAAGTAATTTGTCATGTATTTAAACTATGTGAGAAGAAGATAGTTTGCATATATGTTAGTAATAGTTAATTCCCTTGAAGAGAAATCTCAATAAAAATTGTAATTAAATGTAAAACTTGAATAAAACGAAGTTAATAAAGCATTAATTAATTTTACATACCTTTGAATGTTCGTGCCTTCATCTCTTTAAAACCTATTTGTTGAAGTTGTAACTTTGTTGCTGAATTAGCTAAATTTTTGTTTCGTTTCCTAAAATTGCAAAACAAAGTGTTAAAGAAGAGTTTTACAAGCGGTTAATTCATATCCAATAATTAATTGATATGGATGAAAAAAAAAGAGAGTGATATTTAGAGAGAAAGAGCAAAAAGTAAATTTGAGTATAACAAATAAAAATGATTTGTAATGTTGTTTGATAACCATATGATTTGTATTGGCATTGGCAGATGACGTTTTTCCAAATAGGTAGATGCATTATTAAAAAGTAATTCTAATTCAAATAGAACATAATTTTTTAATTCATCTGTTGGCACAATCATATTAGGAATTGCAAAGTTTTTTGCAATTTGTATAAAATGTCATCATATACATGTTTTGCCAATGACTGTCAAAAAGATTTTGAGAATTCTCTACATCACAAAATAAAATTATTATGACAAACAATTGTCTAAACTGACCAGACGATGCAATATGCACAACACTTGATGAAGCCTCTATCCATTGTTTATCATTGTCTAATAGTCATAATGATTTACATGTAGAATGGTATGAAGGATGCACAACACCGTTAACAGTTTTTAAATCATCAAAACTAATTGCATCTTTCTTTTTTAAATTCAAAAGCATTCTCAACTAGTATAATTTGCCTGATGCAGGATGTACATATGCTATGCTGCCAGTGGATCCTTTATATTTTCTTGGCTTCCGAAGTGTTTTTCTTCACATCATACAAAAAATTTTGTGGGAATTTGTGCATAAGTTAGTGTACGCGCCTCAGGAAAAATTTTATTCACTTCAAACCAACTTGTTAACATTGTGTTTTCCAAAGCTTTTTGATTGATGATTGACTATAATGATTGATTACCAGTAAAAACAATATTTTGTTCTAATGGTAAATGAACCGCTAATCACTCTATAGAAGGTTCTCTATGATGTATGGAATACTAAAAAGGTCTCTAAACAACCTCATATGGTGATATGTATCTACAATTGAAATATGCTAAAATCTCATCATCCAAATTTTCTTGAAGAACCAAGCATTCTCTATCTGAACCCTAATTTACATACTTGAACAAATATTTTATAAGCATTGATTGACAACAAAATTCAACATTTATACGTGCATTGTATTTTAATAATAACTCTGCATTATAACGAACAACAAAACTGTTATCAACTTTTATACCGTTTTTAATCACAATTTTTTCTTCATCTTCACGACGTTTATAGATAGGAAAACCATTTGTGTCAAAAATTGTTTCACTTTTGTATGGCTTAGGAAAGTTTTTAGAACATTTATTTTCTCGCATTCAAGGTGATTTTGGATTAATACAACCACACGTGAGAATGAGGTAAATCTCTTTTTTGAAATTCAATTGTGCAAACATTTGTTTGTGACAAAAAATGAAAACAAACCGAAAAACTTGAAATAAGTGCTAGGATGCGTCTTGGTAACTTACTTGCTTGAACTTCTCCAAAAGGCTTTTCAGACTTTATGAAATCGATCATGTGATCAAGTTTCATTTTGAAGATTCTAGAAATTATATTAGGCCTATCCTCATGTTTGAATCCTGGTTTGTTCTCAAGCTTTCTTGTGATTTTCTGGCCATTTGACATTATACGTAAAATCAGGATGTCCATATTCTCTACAAATAGTCATAGCATCTTGATAATTATTGATCATATATCTAGACTTCCAGTATACAAAACAGGTAACACAATTATTTGTCTTAAATTATTTGCATCATTATCACTTTCTAAGAATGCATAATATATTCCTTTATAAACTTTACTTCTCAACTTTTATTTATTTATTTTGCCAATATAATCTAATCTATCTTCTTCAAGCATTGCAAAACAATCCACCAAATATTGTTGGAAAAGTCTTCCTCCTCTTAACAATGTACTCAATGGTGGTTCTCGCTCTTGAATTTGATAAGCAATAAGCAATAAAAGCACTCATTGGTACTCTCTATCTCTTAGTTTTTTTACCTTTATAATTTTCATTCCATTTTACATCTGGCCTATAACCATCTTCGCAATATGGAAAAACAATAGGATATTGTAGAGACATAAATTTAGGATACAACTTTGTGACACATTTTAATTCTTGACTTTTAGGGTCTATAATATTATCTCTATTAGAATCAAACAGTCTTTTATCTCCAACTACCAAACCGCCTATTTCATTGCTTGTAGGTTGCTCATATTGTTTGCCATCATTTACTTGCCTTCCTAGCAAAGTTATCTTTAAAGAAGAAAGGCAATTATTTTCAAATTTATCTCTTGTTGTTCGAATAGGTTTAATCAATTCATTTGATGCATCAAACATTTTAATTAATCCTTTTACAGTGGTTGGATCTAGCCTTTGATTCTTTCCATCAGAACTAAAAACTTTAAGACGATTTTCCACCTCATTATACGTGTCATAGACATACAATTAAGCAAATTTTGAAGGCTCATTATCAACAGGTAAAAGAGATCACATTAAATGACAAACTTGACCACTAATTTTGAAAATATAAAGGCTTGATCCATTGTTAATTGAGTGATCAACTTTGGCTCCCATTAAAGTAAATGTAAACATAGAGAAAATGATAATTTTTTTTTGGCCTTTAGTTGGATCAAGCAAGTAATCTAAAAATGACGACGCTGGTTTTGGATTTGGAAACTTAATTTTTCCTTGTTGGCAACAAAGAGTGAAAACAGTAGATTTTTACACTTTGATTTAAGACACTCTTTCAACCAAAAATAAGCACCGGAATAAACACACTCGTAGATTTTATCTCCTTAGTACATGGCGTCCCAAAAAATCCCGAAGGCTTCATGGTACTCATCCTGTGTATTACTCGGCGGAAGAAGCATCCTCTGAGGTGAACGGGATATACGGTGAGCAAGAATATTTGGGAAACACCCGAAAGGAAAGAAAGGCGGCTTGCAAGAAACCAGGAATGGTGGCCACCATCAATAAACAATTGGCAATAGACTCTAAAATCCTGATGTTCTCATATATGATTTGGAAGGTGTCTGTTCGCCTCATGACGACGCCCTTTGCAATAACCCGAAACCTTAACTACATAAAGGTGACGTTAGGCCAAAAAAAAAAAGTGGTTTAGTTGTTTACTTCATCCTAGAAGCCATTGTTTATTTTTTGAATTACATACTTTTTTGAAGTTTGAAACGTTATTGAAGTGGGAAAATGAAACCATTATGTCAATATATGTTTTCTTGTTTTTGATTTTTATTTGATTTGTTTGCTTTTGTGATTAAATACCTTAAGACATGTCTCTTATCTAGCTAAAGTTATGGCTTTGTTGCTAAGGATTTTTTTCTTTGTTTTGGGAAGTCTCAAGACTGGTGACTATTTTGTCCCTGTGAGTCTCATCTTTAAGCTGAAATTTAAAGATCTTACACTGGATTTTTATGCTGAGATCAGCATGTAAACCTCAGCTTAAGACAACCAGCTGTCTCCTTCCTTAATTACTTCACTCGCCACCCATCAAATCAAAGGCAACTTGGGTCCCTAATACTAGTTGGCAACAAATTGTTAAATCTTATCAAACTAGTATTCCAACTATAAATACATGCCTCTAATCACCTGATTTGAAGCATAGAGAACATAAGAAAATGGCTCTGAATATGGGGATCACCAAATTCTCTCAAAAACACTTCACTTAAAAAGGGTTACATCTTTTCTTTTGGAGTCTCAAACACAAGGAAGGGAGCAAGGACTCATGAACTTGCCTTTCCTGAGCATTTCCAGTAAGTACTTGAACGCCTAAATATAATTTGTTTCCGTCCAAAACCATCGTACTTCTACTTGTAGAAATACTTTGATTTAGCTTATTCTGTATACACCATTGAAATCTAAAAGAAAAATTCTTCGATTTTGACTTTTGAATCACCTAAAAAGATTCAGAAATGAAGAAGTTAGAGCTGAATCTTTATCAACATCCAAACAGTTTTTTTCTAGAATCCAGCGTGCCTATGAGTTTTCTGGTCGTCGAAAATTTGTGAAATTTTTATTTCCCTTTGTTCAAACAGTTCTTATAGTTATACATAATCCTAACATGTATTTTGAACTTTTATGCTTTATTTTAAAGCCTTTTATCAGTAAGAACCATAAAATAATAATAATAATAATAATAATAATAGAAACCATTCAAGAACAACCTGGTAAACTTCACCAAAAAACTCATCATTTTTACATGATTTGTTTTGTTTGTAACTCACTCATTTCTCAACCAATTTTAGTGAACTTTACATCAATCTAAAGCTTTATTGTCACCTTTTGATTTGGAAACTTTGGTGATTGAACACGAAACATATAAAGAGAAATTAAGCTCGAAAGTTACCATGTGCAACCTTGTTTTATAAGGACTATCATCCATTTTGTTTTGGCCATATATCACTCATTTCTAAACCATTTTCTGTCATCTTTATATCAATTTGAAGCTTATAACCTTAACTTTAAATATGGAAAGTTTGGTGATTAAACACTTTCTACACATAGAGCAGGGGACCACAAAATCAACTAAGTATTGAGTGCTTTTTGAATACTATTCTTCATTTTTTGCATCAATCGTTTTTGTCTTGTTTCCAAATCATTTTATTTTCTCGTAATGTCAACTTAAAGCTTATAACTAGCACTAAAAATCTAAGAGATTGTGGGAAGGTTTGGAACGACACTTAAATAGGGAACATAAACAATTGTACAGAATCTTTTTGCTCTCCTAGATGGTTTCTTTATGACTAGTATGTTGGAAAGTCTGTTAAAATATGTTTCATGTGTTTACATGGTTAGAACCTTAATGCTTTCTGCTTATGTACTCATAAGTAACATTTACGTTTCACATACATATATGTTTACATGAAACTTTGTACTTCAAAGAAATTGTTGTTTAGAAAGTTATACGAATAGGCACTTTAGCACCTATACTCGAAGTGAAATAATGATCGAAACATTTGGGAAGTTTTGGAAAGGTTAACCATGGGCTCAAGTACCGCTTCCGATAGTGCACTAGTATGCCTAATAAGCTATGAGAAGTCGAACCTACAGATGTACGTGGTTTGAGTTTTAGTGAACTCTAACGTGTTGCAGTTTATCATGTTGAAAGCAAGGTTCTAAAAAACGCTAGGCGCTAGTCGGGCGGGGAGCTGGGCCCGGGCGCTTAGGCGGCTAGGCGGATTTAAGTAAATCTATTATATTTCGTGTAAATAAGTGTCTGTTTATACTTGAAATATATATAATTTCATTATAAACTACAAAATAGAATGACTTATATATTAGGAAGTATTGGAACATAATGAAAACATGGGGAACATGCATATAATGTGCATTCATTTAAGTATTCAACAAGTCCCTTACAATTTTTGAAAAAAATAAAATGCAAAATGAAAGTTATCTATTTTCTGTCTAAGTGAGTTGCAACCTAGGCGGGTGCCTAGGCGGGTCTGGGCGGGCTAGGCGGGTGCTGAGGCGGTCTAGGCGGACGCCTCAGCAGGCCTAGGCGCCCTTTCTTAATTTTCAAACGCCTAGGCATTAATCGGGACGGTGGCCAACCGCCTAGCGCCAGGCGCTAGGCGGGGATTTTTAGAACAGTGGTTGAAAGTTACCAGTCTTTAAATATGAGTTCACTAAAGTGAAAAGTTATATTCTTAGAATGGAAATATATGAACTTTGTGCCTAATTACACTTATGTAACTAGATCATGGTGTGAATTTGTGTTATTTTTTCTATAAGGCAAATATTTTATGGTTAACCTGGACCTTAACCCTCAGGATGACGGCACGCCGGAGTCAAAGGCAGATGAAGACGCGGTGGACATTAGCCTTGATCTCGACAAACAAGAAAGGAAGGCTAAGATCGATTCAAAGTTGACTGATTGAGAAAATGAATTATTAGCTAACTTCCTACAAGCCAACAAATAAGTCTTCACATGGTCAGCAGAAGACATGCCCAGAATCGATCCCTCTGTGATCTGCTACCATAGAAATAGACAAGTTTAAAGACGCCCAATTCAACGTTTAATTCCACCACCCAGATTGGCTGGCGAACATTATGTTGGTGTAGAAGAAGAACGGGAAGTGGAGAGTATGTGTGGATTTTACGGACCTGAATAAGGCTTGTCCAAAAACCCATATCCACTTCCAGGGAACAACCTATTCGTAGAAATAGAAGCACCTCCATTGTCATTGGCCGCGGAACATACTACTACAAAGTCATGCCCTTCAGACTCAAAAACGCAAGGGCAACATACAACCAGATCTTTAAGAAGAAAATCAGAGACATAATAGAGGTTTATGTGGATGAAATAGTCGTTAAGAGCAAAGAAAATAAGGATTATATAACAAACCTTCAAGAGTCATTTGATATAATCTGGAAATACATTATGAAGTTAAAGCCAAAAAATGCACCTTCGGAGTAGCGTTAGGCAAGTTCTAGGGTTATATGGTTACCAAGCAAGGAACCAAAGCTAACCCATATCAGATCAAAATCATCATAGAAATGAGATCACCCATAACCGTGAAGGAAATACAAAACTTGACAAGATGAGCGGCTGTTCTTAGTAGATTTCTCTCACGATCCAACGACAAATGCAAATTGTTCTTCACAGCAATAAAGAAGAGCAAGGATGAGTGTGAAGAAGCCTTCACCAAACTCAAGGAGTACCTTTCCAAACCTTCACGGCCATCCAAGTTGAACAACGAAGAAGATCTCTGCACTTGTACTTGGTCGGATCTGACTATATGAAAGCCGCAACTCTTAATCGAGAAGACTTGGGGGAGCAGAAACCGATATACTATGTACCAAAAGCTCTACTTGAACCAGAGATGAGGTATTAGAAAATGGAAAAAAAACTCATTTGGCACTTGTAACAATAACTAGAAAACTCCAACCATATTTCCAATCATTTAGAATAATCTACAAGATAGAGTATCCGTTGAGATCAATTTTGCATAGCCCCGACGCCTCGTCTAGAGTCACCAACATGAGATAATTTATCAACCCATGATATTAATCAAGGCACAAGCACCGGCAGACTTCATAGCCGAATTTACACCGATAGCTCAAGGTATCACAAACACAGCCAATTCCCGAGATGCCCTGGAAAATCCATGCCTTGGGAAGTTCTACGTAGATAAATCATCCAACATACATGGGGCTAACGTAAGGATGGCACTTCAAACACTGAACAGATCTATACTCGAACATTCAAATGGAGCAACAACGAAGCAGAGTACAAGGCCTTCCTGGTATAGCAGGTAAAAGAACTAATAACCTATTATAACTCGATGATTATAGTTAACCAAGTCACAGGGGATTACACCACCCACCATCCCACCATGGGACTCTACCTGAGCAGAATTAAAGCACTACATGAGAAGTTCAAAAAATATGAAATCACACAAATTCCCAGATAAGAGAACAGCCATGTCGAAGCACTTCCCGGGATAGCTTCAAACATAGATTACTCCCTTCGACGAGCGATCCTTTTCGAATATCTAGAAACACCTAGTATCCATTAGATAGAGCCTGAGGTAGTAGCCGTCATCAATGCTCGAGAAATTAAATTGGATAGACGAAATCATCGACTATAAATGGGACAAAAGATTACTAGAGGACTGGAGCTTGGCTAGAAAAGTAATCTAGAAGGCGTCAAGCTATACAGTCATTCGTGGGAAGCTCTATCAATGATCCTACTCTAGACTCTATACCCTATGCATCACATCGAAGATCGGCCTACAGATTCTAAATGACATCCATTTTAGGGTCTGCAGTAATCATGCCGGAGGAAGGTCGTTAGCCCAAAAAGCAATGATCGCAGGTTACTATTGGCCCATTATGTGGCATGATGCAATTAGCTGCGCCCAAAGTTGCGACAAAAGTCAAAGGTACGCTTCTATGAACCATTAACACGTGGAAGAACTCAATACTATGACAGGTTCACTGCCCTTCATGCAATGGGGCATCGATTTAGTAGGACCCTTTTAGAACACTCCAGGACACAGGCAGTTACCTGGTAGTGGCAACAAACTACTTTTCAAAATGGATAGAAGAGGAACCCCTAACAAGAATCATGGTCGCAGTCGTCAAATATTTCATTTGGAAGAAGTCTTTTGTTAATTCAAAATTCCCCACACCATGACAATGGGCTACAATTTACCGGCTCCTAAGTCATAAACTGGTACAAAGAACTCGGGATCCACCCCCTCATGTCTACTCCAAGATATCCACAAGGCAACGGACAAGCAGAATCCTCAAACAAACAATCCTATAGTGTCTAAAGAAAAAACTAGAAGCAAAGAAAAATGAGTGGCCAGAAGAGCTACCTGGAGTCCTATGGGCGTACTTCAAGACAATCCGGAAAGCTACCAAAGAAATGATTCTAGAGCCATTTTCTGACCGCCCAATAAAGAACCTGCACAGGTAAAAAAACAAGCAGAGATCATGAGTCCAAGCATCGGGGGGGTGGTTCTCGGCATAGAGGCTCCGATGCTTAAGTTAGCAAGGTAGGGAAAGAAATGGGTATAGTATCTTTTTTGAGGTTATGAGTGTTTATCCTTTTCTGAGGAGCCACTAGGCATATTTATAGGCATTGTGGAGTCCATCCATGTCATCTGATGTTTCCTCAAGTCATCGGGGATATTAGTGGCCAGTAAGGGGACCATTCTGATGTCCATATGCCACATCAAGGAAAGACCATTTGTCTCTTCCACATCATGGGCGAAAGGTGCAGCCATACCAGTAGGCGCAATCTGACATTTCATGTGCGAAGAAGGTATTGCACAATTAGGCATGACAGCCTAGGACCTGAGCGGGGACAGCTGGTGAGACCCGTACTATTTTTTAATGAGTGCAACCTTTTTTTTCCAACAGTGGCAGCATTTTTGCTTTCTTCTAGACTCCGAGAAGGCGATGACGTGGTTGCTTCTTTTTGTCTTATGTTGCTGGTTCATTACTAGCCTCGTCTTTTTTCCTGTTCACACTGGTTCATCGCTAGCTTCGTCTTTTTTCCCATTCACCATCTTTGGAATTTCTTGAATGCCACTTTTTGTTCTCCCATGCTAAATTGCTACAATCACCGAGAGAGACCTTGACGATATGATTTCGAAGAGTGTCAGAGTGAGTATGTACAACGAGGACGAGTTTCTTTCTTTGTCTTCATCCACTGCAGGTTCTTGCTTGTTGTTGTTGCAGGTTCATGCTTATTTGGGAGTGACGAAACGATAGAAACACCATGTTTGCACCGTTACCTTGCTGCGTGGCTTCCGCTGGCTACTGCTCTCGCTGCCTGTTGCCGTCTCTAGACCTCATCTGCCTGCTGCTTTAATTGCTCCTTTGGCGCCATTGTTGGGTGATGGTGTTGAAGTATTGGTGATCAGCGACTTGTTTTTGCGGCATGGATGGCAATAAACAACGATGGTTGGCCGGACGAACTTGCTGGGCAAGGAAGGAGTACAGTGAGAGAAAAAAGTTGCTTTTGCTTCTTAGGAGGCGGTTCTCCGTCGTCTTCATCTCAATATGTGCGAAGGTTGTTGATGACAGCAGACGTGTCGTACCTGACCTTTGCAGGTGTGATGGAGGTTGATTGTGTCGTCCATTGGGGAGGTTAGCACCAACGATAGTGACTGGGGCTTGCCACTATTGCAAATGTGACTGTCAGTGGAGAAGAGGGAGCGGAGAGATGGAAATGGTGCCGTGGTCAGCTGGGCACTGGGGAAGTTAGTCGATATCACTGGAGTAGTCATGGACCTCGCTGATTCGAGAAGAAGAGGGAGGCTTCGGGGCTTGTGTGTTTGCTTCGGGAAGGAGAGGAGTTGACGACGCACAGTACTTTTTCTTCTCTATTTTTTTTTTTATCTTTTTGCAAAAAATAAAGAAAACACCAAGAAGTAGGGATTTGGAAGGAAAAATTTATACCTAAAGCTTTTCTTCTTGCTTGTGGTGCCTTCTTTCTCCTCCTTTTGCTTTTCTTCTTTGTTGTTTTTCTTTTGACCTTTTGTTTCTCTGCTCTGGTCTCTCTCTGTTTGCTTTTCTGTTGTTTTCTCCCTTCTCTCTTTTCTGCTTTTGCAGTGTGTTCTTCCTTTGCTTCGTTTTTGTCATCCCTTCTTGCTGTGTTTTCTGTGTTCCTCTTTTCTTCACACAAACAAGTCTTTTATAGACATTTTTTTTTTACAGTTTGGATGAAAGAAAGTGGGTGTGGGTAGTGGAATTGGAACCACCTCTACTATCTGTTGCAGTTTTCAGACATGGGAAAAGCTATCTTCCATTTCAGTTTTCTTTTCATCGTGGAGCATAGGGATGGCAACGGTTCGGTTTGGGAACGGAAATGCTATATGGTTTTTTTTATTAGCACTCCACGTAATGTTGAATGCACCCCACATTAAAGTTTGATATTAAATGATTTATGTATTCTATTATGTAATGACAATTCGACCTTATTAGGTTTAGAAAAAATAAGAAATTTCTTAATACACCGCAAATCACTTATAATGTATTACTTATCTTCTTCAACTATCAAAGCCCCTCTCACTCCCACCCTCCACTGTCTATGATGCATGGACACAGACACAGATACGGGGATACGACACGATACGACACGGGGATATGTCAAATTTCAAAAAACGAGGACACGATATGTCAGGGATACGGCAATTAAAAATATGTATAAATAAATAAAAATAAATATATCTAAAACATTATAAAATAAGCATTCAAATTTATTACTCAAGTTCAAATTTATTTCAATAAACTCTAAATAGTTAGAAAGATAGTCCATCCAACAAGCAATTAGTTTTAAAACTTGAAAAAGTAAAAAGAACATCCAAACGAAATTAAAAAAAAAAAAAAAAAAGTCTCATTCAACTTCCACGTTCACGATGTCTCCTCTAGTAATCAAAGTAGTCATCAATGACGGTTCATCAAGTAAAAGGTTAGCAATATCAAGCATCCCGACACTTTCTTCACCCAAGTTTTCAAAGCCATCTCCTCCAATATCCCACAATTGAGTAATACCTTCTTTGTAGGTTGAGCTGTTCCTTGATAAAAGACGAAGATTATTATGCACAAATACCAAATCCTCGGCTCTTTGTGGTGTAATCTTGTTTCTTCTTAGAGAGTGAACAAAACTGTAAGTGCTCCAATTTCTTTCACGACAAGAGGAGGAACAAGGTTGTCCAAGTAGCTTCAACGCTATGGATTGGAGACTAGGTGTAGAAGCTCCATGGACAATCCACCACATTACTGGTTCCAAATGAAACCTATCATTCATAGAATCAATAGCTCCAAAGTCATTCAAGCACATAGAGAAAGAGGCATATTCCACATTGATACTTCTTCTAATTTCCTCATTGGAAAAGTATCTCTCAAAACACTTTTTCCTTTCAGTTGTAAGCTCAACATCTCGGTGTGGAGCAACCCGACTAGGGTCTTCTTGGAGCCATTCTGAACTATAATACCTAAAATAAAAGAAATAGCACTTTAAAAATATAATCATAAAGCTAAAGATTAATTTGGAAGAGTTTATAAGGATATTAGCAAAATCATTACCTTGGATTTAATGAATGTGCCAAACAATGAAGTGGTGTGCTACTTTTAGTCCATCGCTCTAATAAAATACGATACACCGCATCAAAAAAGCTGCTTTTTTCATGTAATGCCTTACGCTCATTCCTGTAGATAGCAGCTTTCACCTTTTCAATCATAGCATCCCACCACTCATACACCAAGTGAAGATTAGAGATTCCGGAGGAAGCAATGGAGGACATGGTTTCCTAGTTCTCTACGGAACTGGCGCTCGCTAGTGAGGAGCAACAGGTGATTGTGGTTGATAAAAAGGAGAGTTTACTACTAAGAACTTCCAAAGTTTTCGTAATGGGAAGGTTACTAAGGTGGAAAACTTTGAACAGGGAGAGATTTAAGAAACAAGGGAGAATTGAAAGTAAGTTTGGGATTACAATGCAATACGGTCTTTCTCTAATACAATACTCTTGACCACATTGTTTGGTTTGATAGCTTATTCATGTCTACTATCCAATGTGATTTTCTTACTTATATGATTACCTTGAATGTGATTTGGAACGACTTCCTAAATTTCATTCATACTCTGGCCAGAGATTCTTAATCATATCATAGAGTATTCTCCCTCAACATTTAAAGGTTAGAGATCCCTTGTTGCGCATTCACTTGCCTCTATGGCTAAGTGGCTTAACCCCAACTATGCCGTGGACACTCTTTGACGGAGTGACTTTGACATAGTCAAAGATCAAGGACCTAACCATAAGACAACTATGATGCCTCAGGTCAAAGGACTATTTTGCATTATCCCAACCATAAGTTCTCATGTGACATGAGTATGAGAACTCCTCGTTGATCGCGTTCAGTGGACTCATTCTCTATTGAGCACCTACGTACTTGTCTTGGTGTCAGTCACACCATTGACTCGAGACTAGTCACTCTCTCTAAGAGAAGACATAGCACGTACTGATCTTAACGGACTATCAATGCCCAATTGGCAATCCTATGAGCAGGAACATTTAGGATATGTATACAAGAGAGAATGGTCTCATGAATCTAACTTCTTTAGATCACATTCTCCCTATTACATATTCCTTGGACTTATCGTTTAAGCATATAGCATTTATATAAGATGGCTTAAAACAATAATCTTTGTCTTTTATATTAAACTAGATTAGTTTAACATGTGAAATATCCGTAAAGTATCACCATATGATTGGTTTTAGGGCACATTTCCAACAATCTCCCACTTGCACTAGAGCCAATCAGCTTGGTCATCAGTGATGATACCTCTTCTGTAGTCATTTAAAAAATGGCCGAGTAGTAGGCCTAAACAATGGATATCTATATGTTATCCATAGAAGCAACCTTGAGAACAACGACGTCACCATTATACATGATTCTCAATGATGTGGTTCAGTCTCTCATTTGAGTTCGGATCTTGATGAGACCTTGATTCCCTGGCTTGAGCTATCGCCCCATTAGTGTCTTAGTGTCAATACACTAGTGACACTTTCTGGTTGGAACCAAATTGAGAGTTCATAAATGAACTTTTCCATCCTAACAAAATTGTTGTATACTTCTATATGGCGATATATTTTGCATTCATGATGGAACACACTAAAGTCATTACTTTTAATGTTTCCACCCGAATATCTCTTTAGTCATAATAAAGAGATATCCAATTATCTCTTCATTAAAAATGAAGAGACATCCAATGATGGATACGATATTAGATTCATAATCTAATACTTTTACACTTCCATTGTGTTACTCTAATTCTTCCTCATTCTTGAGGAATCTATCCTTTAGTATTTCTTCAATACTTAAGGACTTACTCGTTAGTTGCCATGGTTCTGATCCTGGGCTTGCATTGATATCGTCTTGTACCGATCTTGGTAAAACTCATATCAATGTTTTTCATACAATATGAAATACGTAAATCACCTTTCTGCGTATGCATAAAGGATTCTATTTTCGCATTATGTTTCTTTGGGAGTCAAAAGGCTACATTCCCTTTTAGAAGAGCAATTTCCCAATCTAATTGGAATTGTCCTTTCATTTAAGTTTATCTTTTGAGAAACTTCTTACATCTATCGTCTATCAATAGGGATTGAGATAATCCAATTATATCTTGAAATCTATCATTATAGATTTCCATCCTATGTATATAGACTATGTTTCCCATATACATTCTATCGTTGTAGAATGTTTAAAGTCATAACTTTAACGAAGAAGAATTTCTTAACTTAATATATCATATATAAGTTCAAATTTAGGAATATTTTTAACTCCCATTAATCTTTTGTAAACATCGTAAACAAAAGATTCATATACATCTTTATGAGAAATCAAACGATTTGATCTTTCTCTCATAAGACGCTTACAGCTCCCACTAGCTTGCTAAGATTCATGATGGATGGATCTCTACAACTTACACGTCTTGTGATTCCAAGTCTTAGACATATGTTATCAAGACTATCTTGATAATGGCTTCGGAAACCCATATTATTTCCAAACATTGAATCACTGTTTAGTTGTAGTTAGCAATCATCGAATTAATAGAAACCAAGACTACATCAAAGATGGTTTCTTCATAGTCAACCAATCTCTTTGATTGTAGTCACCTTAAGCTACCAATTAGCTTTAAAGGTTTCATTATTTCAGGTCAAATGGTACTATACTATTTCCTTGAGTATATGTTGTATATACATTCAGTGTAGTCATAAGGATTTTCATTCTTATTTCTTTCGAATTAAGAGGTGTAACTCTATGACATAGTCATAAAGTTCAAACCATTCAACTGAGACGGTTTATAAATCCTTCTCGACTACCTTGGAGCTAGTGGTGTAGGAACTAGGTTGTTATATTTGTTGATTATTATCTTGTCTCTCAAAGAACCCATTCTTTGAGTTCTATCTCTCGTTCATTTGCCCTATCTTAGGTAAATCCTAGTGTAGGATTATAATGAACTACCCAACAAACAACATTTGTCAGTTGGTTTATAGAAGTGATATCCAAAGGTTAATATGAGTATATCACACAAGATTGATCTCAAACAAATATTGCTTATTAGCACACAACCCCAAATCTTAACACGATTAAGACTTGTCTTTCTTTCCAAATACATCCTATGGAATCATGAAAATTTTGGAAGATCTTCTAATTGACAATCATATTGTCTTAGAAGTATATATCCTATATATGGGTAATTGATAACATCCAATGAACTAAATCTTATTCGAGTTCGTTCTTCTCCTAATGAAGAAGTCTATTATCTTATGATGCTATTTTCCTTGATATCTTTCAAGGAAACTCTTCTAAAGTGTTCATTTCCTTGGATCAAATCTAAGGAGGTAAATACTTTAGACGTCTTACTCATCAACTTATATTCTTGAATTCTTTGAAACCTTTTGCAAAGCATTTGGACTTGTGTTTATTCAAAATAAACGATAGTCCAACTGAGAGCGATCTTCGGTGAATGTCATACAACATGAGTAGTATTATGTTGTGGACAAGTGCCACTAACATCTAAGTGAATTAACCTCAACAACTTTGTGATTCTTTCTCCGTTCCAAAAGAATAAAGATTCGAACATTTCGCCTCTATACAATTTTAACAAGAAGGTATTGGATCCGCATCTAACGATCCAAAGCATCCATCTATGACCAACTTGTAATTTATGTTTTTAGAGGTGTCACAACTAAGTTGGGATTAGTCACTACCTTGCAACCCTTTGGGTTTTATGCATCGTTATATTCTAAACAGTTAACACTACCACATCATCTCTACTATAGAGACAATTAATTAGATTACAATAATCCAATTATTTATAAAAAAGAATAATGTTTTGTCAAACAAAACATTCATCCATCTCTTATAGTGACGGAATTAAGTTCCTTATTCAAATTGGAATGTAAAGACAATTTTTGGTTTTCCAATTTCTTTGGTAGTTCATATGAGGAAGTAAGTATTATCTACTTTCGCAGAGATCTATATTTGATTCACGTTCCGAATGTGAAGTACTTTCTTTTCTCTCATTAATCTTCTACTTCTTATTAGCCACACTTTTACAACGATTGTAAAACATAGTTACTAATACGGAATCAAGCATTCAAGTAGAAGAACCAACTGTTTTGAACCTTTCAAGAACAATTTACAACACCTTCGAAAGATGTGTTCTTGACACTTGCAAGACATTTCTTGCAAATACCCCTTCCAATGTCCATCCTTTCATAAAGAAAGTTTGTTCCCTTGGAGTTATTTTGCCTTCTTCTTTTGACTTCTCCCTTGACTACAATAGTCATGGTCCCTAAACTCCCACTATCTCTCTCGAAACCTATTTCAATTGTGTTATACACATCAAACGATTTGGAGAACGTGCGGTTATTGTTCATAATATAGTTTACAATAAACTTAGTGAACCATTTGGATAGGGACACAAGAGGTGAAGTCTTTGCCTAGTTTCCGTCTCTAGAAGTGGTTTAACACTTCAACACTCAATGATTCAAAACCATCATAAGTCCATGTTGATGGACTATTTTTGTCAACCAACCATTATGTTCTAAACATATTTACAAACTTTCAAGAGTTGTTCAAGGCAACTCTCATTTCTTCATACAACAATTTGTAAATGAAGAATCATGGCACATAAAGTGTCCATGCCCTTGTGCTTACTTCTCAAGTTCCTTGTTCATTTAACAAAGAAACAAGCACTAGTGTTTGTATTAACTAAGGGTTGTTCAAAGCAACTCTTATTTCTTTATACAACAATTTGTAATTGAAGAAATATGACACTATAAGTGTTGTCCTCTTTATGATAGACTTATCTAACATGTTCTTCCATTGATACATTATCAATAGGAAGATTATGAGGATGAGACTACTTAGGTACATATACAATCCATTCAAGACAATCTATGGGATTGTGGTACCAAGTCTGGAAACTAAAGCCTTTGGCTTTTCTTTGTCAAGTTTTGGATAGCGTTTGCAAATATACCGGTAAATAAATACATAACGAATATAAATTAATTGATTTTAAGCCATTTGATCCGGGTCTTTAAATCAAATAGCACCACCCACTATTTTTGGCAAATTCCATATCCCTCATCGGAATTCGAGATTTTTGGAGAAAACTCTTAGTAAGGTATGGGAGACTTGCTACTACCAAGCCCACCTCAGAATTATATCATGTTGGCTAGCGTTAAAAATAATGAGAGAGTACACTTACTCATTTACATCTCATGTAAGTACCCATCTAGTTTGGCCTCTAGAGAATGATGCCTCAGAATTATATCATGTTGGCGTCATTGCACTTAGTTAAGTTATTCCCACCATGCCAGTTCCTGTAGGGGTTCAAGCATAGCCTCAGAATTATATCATGTTGGCTAAACTCGTTGCCTACCTCACTTCATCATGTATGTATATAGAACTTCTCCTGAGTGTAAGCACATACTTTGTACTCCCCCATTATAGGGTGAAGTCGGTGTACGAGTCACAAACGATTGGAGCTTACCACGGTGGAAGGCCACGAAAGAGTGTTCAAAGCACTATCACGCTTGTCAACTTAATAATGGTTTGGTTGAGGGTTTTAGGTCTCATCATATATAAGCATACATTTTAATCTTATTAAAACAATTTGGTCCTATTACAACTATTGGTCCATGTGATTGATTTAGTAGTATATGATACTCCCACTAAGCTTGTAAAACGGTTTTTAAAGCAAGAGTATATGGTACTACTAACATAAGCTTTGCATTCATAGATGGACTATATAGTTACCTTAGGGCCTTAGGATGACTATGAACCTTTGATTCGATCCAACATGAGCCTTGTGTTGGATCTCGGTCTAGGGATGGTGATTGATTTTAGTTACGCATTTAACCATATTAAGGTGTGTTTTTCCTATTGGGCGTTGGACCCAACTACTCCAATTTCATGCATATCAAATAAACAAGAAAGGAGTACTTCAAAGTAAAGAAGAGCTTATGCTCTTTTACAACATTTGATGAAAACAAATTACTTTAAAGTAAAGAAGAGCTTATGCTCTTTTACAACATTTGATCATATCAAATTACAACCAAAATTAATCTACACATTCCTATGGTTCAAACAAATTTGAGACGGCCTTTCACATAGCTCAATTATTGTAGGCTTAGGTTCATAATCACCCTTTCTTTAATTAATTAACGCTTTAACTAATTAAACTTGAATGCAACATTTTCATTTGGTTTTTGTATCCATAGAATTGATTTAAATAGAGCTAAAAGAAATGAAAATCCAATTCTCATTTAAAGGTACAAAACTATTTTGTTCTCTACTAATTTGGGCCAAAAAGCAATAACCTCAACCATTGGGCTATATTGCAAAACACAAACTTTTGAGGTCACTTTGTAAAAAAACAAAAGTCCACTACTTCATGTAATTACAACTAGAACCCAAAATTTCAACAAATACAAAAACTTCATTAAAGGAGCAAAACAATTTGTCCTTTAGTGATTTTGGGCCCTTACATAAAAACTTAAACTTTCGGGTCAAAGTGCAAATACACAAAAGTACCAAAACTTTATGTAATTGCATAAAAGCTCCAAAAGTACCCTACTAATAGGGGTGGCCGGTCATGGAGAGAGTGTGAGTGATGTGTGTGAGTTGATTTTTAGGTTTGAAATGTGCTGGAAATATGTAAGTGATTGGTATGGTATGAATAGTTGAAAAAGCATGGGTGAAGTTTGAAAATTCAAACCATCCATCACTAACAAAAAACAAGTAAACAACCAAACACCTTTTTGAATCAAAATTCCCAAACTTTTTGTTCTTGCCAAGAACATATCAAGAACAATGACGAACATCCATGAAAACCCATAACAGCTCCATGAACATTTTTCACCCAAAAACACCCCAAAAAACTCTCAAACTTAAGGGAAATAACATATTACCATACTAGGGTACTTAGGGGTTCCTAATGTCACTTTAAAACACTTTTAACAAGACAAACATGAACCCAAAAATCCACCCTTTGGATTTGGCTGAATTTCCCCAAAAACATGGCACCAAATTTTAGCTCCTAAATTCATACTCATATGAACTACATCTACAACATTTGAGATGGCAAATTTTCTAACAAAATTTACATTCAAAGAAGTAAGAATAAAGCTTGTAACAATTACAACATTCAAATCAAAGACTACGAACTACAAAACCCAAAAGGATTCACCAAGTACTAGACCTAGGCTCTTGATACCACTTCAAGGAAAATTTGTGAAAAACATGTTCATTTGAGCAACATCTATGGCATGCAATTAACAATTAAAGGCGGACTCATGCTTGTATGCACTCAAAACAAAACATTACCCATGAAATTCAAAGCCTAGTAGTTATGGTGAACCAAGACTCAACTCAAATCTTAAAGAAATGAGTTGAGAAACTTTTATACCTTTGAAGCACCTCTTTGCTTAGCAAAGGTTAATCACCCATGTGAGGGCCTTCTTTCCTTTGTCTCCTTGCTCCTTGGCTCCATGGATATGGATGGAAGAATTGATTCTCCAAAAGTCCCCAAGGTAGGAGACCTCTAATTTTCGACACCAATGATGATGAAGTAAGAAGATGAATGACCTTGGAGGAGGAAGGATTGCTAGCTAATCCCCTCCAAGGGGGCCGGCCTCCTAGAAAAAAAAGGAGAGAGTTATCTCTTACTTTTCATCCTTAGAAAACCCTTATGAGGATGGTGCAAAGATACCCCTTCTATGCTTTCAACTTTTGTGTGCATTTTGGACCAAAAAGTCCCTCATCTCTATATGGCCGGTTTTCCTATGCCTTTGGGCTGTTTTGGGCTTCTTGAATTTTGGTTGTTAAGTTATCATACAACTTAAGCTAATGGGCTTGACGATTTGAAGCCCAATTTGGGCTTTAAGGGCCAAATCTAATTCAAGGTTTAAAACGAACTTATTCGTTTGATTAATTAACATATTAATTAATCTTTGCCATAAACAATTAAATGATTTAATTGTCCTTACTCATCTTCGTTATATCCTTCAATCATTAACTCACACAGTGTGCGATCCATTAGGTTCCTTTTAGCGAGGTAGTGGGCGATTAGAACTCTTACTAATCGATTGTGAATTGAAACTTACTTTCAATTCTCCCTTTAGTGATTATACATCTTCAGGGCTTCCACAGGCCATAAGTGACACCTAGCAGTATGTCATGGCTACCCAAGCAAATCAGAAGAGGTTTGAGAACCTATTCAGTTTGGGATTACAATGCAATACGGTCTTTCTCTAATACAATACTCTTGACCACATTGTTTGGTTTGGTAGCTTATTCATGTCTACTATCCAATGTGATTCTCTTACTTTATGATTACCTTGAATGTGATTTGGAACGACTTCCTAAATTTCATTCATACTCTGGTTAGAGATTCTTAATCATATCATAGAGTATTCTCCCTCAACGTTTGAAGGTTAGAGATCCCTTGTTGCGCATTCACTTGCCTCCATGGCTAAGTGGCTTAACCCCAACTATGCCGTGGACACTCTTTGATGGAGTGACTTTGACATAGTCAAAGATCAAGGACCTAACCACAAGACAACTATAATGCCTCAGGTCAAAGGACTACTTTGCATTATCCCAACCATGAGTTCTCATGTGACATGAGTATAAAAACTCCTCGTTGATTGCGTTCAGTGGACTCATTCTCTATTAAGCACCTACGTACTTGTCTTGGTGTCAGTCACACCATTGACTCGAGACTAGTCACTCTTTCTAAGAGAAGACATAGCACATACTGATCTTAACGGACTGTCAATGCCCAATTAGCAATCCTATGATCCGGAACATTTAGGATATGTATACGAAAGAGAATGGTCACATGAATCTAACTTCTTTAGATCACATTCTCCCTATTACATATTCCTTGGACTTATCGTTTCAACATATAACATTTATATGAGACGGCTTAAAACAATAATCTTTGCCTTTTATATTAAACTATATTAGTTTAACATGTGAAATGTCCGTAAAGTATCACTATATGATTAGTTTTAGGGCACATTTCCAGCACTATAGACATTTAAGTTTCGTTGTATACAAATGATGCATCACAAAGCTCCACGTGGCATATGACTCATCACAAATGGACAAGTCATCAATGACATGTGGTAAAAATCAAGTAAAGGAAGAATAAAACTTCCCCAAAATTGGGCAAAGGTGGGGAATCTCTCCTTAAAATCGGCAAAGGGTCCAAATTGCTCTTAAAACTAGGAAGCAAGCTAAAGCATCTGCACAAAACAAGCAAGAATTGAAGATTGCTCACAAAGTAGGCAACAAGGCCTATAAACGGCCAATATGAGGAAAAGTGGTTGAAATTAAGACACAAAACATGCCTAAATTCTCTTATGGACGAATCAAGACACAAATCAAACCCAAATTCATCCAAAGGCAAGCTTTGAGAAGTCTATAAATACAAGGTCCTCAAATAGGCATAAGGTCGACAATTTCTACATTCAAGGCTGACAATTTCTACAATTAAGGGCCGAAATTCTCACAAAAGGAGAACGTCTGCCAAATCTTTGAAGACTAATACGCTGCCAAAGCACTATTCGAAGAACGTACAACCAAAGCCGAAGCATTCCTTTGAAGAATCAACAAGCACTTGTGCTGATTCTTTCAAGACTTTGTTGCAAGCTTAAAACTTGTAACGATGTTCGATTCAAGATCAAGTCGCCAAGACCCTTGAATTAACAAAATCCCACATCAACATCACCGTTGCCGCAAGTCATACATAAACCTAGAGGTGAAGACCATCCACGCATTGTTTCAATCTAAAAACTTGAAGCAATCGTTCAATCATTCGTCTGAGATCAAGTCATCGCGACCCTTGGATCAACAACCTACGCATCTACATGAAATTTGAAGACTGAATCAGAGGAAAATTGTAAACAGAGATTGTAACCCTACAAATTCATCAATACAAATCTACTTTGTACACGTGTTCTCGTTTCATTCAATACAGAATTTTTGTGTTTACAAATTTGGCATGCTCGGTGGGACTTCTCTGCCTCTTATCTCTGTCTTCAAATCCACAAGAAGCACAAATGGCATCAAGAAATGATCAAGTTATTCCCTCTACCAACGCGAAGAACAAAAGCATCATTGCCGCAAGTGGTGGCACTTTGGGCGTCACAACCCGAAGCAAGGCAAGAGCTCTCTCTGCCGTGCCTTCCACCCCTACATTAACTCTACCGAAGAAGCAAGAACATTCGAGGCACGAACCTGTGATCACCCTGGCCTCGCTAGAGGCACCAAGGGAAGAAAGACTGAGGAGGTACTCCTAGTCGTTGACTTTCGATGCCGACTTAAGCAGCAGCTCGTATCTCATAGCCATGCAAGTAATGACTACTGGTGCGACTTTAATCGAAGAGCAACTAGCACAAATGAACAAAGCAATTGCAAGGCTGACAAGGACCATGGAGCAAAATGACTTCCAGATTGCAACATTGGTCAAGAGTTTGGAGGCACAGCACGAAGAGAAAGTTGACCCAAAGGTTGATGCACCAAAGAAAGAAACCGAAGAAGATGAGCCTTTGGTGGAAAAAACTTAAGAGAAGCTGGAGGTGGACCGAGCTGGGACGCTCATGGGATCTCTCTATATCCAACAGTTGCAAAAGATGATCGCAATCACAGTCAAGGCGCAGTACGAAGGGAGCTTACATGACTCCGTGCTGTACTCAAAGCCCTACTCCAAAAAGATTAACGCCTTGAGGATGCCAAGAGGTTATCAGCCGCCAAAATTAATGCAATTCGATGGAAAGGGCAATCCCAAACAACATATTGCCCATTTCATTGAAACCTGCAACAATGATAAGATAGAGGGAGATTATTTCATCAAGTAGTTTGTGCACTCGCCACCAATCATGGGAAGAAGAAGCCGATCACCGACTTCAAGAAGGATAAGGTGTTTGCCCTAAAGGTAGACAGGACTGTGAAGAAGCCCGCTAAGGAAGCTTTTGTCGTCAATACTACCCCCATCAAGACCTCTTCTGCGCCCGTTAAGATCTCCTCCAAGAATAAAGCGAATGAGATAAAAAGAGGTGAGCTTTTTCGCACCCAAGATAGGTACAAAAACACCTTGAGGGAACTGAAGCAGAAGACGTACCCTTTTTCAGACTCTGACGTGGCCCTAATGCTAGACGACTTGCTGGAAAAAAAGGTGATCGAGCTACCTGAATGCAAGTGCCCCAAAAAGATTAATCGCGTTAACGATCCTAGGTACTGCAAGTACCATTGTATCGTGAGCCATCCTGTTAGCAAATGCTTCATCCTAAAGAACTCATCATAAAGCTGGCATAACAAGGGCAAATTGAACTCGACCTGGAAGACACGATCACAACACACACTACTACGATTGCGTTTGGATCTTTCGATCCCGTTCCTTTCCAAGTGATGCCTGACCACTCCCGTCAATGCTCAAGCCACATGACACCTTCTACACAACCATTGCTAGGGGCAAGCAACCAAAATAAACCTACCGACGACGATGAAGAAGGGTGGACACTGGTGACCTACAAAAAGACATGGAAGCCAAGACCACAAGCCACATGGCCAAATGTGGAACAAGGGAGAAAGCACCGTCACCGTAACAGTAGGAAACCTAAAAGGAGCGTAAGAGTTGTTAAGCCAATGTAAGCAGGGGAACCCATAGAGCATGAGCCACGTTTTCCCGTCTCCTTGCACGAGTACATCCCGCAAAACTTCTTCCAACAGTGCACTACCGTTACCTACCACATGGTTAAAATAGAGCTAGAAAAGCCCTCAGAAGGCAAAGCTATTGTCGTCGAGGAAGAGAAAACTCCCACGCCCAAAAACAGTATGTCAGCACACTTTAGCATCGAGGAAGCACTATGGCTGCCCAAGGAGATGCAAAAAGCACTAATACCAATCTTGGCGAGTCCCGACGACCGCGAAGTGCAAGAAAACAATGATGAAGGCTTGAAGTTTCAGCCACATGAATATGCCACATGCTATGCCTGATGTGAAATTAGTTTGCACTCAAACTTAAACCCTTATCAATGTAGTCTGTGAAAGTAGGGATCGTTCTAAGCCAAGGATTAAAGGGATTGCTAATCTACACAAATTAGACTCTAAAACAATGAACTGGACTTTAAACAATGAAAACAAGTAATGGGGATCAGTTTGGACGAATTTTAACTCTAGACAACTTAAAACAACCTAACTTGACTCAAATAACCCAAAACAAACTTAAAACAACAAATAGAACTCAACTGGACAGATTCTGGACACTAGAGACTCAAAACAGACTAAATAGACCTAAAACACACAAAACAAGTTATTTAGACACTAAACTAACATCTAAGATTGATTTGAACGAAATTAAGACTCAAGTTGACTCAAAAGACTAGAAAACACAAGTTCTTACAAATTTAGACTAACTTAACACAAATTAAGAGTAGGGGATTGGTTGAAAACGGATTTAAACTTAAACAAGACAGAATTGTAAACTAGACTTAGTTTTGTACGAAATTGGTGATTTAAATGGGTGAATGGCTAGCTAGAGGGTTCTTCTCCACACATGACACATATGCAACACAAGTCGATTTCCAGTTATTCTTTCTATAAACCTTGAACCTCAATGCCCCAAGTTAACTGTGATAGCACTGCTTTAACTCTCAGATTTTCCTAAGTTCATTGAATTGGATGGAATACGCACCAATAACCCAAATAATTCCCCAAAAGTTTTCACCAACAACCCAAAGTATTCCCCAAAAGTTTTCTACATGAAAAGTATAATAGAAATACAATCAAAGATCATTAAGTTCCGTGAAAATCATAAGCATTGACAAAGCATTCGTGACTATGAAAAGCATGACACTCCTGCCAGGAAATTACTTAACGCGATCGTGACTAGCAACCTCCACTACTTGTAAATATAAGTTTGTAACTACTAGGTGAAACTCCCTTATATTCTGGCATCAAATCCTAGCATGCAAACTAAGTGTGCACCCTTAATCAACATACAAGAGTAAGTTTTAATCAAACAGTTAAGCAATTTGCATTCACGATTTATGAAATAATAACTGGATGTAATCAACTTATGTTACATATATGTTCATGGTTTTGAATTGCCCCCTAGCCAAGAAGGGGTTTAGTTCCTCATGATTGCAATTAAACAAAGATAAATAAATTTAAACATTAAAAACAAAGATAGACAACACCTAGAAACGCTCCAGCAATCCAACGTCTTGAATGGCATGCACGACTCTAGATGACACCTTCTCCTTCCTTCCTTGCAAAGTTGCGGCACAATGAGGGTGTAAGGGTGATTTGTGGCTGTATTTGTCGTAGAAAATGGCAGAGAATGATGTAGAGGGTGATGAAAAAATGGTGCGGCTGAATGGTCTATTTATAGTGCAAAATCACATCACAAAATCAGCAAGGAAAAGGACTTTAGAATTAACAAGGAATTAGGCAATCCAAACCCACCAGGAATAGGTCATCTAGAAGGCCAAATCCTTAAGGAATGGGGAGATAACCTGCGGCAGGGATGTTGGGTTCTAGAAGGGGACAAGGCGCCATGTTTTTAGGGGCAGAGATTGGCTTTCTAGAAGCTAAAGTGTGCGGCACCAAACTAGGGAAAGATAAGGCCTTCTAGAACATGTTTCTATGTCTCCTAAACTGAAAACAACTCCTCATTGCAGCTGGAATTAAGTTAGGAAAGGATTAGGATAGGATAAGGTTAAGATAAGATAAAGATAAGGTTGTTTGGATAATGTTTTGGATAATTCTCCTTCTTTTGAGCTGATTCCGTATCTCCAATGACTTCAATTTATTTGTTTAACTCTTTTGCACATTCCTAGCTCCATTTGAACTCCAAATTCATCCATCCTCTTGCCCATTGCTTGTGCTATCCATTCCAAGCCCAAATTTGCTCCAAAATGCTCGAAAATGCATCTTTTTGCCAACTTTGCTTCTTGGACCTACAAACATACGAAAATGACTTAAGACACTATAATAAGCAACAAATAACTAAGTAAATGCAAGAAAACACACTAACTAAGTCGCATAAATATGCTCTTATCAATGCTATCCATGACATAATCAACTTCACTGACGAAGACTTGCTGCTAGGGTCAAAGCCTCACAAAACGTCATCTTTTCGTCTCTAGGTACTTGAGGAAGCACAAAATCAACCGTATGCTTGAGAATGGTGGGTTGGCCATAAACACCATGCCAAAGTCAACAATGACCACAATCGGCATCAAGGTTGATGAATTATCCTGAAGCTGCCTCCTAATCCAGGGTTTTAACCGAGGAGGACAAAAAGCGATGGGCATGATCCGAGTGGAGATGACCATTGGCGAACCCAAATCAAGCACGCTATTCCACGTGATTGATGTAAGAACTTCCTACAGATTGCTCTTAGGAAGGCCTTGGATCCACAAGAATGGATTAGTGCCTTTGACCCTTCATCAATGCTTAAAGTTATACCGAGAAGGAGTAAAGGTGATACAAGGCGACACCAAGCCCTTGACCGAAGCTGAATCACACTTCGCAGACACCAAGTTCTACATGGATGAAAACATGGTGCCCGAAGCTCTTCCAAAAGAGATCAAATCCACAGGCAAAGCCGCACCTAAGATACAAGAGTGGCAAGCCGTGCCCAAGAAACAGGAAGGGGAAGCCGTGCCATCTTCAAGCAAAAACGAGGATGAGCCTGCTAAGCCCACAGCGATCGAGGGGAGTGCGACGCCCTTAAAAAGACCAAACACACCCGTCTTCTGATACATCCCAATGTCGAGAAGAAAGAATGGGCAATTCCAATTCGAAACTGGAACAAGCAAAGCCAACAACAGCCGCACAAGGACGATGTAAAGCTGCTCAAGACAAATACAGTTTTACCTCGAACACAGCTAGGCAACACTAAAGTTTCAAAACCACCACAGGGTTTCATAAAACCCTTGCCAAAGGGAGCAAAACCAAGCTCTCTTCCAACCAAGAGGATCGAAGAAGGTTTCGACCCAAACGCCTACAAACTCATGTCAAAGGCTGGGTACGATTTTGTCTCCACTTCAAATCTTGGAAAGAATAATGCAAACATCATCAATGACAAAGAACGTGACCTCACTGCGACTCAAAAGAAGTTGAAGGAGCATGGTTACAGAGTTGACAACAACAAAGCTTGACTTGGCTTCACACCAAATACACCCATGAAGATTTCAAGCAAAGCAAAAAACGTTAACAATCAACACATTAACGTGAGTGTTAAACAAAATCAAGAAGAGCCTAAACCCGCCCCTTAAACGTCAGTTTTTGACAGGCTGAAACTTTGAAAACCCAGAATTTCAACATTTGATCGCATTGGTGGTCAAGATCGAACTTCTGTCTTCAAGCGACTTAACACGCCAACACCCCAAAGCTTTGTTTTCGAAAGGTTGTCAAAACCTAAGAAACATTGCAAAACTTCAAAACACATTTCCTACATGTGGCAAGCACATGCTTACAACGCGCCTTGAAGTAGGGATATTTGTAGACATGTAAATTTCGTTGCATACAAATGATGGATTACAAAACTCCACGTGGCATATGACTCATCATAAATGGATAAGTCATCAAGGACATGTGGCACAAATCAAGCAAATGAAGAATAAAACTTCCCCAAAATTCGGCAAAAGTAGGGAAACTCTCCTTAAAATAGGCAAGGGGTCCAAGTTGCTCCTAAAACCAGAAAGAAAGCTAAAGTATCTTCACAAAACAAGCAAGAATTGAAGATTGCTGACAAAGTAGGCAACAAGGCCTATAAATTTTTGCCAATATAAGGAAAAGTGGCTGAAATTAAGACACAAAACATGCCTAAATTATCCCATGGACGAATCAAGACACAAATCAAAGCCAAATCCATCTAAAGAAGCTTTGAGAAGTCTATAAATACAAGGTCCTCAAACAGGCATAAAGTCGACAATTTCTACATTCAAGGGGACAATTTCTACATTCAAGGTCGACAATTTCTACATTGAAGGCCCGAAATTCTCACAAAAGGAGAACCTCTGCCAAATCTTTGAAGACTAATACATTGCCAAAGCTTTCTTCAAAGAACGTACAACCAAAGCCGAAGCTTTCTTTCTACCAAAGCATAAGCATTCCCTTGAAGAATCAACAAGCACTTGCGCCGATTCCTTCAAGACTTTGTTGCAAGCTTAAAACTTGTAATGATGTTTGATTCAAGATCAAGTCACCAAGACCCTTGAACCAACAAAATCCCACATTGATGCGATGTAAAACAGCACACAAATTAAACCCTCTTGTTGACAATTGTAGTATAGATGCAAGTAGGGATCGTTCTGGACCGGGGATTAGGAGGGCTTGCTAAAACCTCTAAACTGACTCAAAAACATAAAAACAAAGTTAAAAACACTGAACAAGATTCACAAGACTCAAAACAAACTTAAAAGACTCAAAACAGCTTAAAACAACCAAATAGACTCAAAACAGACTCTAGGGAGGAATTGGACGAATTCCTAACTTTGCTTGACTCAAAACACTAAAAGTCACAAGTTTGGACAGATTCTAACTAATAGACACAACCAAGTAAAGGGGGATTGGGTTTTGGACGAAATTAAAGTAAAAACAAACAGAAACTAAAACTAAACAGATTTGCACGAAATTGGTGAATTGGATGGATGATGGGCTAGCTAGGAGGTTCTTCTCCATACATGACATACTTGCAAACAAAACGATTTCCAGTTGCTTTTCAATAAACCATGAATTCTCAACGCCCCAGATTAACCGTGAATTGCACTAATTAACCCTCAGATTTTCCTAATTTTATTGAATTGGATGATTGCATACAACAACCCAAAGCATTCTCCACAAGTTCCCTACATGAATTGCATAATAGAGATACGAGCAAAGATCATTAAGTTCTCTGAAAATCATAAGCATTGATAAGGCACTCGTAACTATGAATTGCATGAAACTTATGCCAAGAATTTACTTAACGTGATTGTGACTAGCAACCTTCACTCCTTATGAAAATAAGTTCATAACGATTAGGTGAAACTCCCTTATATCCTATCCTAGCATCAGATTTATGCATGAAAATTAAGCGTGCACTCTCAACCAACACACACAAATCAGTTTTAATTCAACAGATAAGTAAATTGAATTCACAACTTATGAATCACAACTGGATGTAATCAAATCATATTGCAAGTATAACCATGGTTTCGAATTCCCCCCTAGCTAAGAGGGGTTTAGTTCCTCATACTCACTGAACAAAGAATAACAAGTTTATACATTCAAAACAAAAGAAAGAAAACACCTAAACGCTCCAGCGATCCTAACTTGAATGCAGGCACGTCCAAGGGCTCTCCTCATTCCTCTTTGCTGCGGTACAAAGGTAGGTAAAGTGTATGGAATGTGTTCTGGGGTCAGGAATGTGTTCTGGGTGAATGGAGATTGTGGCAAAGATGTAGGGATGAATTCTGGCGTGAATGGCTGAATGAATGGTGATTTTCGGCTGCAATAAGGAAGTTTATTTTTAAAGGTTTCAGGAATTAAAACCCTAGGTTATTTAGGTAAACAGAAATTAAGTCAAAAGCTCTAGAAAGAGGAAACAAAATCAGAAAACTAAGGGAAAGTACAAGGGATTTGCGGCAAGGATCTAAATTAAAAAGGGAATGTGCTTTAAATGCAAAGAAACAGGAAATAACCCTTTCCCTTGCACGGCAAGGAAGAGTAAAGGGTAGGAGGTGCGGCTGGATGATTAGGAAAGGGAAAGTGTCCTGAAACTAAAGGGAAAGGGGTCCCCTTGCACGGCAAGGGAAAGGGAGAATGGGAAAGGTGCGGCAAGGACTTTAATGGTGCAAGAAATGTGTAGTTTGTGTCCTAAAATGCAAATGAGGCCTTCAAAGTTGCTGGAATTCAGGGACATTTAGGATTAGGAAAGGTCACACCAAAATAGGAAACCTTGGCTTAACTTTCCTACTTCAAGTAGGAATCCTTGTTTGAGTAGGAATCCTTATGTGTTTAGGAATCCATCTTCAATTAGGAATCCTTCGTTGATTAGGAATCCTAACTTCTTTAAGTCTTCAATTTCGTCCATTCCTTTTGCTCCAATCATGTGATAACCATTCCAAGCCCAAATTTGCTCCAAAAAGCTCCAAAATTCACCTTCTTGCATACTTTCTCCTTAGAACCTGAAAGCACACGAAAATGGCTTAAAAGACTAAAATAACTAAAGAATAACAACATAAATGCACAAGAACAAGCCAACTAAGTCGCATAAATATGCTCCTATCAAATTCCCCCACACTTAGCTTTTGCTAGTCCTCGAGCAAAACAAAAGAAACAATAGAAACAAAACTAAACAAACCAAACACAACCTAATCCTTCCAACATTTGCCTCAGGGATTTTGAAGGCACATGACATGTTAAAAAATCATCATTCCCGCAGATTTTAGTCATCTTCACACTTGAGCACATACTTAATCACAGTCACCACTTACTAGTTCACATTTAATCAATTAAAACGATGTTTTGAATGTAGCAACATGCCTTAGAGAATTCCCTCAATGCCTTACTAGATATGCACTCAATTTTCACTCAAATTTTCTGACTACACACCCTACACTAGTTATATGTGAGAAGATTGATGTAAACTTGAAAACTAGTACTCACATATGTAATAGCAAAGAAAGCACTTTTTGGAGTTAATAAGCATGCTTAGATATGATCTCATGAATGGAATGCTACTACTTAGATGCGAGAACCAGTGACACCATATGCTCATACCAATTCCAAACTCCACATATTGAATCTCATAACACTCAAGATTGAAGTTTAAGGGTTGAAACGGGGCTAAGAGGAATGGTTAAGAAAGAAAGTATATGGAAAACAAAGGTTCTTAAAGCAATAGCAAGCAAAGTAATGAAATTGACAATTTTTTCTTGGCGCACACACACACACAAATCCCTTTCCCCACACTTGTTTTTCTGCAAGAAGTCAGTCAAAAGGAATTCTTTTTAAGTCATGCTTCACTATGCTTCAAAAACAAGGGTATGGATGGTCCTAATCTAGGCTGGTTAAGGATAATGTGGTTCACAAAGAAAATAGGCTAAACAAGGCTCAACGGGGTTTAAACCTACAAAACAAATGACAAAGGGGGGTTCGGCTATTTGGCTTGTGGTCACTACACAACTTCATCTTGAATATGTGTTATGCAAATCAATATCATGCTTTGAATGAAATAGGTATGAGTTCTAGTATTTGGAACTAAATGATGAAACGCCTTCTAAGTAGCAACCAAGCAAAGAATAATGAGATCATGCAACAACTTTAGAAAACAAGAATGCACAGATTATCAACTCTCCAAAGAACGTTTTAAGCTCAAGTCTCACAAGGTTGTAGCGTTAATTTGAGTTCCTTCCTTCAAGCATGTTACAAAAACTGATTTTTCCTTTATGATTGCATGTGAATTCATAAATTATAACCACAACCAAGCATAAACCAAAGAGTAAATCAAACTTTCATCCATGTTTATAACTCTCTTTAATAGTCATGTAATTAAAAACCAAATCCTCATCATTGTGTTGGAAGGTACCCTAAGACACAAACAAAAAACACAAAAACAACTCTTTTTTGGGTTTTTCAAAACAATTTTTCAAATTTTTATGAGATTTTCGGATTTTATGCCAAAACACACTAAAATACTCCAAAACAGCTTAAAAACAGCTTGAAACAACTTTTGAAGTAATGGGTGGTAGAATCCCACGAATTTGCATCAAAAACATTTTGTTACCCCCCCACACTTAAATCAAACATTGTCCTCAATGTTTCAAGCGTAAACTCACACAAAAACAAACAAACAAGAAACAAGGAATAAACACACTAAGCATGGCAGAAAAGAAACAACAACAAAGAGAAGGGTTTAGGAACGCAAATCTGGAAGTGGAGTGATTCCTAGGTCTTCCTTTGTTGAATGCATGGGTTGCCTCCTATGTAGCGCTTGCTTTAACGTAGTGTAGCCAGACGAAAAACTCAGTCACTCCCCATTAGAGCCCACGGCATGTAGAGAGATGTCATCCACGGCATGCTCCATAAAGTTCTCATAATATGGCTTCAAACGATGTCCGTTCACTTGAAATACATGACCTGTTTTGAGACTTTGAATCTGGATTGCACCATAAGGAGATACATTAGTAATGACAATTGGTCCAATCCACTTAGAACGTAACTTACCAGGAAACAAACGTAGACGGGAATTGAACAATAGCACTTTCTGCCCTATGGAGAATGTTTTGCCACGAATCATTTTGTCATGGAAAGCTTTAGTCTTCTCCTTGTAGATGCGAGCATTCTCATACGCCTCGTTCCTTATCTCATCAAGTTCATGTAATTGGAGCTTCCTATGATTCCCTGCTGCACCTAAGTCCATGTTGAACTTCATGACTGCCCAATGTGCTTTGTGCTCCAATTCAACGGGGAGATGGCATGGCTTGCCATAGATGAGTCGAAATTGGGACATCCCAATGGGTGATTTGTACGCTGTACGATATACCCACAGTGCATCATCTAAACGTAAGCTCCAATCCTTTCTTGTTGGTTCAACGGTCTTTTCCAAAATCTGCTTTATTTCTTGGTTAGACACCTCGGCTTGGCCATTTGTTTGAGGATGGTAAGGTGTAGAAACCTTATGTGTGACATTGTACTTCTTGAACAGCGCCTCAATGGTCCGATTGCAAAAGTGAGACCCTCCATCACTGATGATTACTCGTGGCATGCCAAACCTTGCAAATATGTTAGTTCTAATGAAATCTGCAACCACTTTAGAATCATTAGTTCGGGTGGCTTTTGGTTCCACCCACTTTGACACATAATCAACTGCAAGCAGAATATACATGAAACCATACGAGGAAGGAAAATGACCCATGAAATCAATACCCCAAACGTCAAAAATTTCAACATTGAGGATGGAAACCTGCGGCATTTGATCTCTGGCACTTATATTTCCTGTTCTTTGGCATTTATCACATGTTAAGCAAAAAGTTCTAGCATCCTTAAAGATACTAGGCCAATAAAATCCACATTGTAACACTTTAAGTGTTGTTCTCTGTGTGCCAAAGTGACCACCACATGCATATGTATGACAAAAGCTTAAAATGGAATGAAACTCAGAGTCATGCACACATCGACGTACAATATGATCAGGGCAATATTTCCATAGATATGGATCATCCCATACATAAAACCATGCATCATTTATGAGCTTATCACGTTGGTGTCTAGTGAAGGTGTTTGGAATTCGTTTAGACACCAAAAAATTGACCAAATCAGCATACCAAGGTTCACTTACCTTAATGGACAGCAATTGTTCATCAGGAAATGTTTCAGCAATGGGTAAGGACTCCTCATTATGCACCATACAGCTGAGGTGGTTAGCCACCAGGTTTTCACTTCCTTTTTTGTCTCGAATCTCAATGTTGAACTCTTGAAGAAGCAGCATCCATCGAATTAGCCTTGGCTTGGCTTCCTTCTTGGTGAGCAAATATTTCAAAGCTGCATGATCAGTGAAAACAATTACTTTAGTACCAATTAAATATGATCTAAATTTATCTAAAGCAAAGACAACAACAAGCAGTTCTTTTTCAGTTGTGGAATAGTTCAATTGGGCATCATTCAACGTCCGAGAAGCATAGTAGATGACATGCGGCCTCTTGTCCTTCCTTTATCCTAAAACAGCCCCTAACGCATAATCAGATGCATCACACATAAGTTCGAAAGGAAGGCTCCAATTAGGTCAAACAATAATTGTGGCCGTGGTCAGCAACTCCTTGAGTTGTTTGAAGGAGGCCGTGCACTCCTCATTGAAATCAAACACCACATCTTTTTGAAGGAGACTGCAAAGAGGTTGGGAAACCTTTGAGAAACCTTTGATGAATCGTCGATAGAAACCTGCATGTCCAAGAAAAGAACGAACCTCTCTAACCGAAGTAGGAGATGGTAAGTGACGTACAAGATCTATCTTTGATTTATCAACCTCAATACCATTTTCAGAGATGATATGACCTAAAACTATGCCTTGTTTAACCATGAAATGACATTTTTCCCAATTGAGAACAAGGTTAGTTTCAACGCATCGTTTTAAGATCAAACTGAGATTATGCAAACAACCATCAAATGAATCACCAAAAACGCTAAAATCATCCATGAAAACTTCAATAATTTTCTCAACATAATCAGAAAATATGCTCATCATGCATCTTTGAAATGTGGCAGGTGCATTGCATAAACCAAATGGCATGCGTCGATAAGCAAATGTACCAAATGGGCATGTGAAAGTGGTTTTTTCTTGGTCCTCAGGTGCTATGACAATTTGATTCTAACCAGAATAAACATCAAGAAAATAATAGAATGCATAACCTGCTAACCTTTCAAGCATCTGATCAATGAATGGCAATGGGAAATGATCCTTCCTTGTGTTGGCGTTGAGCTTCCTATAATCGATACAAACCCTCCAACCTGTTTGGATTCGAGTAGGCACAAGCTCATCTTCGGCATTCTTTACCATAGTCACTCCAGATTTCTTTGGAACACATTGCACAGGTGAGACCCATCGACTATCGGAGATTGGATAGATCACTCCACAATCAAGGAGCTTGATTATCTCATTCTTCACAACTTCCATCATTAGAGGGTTGAGTTGGCGTTAAGCCTCTCGAGATGTTTTAGACCCCTCCTCCAAAAGTATACGATGCATGCAAGTGGTAGGGCTGATTCCTTTGATGTCAGCCAATGTCCACCCAATTGCCGTTTTGTGCTCTTTTAACACCCTCACCAACTTGTTCTCCTCTTGTGCCGTGAGTGTGCTTGAGATGATAACTGGCAACGTCTCATCTTCTCCCAAGAAAACATACTTCAAATGACTTGGCAATGGTTTGAGTTCAAGTGTAGGGGGCTGCATAACTGATGGAAGTAACTTATTAGCCAAAACTGAAAGTGAAATGGGGTCCAGAAACTTACCAGATTGTGGTGGCAATGATTCGAGGGCAGCCACCATCTCAATTACATCATCACAAGGAAGCACGGCAAGGGAAAATTTATGCATGTCGTGGGGATGCATAGTTGCTGCTCCATTATTTTGAATGTCCATTCCTTGTGCAATGACCAATTCAAGTGCATCTTCCTTCAATTGTTCAAAATGGTCCCGCGCCAAAGAGTCAATTACATCAATAGAGAAACATGAGTGATCCTCACTAGGATACTTGATAGAATTTGAAAATTGAAATTAATAACTTCCCCATCAAATTCCATTGTCAATGTTCCATTAAACACATCAATCTTAGTACGGGCAGTTTTCATGAATGGCCCTCCAAGAAGGATGGGCAATGAAGAAGAATGGTCTGACTCGTCCATTTCAAGCACGTAGAAGTCTGCTGGAAAGATTAAATGATTGACCTGTACTAAAATATCTTCCAAAACTCCCTTTGGATAGGCATTAGATCGATCGGCCAATTGTATAATCACACTATCAACTTTCAACTCGCCTAAGCCCATAGATGCATAAATTGAATATGGCATGACATTTATAGATGCACCTAAGTCTAACATGGCAGATTCAAAATGAGTATTGCCAATAACACAAGGAATTGTAAAACTACCAGGATCTTTGCATTTAGAGGGTAGTTTGCATTGCAAGATGGCTGAGACATTTTCACCTACCTTTACAACCTCCTTGGTCGAAATTCTCTTCCTGGTGGTAAAAAATTCTTTCAAAAACTTGTCATACCTTGGAACTTGCTTAATTGCATCCAAAAGTGGTATATTGACTTGAACTTTTCTGAATGTTTCCAAAATGTCCTTTTCAGCCTCCTCCTTCTTTGATTGCATAAACCTACGAGGAAAGGGTACATTTGGAGGAACAACATTAGAATTAACCAAAATTGGAACTTCCCTACCTGTGTTGGCCGAATTGGATGGTTTAGGTTGCTGTGGCAAGGGTGGTGCTACCCTTGCCGTGGGTGTGCATTGCTCCTCTTCTTCAATGATCAACTCTTCAAACTCGTTGGAATGTGATTTGGAAGGTTGGGGATCAGATCCAACTTGTTTTCCATTTCGCAGACTCATGGCTTTGGCAGATTCGAATCCACCCTTTGGGTTGACAACGGTTGAACTAGGCAACTTGCCTTGCTCTCGGAATTGGCCCATGAACTCTACAATCTGCCCTACTTGCTTCTCCAACTCATCCACCTTTTTGTCCCTAGTTTGCATACCTTGCGCCATAGAAGTTAGTAATTGAAAAATCTGATGGTTTTGAATAGTTTGCAGGTTGTGCTTAGGGTTGTGTGGATGCGTATGGTTTTGAATAGAAACCCGAGGGTTGCTGCGTAAATGCACTTTGTTGTTGGTTTTGTTAGGGTTCTCGCCATTTGAAATTTGGATGATCTCTCCAACCTGGATTGTATGTGTTAGAGAAAGGATCACTTCTTGGTTGTTGATTCCTAAATTCCTACCCTCCATTTTCAATCAATTGTGGGCACTTATCAGAAAGGATGTCCTTGCATGGAACACACGCCACAAGCAGCCACACTTTGCACTTTTGGTCCTTCCACAACCTGAGAAAGAAGAGTGGTAAGATTAGCCATTTGATTTTGAAGTTCGGAAATAGCACTTACCTCATTCACTTGTTGTTGTCGTGAGGTGCTTCTTTGTCCAACACCTTCATATTGTTGAGCGTTCAAAGCTCGGTTAGCAATCAAGGTCTTGGCAGCCGTGGGTGTCTTATCCACCAAAGCTCCTCCCGCTGAGGCATCTAGCATTTGACGTTCAATGGGTAGAAGCCTTTCGTAGAAATATTGAAGAAGAAGCTCATCCTTCATTTGATGCTGTGGACATGAAGCAACAAGAGTTTTAAAACATTCATAATAAGTGGGAAACGATTCACCTTCATTTTGCTGAATGCCACTAATCCTTTTGCGTAGAAGAATGACTCGAGAAGTTGGGAAAAACTTCTCCAAGAATGCCCGTTTCATGCTCTCCCAAGATGTGACAGTTCCAGGGGCTAGTTCATACAACCAATCTTTAGCTTTTTCCAAGAGAAAAAAAGGAAAAGCCTTCATCTTCAGTATGCTTTCATCGACATTGACAAGGGTCATGCTTGAACACACCATTTCGAACTCTTTCAAGTGCTTGTTTGGATCATCCATGGACAGCCCATGGTACTTTGGAATGTGGTGCAGCAAGCTTGACTTCAACTCGAACTCCTCGGTCTTTCCTTGAGCAGCTGTAGGGTATTGGATGCAAAGGTGTGCGACATTGTCCAATCCTAAAGCAGAAAGCTCCTTGATTGTTCGATTGTCTGCTGCCATAGTTAGTGCTTCCTCTAAAAACTGAGCGGTGGTCTCCTCTTCCACTTGTACTTCGTCTTCTTCAAGATTTGGTGCAGGTTGAGAAGGTTGGGGCTTTTGTTGATTCTTATTCTTTCTCAAAGTTCTCTCAAAATCGTCGTCAAAGTCCAAAATATTCTTACTAACAGGTTGAGAGCTTCGAGTCATAAACTAGTACCTAAAAACAAGAGAACAGCACAAAGTCAGAAACTTAAACAAACTAAAAAAAAGCAAACAGAAAGAAAAATCCAAGGGATTGCTAATCCCCGGCAACGGCGCCAAAAATTTGATGCGATGTAAAACAGCACACAAATTAAACCCTCTTGTTGACAATTGTAGTATAGATGCAAGTAGGGATCGTTCTGGACCAGGGATTAGGAGGGCTTGCTAAAACCTCTAAACTGACTCAAAAACATAAAAACAAAGTTAAAAACACTGAACAAGATTCACAAGACTCAAAACAAACTTAAAAGACTCAAAACAGCTTAAAATAACCAAATAGACTCAAAACAGACTCTAGGGAGGAATTGGACGAATTCCTAACTTTGCTTGACTCAAAACACTAAAAGTCACAAGTTTGGACAGATTCTAACTAATAGACACAACCAAGTAAAGAGGGATTGGGTTTTGGACGAAATTAAAGTAAAAACAAACAGAAACTAAAACTAAACAGATTTGCACGAAATTGGTGAATTGGATGGATGATGGGCTAGCTAGGAGGTTCTTCTCCACACATGACATACTTGCAAACAAAACGATTTCCAATTGCTTTTCAATAAACCATGAATTCTCAATGCCCCAAATTAACCGTGAATTGCACTAATTAACCCTCAGATTTTCCTAATTTTATTGAATTGGATGATTGCATACAACAACCCAAAGCATTCTCCACAAGTTCCCTACATGAATTGCATAATAAAGATACGAGCAAAGATCATTAAGTTCTCTGAAAATCATAAGCATTGCCAAGAATTTACTTAACGCGATTGTGACTAGCAACCTTCACTACTTATGAATATAAGTTCGTAACGATTAGGTGAAACTCCCTTATATCCTAGCATCAGATTTATGCATGAAAATTAAGCGTGCACTCTCAACCAACACACACAAATCAGTTTTAATTCAACAGATAAGTAAATTGAATTCACAACTTATGAATCACAACTGGATGTAATCAAATCATATTGCAAGTATAACCATGGTTTCGAATTCCCCCCTAGCTAAGAGGGGTTTAGTTCCTCATACTCACAGAACAGAGAATAACAAGTTTATGCATTGAAAACAAAAGAAAGAAAACACTTAAACGCTCCAGCGATCCTAACTTGAACGCAGGCACGTCCAAGGGCTCTCCTCATTCCTCTTTGCTGCGGTACAAAGGTAGGTGAAGTGTATGGAATGTGTTCTAGGGTTAGGAATGTGTTTTGGGTGAATGGAGATTGCGGCAAAGATGTAGGGATGAATTCTGGCGTGAATGGCTGAATGAATGGTGATTTTCGGCTGCAACAAGGAAGTTTATTTTTAAAGGTTTCAGGAATTAAAACCCTAGGTTATTTAGGTAAACAGAAATTAAGTCAAAAGCTCTAGAAAGAGGAAACAAAATTAGAAAACTAAGGGAAAGTACAAGGGATTTGCGGCAAGGATCTAAATTAAAAAGGGAATGTGCTTTAAATGCAAGGAAACAGGAAATAACCCTCGCCCTTGCACGGCAAGGAAGAGTAAAAGGTAGGAGGTGCGGCTGGATGATTAGGAAAGGGAAAGTGTCCTGAAACTAAAGGGAAAGGGGTATTCTTGCACGGCAAGGGAAAGGGAGAATGGGAAAGGTGCGGCAAGGACTTTAATGGTGCAAGGAATGTGTAGTTTGTGTCCTAAAATGCAAACGAGGCCTTCAAAGTTGCTGGAATTCAGGGACATTTAGGATTAGGAAAGGTCACACCAAAATAGGAAACCTTGGCTTAACTTTCCTACTTCAAGTAGGAATCCTTGTTTGAGTAGGAATCCTCATGTGAGTAAGAATCCATCTTCAATTAGGAATCCTTCGTTGATTAGGAATCCTAAATTCTTCAAGTCTTCAATTTCGTCCATTCCTTTTGCTCCAATCATGTGATAACCATTCCAAGCCCAAATTTGCTCCAAAAAGCTCCAAAATTCACCTTCTTGCATACTTTCTCCTTAGAACCTGAAAGCACACGAAAATGGCTTAAAAGACTAAAATAACTAAAGAATAACAACATAAATGCACAAGAACAAGCCAACTAAGTCGCATAAATATGCTCCTATCACACATCAACATCACCTTTGCCACAGGTCATACGTAAACTTAGAGGTGAAGACTATCCATGCATTGTTTCAAGCTCAAAACTTGAAGCAATCGTTCAATCATTCACCCGAGATCAAGTCATCGCGACCCTTGGATCAACAACCTATGCATCTACATGAAATTTGAAGACTGAATCAAAGGAAAATTGTAAATAGAGATTGTAAACCTACAAATTCATCAATATAAATCTACTTTGTACACGTGTTCTCGTTTCATTTGATACATAATTTTCGTGTTTACAACTGCATTGTTGAAGATCCTAAAGTCTTTGCAAACATGAACCTGTCCATTTTTCTTCTTGATGGAAAAAAAAGTGGAGAATCGTTTAACCGGTTTAGTTAGCTCATCATCAGATTCCTTGGTTCTTTCTTCGCTACCGACCATATTAACTTGAGCAGCATCTTGTGCTTCTTCTTTTGCATCTTAATTTTTGTCTTGGTTTAGTTAGCTCACCATCTGTTGTCTTTTGACTCACCACCTTTTGTTTCTTTGAGATTTCTTAGGTCGAAAGCTGGTATTTTTTTAAGATGTTGAAAGATAGAAACTCGAGGTGGCTTGCTACTTGTTTCTTCTTCAGTCAACATTGCATTATGGAGATCAGTAAAGCCTTCTAACTCATGATTCTCGATCTTCGACACAGATGCTTTGAGCATGCCATTTTGTTGGTGCATTGTGACATTGATGTTGCTCTTTTTAACTTTTCGCTTCTTTGCCTTTATCTTTAACAGATTGGTTGAAGGTGTAGGTTTGAGCTCATTTTTCTTGAATGAAATGATGCGAACATGTCCACCATCATTCCTTTGCAAATTTATAGAGACCTCCAAACTACCCCCAGGGATTAACTAGTTGATTTTGCGTAGAGGCTGTATGTAGTTGGTCATGAACGCCTTAAATGCATTATGGATTTTCTAATCAGGTTCTCCTTGACATTTCAATGAGCATTTGAGAACTATCCTCTGGATTCCCAGAGTTTTAGAACTTATGATTTTGACTAGCTTTGACGACTTTGATTTTTTTCATAGCTGGCGGTTGTGATTCCTTCTAACCACTTCAATTCTTGTTGGTTGTGAAAAAGTGACTTTTGATAGTTTATAGAATTTTGCATCCGCGTAATTCACTTTTTCACCTCCTGAATGGGTCAGTGTCTGCTAAAACTTTCTTGACTTCACCATCTGCCATAAACTTTAAGCATTGATGGAGTGTGGAAGGAACTATGTGATAACACAATATTTATACATTTATATTGCCCATATTTCCTAAATTTTATGCTATGTTTTCTTGTGAAATTGGTTGTTTGATGTGTCTAGTGCGTATTTTGTAGATAATGGACCGTAGAGAAGACTTTGGAGCCTTTTGGTGATTTCAAGACTAAAAACAGGGTCAAAGCTGAGAAGAACTGAAGTCAAGAAGTATTCTAATGATCATTAGATGCTGATTTGTTCAATCCACAAGTTAATGGCTGCTGTTTGAAAATTATAATTGGAGTTGGAAGGTGCTGCGCAGAACTATCATTTTCGTTAGGACGTCAAAAATTCATTAGGACGAACTGGGTGTCGTGTCACATATGTATGTAAAGCTCTAGATGTCTAGTTTCGGTAGAATTTTAAAGATCATGATTGTCTAGTTTCGGTAGAATTTTACAGATTATGATTCTGATACTTCTAGAAGAAGTTATACCTGTTTTAGTGCGAGAAGGTCAACTCAGGAATAGTGGAGTCCAGTTTGAATCAGGAAACATGTTGGGATTCCTGTAGGGGCTGGAATTCGATAATTGCGGCAAAGGAAAGCCTAACCAAAACCTAACTATATATTTCTTGGATGGTTGTAAAAAGAAGGGGGGAAGGCAGCAACGTGGAAAGGAAGAAAGGGAATGTGCTTCATTATATTGTTGGACGATTGACCTAAGGAGAAGCCAAGCGCAAGGGGTCCTCCAAGGGTTTTCTTTTACATCTTTTCAGACTTTGTGATTATGATGGTCGTGATTGTGTTTTGCTATAATATGATGGTTATGAGTTGCTAAATTCTTTGTTAGGGATCCGATGTAGCCTTCATGATAATTCTATGTCTTAGTTAACTTTATTCTTTTATCAATTCAAGCGTTTCTAGTTTCATTCATTATGCTTAAATCATTCTTTATGTTCATGTTATTAATTAGCTACCTTTAACATGAATTTTTAGATGTATGAGACAAGGTTATAGTAGACGCCATATGCTTAGCCTTGAGATAGCTCTCTTGAATGAATGAATTGTTGTTGATGCAGATGCCATGCTAAGACACTTTTTGGTTTTCTTTGTTCTTCTTACACTTGATGGATTTTTTATTATTGGCATAGACTAGACGCCATGGTTAAGTTGATGATTAAAAATACTTGGTTACACCCGGACGCCTAACGGATAATCATAATAAAGATAGAACGAACCCTAGAACCTAAATTGAATTGTTCTTACTAATTTATCTAATGTCATAGAATTGGATTGATATGGTGAAGTCAGATACCTAGTGTTTGAACCATTATTTTTAGAAATTATTTACACAAATTTTCTTTTTAATTTACTGCATTTAAGATTACTTGATCAACTTCTCTTTGGTTAATTATTTGAATTTTGTAGTTTAGTTGTTTTCATTATTTTATTCTAGTGGGTACTATAAAATTGGACTTAGTTAGGTGACTTTACAAATCCTTGTGGGTACGACACTCGTATTTGCTTGCTATACTATCATATCGATTCGTGCACTTGCGAGAAATATAACTTGTTCATCACTATGCCATATGTATGAAGCCATGGACGTCATAGTAAAACTTTGTAGGACGTGTCTGCATCGATCACTTGGAAAAGAGAGCTGGAGTACAACTCACCTATCTCCATTTATAATGATATGGTTCCCATTGCTTTTTGTTAAGCTTGATTTAAGCCTTAGATGGTTAGCATTGATGGTGATACTTGACGGACATTCATCCCCATGGTTCGAAGTGTACGAAGAGGCAAAAGGTTCATTACTATTCCACAATAAAGCAAAATTAGGTTCATTGTTGTATCTCCGACTAGTTCCAACTACCATTCCCTAGAATCATGATCAATGATCGTGCTCACCATTTGTTCTGAGTCTGTAACCTTTTCCAAGTTTGTAAGAGAGTGCCCATTGGGAATTCCAAGAACCCAATTTTCATTCCATAGCCACACCTGACCACCATTGATAATCTGCCAATGAGCCCTATTTTGAATTAAATCTCTACATTCTAAAAGGCTTGACCAGATCTAAGAAGCCCTTCCACCTTTTCTAGCCTCAAGGTACAATGAGTTAGGGAAATACCTGTCGTTCAAGACCTGAGCCCAAAGGGAGTTCGCTCATGAATTAAATGCCAGCATTGCTTGACAAGGAGTCCGAGGTTGAAGTCCTTGATATTCTGAAATCCCATGCCGCAATCTTCCTTAGCAAACCCCATGTTGTCCCAATTTACCCAGTGCACCCACGAGCTTTATCTGAGTTAGCCCACCAGAGTTTAGTGACCACTAGATCAATGTCCTTGCACAAATTGGGTAGGTAGGAACCGTTTGGGCAATTGCCTTAATAACCATTTTGCGGCCAACATGGGACAAACCTTCATCTTTCCCCACACCACTGGAATGCCAAGATATGTTCCAGAGTTGTCCACTATAGGCATCTCCAAAACAGAGCACAAATCAGCCCTCAGATACCCTAACATGTTGGCACTGAAATAAACCAGACTTTTGTAAACTGACCTCTTAACCTAAAACATGGCAATAAGTCTTCAAAAGGCTGGCAATGTTCTCGCTGTTAGCCTTTGAAGCCCTTAGAAAAATAAGCGCATCGTCGATAAAAAGCAAGTGAGTGAGATGAAGACCATTAACACAATCCAAATCCCATCCAAAAACTCCTAAGTCAGTCGCACGCTTGAATAGGCAAGACAGAACTTCACATACAAATAAAAAGAGGTAGGGAGAAAGAGGATCTCCTTGGTGAAGACCCCTGGAAGGTCTGAAGCTTTTTCCTGGGCTCCCGTTAACAAGAACCGAGAATTGGACAGAAGACACACATCACATAATTAAGCTTATCCAAATTCGGTCGAAGCCCATTCTTAACAAAACAGCTATGTCACCTCGGCTGTTGGTCCTATTTATATGCTTGGCTTCTCTAGTTACTCGACCAAAATGGAGCGTCTGAAATAAGATCCAGAGCAGAGCATAGGCCTTCTAAGGCATCCATGTGAGTTTTCTCTGCTCGTTGAATTTGCATAAGCGTTCTCTGCTTGTGAAGCATTTTAAACGTTGTGAGTTACTGCCACACCTTCTCCAAGTATTAGACCATCCTAGTATACTTTGATGCGTACTCCCTTGTTGTTTGGTTGGTCATTAGTTGAGAATCGAAATGGATTGCAAGTTTCTTAACTGTTAAATTTTCCACCATTCAGAGGCTTGTTAGTAGGGCTTCGTACTGTACTTCATTGTTGGATGCTTTGAAGCCTTAAGTGATAGCCTGCTCGAGCATCGAACCATCTGGGGTTATGATGACTAGACCTACTCTAGATCCCTAGTGGTTAGAAGAACCGTCGACATGAAAACACGAGAAGTCTCCTACAGGTTGGATAAGTACGCCTCTATAATGCTCATTTACCTTTGAAGCACCAATGGGTTGTGTTGCTGTGTTCGTCAGATCGGGAGTAAATTCTACTATGAAATCTACCAATGTTTGGGCCTTTTATCGTTGTTCGAGGTTAGTAGACTAAGCCATATTGGCCAAGTTCTAATGTCCATTTCATTACTCGTTCAGGAATGCCTGGACTATGCAGGGCTGCTCGGAAGAGATATTAGGTCATGACGATGACTATGCGTACCAAAAAAGTATGGTCTAAGCTCTTGAGCTGCAACAGCTAACACCAAAGCTAGCTTATCAATCTTCGGGTATTTGATTTCAGCATTGATGAGAGCTTTAGAAGGGTATAATACAAGCAGTTGAGTCCCAACTCTTCTCGTATGAGGGTAGAGCTCACTGCTACTAGTTTGGATAGCAGGAGATGTACTGTCAAGTACTTCTGCAAGTCCTGGAATGTTTTCTCACACTTGTCATCCCACTTATTGATAGAAGCATATTTATGCGACTTAGTTGGCTTATTTCTTGGCATTTATGTTGTTAGTTCCTAGTTATTTTAGTATTTTAAGCTATTTTCGTCTGTTTGTAGGTTCAAAGGGTTAAAGTGGCAAGAAAGTGCATTTTGGTGCATTTTGGAGCAGTTTTGGGTTTGGAATGGATAGCACATGCTTAGAGCAAGGTGGATGGACGAAATTGAAGACCAAAAGAAGACAAGGAACCCAGCAAGAAAGAAGGAATGTTAACCATGTTCCCTTATTTTGTCCTAAACCTTTCCTAATTCTAATTCACCTAAGTTACAACTGCAAAGGAGTGTCCTAAATAGTCTAGGACACGTAAATAAATGTTTCTAGAAGGCCTAATCCCATTCCTAAAAGGTTGCCGTACAAGGACGTACGTTCCCTTTCTTTTTGGATGTTGTCGCATTCCCATTCCCCTTTTCTTTCTAGAAGTCCTCCTTGCCTTGCCTTGCACTCCTTTCCCTTTCCCTTTAGGATCCTGCCACATACTCCTTTCCTTTTCTTTCTTGGATTCTGATTTTACTTAGCCTTTTTCCTTGACGATTTGGAATACAAATCTTTCTAAAATAATTCATTTGTGCCATATCTTTAATTCCCTTTCCTCCTTTATTTCTGCCGCACCCTAGCCTTAATTCTCAAGGGTTTTGCCTTGCCTTATATATATATTTGAGAGTGTGCCGTAGAAAGGGGAGAGCCATTCACTACCATTGATACTTTCAGCCATTCTTTCATACAATTTATCAGTCAAACCTTCACCCAAACCTTGTGCCCCAGCAAAGAAGAAGAAGGAGACCCTTGGACGTGCTTGTCATTCAAGTTTGGATTGCTAGAACATTTTTAGGTGTAATCCATCTTTTGTTTTCAATGTTTAAATTCAATTGTCTTTGTTTTGCGAACATGAGGAGCTAAACTCCTTTTAGCTAGGGGGAAATTCGAAGCCATGAACATATTTGCAATATGAATTAATTACTTCCAGTTATGATTTCATAAATCGTGAGTGCAATTTACTTAACTGTTTGATTCAGAACTTATTCTTGTATATTGATTAAGGATGCATACTTAGTTTGCATGCATGAATTTGATGCTAGAATATAAGGGATTTTCACCTAATAGTTATGAACTTATATTCACAAGTAGTGGAGGTTGCTAGTCACGATCGCGTTAAGTGAAATCCTGGTAGGAGTATCATGATGTCCATAGTTACAAATGCCATGTCAATGCTTATGATTTTCACAAAGCTTAATGATCTTTGATTGTATTTCTATTATGCTGTTCATGTAGGAAACTATTGAAGAATAATTTGATTGCTGATGCGTTATCCATCTAATTAAATGACTTAAGGAAAATCTGAGGGTTAGTTAGTGCTGTTCACGGTTAATCTGGGGCGTTGAGGTTCATGGTTTATTGAAAAAGCAACTGGAAATCAATTTGTATGCAAGTGTGTCATGTGTGGAGAAGAACCCTCTAGCTAGCCTTTTACCCATTCAAATCACCCAATTTCGTGTTTAACTTGTTTAGTTTATGCAATCTATTTAGTTTAATTAATTTCCTACAAATCAATTCCCCCTTTAATTAAGTGTGTTAGATTAGTTAGAAGTGTGTTTAAATCTGTCCAATTTAGTGTTTTGAGTCTTAATAGTCTAGAATTCGTCCAAATAACTCTCTAGAGTTTGTTTTGAGTCAATTTGCTTGTTTTGTGCTGTTTTGAGTAATTCTAGTTTGTTTTAAATTATTAGAGTGTAGTTTTCTGTTTTTGAGTCTAGTTTAGTGTTTTAGAGTTTAATTTGAGTAGATTAGCAATCCCTCCTAATCCCCGGCCTAGAACGATCCCTGTTACATCTTTACTACAATTGTCAATAAGAGGGTTTAATTTGAGTGCTAGTTTATAACACATCAAATTTTTGGCGCCGTTGCCGGGGATTAGCAACTTTGCTAATCCCCTTTGTTTCTTTTTCGTGTATTTTATTTTAGCTTCTAACTTTGTTTTGTTTGCTTGTTTTTAGGTACTAGTTTATGACTCGAAGTTCTCAACCTGTTCAAGCACATATCTTGGAGTTTGACGATGATTTTGAACGAACTTTAAGAAGGAAGAGGAAAGAGCCAGAACCTAGCCCACCTAGTTCTAGCTCTAAATCTGAGTTTGACAAAGAAGAAGAGGAAGAACAAGTCATGGCAGCAGACAATCGAACAATCAAGGAACTTTCAGCTTCGGATTGGACAATGCCGTGCCTTTATAAATTCAATATCCTAAGGCAGCTCAAGACAAGATCGATGAGTTTGAATTGAAGTCTAGCTTGCTGCATCATATTCCCAAATACCATGGGCTATCCATGGAAGATCCAAACAAGCATTTGAAGGAATTCGAAGTGGTTTGTTCAAGCATGACACCAATCAACGTGGATAGCAACATATTGAAGATGAAAGCTTTTCCATTCTGGCTAAGGATTGGTTGTACGAATTGGCACCTGGAACCATCACTTCTTGGGAAAGCATGAAAAGAGCATTCTTAGAGAAGTTCTTTCCAACGTTAAGAGTCATTCTTTTGAGGAAGCGGATTAGTGGTATTCAACAAAATCAAGGAGAATCGTTTCCAGCATATTATGATCATTTCAAGACTTTTGTTGCATCATGTCCTCAACATCAAATGAAAGAAGAGCTTCTCATTCAATATTTTTACGAAAGACTTCTTCCAATTGAAAGACAAATGCTAGATGCCTCAGCGGGATGAGCTTTGGTTGATAAAACACCAGTTGCTGCAAAGACCCTAATTGCCAACCGAGCCTTGAATGCACAACAATACGAAGGAGTTGGACAGATAGACCCCCCACAGCAGCAACATGTGAATGAGGTAAGTGCAATATCTGAAATTCAATCTCAATTGGCTAATCTCACTCTTCTTGTGTCACAGGTTATTGAAAGACCCAAAGTGCAAGAAAACACAATCTGTGGCATGTGCTCTATACAAGGACATCAATCTGAAAAATGCCCTCAATTGATTGAGAATGGAGGATGGGAAAGTGCCAACGCCGTAGGTTATCAAGGCCAAAATCAGCCAAGGAATGATCCATACTCCAACACTTACAATCCGAGCTGGAGAGATCACCCAAACTTCAAGTAAAGGGAGCCTCAACAACCTCAACAACAAGGAGGATTTGGACAGCAACCTCCAGGCTTTTATCCAAGGCCATTCGCACCAACTCAACCTCAACCACAATCTTCCCAAACAAATTTAGGTACGTTAATGAATGATGATAAAATGATTCAATTATTAACTTCGTTGACGTAGGGATTACAAAATCAAGCCAAAGAGGTGGGTGATTTAAAGAAGCAATTTGGGCAAATGGTGAAGTTCATGGGGCAGTTTCGAGAAGAAGGTAAACTACGTAGCTCAACCATTGTCAATCCAAAATGAGATTTTGAAATTGCCAAGGCTATCATGTTGATAAGTGGTAAGGAGGTTGGAACCGACCCACAACCATCCAAATCAAGTCAAAAGGAGGACGAGAAGCTGTACAACAAGGAGGAGGAAGTGGACAAAGCCACGGCAAAGGAAGAGCATCCCTTGCCGCAGTCTTCTAAGCCCCCTAAGCACCCTATGCCGTCCAACTTAACTAAGGTAGGTCCAAATTCACTTCCTTCTAACGTTATTCCTCCCAATGTACCTATCCCTCGTAGGTTCATGCAATCAAAGAAAGAAGAGAACGAGAAAGACATTCTGGAGACGTTTAGGAAAGTGCAAGTCAATATCCCGCTCCTTGATGCAATCAAGCAAGTTCCAAGGTATGTGAAGTTTTAAAAGAGCTTTGTACAACAAGGAGGAGGATTTCGAACAAAGAAGTGGTCCAGGTAAGTGAGAATGTTTCAGCCGTCTTGCAACGAAAACTGCCCCCTAAATGCAAAGATCCGGGTAGTTTTACAATTCCTTGTGTTATATGGTGTCACTGGTATGAGCATATGGTGTCACTGGATTTCGAACAAAGCTTAATGATCTTTGTTTCGTGTCTCTATCATGCTTTTCATAGTTAGGGAGCTTAATAAAGAATGATTTGGGTTGTCGTATGCTTTTCATCCAATTCAATGAGTCTAGGGAAATCTGAGAATTAATTAGTTCTACACAATTAATTTGGGGCATTGTCATTCATGGTTTGTCGAAAGAATAACTAGAAATCGATTTATATGCATATGTTCATGTGTGGAGAAGGGCCCTCTAACTAGCCTTTCACCCTTTTCAATTCACCAAATTCGTTTTCTATAAAGTATTTTATGCAAAGTTTCTGTTTTAAGTTTTAAATTCGTCAAAAACAAACCCCCTTTCATTTAATCTTGTTTTTAGAGTTAAAACCTGTTTTCTTTTAGTTGTTTGAGTTTTTTAAGTTCTATTTTCGTCAAAACCAATTATTAGGTCTAGATTTGAGTCTTTTTTATTGTTTCTTGCTGTTTTTAGTGTTTTAAGTTAGTTTTGAGTCATTAGAGTCTAGTTTAGTGTTTTTGAGTCTTATTTGTGTTGATTAGCATCCCTAGTTAATCCCCGGTCTAGAACGATCCCTACTTGCATCTTTACTACAATTGTCATCAGTAGGGTTTAATTTGTGTGTCAAGTTATTAACCCCTTTTGGGCCTTATTTAGCCTATTTTCTTTGTTAGCCACATTATCCTTACCTAGCCTAGTATAGGATTATCCATACCCTTGTTCTTAAAGGATAGTGAAGCATAACTTAGAGGGAATTCCTTTTGATCAACATTATGCAGAAAAACAAGTGTGGGGGAAGGGTTTTCAAAGTGTGTGTTTTGTGTGCCAAAGAAATAAGGCACGGGTTTGAAAGAAAAAGAGAAAAAAACGTGAAAAGAAAAAAAAGAAAGAAAAAGAGTTGAAAAATAAGTGAGAATGAACTCACAAGTGTTGGTTGTTGAAGAAAAGGTCGAAAAGTTTGAATCTGGCCCTAATAAGTATATGAACTTCCCTTTGTGTTTAAAGTTGGTTTCTGCATTCAAAAGTGAATTCTAAGTGTTGATTTCATTGCTTTGTGATGTGAAATTAAATGACACTCAAATTAAAACCCTATGGTCGTCGTACATGCAAGGAGGGATCGTTTTAGGCCAAGGATTAGAAGAGATGCTAATCAACACAATTTAAACTCTAAAACACTAAACTAGACTCAAAAACAGAAAACTAGACTCTTATGACTCAAAAGAAGCTAAATGGACTTAAAACAGCACAACTAAGTGAAATAGACTCAAAACAGGTACTAGAGAGTGATTGGAACGAATTCTAAACTATCTTGACTCAGAATACTAAATGGGGACAGATTTGAACAAAATTAACCAAACTAAGACACAAATAAGAACTGAGGGGGTTTTTGCACGAATTTAACAAAATTAAGTCGATTGCAGCAAACAAAGTAAGTTAAAACGAAATTAAAATTCAAGGGTGAAAAGCTAGTTAGAAGGTCATTCTCCACACATGAAACATATGCACATAAATTGATTTCCAGTATTGTTTCTATAAATCATGAATGACAATGCCCCAAATTAATTGTGAATGCACAAATTAACTTTCAGATTTTCCTTAATTCGTTGAATTGGATGGATAACGAATCGGTAATCAAATTATTCTTCAATAGTTCTCTACATGAACAGCATAATAGAAACACAATCAAAGATCATTAAGCTTTGTGAAATTCATAAAAATTGACAGGGCATTCATAACTATGAACTGCATGATACTCTTGCCAAGAATTTACTTAACACGATTGTGACTAGCAACCTCCACTACTTGTAAATATAAGTTCATAACTATTAGGTGAAATTCCCTTACATTTTAGCATCAGATTCGTGCATGCAAACTAAGTATGCATCCTTAATCAACACACAAGAATAAGTTCTTAATCAAACAGATAAGTAAATCACATTTATGTTTCACGAAACAATAACTAGATGTAATCAATTCTTATAAAACATATGTCCATGGCTTTGAATTCACCTCTAACTAAAAAGAACTTAGTTACACATGTTCATAACAATTGAAGAGCAAATTAAAATAAACATGGACATGAAACGAGGGAAGAAAGAACTTTGAAAGTCTCTAATGGTTGCAGGTAGGTTGCAGCACAACCCTTATTCTCCAATGGAAGCTACGGCAAAGCCTCTTCTTCTCCAAAAGCTACGGCAAAGGGTGAATCTCTGAGTTCTGTGGTTTGTTCTCTGCGGCACACTCTCTCTGTCTCTCTCTTTACGGCTAAAACCAATATATATGTGTAGCACTGCCAAAACCTAGAGATTAGGGCTTGGACTTAGCAAAAACCATGTGGAAAAGGGCTTGAGTTATGCAGCACAAGGCTTGGGCCTCAAGAAAAGGGTCACAGCCTAATTAATTTCTGAAAAGGCTTTGCACAATCCAAATCCACAAGGGAAAAGGCCAATTCAATTCAGAATCCAAGAGGGAAAGGGATAAGGTTCACATGGCAAGGCAAGAGCCTTCCAGGAGGGAGGAGGTGCCAAGTTTGTAGGACAAGGGATATACCTTCTAGAAAGAGTGCTTCTAGAAATCAGATAAGGTTTTGGATAATGTTTTTAGACAATGTTCCATGTTTCTTGCTCTTTCCTTATCTTCTTTGTCTTGAATTTACTTCTCCAGATTTGTAGCATGTTCCTAGCCTCATTTGACTTCAAATTCGTCCATTCCTTGTGCTCCAAATGCAAATTATCCAATTCAGCCCAAAACTGCTCTAAAATGCACCAAAATGCACTTTCTTGCCAACTTTGCCATTTGGACCTACAAACATACGAAAATAACTTAAAACACTATAATAAGTAGAAACTAACTATGTAATTGCAAGAAAACAAGCTAACTAAGTCGCATAAATATGCTCCTATCACTTTGCTTGCTATTTCTTTAAGAACTTTTGTTTATCCTGAACCTTTCTTTGTTGGCCAATACCTTAGCCACGTTACAACCCTTAACTTCAATCTTGAGTGTTGTGTGTTTCAATATGTGGAGTTTGAGATTGGTATGAGCATATGGTGTCCCTGGTTCTCGCATCTAAGTAGTGGCATTCCATTCATGAGATCATATACATATGTGCATTAATAATTCCAAAAAGTGCTTTCTTTGATTATAAACATATGTGAGTGGTAGTCTACATGTTTACATCAATCTTCTCACATATACCTAGTGTAGGGAGTGTAGTCAAAAAATCTGTGTGAAAATAGAGAGTATATCTTGTGAGGAATTGAGTGAATTCTCTAAGGCATGTTACTACATTCAAAATGTTGTTTTAATTGATTAAATCTGAGCTAGTGGGTGGTGATTGTGATTAAGTATGCGCTCGAGGGTAAGGATGACTAAAATTTATGTGAGTAATGATTTTTAGCATGTCATGTTGCATTGGAAATCCTTGAGGCAAATGTTGGAAGGTCTAGGTTGTGTTTCGTTTGTTTTGTTTTGCTCGAGGATTAGCAAAAGCTAAGTGTAGGGGAATTTGATAGGAGCATATTTATGCGACTTAGTTGGCCTGTTTCTTTGCATTTATGTTGTTAGTTCCTAGTTATTTTAGTATTTTAAGCTATTTTCGTGTGTTTGTAGGTTCAAAGGGTTAAAGTGGCAAGAAAGTGCATTTTGGTGCATTTTGGAACAGTTTTGGATTTGGAATGGATAGCACATGCTTGGAGCAAGGTGGATGGACGAAATTGAAGACCAAAAGAAGACAAGGAAGCCAGCAAGAAAGAAGGAATGTTAACCAACTTTCCTTATTTTGTCATAAACCTTTCCTAATTCTAATTCACCTAAGTTCCAACTGCAAAGAAGTGTCCTAAATAGTCTAAGACACTTAAATAAATGTTTCTAGAAGGCCTAATCCCATTCCTAAAAGGTTGCCGCACAAGGAAGTACATTCCCTTTCCTTTTTGGATGTTGCCGCATTCCCTTTCCCCTTTTCCTTCTACAAGTCCTCCTTGCCTTGCCTTGCACTCATTTCCCTTTCCCTTTAGGATCCTGCCGCATACTCTTTTCCTTTTCTCTCTTGGATTCTGATTTTATTTAGCCTTTTTCCTTGAGGATTTGGAGTGCAAATCTTTCTAAAATAATTAATTTGTGCCATATCTTTAATTCCCTTTCCTCCTTTATTTCTGCCGCACCCTAGCCTTAATTCTCGAGGGTTTTGCCTTGCCTTATATATATATATATATATATATATATATATATATATTTGAGAGTGTGCCGTAGAAAGGGGAGAGCCATTCACTACCATTGATACTTTCAGCCATTCTTTCATACAATTCATCACTCAAACCTTCACCCAAAACTTGTGCCGTAGCAAAGAAGAAGAAGGAGACCCTTGGACGTGCTTGCCATTCAAGTTTGGATTGCTAGAACATTCTTAGGTGTAAACCATCTTTTGTTTTCAATGTTTAAATTTAATGGTCTTTGTTTTGCGAACATGAAGAGCTAAACTCTTTTTTGCTAGGGGAAATTCAAAGCCATGAACATATTTGCAATATGAATTGATTACTTCCAGTTGTGATTTCATAAATCGTGAATGCAATTTACTTAACTGTTTGATTCAGAACTTATTCTTATATGTTGATTAAGGATGCATACTTAGTTTGCATGCATGAATTTGATGCTAGAATATAAGGGATTTTCACCTAATAGTTATGAACTTATATTCACAAGTAGTGAACGTTACTAGTCACGATCGCGTTAAGTGAATTCCTAGCAGGAGTATCATGCTGTTCATAGTTACGAATGCCTTGTCAATGCTTATGACTTTCACAAAGCTTAATGATCTTTGATTGTATTTCTATTATGTTGTTCATGTAGGAAACTATTGAAGAATAATTTGATTGCCGATGCGTTATCCATCCAATTCAATGACTTAAGGAAAATCTGAGGGTTAATTAGTCCTGTTCACGGTTAATCTGGGGCGTCGAGGTTCATGGTTTATTGAAAAAGCAACTGGAAATCAATTTGTATGCAAGTGTGTCATGTGTAGAGCAGAACCCTTTAGCTAGCCTTTTACCCATTCAAATCACCCAATTTCTTGTTTAACTTGTGTAGTTTATGCAATCTGTTTGGTTTAATTAATTTCGTCCAAATCAATTCCCCCTTTAATTAAGTGTGTTAGATTAGTTAGAAGTGTGTTTAAATCTGTCCAATTTAGTGTTTTGAGTCTTACTAGTCTAGAATTCATCCAAAAAACTCTCTAGAGTCTGTTTTGAGTCAATTTGCTTGTTTTGTGCTATTTTGAGTCATTCTAGTTTGTTTTAAGTTATTAGAGTCTAGTTTTCTGTTTTTGAGTAGATTAGCAATCCCTCCTAATCCCTGGCCTAGAACGATCCCTACTTACATCTTTACTACAATTCTCAATAAGAGGTTTTAATTTGAGTGCTAGTTTATAACACATCACTTATCTCGCACTAATCGTCCCATGGTCTTATCTTTGTCAGTACATGACAATATAATTGTAGACTAAGTATGCGTCCAAGAAACTAATCAGTTGGTTCTCTGAAGTTGATTCAGAGAACTGGATAAGGATCTTTAGGGAACGACGTTGGCCAGCCATGCTGAGTGTGCCACTTCTTCGATCAATAAAGCTTATAATAGCTTGTCAAACTTTGCCTCAATGATCACTAGTTTGGCAGCTGGGTCGACGTGCAGCTTGTGGCAAGCTATCTCGAGGTTGATACCGGGTATGTCAAAAGGCCACCATGCGAAAACATCACTGTTTTTCCTAAGAAGAGCTATAATTTCTTCATTTTTTGCCGGTCTCAGACGTGAGCCGATTCTAATCACCTGCTGTCTGTTTCCATCTTATGTCGTATGCCGATTTATCACCCTGGACGCCATCTTTTTGATCTGTTTGATGTAACTGCTATTTGGCAACTGGGTCGTCATTCTGCATCTCAAAGGCATTTAATAGGTAAATGACTTCTTCTTTTCCTCCTTCAGGACTTGTATAGTGCATCGTTCTGATACAACCTGGTTTGACTTGATCTCTCTGACTCCTCCTTTTAAGATCAAAATCAATTTTTTTGATACTCGATAAAGGCCCAAAGAGATGGGTCATTGACAGTCGTGAAGGTTTGCAAAGAGACAATCGGTGATGTTCTCATGTCGTGTGTAATGTTACCAATGGCAGTCGAGGTGTGGTTGTTGAACTCAATAAAAACCTCTAATCGGCGTCTAATCATGCTTTCCAGTCCCATTTTCTAAATTACTAAAAGATGAAGAAGGTTACTGCCCTGCAAAGAGACATTCAGATCACCTTAGGAGGTGATTTTGTGTTGGAAGTATGCCCACAAAGCCACTCATTTGATGTAATAGCTTTTGGAATACTTATTGTATTAAACTATTATATGTTTAATGAAGGGCAAAGCTGATTGTTAATCACTATTTATTGTATCATGTGTTTAACCAATAAGGGAATCCAAGGAATGTATTTAATCTAAGAGAGAAGTGATCTAAGTAAGTTAGATTAACGAGACCTTTCTCTTCTGTTCATTCCTAAAATGTTCCTAGCCATAGGTTTGCTAATTGGGCATTGACAATCCGCTAAGGTTAGTATGTGTTATGTTAACTCAAGCGTGAGTATGACTAGTCTCAAGTCATTTAGTGTTGGACACTGAGACAAACACATAGGTGCTCAAAAGGTAATCGAGTACACTGAACAACGATCAAAATAGAGTTCGAACATACATGTCATGTAAGAACTCGTAAGTTGCAATATGCAAAGTAGTCCTTTGACCTGAGGACAAAACTTGAAAGTCATGGGTTTTAGAATTGTTTTTGAATGCATGCCTACTTTAAAGTGTTATTAGTTTGCATATGTGTTCAAATGTTCTCACATGTTCTTAGCTACGACAAAATTTTTGCTTCAAGTGGTATCAAGAGCCTAGGTCTAGTGTATGGTGAATCCTATTGGGTTTTGTGTTTTTTCATGGTTTGTGATTTAAGTGTTGTAAATGTTACAAGCTTTGTTCTTGCTTTTTGAATATAAATTTTGCTTGAAAAATTAGCATCTCAAATGTTGTAGATGTAGTTCATTTAAGCATGAATATTGGAACTAAAATTTGGTGCCATGTATGTGGGGAAATTCGGCCAAATCCAAAGGGTGGATTTTTGGGTTCATGTTTGTCTTGTTAAAAGTGTTTTAAAGTGACTTTTGGAACCCCTAAGTACCCTAGGATGTTAACCCTCTTTTGAGTAGTGAAAATTTGAGTTTTATTGAGTGAAAATGTTCATGGAGCTCTTATGGGTTTTTCATGAATGTTCTTCAATGTTCTTGCTGTGTTCTTCATGTTCATAACATGAACAAAGTTTGGAAGTTTTTTATTCAAAATTTTCTCAAAGATTTGTTTGAAATTTGTTTGTGATTGGTGATGTAAGTTGATTTGTACTTTTCACTATTCAATCACACTATTCACACATCACCACCATACCAATCACTTTATCAAATTTAAAACTTACACTTCAATCACCCACACACTCTTTACATCACTCCATGACCGGCCACCCGATAAAGTAGGGTATTTTTGGGGCTTTTATGCAATTACATAAAATTTTGATACTTTTGTGTATTTGCACTTTGACCCAAAAATTTACTTTTTACGTAAAGGCCCAAAATCACTAAAGGACAAATTGTTTTGCTCCTTTAATGAAGTTTTTGTGATTGTTGAAATTTTTGGGTTCTAGTTGTAATTACATGAAGTTGTGGACTCTTGTGTTTTTACAAAGTGACTCCAAAAGGTTTGTGTTTTGCTTATTGGCCCAATAGTTTAGGTCATTGCTTTTTTGGCCCAAAATATGATGAGAACAAAATGGTTTTGTCTCTTTAATGAGAATTGGATTTTCATTTCATTTGAATCAATTCTATGAATCTAAAAACCAATTGTTTAATTTGCTTTCTTAGTTAATATGATTGATTAAGAAAAGGGTGATTATGAACCAAAGGCCTCGATAATTGAGCTATGTGATTGGCCGTTTTACATTATGAATGTTTGGGTTAAGTAGTTTAGATTTGAATGTAATTTGATTAGTTCAAATGTGTTGTAAAAGGGCATAAGTCCTTCCAATTTGTTGTAAAAGGGCATAAGCCCTTCTCTTTATTTCAAGTATTCTTTTTTGTTTATTTGTATGCAAATTGGAATAGTTGGGTCCAACGCCCAATAGGAAATGACGGTTTAATTAGATTAAACGTGTAACTAAAATCAACAACTACCTACCTTAGACCCAAGGTCCAACACAAGGCTCATGTTGGATCAAATCAAACGGTTCATAATCATCCTAAGTCCTTTTAATAAGATTAAAATGAATTTGATGTAGCCCAACACTACTCCCTTAACAAAAATGAATATTAAGTTGATAAGTGAGAGATGTTTTGAACATCTCTTCGTAGGCCTTCTACCGTGGTGGGCTCCAATCGTTTGTGACTCATACACCGGCTTCACCCTATCATGGGGAAGTTCAAAGTACATGCTTACCTCCAAGAGGAGTCCATATGAACATACATGATGTGGTAAGGCAGGTAACGAGGATGACCAACATCATATCATTGTGAGGCTATTCTTGAACCCCTACATGAACTAGCATAGTGGGAATAACTTAACTAAGTGCAATGGTGCCAACATCATATCATTGTGAGGCATCATTCTCTAAAGGCCAAACTAGATGGGTAATTACAAGAGTTGTAAATGACTAAAGCGTTATTTTCTCATCATTATTGTTGCTAAGAAACATCATATCATTGTGATGTGGGCTTGGTAATGGTGAGTCTCCCATACCCCGCTAAAAGTTCAACATAAGTCTCGGATTCCATTGAGGGATATGGAATTTGCCAAAAATAGTGGGTGGTACTATTTGATTTAAGACCCAATCAAGTAGTTTTAAAATCAACAATCTAATACGATTTTTGTTATGTTATGTAGTTAACGACGTGCCTATAATTACACCTACCATTATACTTGACAAGAAAGGCCTTAGGGGCCAACGTTTCCTTGCTTGGTATCATCAAATTGAGAATGTCTCAAAGATGAATGACATATCGTATGTGCTCAAGCAATCCCCTCCTCATGTACCTCCTACGAAACTAGCCTCAAAGATGACTTACAAGCCAAATGCTTAATCCTCACTTCACTGAGTGAGGAGCTTAAGAAGCTACATGAGCACATGGACACTTCTTGTGCCATGGTTGAAAGTTTGCATAAGATGCATGACATTGAGACAAGTAACGTACGATTCTCAAATGTTTTTAGTCTACTGAATGCCAAAATGGCAAAGGGGACATCGGTCCAAAAACATGGACAAAAGATGGAAAGGATCTTTCAAGATCTTAAGAGTTTAGGAACTTCCATCGATGGGAAAATGGCCCAAGACTTTTTCCTTGCATCTCTCTCAGATGATTTCACTAAGTTTATAGTAAACTATAAAGTGAATAGATTCGATCATACTTTTACCGAGATGATTGACATGTGCTGTGAGTTTGAACAAAGTTTCAAAAAAGACAATAGGAGTGAGAATGCAATCACAAGGAAAAGGTTGTATAAGAAGAAGGCAAGAAAATCCAAAGGAACATGCTTTCATTGTGGAAATGATGAACATTGGAAGAAGAAATACAGGGTGCGCATTGCGAGCCTTATGACACGAACTTTTGAAGGGACTATTTCTATCATAGAAAGTGCTTTTACAGTGAGCTCCAATTCCTGGATATTTGATTCAGGCGCTAGTCAACATATCTGCAATTCATTGCAGGGACTAACAGGGAACATGACACTGTGTAATAGGGAGATGGTTGTGTGAGTTGGGAACGGCACTAAGATCTCTGCAAAAGCAGTAGACACCTACATGCTTCAACTACCCTCTGGGGAAGTCTTGGAACTTAAAAATTGTTTATATTGTTTATATTTTCCTTCATGTATAAAGAATTTGATATCCATCTTTATGCTTTTACGAGATGGGCACTCAGTATTGTTTGACAAATTGAGTTGCACTTTGTACTTGAATGGTCGTATTATCTCTCATGGTAATATGATAGAGGGACTTTTTCACCTAGAGGCAAGTAGTGGAATGCACTGTATTGAAAGCGGGAATACCTCAAAACCCAAAAGGCCTAGAGAAGAAGTTAACCAAGAAAAGATGTGGCATCTTAAACTTGGACATGTGAACCTTGAAAAGATTCGCAAGATGTAGAAAGACGGATATTTTCGCCCATTAGGTAATGACCAAATGGGTACTTGTGAATGTTGCTTAAAAGGGAAGATGACCAAATCTCCATTCACTGGGAAGGGAGAGCGTGCTATTGAAATTCTAGGATTAATCCACACTGACGTATGTGGACCAATGTCTACTACGTCGAGAGGAGGCTTCTCCTACTATATCACAGTCACCAACGATCACTCTCGATTTGGCTATGTGTATCTTATGAAGCACAAGTCAGAATCCTTTGAAAAGTTCAAAGAATTCAAGAATGAAGTTGAGAAGCAAACTGGGAAGCAGATAAAGATCCTAAGATCAGATCGAGGGGGAGAGTATCTAAGTAACGAGTTCTTAGATTATCTCAAAGAGTGTGGAATAGTATCATAGTGAACTCCACCAGGCACTCCTCAACTTAATGGAGTTTCTGAAAGGAGAAATCGAACCTTGATGAACATGGTTCGTTCTATGATGAGTTCCGCAGATCTACCAGTAACATTCTGGGGATATGCTTTATATACAGCAGCTTACTTGCTTAATAAAGTACATTCCAAGTCAGTTTCACATACGCCCTATGAGATATGGCATGGAAGAAAGCCAAGTCTTAATCATATTAAGATTTGGGGTTGTGAAGCATATGTCAAGAAGCTTGAAGCTGCTAAGCTTTAAGTGAGATCAGTTAGGTGCTATTTTGTGGGATATCCTAGAGAAACTACGGGATATGAGTTCTACCATCCTGACGACTAAAAAGTCTTTGTCGCCAGAACTGCTAAGTTTCTAGAGGACAAATTTGTTCTCAAAGGAACTACAAGTAAAACGATGGAGATTAATGAGATTAATGATGAACCATAAACAAGTACTCGACAAGTTGACAACTCTATTCCTGAACCCCTAGCTCCACGTAAATCTGAACGGGTCAGCCGGTCACCTCAGAGGTATGGCTTGGATAATGACTTTAGGGAATTGCACCTTCTAGGTGACAGTGAAACAAAGGAGGACCCTAGAGACTACACTGAAACAATGTTCGACATTGATTCAAAGAGATGGCAAGATGCCATGAAATCTGAGATGGATTCCATGCATCAAAATCAGGTCTGGACTCTAGTAGACCCTCCAGAAGGTATAGTACCTGTTGGAAACAAATGGGTCTTCAAGAGGAAGATAGGTGTTGATGGGAACGTGGAGACTTATAAGGCTAGACTAGTAGCCAAGGGTTACAAACAACGAGAAAAGATAGACTATGAAGAAACCTTCTCTCCTGTAGCCATGATTAAGTTTATTCGGATTTTTCTTGCTATAGCTGCATGCCATGATTACGAGATATGGCAAATGGACGTGAAGACGGCCTTTCTGAATGGCTACTTAGAGGAAAAGCTCTATATGACTCAACCCGAAGGTTTCGTGTCCAAGTTTGAAAAGACTAAGGTATGTAAGCTTCAGAGGTCCATTTATGGACTTAAGCAAGCCTCCAGGAGTTGGAATATTCGTTTTGACACTGAAATCAAATCGTTTGGCTTTACTTAAAATGAAGACGACAATTGTGTTTATCAAAAGGTCGTTGGGGATGCAGTTGTATTCTTAGTGTTATATGTAGATGACATATTACTATTCAGGAATGACACTGCAGTACTTTCTTCTGTAAAAGTGTGGTTGTCCAAAACCTTCCACATGAAAGATTTGGGAGATGCATCTTATGTGCTTGGGATAAAGCTCTATCGTGATAGATCGAGAAAACTAATTGGATTATCCCAATCTATGTACATAGATAAGGTGCTAAGTAGGTTCCAGATGGAACAATGTAAGAAAGGTTTTCTTCCTGTGAGACATGGAATTCACCTTTCTAAGTCCATGGAACCTAAGACTCCTGAAGAAATACGGAAAATGAGTGTTATTCCTTATGCTTCCGCCATAGGAAGTCTCATGTATGCCATGATACGAACAAGGCCTGATATCACATATGCTGTGAGCATTACTAGTCGATATCAATCTAACCCAGGATCAGAACACTGGGCAGCTGTTAAGATAGTCCTTAAGTACTTAAGAAGAACTAAGGACATGTTCCTCGTTTACGGAGGAGTGACAGAGCTGCGAGTATAAACCTATACAGACGCAGATTTCCAATCTAACGTCGACGATAAAAGTTCCAACTCCGGATATGTGTTCACTCTGAATGGTGGGGCTGTCAGCTGGAAAAGCAAGAAACAATCTGTAATTGCTGATTCCACGACGGAGGCTGAATATGTCGTTGCAGCTGAAGCCGGCAAAGAAGCGTTTTGGATGAAGAAGTTCATCACTGAACTTGGAGTGGTTCTAACCATTACATCACCAGTAACTTTGTATTGTGATAATAGCGGGGCGATAGCTCAAGCCAAGGAACCCAGGGCTCATCAAAAGAACAAGCATTTTGGCAGACGCTTTAATGTCATTAGAAGATATGCTGCCGAGGGGAAAGTCAACATCCTCAAGGTTCCCTCAGCCGATAACGTAGCAGATCCATTGACGAAGCCAATGTCTCAAATCCAACTTGACCACCATATGGAAAAGGTGGGTATTAGATACATGGAAAGGTGGCTTTGAGTGCAAGTGGGAGATTGTTGGAAGTATGCCCACAAAGCCATTCATTTGATGTAATAGCTTTTGGAATACTTATTGTATTAAACTATTATATGTTTAATGAAGGGCAAAGATTATTGTTAATCACTATTTATTGTATCATGTGTTTAAGCAATAAGAGAATCCAAGGATTGTATTTAATCTAAGAGAGAAGTGATCTAAGTAAGTTAGATTAACGAGACCTTTCTCTTATGTTCATTCCTAAAACGTTCCTAGCCATAGGATTGCTAATTGGGCAATGACAATCCGCTAAGGTTAGTATGTGTTATGTTAACTCAAGCGTGAGTATGACCAGTCTCGAGTCATTTAGTGTTGGACACTGAGACAAACACATAGGTGCTCAAAAGGTAATCGAGTACACTGAACAACGATCAAAATAGAGTTCGAACATACATGTCATGTAAGAACTCGTAAGTTGCAATATGCAAAGTAGTCCTTTGACCTGAGGCATCATAGATGTCTAATGGTTAGGTCCTTGATCTTTGATCATGTTAAAGGTATTCTATTGAGAGTGTCCACGACATTGTTGGGGTCAAGCTATCTAGTCATGTAGGCATATGAATGCACAACAAGGGATCTCTAACCTTCCATGGTGGAGGGAGAATACACTGAGATATGATTCGAGAGTCTTTGGCCAAAGCATACGAATATGACTTAGGAAGTTTGTTCCAAATCATATTCAATTGAATCATATAGAGAAGTATCACATTGGATAGTAGACATGAAACAAACTATCACTCAAACAATGTGATTAAGAGTATTGTATTAGAGAAAGATCGTATTGCATTGTAATTGAAACTGGATAAGTTCTCCAACCACTTCTACTTAGCTTGGGTAGCCATGACATATTGCTAGGTGTCACTCATGGTTTGTGGAAGCCCTGAGGATTAGCAAACACTAATCTTCATCAAAGGGAGAATTGAAATGTAGTTTCAATTCACAATCGATCGTTAAAAGTAACAATCGCCCACTGCCTCACTAATTGGAACCTAATGGATCGTACACCAAGTAAGGATGAAAGTGAAGAAATATAAATGAGATGGATAAGCAATTAAATAGTTTAATTGAGAACGGTCAAGATTAATTAATTAGTTCATTAATCTTACGAAAGGTTCATTTTGGGTTTTTGGTCCACAAGGCCCATTGATTTTAAGTTGTATGACAACTAAAATTAAGTGGAAATTAATCCAAAAACAAAGACAAAATCGGCCTAGGGTGAGTGGTAGCAAACTTGGGTTATTTGCAAGTTTGCCACTCACATGTGAGGTGGTATAAAAGCATCTTTATAGCTTTTACCTCATTAAGGTTTTTGTTTTTTAAGGCAAAGAAGAGAAACATTTTCTCTCTTTTTCTCTAATAGAGACCGGCCACTTAGGGGAGGGATAGCTAGCAATCTTTCTTCCTCTAAATCATCCATTTCTTCTTCACACCTCATCCTTGGTGTGGCGACTTAGAGACACCAAACCTTTGGTGTTTTTTGGAGATCCTTTCCTCACATCCTCAAAAAGCAAAGGAGTATCAAAAGGAAGAAAATCACAAGGAAGATCCAAGGAGCTAGGAGGTGACTTGAAGGCCCTCCACTTGGGTGAATCCCTTGTGTAAACAAGGATGAGCTTCAAGGGTAATGAATCTCAAAATCCTTCATTCTCTTTAATGTTGTTAAAGAGTCTTGTGGTTCACCATTCACTAGGCTTTGAAAGTCATGGGTTTTAGAATTTTTTTTTAATGCATGCCTACTTTAAAGTGTTATTAGTTTGCATATGTGTTCAAATGTTCTCACATGTTCTTAGCTACGACAAAAATTTTGCTTCATTTTGCGCCTGTGTCTGCATTTGCATTCCATCTGGGATACGCAATCGACTTGTCTAGGTATCTACCGTACTTGCCATCTTTCGTGAGCTTCATGAGGTAGTTTTTCCACATAAAGTAATTTTCAGTCGTCTGACTGAGAGCTCAGTGGATTCCACAGTATTTAGTGTGATCCAACTTGGAGGTATCACTCTTTAGTTGTCATGTTAGCTTGAACTACGGTTCATTCTTGAGGTCACGGAGGATCTGGTGGATCAGGACTGAGAACTTTACGTAGTTCTTGAGTGTTGAGCCTCATTTTGTCAAAGAACGATACATGCGTTTGCTTATGACTTGTGCTTGTCATTGGATTCTTTCGACTGTCTTCTTCTAGGCTACTTCCAACTACTTCTATAGTTGCTCGTCTGCTAAAGAAAATGAGTCTGCCAGAGTTAAGTCTTCTCCCATGATCAATTCTTCGAATAACAGGTCGTCTGCTGGACGTCCCTTCTAGAAGACTGCACTGCACTGGCCATTAAGTCGTTACATCCAACAATCTTGGCCTTCTCTGCCTTGAACATCTTTACATAGTTGCGAAGCATCGCCTTTGGATTCTTTTTTATGTTCAACAAGTGTCATCAACTCGGTAAAGAATCATCATGTTGCGTTTCTTCGAGTTTTTTGTGCCCTAAAAAGGGTGAAATGCAACATATTGAACTTGCACAGGGGTTCCGTATGCTCGATCTCATCTGTGAAAAATGACATGCTTATGTTGGCTATCTCTTTCATAGCGCATCGTCGGTGGTTTCGATGCACTGAAAGCTGCGTAATCATTCACCTAATTGTCTCTCTGCCTTTTCTTGGATTTGCCACTACTAGCACGGCAGAGCTTCTAGCTGCCTTTGGTGGTGACCTGCGTGTATGTGCTGCTTTTCTCCATGTCTTTCTCGTCTATATCGTGGCAGCAATGCATGTGGTTCGTCTCTAGCCGGCAAATAGGCTGCTCCTGATTACCCTTGGAGCAGGCTGCCAGTTGGACTTGAGCCGGATTGGGTTGCTACTTCTCTTCATCCACTGTTCTATTTATTCCGATGCGAGGTGGAGAATTCTCCTTGCGGGCCAAGCCGTGAATGGACACCTTACCTGAAATTGTGCCCATGATGCTTGTCGGAGCGTGCGCCCAAGTTTGAATGCATATTTTCCCGTGAACCTAATCAGGTGTAAACTCTATTTTGCGTGATAAGGCGAGATAAAACTTTACTTTAAGGACCCAGGCGATAGTGCATATTGCTAGAACGCTCGGTTCGTGAATGATTGAGTGGCTGCTTGCCGGGATGCTACTGAAAAGAAACGTCATGATACCTCTTCATGACTGTGCTAAGTCTTAATGTGCTCTAAGAGTTGATTCACCAAGGTCGTCTAGTGCATGAGGGCATTTGTCAAATCTATAACCTGTTGGGATAGGTGTTATTTGCCATTCAGGGTGGAAAAGTTTGGATGATAGGTGTCTCTGTAAGTAGGGGAAGTGTAATGGACTCCAGATGCAAAATTTGAGCTGGGATGGGTAAAATCTGCAGAAAAACTGGGCAAAAATAATCCTGATTCAATTGTCAATCCGATGGTCTGTCCGGCCGGTCCAGCCTTGGCCGAGACTAGTTCGGGAACCCAGAGCTGGGCTAGTTGAATCGGTTTAGAATGACAACTGGGCCACAGGTGCGCACTAGAATTGGTCGTGGGGGCGTGAGTGCTGGGCACATGCTGGGCTTGGGCCTTGGCAGCTGCAGGGATTGGATTTGCCACCTCATGCGCACGGGTTGAGACAAGCAGACCTTGGGATTGCCTTAGGTTACGCCCTAGGCTTGCTACTTTGCAGCTCTTTCACTATGCCCTAAGGGTACACTGTGAACGACTGGATTGGTTGCCGTCGCTACTGGATAGCCGCAGTGGAGATAGTGCTACTCCGCTCACCATGGTGATCCTCAAGGTGTGACGACATAGGGCCACGTCGCGATCTCCATTGTTCAATCCATATCATTGAACGTAGGATGTTAAGTTCGTCATGATTTCAAAATTTCCCGACATTGTATTTATTCCTTAGGACTGTTCAAAGAACTTAAAAAAATTGTAGAAAATGTGTGTAAAATTTTTCTTATGTAACAGAAAAATTTAAAACTCGAATCTGAGAGGCTTCTTCGAGCGTTTCAATCAAGCTTCCAATGAAAACACCAATTTGTAGTGGCAAGAATTTGCTGTGTTTAGTCTTGAAGAATTTGTACCTACAAAATAATTAAGAACTTTGATATAAGATCAAAGCCTCATGAGCCCACAAGGTAGGGGGTTTGGCCAATGGATCTCCGATGCCTAGCTCAATACCTTTGAAAATAGTGAGTGTTTAGGGTTTGTATGCGTAGCAAAAGCTTACCAAAGTTTCGTGGAGATGAGATATTTATAGGGAACTGGCCAGCCTATGTGTAGGGTTTTGCCCTACACATGGCAACTTCCTATTGGCTAAGGTTACATTATCCGTAGGATGAATGAGGAAATAATATTCCAAAGATAATAATTAGAAGATAATATCTTCAGATGATGATGGAAGCATCCTTGATTGATTATATAAGGATTTCTTACTTGATGAAGTTGATCTTCAATTGGGAAAGTATTAAAGATAGGATTTGATAATTAATCCTCTTTAATGCCTTTGAATTTTCCATGCCACAATCAGGGGAGCTTTGAGTAGTCGTAGTCCGTTGCTTGAATTCTAGGGATTGAGCTGTGCTTGAGAATATTTGTCTGCCCTGCCCATTTAATGAGGGCAATCGTTGTCTTCTCCGGGATAAAGTCTGTGTGTTGTCTATAGGATTTTTAGGATTATTTTTGGCTCCACACCCCGGATTTTACTTATAAATGTTTGCATTCCTGCGCTAGAAGGTTCAACTTGATTATGTTAAATGAGTAAACAGTTATTAGGTTTCTAAGAAGCGAATTTCAAAGAAAAAAAGGATAACATAAGAGAATTGTTAGTATTAATTAACTCTACGAAAATAGTTGTCATACACTTTCCCGAAACTAAGGGCAGCCCATGCCAAGCAAACATAGTACAAGGGCTGCAAAGCAAAATTAGAAGATGCATACTCAAGCCACAATCAGGGAATAAACTTTGCCCTCAATTCACTTGATTGAAACAATACTTTCCATATAAATAAGAGCTTGGAAATCTATAACCTCATTGATAATAGGAGGAATATGAATATACTTGACATTTCCACTACTAGAATTATAAGAGAGGGCTCTTTTATCGGGGGAAACCATAAGAAGCTCGTCATTTTTCCAAAATGTCAATAAATTTGCAATGCCTTTAAGGGGTCCAACTGTTAGGAGTTTTGTCCATGAACTCTTAACTCCGGCATAGTCGTCCATTACCCATATTTCAAATATTTCCAATAATCCAGAATCCTCATTTGGATGGTGAGGAGAGCAAAAAGAAACGATGGATTCATTATACAGAAATATATTAACAAACGTAAAACCGGATTCTCTTCTAGAAGGCAATTGTATTATATGAAATATCTCATCACCTAAATCAAATGAAAGTATGTATTCCTCGCCATCGATTGCAAACCAATAACAAAATCATGTATTCCTCGCCATCGATTGCAAACCAATAACAAAATCCCTTCAAGTACACTGAAGAAGAAGACTGGTAGGTATAACTTGATATATCAATCTTGATCTCTTTGCAAGAGTTAGCAGCCATAGTATATAATTCAGCCGTGTGAGGAAGATGAATACAGTGATAATATGTTCGCTCATCATCTGAATACTCACAATTTTCTATTATTTTCACAACCTTGTATTCTTTAGCGTTGCAATCATAGCCAAATCCCATTCCTTGAAAGCTCGATTCCAATTCGAATTTTCCCTCGGGAGGGGAAGGTAGAAGAAGGCATGAATCTGGAAGTTGCCTGAATTCCCTCGTCCCAGGATTGCATAAAATAGCATTTTTCCCTGCTATTAGACAGATAATTCCATTGCAATAAGCGAGAATCAATAGATGATCATGATCTTGCAATGGAAATGGTATATTTAGGTCCTCAACATCATAATAAATGTTGTGCTCATCACTATCAATGGAAAGATTAATCATGGACCAGAAAGATTCTCGTTTCCAGCTTTGGTCCGGGAAAATGTGAAACTGAGAACGATTGAGATGGATCCCATTGGAAGATGAGAGTTTGTTGTCCGCGGAATTACTGAGGTGTTTGGCCACAAAACTTGGACAATTGATGAGAGTGCACCAAGACTTGCGTATGCATTTGAATCGCATAAGAGACTTGGCTGGCAACTTGGATAAGATTTCGACCACCTTATCTTCGAGAGTGTCACGTTCATGCACTTGGGACATTTCAGCCGTTTGTTTCACAGGAATTCTTCACTCGTATATGTACACAGTAAAGAACACCATCAGGTTGAGAGAAAAACTAAATCAAACTCCAAGTCCCTAGGGCCTGGTAGATCGAGGTTCAATTATTAAACATATTACCACACAAGATGCCAAAATTCAATAGTATTATATAAACTTGGAGTTCCACAAGGACAACATACATAGCTATCAAAGCAAACATGGGCAATCCGGAGTTGACGAGTTTTCCAAAGAAAACAGGGGCGATCCAATCACTTTCGAATTTTATGGAGAATCATACATTCCAATTTTTCTATTTTTTTAATTATAAATAAATAATCATTCAAATTTTACCTTTTAAGTTTACATTAATTGATGATAAGATGAGCATGATATCACATGATTTTAAATAACTAAGAGAGGAAAATTCACATACTCACACGAGTTTTAATTAATAAAGCTAATTTTTCATTAGAAATATAATAATATAACTGCATCCTTATCACAACTAAGAGTTTTGCTATTAAAACACCGCTTCTTATTTAATTTTACCCCAATTTCTATATATGCTTCATTAAAAATTAAATAATTATACATTTTCTATATACACCACGTTTCTTCCAAAAGTACCATCAAACGCGCGACATCCACAAACACCCTAACACAACCTCCCGTGCACCCCCAATTTCCGAAGTTCAATAGAGCAATTCTAGCGGTGGAAGGCAAGGGCACAAATATTGCCCAAAACTAAAAAACATTGCTCCACGGGCCTATAAATTGAAGGGCAATAGATAAGGCCCTCCTACAATTTAGTGCCGAAGGAAGTCTTGCTTGAGCCGCTACTTGCGGGTAAAGATTGTTAATTTGTTTCTTTCAGCTTTAGCTGACAAAAGTCCATGTGCAAAGAAATGGCTTTTTCAGTCGCATTAGCCAAAAGGAGGAGACTTCTATGTATATATTTTAGGGTTAATCAGTTTCTTGAATTTCAATATTTAGGATATGAAGTTTTTCTCATTCTAAAGTAGTATTTGAAATTATAAGTTTGAAACATTTTCATGTATCCGTTAAAGTTGTTGTTAAATTAATAGTTAACTGATGACGTAGTGTTTATATGAACAATAACTAGATGCTACTTGTCATGGCCATATAAATATTTTTTTTTTAAATTTAAAAAGAAAAATTTCTTGGCCGTCTCCTACCTCACCCCCACCCCTACCTTCTGCCTCCTTTCTCTCCTCTGCACCACCCATCTGCATCCACCCTCCTCGCAAAAACCCTAATCCCCAAAATATGAGAAACCCGAATCTGAAAATCCAATCCGGAGCAACTCTGGTTCACGAGCCACCCGAGGAGAGAGAAGGACCAAAGCACAAAAGCAGGGGAGCCACCACGTGCCGCTGCCGCTGCTGGAGTCTAGAGGGGGTGGCTGAAGGGGCTAGGAACTTCAGGGGTTAGGGTTTACGATTTATCCAAATTAGGAATTTGGGTCAGCTGGATTTTTGATAAATTTCAAAAATTAGAAGAGTTTCTTGTTGAATTTTAAATTGGAAGGGTTTTTGTTGGATTCGGGTTCCTCAAGCTTTGGGAATTAGGGTTTTTGCAAAGGGTGGAGGAGAAGATGGTGGAGGAGAGAGAAGGGAGGGGAGGTGGCGGCACCACCACCGCTGCGGCGGAGCGGGGACCATGTGTCCTTATCGGTACCCACCATTGTTTAAAATCCAGGAGCAAAAGGACATATACTCCAGCAAACCACCGCCATGCTTTGTGTCCATATCCTCTTAATTTCTTGAGAAAAAGGTGGGTGCAAAGAAGAGATGGGAGGGAAAAGGGCCGGGGGGAGGTAGGAGACGGACAAGAAATTTTTTTAAGTTTTCTTAATTTTAATTTTTTTTTTAATTTTTAATATTCACACAGGCCCATGTTGACATGTAGCGTCCAGTTTTTGTCCATGTGTATGCCACATTATTAGTTAACGGCTGATTTAATATCAACCTTAATGGATATAGGAAAGTATCCCAAAGTTATGACTTCAGATACCACTTTAGGTTGAGAAAAATTCATGTACCAAATGTTAAGAAACAAAAACCTTCATGCTAGTAAATTGAGATTAACCATATATTCTATAAATACCCAACTATGTGAGGTTACGAGCATAGTTAGTATATTAGCGTATTATGCACGCGCACTTACTTTTTTTTTAATAATATTTTCTTTTTATGTACACATTTTAATGATTCATTAAATAGTCCGTTATCAAAAGTTTAATGTACAATAAACGCTTTCAAAAAGTAAATACGTACTTTACACATTTAATACAAGTTATCGCCATACAATTTTTAATAATACCTATAAAATTCGTATTCAACACATATTTTTAACATATTTTTGAAGAATTAAAATAATTAATTAAAATTAAAAGTAAAAAAAGTGGCCGAATTTTTCAAAGTAAAGTTTTTGCAATTTGTCAAATAATATTTTACTAACTATAGTTGTAGTCCGTCCCGAAATAAAGTATTTTTGATGTGAAATGACGTTTTTACCCTTGCGGGGGGTGTGAGACTGTGTGAGTTGGATTGATGTCTGTTGTAAGGGTTCCCATATTTTTTGGATTTAATGTGGATGTGGTTGGTATAGGGTGATTGGTTGAGAACTAATAACACACACACACACTCACAAACACGTGTGCATCCTTTCCATTTTACCCGTCTCTCTCTCATTCTTCTTCTCGAATTTTCTTCCATTCTCCCTGCAAGTTGTACGGACACCATAACACCGCACGATCATGGCATGGATCGAAGTTCTAAATACCATAATCATGTTCCTGGCAACCTTGTGAACCCAACCGTACCTTTGGTTTAAGCTGAAACCCTCGAAAACCCTTGGAACCCGAGAGCACCATTAGAGGTACTGTTCATGTACTTGTAAACCATGACGTTTTGGACCATTCCAAGATCATAGGCAGCCTTAGAATGATCTTGTGAAGCTCGGAGGACAAAATTGGAAGCTTTTGGACGTCAGGTTCACAAGTTCGAGGGTTGGCCGGAATTCATGGTTTTGCTCCGGCAAGTTTCAGTTGAGTTTTGAGCTTTTAACAGGTATAGACCTTTTCTCCTTGTTCTAAGGTTCATTTTGGTGTAAATTTCGTGAAATTTGGTTGAGAATTGAGCTAGAAAATAGGATTGGAAAATTTACCCAGTTTCCGGTGACGCAGCGGCGCCGGCGCTGGTCGTCGGTGAACTGAGGTAGAAGGTGACAGAATATTCCGTCAAAGTTGACGGAATATTCCTAACGGAAGGTAACGGCGTCAGTTAACCTTAACGGAATATTCTAGGGATTTAACGAAATATTCCTTAACGGTGTTAAGGTTCCGTCAGCGTGCACGGCACGTGGCCGCGCGTGGGCGGCGCATGTTGCCGTGCCTTGGCCGACGTGTGAGGGCGCGTGGGACTTCAAAAAATTAATTTTAAAATATGGGGGTGTTCGTGGGATTGAGTAGAGCATGTTGGTATATTTAAACACCCCAATTGAGCAATGTATGAGAAGTTATTATCTAATTGGGTTATGTGCGTAATTAACGGTTGTATAGTTGTTTCGCATATAGGTGAGACTTATCCTGAGGACGAGCGAAGCCACGTGAGGCTCGGGGGCTACGACCCATCTACTTATCATTGAGTGGGCTTTTGTTTTTAGTGTATATATATACTTGGTTGATTCCCAGAAATACGTTTTAAATGGTTTTATGAAATTGAATGCCATGTCGAATGCCATATATATTTAATTATTGCTATAATATGTGATTATATGTTGAGGCACTACGGGCGCCAGGTAAGTCAGGTAAGTATATACTTTTGATATGATGATTGTGGTGATATCGATGAGATTAGTATATGGCTCATTTACCTGCACATCAGGTTTAGTGCTCCGCCAGAGTAGGGCTTAGCTTTCACGTGATCGTTCACCTCTCGCATCGTACGCTCACCTTGGATCCAAGGCAGGTGCCAGCATGTCGTACAGACCACATTAGGTGGTTCCGACTCGTAGGTAACTTGCGATTCGTCGCCAGCCTTCACGTGACCGTAGCACAGAGCGTTTATATATATACCCAGCTTGTCGTACAGACCACTACAGGTGGTTCCGAAATAGGTGCAGGTTATTGATTGAGAGTTGAATTGAGGATTTGGTTGAGGAGTCATAGATTCAGCCGTACAGGTCACTATAGGTGACTCCGGCTGATTGATATGCATTGCCGGCATGTTATGCATTGAGATATCACCTAATTGATTTTGATGATATTTGTTGCATGCTTGATATTGAATATGGTTCATTCGGTCATGGCAATATTTGAATGATGGTTTTTCAGTGTTAGTACGTATGTATATATTTTCTGGGAAGTATATATATGCTTTTACGAAGAGGGGTTATAACTTTTATATTGAAGTGATTTTGGTAAAGCTTTGTTTTTGCCCACTCACGCTTTTGTTTTGCGTCCCTCTAGGTATTAGATAGCGTTGGTGGCAAGCGAGGTTTCAAGGCATATCTGACAATGCATTATCCATGTAAATATTCTGGCTTTCCTATTATGTCTTTCTGGACTGCACCTAGGATGCTCGAACTTTGTAAATTATGCTATTATCTTTCACACTCTTCTATGATCTTGTATCACTAGTCGTGTTATTCTAGTGCTTATTATCTATATTTATCTTTCCGCACTGCGCACATGGCCACGTCACGCTCACGTGACGGCCAGTACGTCCCAATGTTCGAGTCGGGGTGTGTCAATAGTCGGGGGCCAAAAGGCTATAAATATTCTTTGTTGTCTAAATTTTTTTAGCACCCGGAATTTTACTTATAAACACACTCTTATGCTAGAAGGTTTAACTTGATTATGTTAAATGAGTACAAAGTTGTTAGGTTTTTAAGAAGCGAATTTCGAAGGAAAAAGAAAAGGAAAGGACTGGTCACGGGCGCGTGAGTGTTGGGCGCGCGCTGAGCTTCGGCCTTGGCAGCTGCAGGGATTTGATTTGATGCCTCATGCACGCGGGTTGAGACAAGCACGCATTGGGCCTCGCCTTGGGTTGCGCCCTAGGCTTGTTGCTCTGCAGCTCCTTCACCGTGCCCTGGGGGTACACCGTGGGCCACTGTTGTCATAGCTGCGGTGGCGCCCCGTGGATGTAGTGATGCTCCCCTCACCGTGGTGAGCCTTAAGGTGTGACAATGTAGGGCCACGTCGCGATCTCCATTGTCCGGTCCGTATCCTTGAACGTAGAATGTTGAGTTCATCATGATTTCAAAATTTTCCGCCATTGTATTTCTTGCCAGGGCTATTCAAAGAACTATAAAAAATTCTAGGAAACGTGTTGGAAAATTTGTGTATATAACATTCGAAACGCGAATGCGAGAGCCTTCTTCGAGCATTTGAATCAAGCTCTCAATGAAAAGCACCAATTTGTGGTAACAAGAATCTGCCGTGTCCAGTCCTGACAAATTTGTACCAACAAAACAATTAATACATTTGATAAAAAACTAAAGCCTCACGAGCCCACAAGGTAGTGGTGTTTGGCCAATGGATCTCCGGTGGCTAAGTTGGTACCTCTAAAAAGAGTGAGAGTTTAGGGTTTGTATGCATAGCAAAAGCTTACCAAAGTTTGGTGCATATGAGGTATTTATAGGGAGGTGGCCGGCCTATGTGTAGGGTTTTGCCTTACACGTGGCAACTTCCTATTGACCAAGGTTATGTCATCCGTAGGATGCATGAGGAAATAATATTCGCAAGACATTAATTAGAATATAATATCTTCATATGATGATGAAAGCATCCTCAATTGATTGTGATAGGGATTCCTTACTTAATGGAGTTGATCTTTAATTGGGAAAGTATTAAAGATATGATTTGGTATTTAATCCTCTTTAATGCCTTCGACTATTCCATGCCACAAGCAGAGGGACTATGAGCAATCGTAGTCCGCAACTTGAATTTCAAGGACTTAGCTGCGCGTGAGAATATTTGTGCGCCCTGCTCATTTAAAAAGGCCAATCTTGTCTTCTTCGGGATTAAGTCTTCGTGTTGTTTATATGATTTTTGGGATTATTTTTTGCTCCACACCCTCGATTTGACTTATAAATGTTTGCACTCCTACGATAGAAGATTTAACTTGATTATGTTAAATGAGTAAAAGTTATTAGGTTTCTAAGAAGCGAATTTCGAAAACAAAAAAAAGGGGTAATTGTTAGCATTAATTAGCTCTAAGAAAATAGTTATCATACACTTTCCAATAATAACATTAGAAAATCTGGAAACCGCAAAATTAAAGGCAGCCCATGCTAAGTAAACATAGTGCAAAAGCCACAAAGCAAAATTAGAAGATGCATACTCAGGCCTTATATCATGCATACAAATTAAATAAGAGAAAATGCAACTCTGCCCTCGACTCACTTGATCGTAACAATACTTTCCACATAAATAAGAGCTTGGAAATCTATAACCTCATTGATAATAGGAGGAATATGAAGAGACTTGACATTTCCGCTACTAGAATTATAAGAGATGGCTCTTTTATCGGAGGTAACCATAAGAAGCTCGTCACTTTTCCAAAATGTGAATAAATTCTCATTGCCTTTTAAGGAGTCCAATGTAGGGCTGGGCACGGGCCGGGGATTACATTTTCTAATATAGGAACCGGACATTACCCGGCCCGGTTGAAACGGGCCGGTTTGGGCCGGATCCGCGGGTCCCTTTTTTTTTTTTTTTTTTTTTTGGTTGTTTGGAAAAAAAAAAAAAATTGTAGTTGTTGTACAGATTGCAAACTGCACTGCACAGATTGCAAACTGCACAGATTTGAATTTTGCACAAATTGCAAACTCTAATACTATTATTTATTCTGAGTTTTCTGTCAGAACTTCAAACTCTCCAAATATTTGACAATGTCGAGCAGAAGATCCTCTCGGTCGAGGCAGTCGTCGAGTAGGAACAACAACAGTATCAGTGATGACCTGATCACTGATCTCGTATCCAAGTTACAGCAGCTTCTTCCTGAGATTTGCCCTAGGCGTTCTAACAAGGTACATACACACACACAGACGACTTGAATGTTAAAACTTAAAACCAACTTATAATTGTCCATATCATTACTAAACGCTAAGGAACCTAAAAGATGTTTGTTTTAGGTTAATAACTAATAAACAAACAAACATTTGTTAAGCCTGTAATAGGTTAATAACTAATAACTATAAACAAACAAACAAACATTTGCATGAAGAATCAAATCTGTATAAAGGAAAACTCAGAATATGAGCTCAAGATTATGCTTTATTTTTGACATTCCCGGTGTCAATTTGATCAGGGGCATTTATTTTTGAATATTTCAGTTCTCCTAGTTAAGTATAGAGCATGTCCCTGAGACGTATCTTCTAATTCTCCTAGTTTAGTATAAGTGTTTATAACAGAACTAAACTGACCTGGAGGAGAAGGGTGATCAAACCGCCACAACAAAGTACAAACTCCAGCAAAGAAACACTGAAGAAATGCCCTGCACTCAAGTAAAAACATGTCATTCCCAAGTCAATCCAAGCAAATACCAACAAAAAGTACAATGAATTATATCAGAGCATACCGAAACATAATAAAAAGGATCTAAAACAAATAAGCTTTAGAGCATACCGAAACCGATGAGGTTGTCATATTTTTGCACTGCAGAGGTTATGCTTAAAGCTTTCTCTTTTCCAATAACTGCATCCAGCATCAGGTTAAACTTCATTAAAACACAAAATTGGTGCTTACTTACCACTTGCAAAAAATAGGTATGCTATGCATGCATCGTGGGAATGAACACTACAGAATACAGATGTATAAGAACTCTGAAGCAAGAAGGTAAGAATAAGATTTAACCTTCAAGAAAACGTCATCGGAGACCCTTCCCGAGATAAAATGAAGTGGTTTTAAAATAATTGAAAGCTCTTTTAAAGAAAAGACTCCATCAATTTCTTAATATATTAAAATCACGAACAAAACCGAAAGAGGATAGATTAAGACTAAGACAACATGACATGCACATTTCCTCTCTTTCTAAAAAAAAATCAAAAGAGGAATATTTTTCACAGCTCAATCATCAATCTACAAATTCTACTTCTCTCAGTTCATATTCTAGATCCTGAAACATTTTTACAGCTCAATCATCAATCTTAGGCAGTCTAACTTAAAACCCCTAAAAATCCCTACACCAGAAATTCAAATTAATAATAAAACCTAATTCAAAATTACCTAAATTTTAGAGGGATGATGGTTGGTAGGTACTGGCAGTAGCAGTGTCGATGGTGATGGGGTGATGGTGGTGGTCGCGACGGCGGAGGTGGTGTCGTTGTGTTGGTCGCGACAGCGCTGTGAGAGTCTGAGAGTTGTAGCTTGACGGTGGTGATTAGGTGAGTGATGGTGGTCGCGACGGCGGTGAGCATTGTGAGTGAGAGAGTATGAGAGAGAGAGTCGAAGGAAGGGAGAGGGAGAGGGAGTCAAGGGAGAGTATGAGAATTCGAGAGACTGGGTGCTTCTGGAACTCAACTCGGGACTCGGGAGATGGAATTAGGGCTGGGGTTGAAACTGACGGTTAAGATTGGATGGAGAGATGATATCTTAAATCTCGTCCATCCATTGTAACACAAACGGGCCGGTCCGGGTACCCGCGGTTCCTATACTTTTGGAACTGGCCCGAATCGAAAACTTCAATTACCCGGCCCGACCCGCCCCTATATGTTTTTACAAGATTAAGAACCGCCCCGTACCCGCATTACCCGCCCCGACCTGCGGATCCAGGACCCGTTTGCCCAGCCCTAGTCCAATGGTTAGGAGTTTTGTCCATGGATTCTTAACTTCATCATAGTTGTCCATTACCCATATTTCAAGTATTTCCATTAATCCAGAATCCTCACTTGGATGGTAAGCAGAGCAAAATGAAGCAATGGATTCATTATACCGAAACATATTATCAAACGTAAAACCGGATTCTCTTCTAGAAGGCAATTGTATTATATGAAATATCTCATCACCTAGATCAAATGAAAGTATGTATTTCCCGCCATCGCTTGCAAACCAATAACAAAATCCCTTCAATTAATCATGAACCATAAATCATCCGGGAAAACGTGAGCCTGAGCACGGTTGAGAAGGATACAAGTAGAGGATGAGAGTTTGTTGCCCACAAACCTTGAACGATCGATGAGACTACACCAAGACTTGCGTATGCATTTGAATTGCATCAGAGACTTGGGTAGCAACCTAGACAGAATTTTGACCACGCTATCTTCAAGAGTTTCACTTTCAAACACATAAGACATTTCAATAGTTTTCTTCCACAAGAATTCTTCACACCTATATGTACACAAGAAAGAACACCACCAGTTTAAAAGCCAAACTAAATCAAACTCCAAGTCCCTAAGGTCTGGTAGGTCAAGGTTTAATTTCTCCACACACGATGGTGCGCGAATTTGGTTCCAACATTTAGGTTAGCCCGCTGGCATGCATACAAAGTAATGGGGTCGAGGATGATGTTCTCCTTGAGCATAAAGAGAACCAGGTAACGACGGATGGATTACAATTCATTCAACAATGGGGATGAGCATGATGCTCTCCTTGTTGGGCTTATTTGGTTTTGGTTTATTTGGTTTGTTAGCTGTGTTTGGGTATGTCATGTCTCTGTTGTTCGGCCATTTTGCTTTTGCTTTGGTTTCTCCGTTAACTGTTCGGTCGATAACATTGGTTTTTGCTAGCCCTTTGTTGTTGTTCTCTTGTTGTTCTATCTTACTGTGTTTGCTTTGGCTCAAAAGGTCTTTTAATGACCTTATTAAAGAAGAAAGTAACTCCTTTTTTTTAGCCGTAATTGTTACCAACATATCTTCCTTGAAATTATGGACTCGGAAAAGTTCATAGATTGTTTTTGGGAATGCCTCTGAATGAGCTTCCTTTTTTTGGTTTTTAAGTTGAACCATTGGTAACAGATCTTTTCATTGCAGAAAATTATGTGAGTCCAGTTCATGTAACATTATCTATTCTAAAATTAAGGAGGGATTTGACTATAGCTTAGCTACACTCAAATTTTTGTCCCTTGATTTTGCCTGATTTACCCTACTGCCACCAAATCTGTGGCTGGGTTGGCGTTTGGGCTGCCCCCGGTTTTTGCATGGGCTTCATTGGTTTTTGGTAACAGCCCGACCCTCAGAAAATTTAATGATAGTTCTACCCACCAAAGCTTAAAATCCGACGGTGGGGATGATGGGTTGGGAAAGGCAATTTTGTCCTCTACATTTTGAGCAAATTGGGGGTAGGTTTGGCTTCGTTGTCATTCGATGAGGGTTTCAGGGATGCAGGCTATGCCGCCTCTGAGATAGAGAGAGAGAGGAGAGAGAGATATGGGAGGATTTGTTGCGAGAGACTTCTGTTTGCACCTAAAATGTACCCAATTTTACTCATTTGGGCTAAATATGGCATTTGGAGGATTATTGTGCAAGAAGGCTAACTTGGAAAGATATTTGGCTGCAAGTGGGATAGTTTGACATTATAATATTGCTTTTCCCTTTTGTTTGGATGGTGGAGGTTTGCCAAGAGCTTTATTTAATCAAGACAAATGCATGCTTTTTCATTGCAAGTGGATGGGAATGCACCATGAGAGCTTTTGAGCAAAGGATCTTTGTTGAAAGAAGCTAGCTTTCTTCTTTTAATTATTTTATTGCAAGTGGGAAATAGACATGTGGTGGAAGCATGTGGTGGAGATACAAGCTTGCTTATTTTAATATTATTTCACAATGCAAGCTAGCAGTGGAGTGCACTCAGGCAAGGTCAATGTTCTCAACAAGAGGTTCTCTCATATCTCTATATAAAGAAGCAGAGGCACAAGGATTATAGACACTTAAACAACCAATCAATCAACTCTACTCAAATCAGCTCCTCAAGCTCCTTGTAGACATTTACCTTTAGCTAAACATCCTCTACTTTCCTTGATTATTAGCTATGCTGCTCACTAGTAGTATCAATCTCATTTGTAGCTTTTATGTACAACTCATTTCCAATTATCTAATTTATAAGCAATCTATAATACCAATTATTTACTTTCCTCTGTCATTTACACTTCTAGCAACCTTGTCATTTAAATATTGTTCCATCTCTCCATATAAGTAAAGTCCTTATCTTTAAGGCAAAGAAAGAAGCTTGATTTGAGCCACTCCCACTCAATGGCACAATCTCTTGGTCAAAAGTTGAACTTAGGTGCAATCTTAATCATTCAAATCCCGTCTACTAGCGGCATCTAGTAGTGGCACGCTCGCAACCACCAGTTTCTTGTTTGAATAAATTCCAGGCATGCCCGTGAGGCCCATGGCGAATTTAGGGGGCAAACAACTTCAGGGGATTGCATAGAGAGGGAGATGGGACAAAGGTGTCCATTGGAGAAAGAGGGATTTCAGGGATTTGAAAATCTTTCCCCTTCACACAAATGTGCCGTTTCTCTCTGATTTCTCTCAAATTCGAGAGACTTCTCTTTCTCTCTCTTCATTTCTCTCAACCTCTAGCCCCAGCGCCGCTCACCCCCATTCTTCTTCATCATCTCTCATTTATTTCATCTTCTCTAAAAGAAAACCCGAGCCACTCAATTTCTCTCAACACTAGCCGTCCCTTATCCAAAAAAAAAAAAAAAAAGCCTACGAATCCGCTTTGAGTCAGCTCATAGCAGCTGAGAACAACTCGCGCGATGTCAACCGCCACCGCCACCGGCTTATCGGCTCCATGCATTCTTAGGTATTCAAGTTTTTTTTTACTGTTCTGGGTTTTTCTTTTTTAGTGATTTTTTAACATTTTTTTTTCCTGATGAGAATGCAGGTTTTGGTTTTACTTTGTGGAAATTGGGTTTCATCTGGAAAATCTGCATGTTTAAGGTTTTTGTTTGCTGATTATTGTTGGTTTTATTTGTATTTTTTCAGTTATATTTAATTTATGTTTATATTGTATATTTCGTTTGCATCTTTCGTCATCAGAGGAGTGGCTGGTTTTTTGATATCTTTTGAAGTGTGAATTTTCTGTTAATTTTTTTTTATATTTTTTTAAGTTTTTGTTAATTTTTGTTGTAAAGGAACTCAGGTGGTGGAACTAATTAGCTATAAAACAGCCCACTGTTTTTGTGGCTTGATTTTTAATTCATTAAAATTTTAAGTTTTTGTTAATTTTTTATTTTTTTTTGCAAAGAAACTCAGTGGTGGCTATATTACTAATTACCAATACAAATGATGTATTCTTATGAGTAACGTATAAGTGTTCTGTGAGTTTGGGCATAATCGAGTATCACTGCCACCTCTTCAGCTTGCTTCTTTCCTAAATCCAATATTATCAATCATCTGAATTATGAGTTTGATAAACTTCTTTAGGTATGCAAGATAGGGCCAGCCGTAATTCTACCTATCTTCAGACTTCGGTGTGCCTTATTTTCAGCCGCTGATATAGGATTGAACATCAACGAAGGAAGGTCAAACTATTGTCCATGCTTGATGAGCCATGTAATCTCTCTATCTCTCTTCAAAGACTCCTGCTTTTCAATCAAACACCCCATTGTTTTTTTTTTTTCCCAAGTCACTGGGACAAACACAGAAAATTCCAGCCACTTACAATTATAGTTTTAAAAAATTCTCTATTTTATATATCTAGATAATTGATTTTTTTTTTTTTTTTTTGGTGTTGTTGTAGTTTTGGTTTATTTTGTAACTTTTATGGTGATTAAGAATCCAGAGCTTTTGAGGTTTGATTATTTTCTATTTCTAACTTATCCTTGGGTAAGCAATTTTGATGAAATTATGTTTTTGCTCCGCTTTTCAGTCTTTTCAAGCAATTGAAATTGAATATGGAGAAGGTGTTGACACATTTATACCTGATGGACTCGCAAGTTTGATGTCGTAATGAATTTATTGAGTTAAATGTTTATTAGTCAAATTGTGTTTTATGTTATGTTGAATATAATTTACTGATTATACTTTATGCTGCTATGACTTAATACTGTTAATTTTTACTTCGAATATGGTTTTTTGTACTATAAACTGCAAGAAGGTTTTCTTAAACAAAAAACAATATGCTATGAAACCTAATGATCTAATTGCGTAATATTGAGTTTTTTTGGATGAGGGATTTCGAATTTTACGCCATGTCTCTTATCTTATTTTTAGTTTTTGAGTTGCAGGTAATACTTTATGGGTCAATGTGATCATATATCTATTTAATTAATTATATTCATAAATCATGTAGGAAGACTAGCAAGTAGCAATGTTGCTGCTTTTTAAGTTGTTTATTCCTTTTATTTGGATTTGATGTGAGATATCCGTGACTGGTTGTTCAACCCAAAATCTGGGATTGTTGTTTTTTTGGTTTAAAAAGATGAAGATTAGAGGAATTTAAATGCTTTAGTTGGAAAAGGAAAACTGTACATATTCATATATGACCCATATTGCTTCCTCTCTCTTTCACCTATCTGATCCGTTGGGAGTTTGATCTCTACCATTACTAATATCCATATATGCTGCCATTGTACACACACACACACACTCATATAGTTTCTTATTCTTCTTAATTAATAGTTACTTGAAGTAATAGTATTGGTGTGTGCGTGTGTGTATATATGTATGTATGTATAGAACTTAGAACCTAGAGTGAGAGTGAGCCACTGTTGTGAAGTGGCCCAACCCAACATTCATTCGCAAATTTGGCTTATAGAAAACCTGTTAGACTGTCCCTATTGCCTTCCCCTGCCTCTATTCTCTAAAGAAGAAAAGAGTGTTGGACTAAAAGCTAAGCATTTCAATGTTTTTTTTATTGTATCCTAATATCACCAGTACTACTACTTCCCTTTCAGTTGTCATTGAATTGCGTAGCGTTTCGCGATTCATCTCCGAATCCTGCCAGTATCTTGGTTGCTTGGATTTCTCAGAAACCCCTTATGTGATGAACCATATGAAAAGAATCAGTTTAAATCAAATAACTATGAGATGAACTTATTGAATATTGACTCTTATCAATTGGTATTTTCTATAGGTGGCATGATGAGACAGTCCCATCAGAGTTTCATCGTGCTTGAAGTGGGCTGCTCGCAGAGCCATGCTTGCTGTATGATATTCAAGGTTTGATTTTCTGATGCAATTACTATACACATTGACCACAAAATTTATTTACAAATCTTTATTATTGGTTTTTGCATTATTTGTTGGGAAATATCCATTCCCCTTTGTGCTTATAATTTTTTATGCAAGGAAAACAAGCAAATTGGGAAATATTTTTGTGTTCCTTAAAAAATTAAGATTACTGATTTATTTCCCTTATTTCAATGATAATCCAGCTAGATAAAATCTACTTAACTAATGGAAAGTACATAGCGTTTGGCTGCGGTAAAGTTTTGGCTAGTAAGGACCTAATGCGATTCATGTGAATCAATTGCAGAGTGATTTTAGTGTTTGAATTTCATCTTTCAAGTATTATCTAAATTGCTTGAGTGCTTCAATGTTTGAATTTGATCTTTCAAACTGTATGTGAATTGCAATCCATTAGGGAAATTTTTATTAAAATGTAATGGATGCCTTTTGGGCAATAATGCATATCAAGACCTTTAAATATGTTGATTCGGATGTTTGAACACAGTTGAAACTCACTATGTTGTTTTTGCAGTTTGATTAGCTATTGTTAATTAGAGTTGGCTAATTTTTTTACTGAGTTTAGGGCCAATTAACAAATATATTGAGTGATTGGTAAGAGTCTAGAAGCAAAACTTTTGGAGAAGTTAAAATCATTTGGAGTAAACTAATAAAATTTGACTATCCTGACCAACGTGTTTTTTGACTATTGACAACTTCTTGATCATATTTACTGATTGCAAGAACTGGTTGCATTTGAAACTCGCAACATCGCGCGAACAATTTTTGTAACTTTGATGTGTCACTAATAAGAATAAACACGTCTATCATCGCTCATGTAATAATCTAACCATTAAATTTCATGTCATTTAGTTTATAATATATTATCTATAAATTCAATCTTTCTAGCATTATCTAGATGCAATGTCCTGTTTACTTGTCCCTTTTACTATTTAATACTATTTAATATTTACTGACTGAGAAAAACATGACAAAGATTTACATGTGCATGTGTTTATTATAGGTTGAAGAGTAGATTGGTGAAATTACTTCGGAGGAGGTAATAAATTCACGCCTTTTTTTTCCTGTCCCGCCTTTTTCTTGTCCCTTATGCATTCCATGTCTTTTCGTGGATATGATGATTTTGTCTGTTTGTCAATTTTAAGATTTTGTAGTACCCTTTATGTGTATTTCAAGTACGTAGTGGTGAAATAGCAGATAACTCCGACTGCAAAAAGAGCTAATGAATATCAAATCATCCTGCCATGAAAGTTTGAGGAAATAAAAAGAAGAAAGTAGAAACTGAATATTTAAATTTATTTTCCATCCATTATCCTGCTCTGTTGTTTCTTAAAAGGTAAATTTCTAGTTAGAGATCTCTTCCCATGGTTAGTATAACTGTTAAGAGTGAATCTCACATTGGAAAATATTGGAACCCCAATTTGTCCCACATTAGCTAGGGAAGAAAGAAAAGCAATTTAAATAGAATTACTCCACTCTAACTAACACCGAGGTCTTTTGTGATAAAACCCCACACCTGAGGATTGTGCAGGTGGTTAAGTGGGGATAGTATCGGTGTTGTTGGAGTGGGCCCTCAGCCTGTTGACCTGAAAAATTCCACATAATATCAGAGCCAGGAGGCGGGCCCGTACTGCTACGTGATTGGGTGGGTCCCTGTTTGGCCCCGCGTGATGGGTGAGTCCCAACATGGCTCCACGTAGGCCAAAGATGCCACGTGATTGGGTGGGTCCCCATTGGCCCCGCATGATGGGTGAGTCCCGACATGGCTTCACGTGGTTGCCGATGTGGATTTTCACGTGTGACCCATAAATGGGGTCTCACGTGCGGGGAAGTGTTGGAACCCCAATTTGTCCCACATCGGCTAGGGGAAGGAAAGAAAAGCAATTTAAATAGAATTACTCCACTCTAACTAACACTGAGGCCTTTTGTGATAAAACCCCACAACTGAGGATTGTGCAGGTGGTTAAGTGGGGACAGTATTGGTGTTGTTGGAGTAGGCCTTCGGCCCGTCGACCTGAAAAATTCCATAGAAAAAGAATGGATTTTACATGTGCTTATAAGTAATTAGGCTACTTCTTATATTGCCGATTGATTTTCTGGTGGGACCTTAACTAACAGCCAACATGTGCTCCACATCACCCAATTCGTGTTGTCCACATATTTGGTTTGAAAATTTGTCAGATGTGAGGAGGCGTGTGAGAGGTTGAGTCGGATTTGGGATCGTCGATCGACGACAGCTTTCGAAAATTAGAGAATCGAAGCTGGTCAGCAGGTTCGATGTAGATTCGAGAGAGAATGAGTCGTCGGATTCGGAGACCGCGCTTTTAGATCTGCAGACGAAGAGGGAGATGCAGGCGTTGAGAAAGTAGGATTCGAAGAGGAAGTCGGAAGAAAAGTTGGGGACAAAATAATTTTCAAGAGGATGAGCAAAATATGAATTTGAATGTGAGCAAAAGACAAACAGAGCTATGCCATCTGGTTCAACAACCGAGTTAGTACTCATAATCGACAACCAGGTTAGTACTCATAATCGACAACTGGCAAATGGAATATATTTAGCGAATGGCATTAGCCACACTCTACCTTGGACAAGTCAGCAGTGTGGAGTTCCAGTGGGTGAGGGAGTAGGCTCGCGCCTACCACATTAACAGTTTACAGACATTGACGAACAAGGAAATAAGGTCTGATATTGCAGTGAATTCATAAGTTGATGTATAACATTGCAATGTTCTAAAGATGAGGTACAAGTTTGTTATGTGACCCAAAGTTGAGATGGAAATATGTAATTGCCCTTTTTATTTTTAAAAATTTGGGTGAGGGAGTAGGCCTCGTGCCTTCCATGTCATTATTTAACGGCCAAATTGATAGAAAATTTAAAGGAGGTTTGAGATTGCAATGATTTGTAAGTTTATGTATGACATTGTAATGTTTAAAAGATATAGTATGAGTTTATTATAGGACCCAAAATTAAGGGGATAAAATGTAATTTATGCTATTATTTATAATATGTTTCACGTTACTCACTATTATTCATTCATAATGAATAAGACTATCTTACTCTTTGAATTTGAGATCATAGTGAGTAGACATCATAAATTAAATGGCTTCCTGACGAAACCAACTTGTCAGGAGAGAGAAAATTGTGCCGACTAAATATTCATGACAACAAATACATATGGCTTCTGGTATGTTAGGATAAGGCTTCTGGTATGTTATCCTGAACATCAGGCGAGCCTGTGGCTGAGCATTCTATACCACCATCCTTCTTAGCTCTGCCAACTCATTCCTGAGTTGCTGATTGGCCATGTTATTGTGTGGGGTATAGGAAGTCCACTACTTCGGCCCCACTTCGGGCTACGATCGATGCCCGAGAAAGCTTCCCCATGTGGATCTAGTTGTCTCCATCTGGCTTTTCCTCCCTTATTAGCCAATAGTGGTGGCCTATAAGGAAGAGGCTTGACCACAGCTATTGGTAAGCCCTTTCTGCTTGTTCCCACTAGATTAGTCGCCTTAGTCTTCATTCCTTCCCACCCGATCTGCCTCCTACCATCTAGTGGAAGTAGCAGAGGATTGGGCAAGCTTGTCTCTTGAAACTCTTATTCTTCTTGTCTACTGGTTCCAGCATCCTCCTTCTTTTTCCCTTTGTCCTTCTTTTTCCCTCTGTCCTTATTTTCCTCGAGTAAGGGGAACAAATGAATTAATGGTTCCTTTTCTGGGCTTGCTTCTCTGATTCTTTCCCTGGTATAGCCATCCCTTGGTGTAGAGTACTCTAACTCCAGCTTTCTTTGTAGAGTTCTTGTCAAGGAACACAGTCTGCTAAACTCTCATCTGGTCTCTACAGAGATTTTCTCCATACTTCTTACTACTTGCACCATAGTGGCTTGCAAATCTTCATTAGTAACTTTTCCACCTGACTTCTCAGAAGAGGTCAGGCTCTCTAGGATCGCAAGGCCTCATAGTGAAGGAAAGTTTTCCGCGTAAATGCTCGATGCTTCCTTCTTCTTGGCACACAATAACACAAAAATGGTCCCACTAGGCATGACAAAAACTATGTTCGGGCTGGATATGTCCCTCGCACAGCTTCCCCTAGGCTCTTGCCTGTCGGGCAAGGTTTGCTGCTTCATGTGCTGTAATATTAGTTTGTTGTTAGTTTGAATGGTGCCTTTGTGGGGCCTTTGGTTAGGCCTTGAGGCTCACAATAAAAAATTAACAAGGATCTGAGCGTGCCACTGTTATCTTTGTATAACAGATTGTTGTTTAGTTGTAAATGAGTTGATCACTTGTGCCACAAGTTATTTAGACTTCTTGGTTATGAATGGATTGTCACAAATGGGCTAAGTCTGCATAAAGTTCTTTTTCTTGTCTTATAAACAAGGACTTTTAACTCGTGATATCGTATGTTCAAAATGAAGGGGTTTAGGACCCCTTCAGCCATTACAGTTAAAACTTTAAAGAAGTAAAGTCTCTAAGTTTAGCCAGAATGATCATAGGTGAAACTTTGCATGGAGAACAGTTGAAAGTGATTGAAAAACATAATGAGATAAGCATTAAACAACAAATTTACACTATGTAAGTACACACAAAAGAGACTCGGGCAAGATTTAACCTTGTCGGGCAAGGTTCAACTTCTTGCAATCACTTCTCTTTGTGTGTACAGGGGTTTATAACTCTAGGAAACAAAATGCAAATAGGTTTTACTCGAGGGAATCGATACTACAACATTGGGGGAAGGTAGCAAAGCTTCTAAACTTGAAAAAAGGTGACTTTCTATGGGGATTCTATGACTAAAAGGGCAGAGTCTGGACAAAATGTAGCTTTCTGGGTATGAACTTGTCTGAGAGCAAAGTTTGGATGTCTTTTGATTGGTTGGTTGAGTGTCATTGTCTTTGGTGTCCCTTTCTGCTTTTATAGACGCTTTATCCCGACTATCCAAGCTTTGCCTTTTGTTGACGGCTTTCGAAGGGTGATGAGTCATCACTTATTTACTCATCCATGCCCTTGAAAAGTGCTTTTTGCTGGGGTGAGCTGCCATCTGCCACCTATCACTTATGCCTTGTTGAAATAGTGTTTAAACTTTTCCTGGGCTGTTGGCTTGCCCGAGCCCAGTCACTACCTTGCTTTCCGCATTCTTGGGTCGTCATTGTTATAAAGCTCAGTGTCCAATTTGAACCCAAACAATGCCCCTTTTAATCATTGCCAAGTCTGCTAATCAAGACATTGATAATTATTAAAAATAAATTGCATACCTTAACTGGGTATTCGCACCACTTAATTAGCCGTTTCAAATAAACGTTTGCGCTAACACACGACTTTCAAAATTAACTAACTACCCGTTAAATAGCTTCCACTTTACTTTCTTTACCATTACCTTCAACAAACTCAACTCTCTAAATTTCAGAACTCTCGAATTTTTTGCATTCTCAGCCCTTTCTTGCCCCAGTCTTCAATCACTTTTTACTTTCCTTTCTCAAATTCAACCATGGCCCCCAAATCACGCATTCCATGAGTGTCTGGTAAGAGAATTGTTAACCTGCGCCGCCGACTCAATGGCGTTCATCGCCCTCGGGCTAACCTCAATTTGTCCATCTTCTTCAAGGAGGAAGTGGTACACTCTCTGAGGCCTACCTGGACTGCCTGAGTCTCAATTGTAGTGGAAAGCAACATGCTTGCTGCCAATTGGTTTACTCCTAACCCCTACTCTGCTAAGGCTGGGATTTCTCCATCCAAGTGGTCCAACTTCAGGAGGGGTTTTCCTCTAATAAAGGATGAGGCCTGGTCTCAGTGGGTGGATGAGCTAGAGCCTATTTGGAAACAGAAATGGATGGCGAATGGCATCTATGAGCTCATCATGATGTCGAAGACCACTATCCCTATCAAGCATGAGCTTCTGGTAACTGCTATTCTCTTATGGAATAATGGGAACAACACATTCAACTTCAAAGTAGGCCCCATGACTCTTACCATCTTAGACATGGCTCATGTCTTCGGTCTAAGACCATCGGGCAGGTGTGTGAACACCACACAAGATTGGTCTTCCCCTTCTTGCCCGACTGTTGAAAGTTCGGAGGCCTCTAAGTCCATCACTAGGTTGGAGTACAACACCACCATTTTCAAGAGCTACGAGACATCTTTTGCGGGCTTCATCTCCTTTGCCAAGAAGATGTTTAGCTCACCTTCCTCCACTGCGGACTGAGCTCAGGAACACATATACTTCCTCCTCTGCTAGTTGAACCAGCATATGTTCCCCAACAAGTTAAAGGGGATAAAGCTGGAATGGATCCCTCTGGTGGAGGCGCTGCACTCCTTTGACAATTTCGCCACATGACTATTCATCCTGGCACATCTCTACCATCTCCTTTATGAGATGACAAGGGGTCAGCTTTTCGAGACCAACGTCAGTGGGGTCACTTAGTTGGTGCAACTCTGGCTCCAGTGGTACTTCCCCAAGTTTTGGGCTGCCAACTTGGACTTTCCCAAGGGCTGGCTCTAGTCCAAATTCTTGCAAAGGCTCCTGCCACCAGTCACTCCACCCTTGCCTGCCTCTACTTTTTCAGGATCTGTCGGACTTGGGTAGACTTAGAGTGGGGTGCCTCTGTGCTTAGGACGTACCCTTGGTTCTCAGACCAACTCTTCCAAGACTCATTTGAGGAGGATGCCAGCGACTCGTGCAAAGAGAAATTCATTAGCAACATCTAACAGAGGGACCTAGCTTGGGGAGTTCGAAGTGATCGAGCTGGATATGAGCGTGGGTTGGAGGTCTACCACCCTAACTTCTGTGGTAGGCAACTGGGGTTCAGGCAGTCAGTCGCAGTGCCCATCTTCAATTCCATCCATTGTAGGACCTTCTATCGCCTCTGTTCTCATTCTGAAGTCACTTTTCGGGCAAGTCGGCGGAGCTTGGAGGTGATGAGCAAGATAGCTCACAAGACTGTGGCCATGAATTTTGAGTGCATCTCTCTGTTCACCACTTGGTGGGAGGCTAAGTGGTGCAAGAAGTATGATGGAGACATCAAGGAGGCTCATGACAAGCTATTCGGGCAAGTCTTCTTCAAGTTTCTCCCAAAGAAGGAAGAATTTGAGATCTGGAAGGAGACTATCAATCAAAAGAACCAACTTCTGCACGTAGGTAAATCACCTTGCTGCTTTTCCCATTTTCTTTTGCACATCATATTTTATAGTTTTGTGTTTTGCTAACCCCTTTTATGATCTTGTAGCCCAAGGCAACATTGAAGTGGATGTTAGGCAAGAAGAATAAACTGCTGATGCCTTGGTCATTCAAGAGGCTACTGTAGAGGTAGCCAGGCAAGGAGTAGGTTCCAGTCATGCTTTTGGGGATGCTGGAGACATTTCTGAGCTGTTCAGCGAGTCAGAGATAGAGGCTGGGCTTGAAATAGAGATGAGAACCCTTCATTGGGCAAAGCCTTATGTGGTTGAATCATCGAAGTCTGAGTTTGAGGAAAGGCCCTAAACTCGACTCGCTTTACTTGCCCCAAGAGCCACTATAGACATGTAAATTTTGTTGCATACAAATTATGCATCACAAAGCTCCACGTGGCATATGACTCATCACAAATGGACAAGTCATCAATGACATGTGGCACAAATCAAGCAAATGAAGCTCAAAAGCATTCCTAAAATTCGGTAAAGGGGAAGAAATCTCCTTAAAATTGGTAAGGGGCCCAAATTGCTCCCAAAACTGAAAAGAAAGCTAAAGCATCTTCACAAAACAAGCAAGAATTGAAGATTGCTCACAAAATAAGCAACAAGCCCTATAGATTTTGGCCAAGCAAGGGAAAGTGTCTGAACATAGGACACAAAACATGTGTAAATTCTCCCATAGACGAATCAAGACACAAATCAAAGTCAAATCCACCCAAAGCCATGGCTTTGGAAGTCTATAAATACAAGGTCCTAAGACAAGCATAAGGTCGACAATTTCTACATTGAAGGGTCGAAATTCTCACAAGGCATGTTGCCAAAGCTCTCTTCGAAGAACGTACAACCAAAACCGAAGCATTCCCTTGAAGAATGAACAAGCACTTGTGCCGATTCCTTTAAGACTTTGTTGCATGCTCAAAACTTGTAGCGACGTTTGAATCAAGATCCAGTTGCCAAGACCCTTGAATCAACAAAATCCCACATCAACGTCACTATTGCCGCAGGTCATACGCAATCCTAGAGGTTAAGACTATCCACGAATTGTTTCAAGCTCAAAACTTGAAGCAATCGTTCAATCGTTCGTCCAAGACCAAGTCATCGTAACCCTTGGATCAACAACCTACGCATCTACATTAAATTTGAAGACTGTTACCCTACAAATTCATCAATACAAATCTACTTTGTACACGTGTTCTCGTTTCATTTGTTACAAAATTTTCGTGTTTACAAATTTGGCACACCCAGTAGGACCTCTTTGCCTCTCATCTCTGTCTTCAAATCCACCAAAAACACATATGGCATCAAGAAAGGATCAAGCGATTCTCATAACCAACACGAAGAACAAGAACATCCTTGCTGCAAGTGGTGGCACTTTGGGCGTCACAACCCAAAGCAAGGCAAGAGCTCTCTCTCCCGTGATCACCATGGCCTCGGTAACGGCGCCAAGGGAAGAAAGCCCAAGGTAGTACTCCGAGTCATTGACTTCTGATGCCGATTCAAGCAGCAGCTTGTATCCTATAGCCATGCAAGTCATGACTACTGGTGCCACTTTAATCAAGCAGCAGTTGACATAGATGAGTGAAGCAATCACAAGGCTGACAAGGACCGTGGAAGAAAATGACTTTCAGATTGCTACACTCGTCAACTGCAGCGCAACGAGAAAGCTGACCCAAAGGTTGATCCACCAAAGAAAGAAAATGACGAAGAAGATGAGCCTCTGGTGGAGAAAGCCGAGGAGAAGCTGGAGGTGGACTGAGCTACCATGCTTATGGGATATCTCTCTATCCAACAACTAGAAGAGATGATCACAAACACCATTAAGGCATAGTATGAAAGGATCTCACATCACTCCGTGCTGTATGCAAAGCCTTACTCTAAGAAGATTGACGCCTTTAGGATGCCAATAGGTTATCAGTCGCCCAAATTCATACAATTTGATGGAAAGGCCAATCCTAAGCAACATATTGCCCATTTCATTGAAACCTACAACAATGCTGGGACAAAGGGAGACTACCTCGTCAAATAGTTCATGTGCTCGCTAAAAGGTAACGCCTTTGACTCATCCACCGACCTCGAGCTTAAGTCAATCAATAGCTGGGATCAGGTTGAAAAGGAATTCCTCAACCACTTCTACAGCACCTACCGTACTGTAAGCATGCTAGTGTTGGAAGTATGCCCACAAAGCCACTCATTTGATGTAATAGCTTTTGGAATACTTATTGTGTTAAACTATTATATGTTTAATGAAGGACAAAGCTTATTGTTAATCACTATTTATTGTATTATGTGTTTAAGCAATAAGGGAATCCATGGAATGTATTTAATCTAAGAGAGAAGTGATCTAAGTAAGTTAGATTAATGAGACCTTTCTCTTATGTTCATTCCTAAAACGTTCCTAGCCATAGGATTGCCAATGGGTGATGTGATATATTCTAACACACAAGTTAAACCGTATTTAGATAGTTGTAGTATACGAAAGTAGGGATCGTTCTAGGCCTAGGATTAACTAGGGTTGCTAATCTACACAAATATGACTCAAAAACACAAAACTAGACTTAGAAACACTTAACTAGACGCTAAAAACTCAAAACACACTAAACAGACTCTAGGGAATTATTTAGACGAATTTTAGACTAATAAGACTCAAAACACTAAATTGGACAGATTTAAACACACTTCTAACTAATCTAACACACTTAATTAAAGGGGGGGATTAATTTGGACGAAATTAATTAAACTAAACAGATTGCATAAACTAAACAGGTTAGACACGAAATTGGGTGAATGAGTGGGTAAAAGGCTAGCTAGAGGGTCCTTCTCCACACATGACACATATGCAACACAAATCGATTTCCAGTATTGTTTCTTTAAACCATGAATGACAATGCCCCAAATTAATTGTGAATGCACTAATTAACTTTCAGATTTTCCTAAGTTCATTGAATTGGATGGATAACGCATAGGTGCTCAAAAGGTAATTGAGTACACTGAACAACGATCAAAAGAGAGTTCGAACATACATGTCATGTAAGAACTTGTAAATTGCAAAATGCAAAGTCGTCTTTTGACTTGAAGCATCATAGATGTCTAATGGTTAGGTCCTTGATCTTTGATCATGTCAAATGCATTCTTGAGAGTGTCCACGGCATTGTTAGGGTCAAGCTGTCTAGTCATGTAGGCATATGAATGCACAACAAGGGATCTCTAACCTTCCAAGGTGGAGGGAGAATACTCTAAGATATGATTCAAGAGTCTTTGCCCAAAGCATACGAATATGACATAGGAAGTTTGTTCCAAATCATATTCAATTGAATCATATAAAGAAGTATCACATTGGATAGTAGACATGAAACACACTATCACTCAAACAATGTGATTAAGAGTATTGTATTAGAGAAGGACCGTATTGCATTGTAATTGTAACTGGATAGGTTCTCCAACCACTTCTACTTAGCTTGGGTAGCCATGACATACTGCTAGGTGTCACTCATGGTTTGTGGAAGCCCTAAGGATTAGAAAACACTAATCTTCATCAAAGGGAGAATTGAAATGTAGTTTCAAGTCACAATCGATCATTAAGAGCAACAATCACCCATTGCCTCGCTAATTGAAACCTAATGGATCGTACACCGAGTAAGGATGAAAGTGAAGAATGATGCGAAATATATAAGCACACAAATTTAACCCTCTTGTTGACAATTGTAGTATAGATGCAAGTAGGGATCGTTCTGGACCGGGGATTAGGAGGGCTTGCTAAAACCTCAAAACTGACTCAAAATCATTAAAACAAAGTTTAAAACACTAAAGTAGACTCAAAGAATGCAAAACTAAACTCTACAACACTAAAACAACTCAAAAGACTCAAAACAGCACAAAAACACTCAAAACTGCCTAAAAACACAAACTGGGCAGTTTTGGACTCTAAACACTACTTTGGACGAAAATAGATATTAACTTGACTCAAGACACTTCAAAACACAAATCAAAACAGATTTTAACTAATCTAACACTTCAAAATAAAGGGGGATTTGATTCTGACGAATTTGAAAACAAAACAAACAGATTGTAAACTAAAACAGATTTTGGACGAAATTGGATAAAATATGAATGATGGGCTAGCTAGAGGGTTCTTCTCCACACATGACACACTTGCACATAAACCAATTTTCAGTTGTTCTTTCGATAAATCATGAAACTCAACACCCCAGGTTAATTAGGTCCGCTTAAATTAACCTTCAAGTTCTCCTTAAGTTATTGAATTGGACGGGAAAGCGCATACAACAACTCAAAACATTCTCTAAAAGTCCCATACGTGAGCAGCACAGTAAAGATACAATCAGAGATCATTAAGCCTTGTGAGAACTATAAGCATTGATGAGGCATTTGTTACTATGATGAGCATGAAACTCCTGCCAAGAATTCATTTAACGCGATCGTTTATAAGCAACCTCCACTACTTGTGAATATAAGTTTGTAACTATTAGGTGAAACTCCCTTATATTCTAGCATCAAACTCATGCATGCAAACTAAGTGTCGACCCTCAATCAACATACAAGAATAAGTTATCCATCAAGCAGTTAAACAAATTGAATTCACAACTTATGAAATCACAACTGAAAGTAATCAATTCACATTGCAAGTATAATCATGGTTTCGAATCCCCCCCTAGCTAAGAGGGGTTTAGTTCCTCATACTCACAGAACAAAGATTATTGAATTGAAACATTGAAAACAAAAGAACGATTACACCTAAACGTTCCAGCAATCCTAACTTGAATGGCAGGCACATCCAAGGGCTTTCCTCTTTCCTCTTTGCTGCGGCACAAGGGTTGTTGGTGAGTTTTGGGATTATGAATGGTGTAGAAGGCTGGGTTTATGGCTAGGATGGATGTATGGTGCGGCAGGGGTTGTTTTAGGTCAGAAACTATGGAGAATAGTGAAGGATAGGTGCGGCTAGGGTTGGGGAAGGAATTCTGGCGAGACAGGTTGTGTGGATGGATGAATAGATCCTTTGTGGTTGCAACAAGGAAGTTTATTTAAAGGTTTTAGGGAAATTAAAACCCTAACTTATTTAGTTAATCAGAAATTAAGTCAAAAGCATCTAGAGAGGGGAAACAAAATCAGAAAACTAAGGGAAAGTGCCAGGTATATGCGGCAAGGCTTTAAAACAGAATAGGAATGTGTTTTAATGCAAGGAAACAGGAAATAACCCTTTCCCTTGCACGGCAATGAAGGGGAAAGGGGTAAGGAGGTGCGGCAAGGGTCCTTAGGTGGTCTAAGTCCTTCAATTTGTGTCCTAGAATGCATAGGAAGCCTTCAAAGTTGCTGGAATTTGGGAACATTTAGGATTAGGAAAGGCAAACCAAAATAGGAAACCTTGGCTTAGCTTTCCTACTTCAAGTAGGAATCCTTGTTTGAGTAGGAATCCTCATGTGAGTAGGAATCCTCATTCTTCTAGGGATCCATCGTTGATTAGGAATCCTCCGTTGATTAGGAATCCTAACTTCTTCAAGTCTTCAATTTCGTCCATTCCTTTTGCTCCAAACATGTGATATCCATTCCAAGCCCAATTTTGCTCCAAAAAGCTCCAAAATGCATCTTCTTACATACTTTGTCTTTAGGACCTAGAAACACACGAAAATGGCTTTAAACACTGAAATAACTAAGAAAACACAACATAAATGCACAAGAACAAGCCAACTAAGTCGCCTAAATATGCTCCTATCAAAGAAATATAAATGAGATGGATAAGCAATTAAATAGTTTAATTGAGAATGGTCAAGTTTAATTAATTAGTTAATTAATCTTACGAAAGGTTCGTATTGGGCTTTTAAGTTGGTTTTGGGTTTCGGGGCCCAAAAGGGTTTTTGGTCCACAAGGCCCATTGAGTTTAGGTTGTGTGACAACTAAAACTAAATGGAAATTAGCCCAATAACTAAGTCAAAACCAGCCATAAGGTGAGTGGATGCAAACTTGGCTTAATTGCAAGTTTGCCACTCACAAGTGAGGTGGTATAACGGCAACTTTATAGCCATTCTCTCACTAGTGTTTTCTTGAGTCAAAGAAGAGAAACTTTTTCTCTCTTTTTCTCTATAGACGCCAGCCACTTAGGGAGTTTTTACTAGCATAAAAAATCTCTCTAAGTCATCCATCTTCTCTTCACACTACATCTTTGGTGTGAAGACCTAGAGGTACCAAACCTTTGGTACTTTTTGGAGTTCCTTTCCTCACATCCTCAAGGAGCAAGGGAGATTCAAAAGGAAGAGAAATCATAAGGAAGATTCAAGGAGCTAGGAGATGACTTGAAGGCCCTCCACTTGGGTGAATCCCTTGTGTAAACGAGGATGAGCTTCAAGGATAATGAATCTCAAAAACCTTTCTTCTTTTTAATGTTGTTAAAAAGTCTCTTGGTTCACTTGGTTCACCACTCACTAGGCTTTGAAAGTCATGGGTTTTAGAATTGTTTTTGAATGCATGTCTACTTTATAGTGTTAATCGTTTGCTTATGTGTTCAAATGTTCTCACATGTTCTTAGCTAGGACAATTTTTTTTCCCTTCAAGTGGTATCAGAGCCTAGGTGTATTGTATGGTGAATCCTTTTGGGTTTTGTGTTTCTCATGGTTTGTGATGTAAATGTTGTAAATGTTACAAGATTTATTCTTGCTTCTTTGAATATAAATTTTGCTTGAAAATTTAGCATCTCAAATGTTGTAGATGTAGTTCATTTAAGCATGAATATTGGAACTAAAATTTGGTGCCATGTATGTGGGGAAATTCGGCCAAATCCAAAGGGTGGATTTTTGGGTTCATGTTTGTCTTGTTAAAAGTGTTTTGAAGTGACTTTTGGAATCCCTAAGTACCCTAGTATATTAACCCTCTTTTGAGTAGTGAAAATTTGACTTTTATTGAGTGAAAACATTCATGGTGCTCTTATGGGTTTTCATGGACGTTCTTCAAAGTTCTTGCTTTGTTCTTGTTGTTCATACAAAGAACAATAAGTTTGTTGTTTTGATGCAAAAAATGTTTGGTTGTTTATTTGACGTTTTGTTAGTCATGGTTGGTGTACTTGATTGGTATAATTTTATTCAAAGCCATACCTTTCTTTTCAACCATACCTCTCCAATCAGTTTTCTTTCAACACACAAATCAACTCACACACACAATCACCACTCTCCATAACCGGCCACCCTATAAAGTAGGGTGCTTTTGGGGCTTTTATGCAATTATATAAAGTTTTGATACTTTTGTGTATTTGCACTTTGAGCCAAATGTTTAAGTTTTTACGTAAAGGCCCAAAATCACTAAAGGACAAATTGTTTTGCTCCTTTAATGAAGTTTTTCTAATTGTTGAAATTTTTGGGTTCTAGTTGTAATTACATGAAGTTGTGGACTCTTGTGTTTTTACAAAGTGACCCCAAAATTTTATGTTTTTACATTGTGGCCCAATAGTTGTGGTCATTGCATTTTCGGCCCAAATTATGATGAGAACAAAATGGTTTTTTTCTTTAATGAGAATTGGATTTTCATTTCCTTTAGTTCCATTTAAATCAATTCTATGAATCCGAAAACCAATTGTTTAGGTTGCTTTCTTAGTTAATGTGATTGATTAAGAAAAGGGTGATTATGAACCAAAGGTCTCGATAATTGAGCTATGTGATTGGCCGCTTTACATTATGAATGTTTGGGTTAAGTAGTTTAGATTTGAATGTAATTTGATTAGTTCAAATGAGTTGTAAAAGGGCATAAGCCCTTCAAATGTGTTGTAAAAGGGCATAAGCCCTTCCCTTTATTTCAAGTATTCCTATTTGTTTAATTGCATGCAAATTGGAATAGTTGGGTCGAACGCCCAATAGGAAATGATGGTTTAATTAGATTAAACGCGTAACTAAAATCAACAACTACCTACCTTAGACCCAAGGTCCAACACAAGGCTTGTGTTGGATCAAATCAAACCATTCATAATCATCCTAAGACCTAAGATGACTATATAGTCCATATGAGGAAGCAATGCATTTGTTAGTAGTTCCATATAGTCTCGCTTGTTTGATCGAAATAGTGGGAGTATTATCTACTACTAATTCATATAAACTTGTACCAATGGTTGTGATAGGCCCAAGTTCTTTTAATAAGATTAAAATGAAATTGATGTAGCCCAACACTACTCCCTCAACAAAACGAATATTAAGTTGATAAGCGAGAGATGCTTTGAACATTTCTTTGTGGGCCTTCCACCGTGGTAGGCTCCAATCATTTATGACTCAGACACCGTATTCATCCAGTTCTGGGGTATACAAAGTATGTGCTTACATTCAGGAGAAGCCTATAAACATATGATGAAGTGAAGGTAGGCAGTGAGTATGGTCAATATGATATTCTTCTGAGGCCATTCTTGAACCCCTACTTGAACTAGCATGGTGGGAATGACTTAACTAAGTGTAATGGTGCCAATATGATATTCTTCTGAGGCATCATTATCTAGAGGCCAAAGCAGATGGGTAATTACAAAAGTTGTAAATGGCTAAAGCGTTATCCTCTCATCATTATTGTTGCTAGCCAATATGATATTCTTTTGAGGTGGGCTTGGTAATGGTGAGTCTCCTATACCCTACTAAGAGTTCAACATAACTCTTGGATTCCATTTAGAGGGATGTGGAATTTGCCAAAAATAGTGGGTGGTACTATTTGATTTAAGACCCAATCAAGTAGTTATTAAAATCAACAATCTAATACGATTTATGTTATGTTATGTAGTTAATGACATGCCTAAAATTACACCTACCATTATACTTAACAAAAAGGGCCTTAGGGGCCAACGTTTCCTTGCTTGGTATCATCACATTGAGAATATCTCAAAGATGAATGACATATCGTATGTGCTCAAGCAATCCCCTTCTCATGTACCTCCTACGAAACTAGCTTCAAACGAGGAGTGTCAAAATTATACTAGACACTTTGAGGATGACTTACAAGCCAAATGCTTAATCCTCACTTCACTTAGTAAGGAGCTTAAGAAGCTACATGAGCATATGGACACTTCATGTACCATGGTTGATAGTTTGCATAAGATGCATGACATTGAGACAAGTAACGTACGATTCTCAAATGTTTGTAGTCTATTGAATGTCAAAATGGAAAAGGGGACATCGGTCCAAAAACATGGACAAAAGATGGAAATGATCTTTCAAGATCTTGAGAATTTAGGAATTTCCGTCGATGGGAAAATGGCCCAAGACTTTTTCCTTGCATCTCTCTCAAATGATTTCACTAAGTTTATAGTAAACTATAAAGTGAATAAATTTGATCATACTTCTATCGCGATGAATAACATGTACTGTGAGTTTGAACAAAGTTTCAAAAAGGACAGTGGGAGTGAGAATGCAATCACAAGGAAAAGGTTGCATAAGAAGAAGGCAAGAAAATCCAAAGGAACATGCTTTCATTGTGGAAAGGATGAACGTTGGAAGAAGAAATACAGGGTGCGCATTGCGAGCCTTATGACACGAAGTTTTGAAGGGACTATTTCTGTCATAGAAAGTGCTTTTACAGTAAGCTCCAATTTCTGGATATTTGATTCAAGCGCTAGTCAACATATCTGCAATTCGTTGCAGGGACTAACGGGGAGCAGGACACTGTGCAATGGGGAGATGATTGTGCGAGTTCGGAACGGCACTAAAATCTCTGCAAAAGCAGTAGGCACCTACATGCTAAAACTGCCATCTGGAGAAGTCTTGGAACTTAAAAATTGTTTATATTTTCCTTCATGTATAAAGAATTTGATTTCCATCTCTATGCTTTTACAAGATGGGCACTCAGTATTGTTTGACAAAATGAGTTGCACTTTATACTTGAACGGTCGTATTATCTCTAATGGTAATATGATCGAGGGACTTTTTCACCTAGAGACTAATAGCGGTTTACACTGTATTGACAGCGGGAATACCTCAAAACCCAAAAGGGCTAGAGAAAAAGTTAACCAAGTTAAGCTTTGGCATCTTAAACTTGGACATGTAAATCAAGATAAAATTCGCAAGATGTTGAAAGATGAATATTTCAGCCTATTAGGTAATGACCAAATGGGCACTTGTGAATCTTGTTTATTGGGAAAGATGTCTAAATCTCAATTCACTGGGAAAGGAGAGCGAGCCAAAGAACTACTAGGGTTAATCCACACAGATGTATGTGGACCTATGTCCACTGCAGCACGAGGAGGGTTTTCCTACTATATCACATTCACCGATGATCACTCTTGGTTTGGCTACGTGTATCTTATGAAGTACAAGTCATAATCCTTTGAAAAGTTTAAAGAGTTCAAGAATGAAGTGGAGAACCAAACTGGGAAACAGATAAACACCCTAAGATCGGATCGAGGGTGTGATTATCTGAGTAATGAATTCCTAGACTACCTCAAGGAGTGTGGAATAGTATCACAGTGGACTCCACCAGGAACTCCTCAACATAACGGAGTTTCTAAATGGAGAAATCGAACCTTGATGAACATGGTTCGTTCTATGATGAGTTCCGCTGACCTACCAGTTTCGTTTTAGTGATATGCACTACAAACATGAGCTTATTTGCTAAATATAGTGCCTTCCAAGTCAGTTCAACAAACGCCATATGAGATATGGCATGGCGAAAGAACAAATCTTAATCATTTTAAGATTTGGGGTTGTTCGGCTTACGTAAAAAGACTTGAAGCAGACAAGCTTGAAGCAAGGTCTGTTAAATGCTATTTTGTGGGGTATTCCAAACAGACTTTGGGATATGAATTCTATCACCCTAACGACCAGAAAGTCTTTGTCGCAAGAACTTCTATGTTCCTTAAGGACGAATTCATTCTCAATTGAAGTAGCAAGAAAATGATAGAATTAAAGGAAATTCCATGTAGATCTGAAATGGTCAGCAGGCTACCTTAGAGATATGGGTTGGATAATGACTTTGGGGAATTGCACCTTCTAGGTGACAATGACAAAAAATTGGACCCTAGATACTACACTGAAGCAATGTCCGACATTGATTCAAAGAGATGGCAAGAGGCCATGAAATCTGAGATGGATTCCATGTATCAAAATCAGGTTTGGACTCTTGTAGACCCTCCATAAGGTATAGTACATGTTGGAAATAAATAGGTATTCAAGAGGAAAATAGGCGCTGATGGGAACATGGAGACTTATAAGGCTAGACTAGTAGCCAAAGGTTATAGGCAACCAGAAGGAATTGACTATGAAGAAACCTTCTCTCCTGTAGCCATGATTAAGTCCATTCAGATTTTGCTTGCTATAGTTGCGTACCATGATTATGAGATATGGCAAATGGACGTGAAGACAGCTTTTCTGAATGGCAACTTAGAGGAAGAGCTTTATATGACTCAACCCGAAGGTTTCGTGTCCAAGTCTGAAAAGACAAAGGTATGAAAGCTTTAGAGGTCCATTTATGGACTTAAGCAAGCCTCGAGGAGCTGGAATATTTGTTTTAACACTGAAATCAAATCGTTTGGTTTTACTCAAAACGAAGACGACAATTGTGTTTATCAAAAGGTTATTAGGGATGCAGTTGTATTCCTAGTGTTATATGTAGATGACATATTACTATTTGGGAATGACACTGCAGTACTTTCTTTTGTAAAAGTATGGTTGTCCAAAACCTTCCATATGAAAGATTTGGGAGATGCATCTTATGTATTGGGGATAAAGCTCTATCGTGATAGATCCAGAAAATTAATTGGATTATCCTAATCTATGTACATAGATAAGGTGCTAAGTAGGTTCCAGATGGAACAATCTAGGAAATGTTTTCTTCCTGTGAGACATGGAATTCACCTTTTTAAGTCCATAGTACCTAAGACTCCTGAAGAAATACGGCAGATAAGTGCTATTCTTTATGCTTCCGCCATAGGAAGTCTCATGTATGTCATGATATGCACAAGACCTGATATCGCATATGTTGTGAGCATCACTAGTCGATATCAATCTAACCCAGGATCAAAACACTGGGCCACTGTCAAGACGGTCCTTAAGTACTTAAGAATAACTAAGGACATGTTCTTCGTTTATGAAGGAGCGACAGAGTTGCCAGTGGAAGCCTATACAGATACAGATTTCCAATCTGACGTCGAGGATAGAAGTTTCAACTCTGGATATGTGTTCACGCTGAATGGTAGGACTGTCAGCTGGAAAAGCAAGAAACAAGATGTAATTGCTAATTCCACGACAGAGGCTGAATATGTTGCTGCAGCTGAAGTCCGCAAATAAGCGTTCTGGATGAAGAAGTTCATTACTGAACTTGGAGTGGTTATAACCAATACATCACCAGTAACTTTATACTGTGATAATAGTGGGGTGACAACTCAAGCCAATGAACCTAGGGCTCATCAAAAGAACAAGTATTTTGACAGACGCTTTAATATCATTAGAAGATATGCTGCCTAGGGGAAAGTCAACATCCAAGGTTGCCTTAGCCGATAACGTAGCAGATCCACTAACGGAGCCAATATCTCAAATCCAACTTGACCGCCATATGGAAAAGAAGGGTATTAGATACCTGGGAAGGTGGCTTTGAGTGCAAATGGGAGATTGTTGGAAGTATGCCCACAAAGCCACTCATTTTATGTAATAGCTTTTGGAATACTTATTGTGTTAAACTACTATATGTTTAATGAAGGGCAAAGCTTATTCTTAATCACTATTTATTGTATTATGTGTTTAAGCAATAAGGGAATCCAATGAATGTATTTAATATAAGAGAGAAGTGATCTAAGTAAGTTAGATTAACAAGACCTTTCTCTTATGTTCATTCCTAAAACGTTCATAGCCATAGGATTGCCAATTGGGCATTGATAATCCGTTAATGTTACACCCACCCCCACATTTTATTTATATTTTTATATTTCTCCCTGAAACATGTTTAATTCTATCAATTTAGTCCCTTATCTTAATTAATCCTAACCTTTGATCTAGATTCCTCTTTTCTCCTAAACTGCCAAGTGGCAGTCCTCTAGCTCTCTTCTCTTTTCTCTCTTCCCGAGCCCTCCCTCTCAGACTCTCTCCTTCTTGTTACTCTCTCTTGGTAACATTCGAACTCTCTCACTTTAAGCTTCGAGAAGGAGACCACCATCACCCACGCCATTTCCGTCCAAATCAAACCCCAAAACTTCTACCTTCGAGACCTGTGGGACACAAGGAATTATATGGGATTTATGCTTTCACCATTGGAGCACTGTGAGGTGTTCTTCCATGGAGTCCTAAAGCTTTAAGCTTTAGTTCGAACTCAGGTGAAGTTTTTCTTCCAATCTATAAGTTCTGAATTATTTTCACAGTGATGAGGATTATGTCGAAAATCTCTTGGGTTAATCTCTCTGTTGGGAATATGTGCATGCATGTCATTCCGGCGATGAATTCCGACGAATGTCGTTAAGTTCGAAGCTAAGTGGTGACTGTCTTCTTAGGGTTTAACTTGATTTAGACTTTTAAAGTATTGCTAGGCTAACCTAAGCTTAAATTCGTGGGTTTAACTCTCTGCATGCACTCATTCTGTTGGTCTCAGTTTTCAACGGTGAACCCCGTGACTTGTCTAGCGAGTTTGAAGGTGTTGGCACTCGAACTCGCTTGAACATCATTCCAGGTAACTAGAATACCTATTTGCATGTGAGTTGGGCTAGAGATAACTACGTTTTGACATGCATACTCTCTGCCTATTATTTTCAGAACCCGGCGAGAAATCCGGCGAGTCCCTCGACCACCCAGCCATTCTCAACCACGGTCGAGACTCACAGTGGTATATTCTCGTTCCTATCGCTTCAGCTATGTTTTTCTCTTTATTTTGATGTGTAATGGAAGCTTGGTTTACACTTTCGCTATCAGCCAGAGCTGTAGCAGCTCCGACGTTCTTCCTCGGCCAGCTCGCAGGCCTTCAGGCCGTTTAGGACACCCACGGGCCTTAGGCCCGTATTGGTTCAGCCCAAAACCCAAAAACCCGGCCCACTTAATTTTTAAATTTTGTTAGTTGTTTTTATAACATAAAGGCCTTAGGGCCATGCAAGAAATAGACCTTGGGCCCGTAGACCCAACCCAAAACCATTGTAGTTTTGTTATTCTGTTTTAAAGGCTCACAGGGCCTTGGGCCCTTTTTATTTATAGAGGGCTTAAGCCCAGCCTTTTTGGCTGTTAAGCCTGCTGGCCGTTTACGTGTGTGTGTGTGTATGCATGTATGGGCCGTTCACATAGGTGTATGCGTATGCTGTGTACGAGTGTGTGTGTGTGATGCACGTGTGTGTGTTGTGCCCTGCATGTGTGTGTGAGTATGTGTGTGTAACGTGTGTGTGTGTATCCGTGTGAGTGTGTGTGGTGCACGTGTGTTATGTGGTATATTTGTGTGTGTATGTATGCATGTTGTGTATGTGTGTGCAGTGCCGTGTGAGTATGTGTATGTGTGGTATGTATGTGGGATGTGTGTTGTGCCGTGGGTGTGTGTGGGTGTGTGTGTTGTGTCATTCATATGTATGTGAGTGTTGTGTGGGTTTGGGCTCAAGCCCAAACCACCCCCTTTTATTCCTAAACTATCTAAACCCAAAACCCAATAGGTCCTAACCGTATTTAACCTAAACCTTAATCCGGATCCAAACCCAAATCTCTCCTAGGCCAATTTCGACGTGCTGAATCAGTTTTTGGCATCCATTTCCTGGAATTCTTTAGTTTGGGTAGTTTGATAAATTGTACATTTTTGTGCTTAGGTGAAATTGCTAGTGGGGATTTCCTTGATTCTTTTCCGCACAACTCTGCTGCTACGGAGTATCTGTGAGTGGACCCCTTCTAAAATTGCATGGTTTTATAGTTAAATTGCATAATTGAATAGCATGCTTACGAGTTTATGAATTGATTTTTATGATGAGCATGTTTATTGAAAATGTTGATTTATCGTCTCATTTTCGTGAGGGAATAATTGTTAGCCTATTTTGAGCAATATTTTGATATATCATATTTTCTATTAAAACCATGATCTGGTAGACTATCTGATGGATGACGATAGGATGCTAGAACATGTTTTCGAAAAAAACCCCACTTCATGGTATAGATGATGGATGACTCTATCCCACAAAGTGGTATTCTATGAGATACGTAACTATTTGTGCATACCTAGTGGACACTATGCCGCTTGGGGCGAGGATCTGGTGTTGGCATTTAGGCCGGGAGAAATAATCCGTAGCGAAAGGCTAAGGGACATGGAGACAGGCATTGGGCCGGAAGGGAGTTATCTCTGGCTACGGGCATAGAGACTTAGGTGCAGGCAAGGGGCCGAGAGTATTATTATTCAGTGATCTTACTAGCAGCACACTGCGTTTACGAGACAATCTGTGAGACGATTCATGCTTTGGTTTTACGTGATGTTTTTCCGCGATATATCTTTTGAGATGTTTATGGCATGCTAAGATTTTCAGTAAAGCTATCACTTATTATGCTAGCAGTTTTCATTATATAAATGTGGGGGTTAGTATGTTGATAACTATTTTATTATTATTGTATATATATAAACTTGGTCCACTCACCTTTGTTTTGTGCCCCCATTCAGGTCTTAGAAACGAGGACCATGAAACAACGTACGAGGCATTCCCCTACCAATAGGAGTTTATCATCCATTGTGTGATATCTGTAATGATCATTCCTTTTGTGATCTTGATTTAGAACGTGTTCTGTGCACTCTAAACATTTCCTTAAACTCTGTTTATGTCCTTTAGATTTTGATGTTTAATCATGCATATTCTTCTAATCATTACCTTTGTATTCAATAAATGGCTTTCGTCACCTTTGGGTGTCGGCCAGCACGTGTCTATCCCGTGGTTCTGTGGGACCCTGGGATCAGGGCGTGCCAGTTAAGGTTAGTATGTGTTATGTTAACTCAAGCGTGAGTATGACTAGTCTCATGTCATTTAGTGTTGGACACTGAGACAAACACATAGGTGCTCAAAAGGTAATTGAGTACACTGAAAAACGATCAAAACAAAGTTCGAACATACATGTCATGTAAGAACTCGTAAGTTGCAATATGCAAAGTAGTCCTTTGACCTGAGGCATTATAGATGTCTAATGGTTCGGTCCTTGATCTTTGATCATGTCAAATGCATTCCATTGAGAGTGTCCACGACATTGTTGGGGTCAAGCCTTCCATGGTGGAGGGACATATCTGGTCATGTAGGCATATGAATGCACAACAAGGGATCTCTAACCTTACATGGTGGAGGGAGAATACTCTGAGATATGACTTAGGAAGTTTGTTCCAAATCATATTCAATTCAATCATATAGAGAAGTATCACATTGGATAGTAGACATGAAACAAACAAACTATCACTTAAACAATGTGATTAAGAGTATTGTGTTAGAGAATGACCGTATTGCATTGTAATTGTAACTGGATAGGTCCTCTAACCACTTATACTTAGCTTGGGTAGCCATGACATACTGCTAGGTGTCAGTCATGGTTAGTGGAAGCCCTTAGAATTAGCAAACACTAATCTTCATCAAAGGGAGAATTGAAATGTAGTTTCAATTCATAATCGATCGTTAAGAGTAACAATCGTCCACTGCCTCGCTAATTGGAACCTAATGGATCGTACACCGAGTAAGGATGAAAGTGAAGAAATATAAATGAGATGGATAAGCAATTAAATAGTTTAATTGAGAATGGTCAAGTTTAATTAATTAGTTAATTAATCTTACGAAAGGTTCGTATTGGGCTTTTAAGTTGGTTTTGGGTTTCGGGGACCAAAAGGGTTTTTGGTCCACAAGGCCTATTGAGTTTAGGTTGTGTGACAACTAAAACTAAATGGAAATTATCCCAATAACTAAGTCAAAACCGGCCATAGGGTGAGTGGATGCAAACTTGGCTTAATTGCAAGTTTGCCACTCACAAGTGAGGTGGTATAACGGCAACTTTATAGCCATTCTCTCACTAGTGTTTTCTTGAGTCAAAGAAGAGAAACTTTTTCTCTCTTTTTCTCTATAGAGGCCAGCCACTTAGGGAGTTTTTACTAGCATCAAAATCTCTCTATGTCATCCATCTTCTCTTCACACTACATCTTAGGTGTGGAGACTTAGAGGTACCAAACCTTTGGTACTTTTTGGAGTTCCTTTCCTCACATCCTCAAGGAATAAGGGAGATTCAAAAGGAAGAGAAATCACAAGGAAGATTCAAGGAGCTAGGAGATGACTTGAAGGCCCTCCACTTGGGTGAATCCCTTGTGTAAACAAGGATGAGCTTCAAGGGTAATGAATCTCAAAAACCTTTCTTCTCTTTAATGTTGTTAAAGAGTCTCTTGGTTCACCACTCACTAGGCTTCGAAAGTCATGGGTTTTAGAATTATTTTTGAATGCATGCCTACTTTAAAGTGTTAATAGTTTGCTTATGTGTTCAAATGTTCTCACATGTTCTTAGCTAGGACCAAAAAAATTTCCTTCAACTAGAGCTGACGGGTACGAAGCAATGGAAGGATGAACTTGTCATCAACTACATCAATAGATGGAGTTCATTGGGTCTAGATTGCGAAGATCGACTTTCTGAAACCTCCGCCATTGAGATGTAAGTTTAAGGCACTAAGGGCTACATTACATCCTCTAAGGCATAAAACCAAGAACTTTTTAAGAATTGGTAACTCGATCCCATGACATGGAGTTAAGTATTGCCAATCATGGGAAGAAACAGCCGATCTCCGACTTCAAAAAGGATAAGGTTTTCGCTCCAAAGATAGAAAAGACTGGGAAAAAGCCGGCCAGGAAAGCTTTTGCCGTCCATACTACTCCCATCAAGACCTCCGCCGCACCTGTCAAGATCTCCTTCAAAAGTAAAACGAAGGAGATGAAGGGTGAGCATTCTCACACCCAAGATAGGTACAAAAACACCTTGAGGAAACTGGAGCAGAAGATGTACCCTTTTCCTAACTCTGACGTGGCTGCAATGCTAGATCCTAACTCTGACGTGGCTGCAATGCTAGACGACTTACTGGAAAAAAAGGTGATTGAGTTACCTGAATGCAAGCGCTTCGAAGAGATAAATTGCGTTAATGATCATAGGTACTACAAATACCATCGTATCGTAAGTCATCGTGTGGGTAAGTGCTTTGTCCTCAAGGAGCTCATCATGAAGCTAGCACAAAATGACAAGGAAGCCAAGATCACAAGCCACGAGTACAAATGTGGAACAAGGGAGAAAGCGCCATCGTCACAACAATAAAAAGCCCAAAAGAAACTTAAGAGCAGTTAAGCCAACGTATACTAGGGAACCTATGAAGCAAGAGCCATGCATTTCTGTCTCCTTGCACAAGTACTTCCCGAATGACTTCTTCCAACAGTGCACTACCGTTGCCTGTCACATGGTTAAAGTAGAGATAGAAAAGCCCTCAAAAGGCAAAGCTATCACTATCGAGGAAGAGAAAACCCTCAAGCCCAAAGAAGGCCTACCAACATATTTTAGCATCGAGGAAGCACTACTATTGCCCAAGGAAATCCAAAAAGCACTAGTAACAGTCTTGGCGAGTCCTGACGACCATGAAGTGCATGAAAGCAAAGACGAAGGGTTGAAACTTCGGCCACATGAGTATGCCATGTGTTGTGCCGCCCATGATGCAATCAACTTCATTGACGAAGACTTGTTGCTAGGATCAAAGCCTCACAACCGTCATCTCTTCGTCTATAGGTACGTAAGGGAGCACAAAGTCAACCGCATGCTTGTGGATGATGGATCGGCTATAAACATCATGCTAAAGTCAACAATGTCCACAATTAGTATCAAGGTGGATGAACTATCCTGAAGCCGCCTCTTAATCCAAGGTTTTAACCAAGGAAGACAAAGAGCGATGGGCATGATCCGAGTGGAGATGACCATTGGCAAACTCAAATCAAGCACGTTATTCCATGTGATTGATGCAAGAACTTCCTACAGCTTGCTCTTAGGAAGGCTTTGGATCCACGAGAATGGAGTAGTGCCGTCCACCCATTATCAATGCTTAAAGTTCTACCGAGAAGGAGTGAAGGTGATACAAGGCGACACCAAGCCATTCACCAAAGCTCAATCAGACTTTGCCGACGGTAAGTTCTACATGGATGAAGACATGGTGCCTGAAGCTCTTCCAAAAGAGAACAAATCCACAGGCAAAGCCACGCCCAAAAAACAGGAGTGGCAAACCATGCCCAAGAAGCAAGAATGGGAAGTCGTGCCATATTCAAGCAAAAACGACAATGAGCCTGCTAAACCCATAACAATCAAAGGGTGTGTGACGCCCTTAAAAGGACCAAACACACCCGTCTTCCGATACATCCCAATGTCGAGAAAAAAGAGTGGGCAATCCCTATTCGAAAATGGAACAAGCAAAGTCGACACACAGCTGGACAAGGACGATGTAAAGCTGCTTAAGATAAATGCAGTTTTACCTCTGACACAGCTAGGCAATGCTAAAGTTTCGAAACCACCACAAGGTTTCATAAAACCCCTACCAAAGGGGGCTGAACCAAGCTCTCTTCCAACCAAGAGGATCAAAGAAGGTTTTGACCCAAACGCCTACAAATTCATGTCAATGGCTAGGTATGATTTCGCCTCCTTTTCAAATCCTAGAAAGAAAAATGCAAAGAACATGACCTCACCGAGACTCAAAAGAAGTTGAATAAGCATGGTTACGGAGTTAACAACAATAAAGCTGGACTTGGCTTCACATTGAATACATCCGTGAAGATTTCAAGCAAAGCGAAAAATGTTAGTGCTTAACACATCAGTGTGAGCGTTGAACAAAATCAAGAGGAGCCTAAACCATTCAAAACCCAAAATTTCGGCACTTGATCGCATTGGTGGTCAAGATCGAACTTCCATCTTTAAGCAGTTTAACACACCAACACCCTAAAACTCTATTTTCGAAAGGTTGTCAAAACCTAAGAAACAAAGCAACATGGCTAGCTCTCCTCCATGATGGTCGGCCTTGGAAAGACTTGAAGAAACCAAGCAGCCTTCTAGAAAAGGAAGATAACGCCAAAAGAAGAAAAGGCTCGACGGTCTAGCAACAAAGCACGACATTCGAAGCTCAATTCTTTCAAGGATGAGGAGCCAAACAACCCTGGAAGTTGACACAAAATGACAACTGAAGGTAAAGCAGTGCACCATCATCCACACTGGCCAATCTTCATGCCAACAAGCGTAAGATGACGGCACTGAAGATGAGGTCCAAGACGTCTTCCACATCACAATCCAAGAAGACAAAGAAGATGAAATCCCCAAGGAAGACGTCACTGTTACGCCACCACAACTCGAGGATAGGGGGCAAGCCACGATTGATGATCTTAAAGAGCTCAACTTAGGCACAAACGAGGAACCGAAGCTTATCTTCGTAAGTGCACTACTAAGTACGGACGACATTGAGGAGTATTACCAACTACTAATAGAGTACAAAGACGTCTTTGCTTAGACCTACAAAGAAATGCATGCCCTTGACCCTACCATCACCGTGCATCCTCTTGCAATCAAGCTTGGAACATGACCGATAAAGCAAACTCAAAGACGCTATCGATTCGAGCTCATCCTATAAATTGAGGTCTAGATTGACAAGCTAATCGAAGCAGGCTTCATTCGAGATGTACAATACCCTAAATGGATCTCCAACATCATCATTGTCCTTAAGAAATCTGGACAAATATGTGTTTGGGTAGATTTCCACGACCTCAACGATGTTTGCCCGAATGATGACTTTCCCTTGCCAATCGTCGAAATCAAGGTGGACGCAACCATTGGTCACGAGGCATTATCATTCATGGACGGCTCCTCTGGATACAATCAAATCAGTATGGCTCCCAAAGATAAGGAAATAACGGCCTTCCACACTCCAAAAGGTATCTACAGCTGCAAGGTAATTCTCTTTGGCTTAAAGAATGCTGGAGCTACATATCAACGCACAATGGAGAAGATCTTCAATAACATGCTACACAAAAACGTAGAATGTTACATGGACAACGTAGTTATGAAGACCAAAAAGAGATCTAATAACTTGAAGGATTTACGAGTAGTGTTCGATAAACTAGGGCACTACAACCTCAAGATGAACCCGTTGAAGTGTGCATTTTGGCGTCACTTCTGGGAAGTTCCTCGGCTTCATTGTCAAGCATCGTGGCATTGAAGTGGACCAATTGAAGATTAAGGCAATTCATCAAATGCCCGAGCCAAGGAATCTACAAGAGCTGAAAAGTCCACAAGGACGGCTAGCCTTTATTAGGCACCTCATCTCTAACCTTGCTGGACGCTGACAACCTTTCGGTCGACTCATGAAGAAATACGCTCTAATCATATAGGATGACGCCTATTGCAATGCCTTCGAAAGCATAAAAAGGTACCTAGCAAGCCCATATGCCTTAGGAGTGCCCGTGCCTGGAAAGCTGTTCATCCTATACATTGCCACAAAAAAGGGTTCCATAGGAGCACTCTTAGCACAAGAAAATGAAGACCAAAAGGAAATAGCACTCTACTACCTAAGTAGAACTTTTACTGGTGCCGAGCTCAACTATTCACCAATCGAGAAGATGTGCCTTGCCCTAGTCTTCGCCGTCCAAAAGCTAAGACACTACATGCAAGCTTACCCCATCCACTTGGTTGCTAAAGTCAACCCAGTCAAGTACGTTATGTCCAAACCCGTTCTGACAGGATGACTAGCTAAATGGGCGTTGCTTCTCAATCAATATGAGATCATCTACATCCCAGCTAAAGCTGTCAAGGGACAAACCTTAGTAGATTTCCTTGCTGACCATCCAATCCCAGCCGATTGGAAAATCTCAAACGACTTGCCTAATATGAAGGTGTTCTACATTAACATCTTCCCGACATGAACAATGTTCTTTGACGGATCCGCACAAATGGACGGAGCAGGGGCATGAGTAGTATTCATATCGCCACAAAGACAAGTACTATCCTATTCTTTCCAACTAAGGGAGCTATGCTCCAACAACGTCGCTGAGTACCAAGCACTGATCATTGGACTCCAAATGGTGATCGACATGGAAATCACAATGCTAGAAGTGTTTGACGACTCCAAGCTCATAATCAATTAACTCTTGACTTAATATGAAGTGAGGAAAGATGATCTCATCCCATACTTTTGGCTAGCAACTAAACTACTACAAAAGTTTGAGGCCGTGACACTAGAACATGTGCCAAGAAAAGAAAATCAAATGGCGACGTCCTCGCTAACCTAGCTTCAAGTATGGCATTAAGAGAATACGAAGCTGCGGACGTGCTAGTTTGCCGAAGATGGGTGATCCATCTCATCACTGAAATGTTACTGGATGATACAAACATCATCTCAGCACACTGAAAAGTGGAGACAGCCACTGATCGACTACTTGGAGCATGGAAAACTTCCAGACAATCTTAGACATCGTTACTACAAAGGAACACTCAACTGACACTCTTTCAAATGAGTACTTTTGAGATGCCTGGGTAAGGAAGAAGCCAATTAAGCCATGGAAGAATCATACTCAAGCGCATGCGGAGCGCATCAGTCTGGACCAAAGCTACATTTCCAGCTCAAAAGAATAGGTTACTACTGGGCAAGCATGGTGAATGATTGCCTGGAGTACGCTAAAAGGTGCCAAGCATACCAATTCAACGCCAACTTCATACATCAATTGCCTGAACCATTAGACCATGTAATTGCTTTATGGCCATTTGATGCATGGGGATTGGATGTTGTATGACCAATCACACCAAAGTCATCTGCAGGAGAAGCCTACATCCTAGCCTCAACGGATTACTTTTCCAAGTGGGCTGAAGTTGCACCCCTAAGGGAAGTCAAGAAGGAAACTGTCGTCCATTTCATCATAGAGCATATCATCCATCAATGTAGTGTGCCTCACTACATCATCACTTACAATGAAAAATAGATCTCCAATCTACTCATGGACGAGCTCTACAAGAAATACAAGTTCAAGCATCACAAGTCTTCTATATATCATGCTCCTGCTTCAACAAAACATTGTGTAACCTCCTGAAGAAGGTAATCGGCCAAACAAAGAGAGACTAGCACGAAAGAATAAGCGAAGCACTTTGGGCATATACGACGACACATAGAACTCTAACTCAAGTGACACCTTATTTTCTAGTATATGGCGTGGAAACTGTTTTGCAGCTCGAAAGTCAAATCCCCTCACTAAGGATAACTATACAAGAACGCTTGACTGAAGAAGAAAATTCAAAGCTACGACTTCAAGAGTTGGAAGCATTGGAAAAAAGAAGGTTCGAAGCTCAACAACACTTGGAATGCTACCAAGCATGGCTATCCAAGGCATTCAATAAGAAGGTCTACCCAAGGTCTTTCCAAACTGGAGATCTTGTCTTGGCATTACGAAGGCCCATCATCACAACTCACCAAACAAAAAGCAAGTTCACATCAACATGGGATGAACCTTGTAATACAAGAGGTCTATACTAACGGGGTCTACTTAATCATGGTGAAAGACGGCTTAAAGATCAGCCCCATCAATGGCAGATTCTTGAAGCGTTACTACCCATAAACCAAACAAGCAATGCTCCTCGCCAGCATGAGCCTAAACTGTACACAGCATAAAGCTCCTCGCCTGGACAAGCCTAAAACGCGACACCCAACGCTCCTGGCCCGCTAGACAGGAAAAAAAATCAAAATCATCATCAAAACTGTCAGAACCATCAAAAAGCAATCCATCATTCCTTTGAACTACGTCATGACTAGATCCCTCCTCAACCGAGGGTACGTAGGCAACTTGAAACTTCAAAACTTCAAGTACAGTCACATCATCAACAAAAACACAAACATTTTGAAGAATAAAGAGAAAATTCAAAAATGTGAATACTTTATTTCTTTAAAGGAAGAATTCGACTACAAAGCCGTATTACAAAATGAGCAAAAAGAACAAAGAAGGCTTAAAGTACAAGGAACGAAAGACACTACTTGAAAGCTATGTCCTTAAAACTACGACGACGGTTTCCAAGCAAGCCCTCCAAAGTCTTCAAAGTCTCCACATCGGTAGGGGACATGGTGGGCATTTCTATGGCTGTGCCTTTCTCTTGCTCTAGGCGTGAAATTTCATCTTGATGCTGAGAAAGTGTAGCTTCTTGCTCTGAGAAAACACCCTGAAGTCGTGATGCTTCGACTTCTAACTGTTCTTGTTCTCATGCCAACACTTCTAGATGGGCCTAGACAAAAGCCAAAGAAGTCACTGTGGCTTGATAACCTTCTGAAGCAGCTTGCTGCGAAGATTGAACTTAGGCAATTGATAAGTCTATTACCGCAAGTTGCTGAGCTCTAACCTCTAGATTCAACTTCTTCAAGGAAACAACATGCAAAGAAGAATACTTAGTTGAGGTAGCCATAAACTCGGCAATCTTGACTCTCAAGAGTGGGGAATCAATGTTAAGGTTGTCAATCGCATAAACAAGCTTCGATAAGTCCTCATTGAGCAACGCAAGGTCCTCCACTAGGCACTTTGAAATCCTTTTCTCAATGTGGCTCTTGAGATCCAAGGCTGCGCGAAGGTTAATGCGATGGATAAGCTGCTGAGTGCCACTAAGGTTCGTCCCTCTAAGAGAGATCTCGAAGCTAGATGCAAAGATGTTGGACACATGACGGGCTTTTGCATACCTTCACCTGCACACGGTAAACTTGGGCAACTTGGGGGATTTGTAATAAGCTCTGCACTGGGTGGGTCTCCAATCCCCTCATCCGTGGGTAGACTGCTTCCAAATAACATCTCTGTAAATGAATGAACGCCCATGTTCACCAAGTCAAAAGAACAAGAGGGCCCATCCTAAAGAAGACAAAGAAAGGTGTTAGAAACCAAAACTAAACCAATGAAAGCAGAAAAAATCATAAGAAAGAAGGAAATATATACATCTTTCTCAAGTGACACACGACCATCGAATTGAGGAGGCCTAAACATTTTCTTCTTCTTATGATGAAAATTGACATCGCTGTCATCCTGAGCACCTTCAAGCGGTCGCTTGTTCAAAACTTGTTGACGTTGCCACAAAACAAGTTCATCTTTATGCGAGTCAACTTCATCACCCGCCTCTTCAGAAGCATCCAAATGTTAAGAAGACAAGCACGGGTGTTGAAGAGCTAAAGCGACAGATCCATCTTGCAAAGAAGCCGCACTCGCATAATCAAAAGGTGCCAGCTGTATAGGAATTGCAGAACAACCCCCTCTCAACGCGTCATGGCGTGAATGAGAAGAATTGGTGCCACTTGTCGTCCCTAGGTCTTCATGATGTACCTTTGACCACTAACTTACGTAGGCACGGGTCACTAGATTACTCTTGAACTCGTCTTTAGCCTGCAAGGTGATAGAAGCATTTGTGCATGCACGGATACAAGACTCTCAATGCATATACACGACTTTCAAGGATTCCGACTGTGCGTTTTCCTTTAGCTTGCCTGACATATGTTGGACAAAACCAAACTGCTTGCTGAAACGATGAGGACTATACAGCTGAACGACACATCGATCTCCTTGCCACAATGAAACATACCCCGAACAAAGACTCGTAGGGTAAGAAAAGTCTGAGAAACGAAGGTGTGAATCATCTACGAGGACTTGTTGTGCCAAACCAACCCTTGCCAAGTAATCCATTCCCAAACCTTCACAACTTCTAAACAACACTTGCGTGTGCAAATCATCAAGGTTCTTTGCAGAAACCATGCCAGAATACTTCATCATCAAAGGTCCCTACTTGACTGAAGTTGACAAATAAGGCCTCGACTTGTCTAAAGTTGACGAAGGAAAATGAGTGCCAAAGTACTCACCCAACCAACCGTACACATAGTGGTAGGGAAGTACCGCAGCACGATCTTCAGTGCTCGCTGAGTTCAAAACAATACTCAAGCCGTCGTAAATGTTGGCTAAAACCAGACTAGCAAGGTTGAAAGATTCACCTGTAGCCATCGTACTAGCCACTTTGAAGACTCCGGGATAGATAAAGTTGACGTCATCTTTGGGGAAAACAAACTTACAAAGGCAACAAGCTAAAAAAATGGCTAGGTAAGATTCTTCCACATGCTCTGACGCTACACCAAGATCCTCAAACACTTTCAACTCGGCAGGGGCACGGTGCCTAGCTGAACTAATGGCACCTGACGGGTCTGAGTCTCCCTTTGGCTTAGTGGTCTTGTTGTGGCCACTTTTCTTCGAATGCTTCTTGTACTTCATGGCATCCCAATACCAAAATCGGATCCATAAAGAAATCTTCACGCATAACTTACCCCAAGCCTCCTGGGAAAGCTTGTGATACACCCAAAACAAATAGCGGCAACTTGCAGGCAATCCTTGGCTATTGCGATGAAAAAATTCCTTCATTCTAGGAACAACCTCGTCGTAAAACTTACCCTGGATCAGCAAACGTCCTATGTTATAGAGATCTCAAAGTGAAATCGACATCTCCCCTTGTGACCTGTGAAGTGTGTTGGTCGCTGAACACTAATGCTCAAAGAACGCATGAAGGACGAAATGATGGCAATAATAATTAAATGAAGATGCATACACAGTATGATAAAGGCCCACGTTGGTAAGGACATCTTTAGATTGGCTCAAGACATCTTCAAGCCACTCCGAATAAAACTTAGCAAAGACAGCCTCTCCAGTAATAGACAAGATGCCATTCCAAGTCATAGCTCCACTACGAATGTGATCACCAAGAAGCTCAAATGAAGCTGATGAATTATCACGAACATGGTGCAAAGGATTCAAGATAAGAATCCTCGACGTACACCTCTTCTTCTTCATATTTGGTCGACCGAAATCTGTCACCTCCCAAGATACTTCAGAAGACCATGACTTGGCTTGCTAAACACCATTTTGTCAGAGTAAACCATCTCAGGCTCTTTTCCTGTAGAGTTAGGCAAGTTTGCCAAGCTTGATCCCTATTTTCGAACTTCCTCAATGTTCATAAGTGCCATCATTGGTTCTGGTGCCAAATAATCACCTTCCATTGCTGTTGGTTGATCAGGTTTCGCACTGAACATGGCTCATAAGACATAGGTTATGTTCACATGAAAGTTACTAGGTGTAGGTACTTCTTCCTTCTTCTCTCCAATCTGACATAAAAACTGATCCATCCATGTCTAACATCAACACGGCCATTTCTTCTTCTCCTGCTATATTGAAGTTATACAGTTGCTTTGGAGCTTCAAAGGGAACATCCTCCTATAGTGGTGAAGGTATCCATTTCTCAGGCTATCCTCAATATCATGTACTTCCCTAGATGGGGGTTCTGAGGTACATGATCCCCTATGCCTTCATCTTTACTATTAGCTCTCTATACCTCTTTCTTACTCATCCAACTGAGTTGTCTTCATCCTCCTTAGGCAACGCTCTTGGACTTAACATTTTCAGAAGCTCCTGAAATGGCAGGGATTTTTAATGAATTCATATGAGCCTTGTGTTACCTCTGAACCCTTTTTATCATGGATGCTCTCATATCTCTAACAGGTCTCCCATTTTTTCCTACTACGTACCATTTTCGACCCAAGCGGACTGAATTTCTTTTTGTAACTGGAGGAATCAAGCTCATGGTCTTTTTGTAACTGGGGGAATCGAGCTCATGGTTCTTTTTCGCCATTCTTATCTTATGCTGCTATGGCACCTGACCTCATGGTTCTCTTTCACCATTCTCTTTCGCCAACTCTCAATCAATGATATCACCTGATGCTGGCACCTTGAGTTCACACTCACATTGGCATCTACTACACAGAACCACTCATTTAACCATAGTTATTTGGGGTCTATCGGGCAACCTTTCATCCATGGTAACCTTTCCTTTCCCTCTCTCAACCAATTAAGGCACTTTAGATGACTGCTTCTCTTGCTGTTCCTCTGTCAGCAACTTCTCGTACTTAGTGACTGCAATCACCAACTCTTCAAGCTCGTTAAATTGAACATCATAAAACTTCTTCCTCAAAGGTAGCCTTAGAGCCTTCGAGGCAATGGCTATGAGTTGAGCATGGTTGATTGGAACTGGTATCTCACCCCGGTTTTCCTAAACCTCATCATGAAATTCTCTGTAGACTCGTGTTCATACTGCTTTACTTCCACCAAATCATTAAAGGTCATCTCTGGTTCCACCCTACAGAATGGCTGTTGAAAGGCCGTCCCCATTTGCCCCCAGTTGGAACGAAATTAGGGGGTAACAGAAAGTACCATTGGGAGGCCAAGCTTACCAGTGAGTTTCCAAATAGCCTCAGCTTGTAGTTGGGGTTGTCCTCGAACGCAACACAGTAATTTGAGAACTTGAAAATGTGATCTCTGGAAGACACATTAGAGTCTTCCCCACTGAAAGTTGAGAGGGGCATCTTAAAGTTGAGGGGGAAAGGAATATGCTCATCAATGTACTTAGGATAAGGCTTCTAGTATGTTATCTTAACATCAGGCGAGCTTGTGGCTGAGCACTATGTACCACCATCCTTCTTAGCTCTACCAACTCATTCTTGAGTTGCTGATTAGACATGTTATTATGTGGGGTATAGGAAGTCCCCCACTTCGGGCAACGATCGATGCCCGAGAAAGCTTCCCTCTGTGGATCTAGCTTCTCCTCCCTTATTAGCCAATAGTGGTGACCTATAAAGAAGAGGTTTGCCCACAGCTATGGGTAAGCCATTTCTGCTTATTTCTCCCACTGGATTTGTCAACTTAGTCTTCATTCTTTCCCACCCGATCTTCCTCCTACCATCTAGTGGAAGTAGCAGAGGATTGGGCAAGCTTGTCTCTTAAAACTCATCTTCTTCTTATCTACTGGTTCCAGTATCCTCTTTCATTTTCCCTCTGTCCTTCTTTTCCTCGAGTAAGGGGAACAAAGGAATTACTAGTTCCTTTTCTAGGCTTGCTTCCCTGATTCTTTCCCTGGTATAGCCATCCCTTGGTGTAGAGTACTCTAACTCTAACTTTCTCTGTAGAGTTTTTGTTAAGGAACACAGTCTGCTAACCTTTCCTCTGGTCTTCAAAGAGATTTCCTCCATACTTCTTACTACTTGCACCATAGTGGCATGCAAATCTTCATTAGTAACTTTTCCACCTGACTTCTCAGAAGAGGTTGGGCTCTCTAGGATCGCAAGGCCTCGTAGTGAAGGAAAGTTTTTCTGGCGAACGCTTGATCATTCCTTCATCTTGGCATAAAATAACACAAAAATGGTCCCAGCAGGCATGCCAAAAACTATGTTCGGGCTAGATCTATCCCTCGCACAGCTTTCCTTGGGCTCTTGCCTGTCGGGCAAGGTTTGCTGCTTGGTGTTATTGAATGGTGCATTTGTTAGGCCATTGGTTAGGCCTTGAGGCTCACAATAAAAAACTAACAAGGATCAGACATGCCTATGTTATCTTTATCTAACAGATTGTTGTTTAGTTATGAAATGAGTTGATCACTTACGCCACAAGTTATTTAGACTTCTTGGTTATTAATAGATTGTCACAAATGGGTTAAGTCTGCATAAATTCTTTTTCTTGCCTTGTAAACAAGGACTTTTAGCTCATGATATCGTATGTTCGAAATGAAGGGGGTTTAGGGCCCTTTCAGCCATTACAGTTAAATCTTTAAAGAAGTAAAGTCACTAAGTTTGGCCAGAATGATCACAGGTGAAACTTTCAATGGAGAACAATTAAAAGTGATTAAAAAACATAACGAGATAAGCATTAAACAACAGATATACTCTATGTAAGTATAAACAAAAGAGACTCGGGCAAGATTTAACCTTGTCGGGCAAGGTTCAACTTCTTGCAACCACTTCTCTTTGTGTTTACAGGGGTTGACTCTAGGAAACAAAATGCAAATAGGTTTTACTCGAGGGAATCGATATTACAATACTAAGGGAAGGTAGCAGAGCTTCTAAACTTGACAAAATGTGACTTTCTACTAGGATTCTACAACTAAAAGGGTAGAGTCTGGACAAAATGTAGCTTTCTGGGTATGAACTTGTCTGAGAGCCAAGATTGGATGTCTTTTGATTGGTTGGTTGAGTGTCATTGTCTCTTGTAACATCCCACATCGCCAGGGGAGTGATCCTTAAATATATATTCTCATCCCTACCTAGCACGAGGCCTTTTGGGAGCTCACTGGCTTCAGGTTCTGTAGGAACTCCGAAGTTAAGCGAAAAGGGGGTCAGAGCACTCCCATGATGGGTAACCCACTGGGAAGTTGCTCGTGAGTTCCCAGAAACAAAACCGTGAGGGAATGGTAAGCCCAAAGCGGATAATATCGTGCTACAGTGGTGGAGCGGGCTCGGGAAGTGGTCGAACTCGGGTCGGGATGTGACAATTGGTATCAAAGCCAATCCCTGGCCGGAAGCGTACCGACGAGAACGTCGGGCCCCTAAGGGGGGTGGATTGTAACATCCCACATTGCCCAGGGGAGTGATCCTTAAATGTATATTCTCATCCCTACCTAGCACGAGGCCTTTTGGGAGCTCACTGGCTTCGGGTTCCATCGGAACTCCAAAGTTAAGCAAGAATGGGGCCAGAGCACTCCCATGATGGGTGACCCACTAAGAAGTTGCTCGTGAGTTCCCAGAAACAAAACCGTGAAGGAATGGTAAGCCCAAAGCAGACAATATCGTGCTACGGCGGTGGAGCGGGCTCAGGAAGTGGTCGAACCCAGGTCGAGATGTGACATCTCTAGTGTCCCTTTCTACTTTTATAGATGTTTTAGGCCCACTGTCCAAGCTTTACCTTTTGCTAATGGCATTCAAAAGATGATGAGTCATCACTTATTTACTTATCCATGCCCTTGAAAAGTGCTTTTTGCTGGGGTGAGCTGCCCTCTGCCACTTATCACCTTTCACATAGGCATGTGGCCTATGCCTTGTTGAAATAGTGTTTAAATTCTTCCTGGGCTGTTGGCTTGCTTGAGCTCAGTCTCTCCCTTGCTTTCCGCATTCTTAGGCCTTCATTGTCATAATGCCCAATGTCGAATTATAACCCAAACAATGTTGTGGCCTGATTCTTTGGCCACATATCCCTTAACTTTCCAACTTTAAAAGTCCAAGTTCTTGACAACAGATATTAGGGTTTTACCTTAGTGTTTGGTACAGAAAAAAAAAACTAAGAAACATATACTGCAAATACTTGAGTTTTCTAAGTAACAAAGAGGGTGATGCACAACTTGGACAAAACCGCGAAACGTCTTAATGAAAGCAACATTGTCCGCGACTTAACCCAAGACACTTGCATTCCTTTGGCTCACTGGTAATATTATTCCTTATATAGATTACTACTCCAACATCTTTAAGACAAGATTTTTGCCATACATGCCGAAACCAACTCCTTTGTTAACCATCTGAACAAACCTATTAAGTTTGAAGGACTCTACTTCAAAGTTGGAGACAAAAAATGTTGTTCTTCCTGACTACCAAGAAAATAGCCTCAATTGCACCTTTGAAATGCCTCACTCCCTAATCAACCTACTACTGAGTAGTTCGAGTAGTTCAAGTTGTTTCAAACTTGGACTGACAATGATTTTCTCTGCAAAAATTATATTTTGAATGGTTTATGTGACAACCTGTATGACTAATACTCTTCTTGCAAAACTACCAAGGAGTTTTGGGATGCACTCCAAAGCAAATATGATACTGAGGAAGCAGGAGCAAAGAAGTTTGCAGTCAGCCATTACTTGAAGTATCAGATGATTGATGACAAATCAGTGGAGGCACAATCACACGAGCTCCAGAAGATTGCTCATGAAATCATCTTAGAATGGATGAACTTGGATGAATAATTCCAAGTTGCTGTGATCATTGACAAGTTGCCGCCTAGCTGGAAGGAATTCAAGAAAGACTTGCAACACAAGACGAAAGAGTTCTCACTGAAAAGCCTGATCACTCGTCTGTCTATCGAGGAAGAAACCAGGAAACAAGACATGAGGGAAGATGTGAAGCAGCTGAGCCATTCTTCTGTTACAATTGTGATAAACCTGGGCATTTAGCTCGAAACTGTCGCAACTAACGAAGGGTTTCTCCTCAGGCCAACCTAACTGAGGATCAACTTGTTGCTATGGTTACTAAGATCAACATAGTTGATGGACATTGGAGCTTCGTGCCTTGTCTTCCATGATCGTGGTTTGTTTAAGACCTATTCTGAGTTTTAAGATAAAAAGGTTTTGTTGGGTGACTCTCACTCAACAAATGTCACTAGGATTGGTGAAGTGGAGCTGAAGTTTAGTTCAGGAAAGATAGTAATTCTGAAAAAGGTGCTGCATGTACCAGAGATAAGGAAGAACTTAGTCTCTAGCTATCTCATCAACAAAGTTGGGTTCACTCAGACAATAGGGGTTGATATGTATACTCTCACAAAGAATGGTGTCTTTGTGAGAAAGGGGTATGCTACTAATGGAATGTTCAAGTTAAATGTTGATGATATGAATAAAATTGTTTCTGCTTACATGTTGTGTTCATTTAATGTTTGGCATGCAAGACTTTGTCATGTAAACAATAAACTAGTAAAACAAATAAGTAACTTAGGGTTTTTACTAGAATTTTCACTTGTGCTCATTTAATGTTTGGCATGCAAGACTTTGTCATGTAAACAATAAACTAGTAAAACAAATAAGTAGCTTAGGGTTTTCACTAGAACTTTCACAAAATGACTTTGAGAAATGTGAGTTTTGTACTTAAGCAAAGATCACGAGAGCCTCTCACAAATTAGTGCTTAAGGAAACTAAATTACCTGAATTAATTCACTATGACATTTGTGAGTTTGATGGCGTGCTAACTAGAAACGAGAAACGGTATTTCATCACTTTTATTGATGACTGTTCAAACTATTGCTTTGTTTACCTTATCAAAAATAAAAGTGAAGCACTTGACATGTTTAAACTCTTCATAACTGAAGTAGAAAACCAGTTTAACAGAAAGATTAAAGGGTTTTGAAGTGATAGGGGACTAGAGTATGAATCAGAAGCCTTTAATGAATACTGTAAAAATCTGGAGCCTTGAATGGTAAAGTTGAAAGAAAAAATAAGACCCTTTGTGAAATCACAATAGATGTGCTACTAAACTCGGGCAATGCATCTTTTTGGTGGGGTGAAATCTTGTTAACTCTTTGTTATGTGCTTTATAGAGTACCATCTTCAAAAACCAAAACCTCACAAAAATGAAACTTGGACGAACAAAAAGCCAAATGTGTCGTACTTAATCTTCATCCTCTACCTGCCTCTCCACGCATCTTCCTCACTCCCTCTCCACGCACCTTCCTCCCTCCCTGCACCCTTCATCCCTCCCTGGCCACAGACCAAACATTGAAAAATCCCTACAATTCCATGCACAACAGAACCAAACAAATCCAAATCCAAATCTAAATCCCTCTCTCCAAAAACCTCCCACAACCAACTCTAAATCCATCACCTCTCTGCCGCCAAAACCAAATCCAAATCTCTCTAAGCAATGATGTGGTTCACCCTGCGAGTCTGCATTTTTCTAAGATCTCCGGTAGCCGATGAAACTGGGTTTTTTTTTTTGGGTGACAAAGGGTCTAATGTCTGTCGTCTTCGCCGCCTCGATGATGTTTCTGACTGTCAACGTCCTCAGCTTGTATGGACTGTATGTGATGGCAAAGGTGTGTGCGGTTTCGAACCACCACAAGTCGGTGAGGCTAGCAGTGCTTGGGATCTGGCCTTATGGTTGAAGCAGGAGTCGTGGAGTGGATGCGGCTGTCGGAGTTGTTGACGTTGAAGATTGCGGTTTAGGAAGGAATTGGGAACTGAGGAGTGACTTGTAGACAAAACCCTAGTTTTTCTAGGTAATATCTTTCAGAAGAACACATATTTGTTTTTAGTTTGTTTTTAATTTTTTTTAAGAAAAATATTAAGAAGGAAGCATATTGAAAATCATTTTCCTTGTCATACATTTTTTAACTTAATGGCGGCAAAGCATGACTGGATGATAAGATGCATGTGAGCCCTATAATTGTCACGTCATTATTTAACGGTTAAACTAATAGAAAATTTAACGGAATGTATGATTTTGAAATAAAATAATAACTAATGTATGAAATTGAAATGTTTCAAAGATATTGTATGAGGTTGCAATAACACTCAAACTTGAGGGTGTAAACTGTAATTCAACCAAAAAAAAAAACATACGGTCACTCGTAATGACAAGCTTTACAACTTTCGTGAAGGGGTCAACTTTGAAATTCGACATCATAATCGATAAGCCTTACATTTATATTTAACTGTCGATTGTCATTTAAGCTCTACTCTTCTCACATGATTTCGTTTTTCATATTTTCTTTTTTGAAAACATGATCTTTTAGTGGACGTAGGATTTCGTTGTTCATATTAACGTGGTGCCCTCCGTTTGTGCAAATTATATACCTAAATGGTAGTTTTGGGCAATGTCCCATAAATTGATGATTGAAGCTTGATTGGTACGGGGATTGAGATGAGACATAATGGGCAACGTCCACGCAAATTTGCGTTGTTCTACAAGAACTTTGACGTGCTTATCTCCCTTAACAGCGGGAAGACTGTCTCATTGAAGTGACAATCTGCAAATAAGCTGTAAAGAGATCGCTTGCAAAGGCTCTAAGAGAGCTAGTGCGAAGGAGAATCATAATTGAAAAAGATTCACAACCTTCTGTGAGGACCCATATTGATAAGTTGCGGCGGCATAACTTGGCACATAGAATGCACACCAAAAACGCATAAGTATGAAACGTCAGGTTCATACCCAGTAACAAATTGTAACGTCGAAATGGTTGGGTGGCAAAAGGCCTCAAGGTGGACCAACGTAGCTACGTACAAATTGCATAGCCCTAGGCAGAAACCGAAAGCTTGGTGCGTTCACCAAGGTTTGGGCGATCATTAAAATTGTACTTTATGGTCACTATGCGAGGTTGTTTTGGGGTGAATATGGGAATTTGATGTTCAATTATAAACCCAAAAGACATGCAATACTTTATCGAAAAATCGTCAATATAAACTATCCAGCATTATTAAGTATTCCAGACTTTATAGGATAATTAGGTTGGTGAACCCTTAAAGTCAGTCAGGAGGTTTAGCAGCAATGTGTGTGTGGCCAAACATGTGACCAGTTTGTCGATTCATCAACCAAAACCATAAGTATTTATATGGTCCACATTTTGGTTGGATTAGTCCACATACATTCCCTTGAATCCATTTGTGAAAAGATGGTCATTTCGTATCTTTACAAGGGTTGATATAGAAATCAAATTTCCCAAATGAGCAGGCTTGGCAAAGTGTGCTTGTAAGCACATGATCCTTACTTCGAGTAAGAAGATGCGTCGTAGAATCATTGTTCGACCTAAGTGTCCTAAATGGCTGTGCCAAAGTAAGTAAACTGCTCGATCGCCAGGCTTTAGGTTGGCCACATATGGCGTGTTCCCAGTTGGGAGACAGCCCATAAGCCCCAAAGTAAAGCTTTAGGCTCATTTTTGGAAATGGTGCAAAAATATTCTACTCTATTTATAATCAATGGTTTCATTCATGATCATTGTCATCTCGAATATCCTTAAACCTCAATGACGTTCTTCCGGAACGGGAAGAATATAAGGTCTCTTAAATGATAATGTAGTGTCATTCATACAATGAGGAGCGTGCCAATGCTCTTAATCTGGTTGGATAGATCTGAAGTCGTTGCTAGAAATGTGATGGAGGTATAAAGTTAGTGTGTGTAGTATCGCATTCATCCAAACAACTAACTTTCCCACATTCGTACCTAATCACATGTTTAATTGAATTTGGTCGCATGTATTAAGAAACATGATTCAATTAGTCTCACATAACTAAAACAAACACCAAACTTGAATCCAAGAACATAGAAAAATGTTCACAAAGTAAACCAAAATTTACTAAGGTGGATTCCGCCAACATGGCCATTCATGTCAAAATTCTGCTCTTCTAACGGTGTTCGGTGGAGCAAAATTAGTCTCACATATTGACTACGGGAATGGTACTCCTCGACAACATTGGTTGGGGTACGAACAGGTACATAACCAATGATTTCTTCCATCAAGATGAAAGTAAATTCTTCAGGGTTAAGGTTTGGGAATACTATCCCTTATTCTTGAAGTTTTAGATCTTAAGTGCCAAGGATCATGCTTCGGGCATGATGCCAAACTTTGGCAGACCTTGATTCTACCATATGTTGTAAAAACAAACTTGAAATTGAATTGTGAGAAAGACAGACCCAGACTTGGGTTCAAAAGGTTCCAGCCGAAGTTGAAGAGGTTTGTTCAGTATGCCTCTATCGAAGCAGAGCATACATTTCATTGGGCCCCAGTCGAAATTGGGAGTCACCATTCGGTAGGCCTTGACCAAACTGGGTCAAGCCATTCGATATACTCCAGCCGAACTGGGTGTATACCATTTAGTAGACTCCAGCTGAAGCTGGGTCTATACCTTTCTCTCACATTTGTGGTAGTAATCAGATCCGACCATGTGGTAAACTTCTGTTCTCTACACTGCTGCTTCAGAAGCAAGTTAGAAATAAGAAATGATGAGAAAAATATTCTCCAGTCAAAATTTGATGGGATTTTATAAACTTCAGAATTGTACTCATTCATAAACGTAATCATGGTGTGCTTCAGGCAATATCTATCTTGATTAAACGGTCCATAGGAGCGAGCCAAAGAGCCATGGAATCCTCGTTCAGGAGATATTTCCATTTGTAATGCTTCGAGCATAAGTCTTCAAATGAAGATCATGGCGGAGGTTTATTTAGCTCTTTCATGCCATTGTTGGCTTCAATTGGTTTCTCAGCTTCTTGTCAAGTGGAGATTCACATCTTGTACCCACATAAAGTGGTTTCCGTCAAGAAACATCCAAATCAATGAAATCGAACTTACTACGGTTCGACTGAATAGAGGAATCAAGATTGTGATTGGTACTATGGAAATAAGATATGCATAAGCATCAAAGTTAGAATATTTGGGTTATAAGACATGATTTTCATGAAAAACGTCGTGTTTTCATCGGTGTATTGTTTTATGAAAACTTCGGGTTTCAAAGGCACTAAATTCAAAACTACATGTTCAATTTAGTTTATGAACGTTTAGTTCATAAAGGAGAGGTTCCGGCAACAACACAGAATACAAGGTATTGATTTAAGTGCAGTGAATTTGAGTTGCTTCAGGAACTCAAGTGTGAGTGCTTTGAGACTACGAAAGTGAGTCAGCCATTAAAAAAAATATAAATATATTGAATCGTTAATGTCCAAAAGTAGGCTCCAGGCCAATAATTTTAGATGTCATGTCAGATTAATAAATTGCTGATCACTTTTAATTTATTCAATAGATTGGACCATACGGGATCGATCGTAGAAGCAAAAATAATATTTGTCTAAGTCCATTTATTATTTAATGTTAGCTGCAGGCCACACAAGAAATCAGGCCCAAATTAGACTAGGGTAGGCTACATTTGGCAGCCCAATGACATTCAAAGCAAGATGCATGCTTGTTGCAGTGTCATGGGCCGAGAAAACAAGCAGCCCAGTAGCATTAGGCTGCTCGCTATGACATTCAAAGCAAGCTGCATGCTAATATGCAAGCCGAAACAAAAAGAAGCCCAAGTGGGCCTGGTCTGTGAAAGAAAAAAAAAAAAACAACTCAGCCTTAGCTGGATGTGGACCGAGCAAACATAAGGCCCAAAACAAATTGAGTATGCTTGTGTAAGCAGCTGAGGCCCAATCAACATGGACCATGGTCTTCGTGCGCGATAGCCCAATCTGGGCTTCGTTTCAGGCACCCCAGCGTGGCTGGGTGTGTGCTGTTCACCGGAGAAAACCAAACGGGCCACTTCAGGCGGCTGTTCAAGGTTGTATTATACAATAAAATGAAAATTCAGGCACGTGGTGGCCGTGATTCGTGTTAAGGGTGTCCAAAAACTTGTGAGATTTAAAGGGATTTCGCAATTTCATCAACATTCAATGGTGATCTCAGACTCTGTCGTCGGAGACGACATGGTGTTTCCGCTTGAAAACTACAAGTCGTCGGGGGTGATGGGTTTCACCACAAATGAAAAATGGAGATGCCAGAGTTCGATATGAGGAAGAAGACGACGTCGAAACGTCGTCGTATCTGGTTTTGCGTCTGGGTTTTCGACACGGCTCAGAAATTTAGCCATTTGCCTTGGCATGGTTCTAGCGTGGCTTCAAGCCACGGCTCGAGATTTTTTTTTCTTTTTTTCTTTCAAATTTCAGATTTTGTTGTAGGCCTATTTGATTGAACGATCTAGGGTTTAGAGAGAGGGGCCGGCAATATTGAGGGAGAAGAGATAGTGATTTAATTGTGAGGTGTGTTTGATTCACCCCATTGTGCCTTTATTTATAGTAGTAGGATAGACAAAAACCTTTCCCTTTAGGATTACAACATTTAATAGGTAATCTACTCTTAATAGGAATAAGATACATTCTCATATTCTCTAGGATTTACACAATCACATTCCTGTTCTAAATATGACTGCAACACTCCCCCTTGAGTGTGTAAATACTCAACAAACCATGACATCAGATGTTCAGCATGTAAGGTAGAATAGTTGATGAAGTCATCAGCACAACGGGTGATCGCGAGTCTCAAATTTAAGTGAAGTATGCATTTGTAGTAAAACTCACAAAACCTCGCTATGGTAAAACCCAAGGCATGGGGAAAACCCATAGACTAAGGAGAAAAGTGATAAGTATGCATAATGTCTAAAAACAAACGTCAAACAAGACGAAGGTAGTGAACTCAACGGAGTATGATCATCACAGGATGGGTGCCTCATTAAAACCTCGTTATGTAGCAAAAACCCAATGGGAAGAATGTTCCTAATCGTAGAAAAAAGAGTACATTAAGATCATGTGAGTATACTTCTAGATACTCCCCCTGAGTTAGACATAACTTCTAAATAAGAGAACTACAAGCGATTCAACTTAAATAATTTACGCATACCGATTCCTTGGACGAGCTTCTGAAATGTAGACTTGGGCAATGACTTGGTGAAGAGATCGGCTAGGTTGTCCTGGGAACGGATTTGCTTGACTTCAATGTTCTGATGCTGCTGCTGCTGCTGGTGTGAGTAAAAGAACTTCGGCGCTATATGTTTGGTGTTGTCTCCCTTGATGTATCCCTTCTTTAACTGCTCGATACATGCTGCATTGTCTTCAAAGATCGTTGTAAGAAGGTCAATGACTGTAAGACCACTAGTGCTTCGAATATGTTCCATAACTTCTCTCATCCAAAAGCATTCACACGATGCTTCATGCAGGGTGAGAATCTCAGCATGATTCGACGAAGTCGCAACTAGCGTTTGCTTGGTATACCTCCAAGATATAACGGTGTCTCCAACGGTAAAGACATAGCCCGTTTGAGAATGTGCCCTATTTGGGTTAGACAGATATCTAGCATCTGCGTAACCAACAAGGTGAGAGTCAATTCGAGGACCATAGGGGGCGGCAACACTCGGAGATTCACGGGTATAAAACAAGCCCAAATCCGTTGTACCCTTGAGGTAACGAAAAATGTCTTTAACACCATTCCAGTGCCTGCGTGTGGGCGCATTGCTGTATCTTGCCAAAAGATTCACAGCGAATGAGATGTTGGGTCTAGTGCACTCAACCAAGTACAATAAAGCCCCATTGCACTTAGGTAAAGAACTTTGGGTTCCAAAATCTCTTTCTCATCCTCCTTTGGACGGAGGGGATCTCGTTTAGCATCAAGAGTCCGAACGACCATGGGTGTACTCGAAGGCTTCGCTTTATCCTCATTAAAACGACAAAACACCTTTTGGGTGTAGTTCGATTAATGTACTAGGATTCCATCCGAACAATGCTCGATCTCCAGGCCAAGACAGTATCGAGTTTTCCCAAGATCTTTCATCTCAAATTCCGATTTCAAGTGTGCAGCAATTTCCTCAAGCTCTGCAGGAGTCCCAATGAGGTTCTTGTCATTGACATAAACTGCAACGATTGCAAATCTAGAATGTGACTTCTTTAAGAACACGCATGGGCATAATTTGCTGTTCACATAAGCCTGACTTGTCAAATATTCACTCAGACAGTTATACCATATTCACCCGGATTGTTTCAATCCGTAAAGTGACCTCCTCAACCTAATTGAGAGAGTGTTTCGTGGTCTAGAACTATTTGAACCAGTCAATGGAAGTCATTCTGGAACTTTCATGTATATTTCCGTATCTAGATCCCTATAGAGATACACGGTTACCACGTCCATAAGCTACATATTCAGTTTTTCAGAAACTACCAAACTGATTAGGTAGTGGAACGTTATAACGACCATTACGGGGGAATATGCCTCCTCATAATTAATCCCAGGGCACTGAGAGAAGCCTTACGCTACTAGGCGTGCTTTGTATCACACTATTTCATTCTTCTCATTACGCTTCCTCACGAAAACCCACTTGTAGCCAACGGGCTTCACGTGTGGTGGTGTAGGAACGATAGGTCCAAACACTTTACGTTTTGCGAGCGAATCGAGTTCGACCTGGATTGCTTGTTTCCAGTTTGACCAATAGGTTCAACGTTGGCATTCATCGACGGAACGTGGTTCAATGTCATCGCTAAGCATGATGTCAATAGCTACTGAGTACGCGAATACATCGTCGACGATCATCTCATTCCTATTCCAAACCTCATGCAATACTGCATAGTGGATCGAAATCTTGGGATTCTTAGGAGGCCGACATGTTTAAAGCATCACCATAATCTAGAATAACCTCATACGTTGGAACGAATGAGTGAGCGATGGTCGGATTCAAATTAGGGTCACTAGTTGGTGCCATTTTCCTCCATTTAAATGAAGGGGTCTGCCACGCTTCAGGGTTGAAGCAGATGATTAGCTAGCCACCAATGTACCTTGCCGCGTGGAAGGTGCAGCCTCCCCACCTTCGGGGACGGTCTGGCCTTCCCAGCTGGGTTGTGGAAGTACGCGGGGTGCATCTATCCTTGCAGGTGCGTTTGCAGCGGGTATATGTGATCTTGTCACCTTTGCTAGATCATTAAAAGCATCCAGCATGCTTTGAGCAATGCTTTGAAGATTTATAATTCGTCGCACCTTAGTTTTAGACTGGGCAGTGCTGGGATCTAAATGAGACATTGTGGGAGCATACCACGACAATTCGCGGCATTCTACGGGGAACGTTAGCATGCTTATCTCCTTCTAACGAAGGGAAGACTATCTCATCAAAGTGGAAATCCACAAAACATGCATTAAAGAGATCTCCTGTCAAGGGTTCTAAGTAGCGAACAATTGATGGCGAATCATAACTGACATAGATTCCCATTTTTCTCCGAGGACCCATTTTGGTACGCAGCGACGGCGCTATTGGCACTTAAATGGCGCACCCAAACACCCGTAAATGCCAGACGTCAGGCTCGTATCCAGTGACAAACTGTAATGGTGAATGTGGTTGAGTAGCGGTGGGTCTCAGGCGGACCAACATAGCTGCGTGTAATATTGCATAGCCCCAGGCAGATACCGGCAGTTTGGTTCTCATAACCAAAGTTCGAGATATCAATTGAAGACGTTTTATGAAAGCTTCTGCCAGGCCATTTTGGGTGTGAACATGGGGTGCATGATGTTCCACATCAATCCCTATTGACATGCAATAATCGTCAAAAGTCTGTGACGTAAGCTCTCCAGTGTTATCTAGTCAAATCGACTTAATTGGATAATTAGGGTGGTGAGCCCTTAGCTTAATGATTTGAGCTAGGAGTTTAGCAAACGCGGTGTTGCATGTGGACAACAGGCAAACATGTGACCATAGTGTCGATGCATCAACCAACACCATAAAGTATCTAAATAGTCCGCATGTTGGTTGGATAGGTCCACAAATGTCCGCTTGAATCATCTTAAGAAATTTAGGGGGGTAGTGAATAATCTTTGTATATGAGGGTTGAGTATTCAACTTTCCTAAAGAACACGATTTGCATGTCAGAAGTCAAACATAGGGACGTAACTTATGCCCGTGTGAAAATTTAAGGATACGACGCATCATGTCATGTCCAGGATGTCCCAAACGGTCATGCCAAAGCAACAAAGTGTCCTGGAACACAGGCATAAGGCCGGCCACACTGTGGGCTTCTATGCCATGAATGGTTGTGATGTACAACCCACTCGGAAAACGTTCCAACTTCTCGTGAATACGCTTCTGGCCATATTCGTACGTAGTGATACAAAGAAATTTAGAACTATTATCTTTAGTGGTTTCAATATGATATTGATTATCTCGAATATCTCTAAAACTCAGCAACGTTTTGCTGGAATGTGGAGAATAGAGTGCCTCCTTAATGGTCAAGATAGTACCATTGGACAACATGATATGTGCCTTTCTGTATCCTTTAATCAGGTTGGATGAGCCTGAGAGAGTTGTCTAAGGAGCTTTCTTGGGTATCAAGTTAGTAAAATAGTGTCGTTCACGCAAGATGGTGTGTGTGGTTGCACTATCTGCCAGACAACTAACTTCCCCACTAGACATACCTAGAAATAAATTGACTGAATTGGTCACATGCATAAATATAAGTCCATTCATTCAATTAAGCAATTTGAGAAAATAATATCCATTCAAATAACAATCCATAATTCAAAACAAACAAAAACCAAACAAATTATTCCAAATACTTAAGAAAATTTGTACAAAATTAAACCTTAAACCTAGAAAAATAGGGGGGTAGGGCCGGCCACTTCTAGTGGTTTGGCCACTAGGGGTAAATACCCTAAAAACATGTCTAATTTATTCATCCATAGGAGCTGACGCCTCCTGAAAATTCGATATCTCCATTGATGTAGTTGCATCTTCCGAATGATCCACATGTGCAAAGTTAGACTCACGATGGGAATGATACTTGGCAATAGCCTCAGGGGTAGCTCGGCATACGCGTGACCAATGATCCATTGATCCACAGCGATAGCACATGTCCAATTCAGTAGAAGTAGACACTGCTGGGTCACAATTCTTCCCTTTGGTGTGGCACTTTGTTGACCTTGGGCCCGTGGTGGGGCTTGCCACCCATTACCACGACCACAACGATTCTTTTGTCATCTATGGCTACTAGAATTAGTCGCATGCGCTTCAGGTGTGCCGTTTGAGCCAATCAGTCGAGCTTGATGATTATTGGTGAGAAGTAAAACAGAGATCAAATCCGAAAACTTGGTGAACTTTTGTGCCCTACATTGTTGTTGAAGGATAATATTAGTGGCATGGAAGGTCGAATAGGTCTTCTCCAGGAGATCATTTGGTTAGTTCCACTTTGCAGAATTTCAACAGTGAACGGATTCTACAAACTTGAGAGTTGTATTCATTCACGGACTTAAAGTCCTGGAAGCAAAGATGCTGCTAGTCGTGTCTTGCTTCAGGCAAGTATATATCTTTCTGGTGATCGAAACGGTCGGCCAGAGCAAGCCAAAGAGTGTGTGGGTCCTCCTTAGCGAGATACTTAGTCTGCAGTGCATCATGGATGTGTCTTCGAATGAAGATGGTTGCATTAGCCTTCTGAGCTTCGTGAACATGTTTGTTGGTGTCGGGTGCCTCGATGGTGGCTCTAATACCCGTTGCAGTTAAATGGAGCTTCAGGTCTTGAACCCGTTTTAGATAGTTTCTTCCAGAGACTTCTAGAGAAGAGAAATTGAGCTTGTTCAAGTTCGACATGTCCTTAAAATGGAAGGGGAAAAACGTGATTAGTCATATGGTAAGCCATAGACATATATCGTAGAACATACAGGTTATATAGACATGTATTGGTTTAATTCATACATGAAAACTACAGGTTTCATGTGGTATGTTTTGAATGAAAACTTGTGGTTTTAAAGGCACTAAATTTGAAACTACAGGTGCAATTTAGTTTTATCAACAATTAGTTCATAAAGAGAGGTTCCTGCAAGAAACACAAAATGCAATATACTAATTTGAATATAGTGGATTTGAGGTTCTTCGGGAACTCAAGTGTGAGAGCTTCGTTACTACGAAAGTATGTCACGGTTCAAAGTATAAAAATAAATTATTGAATCGTTAGTGTCCAAAAGTGATCTTCAGGTCAATAATTTTGGATTTATTATCAGATTAATGAACTGTAGATCATTTTTAATTAATTCATTTTTAATTAATTGTAGAAGCTAAATAATATTAAAATAATATTATTGGATTGAAAATATAGCCCCAAAAAAATATTTGGGCTCAGGTTGGGTGCCTTGAGTAAAAGGCATAGCCCAAAAGGACCTCGGGTGTGAACTTTTGGTCACGGGGTAAGGGAGAAACCCCAGCCGCAGCTGGGTTTCAATTTTTGGACCGAGGGGATGGCATGTGAGCAAGCCCAAAAGCTTGCGGGTTGCGAGGGACACCCCAGCCACATTAGTGATGCGATGTAAAACAGCACTCAAATTAAACCCTCTTTTGACAATTGTAGTGTATGTATAAGTAGGGATTGTTCTGGACCGGGGATTAGGAGGGATTGCTAATCTAAACTAAACTGACTTTAAAACACAAAAACACAAAAAGAAACTTAAAAACACTTAACTAGACTCTATAGACTCAATACAAACTGAAAAGACTCAAAACTAACTAGAAAGACTCAAAACAGCACAAAACAATGAATTAGACTCAAAACTGACTCTAGGAAGTTATTTGGACGAAAATTAACTTGAACTTGACTCAAAACACTTAAAAACACAAATTGGACAGATTCTAACCTAATTAACACAACAAAGTAAAGGGGGATTGGATTTTGGACGAAAATAAAGTAAAACAAAACAGAAACTAGAACTAGACAGATTTGCACGAAATTAGGTGTTTTGGATGGATGATGGACTAGCTAGAGGGTCTTTCTCCACACATGACACACTTGCATACAAATCGATTTCCAATTGCTTTTCAATAAACCATGAATTCTCAACGCCCCAGATTAACTGTGAATTGCACTAATTAACCCTCAGATTTTCCTAATTTCATTGAATTGGATGATTGCATACAACAACCCAAAGCATTCTCCACAAGTTCCCTACATGAATTGCATAATAGAGATACAAGCAAAGATCATTAAGTTCTATGAAAATCATAAGCATTGACAAGACACTCGTAACTATAAATTGCATGATACTTATGCCAGGAATTTACTTAACACGATTGTGACTAGCAACCTCCACTACACATGAATATAAGTTCATAACGATTAGGTGAAATTCCCTTATATTCTAGCATCAAATTCATGCATGCAAACTAAGTTGGCCACCTCAATCAACATACAAGAATAAGTTTTGAATCAAACAGTTAAGCAAATTGAATTCACAATTTATGAAATCACAATTGAAGGTAATCAATTCATATTGCAAGTATGTTTATGGCTTTGAATTTCCCCCTAGCCAAAAGAAATTTAGTTCCTCATAATCGCAAAACAAAGATACATAAACTTAGACATAGAAAACAAAAGAATGAAAACCCCTAAGAATGTTCCAGCAATCCAATCTTGAATGGCAAGCACTCCAAGGGTCTTCCTTCTTCTCTTTGCTGCGGCTCAAGGTGTTGGAGATGGTTTGAAGGGTTGTTTATGGTGGTGAATGGATATAGGTGAGTTATGGTGAAGGGTGGATGGTGGATTTTCGGCAGAAATTGTGTGGACAGATTTAAATGGTGCAACAAGCTTTATTTAAATGGCTAGGGTACTCAGAAAATAATAGGAAAGGTTCAATACTTAGCTATTTTGGTTCCACAATTTAATAGGTAAGAAAGAATCAGAAAATCAAAGGGAATAAGAATGTGAAATTCGGCAGAATATTTAGGAGAGAAAAGGAATGTGTTTTAAAGGTCAGAAATTAAGAGAAAAAGGGAAAGAAGGTGTGGCATTGATTTGTAAGAGAAAGGGGAAGCATTTTTGGGCAGAAAATAGGCAAGAAAACCTCTCCCTTGTGAAGCAAGGATTAGAATAAAAGAGGAATGTGTTTTATGACAGAAAATAGGCAAGAAAACCTCTCCCTTGTGCAGCAAGGATTGAAACAAAAGGGGTATGTGTTAGGCACGGTTTTGGGCTTCTAGAATGAGTAATTAGGCAACCTACATGTTTTGGAAACCCCAAAAATGGAAACCTCTACAAATGGAAACTTGCACAAATGGAAACCTTCACAAATAGAAACTTCCAACTTTAGAAACCTTGGCTTCCAATTTTGAACTCTTCATTCTTCATTTGATCCTAAGCTCATTTGATCTTCAATTTCGTCCATCCACTTAGCTCCAAGCATAAGCTAACCATCCAATGCCCAAAACTGCTCCAAAATGCACCTCCTTGCATACTTTGTCCTTAGAACCTGAAAACACACGAAAATGGCTTAAAAGACTAAAATAACTAAGAAATAACAACGTAAATGCACAAGAACAAGCCAACTAAGTCGCCTAAATATGCTCCTATCAATTAGGCTGGCATCATGCACGACAGGCAGTGGGCCATGACACGGGGCCCATCAAGTTAGGCTTGCTGGCAGTGGACCAAAGGCCAGGGTTGCAGGCTCGTGGCTGCTGCACAAGCCTAGCAACCATAATGGTTGCAGCGTGAGTCGGGAAGGAAAGCCCAGCCAACTCGGTTGGTTAGATGGTTACGGGCTAAGGTCAGCGTGCATGGGCTCGGGGCTTCAAGCCCTGCTGAGGTGAAATCCAAGCCATGGCCTGGTTGTTGTGTCCATAGTGATGGTGCGGTAGTGTGCCGCACCATATCCCATGCCCTTTTTTATATAGAGGGGTTCATGCATCATGGGGAATGTTTTCATGCTTCGTGGACGTTTCAAATATCTTCTTTTATTTTAAGCGTACCTGATAAGCAGAAAACGAATAAGCCTTTGAATTTGGTGGATGATAGCCTCCTCCTACGATGCGTTAATTCCTCAGCTTCTGGCAAGAGCGTTCTGGTAACGTGTTATAGGCCTACTTGATTGAACGATCTAGGGTTTAGAGAGAGAGAGGGGGCCAGCAATATTGAGGGAAAAGAGAGAGTGATTTAATTGTGAGATGTGTTTGATTCACCCCATTGTGCCTTTATTTATAGTAATAGGATACGCAAAAACCTTTCCCTTTAGGATTACAACATTTAATAGGTAATCTACTCCTAATAGGAATATAAGATACATTCCCATATTCTCTAGGATTTACACAATCACATTCCTATTCTAAATATGACTGCAACAGATTTCTAGTATTTAAGGTTTTCACAACCCAAAAAATAAAATAAAATCATGCTTCTATTTTATTTCGATGCTTTGACTCACAAATTCCACATAGTAAAAATTATGTAGTGCATGAAACGTATATATATATTGACAAATATATGAACCATATACAATATATATCAGAAGGAAAATATAAATATAGAGGGTTCAGGCATCATGAAAATATTTTCATGCTTCATGGCCATTTCAAATATCTTAATTTATTTCAAAAAAACCTGATTGGCAGAAAACAATTGAGCCTTTGAATTTGTAGAAGATCCTTCTCGAAAAGCACAAATTGCATCTCCAATGCGTTGTATCACGTTCAACAAAGAAAATTAAATTGAATCAATAGCATGTAGATCAATTTAATAAAATAATAAATTAATCATAAAAGAACGATTAAAGCGTAATACTCTCTGATTGAAGAATAAACTCTCTTTATCGCAGCATTAAGAGAGTGCTGATAACGTGTTGTAGCATAATTTACTGAATAGTTATAGAGGCCATAGATAGAGGGGTGCGGCACAGAGAAAGAAAGAAAGATATGTGCAATTGTGAGGTGTGTGTTATTCCACCATATTGTGCCTTTATTTATAGTAGTAGAGAAGGTTAATTTCTTACCCTAGTATGATTACAACTTTAATAGGATAATATATTCTAAGATATTCCTAGATACACTAGGATTTACACAATCACATTCCTAATCTAATAGGACTGCAACACTATTTTATACATTTTCCATAATTATTATATTATTATTTTAATAAATTTTGGTGAGATAATTTATTATTTAATAATATTTCTGGCCCATAGGGCCTTCACCTCACCCAACCTATCATCTGCTCTCTTGCCACGTGTCCTCGTTCCCCATTTATGAGGGCTCTCGAACTCTTTCTGTCTCTCTCACTCTAACTCTAACTCTTTCCTCCCTTTACAACCATCGGCCCCGAGTCCACCAACTCGCTAACTCCTTCGACGAGCTCCCCCAAACCAACACTGAAATTCTCCCTCTCTCTCCCTCTTGTTAATATCTTTCTCACTCGCAGCTAAGATGCTGAGCTTCTTTTGAATCCGATAGGATTTCGGTGAGAGTCTAATGATTCCGGTCTAGACCACTCGATTTTCCTTCCCCATCTTATTTTAATGATCAACGACTCATTAGAAACGTTTTGATGTAAAAATACGTCGAGAAAACTTTCCCAGTTTTTCAGCGAAGGACCTAACTATTTTTGAGCCACTTTTCGGCTAACTCCGGCCACAGCTGGCAACAAGATAGGTATATTTCTCTTCCTTGTACTTCCAGCTTTAAATCCATATATTATGCGTTGGTTTTGGTTGAGTTTTGACCCCTATCGGAGCCTCTGAAGTTCCAGCTTTCTTCTTCTTCGATCCGACGACTACAACCTAGATTGAGTTGATCCGACCCGATAATAATAATAATAAAAAATCCAAACTTGGATCCAGGCCTGGATCTAACCCAGACCCAAACCCGGGGATCTGCCCGTCTGACTCGACCTATTTCCTAAGCCGGATCCGAAATATTCCTTGCGTTAACCTTTTTGAAATTTTCTCGGAAACCCTCGTAGGGTAATTTTGATGCCCCGAGTCTGTTTTTGACATCTGTTTAGCGAAATTTTGAAGTTTTAACGTAGTTGACCGGCTCAGCGTCTTGGTTGACTTTTTGGTTGATCGTTGACTTTTACGAAAATTTCTCGGTATGATTCTTAGCGTATTTTGACGCTTTGAATCCAAATTCATGCTCAATTTTTTCAAATTCAATCGTTTTAGTTAAGTTTTACTAATGAGTCCCAATATTATGCTTAGGTATCAAAGACTCTAGCTTTTCTAGTTTGAACGACTACGACCTCGTAAGTATCTGTGAGTGAGTCTTTGCTTTTAAATATTACATATTTGTTTAGTTTCCATTTATATATTTAATAAAGAATTTTCTACATTACGCCTAGATTAGTTTAACGTTTATAAGAATTAGTGCATTGATAGAAATTATGAAATTATTTTACATCCTATGGGATGCACAAGTATGCATAGTATTATGGGAAACCTAAATTATAGTCACGGCTATTCCCACACAACAATGCTCTGGTAGTGTCTGTTCAACTGGCACACGCTATAGTCGATAGAGTGAGGGTTGACAATGGCAGCATAGTAAATCTATTTCAGCTATCCGTCATTCCGTAGATAGGCATGGAAAGCACGATAATATGCCGAGCAGAGGTACTCACCAGATTCAACGACCCGTCTACCTATAACAGGATTCTGGGAAGGCCCTAGCTAGTGAAACTAGGCACCGTAACCTTCGTCGAGTACCAAAAAATCCGATTTCGCATCCCAGGAGGGGGAGTTGGAGAGATCAAGTTTGACTAGGCCGCATCCTCGTAGGAGTTACAGAGGTTTAGAAGGACGAGCCTGCTACCAAATAGCAAAAACAGACGGATCAAGATGATGGCATTCATGAGGACACACCAATAAAGGAAAAAGGGTAGAAGCCAGAAGAAGACGTCGAATACATCGTTCAAGAGGTTCACGATTGAGCTCGAAGGAAAAAGAATAGCTTACGACCTTCCTTAGGGAAAACCATGATGTTTTTGCATGGTCACCCTTCAACATGCCCACCACTTATCCCAAGATAGCCTACCACAAGCAACATGTCAACCCCGCTGCCAAATCGGTGATCCAAAAAAGAAAACATTTCGATCCAGAACGAGTAGCGATCAATGAGGCAGAGATAGACAAGCTATTGGAAGCCGAATTCTTCGAGGAAGTGGTGCATTCAGCATGGATAGCTAACGTCATGCTAGTAATTAAAAAAAATAATGCAAGTGGAGAGTGTGCACAGATTACATCGACCTCAACAGTGCTTGCTCGAAAGATCATTTCCCTGTCCCTTGAATTAAATTACTGGTGGAATCAACCACAGGGAACCAGCTGCTCAGCTTATTGGACACATATTCCGGCTACAATCAGATCGCCATGGACTAGCCCGACAAAGAAAAAACTACGTTTGTGATCGAGCAAGGCACTTACTTCTACAGCTACTCAGCTTTTTGGCCTCAAGAACGCAGGAGCTACCTATCAAAGGTTAGTAAACATGTTGTTCAAGACATTACTACAAAAGTACCCAGTAGTGTCATTTTAAAAAACGACAAGTAAAACCCATTTTTGTCGGATATTAGCAAAAAATCCGACAGAAAGTCATGTAATGTTGGATAAAAGAACCAACAACATTGCTTGCATCATAAAAGGTTTTGTTATCGGATAGGAATCTTAATCCGCCAAGAAAAAGGAAAGCCCATTAAACAAATAAAGCAAAATAGTGTCGGATAGGAGACAATGGTATCGGTTACAAGCGACATTAAAAATCCCGTCGGATACAACCGACACTAAATTCTGAGAAATTCCATCTGATACAAGGATGGACGACAAAAAAGATGTTAATAATAAAAATATATAACACAATGACAATATCCTCAAAGGTATTTTCTCACCCCAAATCTCTATAAGATTAAGCTCATACTCAATCCAAACACAACGAAGTAAGCATAACTTAGATCTTAAAATGACATCGATGAAATTAAACAAAAATTTAATTAAAAAAAAAATCCAATTCCACATGATTCAAAATTTGAAATAACGTAATTATCTATGTATATTTTGAATTACCGCAGGATACAATGATCTATTGGGTCGAGTCACCAAAATCGCCGGAAGAGGCTTTGTGCCATTAGTAAAACCATTTTCGAACAAAGAAGGCAGTGCACGAGGCAGTTGAGCGAATCAAAAACTGAGATCATTGTCGTCGTCATCATCATCACTGGTGGACTGAGAAGATGACCTGAGCGAGCCATTAAGCCGTGGCTGTAGCGGTGAAGTTTTGATTTCGCTTGATGGTGAAGAGTCTGGTGGCCGACGGATTGAGCCGAGACTGAGGGTGCGTCGGCGACATCGCCGGAGAAGAGCATGTACTGCTCGAGCCTCCGCTTCACTACCGCGAGTACGCCGGATTCGCATATCTCCTCTAATCCATCTGTGTGTGTGTGTGTGTGTGTGTGTGTGTATGTATGTATTTTTGTGAAATGAAAGAGAAGGATAAGGAAATAATAGAAGGAAAAGGAAAAAATGAGGAGAGGAGAAGGGGAGAAGAGAAGGAGAAGGATAGAATGAGGAAAGGAGAAGGAAAGGGGAAGGAATGCAATGGGAAGGGAGAAGGCAGTAGTGCAAGGAAGAGATAGCGGTTTTACTATGTAGAATTGGTAATATTGTCGGTTAAAATCGACAACAATCTTTTTTGTGTAAAAAAATAAAAAAATTTATCCGACACACTTTCCTATTGTCATTGGATAGAACCGACATCACTCTTTTCAATGTAAAGAATGGCGGGAAATATCCTGCCCCAAAATTTGCCACGATTTAAAAATAATAATAATAATAATAATAATGTCGAATATAACCGCCATAGTTAGTATAAAAAATTTGAAAAAATTTGTCCCATATATAACCGCCAGTTAGTATAATAAATTTGAAAATAACATAATATAATCTGACACATTCCTTATTCATGTCAGATATATCTACCAGAATTGGTTAAAATTATTTAAAAAGTAAATCTAGTGGAGTTAAAAGCCCGTTTCATTATGCATGTCGGATATAAGCGACAGTAGTACTTTGTTATCTGACACTATTTAAACAAGTTGTTGGAAATATTTTATCGACGACAAATAGGAAATCTCAAGGCTCCAAGATTATCTAGCAACCGAGTTCGAGATGAAAGATCTTGGTGGTTTGAAATATTTCTTGGGGATAGAAGTAGCTCGATCTAAACAGGGTATATTTCTGTCTCAAAGAAAATATATTCTAGACTTATTAGCTGAAACCGGAATGCTTGATTGTAAACCGGCTAACACCTTTATAGTCCAAAATCACCATCTTGCCGTGCACCCTGATCAAGTTCCCACTAACAGAGATCGTTATCAAAGGTAAGTTGGGAGGTTAATTTATTTATCTCACACTAGGCCTGATATTGCATACGCAGTAAGTGTTGTTAGTCAATTTATGCATTCTCCGAGTAAGGCACATATGGGTGAGGTTGAACGCATCCTACGATACCTGAAGTCCTCACCGGGTAGAGGCATCATGTTTTCCAAGAATGACCATTGCCGAATAGAAGGTTACACCGATGCAGATTGGGCAGGCAATGTTACTGATCGTCGGTCACATTTGTTTACTTTGCATTTATGGGAGGAAACTTAATGACTTGGCGAAGTAAGAAACAGAAAGTAGTTGCTTTATCAAGTGCAGAGGCAGAATACAAGGGTATGGCAAAAGGAGTATGTGAACTATTATGGCTTCGGAGGTTACTTGGTGAGCTCGGGTATCCTTCGAATTCAGCCTCGGATTTATTTTGTGATAATAAAGCAACTATCGATATCTCACACAACCAATTCAACATGATCGCACAAAACATGTAGAAGTTGACAGACACTTCATTAAGGAGAAGTTGGATGGGAATATTATTCAATTCCCATTCGTAAAGTCAGAGGATCAATTGGCGGATATCTTAAGTAAAGCTGTTACAAGTCAAGCGTTCTACAACTCTCTTGTTAAGTTGGGCATGAACGACATTTATGCACCAACTTGAGGGGGAGTGTTGGAGAGTTGACCTTTTGTAATTAGTTTAGTTACCTATTTGAGTTCTTGTAATCAGATTGTAATTAGGTTATTTTGATATTTTTTTCCTTGTAAATCACTCTTGTACATTATATATTTTCCTCCTTGGTGAGAAGAATGAAATCAGAAAATTAAACCCTAAAATAAGCCCTAATTAGCAAAGACTACACAAATCCTAGAGTATGGCATCTACTACTAGGTGATTTGTGGTATCAATTTGCAAGAAACTATCACTCAAGTTGAAAACATGGCATCTGCACAACTTGCATCAAATTTACTAAGTAAGAGTTAAGATGGTAGCTAATCACCAAGACTAAAACCAAGCATATAAGCACAGCAAACGATACTCAATAAAAATTGAAAACTTGAAAATAATTCATTGCAAAATTTTAGCAGTCATAGTCATGGCTACATCGTAGCCCTAGCTAAAAAAAATTAGTTTCGATACATAGTTGAAATTGTCATTGAATTCATAATAAAAAAAATAAAAATTAAGTTTAGAATCCCCTATAAAACTTCCCTTCTCTCTTTAGATTTGCTTCGGTTCTTCTGCTTTCTTCTTGCTCTCATCTGCATTCTTCATGCTATCCTCTCTGCTTCTCTTCTCTTGTCGTGCTCTCTGTCTCTGCTCTGCTATTCTTTTATGCGTCTTTTGCTTTTCTTGTCTTTTTTTTTTCGTCTGAGACCCCCACCCAGACAAGACAATGAAAGCCTTTCAAATAAAAAAACAAATCCTCTTCTTTTTCTTTCATCATTTAGCCGAAAGTTTCCTCATGGTGCCAACCTTTCAATCTTTCTTTTTTTTTTCTTTTTTTTTTTTTTTCACATTTTGACTTCTTATCTCCTTTTGTTTTTGGTTGATCAAATACCCCCAAACTTACATTTTGCTTGTCCTCAAGCAAAAGAAGAAAAACAAAGAACAAGTAATAACATGAAAAACGTTAGCTTCCCCTAGATGACCCTCATCGAATCTTTTGCAAGATACATCATAATCAAGTCCGTAGTAAGCACAAAGCAAGTGAATAAACCATATTCCAATTCTTAGCAAAAACCTTTCAATCATCCTTGAAGTGTAGGGTGTGCGATAACCATGCCAATGCAATTCTAAGCTTCTTAAAATCATCATATGCAAACAAGTGACATCTTCACCGGGCATACCATGGAGGTTTACGTTGACGACATCATGGTAAAAGGAAAGTAATGGTTAGACCACCTTATAAACTTGGCAGAGACATTTAGCATCCTTAGTGAGTAAAAGATGAAGCTCAACACTGCCAAATGCACATTTGGAGTTTCCTCAGGCCGATTCTTATGGTACCTCGTAACCCAGCGAGGAATTGAGGCACATCCTAAGCAAATCAAAGCTATCTTGGAGATGAAACCCCCCATCACTTTGAATGAGATCCAAAGTCTGACTAGACAAGCAGCCGCGCTTAACCGTTTCAAGGCCATCAAGAAGGCACAAAGAGACAAGTGGGACGATGAGTGCGAAAAAGCATTTCAAGACTTGAAGTGATATTTGACATCCCCTAAGCTATTATCCAAAACGGAAGAAGCTGAGGAATTATATATCTGCTTGGGAGTCTCAGATGTAGTAGTAAGCTTTGCCCTCATAAGAGAATAGTTGGGGGCCCAAATTCCAATATTCTACACTTCTAAAGCTCTCCTTGATGCCGAAACAAGATATCTGAGGATTGAAAAGCTAATTTTGGCGCTAATTGTTGTAGCTCAGAAGCTTAGACCATATTTTTAGGCGCATACAGTTGTCATTATGTCTCAGTATCCTCTACGATTTATCCTACATGGTCCAGACTCTTCTTAACGAGTGATGAACTGGGCGTCAGAACTCGGCCAATACAGCTTGGTTTTACCAACCCTACATGTCGATAAAAGCTCAGGCCTTGGCAAACTTCATAGCAGAGTTCACTCCTAGTGTGGAAGACCCAACAACATAACCCCAAAGCACATTTGAAGCAGCTGAGCACACCCTGGCCACACCAACCCTTCCTAATAAGGACTTTTGGCGTCTGCATGTCGACGGTTCATCCAACTACAAAGGTTCTAAAGCGGACTTGGTTCTCATCACCCCAGACGGCTCGATGGTCGAGCATGCAATCATTCTAGGCTTCAAGGTATCAAACAACGAAGCAAAGTATGAGGCCTTATTGGCAGGCCTTCGAATGGCACAAGATCTGGTAGTTAGGAAGTTCATAATTTATGTTGATTCTCAGCTCATCACTAGCCAGACTATCGAGGAGTATGCAGCAAAGCATCCAAGGATGGCATTATACATCGAGAAGGTATGGAAGCAGCTTGAGACATGTCAAACTTACACCATCACACATGTGCCAGGGAAAACAATGCTTATGCATACACTCTGGCAACCTTCATGATGAACCAATATTTATACTATATATTTCCCCCTTTTATATTTCTTTTCTTGTCTAGTTTAGTTGGAAGTTTTAAGTTTGTGTGATGGTTTTGCCATTTTGTGTTTCTAGGAGCAGCATGATCGAGTTTGGTGGAAAAGTATGCAAACGGTGAAATTTTTGAGTAATTCCAGTTGGAGCTGATTCACAAGAGATTGAAGATGATCGTACCATGTTTTCAGCTCAAAAATTCGTAGCCAATTGTTGCCAGTTTAAGAATGAAGAAAGTAGACATTTCAAACTTTCTAAGGACATCTCATTCATTGAAATCTAAGGATTTTTGGTCTACCAAACGTTATGGCTAATTCTGCCGACACTAGCTAACAAAATAAAGAAGTAAATGCACAACTGCCGAGAGGAGAAAGTGGAGAGCACAACTGCCCACTCCATTGACTAATAAAATAAGGCAACACATGGCAATAGAGATGAGGGTAGAAAAGGAATAGATTGATGGGAGTTTTCTGCAGAGAGTGCAAAACATGGCAGATGGGAGAGCAGAGAGAAGAAAAATGGGGAGAAACAGAGGGAGAGCAAAGAGCAGGAAATGGAAGGGGTGCCACAGCTCCAAATTTGAAGAGAAGAAGAAGCATGCTCCTCTCTTTGAGGAGAAGATGATCAGAGAGCTCATCTTGTAAAAAAGGGTTGTTTTCTTTGATTTTTAATGGATAATTCCTTATGTATTAAAACAAGTATGTGTAACTAATTTCCTTTTGCTAGAGTGAGGCCAGGAGCCTCAACATGATTATGTAGATTTCTCTTTCAATTGCTTAAGTGTTGTTACATGTTTGCTTTGATATTTTCAATTATTGAATTAAACTATCTATGTGCCTTGATGCTTGATCACCATTAGGATGCTTAGAAAAGTCATCGGATGCAATTTTGAACGAATGTCATGTTAAAATTGGTTATGCTTCTTGTGCTTGAGGATTGTAATTTCTCCTAAGGTAAATATCATACTTTTAGGGATTACATGGTTTAACAAGAGGATTTTCACCAAGATTAATGAATCACTCATGTTTATATTTAATCCAAATGTCATGGATAAATTGCATGTAGTGGTATGTGTTTTAGCTTAAATGTCACAAGTAAAACATACAAAAGGAAAACCCAACCTTCAAAACATGTGTGTTTTCGATTACTTAAGCAGTTGGAAGAGCTACGTAGGAGTGTTGTTGGTAAAGGTTGAACTCTAACGCCTTGTCAATCTAATTTTCTTCAATTATTTGTATTATCTTGAGTTTCTATATTTTCTTGTTTTGTTTAGTTGGATCACTATTCCTATAAGCCAATTCCCATTTTGGATATTTGTTCAAGTCATGTACAATAGTATTTAGTTTTGTCGAATTAGTGTAGTTCTTAGAGTTAATTAAATTAAATACACAAAAACTCGTAAATTGTTTATATCAGTCCCTGAGGAGATCGACCTTGCTTGAGCCATTCTATACTACAAACACTTGTTCTCTTGCAAGAATTTTCTATGGTTTAGCCCTTGTTTTACAAGTCGTAAAATCGTTATCAAGTAATTGGCGCCGTTGCAGGGGACTGTGCCTAAAGTTCCCAGGCTTTTGTGTTTATTTTGCTTATGTTTATGTTTATGCCTTATTTTTATTAATTGTTATTCAAACAAAAAAAAAGAACAGCAATTAATTTAGTTGAGTTTCGATCTTTGATTAAGTGCAGTGGATGGGTGGTGTGAGATTTTTGTCTTTGTTTAACTAACTAGTAGTTGCCAATTTGCAAAAACTGTGTTTTTGATTCATCTGGGTTTGCTTACTTTCTTCCCCCTTTTGTTGTTTAGTTAGTTTCTGTTAAGTTTTATTTTATTTTATTTTATTTTATTTTATTTTTTTATTGTGGCTTAATATTTTTGTTGTCTGTTCAGGTGTAGTATATGCTGGTTGGAACAAGGTCCAAGGATGAAGTGCTTGCTCCTTACGACCCTGAACCAGAGAGAAGTGCAAGGAAGTTAGCTAGAGAAAGATATTTAGCACAAGATTCCAACTTTTGTGATACTTTTGTTGAGGATTTGTTCAATGATCCTGAGAGTAGCACATCTATTTTCTAACCTTTGGCCCCAGTTGCAAACATGGCCCTAGCCTTACCTGTAGTAGGTTAACCTTTAAGGAATTCATTGGTAGCGAGAGTCAATGCAGTGCCAAGGTGCATTGTATATCCAGATGTGGAAGATGGGACAACCTTTGAAATCAAACCTCACATCCTTAACATATTGCTGTCCTTTCATGGGTTGCCAAACAGTGATCCCAACATGCATTTGGCTGATTTTATTGAGGCATGTGACAACACCATAATCAGAGGTTTCTCTTCTTAAGCTATCAAGTTACGCTTGTTCCCTTTATCTTTGAAGGACAAAGCAAAGGCGTGGATGCATTCTCTCCCTGCCAATAACATTACAACGTGGACAGAATTGCAAGAAAAATTTCTCAGTAAGTTTTTTCCCTTTTCCAAGACACTTGCACTCAAGAAAGAGATATTGGGTTTCGCTCAAAAGCCAAATGAGTCTTTCCATGAAGCTTGGGAATGGCATAATGAGATGTACACAAAATGTCCTCATGCTGGGTTTGATTCTAACCTTCAAATGAACATCTTTTATGATGGTCTCAATGCCACCACCAAGAGTCAAGTGAATGCATCTGCTGGATGGTCGCTAATGTCGAAATCAGCAAGGGAAGCATTTAAGTTGTTTGATATGATGGCTTCTGAATCCCAACAATGGACAGAAGAACAAACACAAAATAGGGGAATTTTCGAGATATCTCAGAGTTCTCCTAATGTTTCTGCTCAAATTGCTAAAATGGAGAAGAATTTTAATGCCAAGTTTGCTGCCTTAATGAAAGTCTCTTCCATGCCTAATGCCCAAGAAGCTTGCATCATTTGTAGTGAGACAACTCATGACACTACTCAATGCCCCAACAAGGATAGTTACCCTGAGTTTGTGCAAGAGCATGTGAATATGGTGAATAATTATATTAAACCCAGGAGTGACCCTCATTCCAATACATATAATCCTGGGTGGAAGAACCATCCCAATCTTAGTTGGGATGGCAACCAACATCCACGTCAATACTAATAGTCTTACCAATCAACTAGTGAGAATAAGAAACCATCTATTGAAGACCAAATGTTGTAGCTAGCTCAACATATGTCCGCTCTCTCTAATAGCACCAACAATTTTATCCAATCCACATAAACTAGCATTTAGAATCTCACAGCATCAGTGGGGAATTTGGAGACTTAAGTTGGACAGCTTGCTACCATGTTCAATGAAAGAGAGAAAGGAAAGTTCCTAAGACAACCTGAGCAAAATCCGAGAGGGATGGAGCGTTGCAAAGTTATACGGACATTGAGAAGTGGCAAGAGCTATGACAACAAAGAAGTGGTGCACCATGAACCCCAAGTGGAAGAAGAAGAGCTTACTGAAAGTGCATCGTTGGCTGCAAAGTCTCGGTTAGGGGCTGTTTCTGTAGCAGGTATTCCAGATCCTAGAGCTAGTGGCAAAGTGCAATCTCAAGCTAACTTTGATGTAAACAAGGAAAATGGTCTTGGCGGTTTATTTGCACCTTCTGACAAGCCACCATACATTCCACCTTTGCCATTTCCACAATGACAACAACAACGTTCCAAGGATCAACAATGCATTGAATTCATGAAGATGTTGGCTAAGGTTCAAATCAATTTTCCTTTATTAGATGCTATTAAACAGATCCCATCATATGCCAAATTTATGAAGGAGCTATGTTCTAAAAAGAAAAAGTTCTTAGAATACGAGAAGGTGATTTTAACTGAGCAATGCAGTGTTGTCCTCTTACATAAGCTACCACCCAAGAAGAAAGATTCGGGGAGTTTCACTATCTCTTGTACTATTGGTAATCTTGATTTTCATTAAGTATTGATTGATTTAGGTGCAAATGTTAACCTTATGCCTTATTTTGTTTTTCAAAAATTAGGTGAAGGAGAAATCAAGCCCACATCTATGAGTCTTCAATTGCCAGATAGGTTCGTGACCTATCCTTTGGGTAGTCTGGAAGATGTGATTATTAAAGTGGATAAATTCTACCTTTCAGTTGATTTCATTGTACTTGACATGGAGGAAGACAAGGAAGTGCCTCTCATTTTAGGCCGATCGTTCATGGCCACTACCCCGACACTTATTGATGTGGAAGCAGGTACCTTAAACTTAAGAATGCAAGGAGAGTCAGTTGTATTCAAACTCTTTGAAGCTGTCAAGCGTCCTCTCGAACCTGAAGAGTGTTTTCGTGTTGATGTTTTGGATGCGATTTTGCATGCAAACTTTGCTTCATGATCGTCTAACGATGAGATGTTAACTTGCCTCACCAACCATGATGCTTCTTTATCTATGGAAGAAAATGTGGTTGACTTCATTGCTGCATTAGATAGTGCACCAATTCATAATCCAAAGTGGCGACATGTTTATGAAAGCCTTGGAGTGCCTAAGCAGCCCCTTCTTCCTTTAAGTGAGCAAGCTTCGAAGCTAGAGCTCAAGCTACTGCCAAGCCACCTCAAGTATGCTCATCTCAGGGTGAACGAGACCTTGCCTGTTATTATTGCTGCTGATCTTAGTGACACAGAGGAAGAAAAATTACTAAGAGTTCTTCGCAAGTATCAAGATGCTCTGGGGCGGACACTCGCTAACATTAAGGGCATTAGTCTAGATTTATGCATGCATAGAAATTTTATGGAGGCTGGGACTAAACCAATTGTTGAAGCTCAAAGACGTCTAAATCTGATCATGAAGGAAGTTGTAAGAGTTGAGATGATGAAGTTACTCGATGCAGGTATTATTTATCCAATCTCAGATAGCAAATGGGTGAGCCCGACTCAGATGGTTCCAAAGAAAACTGGTATTACTGTGGTGAAAAATGATTTATTTATTTGTAGAGACGGATTAGGCGAGATTAGCTCTTCGCCAACAGTCATGTGCAAGGCACCAACCCTCTCCCGAATGAGAAATGACCGTTGCACCCAGAAACCACCCGCCCATCCCCTCTCTACTAGATTTTATTAAGAAGAAAAAAGGAAAAGAATTACAAGCAGGGGGACTAGGCCAAAACCCGCTAAAAACAACTTTTGAAGCCAAACCATAACAAGAAGTAGAGAACGGCATGAGACACGAAAACCCAGTTACAAAAAAACAAGGTAAAACCCAACCTAACAAAATTGAAAATTGGGGTGAAGAGAAAGATTATGATGATACGCAGCAATAGCATAAGGAGGACAAGAGTCCCACCAATAAACCCTAGGATGGTCCACTCCAAAATTTGCCAAACAGTCAGCCACTTGATTGCCTTCGCGAAACATATGTGTAACTCTTATGCACATAGAAGATAGCAACGCTCTACAATTCAACCAACGAACCCTCAAATGCTAGGGAACATGATTATGAGAAGCAGAAGTGAAAAGAACAGCCAAAGATAAGTCACACTCAATCCAAAGAGAACGCTAACCCTTTTCCCAAGCTAAGTTTACCGCATGAATTACAACATGCAATTCAGCTTCAACAGAGGTGGCCACCCCTAAAGAAGCAGCAAAACACCCTACACATAAACCAAAATGCTCACGAAAGATACCGCCAGTACCAGCCAATCCTGGTGATCCATGAGCTGCACCATCGGTATTCACTTTAACCTAATGTAAAGAAGGTGGTTTCCATAAAACTTCAATAACACGAGTTGACTTGGCAGGACGACCAGACAAACCAATAGCGCGAAAAATACTTCCACAGAATTGTTCATGTTTCCCTTGCTCAACGAATCAATTTCAAGGAACTAAAAATTAATTGATTGAACAATAACAGTAATGGAAGGTTGAATATCGTCAAAATGAAGCTTATTACATGTTGTCCATAGACAATATAAACAGCCTCCAATTAAACCCCACCACAGAAGTTGAATCTGAGAGCCATAGCCTTTGCGAATAGGATAAGTGAAGAAGGTCATAATATCAGCAAAAGGAGAGATCACCCCAAACCAATTTAAACATGAAGACCAAACCTGACGTGAGAAAGAACATTCAAAAAACAAATGTCTCGGAGTTTCCACATTTGAGCAATGAAGGGAACACATGGAGGGAAGAGCAAAACCTCTATCCTGTAATAAAGAATCTGTAACAATTTTCCCATGCATGAATTTCCATAGAAAAAGAGAATTTCTAGGACGAAAACAAGAATTCCAAACCCAACGGTCCCAAACCACCAAAGGTTGCTTGCTTCGTTTAATATCATATGCACGAGAAAACGTGAGATGACCATTAGAAGAATCAGTCCAAATCAAAGTATCATCAATTTCAGTAGTCTTAGGCAAACAAATAGAACAAATTTGACCCTAAATAAGATGTAAACTATCATGGAGAGAGGCAGGACATATCCAATTCCCATCAATAATAAAATTGGAGACCCGTGCATGCAAAGTTTTACCCAAAGCATTTGGAATGTTTAAAACTTCAATTAAGGACTTATCCAACAAATTGGCATGCCAAAAAGAAACGTTTTTACCTGAACCAATAATCCAACTTGAGTTCTGTTGTAATTCAGAAAAAAAGAGGACGAAGACCAGGCCATATAGAAGAAATCTTATACGAGGATGAGGGCAAACCATGATTATTGAAAAACCGACCGCAAAAAAATGAAGAAGCCAAAGTAGAGGTGACCAAGATGTCCCAAATTTTTTTTCAGCAGAAAAGCCTGATTCAAAGAAACGAAATTTCGAATGCCAAGACCACCCTCATTCAGTGGAGCATAACACCTCTTCCATGAAACCGTCGAAAAACCACGAGAGTCCGCACAACCTGTCCAGATAAAATTACGAGCCCAATTTCTGACTTGCACCGAAACAGTAGAAGGCCATCGGTAAACCGAAAAACTATGAGAAAGCATACTAATAACAACCGATTTAATTAAAACAAGAAGTCCAGCCATAGACAACGAGCGTCCTTGCCATTGAGACATCCGTTGACGCACTCTATCCGCCAACGATTGGAAATAAACCCTTTTTGGACGACCACGAAAAAAAGGAACCCCAAGAAACAATTTGGGAACGACGATGAAATGCAGCTTTCCCAATATACACTCTAGATTTTTGCTTATTGATATATTGGCCAGAATTCAAGCCATATTCATCCATGAAAGCCATGAGATTCCTCAAACTACGCTTATCGCCTTTACAAAAAACTATGATATCATCATCATATAGAACATGAGATGGAGCTTGAACACCACGAGGAGAAAAGATAGGATGAATGCAACCTGAATGCACCAATTCAGAAATACCTCTACTAAGAACTTCTTCAGCAATACAGAAAAGAAGAGGCGAAAGTGGATCACCCTGGTGAACACCATGACTACAACTGAAAAAGCCCACCGGAGAGCAATTAAAAAGGATTGATAAACGCACTGAATGAAGAATAGAGCTAATCCACTGAACAAAAGAGGAATGAAAACCAAAAGCCTGAAGCACTTGAGTCAGGAAATCCCAACTAAAAGTGTCAAAAGCTTTAGCAACGTCAAACTTAATTGCGACATTACCCCCATAGCATTTCTTGTCAAGCAAATTAATACATTTCGAAGCAAGAAGTATGCAGTCGGAAATATGACGACCTTTGAGAAAAGCAAACTGATTTGGAAAAATGATCCGAGTTGCAATAGGAGCAAGACGATCTGCCAAAATTTTGGTAATCACTTAAAACATAAAATTAGTCATGGCAATGGGGCGAAACTGTGAAATAGAATCAGCGTATTGAGTTTTTGGAATTAGCGTTACAAAACTACAATTGAGATTGGGAAGGATATGACCTGATATAAAGGAAGATCTAACAGCTTGGACCACATCACCGCTAATAAAATCCCATGTGGTCCGGAAAAAATGACCACCGTAACCGTCAGCACCAGGAGCGCTATCTGTTGAATGTAATGCCATGTCAGCATAAGTGGTTAGTGATTGGAGTGCCATGTCAACAAGGTTGTTAGATAAGTGTGTTAGGAGTCGGTTATATGGTTAGATTAGTAGCTTAGCTACTAAGTCTTGAGGCAGTATACATAACAGTTTTTAGCGATGCAATTGTAATCAATAAGGATCATCAATACAAAGATTTCTTTTCCTTCTTTTGTTTCTCTCTCAATAATTTCTTAAGCTTTTCTCTGTTCTTCTGGGTTCTTCTGCATTCTTGCAGAATTGTTATCATGGTATCATCCCCGAGGATTCGATCTTCGGGGTTGTTCTTCCGCTGTGATTGTTGAGGATTTCTTCCTACTTCGCTGGGGTTTTGGTTTGGTAGCAGATGTGTTGAAGCTTTTGTAATGGGGTTTTCTGATCGTCCACTCATGTCTCAGGTGTTGTTACTTAATTCTGCACTCTAGCTATTTGCTTAAATGCTGCCCTGAAAATTTGCTTCTTCGATGGCGTTTCTTGTATGTTAATTTGTTTGATAAGGTCGTTAGCCATTCTTTGTGAGATTGTTGAAGGAATACAAAGGCCGATAGCCATTCCTTTCGATTGTTTGACTACTTCTTGATTGTGATTTGTGCACTCAAACAAGGCCGATTGCCAAAGAGTGTGTTGACTGCGTTGTTTGAAAGAATTCAAAGGCCGATAGCAATATCTTTCTGATTGATTAGTTTGTTTGATTCATTGTGATTTCTGCACTTCCTAAGACCGATTGCCCAGAAGTGTATTTCTTACAACAACCCAAAGGTCACTACTTGCTTGAAGTGTCAAGTGTTTGTTTTGGTTTTAACAAGATATGGCGTTCAGTACTGTTAAAATTGAGAGTCTTTTGGGTATGATTACTGTGAAACTACAAGATGATAATTTTGTTAAATGGAATTATCAGTTTCAATCTGTTCTTCGAGGTTAGAATTTGTTTGATTTCTATGATGGGGAATCACAATGTCCGCCTAAATTTTGTATCACTGCCGAAGCTGGAGTGACAAAGGAGGTTTCCACGGTCTACAAAGAATGGGTAAAGACTGATGTATCTCTGTTAAGTTTGCTCATTGCTACTCTTTCAGATGGAGCCATAGATTATGTTATTGGCTGTAAATCATCACATGAAGCATGGAAATGTATCCAAGAACGTTATGCATCTGTTTCTGTAGTCAAGATTAATCAGCTGAAGACTGAATTTCACACGATACAGAAACGATCTGATTCTGTGGATAGGTATCTGTTACGGTTGAAAGGGATTAGAGATCAGTTAGTAGCTGCAGGAGAGAAGGTCACTGAGAATGATTTGGTCATTGCTGCGTTATCCGGATTACCATCAGAGTTTGAAACCATAAGGACAATCATTCTGGCTCGAGACACACCGATCTCATTAACAGATTTTCAGACACAACTTCTTGGGGCTGAAGTGAGTATTGAGTCTCGAGTACAAAGTTTATCTCAATCTTTTTCTGCAATGTCTGTTCAAGGTCATTCGTCACATTCCCAAGGACAAATCCAAAGCTATGAGAAGGGTGAAAGCTCAGGTTTAAAGAGGTCACAAGACAATAATTTCAATGCTGGTTTTGAAGATGGCAGATTTAATGGAGGATCTGGATATGGAAGTAATGGGGGCAACAACTTCAGGTCCAACAATTTCAGATTTAACAATAAACGGAACAATGGTGGCGGTAACAACTTCCGGTCTAATTTTGGAAACAGATTTAGTTATACTTTTTCTCATGATCATGGGAAACGATCTCAATTCAATGGACCTCAAAATTACTCGGGTGGAAGCAAGCAAAATAACTCTTGGACTGGAAATACTAATTACAAGTTTGCTATATCCCCAGAGTGTCAGATATGTTCAAGACGAGGCCATACAGCACCTAATTGCTATTATAGAACTGATAGTGGTCAATCTTCTGAAGGCTTTGTGGTTTGTCAAATCTGTGGCAAGAAGGGACACGTTGCTCTGGAACGTTTTCACAGGAACAATTTTTCGTATCAAGGTGCTCCACCTCCTGCTTCACTTACTGCAATGACTGCTCAGAGTACTACTAATGCACATGGAGTCCAGAATATTCATGATTTTGCTTCAGTTGATACATGGGTGGTTGATACAGGTGCAACTCACCATATGACATCAAATCTTGATGTCTTAACTAATATTACTCCGTATAATGGTGATTCAAAGATCACTGTTGGTAGTGGAGAAGGTCTACCAGTTTCAAATATTGGCTCCTCACTTCTTAAAACACCTCAGCACACTCTAGTCTTACATAATGTTTTGCATGTTCCAAAGATTGCCATGAATTTGTTATCTGTCAAGAAAATTATGTAAAGATAATGGATGTTGGTTCATTTGTGATGATTTGGTTTTCTTTATACAGGACAAGGCAACTCGGATGGTGTTGTACCACGGAAAGAGTGATGATGGGGAGTTATTCCAGATTCCGGTCAATGTGTTTTCAAGATCATTTGCTGCACAGCTTGGGCGTAGTACTGCTTTAGTTGGAAAAAAGCTAAAGAGTTCAATCTGGCATAAACGGTTGGGTCATCCTTCTGAGGAGATATTAAATAAAATGTTGAATGTTGCTCAGTTGTCTGTTACTTTCGATTCTAGTCCATCTATATGTATTGCATGTATTCATGGCAAGATGAGTAGGTTTCCTTTCCCTGTAAAACAAGATAGATCACATGTAGTCTTTGAGAAGATCCATTCAGATGTGTGGGGACCCGCACCTGTGAAATCTGTTGAGGGTTTTAGATATTACATAAGTTTTGTTGATGATTGTTCCAGATTTGTTTGGATTTTCCCAATTTGGAATAAATCAGATGCCTTTTCCATCTTCTGCAAATTCTATGCTTTTATTGTTACTCAATTCAATGCACATGTCAAGTATTTTCAATCAGATGGTGGTGGTGAGTATATGAGCAATATGTTTCATCAGTTTTTAGCAAGTAAATGAATTGTACATCAGATTTCCTGTCCTCATACACCTCAGCAGAATGGTCTAGCTGAAAGAAAGCATAGACATGTTGTGGAAACATGAATTACTTTGATGACAGATGCCAAGTTACCAACTCAGTTTTGGTACCACAGTTGTGCATATGCAGTTTTTCTGATAAATAGAATGCCCTGCAAGAATTTGGATATGCAGTCTTCTTATCAAGTACTGTTTAAGAGTGTTCCTGATATTACTTCTCTTAAGATTTTTGGAACTGCAGTATATCCTTTTCTCAAACCCTTTAATGACCACAAGCTTCAATCACGATCAGTGCAGTGTGTGTTTTTGGGCTTTTCAAATGGTTACAAAGGAGTACTGTGCTATAATATTCATACAAAGAAGTTTATCATTTCCAGAAGTGTCCTCCATGATGAAGAGGTTTATCCTTTCAAGCAATTATGTGATACAAATGGTTCTCAAACTGCACAGCAGCAGTCACATTCTCCTGTGATTGTGCATTTTGATATACCAAGTGCAGGGTCTCAACAACTGTCTCATTTTCAAAATGTGATTCAAGAAGGGAGTACTGTAGCACTATCTGCACGAAGTCAGTCTTCAGGATCAAATCAAAGAGAAGTTCAATTTTCTGGTTCCAATGTTAGCCATAATTCTGCAACTTCGGATAGTAATTGGATTATAACACTGATCAAGCTTCTTCCCAAAATCATCAATCTTCCCAAAATCATCACTCTGGTACAACATCCATGTTGCCTGTCCACTCATCCGATCAGCTTGAGGTAATCACTCCTATCTCACCTAATTATGCATCAACTTAGTGTGATACAAGAATCAATACACATTCTATGACTACTAGACTAAAAAGTGGAGTGATTGAGAAAAAGAACTATGCTGCTTTAGTAGTTTCATTTCCTGAGCTTCATTCTTTACAAATTACTAAAGCAGATCCATTCACGGGTGGTTATTCTTTCATTTCTGAGATAGCTGATGTACAAGAACCTTCTTCATTTAGAAAAGCATCTACAATTCCACAATGGCAGACAGCTATGCAGGATGAATATGATTCATTGAGGGCTCAAGGCACTTGGGTTTTAGTACCCTTACCAGAAGGTAGAGCTATAGTTGGCAGTAAGTGGGTATATAAAGTAAAGAAGAATTCAGATGGTACAATCTCAAGGTATAAAGCAAGGCTTGTTGCTCAGGGTTTTTCTCAAGAACATGGCATTGATTATATAGACACTTTTAGCCCGGTTGTTAGACACACTACAGTTAGAATTGTCTTAGCCTTGGCTACTATTAATCACTGGAATTTAAGACAGTTAGACATTAAAAATGCCTTTCTTCATGGCGATCTACAAGAGGAGGTATACATGAAGCAACCTCAGGGTTTTGTTGATGTTTCACATCCCACACATGTTTGCAAACTTGTTAAATCATTGTATGGTTTAAAACAAGCTCCAAGAGCTTGGAATTCGAAGTTTAGAGCCTATCTGGGAGCTTTGGGATTCTGTGCTTCTGCATCTGATACTAGCTTATTTGTGAAACAAGATGGATCTGATATAATCATTTTGTTGTTATATGTTGACGACATAATCCTAACTGGTTCCAGTTCTGTAAAGATACAAGGTGTGATACAAGAGTTGTCTGAAGTCTTTGATTTAAAAGACATGGGTAAGCTCACATATTTTCTGGCGTTACAGATACAGTATCAGGACAATGGGGACATTTTTGTTCATCAGTCAACATACATCAAAGATTTGATACATAAAGCTGGTATGGAGACATGTAAACCAGCTCCAACTCCCTGCAAGCCTCATCATCAACTCTTAACTTCAGAAGGCACATTGTTGACAGATCTAACTTTGTATAGGAGTATAGTAGGTTCATTGCAATATTTGACCTTTACCAGGCCAGACATTGCTTATGTAGTCAATACGGTTTGTCAATTCATGTCATCACCAACAGAGATTCATTTTGGGGCTGTGAAAAGAATTCTGCGTTACTTACAAGGGACAATAACTACTGGAATCATGTATTCTGCAGATACAATTCACCAGTTAAATGCCTTCTCAGATTCTGATTGGGCAGCCGATTTGAATACAAAGAGATCAGTAACTGGTTATGTCCTATTTTTAGGTAATAATCCTATCTCATGGCAGTCTAAAAAGCAAACATCAGTGTCTCGGAGTTCAACCGAAGCCGAGTATAAAGCCTTAGCTCATACTATAGCTGATATAGCCTGGGTCAGAAACATACTGAAGGATCTAGGAGTGTTCTTATGTAATCCACCAAGTATTCACTGTGATAACATGTCAGCTATTGCACTTAGTGCCAATCCAGTCTTCCATTCACGTATCAAACATCTCGACACAGATTTTCACTTTGTCAGGGAACGAGTACAACACGGAGATTTGGAGGTTTTGTATGTTCCCACAGAAGATCAAATCGCCGATATATTAACAAAGGGGTTACATAGTCCTTCTTTTGTTAAACATTTTCACAATCTCAAACTAGGAAATCCTAGTTGAGATTGAGGGGGGATGTTGAATGTAATGCCATGTCAGCATAAGTGGTTAGTGATTGGAGTGCCATGTCAGCAAGGTTGTTAGATAAGTGTGTTAGGAGTCGGTTATATGGTTAGATTAGTAGCTTAGCTGCTAAGTCTTGAGGCAATATACATAACAGTTTTTAGCTATGCAATTGTAATCAATAAGGATCATCAATACAAAGATTTCTTTTCCTTCTCTTGTTTCTCTCTCAATAATTTCTTAAGCTTTTCTCTGTTCTTCTGGGTTCTTCTGCATTCTTGCAGAATTGTTATCACTATCAGGGTCCATGGAAAAAATGGTATTTTTTACCTCTTCAATTATAGGAATAGCAAGCAGAGAAGCATTTTCAGAGTCCGTCACCAAGGACGGAATAAGTCGAGAAGCTAAACCAGTATCCATTGTGCTGCCATCATCAGTAAAAGCAATGGAGAAGTGCTCAACAACATGAGTGCGTAAAACATGAACATCATCCTCCAAACTGGGACCAATTCGCAAAGAAGAGATAAAATTCTTAGCACGTCGAATTTTAGCAAGATTCTGAAAATAATGTGTGTTTCGATCAACATCACGCAACCAACGGACACGAGCTTTGTCACTCCATCATTTTTCTTAAACTATAAGAGCTTGAGAAAGACAAGAATGAGCTTGTATCTCTGCAGCATAACGATCCTCAGAAAACCCCACAGTTGATATTTCAAGTTGTATTGCCTCAAGAGAAGCACGAGCCGCATCCACCTTTACGTTGACATTCGCAAACACATTGAAATTCCAAGATTTGAGAATAGGCTTCAACAGTTTAAGCTTAGCTTGCAAAATAAACATTGGGCAGCCATAAATAGAAAAAGAATCCAAGCAGCCAAACCATTGTTAAGAAATCTGGATGATCCAACCAAACTTTTTGAAATCGGAACGGTGTTGGAAACTGAGCAACAAACTTCTGAAATGAAATTAGCAGAGGATTATGATCAGAAGTATGACGGGCCAATGTAGAGCATGTAATCACAGGCCAGGAGTCTAAGCACAGAAAAGAGCAGAAGCATCTGTCTAAGAGCATTTCGATGTGGGAAGAAATACCCCTTCCATTTGTCCAAGTAAAAGGAGAGCCCTTGGTGTCAACTAGAATTAGACTACAGGTGTCAACCATAGCTTGAAATTCCGCACAAGCAATATGGCGAGGAAAAGTACCACCCATCTTCTTATGAGCACCAAGAACCGCGTTGAAGTCACCCAAAACTAAATGAGGGCCAGAGAAAATAGAACAATCATATGCCAAAGACAACCACAATGGCCTCCTTTCCACCATTGTAGTTGCCGCATAAACAAAAGAAAGACCACTAAGAACACCATTATTAAAAAACCGAATGAAAATATGTTGGTTAGAAATTGAAACCATAGTAGGAGAAGAAACATTAATTGAACAAAAAACCCAAAGACTTGGAAGGCGAGACGCACGATCGTTGACATCCACCAAATGCATACCAATAGAACGTCAATATGTTTGTTTGATTCGAGAAAAAGAAGTCATTGGTTCAGCCAAACAAAGAAAATCCGGAGAGTAGTTTTGAACAATACTACGTGACCACCATATGGCGAATGTGTGTTGACTATAAAAAGCCCAATGATAGCACTAGAAATGATCATTTTCCACTGCCATTCATTGGTCAAATGCTTGAGAGACTAGCCGATCATTCTTTCTATTGTTTCTTAGATGGTTATTCAGGGTACAACCAAATTCCAATTGCCCTTGAGGATCAGAAGAAGACAACGTTTACGTGCCCATTTGGTACATTTGCATACAGACGAATGAGTATTTTTTCCAGAATGGTTGAAAATATTGTTGAGGTTTTTATGGATGACTTTTCTGTTTTCCGTTATTTTTTTGATATATGTTTAGATAACTTGTCTTTGGTTTTGGAAAGGTGCAAAGAGACTAATCTTGTGTTAAATTGGGAGAAATGTTATTTTATGGTTAAGCATGGCATTATGCTAGGACACCTAATTTCAAGCAAAGGAATAGAGGTCGACAACGCCAAGATTGATGTGATAGCCAATTTGCCACCACCCACTTCTGTGAAGAGTGTGAGATCTTTCTTGGGACATGCTGGTTTCTATTGAAGATTCATCAAGGATTTTTCCAAAACCAGTCGTTCTCTTTGTAATTTACTTGCTAAAGATGCTACTTTGGATTTTGATGCAGCTTGTCATAAAGCTTTCAACAAATTGAAGGATTTTCTCACATCAGCCCTAATTATAACAGCTCCGGATTGGACCCTTCATTTTGAGCTTATGTGTGATGCTTCCGATTACACTGTGGGTGCTGTCCTTGGTCAGCAATGTGACAAGCTCCTCCATGTTATATATTATGCCAGCTGCACTTTGAATGATGCTCAGGTGAATTATGCCACTACGGAAAAAGAATTACTTGCAGTGGTATTTTCTCTTGAAAAGTTTTGATCGTACTTAATTGGTGCTAAAGTCATTGTGTATTATGATCATTTTGCTCTCAAGTACTGATTGTCTAAAAAAGAGCCCAAACCACGATTGATTCGATGGGTCCTTCTCTTGCAAGAGTTTGATTTGGAGATCTGAGATAAAAAGGGACGTGAGAATGTTGTGGCGGATCATCTCTCACGATTAGTAAACGCAAGCACTGATGAGGCAGATTCATTGCCCTTACAAGAAAGCTTTCTGGACGAGCAACTTCTAGCGGTTACTCATCAAGTACCATGGTATGCTGACATAGCAAATTATTTGGCATCTGGAGAAATACCATTAGAGTTCAGTTACCAACAAAGGAAGAAGTTCCTCTCCACTGTTGAACATTACTTTTGGGATGAGCTATACCTTTTCAAGCATTGCCAAAATCAAATCATTCGTCGGTGTGTCCCCTCAGAAGAACAAGAAAGCATTTTGAAGTATGCTCACCACTGTGCATGTGGTGGTCATTTTGGACCAAGAATGACTGTGGCCAAGATCTTACATAGTGGTTTGTTTTGGCCATCTTTATTCAAAGATGCATACCTATGGTGCCAGGCTTGTGATAAGTGTCAAAGAGTTGGCATTCTTTCTCAGAGAAATGAGATGCCCCAACAAAGTATTTTGGTGATTGAACTATTTGATGTCTGGGAATAGACTTCATGGGATCTTTCCCTTCTTCACATGGCAATCTTTACATCTTGGTGGCGGTTGATTATGTCTCTAAGTGGGTGGAGGCAATCGCTTCTCCAACATGCAAAAGTTCTGTGGTGTTAGGTTTCTTGTAGAATACTATTTTTCCCCGATTTAGAGTACCTCGTGCTATCATCAGTGACAAAGGTACACATTTCTTAAACCGCACCATAGCTGCCCTTTGTGCCAAGTATCATATTCACAATCGGATAGCCACCCCATACCATCCACAGACATCTGGACAAGTTGAAGTATCTAATCGTGAGCTCAAGTGGATTCTTGAGAAAACTGTAAGTTCATCTTGAAAAGATTGGAGTTTAAAGCTTACTAATGCTTTGTGGGCATATAGGAAGCTTACTAATCCCCCGCTGTTTCTTTTTTGTTTATTTTCGTGTGTGTTAGTTTAGATTCTGTTTCTAGTTTGTTTTCTTTGTTTTCAGGTACTAGTTTATGACTCGTAGTTCTCAAACGGTTCGTGAGCATATCTTGTATTTTGACGATGATTTTGAACGAACCTTGAGAAGGAAAAGAAAGAATCCAGAACCTTACCCACCTAGTTCAAGTTCTGAAGCCGAGGTTGAGGAGCAAGAAGAGGTCGAATTTGAGGAGATAGAGGAGGCCGAGGTTGAAGAGGTTATGGCTGCAGATTGGCGCCCGGAACTGTCACATCTTGGGAAAGTATGAAATGAGCATTCTTGGAGAAGTTTTTCCCAACTTCAAGAGTCATTCTCTTGAGGAAACAGATTAGTGGTATTCAGCAAAATCAAGGAAAGTTTTTCCCTGCATATTATGAGCATTTTAAGGGCCTAGTTGCATCATGCCTTCAACACCAAATGAAGGAAGAGCTGCTCATTCAATACTTCTACGAATGACTCCTCCCCATTGAACGCCAAATGCTAGATGCCTCAGCAGGTGGTGCGTTAGTTGACATGACGCCGGTGGCTGCCAAGACCTTAATTGCTAACCGAGTTTTGGATGCACAACAATATGAAGGTGTTGGACAAATAGAGGCCCCACGACAACAACATGTCAATGAGGTAAGTGCATTTTCTGAAATTCAATCATAATTGGCTAATCTTACTCTCCTTGTGTCTCAGGTTGTCAAATGACCAAAATCACAACCACCACCAATCTATGGCGTATGCACCATGCAAATGCACCAATCTGAGAAGTGTCCTCAATTGATTGAGAATGGAGGATGGGAAAGTGTTAATGCAATTGGATTCCAAGACCAAAATCAGCCCCGATATGATCCATATGCAAATACCTACAATCCGGGTTGGAGAGATCATCCAAATATGCGTTGGAGAGAGCCCAACAACCTCAACAATAAGGTAGATTTCGGCCACCACCCCCTGGGATGTTTTGAAAGCCATATGCACCCATGCAATCCCAAACACAATCTGCCCAAAACAACTCAGGTTCGTCTCTTGATAATGATCAAGATATTCAATTACTAACCACTTTGGCACAGGGGCAGCAAAATCAAACCAAAGAGATGCAAAATTATGCCAAAGAGGTGAAAAATCAAGCCCAGGAGGTGACTAAATTGAAGAAACAAATGGGACAAATTTCTAAGTTCATGGGGCAGTTTCGAGAACATGGGAAACTTCCTAGTTCTACCACTGTGAATCCAAAGGGTGGATTCGAATATGTCAAGGCCATTACCTTAAGAAGTGGCAAAGAGGTTGGGATCGATCCAAAGACGTCCAAATCTGCCCAAAAGGAGGACGAGACGTTGTTACAAGACAAGGCAGAACAAGAGAAATCCACGGCAAAGGTTGCTCCAACCTTGCCTCAGCCTTCCAATGTACTTACACCCTCCAAAACGTCCAACACAGGTAAGTTGGGTTCAAATTTGATTAGTTCTAACTATATTCCGCCCGATGCACCCTTTCCTCGCAGATTCATGCAATCAAAGAAGGAGGAAAGTGAAAAGGACATTCTGGACACTCTTAGGAAGGTACAAGTCAACATCCCACTTCCAAAGTATGCCAAATTCTTAAAGGAGCTGTGCAAGAAAAGGAAAAGGATTTCAAATAAGGAGGTGGTACAGGTAAGTGAGAATGTCTCAGCTGTTTTGCAACAAAAACTGCCCCCTAAATGCAAAGATCTGGGTAGTTTTACAATTCCTTGTGTTATAGGAAATACTCGGTTTGAAAATGCCATGTTAGATCTAGGTGCATCAATAAATGTCATGCCTTATTCTATTTATGCATCTATGAACTTAGGCGAACTGAAAAATGATGGAGTGATTATTCTATTAGCTGATCATTCTAATGCCTATCCAAAGCGAGTTTTGGAGGATGTTTTGGTGCAGGTTGACCGATTAATTTTTCTGGTTGATTTCTATGTGCTTGAGATGGAAAAGTCGGCCCATTCTTCCGCAATGTCGATTCTACTTGGAAGACCTTTCATGAAAATAGCCCAAACCAAGATTGATGTGGCTAAGGGGACGTTAACTATGAAGTTTGGTGGCGATAGGATTAAATTTAATGTTTCTAAGTCTGTTGAGAATCCTAATGTTGTTCATTCTTGTTTTGCCATTGATAAAATAAAAAAAATAGGGCCGGACCGTTCAGCACCAAGCACAAATGATGCATCAAGAACCATACAAGACGAAGGAATTGGAGTGGAGCACAAGGACCATACGGCCACTGCCCTCAAAATGCCCAAATTGGCTGAAAACACCATGGGGAAAAATGTTCACAGTGCTTCCGCTTCATCACAGCACATAGGTAAGCCACCTGATCCAAATCCAATTCCCATTAAAATTGATAGGTGGTTCCCTTATTTGGTGCAGGTACCCAAGCAAATCCCCGATGGTGGGCGAATTTACATGAACCTTAGGGAACACAACGCACTAATCAGCAAACATCACTATCCCCTTCCATTCATCGATCCACTGTATGAGAACTTTGAGGGGCAGGTTGTGGAAGAAGTCCCCTTCCATGCCATGGGTATCAATAGAGCTTAAACAGAGGAATCCTTCGGCTGCAAGACGTTAAAGCAAGTGCTTCTTGGGAGGCAACCCACGCATTCGAATAAAGAAGACCTAGGAACAACCGGCTCAAACCTAGATTTGCGTTCCTAACTCTAGTCTTTATTGCATTTACTTTGCCATGTGTGTCATGTTAGTTAGTTGTGTTGTTTGCTGTTTGCTTTTTGTGAGTTTATGTTTGAAAAATTGAGGACAATGTTTGGTTTAAGTGTGGGGGGTAAACAAGTTGTTTTTGCATGATTTTCGTGGGATTTTATCACCTATCACTTCGAATGTTGTTTTTCACTGTTTTTAAGTGTTTTTAGTGTGTTTTGAAGCATTTTAGTGTGTTTTGAAAAGATAATCCGAATATTTCATAAAAATTTGAAAAACCCAAAAAGAGTTGTTTTTGTGTGTTTGTTTGTGTCTTAGGATACCTTCCAACACAATGATGAGGATTTAGTTTTTAATTGCATGACTATTAAGGAAAGTTATAAACATAGATGGAAGTTTGAATTGCTTTCTGGTTTATGCTTGACTATGGTTATAATTCATGAATTCATATTTAATCAAAAAGGAGAAAACTAGTTTTTGTAACATGCTTGAAGGAAGAAACTCAAACTAAAGCTACAACCTGATGTGAGAATTACTTGACACTCAAATTAAAACCCTATCGACGTAGTATATGAAAGTAGGGATCGTTTAAGGCCGGGGATTAGAAGGGATGCTAATCTATACAAATTAAACTCTAAAACACTAAAACTGGACTCTAAATAATGAAAACAGGTACTATGATCAATCTGAACGAATTTAAACTCTAGACAACCTAACTTGACTCAAATAACACCAAACAAACTTAAAACAACAAATAAAACTCAACTAGACAGATTCTAGACACTAGAGACTCAAAACAGGCTAAATAGACTCAAAACAACAAAACTAACTTAAATAGACTCAAAACAGGTTCTAAGGGATGAATTGGATGACTTTTGGACTAGTTAGACTCAAAACACTAAAAGGAGACAGATTTGGACGAATTTAAACAAACTAAGACTCAATTAAGAACTAGGGGGATTTTTGGACGATTTAAGCAAAACTAAGCAGATTTAAGCAAACAAATTAAATTGAAAGAGATAAAGGTGAATTCAGGGGTGAAAACTAGTTAGAGGGTTCTTCTCCACACATGAACATATGCATACGAATTGATTTCCAGTTATTCTTTCGATAAACCATGAATGACAATGCTTTGAATTAATTGTATTGAACTAATTAATTCCCAGATTTCCCTAAGTTCATTGAATTGAATGGATAACGCATCACAACCAAATTATTCTTATCAAGTTCCCTAACTATGGAATACGCATGATAGAGATACATATCAAAGATCATTAAGTTCCATGGAAATCATAAACATTGACAAGGCATTCATAACTATGGAAGACGCATGTTAATCCAGCCTAGGGTTTACTTAACATGATTGTGACTAGCAACCTTTACTACTTGTGAATATAAGTTCATAACGATTAGGTGAAATTCCCTTATATTCTAGCATCAAATTCATGCATGTAAAATAAGTATGCATCCTTAATCAACACACAAGAACAAGTTCTTAATTAAACAGTTAAGCAAACCACATTCACAATTTATGAAATCATAACTGGAGTAAATCAAATCATAAGAAACATATATTCATGGCTTCAAATTCCCCCTCTAACTAATAGGGGTTTAGTTCCTCATGACAGCAATTAAACAAAGAAAACTGAATTGAAACATTGAAAACAAAGATAGACAACACCTAAGAACGCTCCAGCAGTAGTCACGACTTAGAGTGGCACCTTCTCCTTCCTTGAATAGCTGCGGCACCAGAGGGGTTTTCTGGGTTTGTGTGGATGATATGGCACGGCAAGGGGTAGGGGATGATTTCTGGCGTGAATGGTTGTGTATGGGGGGTGGTCTGCACGGCAAAGGATTGATTTGTATATATATAGGCACCAAAACCCTAGGTGAATCAGATTGGGACTTCTAGAAAGCCAAATCCATTCAGAAATAGGCTCAAAACAATCAGATTTCCAATGGGAAAGGGCCTAAGGTGCGGCAGACTTGGATAAGGAGGGATAAGGCTTCTAGAAAGCCTTGCAAGGCAAGGAAATCAAGTTTTCTGAAAAGCTAGGTGCGGCAAGGCTTAGAGTTTCTAGAAACTCAATTTAAATGTCCCCCAATCAGAAAATAAACCCTCATTGTACCAGGAATTAAATTAGAAAAGGATTAGGATAGGATAAGGTTTGTTAAGATAAGATAAGGATTGGATAAGATAAGATAAGATAAGGTTGTTTGGATAATGTTTTGGATAATCCTCCTTCTTTTGAGCTGATTCCTTATCTTCAATGATTTGAATTTATTTCTCCAACCTTGAAACATATTCCCAACTCCATTTAAACTCCAAATTCGTCCATCCTCATGCCCATTGCTTGTGCTATCCATTCCAAGCCCAGATTTGCTCTAAAATGCTCCAAAATGCATCTTTTTGCCAACTTTGCTTCTTGGACCTAAAAACACACGAAAATGACTTTAAACACTATACTAAGCAACAAATAGCTAAGCAAATGCAAGGAAACACACTAACTAAGTAGCATAAATATGCTCCTATCACAACCCTGAGAGACTTAAGCTTAAAATGTTCTTTGGAGAGTTAAACATCTGTGCATTTGTTGTTTTCTAAAGTCATTGCATGATCTCATCATTCTTTGCTTGGTTGCTACTTAGAAGGCGTTTCATCATTTAGTTCCAAATACTAGAACTCATATCCGTTTCATTCAAAGCATCATATTGAAGTGCATAACACATAAACAAGATGAAGTTGTGTAGTGAACCAGTGCCAAAAAGCCTTATCCCTGTGCATTAAGTTTTGTAGGATTAACCCCCGTTGAGCCTTGTTTAGCCATTTTCTTTGTTTACCCACATGTTCCCTACCTAGCCTAGATTAGGACCATCCTTACCCTTGTTCTTAAGGCGTAGTGAAGCATGACCTAGAGTGAATTCCCTTTGTTCGTTATTAGGCAGCAAACAAGTGTGGGGGAAGGGATTTTTGTGTGTGGGTGTGTGCCAAAGTATCAAAAGAGGCATGGGTAGGAAAAAAAAAAAAAAAAAAAAAAGAAAATTCGTAAGAAAAAGAAAAGTATGTGAAAAAGTGTGAAAAGTGTTCAAAATAAGTGAGATTAAGCTCACAAGTGTTGGTTGTTGAAGAAAGGGTCCAAAAAGTTGAATTCAGCCCTAAGTATGTGTGATCTTCCCTTTATGTATCAAAGTTTATGGCTGCGTTTCAAAAGGGAGTTCTAAGTGTCATATTCATTACTTTGCTCACTATTGCTTTAAGAACGTTTGTTTTCCTTACCTTTCTTTGTTAGCCAATACCCCTAGCCCCGTTACAACCCTATACTTCTATCTTGAGTGTTGTGTGTTTCAATATGTGGAGTTTGGATTGGTATGAGCATATGGTATCCTTGGTTCTCACATCTAAGTAGTAGCATTCCATTCATGAGATCATATCTATACATGCTTAATAACTCCAGAAATTGCTTTCTTTGTTATAAACATATGTGAGTGTTCGTTCTCATGTTTACATCAATCTTCTCACATATACCTAGAATAGGGAGTGTAGTTAGAAAATCTGAGTGAAAATAAGAGTGTACCTAGTGAGGAATTGAGTGAATTCTCTAAGGCATGTTACTACATTCAAAACATTGTTTTAATTGGTTAAATGCGAGCTAATGAATGGTAACTATGATTAAGTATGTACTAGAGGGTGGGGATGACTAAAATCTATGGTTATGATGATCTTGAATATGTCATGTGCGTTGGAAATCCCTGAGGTAAATGTTGGAAGGTTTGGATTGTGTTTTGTTTGTTTTGTTTGTTTCGTTTTGCTTTAGGACTAGTAAAAGCTAAGTGTGGGTGAATTTGATAGGAGTATATTTATGCGATTTAGTTAGCTTGTTTTCGTGCATTTATGTTGTTATTCCTTAGTTATTTTAGCGTTTAAAGTCATTTTTGTGCAATTTCAGGTTCTAAGGGCAAAGTATGCAAAAAGGTGCATTTTGGAGTCTTTTGGAGCAGTTTTGGGCATGAATTGAATAGCTTATGCTTGGAGCAATATAGATGGACGAAATTGAAGACTTAAAGATGCTAGGAACTTTCCAAAGAGATGAAGAAGAAGTAATTCAAGTCAAAGAGGGAAAAGGAATCCAAGAAGAAGAAAGATTGACCAAGTCAAAGTTTCCGAATCCTAGTGCACAAAGGTTTCAGCTACAAAGAAGGAGTCCTAAACACTTTGGGATACTTAATTCTTGCTCTAGGAGGATGCCACACCTTCCTCATCACTTACCCTTCCTTGCCGCATAAGTAAACACATTCCCTTTTAATTTAGGACCCAAATCAGCAAGGAAAACTGATTCTCTTCCTTTGCCGCACCTTGTTGCCTAATTCCCTTGGGATTTTGAACTTAATTCCCTATTTCCTTTAAGATTTAGAATAATTCCTGATTACCTAATTTAATTTGGAGCCTTGTCCTTTAAATACCAAGTCTTACCGCAGCCTTAGGGCTGATTGACCAATTCGCACAACCTTACACCATTCTACATAACCTCTACACATCCCTTCACATCTGCCTGCCACAGCCTTCTTCACATCTCAGCCATTCCAAACACTTTCCACTACCCTGTGCCGCATCCTTGCAAGGAGGAAGGAGAGGAGGAGCAGCCTTGGAGCGTGTTGCACCCAATCTGGATTGTTGGGCGTTCTCAAGTGTTTTCTACCTTATGTTTTCGATGTTTAATTTAATTTTCCTTTGTCTTGCTGTAATCATGAGAGGCTAAACTCGTTTTTAGCTAGAGGCTACTTTGAAACCATGATTTTGTGTGTGATATGACTTGATAAATTTCAGTTACAGATTCTTGAAGTATGAATGCAATTGGCTTAACTGTTTGAATTAGAACTTATTTTTGTTTGTTGGTTGAGGGTCGACACTTAATTGGCATGCATAAATTTGATGCTAGGATATAAGTGAGTTTCACATAATCGTTACAAACTTATGTTCACAAGTAGTAAAGGTTGCTGGAACAATCGTGTTAAGTTCAATTCTTGGTGTGAGTAACATGATGTCATAGTTATGAATGCCTTGTCAATGCTTATGATTCTCATTGAGCGTAACGATTTCTGATTGTGTCTTTATTATGATATCATGTAGGGAAATTGATGAGAATAATTTGGTTGTAGATGAGTTGTCTGTCCAATTCAATGAAATTAGGAGAATCTGAGGGTTAATTAGTGATTGACACGGTTAATCTAGGGCATTGTCATTTGTAATTCAATGAAAATGTAACTGGAAGTCAAGTTATATGCATACAAGTCATGTGTGGATAAGGAAACCTCTAGCTAGTTTACCATCTATCCTAAAGACCCAATTTCGTCTAAGTCTGCTTAGTTTAAAGTCTTTGTTTGTTTTAGCTTAGTTTCACTCTAAAACCAATCCCCCTTCACTTATTTGAGTCAAATTAGTTAGAATCTGTCTTAGTTTGTGTCTTTGTGTGTTTTGAGTCAAGTTTAATTCAATTTTCGTCCAACGTTGTGTCTAGTGTCTAGAATCTGTCTAATTAGTGTTTTAGGCAGTTTTGAGTGTTTTAAAGTTGTTTTGAGTCTTGTGAGCCTGTTTTGAGTCCCTTGAGTCTATTCAAACGTTTTTAACTTTGTTTTTATGTTTTAAAGTCAGTTTAGAGGTTTTAGCAAGCCCTCATAATCCTCGGTCCAGAACGATCCTTACTTGCATTTATATTACAATTGATAACAAGAGGGTTTAATTTGAGTGCTTATCTTTCATCGCATCAGTGACACACAAAGCTCTTTGTCTGCACGAGCCTAAACTGCACACGGCATAATGCTCCCTATTCGCCTTAGCTTAAAAGGCAACACCCACCGCTCCTGGCCCGCAAGACCATAAACTATGTAGGGCAAAATAAAAAAAATAAAAAACCATCACCATCAAAATCGCCACAATCCATCATTTTTTGAACTACATCATGACTTGATCCCTCCTCAACCGAGGGTACGTAGGCAACTTGAAACTTCAAAAACTTCAAGTACAATCACATCACTAACAAAAAACAGACACTTTGAAGAATAAAAAGCAAATTCAGATGTGAATACTTTATTTCTTTAAAGGAAGAAGTTGGCTACAAAAAGGGCGAAAGCAATGAAGGCTAAATTACAAAAGATGGAAGACACTACTTGAAACTACGGCAACGATTTTCAAGTAAGCCTTCCAAAGTCCTCAAAGTTTCTACATTGGTAGGAGATAAGGTGGGCACTTCCATGGCCGCACCCTTCTCTTGCTCTAGGCGTAAAATCTCCTCTTGATTATGGGAAATTGTAGCTTCCTGCTCCGAGAGAACACCTTGAAGTTGTGATACCTCGTTTTCCAATTGCTTTCGCTCAAGCACCAACTCTTCTAGACATGCCTGGACAGAAGCCAAAGAGGTCCCTGTAGCTTGATAACATTCCGAAGCAGCAGCAAGGGGCAGTCCAATGTCACCACTGAAGAAAGTTATGACCAAAAGGCACTACATAGCGTAAAAATGCTGCAGTCTTTTGCACAACCCCACAATGGTAAAAGTGACGCACTGCAACAAGCTCAAAGCAGCAATTCCAGGGCATGGTAGCGGCAAGGGGTAGGCCAACATCACCACCGAGGAAAATTGTGACCAAAAGACACTACACAGCGTAAAAAAACTGCAGTCTTTTGCATAACCCCACAACAGTAAAAATGACACACCACGGCAAGCTCCTCGTAGCGGTAATAAGCACGACTACGTCACCCCCCTAAGGAAAGTCGTGACCAAAAGGCATAACCCCACAATGGTAAAAGTAACGCACGACAACAAGCTCCATGCAGCGGCAATAGGCATGACTACGTCACCCCTCGAGGAAAGTCATGACCAAAAGGCACTACCCCACATAGTAAAAGTGACGCACGGCAACAAGCTTTAGGCAGCAGCTATTGAGCACGGCAGCAGTAGCAAACCCACGGCAAAAGCTTCAAGGTAGCCCACGGCAAGCAATTGTGTGTGTGAAAAAATACACACCCAATGGTCCTATATATAGGGGTCAATTGGTTCCTAATGCTATAAGGGAAATATATACCCAAATAGCAAAATCAAAAAATCAAAACAAGAAAGCATATTCCCGCCAAAAGAAGGAAGCAAATTCCAAGCAAAAATGGCAAGTTTCAGCCAATCTACGCAAGCAGAACGGTTTTGGTGATAATTTAACTTTCCAAAAGCGTTTTGATGTAAGGCCAATTGGAGAACGAAGCTAAGTGGCTAAGGATCATTGTGTCCAAATTTCATAATTTTTCCTAAAGCCAAACGTTCCAGTTTTCAAAATCATTCCCACAAAAGTCGCTTTCCTGTCAGGATTGCATAGTTGTAGGAAAATACAAAGTTGAAGTATTTCCTGATTTTTTTCCTAGTTATGTGCGATATATTCCTAAAAAGATAAGGGATAAAGCTACGTTTCCCATATTTTTCCAGAATTTTCCAAGAAAGAAATCGACCTCAAATTGGGCGTCCAAGTCAGAGGACATGTTTCCCAAAACGAAAAAAAAAAGGAAAGTAAAATACCTCCTTGCTGTGGAAAATCAAAACAAGGAAGAAAGAAACTCCTTCCTTGTTGTGGAATCAAAAGAAGAAAGAAAAAAAAGAGATCCCTCCTTCACGCCATGGGAAATCAAAACACGAAACAAAATTTTGTCCCCCTTGCCATGGGAAAAGAGAAAAAAAGTGAAAGGAAAACATCCTACTCACTCAAGGACAAGCGTTAAAACTTTCCAAAACCTTGAAGGAAATCATCAAAAGCTTTCCAACACTTTGAAGAAAGTTGCCCTCGTTACCAAAATTGAAGGGGATTCCTATCGAAGGAAGGAAAACATTTTTTCCTACAACCACAAGAAAAATTCAAAAATTGTGCCAAATGTATTTTGTAAAAAATTATGGGAAATCGAATATGCACAATAAGTACGTGCCGATTTATCCATTTTTTCAAAAAAAAATCTTTCAAGATCAAAGCCTCTACGGCCTTTGAAGAAAAAAAAATGGTACTTCTTTCAAGATCAAGCCTCTACGGCCCTTGAAGAAAAAATGTCGTTTCTTTCAAGACTAAGCCTTAAAGGCCCTTGAAGAAATGTTTTGTTCAAGAAATACGCCTCAATGGCCCTTGATGAAATTCATCATTTCAATTCGAGAAATACGCCTCAACAGCCCTTGAAGAGATGTTTTGTTCAAGAAATATGCCTCTACGGCCCTTGAAAAAGGAAACTAATTCAAGATTAAGTCCCGACGACCCTTGAGTTAGAACAATCACATTGCAGGACTTCAAAACACGTTTCCTATATATGATAAGCACATGCCTACAACACGCCTTGAAGTGGGGGCATTTGTAGACATGGAAATTTCGTTGTATACAAAAGATGCATCGCAAAGCTCCACGTGGCATATGACTCATCACAAATGGACAGGTCATTAATGACATGTGGCACAAAGCAAGCAAAGGGAGTACAAAAGCTTCCTAAAAATTTGACCAAAAGGATAAAAGCTCTCCTAAATTCGGCTAGGGGATCAAATTGACCCTAAAACCGGAAAGAAAGCTAAAGGCATCTTCATAAAACAAGTAAGAATTGAAGATTGCTCACAAAATAGGTAACAAGGTCCTTAAATTCGGCCAAGGAGTAAATATGGCTGAAATTAATACACAAAACATGCCTAAAATCATCACAAAGGCAAGCCTTGAGAAGTCAATAAATACAAGGTCCTCCCACAAGCATAAGGTCGAAAAATCTCTACACAGAAGAACCTACGCCAAACCTTTGAAGACTAATACACTGCCAAAGCTCTCTTCAAAGAACATTCAACCGCCGAAGCACTTCCTTGAAGAATCAACAAGCACTCGTGCCGATTCCTTTAAGACTTTGTTGCAACCTTATAAACTTGTAGCAATGTTCATTTCAAGATCAAGTCGTCAAGGCCCTTGAAGCCACAAAATCCGGCATCAAACACTACCCTTTGCTGCATGCTTGAGGTGAAGATCATCCGCACATTGTTTTGAAGCTTAAAACTTGAAACAATCGTTCAACCGTTCATCCGAGATCAAGTCATCGCGACGCTTGGATCAACAATTAACCATCTACATCAAATTTGAAGACTTAATCAGAGGAAAAGTTGTAAACAGAGATTGTAACGTACAAATTCAAATCAATATAAATCTACTTTGTACATGTGTTCTCGTTTCATTCGATACAGAATTTTCGTGTTTACAAGTATTACATGGTTGTGCTTTTGGGGGTTTCGTTTATGTAGAAAAATGGATGAAGCATGTGTATTATAATGAAATGTGAATTTGATGGGTGATGTAGCTTTGCAGATTTCTGCATGATTAAAAAAATAAAAAAATTGGAGAGTGTTGATTTGTTGAAAATGTGTCTGTAGAAGCTTACTTTTATTTCTAAGTTTCAGTGATATCATAAGTACACTTTGTGACTACAGAGTATAAATTTCCATTTGAAGTTGAATTTAGGGAGTAACAGGTGCTCGTGGTTTTATTATTTTGCTTTCAATTTGAGGTGGTGTGATATCGAGGTGTTGGAAAACTACTAAAGTGTACTTTCTCAAAATTTTTGGTTTCCATATCCTTTCTTTCATTAGCCTATCACCTTTAACCCCATTACAACCGTAATGAAGTCCTATTGATCCAAGGCATTACCTAAATATTCATAGCAAGCTAGGTGGACAAGCAAGCATATGGCGGCATGTACAATGAGATCACTTGAGCGAAACACATTAGCCAAAACATATGAGTGAATGAGTGTATGTCTTGTGAGAAGCTCACATGTTTGCATATGATGATTTAAGGGAGCTTGGAATTGCATTGACATGACTAGCTCACACATGACATTTCAAGGTTTTGTGTAAAGGAAATTTGGTTAACTATTGGATGATGTTTTGAGCTCTTGTTGCTTAGTTCTTGGCTGTTTGTTTCATGGTTGGCACTTATCTCTCAGATCGAAATTGAGAAGTTCGCTACTAAGTTGTTGAGTCAAGTCTTAGTTGAGTTGTTTTGTTTTGTTTTGTTTTGTTTTGGGTTTTGTTTTGCTAGAGGACTAGCAAATATGTAAGTTTGGGGGTATTTTGATGAACCAATATTTATACTATATATGTCCCCCTTTTATATTTCTTTTCTTGTCTAGTTTAGTTGGAAGTTTTAAGTTTGTGTGATGGTTTTGCCATTTTGTGTTTCTAGGAGCAGCATGATCGAGTTTGGTGGAAAAGTATGCAAACGGTGAAATTTTTGAGTAATTCCAGTTGGAGCTGATTCACATGAGATTAAAGATGATCATATCAAGTTTTCAGCTCAAATTCCCAGCCAATTGTTCCCAGTTTAAGAATGAAGAAAGCAGACGTTTCAAGCTTTCTAAGGATATCTCATTCATTGAAATCTAAGGACTTTTGGTCTACCAAACGTTATGGCCAATTCTGCCCACACTAGCTAATAAAATAAGGAAGCAAATGCACAATTGCCAAGAGGAGAAAGTGGAAAGCACAACTGCCCACTCCATTGACTAATAAAATGAGGCAACACATGGCAACAGAGAGGAGGGTAGAAGAGGAATAGACTGATGGGAGTTTTCTGCAGAGAGCGCAGAACACGGCAGATGGGAGAGCAGGGAGAAGAAAAATGGGGAGAAAATAGAGGGAGAGCAAAGAGCAGGAAATGCAAGGGGTGCCGCAGCTCCAAATTTGAAGAGAAGAAGAAGCATGCTCATCTCTTTGAGGAGAAGATGATTAGAGAGCTCATCTTGGAAAAAAGGGTTGTTCTCTTTCTTTGATTTTTAATGGATACTTCCTTATGTATTAAAACAAGTATGTGTAACTAATTTCCTTTTGCTAGAGTGAGGCCATGAGCCTCAACATGATTATGTAGATTTCTCTTTCAATTGCTTAAGTGTTGTTACATGCTTGCTTTGATATTTTAAATCATTGAATTAAACTATCTATGTGGCTTGATGCTTGATCACCATTAGGATGCTTAGAAAAGTCATCGGATGCAATTTTGAACAAATGTCACGTTAAAATTGGTTATGCTTCTTGTGATTGAGGATTGTAATTTCTCCTAAGGTAAATAACATACTTTTAGGGATTACATGGTTTAACAAAAGGATTTTCACCAAGATTAATGAATCACTCATGTTTATATTTAATCCAAATTTCATGGATAAATTGCATGTAATGGTTTACGTTTTAGCTTGAATGTCACAAGTAAAACATACACAAGGAAAATCCAACCTTCAAAGCATGTGTGTTTTTTATTACTTAAGCAATTGGAAAAGCTACGTAGGACTGTTGTTGGTAAAGGTTGAACTCTAGCGCCTTGTCAATCTAATTTTCTTCAATTATTTGTATTACCTTGATTTTCTATATTTACTTGTTTTGTTTACTTGGATCACTATTTCTATAAGCCAATTCCGATTTTAGATATTTGTTCAAGTCACGTACAGTAGTATTTAGTTTCGTCGAATTAGTGTAGTTCTTAGAGTTCAATAAATTAAATACATAAAAACTTATAAATTGTTTATATCAGTCCCTGAGGAGATCGACCTTGTTTGAGCCATTCTATACCACAAACACTTGTTCTCTTGCAAGAAATTTCTATGGTTTAACCATTAATTTACAAGTGGTAAAATCGTTATCACTTAGGCTCCGCTTTGGATTACCAGTTCTGACGCTTCATCCTAATCGAGTATTTGGGAAAGCCGAGCGTAGAAGAACCGCTAGCTGAGGTATTACAAGTTAAAACAACCCCAAGCTGGCAAGACCCCATCCTCGACTACTTAGTCAATCGGACACTCCTTACGGAAAGATTGAACGCTAGAAAGCTCCAAATAAAGGTGGCACACTGCTACATATGGAACGACATTCTCATCCGAAGATCCTTTTTAGGCCACATCACCGCTGCCTAACTTCTCAGAAGGCCGATCCTTAGCACAGAAGGTCTTCAACACCGGTTGCTACTGGCCCATTGTGCATCAAGACGCTAAGGAATTTGTTTAAAAGTGCAACAACTGCCAACGTTTCAAGCCTGTACTCGCATTGCCTGCCAGTGAGCTCCACCAGCAAACAAGCCCATGGCAATTCATGCAATGGGCAATTAACTTGGTAGGGCTCATATTACCCGCTAATGCGGGCAGGGGCATGATGATCGTGGCTACTATTTACTTCACCAAGTAGGTAGAAGCTGAGCCATAACCATCACTACTCAATCAGACATGGAACGCTTCATATGGAGGAACATAATTTGCTGATTTGGCATCCCACAATCTATCATCATCGATAACAACTCGTAATTCTTGGGAAAAAACTTTGCAAAGTTCTTCCAGAAATATGGCATCAAGCAGCATATGTCTACGCCTAGATATCCCCAAGGCTACAGTCATGCGGAGGCATCCAACAAGACAATCTTGGACTGCCTTAAGAAATCCCTCACAGAAAATCAGGGATTGTGGCCATATGAACTTACCGGTGTCCTATGAGCGTAACGCACAACCAAGCAACAAGCAACCGATGAAACTCTTTTCTCCTTGACATTTGGTTCAGAAGCCGTCCTTCCTAATGTCATCGTGTCGAGCATCAACACCACATTACCAACTTTAGAGCAGAACAGAAAGAAGATTGCCATAAATCTAGATCTGGCAGAGGAGGAACGCGAGAAGGCTATCACCTGCATTGCAGCCTACCAGCAGAAGCTCCTCTCCAGCTACAATAAAAAGGCATAGATCTGGTAGTTTCAGCCTAAAGATCTAGTCCTAAGAAAAACATTCATTACTGCCTGAAGAGAAGGCTCCAAAAAGATGAATCCCATCTGGGAAGGTTCGTACAAAGTCAACAAAGCAGGCTGCAATGGTAACTACACCATCACCACCATGAACGACAAAGAGATCGACAAGCAGTGGAATGCCTACAACTTGTGGAAATACTACGCATGACCTCTCACTTCACCTGGAGCCCTGCTCTGACGGAATAAAGCTTGAAGCTCAAGCAGCTCGACGAGCACTACATCGCAAGCCGAGGCCTATCCAGTTATTATGCAATTTCTACCTTTCAGCTAAGTTCACTATCCTTTCTCTCATTTTTCAATGAAAATTCCCCAAGTTATTCATCACTTGGTTCGATTGCATATCTACAACAACTGTCTACTCTTGTTCTCATTGAAGATCGTGCCCAATCAGGGACTACTGTAAGAATTGTGCCCCCATGGGGACCAACCTTGCTCTTCCCTTGGGATAGGGTAAACTACGCACTTTGAATATCCAAACGTGGATGGGTCGGGCTGTCCTGGTGTAACTAGAGCAGAGAATGAGAAGGCACGCTGCGCAGCTTACCCTTTGGATGGCTACCCACAAAGATGGACTGCAGTTCAGCATGCTTGATATGACCAGCTACTGGTAACCCCTGGCTAAGCATCCTATATACAACCAACTAGCGATCTTTATGTCACGGAATAGTATTCCTTTTGCCCGGTAGAGTGACATCCCTTTTGGGAATCCGCGACGTGACCAGCAAGCATTCGCAGCTAAGCCTCCATGGTGCAATGCATAAGTGATCTCTGCGAGGATACAGAATTCTAGCTCCGGCTACATGCACGGGGTTCACACGGTTGAGCATCCTTGATGTGACCAGCTAATGTAAGTAGTTGAGCATTGTATGTGACCAACTAGCAATCTCTGTGTATCCATAGAAGATCCCTAGGAACTTAAAGTCGTTGCCAATTTAACAAGCAGCCTACGATGTCTAGAAGAGCCCTAGGAACTTAAAGTCGCTGCCAATTCAATGAGCAGGCTACGGTTTCTAGAAGATGATAGGAGCATATTTATGCGACTTAGTTAGCATATTTTCTTGCATTTACTTAGTTAGTTTCTATTTATAAGAGTGTTTTAAGCTATTTTCGTATGTTTTCAGGTTCAAATGACAAAGTTGGCAAGAAAGTGCAATTTGGAGCATTTTAAAGCAGTTTTGGGCTTGGAATGGATAGCACAAGTATGAAGCAAGATGGATGGATGAAATTGAAGTTCAAGAGAGGCTAGGAATGTGCAAAAGAGTTGAAGAAATTAATTCAAGACATTGAAGATAAGGAATCAGCTCAAAAGAAGGAGAATTATCCAAATAGCCTTATCTTAGCCTTATCTTATCCAAACCTTATCTTATCTTATTCTAATCCTATCCTAACTTATCTCCAGCTGCAAGGGGAAATTATTTTCAGCTTAGGACACCTAAAACCTGTTTTTAGAAGGCCTTTTCCCTCTAGAAACATGCCACAACACTCATTTCTAGAAGCCCTAAAATCTGGCGCCTGGTTTCTATCCTTGTTCTCTTTGGTTTCTGATTTCTAGAAGGCCTTTTCCTTGTTGGATTTGAGTCCTAAATCCTTTTCCTTGACAACCTAGGCCAAGTAATCCTTTTGCCTTATAAATACCATTTAATACCATTCACCATCCTTCACCACCCTCTACCATAACTCACCTACATCCATCCACCACACACAAGAGCCATAAAACTCAGAAAATCCTCTTGTGCCGCAGCTGTGCAAGGAAGGAAAAGAAGAAGCCATTTGGAGCCATGCTTGCCATTCAAGACCTTTGGATTGTTGGAGCGTTTCCAAGTGTATTCTATCTTTGTTTTCAATGTTTAAATTAATTTATCTTTGTTTAATTGCAAACATAAGGAACTAAATTCTTTTTAGCTAGGGGCGAATTCAAAGCCATAAACATATATGTGATATGAATTGATTACATCCAGTTATTATTTCATAAATCATGAATGCAAATTTCTTAGCTGTTTGATTGAAAACTTATTCTTGTATGTTGATTAAGGATGCCTACTTAGTTTGTATGCATGAATTTGATGCTAAAATATAAGGGAGTTTCACCTAATCGTTACAAACTTATATTTATAAGTAGTGGAGGTCGCTTATAAACGATCGCGTTAAGTAAATTCTTGGCAGGAGTGTCATGCAGTCACAGTCACGAATGTCATGTCAATGTTTATGATTTTCACAGAGCTTAATGATCTTTGATATATATCTCTAGTATGCAGTCATATAGGGAACTTGATAAGAATAATTTGGTTGCGGCACTACGTCCAATTCAATGAACTTAGGAAAATCTGAGGGTTAATGCGTGCAGTCACGGTTAATTTGGGGCATTGTCATTCATGGTTTATAGAAAGAATAACTGGAAATCGATTTGTGTTGCATATGTGTCGTGTGTGGAGAAGGAACCCTCTAGCTAGCCTTTCACCCATCCAAAACACCCAATTTCGTATCCCTTTAGTTTAGAGTCTTTAATTTGTTTGTTTTCACTTTAAATTCGTCAAAAACCAATTCCCCCTTTATATTTTGTGTCTTTAGTTAGAATCTGTCCAAACTGGTTTCTTTTTAGTGTTTTGAGTCTTATTAGTCTTAATTTTGCCAAATAACTCTCTAAAGTCTGTTTTGAGTCCATTTGCTAGTATTGTGCTGTTTAGAGTTTGTTTAGTGTGTTTTGAGTCTTTAGTGTCTAGTTAAGTGTTTCTAAGTCTAGTTTTTTGTTTTAGAGTTTAATTAGTGTAGATTAGCATCCTTTCTAATCCCCAGCTAGAACGATCCCTACTTACACATACTACATTGATAGGGTTTAAGTTTGAGTGCAATTTAATTTCACATCAGAATACTGCCTACGGTACACCCTTTGAGCAGTTAGCTGTCTAAACCTATACAACCGCGCAATCTTGTGAAAGGTTAACATGTTAGCATGCATATGCACTGCCTAGCACAGAACAACCTCTTGGGTTCACATTGATTCTTAAAGTGTTGTGCTACTTGCTACGCAGCCTACATAATTGGTTACATAAAGTGCAAAGTGTTCTTTCGAACCACTGCTCACAAAATTCCATAGAACCACGCACTTTTGATGCAAAAGGGTAGCGAATTTTGTGCCCAGCAATCTTTAGTATGTTGTGATGCAGGCTACGCAGCTCAAAGAATTAGAGAAATGGCAACCAGCTACACAGCCTACGGTCAGGGGCAACAACACGAGATAAAGCTTAGCGTTCAACGTCCTATAAGATCAAAGTTAACAATGGAGCAGTCATGCAGACTTGCCTGCTTCTGTAAGTAATGCGTTTGTCTACTGACTTTATGGTTAACAGCTTTGCAGAGGTCCTAAGCCTAGATTGGCAGTCACATAGGTCATGTAAGCCTGTTTGCTTATTAAAAAGCAATATGCTTTGCTAACGACCTTGTGATTAAAGATCTAGTGGATCACCGATACGAAACATGCAACTATAGAGGTCATTGGCCTTGCAAGTTAGAAATTTCAAAAGACAACTTATGCAAGTGAAGATTCGCACCCAACAGAAAGACAAGGATGAAGTAAAGCGAAGAAAAATAGTTTATTAATTTCTAGCAAATTAGTAAATAGGCACGAAGGCAATAAAGTTCAAGCAAAGGAAAAAGAAAAGTAGGAAAGAAAAAGAAAGTAAATCCTAAAGTCTATCTAAAAAGATTACTCCTCAACAGCTTGGACATTTTTAGCAACTATATTGCTCCCAGTAGCATCAACCCCTCATGCTTCATCTACAGCTGCCCATCATGGGCATCGGTGTCATCAGCTGCCCCTGCACCACCTTCAGTAGCACCTACCTGGGCAGCTTGATCCTCAGCTGCTTCACCAACGGCACTCTCGAATGAAAACTTAAGCATATCCTCAAAAGAAATAGTAAAAAGCTCGAGGTCCTTGTTAGAAAAGCCATACTCAGACGGCATGCTAAAGAAATGATCTATATAGCCAAGCTTGTAGAAGACAGTTTGACCTTGGGCAAGAACAACCTTAAGACTAGACTTCTCACTTTTCACCTGCTTATTCTCCTCAATCAGGTTAATAAGAGCACTCTACAACTTATCTAGTTCCTTCTTCAAGTTCTTGCTAGCAGACAACGCTTATTGCAGCTTCACTTTTTTAGACTCAAGTCTACTGACGTCCTTCTTGAGTCGAACCACGTCATAGGGCCTGGCGAGCAGTTGTACATCTTTGGCATCACAAGCCAACCAAAATTCTGGAATGGCACGCTCAAGGTCCTGCACTAGCATCGCTTGAACATCAATCTCTTTCTCTACAATGCCAAACTTCCCCTAGATCACGTTAAGCTAAGCCTTCAAGTCACTGATCTCTTGGTAAGCTGTCTCAAACTGCATAGCAATGGGGACAGAGACATCAGATCCTTTCAAAAATGCAAGTACAGGCTCCAACACTTTAATTTTCTCAGTAGCCGAGCAAGTTTCTGCAACTATGGCTGCTGCAATCTCCTTAGCAGCCTTGGCATCATCATGTTCCATATGTGTGTACTTGACTGCCAAGATCACAGATTTATACATCATAGCGAGCAGGGAACCCTTCTGTAACTAAGCTTTACACCTCACAAAGAAACTAGAGTCAACAAACTTGCTTACACCATCAACAAACTTGGTACATGCTTCCATGCCCTCAAGCAGATCGGGCTTCAACGGCTCACGGATCTCGAAAAACTCCCCTAAGGCTGGTTTGGCAGGCTGTTCATGACTGCTCATATGAGCATGTGCTTCCTTCTCAGCAGAATAGGCTAGCCCTGGTACCGCATTCGTAATAGAATCACCATACTCATTCTTCGCCACTATTTGCACCTTTAGAATCAAATCAGACTTGGACATGGAAGGCTGTCTTTAAACAAAATAAGCACGGGGGGCACAGTAGAACTCTTCCACTGTGCAATTCTGTCAGCAACTGTTTTAGTAACCCTAAGAGTAGTAGGCTTCACATGTTCAGATCCAACAGCCTCTTTCTTCCTCTTGGAAGAAGTCAAGTCAATCACGAGCCTCCCAGTAGCGGAAGACCTTCGCGAGTAGCAGAGGAAGTTTTCGGCTTCTTCTCTATCTACAGCTCTCGAACAAACAACGAAGATCTCTTTCCCACCTCCACTAGCAACAGGCTCCATGGTAGTGATTAGACGAACGAACGCCTCACCCTTGATCCTCCTAATCTCATCCTGCGGGGGCAGTCCACCTTTCTCCGTACGAAGATGACTGAGCAGCCAACGTCACTCGTAATATTCAGCAGGGATCCCCAAAATGATATGCATCTTCTTCATGTCTGGAGAAGTCTTGAGAGTTGAACCGAGTTTTGAATCTTCATATATAGAGGAGGATAAATCAGAAGACAACTCAACAAAAGTATAAAGCGGTTTAGAGACTAAGCGGCCAACTTACCATCAATGAAAACAGTTAGAATGCTCAGCCCAGGTGAGAAGTCGGATTCCCACTCTTCGCTAATTTCTAGGGTTTCCCTGGTCCAATCATGATCCCCTTTGCTCGAGTGATCGAAGAGTCTATGATGGGTCCTCAGCTTCCCAACACAGTTAATGTGGCCTATGTTAAAGAAGTACCAAAACTCGTTGGCAGTCCTATCTAGTCCTATCTAAGTCAAAGAACCTACTCAAGTTGTGGAAACCCACCATCACGCGAACCGCATTCAGAGTGCACTCAGCATGAGCGCACTTCATGAAGCATATCACCTCTTAGAAGAATCAAGACATTGGAAATGTGAACCCTAACACGAAGTAGTAGAGGTGAAACTTGACAGCTTTCCTAGACCCACAATGTTCATGGCTGCTACAATCCTTAACTCGCTTCATGCGAACCCCAGACAAAATTGCATGCTTAAACATCTCGAGGAAGTCTTTGAACTGCTCATCGAAACCTGAAGTAGCTTAGCTTACTTGCAGACTCGCCCTGGCGATACAATAACGGGATGAGTTCATCGTTCTTATGGCTCGAGGAAGACATGTTCGAAAAAATCCTACAACGGGGCAAGGAAAAATTGTTAAAAGTTGATTGAAGAAGAAAAAAAAAATATACCAAAATAGTAGGAGGCCAGCAGCTGCATAAAGCCCCATAGCCTGGTCTCCTTTTCTCAACCCAAAGGGCATAACGGCCCAATTTGCAAGGTAAGGGCAGGCGCCCCAACACTGCCCTCCCTCTTTCCTATCTCGCTTGGCCCAATGGCCTACAGGCCCGTTCACGGAATGAGGCATGCACCTTCTTCCCTCACCTTTCCTTCTCCACGCCAGCCCTAGTGGCGCGCCAAGCAGACTTAGCTGTTATGGCAGCAGTATGCGGCTACACTTGTTGCCACCTTCTCGACCCCTATCGAGCCAAAAATTCAAGCCTCGAGGCTCCAAAAAAATCCAGAAGAAAGGGAAAATTAATTTTTTCTTACCTTGGAAAATAAGAAAAACAACGGAACACAATTCTTTGCATGGGCAAGTGGAGAAGATTGCTAGGGGAGGGGGAACAAATATCCTCTGACTTTCTCTCTTTTTTGCAGGGTTTTAATTGCACTCCAAATTTATTTAACCCCCTGCTTGACGCAGACTTAAATAGGTTTTGGTGGCAATTACATTCCCTTTCCTAAAAGAATTTAAATTTCAAATTAAAGAAGTAATCTACATCATATTGGGACATAAACTCCATTGCAGCTTTGGATTCCTACACCTCCTACAACTTGGGATTTCTACACCTACTGCCTTTTTTATACATGCAACCTAGCAGGTGTTGGGGCCTTTGTGGAGCCTGAAATAATCCCAAAGTATCTAATGGCGACACGTGGACTTTTGCTCATGAAAGACAAGATTGTTTTCATTAAATGGGTAGGCTCCTTATATACTCTCATACGTAGCTCAGCACCCCTGAAGGTCGATGCACTTGAATACGACCGCCCACAGCTCACCTGCCCTTAGCAAGGAAAAGTCAAAGCATTAAAGATAAGGATTAATTACCCAATGCATTCCCCATTGAAGACTGACTCCATTCAAGTAATCCCTATTTAAATCAATTAGGGATATTTACTCCATTATCTCAAGGCATTATTTCTTATTTAATGGCCAATAGGATACCGTCATGTGCAGGGTAAAACCCTAACACCGTGGCCAACCATTCCCCTATAAATACCTTCATCTCTTCCAAATTTCAGTAAGCTTTAGCTACCCCTAAAAGCCCTAAACACTTACTCTTTTCAGAGAAACTAACTTAGGCATGGTCTTTGGATGACTATTCGTCCTCAAGGTGAATAGGTTGCCTTTCAAATGCATACTTAGGGCTAATTGTGGGAACATGATTTTCTAGGGTCAGAGTAAGGCTAGTCGAAACACCATTACCTCAGAAATTCGATCATGGACTTAACAGCTTCGAGCGGAGCTGGATCAGATGGATCAGCAGTTCGACCATCATGATGTGAAATAAAACAGCACTCAAATTAAACCCTCTTGTTGACAGTTGTAGTAAAGATGCAAGTAGGGATCGTTCTAGGCCAGGGATTAGGAGGGATTGCTAATCAACTCTAGACTGACTTAAAAACACAAAAACAAACATAAAAACACTTAACAAGACTCACAAGACTCAAAACAACTTAAAACAACCAAATAGACATAAACTAGACACTAAGAACAACTTTGGACGAAAAATTGATTTTAACTTGACTCAAAACACTTAAAAATACAAGTTTGGACAGATTCTAACCTAATTGACAAAATAAAGTAAAGGGGATTGGGTTTTTGGACGAATTTAAGTAAAAACAAAAAGATTGTAAACTTAGACAAAGCTTGGATGAAATTGGGTAAATTGATGGATGATGGGCTAGATAGAGGGTTCTTCTCCACACATGACACACTTGCATACAAATCGATTTCTAGTTGCTTTTCCAATAAACCATGAACCTCAACACCCCAGGTTAACCATGACAGCACTTTTTTAACCTTTAAGTTCTCCTTAGGTTATTGAATTGGATGGGAAAGGGCATACAACAATTCAAAACATTCTCTAAAAGTCCCCTACGTGAACAACACAATAAAGATACAATCAAAGATCATTAAGCTTCATGAAAACTATAGGCACTGATGAGGCATTCGTAACTATGATGAGCATGATACTCCTGCCAAGAATTCACCTAACGCGATCGTTTATAAGCGACCTCCACTACTTGTAAATATAAGTTTGTAACGATTAGGTGAAACTCCCTTATATTGTAGCATCAAATTCATGCATGCAAACTAAGCGGGCCCTCTTAATCAACATACAAGAATAAGTTATCAATCAAGCAGTTAAGCAAATTGCATTCATGATTTATGAAATCACAACTGAAAGTAATCAATTCATATTACAAATATGTTCATGGCTTTGAATTCTCCTCTAGCTAAAAGGAAATTAGTTCCTCATACTCGCAAAACAAAGATAATTAGACTTAAACATTGAAAACAAAAGATAGAAAACACCTAGAAACGCTCCAACAATCCAACGTCTTGAATGGCAAGCACGTTCAAGGGTCATCCTCCTCCTTCTTTGCTACGGCACAAGGTGTGTGATGGATGAGTGGTGATTTGTGGTGGTGGATGGATGTAGGTAAGTTATGGTGAAGGATGGAGGGTGGGTGTATAGGCTGCGGCAGAAAGTGTAGAGAAATTGAGGTTGTGGGACTTATGTATTTATGGTCCAAGGCCATGGCAAAGATGATTTATTTAGGGTTTTAGGAAATCAAACTTAGCTATTTTATCCCACAAGAATTAAAAGTCAGAAATCAAAAGGAAATAGGCAAGTAAGGGTCAAAAATTAATTCAAAACAAGCAAGGGAGGTGCGGCAGAAACTTTAGAGAAAAGCGAATGTGCTTTTAAGGCAGAAATAGGAAAGAACCCTCTCCCTTGTGTGGCAAGGTCTAGGAAACAAAAGGGGAATGTGTTTTAGTTCAGAATTTAGGGAAGAAAAGCCTCCCTTGTACGGCAAGGAAAGGGAAAGGGATAGAGGGTGCAGCAACCTCAAGGGAAGGTTCTAGGACTTCTAGAAACATGTAATTAGGCAACCTAACATGTTTTAGGAAACCCTTTGTGGCTGGAACTTAGGTAACTTAGGATTAGGAAAGTTAAAAGGCAAAAATGGAAACTTGGCCAATTTGGAAACTTTGTAGATTTGGAAACTTGGTAAATTTAGAAACTTTTCCTTCATTTGTCTTCAATTTCGTCCATCCACTTGGCTCCAATCATAAGCTATCCATTCCATGCCCAAAACTGCTCCAAAATGCACCAAAATGCCTTTTATTGCCATCTTAGCCCTTTGGACCAACAAACACACGAAAATAGCTTAAAATACTAAAATAACTAAGAACTAACAACGTAAATGCAAGGAAACAAGCTAACTAAGTTGCATAAATATGCTCCTATCAAATACCCCCATACTTAGCTTTTGTTAGTACTCGAGCAAAACAAAACAAACAAAACACAATCTAAACCTTCCAACATTTGCCTTAGGGATTTCCAATGCACATGACATATTAAAAAGCATCACTTACACAGATTTTGGTCATCCTTACCCTTAAGCACACACTTAATCACAGTAGCCACTCACTAGCTCGCATTTAATCAATTAAAACAACATTTTGAATGTAGTAACATGCCTTAGAGAATTCCCTCAATTCCTTACTAGATAAACACTCAATTTTCTAAGTTATTAATGCATAATTGAATATGATCTCATGAACGGAATGCCACTACTTAGAAGCGAGAACCAGGGATTCCATATGCTCATACCAATCCCAAACTCCACATATTGAACACATAACACTCAAGATAGAAGTCTAAGGGTTGTAACCGGGCTAAAGGTATTGGCTAACAAAGAAAGGTAAGGAAAAACAAAGGTTCTTAAAGAAATAGTGAGCAAAGTAATGAAATTGACACTTAGAATTCACTTTTGAATGCAGAAATCAACTCTAAACACAAGGGAAGATTCATGCAACGCTTAGGGTCAAATTCAAACTTTTGGACCCCTTCTTCAACAATCAACACTTTTAAACTCAATCTTATTTCTTTTCAAACTTTCTTTTTCTTTCTTTCTTTCTTTCCTTTTCTTTTCACACGTTTTTCTCTTCTTTTTCTTTTCTTTTGAAACCCAAAACGTATAATTGAGCTTAAAACAACCATTCCCTCCCCCACACTTGATTTACTGCATAATGTAGATCAGAAGGAATTCATTTTAAGTCATGCTCACTATCCTTTGAGAACAAGGGTATGGACATTCCTACACTAGGCTAGGTGAGGTTAATGTCGTTAACAAAGAACATAGGCAAAACAAGGCTCAAACGGGGTTAAACCTACAAAACATATGAAGTAAAAGGGTACGGCTATTTGGCTATGATGGTTCACTAAACAACTTCATCTTGTTATGTGTTATGCAATTCAAAGTCATGCTTTGAATAAAATAGATATGAGTTCTAGTATTTGGATCTAAAATGATGAAAAACGCATTCCAAGTAGCAACCAAGCAAAGAATTAATGAGATCATGCAACGACTTTAGAAAACAATAAAATAGATTAATAACTCTCCAAATAAACGTTTAGGCTCAAGTCTCTCAGGGTTGTAGTGTTAGTTTGAGTTCCTTCCTTCAAGCATGTTACAAAAACTGATTTTATCCTTTTGTGATCAAATGTGAATTTGTAAACAACAACTACAACCAAGCATAAACCAAGAGCATATCAAACTTCCATTCATGTTCGTAACTTTCTTTAACAGTCATGCAATTAAAAACCGAATCCTCATCATTGTGTTGAAAGGTACCTAAGACACAAACACACCAAAACGACTCTAAAAAAACACTTCAAAAACTGATTTTTTTCAAATTTTCGTATTTTTACTTCAAAACACACAAAAACACTCCAAAACACTCTAAAAACACTTAAAAACAGTGAGAAACAACCTTAGAAGTGATGGGTGACAAAATCCCACGAATTTGCATAAAAACACTTTGTTACCCCCGTCCCCCCCCCACAATTAAATCAAACATTGTCCTCAATGTTTCAAACATAGACTCACACATAAACAAACAAACAAACAAACAACTAAGCATGGCAAAATAAATGCAATAAAGAGAAGGGTTTAGGAATGCAAATTTGATTGTGGAGGGATTCCTAGATCTTCCTTATTTGAATGCATAGGTTGCCTCCCAAGAAGCGCTTGCTTTAACGTCTTCCAGCCGAACGATACCTCCAATTAAGCTTCATTGGAGGCCGTGGCATGGAATTGATCTTTGAATGGAAGGTGATACTTGAAATGATCCGGCAATGGTTTAAATTCTAGTGTGGGTGTCTGAATCATTAAAATCAGCAAGCTAGTAGAAAACAAAATTAAAATTGGAGAAGATGGCTTACTTGCTTGTTCTGACACAAACTCAATGACAAACACCACAACTTTGAAAGTTTCAGGAACTTTGCACTTGGCCAGATTGAATGTGAAGGTTGTGACTTGTCCCGTGTCATAAAATTCAACTTCTTTGGGCTTTGTTGTCTCATGAACATCCTCTTTGATGCATTCTACATATTCTCCAGCCACTTCTTTCTCTTGAATCATTCTTCTTGATGTACAATTCACTGCAAGAAATTCAAAACATTTTGGAACTTGTTTTGTTGTAACAAGAATCGGGATAGTACTTGGCACCTTTGGAAGGGCTTCCACAATGTCTTTTTCTCTCTCTTCTTCCTTGGAAATCATGAAACTGTGAGGAAAATGGACATTTGGTGTAATAGGGTTAGAAAGAATTGAATTTGGAACAACATTACCTGAATTGCACGGCATGGAAGCTTTAAGGGCCTACGGCAAGGGTTGTTCTTCCTTTGCCATAGGTGTGTCTTCTTCTTCCTCCTCAATCAGCAGCTTTTTGTCCTCTTCTAGGCTATGTTTGGACGTTTTTAGGTCATCTCCAACCTCCATAGCACTTCCCAAGGTGATAACTTTAGTGATTTCAAAATCTCCCATTGGATTTACAATGTTTGAGTTAGGGAGTTTACTTTGTTCTTGTATCTGTGCCATGAACTCCGCTATCTGCCCAATTTGTTTTTCCAAATGGTCCACCCTTTTGTTTTGATTTTCTTGTCCCTGAGACAAAGAAGTGAGTAACTTAATGACCGTATCATTATCCAAAGACATACCTGAATTTGTTTGGGCAGATTATGGTGGAGGCTGTGGTGGTGCATATGGCCATTGATAGAACTCCTCAGATGGCTGCGAATATTCTTCTTGCTGTGATCCATGCGTCAAAGAAGTTAGTACATTGAGAATTTCGTCAATATCCATGGACATACTTGAATTCGATTGGAATTGTTGTGGGGGAGGTTGTGGTGGCTGCATAGGTCTTGAATAGAACTCCTCATCTTGCTGTCAATATCCACCTTGTTGAAATTGTTGAGGTTCCTCCCACATATAATCTGAATAATCTCTCCAATCCGAATTGTAACCGTTGGAAAACATGTTGTCCCTTGATTGGTTATGGCCTTGATAACCCTAAGCACCTCCGTTTGCAGTGAATTGAGGATGTTGATGAGTTTGAGCAGTGTGCAATGTGCTTCTTTCGGCAATCTGGGACAATTGAGAAGTAAGATTCGCCAATTGAGCTTGAATGTTTGCAATTGCCATATCTTGCTTCTCCAGTACCTGAAATCAAAGAAATAAAACTAAATCAAATATCAAAAGTAAAAATAAAAGACACAAACAGAAACAAAGTTAGCAACTAAAGCAAAAGACAAAAAAAAAAGACAAAGGGGGATTAGCAAAGTTCCTAATCCCCGGCAATGGCGCCAAAAATTTGATGTGAAATAAAACAGCACTCAAATTAAATCCTCTTGTTGACAGTTGTAGTAAAGATGTAAGTAGGGATCGTTCTAGGCCGGGGATTAGGAGGGATTGCTAATCAACTCTAAACTGAGTTAAAAACACAAAAACAAACTTAAAAACACTTAACAAGACTCACAAGACTCAAAACAACTTAAAAGACTCAAAACAGCTTAAAACAACCAAATAGACATAAACTAGACACTAAGAACAACTTTGGACGAAAATTGATTTTAACTTGACTCAAAACACTTAAAAACACAAGTTTGGACAGATTCTAACCTAATCGACAAAATAAAGTAAAGGGGATTGGGTTTTTGGACGAATTTAAGTAAAAACAAAAAGATTGTAAACTTAGACAAAGCTTGGACGAAATTGGGTAAATTGATGGATGATGGGCTAGCTAGAGGGTTCTTCTCCACACATGACACACTTGCATACAAATCGATTTCCAATTGCTTTTCCGATAAACCATGAACCTCAACACCCCAGGTTAACCATGACAACACTTTTTTAACCTTCAAGTTCTCCTTAAGTTATTGAATTGGATGGGAAAGCGCATACAACAATTCAAAACAATCTCTAAAAGTCCCCTACGTGAACAGCACAATAAAGATACAATCAAAGATCATTAAGCTTCATGAAAACTATAAGCATTGATGAGGCATCCGTAACTATGATGAGTATGATACTCCTGCCAAGAATTCACTTAACGCGATCATTTATAAGCGACCTCCAGTACTTGTAAATATAAGTTTGTAACGATTAGGTGAAACTCCCTTATATTGTAGCATCAAATTCATGCATGCAAACTAAGCGGGCCCTCTTAATCAACATAAAAGAATAAGTTATCAATCGAGCAGTTAAGCAAATTGCATTCATGATTTATGAAATCACAACTGAAAGTAATCAATTCATATTACAAATATGTTCATGGCTTTGAATTCTCCTGATGTGATATAAATGTAGCACACAAATTAAACCCTATTGTTGACAATTGTAGTAAAGATGTAAGTAGGGATCGTTCTAGACCGGGGATTAACTAGGGATGCTAATCAACCAATATAAGACTTAAAAACACTAAATTAGACTCTATAGACTCAAAACTGACTCAAAACACTTAAAACAGCAACAAACAATCAAAAAGACTCAATTCTAGACCGAACAAGTGATTTTGACGAAAATTAAACTAAACTTGACTCAAAAGACCAAAAGAAAACAGATTTTGACTCAACTAACAAGACTTAATGAAAGGGGGATTGTTTTTGACAAATTTAAAACTTAAAACAGAAACTTTGCATAAAACACTTTATAAAACGAATTTGATGAATTGAAAAGGGTGAAAGGCTAATTAGAGGGTCCTTCTCCACAAATGACATATGCATATGAACCAATCTCCAGTTATTATTCCTTTAGACATGAATGAAAACACTCCAAGTTAACCGTGAATGCACAAATTAACCATCAGATTTTCCTTAGTTCATTGAATTGAATGAAAGATGCATTACAACCAAATTATCCTTATCAAGTCTCCTAACTATGACTGCATGATAGAAAACATATCAAAGGTCATTAAGTTCTTTGAAAATCACAAGTGTTGACGAGGCATTCATAACTATAACAACATGATACTCTTGCCTAGGACTTGCTTATCATGACTGTGACTAGCAACCTTTACTACTTGTGAATATAAGTTCATAATGATTAGGTGAAACTCCCTTATACTCTAGCATCAAATTCATGCATGCGAATTAAGTGTCGACCCCCAATTAACACACATAAACAAGTTTTGATAACTCAGATAAGCAAATCACATTCTAGTCTTAAGAAACAATAACTGGACGTAATCAATTCATATATAACATATAATCATGGCTTCAAATTCACCTCTAACTATAAAGAAATTAGTTCCTCATGTCCACAATTAAACAAAGATAAATAAAATTAAACACTGAAAAAAAAAGATAGAAAACACCTAGAAACGCTCCAGATTCCTTTCTTCCTTCCTTTGCAAAGTTGCGGCACAAGAGTGGTGTATGGCTGATTGTGGTGTAGAGAAGTGTGAATGATAGAGGGTGGTGCCTTGAATGGTGCAGCAAAAGAGTGTACTTATAGGGAGAGGGTGTGGCACAACACTTAGTGCAGGAAAAGGATTGCAAAACATAGTTTGTATAGGAAACTAATAACACAATCCTAAGGGGAAAAGGTTATGTAATCCCAGCAGGAAATAAGACATCTAGAAGGTCAAAAAACAAAGGGAAATAGCATAAAAGGTGTGGCTGGAATCAAGGATCTAGAAGGTTGAGGCGCTACCTTTTTAGGAAATTCTAGAAAGGGTGTTATTTGGCTGAGTTTGGGACTTCTAGAAGGGGTAGGGGCGCACCAATTGATGCATTGTAAAACAGCACACAAATTAAACCCTCTTTTGACAATTGTAGTACATGTATAAATAGGGATCGTTCTGGATCGGGGATTATGAGGGATTGCTATTCTAAACTACACTGACATTAAAACACAAAAACACAAGAAGAAACTTAAAAACACTTGACCAGACTCCATAGACTCAATACAAAATGAAAAGACTCAAAACTGACTCTAGGGAGTTATTTGGATGAAAATTAACTTGAACTTGACTCAAAACATTTAAAAACACAAATTGGACAGATTCTAACCTAATTAACACAACAAAGTAAAGGGGGATTGGATTTTGGACGAAAATAAAGTAAAACAAAACAGAAACTAGAACTAGACAGATTTGCACGAAATTAGGTGTTTTGGATGGGTGATGGACTTGCTAGAGGGTCTTTCTCCATACATGACACACTTGCATACAAATCGATTTCCAATTGCTTTTCAATAAACCATGAATTCTCAACACCCCAGATTGACCGTGAATTGCACTAATTAACCCTCAGATTTTCCTAATTTCATTGAATTGGATGATTGCATACAACAACCCAAAGCATTCTCCACAAGTTCCCTACATGAATTGCATACTAGAGATACGAGCAAAGATCATTAAGTTCTATGAAAATCATAAGCATTGACAAGGCACTCGTAACTATGAATTGCATGATACTTGTGCCAGGAATTTACTTAACACGATTGTGACTAGCAACCTCCACTACTTATGAATATAAGTTCATAACGATTAGGTGAAACTCCCTTATATTCTAGCATCAAATTCATGCATGCAAACTAAGTTGGCCACCTTAATCAACATACAAGAATAACTTTTGAATCAAACAGTTAAGCAAATTGAATTCACAATTTATGAAATCACAACTGAAGGTAATCAATTCATATTGCAAGTATGTTCATGGCTTTGAATTTCCCCCAAGCCAAAAGGGCTTAGTTCCTCATAATCGCAAAACAAAGATACATAAACTTAGACATTGAAAACAAAAGAATGAAAACACCTAAGAATGTTCCAACAATCCAATCTTGAATGGCAAGCACTCCAAGGGTCTTCCTTCTTCTCTTTGCTACGGCATAAGGTGTTGGAGATGGTTTGAAGGGTTGTTTATGGTGGTGAATGGATATAGGTGAGTTATGGTCAAGGGTGAAGGGTGGATGGTGGATTTTCGGCAGAAATTGTGTAGAGAGAGGGAGAGACTAAATGGTGCGGATGGCTTTATTTATAGGGCTAGGGTTGAAAGGCAATCAGAAAATAATAGGAAAGGTTCATAACTTAGCTAATTTGTCTCACAATTTAATAGGTAAGAAAGAATCAGAAAATCAAAGAGAATAAGAAAGTGAAATTCGGCAGAATATGTAAGACAGATTTAGGAATGTGTTTTGAGGCACAAAATAAGTAAGAAAAGCTCCTCCTTGTGCGGCAAGGCATAGAACACAAAGGGAATGTGATTTTGGGTCAGAAAATAGGAAAGAAAAGGATCCCTTGTGCAGCAAGGTTGTGGAGAGAAAGGGAAAGGCACTTATGTGGCAGATTTTGGAAGAAAAGGGAAATGAGATATGCGGCAAGGTTAGGGAAAGGTTCTAGGACTTCTAGAAACATGTAATGAGGCAACCTAACATGTTTTGAAACCCTTTTATGGCTGGAACATAGGTGAGGAAGGATTAGGAAACTTCTAAGCCAAGAATAGAAACTTTCCAGAATGGAAACCTCCAAGAATAGAAACTTCCAACTTTAGAAACTTTGGCTTCCAATTTTGAACTCTTCATTCTTCATTCAATCCTAAGTTCATTTGATCTTCAATTTCGTCCATCCACTTAGCTCCAAGCATGTGCAATCCATTCCAATGCCCAAAACTGCTCCAAAAAGCTCCAAAATGCACTTTCTTGCTCCTTTAGCCCTTAGAATCTGAAAACACACGAAAATGGCTTAAAAGAATAAAATAACTAAGAACTAAGAACCTAAATGCAAGGAAACAAGCTAACTAAGTGATGTAACTATGCTCCTATCAAATACCCCCACACTTAGCTTTTGCTAGTCCTCGAGCAAAACAAAAGAAACAAAACTCAATCTAAACCTTCCAACAATTGCCTTAGGGATTTCCAATGCACATGACATATCAAAAATCATCACTTGCACAGATTTTAGTCATCCTTACCCTTGAGCACATGCTTAATTATGGTCACCATTCATTAGCTCACATTTAAAACAACATTTTGAATGTGGTAACATGCCTTAGAGAATCCCTCAATTCCTTACTAGATAATCACTCAATTTTCACTCAGATTTTCTGACTACGCACCCTACACTAGGTATATGTGAGAAGATTGATGTAAACATGAAAACTAATACTCACATCTGTTATAGCAAAGAAAGCAATTTCTGGAGTTAATAAGCATGTTTAAATATGATCTCATGAATGGAATGCTACTACTTAGATGCGAGAACCAATGACGCCATATGCTCATACCAATTCCAAACTCCACATATTGAAACACACAACACCCAAGATCGAAGTTAAAGGGTTGAAACGGGGCTAAGGGTGTTGGGTAAGAAAGAAAGGATATGGAAAACAAAGGTTCTTAAAGAAATAGTAAGCAAAGTAAAGAAATTGACACTTAGAATTCAATATTGAATGCAAAAATCAACTTTAAACACAAAAGGGAAGATTTACACACTCTAGGGCCGAATTTTGATGTTTTGGACCCTTCCTTCAACAATTAACACTTGTGAGCTCATTCTCACTTATTTTTCAACTCTTTTTCATTTTTTCACAACTTTTTCTTTTTTTTTTCTTTTTCCACGAATTTTTCTTTTTCTTGGCACACAAACACACACAAATCCCTTCCCCCATACTTGATTTACTGCATAATGTAGATCAAAAGGAATTCATTCTAAGTCATGTTTCACTATCCTTTAAGAACAAGGGTATGGATAATCCTAAACTAGGCTAGGTAAGGATAATGTGGTTAACAAAGAACATAGGCTAAACAAGGCTCAACGGGGTTAAACTTACAAAACATATGACAAATGGGTTCAGCTTTTTGGCTGTGGTGGTCACTACACAACTTCATCTTGATATGTGTTATGCAAATCAATGTCATGCTTTAAATGGAACGGGCATGAGTTCTAGTATTTGGAACTAAATGATGAAACTAAATGATGAAACGCCTTCTAAGTAGTAACCAAGCAAAGAATAATGTGATCATGCAACGACTTTAGAAAACAAGAATGCACAGAATATTAACTCTCCAAAAGAACGTTTTAGGCTCAAGTCTCTCAAGGATGTAGCGTTAGTTTGAGTTTCTTCCTTCAAGCATGTCACAAAAACTGATTTTTCTTTTATGATTGCATGTGAATTCATAAATTATAACCACAACCAAGCATAAACCAAAGAGTAAATCAAACTTTCATTTATGTTTATAACTCTCTTTAACAGTCATGCAATTAAAAACCAAATGCTCATCATTGTGTTGGAAGGTTCCCTAAGACACAAACAAACACACAAAAACAACTCTTTTTGGGTTTTTCAAAACAATTTTTCAAATTTTTATCAGATTTTTGGATTTTTATGCCAAAACACACTAAAATACTCCAAAACAGCTTAAAAACACTTAAAAACAGCAAGGAACAACTTTTCAAGTAATGGGTGGTAAAATCCCACGAATTTGCATCAAAAACACTTTGTTACCCCGCCACACTTAAATCAAACATTGTCCTCAATGTTTCAAGCATAAACTCACAGAAACAAACAAACAAACAACTAACTAATCATGGCAAGATAAATGCAGTAAAGAGAAGGGTTTAGGAATGCAAATCTGATTGTGGGGCGATTCCTAGGTCTCCCTTCTTTGAATGCATGGGTTGATCTTGGAATGGACGGTGATACTTGAAATGATCCGACAATGGTTTAAATTCTAGTGTGGGTGCCTGAATCATTAAAATCAGCAAGTTAGTAGAAAACAAAATTGAAATTGAAATAGATGGCTTACTTGCTTGCTCCGACACAAACTCTATTACAAACACCACATCTTTGAATGTTTCAAGAATGTTGGACTTGGCCAGATTGACTATGATGGTTGTGACTTGTCCCGTGCCATCAAACTCAACTTCTTTGGGGTTTGTTGTCCCATATATGTCCTCTTTGATGAATTCTTGGTATTCTCCAGCGACTTCCTTCTCTTGACTCCTTCTTCTTGGTGTACAAGGTTCTTTGAACACTTCAATACAATCTGGAACTTGATTTGGTGTGCCAAGAATTGGGATATCACTTTGCACCTTTGGAATGGCTGCCACAATGTCCTTTTCACTCTCACCTTTCTTGGGAATTAAAAACCTACGAGGAAAAGGTGCATTCGGAGGAATAACGTTATAATGAATTGAAATTGGGACGTCCTTACTTGTGGTGGGTCGTTGAGAGGGCTTAGGGGGCTGCGGCAAGGGTTGTTCTACCCTTGCCGTGTGTATGTCTTTTTCCTCCTCCTCAATCAGCAGCTCCTCATCCACTTCTAGGCTATGTTTGGACATTTTTAGGTCAGCTCCAACCTCCATAGCACTTCCCAAAGTGATAGAATCATGGTTTTCAAAATCTTCCTTCGAATTTGCAATAGTTGAGTTGGAGAGTTCACTTTGCTCTTGAATCTGCACCATGAACTCCATAATCTGCCCAACTTGCTTCTCCAATTTGTCCACTCTTTTGACTCGGTCTTTCATCTCCTTGTTTTGATTTTCTACTCCCTGTGTCAAAGAGGTGATTAATTGAATAATGTTATCATTACACAAAGACATACCTGAGTTTGTTTGGGCAGATTGTGGTGGTGGCTGTAATGGTGCATATGGCCATTGATAAAACTCCTCAGATGGCTGCAATTGTTCTTCTTTTTGTGAGCCCTGCGTCAAAGGGATTAGTCATTCAAGAATTTCATTATAACTCATGGGCATACTTGAATTCGATTGGAATTGTTGTGGGGGAGGCTGTGGTGGCTGCATAGGTCTTGAATAGAACTCCTCATCTTGCTGCCAGTATCCACCTTGTTGAAATTGTTGAGGTTCCTCCCACATATAATCTGAATAATCTCTCCAATCCGAATTGTAAGTGTTGGAAAACATGTTGTTGCTTGGTTGATCATAGCCTTGATAACCCCAAGCCTCTTCATTCACAGCGAATTGAGGACATTGATGAGTTTGATATCCTTGCCCATAGGGTACACCAAATGTAGAGGCAGTGCGCATTGTGGTTCTTTCAGCAATCTGGGACAATTGAGAAGTAAGATTCGCTAATTGAGCTTGAATGGTAGCAAGTGCCATGTCTTACTTCTCTATGTACCTGAAATCAAAGAATTAAAACTAAATCAAATATCAAAAGTAAAGGACACAAACACAAACAAAATCAGCAACTAAAACAAAAGTCACGAAAAAGAAACAAAGGGGGACTAGCTAAAGAAAAGAAGAAAACAATACAAAGTCTGAAACAAAGAAAAAATACACGAAAAGGAAACGAAGGATTAGCAAAGTTGCTAATCCCCGACAACGGCGCCAAAAATTTGATGCATTGTAAAACAGCACACAAATTAAACCCTCTTTTGACAATTGTAGTACACGTATAAGTACGGATCGTTCTGGACCGAGGATTAGGAGGGATTGCTATTCTAAACTAAACTGACTTTAAAACACAAAAACACAAGAAGAAACTTAAAAACACTTAACCAGACTCTATAGACTCAATACAAACTAAAAAGACTCAAAAATGACTCTAGGGAGTTATTTGGACGAAAATTAACTTGAACTTGACTCAAAACATTTAAAAACATAAATTGGACAGATTCTAACCTAATTAACACAACAAAGTAAAGGGGGATTGGATTTTGGACGAAAATAAAGTAAAACAAAACCGAAACTAGAACTAGACAGATTTGAACGAAATTAGGTGTTTTGGATGGATGATGGACTAGCTAGAGGGTCTTTCTCCACACATGACACACTTGCATACATATCGATTTCCAATTTCTTTTCAATAAACCATGAATTCTCAACACCCCAGATTGACCGTGAATTGCACTAATTAACCCTCAGATTTTCCTAATTTCGTTGATTTGGATGATTGCATACAAGAACCCAAAGCATTCTCCACAAGTTCCCTACATGAATTGCATAATAGAGATACGAGCAAAGATCATTAAGTTCTATGAAAATCATAAGCATTGACAAGGCACTTGTAACTATGAATTGCATGATATTTATGCCAGGAATTTACTTAACACGATTGTGACTAGCAACCTCCACTACTTATGAATATAAGTTCATAACAATTAGGTGAAACTCCCTTATATTCTAGCATCAAATTCATGCATGCAAACTAAGTTGGCCACCTTAATCCACATACAAGAATAAGTTTTGAATCAAACAGTTAAGCAAATTGAATTCACAATTTATGGAATCACAACTGAAGGTAATCAATTCATATTGCAAGTATGTTCATGGCTTTGAATTTCCCCCTAGCCAAAAGGGCTTAGTTCCTCATAATCGCAAAACAAAGATACATAAACTTAGACATTGAAAACAAAAGAATGAAAACACCTAAGAATGTTCCAGCAATCCAATCTTGAATGGCATGCACTCCAAGGGTCTTCCTTCTTCTTTTTGCTGCGGCACAAGGTGTTGGAGATGGTTTGAAGGGTTGTTTATGGTGGTGAATGGATATAGGTGAGTTATGGTGAAGGGTGGATGGTGGATTTTCGGTAGAAATTGTGTAGAGAGAGGGAGAAACTAAATGGTGCGGATGGCTTTATTTATAGGGCTAGGGTTGAAAGGCAATCAGAAAATAATAGGAAAGGTTCATAACTTAGCTAATTTGTCTCACAATTTAATAGGTAAGAAAGAATCAGAAAATCAAAGAGAATAAGAAAGTGAAATTCGGCAGAATATGTAAGACAGATTTAGGAATGTGTTTTGAGGCGCAAAATAAGTAAGAAAAGCTCCTCCTTGTGCGGCAAGGCATAGAACACAAAGGGAATGTGATTTTGGGTCAGACAATAGGAAAGAAAAGGATCCCTTATGCAGCAAGGTTGTGGAGAGAAAGGGAAAGGCACTTATGTGGCAGATTTTGGAAGAAAAGGGAAAGGAGATATGCGGCAAGGTTAGGGAAAGGTTCTAGGACTTCTAGAAACATGTAATGAGGCAACCTAACATGTTTTGAAACCCTTTTATGGCTGGAACATAGGTGAGTAAGGATTAGGAAACTTCTAAGCCAAGAATAGAAACTTTCAAGAATGGAAACCTCCAAGAATAGAAACTTCCAACTTTAGAAACTTTGGCTTCCAATTTTGAACTCTTCATTCTTCATTCAATCCTAAGCTCATTTGATCTTCAATTTCATCCATCCACTTAGCTCCAAGCATGTGCAATCCATTCCAATGCCCAAAACTGCTCCAAAATGCACTTTCTTGCTCCTTTAGCCCTTAGAACCTGAAAACACACGAAAATGGCTTAAAAGAATAAAATAACGAAGAACTAACAACCTAAATGCAAGGAAACAAGCTAACTAAGTGATGTAAATATGCTCCTATCACCAATGTAGGAGAGGATAAGGTTTCTTCAAAACATGTTTTTATGTCTCCTAAACTGAAAACAAATCCCTTTTGCAGCAGGAATTAAGTTAGAATAGGATTAGGATAGGATAAGATAAGGTTAAGATAAGGTAGTTTGGATAATGTTTTGGATAATTCTCCTTCTTTGTAACTGTTTCCTTATCTTCTTTGACTTGAATTTATTTCTCCATATGTTTTGCATATTCCTAGCCTCTCTTGAACTTCAATTTCATCCATCCACCTTGCTCCATACATGTGTTATCCATTCCAAGCCCAAAACTACTCTAAAATGCTCCAAATTGCACTTTCTTGCTAACTTTGTCATTTGGACCTACAAACACACGAAAATAGCTTAAAAAACTTAAACAAGCAATAACTAACTAAATAAATGCAAGAAAACATGCTAACTAAGTCGCATAAATATGCTCCTATCAAATTCCCCCACACTTAGCTTTTGCTAGTCCTCGAGCAAAACAAACAAACAAAACATAACCTAAGCCTTCCAACGTTTGCCTCAGGGATTTCCAATGCAACGTAACATGTTAAAAATCATTACTTACATAGAGTTTAGTCATCCTTACACTTGAACTCATACTTAATCACAGTTACCACTCACTAGCTTGCATCTAATCAATTAAAACAACTTTTTGAATGTAGTAACATGCCTTAGAGAATCCCTCAATTTCTCACCGGATACACTTTTATTTTCACACAGATTTTCTGACTACACTCCCTAAAGTAGTTATATGTGAGAAGATTGATGTAAATATGAAAACGAACACTCACATATGTATTAACAAAGAAAGCATTTTCTGGAGTTATTAATGCATGTATATATATGATCTCATGAATGGAATGCCACTACTTAGACGCGAGAACCAGTGATTCCATATGCTCATACCAATCCCAAACTCCACATATTGAAACACATAACAACCAAGATAGAAGTCTAAGGGTTGTAACGGGGCTAGAGGCAATTGGCTAACAAAGAAAGGTAAGATAAACAAACGTTCTTAAAGCGATAGTAAGCAAAGTAATGAAATTGACACTTAGAATTCACTTTTGAATGCAGTAAATAACTTTGAACTTTAAGGGGATTTCTTACAACTTAGGGTCATATGCAATCTTTTTGGACCCTTTCTACAACAACCAACACTTGTGAGCTTATTCTCACTTATTTTCAACTCTTCTTCTTTCTTTTCACAACTTTTTCTTTTCTTTTTCTTCTTTTTCAGGTTTTTTTTCTTTTTTTCTTTTTTCTACCTGTGCCCTTTCTAATCCTTTGGCACACAAAACCACTAAAAACCTTCCCCCATACTCATTTTTCTGCATATTGTAGATCCAAAGGAATTCCCTCTAAGTCATGCTTCACTATCCCTTAAGAACAAGGATATGGATAGTCCTATACTAGGCTAGGTAAAGATAATGTGGCTAACAAAGAAAATAGGCTAAATAAGGCTCAAAGGGGTGAAACCTACAATACATATGCTGAGGGTTAAGGCTTTTTGGCTCTGGTTTTAACTAAGCAACTTCATCTTGTTATTTGTTATGCTAATCAATTTTATGCTTTGAATAAAACGGGCATGAGTTCTACTATATGGAACTATAATGATGAAAATGCATTCTAAGTAGCAACCAAGCAAAGAAATAATGAGATCTTGCAACGACTTTAGAAAACAAGAATGTAAAGATTAATAACTCTCCAAAGAACGTATAGGCTCAAGTCTCTCAAGGTTGAAGCTTTCTATGGATTCCTACGGCATCTATGTCCATATTGTAAGTCTTGACTGCCCCATACGCCTTGTGTTCCAATTCAACGGGAAGATGGCATGGTTTCCCATAGATGAGCTGAAATTAGGACATTCCAATTGGTGTTTTGTAGGCCGTACGATACGCCCATAATGCATCATTTAAGCGCAAGCTCCAATCTTTGCGATTTGGCCCTACGGTCTTCTCCAAAATATGCTTGATTTCTCTATTTGAAACCTCGGCTTGCTCATTTGGTTGAGGATGATAAGGTGTTGCCACCTTATGCGTGACATTATATTTCTTGAGTAGCGCCTCAATGGTTCGATTACAAAAGTGTGAACCCCCATCACTGATAAGAACTCTTGGCATTCCAAATCTAGCAAATATGTTAGTTCTTACAAAATCTGCAACCACTTTAGAATCATTAGTACGGGTGGCTTTTGTTGGAAATGTGCCCTAAAACTAATCATATGATGATACATTACAGACATGTCACATGTTTAACTAATCTCGTTTAATATAAAGGGCAAAGATTATTGTTTTAAGCCATCTCATATTAATATTATATGCTTAAACGATACGTCCAAGGAATATGTAATAGGGAGAATGTGATCTAAAGAAGTTAGATTCATGAGACCATTCTCTTTCGTATACATATCCTAAATGTTCCTGATCATAGGATTGCCAATTGGGCATTGACAGTCTGTTAAGATTAGTACGTGCTATGTCTTCTCTTAGGGAGAGTGACAAGTCTCGAGTTAATGGTGTGACTGACACCAAGACAAGTACGTAGGTGCTCAATAGAGAATGAGTCCACTAAACGCAATCAATGAGGAGTTCTCATACTCATGCCACATGAGAACTCATGGTTGGGATAATGCAAAGTAGTCCTTTGACCTGAGGCATCATAGTTGTCTTGTAGTTAGGTCCTTGATCTTTGACTATGTCAAAGTCGCTCCGTCAAAGAGTGTCCACGGCATAGTTAGGGTTAAGCCACTTAGCCATGGAGGCAAGTGAATGCGCAACAAGGGATCTCTAACCTTCAAACGTTGAGGGAGAATACTCTATGATATGATTAAGAATCTCTGGCCAGAGTATGAATGAGATTTAGGAAGTCGTTCCAAATCACATTCAAGGTAATCATATAAGTAAGAGAATCACATTGGATAGTAGACATGAATAAACTATCAAACCAAACAATGTGGTCAAAAGTATTGTGTTAGAGAAAGACCGTATTGTATTGTAATCCCAAACTGAATAGGTTCTCCAACCTCTTATGATTAGCTTGGGTAGCCATGACATATTGTTAGGTGTCACTCATGGCTTGTGGAAGCCCTGAAGATGTATAATCACTAAAGGGAGAATTGAAAGTAATTTTCAATTCACAATCGATTAGTAAGAGTTCTAATTGCCCACTGCCTCGCTAAAAGGAACCTAATGGATCGCACACCATGTAAGGTAATGATTGAAGGATATAACGAAGATGAGTAAAGACAATTAAATAGTTTAATTTTTTATGGCAAGGATTAATTAATATGTTAATTAATCAAACGAATAAGTTCGTTTTAAACCTTGAGTTAGATTTGGGCCTTAAAGCCCAAATTGGGCTTCGAATCGTCAAGCCCATTAGCTTAAGTTGTATGACAACTTAACAACCAAAATTCAAGGAGCTCAAAATAGCCCAAAGGCATGGGAAAACCGGCCATATAGAGAGGAGGGACCTTCTGGTCCAAAAAGAACAAAAAGTTGAAAGCATAGAAGGGGTATCTTTGCTTCATCCTTATTAGGGTTTTCTAAGGATGAAAAGTGAGAATAACTCTCTCTTTTTCTCTCTAGGAGGCCGGCCCCCTTGGAGGGGATTAGCTAGCAATCCTTCCTCCTCTAAGGTCACTCATCTTCTTCCTTCACCATCATTGGTGTCAAAAATTAGAGGTCTCCTACCTTGGGGACTTTTGGAGAATCAATTCTTCCATCCATATCCATGGAGCCAAGGGGCAAGGAGACAAAGGAAAGAAAGCACTCACATGGGTGATTAACCTTTGCTAAGCAAAGAGGTGCTTCAAAGGTATAAAAGTTTCTCAACTCCTTTCTTTAAGATTCGAGTTGAGTCATGGTTCACCATAACTATTAGGCTTTGAATTTCATGGGTAATGTTTTGTTTTGAGTGCATACAAGCATGATTCCGCCTTTAATTGTTAATTGCATTCCATAGATGTTGCTCAAATGAACATGTTTTTCACAAATTTTACTTCAGCTTTTGCTTCCACCCATTTCGAAACATAATCAACCGCAAGTAGAATGTAAACAAAACCATGAGAGGAAGGAAAAGGACCCATGAAATCAATGCCCCAAACATCAAAAATTTCGACACCAAAGATACGGACCTACGGCATTTGGTCTTTTGGTCCTATGTCTCCGGTTCTTTGACAACGATCACATGTTATGCAAAAAGTTCTAGCATCCTTAAAGATAGCAGGCCAATAAAAACCACATTCAAATACTTTACGTGCAGTCCCTTGAGTGCCAAAGTGACCTCCACATGCATAAGTGTGACAAAAATTTAAAATTGACTGAATTTCAGAATCATGCACACACCTACGAATGATTTGATCAGAGCAATATTTCCACAAATAAGGATCATCCCACACATAATTTCGTGCATCATGCTTGAGTTTATCGCGTTGGTTTTTGTTTAGCTCACTTGGAATCACTTTAGACACTAAATAATTGACTAAATCAGCATACCAAGGTGTACTTACCTTAATGGACAGCAGCTGCTCATCTGGGAACGTCTCAGGGATAGGAATTTGGTCCTCTTCATGGACTAATCTGCTTAGGTGGTCAGCCACTATGTTTTCAACTCCTTTCTTGTCCCAGATTTCGATATCGAACTCTTGAAGTAGGAGCATCCATCGAATAAGCCTTGGTTTAGTCTCCTTCTTTGTATGTAAGTATTATGTAAGTATCTCAAAGCCGCATGATCAGAGTAAATAATGACTGTAGTACCAAGTAAATATGAACGAAACTTATCTAAAGCAAAGACAACGGCAAGAAGTTCTTTTTCCATCGTAGATTAGTTCAATTGAGCGTCGTTCAAGGTCCTTGAGGCATAGTAGATGACGCGCAGATTCTTGTCCTTCCTTTGTCCTAACATAGCTCCTAATGCATAGTCGGAAGCATCGCACATTAGCTCAAATGGAAGACTCCAATCTGGTGGCATAATGATTGGTGCCGTGGTTAGCATCTTTTTGAGTTGGTTGAAAGCCTTCTCACATTCCTTGTCAAACTTGGAAGCTACTTCCTTTTGAAGGAGATGGCACAAAGGTTGAGAAATTTTTGAAAAATCTTTGATGAATCGCCTATAGAATCCTGCATAACCAAGAAAAGAACAAACCTCTCTCACCAAAGTAGGAGAGGGTAAGTAGCGTACAAGATCTATTTTCGACTTATCAACCTCAATTCCCTTTTCTGAAACGATATGACCTAAACCTATAACTTGTTTTACCATAAAATGACATTTCTCCCAATTTAAAACAAGGTTAGTTTCAACACATCGTTTCAAAATTAATGTAAGGTTATCCAAACAATTATCAAATGAATCACCAAATACACTAAAATCATCCATGAATACCTCAATAATCTTCTCTACGAAATCTAAAAAGATACTTACCATACATCGTTGAAATGTGGCAGGTGCATTGCACAAACCGAATGGCATGCGACGATAAACAAAGGTACCAAAAGGGCATGTGAAAGTGGTCCTTTCTTGGTTATCCAGAGCCATGAGAATCTGATTATATCCTGAGTAACCATCAAGAAAACAATAAAAAGAATGACTGGCTAACCTTTCAAGCATTTGATCAATGAATGGCAAAGGGAAGTGGTCATTTCTTGTGGTGACGTTGAGCTTCCTATAATCGATGCATACTCTCCAACCTGTTTGGATACGGCTTGGCACAAGCTCATCTTCGGCATTCTTCACCACTGTCACTCCAGATTTCTTTGGCACAACTTGAATCGGTGAAACCTAACGGTTATCCGAGATAGGATAAATCACTCCACAATTAAGAAGCTTGATAATCTCCTTCTTCACAACTTCCATCATTGGAGGGTTAAGTCGGCGTTGAGCCTCTCGAGTTGGTTTAGCCCCCTCCTCTAGATGTATGCGATGCATGCAAGTTGTAGGGCTAATACCTTTAATGTCGGCCAAGGTCCACCCTATGGCTGTTTTGTGCTCTTTCAACACCCGAATCAGTTTTTCTTCCTCTAATGCCATGAGTGTTGAAGAGATTATGATGGGCAACGTTTCTTTGTCTCCTAAATAGGCATACTTCAAATGACTTAGTAATGGTTTAAGTTCAAGAATCGAAGCCTGAATCACTGAAGATAACAACTTATTAGTAGAAATGGGAATTGAAATTGAGATTGGAGACTTACCATGATATTGTGGTAATCCTCCTAGGGCAGCCACCATCTCAACAATTTCTTCACTAGGCACGGCCAGATTGGGTTTTAGGCCCAATCCATCGGCAATTGTTGTTTCAAGGGGATCTTCGTCCAATGAGTCAAGAAATTCTTGCGCCAATGAATCAAATGCATCAATAGAAAAGCAAGAATGATTATCTTTAGGGAACTTAATAGCTTCAGAAATATTGAAATCAATAACTTCCCCATCAAATTCCATCGTTAACGTCCTTTTGAACACGTCAATCTTGGTGCGTGCTGTTTTCATGAAGGGCCTCCCAAGTAGGATCGGAAATGGGGTAACATTGGGTGAATCCTCCATCTCTAAAACATAGAAATCTGCTGGGAATATCAAATTGTTAACCTGCACCAAAACATCTTCCATAACTCCTTTCGGATATGCATTAGAACAATCGGCCAATTGAATAATCACACCATTGTTTTTAAGCTCTCCTAAGTTCATAGATGCATATATTGAATAAGGCATAACGTTAATTGAAGCTCCTAAGTCTAACATGGCATGTTCAAACTTATTATTTCCAATAACACAAGGAATTGTAAAACTACCCGGATCTTTGCATTTAGGTGGTAATTTCCTTTGTAACACCATAGAAACATTCTCACTTACCTGGACCACCTCTTTATTTGAAATCCTTTTCCTTGTTGTGCAAAGCACAAAAATTGGCATACTTTGGAACTTGCTTGATTGCATCAAGGAGCGGGATATTAACTTGTACTTTCCTAAAGGTCTCCAGAATGTCCTTCTCCTTCTCATTTTCCTCAATTGCTTAAACCTGCTAGGAAAGGGCACGTTTAGTGGAATAAAACTAGAAAATTTTGAAATTTGGACTTACCTTGGTAGTTTTGGACAGTTTCGAGGCCTTAGAGGGCTCCAGTAAAGGTTGGTCTTCCTTTGCTGTGGCTCTTGCTTCCTGTTCTTCTTTTTTCAGCAACTGTTCATCCTCGTTAAGGCCTTGTTTGGATGACTTTGGGTGATTTCCAAGCTCCCTGCCACTTCTTAATGTCATGGCCTTGGCGGTTTCAAAGCTTCATTTTGGATTCACAACGGTTGAACTAAGAAGTTGGCCTTGTTATCTAAACTACCCAATGAACTCGGAAATCTGCCCTATTTGCTTCTTCATTTCACTCATCTCCTTGTCTTGATTCGCTATTCTATTATTTTGAGTTTGTAATCCCTGCGATATAGAAGTTCGTAATTGAATAGCTTGATCATTATCAAATAACGAACCTAATTTTGGTTGAGCAATTTGTGATTGAGGTTGAGATTGTGTGAATGGCTTTTGATATATTCCTAGGGGTGGCTGTCGAAATCCCCCTTGTTGTTGAGGTTCCCTCCACTTGAAATTTGGGTGATCCCGCCATCCCGGACTGTATGTATTTGAGTATGGGTTATTTCTTTGCTGATTTTGGCCTTGATAGCCCAAGGTGTTGGCACTTTCCCATCCCCCATTTTCTATTAATTGCGGGCATTGCTTAGAAGGGTGTCCTTGCATAGTACACAAGCCACAAACGCTTGGTCCTTGCACTTTCATTCATTCGGCAATCTGTGACACAAGAACAGTGAGATTAGCCATTTGACATTGAAGTTTAGAAATTGCACTTACCTCATGCACTTGTTGTTGCCGTGAGGGGTCCTTTTGTCCAACTCCTTCATATTGTTGTGCATTCAACGCTCGGTTGGCAATTAGGGTCTTTGCAACTATTAGTGTTTTGTCAACCAATGCACCTCCTGCTGAAGCATCTAGCATTTAGCGCTCAATTGGAAGAAGTCCTTCATAGAAGTATTGAAGTAGAAGTTCTTCTTTCATTTGATGTTAAGGACATGATGCGACAAGGGCCTTGAAACGCTCATAGTACGCTAGAAATGACTCTCCTTGGCTTTCTTGGATTCCACTAATCTTCTTCCTCAAGAGAATGACTCTCGAAGTGGGGAAGAACTTCTCCAAAGATGCCCTCTTCATGCTTTCCCAAGAAATGACCGTTCTAGGTGCTAATTCATAAAGCCAATCTTTAGCCTTTTCCACAAGAGAGAATGGAAAGGCCTTCATCTTCAAAATGTTCCCATCGATAATGATGGATGTCATGCTTGAACAAACCACTTCGAACTCCTTAAGATGCTTGTTTGGATCTTCCATGGATAACTCATGGTATTTGGGAATGTGATGCAACAAGCTAGACTTCAATTCAAACTCATCAATCTTGCCTTGAGCAGCCACGAGGTATTGAATGCATAAGGGTGCGGCATTGTCCAACCCCGAGGCTGAGAGTTCTTTCATTGTACGATTGTCCACTGCCATGACTTCTTCTTCTTCATCTTCAAATTCAGATTCGGCCTCTGAACTTGAACTAGGTCCACTAGGTTCTGGGTGCCTCCTATTTCTTCTCAACGTTCGTTCAAAATCGTCGTCAAACTCCGAAAAGTGCTCACGAACAGGTTGAGAAGTTCGAGTCATAAACTAGTACCTAAACAAAGAAAGCAAAACAAAATCAGAAAATAAAGTAAAAGAAACACAAAGCACATGGCAAACAAGGGATTAGCAAATCCCCGGCAACGGCGCCAAAATTTGATGTGATATAAATGTAGCACACAAATTAAACCCTATTGTTGACAATTGTAGTAAAGATGTAAGTAGGGATTGTTCTAGACCGGGGATTAACTAGGGATGCTAATCAACAAATATCAGACTTAAAAACACTAAATTAGACTCTATAGACTCAAAACTGACTCAAAACACTTAAAACAACAACAAACAATAAAAAAGACTCAATTCTAGACCTAACAATTGATTTTGACGAAAATTAAACTAAACTTGACTCAAAAGACCAAAAGAAAACAGATTTTGACTAAACTAACAAGACTTAATGAAAGGGGGATTGTTTTTGACGAATTTAAAACTTAAAACAGAAACTTTGCATAAAACACTTTATAAAATGAATTTGATGAATTGAAAAGGGTGAAAGGCAAGTTAGAGGGTCCTTCTCCACAAATGACATATGCATATGAACCAATCTCCAGTTATTATTCCTCTAGACATGAATGACAACACTCCAAGTTAACCGTGAATGCACAAATTAACCATCAGATTTTCCTTAGTTCATTGAATTGAATGAAAGATGCATTACAACCAAATTATCCTTATCAAGTCTCCTAACTATGACAGCATGATAGAAAACATATCAAAGGTCATTAAGTTCTTTGAAAATCATAAGTGTTGACGAGGCATTCGTAACTATGACAGCATGATACTCTTGCCTAGGACTTACTTATCATGATTGTGACTAACAACCTTTACTACTTGTGAATATAAGTTCATAACGATTAGGTGAAACTCCCTTATACTCTAGCATCAAATTCATGCATGCAAATTAAGTGTCGACCCCCAATTAACACACATAAACAAGTTTTGATAACTCAGATAAGCAAATCACATTCTAGTCTTAAGAAACAATAACTGGACGTAATCAATTCATATATAACATATAATCATGGCTTCAAATTCACCTCTAACTATAAAGAAATTAGTTACTCATGTCCACAATTAAACAAAGATAAATAAAATTAAACACTGAAACAAAGATAGAAAACACCTAGAAATGCTCCAAATTCCTTCCTTCCTTCCTTTGCAAAGTTGCGGCACAAGAGGGGTGTATGGCTAATTGTGGTGTAGAGAAGTGTGAATGATAGAGGGTGGTGCCTTGAATGGTGCAGCAAAAGAGTGTATTTATGGGGAGAGGGTGCGGCACAACATTTATTGTAGGAAAATGATTGCAAAACATAGTTTGTATAGGAAACTAATAACACAATCCTAAGGGGAAAAGGTTATGTAATCCCAGCAGGAAATAGGACATCTAGAAGGTCAAAAACCAAAGGGAAATAGGACAAAAGGTGCGGCTGGAATCAAGGATCTAGAAGGTTGGGGCGCCACCTTTTGGATTTCTAGAAAGGGTGTTATTTGGCTGAATTTGGGACTTCTAGAAGGGGTAGGGGCGCACCAATGTAGGAGAGGATAAGGTTTCTTCTAGAACATGTTTTTATATCTCCTAAACTGAAAACAAATCCCTTTTGCAGCAGGAATTAGGTTAGAATAGGATTAGGATAGGATAAGATAAAGTTAAGATAAGGTAGTTTGGATAATGTTTTGGATAATTCTCCTTCTTTGTAACTGATTCCTTATCTTCTTTGACTTGACTTTATTTCTTCATATGTTTTGCATATTCCTAGCCTCTCTTGAACTTCAATTTTGTCCATCCACCTTGCTCCATACATGTAATATCCATTCCAAGCCCAAAACTGCTCTAAAATGCTCAAAATTGCACTTTCATGCCAACTTTGTCATTTGGACCTACAAACACACGAAAATAGCTTAAAACACGTAAATAAGCAATAACTAACTAAATAAATGCAAGAAAACATGCTAACTAAGTCGCATAAATATGCTCCTACCATCTCCTCTAGCTAAAAGGGAATTAGTTCCTCATGCTCGCAAAACAAAGATAATTAAACTTAAACATTGAAAACAAAAGATAGAAAACACCCAGAAACGCTCCAACAATCCAACGTCTTGAATGGTAAGCACGTTCAAGGGTCCTCCTCCTCCTTCTTTGCTGTGGCACATGGTGTGTGATGGATGAGTGGTGATTTATGGTGGTGGATGGATGTAGGTGAGTTATGGTGAAGGCTGGAGGGTGGGTGTACAGGTTGCAGCAGAAAGTGTAGAGAAATTGAGGTTGTGGGTTTTATGTATTTATAGTCCAAGGCCACGGCAAAGATGATTTATTTAGGGTTTTAGGAAATCAAACTTAGCTATTTTATCCCACAAGAATTAAAAGTCAGAAATCAAAGGGAAATAGGCAAGTAAGGGTCAGAAATTAATTCAAAAGAAGCAAGGGAGGTGCGGCAGAAACTTTAGAGAAAGGGAATGTGCTTGTAAGGCAGAAAATAGGAAAGAACCCTCTCCCTTGTGCGACAAGGTCTAGGAAACAAAAAGGGAATGTGTTTTAGTTCAGAATTTAGGGAAGAAAGGCCTCCCTTGCATGGCAAGGAAAGGGAAAGGGATAGGGGGTGCGGCAACCTCAAAGGAAGGTTCTAGGACTTCTAGAAACATGTAATTAGGCAACCTAACATGTTTTAGGAACCCCTTTGTGGCTGGAACTTAGGTAACTTAGGATTAGGAAAGTTAAAAGCCAAAAATGGAAACCTAGCAAATTTGGAAACTTTTCCTTCATTTGTCTTCAATTTCGTCCATCCACTTGGCTCCAATCATAAGCTATCCATTCCATGCCCAAAACTGCTCCAAAATGCCCTTTCTTGCCATCTTAGCCCTTTGGACCTACAATCAGACGAAAATAGCTTAAAATACTAAAATAACTAAGAACTAACAATGTAAATGCAAGGAAACAAGCTAACTAAGTCGCATAAATATGCTCCTATCACATCACCTTGTTCCAGGGTAAACGATGAAGTCCTAGCGACTTTGCTAGAATGACTATGTCTATTCCGCAAGATATGCGATCTGATCTAGATATGGAATCATTTAGATTCCTCATATGTGCTGGAGTTCTTGGCGTGTGCCGCAAGTAATCACAGTTCTTAAGATGAGGCATTATCTACATCTAGACATCCTTTAGGAGTCTTCTGGCTTAGAACAAGGATTTTATCTTAAAATGTCTCTCCCTCAACAATATAAATACACCAATCTAGGGACCGTCTTTGGTAACACAATCTTTGTACCCTAATTCTCTTGCCCACTACTTGAATCTAAAACAGTTTACTATCTCAACTGTCGGAGAGCCTTTGGCCGACACACACCCCTTTACCCAATCTTAGGCTTGTTTATGGTTGTTCTTTGTTATGCAAGTTGCTCCAGTATGTGCTCCACCATCAGCAGGGGTCGTAAACTTGGTTCCAATAGAGAAGATACAGAGGTTTAGACCTTGATTTCTTATTCAAAACCAAAGATTCTAAGTATAAATTCCCTACCTGGAAACCATTAAAGATGATTTCGACCTCGATGATGATACTTTACGGACATTTCACTTGTTAAACTAATCTAATTTAATACAAAGGGCAAAGATTATTGTTTAAAGCCGTCTCATATAAATGTTATATGCTTAAACGTTAAGTCCAAGGAATATGTAATTGGGAGAATGTGATCTAAAGAAGTTAGATTCATGAGACCATTCTCTTTCGTATATATACCCTAAACGTTCCTGATCATAGGATTGCCAATGGGGCATTGACAATTCATTAAGATCAGTACGTGCTATGTCTTCTCTTAGAGATAGTGACTTGTCCAAAGTCATTGGTGTGACTGACACCAAGATAAGCATGTAGGTGCTCAATACAGAATGAGTCCATTGAACACGATCAACGAAGAGTTCTCATACTCATGTCACATGAGAACTCATGGTTGGGATAATGCAAAGTAGTCATTTGACATGAGGCATCATAGTTATCTTGTGGTTAAGTCCTTGATCTTTGACTATGTCAAAGTCACTCCGTCAGAGGGTGTCCATGGCTTGGCTTGGGTTAAGCCACTTAACCATGGAGGCAAGTCAATGCGAAACAAGGGATCAATAACCTTCAAACCGTTTGAGGGAGAATACTATATGATATGATTAAGAATCTCTGGCCAAAGTATGAATGAGATTTAGAAAGTCGTTCCAAATCACATTCAAGGTAATCATATAAGTAAGAGAATCACATTGGATAGTAGACATGAATAAACTATCAAACCAAACAATGTGGTCAAGACTATTGTATTAGAGAAACACCGTATTGCATTGTAATCCTAAACTGAATAGGTTCTCCACCTCTTCTGATTAGCTTGGGTAGCCATGACATACTGTTATGTGTCACTCATGGTTTGTGGAAGCCCTAAAGGTGTATAATCACTAAAGAGAGAATTGAAAGTAAGTTTCAATTCACAATCGATTTGAAAGAGTTTTAATCGCCCACTGCCTCGCTAAAAGGAACCTAATGGATCGTACACCATGTAAGGTAGAGATTGAAGAAACAACGGAGTTGAATAAGAACAATTAAATGGTTTAATTGTATATGGCTAGGATTAATTAATATGTTAATTAATCAAACGAATAAGTTCGTTTTAGACCTCGGGTTAGTTTTGGGCCTCAAGGCCCAATGGGCTTTGAATGTCAAGCCCATTAACTTAAGTTGTATTACAACTTAAATGACTAAAGACTTTAAAGGGCCCAAACAGCCCAAAGTCTCTATGAGGCCGGCCAAAGGATGAGAAATAGGTTTTTGTTCTTTTAGTCACTTAAGTGAAGTGACTATATAAAGAACTTTATAGCCAAAATTCATTTAGGGTTTCTTTTGAGGAAATTGGAGAGGACATGTCTCTCCCTTTTTCTTTCTAGGAGGCCGGCCCCCTTGGAGGAGATTAGCTAGCAATCTTCCCTCCTCCAAGGTCACTCGTCTCTTCTTCAAGTCAGTCCTTGGTTTGGAGACATAGAGGTTCTCTATTTTGGGAACTTGGAGAATCCATTCAACCATCCTCCTCCAAGAAATCCATGGAGCTAAGAAGTAAGGAATGAAGGCCCTATCTCTTGGGTGATTAGCCTTTGCTTATGCAAAGAGGAATCAACAAAGGTATAACATTTCTCAACTCACTTTGTTCTGGAGTTGAATCTTGGTTCACCACAATTACTAGGCTTTGAATTTCATGGGTAAAGTTTTGTTTTGAGTACATACAAGCATGATTCCACCTTTTAATTGTTAATTGCATGCATAGACATTGCTCAAATAAACTAGTTTTCCCAAATATTTCCTTCAGATTTCGACCTCGATTAAGATCAGTTACTTCAAATTTGAATTCAACTTCTTGGAAAGCTTCAATGTGGTGAGTTCATACCTATCTTCGCACCGATTCCCACATGCAGAAGCAACACGATGATCACCTAGCTTCACAGGGTGTGGTTTTGGTATTTTGAGGGACAATTTTTACTTGGATGGTGAAGATGACGATAGTTGGCACTCGGGGTCTAGAGAGAGCGAAGGAAAGAAGTTGCATATTGAGTTAAGAGAGAGAAAGGGTTTTCAAATAATAGGGAGAAAAACCGGAGTGGGTGTTAAATCCTACTTAGTAATTTCAAAATTACTAATTTGCCCATAAACATTCAAAATTTCTAACTTAACTCCCGTAACTCCAAATTTGATTCTGCTTTTGCTCATGCACTCGTGAGTACGAAAATTAATTTAATAAAATAGGAAGATATGAGAAATTGAAATTTAGTTTAGGGGTCTATATTTACTCAAGACACCCAACTAGGGGCATTTGGGTCATTTCACATCATTCGAGAATAAAATACATTATGTTAAGATATGGGTTGAGTTTTGATCTCAAAACCAATTAGATATAAGAGTAGTAGTCCATCGCTAAACATTTTGTGTGGGTCATTTCTCCGGTTTCTCACATCTTAGTTCAGTAATACTAGATGGTGGATACATATATTCTTTTCTTGACAATTTTAAAATAATGAACTCATGATATGTTGACTTTTTTTTTGCCGCTCAAAATGATACTGTTCATGGAATCTAACTTCTTATAATTTTTGTTGTTATATTGATGAGTAGTTACGGGCATAGTTAGTAAATTCGCATATTATACATGTACTTACTTAATTCTTAAAAATGCTTCCATTTTCCATACATGTTTTAATGATTCAATAAATTACACGTTTTTTAAAAGTCCGACATTCGATACACAATTTAAACATGTAAATATGTACTTTTCACGTTTAATACACGTTACTGTCACACAATTTTCAAATAATACATATAAAATTAAGGTATTCAATATGTAATTTTAACATATTTTTGAAGAACTAAAATGATTAAATTGTTGCAGTCCTATCGGATTAGGAATGTGATTGTGTAAATCCTAGTATATCTAGAAGTATCTTGTAGTTACCTATTAGGAGTTGATTACCTATTAAGAGATGTAATCCTAAAAGGGTAAGGATTCTACCGTTCCTACTACTATAAGTAAAGGCATAAGGAGGTGATGCAGCATACACCTCATAATTAAATCTCTCTCTTTCTCTCTTGTTGCCGCCGGCCCTCTCTACCTCTCTTTCCTTATACAGTCCAGTCGAATAGGCCTACAACACGTTATTAGCACGCTCTTGCCAGAAGCTAAGGAACAAAAGGATCGTAGGAGGACGCTATCTTCTACAAATTCAAAGGCTTTCAATCGCAGTCTATGTGCCAATGGTGCCGCCACTACGTACCAAAATGGGTCCTTAGAGAAAAATGGGAATCTATGTCGGTTATGATTCGCCATCAATTATACGCTACTTAAAGCCCTTGATAGGAGATCTCTTTACCGCACGCTTTGCGGGTTGTCACTTTGATGAGACAATCTTCCCGTCATTAGGGGGAGATAAGATCACTAAAATTCTTGTAGAACGCCGCGAATTGTCGTGGAATATTCCCACTATGTCTCATTTAGATCCCCGCATGCCTCAGTCTAAAACGGAAGTGCGACGCATTCTAGATCTTCAGAGCATTGTTCAAAGCATGTTAGATGCTTTTACTGATCTAGCGAAGGTGACGAGGTCATATATACCCGCTGCAAACGCACATGTAAGGATGGACGTGGCAATCGTACGCCGTAACACCGCCATGGAAGGCCAAACCATCCCCAACGGTGGGTCGACCGCACCTCCCACATGGAGAGGTACATTGGCAGCTAGCCAATCACCTGCTCCTACCATGAACGTGGCAAGCCTCCTGGTTTAAAGGATTCACAACCCTGGAAGAGGAAATCAGCATAAACTAGTGAACTAGTCTAAATCCGACCATTGTTTTCTCATCTGTTCCAATGCATGAGGTTATTCTAGATTAAGGTGAATCTTCAGATCAAACATGACGGCCTCCCTAGAATCGTGAGATTTCGGTCCATTACACAGTTTTGGCTGAGGTTTGGAATCGGAATGAGATGATAGTCGATGATGCATTTGCGTATACCGTTGCTTCGGATATCATGCTTAACGATGACATTGAACCACGATCAATTGATGAATGTCGATGTACAACAAATTGGTCAAACTGGAAACAAGCAATCAAGGTCGAACTCAATTCGCTCGTGAAACGAAAGGTGTTTGGGCATGTAACTCCTACTCCACCACATGTGAAGCTTGTGGGCTACAAGTGGTTTTCATGAGGAAGCATAGTGAAAAGAATGAAATAGTGCAATACAAAGCATGCCTCGTAGCGCAAAGTTTCTCTCAACACCCTGGGATTGATTACGAGGAGACGTATTCCCCCGTAATGGACATCATAACGTTTCGCTACCTTATCAGTTTGGTAGTTTTCAAAAAACTGAATATGCAGCTTATGGACATGGTAATCATGTATCTTTATGGGGATCTAGATACGAAAATGTACATGAAAGTTCCAGAAAGACTTCCATTAACTGGTTCAAATAGTTCTAGACCACGGAACACTCTCTCAATTAGATTGATGAGGTCACTCTACAGATTGAAACAATCCAGGCGGATGTGGTATAACCGTCTAAGTGAATATTTGACAAGTCAGGGTTATGTGAACAATGAACTATGCCTATACGTGTTCATTAAGAAGTCACATTCAGGATTTGCAATCGTTGCAGTTTATGTCAATGACATGAACCGCATCGGAACTCCTGCAGAGCTTGAGGAAATTGCAGCACACTTGAAATCAGAATTTGAGATGAAAGATCTTGGGAAAACTCGATACTGTCTCGGCCTGGAGATCAAGCATTGTTCAAATGGAATCGTAGTACATCAATCGAACTACACCCAGAAGGTGTTGCGTCGTTTTAATGAGGATAAAGTGAAGCCTTCAAGTACTCTTATGGTTGTTCAGACTCTAAATGCTTAACGAGATCCCTTCCGTCCGAAGGAGGATGAGGAAGAGATTTTGGAGCCTAAAGTTCCATACCTAAGTGCAATTGGTGCTTTATTGTACTTGGCTCAATGCACTAGACCCAACATCTCCTTCGTTGTTAATCTTTTGGCTAGATACAGCAATGCGCCTACACGCAGACACTGGAATGGTGTTAAAGTGATTTTTCGCCACCTCAAGGATACGACGGATTTGGGCTTGTTCTACACCCACGAATCCTCTAGAGGAGCCGTTGCCCCACTTTGGTCTTCAGGTTGATTCGAGCCTTGTTTTTTATGTAGATCCTCATTATCTGTGTAACCCTCATAGGGCATGTTCTCAAACAGGTTATGTCTTTAACGTTGGAGACACCCTATATCTTGGAGGTTTACCAAGCAAACGCTAGTTGCGACTTCTTCGAAACATGCTGAGATTCTCTACCTGCATGAAGCCTCGCGAGAGTATTTTTGGCTGAGAGCAGTTATGGAATATATTCAAAGCACTAGTAGTCTTTCGTTCGTCGTTGACCTTTCTACAACGATCTTTGAAGATAATGCAGCATGTATCGAGCAGTTAAAGAAAGGATACATCAAGGAAGACAACACCAAGCACATAACGCTGAAGTTCTTTTATTATCACCAGCAACAACAGTATCAGAACATTAAAGTCAAGCAAATCTGTTCCCAGGACAACCTGGCCGACCTCTTCACAAAGTCATTGCCCAAGTCTACTTTTCAGAAGCTCGTCCAAGGAATCGGTATGCGTAAATTATCTAAATTGAATCGCTTGTAGTCTTATTTGTAAGTTATTTCTAACTCAGGGGGAGTATCCTAAAGCATACTCACTTGATCTTAATGTACTATTTTCATACGATTAGGAGTATTTTTCCCAATGGGTTTTTGCTACCTAATGAGGCACCCATCCTGGGATGATCATACTCCATTGAGTTCACTACTTTCGTCCTGTTTGACGTTTGTTTTAGACATTATGCTTATTTCTCACTTTTCTCCTTAGTCTATGGGTTTTCCCCATGCCTTGGGTTTTACCATGGCAAGGTTTTGTGAGTTTTATTACCAGTGCATACTTACTTGTATTTGAGACTCGTGTTCACCCTATATGCTGACGACTTCATCAACTGTTCTACCTCATCTGCTGAAGACCTGATGCGACGTTTTGTTTGAGTATTTACACACTCAAGGGGGAGTGTTGCAGTCCTATCGGATTAGGATTGTGATTGTGTAAATCCTAGTATATCTAGGAGTATCTTGTTGTTACCTATTAGGAGTTGATTACCTACTAAGAGATGTAATCCTAAAAGGGTAAGGATTATACCCTTCCTACTACTATAAATAAAGGCATAAGAGGTGATACAACACACACCTCAGAATTAAATCTCTCTCTTTCTCTCTTGTTGCCACCAGCCCTCTCTCCCTCTTTGTCCTTATACAGTTCAGTCAAATAGGCCTACAATATAAATTATTTAATTTAAAATTAAAAAAGTGACTGAATTTTTCGAAGTACAGTTTTAGCAAAGTTTTCGAATAATACATGTAGGTATTTTTCAAATTGTTAGGCCTAATTAACTCTACAAAAATAGTAAAATACTTTCAAATAGAATAACATTACAAAATGTGGAAAGCCCAAAAACAAAAGGCAGCCCATGATAAGCAAATACAATACAAAGCAAAATTAAAAGATGCAAACTCAAGCCTTATATATCATGCATACAAATTAAATAAGAGAAAATTGAACTTTGCTCTCAACTCACTTGATTGGAACAATACTTTCCACATAAATAAGAGCTTGGAAATCTATAACCTCATTGATAATAGGAGGAATGTGAATATACTTGAGATTTCCGGTATTAGAATTATAAGAGATGGCTCTTTTATCGGAGGTAACCATGAGAAGCTCGTCACTTTTCCAAAATGTCAATAAATGCTCATTGTCTTTAAAGGGTCCAAAGGTTAGCAGTTTTGTCCACGAACTCTTAACTCCATCATAATCGTCCATTACCCATATTTCAAGTATTTCTAGTAATCCAGCATCTTTACTTTTATCATACTGAGAGCAAAAGGAAGCGATAGATTCATTATATAGAAAAAGATCATAAAACGTAAAACCGGAATCTCTCCTATAAGGCAATTGTATTCTATGAAATATATCATAACCTAAATTAAATGAAAGTATGTATTCCTCGCCATCGCTTGCAAACCAATAACAAAATCCCTTCAAGTACACTGAACAAGAACAATAATAGGTATCACTTGATACTTCAATCTTGATCACTCTCCAAGAGTTAGTAGCCGTGGTGTATACCTCAGCCGTGTCAGGAAGAGCAATACGATGATAGTATGTCCGCTCATAATCTGAATACTCACAATTTCCTATAATTTTCACAACCTTGTATTCTTTAGTTTTGCTGTCATAGCCAAATCCCATTCCTTGAAAGCTCGATTCCAATTCGAATTTTTCCTCGGAAGGGGAAGGTTGAAGAAGGCATGAATTAGGTAGTTGCTTGAATTCCCTCATTGCAGGATTGCATAAAAGAGCATTTTTCCCTGCTATTAGACAGACAATCCCATTGCAATAACCGTGAATCGATACATGATCATGATCTTCCAATGGAAACGGTATATTTAGGTCCTCAACATCATAATAAAGGTTGTGCTCATCACTGTCAATGGAAAGATTAATCATGGACCAGAAATATTCTCGTCTCCAACTATTGTCCAGGAAAACGAGCATATGATAACGGTGGAGGAGGATACAAGTGGAGGATGAGAGTTTATTGTCGACGGAATTGCTAAGGTGTTTGGCCACAAAACTTGGATTGTTGATGATCGTACACCAAGACTTGCGTATGCATTTGAATCGCATCAGAGACTTTGGTGGCAACCTAGACAGAATTTCGACCACCCTATCTTCAGAAGTTTCACTTTCACGTACCATTTCGGCCACCCTATCTTTAAGAGTTTAACTTTTCCGCACCTGGGAAATTTCGGCAGTTTTGTTCCACAGGAAATCGTCTCACGTATACTTGCACAGGAAATACCACCAGTTTGAGAGACAATTTAAACCAAACTCCAAGTCCCTAGGGCCTGGTAGATCGAGGTTCAATTATAAACATATTACCACATAAGGTGCCAAAATTAAACAGTACTAAATAAACTTGGAGTTTCACAACCACAACATATTTAGTTATCAAAGAAAACTAGGTGATCCAGAATTAGCGACTTTTTCAAAGAAAACAGGGGTGATCCAGTCAGTTTCGAATTTTATGGAGGATTGTACGACCAATAATAAGGTGAGCTTGATATCTGTATATGGAATAGCGTGTAACATCACATGATTTTAATTAACTAATGAAAACTCACATATTCACTTGAGTTTTAATTAATTCCAGCAAATTTTTTAACTAAGAGAATTTTGTTGTTAGAAATACAATCACATAATTACATCCTTGTTACAACTAAGATTTTTTCTATTTAAACACCACTTCTCATTTAATATTAACCCAATTTCTATCTACGCCCCATTAAAAATTCAAAATTGAAACATTTTCTATGTTCACCACATTTCTTCCAAAAAATACCATAAAACACGAACACCACAACCACAAACACCCTAACGCAGCCACCCATTCACTCCTAATTTCTGAACTTCAATAGAACAGTTCTAGCGGTGGAAGACGGGCACAATTATTGCCCAAAACGCAAAAACATATCTTCACGGGCCCAAAAATTGAAGGCCAATCAGTAGGCCTACTATACCCAACTTAGTGCCAAGGCAAGTCTTGCGGGCAAAGATTTTTTTTGAAGTAATTATGTAGATTAAGATTAAGACATGAATCACAATTTATCAAGATACGAAACCACTTTACATTTAATATAGGAGAAAAACTCACTTGCAGAAGTTCCAGAACTTGAAACCATATCACCAAAACTCTCAATGAACCTTTTCCTCTCTTACTCATAATAGGTTTAAGTCCAAGAAGGAGCTTAATCTCCGTGAGAGCAGAAGCCACAATATAGCCGGCCTAAAACTCATTAATCTCATACTCATATTCCAACACTCGCCTACTTAAGTATGAGAACAGTCTCTTAAGCACAACTCATTCAATAACAATCTATCTATGCATTTCAAAATATAGAATTTTGGAATCTTGCTACAAACATAATGCAGACTAATTCCAGAATTACACATATTCAATTTGCATTTATAACATTGTGGACGAAATCGATTTAAGCAAACTGCAAAAGTTTGCTCCCACTATTTCATGACATTGACAGCAAGTCAATTTAATAACTGCTTCAAAACAATGCATGAACTTATCAATAATCTAATACCAATTTCTCAAACAGATTACCTGTTACCAAAGCATCAAATGAATTATATTAAACATTGTCTTTCAAAACAATAGATATCCACATTTAAGAGTTGATCTCAGTTTGAAAATTAATTAAATTCTAGCCAATAACATAATTAAGAGGCCCTTGTATGGAATCAACGATTTTCAAGTCTACCACAAAATTTCTTAACCACACTGCCTGCTTCATTCCTTCAAAGCAAGCCACAAACTCTACCTCCATCATAGATGTGGCTATGATGGTCTGCTTTGCACTTTTCCAAGAGATTGCACAAATCAGAAGCTGTGTGGCCAACAGTTTCTACAAGATCTTCTATGTCATAAACTAACATATAATTCTTGGTTCTTTGTGAACACCTTAGGACCTTCTTTGCAGCCACTCAATGTGCTTCTCTTAGATTTGCTTGAAACCTTCCTAGCATCCCTACTATGAAAGCAATGTCAGATCTTGTACAAATTGTTCTATACATCAAACTTCCAACCAATGAAGCAAAAGGCTTAGTTTGCATCTTCTCCAATTCCATTTTAGTTCTAGGACATTGAGCTCGAGAATTTGTCACCTTTATTGATCAGTACTTCACCTTTGTTTCAATTCTCCATATTGAATCTCATAAGCACCTTCAATATGTAACCCTTTTGAGATAAACCAAGAAGTCCCCTCTGGCTGTCACACATAATTTCTATACCAAGTACATAAAGTGCGTCTCAAAGATCCCTCATCTTAAAGTTATGACTGAGCATGGCTTTGGTATTCTTGAGCAGCTTCATATTAGAACTGGCAAGTAAAATATCACGTATAATACCAGGAAATATGAAATTTGATCCACATAACTTGAAGTAGATGCAATCATCCAATTTGTTCTCCACAAAACCTTTGTTGGGTAACAACTTCATCAAATTTAAAGAACCACTATCTTGAAACTTGCTTTAAGCCATAGATTGACTTGTTGAGTTTGCAGACCGTATTTTCCTTCCCTCTTTGAATAAATCCAGTCGGTTGCTTCATGTAAATGTTTTCTTAAATCTCCATTGAGAAGAAATTTTCACATCCACTTGGAGTAATTCCAAATCATAATGTGCTACTAGTGCCATGATTGTTCTCATAGAATACATTGAAGAAGCAGGAGAAAAGGTTTCATTGTAATCAACTCATTCTCTCTTATTAAACCCTTTTGCAACCAACCTTGCTTTGTATCTTTTTGTCTTCCCTTATGCGTCTCTTTTAGCTTTGTATACCCACTTGCACACTATAGATTTGATTTGAGGGTTTAATTACACTAATGTCCAAATTGCATTCCTAAACATCGAATTTAACTCCTCCATTGCATTATGCCATAAACCTTTCTGAAAACTTTCCATGGCATGAAGGTAGGTGAGTGGATCATTTATGTCACCAACATCAAATTCACTCTCTTGAAGGTAAATGTTGGAATCAAATTTGCACACCGCAACGGATGGTGGAGGAAAAACTTGAACAACCTATAAAATAGAAAACAACCGTAAGCAAGCCTAAGAGTGGAGGCAAGTGCATGCCGGCCAAAGGCTCTCCGACGATTAAGTTAGTAAGTAGTTTTTGACTCAAGTAGTGGACAAGAGAACTAAAGTATTAAGATTGCGTTACCAGAGATGAACCCTAGATTGGGGTATTTATACCGAGAGGAAAGAGACCTTTTTATGACAGAATTCTCGTTCACAGCCGGGAGAATCCTAAAGGTTATCTAGAAGTAGATATTGCACTCTCTTAGGAGTTGTGATTACTTATTGTGCTTGCCAATTCCTAGATTTTAGGAACCCCAAGACTTATAAGGATCTAGTTGAGTCCATATCCGGATCTAATCGGGCATCTTGCGGGACAAACATGGTCTTCCAGCGGAGTCTCTTGAACTTCGCATATTGCTCTGGAGCATGATGATGTTAACATCACTGCTCCGTCTCATCCAACTCTGCTCGGAGCTAGTGAGTCCATAAAGATCGTAATTTTTCCACATTTTGCAAAATGTGCCCACATGGTAGAATGGATTCTCCAAGTTCCCAAAATAGAGAACCTCTAATTTTTCCACACTAAGGACAGCATTGATGAGGAGATGAGTGACCTAGAGGAAGGAAGATTGCTAGCTATGTTCCACTAGGGTGGTCGGCCTCTTAGAGAGAAAAGAGAGCTTTTTGTTTTCATCTTTTCTCCAAAAGAAACCCCAAGGATGAAATGGCTATAAAGTTGCCTTTATACCATCTCACAATATAGTGGCAAACTTGCAATAAAGGCAAGTTCACTACCCTTCTCTATATGGCCGGCCACTTAAGGGTTTATTGGGTGATAGGAGCCTATTTAGGCGACGTAGTTGGTTTGTTCTTGTGCATTTATGTTGTGTTTTCTTAGTTATTTTAGTGTTTAAAGCCATTTTCGTGTGTTTCTAAGTCCTAAAGACAAAGTATGTAAGAAGATGCATTTTGGAGCTTTTTGGAGCAAAATTGGGCTTGGAATGGATATCACATGTTTGGAGCAAAAGGAATGGACGAAATTGAAGACTTGAAGAAGTTAGGATTCCTAATCAACGGAGGATTCCTAATCATCGATGGATCCCTAGAAGAATGAGGATTCCTACTCAAACAAGGATTCCTACTTGAAGTAAGAAAGCTAAGCCAAGGTTTCCTATTTTGGTTTGACCTTTCCTAATCCTAAATGTTCCCAAATTCCAGCAACTTTGAAGGCTTCCTATGCATTCTAGGACACAAATTGAAGGACTTAGACCACCTAAGGACCCTTGCCGCACCTCCTTACCCCTTTCCTCTTCCTTGCCGTGCAAGGGAGAGGGTTATTTCCTGTTTCCTTGCATTAAAACACATTCCTATTCTGTTTTAAAGCCTTGCCGCATATCCCTGGCACTTTCCCTTAGTTTTCTGATTTTGTTTCCTCTTTCTAGATGCTTTTGACTTAATTTCGGATTACCTAAATAAGTTAGGGTTTTAATTTCCCTAAAGCCTTTAAATAAACTTTCCTTAGCTGCACAAAAAGGAAGAGCTTATGCTCTTTTACAACATTTGATCAAAACAAATTACTTTAAAGTAAAGAAGAGCTTATGCACTTTTACAACATTTGATCATATCAAATTACAACCAAAATCTAATCTACACATTCCCATGGTTCAAACAAATTTGAGACGGCCTTTCACATAGCTCAATTATCGTCGGCTTAGGTTCATAATCACCCTTTCTTCAATTAATTAACGCTTTAACTAATTAAACTTGAATGCAACATTGTCATTTGTTTTTTGTATCCATAGAATTGATTTAAATAGAGCTAATTGAAATGAAAATCCAATTCTCATTTAAAGATACAAAACTATTTTGTTCTCAACTAATTTGGGCCAAAATGCAATAACCTCAACCATTGGGCTAAATTGCAAAACACAAACTTTTGAGGTCACTTTGTAAAAACACAAAAGTCCATTTCTTCATGTAATTACAACTAGAACCCAAAAATTTCATCAAATGCAAAAAAAACTTCATTAAAGGATCAAAACAATTTGTCCTTTAGTGATTTTGGGCCTTTACGTAAAAACGTAAATTTCCGGGTCAAAGTACAAATACACAAAAGTATCAAAACTTTATGTAATTGTATAAAAGCCCCAAAAATACTCCCATTGAGGGAGTGGCCAGTCATGGTATAGAGGAGTGGGGTTGAGACACTTTTGAAATTATTTTCAACAAAGTGAAAGGTGATGGGTTGGTTTGAAAAAGTGATTTCCATGAAACATGGGAAAGGGTTTTTGACAAGAATAGTGATGTGAATAGTTGAAAAGGTATGGGTGTTGATTGAAAAACTTACCATCCATCACTTAACAAAAACTTTATGTAAACAAACACCCTTTTTGAATCAAAACAACAAACCTTTTTGTTCTTGGCAAGAACATAACAAGAACAATGAAGAACATCCATGAAAACCCATAAAAGCTCTATGAACATTTTTCAACCAAAGACACCCCAAAAACTCTCAAACTTAAGGGAAAAAACATATTACCATACTAGGGTACTTAGGGGTTCCTAATGTCACTTTAAAACACTTTTAACAAGACAAACATGAACCCAAAAATCCACCCTTTGGATTTGGCCGAATGTCCCCAAAAACATGGCACCAAATTTTAGCTCCAAAATTCATGCTCATATGAACTACATCTACAACATTTGAGATGTCAAATTTTCTAACAAAATTTACATTCAAAGAAGCAAGAATAAAGCTTGTAACAATTACAACATTTAAATCAAAGACTATGAACTACAAAACCCAAAAGCATTCACCAACTACTAGACCTAGGCTCTGATACCACTTGAAGGAAAATTTGTGAAAAACATGTTTATTTGAGCAACATCTATGGCATAAAATTAATAATTAAAGGCAGAATCATGCTTGTATGCACTCAAAAACAAAACTTTACCCATGAAATTCAAAGCCTAGTAGTTATGGTGAACCAAGACTCAACTCAAAACCAAGTGAGTTGAGAAATCTTATACCGGTGTTGATTCCTCTTTGCATAAGCAAAGGCTAATCACCCAAGAGATAGGGCCTTCATTCCTTACTTCTTAGCTCCATGGATTTCTTGGATGAGGATGGTTGAATGGATTCCCCAAGTTCCCAAAATAAAGAACCTCTAATTTTTCCACACCAAGGAGAGCATTGATGAGGAGATGAGTGACCTAGAGGAAGAAAGATTGCTAGCTATGTTCCTCTAGGGTGGCCGGCCTCTTAGAGAGAAAAGAGAGCTTTGTGTTCTCATCTTTTCTCCAAAAAAAACCCCAAGGATGAAATGGCTATAAAGTTGCCTTTATACCATCTCACAATATAGTGGCAAACTTGCAATAAAGGCAAGTTCACTACCCTTCTCTATATGGCTGGCCACTTAAGGGTTTATTGGGCTTTCAAGCCCTTTGTGTATCAAGTTGTCATACAACTTGAGTTAGTGGGCTTGACATTCAAATCCTATTGGGCCTTGTGGCCCAAAACTAACCCGAGGTCTATAACGAACTTATTCGTTTGATTAATTAACATATTAATTAATCCTAGCCATAAATAATTAAACCATTTAATTATCCTTACCTATCTCCGTTGTTTCTTCAATCTCTACCTTACACGGTGTACGATCCATTAGGTTCCTTTTAGCGAGGCAATCGGCGATTAGAACTCTTCAAATCGATTGTGAATTGAAACTTACTTTCAATTCTCCCTTTAGTGATTACTCACCTTTAGGGCTTCCACAAACCATGAGTGACACCTAGCAGTATGTCATGGCTACCCAAGCTAATCAGAAGAGGTAGAGAACCTATTCAGTTTAGGATTACAATGCAATACGGTCTTTCTCTAATACAATACTCTTGACCACATTGTTTGGTTTGATAGTTTATTCATGCCTACTATCCAATGTGATTCATTTACTTATATGATTACCTTTGTTGATGCACAAAATCAGTGAGGACTTTGGTACAACAAAAAGTTTCAAGTTCGTGACCTTCGCTTGGTCGCTCCGGTCACTAGTGTGGACAAGTATGTAAATGGACAGAGACAGGGAAGCAAACACAGGATGTACGTGGTTCACCCAGATTGGCTACGTCCACGGAGTAGAGAAGTTCTCATTAATTGTGAAGGGTTTACAAAAATACAAAGGTTCAAGCTCTCCTTTAGTGAATTTTAGTGAATGATTTAGTAAAAATGACATTAGAGATTATTGTGGGAGAATGATCCCTATTTATAGAAGAGAGTTTCTAGCTTTGTTCTGACATTGACACGTGTCATGCTGTGATTGGCCTCTGATGTTGACACGTGTCACGCTGTGATTGGCCTCTGATGTTGACACGTGTTGCGCTGTGATTGGCCTCTGATGTCGACACATGTCATCTTGTGATTGGCCTCTGACCTTGTGGGTCCTTGATGGTATAATGTTGACCGGTTCTCAGTAGTTTCAGGATTGGTCAAGTATGGTACAAACAGTGCTCCCCTAAGTTCCCGAGTGAGGGAAGCTCCTCGGTTGGGGACTTGCAAGTTCCAAGCCACTGAGTAATCCCGAAACTTCCAAGTACTGAAGTGTGGTGTCGTTTTCACTTGCCTTTTCTGTTCCATAGGTGTAAGTGGCGTCTTCTCTGGAAGCATTTCTCCTCCATTCATGAGTGGTATCTCTAGCTGATGTTGATGCACAAGGTAATGTATCATTTTCACTTGAAGCTTACTTGTAGTTTCGGGCTTGGTTAAGTGTGATACAAACAGTATAGTAGGAGCCCCCCAAGTCTCCGAGCGAGGAGATCTGCGGAAAGAGGTAACAAACAAAGTAAGCAATCAGGGAAAAGAGGCCCAAGTAATCAGGTCTAGATCGGAAGCTTGACTTCAGGTTCCGGCTGATTGTTCTCCTTCTACTTGTCTCTCATTCAGCAACAAGGATAAAGAGAAGAAAAGGGAGAAGAGATGATATGAGATACTTTTGCTTTTGAAAAAGTAACTTTCCACAGGCTTATTCTTAAACTGGGTTGGAGGGTTTTTTGGTTTCCTCCACATAAGCGGGCCAACTCAGGAATTTGAGGGTCAAAACAAGTCCATCAAATCTAGAGTACGTTTGACCCTGATGATATGGGATACTTTTACTGTTGACAAAGTAGTAAGTGTGGTATGGCGAGGCTTTACTCTTTGGCGACGGTGCCAGCGAATTGTTGAAGCTTCTCGAGCTCTTGGATTCAATTCAGACTCCTTCTGCTGAGTTATATGATTGTGCAGGGTAGGGTGTCATGCCATAGCGATCTGTTATAGCTCATCATGCTGTATTCTTCTCTGCTTGTTTCTTCTGAACGGCAGGCAGGCAGGAGGTAGAGGTGATGGTCTATTTCTTTGTTCAACCTTTCCAAGTGCCGGCCGATTTCTTTCTTTCTCCTTGTCCCGTAGGCAAGAGCAAGGGTAAAGGAAAAGCATGCCATGAGATATTTTTGCCTTCGACTCTGATGATATGAGGTACTTTTGCTTTTGAAGAAGTATCTTTCCACAGGTTTATTCTTGAACTGGGTTGGAGGGCTTCTGAGCAAGGAATAGGAGGCTTGATCTTGAATTGGACTTGTAATTTCTTCAAGGGCTGTTGGTAGCTTGATTTTTGAAGGAAATCGGACCATGAGTAATCTCACATGGCAAGTGATCCTCAGTTTAGTTAAGGATGAATTAGCATGTTGTCTCCATATGCTTCAAGGTATCAGTTTCACTTGCCTTATCTGTTCTCCATGCAGATGTGGCATCTTCTCTGGAAGCACAAAATGTTGAAGATGAGTACTCGAGAGCAATGCTAGGTAAGCAATCAGGAAGGGGTTCCAGGCAATCGGTTCCAGATCGGAAGATTGATACCAAGTGCTGGCTGATTGCTCTATTTCTCCTTGTCTTGCAGGTAAGAGCAAAGGCAAAGGAAAAGACAGGGAAAAAGCATGATATGGGATACTCTTGCTTTTGTCCCTGATGATATGAGGTACTCTTGCTGTGGTGTGGCTTGTTTGCAGAGGTATTATCGGGGGGAAAGAAAGCTAAGTATTTCGAGAGGCTTCGTTGGGAGTGTCATCTCGGGTGTGAGGAAAAGTTGAGCATTTTTGCAGGTCTACCTGGCCGTGGAGGATGAAGGTTGGCATATATAGGAATTTCTCCAATTGGCAAGTAGTAATGTTGTTCCTTTACCCTTCTCGATTGCAGTAACGCAGTGGGAGCTGCGAGACTCACGTGTTCTAACTTTGTCAGAGATCTTTTGATAAAGTGTTCTGTGATATCCGGAAAGCTGATGTTGCTTGTGAAAAGTGCCGAAAAATTATATCCAGGAAAATCTGGCTCTTCGAAGTTTGAAGAGAGGTGCCTCTTCGATTTTTGAACAAGTGGGTATGTTGAAGATCTCGCTCTCGAAATACGGAAGGCGTTGCCTCTTCGATTTTTGAACAAGCAGATCTGTTGAAGGTGTATTCTCGGAGATAAGGAAAAATTAGGCATTCTTGTGGGTATGCTTTGCCATAGAGGACAGATTTGACTCGTATAATGATTTCCCAATTAGCAAGTAGTGGTGCTATTCCTTTACCCTTGTGGGTAATAGTAGGGTAGCTGGGACTTCGAAATTCTCGTGCCTTAATTTTGTCAGAGTTCTTTGGCAAAGTTACCCTTGGTATCCAAGGAGCTAGTGTTGCGTGTGAAGATTGTCGATAAATTTTACCCTGGAAAATCTACTTCTCGAAATTCGGGGAGTGGTGTCTCTTCGATTGTTGAACAAACGGCCCTGTTGCCTTTTCTTTTATAGGGGCACCAATTGTGTTCAAGAAGTACGCTCAGAGAGTTACTGCTTGTAGAAATCTTCCCTTTATTTTGTGCTTCTGAGATTTATTGGACCTTATTTTTTCTTCGTCATTTCTGAAAATGTCTGGCCCATCCGACCGTCGTTTTGACTTGAATGTTGAGGAAGAGGCAGCTAGGTCTCCTCAAGACAACATATGGCGTCCGTCTTTTTTATCCCATACTGGTCATCTTACCGTTGGGGATTCTGTGATGAAGAATGACATGACTGCTGCGGTGGTGGCCAGGAATCTTCTCACTCCCAAAGATAACAGACTACTTTCCAAACGGTCCGATGAGTTGGCTGTTAAGGATTCTCTGGCTTTCAGTGTTCAGTGTGCGGCTTCTGTGTCTAATATGGCCCAGCGGCTATTTGCTCGAACCCGCCAGGTTGAGTCCTTGGCGGCTGAGGTGATAAGCCTCAAACAGGAGATCAGAGGGTTTAAGCATGAGAATAGGCAGTTGCACCTGCTTGCACATAACTACTCCATGGGCATGAAGAGAAAGCTTGACCGGCTGGAGGAATCCAAGAGTCAGATTCTAAGTGATCATCAGAGGTTTGTGGGTTTGTTGCAAGGGCACCTATTGCCTTCGTCTTCTGGAGCTTTATTCCGTACTGAAGCTCCAAACGATCGACCTCCGGTGCCTCCTCCTTCTGGGGTTCTGCCCAGTACAGAGGTTCCAAATGACCACCCTCCGGTGCCTCCTCTTTCTGGTGCTTTGTCGAGTACTGAGGCTTCTCCTGGGCAACCTTTGTGAAGGTTCCCTCCTGTTTGTTTGTTTTGATTCTTATGTATGTACATATATGTAATTTATCGATGATGTCAATAAACAAGCTTTACTTCATTCAGCATATTGTGTTAAATACACTAAGGCATCCTCCACTAAGTTCTTTGAATTATTTTTTTTGTTGAAATTTGCATGTTGAAACTTCGTGGGTGGATCCTATAGGTTGAAATAGTGCTCCCCTAATTTCCCGAGTGAGGAAAACTTCTCGATTGGGGACTTGAAAGATCCAAGTCACTAAGTAGTAGCGGAACTTCCAAGTACCGAGGTGTAGTAGTATATGATAGGAGTCCCCCAAGTCGTCGATCGAGGAGAGTTGCCGAATGAGGTGTCTTGCTTGTTACCAAGTTGTCAGAATATCGATGCCTTGCTTTGCTTCATTTGGTGAAGCACAATTCTTTCTTAGTGAAGTACAATTCTTTCTTGCTTCATGTTTGAGAGGTAGGGAAATAATAAAAATGAGACCCAAGGTCTCATCCCTTTGCCCATTTCTGCTTCCCCCTTTTTTCTATTTTATTTTATTTTTTACTTTTTGCTGCTGTTCACTTTTGTGGTGGAATTGCTTTTCGTTTCCACTAATCAGCTTGAGTTGCTGCAATTATAGCACCTTTCTCTGTAGCTCAAATCTTAAAGTCGTCTTCATGAAAGTTGTTCCTTAACATGTGATCTACAACATATCCAAATTTGAGATCCATCGGAGCAGTACAACTCCAGATATTCAGGTATGATGAGTAACTGTTCATGATTTGTCTGTCAACCCATCAGGCCTGTTGTTAGCTTCGAAACTGTCTTTTATCTTGCTCAAATCAACATACTTTATTCATCAAAGTTGTTCCTTATCATCTCTTCCATAAAATATCAAAAATTCAGAATGAATTAATTGTTAAATACTTCCAGATCTTTGAAACATCACAATAGCTTTGAAATCGGCAGGAATCTGACTGTCATGTTTGGAGCTTCAGAACTCTAGTTTCCTTCGCTCAAACAGAAACATTTCCTTCTTCAAAGTTGTTTATCTGTTCAAGAACTATAAGATATCCAAAATTTGGTTCCATTGAAGAAGAGCAGAAGTTGCGGAAATTTGATAGATGAAAGGTGACGGAAGAGGGAGAAATAGAAAAAGCCTTGACTAGTTGAAGCTATTTTTTAGGACACAAAATTTGATTTAGCTTCACACTATCTTGATCAAGAGTGTGTGAAGCTCGTGCATGTTTTAGTGTTGAAATTTTGTAGTGAAGCTTTGTGGGGTGAAGCTTTGTGGGTGAAGCTTTGTAGGGTGAAGCTTTGTAGGGTGAAGCTTTGTATGGTGAAGCTTTGTAGGGTGAAGCTTTGTGGGTGAAGCTTTGTAGGGTGAAGCTTTGTTGGGTGAAGCTTTGTAGGGTGAAGCTTTGTATGGTCAAGCTTTGTAGGGTGAAGCTTTGTAGGGTGAAGCTTTGTAGGGTGAAGCTTTGTAGGGTGAAGCTTTGTAGGGTGAAGCTTTGTAGGGTGAAGCTTTGTATGGTCAAGCTTTGTAGGGTGAAGCTTTGTAGGGTGAAGCTTTGTGGGTGAAGCTTTGTGGGGTGAAGCTTTGTAGGTGAAGCTTTGTATGGTCAAGCTTTGTAGGGTGAAGCTTTGTGGGTGAAGCTTTGTAGGGTGAAGCTTTGTAGGGTGAAGCTTTGTACGGTCAAGCTTTGTAGGGTGAAGCTTTGTAGGGTGAAGCTTTGTATGGTCAATCTTTGTAGGGTGAAGCTTTGTAGGGTGAAGCTTTGTATGGTCAAACTTTGTAGGGTGAAGCTTTGTAGGGTGAAGCTTTGTGGGGTGAAGCTTTGTAGGTGAAGCTTTGTATGGTCAAGCTTTGTAGGGTGAAGCTTTGTGGGTGAAGCTTTGTTTGAACCATAAATTGATTTTGCTTCACACTATCTTGATCAAGAGTGTGTGAAGCTTTTGAGAATTGTAGTTGTCCTCCATTGATGAAGCTTTGTTGCGTTCCCCCTTCCATTTTTTTTTTTTTTTTTTTTTTGGAGTGGGGGAACTGAACATTTGAAATTTGAAACTCTCTAGCTTGTGTGGAAGTTTGAAGAATTTCCATGTGTGGCTTTCTCATGGTTTGAATTTGAATTTCAAATTTCTTTGGCTATGTTGAACTATCTATATAAGAATGATAAGTTTCCACTTTTTACCTTGCCTTCATTTGCTACTTTTGTAGTGATTTTTGAAGACAAAGTGCTCTCTAGTTGAAAGGGATTCCGGCATTGCTTTGCACCATCTTCAGGTTGGTAGTCTTCTCCACTAGATCGAATGCTTTCATTCTTGTTGAATTGTTTGAGTGGTCATGTATTTGGTTAAGAACATAATGAACTGGTTGAGCTTTTTTCTCATGCCCTAGGAACTTCCTTATGTTTCAATCCTCCATGTAGTGATAGAGTTTGTTTTTGTTTGTTGTAGATGTCAGAGCCTGGAAGTTCTAGTGATAAGGGTTCCCCTGGCTCTAGCTCTAGGTTGGAGCCTGCAATGTCGGAGTCTTCATGGTCTTTGTCAGAGTCTTGTACAAAAGAAGCGTTGGATGATCTTCACACTTGTCAAACTTTAGCCAATATTGGTTCTTCCTCCATGCCAGTGGGTGAGGGGGTTGTTCGTGACGCCATACCCATATTTCGCTCTGAGTTCACAGCGGACCATTTAGAGAAAAATTTGTTAGATAGCGAAAAGCAGCTGGAAGCCCTAAGGCAGTCATGTAATGTCCCCTGTAGTGTAGGAATGCGTTTGGTGCATTGTGAAGAATTGCCCTCTGAGCCGCCTAAGGGTCATGTTATGTTCTATACCTAGGTATTATTGACCTTAGGGGTGAAGCTACCTTTGCACCCGTGGTTGCAACAGATGCTATCTTTTATTGGAAATGTGCCTGGGCAACTCAACCCTGGTTTTTGGGATACTTTGATCAAGTTTTATATTATTTGGATGGAATATGGGTTAGGTGAGCCTTCCCTCCATCAGTGGCGTTACTGCTATAAGATGCGCTCGCTGAAAGCATGCACTGGGTATGCTGAGTGTGCATGTCAAAGTGAGAGAGAGCGTGTTGTCTTTGGTAAGAAAAAGGCGTACTGCACTTGGAAAAATCGTTGGTGCTTTCTTTATAACGATTGGGAGCATGCTAAGGGTGTCACACCTGAGCGACGTGTTCCTACTCACTTCCAGACTGTAAGTTGTAATGTATCCATTGTTTGCATTGTTTGCTATTTGTTGTGATTTCTTCTTGCTTCTAACATTTTATTTTAATTTTTGCAGTGACACGAGGAACCATCAAACTGTCCGGACAGGAGCTAGCTGACGTAGAGAAGGTGTTGAGGGTGCTCGAAGAGTATAGGCATTTGGGCAAGCTACGACCCTTATTTCAAAAGTACGGTTTCCAGCCCCAAGTTTCCGAGTGCCAGAGACGAACAAGTAAGTTGTATCTTTCATTTCGCCTCCTCTTGCTCTTACAAAATTGCATTCCTTACTTTGATTTTTTTTTTTTTTTTTTTGTTCAGTGGAGAAAATGAGCAAAAAAGGGGAGACTAGCACCAAGAAAGGGAAAGCACCCATGTTGGTTCCTGTAGACGACATTTTGTTTCACAAGGGAACTCGTAAGCATCGGGTGAGGCCAGCCCCAAGACCTAAGTCGCAAGAGGAGGTCCTCAAGATTACTGCCTCAAAGAAGGCTGAAGCTGAGGCCATCGGGTGTGCTGTTGCCATAGTTGCAGGAGAGGAGAAGCGACTATTGCCTCCTCTTCCTACCATCGATCCCATCTTTCCTCCAACCATGGAGTCCATTGACCAAGAAGGTGGTCCTAGCTGCAGCCGCAAGAGGAAGTACAAGGAAGAGGTTGGCAGCGTCTATTGGAAGGATTTGAAGGTTGCAATGCAACCAAGTAGTTTTAGGTATGTCAATAATTGCTTAGCAGGACGTCGATCTACTGTTGAAGAGCTTGGCGAGCCGCTAGCTAGGCATGAATCTGATCGTGATCGGATGATGACGTTATCTTCCTATGTGAGTGTTACTCTATCATTTCTTTACTTTCTCCTATCTTTTTTCTAGTAATGACGATCATCTTGTCATGTAGGTCATAACTGAGTACAACGATAGGCTACAAGAGCTCGAGAAATACAAGGCAAAGTTTAAAGAAAATAGGCGGCTTGTGAAAGATGCCAAGAAGATGAGTAAAGCTTTGGTTGAGGCCGTCCAGCTCAAAGATCAAAACTTTGAGAGTTTGAAGAGGCGGAACGGTGAGAACTTGAGGCTCAAAACACAGTTAGAGGTGGCTAAGGAACAGTTGGAGACAACTATCCTCGAGGTTTCAAAGGTTAAATCGGAGTTGGATAGTGCCTTGGTTGAGGTTTCTGAGCTGAGGAGGAGTATCCCAACTGAGAGGAAAGCTGACGTGCACGAGTTCTTAAGTTCTCAAGCCTTTCATGATGCCTTTAGACCTCACTGCATCCGAGGGCTAATTTTGAGAAAAGGAAATGGATGGCCATCCTTGATCGTTACGACGATGGAAGCATTATTCGCAAGTACTGTGAGGAGAAAGATGAGTATCGACAAAAGGGTGAAACTTTCGTCCTCGCAGTCAATCCTAGTAGTGAAGAGGAGTCTGCCGATGAGGCTAGTGCTGATTAGCAGATTCACCAAGGTGAAGATGATCTTGGAGATGCAGAGAATGGTGGTCGGACGCAGAGTGATATTGTGAGGGGTTCGACTTCAGATGAGGATGACTAGAAGTGTCTTCACTTTCTGCATGTACTCTGGATGTACTAGTTTGTTGTTTGTATGGCGTGTGCCATGTTATAAGCCTGAGAGCTTTTTGTTTTGGAAGTTTGCGAGTGTTTGCACTATCATTGATGAATGTTTGGCTATGTTTGAATAGATCCCTTGTTTGGATATAAGCCATAACTTGGTTGTTCGTTTCTTTGTATAGTCTCGTTGACACATACTTAGATTTTATTTCATGTCAGAAGCATTCCCGTTGAAGTTTCAACACTTGAGTGTTTCATTGCTAAGAATGTAAAAGAGTTAGGGTCGAGTTGGCTAAATCATCTCTTTATTGAATTCATTGCCAAATGGTCTTCATTACATAGGATGTCGAACGGCTATAGCTCAACACTTGTACACTATGAGTCTACTTGTAGTAGTACTTCAAGTGATCAGCATTCCATGGATGGCCAAAGATCTTGCCGTCGGAACTTCTGAGCTTGTAGGAGCCAGGGCGACTGATGCCAATAACTTCAAACGGTTCATCCCAGTTTGGACTCAATGTGCCTTCACTTGGGACTCTATCGCAGAGCAATCTTTTTTTTTTTACCCAATCCCCCACTTTGAAAGAGCGAGGTTTGACCCTTGAGTCGTAGTAGCTGGAGATACGTTGCTTGTAGGTGACATTCCTCAAGTGAGCCTGGTTTTTGTGTTCCTCCACTAGATCCAAGTTGAGGGTGAGTTGTTTGTCATTTTCACTTTGCATGTAGTTCTGGACTCGAAATGTTGCTTACTCAAGCTCAACTGGGACAACCGCCTCTGTACCAAAGGCAAGTGAGAATAGAGTTTCTCATGTTGAAGTCCGATATGAAGTGCGGTATGACCAGAGAACTTGGGGTACAAATTCAGGCCAACAACCTTTAGCCTTATCCAAGCTGGTTTTCAAAGTGCGCTTGATTATTTTGTTGATGGCCTCAACTTGTCCATTAAACTAGGGATGAGCTGGGGAGGCGAAGCATAAGTTGATGTTGAACTTAGAGTAGAACATCCTGAACTTCTTGTTGTCAAACTGTCACTCATTGTCAGTGACTATCGCATTGGGAATGCCAAATCTGCAAAGGATGTTCTTCTACACGAAGTCTTCTATCTTTGCCTCAGTAATGGTTGCCAAGGGTTCAACTTCGGCCTACTTTGTGAAGTAGTCAACCCCAACGATTGCATAACGGACATTGCTCTTCCCTACAGGCATTGGGCCGATCAAATCAAGCCCCCACTGGGCGAAGGGCCAAGGGCTGATTATAGGAGTGAGAGGTTCTGGAGGGGAGTGAGGAATAGTCGCATAGCGTTGACATTTGTCACATAGGCGGGATACTTTGATGGCATCTTGGTGGAGTGTTGGCCAGTAATATCCTTCGCGGAAAGTCTTGTGCGCTAGGGACCAAGATCCAGCATGATCTCCACAGACTCTCTCATGTATTTCCCGAAGGATAATTTCTGCCTCGGCAGGCGTAAGGCACCTTAAGTACGGCAAGTTAAAACCTCGTTTGTAGAGTTGATCATTGATGATCAGGTAGCGGGTAGACTTGTATCGAATTTGCTTAGCCTGGACTTTATCATCTGGGAGGGAGCCATGAGCAAGGAATTTATAAATTGGGGTCATCCAACTATCCCCCTGTTGTAAGTTGCACACTTCTGCGGTCGTGGTTCTATGGGCAACCAACAGTTCGACATGAATTTTTCTCCCAACTTTGTCTTCCACTGCTAAGGCAAGGTAAGCCAAGGCATCTGCATGATTGTTTGCCGCTCGAGGAACTTGGGTGATCTGGTAGTGGAAGTGCTTGAGCAAAAGTTGTGTTTGCCCAAGATATGTTGCCATGGAGCTATCCTTAGCATCAAAGTTGTTCGTAACTTGGTTAACCACTAATTGGGAGTCACTGAAGATATCAATTTGTTTAACCCCAAGATGTTTGGCCAAATGTAAGCCTGCTAGAAGGGCTTCATACTCGGCCTCATTATTTGAAGCCTTGAATTTGAAACGAAGAGCATACTTCATTGCCACTTTGTCGGGGGTAGTCAAGACTAGTCCTGCTCCACAGCCCTGTTGGTTGGATGAGCCATCAACATAAAGACTCCATGTTGGGGCTATTGGTTCTATTTTCTAGGCTTCCAAGGGTAATGAAGCCACTTCTTTAGGTGTAGAAGCAATGTTAACATGATATGTGAAGTCGGCGATGAAGTCTACCACCGCTTGGCCTTTTTCAGCTGGCTTTGGTTGGTAGGAGATGTCAAACTCACCCAATGCTATCGCCAATTTGATCATTCGACCTGAAGTGTCAGGGCTTTGTAGTATCTGTCGAAGAGGATGAATAGTAAATACGATGATGGGGTGTGCTTGGAAGTAAGGGTGAAGTTTTCAAGCAGACATGACCAATGCCAGAGCCAATTTCTCAATGTTGGAATATCGTGTCTCCGCATCTTGTAAGGCTTTACTAGCATAGTAGACGGGCCGTTCGACATTACCATCTTTTCGAATGAGAACGGAACTTACTGCTGAAGTTGATACCGATAGGTAGATGATGAAACTGTCACCAACTTCAGGTTTGGAGAGCAGAGGGGCTTTACTCATGTATTCCTTGAGGTTCTTGAACGCCTCGGTACATTCAGCATTCCATGTAATATACTTCTTACTTCCCTTTAGTGCTTTGAAGAAATGAGCACATCTGTCTGTGGCCTTAGAGATGAACCTGGTTAGTGCTGCCACCTTACCAGTGAGGCTCTGGATGTCTTTTGAAGTTACCGGTTCCTTCATGTCGAGGATTGCTTTGATCTTCTCGGGATTAGCTTCAATACCTCGTTGGCTAATCATGAAACCCAAGAATTTGCCAGAGCCCACGCCGAATGCACATTTGTTGGGGTTCAACCTCATTCGATACCTCTTCAGAATGATGAAAGCTTCAGATAGGTTGGTAATGTGTTGGTCAGTATGTTTGCTCTTGACTAGCATATCATCAACGTACACTTCCATGCTCTTACCAATCTGTTCGGCGAACATTGAATTTACAAGTCTTTGATAAGTTGCCCCTGCATTCTTTAGGCCGAAGGGCATGACTTTATAGCAGTATAGTCCCCTATCAGTTGTGAAGGCTGTGTGTTCTTGGTCCGAATGGTTCATGAGGATTTGGTTGTACCCTGAGTAAGCATCCATGAAGCTCAAGAGTTCACACCCTGCTATAGAGTCTATAAGTCTATCAATGAGAGGAAGGGGAAAGCTATCCTTCAGGCATCCTTTGTTTAGGTCGGTGTAGTCTACACACATTCTCCACAAGATCTTTTGAAGCGAGAGACTTTCCTTGGTCGGATTTTTCTTAACAAGAACCACATTTGCCACCCACGTTGGATAATTGACTTCACGGACGAAGCCTATGCCTTTGAGTTTTTCAACTTCCGCCTTCATTGCCTCGTATCGTTCAGCGTCATAAGATCTTCGCTTCTGTCTTACCGGCTTGGTCTTGGGGTCAATACTCAAGTGATGACATATGATATCAGGAGAAATGCCTGGCATGTCCTCATATAACCAGGCGAAGACCTCAGTGTTCTCTTGCAAAAAAGAGATCAATGCCAACCGAAGGGGTGGCAACAAGGTGGTGCCAATCTTCACCATGCGATTCGGATAATCTTTTGAGATAGAGACATTCTCTAACTCTTCGGCAGGTTGGGCTTACTGGGTGAAAGAGTCATCTCGAGGATCGTCGGGTTGACTGTTGTCATCATGAAGATCCAAGTTGGCTTCGTCCGGGCTTGTTTTTATGACTTGGTCATGTATAGAAAGGGTTTCCTTAGGCACAGGCAGATGTTGTTGCTTGACTGAAGTGTTGTAACATAATCGTGCACTAAGTTGATCTCCTCTGATATAACCATTGCCATAGGGGGTTGGAAATTTCTTCAACAACATATGTGTAGATACCATGGCCTTGAGATCATTGATGCATGTGCGCCCAAAGATGACATTGTATGCCGTTGGGCAGTCAGCCACTAGGAAGTTAGTGGTAATGGTAGCTTTGTAAGGGCCTGTACCAATGGTGAAGGGTAAGTGTATGCTCCCTAGAGGTTGCACAACGTCACCGAAGAAGCTTATCAAAGGAGAAATTGAGTGATCGAGCAAGTGTTCAGCTACATTAAGTACCCTGAAAGCTTCAGCAAACATGATACTGACCGAAGCCCCCGTGTCTACCAGGATTCATCGTACGTCAAAGTTGGCTATGTGAGCTTCCACGATCAGTGGGTCACTGTGAGGGTAGATGATACCTCTTTCTTCCTCAGGGTAGAAACATATTGGATCCCAGTTAGGCTTTTGATACTTGCCTCCCCTGATGTCTTCCACGTGAAACACTTGGTGACCAAGCCTCAAAGTTCGTTCACTGTTTTTCATGGCCCTGTTGGAAGATTCAGATATGGGTGTGCCGTCGCTTATGGAATATATCACATTCACTTGGCGTTGGTTACAGTTATCCCTTGGAGAGTGAAAGAGGAATTGATCCATTTTTCCTTCACGTGCCAAAGCTTCAATATGATCACGGAGGATGATACACTTATCTTTGTCATGACCGTTATGTTCATGGTAGCAGCAGAACATGCCTGTGTTCTTCGTGGACTTGTAAACTGGCTCTCTCGGCTTTGGCTTCGGTATCAGGTGAGCTATACTGGGGTAAATGGCCATGCATGTGGTGTTCAAGGGCGTGTATGTCTCATACCTCGGGGTAGGGCGTGTCTTGACACGTTTTTGGCCCACTTCATTGACTATCCGGGGGGTGGGCATTATCATGGCGATACCCTTGGTTATCGCGATAGTGCCCTTTATTCTTTTTACTGAAATGAGAGTGGTGGGGATGGAAATCATTCCTCTTGCCTTAAGATTGGTATGTCTGTTGACTTGGCGAAGCATTAAGTAAGGCAGGGGGATACGCTGTTGCCGTTTAGAGGGCCAATGTCTTCTCATTTGGTTGGATCTGGCTTCCACTCCCTACTTGCTGAGAAGGGGTGACTGTAGGGGGTTTCCCTTGATATGTTCTTGCCTTGGCGGAGGCGTGGTTATAGGCATGTGCCATCACCTCGAAGTAAGTTTTCCAAGTGTTGGCATTGATCATGTACTTAAAGAAACAGTCACGTAAGCCTATTGTGAAGGCCTTGAGGGCGGTCTTGTCATCTGCCTCAGCGCAGCGAGAATATTCATGGCTGAAGCGGCCAGCATACTCTCGTAGTGACTCGTCCAGCTTCTGGTGGATAGTGTACAAATCATCTGCAGAATGCAAGCGATCGGTCTGGAAGATGTGTTGAGAAACAAACAGTTTCCCCAATTCCTCAAATGAGTCAACCATCTCAGGTGGAAGACGACAATACCAGTTTAAAGCTCCACCAGAGAGGGTGGAGGGGAAGAGAAGACATCGCTCTTCGTCGGTGTGCATCCGGTATGCCATGGTAGACTCAAAGCGGTTAAGGTGTTCAATTGGATCCTCCTTTCCAGTATAGAGTTGCAAGCCAAGCTTCTGTTTTGTCTTCGCCTGGAGAAGGTGTCGAGGATCCTCCTTGTAAAAGGGCCAGGCCTGGGTTGATTTCAGTCAGGTATCTCAGCTTGTCGTTCGGCCTTCAACTTGTTTACTTCTTCAAGGAGCTGTAGGACAAGGGGGTCCTGGGTGGAGTTTTGTATCACTGGAGCTTTCTTTCAGAAATTTCCATCCCCTCTTGAAAGTAGGAAAGTCTGATCAAGAGCATGTGATTTTTCCTTGGACTCGCCGTACTGACTTCTAGGGTATGTCTGTCGGAAAACCTCTGAGTCCCATATACCCTCATGTTTCTCTAGGACTTATTGCTCCTTCCCCAAATTGGTAGCCGGCCTGGGCCGTGGTAGGGGACCGAGTCTTTCAGAAACCCTTGGGTCATTGATCTTTGAGCTTCTGTGGATGGGGTTCTCTCGACATTGCTTCAAGAAGTCTCGACAGTCACGATAAACAGCTTTCGATCATTCCGCTCCCTCTGCTAGGAGGTGCCTTCCTCCACTTCTCTTGCTTCGGGTTGAAGCAACTAGGTTGAGAGAAGTTTCATGTTGATCGACTTTTTGATGAATAGCTTGCTTCTTATCAAGAATACCCATGTTGAAGGCAGGTGACACTCCATGTTGGAAGGCATCCAATTGATAGTTGACGTTCACAGAGGCAACGAGCTCGTGTGTTTAAGCATGCCTAACTTCGTGGAGCTTCTCGTAATGCTCTTGAAGGACCTTATTTTTCATTGCTATACAGTTGTTCTGAGCTTCTAGCTCATCAACTTTAGCTTGAAGAGAAACCTTTTTTCCGTACTTCTTTCATTGCTTCCCACTAGGTGCGAAAGGGGTGTCATTCTGTGAACTGTGGCTTCATTCGCTCCTCATGTTGGAGAGGGATGCCTGGTCAAAAGAGAGTATACGAATGGTGGAAACCAGCTTGACAAAGCTGAAGAGAGTGGGAATAAGTGTCGTTTTCCACAGACGATGCCAAATGTTGATGCACAAAATCAGTGAAGACTTTGGTACAACAGAAAGTTTCAAGTTCGTGACCTTCGCTTGGTCGCTCCGGTCACTAGTGTGGACAAGTATGTAAATGGACAGAGACAGGGAAGTAAACACAAGATGTACGTGGTTCACCCAGATTGGCTACGTCCACGGAGTAGAGAAGTTCTCATTAATTGTGAAGGGTTTACACAAATACAAAGGTTCAAGCTCTCCTTTATTGAATTCTAGTGAATGATTTAGTACAAATGACATTAGAGATTATTGTGGGAGAATGATCTCTATTTATAGAAAAGAGTTTCTAGCTTTGTTCTGACATTGACACGTGTCATGTTGTGATTGGCCTCTGATGTTGACACGTGTCGCGCTGTGATTGGCCTCTGATGTTGACATGTGTCGCGCTGTGATTGGCCTCTGATGTCGACACATGTCATCTTTTGATTGGCCTCTGACCTTGTGGGTCCTTGACGGTATAATGTTGACCGGTTCTCAGTAGTTTCGGGATTAGTCAAGTATGGTACAAACAACCTTGAATGTGATTTGGAACGACTTCCTAAATCTCATTCATACTCTGGCCAAAGATTCTTAATCATATCATAGAGTATTCTCCCTCAAACGGCTTGAAGGTTAGAGATCCCTTGTTGCGCATTCACTTGCCTCCATGGCTAAGTGGCTTAACCCCAACTATGTCGTGGACACCCTCTGATGGAGTGACTTTGACATAGTCAAAGATCAAGGATCTAACCACAAGACAACTATGATGCCTCAGGTCGAAGGACTACTTTGCATTATCCCAACCATGAGTTCTCATGTGACATGAGTATGAGAACTCCTCGCTGATCGTGTTCAGTGGGCTCATTCTCTATTGAGCACCTACATGCTTGTCTTGGTGTCAGTCACACCAATGACTCGAGACCAATCACTCTCCCTAAGAGAAGACATAGCACGTACTGATTTTGACGGACTGTCAATGCCCAATTGGCAATCCTATGATCAGGAACATTTAGGATATGTATAAGAAAGAGAATGGTCTCATGAATCTAACTTCTTTAGATCACATTCTTCCTATTACATATTCCTTGGACTTATTGTTTAAGCATATAACATTTATATGAGACGGCTTAAAACAATAATCTTTGCCCTTTATATTAAACTAGATTAGTTTAACATGTGAAATGTCCGTAAAGTATCATCATATGATTGGTTTTAGGGCACATTTCCAACACTCCTCGCAATATTTGCATACGGGTTTAATCTCAGCAAAGTATTGAGATTCTTCAGGGGGTCCTTCATCACTACTTTCTTCTTCACATTTGGGAGGGCATGAAGGTGATGACTGATCTTCCTCAGAGCTGATGATCTCGACAAAGTTTGCTTCATAGTCTTTGTAGAAAAATCTGAATGTGATAAATCTCAAAGTAAAAGAACTTTTAGAGAAAACAAGTAACAAAGTAGAATACGAGTAAGTTTGTGGGCCTAAGAAAGATCTCCAAACCCCACACCCGCCGGTAATGTTGATTCGGAAGAACATTACCTTCCAAACTTAATATCCATAAAGGGTTCGCACCGCAATATTCTGAGTATCACCTTACTCTGGTACTAGGAATTAAACATTAAACCTGGAAAGAATCTTTTGCTCTATACTTGTCAAACGCATTTATCGGATTAAATATGGGAAAACTTTAAGTTGTACCTGAAATAGTTCCATGAAGAACAAAACAATTTTTTTTATTTTGCCCAAGTTCTTGGATCAAGGATTTCAATACCTGCAACGTGGTGCCTAAGGGAAGGTTTTTGCACTAGCTTGAATTACGTGCCCGCCCCCAGTGAATCCTAGGCAAAAGTTCTTTGGGGGCTTGGTCGTCGATTGAATCTTAGGCAAAACATTGAAACATCATCATAATCTCCACATGTACAAGATACCTCATACCAGGAGCTTATGGTGATATTTCCCATTTGCATTTGGATACCAAAAAGTGATTATAACTATTCAAACGATTTCTTGATGGGTTAAAGGTAACATCATATCGATACTCGTGAACTTCAACTGGAATGGGATAAGGAAGACTGAAAATATTTAAGGGTAGAAACAACTCTTACTATAGTGCTCAGTAATTATGTTTGTACAACCGGGATGATACACGACAGTGCAATCATAGACGTTGATTTAGTTCTTCCACTGATGCTGATAGAAACTTAGCTCTTTCCAAAAGTAAATGTAATTGGGAAGTTCTAAGGTTACTAAAGATTTTGGACATATTTCTCCACAAAGAAGTACCATTCGGTTTTCAGATGAAAATGACAACTGTTGACTCTAGGGAATATAAATGATGGTTCATTTTGAACGGTTCTACCGTTGGGAAATGTAAGCAATACTCTATCATGCTGCCTCTACACAGCCAAAGCATCCAAAGAATACATCAACATGGATTTCCAAAATGATCAACGTCATCGAAAGACGTAAGTGAGGAAAGCCACCATAGCCGAAAGATCGCTAACAAATTGTCGATAAAATCGACAAAATCAAATATATCTCGAAATTCACAACACTTTGTGAGAACTTCCACTTTCTTCCCCTACAATAAAGAAAAGAATATCATCTGCGGAGATCATGTCTCCCAAGAAAAGTACCATTCTAAACAAAACTAATGTTTGAGAAATTTGGTCTCACTGCTGAAGCAGATGAGAAAGTCGTCAAAAATACTACTACGAAGTCATCAAGTTATGGAAGAAAACTCGAGTTACAAAGGGTGGGTCAGCTAGACCATCAACTCGAAGTAGGGGATAACGGTTTTTTAAGTTCTTCCAAACGGTAGGAATTGCTCAAAAAGATGCAAGGAAACTTGTGTAGTATGAGAAAGTGGATCGATGATAATATCTCATATAAGACTTTGGAATATGACGCCTAAATGTACGTCCTCAGAACGTACCATAATACTTCCTTTCACTACGCCATGTGCTAATAGGTCTTCACCGCTTTCTCGATACTTAATTCACTCTAACAGTGAGAAATTAACTCGTACTTCGATTTTACGGTCTGCTTGTGGAAGTGATCGAAAAGGTGGCTAGTCGGAGAGGTTCTGCTTACCTAGATAGGTGATAAGTAAAAAAAAACAACTATGAGTTTATTGTCTTAATACAAACCTTGATCCTCAGCTTCCATAATTGTACTTTCTTCAGCTCAGGTTGTCACTGCTAATCAGTCTATCAGTTACGCTGCTAATTAACGAATTTATGAAACTTTTGATATTGTTTGCTACCCTAAAATTGTAAACCAACGTTCTGGCATAAGGGTATCACTCTCACATACTAGCATGTGTTCGGTATCAGAAATCATACCGCCTGAATACTGGTTTACAATTCCAAGATATCGGATAATATCATCAATTAGTAGCACCACTATAAGCTGATTACAAGTTAGAGCCCGCTCGGGTGGATGATTTCGGATAATTAGGAAGGAACTGGTCCTGTGAGGTGGTTTCGTTGATTCTAGGGAAAATACTTGCTACGCGGCGATCTCTACTAACTATAGGTATAATAACTCTTACATATGTGCCCACGCTCATCGAAATGACGAGTACATCACCAAAAGAAATTCTGGAAACTAGCGTTGGCTGGAACAGCTTAAGGCTTGAAAAAGAATTTTCTAATAATCTACTTTAGGACGGACTTAAATAGGAGTCGATCTTCCTCCAAAAGTTCCGGAATGATCACTAGTGTGTTTGAAAAGATTAGTGTTATCAGGGACCAAAAGTGATTGTCCCTCAGATATTCTTCCGTCGAGTGTTACCACTTTAGCACCAAGTTGTCGCTCAAGCCAATTCTGAAATCTTGATGAAGTAAACTTCGTAGGAATTCTAATCGATGGCATGCTTTCGAATGCTGCCAAGGAATCAAAACTAATTGTGTTTCCTATCTCACAAGATTCGGTAATGATGGCGGGAAAGTAATGACGGGATTGACTTGTAAATCTCTGGTGATGTGTGACTCTTGATACATTCGCCCTACATCAAGGCCATCAACTCAATCCAAAAATAGAATTTTTCCTTGGCAGTGAGGTTCTTTGTTTAACTCCAGAGGCAATCACCAAAAAGTTCTTCTAGAATATAGATAAGTTTTCTAAGTAACCCAAAACTTAAGAAAATCTAACACGTTTTCGTAGTCGACGAGGTTGCAAAATTCAACATTTAGGCTCAAAAATTAAGAATGCTTACATCACACATGTGATAAATGCAATAATGCCCAAACTTATGCTCTGATACCAAACTGACACACCTCGACCCGGAATGTCCACTAGGACTCCAAATCGAGCTGTGTTGGCCGACCCCTGGAAGGTGACAAAGCCATAAAGTGTAGTGATGTGGAAAATGTGAATAAATTTAAACCTAAAAGTGCCCAAATACAAGAGTGCGCTGGTGAGCGGGAATGAACCCATTTCACACGTGACGTCAGAGCATAAGTAAAGTACAGTGGAATGAAAGAGAATTATACCCTCAGAGGTAGCCACCTATACTGAGATTTGCCAAGAATCTTCATCGATGTAAACGTTCAGCAACTAAAACCTGGATGAGCGAAAAACAGAAGGGTGAGTGGGCAAAAACAAAGTTTTAGAAAACACATTTATCTTTTCGGAAAGTAATAACCCCTCACTGTAAAACCCGTAGAGTTTCCAGAAAATAATACTACGTAAGTACGAAAATGAATGCACAAGTGCAGTGAAAACAGAAGCATGCCACGTCATAACATCTCAGCAATAATAAATGTAAATCAGGTGTGAAATCTGTCTAAATTAGCATGCCAGTCGGAGTTACCTAATGTGACCTGTACGACTGGACCTATTGCTCATCAATCTATGCTTGCACACGAGTCGGAGTCACCTAGTGTGACCTATACGACAAGGCTAGGTGTAAATATGTACACTCTAGTGCTACGATCATGTGATGGCTAGCGATAAATGATGGGTCACCTACGAGTCGAAACTGCCTAATGCAGTCTGTACGACAGGGCTAGCACCAAACTTGGATTCAAGGCGAGCATGCAGTGCGAGAGGTGAACATCACGTGAAGGACTGTGCCCTGGCCCAGAGCGGGAGTACTAACACTGGGGTGCAGTAATGATGAGTTCTAAATGAATATATTCATGCTCATACTATACAACCATGTCAATCACATAATAACTCACCTGAACTTTCATGTGCCTCAATAGGATCATTTAGCATAAACACAATTCATAACAATGCAACATTTAAAATATAACATTTTCTAGACATGGCATGAAATGCAATGCTCAATTTTAAACATTTTTGGAAACCGTAAAGTGTGTGTGTGTGTGTGTGTGTGTGTGTATATATAAACAATTGCCCACTCACAAAACATGACGTCGAGTCAAACCCGTCTCGCGGGCTTCGAATATCCTTGCAATGTGTTTCACCTAGAAACAAAACCATTATGTAATTATGTATAACGTATTAATGTATAAACGAGTTTTTCGTACAAAGTACGGCTAATAAAGGAACTATCTTAAAACGAACGAATTTAGGAAAACAGAGAGCGGATTCAGGTTCGGGACGTCGAGGACCCTAAGGAGGGACCTCGGGTTCCCCTCAGCGCCACCGCACGCGCCGCCTCAAGGTGGCTGCACAGGCAGCCACGCGCTCATGCGCCGACATCACTTATACGCTCATGCGCGCCACGCACCTGCGAGTATGACCATACTCACCTTCATCGCGAGAACCTGCATTTTGCAGGTTTTTAATCTAACTTCTAGAGCTCCTATTGAGCTCGATTCTAAACCAATTTCAATAATTCAAAAACCAAAGCGAAGTTAGAAACATAGGGAACAAGACTATACCCATTGGAGGCCCAACCGTGACCAGTGTGGATCGGGAAATTGATCTGAAAGTGGCCAAATGGCCATGGGTCCTAATTTCTAGAAATATGGAAATTCTTCCTCGTGATGGTTCTGCGTCAAATCATATGTACAACGCACATTTAAGTTCAGAAATCAACCCAATTTAATGAAATAGAACGAAATGAAGTGACCCTGAAGCCTACCTTGGTCGGAATCGGCGAGGGTTCGTCGAAAATCATCAAAAACAGTGGCGATGGCCACTGTACCATGCGAGTTCCAGCTCGATAGTGTTGATCCTGGATTAATGATCGTGACAGGTCTAAGTTCACGGTGGTGTGCTTGTTGAAATGGCAAGGATGAAGGTAGGGTGGTTTCTCTGTGTTTGGATAGAGGTCGAGAAGCGATGAGGGAGGTGGAGCAAATGGCAGAGAAGGGGACACGGTGAGGGTGTCATCTCGTCAGCATAGTGAGTGATAGCACTGTGACAAGGGTCTCACCAGAGAAGCTGAGTTTGCTGGCCTTTGTAAAACAGATGAACGAGGGAGGAATGAAAAGTGAGATACGAGAGAGAAGGGAAGAATAGAGTCTTCGAGAGAGAGTGTCTTAAATAGAAAAGAAAATAATGAGAGAAAGACCGAGATCTCTGGAAGGGGGAATACGGGACAGGGCAAAGAGTGGGATGTGGCCCTACATGTCCCACAAAATGTCACCTAACGGAAAAATACCCAACTACCCTTCATGTTCGTAAGCCCGTAACATTTTAACCGTAACTCCAAATTTGCTTCCACTTGCGTCTACGCGTTCGTATCATCGAGTATTACACATACGCTAAAAGAATACTTCATACGTCTCACTATACGCTAGTAAACGAAAGTCAACACTTTCGCCTCTAGGGACATTTTCGTAAATTCACATCTTCAAAATCTATAAAATATAAAAGTAGGGACGGGTTGTCACAGTTTGGAGATGAGTTCTCCAAGGACTTGTCTTCACACAGAGGGTGGCGTTACAATCGAGTCTGAAACGGACTGTCTACATATCCCAGGAAGGAAATCAAACCGCATGCAGTTCAGATGGTGCTTCTAAAGGTAGAATTGCTTGAGTTTGGCAATGTTCCACTTCTTGGTGATCGAGGTTCCATCCATGCGTTTCGAATGGTAGGTTCCTTTGCCTCCTAACCGGCAATCTTATATGGTATTTTCCAGTTTGACCTGAGTTTGCCTTCTCCTGGGATCTTGGTATTTTTAAAGACTTCTCTTAGGACCAGATCTCCAACTTGCAGGTTTCTAAGCTTGATGTCTTTGTTGTAGTACGGTCGAATTTGCTGCTGGTAGGCGGCCAATCAAATTTGGGAGCATTCCCGGCGTTCTTCTGGGAAGTCGAGGTTGGATTTAAGGATTCCTACGTTTTATAAGGTGGTCCGTTCTTATGTCGGCTTATGTTCCGTAAGCCATAAAGAATGGTGTTTCCTCTATAGCTTTCCAAATTGTTGTGCGGTATGCCCATAAGACTCCAGTAGCTATTCTAGACACTTACTTTTCTTTTCAATCATTTCGTCAAGCATTGCAAGATGGTTTGTTCGAAGCTTCCGCATGTCTATTACCTTGTGAGTATCTTAGAGTGGAAGTTAGGTGAGGGATTCCCAATTCTTTGTTTAAATTTGTGACTTCGTAACTGGTGAACTGTAGCTCGCTGTCAGTGAGCATTGTATGCAGGATGCTAAATCGGCATATAATGTTCTTCCAGACGAAAGAATTGATAACAGTGCCAGTGATTCTTGTCAAGGGTTCTGCCTTTATCCATTTTGAGAAGTAGTATGTTGCCACTATCACGTACTCCCTGTTTCTTTTAGCCTTCTTAAGGGGCCCGACTAAGTTGATGGCCCATTGCATGAAAGGGCAGGACCTTGTCAAAGTATTGACTTCTTTTGCATGTTGATGGTTATAGCAAAAAACAGTGGGTGCCTTGTTTAGATCTCCTTACTCGTCACACAAGGATACTTAAATTTATTGTTTTGGGCTTTTTTGAATTTATTTGAATGTGATGTTGCCGGCCTTTTGGTCCACAAAGGAGGTACCTGGTTTATGTCTTTTCTTTGCTATACAAAATTAATATTGTGGTTTTCATAAACTATGTGTGTTTGATTAAGTTGTAAACCACTAGGGTGTTAAACTCTGTTTGTTTCTTTCTTTCCATATAGTAGCTTCTAACGAAGGCGATCAATATTTGAGATTTCTTCAATATTTGAGATTTCTTGCTTGAATATTATTATAGGCAAATCCTTGCTTGAATATGTTATGGGCCCGCTGCCATTGTGTTTGAATTTGAAAACTATACCGGCAGCTGAACTTGAATTTCTTGTGAGTAACTGCTTGTGCTTGTGTATATATAATTATATATTAGGTCTTTATGAACTTTTAGATTTTATGTAATTGCTAATGAGTTTGTTTGTTTTTTTTATACATGTCAATCATTTAATTTGTTGGAAATATGCATTTAATTTAGCAGTTTCTAGCCAGCATAGATGTTGGCATAGTTTTGATGAGGAAAGTAGAAGAATTTGGAAAAATTATCTTATCTTTCTAACCGTACAATGATGTCTTCATGAAAAATCTGTTAATATTCTCATTAACTGAAGGGTTTGTTTGAGAAAAATACTCATAAAAATGTGGTCATGGTCAGTCATGTGACAATTTATCGAAGATATTGCCATTTGCAATAACCATTTATTATGGGTTGAATTTTGATCTAAAAACCAATTAGATATAGGAGTAGTATTCTATAGCTAAAAATTTCATGTGGGTCATTTCTTCGCATTCTCACATCTTAGTGCAGTGATACTAGATGGTGGATACACTCATTCTTTTTCTTCTTGATTTTAAATTAACGAACTCATGAAATGCATATCGTATATTGCCGGTCAAAATGATACTATTCATCAAATCTAGCTTTTTATATTTTTTATTGTTTTATTGATGAGAGGTTACAACATGGTTCTACACGTACATACGTATTTTTAAAAATACTTCCGTTTTCTATATAGGTTTTAATAATTCGTTAAAGATGTACATACGTACTTTTCACGTTTAATACATCTTATTGTCACAAAATTTTCAATACCACCTATAAAATTCACATATTCAACACATATTGTTAACAATTTTTTTAAGAATTAATTAAATAAATAAATATTAAAATTAAAATAAGTGGCCGAATTTTCAAAGTTAAATTTTAGCAAAGTTATCGAATAATGCACGTACGTATTTTTCACATATTATACCAACTCCTTATTTTACAAACCATGGTTAGGGGCTAAAAGGCTATAAATATTCTTTGTTGCCTTTTTTTTTTTAACATCCCGGATTTTACTCATAAATGTTTGCACTCCTATGTATGCTAGAATGTTTAACTTGATTATGTTAAAAGAGGTTTTCAAGAAGGGAATTCCGAAGGAAAAAAACGGAAAACATAAAGGAATTGTTAGTATTAGTTAACTTTAAAAAATAGTTATTATACATTGTCAAATAGAATAACATTACAAAATGTTGAAAGCCCAAAAACTAAAGGCAGCCCATGGTAAGCAAACATGGTACAAAGGCCACAAAGCAAAATTAGAAGATGCAAACTCAAGCTTTATACCATGCATACAAATTAAATGGGAGAAAAGGGAACTTTTCCCTCAATTCACTTGACTGGAACAATATTTTTCACATAATCTATCATCCAATTGATAATAGGGGGAATATGAAGATACTTGAGATTTCCGGTACTAGAATTACAAAAGGCGGCTCTTCCATATGAGCCAAGCATAAGAACCTCGTCACATTTCCCAAGTGTCAATGGATAATCAATGTCTTTAAAGGGTCCAACGGTTAGCAATTTTGTCCATGAACTCTTAACTCCGTCATAACCGTCCATTACCCATATTTCAAATAATTTACAATCCTCTTCGTAACGAGAGCAATAAGAAGTGATGGATTCATTATACAAAAAAATACCATAAAACTTAAAATCAAATTCTCTCCTAGAAGGCAATTCTATTATATGAAATATCTCATCACCTAAATCAAATGAAAATATGTATTCCCCGTTATCGCATGCAAACCAATAACAAAATCCCTTCAAGTACACTGAACAAGAATAAGGAATGCAATACGGATCAGTATCACTTGTTACATCAATTTTGATCTCTTTCCAAGAGTTAGTAGTCATGGTGTATACCTCAGCCGTGTGAGGAAGAAGAATACGCTCATAATATGATTCTTCACCTTCTGAATACTCACAATCACAATTTTCTATAATTCGCACGACCTTGTATTCTTTAGCTTGGCAATCATAGCCAAATCCCAATCCCTTAAAGACCGTTTCCAATCCGAATCTTCCCTTCGGAAGGGGTAGAAGAAGGGATGAATCGGGAAGTTGCCTGAATTCTCCCGTTGCAGGATTGCATAAAAGAACATTTTTCCCTACTATTACACAGACAATCCCATTGCAATAACCGTGAACCTCTACATTGTCTTGATCTTCCATTGGAAACGGTATATTTAGGTCCTCAACATCATAATGGAAGTTATTCTCATCACTATCAACGGAAAGATTAATCATGGACCAGAAAACGTCTTGTTTCCAACTTCTATCCGGGAAAACATGAACCTGACAACGGTTAAGAAGGATACAAGTGGAGGATGAGAGTTTGTTGTCTATGGAATTGCTGAGGTGTTTGGCCACAAAACTTGAATTATTGATGATAGTGCACCAAGACTTGCGTATACATTTGAATCTCATCAGAGACTTGGGTGGCAACCTGGACAGAATTTCGCCCACCTGATCTTCAGGAGTTTCACCTTCACACACCTGGGACATTTTGGTTGTATTGTTCCACAAGAATTCTTCACATGTATATATACACAAAAAAGAACACCACCAGTTCGGGAGACAAACTAAATCAAACTCCACGTCCCTAAGGCCTGGTAGGTCAAGGTTCAATTATTAAACATATTACCAAATAAGATGCCAAAATTTAACAGTACTAAATAAACTTGGAGTTCCACAACCACAACATATTTAGATATTAAAGAAAACAATGGCGATCCAGTCAATTTCGAATTTTATGGAGAATTATACGTTCAAATTTACCATTTTTAAATTTTTTTATTGATACAAATATAACAATTCAAATTTTACTTTTGAATTCTAGATTAAATTGATGATCAGGTGAGCATGATATTCGTATATGGGCCATCTTGTAACATCTCACAATTTTAATTTACTAAGACACAAAAATTCACAAATTCACATGAGGTTTAATTAATTAAGCCAATTTTTACAAATACAATTACATAATTGCATCCTTATTACACTAAGAGTTTGAGAAATTTTATTTGAACTCATATAACTTCTTTCTATATATAACTTAAACTTTAAATATGAATTGTTTTTCTTATCTTATTGCATAATTACCGTCAAGTACAAAATGAAATAAACAATAAAACTAAAATTTATCAATAAACTCATATACCCAATAACCAATCTACTTCTTGCTGCCATCTGGGAACGTGTCGCGCCTTCATCGCATTCGGATGGCTGAAACCTGGCATTTTAATCTGGGAGAACCTATTACGGTAGTGGAGTTGGGTGAAGATGGAAAAGTCAAGTTAACCTGCCTCGGACCCAATTTGAGAGACAATCAGCAACCCAGTACACAGTGCCTCCAAATGTGTGGTTAATTTGGTTCCTTTCCAACAAAGGACTACAACATTTCACCAGATGGGGCATTGCTCAAAGCTGCTCCAAGGGATGCCGAGACTCTCACTACTCTCTTGTGGGATGTACTTGTGCACCTGCATTTCAGTTCCAAGACTTCGAGTTGGCAAAAACACTCCGACCTTGTTTCTCTCTTTCCTAGTTACGAGACTCTCATTACGTTGCTTATCTTCCCTGAAAATGCATAAGCCTTTGGTGCAGCAATATTATGATTGTACTAGCTCGATGTTACTTCTGAGTTTTTAGATGCTTATGTTATTGTTTATGGATTCAAAGCAACCAAGGGTTCTTCAAACTTCAGATCACATGAATGAAAAGCTGATCCAACGGACCATGTGAAACTTCTGGATTTTGTACTAAATATTGGAGTGATTTGATGATCCAATTTTGATCCTTTGCAAAAAAAAAGCATACTGATTGAACAAAAAATAAAATAAAAACATATGGGATTTCAATTTTAAATTTTTTTCTAATCATCTATATGGGATTAAGCAAAATCGACTGATGAAAGATTAATTAAAACAGATATGGGATTGAGCAAAATCAGCAAAAAAGAAGGATTAAGCATGAGACAAATATGTGAGGGATATTGCTATCTTTATGCCTTGAGTGATTTTCAAAACACTGATTTTGATTTTTTTTATTTTCTAAATGGGTGTAAAGATAAATTTATATATTGAATTGTGTTTGTGAGGGTAGTTTATGTAGTAAGTTTGGGTTTAAAGAGATATTAATAGTTTAATTAAAAATTATATGGGTATAGAGAGTAAGTTGGGTGTAAAAAGAGCTTGTATGAGTTCAAATAAAATTTTTCTAAAAGTTTTTCTACTTAAACACCACTTCTCATTTATGTTTACCCCAATTTCTATTAACGCACCCATTAAAAATAAAAAATTTAAATCTTTACTAAGTTCACCACATTTCTTCTGAAAATACCTTCAAACACCAACACCACATCCACTAACACCATAACGCAGCGCCCAGCACCCCCAATTTCTGACTTTAGTAGAGCAGTTCAAGCAGTGGAAGGCAAAGGCACAAATATTGCCCAAAACTCAAAAACATTGCTCCACCCGCTCAAAAATTGAAAGGTAATCAGTAGGCCCCACTATACCCAACTTAGCGCCAAGGCAAGTCTTGCCCAAGTTGCAGCTTGATGGCAAAGATTTTCTAACTTTTTTTTCTGTCAGGTTTGGCTGACAAAAGTCGGGCTAAAAGGAGGAGAATTCAAATTAAACTTGGGCAAACAGCTGCACAGTTAAACTTAGAAAAAGCAGTGAGGATTCTTGTCGGTTTCTCTTTGTGAGGATCTTAGGGATCTTCAAATCATATTTGTTCATCGTACATCGTATAGTCAGAAATCATTACAGATTTTTTTGTTTAAAATTAAATATAAACATTATCTAACGAAAACTAGTTTCACGATGCACAATAAACGAATATGATTGGAGGATTCCCAAGATGCTCACAAAGAGGATCCGACGAGAATCCTCTCTAGAAAAACAATGCCTCATAAAACCTTCATGCAAACGTATGTGGGTAAATTACACTTTCATACCTCAGGTTTAAGGTCTATTTCTATTCCTTACAATATCTTCAAAACATTTCACTTTCATATCTTAAGTACTATTTTATTTCAAAATAATACCTCCATTACATTTTTCATCCATTGATCCGTTAAATGATGATGTGGCTGCCACATATATGCCACGTGATTGCCAAATGTCTGTCACGCGGCAAAAAAAAAATTAATTTTTTTTTTTAAAATCTGATTTTTCTAAAAAAAAGCAAAAGCAGCAAAACTAACCCCGCAAGAAGAAGAAGAGGGAGAAAAAAAAATGAAGCACACTATCCCTTACCCCCCCCCCCCCCCCCACCCCAAAAAAAAGCGACCCCAGCTAGAAGAGGGAGGAAGGAAAAAAAACACTAAAACCAGCGAGCAAGAAGAGAAAAAAAAATTCCCCCCCCCCCCGGCCAATCGGCCCTAACCCACCAACAACAAGAAGAAGAGGAGGAGGAGGAGGGAGGAAAAAATAAAATAAAAAAATTGAAACCCTTCCCACCCCCCCTCTAAGCGACCGTAACCCAGCAAGAAGAAGAGGGAAAAAAAAAAACCCCAAAAAAATCCCCCATCACCCACCCCCAAAAATCCCACCCGAGATTAGGTGGATCTACAACAAAAAACTCAAAGTATTTTCAAAACTTACCTACATTGAAAATCACGAGATCCTGGTCCCGGCGGGGGGGGGGGGGGGGGGGGGGGGGGTAGAGGTGGCTCGCGGCGCGGGTTGGGGAAGGGTTCTTGGCTCTTTTTTTCCCCCCTGTTCTTCTTCTTCTTCTTGCTGGGTTAGGGTCGCTGCTTTTGGTTTTTTTTTTTTTTTTGAGAAAATTCAGATTTTTAAAAAAAAAGTTTAAAAATTATTTTTTTTTGCCACGTGACAGACATTTGGCAGCCACGTGGCATATATGTGGCAGTCACGTCAGCATTTAACGAATCAATGGATGGAAAATGTAACGGATGTATTATTTTGAAATAAAATAGGACTTAAGGTATGAAAGTGAAATGTTTTGAAAATGTTGCAAGGAATTGAAATAGACCCCAAACCTGAGGTATGAAAGTGTAATTTACCCAAAATAATTAAAATACGTTTTTAAAATTCGAGACACAAGAAAAATATAATATATATATATATTAGGCAAAACGATCCTTATTTTTTGAAAAAAATGGAAATTAGGTATGGAGCTTACTTCACATCGACCTTCAACGATTCAACCGTCTATTTTGTAAGTATCGATCCATAGATCATCTTTACAAAAATTCAATTCAATCCGAAACCATTTGCCTATTTAATTATCAAGATAAAATTTCATTATTTATTATAAAACAAAATATTCTTTAATTTTCTTGAACCCAATTAGATGTCTTAAATATTTCTAATTTGGTTAATATTTTGCAAGGATGATTTATGAAGTGCAACTTGAAAAATAGGTGATTCGGATCATTAAAATTTGAAGTGGTGTGAACTCCAAAACTAATCCTCTTTTTTATTAAAAAAAAATGGGAATCCCTTCTCGTAAAGGCTTCTTTTATATATATATATATATATATATATATATATATATATATATATATATATAGTATTTGCCTTGTGCAACTCCACTCTTTCGGAAAAGATAAAAGCAAGGGCAACGGCAATGACAAGTACTATTCACTCTGAATAGTACTTGTCATTGTGCAACTCCACCCTTTTGGAAAGGATAAAAGCAAGGATAAGTACTATTCACAAATATATATATAGTACTTATCCTTGCTTTTATCCTTTCCAAAAGGGTGGAGTTGCACAATGACAAGTACTATTCAGAGTGAATAGTACTTGTCATTGCCGTTGCCCTTGCTTTTATCTTTTCCGAAAGAGTGGAGTTGCACAAGGCAAATACTATCTAGAGTGAACAGTAAGGGCAACTTACATGCATTTGTCTTGCCCTTGTCCTCCTAACACAAGTAGCTTGCTCTTATGGACCAACATCTTTTCGTCTCTTCTATATTATTCAATGTACACCAATATGTTGGTTATGAATAAAACTCTTCTTTTGTCTTTTGATACAATTAAAAATAAAAATAAAATAATGAAAAGAATTTCAAAACTTTGAATTTTAACTAAAATCTATGTAATAACTTTATTTAATGATTATGACAAAACTCATATCAAACTACCCAATAAAACACATCCAAGCAAAGTAATTTATTGAGATTCTGATTTTACCCCTAACGTCAATTATTGGCCCGTTTATTTATGTCCGTCCCCTTGGACTTGGAGGAGAAAAGCTTTATTCACTTCGGTTGGCGCTCCCCAACCCCCGTGATTCCGTGAAATTCAATCCATTGCTGCTTCTGCAGTTCTGATCGCAAACCCCAATCCCAAACCCCTAAGCCCAAATCAGAATGGGTAGCAAAAGCAAAAGCAAGAAAAGAAAGCAATTTGGAGGACTCAACCGACGACGACAAATTACTTTGGTTGATTACATATGATGTACATGTTCTCATACTTGTATTGTTTTTGAACTGCTTTTTGTTTTAAATTTGAATAATTAATTACTGGGTTTTGATTAATTTGTAAATTTATACATATAGGAAAGGAAATGATTGTCATTTTCTGCTTCGATTTTTAGCGAATAAACTTGTTTAGTAGTCTATGGATTTGAAAAATTAGTATTGAAATAAATGGCTATGCAGTAAGACAATGGGGTTTTGCCAATTTATGAGTCTTTAATTTTTTTTTTTTAAAGTTCAATTGTCACATGAAAACATGAGATGAACAAATGATGTCTTGTAGCGATTAGAATTTGCAATTGAAACATATATTAGAATTTATTATAGGACCCAAAATTAAGGTGATAAATTTAATTTACCCTATTATTTATAATATGTTTCACGATACTTACTATTATTAATACATAATGAAGAAGCCTATCTTACTCTTTGAATTTGAGAGATCACTGTGAGTAGACATTATAATCTAGATGTCACTAACGATGATAAGCACTCTGGATGTACCAGATTGCTTAAGGGGAGGGATCCCTATTTTTATAAAAAATAGGGATCCTTCTCCTGACCATTGGATGAAATGAGTGGTTAAGATTAAATAGCAGATATAATCTTTCTTTTTCTTTCTTTTTCCTTTTTCTTTTCTGGTTCCCGCTTCTTCCGTGCGACACAGACGCACATCATCTTCCACGAACAGAGCTTCGCACTAGCCAAATCACAGGCCATCGCGAATAACCTTTGAGATTTCAGAGATTTCAGGTATGGGTCTCCTCCTCATTCACTATTTTAGATGATTAATTTGGATTTGGATTGAACAATTGGGGTTTTTTCTGGTTCTCTCCTCTCCCTTGCGACATTAGAGTTCCACCTTCAACATACATACATTAATTTGATATTTTTTATAACTCAATCAAGATGCAACATACAGTGCACCCGATCGGATGATATGGCAATTATAATTGTATATAAAACACACACAAAAATATACAAACTCTAACTATGGTTGTTCCCAAACTCAGTTGAATTCCATATAGGAAGAATTCCAAGCATAACCTGTACCTCCGGCGCAAACTATCGAGAAATACTTCCGTCGAAATTACTAGATATCTACTAATTTATCTCAATTCGCAAAAGCATGAATGCTAAAACCAAACTATAGGAAAAATGTGACATCCCACATCGCCCAGGGGAGTGATCCTTAAATGTATATTCCCATCCCTACCTAGCACGAGGCCGTTTGGAAGCTCACTGGCTTTGGGTTCCGTAGGAACTCCGAAGTTAAGCGAGAAGGGGGCCAGAGCACTCCCAGGATGGGTGACCCACTGGGAAGTTACTCGTGAGTTCCCAAAAACAAAACCGTGAGGGCGTGGTCGGGGCCCAAAGCGGACAATATCGTGCTACAGTGGTGGAGCGGGCCCAGGAAGTGGTCCGCCCCGGGTCGGGATGTGACAAATTGGTATCAGAGCCAATCCCTGGCAGAAAGTGTGCCGACGAGGACGTCGGGCCCCTAAGGGGGGTGGATTGTGACATCCCACATCACCCAGGGGAGTGATCCTTAAATGTATATTCTCATCCCTCCCTAGCACGATGCCTTTTGGGAGGTGATCCTTAAATGTATATTCCCATCCCTACCTAGCACGAGGCCTTTTGGGAGCTCACTGGCTTTGGGTTCCGTAGGAACTCTGAAGTTAAGCGAGAAGGGGGCTAGAGCACTCCCAGGATGAGTGACCCACTGGGAAGTTGCTCGTGAGTTCCCAGAAACAAAACCGTGAGGACGTGGTCGGGGCCCAAAGCGGACAATATTGTGCTACGGTAAGTGATCCGTTCCGGGTCGGGATGTGACAAAAAAGATGATTGAACCTATGAATAGTAACTAACATTCACCAATCGACAAATAGAGAAAAACTAGATATTAATTTGAACAAACCAATAACAAGAGTTTATCGTTGATACCGCAATTCGAATCAAACTAATAAAACCACATAGTAGTTAAAGGTTTTCCTCCTAGCCTTAGATAGGGAGATTAGCTCCATATAACAATATAGAAAAATAAGCAACTCTAAAGTTATGAAAGAACAAAACTGCTCAAAAACATAAAAATGGGAATGGTTATATTGAGATTGCCGCAGCCAACCCCCATAACCCTCTTGAATAATGGTAATTTATATCAACCCATTATTGAGCCAATTACATCTCAGCCGTTCCTTGTTCTTTGCCTTCCCATGTCTGTTTCCTTTTCTTTCCATAACTGACAAGCTTAATCACCAATTTATTATCCTTGCCTCTTGGGTAAACTTATTGCAGCCCCATCTTCCTTTCTTCATCTCACCGTTTAACATCTAAGAAATTCTAATAAGTGACCTGACAAAAAGATCAAGATAAAATGAATATCAAACCTCATGTATATTGTAAACCGCAAAAAGTGAACTATATACTTCAACCAATGTCATAAGGCGCTCAAATTAAATTAGACCAACTGATTAAATTAAAACAAAGGATTTATAACATGATTTTGGTCCAATTCATTAGCCTGACCATAACAACACAGTCATATAATTCCTTTCATTTAAATCCAGCATATTACCAGGAAATCTAACTTCCAGGGTGAAATATGGTATGCACTCATCATTGACCAGTATTACATCATAATTTCGATAAATTACTAGAGAAATTACTTAATGGGTATAATGAAAGAGCATTAGCCATGCACTTTTGAGCAATTATCATTGAGTGAAACTTCTAACTACTCTGATGTGATGTGATAATAACAGGGTTAAACCCGAGTTAATTTGTGTCCCCAAGTGGGGAGGATGATAAGTGATTTCTTGTAGCAGCTTTGGATTTTTTTATTTTTAATGAACATCTTTGGTTCAAATTCTTACACATCATAAATATCTTGCTATGGCTTCGTCATTAAGTTAGCTTGAGACATCATCTCCGGATGGGGTCATATGGTCAATATTTAGTGTCGGCTAGCACATCACAGCCTTGTAAGTTGTGTTATTGGGGTCAGGGTGTGTCACTGGATTTTAGGAACCTCAAGACTTATAAGGATCTGATTGAGTCCATATTTGGATCAGATCACGTTCTTGCGGAACAAACATGATCATCCAGTGAAGTCGTTCGAACTTCACCTATTACCCTGGAACAGGATGAGGGCAGCAGCAACCTATTCCCTTTGAGAATGGATAGTTATCAAAGACCATGCCTTTCAATGTAAGCTGGACTTCGTGCCGTTTAGTCTTCTTTCTTTATATAGTGATCCAATTTCTTGTGGAGTAGAAGAGTCGTTTCGAATTCAGATGTGCAGCCTCAAGTACCATGCCATTAAGATCGTAATGATTATGCATATCGTGTGGGCACATTTTGCAAGAGGTGGCTATTCTTTCTTTGATTAGCTTCAATCTCCACATCCACCGATCTTGAGGCAAAGTCTTTTAGTATTCAACAGTTGGATCGCCTGGCACTTTGCCTTTAAATAGCTCCCTCTAGGATGGGGTTTCATTGTCCTGCCAACACCGTGGAGCCTTCTCCTTCATTCCCTAATCTCCTTACTAAGCCTAGTTTCTTCTTCAATCATACGAGGTTTAGGATATTAAAACCAAAAAAACTATGTCTTTCCTAACAAACTATGCCGAAAAAGATTAGGCAAAAACAAGTTGGGCCATAATCCTTTAGTAGCATCCCTTATTTATCATGATTTGTTCCATAACATTCGTTCTTATGCCGTACCCTCCTTGCAATCTTTGCATGCGGGTTCAATCTTATCCAAGTGTTGAGATTCTTCAGGGGGTCCTTCGTCACTGCTTTCTTCCTCACATTTGGGAGTGGATGAAGGTGACAATTGATCTTCCTCGGAGTTGATGATCCCAACCAAGTTTGCTCCAGAGTCTTTGTAGGTAAGTTTTTTACATCAGGGGTGAGAGCTTGTCTCCCCCAAGTTGTTGTACTTTGTCATGCCTTTCTCTTGGGACTTTGATAATAAACATGTGTCTGAATAAAAACTTAAAGTAATTGGGCTAAAAAAAAATCTTAATCCAATAAATCTCAAAGTAAACAGTTTTAGAGAAAACAAATAACAAAGTGGAATACAAGTAAATTTGTGGGCATGGGAAAGAGCTCAAAAGCTCCCCTCGGTAAAGTTGATTCGAAAGAACATTACCTCCCAAACTTAGTATCCATAAAGGTTCTCACTACAATATCCAGAGTACCACCTACTCCAGTACCATGAATTAAACATTAAACAAGTGAAGAATCTTTTACTATGTACTTGTTAAACGCATTTATTGGATTAAAGATAGGAAAACTTTGAGTTATACCTGAAATAATTCCATGAAGAACAAAACAATTTTTTTTACCTTGCCCCAATTCTTGGATCAAGGATTCCAATACCTGCAACTAGTGCCTAAGGGAAGGTTTTTGCATTAGCCCGAATTGGATGTCCATAGCCGGTGAATCTTAGGAAAAAGTTCTTTGCGGGCTTGGTCGTCGACATGTGGGCCGGAAACACTTTTTGAATTCTTTTGTCATACCCTATGTGTCAGACCTAAGTATTTCGGATTGGACTACCTTGACTGGTGTGTTCAAAGCTCTTCCGCGTATCGAAGCTCATTTGGAATAAAATTCCACTTGGCGATTGCCTAGTCTGGATGCCCATTCGAACCCGCTAAGATATGATGTCACAGAACATACTTAGTATGTTGGTCTAGGATAAAAGTAGTCGTATTTAGGGTTGGAGTTTAGAGCCACCCTCGGATGATTTCTAGATCGCCCTTGAATGTCGTAGAGCCTGTTTGAATGTTATAACCCACAGCCTTACTGGCTGTACAAACTTTTCGGAGGCCGGATGGTGCACTGGACTTCTGGGGTCAGGGCGTCATGAGCCCATAGCCCGCCAATCGTGACCGCACTTATTACGGTTTGCATCCCCTAAGCTGGTAACTGTATTATACAAGATGAGCTAAAGGAAATCCTTTGACATAGTCACTTTGAATTTTTAGACTTGCAGTCGTGCGAAGTTTTCAAAGTTTATGCTTTATTCAAATGAGTGAGGTATTCCTGCATCACCTAAAAAGAAAGAAAGAGAGACATAAAATAGATTAACTATAAAAAAATAGTTATCATACACTTTGAAATAGAATAACATTACAAAATGTGGAAAGCCCAAAAAAGGCAGGCCATGATAAGCAAACATAGTACAAAGGCCAAAAAGTAAAATTAGAAGATGCATACCTTATATCATGCATACAAATTAAATAAGAGAAAATGCAACTTTGCCCTCAACTCACTTAATTGGAACCATACTTTCCACGTAAATAAGAGCTTGGAAATCTATAACCTCATTGATAATAGGAGGAATGTGAAGATACTTGACATTTCTGCTACTAGAATTATAAAAGATGGCTCTTTCATCGGAGGTAACCATAAGAAGCTCGTCACTTTCCCAAAATTTCAATAAATTCTCAATGCCTTTAAGGGGTCCAACGGTTAGGAGTTTTGTCCATGAACTCTTAACTTATTCATAGTTGTCCATTACCCATATTTCAAGTACTTCCGATAATCTAAAATCCTCACTTGGATGGTAAGGAGAGCAAAATGAAGCAATGGATTCATTATACAGAAACATATTATCAAACGTAAAACTAGATTCACTTCTAGAAGGCAATTGTATTACATGAAATATCTCATCACCAAACTCAAATGAAAGTATGTATTCCTCGCCATCACTTGCAAACCAATAACAAAATCCCTTCAAGTACACTGAACAAGAACAGTGGTAGGTAAAACTTGATATATCAATCTTGATCTCTTTCCAAAAGTTAGCAGCCATGGTGTATACCTCAGCCGTGTGAGGAAGATCAATACGATGATAATATGTTAGCTCATCATTTGAATGCTCACAGTTTTCTATTATTTTGACAACCTTGTATTCTTTAGCTTTGCAATCATAGCCAAATCCCATTCCTTGAAAGGTCGATACCATTCGAACTTTCCCTTGGGAGGGAAAGGTAGAAGAAGGCAAGAATCTGGAAGTTGCCTAAATTCCCACGTTGCAGGATTGCGTAAAAGAGCATTTTTCCCTACTATTAGACAGACAATCCCCCTGCAATAACCGAGAATCGATACATGATCATGATCTTCCAATGGAAACGGTATATTTAGGTCCTCAACATCATAATGAAGGTTGTGCTCATCACCATCAATGGAAAGATTAATCATGGACTAGAAAAATTCTTGTTTCCAACTCTGGTCTGGGAAAATGTGAACCTGAGAACGGTTGAGATGGATACCATTGGAGGATGAGAGTTTGTTGTCCACGGAACTACTGAGGTGTTTTGTTCCACATGAAATCTTCACACGTATATGACATAGGAAAGAACACCACCAAGTTGAGAGACTTGGCTATCAAAGCAAATTATTAAACATATTACCACACGTATATGTACACAGGAAATCTTCAATTATTAAACGAATTACCACATCAGATGCCAAAATTCAACAGTATTAAATAAACTTGGAGTTCCACAATGACAACATACTTAGCTATCAAAGCAAATAGGAGCAATCCGGAGTTGATGAGTTTTCCAAAGAAAACATGGGTGACCCAGTCAGTTTCGACTTTTATGGAGGATCATACTGTTGGGGAAAAACTTAGAGTACACAACTCTTAACACAAGTGTTGGAGAGACAACACAAGTAAACAAATTACTTGTATTACAGACACAAAATATTACAACACACACAAACTCTCAAGGACACTCTTTAGAAGCTATGACACTCACTCTTTCTAGAGACACACACTAGACCACTCACACTCCTACAAGACTACTTGCTTCTCACTCTCACTTGGTTGCCTACTTGCTTGATTACTTGGTTTCTTACTTGATTGGTTGATTGGTTGATTGGTTGATTCAACATCACACCCATATTTATAGGTGAGGGCTTGGCATTCTACTAGTTTCTAGTTCTTTCTACAAACTAGAACTACTTTCTAGTTTCTAGTATATTCTACAAATCTCTAGCTTAGATAATTCTAGACTAGCCACCCTACTTTGCATGCTAGAATCTTCTAGAACAATTCCATGCATGTTTGAACTAGAATAATCTAGTTCCCTTATACCGACTAATCTTAATAGGTTGGTGTTGATCTTTAACACTCCCCCTCAACACCAGCTCATTCTTTTCTTCTTGCTGAGTCTACACTTTATCTTGAACACCCATTTGCATGATATGGGTTTCACTTCTCTTGGCCTTGCCACTGGATCCCAAGTTTGATTTTTCTTTAGCGTAGCATCCTCTTCGCCCAGCTATGTGCCACTCAGAAATCTGTGATGCTTCTTTACGCATCTCAGCTTCACCTGCATCTTCTACTATGGCTGCGTTGGCACATTTGGGATTTGGCTTTGGTATTCTCATTGACCTCCTTAGTTGTGTTTGTGGAGTTAATACTTCCACTTCACTAGGTCTAACTTTTCCTGGTTATTGAAACACACCAGTTTGCCAAGGACTTTTAAGTACTTCTTGCTTGACATCGTCACCATCAAGCAATTCCTCGAGCTCATCTGGACCCGTTTGGACTTGGGCAGCTTGGTCTCCCATTTTCTCCTGCAACGTATCTTCAATCTTTCTCGAGTTAGGCAACACTTCATTTTCTGAGCACCGCCAAGAAGATGCTTCAGCGTCCCATTCTTCCTCTATAGCTAGATATGCTATGGCGTCTCAGTCATCTTCACTCTTCTTCTCTGAGTTGGCAACATTACTTTCTGTAGGCTTTTTGAACCAACAATCATTTGCCATGTGGCCCTTCTTCCGGCAATTGTAACATTTGCCCCTCAAACCTTTTATTATTTTGAGACTGACCACGGTTGTCGTGATACGTTAGAGCTCCCTTTGGCCGAGAACTCCCTCCTCCTTGATGACCTTTTTCTTTGTCACCATTTCTTTTAGATCCACCATTCTTAAAGTTGCCTTTACTTTTGGTGTAGAGCACTTCCTCCTCACCTCTCAACGAGATCCCTCCCATTTGCTTTGCCAAAGCTTCTTGATCGGCAAGCAAATTCTCAAACTCAACAAGTAATGGTTGGGTCGGCCATCCTTGTACAGCGGCAACGAAGCCTCTATATTCGAGTCTCAATCCATGGATAATTATTCTTTTTATCCTGGATTCTACAATGGCAGCACTAGGATCTAATTCAGAAATTTCACGGCAAATAGACTTTACCTTGTGGAAATATTCGGCAATCGTCATGTCTCGTTGGGCCACCGATAACAACTCGTTCTCAAGAAGCTGCAGTCTTGTATCGTTCCTCTTTGAAAAAAGTGTGGCAAAGGTGTCCCACACTTCTTTTGGTGTCTTGGCCTTCCGTATGTGCTCCAACATGTCATCTTCAACTGTGGTTTTTAAGGTGAACATTGCCTTACTTGCCTTAATCTTCAACTTCCGCAAAGTGTTGCTGGTGTCTTCTTCCGGCTGCATAACTTCATTACCGTCGACGACATCCCAAAGATCTTGGCCTTGTAGGTAGGACTCTATACACGTCGCCCATGTGTTGTAATTTTTGTTGTTCAACTTCTTGATTGCTCCAACAACTTGAAGATCTCCCATCGTGTCGGCAAAACTTCGATACGCCGAACAAGATTAGCCAACAATCTTGCAAAGTACTAAACTTCTCACGATTCTTGGAAGCTTCACTAGAGACGCGGTGTCCGATCGTACCGCTCTGATACCAATTGTTGGGGAAAAACATAGAGTACACAACTCTTAACACAAGTGTTGGAGAGACAACACAAGCAAACAAATTACTTGTATTACACACACAAAATATTACAACACACAAACTCTCAAGGACACTCCTTAGAAGATATGACACTCACTCTTTCTAGAGACACACTCTAGACCACTCACACTCCTACAAGACTACTCTTGCTTCTCACTCTCACTTGGTTGCCTACTTGCTTGATTACTTGGTTTCTTACTTGATTGGTTGATTCAACATCACATCCATATTTATAGGTGAGGGCTTGGCATTCTACTAGTTTCTAGTTCTTTCTACAAACTAGAACTAGTTTCTAGTTTCTAGTATATTCTACAAATCTCTAGCTTAGATAATTCTAGACTAGCCACCCTACTTTGCATGCTAGAATTTTCTAGAACAATTCCATGCATGTTTGAACTAGAACAATCTAGTTCCGTTGTACCGACTAATCTTAATGGGCTAGTGTTGATCTTTAACACATACGTTCCAATTTTTCTATTTTTTTTTTTAATTATACAAAAATAACCATTCAAATTTTACCTTTTAAGTCTATAATAATTGATGATATGGTGAGCATGATATCCGTATATAAATCAACGTGTAACATCACATGATTTTAAATAACTAAGAAAGGAAAATTCATTTTTTTAATTAATTAAGCTAATTTTTTATTCGAAATATAATCATATAGCTGCATCCTTATTACAATTAAGAGTGTTTTCATTCAAACACCACTTCTTATTTAATTTTACCCCAATTTCTATCTATACTCCTTTAAAAATATATTATACCTTTTCTATGTACACCATATTTCTTCCAAAAATACCTTCAAACACCAACACCACATCCACAAACACCCTAACACAGCCTCCCATGCACCCCCAATTTCCAAAGTTCAGTAAAGCAGTTCTAGAGGTGGAAGGCACGGGCACAAATATTTCCCAAAACTAAAAAACAATTGGCTCCACGGGCCCAAAAATTGAAGGTCAATAAACATGCCCTACCATACCCAATTTAGTGCCAAGCGAAGTCTTGCCTGAGTCGCTGCTTGCGGGTAAAGATTTTTTTTAATTTTGTTTCTTTCAGCTTTAGCTGACAAAAGTTCATGTGGAAAGATATCGTTATGGTTAATGTTAAGAAGATTAAAATTTTAAATCAAATTGGTAAACCAAAAGATGTGTCATCAATAGGAAATAAGCGTGTTAATCAACACTTAAGTCATAAACCAATCATCAATATCCATATCATTTGGTTTACAAAATTCAATTTAGAAAAATGGTTTCCCTATCATTACCCAATGGTTTTTTTAGTCAGCTTTAGTCAAGAGGAGGAGAGTTCAAATTAAATTTGCGCAAAAAACTGCATAGTCAAACTTGGAAAAACAAAATTTCATCAAACCTTTATGCAATCATAAGTTCAAAAAAATAAAAAAATATGTTTTATAAATTTGAGAAACAATAAAAATATAAAAAATATATACCCAACCATGTGAGATTACGGGCATAGTAAGTAAATTCACGTATTATACACCTACATACCTATTTTTTTAAATATTTTTATTTTCGGTACACATTTTAATGATTTCCTAAATAGCGCATTTTCTAGAAGTCCAACGTACAATACACGTTTTAAAAATGTCGATACGTACTTTACCCATTCAATACATGTTATTGTCACACAATTCTTAATAACACAAATAAAATTCACATATTCAACACATATTTTTTAAGAATTGAAATAATTAATTAATTTAAATAAATATTAAAATTACAAAAATTGGCCGAATTTTTCAAAGTAAAGTTTTAGCAAATTGTCAAATAATATTTTGCTAACTATAGTTGGGGGCTAATACCATCTCCAAAGGAGATATCAAATATGCCAATTAAGACTAAAAAACATTAGGATGTTCTCCAATGGATATATATGATGTGGCAGTTGAGTAATTTGACTTCTTGCTTTCTAGCTATCTTTTTTACAACAAACAAAGAATGAGCCAAATATATTTAACTTAATTTTTTAATGCATGGGTCTCATTAACAACCAATAGAATAAAAACTAAAACTAATTTTGATTATTTTTTAATAGTTAATGTAACTTTGTGCCTAATAAAATAATAAAATAAATATTTGACACATCCATTGGAAAAGAAGAGGATTTAGCATTTGTATTCAATTTGCCACATTAGCCATCAAATAAAATTTTGACATATTATATTTGACATCTCCTTTAGAGATGCTCTAAAAGGCTATACATATTCTTTGTTGTCTAAATTTTTTTAGCACCCCGGATTTTACTAATAAATGTTTGCACTTCTATGCTAGAAGGCTTAACTTGATTATGTTGAATGAATACAAAGTTATTAGTTTTTTAAGAAGGGAATTTCGAAGAAAATATAAGGGAATTGTTAGTATTAATTAGCTTTAACATTACAAAACGTGGAAAATCCAAAAACTAAAGGCAGTCCATGATAAGCAAACGTAGTACAAAGGCCACAAAGCAAAATTAGAAGATGTAAACTCAACGCTTATATCATGCATATAAATTAAATAGGAGAAAATGGAACTTTGCCCCCAACTCACTTGACTGGAACAATACTTTTCGCATAATCTATAACCCCATTCCTATTGATAATAGCAAGAATATGAAGATAATTGAGATTTCCAGTTCTACAATTATAAGAGGTGGCTCTTCCATCGGAGGCAAATATAAGAAGCTTGTCACGTTTCCAAAGTGCCAATGGAAACTCAATGCCTTTAAAGGGTCCAACGGATAGGAGTTTTGTACATGAACCCTTAATTTCGTTATAGTCGTCCATTACATATATTTCAAATAATTTAGAATCCTCTTCGTAACAAGAGCAATACGATGGATGGATTCATTATACAATAAATACAAAGGCCACAAAGCAAAATTAGAAGAAGCAAACTCAAGCCTTGTATCATGCATACAAATTAAATAGGAGAAAATGGAACTTTTTCCTCAATTCACTTGACTGGAACAATACTTTTCACATAATCTATCATCCATTTGATAATAGGAGGAATATGAAGATACTTGAGATTTCCGGTAGCATAATTACAAGAGGCAGCTCTTCCATATGAGCCAAGCATAAGAATCTCGTCCCATTTCCAAAGTGTCAATGGATAATCAATGTCTTTAAGGGGTCCAATGGTTAGCAGTTTTGTCCATGAACTCTTAACTCCATCATAGTCGTCCATTACCCATATTTCAAATAATTCACAATCCTCTTCATGACGATAGCAATACGAAGTGACGGATTCATTATACAGAAAAATACCATAAAACTTGAAATCGGATTCTCTCCTAGAAGGCAATTCTATTCTATGAAATATCTCATCACCTAAATCAAATGAAAATACGTACTCCCCGTTATCGTATGCAAACCAATAACAAAATCCCTTCAAGTACACTGAACCAGAATAGGGAATGCAATACCAACGAGCTTCAATTGATATATCAATCTTGATCTCTTTCCAAGAGTTAGTAGTCGTGGTGTATACCTCAGCCGTGTGAGGAAGAAGAATACGCTCATAGTATGATTCTCCATCTTCCGAATACTCACAATCACAATTTTCTATAATTCGCACAACCTTGTATTCTTTAGCTTTGCAATCATAGCCAAATCCCATTCCCTTAAAGATCGTTTCCAATCCAAATCTTCCCTTGGGAAGGGGTAGAAGAAGGGATGAATCGGGAAGTTGCCTGAATTCTCCCGTTGCAGGATTGCATAAAAGAACATTTTTCCCTACTATTACACAGACAATCCCATTGCAATAACCGTGAAGCTCTACATTGTCTTGATCTTCCATTGGAAACGGTATATTTAGGTCCTCAACATCATAATGAAGGTTTTTCTTATCACTATCAATGGAAAGATTAATCATGGACCAGAAAACGTCTTGTTTCCAACTCCTGTTCGAGAAAACATGAACCTGACAACGGTTGAGAAGGATACAAGCGGTGGATGAGAGTTTGTTGTCCATGGAATTGCTGAGGTGTTTGGCCACAAAACTTGGACTATTGATGATAGTGCACCAAGACTTGCGTATGCATTTGAATCTCATCAGAGACTTGGGCGGCAACTTGGACAGGATTTCGACCACCTTATCTTCAGTAGTTTCACTTTCACACACCTGAGACATTTCAACTGTATTGTTCCACAGGAATTCTTCACATGTATATATATACACAGAAAAGAACACCACTTGTTTGAGAGACAAACTAAATCAAACTCCAAGTCCCTAAGGCTTGGCAGGTCAAGGTTCAATTATTATGTATATTACCAAATAAGATTCCAAAATTCAACATTACTAAATAAACTTGGAATTCCACAGCCACAACATATTTAGCTATCATAGAAAACAGGGAGATCCAGTCAGTTTCGAGTTTTATGGAGAATTATACGTTCAAATTTTACCATTTTCAAATTTTTTTATTGATACAAAAATATCCATTCAAATTTTACTTTTGAATTTTAGATTAAATTGATGATAAAGTGAGAATGATATCCGTTTATGGGCCTGCGTGTAACATCACAAGATTTTAATTAACTAATTATAAAGGAAAATTCACGTATACACATAAGTTTTAATTAATTAAGCAAATGTTTACATTAGAAATACAATTACATAACTGCATCCTTATTACAACTATTTTTTTTTTCATTTAAACACCACTCCTCATTTATGTTTACCCCAATTTCTGTCAACGCACCCATTAAAAATAAATTTTTTTAACCTTTGCTAAGTTCACCACATTTCCTCCACATCAAACACCATTACCACATTAACGCAGCCTCCCATGCACCCCAGTTTATGAACTTTAGTAAAGCAATTCCAACGGTGGAAGGCAAGGGCACAAATATTGCCCAAAACTCAAAAACATTACTCCACGGGCCAAAAATTGAAGGGCAAGGACACAAATATTGCCCAATACTCGAAAATATTACTCCACCGGCCCAAAAATTGAAGGGTAATCAGTAGGCCCTGCTATATCCAACTTAGTGCCAAGGCAAGTCTTGCCCGAGCTGCTGCTTGTGGGCAAAGATTTTTTAGGTTTTTGTTTTTCTGTCAACTTTAGCAGACAAAAGCCCACGTGCAAAGAAACGATTTTGTAGTCAACTTTAGCCAAAAGGAGTGTTCAAATTAAACTTGAGCAAACAACTACATAGCTAAACTTGGAAATACAAAGTTTCATAAAACTTTTATGAAATCATATATGTTCAAAAAAAAAAATTTTAAATATGTTTTCAAAATTCAAGAAACTAGAAAAGTACAATATATATGTATACATATAAATATTCTATAAATACCCAACTATCATGTGGTGCTACATGAATGGTAGAAAATCTTATTAAAAATTTAAGTAGATATTATTAATAAATAATAACACAGGGCACGGCGAAAACGACTGAAAATCTCATCTGAACTAGGATAAGGCCAACAAAGCATAAATAATATATATATATATATATATATATATATATTTGTCCTATGACCTCTCATCTTATTATCTCTTAAGATTTAACATGTTTGCCTTTTAGGATTTTGATCAAAATACTTCTTAGAATTTTGGTGCATAACTCGCTCTCTTTTAAAACCCAAATTACACAAACTGCCACTATAATTAATGCACACTAATTAATTTCCCTAGAAGAATTCCTAAATCAGAAGAATAAAAGTACGTAAAAATCCTAAAAGCAAACGTTGAATTTAGAATCCTCGTCATGGGATACTTTCGTACCCATTGGGCCATTGTAGTTGCTCAAAGTCACCTTCTCCCTAGTTCTGGTATTTTAACGTACCAACATAACAAAAATTATTGGGTATCCACATATTAGCTATTGATAGCTATCAGTGACTAGTGAAGCATTTTGTAATTGTTTATGTTTTGTTGGAGTAAATATATAAATATAGAGAATAAACTGAAAGATAGCTTTGAGGTACGACTTGAATCGTTTCTTTAAAGTGTTATTTGTCTCCACTTGAATGAGTTTGTTAAAGGGTTTTTGGCAAATCACTTACAGGATACAACAAAGTATGAAATATTCGATTAGGAAAACCGAATTGTATTCCCTTAGAAATAACTAGAAAGAAATTGAATGAAGGTGATGGAGAGCGAAGAGAGAGAAATTGTGTAGACAACAAATTTCTGAATGAATTTATCTTCTACCAATATTACCAATATATAGAGAGTATTACACCTGTTAGACACATCCTTTGATTTGAGCATGCCTTTTCACCATGGGATACAACTCATTGCAGCAGTATGTCCAATGCATATATCTGATGCAAAGAACCAATTACCCAAAGGTCATATATGTTAGCAAAGTATGCACTGGTTGATCATGGATCATGTCTTTTAGCCAAAATATAAAAGCTGCAGTGCTTCAATCCGTCCCCATTTTAAGAATATATAATAAATAAAATATAACAGTTCTCTTTTTAAAATTAATCACAAGCATACTGATATAATCATGCATACAATAAAGGTGCCTTTCGAATTAAACCTTCAATTAGTGTAAGTAATTCAAAGTTATAACGAATATGATGGTGACCTAAGTTTAAACCAACTATTCTTATGTTAAAACCGGAATCACTACACACATGACTATGTCTTATTTCCTTAAAGAAATTTTCGAACTAATTAAGCACTATCATGGCTTTGTGCTTCATCCTGGTTTCATAGACATTTACAAGAGAAAACCCAACTCTTGGTAGAAATGGCACCATTTCTTATGTTCATATAGGTGAAGTTCACTCTCATGTCCCTACTACTATAACCTCATTAAGAGATAAAACTACAAATAACCTCATTAAGAGATAAAACTATTCCTCCTAAACATAGCAGTCTTGCACTTGTCATTTTGGAATGAGCTATATATTAATTTTCAATACTTTCACAACTACTTATCAATAACTTGTTATTACCCATTAAGCTTTTTAAACTGGTGATGTTCTAGACAAAGTCGGGTACCATTATTGGTGGCTAATTTTCAGTAAAGTTAGCCCCATTTCACTAGATGTACTAACTACCAAAGCTCTTGAAAGTGATTTCGTTAACAGATCTGCCAAGTTATTACTTGATTTAACATAAATAATATTAATAACTCTATCAGTTATTAATTGCTTAACATATTCATGCCTAAATGTGACATCCCACATCACCCAGGGGAGTGATCCTTAAATGTATATTCTCATCCCTACCTAGCACGAGGCCTTTTGGGAGCTCACTGGCTTCGGGTTCCGTAAGAACTCCGAAGTTAAGCGAGAAGGGGGCCATAGCACTCCCAGGATGGGTGACCCACTGGGAAGTTGCTCGTGAGTTCCCAGAAACAAAACCGTGAGGGCGTGGTCGGGGTCCAAAGCGGACAATATTGTGTTACGGTGGTGGAGCGGGCCCGGGAAGTGATCTGCCCCGGGCCGGGATGTGACATAAAGCTAATATGTCTAGACTTTCCATTATATACCCACTGGGAAGTTGCTCGTGAGTTCCCAGAAACAAAACCGTGAGGGCGTGGTCGGGGTCCAAAGCGGACAATATTGTGTTACGGTGGTGGAGCGGGCCCGGGAAGTGATCTGCCCCGGGCCGGGATGTGACATAAAGCTAATATGTCTAGACTTTCCATTATATACCTTATTGTATGCTCTAGACAAAGTAGCTTCACTATCACATTATAAAGAAATGGATGGCATTGGTTGTGGCCACAACTCTAATAAATTTCTAATCCATACCGCTTATTTACCTGCTGCCGCTAATGCTATAAATTCAGATTCCATAGATGAATGTGCTATACACGTTTGCTTCTTTGAAGCCCAAGAAATTGCTCCTCGGGCAATTGTAAAAATTCACCCTGATGTAGACTTGTTATCATTAGCACTTGTTATCCAACTTGCATCTGAATATTCTTCAAGTACTGCTCGAAACTCAGAGTAATTTAAACTCAAATTAATAGTTCTTTTAAGAAAACCAAAAATTCTATTTATTGCTTTCCAATGAGCAGTACCTGGATAACTAGTGTATCTAGAAAGTTTGCTTACTGCAAATGTGATATCTGGCCTGGTACAATGCATGGCATAAATTAAACTTCCGATTACACTAACATACTCAAGCTGTGCAACGAACTTGCCAGAATTATTAAGCAAAGTCTCATTAGGGTCATAAGGGGTATTTGCTTCTTTTATTTGTAGATGCTTAAACTTAAGAAGCAATTTTTTCTATATAATGTGATTGACACAAAGCGTAACCCCTACTATGCTTCTTTACTTGAATTCCCAAGATATTATCTACTTCATTCAAATCCTTCATCTTGAATTTTGAATTTAGATACTCTTTAGTTTCAGATACACCTTTCATGTTTGTACCAAAAATTAGCAAGTAATCGACATAGAAACATATAACAACACCATAATCATTTGTGAATTTAGAATATATGCATTTATTAGCACTATTATGTCTAAATTCATATGATAAAATGACACAATCAAACTTTTCAAGCCATTGTTTTGGTGCTTGTTTCAATCCATATAATGACTTGACTAATTTACAAACTTTCTTTTCATTTCCAAGGAGAACAAACCCTTCTGGTTGTTCCATATAGACTTCTTTATCCAAATCACATTTAAAAAAGCCATTTTCACATCCATTTGATACACATGCAAATTATATGAAGATGCCAATGCAAACAATATTCTAATTGATGTGAGCCTAGCTACTGGTGCATATGTATTGAAATAGTCGAGAAAAATAGAAATCCCAACAAAATAGAGTTTGGATATGCTAGAATGAGAAAAGATGAGATGCTATCCACTTATTTGACTAGAATGTTTGATCTGATTAACCAAATGAAAATGTATGATGAGGAGTTGTCACACAAGAGAATAGTTGAGAAATTGTTAATAAGCCTTACTCTTAACTGTGACAATGTTGTCTTTGTGTTTGAGGGGACTAAGAAATTTGATGAGATTAATCCTACTACGGTTGTTGCCAATATTGTCTTTGTGTTTGAGGGGACTAAGAAATTTGACAAGATTAATCATACTAAGGTTGTTGCCACCTCAGAACGAATTGAGCAAAAGTTGCTTAGGCATGATGAGGAGAATGAAGTCACTGAGAAAGCTTTTAGTAGTTTGCTCATACGTTCCAAAGATAGCTAACAAGAAAATAGCTACAAAGGAAATAAGCCTTGGAAGAATAAGGAGAAGAAGGGAGGATTTAAAACTGGTGATAGAACTAGTTCATTTGTCAAGCATGGTGGAAATAAGGAGAATGCTAAGGATGTGTGCAAACATTGTGACAAGTTACACTATGGCATTGTTGGTGGTTCAATGATAAGCCAAAGTGTCATAGATGCAACAATTTGGTTATATAGCAAATGACTGCAATAGCAAGGTGAATCAACTTGTTCATCATACTTAGCATGTGAAAGAAAAGGCTTCAATGTTTTATGCTTGTCATTCAGCTGAGGTTGCGAAGAACAAACCTAGTGTTTGGTACATAGACAATGGATGTAGCAATCCATGACAGCACATGAGTCCTTGTTGATCAATTAATGTTGATAAATCTGTGACATTTAAAGTGAAAATAGGCCATTGTGAATTAGTGTAGCCTGGCTATAACGTGGTGCCCTCCGTTTGTGCAAGTTCTATACCTAAATGGTAGTTTTGGGCAATGTGCCATAAATTGATGATTGAAGCTTGATTTAGCTTATATTAACTATTATAGGTTTATTAGAGGATCGAAAGGATTTAGGCAAGGAGCCTAGTGGCGAGGGACGCCTTGCTTACCTGTGAGTGGATCCCTTTGACAATTAAATGTTTCACGCTATATATATATATATATATATATATATATATATATATATGTATGTATTACTATGTTAGTCTCTAATGAGACTTATGATGATATTTGACAATATCTTTAGATCGTTGGTGATTTATTTTCACGACATGGTCATCATGTGATATTTTGTATAGCTATCGACGACCGTAGATTATTTGCTGGTGATATTTTATCCTAGTAGACACTAGGATTATTGATTATTACTGGTGTTGAACAATAAAATAAATGAAGATGAATGGAAGTAAAGCCGCACATCAAAACCAAAGAGACAAAATAAAATATCCCACTGTTTTGTACGAAGACATCAGGCAAGCTTCCAAAGCAAAGAGTCACCACCAAAAGACACCTGCAACAAATCAAGAATAAAAAAATTGAATGAAGTTGCGGAATATTCATTCGAATCCAAACAAAACGAAAAAAGTATGAAGCCTTACTGACCGTTTCGTTCTTCTCTTCAAAAAAAATAACGAACAGTAAAAGAATGGTACGGGAGATGCTTGTGCGGAAGAACTGATCAAAAGAAATTCAAAAAGGGTTTGGAAGAATGCTATTTATCTAAAACCACCAAAATGGGGGAATTTGACTTCCCTTCTCTGTTAGTCGCCTAGCATGAGATAAACCCCTAAATAAAAAATAAAAAAAAATAAAAAAAAGGGAAGTTTGTGGCAAACAAACTTCTCAAAAGAAAATAGGAATACTGCCGCCCACGTGGAGTCCTGCTTAGACTTGGAAATCCGAGTCGACAGGGAGAAGAAACGGGAACCAGAAATATAAAAAATATAAAAAAAGGGGGAGAAAAGAAAATATATATTTCTTCCTACAAAAGGGGGAAGTAACGTGGAACTTCCTATTTTTTCTGCAAGACGTGGAAGATTGCACAGTTAGTGGGAGAGGTTAAGAGAAAGTGGCGGAAGACATGACCACTATCTCCCCCACGTAAAAGCTCTAGAACCCTCCTAAGATGTCTATAAATAGGCACCAGTTGCAGTGAGAAAGGGAGGAAAAAGATAGGAGGTACGCTGCAGAAATTGAGATAGAAATTGAAAGAGGAAAGAAGCAACGAAGTACTGCCCGAAGAGAAGACGAGGTAGTTCCATTACGGGTGATTCTGAACCAGGCCTTCCAAGGAAAGAGAGCAAACTACAAGCAACAATCAGAAGGTACAAAACTATGTTTCTTTTCTCTTCACTCTCTCCAGTAAATTTGTTTTGCAGGCAGGTGTTCTCTTGAGAAAACTTTGGTCAGCAAAGAGCCCTATACGCCGCAGCCCCTCCAGCCACGGAGTATTCTTCGTCTCCACCGATGGAGACATCTGTAGCGCTCAAAAAACAACGGAGATCTCACCAAAACGCAATAGCAAACCGGCTTCCCAGTCTCCTGTAACCTCTTGGGTGTCTAAAGAGGTTTTCGACATCTCTCTTTCTCTTTTCAGAGATGCAACGGAGAAGAAACCATCACTCTGCATGTTTGAACAAGTGGAGAAGAAGAACCCACCGTGCCCAGCTATGGTCCCAAAACTTCCCGACGAAACAAGGATGAACAAAGGCTACAAGCAGCATGTCTCCGCTGCCAAGTACAGGACAACGCAAGGTTCACCCAAAATGGTGCCTCTCCTCCGCAGAAAAGAAAACCATTGGTTACTGAAGTAGAAGAAGGAGCATCCGTGGTTCAAGATGTGACGGAGAAGAAAATTGCATGCCGAAATTACAGAAGGGTCCTCGTTCGAACCAAAGTCTCGTGCCGCTGCTGTCCATGTTTTCACGGTCAGAAGTTCCCTGCCATGATGCCTTCTTGAATTTCTAAGAGTGGTCTAGATCACTCGGATGAAACTCAAATCCAAAAATCAATCCTGCAATTCATTCGTGCAAGAGGTGCTCTCTGCCGTCTCGCCGAGCCATTACTGACCCAGCCCAGAAGCGATTGAAGACCCGGTCGTTGTAAACGAAGCAGTCCAAAAATGGCAGCAGCCACATAATTTCCTTTTGCCTAAATCTGAAGAGAACAAAACCACACATGAACACCGCTCACCGCCGTCGCCGTGTTGAATGCAAGAATAAAAGTTGCTGACCAGAAAAGGATGTCGCCCGCACTGGAAAAGAAGACTGCACTAACGTGCAAAGTGTGTCATGTAACAGTTGCCATCCAAATCGCTAATGGAAAGGAAGGTCATTTCCTGGCTGCCAATAAAGAAAGAAGAGAAGCAATAAGCTCTACTACTCTGAGATCTGCACCTCCAAAATATTTGGGATAATAAGTTGAAGACTTCACCCAACCAAAGAAAATGGATCACTGTATGCGTACAAACTCAACGACAAAAATGCAAGAGCAAAGCTTTCCATAAATGCCTAAAGGCATTGGTAAAAGAAAAGGAGCTCTGCCACTTGCTTTTATATTTCCATATGAAAGCAAGGACTTGCTGTGCTGCTGTGCCGCTGTGCAAAGATAAAAGGCAGCAACAAAGTGATGAATATGAAGACAAAATGAAATGGGTTTCAAGACAAAGTAAATGAAAAGAAAAACAAAACAAAGAAATAAAAGAGAAACACAGCAAAAGCGAGAGGGAGTACATGCAAATTACAAAGACATACCAAAATATGATGTGGTTGTTCTGGACCCAAAGCCAGCACGTGAGGTGAATCGAAGATGATCTGAAGTTGCAATTAAAGCCGCAGTATATAAGACAAAACAAATGCAAGTTACGAGGAACTTGATGACTTTGACGCTAGCCATCTGAAGCAAAAAAAAAAGGTGCACCGTCACCAATCAAATTTGTGACTACAAAGATGGCCTTTTTTCTCAAAATCATGCATGTGGTCACTTTTTAAAAAAGGATGGGCAAATGTCTTCCAAATAAATTCCTCCCCACAACAAAAGGAAGAAATGAGTTTAAAACTCAAAAGAAAAGAAGACATGTTCATCCATGCATTAGAAGACAAACAAAGGGAAAGAAACAGCAAGGGAGGGAAATAAAATCTCCTCTAAAGTTTGGAATGCCACTTACGTGGGCATTATGAGCATGGCCTCATTGATTGAATATGGTGCATGAAACAAGTAAATATGGAGACAAAATGACAAAGGGTACAAAACAAAATTTGCCTCTTGATGTCTCTACAGCATGTAAAGGAAATTGGGAAATTGTCAAGGACTTTATTTTACTCTCTCGAAGAGAATAAGTCCTATGAATAAAAATACAAATATGAATAAGTTCAGACCAGTTGGCCTCTTCGTACTAGCAACCATGGATCAATATCATATGATCTTTTTCTTACAGCAAAAGGAAAATAGTCCAATGACATGAGGCCGCATCAAATACCAAAGTGGCACGAACCCGTATTAAATTTCGATAGCACGAAGCCGTATCAAGTATCAAAGGGCACGAAGCCGTAACAAGACTTAAATGGCACGAAGCCGCATACTGCTCCAATGGCTTAAAGTCCTTGCTCGCATGAGCTAAAACTGCACAAGGCATCAAATGCTCCAATGGCACAAAGTCCTTGCCCGCACGAGCTAAAACTGCATAAGGCATCAACGGCTCCAATGGTTTAAAGTCCTCACCCACACGAGCTAAAACTGCACAAGGCATCAAATGCTCCTTGCCTGCACGAGCTAAAACTGCATAAGGCATCAAACCCCAACAAATACATAAAGAACTACGAGTGACTTGATCCCTCAACGAGGGTACGTAGGCAATCTAGGGTTCTACCTAGGTACAGTCACAAAAACAAATAAACACCCAAATCCCCAAGTTACGATTTATTCATATTAGAATCAAAGGGTATTCCTTTCCCAAAAGAAGGGTTGTAATTAATAAGCGCGTAGCCTAGAATGGGTCGAACTCAAATTAATAAAACCCTCTTCGGAAAAATGAACGAGGTTGAAATTGTGTCGAGTGAATTATTTGTTTACATATTGTGTACAATTTTTGCTCAACAACTGGTATTGAGTTTAGCTAGTTGACGCTAGTATATCTTGCTTGCTATACTTATGCTAGTGGACGCTAGTATGATTGATTGAGTTCAGGTATGATTTCTGAACTTGGATTGAATGTTTTCGATTGTAGAGATTGATGAGATTTTCACTATTATTCTAGTAGCAAAGGAGTGGGCCCTGCTCTTGCCACGTCATCATTTAACAACCAAATTGACAGAAAATTTAACGGAGGTATGACATTGCAATGTTTAAAATATGAGGTATGCGATTGTGATTTGACCCAAAGTTGAGGTAGTTTTTTGTAATTTACCATAATTAATTTACAAGTATGAAAAATGTGAAAAAAATATGCAAATGCTCATGATTGCATCCTTTACGCTTTGACAATGGGTACATCATCAATTGAATTTTTAAAACCCTACAAACCCACGTGAATATTGTTTTAGAGGAATTTAAAATAAATCACATTCATAATAATTAATATACAAGTGTGAAAAATGAGAAAGAATATACAAGCTTGTGATTGCATCCCATACACTTAGATGATGCGTACATTGTCGTTTAGATTTTTAAAACCCTCCAACGCTCATGAATACAAATTCATAAATAATTTTGTAGAAATGTAAGAAAATGTATAAAAAAATATATAACAAAGTATGCAATCACTTGTATGACAAGCTTTTCAATTTTCCTGAAAGGGTTAACTCCGAAATTTAACATCATGATCCATTGTCGTTTACACTCTACTCTTCTCATAGGATCTTGTTTTTTTTTAGCTTTTCTTTTTTGACAACATGATCTTTTAGTTGATGCAAGAAAATGAACAGTTCGGATCATTGATATCACGTTCCGATGTTTATGGTAAACTGAAATATAAGTCAATGTTATATAGATTCTAGAGACTTAAAAAACTTAGAGCAATACTTTCACGAACCGTAAAAATATGAACTTGATATCAACAATTTAAAACTCTCATCTTTCTACATTCATTAACAGTTAATGTTTCCAAAAATGGAAATCACTACTACAAATTTTTGCATACAAGACGCAGTTTATGGGTCATGTTAAAAGTTTAATGATGCAAGGGTTTAGCGTATCTTTGTGGGTGTCATTTAAGATATTTTTTATGACGTTGAAACAGTGTCATGTATGACTTCTAAGGACGCCTAACAAGAGTCATTAATCTGAAGAAAAAAAAAACCCGGATTTTGTTGAATGGAATGGAGCATAACAGTAAACGACAATCAGCGGTTAAATTTAAATCTATTGTTTATGGGATTGTGGTGGCCAATTTTGGAGTTGACCTCTTCACTAAAGTTGTTGAACTTGTCAGTACGAGCATTTCTATATATTTTTTTCTTGGGTAAATTACACAAAATTACCTCAACAATAGGTGGAACCACAATCTCATACCTCATGTTTTGAAAAATTACAATGTCATACCTCATCTAATGAATTTGTTGTAATATCAGACCTCCGTCAGTTTGTTTGTTAATTTCTCTATTAAATGCTGACATGACTTGAAGTGGGGCCCACTCCCTAGCCCAACTGTTTAGAAATATTTATTAAATATTAATAAATTAAAGAATAATTTTTTTAAATATTTTTATTAAAAAGGATGGGACCTACCCTCACCCTTTATCCCAGTTCATCCGTCTCCCCCCCAACCATCATTCCTTCCTTCACCATCAGAGCAGCTCCACCGGGAGCAATTGCTGGATGGACTGGGGGTGGAACAGGGCCGGATCGCCAGAGGGAGGAAGGCCAGCGTTGGCTGGCGAGGGAGCTGGAGCAAGCCTGAGCGCCAGGCCCGTAGATTGGTGCCGACCCTTGAGCCTGAGATGGGTCTGATGTCAGCTGACGTCAGACGCCTTTATTACTTTTTTCCTATTAGGCTCGTGCCGTTCAAGCGCGCGTGGGCGTGCCTTAGGAGACACAAAATAAAAAAAACGGCCCACGGCGCAGATTTTTTTTGTTACCGTTGGGGAGCCACATGGCTTCCCCACGCCAGTTGGATTTCAACGACTACAATTTGTGGACCGTTGGATTTCCAACGGTAATAAAAATAAAAAAATCATATTTAATATCAACCATTGGATCTGAGATCAACGGTCCACGTTATTCGACTTTAAAAATTAAAAAAAAAGAAGAAAAAACAGTTAAAAAATAAAAAATGTTACCATTGTGCCACGTGGCACAATCTGGAGTGTTCGAATTCAAATTTGTATAAATCCAACGGTATAGATTAATTAGGTGAATAAAAAATTTAAAAAAAATGTAAAAAATTAATAAAAATCTGAAAAATAAAAAAATTTGAAAAAAAAAAAAAAAAAACGATTTTACTTTTCTATAAATACATTCTCATTACCTTCTACCTTACACCACAATTTCATATTTTGTCAATTATTTACATTTCTATCTTTCTCTCAAAGTTTCAATCCAATTTTTTTCCAACAAAATGACAAATGATGCAGGTACGAATTGGACGCTTATTGAAGATGTTACGTTGTGTACTAGCTGGGTTGAAGTTACTAATGATCCGATTACGGGTAATGAGATGCAGTTGCGAGAAATGTGGGGTCATATTCATACCAATTATCTTGAGAAAATTGGTGGGAAAAGAACCAAATAATCTTTGTCCAGTCGTTGGAGACTACTCAGCAAATCATTTAGTACGTGGAAAGACGCCTTGGCACAAGTTAGTAGTAATCTTTGAAGTGGGGGAAATTTAGCGGATCATGTAACAATATAGTTTTTATTTGTTTGTACTATACCCAAATTTACATTACCTACTTTGGTTATAATTATTTCTTCTCCCGCATTGTGTAGCAACTTTAAGCACAAGCTTGGTATAATGCTAAAACCACAAGCAAAAACAAATCGTTCAATCGGTGGGAGTGTTGGAATATTGTCAAAGATTGTCCTAAATTCAAAATTGTGCCTATTGGTCCAGAAGTGGTATTTAACAGCACCCCTCTACCCTCTACGTCGGATCATGCCTCACATGATCATGAAGATGACGCAAAAGAAGTGCCCGAAACGCCCATCCCTGAACAAGCGTCGGGGTCAACTCGTTATCCAATTAGGCCTCAAAGTAAGAAGGCTTCAAAGAGAAAAGGGAATGCTTCCAAGAATGATTATGCAAAGTATATGGAGGACCTTGCTCGCCAAGGTGAATTGACTTTGGCGCGGGAAATGGCTAAATTTGAGGCTGATAAGGTTAGAGAGGATGCAAAAGCTGCAGCTATTGAGAAAAAATTTCAAGTTGCTAAGAGAGAAAGAGAACTACTTAGGTAAGAAAGGGAACTGGTTAGAGAAGAAAGAAGGGCTCAACGAGATCGTGACGTTATGAAGGAGCCTTTAGAAGGGAAGTCTCCGAATTCTAAATATTTTTGGAAGTCGGAGAAAGCGGATGTGGTGGCTAGAAGGCGTGCAAGAGAAGCTAGAGAAAAAGAAGATGGTCCTAGCACGACAACAGAAGATGATCCTAGCACCACAAATTGGTTAGGTGATGATGATCTATTCATTAGGCCATAATTTTCCAACCACTACGTTTGTAATCGGAGCCCATAATTTTCCAATCACTTTGGGTTGTAACTTCTTATTTATTGAATAGAGTACTTTATGTTGTTTCCAATTTATTGAATTTAGTACTTTATTTAAACTAAGAGTATATTTATTTAATTTGGTAATTTATTTATACTAAGACAATCTTTATTCAAATGACATAAACACACCAACTAAAATTACATCAACATACCTAATAATAAAAAACTCACTAAATGAACTTAAAAAAACACACCTAATAAAATTAAATAAACACACCAAATAAAAAACAAACACACTAAATGAACTTAATCATCTTCAGCTTGTTTCAATTCCTATTGGTGCTCTATCAAGTCAATTTGCCAAGCATTGTGCATATATGGGTCCTGAATTGCAGTATATCGTTGAATGAGCCTTTCATTGTAACGTCCATCCCTTTCTAATGGGTCGTGTTGCATGGGTTCTTCAGTGGCGTCATGAGCACAATATTCTGGAATTGTTCATCGTGTCTGGCTCATAGTCATCAACGGCATCATAATCGTACTCATCTTCCACAATCATGTTGTGAATAATGATGCACGTCATCATGATGGATTGAAGCGACTCTACATTAAACATTCTTGCAGCACCTCTGACAATCTCCCAACGAGCTTGGAGGATACCAAAACAACTCTCGACAACCTTCCTGCACCCCTATTGACACCTTGCAAAGTGTTTTTCCTTTGCACTTCGCGGATGTGGCACTGTTTTGACAAACGATGACCACCTTGGGTAAATTCCGTCAGCTAGGTAGTATGGCCCGTGGTACTTATGCCCGTTGACGTGGTACGTGCACTTTGGTGCTTTGCCTTGCAGGACATCATTGAACACTGAGGATTGTGCAAGCACGTTGAGGTCATTTTGAGCTCCCAGAACCCTGAAAAAGGCGTGCCAAATCCATGTATCAAATGATGCTACCGCCTCCAAAATGATATTTTTTGTGCCTTTTTTGTCCCCATAAGCTCCTTGCCATGCACTTGGACAGTTTTTCCAAATCCAGTGCATACAGTCGATGCTTCCAATCATCCTAGGAAAACCTCGCATCTTGCCCTTCTTCAGAAGCTTTTGCAAGTCCATCTCAGTAGGTTTCCGGAGGTACTCTGCAGTGTAGATAGATTCGATTGCGAAGCAAAACCTTATCAGGGACTCAAGAATGGTTGATTTTCCCATCTTCGCTATCTCATCCACTTGGTCAGCAAATGCTCCATATGCAAGCATCCGCAAGGCAACAGTAATTTTTTGCTCAGGCAGGAGACCCATAGCACCAAAAACATCATTCTTTTGCACAAAGTAAGAATCATGGTTGCAAACAGCGCCCATGATTTTGTTGAACAAATGTCATTCCATTCTAAAACGACATCTAAAGTACGTATCAGGGAATGCACTGTTACGGACAAAATAATCGTCCAAGAGATCCTTACCTAGTCGTTGCCTCCTTCTATCAATGTTCCCAACACGGCTAGGCCTGCAGATCTAACCCACAGCTTGGATGACTCAATGGGAATGTGAGGCCCTTGCCATTCTTAATTCGTCATCTCTCCGTCTACCCTCGTCATCCTCTTCCCTCTCATCCCCCGGCGTTTGAACATTCCTTCTGATTGGTTAAACAATTCTTTCTCTTCCTGATCGATTTCCCACATCATCTTTGAAGAAGAAGAAGAAGAAGACATCGTAAGAAGGAAGCAAAAACTATGAATAATGATAGAGATTTTGGTGAAGAAGGAAGCAGAAACTATGAATAATGATAGAGATCTTGAGAAAATTAGTGTGAGATTTCTGAGGATGGATAGTGGATTATATAGAGGATTCAGAAACGATTAGGTTGTAGATAATGCCACGTAACATGCTGACATTCGTTAAAAATCTAGTGCAAATCTATCCTCAAAGATTGTAAATAGATTGTGACATGTGGCGTGACGTGATTGGTTAAAAATCTTATCGGAAATCCATCTTTAATAATTGTCTTTTCGGATAATGACACGTGGCGCAACGAGAATGATTAAAAATCTTATCGGAAATCCATCACCAATAATTGTCTTTTCCGATAATGACATGTGGCACAACGAGAACGATTAAAAATTTTATCCGAAATTACAAATAAAATTATTTTGTATTATTTTATAAATAAAAAAAATAGTAATATTTTATTGCCAATTGCCAGGGCTATTCAAGTGTAATGGTGGAGATGCAAAAAGCGATTACTGTTCATTAGGTCAGATACTGTTCATTGGGTGGATAGCCCTAGGGACTTCCACCATGGTGGAGTTGCTCTCAAAATCACAACTCACTCCCCCACTGCCGCACTGACCAGCAATCACCTCATATTCACCAGTCGCCTATGTCCAAGACTAGGCTCACCACCACGACCCCACCCCCTGTTTTCCGTTTAAGGAATCTACGTGGGTGGCTTGGATTGGTACCCTCTCTCCCTGGACCAATCCCACAGACCCTAGTGTCTACCATGACCTAGATTTCTGCCCCAACCCATTCCTGGGCAAGCTTCCCAAGTGAGTTTACGGCGAACTTCGGCAACAAGCACCGTTGCCACCACCATTGTTTCACTGCTCTCGGTGTCACGAACATGACCCACTTATAGTTCATGTTGTTTGGCTACCGTTCATGGTGGATCGAACCGTGGATCTCAGGACCAAGCTCATCAGGTAGTTGCCATCGGTGTCAACAATCGAATCGAGAGGGTTGCAAATTGTGGTTCGGCACATCAGATGGGCGATTATGAAATCATTGGAAGAAAGAAGTGATTTAGGATTGGGATAATGTACGCCGGCTGATAACGTGATAATGGGATATTGCGGTCCACGACGACGTTGTTTTCACCAAATGGGCAGCAACTCAAGGACCAATGGTATCCAGAAACCGGAAAACCCCTTAACAATTTGCCCACCCAAAGAACCTGAAAGTTGCTTAAGAAGAAGTGGCGACTGGGCAGAGCAACAGCTGCGCTGCAGGAGGAAGAAGAAAGAAAAAGACAAAACCTTGGGCCAAACTATGTCGTTTGGTCCCATCCTCTTCAACCTTTATTTTTTATTTTTTATTTTTTTAATTATAATTTTACAATATTTTTATTAATTTCAAACATTTTAAATAATATCGAATTTTTATTACTTTCTTTTCCACGTGGCTCAAACATGATATCCATATCATCAAAATGTGGGGGTTGCGTCTACGGTGGAGCAAAAAATAATCAAGAAAATTATGGAGGCAATACGTGGACTTTTGGGTAAAAAGACAAAATTATCCTTGAGGCACACCGGGATTCCCACGCGCAACCAGCGGACAGTAACGGCTTAATCAAGGAAGAGTCAAAGGTGATCAAAATGATATTTATTCAAAACCCTCTTATCACTCCTCATCAAATCCCCACTCAAAAGGTAACTCCCAATTTTCCTATTCTAATTGGGATTAATTATCAAATTAACTGCAAGATATTATTTGACATAATATCTTGCAATTATATTAAAAAAACCACTATAAGTGGCCGGTCCCTATTTCTCGAAATAAGGCCGGCCACACCCATATATATAGTCCCATTTCTCCACCATAAAGCTAAGTTCATTCTCTCCCTAAAATTCCCTAAACACTTTTTCTCTCAAATTCTAACTTTGACATCAGAGATTCTTCAGCCAAAGGGACCCTCCCCCGGGTTCATCATGGGCGCGTGAGGCTTTTGGCCTTGATCTTAGGTGTTATTATTTTGCAGGTGCATTTTCATCAAAGGAGAAGACGGCGGAAATTTGCATCCACAAATTGGTGCTTTTATAGAGTCTTGATTCACATGCTCGAAGAAGACTTTCGTATTCAAAGTTTCTCATTTCTCGTTTGTTCGTAAATTTTTCATACTTTCTTATTCTTAGAATTTTTTAATACTTTGAATAGAGGTGAGGAAAAAAAACAATGACGGGAAATTCAGAAATCACGATGAACGGAACTTCCTACTTTCAAAGATCCGAATCAAATGATGGAGCATGAGATGTAGCCCCACGACGACGATCTACAAGGCTCAATATGATGGAAAAATAAGCAACTTCGCCACCAAGGAGCACCACCACCATGGCAGCCACAGGGACCACCATGGCAGTGGGGAGTGGGCCAGATCCATGGCAACAAGCCCATGGTGAGTAGGGAGCAGCGAGGCAGCCAATAGCCCAGGCCCACGCCACTTTACAGTAGCAAGCCCAGGCACTAGAAGCAGCCCAAACCGCTACCCGAGCAGCGTAGGCCCAATCCTTGTCTACTTGGTGCACAACCCAATTTGCAGCCCATGCTGCAAAGCAGCCAAGCCCAGGCCCAGTGCCCACACGCACCGCACGTGGGGCGACATATACAGGTGGTCTGACTAGCTCCGGTGACCCGACTTACTCTCTCGATCCAACTCGCGGTCTAGCCTACTCTCGTGGCCCTCATAGCAGCCCAAACTTGTCCAAGACCTGTTCAACGATCCCGCCTTCAGATTTCTAGACCGACGATTGAACTAGGGGTATTTTGATATTATTTCTCCGCAGATTTGACATATCCCAACTCAAATCTTGCGCCTGAAGTCTATTACACTTCCATTACTTAAGGAGACACATGTCATCCAAGCTCTTCCGAACCAAATGACAAACAACACTTGTCTCGACAAGTCTTAGAATTGACAAGCGCCTTCGCGCAGCAGACGATTTTGGTGAATTAGCTATTGCAGCGAACCGAGATCCAGCGTTCCCTAAACGAGGTGTCCCGAAGTAGGACAAGGGTAGACGACAAACCTCTCTAATAACGTCCCAACAAGTAGCCCCTCGACCAACCACGGACCAAGTGTTCTGGCAGTGTACACTCATGACTAGGCCTCCGAGATAGCATATACTCCCATCTTAGCACGTAGAGGAGCGTGCACTCTCGGTTAGGCCCACAGATAAGCATACATTTATAGTTGGGGCCATACTCTGATAATCAACATGAGCAACCTTCTAGGCGAAGTGTTCATTCACGTCTAGGCCCACAAGGAGCATCCTCCACCTCACATTGGAGTAGGCAGCACGACAGACGAAGGGAAGCAGTCACACAATCCGGCTCAAGTTCAACTGGCAACCTACGAGTAGTTCGCTCACCTACTAGGAATGTACCACATGCACAGCAACTGCAGCATACGAGCTGAACACATGGAAGAGCAGCCTAGACCAGTAGGTCATGACCAAGGGTATTCGAGATCTCCACTACCCCAACAAAGGTAAATTCAGGAAAAAGTAGAGAGGCTCATGACCCGAGTGATTGCATGATTTCCAACGCAACGAGGTCATTGACGAGGCACTACGACAGGAGATGACCAACATAAGCAAGTCACTATTCACAGACGAGATCGAGCAGGCAGAGCTTCCACGCAAATTCAGCATGCCACATTTCACATCCTTTAAAGGAGATGGAGACCTGGAGATGCACCTAAAGCACTACCGTAGTGCAATGATCCTTTATCGAAACAACAACGCTTTCATGTGCAAAATATTCACCATCACTTTACAAGGCGAGGCGCAAGATTGGTTCTACACCTGGCCGCCATAATCCATCCAGAGTTTTGATGAGCTTTCTTTGGTTTTCACCAAGGAGTATTCATCCTATTGCTCGATCAAGAAGAAGTCCGAACACTTGTTCAACGTGAAGAAGAATCTAAAGGAGTCGCTCTGCGACTATATGAAGAGGTTCAAAGCAGAGAAGGAAAAGGTAGTCGAATGCAATGACTCGATAACTAGTGCACATTTCCAAAAAAGACTCCCAGCAAAGCACCCGATGTTCGGAGAATTGATCATGAAAGAAGATCTAACTCTGGCAGACTCTTTCGCTTTGGCAGAGAAGCATGTACTTTAGGATGAGGCTCACCGATGCATATTCAAGGCAAATCCGAGCGATCTTGAATACGAAGTCCCCCGCTACTTTGAAGAAGATTCAAGGTCTGACTAGACAAGCAGCCACACTCAACCGTTTATCCTTGCGGTTCACCGATCAACGTGAGCCTTTGTTTCGACTTAATAAAAAAAGCAACAAAACAAATAAAACAACGAGTGCGAGAAAGCATTCAAAGACTTGAAAAAGTACCTAACATCACCTCCCTACTATCCAAACCAGAAGTAGCGAATGACTTATTTACATGCTTAACGGTATCTAAAGCAGCATTATGCTCAACCCTCATACGAGCAAAGCTGGGGGCCCGACTATTTGTATTCCACAGTTCAAAAGCAATCATCGATGCGGAAACCAGCTACTAGAAATTCAAAAGCTAACTTTGGCGATAGTTGTTGCAACGCGGAAGCAATCATCCTTATAACGTAATATTTCACCCAATCCAGACGTGCGATGTTAAAGGTGCATACATTGGCGGAAGCAAAGTTTTCTAATGAATGCAACAACTCAGCCTAAAAGGCGTGCCAAAGGTAGACGAACACTAGAAAGACACACTCGGAAGCAAGTTTTGTCCTCGTCGCCCTAAAAGATTCTACATATAAGCAACATTTACTGGCAGTTGTGCACCACCTCCTGCTGCATGTCACACGGCCCTAACTGACCCTTATTCCATAATTCAGCACTAGTGTGGCCCAATACCGATAGTTGAGCATCTTTTCCTACGTGTAACATGGCTGCTGCTACACGGCTCCCTACCGCGCCTTCACGCCTAGCTTAGGCAACGCAACAGAGCGGCCCAACGATGCCTCAAAGGCAACTGACCTACATAGCTACGCCTACTTCACTCGATGGAGACTTCTGGTATTTGCAAGTTGACGATACATCTAACTACAAGAGCTCGGGAGCAGGCGTGGTCCTTACTACCCCAGAAGGTTCGATGCTCGAGCAGGCAATCACTCTAGGCTTCAAATCCAACAACGAAGCAGAGTATGAAGCCCTACTAGCAGGCCTCCGAGTGGCAAAAGACTTGGCGGTAAAAAAGCTTGCATTTCATTAGGATGCCCAACTAATCACCAGCCAGACTACTAGGGAGTACACAGGAAAACATCCAGATGGCACAGTACCTAGAGAAGGCACAAAAGCAACTTGAGGCGTTTCAGTCTTACACCTTCACTCAAGTTTCGTGGGCAGACAACATCCACGCGGACGCGATAGAAGGCCTAAGCTCCACCCTCGACCACCAACTCAAACGCTATGTTCTAGTGGAGTATCCAGACAAGCTAAGCATAGAGGCGGAGCCAGCAACCGATGTGTCACAGGTTGGTACAACTCCAAACTGGCAAGATTCCACTATAGACTACCTGGTCAATGACACACTCTTCATCGAAAGATTGAAGTCTTGAAAGCTCCAAACAAATGTAGCACACTACTACATGTGAAACGACATTCTCGTCTGAAGATCCTACACTAGACCACATCTTCGCTGCCTAGCATCTCCCGATGACTTAAAGGTTCTAAGCTCATTCTGTGAAGGCCTTTGTAGTCATTTTGGAGGCCGATCCTTAGCACAGAAGGCTCTTAACGCAAGCTATTATTGGCCTACTATATATCAAGACGCTAAGGAGTTAGTACAAAAATGTGACCGCTGCTAACGCTACAAGCTGGTACAAGCACTACCTGCTAGCAAACTACACCCGCAAACGAGTCATTGGCCTTTTATGCAGCGGGCAATTGACTTGGTAGGACCAATGATGCCCGCTATTGGGGGTAGATGCATGGTGATCGTGGCAATTGACTACTTCACCAAATAGGTGGAAGTAGAGCCCATGACAACCACAACTCAGACGGACATAGAGCGCTTCATATGGGGGAACATCATTTGCCGATTTGGCATCCCTCAATCCATCATCACAGACAACGGCATCAAGTAGCACATGTCCATGTCAAGGTATCCCTAAGGCAATGGGTAGGCCGAAACATCCAACAAGACGATTCTCGATTGCCTCAAGAAATCCCTATTTGATAAGAAGGGAAAATGGCCAGACGAACTTCCCGAATGTCTATGGGAGTATCGCACAACCAAACGACGAGGAACCGGTGAGACTCATTTCTATTTGGCATTTGGTTCAGAAGTAATCATTCATCCAAATGTCATTGTGCCAAGGATCAGTACTCTACAATCAAGCATCGACCAAAACATAAAGGAGATAGCCACAAACTTAGATCTAACAGAGGATAAATGCGAGAAGGTCATCACCCGTATCGCAGCCTACCAGCAACAGTTCCTCTCCAGCTACAACAAAAGGGCCAAGATCCGGCAGTTCTAGCCTGGAGATCTAGACCTAAGAAAAGCCTTCATCACTGCTCGCAGAGAAGGCTCCCAAAAGATGGATCGCATCTGGGAAGGTCCGTACAAGATCAGCAAAGTAGGCGACAATGGTAGTTACACCATCCCTATCATGAACGACAAAGAGATCGAAAAGAAGTAGAACGCCTACAATCTGAAGAAGTACCATGTGTGACCCCCTGCTACATCAAAGCCCAAAGACTCAAGCAGCTCGATAGGCACCACTTCGTAAGCCGAGGACAATCCAGTTGTTACGCAGTTCCTATCTTATAGCTAAGTTTTCGTCCATTTCACTCGTTTTTCAATGAGGAATTCAGAAGTAATTCACAACTTGCCTTGGCTGCATGCTTACAACAACTAATCACTCATGCACTTCAAAAGAAGAACGGTCATTCTTAGGGACTTATCGCAGGAATTGCGCCCATCTGGGGACCAACCAATGTTTTCCAATGCGAGAGGGTAAACCAATTCCCTGACACCCACATGAGTTTGCTCTTCAATGCAAGAGGATAAACTGTACACTCCAAATATCCAAACGTGGAGAGTCGGGCTACCCTGGTATAACTAGGTGCACGATGGCTTCCGCTAAGATTCCTAGAAGTAGCCACAATGGTCTTTTTCAAGGCTTAACTAATTGAAGGATTTTGGGTCTCTTGGCCTAATCTGTGTAGAACCGGGCCTCAGAGACAGAGGAGGCACATTATGTAGTACGCCCTATAGACGGCAGCCCTGGAACCCTAAAGTTGCTACCGAGTGCACTAAGGTAGCCTACGGTTTCCATAAGACTGCCTACGGCTTGTCCTTCGAGCAGTAAACCACACTTAACTTATACAACCGCACGTTTTTGTGAAAGGTTAAACAAGTTAGCGTGCATATACGAAGTTTTATCCACTGCCGACATGCTACGCAGTCAATAAGCTTCACCTCAACCCAAGTGCAGAATGATCGTTTAAGATCTACACTAATTCTTAAAGTGTTGTGATACTTGATACGCAACCCACAAAATTGGTTACATAAAGGCAAAAAGTTCTCTCGGACCTTTACTTACAAAATTCCATACAACCACGTACTTTTGATATGTGAGGTTAGCGAATTTCATAACCCAAAAATATTTAGTACATTGTGATGCAGGCCACACAGCTCAAAAGATTGAAGAAAGCCAAGGTTAACAGCTAAGTGGTCACGCAGACTCGTCTGCTTCTGTAAGTAGGGCGTCTGACTGCCAACCTTATGGCTAATGACTTTGCAAAAGTTCTACACCATCAAATGTTGGGAGAGAACAAAAGAAGCGAAGATGAAGGAAAACAAAGGAAGTAAGTTTATTAAATTTTATAGCAAAATTGATAAACGACTAGCAAAGGCCGAAAGAGTTCAAGCAAAGCAAAAAGCAACAAGGAAAACAAAGAAAATCCTAAAGGCTACCTAGAATACTACTTTTCAGCAACTTGGACATCTCGCGATTACTCGATCGCCACACCTTCAGCAGCCGTGACGCTCTTAGTAGCGACATCATTATGCGTTTTCCCTCTGGCTGCCCTAGCCTGGCACCAACTTCTCTGACTACTTCATCAATAGAGAAATAGAGAAATAGAGAAGGTCTCGAAGTTTTTCCTAACAAACTCAAAGTCAGACGGCCTACCAAATAGATGATCAACATAACCCATTTTGTAGAAATCAGCCTGGCTCTGAACAAGCGAAGCATCGAGCCTAGACTTTTCACCTTTAGATGCTCATTCTCCCCGACCAGACCAACATAGACTCGTTGCAGCTCATCCACTTCCTTCTTCAGACTTTTGTTGATCTTCAGTGCACCTTGAAGTTCCAACACTTGGGGTTCAAGCCTGTCGATAATCTTCTTGAAGTGGATCACTTGATTATATACAACAATCAACTCTTCATCCTTTGCGTAGATAGCGAAACAAAGCTCAGAAACAGCATGCTCAAGATATTGAATCTGAGGTATGTAACATCCAATCTCATTCTCTGCACTTTCATACTTAACTTGGATCGTGTCAAGCCTAGTCTTGAAATCAACGATCTCTTGGCGAGTGGTGTCAAGTTGCAGAGAAGTGGGGGCAGAGATATTAGATCCCTTCAAAGCGATAAGCTCAGATTCCAACCTCTTTATCTTCTCAGCAAAGGAATAGGCTTTAGCTGTCATAGTCTTTGCCATCTTTTTGGCAGCCTTGGTATCCTCTTGGTCAAGGAGCATAGACTCGGCTGCCAAAATCGTCGTTTCTGCATCATAGCAAGTAGAGCAGTCCTTCTATATTCGGTCGTATGCTTCGCAAATGAACTTGGGCAAACAACCCCTTTGACGCCATCAACAAGATTGGCACATGTGTCCATGTCTTCAAGCAAATCTGGTTTCAAGAGCGCACAAATCTCAGCAACTTCCCCAGAAGCAGGCTTGGTAGATTTTTCACAACTGTCTACGCGAGTAGTCTCATCTTTCTCAGTAGGCGAATTAGTCTCAGCAGCAAATGAAGTAGGTTTTGACGCCACTTTAGCAGCGGAGTCCACCTTATCACTTTTTATAGTTGCAAGCCTCTCGGAAGGTGAACCAGACTTAGTTCCTGACAGACACCTTCGCATAAATTTTGGCACTAGGGGCACGACATAACCTCTCTGCTGAGTAATCCTGTTAGCAATTGTACTAGCCACATTCGGCATGCCAGACGTCACCCGCTCAAATCTAGAGCCCCATCTTTATTTCTCTTGGAGTAAGTCAAATCAATCATAAGCCTCTAGGCAGTAGGTGGACCCTCACGAGCAGTGGAGGAAGTCTTCGTATTTTTTTCTCAACCGACATCTCTTGAGCAGGATGGGAATATCTCATCTTTCCACCTTTATTAGTAGTATGTTCCACGACAGTGATCGGACAAGCCAATGCATCCACCTTGATCATCTTTATCTCTTCTCGAGAGAGCAGCCCATCATTCTCCTGGCGAAGAGGACTAAGCAGCTAACACCATTCACGGTACTCAGCATGGGAGCTCAGCCCATACTGGCTTTTCCCTCATTTTTTTCTCTCAGACCAGAAGGCAAAAGGCCTGCATGCCCAGCATTCCAGCAGCCTAAGAGGCCCACGACCATCTCATTTCTCTCAATCAATGGTCTGGCCCGCATCAGGTCCAAGAGCCCAAAAGACATGAGCCATGTGGCTCACCTAGCACTGCGTCTCAGTGCCATAATCTACGGCCCCAATTGCACAACTACTCTTGGCTTTAGCCCAGCCGAGCAACCCAAGCAGTGGTCCTTGCCATAACACCTATTCGGCCCATGCCGAGCCGACTCCTGGCCCCTGCCAGCCGACGTGCCGCACCACCTTAACGGCTAGTCCACGATAACACTATCCAAGAAGAAGACAAGGAAAATCAACTTTTTCTTACCTCGGTACGGCATGGAGAAGACAAAGAAAGCAACGAAAAATGGTCATTTGCACGGGTAAGTGTAGAAGATTGCTAAGGAAGGGGGAACAAACATCCTTTAGCTTTCTCTCTCTTATAGGGCAGAACAAATTGCTCTCTGAAGTTGATGTAATCATCTACTTAAGGTAGATTTAAATAGACTTTGGAAGTGATTTATTTCCCTTTCCTAGAAGGATCTAATTTCCACTTAAAGAGGGAATCCACATCAAAATAGGAAACAACCCTATGTTTCCTAAAGCAAGAGAAGATCTCAACACCTACTGCCCTCTCCTACGAGCAGCCCAACATGTGTGGGGGCATTTGTGATAGTCCGTCCCTGATTTTACAATTGTATAAATTTTAATAAGTGATTTTACGAAATTGCCCTTCGAGGCTTGTGCGTTGACTGAGGTTAATTACAGTATCGTGCCATCTAAGATTTGTTTTCTTTGCATATTCTCATAGTACTTGTCGCTACGGACGCGTGGGCGCAAGCGGTTCGTGATTTGGAGCTATATCGAAGAAGTTATTAACGTTTAAAGTTAAGGGTATTCTAATAAATTAATTAATTTCTAGAAAGCCCCAGATTTTTGGAGCTCAATCTGGTGTGCCACGTGGACGGCCCAGATTAAAATAAAAAAAATGGATGGCTGAGATGGAAAGGCAAGAAGAGAGATGGGAAATAAATGGAGGAATGAGGAGAAGAGAGAGAAGAGATTGACCAATTAGAGAGGAGAGAAAGGAGGGAAAGGAGGGAGGAGAAGAAGGAGAGAACGAACCGGGTCTCTCCTTGACCCGCGAACCCGGACCCTTGACCCGCTCGTATCTCCTTCATCCGAACTCCGTTTTGGGTGATCTTGGTGTCCATGAAAAGCCCTTGACGAGCCCTATATCTGTGTAGTGTTAGAATTCCCAATTTCTTTCCCATTTTTCCAGTTCGAAGCCACAAACCCACGGGGGCATCCGGCGGCTTTGGCTTCGAATCACCCAATCCCGAAGCAATTTCTTCCAATTAATACCACCCATGGCATCCTTTGAGGTCTGGAACAAAGCCCAAACAATTTTGGAGGCGTCGGAACAAGTTTGGAGGTCGAATCGAATCACACCAAATTCAAGGGTTTCGTACGGTTTTGGTGAAATTGGAGCCTTTCTTGACCGAATTTGCCTTGGTCACAGGTATGAAAGTTGTTCTACTCTTTGAGATCTTCAATTCTGCAAATTTTGAGAATTTTTAGAGAAAGTTGAATTTTCCAACGAGCCAGGGCGGACGACCGCCACCCGCGGCGGCGCGTGGCCAGTGAGCCACCAATGTTACTTTTAGGCCATAGTTCATGTTCTGAATTCAGTTTTGGTGAATGAATGACGTAGATTGATCAATGGAACCTAAATTCGTTACGATTCGGGGTTAGGTAAAAATATGAATCGACGATCCGACCGTTGGATCGTCACTAAACTTTGTTTTGTTGTAGTACTTAATATTTGAAGAATGTGGAAACTTACGGATCTGGAATCCAAGGTATGGATCTTCCCGAATTGGATTTGTAAGTTATAAAATAAATGGTTAATCGCCACATGGTTTTGGAAATTGGCGGAGATCCAACCGTTGGATCATAACGGAACTTTAGTATGTGGTTCTATAAGCATAATGTGAATCAGGAGAAGTTACGAATTGGAAATCTAAGTTGCAGATCTTCCGGATCGAACTGCATAGTGACGTGTTTTATATGAGTTATATAGTCTATCGATATGATTTCTGAGGCATGATTTGATGATTGTTCTAGGCACCGATCATCATGACGCCTTGATGGGTTGTGCTAGGGAGTTGTAGGGCGAACTCCAAGTGGGTGGGCTTTTGGTTTTCAGTATATATATATATATATATATATATATATATATATATATATAATTGATTGATTTCCCAGAAATGCGTTTTAAAATGTTTTTATGAAATGAATGCCATGTCGAATGCCATAGTTACATTTTTTATATACATTTGTGTGATTATTTATATTGCTGCACTGCGGGCGCCAGGTAAGTCAGGTAAGTATGTGATTGTGATGTGATGATTAAGGTGATATCGATGAGATTGTTATATGGCTCATTACCTGCACATCGGGGTTGTGCATGCCTGAGGGCTTAGCTTTCATGTGATCGTTCACCTCCCGCACCGTACGCTCACCTTGGATCCAAGGCAGGTGCCAGCCTGTCGTACAGACCACATTAGGTGGTTCCGACTCGTAGGTGACTTGCGATTCGTCGCCAGCCTTCACGTGATCGTAGCACAGAGCGTATTTATCCAGCTTGACGTACAGACCACATTAGGTGGTTCCGTCATGGGTGCAGGTTACTGATTATTGATTATTGATTATTGATTGAGAGATGGATTGAGGATTGATTGAGGAGCCATAGATTCAGCCATACAGGTCACTAGAGGTGACTTCGGCTGATCATATATATATTGCCGGCATGATTTGAGTTGAGATATTACCTGATTACTTGATGGTAGTTGGTATATGTTGATCTTTGGTTATGGTTCATTCGGGCATGGCATTGCTTATTTGATGAGTTTGGCTGATTAATGGTTTTTCTGTATTAGTACATATATATATATTTTCTAGGAAGTATACTTGTTTTACAGAGAGGGCTTACAACTTTCATATCGAAATGATTTTGATAAAGCTTTGTTTTTGCCCACTCACGCTTTTTGTTTTGCGCCCCTCCAGGTTCTAGTAGCATAGTTCTTTATCGACAAGGACTCGTGGCATATCTCAGTTCAGGTGGCTACTTTTGAGGGTATGATCTTCACCCACACTACTGTACTTTACTTATGCTTTGACAACGCGTGTGAAATGGGTCCATACCCACTGACAGCGCACTCTGATAGTTAGGTATCTTTAGGTTTAAATTTATTCACATTCTTCCATATCATCACTTTATGGCTTCGTCACCTTCCAGGTGTCGGCCAGCACAGCTCGATTCAGAGTCCTAGTGGACATTCCGGGTCGGGGTGTGTCAGTTTGGTATCAGAGCATAAGTTGGGCAGTATTGCATTCATCACACGCGTGATGTGAGCATTCTTGGTTTTCGTGTCTAATATTTGGATTTTGCCACCTTGTCGATGTCGAGAAAATATGTTAGCTTCTCTAAGTTGTGGTAATTTGGTCGACTTGTTGATGTTTTGGAAGAGCATTTGGCGAAGGTCCTTAGAATTAAAGTGAAATTTTTTTTAAGGATTGATGCAGAGGCAAGTGGATGGCATAAATCTGGGTTAACATATTATTGGATGTTATCAGATGCTTTACTAATCGATTCGATACTTATCCTCTAGCCATCAGTATTAAACGTTGAGATTGGAATCTCAGAGTAGTTTGATTCTTTGTCAGTATTGGTTAGGATATCATTTATTGGAATTCTTGCAAAGTCTACCTTGTTAAGACTCTAGGATAGTCTCGTGGGACGATGGTGCTAAAGTGGTAGTATTTAACGGAAAATCACTTTGGGAAGATCACTTTCGGTGTACGATTGGATTTGGGAAGTAATATTGTACACTCTTGGTGCGAAATATTTTGTATATATTGAGAATGGGAGAATCAGTAATTATGGTGCTGAACCTATGCTATGCTCATATGGTATTTCAATTGGTGGTAACTTTGCTTAAGTGGGAAGTTGTATTCTTCCAGCCCTAAAGTTTAAAGTATTGGCGATGTTTTTCTTTCCTTAAGTGGGCTCTAAAATTTTGACGACAAAGCGTTGGTGGATTAGCTAAGATAGAAAGGTGAGTTGTTATTAATTTCTCTCACCTTGTGATATAAAAGTTTGTATTCATGATCTAATCAAGGGTGGAGATATAAAAGGAATTAAAGTTGAGGCTCCACTTGATACGATTGAAGGAAATTCTCAGTTTAGGCGAGTCTGCCTTTGGTTAAGGCAGAAGAATGTTTGAGGATATACAGTTTAACTTCCTGGGCAACCACAGTTTCTTATTGGTTGTTCCAGAGGATGATGGCATTATGAGGCAGCTATTTTTGGACTCTTATACTAGTTCAAGCCAGCAGAAATCAGAACAGATTACTAGCTGGATATAATTACATTTCACTGTGTTACACGTTTCATTTCTAAGCTTTGGGAAGTCTCTCTAAAAGATTATGAATGCTAGATAATATGTGATTTACAGAAGGGCATTGTAATCAGGTACCTAGATGACCAGAGGTTACTTTTGGGGGTATGCAAAGTGGAGTGAGGTATGCCGTTATTTCTGCTGTGAGAGCAAAGAGATCGTTATCGAAAGGCTGCCAAGGATATTTAGTTCATGCGGTACTAAGAGATATTACTCTGAGTAGTGTGGAAGAGGTCAAGGTGGTTAGACATTTTCCTGACGTTTTCCCTGAGAATTTATCTAGATTGCCGCCAGGCAAAGATGTGGAGTTCTCTATTGATTTGTTTCCAGGTACGGACCTTATATTATAGATTGGTTCATGATGAGTTAAGGGAATTGAAAAGTCAGTTGCAAGAATTGGTTGATAAAGGTTCCATTCAACTTAGTATGTTGTCGTAGAGAGCCCAGTTTGTTTTTGAGGAGGAATATGGACATTAAGGCTATACATTGACTATAGACAATTGAATCGGGTAACGATTGAGAATCGTTATCCATTATCGCGTATTAATGATTGTTTGATCAGTTTAGGGGTGCCTGTGTATTTTCAAAGACTGATTTGAAGTCTGGTTATTACCAATTGAAGATTAAGAGTGATGATGTCCCTAAGACGGTTTTCAGAACTCGTTATGGTCTTTATGAGTTTTTGGTGATGCCATTCAGATTGACGAATTTTATGAGTTTGACGAACAAAGTATTCCAGGAATATCTCGACAGGTTTGTTATCATTTTCATTAACGATATTCTGGTATACTTAAGACTAGAGCAGAGCATGCTGGACATCTTAAATTGGTATTACAAAGATTGAGGGATTGTCGATGTATTCTAACTTTATCGAATGCCAATTTTGGATGAATCAAGTGGCATTTCTGGGACATGTTATATCTACTTAAAGTATTCAAGTGGATTCTTAAAAGGTAGCAGAAGTTGAGAATTTGGAACAATCGCGAATCGTGACTAAGATTCGGAGTTTTCTTAGCTTAGCAGGCTATATGGACGGTCTGTGAAAGATTTTTTCAGTCATTGCCTTGCCATTGACGAGATAGACGAGAAAAAAGGTTAAGTTTGAATAGGATAAAAATGGTGAGCAAAGTTTTCAACAGTTGAAGTATTTCCTCACTCATGCACTTGTGTTAGCACTCTCAGATGATAACGGGGATTATGAGGTCTATAAAGATGCTTCCTTGAATGGTTTAGGATGTGTATTGATGTAAATGGTAGGGTGATTGCCTATGCTTCACGGCAATTGGAACCTCATGAGATGAATTGCCCTACTTGTGATTTGGAATTTACGACTATCATCCTTGCTTTGAAGTTATGGAGACATTATATTATTGGTGAGAAGTGCAAGATTTTTACGGATCATAAGAGTCTCCAATATCTGTTTACTCAGAGGGATCTTGATTTTAGGTAACGAAAGTGGATTGAATTGCTTAGTGATTATGATTGCACGATCAGGGTGATCGTGCAAATGTTTGGGCTGATGTACTTAATATGAAGACTCTCGTGAGAATAAATGCTTTGTATGCTTGTTATGTTCCTCTTCTTGTGGATTTGAATCTACTGGAGTAAGGTTGGAAATAGAAGAACGAGAAGAAGCATTGCTTGCTAGCATCCAAGTTAGGCTTATTTTAATTAATCGTATACTCGATGCCCAGAGGATTGATGAAGAAACCAGGAATTAATTTAGGCAAAGAATGTCGAGAAAAAGAAAGACCTCAGAGTTAGAGAATCAGATGGCATGCTTATGCAAGAGAACAAGATGTATGTACCTAATGTTATGGAATTAAAGAAAACAATTTTGGAACGAAGCACACGGTTCAGCTTATGCTATGCATCCTGGAAGTATTAAGATGTATCATACCATTTAACCATTTTACAATTGGCTGGGTATGAAAAGAGAACTTGCTGAGTAGGTAAGTATGTGTATCATTGGTCAGCAGGTTGAAGCGGAAAGAAAGAAGCTTTTTGGATTGATGCAGTCATTTTCCGTTGTACAGTGGAAGTGGAAAAATATTACTATGGATTATGTGTGCAAGTTTTTTTGTACATGAAATGGTTATAATGGCATCTGGGTGATAGTTGATCGACTTACTAAGTCAGCGCATTTTACTTCAGTGAAGAGCAACAACCTTTCCAAACAAGTGCAGCAGTTATTTATTTGTTTTATGGAAAAGAGATTTGGGCTTACGGATCTGTTGAACTTTTTGGGTATGTTGGTCACTTAAAAGTTTTGGATAGCATTTCAGGAGGTTTTAGATACAAGGTTACTTTATAGTACGGTTTATCATCCTCAAACAGATAGGCAATCTGAGAGGACGATTCAGATGTTGGAAGATATGCTAAGATCTTCAATATTGCAGTTTGGTGACGCTTAGCATAAGCGGTTGGATTTGATGGGATGTAACTATAACAACAGTTTTCATTCGGGTATTGGTATGTCACCATTTGAGGCTTTGTATGGTAAAGCTTGCCGAACTCCTTTATGTTGGTCAGAGGTTGGAGAAAGAGTTTTAGAGGGCCCAGAGATATGGATGAGTCTACTCAGAATGTTTAAGTGATTAAGTCTAACCTGAAAGCGGCTCAAGATCGTTAGAAAAGTTTAGCGGATCGTCACGCTACTGACCGGACTTATAATGTGGGTGATTGGGTTTTCTTGAAGTTGTCACCTTGGAAAGGTGTTGTGAGGTTCGGTAAGAAAGGAAAATTGAGTCCCAGGTATATTGGGCCATATCAGATAATTGAGCGAATTGGTGAAGTAGCTTATAGACTCGAGTTGCCTCGGGAGCTGTCTAAAGTGCATAACGTCTTTCATGTGTCGATGCTTCGCCATTACATTTCAAACCCATCATATGTTTTGCCTCCACAGCAATTAGAGATCAATCCTAATCTGTCTTACGAGGAAGAGCCGGTCACTATACTGGATTGGAAGGATAAGGTCTTGAGGAACAAAACAGTGCGACTAGTGAAGGTTTTATGGAAGAATTACTCGGCGGAAGAAGCTACTTGGAAGACAGAGGATCGGATGAGGGAGATCTATCCCAGGTTATTTTATGATTATTAATGGATAGCAATTATTGTTTAAATTTCGGGGACAAAATTCTTTTAAGGGGGGAAGATTGTGACAGTCCGTCCCTGATTTTACAATTGTATAAATTTTAATAAGTGATTTTACGAAATTGCCCTTCGAGGCTCGTGCGTTGACTGAGGTTAATTACAGTATCGTGCCATCTAAGATTTGTTTTCTTGGCATATTCTCATAGTACTCATCGCTACGGACGCGTGGGCGTAAGCGGTTCGTGATTTGGAGCTATATCGAAGAAGTTATTAACGTTTAAAGTTGGGGGTATTCTAGTAAATTAATTAATTTCTAGAAAGCCCCAGATTTTTGGAGCTCAATCTGGTGTGCCACGTGGACGGTCCAGATTAAAATAAAAAAAATGGATGGCTGAGATGGAAAGGCAAGAAGAGAGATGGGAAATAAATGGAGGAATGAGGAGAAGAGAGAGAAGAGATTGACACCAATTAGAGAGGAGAGAAAGGAGGGAAAGGAGGGAGGAGAAGAATGAGAGAACGAACCGAGTCTCTCCTTGACCCGCGAACCCGAACCCTTGACCCGCTCGTATCTCCTTCATCCGAACTCCGTTTTGGGTGATCTTGGTGTCCATGAAAAGCCCTTGACGAGCCCTACATCTGTGTAGTGTTAGAATTCCCAATTTCTTTCCCATTTTTCCAGTTTGAAGCCACAAACCCACGGGGGCATCCGGCGGCTTTGGCTTCGAATCACCCAATCCCGAAGCAATTTCTTCCAATTAATACCACCCATGGCATCCTCTTGAGGTCTGGAACAAAGCCCAAACAATTTTGGAGGCGTCGGAACAAGTTTGGAGGTCGAATCGAATCACACCAAATTCAAGGGTTTCGCACGGTTTTGGTGAAATTGGAGCCTTTCTTGACCGAATTGGCCTTGGTCACAGGTATGAAAGTTGTTCTACTCTTTGAGATCTTCAATTCTGCAAATTTTGAGAATTTTTAGAGAAAGTTGGATTTTCCGGCGAGCCGGGGCGGCCGACAGCCACCCGCGGCGGCGCGTGGCCAGTGAGCCACCAATGTTACTTTTAGGCCATAGTTCATGTTCTGAATTCAGTTTTGGTGAATGAATGACGTAGATTGATCAATGGAACCGAAATTCGTTACGATTCGGGGTTAGGTAAAAATATGAATCGACGATCCGACCGTTGGATCGTCACCAAACTTTGTTATGTTGTAGTACTTAATATTTGAAGAATGTGGAAACTTACGGATCTAGAATCCGACGTATGGATCTTCCCGATTTGGATTTGTAAGTTATAAAATAAATGGTTAATCGCCACTCGGTTTTGGAAATTGGCGGAGATCCAACCGTTGGATCATAACGAAACTTTAGTATGTGGTTCTATAAGCATAATGTGAATCAGAAGAAGTTACGAATTGGAAATCTAAGTTGCAGATCTTCCGGATCGAACTGCATAGTGACGTGTTTTATATGAGTTATATAGTCTATCGATATGATTTCTGAGGCATGATTTGATGATTGTTCTAGGCGCCGATCGTCATGACGCCTTGATGGGTTGTGCTAGGGAGTTGTAGGGCGAACTCCAGGTGAGTGGGCTTTTGGTTTTCAGTACATATATATATATATATATATATATATATATATATATATATATATGATTGATTGATTTCCCAAAAATGCGTTTTAAAATGTTTTTATGAAATGAATGCCATGTCGAATGCCATAGTTACATTTTTTATATACATTTGTGTGATTATTTATATTGCTGCATTGCGGGTGCCAGGTAAGTCAGGTAAGTATGTGATTGTGATGTGATGATTAAGGTGATATCGATGAGATTGTTATATGGCTCATTACCTGCACATCGGGGTTGTGCATGCCTGAGGGCTTAGCTTTCACGTGATCGTTCACCTCCCGCACCGTACGCTCACCTTGGATCCAAGGCAGGTGCCAGCCTGTCGTACAGACCACATTAGGTGGTTCCGACTCGTAGGTGACTTGCGATTCGTCGCCAGCCTTCACGTGATCGTAGCACAGAGCGTATTTACCCAGCTTGACGTACAGACCATATTAGGTGGTTCCGTCATGGGTGCAGGTTACTGATTATTGATTATTGATTATTGATTGAGAGATGGATTGAAGATTGATTGAGGAGCCATAGATTCAGCCGTACAGGTCACTAGAGGTGACTCCGGTTGATCATATATATATTGCCGGCATGATTTGAGTTGAGATATCACCTGATTACTTGATGGTAGTTGGTATATGTTGATCTTTGGTTATGGTTCATTCGGGCATGGCATTGCTTATTTGATGAGTTTGGCTGATTAATGGTTTTTCTGTATTAGTACATATATATATATATATATATATATATTTTCTGGGAAGTATACTTGTTTTACAGAGAGGGGTTACAACTTTCATATCGAAATGATTTTGATAAAGCTTTGTTTTTGCCCACTCACGCTTTTTGTTTTACGCCCCTCCAGGTTCTAGTAGCATAGTTCTTTATCGACAAGGACTCGTGGCATATCTCAGTTCAGGTGGCTACTTTTGAGGGTATGATCTTTACCCACACTACTGTGCTTTACTTATGCTCTGACAACGTGTGTGAAATGGGTCCATACCCACTGACAGCGCACTCTGATAGTTAGGTATCTTTAGGTTTAAATTTATTCACATTCTTCCATATCATCACTTTATGGCTTCGTCACCTTCCAGGTGTCGGCCAGCACAGCTCGATTCGGAGTCCTAGTGGACATTCCGGGTCGGGGTGTGTCAGCATTTGTGGAGCCAAAAATAATCAAGAAAATTATGGAGGCAACACGTGGACTTTTGGGTGAAAAAGACAAAATTACCCTCGAGACACACCAGGATTCTTACGTTCAAGCAGCGGACAATAACGACTCAATCAAGGAAGAGTCAAAGGTGATCAAAATGGTATTTATTCAAAACCCTCTCATCACTCCTCATCAAATCCCCACTCAAAAGGTAACTCCCAATTTTCCTATTCTAATTGGGATTAATTACCAAATTATTTGCAAGATATTATTTGACATAATATCTTGCAATTATATTTAAAAAACCACCATAAGTGGCCGGTCCCTATTTCTCGAAATAGGGCCGGCCACACCCATATATATAGTCCCATTTCTCCACCAAAAAGCTAAGTTCATTCTCTCCCTAAAATTCCCTAAACACTTTCTCTCTCAAATTCTAGCTTTGGCATCGAAGATTCTTTGGCCAAACCCTCCCCCCATTCATCATGGACGCATGAGGCTCTTGGCCTTGATCTTAGGTGTTATTATTTTGCAGCTGCATTTTCGTCACAGGAGAAGACGGCGGAAATTTGCATCCACATCTGCCACGTCAACATTTAATAGAAAAATTGACAGAAAAGTTAACGGAGGTATTACATTGCAATAGATTCTTAAGTTGATGTATGACATTGCAATGTTTAAAAGATAAGGTATGGGACTGTTATGCAACACAAAGTTGATCTAGTAAAATGTAATTTACCATTTTTTCTTCCCTATAACTACGTTTTCATTTAATTATTTATTGATTTAAAATATATTTTCTTAACGAGTAACAGGTTGGGTCATATTTTCCGTTAATATTAACGGGTCGGGTTATACTACCCATTCACTTTAATGCATGTTACACGACACGACCAGTTAATTTATTGGTATGTCACGAAAACGACATGAATACAAGAAACACGACACAAACGCAGGTCTAGCCAGAAGGTTTAATTTGATTATATTAAATGATTAAAAGTTATCATCTTTTTAAGAAGGGAATTCTAAAGAAAAAAAAAAAGAAAACATAAGGGAATTCTTAGTATTAATTAACTTTAAAAAATAGTTATCATACACTTAATCACATTACAAAAAGTGAGAAGCCCAAGTACGAAAGGCAGTCCATGAAAAGCGGACATAGTTCAAAGGCCACAAAAAAATTAAATTAGAAGATGCAAACTCAAGCAGTATATCAAGCATACAAATTAAATAGGAGAAAATGGAACTTTACCCTCAACTCGCTTAACTGGAACAATACTTTTCGCGTAATCTATAACCCTATTCCTATAGATAATAACAGGAATATGAAGATACTTGAGATTTCCGGTACTAGAATTATAAGAGGTTGCTCTTCCATCGGAGGCAATCATAAGAAGCTCGTCATGTTTCCAAAGTGTCAATGGAAACTCAATGCCTTTAAAGGGTCCAGCTGTTAGGTGTTTTGTCCATGAACTCTTAACTCCGTCATAGTTATCCATTACCCATATTTCAAATAATCTGGAATGCTCTTCGTAACTAGTGCAATAATAAGTGATGGATTCATTATACAGAAAAATACCATCAAGCTTAAAACCAGATTCTCTCCTAGAAGGCAATTCTATCCTATCGAATATCTCATCACCTAAATCAAATGAACATATGTATTCCTCGTCATCGCTTGACAACCAATAACAAAATCCTTTCAAGTACACTGAACAAGAATAGGGATAGCTATAAAATGATAATATTTTACTTGATATATTTATCTTAATCTCCTTCCAAGAGTTAGCAGTTGTTGTGTATACCTCAGCATTGTGAGGAAGAGCAGTATGTTCAATATATGTTTCTTCACCATCTGAATACTCACAATCATAATTTTCTATAATTCGCACAACCTTGTATTCTTTAGCTTTACAATCATAGCCAAATCCCAATCCTTTAACGGTCGTTTCCAATCCAAATTTTCCTTTTCCCCTGGGAAGGGGTAGAAGAAGGCGTGAATTGGGAAGTTGACTGAATTCCCCCGTTGCTGGATTGCACAAAAAAAAATATTCGCCTGCTGTTACACAGACAATCCCATTGCAATAACCGTGAATCTCTACTTCATGATGGTCTTCCCATTGCAATAACGGTACATTAGTTAGGTCCTCAACATCATAATGAAGGTTGATGTCATCACTATCAATGGAAAAATTAATCATGGACCAGAAAAATTCTCGTTTCCAACTGTCGTAAGGGAAAATGGGCATCTGAGAACGGTGGAGAAGGATACACGTGGAGGATGATAGTTTGTTGTCCACGGAATTGTTGAGGTGTTTGGCCACAAAACGAGGACTATTGATGAGGGTGCACCAAGACTTGCGTATGCATTTGAATCGCATCAGAGACTTCGGCTGCAACCTGGACAGGATTTCGACCATCCTATCTTCAGGAGCTTCACTTTCACGCCCCTGAGACATTTTGGTAGTTTTGTCCCACAGGAATTGTTCTCACGTATATATACGAGTTTGAGAGCAAACCTAAATCAAACTCCAAATCCCTAAGGCCTGGTAAGTCGAGGTTCAATTAATAAACATATTACCACATAAGATGCCAAAGTACAACAGTACTAAATAAACCTGGAGTTCCACAACCACAACATATTTAGCTATCAAAGAAAACGGGACGATCCAGTCAGTTTCGAGTTTTATGGAGAATCATATGTTCACATTTTTATATTTTTAGATTTTTTTTATTGATACAAAAATAACCATTCAAATTTTTACCCTTTTAGTCTAAGGTTAAATTGATGATAAGGTGAGCATGATATTCGTATATGGGCCAGTGTGTAACATCACATGATTTTAATTAACATAGGAAAATTCATATATTACTGTAGACATGTAAATTTCGTTGCATACAAATGATGCATCACAAAGCTCCACGTGGCATATGATTCATCACAAATGGACAAGTCATCAATGACATGTGGCACAAATCAAGCAAAGGAAATATAAAATCTTCCTAAAAATCGGCACAAGGGAGAAAACTCCCTTAAATTCGGCAAAAGGGTCTAGATTGGTCCTAAAACCGGAAAGAAAGTTAAGGCATCTTCAACAAGCAAGAATTGAAAGATTGCTCACAAAATAGGCAACAAGGCCTCATAATTTCGGCCAAGGGAGTAAAGTGGCTGAAATTAAGACACAAAACATGCCTAAATTCTCCCATGAATGAATTAGGACATAAATCAAAGCCAAATTCACCCAAAGGCAAGCCTTTTGAAGCCTATAAATACAATGTCCTCCCACAAGCATATGGGTCAAAAAATCTCTACACAGAAGAACCTCTACCAAACCTTTGAAGACTAATACACTGCCAAAGCTCTCTTCGAAGAACATTCAACCAAAGCCGAAGCTTTCTCTCGACCAAAGCTGAGCACTCCCTTGAAGAATCAACAAGTTCTCGTGCCGATTCCTTTAAGACTTTGTTGCAAGCTTATAAACTTATAGCAAAGTTCGTTTCAAGATCAAGTCGCCAAGACCCTTGAAGCAATGAAATCCCACATCAAACACTACCTTTGCCTCACCCTTGAGGTGAAGATCATCCATGCGTTGTTTTCAAGCTCAAAACTTATTGCAATCGTTCAACTGTTCTTCTGAGATCAAGTCATCGCGACCCTTGGATCAACAATCACCCATCTACATCAAATTTGAAGACTGAATCAGAGAAAAATTGTAAACAGAGATTGTAACCTACAAATTCAAATCAATACAAATCTACTTTGTACACATGTTCTTGTTTCATTCATTACAGAATTTTGCGTGTTTACAAATTTGGCACACCTAGTGGGACCTCTCTGCCTCTCATCTTTGTCTTCAAATCCACAAAAAAAAACCACAAATGGCATCAAGGAAGGATCAAGCTTGTCCAAATTCAAAGTGTGAAGACAGGCCAAGAATTCAAAGTAAATGGGCATCGTTTGAAGCCCTACTATGAGAATTTCACAGAGCACAACGTGGAGGACATACCCCTCTATGCCGTGAGGCCCCATGAAGCTTAAATGGAGGTATCGTCCGGCTGGAAGACGTTAAAGCAAGCGCTTCTTGAGAGGCAACCCATGCATTCGAATAAAGAAGACCTAGGCTCCGGCTCCCCAACCAGATTTGCGTTTCTAAACCCTACTCTTTATTGCTTTTACTTTACCATATTTGTCATGTTTGTTAGTTGTGTCTTTTGCTTGCTTATGTGTGAGTCTATGTTTGAAACATTAAGGACAATGTTTGGTTTAAGTGTGGGGGGTAAACAAGCTGTTTTTGCATGATTTTTGTGGGATTTTATCACCTATCACTTCTAAAAGTTGTTTTTCACTATTTTAAACGGTTTTAGTGTGTTTTGAAGTATTTTATTGTGTCTGATCAGAAAATACGAAAACTTGAAAAAAAATTAGAAAAAGTTTTGAAAAATACCAAAAAGAGTCGTTTTTAAAGTTGTTTTTTTGTGTTTGTGTCTTAGGGTACCTTCCAACACAATGATGAGGATTTTGGTTTTTAATTACATGACTGTTAAAGAAAGTTACAAACATGGATTGAAGTTTGATATGCTCTTTGGTTTATGCTTAATTGTAGCTGTTGTTTACGAATTCACATGTAATCACAAAAGAAAAAAATAAGTTTTTGTAACATGCTTGAAGGAAGGAACTCAAACTAACGCTACAACCCTGAGAGACTTGAGCCTATACGTTATTTGGAGAGTTATTAATCTTGATATTCTTGTTTTCTAAAGTCGTTGCATGATCTCATTATTTCTTTGCTTGGTTGCTATTTAGAATGCGTTTTCATCACTATAGTTCCAAAAACTAGAACTCATGCCCGTTTCATTCAAAACTAAAATTGATTGCATAACAAATAAACAAGATGAAGTTGTTAGTTAAACCAGAGCCAAAAAGCCTCACCCTTTGTGTATGTATTGGGTTTAACCCTTTTGAGCTTTGTTTAGCCTATTTTATTTGTTAACCACATTATCCTTACCTAGCCTAGTATAGGACTATCCATACCTTTGTTCTAAAAGGATAAGTGAAGCATGACTTAAAGGGAATTCCTTTTGATCTACAATATGCAGAAAAATGAGTGTGGGGGAAGCTTTTTAGTGGTTTTGTGTGCCAAAGAAATAGAAAGGGCACGGGTAGAAAAAAAAACAAAAAAAAAAGAGTTGAGAATAAGTGAGGAAGAGCTCACAAGTGTTGGGTGTTGAAGAAAGGGTCCAAAAAGTTTGAATATGACCCTAAGTTGTATAGAATCCCCTTAGTGTTTCAAGTTATTTGCTGCATTCAAGATTGAATTCTAAGTGTTGATTTCATTGCTTTGCTCACTATTTCTTTAAGAACCTTTGTTTATCTTTAACCTTTCTTTGTTAGCCAATACCTTAGCCCCGTTACAACCCTTAGACTTCTATCTTGATTATTATGTGTTTCAATATGTGGAGTTTGAGATTGGTATGAGCATATGGTAACCTTGGTTCTCGCGTCTAAGTAGTGGCATTCCATTCATGAGATCATATTTATATGTGCATTAATAATTCCAGAAAATGCCTTCTTTGTTATAACATATGTGAGTGTTTAGTTTACATGTTTACATCAATGTTCTCATCTATACCTAGTATAGGGAGTGTAGTCAGAAAATCTGTGTGACAATAGAGTGTATATCTTGTAAGGAATTGAGGGATTCTCTAAGGCATGTTACTACATTTAAAATGTTGTTTTAATTGATTAAATGCGAGCTAGTGAGTGGCTATTGCGATTAAGTATGAGTTCGAGGGTAGGGATAACTAAAATCTATGTAAATAATGATTTTTAACATGTTATGTTCAATTGGAAATCCCTGAGATGATTGTTGGAAGGTTTAGATTGTGTTTTGTTTGTTTTGTTTTGCTCGAGGACTAGCAAAAGCTAAGTGTGGGGGAATTTGATAGGAGCATATTTATGCGACTTAGTTAGCATGTTTTCTTGCATTTATTTAGTTAGTTATTGCTTATAAGAGTGTTTTAAGCTATTTTCGTGTGTTTGTAGGTCCAAATGACAAAGTTGGCTAGAAAATGCAATTTGGAGCATTTTAGAGCAGTTTTGGGCTTGGAATGGACATCACATGCATGGATCAAGGTGGATGGACGAAACTGAAGTTCAAGAGAGGCTAGGAATATGCAAAACATATGGAGAAATAAATTCAAGACATTGAAGATAAGGAATGAGCTCAAAAGAAGGAGAATTATCCAAAACATTATCCAAATAGCCTTATCTTATCCAACATTATCCAAACCTTACCTTATCTTATCTTATCCTATTCTAATCCTATTCTAACTTAATTCCAGCTGCAATAGGGATTTATTTTCAGTTTAGGAGACATTAAAACATGTTTTAGAAGATCCTTATCCTCTCCTACTTTGGTGTAGCCCATATCCTTCTAGAAAGACAATTCCCTTAAGTTTTTGGAGGCCTTGTCCTTTTCCCTACAAAAGTGGCGCCTCTACCCTTTCTAGAATCCATAAATCTATGCCGCACCCCCCTTATCCTATTTCTCCTTGGTTTCTGACTTCTAGAGCCTTTTCCTTGTGGATTTGGATTGTTTAATCCTTCTCATACTCTAAGTGTTGTGCCGCATCCTCTCCCTATAAATACACATATATGCTGCAACATTAAAACCACCCTCTACCATAAATCACCTACATCCATCCACCACACACAAGAGCTTTAAACTCAAAAAATTCCCATTGTGCCTCAGCTTTGCAAGGAAGGGGAAGAAGAATCCCTTGGAGCCGTGCTTGCCATTCTTATTCTTGTATGTTGATTAGAAATGCATACTTAGTTTGCATACATGAATTTGATGCTAAAATATAAGGGAGTTTCACCTAATAGTTACAAACTTATATTTATAAGTAGTGGAGGTCACTTATAAACGATCGCGTTAAGTAAATTCTTGGCAGGAGTGTCATGCAGTCATAGTCACAAATGTCATGTCAATGTTTATGTTTTTCACAGAGCTTATTGATCTTTGATATATATCTCTAGTATGCAGTCATATAGGGAACTTGATAAGAATAATTTGGTTGCGGCGCTACGTCCAATTCAATGAACTTAGGAAAATCTGAGGGTTAATGCGTGCAGTCACGGTTAATTTGGGGCATTGTCATTCATGGTTTATAGAAAGAATAACTGGAAATTGATTTGTGTTGCATATGTGTCATGTGTGGAGAATGACCCTCTAGCTAGCCTTTCACCATCTTACCAATTTCGTGGCTTTTGAGTTTGTTTTACAAGTTTCTGTTTTAAATTCTTAAATTCGTTAAAACAAAACCCCTTTTCATTAAGTCTTGTTAGTTGAGTCAAAATCTGTTTTTTTTAGTCTTTTGAGTCAAGTTAAGTCTTAATTTCATCCAATTCACTCTTAGGTGTTAGTTTTGAGTCTAAAGAACTTGTTTTGTGTGTTTTGAGTCTAATTAGCTTATTTTGAGTATCTAGAATCCAGAAACTGTCTAGTTTGAGTTCTATTTGTTGTTTTGAGTTAATTGAGTCTAGTTTAGTGTTTTAAAGTCTAGTTTGTGTAGATTAGCATCCCTTTTAATCCCCGGCCTAGAACGATCCTTACTTTCATATACTACATCAATAGGGTTTAAGTTTGAGTGCAATTTAATTTCACATCAGGTATATCGATGGAGAGTCTGATGACGACCAAGAGGATCCAAATAGGTCAAGAAGAGCTCGTGCAAAAATATATGATGGGCCTAATTTTCCTTTGAATCCAAGAACTGGTAATACCTCTTTAAATGAGTACATGAGGTGTCATAGGATGATACGTTCGCGTGCCACAAACAAATACCTACAACAGGATTCTGTTGCATATCAATGGGTCAAAAGAAGCATGAAGTAGGAGTTTAAGTTTTATGTTGTTAAATGTTTTTTTTTTAAATGTTGTTTAAGTTTCATGTTGTTAAATGTTTTTTTTTTAATGTTGTTTAATGGCTTAGGTAGTTATTGGAAAAAAAATAGAAATTTTAATTTTTTTTTTAAATTGTAAAAAAAAAATATTTGTAAAAAAAAAAAAGAAAAAAAAATTCAAATTTAACGGCTAGCTGACATCAACAAGTAGCCATTGGGATTCAAAATGCTGGACTGACCGGGGCTGGTTGGCTGGTTGGTTTGGGCCAGCTGGTTGGCTTGATTATCCAATTGTAGCTTGGTAGGGCCCAAGAGCCATTTGGCCTCGCCTTCGGTTAGAGACGATTTTCGTGTCATTTCGGGCTATTTTCGGCCCTATGGCCCTCTGGCCGGATCGGTTGGAGATGGCCTTAGTGCCAAGGCAAGCTTTGTTTAAAGCTAGCGCATGCAAGCGAAGATTTCTTAATTTCTTGGGGAATATCCAGAAATAGGACAATTTCTTAATCTTGGGACAAAAATAGGACATTTCAAATATGCACACCCGATGCACATGCGATGCATAACAATTGGACAGAAATAGGATTTTTCCTGCACCTTGAAATGACCTAATTGCCCTTATATTTAAATGGGTTAATTTGTAAATCCAAGTTAGCATTTCTTCCTCCTTGTTCAAAAATCTATGGCGCCCAACCCCTAACTCCAAGAACCCTAACCCCAAACGGCATGACCCTTTTTCCACCCCATTTCTGATTTACGCAATCTTTTCCGCCCCATTTCCGGCCAACGCAACCCTTTTCCGCCCTAGTTTCCGACTGACGCAACCTTTTATGTCCACTCTATATATTTAGGAGGTGTGCTGTGTATTTGCACATCCTTTCGAAATATTTGAAAAAGTTTACACCCTAGCATTTGCACATCCTTTCCAAAAGATTTCAATGGAAAAATCCAAAAAGAGGTATGCTTTGAAGTGAAATTTCATTATTTGAACCTAGGTTTTGTAAAATTGGGAATTTTGGGATTTGGGTGCGAATTAGTGTTTTGTACTATTAAGTTCTTGATGTTAATTTGTGTTGTGCATGTGGTTTAGATGTTAGTGGAAATTAATTGATTGAAACATGTTCATCAATTTGTGCATACTGCGTGCATAATCCTTGCATGTCTATATGTTAGGCACGCTTGAATTGGTTCATGAATTCGTTAAATTTGTGTATACTATATGTATACTCTTTCCATATCCTTTTGATATTGCTGCAAATATTCGATTGAATTTTGTTCATGAATTGGTAGATACTATGTGCATATTTTGTGCATATTCTGTGCACGCGTTGATGTTGGCCACGCGTTGATGTTGGCCATACTTGGTTGTATTTGGTTGATGAACTCGTTTAATTTGGCCAGACAATATGCATATATTGTGAATATCTTGTGTGCATGCTTATCTTATTTAATTGATTTGCTTATGTTCTAAATATTGCAGGTTGAAAATCAAATCTGATCTCCGATGGAACTCATGTGTCCGTCGGATGAGGTGTTTCCTGCAACCATCTCCTATCTGTCATATGCCTCGGGGTATCTAGGTAATATTTGAGGCTTCGTGTTCTGACCACTTGGTTAATGTGGACTATGTTGACTGGTTTAGGCAACTCAATCACTACATTATCTTTAGGTCTATTAAGGATATAGTGAGTGATGATTCAATCTCCTTCCTTTTTGGGAAACATGTCGCGACTTTCGGGAGCCGAAAATTCTGTTTGGTGACGGGACTCAATTTCGAAGAATTCCCCCATCCCCTCCCCCCTCCCTCCTCCCAAAAAAGAGAAGGAAGATGAATGTTGTCTTAGAGACATCTATTTTAGGGGAAGAAGAAGATAACCCTGAAACAATTGGAGGATCAATTCAATATGTGCCAACATCTAGAAGATACGTACAAGCTCAGCTTACTATACTTTGCCCACTTTGTTGTTTTAGGCAAGGAGAATAAGTCAGCTATTGACTACCACCTGCTTCAGTTGGTAGATGATGAAGAAAAATGGGAGACATATCCATCATGATCTGTATCATTCCAGGTGTTGGTGCCAAGCATATCCACAACCGCTTTGACCCGCCATAACGTTGTAAAAGAAAAGGTCGTAGAGAAACAGGGGGTGCGATCCGAGACACCTATAACTTGATGGGGTTTTTGTATGTTTTTCAGGCAATTTCCCTTTTATTTAGTTGTTATAAGTTGAATGCACTTTTGCATTCATTTCTGCTGTAACTTATTGACATTATCGCTTTAAATTTTGTAGATCTGGTTGTTTGAAACTTTGTCGTACTTAAGGTCCAAAAACTATGTGAGGGTGTGTACGGAGAACCCTCAGCTATTGCCCCGAATTTGTCGTTGGGACACCAACTTAAATCCGTCCCATCACAAGCTGAAGAACGGTTTTTTTGCACAAAAATAGATACATGTTTGTTCTAATTTTAATAAGCTTACTGAATTTTGTATTACGAATAGGTTGTACTTAGGTATGCAACATCGATTTTGTCCAATGTAGGTTGTTGTCCACCTGATTACTCCAATCGAGGAAGAAAAGATTGCGCCTTACTGGAACATTATGTTTGATAATGTTAAGGTTGGTAGGGATGCAACACCGGAGGACGAAAGTAAAGGTGTTGCGAATTCTAATCACAACTCCGAGGCCACTCCTTCATCTGAACCGAAAGGGAAGGCGAAGAAGGGATATCACACGCGCATGAGAGCATTGCCATTGTCGTCTTGGTCAGTGGTGAGTACATAAATCCCAGTAAATTGTAGTTTCAATTTAGACGAATGTACTGTTTCTGAACGGAGATCGGTTTTCGTGGACTTATGATATGAAATCACTATTTTTTATACACATGAGTTTGAGTTTGTTTCTAAGCGACAGTTTAAAGAATTTTCAATGACAATGGATGTCTAGTTCAGGAAAGCTGTAGATGCATTAGAGGATAAGCGGTGTGGCAGCGTGGAGTTGGGTGTCGAGCTTGAGCATCACCGAGGCTACTCAGCTGGAAAATTAGTTGACAAGCCCCCAACCCTTAATAAGTCGATAGGCTCAGGGTGAGACATAGATAATGTCCTCGAGGATGAGAAGGTCGACAGTTCCCCTGAATGTCCACCAAGTTATGAAGATCTCATCGCACTTTCCCCTCAACCTGAATCCTTTACCGGCTAAGGGAAGTCACTTGGGGAAAAGACATAATCAAAATGACAGCCCGCTTCAAATTTACCTACTTTTGACGACTTGCCAGAGATAGTTGAGGCCCAAAACGTATACGATGTCACCCAATCATTACTGCGTATATTGGAGTTTAAAGTGAAGTTTAAGTTAGGAAAAGGGCAAGTTCTCTATCCTAAAAAGGAAGACCAGGACACGAAGGTCAGCGAGCATAGTACCCATACTGAGAAAGGCGTCGATGTGAATGAGGCGGTCGGTCTATCAGATTTGGAGCCCTTTCTTAGTAAGGGAATGCAGTATAAGAGGAAAAAAATGCAGCTAGTGTACCCTTTCACCTGTCTCAAATCCTACAAAAGAAGAAAAGTTGGAGATGGTAGTTCCACTGAGGATTTTGTTGTTGACCTAGATCCAATGTGGATCATTCCAAAGTTGGATGTGGAGGTTTTCGTTGACGTCTTGACACGTTGGTGGGTTCGCCTAGGTAAGTTCACTTTCGGTCGTCATTCAAACAATTGAATATGAACTCGAAGTACATATATCCGTAACAACCTATGGTTTTTGTTTTTGTGTACCAGCGATAGACTGGACCTATATGGATTGGCTACTGTAGGTCAGGATTTTTTTACCAAACTCATCTAATCTGATGGTACTCTGAACAGCAATGTAAGTAATTATTCTTCATTTGTAACTTGTTTCTATTTACCACATTATAAGCGAGAGTTTAATTTTGGCTTTTACAATGCATTTGACCTTGGATTCAGCACATCAATGTCAGCTTTTACCTTCTTAGGAAGCATTCGATGGAGCGTCCTACAAATTTCAGGGCGCGGTGGACAACTGCTGACTTTTATTTCTGGGTAAGTGTTTTGTTATTATTGTTACCCTCTAATCCATGTACTTATGTTCGTAATACGGTTTTGCACCCCATTTACAAATAGGCACACATGTCCTTGATTTTTGTTTTATGTGGGAAAATCTGAAATTTTGTTGCAACTCATCGGTGCAAGAAAATATGAAACAAGAATATGCGCAATTTGAGACCCTTGGTGGGAAGGGTAAGTCCAAGGGAAAAGAAGCTCTGATTTTTACACCTTCGAAGCCCTTGATGAAGCAACCTATTGAGCATGTTATTTTTATTTTATTACTTAGCAATCAAGAGCCTTATGTTGGCATTTCTACTTCTAAGTCTTCCTGATGCAGCAATATATGTGCATGCTTGTTCATGGCATGTGCATAACGTGTACATGTGATGTGCATGACCTGAAGATGAAATGTCCAATACCAGTTATTATATTGTATGTAAAAAAGCAACATCGGAAATGATAGTGGAATTCCATTAATATACGTAGATAGCATTGAACTAATTAAACATTAAGGTCCTTCTTATGACAAACCACACGCGAAATGTCAAAATATAACAAAATTTGAAGGGCCCACAAAGAAGTTCAAATTAAATTATCCCTGGCGAATAGCCCCAACGGCAAGTGCCTTGTAGTAGTCAACGGTCACCCACTTCCCGTTGACATCCACTTTGATTGCATAGCAACGAAATATCTCAAACCCCTCACTGAATCCCGACCGAAAACCTTGTTTGTATTGATCGCCCAATGCATGTTTATATGCTTCGAATGACATGAACTTCTCGATATCTTTTTCCGTTAACATCTCCACAGGTTGACAAGCCTTTTTCAATTCCTGCTTCAAGGAAGCAATGTTCTTCGCATGATCTTCCTTGTACTTAGTAATCCTCCCTACAATTGTTTCAAGCTCATACGGCTCAAACGAGACTATGTCTTCCGTCCAAGGGAAGAGGGAGGTGAGCATGAGTGAGAACAGGAAAAAGAAGATTTATGGGGGGAGGTGCGAGGGGAGCAAGGTTAGGAACAGGAAGATGAAGGTTTCATTGCTTGACTGTGGTATGTATTTCTTCCTTAGAGGGATGAGAGAATGAAGTGTTTTGTGTTTCCTTTCCTTTTATACACACAAAATCATCAAAATGAAGGGACAATTAAATTTTAAAAAAAAAAAAAAAAAGGTGTGTTTCGTATGTTTCCCAAAATTCAAAATTGGACCCCAAATTTTGCCGGTGGTTTGAATTTCCTGTCTGGGAAACTTGTGAAAATTTAGTATTTGTAATTTTCGTGCACATGCTATACACGTCCCGTGCACAATACATACAAGTTTTCCATGCATGTACCATACACGCAATATGCACATCGTATGCACATAGTATAGACACTGTGTGCACAATGTATGCACATGATATGTACAAGTTGTCTAAGTAGAATTTCTGTAGTTCTTTAGTTTTTGTCAAAAATTTCTTTAGCTCTTTTAAGGATAACTGAAAGCATGGTACACTAAATGGCAAAAAATAAAAGTGAAAGTAGCGTCATTAATCCCATTTCATTACAACGAGTGGCAATCCATATTACATCAAAGTGATCAAAAGTATTATCTTGATGCACCAATGTCCGAATTAAACAAGAAGGACAATGGTGCAACAAGTTGAGAAGGTCTCTGTAAGTTTCAACTTTGGAAGACTACATAAAAAAAGGACCTTTACAGTCTACAAAAAAGGGTGGCCAATGCCACACCTAGAACAAATGCCTACGAAGGAGGCTGTGCTTTTCGATCACGTCAACATCAAGCCAATCCTTGTTGGCCTTGGCGCCGTTGTGAAGATTTAGCGTACGCCTGGAATAACTCAACTCCTCCCTCGTAGGCCTTTTTCTTCTTCTTCATTTCCAGCTCTTTGGAGACCTTGCACCGGCTAACACTATCCTCATATAAACAATGTTTCAGTTTGTGTTTCAGGAGTCAGACCTTGAAGCGGCTCCTCCGAGCTCGGAGTCTATGGTCATCCTTGATAGACTTCAACAGCTCAATTCTTGCCATATGTACCTCTTTTTCCTTTTCAATGTCGGCGATCAGAGTCTTGAAAAATGTGGCATGTTCCCTAGCCACGAGGTTTGCCGCATTAAAATTGAAGTTGCTAGTGATTTCGTTCTCGTGGTCGGATTTCCCAGTCAGTGTCGTATAATCAAATAGTATTGAACATTACAGGCATGGAAGCTGATTATGTGATGAAGTTTGCAATGTGTTTGTGTTAGTGTATGTGTGTGTACGCGCACATGTGTGGAGTTAATAATGTGAAATGTTGTGGTTGAATAGGTGATTGCCTATGAAATAGGCAAAAAATTGGTGCCAAGAAATTGTTCCGTTCCCTAGAGAAAGGATGGATACATGGTGCCAAAAAATACTTTGGTGGGATACTTTCCACAATTTTTTAATAAAAAAATGTGATAAAGAGCAATGTATTGTACACTTTGGGATTCTCCTCAAGAATTGGCGCCAAAAGGAATGTATTGTACCCCATTATTTTAAGGTTCTTTTATTGGAAAAGGCACCATGCTTATAGTTGTGTAAATCCCAATCTAAAAAGTGAAAATTGGTTAGTAAAATTTGGCTTCCATGGTTTGTTTGTAAATGTATTAGTTGGCATCATAACCTTATTGATAAGACAAGGTAGATGAGTTGTACATGTGTTGTACATGACCTCACCTTTATGTCTTGTCTTAACCTACTTGAGGTGTGCATACCATGTAAATGTGGAAGATGTCATTTCTTCTCATGTCAACTCATAAAGGTTTTAATTAGGGATTTATTTGGCCACTTAATTTAACCCAATGGGTTTTCATCCAGATCATGGTAGACTTGTATAAATATCTTTTTTTCACATAGACCCCATCTCCATTCAATCTGGGTTATAAACATGACAACCGAATATCCTTCTTATTTGCACACAAATGCATGCACAATATATGTACAACCCATGCACAAGGAGTTGCTTCTACCATTTTTAAAAAAACAAACACTTTAATCCAAAAATACCATGACATGCAGAATACATGCACATTACAGGGCACCCTACGCAAGGGAAACAATCATGAGGTGTTTGGGAAATCAACAAGTTCCCTGCAAGTCCGTTGGTTATGACCAAGCTTCCAGCGACGCTTGCATTTCTAATAGACTATATGTTCTCCTTGTGACGAGATACGCCGCTTCTTGTGTTTCCCGACCAATACCTTCCTTGTCGGAGGTAGGACTAACGTGCGTTCGGCTGCAGTTTTACGTTCCATTGCAGAGTGGGGAATACCCAGTATATGGAATCAGAATAGGCTGCCTCTCACGTTGTACTACTGTAGTAGGTCGAAGCCAACTCATAGAAGTTGCAGCTTGCAAATAAGTAAGCTACAATGGCGTGTTTGCAGGGCAATTGCTCAAGATCGAATTTTCAGCAAGTGCAAGTCTTGTTACGTATATCGACCATGGCTTCACCGTCTGCGTGGTAAACATGAAACTCGGTGTCACTTACTTTATGGACATGCATATGCCTTGCATCCTGTACCTTTTTTCTTATTTTTTTCTCACCGAGACCGAGGCAAGTGGTAGTGGTCATACGTGCTATATCCCGCCTTTGTCAAAACCATTTTTGCAACACCGCCTAATGAAATCGATCAAGTAAAGTATGGGAAGCCCCCTCGCAAAGCACAACATCGCATTAATGCTCTCAGTAATGTTAGTGGTCATTACATTGTACCTCTTCCCATTCATTCGAGCCCGCAACCACTTCTCCACACCCACATCATTTAGGTACTTTGTTACCATGTCTCTAATCTTGACGAAATGTGTGTTGAACTCGGCATGGGAATAGGATTTCGCTGCCTTGTAGTAGTGGTAGAAAAAGTTGTCCTTATTTTTTAGGTGAAACTTGGCCTTGATATTCCCTTTCAAGTGATACATGTATAAACATGTTAATCTTTTGGCACAATAGGCGGGAAGATTGGCATATGAGTCCTCAGGTGAACCGCAACTTGATGACAATGCCAGTCCTCTAGCCTGAGATGATGACTGATGTGACCCCGAGATTGGTTTTAACATCATGCACAACATCTTTGGCACTGTACACCGAATCGGGATCATTGAACTTTTCCCTCATCATGTGACTAATAAGGAGCGTGTTGACTTGTGGGTGACGGTCCTTCAACAAAGCCAAATGACACTATGAGAGACTTCATCTTTGGCAATCCTAAACTCCTCACTACATTTCCGGTATGCGAAAATCCGCCATGGACACTGGACATTCTTACACTTGACAATGAGACGCCCCTTCGAAGATGTATCGACCGGGTACTGAAAATTCCTTTTCATTGATTTCAATCGAAAACTTTTCAACAGATCTTGCTTGTCGACAATAAGGTCACCATTAGATTAATCTAGGTCTCATATGAAAAAGGACCTCACGTCCTCAAAATAAAGACTTTAAGAGAGCAGTTATGCCTATTGTAGAAGGTTTAACTTGATTATATTAAATGAGTAAAGGGTATTGATAAATTATTAACTAACTCCAAAAAGATAGTTATATTAAAGGTTTCAAAAACATTACAAAACGTGGAAATCACAGAAACTAATGGTAGCCCATGATAAGCAAACATACTACAAAGACCACAAAGCAAATTAAATTAAAAGGAGAAAAATTAAACTTTGCCCTCAACTCACTTGATCGGAACAATACTTTCCACATAACTAAGAGCTTCGAAATCAATAACCTCATTGATAATAGGAGGAATATGAAGATACTTGAGATTTCCGATACTAGAATTATAAGAGATGGCTCTTCCATCGGAGGCAAGCATAAGAAGCTCGTCACATTTCCAAAGTGTCAATGGATACTCAATGCCTTTAAAGGGTCCAATGGTTAGGAGTTTTGTCCATGAACTATTAATTCCGTCGTAATCGTGCATTACCCATATTTCAAATAATTTAGAATCCTCACTTGGATCATAATGAGAGCAATAAGAAGTGATGGATTCATTATACAGAAAAAGATCGTAAAACTTAAAACTGGATTCTCTCCTCGAAGGCAATTGTATTCTATGAAATATCTCATCACCTAAATCAAATGAAAGTATGTATTCCTCGCCATCGCTTGCAAACCAATAACAAAATCCCTTCAAGTACACTGAACAAGAACTGGGATAGGTTTTAGTTGATATATCAATCTTAATCTCCTTCCAAGAGTTAGCAGCTATGGTGTATACCTCAGCCGTGTGAGGAAGAGGAATACTATGATAAAATGTTCGCTCATCATCCGAATACTCACAATTTTCTATGATTTGTACAACCTTGTATTCTTTAGCTTTGCAGTCATAACCAAATCCCAATCCTCCAAAAATCGTCTCCAATTGGAACTTTTCCTTGGGAAGGGGTACAAGAAGGCATGAATCGGGAAGTTGCCTGAATTCCCCGGTTCCAGGATTGCATAAAATAATAACAGTTTGCCCTGCTATTACACAGACAATCCCATTGCAATGACCGTGAATCTGTACAGGATGATGATCTTCTAATGGAAACGGTATGTTTAGGTCCTTGACATCATAATGATGGTTGTGCTCATCACTATAAATGGAAAGATAAATCATGGACCATAAAATTTCATATTTCCAACTCTTGTCTGGGAAAACCGGCATCTGAGAACGGTTGAGAAGGATACAAGTGGAGGATGAGAGTTTGTTGTCTACGGAATTGCTGAGGTGTTTGGCAACAAAGCTTGAACTATTGATGAGAGTGCACCAAGACATGCGTGTGCATTTGAATCGCATCAGAGACTTGGACGGCAACCTAGACAAGATTTCGACCACCTTATCTTCAGGAGTTTCGCTTTCACTCACTTGGGACATTTCGAAAGTTTTGTTCCACAGGAATTCTTTACACTTATATATACACAGGAATGAGCACCAATAGTTTGACAGACAAACTAAATCAAACTCGAGGTTCAATTACTAAACATATTACCACATAAGATACCAAAATCCAACAGCATTAAATAAAATTGGACTTCCACAACCACAACATATATAGCTATCAAAGAAAACAAGGAGATCCAGTCATTTTCGAGTTTTTCGGAGGATCTTTCGTTCAAATTTTAGTATTTTAATATTTTTATTGATATAAAATTAACCATTCAAATTTTATCTTTTAATTCTAAACTAGATTACCTAAGAAAGGAAAATTCACATGATATCCGTATATGGGCTGGTATGTAACATCACATGATTTTAATTTAACTAATTCATAGAGTTTTAATTAATTAAGCCAATTTTTTCATTGGAAATACAATCAGTTAACCACTTTTCATCTAAGTTTACCCCAATTTTTATCTACACTCCGTTAAAATTTTAAAATTTAAACCTTTCTATATATCTATATATATATATATGCAGCACTACTAGCTAGGCACGCTCTTAATGCTAGATACCTTTGGCAGGGCATAAGTATCGTGATGATTGTTTGAATAGGTGGGGGCAGTGTTTAAGAGCAGCTCCAGCGGGAGCTTGTGCTCGGGGGACAGGCCCAGGAACAGTGCTGGAGAGCCCGGCCTACCTCCTCCAGCGTGTGGGAGCCCAAGGGACAGGGGAGGCCAGACCAGCGGGCCTGGGAGGAATTGCCAGCCCTCGAGCTCAAAGTGGATCTGGCGCAGGGCTGATATCATCCTGGCGTCAGCCTAATTTTTTATATTTTTCTGTCAGGCGCGTGCACCTCACGCACACGTGGGGGCGCGTCATCCGACACGATTTCAGTACCTGGGGCCCGCGAAGCAGTTTCAAAAAGTTACCGTTGGGAAGCCACGTGGCTTCCCACAGTCCGTTCGATCTCAACAGCTGTTTAAATTGGACCGTTCGATTTCCAATGGTAATAAAAATAAAAAAATCTTATTTAATATCAACCGTTGGATCTGAGATCAACGGTTGATATTATTCTCCTTTATAAATTAAAAAGAAAAAAGAAAAAATAGTTTTAAAATTCATAAATGTTACCGTTGTGCCACGTGGCACAATCTGGAGTGTTGAAATTCAATTTTTTTTTAAATCCAACGGTAGAGATTAATTAGTTGAATAAAATATTGTAAAAAATGAATAAAAATCCGAATTTTTTTTTTTTAACTTTTTTATAAATACCTTGTCATTAGCATCTACCTTACACCACAATTTCATATTTTCTCAACTACTTTCAACCACATTCCTATCTTTCTCTCAAAGTTTCAATCCAATTTTTTTCAAACAAAATGACTACTGCTGCAGGTACGAATTGGTCTGTTCTTGAAGATGTTGAGTTGTGTGCTAGCTGGGTTCAAGTTACTCATGATCCGCTTACGGGTAATGAGATGCAGTTGTGAGAAATGTGGAGTCTTATTCATACCAATTATCTTGAGAAAATGGGCGAGCAAAGAACCAAAGAATTGATGTCCAGTCGTTGGAAATTACTTAGCCAATCGTTTAGTACGTGGAGAGACGCCTTGGCACAAGCTAGTGCTAATCTTCGAAGTGGAGAAAATTTATTAGATCAGGTAACAATATATTATTTATTTGTTTGTATTATTTAATCGTTAGCTACTTTCATTATAATTATTTGTTAGCTACTTTCATTATAATTATTTGCTTGTATTATTTATTTGTTAGCTACTTTAATTATAATTATTTGTTTGTATTATTTATTTGTTAGCTACTTTCATTATAAATATTTGTTTGTATTATTTATTTGTTAGCTACTTTAATTATAATTATTTGTTAGTATTATTTATTTGTTACCTACTTTCATTATCATTATTTGTTTGTATTATTTATTTGTTAGCTACTTTCATTATCATTATTTGTTTGTATTATTTATTTTCCCACATTGTGTAGGAACTTCAAGCACAAGCTTGGTATAATGCCAAAACCAAAAGCAAAAACAAATCATTCACCCGGTGGGAATGTTGGAATATTGTGAAAGATTGTCCAAGATTCAAAGTTGTGCCTGTCGGTCCAGAAGTTTTCATGAACAGCACCCATCTACACTATACACCTGATCATGCCTCGCATGATCATGATGAAGATGATGCAGAAGAAGTACCCGAAACGCCCCCCGTTGAACAAGCATCAGGGTCGACCCGTTTTCCAACTAGGCCTCAAGGTAAAAAGGCTTCAAAGAGAAAAGGTAATGCTTCCAAGAATGATCATGCAAAATATATGGAAGAACTTGCCCACCAAGGTGAATTGACTTTGGCCCGGGAAATGGCTAAATTTGAGGCTGATAAAACTAGAGAGGATGCAAAAGCTGAAGCTCTTCAGAAAAAATTTGAAGCTGATGAAAGAGAAAGTGAACGACTTCGGGAAGAAAGGGAACATAGAAGACAAGAAAGAATGGCTCAACAAGATCGTGAAATTATGAAGGAGCCTTTAGAAGGGAAGTCTCCAAACTCTAAATATTTTTGGCAGTCGGAGAAAGTAGACGTGGTGCGAAGGAGGCGTGCAAGAGAAGCGAGAGCAAGAGGAGATGGTCCTAGCACGACAAGAGAAGATCATCCTAGCACCACAAATTGGTTAGGTGATGATTATCCATTCACGAACTCATAATTTTCCAATCACTTTGTTTGTAATCGGAGCCCATAATTTTCCAATCAATTTGGGTGTACTTTATGTTGTTTCCAATTTATTGAATTTAGTACTTTATTTAAATTAAGAGTATATTTATTTAATTTGGTAATTTTTTGCTACTAAGAGAATCTTTATTCAAAACACATTTAAACACACCAAATAAAATAACATCAACATACCAAAAAAACACACCAAATAAAAACAAACACCAAATAAAATAACCTCAACATACCAAATAAAAACAAACACCAAATAAAAATAAACACTAATGAACTTATTCAGCACCCCTTAATGCCCACTGGTACTCTATCAAGTCAATTTGGTGGGCATTGTGCATATATGGCCTTTGAAGTGCAGTATATCGTTGAATGACCCTATCATTGTAACGACCATCCCTTTGTACTGGCTCGTGTTGCACGGGTTCTTCGTTGGCGTCATGAGCACAATATATTTATGTTCTGGAATTGTTCATCGTGTCTGGCTCATATTCATCAACGGCGTCATAATCGTACTCATCTTCTACAATCATGTTGTGAAGAATTATGCACGTCATCATGATGGATCGAAGCGACTCCACATCAAACATTCTGGCAGCACCCCTAACAATAACCCAGCGAGCTTGGAGTATACCAAAACAACGCTCCACATCCTTCCTGCATCCTTCTTGATAGCTTGCAAAGTATTTTTCCTTTGCACTTCGTGGACGTGGCACTGTTTTGACAAACGATTCCCACATTGGGTAAATGCCGTCTACTAGGTAGTATGGCCCGTCGTACTTATGTCCGTTGACCCAGTATTGACTTTTGGTGCCTTTCCTTTCAAGACTTTGTTGAACACTGGGGATTGGGCAAGGACATTGAGATCATTTTGAGCTCCCGGAAAGCCTAAAATGGCATGCCAAATCCATGTATCAAAAGATGCCACCGCCTCCAAAATGATACTTTTTGATCCTTTTCTGTCCCCATAAGCGCCTTGTTATGCACTTGGACAGTTTTTCCAAGTCCAGTCCATACAATCAATGCTTCCAATCATCCCTGGAAAACCTCGCATCTCGCCATTGTTCAGAAGCCTTTCTAAGTCCATATGAGTAGGTCTCCGGAGGTACCCTGCGGTGTAGATAAATTCGATTGCCGAGCAAAACCTCATTAGGGACTCAAGAATGGTTGATTTTCCCATCCTCGTTATCTCGTCCACTTGGTCTGCAGCTGCTCCATATGCAAGCATCTGCAAGGCAGCAATAATTTTTTGCTGAGGCATGAGACCCATAGCACCAAAAGCATCCGACTTTTGCACAAAGTAAGAATCATGGTTACAAACAGCGCCCATGATTTTGTTGAACAAATGTCGTTCTATTCTAAAACGACATCTGAAGTACGTATCAGGGAATGCACTGTTACGGACAAAATAATCGTCCAAGAGCTCCTAACCTCGTCGTTGCCTGCTTCTATCAATGTTTACAGCACGGTTGGGCCTGCAGATCTGAGCCACAGCTTGGATGACTCGACGGGAATGTGAGGCTTCTGCCATTCTTGATTCGTCATCTTTCCGTCTACGCTCGTCATCCTCTTCCATCACATTTTGGGCCCAATCCCCGACGTTGAACATTCCTTCTGATTGGTTAAACAATTCTTCCTCTTCTTGATCGATTTCCCACATCATCTTTGAAGAAGAAGAAGAAGAAGAAGAAGAAGAAGAAGAAGAAGACATTGTAAGAATGAAGCAGAAACTATGAATAATGATAGAGACCTTTAGAAAAGTGCTATGAGATTTCTGAGGATGGATGGTGGATTATATGGAAGATTCAGAAAAGATTGGGTTGTAGATAATGCCACGTGGCATGCCGTCATTCGTTAAAAATCTGGTGGAAATCTATCCTCAAAGATTGTAATCGGATTGTGACACGTGGCACGACATGATTGTTTAAAAATCTTATTGGAAATCCATCACCAATAATTGTCTTTGCGGATAATGACACGTGGCGCAACGAGAAAGATTGAAAATCTTAACCGAAATTCCAAATAAAATTATTTTGAATTATTTTATAAATAAAAAATACTAATATTTTATTTCTATTGGCTTTTCGGATAATGGCACATGGCGCAACGAGAACGATTAAAAATCTTATCCAAAATTAGAAATAAAATTATTATGTATTATTTAATAAATAAAAAATTACTAATATTTTATTGCCAATTGCCAGGGCTATTCAAGTGCAAGGGTGGAGATGCAAAAGGCAATTGCCAAGGGAATGCATTATTCATTATGGCAGTTATTGTTCACTGGGTGGATTAAATAGTGCATAGCCTAGGGGAAGGGCTCCCACACTGGAGTTGCTCTAAACTGCGTTCAGTTGTGATCACTACAAAGAGTGATCTAAATCAATTCAATCGTCCCAGTCTTAATTTTTGAAAAAAAATACTATTCTTATCACATTTTCCATGCCACATTACCACCTCTTGAACTGCCTCAAATGACAACTGAAGGCCACCAACCAAGAATTGCAATTATTACCAATGTTACAACCCATCCCTAATTTTACGATTTTATAAATTTTAAAAATATGAATCGACGAAAATGCCTAGAGGCAAGGATTTTGATTTCTGTTGATCATCGTCTAGAGGAACATATGACTTATCCTTTTGGCGTATTTGTGTAGTATTCGTTGGTAAGAACGCATAGATGAAAGCCGTTTGCGAGTCCGGATTATAACGGTATAGTTACAGACGTTGAAATTGGATGCTTACATTTTAGATTATTAAGTTATTTGAACTCCCACCTTGTGGGTAAGAAGGCAATCAGCTTCAAGGATAGAAAATAGGGACCAATTAGATGTGAGAGAAACAACCAATCAGGAGAAGAGAGAGGGAAGCTTCCAGCTTCCCTTCCCGTGACATTCACACGCAGGAAACCCGGTTGCAACCCGGGGTGGTTTCCGACGGTCCTTCGCCATTTTTCAGGTAAGTTTCACCCATCCATCACCTGCAACATCTTCTACAACCTTCCCTCTACCATCTCCACCCTTATTTGAGGGTTTTTAGGTCCTATTTCGTGTAGAAATCCATTGGAGCACCGAAGGTGCTTGACAACAATTCTTCCATTCCGCCGAGTTTCACCACCCACTACCACCCTTAATCAACTTCACTTGGTCCCAGGAACAAGACCCAACCAGTGATTGGGGCGTTGGAACACCGGAGGAGTCGAATTGACAAACACCCATTCTAGGGTTTTCGACGGGTTCGTGGTGATTTGAGGCTTTTTCCAGCCAAATTGGCCTTGGTCACAGGTATGAAAGTTACTCTACTTATTAAGATCTTCATTCCTGTAAATTTTGGTAATTTTTGGAAATAGTTGGATTTTCCGGCGAGTCGGGGTGGCCGACCGCCACCTGCGGCGGTGCGTGTGGTGGCCCGTGGCCAGAGGCTGTCGATGTTATTCTTAGACTATATTAGATGTCTTGAGTTCATTTTTGGTAATTGTATAACATAGGTTGATCATTTGGACCTAAATTTGAAACGATACGTTACTTAGTAAAGATGTGAATCGACGATCCGACCGTTGGATCTTCACCAAAATTTAATATGTTATAGTAAGTAACATTTGAGGACCATAGAAACTAACGGATCGGGAATCCATCGTACGGATCTTCCCGAATTGGACTTGTAAGTTCGTAAAATAAATGTTAACCGCCAGTTGGTTTTGGGCAATTGGCGGAGATCTGACCTTTGGATCGTAATGAAATTTTAATATGTTATTCTAGAAGCATAATGTAGATCTTTGGAAGTTGAAAATTGTAAATCTGATATGCGGATCTTCCAGATCGAGTTGTACAGGGTTGTAGACCCTACCATCGACCTTTGATCGACAGTTGACTTGTGGTCAATGGGTCTCAAACTATTTTAGAATGCCACTGAGGATGTGTTTTAAAAGAATTACGCATTCTATTGATAAGAGTTCTGAGATGTGATTCGATAATTGATCACATGCGCCAATCATTCGGGACGCCTCAATGTGGGTGCTAGAGAATCATAGCGTGGACTCCAGGTGAGTGGATCTTTTCCTTTTTATCGTATATATTATTGATAGTTCCATCGACACTTTTAAATTGATTTAGGTATATTACCTTCATGTAATTAATGTGAATGCTTAAAGTACTAATATGAACTACGAATGGCTTGATCCCTTTTTAGGGTACGTAGGCAGTCTAACGAGACGTTAGATGCAGCCATGCAAGAAGTGAGATTAAATAATTGAGACAGTAGCCTTGTTTAGGGAATTGAGCAATGTGAGGGACATTGGTGAAAAATGTGCGTTTTAACTTTATGTTTTGGTAATTAATAGTTAGTACGTCGTATTATATAATTGGAAATGCTATGAAATGTTTTAATTTTAGATTGCATCATGGCATATTCATATGTATATAACTTGAACTTAATCATTGTGGATGCTTTGAAGTGCGAAGAGGAACGCAGAACGCACAGGTAAGTTCAGGTGAGTTATAGTGTTAATTGAAATGGTGAGTTATGGCAAGACCATAGTTATGCTTAAAGCAACCCCGACATTGTCATACAGAGTGCAATATTAGGCAACTCTGACATTGTCGTACAGGTTGCCATAAGTCGTAAATTTCATATGAGATGCAGTTAGAGCTCATAAACCTGCACCCCGGTGTTAGTGCTCCCGCCCGTGGCCAGGGCACAGTCCTTTACATGTTCACCTCCCACACCTTTTGCTCACCTTGGATCCAAGGTAGGTGCACAGTCCTGTTGTACAAACCATTATAAGTGGTTCTGACTTTTAGGTGACCCGCGATTATTCGCACAGTCTTCACGTGATCGTAGCACTTAAGCATACTTATTTACACCCAGTCCTGTCGTACAGACCACCAGAGGTGGTTTCGACTCGTGTGCAGGGATACTTGATAAGCTATGGATAAGTCGTACAGGTCACTAGAGGTGACTCCCGACTTATATGCTAGCATTGATTGATGAGATATGAGACAGTCGTACAGGTCACTAGAGGTGACTCCCGACTTATATGCTAGCATTGATTGATGAGATATGAGTATAGTGGTACAGGTCACGTTAGGTGATTCCGGCTAATATATCATTTATATGGATTAAGTTCATTTGGCCTACTTGTTAATGCATTGTAGAGTTGATGGATATGGCATACCTGTGGTTTTGGCCATTCTTGAGTATGGTTTGGATATATAGATATATATATATATATATATGTATATGTATGTATGTATGTAGTACTGTCCTATAGAAAACGATACCGGATTTACAGTGAGGGGTTATTACTGTTAGAAAGGTAATAGCTTTGGGAAGCTCGGTTTTATTGCTCACTCACACTTTCTGTTTTGTGCCCCTCTAGGTTATAGCTGCTGAGTTTGTATCGACGAGGATCTGTGGCTATTCTTAGTATTGGTCGCTACTTCTAAGGGTATGATTCTTACACACACTACTGTACTTTACTTATGCTCTAACATAGCGTGTGATATGGGTTCGCTCCCGCTCACAGCACACTCTGGTATTTAGACACTTTTAGGTTCAAATTTATTCACATTATACACAGTATCACATTTTATGGCTTCGTCACCTTCCAGGTGTCGGCCAGCACAGCTCGATTCAGAGTCCAAGTGGACATTTCGGGTCGGGGTGTGTCAACCAACGCCAGAGGATCGACTACAAAAAAATGGTCATTTGCGATGGTCAAAAGTCGTCGGAAAAGACATTTTGCCATCGCAAATACTTATTTACGACAGGAAAAGCCCTCGCTAGGCATCGCAAATTGATCCATTGGAAATACTTTTTTTTCAATCAGCCGTCGAAAATGCTTCATTTACGATGCTTGTGGCTTGTCGTTACTAATTATCCTTTCGTCGGAATTGATTTTTCAACATGACAAAATTATTTTATTTTCGACATGTCTGTGTGGTCGCAAATACTTGTATGGCCGTCGAATATACTTTCTAAACGACGACATCTGTTTTTTGCAATGATTTTCTTACGACCAAAACATTATGTCGAAAAATGATTTTCCAACAATAAAATGTTGTTTACAAGAGCACACAATCGTCGCAGTTACAATTACCGACAATTAAGAATTGTCAAAAATACGCACAAAAACATATTTGTGAGGGTCAAGAGTCATTGGAATTATACATTTCCGTTGATTCTACTTCGTCGGCAAAAATAAAAGGATACAAATACTTCTTTTTTTTAATTTAATAATATTTTCAATGCCAATTTTTATTGAAAGAATTGTTTTATATTAATAATCATATATTCAACTACATATACAAAAAAAATCAATGTAAAAATTTTACAAGTACTTATTACAATCATATGATATGTCTTATAACGCTAGTTTTTCATGTCCACTTTAACCAACTGTCAACGAGTTCGAATGTAGTGCTACGAACATTGATCTACAATTATTATCTTTATTCTGCAAAAAAAAGAGAAAAAAAAAAAAAAGACAACTTATCTGAAGCACAATATAATTGTCAAATGGTAAGAAACCCAAACAATGAAAATCAGAAAATAAACATAAGCTCTAATGAAGAGCCTTGCATAATTTTAGCTCAAGGTGTGAGCATAGCAACCACCAATCTATACCATAAATAATGCAAGTGAGTAGTTGAAGTCAAAATTAAACACACCTCCAATACATTCTTCAATTTTTCTCGTACCACCCTAAGATCAGAGGATGCTCAAAAATCCAAAGAATCTAAAAAATTTAAGGAAAGTAAAACTATATGCACAGTTTAACAATTCTGATGTTTCACAGTTTCAGGATTATAAGGACAACTATATCACAGAAACTAAACCATAATCACAAGTTCACAGAGAAGTTAAAGTATATGTCAAATCACAAGTTCACAGAGAAGTTAAACTGAACCAGACACATGCTGAGATCCAAAACCAGCCACAAAGCTAGCATAGTACATACTTTAAGTAGTCCCAAAATTGCTTAATGGTACGCATTTAACATGAATACACTGAGGAAAAATGAATACATGTATACCTCAATTTCAGGAGGAACAAGAGACTGAGTAAAAAAAAAATCATCAGAAAAACGAATTTCATGATTAGCCAGTAGTCACGCATCATTGCCCAAATAAATTACATTGATTTTAATAGATACTTCCAAGTCTTCAACTCAAGACTAGAAAACGCTACTCTCTATTCAGGCAACACAAGTTGGACGAACGGTTCCCACTAGAAAAGAATGCGAACCACAGTAAACCATTATACATACGCGCATGATGCAGGGATAAGTGCAGGCATGCACCCACACACAAAGACGGATAGCATTAAGCACCAACAGAGTTACACCTAGCTAATATCCGAACTATTCCAACAAATGCATAGGTGTTCACCTGCACACAGCGAACGTCAAAGGCAGGTTGATTAGCAGGGTCTTCTGCAAATTGCATCAATCTCTTATGTGTTCGAACATCTTCTGCCCTCTCCACATTCACATCCAACGCGTAACTACAAAGCAGCAACAACAACAAAGACACAATTATACAAACATTAATAAACTGCGCCAATTTGGTATCTTTTTCTCCTACTATCACTATTTCCAGCAATACGAATTTGAAAACTGAAAAATTTATAAATATGAAACAAGTAATCATCTGAATTGCGATAAAAGTTATCAGTAAAGATTCTGACCTTTTCTTTTCTTCAAGTTTCCCAAACTTTCCCGGCAACCAAACAAGCAATGCTAAAAGCCAAAAAGCTAATTACTGAACATACAAATCGAAATTACATTATTCTAGGGTTAAGAGAAGAGGTACCGAGCAGGCAACCGATTGAAATTCCCACTGGTTTCTATTCAGTGAATCTCCAATAATCGAAACAAGAATTAATCAAATTGTAATCTTCCGGCAGCAGTTCAATCTCCTCCTCTTCCTCTTCTTCCTGAGCAGAACCCAACAATTCAATCTTCTGGTCTCACACAATCAACCCACAAACACAAAAAAAGATAACACAAACAACAAGAACAAAGACCAATATCCAATGCCCATTACCTGTTTGCTGATATCCTAAAAGAAAAAACGCATAAAACACAAAACACAGAGATCACACAAAACACAAAGATCATACTACCCAAGCATTTTGTATACTATTTTCACAGATTCACAGCATGCAGAGATTCAGCAAACGCAGGCATCAAAGTGAGTAACGAGAGACATGATTATACTTTTCTTTTTTAGATCCGCCGACCACGGGATTTCCGCTGCTCTCTGAGATGCTCAGTTCATCATTTTTCTCGGCCCTCATCTCTGATCGAAGTCCCTTGTGGCGTCCCAAAACCGAGGATTTATGGACTGAAAGTCTGTTGAGTTTTGGTTTCAAATATTTGTTGTATATTTCATTGTGAAAATTACAAGTGAAAGAAGGCAACTCATATTGAGAGCCGAAAAGAAGATACAAGAAATTGTAAGCTAACTACTCCAACACAATCCCTAATTACAAGGAAAGAAGATTTTACAAGCAACTAAGAAAGGTTAACAAGAAGGAGGTAAGGTGAATGACAAGTTATGGGAAGTCATGAAAGTAGGGTTAAGACCATCACTTTAGCCTCTGACTTAGCTAAAGTGAGGATGACAACCCATACATACAACCCATCCCTTGAGATCTTATACTATACAAACCGGTTTCAATACACCCCCTCAAGCTAGATCAAGGAGATTGATTGATCCAAGTTTGCACAACAAACGCTGAAACTGAGTAGAGTCTAGAGCTTTTGTGAATAAATCAGCAAGTTGATCGTGGCTGTGAGTGAACACGGTGTCTATCACCTTGGATTGAACTTGAGCACGAATATAATGGCAGTCAACTTCAATATGTTTGGTCCTTTCATGGAACACTGGATTGGATGCAATATGCATGGCAGCTTGGTTATCACAATACAAGGACATGGGTACCATGCTTGTGAATCCGAGCTTGGAAATAAGACCTTTCAACCATATCAGTTCATAGGCCGTTGTTGTGTAGGCCAAAATGTGATTTGATCCATTGTTCTTCATAATTATCCCCCTACCTACTGAGCCCTTGAGATATCGAAGTATTCTCTTGACGATTTCCCAGTGAACTACAGTAGGAGAGTGCATGAACTGACTGGCTAGGCTAACTGAATATGAGATATCAGGCCTAGTAATGGTGAGATAAATGAATTTCCCAACCATTCGCTGATAAACACTAAGGTCCGAGAAAGGTTCACCTTTTTCATGCCACTGAAGCTTGCTAGCTAGGGGTGTTCGAGCTGGTTTGCACTCCATCATGTTGGCTTCATTTAGAAGATCGAGAACATACTTTCTTTGATTCAAGAACAATCCTTTTGAAGAGGTAGCCACCTCAATTCCAAGAAAGTATTTCAAGGGGCCTAAGTCTTTAATGGCAAATTTTTGGTGAAATGACTGCTTAAGGGCCTTGATTTCACTCATATTGTCACCTGTAATAATAAGGTCATCAACATATATAAGCACAATTAATTTGCCAGCAATGCCACTTTGAACAAACAAAGAAGAGTCAGCATGACTCCTTTTGAATCCTACAGCTTCAAGGACTGAACTAAGCTTTGAATACCAAGCTCGATGGGACTGTTTGAGACCACATATGGCTTTGTGAAGTCTGCAGACCTTGTTGTATTCCTTTTCTCTTGGATGCCCCGAGGGCAACTTCATGTACACTTCTTCTTAAACATCCCCATGAAGAAATGCATTCTTCACATCCATTTGGAATAAGGGCCATGCATTATTGACTGCCACAGACAACAATACCCTCACAGTGTTCATTTTGGCAACTGGAGCAAAGGTCTCCTTGTAGTCAATGCCATAGGTTTGTGTCAAGCCTTGAGCTACCAATCGTCCCTTGTGTCTCTCAATGCTTCCATTATAGTCGAATTTGGTCTTATATATCCACCTACTTCCCACTGCCTTCTTGCCATTTGGAAGATCCACCACACTCCATGTCTGATTGTCATTTAGAGCTTGGAGCTCTTTAGTCATATCATCTTGCCACTCAGGCATGTAGGTGGCTTTATGATAGTTCCTTGGCTCGAAAGTGAGAGACAATTTGTTAAGGAAAAAAGTATGAGAGGATAAAAATCTTTGATAAGAAATGGCAGCAAAGATAGGATGCCTTACAGTGTAAGTAACATACTCTTGTAACCTGACTGGTGGATGTCTATCTTGTGTGGGATTTCTTCTTGGTGCATTTATAGCTTGCTGATTTGGTTAAGCTTCTGATGGTCCAGAGGAGCTCAGCACTGCATCACTTACACTCTCAGTGGGTTGAGAATTCTCAGTGCTGATATGAGCAGGAGTGACTTCATGAACTTCTGCTGGAGTAGTCAGTGGAAATAGGTCCATAAGATCTTCCCTATTGGGGTTAGTCTCCAAACCTTTTTGAAAATAAGGTGAGTATTCATCAAATCGCACATCTCTAGAGACTGTAAGCTTCCCAGTGCTAGGGTTGTACACTTTGTAACCTTTTTTAGAACAGAAGTATCCCATAAACACACATTTGACAGCTCGAGGGTCGAGTTTATCATGATGAAGAGCTTGAATGTGCACATAACAAGTACAACCAAAGGTCCTGAGGTAAGACAAGTCTATAGACCTGCCCTTCATGACTTCAAAAGGAGATTTATTATTCAACACCCAAGTTGGCAGTCTGTTAATGATGTACGTGGCAGTGAGTAAGGCTAAAGACCAAAATCTCTCAAGAACATTCATTTTGGATCATAAGTGATCGAGTCTTCTCCAATAAGTCTCGATTCTTTCTCTCTACCACACCACTTTGTTGTGGCGTACCAACACAACTAGTTTGATGCAAAATGCCATGATTGCTCAAGTAATTACTCATGTTATTGGAAGTGTACTCGGTGCCATTATCTGATCTTAACATATATAACTTAGACGAAAATTGATTGGTGATTAGATTGTGGAAGTCCTTAAAAGCATCAAACATATCACTTTTGAGTTTTAAAAGATACAACCAGGTTACTCTAGAATAGTCATCAACAAATGTAACATAATATATATACCCATCAAACGATTCTACAAGAGAAAGACCCCAAATATCTGAGTGAACAAGCTCAAAAAGCCTATTGGTTCTAGAATTAGAGGAAACAAAAGGGAGTCTAGTGGCTTTTGACATTTGACAAGTTTCACACTCAAGTGTGTTTTTACAAAAAATGGGAAACAACTTGGTCATCACAGGTTCTAAGGGATGGGCAAGGCGTTGGTGCCAGAATTGGTGTTCTTGGACTTGACTTAAGTTGACACTGAGCTTTTTGACAAAATTGGACTCCTTTGAGAGATAGTAAAGTCCATTTAAGAAGAACCCTTCACCAATCTTCTTCTGAGTAACTCGGTCCTGAAACACAACATTGTGAGGGGAAAATATGGCAAGACAGTCTAAAGTTTTTGTGATTTTTCCTACTGACAAGAGCTAAAAAGGAAAGGAATGTACATAGAGAGCAGTGGAACCAGTATGCTCACTCAGTAATCTAATCTTTCCTTTCCTTAGAATAGGTTCCCCTTTCCCATTTGCAATAGACACATGAATTGGATCAATAGTTTTTTGAAATTCATGGAACTCAAGGGTTTATTAGTTATATGATCAGTGGCACCAGAGTCAATCATCCAAAAATTATGTGTAGCATTTGCATTAAGAGCAGTGGAAAAAGCACTAATAACACCTGGAATATTGCCTTTCGATGTGTTCTTCGAGTCAGCCAGGAATCCAGCAAATTTCCCTAGCATTGCAGTAGGGTTTTCAGTCGTCACTTCATCATGCTCAATGCTTCCTTGCTTCTTTTGAAGAAAAGCAGCAAACTCGTTGATCAAGGACATAAGATTTGTTGAGAAGTTGGCCATCCTATCAGTTGAGGAACAAGCTGAGTGAAATGCTTTTGGAGTGACTCCTCCCCTCCCATCTTTGATCATCCGACCTTCCTTATCAAACTTAGGCTTTAACTCCGGATGAAGAATCCAACATTTTTCTCTCAAATGTCCCTTCATATTACAATAAGAACATTTCCAATCTGCTGTCTTCCCAAGCACCCTATCACCAGTTGGTTTGTGATTTGTCGTGAAAACCCTAGCCTCAGAGTTGGATTTAGGCTCAACGTTCATCACTCTTCGTTGAGTTTCCTCTTTCTGGACTGCATGACACACACTGGTAAATGAGGGTAGCTCTGGAGTCATTAACAAATGACTACGTAGGTCTTCATACTCGGCTCCCAAGCTTGCCAAGAGTTGAAACACTTTGTCTTCATCAGCCCTCTTCAGTAGCATAGCAGAATCAGTCGTATGTGGGCGGTAAATATCGAGCTCATTCCACATGGATTTCATACCTCCAAGGTGTTGAACAAATGAGAGGTCACCTTGCTTTAAACTAGCAACACTCTTCTTTAGTTGAAAGATGCGAACTGAGTTGTTTTAGCTGCCATACATGTCTTTAACAGACTCCCATAAGAGAAGGGAAGACTCTGAGTAGCTGAAAAGCTCAGACAGTTTTGGCTCCATAGAGTTAAGTATCCAGGACATAATCGGCTGATCAGTGGCGTGCCATGCATCATAGGTTGGTGAAGTGGATTCTGGGGGCTCAGAGCTTCCATTGATAAACCCTAGCTTCGATCTTCCTCCTAAAGCAAGTGACACAGCTCTTGACCAAGGAAGGTAGTTGAACTCGTTCAGTAAAACCGAGCAGAGTCGTTGATTTGGGTTGTTCTCACTCCCTTGAGTTAAGTTGGGGGATAAGTATGAGGCATTGTCAGCACTAGATGCATTTTCTTCTGCCATCTCTATCGAGGATGAGCAAACGAAGAAGTAAAAAAAAAAATGAACAGAGTCAGGACCCTATGGTTCCTGCTCTGATACCATGTTGAGTTTTGGTTTCAAATATTTGTTGTATATTTCATTGTGAAAAATTACAAGGGAAAGAGGGCAACTTATATAGAGAGTCGAAAAGAAGCTACATGAAATTGTAGGCTAACTACTCCAACACAATCCCTAATTACAAGGAAAGAAGATTTTACAAGCAACTAAGAAAGGTTGACATGAAGGAGGTAAGGTGAATGACAAGTTATGGGAAGTCATGAAAGTAGGGTTAAGACCATCACTTTAGCCTATGACTTAGCTAAAGTGAGGATGACAACCCATACATACAACTCATCCCTTGAGATCTTATACTATACAAACCGGTTTCAATAGAGTAGAAAAGGTGGAACTCAGCTCGGGTTTGCAGAAGTGGAGGCTTGTAAAAAAATTTTGGATAAAGGCATAAATGGAAAGATGGTGTTGGTTTTGATGAATGTGGCTCTCAGATTTTGAGAACGAAATGAAGGATGGAGGCTAGGGTTTTGTTTCTGAATATGAGAGGTAGAGAAGCTATGAGAGAGAAATGAAAAGGATGACAGAAAGCTAAACGGCCCTGAGCGTTGTCTTCGAAAATAAAGAGTTGAGTTTTTGGGCGCCATGCCAAAATTTTGGCAGCCCTCTAAAATTTTAGTCCCCCGCCTCCTCCATTTTTTTTTTAATTTATGTATGATTCTATTTTTTTTTTTTTGTCAAAAGGTATGATTCTATTTGAATCTATCGTTTTGACGGAATACGCATTTTACCATACTAGTTTAAGGATCCAACCGTCAAACTTTTTTGTATATATTCAAAGATCACATGTGTCAAAAATCACAAACAAAAAAAAAAACAAATATTCAGAGATTAGGTAACGAGACAAAAAATTTCTACAAACATTTTTTTTAAAATAAAAAATAATATTGTTCCATACCATTCATTTGAGGAAAAGAGCCAAAACCCTAAACATTATCAGAAATTAATATTTGCAGTCTGGAAAATTAATTTGAATGATCCGGCCGTCAAACTTGTTTTTATATACCTCGAGATCGCATACGCCAAAAATTGCAAAAAATCTGACATTCAAGATATTAGTTAATGGGACAAAACATTTCAACGGTTATAAATGAAAACTCACGATTTAACGGTTATTTTAACTCCGATTTTGCTGATTTTTTTACAACTACACTCCTCAACCCTATAAGAGTACGATGAATGAATTCAATCTTCAATTTAAAATATTTGCACTAGTGGATACCACAAAATATTATGTTCTACTTAATGGAAGTATAAAATAAACTCCAAGTGTTGAATCTATCGTTTTGAAGGGATACGCATTCTACAAAATTAGTTTCAACGATCTAACTGTCAAACTCGTTTGTATATGCTCCAAGATCTCATACTTAAAAAATCACAAAAAACAGACATTCGGATACTAGGTAACGGGATGAAACCTTTCGACGGTTATAAACAAAAACTCACGATTTAACGGTTATTTAACTTTGATTTTGATGATTTTTTTATAAATACACTCCTCAACCCTATAAGAGTACGATGAATGAATTCGATCTTCAATTTAAAATATTTGCACTTCTACTTAATGGAAGTATAAAATAAACTCCAAGTGTTTTTTGAATCTATCGTTTTGACATAATACACATTTTACAAAACTAGTTTCAACAATCCAACCATCAAACTTGTTTGTATATGCTCCAAGATTGCATACATAAAAAATCACAAAAAGCAGACATTTAAATATTAGGTAACGAGACAAAACCTTTCAACAGTTATAAACGAAAACTCACGATTTAACAATTATTTTAACTCCAATTTTACTAATTTTTTACAACTACACTCCTCAACTCTATAAGAGTACGACAAACGAATTCGATCTTCAATTTAAAATATTTGCACTATTTTAATGTTATGAGTTAACAAAGGCATGCAAATTATTTCTTTATCATAGAATACTATATTAAGTTATACACCTTTTTGCTCAATGGTTTTATTTTTAATTTTATGGTCCAATCTTCTCCATATGTATTCTAAGTTATATGATCTATTTATTGTAGAATTTAAATTAAGCATCAAACTTATTTCAAGAATATTCCAACGACACATGTGACCATTGGTAAATAATTGATTCCAACAAAACCATATGCCTTAAAAATTTATTATGACAAAGAAAAAATTTTGTCAGAAAAAATATGATTACTTCCGACAACAACTAATCATCCTCGAAAATATAAAAGCATTACCGAGAGGACTTTTTTCCCTCAAAAATATAAAAACATTACCAAGAGGACTTTTTTTCCCTCGAAAATACTAAATCAATTTCGTCAACATGAGTAAACCTTCGGAAATAACCATTCTATTTCCAATAAGAACTTTACTCGTCATTAATACAACTGGCGCCAATTCTTCCCGCCAAACAAAAGTGCATTTCTAATGAAACTTGAGACTTTTTCCGAGGACATTATGTGCGTTTGTAATAAAAATTTGTTTCATGCCATGTTACCGATGACCCATATTTTATGGTCGCAAAATGTGCTTTTTACGACGGTTTTTTGGGGCCCACGGAAAATCTTCGTCGGTAATGACCACTTTTTTTGTAGTCTACTCTTCTGCCATCTCAACGAGATGATCGAGGTTGCTTCTTCTCCGCTACTTATAAATAGAGCCAGAGACCTTCAAGCTCGGGATATTCGTCAAATTCAATCTCTTTGGATTGTACAAAACATTTAAGTGATTCTTCAATTAACCCAAAACTAATTTTCAACACAAAAACAATTGCTCTTCAGCAACCAGGTTTTCAACTCGTCAGCTACAAACACTAAAGCCTTCATTCAAAGAAAAACCCTGTGTGAGATCCCTAAGATCTCAAACTATTTTCGTTCTGCCACCACATGGTATGATTTTTGGTTGAGGTACAATTCTAGCCACCCCAAGAACCTCTATGAGGCAATGTTTTGTAACCAGTCTAGTCTGAAGACAACGATCTCAGTGGATGTCTCTAGTATTATCCTACCCTTCATGGCTTGAATCTTGCTAGAGTCTTACTACTCTACATTTCCAGACATGTAGATTAGCCCATTGGCTTTGATTTTACCTTAATAAACGTTGTAATCTTGACTCAATCACGAAATGATTACGTTCCCTTCCTCTTTGTAGTTTCTATTTATATTTATTTACTTAGGGGGATAACACACAATCTCACAATGAATTTTAAGTCCTTGTTCATTCGAGGCACAGAAAGAAACCTAGTTGAATCAGTGTCCCACTCGGCTCATAATTGCTTGGTCTAGAAGTCATTTCGCGCACCTCTGCACTCACTCACAAACAATTGTTGTATACCGTCATCCTCCAACAGTGGCACACCTATTCTCTCTTTCTCTCGAGCCATCTCGTGGCACCGAGACCGAAAACAACACTTGGGGTAAATACGTGTTAACTATCGAGTGTCCGAGCCCTATTCGAGTTTTGGCATCAACATAGTTTTTTGGCATGCCAGTGGGATAGTGTGAAAATTTTGTATGCCTAAAGTTTCCACACGTGTCTTTAGACATTGGAAACCAAGTCTTAAAGGTAGACTGAGAATCACCTCTTCTTATTCTATTAAACTAAGTTTCTGAGCAATATATGTGGCAAGTAGAACCTCGGACGAAAGCATGACTAATTATGGCTCTATTCCTCAGTCCCCTCCCGAGAAGTCTCTTGGTTCTCAGGGAAATCAAGACCCAAATGATTTGCAAGCTACCATTTCTCGCATGCTTAAGGCCATCGAAATCATGGCATTTGAGAATCAAATGAGTATTAGCAAGAGTGTGCCACTAACTGCAAGCTTCAACAGAAACTGGTCATGGCATTGCCGTTATGACAGGTCAGACCAGTCGCGATAACCAATTAGGGCTTAGGGTTCATCGAATTTCCATTGTCTGAGAAACTTATCTAGTGCTCATTTGTTCGGTTCTAGTCATGCCGAATGGGTAAGCTTGTTCCTTTCTTGATTAAATTTTTTTATTTGTACTGCCGTTTATGGGAGGTAGCTACTCGTTGTTTAAGATAGGTATGTTGGCCTTTTCAGAGATCGGCTCAACCAAACCCTAGACTACATGCATGACTGACAAGAAACGAAACCCTTGTTGCTATCTCTTCTAAATAGACACTGACTGAGATGGAAGCTTTAATAATTTACGCAAGCTGACTTGTTAGTTCTAATAATTTATGCAAGTAGCCAACTCCCAAATAATGGTTCAAACAAGCAAACATATCAGCTAAAAACCTATGCTAAAATTATAAATGAGGGCTGATAAGGGTTTCTAGCAAGCTGACTTGTTGATGAAATCGAGAGAATATTTTACTGTTATTTGGGTAGGTTTTGTCGGAAATAATGGAGGAGTGCACTGGTGTGCCAGTTTTGGAGTTATGGGGTGTAGGGATAAAAATACCAATGTTGATTTTCTTTTCTTTTCTTATTCTTATTTATTTAAGGTAAACTTGGAAGTTTGGTAGATAAAACTTGTTAGTTAGGTGTAGAGATAAGATAACTGGGTCCAAATAAAATTTCTCATATTTATATCATGATAACTGCTTCCACCCATTAAGGAAGCGGTTGTCATCAGTTATTGTTCAAACCATATATGTCCTATTTCAGACTTAATTGAAATCATTAGATTCCCTCCAACATGGTTTTTAATCCGGCTATAAAACCCTAACTAAGTCCAACTTTAATACAGCTCATTTTACCTTGCATCCTTTGGTGTTTGATAAAAACAAGTGTATCTTGAAAAATCATCAATAAAGAGTACAAAATAAGAATTTCCACATATTGCTCTTGTTGGAAATGGACCAAAAAATCAGTGTGAATGATCTCTAAGAGATCACTACTTCTTTTGGCATTGATCTTGTTAGTTGAATTAGTGGTATTGCTTCTAAAAAAAGTCTATGAATTAGTTCATTTGGGTTAACATTTGACAACACACCATCATTTACAAGTCTCATCATTCTATCTTCTCATATATGCCCTAGCTATGCCAAGGCATGGAAAGCGTATCATCAGTGAGCATTCGTTTTGAAGCATAATGTACAACACTAAGACATTCTCGATAGTATGTGCATTCAATTTGCCAAAGATCACCGTTTGGAAATGCATAGCCTATAGAATTGTCAAATTGATCCTTAAGATAAAATTTTATTTGATTGCCATCTCCATTGTAAGAGAACCATCTTTAATATTGAGTCACAGAAAACAAAATCCTTCTTCTTGAAGGTACATAAAGAACATTGTTCAAAGTCAAAATGTAACTAGATGACAATCTTAATTTAACAAGATCAACTGCTTCAACTAGAACTTTATTTCCATTTCCAACATAATCACTCGAGGGCTTCTTACTTGTCTACTTCTGACTTTGAAATCCATGCAAAGAGTTTGTTATATGAATTGAACAACCAGTATTAAACCACCAAGAGTTGTTTAAAACCCATGTTTGATTCAACAATTACAAAAGCATTAAAGACTTTGTTATCTTTCTTGATTAACCATGCTTTAAAACCAGGACATCCGTTTCTCAAGTGATCAGTGAACTGACAATGGAAACATCTTTTGAAATTAGCTTTGTGTACTTTCAGACTAGTGGATGTGGAAGCACCACCAGTTTTGGCAGACTCGGTAGAGCTCTTGAATTGTTTATTGAAACCAAGTGCAGAAACTGTTGAATTTCGAAACCCCGATTGTTTCTTGCCTTTGTAGTTCTCATTTCTGTTCCCAACAACGACTTTTCCCTTGCCCTTGCTGGTATTGACATGATTTGCCAATTCCAACGTCTTAGCTTTTGATTTCTTCACTTTCTTCTCTTCTTGACAGAAAATTGCAATAAGTTCATTATACTCCATGTTTCCTTTGATTATTATAGTTCATCTTAATATGATCATATTCTCCAGACAAGGAATATAGAGCCATGTGAACAAGAAATTGATCAGTGATGCCAATTTCCACTGCATTCAGTTTGTTTGAAATATTAACCAGTTCAATAGATGCTCACGAACACTGCTTGCTCCATCATGCTTTTGATTAGTGCATAAAGATATGCTCCAACTTCTGCTTTGTCAGACCTCCTGTAACTTGAGAAGAGACATCTGGTTTACTCTTGCCCCTTTTACAAAATTCTCTCTATCTTGTGCAATGCTTTCATCAATTAGTGTAGATACTTTCATCAATTTACAAGAAAATACAGTAATTGCGACACCTTCTTTAGACCATCTTCAAATGAGATGTCAAATTTTAAACCTAAAATTTAAATTTGAAGGCTTACGTGGCACTTTGGCATCTTTTAAACTTTTGCTCTCCAACCAATATGTCAAATTTTAAACATAAAATAATAATTCATATGTATTTTCTTTGCATTGGGAATGAAAAGAAACAAAAGGATAATGCTTTAAACCAATAAAAAATTAATAAAAAGCATTTAATAATTAATTAAAAAAATCTGAAGGTGCTGTCAAATTTGGCAGCAAGGAGGAGAGATGTCAATCCATGTCATGCCACATCAGATTTGGCTTCTCGGTTGGAAAACATTAATGTTGTATTTTGTTACCGTTATTGCTGATTTGGACATTTTGACATCTCATTTGGAGATGCTCTTACGACGCGTGATGCGGCCGTCGCAATAACTATTAAATTTCATTATTTTCTGCACGCTAAACTTTGGCGCTCTGTTGTTTGCGACGAGAATAAGTTCTGTCGCACACACCTCTGTTGTGAATACTTAGAAGGAAAAAAAAACACAACTGCACGCTCTCATCTCCCTCTCGCTGTCCACCTCTCTTGTTCTTGTTCTCCGCCTACCTCCCTCTCTTCAAAGCATAGATCCTTCTTTGCCACTTTTGCCATAACCACTGATGCTGAGACACAATTGAACCAGGAAAGGATTTATGTTTCTTGTTCCTCTCTCAAATCTCCCATTTCCCTAACCCTAATATTTCTTGTCATCTTTCAGTTTTTTCTTTTTGCTGCTAGAAATTTGAATTCAACCTCATCCCTTCTCATTCAGCAAGATTATTTGAGGTATTATCTTCTAATTTGTTTTTTCTTGGTGTTGTTTCATCATTTTTCCGCAAATTCTGTTATGATCCCACATCGACTACACTAGAAATGGTATAGTGGTTCTTAAGTCCTGCAGATCTCCCACATATCAAGCTAATCTTTTGGGTTAGGCTCTTCCCTTGGGCTTGAGACCTAACATTGATATCAAAGCCTAGGTTCCCGACGCTGCGGGACTTGGCGAGTGGTGCCACCTTGGGAGTATGGACGCCCATGGGCTCTTCCTTTGGGCTTGAGACCTAACATTGGTATCAAAGCCTAGGTTCCTGACGCTGCGGGACTTGGCGAGTAATGCCACCTTGGGAGTATGGGCTCCCAAGGGACTTGGCGACTGGTGTGACCATGGGCGTCGGATCTTCCGAAGGGTGATGTAATGTTCTGATCTCACATCCTCTATCAGGCTAGTCTTTTGGGTTTGGCTCTTCCGTTGGGCTTGAGACCTAACAAATTCCAGTCTTATCTATTCTCCATTAGTTCTCCCGTTGGTTAGGGGTTTTGTTTTGGTCTTTTCTATATTCAATTTCATCACTAATTGCTAATATTGTTAGAGGATTTTTTGAAATTGGAGCTAGTCAAAGAAGTATGCTGGCTTGGTTTTGTTTATTTATTCTTTAATGGCACTGGTGACTCAATAAGCAAGAGAAGCAGAAATTTGGGGGTGGATTAATTGGAGAAGGATGAGGAAGAAAGCATTGATGAATGCAAAGAGAATGTCGGTGCTTTTGTGAAGAAGCACAGAGTGGTCAGAAAAAGGTAAGATTTGTAGAGGAAAAGGGAAAAACTGTTTGGAAAGGAATAGTAACTGATGAGTCGAAATCAAAGCAAGACGGAGGAGAAAATGGAAAGCATGCCTCTAAGAAAAGTGAGAATGGAGTGTAGTTTAAAGGTAGAAGATGAAGTGGGGCATTTTGATGACATCGATACAGGAGAAAGGTTTGCAAAGAAGCAAGAAAGTAGGTTATTTTCTTGGGGCCATAAAGGATCATACGAAGCAGGAAGAAAGAAAAGTAAATAAGCAATCCAAGAAAGTAAGGACTTGTTTGGTACTCTACTTGAATCCAACTTTTTAAACTCAAAAACAATTTTCAAGTTTTAGGCCTTAAAAACTTGTTTGGTATGACTATTTTCAAAAACTGAACTCAAGACTAACTCAAAAATATAGTCCATTATCTAAAAACATAAAAAGTGAGTTTTTAGAGTTTTTAAACTTAAACTCACTCATTTATTTTCTCTCACTCCAAATCTATCTCTCTCTTTTCTTCTTTCTCTCTCCTCTTTTTTTTTTTTTTACTTTTTTCGTCTCTTCTCCAATCTGCTCTCTTCATTCTTTCGGTTCTTTCTCTCACTTCTCGTCCACTCTATCTCGTCCGATCCTCTCTCTTTTTTCTCTTTCATTCAATCATCTCTTACTTTCTTTCCTTCTCTCTCTTCTTTCTCCCTCTCCTACGACCCCCATTTTTTAGATCTCTTTGTCTAGTTTAAGTTGTAAGATTTAAAATTTTTAAATTGCAAACCAATTAAGTTTTTGAGTCTTAAAGAAAATTGTTTTCAAGAAATGTTCTTAAGAAATGTTTTGAGAAATGACAAAAAATTTCAAATAGGATACCAAACAGGCCTTAAGTAATTTGTAAATTCTATGGTTATGTCATTTGTTGTCAATGTTGTAATTTATAATGTAATTGATCTGGTATGCATACATAACTGGTATTCTATGTTTATGTTGTCATTTGTTGTGACTGTTGTATAAAAATCTATGTTTATGTCATTAGTTAAGGAAATTGCTCAAGTTCGCCGCAATGAGTGTAAGAAGAAACGATTATGTATTCCTTGCATACATAAATGCCATGCATTAATTTGCTCTATATCTTTTAATATTTCTTATTAATAACTTACTAAGATGTTGGGTTAATTGAGTTCGTTTTGTTAGAATGGCCACCACCTTTTGAAGTGAGTAAATAATGTTTGATTTGGTCTGGATATGGTTTAAATATTTCAATAAGTGTTATGATATCATCCACATTCAACCATCATGTGTTTGTAGTGAGCTTCTTCTACTTATTCATGTATGTTAGACCATAAATTCTTTTATACTTTAAGAATTACTCCACTATTTACCTTTAAGAAATGTAGCTACTTTCGTGTTGTTTTGCTGTAATAACTTGCCTTATTTTGTTCTTCTTTCCCTATAAATTGGCTTGGTTGGGTAAAAGCTACTGCTAAGGTCGAGTGAAATCAGATGTTGCTGGGATGAGTTGCATCAAAATTCCACTATAACAGGTAATACATAAAATTTCTAGATTAAGTTCCATTTCCTGATATGACATCCGGTTATAAGCTGAGTTATAGTTGTATAAGTGGTACTGAAATTGTTCTTATGATTATACAAATGCTGGCGTTGTACCGTTTGTTATAGTTGTATCAGTGGTCTGCAAGTTACTTTTGTTTGTCATTATTGATATCATTTTTGTGGTAGTAAATTCTTGTCAACTACAGAGACTAGAAGATGAAGAGGAGAGGCATAAAGTTTAGAAGGAAAAACACTCAAGCGGATCTCTTGCTAGGTTCGACAGAGAAGCATTGGTCTGATGTAGTATTATAGATTATATAAATGTCTAATCATGTATAAATGATTAATTACTCCAAATGAAATACATTACAATCTCAAAGATTCCAAATAAATGTTTTTCATTTTGTAAATTATGAATTGTAACATTGATTTGAATTTCATTTCAGTTTGGAACCTGTAGTACAATTTCACATGAAATTTTTTTGTTGAAGCTGTTAAAAATAATGTCATTGGCGTCCAATTTGACGCCCAATATTTTTTTTTTTTAAATGTGGTGGCAATTATTTGCAACGTGTTACTTGCCGTTGCAAGCCCCTAGTAAATGGTATTTGCGACGCGCTCATAGCGTCGCATATAATCGACCAACATTTACGATGCATAGTAATTGCGATGCGTTACTTGCCGTCGCAAGGATGTCGTAAAAGGCCTATTGCAACACTTTTGGCAGATTTTGTGACTCGTTTTTACCGTCACAAAAGGGCCTTTTTTTCGTAGTAGATGGTTGAGGAAGTTTGAAAGCTATATTGAATTCCAACATGCCCAGATTCATTTTAATTTGTTGCTTCCAGGTTTTTAAGTTATTTCCATTCAACTTTTCAATGTTGTCAAGATTAAACATGTTAAAACATGCACAACATTACAACTTGATTTGAAAATCCATGTGTTTTTGCGATCAAGAACCAAGAAAATTTTCCTTGTCACACTTGAACAATCGAGCCAGTGACACCTTTAGGGCAGAAGACTGTCTATATATATCTGTGTATGCTTTTCAAATTTGCATAGCCAAGTATAAAGCACATGATTGTACGTAAAGCAACAGGTTTGGGCAAGAAGAGTTACACAGTCACATGATTTTCATCGATGACTATGCATCAGCAATCCCGGCGAATAAATTTTTAGAAATTTCTTTACTTGTTAACTTTATAAACTGCTTTCTGAGTGCCCATTATGAAACACTAATATCATTAGACCTAGTCTAACACTTTGGTGTAAAGATTGGGTTTATCTTATGGTGTCTGTGTATATATATATACACACACATATATACATATATATATATATGTGTGTATATCTATGGGTTAATCTTATAGTGTCTATATCATCACATATATATATATGATATGTATTTGCATCAGTTTCTTCAATTCATCAGATTAAGTGAAGGTAACAGAAAACTCGATCATTTGTGTATGGAAAAGAAACAAACATGTTATCTATTTACTTTACGGTGTGGAAGAACTGATACAAATGATGATTATTAACTTTCAAATAATCAAAAACTGTACTATATTAAATCATGTTCATGCAGAAAGTGTTAATCTATGGCATGAAATTCGAGACTTTTGTTACAGAATTAGCAGCGGAAGATTCATGTCAATTTAACATTTACAAGTTCGAGTTTAGGGTTTGAAATTGAATGGTTCTAATACCACATGTTGGCCTTTTCATAAGTGCCAGTACTAAGGATTCTCACGCTGCGAATTGGAGTCTATGATCACTTCCTCCGTTTCCTTTTCCGATTTCTTAGCAGAAGCACAAAAGAAGATCAAGATGGAAAATATTGAGAAAAATGAGATGAGGATCACGAAGATAAAATGTGAAGAAAAAAAGGCCATGGGGAACCTTGGTAAAGGCCTTGCCATGGTTACAAATATCATCCTCATGTAACCCACGGGATAAGTCTCTTCTACATAAGAAACCACTATATTAATCATTAAACTACTCAAAATTCGTAAATACTAAGGAAAACACTCCAAAATTCCTTTGTTTGCTAAAAAATGGTTGAAAGTATTTAAACTGGACTCATGCGCTGACACACCCCGACCCGGAATGTCCACTAGGACTCCGAATCGAGCTGTGCTAGCCGACACCTGGAAGGTGACGAAGCCATAAAGTGATGATATGGAAGAATATGAATAAATTTAAACCTAAAGGTGCCTAAATATCAGAGTGCGCTGTCAGTGGGTATGGACCCATTTCACACGCATTGTCAGAGCATAAGTAAAGTACAGTAGCGTGGGTAAAGATCATACCCTCAAAAGTAGCCACCTGAACTGAGATATGCCACAAGTCCTTGTCGATAAAGAAACTATGCTACTAGAACCTGAAGGGGCGCAAAACAAAAAGCGTGAGTGGGCAAAAACAAAGTTTTACAAAATCACTACGATATAAAAGTTGTAACCCCTCTCTGTAAAACATGTATGCTTCCCAGAAAATATATATATATATATATATATACACGTAATAGTACTGAAAAACCATCAATCAACCAATGCCATGATCGAATGAACCATAATCAGTAATAAACATGTATCAAATATCATCAAGCAATCAGGTGATATCCCAACTCAAATCATGCCGGCAATATATATATATCAATCAGCCGGAGTCACATCTAGTGACCTGTACGGCTGAATCTATGGCTCCTCAATCACATCATCAACCCATCTCTCAATCAATAACCTGCACCCATGACGGAACCACCTAATGTGGTCTGTACGTCAAGCTGGGTATAACGCTCTGTGCTACGATCACATGAAGGCTGGCGACGAATCGCAAGTCACCTACGAGTCAGAACCACCTAGTGTGGTCTGTACGACAGGCTGGCACCTGCCTTGGATCCAAGGTGAGCGTACGGTGCGAGAGGTGAACGATCACGTGAAAGCTAAGCCCTACTCTGGCGGCACAACCCCGATGTGCAGGTGATGAGCCATATACCAATCTCATCGATATCACCATAATCATCACATCACAAACACATACTTACCTGACTTACCTGGCACCCGCGGTGCATCAATATATAATCACATAAACATAAAAATATATATGGCATTCGACATGGCATTCAATTTCATAAAAGCATTTTAAAACGCATTTCTGGGAAATCAATCAATTATATATATATATATATATATATATATACATATATATACATATATATATAGATATATATATATATATATACCGAAAACAAAGCCCACTCACCTGGAGTCCACGCTATAACTCCCTAAAACGAGTATCAAAGCGTCCCGAACGATCGGCGCCTAGAACAATTATTAAATCACATCTCAGAATACTTGTCGATAGAACACATAACTCACATAAAACACATCCTCAAGGGCATTCAAGAGTGATTCAAGACTCATTGACCATAAATCAACCGTCGATCAAAGATCGACGGTAGGGTCCACAACCCTACATAACTCAATCCGGAAGATCCTCATATCAGATTTCCCATCCGTAACTTCTCATGATTCACATTATGCTTCTAGAACAACATACTAAAGTTTCGTTATGATCCAACGGTTGGATCTCCGCCAATTTCCAAAACCGAATGCCGATTAACCTTTTATTTTATGAACTTACAAATCCAAGTCGGGAAGATCCATATGTCGGATTCCCGATGCGTAAGTTTCAAAATTCTTCAAATATTACGTACTACAACGTATCAAAGTTTGATGACGATCCAACGGTCAGATAGTCGATTCATATTTTTACCTAACCACGCAACGTGATGAAATAAGGTTCAATTGATCAATCTACGTCCTCCAATTATCAAAACTAAATTCAGGATATCAAACATAGCCTAAAAATAACATTGACGGCCCACTGCCCACGCGCCGCCGTCAGCGCCGCCGTGGGTGGCGGTCGGCCGCCCTGGCTCGCCGGAAAATCCAACTTTCCCCAAAAATTCTCAAAATTTGCAGAATTGAAGATCTCAAAGAGTATAACAACTTTCATACCTGTGACCAGGGCTAATTCGGTCGATAAGAACTCCAATTTCACCAAAAACCGTACGGAACCCTAGAATTGGGTGTGCTCCAATTCGACCTCCAAAGCAACTCCGACGCCTCCAAAATTGTTTGGGCTTTGTTCCAGACCTCAAGATGATGCCAAGGGTGGTATTAATTGGAAGAAATTGCTTCGGGATTGGGTGATTCGAAGCCAAAACCGCCACACCCCTCCTTGGGTTTCACCCATTTTCAAGGCCAAATCTCTTGAAATTTGAGGTTTAATAAGAAGAGGGAAGGGCTAGATGATGTTTGGGAGTAGTAGCTTGGTCCAATTCGTGGGAAATCCGATGGAAAACGACCAGAAAATATGATGAAAACGGGTCATTTGGTGCGGGTCAAGGAGAAGACCCGTTTCCCCCCTTTTTCCCCGTTCTTCACTCTCCCTCATTTCCCTCCTTGCTTCAGTTTCTGATTGGGCAGTCCCTTCTCTCTCCTTTCCTTATTCCTCCACTTCTCTCCCTTTTCTCTTCTTATCTTTCCATCACAGCCATCCATCCCATTTTATCTTTAAATCTGGGCCACACATGTGGCACCCCAGATTTTCTAGAATTCCCAAAACAATTAAATTATCATTTTAACCTCAACTTCAAACGTTAATAACTTATTCGATATAGCTCCAAATCACGAACCGCTCGCGCCCACGCGTCCGTAGCGACGAGTACTACGAGAATATGCCAAGAAAACAAAACTTAGGTGACACGACACCGTAATTAACCTCAGCCAATGCACGAGCCTTGAAGGGCAATTTCGTAAAATCACTTATTAAAATTTTATACAATTGTAAAATCAGGAACGGACTGTCACATGCGCCGACACGCGCCTGGGCAGAATATTTCGTCACCAGATGGAATATTTTGTCGACATCAAGGAATATTTCGTTGAAAGAATAGACCTACCATTAACAGAATATGGTAACAGCGTTAGGAAATATTTCATCCTGGTGAAAGAATATACATGTCACTTCCTACCTTGGGGTGGTTCAGTATGGGATCCTAAACCGAAAATGGGATCCGAATCCTAAACCGAAAATTTTCAGCACGGGAATTTGAAAACCAATCCCAAATCGAAATTTCGGGATTCTCGAAATGTTGTCAGTATTTCGAGATGGATCGGGATTGGATTTTCAGTTTGGGCTTTTGGGTTTTTGGGTTGAAATTTGAGATTTTTGGGCTATAGACTAAAATTTGGACTTTTGGCCTAAAATTTTGTTTCCCAATTTCATATTAATTGAAATTTATGCTTTTTACCTCGTACCAATTCATTTATACCAAGTCAAATTGATGTTCCAAAGTTCCAAACCACTTAATTTCATACTTCTACTTCTAATATAGTTTACTATCAAACTACTTAAATTCAACATTTAACATGAATGTAACCAAAATAAATATATATTTTTTCGGTTCGGTTCGGGATTTCCGAATCATTGAATATGTAATCTCGATTTACGTACTAAAACGTTCGAGATCGGTTCAGTATGGATCCCAAAATTTTCGGTATTCTCGGCTTGGGAATTTTTCGGTATAGAATCGGAAATTTGTTTTTCTGTTTGGTTTGGGATTTTTGGGAAAATTTTCCAGCCCTACCCTTGCGCCGATTGTCGGAGGCGCCGGCCGCCACCATCTGGTTCGCTAGAAACAGGGTTTGTCGCCGGAATTCTCATAGAGCCATAACAGGGACAAATTTCAACCATTTTTCACGATCTTTTTGTCAAAATGAAGCTTGGAAGGAGAGGAACAAGATTTTAGCTAGTCCAAAGGCGGCCTGAAACTGTCCAGAGAAGTTAGGCTTAAACCGGAGTTTTAGGATTCCTTGATTCTGGGGTAGATCCGAGCACGAATTGCTTGAATCTGAGTCTAGGTACGATTGGAAGTTGATTGGTTGGTGACTTCAAACTTGTCTAAATCGACGAGATTAGGCCAAGAATGCTGTCGGGGGAATGCAACTTCGTTGAAAACTGCAGCCGGCTTTTCCTCCTCGATCTGTGTCAAAAGTTCACCATATTCAACAACCCATACCAGAATTTGAAAGTACTCAACACGATCGAGAGAACGGTGGTGATTAGAAGTCTTACCATCATTGGAGATAGAGAGAAACTCGCCGAGAAAGTGAGCCTGTGTTGGAGTTCGAGTCAGAGCCCTTGGGCTCGGTTTTTCACGAAACGAAACTCAAATTTGAGTTCGTGGTGGTGAGGGGATGAAAATGTAGTGGTTTGGTAGTCCGATCTGTTTACGAATAACGAATGTTTTGTCTGTGAGAAACTCGGAGAGGAAGAGAAAGAGCGGAGGGAGAGAGTCGGGGAGAGAGAGAGAGAGAGAGAGAGAGAGAGTGAAGTGTGAGCTGCGAGGAAGGGAAACGTGGGTCCCATTGACACAACCGAATGCCATATGGGACAAAACAAAAAGTGTCTAGATAAGCTATCAAGATCCTCTACTCGTCCGGGTTTCACAAAATTTTCGTTTTAATTTCAAATTTCAATCCGTTCATTCGAGTACTACAAAAATATGGAAAGAAAAAAGATAAAATATGAATTGAGCATGTCCACGTAAAATTTTCACTCAGCCAATCAGGGCATTTTCGTCATTATATAATTTTGGAAATTAAATTACAACAAAATTAGGGACTAGTCATAACATATAATATTCGTATTATACGTGAATTTATGTATATTAAAAAATACTTCTATTCTCCATACATTTCTTATTGATTCGTTAAATTGCATGTTATTTTAAATTCTAAACATATAACTAATGTTTTAAAAAGCAAAGGTGAAGTCAAAGTGCTTCATGGATAGCCTCACATAGGCGAAAACCTTAAGGCCACGGAACTTAAAATTAATATATCAAATTAATAAACAATCAAACATATAGAGTCGAAATCAAACATTATAGAAGAATAACCAACAATCATGTCATAAATTTATTTACTGTAGGTGAGAAACCATAAACTTAAAATGGTCGAGGAGGGGTTGAACTGAGTCTGCAAAAATGGTTGAAGATACATTGAACTGATTTTGCAAAAATGATCGAAGACAAGTTGAACTGATTCTAGTAATAAATGATACAAATTGATTCTACGTATAGTTTCAAAATTGATTCTGCATAAATAGTTAAGGATGGGTTGAGCTTATGACACATATTAATTTTGTTGGAGTTGTGAAGGCTGGGTTTTATTAACAACCCTCAAGCCTTAGGGGTATAACTGGTATTTTAAAACATTGTTTTCATGTTTTGAGGTTGGGCTTTAGTTGTTTCCATATTTTTGTCTCTCCTTAACTTGTGAGTTTCTTTAAATATAGTGAAAGTTAAATGTAAAGCTCCCTATTTTTTAACACATTTTTTAAATAAATATTAAAATTGAAAAAAGTGTCCGAATTTTTCAAAGTAAAGTTTTAGCAAAGTTTTTGAATAATACACTTACGTATTTTTCACATTTATACACGCTCCATATTTTACTAACTGTCGTTAGGGCTAAAAGGCTATAAAAATTCTTTGTTGCCTAATTTTTTTTTTTTTTTTTTTTTGCACCCCGGATTTTACTTATCAATGTTTGCAATCCTAGGCTAAAAGATTTAACTGGATTATGTTCAGGAGCAAAAAGTTATTACATTTTTAAGAAGGGAATTCTAAAGGAGAAAAGAAATCACATAGCTGCATCCTTACAACAACTAAGACTTTTTCTATTTAAACACCATTTCTCATTTAAGTTTATCCCAATTTCTATCTACGCCCAATGTTCTAATAGATGTTAGGCGCTAGTCTGGCTATGCGGACTAGGTGGATTTAACAAAAGTTGTTAATATTTTATAAATAAGTTCCTATTTATACTTAAAAAACACATAATTGTATTGAGATAATTGAATTGTGAAACAAAATGATACATACATTATAAAGTATTAAAACATATTAAAACATGGAGAACAAAATGACATATACATATAATGAGTGTTCATCTAAGTATTCAACAAACCTCTTACATTTTATTGACAAAAAAAAATGCAAAATGAAAGTTATCGATTTTATGTCTTAGTGAGAGTCGCGATCTAGGCAGACTAGGCAAACACCTAAGTATGTCCAGGTGCACTTTCTTAATTTTCTAACACCCAGAGAATAATCGGGGTAATGACTAGCCGTCACGCACCTAACCGAGGCCTAGAACAGTGTCTACGCCCCATTCAAAATTTAAACATTTAAACATTTTCTAAGTTCACCACATTCTTCCAAAAATATAACTATTTTGTAACATACGTTCAGAAATTAAAAAGGTAATAAACTTAAAATGACAAAAAATTGAAAATTACATAAAAAAGTAATCCAATCAGCCAATAAAAGGTCCAAAACGCCATGGCTATTATTAGGAGCTACTAATGGATGTTATTAAGTTCTTCTGATTGGTTATAGTCATTAATTTTATCCCAATGATTCAATAAATCCACTGACCAACTGATCTGCATCAGAAAGCAGGGAACATATATTCCCCAAAACTCAAAAACATTGCTCCACCGCCCCAAAAATTGAAAGGCAATCAGTAGGCCCTACTATACCCATCTTACAGCCAAGGCAAGTTTTGCCCGAGCTGCTGGGCAAAGATTTTTTAAATTATTTTATTTGTCAGCTATTATTTTTTTGTCAGCTGTAGCTGACAAAAGCCCACGCCCACGTGCAAAGAAATGGTTTTTCAGTCAGCTTTAGCCTAAAGGAGGAGAGTTGAAATTAAACTTGGGCAAACAACTGCATAGTTAAACTTGGAAAAATAAAGTTTCTTCATAAACTTTTATGCAATCGTATGTTTAAAAAAAAAAAATTTAAAATATGCCTTTAAAATTCGAGAAAGAAGAAAAGTGTAATATACATTTTCTATGAATACCTAACTACCATGTGATGTCACATCTCGAACCCAGTCCACATAGTGAGATATTGTCTGCTTTGGGCCACGCCTTTATGGATTTGTTTTTGGGCTTCCATCCAAAACGCGTCTCACTATAGAAAGGTGAGCATGTACATATAAGACACATGTGGTTCTCTCCCCCAAGCGATGTGGGACTCTACATGTGACACTACATATCTTATAAAAATTTTGACCAGATATTATTAATGAATAATGAAAAGTTGCACGGTGAGAATGGTTGAAAATCTTATTACAAATCTAAGGCGATAATGACATGTAGAGTTAAGAGGCCTATGTGTTTCAGAAAAAAAAATAAATAAATAAATTCAGAGCTCTCTTTGCCGGAGCTAGTTCAAGGCTTTGGGAGTTGATTTTCAAATCATGATCAATTTGAGAGGTGATTTTCGTAGAATCTGGTCGTTGTTGTTCACCGTTCCATTCGAGTTTTGTTTTTGGTTTGGAGTTCATCTGTACTGTATTCTAGGTTTGCATTCGATTGAAGTTTTCCTTGTTTAGTTTTGAAAGTAATTCATTTTGTGTTGATTGATTTCTTTTCTGTTATTTTCTGTTCAAATTACAAGATTTCAATTACTTGTTTGAGGTTTTTGAAATTCTCCGTCTGCAGCTTAATATTTTGAAGAAATTGTGGGTAAGTTTTGATTCGTTCTTCTTTTTTTATTTTTAAGATTTTGCTTTCGCTTTTTGTTTCGTAATTTTTTGTCTAGATTTGTTTTTGGTTTTTTTTTTATTTATTTCCGTTCCGTTTTTTAACTTTGTTAAGCATATATGATTTTAAAATTGAGATATGCATGCGATTCAAATTTTCTTTGTTTAATTTTGCAAGTAAATCGTTTAGTTCGTTGATTATTCTGTTTATATTGTGTGTTTTTGATAGGTGTTTCCATTTTTCAGAAATAGTTTATGAGTTTATGCTTGTTGATCACACTGCATGTTCTTTTTAACCTTTCAAAAATAGTGAATGTAGTCTTACAGGTGGCTGCAGATTTACAGTAGCTCCCACATTCTCACTGTCAGTTGTTGCATTAACTGGTAGAGTTGAAATTGAACTTGATCCAATTTGTACAGGAGCTAATGGTAATAAAATTGACTGCTTTAGCTGTGGAGCATTCCTAACTTCTGATTTATCTTCAGTTCTTTCCTATAAAAAAATAGGATCTGTTACTTGATACACAAGTTTCTGCATAATATTCAATGAATTTTGCATTGTGACTCTCTGCAATTCTGGTATAATGATGAGGGCAATAAAATCTAAAACCTTTGGACTTCTTTGCATATCCAACAAAGTAACAACTGGTTGTTTTCAAATCTAGTTTCCTTTCATTTGGATTGTAAAGTCTGGCCTCACATTAACACCCCCATGTGTGAAAGTGTGATAAGCTAGGTTTTCTACCTGTCCAAGCTTCAAAATGAGTGGCCATAACATCTTTTGTAGGTACTTGATTCAATATGTAATTGGCATTTTTGATGGCTTCTCCCCATAAGAACTCAGGCAAGTATACTCCTTCCCATATCTTTGAGAGTTCTATTTCTTCTCTTAGCAACACCATTCTGAGATGGTGTCCCAGGGGTTGTGTATTGAGCTACAATCCCATTTTGCTGCAAATACAAGGCAAATGGTCTCATATGTTGTCCAATTCCAATATACTTGTCATAGAACTCCCCACCACGATCAGACCTCACTATTTTAATTTGTTTTCCCAATTGTTTTTCAACTTCAGTTTTGAAAATTTTAAACTAACCGAAAACTTGAGATTTGTCAAAAATTAAATACAAGTGTATCTTTGAGAAATCATCAATAATGAGGACAAAATATGAGTTTCCACATATGGTTCTAGTTGGAAATGGACCATATACATTCCTCAAAATCATCAAAGTCAATGTTTGACACTATGTCATTCTTTTAAAGTCTCAACATTCTGTCTCTTGATATGTGTCCGAGCCTTCTATGCCATAACATGGAAGAGCTGTGATTAAGAAGCAGACATTTCGAGACAGAATGTTCAAGATTGAGACAATCTTCATAATATGAGCATTGAATTTGCCAATGATCTCCATTTGGGAATCCATAACTAATGGAATTGTCAAGCTGGTTGTTAAGGAAAAGCTTGATCTTATTAACATCACCAACATATGAAAAACCATCTTTAACAAACTGAGTAAAAGAAAACAAGTTCCTTCTTATTGAAGGAACATAGAGTACATTATTTAAAGATAATACATAACCAGTTGACAATTTCAACATTATCCTGCCAATTGCTTCAAGTACCACTTTATTTTCATTTCCAACTAACACATTGTAGACCTGTTTACTTGTCACCTTCTGGTTTTGAAACCCCTGCTATGAATTTGTAATATGGATTGAACAACCAGTGTCAAACCACCATGAGTTTTGAGAAATGAAAATCATGTTAGACTCTACTGTGATAAAAACATTGATTTCAGTATTACCTTCCTTAATCAACCAGACTTTGAATGCAGGACAATTTTTCCTTAAATGCATAATGGATTGACAATGAAAACACTTTTTAAGATTAACCGTATTATCTCTCAGACTTGTGGAAGATGAGGCACCATCATTCTCGGCAGCAACTAAAGTGTTCTTGAAAGGTTTCTTGGAACCAAAATCTGCACCAGTTTGGTGTTTGTAACCTAACTGCTTTTTGCCTTTGTAATTTTCATTTTTCATACCTGTAGTCGTTTACCCTTCCCTGTGTTAAAACTGACAAGGTTTGCCAACTCCAATCTCTCAACTTTAGACTTCTTCATCCCTTCTTCCTCCTGGTAGCAAATGGAAATGAGTTCATTGATGGTCCAAGTCTCTTTCTGTGTATTATAATTCACTTTGATTTGATCATAATCTCCTGACAAAGAATAAGTAGCCATATGCACCAAAAACTGATCTGTGATTCCCACTTCCAATGCATTCAGTTTTTTGGAAATGTTGACCAACTTAAGCAGGTGCTCTCGAACACTGATGATACCATCATGCTTGGAATTGATGAGTGCTGAGAGATAAGCTCCAATCTCAGCCTTATCATATCTCTTAAATTCTTCATCGATTCAAGCCAAGTAGTCCTTGGCCAAATCACATGTTGGTACACCACATCTGATGTGTTCTTCCATAGCATTTTGCATATGAGAAGTGACATCTGATTAGCCCTTTCCCATTTTGCAAAATTTTCCCTTTCAGATGCAATGCTTGAATCAGTGAATGCAGAAGGTTGTGGAGTTTTGAAAGCCATATTGAACTCCAACATTCCCAAGTTCATCTCAATTTGGTGCTTCCATGTGTTGAAATTGTTTCCATTGAGTTTCTCAATGTTCACGACGTTCAACATGTTAAAATATGCAGAAATCATTTCCTTCAGTGAATTCATAAGTTTGTGATCAAGAATTTAGCATAGTATTCTTGTCACACTAAAGCATAGAATCAGCATCACCTTTAGGCAAGACACTATCCATGTATAAATATGAATTCCTTAAATCTTCCATAGCCAAGAATAAATATACATGAATATATGTAAAGCATCACCTTTAGGAAAGAAAAATTTTACACAATTGTCATGTTCATCATCACTCACTATACATTGTGAATAAGTAATCCCAGTAATTTATTTTTTGGAAATATTTTTACTTGTTAGCCTTATAAACTGCTTTATTCAGTGTTCAAAAGATATTTGTATCATAAGATTAGTCCAAAAACTTTGGTGTAATTAACTAATTAATCATAATGCATCAACACTTAGTACTGGTTTGGTACTGAGGTGCTTTTAAAAAAAGCGGGTATAAAAAAAAACTGGAGGCTTTTTGTGTTTGGTAAACATTCAACTTCAACTTTTTTTCACAGTTTTGAGTGAAAAAAAAAAGCTAAAAGTTCAAAGCTGCAAAACTAGCTTTGAAAAACCGACTTTTTTTGCTTCCGCAGCTTATGCGCAAACCTAATTTGCAAGAGGCGCTGAGCCCTTTAATGAAACTTTCAAACACCCAAAATGACCTTAAACAATTAAATAATTACACCTAATACCAACTGGAAAACGTTGCCGACTTCAATTAGGAGGTCGTCCTCTTCGATCCCGCCACAACACCGTTCACTCCCAGCTTCAACAATCACCGTTATTGACCTTGAATTCCATACCCTAGGACATTGTTTCAGAAGAGAATGCTCTTTTGGAATAAATGTATTTACTATTCATCTCTCAAGAAGGGGTTTATAAGATGTTACAATCCTATCAATAAGGAAAGAAATAATTTACATAAAAACATATTAAACTAAGAATCCCAATATTACAGGAATATACACAAAAAGTCAACACTCCCCCTCAAGTTGGTGCATATATGTCACACATGCCCAACTTGTGTTGGAAACTTGAAAACTTATAACTTGAAACAGCTTTTGTGAGGATATCTGCCAACTGATCTTCCATTCTTATTGCCAGTACCTCAATTATCTTCCCTTCCAATTTTTCTTTGATGAAGAACCGGTCAACCTCAACATGCTTTGTTCTATCGTGCTGTACTGGATTATGTGCAATGTCCCAGGCAGCTTCATTATCACAAAACAATTTCATAGGCTGATCATGTTTTATACCCAAATCCCTTAGCAGAAGCTTAAGCCATAAAAATTCACAAATCCCTAAGGCCATACCTCTGTATTCAGCTTCTGCACTAGACCGGGCAACCACATTTTGTTTCTTACTCCTCCATGTAACCAAGTTACCCCCAACGAATGTAAAGTAACCTGACGTTGAGCGCCTGTCATCTGCTGATCCTGCCCAATTTGCATCAGTATAACCTTCAACTCTAAGATGATTATTCTTTTTAAACAATATTCCTTTACCCGGACTTCCCTTCAAATATCTCAAAATCCTCATCACTGCATTCATATGGTGTTCTCTAGGATCATGCATGTATTGACTCACTACACTTAAGGCATATACAAGGTCTGGTCTTGTGTGTGCTAAGTACATTAAACGGCCTACTAACCTTTGGTATCTCCCTTTGTCAACTGGTACTTGATTAGGATCAACAATAAGCTTCAATCCTTCCTCTAACGGTGTAGCTACTGGCGGACAAGCTGACATGCCGGTTTCGTGTAGTAAATCAATAATATACTTTGTCTGAGACAAGTAAATTCCAGAATTACTTCTCGACACCTCAATCCCTAGAAAATATTTTAGGGATCCAAGATCTTTCATCTCAAATTCTGTAGACAAGTATCTTTGCAAGGCCGCACGTTCTTTCGGATCGTTCCCTGTTACAACCATATCATCTACATACACAATGAGTGCAGTAAGCTTCCCATTTCGTCTTCTCAAAAACAGAGTATGATCGGAATTACTCTGTGTGTAACCAAATGCTCTCATAGATTTTGTGAATCTTCCAAACCATGCTCGAGGAGACTGCTTCAAACCATACAATGATTTCTTCAACCTGCATACCTTTCTTTTGTATTTATCTGGAGCACTACATCCTGGTGGAAGATCCATATAAATTTCTTCTGTCAAATCTCCATGCAAGAAGGCATTCTTCACATCAAACTGTTGTAAGGGCCAATTAAGATTCACAGCCAAGGACAACAAAACACGAACTGTGTTAATCTTAACCACTGGGGCAAATGTATCTGTATAATTGATTCTATATTTTTTAGTGTACCTTTTTGCTACCAGTCTTGCCTTGAAATGATCCACTGTCCAATCAGCTTTGTACTTGACAGTATAGACCCATTTGCATCCCACATGTTTCTTGCCAGCTGGCAAGTCCGTGATTTCCCAGGTAGCATTATTCTTCAATGACTTCAATTCTTCATTCATTGCTGCTTGCCAACGTGGATCAGCTAAAGCCTCTTGCACACTGTTAGGAATAGATACAGTAGATAATTGAAACACAAATGACTTATTTGATTCTGATAGGTGGCTGGTAGACACATAATTACCTAAAGGGTATAACACATTAGATTCTTGGTTGGGTCTATTCACCGGGTACCTAGTTTTGCATTTAGGGTCAGCTTCATAAGTTTAGGAATACCTCGATTGACACGGTTAGGGAGACGATGTGGTGATGATGTATCCGGGATCGAAGATGATTGATTATGGTTATTGGGGCTCAAGGGTGGTGAGACCGACTGTGAGGTAGCTGGCGACAATGAGCTGTCCAATGGTGAGGAGGCTGGCAGTGAGTTGTCCAACGGTGAGGAAGGCAATGAATTTTCCAGCAGTGTCGGCTCATCAACATTGTTTTCATGTGAATGATCACCACTTAACTCCAAGGCATTACCACTTAATTCCAAGTCATTCACATCATTATTTTCTTGTGAATCATCACCACTTGTTTCCAATACATCACCACTTAAGTCCAAATGATTCACATCATTATGTTTTTGTGAATCATCACCACTTGTTTCCAATACATCACCACTTAAACCCAAATGATTCACATCAGGAATAGTATAATCAAGAGTTTGAACTTCTGTCTGATTCTCCCCCCTGAAGTGCAGACTCAGAATGGGCAAAGTACATATCGTTTTCATGAAATGCAACATCCACAATGACAAACAATTTTTTTGTCGGATGATGATAGCAACGATATCCTTTCTGATTAAAAGCATACCCCACAAACACGCACTGGAAGGCTCGAGGTTCAAGCTTACTCCTCTGCTGTTTATGGAGATGAACGAAAGCCACACAGCCAAACACGTGAGGTGGAAGATTTGGAACTGCAGGAGCATCAACATGTGAGGAGAGAGCCTGAAGAGGCGTCTAAAAATCAACGGAACAGGATGGAATGCAATTAATGAGATACTCAGCCGAGGTGAGAGCTTCTCCCCAAAAGGATAACGGGAGACACCCCTCAAGTAAGGAAGCACGGACAACCTTCAGAAGGTAATAGTTCTTGCGCTCTGCAACCTCATTTTGTTGTGGAGTGTATGGACATGTAGTTTGATGAACAATACCATGATGATCTAGAAAGGCACGAATGTCAGAGTTCACATACTCGCCACCATTATCACTCCTGAGAACCTGTATTTATGACTTATATTGTACTTGCACCATTTTGTGAAATTGCTGGAACAAGGAAGGAACTTCACTTTTTGACTTCATCAAACAAACCCAAGTCATACGTGTGCAATCATCAACAAAAGTAACGAACCAATAAGCACCACCAAATGTAGCAGTTTTAGATGGTCCCCAAACATCAGAATGGATTATCATAAACGGAACATAACTTTTTGTTAAACTGGACGGAAACGAAGTACGATGACTTTTAGCTAGTTCACAAACACCACATTTAAAGCTAGAAACGTCATTCTTAATAAATAGGCTAGGAAACGAGCTCTGTAAATAACCGAAAGAAGCATGTCCAAGTCGACAATGCCACAACCAAACATCTGAAGCTTTATTCCGCCCCCCTGAGATCCTACCACAGTAAGAGCGTGAGTCAACATCTTGGTACTGTTCGATGTCAGCTCCAAGTAGTAAAGCCTCCCTTTTCTGATACCATAACCAATCGTCTTGCGAGTTCGAATATCCTTAAAAACACAAAAAAAAAAAAAAAAAGGCCAAAAAATAACAAGACAATGTAGGGCGACGGTTATTTGAGCAACATATAATAAATTATAATCAAGAGAAGGAACAACAAGCACGGTATCAAGATTAAGGGTATCTGAAAGGGAGACAACACCTTCCCCAATAATGGGGGCAGGATTACCATTGGCAACACTTACAACTGTTTTGGTGGATGGTTTTAGGGTTTGTACCATTCTAGAATCACAAGTCATATGTTTAGTAGCATCGGAATCAATTATCCATGTATTATTCGTAACAGATGCAGAAACCTTTAAAGTCTTACCATCGTTAACTGTATGTTCAGAATGTACCTTAGTTTCAGCAATCAATGCACGCGACTTATTACATCGGGGATCACGAGTCTTGTCCCAATTAACAGGATAGCCAATAAGTTCGAAACAACGATTTTTGGAATGTTCTCTCAAGCCACAATAAGGACAATTGCTGGATGGATGATAGCAAGAAACACAGGTCCGAGCAGTAATGATTTCATCGCAAGCCATTTTAATTGTAGCATGTGGGCCACAAAAAAAAAAAACAAACTGCAACTCAAAAACAATGCTTTTCCCCTTCTTTTTTTTCCTTTTTTCTTTTTTTCCTTTTTTTTCCTTTTTCTCCTTTTTTCTTTTTCTTTTCTTCTTTTTCTATTTTTCTTTTCCTTTTCTTCTTTTCCAACGCAGCAATGCTTCTGCGTTTTCTCCCTTTTTAATTGTTTCCTTTCTTCAATCTGCGCAAATACGAAGGGATTGCAGCAGATGGGATTTGTGCAAGCAAAAAAAAACTTGCAGCAAATGGTTCGTGGACTGGTGCGATGGTGGGTGCGAGCAAGTTCAGTGGCGGATCTGGTTGGTTCGGCAGCGGAAACGATTGTCGGGTTCGGATTTCAGATTGCAGCATGCGACAGCCACCAATGGCAGATATGGGGATCTGAGTTCTGGGCTTCAACACAATGCGTATAGACTCCGGCGCAGTGAAGCAAACGAACATGAGGGATCGATCCAACAACCACAGCGTCGCTTGTTGGTTTTACGACGCACAGCACAACTGGCGGTGCGGCTAATGATCGGACGGCGCGCTGAACAATCTGGCGAGTGGCTTGGGGATCTGGATTCTCCACACAGCAGCGGGGTTTTTTTTCCTTAACCTAGTCTCTGGTGCCAAGAAGAGAATGCGCGTTTGGAATAAATGTATTTACTATTCATCTCTCAAGAAGGGGTTTATAAGATGTTACAATCCTATCAATAAGGAAAGAAATAATTTACATAAAAACATATTAAACTAAGAATCCGAATATTACAAGAATATACACAAAAAGTCAATAGTTTCTGCCTCTGTCCTTCCTCCCACCTCTTGTCCGTCCTCTCTCACTTCCATGCCAAGAAAATCACGCCGAGAAATACCACCATCTTTTTCGGCGAGGACCAGATTCGATTTTGGCATCCCAGATTTCCCAGATTGCACCGCTTACGGGCGACTGATCTTAGTATTTCAAATTAGGAGAGCCCAGATTGCTCAGACGTACACCAAAACTCAATTATTCCAAATACCCAAAATTAAATACAGGAAACTACTTTGTATGATCAAATTCACACTATACAGTTTGAAAAAGAAAAAATGATTAGTCCTGGAAGAAGAAAGAAACCAGCATCATGGAGCGTTGGCCCTGCCGGATGTATTTAATGAACTCCTCAAGTAGCTAGACCATGTATGTACTGCAAATCAGATGACAGATGAGAAAGATTGAGGAACGGAGCATAAAATAAAAAAGAAGAAGACGGAGCAAAAAATAAAATAAAAAACTGAGAAAATTTGGGTTGTGGGGTTGTGTGGGAGACTTCTAAAGAGATGTTTTTGGTTTTTGGAAAGTCTGGTTCAGTAGCGGGGTACTGGGAGAGACTACTCAATGCAGATGGAGAAAATTAAATTAATGGCACATCTAGTATTATACCATTTTTGGTTATTTCACACAGTCACAGCTGTTTTACATAAAAGTTTACCAAACACTATAATACTGCTTTTTTCATAAACACTTTTACAAAAAAGTTTACCAAACACTCTTTTGCTTTATTTCACAGCTGCTTATTCTCACAGCACAGCAGAAGCAGTTTTTTTTCAAAGCACAGCAGTACCAAACCAGCTCTTAATACTGAACTTGCATTCAAATTGCTGAACTCAAATTAACTGGTGTAAAAGCATCTGTATTGCATTACTGCAAATAAAATGAGTATAAAGCATTTCTGTATGCATAAATATATAAAGGTGTTTGACATACATAAAATAAAGATTGTGAATGCATCTTGTTTACGAGAAATTTTTTAGTGTGACCGGAATACGAGTGGTATACCACATGTTTTTATATAAGTGGTGGAAAATTTTATTTTTTAAGTTATTAACTTTTTAACACACATATCCCACTTTTGTACAGTGACACGTGGTGTACCACCCCGTGTACTGGTCACATTGAAAAATCTTGCCTTGTTTACCAACACAACTATGTGTGTACTTTTGCAATTCACAATTTTAAAAGCAGCAGAAAGACATGAACAGATGCAAGTTGCATTCAAGTCCTTCATTCGTGAGTTTAGCATTATAATTGATCGACTCTGATACACATGCAAGCTATATATATATATAAGAATCCAATCAATTAAGTCACTAAACTACATGTGATTCAATATGTAATATGTGCGACTAACCCTAGTATTTACTGCAATGAATGCAGTGTCAATATGAGCCCTAACGTTAAATTAATATGCATGAATAAGCATGCAAACCTGAACTTCCAGCCGTGGTTTGCAAAGAGAATATGTCTTCCCTTCTTTTGTATGACAACAAGGTGGTTCTCTTGGTTTCAATGGGACAACCTTTTTACGGATATGAACCCCATATATGTACCGAGAAGAGAGACCAAAACCCAATCAGTTTGGTAACTGCATCATCCCATCATTACGGCAGTTACATGCAGTTATGCACTTAAGTTAACTTCCATTTTGTAAATGTGATTTAATTTGTCTTATTTTCTAGACAAATTGTAATTTATATTTAATTGATCTTGTAATTATCATACAAGATCTCAAGTCAATTAGTTTTATTACTCCAGCTTTTGGAATTAGATTGGTCGGTCAAAGATGATGGCAATCACATCAATTGATTGTTGGAGAAAATAAAGGGCTTGGACGTGAAGATTAATTGAGGAAGGACTTTCTAGTCCAAGAAAATTGTGTAAGGTCACCTATTTAATAGGTCTTTCACACTCAAAGGAAGACATCTTTTGCAACGCAAAATATCCATATTGCATTTGAGTGAGCAAAGGAAGTTGTTCTGCACTTCATTCAAATCTAGTTGTGTGCAACCCTGCTGTGTGCATCAGATGTTCAAGATTGAGAGCACAAGGCTCGCTAGGTTGTGTACCTGGGTTTCGTATGAATCTTGTAAAGTCTTCATCTTTTCCTTAGTGGATTATTGTTGGCAATCTTGCCCAAGGGTTTTTCCTCTCTGAGTTTTTACCCCTTGTAAAGCTGTGTGTTTGGTATTTTTCTATTTTACTTTGTCCTTATCAGTTCTTTGCATAGAACAGGTTTAAAATTGACATTCAATCATTTAGTTTGAGTTCTTGGTTTTACTTTACATTTTCAATTGGCACCAGAGCAGGTCTCTAGATACACTTAAAGTGGATCCTAGGGAATGTGGGATGGACCGGGCTATTGGTTATGTGTCTCACCCTCCATACTTCAATGGGGAGAATTATGGATATTGGAAATCAAAGATGAAGTCTTTTTTATGGGCTTTAGATGATAGGGTTTGGAGTGCAGTGGTCCATGGGTATACTTTGCCCATAAAAATTGTTAAAATTAATAACAAAAAGAAGTCTTCTGATAGCGAAGATGTAGTAGATGATGTTAGTGAAATTGTTGTTCCTACACCTAGGGAAGAGCGGACTACTGCTGAGGTCACACACTCTACTAATAATAAAAAAGGGTTGAATGCTTTATTTACTGCTGCTTCTTCTAATCAATTTATTTTCATACGTAACTGTGAAACTTCCAAAGAAGCATGGGACATTTTGCAGGATACATATGAAGGAATAGAAACAGAGAAAGAGGCAAAGCTTGAAGTGTTCACTTCACAAATTGAGAGAATCAAGATGGAAGAAGATGAGACCTTTCTTGAGTTCTATGCAAAGCTGTGTGAAATTGTCAACAATTGCTATAGTCTTGGTGAGACAATTCCTGAGTCTCAAATAGTCAAAAAGGTATTAAGATCCTTACCTCATAGATTTCAACCAAAGAAAACTGCCATCACAGAGGTAAGAAATCTAAAAACCTTGAAGCTTTCTGAATTGGTTGGTGCTTTAAAGACTTATGAAATGGAATTGCCACCTCAACCTAAGAAAAGCAAAATCATTGCTTTGCATGCGGTGAAGGAAGATTATGATCAGGGTGAGGGGGTTAGTGAGGAAGAATTTGCCTTGTTGACTAAACAATTTCAAAAGTTTTTAAAGAACAAAAACTTTAGAGGAAAATCTGGTTCGACAAAAAAAAAATGTTAAACCTAACTTTTCATTTGGAAAAAATTCTAATGTTGATAAAATTGAAAATACCACTAACAAGAGAAAATGTTATGAATGTTCAAGATATGGCCATGAAGCTAAGGAGTGTGCAAACACTCTAAAGAGGATGAAGACTGAAAAGAAAGAAAAAAAGCAAAGCAATGCTAGCTTCTTGGAGTGATTCTGAAAGTGAATCTGAATGAAGAATCTAATATTGCTTTTGTTGCTCATGTTGATGCAGGATTAGACGAAACCGAGGACTGGGTTGACGAAACAGTTGTTGAAAGTACTGATGTGAAATTAAATGACACTCAAATTAAAACCCTATAGATGTAGTATGTGTAAGTAGCGGTCGTTCTTGGCCGGGGATTAAAAGGAATGCTAATCTACACAATTTAGACTCTAAACACTTAACTAGACTTAAAACCAGAAAACTAGACTCTAACAACTCAAAACAAGCTAATATGACTCAAAACACACAAACCAAGTTCCTAAGACTCAAAACTAACACTTAAGGGTGATTTGAATGGAAATTAAATTAAAAGGACTCAAAATACTAAATGGGGATTGTTTTTCACAAATTTAACTAAAACTAAGCAAATTAAATAAACAAACTTTAAAAGATACGAATTTGGGTGATTTGAATGGGTGAATGGCTAGTTAGAGGGTCCTTCTCCACACATGACACATATGCAACACAAATCAATTTCCAGTTATTCTTTCTATAAACCATGAACCTCAACGCCCCAAGTTAACTATGACAGCACTACTTTAACTCTCAAACTTTCCTAAATTCATTGAATTGGATGAGATACGCATCGTCAACCCAAATTATTCTCCAATAGTTCCCTACATGAAAAGCATAATAGAAATACAATCAAAGATCATTAAGCTCCGTGAAAATCATAAGCATTGACAAGGCATTCGTGACTATGAAAAGCATGACACTCCTGCCAGGAATTTACTTAACGCGATCGTGACTAGCAGCCTCCACTACTTGTAAATATAAGTTTGTAACTATTAGGTGAAACTCCCTTATATTTTAGCATCAAATTCATGCATGCGAACTAAGTATGCATCCTCAATCAACACACACAAATAAGTTTTAAATCAAACAATTAAGCAAATTGCATTCACGATTTATGAAATAATAACTGGATGTAATCAACTCATGTCACATATATGTTCATGGCTTTGAATTCTCCCCTAGCTAAAAACAAGTTTAGCTCCTCATGTTCGCAATAAAACAAAGATAAATTAATTTAAACATTGAAAGCAAAAGATAGAATATACCTAGAAACGCTCCAACAATCCAAGGCTTTGAATGGCAGGCACGGCTCCAAGGGATTCCTCTCCTTTCTCCTTGCTAAGCTGCGGCACAATGAAGGCTGTTTGGTGTGTGAGTGATGTATGGTGTGAATTGTGGTCTGATGGTAGAGGGTGGTGGTTTTTGCAACAGAAAATATACATATATATAGGCTTAGGTGCAGCACAAAAGTAGCTTAGGAAAAGGATTTTAGCACTTCAAATCCATAAGGAAAAGGTCAGCTATATGGCAGAAACCAAAGAGGAAAAGGAGAGAGAGGTGCAGCAGGCTTCTAGACATTCTAGAAAGGGTCCAGGCGCCAGATTTTTAGGACTTCTAGAAAGGAGTGTTGTGGCATGTTTCTAGAAGGAAAAGGCCTTCTAAAAACAGGTTTTAGGTGTCCTAATATAAAAAGGAGTCCCCTTTGCAGCTGGAATTAAGGTAGGATAAGATTAGGATAGGATAAGATAAGATAAGGTTAGGAAAAGGTTTGGATAAGATAAGGTTATTTGGATAATGTTTCCTGCTTTTAAGTTGATTCCTTGTCTTCAATGTCTTGAATTAATTTCTTCAACTCTTTTGCACATTCCTAGCCTCTCTTGAACTTCAATTTCGTCCATCCACCTTGCTCCATGCATGTGATATCCATTCCAAGCCCAAAACTGCTCTAATATGCTCCAAATTGCATCTTCTTGCCCCTTTTGCCATTTGAACCTACAAACACACGAAAATAACTTAAAACACTTTAATAACTAGAAACTAACTAAGTAAATGCAAGAAAACAAGCTAACTAAGTCGCATAAATATGCTCCTATCAAGTACCAGGAGTTGTACCAAGCCTCTCTGAAGATCAAGAAGCAAAATGACGTGCTGAAAGAGAATGTGAAAATTTTGAAATCTGAGAAGACAAAGACTGAAAACGACTTTCAGTCTCAAGTAACTGAATTGGAAAAACAACTTAATGATATGGTTCAAAAAACTGCAACAACTAAGGGATAGAATAAGCAATCAAAACAAGTTAATCCCTTCACTATCTACTGAACGTGACACACTTAAATATCAACTTCATTAATCACAAAGAAAAATTCACAGATTAACCATTGGTGCGGAGAAAATAGACAAAATGCTTAATATGTGTAAACCAAGTAGTGATAAATCTGGTTTAGGTATGTACCTAATTCTAGTTCTTCTTCTTCAGTAACAAAGTTTGTGAAGGGTACTAACATGAATATTGCAGGTTCCAAAACTTATCTAACTTGTCATGCATGTGGTGAGAAAGGTCACATAAGACCTTTGTGTGCCAAAAGGAATATGAGATATGGTAAGTCAACATCAGGTAACCTGCAATCTCAGCTTGCAAATCTCTTGAAAGAAGTTGGCAGACTCTCTAAGTTAGTTAAAATTCCTAATACTTACATGCCTAAAATGAAACTTATTTGAAGAGCTAAACCAACTTCAATTAATCAAACTTGGAGAAGAAAAGAAAACCATTGTTGTTTGCTTACTCGAGTAATTGAGTCTGACTAAACAAACATCAAGTGTTTAGTTGCCTTTACTGCTTTATCTTCATGTGATTCTAGCACTTGGTATTTTGATAGTGGATGTTCAAGGCACATGACAGGTAATCTTAAATGGTTTGATACTTTTACAGAAGAAAAGGTAAGTGGCTCTGTAACCTTTGGTGATGGTAAGAAAGCAACGATAATTGGTAAGGGTACTGTCAAAACCATTGGACTACCTGAATTGCATAATGTGTTATTGGTTGATAAGCTTACTGCTAACTTGATGAGCATTAGTCAACTATGTGATGACATTGGGAATGTAAACTTTGATTCAGCTAAATGTGTTGTTAGCAAAGAAACTGGTGAAAAAGTGTTGTGTGGGCCTAGATCTGAAAACAATTGCTATTGTGCTAATGCTAATCAAGTTAATGTGTATTTCAGGGCAAGCAACAATCCCTTGGATTTGTGGCATCAACAGCTAGGACATATGAATTACAGGGATTTGTTGAAAATATCCAAAAAGCAATATGTAAGAGGACTACCATCTCTAGAAGGCAAACAAGAAGGTGTTTGTGGCACATGTCAGATTGGGTAGCAAACCAAAAGTGCACATAGCCCAAAGAATTTCATTTCCACCTCACAGCCACTTCAATTGATGCACATGGATTTGGTAGGTCCTGTGCAAACAAAGAGTTTGGGAGGTAAAAAGTACATACTTGTTTTAGTCAATGATTTCTCTCGTTACACCTAAGTTGCATTTTTGCATGATAAGTCTGAAGCATTCAAATCATTCAATATTTTGTGTATTAAGATTCAAACTGAAAAAAAATGTTGTTGTCATTAGAATAAGAACAGACCACGAAACTGAACTTGACAATGCATCATTCTCTAATTTTTGTAAAAAAACATGGCATTCAGCATGAATACTCTGCCCCTATCACCCCCCCACCACCCCCCCCCCCCCCCCCCAACAAAACAAAATGGGGTGGTTGAAAGGAAGAATAGAGTGTTATTAAACATGGCACGAGTTATGATTAACGCATCGAATGTGGCTAAGTATTTTTGGGCTGAGGCAATCAGCACAGCATACTATACAGCCAACAGAGTTTTTCTTCGACCTGGAGAAATGATACACCAGGGGTGCAATTGACAAAACCTTGTTTGTCAAACGAGTTAAAAGTGATTTAATTGTTGCACAAGTTTATGTAGATGATATTGTTTTTTGTTCTACTTCCGAAAGTTTGGTTGTTGAGTTCACTCATGTTATGCAAAATGAGTTTGAAATGAGTATGTGTGGTGAATTGAATTATTTTCTTGGTTTGCAGGTACAACAAATGAAGAATGGCATGTTTCTTTCACAAACCAAGTATGCAAAAGATTTAGTCAAAAAGTTTGGACTTGAAGCGACCAAACCTGTGCGAAATCCAATGACTACCACCGACAAACTTCACAAAGATGAATCAGGACTAGATGTTGATCATACTCTGTATCGAAGCATTATAGGGAGTTTACTTTATCTTACTGCAAGTCGTCCTGATATTTCATTTAGTGTTTGTGTTTGTGCTCGTTTTCAATCATGTCCAAAACAATCTCGTTTGACTGCTGTTAAAAAAATAATACGATATGTGAATGGAATATTGAATTATGGGATTTGCTACTCAATTGAGTCAAATGTTGAAATTGCAGGATATTCGACGCGGATTGGGTAGGTAACATCGATGATCAGAAAAGCACATCTGGTGGGTGTTTCTATCTCAGCAACAATCTGGTTGCTTGGCATAGCAAGCAGAATTGTGTCTCTCTCTCCACAACAGAAGCTGAGTACATTGCCGCTAGAAGTTGTTGCACACTAGTGTTGTGGATGAAACAAATGCTTTGTGACTACGGTTTTGTACAAGGGAAGTTAAATCATTTTCTATGATAATCCAAGTGCCATAAACATCTCGAAAAATCCATTTGAACACTCACGCACTAAGCACATAGATATTCGTCATCATTTCATTGGTGACTTAGTTGAAGATGATATACTTGCACTTGAATACATACCCACTGATAAGCAACTAGCTAATATCTTTACCAAGGCCCTTGATAGTAATAGAATTGAACAACTTCGGAAATCAATTGGTGTATGTTCTGTTGAGAATTAATTCCTTTTACTTAGAGTTTTCTTTTTGCATAATCATAGTGTACTTGCATGTAGAATAGGAATGTGTGTTGTACATTATCGGTTGTTTTATGTTTTAATATCGAATAGGAATGTGTGTTCTGCATAATCATAATTTGCTTGCATGTAGAATAGGTTTGCTTGTAACATTCCATCCCTGATCTAATCTGGTGAAATTTTCTTGAACTGGGATTGGCTTCCAATTTTAAATAAATGTAGACATGAAATACTATTTCTCTTGGTTCTTCTTATCTCAGCTCTCAAAATTTTTTGTAACTTGGTTAATATTGTGAGCCCATTCGCTCTTGCTCATTTCCATTATAATATAACATGACACGTGTGCAGATTTGGGACGCAGTGGAAAAAGCTACGTTTGTATGGGTGTGAAAGCTCCATAAAGAAGACGCTTGTGTAAAATTTGACAGTCGTCTAAATTATATGGGAAGGGCTACCCCTCACACTAGAGTGAAAGCTACCATTAAAAGAGTTGATGCACTGTGTGGGTTGGTCCTCTCTCATTTTTTAGGGAGTTGATAGATGCTTGCATCTTGTAGACCGTCAACGATAGGGCTCCTCTCGCGCCTTTCCAGTTAATAGTCAATATTCGTCCAATTAATTTTGTGCAAATAATCTATACTTTTCTATAGCTTGACGTGGAGTCTCACATCTTTTGAGTGCCACCATTATACAATAACACCTCAAGAGTTTCTATAAGTCATGTTCACATTTATTTCTCATTCTCTAGCTAGAAAGGCTCTGCTTGAAACTCGCTTTTTGAGGATCATGGGGTAAGATCTACATTTAATATTGTGTGATTGATAACTCATATCATGTTTGACTCTTGTTTTTGGAATTATGATCAACACTTCTTACACTGGTTGCATTCCCTAGTATGTTCTAAAACCAGGTTTCTTCCCCTGATTGTATTGATATTGGCTCCTTCAGCTCCTTAGTGTTTTTCTTGCACTTGATTTTACAAATGTGTGTACTTTCCGCTGCCTCTGACCATTGTTATCTCTCATGTTACACCACATGGACCTAATCCTTCTATTCCTTAGCTTTTTATTTTCTTTCATACTTTGGCATTTTTTTTTCTGGACAAAAAAGAGGAGTAGTTTGTTTAGTGTTTAGGGGGAGTAATTTGGTCTAATGCATATTACTTTGATTTTGCACTTATATGTGAAACTGATGGATTTGGGGGAGTCATTTGTTCTAATGCGTATTACTCTGATCTAATATTTCTCTTAATGTAAACATGCAGATGTAGTACTACAGTGGCTGAGCAAAATTAGATGACAGTATTTTTGGCTTGGTTTATCATGGGTTTTTGTCTAGAAAAAGCCAAAGGGGAGATTCTAAATGTGATTTAATTTGGCTTATTTTCTAGAGAAATTGTAATTTACATTTAATTGAGTATGTAATTGATCTTGTAATTATCATACAAGATCTCATGTCAATTAGTTTTATTAGTCCAACCTTTTAGAATTAGATTGGTCGGTCAAAGATGATGGCAATCACATCAATTGATTGTTGGAGGAAATAAAGGGATTGGACGTGAGGATTAATTGAGGAAGGTCTTTCTAGTCCAAGAAAAGTGTGTAAGGTCACCTATTTAATAGGTCCTTCAAACTCAAAGGAAGACATCTTTTGCAACGCAAAATATCCATATTGCATTTGAGTGAGCAAAGGAAGCTGTTCTGCACTTCGTTCAAATCCAGCTGTGTGCAACCCTGCTGTGTGCATCAGACGTTCAAGATTGAGAGGACAAGGCTCGCTTGGTTGAGTACCTGGGTCTCGTATGAATCTTGTAAAGTCTTCATCTTTTCTTTAATGGATTATTGTTGGCAATCTTGCCCAAGGGTTTTTCCTCTCTGAGGTTTTCCCCTTGTAAAGCTAATTCTTGTGTGTTTGGTATTTTTCTATTTTACTTTGTCTTTATCAGTTCTTTGCATAGAACGGGTTTAAAATTGACATTCAATCATTTAGTTTGAGTTCTTGGTTTTACTTCACATTTTCACATTTAATTCAAATGATAATTAAATGACAATTTTCCCTCCATAATGTTTTAGTTTGTCCGGACCTAAAACCCTTAATAGTCTATCCTTTATGCCTAGCTCATTTACTTAGTATTGCTGCAGTTCATAATTTGATGAACTCACATGAATTCAAACTTGTGAATTCACATGTTTGCTTACAATTTAGGCCTAGAGATGGGGCTCAACATCGATTTCTTCCTCCCATTATTCAAGTTTCAATCCTTTTTCCAGAATGATTCAATACAAATCATGTATCTATACGTACGACAATAATTCCAAAAAATCATATAGATACATGTAAACACCGTACCATGAATACAAGTCCAAACTTAAAAACGAATAGTTATGCATATAGTAAATCTGGATTTAAACAATAATTGTTAAAACCTTCTGTACAACAAACAATTTTGTTTGTGATTTCTTTAGAATATGGGTACATGTGGTAGTAAAAATCCGTCGTTTTCAATCTTGACGAATTTGTACTTACAAAACAAGCATCACCTTTGATCAAGGCCAAAGCCTCAAAGATGTCCAACAATACAATATACATATGAGATCTCTAAGAGTGCCGATTCAAGTTGGGGGTTTGTCGTTCTGGGTCCTTTTTCCTAGCCAGGGCTTTTTCCATGTGATTTTACCGGGGAGATCCTGAGCCCCAAGTATTTTGTGCATGCCTGTATCTTGTATGTCTTGGTTAAAAGAATTCATCTTTTACCTCAATAAAACAAAGTGCACGTGTTATTTTTTTGGAAGCTTAAGTCACTTATAAGTCTTATAGCTTAGAGTATGGTTAGTTTTTGTTTGTGCAAAATGCTTAATTAATGAATAAACTGGGTAATTAAACTTGGGGTACATAAAGTCTTAAAGATACAACGACAATGCCTTCAAGCATTAAACTTTTTTAAAGATCCCTAGAATACCATTTTCTTTCTCAAAAAATGACACGTTCGATGACTATTTTTCACATATGATTTTTGTATAGTAATGAACCAAATGCGGGAATAAGTTTCATGCAACCGTAGAATTACAATGGTGAACATGCAACATTGAGAGGAATAGACAAGGTAGACACCTTGTCACGCTCATTTGTTTCTTTGATGCAAGAGCTTAGAGTTTCTTGGTAGGTGAATAGTCACCTCTCATGGTTGAAGGTCGTGCCTTTTATAATTGGTACAAAGTGGAATTGCCTGTAATAATGTGTAATAACAGAAACAACAGATCCTATTTCTACCCAAAACAACAAAAAGGATTCGATTAAACAAACAATAACCAATAGCTTGACTGGTCACATGTTGCTAGTCAAGCAAGAACACAACAACTCAGATATGGAATATTTGGGTTATCTAATTACTATTTAGATGCTATATATCCAAGGTTCAAGTAAGCACATAACAAGATCATTCATATAGCAAAAAACAGGTTTCAGAGAAGAAATTTCACAAACCAATATTTGTGCTCAAAAAACCTTTAACTAGGTAAAAAATCAGGGGAACTCCAGGAGTTCCATCCTGTGGATTTTTAGGTTTCAAAATATTTCTATTTCATAAATGATTATGAGTGTACAAGGCAGTATTTATAGGCGAGAGAGAGAAATGGTTACAAGCAACCATCTTTACATGAAACCCTAGTGACCGGGTAAACCTAGGACACAAGCTTTTCCTTAATTTAAGGTGATCTACATCAAATCCAAGACTAAGAAGTAATCAGCAAGTTAAGGGCCTTGAATCAAGGAGCTGGAAAACTGGAAAGCCGGCTGTTGACTTGTGCATCCATGATTACTTGGAGACTTGTGATATGAGATGACATGCTAGGGTTGCTAGGGTTTAGTGACTGGTTCCAACACTCCCCCTTAAGCTGGATCGTGAGGTGTAATCGAACCAGGCTTGCTCAGAAGCCTATGAAACTAAGAAGAAGGAAGAGCCTTGGTGAATAAGTCAGCCAATTGATCATAGCTCCGAGTGAATTGAGTTTGAATGACTTGTGTTTGAACTTGAGCTCTGACGAAATGGCAATCCACCTCGATGTGCTTGGTTCTTTCATGAAAGACAGGATTACTGCGATGTGCACGGCAGCTTGGTTATCACACATGAGAGACATGGGGGCTTGATGTGGGAACCCTAAATCTGAAACCAAACCTTTAAGCCAAATTAGTTCACATGCAGTGGCTGCCATTGCTCGATACTCCGCTTCAGCACTAGATCGAGCAATAACATGTTGTTTCTTACTCTTCCATGTTTCGAGATTTCCCCCAACAAAAGTGCAATATCCAGTGGTGGATTTTCTGTCAATTGTACTATCTGCCCAGTCTGCATCTGTGTAAGCACTGATTTATGTGAACTGATTGTTTGACATAAGAATGCCTCTGTTCAGTGAACCTTTGAGATAATGAAGAATACATTTGACAAGTTGGAGATGTTGCATTGTGGGAGCATGCATAAACTGACTAACTAAGCTGACAGCATAGGTAATGTCTGGACGTGTGATAGGGAGGTAGATGAGCTTACCCACCAATCTTTGGTAGTAGCTTATATTGGTGAGAGGTTCTCCAGTCGAGTCGATCTTCATTTTGCTGTCAATAGGTGTGATGGCAGGCTTGCAATCTATGAGATTAGCCTCAATGAGTAAATCGACAACATACATTCTTTGATTGAGGAATAACCCTTTGTGAGAGGTGGCCATCTCAATGCCAAGAAAGTACTTTAATCTTCCAAGATCTTTGATGGCAAAGGTGTGGTGTAAGGAATGTTTCAAGGCTTCGATTTCACTCTCATTGTCACCAGTGATGATTAGATCATCAACATAAATGAGAACCACAAATTTGCCACTTGAACCACTTCAAATAAATAAGGAGGAATCAGCATTGCTTCTTATGAACCCTGCCTTTTCTAAGACAGAACTTAGCTTGGCATACCATGCTCTTGGAGATTGCTTCAGTCCATAGATTGCCTTATGTAGCTTACAACCCATTCCCTTTTCCACTTGAATTTAACCTGGTGGAGTTACATGTAGACTTCTTCTTGAAGTTCTCCATGGAGAAGGATATTTTTTACATCCATTTGGTACAAAGATCAACCACAGTTAACTGCCATTGAGAGCAATACCCTAACAGTATTCATTTTAGCCACTGGGGCAAAGGTTTCCTTGTAATCAACCACGAATGTCTGAGTGAAGCCACGAGTCATAAGTCTAGCTTTATGCCTTTCTATTGAACCATCTGCCTTGAGCTTTGTTTTGTAAACCCACCTGCTTCCAACAGCTTTCTTTCCTGGAGGCAACTTGACAATGCTCCAGGTATTATTCTCTTCCAATGCATTTAGCTCTTCAACCATAGCTAGTTTCCAATGTGGCAAGGAAGCAACTTCTTGAAATATTCTTGGTTCAGCAATCTTAGAGACTTCAGTGAGGAAGGCACGATGAGAAGTTGAATACTTAGAGTAATGTGGTGCATCAGAGATAGGGTACCTTGAGGCATAAATGACATAGTCCAATTGCCTTGCTGGACGTTTTCTTGCCCGAGAAGGATTTCTTCTTACATCTTGAGTTGACTGTGATGGTTGTACATTGTCAACTTGATCTTCAGATCCGTCCTCTTATGAGATGACCTATGAATTTGAGAGATTTGTGACTTGGTGTACCTCCTCATCGCCTTGAGTGTCATGTCCTGCTGAAACATCGTCATCTTGTTTTGTGCACATAGGTAACGGGAACAAATCATGCAGAGACTCCCCCTCACCAGAAACATGCCTTTTTGGTTGGAAGAAAGGATTGTCTTCATCAAAAAAGACTTATCTGGAGACAATGCATATGTTAGTAAGAGGATTGAAGCATTTGTATCCCTTTTGTGTAGATGAATACCTTACAAACACAAATTTTACAGCCCTAGCATCCAATTTGTCACGATGTTGATGCTGCACGTGAACAAAGCATGAGCAACCAAACACTTTCAAGTGAGACATGTTGATAGGTCTCTTCCCTAAAGTTTCATAAGGAGATTTAAACCCTAGAACACGACTTGGAAGTCGGTTGATGAGATATGTAGTTGTCAAAACTGCATAGGACCAAAACTTTTTTAGAACATTCATGTGTAACATTAGTGCACGGGTTTTTTCAAATAGGTCTCGGTTCTTCCGTTCAACAATCCCATTTTGCTATGGGGTTCCCACACAGCTAGCTTGATGTACAATTCCTTTTGAACTCAAGTATTGAACCATGGTGTTGGATAAAAACTTAGTACCGTTATCTGATCTTAGTGTTTTAATAGTTAAATGGAATTGGTTTGACACAAGTGTATGAAAGTCTTGGAAAACTTCACTTTTAGCCTTCATGAGATGAAGAAATGTGACATGAGTGCAAACATCCACAAATATAACAAAATATTTGCAACCTTCCATTGATTCAATAGTAGGACCCCATACATTGGTGTGAACAAGTTCAAAAGGTATGCTAGATCTAGACATTGAGGTTCCAAAAGGTAACCTAGCAAACTTTGAGAAATGACAAGTAACACACTTAATCAATGGGTGACAAAACTTGGGAAATAGTTTTGACAAAACAACTTCGGATGGATGGGCTGGCCTTTGGTGCTAAAGTTGTTGATCCTTGGAAGAGCTTGGTTGAACTTGAAGGGCTTTTGATAAAAGAGGCTTCGTGCAAAAATAATAGAGACCATTTTGATAGAATCATTCACCAGTCGTCCTCTTGGTGAGAGCATCCTGAAAAATTACATTTGTGGGTGAGAATATGGCTAGGCAATTTAGAGTTTTAGTGAGTTGTCCTACAAACATCAACTAAAATGGAAAAGATGGTACGTATAAGGCAGTAGACTCTATGGTGTTTGAGACTAAACCTAGTTTTTCTCTTCCCATGACTAAGACATTTTTTTCCATTTGCAACTAACACATGAGATGGTTTTGACAAGGCTTGAAAATCATGTAACTTTGAGGCTTTATTTGTCATGTGATCAGAGGCACCCAAATCAATTATCCAACAATCATGATTAAAACTAGTTTGTAGTGCAGTTGAGAATGCTTTGAAGATACTTGGGACTGTATCTCGAGAAACATGATCATGATCAGTTAGAAATCCTGCAAACTGTCCAAGAAGTGCATTTTGTTTGTTCCCTTCACCCTTTGATGTTTGTGCAGCTTCTCCATAATTCTTAGTATGCAAGTAAGCTACAAACTCGTTGATTAGAGTCACAGGATTACCTGTGGAATCCACCAAGCCATGTGTGAGAGAACTGGTAGCATTGTTGGCAACATGCTGAGCCTTGAAAAAAGCCACTGATGAGGATTTTGGAACCATCATCATGTTGTCTTTAAACTTAGGCTTGAGTTCAGGGTGTAACTCCCAACACCTCTCTTCTGTGTGACCAGAGGCATTGCAGTACTTACATTTTCGATGTGGATTCTTTCCTCAGTACACCTTGGCATTATGGTTCATGTGATTTGTGACGTATCCTCTAGCCTCAGATAGCTTGGGATTAGGCTCCATATTCATCACCCTCCTTCATTCTTCTTCACGTTGAATCGTAGCACAAATAGTCTTGAATGATGGTAGCTCCACACTCATTAATATGTGACTCCTGAGATCCTCATATTCTGAGCTGAGACTTACGAGCAGTTGATAGATCGTATCCTCCTTAGCTCTTTTGAGAAGAATGGTAGGATCTGTGGTGTGAGGGAGGTATACATCCAACTCATTCCACATAGTCTTCAAACTGCCAAGATGTTGAACAAAAGACTTCTTTTCTTGCTGAAGACAAGCAATATCTCTTTTCAACTGGAATACTCTAGCGTAGTTATTTTGGTTTCCATACATATCCTTCACATATTTCCACAAATCTTGTGAGGATTCACAGTAACTGAATATCTTAGCAACATGTTTCTCCATGGTGTTGAGCAACAAGGACATGACAAGTTGATCTTTGCACAGCCATGCTTCATAGGCCTGAGAAGAAGGATTTGGAGTTTCAACACTTCCATTGGTGAACCCTAACTTTGCCCTTCCTCCTAGGGCGAGTGAAACTGCCCTAGACCAAGGAAGGTAGTTAAGCTCATTCAACAGCACTGAGCATAGACACTGGTTGGTATTGACTTCAGCATCTAAAAAATTCGAGGGAGCTACCTAAGAGCTTTCTCCCTCAAGATTGACTGAGCTTTCCTCAGCCATTACAGAAGCTTAAAGAACAACATCGGAAACAACACGGGCAGAGACAGGTCAAGGATGACACTGCTCTGATACCATGTGGATTTTTTGGTTTCAAAGTATTTCTATTTCATAAATGATTATGAGTGTACAAGGCAATATATATAGGTGAGAGAGATAAATGGTTACAAGCAACCATCTTTACATGAAACCCTAGAGACCGGGTAAACCTAGGACACAAGTTTTTCCTTAATTTAAGGTGATTTACATCAAATCCAAGACTAAGAAGTAATCAGCAAGTCAAGGGTCTTAAATCAAGGAGCTGGAAAACTGGAAAGCTGGCGGTTGACTTGTGCATCCATGATTACTTGGAGACTTGTGATATGAGATGACATGCTAGGGTTTAGTGACTAGTTCCAACACATCCTCTAGTAAGCAGTCAAGTTCATACAAAGAAGATCACGTGAACAAGCTCAAATCCTAGACACATTTGAAGAAGCAGTTTGTACCTCTGTGCAACTTGAATCTCTTCAAGTGATGAGAATGTAGGTGAATGCAGGTGAACTGAGATGCAAGTTTTGATTCAAAAATATGAGCAAATCTGTTCAGTCGAACATTGACAGACAATAGATTTGAGATGAATCTTCTTCTCAAGATCAATATGCATGAGCTACAAGCTTAGTTTATAAAAAGGGGAAGATTTTTAACATCTTCTCATAATTTCAGTGAAAGCGGTTTTTCAGTTCAAAGAAGAAAGTTTTTGCAGCTATGTCTGAAAGTTGTGGGAGTGAGAACCAAATTAAGTTGAGAGCTAAGCTCACCGTTTAGATGCTTAACAACACTTGCTAAGCATGATCCCATCATAACCATACAAAATTCAGCGAAATATGGATACTTTAGGGAGACTAAATTTGTAGACTAAATTTGCAAACTAAATAATGTGTCACCAATAGGAAATTAGCATGTTTATCAACGTTTAAATAATAATCCAATCTCAATTTCCATGTCATTTAGTTTACAAAATTTAGTTTATAAATTTAATCTTCCTAGCATTACTCTTTGTGAAAACAATAACAAAAACCACTTGTCATACAATGATAGGACAGGAATAAAAGAAAATTGCTGACCCAATCAAATTTGAGACAAGATCACATGAATATATAAAAATGCATGTGCTCAAACTTGACTAGGCAGAAAACACTAGTCAGAATGCATGAAAGTATAAGTTTGAGGTGCAAATGCATGAACAAACCTGCCAAGAGCTAGAAAGGCTTGATTACTTCAATTTCCAGCTTTATCAAAAATCCCAACACTAACCCATAAACTATATTGAGCTTGGTGTGAATCAGAATGATAAAGCAGATTACATTTTGGACGAGTTAGATAATAGCTCGTTGATAGTCAGAGTCACTAAGTCCTATACTTCCTAGACTTCGCATCTTTTTATACCATTAGGATCAAAATAGATAATAGCTCGTTGAAATACAGGCAATGAAGGACACTATGAAGATCCCTGAACGTTGGGACTAAAAAAAGGGAGAAGATTATGGCCAACGACTAGGTCATAATAATAGGGACTGTTATCCCATAAGAAAAGAACAAGTGGTCGTTAAAATTGACCAAGTACAAGGTTCGCTTGGTAGTGAAATGTTTGAGCCATAAGAAAGGATTTGATTTTTTTTTTTTAACAAGTGATATTATCTACACTAAAGGGGAGGAGGTGGTCTGACCCTCACAATAGGCTAGCAATAATGTGGTTCATATTCGTCTTTGGCGAGAATCAAACCTAAGACCTCTCACTTACAAGTGAAGAAGAATATCACTAGACGGTAGTACTAAATGGTAGAAAAAGAATTCGATTTTGATGAGATTTTCTCACCAGTGGGTGAAATTAGACTTAGGATAAGCAAGCAAATTATGGGCATGCATACTTTTGAAGCACTTTGTCAAATTAGAAGTGGTGAAGTGGCATCCCTTTCAATTTGATGAAAAAAAACAAGAGTCTTAATAAAACACTCTTCGTACTGTTCATTTTTAACATTAAGGACATTTTTAGCCTAAAAAGTCACTCCTGGTACTATTCATTTACACCTTTATTTTGTGGAGTAAATTGTACGAATGGTCCCTCAACTTTAATCAAATTGGAGCAATGGTCCCTCAACTAAAAATCCATTACCATTGGTCCCTCAACTTATCAAAATGTATAGCTATAGTCCTTCTCATCAATTTTGTCAAAATTTTGTCAAAATAAGCTATGTTGGAATGACCATTTATACAATTAGGATCCCTCAACTCATCAAAGTGTATAATTATGGTTCTTTTCGTCAGCTATGTCAAAATTTTTGTCAAAACAAGTTATATTGGAAGGATCATTGCTACAATTGGGTTAAAGTTAAGGAACCATTTCTCCAGTTGAATTAAAGTTGAGGGACCAATGGTAATGGATTTTTAGTTGAGGGATCATTGCTCCAATTGAGTTAAAGTTAAGGGACCATAACTATAATTTACTCTTATTTTGTAATTTTGATTAAAACTCAAAGTTTTTAAGTTATTTTCATTAGTTTTCCCAAAAAACAATGCATGGGATTAATTTGTTATGCCATGCTACTGTGTTTGGTTTTATTTTGTTTGTCCTTCTTTTCGATGGTTCATGACAAAGAGTTTTGTTTTATTCGAGGGTGGAACAGAATCGGATATTAAAGCTTTCAGTGAAATCATTTGAAGAAAAGCAATGCTACAACAAAGTTAAGAGAATAAGCAACAACGAACTCTCTTCTTTTATTTACTATTTCAAACTTAAAACCCTTTAATATAAAGAAGAGTGAGATTACATTAACAAATTTCATGCATTCCAAAATCTTCTCCTTAACAAAACAACCAGGTCAAACTGTAGGGAAGTACTCTTGATACAAATAACATAATTATAGGGAAGTAGTCAAATTTGAACAGAAGTGCCCAGGGTCCGATTGGGACATATGTACCGACCCGTTCCCAAATATTTTGATTTTTTTAATTTTAAAGCGGCGTGAATTTACAAAAATGCTCTTCGAGGCAAAAACATTGACTTTTGTTGACCACCTTGTCGTGTCACGTAAGAACCGTTTCCTTGGCGTATTCTTGTAGTACTCATTGCTATGAACGCGTGGACGCAAGCGGAATCGAATTTGGAGCTACGATGAACGTTTTACGGAATCACAAACGTGAAGGGCAATTTGGTAATTTTACGTAGGAAGATATTTTGTGTGTGTTGTTTTGTGAGCTATGGGGTCCACACCCCAATTCCCCTTCTTCCCCGTGTCATCCCCCCCAATCTATGGAACTCTCTCTCTCTCTTTCCCTCTCTTTCTCTTCTTTCCTCCCCGAGTGAACACTCTCGAACTCTCTCCCTCATCTCATCTCTATACTTTTTCCTCCCCGAGTCACCCTACACCGGCGAGACTGTGATACTCTAACCCCATCATCACTAGCCATTCATGCGACCTGAGATGATGGGACGAGCCCTAAGCTCGCTAGTCTTTTTCCCCTACACGGTGAGTCACTATTCATCATCTCCAGCAATCTCTCGCCGATGTCGACATAGGTAAGCTTCGAAAACATTCTAAACATTCTCCTCTTATTCTCGTGACTCTTTTTTTATAATGTTTGGGAGTTTTGAACAACGGTATTGCACAGAAATGGTGAGAGGAAAGTTCCCCATATTTCCAGCGAGAAACTCGACCTTTGCAGGCATTTTTCGGTCGATCCAGACCTCGGCTCAACCTCATTTTGGTATGCCCTTGATCCTGATCTCCTAAGCTTCAATTTGACTTTTATTTCATGAAAAATAGTTATGAATCGAGCACGAATGGAGCTCGGGAAGTTCCCGGCTAAAATCCCAGGTCCGGCCTTCTTCTTCGTTAGGACCGACGACCCATGAGCCTAACCAGGTCAACCCGGCCCACAACCCAAAACTGGCCCAAACCCAATCTAATAACCCAGCCCAAATCCATAACCCATTAACCTTAACCCAAGCCCAACCCAGCAGATCGGACCCGGTTCCAATCCAATAACCCAGACCCAAGCCCAGTTACACGGCCGGCGCGTGGGCCGCACATGGATGCGCATCATGGCCGACGCGTGGAGCACACGTGCCTCCGCCGCCGTCCATGGCAATGCCAGCAAATTTTTCGGCAACTTTTCCGGCGACTCAACTCGGCGATTGCGGCGACATGTGGGGGAACCTGAAGGAATAATTTGTGAAAACAAGTTCATTTGAGCAACATCTATGCATGCAATTAACAATTAAAGGCGGAATCATGCTTGTATGCACTAAAAAAAAAAAAAAAAACTTTACCCATGAAATTCAAGGCCTAGTAGTTGTGGTGAACCAAGTCTCAACTCAAATCTTAAATAATAGAGTTGAAAAACTTTTATACCTTTGAAGCACTTCTTTTCTTAGCAAAGGATATTCACCCATATGAGGGTCTTCTTTCCTTAGTCTCCTTGCTCCTTGGCTCCATGGATGTGGATGAAGGAACTTTGCTTCTTGGCTCTATGACTTCTTGGATATGGATGAAGGAATAGATTCTCCAAGTTCCCAAGAAAGGGAACCTCTAAGTTTCCACACCAAGGAGAGCATTGAGGAAGAGATGAGTGACCAAGGAAGAAATGGATGCTAGTCCATTCTTCCTAAGGTGGTCGGCCTCCTAAGAGAAGATAGAGCTTTTTGTGTTTTTCTCTTTTCTCTCTAGAAAACCCTTATGAGGGAATGGGTTATAATTTCCTTTCTATAGCCACTTACATTGAGTGGCATAATTGAAATTAAAACCAATTCTCCCTCACACTCTCTATAGTCGGCCATGTGGGTTCATTGGGCTTTCATGCCCTTTGTGTTTTGAAGTTGTCATACAACTTGAGTTATTGGACTTGACATTCGAAGCCCATTGGGCCTTGAGGCCTAAAACTAACCCGAGGTCTAAAACGAACTTATTCGTTTGATTAATTAACATATTAATTAATCCTAGCCATAAATAATTAAACCAATTAATTATCCTTACTCATCTCCGTTGTTTCTTCAATCTCTACGTTACACGGTATATGATCCATTAGGTTCCTTTTAGCGAGGCAGTGGGCGATTAGAACTCTTCAAATCGATTGTGAATTGAAACTTACTTTTCAATTCTCTCTTTAGTGATTATACACCTTTAGGGGTTCCACAAACCATGAGTGACACCTAGCAGTATGTCATGGCTACCCAAGCTATTCAGAAGAGGTGGAGAACCTATTCAGTTTGGGATTACAATGTAATACGGTATTTCTCTAATACAGTACTCTTGACCACATTGTTTGATTTGATAGTTTATTCATGTCTACTATCCAATGTGATTCTCTTACTTATATGATTACCTTGAATGTGATTTGGAACGAAATCCTAAATCTCATTCATACTTTGGCCAGAGATTTTTAATCATATCATAGAGTATTCTCCCTCAAACGATTTAAAGGTTAGAGATCCCTTATTGTGCATTCACTTGCCTCCATGGCTAAGTGGCTTAACCCCAACTATGTCGTGGACACCCCTTGACGGAGTGACTTTGATATAGTCAAAGATCAAGGACCTAACATAAGACAACTATGATGCCTCAGGTCAAAGGACTACTTTGCATTATCCAAACCATGAGTTTTCATGTGACATGAGTATGAGAACTCCTTGTTGATCGCGTTCAGTGGACTCATTCTCTATTGAGCACCTACATGCTTGTCTTGGTGTCAGTCACACCAATGACTCGAGACCAGTCACTCTTTCTAAGAGATGACATAGCACGTACTAATCTTAACGGACTGTCAATGCCCAATTGGCAATCCTATGATCAGGAACGTTTAGGATATGTATACAAAAGAGAATGGTCTCATGAATCTAACTTTTTTAGGTCACATTCTCCCAATTACATATTCCTTGGACTTATCCTTTAAGCACATAACATTTATATGAGACGACTTTAAACAATAATCTATGCCTTTTATATTAAACTAGATTAGTTTAACATGTGAAATGTCCATAAAGTATCATCATATGATTGGCTTTAGGGCATATTTTCAATAGAACCCGAGGTCCCTCTTTAGGTTTTTCGATGTGTCGAATCTGAATCCGCTGTCTGTTTTCCCAAATTAGACCGTTTCAGTAGAGTTTTACTAAATGATCCCTATTTGTGTTTAGGTGCGTCGATGGGAAGTGGCACCATCCACGCTAGTTCGAGCAGCTCACGGGCAACAAAATATATGTGAGTGGACCCCTTCTTAACTTGCATGTTTTGATAAAATATTAGGCTTGCATTCATGAAAAGCATGATTTCATGATTTTACGTTTTACGAAAGGTTATGAATTATTGGATTTTCGTATATGAAATTCTATGGATTTACAAATATGAATTATCATGGATTTATGAGATGTGGATTTGAGTCTCTGAGCTCTGAATTGATATGAGATTTTTTAGATATGTTTTCAGTGCTTATCTAATGGGTTATCATACAGCACATACACACAACCGGGAATGTAGACGTCTATGGCCATAGGACACAGTTAAGGATATTTATGATATTCCCCCAGCTTCACTAACCCAAGCCTAGTGTCGGTGTGATATGTTATATGTATATGTTTCTTTTCTTGCGTAACCCAGAGTCGTCAGCTTCACCTTCGGGTGATGGACCATGATTTCTTCACTGGCGTAACCCAGTGTCGTACAGCTTCACCTTTGGTGATAGTTATGCCTTTGGGCCACTATGATACTGTGACAACCCCTCCCTAATTTTATAGCTTTATTAATTTTTAAAATGTAAAATTACAAAAATGCCCTTTGATGATAGATTATTGACTTTCGTTGACCAGTGTATTGTGAGATGTATGAAACATTCTTTTAGCGTATTCTCATAATGCTCATCACTCCAAACGCGTAGGCATAAGCGGAATCAAAATCGGAGCTACGGTTAAAATTTTACAGAACTACGATCTTAAAGGGTGTTTTAGTAATTTCACATTTACGGAAGATAATTTGGTTTTATCTTTTGGCATTGGGTTGTGTACCACATGGGGCCCACGCCCCATTCCTCCACCTCTCTCCCATGTCTCCATATCTCTCGGGACTTGTCTCTTCTTTTTTTTCAAATCTCTCTCACCTCACTTCCTCCACTCTCTGGTTGCCACCTCACCTTCCCTCACCACTCAACTCTCTCTCTCTCTTCACTTTTCTCTCAGAACTCTCCCTCTCGTCCCTCTCTTCCTCTGCAACCACCTAACCCTCACCAATTATCCCTCTTCTCTTCATCTTAAACCTTGATGCCCTCTCTTTTCTCCCTGCGTTTGCTGCACAGATGCAGTTAAACCGTGATGCATCCACCACCGGTACCGACGAGATGTCACAGATTTCCAGTGAAGGTGAGTCGGAAATATCTTGGGACGAATATCTCTAGTTGCTTAGTGTAAATCTAAGTGTGCTTAGTTTAAATCTAAGTGTGATAAGTGATTTTGGGTAGGTTTTGTGACAGAAATAATTCGGGAAATCTATTTCCCAATTTTTTAGCGAGTGACCCATGTATTGCAGGCCTTTTCCAGCCACTTTCCGTCCACAACTAAGAACCAAAATGGTATAACTCAAATCTTTACTCTCCTAGCTTCATGTTGGTATTTTAATGGCGAATTTTGGTTGAGTTTCGAAGCTAAAAGAAGTCGGAGAAGTTTTCCGGCCAAAATTCTGGTGTTCTCCTTCACTGGGTCCAGTGGGTGCAATATGTGAGCCCACCGGGGCGTCTTGGTTAACTTTTAGGGTTGACCGTTGACTTTTTTGTTGACTTTTTGTAAATATGTCGAGGACCCTCCTTAGAGTATTTCAACGCTCTGATTCCAAATCCGCACTCCATTTTTCCAAATTTAGTCGTTTTAGTTGAGTTTTACTAACGGGCCCCAATATTATGCTTAGGTGCAATTACTATCGGAGATTTCGGCTTCCTAGCTCGAACGGATGTGAGATCGCAAGTAACTGTGAGTAGCTCGTTTCTTTGATATATACATATATTTATTTAGTTTCCATATATACATCTAATATGAATTTTTTATATGACTGCCGTAATTAAATTAACATTTATAGAAAATGACATAACGATGAGAATTAGGAAATCATTATAAATCTTACGGGATGCCTTAATTTAGTTTTCGGCTATGAATAATATTATGTTGACTAGAATTATCGCATTACTATGGCATGACTATATTTATGTTATCTGCTCATCGTTTGCTGCACCGGTGTTAGTAGTCGCTCGGGCCAAGGCCAGTCTTTCACGTGTATGTGCACATCGCACCGTACGCTCACTTTGGATCCATTGTAGGCGCTAGTCCTGTTCTAGATTGCTATAGGCAATTAGGACTCGTATGTGCTGCGCATAGCGTCAGTCTTCACGTGATTGTAATACTATAGCGTATATCATTATTACACTCAATCATGTTCATGTCAGAATATCTCTACATGAACTTGTGTGTCAGCATGTGTCGATGAGCACTCGATATGATATCTTTTCTTATGTGAGATTATGTGATTATGGACGTTATGTGTTTACTTACAAAATATTGTGTTGTATTGAATTCTTGAGATATTACAGGCTACGGTAAGTATTTTCTTACTATACGTAGTATGTATATTTTGGAAACTATACTTGTTTTATGGCGAAGGGTTATTATGTTTTCGAAAAGGTTTTTACAAAGCTTTATTTTTAGGCCCACTCACCTTTGTTTTCCACCCCTCCAGGTTTTAGTGGCTGAGCATTTGTGTCGACGGGGATTATTGGCAAATCTTGGTATAGGTGATTACCTTTGATGGTATAATTCTCATCCTACTTTACTGTACTTTACTTATGCTCTGACATCACGTATGAAATGGGTTCATTCTCGCACACAAGCGCACTCTTATATTTAGGCACTTTCAGGTTTAAATTTATTCACATTTTCCACATCATTACACCTTATGGCTTCGTCACCCTCCTGGTGTCTGCCAGCACAGCTCGATTCGGAGTCCAAGTGGACATCTTGGGTCAGGGTGCGTCAGATACCCCTAGTGAGTACATCATTGATGAGGTTTACAGATTTGCCTTTGGGTGACTATTTCCGGTACTAAGCACTGTTTTACAAGTACATGTTTTACGAATGTTTTTCATGGCATGTTAGAGTTTTCAGAAAACCTATTTTGTAGTACTATATGTGAGTTTTCAAAACAGGGGGTTAGTATGTTCATAAAGAAAATGGTTTTCTTATTATTAGTACTATTGTCATGAACTTTGGTCCACTCACTCTTTTGGTTTTGCGCCCCCTTCAGGATTTAGATTCGAGGTACACGATCCCAGCTTCAGGGCACTTCCGCTTATGTATATTCAAATCTTCTCAGTGCAGGTCTTATTCCTTTGTTCATATCCTTTTATAATAATTCCTTCACATTTTTCTTGATTAGTTGTATGCTCTAAACACGTGTCCGCATTAGTATATTCCTTTCTAATCACATATTTTATTTGCATGCATGTTTAAAATGGTTTCGTCACCCTCGGGTGTCGGCCAGCACATGCCTATCCTGGTATTTGGGGATATCGGGATTGGAGCATGTCAACATATCTCTTTATCCATTTGAAAAATTTTCATATTAATAAACATCACAATTATTGTCCAAAAATCCCAAACTTTTAAACTGGAAAAGAATGACATGATCGTAAAGTTTTGCAAATTCACTTGTTACACTTTAATAAAGTTAATAGTGGATGAATGCTTCATGCTTGTTACTGAAAATGTAAAATTATACACAACTAATAGAAACTCCTACACGTCAGGAGACCTATGACCAAATAGAGATTTACAATACATAATCGTAAATTGCTACCAAAATGAGACTTGTCCTGAATACTTAGGCATTAATTTTTTATTGTTAAAGTCACGTTATCATGGTTTCACCAATTCACATGTAATAGTGTAACTTCACTGCATATTCTTGTCATAAATCTATTTAAAGAACCTCAATTCATTATGATATGACAGACGAAGCAAAAATTGTTCGATTACAAAACCTCAAGTAGCTCTGAAGCCTTCTCCAGGAAGAAGTAGCTTTTTCCTAGACAAAATGGAGACTTACTTTGTTCTCTCTACAGAAACAAGTGCCAACACTAAGGATTCTCATGCTGCGAATAGGAGAGAAGGTTTCCATCTGAATCGTAAAAAATTTTCCCTGAAAATTTCAGCGGACTACAACGTTCTCCCATCATGATCTTTTTCTTCCAAACGGCCTCGTCATCATCAGTTTCATAATCTTCTTCTCCTGCTGCCTCTACTTTCCTCCAATAAATCATCTTCGCCATCGCAACAGCTTTGCTACTGATCTTTCTATTTAATTTAGCCACAAACTTTACGTCTTTTGACTCAGTGTCTATGATCACTTCCTCCGTTTCCTTCTTCGATTTCTTAGTAGAAGCACAAAGGAAGATCAAGATGGAAAATATGGAGAAAAATGAGATGGGGATCATGAAGATAAGATGTGTAGAACAAGTGGCCATGGGAAAGCTTGGTAAAGGCCTTGCCATGGTTACAATAAGGAGGTAGCTAGGAGAGGAAATTCAAGTTTAATTATTATGATTTGCATAAGCTGATATATCTATCTAGCTAGCTCTTCAAGTACTGTTGTAAGTATGAGTCATTCTGTGCTGACGTGGAATCATGTGGTTAGTCCAGTGACAAATAAATAGTTTAGTGGTGTCTCAAATTCCAAAGATGAAATAGGTTACCAAATTCAAAACCCTACTCCCCCTGCTACAGTCAGTGACGGATCTGGCGTAACAATCTTTGGAGGAGGGGGACAATAACAAATTTGTTAACACTAGTATAAGCCCTGGTTTGGTATTAAGGTGCTTCTGAAAAAAGTGGGTATCAAAAAAAGCTGTGAGCTTTTTTATGTTTGGTAAACATTCAACTTCAGCTTTTTTTCACCGTTTTGGGTGAAAAAAAGCCAAAAACACAAAGCTGCAAAACCCAACTTTGAAAAATCGGCTTTTTTTGCTTGCCCAGCTTCTCCGTAGACCGATTTCGCAAGAGACACTAAGGCCTTCAATGAAATTTTCCAATACCCAAAATGGCCTTTAGCAATTAAATAAATTATACATTATACCCATCGACTTCGTCGCTGACCCCGCCACGTCTTTCTTCTATCCTCTCTAACTCTGAGCTTCTTCAGATTTCTGGGACAGAACCGGTGGGAAGTTCGTCAGATTTCTGGGTTTTGTCAAAATTCGGGGCCTCTTCATCGGATTTCTAGGTTTTGTCAAAATCTAGGTTGCACAAAGACTATTAGATTTGCACCCTTCTGCTTGACACCCAAAATCTCAACGGGAAAGCCTCGATGCCTTCGCCGCTAACACCGATGATAAGTCCTGAAATCGGAGTTCATCCATCTTCCGCGAGTGAAGACAAAGGGTCACTTAGGTTGGACCCAGAAGGAGCTGATGACATGTTAAAAACTCCAAAACGAGGGCGGCGAGTGGAAGACGACCAAGTGGTGGTAGTTGTGGGCAATAATGTTGACAACGAAGCCTCTAACACGAAAGGAACTCTCCCACGACTTCTCCCAAATCTCCGTCGAGGGAGCAGGGATTGTGTTCGAGGGATTGCGATTGGTGTTGCTGCAGTGGTGGTCTTCGATAAGGGAGTGGAATTTGTCGGCGACCCAGCCTTTCTTAGGATACGGCCAAAAGAGACAGAGAAAGAAGGATGAGAGAGGGAGTGGGCGGCAGAAGAGGAAAGAAAATACAGGTTTTGCAAAAGAGGAGAACCGAACCTTGGAGAAGAAAATAGAATAAAAAATTACGATTCCATAATAAAATAAAAGATAAAGAGTAATAGTTGTATAGTAAATAGATATTATAAATGTTGGATTATATGTTGAATGTTGGATTATGATTTCTTGTTAAACGTTGGATTAAGATTTCTTGTTAAACGTTGGATTATATGTTTAAGATAAAGTTTATAAATTTTTTTCTTTTAAAAATAAAGTATATTTAGAAATTTACCTTTATTTGTTAAGAAAATTAAATTAAAGGCACATCTAGTATTATACTTTTTTTGGTCATTTCACACAGTCACAGCTGTTTTACATAAAAGTTTACCAAACACTATAATACTGCTTTTTTTCTTTCCAAAAGCACTTTTATAAAAAAAGTTTACCAAACACTCTGCTGCTTTATTTCACAGCTGCTTATTCTCACAGCATAGCAGAAACGGTTTTTTTTCAAAGCACGGCAATACCAAACCAGCCCTAATTCCTTTCAAGTTCAATTTGTTGTTAGCCAATTAACATGGAAGCTGAGAGGGCCATGACAAACTTCAATCCACATGTAGAGGCACGATGCTTTTCATGTTCTTTGACTGAAATCTTGTTGGTTTTCAATTTTTTGTCGAAGCCTCTGACATTGAAGTAATAATGTATTTCTATGTAAGTTATTATATTTTTTAAATTAAAAATTGAAATTTTTAGTTATTTATATTAACCTATATTTGAAGAATTAGGCCCTGTTTGGCACACCGTATAGGGGACCGGATAGTACTAATAATACGGTGTACGGTGTTTGGTGCCGTTTGGATTAAATAGGCACCGGATTAAATAATCCGGGCCCACGTTTTTTATCCGGCGTTTACCCGACTGCTTATACCGTCCAAATTCACGGTATAATTTAGTCGGCCTCGCTCTCCTTCCTCTCTGCTCGCTCTCCGCTCGAACTCGACCCCCTCTCTCTCGCCTTCTTGAACTCTGACCCCCTCTCTCTCGCCTTCTTGAACTCGACCCCCTCTGCCATTTTCAGCTCTGCCGTACCGAAGTGGCAGATTTTGGCGCCGAGCACGAGGTGGTCCTACTCGGAGACGATGATGCTGGAGCTCTTGATGTGGTTGTGGACGAATGTAGAGTCGAGGCCGGAGCAGTGGTGGATGTAATCGAGGCCGTGGGCGAGGTCGGTAGCGATCTGCATCCGGGAGAGCCACGACGACAGGACGGTGTAGCTCGGGTTCTTTGGGTTGCGGGACTTGCGCTGGAAGACGACGATGTCTTCGAAGCGGATGGAGCAGCGCCAGGAGGAGGAGGAGAGGCGGTGGTGGGGGAGGAAGTTGGAGGTCGCGGAGCGGATCTCGAAGAGGTAGTAGATTTGGGGGTTTTGAGGGAGGGAGGATTTAAAGGATTTGAGGGAGGCGTCGGAGGAGGAGGTGGAGGATTTGGAGAAGTTGTAGCTGGAGTTGTCGATGGTGGTGCTGAAAATGGCGGAGCAGACGAAGAAGAAGAATGGAGAGAGGGAGGGATTTGGGGGTTGCGGCGGAGAGATCGAGGAAAAAAGATGATTTCTGTTTTTTTTTTTTTTTTTTTTGAATTTTATTTTAAGTTTGATTCTCCTATCCGATATAATACCAAGCACAGTATAAATAATACAGTCAATAGTCCGATACTGCACCAAACGCCCGACTAATTTAGTCAGTAATATCCGGTGACTATTTATCCTATCCGACAGAAATAGTCAGTACAGTCCGACCTGCCAAACGAGGCCTTAAAATAACTAAATTTTAAAATTTTAAAAAAAAAAAAAAAAAGTGGTCGAAGTTTTAAAGTAAAGTTTTAGCAATGCACTATCATATTGTTGACATACAATACCCGTTCCATATTTTACTATGGTTAGGGCTAAAAGGCTATAAATATTCTTGAGTTAATCTCAATTTACTATCCTAAAGTTTTTGGGTTTTCAACATTTGGTATATGAAGTTTTTTTCATCCTAGAGTGGTATCTAAAGTCAGAATTTTGAGACATTTTCATACATTTGTTAAAGTTACTGTTAAATCAGCCGTTAACTGATGACGTGACACCAACATAGAGGATGACAGGGGACCACGTAGATATTAAAAAAAAAAATTTAAAAAATCTGGATCTCTCCGTCTTACCTCAACCCCCGCTCCCACCCAACGCTTCATCCCTTCTCTCCTCTGCGCCCACCCAACCCTCCCTCCCTTCTCTCTTCACGGTCGCCGCCGGCGTCACCCCCTACCGGCCCCGGCAACCCGATTACCTCCAAAGCTTCCCCATAAAGCTCTGTGTTGCTGCTTTGGCGCCCCTAAAACGCTTCTAAAAATACTGATTCCCTCTCCTTCTTTCCCATCCTCTTTGCTCGTCTCCTGCTTCTCCTTCTGTGTCTTTCCGTCAGTCGACACCGTCATGGTTAGAACTATAATCAGCGAAGCCATGGAGCAGCAGAGCAATCAGAAGACTGCCCATCAACAAAACGAACTCCAAGAAATGAACCATGGTCCTGTCCCCGTCGAACAACTTTAGGTAAACCAATTTCAAATTCACACTCGTTTCGAGCAATTGAACGGCTTCCCCATGTGGGTTCTTCTTCAATCTACTTCCGATGGGGTTTTGGTGCTCAGATTCAAAATTTAAGAAATGGGTTATCATTTTCTTTGAAATTGGGTTTGAATTTCTGTGAATTGTTGTTCAAGATTGTATATTTTATATGGGTTTTTCGTAATTACCATGAATTATCCGTCTTGGGTATTGTTATTAATTACCCACTATGATATGAGACATCCTAGCCAACAACCGACCCCGTTTTTATTTCCAATTTCATATGGGTTTTTTTTTTTTTTGAGGTAATCGGGTTTTCTGAGTGCCAAAGCAGCAACACAGAGCTTGCTGGGGAAGCTTTGGAGGTAATTGGGTTGTCGGGGCTGGCAGGAGGTGACGCTGGCGGCGGCCGTGAAGAGAGAAGGGAGGGAGGGTTGGGTGGGGTGGGCACAAAGGAGAGAAGGGATGGAGGGTTGGGTGGGAGCGGGGGTTGAGGTAGGAGAGGCCCAGATTTTTTTAAAAACCAGTCATTGTCCACGTGGATGTCACGTTACCAATTAACGACTAATTTAACAGTAACTTTAACGGATGTATAAAGTTTTCCAAAATTATGACTTCAGGTACTATTTTGGGATGAAAAAAATTTCATGTACCAAATATTGAAAATCAAGAAATTTTAGGGTAGTAAACTGAGATTAACCCAATATTCTTTGTTGCATAAATTTTTTTTTTTTTTTTTTTTGCACCCCATATTATACTTATCAATGTTTGCACTCCTTGGATAAAATTAAAAGTTACATTATTAACAATATATCAACAATGTTTATGTTAATTATAAATAAATACTTAAATACTTTTAAAATAAACAAAAGTTATAAAATTTGCCACTATAGTTGCCAACCACTTCAACTGACATCATTTTTTCATAGTTTTTATATTTTAGAATATATCAATACGAATCAGACATTGCAACGTCTGTTTCTGTATTCTGTTTTCCACATTTAGATTCAGACACTGCCTTGCAATGTCCATTTCTTGATTTCATTTTTTCCATCACTCACACGCTTCCTACATGTTCTTTTACATTTGGATTCAAACACTGTAATAGACTGTTCGTTTCCCGGTTCTTTTTGTTTTTACTTTTGGATTTAGACAGTGTGTTACAGTGTCCGTTTCCTGGTTCTGTTTTTCCATCACTTACACGCCTCCTATGCTTCACCTCGCATGACTTCTTATTTTTACATTTGAATTCAAACACTGTAATGCAATGTCGGTTCTTACCCTTTTTTTTTACATTTAGATTCAGACACAGCAATGTAATCCATTTCTTGATTCTTTTTTTTTTTTTTGTCCCAAAGATGAAATTTATTAGATTCTAATTAAAATGTTTACATCTTCGATATTGAAAATAAAATCTGGGCCAATAAAATCCCATAAATAGAAACCTCCATACTTAGAGACATAAGAGGCAACAGCATGAGCAGTGTGGTTGCACTTCTGATAGGCATACATGAACGTTGCATTTTGGAAAGTTTGAGCGAGATTCCAGATGTCATCAATGATATTCTCCAAAGATGCATCCGTTCCAGTTTCCTTTTTAATCATCTGCACGATTGTCTTTGCATCAGTTTCAATCTCAATATACTAGATGCCTTCCTTTGCACACTCCTGCAGCGCTGCCCTCAACGCAATAGATTCAGTTATTTCAGTGGAATGGAAATACAGGTCTCCCTATCCAACTGCAGAGTGCAACAGGCCGGCAAAGTCGCTTATAATCCATCCCACTCCACCTTTATGTGAATGTGGATTCCAAGCCGCATCACAATTCACCTTAAGTGTCCCAAACTCTGGTCTTTTCCATCTCACCATTCTTCCTGCAAATTCCAGTTCATTCGTTCTTCCATTGCATTTGTGGTTGTTGTGCTTCCCCGTTGTGCTTCCTTATATTCAAATATTTATATTATGTTTCTCACATTTGGATTTAGACGATGCAATGTAGTGTCCATTTCCTGGTTCCGTTTCCTTAAGTTAAGTAGACTCCTCCATGTAAACGAATGGCACGAGAGAGAGAGAGTGAGAGAATATTCATGTTCTTACTATTCATAATAGCTTAAAGCTCATATGACATTCATACAAAGAGAAAGACAGAGAATGATAGAAAAGTCAAATTCTAACTATTTATAATAACTTAAAGTCCATGTGGCCAGTGACGAAGCCACGTGAGGGCGAGGAGTGGCGGCCGCCACTCCCCTCGTCTAGAAACACACTGGAGAGCTGGGTTCACCACTCCCTTCGCCAGAAAAGCCACTGGTTCATCTCCTCTGTTTGCTGGGCGATCTGTTCTGCTGCGCGCAGCAGCAGCAAATTGCTATTTTTTTTTATTAAATCCAGGCCAAAACGACATCATTTTGGTCCTGGTAAAAAAAATTAAAAATTTTAAAATAAAACGGCGTCATGGGAAGGACGGAAACCTCTCGGAGGCTCTGACCCTTCTTCAAGCACACTCTCACGTGCAGTTTCCAGCTCACAACAAGAGAAGGACACCATGGGAGCCTTGTTACAAGCCCGCGGACGCCCAAGGACGTCGAAACCGGATACAAAGTCCACAAGTTGGTCTCTGCGTCGACCGTTTTCAGCTGTGACTTTGTTCTCAACACACGAATCATTACCATGTATGCAATGTGCGGTTCTCCTTTGGATTCCTGCTTAATTTTCGACCGGCTGAAGAGGAAGAACTTGTTCCAGTGGAATGCGCTTGTTAGTGGGTATGCAAGAAACGAGCTTTTTGTTGATGCCATTGATGTGTTTGTGAAGTTGATCAACGTTACGGAATTTAAACCCAATAATTTTACTTTTCCCTGTGTTTTTAAGGCCTGTGGGGGGATTTCGGACGTGGGTTTGGGACAGGTTGTTCATGGGATGGCTGTGAAGATGGGACTGATTTCTAATGTGTTTGTAGGCAATGCGTTGATTGCAATGTATGGGAAATGCGGGTCAGTTGAGGATGCAGCTAAAGTGTTAGAGATAATGCCTGAGAAGAATTTGGTTTCTTGGAATTCGATGATATGCGGGTTCTCAGAGAATGGATTGTATCATGAGAGTTATAGTTTGTTGGGGAAGATTTTAGAGGGTGAGGAAGGTCTGGTACCAGATGTTGCTACGTTGGTGTCTGTATTGCCTTTGTGTGCTGGGAATGGAGAAGTAAATATGGGGATGATGATTCATAGTTTGGCAGTGAATTGGGCCTGAACTAGGAATTAATGGTGAATAATGCATTGACAATTACATTCATGATATGAAGATGCATAGTGAGTTTTCATCATTAAGAGGAATTAGTGATCTTGCAAAAGAGTTAGTGAAGACCGGGAGGTGTGAAAGTTATATGTTAGTGTATAAGCTTCTTACATTGACTTTGGTGTTACCAGTTGCAACCGCTTCAGTGGAGAGAGCTTTTTCTGCTATGAAGATTGTGAAAACACAATTGCGTAACAAAATGGGAGATCAATGGTTAAGTGATAGCATGGTTGTTTACATTGAGAAATATGTATTTGCTTTTATTAATAATGAGCCTATTATGCCACGTTTTCATGACATGAAACATGACCGGCAACAATTGTAATTTGTTTTTATTGATTAATTATGGAAGACATTACTATATTAAAAGATTTAGTTGTTGCCATTTTTCTTTAACCTTGTATTCTTTTAAGTTCGTCCCTCCCCCCCGAAAAATCCTGGCTTCGCCACTGCATGTGGCATCATTGACCTATGCCTAATTAGTAAAAATATACCATAGATTAAGCCTAGAACAAAAATATACCATTAATATGTGGCTAAATAGTAACGTTTTTATTGACTTTTAACTAAATTACCTAAGATTTTATTTGATTATGTTAAAGGGATAAAAAGTTATTACGTTTTTAAGAAGGGAATTCCGAAGAAAAGAAAAAGGAAAACGTACTATGTTTGGATGAGGAAAATAAACTTGGAATTTGGATACAATTTAGAATTTGTAAATTAACATGCACCAATTCCTTTGTTTGGATTCATAAACATAGGAATTTAGAATTTCCGCGTAGAAAAAAAACTTGGAATTTGGGACCTCCAATTCCCAAGTTTAAATTCCATGTAAATAGGTGTCATTTCCCAATTTATATGATTAAGAACTTAAAAATAACAAATTCCGTATTTAATTCCATTGTTCTTTTATGCTAACCAAACAAGAAAATTCACAAATTCTAGAAAATAAAATCCCGTCAATTCAATTTCCATCATTTTAAAATTCCTTAGTAATCTTAAATTTCTTCATCCAAACATTTTCAAAAAAAAAATAATTATCATACACTTTCAAATCGAATAACATTACAAAATGTGGAAAGCCCAAAACCAAAGGTTGTCCATGATAAACAAACATAGTACAAAGGCCACAAAGCAAAATTAGAAGATGCCAACTCAAGCCTTATATCATGCATACAAGTTAAATAGGAGAAAATGGAACTTTTCCCTCAATTCAATTGACTAGAACAATACTTTTCATGTAATCTACAACCCTATTCTCATTAATAATAACAGGAATATGAAGATACTTGAAATTTCCGGTACAAGAATTATAAGAGGCAGCTCTTCCATCGGAGGCAATCATAAGAAGCTCGTCACGTTTCCAAGGTGTCAATGGAAACTCCATGTCTTTAAAAGGTCCAGCAGTTAGGTGTTTTGTCCATGAACTCTTAAATCCGTCATCATAGTCCATTACCCATATTTCAAATAATGTGGAAGGCTCTTCGTAACTAGTGCAATAATAAGTGAGGGATTCATTATACAGAAAAATACCATCACGCTTAAAACCGGATTCTCCCCTAAAAGGCAATTCTATCATATCAGATATTTCATTAGCTAAATCAAATGAAAATATGTATTCCTCTTGATCGCATGACAACCAATAACAAAACCCTTTCAAATACACTGAACAAGAATATGGTTCGCTATATGATGATAATATTTTACTTAATATATCAATCGTGATCTCTTTCCAAGAGTTAGCAGCCATGGTGTATACTTCAGCAGTGTGAGGAAGAGCAATATGCTCGATATATGTTTCTCCATCATCTGAATACTCACAATCATAATTATCTATAATTCGCACAACCTTGTATTCTTTAGCTTTGCAATCATAACCAAATCCCAGTCCTTTAAGTGTCGTTTCCAATCCGAATTTTTCTTTTACCCCGGGAAGGGGTAGAAGAAGGCATGAATCAGGAAGTTGCCTGAATTCCCCCGTTGCAGGATTGCACAAAAAGAAATTTTCCTTTACTGTTACACAGACAATCCCATCGCAATAACCGTGAATCTCTACTTCATGATGGTCATCCTTTAGAAACGGTACATTAGTTTGGTCCTCAATATCATAATGAAGCTCATCACCATCAATGGAAAGATTAATCACGGACCATAAAACTTCTTGTTTCCAACTCTCTTCCGAGCAAACGTGAGCCTGAGAACAGTTGAGAAGGATACAAGTGGAGGATGAGAGTTTGTTGTCCACAGAATCGCTGAGGTGTTTGGCCACAAAACATGGACTATTGATAAGAGTGCACCAAGATTTGCGTATGCATTTGAATCGCATCAGAGACTTGGGTGGCAACCTGGACAAGATTTCGACCATCCTATCTTCAGGAGTTGCACTTTCACGCACTTGGGACATTTCGGCAATTTTGTTCCATGCACATGAATTATTCACACGTATATATACACAGGAAATACACCACCAATTTGAGAGCCAAACTAAATCAAACTCCAAGTCCCTAGGGCCTAGTAGGTCGAGGTTCAATTATTAAACATATTACCACATAAGATGCCAAAATTCAACAGTACTAAATAAACTTAGAGTTCCACAACCACAACATATTTAGCTATCAAAGAAAACGGGCAGTCCAGAGTAGGCGAGTTTTTTGAAGAAAACATGGGCGATCCAGTCAGTTTCGAGTTTTATGGAGAATCTTACGTTCAAATTTTACTATTTTTCAATTTTTTTATTGATACAAAATAACAATTCAAATTTTACTTTTTAAGTCTAGACTAAATTGATGATAAGGTGAGTGTGATATCTGTATATGGGCTAGCTTGTAACATCACATGATTTTAACTAACAAAGAAAAATTCACATGTTCACACGATTTTTAATTAATTAAGCCAATTTTTTCTTTAGAAATACAATCAGATAACCGCATCCTTATTACAGCTAAGAGTTTTTCTATTTAAACACCACTTCTCATTTAAGTTTACCCAAATTTCTATGTACGTCCGAGTTTCTAATAGACGCTAGGCGTTAATCGGGCAGCAGGCTGAGATCTAGTGCTTAGGCGTCTAGGCAGATTTAACTAAATTTATCATATATTGAATAAATAAGTGCATATTTATACTTAAAAAATATATGATTGTATTGAGAAACAGAAATTGCGAAATAAATGACATATATATTGTAAAGTATTAGAACATGTTGAAAAAATGGGAAACAAGCATATATAATGAGTGTTCATTTAAGTATTCAACAAGCCTCTTACAAAATGCAAAATGAAAATTATCGATTTTTTGTATAAATGAAAGTCGCGATCTAGACAGATGCCTAAGCGTGTCTAGTGCACTTTCTTAATTTTCAAAAGCCTAGAGACTAATCGAGATCAGGCGCCTAATGCCTAGGCGAGGCGTAGAACAGTGTCTAGACCCCATTTAAATTTTAAAATTTAAACATTTTTCTAAATTCACCACATTCTTCCAAAAATACCATCAAACACCAACACCATATCCGCAAACACCCTAACGCAGCCTCCCATGCACCCCTAGGTTCTGAACTCAGTAGAGCATTTCCAGCGGTGGAAAGCAAGGGAACAAATATTGCCCAAAACTCATAAACATTGCTCCACCACCCCAAAAATTGAAAGGCAATCCGTAGGCCCTACTATACCCAACTCACTTCCAAGGCAAGTCTTGCCCGAGCTGCTAGGCAAAGATTATTGGGAAATTGACAGAAATGGGTCATTTCTTTAATCTTGTAATCAAAATAGGATTTTTGTGATATGCACGGAACATGTACACGGCATGCACAAAAATATGACAAAAATAGAATTTCTCTAAAACTTGAAATGACAAATTATCCTCCTATGTAAATGAGTTATTTCGTCCAACCAGTCAGCATTTTCTTCTTCCCTCTCCGAGAACCTCGAATGGCGTGGCCCCCAGCTCCTTGTCCAAAACCCCCAACCGGCGCCACCCCCTAACTTAACGAACCTTAACCTCGAACAGCGCAACCCCCTACTCGACAAACCTTATGTTTCCAAATCGTTGTCCACTTTTCAAACCCACGGGAAGTTTCCAAATTCTTCTACACTTTTCCGACCGATGACAAGTTTCGAATTTTCCGACAATCGGCGCCGTTTTAACTCAGATTTTGTGCAAGTTTTGCGGCCAACGATTCACACAGATTTAATGGCAAAATAAAAAAAGAAGTACGTTTTTAATTGAATTCATTATTTGAACTTAGGATTTTTTCAATTTGGGAATTTAGGGTTTTGGGTGTGATTGACTGTTTTGTGCAATTAATTTGGGGAACGTTAACGGACTAGGGTTTAGGGTTGTGTAATTACATGTATTTTGAAGTTAATTTTGGTCATGGTTTGTTCCATCTATATTGAATTTTTCATTTTTGCATATGGTGTACATATTCTGGGCATGTGTATATGATATTGCTGGAAATTATTAATTGATTAAGTTGTACTTTGGTTGATGAATTGGTGTAGATGTTGGGCATACTTGCTTGAATTTGGTACATATTTTGTGCATATCTTATGGTGCAGATGTTGGGCATACTTGCTTTGAATTTGGTTGATGAATTGGTTGAATTTGATCTTATATGAAAGAGTGCATATACTTTGCATTTCCTGTGTGCATGTTTGTGTTATTAATTTGATGTGCATATAAAACCTTATGGTTGTCATTGTTGGGTTGAAAGGCTGTATTAGAAATCTTGCAGGTGGAAAGTGAAATGGTTCTACTCCGACAGAACTTGTGTGTCCGCCTGACGAGGTGTTTCTTGCCATCATTTCATGTTTATCGTGCACAACGGGGTTTCTTTCTAGCATAAGAGGGCGATTTTGAAGAGAGCACCTAAACAAATTCGAGGATCGTTGTTTCGGTCATCTCATTGACGTGGACCGCATTGACTGGTTTGGACAGCTGAACCACTACGCTCTATTTAAGGCTATAAAGGATAAAGTGACCAACGATTCCATATCGATCCTTTCTTTTTGGGGAAGATGTTGCAACAATCAGGAGTCGGGAATTCTGTTTGATCAGTGACCTAAAGTTTGGAGAATTCCCCCTAGAAGCAAAAGGAATGTCGTATACAAGAGACATATCTCAAGAGAAAGAAGAAGATATCCCTAAAACAATTGGAGGACCAACTCAATGTCTGCCAAAACCATGATAATATGTACAAGTTGGGGCTACTGTACTTCGTCCACTTTGTTCTTTTAGGGAAACAGAAGGACTCAATTATCTAGTACTATCTGCTTGACTTGGTAGACAATGAAGAAAAGTGGGAGACCTATCCTTGGGGTTCAGCGTCGTTCCAGTTATTGATGCCAACCATCAGGAACGCTGCTTTGATCCTGTACACCTTTATAAAAGAAAGGGGTGACAACCTACCGGGATTCTTATAACCTGAGGGGGCTTCCCTATGTCTTCCAAGTAATTTTCTTTTTCTTTTTTCTTATAAGTTTAACGTACTTTTACATTTGTTTCCGCTGTAACTTTTTGATAGTATCAATTTCAATTTTGCAGATTACGTTGTTCGAAACCTTGTCGTACGTAAAGACAAAAACAACTCGAGGGTGTGGATTGAGATTCCTGAGTTGTTGCCCCGAATTTTCCCACTAGATATGAAATTCTAAATCCACCAGAGGATGACAGTATTCCTACATGTGATTTAGGATTGCTTGCCAAAATATTAAAATGTCTGATTAATGGTTCTATACAAAGAATGAAAATATAAGGCGAGAGGGGGTCACCATGTTGAATTCCTTTCTTGGGGTAAAAGTAACCGTGAGTAGACACATTTATCACAATCGAGAAAGATGTAAATGTATTACATTCCATAATCAGGTTCACCAACCTTTCCGCAAAACCAAATCTTAAGAAGGACATACCTAATGAACTCACAGTTTAGATAACCATAGGCTTTCTCCAAATCCACTTTAATCCTCATCGCTCTCGCCCTGCCTTTCTTCCCTTTAAAACTGGAAACATCTCATGAGCAATAAGAATAGTATCATGAATAGAACGTCCAGGAGTAAAAGCCCCTTGATTACCTAAAATACAAAGATCAAGAAGAGGTTTCAATCTCTTAATAATAACCTTGGTAATTATTTTAGGACATTGTTATTAGCACTAAGTTCTCATTTTGTACTCCGAATTTTCTATAATTAAAAAGAAAAATACACTTGTAAGTAATGTAGAATAAGATTTTTTTAGTGTCAATAACAGTTCTCTTATTTTATAATTAACATTACAAAGACTTGTAGGTCTGTAATTATTTACCAATTCAGGGTTTTCAATTTTTTGGATAAGAGCAATGTTAGTGTGATTAATAAGCCTCTTAAGCTTGAATTCTTCTCAAAGAAATCCTTAACCATTGGGACAACATAATCTTTGATCGTATCCCAATACTCATGGTAAAAACTTGCACTAATTCTATCCGGACCAGGAGCTTTGAAAACACCAATGCTTTTAACTGCCTCCCATAATTCATTTTCCTCAACAGGCTTTAATAATTGATCATTTTGATGATTGTAAATACAAGGGATGATAACTTTAGCCATGGAAGCAATATCTGCTATAGATGGGGATCTATCACAAGAAAACAGCAGTTTGAAATCCTGCACAAAAACTGTTATATCCCATCCCCATAGTTCCACCAAAAACCAATACTATCTTTAATCTTCGTTAATTTTTTTTTTTTTTTTTTTTTTTTTTTTTTTTTGAATTGTGGCCACAGTTTGGTAATATCTTGTATTTTTATCCCCAAACTTTATCCAATTTGCTTTGGCTTTTTGTGCCCAAATAGTTTCTTCCTGATTTAGTATTGTACTAGCAAAGAGAAACCATGCCCAAATGATTATATACTCTCCAGACTGAGTGTGAATTCAGAGCATGAAGGGGAAGTGAGTTCCTTGGTTCCCACATTGTAGAGACTAATTCTCAAAACTTTGCCAAGCATTACAGGAAACCATGGAAAGAATAAAAATGACCACAAAGATTGCAAAACAATTAACCACAGGTGGTGTTTATATGCCCACCGAGAGAAGCTTCTGCAAGTGAAAAAACGTATTTATATACAGCAGGCCTGTACCATCTAAAAGAGCCTCTTGTATCCATTCCAATTATACTCATGTTTACCATATCCCTCTACAATTCCCCACCACCAATCAACCATAACTGATTTCAATACCCTTAGCTACTTTAGTAGACCATCTAGTGACACCTAACTGCCACCAAAATAAAAGACATGATCAAGACCATACATATTACAGACTAAGATTAAAAACAACTGTTATCTATTAAGCAAAACTTGAACTCCTTGACATGGCAACCTCTCCAGGATGTTGAGTAGAAAAGCAAAATTATTGAAAAACCGAAAAATAACAATTTAACTTGCATAGTAAACGAATATTAGTAAAGTTACAGAACTCAATGGATTACATATACCAGTAAAAAAGCGAAACATCAGTGTTTGGGAAGTTACCTTATTTGAAATGTCAGAAGCATCTGGTGTGCATACAGGGTAGACAGTCATTGCAAAATTCAGGGCTTCAAAATAAAATAAAAAATAAATTCAAAAGAAATCAAAACTATTAAACCTAACTACTGTTTAGTAAAGGATAAAACAATCTTTCCATCAAACAAATTTGAGAAACAAAAAAAGGGAACTAAATTTAAGTTGAATAGAGGTGGCAATTGCTTACCCAGAAATCCAAAGGAAATCCCCCAAAATTCACGCCCCCAAAACCCTACAAATCACCAGAGTTGAAAACCAGCGCTACACTGGGATCATCCACACAGCGACGAACTCCGATCATTGTCACCGATCTCCATCTCCTTCCAGAGCCAAAACCCTTTTAAGAAAAAGAGGGTCATGAATATGATAAAGCCAGTAATGAATGGAATAACCCAATTTCTTTCACCAATCACCCTTGCTGAGTGATGATTCACACACTTCCTCATACTTGTTTATGGGTTCCTATCCAACAAAATTTTGACTTAGTACCCAAAAACTGTATCAGCTCACGAACACAGAGAGGTTTATCAAATTCAAAGCAAAACCCACATATATACTGAAGATTCTAGAGTTAAAAGAGGAGCAAGGAGGTTCAGTTACGGAATCCAAAACGCGATTTTAATGAGCAAATGAATACCTTAACTGGGGTTAACAATTTTCAGCAATAAAAAACATGTCTTTCGATCAAAGTTGCATAAATTACAGAACTTTGGGATTAAGGAGGAACAAAAAGCCCAAATTCCAATCAAGAAAAATAAAATAAAAAAATGTATGTAAATTTAAGCTTTACCTGTAGATTGGCAGCATCAAAAGCATACTGGATCCAACGGGAGCCACGTGAGAGAACTGGATGCCCAGCCTTTGGCACGTTATCGAGTGAGTTTAGGGATCTGGGTTTTGTGTTTGCCATTGAATTTTGGAATGATCTGGAGAAATTTGGGTTTTAGGGTTCTAAGGATTTGAGTGAATCGAAATTGATTTGGATGAGCAACTTTTGGTTTTGATTTACGGTGGAGCAAGGATGAAGAGGTGGAGGAGGTAGGAATGAAAGGGTGAGAAAATTTGGATAGGCAGTATTCGGTTTCGATTCGAAGTAGAGCAAGAATGAAGCTCTTGGAATTCTTTGAACCACTCTATGAATAGTATGACCTATGAGTGATTGATTGTGTAACAAAAATTAGTAAAAGAGAGTGTAAGAGTATTACATATGAAACTATATCATTGGAACCACTTTATGGAAAGTTGTAGTACTATGGTATACTCACTTTGTCCTTCGGATAATTAAACTTGCACCTCATACAAATTTGCATCTTTGAGTCTTCATAAAGTACTGCAACATGCAAATGGAAAAGGATCAATTAACAGTTCAAGTGCTTAATGCATTATTTCTGCAAAAAGAAGAAAGAATTGAAGTGCTACTTACAGGACAATCTGGTGCTCCAAGCCTCTCGGGAAGGACTTTAGTTGAGCAAGGCCAAAGCACAAATTCAATGGAAAGAACCAATGCAATTTACTTGTGATGTTAAGTTGAACATCCGATGCCCTGGAGAAATTATTGAGTATCAAATGATAAAGCAATCAGATTATAGTAAATTACTAAATGATATTTACAAAAATAAAAAACATAAAGTTAAGAGAACAATGAAAAACTTAAGAATTAGCCTTAGCAAAGTTAAGATAACTTAACGCTTAAACAAAAAGCTAGCACTTACTCAGTCGCATTACCTAGACGCTCTGCTAAAGGTACGGTGCCCACTAAGCTGAAGAAGAAAACCCATCCCTAATGTATACAAAGTATCTGTCAATGGATTAGGGGTGAAGTCAAACTAAATTATTGAAAGGATGTGCGAAAAAGAAACCACGTTGGATACATTCTTGCACAGAACAAAAAAAAAAAAACTTAAAAACATACACTTAAAAAGTAAAAACATAAACAGGTATGAATATTAAGTGAACCAAAAGCAGAACAAACCCCTAAAAGTGCTTACGTTCAGGTGGGTTTTCTAGTATTTTATCAATAATATCAGATCAACAAAACCCTTAATGCAAATCCAATCCGATATTGAAAACAGATGAATATAAGAGAGAAGGAAAAAAACACTTTTATTGGGCCTCATATTTACTGCACCACAGAATCCACTATTCTCCATAGCAAAAGGAAAATACCATATTCTCAGCTTCAATTTCTTGGAAATTAAATAAGGCATTCCCCAGCATTCCCGCGTAGAAATCACGTAAAGTGTATGACCGATTCATGAAATTTCGATTCAATCTAACTATCAATCTATATGTGTGAAATGACCGATTTGTATACATACATTATTCATTTAACCAAATCTAAATGACTGTATTGTACATATGGCAGTTAACACATGTATACGAAAGTGAATGTGCAAACATACATAAATGAATACATTTGAACATTTGAGTAGGAGGGAACGTATATAATTTGATGCATATAAACGTATGTACCAAGTAACAAACCAATCCATAGTTTCCCTCTTCAAATAACAAAATCCACAGAAACCCAGCATTGAAAATTCATAGACACTCAAAAGAACTGTAAACGAAACCGAAAAGCCCAAATCTCACTGAAGAAAAAGGAAAGATTCCAAGATTACACAAAACCCAAAATAACACAAACAAATCTCAAAGCATTTCTCAAAGGGACATATTACAATCAAAGAAAGTGAAAACCCTAACAAATTACCTTAGAGAATAAATTACCTCGCAGAGAAGCCCATTTTTTGGGAGCAGTTTAGCCACATGCCTGTACCAACATTGAAAACAAACAAAAGGTTTATAAAAAAATGAAGAATAATGGAAAGAAAACGAAGCAGAAAGGAGCATACCTGTACTCATAGATATCATTGAAGTACTTCTCAGAATACTGGATCTGACCCTGCTATTTAATCCCAAACCACGATTTCAAGCAAAATCTCAAACAGGGTTTTTCAAATTTCTCAGTTTAATCTGCAAAATAAAGACGGTTTTCAAGAAATTGAACATATTATATGTGCACTGCACACACATGCGAACCGGCTTACTTAACTAATATTTTTCTAGGTCAAATTTTAATTATTTGATTCCTTGCACCGTTAATATTAGATGTAAATACATGCATGTTTATGGAATTCGAAGAGAAAAACCATATACCTCAGCTTTTTCAGTTGATCAGTCACCCTCCCCCGAGTCCCTTGAACGTTAACATTCTCATGAGCTTGCTTGTTCCATGTCGTGCCTTGCTCCCATTCAGATCCTTCTCTTTCTCCTACTTGGAGAGACTGATTCAAGCAAAATCAAACATTCAGACAACACATCTCTCACTTGATTGATTGGTACCAAATGAAGGCCATTGATACTTATTTGTAATTTAATTAATAAAAAAAAAAAAATTAAACGCTTCATAAAATTATACAAAAAATTCCAGAAATTTAACGAAAATAGAGAAAGAGGTTGTACAAAAAAAAGCTGAACTCAAAGTCTCCAACTTGAATACCTTCATCTCTAAATTTCTTCAAAAAAAATTAGGACATATGTAAATCAAAATCGAATATAAATTCAAGTTCGAAATCGAACTCAATTGGAATCAGATCGAAAGCAAAATCTAATAAACAATAGCGATTTGAGAAATCGAAATTCGAGAAATATACAGAGCACACACCTGAAGAAGTTATACCCTGTCTGAAAGTTCTTCGTGCAAATAGAAACTGGAAACTGCAAAGCAAAAAAAACCACGGCTTAAGAATGAAACATCACTAAAAATTTATATTAAAAAAACTTAAACATATAAAAAGTTAAAAACTACCTGTGGAGTTAGATAGAAATAGTGGCCTACCGATCATAAAAAGCATCATACTTTGTCAAATTCATCACCCTTTTCTCTGTTACAGAAGGTAATTTTGGAAATGAAAAAAAATTACAGTACACTTGAGAGTTGGGCACTATCTCAGCTGAAAGTTCTTACCTTTCTTCTTTCTCTTGAACACAGTAACAAAAAATCCAATTGGGTAACTTTTTGAAAGCAATCACTAACCTGGTAACTTTTGTCAGTGAAGGTTCTTCTGGAGCTGAAGGTAGAACTACCCAGAAGGCAAAACTCTTAACAAATCAAACCCACAAAGAATTAATATTTGGATCCTCAAGACCTAACTGATAATCAACAATTAGATATCTAACTGAACAAAGCTGCTACACATATAGCAATTAAAAGAAGAACCTGAAGCAAAGATCGCACAGATCTCACGAAGCCCCAATTTGGGTTGAGATGATTTTAAAAAAAATTGCTATGAACCGTAACAGTTTTTAGTGTCCGGTAAACATTTAGTTTCAGCTTTTTTTAACAGTTTTAAGTGAAGAAAAAAAGCCCAAAATAAAAAGTTGCAAAACTCAGGTTTGAAAAACCAATTTTTTTTCACATCTGTTTTACATAAAAGTTCACCAAACACTATAATACTACTTTTTTTTTCAAAAGTACTTTTACAAAAAAGTTTACCAAACACTATGCTGATTTATTTCACAGCTGCTTATTCTCACTGCCAAGGTCTAAAATATCGATGATATCGGAAATATCGGTAGTCCAAAAACACGGAAATATCGGGATATTATCGATATCGATAAAAATTGAATAAAAACCACAGAAATTGCAAGAAAAACTTGGAAATTTTTATTGAAACTTTTCAGGATGTTTATTTAGTCAATTATCTATTAGTTTAGCATAAAAAATTGGAAGGAAATGCATTGCATGATGGATTTAACTGATTTAAGTAGATTATATAGCGAGCTAGCAAACATTATAAGTGTAGAAAATATATAAATATTTTAGCATATTTTCACAAAAATATAAGTGATATGGTGGTCAATGTGTTGAAGGAGTAAAATGGAAGGGGTTCGAATCCCCTGGTGTGTTTTTAAATATAGAAATTTAAAAAATACCAAAATTTCGATGGAAATATCGATGACATCGGAAATATCGGTAGTCCAAAAACACGGAAATTTCGATAAAAATATTAGGATATTATGGATATTTTAGACCTTGCTCACAGCAGAAACAATTTTTTTTAAATCACAGCAATACCAAACCAGCCCGAAGCAAAATCGAAATCGCCAATTTCGATGGAAATATCGATGACATCGGAAATATCGGTAGTCCAAAAACACGGAAATTTCGATAAAAATATTAGGATATTATGGATATTTTAGACCTTGCTCACAGCAGAAACAATTTTTTTTAAATCACAGCAATACCAAACCAGCCCGAAGCAAAATCGAAATCGCCGATAATGTTGCAGAGCACAGTTTTTTCCTTTTTTATTTCTGCGATTTCTGAGGAAGAAGTCGGGAGACTTCTATTGGACACCCAGGGTCAAAAATGCCATTTCACTGTATAAACACAAAAACCTAAATTTACAGAGCAACTCGAGGGCAAAAAGGGCATAACACTGACGAAGGAACAGTGTTTTAGGCTTTTTGCTCTTTTAGGGTGTGCGTGTGTAAAATTTAGCTCATCACTAAGCTCCGTCTCCAACTCCAACTCTCTATCAATGATTTGATTCTTCATAATCATTTCTTGTACCTTACTAAGATAACTTAGGATTTTTTCTTGCGTTCCTTAAATTAACAAAAGTTGTTTTGTTCCAGTTTTTCACAAGATACCTAAAAGTGCCAGCACACGCTCTAAATTTATCAATTGGAGAAAACTCCCCATTATAACTCCATGCATTTTTAACAAAATCCTTGAACTCGAGATGAAGTAGCCACATAGCTTCGAATTTAAAAGGGAAATTATTTTTAATTTCATTAAACACGCTGCTGGTTAACATAATGGGGCCATGATCAGAGCCATAAATTGGATAGTTATGAGGATTGTAATCAGAGTACTCAGTTCATCAATAAGAGTTAGCAATACCTTGATCAAGTCTTTCATAAATTCTAGTACCATCAGAGTGACCGTTGCACTTCAAAGATATTAGGTTTCCCTTATTCAAGAAGTTAATTAAATTGTTCATGTAAATCGTTGTATTTTGACAACCTCCTCTTTTCCATGAATGGGCTCATTGCTGACGATTTTCCAAAGCTCAATGGTAGGTTCATGAAACCCTCTTCGAACCTAATATCGGAGACCATTAAATCATATTATCGAACAAAGTTTTAATTTTCTCTAAAGACTTAACGCTAATTTCTTTCCTTTCCCCATTCAATCTTAACTGTAACCCTACGACTCACAACCCATCAGAAGGGGAGAGCAGCAGCCCCAATTTCTGTTGCTTTTGCCCCCTCAGCAATTGAAAAACCCAACCTAGCGATTGTAATTTCCTTCCTACGGACATTTGCTTCCTCATGACCTCAACATGCTTTTTGAAATTATCTTCCTTTCCCGATGTCAACTCCCCTGTGAAATTAACTTCTGCAAGTATTAACCAAATCCATAATATGAAGATTATCTCGCAGCAACTGAGCTGATTCAGAGTTCATGCGACGTCCGCTCCCCAAAAGCTGTCGAAACCCTATAAGCTATTCTATCGTTTGTCCATATCTTTAATATGTAATGAGGAAGGGAAAAAAAATTTACTCAACTTATCCAGACTTGCAACATAAACAAGTTACCAGGGGTTGTCATTCTTCTCAGAGTCTTAAAAGCTTGGAAGTCTTAAGACTCTTAACTATTCCATCATTTTCATTATCAAACACTTCATGCTATTGCATGGCCTTAGTAATTAAGCCACCTCTTGATTTGTAGTAGGATTTCCAGCTACAGAGAATTGGTTTTAACTATCCGGAGAAAAATTAAAATTAATGAAATAATGTACCAAGGGTTATGAAGTTTATGTATATCCATATATTTTTTTGGGCATGGAAATTAGACAACGTAGTTGAGGTAAGGTCCCTCTCATGCATTTACAACATCCACATGCAGTTTCCTCTCGAGCATTTCAAACCTTCTAAAGAGGCTCATAATTTCAAGTCCCTCTTGCTTCTCCACCTTTATATATGTTCCATTACCACACAATTTCAAACCCTCTAATGTGATGTTGGAAAGAAAAATGAAAAGTTATAGCTAAACGATCCCTTTTTAATCTTTAGACAGGGCATACGAATACGATTCCCTTCGTTGTTGATGAAATGCAACCAGAGACGAAGTGCTGCTTTTTGGGCATCCACTTTTGATGAAATGCTTTTGATCAGGAAATCCTTTAAAAGCTACCAACTTTTGAGCAGACGGACATAATAGTCAGTTAATAGGGTGCATTTTTTCTTACCACCATCAAGTGTTAGTAATGATTATCACCCTACTTATTACCATTGGATGAGTTTAAGTTTGATATTTATGTTTACCCACATATAAACTGTGAAAGTTAATAATATTAAAGAATAATAGGATGGTGAGCATCATCATCACTAAGGGTAGTGAGTAAAAATATTCCCTAAGTTAACAATATTAAAGAATAATAAAACCATTATTATAATAGGTAGAAGCCACATATAAACTGTGAAAGTTACAATTAGGTTCAATTGTTGATAGTGGCCAAGGTGGAAGAACAATGCCAGCCATAGACTTTATTCGAAGGTCATGGAATGGAAGCATTCCTGCTGGAGACATATATAAAGCAATCTTAAGTCTTAACTATCAAGCTCTTGAGTCTTCTTCTTCTTAAAGTAACCCCACAAATTTTAATGCCTTGTGGTCTTATAATATGTTTGAAGAATATCTTACTCCTTAACTACGCTAATTCGAATGCAAGCAAGCAACTATATTATGTTTTTCTTAATACAACTCTATTATTTATACTAAAGGGGTGGAGATATGGGTTAAGTCACACGATGAGACAACCATAATAATTTAGTATCGAACTCATTGTATATGAGAGTCAAATCTAAGATTTGTTACCTACAAGTGGAGAAAGACCTTAGTAGTAAGTGACATCAACTAGATAAACAGTTTAGTGGTATCTCAAGTTCAAATGCTAAAGTAGGTTACCAAATTCGAAACCCTACTCTCTTTAGTGTAGATAACATCGTTTGTTAAAAAATAAAAAAATAAAAAAGTGTTATTCTCTTCACTTGTAAGTGAGAAGTTTTAGGTTTGATTCTCGCGGACGGCAAGTTTGAACTACATTATTGCTAGCCTATTGTGAGGCTAAGCCCACTCCCTTTCCCTTTAGTGTAGACAATATCATTTGTTCAAAAAAAAATATGGAAACCACTCTTCTACAGTCAGTGATGGATCTGGCGTAATAAAGAATCTTTTGAGGAGGGGGATAATAACACATTCGTTAACATTTATTTTAGTGTAATTACATGCAAGTTCAATATGTTGTTAATTAGCCAATTAACATGGAAGCTAAGAGGCCATGACAAACTCCAACCTACGTGTAGATGTGCGATGCTCTTCTAATGATTATAAGAATACGTCCCCTTTAAGGAAAACATAATTAAATTAGTTGGATTGATCCTATGGATCCGACTTCGATTCCTTCTTCCCATATTTTATATTAGTTTAGCAAAATATCACTTGCTAGAAAGGAAAAAAAAAATATGCCCATCTTGAATTTAGTTTATAAACTAATTAATGAGTGGAAATGGTTGCTAATTGATCCATCAGTTCGACAATAGGAACAATAATTTATTCATAAATTAACTGCGAATCAAAGGAATGACTTAGTACCCGACCTCACGTATATCTGTCTTCCAAAAGCATATCCTGAATCATTTATATAATAAACGCTAGCTACTAAAGAGAAAATCTAAATTAAATAATGTGGTCAAGGGTTTTGAAGCAGTTTATATTCATATATATTTTTAAGGGCATGGCAACTAGAAGTAGTAGTTGAGATAAGGTCCCTCTCATGCATTTACAACATCCACATGCAATTTGCTTGCGAGAGGCTCACAATTTCAAGTCCCTCTCGCTCATCCAACTACATGTTCCCCGAAATAACTAAAATTACCTAACAGCATGACCTAAGCCTTTACCACTTCCATGCACCCCAAACGTAAGCCACAAGCTATCTAGCTGGCATATCCAAAAACAAATTTAACACCCCTTACATTCCTTTCTTTTCCAACCCACTAGTACGCTCGCTCTCTCTCTCTCTCTCTCTCTCTCTCTCTCTCTCTCTCTCTCTCTCTCTCTCTAGCCGGAAATCAATGGCATCGCCACCACATCAAACACTCGTTATCATGCTTTTGATTTGTTCTTCAGCAAGTGTCACCGCCACTACTTTTGATGATCATCAACCTTTGGTGTCTATGGAAGTGGACGCGGGGATAAAATGTGGAACGTGCCCATGTGTCAACCCATGTGAACAGCAACAGCTGCCTCCACCACCTCCGCCGCCACCACCACAGCCAAAGACTCCAACGACAACTCAAGATTGCAACCCTAATCCAAGCCAATACGTGCCAGTACCGCCGCCGCCTCCGAGGTTTGTTTACGTGACAGGTCTACCTGGAGATGTGTATCAGTACCAAACCGATGCTTATGCATATTACTCAGCTGCTCCACGTCATCACTACAGCATGGGGTTGCTACTCAAGTTGGTATGTGCGGAAGTAATAATGGCTTTTGGGGGACTCTGATAATCATATTATCTACTTAACTAATTTGGCCATGGTCTATTAATTTGTCCATGAGATCATGGGATGTATCAATTAAAAGGCTAATTAAGTATTCAATCCGAGTTTATTAATTAGCTAGGTCTGTTTGATTAATTAGTACTGTTTCTGTAATGCTATTGTTGTCCTTAAGTAATGCTTGCAATTTTCTAATGCTAATGTCGAATTAACTAGTTAAATATTCGCATCTACGTACTGTGGTATACGTTATATTGTATTCCTCTACGGTAGAAAGCTCACTAGTTCGTTTTAGAAATTTTCACAGCTACCAAGCTGGCTTTATTCAGATTAACTTGCAACAACAACGAGCTTGAATTCTTATAGTATGCAGTTTTACTATGGACAATACTTGTGTTTCTCCTCGTGGGGGATCCACTTGTCCCCATTTGTGATTAACGTATTTTCATCCTATAAATGTCATAATTGGAACTATTCATTCTCTTTATCATAATCTAAAGATCATCTCTGTGAAAAAATCATTCACTTTGGATATCATTTAGTCATTTATATATATGTATCAAAACATGTACGGTTCATTATAAGAATGCCACTTTATATCAAAACTGTTGACTGGTTTTGACACGAATGGATGACTAAAAGATCTCCAAATTGAATATTTTTTGCACATATGATTTTTAAATGATGAAAAAGAGAATAAATAGTTCCGATTATGATGTTTGTACAGTAAAAATACATTGATCTCAAGTAGAGGGAACAAATAGGTTGTTCGTGGGAGGAGGGAGGGACACAAGTATTTTCTTCTTACTATTAATTCGCCAAAGCAAAACACCTTCTCTTTCTGTTAACCTTTTCAAAGTTAGGGGGGTTTCATTTTTTTTTTTTTTTTTTTTGAATGAGAGAGAATCATAAAGAAAATATAAACAGGATGCAAGAGACACTCTTGTCCTTGGTACTTAAAACATTTTCTTCCTATGCATGATACTGTTATTTTGACATTTCAGCAAAGTCACAGGATTTCTTTACACTTTAAAAGTGTTATTTTATATTTTGAGGTGGCGCTTAGCTACAAAAGTATTGTACTCATGGTTAATTCATATCACATTTCGTTGATTACGTCTATTGACTTGTCCACGGCTGCCTTCATATATTTGGTAAATTCCCATGCCAAATTAACCCCTCATGCAGCTCATAACAAACAGGATTTGGATCCTCACCCTAATAAAGTTGAAAAATAATAACCAACCCCCTTCTTTTTTTCGTACACATTTTCATTTAGTAATGTCCGTTAGTTTTCGTTTGATAATTCAATCTAATGATTATAATTAAATGGAGTGTGCAAGTAAGAAAAGAAAACGTGTGATTTTATATATATATATATACACACACACACACACACACACACACACATATATATATATATATTTTTTTTTTTTTTTGAGAAAAGTGATTATCTAAACATTAATAGAATCTTCTTTGTCAGCTAAAAAATGGTGAAAAGACTATTTGGCATTCTATCACAGCGAAAAAGTTAAGGGCAGTAACATAATTTTACAAAACTAAATTTTTGCTGTTTTTTGTTTAAGCATCACCTATAGGTAATTTTAACATCTCTCATTTAAAAAACAAACAAACAAAATTACGCACACTTTGTGTGTGGGCATATACTAGTAATATCCTAAAATAATAATTTAGATTGAACTTGACGCCCTCTATGTATTGTTGACTTTCCTGATGTCTAGATGAGATCCACCTATGGTCTGTTTTTTGTTTTTTTTTTCTGGTCATGATTTATGTAAGAAAAAAGTCTCAACAATTTAAAAACTGAACCGAAATAATTTATTTTGATTTGGTTCAATTGTGATATTTTTGAAAGTTACCAAAATCAAACTGAATCAATTGTATATCTTTTAATTATTAATTATTTTTTATTTTGCACATGTCAATGTATTATAGGTATTCGGAGGTCTTATACACATGATAAGTTGTAATAACTATCAACAATTAAGAAATTTGTTTGTATGTTATGCTTATGTGAAATTGTAACTGATAAATGTTTGCTCAGAGAAATTTATTGAATTGAACCTTGGTCCTAGTGGAGTTGTCGAAATTTTTATGTTCTGAAAAACTTAATATTTTGATTAAATTGAAATGTGTGCAATGTGTGGATTGATGTTTAAAAAATTTAAACTCTTTAAATGTTAGACGTTTTTATTGATTCACTTGAATAGACTTATCCAAATTGAATCAAACTGATAAACAATGGTTTGGTTCGATTTCAATGGTTTGATTCGATATATTTTGTGTCAAATAAATTCAAATTTATCTGCGCCCACTTCTAGTTTTATGACACCAGACAAACAATTTTTCAGTAAGGATGGAGACTATAACATCTTAGTTAACCATAGCACCAGCTTGTCCCAATAAGGTGTTCGTTTTTCCTTTTCACAGGAGAGCGGGTGACGACCCTTATGTAATTGATCAACATGAATAAATTTCCATATTTGGTTTCTGAGAGCGGTTGACGAAAATAACCCGAAAAGTGTTACACAGCCTCCGCTACGTTCCTCGCGAAATCTCCTTGTATAATGAACCTGGAATCTACAAATTTCACTATGTAAAATCGGATCAGTTGCACATGATACAATCATACAGATTCTCAAGAATTTTGCTGACACAAGCTTTCAGATACAAGAACGAGGGATGATATCCGTCACCGGAATTGGAAGAAAGGCCACTTTTGGGAGATTGGAACAATTCCACACTTCGATCCGAAGATTTTTCGTTTGTCTGGAGATGGAAGATTTACAGAATTGAATAGTGCTATATCCTTCAGATCACAAACCAGTGTAAAATACGTTCCTATGGCACCGAGAAACTATGGCTTTCGTAGCCATTTGGTTTCTAGTCTGTCCTCAATCGCAATCACTCTGTACAGTATGGGGAGTCCGACGAAGGGGAGTAAGGTCGAACATTCCCTCAAGAATAAGTGAATTCCCACCAGCCAGCAGAGTCCCATATTACATCAAACAAGGGAAATAATCAATACCTGCTGAGTTAATTTTAGCCTTCTAGATGCTGAATAAGTTTTTTTGCCGATACAATTACAAATTCCTCACCCAGAAAAATAGGCCAAAACCATTGTAAGCAATCCTTGTTTCACCTCCGACGAAAACTCAGGCAGCTCGCATATGCACTATTGATCAAACACTCACAGAGCTGGCTTTTCCGGATAAAACTATGTGATTATCAACAAATTCTAACCTCACAATATCCCATTCAAAACCCTCTGATAATAATCATATTGCCTTGTTCGCCATGCGTCCAAGCTGCTGCTGATCAACGAAAGCACCAAGGATACGCATTGCTGATATAAAGCATCAAACAACACTGTTACAACAATAGCAACGAAACATAGTGCACTTGGACAGCAAAATAAGAAAAAAATCAAACCTCTTCGGTCAAATTCAAGTGAAATCTTTTCCGTAGGTTCTGTATTGTTCGTGTACCACCTTTAAAGCATGGGAAACCAGAGTCCTGGACCAAAAACATTTTACAACAGTAGCCTGAGTAAACCAACCATCATAAAAGGGGGTATTTTGATAAGAGATTTTCCCTACACTTGCATGCTCATCAATCAACTACACAGGCACATTGTTGAGTTTTTCTCTTTTTTCCATGAATAACAACATTTTATTGACTTGAAACGGATACAGTACATCCAACAGTGGTGAAGATATCAGTAAACAAACAGTATAACATATATGAACAAGCTAAAACAACCAAGAATCACGAACTAAGTACAACTCTCCACACCAATAAGGTAAAATAGTAATTCCTGACTGTTGAAAATAGTGATTTCAACACACCCTTTTTCACCTCGTGCCACTCTGTTAATCCTGACTCTAGATTTTACTTTAATTGTTCGATCTAACGGCTACAGAACATGAGGGGTTTTGTATGAGGTGAGAAAGGGTGTGAAAATCATTTCTGCTCCTGAAATTCTGAAGACGCCACATCCTCAATTTCTTTTCATCCCATAGTTGACGAAAAGAAAAAAAGATCAGAGCATTGACAGCTAAATTTGGTTTTACCTGCAACATCTCAACAAGAAGAATAATGCGTTCTGCATGCTTCCGACATGTAAGGAATCCTTGAATGCACAAAACCTGAAAACAGCACGAGAGCTTACCCCCAGAAAATATAATAACATCCAAAGACATAGATGTCCCTGAACCTGAACAAAAACAAACTAAATTTTTCTATTGTTACCTTAAAATAATCAAAGAACTCGCTAGGAACTCCCTCAGCATCAGAATCCATGACCTAGCATAATCACACTTTCAACTTAGATGAAAAAAATGATTCACCCTAGAATGTTTACAAGCAGCAAGGAAGATTATTGGCCACAAATATGGCAAGAGATTAAACAATGTAAGCATGTCTCTTACCTCAAGAAGTTCACGTGTTAATTTGAATGGAGCACTCTCAAAATTTACACCTCCAGGCGAATTGGAGAGCATGAAACCAAAATCAATATGTATAATATGACCTTCTTCATCCATTAAGAGGTTCCCATTGTGCCTATCCTTTATCTAGACAACAAACACATTGGTGAAAAGTTACTATATGACCTTCTTCAAGGACTAAACAAGGAGAGAAAAAACTACAGATCAAAGGTATTTGAGAAACTAAACGTGCCTCGAGTACATGCTTCTGAAAATGAAAACAAATGTCAAACATACAGTAGATAATTTAAATCTTCATTAACATTTGATATTTTCATACACATACGTATGCAACATATGGCAGATTCCAGGGTTAACTTATCGTAACATCTCTTGTGCATAAATGTTTAGGAAAGAGATTATTTTATTATACTAAAGAAAATAATAATGATATTTAGGGATGACAATCTTGAGTATAACAACCAGGAGCAATACATCGTCAGAAAGTCAAGTAATTTCTTAATTACATTATTGCTATTAAACTGTATCTCCTTGTACTAGTGACGTAAATGAGAGTTTGCTAACATGTGCATTACAGGTTAACGAGCAACCAACATGAACAATTTTAACCAGACATGAACATGATATCATGAAGGATTTTTTAACCTGAAGCAACATGCACGTGATAAAACATATAAACACAGTGCGATGTACATACCGTATCACATATATACACAAAATGTCATTTTTGAAACAAACAACTGAATTGAAGCTTAACTTCATCAGAGGTTTGCCCCTCCATGACAGAACTAACACTTAACTTGTTTGAGTTATGAATAGATAGAGCGAGATGATAGATTTAGAGAAGGGGAAACCATACCTGCAGAAGGTAACACACTAGAGAATATCCAGCCATACTTTCAACAAAATTCCTCTGTAAAACAAATTAAATAAATAAATAAATCAAGCCTCTCTATTCACCAAGAACATTAGATTCAGTGAAATTAACTAAATGTAACTAGGGGACATAATAAAATTGGCTCATTGCACTACTTGAATCTGGATTCTGGACAGTTTTCCCCAGTGCACATTTTTCTTTAAATTCGTTTAGATGACCAAAATATTGATTGGGTTCATTAAGTTGGTATGAGACTCGGGAATCTGGTACTCAAAAAAAGAGAACTGAGAAGTCCTAAGATAAAATTTATATATATATAAAGAGACCAAGACGGACAACCTATTATGGAATTTTAGCCACATCAAGGTGTCTATTGTTCTTTTCTGCCAAGACTAATCAAAATCTGATAGAATAGAAGATAATCCATGAAATTATACACAACTCACAAGTGAAAAGCACCTTCAAAACCAACTTCATTCGCATCTAAGCAAATAAACATTTATGAGTATTTTTTTTTTTTGGTAAAAAACATTTATGAGTATGCCAAAAGCATATTCTCATCCAGAAGTAACTAGACAGAGTTTTAGAAAGGACAAGGTAAAGGTATCATAATTCAAAAACTTCAAAACAATAGCATGGCTTCAGATACTGCAGAAAGTGGCCCGAACGGATATGCATGTACTGTAAGCAGGGCAGTTGGTCAAATGACATTACAAAGATCCACTACATGAAAATACCATATGACATGCTTTTGCAATTATATAGAACGCTAACCCAATATGAATCACATTTCTTATTTCAGAGCATATTAATATGCTTCAACAACCAAATTGATCCAAGTCCTACAATGTCTACAAACAACCTCAATCTGGAAACTCTATATGCTCGGAACCTTAGGAATCTATTGTCAAATAATTAAATGTCATATTATTGAAAAAGAGTAGTGACTATGCTCAATTGACTGAAGAACTGATCTTCCTGTCCTTATTAAACGTCATTACTTCTACAGTTTCCAACACATAACCCTAATATCCAGAAACAGAGAAGGAGAGAGTCATTAAAGGCAATTCTCAGTTCTCAATCTTATCAAGAGTTTCCATATCCTTCCTACCTTCACCCCACCCCAGCACTTCAAAAAAATATAAAATCATACAAATAGAAAAAACAGAGTGTGCACTCCTCCATTGCAATTATAACAATTAACCATGATGAGGATAAAGCTGAGCATTAGAAGACATTTTGATAAGCATCTGGTTCATGAAGTGGTAGATTACCTGAGCAAGTTTAAAACTAGGAGAATTTTCTTGGTACTTAGCAGCAAAGAAGTCTCGCAAGCTCGTGATGTTGGGATGTCTACTTTTGATAGAATGAATTGAAGCCTACAACACAGCAAAGTATATTATGGATGAGGTGGTGAAGTTTTGAAATTCTTAATTCAATAGAACAAGAGAACAGAATTACCGTATCTGGAATTGTTTCAATGAGAGCTGTATAAGAAGAAGTAACTAAGACTTCATAAGGGCGCAACCAGAGAGGGAGACCAGCTTCTTGAAATATATCTGCCATCAAATCCAATGTTATAGTCTTCAACTAGTTTGAGGAGTGGGTTCAACTACTGTGAATGCAACAAGGAAATTATTTTGATAAATCTGGAAAGTAACATAACAAGTTGAATTCAGTTCAATTAATATTTCCAGCTTGTTTAATTAACTGTCTAATATGGGACCACAAGAGAGAAACAAATTTGAAACAAAAATAAAACTGAAAATATTGTGGTCGATAAAATTATTGGGGATGATGAAACAGTGAGGTTTATAAAAAAAAATTAATAGTGGTTTGTATTACCAAAAATATCAACATTGGCTGAACAGAAAATGATAGTTAAATCACTCATTTAACTCATTAATTGAAGTATGAGATACAATAACATATCTATAATAAAGATGGATCTCAACTAGCTGTATAGTCATTCGGATTCCAAAATTACCTATTTCCGTATAGCCGTATATTATGGAATAGTTTTTCTCTTAGTATCTTCTTCTATTTAAAGTGCTCTTATAAGAAAATAACTAGGGCGTGGGAGTTCCGTTTGAAGTTGGAAGTTTGATTTGTGCCTTAAACCCGCCCAAACATTTATGGCAGCCGACTCAGTTTAATACCAAGTAAAAACAAAGAGACAACTCTCATCCTTGATTGCACAACACAAATAAAGAGCATTTCCTGACACACATAGTGCAATCCGAGGGTTAAACTATCAAACAGACCTAGAGGTTCAACTAGCTTTCTTCATGCAGATTTTGATTGGTTCTCCACAAACTATAATAGAAAGAAACAAGAGACAGAGTTCAATGTTTCCACAATGCATTTTTTTTCCCAATAGGTTTTAAGAAAGCATCTTGTTTGATCTAATCAAACCAAAGACTGAGTAGTAAGCGAGGGAGAAGGAAGAAAGAGAGATAGAAAGAACTGCCTTCAACGAAACAGAAGAAAAATAATTAGAAAGACACCTACCATAAAAGTGAGAAATAAGCTGCACAGCAAGATGCTCCTGCCTACAATCATCACCACTCTTCACAATAACCTGCACGAAGTATATATGAAGCTAAATACAATACAGTACCAAGAAGTCTTGAACATACAATTGTAGAACCAATAAATGGATAAAAATGTACAGAAGAAAACCAAGGACATCCAAACATACACTTTATTTAGATAAACATAAACACCTCAAACATTCTGGAAAAGAAAAAGACAAGCGAAAAAAGAACCAAATTTAACCTTTCCACCCTTTCAAAGGGTGACCAAGTTAGTCTGACATGTATTATTTTGTTATCACCAACAGCTTAACCTTTTCAGGTCCAATGGTAATCTAATGTGGTAATGAATCTCTGGTTAAAAATCTCCTGGAATGAAAAAAAATTATTCCCAATACCCAAATTTTCATATATAGAGTGGGGCTGCACCTATATGTTTCTCGTTGTCTGTCTCTGAATGCGCAAGATAAGGCTGCAAGCCACGGCTGGTCTTAGCTCAAGATAAATCGTTGACCATTCCCTAAAAGCTTGAGCCTTTGGGGTCTGGCAGTTGTACCTGACAGCTTGAGCAGATCTTCAAGGACGTTAGGGGATTGAAAGTGGAGGAGGTGTGAAAGAAGGTCCAGTATTGGGTGGTGCTTTGGGCTTCTGTTTTTCCTGTTTTCAGGGACAAACCTCTATTTGATATTGTTCTAGCGTGGAACGTTGTAGTGTCATGATTAATTCTGGTGTCTTAAGCTAGAAGTAGTTTGTTAAATTAAAATTCTTTTCTCTTCTACTCATGGTGGATTACTTGTCCACTTTTCTGTACAGTTTTTATTATCCAATAAAATTTCATAATAGACTAACAATTATGTTAGTTGTTAACCAGCTTCATCTGAAAAATGAGAAGATAAATTTAAGAACGAAATTTCTCAAAATTATGTTTCAAAGTAATCTCACTCAAGTGAGAAAGGGGGCTAACATAGTCAGTCAGTTTCCACATTTCCTCAACTTTACTAGAAATCTAGTTCATAAGTGAAAACCTTATGAACACTGTCTTGATCATACTAAGTTCTTTTTATAACGAAACGATTCTATTAAAAGAGGAAAGAAGCAGAAACAACAGAGAGAGGGGAAGTACTCACGGAGCACAAGTTCCAACCAGGTAACTTTCCATGAACTGAAGCTTTTCTTATTCTCTCCTTCTTTACCTCCCAAAGTTCGCCAGACAGAGCATTGCTGGCCTTGGGAATACCGCCATTAGCCTGGTCAAAATTTTGAATGTTGTCAGATAATATAATTAAGCATCTCCATGATATAACTCTTAACACAATTGCAAATTATAGATATTGTCACCATTGGCTGTGCATCTGATGAATCCTGACCAGCCCCTTTCAGAGGAAGTCCAGGAGGTGCTTCTCCTTTCGCAGCAGCAGCCTGAAGAAAGTTAAATTTTATGAACAGAGCAAGGAATAATTAGAATATATATTCAAGAATACATAAAAGAATCCAAAAATTATACAGATAAATACGTTATTTCAGAAAGCATCAATCTTATTTGTTTAACTTAAGGCTTCAATGCCATTACAATTAACCTGTGCATGAATAAGCACCTATGCTTCTGCAATGCCAATTTATGAGGCAAGAAGTAAATCCGTGCACAAGAGAAGGGAATCAGGTTTGTCTCTAAAGTTGAACAAGAAAAACAGGAAATAGCATTCCATTTTGCAAAGTGATTCATTAAGTATAATACTGATATGATTTCTTCTCTAATAAAACTCTTATACAGGAATGTCTAAGGTGCTAGATTAAGGTCCTGGTCCGTAAGCATTCTTAAAAAAGAAATAAATCAACAACCCTTATACGAGAACAAGTTTCTCAACCGCTTGAATAAAATGTGAATGACTGTAATATAGTGTAAGCAAGATCATCTCAATAGTATTTCACCTCATTATAAAATGGTCAATGTTCAGACAATCTAGAATGTTGTGTGGTTAGACAACCAACAAAACTACAGAGTCAGAAAAGAAAGCACCTGATCAATGTTCCAAACACAGAATTTGACTATATAATATAGTAGAATGACTGGGAGGAGAAAATTGCCCCAAAGAAATGACTATCTCCTGTGTGTGTTGTGTGTGTGAATAATCAAACTTAGAAAAAACCAGTTCACCAAAACAAATTTGGGTGTGTGTGTGTGTTTATCAGTCTATTGATATTGGTGAATAAAAAAACTTAAGAGAAAAAACAGTCCATCAAGAAAAATTTCAAAACCATGGGATTTCATGCTTAAGACAAGAAAAGAGTACTATATGTAAGAAATGAGACAAACATATGCACACTGGAACCAGTTACATCAAGTTTGGAGGATATTAGTACAAAAGGGATAAACAACAAGATAAATGTGGTTTCATTCGAACATCAATAAATGCCAAATTAACATCAATTGGTGATGAAGACCTAACAAAGCCCACCTTTACTTCCTCTATAGCCACTGTACTTGGTACACGACGGTGTTCCTTCCGCCGAGGGGGGGGTTGATCCTCAATGTCCTCCATTCTAACACCAGGGTCAGCTGTAAGCACCACCCTTACCCACTCCAAATCACTCCCTTGTGCACAAGTCACAGCCTCTCCACGTTGATAACTCCTTAATATATTCTCTGATTTTACTGTATGACTATGCAATTTATTCTCCACAGATATTTTTACAGTAACAAATTTCACTTTCGCCTCGGACGTATATGACATCGCCTGGTCAATTGCTTGAGCAGTAGAACTCGACATCCTATCATTACTATTGCGATAGACCTCCTGAACAGTCCACAAAGGATATGCCCACGGAGGCGGTCTTGGCAGAAGTGCATCCCCATTTGCTAAAGGAATTCCTCCTCGAGAAAGCTTTTGAGAACCAGATGCATCCCTTGCATTGCTTAAACAGTTTTCACAGAATAAAGCAAAAGAAATAGAATATATTTCAGCTTCAAACAATTACCAGGGAATTTCAATTATCAAACATGGAAACTGGGGGGGGGGGGGGGGGGGGGGGGGGGCGCATTGTTAACTGAAGAAATTAAGCAACTGTTAAGCATACCCAGGAATTTCACTTTTCAGGACTTCAACACAGATGAGATACGGTGCCTTTTCCCTAGAATTCAAAAGAACAGCTTCATCTTCCGGTATATAAACCACGCGATACATCCCCTTCCCCATTGGAAAGCAAACTCCTAATATTATTATCAGCAATATTCAATTAAGAGTATGGAGATAACTGTTAATACAGATGCCCCAAAAGCATAAGACTGTAGAATTTCGCCTAACTAAAAGAGTAAAACAATATTCAGAATAGTAGGAATTCCGTCCAATTTCTACGTCCTAGTTTCATTGGATTCCTTTTCAAATAACATTATACCTAGATTCTCATGGAATCAAGACTTTCACATTAAAATAAAAGATTATGCACAAGGCAGACCACATGAATGCGCACACAGTAGTAACACCTTCCATGAACATAATTTTGGGAGGGAAAAAGTGAAACAAAAGAAAACAAGATCAATTTATGCTACATGATTCTCAGACAAAACAAGCATGGCCACATTTTCCAAAGTGTCATGCAGAACAAAGACAAAACAAATCTCAAATATACGAAAATGATCCCTTCCAAGTATGTGCAACATTTTCAATATCTTTGAAATAATATTTTTTGGAACTAATATTATGATATGTATACGTATTCCATACCGATCAGAAATCAAATTTATAAAATTTAGAAAAACATTTCCGCAATCTTTTCAATTTCCAAAACATACTTTGCTAAACTTAACACAAAGGGCCCAGAAATGTTGACTAAGAATTACCTCCACTACTTTGAGCCTCAGCAATGTGCAAATTGATCTCTGCAAGTGACTAGATATGCAAGAATAACAAACACATGTCAGACAAAAGATTAAAAATAACAAAACATGCACGTTTATTTGTGATATGAAACAAAAAGTTAAGACTCCTATTAGGTTCGTTAGGTTCCTTGTAACAGTTAGTATGGAGCTAACTATTAATACAATGAATATGGAATTGCTAGAGATATAGGATTGACTTGAAATTTTACACGTATCGTAAGCATGATTTGAGCATTAATCAACGGAAGGATTGATGGAAAATATAAATTTAAAAGAATAGTAAATAGTTTTGCATGTGTCAATCAGCCAAGCCCCTATATGCTGTGTGTGCAGAGTAACTGTAAATGATAAGCCAGATGACCGTCAACCTCACGAAGAGCACTCTTGCGATCCTCAATTGGAAATATATCCACTAAGCCATAAGATGTCTCACATAGTGACTGCACAAAGTCCAGCGACTCATGATAAGCCCCTTTACGGAATTGGGATGCTGTAGCATTTGGAAGTGGGGGTTTAGCACTTGACTTTTCATTTTGTTGCTTCGGAGAACCCGGGCGTTTCTGTCAAAACATAATAACAGTGAATAAATCAAATAAATTATGCATCTCTTTGAAATGAACTTGAACCACAGTGAATACAATAGAATGTAACTGTATTGCCTATAATTCCCTCATCTTGCAAATGAGTGTAGTCTAAGAGGTCAAGAGCTCAAACCGTGCCATGGCAAGATTAGAGGTATCATTATGTCAATGCATCACTCAATATCACAACACAAAATATAAAACAAACATAAGGTAGAATTAACCGCTCTTCTGCTACTAAAGTTGGGGAAATCAACTTCTCTTTCAACCAGTCAAACTAAGGGAAAAACTGCAATATGACCCTACCCAGTCAAAGTTCAAATTTGAACACCTCTACCGTTCGTACATGATGTTCGATATACATGTTCTGAACTTTTAACTTAAAATGGAGATCAGATGACCGGTTTAAGTTAATTTCACAAAAATGGTATTACAAGGTTCATATAAAAATATTTATATATGTTATTACGAGGTTTATATATAAAGATAAAATAAAAAATAAAAAATTAAATTAAGCTTTTTAAAAAACTAAAACTAAATATAAGAATAAACACTGAAATATTTATGCGTTTGCACATATGTATATATCAAAACTACACTACAGATGAATGTAAATATCAAATCCACAAAATCAGTGTTTCCTAACTTCATCACCGAACATGTTTGGTATTCCATGCCATCCCAGCCTAATTATTTACTGATTAACTCCTAAATACCCACCCAATAAACAAAGAAACCAATTATCGACTAGCACAAATACCCATAACGTCGGCAACTGCAACCTATACACGAGATCGGAGAGTTCAGTGGCCATCTAGAACTACATTGCCAGTGGTAATGCCTATATGACCAAAAGTAACGTTCTAATGTTTCTAACTTTCAAGAAAAACTAATTACTAAAACGTAAAAATCACAAACTAGATCATACTGGATTACATACACCGACCCCAAGCCAACAAGGCTCCCCACTTTGCGAGGGCCCGCAAGGGGAAATGTCTATCGTACACAGCCTTACCCTTGCTTTTTTTGCAAAGAGGCTGTTTCAACAACTCAAACCCGTGACCTTTCGATCACAAAGGAGCAACCTTTCCGTTGAGCCAAGGCTCGCCCTCACTGGATATGTTCACCATTGAAAGAAAAATTTGTAATGTAATTCAAGAATTTGACAGTTGAGGGAATTTCACACAAAGCAGCTAAAGCATTTTCACGAGCTAATTATTACATATTTCAGCTCATAACACCGAATCTAAAAAAAACTTAAGGAAAACGTTATTTAATTAAAACAAATTTAATGTATAGAAAACAACAATCCTTTACAATTTGTGGGAGTAGTGGCTACTAGGCTCTTGTTCTTTCTATACTGTTCTCTTTATTCGTGGTCTTCCTGACCACTTTGTTTGGCCTTTGTTTCATTGTCTTCCTTTCAATAAAATAGTCTCCTTCTCAAAAACAAAAGAAAATAAAAATGAAAAAAAGCACAAACCGCAAAGCCATACTCCCACTAATAGCGAAGCAACAATAGATAAGTTGATACAGGCTTACCTCTTTGTGTTTTCTTGAACCAAATAGCTCTGAGTCTTCAACTGAACGGTCACGGTCTCTAAACAATTTGCGAAAAAAGTTCTCAGTCCCTGGACTACTTTCTAGCAAGCCACCGGTACTGCTGTTTTCATTTGCAACAGTACTTTTTGCATCTTCAGGGTGCACACGGAACAATCTTCGAAACAATGGAAAGTCAGAAGGCTCTTCTTCGTCTCCATTGGCACTCCCTTCCTCAATTTTATCATTCCCATCTTTCTTGTCATCAAACTTATCTCTGAAAATTTTTCGGAAGAACCCCTCTTTTTCATCATCTTCAGCAGATTTCAAACCTTTTTCTTCAGAGTATGGTGCATCATCATCTTCATTCTTAGCAATCCGGTCCTTTTTGTCCTCAAACTTCTCTTTGAAAAACTTCCGAAAGAACCCTTCTTTTTCTTCATCTTTCACTGATTTAGAGATTGATTTATCATCAGAATCACTCTTACTATCACGAAACAATCTCTTAAAAAAGCCCTCTGAGCTCGATGTCAATTCCTCATCATCACCTTTACTATCCCTTAATAGCCTCTTAAAGAAGCCATCCTTCTCTGCATCATCATCATCCTTCTCTGAGGACTTTCTAAAAAGCAAAGAATCTCTAATCTTAGAACCTGTCTCATCATCACCTCTACTGTCTCTTAAAAGCCTCTTAAAGAATCCATCTTTTTCAGAGTCATCGTCACCTTTCTCCATTGACTTCCTAAAGAGCAATGCATCCCGAACCTTCGGCCCTGGTATGAATTTTTTAAAAATTTTGTTCTCATCGGGAGAGAACTGACCACCATCCTCTTGCAAATTGTTCACCGATGAAGGCGAGAAAGAAAACGACCTCTGGGCAGGTGGTGAAGACGTTAGTGACAACAATTTCTGTTTTGATGACAATATTCTATTCAATACCTGGTTCTTGCTCCCAGGGCTAGCAGACTCGTTTTGAGGACGTACCAAAGGCGGCCACTCACCCATCAAAGTGGCCGCAATCTGACACTTCTCCTGAATTCTACTAATTCCTTCATTATCATCTGAGTCTTCAAGCTCCGCCAATAAAAACCAATGCACCTTCTGAGCTATCTTAAGCGACTTAGAGCACATATCAATAACAAACTTATCCAAAGACGGGCTAGGCTTGTGCACTGACATGTAACATATCTGAAACAAGTAGCTCTCAATTCCCGATAAGGGAAGAGTGTACATTCGATTACAGAGGTAGTCGCGCACCCCCGCATGGTCATGCTTGTACAGGTAGCTAACAGCGATCCACTCGCAGAAAAATGCTGAGTCAAAGAACCGTATGAGCCACCCATTCTCACTGGTGTCACTCGACAGGTTCGTCCGAGAGGTGATCTCTCGGGGCGACTCTCCCTGAACTTTTGAGGACCCAAGGCGGAATTTTAAAATGGTGCCATCCATTCACATTCACTTTTTTTTAAGAAAAAGAAATATGGTAATTACCTACAAAAATTCAAACAAAAACGGCCTCAAACTATATATACTTGAAAAAAGTAAATAGGAAAGAATATTAAGTTCAAATTATCCAACTAATAAACCTTACATAGTACACCTGCCACATCACAAGTATAAATTACAATGTGATTCCATTCGAATTAACCATCAAATTTGTACTGTATCGAACTCATAAATGAGAAATGAAACAGGTATTGCATATTCGATAATTCGATTAGTTACTGCATACAACAGTAAATCGTTTAGCATTGAATTGAGCAGCACTACGAAACTATTCGATAATTTGCAGTACCGGGTTTAAGTGAAAATCCTACACACTAAACTAACGTGTATGATAACAAGATCAATTCTTTGGCATTCATTTCCCCTACAGGGAACCCTAGAATACTACAATAGTCAAATTCTCCAACCCAATCAGTACATTCTACGATCTAACCTTCAACATATCAGCGATTCAAGACGGGTTACGATTATCGAATAGGTGAAAAAATGCATACCCAAAAAGCAACAGAAGAAGAAGAAGAATCTGAGCAAATTTTACCTTTCAATCAGAAGCCCAAAATTGCTATATTTCCTCAGAAAATTCGGCAGCGGAAGTCGAAGAGATGAGAGTAAGGGAGTGATAATTGAATCAGAAGAAGAAAAGGGGAGTCTTGATTGCTTGATTGCTCCCGAAAATCAAAATTGATGAATGATGAACCTCAATGGACTCGAGAGAGAACCCGCGAGACGAGAGAACGTCACAAATGTTGGGGGTTTCTTATTCTTTTAGTTTCTTTTTATTTTTAATTTGTTTATTTTAATAATTGTTTTCGGGTATATGGGTTTGAGCATACAAAGTTGGGCCTTTGTTGTATTGGGTTGGTATGTTTTTCCATTCCTGCTCCAGAACTTGTACGGTCGATATAATAGGGCGATGGAACCATAGGGGTGCGTTTGGTACGTGGGATGGGACGGGACGGGACGGGACAGACGCGTTCCGTCCCATGTTTGGTACGCTAAAATTATGTGGAACGCGCGTCCCCTGGAACGAAAATGGGTTAGATTTTGGTTCCTCCTCCCCCCCGGGAACGGGTTTTTCCATCCCGTGGAACACAAAAATCATAAATTTTAAGACAAAAATACCCCTTAGCTTTTTCAATATTTACACCATCTATATCATCCAACAAACCCTAAAACTATTTCTCTTCTCTCCCGTTGATCCCGTATCTCTTCTCTCTGCCGCTGTGAACGTGTAGCCTCTCCGTGAACTTTGCTCTGCATCTCCGTTCCAGATTCGATCTGATTGTGATTGTGTAGCCTCTCGGTCTCTCTTGGTTTGGTGTTTGCTGCTGCTTGTAAAGCCTCCAATGTTTATCTTTAATTAATTTTGATGCTGCTTGTAAATCCTCCAATCCCTGGAACAGGTTTGGTGTTTGCTGCTGCTTGTAAATCTCTCTTGGTTTGGTATTTTGTAGTACTGTTGAAACTAAACCCCATACTCTTACAACTCCTCCAATCTTTATCTTTAATTAATTTTGATGTAAATTCGAAGTGGCATTATTATTCTTTTCTGATTTGCTTTGTATTCTTTTCTGATTTGCTTGTTTTGATTTCTTTGTATTTTGTAGTGCTTTGATCTGCCCAATACTGCATCTGCAACCAAAGATCCGCCTCTGTTTATCTCCTTCCACTCCCCCTATTGAGCAGTACTGCATTCAGAGGTATCTCTCTATCTGGATTCATTTTTTCAGTGTTCAAGTTTCGATTTTTATGTGCTGAAATCTATAAATCTGATGTCTTTGGGTTCTGTTGGATTGGATTGGGTTACATGTATTGGATTTTCCTCTGTTAGATTGGGTTCTCTGTGTTTGCTTTGTCCTAACAGTTGAAAATTGTGTTGCAAAAATTTTATGCGCTCAAATGTATTGTGTATCAGTATGATACATTAAATTAACCTGTTTTGGTCTCTGTTACTAGTTTTCTTTGGATTCACTAGTGTATTACAGCCATGGTGGTCACATTGAAATAGAAAATGAAATTGAATGAAATTGAAATAGAAAATTAAATTAACCTGTTATGGTCTCTGTTACTAGTTTTGGTCTCTGTTACTAGTTTTCTTTGGATTCACTACTGTATCACTAGTGCAGTGAAGCAGTAACATGGTTGCTTTTTTCTTCCTTAACAAAATGAAATTGAAAACTCCAAAGAACATGCAATTTGTACAATGTCTAGGAATATAGGAGGAAGGTCATTGGCATAATTCTCAATCACTTCTCGTCTTATAACTTCTGGGTCATTGGCAAGATCTGTCCCTACAATAGCAATAGAAACAAGCCTGGTGTTTTGATAAGTGTTTAGTTTGTCGTCTGTTTCCAATTAAAACAAAGGGAAGGGTTTATCTTGAGACTTTAGCTGGAGATGTGCCCAAGAACCAATAGATCTCATTGTCATTGAGATTATAAATGTTTTTTTTTTCTTTCTAAATTTTAGAATTTGCAACCCCATCCATAATGTGAAATCCAAGCATCTTTGTGACTTCTAATTTGTACGAGAAACAATGGTTAAGTTTAAATTGTGATAAAGGCTGGTTTTATGTTTTTAATTTCTTCTCTGAGATGGTTTTATGTTTTTAAATTGTGATAAAGGCTGGTTAAGTTTAAATTGTTATAGTTGTCAGTATGTCTAGTGAAGAACAACATTCTTTGGTTGTTCAGTTAGTGGAAGGAGCATGTTTGAATTGTTTTAATGACCTTAGATGCGTTTTTATAACCTTAAAAAGGATAAAGGGAGACCAACGTTGTACCATGTAATAAGCTAAATAAGCTAAATAGTATGGCTCACTATTTATTGCATTACTGCTGGTATGTTTTAATCATGGGTTGTACACTTATCCAATGTTGCTCTCTACTTTTTAAACATATAGCTGTAGGTGTCAACAAATAGTGGTCGTGTCTAGAACAGTAGTACTACTACAACCCCAGGTCCGTCTGCTTCCCCAGTTTTTCCAATATGTACAACTTTTTCCACTTTTCTTTTAAGCGTTATGACAAAATGAACGACTGAAATTAAAAATTAAAAATTTGTCAATTGTAAATTTTTTAAATCTAATAGCTTAAACACTCATAGCATTTAGTGCTATGTACAGTAGCATTTAATATAGTATGGCTCCACTTTGTTTTACCATTTAGTCATATGCTTGTAATTGAATCCTGCATATGTTGATGCTCCATTCATTCATGTGTTGTTTTTTTTCATGTGAAGGTATGGATGAATATGAGACTCAATTCTTTGTTCTTTTGAACGTTTGGATTATAATGGCACAAGTCTTTAGTATGAATTGCCAATTGTTGAGGTATAGACAACAACAAAGGAGACAACGGGAAAAAGCTAGTTTAGAGCAAAGGACATTTGTTAGACTTCATGTTAGGAGAGAGGAAATAAATCGTATTACGCAATTGAGTGATACTAACTGTTTGTGGGAGCTGCGAATGGATAGGAATGCATTTGCAGTTTTATGTGACTTACTAAAAACTCGTGGTGGGTTGGTAGATGATGGTCATGTTACAATAGAGGAGCAAGTTGCTACTTTTGTTAACATATTAGCCCACCACAATAAAAACAGGTCAATGCAAGTTAGATTCATTAGGTCTGGTGAAACTATTAGTCGGTATATCCGCAGAGTATTGCGTGCGTTGCTCAATTTGCAAGATGTGTTGTTTGCAAAACCAACCCCTATCCCAGAGGATTGCACGGAATCGAGATGGAAATGCTTTAAGGTAAGCATCATGGTAAAATCATTAATAACATAATTATTTGTAGTTGGTAATTAATATAAGTTTTTCTTTTGTCTAGGGTTGCTTAGGAGCGCTAGATGGAACATACATAGGGGTCACTGTGCCTGAGGTCGATAGACCAAGATATAGAACAAGGAAGGGTCATATAGCAACTAATGTGTTAGGCGTATGCACACATGACCTCAAATTCGTATATGTGTTATCCGGTTGGGAGGGATCAGCTACTGATTCGAGAGTTCTTGGTGACGCTGTTACTAGAGCTAATGGCCTCAAGGTCCCAACCGGTAAGATAGACAAGACCTAGTATTCTTCCTTACCTTTGTTGGCCAACAACTAAAATTTATTATCAACTAATGTAGGTACATACTATTTGGTTGATTCCGGATATACGAATGGTGAGGGTTTTTTGGCACCGTATAGAGGCACTAGATACCATTTGCAAGAGTGGGAAGACAATTCACGTGCACCTACGAATCATGAAGAATATTTTAATATGAAACACTCACGTGCTAGGAATGTCATTGAGAGATGTTTTGGCCTCCTCAAAAGACGTTGGGCTATCTTGCGAAGTCCTTCCTACTATCCAATCAAGATTCAGGGACGAATGATCACTGCATGCAGTTTACTTCATAATTTTATCAGAATGTATATGGCGTTTGATCCTGAGGAAAATGCAAGGCTTGCATTTGATGAATTGCCTATAGGGGAAGATTTACCAGAAGTATTAGCCTACATTGAAACCGTTGAGTCAAGCCAAACATGGACTCAATGGAGGGATGATCTTGCAAGAGAAATATATGATGACTGGAGAGGAAGGAGGGCTTGAAAATTGGTTGACATAGTAGTTGTAATTGTCTTTTATTGTTTGATGACATTTTACTGAGATGATTGCTGTAATTGTTTTTTATTATTTGAAGACTATTGAGATGTTTGTTATGTGGATTTGTAATGTGGTAATTGGGAGTTATCTGGATGTGGTAATTGCATCATGTTTGCTCCACTAACAATATGTTTCTTTGTTTTTCATATGTAATATTATGGCTTCTTTGATAGATTATATGGCCACCTCACGTAATTGGAATGATAATGAGGAGGATGTGTTGCTTACCATCCTCGAGGAGATGGTACTTGATGGTGTTAGGTGTGAGACCGGCAGTTTTAAGGCTGGTACATTTGTAATGGTTGCCACCAAGATGAGAGAGATGATTCCGGGCATTAATATAGAGCCAAAGCATATACAAAACAAGCTGAAGCGTCTGAAAGAAAAGTATTCCTCTGCATCTGACATGATGAATACTACTGGATTTGGTTGGAATGACGAAAAAAAATGTGTTGTTGTGGATAGTGACGATGTACTACAGGGGTGGGTGAAGGTACATTTTGTTTCTTATTCTTTTTCAATTAGTTGCTTTAATAAGATTTTTCTTCATTTGTAGTTAAATTCCAAATTATTATTAACTCATAGGCCCCTTCCCAATATATATATATAGCTGTCTCACCATTCCCAATGTATATAGTTGTCTCAAAAACACAATCTTGCACAGTTGCACATGCACAATCTTGCACAGGTTCTACTAAGTTCAATTTTATTTTAAAATATTCAATTTCAATATTTGATTTCTTTGAAGTCATAACTTTGATTTCTTTGGGTTCTTATTGTAGAAACATCCTAATGCATCTTACAAACCAAATAAGCCATTTCCCTTGTATCCACGCTTGTGTACGGTGTTTGGGAGAGACCGAGCCACGGGTAGTATGGCTGAATCAGCAGTCGATGCAATGGAGAACATGGGATTGGAAAATGAGGATTGCGATGAGACCTTCGAGATGCCTCCGACTTCACCTACCCCATCTTCTGTTGGTACATCCAGTGCATCTCAACCTATTAGGAAGAGGAAGAGGAATAAGAATGATGCTGATGCAAATATTGTAGCTGTTATTCGTGAAGGTTGGGATAAAGCTGTTACTGAAATGAAGAATTTAGGGGAAAGTTTTACTTTAAGAGAAGCTAAAGCCAAGTTACCTTCTCAGCTTAAGGCCATGGGTATCCCATATGATCAGGTGCTGAAAATTTCAATGAAGTTAGTCAAGGATACTGATATGTTGAGTTTTTGGTGTACCCTGGATGACTCTGACAAGCCAGATTTCATTAAAATGTTTATGGATGGCATGTGAGCATTAGGGGGTTTAGTATGAAATGAACTGTATCAACTTCTGGGGCTTAGTAAGACCTTATTTTTCTTTTTTTTTCTTAAGTCAGGACGAATGTTTAATTTGGGATTTCGTGTTTAAGTTCTGGATATTTCATGTTTATTGCTTTAGCAAGATAATATGATTAAACTTATATATTTTTCATCCTTGCATGACAACCATTACATGGTTCTCATGAATAAGATAATATCATTAAACTTAGCCACGGTGCGGGCTTATATATAGAAGAAATCTGAGGACTTGGTTCTCAATTACAGGGTGATTCAGGTGATATTGTCATTAATACTTGCAGGTGATATTGTGTTTAAGATAATGAGAAACATTGATTCTTCTGGACCCCCACGTAATGGATCCGGAGGGAATTCGTGTTCTCCATAGACACCCCTTAGCATTTCTCTCACGTAATCAGGGTTGAATGTCATTGAGGGTTGCCGGCTTCGTTGGTTCCAAGATAATATATATGAATACAACTAGTGAATACAAAACTGAAGGAAGCAACGATCGATGCTCAATTCAATTTATCAAATCCCCGACCTTAAAAATAACCGGAGAAGAAGTTCTTCTGAAGAACAACTAGTTAAATTAATTTCATTGATTCAAGCTGTCCTATCTATCGCTAGAAAGTAAAGAATCATCAAGATAATAGAAAACGAAAAGACTATTCTTGGCACGAATAACGCTTGTTTACCAAGGTAAGCTTTCAACCGGACATGACCACCTTGTCCTCCTGGTTGGCTTTAGAGGATTCTTGTTATCTTCTGCTCCTTTTGATGAGAAATTTGGAGATCATGTTTGTTTAACATCATCCGTGCTATCAGAAATCAGAAAGGGGTCTTTCTCAAATCCTTGATGGCAGCAGAGATGCCTTCCGCTTTACATACTCACGTGCAATGCTAATTGAACTCTTGCTATGCCGCAGAGAGAATTCAGCGAGTAGAATTTGGCTCTCTTCAAATGTCAGATCCCCATGGCTACCCTGTATATTTGCGGGCAACAGTTATTAACATCTAATGCTTGAAATTTAAGTAAGCACGTAACTGCTTTGTACGATTACTATTCCTTTTGCGAAAAACAGAACGTCACAAAATACAGTGAAATTGAGTTGCAAATTGTCTAGTGCCTGATACAAACTTTGAATGTTGTTGTATTCTTGACCCATAGTAGAAAGAATCCAGCAACTTAAGGACCAACACAGGATTGTAGAAAAACGAGGCAAGAAAAGAGGGTTGAGAACTGATTCAGGCTTCACATTATGCAATGCAAAATGGAAGTTCAATTGCACACCAAAACAATATCAATACCCGGCAATAAATGTAGGGTTTATGATTGTCCTATATTGTCAATGCCTTTTCCACTATAAAAATCCAATCAATGAAGATGATTAAACAGTCGTGAATGTAAATTTCTAAATAAAAAAGAAAATGATAAAAAGAGTGGATGCATTATTCAGTGCAGAAAGAATAGCAGTATAGTCGTTACCCGGCAAGATGTTCTATCACAAACTGCATGGTGCATGAGAAGGCCTGCAGCAACTGAAACATTGAGAAAGAGTCGACCATGCCTTTCATTGGAATACTGCAATGCAAATCTGACAAAGCCAGGGCCTCATCACTTATTCCCCTAAATTAGACATTGCATTCAAATTAATATTGAAGAAGAACATATCTAAGATGTAATTTTCTTCATGTTACTAACTTTTTCTTGGTTGAATTTCTAAATTCTTCATCAGGTGCAAGTATATCAGAAAATTTGATATTGGTCACAGAGACACACAAGTGTATTAGTTTAAAATTGAACAAAGAACCAGCTTGGATGATATCGAAAAATGTAATGATCACTAAATAGGGAAAACGTATAATACCTATTTTCATTTCCGACTACAATCGCAGTTGGGCAAGACCAATCCATGTCGTATATAGAAACCTTAAATACAAAATGGAAGAATAACTCAGATACATGCTTGAGATTAAAACTATGGAACATCTTTTCAAAACAAACAAAATAAACAGCAGAAGAAAGTGGATAATTACCGCGTCCGTTATGCGTTGTGGCAATTCGACACCCTCGCGATTTCAGAACTTCAAAGCACTCAGCAATAGAGTTCCAAATTTCAATGTCCAACCATTTCTCCGCTGACATGGCGATTGTCTCTATATCTGAAACAAGGTCAAGCTGAGGTTAACAAAGTTAATTCAACAACTAAGAACCGGACAACTTCAATTAAACTTACTAATACAAATTAAACAAAGCCAAACCGGATGACCAATTCACTAACAACCACATACCAACAAACAATTTAGAAAAAAGAAATCTTCTTTCTGGTTTTTTTTAAAAACTTTAACCCAAAACTAGGCCCCTTTCACCTCAAATGCCGTTGCACCTTTTGGAGTCGCAGGATATCACATGAACCGACTGAAACCCGAGCGCATCCGCAGATCGAAGCGCCGCCGATACATTGCCGAAATCTCCCAATCCTTCAACCACCAGACACACCCCGTAGCTCCGATTCTTCACCACTTTCCTAAACTTCTCCTTACTCACATCCTATGTACGGATCCACGGCTTCAAGCACCTCACCGCTGTTGAGAAAAACACCTTCACCGCAGCTGAACTTGTCCAGATACGGGAACCACCGACCGCCGATTTGGTGCGCAGACTAGTGGCGGCGTTCTTGAGTCGGGTTCTCCGGCGGTTCTAGGGTTGAGTTCGCGGAGTGAGCTTCGTCTGTGAAATCTGCGGCAGCTGCTTCGGATGAAATTGAAGCGTACGGCCGCGAAGGAACATTGTACGGAGCAAGCCTGAGCGCTAATTTCAAATTCAAATCACAAAATTGAGTTAGAAATGTGTGTATGAGTGTCGATCGAGAGAGAGAGAGAGAGAGAGTACCTTGGTTGGAAGGAAGCGGAGAGAAGATGAGGCAGGGGGAGTGGAGGAGAGAGACGGTGGGTCGATTGGGTTGATTGGTTTTGCAGGGGTAAGTTAGTCATTTTAATCTTTTGGTTTCGTTCCGTCCTGCGCTTACCAAACGCAGAACAGAACAACTATCCCGTTCTGTCCTGTGCGTACCAAACATAACATGGAACCACTATTCCGTCCCGTCCCATCCCGTCCCGTCCCATCCCGTTCCGTCCCGTCCGCGTACCAAACGGTACCTAGTCGAACGGGGACATAAATCTTAACAAAGATCATTTTTAGGGCTAAACAAGTGACACATGAAATTCAATTAGCATGTTCTCATAAGTTAATATTTAAGTCATACTTCATGAATGCAGCTTAACTTCCCCTCGCTAAATCACGACCCAATGTCCCGGCCAACTTAGCTAGCACGTGTATCGCCCATGGCATATGGGGCATGGTTACTTGAAGTTATCTTGTTCAGGTGTCTGCTTAGGGTTTCAAACTCAATGGTGGCAGCTAAATACGACAGATGTGCTAGTCGCAGATACACAACCCGATAATTCATTATAATTGAATAATCATACCTGCAACGCCTTATATCACGCTTCTGGATTTGTTGAGTATACAAACTTACCCAACGTAACTCAATCATCCCAATTCCCTTTTATGATAGTCGTCTGTGTAAAAGCATGTGAATTGCGTAATTGTATTGATATCACAAAGTACATACATATAAGTTTATGAATTGGGGCACAAGTAACATAAAGGCCGATTTTTAGCCAAAATGTCTCTAAGATTGGCATAATCTCACATTGGTTTGTAACAATGAAAATCGATGGAAGTGCTCACTTTTTCTGTCCACAGTAAATCATTTTGGTCATCCTGTGAAAAATCTGTCAATATCCTCATTAAATTGTCACGTGAATAACGCCGTGACCACCTTTTTAAGGGTTTTTTGTCAAACGACTCATCCACTTAACAAGGATATTGATAGATTTTTCATGGAATGACCAAAATGACTTACGGGAACAAACTCGGAAACTACTCATATCAATTTTCATTGTGAGGGACCAAAGTGAGGAGTTATACCAATTTTATAGACCATTTTGGCTAAAAATCCTATAAAGCCAACAAGGATTGCAAACTTCTCCAAAGCCTTCGGTAGCACAACCAAGACAAATTCTACTACATTAACAGTCTTGTCAATCTATTTTTTAATGAATGAATCGTATGGGTTGGATTGATACATCTGCCTTACCAATTCAGCGGGTGCTCGGATTTTCTCATTCAAATAGAAAAGGGGTTCCAAACCTCGATTCCCTTATGTATGTAGGGGCAAAGGTATTGTAATGAACGCAGGTGGTTGGTACAATAGTATAAAAAAAAATTGGTCTCCTAATTATCCATTACTTCAAAACATTTCTATAATTGCACCCTTGTCACCCAAAAACTAATCCTTGCGATAGCTGAATTCACCCACGCCAAACATCATTTATGTTTTCATAACTCAATCTCAAATATACCTATAAAGTTCTCTAATATGCAATGATATGTGCATTTCAAGTATAATAATCGACATTATCGTGATAATTAAATCATTAATAATTAAAAAGACATATTCCAAAATAAGCAATTACATCAACTAAAGAGTAATATCAAGTATAATACATATTTCACAAAGTCTTAACTAATTTTCAAATATACCAAAACAACCTCCCAGTCGTGATAAGCTCCCTCAAAAACCCCTACTTGGATCTCAAAGCTATAGTGTTGTTCCAAGTACCACACACAAGTCACACTTTTACATTCATTGCATGCTTTCTCTAAACCTCACAATGCTCATGTTTTGAAAGAACTAAAACGACCTCCTTATTTATATTAGACTACATCAAGCAACTAGTTGATTGCTTTGAAGGTGAGGACCTTCTTTTTTAATCCACTGTGTTCCGGGTTTAAACATTCCTTCTCTTCTTAGTGTAGATTAGTGTATAATATCACTTATATTAAAATAAAATATATATAAAAAAAATAATATTAGACTGTACCTAAATGTTTTTCATATATAATAAAGAGACGACAATGAGGAGTTGCCCAATTACTTGACAAACTAAGGGTAGCAAAAACACAACCTTAATATGGTTACTAGGCATTAGACCAGTACTCCACGATAGAATACCCACTTGCTACCACGAAAGGTTTTTGCAATCCTTGTCTTCGTGTGGTTGGCTTTTGTAACGGTTTTGTTTGTCTTGCAAATGATAAAGTATTTGGTTACATCTTCTTATGGAACCCGATCATTCAAAAACTAAACCTTCATAGACCTAATGTACACATTAAGGATAGAAGAGACACATGCGAGACAGGCAAGACCATTACAAATTCCAACCACACAAAGAAAAGAATTGCAAAAACCTTTCCTGCTAGCAAGCGTGTGTATTATGTCATGAAGTACTAGTCAAAAGTTCAATTAGCATATTAGATAGAATGACCTCTATAATTAGGCGTGATAAGACCGTTATGTGGCTAACGATGATGCCACTCTCATGAGATAAGACTTATAAATACCGGATCTTGAGTCTGTACTTCATTCATGTAATTAGATTAAAGTGCTATGATGCGATGCTTTTTAATGAAGTACAGGCTCAGGATCTGGTATTTATAAGTCTTGGACAATATAGGGCAAACCAACAAAGACATAATGAGAAGTTTGAGTAAGATCTCTATTACAGCATCCTCAATAAGTACAGTTGAGTTTCCTTTTCGGTTCTGGGGGTTATGCCCTGTGATGGTAATTAGGCTGCTTTTTTTATTTTATTTTTTTATTTTTTTAAAGAAGGTGTCCTAGTTCTCGATATTCACATTTGCATAAGAATAGCTTTATGCTATCCTATGGCCGTGTTTGGTACATCAGATAGGACACAGGATAGGACTAATAATACGAAGTACGGTGTTTGGTGTCCGTTCGTATTAGATAGTCACTGATTAAATAATCCGAGCCCACCTACTTAATATGATTGTTACTCGACTGCTTATACCGTCCAAAACCTTGGTACAATTTAGTCGGAGCGCCTCTCACTGTCTCCTTCCTCTCCAGACGCACTGTCCAGACGCAGTGTCCTCTCGCGCTCGGTCGTGGTCCTCTCCAAACGCACTCCTCTCGCGCTTGCTCTCTCGACTGAAGTCCAGGTTCATCTTCGTCTTCTTCTTCGATTGAATCCCACCAGTTTTCTTCTTCTTCCCAGGTTGCTCACGTCTCTCTGTTCTTCCCCATTCTTCCATTTTTCTTGCAATTTTCTTTCAATTGATGAATCTAGTTATTGTTTTCTCTATAATTATGCAATTGATTATGTAATTTTGTGTTTTAATTACAAATTACAAATTTTAGGGTTTGTTGTTGGGGTCAAATTGTAGATTTGCCAGGCCCTCTCTCTGCCTTTCGCGCTTGCTCTCTCGGCTGAAGTCCAGGTTCGTCTTCTTAACATGAAGCTCCGAAGCTATTCAAGCAAGGTTTCTTCGAATTTTCCATCTTTTTATAGCAGATCATACATCAATCTCGGGGTATTTGTAGCTACACCCCTGAATATATTTCTATATTTTGGCGGTTTTTAGTTGGATTTTCTTGAACATTATTGTCATTGTTTGCAAAACATCAAATTTTCTTAACTTGAAGCTCCCAAGCTATTCAAGCAAGGTTTCTTCCAATTTTCCAAATCCCATCATCCATAATCATCATATAAGTTAGTATCTACGTAGTCTCTCATGCCGTGAATTGCAAAACATCCAAGATATTCAAACATGACCAAGATTACCAGTTTCCCTGTCTCTTCTATCTTATTCTTCTTGTTATTCTTTAGGATTTTCTTAGCCATGGCACAAAACACAACGATCCCAGTGAATGTAGGGGTCATCCTTGACTTTGATTCCTTGTTTAGGAAGGTGGGGATGAGCTGCATTAACATGGTCCTCTTTGACTTCTATGCTTTTCATACAATTGTTTGATTTGAATAAAAGGAAGGAAAAATGGAAATAATTCTACCTTGGTCCCATACACTTGCATTTGGCTAAATGGGTTTTCGTTTCTTATGACTATGTTCTACTTTCTTTTGCTTATTTTCCGAGCAACCAAACAGAGCATTTTGGTTTTGTGGCTGACCCAATTTCCTAGATTTTCTATCATCTGGAAATTTCATTGGTAGCATCTCTTGGTATCATATGGGATCTCAGTTTAATTTGATTTGGGCTAAATGGTTGGCAGATCAAGTTATATATTTCACTAGTTTTGCTAAACATAGACAATTAGACTGCTGAATTTTGCTTTTCCCACTTTAATTAAGCTTCTATTTGGATAAAAAAAAAACTGGTTGGGTTTTTATTCCACCCTGCCCCAGAAAAAAAGGTCGAGTTATGACCAAGTGATAATTTAGATGGACATATAGTTTAGTTTTGGGGCTAAATATATAAGCCCAATTCATTATCCACAATTCTCTTTAAATTTTACCCCCAAAAGTAAAACCAAGCAAAAGTCACTGATAAGTGCATAGAAGTTGAAAAAAAATAAGTCATGGTATAAGGAAACAAACCTTGGAGGCCTTATTACGAAGCTAAGTTTGATCCGCCTTGATGTAGGATTGTAATTGATAACTCTACATTGGCCAATACCCATGTATGCTTGTATCCTTTTTGTATCCTACTACTACAGATGAGTGTGATGATTTGCTTATGGTTTTTATCACTTACTATTAATTATATGCACAATTGATTATATGATATCTTATTGTGTATGTAATTATAGGAATGGAAAGTGAACAAAGTAGTCAACCAAAAGGAAGTAGAAGGGTTTGGAAACAATATGAAGAAGATGCATTGCTGTCCATACTTGAGGAGGCAGTTGTTAAGAATTTGCGATGTGATAATGGTTGTTTCAAACCCAGAACAATGGCTCAGTTTGAACTTGGAGCTCCCAAGCTATTCAAGCATTTGTATATTTTATGAACTTGGATATGTGGTGGGATTAATCTATATAATGTAACGACTGCAGTTGTTTTTTGTGAACCTTCTTTTATGTTATTGGAAAATATTTTGAATTTGATGTATGAAATTTACTATTTTTCTTTGTTATTCGAAAATTTGTGTGGTTTTCAATAGGCATAAATATGAGAAAAGTTCAACAAACAAACAAAGTTTCATCAAATCGTTTTTTCCCTTGTCCTATCCGGTTCATTACCAAACACAGTATAAATAATACAGTCATTAGTCTGATACTGCACCAAATGCCCCACTAATTTAGTCAGTACTATCCGGTGGCTATTTATCCTATCTGACAGAAATAGTCAATACAGTCCGAACTGCCAAACGAGGAATAGGCTGACAAATAAGAATGAAGGATGAAAAGACTAATTTGCCCATAAGTTTGACGGAATAGTAGATGAAATCTAGCAGCGAGGGAAAAATTGGGTAATTTTCAAAAGTTTAAGTCCCTAATTTACCAAAAAATAAATAGTTAAGTGGATCACAGTTTGGCCTTTGAAATATTTGTCACTCATGCTTACTTTAAGAATAAGAAATAAAGTAATTGATCAACTCGTGAAACTCAACCAACATAACCTGTAGAGACATAAATTAACCACATCTAATAGGAGAATGACACATGGATTTTAATCTCGCTATGACAATTTTACCCTTAACGTTGTGAGCAGACCACGTAGTACCTAAAGGGACGTGGCATCTACCAGGTACAAGGCATTTAGTCGCCATGGTGCCCGTCGGACCCATGGTGTCCTACCACCAAGGCATACCAAACCCAAGTTGGTAGAATGCCGACTCTTTGGAGTCTTCTTTTTGGGTGTCCGACGCTCTTGCGCTCCAACCAACCAGGGCCTCCGGAACTACTCATAAGCTGCTGCGGAGACTAGTATGCACCATCACTAGCAGAACATAGTGGTTTGCCTAGTACAACTTGCAACCTTCCCTTTCAAACTGCTTTTCAAACCCCTTTGGCAACCTTCCTTTTTGGGTGTTCATCAATTAAGCTTATAATATTTATAATTTTGCAGGTTGATTTTGTCAATCTAACTTTGTTTGAAATTTGCACACACAACCCACCTTAGAATGGCTTGTGTGCGTTGGTTTGCTCATTTTCTTAGGAAAAATGAGTTTAACAGTGTCAACCCAAGCCAGTTGGGTGTCTACTTTTTTGTTAAGCTACGGGGTAAAGTGATTTAAAAAAAAAAAAATGAAACATTAAGAATTTTTTTTCCATATCTACTATTACAAAATTAATAATTTTTTTTTATAGATAAAAAATCTAATTAATTTAAAAAGAGAAGAGTTTGGCTCCTTAAGATTAACGAGTTGGTTCTCAAAATACTTCGGGCTTATTCACAAAATTTCGTGCTTATGATCACAACTATTTGTATTTGCAAAAATTAAAACTAAGATCGTTTAATCAATCTTTACAAAGTTCCGATCATAAACATGAATATTCTGTGAAAAGGTCATGAGGTACTTGAGGAAGAATTTCATCCACAATCCTTGAGAAGCCAATTATTTCTTTTTTCAAAAATTCATTTTCTTATTTTTTGATGAAACTCCTATTTTACCTTCAACTTAATAAAAAAATTGTCAGAATTAACAAAAAGGACTACTAAAATAATAAATCACATAATTCGATGAGGGAATAATTATTAGTACAGACTAGAGATGAAAATCATGCATCTTTTGCCACATTTTAGCTCTTTTTTTTTTAATTCATTTTCCGTCGTTACCAAACGTGACAAAGAAATTTTATATTTTCCTTCCCCTAGTGAAAAGCTACTCTGGACGCATTTGACTCTGGTCTGTTGGCACTTTCCATCGCAAAACCCAATTTCGCAGCCACTTGGACTAAAAGAAACACGCACACACTTCATATCTTCACTAACCTCGCTGCCATCCGTTTCACAAACCCTAGATTATTTCCCTACCCCCAAAATCTCCATTTCTCTCTCTATACCTGATTCAGCGACGGAGTTCGAATGGCCGATCCTCTGGAGAGGCTGGGATCGGAGGCCGTAGGCAGCGAATCGAACATCAAGGACGAACTCTCCATGGAGATCGATCCTCCTTTCAAAGAAAACACCGCCACCGCCGACGACTGGAGAAAGGCTCTCAGCAAGGTCGTCCCCGCCGTCGTCGTTCTGCGGACAACCGCCTGTCGTGCTTTTGACACTGAGGCCGCTGGTGCTAGCTATGCCACCGGCTTCATCGTCGATAAGAGCCGCGGGATCATCCTCACCAATCGACATGTTGTCAAGCCTGGTACTTTTTTGTTTCTTGAACTTTCTTCTTCTTGTTTGGATACTGAGGAAATGTGAGAGAAAGAAAAGGGAAAATTTCGCTTTCAAAGTTTAAGCCTTTCGAGTTATATAGTAAAGTTTTACTCTTTTAAGCTTCTAACCAACCAATGCATTGCTTGGTAATGATTGTCTAGTCGGTAATGATTGTCTAGTTGGTAACATTTAGTGCTCTTTTTTTTCAACTGAATTTGATTTAAGGATCTTCAACCTTCTTTGATATTTTCCCAATCTGTTTCTTTGGTACTGTAGGACCTGTAGTTGCAGAAGCTATGTTTGTGAACCGTGAAGAAATTCCAGTATATCCTATATACAGGGATCCAGTGAGTAAATTCTTTCTTACGTTTGATTTATGATCTGCTGTAATTGCACGGTGGTTTGTAAAATCTATATCATTTTTAGCTCCATTAAACAATCTCATACATTTCCAGTGTGATATAGTTCCTTACGCTTTGTTTTCTTACTTAACATAGTAAATGAAAAGTTGTGACTGCAGAGCAAGCAGTTTATTTTCATTATTAAGTTTTGCTAAACTTTCCTTTAAGTTCTTCAAATCGTAAGACATGGTTGCGATTCTGGGAATGTGTAAATGAGATTATCTGTTTATATGTCCTCTTACATGTTTAACTAGATTATGCGAATGCAATTATCATTGACATGTGAAGTTTTAAAATTTTGTTTTTGGTATTTAGGAAGTGATTTTGAAAATGAAAGAACCTTCAAAATGTTATTTAAAAAGCAGTTTACAAGTAGTCTGCTAGCAACAACAAAATAGCAAGAAAAGAATAAATAAAACTATTTGACTGTCCAAATGAATCTATAATTGAATTGCATGTCATATACCCTACAATTCAAGTGCATTTGAAAATTTTAGTGCGATAGTAAAATATTTACATGTTTTCTTGTAAAATAAGAAACTCTTAAACATTACCTCACCCTGAGCTATAATTAAACATGGGATTTATGTAACAGGACAATGATAGATACCTTTGTAATCAATTTGTGCTGTTGACATCTCGTGTATATCAGAAACACTAATATATGTATTTGTTTTTTCAGGTCCATGATTTTGGCTTCTTTTGTTATGATCCTAGTGCAGTACAATTTCTTAGTTATGAGGAGATTCCTCTGGCCCCTGAGGCTGCTTGTGTTGGACTAGAAATCAGGGTTGTTGGTAATGATAGTGGTGAGAAGGTATTCATTTGTCAAGTTTGTGCTTTTACTTAATAGGCTCGTAATTGTATGCCTTACATTTTAGTAATTTGTTATTTACTGGATTCACTGTAATTTTTAGGTCTCAATTTTGGCTGGTACTATTGCTCGTTTGGATAGAGATGCTCCACATTACAAAAAGTATGTATCAGCTTGACTAACATCTGCCTTATTCCTTTGTTCTTATTTTCCCTGAAATCAGTGAAATACATACGTTGTCCTATGGATTCATGTCATGGTTACGAAAAATTAAGAGTGTTTCATTGAATTGTAGTTTGTTGGAATAATAATTTTTTTCAGAACCACTGAAGTGTTAAATCCTTGGTGCATGTGAATTGGGAAGTATACTAGGAAGATGCCTATAGTTAAAAGAAAGGTTGAAGCTTTAGCATCCAATGGTCTAGAAAAACCAGAATTAACAAAATTGACAAACTGAGACCTACAAGCTGTCTTTATCATGTGTGTGAGAAACGCCAACCACATGATGCTCTCATGGTGCCTTTTATTGATTTCCTTTTGTTGTGTAAGAGAACAAAATAAATAAATAAAAGTCGAAGGGAAGAGCTCTTCAAGGGGCGTAACATTCTTAGTCAGCTACCTTTTTGAACAGAGCATCCATTTAACAATAGAACTTGGCGTTTTCCAGTATGTCATAGATGCACACCCCATAGTGTGGGCTGAGTCACAGAATATTGTAAAAGTAAATCGTTGTGCTTAACATATAAGAACAACTACGAAAACTTTATAAAAATATAGAAGAAGACCAACTAAAACATTCTTTGTTCTTCTTCGTTAGTTTTACAGTGAACTCGTTAAAAAAAAGCAGTCAATAGAAACAATAAAAACCTTTTATGATACCCCCCAACCACCTCTCCAAATACTCAGTCCAATAAATTTTCAAGTGCTGATTCCTGACAAATTATAAGTACTTGATATAAATCTTATTTCACCTTATCTGCAACCTTTAATAAACTACATCTACAAGGTTACAATTGAGAAAATTGGAACCATCCCAAACTACATGGAGAAAATCATAATTGTCTCTTCTATTAGTAAACTCCTCTTACAGAGGTGTGCTGGATAGAAGACAACAGAGCCTAAGCTACTTTTGTTATGCTACTGACCTATGGTAGGCAGAACACTTAACAGTTTGAGCATTTGTTCTTTGGAGACTTTACGGCCAGTTTTCTTTTTTTCTTTTGGTTAATAATGATTGTGTTTTTGTGCAGGGATGGTTATAATGACTTCAATACATTCTACATGCAAGTAAGTAGCATATTTTCATTATTTTTGCTACCTAATAGTTTCATGTAAGCCTCCTCCACTGGAGTAGGTTTTGGGTTTAGAATTTTGTGACTATTTTCATTATTGTGCCTTAGAGTACTTCTATTTTAGAAAATGCTTCTGTGAGGGACATATGTTAAGCGCCTTCTGTGCTGTAAACATCCAACTGTTGGATATATTTCAATGCTTGATATACTGAAGTGTTTGTATTATATCCAACCTGAAAGTGGTTGGCACTTATAGACGCTTAAATGTGTCACTTATATGAGCATTTCTGTTTCTTTTGTAGGGTAGTTTTTGGGCTATACTTGGGCCGTATTGTACTGCTTAATTGGTTATTGGGTGAGGATGAAGGTATAAGATACAGAAAAGGGAAGGAGATTCCTCTAATGAAAATGTAATTAGAACGAATAATTTGATCAACAAGAGAAGCAGACTGACGTATAGAAGACAAAATTTCTTGCTTTAAAATACATTGATGTTTTATATATGGCTGGTTCTGACTGCTGAGAGTTGTCCACATGGCATAAATATTTCTCTCCCACTTTTGGTACCTGAACTTTGACCCATTTATCAATTCAGTGCGTGAAGATTAATTTGTCCCATTTAGTGGTTATCTAACTTTTTTGTTTCTAACAAGTACCAGGTCAAACTTTAAATAGGAATGGTTAACATATCTCAGGGGTAATATGTACTGTCCTCCTTATTATCATCGAGGGCACATTTGATGGAAAATAAGCACCAATGACCAAATTTCATTGTACGGAAGTTTGATTTGATACTTGTTGGATGCAAAAACTTAACTTTAGGATTATAATTTTTGTTCAAGACTTGGCCTTGTATAGATTCTATTATAAAATAAAAGGAAATAGGGAACAAAATCTGAGTGGTGAGCATTATGTCTTTATAAATGCCCTTTGTCCTCCTCACTCATGTTGGTTGTGTTTGCACCAATGTTTTAAAAGCTTGATGCGTGGGCGAGGCGTCCGAGGGATAGCCCGGCCTAGGCTTGAGGTGTGAGGTGGGACCTAAATTTTTTAATATATACACTGAGCGTACACATATTATATTAAAAAAAAGAAGATTATAAATCAATAATCACCCTGAGCACACACATATATTATAAATATATATACACACATATATATACATATATTATATTATATATATATAAATATAAAATAGAGGATGAAAAGCACAATGAGCACACATATAACCATGCACAACACACACATCCATTATATAAAAAAATAAAAATCAGAAAAAAGGCAGAGAGACGATAGTGCAAGGAAGAGGTATGAGGCAGTTAAAACCCTACCCAAAATTTGGGTTTGGGAGTTTGAAAAAAAAAGAAAAAAAGAAACCCCTGAGGCGCGACTAGGCGGCTCCGGCGAAGCCTTCCGCCCACTCCCTCAAAACAGAGGCGGCAACCCTCACGCCCAGCCTCAGAGGACGCCTAGGCGCGCCCTGAGGCGAGCCTTTTAAAACATTGGTTTGCACCAAGAAAATACATTAAATTTGTAAACAAGACTTTCATGAAAATGAGCCCCGAAGCCCTATCTAAAGATGAGGGTTTAAATTTGTAAACAAAACTTTCATGAAAATACTTGTTCTTAGAAAAAATCATAGGTGCAAAGTTTGTTTACCTATGGTAATGGTCTTAATGATTTACACTGTTATTGATAAATCTATATACATTCCATTCATGGCATACATGTACCTTTAGAATCTGGGAGAGTTGAGATGCGAATATGGCGTTGCATTGGCATTGGATTTATGGATCAGTATTTTTACTATTTTGCATATGGAATAATATATATTTGCAGTCCTTTACGACATGACTGTCATTGTTAATTATGTTATTGAATGACTTGGCATTGTTGGTTGATACTTGATAGCAGTGCATCTTTTGCTAATATAGTAGCTTTAGCCTAAAATTTCACATTTATATTTATTAGTTGTTATTGTTATAGGCTGCATCTGGTACTAAAGGTGGTTCCAGTGGATCTCCTGTGATTGATTGGCTAGGCAGGGCGGTGGCCTTGAATGCTGGTAGCAAGTCATCAAGTGCTTCAGCTTTTTTCTTACCATTAGAACGAGTAAGTGCATTTTATGTATCTTCTGTATCTTTATTAATTATGCATGAGGATTTAATATTTAATATTCCACAATTATGATTTATAAAATAGACTTATTCAAACGGCAGGTTGTGAGGGCATTGAACTATCTCCAGAAAGGCAGAGATTCCTTTGTTAATAAATGGGAGGCAGTCTCTATACCTCGTGGTACGCTTCAGGTTTGTGTTTGAATTATCCTTAAAGGGAATCACTTCAATTAAACCGTTTCCCAATTCTCTTAACTTCATGTTCAGAAGGGTGCTGCTATTTTGGTGGGCAGTTGACTCAGTTTCCCCCAGTGTTATTTTACCTTTGAGGTTGAAATTGGTTGCATTTGCAATGGATCATGGTGTTTTTTACAACTTAAAATTTACGCATATATGTTTAGATGAAATATTGAAAACATTTTTTGGTCGAGGGTAGGAGAAATAAAACCATAATATAAAAGAAATTCTTAATTTTTGGACCTGATTGATTTTATTCTTGGAAACAATACAAGATTTCATGGTGTTCAGAGTTGTACGATGTTTGAGTAATTATTATTGTGACACAGCGTATATAATTTATAATGCAGGTGACATTTGTCCATAAAGGGTTTGATGAGACACGCCGGCTTGGTCTTCAAAGTGAAACAGAGCAGGTGTTTTTTTTCTTTCTTTTTTCTCTTTTTCTTTTCCGTCTTATTTCCCCATACTTCATTATTTGCATGAAAAGTAGGGTGCCTCAAGTAACCTGTGCTTTTGATTTGTTCAGTTAGTTCGTCATGCATCTCCCGAGGGTGAAACTGGGATGCTGGTTGTTGACTCTGTGGTGAGTATTCTTGCACACTTTGAAATTGTGTAAGTTTTTCTTTTTCTTGGTCATCTAATACTTACTTCTAGGATTCTTATGAGGCTGGACTTGTTTCAGGTTCCAGGTGGTCCGGCGTACAAGTGTTTGGAGCCAGGTGATGTTCTTGTTTGCATGAATGGGAAAGTAAGTTATACTTTTCGTTTCATTTAATTTTGTATTTATTGAAAAGACTTTGATGACATGCAAATTCATTGCTTTATTTGATATTGTTGTTTTATAAATATGACCACTATTTTGTTTGCAAATGTCCGGATCAAATTATAAGGTTTACTTTTCTCACCGGCCACCATCTATAAGGGTCATCAATTTGGATCAAATTATAAGCTTTATCCAATCTTATTGTTGAGTTTTGTGATGCCATTAACTTGATATTAACTATGTATTATGATTAACTTGATATTATCTATGTTTTATGATTAACTTGATATTAACTATGTATTATGATTAACTTCATATTAACTATGTATTATGTAGGGTAGCTACAGTAACTCATTATGAATGGTTTTCTACTTTTGCAAACGCATCTTCTAGAGTGGATAAATAATCAATGACCATTTTTTATGGTCCATATTGTTTATTTTAGATGACATATGTTAGAATTTAACTCTTTATCTATTATCTCTTATAAAGGGAGAAGAAAAAAACTGTGAAGCTTTCATAATCTCAAAATTGCCCTTCTTTCATTAGGATTTCAAAGAAAAAACAATTTCACAAAAAATAAAAAAACCACCCACGTAAAATATAATAACTAAATTAAGTAAATTTGAAGAAAAAAACAGAAAGACAAAACGGTAGATAATATATTATCAGAAAAAAATAAATAGTACGCTTGTGGCGATAGGTAGTTTGTCTATAAATGCTATTCCAAAGTAATTACTTTTAGGCTCCATTTGATTGTGGGAAAGGAAACCTCAAATGTTTTTCATGCAAGCAAGACAGTAGCGACACAATTGAATCTAACATATTGGATTGCTGTGCAGGTAATTACCCAATTCCTAAAATTGGAGGCTTTACTTGATGACAGTGTCAATCAAAAGATTGAATTACAGATTGAAAGGGGTGGCACACAATTAACTGTTAACTTGACGGTGAGAGTTTTTCTTGTTTGGTATTTATGTTTTGCTACGGAAAAGTCTCGTATGTATGTCTGGAAAATTTAGCGCAGTGGCAGTCAACTGGTGCACTGCTTAATTGAGGCGCTGCAAGCGTTTCTCTTATCTTTTTACTTTATATTTTTAACATTAATTTTTATCCAATGTTGGCATCCTTCTGGAAGATTAAGAAAAGTTCATGCAATATTATGAATCAAGAATGTTTGGACTTGTTACTTGTAGTTTATGTCTTTTCTTGATTGTATAATGCTCTACTTGTTTTTTCATGGGATTATGAATTTGTTTTTGAATAATATTTTAAGAAAAGGAGAAAGAAAATGAGAGATGCCCATCTGAAGCAGAAATTAAAAGGAACTGCCACCACACGCTTTCAAACAATGTTTTCACTAATTTTTCCTATTCTTTGTTTAGTTCTTGGAAGCACAAATTGTTTTCCTTATAAATGAGAAGATGCGATTTCATTTCTTAGGAGAAACCAAATGTTGCAGAAGATATTTGCACGCACTAACATGTCATCTTTGTCCTCTCTTTTTATGCATCGGCCAATTGAAGTCAGCTGGTAGAGATCATTTAAGTGCTTAGGTGGATCTGGCTTTACCTTATTTAATATTCTATGTTCATGTCCGTGGTATGTTTAGAAGATGCATCAGTGAATGTAAATGTTTCAGTGCACATGATTTTAAGCTGCAGTGTTTTTCTATTTCACTTCGTGTTTCTGAGAATGCTTCAGTGTATATATATCTGTGTACCTAAGGTTCCTCGTAATATGAATGGTACGTGTGTGCATTTGTGTTTTGTTTTTTTATCAACAATTCCTGTCCATGAGATTTGAACAGTTAGGATGCCATTGGCAAATGGTATCTGTTTGTGTGGGTAATTTAACTAGGAGTTGGGACTTATGGAACTTCAGTATAACATTAGGGGCATCTTTAATGGACTGAAAACAGGGTAGAGAAAAGGAAAGGAGAGGAAAACCAATAACAGTGAATTTATTGAAATGGTTGAACTGCATCGCACATGTAGAGGTTTAAGTAATCACCTGTTAGGGATGCTCTGATTGCCCTTTAGACATGGCTAGGTTAGAGGTGTTTTCTCTGATAATATTTTATGTCACAAGTCAACTTTCACTGCGTTAGCCTTTGTCTAAAAATATTTAGATATAGTTACTTTGCTTGCATTAATATCAGCTGGGTAAATTGAATCTTCTGTTTTTCGGTGTGAAATTGTCCCTGCCCATTCCTCATTATGCATCGTGATGAAAGAGAGACTAATGCCTTTATCACGATGCATAATTAAGTTATTTCTTCACTGGGCTAGGTATGAACTTATTGAGGTCTTTACCCCATAATTTATCCAACTGTGTTATATACCTGGATGCAGTTTGGTGGTATTCGTTTAGTTATCCAACTGTGTTGTATACCTGGTTGCAGTTTGATGGTATTCCTTTAGTTTGTAGCATTGTTTCATTAAGGTGCCATCAGTAAATTGTTATCCTATTTATTTCAGGTGCAAGATTTACACTCAATAACCCCTAATTACTTCTTGGAAGTAAGTGGTGGAGTGATACAACCTCTCTCGTACCAACAGGTTGGTTGATTTCGCTGTTTGTACTTAGTATTCGAGAGTGATCTTAGAAGTTGTTGCTGGGCTATTGTCCTCATATAGAAGTCTGCATTTGCTTGAACTGAATTTTTTATTCTAATTTTGGCATGCTTTTAACCAAGTCAAGTGCATTTCTTTTGCATATTGCATGTGTAGCTTGTCGTATACTCTCTCTCTCTCTATTTATATATATATATATATATATATATATATTCTATTTCGAGAGCTTTATGCACGCCTTTTTTTAATTATGTTGACCCTGTCTACTGAAATAATGTTTCCTCGTTGTCCATTTACCATGGCTTTGGCTTATTATCTTGATTTGTCTGAATTGTATTCTGTTTGAACCTTTCACTTTATGTTATGACATTACTCTGCTTTTCGTACAGGCTAGAAATTTTCGTTTCCCTTGTGGCCTTGTATATGTGACAGAACCAGGGTACGCTCTCTTGATCTTGTGCAATATGTTTTGCTTCCTGTTATTTCTCAAATTAAAGAACTATGGCCGACTGGATGATGGTGTCAGCTTTTTCTTTCTTTCTCTTTTTTTTTTTTGAGAAAAAAAAGATAACAATTTATTAAAACAATAACATGAATTACAAAATAGTGGATAAGAAATCCACCATCTAGCAAAACTAGCTAAGACCTTTCAAGTAGATCTATATGAGAAAGAGAATAAATATTTTTGATGATACCAATAATTCCATCCTGGTTGTGATAAGAACATAGCTTTTAGTTTTGATTTTAAGAGTGTTTTAATTTAGATATTTATTGAAGGGTGAATTTGAAAAGTATTATAGGTCATGGGTCCCTCTCTTTATAGGTCTTATTTCGTTTTTGAACTACACCTATTGACAAAATTGATCTGCTTTTTTTTTTTTTGAGTAACAATTGATCTGCAAATTTAATTTGTTACAGATATATGCTCCTTAGAGCTGGAGTTCCTCGCCATGCTATCATTAAGAAGTTTGCTGGTGAGGAAATATCACGACTTGAGGATCTAATCTCAGTTCTATGCAAGCTATCTCGAGGTGCTCGAGTGCCATTAGAGTATATAAGCTACATGGATCGTCATCGAAGGAAGGTAATACTTTGATTTAGATATACTGTATTCCACCAATAATTGGCATGAAAATACATGCTGGTTTGGTCAATTCATCTTTTTAAGATTGCACAAAGGAATAAGAAATAAACTTCTGATTTCTGAACCATAGGGTCCCACCAGTTGGCTTTTCTAATGAAACCCAGCAAATGCTTGTAATGAGCTGCCCCATTAGATACATTAGAGAAATTAGCTAAGTGAACTGTTTTTATCTTTTCTTAGTTGGTTCTCATCTGTTGATTGTTGTGGTGGCTGCAGTCAGTCCTGGTCACGGTTGATCGCCATGAATGGTATGCGCCTCCACAGATATACACTCGTGATGATTGTACTGGTCTTTGGACTGCTAAGCCTGTGTTTCAACATGATGGTAATCTACAATCATCTGGTATCAATGAACGTGGAGGTACAGGAAGCCAAGCAGTTCCACTAAGTAGCGAAGTCACTTCCCTGGTAGACATGCAGCATAATAGCCACGAGCAATTGACTGATGGTGTCACCAGTATGGAAACCAGTTATGAGCACGTATCTGAAGGAGCACATTGTAGGGATGAACTTGATGTTGAAACAAAGAAAAGGCGAGTGAAGGAGGGTTTTCCTTCTGATGGAAATGTTGTTGCTGACTGTTCTTTTCCTGAAGCAAATGACAGTAAGCTGGATGATCCAAATACTATGGAGAATGCTGTTCTGAGAGACTTTGAAGGTGCAAATGTAGCAACTGCTAATGCTTCATTAGCAGAACGTGTTATAGAGCCGACTCTCGTTATGCTTGAGGTAACTATCTCAGCGATATATTAAGTTCTGTATGTGTTTCTCAACAGTCTCTTTCCTAACACTAAAATCTTTGTTAGAAAGGAAACTGTCATTATTCTTTGTATTGGCAGTATGTTCTCTCTCTCTCTCTCTATCTCTCTCTCTCTCACACACACATGCACATGTGCCCACAGGCTTTCACACACACACGAAATCTCACTTGGTCACACTTTTTTCAAAGGAAAAACCCAACACTAGGTGGTTTGTAGCCTATGACTACAAATTTTTTTTGTGCTATTTTATTGTGATACTGTCAGGATAGGTATGCTGTTTTTGTTTGCAGGCTACCAGCTGGTTTTGTGGATTTCTTTATTTATTTCTAGTAGATAGCTTGTTAACTGTGTTTGTACTTGGGGATTTTTGTTGTGTCTCAGTTAGTAGTGTCACTCTGTCAGTATATTTACAGTCATGGATGTTTTGTTAAGTATTTTATATTGATGGTTTAAATTTTTTATCACCAAAAAATTCTTGCTACAGATTTGTATGACATTCTTGTGAATCTTAAGAGGATGCTCTCATATGATTACAGGTTCATGTGCCACCTTCATGTATGCTTGATGGTGTACATTCACAACATTTTTTCGGTACTGGTGTCATCATCTATCATTCTGAAAACATGGGATTGGTTGCTGTTGACAAGAACACAGTTGCAATAGCTGCATCTGATGTGATGCTTTCATTTGCTGCTTTTCCAATTGAAATTCCTGGCGAGGTAGTTCTATAGAATGTAAACAGATGTAAATGATGATGCCTTTGAAATTACCTAAACTGCCTATTTTAAATTTCAGGTGGTTTTTCTCCACCCTGTTCACAATTATGCTCTCATTTCGTATGATCCCTTGGCCCTGGGAGCTGTTGGTTTGTCTGCTGTTCGTGCTGCTGAACTACTTCCTGGTAGGGCTGGCTTTTCACCTTATTTCTCTAATTTTACCTTTCAGTTTATGTGCATAGTGTGTATGTGTGTATTACATAGTTGCCAGATTCGGCCATTTAGTGTCCGAACTCCGTATTGGTACGTCCGTACCGATACTTTGACCATTCGGTTGTGAATTCGGTGTCTCTAACCAGATTAGACAAAACTTGAACAAGGAACTGAAAAAACGCACCTTGGTCACCTTAAAATTCGCCGATGTCGTCCTTGTAGTTGTCGGGGAGACTTTCTGAAGAACAGAGATGACTTGCTCACCCCCCTGGAGAAGAGCATCATACTGGGCAGGTTCCTATTCGTCCTTGTGTTTGTCGGTGAAGGAGAAAAAGGAGAGGTCGGGGAAAGAAAAGAAAGGGGAGAGAGAGGAGGGAGGGACAGAGAACTGGAATGCGACAGTGAGAATCGAGAAGAAATAACAAAGGGAAAGGAAGGGAAAGGAAAGGTCTACAAATAAATTAATTATTTGCTTAATGAATATTTAATAAAAAATATTAAAGAGATAAATGATGATTACGTGAAGAAATAACCAAGGGAAATGATAAGTCTTTGGTATCCGAGTCATTTTAATTTTAATTCCTATCTATTCATCTTCCAATGAAATGTTCACATGAAGAAATAACAAATCATCAATGCTACAAAATGAAAATGATTGGTCAAAATAAGTAATATTATAAAATATAATTATAAATGTCTTATTATCAATATTTTTATATACAAACTAATTTACATTCTTTAACGAATTTAAAATGAATCGAACTGAAAACCGTACTGTCTATGCCTACTCTCTGGCGAATGATACTTTATGTTACTACCGAATCCCGTATCCGAACCGAACTGCGAACTCAAATCGTACCCGTATCTGGCAACTATGGTGTATTAGTATACTATACAATGATATTATTGCTGTATTTTATCAAAATGATTTGTTACTTGTTTATTTCTAATCCATTTTCCAGGATTAGGTTTGTAAATTTGATATTGCATATACTTAAACAAAAGGTACTGATCAAGGATATTAGTTAAATGTTTTTTTTTTTTAATTTTTTTAATTTTTTAATTTTAGACATTTATAATTGTTTAAGTCAAACTGGAACTCAATTCTTTAGCATTTGTTAAAGCACTTTGATTTGACTTTTTGTTTGTGTCTCAGCTTGTTTATTTGTTGTCAAGGTACTATCCTATTGTTAAGATATGCTAGAAATAGTTGGCTTAAGTACTAACAGAATCAGTTTTTGAAAACAGTGGTCAAGCAAGAAAAAACTTACATGCTATTATAAAGGATGATAATGGTTGATGGAGTGTCAGTCAGTTGAAACCTTGGTAGTTTGAGTAATTTCTAGATATCTAGAATTTTGACTTTATATAATGAAATATCTTTAATATTTGAAACTTTGATAGTTTGAGTAATTTCTGTTGTTGTAGAATTTTGGTGGTAAGAAGAGGGGTGCAGTTTTGGGAAGATGTGCCATGATGGCAATTTTTTGGATATTATGGGTAGAGCGCAACAGGAGGGTTTTTTAGATGTCAGTGGAGGAGCTGGATCATTTATGCTGGAATAGGGTTTATTTTTGGGCTTCTTTGTAGGATCTACTGCTTCAATGTTAGAGAATTGTTTTTTTGTTGTTATTTTCTCAGATTGGAAATTAGTAGTTTGGTCATTTTTAGGCTTCTCTGGTTTTGTTGTATTATACTTAGTTTACGGCTAGCTCCTGTAAAATTTTCTATTCAGTTGCGGACTGCTCCACTATTGTGGTACTTTTGTTTCTTAATTACATTTCTTTTTCCTATGAAAAGAAAACAATTTTGTGGTTTGTCTCTTTTGCATCTCTTGTTGGGATCTACTCCATTGTCTTTGAACAAATTTGCTGATAAAATTATTCTCTGAGACAGAGCCTGCATTGCGTCGGGGGGATTCAGTGTATCTTGTGGGGTTAAGTAGAAGCCTACAAGCAACATCTAGAAAGTCAATTGTAACTAACCCATGTGCTGCATTAAATATTGGATCTGCCGATTGTCCACGGTACAGAGCAACCAATATGGAAGTCATTGAGCTTGATACTGGTAACTGAAATTCTTATTGCTTAAACTAGAACTTGATTTCGCTGTGCTGATTTTGATTCACTTTTGCTTTTAATGCTGCGCTCTGTTCAGATTTTGGCAGTACATTTTCTGGTGTACTAACTGATGAGTATGGAAGGGTTCAAGCCATCTGGGGTAGCTTTTCAACTCAGGTTTCCATCCTTTCCCTCAGCAAAAGGAAAAGAAAAAGCAAAATAAAAAAATTCAGGTATTTACTTTAACATCTGTTAATTTTATTTTCATTGTTGATTTGTATTTGCAGCTAAAATTTGGTGGCAGTAGCTCCGAAGATCATCAGTTTGTTAGAGGTCTCCCTATTTATTCAATCAGTCAAGTCCTAGAAAAAATTATTTCTGGTGCTCAAGGCCCTCCTCTTCTCATAAATCATGTCAAAAGGCCAATGCCTCTTGTGAGAATTTTAGAGGTTGAACTATATCCTACATTGCTTTCAAAAGCCCGAAGCTTTGGACTGAGTGATGATTGGGTCCAAGTACGTCTTCTTCCTGATACTAAACATTTCTTCCGACTATGTCTTTGTTTTGTATCTTTCTTTCATCTTTCTTTCATGTCAACTTTGAAAGAATTAGATGTTTTTGGTATGACGTTGCTTATAGATAATTAGTAATCCCTCACGGTCTATATAATTATAAAGAAACACTTTAAGGTTGAAGTTGGAGGAAAAAACCCAACTATAAATTTATAATGTTTGTATGTCACAATTAGTGATGCTAAATCTGTTTGAAATTTGGTATCACAATAAAATCCAAGTAAGAAGCCTCTGTTTTAACCCTTATTTCTTAAGAGAGCATCATATTAATAATAAAATTCTGGAGATCACACTACCACTTAACAAAATCTTCACTTGATGATGTCCCTACTTCTGCAAACATGAGCCTAACTGGATAGTTGTGGCCATCCAAGCTGTTAGGCCTTTTATTGCAACCCAGGTTAGGGGAGTTTGAACTGAACTGAAACCTGACATTGATCGTCTCTTGCTAGTGGGGTATTTTTCATCAGTATTTGGGCTCTGTTGATCATCTTTGAATCTCTTATTGCCATCTTGGCCTAGTTGATTGTGAGAAAAACTGGATTGGTTTTATTAAGCTTTCCCACTGTCATTTGGTGTACTTGGATGGAGAGGAGCGTTCAGATCCTTTTTGGGTTGGAATGCTCAATGTTAAAAATCCACCCTTACCTCTTGTTCCTCTTTTAGGAGTTATGTTTTATGTTTCTGTGCTGTGCCTCAATGGCACTTAATTTAGGGTGGTGCTATCCACACACCCCTATTTACCTCCCGCACACCCCTGTTAGTTTTTGTCATTTGATCTTCTTCAATTCCTTTGATCTGACGGCCGAAAATTGAGGAGTGTGGGAAGGTAAAAAGAGGTGTGGATAGCACCACCCTTAATTTATTTTGAATAAACTAGAGAAACTGCAAGGGCTAAATTTAACTGTCCCTTATTCTCCACATGGAGCAGCAGTGTACCAGTTTTGACTATTATTCTGAACCTCTTTTTGGCCTTTTGATATCCTTTGCTCTCTTGGTTTTACTGTTAAACTCAGAACCCTTGTTTCTGATCCTTGATCTCGATTGTGCATTTTTTTGTTTATTGATTTTGGAGTTGGATCCTTAAACTGATATATGTTTGTGTGTGGAAAATTATCATTAGATTGTGATTATTGTTCTTATTTTAGGCTCTTGTTAAGAAAGATCCGATTAGACGACAAGTTTTACGTGTCAAAGGATGTTTAGCTGGATCTAAAGCCGAAAATCTGTTAGAACAAGGAGACATGGTTTTGGCGATCAATAAGGAGCCAGTTACATGTTTCTCTGATGTCGAAAATGTCTGCCAAGCACTAGATAAAAGTGAAAACAACGATGGCCAGCTTGACATGACCATTTTTCGCCAGGTAAAGAGAATTTGTGTTTGTTAGATCCCATTTCCAGTCATTGCAAAATCTTTAATCTTTGAGTTAGGAAAATGATAGTATTTTGTCTTGGTATGGCTGTTTCCTTTGATTATTACCGTATGGACTTTTTAATTTTGTTTTAATGCTTGATTTAGGGGCAAGGTCTTTTAAATTACGCTCCTCTTAAAGTCTCATCTCTATTGTTTTCCAGGGGCGCGAAATCAATCTTCTTGTGGGAACGGATGTTAGGGATGGAAGTGGTACTACTCGTGTAATAAATTGGTGTGGATGTATCGTTCAGGATCCTCATCCAGCAGTGCGTGCTCTTGGGTTTCTTCCAGATGAAGGTCATGGCGTATATGTTGCGAGGTACGAATTACTCTTTATGAAATTTGAATGCTTGATTTGGGTGAAAGGTGACTACATACTTCACTATTTTGACAGCAAAACTGTTTTTCGAGTACAGTAGGGTTTTTAAGTTAGTATGTATATATGAACGCCAGCAATTCTACAGGTGTCAAACTGGTGTACAATGCCTGGTGGACACACACTCCTCTGATACTAATTTTACAGTTTCCACATGTCAAAAGAAAGTTCATTTGTCATCAAGCACTCGCATGTGTCAGCATTTGTGTTGACTAGTGTGTCACGCATATTGCAAACTGGTGTGTGTGTGTGTGTGTGTGTGTATTCATATTGCACGTATTTTCATTCGGAGGAATGAATCTTATTGTAATGCAATAGATGGAGTGGGAGTGTGGTTTTAGGAGAGTACATGCGATAAGAGACTCTTGTTGGCGGGTGGAATATATCGGTTTTGAAAATTAGCCCATAGTGGCATTTTGCTTAATATATGTAGTTATGTACACAGACAAATAAATTAGTAGCTTTTTTTATGTTTTCGTAGTTGTGGAAAACAGTGCATAGTTTCCACTTTGTCTCTTAATAATTACTTGCACTTTTTGTTTTATGAACTTTTCAGTGATATGACCTTCCATGTCCCTACTGTTCGATTCTCTTAATATGCTGACGACTTGCCAAATTTATCAGGTGGTGTCATGGTAGTCCAGTGCATAGATATGGTCTATATGCTCTTCAGTGGATTGTTGAAGTTAATGGAAAAAAGACTCCTGATTTAGATGCTTTCGTGAATGTAACAAAGGTACGTACACTTGACTTCATATTTTATGTGTTCGTGCGATGCATTGCTGAGATTTACGAGATATATAGCTTGTGATAGCTTATTTGTTTCCCCTTTGTTTTTCATGTTTTATAAATTGAGTGGCTTATGATATCTTTGCATTTTCGTATATTTTTAAAATTTTGTATTCTTGCTTTAAAATATGTGATCAGGAATTGGAACACGGACAGTTTGTTCGTGTGAGGACAGTCCATCTAAATGGGAAGCCGAGAGTTCTAACATTGAAACAGGACTTGCACTACTGGCCCACATGGGAGGTGAGATTTGATCCTGATTCTGCCATCTGGCGTCGAAGGACGATAAAAGCGCTAGACTATACCAGTATATAAACAAAGCGCGTTCATCTCGCAATGCCTCTGAAGCAGGCAGTAAACGCTTTAGAAACGCCGAAGCCCCTCGAGACAAGTTGGGGCTTCGGCCCATCATACATGGAGTCATATTCAGGTTGGCAGCTATCTGCATTGTGCATTGAATCATAATTCTTAGGGGTTCATTATATTATATATTATATTCTGGAACCGTATTATCTGTAGATGCGATGGGAATTGTTATAGAAAAGTTTGAGGTATGGTCGTTTGGATTAAGCTGTATCCCTTCAATTAACAAAATGTGGAATTATTAGATGAAGAAAATAAAAAAAATAAACACAAAAAAGTTGATATTTTAATTTATTGTAGAAAATGTGTTGTGGTTATGTAGTTAATTGATGAATGTATTTTCAGCTTCTTTTATGACACTAATGTCTTGTGGTGACCAACCACATTCAAGACAACTATGATGCGTCAAATTAAAAGAGTAATTTGTATTATTTCGACATGTATATGTGTTGAGCGCTTATGTTTTGCTGTCTAAACTCATTATTTTTAATTAAAAAAATCAATTCTTCTTTATACTCAATTTTACAACCGATATTAGTATTGCAAATTTAATTAAATATGTAAATTTATCTTTAAACTTAATTAAAAACCAAAAACAAATTGATCAGCAACGGTGCTGACCACCAAATGCGAAAATCGGTTTTGTGTGTGTGTGTGTCTTAAATTCACGAAGGTGAAGAAATTATAGAACTAACAAAGATCATATCAGCTAGTTTCTGACAAGATCATGCATTCCAAAATACACAAGACTTAAATTCACGAAGGTGAAGAAATTGTAGAACTAACAAAGATCATATCAGCTAGTCTCTGACAAGATCATGCATTCCAAAATACACAAGACCATATTTTTGTGTTTTAAATTCTTGAACAGCAAGAAATTGCAAAACCACCTACGATCATAACGGATAACTCGTAACAGCTCGAGTCCATGATAAGACCATGCACTACCAAATACAAAAACCTCCAGCATACGTATAGGAACTCAGTGGTACAAAAAAGTTAAAAAAAAAAAAATATATATATATATATATATATATATATAAATATATATATATAAAACAGAAGCTGACCACTTAGTACGAGTAAGAGGTCTTATGTTCGATTTTCGCTAAAGACAAATTTGAACCACATTATTGCTAGTTCATTGTGAGGCTAAGCCCACATTCTCCCTTTAGTGTAGATAATATCAATTGTTAAAAAAAAAAAACAGAAGCTGACTGGCACTCAGCACTTGACAGCTGTGAAGCTTTTCTCGTACCCCGGTATCATGTGTCCATCGTGAATCCGGTATGGGTATCCTTGTTCAATTGGATTTAGATTTGCTTTTATAAGTCGAATTCGGGTTTCCTTGTACGAGTCGAATTTAGATTTCCATCTGCTTCTTCTCCGCTTATATAAAATGGGTTTACTGACGTTTCTTGGCCTATAATGCATATTGTTGAATAGGAACACTATGCTTTCTACTCCTCCCTTGGCAGCATAAATTGGGAGCCTAATTTAATAATCTCTTACACATAACGACGTCTTCTTCTTCTTCCCCACTCACTCAGTGGTGTCAGTTTGCCGTCTCCCGCCGTGCTCTGCAATGTCGTCCCCAACTGCAGAGGCAGATACAATCAAGAAAATGAAGAAGGAAGCAAAGGTTGGTTCGCTGTTGCTTCTTTTAAATTCACTTTTGGCTGAGGATTTTTATCTGACAAACTATAAAATAATTTACATTAAACAACGGGGTTTCGAACCCGGGACATCGGGTGTAACGAAGAATCTGGGTTACAAACCACTTGCTTTCGCTGAGAATCTGGAGTAAATTATTTGTATTTACTGAAAACAAACAAAGCAAGTTACTTTATTTTGTTTTTGGCATTTGGGCAGGCAAAAGAGAAAGAATTGAAAAAGCAAAAAGCTTTGCAGAAAGCTATCAAGCTGCAGGTACTGGTTTGCTATACTTGTCTTTGCCGCTACTCAGAAAGTTGAAAATTTTCGAGATTTAAGATAGCTATGTTCTTTATTCAAGCATCTGTAACTTAAACACATACATTCATGCTCTAAAACTTCACATTTATAAACATTCGAATTTCCAAAACCCCATTGATAATATATAGAATATTCGAATATCAATGCAGTGATGAAAAGCTAAGGCTTTATTTATTCATTCTGTTACTTTTAAAATCATTTAGGAGCAACAAGCATGTGCTTCTACTTTGAAGACAAGTAAAACGAAGAATGCAAGGCTTTTGGATGATGAAGATGAAAATGCAAGGGACCCGGAGACTCCATTCGGCCAGAAGAAAAGGGTGGCCAGTCAATGGCGAAAATGTACCATCCGCGTGCTGTGGAGAAGTCGTGAGTATACTCTTCTTTTCACCTATTAATTCTACTGATACATTGTCCTTGTAGTTTCTTCATAGTTTCCTCTCCATTACTTACTGATTTAGATGGTATGAGTGGTGGGAGAAAATGGGGTTCATCTTGGCAGATGCCAACAGTTCCAAACCTCCATTTGTGATTGTGAGTGTCATACTGCTCCAAACTAACATGTGTCTTGGGTTTACAACTTCACGTTGATATGGATAACCGATAAAGAGAAAGAAATAAAAAATAGCGAGAACGTTAACGGGTTTTGCATGTATTGCAGGTTTTACCACCGCCCAATGTGACCGGCACCCTTCACATTGGCCATGCTCTTACTGCTGCTATTGAGGTCACATCTTTGCATAGATTATTCAGTTTGTGCTCTTTATTGGTTAGGGTGTGTAAAGAAAATTGGATCTGATTTTTCTGTATGCAGGACGCTATCATTCGTTGGAGGAGAATGTCTGATTACAATGCCATGTGGGTGCCTGGAATGGATCATGCCGGGATAGCAACACAGGTTCTGTTCTTTGTCTCTTTAATCAGCAATTGGTTGAATATTACATTACCATTATGAGCAAGAGAGTTACTCCGTTGCCCTTACCCCAGCATTTCACAGATATTTAACTTAACCCATGTGCCAAAAGTGCAGTAATGTGTTGTATATTTGGGCCTTTTTTTTTGCCTATAGGGGATACGTCCTCTCCCTTTAAAGCAGTTCCTTTTGTAGCTCATGATTGACAAATTATTAACCGCGTCATATGTTGACCATATGATATGCATGGACTTTTGATTTTCATGGATCTGGATTTATCTTCATTACATATGTATTCGTTCGCTAGACATGACGTCCATGTGGTTATTATAGGTGGTTGTTGAAAAGAAGCTTATGAGTGAAAAACATTTAACCAGACACGATATTGGTCGCGAGGAATTTGTGGCTAAGGTAAGCTTGAACTGCAAATAGCTGGAAATAAATTTCTTAAATAAGTTTGATGTTTTAAAAGTTTCTGAATACATTCATACTATTCATTCTGTGGTTAACTTGGTTGTTAAAGGTTTGGGAATGGAAGAAAAAGCATGGGAGCACCATTTTACAGCAGCTCCGTCGCTTGGGTGCTTCTTTGGACTGGTCCCATGAGGTAAGATTGAGGTTCGTGGAGCTTTGTATGACTTTGCTTTAGTTGTTTATTAGACCTAGTTATGAAGACCTCTCTTGCTCTGTTCTTGATTTAACCTTTGCGTTTCCTTAATTTTTAGTGCTTGAGAAAAGGTCAAATGCCGTGACAGAGGCTTTTGTAAGGCTGCGTAAGCAGGGGCTTCTCTACAGGTATGCTCGGCATAGGGTAGGGGAACACTTGTTTCTTATTGTCTTGTTTCCCAGCTCAGACCTCTATGCTAATTGGAATATAACCATTCTAGATAAAGACATTATATAGAATAGCTGTTAGCAACTTACTGCTGGATGCTAGCTTTGTCTTTCTGGTTCTTGTTTGACGCTGTAGTTATGTTTTGTTCAGTTAGTTTGTAAGTTGGGAATGGGACAGGATCTTGGTACCAGTGCGTAGTAATCATCCACACTTATAACTTATCCCTCTGTCCTTTTTCTTCACTTTGGTTAACCTATTTGGATTTTTTTGGCATGTTACGTTTTGCAGGGCTAATCGCATAGTGAATTGGGATTGTGTGTTGCGTACAGCTATATCTGACATTGAGGTCAGCCTTCTCCTTGTCCCTGCATATACCCCTCCCTCTTTTTTTCAGCATTTATGAAATTTTTTTGGTGTAAATAGGTGGATTACATCGATATAGAAGAAAGGACATTACTGAGGGTTCCTGGATACGACAGTCCTGTTGAATTTGGTGTGTTAACTTCATTTGCTTACCCTTTGGAGGAAGGTTTAGGTGAGATAGTGGTGGCCACCACTAGAGTGGAAACCATGCTCGGTGATACTGCCATTGCTGTACATCCTAATGGTAAGAGGTATGAACATCTTCATGGAAAACATGCCATCCATCCTTTCAATGGACGAAGGATTTGTATAGTCTGTGATGAAATTCTTGTTGATCCAGAGTTCGGGACTGGTGCTCTGAAGGTAAAGTTTAACATATAAGTTGTGAGTGATTGCTTTAATTTTTTTTTCTTTTCTGGTTTATATTTTATGGATGAAAAAAATGTTTTGTTCTCTCTCTTTTCCTCCTGCAGATTACCCCAGCCCATGATCCTAATGATTTTAATGCGGGAAAGCGCCATAACCTGGACTTTATTAACATCTTTACGGATGACGGAAAAATAAACGAGGAGGGTGGAGAATTTGCAGGAATGCCACGTTTTGAAGCCCAAAAAGCAGTGACAGAAGCACTAAAGAAGAAGGTATCTATCTTACATTACTACACTCATTTGAAAGTTCTATGCTGACTATCAACATGTGGTATCATTTTATCTATGTGACTTAATGAAGTGATCGGTATACATTTATATTGGCGGGGGCCTACTCAGTTAGACTGTCTATGCTAGAAGTAACATCTGTAGCACTATGACTGACACTTTCCTTCCTCGATCTTTATCACTCTCTTCCGCCTGATACTCTTTTGATTTCAACAGTTAATTTGAAATTGGAATTGTTTGCATTTCATCATCCCGGACACTCAAATGAAGTTTAAAATAATTTACTTGTTATTGCATCACTTATCAACGTCACCAGTTGTTTCACAATATTCCTAGTTGGTTGATACTGTCTATTTACTTCATTTTCTCTATGGTGTTACGGAGGTTTTGGTGACAGTTTTCTCATGCCATTTAGGGTCTCTTTAAAGAAGCGAAGAACAATGAGATGCGACTTGGAATTTGCCCTAGAAGCCAAAATGTTGTGGAACCCATGATAAAGCCCCAATGGTATCTTAAATGCAGCGGTATGGGAAAGCAAGCCCTTGATGCTGTCGTAGATGATGAACACAGGAAGCTTGAGATCATCCCAAGAGAGTATACTGCTGAATGGAAGAGGTAATGTCTTGTTTCCGTTTAGATCCTGCCGCCCTAATGAAACAGCCAGTTTAAATTTTTACTTGTCATCAGATATCATCTTTATCATGACATTTTTTATGGAATTAATGTGGTTAGCACATGTATTATTGTTGTGCTTAACATTTCCCAAAGTTTCATTTAAAATTTCTGTAGTTTTTGGAAAATATGCATTATTTGATAGGTCATCAATATCTCAATAACCGTTGATCTTTTTATTTTTATTTTTTGTTTACAATATATTCGTTGAACTAATGTCAATCAATGGTAGCTGTTATTATGATCTTCTCTCAGCCCTTTTCAGATAGTTATTTGTTTGTGTGAATAGCTGGTTCACTTAGTCTCTATTTGTTCTCTCTCTATATTTGATTAGTTTCCTATGTAAGTGCTTACTACTATTGGTCCTCCTGTCGTAGATGGCTTGAGAACATTCGTGATTGGTGCATCTCAAGGCAACTTTGGTGGGGTCACCGTATTCCTGCATGGTATGTTGTTTATGAAGGCGATAAGCAGGAAGATTTTGGATTAATTGATGCGCGATGGGTAATTGCTAGAAATGAGGAAGAGGCTCAAGCAAAGGCTAGTGATGCATATCAGGGGAATTTTCAATTAATTCAGGATCCTGATGTCCTTGACACATGGTTTTCTTCTGGTTTGTTTCCATTGTCCGTGTTGGGCTGGCCAGATAACACAGAAGATCTGAAGGCTTTTTATCCGACTGCAGTTCTTGAAACTGGGCATGATATTCTCTTTTTCTGGGTTGCTCGTATGGTAATGCTAGGAATGACATTGGGCGGCAACATACCTTTTACAAAGGTAAGCATAAATTGTTTCAATATAGATGGCTGTGCGATAAACAGATTTATATGTGTTGTATATTCCCTAGTTATAATTTACTAGTTGCCTGACTTTAAGATGTTATAGCATACACGAATTAGGGACAAAATGTTCTTCTACATGGTAAAGCCTAGGGCTAAAGAAGTTTTGTGGAAGAAAAGTACGCTGTTGTGATGAGATTCCAATGTTACATGACTATTTTTGTTAGCTTGTCAGTGTGTTCCAGTAGGTATTTTAGTTTTGTGTCGTAAACTTTAAGACTTTTGCTTGTTTGCTGAAGGTATATACATTTTGATTTGTGGATATCTTCCTGCGATTATTTTCATCGTATGTTTTTATTACTGAAGTGGCAGGTGGGCTTTTGTTTGTCTGCAGGTATATTTGCACCCAATGATTTGTGATGCCCATGGACGTAAATTGTCAAAATCCTTGGGGAATGTCATTGATCCACTTGATGTAATAAATGGTATTGACCTTGAAGGTCTACGGAAGAAGCTTTTAGAGGGAAATTTGGATGCCAAGGAAGTAGCTGTCTCAGAAGAAGGGCTAAAGAAAGACTTTCCTGCAGGAATTTGGAATGTGGTGCAGATGCTCTCCGTTTTGCTCTTGTGTCTTATACTGCTCAGGTTTTGACTTCTGCCTTACTATATTATTCATGTAATTGTTTTCTCGCATGTCTTATACTGGTCAGGTTTAGACTTGATCTAAATAATCTGTTTTATTGTTTTGTCCTTTCAGCATGATAAGATTAATTTGGACATCCAAAGGGTTGAGAGCTATAGTTACTGGTGTAATAAATTGTGGAATGCAGTGCGATTTTCTCTGAGCATACTTGGGGATGACTATGTTCCACCCTCAAGTGTAAATCCAGATTTGCTTCCATTTAGTTGCCAGTGGATACTCTCGGTACTGAATACAGACATCCATATCCAAAATTATTTCGTCACTGGAATCCTATGAGTTATCAGATGCGGCCACTGCAGTGCATGCTTGGTGGCAATACCAGTTGTGCGATGTTTTTCTTGAAACTATCAAGCCTTACTTTTTTGGTAACGATCCAAAGTTTGCATCTGAAAGGGGTTTTGCATGGGATACACTATGGTTATGTCTTGAACATGGGTTACGGTTGCTTCATCCTTTTATGCCATTTGTCACAGAAGAACTGTGGCAACGTCTTCCATCTTCTGGGGTTCACAAGAGGGCAATATCAATTATGATTGCGAGTATCCATCCATTGTAGATGTAAGTTTAGTCATAATAAAAGCATTTAGTTTAGAAATGGTGGTTTTCTTTCTTTTTTTTTCTTTTTGTTTGTTAATATGACCTTGTAACTTGGAAGAAGGTTGCTGATGCAATGTTTTCTGTTGATCTGAACTTGGTTTGTGCACTAACTGCCTTTTTATCATGTTATTCTTCCAGTGCTGGACAAATGAAAGGGTGGAGTCTGAGATGAACCTTGTAGAGACTGTCGTGAAATCTCTCTGTTCACTTGCAAAAGAAAGTCGTGAAAGGTAGATCTTGAAAGTGCAGTGCAACTTCTATCCTATTTCTTAAAAATCTCTGAAATTTTGATATGTGATATCTTCAGTTGGACTTCTCATTCTTGTTCTATTTTGCTTTTAGGCGACCAGCTCATGTAATGTGTCGAAACAATTTGGATTGGAAGATAATCTGCAGCCATCAACTGGAGATTGAAGCTCTTGCCCATTTGTCTTCTTTGACGGTAAATGATACATTTTTTTTTTAAGAAAACCTGCTCTATCATATACCTTTTGTTTTGGTCGAACCTATCAACTTTTTTCTTTGATGACAACTCTTTTGTGCCACCAGTCAAGCACGTTCCTTGTATAGAGAACAACGTATCCCTAAGATAATACACAGAGCCTATGCCATGCGGGGAGGGGGGTTGGTTGGTTAGGCTATAATCAAACGATTTTAAAACTAAAACCTTAGCCTACATTCAACCTGTCTGCATATTAATTAAGCAATTGCACTGGTTAATATAAAAAAGGTTTATTCACAATTCAGTTGACAGAGAGCTAGCACATTGACTTGAATTAGCTTGAAAGAATTTGATAGTTCAATGTACTTGATTCACCCACCAAGTTACCTGAGCAGAACCCATGGATTGGCTTGTTCAGATATCCGAATACGGAGATTGGATTTCTGCTCAAAGAATATAATCTCAAAACAGAGAGAAGGGAATCTTCAAAAAGTGGCACTTTAATCCTATATATTGCCTGGAACATGTCCACGAAACAAGTGTTTGATGATGATGCTTTGGTAGTAAAGTTGGTTGTATACTAGGTTATTAGGTGATTAGAAATGATAAATATTCTTGTCCCTGCAGATACTCAGCGAGAATGACAGTTTTCCCACCAGCACCGTCTCCAGTGGATATGAGATGTGTCTTGTAAATGAATATCTGTCGGTTTTTCTGAGGGTTCCAAGAGTAAAGGCAGACCCTGAAAAGATCCTCGAGAAGATGGAAAAATTCATACCGTCAGCCCATGAATAAATCGTTTTTACTAATACGACATTGCCTGTGCCATTTATTTTGTGCCATATGTATATATATTTAGGCCGTGTTTGACAGGTTGCAAGACTAAACTAGACTCGACTCAACTAGCTAAAAGATTAGATTTCATGCGCAATAGACGAAGAATATAAATGCCTTATATCTTGAAGATTAAGATGGACTCTGCAGAAAGAAGTTTAGTCTCGTACAATATCAAATGTCGCCCGAAGAGTAAGCTGCTGACTACTAACGAACTTTATTATGCTTACAGGGAACGGGAAAAGCTGTATCTGATGATAAACTCTCCTGGTTACCAAGAAAAGACATCTGAAAAGATTCAAGAATCCAACGCTGACAAGCTAGAATGCTTGAAGCAGGAAATAAGTACTCTGGGAAGGCTATGGTGGATGAATTCTCCTGGTTACCGAGAAAAGGCATCTGAGGAAGATCAAGCATGTATTGCTGACAATCTAGAATTCTTGGAGAAGGAAATAATGGAAAGGCTGCGCTGCTCCTTTCTTTAAAGGGGCGATTGTTTTGTTTCCCGACCGCCACCAGGCGTCAAGATTTGATATTTATGATGTAATTATGATTTTGTTAGTTTAAATTGCCTTTGGTACATTCACATATCAGCAAAATTGCAGAAATACAGAGTTATCTCCTTTCATCACTCTTCTCACCCTTATTCCACTACCAACTATTCCAACTTGCAATTAACATGGACCAAATTTGAAGTTGTATTTCTTCATTGAGTTACCTTCATAAGTTATGAGGTAGCTTGGGAGTCAAGAAACCTGAAGGCAAAAAACCACGAAATGGTTGTGGAGATTTCCGTTACATCCAGAAGCCTTATGGCACTTGGTACTTGTTAGTGCAAGCTAAATTTCGTGTGTCGGCGTATTCCTAGCGCAAAACTAATGTTGTGGTCACTCGGGAATCGGGATAGATTTGAGTCGAAGTTGGGAAGCTCTACGACACAAACTTGTCCCGAAACATCACTATTAGGAAAGACAAGTGATGCTTAGATTCACTTATGGTATGTTTGGGCAAGGAACTTCTAAATTCCAAGGCAATTAGGAAAAATAGTTGGATGCGAGGGATTAGAAATATACTTAAACACAATGAAAATTTTCTCGAACGAGTTCCGTTTAACAATTAACAGAGGAACCTCATGTGATAGGTAACCAATGGAGATATATGTAAAGCTTTCAGTAGATTATTATACTAAAGGATACAACAGTTCTTTACAAACCAACTAATAGAATATTTTCTCTCAAACTCTCATACATTTTCCAGTTTATTGACACTTACCAGTCACCCGACTTCACAGAGGCCTGGACTGGCATCATTTTTACTATTTCTTTCTTTGTTCTTTGTTCTAGTACAGCATCGAAATTTTATCTCACAGGACCCATGTCAGAAAGACGAAGCTAATTAAACCAAAAACTGTCATTTCAAAGATACTTCAGAGGTGCAAGTACTAATAGGCAGATCAGTCGATGTGCATACCAGAGCCCTTTGCTGTAAATGTCTCAAGCTTTGCTCCATGCTAACTTGAACCATATCGGCCAGAATTTTCTTCGCTTTACTGGACTGATCATCACCGTCAATTTGAGAGATGATGTTGCATACAATGTTCTCCAGAGTGTCTGCTTCAAGCTCTGATCTCGGGTATGGAGACTCTCTCAATAAGCGCAAAAGTGTATGCGCTTTTGTCTGAGACTTGGGCGTTCCTTGAACTGTGAGCTCGAGAAGTCCAGGGATTACCCCGTCTTTAAGAATCGCTTCTCTATATCTGCACCTATCACTTTGACACATTGTTAGTAGAGCACTTACAGCGTGTTCCCGACTTTGGAGCGATCCATTTTCAAGCACCTCAATCACTGCAAGCACTCCGCCTTCTTCAGACGTGAGGGCAGTTCTTCCCTCATCAAATCCCACCAGAGATTCTATCAAAGCACAGCATCTCTCAGCCGTTTTTGAAGATTTCTTGCAGGGCTTTAACAAAGTAACTATGGACGGAATTGGTTTTGCTTCAAGAATGATGCTAAGATTAGAAGGGTGTGTTGAGAGATTGGAAAGCGCCATTACTGAGTCGACTTTAGCTTGTGGGCTGCCATGTCTAAGGATTTTGACGAGAAGAGGAATGGCACCAGAAGCACCTATAACTGGCTTGTTGACGGCAGAAGCCGATAGAGTGAGTAGAGCTGCGGTTGCATACTCCTGCAGGGTGGAACTTTGTGACTGAAGGAAAGTAATTATTGGCTCTAAAGCGCCAGCTTCCACTATCTTAATTTTGTTCCTGAGAGACCAAATATTGAGAAGAAAAATTAGCAGCAGAAAAGGAAGATCGTGCCCAAAACATTGAAATTCAAATTACCCAAGCATCTTTCCAATTTGAATGGAAATACACTCAACTAGTAATTTCATCCAAATCGTAATTGTCCTATTTCTCAAATTGCTTAGACAATACGATATTCTATTCTAAGCTACTCTAATTTACGGAAGTGATTCAAACTCGTAACTGACAGACTAGCCTAATCCACATATGAACTTAGTTACACACCCATTTAGGTGCTAAGAAACTACCACAAAAAATACAAAAAGAAATGTTTTTGTTTTATTTTATTACAAAAGTGTGATCTATATTTAGACTACAGAAAAAGGAAAAAATTATTAAAAACAAAAGGAAAAGAAAAAGAAGGCAACAAATAAACATGCAAAAAGGTTAAAAAGGAGGACCACCAATGTGCTTCTCTTACTCTATGCTTAGAAGGTACACATAGTTATCTTCTTCCCCACTAAACAAAAACCTTTTTAATTAGAATATGATAACATGAGCAGTAGGATTCATAAAAAAAAGGAGGAGATGGAGTAAGAAGCAAAGAAAAAGAGAGCAACAACTCTCCTTGGATCCCATGGGCTTCTCGAACCATGAAGCATCCAATTCCTTTCAATACAAGTCTGTCATAACTCACAAAGCAATCTCTTTGGTTTTCTTAACATTTTGATTGGTTCTTATTTGCTTTCAACCCCCTAATGCTCATTTTGGTTGCTACAAATATCAAACATTTCTCTTTGATCACGTGTATAAATTTTTTAGTGTACCGGGAATACGGTTATGCACACCAAGTGTAACAATAAAATTGATTGAAAGTTCTCAACAAATCATATTATTACACTTGATATATCGGGCTGTGTTCTCGGTGCATTGAAAAATCTCTCAATCACATGATGAACTTCATATTAATACCAACATTTTCATTGGCCATACAAACTACTTCAATTCCTAGAAAATATTGTATATCTACTTGTATATTTATAAATTGTTCCTTTAATTTCAATACTATTCAAGAAATTAGACCAAAAGTACTATTTTCTAAGCAACCAAACGAGCATAGCTTCCAATTCCATAAGAAAGTGGAGCATAACTTGATTGCATTCTTTTCTTCCTTTTGGTAACTTTATGAACCTAATTATAACCAACCAAAGTACCAACCCATTTAAGTAACCATTCTTTTTTCTTCAAAACAAAACAAAATTGGAGAAAAGTGGATTTGAGCTGACTAACATAATAGAACGGTGCAGTTATAATTAGGTATTTAAATTTACGATAATTAAATATGAGACTTTATTTTTTAAACAGAAAATATGAGACTTATTTACAAGTGTAAAAGTTATATTTTTTGAGCTAGTATCACCCTATTAATTTGTTTATCATAACTTGAACAAGCTTTATTTATTTATTGTTACCCAAATAAAATTATTTTGACAAAACAAAAAACATTTATCATGGTAAAAAAATAAATTGAAAAGGCAAACAAAACAGATATATCCATGAAGGAAAACCTGACCGACAACTTTAGGATATTATTTCACACCATCTTCTCAGCAACCAATCAGATAAAAGAAAAAGTAAAGCAAAAAAATAAAAAATGAAAAAAGAGAATCCCCGAATAGGATTCTGCGGGGAGCTATTATTTAATATTTATATTTATATTTTTCACCAAATTAAGAATCCTATGAAGAAATTTCCCAAAATTCAAGAAAATACACACACAATTTCCAAGAAAATATAGTCTCTAAATTCCATGAAAAAAAGGAAAATCTTTTTTATAAAATAAAATTAAGTTCGAAGGGGAATGTTTTCACGTACGTCTCATCCTTGACGGCGAGGTTGAGGAGCGCGAGTAGGGCCGACTCGTGGGACTCGGGCGAGTCACGAAGGCGGAGCATGGACGCGAGTGGGCCCACCGAGTCGGAGAGCTGGCGCCGACACCGCTGCGAGGTCTTGGTGAGGCGCCGGATTTCCTGGGCGCCCTGGAGCTTGGAATCCTGGTCGTCGGATTGGATGAGTTCCAGAGCGCGATGGACGGCTGAGTATGAGGAGAAGGTGGGAGAGAGTGAGTCCGGAGTTGAACTCCGACCGTCGGATGATGAGCGGGAATCCATTAAGAAGGGAGGTGAACGAAGTGAAGAGGTGGTGGTGGGTAAGTTTAGTTGGGTAGGTGGTCGAGTTAGAAAAAACAGAGAGGAAGAAATATCTAAGTGGGGAAATTTAGAGGCTGAGAAGCGCTCCGATGAGAGAGAGAGAGAGAGAGAGGCAGAGAGAGGAGAGAGGGAGGAGGGTTGGCGTTTACGCAAACAGTTCGAAAGTTTTATTGGACAGCAACTTGGCTTCCGTCCGTTGGTTTGTCTTTTTTTTTTTGGAGAACATGAGTTGGTTTTTTTTGGAGATTTGTCGACATACAAATAATTTAATCATTTTTATTTCTATATAACCAAATAATCGTACCTAGTTCGCCATTAACGGAGACCTTAAAAACTATCACTTATAAGGTAAAAGCAAACAAATTGGGTTTGCCTCTTGCCCGTCGTTTATATAGTAAGCATTTTTTAAAATATTTTTAAATGATTAAAAGCGATTTTGGTAGAAATATTTTTAAAACTAATTTTTAGTAAAAAAACAAATAAATTTTAAAAAAACACTTGAAGTGCTTCTTGTAAAAAACTTAACTAGTGCTTCTTATAGAAAACACATAATTAGAGCTGCTTGCAAGAAGCGCACTTCAATTCTTAGTAAAAATGCAAGTAAATTTCGAAAATACACTTGAAGTGCTTCTTGTAAGAAAGACATAACTAATGCTTATTGCTGCAGGAAGCACATAACTAGAGCTTCTTGCAAAAAGCACTTCAAGCGTTTTTGAACCCACATTTTTTCTAAAACCGCTTTTAGTTATTTTAAAAACACTTTCAAACAAGCTCTAATGAATTGTACAGTCATTTTAAAGAGCTCCAAGTGTTTTTTTTTCTTTCAAAGAAACACTTGCATTTTAGAAGTATTTTTACTGAAAGCATTTCCGAACTGAATTTTAAAGAAAATAAAAATTTCAAACGAGCCTAGTGAATTGCATACTGAGATAATACTGCTTTAATTTATACGGAGATGGTTTGAACTGAAAACAAAACAAACTGAAGAAAATCCTTATCAATGTAGCAATTCGCCGCTTGTCAATAGTAACTTTATAAACTAAATAAAATAGTTAGGAGCTGCAGGCGTGAGCATTGTGTCACCTTTGCAGTGGCTTAGCGATTGATCATCTGATTAATAACTTTAAACTTTAATATGCGGATGGTAATGTCTGGCCATTTATGGGAACACGTGGTTAATGCATGATTAGAGACTGTATTAGTTTATATAAACAAAATTTATTAAATCAATTATAAACAGTTTATGCATCTAAATCACGGTCCAAATAGTTAAAACTAAGACTAACTAGTTTTTAGAAATATAAAAGGGATGCTTAAGTAGTAGAGTTTGAAATTTCGTCATAGGTGGTCCATATGTTTAAGTATACTTTAACATTTACAGATATCTTTCGTTATCTTATACAGTTAAACAACAAAAGTAAAATGTAATTTGGACTTGGGTAAATTCATGAATCTAGCTAAATTTAAAAAAAAAAAAAAAAAATTAAAAGAAAAAACTGGAGACATTAAGCTGATCAAACTTTGAAACCCATTCAGCTAGTTAATGGAAATTCTTGCATTGAAATATTATTTATCCAATTCGTTCGATTGTAAACTTATGGATTTTGAATAGCTATAGGTATATATGTAAAAAATAATAGCTCCAAATAGATATTAGAGCATGTCTGGCGTCCGTTTTGGATTCAACTTTTTGCTTTGAAATCAATGAGTACCAAGTAATTTAGCACTTTAAACTGGATCTATGAAGGATACCGAACAACCCATTTGAATTTTTTTTTGGTCAAATAGAATATTAGATTTGGAAAGTGATCGATTCAAATTTTAGAATATAACCAATAAAAAAAACAAAAATGGTAGAGCATTTGGGGCTTCTTAAAATTGGGGTCATTTTAATTAGTGTCCTCCCCCTTAGAAATGATCAGTCCATGGATATATTTCAAGGCAAATTCTTGGACCATTGGCTAATCTAGCAGCACAAGAGGACTTCCTTCAAAATCTTGAGTAATCAAATATCGTTTCGTTAGATTACATATATAGATTTAACGTATATCAGTATTTGACCATGTCTCTTTTCTAAAACATGGGTCAAGAACAAAACAAATGGACTCTCCATGAATGACACTAATGCAGTTATATAGATCAAGAAGCATAATTAATTAGATCACAACATTTCATAATTAAAGCAAAAATACAGGTTATAATTCTTAATTCATTGCCAACTTCCTTGTATGGCAAAGCTTTTCCTTTGCCTACATATATAGTTGCTCTTGTTTTTATTTTTATATATTTTTCTAGCTTAATTATGCCTCATCTTCAAGTACTAATCAACGATTACTTCGAGCTTGTGTCTCTTTGAGAAGATGAGACGATAACATCAATGGCTTCCTTCACTTGAGAAATATCAGGAGCTTTCCCACCTTGAACCGGCCAAAATTCATCGGTTGCCAACACCTAAATCATCAGATCTCATGCATATAAGACTCTCTAGTATTAATTTGAAGACAGTCAATAGATAAATTAATTTATAAGGAAATATGTGTTTGATGTCACACCTTGACTTGCAATTGAAGAAATTTAACATAACTGATCGCTTTCTCTAACATGGTCACCAAATCAACCTGCAAAAATGTACGTATAAGACAAATTTAAGAATTACAAAAAAAAAAAAAAAAAAAATTAATATAAACTTACAACATTTTATGTGGTGATCAAGAAATTATATAAGCTAATAAGAAATTAACCCACCTTGCAGCCATTGGGAACCAGTTCTTGCAATATCTTAAGCCGCTCGCTAATCCGCTCTCGTCGATTCTGAAAGACAAATATTCTTTCATCATTATAAATTCCATTTGATATAGTTTGCTTAGGTTGCACTCATTTAATCAAAACAGCATGAAATGTGTCCATACCTTGGCTGCAATACTTTGGGGGTCCTTTGAAGCACTTGTCGATGACTTGGGTTTGGGCTTCTTAGTTGCACTAGTGCATTGCTTCTTTGAAGGTTGCATGCTCTCTCCCTGTCAACAAATTTCTGCTATATCAAGGCCATTATTCGTGGTGCACAAATGAAACTATACAAGTTACATGACAATGTTGACTTCCAATTTAGCAGGAATCTACTGTCAATCTAGACTGCACATTGTAGCATGAATCAACTCAATATATTATATAGTCGAGATTGACAGTTTTCCGACATATTTAATTAATTTTGTGAACAAAGAGAAGAATAAGAGGAGCTAATACCGTAATGGGACGCTTGTGAAAGCCGGCTTCTTGCTCGTCTGATTGCTGGAAGTTATCAGTTGCTTCAGAGTATAACCATCCATAAGCCTCATAATCTCCATGGTCTTCTTTTGATGTGCTGGGGATGGAGCTGCTGTAATTGCTAGCCGTCTGAAACCAATTCAAATCCCCCGAAAGGCTATGATCGCCGATGCCAGTCGTCTGATTCCACTGGCTGTAACTACCATGATGCAAATCACTGTCGCAGTTATCTTTGCTGGCACTGCTCTTCAAGTAAATGCTTTGAGAATTCTGCTTGTTTTTATCAAAACTAAGCAGAGATTCACCGCTGTTGTAGTACCCACTTTTGAAGTTAATAAGCTGATCAGGTTGGTAACTAGATGTGGCTCTAAACACAAATCCATTAGAAAGATCTGAAACTTGATGGGACTCATGAGGAGTAGGCATTCTAATATCCTTGGCTAGTGCCATTTCTAGGGAGGGGGAGAAAGAGAGAGAGAGAGGAGAATGATGCTAAAGTAAACTACTAAACTAGATGATCAAGCAGTTAGCTAGCTAGGCATGCATATGCAGAATGACACAGAGTGGAAACCCTATTTGTAGGGGGTTCAAACTAAAAGATTATTATATTATTGGTTATGGGTCTGATTGCAATATTATTAATTAAACCAGAATAAATAATTAAAATGTATGACACTGGAAGTAGCTAGCTACCAAAGTCTAATTAATTATAGTGCTCATGGGAACAAGAAAAGTGTATTACTTAACTAATACTGTTGGAGATTGAGAGGTCTATAATAGTATGGCATTCATCTTCTAAGTTTGAGCCTTGAGGTCTCAAGTTCGATTCACATGGATGCCAATGATGTATTATATTTGTGTTTATTCGATCGATACTTAGTCATTGTCGTCTTGAAAGTCTCAAGTTCAATTCACATAGATGACAATGACGTATTATAGCCTAGCCTAATCCTCCTCCCTTATTGTAGAATAGCCATCTTCTTTGAGAGTAATAACGAGGAGGAGGTAGGATCGGCAGTTGGTTAGATCTAGTATGGAACATACACGGACGATTGTGGAGTTGACGACTCTCCCTTATGAACAGCTTGATGCACTATCTCCCGGGCGAAATGCGGCAAAAGAAAGAAAAATCCATGGAACGACCCCATCGTCTCCACTTGTAGGAACTACGAGATCACCCCAAGGACGCCTTCGACATCCAAGGGTCGTTGATTTAACCACATTTGCATAATTTTTCTAATACAGATGAGACACACACGTGTTATGAAAAATATAGTAAGTGCCGCATTACTCAATGAAAAAGAAAAAAAACTAATATTGTTGGAGATTATAAAATAATTATTATTTTTTGTCTTGGGAATGTTAGCTGGCAGAAGTGAGGAATTAGGTAGGGAGAAGATTATATCCTATATAGAAGAAGATGATAATTATACTGGAAGAAAAGCATGCATGCAGCAGAAGGGTCGCCGGATCTTTCGCCACCCCACGTCGCTGAGATTCGCAGAATTCATAGTCTCTCATCATCTTCCGGAACCTGGACCACTTTAACGTAGCTTCCTATCAGCTTTCCCTTCTATCGCGTCGGCACGTGGGTTCCGGCTGTATTTTATTTATTTTAATACTATTTTTTACGTTCTATTTCTATTTTTATACATAATAATACATTCTTGTTATAGTTATATATATATATATATATATATATATATGTATATATATAGATATATATATATGTATATATATATATGTATATATATATATATGTATATTCAATTATGAAGATCAATTTACAACTTGAAAATTTGAAAACCTTTTGTACTCGTTAAGACAAATTGTCAAAAATATCATAGTTGATGGGAGACTAGAGGTTGTTAATTTGGTTTGCGGAATGAGTAATTTGAAAAAGTAATGTAACTCTCATGTTTAAGTCTAGGAGACGTGAATGAAAATCCTCATGTCATTTTCTGTTAAGATTTTAAAGTCGGATCAATAGCTCACTACTAATGGTAACTTAAACGAAAGAAATATGCAATAATGTGTTCCTAGGCTTGAGAAAAAGCATGCCCAACCCAACCCAAGCTAAGTAGTTAAGGTTTGGCTTTGATGCATGTGTAAGCTAAAGTCCCATTGTCATGGAATTTGGAGATAATTAATATAACACATGGTGGAATATTTAAAATTGTTATTTAGCGCTCTATAATCTCATTTCCATTTAATATAATGTTGGATAATCCACGTCCATTATTACAAACCACATGAAAACAATATGGGAGTATAAAACTTTGCAGGCTGACCAAAATGTATGTGTGCTAACAAGAATCCACGACATTTCTTTTTATGCATGTATGTATTATATGTTGTATCTGTATGAGAAGAAATTTTTCTATGTGCCTGAAATATAAGGTGGTATACCATAATGTTCTTAACAATTGGAGGGAAGTTTTTTTTTCAAGTCTCCCTACATTGTATAATAACATGTGGCATATCCGCCCGTTTTTCTGGTACACTAAAAAATCTCTCTACCGTGAGGTAATACTAAACCAATTACTTTTGTTTATGAACCTTGAGAAAGTTATGAAGTAGAGAGGATCTTTAAATCACATATCAAAATCAAATCTATGTATAACTTCTTTAGAAAAATTACATAATCAAATACATACGTAATCATTTTTATAATCTACAGTAGCAAAATCGTATGCTGGCATATTTATAAGTATGTCAAAATTGTATATCAAAAATTTTGTTACGATATATAAACACCAAATATTTAATACAAGAGACTGGATTCGCCAAAAAAATTTCTAAATTTTTGCTGCAAAATTTGAATTAAACGTCTTTAAGTCTCGTTTAACAACAACGACGACATATTTTAGATACAAACAGACTGATTAAGTGAGGGTGTAGTCTGTTTTCTACATCTCGATACAAGTTAGAGAGAAAATTAAATAAAGCATTTTCTGAAGTCAAATATGTAAAGAATATTTACGTGCACTGAACCATTTGCTGCTTGTTCAACATATAAACTCATTGAAGGTCATCATCCACATGCATATGTTGTGTCTTTGACAGAGACAATGGGGGAGGAATAGGGAAACCCAAAGCTGGCATCGAAACAAGAGAAAATTCCTTGTCTCTAGGAGATTGTGTTGACCCTTTCCTTGCCTTGGAGAGATCTTTCAGTATGCAGGATACCCGTCCAGTATTATGATATTTGGTGTAACGAGCTGTGTTTTTCGGTACACTAAAAAATTATCCTTATTGGAAAAGAAAATTTGTCAGGAACACGGTCCATACACCAAAATTTCTTTTTGGTCCGAATCAACCTCTCTTTATTACACAACAGATCATAAACTCTCTAACCAATTAATCATAAGATTTATTTTAATGCCGTTCCCCTTATGTCCTTGCTGGTTCATACTCACTTGAAATTATGAGTAAATCCGTCCTAATTCCAGAACCTCTAAGAAGAAGACTATATATTGAATCCATCTGGCAGTTTAAGTTCCTAATCAATCATTCTTAATTATATGTTAGCACAAGAGCTGGTCCCAATTTTTGGCTAAAGAATAAACTAGTCCCGTCTATCTTATCTTTATTTCTATCATATTGGTTGATAGGAAATAATATTCATAAGCTAAATTTGAACAGTATATCAAAGACTTCGGTAACAATAAAAGTAATAACCTCAAAAGGTACAATTTAAGGCGGAGCAAATCACATGACTCAAACAGCTCGGTAACAATAAAAGTAATAATCTCAAAAGGTACAATTTAAGACGGAGCAAATCACATGACTCAAACAGCTTGTATTACTAAATTTAAGCACAATTCTAAACTGAACTCATGCAACTCAAAATAACTGAAATCCTGAATTAACTGGTAAGTTTAAAACTTGACTGCCACCGTAAATCAAAGTCATGCGACAATAGAACTCACCAAATCTTTCCTTGAAGAATTTGTAGAACAATTGCCGTGTTTATATACTCAAACTTAGTCTCCACCTAATAATGCATAATAGAGAACATAAGTCCTAATCTAACTAGTAGGCCAAAATCATATGATACATGATAAAAATTATATAGTGAAGAATCATGTCTCAGACCCGAAGGAGGATTATCTCCTCTCCTAATCTCTCTCCCCTTCTCTCTCCTCCTATTTGAACGGTTATGGTTTAACTACTTCAACATCTTATATTGATTTTTTTATAGAGACAATAAGACAAAAAGTAATATGTGAGAGGAGGGGAGGGAAGAGGATAGGAATAGAAGGGGAGAAAATCCTCCTCCCTCTGACCCACCCCATAAAGTGCAGGATACCTGAGACAGAATAAAGTGCATTACATGTGAGACAAAAAAAACATATTAGTAATAAGGCGAGATATAACATAGTATAGTGTAGGGAATAAAGTATAATTTGTTTTATGGTGCAACAAGTGGCTAAAAGTAAATTTTGTGGTTTATTGAAGGTAAAAGAATTTTTACTTCGTCTCATACACTGACCCAGTGTTCCTCCTTACACAAATTTTTTGTGGTAACTCTAAACCGGCTGGATTCCCATTTCCACGCCCATATAATTCAGTGTTCCTCCTTACACAAATTTTTTGTGGTAAATCTAATCCGGCTGGATTCCCATTTCCACGCCCATATAATTCATGCTTTATGAGTAACGACTAAAGACACTGCCAAACAACTCCCCCTAATCTTCCTTCGAATTTTCGACAAATGTCATGTTTTTAGAATTCAATCCTAATAAGGAATGAATTAATCCCACCCTCATTTCATTTGACAAAATCTCAAAGGCGCTCTTATATAATCCCCTTCTTTGTATCTCCTCAATCCCACCACCAATCTCACCACAAATCATTTTTTTCGTGAATTGTTCCCATCGCCATCAGAAAATGATATGTTTGCTGCAGCAATATTAGAAAATACGAAAATAACAATATAAATTCTGATAAGAATAACTATAAAATTCACAAACCGAATATACTACAGCAATAAATGTGTATAAAATCAATGTAGACAATAGAGAAAGTAAGAAGTATATCAATGTAGACAATAGAGAAAGTAAGAAGTATGCTGACAAACTTGGACATTGAGGTTTGCATAAATGCAATGTCCTAAATACAGAATTTTGCCTGCGTTCGTCTTCCATGATTCAACAATCTATAATTCGAAGTCGAAGCACTTTAATCTCTGGACTTTGACGAACTCAATATATTCTATACTCTTAAGACACGACTCGGAATTTGACAACAAAAAATAAAAGGTCATGGAGAAAACTTTACTATTTTTTTTTTATTTAGACGAGTGGGATGGTTGAGTTTATATATATATAACTCCAGCCACCCTTTTAAAACATTGTAACTGTTGAATTAAGTTCCAATGAACATATGCAACTTATGCAATTGAATTTGAATTCAATCCAAATACTTGACTATTATTTTCATTCACAATGAAATTAAATATTATAATATTAAAAAATTAATATTATAATATATAATTTCCAACCATGTACGCCTAGGGAAGAAAAGAAGATTAAAGCCCCATCCTGCCACCGAAGAAAGTTCCGTTATTTTTTAATTCATTAACAACATTGTTGTGTGACTATGATTTTTGCAAGTTGCTCGAATTTATGCCTCCATCATCCGCAGCAATGTGCAAATTTGATTGCAACAATTCTCTTTGTGCTTTATTGCTAACCATTTCCACAAATGACGATATCCACACATTTTTGTGTTCTATTTCATTTTCCACTTTATTTTCCAAGTCACTGAGAACACGAACATTTTAAGAATTTTATACATAGGTAATTACATTTATAGTTGTATTATCTTTCATAATTTCCTTGGTATACAGATTCAAAAACCAGATATTAGCTAATGTGAGTTTTCTAAGTGTTAAAGATGTTTATACCTTAATTTAGCAACAAAATTTCTCGCCAAATTGAAAGCAACAAACTTATAGTCTTACCTGTTTTACCGATACCACCAAGTCCCAACAATTATGACAAGCGTCATTGCCAATCCAAATTTTTGTCGTCTTCGTCGTCATCCTCTATCATTTCTGTGGTGGTGGCCAATGTTGTGAGGAAGATGAAAGCACAAGGAAGAGAGAGACAGGTGAGAAGTCCTAACACTACTGAATTAGAGAGATTGTATGATAGCAGGTGAAGAAAGAGGAAGAAACTAGAGAGAATCGCAGAGAGGGAGAGAAATGAACAGAGGATTCCACATTAATTGACCAACAAAAATGTATACAACAATTGCTGTTTATTGCATGTAAGTTGTAACAAACTATTCTAACAACCTAGCTTATGTGGCAACTCATCTAGATAGAGAAGAAAGAAGGTAATGTTATGACGTTGTCGCGTAATGGATATCTACTTCGAGCTAGTTAATGTATGAACTAGGGTTTGAATAGAGATTGTTCAATTTAGTTTGGTTGATCTTTAATCTACGGATTATTTATCCAACAAAGATGCCAAATATGAAATATGTATGCAAGAGGCTTACATATATATATATATATGAATTATGTATCCAATCTTCGTGACTATGGTCAGTTTAGCATGACTACTATAGTCATTCAATCAAGGGGGAGAAAAGACCTATACCTTACCAAGTTGATTTTTTAAGTGGTTGCGTAATTAGTGTGAACTAGCTTTGCCAACTAATAAGAAATTGTATCGTACGTGAATGAAATTTCCTACCGACTCCTTTCATTCCACTTTCAGTTTCTATGTTAATTGGAGCACGACTTCTACTTTTTCCAAAGGCATCAAAAAATCTTCACAGGGTGTGGACTTTTTCTAGTGTTTTATTATTAAGTATTGGTGTGGTTTTTTTTTCAGCCGGATCTCTTCTTCTTAATTCATCAAGTTCGGGGATCCGGGCCGTTGAAATTTGATCAAACGGTTACAAACAGGAGCCCACTTTAAAAATTATAATAACTTTGACCGTTGGATCAAATTTCAACCGTCTGGATCTCCTAGATTAGGAGGAAGGAATCCTCCGGATTCCTTTCCTTTTTTCAGCCCATTTTCTATTTAGCAAATAAATAATGATTCTGTCTATCGAAAGTATGTTCTTGGACAATCAATAATGATTTCTTTTATAGAATTTAGCTGCTTGGTTGATCCGCTTCAATTTTTTTGTTTGGCGGCAGTTTCGTTTTGAGTATAAGTTCGGACGATCAAAAATGGGGAAATGATAATTTTAAAAGGGGTGTAATATCCACACATCTCATTTTACTTCTTACACATCTTTTTAATTTTCAGCCGTCGAATCTGATGAATTGAAGAAGATTAACAGACAAAAATTATCAAAGGGTGTGTGAGAAGTAAAATGAGGTGTGTGGATAGCACACCCCTTTTAAAATCTTTTATAGTAGCTAAGGTGAACATTCCGATGAATTAAAGAGGAAAGGAAAATTTTGTTTGTAAATACATAATATATTATTTATACTAAAAAATGAAGGAGTGGACTAAGCTGAACACGACACGAATTAAAGAGGAAAGGAGAAATTAAATGAGAGTCATGCATGTGAAAAAGAGGAGAGGAGAGCTTAAATTTCAAAATACAACATTGGGCCCAAACACGATGCAGAGGCCCACAAGTTCTTATTCTTTATTTGAAGATCTTCATTAAAAAAATGTTCAAATAAAAGGTTGTGTAGTCATCAAAATGTATCAATAAATAGACGATTCATTATGAATAAGTCAAACATTTTGATGAATAAACGATCTTTATTTGAAATGATTTTTTGTAAAGGCGATTTTCAAATGAAGATGAAAAAATTGAACAATCCCGTCTATAAATTTATATGGTGTAGATAATTTATTTGTAAAGGGTAGGATATGCGAACTTCCCGCATAAGGGGATGGAGGTATTATCCTTCTATTAAATTCTAACAATATTTGATACTTTGTAGTTTTCCTCTCGGAATGATCACAAATCGTTCTTAGTCGACTTTTGGAAAGATTGAGATTTCAATTTTCATCATGTGATAAATTCTTGGTCGTACACCAACTACCTAGGATATTTGTAGACACACTCGACAACCAAAATGTTTTTGGTAAGACTGTAGCCAAAACCTTTCTTGTACATCAATCCTTGATCATTTAAACACACTGGTAATAACACACTGGTAATAAAAAAAATAAAAAAAATTACTTGCACGAAGGATCTTGAAGTTCGTCGCTCAGAAGGCATTGCGCGACAATAAATAGCACTCGCGGCGCAAAAACTCTTACAAAAAAAATATATAGCCTTTGCGTGATGTCAATAGAAGTAAAGAATTTATAAAACTTCCACGCAATAGTCTGATTTCGAATCCTTATCCTGTTTTATTACAAACAAATGCCTTGTTTGGTAGCTCGGACAGTACTGACTATTTCAATCGGATAAGATAAATAATCACCGAATAGCACTGACTAAATTAATCAGATGTTTGGTGCAAATCGAACTAATAATCGTATTATTTATACTGCCACGGTACAGAATAGGAACACTTCAAACTGATATTATTTTCTTCAAACTATTATTATTTTTGAAACTTTGATGATCAATGAAAAAGAAAAAAGAACGAAGAAAAATTGCTTCAAACCAAAATAATTTTAGTAACTTTTCACGTAATAAGCTATGTTAAATGGAAAAAGGAAAAACTAAAGAAAAACAGAAGGAAAAAAAAAAGAATTAATCTGGCATGATGAACCTTTCAATCCAACAAAACTCCACCTCTCAATTTCTCATACTACTCTTCCAAGACCCAGATTAAAAGCTCCAAAAATGGCAAAACCAAAGAAAACCCATATCAAATTAGATGAAGATTCACTTTAATTAGAACCCATAAAGGCAGAAAGCTCAAATACCCATGAATGAAGCAAGCTTTTTATCCAAAAATCAGAGCTTTGAAGGAATATGCAGTTAAAAAGACCAAGTTCTTGGTGACGGTGATGAAGAAAACCCAAAAGGCAGTGATAAGAATTTGTGAAATCAATCGACAAAGAGAAAGAAGTAGAAGAAGAAGGAATACTTTCGGTTGGAGAAGAAGATGGCCGCACAAGCAGATCGCGAGAGAAAGGGAAAGAACGATGAAATTCTGTTTTAGCGTTTATGAGAACCCGACTAAATAATACAGAGGTTTTTGAGCGAAGAAGTTATACCGCGTGAGCCATATAAAATGGGCGGGCCTGATAAATTAACAGTGGCTATTGAATACGTAATAGCACCAAACACTTTATTTGTATTAAATAGTCGTATCCGGTGTTTAATACGGCATGCCAAACGAGGCTAAAGTGTGCATATGTGACAAATGAGTGCGGAAAGCACTTTCCGTTGCTAAAAACTTTTTTATCGAGAAGGGAACGACTTTGCAAGTTTTCGGTGGCCATATTGCCAAAAAAACCTTTGCAATTGGTATTTTGTAATTGATGGAAGTTGGCTAAAGCCCAAACCTCTCAAGCTAATTTTGCATCAGAAGTCAATTCCAACTAAAAGCAAAAGATATAAGCCGTCGATAGCAATTTTTACCACACAAAGAAAGAGAGAGAAACATAGGTCGGAGTTGAACCATTTCCAATATCCTAGCACGCGACGGCAATGTGTTATCTTGCAGAAGCAGTCAAAATGTCCAACAAAATCTAAATACATACGAGCCTGACCTATACACCTTGCAATGAATACCATGCGGTTATCATATTCATTGTGACACTGAACAAGATGCTGGTTGATTCAAGTTCAGAGCACCAACTGGCAACCTGCAGTTTTTAGAATAAACTTCATTTAAGCTAGCGGTGAATTCAGATTATTATGCAACAATTAAACACACAGCTTTCGCAAATCGGATTTTCTATACTTTATAAACGAAAGCCAAACAAGAGTAAATATACCTTATATAACTTCACAGGAATTCATGGTACACATACATATACCCTCCCCTCACCTAGAAACCGAGAAACTACTACACAGTCACAAACAAGTTTTTGTTTCGATTTTAAATCAAGTTGAAGATTGAGAACCTTTTTATGGATGATTGTTATACTAAGGGAAACCAATTATTACCCCTTCACCTCTACAAGAATCCAAGAGAGGAACAAGATTCGAAAGCAATATGGAGAATGGAGAAAAACGAATTCCACCGAGTGGCAACTAATTTCATAGTATATTTCCCTGCTCAATCAAGTACATCTTTTGGTTGATTACTTTTCCATATGCACAGACTAATTTTAAGCAACTGTGAAAAATGGGAAAACAAAACGATCTAGCAGGTATATTAGCTTATGACTACTCAGCATGGCAAATTAAGGAATACAAAAAACCCTAAGCATGGTACTGTGGAAAACAAAAGCAAAGGAAAATCTTGCCTTATACCCAAAATTCTTCAAATCGAAAAGCAACATGTGCATACATATACTCCAGCAATAGGAAGTTTCATATTGCTCAGAAGATTATTCAGTCTTCATGAGAAATATAAAAAATTTGAAATTATTATTGTGACTGAAAGCACAGTTCAAAATATAAACAAAAAAAAAAAAAGAAAAAAAAAAAAATAACAATAAGCTATAACTTACTGGGCATTATTCTGCAAGTTCTTTTCAGCCTTCATGTTCTTACGCCGCTTTTTGGAAGCTGGAAGAACAGCACAAGAAGTTGGAGAGACCCCCAAAGAAGTTGGAGCAGGGGGCAAGGAAGTTGGAGCAGCAACCATGGAAGTTGGGGCAGTAGACAAAGAAGTTGGAGCAGCAGCCAACGAAGTTATGGGAAGCTGGGGGGTTGCTTGAGAAGCTGGTTCCTCTTGCTTCCGTTTGATAAATTCATGGTGTGGAGGATGCATTCCCAAAAATGCCTCAGGTGCAGCAGCTATTGGAGTGTCAGTCGAGATTACATAACTTTGTCCTGCGTTTACTGCTGAAGTTGCAAGACTGGCATGAGAACAGTCTGCCTCCTTACTCTTATGTGCAAGTTTGTTTTTAGAGCTAAGGATCTCCAACATAATGGGCGCTGATTTAGAATCACCTGAATTTATCTTCAATTAGTTAGCCACAAGAAAATGAGTGGATGCACCACATTAACTCACATATAAGTTTTAAGTTGCTTTAAACAAATATGTATAATTAAAATAGTAAAAACAATACCCAGAAGCGATTGAACAACAGCACGAGCTGCCAACTGTTCAGCCTCTTTCTTTCTTTTTGCAACTTCCCCTGTATAAGTCACACCATTGAAAACCAAAGAAGATACAAAAAATGGAACCTTTGTTTTTCCCTGAAAAGTGCGGTATGTAGGTGGTTCAATATTCCTCTTCGTTCTATAATCATTCAGGATGATCTTGCACAACATCAGATCCTGAAAATAACCAATGGAATGTAGTGAAATTTAATATCTTCCATTCCTTTCTATATTGCATGGTAAACGCAAAGCGTAAAACAAGCAAGGAAAAATTTCATTTAGATAGTGATGATGCCCCAAAAAAGAGTTTGCAAGCTAATCTGACAAAACAAGTTTTTGAACAATTCATATATTATGTTAAAACAAAAAATGTGTACCCAAACAGAAACTTCGAGTATAGAAAACTGAACCTCATGAACAGGAGTAACAGAAGGAACATGAGGAATAGGAGGAACTTCATCCTTTATCTTCTCTGTTAAACTAATCATGGCAAGTCTCGCTGCATCTTGTTCAGCGGCTTTTCGCCCAGGAAATGTGTCCGGTGAAGAATAGCAAACTCCACCAACCAGCACAGCAGACCTAAAGACTGGTCTATTTATCATTCCTTCATTAACAGTCCGATAAACAGGAGGCGAAATACCTGCTCGCTGGGCATATTCATGCAGCTGACTTTTGTGCGTCAGGTGACCTGGTAAGCCGATATGAACTCAAATGTATAAGAACTACCAAAGATCCAATCTTTTCCAAGTTCAAAACCATTATTAAAAACAAAAAAAGGTGAACTTTACAGAATTGTGAGCTAAATTTCATTTCTCAGATTAAAAATGAAATCACACTAAAGTAGAAAAAAGTTAGAGCTACACAATTTATAATTTTGATTGGAAACATAATTTTTATCCACACACCCAAAGAGATTCTCTCAATTAAATCCCGGCGGAGATATCCCACCTCATGATTAATAAGTCGCATATCATATCACCGCGAACAGATACAGAACGAAAGGTAAACCACAACAAAACTAGTTTGTTCTCCAAAACCAGACATAACAGTTTCTATAATCTTTTGGGTGAAATATACAGAAAATTAGGTAGAAACATGTAGGACTTACTCTTGGAAGAAGAAGCTGATGGAGAGGCAGAAGAAGCCGGATGCTGAGCCGGAACTTTGTGCTGAACCGGAGTCGGAGTCGGAGTCGGGTTTTGTGGTGGAGGTTGGTTTGAGGGCTGCGATTGGCGCTGAGGGACATCGGAATCGGAAGCCGCCATTTCCACAGGTGTAGAAGCTTCTGCCTTCAATTTCTAGGGGTTCTGAAACGTGTTTTCTGTTACGGTGGTTCTGTTTACTTATTTCGGGGGAAATTTTAAAAATATTTTTTAGGAGCCCAAGCCCATCAATGATGGACACTTGATCCATTGAACTTTTGTTAACTTCACCAGTTAAGCGTTAACAATGTCATATAAATATGTAAAAGTTAGAAATATAATCTTTTAGTGAATGGAGTGAAGCAGAAGTAAAATATCACATTGTAATTATAACTCAAGTGAATGATAAAAGAGGGAGGAATGGATGTTGTTATTGATCTTTTCTTCTTTCTGTATGTTTTGATTGTAGTCGAGTGCTCTATTTATAGAGCAACTCGTATTATTACATTTTGAAACTTACAACCCTCAACTTTGAAATTCGTTCCTTTTTGTTTCCAAAGTCTATTCCAATTTTCATGGGCATTGAAAATGTGTGTGTATAACAATACCAATGTTGAAAACCAATCTGTGAGGGCATTGAAAACTTTACCAAAGGTACTATGGGCATTCACTACCCACCATATTTTCAAAACTCCCCCTTGGATGCCCACATATCAACATCAGTTGCCTCATTAAAACCTTGCTCAGAAAAACTCAGTGGGAAAAAACCATAGCGAAGGAAAAAGAGTACAACTCTACCTGGATTGTTGATATAGTGTTAAATATGCTTATGTTGCCTCATTAAAACCTTAATAGGAAAAACCCAGTGGGAAAAATCCTAATCGAAGGAAAAAGAGTACAACATGCATGTATCATGGATGCTCCCCCTGATATGTATCTCCCCCTAATTTCGCATTCTCCAAATTTAGCTGTTTGGTAAGTCGATGTAATCCGATACTTTGCACTAACTTTTGAAACATGCATTTTGGTAGAGACTTGGTGAACAAGTCTGCCAGATTTTCATTGGAACGGATTTGTTTGACTTCAATAACTTTAGCCTTCTGAAGCTCATGTGCACTGAAAAACTTTGGAGATATGTGTTTAGTCTTATTGCCCTTGATGAATCCTTCCTTCATTTGGGTAACACAGGCTGCATTATCTTCATGAATGACAGTTGGAGTGTCTATCTTTGAAGTTAGACCACATGAATTCCGGATATGATGGATCATTAATCTTAACCAAGAACATTCACGACTTGCTTCATGTAAAGCAAGTATTTCTGAATGATTTGAAGATGTAGCAACTAATGTTTGCTTTGTTGAGCGCCATGAGATTGATGTATCTCCATTCTTGAACCCATATCCAGTTTGTGAGCGGGCTTTATGCAGATCAAAGAGAAAACTAGCATTTGCATATCCAACAAGGACCTGGTCATTTGTGGAGTTCTTTGAGTATAAGAGACCCATGTCTGTTGTCCCACAAAGGTATAGCAATACATCTTTGATACCCTTCCAATGACGAATTGTTGGAGCAGAGCTATACCTTGCTAACAAGTTGACTAAAAAAGCTATATCTGGTCTAGTACATTGTGCTAAATACAATAAAGCACCTATTGCACTCAAATATGGTACTTCTGGACCAAGGACCATTTCATCCTCTTGTTTTGGACGGAATGGATCTTTCTTAATGTCCATAGAACGAACGACCATTGGCGTGCTGAGTAGATAAGCCTTATCCATGCCAAATCACTTCAGAATTTTTTCAATGTAAGCTGATTGGTGGACCAAAATTCCACTAGCACAATGCTCGATCCGCAGGTCGAGACAATATTTTGTTTTCCCAAGGTCTTTCATTTCAAATTCGTTTTTCAGATATTCAGCAGTTTTATTGAGCTCTTCAGGAGTTCCAACTAGGTTCATATCATTAACATATACTGCCACTATAGCAAATTCAGAATTGGATTTCTTAATGAACACACAACGGCAAATGACATTGTTGATGTATCATTCTTTGATCAAATATTCTCTAAGACGATTATACCACATTCGTCCAAATTGTTTCAGCCCATACAATCATCGCCTTAATTTGATCGAGAGCATACCTCGTGGTTTGTTACTTGTTTCAGGCAACTTAAGTCCTTCTGGGACTTTCATATATATGTCAGTATCTAATTCTCCATATAGATACGCGGTGAAGACATCCATAAGTCGCATGTCAAGTTTTTTTGAAACCACTAAACTTATTAAGTAACGGAACGTAATTGCGTCCATTACAGGAGAATATGCATCCTCATAATCAATTCCAGGTATTTCCGAAAAACCTTGTGCAACGAGTCGTGTTTTATATATTGCAATCTCGTTTTTCTCATTGCGTTTCCTTATGAATACCCATTTGTAACCCACGGGATTTACATTAGACGGGGTTTGGATTACTGGTCCAAAAACACTTCGCCTTTCCAAGGAATTTAATTCTGCCTGGATTGCATCTTTCCACTTAGGCCAATCATGTCTCTATTTGCATTCATCAACAGAGTGGGGCTCAAGATTATCACTTAAGATGATTTCAGTGGCTACTGCGAATGCGAACATGTCGTCGATGATTATTTCATTTCGATCCCACAATTCATTAGTACAAGCATAATTTATGGAGATTTCTTTGCTTTCATGTACTTCTGTCTCTTCAAGGACATGTGTCTCATCAAGGACATTTTCTTTTTCTAGAAGTATAGAATCATGAATTGTGGATTCGTCATTCATTCTTTCTTCTTGAATGATTTCATTTGGATTCAGTTATGTCCTCGTCTTTCTCTTTTGAGGGGCTGAATCTTTTGAACTTGAGGGTCTACCACACTTCAGGCCTGCACCAGATAAATCATTCGCTGCCACTTTATTTTGTCCAATAGGGACATCAATTCTTGCAGGTGCATTTGCAGCTGGTATATGTGATTTTGTCACTTTCATAGCATCATTAAATGCATATGGCATTTGATTGGCAATACTTTGAAGATGAACGATCATTTTCACTTCATTTTCACATTGAATGCTACGTGGATCAAAATGAGACAAGACCCATGTCAACTCTTTCCGTTCTTCTAGAACGGTCTTTTCTCCCCCTAACGATGGGAATACTATCTCATCAAAGTGACAATCAGCAAAACGTGCTGTAAACATATCACCTGTCAAGGGATACAATTATCTAATGATAGATGGGGAATCAAAACCCACATAAATTCCCAGTCTACGCTGATGTCACATCCCGGCCCGGGGCGGACCACTTCCCCGGCCTGCTTTACCACCGTAGCACGATATTGTCCGCTTTGGGCCCCGACCACGCCCTCACGGTTTTGTTTCTGGGAACTCACGAGCAATTTCCCAGTGGGTCACCCATCATGGGAGTGCTCTAGCCCCCTTTTCGCTTAACTTCGGAGTTCCTACGGAACCCGAAGCCAGTGAGCTCCCAAAAGGCCTCGTGCTAGGTAGGGATGGGAATATACATTTAAGGATCACTCCCTTGGGCGATGTGGGATGTTACAATCCACCCTCCTTAGGGGCCCGACGTCCTCGTCGACACACTTCCGACCAGGGATTGGCTCTGATACCAATTGTCACATCCCGGCCCGGGGCGGACCACTTCCCGGGCCTGCTCCACCAGCGTAGCACGATATTGTCCACTTTGGGCCCCGACCACGCCCTCACGGTTTTGTTTCTGGGAACTCACGAGCAACTTCTCAGTGGGTCACCCATCATGGGAGTGCTCTAGCCTCATTCTCGCTTAACTTCGGAGTTCCTACGGAACCCGAAGCCAGTGAGCTCCTAAAAGGCCTCGTGCTAGGTAGGGATGTGAATATACATTTAAGGATCACTCCCCTGGGCGATGTGGGATGTTACACTGAGGTCCCATTTTAGTGCGTTGCCGTGGTGCAATAGGCACATAAACAGCACAACCAAAAACTCGTAAATGTGAAATGTTTGGCTGATGCCCAAACACGAGTTGTACTGAGGAGTATTGGTAGTTGGCTATAGGTCTCAATCGAACCAATGATGCAGCATGTAAGATGGCATGTCCCCATGCAGAAACTGGCAATTTTGTTTTCATAAGTAGAGTGCAAGCTATTAATTGAAGCCGCTTGATCAATGTTTCTACTAAACCATTTTGAGTATGGACATGAGAAACAGGGTGTTCAACATCAATGCCCAATGTCATGCAGTAATCATCAAAAGTTTGAGACTTAAATTCACTAGCATTGTCAAGTCGGATTGACTTAATGGGGTAATCTGGGAACTGTGCTCATAATTTAGTTATCTGAGCAAGAAGTCTCTCAAAAGCTACATTCCGAGTAGACAAGAGACAAACATATGACAATCGGGTAGATACATCAACAAAAACCATAAAATATCGAAATGGTCCATATGATGGTTGAATAGGTCCACAAATATCCCCTTGAAATCTTTGCAGAAATGATGGGGATTCAGCATCAACCTTTAGTTGTGATGGTCTAATTACCAACTTCCCTTGAGAACAAGGTCTACAAGGGTTATCATTTGAGATAGCAATATGTCTGTTCAATAATGAATGTCCATTAGAGTTGGTAATGATCCTACACATCATGGTGGATCCTGGATGACCCAGACGGTCATGCCAAAGCATGTAAACCTTTGAATCAATGAACTTCTAGTTCATGATAGTATGTGATTTAATTGTCCTTATGTATGTATAATACAATCCACTCGATAAACTACGCAACTTCTCCAATATACGTTTCTGGGTATCATTGGAGATAATGCATAGATACTCCACATTTTCTGCACTTTTCGTTTCAATGTGGTATCCATTTAAACGTATGTCTTTAAAACTCAACAAATTTCGAGTAGATCGAGTAACGTACAACGCATTCTGTATGGACAATATTGTTCCATTTGGTAACATAATTTAGGCTTTCCCTGAGCCTTCAATTACATCTGAAGGTCCTGATATTGTTGTTACCCCTACTCTTATAAGCATTAAGCTTGAGAAATACTTTCGATCACAAAGTATTGTATGTGTGGTTGTGCTGTCTGCAAGACAAATATCTCCGCCATTTCTCATGTTCTGAGAATAACCACAGTTTTTATCCATGCTTTCTGAGTAAATGGAATCACAGTTAACAAACAATTTAGAAAAAGAAATGCCACTTTTATTGAATTGAAATGCTAGTTTTAAACTACAAGTTCAGCATAATAAAAGTACATCAAACATAAACGATTCAGTCGGACCGGTATACTTCATTTCCCCTTTCCACAATAAAGTCTGAAACATCTAGGTGGGTTGTGTTCAACTGCCCTGATAAGTCAAACACTGGATCAGGTATATCCATTGGTTTAGCCTGGTTGAGAAAATTAGTCTCGACACCATTCTATTTGAGGGAGGCTTGATATAGATCCACCAGATGTTTTAGGGTACGACAGGTACGTGCCCAATGCCCATTGCCACCACACATATAGCAGGCTCATTCAGAGTTCCTGAGAGCATTGTTCATATGAGCTTTGCCTTTGTGGCGATTCACATTTTTGAAACTCGGGCCTGAATTATGCCTCGACACCTGGTTATGAAACTGACCACCATGGTTATTGCATTTCCTATTCCATCGACCTCGCTTGTGGCCACGTGCTCGTTTATGATTATCGCCACCAATGGATGTGGCGTTCACTTCGAGGGAAACAGCATTCACTTCTGGGAATGGTGCAGATCCAGTAGGTCGGGAATGATGGTTTTTCATCAGGAGCTCATTGTTCTGTTCAGCTACCAAGAGCACAGATATTAGCTAGTTGTACTCAATGTAGCCTCGCGCTCTATACTGCTATTGCAGAAGCACGTTAGAGGTATGAAATGTGCTGAAAGTCTTTTCCAGCAAATCCTCCTCAGTAATAGTATCCCCACAGAGTTTCATCTAAGAGGTAATTCTGAATAACGCAGAATTGTACTCAGCCACTGACTTGAAATCCTGAATCCTTAAGTGAGTCCACTCATAGCGAGCTCTTGGAAGAATCACCGTTGTCTGGTGATTGTATCTGTTTCTCAAGGCATTCCAGAGAGCTAACAGATCTTCAATCGTTAAGTACTCGCTCTTTAGTGCCTCTTCAAGATGGCGACGAATAAAAATCATGGCCTTTGCCTGATCTTGAGAGGATGAGCTGCTTTCTTCCCTGATGGTATCTCCAAGATTCCCTTCTTCCAGATGGATCTTGGTATCCAGTACCTAGGTAAGGTAATTCTTCCCAGTAATGTCCAGGGTAGCAAAATCAAGTTTCGCCAAGTTCGCCATTTTCTTTTTTGAAAGAAAATGAGATGTGTAAGAACTTGCAATAATATTTATTCCTGGAGGAAGATAGTGTTAGAACTTCTGGTTCTTACAAATTTTCCATTTTGATCTTCAGGCCAAAATGATAAGCACTCGAAACTTCTGGCTCGAGATTTTCAAGATGAATGAGGAGAGCGATTGTAACACACCATTCTCATTGAAATAATGTAACATAGAATGAGCGATTATTCCGCACCACTCAAGTAGCAGGAAAATTTAAATACGCAGAGCAAGGTGGGCGATTATACCGCACCACCTAAAATTGCAATGAAATTAAACAGCAGGCAAATTTAAATATGCAGGGTTGGATGGACGATTATACCACTCCACCTAAAATTTGCAATAAAATTAGATCTGCAGTCCAAGATAAGCGATGATACCGCACTATCTTGGATCGCAGTAAGATTAAATTTGCAGTTCAAGATGGGCGATTGTACCGCACCATCTTGGATTACAGTAAAATTAGCATAAATAAACACTGGGTTAGTAATCAATATCTACGTCAAACAAGAAATCAAAGATGTATGTAACTGTTAGGTTGAGAACTAAGAGCAGGCATGGAGGAAACAGTTCGTCGCGAGGGTATACCGCGCAGTTGAGGCAGAGGAAGAAGAGGAATAGTAAAAACCTTAGAGGAAACATTTTTTTTTCGTTCGGCGAAGAGAAATGAGAGAATGATTATATTTTAGAGACTCGTGCTGATAACGTGTTATAAATATGTAAAAGTTAGAGAGATAACCTTTTAGTGAATGGAGTGAAGCAGAGGTAAAAGATCACACTGTAATTATAACTCAAGTGAATGATAAAAGAGGGAGGAATGGATGTTGCTATTGATCTTTTCTTCTTTCTGTATGTTTTGATTGCAGTCGAGTGCTCTATTTATAGAACAACTCATATTATTACATTTTGAAACTTACAACCCTCAACTTTGAAAATTCGTTCCTTTTTGTTTCTAAAGTTTATTCCAATTTTCATAGGCATTGAAAATGTGTGTGTATAACAATGCCAATGTTGAAAACCAATCTGTGAGAGCATTGAAAACTTTACCAAAGGTATTGTGGGCATTCACTACCCACCAGTATTTTCAACAACTTTTACACTTTTAAATTTGTTATATAAAATAATATTTTAAAGGAGTTGTCATATCAACTTTCTAAAATTATTACTTTGCATCTCTATCTAACTTCTTTAAATTCTTCATCTAAATAAGCATGTGTTTAGGGTAATTTCAGACTAAAAATAGAGGAAATTTAACAAAATTAAAGTGCTGATGATAATTAATATCTAAGAAAATTAATACGACAAATTGCTTAATATTAAAAGTTAAAAATGTGGATAAATTCATAGAAAAATAAAAGATTTTGATAGATAAGAGATATCATTCCTATAATTTTTCTTACGGCTATTTCCGATCCAAGAAGAAGAAGGAAAGGGAGTGGGAAACCCAAAACAACATAAATGGGAGGAAACAATCAACGAAAATGGCCAAGACACCACGATTTCCAAGCCTAGCCCCTGTAGTATTACAAAATTACTAACTTTTTCACCATTTATCATTATTTGTAGAGTAAATTGTAGTAATGGTCTTTCAACTTTAATCAAATTGGAGCAATGGTCCTTCAACTAAAAATTCATTACCACTGGTCCCTCAACTCATCAAAATATGTAGCTATGGTCATTTTCGTCAAATTCGTTAGAATTTTGTAAATGAGTTATGTTGGAATGAACATTACTATAATTAGGTTAAAGTTGAGGGACCATTGCTCCAATTGGGTTAAAGTTGAGAGGTCATTGCTCCAGTTGGATTAAAGTTGAGAGACCAATGGTAATATATTTTTAGTTGAGGGACCATAGTTACACGTTTTGATGAGTTGAGGGGCCAATGGTAATGGATTTTTAATTGAGGGACCATTGCTCAAATTGAGTAAAAGTTATGGTACCATTGCTACAATTTACTCTTACTTGTAAGATAAAATAGTTCAATTGAAAATTTAATTTTTTTTTTAATGAATAGAAATAACACAAGGTTTAATTAGTTCAATTATCAAAATTGGGCTCCATCCATTGAGTTTCTTTAGATTAATGGAGAATAGAGTTATAAATAGCTCTTAGCTAGAATAGTATTATTTTCTCTCGTAATTCATTCTACGCCTCTAAGGGGTTGTTCTCCTCCTTATATAGGTCATTTTCTAAGTCTTCAATTTCTTTTATTTCGAAATTGTCACTTTGCATTTAATGCGCTAAATGCACTTATTTGACTTCCTAATTGTTCTTCCCCTCTTTCATCGACATGTTGCTAGTCGTCTCCTTACGAAATTGGTTAAAAATCTACTGAAGATCTCTCTACACGCACTTATTTAACCAATTTCACCACCCCACGTGCACTTACTTAACCAATTGCTAGTCGTCTCCTTACATTACATTTGTAACCACATGATGTTGCTAACTCAAGATCTAGTGATAAAATGGGTTAAAAAAATAATTGTTAATACCAATTGCCGGACTATTTATTTACAGAACTAAGACAATAAATAACTAGCCTTGATAATATTATTATATTTTTTTTTTAACAAACGATATTATTTACATTAAGAGGAGGTGAGCTTAATCTCACAATGGACTAGTAATAATGTGGTTCAAATTCGTATTTAACGAAAATCGAATCTAAAATCTCTTATCTACAAACGTAGAAAAATACTTATTTTAAATTAAATAGATTAAATTCTGTTAGGGGCAATTGAAAGCACCCAAACGCTAAAGGTACACAGGTAAAATTGATTTGCGCACGTGAGAATCTGATTCAAAGAGACTGTTTCCTTCCCTTCTTCCCATCGGTTTTCCGACAGGAAGGGATACCGTCGTGCGCTCCACCACCGGCGTCTGTTTTCGGATGCTAATCTAGGTTCCCGAAGCTCTGTAAATTTCTCTCCTTTGAGTTCCTCTTACAAATATTCATATGGCGAGAAGAACCAGCAATAAACGACGCCATGGCTACCCACCTCCCCACAATCCCTCTTCTCCAAACCCAAATCACCATAAACGCCAACCCTCCAAGAAAATGCATTATTCTTCCAACCCAATTCACAGAATCCCCAATCCCCCAACCCCCGTTCACAAAACCCACAATTCTTCAGCCGCAGCTCTTTTGCCGGCGAACCCACATCCCCAAACCCCAGTAGCAAAGCGCGCAACCTTCGTCTCGTACCTCGACACTCCAGATCTGCCTCCTAAAATCAGGCTTCTCTGCGAAATATTGGCGAAAACCCACACCATTTCTGTTGAGGAACGGTTGGAGGAGACTGATGTTAGAGTGACCCAAGAAGATGTTGAAGAGGTGCTCAAACTGTCCTACGGGTTCCCGGGCCCGTCCGCGAAGTTCTTCCGGTGGGCCGGTCGCCAGCTGAATGACTTGCACAGCCCCTATGCTTGGAACTTGGTTGTTGATCTCTTGGGCAAGAATTGCTTCTTTGATGCAATGTGGGACGCCATCAGTGCCATGGCGAAAGAAAGGTTACTCTCTTTGGCCACTTTTGCTTCTGTTTTTAGTAGTTACATAGTTGCCAATCTTGTCAAAGAGGCTATTTCGACTTTTGAACGTATGAGCCAGTATGGTTGTCCTAGGGACATTGTGGCCTTGAATTCACTTTTGAGTGCAATTTGTAGAGATGGCAAGACCGCTGATGCCGTTGAGTTTTTGCGTGTTGCCAAGGATAGTATTACGCCGGATCCTGATACGTATGCCATTTTGTTGGAGGGTTTGGAAAACGAAGGCAATGTAGATTGTGCTAGGCAGGTTTTTTCTGAGATGGTGATTGATATTGGTTGGGATCCAAACAACGTGCCGGCTTATGATTCGTTCTTCAACACTTTGCTCAAGGGACCTGATGGGATCTGCGAGGCAGTGAAGTTCTTTGAGACCTTAAGAGGTAGGAGTTGTCATCCGGGGATCAATTTTTTCAGGCTTGCGCTCGATGAGTGTGTCAAGAAGGGCGATGCTAGGGGAGCTGACACTCTTTGGCGGGCAATGACAGGGAGAATTGGATTCCGACCTGATACAAGTATGTACAATGCGGTGATTTCTTTACATTGTCATGATGGCAATGTAGATTTAGCGAAAAGGATGTTCGATGAGATGGTGTACGATGGGGCGTTCCCGAATTCGCAAATATATAACATGGTGTTTAAGTTTTTAATCAAGGATCGGAAGTTAAAGGAGGCGTCGGCATTGTTTACTGAGATGGTTAAAAACGAGTGTGTTGCAGAGCTCGCTAATTGTGACACAGCAGTAAGGATTTTCCTGGATTCTGGGGACCCTTACTTCGCTATCAAAGTTTGGAAGAGCATGATAGAGAATTACCATTCCGGCTTGGAGGATACCGGGAATTTGTTGGTTGTAGGGCTACGTGATCTGAATAGGGTCCCGGAAGCAGTCAAGTACGCGGAGGATATGATTGCAAGAGGAATCAAGTTGGAGTTTTCGACGTTGTCGAAGCTGAAACAGAACCTCTTCCAAGCAAGGAAGGAAAACGTGTACGATGGACTTTTGAGGAAGTGGAAAGCTCGACAGGTAGGTTAGAAATACTTAAGACTTACGGATATTCACGACATGGCTGCACTAGTTTTTGTATTCCATCTATGCTGTGTCAACTGATAGATGTAATTTCAGATAACGACGATATTAGTTATTTTCTTCTGAATGTAATGGCTCCCCGTCCAAACTACCAAAAAGACAGTAATACCCTAAACCTCATATCCTCTGGTTTCACAAAACCACACATTCATTCATGCGAATCATAATTAACTCAGTCTTCGCTAATTAGAAATAATGTAAACATAAGTGAAACAGGGGAGGCAGCCTAATACAAATATCTTAGCTGCTGTTGCTGCATTTAGCCAAGTATGCATCCCAGCCTTGACGACGGTATTCACGAGCGACCTCAACAGGGTTTGCGGCTTTTATGATTCGACGGCCCACAATTATGATGTCGCTACCTCTATCATAGATGACCTGGATCAAAATTTGTTTCAGGCACAAGGCTGGCTATAAAAGAGTGTGGTAATATGAAATGCAGGTCGAAATATAGACAAGTGATGTAAAAGCCCCTTTGAGCAATCCCTCGAAGAATGGTGTGAACATCGAATCTCTCACGTTATGGTTGCCAAACCGATACGAAAGTAGTGTAGTATATAGTAAACTTACGGAGTTTGGAGTGTTATATTGCTGGCCAAGAGCATCACCACCGGTTACCAATTGCGCTCGAGGAGTTGCCTGGATGAAAGCTGGATTTACGGGTGCCCCTGGCCATGATGCTGGATTAACTGAAATGAAGCCGAGCACAAAATCAGAATGCTCCTCCGCAATCTTCACCGCGGCAGCTGTGTAATCTCCCTTGGCAAAGTTACCGGCTGAGCTCATTTCAGCAGGGAGCAACAGGCCCCTACCACGTGGCAAACCCTACGAGAGAGAGAGTACAAAAGCAGTAAACAGTTAGGAAAAAATGAATCATCTGAGCAAAATTAATGCAGAGAGATCCATCAATTCAAAGTTGCATAAACCTTCAACTTTAGTCCGTCAACTATCCCGGGACCAGAGATTATATGACAGTTGACAATATCAGCCCAGTGGAGTATATGGAATATACCCCTGCAAACAGAAGAACCGAGAAGCTAAGGGAAGGGAAATGATACTAATAGACAGAAACATAAGAAGGAAAAAAAACTGAGACTGAGCCTGAGTTTCACCCTTCATACTGCATTGTTACTGTGTTACCAATGTCTGCAAACTTGCGATCTTCGAAAATTAGGAAATTATTTTTGTCTGCAATCTTCAATTAGATAAGGCACATATCAACTATACCATGACAATTGCTTTCAATCAACCAAAACATATTTGTAACTGAATAAATTGAATACAATCCTGCCCAGATGAAAGCTATAACTTGACAATTACCGAGTTAGACCGCTGATTATAATATGAACAATCAGTACAATTAATTACTAGTACATAACATTATATCACTTTTGAATTAAAGCCCGGGCTTTGAAAATGAAGGCTTAAAATGTTTTACCAATTCATTTAGGCAAGTAATGCATAAAACCAAGCGCAGTGGTGTTCTCGGATTTATACAGCCAACCCCACTTAGTGGGATAAGTAATGCCAAAGGGGAACACTATTGACTCAGATGTTCCTAATGAAAGATGAAGCCATGTTCCGGAAGCTGTGCTTGATTTAACTAAAACTCAAGCAGCAACTAAGAATATATAACAATTTACTATCTCAATCTGCAGCAACATTCATATCAATGCCATCAAGAAATTATAAAATCCATGGAACCAGTAGTCATCAATCACAATTAATATCAAGTTGTACATTGCAAAAAACGAGTTTAGTGATACATTTAATGTTCCAGATTTTTTAATAAGCTATTTTTTTAAAGCATCACAATCTCAAACCAACCCTTAATGTATCAATAAGACCATATCCAATCGATCTGGCCAGAGTGTCACATCCCGGCCTGGGGCGGATCACTTCCCTGACCCGCTCCACCACCATAGCACGATATTGTCCGCTTTGGGCTTACCATTCCCTCACGGTTTTGTTTCTGGGAACTCACGAGCAACTTCCCAGTGGGTCACTCATCATGGGAGTGCTCTAGCCCCCTTCTCGCTTAACTTCGGAGTTCCTACGGAACCCGAAGCCAGTGAACTCCCAAAAAGCCTCGTGCTAGGTAAGAATGAGAATATACATATAAGGATCACTCCCCTGGGCGATGTGAGATGTTACAATCCACCCCCCTTAGGGGCCCGAGCAACTTCCCAGTGGGTCACTCATCATGGGAGTGCTCTAGCCCCCTTCTCGCTTAACTTCGGAGTTCCTACGGAACCCGAAGCCAGTGAACTCCCAAAAAGCCTCGTGCTAGGTAAGAATGAGAATATACATATAAGGATCACTCCCCTGGGCGATGTGAGATGTTACAATCCACCCCCCTTAGGGGCCCGATGTCCTCGTCGGCACACTTTCGGCCAGGGATTGGCTCTGATACCATTTGCCACATCCCGGCCCGGGCCCCCACCACATCCCGGGCACGCCTCCACCGTAGCACGATATTGTCCGCTTTGGGCCCCGACCACGCCCTCACGGTTTTGTTTCTGGGAACTCACGAGCAACTTCCCAGTAGGTCACCCATCATGGGAGTGCTCTAGCCCCCTTCTCGCTTAACTTCGAAGTTCCTACGGAACTCGAAGCCAGTGAGCTCCCAAAAGGCATCGTGCTAGGTAAGGATAAGAATATACATATAAGGATCACTCCCTTGAGCGATGTGGGATGTTACACAGAGGGCCATAGGACCGAAAATAACCCGAAATGACACGAAAACCATCTCCAACCAAAGGCTAGGCCAAAAGGCTCGTGGGCCCCACTGGACCACAATTGGAGAATCGGGCCAACTGGCTGGCCCAAACCAGCCAGCTAGCCAGCCTCGACCGGTCCAACATTTTGAATCCCAACGGCTACTTGCTGACGTCAGCTAGCCGTTAAATTTGATTTTTATTTTACAAAATTTAAAATTTCTTTGTTTTTTTCTATAACTACCTAAGCCATTAAACAACATTAAATAACATTAAGTAACGTTAAGTAACATTAAACAATATTAAACAATATTAAACATTATTAAATAACATTAAATAACATTAAAAAAAACATATAACAACATGAAACTTAAACAACATTAAAAAAAACATTTAACAACATAAAACTTAAACGCCTACTCCATGCTTCTTTTGGCCCAAAAATGTGCAATAAGATCCTATTGTAGGTACTTGTTTATGGCACGCGAACGTATCATCCTAGGATGCCTCATGTACTCATTTAAAAAGATATTATCAGTTCTTGGATTCAAAGGCAAATTAGGCCCATCATATATTTTTGCACAAGCTCTTCTTGACCTATTTGGATCCTCTTGGTCGTCATCAGACTCTCCATCAATATACCCATCTCGTTCATCTTCCACAATCATGTTGTGTAATATAATGCACGACATCATGATGGAGTTCAAATTTTCTCGACTTCACCCTCTTGCCGGTTCCTTAATGATTTTCCACCGTGCTTGTAGAATACCGAAAGCTCTCTCAACATCTTTCCAATATGCCTCTTAGTGTAAGCTAAACCACCTTTCAGCGTCATCCGCAGGGTTTGCAATTGCTTGGATAAGTGTCGCCCACTTTGGGTAGCTGTCATCTGCCAAGTAATACCCCATGTTGTACTGACGTTCGTTGACATAGTAGTCAAGTTGAGGTGATTTACCCTTCGTCAGGTTATTGAAAAGTGGTGAACACCCAAGAACTGTAATATCATTTTGGGATCCTGAGACTCCAAAAAAAAGCATGTCAGATCTATGTGTCAAATGATGCAACCGCCTCTAACACAATATTTAGCTTTCTCGATCTTTCGCTAAAGCCTCATTGACATCCGGTGGGACAATTCTTCCACTGCCAATGCATGCAATCTAATGACCCTATCATGCCCGAAAAGCCACGGTCTTCAACTTTGTGAATGAGCCGATCTAGATCTGCTTGATTTGGTTGACGGAGGTACTCCTCTTTGTAAAGCTGAACAACTGTGTGACATAATTCATCAAGATTATCAAGGCATGTATACTCAGACATACCATATGTATCATTCATCGCATCAGCTGAGAAGGCATATGCCAGCATTCGAAAGGTAATAGTAACTTTCTGATGAGGTGAGAAACCAAGGCGGCCTGCTCTGTCCAGTTTCTGTCGAAAGTATGGATTGACATGTTGGACATCATGAAGTAAATGCTCGAAGACATGACGCCTCATCCGGAAGCGACGTCTGAAATCCTCTTCGTTGTACACCGAGTTAGGGTTGAAGTAGTTGTTCATCAGATTCTGATGCGCCATCTCTCTATTTCGTGGCTTGTAACCGCGACCATCAATAGAGCCACCCTATTGAGGTTGTTCTTCAGTTGCCTCACACGCCATAACCCCGTCCATGGCTGCCATATATGATGCATTGTGCCATGCAAGGTTCTAAAAAATGCTAGGCGCTAGTCGGGCGGCGGGCTGGCGCCTAGCACCTAGGCGGCTAGGCGGGGTCTAGGCAGGCGCCTAGGCTGTCTAGGTGGATTTAGGTAAATTTCTTGTATATCTTGTAAATAAGTGTATATTGACACTTACAAAAAATTATACTGGTATGAAATTCCTAAATAAAAATAATAATAAATAATAAAATGCCTATCTAACAAGTCTTAAAAATCAATAGTGAACTAACATCTTGACAATATATGTTTTTTTTATTATTAATAGCACCTGGTGCTATGGAAGTATGGATGGACTGACAGCCCATATTCTTTTAGAAGGTCAAGATGCTAGCTGTCCGAATGGACAAAAACCAAAAATAAAAAATAAATAAAGAGAGTGATCACGTGGGTGTGGAAGGAAGAAAGAGAAACTCTCATCTTCTTCCTCTTCGCAAGAACACAAAGCAGACGTTTATGAAGTCTAGAAAAACCATAACAAAGCTAATCCGCATTCATCATTTCTCAAGTTTGAATGCAGAAAAAATTGAAATTCCCAAACCGCCTAGGCCACCCAGTTGCCCGCCTAGGCCGCCCAAGGGTCGCTCAGGCCGCCTCGGCGCCCGTCTAATCCCTGTCCTGATTTTGCTCCCGATTATGCATTAATCCCGGTGGTTAGCCACCGCCCAGCGCCTAGGCCCCGCCTAGGCTGATTTTTAGAACACTGGCGCCATGCTTCATCTTCTTCATCGAACTCCTCATCTTCTCGTCTCTTCTGCGCCCATTTATCTTCCAATTCAGAATTGGATGAGGACCCCCAGTTGGAATTCGGAGAGGATCCAAAGTTGGAATTCATTGCAAACTTGAATTGAAATAGATTGAATTGAAAGAGATATTGGAGAGGGTAAAGCTGAAGGTGTGTGAATTATAGGGCAATATCCACCATATTTATGGACATTGGAAGCTGAAGATAAGAAGTGTCACGCAGATAAAAATCCTATCTAAAATTCCCACAACCAATTACATCTCGACATGTGGCATTCGAAATCCTATCTGAAAAATTATTGAGATTACATATCGACAAGAAATCTGCAAAGTTACTCACAGATCGACACGTGGCACTCAAAGCTCGAGACGTAAAATTATTGAGATTCCTTATCGACAAGAAATTTGCAAAGTTACTCATAGATCGGCACGTGGCACTCGAAATTCGAGACGTAAAATTATTGAGATTCCAACTTGAAAAATTAATGACATCCCATCTCGAAAAATTATTAAGGTAGTTTAGGACCTGTTTGGTATCCTATTTGAAATTTTTTATCATTTCTCATAACATTTCTTGAAAATAACTTTCTTTAAGACTCAAAAACTTGATTGGTTTGTGATTTAAAAAATTTAAATCTTACGACTTAAACTAGACAAAGAGATCTAAAAATAAGAGGTCGCAGGAGAGGGAGAAATAAGAGAGAGGTGGAAAGAAAGTAAGAGATGATTGAAGGAAAGAGAAAGAAGAGAGAGGATCGGACGAGATAGAGAGGAAGATGAGTGAGAGAAAGAATCGAGAGAATGAAGAGAGTGGATTGGAGGAGAGACGAAAAAGGTAAAAAAAAAAAAAAAGAGATAGATTTGGAGTGAGAGGGGAGGAGGGAGAGAAAAGAAAGGAGTGAATTTAAGTTTAAAAACTCTAAAAACTCACTTTTTATGTTTTTAGAGAATAGACTATTTTTGAGTTAGTCTTGAGTTTAGTTTTTCAAAATAGTCTTACCAAACAAGTTTTTAAAGCCCAAAACTTGAAAATTGTTTTTGAGTTTAAAAAATTGGATTCAAGTAGAGTACCAAACATGCCCTTAATTTAAGCAACCATATTAATTCAATTAAAATAATAAATTATGTTTGGCCCCTTCGGTTGGAGATGGTTTTTTGTCACATGGCTATGTTTGGCTTATGACCATCTGTCCATTCGGTTGGAGATGGTAAGAAATATGGCATGGCATTGTTCATTAAGTATTGATTTCTTGGAGGGCTATAGAGCTAAAACGAGCCATCTGGCCCTGCTTCGGTTGGAGATGGCCTAAGTTGTGGTAGGCAAATCCCAAGTCCCTGATGAAGTTAGGACGTGTTTGTTTCCCTTCACTAGCCCTCATTGGACTAGACTAGACTAATAGTTAGTTCAGTCCCATGTTTGTTACTTCACGGGACTAGCTTTAGTGGGAGTAAGCCGGACTCGCCTCGACTAAGGACCGTGCTAGACGGTCTTAGCGAAAGACTTCGGGAACCATGAGACTAGCTAATCCCTTCGTCGCCCTCTACTCGCGTCCCCTGCTATCCTCTCTGCTCGCGTTCTCTCCCTCCCTCTTCATCCCCAACCCTGAATCATGAACAAAGACCTTGATTCGAACTTCAATCAGAGAACTCAAGAGCTCCGTCGGTCGCACCCTGCTCATACCAAGCTCATCGGTCGTGCCCTTCGATTGGGCTCCTTCCTCCTAGACCTCAATTTTCGACGACAAGGACTTTGGGCTCCATCCTCCTTGACCTCTTCCATTGCTACCTCTGCTCCGCTTTGCCCCTCACATCTCCTTCTTCCCTGCTTCCCACAACCAGAAAACCCAGAAAAGGGAAAGGGGAAAGAGACAGTGGCACAGATAAAATGGCAGAGAAAAAGGAAAGGGGAGGGATGCAGTGGGCGGACAAAAAAAATGAGAGAAGGAGGTGAAATGGCAGAGAAAGAACATAGTGGAAGGATGCAGTGGGCGAACAAAAAAATGAGAGGAAGATGAAATGGCAGGGAAAAATGAGAGAATGTAGTGAGCGGACACAAAATTGGGAGATTCTAGAAGGGAAAATGATAATTTAATAATAAAATATTAGTATATATAGATTAAATTAATGATAAAATATTGTAAATATAAATTTAATAATATAATATATGAGTCCTGCTTTTTAGTCCGACACTGCACCAAACGCTTCACTAAATCAGTCCAGCTTAGTCTAGTCTAAGCCAGTCCAGCTTAGTCCCTGAAGCTAGTCCAGTCCGAGACAGTCCGGTGCAACAAACACACCCTTAGGGTATAGCCTATAGCTAATTTGGGCCGTCAAATTGGGCCGTCGGCTGTTGGATGGTATTTGGGAGGTCACCAACGTGCAAAATCTTTTTTGGAATCATTTATTTATTCATTATTCATTTGTTCTTAATTTTAATTCTCAAATCATTTCACCCTTAACACACACAAATTTCACAAATCATTTCATCATTCCCTACTCATTGGCCCTTTCAAGCCATTATTACCATAATTTCTGTGCTTACTTTTTAGATAATCAAAAGGCTTACAAGCCAACTAAAATGTTCGCTTCTTAAACATATTTTCAAATTTATTTGTCCTCCAAATCTTTATATTGTCTAAAACTGAATGGAAGCCAAACCTGCCAAACCAAATCGAACCAAACAACACCCAATGGGCCAATAGTAGTTTGGTTTGATTTCACTTTGTAGGTTTAGTTAAAATTTAATTAAACGAAACCGTATTTTATAGTAGTTAACAAGAAAAAAATTGACGGTTCAATAGTAAAAGAGAAAGTGCTAACATGCGCGAACTTTTGATCTCATAGAGGCAACTTCTTTAGTTACGTTTCTTTCAACATATTTGGGTGTCAAGTTGGGTTTAACTAGTTTTGAATTGAAATTAAGTTAATGGTTGATTGAGAATTGGGCATGGAAATTGAATATTCAACGTAAATAAATAAATAAAATGCTAATCTATGTAGGTTCGGTTTGGTTTTTAAACCATTAAAACTGAAACCGGACCAATAATTTTCGGTTCAGATTGATTTTATAGTTTCAATTCGAGATTCGGTCTTTTTTTATTTCAATTCGATATTTTGTCCAATTTTTTTTTGTTTTCGATGTTTCGAGCCCACACCTAACTCTGGCTGTTCAAACTAGAATGAACAGGAAGAATCTCTTTCTTTTCTGGGACCAACGCACGCTTTCTCTCCCCCGCTTAAAATAATTGCCATTTGTTTTCTTGGTAAATGGAAAAATAGTCCCAAAAGTAAGCAAGCGAGCCCATAACCATAAAAAATTAAGAACACCCACTCTCCTTCTTCCTCCTCTGAGTCTGTCAGTCTTTCTCCTGCCAAATATTTTTCACAGATTACACTTTCTCCCACTCTAATCCAACCTTTCTTTAATCCAAAAAACCCATTTATTATATATACATTGCTGTCTCTGGTAACCCATCTCTCTCTTCCTCTCTCTCTCTCTCCACTCACATTCATATTCATTTGGAAATTCTCTCCTACCCTGCAAGCAAAGCAGCTTTCACCTTTTCTGTGGGTCTCTCTCTTGTTTCTGGGATTGTGTGCTTTTACTCATTGAGATCTGCTTAAAAATGGGCTACTCCCCAGGCACTTTCACCTACTCCAGAGAGCCACCCAATGCTCCTCCTCCTCTTCCTCTATACGCTTCCTCCTCTTTAGCCATACATCACCAGTACTACAATGACCACAGAATCAAAACCCTTGTAAAGAAAATGTTCAGGGAGCTTGGTCTGGCCTGCTTTCTCCCACCTCCTCGCCGGAGGACGACCAACCAGAAGACCCCATTTGATGACGACGGCAACAATGGCAGCAAAAGTAACAACAACAATAACAAGAAGATAAATTTAGAGCACAACAAAGCGTGGCTGCTGGCGGAGTCCGGCGGATGTGGGGCGGAGTTGGCAAATGCCGATCCCCAATCGGTTCACTCCTCTTTCAGGTTCAGCTTCTGCTCTCAGGTCGAGCTGGAATCCATGAACATGAGCTCCTCCGCCGCTGCAACGGTTCTAATGGTGAATTTGGGAGCTGGGTTGTCTGAATCCAAAGCTAAAGAGATGAAATGGAGGAGATTTGAGTCGTTGGAGAGGAGCATATCCCCAGTGGCTCACACGCTGATCAGATTTAGCTACGGTGAAATTCTCGCAGCTACTCGTAATTTTTCGAAAGGTAATCAAATGCGTTTGTTTTGTTTGAATCAAAATTTGATCTTTTATTGTGTGAGATTGTAATGGAATTTGTTGTTCTGGGTAGGTAGAGTTTTGGGGAGAGGAGCTTTGAGCTGTGTGTTTAGGGGCAGAGTTGGGATTTTGAGAACTGCTGTGGCGATCAAGCAATTAGACAAGGAAGATAAAGAGTCTACCAAGGCATTTTGTCGAGAGCTGATGATTTCTAGCTCTCTTCACCACCCAAATGTAACACCTCTTGTGGGATTTTGCATCGATCCAGAGGAGGGTTTGTTTTTGGTTTATAAGTATGTCTCGGGGGGAAGCTTGGAGCGTCATTTACACGGTGAGTTCTCTTGCTTCGCTCTTTTGAACAGATTTTGATTTGAATTTGGTGAGTTTTTTAGTGATTTATGGTACATACACATTTGCAGAGAAAAAGAGGGGAGTTAAGGGCTCTGCAACACTTCCTTGGTTCGTAAGGCACAAGGTTGCTATTGGAATTGCTGAGGCAATCGCATATCTGCATAATGGAACCGAACGATGTATTGTTCACAGAGATATCAAACCCTCAAACATTCTCCTTTCGTCCAAGAAAACTGCCAAGGTAAATGGACAGCAATTTTATGGACTTCATTCTGGTTTGAAACTGAATTCTTTTCATTGATTGACTGCGGTCGATATTGCTTGCAGTTATGTGATTTTGGATTAGCCACTTGGACTTCCGCACCTTCCGTCCCTTTCCTTTGCAGAACTGTCAAAGGAACATTTGGGTATGACCTTGAGGAAACTTGACCATAAAGGAACACTTTTTTCCTGTTGCTTGTTCCATAAAGATGTATTTTATTCATTGCACAAATTTTAAATGGCATGTGCAGTTACTTGGCTCCTGAGTATTTCCAGCACGGGAAAATATCCGATAAAACTGATGTGTACGCTTTTGGGGTGGTCTTGCTGGAATTGATAACTGGTAGGAAGCCGATTGAAGAAAGAAGGCCACAAGGAGAAGAAAACTTGGTTCCATGGGTAGGTGCATTTTTCTATCTTCTTTTTGTGCCTTTAGGTCCTTTTTTACCATGTGATGGTGAATTGATGGGCCCTTGATTGCTTCTCATGCTCGACATAGTTTATTTTCTTTTAATAGCTTATTCTTCTTTGACAAAGCGATATTCTATTATAATCTAATTTATGGGGAGTGGGATTCGAACACGGGTGTAAGGGGAAGACGGAACACGGTTGTAAGGGGAAGACACTATCCTGGCTAATTGGCCTAACCCAGGTCTCCTTAGAAGTTTATTATTAGGGTAAATTACAAAAAACTACCTCAACTATTGGTGTCACGACATTTTCATACCTCATTTTTTAAAGTTGACAATGTCATACCTCATCTTACGAATTTGTGCCAATGTCATACCTCCGTCAGTCTTTCTGTTAATTTTTCTGTTAAGTGCTGATGTGGCTACATTCGGGTCCCACTCACTAATCCAACTGGATTTAAAAATTATTAAAATATATTTTTAATAATTAAAAATTAAAAAAATTAATTTTTTTTATAATGTTAATTCATCATCTCTCTCTCCCCTCTCTCTGTCATCTCTCTCTCTGCAAACCCTTTCCCTATCCCCCCGTGTCCCTCCCTCTCCCAAAACCCAACGACCCCAAAACCCATCTCAGCAAGACTCCCCCCCTCCCCCTTCCCCCCCCGCAGCGCCCCCCTTCTGTCATTAAGCCCCCGAACCCCCCCCCCCCCCCCCCCCGGCGGGTATTGCAGCACCACCAGCCGCCAGCAACCCCCCCCTCCGCCCACCCTTTCTTCACCGGCGTTCCACCACGCCCCTCCTACACACCCATCACCCTCACCAAATTAATGTCGATCCAAACCCTAAAATTTGAATTCGCCAATTTCAAAAAAAAGAGAAAAAGAAACGAAAAGCTTCTGCATCTCCCCCACGCGAAGCAAGCTCAAAGCTTGCTGTGATTTTGGGTTGAAGGTTGCAGAGATTAGGAATCGCTGTGGAACACCTCCGGCCACCCGCACGGTTTAACACGATTTTTGGGCTTGAAAATCCCCAAATTTGGGTGGAGATCGTAGAGGGGATGATGTGGAAGAGGTTGTGGGTGTTGGATGGTGGTGGTTCGACGGAAAAAATGGCGAAAATCGCCAGAGTTGGTTGGGTTGTGTGTGCGGGTGCAAGTGCCGGCGGGTTCTGGGGATGCAGAGAAGAGAGAAGCGTGAGAGGTGGGGGAGAGAGGGAGAGAGGGATTTAATATTATAAAAAAATTGAGGAATTTAATATTATAAAAAAAATTAATTTTTTTAATTTTTAATTATTAAAAATTATATTTAATAATTTTTTAATCCAGTTGGATTAGTAAGTGGATCCCGTATGTAGCCACGTCAGCACTTAACAGAAAAATTAACAGAAAAACTGACGGAGGTATGACATTGGCACAAATTCGTAAAATGAGGTATGACATTGTCAATTTTAAAAAATGAGGTATGAAAGTGTCGTGACACCAATAGTTGAGGTAGTTTTTTGTCATTTACCCTTATTATTAACTTTTTTTAGAACGTTCATTCATTCAATTGGGTTACTTACTCCCTTGGATAGACACTTTGTGAAAGTCAGATTTCTTGAATCATTCTGTAAACTTTCTGTATGGTGTTACCATGAAAGTCATCAAAACTTCTTGTTTAAAATATGAACGATGTACGGTTGCTATAAGTTATAACTCACGCGTGTCAACTTCCGTTTTTAATCAGGCAAAGCCCCTCTTGTGTAAAGGGAAAGGAGCTATTGAGGAGCTGCTTGATCCACATATAAAATGCACTTCGAGAAATTCAAATCAAATAGCACGGATGATTGAAGCTGCAGCTGCCTGCATAACAAGTGAAGAATCCCAAAGACCAAGCATTTGTGAGATAAAGGCAATACTTAAAGGTGAAGAAGAATGTATCGTTTCCAAGAGGAAGAGGCCTAGTTTTATGGGGAGTGGACTGGTCATTGATTGTCATTCTCAATTACAGCAAACGAAAAGCGAGATGCAGAGTCACCTAGCTTTGGCTATGTTAGGAGTTTCCGAGTTTGAAGACGATGATCACCTTTGCGCTCGTTGATACGTTGTACCGGAACTATCTGGATTTTTCTGTTCTTAGATTTGTTGTTGCTTGCTTGAACTCTGAACAGAGTGGTATGCTACAAGTGAGTACGAGAGTTGATATTGTAGGTAGGAATAGGAGTCTTATGTGTATATATATCTTCCATGTACCTGTCCCTATCCAACTATTCTAATAGGAAAATTGTAACACATTTTTTTTTTCTTTAGTTTAAAGTTCTTGTGTCATTGTCGTCTTAACTTGTAAGTGAAACGTCTTAACTTCGAATCTCGTGGATGGTGAGTTCACTATCAATTTCCTCACCTCTTTGTATGTATTTTGTTGTATAGAAAAATAAAACATAAAAGCTCTTGAAGTTTCTTAAATGCTTATGTTTCGATGGAGATTTCAAAAAATAAATGTCAAATGTTAATTTGATGGCTGATATGACAATACCAGATTTTTTTTTTCTTTCTCCAGCCCATATATATTTTTGTTATAAATAATATTTGCAGGACTTATTTTAAAAATAAATAAATAAAAATAAATTTTCAAGATTTATAATTTGTGCTATAATAGGATCCACACAATAAAACAATTTATAAAAATTAATCGACAACACCTTTTCTTAAATGCCTAATTTGACAGTAGAATTGACATATCAATTGAAGTTTTTTTCTACCTTCAAATTTGATTGCATAGCATTTCACTTAAAATTTAGCATTTCATGTAGAGATGGTCTATGACATTTGACCTTTGATGGCAATTAGCTGGAACATTTGATATTTGAAGTGCCATTAATTCAAGTCTCAAGGTTTTTGGTTATGGTATTCATAAATAGGATATGGGGACTGGTTTTTGGTTACAGTGTCACATCAAATGTGATTTTATTGGCCAATTGCCAGACTTTTGCCAAATTTTACCATTTACAGGTAGCATTACCCAAATAAATAAAATTAACGTCCATACACATGTAACATGATATGTAGATACATTGACTTCCTATACATTTTTCGATGTACACTTGAATTTGGGGCCATATACATTTTATATTTTTATATATACATATATACACACTAGTAAACGACATTTAGTTTTCTTTTCCTTTTTTTTTTGATGAAAATTATGGTAAACAACTTGTAATTTTTAAGTGATTAAAAACATTCATTCATAATTTTGAAGTCATGTGTTTTAGTTTCTCATTCGCGAGCACAACTCATGTATAAATAAATAAATACACCAAGATATCATTTGGCATGTGTACACTTAAACAAATGGTACCATATGTATGGTATGGGAAATAAGAAGTTTACAGTCCAACTACCAAATCATTTATATTCAAGAAAAATTGAATTAACACATAAACACACAACACATTAAAGAGAATGGCATAAACAAATTAATAAAATTGAAGATGAACATTGCCCCTAAAATATCTTGGCAACATCCTTAATTAAACCACGGTTAGCTAGAGCAAAATCCAAGTACTCTTGGTACGAAATGAAGCCATCACCGTCGGTATCAATCTCCGCCATCATAAATTTCACTTCATCCGGTTGAACGCAGCCTAGTGTTTTTAATGCATCTCCTAGCTCGGTTGCAGAAATTAGGCCATCGCCGTTGGTGTCAAACCGCTTGAAAATTCTCTCTCGATCAGCCTTTTCTTTAGGATCTTCTTCGGCCATTTTTTTTTTGCAATGGTTAGATCAAAATGTGTTTTCTCTAGGTTGAGTTTTGGGTTTCTTGATGATTGATGAATGTGAAATTGAGATGTAAAAGCCAATATTGGTTTGCGATAAATGAATGAGTGACCGATAAAGAGTTTGGTTCTTAAAGAGATGGTTTTGTGAAAGGGTAAGGTAGTCCTTCAAATTAGGGGTTTGAAAATGAGTTGTGGATATTTGCTTGAAGAATGAAACTTTCAACAGTTTTACCCCAAATAAGAAAAGAAATTTTCTAACATAACTTGTTGTAGAGCTTCTTGTTCGGGAAATACATAAATCCTCACTAGTCATTTTCATTCTTACAATCTAGCGTCTAAGAAAATAAATACAGGTGTCTTTTTCTGCATAAATAAAGAAAACGTGGACATATATTTGGTTTGTTTTGGTGGATAATATTTGGTCAATTTGTAAGAGGACTGGTTACATGTTTTAGTGGTTTATCCATTTTTATTACTATTTAAAGAAAAAGACAGTTGCAAGAGTTCGGTGAAATAGTACTAATGGATGTGTTAACCAAAACTGGAAAGTTCTTGAAGGGACCACTAAGTGCATTCCACGCGTCAAATACATGTGGATCAGTGGATGTGTTGAGATGAGATGATGTTGAACGGATTATGTGATTTGGGAGATTTTCTTTTAATTTTCTGTCACATTAATTGTTATTAATACTTTAAAATTTTCATTTTATACTTTAAACTGTTTATGTTAAGAAAGAAAAATATACTTATGAAGAGGTAAAATGATATTTTTGAAATGCTAATAATGCTTCCCTATCTTTTATTTTTCTTTTTGGTAAATATTTTTTAATTTTTATTAAACGCATAATGTTGATCACAAATCTACATTTTAATACAAATGAGCTTTACTATGTTAGGCTCGCTTGTATTAGAATGTGTTAGCAACGTAGCCAATTGTGAGTGTCGTACACCCATATTATAAACATCGAAATTAATAATACCACCACTTAACAATGTTGCTCTACCATACTTTAGTTGTATTCTTCTTTACTTATAGTTTAGAGATCTTTAAGTTCAATTCTTATCAAAGGCAAATTCGAACCAACCCAATTATTATGACTAGTCAATTTTGGGGTTTGGCCTAGTACCTTACTGTTAGTATAGATAATATCGTAGGTATGAAAAAAGAAAAAGACAGAGTGGCCATAAGTTTCGAAACGACGTGCTCTAACAAAGGACAATTGACTGAAAGGACTTGTTTCCGGCAATATTCGGTTCTAAGTCCCATATGAGCTTGAGAACGGAAGTTCCAGAAGATTAGGTAATCAGGCTGCCTAACAAATGGATTCCACAATCAAGGAAACAAAAGAGAAGATTATAGAAAGCCAACATACAAGTGATTTGCAAGAACATAGCCTGTACATTCTAGAGACAGTAACACCACGTGACAATGCAGCCGTGTTGCTATGAATCCACGAAATTACATGCGTGCAATAAAGCCTATGACGAGTCCCCGACTTTGTATGGGGGTCACTTAAAAACTAGAACTGATAATATACCCGATACAAAGCTATATGGTAAAGTTGTAGGCAAAACAAAAACGAGTGGTAAAATAAACGATGAAAATATCTGGATCAGAACCATGAGAAAAGTAAAAGAAAGTTATCAATGTCGTACCTCAGAACGAACGTTTATTGAATTACAGTGACATGGTGTTATACAATCAACAACTTATTTCGTTGAACCAATTAATTTTGCTACAAATGGTTGAGGTCTATCTCACAACAACACGAACTGGCTACGACAGTAGATCTGAAGTTTACATTTATTGGATAGGAGGTAGTTATACTTACTTCAAAAAACCTAGGCTACAGACTTGAGAAGGGCATTCAACACCGATTCTCGAGTTGGCAAAGCCGGAATAGCACCTCTCCCTGTCACAGTCAATGCGCCGCAAGCGTTAGCAAACAAGAGCGCATCTCTCAGTTTGTCCTCGTCCTGCATTTCCACTCTCTTTAGGTTGACACTTGACAGGCATAATCTATTGTTAAAAAAACATAATAATGTAGGATATAACTTCGAACCCTATATTTTCAGTCAATAAAATGGACGATAAGTAGGGTTTAAATGCAGTACATGCTTAAATCTAGTCTTTAATAAAGAAGCTCTACCACTGTCCAACACTATGTTTATAATTTGAGAATTTCAACAAAAAAATGGAGTAGTTCCCAAGTCATATGATGAATAACAAATACGTTGAAAACATATAATGTTGAAACTATCTTCTACAACTCAAAAAGCCATTGTCACCCGTACACCGTTCTAGCAACGTCCGGAATAAAGGTGACTTTCTTATTCTTCAAGAGGCAAGATCACAGCTGCCCAGTTAATTAGGAAAGGATTTCCAAGGAAGATATCTAGTACGTAGAGGGTTTAGGCTATCGTTTGTCAATTTAACCCACTGATACCCCTCCCCCCTAACATTTAACAATGTAACCCACTAACACTAAATAACCCTAGTACGTAGACGAGGGGATTAGAAAAGGATTAGACATGAAGAAAACTCATTCCTTCTAATCCTACCAGTTTAGATAGGATTGGAATGGATAAGATTTCTTCATGAGTAATCCATCTTCTATCCTCTAGTTGGTCATAGTTTTTTCATTTCTCCCCTCAACGTGCATTGAGATTAGGGATTTACCCGTTCCAATCCAATCCTACATATCAAACAAGCCTGAGAGTTCTCTACATTTTTGTGTCCGAGATGCAGTACCTGAAGCAAAGAAAGATCAACAGCTAGTTGTGATAATATTCCAGCCACAAATGCGTCCCCAGCACCGGTGGTGTCCACTGCATCTACCTTCATACCCTTGACTCTTCCACTGAACTCCTGCAAATACACATATAATGTGCGGTTTCAGATACACAAACGATAGGAAGAGAAGTATATTGCGGTTTCAGAAATGTTTGGAAAAAGATGTGCAAAGAGAAGCAAGCAGTCTAAATTGCTCCTACTTGGTATTCACTCGAGAATCAAATTAATTGCTTTTACTGAGATTGCTAATAAAATCAAACTGATTCACCAAAATTGATATATACTCACTTTACAGTATCATCAATATTAAACTGTGCAATTAATGCATTCATCATTTCTTTCATATACTTTAAACATATCTCAAACACTCTTACAATATTAACTTGAAATTTTCTTATAAATTAATTATACTCTAATTTCACATGTTATAATGCATGAATCAATGTGTATTTGAGATTGCCAGAGAAGGTCACATGAGAAAAGCATATTTGAAAACTTACCTTGGTGTAGTACCTGCAACCATCAGGGCCCTCAGTGACCAGAAGTAATTTAAGATTTGGATGGTACAATTTACGAACAACATTTTCATCATACGGATCTTCTCCTTCCGTTAGAAAAGAAATCTCTTCTTCACTTATCTGAAAAACAAATAGTCAAATTTTCTGACGCAATATTTCCAATTTCTTTTACCACTTCCCCTTTACCATTGTCACAAAAGGGGCAATGAAAATCAAATATGAACCTACAAGTGCATAATCTGCATATTAAAGCTTTAATTACCTTGATAACATCAGCAGTGTCCCATATACTCAAAATTCCTTCTCTAGCACTCTTTGCAGAAGGCCACAGTGGAAGCCTCAGGTTGGGATCGTAGGACAGAACTACACCAGCGTCCTTTGCAGCTTTTGTTGCTGCAATATGAGCCGACTTGCATGGTTCCGTGATAAGACTTATAGAACCATAATGTAATATTTTTGCCTGCCACAGGATGGTCAAGACAGACTCTGAACATTACTATAAAGAAAATGACTAACAAGTCAAATAAAAAATGGGTGGTGCTATCCACACACCCCTTTTTACCTCCCACACACCCTCTCAATTTCCGGCCGTCAGATCAAATGAATTGAAGAAGATAAATGAACAACAATAACAAGGGGTGTGTGGGAGGTATAAATGGGTGTTTAGATAGCACCACCCTAAAAATAAACGGACAAAACTCAGCAAAATAAAATCATGTCAGACAGGCATGCAAGTTGATATCCAACAATAAGAAGAGTCCAATATGGGGTGACCTAAATGATACACACTGATACTGGAGTCTTCAGCCGTCTTAATGTCTAAGATGCATAAATGGAAGTGGGTCTGGATTCTGGAATAAAGAGTTTAAATTTAAGTAACCTTCTCATGTGAGGTGTGCGCACGAAAAGTCGGTTTAAGCTACCAGTCTTTGATCAGACGATATACCATGCAAGATAGTTAGTTCCCTAGACATTTCCTTTGTAAGATTTATTTATCTTTGCCTTCTTTTGACTCTTTACAATTATAATCATCAGTGTTATTTAACTAATAACAGCAACTGTTTCATACCTTCCTAATTAAATCAAAATCAAGTTCAGCTTCTTGAAGCAACATATCAGCACTAGGATTACGATAAAACATGAACTCACGTTCCCCATCACTCCTCAATGTAACAAATGCTAAAGCAGTTCGTGCACCAGGATCAAAACGCATTCCCTCATTGTTCACATTATTCTCCTTTAGTATATCAGCAAGCATGTATCCAAATTCATCTTCCCCAACCTGCAGGCATTGCATAAATATAAAATACCAGAAAGGATAAGATTGCCCTGAACTCAAGATTTTATAAAACAGTAAAGAATTGGCACAACACAAGAGAACTAGTTTTGTTTTTGTTTCGCTACTTTAATGCATAAGAAGAACTCAGTGCAACAGTACAGCTAAGAAATACAACAGAAAATTAGGTTGAAAGTGTCTAAGCATGCACAATGCAACTATGATAAGCAAGGTAGGCTAAGTTGAAAGTGACCAAATTATTAGTTAATGACTCAAAATAACTGTGGACTTCATTTAAAAACCCGAATAACAATAATATGGATACATATGTTTAAAATAATACCTTTCCAATAAAAGCTGATGAGCAACCCAGACGAGCTATGCCAACTGCAACATTAGCAGGGGCTCCTCCCGCAGCTTTTTTAAATGCAGGTGCTTCAGCCAATGAAAGTCCATTAGTAGTTGGGACAAAATCAATCAGCATTTCCCCGAAACAAACCACAAGGGAGGATTCTTTTGTGTCCAGTAGCGCATCTCCTGCAAATGCTTTTCCTAAAATATTTTACTGTCAGACAGTGAAAGGCTCAGTTTTTTACAAAAGGAAACTTTGATAATGAAGTAAGCAGAAGACCAAAAGCTGTATGGTAATGTCACTCATGATTCAAGTCATATGCAAAGCACTCGTTCTGCACAAACAGAGAAATTTAAGAAAGCACAAGCTCATGGTCCTAATTACAGCAATCCAAGAACAATGTGTAGAATCCAAGAATTTAGTTCGGCAAATTTCATGGCGTGCACATTTACAGAACAGCAACGTCAAAATAGAACGTGCAGTGCATCATAAAATGAGACAATCTGGATGCCTAAAGAGCATCAAGAGTAAAGGCGGAATTAAGACAAAGTCAAGACAATCAAGATAGAATCAAGACAACTACGAGTAGATCAAGACATCACCTGACCTCTAGAGTACTTCCAGGTTTTGGTTAGGGTTAAAGAGACTGAACTATGACAAGTTCTTCGAGAGACGAACATAGAGATAGCATGTGCCTACAAGTCTGGAATAGTCAAAATAGTATAGGATATGACTAAGATCATTAGGAGTAACTAAAAACTGAATAGACACTAAGCACAATAAAAAGTCAAAACAGGAAATACCACAGCTAAGTTAACATTCAGGATGACTAAAAGCTGTCCTGGTAGACAAGGACATTGGCTGGTCAACCAGTCGAACTCTAAGTGGGCTGAAAGGTTTTCTCGGGGAACCAGATACCCCTGTCAACCAAAGATTTCAGCAGTCGACCAAGATAACTCAGCTATCACAGCTTTTCGGTGCACAAGGGTTTTTTACTGGTGAATTATCCCCTTCAACTATCTTTACAAACTCAAACTTTCAAATGTATTTGACACGTAGACCATGAGCTGCTGGCTCTGCTTGAACCTAAATGCTCCTATAACTCTCGGAAAGGAGCAATACCAAGGGAGTGATGCTCCTCTCAACTGTCCCATGGCCAATTGAAACATCTCTTTTGGGTTTTGGATGCTTAGTGGATTCCCCACCTCTTCTCTAATGGAGGACTTCGGTGTGAAAACTGACGTAAGTTATCTTGCATATTATGCCGCAACTTGTTTTTCTTTGCCTAGATTGCAAAAATCCTGACCATAACATTTCTCCATGATGCCAGCATGCACAGCTCTCCAGTCTCTACCTCGGAACTTTCCAATATCCTTCCTTCTTGTTTCCTTCTCATATCGTGGTATCCTAAAATCCCAAACTGGATGACATTCCAGTTTCAGTCTTTCCTAGTTCTTAACATTTTACATTTGAATTTATTTTACAATTAAAAGGTCCCGGAACATCGCTTGTAGCTTTCACTTCAATTGCCAAAGATTAGGTAAAATCGAACGCCTATAGAGCTAGACAAGCAAATCATCTCACATATGTAGTCAACATGAACCAATCAAAATAATGCAATTCTAACATTCATGATCCAAATACCCAAACGAAAATTTGAACAGAAAATGCAAATAATGCCCCAACAAACTCCAAATACCCAAATGAACAATTCATACAATACTTCAATCCAATCCAAGAACATAACACAAACGCCCCTAAAGTACGTCATAATTCAGCAAAATAATCAGATAAAAATCAAAGCCAAACAAAACCCATATTCCAAAGAGGCTGATATCACTCAGAAACCAAAGCATTACCTTTGACATTCGATCTGGCAATGGAGGAAGAAGTGAGAGGTGGTGGGGAAGAAAATGCGGAGGCTCTGACTGTCCGTTGACTAAAAGAAACCGAATTGCGAGGCACAGAAACCACCCCGCCGAAGCAGAAAGCAGTAGAATGAAGAGCCATCAAAACAATCGCAGACCCAGAAGAGAATTCGAACCAGTTGAGATCTACCAAATTCGATTTTACTCTTAAGCTCTTGTGGAATGGAAAATGGCAGCGGAGAAAGCAAAGCAGCAGAGTAGTAGCGTAGTCGTAATGTTTGTCGCCTTGTCAAAGTTCTTTGGACTGCCGATGAACTTTGTTGTTCTAATTGGTTGGTCCCCCCGAAGCCTTTGTTTTGTTGCCATGTGTGACGAAATCTATTCCATCGTCTATGCTATTCTCACCAGACAAAAATTTGATTTTGAATCGGGCATTCCATCGCATAATTTGAATCCTCTTTGGACTTTAGTGTTCGAAATTTCAGATTAGAAAATTTAACTCTTAATTTGTGTGAATGAGATATAAAAAAATTCAAAATCCTTAAATTGTGTGAGATGAGACAGTAAAATGAGTTAATGAGGATAGTCAAATTCAATTTAAGTGATCCGAGTTACCTTGTTCTTAAACACTGTACTCCGGTGTATCCGATGTGGTAGTCAATATTATAAATGAGTGTTACGAAGGGAGTTAGGGAAAGGTATTTTTGATTTATTGCTTGTATGTGAGGCACAACAACCTAGCACCTTTGTTGTGATACCAAAAGTCAGCTTGACGGCAAAATGTTTATAATTTCTTTGTTGAAATGATTACAATACACCTTTGGTATGATGTCAAAAGCATGAGTGTGTTAGGATACTGCCAGATGGCATATTAGGATGATGACATTTGTACAAGGTTGTTAGTATTTAGTTACTTGTTAACAGATAAATAGTATATTGTAAAGATAGAAAGGCAGTTAATGAAATATTGATTGTTTGTATTGTTGTTCTGTTATCCCATCTCTGTACAATTGTGGAAGATTTAGAGTAGGGTTCTAACTGAGTGAGTTCGAACATCTTCTAAGTTCGTATCTATTCTTATTGTCCTATATCAGAGCAAACATCGTCATGGCTATACTATGGTAAGAATTTTATACACCAATCTAGTGAAATATGCTCGCAAGACCATGAAAACGGGAAGAATTCAGTACATCAGTGGAAACGATGAAGACAGAATATTCTGGCGATAACTCACCTACACAGAAGGAGCCGAAAAATCAAGTACGGCCAAGTGATTTTTCTTGTATCATAGTGAGTATGTGTGGTAACAAAACACTCCACGCACACTCTCATTATGATACATCCCACCCAATTAAGTTAAGACTTCAATGATATTTACGACTTAATACAAATCCCAAATGGTTCGGTCCATACATGGCTCGTTAACCCAAAAATAATACTAGGCTCAAACTGAACCCCTAAATGCCGATATGATTAATTAACTAATTTAACTAATTAGATTTATAACTAATAAATTCAATTAACTTTTTTCGTCACGTGTTCAATGTTATATAATATCAGAGTGCAATTCTAATTGTTTTAGTGAATTAAAACAATTTTTTCTTTCTCTATCTTAACGAGGACAATAGTGATTGATCCTCAAAGGTCATATGGACCATAAGTGATACTTAAATGTATGTCATGATCGTTCAAACCAATGTAGCACGTATGTATATATGTAGAAAATCTTTCACATTGAATTGGTATGAGCTAGGGGTGGGCAAACGGGTCTTGGATCCGCGGGTAGGGACGGGTCTAGTGTTTTAAAATCTGAAACGGGGCAGGCCGGATCGGGTTCATGTTAGTTGCGGGGCAAGGCGGGTCTAAATTGCTAAGAAAATGGCCCCGGTCCGAACCGTATACCCCGTCCAATATCTAGAGATTTGATCTCCTAGTCATCTGCAGATGTCTTCTCAGTTTCTCGAAGACTCGAACCTCTCCAGACTGACCTTCCTCCCTCTCAACTCTCAAACATCTTGACTCTGGACTCTCATCCATCTCGATCTCTCTCTCCCAGACCGACTCTCCGTCTCTTCTCCGTTAGGGGATCCAGATCCTTATATGAACGAGGGATAAAAGTGGCGGCTCAGTTCGTGTCTCTTTGCTCATTCCTTCATCCTTGTTTTCACATTCCCAAGCCCTCATCGCTTCTTTCTCTCTGGTAATCTCCTTATGGTGCGTTTCAATCAATGGCTGCGAATCACTGGTTGAGGCTCGAGGTAAGCGTAGATCTACTTCCGATACTTGATCTTTTCCTTTTGTTTTGTGCCAGATCGGCTTTGATTCTGTTGACTCGGTTTTCAATCTAGCGTCGTATTGTATGCATGTAGGTTTATCCATTGTTTGCTGCCATATGGGTCGCCGTAGGGATCTTCGGGTTGAGTATGTACCGCCATATCACCATCAACCCTGAACGAGGTCCCTCATACCCACCACATAATCACTATCTCCATATATCGAGGTCCCTGCCACACACCACCTGACCACCATCTTCGTCGAACGAGTTCATCGACGCCAAGAACTTGAGGTTGGTGAGCTCCCTGCTGCGATTATGCTTCCAATTTTCAAAAAACCCAAATTGGTTTTGATTTGGGTCACGTTTTGGACTCTGAATCCACCGAGCTCGTTATTTTCAGAACAGTTCAATGGGATTTGGCAGCTCGGTGAGAATCCAAATGGGTAGCGAACCGTTTTGGCGGATTTTCCCGATCCGCATGTAGGTATGCAGAAGCTTGAGTTTTGAGCTTTGGCTATGACGGCTGTGGGGATTGAAAGGATAAGGACGGTGACGACAAGGATCGAAGTCAGAGATTTTTGGCCCGCGGGGACCCGTAGAACCGGCCCGTTTCAAAGGGCCGGGTTAGGTCCGGTTCTCATTTCGAAAAATCCAAAATCTGCCTTGTCCCGCCCCGTATTATTTACAAATAGGTCGGTCCGGTTCCTTCAATTTTGGGTCCGGCCCGGACCGTGCCCACCCCTAGTATGAGCTTTTACCCAAAAATATGACAATTGGACCTTAGGCTTTTTGTGGACCCTGACCTAAAGAGGAATTCATTGGGCCTTATGAATTCATGGGCCTAATAAGTATTGAGGTCCATTTTAATAAAAATAAATAAAAACATCTAATTAATTTCCCGGTTTAGTGCGGTTGAATTCAGTTTCATTGTCTACAAATCGATAATTAAATTGGCCTGAATCGGTTTTGTAGCCCAGCAGACACATGGTGGCTCCGTCCATGGATACATGTTTGATTATAAAAAAAAAAAGAATCTGTCATATTGGTATATAAAGACAATTAAGAAATAACGTATATGAATAGGGTTTAGAGAAGCAAGAAGAAATAACAAAACGAAATAAGAAAAAATATTTAAAAAGATAATTAAGAGGAGATCGTTTGGATGTGCTTTTAAAATGACTAAAAGTGCTTTTAGATAAAATGTTTTTGGGTTCCAAAAGCACTTTAAGCGCTTTTTTAGGATTTATTTACATCTTTACTAAAGAATGGTTTTAAAAACATTTTCACCAAAAGTGGTTTCAGTCATTTTAAAAGCACATCCAAACGAGCTCTTAATTCGTATACTACATTTTAAAGCGATGATTATTAGTAATAAAATAGTCCTAAACTCAAAGAATCGAACATATTTTAATAAAGGCTAAATTGGATTAACGGTCCCTGTGGTGTTAGGATAATCGGAAGATAACCCATGTGGTGAAAAAATTCAAATTTAAACCCTCGTGGTGAAATCTGTTAGGATTCAAACCCAAACTTAACATTTATGTTAACTTCTGTTAACATTCCCACCCACCCAGTCTTTTTCCCACTTGGGTTCTGCCTCTCCCAGCTTGCTTCTCTACATCATATCTTTTTCCCATTTTCTTTCTAGACTTGTAGCCTGGAGCAAACCAATGGATATTTATCTGAATCCCCACACCAAACTCATAGGGTCATAGTTATAGCTAAGGAAGATATTAGTTAATTAACGAATAATTTTCAGCCCCAAAATAAAAGAAATTAATAGCTTAAATAATTAGTCTGAGAAATAAAGATTTCGGCGTCAAGCCCGCATGTAGTTTTAGCCGACCCAAATCACAGAAATACAGAGCTTCTCTCTCTTGGAGTCGACTGAAAATGTCGTGCTTAACCAAATCATCGATTGGTTTTATTGGCTGGTTCAGATTTCATCATTCTTCCATCTAAAAAAAAGACATGTGGGTTAACGAAAATATTGAAAATCTGAGTCTTTTTTTTTTTTTTTTGCCGCTGTTTGGGCCCAAAATAATATTTTGGGCCAAGTTTAGAGTCATTCTCGACCTAGTAACATCCATCTAGAATCTTGTCATGGGTTGTCCAGTCAAGGTCGGCCAAATCTTGTTGCAAGGAGGATTGGTTTAGATAAGGGTGAGGTAGTCGAACCCTAGTGCAACAAGGAATCTTAAAGCTAAAGATGCTTAGAATTAGGGAATGAATCTGGTTCGTTAAAGAGCTTGGTTCAAAGTCCTATAGGGGTTAAATAATTAGTCTTTTTCCCACATGGGTTCTGCCTCTCCCAGCTTGCTTCTCTGCATCCTATCTCTCTCCCATTTTCTCTCCAGACTTGCAGCTTTGAACAAACCAATGGATATTTATCTGAATTCCCAGCTCCAAACTCATAGAGTCATAGCTACAGCTAGGGAACATATTAGTTCATTAACAAATAATTTTCAGCCCCACAATAAAAGAAATTAATAGCTTAAATAATTAGTCTGAGAAATAAAGATTTCGGCGTCGAGCCCGCATGTAGTTTTAGCTGACCCAAATCACAGAAATACAAAGCCTCTCTCTCTTGGAGCCGACTGAAAATGTGCTTAACCGAATCATCGATTGGTTTTGTTGGCTGGTTCAAATTTCATCATTCTTCCATCTAAAAAAAAGACAGGTGGGTTAACGAAAATATTGAAAATCTGAGTTTTTTTTTATGCTGCTGTTTGGGCCCAAAAGAATATTTTGGGCCGAGCTTATAGTCATTTTCCGCCCAATAACATCCATCTGGAATCTTGTCATAGGCTGTCCAGTCAAGGTCGGCCAAATCTTGTTGCAAGGATGATTGGTTTAGATAAGGGTGAGGTAGTCGAACCCTAGTGCAACAAGGAGTCTTAAAGCTAAAGATGCTTAGAATTAGGGAAGAGCTTGGTTCAAAGTCCTATAGGGGTTAGGATTGGCCGAAACCTGATCAGATTAGGGTGAGGAGTTCTAATCCGAGTACATTTCTAGTTCAGCCATAAGGGCGTTCACTGCTATAAATAGAGAAGGAAGTGCATCATTCAAGGCCCCTTAAAATCAACACACAAATTGACATGCGCAAAGCTTCTCAAAAACCCTGAGATTTTGTCCTCCTCCATTTTCTTATCGCCAACACATCTTCAGTTTAGATAAGTAGCACTGTGAAGGCAACCGGCGACATCTTCAGTTTGGATAAACAGAACTGGAGCTGTAAAATCAGCCGACTGAGGAGCACATTCAGTTTGGATAAACAACACTGCTTCGAGACCGACTGGTTATTATCTAAGTTTCGGTCGACAAGGATTCTCAAGTCCTTGTTGCTAGAGGTTATCTCATCAGCATTCTCGAAAAAGTGAGGTGTTATAGGTTACTAGGCTCGGCACATTGAACGTCGAGTGTTATTTTATGATTGGATATTCGCAAGTACATTTTAGAGTTAGGCATTCTAACGGCCGAACCACATTTACAATCAAGACATTTATCTCTTTTGAGTATTTATGTCTCTACTGTCTGGTGCCAGTTCGACGTATATATACTCTTACGAATATAATTACCGAGACCGAACCCGGTGCCGATGATTTGTGAACTTCGAAGAAACTAGCAACCTTGTCTTCAGGCTCTAGAACCCAAAGGCCGAGACGTGTTCCTTTCTAGGCCGCAGTCGCAAGATCAAGAAGTCAGCAGCGCGCCTAACGCTACATCGACATAATTTACTCCTCGGCCGAACTCAGCCGACGAGTTGGCACGCCCTGCATATAACCGAATGACGTAGTTAGCTTATTAATTACTCGGCATGCGCGCCACGTAGGCTTTGTAGTTTTTAGGGTCAACAGCTGCATAAAAAAAATCTAGTTGTTCTAGTAGACAAAAGAGTTTTGAATGAAATCGAAGCATGGAGCAAAGAATTCATATCCTTGAATGAATGAGTTTTTTTTCCTTTTGGTTACGAAGGCTCAATGGGTTAACGGAGAGTTAACAAAAATATTCATTATAGGCATGAATTCTAACAGAACTTCACCACAAAGGTTTAAATCTGAATTTTTTCACTATGGGGGTTATCTTCCGATTACCCTAGACCATTAATCCAATTTAGTCTTTAATAAAAGCAACTATTTTTAATATTGGTCAAAATTTGAACTTACATCAAATTTTTTGTTAATTAATTCTGCATGCCATTTTTTTTTTAAAACAAGTACAATATTCATTAAAGTAATTCAGAAATCGTACAAACTGATGATAGTGTGCTAAATGGGCCTCGATAAAAACCTTGACGGGGCTTTCATCCTGGTCTAAGGAAAATATTGTCCTGTACATTGAAAGACCTATCCTCAAATGAACAATAGAAAATAAGGTTACATTCCTTCCTCAAACAAGAGATCTTGAATCAAATCCGGAGGCTTCTCGAACCACATCACATCCTAAAAGCAATTGAGTCCCATCCGAGCAAGTCTATGCGCAACTGAGTTACCTTCCCTCTGAATGTGTCCACACTCCACATACGGCAACTCCGTAAGAAAGAATCTCAAATCATTAATTACCGATCCCCAAAGGGAATCATCATCACCTTTCCCTGACATAGTAGCTAGCACCACATATAAATCTTCTTCCAATTGTACCCTGACATCTGGAGGATAGAGACTCTTGACCAACCCCACAGCATGACGAGCTGCAACTAACTCCGAGTACAGAGCCGATGCAGCCCCCTCAACAGGACCAGCCACCGCCCCCAAAAAACCACCCAAGTGATTCCTAAGCATGACACCATGCCCCCCCAACGAGATCCACCTTTATTCCAAGCCCCATCAAAATTACATTTGATCCATCCCACCCTATGTTTCCTCCATTTTTGAATCTCCCTAGCCGACCTCCTCATTTGGGGTTTGTGCCATTTGTAAAATTCATGCATCCAACCCTCAGACCTCAACACTATCTTCTGAGGTGGCAAACGAGTCCCACTCCACAACACCTCATTTCTGTGCTTCCAAATGGCCCATACCAACATCAACCAGAGCTCAAAAGCACTCAAAGGAAGTTGCTGCGCACACGTAATCATCCACTGTGCAAGGGACATACGGTCACAACTACTATTCACCATAATCCCCAAACTCCGAAACCACACCGCTCTCGCCAGACTGCATTCTCTAATTACATGCTCCGTTGACTCTGTTTGTACCCCACACACCACACACATCTCATCTACCATCAGTTTCCTTTTGCGCAAATTCAACCGAGTGGGTAATGAATCCAAGCAGGCACGCTAAACACAAATCTTCACCTTTCCCAGGACACTCGCATTCCAAAGTTTCTTCCAATATTTCTCCCCAACACCACCAGAAGAGGATGAAGACCCGCCTGCCTCATTACCGGTACTAGCAAGTATACCCCGAGCCACCTGATAAGCACTTTTGACAGAGACCTTCCCATTTCGTTCATAATGCCATATACACCTATCTTCAACGTTCCTGACACTCAACGAAATGTTTCGTATTAATTCCATTTCCTCTGGAGAAAAGATAGCATTCAACAACGGAATATTCCATTGTTACGGTACACTCCAAATAAGCTCTACCACTGTAGCCTCTATATCACATCTCCTTGGAGGTGGCATTAAAATACGAAAGAAAGAATCCCTCGGTATCCAATTGTTTTTCCAAAATCGAATTCTATGTCCATTACCCACTTGCCACCGGTGTCCATTATGTATCACCTGCCTCGAAGCTGCGATGCTTCTTCACACATACGAACTATTAGGAGTTACTGGTGCTTTCATAAACTGACCTGGGAAAGTATTTAGCTTTAAATACCTGAAAAACGAGTGTTTCTAGTTGCTGGAGGAAACATCATGCTTGCTTAGCCAACAACGCCAAATTAAATGCATAGAGATCTCTAAAACCTAAACCTCCCTCATTCTTAGGTTTACACAAATATTTCCAATTAAGCCAGTGAACCTTCCGTCTACCCGGGTCTCCACTCCACCAAAACTTAGCAATCATCATATTCAACTCCTCGTAAAATGACTTTGGAAGAAGAAAACATTGCATAGAAGGCAGAGCATGAGCCACCGTTTTAATTAACAATTCACGTCCTGTACTACTCAGTAAACCGCCTTTCCAACTTTGTAACTTCTTCCATACTCTATCCTTCACATAAGCAAAGGTTTCCTTCTTCGATTTACGAACAAGCACCGGCAACCCCAAATATTTATCATGGAACTCCACTATCCTCATGCCAAGATAATTAGCCAATAATTGCTTGTCAAAGCAAGTGAGATTCGGGAAATCCCATTCTCCCCAGGTGGCGCCACATTCAAATCTACCCCAAAAAGAGTAACCCTACGTGTCTCCTACTCAGAAAGTTGCGGCTGAAAAGGAATAATGGCCAACGAATCCACCAACATGTCCTCCTAGTCAACTAATTCATTTAGATCAGGTAAGAGGCTCTCATCATTCATAATATCCCGAGCATGCATCCCCTCATGAGGTCCTCCATTTTCCAAACTCAACCCCAACTCCGACAAAGCCTCATCCGCACCCCATCGTAGATTTGGAACGCTACCTTTTCTGCTACCATCCTCCATCTCCTCATCCTCAAGCACTGGTGCTTTCATAGACCATCCTTGTGTACCATTCAACCCAAAACGAGTGCCCTTCGATTTTCTATAATTTGCACCCAAAACATCAAACTAAAATCAACGCCCATACGGCTTCGACAGATCATCGTCATTCTTCCCCTGAAAAAGCACACAATGTTCCTCCAAATGTCCTATAGTACCACACAAGAAGTAGGTTAAAGGAATTTTCTCGTATCGTAAGTCAATCCCCACCTCGAAACCCTAAATGACTAACCGCAAGCTCCTCCTTAACGGTTTCCCAATGTCCACTGCTACCCGGGTATCCAAGATGCTACCATAAACTTCACTCCTTCTACTCTGATCAGTAAAAACATGTTGACCTAACTGATTCCCGATAAACCGACCCATATGTCGGGTCATATAAGCCAGCGGCAAACCTTTTACTTGAACCCAAAACTCCTGAAAGGACAACGGAATAGATGCCGGATGCACCAGATCATTTGCCTCCGCCAACACCACCAAAGCACCGTCATATAGCCACGGCCCCCCTTTTTGAATCATCGCCCGTTCACGAATATTATTAAATCCAAATGAGAACAAGCCCTCCTCCAATTCCACTATCGTAACCCTAGCCTTCGGCTATCACAGATTATACATCTGGCGCTTAAATCTTTCTTTACTGAAGGTCTTACTTGTAAGTACTTGCCCCACAAGAAACACCCTCGTATTCCTGAGAAGCGCACCCTCTTTATCATCAATCACCACCACCCTTTGTTCCTCTGCAGTAAGCACAAATCTGTCAGCGAACTTCGAAACCATATCATCCATTCACCTTATCACCGCACGTACACCAGTTCGATACAAATCCCACAACCTTCCACACACTCGGCAAGTGAACCCTAGAACCATTCACTCCCAGCAAGTAACCTCTACGAGACACAACCCTCGCACGACCGAATAAATCTCAATGCCGGCGTCGAAATCAGAAATCTCACTGCCCTCCTAGCGCAGCCGTCCCGCACGCCATTTCGTAGCATAAATTAGAATAAATTAGACCTTTTTCTAGAACAAGACAGTGAGACATTGTGCTTACGTCAATTATTTAAATAGTTGACCTACGCACCTACATCACTTGTTTTGGATATTTATCCCGCATTTACTTCCTTGCACTCTACGCGCTTTCATCTCCCATCAAAATTCGGGAAACAAAATCCCAAATCCGATTTGAAAACAAAAAATTTATTTTACTTAATTAATCCACGCGCGAAATCAGGTAACCGGTAATCCTATTCCCCCAAACCCAACTGTATTTGTATCGTTACGGATTCGCATCCTTTTAACTTTCCCCTTTCAGGCCAGCACAAACCTCACCTTTTTCCATACAAACCCCACCACAACAAATCCCCTACGCCCCACCTCACTATCTCTTTCCACGTTTCGACATCTTATTCGCTGTGGACAGCCCACCGGTCAAACAAATACCTTGTATATCCCAATTGTAATAGGTCGGCACGCACCCGATCCCCGCCGCAAATTGTACGCGTCAAAATTTCAAAAACGTGTGAAGTCGCCTATATATATCTCTGTTAGTCAAGCTATCAAACAGAAACAGAAAATCTCTATTTCTCTCTCATCACTTCCGTCTCTCTCTAGAAAGTCTCTCTCACTGTGTTTGCTGCGATGTCAAAGAGCGATTTGGTTTCGAAAGGCTCGGGAGACGGCGCCGCCGGCTCCATGGAGGAGCTGAAGAAGGTCTTCGACAAGTTCGACAAGAACGGCGACGGCAGGATCTCCTGCGACGAGCTCAGGGGCGTTTTCGGCGAGCTCGGTTCCGAGACGGCCTCACTGGAGGAGGTCCAGCGCATTATGGCTGAGTTCGACAAGGACGGCGACGGTCACATTGACATCGTGGAGTTCGCAGAGATCATCAATGGCGGATCCACCAAGGAGCTTCGCGACGCGTTCGACCTCTACGATCTCGACAAGAACGGGCTCATCTCCACGAGTGAGCTGCATGAGGTGCTGAAGCGGTTGGGGCAGAAGTGCTCGCTCAAGGACTGCGCGAAGATGATCAGCTCCGTCGACGCCGACGGCGATGGCCACGTCAACTTCGCCGAGTTCAAGAAGATGATGACTCGCAAATAAAGCGATTGAAGCGAATGGAACGGTAAAGCAACAAAACAGTATAAAATATTAATTAGTATAAAATTAGAGTTTAATTAGGGATTTGGATTTAAATTTCTTAGAGATTGACGTAGTTAATTTTAAGGTGTACAAAACCTATTGAAGTATTACTGCTGCTAATTGATCGCGTTTTCAAATATTTTTCTTCTGGTTGGTTCTATTTTGCTTAATCTTCTTTTAATTTTATATTATGGCTAATGGTTTGTTTGCTTTGTTGACTTCAATTGCAAAAATTAGAGTGACTTCAATGTGTTTAGTCGTTAAATTTGATTTCCACACGCTTTTGCAAGTTGAAGAAAAATTGGTGGAAATTATTATATTTGGTTTAAATTTAATACTTTATTTATTGTATTGGTAGATTTATTGTGCAAGTGGGTGGGAGTAACAAAAAGGGTGGGTGGTATTGATAATAATTGGGTGGTGTTCCCGTGTTTGAGGTGGTAACGGTGGTTGTACGGAATATAAATACAGATGTGGTCATGTGTCATGTCTTTTTTGCTGACCTCAACGCGGAATTGGACTTTGCTTGCTTTGTTTGCCTGTTTTTCTTTTGTGGGTTGTTTTGTTCTATAATACACCATAGATATCGAATACATCTTACAACTATTTTTTTAATTAAAATTTATTCTAATACATCTGTTGACCCTAAAAACTACCAAGCCTACGTGGCGCGCAGGCCGAGTAACTAATAAGCTAACTACGTCCTTCGGTTGTGTGCGGGGCGTGCCAACTCGTCGGCCGAGGAGTAAAATTTGTTGATGTTGTGTTGAGCGCACGACTGACTTCTGCGTCTTGTGATTGCGGCCGAGGAAGGAACTTGACTCGGCTCTTGGATTCTAAAGCCTGAAGACAAGGCTACTAACTATACGAAGTTCACAAATCGTCGTCGTCAGATTCGGTCACAGTGATGGTATTCGTCAGAGTAAAGTCACGCCGAATTGACAACAAGGTGTAAGGGCACAAATACTCAAAGCGGATGTACGTCTTGATGGTGAATGTGGTTCGGCCGTCAGAATGCCGAACTCTAAAGCCAACTTGTGAGTATCCGATCATGCAACTCGGCGTTCAATGTGCCGAGCTCGAGTAAACCGTAACACCTCACTTCGCCGAGAAGGCTAATGAGATGACCTTTGTCAATAAGGATTCGAAAATCCTTCTCGACCGAGACTTGGATAGATAACCAGTCGGCCCCTTTGCAGTGCTGTTTATCCAAACTGAAGGTGCTCCGCGGTCAGCTGATTCTACGGCGATAGTGCTGTTTATCCAAACTGAAGATACCACCGGTTGCCTTCACAGTGCTGTTTATCCAAACTGAAGATGTGTTGGCGAAAAGGAAAACAAAAATCTCAAGGTTGTTGAGAGGTTTCGCGTAGAGCGAGGGTTTGCGCAGGGCAGATTTGTGTGTTGAGTTGGAGAGCCTGAATGGTGCGACTGCCTCTGTATTTATAGGAGCATCTCTGTAATCAAGTCCAAGTCACACTCGGATTAGGACTCCTTATCCTAATCCAAAATTACCTCGACTAATCCTTCTTCAATCAGGACTTTGAACCTAGCCTTTATCATGTCGCACACCTTCATACCTCATCCTCGCCGAGACCCCTTAATGCATCAGGATTCATGCTATCCGTAGGACTCTGCCTGCTTCGTCTCTATCCAAACAAACCTCTTCCTAACCAGCCCCGGCCGACCTCGGCCTATGGGCTAAATAACCCACAAGCTTAGAACTTTCCAGGCCGAGAATAATTCTAATTCGGCCCAAACTGATATTTTGGGCCTAAACATTGCCCCCTCACTTCTGAGGTCTTCGGCCGAAATATCTACCGGCCGAGCCCTGACCTCGAAGAACCGAATCTTTTCATAATTTCAATCCTCGATTTCCACGGAGCATTTATGAAGCACGATTGCACGATCTCTCTTCTGCCAACCGTCTTACTACGTGGCATCTTCTGCCATAACTGCCTTCAATAATGACGCCTGAAGCGTGCAGTTCACTAGACTGTCAAATTTCTTACTGAAAGTAATCATTGTACCTCGATCCGCAGACTCAAATAGCCTGACGATCGTGCGGGTATCAAAATGTCCTTTCTCATAAAACTCGCCGCCACACGTAAACGTGCATCGAGAAACTCGGCCTCTTTATCTGGATTCCCCGGATATTCATAATGATTGGCGACTTTTCGACTGATTTTCCCTTTTAATCCGAATTCTGGAACGGTTGATCTTCTTCCCAAAGACCCTATAAATACCAGAACTCCGTTATTTGCACCTTTACACTCTCCAATTTTCCGAAATCTCTTGCCCTTGCTCCCAAAACACAAGAAAAACCCTTTTTTCTCCCACATCCTTGCTCTTAATTTCCAAACCAGAAATCCCTTTTTCCAGACACCTTCCGATTACTAGCAATGGCTTCCTTCACCTCTCAACTCTCCAAAGAATGCAAGAAGTGCGAGAACATTGTCGACCACTGCGCCATCAAAACCATTCGCTTTGAGTGTGACATGAACACCCCCCACCAGATCCTCGGTCCTCTTTTCAAAGCGGCTATGCCGTCCTCAATTACCGAAATTTTTAAAGCCGAGAGCCTGAAATTCCTGCTGCAAGGCTTCGAATGGTCAAGATGGATCTTGGCCAAACCTCAAGGCTCCTGGCCCTCGACCACTACATCCTGGGCGGCCTGGGTTGTGCGGATAGAAAAGGTTTTCGGCGAGCAGTGGAAGACGCTCGGAATCTATGACGCCATTCGCCTCTCATCACTGGAGCTGGTCATGGATAAAGAGCTCTTCATAGCCGCCACAAGCCTCTAGTGCTCGGCTACCAACACTCTGGTCCTCCCGCTCGGCCCTGTCAGTCCCACCATCCTCGACGTTACGGCCCTTCTGGGGACCTCCCCGTCTGGCATTCCTATCGATGCCGCCCTCTCCGAGTATCCATCGAATCTCGACCTGAATGCGCTTTTCGACAAGCGAGCCTTCGAGATTCTGAGCGGCGAAAGCCAAACACCTTCGAAAGAAGAGGTTCAGAAACTCCACAAGAACTTCTTCAACTACAACACCCTCTACCTCCACTTCGCCGGCCGAGGGGACGAGGAACTGCGAGAAGGAGAACACGAGGCTTTCCTCTTCTACTGGTACAACAAATATATTTGTTGTACCAAGTCGAACAAGTGTCTTGTCGAAAATATGCCAGTGGCCGAGGCTCTGGCTAGTGGCCACACTTTGGCCCTTAGCCCGACAATCCTTGCTCACGCCTTCCGCTGTCTGGCCGAGACGACTCTTCACAAGGTCGACCCGCACCAGAGCGGCCCTCTCTGGGTCTTCCAGCTCTGGCTGTAGGTTTATTTTGTCCCCCTTCGGCCAGAAACCGCCGACTTCCTGCCCACCGAGGCGCTCGGTCCCTAGCTGGCCTCTCGACCAGCACCTCCGCACAAGGCCGAGGAAGTATTCAAATACCTCTTCGCCCTTGATGCCTTCTCCGACGACGAATTCCTGATCTGCCGTCGTCAGAGATACCCTTCGTCGATCGTGCTCCCTTCGTCGGCGTGGAGCACGGAGGAAGACGCCGACCTCCGTCAGTCCTGGGGGTCCTTTGTGCTTGGCCGGGACCTCCCCCTTGGCTGCAATGCCCGTCGAGCCGGCTGGGAGGTCTACCACCCCAACTTCACCGCCCGGCAACTCGACTACCTTCAAGGCTGCCCGGTTCCCCTTCTATCCTCACGCACTCTTTTGAGTCGAGGACGCCTCTCTGGCTCCTCGAAGAAGGAGTGCAAAGACGCAAGGAGGGAATTTCAAGAACGGTGCCAGAAGCTTCGCCTTCGACCAGTCGTCCCTGAGTCCCTCTGCACTGATACCTTCGGCGACTGGTGGGAAGCCTGCACTCAGTAATTCTTCGGCGCTCCGGTCGAGGATGTCACACGCAAGCTTTTCGGCGACCGACCGAATAAGACCACGGCTCTTCCGCCTAAAGAAGCGACCCAAGGTATACGGTCATTCTACCCTTTTTTTTTTTTTTTTTTTTTTTTTTTTTGAGAATGGAATTATCATAACGTTACTGACTCGCTCGTTTCTTTTCCCAGGTAGCCAAGCGCCAAAGAAAGTAGAGGTGGTGGCTGCCGCCACGGCCAAGAAAAAATCAATCCTCTCCAGGCCCAGCAAACGACCTCGGCAGGAGCCCGAGACAGCAGCAGTGGCCGCTCATCCCCCAAGCGTGTCAAGAAACTGGCAAAGAAAGGGGAGCGGAAGGTCCATGTCGTTGAAAGCCAAACGACGGGATCAACCGCAGCTGATGTCTCTCCCTCCACCGGCACCGAGACAGTCGTGCGGCGGGAGCAAACTGGTCGGACACCCGAGACTCGATCTGAACCACAGGTGACGGTTGAGTTAGCAGTCGTCCAGCCAGCCGGGAGCACGGCATCACCGGCCCCGGCCGAACCGGCTGCTTCTCCGCTAGTCGAGAGGACGACCACATCTGAACCGGCCGCGGCCCTTGTCTTGGAAGGGGTTGCTGTAGCGACGAGAGGAACTCCCTCTAAAGCTCCGAGACAGTCGGCAGTCATCATAGAGGTATATTAATGTAGTATTAACTCTTTCTATTTGACCAACTTTGAGCAATTCTAACCACCTTGGTTTCAAGACGACGAGAGCGACAACAATCCCAACAGTCCTCCTCTGACGGCCGAGGCAGCAGTCCGGGTCGAGCCACCTGCAGCAGCTGAAGCGGCCGGGCAGGTCGATCCTCCCTCAGTTGCACATGGGAAAGGCGTCGCCGCCGAACCTGAAACAACGGCGGAAACTCCGATGCACCCCCAGGACCAAGACCTTGGCATTCCTCCTCAGGGAGCCACCTCCGCCTATGTAAGCATCCTCCTTACCATTCTTTTAATCAACCTTCTGGCTTAGAACGCTAAACCAGAAAATACTAAATGTCAGGTGCCCGCGTTCTCCTTTCACCGAAAAATTTTATGCGCCGAAGGGCGTTGTCTACATCTCCTGGCCACCTCAATGGCCATCAAATGTAGATAAACTCCATCGGCCGCGTGAATTGAGAAGCGGTTTAAAACATTGGGCTCGGCCATTAAGCTCTCTGGGTTCGAGCAACGATCCAGCAGACATGGCCGAAGTCTCTTCTCGTCAGGTCTAAAATTTCCTTCCTAATTGATTGTCTGATGATTCAATATGTTCTGACCTTTCTGTTTCTTGTAGCCCTCGTGGGAAGTCGAACTCGACGCTCTCCTCTCAGCAGCATCGGGAACTGCCGGCCCTTCGACGACCACGACTGGGTCCTCGGCCAACTTGTCCTCTCTTGTCAAGCTGCAAGAGCTTCTGTCGCTTTCGGCTTCCCAGGCGCTCGAACGCAGGGTCCTCGACTCCGTTGGCGAATGCCTCAACGACCTCGCGGTTGATGGTCAGTTGAGCCCCGAAGCTATCACTCGGGCATCTTCGACCTTGGAGCAGACTCGAGGATTCTTCGGCATTTTCGAGAAAGCTCTTCGGGCCGAAGACGATCTGAAGGCCGCGTCGGGCGCTCTCGAAGTTCTCCGCCCAAAAATTGAGGCCATGAAAGCAAAGAAAGACGCTCTGGCCGACCTAGACCGTCAGATCATTGAGCTTAAAAAACAGAGATCGATTGTGGCTTCCGAACTTGCGGAGGATTTTGAGTTGGGCGACAAATCCTGCCTGACCGACTATGCGGCTAGCGTGAAGCGGGTCGAACAGCTCAAAATGGACAAGAGGATCCGCCAAGCCGAGGTCACTATGGGCGAAGTGAGGTGGCTGTAGTTGAAGGCCGTGCTTGAAACTCTGCTTCCCCTGTCACCCTAGACTTACTATATGTACTAACCGGCCAGCTCAAGCTGTACTTGGTACTTTTAAAATTTTTTAATAAGAACTTTCATTTTTGCATCTCCCAAGTAGTCGGATAGTATTTCTTCAAAAATTTCCCATTGATTGGTAACTTGTGAACTATGCCGACTCGATCTTTAAGATGGTATGCCCCCTTGCCGAGCACTTTGTAAACGATGAACGGTCCTTCCCAAGTCGGCGACCATTTGCCGAATCTAGGATCTTTAATTCCCATAGGCAACACAGTTTGCCAAACCAAATCTCCTTCACCGAATGTTTTCTGTCTAACCCGTTGGTTATAGGCTCGTTCGGCAATCTTTTTCTGTGCTACCAATAAATTGTATGCATCACGCCGCGCTTCTTCCAAATCCTCCAACTCTTGCCTCATCGACTGACTATATTCGTCACTAAACAAATTACTTTGCTCAATTATTCGCAACGAATTTATGCTTAATTCGACTGGTAGCATTGCGTCGTGCCCGTAGGTGAGTGCATACAGAGTTGTCCCAGTCGCGGACCAGAGCGATGTTCGATAAGCCCATAAAGCCTCATTCAACTTCAAATGCCACATGCCAGGCCGTTCCCCTATTATTTTCTCGAGGATTCCGATCATCGTCTTATTACTTGCTTCGGCCTGTCCGTTTGCCTGTGGATAGTACGGCGTGGACTGTTCAAGCTGAATTTTTAGGTTCGCCGCATATTCTTTAAACCTCTCGGCTGTAAAGATCGTACCATTGTCAGTTATGATCGTTTCCGGTATCCCGAATCTGGTCACGATGTGTTCCTCCACAAAATCGCAAACCTCTTTAGCCGTTAATTCGGCATACGATTTTGCCTCGACCCACTTGGTAAAGTAATCGGTTGCCACGAGTATCCATGCATGCTTGGCAGCCCCGGAGGACGGCGTGATTTTGCCAATTACGTCCATAGCCCATCCTCTAAATGGCCATGGTTTAGTGACCGAGTGCAATGATTCGGCCGGGACTCTTTGTATGAGACCATGAATTTGGCATTGCACATATCCCCGTGCGAACTCAATGCAATCTTTTAATATGCTTGGCCAAAAATAACCATGCCGTCGAAGCAACCATCGCATTTTCCGGCCCGACTGGTGAGATCCGCAAATTCCTTCATGAACTTCCGCGATCGCTCGAATAGCTTCTTGGGGGCCGAGACATAACAATAGTAGTTCATCCTCGCCTTTTCGGTATAATTCATTTTGATACATGACATAATTCGTGGCGTGAACCCTTGTCTTGCGATCGTGTTTACTATTAGGATTATCGAGGTACTGCATGATAGGCTTCCTCCAATCATCTGGCATTGCCTCGACTGCACAAACATCTATGGGGTCTTGTCAATCCAACAACGAAGGTAATGACATGACTCTTGTGCGTATCACGTTATCGCGTCGGAGGACCTGCTGATTAACCAAGGCCGTGTTTAGTTGTCGTAACACAGGTATTTCCTGGCCTAGCTTGCCCCCCATGAGTTGTGCTCCGGAAGCGATTTGGGCTAGCTCGTCTGCGTCGGTATTATGAACCCGGGAAATGTGCTCAAATGTGATGCCGTCGAAGGACTCGGCCAAATAGCTAGCAATCATGTGATAGGGTGCCAGAGTACAACTCATGCATCGAAAAGATCCATTAAGTTGGTTAATCACAAGTTCGGAATCACCGAGGACGAGGACACGGGTCGCTCGTAAGTCATGGAGGACATGAAGGCCGATGACAAGAGCTTCATATTCGGCCTGATTATTCGTACAATCGAAATCGAGCCGAAGAGAAAAAGACCAGCAGCAGTGGCTAGGCGATTGAATGACGATGCCAACACCAGCCGAGTCTGAGGTACTAGACCCATCAAAGTACATTGTCCAGTAGTTATCGCGTCCTTCAACCATGCCGATTTCGACGTCATTGCTACTGACATCATATGGGGAGGGATGTTGGGCCAAAAAATCGGCTAAAGCTTGACCTTTAACGGCTTTCTGAGGTACGTACTGCAAACTGAACTCGGACAATGCCATTGTCCATTTCCCGATTCGGCCTTTTACTATGGGCCGTGTTAGCATGTAACGGATAACATCGGTTTGGGCGATGACTTGCGTGACTGACGGAAGCATGTAATGGCGGAGTTTTGTAGTGGCGAAGAACAAAGCCAAGCAAAGCTTCTCGACAGGCGAATAATTGATCTCAGGTGCATTCAGACCCCGACTGAGATAAAAGATAGCCTGTTCGCGGCCGGCCTCGTTGTCTTAAGCGAGGAGGCAGCCAATAGACTCTTCGGCCGCTGAAATATACAGCTTCAGAGGCTTGCCGCGCCGAGGTGGTACGAGAACCGGCGGCGTGGTGAGGGAAACCTTGATCTGTGTAAAAGCCGTTTGATGCTCTTCGCCCCACTCAAACTGATCCGAGTCATTTAATTTCAAAAGCGTAGAAAACGCCTTCATTTTCCCCGCCGAATTAGATATAAAACGACGGAGAAAATTTATCTTGCCGAGTAAGGACTGCAATTGCTTTTTTGTCGTTGGGGGCGGGGCAGCAATGATTGCGCGTGCCTTGTTCTCGTCCACTTCAATTCCTCGATGATGCACAAGGAAACCTAAGAAGTTCCCGGCCGATACGCCAAAGGCACACTTAGCCGGGTTCATCTTCAGATTATGTCGTCGCATGCGAAGGAAAGCTTGCCGAAGATCATCTAGATGTGTTCGGCGGCTTTTCGACTTAACCACCACGTCATCGATGTACACCTCAACTATTGTGTCGATCAAGTCATGGAAAATGGTGTTCATGGCACGCTGGTAGGTGGCCCCAGCGTTTTTAAGGCCGAATGGCATAACCACCCACTCGAAAGTTCCAAGTGCCCCTGGGCAACGAAATGCAGTTTTGTGAACATCGACCTCAGCGATGAAGATCTGGTTATAACCGACATGGCCATCCATGAAAGACATCATGTCATGAGTAGCTGCGGCGTCGATCAATAAATCTGAGATCGGCATGGGATATTCGTCCTTGGGGGTTGCCAGATTCAAATTACGAAAATCAATACAAATGCGCAAGGCACCGCTTTTCTTCAGCACCGGCACGATATTGGCTAACCATTCGACATATCGGGCGGCTCGAATAAACCCGGCGTTTAAAAGTCGAATCAGTTCTTCTTTTATGCCGAGTTGAACTTCGGTTGAAAACCGTCGGGGAGGTTGGCGAAAAGGCTTGCAACCAGGTTTGATGCGTAATTCATGCTCAACGAGGGTTCGGTCAAGGCCAGGCATCTCGTGATAACTCCAAGCGAAACAATCCTTGAATTCGCCAAGCAACTTGCAGAGTTCGGTCGTAGTATGCTGGGGTAACAAAGCGCTGATGAACAATGGTCGAGGGTTATCGGCTGTTCCCACATTTATTTCGTCCAACGGGTCTTTGACTTGGGGTCGGCTATCCTCGAGTTCGGCCGGTGCAACCTGGATTTTGTCGAGGGATAGAACAGGGCCATTGTTGTCTTCGGCGAGGAATTCCACGAGGTTAACGCCTGAATCTGGGTGTTGGGAGATTGCGTACCAATGAGCCAGCAAACGTTCCATGGTTGATGAAACTGCGGCTCGGCGTGTGGTCTGACTGGCGTCAGACATCAGGATCGGGGATGAAGTTAGCCAATCCGAGCCTCGTCGAATCCTGGTGAACGGTTTCGACGGCAACCTCGATGGCCTTCTAAACAGAAATTCACGTTGGTCGACCTTCTTCGTTAAGGTCATGTAACGTGATGTATCCGACATGATCGTCGTAATATCGCGCTTGGATCATGTTAGCTTCAAATGGCTGAGCATCAGCTGGGTGAACCACGACCGTTTTGCCATCCCAAAAGACGAGAACTTGATATAGCGATGAGGGGATATAACTGGTTTGGTGGATCCAATCTCGTCCGAGCAACGCATTATACTCGGTTTTGGAGTCAATTATAAAGAAAGCGGTCATGTGGTTGCGACCTGCGACGGTTACTTCTAATGGGAGAACTCCCTTGGTTTGGGATTTGTCACCCACGAAACTGCTCATGGTAATCCCTGATGGGATGAGCTCGTCGGTGGAACGACGTAACGCCCTCATTACTGTCACAGGCATGATATTGACCGTTGCTCCGCAGTCAACGAAAATTTTGGACACTGGGTATCCCTCGATATGGGCCGTAACATATAACGGCTTTAGATGATGAAGATTGGCCGACGACGACCGAGGGAATAATTCGGCAAGGGCTGCCTTGAGGTTATCCTCTTTTGTCGCTGACTCGACTTCGGCAGGGAGCACAAAATCGGCCTGGGTAGCCTCTTCGGCCACTACGTCGCCGTCTAGGAAGTTAGGTTGAGACGTGCGTGGTTGAAAATCTGCAGGCAGAACATGGACCATACTGATTTCCATGTTGTCGAGGACCGAATGACCCATCGGCCCGGTATCTCCTTCCTCCGACGATTCTTCGTTTGCTGGGCTTTTCTCCTCCGGACTTCTGTCATGGACGGTATTTGTGCTAACTTTATCGGCTGTCGCCGGGGTATGTTCTTGCAGGGCATCTTGGAGAATACCCTTCTGTTGGTCAATGGGCTCAGGCTTATTGAGAACCACAACAGGGTCCGGGACTTGCGTTGTGTCGCGAGTCTGATCTTGATACATAATGCGGGCGTCCCTGATGTCTAGGTAGGCATCTAAGCGTTCCACGCGCTTCGCTTCATCGGCCGTAATGCCGAAAAGAGAAACGGCCGAAAAGACTTTGAAATGGTACCGCAAGTGCTGGAGATCTTCCAGCGAAAAGGGGAGCTCGCTTGTTTCGATATCAGTATATGGGTCGATGTCGAAGCCGAGCACTCGAGCCTCTCGTATGTGCTGGAACCTAGCTTTCAACCCTAGGTTCGAACTCTTTTGAATAATTCGCTCGGCATCAGGGCAAGCTAGAACGAGATCAATCGTATCTTGGCATGCTTTTGGCAAACCGTACAGATCGTTGGCCGAATGTTTTTTGTGGAACTCTCGCATATACTCCAATGCCTCTCCGAGGAACGGTGGATGCAGGTTCCGTCTAACTTTGATCAAAGGCTCCTGTACAGGTAATGGGAGAAGTTTACTTTCAGCTTCTTCCTTGAAATGTTCAAGACGCGCCTTCATTTCCCCGGGTCGAATGAGAAGTTTGATTCGCTTATCAGCCTCCTCAAATATGGTTTCTACATCAGGGTTGATCACTTGTCTCTCTTGGAGCAACTCCGTCATGATGGTCGGGGGTTGTTGCTCGTCATCGCTGCTAGTTTGATTCTTCGGCCGCCACTTGGGGGCTGAAGTTTCCTGAGCTGCTTGTCGGCGGGCCATGCAGTCTATTCTTTGGCGCCGACGCTTCTGTGATTTGGACAATGCAGTATACACACCTTTAGGAGAATGATAGGTGTACCATCGATGATCACGTGGTTCGGGGGGCTTGAAGGTTTTCTGCTTTGCCGAAAAGTTTGAGCTGCTAGAACTCCGTGCGTAATATTCTTCGTTATAAAATGGTGCATCGAAGTCCAGTCGTCGTCTAACTTGGGGTAGCTCGGTCGGCCGCGTTTTGGGGCCGAGTCTGTCGAAAACCCCCTGACGTTGGCCTGTACTGGGTGTCTTCTGGGGTGTTGGGGCCGTGTCTGTCTTCGCTTGAGACGGCCTTCTGTTTGGCTCTACGTCCAGGTTCGTCTTACACCGACTGCACAAAATTGCTTATCTATCTTCTTCCTTGGCGCTAGAGTTGGTCATAGGTTCGACGATAGCCGGCCCTGAAAGAACTTTGGGCGGCTCGTTCAAGAATAAATCTACCTTAAGCCGTGGCTGAGAACTCTTCGTTCGGATGCATTGTACTGGGACGACATCAGCCGTTTTTTTCCCTTTGTCCCTAGACAGACGGGCATCTACCATATTAACCGTCGCTGTAGGAAACGGGTCGGTGTCAACGCTCATTTTCTTGTCTGGGAACTTGAGCTTGCCGTTATCGATCCAACTTTGAACGGCATCTCGAAATACGACACAGTTGTTTGTCGAGTGCTTATTCGAATTATGGTACTTGCAATATATTTTTCCTTTCAATTCTTCGGCCCTAGGGATATTATGCCCAGGCTGAAGTTTGATGATCTTGGCAAGCATCAGTTGGTCGAAGATGGCGTCGGCCTTAGTGATGTCAAAAGTATAAACCTTTGATGTCTTAGTAGTTTCTTCGGTGGCCGTGCGAGTTTTCACATCCTTAGGATTGGTGTACGTCAATGCCTTGCAAACATACGGCTTGTCGATGACTATCTCGGCCGCGTCAATATTAGCATACTCTTCAGGTTCAGTCGAGGCATAGCTAACCGTGGGGTTTTTATAGATGGTTCCTCGGGATGGAGACTTTGAGACTTTTTCCTCTCGGAGCAGGTAGTCATATTGCTCAACGTGTTGAGCCAACTCATACATGTCTCGGAAGTTTGCCCCCAAGAATTTCTTCTTGTACTCCACATCCAGCCCATTCAGAGCTAGTCTAACAAATTCGACTTCAGGAAGGGGCACCCGGCACCAATTTCTTGCTGACTTAAACCTGGTTAGGTAATCCATTGGCGACTCATCCAATGCTTGAGCCATCCTAGCCAATGATGAAACCGACATTTCCATCCCCGGCCGATAGAATTGTTCATGAAATTTTTCGGCCAACTCCTCCCAGCTCTGAATGGAGTTTGGTGGGAGATTGATGTACCACGCAAAGGCCGAGCCTATCAATGAGAAGTTGAATAGCCGCAACTTATAGAGATCGCTGTTAACGTCGCCACATTGAGCGGTGAACCGGGCCACATGTTCTAACGAGGACAGAGACGATTCTCCGGCAAACAGACTGAAATCTGGGATTTTAAATCCCTTGGGATATTCAAATTTCTCGACGTAGGCAGGGTACGGGTGGATGAATTTTGGGAATTTCGGCCCTTTTTTCAAGGCCGAATCGATCATTCTCTGGATTTCGGTAGCATCGATGGATGTCGCCTCTGCTTTCTGGTCAGATCCGTCCGCTCTACTGCTCGATCCCCCTTTCTTGTCCAGGTCAATTGGCTTGAACCGAGCAAGCGCTGGCTCGGTCCGTACTATCGGTAAAGGATCGTTCTTTAATGGCCATTGCCGAAAATGATCGGCGAGTTTATCTTCACAGGTCTTGTGCACCAGCATTTCAAGCAATCTGGTGTGTGTTTCATTAGCACTGCTTATTACCTCGCGCAGACTGTCTATTCCTCGGCTGAACACCTGTTCGACCTGCCGAGATTGTTCATCTAGTCGTCTTTGGAGAAACGACCTTGTTGGTGGATCCGCGCCTTCACCACCATCTTCATCACAGTCCTCCACCACCACCTCATTGAAAATGGATGCCGTTTTGTTGAGGGCCTCTGTAATACGGGGCTGACCGCCGAGGCCAGCTTCCTTTTCTCGGCGTGTCGTGCTGGCGGACTCTGGTGTCGCGGTAACAACGGGGTTTTGTGTTTGCGGTACCGACAAATCAGTCGCTTTTCCCATAACTGCTTTCTTCTTGACTGATCGTGTCTCAATTGGCATGAACTTCGTAGTTTAGCACCGGGTCCCACTGGGCGTGCCAAAATGTTGACCCTAAAAACTACCAAGCCTACGTGGCGCGTAGGCCGAGTAACTAATAAGCTAACTACGTCCTTCGGTTGTGTGCGGGGCGTGCCAACTCGTCGGCCGAGCTCGGCCGAGGAGTAAAATTTGTTGATGTTGTGTTGAGCGCACGGCTGACTTTTGCGTCTTGCGATTGTGGCCGAGGAAGGAACTTGACTCGGCTCTTGGATTCTAAAGCCTAAAGACAAGGCTACTAACTATACGAAGTTCACAAATCGTCGTCGTCAGATTCGGTCACAGTGATGGTATTCGTCAGAGTAAACTCACGCCGAATTGACACCAAGGTGTAAGGGCACAAATACTCAAAGCGGATGTACGTCTTGATGGTGAATGTGGTTCGGCCGTCAGAATGCCGAACTCTAAAGCCAACTTGTGAGTATCCGATCATGCAACTCGGCGTTCAATGTGCCGACCTCGAGTAAACCGTAACACCTCACTTCGCCGAGAAGGCTAATGAGATGACCTCTGCCAATAAGGATTCGAAAATCCTTCTCGACCGAGACTTGGATAGATAACCAGTCGGCCCCTTTGCAGTGCTGTTTATCCAAACTGAAGGTGCTCCGCGGTCGGCTGATTCTACGGCGATAGTGCTGTTTATCCAAACTAAAGATACCACCGGTTGCCTTCACAGTGCTGTTTATCCAAACTGAAGATGTGTTGGCGAAAAGGAAAACAAAAATCTCAAGGTTGTTGAGAGGTTTCGTGTAAAGCGAGGGTTTGCGCAGGGCAGATTTGTGTGTTGAGTTGGAGAGCCTGAATGGTGCGACTGCCTCTGTATTTATAGGAGCATCTCTGTAATCAAGTCCAAGTCACACTCGGATTAGGACTCCTTATCCTAATCCAAAATTACCTCGACTAATCCTTCTTCAATCAGGACTTTGAACCTAGCCTTTATCATGTCGCACGCACCTTCATACCTCATCCTCGCCGAGACCCCTTAATGCATCAGGATTCATGCTATCCGTAGGACTCTGCCTGCTTCGTCTCTATCCAAACAAACCTCTTCCTAACCAGCCCCGGCCGACCTCAACCCATGGGCTAAATAACCCACAAGCTTAGAACTTTCCAGGCCGAGAATAATTCTAATTTGGCCCAAACTGATGTTTTGGGCCTAAACAACATCCCACGTACTTTTGTAAACATAAAAATCTTGGCGACAAATGGGGCAAGAACACGTGCACAAAGAATATGTATATTAATGAATTTGCAAGGTTACAATCTCTTTACAACTTGATCTTCTGATTCGATCTCCGAAACATGTAGATGTGTAGTGTTATTGATCCAAATGTCACGATGACTTGATCTTGGATGAACGAGGATCGGAAGGTTTTGGCTCTTGGCAATGGAGGAAACTAGAGAAGCCAAAAATGTTTTGCTTCTTTCTCGTCGCTTTGCTTTGACTGTATGATTTTTGGGGATGGTTGATACCTTGGTGGAGAAGCTATTTATAGGCTTTGAGAATGTATCACCACCACAATTTTTTTTCTTCCCACCTATTTGTGGCCTAACTTATAGCCTAATTTTCCCACTTAATACAATTTTAAACTTGAAGGAAGTGGTGGTGGTGGTGGTTGTGTCGTCGGAAGTCAATGGCCGGCGATGAGTGCGTTTGGATTTGCGGGTAGGAGAGAAAGCTAAGGGTGCGTTTGTTGCTCCGGACTATCTCGGACTGGACTAGCTTCAGGAACTAAGCTGAATTGGCTTGCCCTGGATTAAACTGAATAAGAATAGTAAAGTGTTTAGGGTGCGTTTGTTGCACCGGATTATCTCAGACTGGATTAGCTTCAGAGACTAAGCTGGATTGGCTTAGACTAGACTAAACTGGATTAACTTAGTGAAGCATTTGGTACAGTGTCAGACTAAAAATCAGGATAATTAATAAACTATAATATTATATTATTTAATTAATATCTATTAATATTTTAATATTAATGTATTTATTTATTCTTTTATAATCTTCTTCTTCCTTCTTAACCTCTCTTTTTCTCCGCCCAGTCTTCCTGCCCTTTCCCTTTTTTACTCTCTTTTTTGTTCGTCCCACTGTCATCCTCCCCACTCTCTCCTTTTTGCAATTTTCATTCAAATTACTTTGCTCTGTTCTTCTCTTTTTCAAAATATGAAACTCTGAATTTGTTTTGATATTTAAATTTCAGTTATTTGAGATTACAATTTCAGTTCTTGGCGTTGGATTAAATCCAAAGCAAATCTAGCAGGTATTCCTTCTTGAAGCATAGAGGGGAAATCTAGGTTGTGGGTTCGTTGGGTTTCATAAGAGGAGAGAAATCAATTTGAAGCAAATAGAAGGTTGGGTTCGCGGGACGAAGGAATCGGCGAGACGACAAGATTTGGTGATGGGTTTGCGGGGATGATGGAGATGGACGAGACCGCAGGATTTGTGACTGGATTTGGCGACGCATGGTTGCAGATCGCAAACGATGCAGATATTAGAGAGCTGGGATTAGCAATCCCATCCTTTTCGGGGGTCCTAGCCAAGACGAGGTAGCGAAGCCTTTAGTCGGAACGAGTCCGACTTAATCCCATTAAAGACAGTCCCGGATCAAACCAAACACAGACTAGTAAGCCAGTCTAGTCCAGTGAAACCTAAGGAGCTCAAACAAACACGGCCTTAGTGTAGTCTAGACTAAACTACGTACTAATAGGACCCAAATTATTTTTTATTTACTTGCGTTTAAAAACAACAAAGCAACTAATATTAAAATATTATTTGTAGTTATTTAACTTTTAAAAACCTAATTAATGTTTTATTTGCTGCCTTTACTTTTATTTTAGAAGAACAGCCTTTATTTTTTGAAGAACATCCCAATATTTCCAAAGCAAATCCTCTATGCTTCTTCATTCCTCTCCACCTCCTGCCTCTTCACTTCCTCTCACAAAATCAGTTGCAAATCTTAAAATCAAAACACATAGCAAGAAAGAGATTGAAGGAGGCGAGGTGCATGTGTGATTGGCTCAAAGGTAGAAGATGAGGATTGGATCTGGTTTGGGTTTTCTGGGTGAAATTTTCAAGCTCATCCCACTGCAAATTTTTTTTGGTTTTCTGGGTTATCTGGGTTCTAATTTTGGGAGTTGGATCTGGTTTTGAAAAGGGAACCTCGAGAAATTTTGTTGCTTTTTTGTTTCGGATTTTGCAGGATCTGGGTTTGAAATGGGTTGTGGGACGCGAGGAAAAGGCAGTTGGGAGGACGAAGTGGGTAGGAGTGAAGCGGAGTAGAGTAGTCTTAGCAGTCCGCCCAATTTTGGGGGGTCTTGTTAAGACCCTGTAGCGAAGCTGTTAGTCGGACTCATTCGAGGTGAGTCTCATTAAACGTTGTCCCCACATGAAACAAACACTAAATTACAGTCCAGTCTAGTCTAAGGATGTTTAGTGAAGCCAAACAAACGGGCCCTAAGGGTGTTAGAGAGAGAAGATGGAGAAGATAGAGAAGAGAAGAGTGTCCGAGTGGGGAAAGCACACAGGCAGTGGAAAAGAGGTGAGGTGTGGGTCCCACGGCCAAATAAAAAATTTTGAATAAATATATAATATATAAAATAGTAGTCTTTACAAATGCATTTTCGAATTCGTAATTTCGTAAAATCTTCGTCGTCATTCCAAATTCGATTTCGTTTGCGCTTACGCGTTCGTACCATCGATGACTTTGAGAATACGATAAAATAATAGCTCGTACACGTCACAAAAAGATGGTCAACGAGGTCAACAACTAGCCTCAAGGGCATTTTTGTCAATTTACTCCTTTAAAATTAATAAAATTGTAGAATTAGGGATGGGTCGTCACAATAACACATCTACAAAATAGTAAGCTAATATCAACCAAATAAATCACGAATGAAAGTCATCTTTTTTTTTTATCAATGCGTTTATAATTTTATTGATTAAGGGTTTTGTTCTACAATAGTGGATGATAGTGACTTTGAAAACTTGAAAAGAGAAATAGCCTTATGTCATAAACATTGGAAGTGATTTGATGTGTATTTAGAATTTTAATTTTCTTTTAAAATCTTATGGAGCCTAAATAGTCATTTTATATAAGGGTATATAAGTTATTTAATAATCAGTTTTAATGCGGAGTGTATTTAACAATATGTGGGTGCTAATAAAAAATTCTTCTTTTTTTCTTCTTATAATTAAAAAATAATGTTATTTATGCACTTATTTATTTTTCACATTTTTTATTAATTTCTTTGATATTCTCGAGTTCATTCCATCTGACAATTAAAAATCGAGAAGGGTATGTAAAAAGTAAAAAGAAGTGTGTGCAGATTCTGAAATTTGTGTTGGTCTCGTGGGTTTTGAAACCTGGATGGGTGAAGAAACAAAATTGTGTATTCTTGTATTTTGATCACTCCGTATACCTGCCTGTGGAAGAAATTCTTCTATACAAATGTCTAAATTTTACATCATATTTTTATTCTTTTAGCTTTTGTTAAAAGAAGTGAGTTCGAGTTTAGGCCATATAATGGGACATGGGAAACAAAACTAAGAGATAATTGGTTATTAATCTATGTTTTTTTGTGTGAAAAATATAAATTTTTTATTTTCGCGATATATTTTCTATGAGCTTTAAAAAAAAAACTTTATAAAGCATTTAAGAGCGCTTTTACGGTTTTTGAGCAATAAATATATATTTAATAGAATATTTAAGTCGACAATTTAAAAAATAGTGAAAAATGTAGTAGCGAGACCCAAAACAATGTCAAATGGGGTTTTAACCTCAAGAATCTCAACGGAAAGTCTTACCTTATTTTTCAAAACTTCACGATGAGGCGAAAGTGTAAATAAATAGGTTGAACGGTGATTTAAGTATGCCTGGGTGAGGATCGGTAGTGTGGTAGCGGTTTTCCCTATTCCAATTTATTTACTTTATTTGAGTTACCAATATTAAATTCAAATATCTATAAATTTAGGTTTTAAATCGTTGATTACAAGTATTTAAGTATGAATTATAAAAGATTTTACACAGAAAAATATATTTTGAAGAACATGAATATGATAGTTGTTGTTATGGTAAAAGAAATAAAAGAAAAATTAACAAAAAGAAAAAAAGAAAAAAGATGAAAAGGGGGATCGGTATTATGCTAGCGATAGGTTCGTAACCTTGCATCCGAAGTAGCGATTCCCTTCCTCGCTCAGCCTTTGGTAAGATAAACTTTGTTTCGGGCATGAGCCCTAGTACCTTTGCCTCTCTTGCCCTTGCAGTGAGTGGTCAAAGGCTGTGGAGTAAGGTGCAATCGCTACCTTGCTAGTTCTTGTGGACAATTGGTAGCAAAGTACCGATCATATCTTTTTCTATTTTATTTATTTATTTATTTTCTTTTTTCCTTGAATTTTTTTTCTTCCCACCTTACTTTATTTAGATTCAAATACCTTTAGATTTATATTTATATCCTTGTTTTCGAGTGTTTCGACATGGATAATAAGACAATTTTCACCGAAAATACATTTTGTAGAACATGAAGATGAAAGTTTGGTGTTATGCTAAGGGCAAAAAGAAAATTTTAACAAAAATAAATAAAATTGATGGTTTAGGTGGAGGGAGATGCAGCAGCAGCCCAAGTCTATCGAGCTCAGGCACTAGCAGCAACCCACCCTTATGCACTCGAGAAGGCCCAAGGTGCAACGGAAGTAGTAGAGGCCCATGAGGTTTAGGGTTTAGCATATCATGAATAGTAACGAGTATGTAGTAGCGGGCCGTAAAAATAACACTTGAGTTCGATGCGTTATAGGGCCCGGCGCACTCGAATATAGAAATTGGTACCAAACGGAATATCCTGCAAATACAAATTTAACTTTGTACAGTAGACTAGTCTAATGAGCTAGTCAACTAGTTACAAGTTAGTCAATGATACAAAGAGCAGTTGCAATAACAAATCCTAATTGATCAATAAATCCAACAAATCCTTATCTACGAAGCACTTTTCCTTTGTGCAACCTTGCCTTACACGAGATGAACTATTTCGGTTTTCACGAAATGGCAGCTCCTCCTCAGCTCTTCCCCTTGTGGCACCGATATCAACTCAAATCACGAAATGATATGATGTTATGATATGCATATAAAATCTGGATTCAACAACCAGTCAGTTTCACCAGTCAAACAGTTAAAAGAAGAAACTGACGAGAATCCAAAACGGGTCAGTTTAAAGATTTGAAAATTGAAGAACTTGACCACAAAAATAAAACAAAACCAAGAAGAACAATGCAACTCTATTCTACAATGAGTGGGTGTTTAATGCATGAACATGGTTTTGTGGCTAGGGTTTCTAATGAAGAACACAAGAGGCAACACAAGGTTTTAAAACACTCTTTGAAAATGATTTCCTAGCCAAAACAAATGAGCAATTAAGAAGATTTTAAACACGCATTTACAGAGAAAAATTTATAAATATTCAAAGAAGAATATTACCCAGAAAAATCCTTGATGCTCTTAAGGAGATCTAAGATGGAGAGGAAAAAGCAAACCGTCTCAAAATTGTAAACTTTCTCTCCAAAGAGGAAATGAAATCCTCTAACTCTATTAAAACAAAACATTTAATTGCTGCAAACAAGATACAAAGAGACACTTGTCAAATGTACAAGCAATCTGAGCATATCAATGGTGAAAAGCTCAATCCCGTCTAAAAGGTGTCAGTTAGCCCATGTAGGCTATCTTCAATTGCGTGTCCAGCTAGTTGGACAACATCAAGAAATTGTGATGAGACAAGGTTACTAGTCAAAATGCATCAGTAAGTTAAACATGAAATGCATATACATAAACAAACCTTTTGAGATGAAATGTGCCACATCACATTTACTCTAGCAGCAACAGCCCATAATTAGAGTATATCCTAAGGCTAGATTGAGCATGTGTGAGGTTCAATTATAATATTTGACAAGGAAAGCCAAACCTAAAAGTCTTTGACTTCACAAATATTCTTTGGCTCATCGCAGTGTGGTGGAGAAATTTGTTTTAAGGAAGGGTTACTATTTTAAAAATTACGACTTCAGGATGAATTCTTTTAGGGTTGACAACAACTTATAAATGCCCCACCCCCGACAATAATGCTTCATCCAGCCAACCATGGTTGACCTTGAGATTAAAATTAAACTCTACCCTTATTGATAGCAGCCTATAAATGCCCACCCTCGACACCAATGCTTCGTGCAGGCAACAATGGTCGACCCGTGGGATTAAAACTGAACCCTCCTTCCCTCACCAATACTTTGTACGGACAACAATGGTTGACTCGTGAGATTAAAACTAAACCCTACCCGATATTGATAGTGGCTTATATAAGCTCCACTCACAGCACCAAACTCATTGCTTTAATAATTGTTTATAATCCTTTATTGGACACTGATACGTACAGTTGAAACTTTCTCTGTAAATTCACCAAATGGGTCTCTGGAGAAATAGTCTCCGAAATTACCCACGATTTACCAACACCATTAGTTTTCTTTCAGTTCGTGTGTTCTTTCAATTTAACCAATTCGCACCATTAGTTCATCAATTTGTTACATTTCCCGTCAGTGCAGGGAAAATGAGGATTGAATTAGAATGGATAAGTCACAATTATGTTGAAGGGGGGAAAAAAAATTGCGGCCACTTGGAGGTTGGGAATTGAATGCTCAAGAAGAAAACTTGTTCATTCCACTCCTCCCCAAAACGGTAGGACACAGAAGAAATTTCTTTCATGTTTAATCCCCTCAACTCTACCTTCAATATACCTCGAATTTATAGGGTCATCCATTCCAATCCAATCCTAGACAACAAACAGGACCGTTGTTTAATAAAACCTTTCAAGCAAATCGAAAACCGGTTTCATCTCCAGGTAGTACAACATTGAAAGCAGTTGGTGTCTCCTAAATCAACCATATTATAGTCTTAATCCTAAAATCTGGCTGAGCTCTACTTCGTTCCATCCCATTGGGTTTTTGCCTGAGCTTCTTATCAAAACATGGTTGTCATTACATGACATGACTGAGTAAATTCAGAAGTAAATTCTAAATGAAACAGAAAAGTAACAATTCCGGCACGGATCTCTGCCTAACAACTCCGGCACAGATCTCTGATTGGCGGTTTCTCGCAATCAAATTCAAACCAACTAATTTACACCACCTAAGTAACAATTCTGGCACAGATCTCTGATTAGGCGATTTCTCGCAATCAAATTCAAACCAACTAATATACACCATCTACAATGCCGTACTTTTCAGCACTAGAATTCAACATTCCGAACCACCACTCGAACAAGCTACCATTGTTGTCACCAGCATTCAACTCCATCTGCACACCCTGCCCGAATTCTTGTACAAATTTGCCTTGCCTCTAATTCAGAACCCAAGAGGTGATTGATCTAAATTCTTCTCTCTTTTGTTTTGATTTATCAAACCGTTATTGTAACGAATTTGGTCACAGTGAAACCAATTCAATCCATGCCCACTCCTGGACTCTTCATGCCAAATGTAATCCTCTAAAATTCTCCCCTGCCGGATCCCTGACTTATCCATTTCAAGTAACCACTAACCAGTGTCATAAAAAATAAGTGGTTTTGTTTACATTCAACTTTTCTCTTTGAGAAAATTGTAACAATGGTTTTTCAACTTTAATCCAATCCAATTGGAGCAATGGTCTCTCAACTAAAAATTCATTATCATTGGTCCCTTAACTCATCAAAACGTGCAGCTATGGTCATTTCCGTTAACTTTGTCAGAATTCTGCCAAAATGAGTTATGTTTGAAAGACCATTGTTGAAGGACCATTGCTCTAATTCTATTAAAGTTGATGGATCGTTTCTCCAGTTGAGTTAAAATTAAGAAACCATTGCTACAAGTTTTCTCATTTGATTTTTCATATTTACCCCTCAATTCAGCATTATGAGCGTGGCAGGTGACTCATTTTGACAGAAATTCTAATGGAATTGAAAAAAATGACCATCGTTGCATATTTTAAGGAGTTAAGAGATCAATGATCATGAACTTTTAATTAAAGGATCATTACTCCAATTAGATTAAAATTAAGAGACCATTACCACTACACGAACAACATACCACCACTCCGTAACGCCAAATGCTTCTAGTATCTCCCGCATCGGGTAAATTCATAACGTAACTCGTAAAACTGGGTCTAAGATGCAAACGAAAAGTGGTGTGATATGATTGGTGCGATCTAGCAAAAACAATATACACAACTAATTTATCTCATTTAGCAAAATCATAGGAACATTAAAGCATCGTTTTACACAAAATAAATACTACCAACCAACAATACAACTTTCAAATCAACCCAACATCTTCGTTTCCTCTAAATTTGCTGGCCTATGATGAAAAGCATTTGAGAACATCATCCATGCAGAAATTAGTCTATATCCCGAAAATCACAACCGTCATTTTTTTGTACAGCTACCATAGTTAAAACACTGACTGATACCAGCAAGCAAAGTTCCACAGCTCCAGTTTTGAACTAACCCTGCATGTTATCTGCGTGATAGCTGTCGAGTTCCTTGTCGAGTTCATCAACCGACTTCTCCACAGGCTTCTTCCTCCCTTCTCCACCACGACCACGCCCACGTCCACGACCACTACCGCTGCCACTCCCACGTGGTTTGCCGCGACCATTTCTGTTCCCTCCACGACTGCTCCTACTACAAAATCCAAAATCATTGTAATTGTAATCACAGCTTCAAATAGCAGTCAAGAGGATAATTGAGAATGGTCTGGTTAAAATGGGATTTCAAAGTAGACTTCAAACAACTCAGAAATGATCGGAATAGTTTGTACAATGAAATTTCTACTGTCTAATCAGAGAAAGATGCGTTCTGATATGATAAATAAGTACAAATGCAGTTTGACAAAACTATAATTAGGTCCCTGATAAATAACTAAATCAGTTCATAGTACCTAAAATATATGTCTACCGAGTTCTTCCAAACAGAGAAACAAGAATTCGACCATCTAAACTCAATTCATCATACAGATTTGCCCTTACGTGGTTAAGTGACATACATTTCTAAGCTAAGGCAGGCTACTGCAGTCATTATTGAGTTGCAACTTTCAACTCATAAGTTTCCCAAAGTTAATTAACAAAACAGCAATTGAGCACGCCATCAACAGCCCCAAAAAAATGCAACATTTGAAGCCTTGTCCATCTTTAACAATCCCACACCACCTACTTGTCATCTCATTGACATCCCAAAAATACCCAACTAGCAATATCAATTTGGCAACCAGACAGCCATAGAACATCATACAGAGATAGCAGTAGAGAAAATACGACTGCAGTCCATACTCTTTTACATGTGTGCATGCTACAAAACTTAAGACCTTATAACACTTTCAAGGGCTAACTCAACACCCTTTAGGTTTAGGTATTTCAAATTGGGCCATGAGATTTTAAATTTTTCACATTACATCCTGAGGTTTTAAAATTGTATCAATTTATGCCTTTTGTCTAACAAAATAATTGAATCTTCATCAAATTGATGACATGGTGGGCCTGGAAGCCGTAATTGGGTTGACATATAATACCACATCTGTACCAATTTGACTAAAAATCTCATTAATTTAATGGAGAATTAAACATTCAAATAGACAAAAGGTGTGAAATGATACAATTACAAAACCTTAGGGTGCAATATGAGAAAATTGAAACCTCATCACCCATCTTAAAAAACATTTCAAACCTAAGTTTTACCCTACTTTTAATAAAGTAATTACCATGCTCTTAACTTTTAAGCCGTTGAATAAAACTCAACAGTTAATAGAACACATATAATTTACTTGTATGCCCTAAACTGTTGTCCTATAAACCCTCAGATTTATATTGAATTAATATGCGTATTATCCTTGCACATGGACGAGCATGCTAATACTCTTCCAACTTTCTCTATATCGTTGCTCAGAGGCCAATTAGATTTTTATCCAACAATTTAATACATCATCTAACTAAGATGTCTGAACATATACATCTAATATTTTTAGTTTAGAGTTTTTTTTTTTTAAATGCACCAAACATTAGAATTCTAGCATATTACGTCACTAAAATAAGACAGTGATAGTTCAAAAAGACACAATTGCATCGTCACAAGGTAAAAGATAAGATCTTACCTAGGACCACGATTAACCATAGGCATAGCATAGCCACCAGCATTACCAGGTCCGGGCCTGCATTACAAATTATGTAAGTGGAGAACAAAGAAAGATAAATATCCTTACTTTATCTCATCCAACAGTAACAGCACCTCGCAACATACAAAGAGCCTAACTAATCATGGAGTATCAGAAACTTTTTATGCCGACTGACATCCAGGAAAGTAAACAACCGATTATCAGGAGACATGCAACATATTTGTTATAATAAATATGAATTATACTAAGAAGATACAAAAAGGAACCACAAGAACCATGAACAAGCAGTACATCTCATAGCACCAAACCCAGAAAACACCTAAACCAACAGTCAGACCACCATAACCCAGTTAATCCTCAGTAACAGTTCTTCTGGCACACCCACACCCTACCAATTCCCGGCAACAATCTGTTCTAAATTGGTCTAGTGTATCTGCAATGAAAAAATAAATGGCCCATTTGCACCCCTCCTTGCTGAAAACACTCCAATGTAGAAATTAACATGCAATAGGTCTTTTTTCCATGTGCAACCAACCAATAGAGAATTTTCACCTTGGTTGGAAGTCAGGACACCACCCGCCAAATCAATCTAGGGAGGATCCTGTTGACTGGTGACCATTGGAGAAAAAAAGGATTTGCACAAGTTGAATGCAACTTGAATGCAAAGATATATAAGAAGACGGGAGAAACGTTTGCACAACTGGAACCATCTAAGTTTCCAAGTCACTGCAATTCAAAACTAAATGAGGAAGGAAATAAAGATCAAAAGATGACACCCCCACCATCTACCCAAAGGTGCAATCTTCCGATTCCCCACCCCCTACTTTCACAAAAGGGAGAATAGATGGTAACATTGAGACTGTACTTCTGAGGATTTCGGATAGAACCTCTCCCCACAACCTGAGAATCCCACCCACTAGAGACTAAGGAACATACTGATATCACAATGGAACGCATCAATTCATACCAAGTAAAATAAATTTGTTGGTAATATTAATATATTCACATTCAACCAAAACATCTAAAGAAAATAACAAATGACAATGCTCCTGGTGTCGTCATAAGATATTAGATAATGTAAACGGGAGATGGGCATTGTCCATAATTGCAGACAAAAAAACTGGTACCATTTACACGAATACTGATACAATTAGTGATGGGCATCTCCAACAACATCCTGTATCCTGTAGCCTAAAGATGCAAGCATGTCGACAACTTCATATATCTCTAGTGTAATTTAATCAATTAATAATATCTGGTTTTATGCATAACAGGGTACATGCTCATGATTGCATTAGTTGCTTAAAAGTTATGATAGAAGCAGAATCTGAAAGGGGAAAAAGAAAGCATACGTCATTACAACAGTCCTTTTCTTCCTTCCATGCATGCCTGTCACGTTCACACGAGCTGAAATAGGCATCCCTGCATTGGCACCAACAATCTCAATCTTCATAGGCTTCCCGTCCAATAGAACATTATTATACCGCTTCAATGCAGCAAATGCATCACTTCTTCTAGTATAAACCACTTCAGCTGAACCCTGATAACACAAGAAGAAATTTTCCCTCAATGAAACTTGATGACCAAGGTAACCTGTCTATGAAATAGTAAAAACAACATATACAATTATACTCTGGCTAAGAATAATGCAAAACATATAACCACAGACAAGAGACCCGAACAATACCAACAATCCTTAATGGACAAACCATGTCAATGGTCAAAACATAAATAAACTACATCAAAATACAAATCGAGCTCAAATATCAGAGTATCACATATATCAATGCTGATTAGATACATCATGACACGAGGAAATAGCACCTTGGCTGGCTTTTGCAGAACCATCCAGCCCGAAGGGTAGACTAATATTAAACATCAAACGTCTAATGGACAAGCATAGCATAGCACATTGTCTCTCAAACAATGTAAAAACAAATGAAGTTAGGGGTGTGATATATACAGAGTTTGTTGGAACTCGTTTGGATTAGAACTATTAAGAGAAAACTAACAAGAGCAACACTTTCCAAAATGTCTACTTGTGCTAACATGGAAACTCTATAGGGATTGAACTCAATTGAACGACGCTAGTTTCAAATCTGTTCAAATATCAGGATTTTAAAATGAATACCATGACTTCGAATACAAGTTTCATTTATTTGACTTCTTTGTAGAATCTATAACAAATATAAAAATCTTAAACTAAAAATCAGTGCCCAGCAAAACTGTTATTACTATTAGGATAAAATATAAGAGGGAAGGACTTTAAATACTGAGCAAAAAAACTCACACTTGGGCGACCATTTTTGTCAAAATGTACTGCATATCGCTTCAGCTCTCCGATCTCAGAGAAAAGTTCCTGAGTTGCAGTTGCAGTTGATGTTTCAGGAGAACGTTACAAGAAATTCGATAAGAAAGCGCATAAGATGAAAGTACATGGCTCAAGTTGTACCCTTATATCCTCATTTGTCACTCCATAGTCCAAGTTGGAAACATATAACTTTGTGCCAATCTCAATCCCTGATATCCCTGCAGCTCTAAGGCTGTCTTCAAACAAATCAGGCTGCCATGGAAAACGCTTGGTTCTGCGGGTAGACTGATGAAAGCATGCAGAAAAAGATCCAGATGGGGGAAATAAATGTCAGCTTATGAATAGATAACAAGATAATTCGCCATTCCTCAAAGTCCCCAGAAAAATAACCCAACAACCCACAAGTACAGCTAAATCTTGAAGATAACGGTACATATGCAGTGGGTGTTGATAGCGCTTTAGAAGATGAGCCAAAATGAGCTTCTCCATGAACAACATACGTCACAGATCCTCTCGTATTTGACTTTCAAAGTGTTTAAGAGATCCTCATATATTTGGGATTTAAAATCATTTCTCAAGCATATCATTAAACATCTACAGTTTTTAGCTTGCCTTGGCAATGGTATACGAGGATGGCCGAGCATTCACCGTGAGAGGACCTCTACGAACTCCTCCTGTCATTCTTCCAGCTGGAATTCTTCCACTGGCCATCCTTCCAGCCGGAATTCTTCCAGCGGCCATCCTTCCAGCATTAAAGGAGCCACGTGGTCCTCCACGGCCACGAGAACCCCTACCACGTTGTTCTCTATTTCTCTCACGATTACCCCTGCTGTTCTTAATCATGTCATCAAGCGACATATCCAAAGCAGTCGACATCGAATCAAGAGATTACAATTGAAATCCTTTTGCTACGAATGAGATCTAAACCTGCAATTACAAAAATTGAACAAAAATAATATCAATAACGATAACATCTAACTCGTGAATCATATTATACACACAGCAATCAAAGATTACTCATTTAGGTCAAAAAGGGGCAAATCGGATCAACAAAAACCTAAAATCAAAGTGAATTTTCGCATCGACGAGAAAACAAAGAAATAAATCCAAAAATTTACAAAAAGTTTCAAATCAGAAACCCTAAAAGGTGTACAGTAACAAAGAATTAGGGCACAGAGAGAAAGAGAGAAGGGAACATACCAGAGAACGATTAGAGAAGAGAAGGTTCCGAGAACCAAAGAAACGATCGCGGAGGAAAGTGCGAGAGGAAGAGAGATTGGGCGCTATGAGAAAGTGAAGTGTGAGATGGGGACGAAGAAGAGTGGGGGTTATAACACAGAGGACAGGAATTAGGGTTTCCCAGGGCCCTTTATGTGGTAAGTTCTGGGAAAGGGCAATGTTTGAGATTTTCACTTGTTTTGGAGGAGGAAACGCTTTCGTACGCGGTTGGGACAAAAAGATCAGACGTAAAAATAGTTGCGTGAATAAGCATTATTCCTTATTTATTTCTTCTTTAGTGCCAAATTCTTGTTATATTTCTTTTTTTTTTTTTTTTTAGTTGGACATATAAGCAATCTTCATTGTCAACCAAAACCTCATAAAATTATCATTCTGACTCTTTAATCAAATCAGCCACTTAGTACTACGGTCTAGTGATATTTCTCTTCATTTATGAATGAGAGATCTTAAGTTCGCCAAAAGACGAATTTGAACCACATTATTGCTAACTCATTGTGAAGCTAGCCCACCCCCACCCCCACCCCCACACTCCCTCTTTCTCAGTGTAGATAATATTTTTTGTTCAAAAAAAAAAATTTCTAATCAAAGCTGAACATAAATAAAAAATATGAGCAGTAATGTAAGTTCACAAGACCAAAATTTTGCCATCACCTACCTCTGCCTCTAACATATTTCTAATTAAAAAATAAAAATGAAAAACAAACATCTCTCCTCACTCTCACATACTCTCACTCTCTTCTCTATCCTTCCTTTAAAAAAAAATAAAAACCATTCACACACACTTTGTGTGCGGCCATATGCTAGTGTTATATAAGAAAGCAAATGCAACAACTGCATATTTGTTATTCTTGATCATTATTATCTTCAATCTTGTATTTGGTTTAATAACTATTTTAGTTTTATAATTTTTAAGTTAAATTTTGACATACATTTTAAAAAGGGACACTTTGGATACGGTCCCTAATTACTAATGTTATTTGACTGAAACCTTGGTGGTTTTTAGTTTTTGATCGAAGTCCCTGACATTAATGTAATAATGTATTTCTATGTAGGTTATTATATTTTTAAATTAAAAATGAAATTTGTAATTATCTATATTAATGAGATTTTAAATAAAACCCATATTTTATGGGATTAAAAATATTAAAGATGAATTATATTCCGAAACAACCCAACCCCATTTTTTATTTAAAAATGGTTTTTGGACCTAGATTGGTGAGCCCAAGGGGCCCATCCCTTTTATTTTGTCTCCCAGTCCCTCTCTTTCAACTCTCTCTGTCTATGCACTCCCTTCTTCTTTCTCTGTCTCTGTACTCTCTTTTCCCTCTACATCCTGAAACCCTCTCATCTCTTCCTTTCTCTCTGCACAGTGACCACACCCTCACACCTATAGCTGCACCTGCTCGAGGACATCACCATCATAGTCAAACCTCACCCCGATCTCTCTTCCGTCGCAACGAGATCGGCAAACCCAGGAAAAGAACCTCCGGCGAGTTTTTCCTAAATTTTCCGGTTGGGTAAGCTCTAGATCTTCTTTTAATCATTGTTGACGATGCATGCATGTTGTTTAATGGATTTCATCTTCTTTTTAACAAGGTTTTGGAACGAAAACAACCATGAGTGACAACGGACTTTCCGTTCATCTCCGGCCGTTTCACGGCTAAGAGAAGGTAGAAATCTGTTCCCTTCGTCTCACTCTTCAATTCGGTAATTAGAGTGGGATCTAAAACCCCTATTTGTAGTTGGTCGGAGCTGTAGAGCTCCGGTGTTCTCCTCCGGCGTCCTTCCCCGTTTTGCAGAGCAGGCCTTCGGGCCGTTCAGAAACCCCACGAGCCTTAGCCCGTTTCCTTTTTAATTTCTGTTAATTGTTTTAAAGACCCACAGGGCCTTGGGCCTTTATTTTACAGAGGGTTTGAGGCTCAACCCGTGTATGTGTGTGTGTGTTGTATATGGACCGTGTGTGTGTAGGCTGTGTATATGTGTGTGTCCGTGTATGCATGTGTGATTAGTTCATGCGTGTGGTGTGTACGTGTAGGCATGTCATGCATGTGTATGGTTGTGCCGTGTGCATGTGTGTGTGTAGGTTTGGGCTTAAGCCCAAACCACCCTTTTTACTCTAAACCCTTAGGACCCAAAACCCAATAGGTCGTAATCCTATTTAACCTAAGCCTAAACCCTAATCCGGATTTCAAGCCTAAAACCTGTTTGACCTAGTTTGACCATTGACCCCCGGTCAACGTTGACTATTCAGGTTGACTTTTCAGGTTTTCGTCTGAAGACCCCTCCTAGGCTAATTTCGACGTCCTAAATCCGTTTCCGATGTCCGTTTTCCCAAATTAAATCGTTTAAGTAGAGTTTGACTAAGTGTACCCTTTATGTGCTTAGGGACAGTTATTGTGACATTTCCGTCTTCACTAGTGGCGCAACTTTTGGCGTCTAAGTTCTGTGAGTGGAACCCTTCTAAAATTGCATGATTTTATAGTTAAATTGCATGATTGAATAGCATGCCTACGAGTTTATGAATTGATTTTTATGATGAGCATGTTTATTGAAAATGTTGATTTATTGTCTCATTTTCGTGAGGGAATAATTGTTAGCCTATTTTGAGCAATATTTTGATATATCGTATTTTATATTAAAACCATGATCTGGTAGACTATCTGATGGATGACAATAGGATGCTAGAACATGTTTTCGAAAAACCTCGCTTTATGGTATAGATGATGGATGACTCTATCCCATGAAGTGATATTCTGTGAGATACGTAACTATTTGTGCGTACCTAGTGGACACTATGCCACCTGGGGCGAGGATCTGGTGTTAGCATTGAGGCCGGGAGAAATAATCTCTAGCGAAAGGCTCAGGGACACGGAGACAGGCATTAGGCCGGGAGGGAGTTATCTCTGGCTATGAGCACAGAGACTTACGTGCAGGCAAGGGGCCAGGAGTATTATTATTTAGTGATCTTACTAGCAGCACACCGCGCTTACGAGACGATCTGTGAGACAATTCATGCTTTGGTTTTACGCGATGTCTTTCCACGATATATCTTTTGAGATGTTTATGGCATGCTAGGGTTTTCAAAAAACCTATCACTTATTATGCTAGTAGTTTTCATTATATATAAACCTGGGGGTTAGTATGTTCATAACTGTTTTCGTATTATGCATATATATAAACTTGGTCCACTCACCCTTGTTTTGTGCCCCCTTTTAGGATTTAGAATCGAGGCATACGATCCCGACGTCAAGACATTTCCGCAGCATCTTTGAATCCTCTCGATCTAGGACCCACTCCTTTATTCATTCAATTTTATCTTAATTCTTTTTAGTGATTAGGTTTAGTTGTATGCTCTGAACACGTTCCTAAATTGTTAATTCATTGTATTCAAATTCATAACCCTTATTTATTTCTTATTCTTAGCTTTTGTATCAATTAATGGCTTTCGTCACCCTCGGGTGTCGCCCAGCACGTGTCTATCATGGTATTCGGGGAATATCAGGATCAGGGCGTGTCATATTCTCCAATATAGGGAATTGTTATTAGCACTCCAAAAATCTCATTCTACACTCCTTACATGTGTATTTTTCTTTCTAATTATAGAAAATTTGGAGTGCCAAACGAGATTCTTAGAATGCTAAAATAATTCCCCTAATATATTGTGTGTGTATATATATATACACACATGGGTACGTTCATCAAAACTAACCAAAAAATTATTGTACCAAAGCATGGGTACATTTTTCAAAAGCACCAAAAAAAAATATTAGTCTTCATAACATTATTAAATTTTTTCTATTAAACTTGACATGAATATATTCTCAAATCAACGAAATAAAATGTACCCATATAAGTTTAAAAAATGGATTAGAGAAAAGATTGAATGAAATTTTATATAAAAAAAAACAGGTACATTTTTAACAATTTGATAAATTTAAGAATGGATGCATATAAGATTAAAAAATTGAAATTTTTTTTAAAAAATTGAAATTTTTTTATAAAAATTGAAATTTTTTTATAAAAATTTAATGGGTACAAACTTATTCTAATTATATTTTTTTATTTGGGAAATGTTTGAATTGAAAATTAATTAGGAGTTTAATAAGAGTGTGAGTATTAAAACTCTAAATGAATTACTAATTTTTTTTTTTTATAAAAATTATGTAACTTACATATAATTCATTAATATATTAATGCTAGGGACTTTGATCAAAATCTAAAAACTGATAAGATCTTAATCAATGAAGATTAGAAACTAGGGACCAGAAACTAATTTTTTCTTTTAAAAATTATCAAAAATATGCGTTTTGATTTATTTCAATTGTTTAAAGAAAATCTTAATGTTACTTTCAAATAGGGATGGCAACGGGAGGCGGCGTTGGGAGGTGCAACCTCCAACACCTCCCAACCCACGTTTGTTGGGTAGTTTTTTGCTACAAATGTCCATAACCATTTTCTATAAACAGGGATTCCCATCCCCACCTCCGCAAGGGATGGTAGCTCTAAACGCGCACCAACCAACCTGCTTATCATAAAGAAAATCTCTAAACTTGGTCACCGCCTTAGTCCCCTCAGACACCGCATGCTTAGCGAGCTCACCAGGAAGCACCAATCTCACAGCAGTCTGGATCTCCCGCGAAGTGATCGTAGGCTTCTTGTTGTACCTCGCAAGCCTCGACGATTCCTGGGCGAGCTTCTCGAAGATGTCGTTGATGAAGTTGTTCATGATTCCCATGGCCTTGCTGGAGATCCCGATGTCAGGGGTGGACCTGCTTCAGCACCTTGAAGATGTAGATCTTGTAGGTCTCAACGCTTTTCTTCGATTTCTTCTTCTTCTTGTCTCTAGCCTCCTTCGGGAGCTTCTTCTCGGTGGGGGCTTTCTCCGCCACGGCGGACTTCTTCTCCTCTGCTGGCTTCTTCTCGACGGGCTTCTTCTCAGCTTTGGGCGCCATTGGAGTGGTGAGAGAAAATTAGGGTTTGGAAATTTGGGGGTTTTCGAAAGTGAAAGGATGTAATTCGATTAAAGAGAGAGAGAATAGAGATGCAGATTATTTTGTATGTGATTATGCAACACAAGTTAATCAATAAACAACTAGGTAAATATGTAAACAAAACAAACCTAATAACAATTTTTTTTTTTTTTAATTTTAAAAATCCCACACAATTGTAAGAATTATGAGACACTACAAGACCAATAAAGAGGACTCACAAACCTAGTTTTTAAAAATTGTATTAATAATTCAGTATACGTATATGGCCGAGTCCGGGTTTGGATTAGGTGATGGTATCGACTCCTATGCCAGTGTTCTAGGGGTGAAATAAAAATAAAATAGAAATTATCTTTTAGAAAGATGGCCGAATGATTGATAGGGTTGTGTTATTAAATTTTTGGATTTTTATATTACATGTATAAATGTAACACGATGAAAATAAGAAGAAATGATGGACAATCTTTCGTTTTTGTTTGTATTATATATTTTTTATTTTATCAACTTCAATTTATTTGGCATAGTGTATCTTATCATTCTTATTAATATTTTATGTGATTTTTAACACCCCGCTCATTTTTTTATTGAAGTCTAATTTAGAGAAAAAAAAATAGATAGAAGATAGTAAAGAACAATTGAATTTGAAGAATAGACCTCTTTCACGTCCAACAAAAAACCCTATTATAACTTTTTAATGGCAGTTCCAAGAAAGCACACCACCATTTCCAAAAAAAAAAACGTATTCATAGAAATATTTGGAAAAGGAAGAGATGTAGGACAGCATTGAAAGTCATTTTGTTAGCAAAATCTCTTTCTTCCAGGAGTTCTACCATCACCGCTTAATATCAGACTCGAACTCGGGTAACGTGAGAGAGAAATTAATAATAATATGGATAAATTGAGTTGTTTATGTTATTGGAGAAAGGGATTCATTCCACTAAATCTATCCAATCACTTAATCTGAGTCTTTGAAATTTGATCTAACGGCTAAAATTATTATAACTTTTAGAGCTCTTGTTTATAGATGTTGAATCAATTTCAAGGATTTAGATTGATTGATTTGATAGATTTGGTGGAAAGGATCCGGAGAGAATTCCTTTTTGGCACCTTAAAATTTATATTCTGTTATCCAAAATTTTTATATCGAAAAATAAAAACACAGTTAACCAGACAAAGGACCAATTTAGTAGGGTTCATAGGATTTCCCCCTTTTCTTTAACAGTTTTACGCGCGAGCGCTCTCTCTCTCTCTCACAACAGTTGAAGCTGCAAAAAATGCGAAGCGAAAACAAGACGAACCGTTCCAAACATTCGTCATCAGGTAGATTCTCATTGCTTTCTCCGCTCCTACAAACTCGTTGCTCTGTTTTCTTTTCTGGTTCTGTTTGGTTTGCGAGAAAATAAGCAGAAAAATGAAAAAGCCAAAAACTTCAATTTGGGGTTGACCAACGATGCAACGATTAGAATGGCTGTCGTTTTATACTTAATTACAGTATATTGCATTGTGGAGGAAAGATAATCCACAAGAAACTTCTGGGTTGGTTGATTTCGTTTCGGAGTGCTCGTTGGTGTTTATGTTTTTTATAATAGAATCTTTGCTTATTTGGGTTGCTGAGGATTTGTGGGGGAGGAAAGGAGGAGAATTTTTTCTCTTTTTTTTGACAAACGATAGGATAATTACACTAAATTCTTCCGAACTACGAGGTGAGGTGGGGGATTCGAACTTGGGTGAAGAGGGTGGAGCACACTGCTGTAGCCAACTTGGCTTAACCATGCCTCCAGAAAGGAGGAGAAATTGAAATATGAAGACTTTATGAATTTTAGTGAGATGGAATTGAATTAAACATTAGTGTCTACTTCCTGTTTGAGTTCAGCTGAGTGTTGTTATTTTAGTTTTTCAGAAGGCTAATTAATTGGTCAGAGTCTAGAGATAAAGCACATGTATGTAAATGGATTTTAGGAGGCAAAGATGCATATGCATTGAAGTACATTTGCACTTCTGCGGTGCATATGCATTGAGATAAGCACATGCTTCCGGTTGCCTTTTTTCTGGTTTTCTTTTTGCTTATTTGCGAATTTTGCTCTGTGCTTGACTGCCTGTATATTTGTTGCATTGCACGTTGAAGGAAAATGCAATGGAATTTCTATCCTGTCCAAACATCAGAAGACACTTAGAGTCATTTAATGGCAATGCGGATCCGTGAAATTAATGCTATTGTTGGTTAAAACTGTGCTCTGCTTAGGGAGTCTCAACAAATTATGTCATGGATTTGTAGTTAGCACTTAATCTTGATTTCAGGAACTCTTGCCAACATATCACATGAGGCCGTTAGCAAACTTCTGGGGCGTGCCAATAAAACTGGGAAAAGGAAATCTAACAATAGTCTGCGTCCATGTGATTCAATCGGAAAGGTTTGTCCCCTTTATATGAGCACATATACTTCGGAAAATCAAGCAAATACTTAGAAAAGTGGAGGGTTTGTCTTATGCTGTTTATATTTCAGCCTGAGAGCGAGCCAAAAAGAGACAAAGATGTCGATTCAAGAGTCAGAAGGAATATTTTGGAATCTGAGGGTTGTAGTAAAGATGCAACGCGAAAGGTCTCTGCAGAAGAGAAAGTTGATGGGGAAAGCTTTGGATGCACTTCCACAGACATTAGGGAAGAACTGGATGACTCAGATTGGGAAGAGGGTTCAATACCCGTTTCTAATTCCGCTGGCAATGATGAAGTGACTATTGAATTAAATGAGACACCAGATTCTACAAGAAAGAAACGTATCCGTCGGGCTTCTGCTGAAGATAAGGTGAATCAAAGATTTTCATTTGGCATTTACATTGGCATCTTTTTTTATGACAAATTTTTTATGCTAAAAGATTCCGAAGTTCTCTGGTTTTCTTGCAGGAATTGGCTGAGCTTGTTCATAGGGTTCATTTACTTTGTTTACTTGCACGGGGAAGGTTGATTGATAGAGCTTGTGATGATGCTCTTATTCAGGTTTTTTTTTTCTTAAATAGTATTAGTAATTGAGGAGAGTGGAAGAGAATCTTTCTCTTGATTATTTTTTGGTACGAAAAAGAACCGATAAAACTTCTTCCTGAGGAAATTTGATTACTGTGGCAGGCCGCTTTACTTTCTCTGCTTCCACTACACGTGCTGAATACATCCAAGGTTGCAAACCTTACTACAAAGGATTTTAGTCCTCTAGTCGTCTGGGTACGTCTTTAATTTTACTTTATATACATGCAGACTTGTAGATTAGCATATGATTGTTCTATTTTTGTTGGTTTGTTCACATATAATTCGCAGTTTCAAAGTAACTTCCGTGTTCGAAGTACAAGTGTGAGCAGGCCATTTTCTTCAGGTCTGAACTTTGCCCTTGAAACTCACGAAGGAACTCAAGAAGAGGTCAGTTTTTTCCTAATATCATTTCAGTTAAGGGTTGTAAATGTGGCTGAGTCCATCTGAATTCAGTTATCTTATGTAAACCTAGTCACTGGTGCTGGATGTAAACTGGTACTTATGAACTATTGGAGTCTATGATCAAGATTTAGTCTTCATTTACGAATGTTTTATTTATTGCTCTAATGTTGCTTTGTTTTCTACTAATTTTTGAATGTCATTTTTGTTGCAGATTGCTGCTTTGTCTGTGGCACTCTTTAGAGCATTAAATCTGACAACCCGGTATGATATCATATCAATTTTGTCAGTCTGGCTGATAATCAGTTCTTTTAAGTATAATTATCTTTAGTCTGAATTTTAAGTGTGTGTGCGTTTGCACATATGATAGGTTGTCTTTTCTGTGATGGTGCTTTTTCGGAGTAAAAAGAGAAAAAGAAAAAGCCATTCTTATTGAAGACTTTTAATTTTGAGGCATACTCCATGCTTCTCCAGTTTTCCCTCATTGAAAATTAGATACAATATTCGCCTAAGATCTCTAAGAATGTTGCTGTTTTTATTGTCTTATTGCACTTCTGCAGATCTCTTTATTTGCGAATTACTGATTTTCTTGATTACCCTTCTTCTTCCACAGCATATAGATATGGTAAAGTTCATTCTTGTTGAACTCTGTTGGTTTCTTGGCAGGTTCGTCTCGGTTTTGGATGTTGCCTCTTTAAAACCAGAAGCTGGCAAGACCGAATATTCTAGTGAAGATGCAACCAGATTGAGTAGGGGAATATTCAGTTCTTCGACCCCAATGGTGGCTAGACAAAAGGTCTCTGTCTCCCCTGCCAAATCACTTTCATGTAATACGAGTGGCAATGTCTATGGAACTTCTCGGGCATGTTCAAGCGAAAGTAAGGACCCCACAAGAAACAATACTCTGCCCACAAACTCTGGTATCGCTTATGTGACGAATGATAAATTGTCAGATACTTCTGCAACACGATATGACATCTCTCAAGCATCCGTTAATGAGAAATCTCTGGGATCAAAGAGGAAAGGGGATCATGAGTTTGAAATGCAGTTGCAAATGGCTCTTTCTGCCACAGCAGTGCCGACTGCAGATAGAGAAATGGGTTCAGGTCAGAAAGACTTGAGTGGAAATTTTGCAAATTTCCCTGACCCGAAAAGAATGAAAAGAATTGTTTGTGAAGAATCACAAAACCCCTCCCAGAGTATCTCTACTGCGGTTGGCTCGAGAAAAGAAGGATCTCCTTTGTACTGGGCAGAAGTATACTGTCAGGGGAAGTGGGTGCATATAGATGCTGTCAATGGAATTATTGATGGAGAGCAGAAGGTTGAAGCCATAGCTGCTGCATGCAAAACGTCTTTGAGATATGCAGTTGCTTTTGCTGGGAATGGGGCGAAAGATGTGACTCGCAGGTTGGTTTGTTATCTTTGATTTTATCTATGATTCTATATACACCATTTCCATTATGAAATGCAGTTTCTTTAACTGTTGCATATATTTCTAACACTATTAACCTCCTACTGCAAAAAGTGTAAGTCCACATCATGGTTTGCTTGTTTAAATTCCTTAGTCCTGAGCTTGGACCTGATTCAAGTTCTCTAGGCATTTCAGAATGCAGAAATGGACTACATTAAAGGCCTATCATATATTTTTGAATTCAAGTTCATCTATAAAGTCTCTCTTTTCTCCATCTTCTTTTAAACATCTGGTCTTCATTTTTGTCTGTGCATGTTTCCGCTATAAGATGTGAATCCATGCCATTCATTCTTAAATCCCTGGGGTACAATGATTTACCACTGGAAAGGAAACAACCAAGGTTTCTTACTATTTGAAATCATAATTCGCCCCAACCAATTGTCATAATGTTTTATCTCTCTTTGTGATGTCAGTAGTCCCAGTTGACTGGCCCAGTCCATTCAGTGATGTGTAGTCCCTTGTTCATTGTTCCTGGCAGAATCCAAAACCATTTGAGTTCTTTAACCCCCCGTCTACTCTTGCTCTGTGGAGTTGACGACACTTTCTGGGGTTGAAGTTACGCATCTTTTCAGAGTAGACTGCGCCTTCGATAAAATACTTTATAAACGGCGTTTCTTGTTATTCATCTGTTTACTCCTCTTCATTCCTCTGAGATTTGCGAGAGAATTCCTAGAGATCAAATCTATTTACCCTCTCCTCTTGGTTGAGTTCACTTCACAGAGAGGAAGATTTAGAACAGTGAGAGTATTGTTCACTTCACTAATATGATCTATACCATTGCGTTTATTTGTAAACCTTTGAATCTCCCCAGTGACAATCACCGTAGAGAAGTGTTTAGATTGTGCTGTGTATTTCTGGTCTTGAGTCCCAAAGATTTTGGGTGAAATTTCTGTCTAATAGTGGTGTGTAAGGTTTTCGGAGTTACCATAATCCATATTTGAATTTGGAGGATTTATGAATTCCCAGGAAACTGAGGGTGGATGTAAGCAACAGGCCGAACTGTCTAATTGATTTCGTATTCTTTGTTTTTATGCATGAGAATTTGGGTTATTATCTAGCTCTCCTATTTTTTTCCTTTACCAAAGAGAAAGTCTTGTTCAACTGTGCTTGCTTGCTTTCGTGCAAATCTTATGCTTCACTTGTGTTGAGTATAATTTAACCTGTGGTGTTCCAGTTCCTATTTAAGAGTCTGACATCAAGATAGCAGGACTGTATATTATTATACAGCCGACCCCACTTAGTGGGATAAGGCTTGGTTGTTGTATTAGTAATATTGTTCTCCCGCTTCTTCTTTCACCAACATGTTCGCACCACAGGTACTGTCTGAAGTGGTATCAGATAGCATCCCAACGAGTCAATTCAATATGGTGGGATGCAGTACTGGCACCCTTGAGAAATTTAGAGGTGAGAGCAACATGTGGCATAGTTAAGTTGGAGAAAGAATGGAATGGTGCGGCCATGGATTATCATCCAACTATGATTGATGCTTCCCGGAATTCTCTTGAGGATATGGAGTTGGAAACTAGGGCCTTAACTGAGCCTCTTCCAACTAATCAGCAGGTATAGTGAATTGATATTGTTGCATTACAATGATGTTCCAGTTGCGCAGCTGCTAGTTTTCTCTTGCTGAACGTTTGAACTTCCATATGCAGGCCTATAAAAACCATCAACTATATGCTATAGAAAAATGGCTTACAAGGGATCAGGTACTTCATCCAAAGGGCCCTGTTTTGGGTTTTTGTTCTGGTCATCCAGTTTACCCTAGGACATGTGTGCAAACACTAAAGACAAGAGAAAGATGGCTGCGGGAGGGGCTACAAGTTAAAACCAATGAGCATCCTGTGAAGGTCTGGTTTGGTTGATACTTGATAGTTTCTGGACTACTTGTTGATGCATTAACTCTTTTACGCTTTGCTCATTGTCGATTCCTTATATTCACTTCCTCGCCTCCCATTCTGTTTTTCTTTTTCAGGAGTTGAAACGTTCTCCAAAAGTCCAAAAAGCACAGGTACCTGAATCTGATGATTTTGTTGGGGGTAATTTGAAACGAACTCTTGAACTTTATGGGAAGTGGCAACTTGAACCATTGCATCTGCCTCATGCTGTTAATGGGATAGTGCCAAAGGTGATTTACCTATAATTTTCTGCGGATGTTCATTCATATTGGAAGTGTACGTGGGTTATGAATTGAGCATCATTATCTTTGTTTGTTTCAATATTTACTCTCTTTTTTTATTTCTACTCTGCAAGTGGCTGTTAGTACTTCGCTTTTCCTTCCATTTGACTAAATTGTCTTTATGCACTGGGGAGAAGTTTAGCATTCTATTGTTACTGACAAATGCTATTTTTGATATATAGACTGATTATGGTAATGTGGAAGTATGGTCTGAGAAGTGCCTTCCGCCAGGGACTGTGCATTTGAGGTTGCCGAGGCTGTTTTATGTTGCCAAGAGACTGGAAATTGATTATGCTCCCGCCATGGTTGGTTTCGAATATAAAAATGGTCAATCGTTTCCTGTCTTTGATGGTATAGTAGTCTGCTCTGAGTTCAAGGATGCAATATTGGAGGTAAAGTACTTTGCTACTTTTGAGTGGACTGTGGTCCTTGATAAGTTTATATTTTCATTGTGATTCATTTGAATTTCATTTGAGTTTTCGAATTTCCAAACCATACCTCAATCTATAAAATTATCAATACTTCAGAGTTTATGTTATGAAAATTTTAATTTGCCAGCACATTTGACGTAGATAATCTTGACCGAATTTTTGGGTCACTTGTTCTTTAGGCATATGCAGAGGAAGAGGAAAGAAGAGACGCTGCAGAAAAGAAAAGAAACGAAGGGCAGGCTATTTCTCGGTGGTATCAGCTTCTGTGTTCGATTGTAACTCGACAAAGGTTAAACAACCGCTATGGGGACTCCCCCTCTTCTGTAGCATCAGTTGACACCAAGGTGAATAGCAACATAGACGTACAGGTTGATGATCATCAGAATGATAAGCAATCTCTTGCATGCCAGCAAAATGTGCCTGAAAAGAGGACGGCTGATCCATCAGCTTCCATGCCCGAAGATCACGAGCATGTATTCTTGACCGAAAACCAGAGTTTTGATGAGGGAAACTTGGTGCTGACAAAGAGGTGTCAATGTGGATTCTCAGTGCAAGTTGAACAACTGTAGCCTTCCCATCGCAATTCAAGAGTATGGTTCGACCCCATACCGCTGTTTTGTAGGCATCACTGGCTAACCTCGGAATGAAGAACGAACTTCCATTTTATTTTTGACTCTGTAAATGCGTCTAGCATTACTCAAGGTGAGTTATTATAAGTGATGTGTAGAAATTTTGAGGCTGTCCTCAGTCCTGTTGCCAGTAAATAGTAAAATTGTATAGATCTTATGTAACTTTTATATTTATTGCGTTTGTTATTTTACCCTCTCTATATGGTTCTTTTGAGCAGTTTTTGACCAGTTGCTATTTTTTGGAGGTTTGAATGTTTCACCAGAGGATGTTTGAATTTCTATAGCCTACAAAAACATTGCATGTGCAATACTCTGAAGGCTGGAAATGTCAAAATCTGGTCTTTACCCTGCTTCATTCCCGGTTCTCTGTCATCGTGGCGTCTCCATGCAATAATACATTAACATGTTTTAAGTTTCTCTTTACATGACAATATATTAATTGCCAAAAAAGTGAGCGTGACACCAATATATTGACAAAAATACCAATATGTTGAGCTCATATAGGAATCACACTCCTATAATGAGCCGAAAATTTGAATGACATATCAATATATTGAACTCATGAATTCGATAAACTAAACTCATGAGTGTGATCAATATATTGAATTCACAGTAGTGTATTAGTAGTGTTATAAAAACAAACTCAAGTTGCCTGATTCCTATATATAGGTACGACACTTACTCAAATTACTGTGGAAGGCCTTATTCGATATTACGACCATAATGAATGATTTGCACAATGTTATGAATTTGATCTTTGTTCAAAGTTCGATTTTCTCCACTGTTAATCGGAAATAAAAAGGAAAACTAACAAAAAGTCTAAAAAAAACTTTAGTTTTAATGAAAAATGACAAATAAAGGTGTAGTGAATAGTACCAGGGAAATGTAAAAATATGGTTTTTCGTTAAAAGTGAATAATACTGGGAGTGTTTCGTTAAAACTCCCGAAATAAAATTGGTAGATATTGCTTTTTGTGACAAAAAAAAGAGGTTAGATTTGTGGTTGAAGTTATATATCTTACTCAACAAATATTTAATATGAATGATGTTATTCACACATCTTTTTTTATCTCCAACACATCCTTCTTAATTTTCAGGTCTCAGATTGAATAAATTAAAAAAAAAAAAATCAAATGACATAAATTAAATTATGTGTGTGAATAGCACCATCCAAAAAGTCTTAACTCAATTCAAGTGGCTTGATGGCTGATTTCAGGAGAAGCATGATACACAAATTGGCACTTCACGTTCTAATTTAAGTATATATATATATATATCTAAATAATCTACTCATAAAATTCAAAATTCAGACAAACAAAATACAGAAAACTTAAATGTGTCACCTTCCTCGTGTATTAGCTAAACTCCTTCCCCGCTCATGCCTCTACGTGAGACTTATTGTTTGGAACACGCCTTACTGTTTGGTTGGGAAGTCTAACAAACAAACTTAGAAGATTAACAAGTAAGATAAACTGTAAAGTGAAAGACTGGAATTTGAATCGAACTTGTAGAATATAAAGAGCATAACTCAATTACCACTCACTTGGCTCTAATACCAAATACCAACCGATAGGATATAAAGAGTATAACTCAAATGCCAACTGATAGGATGAGTCACGATCAAGAATTAATTAATTCCTTAGTAAATAGGAAATTAAAATCAGTAGATACTAGCTCACAAATCACACAACAAGAGTTAATCAATGACTTGATTAACATGAAATTAAAATCCATAGGAAACAAATTCCCAAGTAACTCATCCGGTTTACCGACCCAATACCCAAGATCAAGCAGAACAAACATCTCCTACGGCTTCGGACTTTCATAATTCAAAGGAAAAAGCTCAATGCTGACATTGAAGCACCACAAAACGTTCCATGAAGGAATATTTTCCAAAACAAATACACACAGGAACAAAAATCAGCAATTTACAACGAATGGAAAAGTTTGATGAACAACCACAAATTTGAAGTATTTTTCTTCGATTTCGTTGAAAAGTACTATGAGTCTGAAAACAAACTCAAAGTAATAACCAAAGAAAATTGGCTTAAAGAAGACAAAACTATTGTCTCTTCTAGTCATCTTCCACAAGAAACAATTTTAATTACAAAGGGTACTGCCCAAATTCTAGCAACTCCTTTCAAACTTCCCAAAGAAGAGTTAGGAATTGTTAAACCAGTCATTGAACAAAACAACTTCACCAACCAAAGTCTTCATATCATTGGTAAGCAATTAGATAAAATTGAAACCAAAGTTGATAAACTTTCTCAGCCAAAAACATCAAGAGAAAAAACCTTTGGTTCATTTCCCAGAATCCTCTTCAAAACCAACTTCCTTGAAGATAAAATCTACACATAAAAAAATAGATCAAATGATGCAAGAGTTGAAAACGGAGAAACCTGTTCAAACTCTCAAACATCCAGATACTTCCCAAACAGAATTATCTCAAACGTCTTCTGATTCAGAAAATGATTCAGAAAATTCCATCCGAAAGGTTGAACAAGCTTTTCAAAATCTTGAACTTAAAAGAATTAACAAACGAATAACCAACCCTACATCACTTACAAAAAACTAGTATCCCAGACCAACACCTCCAGATATTCAATTTGAAGAAAGAAACATTCAAAATCAATTCTCAGTCTCTTCTGATAAACTCTATGAATGAAATATAGATGGTTTGTCAGAATAAGAACTCCTCAATAAACTACAACATATCTCCATGGTTGTTAATAGCTATATTACCAATCATGACATCAGCCAAACACAAGTTGTCGACCTTTTGGTCACTGGATTTACAGGAATGCTCCATTCCTGGTGGCAAAAACATCTCATTAAAGAATCCAGAAACGAAATAAAACATGCCATTAAAAAGGATGAAGACGGAATACCCATCTTTGATGAAAACATTGGACAAGATGTCCTAGACGCAGTAAACACATTACTTTTCACAATCATCGAACATTTCACAGGAACTCCCAGTAATATCACTTCCAGAATTCATGATCAACTCAGCAATCTGAGATGTCCTACTTTGAGCGATTTTAGATGGTACAAAGATGTGTTCATGTCTAGAGTTATACTCAGAGAAGACAGTAATAAGTCATTTTGGAAAGAAAAATTCATCAATGGATTACCAAATCTTTTTGCCCACAAAATCAGAACTGTGTTAGTAAATGATGAAGGTCTCATACCATATCATACCCTTACTTATGGAAATATAGTTAATATTATCCAGAAGGAAGGATTGAAAATGTGTATAGATATGAAAATTTCAAAACAAGCCAACAAAGATAAATCCATAACCAAATATGAATTAGGAACGTTCTGTGAACAATATGGATTACCTCCTGTTGCTCCATCCAACAAAAAGAGAAAATCACAAGTCTATCACAAGTATCCCAATAGATACTCAGGTAGGCCCAAATAAAACAAATACAAATCCAAAAACAAAAATTTTGAAACCAACAAATTCTACGAAAAATCAAAATCCAACAAGTGGAAAGGAAAGAGAAAATCCTCTGGAAAATTCAACTCCAAAAATAAAGAACAAAAAGGAAATTGCTACAAGTGTGGCAAATACGGCCATTACGCCAGAGACTGTCGTGTTAAGAAAACAATTAATCAACTGAAGATCTCTAAAGAAGAGAAAAATCAGTTAATCCAAATCCTTGAAATTCAAGACACCGACAATAGTCAATCCAAAAATGAATCACAATCATCTCCTTCAAATTCTTCAAAAGACTCTTCATCTCCTGAGATTACATTAGGATGTACTGACGCCTATTGTAAGAAAATCTCAGTTCTCAACAAACAAGAAGAACAAGAAAATCTTCTTATCGAATTAATCAGCAAAGTCGATGACCCAGAATTAAAAGCTTTCTATCTCAAGAAACTGAAGAAATTCGTTTTTTCTGATGAATCTGGCACTAGCCAACCAAAAACAACAAAAATCTCTCTTAGCACAACCTTGGAAAGGTTCAATAAGACTAAGAAAGAAATTAATATCAAAGATCTCAATAGAGAAGTCAATAAAATCAAAGAAGAAATTTGGTTTTTAAAATCTGAAAACCAAGAAATTCGCACACATCTCAGTAGAGTCCAAACCCAAAATAGTAATGAAGACACTAGTTCGGACACTAGCTCTTCTTCAGGTCATAATCCAGAACCCCAAGTTGAAGAAAATTCGACACACGATCTCATTTTAGGTCTTTTAGACAAAATAAGGATTCAGAAATAGTATTCTAAAATAAAGATAATAATCGAAGACTTTCGTTTTGAAACAATTGCTTTGATTGATTCCGGCGCAGACTTGAATTGTATTCAAGAAGGGTTAATTCCTACCAAGTATTTTCATAAATCAACAGAGATACTTAGTGCTGCTAACTAGTCACCAATGCAATTAAAATACGAAATTCCCAAAGCCCATGTCTGTCAAGACAATGTTTGCTTCAAAACCCCATTTGTTTTAATAAAAAACATTTCAGACCCTGTCATCTTAGGTCTCCCTTTCATAGCTCTGTTATATCCTTTTAAGGTTCACCATAATAGAATTGCCACCAAAGTCTTAGGACAAAAGGTTACGTTTGAGTTCTGCACTGAAACAGATCTCAAAAAATTAAGACATCTTCAGAAAAATAGCGTTTCGCGATCACTCAATTTAATTACAAATAAATCACGACAGATTAGTTTCTTAAAAGAAGAAATTAATCACATACGAATCGAAGAACAAACTAACAAATAAGAATTTGTTAGAAACCATTAATAATTTCCAAAAGAAACTTGTTAATGAAATCTGTTCAGATATCCCCAACGCCTTTTGGCATCGGAAACAACACATTGTTAAACTTCCTTATATCAAGGAGTTTAATGAATAAAAAATCCCAACTAAAGCTCGATCAATTCAAATGAGTCAAGAAGTTATGGAATTCTGCAAAATAAAGATCCAAGAACTTCTTAATAAAGGAATCATCCGAAAGAGCAAATCACCATGGTCATGCCCAGTTTTTTATGTTCAGAAAAATGCAGAATTAGAACGTGGTACTCCCAGATTAGTTATTAACTACAAACCTTTAAATGAAGTTTTGGAATGGATTCGGTATCCAATTCCCAACAAAATAGATTTAATAAAGAGACATTCTCAAGCAGTTATTTTTTCAAAATTCGATATGAAATCAGGTTTTTGGCAAATTCAAATTAATGAATATGATAAATACAAAACTGTTTTTGTTACGCCTTTTGGACACTATGAATGGAATATAATGCCTTTCGGTTTAAAGAATGCACCAAGTGAATTTCAAAATATCATGAATGAGATTTTTAATCAATACAGTCAATTTTCAATTGTGTATATTGATGATGTTTTTATTTACTCACGGTCAATAGACGAACATTGGAAACATTTGCATATGTTTGCTAGGATCATTAGATCAAATGGATTGGTTGTGTCAGCCATTAAAATTAAGTTATTTCAAACCAACATTAGATTTTTAGGATACAATATCCATCAATCTACCATTCAACCCATAGATCGAGTCATTCAATTTGCTGATAAATTTCCAGATCAAATTACCGATAAAACCCAACTTCAAAGATTCCTTGGATCATTAAATTATGTTTCTGAATTTTATCCTCATCTTCGTCAACAATGCAAACCATTATTTGATCGTCTTAAAGATAATCTTTCAGCATGGTCTACCATTCATACAACTATTGTTAAACAGATTAAATCGCATGTTAAGACGTTGCCTTGTCTTGGCATTCCAACTCCCAACTCATTTAAAATAGTTGAAATCGATGCATCTGATATTGGTTATGAAGGTATCCTTAAGCAAAGAATTTCTTCCAAATCTCCTGAACAAATTGTTCGTTTCCATTCAAGAGTATGGAATCATGCACAAATTAATTATAGTACTATTAAGAAAGAGATTAGCAAATTTCAAAATGATTTATTAAATCAAAAATTTCTTGTTAGAGTTGATTGCAAATCTGCAAAACATGCTTTACAAAAAGATGTTCAAAACATTGCATCAAAACAAATTTTTGCACGTTGGCAAGCCATATTATCAATCTTTGATTTTGAAATTGAGTACATTAAAAGCAGCCAAAATTGCATACTTGATTTTCTAACCAGAGAATTTTGCAGGGGAAGAATGTCAGATCCTAACCAAAGAACTAATCAACGCAGGCTTCCTGCAACTTTACCACCACCAAAAAAGGAATCTATTCCTGATTCCTCATCAGCCTTAGCCATCACAAATCGTTTTACTCCCCTAGGATCAACTGTAGGACAATTCTATCCAAATTACCAAACGGCATTAGTCACCCAATATGATCCTTATTCTGCTATGCCTCGCCCTTCATCATACCAATCAGCTCCTAGCTACACCAAGACATCACCATATATTGAAAAAACTCCAATGGAGAAACTCTTTGATATCCCTTACCATATCAACCATGAACAACCCACCCCCCCCCCCCCCCCCCCCCCCCCCCCCCCAAAATAGCAAAAATGGTGTTTTCACCAAACCTCCACTATCAACCTACTGAACCACACAAAACCCTCAAATATTACCAAGCCATATTAATGGAAACAAAATCTATCTCCATCAAACCAATTTATAGCACAACCCATACAAACAAGATCCTTTATCATTCATTCCATATAGAAAAATTCATCACTAAAAAAGAATGGGATTTACCCCTTTATCATTCTAAACCTCTTCACTCCCCTCATTTCCCGATTCCCCTCAACAACTTTAGTTATCATGATTATATTCAAGCATGGACTAACATCTTTCTGCATCAAACAGATGATTTTAGTCATTCATGGTTTTTAACCTTTGGCAAGAATTTCAGACTTAATTTCCCAGGCATGGTTTCCATCATGGTGGTCCACTCATGGTCTGATCGCCAACATTCTTCTAGAAGACCTTATGCAGGCTCTTTCAACTGGTTTCCAGAAGAAGTTTGATCGCAACCGTTTCCATTACAGGATTACACTTCTCCCTTTGTTTATGGCTAAATACAGAGTCCCGTGGATAATGAAGTGGAATTTTGTAGTTGAAACAGGACAAATCTATCGACAATGAGCGGTTAAATGGTGGGATAAAGAGCGGTTAAATGGTGGGATAAATTCAATAAACAACAAATCATTGACCGTGTCACCGCTGAATTTCCCATCGACCAAGTTCAAATCCCAGCAGTAGTTGATCAACAAAAGAAGGCATTGCCAGAAATCCCAGAAAATACACAGTCACTATCAGACATCAGTCTATCATCATATCTTAAGAGCAAAAGCAAGTCTTCAAGTTCAAAGAAAAAGAAATCTTCAAAATTCAAGACTTTAGCCAAAATCCTTATGGCAGAATTACAAGAAGAAGAAGAATCAGACAGCTCAGATTCTGAATCATCAGACGCTTCGTCGCATCTTCCAGCCAAACCTTAGGCTGGTCTCTTTCCTCAGACAAATCTCTATGCAAACTTCCCGCCAGACTCATAAGACCCTTACGAAGTTTAAATTTCAAAAATGTAAAATTTTGTAATCATTTCGGGATTTTTACCCCATGTAATTCCTATAGAAACAGCATCAGCAGCAGTAGCAGACAAGTCACTATTCATGAATAGTAAAAATCATTTTTTTACTATTTATCCATCATTTCCTCCACCAGATGTGTGATTCTACATTGAATCGATAACATCTTCAGCTTTTCAGCTTCTTTACAGCTCAAGCACATGCATTGCGGGATTCCCGCTTCCATCTTCAATGTTCACAGCCAAAGCCTCTCGGCTATATCTACCAGCCCCAGCCTCAGAAGCAGGGGTGGGTTTTTCAAAGAACAAGAGAATACTCTGCGCATTTGAAAGAACAGAGTTCATATCTCCCAGAAAATAATTTGTAATACATATTATAAACACTTATAATCAAGGATGCATGCGAGCTCCATTTCTGTCTTGATTTCCAATAATTGTCAATAGACAAAGTACTTGTAAGTCCATTTGATTTTCAATAAATTTACTTTGAATCTGTTGCATCATTATTTTTAGATTCATCATGTATAAATCATTTATGTTTCATCTGGTTTTATGCATCTTCATTATCATCTCACAGTCGATTGGCTTGGTCTTCAAACCACGTCCTCGATTGTATCTCCATCTATATTTAGAGTTTCTCTTACAAATATATACTCTATATATATATATATATATATATATATATATATATATATATATATATATATCTTCATTTATATTATAACACGTGAACTAACAACTTGTGTATATGCAATATGCACAACCAAATGGGTCTTTCTATATCCAACAATATCCTCTCCGGATCCTTTTTGGTGAGGATCCTGAAGATTCATAAATCGTGTTCATTCATCGTATATCGAGTGATCAGTTTTTGTCAAGTACTGTTTGTATTTAATTTTAAATAAAAATATTTAAAATAATTTATGACCACACGATGTACAATGAATCTCCGGATTCCTCGGAAAGAGAATCCGGATTCTTTCTATACAAGCAAAGCACTAAGGAAGGATATGTGCATCACGAAACCTCAAATTAATTTGATTTAATTGCTTTGATTTGGAACCCAAGAATAAAGTCAAGAAAAGATACCAACCACATCCAATACCAAAAAATTTGGCCAATTGTGGAGAGGCTTTCTTCCACTTTGAGCCCCCACATGAAGTCAGCCAATTGTGGGGCAAAAGACCTTCAAGAAAGAGACGCCAACAGATAAAGAGTCATGAGACTACGACACCAAAAATTATGTATAGCAACCACTTTGTACAAAGATATGGTATTGTAGTTATTTAGTATTACAGTTTAGTAGTATTTTTTTATATTTATAAGTGAGAGGTCAGGTTCGATTCTTTTTGTAAAGACGAATTCGAACTAAATTATTATGGCTAACTCATTATGATGCTTAACCTACATTTCATATCGTAAATAATATTGTATGTATTAAAAAAGTATGGTCATGTAGATGCTTTTGGCTACAATAATACGTATCACCAACAGATAAAAGAGCCATGAGACTACGACACCATAAATAATGCATAGCAACCACTCTACAAAAGTATGGTATTGTAGTTATTAGTATTACGGTTAGTAATATTTTTTTATAGTTGTAAGTGAGAGGTCAAATTTGATTCCTTTTAAAGGTGAATTCGAACTAAATTACTATGGCAAGCTCATTGTGAGACTTAACTGATACCTCACGCTCCTTAGTATAGATAATATCATATGTATTAAAAAAATAGGTCTTGTAGATGGGTACGGCTAAAATGATACGTACCACCTAGTGTTACGGGTTTTATGTAAAAGATTTAACCGTTGCAAAGATTGATTAAATTTCTATATGCAAGATTTAGCCAGTAATTTTATAGATTATTTAGTGGGATGTATCATGGAAGAAAAATTGCTTGTTTGGCCATTTGTACTTAATTAAATTTTTTTTTTTTAATTTTTTACAATAATATTGAGAGTGAGGGTCTAAGCCAAAAAAAAATGATCAATAATTTTATAGTAAACTCACCATGCATAAAAGTCGAATTTAAACCTCTCACTCAATGATGTAAAATATCACTAATATTATATTACTAAACTAGATAAAGAAACATTCGGAGAACTATATTAAACCTAAAAAAATTATAATTCGAGTGATTTGAATTTAAAAGCATTCACCTACACTCAAAGTCTCGTGTTCGATTTCCGCTCTCCTTAATATAACATCAAACTGCAAACCCACCTTCAAATCAAAGCTTGAATAACCCAAATTAGCCTTTTTGAAAGCAAATTTAAGCAAGGATCACACACCTATTTTTACTTCCCATACACCTTGTTAATTTTTTACCACTAATCTTTTTCAATTTATTAGATCCGACGATAAAAAATTGAAAGGAGTGTAAAAAATAAAAAGTGTTCAGATAGCACTAGCCTTAAGCAAACAATCCACACCCAAAAAAGAAGATCACAACAATGAAATGAGATTCCAATCAGAATTAGCAGCAGTCACATCCCCTCTCAAACCTAAGAAACCAAACAACTGCAACACATTGTACAAGCTAAACAGTTGAGATAAAAGACACAGCAGCTAAACTAACAACACAAAACGTCGGATTCGATCGCCATCGAAATAAACGCGGAGCCTGCTCCGATTGCTTCTCCGATCCCGAAGTTATTAACATTCGATTCTACCAATGAGGGGGAGCTACACACATTAAACTTACCAATACTGCACTAATAAAACTCTATTGCCCAACACTAACTCCAGCACTCAATGTATCCTTCACCTTTGGAGGCCTACCCCTTGGCCTCCCCGGCATTGTCTCTTCCACTGCCGTCGAGCCACTCAAACCTCCGGTAGGCTTTGCCATCTTCCTTGGCCGCCCTCTCGGCTTCCCACTCCCTGAAGACACCTTAACCTTGGGAGGCTTTGGGGGTGCTTCCGGGTCCTTAGGCGGGCGGCCCCTACCCTTTGGTGAGGTCAAGGTGGTGTCCGGGGACAGTGGATCCTTGGGCTTTGGCGGCCTACCACGCCCCCTCCTTGGAGGTGCATTGGGATCCGGCTTCGTGTAGTTGTTTTTCCAGAACACCAGCTCCCCATTATCTTTCATCTTGCTGAGCTGGTGAGAGAGGAGGGTATTGTGCCCGGCCGGCACTTCCCCATAGGTTGATTCAATATATTTCGAGATGGAGGATTTGTTCGAACCATTCTTGTCATTCAAGGCTTCAATTGCCTGCAGAATCATCTGAAAATACCACAATTCAAACTTTTACCAAAAAGAACAAAAAAATCCAAACTTTCTACCCCGAAATTTCTCGTTGGCAAACAAATGTTCAAGTTATATGAATATATACACACACATACATATTTTACAAATTTGGGCTCTGCAAAATTTCAATTTTTTTTTTTTTACTGATTAGGGTTCTGGTATTTCAAATTACCCAAATCAGCAAAAAAAGATCTAAAACTTTGGAGAATCCTAAAACTGTAGTCCTACTACTTTTTTCCTCGAAAATACACAAGGAACAACGCTTATCCTACTAGGTGAGGTCGACCATATGAATTTTAAACGCCCGATTTTACCAGTCTTCCATTAGCACCAAGTCTTCCTTTCTCGAATATATACCCAAACTATTTTTTTCATATATCTATCTATAACAGGTAGAGATATTCAGATCAGTGAAAGCTCATTTCTTATGATTAATATGAAAACTCAATGGAACCAAGCGCTCTAATTATTTTTAATATTTTTTTTATTTTTGCCATTATTCAGGAACCCCTCTTAATTTACCCTTTCCACAACATGTAAAATATCCAAACATTAACCAGAATAGTAATATCCAAGACCATGAAAAGTAAAAATAAATTTATTTATTAGAAAAACATCACTATTTGTGAAAACTGTGAGAAATGATGGTTTGAAGTACAGAAAAAAAATAAAACAAAAATTTAAAGAGAATTATTTTAGTGAGAGATTTGGAAGGAGAGAGAAGAAGGAAGTACCTGAGGGTAAGGAGGGAGTGATGGAGGTTTGTTAACCTCTTCAGTGGCCATTACAACTTTGCAGAGAAAATATAAGGAAGCTGTTTGAAATTTCAAGCCCTCTCAGTGAACCCCACAAAACACTCAGCTGCTGCTACAGCTTCTACAGCTACAGCGGCAAGGAGAAAACCCTCAATTTTCTGAAGGTAAAAAAGCTGTTGGATTTGAGCTTGCAAGGATTTGAGAGCTAGATTTAAAGCCAAAGGGATAAAGTAAATAATATAATATAATTATTTTGCTTTTGGTTCTTTGATCGACGGCTGGGAGTCTCGGAGTGGACGATGGAACGGTTGAGAGACGGTGAGATGGGGTCGCTGAGGTGGCAGATTATGGAACTTCTGATTGGAAGGTTCTGCATACAATAGGTGATGGGAGGGGAGAGCCTAGTCCCAATAATCAAAAGAGTGATTTTAAAGTGAAATTTTTTCGTCTTACACACTCTTATTTATTTATAGCATTTAAAATAAATAAAATTAAATAAATAATCAACGATTATAAATATAGGTGTACGCGAAACCTAATTAGCTGTATGAGAAAATTTATTATCTTGCTAAAATCGGAACTAGATGCCAAAATTGTGCAACAGCCATATTATTACGAAACGCACCATACAAACGTTAAAAAAAGCCTGAAAACGTGAACACCTCATCGGACACGTGAACTCCTTTGCCATGGTGGAATCCCCCATTGCGAACGGTAGTCCAACTGCAATTGGGAAATATGTTTGAGTGTAGGTATTAGATAATTCAAATGAGAGAATTAGTGTCATCGGCTGATGAATTTTGAGTCTAATTTTCAAGTTGAGTTCCACACTCCAATTAAGTATATTTTTTTTTAGTACATTGATCTTTTTACATTAAGGGAAGGAGGAGTTTGGCAAAGCCACACAATGGACAACCTAATTTGGTATTGAATTCGCCATCCACGATATTCGAACCAAAGACCTTTCACTTTCAAGTGAAGAGGAATACCATCAGACCGTAGTACTAAGTGACCAAATTAAGTGTATTGTATATAGAGTTTCATGGACTCTCATATAGAGTTATGAATACATAACATTTTTGATAACCATTTCAGTTGACATGTACACAGGCTTAATTAAGCTTTTTCCAACATTTTGTGCATAATGTTAAAGACTAGTATCTCACATTGGTCATATGACAAATAATATACAACTAATATATAAGAGTTTCCACCTCTAATATCATCAAAGCCTTTTGGTGGTGAACCGTACTTGGGCCTACAAAATTAATCATAGTATCATAGTGGACTATTCTCTAGACACGTCATGGCCCTGAGTTACTAGGCTCAAACATGCTTTCTGAAGTTAGGCTTTTAAAAGCTGCACTAAGTCCAACTTAAGTCAATTGAACGATTGGGCCTTCGAAAAGATTGACGTGGGCTCTAAAAATTGAATATCGACTGACCGATCTCTTGAAAAGATTGACTTTCGTTTTGGTATAATGACTTGACCAATTCTCGAGGTGGGAATTGGTTTCCTATGTGACCCCGTGTGAGGCCATTTGTGAAGAGGCGTGTTAAATTATAGGATCTCACATCGGGTCATATAATAAAATAATATACAATCATCCTCCTCTATTCACCAAGTAATAGTAATAATAATAATAATAATAATAATAATAATATACCATCAATATATAAGAGTTTCCACCCGTAATAGCCTTTTAAAAATGCTCCTTTCTTTCGTTATTCATGTGATTTGACGAAATGTATAGTTTGGCTTTGTAAAGCTTCATGAAGAAGAGAAAGGAAAAAGGGATGATGCCAACTTTTTTGATTGTCATCATAAACGAGTAGACACTCTCCATATTACCAATTGGTTTCATAGTTGAACTTTAACTTTTTTCATTTTATTATAGCATGTTGTCCCACGTGAAGCTGAACGGCCACATGTGCTGCACGCACCCGATTTGTGTCCTCCACGTGTTAAGGCCTGTTGAGGTATGAATCCCACATCGGGAGAAAAAATGGACATTGTAAGTGTTTATAAATAATTGGACTACTCCTCATATTGCCAATTGATTTTATGGTGGAATTTCAACTTTCTTCACATAATCCACGTGGGTGTTCAATATTTTTCATGAAAATTCTAGTTAAAATAATTGCCTTTTTATCGCAACTTATACATGTGAGATCTTAGGTTTGACTCTCATGAATAACGAATTTGATATGAAATTAGGGTGTTATTATCCACACACTTTTTTTTTAGCTTTCGCCCACCCTTCTCAATTTCCGGCCGTTGGATCGAATGAATTAAAGAAGATTGAAAAAAATTAACAAGGGTGTGTGGAAGGTAAAAAAAAAGTGTGAATAGCACTACCCATAAAATTAATGCTAACTCATTGTGTGGCCCAATCTCCTGTTCTCAATATCGTCGTATAAAAAAAAAAACAAATAAGTTTGGGATGGTAATAGATGAAGTCAAAAAACTAACTGAAGCTTAGAGCTTGTTTGGTATCTTCTTGGGTTGATTTTTCGGTTTTGTTTTTGTAAACAATCAGTATTAAATAATTTAGCCACGTTCAGCATTTTTGGAAAACTATATATTGGTTTCAAATTAAATACCAAAGTAATCAAAGATCTTCTCGTAATAATTAATCAATATCCTGATCTTGATATTGGTTTTTAAATTTTTGCAGTCTTCATGTTTTTTCAGTAGCGCGATAGCATTGCAGTCTTCGTGTGTTTTTCTTTTTAGTCTGAGGGAGCATATGGTACTCTCTTTTCCTTTCTCGGGGTTTTTAACGAGGCTACATTAACGCAACTTCCATCAATAATATATTCATTGTTTTTCTAGTTAATGAAATTTCTCAATTATATAAATATCAAAAGATGTTTTCATTTTGGGGTAAATGAAGAAGAAGATTTCTTTGTAATGAACTAATTACACCTCTTCAGTAAAACTAAAATACAAAAGAAAAGAAAAACTAGTTACAATCCAAAAGAAGAAAAAATAATAAACAGACTATTAATAATTAGAAGCAACTTGTTTTAACAAACTCAAAATATAATGCTCCTCTTCATATATCTGCATTCTGCAGTAATGCGGAGTCACTGCAAAATTTAGGGCATATTTGTGCCATGCCCAGCCCAAGTGGAACAAACACAACAAGGAATCCCTCCCCTCCTTTAAGAGATCTTCCCTTGAACGATACAACAACAACGACAAAGCCTTATCCCACTAAGTGAAATCATCCCCTTGATCCATGAATTCCGTAATTTCTGTCCACAACAAGTATTCAAACAAAATGTGGAATATTAGTTCTTCATCACACATATGTATCTGCTTCTGCAGTCTTCCTGATCACCAATACAGCAATCTGCAATCATCAAACTGATTTTTTTTAGCATCTTAACTTTTGTAATGTGACAGAATGCATGCATGTGCATGTTTATCCTAAACCCTAAATCGGATTAAAGTGAATTTCACAACTGATTTATGTTAGTTACTTGTAAATTGATGTTACTGTAACTGCTAAAATAACACCAGTTTGGTCTGCTCACTGCATGAAAAAGCACTAGTCAGAAAAAAAAGATCTTGAGTTATGATATCGTGCCTACAAGATTATCCGTGTCTAAGTAGTCAACGGCGACAGTTAACTATGCGTGTTATTTGATTTGCACGAACAATCCTTTTACTCGCATCATCTTGTTCCATAGATATCAGTGGCCACTGATGCTTTTTAGTTGTGTACTAGTGGTTTGTGTGTCTACAGCATTGTAAAGGTTGTTCCGAAGTCAGAGAACTGAGTTGTAAACTTGTTTGAATATTACCTCTTAATTAGATTCTCCTTGTATCAATCAACTGCAACTTCATCGCCCTCGGGATCATTCATGTTCTTGACGCGGAGTTCAACAGCCCTCAGATCCCTTAGATGTTGCAAAATCTCTTGGAGAAGATCCACCCCTTTGTCTCCCTTCTTTATGGAGCTCATGCAGTGCTTTAGAAACTCCCTGTCTGCTTCAAGAGCTTGTAGCCTCTCATAAACATGATCCACCTCCTCTTCAATGGCTGTTTTGCCATCATTCAACTCAAAATTGGTAATTGAGTTCCGCATTGCTTCAATAGATTCAGATCGATCAATGTGTTCTTCATGAGTTAACCCTTCTTCGGTTTCATTGTCAGTTGCATCCAAAAGCGGAAGAAGTCTTTTTACCATGGAACCCAATGTCTTTCCATCGGGATGATGTTTATCCTCCGAAAATCCATTCAATGTCCCATTTTCTTCGGGACTGCTAAAATCATGATTCTCTTCGAAGTCCTTGAGACTATACGCGGGGGAATGCTCAACTAATTTAAAGTCATCGCCCAATTCCTCATTTGCACCCAACGAGATTAGCTTCTCCTCCAAGGCTTTGAGCTGATCCAGAATGGACAGCCTCTCTTCCTCAAACCCTGCTAGCGATTCATCAAGAACACTCATATTTTTAACACAATCCAGAGCTAAATCTTCCAAACTCAGACCTGCATCATCTGTAGTATTGTTGTTGTTGTTATTGCTTTCTTGAAGGCCACCGAAGCCACTTTCTTCCTCCCTGGCTTCAACATTAAGGTCAATCGATAGCGCATCACTATCCCACGACTGGCTGCAAGAAGCAGAGGAATTCCTACTTTTTACACTTCCATATTTAATTCTGCTCATGATCCTTATCTTCTCTTTTTCCTCATAATCTAGGACTTTCTTTTGATATATTTCCAGTTCTCTCTCGAGTTCTTGCTTTTCCTTCTCTTTCTTGGTCATCAAATCATTCAAAAGTTGTAAGGCATCCTGATCGTACTCGGATTGTTCTTCCATCATCCTCTGGTATTGCAATGCCTCCATTTGCATTGCTGCCTTCTCTTCTTGAAGCCTTGTTATCATAGCCATAGTCTGGTTGGCGGCAATTGCAGACGCACTCCTCTCTTGCTCTAGTTCTGCGTACAAGGAACTTATAGCTTTACGTTCAGCTGTCAGAGCTTCTTTGAGCCGTCCAATGGTTGTAAAAGGATCTCCATCTTCCATCTCACTGACCCCACGTCCATCCAAATACTCTTCTACCGCCGGCTCTTTTTTTTCACCCGGTTTCTTGTGCAAGGAACAAAGACTGTTTACTGATGTTGGTGAGTTAGGAATCTTCTCTTCCTCTGATTCTTGATCATTTTCGAGCTTACTTGTTTCCTCTTTCGGTATACCTTCTTCAGTGTGCCTTAAACCTGTCAAAATTAAATTTACCGTGAATGCCAGCTCTTTCTTTTTTAACAATTACACTACTTGTAGTACTAAATGCCTTTCATCAAATCAGTTTCTGTATATAGGTGGAGATAAGATATGATTTTGAGATTTACCGTAATCACTCTGATCCGAGAATGTATCAGGTACTTTGGGAATTTCAAAGCACGTCGAAGAAGAACCTTCTTGAGCCCGAGGGTGATCAGTTTCACGGTCACCCACTTCTGTGCTTGCCAAATTTCTTGGTATAATGTGATCAACAGAAATACTTTCTTCTTCAGATGCTGCATGGAATTAAGAATCAGAATGCAAAATAAACTTATAGCGAATAAATTTAGTGAATAACTACAATTCTTCTGTACCTGGTGGATCATTTTGTTCTTTGTTATCGGGTTCTTCAATTCGAACAAATAATGTTTGAGCTCCTGGATCAGTGACAACTTCATCACATGGCTTGCCAAGCAAATCTTGTTGTCCCTCTTCCGCGTCTACCTCAGAAGAGTTATCAGTAAAACCCCTGGCCATATCTAAGCTTTCAACTTCTCCATTACTTGTGTTAACTGCACTCTCGTTTACCATGAGTACTAATGATGCTTCTCCAGAGAGTTGAGGTTGAGATCCGATGTTTGAGTCAGAAGCGAAATTCACTTCATGATGATCATGCTCTGTCACCTCTTCCTCTTTTGCATTGCGGATTACTTGGTCTACTGTAGTTGAAAAATCAATCAACTCCACAGGAATCAACCGATGATTGTGAGCACAGATCAAACCATTCTCGGAAGATAGGGGGATGATTTCGAGAGAGTAATCTTCTTCAATGCAACACTGAATGCTAGTAGCACTAGCATCGGAGGATTGATGGACAAGTTTCGAGCTGTTAGAATCTGACCGCACAATTTCAAGAGAACCTCCTTTGTTGTCTTCATCTGCATCAATTTTCTGACATAGCAATACTGATCTAGACCTCAGACAATCTTCCACTGCACTGCCTCTGAAGCTAGAACTGCAAACATCCGATTGTTGCTCGACTGCCACTCTATCGTCCTCATGTTCTTCATTCGTTGTCTCCAACTCATAGCCATTGTCACTGTGAGTTGACAGGCTATCGGGTTTATTTGCACTTTGATACTCGCCTCCATTGTTTCCATCATCCGCAGCCTCTACAGCTGAATCTCCTTTCCGGGCATACTCCAAAGAACCCCCAGAAGGCTCAGACGGTGGAGAACAAGGACGGGAAAGCATGTTGGATATCTTAGTGGCATGGCTCGCACATACAACATCTGTGTAAGAGTTGTTTGAGCTGTTGCCTTGTTCCAAGACGCGATCGATTCTATAAGTACACAACGGGCAAGGCTGTTTGAGACCAAAGTAATCGGCAAATTTGGTGATCAAGTAACTGAGCAAAGAGTTGAGGAGGAGGAGTGCTATCAAAATCCATTCAAGGACAGCATAGGCTAGAATTACAATCAACTTCGGGGTGTTCCTGTGCAACATGGTTGCAAACCTGTTGGCTGCCATGGATGGAGAGAGGAATGCTTTTCAAGTTCAGACAGAAAAAAAGAGCGAGTTGTTGCAAGAGAAGCAGACTAGCTTCCGGTCCGCTCTAAGTTGGTTAACAGTAAAAATTATGTTTTCTTCTTCATTTTATCAAAAGGGGAGCGGGGATCCGTACTCAGCGTTGGAAAAAGAAATACGATTAGAAAAAGATGTGGTTTGTAATGTCCGTTAAAGACTATAAACTATAAACCCGCGCCCGTAGAAGAAAGTAAAAGTTATCTACACAAGTATTATGTAATTAATTTGTACTTGTTAATTGTTAATCAAATAAATGCATATGCTACTTGGGATTCTTGTTATATTTGGAATTAAAGTGAGAGGCAGGGAATGATGAAACATGGGTTGTCATTTGTCAACAAACACTCAACAGTGGCAGGCATGATAAAAAAGCTAACAAGGAAAAAAGAAAAAGTGGAAGGAAAAAGGGAAGGAATTGGATCGAATTGGGAGGTTTTGGAAATGATTGGAGGGCCTTTGTATAAATAAAGTTGGTTATATAATATCTTGCTTTTGCCCCTGGGCCTGTGTATGTTTCCTTTAACTTTTTTTAAAGGGGTAGTGCTACCCCACACTATTTTTTATCTTTCACACATATTTCTGAATTTTCGGCTGTTGGATCAAATAAATTGAAGAAGATCAAAAGATAACAATTAAAAATGATTGTGTAAGAGGTAAAAATAAATGTGTGTATACCTTTATAAAAGTTCATTATTGGGTCTCAGAAACATAACAAATATCAACCAAATGCTTCCTTGAAATGTTTAAGGGGGTGATTTTCACACACTAATATTTTGTCCTTTTATATTCCTGATTATTTACTTTTGGATTGAATAAATGAAAGATAATTAATGGACAAAAATAAATAGGAGTGTGCAAGAGGACAAATGAGGTCTGTTGGATTGAGTAAATCAAACAGAGAAAACTACCAGGTATAAACAAAGATATATACAAGGAATAATAGGGTGTGCGATTATTATTTCTCGAATGTGCTATAACAAAAAATAAAACAAAAACAAAAAGAAGCCGAAAAGAAAAAGTCGAGAGTTACCTAACACCCTAATAAATATCTTTTTTTTTCTTTTTTTTTTTTTTTTTTTTTGGTAACTTGTTGGCTTTGTAGTACAATAAAATACAAAAAATCAAGAGGTCTAGAGTTCGACTAACACTTGAATCATCGAATTCATTACCAGAAAAATGAAATTACCCCTAATAGATAAAAGTACAAACTACACTTAAGAAACTAGTAGATCCACATGTTATAGTGGGATATGGGTTCTCGTCTCTTGAAATAAAACATGTCGAAGGTTTCATTGCAAATGTCCTCCATACTTTTGAACAACTGGCTAGAGACCTCACAAGTCACAATTCATGTGCAAACCCACCAACTTGTGGACCATGACGATAGAATCCATGGATTTCCATCCCTTAATTTGTTGTGGTAACCATTTGTAATGGAAATGATTACCCTGACTCTTTTCTCCTTCCACACACCCGTCTTTCCCTTGATTCTCGTTTAATTAATTCAATCCAAAGGCTAGAGTGTACAGAGAAAAAGAGTGTGCGGACACATCCCTTGGTGAAAAGTTGAAAATGGATTTGGCTACACTGTAAAACTGAGCGTTACATAAATTTGTAACACTCTAAACTATGAATTATGATTCTCTCCTCTCCTCTTTTCATCCATTTCCATCCCCTCCTCTCACATTTTCTATTTTGTTTTTATCTTTCTATAAAAATTAATATATGATGTTAACATGACTTAACCGTGACCGTTCAAATAGGAGGGAAGGGAAGGGGAGGAAAAAAGAGAGGAGATAATCCTACTCCCTAAATTATAATCCCTAGACAGCAATTTGAACAAAATTAAGTAGTTTAAGAACATGATAGGATTTGTAGCTAGTGCGACGTCCCAAGTTTGAATCCTTAGCAGTTGTGAATCATTTGACATATATTTCGATAAGAAAAGAAAAAGAATGCAGCATTTTATGTACAGAATTTTAATCACTTTATGGTAATTTGTGGGGGTCCTTTATCCTACGACTAATTTAAGCCTCCATGTGAATACCTACTCTACAGTTGTATAAGTATGTCAATCTGTATCTGCATTGTCGTCAGATTCTTGGCCTTCATCTTCTCGAATGGTATTTTGGTTCATCGTAAACCTCCAGCTATCTCCTTCCTCAATCTTCCATTGTTTCTTAAGTTCAAAGATTGCTTTAGAGGCTGCGGCAGCAATTGCTGGGTTGCTATCTTCTGCGAGTCTCTGCAAGAAAGGCATGAGTTTCTGGCATCATCACGGCAAAGAATGATGATTGCAATTATTTAATTTCCAACAAACCTGTAATGCTCCCATTCCTGCATTACCAAGAGTCCACATAGATGGAGCCGCAGCCAAAGCATTGGCCACTGCTTGCCTATACAACAGAAAACAAACAGGTAAGAGTGGATGATATACAAGTCAAGTAGGAGTCAACAGAAACTAGGGAATCAAAGTTCAAACAGGCTTCCTTGTCGCTGGAATTTTTATATTACTCGAAAATATATTCAGTAGCACGATTGTTTTAAATTAATGTCAACGTCAGACTTCTATTTGGCTATCTACTGCCTTCTCATAGGTTAGGGTTATTATGCATTTTACAGTGAAATGGATCGCAATATATAAAATGACAAACAAATTCCTAAAAGAAACACAAGTGACACTTTTCTCAGCATTGTTTCCAAAAAGAAGGGCAAAATAATTCCAAGAAGCCTTGTCCATGCACGTCAGTAGAGTAAAGCATATTGCATGATTGGCTTTGTACACTTAAATCTTAGTTTCACAACACAACAATACAGACTAAACTGTAACCTTGTGAGGGAAAATGTATGCATTTGTCATGTCGAAGGGGGGTAAGATTGTCCAAGGGGCACTATAAGATAAGTAATGCTTGCATAACTTACCTGGTGTTGACATCAGGAGAGCTTGAACACTCCGCCAATAACGATACACTACTTTTACCATCCATTGCATCGAGATCAATTAGAGTCGCAATTAACAGCTCGAGCTACTCCAGATAGAAAAGATAAGTTAAATAAGCGACCCTACAAGCAGTCTAACATAGTAACATTAACTGCTAGATCAGATCATGAACATAAATACATATTTAGATATGGACCTCTTCAGGATCAGTATAATCAATTCCATCAGCTTCAAAGAAGGCAGAAGCCATACTCCAGTAAGCTTCCTGTACACAACCAGTCACAAGATTGTAATATCCTGAATCTCAAGAAAGTAGAAAGAAAGAGAACTGGAGAATTCCAGGAAAAGGGACCTGAATTGCAGTAATGCGATTAGTAGATACTTCTCCAGGAGGGAAATCAAGACTTTTCCCATTCTTTTCAAGCATTATACGCCCCAGTATGTCATTTTTTGATATAACACCATTCTCACTTTGCAGAGGACTGGATTTTGACATGAGATATTATGCTCCAAAGGTAAATACACAAGTGATAGAAGGGATCAAACAACGAAGGAACTTAACAATCACAAAAGAAACTTACAAATTGTACAATTTGTTCACCATCCTGTCATGAATATTTTTGACAAACTGCATATAATATATAAAAAATTCAGAGAACACGGAGCAACATAACTAGACATGATAAACTAGAAACATATTCTCCCACAAGTATCCTTGATTAGTATTGCAAAACAAAATCAATTTACCTCCAAAGCCATTAGGGCATCTTCCATTGCACATTGTTTCGCACGGAGGTCAGCACGGCGCAAATCAGCCTTAGAGAGTCAACACAGCATCAAGATGCATATTTAGTGCATTATCATCATCATTGTATTTTCCAGACAACTAAAATTGTTTTCCATAAGTAACACTGCACTTTTACAATATATATTTTATATACATACACATAATGTAGAACCGAATTTCAGAAAACTTGAATTGTTTTTTAATTATACTAGAATACTAGCAACAGTTTTCTAAGCATTGGATGCAGATTCATGTACCCTCTCTTGTTTGTACTCTTGTGCATCAATCAAGCCCTTATTGACATGCATTTCTTTCAACTTTGACATCTTTTTTATTTTCTTGAATTGTTTCCTGGCTCGCTTATTTCTATTTTACACTCTCGTAGTTTAACTACACACACTAATGGGTATTAGAAGTCAACTATTAAACTACAGTAATCTAGTTTAGAGTCAAATATACCGGCAGGGCACACTGTTTTCACCTTATACGTTGCATATTCATCATTAATACATATTGTACGAAGCTCGTATAGTTAATTGATGCATATTGAATGATTTCAATTTCTTCTAAGTTTCCTTCAAAATTTCTATGTTTTGAGACACTACATCATGTCAAACAACAGTTATAACAAAAAGAGTTTCTTTCTGTGAAAAGCGTACCTCTAAGGCTCCGTCACTCCAATGCTTATCAGCAGCGGTTTTCAATCTAGACTCGGCTTTGTCTTTTAAGATCTGCAGAGGATTGTTGGTTATCAAATTAGTAAAAAGCTGCCCAAAAAAAAAAAAAATATTTATATTTAGGCCCTATTTATTTTTCCCAGAAAAACTGGGCTTAAATATTTTTTAAAAAATAGTTCAGGGCTTAAAAATAGAAGACACCAAAAGTAAGTGTTTATTACAAGTGTTGCTTTGTGACTTACTGCTAAAAGCCCCCATAAACAATACACATACCATAGCAATATGATGAAGGAGCTCGGCTTTCTTCTTCACATTACGGTCAATTTTCTCAGTATCCTCTCTTGCCCGTGCTACAGAGCAGAAGGTCAGGATAACAACATCATAAGTTTCATGAGAAGGATGACTGCATGTTTAGGCAACCAGAAAAAAAGAGAACCAAATAATCCATTCTCCCATTAAATAAACGAAAAGAAATAAGAAGCCAGAAGTTCTAAAAAGAGAAAAATATTCATCCAAGAACGTATACTCATACAAAATCCTTGGTTGAGTGCTCATTCCCCAGAATGAACATTCGAAGGAATGCCTCAAAACGTGGAATCAGCATTCCCCCATTTTATCATGATCAGGTGTCCTTATCTTCTCCTACTCTGCCAGAGCCACTAACTTCCTCATCTAACTTCATCTACATCACCATACCCCCGTTGCAGGTTTACCTCCAGTCAAAAGATTGACCCATGGTCTTCCAATAATAATGATGAATTACTGCATTATGCTATACACACACGCGTTTACCACAAAATCCTTTTGGAGTATTTTGGGGTAAACGTGTACAATGTACTCAACATCGCATTGCTAATTTCTTCTTGTTTGCAATCAATTGATTTTACCTTGTCTTCCAGGCTAATCTTTATCCAGAAACTTGCTATGGATGACGAAATGTGCATTTCACAAGAATCAGACCTATGGAACTTACTCCTCCTCCTGGGTTTACACAATTGAATACCTCCTCTCCTATATAATTGAATACATTCTATCCTATCGGAGATCTGAACTCAGCATGTTTTCCTTTTTTTTCCTTTTATCTGTTGTAGTCGTCCTTTTTTTCTCTCCCGTCGCACAGTTCAAATAACTTTAGTCATAGCTTTTCCTAAAGGGTATGTTTCACAAACTTCCCTACCAAAGCAGAATGGTGTGGCTGAGTGCAAAATGTGGAGACTATACAGCTTTTGTTCGTTGTTTCTTGAAAGTATGGCATATGGTCATTCTAACTATTGCATACCTCATTAACCGTACTAGAGGAGTCCTAAATGGTACAACTCCACTCAAAGTCCTTCAGCCACATGGATATCACATTTTTCAGTGGAAATATAACTTCATGATTGGTTCCAACCAATGTTTTACAGGACTTTTAGCTTAGATTATATTACTTGTTAACAAAGAAAAAATGTCTAAATTACTGGAATACGGATTTTGAATTTTTGTAACTATTAATAACTCTATCTGAGAGAAAAGATGAGAATAGGATTTCTTTTATGACTACAGCTAACATATATAAGCCTTAACCAATCTTATATTTAGACAATTCTTGATAAAAATCTTTTAACCAATCATATATATTCTTGATGAATCCCTGATGCAGGCCCTAGATTACCAGATCCAAATAAACAACAGAGTTTGATTCTTTCCTTGATTTCAATTCCATTCTAGAAACCAAACACCGTATTCATTTCACATTATTTGTTATTCGAATATGAATAAATTCATGTAAGTGTGGATTCAAGGATATATAGAATTTATAAAGCTGCCCAAGAAAATCTGTGCACTGAAAAGGTGATAAGAGTTTTACCATCTAGCTTAAGAAACCCCGACCCAAGAATAGCAATGTCTTGACGCACACGGGCATCCAACCTCATTATACCACTGACAAGAAATGGCAAATAATGAGCAATGAGCTCTAAGCATGAACATTTCAGGTCATATAAAAATCATGGATGACTATCTTAATACATTGATACTAACTATCACGTGCAAGTAGCCAGTACAATTGTACATTTTTAACCTTTTGCAAACCATGCTCGACCAGACTTTATAATGCGTAAATTACAGAAAAGGCCAAAAACATGGTCTTGCAAATTTTGCATACAGGTCCTGTGTAATTTGATTGTAAACCTTAATTGTAATTTAACATTGCAAGACTTGTTCCTGAGACTAAACTATAAAGACCAAGATAAGATGGGTTACAATTAATTACTGCAATCTCATCTCAAAATGAAAAGAAAAAAAAAAACAAACGTAGATTAGGGAATCTTACCGAGAAAGCAGAATAATGTCATTGCGCGCCCTTTCATTTACAAACTTCGCATCATTGAAAACAAATTTGCAAGCTTCAGCTAAACCCTGATTGGAGTGAGTAGTTCTCTCAGAAAAGACTGGAGGGCCCCCATCTTCGTCATCCTCAATCTGTGAACTAGGATACAAGAGGAGTTGTTAACAGATGTTGAAAAAGAGAACAATTGGCAGTTTTTCTTAAACTTATGCTAAAAATATGCCATAATCAAAGAGCATGAACAACAAACTAATTTGGCAAGGGTTCAAAAGTGATAGTTCAAGATATAAATAGGGAAAATTCTGAAAGAAGATGAAATAATTCGTTGTCAAAATCTCACAGATATTATAAAAGTGAGGCACAAAGTCATTAAGTACCTCCGTTTGATGAGTGAACAAACATAAATTATGTAAGAAAGTTAGTGTCACGGGAGTTTCTTTCCCCCTGGTCCATTAGGTTATTTTTCTCACCTTGACACTTAACTGAGGATCTAGATGAAGGGAATACAAACGCACTTGTCCCTAGTTTGAGGGTTGTGAAAGGTACCTAGAGAGCGAAACCCTTCTCCCTATATATATACACATTATTGTCCTTGTTTGTCTGATTGCCCTCTTCCTCTTAAGAAATCCTCCTGCTGGTATTTTGTATAATATGGATAACTTATAAAGCATTATATTAATCGGTCGTGTCCCTATGAGTGAGTAGTCCATTCTAGTAGTACTTCTGAGTGCTTATTCCTTTCTTAACTAAGCAAGTAAACTACTTTCATGTATCCCCTTTAGTAGTCTAAGAGCCCTTTCTTTCTTAGTGCTTATGCTAAGGAAAAATTTGATTGATAGAGCTAGATGTGGAGCGACCCAGTTGCTTGTTTACCTAACACAAGTAAACAAGCTAGAACAAGATAAAACTCATCTCAATCAACTCAGATGAATGCATTTCTTACTCTGAGACAAGAGGAAGATGGGGAGATCGAAGGTTTGTAACTCCCTGTCTGCTCATCCACTGTAACTGTTTTCTTTTTGGCTGTCAGATGGAGACATATAAATGGCACTTTGCCCAATTCCTATGTTTAATTGGCATTATTTTCCGTTCAAATACCAACCACAAGTTTCATGTAAGGAAACTACAAGGGATAGCGAAAGTCCTTCACACATATACAATTGTTTAATAAATTAACAAGTTCCAATTTACCAGCACACATTGACAATCATAAGCCAACTGACAGGTTGATCCCCAATAAAAAAAAACCAAAACAAAACAAAGCTAACACTATAAACTACGTTTATCTAATAATTATTGCAGACTTGCATTAGATAAATTATTATTCCCTTTGTCCTCCTATCATTAATTTGCTGCCCATACACATAGAACAATATCTACTTTAACAAAGTAAATTCAGTCTCAGAAACATAATAGAACATTTCTACTAGGTTCTTACCTAGTCTCCTTTGCCAAATCACCATAAGTTATGATGCGTTCTTTTGCTTTGGTATTATGACTTCCCCCTGACAGGTGTAAGACAGTAGATCTCTGAGAGGCAGTAAAATTAACTGGTTTACCCAATATACGCTTCAAACCATCATTAGAAAAGCTCATTTTTTCTGAACCGATACGTGCACAATTTAGCTGCCTCTGTTCAATCCCTTGACTTGGATAATGAAGGTTATGTCGTTGCATCAACTTGGAAAACGAATTTAAAACTCCAAATGAGTTAGGAATCGTTTTTGAATTAGTCACTGCAGGACAGCTTGAAACCTTGCTTGCAGTAAGTGCCATGGAAGGATCAACACACCAATGAAGTGAAACTAGCCAGAATTTCCTTCACAGAAGCTTAAATCTTCAGTTACAACAGAAAAATGAATCAAGAAAGTGTTATATTCTCATTTAACATTAAAAAAAAAAAAAAAAAAACTTATGAGAAAATACTACCACAAAATACACAAAATTTTCTACGAGCATCAAATACACAATATTACATATACCATACTAAGTCCCCAACATATGCAGTCTAACATGTAAACGGACACTATAGTTCCGTGGGAAAATTTCATAACTTTTGGCTAAATATATGATTGGGTTCAGAATCTTCAGCCAACATAGTCCTTATAGCCCACCAATACGGTATTCACTACCTCTCTTTTTTCATAAAGTCTGCCGTCACGTTCCAGTCTTTCTTATTAGGTTTCCAAAATCAATGAATTCAACATCTTTAGTTTTCAAACCTCTTTAACTAAGAGTTTGGACTGCTTCTGTTTCATTCCAAAATCGTGATATGAACATAAAGAATTTTCTCATTTCTTTCTTCCAATTTTTATAAAGGACACTGCAATCACGCAATAGCTAAATCAAAGCAAACTTCACCATGCATGCACCAGTCACTGAACAAAAAATCCAAAGACAAAGACCTAAAAATTCAAAGCACAGAGTGAAAACGAAATCTCATTAACCAAATTGAAAATCAAAGAAAACCCATATAAGAATTTGCAGAATAAAGATGTTGAAGCAGCTGGAAGTGAACAAAGCAAGAAACTCACCTCGCGGTAGGAAGCACCGACTTTCCACAAGAGAGAGAGGGAGGGGGAGAGAGATCGAGATCGTAAAGCAGACAAATTTGTAGGCAGTCTACAGTGAAGGAAGAATGGCGTGGAAATTGAGAAGAGAAATTGCAACCACAAGAAGTTCATGTGGCCCCGCAATTGCCACAAGACAAACATACAAGAACGAGGATTCATGAAGGGCGGGAGAGTAACGTTTTTATCATTTATGCACGTATTGGACCCATTTTGACAAATTTTGAAAAATAGCCAACTTTAGAGGCACCGATTAAATTTTAGCCAATTTTTTTAATTTGTTATCATTCTAACAAAAAAAAAGTAAATTTCTTCCTTAGTAATACTAATATCTCTCATCTTTTCCTCTCATATCTCACAACATTGAGCCGTTACAATTGTTGTGATAATCGGACAACAAGCTCTAGTCCTATCCCGCCAACAGTCCTGTTCTCATCCTTTCCAAGACCATTCCACAGTGCCAAAAACCATTGTGATGTTTATTCATGCAAATAACTCAACTATTGATACAATTAGGTGCGATTTCGGCCACGGAAGTTGAGAATTCAAAAGCCGATACTGCACGTTGTTCTATTAGTAAGCAAAAAAATCAATCGTCGTCATCTTTAACTCAAAATTACGATCAGGGGAGCAAAACATTGATTTGAGTCCTAGGAAAACATTGGCGTAGGATAAGATCATTACAGGATAAGTGTTGGGTTATTTTTTGTTTTTGCAGTTTGTGGGTTTTAATGTTTCGGGAAAATTTGAGACTTCTGGTGCTGGACAAGGAAAAGATTGAATTTTTGGGTTATTCTGCTATCTAATTTGGAGATTAGAACATAATTTAAGGGACTGAATTTTTTCTGGTTTCTTTGGTTGGTTGGATTTTGACTCAGGATTTCATCGGTTGAAAACAGAAAGGAAAAAAAACAGTGAATTGATGGGGAGTTAGAGTGAAGAGCGTGAGGATCAAATTTATGATACCATAGTGAACCTCTCTTTGGACTCTGGCACTGCAGAATGGTCATGAGAAAACGGCTGCTGCCGGTAGGGCTTGTTGCCCGACTATCGCAACAATTGTAGCGCCTCAAGTTTGTGAGAAAGGAGAGAGGAAGAGGAGACGGAAAGGATTAGTATAAATAAAGGTAATTAAGACATTTTCACCTGAGCTTTTGGTTAGAATTTTGGTTAAAATTCAATTTATGATTCTAAAATAGACTATTTTTCAAAATTTTCCACTGTTTTAGAATATTAGATTTTATTTTGTTAAAAACACAAAAATTAAGATTCAACGATTAAAAGGTACATAAGATCGTGGAGGCAATATGCTTTTTGGCATCCACTGAACTGTTCAAATTTTTGAATAAACGATATTATCTATAATAAGGGAGAGGGATGGGCTTAGCCTTACAATGAGTTAGTAATAATGTGGTTCAACTTCACCTTTGGCGATAATCGAACCTAAGACCTCTCTCACTTACAAATGAAGAAGAATACCACTAAACTGTACAACTAAGTGACCTGCTCAAATTTACTTGCATTTACATTCACAAGTTTTTTTTATTGATTTAATTTTTCAGTTCTTTGGAGTTTGCTTGAAGTGGATAGATGTTATGGATTGGGCTTCACCACAACTGTACAAACTCTTTGCTAAATGACAGAAAACCTGATCCATTGTGGATGGATGGAAAAATGTAAAACCATTTATTTTGGGCCTTTGGCTTTGGGTCAAAACATTAAATGTGAAAATATTAGGTGTCATTTTCTTCAATTATTTGGTTTATTATATTCCTTTAAAAAAATATTATTTTTAACAAATGATAGTATCTATACTAAGCGGGTGGAGGAATAGGCTAAGCCTTACAATAAGCTTGCCATAATAATGTGGTTCAACTTCGCCTTTGACGAAAATCGAACCTAAGACATCTCACTTACAAGTCTACACTTTAAATACGTAAAAAAAAGAGAGGCATGAATACGTAAAAGAAATGGCATGAAGAAACAACATAGAAGGAGGATTCTACAATAGAAAGATTAAACAAAGAAACAACACGCAAAACATTTAGAAATTGATAAGTATCCAACCCTTCTCTTACAAGCCAGTTTTAAGACCAAATACTATCTATGAGCTCAGCTGCAAAGTCAGGATTATATAACAATGATGTCATGATTAGCAAGTCTAAAGTTAATCATATTTGTTGTCCACATAGTAACGTCATACTAAGAAGAGGAAATAAGAAGACGAGTTTGACAAAAAAAAAATACAAGAGAGAATATTAGGTTGTTGGGGTCATGTAAACTCAACGAGTCCAGCGTGGCTCCGCTACTGCATGAGCTCTTAATGGTGCACATGTTAAAATATAAGTGTTCGACAGAGTTGATATTTCCCACTCTACTATAGATATGATATCATCCAATCATGCATAACACGTGAGCTAGTTGTACTACTCAATGTTATTTCATAGTTTCAGACAATAAATAGGGTAATAAAAATCTCAATATTGTAGAATGAACATAAAAATCTCCATGGATCTCACAATATGGTGATTGATTCGACGACTTTGATACCAAATTCTTTCAGTTTCAAATCGAAGTTTACAAATCCAATTGAAAGAAAATAAAGCCACAGAGCAAATGTGGGCTTAACCTTAAGAACATTAGCTACTATCCTAAAAGAAGCTAGGACAGTAGGGCATAAATTAATAACATTAGGGTCGTCCTAATGTATTAGACTAAAAATATATACCATAATTGTCACATACCAAAAAATATGGAATTAGTGACAGGCTTATTAATAATAATCTGGGAAACTATATAAAGCCAAGATGTTTCGGATAAAAATATATTTAATTTAAGGGCATTTGGGTCGTCCCTCCTGGGTCTTCCAGTTGTTGTAGCAAGGGCACATTTGCTTGTTGCCAACGACGCCTGGAGGAACACATTTGCATTTGGCACAGCACTTCTCGCAGAAGAACATGCACGGCTTCTTGTGCGATGTCGCCGAGCAACGGTTCTTACATCTCGGTGTGCACGCTGCACGCACGATTAACATCGATTGTCAAGTTCAAGTTCATAAAAACGATCGAGAATAAATCCTCCCCACCTACTCTTTGTACACTCTTGAGCAACTTCAAAGTTGGTGTAGAGAGAGAGAAAAAAAGGGTCGATGAAAATAGTAAATAAATTGAAGAATTTCAGTTTTATAATATTTACCTGACTGAGGAAGCGTTTTGTAAGCCTGAAATTAATAAAACAAAACGAAAAAAATAAGCTAAATTAGAAAAAAGAGGGGATTGCATAAATATGTAAAGCAAGATCACTATCATGCATATGAATATGATACACGTAAGTATTGTAGCCAAATAAAATTTTAAAAGTATAAGTTATCAGGATCTGAATCAAATCTTTATTTCGTGTGAACGGTTGATTGGCGATGATTTTTTATAATCAATAGTGACGAAGACATCGAGATTTCGACAATGCAGTATAACGAAGAAGATGGATTGTGAGCACGTACCTCAGCTACGTGAGAGAATGCGAGGAGAAGAAGCAGAGAAACCAGAAGCAAGACGGAGGTGGAGGAACGTCCTGCCATTTTCTGACTCTTGAGAGTGAAGAGGAATGGTTTCTACTTTGTAGTGGAGGATTTGTGGGGTTATTTATAGGATATAATATTAGGATTAGTGGAATAAAGCACGTAGTTTAAGGGCGTGGAATTGGGGGATTAGGGGACCGATGCCTCAAAAGTTCATGTGGGATTGTTCTGCATGCGTTGAAGGCGCCGTGTTTAGTGTTTGGTTTTAGTTTCGGGTTTTGCTTTTTTGTCAACTTTAACACCATATTACTTGTTTATCTTTTTTTTTTCCCGCTCTTTTTCTAACAGATCCAAATCTTCGTTTTCTACCTTTTTTGTTTTTCTTTTTTGTTAGTAATATTTAGACCAACTACTTTTCTTTCAAGACCAAGTTCTTTTTAGTTTTATTTTTGGGAAACGATATTGGTGGTGAAGACGAGGTGTTGAGTTAAGTCATGAGTCATCAGTAATTTGGATTGAACTTTCTATTCATAGTTGTTGAACTTGAAGCTTCGTACTTACAAATGAATAAGAATAACACTCCAATGTAGCACTTTTGACAAGACAACAACCTTTTAGTTTAGTTCCCCAATGTTGAAGAGACATCTCAAGTTTTTTGTGATCTAAAAATAGATCATTGTAAGGAGGTCATAATCTAAAGGGTAAATTACAAAAAATTACTTCAACTATTGGTGTCACGACACTTTCATACCTCATTTTTTTAAATTGACAATGTCATACCTCATCTTACGAATTTGGTCCAATGTTATACCTTCCGTTAGCTTGTAGTGAATTTCTCAGTTAAATGCTGACGTGGCTTGATCCGGGGCTCACTTTTTATTAGAAAATTAATAAAATATTATTAAAAACTAAAAAATAAAATCATTTAATATTTTTTAAATATTAAAATAATAAAGAAAAGTTCAAAAAAAAAAAAAAAAAAAAAACACAAACCCGTGCCCTTCTCTCTCCTCCCCCTCTATCTCTCCTCCCCCATCTTCTTCTTCCCCACCTTCTGCAACCCAGAAAAAAAAAGTGGAAAAAAAAAAAAAAAACCCAATTTGTCTTCTCCCACCCTCAGTTCGTTTTCCCCACCCCCTCTTCTACCCGCACCCACCCTCCGCACCCAACCTCGGCACCCACCTTCGCACCACCCTCCGCACCACCCTTCGCGCCCAACCTCGCACCCACCCTCTTCCCTCCACACCCATTCCCCCCATTTTCTGCTCGCCCAGGTTCTCCACCCTCGGAATCGGCCTGGCGAAGGTTTCCCGATTCCACCTCAACGGGATCTGGGTTTTTTTCGGTTTTTTTTTTTTTTTTTTTTTTTTCTGGGTTGCAGGTAGTGGGTGTGAGGTTGCAGATAGTGGGTGCAGAGGGTTTAGGGAAGATGGGATGGGGGAAGAAAGAAAGGGGGGTCAGGGAAAATCGTGAACCTTCTTTTTTTTTTTTTTTTTTTCCTTCCTTCTGTGTTTTCTGGGTTGCAGGAGGGGAGAAGAAGAAGATGGGGGAGAAGAGAGAGAAAGGGGAGGGAGAAGGGCACGGGTTTGTGTTGGTTTTTTTTTTTTTTTTTTTTTTTAAATTTTCTTTATTATTTTAATATTTAAAAATATTAAATGATTTTTTTTTTAGTTTTTAATATTATTTTATTAATTTTTTAATAAAAAGTGGGCCCCGGATCAAGCCACGTCAGCATTTAACTGAGAAATTCACGGCAATCTAACGGAAGGTATAACATTGGACCAAATTCGTAAGATGCGGTATGACATTGTCAATTTTAAAAAATGAGGTATGAAAGTGTCGTGACACCAATAGTTGAGGTAGTTTTTTGTCATTTACCCTAATCTAAAATACGACCTCGAGAGCATACTGAACATTTTTTATCACAAAAATTAGTGTAGTCAAACTCGGATTTGAGAGGATTTTAAAATTCTAGTGTAGTCAATTAAAAGATTTTAAAGGATTTTAGAATCCATTCAAATCTAAGTGCATTAAAAAAATTAAGATTTTGAATGATTTCAATAAGTTGTGGATTTTGTAGGATTTGAGAGCAAAAAGTATATATATCCAAGACTAAAAAGAATCAAACCTCACCCCTTGACATTTCAAATCCTTTTCCATCTGGACAGTTCTCAAATCTGCATAAACCCAGATTATGCAAGTTGTCTGCAACCCACCAATCCGCGTAAACCCAGATTATGCAATATGATCAATTGCATTTCAAACCCATTCAAATGCTATCCAATCCTTCTGAATCATCATTGCATAATCTGGAATTGTAATTTCATACCCAAAATTTTCATTCTACTATTTCTCCTTTCAATTTTAGATAACGGTTGTAGGTTCAATGATGTTTGACGATATCAATTAGATTGGTGATGTTGTCTTTCCAGGCTGTGTGATGAGATGTTGAGGAAGGGGTACAAAGACGAAGATGTTTTTTAGTGGTATGGAGAAGGTGGTCGTCGGCGATGTAGGTTAGAAGACGAAAGAGTTTTTATTGTAAATTATATGAAAATCCACCACAATCCACCAAAATCTACAAACCAAATCCATTCAAATTCTTTAAAATCCATATAAATTTTGTAGGAGTCTTAAATCCTCCTAAATTCTATCAAATCTATCACTTTTAAAATCCTTTAAAATCTTAGTTTGACTACACCCTCTTATACGGTGTTTTAAAGTCTAGAAGGGTCTTCAACCACAAATTTTAGTTTTTAGGGTAAAGTACAAAAAACTACCTCAATTATTGATGTCCCGACACTTTCATACCTCATCTTTTAAAATTGACAATGTCATACCTCATCTTTAGAATTTGTGACAATGTCATACATCCGTCAATTTTTCTGTTAGTTTTTCTGTTAAGTGCTGACATGGCTTGATTCCGAGCCCACTTTCTATTAAAAAATTAATAAAATATTATTAAAAACTAAAAAAAATATTAAAATAATAAATAAAAGTAAAAATAAAAATAAAAAATAAAAAGTTTTAGTCATCCCTTCCCCCCCCCCTCTCTTCCCCATCTTCATCTTCTTCCCTGCTTAATCTTTAACACACAAAAAAAAAATAATAATAATTGAAAACCCAACCCCATTTTGTCGCCGCCCCCCCCAGTAGAAGGTGGAAGAACCGAAGAAGAAGAAGAAGGAAGGAGGAGGAGGGAAAAAAAAATGGAAACTGCAACCCAGCAAAAAAAAAAAAAAAAAAAAAAAAACCCAGAAGAAGGAAGAAGAAGAAGAAGAAGGAGAAGGAGGAAGAAGGAGAAGAAGAAGAAGGGGAAGGAGGAAGAGGAAGAAGAGGAGGAGGAGGAGGAAAAAAAAAAAAAAAAAAAAAAACCAATTTGCAACCAGAAGAAGGAAGAAGAAAAAAAATTAAAACACCCCCCTCCCGCGGAAGAAGAAGAAGGAGAAAAGAGAAAAAAAAAAAAAAAAACCCAACCCAACCCAGTTCGTCCCCCCCCAACCCAACGCGCACTCATCTCTCCTCCCCATCTTCATCTTCATCTTCATCCCCTTTTCCTCTACCTGCAACCCAGAAACAAAAAAAAAATAATAATAATTTCGAACCCAGTTTCGGCCCAAGAAGAAGAAGAACCATCTCTGTCTCCTCCCCATCTTCATCTTCGTCCCCTTTTCCCTCTACCTGCAACCCAGAAACAAAAACAAAAAACAAAAAACAAAAAACAAAAAGAAAAAGAAAATTCATACCCAGTTTCAGCCCAAGAAGAAGAAGGAGAGAGAAGAAGAACGAAAAAAAAAAAAAGTGACAAATCCAGTTTCGGCCCAGGAGAAGAAGAAGAAGATAGAAGAACAAAAGAAAATTGAAATTGGTGCGGGTGAAGGAAAGGGGATGCCGCACCCCTAGGAAATTTTTTGTTTTTGTTTTTTCATTCTTAATTTTTTAATATTTAATTATTAAATATATATTTAATTATTTTTTAATCCAGCTGGATTAGCGAGTGGTCCCCGTCTCTTGTCACGTCAGCACTTAACAGAAAAACTAACAGAAAATTTGACGGAGGTATGATATTGTCACAAATTCTAAAGATGAGTTATGACATTGTCAATTTTAAAAGACGATGTATGAAAGTGTCGTGACACCAATAGTTAAGGTAGTTTTTTGTACTTTACCCTAGTTTTTATGTTTGGCCAAAAATCTAACCGTTAAAAATTCGAAATATCTAAAACTTCATAACACCATTCAAAAAATTCCCTTCTAACCACTTTAGTTATAAGAACATGGGAATTTGTGTCTTGATAGCTTAGTTAAATAGTTCACCCAAGAACTATAGTAATATATGCAATGCAGCCCCCTATGTCATCCCACTTGGATATTTTGTTACTTTTTTTAGACGTTTCGATGCGATGATGTCTCTCGTCTGAATTGTGAAGTGTGTCAATAATTGTGATGTGGTCCTTTTGATGTTGCATGTGAAAGAACGTGCTAATTGCAACATAATATATAAACAGTTTGCTTTGCTCTGATCTACTGCAATTGCTTCGCAGCTCAGCCCACCGACTTGAATAATAACCCCATTTGGGGTATATAACCTTTGCTCTGATCTACTGCAATTGCTTCGCAACTCAGCCCACCGACTTAAATAATAACCCCATTTGGGTATATAACCTTTGTTAATTTACTACCACGATATCCCCTGTGAGTTGTGAATCATGGCACCCAATATGGAAGCATTATTATATGTTAATTAGTTAGTTACATCATTATCTTGTAATCGTGGGTGATGCAAGAGGTCTTCAATTTGTTTGTTTTTATTTTCAACATGCTGAATACAAATTTTTAGTAATTTTTGACTCTAAAAAGTGAAATCTAAATTACTTGGTGGCGTGAGCTTCACATGATGGTGAAATTTGTGTGTGCAAACGTGCAGTTGACCATTAGAATAAAAATGATTCTACAATATGGTAATGAAAATATCGATGCTTAACTGAGTTGTTTAAGTGATAAAAGGATAATATCCATGAAAACAACAGTACGGATCACACAGAAATGTAAATTAAATTACACAGAAGAAAATAATTAGGGTATGTCTACTTTACAGAAATCAGAAAATGTAAATAAACTGGAGAGCTTAAAAATAAGACAAGTAAGAAAAGTAAATCAAATCAACTAGTCCTCGATCTGATTTCTTGTTTTTAGGTATTTGATTATGGATCTTCTTTTTTTTTATTTACGTGTATGTAAATGCAGAGAAAAGTTAAAGAGTGAAATAATTTCTTATCCATAATTTTTGTAAATGCATCAAACTCAAGAATCTAAATAATTCTAATTCATATCCTTTGTAAGTAAACATGTCCTTAAATCAATACTTGACTAAAAAAATCAAACTGATGCGAACGAGAAACTCGAAATGAACTGCAGCAAAAAAGAAAAGAAAAAAGGAATGACTTAAAATAACGATAAGTATGAACTGGTGTGTTTGATGTTTGTGCATGTCCTTCTTCGTTCACAAGCTTCTTTGTTCTTGAATTGCTTGATTTTCTTTGTTACGTTTGTTACAATTGTTGTAAAGGAGCACGCATTTGGGATAAAACACATAATAGGCCAACTATAATAATATAGTTATAGACTCGTTATCTACAAGAGTTGAACTTAAGATCTTCCACTTATAAGGTGACGAAGGAATACCATTAAATCAGTCTCCCTTAATACTTGAGAAAGAACATGTTGCGACATAATAACATATGTTTTTTCATTAGTTGCTCTCTAATTTTGTGCAAGTCAAGCCTCCGACTAAGATAGTAACCGTAATTGGTAAGCATTGTCAATTTTTTATTTTGAACCATTGATATTATCTACACCACTAAAGAGAGGAGGTGGGTTTAGCCTCACAATGGCTAACAATAATGTGGTTCAAATTCGTCTTTGGCGAGAATTGAACCTAAGACCTCTCACTTACCAGTGAAGAGGAATACCACTAGACCGTAGTACTAAGTGGCAAACATTGTCAATTAAAAAAGAGTAATGAGACACTTATCACATATTTGTATTATCTTTCTAATAGATGTAAGGCAACTTATAAAGTATCGAAAGTATTGAACCCAGAACCTCCCGCTTTTTTTATAAACTGTTATTTGCACTTTTCCAAAAGGCCACTTTTCATGGTTTGTTTCAAATTTTTTTTTTATATATATAACAATATTTTATACTTAAAGAGTGGAGGATTTTTTTTATTTTTTTTGTTGGTAAACTGGAAATATATTAACCAGGGAAAGAGATGCCAAAGATTACAATGAAAGCCCACCACATGGCAAACAACCAAAAAACAGACAGGAAGTACAAGGGGGTAGAAGACCTGACACTAGAAGCAAAGGTCTGAGCGTCCCCCCTTGCACAACCATCTCAAAATTAAGGCAGGCAAGGTAATCCATCTTTGTTCAGTACATGCACAAGTGAAGATAAGGGTCGATCAACCCAAGATAAATCACACATCTCCACACATCTACGTGATGCCAAGAAGTCAGCCGCCATATTGGCTAATCTTGGAATCCAAGACCATGGACAGTCTTGAAAGGCTTCCACAAGCTTCAAACACCTCGCTAAAATTGGAAAAGCCTTACATCTGCCATCAACTATGTTTCCCTGCATACAAGAAATGGATTCCTTAGATTCGACAAATGGGTTAGACCCAACGATAAACCCAACTTACATCCACACCGCAGAGCCAACCCTTCTGCACTGGCAATGCAAGGCACACTGATCCTGGTTCTTCGAGCAGCAATGAAATTGTCAAAAGAATCCCGATCCACTGCCCCTGCAAATCCTTCTCCCGTGGCAGCATCCCAACTTGCATCAATGTTCATTTTTACAAAGGGAAGAGCCGAGGGCATCTAACTAACCTGCCCAACACCACCAGGTCTATGTTGCACCGTGCTCACAGAGGGGGTCTGCGTCGCCTTAAGGAAAACACCAACACTTGTGGAGATTGCTGATAGCACCTGTAGCGGGTTAATATGTTTCTGTTGGAAGAGAAAACAACATCTAGCTTTCCAAATATGCCAACAGGAGAAGGCAATCAGAGACAAAACCTTCTTCAAATCAGCCTTCGATTTATCATTGGCCCGAATGATTGCAAGAAGCCAACTTATCCATGATGTTACCTCACTCTTGTTAACCCTATAGTCTAAAGCTACCCCAAACTAAATGGCTTCCATCCATGGACATAGGAGAAATAGGTGCTCAATCGACTCCTCATGAGTATGACATATAGGGCAAATTGGTGAAGCTGTCGATCTCCTTCGATAGAGAGCCTCCATCGTGGGCAGGGCACTATGCAACGTCTTCCACATGAAACACCTGATTTTTAGGGGAGTATTGAGCTTCCACACAAACTTCCATAATACCTCCAGGTTGGTTATAGCCGATCAGGAGTTGCGGATGATCCTATGAATGACCAGAGAGCGCACCCAATGATAACCCGATTTTACAAAATAAATACCTTTTTAATCAAGAGGCCACACTAGCCTATCCCGCATCATGGGATCACCAATTGGAGTTTCCATAATAGTATCAATCTCCTCACACGAGATGAATGGTCGAAGAAACTCAATATACCAATCCCCACTGGCCGGGTTAATAAGGGAATCCATTGTGGTATTACAGCTAACCTGCACCGTCCTGGAAGGGATAAGGTGTCCATCTGGAAGTGATGGCAACCATCTTTCACACCAACTCCAAATCTCTTTCCTGTTCATCACCTGTTAGTGAGAGCTTTTAAGCAGAAGGTCTCTTCCTGTAAGCAGACTCGATCACGCCCAAGAAGCACGACATCCCTGCTTTGCATCCATAAATGAACAATGAGGGAAGTAACGAGCCTTCAACACCCTCGCCCACAGTGACTCAGGTTCCTGGATTAGACGCTAGCATTGTTTCGCTAAAAGGGCATCATTAAAATCCATAAAGCTTTTGAAACCAAGCCCCCCCCCCCCCCCCAAGCTTTTGGAAGTCTGAGAGTTTCCTTAGAAACCCAATGAATGTGTTTCTCATCCTTATCATGCCCCCACCAGAAATTCGTAATCAAGGAATCCAATTCTTTGCAAATAGTAGCGGGAAACTTGAACATGTTCATCTGGTAGGCCGGGATAGCCTATACCACCGCCTTAATCAAAACCTCTATCCCTTCCTGCGACAAGATATCATGCTTCCATCCTTGAATTTTTCCCAAAATCTGATCATTCACATAAGCAAGCCCCTTTGTTTTTGATCTTCCCTACATTGCTGGCACACCAAGGTAAGTCCCAGGATCATTAACAATTGGCATCCCAGGATACATGCAAGCTCCTCCAATAAAACTGTGGGAACATTCGAATTGAAGAACACACTAGACTTTTGGAGATTCACATGTTGTCCTGAGGCCTCGCAATACACCTCCATAAATTTCACCAGGTTGCTACAATTCTGCTTATCCGCTTTGATAAATAGGAAGGTGTCGTCCGCAAAGAAAATATGCGAGATAGTAGGCCCATGAGGGTTGAGTTGAACCCCTGAAATCTCCTGTTTTTCACACGCCTGCGAAATGAGTAGGGAAAAGACCTCACTGACAAACAATAAGAGATAAGGTGATAATGGGTCTCCTTAACGAAGGCCATGCGAGGGAGCAAATTTGTTCCCAGGGTTACCATTCAGTAGGATTGAGAAGTTGACCGAAGAAATGCATTTGAGAACAATACGACACCAATCCTGACTGAACCCCATTCTCTCCATAACTGCCAATAAGAAATCTCATTCCACTCTGTCATAGGCCTTGTGCATGTCCAGTTTTACACCTAGCTCAAATTTCTTGCTCATTCTTCTCATTTTGAGGAAGTGGAAGATTTCATGTGCAATTCCAATATTGTCCTGAATCTGCTTGCTAGCAACAAAGGCATTCTGTGAATGTGAGATGAGCTCCAGCAAAAACGGTCGAAGTCGATTCGCCAACACCTTCGACAATATCTTATAGGAATAGTTACAAAGGCTAATCGGTCTGAACTGTGACATAGATTCCGGGTTGAGGACTTTAGGAATGAGAACAACATGGGTGGAATTAATTTTATTAGGACTACAAGTACCCTTCATGAGATCCAAGAGTGGAGGATTTTACACAATATATCAGCATAATAAATTTCTATGGAACTTGCCATTCATGATAATCGAAACTTAAGATTTTTCACAGACAAGTGAAGACAATAGTATAGTAACATAAAAGTGAAGACAATGTGCCAGCATAATAAAATTAATATGTAGTGGCGCATGTATCGGGACATTATAGAATAGGTAGTGATCATAGTGTTATCCACAATCATTTTACTTCTCACACATCTCTTTCAATTTCCAGATGTCGGATGAATGAATTGAAGAAAAACAATAATGAAAATTTAATAAGGTGTGTAGAGGTGCTAATGAATTAGAGTGTGTGAATAACACTATCCTACACAATACCTTTTGCACGGTCCAGGGTGGTTGACAGCAACAAACGCTAGCCAAGACCCATCTTATCCATTTCAATTCCTAGCCTATTCCAAATACAAAGTCCAATCCAATCCTCGCCACCAAACAATGCCTTAAAGATTCTCCATCTCTCATTTCAAACATACTAATATGATAACAGAAAGTAAAATGTTAAGGCTCAAATCTGAACACAGTGAAAGAACTGCACTTTCTTTCGAGCACTTAGTCCACCATTCATTTCCATCTTATGACCATTTTGCATGTGCATTTTTTAACACACGATTATTCTATGACACAACACATAAATAAGGAAAACCCGAAAACACACGCCTCCAAAACGTTTAAGTCCATTTGAAAGGAAAAACAACTCACTCAACTCAACAGACTGACGCTGAAAACCAGATACGTCATACACCCAGTGAAACGGCGACACGGATTTTGGTTGGCTGCTGCTTACACTCTTCTAATTCCACGCAGACCTGCTGCAAGTCGGTTGAAGACTCAACTCATCCTCCTCTGCCTATACTGTTATGGGCCACCTATCTTAGCCGACCTATGCCAGACTTAATTAAACCCGGAATGCTGTAAGTACTAAGTACTGGTGAGTAAGTGAGTTCCTCCATTTAGAGAGTTGGGGAAAAGTTAATAATGGCTGCAAGTTTCTTGAGGTCCTCGAGTTGTATGTTTTGGGACACAACCGCAGCACCCACAGCGAGGGCAACAGAAACAAGCACCACGCTCTTCATGCATCCATGGCCTTGCGACAATCGTCCCAAAATCTTCTTGCAATAATTGTCTGCATCCTTCAGCAGTGAATGGCGGGCAACATCATCTCCCGCTGCCAATGCTTTATCATTCTACACCCAAAACAGAAAACGAGTTCATAAGACTGGGTTCAGGGTAACATAGATTAATATAAGGCAAATGAAATCATGAGACCAGGTTCATCACTTCAAAATATTGATTTCCAAGCACCTCATGAACTTTATAAAAGCATAAGGATAAACATTATATACTCTCATGGTGGTCTTGGCAGATTTATGTCATTTAGATAACTGAACATAATTACCTTCTCCCTGAAACTCTTTAAAGTTTCCCTCAAGGGGTCAAGAGAAGCATGTTTAACAGAGTTCTCCTTCCACTCGTCAGATAGCTTCTTCAGGAGAACAACACTTGCATTGAGATTGTCCAGATAAAGTACGTCCTGTTCCAAATATTCATAGCAACGCAGCAAATAGATGATATTTAAATCTTCGTACACTGCCTTCAATGAAAATTTGAAGAAGTAAAAGAACAATGATCAAAATTCATACCCATTGCCTGTAACATTCAGGGTTTTGTGTCAAACACCAAATAAATAGGCCACTTGCTTCCTTAGACAGATAAGGGATGCCTGCAAAGTGCTCTATACATCAAGCTCCAAACGAGGAAACGCCAAAGTCAATTCTTCAAAGGGGAAATACTTGTAAAGGAAAGGAAGTTTTTTTTGTTCTTTGCTTTACCTTCATTAACAGCTTTAACTGAATTCTTCAATATCTGCTGTGTGACTTGCCTCATTGTTTTGCTTCCTGGGGAACCAGCAAGGGCGATCTCTTTCAAGGTTGGATAAACAGCTTCAAACCTCTCAGTTGCCTTAGCAAAACCAAAATTTTCCACATGTTATTTATTGGTTGAAGGGGGTAAGACGGGGTGGAGTTCTTGTTTAAACGGAAAATTTTGCAATTATGCAAAGGCTCCTTGAAGAGGCGCACCTTAACTCGGGCAGAAGGTGCTGGAAAAGAGACTCTCATCAAGAGATCAAGGGCTGATGGTGGCACTATGTGCTCCCCCTTTCTGACAGCACCGTTTAACAGAATCGGACGGGCTTTCGGAAAAGCCAAAATTCTGACATCACGCATAAAAGAAGGAACAGTGAAAAACAGAATTAGTCATAGAAAACAGCCTGTGACAAGGAAGCCAGACATGTGTACATGTGTAAGATGAAGAAAGTAGAACTCATGTTAATCTAGTAGAACTCATGTTAATCTAGATGGCATCATACCTTTCCACAGACTGCAAAATTAAATCTCTACACAGAGGATTACTACTTGACTTGCTACTCAATATAGGCAAGAGAAAATGCACCCACGAGTACAACCCCACAACCAGATCTCCTTGGGAAGCCTGCATAAAAAAAATCCTAATAAAACTCCATAACTTAGAAAAGTGAACCACGATTTTAGGAACTTTAAACACAATGCATTACCTGTGCAACCAGCCAAACTGTGATTGCAAGCTTATCTTGGCCTTCATATTTCGGACTTCCCCTCATCACAGGAAGTAAACTAATCAGTACTTCAGGTCTTCGTTGCAATACCATTGCTAAAACGACGAATATGGCAACCTGCAGCTCCAAGGTTACAGCTAATAACTCACTCGGTTTAAGCACATATAATCTATACTGTTAATGGTAAAGAGAATGTTAACCAATTGAATGGCAGAACAAAGAAAAGGCAAGGATGTGGAAAGGTTTGTTACTTTAGAAGTTATTTAATTGTTACTTTACCAACAGTTTTGAACTTGAACCGCATATTCCGATGCTATTTTAAAACATTGCTGCCTTACTATTGCTGTTTAAAGCTTAGGGATGCTGAATCCAATTTTAGTTAAAAGAAATATTCCCACAAACAAAATGCCGAACCAGCTATCCCCAAGGATAATGAACCACTAAATGAGTAAAAAAATTCACATCTTAGAGCATCTCCTGGATGGTAGACTAGGAAAACATCTAGTCAATCTAGGCATTGGATCACATATGCAACAAAGTTGGATGAGCCATGGAACTGTAATTATATGATATCTAAAAGTTCATTAATGCTAGCACACAGAAGCATCCTCTAGAATGCAGCCGCTGAAGAAAGAACTTACTTGAAAAGAAAGGAAAATGTGACATTAGTGGAATCAAACAAAATCATTTCAAGAAACAAGGGGTTAATACAGAGCAGCATGATGAAAAATCAGGCCAGTCATAGACCCAACAACACCACACCTCAAAGCGTTTCGCGATATGTACAATTATGTAAAATTCTACAAAATTATAATTGACATGATATTCTGGTAAAGTTTTACAAATGTAGATGCAGTAAATCTCTCAAATATATGGATTGAAAAGTTTAGGACGAATTTGCTCCTACAGTTCTCAACACAAAAGCATGGCCACGAACACTGTTTTTTCTCATATTTTTACCCCAATTTCGCAAGATGATGCAGCATTATTAGTTAGTTTATCTACCTTCTACAATTTGTCACAAACCAAACCAAGGCAGGCAGAAACAAGTTCAACACCACCAGACACTTTAAACAGGGAATCCGATACATGCAACAACTGAAAGTTACCTGAGAATTTGAAAGTGCTTGCTGGACCGCCTTTTTGGATCCCTTGGCTACTCCTTGATGACTTGCAAGGTCAGCAAGAATGCTGTCCAACGACCATAGCACGAATGATCCAAGCGCTTCAGTAGAGCGCTGGCTGATCCATTCAACCGATATCTTGTAAACATCTTCAGATATATGCGAAAGAGGGATCTGCTTGACAATCAACATAATCATAAGATATTAGGAGACCCTTTGAAACATATATATCAATTCCACAACTCGAAAACACAATGACGAAAAAAGGGCTTTCCGTAACATACACATTCTATCGAAAACCAGCGTGCATATACAATTAAGTACACAGAATATGCAGATAAACACGACGAAATGATCAAAAGCCCTTTTCTTTTCCTACAAGTCCTCCAAAGTTTGATGCTTTGATTTTTTGATTTTGATTTTTTTATTATTTTAAGAAAAATATTCAAAGTCGAATGCAGAGAAACACGTGTAAGTAAAAACTCACATCAACCAGCTTTGCCACAGAAGATTCTTTGAACGTCTTCAACCACGGAAATTGTGCCGGACTGACCGCCGCAAATGCTCGGCCGAAATAATCCGCCAAACGCATAAGCTGTATGTCCTGCTGCGTTTCATACGAAGCCTATCCAATCCAACACCCATAACCAAACGTCAGAAAACAGAACTGAATTCCCAAATTTACAGAATTTGACAACAAACAGAAGCGATTAGCATCCCTCACAGTTATATCTGCCAGAAAGGCGCCGAGATCACCGGCGTCCATTTTCGACGCCGCCTCCGCCACCGTCACCTTCGTCTTCTTCGGCTTCTTCTGCTTCACCTTCTTCACCTCGCCGTTCTCGACGGCCGCCCCGGCCACCTCAGCATCGCTATTATCCTCATCGTCGTCATCTGAATTCCGCTTCGATCCGCCGGGTGCGGCGTCTCCGGAAACGGCTGCGGACTGGGCCTCCATAACTCTCCGACGGCGCTCCTCGGAATGCAGCTCGATCGTCCGGAACACGTCGGAGGCGGAGGATACGACACCGTTGTGGAGACTGCCGTTGGAATCCGCAGGAATCGCCTTGGAGGAGGATTTCCGGTTTCGCTTCGGATACGATACCGTTTGCCAGGCGTAAGCGTCGCCGTTTTGCGTCAGCTTCTTGCCGTATCTCTGTGCCTCCTCCTCCTCTTGCTCTCTGAGAATTGCTTCGATTAGTGCCGACGAATTCTCGTCCATGCTTTGCTTCAGTGTCTCTTTCTCTCTCTCTAGATTTTTGTTTGCTTCCTTCTTGAGTGACTGAGAGAGAGAGAGTGAAGAGGTAATGTCGAGTTCGAAAGGAGGAAGTCGGGGGCTTTGAAGGACAGAGGACAAGAAAGGGACTCTGCGTCAAAGGACACGTGGGTTATTTTTATTTATTGTGATGACGGGTTTGTCCTTATTTCCTCGCCATTTAACGTAAATGCCATTTATGCCATTCGTAAACAATGCAACGTCAAATTGATCTAATCTCCTACAATGAAAAGAAATTATCCGTCTGAAACACGGGATATTACCCAAAAGTATCATAATGTAACTGGGTATAATTTTTATTTTAAATTTTTGACTAATCGTATTATAACTCTTAATGTATGAGCCATTTTTTTACATACCAAAAAATCTCATCAAATTATAAAATATCGACCAGGTAAAGAGAGAAAAACAAACACCTTGAATTTAATATTTTTACACTAAGGAGAGGGAGAGTTCGGCTAAGCCACACAATGGGCAGCCTAATTTGGTATCGAATTCACCATCCATGAGATTTGAACCTAAGACCTCTCACGTCTAAGTGAAAAAGAATATCATTAGTTCGTAGTACTGAATGGCTGTTTAAAGTAAATAATTAAAAGGTTTTTATTCTTACATTTTATTATGTCAAACGTTATTACGCGTGTTATCTATATAGTAATAACTTGGTACCAACAAACTCCTCACTCTTTATGTATCATAACACTATATAGTAATAACTTGGTAAAACAAACTCCTCACTCTTTATGCATCATTATCATAATGGACGATCTATACAATAATAACTTAAAACTCGTTTAGAAATACTTTTAAAATGATTGAAAATGCTGTTTAGTATCAAGAAAAAAAATTAACACAGTGGTGACCAGCTTAAAATTATGATGGACCAAATAGAGGTCTCTCCCTTGAGTCCCCTACGTACCTTAACAACTCAACTAATACTTACTACAATCAATGTGATAATGTGATGCATTTTTCAAACTAGTAAGTGGAAAAACAATGTCCAATTTAATAGCAATAATTTTGTGATATTTGTAGGTCTACGGCACGAATTGATTCACTAACTTGTGATTTTAGTAGCATACTAGGCCATTTCCAGCCAAGGATTATATGCCATATTTAATTCTAAAGTGACAATATCAGTCTTCAATAGAAGAAATAGCGCATTTATTAATCCGTAATCGGATTGAGATGAATTGAATTGAGGAGGAATTGGATTGAGAAGGAATTGGAATGAGGTGGAAGTAGAATCAGATTCTTGTTAAAGTTGTTTACTAAAACTGTCTGGAATCGGAGAAGAATGATGTTGGTTCTATATAAGTTGTTTACTAATTCACTGGAATCGGAATCAAAACTAGCTTGATTACTAAATTGCCCTTATATAAATAAATTATTTTTATACTAATTAATCAAACTAATTTATTATTCAAAAAACAAAATCAAACTAATTTTAGATACCAAAATTTATCTATATAAAAACTAATCAAAGAGGTTTCTTTTTTTGTACCCAAAAACTTATTTTAGATACTAAAGGCCTTTCATCCTAAAGGCCTTATTTTGCCAGCCCCAACAGCCCTCCCCCATCCCTGCCTTACCTTGCCCTCCACCACACTTACCCCCATAGTCACCGCCCCTAGCCCCAATTTCTGAAACCCTCTATCTCTCTCCTCCATGCCCTTCTTCTTCGCTTTCTCGGTTACTCCCGCCATGGTTCGCAACGCTGTTCAATCCAACGCGTCTGTGAAAGTCGGTGAGTGGGTCGAAGTTCAGAGATCTCATATATGCTTCCTGAGCGGGTTACCTACTACCGATCGTAATGGGTATGATCTTTAGCTGATGAGGTTTTTTTTTTTTTTTTTTTTTTTTTCTTTTCATTTTCTCTAAATTTGAAATTTTGTTTGTTGAAGTTGAGGATGGGTGCGATAATTCTACATATGGTGGCTGTTATATTTGTGGTGGTTTTAGGAGGGGTTGCGATAGGCGTGGTGGGAACGGTTATTATTGTGTCCGTTCATGGTGGTTTGGGATTGCAGAGGATTGAGAGTGTTTCGGAATTAGAAAAAAACTATGGGGGTAATATTGGTACAAAAGGTGGATTCCTCCTGATTGGCTTCATTTCGGGGAATTCAATTACCACCTCAATGTGGAGAATTGAATTCCGGGAGTTTGGGGAATCTGATTCCCTATATTAAGTGGGTCCCACACATTTTTTCATTCCCTGGTGTTAGTAAACTGAGGAATGATCAGGAATGGGGAATGACTCCCATTCCTCCATACCCATTCCCTATATGTACACGCGCCATTAAAGGAATCTTGCTATAGGAATCAGGCTAAATTTAACAGCAAGGCAGGCTAGATATAGCTAACCCGCTAGCACTAGGGCCCAAATTTTTGTAGGCCCCACTACTTGCAGCCCAGTGAAAATAGCACTTCAATACAACTGCAACACATGAGGCGCTATGGATTAACATTGGTGCACGAGTAGGATGTGAAGGAAAAATTTAGTCCATTTAAGATCATTTGAGTATAACATGCAAGGGTAACAACAATTAGAGGTGGAAGCTAGACTACATGAATTCGAAAACCAATCTTGACCCATGAATTTTAAAGTCTGGTGATACGTGAACCAAACTCAACAAAAATTGAGATAGAAAGGAAAGGATGGAGGTTTATACCTCTGTAAACCAATCTTTGTTTTCACAAAGTTATCACTTAAGAGAGCACCTTAAATTCTTACTTTTGTTAACTTATTTGCTCTTTGTACGTGTGTTAAATAGGAATTCCAAGTTCTAAAAGGATCGATCCTTCTAAGCCTCAACACCCAAAAGAGATGTGAAGATGAGATGGATGATCTAAAAGTAATTTAATGCTACGTTTAGCTCTCCATAATTGGAGTCCTAGTGCCACCCACAAAGCAATAAGTACCAAATTATGGATGGAACTAGAACTAGCGAACAACCAACCATTTTGATTCATGGCAACTTCGTAATTAAAGTAAAACATTAGGGGTAGAACAAGAAACATAACCAGATGCCATATGAACAAGGATGTCGTTTTCTATTGTGGGATTGTGGGGGCTCACACCCACACAGCCAAGAAGAAGAGCAACTTTTTGACATAAGCAGTTACGCTACTCGCCAATCGCTCTCCCAAATCCCAACAACATCCGTCGTCATCTTCTCCTCCTCCCTGCCAAAGCTTGTTGTAGTTACATCTTAGGCTTATTAGTCGAAGTGCTCTCTGAAACTATCATTGAGTTTCAGTTTATTTTTTGAAATTGGTTTTGTCTTACTTTGTTCCTAAAAATTGATTCAACTCTTTTGTCTCATTTTACCCACTTCAATTAATGGACTGTTATTTAAGGGTATTTTAGACATTTCAGTTTCACATTTATTTACATCTAGCCCCCACACTAAACAAGTCTCAATTTTATTTTTGATAATTCTAATTCAAACGCATAAATTTTGGGCATTTTTAAAAATAAATTATTTAATCAATAGAAAAACTCCGAGCAACAAAATCATTGTATCAACCAAAATAAAGGTTATATTTGTTCGTAAAATCATTTGACTTGCAAGACATCCATGTATTGGCTCAAAACTTTGCAATTGAAAAATATTCATTACAACAAAATCATTATACCATTAAGCTATCCAAAATATTTCCCAAACCAAAAAAATCATCTAAAGTTATTTCACACGGATTGAATGAATAATTTGTATTTAAACTAAACCTTAACTAATTATTTAGAGCAAAGTTTCAAAAATGTTGATTTTGGAATTTAAAATAATAAAAACGAATTTAAATAAAAAATAATTAAATAATTGACAAAGTAAAGAAAGCAAAAGACAAAGGTTTTGGAAAACTATTTAAACACTAGGTGCTGCCGTCACCATTAACAATCCTATACAATTTTACCAATTACTTATGAATTTCTACATACATGCTTTGAAGGTTATATTTTCCTCGTGATGTTCAAGCGAAAACGTATATCTAACATGCACTGTGATGTTCAGATCAAATATAAACATGCAAGACTCATTAAGCTTTGTGAAAACCCTTTGAAAAACCATGCAACCCTTAAGAGCGTGATGTTCACCTTAAGTGAACTTAAAATTGCTAATCACAAGAAGCCCTCTTCAATTTCAGGGTGATGTTCCAACAGAAATTGCATCAAATTACTTGTCTAAATGTCCTAATGGTTGCGAATCACTAAGACAATTAGATAGTTTAATCGCGGTGATTAATAATTCAAAGCAAGCATGCATCCATTCATAAGCAAATTAATAAAATCACATATTTATGCTAAGGCTCAAGGCATCGCCCTAGCAAAACAACTAGTTACGAACAATCATAATAAAAACTAAAGAAAATATATTAACTAGAAAAAGGATTGAAGACACCTTGTAAGTAAAAAGTCTGAAGTTCTCCAAAATAATGCCTCCTTTCTCTCAATGTTGCATCCTCCCCCCAAACCCTAATGGCTAAAAGCCTTATTTATACTAGGAAATAAAATAACAAATGGATAACTAGAAATTACATTCCTATTTTGACTAGGAAATCTGCCCATAAAAAAGATAGTCACGTTTCTGGACCTTAAGGGCTCCAAAACAGGCCCAAAACAACTCAAATTAAAGATTATGACCTCTTCTTCAAGTTCCAAGAAGAACCCAAGTCCAAAATCCATCATATTCTAGCCCAAAAATCGCAAATAAGCTCTGCAGCCCAATCTGCCAGCACTACACGTTGGGCATAACGATCTGATGCTTAGAGATAAAATTATGAAATTTTGATACAATCTTCTTGACAGATTCACGAACTTGCTCCAATTGGAATCACTAAAAAATTCCACCGTTTGATTACTTTATGCTCCAAACAAGTTCGCATGTCCTACATTAAAAACACATAGCAAAGCATCAAAAGCTCACCAAAATATACCAAGAATAAGAAATAATATATAGTATAAAATCAACTCATCATGTCACGTAAGTTATTTTTACTGGGTGAACATTGCAAACAATTGAATATGCGAGACCCACATAGTAACCTAAGCACCCTGCGATTGATGATCCAAAATTAGATGGATGAGAAGCGAGAATTTAGTTGAAAATCAGATTATGCATAAGAAACAATCAAACTGACTATGAAACCATGTAAATTATGTTACTAATTGGAAAACAAATAAACAAAAATACCAAAACGACTACAAATTTAAACAACATTTTGACTGACTTATTCTTATAAACCTCATAAACTCTAATACGTAAACACTAAAATTACCCTAACATTAAAATAAAACTAAAATTCTAAATATTTTTGAACAGGTTTGGATATTATCAACATGTTCAACTTGATGCATCTTTTGCTAAAGAAAGAAAAGGTATGGGAAAAGCAAAGACCTTCTCTCTCTCTCTCTCTCTCTCTCTCTCTCTCTCTCTCTCTCTCTGCATGTTATGAAAAGTTTGTCAAGTGCTTTGGCAGTTACAACTTTTACAAAGTTTGGTTGGGATTGGATTGGATTGGATTGGATTCCAATCCAGTATTGGTCTGGGTGTCGTCTGCGAGGAGAAGAGGCTGTTTTCGGGACAGATGTTAAATATGCAGTTTGAAGGTTTGTGCATGCCAAACAAGTAGCAGCACTAATGCTTAAAGTCCACGGACCATTTCATTTTTCCTCAAGTGGGAAAAGCACTTTTCGGCAAATTACATTTTGCACCTTTAAATTTGGTTATATAACAAACTCAAACTTCATCTATTGAACATTGCAATGTCATATGACTCATAAATCAATTTAAAAATTCGTTGAAATGTTAAATCAGTTAATTTGACCATTAAAGGATGATATGTCAACTGTGGATCCCACATTTTTGCTGATATGATATTAAATATGTGCCACGTGGACAAACAATTAAAATTGGGTAAAATTATGATTCTGGGCTAGACAGAGGGTCGTCGAATTCTAGGCTCCGTTGGTCTGGGCTCTATGGGCTGATGCTTCATAATCTTTTGCATAATGTTATCTACATAACCATTTTTACCTTATACACACCTTTATTATTATTATTTTAGTTGATCTTCTCTAATTCATTCGATCCGACAGTTGAAAATTGAAATGATGTGAGAAGTAAAAATAAATGTATAGATAGAACTACCAAATGTTTTTTAAAATTTAATTTAAAGAATGTATATAATGTAAAAATAAGTGTGCGGATAACACTACCGAATATTTTTTTCATTTAATTTAAAGATTGTATATAATTTTTGTAACTTTCATATAATTTTAATTGGTTGCACATATTACAAAGAACTTCCGAAATAACAGCACTAGCTGAAAGCAATTGGAGCGCTTGTGGAGATCTAAAAATGGATGCCAGAATACAGAACAGACGCCGGTGGGTGAATTGAATTTTCGTTCTCCACGTTTAATATTAATACACAATTAGGACAAAGACTCACTATATCAGCAAGCTACCAATTTTGGATCAAAGAAAGTTCCCGCTGATCAGTGAAGCGCTGCCTCTTCTTACAAGAAATCAATCTCTCGAGAATAACCTCAATAAACCACGCCTACGACCTCTGGCTTTGATCGGCCTACCTGGTAGTGACAATGTATATGAAATGACATCAGAAAACAACTCAACAGGGAATATTCAAACGTCGCATTGAAATAGGAGCAATTTCAAGAACATGCTTCGTCATGACGGAGTTAGCACAAGAGTATGTGCGCGCGCGTGTGCGTGTGTGTGTATTAATGTACTACATAATATATGAACCCCCTATTTCCGTGGCTAAGGAGTTTGGAAACACTACCTTTTAATCTCCCAGCATGGAACAAAGCTTCTTCTGCAATGGGTTTCCATTGTTCCGCACATGAGTAGTTGATTCCCAAACCAACACTAAGTCCTCTCAGCAGATGCACTGTCCGAAGTACGGAAAACAACTCCTCTGGAAAAGCCTACAAGAGCCAGGGACAATAGGCGAAACAGAATGAAACAATCACGAGTAGATAACCACCAACATAATGAAATGATGTGAAAATAAGTCGTCAATAAAATTTTGGAACCATCCTACCTGAACTGCAATTTTTTTAATTGAAGATTCCTCCGAAAAAGGCTGCAGCATCGTCACTCCGGGGGGTAATTTTGTGTCAAACATTGTCTGTGCCAACTTTAACATTTCATGCTGTTCGTTTTCACATTTGCTTAAGGTTTCTATGCCAAGTTCCCTGTAAAGAGAAATAAATTAGTACAATGTGCATACACTATCAACCCCGAAAGCACCTCATCAAAACTCTGACATTGAGATCGAAAAATAAAAAATGGTCACTTCTTTGAATTAGGCCCATGTTTCATATATCCAGTTGAGCACAACAATGGCATTCCATTCTATTCGACCTCAGTTATTGATGCTGCATTTAAATGATACTAGTTCACCCTTTTTCTCTATTACGATTTTGTCTCCATGAGCTCACACTCACATGCACTTGCATGCAGTTTGCAGGTCATGTCTCAGCCTTAGTTTCTCTTGCCTTAACAGCTTAGTTTGAACTAAGGCAGTATCAGCAAAGTAATTACCTGTAGCTCTCTGATGCTCTAATAGGATCACCGTCAGCAATGGCAAGAACAAGGTTAGCATAACCAAGTCTCAACTCATCCGGTAGATCTTTCACTTGGCCATAATCCAGCAAGGCAACCTAACTTGGAAGAATTATACAAATTCTAAGTCAGCTTACAAATTACTATTCAAATTAAAGAAAATGTTATCATAACGTATGTAAGCTATTAATTAGAAAGAGACAAGTATGTAGCTTTTCTGTCCAAAGAAGCAGTAAACTTGATATGTTGGTCATTTACCTCCGAGCCTTTACAGATTAGGATATTTCCTGGATGAGGATCGGCATGGAAGAAACCAGTCTTCAGAATCATTTGCCCATATGCCAGGGTCAAACTTTGGAGGATTTTCCTGCATTTTAGAAGAAATTGATCAATGAACTTATCCATTTCTTATGAGAGAATAAACTGTTTAATTAAGTGAAAAGTAGTGAGAAAGTTTTCTAAGAGCTAGAACTGAGATAATCTTCAAATACAAAACCAGATTGAAAAGAAAAAGGGGAAAATTTGGGCTAATGAATTCAGGAAAGATGTCTTTTCAAATAAGTATATTCAAATCACAGCGTAATGAGTTTCAGCAACCAAATATTTACCCAAAAAAAAAGTCCTAGCAAATGAATATGAGAGATAAGACAGGAAAAAAGAGATCGGCGATCAAAGGAGCAAAAGGGATGTACAATAAGCTACCTAACATGGCTGTTAGTTGTTATAAAGAAAGTTTGAAAATTTCGTAGATGGCTACAACTTTTATGAAAGACTTAAATTAGTTATGATAACGAGAAGTAATAATAGCTCTTTATTGACAACTAAATGCAACTTACATAACACAAAAAAGTAAATAACAAAGGTAGCATACACTCTGTTTACGGACTAGAAGCTTACTGCTTTGCCGCTGCTGCAATCTTACCACCAGGATCTATGCCTCTTTTTGCAATTTCATCACCCAGATTCAGGATGGGGGTTCCATCAATATATTCCATAACTAGAACTCTCCTGACCAAACAAAGTAACACTTTATCACTGCAAGTTCACCAAATGGACTCAACAGCACCCACAAGAGAAAGGCGTATGAATACATACCTAGTGACTATATCTCGTATGAGTCGTGGGACCAAAACCGGAGACTTTTTGTTATTCTCATACAAAAAACGTCTAATTTTTTCCATAGCATCAGCCTCCCTCATGAAATCAAATTCATATCCAATCTTGAATCGGAAACATGAAAGGTAGTTATTATCCCAATATTTATGACTACATTTAGAAATCTAACACGAGAAGGATTCCATATTTTGTGCATATCAGGCACCTGTTTTTCCATTTCCTTTGTTATAGAGTATAGATCAAATTTGACATCTGTCTTCTGTATGTAAAAGGCGAAGGCTTGCAAGTTGCGAATATCTGTCATCATTAGATCCTGAACTCCAGGATGTTGCACCTATTACCACAAGATATTAGAATTTCAAAGAACAAAAAGAAACCACAGAATTTTCTATGTTCCCTCACCTTGACAACAACATCACTCTTATCACCTCTCAATCTTGCTCGGTGAACCTAGTTTGAACATAAAACACATATCAGGTAAAAATGTATACACTTGGATAAGCATTGTAATAGCATTTCTAGTATGGTTCCCTCCAATAGAAAACAGCTACCCCAAAAAGGAATTAAATGCAAATATAATTATAAATATACATTCCAACATTGAAGAACTCTGAAATTTGACAAACTCTTCCTTAATGGTAAATATCTGACAATGAATCTTAATTATTAAAGCTCTTAACGCAAATTACAAACTTATAGCAGAACAACAAATATCAGCATCAAGTTACATCTGCTTTCAGAAAGTTTCTCTTAATTAAAAACTTGATACTGATACTAGCTTAGAATATTCACTTGCAAATTCTAATAACTATTGCAATTTCTACGGTGGCACTTGTGGCAATCCAGAAATCCAGAAATCACTCATGAGTAGAAATACCTGGGCAATTGAGGCAGAGCCAAGAGGATCCACATCGAATCTTTCAAACACTTCACCAACATTTTGGCCCAACTCCATCTCCAACATAAGTTGAACAGCATCAAATGGGGTTGCAGGAGCGTGATCACACAATGTAACAAGCCTTTTGACCCATGCAGGTGGGGCCAAGTCTGGCTTCCCGATGATTTGGGCAACCTAATTGAAACCCCATTCAAGAGCAACTCAGTATTCAGCACAAATATTAGAAAAATCAAATCCACCAATGATGAATTCCAAGGTTCTTTAAAACCAAAAGGTTCAATGATAACTAACCTAAATCTGAAAACCAATTGGAAATCAAATCAAAACGAACAATAATTGTTTAGACCATATTGGGTCTCACCAGGATCCACCAACCAAAGGAGAAATTTGACCCTTGGTATTTAATATTTATTGAGTGGTTTCTATTAGGTGACATTACCCTTTCATTGTGGCCATATGTTGGAACTAACATAGGAAGTTGAGAAGCCTATAAGAGTGACTGTCGTAGAGGCAGCAAGGGAGGTTTTCCTCCCCTTGGTCTGCACTGTCCTTCTCTCCCAAGTTCTCTAGGCTCTTATCTTATGACTATCCAATATAATATGTATATGCATACTCAAATACACTACAATGTATACTACAAAAGACGTAGCCCGGTTATGGGGGAACCACTACAATCCCGTGTGCATGTGTGTGAATGCGGTACTACCAAGTTAGATCGCTCTCTGACTTTCACTTGCTCGAAGTCTTAGATGACTGTCTAAACAACAACAAGCAAAAACGATAAAGCATGACTCTTTAACTTTACTAATCAATAATCATACAGAAAAAATATAGTTTTCAGTACAAAACAGCACATAATCCATGTCATTTCGCAATTCTGTCGCCTAAAATCAAATGCAGTCTTCACAAGAGCAAGCAGTGAAAGGAATCGAACAGTAAATTCATCGAATACCTTCAGGAAGAAACCGCCAAGGTCCGAGCACATAGCATATATCTTCTCAGCTGCAAATTCATGCTGCCTCTCCCACATTTCCTCCTGTTTCTTCGCATCCTTCACCAAACTCACTCTCAGCTGAAACACCTATCAAACCCCAACCAAAACACCCATCAAAACATATACATATATATGTGTACAGAACGAGAGAGAGAGGGACCTTGTAGCCCGTGTAGATATCAACAGCTCGAGCCCAGAACTGAAAGGAGCGCTGCCATGGCCGGAAATGCGTTGCTAGCTTCTGCTGAACATCTTTGAGATCAATGGGAGGCAGAGGAAGCATAGCTCTCTAAACTTCTCTTGTTCTAACCGCAATTGTGTTTCTTTCAATTTTGCTCAAAATTCTTAAAATTCTAATCAAATTGGCAGATTAAACAGAGTATTTAACATGCAATTGAGGCATTGTTGATGGGTTCGGCTTAAAAATCCGAACTTGGGGAAGTGAGGAATCTAAACAGTACGTAGTGGGGGAGAGAAAGAGTGTGTGGGGCTGACAGAAACAGCACAGGGAGGGAGGAGGATTCTCTCCTCCTTTTTTCTCCTACACCTCTATGATTTTCTTGTTTGTGTGGTCACGTTTAAGTCACGTCAACATTTTATATTAATTTTTTTATAAAAATAATAAGATAAAAATACATGGTTTAACCGTGACCACACAAACAAAAGAAAGATGAAAGTGTATAAGAAAAAAAGAAGGAGAGAATCCTCCTCCCACAGGGAGAGCGAGAGCTGAGTCAGCCGATAATTGCTTGGCTTGTAAGGCTCTATTGGTTTACTTTGTGTTTTCTTGTAAAATTGGGAAAAGAAAAAGTGTTTCATTTCCTTATTTCCTTTTGGATGCTTTGATGATTGATGGCAAACTCCTTTCTTTTTTATTTTCTTTTGTCATGTGAACGAATATTTGTTTATATTTTGGGGATGATGGAGAATATCTCATAGAGTTCAATTTTCGTTCTCAATCCATGACATATGAGCTCGAAGTTTTCTTTGTAACTCCATAACTTCTTCGTAACACTCCATATTCGGTTTAGGTTTAAGTTTATTATTGTTTTTAGGGCTCGTTTGACAAGTACTTTTAAACAACTAAAATAGTTTTTAGACAAAATGTTTTTTAAATCAATTCTTAGTAAAAATACAAGTTAATCATGGAAAAACACTTGAAGTGTTTGCTGCAAGAAGCATATAACTAGTGTTTTTTGCCGGAAACACTTTAAGTGCTTTTTGAATCTAAAATTGTTTTATCTAAAAGCGCTTCAGTCGTTTAAAAACACTTATCAAATAAGCCCTTAAGCTGTTGTGATTAGCCAAGTAGTGAAGAAGAGTAAATACGAGTTAAGATTAAAATAATTAAGCGTTAAGTCTCTGTATTATCAACTGTTGTGGCCGGTCCACAAGCTGATGGCCAACCAATCTATGATATAACAATTTTTAAATTAAAATCCATGTCATGTTACCAAAAAAAAAAAAAAAAAAAATCAGTATCCTTGATGTCGAAGTTAGGTTGAGGGTCTGCGTCAGTGGCTATTTTCATCCCTATGTCAGAAGACGATTGATTTGTGGTCGTGCATGGATGTGCTCTTTTTTTCTGTTACATTAAAAAACTTTAAACCCAAAATCTAAATTTTTTCTTTTTTTGATCCAACGATATATTTTATATTTTATATTAAAAATAAGGGAGAATTTAGCTAAGTCATATAATGGATAACTTAATTTGGTATGAAATTCATCATCCACGCGATTTAAATCTAAAACATTTCACTTACAAATGAAGAGAAATACTACAATACGTACAATCTAGGTTGAGTGAAATTCCTCGTTGTGCTTCTCTCGTGGATGTAGGCTTTACGCCGAACCATATAAATCTCTTTTGTTAGTTTGAGATTGTTTGTTTTAACTTTCACTTACGACGTTGATATTAGTACTTTGTTAGAATTCGTTTCGTTTGCGCATATCGCAAAGCAAAATGAAGTGCGGATGAAAATTTCGCCTCCTCACAATTGGCAGTGTCGGGATGTGCTTTGGTATTGTAGATTAGGGTTTTTCTTGTAATTGGGTTTCTTGTTGTTTGTTGGGGTTTGGGCTGCCCTTTCTATGTATTGGGCTTTGAGATTCTGTTTGAGCCTTTTGTTGGCTATCTGTTTCCCTAGATTTTGGGTTGGTATATGTGGATCCTTAATAATTTGAGCATCTGTATTATTAACTCAATAATTCCTCAATCGATCCTTATCCTTCGATAATTTGTATGCGTGTGCTATAAAGTTAACCCCAAATGATGATCATAAGACTATTAATTTCATTTGTTATTGTTGACCCTAAAAACTACCAAGCCTACGTGGCGCGCAGGCCGAGTAACTAATAAGCTAACTACGTTATTCAGGTGTGTGCGGAGCGTGCCAACTCGTCGGCCGAGCTCGACCGAGGAGTAAAATTTGTTGATGTTGCGTTGGTTGCGCTGCTGACTTCTGCGGCTTGCAATTGCGGCCGAAGAAGGAACTTGACTCGGCTCTCGGATTCTAAAGCCTAAAGACAAGGCTACTAAATATGCGAAGTTCACAGATCGTTGTCGTTGGATTCGGTCACAGTGATGGTGTTAGTCAGAGTGAACTCACGCCGAATCGACACTAAAGTGTAAGGGCACAAATACTCAAAGCGGATGTACATCTTGATGGTGAATGTGGTTCGGCCGTCAGAATGCCGAACTCTAAAGCCCACTTGTGAGTATCCAATCATACGACAACTCGGCGTTCAATGTGCCGAGCCCTAATAAACTGTAACACCTCACTTCGCCGAGAAGGCTGATGAGATGACCTCTGCCAATAAGGATTCGAAAATCCTTCTCGACCGAGACTTGGATAGGTAACCAGTCGCCCCCTTTGCAGTGCTGTTTATCCAAACTGAAGGTGCTCCGCGGTCGGCTGATTCTACGGCGATAGTGCTGTTTATCCAAACTGAAGATACCACCGGTTGCCTTCACAGTGCTGTTTATCCAAACTGAAGGTGTGTTGGCGAAAAGGAAAATAAAAATCTCAAGGTTGTTGAGAGGTTTCACGTAGAGCGAGGGTTTGCGCATGGCAGATTTGTGTGTTGAGTTGGAGAGGTTTGAATGTTGCACCGAGTCTTGTATTTATAGTCTTCATATTTTCTGCTTGGCAAGGTCTGATAATATTGTGGAGTCCAGCTGCAACCCAAACTTGCTCCGTATAAGAAGGCTATCCTTTAGACTGTTATCCCTGCCTTCTCAAACAAATCAAAAACCTATCAAGGCTTATCACATCATCCATCATCAGAACTCCATCAGTAACCTAACCCACCTAGGCTTCTAATCTTATTAAAAACCTCCAGCCGAAACCTTTATTTCCTTCACCATGCAAAACAAAAAGCCTAGTCTACTTAGGTTTTTTGTGTCATTATCACAACCTAAGCTTATCACATCATCACCCAAAGCCATCACCTTTATTGTGTCATGCATCCTAACTTATCTAAATGAATTTCAAATTCATTTTGGCTTCCGTGTGTTGCCAGACATCCCACATCAACTCGAGTTGTACTGCTCGCGTGGGATATAACTCACATCCTATTTATCTGGTTGAAGAAGATGCTAGGATAATTCATATTTAAAAAATAATTATTATGATAAAAAAAACCATAATATTATCCTTTAATAATGACAAAAATTATCTCCACTTTTCCATCCGACGATTGAGAGCTATGCTCACTCAACGGCCTTGATTGCGCAGGCCGATGGTGTAAATTTGGGTTCAAACATTGCCCCCCAATTTCCTTGAACTTCAGCTCGTAAGCCGAATGGTTAAGGAAATTAAATCTCTGTGCCCATCAAAATCTCGTGGTATCGCCGAAGAAGACAAAAATTTAAGAACCCATAGTTGAACTCGTACAAGATGCCAATTTGCATCTCGGCTAGCTCGTCGACCTCGGCCCGATCTCAATTTTTATATTGGCTTGGCATGATAATCAAACTTCGGCCGAACTCGACCTGCCTATATATATACAAACACTCTGATAGTCCTCCAATCCCCCACTTTCATTCTCTTAAAAATTGGGCCGACTTAAAAATTAGGCCAACTTGGCAGCATGGCATTTGCTTGAACCAGGACATTTTTCTAATCCCCCACTTCCACCTCTGAACAGTCAACTCCATCCAAAGAATGAGGCATCCAAATCAATATTTCAAAAGTGCAGACTCCAAAGCTACTATCAAATCTGCGGTCTTTATTCGGCCAATCTTTCTTGTGAAAAAACTAAACTCCCATAGCCGAAATGTTGGTAAGGAAGAATGGCCGAGGATGGGTAGGTGTAGAGCATGCTACGAATATTCTTTTTAACTGCCGAGGATATCCAATTTTATCAGTCGTTCATGTTGTGGGTTTCGACCGAAATAGTCTACCAAATACTTTAATTTTTAAACCGATCCGCTATAGCTCAGACCAAAACTTGCCGAGCACACCCATTGTATTTAGCCAAACTTTCTTTTATTCGGCCAAATAAAGCTGCTAAGAATTCATAGATGGACTTGTACTTGAACCAAAGTTCCTAGACAAACCCCACCAAATCATTACATCACCAAGCGAACATACTAGCCCACCCACATAGAAGCCTACCATTTAAAATGAGTGGCTTTTTCATTAATTTCATGAACTTTCCTTTGTCTTTTCCGCATGTCATCTCTCTTTCTGTCTCATGTGATGGGATGTTGTTGATGGTTCATTCTGACAAATATATATATATATATATATATATATATATATATTAAACCGCACATTGAAACTTAATTGAGCAAGCCTTGCAACCATGCATGCTCTGCCCCGCTCAACCGAACCCCCTTGTAAAGAAAAGTCCAAACCTCTGTCAAACTGAGATGGTGTCGGTCGAGTGGTTGAGAAAGTTGTAATTATATGTAATGTTTCATTCGGCCAACTCCAAAACCAATCTCGCCGAATAAGGATTAGGCTACACGAAGGCCTACCACCTAGCACATGGTCTTCTGCAAAGAAAACGAAAGTGATCGAACCATAATCAGGAGGAGACCAACGATGCTTTATTCCAAGCCGAGATCTCTTAATATCAAAATTCTTAAATTGATTTCGCTCTAGGCCGAATAAAGAATTTTCTCCAAATATTTCGTTATCATCAGCCGCCGAATTTGTTTGACCATTATTATGCCCCCCAGGCATAATTACTTGGTTCATTTCGGCTTTTAACTCAACTAACTTGGCCGAATAGGATTTCTCCATATCGGCTTTATCACCAATAATCATATCAATTGGCGTAGTTTCGGCGTCTAAGATCAGCTCTCGGCCATGTTCGTCATTGGAACACTCCACTGACGAATCGTTGACTCAGTCGATTTGTGGCTCAGAAACTTGAACTTTTTCTTCTAGGCCTACCACACTTTCAATCTCGACCGAAAAAACAGGTGGTCTAGGCTTTTCTTCGACCAACTTGACAATTTTCTTAGGCCGAATTTTGATTGTAGCCGGAGTGGAAAATTGCCCCCCGGTCTTTTGAGCCAACCATTCTTTAAATGGAATTGATTTGAACCCAAAAGGCGTTTTCTTATCGAGCCACTCATAATATCGAGCTCTATCTTCATTTAACCGTTGATCTTGTAAGCTGTGATGAACCTTCACCTTTATCATTTGAGAGAAAGATTTTTGCCTTTCTTTATTTGCTTCAACGATCCGGTCAAGGCATTTTTGTTGCTCGACAATTTCCTTGAATAGGTGCCAAATCTCATCCTGATTGTGATCTTGATATATCATGTGAACTTCTAAAAACTACCCAGCCTACGTGGCGCGCAGGCCGAGTAACTAATAAGCTAACTACGTCCTTTGGTTGTGTGCGGGGCGTGCCAACTCGTCGGCCGAGCTCAGCCGAGGAGTAAAATTTGTTGATGTTGCGTTGGTTGCGCTGCTGACTTCTGCGGCTTGCGATTGCGGCCGAGGAAGGAACTTGACTCGGCTCTCGGATTCTAAAGCCTGAAGACAAGGCTACTAAATATGCGAAGTTCACAGATCGTTGTCGTCGGATTCGGTCATAGTGATGGTGTTCGTCAGACTAAACTCACGCCGAATCGACACTAAAGTGTAAGTGCACAAATACTCAAAGCGGATGTATGTCTTGATGGTGAATGTGGTTCGGCCGTCAGAATGCCGAACTCTAAAGCCCACTTGTGAGTATCCAATCATACGACAACTCGGCGTTCAATGTGCCGAGCCCTAATAAACTGTACCACCTCACTTCGCCGAGAAGGCTGATGAGATGACCTCTGGCAATAAGGATTCGAAAATCCTTCTTGACCAAGACTTGGATAGGTAACCAGTCGGCCCCTTCGCAGTGCTGTTTATCCAAACTGAAGGTGGTCCGCGATCGGCTGATTCTACGGCGATAGTGCTGTTTATCCAAACTGAAGATACCACTGGTTGCCTTCACAGTGCTGTTTATCCAAACTGAAGGTGTGTTGGCGAAAAGGAAAATAAAAATCTCAAGGTTGTTGAGAGGTTTCGCGTAGAGCGAGGGTTTGCGCAGGGCATATTTGTGTGTTGAGTTGGAGAGGTTTGAATGTTGCACCGAGTCTTGTATTTATAGTCTTCATATTTTCTGCTTGGCAAGGTTTGATAATATTGTGGAGTCCAGCTGCAACCCAAACTTGCGGAAAGCAAGTTAATCCGTATAAGAAGGCTATCCTTTAGGCTGTTATCCCTGCATTCTCAAACAAATAAAAAACCTATCAAGGCTTATCACATCATCCATCATCATAACTCCATCAGTAACCTAACCCACCTAGGCTTCTAATCTTATTAAAAACCTCCAGCAGAAACCTTTATTTCCTTCACCATGCAAAACAAAAAGCCTAGTCTACTTAGGTTTTTTTGTGTCATTATCACAACCTAAGCTTATCACATCATCACCCAAAGCCATCACCTTTATTGTGGCATGCATCCTGACTTATCTAAATGAATTTCAAATTCATTTTGGCTTCCGTGTGTTGTCAGACATCCCACATCAACTCGAACTGTACTGCTCGCGTGGGATATAACTCACATCCTATTTATCTGGTTGAAGAAGATGTTAGGATAATTCATATTTAAAAAATAATTATTATGATAAAAAACCATAATATTATCCTTTAATAATGACAAAAATTATCTCCACTTTTCCATCCGACGATTGAGAGCTATGCTCACTCAACGGCCTTGATTGCGCAGGCCGATGGTGTAAATTTGGATCCAAACAGTTATGTAATTGTATGGTTGTGGTGGTTCATTGCTCTTGTTCTAAAGACATTGTGCATGTTGGGCTTCACGGTACCAATTGTCATGAGTATTAATGACTTGCTACTTAAATCACTTGATTCTCGAATAACTTATTATTTAAGTTACTTGATATTTGAGTGGTATTGATGTCCCGTCCCAAAAGTAACCAAACCCTTCTGAACACACATATGCATTTAACTTATGATATTCTTACAAACCCACTTGATTAGAAGCTTCAGCTGTAATACTACACCGCAAAAGTTTCCTTTCTGTTTATTATCAAGGGATAAACTGATACTTCTAAAATATATGCACAACAACCATTAAGGCAGGAAAGTTTACAACTCAAAAGAAATAAACTTAAAAGTGCAGTGAGACAAAGGTTCACTGATTATATATCGTGTCACCATTTTGTTTTATGGAACATAAATGTTATTCTTACTATATTTTTCATACTACATTGTACCATCTCTCTAACATAGATGAGATGTACATATGTTGGTGAGCCCTACCTCTATTAGAAATGTGATACAAATGTGATAATAACAGAGGACAATTTGGTTGAAATGCACTACTTGAAGGCAATGATCAAGGAGACACTTCGGGTGCGTTTGTTGCAACAGACTATCTCGGACTGGACTAACTTCAGGAACTAAGCTGGACTGGCTTAGACTAGACTAAGCTGGACTAACTTAGTGAAGTGTTTGGTGCAGTGTCAGACTAAGAAGCAGGATAATGAAAATAGTACTGTATTCAGTCTGGTGTTTGCTCGAACATGGACTAAATTTATGTTCAATTTTAATTTCGTCTATTAAAGATATTATCAAAATTAATATTATTGGATGAGTAAGACTCGATAAATAAACGAACCAAATTTCTTGGCACAAAAGAAATATCACAATTCAAGAAAACATGTAATAATCTGCAACATACTTACAATAACTACAATATACACTAGTTACAAATTACAATAATCTGCAACGTACTTGCAATAGTTAGCTACAATATTATCATTCAAAATTAGATTCCCATGATTCACAAAAAGCTAGTTAATTGGGGAAACATCATTTTCAGCTTTGATATCTGTTGACCCTAAAAACTACCAAGCCTACGTGGCGCGCAGGCTGAGTAACTAATAAGCTAACTACGTCATTTGGTTGTGTGCGGGGCGTGCCAACTCGTCGGCCGAGCTCGGCCGAGGAGTAAAATTTGTTGATGTTGCGTTGGTCGCGCTGCTGACTTCTGCGTCTTGCGATTGCGGCCGAGGAAGGAACAATTCTCGGCCTTCGGGTTCTAGAGCCTGAAGACAAGGCTGCTAATTTGCGAAGTTCAATATCAAATTCGGCTGTCAATGCCGAATGTAGTAACCTGGTAACACCTCACTTCGCCGAGAAGGCTAATGAGATGACCTCTGCCAATAAGGATTCGAAAATCCTTCTCGACTGAGACTTGGATAGGTAACCAGTCGGCCTCTTCGCAGTGCTGTTTATCCAAACTGAAGGTGCTCCGCGGTCGGCTGATTCTACGGCGATAGTACTGTTTATCCAAACTGAAGATACCACCGGTTGCCTTCACAGTGCTGTTTATCCAAACTGAAGATGTGTTGGCGAAAAGGAAAATAAAAATCTCAAGGTTGTTGAGAGGTTTCGGGTAGAGCGAGGGTTTGCGCAGGGCAGATTTGTGTGTTGAGTTGGAGAGAGCTTTCTCGTTACCATTACATCTGTATTTATAGGACCGAAGTACTTCTAGCCGAACCAGAGACGTACTCAGACTAAAACTCCTTATCCCAATCTGATTATGATTCGGCCAATCCTAGTTCCAATAGGTTTCTGAACTAGGCTCAAATAATGAACCATATTCATTTCCTAATTCAGCGCCTTCAACCTTGAGACCCCTTGTTATATCAGGATTCGACCTCTTTACCTTTATCTAAATCACTCCTTCTCCCAATAGGACTCGGCCAACCTCACTTGACGGCCTATGGCGACTGAACGGCCCATAATATTTCTGGAAGAGTACTGGGTCGAGAACAAACTTAGACTCGGCCCAATAATATAAATTTGGGTCTAAACATTGCCCCCCAATTTCCTTGAACTTCGGCCCGTAAGCCGAATGGTTAAGGAAATTAATGCAGTCGAAGAAATATATGGTCGAAGAAAAATAAGTACTCGGCCCAATAATATAAATTCACTTGGTAGAAAGTTGTTCTGAATACAACCTTGCTGAGGAAGAAAATCAGCCATACTAGATGATTGGGTTCTGTGCCGAGCATACACATGTATAAAATGAACCTGTGCCGAGCACCAATCCGTCGAGCTCGGCCTGTGTGATATAGATAGAGAAGAACAGAGGTCGAGGTCGATAAAAAATCGGGATCTGCCGGCCATGCAGTTGGCATATACAAATTGCACACTGCACCAATATACTTCATGGTCGAACTAATATATTCCCCTTTTTTCCTTCGGCCAAACCTATCATATTCGGCCACTCTTTATTTGGCCAAAATTGTCTCAGCTCGGCTAAGGAACAACCGTTTAAATCGAGCATGCCATAGTTCAGACAAAATTTTGCCGAGCACACCATCTTTTTTCCCCCTTATTTTCTCAAGTATTGGCCCATAAAGCCGAATGGTCGAGAAAATATTTTATTCCTTTTTTTTTTTTTTTTTTTTTTTTTTAACAAAAGAAAAACGAAAGTGGCCGAACTAATAAAGAGGAGGAGGCCAACGATGCTTTATTCCAAACCGAGATCTTAGGCCGAATAAAGAGTTTTCTCCAAATATTTTTGGCTTGACGAAATATTTTTCATTTTCGGCCGCCGAATGTGTGGAACAATTATTATGCCACCCGGGCATAATTATTCCACCAATTTCGGCTTTTAACTCGAGCAACTTAGCCGAATGAGATTTCTCCATATCGGCTTTATCACCAATAATCATATCGATTGGCGTTGTTTCGGCGTTCAAAACCATGTCCTGGCTCTGTTTGTCATTGGAGCACTCATCTGACAAATCATTTTCCAAGTCGACTTTTGGCTTAGAAACTTGGACTTTTCCTTCGAGGCCTACCACCCTCTCAGTCTCGACCGAGACAACAGGTGGCCTAGATTCTTCTTCGGCCGTCTCGACAATTTGTTGAGGCCGAATTTTAATTGTGGCCGGAGCGAAAAATTGCCCCCCAGTCTTTTGAACCAACCATTCTTCAAATGGAATTGATTTGAACCCAAAAGGTGTTTTCTTATCAAGCCACTCATAATATCGATCTCGATCTTCATTTAACCACTGATCTTGTAAGCTGTGATGAACCTTCACCTTTATCATTTGAGAGAAAGATTTTTGCCTTTCTTTATTTGCTTCAACGATCCGGCCAAGGCGTTTTTGTTGCTCGACACTTTCCTTGAATAGGCGCCAAATCTCATCCTGATATATCATGTGAACTTCGTAGTTTTAGCACTGTGTCCCACTGGGCTGCCAAAATATTGACCCTAAAAACTACCAAGCCTACGTGGCGCGCAGGCTGAGTAACTAATAAGCTAACTACGTCCTTCGGTTGTGTGCGGGGCGTGCCAACTCGTCGGCCGAGCTCGGCTGAGGAGTAAAATTTGTTGATGTTGCGTTGGTCGCGCTGCTGACTTCTGCGTCTTGCGATTGTGGCCGAGGAAGGAACAATTCTCGGCCTTCGGGTTCTAGAGCCTGAAGACAAGGCTGCTAATTTGCGAAGTTCAATATCAAATTCGGCTGTCAATGCCGAATGTAGTAACCTGGTAACACTTCACTTCGCCGAGAAGGCTAATGAGATGACCTCTGCCAATAAGGATTCGAAAATCCTTCTCGACCGAGACTTGGATAGGTAACCAGTCGGCCTCTTCGCAGTGCTGTTTATCCAAACTGAAGGTGCTCCGCGGTCGGCTGATTCTACGGCGATAGTGCTGTTTATCCAAACTGAAGATACCACCGGTTGCCTTCACAGTGCTGTTTATCCAAACTGAAGATGTGTTGGCGAAAAGGAAAATAAAAATCTCAAGGTTGTTGAGAGGTTTTGCGTAGAGCGAGGGTTTGCGCAGGGCAGATTTGTGTGTTGAGTTGGAGAGAGCTTTCTCGTTACCATTGCATCTGTATTTATAGGACCGAAGTACTTCTAGCCGAACCAGAGACGTACTCAGACTAAAACTCCTTATCCCAATCTGATTATGATTTGGCCAATCCTAGTTCCAATAGGTTTCTGAACTAGGCTCAAATAATGAACCATATTCATTTCCTAATTCAGCGCCTTCAACCTTGACACCCCTTGTTATATCAGGATTCGACCTCTTTACCTTTATCCAAATCACTCATCCTCCCAATAGGACTCGGCCAACTTCACTTGACGGCCTATGACGACTGAACGGCCCATAATATTTCTGGAAGAGTACTGGGTCGAGAACAAACTTAGACTCGGCCCAATAATATAAATTTGGGTCCAAACAATATCACTTTTGAATCAACCTCATTTTCAGCTCCAGATATTTGCATCCCCTTCTCAGCCACTTCTGGTAAAACACCAAATGCCATGTCAGGCTCCTTAATTTAGCAGTACTCCTTGAAAAATATACGATATGGAACATGATCGATAGGTAAGCCAGATTTATGTATCTTTGTTAAAAGCTCTTCTGCCTCCTCCAACCTCTCACGCAGTGCCCTCTGATTAGTGCAGTGTAAGTAAATATATCTGGATCAAATCCTATTCTCAGAATTTCATCATATAACCGGAGCCCTAACTTAAAAGCAGCACCTATCAACAAATTATATGAGACCACATCATAACAAAGATCAGATAACCATCTCCTTTTTTAGAGCAAGAGCATGATCAATGTTTCCTCCTTTTACTTCTTGTGCGTGGATCAACGCATTGTAAGTATACACATTTGGATGAACACCAGATGCGAACATATGATCCTTTACGGAGAGTGCAGTACTAAGATCCTCCTATCTTCCAAAACAATCAATGGTACAATTCCATAGTAGGGGCTCAGGCACCATTGACTTCTCTAGCATACGAAGAAGAAACTTGTTAGCTCTAAAAATCTCCTTTAATACACAGGCCCTAAATAATTATTTTGTATGAAATTTGATTTGGAGTAACTTCCATTTTTGGCATACTTTCATGGACGTAGCAAGCCTCCTTTAATTTTCCTTCTTTGCAAAGACCACTTATAAGTGTATTAAAAGTAATAACATTAGGAAGTAATCCTCATTTGATCATTTCACAAAGTAATAACATTAGGAAGAACACTTGATAGGAAATAGACGAGCATGCTGAGACACACAATTTTGTCTTTCATACTACTTTTCTAATCAAAATTTGCACCTCAATTATCATTTTACTTTTCTCATAGGACACCTAATTATTATTGATAATAATATGAATAAAATGTGCAGCTCAGTACACCAGACAAATGCCATTGCAAAGTACATAAACAATTCCAACGGCGCTAATCACCTACCACCCACTCGTACCACTTTAGCCACTACTGACTCAAAAAAACTAAAATTACACACAAAACTGACAAAAAATTACACACAAAATTGACAATCTTTGTGGTAGAACACAATCGAAAAATCGAGATACAAAGCTAAATTTAAGCAATTCTTGGAGAAATTGGCGAACACAGTTTACTTTTGATTTCCCAACATTGGATTCATCAACTACCAAAAATCTGACAACCAAAATGCATAAAACACTGAAAAAACAGTAATCAAACACGAAAACAACTATTCAAAACATACCCATTTCACCAAAACAAAAATTAAACATACCCATGAAGTTATCTTCGAGGTCACCCAATTCGACTTTAGATCCATCGATGACCGCTGTCCTTGCTTGCCCTAGATTCTGCAATTTCAAATGGGTGTAAACAAACAGAGGATTAGAACTTTAGCGAAAAGGGTTGAACGATTTCTCAGAATCCAAACATATTAATAAATTTCCCATAAATAAAAAAAAAAAGAGGAAAATTGGAGAATCAGATCTCCATCTTCTTCTCACCCAGTAGCCAGCCCATAACAAAACCTTTTCCCCTTTGCCCTCTTTCTGCGGCTCTTCTTCTTCTCCTTCTTCTCTTTCTCTCTCTTTGTCTGTATGCAAGCTGTGAGCAAGAAGAAGTAGATGAGAGTGGGGAAGAAGTAGATGGGAGAGGCGAAGCGGAAGGGACCAAGCGGAAAGAGTGAAGCATGGATGGTCTTAGCGAGTCCTATGGTTGGGGGAGGGTCTCGCCAAGAACTCCTAGCGAGGCCGATAGTCCACGCGAATCCCCTTTAATCTCATTTAACTTAGTCCCAGCACGGACCAAACATGGAACTACACTAGGAAGTAGTCTAGTCCAGTCCAGTCCAATCCCACTTAATGAGGCCAAACAAACACACCCTTCGTTTATATCCTTCCGTTCCATTACTTATCCCCAGAATATCATCCCAAGATGTGAAAACAAATGGTTACCACATTAAAGCCAACACGCAAGGCAAAGTCAATGTGTGGGACATTGGAAGAGAACCGAAATCAATCATACAACAAGCCGGAGGAATTTGAGCCGGAGAGGTTCATGAATAGTCGCGTATAGATTATAAAGTGAATGACTTCCAATTCATTCCATATGGAGTGGCAAGAGGAGCTATCCAGCAATTCAGTTTACCTTGGCTACTATTGAGCTTGCTTTGGCAAATGTAGTGCAGAAGTCCGATTGGAATTGGCAACATCATATGAAGATTTAGACATGGCTGAATCCAACAGTTTGACCTTGCGTAAAAAATCCCTTCTTGTAGCCGTTGCAGTTCCATTTTGATCATCAGCGTGCTAGGGCTTGCACATATTGCTGCACCCTCCATTGATGATGTGACTGGCACTATAACCACGTGGTTGTACTTATCTTTCTAATGTTGAAAAAACTCGTAAGTTTGAATCCTTCCATTGATGTGATTGGCATTACACAAAAAATGAATTATGTGACTGTAAATTTTTGCACCACACAAGTGAAAAATATAAAACATGCAACAAACAAACAACTACAAATTCTTTTTTGGCTAAGTGGATAGGCTGTATAAATCTTAAAATGGACGTTGAGTTTTGGGTCAGGTATCCTGTTAGCTTCAGGTAGTACTCTGTCTTTTCTTAAAGTTTATTTCCAAGCTTTCCTACGTCTTCTTCTACCTTTTTATTCCTGAGCTTTTGTTTCATAATCGTATTTTCTAACCAGAACATCTGTAGGTCTTCAGTTTACATATCTAAACCATTTTAACCGATTTTATTTCATCTTATTTTCAACTGCGACCACTCCTACTTTACCTCGGTTCACAAAACATGCCATCTTATCTTCACATGTCCAAACTATGCAACAAACAAACAAACAACCAAAAAAAGTCAAAACACGGCCACTCTTCACATGTCCAGAACATGCAACAAACAAACAATAAAAAGGAAAATATTTCATCTTCCGAGACAAAGCACTGAACCAGGCAAATAGTACAACTTCTTCATTTTAAATCGGGCTCAGCGGGTTGGTTGCCAAAACCAATCAATAAACTAAACTAAAATACAATGTCAGTGCACGTGTATTCATCGCTGTTCAAAAAGATACATGACGTATTATTATATAAATTATGAGATATGTGTGTTAAAAAATTAATAATTTAAAATAAAATTTTCTATCACTTTTATAAAAACACATAATGTACCATTCGTGTTCCCATTAGAATGAAAATTTCTCCACCGTATATTATGTTAGACGAAGAAATATGCTAACCGTCTACTGATTGGTTCAATGTTATCTTCACGGTGCCAAAGCAATCTTATAAATAGACCCAACTCCTGTCACAAATAGCATGTCCTCAATTTCTTTTCCAAACCCACACACATATTTAGGGTTTGTAGTTCCGTCCATTCAAAGCATTCATCTCTGAGGTTCCGAGTTTGATTCCTACCTTCTTCAGTACCTTGCTTTGTATTAAAAAAAAAAATACAAACGCATACACGTAGAAATGTTGAATGAGATCTTCACCTTGTTGCAATCTTCTTTATTCGCACTAGTATTTGTGTTCATTTTCCTGATCTTCTTATTCAAATGTCTCTCAACTCCAATAGCCACAAACCCACCACCATCTCCACCTAAGCTCCCAATAATTGGAAACCTTCACCAACTAGGATTGTACCCTCATCGCTCGCTTCAAGCCTTATCTCAACTCCATGGCCCTCTCATGCTTCTCCATTTTGGAAGTGTCCCAGTCCTTGTTGTTTCTTCAGCTGAGGCAGCCAAGGAGATCTTGAAAACTCATGACCTCACATTTTCTGACCGACCCAAGTCCACCATCTTTCTGAAGCTCCTCTACAACTACAAAGACGTCTCAACGGCGCCATATGGTGAGTACTGGAGGCAGGTGAAGAGCATATGTGTTTCTCATCTCTTGACCAACAAAAGGGTACAATCCTTTCGCTGTGTGCGAGAAGAGGAAACCAAGTTGATGATTGAGAAAATAAATCAGTCTTGCAGTACTAACGAATCTTCAGTTGTGAATTTGACTGAAATGGTTGTGACTCTTACTAATGATGTTATATGTAGAATTGCGTTGGGGAGAAAGTATTGTGGTGGAGAAGGAGGGAAAATGTTTAAGGAGATTTTGGGGGAGTTTATGGAGTTGTTGGGACGTCTTGTGATTGGGGACTATATCCCGTGGCTTGCTTGGCTGAGCTGTGTCAATGGTTTGGGCACTAAACTAGACAAGGTGGCTAAAAGGTTTGATGACTTTTTAGATGGAATTGTTCAAGAGCATATAGATGGTGCAAAGAGTGGAGTTGAGCATGAGGAAAAGGACTTTGTGGACGTTTTGCTTTGGATTCAGAAAGAAAACCTAGCTGGTTTTCCTCTTGCTAGAGTTAGCATAAAGGCCCTCATCTTGGTAACTCAACTCACTTTAGTTCAATAAAACAACCATTTCTATCCGATTGTGCTGCATAAACTTATTTTGTATACCGGGCATATAAAAATATATATTTCTCTCTCTTTCATCACGTAACATTTTACAGGCATATGAATTATTAATTTAGGTGACTCAGCAGTTTAAGTATTTTGTACTAGTCATACATAATGATATGAATAATATGGTCTATCTAGTGTTACTAGTCTTATAATAATTCGGTTATTCATTAACGTCGGTGGATCATTCTCCTTGAAGGATATGTTTGCTGCTGGCACCGATACATATACAATCATAGACTGGGCAATGTCTGAGCTTTTAAGGCATCCAAGGGTGATGAAAAAACTGCAAAAGGAAGTAAGGGGAATAGCAAGAAGTAAAACCGAGATAATAACCGAGGATGATTTGGTTGGAATGCACTACTTGAAGGCAGTGTTCAAGGAGACTCTTCGCTTACATCCTCCAGTTCCATTACTAATGCCAAGAAAGTCAACCCAAGATGTGAAAATCCATGGCTACGACATCAAAGTCAACACACAAGTCATAGTGAATGCATGGGAAATCGGAAGAGATCCCAAATCGTACGAAAAACCGGAGGAGTTTGAGCCAGAAAGGTTCTTGAATAGTGGTGTAGATTATAAAGGGAATGACTTTGAATTGATTCCATTTGGAGCTGGCAGGAGAGGCTGCCCAGGAATTCAGTTTGCCATGGCAGTTAATGAAATTGCTTTGGCAAATTTAGTGCATAAATTCGATTGGGAGTTGCATGGCGGAGCAAGAGCGGAGGATTTAGACATGACTGAGTCTACTGGTTTAACCAAACGTAGAAAATACCCTCTTAAAGCGGTTGCTGTTCCATATTTATAATGAGCTTGCCATATTTTGTTCATGTTAACTTGCATATGCCATATGGAGGGCAATAATAAAGTTTAAGTTAATAATCATATATAGAGTAGATCGCATCTTCTTTTTTGAATAAAGTGTAGTACGGTGTGCTAAGAAAGTAAAAATAAATAAATAAGTGCATCTGTTATATTTTGTATATAGTATTCTAAATCTGGTTTCTTTTGTTTATATATATAAAAGCGCTAAAGTGTTAATCAGTTAATAACTTAATATAATGGTGACCACACGGTGGGCTCACTCCACAATATTTTTCCAAGATTCTTCAAGTCTAATTCTTAACTCGACGGTGCTTGAACAAAGGATTCCAAGATATTTCCAGTAAAAAATACCACATATAATACAAGTATGATAATGGTTGAACCAGATTGTTGAACAAAGAGAGATGACTATGAGATGGATTGCTTGAAACTAAAGCTAGGAAAATGAGTTGTAAGCCGCTCTTTCCAAGCTCGTGGAGCCTATTTCATACCAACCATAATATACTTCCTCGGCAAGAAATCCATGAAGAATCTCTGATTGCTTGATCTTCCAATTGAAATTTGCAGCTAGAGACAGAACAAGTCTGATAGTTGTGTGTTTAACTACAGCTCTAATTTATACTTGCAATCTATTACATCTGTCAAACGGTTAGAGCACTCCTCATGTTTGCTACACTCAACAGAAGCCTCTATGATGCTGCCTCTCCTCATCATCCCTGGCTCACAACTGGTGGAGTTGGATAGTTACATGCTTGGAAATGATCACAGCCGTTCCATAACCTCACTTGATCGAGATCACTACGACCGTGACGGTGATGATGATATGATTTATAATATTACGTTTCACCTACTAGCACTACTAGACTCTTTGCAACCCACCTGCTGTACTCTTTGCTACAAAAATATCATTCGTTATATTTTTAAATGTAGCTGGTGCATTGGTTAGCCCAAAGGACATAACTAAGAATTCATAATGGTCCTCATGCGTTTTAAAGGCAGTGTTTTTTTTTTTTTTTTTTTTTTTTTTCTTTTTTTCAATATCTTCACAATGCATTTAATTTGATGATATCCTAACCTTAAATCCGACTAATAGAATTTCATAAAATATAGTATATATTTTTGTCTCTATAAGTAAGTAACCTAGAATATAAGTAAAATAACTTTGAATCAGATAACATGTCTATATTTTTGTACTAATAATATAGATACGGGTTGGGCTTGGTCAGCAACTGGAGGCGCAATGGCGGGAGCATCCACCCGAAGTTCTCACTGATGTATTCATGCACGATAGTTCTTTGCACTAGTACAAAAAACACTTTGCGCGACGCAGGTTCTTCGTTGCGCAAAGTAAAAAAACGTCGTGTAAAAATTAGCCCAACGAACCATCGTTGCGCGCCAACCGTCGTGCCAAGACAGTGAAAGCAGGGTTTGCGCGACGAAGAAGTAACCTACGTCGCGTAAAGAACGCAGGTCCTATGTCACGCTCAAAACTACTATGAAAATGTACATACAAGATGTTCGAACAAAAAAAAAAAAACTACAAGTAGTCTTCAGGCTACTGGGTATCAGCTGGGTGAAGTGGCTGGGAGGTCGAAGGTGGAGCAAGATCAGGTGCTGGCATCGGGATTTGAAGGCCAAACGTCTGTAAGGCTCGTACAATAATACTCATTTGCTCGCCCTGGGCCTTAATATGCTCGCTCTGGGCCCTCATCTACTCTCCCTGGGCCGCAAGCTGACCTTTTAGGGATGTCACTTCCTCCTTCAAGGCATTGACCTCTCCTGTGGTCGATCTGGAAGAGGAGGCACTCGTCTCACGAACCCGCGCCTTCCCCATACACCGAACAACCTTGCCATGACGACGACCGAACTTTTGATCCCAGACCTCATTCAGGATCTGAAAACCTGCATCCTCGGGTACAGTGACATCCTCGATCGGGGGCTCCGGGGGAAGCTATGATGTTGTTTCTTGGAGAACATCAATGCTCTTTTCCACCATAGCACCCTGTAATAATAAAGAAAAAACATATAATGTTTAATAAAAAAAATATAAATAATATTTGACCGATTCATAAATATAAGAATAATAACAATTACATATACTTACATGAAGCAATTCAATATGGACTCGTTTGACAAGTGTTTTTAAATAACTGAAAATACTTTTAAAGAAAATGTTTTTGAAATCAATCTTTAGTAAAAATGCAAGTTAATTATGAAGAATGACTTGAAGTGCTTCTTGCAAGATGCACTTCAAGTGCTTTTGAAACCCAAAAATATTTTCTCTAAAAACGCTTTTAGTTGTTTAAAAGTATTTGCCAAACAAGCCTATATAATATCCAACTTTGGTCAGTTACAAAATATCCTATCACACCTATATATAATGGATTTCATTCTACATTTTCCACCACAACAGAACCCTAGCGGCTCACATTTTCTTTCTCCTCCTTCTCTATTTTTACCCCTCCACTCTCTATTTGCCCTAAATCATTTGAGGCCTCTCATTGTGTCTCTCATCAATCATCACTCCCTCCCCGCCTCGTAACCTCACGTGGCTTGCAAATGAAAAGAAAGAAAAAGTATAGCTTATTTTTTTGTTTTTCTCTAAATCACGGTTGGAATGAGTTCATTTCCTATGTTTTAAGTTTTATATTTTTTTTTTTTGCATAATTGAATTTGTAATTTTATTTTTCGTGTTATTTACGAATTTAAAGCCTATGTAAGAGAAGTCTAGTTTCTGATTTTTGAACTTTAACCATTATAGGTATATAATTACACAAAATATTGATATAAAGGGAGACAGCAATAAAAATGCTTTAAGTTTGGCATGGCCAGTCTAGAGATTTTTGAGACACAGGGCAACGTAAAAAAATATGCTCTCACTTCATATAAGAAAATTATTTGTTTTTGCACGTAAGACATTGATAAAATTACATTTAGAAAAACACTTCAAACTTAATCATTTAGATACACGGAAAAACTAATTTACTTTGTATCAAGGGAAGGAAACAAAAAAACTCCGGATTTACAAGTAAATAGATATGAGTTTGTTTTCCATCTAAACTTTTAAAGTGTTTTTTTTATAAATCGTAAGGTGTTTTTTTTTGTCATTTACTAACCTTGTCAATATGAGACTAAAAAAATAATGATATTTTCGAGTCTTTAATTGATATGTATAAGTAATAAATGAACACTAAATTAAACTTTTTGATGACACATCATATGATTTACAAATTTAGTCTAAAAATTCGGTCAGCGCATTACTTTTTGTTGAAGATTAGACTTGAATTGTTACAAATATTTAAAAATAACAACCCACATAGCTACTAATTAAAAATAAATTAACAACCAAACAAAAATTAGTAAAAATTGAAAACAATAAACATGCACATAGCATTTCGAACTTAGGCCCGTCGTTAATTTTAAACAATGAAAACATTGCTTCTAATTAAACTTCTTGATCATTTAACTAAATTTTATAAATTTATACTCTAATGAAAAAAAATCTCTTATGAAAAAAAATAATTCTAATTAAACTTCTTGATCATTTAGCCAAATTTTATAAATTTATACTCTTATGAAAAAAATTTATAAAAATTAGAAAGTAAAATTTCTTTGTCAAAACCTGCTCCTCATTAATTTCAAACATCAAAACCACCGGTTCTAGTTAAATTTCTTTGTCAAAGAACCAAATTTTATAAATTTATACTCTTATGAAAACATATATAAATATACCATCCTAATAATTTTGATGCCCCAATCTTCTTGGGCCTTGGACCGTCGCCTTGTCCGCACTGGGCCTAGACCGGTCTTGAAGTTTGGTTTGAAGTCAGATTTGGAGTCGATTAGTTTATATGGTATTCTAGACCTAAGCGTCTTTGATATACATTACTTGTCTTGCAATATTTGAAGTTTCTTTGATACATAACTTGTGGAATAAACAAAAATTGTCTCAAACTCATGTCCTTTTTGTTCTGAATTCTTAACAGTCATCGGCATTATGAACTTGTTTCTCTCTCTCTCTTTCCATCATTAAGCATTCTAAACAATTGATCTTGTGCTATAATTGCACCAGATCTATCATTAAAAACACCACCATATACTAACTTTCGAAAACCGCATCTAATGCGACTTATTTACCATTGTAATCTTCTTTGCATTTTTTATGCTTGTATTCAAGAACAAAGTAGAAAAGATATCCGCTTTGAACTTGGTCTTCCAGATAGCAAATGTAACCTGTAAACGAAACCTTACCATTATGTCGGTTTACAAAAGAATTTCCAAACTAAACAAGTGTTTCCATTGATGCACGATTTCCTGCCTTAAACTTTAAAGTATCAACTAAGCTATTTGTTACTTAATTTAGAGCTTGTTTGGAGGATAATTGGAGCAGCGCGCTGTTTAGAGGTACCTAAGATATCATAAAATTGTATTTTTAATTTATGTACGTTTAATGGATGCAGGGTCACAATAGACGGAAAATTTGAGAGGGGAAGGCTCATACGAGTTTATTAAAACCTATCTCAATTTTTTTTTTTAGTTGGAGACTCTCAAGGTGAAGACATTGTTTTTGATCTATCACCAAAAAGACATCGTGTGACTTTTGTCTACACCGCTTAACCTTTAATGGAATGAATTGTAGTGAGTGATTTTGGATGAAATGAATCGCCAACCAACATACATAGTAGTCTCATTGGAATAATGGAATTCATTAATACGATTGGTCCTGCAACTTTTAATTTATTTTTCAATTTTGGTGTTTAATAACTATTTTGTTTGATCCTTAAATTTGAATGGTATTATTTAATTGTATATAAGTTTTCAACAGAAAAAAAATACCGTTTGATCTAACAGTAAAGATGACAATTCAACGAAAGTGGTAAATTAGCTCCAAAGATAAAGTCTGAGTGGTAATTTGAAGAAATTTATTTTCTTCAAATTTACATGCGCACAACCACTAAAAGTCTTTGCAAAATTTCTCTCAATGTAATTCGAGTAATTCAAAACTTTGTGCTTGAATTTGAATTAGGATTTGGAAGTAGAAAGAAATGTCAAAGTAGTATGATTTTATAGAAAGTGGGGTTTAAAGTGTTAGAAATTGTAAATGTACTCTATTTTCTTACCTATTAAGTACTAGCGTGCCTCTCTGTATGCACTTACGCTATAATATTATCACCAATTGAACTAATTAAAAAGAGGAGTGCGAACATTATTGCTAGCTCATTGTGAGGCTTAACCCACTTCCCCACCTCCTTAGTGCAAACAATATCGTTTGTTCAATGAAAAAAAAAATGGAGTGCAGGCATTACTCGCCAAAACCTACAAAAGTTCTGTGGTTGCTACTGCTGCATCCCCAGCCAGCGGGCAGATATGTAGCATGTGACTCAATGTTTTGATTCTTCTGCTTCTGCAACGACGGTCCCGGTTAGAAACTTGGGATTATCTTGTATCTCCTCATCTTCTCTCAGTTTCTCCGGTTTCTTGGATGCATTTTGAGCTCAGCGGGCAGATATTGAAGCTCGAATACCGCAATGAGTGATTACTATGTATGGGTTTGTAACTAATTATATGGCATCAGATATTGTGATACATATAAACATATGGAATTTGATACAATTAACATCAGGGTTCCGAAACATAACATACGATTTTCACAAACAATGTAGCATACAGTTCGAATAAAAAGAAATCTTCTTGTAGTAAGGAAGGTTTAAAAATATGTCCTAGTTTAATTATTCGATTGGGAACGGCCCGATTAGCGTTTTGCTAATTATATTATCAAGTCGACCTCACAGTTGGTTGATTGCTGCTGTAGACGAATGGTTCTTTTGACAGATCTTCATTATGAGTCCTGATTAGCTCCGTGGCGATGGCATTGAGCTTTACATGTGCTTCTTTGGCTGCATCAGCATCTCCTGCCTCCTTACTAGCCTCTGCAGATGCCATGGAACTTGCACTCGGAAGATTATATTCAACTGGTTTATCGCTATTTGCAACAATAATTTCTGCAGTGCTCTCTGTTTCTTTTGCCAGAACAGCATTATGCGCTCTCATTAGCTCTGCGACGATGGCATTGAACTTTTCATGTGCTTCTTTGGCTGCATCAGCATCTTCTGACTTCTTACTAGCCTCTGCTGATACCATGGAACTTGCACTTGAAACATTCTTTGGTGTAACCTTCTGACTCCTAGCATTGTGCTTCTTGCCGCTCATATGTTGTGACATCACCTTTGTATCGTTGGCACCCTTTTGGCACATTTCACACCAAAACTTAAATCTACTTTGTTTTGCTACATCTTCATTTCTCTCCAGTCCATCAGCCGTTTCAACCTTGTCTTTATTCTTCAAATCCCCTCCACACTGGTCTTCTGGCATTGAGGGTTCCTCTTTGTCCTCTTTTGAAGTGCCTTGATCCTGCAATTTCTGGCCTGAACCATCACCGGTTTCATTATGGTCAAGCAGTGATTCCCTTACTTGTTTGACCTCTAATTCGGAGCTTGTGATACCATTGGTCTCTTTAGGCTTAGAAAACTGTGTAGATGGTGCATTCCTGGAGCTCTTGTCCAGTTGCTGAGCTCTCAATTCCGCTTCCTTGGCCTTGTGCTTCTTACTGTTTATGTGTTGAATTAAGCCTTTCTCAGTTGTTTGGCTAACCTGGCACAAGGTGCAACTCCATTCCTCCCTGGGTTTCTTTTTCAACCCAAATGGAGGCAGCTCACTAGAACCAACTATCAGTGGCGTTTTCCGCTTGCCTCCAGAAAGATTTGGGTTAGGTTTTTCCTGCAACAAAGATATATATACACAGTACATACCAAGGCAGTCTTTTAAAGTTTAATGCTAAACATCTGACTGATTGTAAAAACCTAAACAGCATTTCCAATATTAAGTGCACTACCCTCTGCTGCAAATATAGAATGAATAATAGAAAGACAACTTGCTGTATTTGTAAGTTGAAAAGGCTTGACGGTGACTAGAAATGTGCTGTCTAGCAAATCTGCAAGATGTGTTTCAATTTTGGATACTACATTGCTGTTGCATAACTCAGCCAACAAATGAATCTAATATCAATAGTATCTGTGCAGGCACACTCACTCGCTTGACCCTAATAGCATTGAGTAAAAAAAAATCAAGATTTCGAAATAATTAAGAAGGAATCTGTGTTTCGAAAGTAGTTATGTATAAGAGACGGCATTTCTCACACAAGGCCACTATAAAGGACTGCTGCAAATGCATAGGGTAACCTCCTCCAAGAGAACCCACAAATGAAAATTCAATTTCCAACGATCCACCAGAGCCATTAATCCAGATTATTCTGTACCTTGATCAAACAGATGTCACTATAACAAATTGTCATAGTAAACCATCCTAGTATAATGATCCGGGACAAATACTCTACGTGACGAATGACTACGATGCCCCATTGAAACTGACTTCTAAAGTGCTGATCCACAAGCAAAAGGACTACCATATGCATACATAGCAAACCAATATAAACCTTGTTTGTCAATATTAGCATCAGTTAAGGGCACAGCCACTTAGGCAACGCAGACGCTACTAAGAACACAGTCATCTATGTATTGTATTTGCAAAACAAAGACCCGAAAAGATCATCCTGCAAACTAGAAATGTTCATTTTGCACTTTCGTAGATTGTAATTCATGAATCAACTGATCATTTTACAATCCGAAACAAATTGCGTATCTTGGGATGCAAATGATCATTCATTTTTTTTTTTTACTTTGTCACGTATAAAAAGTAAAGCATAAACAGAACACTGTCAAATCAAAAATAAAAACTGGAAATGTGACTGACCAGTAAGATCAACTTGTTCTTGTTGCCGAGGTCTGAAGGAGGAGGAAGTAGCGGCGGCGATGACATGAAGCCGTTGATCACAGGTTCCGACATCAGTAGTGGCAACGAGAACGAATCAAATGCGGTGGAAGGCGACTTGAAGCCGTTGGTCACAGGCTCCGATATCGGCATTGTGCCAAACGAGAATGGTTCGAATACGGAGTTCTTATGAGCAGCGAACCGCATTGTGCCGAGTCCTTCAGCAGGGGCTGTTTTCATAGCCAACTCTCTCTCCAACTTGAGCTCTCTCCTGACCTCCGCTTCAAGCTCTCGCCGTCGCAAAGTCTCAGCAGCGATAATGTCCTCCCTTATCCTCTCCTTCTCCAGCCGGAGCTCTATCATCCGTATCGGCTCCGGATTCCGGAAAACCGATTGTGGCAGCGTAAGATTCGGTTGGGTTGAGATCCCCAGTACGGTGGAAGTAATAGGAGCAGAAGTTTGGCCTGTTCGGATAGATTAGCTCAGTGAGACATTTTACCCAGCATGTGGTGGGTAAAATTTGAAGTGGAACTCAGAGCGTAAAGGTTAAATTTACCTTGTGGAGATGGACGCTTGGTGATTGCAGCCATGATCAGGTGCTTTGCTTCGTACTGGAGTCGAGTTGCATGATCTAACAACTCCCGCGCGCGTTCAAGGTCTGCAAATTCATCAGTTGCCGCCATGGTTTCACCTCCGGCGACGCCGCTAGAAGGTTTTTGTCCCGGATTGTGAAAGTAACGCGCTGTTTGTCTCTACTTGGGGGGATGGATTTTCGAGGGTTTTGATTTTTGGGTATTTGCTTTTGATCTTTTTCGATTTATCCAATCCGACGGTTAAAAATAAAAAGTGTGCAGGAATAAAAAAAGGTGTGTAGTGTGTAAATATTACACCCTTTTATTTTTTTACTTTTAACCAACGATATTATCTACATTAAAGAAGAGATTGTGAGTTTAACTGCAGAATGGGCTATATTCTTTAGGTGTCTTAAGACATAATTTAGGTTTTGAACAGTGAATATCATCGAATCCTTCAAACTTAAATTTTAGGTCTAAAACATATTAATTGTTGTGAAATGATTTTAACGGAATTTTATTACTTTTGAATTATGATATTATAATTCAATTGTACAAATGTTTTGATCTAAAAAAAATTTAAATTTTGACAAAATTTAAAAAACAAACAAATCACGCTAACTAACCACTCAAACAATCAAACTTCAATACACAAACCAACAAACCAAACTTTAATACGCACACCAACCAAACTTCAATATACAAACCAACCTAAATTCAATACACACACCAGCCAAACTTCAATATACACACGTCAAATTCAATATACGAATCAACCAACCAAACTTCAATATACATTCCAACCAAAATAATTATAAGGGTTGATTGTTGCTCGAAACACCATGAAATCGCAACCAAAGCCTCACATAAAGTTTCATCTTCTTTTTTCTTCCAATTTGGACCTCTTGCGTTTTGTCCTAAAGGCATCTTCAAAAATAAAAAAAAAATTAAGGGAGAAATAAGGATATGAAAATTATATGGGTAAGAAATTGATTTTGTGTTTTACGTTTTTCTAAAGTGAGTATTCAACATACATGAGATTTACGTTTTTGTGAAAAAAAAACAATGTCTTACAAATGACATAGTTAAAAACCCTCTCCCACTAAACTTCGGTTTAACGTTTTTGTTATAAAAAATAAATAAATAAAAATGTCGTTCAAATCACGGTAGTTAGAAACCCTCTCCACAACAGAGAAACTAGACATCGCATAGTGGAGAAGCTAGTTTCGCAAAGCATTGAAGCATTCCACCAAATCAGCATTTTTAAGTATTTGCATGGTTTAGACCTTAGGCTGTAGAGAGAATGAGCAGAGACCAGTGTTGTTTTGCACAAAACGTTAACGAATTTGAAAATTTTTATCATTTCTTAGAACATTTTCTAAGAACATATCTTGAAAACAATTTTCTTTAAGACTAAAAAACTTGATTGGTTTGCGATTTAAAAAATTTAAATCTTACAATTTAAACTAGACAAAGAGATCTAAAAAGAGGGGAGAGAGGAGGAAAGAAAGTAAGAGATGATTGAAAGAAAGAGTAAGAAGAGAGGGGATCGGACGAAATATAGAGAAAGATGAGTGAGAGAAAGAACCGAGAGAATGAAAAGAACAGATTGAAGCAGAGACGAAAAAGGTTAAAAAAAGAGGAGAGAGAAAGAAGAAAAGATAAAGAGAGAGATTTAGAGTGAGAGGAGAGAAGGAAAAGAAAAGAAATGAGTGAGTTTAAGTTTAAAAACTCTAAAAACTCACTTTTTATGTTTTTAGAGAATAGACTATATTTTTTAGTTAGTCTTGAGTTTAGTTTTTGAAAATAGTCTTACCAAACAAGTTTTTAAGACTTAAAACTTGAAAATTGTTTTTGAGTTTAAAAAATTGAATTCAAGTAGAATACCAAACAAGCCCTTAGCATGCTCTGATTCTTGTGTCTTGATACCACAGATTTACTAAATCAATTACCTGCATGGCTCATAAATTACCACAAATTTTCATAATTTTTCAAAACATTTCTAAAATTTAGTCTAAATTTTCACTTCTTTTTTTTTTTTCGCTCATAAATTGAGCCATCAATGTTTGACTTAAGATTGTAAAGAGCACAATTTTAGACTAAATTTCAGAAATGTTTTGAAAAATTATGAAAATTTGAATAGGATACCAAACAGATCATAATTTTTCAATTTTTTTCCCCTGATAAATTTGAGGCATCAAATTGTAAAGAGCACAAAACTGGCTAGAGCCTAAACTACTTGTATACCCAATATCGAAAGAAAAATGTGAGATTAGAGTGATGGACGAACGTTATCAACAGGAAAACAACAATAGCGAGAAAGTATTTTGTGATTCAGAGGTTTCTTTGGGGAGGTTCAAAATCTTTTAAGATATACAAGAGATTGACCTTATATAGAAAAACATATTTAACATTATCACTCCTAATCAGGCAAGTTTTATCTTGGACAGGAAACCTAGAAAAAGTAAAGCGAGATCCAGCACCTTTGTCCAATATGACAAGTGGCCCACAAACAGAAACACAAGGGAGTAGTTCAGTGTATCCAACGGACGTGGATAAAGTAGCAACCAAACCCAAACCAGTAGGCAACGGGTGGAAAAGCCCATAATGTTGCATATTGTCATGCAACACTTCAAACTCCTGATATGGGATTCTATACCCCCCTTGGGATGGGTGTGACTGAACCAAACACATGGATTACCCTTGCATATATTTTTAAAGTCAGAGTATTCAACGTAAAACCAACTGGCATTGGGTGGAAAGTCTATAAACATTGAAGATTTCCATGCAACGCTTAGGATCCACAAACATTGCATGTTCTCAGTACACGACTTTGGAGTGGTATACCGCCAGTTTGTGTTTAAGTTGCTTAAAGAGAACCTTTTTTTTTTTTTTAAATTTGTATAAGGACATAACATAAGACTATGCTTTTGATTATTATCTGGTTGAAAACATTTAAATGGAAACTCAAAACATACCAATCAGCAAAATCACCCCAAAAGAATTCATATGCCTCTCTTCCTACATCTCCAAAGAAAAATTTGTCATAGCTTGTGGTGACTCTGTCAATAAGCAAATGAAGTTTTGTAATCTGAAAAAGGGAGAAAAGTGAGTGGTTAAACAAAGAAGTAAAATCAACGGGCAATGCAGAAACTTAACGTGACAAATATCTTACCATCCAACATTCTGGTAAAGGTAGCTTGTCTAGGAACTCCACTTTGTCAAACTGAAAAAGCATTGTCTCGATTTAAGAAGAAATAAAGTAATACCCATCATCCTATAATGTAAATATAACCTAACGTACAATAAGATCGAAATTTCCAAGATTTAATAGAGAAACGCAAGATATATTGATGGGCCATGATATGATATAGCACCAGATGGACGCATCTCATGGAATGAGGAGAGATAGAGTGACTAAGACATGTACATGGAGAATCATTTGGTTCCCATTCAGCCAGTGTGTTATTGTCTTATTTAACACATTTTATGGACAGATTCAGAAAGTAAGAAAGAGGAAAGACAGCCATCTCTTTTATGACTTGCAGAAAGCATACGAGGAGAGCAAGTGAAGTAATTTGTAAGAAATCTACTGATAATTTTCAATTATAAAAGAGTTGCATCAAACGCTGACATTAAGCTTCTGCCCAAGTTCTTTGGTAATTGAGAACTCGCTAAATCATTCAGACACGTTCAGACATGATGTGCCTTGCAGACAAGTTTGTGATACATATACGAGCATGGGGCTATCTTTAAAGATATCAGGTCAAGTTTTCATGAATCCTCAAGAGGAAGTTATAATTTTAGAGATACATGAGACAGGATGGAGCATAACAATAAACTAATCATAAGTGGAGCATTTTCTGGTCAATCCTTAAAAGAATAAGTTATACTTCATAGCTCAGCACGAAATCGTATGAAACTTAAGTTTTCTGGTATGACTTGAGATAGTTTAACAAACAAACCTTATAAGGAGCAGAAGTTTGGCCTGTTCGGATAGATTAGCTCAGTGAGACATTTTACCCAGCATGTGGTGGGTAAAATTTGAAGTGGAACTCAGAGCGTAAAGGTTAAATTTACCTTGTGGAGATGGACGCTTGGTGATTGCAGCCATGATCAGGTGCTTTGCTTCGTACTGGAGTCGAGTTGCATGATCTAACAACTCCCGCGCGCGTTCAAGGTCTGCAAATTCATCAGTTGCCGCCATGGTTTCACCTCCGGCGACGCCGCTAGAAGGTTTTTGTCCCGGATTGTGAAAGTAACGCTGTTTGTCTCTACTTGGGGGGATGGATTTTCGAGGGTTTTGATTTTTGGGTGTTTGCTTTTGATCTTTTTCGATTTATCCAATCCGACGGTTAAAAATAAAAAGTGTGCAAGAATAAAAAAAGGTGTGTAGTGTGTAAATATTACACCCTTTTATTTTTTTACTTTTAACCAACGATATTATCTACATTAAAGAAGAGATTGTGAGTTTAACTGCAGAATGGGCTATATTCTTTAGGTGTCTTAAGACATAATTTAGGTTTTGAACAGTGAATATCATCGAATCCTTCAAACTTAAATTTTAGGTCTAAAACATATTAATTGTTGTGAAATGATTTTAACGGAATTTTATTACTTTTGAATTATGATATTATAATTCAATTGTACAAATGTTTTGATCTAAAAAAAATTTAAATTTTGACAAAATTTAAAAAACAAACAAATCACGCTAACTAACCACTCAAACAATCAAACTTCAATACACAAACCAACAAACCAAACTTTAATACGCACACCAACCAAACTTCAATATACAAACCAACCAACCTAAATTCAATACACACACCAGCCAAACTTCAATATACACACGTCAAATTCAATATACGAATCAACCAACCAAACTTCAATATACATTCCAACCAAAATAATTATAAGGGTTGATTGTTGCTCGAAACACCATGAAATCGCAACCAAAGCCTCACATAAAGTTTCATCTTCTTTTTTCTTCCAATTTGGACCTCTTGCGTTTTGTCCTAAAGGCATCTTCAAAAAAAAAAAAAAAAAAATTAAGGGAGAAATAAGGATATGAAAATTATATGGGTAAGAAATTGATTTTGTGTTTTACGTTTTTCTAAAGTGAGTATTCAACATACACGAGATTTACGTTTTTGTGAAGAAAAAAAAAATGTCTTACAAATGACATAGTTAAAAACCCTCTCCCACTAAACTTCGGTTTAACGTTTTTGTTATAAAAAATAAATAAATAAAAATGTCGTTCAAATCACGGTAGTTAGAAACCCTCTCCACAACAGAGAAACTAGACATCGCATAGTGGAGAAGCTAGTTTCGCATAGCATTGAAGCATTCCACCAAATCAGCATTTTTAAGTATTTGCATGGTTTAGACCTTAGGCGGTAGAGAGAATGAGCAGAGACTAGTGTTGTTTTGCGCAAAACGTTAACGAATTTGAAAATTTTTATCATTTCTCAAAATATTTTTTAAGAACATATCTTGAAAATAATTTTTTTTAAGACTAAAAAACTTGATTGATTTGCGATTTAAAAATTTTAAATCTTACAATTTAAACTAGACAAAGAGATCTAAAAAAAGGGGGTCGCAGGAGAGGGAGAAACAGGAGAGAGGAGGAAAGTAAGAGATGATTGAAAGAAAGAGCAAGAAGAGAGAGGATCAGACGAGATATAGAGAAAGATGAGTGAGAGAAAGAATCGAGAAAATGAAAAAAACGGATTGAAAGAGAGACGAAAAAGGTAAAAAAAAGAGGAGAGAGAAGAAAAGATAAAGAGAGAGATTTAGAGTGAGAGGGGAGAAGGGAGAGAAAAGAAATGAGTGAGTTTAAGTTTAAAAACTCTAAAAACTCACTTTTTATGTTTTTAGAGAATAGACTATATTTTTAAGTTAGTCTTGAGTTTAGTTTTTGAAAATAATCTTACCAAACAAGTTTTTAAGGCCTAAAACTTGAAAATTATTTTTGAGTTTAAAAAGTTTAATTCAAGTAGAATACCAAACAAGCCCTTAGCATGCTCTGATTCTTGTGTCTTGATACCACAGATTTACTGAGTCAATTAGCTGCATGGCTCATAAATTACCACAAATTTTCATAATTTTTCAAAACATTTCTGAAATTTAGTCTAAATTTTCACTTCTTTTTTTTTTTTTCGCTCATAAATTGAGCCATCAATGTTTGACTTAAGATTGTAAAGAGCACAATAAACATGAACATTTCCGGGCCTTGGCCAAATGGAAAATAATCGATGAAGAAACGTGCCTGGAGCTGGAGGAGAATCGGTAAAATGGATGTTTTGTAAATCTACCCTGGAGAGAAGAGCTAAAACTTCCTTTTCTTTCTGCATCAAAATATAAATAAATATTTAAGCGAGTTAGTGGTAATGATAATTATGTCCAAATAAAAATCATTGCTGCAGAATGAATACGTACCCATATGTATTCAGTGACTTCTTCATTTGCAAATATAGATGCTGATATACGCTTTACAGGCTCAACAGAATATTCTGCTCGAGCATTTCTGATAGCTCTATTCTAAGAATAACAAAGAAGAAAACTTAGTAATTTAATCGGCCACTTTTGACTACAAGAAAAATATACAAGATAGCAAAAAGTGCCAGTTGGATTTGGGTATGGACCACTAAACAAGAAGGATGAAGGAATATCCACTAACCAAAGCCTGTAACTTTTCAAAATTTTTAATCGAATTGCTCTTCCTTGGAAGTGAAGTCAGTGGCCACGGAGATACAATAAGAGCTTCTTTTTGGTAGGGGAGTGCCTGTATCAAAGCAATCGTTCATTTGAATTGAAACATTATCGGGGACAACATTACAATGAAAGGGAACAAGCAGTCCTTCACCCAAAAAAAAAAAGAAAAAAAGCGAACAAGCAGTCCACCTAAATCCTAAGCAAAAGCTTTCCATTTAATAATTACACCATAAGAAAATAATAAATACCTTATCGGTAGAGAAGTTGAATTCAACTCAAATGCTGAATATAGTGAATCAATTTTACCTGCCAGAGTTCCTCGGTCACAAATGGCATGAAGGGGTGTAGTAATTTAAGTATGTTTTAAAAAACATACAATAGAACTGCCTGTGTGACAGAAGCAACTGAATCACTGCCAGAGTGGTAAAGACAAGCTTTACTGGCCTCGATGTACCTACATAAGTGAAAGAAGTCAACAGTTGACAAAGGCGTAGATCAGTGCATCTCAGTCAGGCAAAAGATATCAACAAAAAGAAAAAAAAAAACGGAGAAAACGGTTAACATTCTTATTTTCTGTTATTTTAGTAAGAAACAGTCACTTTCAATGATAAAAAAGAGCAACCTAATACAGGGGAAAAGTTGTCCAGTCGTCTAGCTAGGCTAAACAAAAGAGAGCCGTACCTCATAGTATTACATGGCAGCAGAGAAAATGAATACCAAAATACATCAGCCACTCTAACCATAATAAAATATAGCTGGATAGTAAACTCTGAAGATACTGAAGGCCGAAGGGAAGCCAAAAAACTAACTCATTCCACACTAACGACCCAACTCATCCCGTGTTCCAACAAATATTCGGAGCTTGAACTTCATGACACAAATATAATGATCTAAACAAAAATCCCTGCACAAGATTTTTCCTTTTGGCAATTCTGATAAAAGCTTTTGGTAAGACTAATCCTGAAGCTCCATTCCCTTCCAGTGGCATACATATAAAGTTTGGTCCAGCTGGTTACTTGACCTATTAGAGATTTTATTGGCCAAACATCAACATGCTAGAAAATATGTAATCATAATACCAATCTGCATTATTATCCACCACAGAAACCAAAATGAGTACAGTTTCAGAAAGTATTTTGTGATTCAAAGGTTTCTTTGGGGAGGTTCAAAATCTTTTAAGATATACAAGAGGGGGCATCTTAAAAAATTTGAGCTCATTTTTTGGACAAATAAAGCTAGTTCTTTTGCAAATGTTGAATAGTACATGGATTGACTTTTTAATGTAAAAATGTGATTTTTCGTTAAAGTGAACAGTACCAAGAACTTTTCCTTAAAATTCCCTTAAATTTAATGGTTCTTTAAATTTTTCTGGGCTAAGAAGATTTCTGTGCATTCAATTCAGCTAGAATGTCCATTTAGGAGTTCCGGTAACAGAAATCCATTCAAATGGCTACGTTTCACGTTTAGGAAAACACGCCATCCTCTCTCTCTCTCTCTCTCGTCAGATCTGGTGCGAGAATCTTTGCACTTTCTTCGGCGAAGCGAGCACCTTTGTGTTGTGTTCGCTTTTCTGACTTTTTGCTTAATTATGCTGGACCTTGTGCTACAAGGCACGCAGAGGCCACACCATTTTGTGTTAATTCTCACCCAGAAATTATTTAAGAATCAACCATGCATGAATTGTGAAATGCAGCTGGTGTCTTATCAGAAATTTTGTTGGAAGCAATCTGGAATATAGAATATTTAAAAAAATCCAAGAAGGACAACCCAATACCCGTGCTAATAATATTTTCAATAAAGAGACAATCATACTGCACGAGCAAAATACAAAGAGGAAGTCAGGTGGTCAAGAAGACCGCACAGAACCGCCCAGAACTGAAAAGAAAACTATAAGGAAAGAAAAGAGAGAGCAGATATTAGTTATATTTAGTCAAACTATGATATATTCAGTCATCCAATTGACTCATCTGGCCATCCAAGAGTACTGAAAGGCCACAGTGCACTGTGAAAAGGAAAATATGATATATTTAGTCAAACTACAAAGCATCTCAAATATATGAAACCTTGCAATAAATATATGAAACCTTGATGTGGATTAAAAAAAAAAGACCAAGTATACATTAATTGTGAAATCAAAAGCTTCCACATGCAGCAGAAAGAAAACACTAGAAATTTAATAAAAACTATCGTACCTAAAACAATGCTCATTCTTTTGTTAAATACACCAATATGCTGCTTCATTGCTTACAAATCCAAACATAATGAATCAGATATTAGTTAGGATTAGAAGTTACCAAATTAGTTCGGTATTTTAGTTTGAAAGATCATGTACAATTCCCATTACAACTACACAAACAGTCATCTTGGTCACATAATCCCTTCAAACAACTGCGTTAAAACTGTATCCATGGGTTAAGACAAAATTGCTAGATAGGGCATGTTAAATCTCAAATCCTGGAAGCGTTGGCTAGAGTCTTCAAAGTTTTACGTATTATATGAAAGAAAATAGTAAAGTCCCTCTTACCAAGAATGACAATGTCAGTCTCCGTGTAAATTTCATGGAAATTAATTTTAAAGCATGAAACTTTGTATGAACAATTCGGAAATGCTAGACCAATTAATAATGCATCAATTAAACATGGATTTCATGATATAAGACACATTGGATGAAAATAGATTGTCCCATTGCCATCACAAGTACATACACAAATTTGAAACTTATTGCGCAAGAACTTCTTGATTTCATGGAGCATGATTGAGTATAAGCATTCTAATGGATATATTTAAAATCTTTTGTTGTTTCCTTCGGTGACTGGACGAGGTCTATTTAATGAAATCTCCTAGTTCTAATTCTTTTTCCTACCTCCACTCACCACTTGAGCTAACATCCTTTTATATTCTACATAGCACAGAACATGGTAATATTTGGATACCTACCCAAAATTTAGGCAGCTTTCATATTGTAAAAGTAAAGCGGGACTTTTCAGAGTTTCTAGAAAACAAATTTCACAAAAACTATTAACTGGCAATCCCGTAAGCAACAAACCTCGAAAACCATGTGTCAAGAGCATCCGGATCCTGATATATTTTTGCATCTTTTCCATACTTCTCTTGAGCTTTCCCAAGAGCTTCATCCTCACTCCTTGCAACTATATATTCTTCTTCACAATCTTTACCCACAATGTACAAATTTGTAGGCAGTCTACAGTGAAGGCAGAGTAGCGTGCAAATTGAGAAGAGAAACTGCAACCACAAGAAGTTCATGTGGCCACGGAATTGCCACACCCACACACATACATACAAGAACGAAGATTCATGAAAGGAGGGAGAGTAACGTTTTTTTACCATTTATGCATTAATTGGATTGAAATTTTTTGAAAAAGTGTCAATTTTAGAGGGCCCAGTTTTTTTAACTTGTTATAATTCTGACAAAAAAACTTAGGTAAAAAGTCTTCCTTAGTAATATTAATTTCTCTCCTCTTCTACTCTCTTATCTCACAAGCTTGAGCCGCTACAATTGTTTCGATAATCGGGCAACAAGCCCTAGTCCTAGTCCGTCAACAGTCCTTTTCTCATCCTTTCTGGGACCATTCCACAGTGCCAAAAACCATTGTGATGTTTATCCATGCAAATAACTCAACTACTGATACAATAAGATGCGCTTCCGGCCACGGAAGTTAAGAATTCAAAAGCCGATACTGCACATTGTCCTTTTAGTAAGCGAAAAATCATCTTTAACTCAAAAATTACGATCAGGGGAGCAATACATTGGTTTAGTCCTAGGAAAACATTGGCTTAGGATAAGATCATTACAGGATACGTGTTGGGTTATTTTTTGTTTTTGCAGTCCGTGGGTTTTAATGTTTCGGGAAAATTTTGAGACTTGTGGTTCTGGATAAGGAAAAGTTCGAATTTTTGGGTTATTCTGCTATCTCCACTCACCACTGGAGTGAGGATGCACCCACAATGGTACCAAACTGGTATTCGATGACCCCACCACAGTTGTCTGCTTATGCACCAATCCTTAATACTTGATAGCCAGTGATTGTAAATCTGTTATTTAATAGAAGGCACAGATGTGAGTGAAAGGATATAGCGAATCTCTCCGGGTAAGCCACTGCCTAAATGGGGAAGAGAACTTCTTGTTGTAAGATAAATATATGCATCTTAGTCAGCGGAATAGGAAAAATCACAGTACCTAAATTAACCACTAACCTGAAGGAGACATCTCTCAGAAACCAAGGTTCTTCTGCAGCTCTTCTCAACTGTATGCAACGGCTCCATGAATGGGATCTGAGTATTCTTTTTGTTTGCGTGTTTGAGTGAGCGCAGGGACCCTTTGTTTTATACCAGATACGATGATGGTTGATAAGGACTCTTCCCATTATACAATCCTAACCAATCTAACCTTATCACCGAGAAACCCTATCATTCACATCCATTATAAGTGTTTCAACACTATCGTGAATGTTTTAGCTGAAACCTCTATTATACAAAATCCTTATCAGCTTACAACCTTAGTTAATTCCAATCTCTTATATCCTCACGTCTCCAAACTAAAGATGATCAAGTGTTCAGCTCTCATTAGAACTTACACTTGTTGCATTATTGGCATAAGTTACTCAATTTGCGATGCAATACAAAGAAATAGAAATGTAAAACAAACTAGACCCACAATGCACAGAACAGATATCAGCACTCGTGCTCGGTACAGAGTGCTATTGGGCATGAAACCAGCGACTTCCATCGCATGCTTAATTAATCTATTTTATTAGAGAAAACTTTTTTTGTCAACTAAAGACTAAAGAGTACGAAATGCTCCTTTTAAGTTTTAATTGAGTTAATATTTAATCAGATTTAAAAATTGAGGTTAACTCCTGTTTGGACCCAAATTTATATTATTGGGTCGAGTCTAAGTTTGTTCTCGACCCAGTACTCTTCCAGAAATATTATGGGCCGTTTAGTCGCCATAGGCCGTCAAGTGAGGTTGGCCGAGTCCTATTGGGAGGAGGAGTGATTTGGATAAAGGTAAAGAGGTCGAATCCTGATATAACAAGGGGTCTCAAGGTTGAAGGCGCTGAATTAGGAAATGAATATGGTTCATTATTTGAGCCTAGTTCAGAAACCTATTGGAACTAGGATTGGCCGAATCATAATCAGATTGGGATAAGGAGTTTTAGTCTGAGTACGTCTCTGGTTCGGCTAGAAGTACTTCAATCCTATAAATACAAGGCGATGTGCAGCGTAAAAACCCTCTCCAACTCAACACACAAATCTGCCCTGCGCAAACCCTCGCTCTACGCGAAACTTCTCAACAACCTTGAGATTTTTATTTTCCTTTTCGCCAACACATCTTCAGTTTGGATAAACAGCACTGTGAAGGCAACCGGTGGTATCTTCAGTTTGGATAAACAGCACTATCGCCGTAGAATCAGCCGACCGCGGAGCACCTTCAGTTTGGATAAACAGCACTGCGAAGAGGCCGACTGGTTACCTATCCAAGTCTCGGTCGAGAAGGATTTTCGAATCCTTATTGGCAGATGTCATCTCATTAGCCTTCTCGGCGAAGTGAGGTGTTACCAGGTTACTACATTCGGCATTGACAGCCGAATTTGATATTGAACTTCGCAAATTAGCAGCCTTGTCTTCAGGCTCTAGAACCCGAAGGCCGAGAATTGTTCCTTCCTCGGCCGCAATCGCAAGACGCAGAAGTTAGCAGCGCGACCAACGCAACATCAACAAATTTTACTCCTCGGCCGAGCTCGGCCGACGAGTTGGCACGCCCCGCACACAACCGAAGGACGTAGTTAGCTTATTAGTTACTCGGCCTGCGCGCCACGTAGGCTTGGTAGTTTTTAGGATCAACAACTCCATAAAATAACTCACTGTTTAATTAATCAATTATGCTTCTCTCACTAAATTTTCTCTTTCTGCATCATGGATCAGATGCTTTAGCTAAAAGCCTAAAAATTAAAAAAAGAAGAAAAAAACTTATGCTTCTAGTCATAATAAATGACAACAGCTCCATAGCTTTTCTTTTTGTACTTGAAGGCTCCAACTGAAAAGACATTTACCAGTACATGCTGCCAACCCATTGCTCATCATATCTCCGTTCCATTTGTAATTTTGAGCACAACTACAGGTGCCGTAAGAGCAACTCCAGCGTTGCTGGTTGCTCGGGGGAAGGTGGAGAGCAAAGGGCCCGAGGCCCTGTGAAGGAGGTCCAGCGGTGGAGGAGGCCGAGCAACGGTGGAGGCCTGAGCAAGGGGCCTGTGAACTGCTGCCAGCCCGAGAGCCCGATGGGTGTGACGCCAGCTCTGGCGTCTGCCCTTTTTTTTATTTTTTTCTGTCAGGCGCGTGCACCCCACTCGCGCGTGGGGGCGCGTCGCCCGACCAAAAATAGAAAAGTCAGCCCACTTTTCAGATTTAAATGTTACCGTTGGGAAGCCACGTGGTTTCCCACGGTCCGTTCGATCCCAACGGCTCTTTAATACGAACCGTCCGATTTCCAACGGTAATAAAAAAAAAAAGCTGATTTAATATCAACCGTTCGATCTGAGATCAACGGTTGATGTTAATCTGCTTTATAAATTAAAAGAAAAAGAAAAAATAGTTTTGAAATTAAGAAAAGTTACCGTTGTGACACGTGGCACAATCTGGAGTGTTGGAATTCAATTTTTTTTAAATCCAACGGCAGAGATTAATTATTTGAATTAAAAAATTTTAAAATTTGTAAAAAATCTGAAAAAAATATCTGAAAATTTAAAAAAAAAAATTGTTTCTACTTTTCTATAAATACCTTCTCATTATCATCTACCTTACACCACAATTTCATATTTTCTCAATTACTTTCAACCACATTCCTATATTTCTCTCAAAGTTTCAATCCAAAATTTTTCAACAAAATGACTACTGCTGCAGGTACGAATTGGATGCTTCTTGAAGATGTTGCGTTGTGTAGTTGTTGGGTTGAAGTTACTCATAGTTCGCTTACGGGTAATGAGATGCAGTTGCGAGAAATGTGGAGTCTTATTCATACCAAGTATCTTGAGAAAATGGGTGGGGAAAGAACCAAAGAATCGATGTCCAGCCGTTGGAAATTACTTAGCCAATCGTTTGGTTTGTGGAGAGACGCCTTGGCACAAGCTAGTAATAATCTTCGAAGTGGGGAAAATTACACGGATCAGGTAACAATATATTATTTATTTGTTTGTACTATACCCAAATTTACATTGTAATTATTTGTTTGTATTATTTATTTGTTACCTACTTTAATTATAATTATTTGTTTGTATTATTTATTTGTTACCTACTTTAATTATAATTATTTGTTTGTATTATTTATTTGTTACCTACTTTAATTAATTATTTCTTCTCCCCCATTGTGTAGCTAATTCAAGCACAAGCTTGGTATGGTGCCAAAACCAAAAGCAAAAATAAATCATTCAACCGGTGGGAATGTTGGAATATTGTCAAAGATTGTCCTAAATTCAGAGTTGTGCCTGTCGGTCCAGAAGTTGTCATGAACAGCACCCCTCTGCACTCTACACCTGATATTGGCTCGCATGATGATGATACAGAAGAAGTGCCCGAAACGCCTATCCCTGAACAAGCGTCGGGTTTGACCCGTTATCCAATTAGGCCTCAAGGTAAGAAGGCTTCAAAGAGAAAAGGAAGTGCTTCCAAGCATGATTATGCAAAGTACATGGAAGAACTTACTCGCCATAGTGAATTGACTTTGGCGCGGGAAATGGCGAAATTTGAGGCTGATAAGGCACGAGAAGATGCAAAAGCTGCAGCTGTTGAGAGAGAATTTCAAGCAAATGAGAGAGAAAGAGAGCTACTTAGGCAAGAAAGGGAACTGGGTAGACAAGAAAGAATGGCTCAACGAGATCGTGAGATTATGAAGGAGCCTTTAGAAGGGAAGTCTCCAAACTCTAAATTTTTTTGGAAGTCGGAGAAAGCGGAAGTGGTGCGAAGGAGGCTTGCAAGAGAAGCGAGAGCAAGAGGAGATGGTCCTAGCACGAGAAGAGAAGATCTTCCTACCACTACAGATTTTATAAGTGATAGTGAATAGAGTATTTGTTTGTAATCGGAGCCCATAGTTTTCCAATTACCTTGGGTTGTAATTTATTATTTATTGAATAGAGTATTTTATGTTGTTTCCAATTTATTGAATTTAGTACTTTATTTAAAGTAAGAGTAAATTTATTTAATATGGTAATATATTTATACTATAAGAGAATCTTTATTCAAACTTCCATAAACACACCAAATAAAAAACTCACGAAATGAACTAAAATAAAACACACCAAATAAAATTACATAAACATACCAAATAATAAAAAACACACTAAATGAACTAAAATAAAACACACCAAATAAAATTACATAAACATACCAAATAATAAAAAACACACTAAATGAAGCCAAATAATAAAAAACACACTAAATGAACTTAATTATCTTCAGCTTGTTTCAATGCCCACTGGTGCTCTATCAAGTCTTTTTGCCGGGCATTGTGCATTTCTGGCCTTTGAAATGCAGTATATCGTTGAATGACCCTTTCATTGTAACGTCCATCCCTTTCTAAAGGCTCATGTTGCACGGGCTCATCGGTGGCGTCATGAGCACAATATATACGTGTTCTTGAATTGTTCATTGTGTCTGGCTCATATTCATCAACGGCTTCATAATCGTACTCATCTTCCACAATCATGTTGTGAAGAATGATGCACGTCATCATGATGGAGCGAAGCGACTCTACATCAAACAATCTGGCAGCACCCCTAACGATCGCCCAACGAGCTTGGAGGATACCGAAACAACGCTCCACATCCTTCCTGCACCCCTCTTGACAGCTTGCAAAATGTTTTTCCTTTGCACTTCGCGGACGTGGCACTGTTTTGACAAATGTTGACCACCTTGGGTAAATGCCGTCAGCTAGGTAGTATGACCCGTCGTACATACGTCCGTTCACCTCATACGTGACTTTTGGTGCCTTTCCTTGCAGGACATCGTTGAACACTGGGGATTGGGCAAGGACGTTGAGGTCATTTTGAGCTCCTGGAACCCCGAAAAAGGCGTGCCAAATCCATGTATCAAAAGATGCCACCGCCTCCAAAATAATACTTTTTGCTCCTTTTCTGTCTCCATAAGCGCCTTGCCATGCACTTGGACAATTTTTCCACGTCCAATGCATACAATCAATGCTCCCAATCATCCTAGGAAAACCTCGCATCTCGGCCTTCTTCAGAAGCCTTTCCAAGTCCATGTGAGTAGGTTGCCGGAGGTACTCTGCGGTGTAGATAGATTCAATTGCTCCGCAAAACCTCATCAGGGACTCAAGAATGGTTGATTTCCCCATCCTTGCTATCTCATCCACTTGGTCTGCAGATGCTCCATACGTAAGCATCCGCAGAGCAGCAGTAAGTTTTTGCTGGGGAAGAAGACCCATAGCACCACAAGCATCCTTCTTTTGCACAAAGTAAGAATCATGGTTGCAAACATCAGTCATGATTCTGTTAAACAAATGTCGTTCCATTCTAAAACGACGTCTGAAGTACGTATAAGGAAATGCACTGTTATGGACAAAGTAATTGTCCAACAGCTCTTCACCCCGTCGTACCCTGCTTCTATCAAGGTTTCTGGAACGGCTGGGCATGTAGATCTGACCCAGAGCTTGGATGACTTGATGGGAATGTGAGGCTGTGGCCATTCTTGCTTCGTCATCTCTCCTTCTACGCTCGTCATCCTCTTCCCTCTTATTTCGGGCCACTTGGAGATTGAACATTCTTTCAGATTGGTTAAACAATTCTTCCTCTTGCTGATCGATTTCCCACATCATCCTTGATGAAGAAGAAGACATTGTAAAAAGGAAGCAGAAACTATGAATAATTATACAGATTTTGGTGATGAAGGAAGCAAAAACTATGAATAATGATAGAGATCTTGAGAAAATTGGTGTGAGATTTGTGAGGCTGGATGGTGGATTATATGGACGATTCAGAAATGATTGGCTTGTAGATAGGGCCACGTGGCATGCCGTCATTCGTTAAAAATCTGATTGAAATCTATCATCAAAGATTCTGAAAAGATAACGACACGTGGCACGATGACATTGGATAAAAATCTTATCGAAATCGATCTCCAATAATTATCTTTTCGGATAATGACACGTGGCGCAACGAGAACGATTTAAAATCTGATTGAAATCTATCGTCAAAGATTCTGAAAAGATAACGACACGTGGCACGATGACATTGGATAAAAATCTTATCGAAATCCATCGCTAAATATTTTTTTTTTATAAAATGACACGTGGCGCAACGAGAACGATTTAAAAAATCTTATCCGAAATTACAAATAATTTTATTTTGTATTATTTAAACAAACAAAAAAAAGTAATATTTTATTGCCTATTGCCAGGGGGGAGGGCTCTAAGGGTGGAGATGCAAATGGCAATTACTGTTCATTAATGGCAGTTACTATTCATTAAAGGTAGTTACTGTTTAATAGGGTGGATTGAATAGTGAATTGCCAGGGGGGAGGGCTCTAAGGGTGGAGTTGCTCCAACCAGCGGCAGGAAATTGCTCTCATCTTCTTTTTAGGTTGACCGAATGCATTAAACCCTACAGCGCAATGCATTTGATCGAGACGGAATGTGTCTTTTCCGGGGATATAAGAAGAAAAGTCAACTAACTTCTATTTGGAAGGTCCCACATTTTTTCTTGCGGTGCACCATCTTTTGCCTTTCTTGCCTTCCCAAGGCCATAACTATGATCCATCGCCTGAACATTCCTTGCATTAATGCCTGCTTCCAAAACTTTCTGATTTCTCTCATAATGATTTTTCGCCATGAATTCAACAATGTCCATCGGTATGTCATCTGCAGCTCCCTTCTGAGACTTCTTTTCAGCTCTTTGCTTGCTATCTTTCCTACTAACAGGCACAGCTGAATTTTTCGGAACCTCAATGATTTTCTCCTTATTTCTTGCACGAGAAATATCCTGAAAAGGAAAATCAATTATCATAGAAAAAAATTGCAAAACAAAACTAGAAATAGAGAAGATAGTTATGGACCAAACTGGTATTCGATGACCCCACCACAGTTGTCTGCTTATGCACCAATTCTTAATATTTGATAGCCAGTGATTGTAAATCTGTTATTTAATAGAAGGCACAGATGTGAGTGAAAGGATATAGCGAATCTTTCCGGGTAAGCTTCTGCCTAAATGGGGAAGAGAACTTGTTGCATTATTGACATAAGGTACTCAATTAATCAATTATGCTTCTCTCGCTAAATTTTCTCTTTCTGCATCATCGATTAGATGCTTTCTAAAAGCCTAAAAATTAAAAAAAGAAGAAAAAACATAGCTTTTCTTTTTGTACTTGAAAGCTTCAATTGAAAAGCCATTTACCAGTAGTCTTGCAAGATTGTAGTCATTATGATCATGTCCAGGGCTTATCTTTAGCACGCTAGTGCCAAAGTCTTTCTCAACATGCCACCAAAACAATTAATGGTCCACAAAGGCGGGCAGTCAAGGCAAATAGCGGACTGGAAATACAAAAACAAATGTTTACCAAAAAAAAACAAAAACAAATATCTATCTTCCGGTTACATTACACATTTTCTGATTACAAATGACGCCTTATAAAGATGTAAAGCAATAAAGCCCCAGACAGCAGGCCTTGCACCACCGTCTGCAGAAAATATAACGACGTAATTTGCATAATCCTCTTGATTCAGTTACCAAATCAGATAGAATTTTCCCAAGTACAGAATTCTATTTTACTTTTTCACTTTTCAAAACATTCTTCTTATATTACTTTGCACAAACATAGGATTCTAATTAAGATACGTTGTCGGCAATGATAGGGACGTGATGGCCATATGTCAAAGGAACTATAGCCATTCTATTAATATATTTAGAATATCGATCATCCTGCATCACATTATAAAACATTAGAAACCATTCGGACTAACAGCTAGTATAGCAATTAGTGTTTTAGTATCCTTTGGCTAAGAAGAATAGAAAGAAAAACTATAAAATGTGGGTAAGGTAAAACAACTGACTGAATAAGGAAGAAAACAAAGATAACTATGTAAACACAAAGATAGCTAAATAAGGAAGAATACAAAGATAACTATGTAAACACAAGCTTAGGTTTCATGTTGTAGAATTCAGAAAATTAAACAATATATGCACAGACCTAAGACCATTGTGCATGTACCCACTTTTTTAAGTAAACAATTCATGAATAAAATCTAAATACTTTAGCACCAATTCATTAATCGGCCTTCACAACAAAGCCCAGGTTAGGAATTTATATAAAAAGATTAGGTAAACAGATGTTGGTCCAAAGTCAAAAGTAATGTCTAAAATTATTTTACCCTATAACCTTTCTAAACTGCTTAAACATTATTTACCATAAAAGAATTGTCATCACCTGGTCAATCCATAACTAAACTCCTAAAGGAAGCCAGAAATGTAATAACTACGTCACCAAATAATATCTCCGGAAGCAAATAATAACTCCGGAAGCACTATATATCTCTTATTAGGCTGCTAGGCAAAGTACCAAACAGAAACATAAAAGGTCTAATTCTCTCTCATCAGTCTCTCTCACTGTGTTTGCTGCGATGTCAAAGAGCGATTTGGTTTCGGAAGGCTCGGGAGTCGGCGCTACCGGCACCATGGAGGAGCTGAAGAAGAACTTCGACAAGTTCGACAAGAACGGTTCCGAGACGGTCTCACTGGAGGAGGTCCAGCGCATTATGGCTGAGATCGCCAAGCACGGCGACGGTCACATTGACGTCGGGCAGCTCGCCGGGATCATCAATGGCGGATCCACCAAGAAGCTTCGCGACGCGTTCGACCTTTACAATCTCGCCAAGAACGGGCTGATCTCCACGAGTGAGCTGCTTGAGGTGCTGAAGCGGTTGGAGAAGAAGTACTCGCTCAAGGACCGCGCGAAGATGATCAGCTTCGTCGACGCCGACGGCGATGACCACGTCAACTTCGCTGATCCCGGCGCTGCCGGCACCATGGAGGAGCTGAAGAAGAACGTCGACAAGTTCGACAAGAACGGTTCCGAGACGGTCTCACTGGAGGAGGTCCAGCGCACCGAGTTCAAGAAGATGATGACTCGAGAAAGTCCTCGCAAGGAGGTTATGTCCGAGAAAGTCGGAGCTAAGGAGACTGGGAGATTTTGCGTTCTAAACCAAGGGTTTGGAATGACAGGAGATCGTGACAGAGGAGCCAGCTTTGCGTGGGAACGGAAAGGTAGTGAAGAGAAGGGATTGTGTAGTGGGCTGGGTTTAATGGAGGACTCGGATACGAAAGGGAATATGGAGGAACTAGGGCAGACTTTGGGAAGCAACCTTCTCCTTACTGATAAGGAGAAGGAGGGAGTGGTGATTGAGAAGAAGGATGTGGAAGAGGCGCTGATTGGGTTTCCTTATACCCTACTGGCAGACGTATTAACTGAGAGCACTGTGAATGTTGAGGCTTTCATCAACCGGTTCACATCACTGTGGCGGGGGACGGAAGGGGTCTCTATTCAGGATTTAGGTGACCGGCGGTTTCTGATCGGATTTGTGGCTAAACGTGATATGCAGCGAGTGATAGAATCGGATTTCCCTTGGACATTCCGGAATGATTTTGTACTGGTGGCTGACCGTACAAACTGGCGCGATGCACGGTGGGAAGAGATGTCAATGGGTGAGATGTGGGTGCAGATTCATAAGGTGCCACCATTGAGCATGACGGCTGCGGTTGCTACGGCAATAGGGGGAGGGATTGGTATGGTGATCACTGTGGACAAATCAGTTAGTCGAGAACGTATTGGTAGGTTCTTAAGGGTTCGCATTCAGCTTAATCTGCGAGAACCATTGATGCGGGGAATGGTGGTCACGTTTCCGGATGAAGGTCGAGTTTGGGTTCAATTTAAATACGAAGGATTGCCTAACTATTGTTTCTATTGTGGGAAGTTAGGCCATGTGAGTAGGGTGTGTAAGGCACAGGTAAAGCGCGGAGTACAAGGAATGGAGGAGGGTGAGGAACTATTGGGACAAGGGAGGTCACTTCCATATGAGGGTTTGGAGGCTCGTAAGGATTTACGGGGGAATGTTCTGCGATCACCGTCGTGGAAATCTAAGAGTCCGAGTATGGGGGAAGGGAGTGGGAGAACAGTGGAATCACGAAGGGATGGGGACATGCATCACGAGGGGATGCAGGGGGTTTGGCGTACGGCGGCTAGGGGAGGGAGAGTGGAACAGGCGAGCAGACGGGTGGGGAATAACCGTGACGGTGATGCGGAGGACACAGACTCTTCACCTGGGGAAAAAGATAAGTATGATTGCCCGGTTTGGGAGGGGAGTGGGAATCGGGGAGATCTATGGAACCAGCGCCGGGTAGCAGAAGAAGAGGCACGAAAGGATGCGGGACTAATTGGACGGGGAGGGATAGTGGCGCCGGGTGTTGAGAATGTGGTCTTGGTTGAGTCTGTTGAACCTGTGAGGACAATGGAGGGGGGTGCGGACGGGAACCAGAGAGGCTTACAGGTTGATTTGAACGTCCCGGTCGAGAACCAGAGAGGCTTACAGGTTGATTTGAACGTCCCGGTGGGCATGGAGGAGGGTTTGGACGGGAACCAGAGAGGCTTACAGGTTGATTTGAACGTCCCGGTGGGCATGGAGGATGAAGGCCACTCCGTTATGATGCAGCAGCTGAGTGGCATGGATGGGGTGACACAGGTGAATGTTGTGGTGCATGAGGAGGCGGAAGGAAAGGTTTACAATGGGACTCAAGATTCGGATCCTTTGGAGCTGGATCCTATTATTGATGTCAAAAGCCGAGAGAGTAGGAGACGAAAGCGGAGAATTGAAGAAGTGGAGGGGACGGGTGGGGATGTTACTAGTACCGCTAATAAGCGAGCTCTTTTTTTTTACTGTGGCGGAGGAGACCAGCCGTGAAGGGTCTTCACGGCCTCCATGAAAAAAAAGATCTTGAGTTATGATATCGTGCCTACAAGATATATTTAATAAGAGTTTACAAACTCAATTGCTGAAAATGGAATGGAATTTTCATACTCAAACGTACATCTCTCTTATAGCCAGTTGTGCTTTTCCTTTCATCTTGGTCACCTCCCCAATCACTATCTGAATAACCAAATAATTTTGCATCTTCACCAAAATTATAAAACAGACCATAGTTTAGAGTGCCTCTTATGTACCTCAAAATTCTCTTGGCAGTCAGCCAATTAGACTCCCTTGGTGTTTCCATGTACCGACTCATGAGTCCAACACCATAAACTATATCCGGTCTTGTGATTGTAAGGTACCTCAGGCTTCCAACGAGGCTTTTGTACATGGTTGAGTTTACAAACTCACCTTCTTATTCCTTGGACAGCTTCAATCCAGTTGCAACTGGAGTGTTGACAGCATTGCACTTGTCCATATTGAACTTCTCCAATATGTCTCTCATGTACTTTTGTTGAGAGATGTAGATACCATCACTTTCATGCTTCACCTCTATGCCAAGAAAGTATGACATTAATCCATTGTTAGTCATCTCGAATTCACTGAACATGGATTGCTTGAAATAGAACATTGCTTCATTGTTTCCTGTAAACAACAAGTCATCTACATAGAGACAAATAATTAAGAACTCCCCTTTTGCACCATTCTTCATGTAAACTGAATGCTTGTATGGACATTTCTGAAATCCATTTTGGTGAAGGTAGTTATCAATCCTTGAGTTCCAAGCTCGTGGTGCTTGCTTGAGGTCGTACAAAGCCTTCTTTAAATGATACACCTTATTTTCTTCTCCTTGTACTTGGAAGCCTTTCGGTTGTTCCACGTATGCTTCTTCCTTAAGAACTCCATTCAGGAAGGCTGACTTGACATCTAGTTGATAAATTTTCCATTTATGATGAGTGGCAAGAGAGATTAGCAATCTTACCGTATCAAGTCTTGCAACTGGAGCATAGACTTCATCATAGTCCACTTCATACTTCTGTTTGTAGCCCTTTGCTACAAGCCTTGATTTGTACTTATCCACATTTCCATATGCAGTGCGCTTGATCTTGTACACCCACTTGACACCAATAGCCTTCTGATTTAGTGGGAGCTTTGTCAACTCCCAAGTGTCATTCTTCTCGATGGCATGGATTTCTTCCTCCATGGCTATTCTTCAACGATCTTCTTCCACAGCTTCATTGAGCGAAAGAGGCTGGTGGTTTGCATACAAGTAGAAAATGTTGGTTTCTTCTTCTTCTTCTTGTCCATAAATATCGGTGAGACTTCTTAGCCTCACTGGAGTTGAGGAGCTGCTTTCCTCACTGGATGTAGGACCACTCCTTACAGTTCTATGCAATGGAGTTGTTGGGATTGATTGAGCAGGATGTTGCTCAACAGGTGGTATAACTTCTGGTTCTTCAAAATCAGTGGAAACAATCTTCTCTTTACTGACTTCTTTGTTGTTCCACTTCCATGCCCCTTCCTCACTGAAGATGACATCTCTACTAACCACTAATTTGCCAGTTAGTGGGTTGTAGAGCTTATATGCCTTGGACCCTTCACTATGGCCCACAAACACATATTTTTCACCTTGATCATCGAGCTTCCTCCTCTTGGCTTCTGGAACCTGAGCATATGCAACACACCCAAAAACTCTTAAGTGTGCAACATTCGTCTTGTATCCACTCCAAGCCTCTTGTGGTGTCATCCTCTTGACACTCTTTGTTGGACATCGATTCAACAAATAAATCAAACAAGCTACAGCTTCTGCCCACAATTCTTTTGGCAAATTCTTCTCTTTAAGCATGGACCTTGTCATGTTAAGGATGGTTCTATTCTTTCTTTCGGCTATCCCATTTTGTTGTGGGGTATAGGCAGCAGTCAGTTGATGCCTAATTCCTTGCTCCTTGCAGTATGCTTGGAAAGCATTGGAGGTGTACTCTCCACCTCTGCCTGATCTCACAGCCACAAGCTTGTGGTTGCTTTCAGCCTCTGTGAGTGCCTTGAACTCCTTGAAAACTCTTAGGGCAGCCGACTTCTCCTTGAGAAAATAAACCCAAGTCTTCCTACTAAAATCATCAATGAAGGTAATAAAATACCTATTACCTCCATAGGACATAGGATCCAACGGACCACATATATCCATGTGCACCAACTGCAATGGTGTTTTTGCTCTCCATGCATCACCAACAAGGAATGAGAGTCGTGCTTGCTTGCCAAGCACGCAACCTTCACATACTTGGCTTGTGGATTCAATCTGGGGTAAACCACGAACCATTCCTCCACTTGACAACAACTTTAGACCATTGAAATAAAGATGGCCAAACCGAAGATGCCATTTCCATGACTCATCTTCCATCACACCGATGTTGTAGCTTCCAATCTTTGTGTTCAAATTCAATGGGAACATTCGGTTCTTTGACATTCGAACACATGCAATAAGCTTTCTCCTTGCATTCTTGAGAGTGAGAAGCATATTCTCCATATGTATAATGTACCCTTTCTGGAGCAGTTGACCAATGCTCAGAATGTTGCTCTTCATACCTAGTATGTAGTAGGTATCGGAGATGTATTATTCTCTACCATCATTCTGGATGATCTTGATCTTCCATTTGCCTTCAACTGGCAGCTTTGAGGAGTCACCAAGACTCACATATCCATAGGCCCCATCTTTGAGTTCGGCAAAAAACTCATTCTTTCCACACATGTGATTGCTTGCACCAGAGTCCAAATACCAAACATCTTGTTGGCTGCTGGAATCATAGTGTGCTAGTAAAACTGTAAGTTCCTCACCAGCATTTCCACTTAATTCTGCCATGTTGACATGCTCACCATATTTATGTGAACATTCATTGGCATAATGTCTATATTGCTTGCAATTGTGACACTGGATATGCGCATTTCCTCGAGCAGATCTCCATTCTTGAGACTGACCTTGATTTTGTGCATAGGCTCGACCTCTTCCTCGGCCTCGTCCTCAGCTACGGTTGGATGAACTGCCACGACGTGAGTTCCACTACCCACGACCTCCATTTGGTTTGTCAATATTCAACTTTGACTCTAAAGCTTGCTCTAGCGTTGTGGGGCTTGCATTCTTCTGAATGCGTTGCTCGTGAGCTAGGAGGGATCCTAGCAGTTCCTCTGCGCTCATTGTCTCCAAATCCTTGGATTCCTCAATGGCAGTCACCACATTCTCAAAGTTGGATGTGAGTGACCGAAGGATTTTCTCCATGACACGAACATCATCAAGTCTCTCGCCATTCCTTTTCATTTGATTCACAATTACAAGTAGTCGAGAGTAGTAGACTGAAATGTTTTCTCCTTCTTTCATATGAGCAACCTCAAAATTTGCTCTTAATGATTGAAGCCGGACTCTTTTTACTCGATCTACTCCTTTGTAAATTGTGCTCAGAGTGTCCCAAACTTGCTTGCTGGTTGTTGCTTCTGCAACCTTCTCGAATATTGAATCTTCTAATCCTTGATATAGAAGATACAACGCCTTCTTGTCCTTTTTTCGTAAGTCCTTGAGAGTGTTCCTTTGATCTGCATCGTAGGCGGTTTCTTGCTCAGTAGTGGGTTCAACATACCCATTACTGACAACTTCCCATAGCTCCTGTGATCCAAACAATGCTTTGAACTGGATGCACCATCTTTCATAATTTTCTTTCTTCAATGTGGGAACCTGGAGTTGCACCAAGTTGGATGCCATAGCTGCTGTACTTGCCAGAAAGATATTCTGGCTCTGATACCAATTGTTGGTATTTAAAAGTTCACTAACTCAATACCAAAATATGTGGGTGATAAGTTTTCTAACTCTATCACACTTCTCACTATCACTCTCAATAAAATTGGACAAAGAAAGAAAGAAGTAAATGAAGAAGCAAGCTTCTGTGTTAGACAAACTGCACGGCAAATAAGAAAACACTTTGATATATTTAATAAGAGTTTACAAACTCAATTGCTGAAAATGGAATGAGATTTTCATACTTCAAACGTACATCTTTCTGATAGAGATTTTACAAAGACTTTCTAAACATAGCATTGAATGCTATCCATGCAAAAGTCATATTTAACAACTATTGTTTAAAACAAACAAAGACTAACACATGCAAAATAAATGAAGGTGTTCAAAGTCTTTACATCCTTCAAAACACACACAAACTTTGAAATCATGTTTTTATTTGAACTTCCAACAGTTCCACAGATATCAGTACTGATGCTTTTTAGTTGTGTATTAGTTGTAAAGGTTGTTCCAAAGTCAGAGAACTGAGTTGTAAACTTGCTTGAATATTACCTCTTAATTATGATTCTCTTCGAATTCTTTGAGACTATACGCGGGGGAATGCTCAACTAATTTAAAGTCATCGCTCAATTCCTCATTTGCACCCAACGTGATTAGCTTCTCCTCCAAGGCTTTGAGCTGATCCAGAATGGACAGCCTCTCTTCCTCAAACCCTGCTAGCGATTCATCAAGAACACTCATATTTTTAACACAATCCAGAGCTAAATCTTCCAAACTCAGGCCTGCAACATCTGTGGCCAGGGATCTGCTGTCCCGAATTTGATGTCTCCCTTGTGTCTCGTTCTTAATTTTTTGACACTTGTCTATTAATTTAACACTAACACTGTTAATTTTTTAAAAACTAATTGAAAAATGAAAATGAAAATCATACTTCTAATCAAGTGATTCAAAAATGAAAATCATACTTCTAGACGAGAAAAAGAGAATGGTAACTTTTTTTACGGCTAATTCTCCTTGGTTTGGCCGGAAAAAGGCTCGAAATTGGCTATCTTGGTCTCGAGTTAGCCACTTTCGAGCCGTTTTCCAGCCAAACCAAGGAGAATTAGCCGTCAAAAAAGGTACCATTCTCTTTTTCTCGTCTAGAAGCATGATTTTCATTTTTGAATCACTTGATTTCGTTGAGTATTGAAGAAGTTATGAACGTTTTTACCCAGTTTCCGACGAGTTTTCCAGTTTTCCCTCGGACCAGTCAAGTTTGAGGCTATTTTCCGGCCATCTCCGACAACCATTGGGCTTCCAAATAGGTATAATCTTATTCTACACTTTCCTATCTTCATTTTGATATATTATGGATCGAATTTGGTTAAGAAACGATTGAGTTACGAAGCTTTGAAAATTGCCCAAACTTCCGGCCAAGAGCTCGAAGATACTTAACAGAGTTTTTAACGGAATGACCAAAATGATGGATGGTGGACAATCTCAGGGACCACTTCTATTGATTTGAAATCTCAGGAACCAAAGTAATGTGTTATGCAAATCTCAGGGACCATTTTGCCTATTTAGCCAATAATTTTGCTGCCTAGTTGGTGGCGCAAGCAGGGTAAGAGCTTGCTCATTTCGATGCTGCTAGGGAGGCTCCGTTGTATTATTTAGCCAATTATATTGCCAATAGACAGACATAGACGAACAGTTCTTACCGTTCTTTACTATAATTTAAAAATAAATAATACAGAGGATGTTTTTCAATTTTTTTTTATTTTTTTTTGTTTTTTTTGAGAAAATAAAGGAATTAATTTAAAGAGAAGTCTCGGGAACACCCATAGCCTCTAAACCCTCAACTTTATAGCTTATAGTGTTCTCGAGTAGTTCATTGGTAGTGTTCAAGAGAAACCGACTCGAGTACACAGGTTTAACAATGAATTTAGTAATTTTTAGAAGACATACTCCATATGAATTTAGTGCGAGGCTATTAACGTGAGTACCTAATTATGATATCTAATCGACACATTAACAAGCGATAGGCATGATAATCACTCGTTTAACGATACTGATAATCACTCGTTCAAAATTGACCAAAGTACAGAGTGAGTTCAACTTGTTGCTCCAATGAAAGCTACATTACAAAACCTTTTATCCTAGGAACATTACCCATCAGCCTCCAGAGTCTTTTTGCCTTTCCGTGATCTACTCCGTTTCTTACGACTCCTCAGAGTAGCATCTCCATCCTTCCATTCCTGCATGAAACAATTCAGAATCTAAAAAGATGCACAAAGCAAGAGAAAGAGCTCATGTCTTATCTCTTCTCCGAATTGAAATTGAATTTCCAGGTGTTTCAACATTGGAGTCTAGAGCCTTGCTAACCAATGTGAGAGATCAATCAGTTTCATCATGGGCCGCATGTACCAATAATTGAAGGCATGCATTTTTTTATAGGATAGTGAGATATCGAATTATTGCCATCGACTATTGTGACTAGCCAGTAGTACAGTGGAGGGAAAGTGGTATAAACAATCTTTGCAAGCTCACCTGTGCAGAATGATGATCTGTGTTTTTCATCTTTTTCTTCTTACACGAAAGGGGGTTTGGACCCTGCAAGGTGGAAGAAAATGAGTCCATACATAAACATTGAAACAGTCATACTAAGGGACCATTTCTAACCGTCTTAGCATGCCAGCACAACATAAAAAGTTGTATTAGCCCAATCAATTTCCATGTAATTTCACCCAAATTTTGAAAAAAGAACATGAGACAGAACAGAACAAGGAACATCGTCTCAATGATACAATCTATACTCTCAGAAACATCCAGCTCAAACATGATTTTGATTTCAAGAATAGATTTGAATGCAGAACAAGATATGAATTAACAAACACGGAACAAGGAAACTACAGGATGTACGATTAACCAGTTCCCCTTACTTTATCTTAGACTCTTAGTCCTTTGACACTACTCACCCTTCTAGAATTCACTCTAGTCTAGTCCCCCATCCTCCATGCAAGAATTGTATATGCATAGAAAATGGGGATGAGAAGTTGGTGAACACCTTCCAAACTAATCAGCAATATATACATTGTTATCTTTGTTTAAGTATCCGGTGCACGAACAAAAATTTATTAAATTTCTATGATATTCAGGGAAGCATCTTCCTAGTGAAAATAACATCATGATGTGATAAAATACATATGTAATATGATATCTTGATATGAGTATCTTGGTTAAAAAAAGTGGGGAATAAAGTTGGAAAAGATACCGCAACATAAAATACAGTGTAATTCTAGTAACTCATATTGATGTTAATCCACAACGCAGGATTGCAGCTATACTGAGGCCTATCCGTGTTTATAGTGTTTAGTATATATACTATAAACAGAACAGGTGTCCTCCTTCCAACATCTTACTTCATATTACGTGCAGTCCATATCAAAAAAGTTCATGGGATGAATTATAACACCTCACATAAGACTGAATATAAGCAGACATGTTGAAGAAAAGAAAAATACATAAAAAATATCAATGAATACGAAAGAAATGAGTTTGGTAGTACCTTTGCCCTCTTTCTCTTAAATTGAACTTTATCCTTCACTCCGAATCCTTTCCTGGCGGTATCCCTTTTTGCTACAACCTGCGCTTCCATGTTCTGATCTCCAGAACCATCTTCTTCACCAAAGGGATTGTCTTTTTCATGAGAATTCAGAATATTCTTTTTCTTCTTCAACATCTTTTATTCCAATTCAGTCATATGCAAGCGTTGTTCTTCAGAAGATTTGACAAATTGGCGTTGGGCATCAGAAGGGGACGCAAGCAAAAGAGCAGTTCTCAGAGCGTATATAGCAGGGACACCTGGTATCTGCAAGTGAAAAGACGTACTTATGGCAAGCATAATGAGCATCAAACCAGACTGTATAGAGGATTCAAAAAGGCCATCAACCTTGAGAAGTTTCTGACGAAGATCAACGTGCTGAGTAGCAGCAAAGAAGTGCTCGGAATTACTTTGCCCAACAACATCCAGGATGCAATCCTCAGCACTCGCGGGACTCTCATGATCACACCTTGCAATAATAAGGCTATTAGCAGCTTCAAGAGACTGTGAATACGAAGGACCAAGCATTGGACCGTGTTGTTTCAACTCGGCGAGAGCGCATTTGGTGGTGAATAGCAGGACAGGGGCCCCGAGGACATTAGAGATGGCCTTGTCGCGGGGGGGGGGGGGGGGTGGGGGGGTGGGGGGGGGGGGGGGGTGGTAATGCGATTGGTGACGAGGTGGTGCACGAAAGTGACATCGCAGAGCACCTTGTACGGGCTGTCTGAATCCGTAGCATGCTGTGTAGAACCTCACACTCTTTCGGTGACACTTCTGCCTTTTCACTCTCATAATTCTGTCCTAATAATACTGCCCAATAATCCTCAGTCTTAAAGCAAAATACAATTATACTTCAATATATATATATATATATATATATATATATATATATATATATATATGCGTGTATATGTATCTAAAAGATGAAAATTTTACAGTTCCATAAATCAAACAGACAACAAGAATTCAGAGCTAATTCAAGCTTTGCCGCAAAATTGAAGAAGAAAAATGAAAAGCTGAAGAGATTAGAAAGAAGAGGAGAAACCCTGAAGCAAAATACCGGCTGGGGCAGAGGAAGTCTCTTCCGAAGTGGGCAGCTTCCGGCGAAATCTTGACGAAAGGTGGTGCGTTGCCGCCGAAATGGTGATAGGAATCTTGTGCTCCGCTGAAATCAGAGCGCAGAGGAGAGAAATTGGGCAAAATTGGCTTTCCGTTAGGTAATGTTAGGAAATCAAATTTTTTAAGCTGAGAGGGTGGTATTCAATTGGGATTTTAGGATTTAGGGTTTAGGATTTAGTAGTATAATTACTGATATATATAGCGTAAGTAATGATTGGCATGCACTAATGCTTTGTCTCATCGGATAAGGCTGGGGTAAGACAGGGTCTCCGGGTTCGATTCCCCGCGGTATTTTCATTCTTTTTAAAAAAATTCATTTAATGAGCTTTTGTAATAGTCACCTGGGGGGTTATAAGAAATAGCCTTTGGCACGCGCTCATAAGCGTGCGAAAGACTTTTTTTACTTTAAGGCACGCTACGCCGGGCTTGTAGAGTTATTTTTTCTTTTTATATTCGTTCACGCATAAAAATATTCTTATAATTACAATGTGCTAAATGCGACATACAATGTTTAATTTTAATATTTACACTTGTCAGGAGACATTCTTTCATTTTATTTATTTTTGGCTAAAAATTCGCATGAACTTTTGCACTGTAACATTTAAATTAAGATACTTCAAGCCTTTCAACTTGAAAAGAGTCACATAAACGAAATAAAGCTAAACATGATGTTCTTGATCAATCTCACATATCACAAATGCCACAAAACAATGAAACTTTATGTCCAAATGATAGCAAAAGAAGTCACATCGTCAAACTGAGTAAATAAACAGCACAAAAAGACAACCTCGATATACAAAGAGAAGACCAACCCTCTGTCTAAAAAAAATCACAATAAAATTACAAACTTGATGTCTGAATTAGTCACCCAATACATACAAACATATCGAATAAGAAAATTAATAATATTTTAAAATTATTTCTCGCATTCCTCAAAACTAAATAAAAATCAGCAGTAAATTAAAAATAACATAATAAAAATGTAAGCTAAAAAGGAGAAACCAATATCCACATGCATGCAAACCAAGGCATGTTTCTCCTCTCCCTTAAGCTGCCTATGCAAAGTATTACTCCGTCGTATCTTTTCTTCCCTGAAACCATCTCTATTCTAAGCATTAGTAAAACCAAACTTGTGATAATTCAAGTTTTTGAGTGGTAGCAATTTGAAACAAGGGGCAACCAAAGTATGCTATAGCAATGCGGATCACTACAGTTGAAGTAAGGTGGGACTAAGCCCCAGTTTGGGGTTGAGGTGATTTTAAAAAAAGCTGCTGTGAAAAAAAGCTGGGACAGTTTTTGGTGTTTGGTAAACGTTCAGCTTCAGCTTTTTTTCACAGTTTTGGATGAAAAAAAACCAAAAACAAGAAGCTGCAAAACCCAGCTTTGAAAAACCGGCTTTTTTTCACATCTGTTTTACATAAAAGTTTACCAAACACTATAATACTGCTTTTTTTTTTTCAAAAGCACTTTTACAAAAAAGTTTACCAAACACTCTACTGCTTTATTTCACAGCTGCTTATTCTCACAGCATAGCAGAAGCAGCTTTTTTTCAAAGCACAGCAATACCAAACCAGCCCTAAGACTATTAATCCCTGCAAGCATCACTTACATTCAAAATAAAGTTATGACTTTTAACTAATATATATACATGGATGGAATTGCTGTCATTTTGTATCAGATACACAATACCTTTATAAAATTAAACCATAAATGGTTAACATAATAGTGCAACACAATTAGGGGTTCGTGAAATCACGAAAAAATAAAATAAAAATACATATTAGTGTACCTTAAAAACTTGATAGCCGTATCTTCGTCACTCAAGATTAATGAGTAAGGGCTCGTTCGGATATGCCTTTAAAATGAATGAAAGCGCTTTTAGAGAAAATATTTTTTGGTTCCAAAAGCACTTAAAGTATTTTATGCAGGAAGCACCAGTTATTGCTTCTTCTAGGAAGCACTTAAAGTGTTTTTCTAGAATTTACTTGCATTTTTACTAAGGATTGGTTCCAAAAAATATTTTCACCAAAAGTGCTTTTAGTCATTTTAAAAACACTTCCAAACGAGCTCTAAGTCCACCTTGCATTACATAAATAATCAATATAAATTGAAAACCATCATATTAAAATGGACAGTGAAACTAAAATCCCCCCACCCTTTAAATTCTGCAAAAATGAGTAACCATTATTTAACTAATGAATTAGTATATAATAAAGAATTTAATAGAAAGGCGACCTGTTGTAAATACAAACAGAATGACTGCACCAAAGCCTATCAAAACCAAAAAGAAATGAGTAGAATGTAGACAGGAAATTAATATTAGTAAATGCAAAGAACTAAATGAAACGTATACCCACTACGTATTAATGGTCCAAATTTATAATCCCTATTTAAGATTGTCAAAATGAATGATGTTGAGTATACATTTATGCTATCTTCGCTTGTGAAACTCAAGCAGTTTGCAGAAGCTGAGAAACTCTATACTGAATAGGACTCTATTTTGGGGACTCATGATCCTAGGGTTTCAAATATACTTCGTGCAGCGTACAATAAAGAAGACAAATGAAAGGGCTGAAACCTTTCATAGTCGGATGGTGCAAAATATACTTCTTCCGTATTTTTCCTATGAAACCAACTTCAAAACTAATTATACAAATTAAAAAATTTCAAACATTCACTTACCCATAAACCAAAAATGAAAATTGTTAAGAGTTTTAATTAAGTTTAAATTCTACTTTTTTAATTAAATGAAGCTGACTGGATGTGTACAGACCAAGTCAAGCTTGAGTCCTAGTTTGTAGGAGTAATGGTTAAGCTTGTTCGCCATGATTAAATTTGCTTCCGTTGTTTAGGGTTGTAATCTCCACAAAATCTGCACATGATCTCAGTGGTGGAGTTTGTTTATTTGATGTCCCTTAAAAGGCTGTAATCTTCCCTTTGGTTGTTAATGAGAAGAATCAGTTCAATATTTTTTGTGAGTTAACATTACAAGAGCACAGCTAGGGTTTTGGGGTTCCAAGGGTTTTCAAACCAACATTTGGTATGAGAGCCAGTTTTTAGGGCCTGAAAAAAACGAGTGAGAGAAAAAAACTTGCTGTAGCAAGAAACAATGTCAATCGAGAAGGCAAGTGAAAGCTTTGTGCAGCTAGCCATTCCCAAGTTCGATGGTCACTGGGACCATTGGAGCATACTGATGGAGAATTTCCTAAGGTCCAAAGAGTACTTTGACTTTGTGGGAACGGGGACTGATACACCTCAAAGAGTCCTAGCGACGGTGCAACAAAAGAAGGTTGATGAACTGAAGCTAAAGGATTTGAAGGTAAAGAATTACTTATTCCAGGCAATCGATAGATCCATCCTGGAAACCATTCTTGAGAAGGAGACTTCCCATCAAACATGGGAATTGATGAGCCGATATTATACCATATATTTTACCCTATTCTTAGTTATAGTTTATTGGTTATTTTGGTAGAATTTTGATACTTTGTTATGTATTTTCAATGTAGCACATTCAACTTCCTCTTGAGCATTAAGTAATCAAACAGACGAATTTTGGAGCAATTCCAATTGGAGGAGGTTCGTGAGCCTTTCAAGATGATTGTATCAAAGTTTCAGATTTTTCTACTTAGCCGTTTGACTGTGGCAAAGAAATAAAGGCCCAGAGCGCAGCTTTCCCTGATTGACGTTTATGGACATTTTGGGTCTTTTGGAGGTCAAGATGGCATATTTTGAGGAACATTCCTTTTGAGGAGTTGTAGGGGCATCTTCAGCTTTCAAAAATGACCTTTTGGGACCAAATCGGAGTTAATTTGGTCGGTCACTATTTTCTCAGAAGTTCGAATTTTAGTTCAAATAGGAAACCATTTATTTTCTGTTTTATTATTTTATTATGTTCCCTAGTATTATTCTAAGACCTTTTAGGGTTTTATTTTGTAGTAGTATAAATAAAGATATTTAGCCATTAGGGTTTGCGAAGGAGAGGAGGAGAACACATGCACTATTTTGGATTGACGATTCGAGTTTATTTTCAAGGTGTTTTCTTTCCATGTTCTTAATAATATTTTGTTTTATGATTGTTCGTAACTAATTTCTTTTGCTAGGGCGAAGCCTTGAGCCTTAGCAAGAATATGTAGTTTCTTTTCAATTTACTTATAATATTATGCATGCATGTTTTGAATTATCAATCACCGTTTTAAACTTTTTTTAAGTGTCTTAGTGATTCGCGACCATTAGGATATTTAGAAAAGTAATTTGATGCAATTTTGGTCTGAAGGTTCCCTGAAATTGACGCTGGCTTCTTGTGGTTAATAATTGTAATTTCACTTAAGATGAAGAGAATCAATAAAGAAGAAATATCAAGGATCAAGAAAAGTGAAGCGAGCACAACTTCAAGCGATTAGAAGAGACTTTGAGAATCTTCAAATGAAGAATAGAGAGTCTGGGAACGAATATGTTGGAAAAGCAATTGCAATTGCTAACAAGACGAGAATTCATGGTCACAAGATTGAAGACAATGAAGTTGTGGAGAAAATTCTGAGATCAATGGCTCCCAAGTTCGACTACGTGGTCTACTTCATTAAGGAGTCAAATGACATTGAGGAAATATCAATTGATGAGCTGCAAAGCTCCTTGGTGGTCTATGAACAGAAGCTGAATCATGGTGGCTTCCAAGAGCAAGGGGAAGATTTGGGAATAGGAATGATAACAGATCATCTCATGTTTCCAAGAAAGATGATGATCGTTAAAGCAAAGGAAAAGAGCACTTCGACAAGTCTCATGTTGAATGTTACAGGTGTGGAAATTATGGCCACTACAAAAATGAGTGCTACACTAAGCTTCCCAAGGAGAAGGGAGAGAAGTCAAACTTTGCTGAGAAAAAGGACGAATAGACACTCTTAATGGCATTCCATGCTATGGAGGAGTTTTATCAAGAAACTTGGTACGTGGACACTGATTGCAGCAACTACATGAGTGTATGTCTTCTTTTGTCAAATATGGATGAAAGTTTTCGTACCAATGTTAGTTTTGGAGACAAATCAACGATGAATGTTATGGGAAAATGAGAGATTCAAATCAGGACCAAGAATGACTTCATTGAGACAATTTCAAATGTCTTTTTCATCCCTGATTTGAAAACAAACCCGTTAAGTGTTGGGCAACTTCAAGACAAGAGGTATAGGATTACTATATTTCAAGGAGAATGTGAAATATATGATCTGAAGAGAGGTTCCATTGCAGTGGTGAAGATGTCACCAAACAAATTGTTCCCATTAAAGCTCAAGACTGTAAATGCATACTTGCTTGCAAAGGAAGATGACAAGTCAAGGCTGCGGCACCATAGATTTGGTCATTTGCACTTCAATGACCTAAGAACTCTCTACCAGAAGGAAATGGTTACTGGCATGCCCGAAATTTTAATGCCAACTAGGGTTTATGATGAGTGTGTCATAGCAAAGCATCCAAGTGAAGGATTCCCAAGTGGAAAAGCAACCAGGGGTGGCTTAATTCTGGAATTGGTTCATTCAGACTTGTGCGGACCAATTAATCCAATCTCAAATGGAAAGAAAAGGTAATTCATCTCCTTCACTGATGATTTTCGTAGAAAAACGTGGGTCTATTTTTTCCAATCTCAAATGAAAAAATATCCTTTAACAGAAAAACTCAACTAAATACTGATTCAACGAATCAATGTATTGTTTCACAAAGTTGGCATGCTGTAGAGCATATATCAGCTTATGGTTACAGACAACCAGCCATCCCACATGTATGATGATAACTTGAAGCTAAGAACTTCAAATGATGAGAATAGTTGTCACAACATGAAGTAAAGAATAACAAAAACTAAAGACAATGGATGGGATTCAGCAGCAAAACAAACCCACCTCCAGAACTCCATTAAAAAAGGACACAGGCCACAACAAAGTTCTTAAAAATCTAGGATTATGGAACAACTTTAAAAGGAACTTAGGGCTATACCTTGATAGATTAAACCTTTCTCATGAAGTCTGACAAAGGCCTCTATAACAGCACCTGCATGGAGTTAAAGGATATGAGCCTTGACAGATGAAGCCTTTTCCTTCATAATGAGTTTTTATTTTTTCAGAGAGAAATAATAAAAATGATCACAATACAAACATTTACTAGCTCCTAACAACATTAGTGACCTTTGAAGTTAAAACTGCTCTTTTTTATTACATCTTTGAGCCCTAAAGAAAAGTTTTAATAAAGTGTGCATATGCAAGGGGGTTGTAGCTCAAGTGGTTAAAAGCATTTACTCATGAACCCGAGGTCCTAGGTTCGGTTCCCCCCCTCCCCCAACAAATCAATAACTTTTGCATATATTCCTAGACAATTCATTAGGTGCCCTATACTACACATGGGAACTCGACATACCGCGCCCCCTTGGGGCTTACATTTCATACATACCTTCTCAATTGACTAGAGTTCTATTCTACAAGATAGAAAAATGCCTTACAACTTAGCTGTTCATCAAGGGTGAAATGCTCTCTATTCCAATCACAAGAACCACCAAGTCTTTTGATCTGATTTATGATGGTTCCACCATACCTGATATTATAATCTATTAACAAATAACAAGTATAAATGGAAACAACAAATTTCCTTGGAACATTAATGGCAGCAATTCACTTTTTTCTGGAAATTGTATTTAGTATAAATTAGTAAATTGCAAATCTAATCATATATGGTTCCACAAATTTTGAATATAAAAGACGAGAATTCAGAATAGAATCATAACTACACAAGATGCTTTTTGAAACGAATGACTGGTATCGGGTACTTTTAAGTAGAATCTTTAACTTAGCTAATCTTCAGAAGCAGAATAATGATGATCATTCATTCATGCTGCAGGTATTAAATTATGAATAGTAGGAATCAGTTGATTAACTTTTTCTACATTGCCCACCCAATGTTGACTTGTGAAATGAGACTTCCATACAATCCTAGCTTGTTTTCAGGATCTTTCATGATGAGGCCATTCTCCAAAAAGTCATCTTTACAAATAAAGAACTAACTAGATCTTTAGAAGAGATGATGCACAAAATTAAAAGAGAAACCTAACATGTTCAGTAGATATGCCATAAGGCCAAAGTATATATTTAGCAGTGATTCAGTGTACACCAAAATTGTTTTCCATGATTTTTCTCTCTTTTTTTTTTAAAAGAAACAATATTATTTATCAGTGATTCAGCGTATACCAAACTGCAATATAGCTTTATAAAGGCCATAGCAACATCCTGTACAAGGAATTCTACATGTGACAAGAAACAACAGTTTTTCTCTTTTTTTACTAGCACCACAAAAAATATAGTACGGTAGAATGCACGAGAGAAAGAGAGAGAGAGAGGATAAACAATGGAAGATAGATAAGAATAAATACTTCTCTTTCCACTCCCAAACTTTACTCACAAACTCATCTCGACCCAAGTCAACCCTTCTAATTCCTTCAGAAGCAAGCATTTGTTCCACGACCAGCTGGTAGAAAAAGAGGAATAGTAGTATGAGCAAAAAAGTCAAACTAAGATGGGCAAGTTATGATTCTAATTAATACAAAAAGGTGCAAATTAAGACAAAATCAAAGCCAATGAACAAATATAGATTCCGAAATTGACCAACAAAGTTATCATTTAAAAAACCAAATCCCAATCCTGAGCTCAAAAAAATAAAGAAAGAATCAGATCAAAGCAGTTTCAACTGTTCCAGAATTATAAAGGAAGTTGCAATACAAGCAGTTGTAGAACACAGAAAATTATAAATGAAGATAATGTGAAGTATTGCAATAAAGATGTGAAAACAGTGGAAATACTTGTCTTGAAACATAGGCTTTGTGGTACAGAGACACACCTGAGTTGCTATACCAGCATGGTCAGTCCCAGGAAGCCAAAGTGATGGTTTCCCCTTCATCCGATGATATCTAACCATAATGTCCTACAACAGAAATTAATGAAAAGTGAATAGAAGAAGTAAGCAGCAGTAAGAAGCAGTCGACTTAAAATTTAGGAAAATTGAACCAAGTTCATCCACATTAATTCAGACAAAAGTTCAGTAATTTTCTTTTTCTTAGATTAGGTCCTTCTAACCATTTGACAAATCCAAGATTACATTATTGCTCCAATCATCATTCATTAACTACAGTAAAATGCGGGTTTGAAATCCCCCAAATTAAGGTATTCAAATTGTAAAAATCTCAATACTTAAGAGGTTTATATACCTACAGGCTTACACCACAAGGCCCAAAGGTACAACTGACTTTGTGTTGACACTTGGGATTACTATTTTTATCAGCTATGCTTTGATATTCTGTACAAAATCTCATTGCTCATGTAGTCCTTAGCTCTTCCAATTCAATTCCAATCTTTCAACTTCGCGTACCTATATTTAGATATTCCAAAATATTTTCCATTTCTTAGTCAACTATTATTTATACAACCTCGCACCAGTATGTGCAATTAGAAAATGAACATATTCTTGGGCCACAAGTGACAGATAAGCAACAGTTACCTATGCCTAGAAAACTACAAGCATGGCTAGGTGCAAACACTAATATGCACTTCAACAAAAAATGACAGAGAATGATAAGATCCAATACTTATAAACACCTTTCACAACCTCAAGAGTCACAAACATCGCATGCCCCATATGTAGAGAACCAGTAACATTTGGAGGCGGCATTGAGATCACAAAAGGATCACTTCCTCGGTCAAGGTTTGGCCTAAATTAACCTTGAGACTCCCACCTAACAATCAAATGAATTCATTAATACGCAATGATTGAACATAAAAAAAAAAATAGACTAGTAAGCACCGCTTGATAGAATCTGCAAACTGGCATGTGAAAGTACAGGCAAGAGTCAAGACACACATGCAGCAACATATTTCTTTTAAGTTGAAGTTAGAATGTGTTTTTCATTATAAATTATTAAAAATTACAGTCACTACATAATTTATTTTAAGTTGAAATTAGAATGTGTTTTCCATTATAAATAATAAAAAATTACAGTCACTACATTAAATACATGCAGAAACACCATAGGCTAATGCAGCATGAAACTGAAACTTTTATCACCGGTGTAAGTCAGAGATCTGACTATATATCTGAAAACAGCTTCTTGGAACTTAATATTTCTTACTAATGGAGAGCAATGGCGTAGATCGATATAACTAGGAAACGTAATAACAGGTAAGGTACCAAAAAAGTGATTCTCTCTTAACTAAGCCACAAGAAACCCAAGTGCTCTGGAGGCATAGGGTTTGTAGACTTCCATAGGAATTAAACATTAAGAATTTCACTCACTGATAATTGGATCAACATGGAATATGGAGTTAGAAGTTTAGACTGGAAAACTAGCTTGGTTGTCTTATACACCAAATTCCGAAAACGAAAAATAATCCAAAAAATGAACAAATACTTTAAACTTTCATAATATTTCTTGGTATCCAATTTATTTTCTATACAACACCCCATAAGTATCAGGACTAGCCCTGCATAATGCACTTTGGAGCATCAACAAGAAAACTTGAAAAGATGTCAGGTGCACTGCAATAGTATCACCTGAAGAAAGATTGGTGACTGACAATTCAAGAAAGATGTCAACTGTGAACTCCAACGCAAACATTTTCCCCAGAAAAAAAGTGCTGGCCTCCTGAATTGTATAAGCTACTTTCCAATGATTGAATATACTTGAACTTTTTCCTCAACACCAGTTCAAAAAATGGGAAAACTCATCTTTCATCCCAACAAAACAACTTCAGTTACAAATTTGGCATATACATGACAAAAAGTACATTACACAATGAGGCAATACAACATCACATAAGCAGAGCGGTCCCACTAAATATACTGCAAAGCCACTAAATTCAGAACTAACAGTAGAACGATAGCATTATATCAGACAACATCAGACCCTATAAATCCAACACCTGCCTTCAGATACAGAAGCTTCCCCAATTCACGTTAAGAAAAAAAAAGAAGAAATCGACAGTGAACTGTAACAAAAAGAAAATCACGGAGAATGCGCATAACACCAAAGCACCCATACTAATGCTGTATTTATTTATTATTGTTACCCCAATTATTGGTCATAACAGAAAGAATGCAAAAGAAAAGCTTATAAGAAACAATATTACCAGTTGTATATCCGCTATTCTGAAGTAAAATCAAAGGTCTTTGCAATCTCTGGAGACGTAAACACACCATTCTCGGAAGCAGCAACTGAAACAGAACAAGAACTGATAAATGCACCATCCAACAAATTCTACAAACTTCAATGAACAAAATTCTACGAATTAAAGTGATTAAAATTCAAATACTTGATTGGTTAAGCTCAATTCTCAGTATTTTTCCAACTGATAACAGTGGGAAACATGAAAGGAAAGCTACATCCGAATTTTCTCGGCAACCAAACAAAGAATTAAGGGAAAGTGAGAGGGTAATAATCACCTGACAAGTGCTTAGGCTTAAGAGGATTGAAAAGCCAGTAGGAGAGACTGGTGCGACGACGTCGTTTGGAGAAGAAAAGAGGACGGAGCCTCTGGGCAGAGCACGACGACCAGAGAGAGGGGCCGGGGAATGTATCATCGTTTTGGAGAGAGACGCTCGTTTTTCGAGGTCGTATTTTCCAGGTGAGAAAATGACGATAAAGATAAACCCTGGTTGGACTTTAGCTTAAAGAAGAAGGGTTGTAGTTTGAGTGGCAGAGAAATAGCGGAGGCAGCGGATTACGAATGGGTCCCACTTCGGATTTGGTCTATGTGATTTTTTCTTTTTTCCCATTGGAATTCAAAGACCAAAGTTAGAAGAGCTCAATTTTGAGAGATCATTCATGATAAAAATTCGAACACACGTAGTGAATTTTTTAGAACAAAGTTTGACTACTTAAAAATAAGCAGGAGTTCCTGCATTCACACAATAACAACTTGACAAATGTCCAAAAAATTTGAACAATTAGAACTTGAACTAACAATTTAGACACTTGTTAAGTTGTTATTGGATGAGAGCAAGAGCTCTTGCTTGTTTTTAAGCAGCCAAACTTTGTTCAATTTTTTTATAAGGACAATTAGATATAAAATTAGATCGTTTGATTCATCAAAAGACAAAGCGGAGTTAGATCTATAAAAATGGTTTGATTCATCAAAATAGAAAGCGGAGTTAGACCTATAAAAATGCCCCTTGTATGAGGTGAAGGTTCATCAACTGAAGCTGCTTCTATGTATTTTATATTTTATATATGTAATTACGTAGAGCATCTTCAATTGATCATCTGAATGAGCTCCTAACAAAAGTTAAATGATGAGCTGGAAAATCCGTCTCCAATCACACTTCTAAGTATGAGGAGTAAGATATTTTAGGTTTAAATATCGTGAATGATAAATAAGCTCCTAACATTAATTACTATATTTTAATAATTTTTAAAATAAAGTAACTGCTATTAGCACTCAAAAAATATCATTTTGCACTATTCACAAGTCTATTTGCTTGGATATAAAAACTGTATATCAATTGGTTCATAAACATTATGACTTCCTAAATTAGAACTTATGCTTGGATATAAACTTTTTAAGGAGCTTAAAAGATGGTCTCTTTGCTTAAAATTTGACTTGATAATATAATTAGAGATGCTTTATATGTAATTAACTCAATTCTCAATTCTGAAAGAGGTTGTGAGTCTTGTGACCATCTGTCATCACATTTCAAGACAAGTTAATACTAATTAAGAGTGATTAGTGAGTGCTGAGAAAGTCAACAATGGTATAAGATATTTACCTAGAGTAGCATTCAATTAACGTTGATTTGAGCAAATATGTTAAATGATTACCTTTCTATTAGTGTTGATCGTATCAATTAGCTAAATATTTACTTTCTTGTTTTGTATCAATTATATCAATCATAAGAATCAATAATATGGTTATTTCCTATATATACTTGTATATTGTAATTTTAGAAATTATCAATAAAAAAATATTCAACCATATTAAAATTTAACTGTCGATATTACTGTTATGCTGTGGTTACGGTGTATTTATGTAATTCATTGTATAGTTTCAGTTACGAACCTAACTTCCCAACGGCGGAATATATACGTATATATATGGCCATGTAATTGGGTTGATAACATTTATCGAAGAATCCTTTTTCTACATGGCCACAGCTACACAAGTGACTGACGCTTCATCTGCATTCCAACCATTCCTAGTCGATGAAGAATCAATTGCCAAACCACTCGAAACTACCCAATTGCCGGTATTCAAATTCGACGAGTACATGTCAACGAAGGCAAAGTTGGTGGACAAAGCGTTGAACGAGGCTGTGCCGTTGCAGTGCCCCGAGAAAATCCACAGGGCAATGAGGTACTCGCTTTTGGCCGGTGGAAAGCGCGTGCGGCCGGTTTTATGTCTCGCTTCGTGTGAATTGGTCGGAGGGGACGAGTCGCTCGCAACCCCAACAGCTTGTGCTGTTGAAATGATCCACACCATGTCGCTTATTCATGATGATCTTCCTTGCATGGACAACGGCGATCTTCGTCGCGGAAAGCCTACCAACCACAAGGCTTTCGGGGAAGAAACCGCGATTCTAGCCGGTGATGCGCTTCTTTCCCTTGCCTTTGAACACATTGCGACTAAGACAACAAAAGCAGTCTCGCCGGAGCGTGTGGTTCGAGCCATTGCGGAGATTGGTTCGGCCGTTGGATCATTAGGCCTCGTGGCGGGTCAAATGGCGGACATTCAAAGCGAAGGCAATGAAGTGACGCTGCGAGAACTTGAGTACATTCACGTGCATAAGACCGCGAAGCTCCTCGAGGCATCGGTGGTTTGCGGGGCAATCATCGGAGGAGCAGGTGAAGGGGAGGTGGAGAGGCTGAGGAAGTATGCAAGGTGTGTAGGGTTGTTGTTTCAGGTGGTGGACGACATATTGGACGTGACGAAATCGTCGGAGGAATTGGGGAAGACGGCCGGGAAAGACTTGGCAAGCGATAAGGCGACGTATCCAAAGCTGATGGGGATTGAAGGGGCAAAGAATTTTGCCGCCCAGTTGGTGGCGCAAGCAGTGGAAGAGCTTGCTCATTTCGATGCTGCTAGGGCGGCTCCGTTGTATTATTTAGCCAATTACATTGCCAATAGACAGACATAGACGAACAATTCTTACCGTTCTTTACTATAATTTAAAAATAAATAAATGAATATACAGAGACTGTTTTTCGTTTTTTTTTCTTTCTTTTGAAGAAATAAAGGAATTAATTTAAAGAGAAGCATCGGAAACGCCTAAGGCCTCTAGACCCTCAACTTTATAGATTATAGTGTTCTCGAGTAGTTCTAGTGTTTGAATAGTTCATTGGTAGTGTGCAAGAGAAACCGACTCGAGGACAGAGGTTTAACAATGAATTTAGTAATTTTTAGAAGACATACTCCATATGAACTTGGTGCGAGGCCGTTTAACAAGCGAAAGGCATGATAATCACTTGTTTAACGATACTGATAATCACTCGTTCAAAGTACAGTGTGAGTTCAACTTGTTGCTCCAATGAAAGCTAAATTACAAAACCCTTTATCCTAGGAACATTAACCATCAGCCTCCAGAGTCTTTTTGCCTTTCCGTGATCTACTCCGTTTCTTACGACTCCTCAGAGTAGCATCGCCATCCTTCCTTTCCTGCATGAAAGGATTCAGAATCTCAAAAGATGCACAAAGCAAGAGAAAGAGCTCATGTCTTATCTCTTCTCCGAATTGAAATTGAATTTCCAGGTGTTTCAACATTGGAGTTTAGAGCCTTGCTAACCAATGTGAGTGATCAATCAGTTTCATCATGGGCCGCATGTACCAATAATTAAAGGCATGCATTTTTTTATAGGATAGCGAGACATCGAATTATTGCCGTCGACTATTGTGACTAGCCAGTAGTACAGTGGAGGGAGAGTGGTATAAACAATCTTTGTAAGCTCACCTGTGCAGAATGACGATCTGTGTTTTTCATCTTTTTCTTCTTACACGAAAGGGGGTTTGGACCCTGCAAGGTGGAAGAAAATGTGTCAATACATAAACATTGAAACAGTCATACTAAGGGACCATTTCTAACCGTCTTAGCATGCCAGCACAACATAAAAAGTTGTATTAGCCCAATCGATTTCCATGTAATTTCACCCAAAATTTGAAAAAAGAACATGCGACAGAACAGAACAATGAACATCATCTCAATGATACAATCTATAGTCTCAGAAACATCCAGCTCAAACATGATTTTAATTTCAAGAATAGATTTGAATGCAGAACAAGATATGACTTAATAAACACGGAATAAGGGAACTACAGGATGTACGATTAACCAGTTCGCCTTACTTTATCTTAGACTCTTAGTTCTTTGACACTACTCACGCTTCTAGAATTCACTCTAGTCTAGTCCCCCATCCTCCATGCAAGAATTGTATATGCATAGAAAATGAGCTTCCAAACTAATCAGCAATACATACATTGTTATCTTTGTTTAAGTATCCGGTGCACGAACAAAAATTTATTAAATTTCTATGATATTCAGGGAAGCATCTTCCTAGTGAAAATAACATCGTCATGTGATAAAATACATATGTAATATGATATCTTGATATGAGTATCTTGGTTAAAAAAAGTGGGGAATAAAGTTGGAAAAGATACCGCAACATAAAATACGGTGTAATTCTAGTAACTCATATTGATGTTAATCCACAATCCAGGATTGCAGCTATACTGAGGCCTATCCATGTTTATAGTGTATACTATATATACTATAAACACAACAGGTGTCCTCCTTCCAACATCTTACTTCATATTACGTGCAGTTCATATAAAAAAAGTTTATGGGATGAATTATAACACCTCACATAAGACTGAAATAAGCAGACATGTTGAAGAAAAGAAAAATACATAAAAAATATCAATGAATACGAAAGAAATGAGTTTGGTAGTACCTTTGCCCTCTTTCTCTTAAATTGAACTTTATCCTTCACTCCGAATCCTTTCTTAGCGGTATCCCTTTTTGCTACAACCTGCGCTTCCATGTTCTGATCTCCAGAACCATCTTCTTCACCAGAGGGATTGTCTTTTTCATGAGAATTCAGAATAATCTTTTTCTTCTTCAACATCTTGTATTCCAATTCAGTCATATGCAAGCGTTGGTCTTCAGAAGATTTGACATATTGGCGTTGGGCATCAGAAGGGGACTCAAGCAAAAGAGCAGTTCTCAGAGCGTATATAGCAGGGACACCCGGTATCTGCAAGTGAAAAGATGTACTTATGGCAAACATAATGAGCATCAAACCAAACTGTATAGAGAATTCAAAAAGGCCATCAACCTTGAGAAGTTTCTGACGAAGATCAACGTGCTGAGTAGCAACAAAGAAGTGCTCGGAATTACTTTGCCCAACAACATCCAAGATGCAATCCTCAGCACTCGCGGGACTCTCATGATCACACCTTGCAATAATAAGGCTATTAGCAGCTTCAAGAGACTATGAATACGAAGGACCAAGCATTGGACCGTGCTGTTTCAACTCGGCGAGAGCGCATTTGGTGGTGAATAGCAGGACAGGGGCCCCGAGGACATTAGAGATGGCCTTGTCCGCGGGGTAATGCGATTGGTGACGAGGTGGTGCACGAAAGTGACATCGCAGAGCACCTTGTACGGCTGTCTGAATCCGTAGCATGCTGTGTAGAACCTCACACTCTTCCGGCGACGCTTCTGCCTTTTCACTCTCATAATTCTGTCCTAATAATACTGCCCAGTAATCCTCTCAGTCTTAAAGCAAAATACAATTATACTTCAATATATATATATATATATATATATATATATATATATATATGCGTGTATATGTATCTAAAAGATGAAATTTTTACAGTTCCATAAATCAAACAGACACCTAGAATTCAGAGCTAATTCAAGATTTGCCGCAAAATTGAAGAAGAAAAACGAAAAGCTGAGAGATTAGAAAGAAGAGGAGAAAACCTGAAGCAAAATACCGGCTGGGGCAGAGGAAGTCTCTTCCGAAGTGGGCAGCTTCCGGCGAAATCTTGACGAAAGGTGGTGCGTTGCCGCCGAAATGATGATAGGAATCTTGTGCTCCGCTGAAATCAGAGCGCAGAGGAGAGAAATTGGGCAAAATTGGCTTTCCGTTAGGTAACGTTAGGAAATCAAATTTTTTAAACTGAGAGGGTGTATTCAATTGGGATTTTAGGGTTTAGGGTTTAGGGTTTAGGGTTTAGTAGTATAATTATTGATATATATAGCGTAAGTACTGATTGGTAAGCACTAATGCTTTATGTCTCAGCGGATAAGGCTGGGGTAAGACAGGGTCTCCGGTTCGATTCCCCGCGGTATTTTCATTCCTTTTAAAAAATTTCATTTATGAGCTTTTGTATTAGTCACCTGGGGGGTTATAAGAAATAGCTTTAGGGTAATGTAGACAGGAAATTAATATTAGTAAATGCAAAGAACTAAATGAAACGTATACCCACTACGTATTAATGGTCCAAGTTTATAAAGTTATGACAGGAAATTAATATTAGCTTTAGGGACTAAGATTCTTAATCCCTGCAAGCATCAGTTACATTCAAAATAAAGTTATGACTTTTAACTAATATATATACATGGATGGAATTACTGTCATTTTGTATCAGATACACAATACCTTTATAAAATTAAACCATAAGTTGTTAACATAATAGTGCAACACAATTAGGGGTTCGTGAAATCACGAAAAAATAAGATAAAAATACATATTAGTGTACCTTAAAAACTTGATAGCTGTATCTTCGTCAATCAAGATTAATGAGTAAGGGCTCGTTTGGATGTACTTTTAAAATGACTAAAAGCACTTTTAGAGAAAATGTTTTTTGGTTCCAAAAGCACTTAAAGTGTTTTCTGCAAGAATCACCAGTTATGTGCTTCTTCTATGAAGCACTTTAAGTGTTTTTCTAGAATTTACTTCCATTTTTACTAAGGACTGGTTCCAAAAAAAATTTCACCAAAAGTGCTTTCAGTCATTTTAAAAGCACATCCAAACGAGCTCTAAGTCCACCTTGCATTACATAAATAATCAATATAAATTGAAAATCATCATATTAAAATGGACAGTGAAACTAAAATCCCCCCACCCTTTAAATTCTGCAAAAATGAGTAACCATTATTTAACTAATAAATTAGTATATAATAAAGAATTTAATAGAGAGGCAACCTGTTGTAAATACAAACAGAATGACTGCACCAAAGCCTATTAAACCAAAAAGAAATGAGGAGAATGTAGACAGGAAATTAATATTAGTAAATGCAAAGAACTAAATGAAACGTATACCCACTCGTACTAAGAAACTCTATACTGAATAGGACTCTGTTTTGGGGACTCATGATCCTAGCGTTTCAAATATACTTCTTGCAGTGTACATCAAAGAAGACAAATGAAAGGGCTGAAACCTTTCATAGTCGGATGGTGCAAATTATACTTCTTCCGTATTTGTCCTGTGAAACCAACTTCAAAACTAATTATACAAATTAAAAAATTTTAAACATTCACTTACCCAGAAACCAAAAATGAAAATTGTTAAGAGTTTTAATTAAGTTTTAATTCTGCTTTTTTAATTAAATGAAGCTGACTGGATGTGTAGAGACCAAGTCAAGCTTGAGTCCTAGTTTGTAGGAGTAATGGTTAAGCTTGTTCACCATGATTAAATTTGCTTCCGTTGTTTAAGGTTGTAATCTCCACAAAATCTGCACATGATCTCAGTAGTGGAGTTTGTTTATTTGCTTTCCCTCAAAAGGCTGTAATCTTCCCTTTGGTTGTTAATGAGAAGAATCAGTTCAATATTTTTTGTGAGTTAAAATTACAAGAGCACAGCTAGGGTTTTGGGGTTCTAGGGTTTTTCAAACCAACATTTGGTATGAGAGCCAGTTTTTAGGGCCTGAAAAAAACGAGTGAGAGAAAAAAACTTGCAATAGCAAGAAACAATGTCAATCGAGAAGGCAAGTGAAAGCTTTGTGCAGCTAGCCATTCCCAAGTTCGATGGTCACTACGACCAGAGCATGCTGATGGAGAATTTCCTAAGGTCCAAAGAGTACTTTGACTTTGTGGAAACGGGGACTGATATACCTCAAAGAGTCCTAACGACGGCGCAACAGAAGAAGGTTGTTGAACTGAAGCTAAAGGATTTGAAGGTAAAGAATTACTTATTCCTGGCAATCGATAGATCCATCCTGGAAACCATTCTTGAGAAGGAGACTTCCCATCAAATATGGAGCCGATATTATACCATATATTTTACCCTATTCTTAGTTATAGTTTATTGGTTATTTTGGTAGAATTTTGATAATTTGTTATGTATTTTCAATGCAGGACATTCGATTTCCTCTTGAGCATTAAGTAATCAAACGGATGAATTTTGGAGCAATTCCAATTGGAGGAGGTTTGTGAGTCTTTCAAGATGATTGTATCAAAGTTTCAGATTTTTCTACTTAGCTGTTTGACCGTGGCAAAGAAATAAAGCCCCAGCGCGCAGCTTTCCCAGATTGACATTTTTGGACGTTTTGGGTCTTTTGGAGGTATTCCTTCTGAGGATTTGTAGGGGACGTCTTTAGCTTTCAAAACAGACCTTTTGGGACCAAATCGAAGTTGATTTGGTCGCTCAAAAGTCTGATTTTCTAAGAAGTCCGAATTTTAGTTCAAATAGGAACCTTTTGTTTTCTGTTTTATTATTTTATTATGTTTCCTAGTTTTATTCTAAGACCTTTTAGGGTTTTATTTTGTAGTAGTATAAATAAAGATATTTAGCCATTAGGGTTTGAGAAGAAGAGGAGGAGAACGCACACACTATTTTGGATTGACGATTCAAGTTTATTTTCAAGGTGTTTTCTTTCCATGTTCTTAATAATATTTTGTTTTATGATTGTTCGTAACTAATTTCTTTTGATAGGGCGAAGCCTTGAGCCTTAGCAAAAATATGTTGTTTCTTTTCAATTTACTTATGATATTATGCATGCATGTTTTGAATTATTAATCACCGTTTTAAACTATCTTAAGTGTCTTAATGATTCGAGACCATTAGGATATTTAGAAAAGTAATTGGATGCAATTTTGGTCGGAAGGTTCCCTGAAATTGATGCTATCTTCTTGTGGTTAATAATTGTAATTTCATTTAGGATGAAGGGAATCAATGAAGAAAAAATATCAAGGATCGAGAAAAGTGAAGCGAGCATAGCTTCAAGCGATTAGAAGAGACTTTGAGAATCTTCAAATGAAGAATGGAGAGTCTGCGAACGAATATGTTGGAAAAGCAATGGCAATTGCTAACAAGATGAGAATTCATGGTCACAAGATTTAAGACAATGAAGCTGTGGAGAAAATTCTGAGATCAATGGCTCCCAAGTTCAACTACGTGGTCTGCTTCATTAAAGAGTCAAATGACATTGAGGAAATGTCAATTGATAAGTTGCAAAGCTCCTTGTTGGTCTATGAACAGAAGCTAAATCGTGGTGGCTTCCAAGAACAGGGGGAGATTTGGGAATAGGGATGATATTAGATCATCTCATGTTTCCAAGAAAGATGATGATCGTCAAAGCAAAGGAAAAGAGCACTTCGACAAGTCTTAGGTTGAATGTTACAGGTGTGGAAATTATGGCCACTACAAAAATAAGTGCTACACTAAGCTTCCCAAGGAGAAGGGAGAGAAGTGAAACTTTTCTAAGAAAATTGAGGAATAGACAATCTTAATGGCATTCCATGATATAAAGGAGTTTGATCAAGAAACTTGGTACGTGAACAATGATTGCATCAACTACATGAGTGAGAGTAAGTCTTCTTTTGTCAATATGGATGAAAGTTTTCGTACCAATGTTAGTTTTGGAGACAAATCAACGGTGAATTTTATGGGAAAATAAGATATTCAAATCAGAACCAAGAATGACTTCATTGAGACAATTTCAAATGTCTTTTTCATCCTTGATTTGAAAACCAACCTGTTAAGTACTGGGCAACTTCAAGACAAGAGGTATATGATTACTATATTTCAAGGAGTGTGAAATATATGATCCGAAGAGAGGTTCCATTGCAGTGGTGAAGATGTCACCAAACAAATTGTTCCCGTTAAAGCTCAAGACTGTAAATGCATGCTTGCTTGCAAAGGAAGATGACAAGTCATGGTTGTGGCACCATAGATTTGGTCATTTGCACTTCAATGGCCTAAGAACTCTCTACCAGAAGGAAATGGTTACTAGCCTGCCTGAAATTTCAATGCCAATTAGGGTTTATGATGAGTGTGTCATAGCAAAGCATCCAAGCGAAGGATTTCCAAGTGGAAAAGCAACCAAGGCTCACTTAATTCTGGAATTGGTTCATTCAGACTTGTGCGGACTAATTAATCCAATCTCAAATGGAAAGAAAAGGTACTTCATCTCATTCACTGATGATTTTCGTAGAAAAACGTGGGTGTCTTTTTTGCATGAAAAGTCAGAGGCGTTTGATGCATTTAAGAGCTTCAAGGCTCTTATGGAAAATGAATATGAGAAGAAAATCAATTGCAAAATGGCATCTCGGAGAGGAAAAATAGGACCATTCTCAACATGGTTCGAAGCCTACTAGCAAAGGGAGATGTTCCAAAATAGCTTTGGCCTGAAGCAGTTCTTTGGGTAGTTCATGTTCTTAACAGAAGTCCTACATTCTCTGTTAAAAACAGGACACCCTAAGAAGCATGGAATGGAAGAAAGCCTTTGGTGTAGCATTTCAAAGTGTTTGGATGCATAGCATATGCACATTTTCTTGACAAGGAAAGGAAGAAACTAGACAATAAAAGTGAGAAGTGTGTCTTTCTTGGTGTGAGTGATGTATCCAAGGCTTACAGATTGTACAATCCAGAAACTGAGAAGATTATTATTAGCCGAGATGTGGTGTTTGATGAGAATGTGACATGGAATTAGTCTGCGAACAAGACAACCAAACAACAAATACCAGATGATGATGTCTCTGATGAAAACACGGACGCTCTACATCCACCTCAAATTGAAGAAGTACCATAACAACTTGAAGAGGAAAGATACAATCTAAGAGGTGAAGGTTTGAGAAAGAGGCCAGCTTGGATGTTAGACTATGACATAAGCTACACAAGCTCAGAAGATGACAATGCTCACTTACACTGTTTGTAGATAGTGACTCAATCAGTTTCGAAAAAGCTTCAAACAAAGAAAAATGGAAAGATGTAATGAATAGTGAGATAAAATCCAGTGAAAAAAAGCAATACATGGGAGATGACTGATTTGCCCAAAGGACATAAGACTATCAGTGTTAAATGGGTTTTCAGAACCAAGGTTAATGAGAAAGGAGAAATAGACAAGCACAAGGCTCGTCTAGTGGCAAAAGGGTACAAATAGAAGCTTGGAATTGACTACAAAGAAGTGTTTGCTCCAGTGGCCAAGCAAGACACAATAAGGTTGGTAATCTCACTTGTAGCTCAATATTCATGGTTAATTTATCAATTGGATGTGAAATTTGCGTTCTTGCATGAAGAGTTGCATGAGGAGGTGTATGTTGAACAACCACAAGGGTATGTGAAAAAAAAAGGAAAAGAAGAGAAAGTTTATAAACTTAAGAAGGCACTTTATGGATTGAAACAAGCACCCTGGGCTTGGTACAGTCGTATTGATGACCATTTTGCAAAGCTAGGGTTTCAAAAATGTCCCTATGATCACTCACTCTATGTTAAGCGTGGAACTGAAGATAAAATGATGATTCTTTGCTTATATGTTGATGATCTGATATATACTGGCAATAATGTTGAAATGATAGAAGAGTTCAAGAAGTCGATGATGGAGGAATTCGAGATGACTGATCTTGGACTCATGAGTTACTTTCTTCGAGTTGAAGTTATCCAAAAAGCCATTGGAAACTTCATCCATCAAAGAAAGTATGCACAAGAAATTCTAGAGAAGTTTCAGATGATTGATTGCAAGGAAATTGGAACACCATTGGAGCTTGGACTAAAGCTATGCAAAGACAGAAATAGAGCAGCAATTGACAACACTTTCTTTAAGCAAATTGTGGGAAGTCTTGTGAATTTGACTTTCAGACGACCTAATTTGATGTATGGAGTGAGTGTGATCAGTAGATACATGGAAAAGCCAACTGAAATGCACTTAAATGCAACGAAGAGAATTCTGAGATATGTAAAGGGGACAATTGATTATGGTGTGTTCTACAAGAAGCAAGAAAAATAAGAATTTATTGGCTTCACAGACAGTGACTATGTTGGGGATGTTGATGATCGTAAAAGTACTTCTAGACATGTTTCATGTTAAATTCAGGAGCAATCACGTGGTTGATAGGATTAAATGCACACCACAAAGTAGCACACAAATGTCCTATTGATTGTCCTTATTAAAACTAGGATTTGTCAATTGTAGCATATGAAAATAAGGGTCTTTCCCGCATAAGATTGTTTTATCTAACTACTTAAAATGTCACAAAAACTGGCCTGCTGTCCCTACTGACCAGCCACCAAAAAATAATTATGAGACTGACTTACACTTATCTAAAGTCTATGAAATTTTATATGAAGATACTAGACACACAGAGCTACACTCACACAAATTTTTGGGATTTTTGGAGTTGATTTTCTATTTAAATTAAATTGAACAAAAACAGGACAGAAACAGATTTTAAGTAGTTCACAAATTAAGAAAAACTAGTTAGGGGAATTGCTATCCACCACCAAATAATCATGCAAACATGTTATGTTTCATTCAAATTCCTTTTATTTCCAGATGAAGATGCTCAAGTTGGCTCAATGTTAGAACTCAACCTATTACTCTTTCTTATGTAGTATGTTAAGAGAATGACGTTTTCAACTTAACTTAGTCCCTAGCATGCAATCTAGAATGGCGTGTTCATAGATTTAACAAGTAGAAATCATTAAGAACGAAAAGAGTTTTAGTCATCACAAGGCATCGTAAGTACTGACGTTGTCTTACTCATCCTAGAAATTGATTCACATGTTAATCGCAATTAACAAGTACTACTCTAGAACATATGTAGATCCTCATTCGACAAGGGCAGGCACACACATATTCATAGCATTAGAATCCTAGATATGCTTACTAAGTATGCATCCGTAGAAAACACATAAAGAATTCATCAATGAGACAAGTAGTGAAGCAATTTTCATCATTTCATAAAAGAAATTGAAACGAAATGTCATAACACATTTGCAATCATATTCGGGGCTTCGAAACAACCCGTAACTACTAAAAATTTAGTTACACATAATTCTCAAATAAAACCAAAAGAAAGACATGAGTTTGAGAAGATAAAACCGAAAGAAGAGAATGCCAAGATTTCCTCGTTCCTTCCTTCCTTTCCCAACGTTGCTGCCTTGCCTTTTTTCCTTCCTTGTCCGCTGCACCTGCAGCCTTCTTTTTTTTTCTTTCTTTTTTTTCTAAATTCTTTCTCTCTTTTGCCGCTGCAACCTGCAGCCCTTTTGTTCCTGCTTGCCGCCCCCGTTTTTTCTCCTTAACTCACCCACTAATAGCCATTTAGTGATGACAATAAGTGAGAGGAAATGGTAAAACAATTGTAACTCTTTAAGTAGCCTTTATGCCAATTACTCCCTCTTAATCCTCATCTTTAATTACATTTCCTCTGATATTTGAATAGGTGTCAGCTGGCTTGTTCTTGGCTGCATCAGTTTTGGCTGCTAGATGTATTGGGTTTATTGGGTTTATTGCTTTCAATGCTTTCTTGTCAGTTACAAACTGCTCAGCCTCTTGGAAACCTTTCAGTGTTAAAACGGCCATAACTTCTTCTAGAAAAATGATATTAGCAATCCGTGAAATTCTCCAAAAAATAGACATCTGTAGCTTTCCAAGCATATAAGGCTCATTCTCTAATTCATTCTGAACTGTTCGCAACTTGCTTCCAAAGTTAGCTGACCTGCACAGGCAGTTTTGATGAATTTGTTACTTAAAATCCCACTTTTGCTATTTTTCTTTTCTTTGCTTGACAAATCCTACAAAACACAAAAAAAAAGTACATAGCTAAAAAATATAAGGAACTAACTAAGAAAAGACAAGTGAATTTGATGTAAAATATATATAAATATGAGCTTATCAGTGGTCTTTGAAGAAGTAACAAATATTGACTATATCTACTATTGAGGCTGAGTTTGTAGCAGCTGCTTCGTATGCTTGCCAAGCTATTTGGCTAAAGAGAATGCTGGAGGTATTTGGTGTTAAGCAAGAAGGGTCAACAACTGTTTTCTGTCATAACATCTTTGCCATCAAGTTATCAAGAAATCCAGTTTTGCATGGAAGGAGTAAGCATATTGATGTTCGCTTCCATTTTCTGCAAAATCTCTGTAATGAAGGAGTTGTTGAGCTCGAGTACTGCAAGACTGGTGATCAACTAGCGGATATACTTACAAAATCACTCAAGCAACCTATCTTTGAAAAACTGAGGAAGCTGCTTGGAGTGCATTTGTTTCAATATCTTGAGAAAGAGTGGTTTAAAAACCTGGCAGGATTTGTGATGGTGGAAGCAGCTGAAGAAGAGTTCGTGATGGTGTCTAAACCCTAAACTGTTTTTCAGTAGAAATCAGTTTAAGGAAGGGTGTTAAGAGTTTTAATTAAGTTTTAATTCTAATTTTTTTAATTAAATAAAGCTGACTGGATGTGTAGAGACCAAGTCAAGCTTAAGTCCTAGTTTGTAGGAGTAGTGGTTGAGCTTGTTCACCACGATTAAATTTGCTTCCATTGTTTGGGGTTGTAATCTCCACAAAATCTGCACATGATCGCAGTAGGGGAGTTTGTTTATTTGCTTTCCCTTAAAAGGCTATAATCTCCCCTTTGGTTGTTAATAAGAAGAATCAGTTCAATATTTTTCTGAGTTAACGTTACAAGAGCACAGCTAGGGTTCTAGGGTTTTTCAAACCAACATTAATTTTATTAAATTAATTAAAATAAACTCATTGGCAGAAGGAACATAAAAATGAAAATTTCTACTAAATTAATTATAATAAACTAATGCGCATGAGGAACATAAACAACCTTTTGAACCAAGGAAGACTCTTTGTCGATTTGTCTTTCTGTTTCATCCTCCGCCTGGCCCTCGTTCTCTTCTCCTTGATTTCTGCAATGGGAGAAACAATTTGCTATAAAAAGTATATTCGTGTAATCAGATAATATGTAGCGAACCTGGTTGAGAAGAAATTGGAAATTTCGTAAGATGGAGACTTTGTGCACGTTTCTCTTTTCTGATTCGTGAATTGAAATGAGATTTGTTGAAGGATACATTGGCAATTCAGTTTATCAAACTGTTTTTTGCTCAACGTGGGTGCAGTTATTCAGTTTCCACGTTCTATTTTTTATTTGAGGGATTCATCACGTCTCTTTTTTATTTGTTTTTTTTTTTTATATCAATTTTTTCCAATAAAATGATATATTGGCATTAGTTTGATAGAAACTGCTTTTTGCTGAACATGCAGTTTTTCAGTTTCAACGTTCTATTTTTTATTTGAAGGATTCGTCTTCTTTTTTTTCTTCATTTTTTCCAATAATCAAATTTTTAGAAAATCATCCTACGTTTTATTATGTATTTTCTTATTTTTATACATTTGTATGGGATAACACTCTCTCTCCTAAAATGGAGGAGAAGTGGGGGTTAGTTGCGTTAGCCCCATTTTCTAGTGAGATTTAATCTCTCTTTAGTCATGCACTTCTTCCCCCTTTTTTATTTTTTTTCTTCTAATAAAATAATTTTAGATTTATGTTTTTTTAGCAAAATTTCCTTTGCATGTTTTCATGTATCAAATTCAGTCAGTTTTATTTATTTATTTATTTTTGTTTAAGGGGTTTTTCAGTCCAATTTTTTATTTTTTTGGTTAAGTCTTAAGACACCAAAGTGTGCTTCTGGCTTTCTAATATTATAAATTCAGAATATTCTTCTTCAACATCTTATATTCCAATTTAGTCATATGAGTTTAAATTTTGAGATCTATGTAGTTGATGGATACAAATCTCAAAATTTAAACTCATCCATTAGTAATAAGGAAGGTGGTGAGCATTACCACCACCACCACTTAAAGGTGGTGAGCAAAAATGCAGACGAATGCTTGGCTCCTCTACCTCCTCAATTCATTTAATGGCCGATTTACAAAACATGAATTGAAACATTTTATATTATAAATCTCTACATAAATATCACATCTACAAAAAAATCAATTAAAGCTAAGATTGTTTATTCAAATCAATTAAAACTAAAGTTGTTTAATCACTTAATTGTAGCAAATAGATTGATGATTCTTAATGCTTTTATTAAATCGTTCATATGTTTTTATACAGTTGGATGACTAAACGATCTCATAATTTATTGATTTTTGCATAGATAATCTTTACAAAGTGTTTTATAATACGAACGGTTCCGATAAGCTTGAAGTTCCGTAAATCAACCACAAATAGTTAGTGTCTTGTCATCCTTAAATAGGTGGAGTTGCTCTAAAGCAATAGAAATAATTGTCGTAATCTTCCTCTCGCCCTTGTCGAAGAAAAACGGGTGGAGTTTCTCTAAGCACTTATGCGTGTTTTTAGAAAACGCTTTTACAATTTAAAAGTAATTGTAAATCTTTTCTTCCAAGCTTAATTGAAACACTGTTATTTATCAAAAATCAAATTTAGCCATTCCATAAACAATTTTAAAATGATGTAGTATGAAGCACATTACTTTTTTAACAAAAATTATTAGGTGCTCCGGAGTATACTATGGATGTTTTTCGTAGTTCTTGATTTTTATATTTTTAAATAAATATCTAAGGGTTAGGAAACTCAAAGTACTGGGTACTCCAAAACACCCAAGAAAATCTCCTTTCCAAAAAGCACTTTTAGAGCATCTTCAAAGGAGATGTCAAAACTTCTACATAAGCATATAACAATAAAAAAATGGCAGCAAACTCTCTCTAACCGATCCTTCAATTTCTTATGTGGCGTTGAGTCAATTAAAGGCAAAGCCTTATGCTGTCAAATTTGACAGCAGTTGCAAAATTCATTTAATATTATTTTAATAGGTATAATGCAATATATAATAAATATTGTTGTGTATTCTAAGAATTTGATTGGTTGTCTCCATAAATGGACCCCACAAAGTGATAAAAAGGAGAAATACCCAGAAATAGGACAATTTCTTAATCTTGGGACAAAAATAAGACAAACTGGCCATGCACAAGCCATGCATAAAATTGAAATTACTAAAATGCCCACATATAAACACTAAAAACCCTCAACTTGTTTCATTATTTTTGTCATTTTGAAGAGAGGCATGCCGAGAGAGCTCTGTGAGCTCTGGTTTCTAGGTTAAGCTCAGATCTCTAAGCTCCGATTTCGAAGAGAGTGAAGTTGAGAGTAAAGCTTTGAAATGAGGGTTTCTCGTTTTCATCAGTGTTCCATCCTTAAAGATATGATTTTTGTACCGGATTTTGCATTTTGGCAGGAAAGTTCCATTCTTTCCGGCCAGTGAAGCTTCGACATCCATATTTCCACAGCCATCCGGTTCGTCTCTCTCTCATCTCTCTCTCTCTAACTCGTTTCATTGTCTCAATTTCGGCAACTAATTACTTGTTTCTTCAATTAGGTTTTTGGATTTGCAGAGATGGGAAGTTGAACAAAAGAAAGATAGGGAAGAGAGGGCTCATAATGTGTTCTGGATGTCTGTATTTTTTTTGTGGGTTTTGTTATTTAGATTCTAGGTTTCAATGTTAGAGTTTTGCATTTTAATTCATGTTCAATATTTGTTAATTTTTTATGAACTTGCAAATGTTTGTGAATTCGATCTCGAATAGGTGTTTGTTTGAAAATGTTTATGAATTACAAGTCTTAGTACAATAAGTAAGAAATTATACACAAAATACACACTAAATGCACATGGCATGCACATGCTATCTCACTTAAGGCATTTGCATTGCCACAATTATCTTACTTGAGGCAATCTTTTTTGTGTACAGGTTGGATGAAGAAAGTAAGAAAAAGGAATGTCAACAATAAAGTTGTGGGATCTTGGTGGTTAACCCAGGTTTCGAATCATACGGGAAAAATATTGCCGTGCAGATTTCTCTATTGTGTATGTTTATGCTTACTTGTACATTTTGTAGGCAGATGATTTAAAAGTTTTATTTTGTTTCCCAACTATGACAGTAAACATGTAGTTATTGCTGGTGAGATAGTAGAATTGTTAGTCTTTTGTTTACATATGCAATGATGTCAATCTTCCATAAGATGTTTTATCTTTTGAAACCAACTTTATGTTCTGTTGAATTTGTCCCTTTTTTCATGTTGCAGTTATGTTGTGAATGCTACTAATTATGATAACTTGGAGGTCTGAAGAACAGAACTTCATGACCACTTAAGTAAGGCATCGCTAAATGGTATTTCGCTGTTGGTACTACGTAAACGAGATTGACAAAAAGGAAGCTCCGTCTAAAGAGGGTTTCTCATAACAAATGTAAGTGAACCTTTTCATACTTTGTAAGGAATACGGTTGCCCATATGTGGTGGTTTACTTTGAACTGATCGATGTTTGTGTTATTTGTTACATATGAATGTGTTTGTCTTACATATGAATTGTGTTAGTTTTACATACTAATCGTCTGTTGACCAACGTATTTTGCTGTCTGGGGATTCGAAATCCATCACCGATAGGGAAGTTTGTTGGTTCATTATATCATCCAAGAACTCCACAAATATTGATAGTCATTGATTGGCTTGTTAAGGATTCGAAGTAAAATATTTAAGTTTTTTCTTGTTGGGACTAATGATATTACATTTCCAAGAGTGGATTTCAACAAAGTCATCGAAGTGGCTGTTACTGTTTGCTCAGTTAGGTTTGTCGATATCTAACCATCCATCATCGTCTTCTATTATGTGGTTGAGGCAGACATATTGGGATTGTTGCAACAGCCTTATGTCAATGTTTTGGTTTATATGTATACAATTTGACTTTGTGAATTGTAAAGTACACACTACTGTCGTTACATATGATATGATTATTTTGGTTGACGAATTTAGAGTTGTGTAATGTGCAAATTGCAATCTTTTGAATATATGTAACCGTTGTGGATTATGTTGTAATTGTATCCACTATACGAATAGTATGTCGTATATGGTGTCTTATAAATGGTAGAAGCAACTCCCTGCCCAATCTCTAATATTATGCATAACATGTGCATACAGTGTACATTTTATGTGCTTGTCATGTGCATCGCATGTGCATTACATGTGCATCGTATGTACATGACATGTGCATTACATATGCATCTTATGTGCATGACATGCGCATATCCTTTGCATGACTTGTGCACCGTGATATAGTGTTTATGTCATCTACTTGTGCATATTTACATATTTCATACTCTTCACGTTAAGGTACTTTAGGACATGGTAGGTGGCGCAGATAACAAACACACGTAGTCCTTATGTTTATTATTGTATAATAGTTAGCAAAAACATTCCACAATACTGTTATCATCATATAATAGTTCGCAAAACAAGGTTGTACCGCCTCTGCAACTCGGCGTTAAAACCCTCAGTTTCATGTCTCCACTTGGACATGTATATGTTGTGAATTGATTTGGCTATCTGAGAAGTGGAATGCCTTTTAAGCATGATGTGGATCAAAACCTGTTAGGTAAAATAGGGAATGTGTTGAAAGTGTTTATGTGGTGAGGATTTGATGGATGTGACATACAAAAGTTGTAGGAATTCCCAGCAGTCATTTTTTGACCCAACTTGAAAGTTGATTCCAATTGTTGATTACTGAAATAAAAAGGAACGAAGTTACCCGAAAAATGTAGAAGCCTTGAGTGGTGAATGATTCTTGGGATGAGTCGCGGACTAAGTCGCTCTCTTTAAGATGTTTCGTGGCTCTGCCCAAAGTGTGCAAGCAGTTCACAAACACCACGTCGTCCCCAAGATAAAACAGCCCAGAACCTTTTTCTTCTGATAAAGTTCTTCCTTGCACAGTGGAAGAACCTTCGAACTCACACCTTTTCTAAATGTTGCTTTCAGAACTCAATTTTTAGAAAAGTATAAGTTGTTGTTTGTTTTTCTATATACTGCCTTCCTTCGTACAGGGGATCAATATATATAGGTAGATGAAATAACCGTTGCAAGGCTAAATAATAAATCATTGAAAACCGCAAGGAATTAAAGCAAAAGAAATCAAAACGTACAAATCATTCAAAACTGCAAGGAATTAAAGCTGAAGAAATCAACACATTCAAAACATTGAAAACCGCAAGGAATTAAAGCAGAATAAATCAAAACGTACGAATCATACCAGAACAAATTATTTATATAGACTTGATCTTTGTCATCAGAGAGGAATCCCATTTTTTAAGAGAATGAATCCCATCTTTAAGGTGAGAAGCTTTCTCACGTTTCCTTTTTGTGGATGAGAGTGTTCCTTGTCAAATCATAGGTTAATAATAATTTATAAGATTAATTACAATTTGCATTTTATATTTAATGTTTGTAATAAGTCAAAATATAAATATATTTTAAATAAAAACATATTTATTCCAACAATCCCCCACTTGTTTTTATTAAAAAAACAACCGTAAATCAAGCAACATATTATAAATTTATGCATAAGTAAAGGTGTTTCTCAACTTGAACATGTACATAATGTTAGTGATCCAGATGATACTAGAGTAACTTATAGTTTTGAACTCTATCTTTGACAACACCACACACATAACTTTATTAAGGTGAAGTTCAAAAAGCCAACACATTACGACCATGTGCTTGTATCCCAGTATAGTGAACGCTCTAGAAACTTGCCCAAGATTTCATAGGAAGCGGCCTCACTTCCACATTCACATAGGTAAGACTATCAAGGATATTCCTGTAGCTAGATATCCCACTCAACATAGAGTACATACCTTACTAAGAGGAAACAATAATCTCAAGCTAAACATGCTTCAGGATGTCACGCTTCTTAGGGATGGACATGGAATAATATTCCAAATTAAAATTAGCAAAACTTCATTCATATCACTTGTGACTTGTTATTACCCTTTGAACCTATTTCTTGGGATCTCCAGTCTATAGGTTGGGTTACTATCACAAATGACTCAATTTTCTTCGGGCTTTAGTTTCATCCCTTTCGAGGTTTTCCAAACCTTTTCTCGTGCTAGTCCTTTCGTCAAAGGATCAGCCAAGTTTTCTTCAGACCGTATATGATCCACTCTTACAGCTCCATTAGAGAGGTAATATCTTACAGTGTTATGCTTACGACGTATTTGTCGCCTTTTCCCGTTATAATAACGGTTTTGCACTTTAGCTATTGCTGATGTGCTATCACAATGGATCAAAACTGTTGGAATCGGTTTCTCCCATAAAGGGGTATTTGACAGTAGGTTTCTCAACCATCCTGCTTCTTCGCTTGCCATAGCTAGCGCTATTAATTCTGACTTCATAGTAAATTGAGCCAAGATAGTCTGTTTCTTAGACTTCCATGACACAGCCTCACCACTAATACTAAAAATATATCCATTAGTGGCTTTAGAGTCATTTGAAAGGGTATTCCAATCATCGTCGTTGTAACCTTCTAGTACAGCGGGAAACTTCTCATAGTGTAATCTAAAATTCATTGTCCTTTTAAGGTGTCTCATAAGCCTCTCTATAGCATGCCAATGCTCCAAACTGGGTTTACTAGTAAACCTGCATAAAACTCCTACAACATAAGATATATCAGGCCTAGTGCAATCAGTAGCATAACGAAGGCTACCTATACTACTCGCATACTCAGATTGTTTAACACTGTCACTAGTGTTCTTGAATAATTTTACACTAGGATCATAAGGAGTACATGATGGTTTACAATCAAAATAATTTTACTTTCTTAACATTTTTTCTATGTAGTGAGATTGATCTAAAGAAAATCCATGTTCAGACCTAGTTATTTTCAAACCAAGTATTACACTAGCTTCACCCAAGTCTTTCATATCAAAATTAGCACATAAAAAAGATTTGACATTATTCACAACATGAATATTTGAACCAAAAATAAGCAAATCATCCACATATAGGCATACTATAGTGCACAAATTATGTTCAGACTTATAATAGATGCATTCGTCACTTTCATTTATTTTAAAACCATTCGAAGTAATCAAACTATCAAATTTTGCATGCCATTGTTTAGGAGCCTGTTTCAATCCATAAAGAGACTTATCTAACTTACAAACTTTATTTTCTTGTCCTGGAATAATAAAACCATTTGGTTGATCCATATATATTTCTTCCTCTAATTCACCATTTAAGAAAGTTGTTTTAACATCCATTTGGTGCACAACAAGATCATGAATAGAAGCTAAAGCAAACAATACATGAATAGATGTTATTCTAGTAACAGGTGAATAAGTATCAAAGAAATCAATATTTTCTCTTTGTCTATAGCCTTTGGCAACTAGTCGGGCTTTAAATTTTTCAACTAAACCATCAGGTTTTAATTTTCTTTTAAAAATCCATTTGCAACCTATTGTTTTGCAACCAGGTAGAAGATCCACCAAGTTCCAAGTTTGATTTGACTCCAAGGAGTCTATTTCATCATTTATTGCTTCTTGCCACAAATCTGCATCTAAAGAAGTTAAAGTTTCTTGAATTGTATTAGGATCTTCTTGTAAGTTATATACATGGAAATCAGGCCCAAAATCTTTAGCTATTCAAGCTCTTTTACTTTTCCTAGGATCTAATGCAGATTCACTATGTTCTACAACATTAGGTTCATCAATTTTAGAAGAATTAGAACCCCCACTATTTTGAAAATTAAAAGGAAATTTATTCTCATAAAAATCAGCCTCAAGTGACTCAATTATGACATGGTTTTCAAATCATAAAATCTATATGCTTTGCTATTACATGCATAACCAATAAAAACACATTCATATGCTCTGCTAGCCAATTTCGATCTTTTTGGATTAGGTTTACGAACATAAGCTAAGCAACCCCAAGTTCTGAAATACAACACATTTGGTTTCTTATTTTTCCAAATTTCATAAGGAGAAATATTCGTTTTTGAGTTAGAGATTCTATTTAACACATAACATACAGTCAACACAATTTCACCCCACTAATAAGAAGCAACTCCAGAACTAAGTAAAGTAGCAACAGTCAATTCACAAAGTGTTCGATTTTTTCTTTCCGCTTTACCATTCATTTCAGGAGAATAAGGAGCAGTAGTTTCATGAATAATTCCATGAGACTTAAACAAATTAACAAATTCAGTGGATTCATATTCTTGTCCTTTATCACTACGAAATCTTTTAATCTTAATTAAATTGATTTTCAACTTCAGTCAAGAAAGTTTTGAACATGTCAATAGCTTCACTTTTATTTTTCATAAGATAGACAAAACAGTAATTCGAACAATCATCAATAAAAGTAATAAAATAACGTTTTCCATTTCTAGTTAACACTATCCAATTCGCATATATCAGAATGAATTAAGTCAAGTGGTTCAAATTCTCTATTGACAGATTTATGTGAAGTTCTAGTAATTTTAGCTTGACTACAATATTCACATTTTTCAAAATCATTCAATGATAAGTTGGGTAAAAAGCCTAAGTTACTCATGTTCTTAACCAAGCATTTGTTAACATGACAAAGTCTAGCATGCCAAGTATTAAACGAAGACAACATGTAAGTAGAAGTAGACATTTTATTAACATTCAATTTAAACATTCCATTAGTCGCATATCCCTTTCCCACAAAAACCCCATTTTTAGTAAGAGTATACGTATATGCTCCAATGGTTTGAGTGAATCCAGCCTTGTTGAGAAGAAAGCCAGAGACCAAATTCTTCCTTATCGCTGGAGCGTGCATCACATCTTTCAGTATCATGGTTTTTCCAGAGGTAAACCTCAGCTCCACCTCTCCAGTACCAGCAACATTAGTTGAGTGCAAATCACCCAACAACACCTTCCTTCCCTCAGCCAGAGAATAGGTCTTGAAAAGGGAACGATCATAGAAAACATGGCGAGAAGCGCCAGTGTCCACCCACCACCCTTCGAATCCATCAACTAGGTTGATTTCTAATATCATTGCAATCAATTGCTCTTTAACAAGATTTGTCTGAGAAGCAGTGTTTTCCTTATAATGCATGGCAGATTGAAATCGTCTTAAAAATGTTGATTACTGAAATAAAAAGGAACGAAGTTACCTGAAAAATGTAGAAGCCTTGAGTGGTGAATGATTCTTGGGATGAGTCGCGGACTAAGTCACTCTCTTTAAGACGTTTCGCGGCTCTGCCCAAAGTGTGCAAGCAGTTCACAAACACCACATTGTCCCCAGGATAAAACAGCCCAGAACCTTCTTCTTCTGATAAAGTTCTTCCTTGCACAGTGGAAGAACCTTCGAACTCACACCTTTTCTAAGTGTTGCTTTTAGAACTCAATTTTTAGAAAACTATAAGCTGTTGTTTGTTTTTCTATATACTGCCTTCCTTCGTACAGGGGATCAATATATATATATATATAGGTAGATGAAATAACCGTTGCAGGGCTAAATAATAAATCATTGAAAACCGCAAGGAATTAAAGCAAAAGAAATCAAAACGTACAAATCATTCAAAACTGCAAGGAATTAAAGCTGAAGAAATCAAAACGTTCAAAACATTGAAAACCGCAAGGAATTAAAGCAGAATAAATCAAAACGTACGAATCATACCAGAACAAATTATTTATATAAACTTGATCTTTGTCGTCAGAGAGGAATCCCATTTTTTAAGAGAATGAATCCCATCTTTAAGGTGAGAAGCTTTCTCACGTTTCCTTATTGTGGATGAGAGTGTTCCTTGTCAAATCATAGATTAATAATAATTTATAAGATTAATTACAATTTGCATTTTATATTTAATGTTTGTAATAAGTCAAAATATAAATATATTTTAAATAAAAACATATTTATTCCAACACCAATTTGTGGGAAGAAAAAAGTCTTCCCCTCCTTTACCTTATATACAAGGTTACATATCATTAAGTACCCAAACAAAACCTCAATTAAAACCCATTACCATATTATTGATTAACTTTTGCAGGTTTCTCTCTCATTGTACATGGTTTTTCGGTTTTGGAGGGAACCCAAGTTGACAATAAAGGTGACGAGACATAAAGGTAAGGTGATTAAGATAATCCTTAGGCCTATAGCACATTGTTCCAAGGTTTGCCTTTTTCTTGCCATTTTTCCCTTTCTTGTTTCTGTGTTATCACAAGAAGTTCTTTCATTGCCAAACACAAGAAATTCTTCTGGCAACTGAAATTCTATATCAATGATTTATGGATATGGTGGGTATGTTCCAATTTTTGTTTGAAGTGTCATATTCAGAGATTTGACCAATTTTTTTGCGTGGTGTGCACATGGTGTGGATATGGTGTGCATACGTAGTGCATATAATGTGCATATAGTGTGCATATGTTGTGCATATAGTGTGTGTATATGGTGTGCATGTCTGTACTTTAATATCACAAGTGCAACTGTTTACTAGTTCTAATGCACCTATGTTATGTGTAACAAAACATGGGGAAAGTACCTGTAATGATTTATCATAGTGGGAGATGGGTTACATCCGATAAGGAAAATGAGTACGTAGGTGATGATGGGGTGGATTTAAGTATGTTTCCCACGACAAATCTAGGGCAATAACTGAGGGTTCTCTGTGCGCACCCTCGCAAAGTTTTTTAACCTCAAATACGACAAAGCTTCCAACAACCAGATCTACAAAATTTAAAGCGATAATGTGAATAAGCTGCAGCGAAAATGAATGCAAAAGTGCGTTCAACTTATAACAACAGAATAAAAGGTAAATTACCTGAAAAGCATTCAGAAACCCTCTTAAGTTATAGGAGTCCCGGATCGCACCGTCCAGTTTCTCTACAAATTTTTCTTTTACAACCTTATGGCGGATCAAAGCAGCCGCGGATATGTTTGGCATCAACACCTGGAATGATGCGGATCCCCAGGGATATGTCTCCCATTTATCTTCATCATCTACCAACTGAAGCAGGTGGTAGTCAATGGCCGACTCATTCTCCTTACCCAAAACAACAAAGTAGGTGAAATACAGCAGGCCGAGGTTGTACGTATCTTCTGGATGTTGGCACATGTTGAATTAACCCTCCAATTATTTCAGGGTTATCTTCTTCTTCCCCCTGAAATAGACTTCTCTAAGACGACATTCATTTTCCTTCTTTTTAGGGGGGGAATTCTTCGAAACTGAGTCCCGTCACCAAACAAAATTCGCGGCTCCTAAAAGTCACGACATGTTCCCCAAAAAGGAAATCTTTTGGAAAGGATGTGCAAATGCTAGGGTGGAAACAACTTTTTCAAATATTTCGAAAGGATGTGCAAATGCATAGCACAACACCTCCTAAATATATAAAGTGGACAAAAAAGTTGCGCCGGTTGGAAACTGGGGTGGAAAAGGGTAGCGTCGGCCGGAAATGGGGTGGAAAAGGTTGCGTTGGTCGGAATTGAGGTGGAAAAGGGTCGCGTCGTTTGGGGCTAGGGTTCTTAGAGCTAAGGGTTAGGCGCCACAGATTTTCGAACAAGGAGGAAGAAATGCTGACTTGGTTTGACAAATTAACCCATTTACAAGGGGCAATTAGGTCATTTCAAGGTGTAGGAAAAATTCTATTTCTGTCCAATTGTTGTGCATGGCCTGTGCATATTTAAAATGTCCTATTTAACATGGTTTCTGTATTTTTCTTCTTTAGTTCTACATTTGGAACTAAAATGAACTCGAGCAAACACTGAAAAGAGTGCCAACAGTAGTACAATGCTAGCTTCGATAACATACTATCAAATTGAATGAAAAAGAGAGATCTGATGAATTCTACCTCTCTTACCTCTTTGGAGACCAAATGGAGTTCTTGGAGTTCTCCACTGCTTTTCCCTAGCAGCACGATGTTGACGTAGGTTGTAGTGGGAGAGAAGGATGATGTGATTTAGATAACCAACAATAGAAATTGAGTAGGATTAAAAGCTACCTTTTTTTTTAGGCGACTTGATGTACCAGAGGAAGAAATTTGATTAGAAAATTGGGACCAAAATTAAACAAAGTAGCAAAACCTGTGAGAACTTAAAATTACAATCACATGGTGTGTCAGAAATTTCATACATAACTCTAATTAATTCCGCCAACAAAGGCATCCCGGCAACCTATGCAACCAGCTCTCCCGACCTGCTAAAAAACAATAACAAAACGAATGAATTTTTTGAGAGAAATTGAAGTTAAAACTTCATATATATTGGGAATTTGCATGATTTCGTTTAACAAAAATAATCATGATAATTCAAGAGATTTGTTTCATTGTTTTTCTGCATCATACAATTTAGGGTGAAGTGCCGATTTAGTCCTTGAATTATTACCTCAGTGAAAATTAGGTCCCTAAATTATTTTTTCGGTAAAATAAGTCTCTAAATTCATTAGAAATTGCTAATTTCATCCCTACTATTATATTCAAAGCTATTTTATCCAATTTTTCGTCAACTTAAGTCACTTGACATACTTTAGAGTGTAATACCATCATTTTCTTGTTTACAAGTGCTTAACATTTCATATGGGTTGCGAATTTAATGTCTAATTTACCCTCAAAAGTTAACTTACACTATTTCTTTATGAAAAACTACCAATTTCTCCTCCAAAGTTAACTCCATACACTATTTCTTTATGAAAAACTACTAATCTACCCTCCAATGTGTATCACATGCAAGTAACATGACTTAAATTGACGGAAAATTGAATATAGTAGCTTCGAATATAACATTAGGGATGTAATTGACAGATTTTTATAATTTAGGGACTAATTTTTCTGAAAAAATAGTTTAGGGACCTAATTTTCACTAAGGTGATAATTCAAGGACTAAATTGGCAGTTTACCCTACAATTTATATTAAAGTGTCTTTGGTGTGGCATGAAATTGGGTGTTTGGTGTGGCATGAAAGTGTCTTTGGTCGAACTCAAACCCACCATGGTCAAACTCAAACCCACAACCATATCGGGGGTGAGTTAAAAGCGACCACAATTATCGACCCAACACCATGCCAACTAACATCAAGCAGCCCATGCATGAACCTCAAAGTAGAAAATTAGCATCCATATTTTTTTTCTTTTTTTTTTATACTGAACTTTGTAGAGTTTGCCATTTACTTAGAGCATCTTCAATGAAAGTCCGGATTTAGGGACTTTAAGCGCCACATATGAGGACTCATTTAGGGATTTAAAGGAAATTTTTGTGTCCCTGAAGAAATATTGCTTCAAATGGGAGATTCTTAGAATAGAATTCCTGAATTTGAGATTTTAACGATTTTATGTGATAATTTGATTAGGTGTAAATTTTTTGTTTACGTTAAATTTTTTTTGAATTAATTTTACATTTTCTTGTCGTAAAACATTTTTGCAAACACTTCAACAACAAAAAATTTCAAATTTTGATATCACATTTTTTTTCTTCACAAAAAACTTACTAGAATGACTACATAAAAATTGGATTTTGTCATGCCTATGTCATAACTTTATTATTGACTATGACATGCCTTTATTATTGATTATGTCATGCCTTTATTATTGATTATGTCATGTCTATGTCATAATGAGTTATTTATGAATCAAGATAAGATTTCAACTCTTTACTGCCATTGGATTAGATTTTATTATCTCAATCTTATATGTCGGATTGTTATCTATCTTTTTACCCCTTCTCTATAAAAATGAATTCTCCAATCTGATGAGTTATTTATGAATCAAGATAAGATTTCAACTCTTTACAGCCATTGGATTAGATTTGTTATCTCAATCTCATCCGTCGGATTGTTATCTATCTTTTTACCCTTTCTCTATAAAAATGAATCCTCCAATCTGATGAGTTATTTATGAATCAAGATAAGATTTCAACTCTTTACAGCCATTGGATTAGATTTTGTTATTTCAATCTCATCCGTTAAATTGCTATCTATCTTTTTCCCTTTCTCTATAAAAATGAATTCTCCAATCTATTTCCTATTCATCTTATTTTCTACATACATTCTTCAAACCCTCAAACTATCATTTCCAATTACCAAACCACAATTAGGAATGGGCAACAGTTATAGCAGACAGGTAACCGCGGTTATTTACCTAAAACCATTTAAGCCCTTACCCTCATAACCGTTTACCCGTTGAGTAATTGTATAATCGGTTATACTCATACCCATAAATGCGTACCCATTTAACCGTAACTGCATACTCGTTTAACATTTACCCGTTTACCTTTTTTTAGGGTTAAAAACAGCAAACGGGTATGCAGTTACGATTAAATGGGTACGATTAACCGTTTATAAACGGTTATGAGTATGAGTATAACCGTTTATACAATTTTTCAATGGGTAAACGGTTATATGGGTAAGGGGCTTAAACGGTTATGGGTAAATAACCGCGGTTATCTGCCCGCTATAACCGTTATCCATCCCTAATATCAACCTATTATACAATGCTTATCGAAGAGATGTTTAAGTGCGTTTGTGCATTGCTATATTTACAAAGGTATATAAGTTTCTTTCACGACTACTTTAATCTAATTTCTTTTGCTCGGAGATAATTTGGAAGGTAATTTTACTTTCAAGTACGCTGAATCCAGTAGTGAATTATCCAATTCAAATCAATAATGTGTGTCAAACGAGGCGATGAGTAATACTCCTGACTCGATTGAAGTGAACTTGTAAGAAGTAGTCCCAAATTGGCATATTTATTCATCATTTGGATTCTGGTGGCTCCCTTGGTATAGTTTGGAAGTATTATTATGGCAAAATATAATACTTATATCTCTATTCACTCAAAGGTATCGTCCATCAAACGAGGCGATGAGTAATACTCCGGACTCGATTGAAGTGAAGTTGTAAGAAGTAGTCCCAAATTGGCATATTTATTCATCATTTGGATTCTGGTGGCTCCCTTGGTATAGTTTGGAAGTATTATTATGGTAAAATATAATACTTATATCTCTATTCACTCAAAGGTATCGTCCCAATTGGCATCTTTCTCGTAAATTTGTTTTGTTGGAGATTGGACGATACCAGATCAGGGTCAAGGATATTGGCCGTGGTTTGCATCTGCAAGACGAATATCCAATATTTGTGGGAATGGAGAGAGCAAAGAAGCAGGTGAAGGAGGCAGCTCCATTGAGGAGATGGCTTGATGTTAAAAACGATCTGGCTTCTACTGTCATTAGTTGATTTTAGGTCTGCTCGTCGGTGGATTAGCCATATGTTACTACCAGTAACATGCTAATTAAGATCAATTCCATAATTGAAAAAAGGGCAATCCTCTCTCAACGGTAGGTGGCTCTGCCACCAGGTGACTTCTGTTGTACTTCACCAGGATGTTCTTTATCTCCTTCGTGCTCTGCTCGTCCACGTAGTTATGGTAGAACGCCAGCTATGACGGATTATGGGTGCAGAAAGTTGTGTACCAGAAGAGGAAGAGAAGAATATCAGAGACGCTTTGGTTTCTCGTGTATTTTTCAAATTTAGGAGATAACAGAGGAGTTAACGCTAGGTGTGTCAATACTTGGACAAGTGTCGTTTTTGTAGAGAGGTCACCTCCTTTTAGGTGAAGAAGATTTGAACACTTACAGAGGAGTTAACGCCATGATTTTATGTGAGGAGGGGCATTTCACAATTACAGAAAAATGACGAATAACAGTTACAGAATTACTGATCAAAACATCATAACATACATCGGTAGTATTTTTATCATAATTGCTCTCACGAAATTTCATATTTTGAAATCGTTGCATAATAACCTTGTTATCAATATTATTAAATTATAAGAAGAATTAATCAAAAGGCCCATGTAAGAGTATGAGTATGATTCTTACAAGTCTTGGGATAATTGATATTATAAAGAAGTCTAAATCATGTTGACAAGAGTTAATCCAATCATATTGGTATATTGAAGACTCTTGTGTTTGCTCGTTTTTAGGACTCATATTGATATAAGGAATGCAGTCTTGTATTCCTTGTGGGATTGTTATAGGCCGATCCAGGTCTTGTAGTATAAAACCACAAGCCCCTGCTCTCACAAAACGCGCTCTTATTGTTCTAATTACCTATAACTTAGAGAGCATTGAGTTTTGCAGAGAGGAAAAGGTTGTGCGTAGATTTCTCTAATGGCTCTTAATCCTAATTTGTTGAACATAGTTATGATATGGTGTCTAGCACTATTCTTTCCTTTGATCAATGCCGTGAAGAACATGTGTGTTGCTGTGCCATCGTCGAACCTTTGTCAGCGTCATAGATGTCTTCTCCAGATAGTATGCTTTTGCTGGGAAGAACTTATACATGAGATTCACCTGTAGCACTAGTGCTGCTGCTGCAGAGGCAAGGAGGGGAGACGAGATATCTCATCCTACAAGTGTTGTTGCTGTTGCTGTGCTTGTTGTAGAGGAACGAGTTTGGCGCGAGAAGAGGACGATGAGTCCTGGTTGTTCTTGATGAAGGTATGTGTTGCAGATATTACTTCAGTATTTGCATACACAGAATATATATGGCGTGATGATTGTGATTTAGTTGGTTAAATCTTATGTTCTTGGCTAGTTTGGTATAAAGCTTGTGTGGTTGCTCTTACATGTGGTATCAGAGCCAGTGAATTTAACATCTAAATTCGATCAAAAATTGGTTCCTAAAAATCTACAATGTTGCAGCAAACTAAGTCTTTTATATCAAGTCTGTCTACTTGGCTTTCGAAGAACAATTAATACGACATCGTTTATAGCATACCCTTTAAGTTTTATGACCATTGGTTGCTTAAAAGACAAAGAATAGGTTTTGTCTTTTCAAATTTTTGAAAGTTTGCAGTCTGAACAAGGTGAGAACTTGCGATTCTCGATTTGGGTTGGAGATTTTCTTCCCACGCCTGCATAATTGAAGATGTATGTATCAAATTAGTAAATTATATCTCTATTTAAACATCATAATTTTGATTTTGAATACATTGCTTCCGCTGCAGTTGATTATGATGTTTGTAGATTGAGATAATTTTGGTTTATTAATCCTCCTTGTATTATTACCGTAATGAATAAACTTGTATTCTAATATGCTAATTGTGTTATTAAGAAACATTGAACAAAGATCATGTTATCTGCATATTGAGATTATATTATTATTCTGGTTCTTCATATTGACGTTAACTCGTTCGTCATTCTATTACTGCAATGGTACGAGGTCCATGGGAATTGGGAGTGATGGCAATCCGTATGGATGGGTCTTGAGCATTGATGGATAATTTGTTTCGTTGATTTAGAGCCGAGGAATTGCAATCGGGTTGTCGAATACGAGTCCAATGATGCATTTAGGTAACTCAATTCACTGTTTCATGCATAATTAATTGTTCTCCTATATGCGTGCATAATTAATTGTTCTCCTATATGCGTGGTTATAGTGCGATGAGTTGGAGCATAATGAATTAGGGTTTTTGCTATTCCGAGTATGCTTGTTTATTTTGTGAAGGCACGATTAAACTCGAAATCCCTATAGATGCGAACTTATGATTTATGTGAGATGACTGGAATCATTCTTTCTGCATAAAGATTCATTAGACTAATATTTGGTGTAAACATTGCTCTTCTATTTTGAGTTAGAGCCTGTGTAATTAGATTGGGTGGAAAATATTGTTTTGTTGCTATTTTGTTGTCTCAAGCAGATGTAAGATTTCTCATTAACTTGCTTGAAACTTGGAAGCATGCATCATGATTTTCCATTATGAATTATGATAATAGAATTTGATTTATTAAAGTCCATAATTTGACTTATTGTTGCTACCAAATACCTGTGGCTTTTATGTGGGTCTGACGGGTTTGAATTATTCTAGAAAAGCAAAATTGGATTATACGAGTATCCATAATGACGTTTTTAAAATTATGAGTGTAATTCATATCCCAATTTTGGTTAGACTACATATAATAGGTTTTGGGGGTGTTGCCATATATGTGAATGATGTAGTTCGGAATCTTTGGGTTCGTTAATGCCAATATGTGCACTGTATAACCAAAAACATGTGAAGGCTCTTGTGTTAGTACCTGTATGAAATGATATAAATTGTTTAGTGAAGCCTTGTTGGCAAGAATGGATTCTGAAACTCATCTCACTTGATATATTGTAAGTGTAAGAGATTTGATATTATGTATTAAATCTATAAGTACACGAAATTTTATTGGATGATTATCTTAAGTTCCCTTAAAAAAAAATAAAAAAAAAATGAGGGGGGTTGAGATCTTGATTATCTTGTTTTAATCAAGATGACTTGTGCCTTTATATATCAAATTTTAGTGGATCTTGCTCAATGGGTATTGAACTAGTTAGGATCAAATTGAATGCAAGAATATTGTGCTTGTTATTCTGATTTTGATCATTGTTGAAACTGGTGATTTTGGGTTTATGTGAGATAAGTTTTTCCGAACGGATTATGACTATCTTTTGATACATAGACTGTTTTGCATAATGGTTTAGGTGTATATGACTAACCTGAGATTATGCAATTGGTAAGGAATCGGGAACCAATTGGTTCATATCTCTGGTTTCTTTATCAGCTGTGCAGTATATTCTGCTTATGCTTAAGTGGGAGAATCATATGTTCAAATGTAAGCATAAGGTTAAGAGTATTTAGGCCGGCCATTATAATTCATATGGATGCTTAAAAACCAGTTTATGGTTTTATTGAAGCAATTGGCTGAATTATTTGTGTTACTTAATTTGTTTAGGTAATGAGAAGGATCATATTATGTTAGCATTCAAAAGGAAACCGAATTTGGTTTCCATATGGATTCTGATTAGTCATTCATTGTATTGGAATGATTTTTAGTTAATATAGTTGCTACTAACTTGTACTTAACTTGGTTGTGTTAAGTATGGCCTAGATAAGTGGGAGCAAATTGGTTTGGTTTTGCTATATTGGTTCACATAATTACAATGTGAAAATTAAGTATGTTGTGACTTTTGAGTTAATTCTGTAATGTAACAGAAAAGATTCTTAAGTTCAATACTTTAAAATGCATAGGTAAATTGTATGTGAGGTTAAGCTTTCGTTATCCAAAAGTTTTGGTGATATGATAAAGCTGTTGATTGATATAACTGTGCTATTCATACAATTATGAATAATTTTAAATTGACAGCCTACTGTCAAGAATGTTTGGTATCTTTATATCAATTTTGGGCTATATGAGTGGGAGTAGACATCTTGGTTTACTCTTGAGCTTAGATACATTGCTATGAACATGAACTGGACATTGTGATTTGTAAGTTAAATCTGTATTTTGTGTTGCAGAGGCAATTATAAATTCATTGTTTTGGCTTATGTAAGCTAGTTGTGTCTATGTACTAGTGTGTTGATGAATGACTTATGTAATCACCTTTATAATAATTTGAGATGATTATTTGTTGTGATAAATCATACTCAAGTGGGAGAATGTAAGAGTATGAGTATGATTCTTACAAGTCTTGGGATAATTGATATTATAAAGAAGTCTAAATCATGTTGACAAGAGTTAATCCAATCATATTGGTATATTGAGGACTCTTGTGTTTGCTCGTTTTTAGGACTCATATTGATATAAGGAATGCAGTATTGTATTCCTTGTGGGATTGTTATAGGGCGATCCAGGTCTTGTAGTATAAAACCACAAGCCCCTGCTCTCACAAAACACGCTCTTATTGTTCCAATTACCTATAACTTGGAGAGCATTGAGTTTTGCAGAGAAGAGAAGGTTGTGCGTAGATTTCTCTAATGGCTCTTAATCCTAATTTGTTGAACATAGTTATGATATGGTGTCTAGCACTATTCTTTCCTTTGATCAATGCCGTGAAGAACATGTGTGTTGCTGTGCCATCGTCGAACCTTTGTCAGCGTCATAGATGTCTTCTCCAGATAATATGTTTTTGCTGGGAAGAACTTATACATGAGATTCACCTGGAGCACTAGTAATGCTGCTGCAGAGGCAAGGAGGGGAAACGAGATATCTCATCTTACAAGTGCTGTTGCTGCTGCTGTGCTTGTTGCAGAGGAACGAGTTTGGCGCGAGAAGAGGACGATGAGTCCTGGTTGTTCTTGATGAAGGTATGTGTTGCAGATATTACTTCAGTATTTGCATATACAGAATATATTTGAAGTGATGATTGTGATTTAGTTGGTTAAATCTTATGTTCTTGGCTAGTTTGGTATAGAGCTTGTGTGGTTGCTCTTACAGCCCAAACTCTAACACGTAAGTAAGAGGTAAGATAGACGAGAAACAATAAAAAGTTCTAGAAATTAAGATAGATTTTACAAATAATATTGTTTTTTGTATTAATTTGAATTTCACATGAAAATAGATATGAAATTTCAAGAAATGAGAAGACAAATTATTCTTATACTAAAACCCCAAACCAGCGCTACTGTTCATGGACAATGCGCGGATGAAAATGCCCTCCAAATATTTGTCTCATAATGGTTTCTCTCAGAGCATCTCCAAAGGATATATCAAAATCCTAGGTGGAATGCCACTGTGCATATTTGACATAAAAAATTTCTCCAACCGAAGTATTATTTGCTAACTGGATTTGAAGGCTTAGTGATTTGATGTCAAATTTGACATTAATGTCTTTTTTTTTTAATTCATTTTGACAGTGGGTCCCTTATTCCACTAACATTTCAACCAATAAAATTTTATTTCATCATTTTTTTAATAATTACAATCATTTAAAGCTCTATTTAAATAATAAAATAATATTTGACAATTCGATTGGAGAATTACAAAATTTGACATAAGGCTTCGGATTGCCACATCAGCCATTAATTGTAATTTGACTCTTATAATTTGACATTTCCTTTGGAGATGGTCTCAGCTTTTGTACAGTGAAATGGCGGTTTTACCCTTTCATTCCACGCGTTCAGTTTTCCTTTTGCTTCGGTCTTGCATGCCCTCTAGTTGGATCTCTGGAATTTTCCTTTGGTTTCTATCACCCATTCAATCCATCTGACTCACACCTAATTCACTCAACCCTCACTTCTCTCTACCCCACTCAGACTCACCCATCTCCCAACAGTGTCACTCTCTCTTATCCCTCACTACTATTTACCTCTCCCATCAGTCCCCTCTCTGCAACTCTCCTTCTCTCTCTCGGCAAAACCAAGAACCACCAATGTATCACTCCCAACCTCACCCAAAAATAACGTCCATGGAGCTTTTGCGCTGATTCCAGTTTTTTTAGTGATTTCCAAGAAACGCATTATGCGATGCCTGTTCCGTCCTGATTTGAATAAGATTTCTCAAGCGACTGTAATTTCATGGTAAGTTGGCTTAAAGCAATTCCAAAATTTAGGATTGTTTGGGATATTTTTAGGTTTTTCTGATTCTTGAAAAAAAACCATGGTTAAGAGTAAATTAATTATATTTTCATTTTCATTTAATTCAAGTAACCGTCTTCAGTTTTTTGGTTTGAACGCTAGAACCAGTGATCTTTGAAAAAGGTTGGTTCTTGAATATTTTTATTTATATCCTTTTGGTTGTTTGAATGGACTTCCTGTAATCTAAATGAAGCTAGATTGAATGTATGTTTTTGTATACTGCTTTGTTAAATTAGTTCTTTTTTGTTGAAAAATGTTATTTGGTTTTGCAAATCAAAAGGGTCAGGGCGGTGGAGGAGTGGGTTAATGGTTATGTGTTCTTCTTGATAATTGTATGTGTTTATTATGCCCTCATGATATTGTGAGATATCATGGGATTGTTTGTGATCTGATTGAATACATAGTATGCTTTTCTTTTTAAAAAAGAAATTGTTTTTTTTATGAATTAATAATAAATAAAAAACTGAGAACAAAAATTTAGGAAAGAACGAGTGTAAATCTACAATCTATATTATTAATTGTATGTAAAAATTGATTAAAAAACTATGAATGTATCAAGTACAGTATATGAGACATCAACTTTTACCAAATCAATAACTCACAACTAAGAATGTGAGTAAATCTTGGTATAAGTGTTATACAAGTGTTGTTTTATAACAACTGTATGCAAGTCTATTCTACTCGAGATTATAACATGAAAAACTCCAAAGAATAAGAGTGCAGCAGCTGCAGCTCCACCATCATTTCTGAAAAATTAGGTAAAAATCTCTCTTCACTGCAATTTTTTTTTAACAAAGAACCAATGAATGCACAAAAAAGTTTAGCATGCTCTGATTTTTGTGTCTTGATACCACAGATTTACTGAGTCAATTACCTGCTTTGCAACAGCTTCTTTCTTCCCTTCTTGATTGCCAGGTACGGATGCATGCATTGTACTTATGTTTTTGTAGTTTAGTTATCCTCTTTGAAATTTCTATCAAAATATTCATTTTTCCTGCGTTTTAAAGTTGAAGAGTGTAGTTTTTGGAGTGAACATAATTTCACGTACAAGTCACTTGCGTTTCATTTTTCAGTTTGTGTTCTGTTAATGTCAGATGCTTCAAGAAGCACTTCTATGTTTCTTTAAGGGAGCATTTGGACTTTGATAGAAACTTCAAACATGTTTTAAATAAAAACAGTTCTAGTAAAACCGCTTGAAAGTATAAGTGCTTCTTATAGAAGAGCTTTCAAATGACTAATAAGCCCTTTGTTTCATTGCAATTGAAGATTTGGTTTTGGATTTTAGATCAAGCTCTCTGAGTACATTGGGAACAAATATGTGATTCTCTTTTTTTACGCATTTGACGTCACATTTGTTTGTCCTATAGGTAAGCATGTTTTCATAATCAACATTTCTGCGTTGTACATGTTTTGTGTAAATAGTTTTTACATATATACACACAAAACTTATAACACATTTAGTCCATTATTCTAATAGTTATATACAATACTTATAATCTATTTCACATTCCCACGGCAACGTGCAAGCTATCTATATGTACGAATTTGATAAGCAATGTCCATTATCTAAAATTTGGGACTGATCATAAAAAAGGGTTGTTACTTTTTATAATAGGAACGTAGAGGAACAATGGAATCAACTTTCATTTTCCAACGACCGACTTCAACTTTGTTGTTTTGTTCTCAATTTTAATCTGCTATCTAGTTGAATCCATTTTTTTAAGCCTAATTAGTTCATGCAATTATCATGTTTAAGTATGCTAAATCCTTTATATTTAAAATTGTGTATGTTGAATATCAAGATAGAGAAACTTTTCTCTGAAACACCGTCTATCCATTAACCACACATATGTTCAGTTATCTCATTGTTATCATCCATAGTTCAAACTACACATAATATAAAATTTGACATAAACTTTACATGTTTGGTTAATAATGCCTAATGTTTTCGCCAATGCAGGACCTGGGCTGACATTCCAAGAAAAGGTTTATAGAGCTTCTTTTTTACTGTAAATACCCTTTTGGAATTGATTCAATACATATAGTGTAGCAATATAGAACTTTGTGTTGTTTTGCAGTGATCTATGAACAGCAGCAGGAGTCGTTGCTGCAACACGAAACCTAGCTTTTGACTATCCGCTGACAACTCTCTGAAGGTTTGTGTACTGTCTCATGTGGAATTGGGATGCTATAACTTTAAATATTTATCATACATGATAATAGGGAATGTGATTTATCTAGAAAATATAAAATGATCCGTTGTAATTTTGGGTGATTTGCTTCCGTTTTTCGTTTCAAAACACGTTGCTCTTCGTTTTTTGGAATTTTGTTTTTGTAAGAGAAAAGGCTCAAAGGAAAAAAAATCGTAATTATTTACCTTGAGCATAAAGCATTTCGAAAGCGGCACACAAAAGCCCCTAAACACAAAGAACAAATAGATAGGAAGAAGTAGAATTCATTTTCATTAAAGAAAGTGAGAAAGTGACCTTGCTGTATTATACTTCTTGGTTATTTTAATGAAGTTGGGAAATAAAGGGCATAATAATTCGATTTGGTTTCCCTCTATACATTCTGTGTTTCTAATGGCAATTTTGAACCTTCTCTTTTCTGTTTCTAAATTTTTATGCTTTATGGGTTTTTTTATGGCAGTTTTGAGGCAAAGCATACCAAAGAATACTACTACTGCGACGATGTGAGTGCCCTCTATCCTTAATATGGTCAAAAATGTGTGCAAATTTCATACTTTTCTTAATATGGTCAAATGGTATGCAAATGAGATTGGGTTAAGCTTTTGGGTTTAACTCTCTCACTCTCTTTGTGTTTGGGTTCCATTTATGGTTTTCTTTCTTTGTTTTTCTATTTCAGTTGCCCTTTGGTTGTAACCCATCTTTTTTATTTTGTTCATTCATCTTTAACTATTATCGGCATATCATGAGGTCTAGAGCAAACTAAGAAATTGAAAAACTTTTGAATACTCAAAGCTTGCCCTTTTGTCTAATGCGCTCATCAAAAAGTCTCATGGCCACAAGGGGAGTATATAAGACTGATGAGGGTAAAGTATCCATAAATAAAGCTATAAAAGGATTGTGTATCCAATTATTTAGAATCTTAAGAAAGAACGATAATTTACTATTATGAAAGGTTTTGACAGTTAGTTTTGAGCCGTGATCCAGATTGATAGTTTTGGACAAGTAACTTATTCTCTTTATCAGAATGATGATTGAGATAATATTGTTTAAATCATTATCTCCTTATCACTAAATATTTTATTGCAATACTAATAATTTCACTGCTAATGAGAACTTTATCTGGGATTTTCTTTTGTGTTGTCACTTCTGATTTTACTGATTGATGTATTTCTTGAAGGTGGTGATGTAATCATAAGAAAAAGTCGAGTTCTTTAGTTCATTGCAAGTCGACCCATTGCCAGGTATCTCTCTCTCTCTCTCTCTCTCTCTCTCAAGATATTACCAATTAGGTGTATTTATACTCTTATTGGATGTGAATTTTAGTATAATGATGTAATTGCATGATAACCTATGCATCGTTTGGAGTTTAAATATAACACTTAAATTGTGGGCAAATGTAAATGTGAGTGATAAACTTTAACCTCATCCATCATTTATTTGAGAGATCACTCAAGTTGTGAAGAAATGTAACTAGCCATTTTATGAAGATTAATAGCACTTAATGTACAATTGTATTGTATAATTTTTATGGAGAATATATTTAGAATGTGCTTTAAAGAAAAAAAAAACAGTTTGTAAAGTAGGAGAAACAACTAGGTGTCACTGTGTAAGATTCTAGGGACTGCTTAATTGGAATACTCAGAGAAACGATATGCATTGGGATCACTAATAATGTTTTTTTGTGTGTATGTATCTCATATGTTGAAGGCACCGAATATTAGCAGTCAAAATGGAGCAATTTGTCTGGATATTTTGAAAGACCAACGAATGGCATGAAAAAATTTAGTTGTTGATCTTGACTTGGCATGAAGAATGGCATGAAAAAAAACTGAAAAACTAGAGCTATTCTACTGTTTATGCAGCGAGCAAAGGGAAGGAAAGAAAAAACAGTTAATTTAGTGCTCCCTTTTCTCAATCACTCTCCACATTTTCTGCAAGCTGAATCGTTCATATCTTTCAAACTAAATAGTTTTTACTTTACTGTGTAAATATTTTGTCTTGCATTCTTTTATTAGTTTTGAAACTATAACCAAGTATATCTTAGCACTACAACTTTCCATAAAGTGGTTCTAATTATAGAGTTTCATATATAATACTCTTACTCACTTTTACTAATTTTTGTTACACTATCAATCACTCACAGGTCATGCTATTCATAAAATGGTTCAAAGGATTCCAAGAGCTTCATTCACCCAATTTCTGCTATTCATGTAAAAATTATTTCAAAAAGCTCATACATCTTTCAGTGTTAATACACATGAACCTTCTTTAATAATCTCTTATAGCCTTGAAATATGTTTTTTTATACGGTTCTTAACCCCGCAGCAACGTGCGGGCCGTATTTCTAGTAGCTTTCTAGTTTTGGACTCCTGCTCCTTGGTTGCACTGTGAAAGAGAAAGATCAGAGAAGATTTTTGTTTTAATTAAAGGTGAACGGGTTTAATGTTTAGAGATTTTTTTAATCAAAATGTTAAAAGTTAGTGATGTCCAATAAATATAGTAAAATATTAAAATTAGTGTTAGGATGGAATCAAATCTGGGAATTGGAATTTTAAATAGGAGAGAGTTTGTAATGTGTTTTGTACTATTGACCAATTGGAGAAGGGTTGTAAGGAAGAATAATGAATGATGTTAATAGTGGAGGCTTGCAAAAATTGTCAAGATGGGCCTAGGCCTATCCCTATTCCCTTCATTCATCCGTTTCTGTTAATAATCATTTCGTTTTTTTTTTTTTTTTTTTTTTTATATTTTTTGTTTTTAGTTTCAATTTTTTTTAATTATTAGGTTGGTAAGTGTAAATTTTGAAAACTCAGATGAGTTGTTTTCATTGAAAATAAAAAAGAAAAACTAATGAAAAAACTTTGAAAACTTTGAATTTAAAAGATAAGAACAAAATAAAAGGTAAAGTAAATAGTACCAGAATTGATTTTTTAGTGTTAAAATATAACTTTTCGTTAAAGTAAACAGTATCATGAGTTTTTCGTTAAAGTTCCCAAAAAAAATTTTGAATTACCAAACACGTTTTCCATTTAAAAAAAAATTGAAAATTTACGATACTCCTTGCCACCTTAACCCAATTGTGGAAAATATTAAATGATTGTCCTCTGATTTTCGGTGCATAATGTGGAATCATATCTTTAGGTAAGCAAATTTTGTAACTAACGTTCCAGCTCATTTCGGCCTTTCTGTAGCAAATCCATAATTCTGGGAGCATTTAAAAAAAATAAAAAAAACTGAAAAATGATTGATTATGAAACGATCTGGGATGGTACACCATGTGTCACTAAACAAATAATGAGATATGTGTGCTAAAAAGTTAATAACTTAAAAAATAAAATTTCCCACAATTCTTATTAAAACACGTGGTATACCACTTGTGTTCTCGTTGCAACTAAAAATTTCTTCTCGAAATAAATCATGTGACTCACGTGCCTCCAGATCATGATACACACTATCTAGTCCGAGCTACACGAAAAGGATAATATAAAGTTATAGAAACCCATCTTGCTACCTCGATCTCAAGAAAATTAACAATCAATAACAATAAACAAATATATAAAATGAAGTTTCCTGATTATGTTAACCAATGCCTCAGATCCAACCAAACCTTCAGTTGTTTTTAATGGGATTGGATTCCCTCCTGGGCATCAGGTAGGGATCCTCCTCATCAACAAGTGTGGACCGTTGGATGAAAATCTAACGGCTATAATTATTATAACTTTAAAGGGATCTCCTGTTTGTAACGGTTGGATTTTCATCCAACGACCCACACTTGTTGACGAGGAGGATCCCCACCTAATGCTCAGGAGGGGATCCAATTCCGTTTTTAATGAAATTTTCTCTCTACTTGTAGTTTTCCTGGTAACCAAACACTATTTTCTGACTCAGATTAATCTCCACACCAAACTATGGCTCTTTTTGCAGCCATCCTCCGAAGCTACAGAAGTCCAGCACTTCTCAGAAACCCCATCATTGGCCTCATGAAGTTTCATTCAACCGTTACAAAACTTACCGGTCACTCTAGCGTGTTCGAATTTGACGAATACAAGGCGGCGAAGGCGAAGATGGTGGACGAAGCGTTGAATGCGGCGGTGCCGGTGCAACATCCCGACATAATCCATAAGGCAATGAGGTACTCGCTTTTGGGTGGCGGCAAGCGTGTACTCCCAGTTTTATGCATTGCTTCATGTGAACTGGTTGGAGGGGAGGAGTCTCTTGCCCTTCCAACAGCTTGTGCTTTCGAAATGATTCACGCCTGCTCACTTATCCAGGATGATCTCCCCTGCATGGACAATGCCGATCTTCGACGCGGAAGACCCACGAACCACAAGGTTTTTGGTGAAGATCCTGCGGTTTTAGCTGGTGATGCGCTTCTAGCCCTTGCATTTGAACACATTGCGGCTAAGACAACAAAAGCAGTCTCGCCGGAGCGTGTGGTTCGAGCCATTGCAGAGATTGGTTCGGCAGTTGGGTCATTAGGCGTCGTGGCGGGTCAAATGATGGACATTCAAAGCGAAGGTAGAGAAGTGACGCTGCGAGAACTGGAGTACATTCATGCGCATAAAACCGCAAAGCTCTTCGAGGCTACGACAGTTTGTGGAGCACTAATGGGAGGAGGGAACGACATTGAGGTAGAAAGGTTGAGGAAGTATGCTGGTTCCATCGGCCTGTTGTATCAAGTGGTGGATGACATTTTGGATGTCACGAAATCGTCCCAGGAATTGGGAAAGACGGCGGGGAAAGACTTGGCAAGCAATAAGGCAACATATCCCAAGCTGATGGGGATTGAAGGGGCAAAGGATTTTGCTGCAAAGCTGGAGACTCAAGCATTGGAAGAGCTTGCTTATTTCGATGCTGCTAGGGCGGCTCCATTGTATTGTTTCGCTGATTTTGTAGCCAAGAGACAGAGGTAGAGGAACAATATTGAACACTGTAATTCTGTTCGTTATTATTCGGGTGCACAAAAACCCAACCAAGCACGGTTCATTTGCATGTTGCACAATTGACACAAAAAATATGCACGAAATGTTCAATGTTAGCGTTTGATGCTTTTCGTCTTGTGTTGAAAACAGTTGGAAACTGTTGCTTAGGCGATTTTATGTAAGATCACTCGCTTTCTGTACTCGAGCTATGCAAGATCACTCGCTTTGCTTTAGCCTCAACGTACTATTATCTCGCTGAACTTCGGTGGCAAATAGATAAAACAGAAGGATGGCAAAACTTGAGATTTTCCAACATCTGCATTAACATTTGAATCCACTTAGTAACTCAACACATATATTTAACTGAGGAGTTTCTAATTTATAATACACACAAGACACTCCAAACTCTAAACCCGATCAACGACCTTCTTCTTGTTTTTCTTTTTCCCGCCAGAGTCTATGAACTCGGTGTACTCTCTCATCTGACAATGTGACTTCCAATACACTTAAGTCAATGATAGAGAATGAATGACTTGATTAAGGTACAGTACAGGTAAAGTTCAAGTATATACCTAGAGAGAACAGCAGCAAGACATTTTAACCCAAGACTTTCGGACGCCAACCCGCAATGACATCTTCTTTCAGGGCACTAGTTTTAACGAATGAATCCAGTGAGAATATACTCTGCATGTCAGAAATTCAGCAGTGTTAGGAACATACATCACTATGTACAAAATGGGTTCTAGTCCTCCCACAGGCATGAGTAAAAAGCAAGAACTACATGGGATAAACTCAAACGATCGCAAAATTTTTTACAATATGGTCACAGTACTTTCATTAACATGGGATTAGTTCATACGATCCTTGACATTCCTGGAAGTCCAATTTCAAAATTCCTGATGAGAGTCCAGGAAAAGTGCATCCGGATGTAATTAGTTAATTTCTTAGCAAAATTCCAGGAGTCGTGGTGTCAATTTCATAATCAAGATAAACCTCTTGTTCCTTAGCAGTGTAAACTTGTTAGTGACACACAAATGTCAATTCACATACCTTCATGTAAGATTTCACATATGGAAGGGAATCAGGAATTGACCAATCTTTGAAATGCCCCAGAGCAATCTCTAGATGATACAACTTGGGTCCAAGCGACAAATCAGCAGCAGAAACCTCTTTCCCATTGATAAAAGGACCCTTAAATAAATAGAAAGACAAATGTCAGAGATATAACCATTCAATTTGGTTTTTCTAAGCATGACTGTACAAGAAGATCTTAACTTCACAAAATGCACATACACAAGGGCTACTACACCGAAACCACAACCTAAAGCTGCTTTTTTTTAGGTAAATAAGAAATTGTTACAACATGATTCCCCGTTATTAATCTTGTGTTATAACCGTTGAGGGTTTAATCCCACATGGATTTAGTAGGATAAGAATGCTAAGAGACCAATGTTGTGAATCACTTATCTTAGAGGAATTACGTAGTTTGACATTGTAAACAAAAGACTATGTTGCCTTGACTCTAAACGTGTCAATAAATATCTCCCATGCAATCAATGTTGTGAATCAATTGACCACTGCACGACTTCCTCACAGGTCATATGAATGTATTCATGCATTTTGAAGTACCTCAAGGGTTCTTTAGGTCGTGGTATTTTCTATTAATCTACAGGGCATCTCCGGATCGAGGCACATACTGATGCCTCTCTAAAGTTTCCTATCAAACAGAAGATCAATGACTGACCATCGTACCTTCATACACAGTAATCTTGTGACTCGGGAGGAGGAAGAAGCAATCATTGTGGCTCAGTTTTTTATAAGAAACAAAAATTTATTCAAGGAAAGTGAGAAAGTAGAAAACAGAGTACAAGGTGTTCTTTGGACTAGACATTTCAAACAGTCTCTAAGAAACAGAAAACAGCGACCAAATGTTGATGGTAAGTGTGTTATAGATAGGCAATTTACAGACCATTCGCCAATTTTTGGACTGATTACTAGTATTTCCCGGGTAGATTACTAGTATTTTTGTTGGGTGCAGACTTTTATTCAGTTGTATAAAAAACCCATTCTCGCTATTCATTTGATTATTCATATGCAAACAAATCATCTTTCAAGAACAAGCAGAACAAAATTAGCAAGTTGATATAAACTCAAGGCAAAAGTTATTCACAAAATGTGATGAAGTCTTCCTTAATATGAACTGGAAAGAACGTAGAAGGGCTCACATTTTCTTTGAGATAATCGTTGAAAGAGCTAAGTTCATTAGCAATGCTTGTTCAGTTCCATCCTTGGGGTCTTTGCTCTTTAGGAAACCGATAAATGTAGAGAAGATCTTTGATCCACTGCAAAGATGAATCAGAATTTCATATTATAGTGCTTCAAATATGATTCTAAAAATTTTAAATATTTTGACAAGACAGCAAAGTCAAAACTAGAATTCTGAAATAAATAAGTAAAGGTTTTGACTAACGAACAAATTGAAGGTGAACTTAACATAAGATATTTCTCAAAACAGCCCCATGATATCAGGAAAATAAATTTGGTCCATAATCATGATGGAAACACTACTCAGAATAAGTAAAATGAAAATCTAGACAAGACTACCATTGGCGCTCCAATATTTCGCCATTCGTCAAGCCCATATGTGATATGTCCTAGTGAAAAGTAAAAGAAACAGTAATGCACAGCAAAGGACATATAACATACACTGAAGCCTTCTCAGGGGGGGTTGCCAAAGGTGGTTCTGGGTACCTTTCTTCCAGTGCTTGTGTAATAATATCTGAATCCGCAACCCACTTCTCATCAAGTTTGACCACAGGAACTTTACCTTCCGAGTTAATTTTTAAGAACCTAAAGCAGAAACAAATTGATAAAACAAAATCATTGAACTAAAAAGATAAAACGACATAGCAGCAGCTACTTTCAATTTACGTTTATGCGCTACAGCATACACAAGTAACTATTTTTCAACCACAGAGAAAGAAACAACACGAAAGAAATCAAATTTAATCCAAGATAACTTCAAATAATCACCATTCTGGCTTGTTGCCCAAGTCTACCAACTTCGGGTCATAAGGGAGATGCTTTTCCTCTAGAGTCAGCTGTAAAACCATTTGTGAATGACAATGAATTATGCCGAGAATATTTGAGAGAGTAGTTGACTTGGTAATCAAGTTAATGAAATCTTTTATGATTCTCGGAGCCTTAAAGGAATAAACATATTGGAGTCCTAATTACTTGCAATCAATTTATGGGCCTTTTATTAAGAGAATACAAGGTATAAGAGTCATGATGGGACTCTAATTGATTAGAAAAGATTAGGGTGGATATCCTTTCCGTTAATAGGGTGGAATTGGTTGAAACCCTAGTTATATAACCAAGAAGCAATCCCTGCTTCCATACCGTCGGAATCTCACAAAACTACAAACCTATTTCGCTAGTAGAATTCATAAAGAGGTATTGGAAGTAGAAGACTACTTCAACTTTGCACCAGAAGCACTCATGGCGACAGGTAAGTATTTCACGATCATATGCTTGCATGCCATTAATGCCATGCCACATGCATATGCGAGTATAGTCTGCATATTGTCTTCTTTTGTAATCCTAATACCATGCGGTTAGATCTTGGGATATTCTTACATGACAAAAGGGACCTAGGAAAGACAAGTTATCAAACAAACAGTTAACCATGCGCTCCCCCCGATTCAAATGCTACCGCTACGTACAATAACACATTAAACGATTTCCCACTCAATAATCATAAACCATTACATAACAATAAAATTATACAAGAGTTTAAATCGACATACATATCGGACATTTCCAACAATGCCTGTCAAAAGTTTAGTTTCTTCTTTTGGTAAATTTCGGTTCCAGAATCTGCACTAACAATGAGAGCTCATTGCATCGTGCAGTCTATGTATGTAACAATGTAAAGCTCCAATGTAAAGACATCATCTTTTCACATTAAGTCCCATAATTTCGATAACTAATGGAATTTCCAAACCTTTCCACTCATTTTTACCTCCTCCAAAACATAGATAAGAACAGCTAAATTATCAATTTCTTGCAAAACGATCACAAAAATATCAATTTCTACGTATTTGGCGCACTGGAAGCGCGAACATGACAATGCTACAAATCTGCTACATGGATACACTAAGAAAGACCCAATTGAAATTTGCGAATTTTCCCGCAGTTTCTAGGACACCAAACAGACTTACAGTCGCCGAGCTTGTTGGGAACAGTGGTGGAGGCCTTGGCGCAAACGTCGAGAGGGGCGATCATTGCCACCGTGAGGGTTCTTGTGGTGCCGCGGCGCCGCAGGGAGTTGGGGTTGGTTCTGAATACGACGGCGTTGGGAGGCGGCCGGAGGTGGTGTTTGATGGTGGAGGAGAGTACAGCGGAGGTTGCCGGATGGATTTTGGCGGTGGTCAACATTGCAATATCTAAAGCTTATCGTGGAGATTAGCCTGATTAGGAGTGTTGAAGAGTGATACTGGAGCTAGCTATATTCCGTACAGCTGATTTTGTGTACCAGGAAGTTCCAGATTGTAACTTTACGCGTGGCAAACATGTCTCAAATTTATTTATTTAAATTTTTTTCCCAAAATGTGACTGGGTTTTGCTAACCTGACAAAGGTTCTAGCGATCACACTTGATATGAACTTTAGCTTCAGTTTGGGATTGAAGTGATTTTAAAAAAAATTGCTATGAAAAAAATTTGGGAGAGTTTTTTGTATTTGATAAACATTTAGCTTTTTTTCACAGTTTTAGGTGAAAAAAAGTCAAAAACAAGAAGCTGCAAAACCCAGCTTTGAAAAACCAGTTTTTTTTCACATCTGTTTTACATAAAAGTTTACCAAACACTATAATACTGCTTTTTTTTTTTAAAAGCATTTTTACAAAAAAGTTTACCAAACACTCTGTTGCTTTATTTCACAGCACACAGAAGCAGCTTTTTTTCAAAGCACATCAATACCAAACCAGCCCTTAATCACCGCTTGTTTTCTTCAAGTTTTGACTTTGCACTTCTTACCTTTTTTTAAAAAAAATCTTTAGGTTTTGTTACCATTTTCAGGTTTTTATGAGTTTATGTTTCCCTAATGGAACTTTAATTTAGATTCGTGTGTGTAACTTCCTATGTCATTTGAAGATCTCAACAATCATCCGAAAAGACCTGATACGACTACTTCTTAAGCTTTATACATTCAAGGAAGAGTGTTGTAGTTAATATTATTTAAGAGTTTGATTGTGCAAATCTAGAAGTAGGATTCCAATAGGATTTGGGAATCAAAATCCTTTATGACTTGTATTTCTTGTAGGGCAAGTGAAACTCATGTGATTTGGATAAATAAACACATAAGGTCACAAGAGAAAAGTAAGCAATTACAAACTAGCTGAGCTCATTTTCTTTCTCTCTTGTTGTCTTTCTTCTACCCTCGCTCTCTAAGGTTTCCTTCGACAAAGGCAACATTATCATTCATTGTTCAAATAAAAATCAACACAAGAGTCATTCAATTTTGTATCTGGCTTATAAAATATGAAGCAGGATCAGTAATATGCACATAAGAGAATTCAGACTAAAAATTGGGTTGAGTTTGAGTTGACATGCCAAAAGAAAGCATCAACCTACCCAATAAATGATCGAGTTGAGGTCAGATTCGATTTGAGCGGATGCTTACTTCATTCTAACCCATCCGATCAGGTTTAAAATCGAATTGAGCTTGAGCGAATTCGAAGTAAACTAATGCAAGTTACACGCAGATTAGCTATTCGAGTGGGCTCTCATGTGATGAGCTTGAAGGAAGGTTCATTCAAATACAATGCTATCCACTTGCCGTTTTGAAGTACTACTTTATGGCCCGTAGACACATAAACTGAAGCTTTGTTCCCTTCCAACCAAATTGTAGATTCATAATTTACTTTTGGATAATTATCACTTGATTACCATTAACTATCGTGAAATTCATATTTTGCTACACTTTTTTTTATTCCAGTTACATACCTGAATTTTGTTTTTATTTTATTTTAATATTTCCGTTGGGTTTTCTGTCAAACTCTCCATTAAGTGATGACATTACATAATTTTGGCCCGTCATAACTAAAAGTAGCAAAGCACGAATTTTACAATACTAGCCTTCATCTTTAGTTTATTAAGATTTGCAAATGTTTTTTTAATTATTATTTTTATTTACAAATATTATTTTTGAAGTTCACACATTTAACAAAATAAAAAAATAAAAAAAGGATATGACTATTCACATACTCATTTTTACCTCCCATACACCCTTGTTGATTTTTGTCCATTGATCTTCTTCAATTCGTTCGATTCCACAACCGATACTTAAGAAGAGTGCGTGATAGGTAAAAATGTGTGTCGATAGGAGTAGGATTCTCTCCCCTGTTTTTTTTTTTCTCCTCTTCCCTCCCCTCCTATTTGATTGGTCACGGTTAAGCCACATCAACATCTTATATTAATTTTTTATAGAACGAGAAAGACAAAATAGAGAATGTGAGAGGATGAGATGGAAGGAGATGGAAAGAAGAGGGAAAAGAATCCTAATCCGTGTGGATAACACCACCCAAAAAAAATTAGTAGCTCAAGTGATTAATAACATGTATAAACTAAAAAAGAAAAAAAGATCATGTTCGAACACTTGAGCTATTAAGTCTTAGTAGCTTATGTTCGAACATGACCCGATTGTCACCTCTCGAAACCTTCCTTTGTGTCGAGCGTTTATTTACTTTGGTTACATAAAAAAATTAAAGAGTTTTTTTCTTTTTTAACAAACGATATTATCTACACTAAAAAGGAGATGATGGATTTAGCCTCATAATGGGCTATCAATAATAGGGTTTTTATCACAAATGGTCCTTGACATTGATCAAACACATCATTTTGGTCCCTGACATTGAAAATCAATAGAAATGGTCCCTGAGATTGATCAAACACATCACAAATGGTCTTTCCGTTAAAAACTCTTTGGGCAATTTTCAAAGCTTCGTAACTCAATCGTTTCTTAACCAAATTCGACCCATAATATATCAAAATGAAGATAGAAAAGTGCAGAACAAGATTATACCTATTTGGAAACCCAATGGTTGCCGGAGATGGCCGGAAAATAGCCTCAAATGTGACTGGTCGGCGGAAAAACTGGATAACTCGTCGGAAACTGGGTAAACTTTAAACGTTCATAACTTCTTCAGTACTCAACGAAATTGAGTGATTTAAAAATGAAAATAATACTTCTCGACGAGACAAAGAGAATGGTACCTTTATTGAATGCTAATTCACCGTGGTTTGGCCTGAAAAAGGCTCGAAATTGGATAACCATTTTCGAGTTAGCCAATTTCGAGCCGTTTTCCGGCCAAACTACGGCGAGTTAGCCATCAAGAATGATACCATTCTCTTCGTCTCGTCGATAAGTATGATTTTTGTTTTTGAATCACTCGATTTCGTTGATTATTGAAGAAGTTATGAACGTTTAAAGTTTACTCAATTTCCGGCTAGTTTTCCAGTTTTTCCGCGGACCAGTCACATTTGAGGCTATTTTCCGGCCATCTTCGGCAACCATTGGGCTTCCAAATAGGTATAATTTTGTTCTGCACTTTCCTATCTTCATTTTGATATATTATGGGTCGAATTTGGTTAAGAAACAATTGAGTTACGAAGCTTTGAAAATTGTCCAAAGAGTTTTTAACGGAATGACCATTTGTGATGTGCTTGATCAATCTCAGGGACCATTTCTATTGGTTTTCAATGTCAGGGACCAAAATGATGTGTTTGATCAATGTTAGGGACCATTTGTGATAAAAACCCATCAATAATATGGTTCAAATTTGCTTTTGGTGAGAATCGAAGTGAATACCTGTCACTTACAAATAAAGAGAAATACCACTAAATTGTAATACTAAGTGACGAAATAATTAACGAGTTAATTGACTCAGCAAGTAGGAGACCATGTGGAATGTGACTCGACCCTATTTTAATCTCATGTATAATTTCAGATAATTATACTCTAAACACAGGTCACTCGTCGTTTTATAATATGGTTTTAATAGGTCAGTTCTTCCATTACTTTCATGATCTCATCGACGGTGACAATATCTACATAATTGATGGGTATTTTATTGTTAAATTTCAAACTTCTAGGAATAAGTTGTTGTAATCAACAGGAGCTCAGATTAGGATGTGTGATTAATTAATTAAATCTCAAATGACTTGTTTATTGTACTTGTTTCTGATCGTTAATCGCCGGCGCCAATATTTAAAGAAACACTAATCTAAGCATCTAGTCATAAGTAATATGATTAACAAAAAGCCTTAACATCTACACACACCATTTTTTCTGTTAATCTATACAACATTATATAATTAACAAATGAGAAATACGTACATCAAGATTAGCGATTTAATACGTTTGATTTGGAAATAATTGTGGGATTACGTACGTACGTAATGCGACAAGATAGTAGCTTTCCGATGAGATTGTAATTTGCGATGGAGGAATCTTATTGGCTTTTGTATTTTGAAGAAGAATTAATTTTGTGTGTTCAAGGAATAAACAAGGTCAAATTCCAGAGGAATGGTACTTGTATTAGGCCAATAACAAAATTACAAACATGATTTAATATGAAAATACTTAGAAACAAAGGAGAAGAAAATAAATAAGCGTCCGTTTCAAAACGAAACTTTTATCTTAAAAAAAACTTTTCAAGTATTTATTTTTTCAACTTTGAATCGCTTTTAAATTTTTTGGTCAAATATTATCTGAAGTGTTTTTGAAGATCTAAAAACACTTTTAATTGTTTTAGAAGTGCTTCCGAACAATTTTCAAGAGGAACTCTCCCTATACAAATAAAAAGTTTGATTGCTTCCCAATAGTTGGTAGATTTTGTGAGCTGAATGAGATTAAGCCTAGTGGTAATTTGTTACCACTTTCGTTAGTTTATATCAATGAATATCGATATGATTAACCACCATGCTTAATGCAAATATTTTTACCGTGGGAAAGTAAAAAGTAAAAACTAAAACGTAAAGTGGACTGTGGAACAGAAAATATAGATATTAACGCAAAGTAAAAGGTAAGGACTGCATGGCGAGGGATACATGGAGCCGTAGCGGTAGTGTGAGGAGGATTCTGTGTTTGGAGTATGCAGCTCGAAAGATTGCACCATTCAATTTTAATTCCACGATACTCATTAATTTACTTTACTAACCAACTTCACAAAAACTTAAAAATTTAAACAATGTCAATCTCTTTTTCTCTCTTAACCGGTCCGAATTTCTCAAGCTGCATGCTTGAAATACAACCCCGGAGCGGATCTCATATTGTCTGGGACAACCAGGATTGAGAGAATCTTGAACACGTGGCACGATGGACCAAAAACACACGTCACGTGGTGATGTATCAATTTCAGCCCTATTCGACAGGTGTCAGGTTTGGATATCGGACCCCCCCTCTTACACAAAAAGCATTTTCGTTCTCAAAAAAGGCCGTTACGCAAAACGCCGTTTAGTCGTAACGTGATGTGGTACCCATTTCCGTGTATAAAACTTAGGTTAGCCGGTCCCACAAAGAGGAGAGGAAAGTATACTTATTTTTCGGCGGGTCCCCACCGGGTCCACAAACGATGTCGACATTTGAAGCCTCCGGCATTCCCACCTCATCGTGGGCCCCCCTTGAATACATAGGCTGGGTGGTATACTGGAGATGGTATTTACAATATGGAGGGGAGCGTGTATAGCACTTGCACTGAGGGTTCTCCACGTGGCAACATGCTGACACTAAGCTCGATCTGATTGGTGAGGTGTTAGTCCAGATGTCAAAGTGCGTTGAAGTAAAAGTTGATCCTCAGGAATTGAGATCCTCGCCGGATCTTTTCCTAAAGATCTTAGGAATCCCACAATCCTATCCATTCATTTTATATTATGCGGTTAGTTTTCGTTAGGTACTATTTATATTTGAATTTTAAATTTTAAATTTTAAATAATTTTTAACCGTACGATATACGATGAACGGATAAGATTGTGAGATCCCTTCCTAGGGAATGGATCCGACGAGGATCCTGATTCGATCCTCAGATCCCTCCTCATGTGGGTTTTGCATACGGAAACTACTTCTTCCGACTCGACCTGGAGCAGGTGTTGATCACTCGCTTGACATCTCAGTCATATTGTTCACTGGTTGGGGGGAGCAAATTATATTAATGTATTCACTGATCCTTGGTATTGCACACGAAACTATACTCAATACTTGCTAATATCGAGATTTGAATAAGTTACGTGCGTTGTACATAACTTGTGTTTGAGTTATTTTGGACTTTTAATTTTATTTTTATAAGTTTTTGATAGAAAGATATATGTACAGTAGGAGGTGGATGAATAAATTTGTTTTAGATATACGACCTCCTTTTCAAAAGTCAATTCTCTTTGGTGCGGACCAAAAACTTTGGCTAGTAAAAAACATTTCATGTTCGTTTCAAAAACTTATGGTGAAATACTAGAAAAGTATACTAGGCACACTAACATGGAGTTTAACTAATTACAAACTTTAAGAATTCAACACGGTTTACTTGTTCAAAGAGTAAATTATAGTAAGGGTCCCTTAACTTTAACCTAATTAGAGGAATGATCTCTCAACTAAAAATATATGATCATTTGTCCCTTAACTTATCAAAACGTGCAGCTATGACATTAACTCAACCAAAATTTCATCAAAATGACTCATGTTGGAAGGACCGTTGCTGCAATTGAATTAACGTTAAGGGACCATTACTCTAATTGGGTTAACGTTGAGAGACCATTTCTCTAATTGGGTTAAAGTTGAGGGACCATTGTGACAATTTTTTTCATTTGATTTTCTATATTTGCCCCCTTGATCGTGACTCATTTTGATGGAAATTTGAACAGAGTTGACGAAAATGATCATAGCTACATGTTTTAATGAGTTAAGGGACCAATGGTCATTGATTTTTAGTTGATGGACCATTACTCCAATTGAGCTAAAGTTGAGGGACCATTGCTACAATTTCCTCTGAGAAAAATGTTGAAATGTTCAAAATAATCTTGAAAGGCTATGGGGAGTTAAAAGTCCGGAATAACCTTGAAACCAAGTCTTGTTCAAGGTACATGACTTATTTTGAGAAAAACTTAATAGAGTTAAAGTGAGATAACAAATTAATAATTTTTGAAAGTTAATATGACAAATAACTCAAAATTTCTGTTTATATAACAAACTAAAAAAGATGTATAAGTTCATATCACATTTCCAAGATTTGTTCTTAATGTAAAAACCAAAACTCTGATTCAACTAAAATTCAGGAAAACATGCTCAACTTTTCTCGTTATTCTACTAGATATAGCAATTAACATACAAAAATACTACTCTTATCATATATTTGTACTATAATTTGTACAATCTCTCCAATAGAGATGAAATTCACATGTATTGACGAGCCGAGATGAGACTCATATGTGTTAACGAGCTCTACCTCTATTAAGAATGTGGTACAAATAATTGTACAAATATATAATAAGAGTAGCATTACTCGTTAGCATATAGAGACGCGCTGACGAAGGGCAGTGGGGGTTGGCAAATGAGTTTGGGTACACAACGCAGCTGGACCCTGCATTTCATTCAGACTGGGAATGGCTCTCAATTGATGGAAGCGTACGGCCACCTGATTTGTTTGCCGTCTGCCTTCCTCCTCCCTCTCTCTCTCTCATCACCCACAAATTCACAATCAGCATCTTTTTTTGTAACATGGCGGTGCTGCCACGGCTCTTATCCTTTTTTATGCTTTTTTTACATACCCGCCAGTAGGGCGGGAAAAAATTCTCAAAAATCCCGATCTCAAATAAAAACAGTTTTAAACTAAAATTCTCGAAATTTTCAGAATGAAATACCGAACTATTCCCAAAATTTCGGGACCGGATTCGGTATTGTCTACTCAATCTTTCGATAATTTTATACCAAACCGAAAATAAATAACATATATAATAATATATTTATATATGTATTATTATACATTTCAATTGTTGCTAACTACTAGTAGCAATATAATTAGTGTGGTCTACGGTAGTAACCATAGCCCTTTATCACCACATTTACCAGTACGAAAATGTGTCTATTTCTTCAACACGAAATCAAAAAATTGTATTGTTAGTTTTCGAACATATTAGGTTTGTAACTTATTTTTTTGCTTTTAGGTTTGTTACTTATTTTATTTTGGTTGCATGTTAATTTAACTTGGTATGAATGATTGCTATTTCAATTTGTATGAAATTTAGGAATACCAAATCATCCCAAAATACCGAAAATATTTCGAGATTCCTAAAAAATTGAAAATACGGAAATTTTGATTTGTGATTGATCCTCAAATTTCATCCCAAAGATTTTCAATTTGAAATTCAATATCACATTTTCGGTTTGAGATTATATACCGAATCACCCCTACCTGCCGGACCAAATTTTTGCACTCACCGCACAAACTCCCCAGTCAGCCCTTACCATTTAATAGATAAATAAATAAATAAATAATCACAATCCCAAAAGCGCACAAATTAAATAAAAAATATCCCAATTATTATGGCCTCCAATGTTTCCTTTATCTCTTCGACTCTTACTCTCCCCTCCCTGTTCCTCCATTGGACCTCCCCTCGTCACCCCACCAATAACCCCCCCTTCTGTCTCCTCTCTCACTCTTTCTCTTATAAAAAAGTAAAACCTGCAACAATTAAAAGCCCAAAATCCCATTTGACCAACATGGACAGAGCCTAGTGGGTGTTTCTAGATCTTTCAGTGCCTTCTTCCTCCTCTGTTTCTCACAAACCCAAAAGATGAAGAGAGATCACCGCGACAGCTGTGCAACTGTAACTGCACGTCAAAACAATTCCAAACCAGAATACTCATCACCACCGTCTTCCGCCCTGAACGGCAGGGCCAAGGTTTGGGAAGATGACCAAGACAGGTACAGCGCCGGCGGCGACATGGATGAGCTGCTTGCCGTTTTGGGGTACAAGGTTCGGTCCGACGACATGGCCGACGTGGCGGAGAAGCTCGAGCAGCTCGAAATGGTCATGGGGTCGGCTCAGGAAGATGGGATTTCTCAGCTCTCTGACACTGTCCACTACAACCCGTCGGATCTCTCCGGGTGGGTCCAGAGCATGCTCTCTGAGCTCAACACCGGCGACGATACGCCCTCAATCGACGACCCTCTTCTCGTTCCGGCCGAGTCCTCGTCGATAACCTCGATGAGCTTCTGCAATTCGCAGCGGAGTCGAGTTTTCAGCGACGATTCCGAATACGATCTCAGGGCTATTCCAGGCGTGGCGGCGTACCCGCCAGCTTATTCGCCGTCGGATACCGAGAGTACGAGAAAGCGATTGAAGACCTCAATTGGGTCCGATTCTATTGGGTCTAGTTCCGGCGCTGTATCCGATCCTACTCGGCCTCGGGTCCTGGTTGACTCACAAGAGACCGGCGTCCGGCTCGTCCACACGCTCATGGCCTGTGCAGAGGCTGTCCAGCAGGAAAATTTGAAGCTTGCAGACGCGCTTGTGAAGCACGTGGGCCTACTCGCGGCTTCCCAAACCGGCGCTATGAGAAAAGTCGCCACGTACTTCGCTGAAGCTCTGGCTCGTCGGATTTACCGAATTTACCCTCAGGATTGCGTCGATTCTTCCTACTCGGACATCCTCGAGATGCACTTTTACGAGACCTGCCCTTATCTGAAATTTGCTCACTTCACTGCCAACCAGGCAATACTCGAGGCTTTTGCCACGGCGAGCAGAGTACACGTCATCGATTTCGGGCTTAAACAGGGGATGCAATGGCCAGCGCTCATGCAGGCGCTGGCACTCCGGCCTGGTGGGCCACCTGCTTTTCGCCTGACGGGAATTGGCCCGCCGCAGCCCGACAACACTGACGCCTTGCAGCAGGTAGGGTGGAAGTTGGCCCAACTGGCGGAAACTATCGGGGTTGAGTTTGAATTCCGAGGCTTCGTCGCCAATAGTCTGGCGGACCTCACGCCGTCTATGCTCGACATCCGCCCGTCAGAGGTCGAGGTTGTGGCGGTGAATTCGGTTTTCGAGCTTCACCGCCTCTTGGCTCGACCCGGGGCGGTAGACAAAGTGTTGTCATCAATCAAGGCCATGAAGCCTAAGATTGTGACAATTGTGGAGCAGGAGGCGAACCATAACGGGCCGGTTTTCTTGGACCGGTTCACGGAGGCATTGCATTATTATTCAAACTTGTTTGACTCGCTGGAGGGATCATCGGGGCCGAGTCAAGATTTGGTCATGTCCGAGGTGTATTTGGGCCGGCAGATCTGCAACGTGATGGCATGTGAAGGTGGGGACCGAGTTGAGCGACACGAGACGCTGAGCCAGTGGCGAGGCCGGATGGACTCGGCCGGGTTCGACCCGGTCCACCTCGGCTCGAACGCGTTTAAGCAGGCTAGCATGCTGCTGGCTCTTTTCGCCGGCGGAGATGGGTATCGGGTGGAGGAGAACAATGGGTCTCTCATGCTTGGGTGGCACACACGGCCGCTCATAGCCACCTCGGCTTGGCAGCTGGTGAGCACAACCGAGTGAGTGTGCGAGTCAACTCAGTGTTCAGTAAGATAGAGAACCGACTCTACAGAACCTTTGATGGGGGTGATTGATTGAACCGCTGGGCACCCCATGGGGTGCGACACTGTGACCATGTGAGTTGTGACTTGTGACTTGTCAGTAGGGAGAGAGAGTGGGGACTACAGTCAAAAGTGAAACTGTAAAACCAATCCAATCCAATCCAATCCAGTCCAGTGGTGTAATACTGTGTAGTTGTAATTGTAATGGTGGTTTTTCATGGCATGACGTGGGAGAGCAACTTATATAGACCGGAACTAGCGTTACATGATATTTCGGTTTAATAGTGCATTGTCATTTGGAGCAAAATTTGAACATGATCATGCATTATTGAATAGGAAAGCTATGTAGCGGTTAAAGCGGTTTATGCAAGTCATTATCCTGATGTGGCTTCTAGTATCGGTCAGATTTCTCGTGGTATTTAAATTTTCTAGGGTATTTTTCTTTTTTATTTTTATAGGCCCGTCTGCATAATTTCAAGTTGAAGAGTTCTTCCAACAAGGGGGATCAATGAATCATTGAGAGAATGTGTAATTATCTTTCTTTCTGGAATAAAAATGATGAGCATTGATTCTTGATTGAGAAAGAAAGCATTTTGCCATGTCTGTAAATTTGACATTCTTATCATCTATAGCCGTATAGAAGGGCTTAGATGGACGAGTATGTTGCCATTGGGACGTCTCTTTTCAATAACATCATGCCAAGTGGAGTAAGATTACATTGTATTATTGATTCTTGAACGAGAAATAAAGCATTTTGCTTTCTCTGTAAATTTGACACCTTCTCATAATCTATCCAGTATAAGAGGACTTAGATGTACCGAGTACGTTGTCGTAGTGGTATCTCTGTTCAATAACATCATGCCATGTACGGTAAGAATAGCAGTTGTATTGTATTTTTGAACCGAGACGCGTGGGGTCGGTATAACCAATCCATCTAAGTTATCTTCCCTGCATAAAGATAGAAACATGGCCTGCATATGCTTTGTCACCATCTGAAAGAGAAACTGCAGGTGACACAAGCATGATAAATATTATAGCAAAGTGCTCCTGGTTTTAAGTTGGACTCAGTTTTGTGTTTTGTTTTCTTGTTTATCTGTCTTTGAAGTGGATATATATAAGTGGCAACTTGCATTTTGTTACGTTGCAAAAAAATTACGGTTTCCGATTTTACCTTTTTATGTGAAGAGCATGGTATTTGAATATTTTACAGCTTAGTTAACCAAATCCTCCCAACAGTTGTTTTCTGTGTCTCGGAATTGCCCCGACATGTTTTTTTACCCATGAAATGCCAACTCAAATCAAAGGTAAATTTTTGAATAGTTGGCTGACTAGAAAACGTGTTTGTACAATGACTGAAAACGTTTTTAGAGAAAATGTTTTTGAATTGCTTTTAAGAAGAAGCAACCGTTAATGGTTTTGCGTTGGTATTCAGATAAAGATAGGGTTATGAGAAAAATTCAATCCAAACCACATGATCTCATTAAAACTGATCTAACTACTTATCGTGTGATTAAAAAAATGAAAATTTATTCTTTTAAAGGGCTTGTATATGATACTTTGATTTATACAAGAGTAAATTGTCCAGAATCTCTCGTGAATTTTTGGGGATTTTTTTATAAAGAAAAATATGAACATTATCTTCTTTTTTTTTGGCCAAATGTAATTTAATAAAATGAAATAAGAAGGCTATGTGTAAACCAAATAAGAAGTGGTTATACGTAAACCCTAAGCTAATATTTAACTAGTACTAAATGATGATCATTCCTAATGCAGCCGGTTGGTGGCTTGAATGAGATTGAACCTTAAGGATATGATTGGATCAGCAGGGACATGAAATACATGATTTGTAGTCTATGCACAAGGATATGTTGGATTACCCACTCTATTGTGGATTCATACACATTATGTCTAGTCCTGTCCATCTCACATTTTGACACAACAAGCAAGAAATTGGATTCAAGTCTATTTTAATTGATCACAACCTATCTCAACCAATCCACCAAATATGCCCATAGTAATTATATAGGCTTCAGAGTGCACACAGTACTTACTAAATGCAGTGAATTACTGAATTTAATTAACTTGCAGAATGCAGTGATTTTGTGGATGGTCAAAAGATATAAGATAAGGATAAACACTAAGAATTTGCAATGATCAATCGATCCTTGTATGACTAAATCAGGTGTTACAGTGGACCACACCATGGCATGATTGATAATCCCAGCTGCAGGCAGCCAGGCAGGCACCTTTGTTCTAAGATTGGACCACCTGAGAAGAACTTCATTAGGTCGACACATTGCCATTAAAATTGGATAGGCATTCATTGGCTCTTGGGGCAGAGATCATGATGGAAAACCTGAATTTGGACAATTTTTCGGACTACTTTGACGTCCATTTAGGTTCCTAGCGAGAGGATTTTCCTGGATATTCCAGAGTATGGAATATAATGAGCGTTTTAACTATTAGATCTTTGTTAAAAAAAAAAGATGTAAAACATAAGGGTTAAAATTTTTGGATTATTCAATATTCCGGAGTATCTAGAATTTTTACGTTGGTAGACTAATAAAAGTAGTATAAAAGCCTTGAAGTATTCTATGTATTCATAATGCAATGAGTATGAAGAATCAAAGTAAATTGCATCCATAAAAGAGGAATGCAATTAAACATGATGCACTGTAGGGCAAAAGATAGGAATGAAATTAAACATGAATGCATCAAGGACAATGTGGAGCAAAAGAGGATGCATCGAGTCAGGGTGGATCCACAAAGGGTCAAGGTGGGTCAGTTGATCTTGTGGACGTTGAAAAGTTGGCTAGGTTAGCCTCGGGTTGATGACCACATGGTCGCTTGGGCAGCGGGCATTTCGTGCATACCATGTGTTCGATGAAATGCTACAACCAACTCGGCAACGGTTGCCCATCCAGAAGCCGGCAAACCCCTTGACCGGAGCCTAATTTGCCCACCCAGTTGACCTGAAACATGCCTGTGAAGAAGCATTCGCTAGGCAAAGCAACAACTACAGGAGGTGGAACCGTGGAGGAAGAAGAAACAATTAGTCCAAATGACGTCGTTTTGGTTCCCATCCTCTTAAATAAAACGGAGCATTTGATTTGTATAGGGGTGGGTGCTTTAGTGGGTTTATCGACCAACCCAACCAAAATTTGTTAGGTTGGGTTGGAAGAACTTGATTGGCTACAAAAAACAAAATAAAACCTTTGAATTTGTAGAAGATTCTTTTTGGAAATTTGGAATTTCAGCTCCAATACGTTGTATCACGTTCAACATAGAAAAAAAAATTTGAATTAATAGAAGTATATTAATTCTATAAATAAAAAGGTTAATCATAATATGAATGATTGAAATGTAATACTTACACGATTAAAGATGGACACTTTCTTTAGCTCAGCGTCATGAACATTCTGATAACGTGTTGTATGACTATTTAACTGAAGAATTATATAGAGGGATGGAGAAAAATTGTGCAGCAAGGAGTAGAGAGAATTGAGTGAATTCCAAGGTGTGATTTTTCACCTTATTGTGAGTTCTTTATTTATAGTAGTAGGAAGGTAAATTTCTTAAAAATAAGGAATTAAAAAACCATCTAAAATATACTAAAGAATCCCAATAAAGACTTACTAGAATTTATACAACCTCATTCCTAACTAAACTAAGATTGCAACAAGATTATCCTTTTCATTACTAAACATTATAGAGTACTGTTATGTCTTCCACCGTTTATACTTTTCAATCTACGTTCTAGAATGTTGTTGTTTTCAGTATTTGAGGACCCCCTTCGCTTTTTATTATGTAAAGATGGTTATTATCTTAGGAATAATAATGTTAGGAAAATAACATTGTTTGGATGAATAGTTGAAAGGGGTACCATTGTCTGCGCCACTTTAATTTTATTTCAATGCTCTAAATAATTAGACAAATTTGAAATCGTCAAGACTTCTAACCGTGAAGAAAATATATAAACACAGAGCTTCACTGAATTATCACCTTATAATCTAATAGTCATATAGTTTTTATTTGAATAATTTTTGTAAAAAACAATATTTAAGGGAAGAACCAAAAGAAGACGGTTTTTATTTAGCAAGCACTAACCCAATATCAACCACGACAACGTTCCCCGTTTATATTCATCACTAATCTACTGTTGAATCAGGACAAGAGTCCTAATTTATATTCAACAAGCACTAATCCGTTTTCAAAACAAGGTCATAATTTTTATTCAGCAACCCCATTAACCCGATGTCAAATATTTTAACCTTGAGTGTTGAGAATTTTTCCGGGCATTAGATTTTATTATTTACATCTACATTCTCCTTATTTTACGTACGTGTTGCTTTTTTTTTTTTTTTTTTTTTTTTGTAAAAAAAATAATTGGGTTATTTGAAATGTATCAAATAAATTAACAGTCTATGTATCAATAAGCTTATTAATAATGAAATGTCAAATTTTGTTCAAAAAAAATAAAAAATAAAACGTCAATTGTTTGTTAGATTTAGAGAATTAAATTATCTTTGTTTCAAATTGTTTTTTTGTAATGATGATCTTCACTGAATATTAAGACATTGAAAGGTTCTGATTATGAAATTTTTCCGATAAAGATGCATTATTTACAAATGTAAGAGAAAGCTAATCCTTCCCAGGGAAATGAAAGTATTATTCTATGAATTTTGGATCACTTTTAATGTCAGTTGAAATAAGAATAATTTGGACTTGAAATATCAGCATCTTAGAATGTGACGTTTTTATATTAATTTTCTCTCAGCATTCTCTCAACTTTTTTTGCAGCATTATTCTCAACCCAAATATATAGAGACGATCATTGATAAGCTAGATCGTTTCACTTAATTATACCACTCAGAAGAACCCAGAGAATATGATATTGGCAGATTGGTGGTCTTGCTAGCTTTGCATTGAAGCTATGCAACCGAGACGATGATTGATAACATTAGATATCGAAGAATGTTATCCTGCATCGGAAATTTGACAGAATAAATTACAACATCTCTTATATTGAATGGTTATACTCTTCATTGCACAAATCTTTTTGTGATAAAATTACACCTATCTAGCTATACTGATGACTGCGTTTGGACAGTACCAATGTGAATAATAAATGGCTGCTAGTCTGACTCTAAATCTTGACATGGTGACAATTGTATCAGCACACTCTCTTTCTCCTATAACCTAATTCTCAGAACAACAAGTTGAATCGATCACGTCAAGTTCTATAAGATAAAAGCATATACAGCAAACAATTTTATGGTGTTGGGGCCTTGAAATTGACTAGTGGTTCCACTGATTTTGTCTGCCTCCATCACACATGCAATATGTCTTCTTCTTTTCAGAAACACAAGGACCTTTCAAGCCATGAGAAAGCTTTTTCTTTACAGCTCCCACTTTTGAAGTGGTGTCTTTTCAATAACTACTCCCTCACCAAGGTCTCTTTCTCCATGAGTGTGAGTAAACATGCTTTCTCCACCATTAATCTACAGAATTGTCTAACTTAATATGCGATTAGAAAAATAGGATTTGCTTCACACTTCATTGTCAAAAGCTTATTAATTTCTCCCTCACTGCTGGAGATTGCTATCACTATAATTAAGTTATTAACCCATTTATTTTTAAGAGTCCCTTGATCCATTTGTTTATATGTATATAATAAATTTAATTAAAATTAAAAAACCGTCCAGGCGCTAGACACCTGCTAACCGCCCGACTAGCAACCTTGAACCCATTGGATTAAATTTATCACTAACAAGATCTACTAGATTATCAATTTATTAGTGTGCAGTCCACGTATAAAAGAAATAAAACAATGAGTTGGAGCCAAACTACTTTTTAATTTTATCTTTTGTGTTTAGCCTATGATTGAACGACCATCACCTCTTATGATAAATTTGCTAGATTGCAACTATTGCATGCTTCCAAGACTTGAGCATACATATTAAATTAATTGGATACTTAATTGAGTTAAATCTATCTTGTTTCAATAAAAGGGATTACAAAACTAGTATAGTGTGTGAATGTATGTGACGAATTCATTTGATTTAATACCAAGTGACCCTTGTGGAAGTCGAGTCACGGGCAACGGAACGTTGAGCAAAGTAGGTTTGGAGACGATCCCAAACATTCATGGAAGTGTCGCAACCGACAGTTAAAGAAATAATGAGTTCTGAGAAGAGAATGGTAGTAAAAGGAAGAGAGAAGGACCATCAACGAATGTCCAAAGATCATGACCGACAAGAAAGGCTTTCAGTTGATGAAGTCAAAAAAGGTAATTAATTTCCGGGTAGTTGGAGAAAGTGAGCAGTATTAGGGCCAGAATGAGAGAACTAAAAGGAGACACTACCATTAGGAAGCTAGGGTTTGAAGAAGGATCAACTTCAATAAGGAGAAGTGGATGCACATGTAGGGTTTCGAGAGACACTAGAGGAGAACTTCAACGGTTTGGATTATTAGAAAACAGTTACGAATTGAGCTCTATAAAATAGGTGTCAAAATATGTTGCCGTCCAATTCTGATTGATATATATTACATCAAAATTATATAGTAGGAATTTTCAACTGGTACACATAAGAAGAGGCTTCTAAAATCATCCATAAACCCGTTGGGTTCTCTAATAGAGTCCTTGCCACTAGCGGCCAAAGTGGTTGATGTTATTAAATTTAGGTTTATGTTTTGCTATGCCCCCGAAACTTAATTTTTTCATCACTTTGAAGGTATGCCGTGTATTCCATCAAATAGATGTTAATTTTGCTGATGTGGCATGGTGGGACCCAATAAATTGCTTATGTGGCAACCAATCATTTGATTTGATGCAAGGTGGTGGGACCCACCCTGCGATGCACCTGAGCCGATCTTCGAGCTCAGGGGAACTGCAATTTACCCAAGCTTTTAATTATTCGAAATAATTGTTTGATCTCTAATTAATTAATTAATTCTTAAGTAAATTGTAGCTATGGTTCCTCAATTACGACTGAATGGAAGTTAGGATACCTCAACTAATAATTCATTAGGTTTGGTAGCGTTGGTCCTTCCATGCTAACACTGTTTAAGTTTTCCGTCAATATGTTGATGTGGTGACCACATGAGACCCATGATTAATATAATAGTTTATGAAAATTTTAAAAACTATAAAAAGAAAAGAGCCAACAATGCCAACAATGCCAACAACACCAAACTTTGTACCTAATTCTCTCTTCAAAACCCAATAAGAACTTTAACCGCAAACCTCATCGCAAGCATCATACCCACCCACTGCATTTGATGCGGAATTGGTTACGGAATGCGGCTGGAATGTCGGGGGTGAGGCTATGATGGTGAGGAATCGGTTGTGCATGCGGTTGGGAGAGATAAAAGAGTGAGTTTCGAACGGGGGAGGATGGGGGTAAGGTGCGAGGTATGGCGGGACAACACCTCTCTCTCTCCTGGAACATTTCTCCTTTTTAAAATTGAATAATATTATTTAATTATTTAATCATGCCACGTAAACACATTGACGGAAAATCTAAAGGAACTAACACAGAGGAACCAATGCTACACATTCTGTTAAATTCAATAACCAAATTTAATGGATTTTTAATTGAGCGACCATAGTTACAATTTAATCACAGTTCAAAAACTAAAACTACATTTTACTCTAATTTCTTTATTTGTCGCAGCTCACACCCAAAGGAATCATGATAATTACAACTAATTCAGTTGTGTTGTTATTTGTACGTGATTGAAGCCCAACGCCTTTCTTCATCATACTTTCTTCATCATACTTGATAATTACAACTAATTTCTTTATTTTATAAAAGGTATTCTCGCTAATCTTGTACAACCACTCTCCTCCACAACCTCCAGACAGCCCAACCCAATTCCCAACTGGAATTTCATCCCCAAACGATAAAATGGTGACTGAAAGTGAAAGAACGATCAGTCGGGGGCAGAGACGGTGGTGTAAAGGACGTGGAAAAGGAACCAAGTGGCAACTTTTAATTGGTAGTTCTGACAGCTTTGTTAATCCAACAATTCCAACTAGGATGAAATTACTGTATTGCCCTTACTCGTCGGCAAACGTAACACACCTATTTGACATAAGTGAAGCAAAAATCGAGTGTCAGTAAGTGCGCAAGTCGGGCCGGTTGGATAGTCAACCAACTCTAACCCAATTTTCGCTATTCGGGTTTGGGTTGGGTTTGGATTCATGCGAGTTTAGTCAAATTTGGATTTTAATGGGTTTGGACTTGTTCAGATTGAGTTTGAGTTTGCTCAACTTTTTATCGAGTTTAATCTTATAACATCTTATTTTGCATGAATGATTTTTCAAATTTTGAACCACACAACACCATATTAGTTAAAATTTCATTTACACATCACCATCCACACAAAAGTTAAAGCAAACAACTGACTATTTCTAATGTTTCAACCATGCAAAGTTGAAAATAAATTACAGGACTTATATCAAAGCTTAAACCAAAAGAAATGTAAAAGTAACACTACCATTTATTATCTATATGAAAACTGCCAATGAACTTCAAGTATAGTCATTCCAAAACTTACACATAACTCATAGAAACATGAAGTGTGATGTGTAATATGTACATGAGCGAATTTGGCTTCAAAATCATGTTGGGTGTGAGTTGACATGGGCAAGCAAGGCATCAACAGAACCTAACCCAATAATGATCGGGTTGATTGGATTTGGGTAGATTTTTTCTTCATTCTAACCTCCTTGACATGATTTGAAATTGGGTTGGGCATGAGAGGTCATGCGAGTTTAGTCAAGTTTCGATTTTAATGGGTTTGGACTTGTTCAGGTTGAGTTTGAGTTTGCTCAATTTTTTATCGAGTTTAATCTTATAACATCTTATTTTGCATGATTTTTCAAATTTTGAACCACACAACACCATATTAGTTAAAATTTCATTTACACATCATCATCCACACAAAAGTTAAAGCAAACAACTGACTATTTCTAATGTTTCAACCATGCAAAGTTGAAAATAAATTACAAGACTTATATCAAAGCTTAAACCAAAAGAAATGTAAAAGTAACACTACCATTCATTATCTATATGAAAACCGCCAATGAACTTCAAGTATAGTCATTCCAAAACTTACACATAACTCATAGAAACATGAAGTGTGATGCGTAATATGTACATGAGCGAATTTGGCCTCAAAATCATGTTGGGTGTGAGTTGACATGGGCAAGCAAGGCATCAACACAACCTAACCCAATAATGATCGGGTTGATTGGATTTGGGTAGATTTTTTCTTCATTCTAACCTCCTTGACATTATTTGAAATTGGGTTGGGCATGAGAGGGTTTTAGTTGACCCAACCCAAGTTGCCCCCTAAGTTTCAGGGTATAAAGTGGCGATGTTTTTTTTTTTTTTAACAAACAATAGTATCTCCACTAAAAGGACGAGGCAATGGGCTAAGCCTTACAATGAGTTTGCCATAATAATGTAGTTCAACTTTGCATTTGGCGAGAATCGAACCTAAGACCTCTTACTTACAAGTGAAGAGGAATACCACTAGACTGTAATACTAAATGGTAAGTGGCAATGCTTTTGTTTCAAGGAGAAAATGGAATTAAGTTCAAGTTTCATGGAGTATAACAAAAAACAAGCCTTAAATTTGTTGGAAGTTAAATGAACTTATATTTGTTGATTATTCTTTTATTGTTTCATTACCAACAAAGGAATACTGCTCACTTTTTCATTTGGACCTACTCTAGCAACTTTTATTCTTTTTATCATTATGTATTTTTGCACGGTGATCCAAACTATTTAAATACTTTGTCACCCTTTAAAGATCATATATGAGAAACAAATTAAATAAAATCAGAAAGGTTTTAGTAATCTTTAATATTTAATATTAGAAAGCCAGAAGGAAAGTTTGGTGTCTTAAGGCTTCACAAAAAATAATTGGACTATAAAGCCCCTCAAACAAAAAAAGCCACAACTAGCTGAAAATAATAGAAACAAAATAGCAGGGATAATTTTGTCATAAAAAAAATTAACAAAATAGCAGAAGCAGCTTTCTTCCCACTACCTTGCGAGAAGAACCCGGACGAAAAAGAAACCGTCGTCGTCCCGCACAATTGAAAATCATATGACAGTTTTACATTCATTCATTCCTACTTTGCTGTTCGGGTCACATGTAACTGCTTTACTTCTTTTTTTTTTCTTCAATATTTTATGGCAATCTGCAACTGATTTTATGCAAATTAATTATCGTTGGATTCGCAATCCGACGAACCGGACCGGATGAAATAGAAGAAACTACGCAACCAAGATCTGCGGTTATCAATTGACCAAAAGAAAAGAATAGCAATTTCGATCAGATCTGCGAGAGAATTGGGAGAAAGCAAAACCCTAATTTTGATTGTAAGGATGGAGGGAGGTTTGTTGGAATTTGGTTTCGGAAATGGGGTTGTGGATAATTGATTGGTGATTCTTTTCTTTTTTTTTCAATTGAACAAACTGAAATAGTTTCATTGTGGGAAAATTGCAGAAGCTCGAAGAATTGAGAAGGTCGACTACCACACAAATTGCTTACTCTGTCGCACAGTAGGTGTTTGGTTAAATGTATTGGTGAGAAACGTGTAGTTGTGAGTCTGTGTTTACTTTCATTGCTAGATTTCCTGTCCACTAAATTTTCATGTTTCTGTTTTCATGCAGGAAATTATATTTGGGATGCAAAATTTGATGTTTTTGTGATATTGCTACCCAAAACAAGAAGCGATATTAGCAATTCTCTCTCCTCCACCTACGCCCCGGCGCCTTCATTGCCATCTTCTCCAGGTACCCAACTTCCCAATAAAAAAAAAAATTTGGGTTTTTTTTTTTTTCTGTCGTTAATTTGGGAATGGTGACTATCTTACACAATGGGTGAGATTGTGTGTTAAAAGAGATTGGGCATCTCACTCTTTTCATTTTCTTTGTTCCTTGCAGATTCGTGAAAAGGATTGGGACTACAAAGTCGAAGCTCTGACAAAAATCCGTGGATCACAAAAAGGGAGCAGCAGAGTAATTGATCATGGTCTTTTTCCTTCTTCATTTACATGGTTGCACTGCTCGAAAATTTTCTCATTTGTTGCTTGGACTTTTGATCAGCATTTATTTTTTATGCATATTTTGTAATGGGTAGTTGGTGGAGGGACGTTGGTCTTTCTATTGTTTATTTGAGTATTACATTGGATTGGATTGTATTGCACTTGGTTTGATGTTGTTTAGGTCGGCAATGTAGGGATAGAAGACAAGAGTTATCAAGGGTATTACTGTAAACAAATTATAAAACAGCGACTATCAAAATCAGAATAAAAATCGAACGTGAAGAACCCACTGTAGAGGAAAAGAAACCACCCGTACTCCACGTTCTGCAGGTAACTGTAAAACTACCAGCCACCCTCATCTTACATAATTGAAAAATTAGTGCGTGGTTTTTCATTCCACACCATGGATACAAGTGAATCACAACAAAATCTAAAAGGATGGTGAAGACGAGGCAGGGTCATGCGTGGGTCTTCTGTCACTATTTTCAGAGGTATATTACTCTCTTTCTTTTCTCCCTCTCACACTTACACTTTTTGACATATTTTCCTCCTATTAAAATTGGTGCCTTTTTCACCTTTCATTGAATACTTTATGATGATGTTTCATTGGTCATTTCTTAATTGCTTCAATTAAACTGGTATTAGTTATTTCGTGCTCGCGGGGTTTGTGCTAAGGGAGGCTGGCTGAGGCGAAGCAGGTTGGGTTGTTTCGTGCGACTGTGAGGGGATGGAGAGGTTGGCCATGAGACGGGGTTTGTATAGTGTGAAAAAGACACGAGAGAGAGAGAGAGAGAGAGAGAGAGAGAGAGAGAGAGAGAGAGAGTTAATGACTGTTTAGTAGAAATTAATCTATAAAAGAGTTAATGACTGGACTAATCGCATTTGAAAGGACCTTGAAGACAATATGAGTACCAAATAGATAACTATGACCATGGTAAGTGATTTCTGTCATCGCTTACACTACTACAAAATTATCTATAACTGACGGTTCAAAAACCGACAAAAAACGTATATTACTGTCGAATTTTAAGCAAAATCCGACAGAACATGGATGCAGTGACGGATATAATAAGCGACATAATTGTCCGCGTCAGGAAATGAATTTTCTGACAGAAAATACTCTAAAACCGACAGAAATTGTGTCGGATATAACCGACAGAGAATAAATTAATAATGAATAAATAATAGCATTTTCTGTCGGATAAAACTGACAGAAATAATACAAAACCGACAGAATTGGTGTCGGTTATAATTGACAGGGAATATATTGATAATAAATAAGACCATTTTCTGTCGGATAAAACCGACAGAAAATATATGAAACTGACAGAAAATATAAAAACTGACAGAACTTGTGTCGGTTATAAAACCGAAAGGGAATATATTAATAATAAATCAGACCATCTCTGTCGGATAAAACCGACAGAAAATAGATTAATAATAAACAAAATATAAAAAGGACATGACAGCATTCACTGCACTTTCTGCAATTTTCATATTCCGTACCATCCTCCTCCCTCTGCTCTCCCTCTTCCTCTCCCTGTTTTCTCCATCCACATCCAACGAGCTTCAACCTCTCTTAAACTTCAAGCAATCCCTTGAAACCTCAAACCCAAGTCTTTTCACTACTTGGGCACCACCCAATTGGGTCTGCAACTTCACAGGCATCGTCTGCGACTCCGACGGCTTCGTCTCCGAAATCATCCTCTCCCAGCACAACCTTTTCGGGTTTCTTCCATTGCATGCAATCTGCTTGCTTCCATCGTTAAAAAGGCTTTCTTTGGGCTCCAATGGATTGTACGGAAGCCTCACAGATGACCTGAAAAATTGCTCAAGCTTGGAGCAGTTGGATTTGGGTAAAAGTTCGTTCACCGGAAAAGTTCCAGACTTGTCTTCTTTGACAAAATTAACCCTTCTGAGTTTCAATGGCAGTGGATTTTCCGGGAAATTTCCATGAAAATCGCTGTAATTTTGTGACTAGTTGATGAAAAAATATAAAAAAAAATGAAACAAATCAGAGTAGCCAAGAAATGGCCAAATGAACTGAGGAAACAACATCGAAGAAAAGGTTTCATAAAATGGAGGTTAATCACATACACATTTCTCTATATTTTAAATGAAGAAAAAAAAACTGGCACCTCATATTTTTCAGTTTGTTCCTTCCATGTATATGCATCCCAGAGATCAACGCCCATATCTCCCCAGTACATACCCACTTTAAGTCGGCATGCATTTTCACAGCTTCAGCTTGCTTCTAGAATTGTTCATCCATGGTGATTGAAGCGAGAAGGAGAAGGGGCGAAGAGAAGGAGAAGGAAATGAGGAAGGGAGAAGGCACTGGCGCAAGGAAGAGATGGAGGGGTTTTATTTTAAAAATTTTTCATTACTGTCGGTTATAACTGACAGAACCATTTTTTTAAAAATAAAAACAGACAAAAGATTTTCATTACTGTCGGTTATAACCGACATAAAAAAATGGGGGCAAAAATCCCCCCAAAATTTCCTCCCAAAATTTTAAATTCCCCCCAAAATTTTGTTACGATTTAAAAAAATAAAATAATAATTGTTTGTTTTAATAAATAAATAAATAATATGTATTTAAATAGAATACGTTTTTAAAAATTAAATAAATAATTGTTTGATTTAATAGATAATAACCCATGTAAAATATGCAATAAATAAACAAAATGATAATTGTACAATGAAAATGTCATCACACAAACTAAATATTGTGTAATCAATACTTGAAAATCATAAATAAAAATTTAGCACAAATTACTTTTCCCACTTAAAAATTTAGGCAAATTTAACGGAGATATGCATTCTACGAAACTTTTTTCAACGATCCAACCGTCAAACTTATTTGTACACACTCCGAGATTGCATACGTAAAAAATCGTAAAAAACAAACATTCAAAGATTACGTAACAGAACAAAAGTTTTCGACAGTTATAAATGAAAAATCACAATTTAATGGTTTATTTTAGCTCCGATTTTAATGATTTTTTACAGCTACACTCCTCGTGTAACATCCCACATCGCCCAGGGGAGTGATCCTTAAATGTATATTTCCATCCCTTCCTAGCACGAGACCTTTTGGGAGCTTACTAGCTTCGGGTTTCATTGGAACTCCGAAGTTAAGCGAGAAGGGGGCTAGAGCACTCCCATGATGGGTGACCCACTGGGAAGTTGCTCGTGAGTTCCCAGAAACAAAACCGTGAGGGAATGGTAAGCCTAAAGCGGACAATATCGTGCTACGATGGTGGAGCGGGCCCGGGAAGTGATCCGCCCCGGGCGGGGATGTGACAAATTGGTATCAGAGCCAATCCCTGGGCGGAAGTGTGCCGACGAGGGCGTCGGGCCCCTAAGGGGGGGTGGATTGTAACATCCCACATCGCCCAGAGGAGTGATCCTTAAATGTATATTCCCATCCCTACCTAGCACGAGGCATTTTGGGAGCTCACTGGCTTCGGGTTCCATTGGAACTCCGAAGTTAAGCGAGAAGGGGGTTAGAGCACTCCCATGATGGGTGACCCACTGGGAAGTTGCTCGTGAGTTCCCAGAAACAAAACCGTGAGTGAATGGTAAGCCCAAAGCGGACAATATCGTGCTACGGTGGTGGAGCGGGCCTGGGAAGTGATTCGTCTTAGGCCGGGATGTGACACCTCGACCCTATAAGAATGTAATGAATAAATTTGATCTTCAATTTAAAATATTTACACTATTAGATACCACAAAATCTTATTTTATACTTAATGGAAGTATAACATTGACTCTTAAGTGTTTATTTAATCTACCGTTTTGACGCGATACACATTCTACGAAACTTTTTTCAATAATCTAACTGTCAAACTTGTTTGTACACACTTCGAGTTCGCATACGTAAAAAATCACAAAAAACAAACATTCAGAGATTAGGTAACAGAACAAAAGTTTTCAACGGTTATAAACGAAAAATCACAATTTAACAGTTATTTTAGCTCCGATTTTGATGATTTTTTACAGCTACACTCCTCGTTCCTATAAGAATGCATTGAACGAATTCGATCTTCAATTTAAAATATTTACACTAGTGGGTAATTTTTTATACTTAATGGAAGTATAACAGTAACTTTTAAGTGTTTGTTAAATCTATCAATTTGAAACTTTTTTCAATAATCTTACTGTCAAACTTGTTTGTACACATTTCGAGTTCGCATACGTAAAAAATCACAAAAAACAAACCTTCAGAGATTAGGTAACAGAACAAAAGTTTTCAACGGTTATAAACGAAAAATCACAATTTAACAGTTATTTTAGCTCCGATTTTGATGATTTTTTACAGCTACACTCCTCGTTCCTATAAGAATGCATTGAACGAATTCGATCTTCAATTTAAAATATTTACACTAGTGGGTAATTTTTTATACTTAATGGAAGTATAACAGTAACTTTTAAGTGTTTGTTAAATCTATCAATTTGAAACTTTTTTCAATAATCTTACTGTCAAACTTGTTTGTACACATTTCGAGTTCGCATACGTAAAAAATCACAAAAAACAAACCTTCAGAGATTAGGTAACAGAACAAAAGTTTTCAACGGTTATAAACGAAAAATCACAATTTAACAGTTATTTTAGCTCCGATTTTGATGATTTTTTACAGCTACACTCCTCGTTCCTATAAGAATGCATTGAACGAATTCGATCTTCAATTTAAAATATTTACACTAGTGGGTAATTTTTTATACTTAATGGAAGTATAACAGTAACTCTTAAGTGTTTGTTAAATCTATCAATTTGATAGGATATGCATTCTACGAAACTAGTTTCAACGATTCAACCGTCAAATATGTTTGTATATACGCTGAGATAGCATGTGTAAAAAATCGCAAAAAAAAAAAATATTAAGAGATTAGGTAACGGGACCGTGAGTGAAAAAAAAAAATATTTAAACCATTTGTTTATTTATCTATAATCAATATAACATTTTAAAATTTTAAAATAATAAAATAGTCAATTTCTGTCGGTTATAACTGCCAGAATACTAAAATAATAACCGTCAGAAACTAAAATAATAAAATAGTCAATTTCTGTCGGTTATAACCGCCACCATTAACTTAAAAACCGCCAGAATATGTTAAAAATATTAAAAAAAAAAGAATTCAAAAATATTGAGGGTTATAATAATTTTATGGCGGTTAAATCCGCCAGGAATTTATGTCGGATATATTCCATTTAATTGTGAATTACGCATTCTTCTTAAATATCTATACTTTTGGCTCACCATTCTACTTTGTTCCAACTTCTTTCTCGCCTAATGAGTAGCCTATTTGATTGTATTAACTCTTACTTTGACATTTTTTATTTGTCATTGCTGATAATTTATATAACATGGTTTGCTCTCTCTTTCTTTGATCTGGCAGGTGGGTTTTTCAATTTGATTCTCGGCCCAAGAGGGAGAGTGTGTGTGTAGAGAGAGAAGGAAAACATGGTTTGGCATTTGGGCGATGATGGTTTACTTGCGTATGGCTTAAACAAAATGCCCAAATGCTGATTATCATATTCTGCATATTTAGCTTAACTTTTATGTAGTTGAGTTGTTGCTTGAGTATGATTAGATTAAGAAAAGTAGTACAGCGGAAGAAGAGGGAAGAGAAATAGTTGAATCATCTTTTTTTTTTTTTTTTGGGTAACATAGTTTCATCACTTTTGGTTTATCCTTATCTCCATGATTTTGTTATTAATTAATTAATTTATTCTAAATGTTTAATTTTGTTTCATCACTTTCAATTCACACTCTTCTCTTTCTCACTCTTCACCTGTAGAGCTGTTATTAGGTACAACAATGATCTGTGCTTTATTTTATGACGATGATTGTTATTCAATTTTCCCATTTCATTTTTAATATTTTTCAATTCACACTCTTCTCTTTCTCACTCTTCACCTGTACAGTCGTCCCGTGTGTATAAGTGGTTCAATGCATTAGACGTGAAGAGCAGGCGTGCTGGGAGATGGTACTTCAAATGTATTTCTCTATCTATTTCTTCTACATTTTATTAATTTATTTGGCTATCAAATGACACTGTTCTTTTCTGTCTTAGATTTTGTCTGAGAAGAAAAATGTTACGCCTGCATGTTTATTAGGCACTCATCGACTCATATTCAAAGGTACTGAGCTTAAATGTGTCTTTATTGTTCTGTTTTCTATTTGGTACTCATATGTTCCTCAAGCTAGACACGCATCCTTACATCCTTCTTTATTGTGAATACTCTTCATTTCATGTTATATATTTTCTTACCAAAGACTAAATAGGTAGAAAAATTAAACATTTGTCACGAAGGAGTCTTCACAAGAAATGTTGAGTACACAGATATTTTGCTTCCCTCGAATTCAACATAAGGTTACATTCTTTCTTTTTTAATGTTTAATTCCCTTTTTCAACTTTTAATGCAATTCAATTACAAATAATGCTAATATTTGATTTTAACCAGACGCATTAAATTTTCAACAGGACGGAACGATATGATTTCATGATATGTTTTGCTGGCAAGTGAATCAAGGTCAATTGAAGTTCTTGGATTGTTTTTATACTTTTTGTTTAGCTTTTAGTTGCAACTAATATATAAGGATCTTCTATGTTATTTATTACTTTTATTTTTTACATATTATAGACAAAATACTTTAAATTCCTGCTTGTATTATTACAGATGATAATCGCCTTTATTTAATGTTTCTATACATTGAACCAATCATTGCATATAAATACATCTAAAATGTGTAAGTCGCGCGTAGCGCGCCGTGATTAAAAAAATATCTTTCGCACACGAGTGCAAGAAGGCTAGTTGAATAATTATCTAATAAATAGGCAAATTATGTTTTTCAATTAAACACTGAAATTATGATAATATTAATCAGACAGTTTTAATAATATTTGACTTGGTTCATTTGATACAAAATTTCTCTTTAAAAGGTTTAGAGATAGACAAGTCAAATCATCAATTGTATAGGTCGTCAAAATAAATGAAAAATTAAAGAAGATCCAAATAAGAAGATTGCTAGCATACTACTTATTAATTTGCATTTGGTTTATTGTATTTTGGGTAAATTACATTTTACCACCTAATGTTTGAGGTCTATTACAACCTCATACAATATCTTCAAAAAATTTCACTTTCATACTTAAAGTACTATTTTATTTCAATATAATACATCTGTTACATTTTCCATCCATTAATCCGTAAAGAGTTGACGTGGCTGCCACATTTGTGCTGACGTGATTGTTACATTTGTGTCACGTGACAAAAATAAATAAATTTATACATTTAAAATATTATAATATTTATCATTAAAAAATAAAATAAAAAACCAATCAAACCCAGAAACCATTCCCCCGACCCACTCCCTCTCCTCCGCCCCACCCCATCCCACCCCACCCCCACCTCCCCCGCAACCCCCCATGCCACCTTCCCACCTTTTCCAATTCTCATTTTTCTCTCTTCTTCCTCCCTCTCTCTCTCTCTCTCTCCCTCTCTCTCTCTCTCTCTCCCAAATTGTAACCCCAAACATAAAACAAGGCTTTGAGAAACCTTGTGTGCAACAAGAGTTTGGAAAAAAAATATCAAACGGCTTCTTCACAAAACTAGCCCAAGCAAGAAGTTTGAAACAGGATTTGGGTTCCAATTAAAAAACAAAAAATCAACGAAATTGGCTTTTGCATTTGAATTTTCAGTTGAAATCTTCGCAAACCTTACACACCCAACATCTAAAATTATCTCCAGATCCAAACCCTCCTCCATCTGAACATCAAGCGTAACCGCATCTCCGGCCCCATTCCGGACCTCTCCAACTTCACCGCCCTCAAACTCCTATTCCTCTCCTACAACAAACTCTCCAGTGACTTTCCTGCCTCCATATCTTCTCTCTTCCATCTCTACCGCCTCGATCTGGTCCTACAACAACTTATCCGGCAATATTCCCGCAAAGGTGAACCATTTGACCCATCTCCTCACTCTCCGGCTCGAGGCGAACCCTTTTTTTGGTTCGATTTCAAGTCTGAGCCTGTGTGAATCTGCAACACCAACTGAAGTGTGCAGATTTGTGCCCGCAGAAGGTGATTCGACTAGGCTGCTGGAGTGGGAGGGCCAGTAGGTGGCGGAGGGAGCGTTGAGGTAGGGGGGCAGATGTGGCTGGGGATCGGCACATGAAATTAGAGTGTTTAAGAAGGACGAGCAAGAAGAGGGATGGACGAGGGAGTGAGGGGAGGAAGAAGGGGGACGGAGGAGGGGGTGAGGGCTAGCGATGACAATTATAACCGTTAAACCCGATAACCGTGAATAACCACCCGAATGGATTGGATTTGGATATGAAAATTCGGGTATGGTTTGGATATGGGGAAAAACCGTTTATATTATTCGGTTATGGTTTTGGATATGGTTATAGAAGTCCCCAAACCATATCCATAACCGAATCCGATCCGATTAGTAAATAATATAATTTATATATAATATAATAGTATAATATATATATATATATATATATATATATATATTTGTATATCTATTATTCACCAAACTATTACCTTGAGAATACAAAAGTTACATTTTGTAAGAAAGTAAAGTTTTGAATCAAAATCAATGCAAACTCAATGGTGCTTATAGGATATAACAAAGACAAGCCAACATCATCAGTGTTTTAATTTTTATACTCAACAAGATCCATTCATTGGATCATTTTATACATCAAATGTTTAATGACGAAATTGATATCTACTAACTTATAATTTCTCAATTGAACGAATATATTTTTTGTATTGACGAAGATGGATATACCCGTTAACCGATGGGGAATCCGTTACCCGGTGGGTATGGTTATAGATAATACCCGATGGTTAATTTGCGGTTATGGATATGGTTATTTTTCGTGGTTATAGAGATGGATATAGCATTTCCGTCCCCGAACCAAATCGTTGCCATCCCTAGTGAGAGCAGAGAGAGTGAGTGAGGGAGACGAGTGAGAGGAGAGTGGGGAGAACGGGATTTCTGGTTTTTCTTTTTTTTTTTTTTTTTTAATTAATAAAATAATTTTTTTTTATTAGGTGTTTAGCCACGTGCACACATGTGGTAGCCACGTCAGAACAAATAGGGATCCCTTATTTTTTACGTCATCACTTAACGGTTAATTTAACAGATTTTCTAACGGTTGTATGAAATTGAAATAAAATGATAAGTAAATGTATGAAATTAAAATGTTTTAAAGATGTAAGAAATTGAAATCGATTCCAAACCTGATGGGTAAAATGTAATTTACTATTTTTGTTCATGAAAATGTTGCAACATATTTTCAAGCCCAATGAATACAACATGGACCAACACATACCCCCAAAACAAAGCACACAGAGATCCAACGGACACAGTCGGCTTTGTTCTAGCCATTCTTTTTAATTGTTTGTGGTAACTGATAATTTGGGGAAGCAACCTAATTGGAATATTTTGGTAGAACATTTGAACCTAATCTCTACTTTTCTTACATGACAAATAAAGTCCTTCTATTAACCTTTAAATATGAGCCTCTATTTTGACAAAGTTATATGTTCTTATTCTCCCATGAATGCGAGGAAGTTTGTTTCTTTAACCAAACAACCTCCCCCACCAAGTAATCCTTTGAATTTGTCTTCCTAATAATTCCTCAAGGCATCCCTTTATTAAAGTTTGAGAACCAATAGGACGACGAAAAATCGAAGCGAGGAACATATAATCATGCCGAAAGACTCTAATTAAGTTAAAAGTTAAGAATGTTCCGCAAACATTACAAGGGTTAGTCCAAATGATGAAGGTTGGTGAGAAAACGCGTTAGGATTAAGTTAGGTCAAAGTTCGATTCTCTTCCATTATAACAGAAGAACAGTATGAACGTGGCTCGAAACCAAGTAATAATGCATAAATTTACATTATTGACAAGGAATATATGTAAGTTTCCATGGTTTCAAATTCAATTACTGTCCCACACTTTATTGGAACAATAGATTATTGTCGCATATCAACTATATAAAAATATATATGTTCCCCAAGAGAAGATGAGTGTATTCGCTCAGTGAGATGATATCTTGAAAGTGAATGATTTGTTAAGCCATGCCTTCCAGCTACTCACCGTTCCCTTTGGAGCTGTTATCTCCGACTTTCTTTCAGCAATATTATTCTGCACTTGCTTCTGCTTCTTGGACAGCACAAAGTTCCTTCCCCCACGAGATCCTATAGTTTCCCACGGACTTAAAGCTACAAAGTAAATCAAGTTAGCTCCAATTTATAACAAAAAAATACAAAGCTACTTACGTGATAGGAATCATTTCATTATTTCTCTAAATGCATGAAACCGCTGTTTATTACGTGCATAACCCTAATTAAACTGCAGTTTCATGCATTTACCTCCAACGACAAAACCACTTTCAAATTGATTACAGTGAAATAAAATAACTAGAAATGGGAATGCTAATCAGCTATGCTGCTGCTGCAGCACCACGAAATCGAAATGGACATATCAACATAAATCAGAAGAATTAGAACTCATCATCATGAAGACAAACGTCCAAATTAAAACTTGAAAATGAAAAACTTGTTGGCAGTTTGATTTGATATGTGTTTCTGAGAGCATACCGTCAGATCCTGCATTAGCAGAGTGTAGAAGGAAATCCTTGACATCTGAACCAAGAACAGGTAGCCGGCCTTCGCGGGCGTAGGATTTAAGAGCGGTGTCGATGACTCGAGCTACAAGATCATCCTCGTTCACCACAAACCTTATCGGTCCTGCGCTTCCAAGAACATTAACTGTGATCAAAAACCTGTTCGTCTTATGTGCAGCATCAGTACTGGTCTTCTTATGCTTCTGTAAATTAATTCTCTCCAAAACCTTCCTCTTCAGCATTCTTTCTTACTCTTTTTTCGCCTTTTCTTTTTCGTTCTACGAGTATTTTAGACAAATCCAAGTAAACAAACAACACTAAACATGAAACACGAAAAATGAATCTTGAGAGGAAGAAAGAGATTTGGCGTTCAGGGGTCAAGGCCAAGGCAACGGTACCAAGCTTGTTTGCAAGAACCAAAGGAGGAGGAGGAGGACAGCGCGCGAAGGGCACGCGCAAAAGTCCTTTGAGAAAGGAAAGGAAGGAAGTACATGAAGAAACCAGAAGTCTCCACGATTCAAGACTCAAAGATTACAAGAAGAGGAAAGAAATTTGAGATGTTGTCTAGAAAGAAGAATATCTTCATGAAAAGCTAGCTTCGTACAAAATATATGCCTACAACTTCCGGTTATGATCTTAAACCAGTGTACAAAAGAGGAAGCAGATCCGCTACTCGGATTTATACGGATGCGACACGTGGTGTTGATTAGTAACATTAATTGGCTGTGTTATCTTTATATATAAAGCCAAGTGCCCAATAAATAGTGTTTTTTGGTGTCACAAGCTTCACTAAAAATTATTGGACAAAAATGCTCCTCAAATAAAAAAACTTCAAAAGCAATCCAAAATAATGCATCAAATGTGACAAGGGTATTTTCGTCATTTTAACAGTTTTTTAATAATTAATTTTTTTTGTACAGTTTTTTTTAAAATAATTAGTACCTCACAATAGGCTAGTAATAATGTGATTTAATCAGTTGTTCATTAAATATTATTTTTTCTATTTTTAAACACGTTCAAAACATCTTAAGAGGCAGTGGCGGATTCAGGATTTTAACATTGGGTGGTCCCAATATACATAAACGAAGCCACGTGAGGGCAAGGAGTGGCTATTGCCCCTCCCCTCGCTGGAAATCAAGCCCAGGAGCGGTGGTTCGCCCCTCTGGTCCTATCAGAAGTGATGAAACTTCTAGTTTTCTGGCGTTTTGGGTTTCCCTGCTCTAGCACAGCGCAGGCTGGGTGCGGGTTCTCATTTTTTTTCTTAAAAAAAAATAACAGGCCTGGCCAATGAAAGGAGGAATGAAGATTTGCATTTTGCAGCTTCTGGAGATGGAGTTCTGGTTCTAACAAAGAAGAAGAGGGAAGATGAAGAGGGAGAAAGAAGAGAGACTTTCTCTCTGTCCCATCCCACCCACGTGCCCTTTCAAAAATACCCTAATTTGATTTATTTTTTTTAGCCATTGGCCAATCAATGTGCGCCACCTAACTTGCTTTTTAATGTGTTGATTTATCTTGAGATTTGGTTTTTTTTTTTTTTCAATTATTATCCAATTAATTTGACCATTTTTTCAACATTTTTTAGGCCACACAACGTTATTTCTCTTAAAATTTAAGGAATTGAATGATCGCTTCAATTAGGTAAACACCGAGTTGCTTCTTTGTATGACATGCTTGAGTCCGGTGAATAATTTTGCATCTTTTGAATAATTAAGCCAGAATTTCTGTTTGGACCACAAGGTTTCAATTTCAGCATTTTATACCTAATTAAATGTCTTTACTTTTACTTTTATGACTGGTTTTAAAACGAAGCAAACAATTCAAACTTTTTTCGTTCTCTTATTGTAAAATAAGTGTAGAATTATCCTCTATAATTAGAAAACAAAGGAAACAAATGAAAATGAAAACACAAAAAAAAAGGAACCAAAGAGAAGAACACACAAACAACCAAGATGAAATTGATCAGCAATGAAAAATTAGACTAGAAAAGGAAGGAGGATGAGGGAAGAGGTGGAGAACCAAAAGGAAATAATTTAAACAAAAACATAAATAAAGTGGTTTTCCGAAAAAAAAAAGAAGACATAAATAAAGTGACGTGCAGGCATTAGTTTCTATAAGCTAGGGCCCAAAAATAAACAGCGTCGCAAATACTCAGTAAATGAATAGATGAATCTCTATAAGCCAAGGCCCAAAAACAAACGGCCTTGCAAATACTCATTAAATGAATAGATGAAACGACATCGTCCAGTCGAGGGTTAAGAAATAAAGAGCAATTTTTCTCCTTCTTCCTCAGGCTGCCTGTTGGTTCTTTCTTCATCGGCTGCTATTGCCACCGCACACTCAGACTTGGGTGGTCCTCAGAGGTCCTTACAGCCACTTATTCTAACTTCTGGGTGGTCCTGGGACCACCTTGGTCCCTTAGTAGATCCGCTTCTGTTAAGAGACGTGTAATGCCGATTATAAAAAAAGGTCTTTCGCAAGCGGATAATAATGTGATTAAATCAGTTGTCAAATGATTGTTTTTTCTTTTGAACAAACTATATTATCTACATTAAGGGGGATGGGGTGAGCTTATCCTCACAATGGGCTAGCAATTATGTGATTCAATCAGTTATTTATTAAATATTATTTTCTCTATTCTTAATATGAATTTAGGACAAGGATTCTCTCCCCTCCTCTTTCCATCCCTTTCATCCCCTCCTTTCACATTTTCTATTTTGTTTTTCTCCTTCTATAAAAAATTAATATAAGATGTTGACGTGGTTTAATCGTGACCATTCAAATAGGAGGGGAGGAAAGGGGAGGGAAAAAAAGAGAGGAGAGAATCCTACTCCATGAATTCAATAGAGACCGATTTTATTATGTGGATTCAGCTGCTTTAATTGATTTATGAGGGGTTTCTTCTAGCATGATCTAAGATTATTCATTTAATTCAAATATTTGACTTTTCTTTTGTCAATTTACGCATATAAATACATTTAAAACGTGTAAGTCCCGTGTAGCACTCCGTGATTCAAAAAATGCCTTACGCACGCCCTCACGCGCGTGCATGAAGGCTAGTAGACATAATAATGTGAAAAACAAAGAGAAAACCATATCAACACCAACTTTAAATAATTTTAAGATGTTATAGCAATCGATAATAAAACTCAGTCACTAAGCCAATGTGACATTTTTTTGTACCTCACGGATTATAGGCTTGTTTGGAAGTGTGTTGTAAAATGACTGAAAGCGCTTTTGATGAAAATATTTTTGAAACCAATTCTTAATAAAAAGCCAACTGAATCTTAGGAAAACACTTTAAGTGCTTCCTGCAAGAAGCAACTATCTTGTGCTTCTTTTAAAAAGAACTTAAAATACATTTGAAACCCAAAATTAATTTCACTAAAAATGCTTTCATTTCTTTTTTAAAAAGTCACTGCATGGATTGATTCTCAATATATGTGTGCCGAAAATTGGGAATTGCGCAGCAACAATAAAAGTATTCAGTCATATTTGATATTACAAGCCCAAACTGGATGTACTTGCGTCTAAGCCCAAGCCCAAACCTTGACGAACTTACATCTAAGCCCAAGCCCAAACCTTGACGTACTTACGTCTAAGCTCAATTCATTTTTAATCCCCAATATTTTCGCCCAATCTAACTTTGTGCATTCATAGCCATAACACTTGACCAAAAAAAAAAAAAAAAAATTGATAGCCATGACACTTTCGTCTGATGGTATTATTCTGCATTTATAAATGAAAAGTTTAAGATTTAAGACTTGTGCATGGCGTATTTGAAATTATTTATTCTCCAATTCCTTAATATGAATTTAATATTTTAGGGTAAATTAAAAAAAACTACCTCAACTATTGGTGTCACAACACTTTCATACCTTATTTTTTTAAATTGACAATGTCATACCTCATCTTACGAATTTGGTCCAATATTATACCTTCCGTTACCTTGCCGTGAATTTCTCAGTTAAATGCTGACGTGACTTGATCTAGAGCCCACTTTTTATTAAAAAATTAATAAAATATTATTAAAAACTAAAAAAAATCATTTAATATTTATAAAATATTTAAAAAAAAACTTTAACCGTGCCCTTCTCTCTTGTCCCTCTCTCTCTCTCTCTCTCCTCCCCCATCTTCTTCTTCCTCACCCTCTTCTGCAACCCAGAAAAAAAAAAGTGGAAAAAAAAAAAAAAACCAATTTGTCTTCTCCCACCCTCAGTTTGTCTTCCCCACCCCCCCCCCCCCACCCCCTCTTCTCCCCGCACCCACCCTCCCCACGCAACCTCGGCACCCACCTTCGCACCACCCTCCGCACCCAACCTCGCACCCACCCTCTTCCCTCCACACCCATTCCCCCCATTTTCTACTCGCCCAGGGTCTCCACCCTCGGAATCGGCCTGGCGAAGGTTTTCCAATTCCACCTCAACGGGATCTGGGTTTTTTTTTTTGGTTTTTTTTTTATTTTTTGGGTTGTAGGTAGTGGGTGTGAGGTTGCAGATAGTGGGTGCAGAGAGTTTAGGAAAGACGGGATGGGGGAAGAAAGAAATGGGGGGTCAGGGAAAATCGTGAACCTTTTTTTTTTCCTTCCTCCTGTTTTTCTAGGTTGCAGGAGGGGGGAAGAAGAATGACACACCCGAACCCGTAGGTAGGGCGTGCTGGCCGTCACGTGACACACCCGAACCCGTAGGTAGGGCGTGCTGGCCGTCACGCCCTACCTACGGGTTCGGGTGTGTCAAAGAAGATGGGGAGAAGAGAGAGAAAGAGGGGAAGAAGGCACGGGTTTGTGTTTTATTTATTTTTTTATTTTTTTATAACTTTTCTTTATTATTTTAATATTTAAAAAATATTAAATGATTTTTTTTTAGTTTTTAATAATTTTTTAATAAAAAGTGGGCCCCGGATCAAGCCACGTCAGCATTTAACTGAGAAATTCACGGCAAGCTAACGGAAGGTATAACATTGGACCAAATTCGTAAGATGAGGTATGACATTGTCAATTTAAAAAAAAGAGGTATGAAAGTGTCGTGACACCAATAGTTGAGGTAGTTTTTTGTCATTTACCCAACATTTTATTAGAAAAAACTTTGTATATTCAATTCTACATGAATACTATTTTACGGCGTTCAGCGAACATCGTAAAAAAATGTACCACAGAGTCCACTAGATGCCTTAAAATAGTTTATGGCATATTTCTTTTCATCACTCACAACTTAACGTGCACGTCATAATTGAGATTAATTACGACGCAAACTCTTATATTGAGGCCATACGTCTTAAATGATACTTCACGACGTATTTTGCGAGTCGTAAATGGGTAATTATGTCGTAGTGACATAGACTAGTAGTTTATGTGCAGATGGTTTAACAAATGAAAAAGACATTTGAAATACATATTTCTATTTCTATATAGATAATGTCGAAAGAGACTGATAAGAAAAAAGCACACTAACAATGACACTAGTTAAACAACTATTCAATTATTTATTCAGTAAAACAGTTCCGTTAAGTAAGATTTATTTTTAGATGTGCTTTTTGAAATTTTATTTTAATCTCACTTTGCTCATTGTAACTTAAAAGTCACAACTTTACTCCAAGAAACTCAAAATTCGTTCCACTTTGACTTGTGGACTCTCTCTTCTCTTTGAAACTTATAGGTTGTCTCCTAAAACATATGTGGGACCCAACGTCTAACAAGACTATAACTCATGTTCAATAAATTTGTTTATAAATCTCCGTTATGTGTTAACATTCAACAATAAGAGAATATGAAGTTTGAAAGAAATTGAAGAGAAAAAAAATGAAAAAAAAATTGATTAGCCTGGTGCACTCAAATCAAACCCACATAAGAAATTAACAGACCTAAGGTAATGTGGAGTGAATTTTGAGGTATTATTCTGCATTTATAAGTGAAAAGTTTAAGATTTAAGACTTGTGCATGGCGTATTTGAAACTATTTGTTCTCCAATCCCTTAATATGAATTTAACATTTTATTAGAAAAAACTTTGTATATTCAATTCTACATGAATACTATTTTATGGCGTTGAGCGAACATCGTAAAAAAATGTACGACAGAGTCCACTAGATGCCTTAAAATAGTTTATGGCGTATTTCTTTTCATCACTCACAACTTAACGTGCACGTCATAATTGAGATTATTTACGACGCGGACTCTTATATTGAGGCTATACGTCTTAAATGACACTTCACTACGTATTTTGTGAGTCGTAAATGGGTAATTATGTCGTAGTGACATAGACTAGTAGTTTATGTGCAGATGGTTTAACAAATGAAAAAGACATTTGAAATACATATTTCTATTTCTATAGAGATAATGTCGAAAGAGACTGATAAGAAAAAAGCACACTAACAATGACACTAGTTAAACAACTATTCAATTATTTATTCAGTAAAACAGTTCCGTTAAGTAAGATTTATTTTTAGATGTGCTTTTTGAAATTTTATTTTAATCTCACTTTGCTCATTATAACTTAAAAGTCACAACTTTACTCCATGGAACTCAAAATTCGTTCCACTTTGACTTGTGGACTCTCTCTTCTCTTTGAAACTTATAGGTTGTCTCCTAAAACATATGTGGGACCCAACATCCAACAAGACTATAACACATGTTCAATAAATTTGATTATAAATCTCCGTTATGTGTTAACATTCAACAATAAGAGAATATGAAGTTTGAAAGAAATTGAAGAGATGAAAACAAATGAAAAAAAAATTAATTAGCCTGGCGCACTCAAATCAAACCCACATAAGAAATTAACAGACCTGAGGTAATGTGGAGTGAATTTTGAGGTATTATTCTGCATTTATAAGTGAAAAGTTTAAGATTTAAGACTGGTGCATGGCGTATTTTGAAACTATTTATTCTCCAATCCCTTAATATGAATTTAACATTTTATTAGAAAAAACTTTGTATATTCAATTCTACATGAATACTATTTTACAATGTTCAGCGAACATCGTAAAAAATGTACTACAGAGTCCACTAGATGCCTTAAAATAGTTTATGGCGTATTTCTTTTCATCACTCACAACTTAACGTGCACGTCATAATTGAGATTATTTATGACGCGGACTCTTATATTGAGACCATACGTCTTAAATGATACTTCACGACGTATTTTATGAGTCGTAAATGGGTAATTATGTCGTAGTGACATAGACTAGTAGTTTATGTGCAGATGGTTTAACAAATGAAAAAGACATTTGAAATACATATTTCTATTTCTATATAGATAATGTCGAAAGAGACTGATAAGAAAAAAGCACACTAACAATGACACTAGTTAAACAACTATTCAATTATTTATTCAGTAAAACAGTTCCGTTAAGTAAGATTTATTTTTAGATGTGCCTTTTGAAATTTTATTTTAATCTCACTTTGCTCATTATAACTTAAAAGTCATAACTTTACTCCATGGAACTCAAAATTCGTTCCACTTTGACTTGTGGACTCTCTCTTCTCTTTGAAACTTATAGGTTGTCTCCTAAAACATATGTGGGACCCAACATCCAACAAGACTATAACACATGTTCAATAAATTTGATTATAAATCTCCGTTATGTGTTAACATTCAACAATAAGAGAATATGAAGTTTGAAAGAAATTGAAGAGATGAAAACAAATGAAAAAAAAATTAATTAGCCTGGCGCACTCAAATCAAACCCACATAAGAAATTAACAGACCTGAGGTAATGTGGAGTGAATTTTGAGGTATTATTCTGCATTTATAAGTGAAAAGTTTAAGATTTAAGACTGGTGCATGGCGTATTTTGAAACTATTTATTCTCCAATCCCTTAATATGAATTTAACATTTTATTAGAAAAAACTTTGTATATTCAATTCTACATGAATACTATTTTACAGTGTTCAGCGAACATCGTAAAAAATGTACTACAGAGTCCACTAGATGCCTTAAAATAGTTTATGGCGTATTTCTTTTCAACACTCACAACTTAACGTGCACGTCATAATTGAGATTATTTACGACGCGGACTCTTATATTGAGGCCATACGTCTTAAATGATACTTCACGACGTATTTTGCGAGTCGTAAATGGGTAATTATGTCGTAGTGACATAGACTAGTAGTTTATGTGCAGATGGTTTAACAAATGAAAAAGACATTTGAAATACATATTTCTATTTCTATATAGATAATGTCGAAAGAGACTGATAAGAAAAAAGCACACTAACAATGACACTAGTTAAACAACTATTCAATTATTTATTCAGTAAAACAGTTCCGTTAAGTAAGATTTATTTTTAGATGTGCCTTTTGAAATTTTATTTTAATCTCATTTTGCTCATTGTAACTTAAAAGTCACAACTTTACTCTATGAAACTCAAAATTCGTTCCACTTTGACTTGTGGACTATTTCTTCTCTTTGAAACTTATAGGTTGTCTCCTAAAACATATGTGGGACCCAACGTCCAACAAGACTATAACACATGTTCAATAAGTTTGATTATAAATTTCCATTATGTGTTAACATTCAATAATAAGAGAATATGAAGTTTGAAAGAAATTGAAGAGATGAAAAAAAATGAAAAAAAAATTGATTAGCCTGGCGCACTCAAATCAAACCCACATAAGAAATTAACAGACCTGAGGTAATGTGAAGTGAATTTTGAGTTTTATAAAGACGACTTTCAAGTTTCATGGGGCAAAATTGAGTCAAGATCGAGTTTTAGTGGGAAAAAATGAAGCGACCTTTGAGTTTTAAGAGTAAAATGACAATTTTTGAATTACAAAGAACAAAATAAGATTAAATTAAGTTTTGGAAGACATAGCTAAAAATAAGCCTTAAAGTAATAAGTGGCAACTGAAAAGGTAGCATGGGAAAGGCATCACAATCCTTCAAGAGCAAGTCAAGCCGCCACCGTTACCAGGGTTTTCCAAGAAATGGGTAGTTCTTGAAAATTACATAAATATAAAGCAGTCATAAGACCCCAATATTCCTTGTTTGTCTTTCTCGACGCCCATTGTTTTTTCACAATTCTAGAATGAATTGTAACAACATGCGATGTGTGGAGACAAAAACTACCCCACATCTTCCTTCCTAACATCTTCTTTTATTTAATTTTTGAGGAAAAAAAACATTTGTCGCTTAAATTAATAAATTGGAAAGTAATTTTTGCATACCCATTTTTCTTAATATTCACAAATCAAATGAAATTCAAGAAACAAAAGATAAAATAAAATAAGATATTTTTAGAATGAGAAAACGAGTGCATAAATTATCTCTTTAAAAACGATACATTTACTATACATTTGTAACATCATTTGTACTATCAGTTTAATAGAGATGAGAATCACATGTGTTAGTGAACTCTAACTCTATGAGAAAAAGTGGTACAAATCATAGCGTAAATATGTGATAAATGTAACATTAGTCATTTTTTAAATTACGCTCTTAAAAAAAACCAAAAATATGACCTAAACACAATGGTTGGTCAACAATCTTATCCGCATTGCAACTACTGTTATATGCTCAATTATCAAAATTTAGCATAATCTATATTCAAGCAACTGAAGACTTAAATTAAATTACAAATCTTAATCTCGACAACCACTACCAATTGAGATCAAGCTATCATAGAACCCACCGTACCTAACCAAGAAGTATTTGTAAATGAACGGGTGAATTTGGAGACACTTCAGTCTTGAACAGTTCAACCGCGCGCAAAAAAAAAAAAAAAAAAAAAAAAAAAAAACGAATAATAATTGCAAAATAGCACATAAGAGTCATAATTTGATAAAGGGATATTTTGGATGCGGTCCCTAATCCTTAACATTCTTTGATTAAAACCTTAAGGGAGCGTTTGTTTGCCCTCACTAACATTCCCTGGCTTGGACTGGCTTAAATATTAGTGAAACATGTGTTTGTTAACCTGTGGGATTAAGTTTAATAAGACTACGGAGGACTAGCCTCGCCTAAAGACCTCACTAACTGGTCTTAGCGAGAGCCCCCAATAAGCATGGGACTAGCTAAGACCGCTTCATCCTGCTCCTCTCCTCCTCGCTGCTCGCTTGCTTTCCCTGCTTTATGCTGCTGTCCTCTCTCTCTCATCGCCCCAAATTCATAATCGTGAAGAACCCTCAGATTCAAACCTCAATTGGATAACCACGAGCTCCGTCGTCCGATTCACTGATCAGACCAAGTTCATTGATCTCACCCTCCATTTGGACTCCGTCGGTCCTCCTCGACCTCGATTTTCGACGGCACGGGCTTCATATCCTACGACCTCGTCATCTCCGAAGTCGCTTGTTCATTTAAAGTTTCCAATTCGAATTCTAGGTTCCCTTCTCTGCACTCGAAATGTGTTTCCCCCCAAAGATCACTATTTTTAATGTTGGAATTGCATTTTTTGAATGCCCAATTGTGAATCTTGAAGTTTAAATAGGGTTTCGAACAGTATGGGAAATGAGAGAATGGCCAAGAGATTGTCTTTGGGTGGCATAATGAGGAAGAAGCTATTCGACATCGCCAATTTGCAGGCTGGGAAAACGATGAGCGAGGAGGACGAATTTGCTTAGTGGGTAAAATCTCACTTGGGTCCTCTTCCAATTTTTTTTCCAGTTTTCGATTTTTTTTGCCATAATTTCTTAGTGGGTTTTGTTTGTGTTTGTGAATTTCTAAACCAGGAAAGATTGTTGAACTGGGAATTTTGAAATTTAGCATTTCAGTGCATATATTAGTTAATTTTGGTTGGTTTATGCCACTTTGGTTTTGGATTTAGGAATGTGATGTGAAAATTTTGATGCTGTTTGAAATTGAAGTTGAAGCAAATAATATGAATTTTTTGTTATATATTATGGGTTTATTTATTTATTTTTTTATTATCCTGCTTTTTAGTCCGACATTGCACCAAAGGCTTCACTAAATCAGTCTAGCTTAGTCTAGTCTAAGCCAATCCAGCTTAGTCCCTGAAGTTAGTTCAGTCCGAGTTAGTCCGGTGCAACAAACGCACCCTAATAGTATTCAAAGTTTGATCAAGATCCATTGACTTTGTACACCTCATTATATTACAATTAATATTTATATTTTTATAGTTTTGACATTAATTGTTTGATATTTTATGAGATTTATAATCCTATAAATTTAAAATCCCTCATTATAATACTATTAGAAACGGTTACAATAAAAAAATTCAAACATTTTGATTGAATAAATGGATAAAAACTATGTAAAAATAAGAAATAATAAATGGCAAAAGAATGTATCCATAGTGTTAAAAAAATTTGTAACAGCTTGTCCAGGAAAATTATTCTCGAAGGTGTGAAAAGACGAAAATGCCCTTGAACGCTTGGTTGTGTTTATGTTTTGGGCTAAAGGTTTGGACCAATGTGCTAAGTCCCTAATATTTTGGGACCAATTAGGAACTTAGAAAAATGGGTTGTGGTGATTGGTGACCCAAAAATCTGGACCACATATCCTTATCTCTCTCACTCTCCCGTGTTTTCTCTCATTCTCTCTCTTGGACTCACTCTCTCTCTCTTCTCTCTTGTATGGACACACCCATAATCATTCTAAACCTTGCAGATCGAGACTAAGGTAAGTATATTCGTGTTCCTTGTGATCTCAGGAATCCATTGGTACAAGTTTTAGAACCTGAAACCTTCGAAAACCCCGTGAAACCTAACCTTCGATTTGTGCATTGTGCATTGGGCTCAAATTTACACCATCGGCCCGTACAATCGAGGCCGTTGAGTGAGCATGGTTCTACACCGATTGAATAAGTTTGTTAAGAGATAATGTTATGATAATAATTATCTTTTAATAAAATAAATCATCTTGATTTTCTTGTACAAATTGAATGGGATACAGCAAGCGGAACAATCCGAATTAATTTCGAGTTGTTACCGTGTGGATTAAAGCAACTCGGCTTAGGACTCTTATCATGTGGCATGGCTGGGATGTGACGGTTATGATAAGCTTTAGCCTACATAGGGGATAAGAGTTAGTAAAGAATTAAATAATATTCTTATGTTTTTCCTATATGGTCAATGTGCACTAAATGTCGGCAATAATCTAGTCAGAAACTTTGGAAGCCGAATTTGATGGAAGGACATGTTTTCAGGATGGCAGCAAGGTGATGATGTTTTTGGTGTGAAGAGCCGTGTGGAACCATCCTAAAAAATGCGGTGATTGGATAGAGATAAGTCAAAGTTGGAATAGAGTGGGATTGGCATTTGATCATGGTTTTATTTCTCAGAATATTCTGTCACAAAGTCTTTGGGTGAGATTTGAATGTTTATCATCCAGCCGCGGCGAGCAGGCACATGCATATCCAGTCCTATAAATACAGAGGCAGTGGCACCATTCAAAGCCTCTCCAACTCAACACACAAATCTGCCATGCGCAAACCCTCGCTCTACGCGAAACCTCTCAACAACCTTGAGATTTTTATTTTCCTTTTCGCCAACACATCTTCAGTTTGGATAAACAGCACTGTGAAGGCAACCGGTGATACCTTCAGTTTGGATAAACAGCACTATCGCCGTAGAATCAGCCGACCGTGGAGCACCTTCAGTTTGGATAAACAGCACTGCGAAGAGGCCGACTGGTTACCTATCCAAGTCTCGGTCGAGAAGGATTTTCGAATCCTTATTGGCAGAGGTCATCTCATTAGCCTTCTCGGCGAAGTGAGGTGTTACCAGGTTACTACATTCGGCATTGACAACCGAATTTGATATTGAACTTCGCAAATTAGCAGCCTTGTCTTCAGGCTCTAGAACCCGAAGGCCGAGAATTGTTCCTTCCTCGGCCGCAGTCGCAAGATCAAGAAGTCAGCAGTGCGACCAACGCAACATCAACAAATTTTACTCCTCGGCCGACGAGTTGGCACGCCCCGCACACAACCGAAGGACGTAGTTAGCTTATTAGTTACTCGGCCTGCGCGCCACGTAGGCTTGGTAATTTTTAGGGTCAACATTTTGGCACGCCCAGTGGGACCAGGTGCTAAAACTACGAAGTTCACATGATATATCAGGATGAGATTCAGCGCCTATTCAAGGAAATTGTCGAGCAACAAAAACTCCTTGGCCGAGAAAGGCGAGAATCTTTCTCTCAAATGATAAAGGTAAAGGTTCATCACAGCTTACAAGATCAGTGGTTAAATGAAGATAGAGATCGATATTATGAGTGGCTCGATAAGAAAACGCCTTTTGGGTTCAAATCAGTTCCATTTGAAGAATGGTTGGTTCAAAAGACTGGGGGGCAATTTTTCGCTCCGGCTACAATTAAAATTTGGCCTCAACAAATTGTCGAGACGGCCGAAGAAGAACCTAGGCCACCTGTTGTCTTGGTCGAGATTGAAAGTGTGGTAGGACTAGAAGAAAAAATTCAAGTTATTGAGCCACAAATCGACTCAAAAAATGATTCGTCAGAGGAGTGCTCCAATGACGAACAAGGCCGGGACATAGGCCTAACCGAAAAAACCACGCCAATCGATATGATTATTGGTGATAAAGCCGATAAGGAGAAATCTCATTCGGCCAAGTTATTAAAAGCCGAAATTATGCCTGGGGGGCAAAATACTTGTTCAACACATTCGGCGGCCGAAAATAAAAAAAATTTCGCCAAGTCACAAGTATTTGGAGATAATTCTTTATTCGGCCTAAGATCTCAGCTTGGAATAAAGCATCGTTGGCCTCCTCCTCTTTATTAGTTCGGCCACTTTCGTTTTATTTTGTTAAAAAATATTTTCTTAATCATCTGGCTAATTAAGCTGATGCATAAGAAAATAGGGGGCAATACCTTCAGCTGTCTAGGCCGAGAGAATTAGGAGGATGCTATGGTGGACATAGCGTTGGTCGAATAAGAAGAGGCGTTGGCCGCAACCATAGCGTTGGTCGAATAAGAAGAGGCGTTGGCCGTAACAAAAAAAAAAAAACTTTCGGCCGCATAGGCCGAGAGTAAGCAAGTAAGGTGGTGTTGTCAGGCCGAGAATGACCAGTCAGTCTCATGTGTGTATATATATAGCTATATATAACCAGTCGGTCATGTAAAGCTAATATACATATATATATAGCTAATGATGAGTTTCCTCGGCCACTTCAAGATGTTCCTCGGCCCGCCAAGCATATATAGCTAGTGTTCATCGGCCCCTCTATATAAGACCTCGGCCAACGCATGTTCCTCGGCCGCTCTTATTAGTTGTGTATATATGTGTGTGTATATTTATATATACATGTGCCAATTTTTGCCGACACATGCTAGCCAAGGTGGTTGGTCAATAACCGATGTTGTGGAAATTGCCGAACTGGGCATGAGGCTATTCATTGTGCGTTGCTGCTTGCCTAATTCAACAAGACCAAATGTTAGATTTCGGCGGTTGAGAGTGAGTATATATAAAGAGCTACTTGGTGAAGCCTGATACTCGGTGTAGAAGAGGAAGAAAAGAAAGAATCGTCATTTTGTGTTCTCAGTTTATCAGAATATCATTGGTAAAAGAGCAGCATGGAGTATTGGGTCACTTCGAGCAGTTTGTTTTGTTGGTTCTTGGCGGTTACGGCTTAGTTTTGCCGAATCAAGATGTATTCAGTGGGGTGCGTAAATTTCCTTAACCATTCGGCTTACGAGCCGAAGTTCAAGGAAACTGGGGGGCAATGTTTGGGCTCAAATTTACACCATCGGCCCGTACAATCGAGGCCGTTGAGTGAGCATGGTTCTACACCGATTGAATAAGTTTGTTAAGAGATAATGTTATGATAATAATTATCTTTTAATAAAATAAATCATCTTGATTTTCTTGTACAAATTGAATGGGATACAGCAAGCGGAACAATCCGAATTAATTTCGAGTTGTTACCGTGTGGATTAAAGCACCTCGGCTTAGGACTCTTATCATGTGGCATGGCTGGGATGTGACGGTTATGATAAGCTTTAGCCTACATAGGGGATAAGAGTTAGTAAAGAATTAAATAATATTCTTATGTTTTTCCTATATGGTCAATGTGCACTGAATGTCGGCAATAATCTAGTCAGAAACTTTGGAAGCCGAATTTGATGGAAGGACATGTTTTCAGGATGGCAGCAAGGTGATGATGTTTTTGGTGTGAAGAGCCGTGTGGAACCATCCTAAAAAATGCGGTGATTGGATAGAGATAAGTCAAAGTTGGAATAGAGTGGGATTGGCATGCAGAAGTCCCTATTTTTCGTCAGATTTGCATGTGATCATGGTTTTATTTCTCAGAATATTCTGTCACAAAGTCTTTGGGTGCGATTTGAATGTTTATCATCCAGCCACGGCAAGCAGGCACATGCATATCCAGTCCTATAAATACAGAGGCAGTGGCACCATTCAAAGCTTCTCCAACTCAACACACAAATCTGCCCTGCGCAAACCCTCGCTCTACGCGAAACCTCTCAACAACCTTGAGATTTTTATTTTCCTTTTCGCCAACACATCTTCAGTTTGGATAAACAGCACTGTGAAGGCAACCGGTGATACCTTCAGTTTGGATAAACAGCACTATCGCCGTAGAATCAGCCGACCGTGGAGCACCTTCAGTGTGGATAAACAGCATTGCGAAGAGGCCGACTGGTTACCTATCCAAGTCTCGGTCGAGAAGGATTTTCGAATCCTTATTGGCAGAGGTCATCTCATTAGCCTTCTCGGCGAAGTGAGGTGTTACCAGGTTACTACATTCGGCATTGACAACCGAATTTGATATTGAACTTCGCAAATTAGCAGCCTTGTCTTCAGGCTCTAGAACCCGAAGGCCGAGAATTGTTCCTTCCTCGGCCGCAGTCGCAAGATCAAGAAGTCAGCAGCGCGACCAACGCAACATCAACAAATTTTACTCCTCGGCCGAGCTCGGCCGACGAGTTGGCACGCCCCGCACACAACCGAAGGACGTAGTTAGCTTATGAGTTACTCGGCCTGCGCGCCACGTAGGCTTGGTAATTTTTAGGGTCAACAATACCATATGTAATTTTTCTATTATTGATTAAATATACAATGTCACGTGACAGTATACACATGGGTACAAACACAAATAAAACTTTAAAAAATATGGGCACAAAAAGAAACTAATATATGGGTACAAATTAAAAATGAAAAGAAAATTGGTATTAAAAAATATTTGCAAATTAAAAATAGGTACAAACTAAAAATAAAAATATATGATAAAAAATTTAGCCATAAATATAAATATACTAATTGTAACATTTTCAACACTAAAGGAATATATTTAAAAATAAAAATATTTTATTATTCAAATAATTAATGATGTTATTAATACTCAAGGACATTGATAAAAAATTCAAAATGAATAGAATTTTAATTAATAGAATAACAAAAAGAAGGATGTAAATCTAATTTTCCCTTTGATTAAAACTACTAGAAGCATACGAGCAAATACCAACCAAGTCCTTCAAAATAAATTTAATCATCTGCATGACTATAATATTAGAATTATAATGGGAGTTGTATTCCTTTCCTAATCTGTTTTGTTATGGAATGATTTTATAATTCATATCTTATTGTTTGGAACAACTTCGGAACCTACACAAAGAAATAGTTTCCTTTCCTATTTCTAAAAAAAATTGAAAAAGAAAAAAGAAAAGCAGCCCACCTCATTGTACTGGACATAAGCATTAATAATAAAATCTTTTTTTTTCGCATGTGATTTGTGTGTGAACATCCGACCTCTAGATTGGACATAATTCTTTTATTTTTCTTTTTTCGTATCACATATTTTTGATATGGTGAGTTATCTATTTCAATTTAATTCTATAACGATATAGTATCGAATTCACGATTCACGAAAAGTAAACTTAAATTTCATATTAACAAGTGAATACAAATATCGTTAGATAATAATATTAAGTGACTTTTACTATCGTTGCATGTTATCCTTCTATTAACAGTAGGTAGTCTTGTAATGCTTGCAGCTAAAGCAACGGACGATTTCAAGTTTCAACGTTGGTTTTAATTTTGGTTTCCAAATTATAAACTTATTCAACGGCCGTAAAAAAGTTTATTCTAGATGAAAAGACCCAAAGCCTCATATATCAAAGGATGTTTTCGACCTACATGTCATCATCATTCCTCCCATTTTTCGAGGTATTCGAACTCTTGCGATTAGGAGTTCCACCAACAAGGTCTTGACATCTGTGCATTTAAGTTGGAATTTACACCAAAAGTCTGGCCCACCATTAAAGCAATTAAAAAACAATATTTAATTAATATAGCACCGGTGCCCTCTCTTTTCCATCTCCCTTCGCTGTCTCGATATTGCAGACTAGAAACCAAGCATTTTCTGACAAAGGGTCACCGGCACCTGCGCCAAAATGTCTGTCCTCCACCCAACAACCACGTCACGCCGACCACCATGAACACCCACGGAAGCTCCAGCCTTCATCACACAGCTAAAATCTCAATTTGGCACCATCATCTTCTTCTATCATGTTGCTTCATCATCATGATTTGAAGACGCCAGTTCTTGATCACCAGGAGAAAGGCGGGATGATAAGGGGACGAGGTCATGGTGGGGCAAAACCACAGGCGGCGATGGTGGTTGTCGGGGGCTGAGAGGAATTGGAGGGGCATGATTAGAAGGTTGGGGAAGGGCCTCGAGAATGAGGCTTATTTTTAAAAATAAAAAATTCATTTATTGATTATTCTATAAAAGATAAAATTATTTTGGCCTCAGTAGGACATATGGCGTTATTGAATTGGAAAGCAACACTACCTGCACGGCTGAGGTGCGCATTCCTGTCACTTTCAAATTTTTTTTCAAATTTAACTAAAATCACCAACTGTAATCATAATTATACGATGGTTAAGAAACCACTAAGTTCATATTTACATTTCTAGTAGTTCTGTAGACTGTAGAACATTAAATTGTTTATACTTTATACAATAAAAATTGTAAGAAAGGAGGAAATTGACAAATCTTAACAAGTTTGAAGCCTTACTTTGCCCCAAAAAAAAAAAAAATCTAAAACTTAATCTCACTAAGATAATAATTCAAACTAAATCTACACTTTACATTTTATTTTACTAGAAAGGTTCATTGTTTTGTATTTTTCCTTTTGGTTTTTCATTATTGAGGTGGAGTGAAAGAGTCTAGGTCCGCGTGACTATTGTTTAGTTTTTTTATTTTTTTTGTTGAGGGTGCGCGTGACTATTATTGGTTGGGTTGATTTTGTAACGTCACATGTTGAAAAATAAAGGCACATAGGATTAAGATATTGGGTGGCTGGCTTCTAGTCGAGCTAAAGCATAAAGTATTGTCTTCAGAACCGACCACCAAATTAGAACTAAATAATAAGTCTTTGATTCTTCAGACAGTTTTGTGTATAAAAGGCAGAAAGGCAGTGGTTTAGCATAAAAAATTCCTTCAACTACTTGAATACAAAGAAAACAAAATTTCTCACCCTCCTCTCCTGCATATTCCTTCCTACTCCTGCCATTTTTTGTACTAGTTGAATTTGTGGAAAGGAAATAAACAAAATCTGGTGTTGATCGAATGGAGAACATGATGGGTCTGCTGAGAATTCACGTCCAAAGAGGAGTGAACCTTGCTGTTCGAGACATGAAAAGCAGTGACCCTTATGTTGTTGTTAAAATGGGCAAGCAGGTAATATTTCCATCTGGCTAGCTTCCTTCAATTTATTAACTAGTTTTGTGTTTTTTTTCCTTGTTTTGATGCATTTCTTGATCCATTTGGGTTTGCGGGTTTTGGTTATACGTTCTGAAATTTAGGTTTTAGATGACATATTAGAACTATGCGGGGTGGGGGAATTTGGACTTGGTGCCGAGAGGGTGGATCACGCTATTAGTCAACTTGGCTAAACCTATTTTTTGATGATGCAGAAACTGAAAACTCGTGTGGTGAAGCGGAATGTGAATCCAGAATGGGATGAAAAATTGACACTTTCCGTTACAGAACCAAATCTTCCGATCACGCTTTCTGTGTACGATAAAGACACATTTAGTTTTGATGACAAAATGGGGGACGCAGAGTTTGATATTGCACCATTTATCGAAGTCTTGATGCGATTGGAAGGCCTCCCAGATGGAACCGCAATTACAAAAGTACAACCAATCAGGGAAAACTGCCTTGCTGAAGAGAGCTGCATCATCTGGTCCAACGGCAAACTCGTCCAAAACATGATCCTCAGACTCAGAAATGTGGAGTGTGGGGAGATTGAACTCCAGTTGCAGTGGGTTGATGTTCCTAGTTCTAGGGGTCTGTAGATTGTAGATTGCAGTTGCTCTCTCTCTCTCTCTCTCTCTCTCTCTCTCTCTCTCTCTCCATGTATATAATTGGATTTGGTGTCCTGGCTAATTCAATCCTTTGGTTCATAAAGATGTGAAAAATAGAGTGATCGATTTTTATGAGTTTTATCCTCCCAGGTACTGGTATCAATCATTTGGGATGCAAGAGTTATTTGCACCAATCATACAATATTTACTTGTGTAAACAAATTATTGTGTCAAGTTATTGATTCAAAATATTGGATTCAACCATTATTCGTAGAAGAAAATTTGTGGTTATGGGAGGGGTGTGGTGAACCAAGTGTTTGGAATATCGAAATGCAAGCAGGGGGTCGAACTGAAAAAGTTGGTAAAAAAGAGAGGAGAAATTAACCTAACGCCTTGCGGCTTGGGAAGAAGCTGACCGATATTCTTGGAATGCAGTAGGTTAATGATCCGGGCCTATACCTCGAAATTCCATCTAATTGGGGCAGATCAAAACGTCATGCACTAGCGTATGTTAAAAGTAGGGTCTTGGGAAAGCTCCAAGGCTGGAAGCAGAACCTTCTCTCCCCGGCTGGAAAAGGAGTACTTATTATAGCGGTGGCTCAAGCAATCCCTACTTACTCGATGAATATCTTTAAATTCCCGGTTTCCATTTGTAAAGATCTAGATTCTATGCTTGCTCAGTTCTGGTGGCGTCAAAAGGAGGACGAACGCAAGATTCATTGGGTTGGTTGGGATAAGCTGGGCCTTCCGAAGAGTGACGGGGGTTTAGGTTTTAGACCTTTCCAGGATTTCAATTTGATTCTCCTTGCTAAGCAATGTCGGCGGATTATTAACGAACCGGAGTCCTTTTGGGTGCGGTTTTTGAAGGCTCGGTATTTCCCTACGACATCTTTCATTGAGGCCAAGAGAGGTCACATAGCATATTGGGCATGGGCTAGCCTTCTAAAAAAGCCTTCTAAAAGGTCGAGATATTATTTCAGGAGGTGCCCATTGGCAGGTAATGAATGGACAAAGTTTCAAGTTGTGGGTTGACCGTTGGTTGCCTTCTCTTCCTGATGGGCATCCAATCCCATTTGAGGGAGGGCTGATCAACCAAAATCAAACGGTGGAGTAACTAATCTGCCAAAATTCTTCTTCTTGGGATTTGGATGAAATCAGACCTATCATTTCCTCGGCTGAACATTTGACGATTTTGGAGACTGTCATCGGTGACCATCGGGGTACGGATCATCTGGTGTGGCCATGTGATAAAAGGGGAAGTTTCACGGTGCACTCGGCTTACCTTTGGCAGTGAAACCGTGGGTTGACAGGTGGAGCGGGTCAACCGTCTTCGTCTTGGCAGATTGGTGGCGTGGGGCGGAAAAAAAATTTGGAAATTGCATGCTCCTCCAAAAGTTAGAAATTTTATGTGGAGGACTCTCAGGGGTACTCTGGCCACCAAGTTGGCTCTTTACAAACCGCATTCCTCCCCATCTCCAATTTGCCCTATTTGTAACGAGGAGGAAGAATCCGAGGAACACATGTTTCTTTTGTGTCCTTGGGTTGTGCCTATATGGTGTGGTGGTTCCTTAAACTACAGAATCTCCAGGAGTCACAACACTGTAAATTAACCATTGAAGGATTTGATAAGAACGGTTATGCAGAAGGGAAGAAGAAGATTGAGAGGGTTTAGAGAGAGAAGGAATCTTTATAAAAATTATTGATATTTCTTGTTAGTTACAACTGTTTATTACAAGCTATATATAATAGCTATAGTAGCTTGCACTCTAAGCTACATTCTCAACAAACTTAACTAACTTCTTAATCTCTTGCCACATGTCAATTCTATAACCATTGGATATTAATACTCCTAACATCCCCCCTCAAGCTCAAGAACAAAGAAATTGAGCCTGAGATTGGCACAATGTGTTTGAAATAATGGTGCAGAGAGTCATTTTGTAAGTATATCAGCAAATTGTTCATTCGAAGACACAAAATGAAATTGCAGTTGCTGTTTGGCTACCCTTTCTCAAACAAAATGCACATCAATCTCAATGTGCTTAGTGCATTGATGCTGAATTAGTTTGCAAGTAAGAGCTATTACTGATAAATTGTCATAGAAGAGAAGTGGTTTATCAGAAAATGGAACCTGCAGAAAATCCAACAATTGTTTGATCCAATCAATTTCAGTTGCTGTATTGACAAACCCGATATTCAGCTTCAGTTCATGATTGAGAAACATTGTTTTGTTTCTTAGATGACCATGAAATAGGATTAGACCCTAGAAACACAACCATTCCAGTGGTTGATCTTCTATCATTAAGATCCCCTGCCCAATCTGCATCACTAGAGGCAGTGACATCTAGTAAACCTTTGACATAATGAATTCCACAACCTTGAGTAACTCTTAAGTATCTGAGAATTCTTTTAATAGCCGTAAAGTGTGACTCCATAGGACATTGCATAAATTGACATACCTAATGCACTGCAAAAGCGATGTCAGGTCTAGTGAATGTCAAGTATTGGAGGGCACTAACCAAACTTCTATACAATGCAGGGTTATTGTAAGGCTTTCCATCATCTCTGAGCAATCTGTTGTAGGGCAAGCATGGAGCAGTACATGGTTTAGACAACAACATTTCAGACTTGGTTACCAAATCTGTGACATACTTATCCTGAGATAGGAATAAACCATCATTTTTCAGCATAATTTGTATCCCAAAAAAAATAGTGAAGTGGTCCCAAGTCTTTTATATCAAATTCTTGAGTGAGATATATCAAATTCTTGAGTGAGAGATTGAATAACCTCAGTGATTGCTTGTGTTGCACTTCTTGTTATAATGATGTCATCAACATATAATAGTAAGATCACCACAAAACTGCGAATAGTTTTCACAAACAATAATGAATCTGCATATGTGGATTTGAACCCCAAAGTTGGCAGAAAATTAGTGAATCTCTCATTCCAGGCCCTTGATGCTTGTTTCAATCCATATAAGGATTTATGTAATCTGCAAACATAGTCTCCATGTGTGGTATCCACAAATCCAGGTGGTTGTGCCATGTACACTTCTTCTTGCAAGATGCCATGTAGAAAGGCATTTTTCACATCCAATTGTCTTAATGTCCAGCCAAAATATGCAGATAAAGCTAGAACTAATTTCACTGTTGTAGGTTTAACAACTGGGCTAAAAGTCTCTCCATAGTCAATACCTTCTTTTTGATTAAACATTTTAGCCACTAGTCTTGCCTTATACCTCCCAATTGAACCATCAACATTCTTCTTGATCTTAAAGACCCATTTACAACCTACTAAGTTCTTGTGCTGTGGTAGAGGAACCAACGACCATGTACCTTGGTTGTATAAAGTTGAAATCTCATCTTTCATAGCCTCATACCACACTACAGATTTTAATGCATATTTATATGTTGCAAGTTCAATTTGATTCAAATCAGCTCCTCCATTTTCATGTATGGCATTTAGTAGAGCAATTTTCTTTGAGATGCCACTCTTTGACCTTGTCTGCAGAGGATGGAGATTCATTGGAGGAATAGATAGAACTATTTGTAGTTGTTCAGTTGGAATTCAGGTACCACAAAGAGTGTATGCGACAAGGGCTGTGTTGTTGGTGTAACAATGGATTGACTGGAACTTGAATCTTATGAACTTGAACTTGGAATTGTAACTGGTATTGAAGTCGAATCTTTTGAAGCTTGATTAATAGCAGTATTTGGCATGGAACTAGGTATATTAGCTAGACCTAATTGTGTGTGACCTGGTGAGGAACTCAATGTTGAGTGACTTTGTGTTTCTGGCAAAACAAGGACATTATTGTGATCTAGTATTAGAATTGGTGTTTGTATGAGTGATGGTAGTGGTGAGGTAGTGACAGAGTATTGTTTGGGAACCAAAGAGTGGTAAGGAAACTCTATATCTTTAAATATCACATGTCTAGAGATATAAATTTTCTTTCTAAATACATCATAACAGAGATACTGTTTATACTTGGATACATACCCTAAAAAGACACATTTCGTTGTTATGGGTTCTAATTTGGTATTGTTGTATGGTCTTAACCAAAGGTAACAAGAACAACCAAAGACTTTCAAATGTTGAATCTCAAGTAATGAATTATGCAGCAATTTAAATGGTAATTTATTGCCTAATGTAGGGGATTGCATTCTGTTGATTAAGTATACTGAGGTTTGACAGGCAAATGACTAAAACAAGGAGGGTAATGAAGCATATTGTAACAAAGTGATGATGTTTCAATGATATGTCTGTGTTTTCTCTCCGCTATCCCATTTTGTTCTGGTATATGGAGACAAGACATTTGACGGCTTACTCCTTTATCAGAAAGAAACTTTTGAAATGCTTTACTTATATATTCACCACCACCATCACTTTGGAAAGTTTTTATGGATGTATGAAACTGGATTAAAATGAAATTGCAAAAGGAAACAAATGTTGCAAAAACATCACTTTTATTGCATATGGGAAAAATCCAACAGTACTTGGTACAATGATCAATGAAGGTCACATAGTATTTGAATCCTTCTAAAGACATACAAGGAGCAGGGCCCCTCACATCACCATGTAGCAACTGAAGGAGAAAATGGCAGATTACTAAATTTACCCTCTAAACATGTTTAACATAGTGAAGGTATACTATCAGCAACACATTAGACATTTGAAGTTCTTAAAAATTGGGAGACTATTGGATTAGATGGATGACTTAGTCTCTTATGCCAAATACTGATTGTAACTTAGTTTCCAAGAAAAGTTGCAGGTTGCCCTTTATTGATGACTGCATGAGAACTTGATGAGATGATGTGGTACAATCCATTGTTACACAACCCTTTGTAGAGTATCTTCCATATGGCTTTGTCCTAAATCTAAAATGAAAATGCATAAAAAATCAACCAACATTTATTATCCAAATAGATCTTATGCATAGACAATAGATTTTGTGACAGTTTTGGTACATAAAGAATAGAGGTTGCCATGAAGAGATTACTCAATTCTGGATGAGAGATTATGCACAGACAATAGATCTTATTGGAATTGTGATGAGAGATGAACCAATGTGAGAGATAGCTAAACCTTTACCATTAGTTGTCTGGATTGTCTCATTTGATGGATATGAGGTTGCCATGAAGAGATTACTCAATTCTGAAGTCATGTGGTTATTGGCACCTAAATCAATGAGCCAAACCTGTTGCTGTGGTGGTGCAGATGACATTGAGAATTAAGAGAATTGACCATTAGTTGTAGCAACATGCATGACATTCATTAGAGAAGTAGAATTCTTCTGAAAACATGTTTTTGCACTGTGATAGGGATTCCCATAGAGTTGACAGCCTGAAGAAACAACTGCATTTCTATATCTGCAAGTATCAACAAGATGGTTGTTCTGGCCACAAATTTGACATCCCTGTGATGAATTTGTATTCTTGAATCGACAAGTAGAAGCCAAATGATTGTTTTTCCCACAGATTTGGCAAGTTTGAGCTTGAAAACCATAGTTGTGTCACCTTGGTGGTAATGTACCAAGAATTCCAAGAGCATGACTTGAATGAAAGTTCTTGTTGTTACCAAATTTTGAGTTGAAATTCGAATTGAACTGATTTCTGCCTTTGTTGTTGTTGTTGAAAGACTTGCATGCATTAGAGTTGGGACTAACATGGTTGCCACCAGAGTTGGAAAAAAAAAAATTAATTCTTGGGGGTGAAACCATTGTTTTATGCCATGAGTGCGGATTTCATTTCAAGAATGCCATGTAGGGTTCTTGAAATGAAATCTCCAAATTAGTGTGAGTTTAGAAGAATACCCGAAATGTCTCATTTTAAAGTATTTGGAATTACAGTCCATCCCTATCTTAGACCATTTAATGCAAATAAGTTGCAGCCCAGATCAACACAATGTTTTTTTTTTCTAGGATATTCAGTTGGTTATAAAGGAGTAGTTTGTTACAATTTACAAACTGGAAGATTGATTTTATCAAGACATGTTATACATAATGAGTCAGTTTTTCCATGTCAAAAGTTAACTGCACGACTTAAAGAAGGGGTTTCGGATGCACAGAAGTCTAGACATCAAAAATGCATTCCTCCATGGTGATTTACAAGAGGAAGTCTATATGAAACAACCACAAGGCTTTGTTGATTCTTCACATCCCAATCATGTATGCAAATTAATCAAGTCCCTATATGGTCCAAAATAGGCACCAAGGGCTTAGAATTCGAAATTCACTAGCTATCTGGTTGCAATTGGGTTCACAGCATCACTGTTAGATACAAGTTTGTTCATGAAAAAGGACAATTATGATATTGTGATCTTATTGCTCTATGTCGATGACATTATACTCACAGGTTTTAACACTTCAAAGATCAATAAAGCAGTACAAAAATTGTCTAAAGTATTCGATTTAAAAGATCTTGGGAGACTTACATTCGTTTTGGGATTACAGGTCCATTATAAGGATAATGGAGATATCTTTTCAACGATCTTATACACAAAGCAGGTTAGAGTCCTGTAAACCAGCAACAACTCCTTGCAAGCCTAACAATTCAATGCTTATGACAGAAGGTAAACCATTGTTTGATCCTAGTATCTATAGAAGTATTGTGGGGTATCTTCAATATTTGACATTCACAAGGCCAAATATAGCCTTTGCAGTGAATTTTGTATGTCAATTTATGACTTCACCAACTGATGTCCATCTAGTAGCAGTGAAACGAATTCTGAGATACTTGCAAGGTATAATTCAAGCTGGTATTTGTTATTCAGCAACTGCAGAAATAAGTTTGAATGCATTTTCAGATGCAGATTGGGCTACAGACCTTAATACTATGAGGTAAGTGATAGGTTATGTAGTATTTCTTGGAAGCAATCTTATTTCTTGGTAGTCTAAGAAACAAAATTCAGTTTCAAGAAGCTCCACAGAAGTTGAATATAAAGCATTAGCTCGTACAACTGCATATATTACTTGGGTGAGATATATTCTAAAAGATTTGAATGTATTTCTGCCTTATCCACTTGTGATATATTGTGATATCATGTATGCAATATCATTAAGTGCCAATCCTGTTTTTCATTCGAGAATCAAACATTTGGACATAGATTATAACTTTGTTCGAGAGAGAGAGAGTACAACAAGGTGATTTGGATGTAGTGTATAATCCCACAGATGATCAAGCAGTTGACATTTTTGAAAAAAGGGTTACATGGTCCCGCTTTTTTCAAGCATTGCTACATTCTGCAACTAGGAAATCCTAGTTGATATTGAGGGGGGATATTGACTGTACTGATGACTTGGCAATCAACTAATGACATGGCAAAATTGCAGTCAAGGATTGATGATTTGGCATTTAGTCTGTTGGTAACTTGGTATTTTTGTAACTAATCCAGGTTGTTAGAATTGGTTGTTAAAGTTAGTTAGCACATATAGGCTATATAAGCTCATATGCTGGTGTAAGATTCATTCATTCAAGTGTATCATTTTCTTCATAAATACAAATTCTCTCTCTCAATTCATTGCTTCCATTCTTCTTCGATTCTCTAGTTGTTCTTCATTTCCTGTTTTCTTAGTTTTGTTATGAATCTCAAGGCTGTCACTGGTCTTGGATCCCAAGAACGGCAAATTTGGCAGTGGATAAGTTTGCGACACTTGGGTCGTGAGACCTCCATCTTTTTTGGTGCATGTTCTCAACAAGGATGGCTTGCCTTGTCCTCCTCCTAGTTAATTTTCTTGCAATGTTGTGAGGTGATGTTTTTACACTCAGTGCAGCGTCTGGGACCCTTGATCTCCACAACATTCCTATTGTTGTTGTAGTTTATTGCGTTTTCTGTTAGCCATGCTTTCGGCTCTTCCTGTACTTCATTGACTTTTGCCCTGGCAATAGATTTCCATTTTCTACCAAAAATAAAAAATAAAAACAATTTGAACACTCGAATACGGAGTAGATAGCTTCTCATGCGGGAAATGTAAAAGAGAAACTCCGTAAGATAAGAAATCCCATCGCCGTAAGATACCGACCACAAACCTTTTGTAAATAATTCACTATGTTTGGAAGGTCAAGTGGCGATTGCAAAACAAAATCAATCAGAGAACCATTGAAGCAAAAAATTACAAGGGCCCCACTTCACAAAACGAGATCCCCGATAATATACTTCACAAAACAACATTTTCGGGTCTTGGGTTGGATGAAGATCCATTCATAGACTTTTGGGATGAAGATATGGTACAATTAAACTGATCATGTGGCAGTTTTGACGAAGAAGGTAAAAGTGGCAGTGACTTCTCTTTTGTGGTGGACCTTTGGAATCTTTGAAATGCAGAAGATACAAGTACAGAAATTCCTTAAGTTGTTTGTATTGCTTATATGATTCAACCACAGTTGTACACGAAATAACTTGGTAGCGGTAGTTACTGATTTTATCTATTTGATGTGATTTTTACAAATAAAGATATCAATATTTTACAGATGTTTAATAAGGTGGGAGCTTTTATTTATTTATTTTTTTACAATCATACAACAGTACTAAAATAGTACGAGCAAGGAAAATAATAGTATACAAACTAAGATGATACTGAAGAAGTGAGAATCATTTCTCTAGCTATTTTTCTTTGAATGATTCCAAAGGTCCATGTTAAAGGAGAAATCACTTGTACTTTGTCCTTCGTCAGGAAAATTGACATATGATTTTGCCGACTGTCGCATATCATCAATCCAAAAGCTTGTGAAGAGTTCTTCCTCTAATTCAAGACTGGGACATGCAGTTCTTTCAAAAGTATATCCTCGTCTTCTAACAAGGTCTTCCACCAATCATTTTCATTCTTTGTCGACGACGACGTTTGTGATGACGTACTTAAATCCTCTTCTGGTTGAATATGGTCTATAATTGGTTCTTTACTGCTCAAGTAATTTGAACTTTTTATGAAACTTCGGGGTTGAGGTCTGATCACAATGGTCTTTCTCGTTTCTTGGGATTTATTTTGCAATGTTTTCATGCGAGAATTGATCCGTAATCGAGTGTTCCAATAATTTTTCACATCATTCGCTGTTCTTCCTGGAAGTCTTCCAGCAATCAACGACCACCTGAGTACATACACGAAAAAAAAATCATGAATACTTCGGATGAAAAATAAGAGGAACAAAGAAAAAAAAAATGTTAGATTGCATTAACATTTTTCTTCTTTAGAATTAAATGGAGTGAACTAATTTAATACGTAACGTGATAACAATATAGGTTGGTGAGAATTAATTTAGCAGATGACGTTTTATAGTAGTGGTGAAAAGCAATTATGCATATATGCGTATTGGTGCGGGTTCGATTTCCTCTCAACTCTCTTCCCCCCTAACAACAAACAATTTAATTCACTAACATTATTGTGAAAAAAAAGGAATTTATCTAGGCTCTAAAATTTATTAATTTCAAGATAGTTATTTGAACTGGCATATTGAGTTCAAACTCTCCCTCATCCCAGAACATGTAATAAAAAAATTGTTTGAGGAGTAGCCGCCATCGGTTTAATGGGGGAGTTTCTACACCCCAGTTGATATATAAGATCTTATATATATATATATATCAAGGATATTTATGATGAAATTGAGATTCCATCGTAAAACCAATTGGCTATATAGGGAGTAGCCCAAAATTATATAAGCACATAGCAAACCTTGTCCCTCACCGATGTGGGACAACTCTCAACACGCCCCCGCACGTGTGACGGATTTTTAAGCCTACACGTGGACAACAACTGGGTGACGTGGAGCTCGTGTGGCCGTTGGGCTTCACATGTGGATAACCTTGCTCTGATACCATGATGAAATAGAGGTTCCACCATAAAACCAATTGGCTATATGAGGAGTAGCCCAAGATCATATAAGCACATAGCAAACATTGTCCCTCATCGATGTGGGACAATTCTCAACAATTTACATCCAAGATTTTCCAATTTTGTTTGGCTCGCGGCATATACTGGTACGACAAACATTTTTTTCTTCATGCAACTGTAAACTGACATTGATAATCAAAGAGAAACTTGATGGTCAGCAGTAAGAAATGGAGTCAGCATATTTGTTTTTATAGTTTTTACCAATTCTGATCCAAGCCTCTGTACCAGGCCGAACGTACAAAATCACAAAGATTTGTCGAGCCGAGTAGGATTAAAAGCATGAAATGACTTTACGTACAAAAATCTTATTATGAGATACTTATCTTCCATAGGAAGCATTGTTTGAGTTTACTCATGGCCTTTTGGACAAAGATTTAATTTTTTCGGTCACCTAAGATTCATGATTTATTGCTACTAGCACTTATATTTTTTTTCACTTGCAATTATGAGGTCTGATGTTCGATTTTCAAAGATAGCGAGTTTGATATTTATTTATTGTTGGGAGCATTTTTGCTCACCACCATAAACTGTAGTGTATGCTCACCATCCTATTTATCATCGTTAAATGAGTTTGAATTTCGAGATTTGTATAATGAATAGACACAAATCTCAAAATTCAAATACATCTAACGGTGATAAATAAGGTGGTGAACATTACCACCACTTGGGGATGGTGAGAAAAAATGCACTCATTTATTGTTTGGCTTAACCCAAAAACAACTATTCCCCTTTAATATGTAAATATTATAATATAAAAAAATGAAGAGTAAACTTATTATAAGTTCATTTTTGTGATTTATTATTGGTTTTGGTTTACTTTGGTCAGGTCCATTCACTGATTATCCACATCAATTTTTTTATTAAACTGTGTAATGAAAGTAATAATAAAGCATGGAGAGATTTTCAATGTGCCTGAAACACACGGCAGTACATCATATGTTATTATACAAGTGGATAAACATTTTTTTTTTTCAAGTATCCATTCACTTGTATAATAACATATGACGAATGTGCCTGTGTTCCTGGCACACTTAAGAGTCTTTTAGAGCATAAGCTCGATTAATTAAGGGTATCAACAAGTTCAATAATGAGGACGATGTGGAGTGTCCTTCAGCTAGGATAGGAATTGAAAGTGATGTTTATTTATTAATTAGTACCTGTTTCCTAAAAGCTTGTGAAGCCTAATTATAAGATCTACTTCATCCTCTGTAAAGTCTCCTCTCTTGATATTTGGCTTCAGATAGTTCAACCATCTTAGTCTGCAGCTCTTCCTGCACCTGTTTAAGCCTGCATATACACAGAATGCATCATTCATAACATTCATGTACTTCAAATATGTCCGCAATGTGTTTTCATGAGGAAGTTTCCGATGTGGGATGAACTCTCTCGACGTGGGCCACGTATACTGTTAGACGCGTTAGCATGTTCTAAAGCATTAATAAAAGCATAACATCCAACTCGAAACCAATTGGCAGAAGGTCTTAGAATGAAATATACTAATGAAATGCTTTCCTAGCAATACACATATCCATCTTTCTCAGTTATATATACACATTAACATATATACCTGCTTTGTAAGGAACTTGGTGCCACTTTCCTTCTCCAAGAATCTCAATGCACTGCCTGAGAAGATCATCTTCCTCTCGAGTCCAGGCACCTTTTCTCATCACACTCAAGTTAACGTTATATCCCTCCATCTCTTATCTGCTAGCAGCTATCCTGAAGCTTATCTCCTGCCTGCTAGCCACTTCAACGCCTCCAGAAAGCCACCGGGCTATATATAAATAGAGTGTTTGCCATACCATTAGCGCTATATATGGATACCTGGAACTAACTAAATCAAGGCCAGTGACGTGCATGTCTGGTATCCACAGAAGCAAAAAGTGACAGGTTTAAAACATTTCAACAGTTTTTCTGGAGTCATATATTAGCTACCAGTCTAACCTCTGAAATATATATATGTATCTATATTGCAGAAAGAGCTAACATTTCTGCATGACAAGGGAAGTCAATTTTCTATGGCATAAAATTCTCTAGCTATAATATAATATTCAAAGGCACATTTGTGCGAACGTGAATGTAGAATCGTGTAACTAATTACAACACACATCTTTCACCACGAATCAAGATCCTCCGGATCTTCCCCTAGGGATCCCGCAATCATGTTCGTTTATTTTATATCGTGCGGTTAGTTTTCGTTAGGTACTATTTATATTTGAATTTTAAATTTTAAATTTTAAATAATTTTTGACCACATGATATACGATGAACGGATAGAATTGTGGGATCCTTAAGATCTCTAAGGAATGGTTCCGGAGAGGATCCTGATTCTTTCACCACCAGCATATTCCTGCAGATTGAGATTGTTTGAGCGCATGCTTTCGCTGCTTTATGAAGTGTTTATTTGCTTGTACTTGCAAATAAATAAAACAAAGTGTTTGCCTTGTAATTTGCTACTACTGTCTGCCACGTACATGACAACGAGGCCCGGTCACTATTTTTCTCTACCAAACCTCTATGAAACTTTTAGACGCTACACCTAACAATAATTGCTCAATAATTGGACTTGGTGCTTCAACCCACTAAGCTCTCACAAGAGTCACTCTCAGTTAATGTCTATACTCGCTTTGTAAACTAAATTTTCTAAACTAAATGATATGGAAGTTGATGATTAGATTATTACTTAATCGTTGATAAATGTGTTTATTTTTTATTGATGACACCTCATTTGATTTGCTAATTTAGTCTACAAATTTGATCTCCCTATCATTACTCAATATTTTTTATGAGCATATTGAATTTATTGATCAAATTTGTTAACCAAAAACATGACATTGCTTTATTAAATCGAATTTTAACTTATTATGAGGCGTGTAATGGCACGTCCTGGAAATTTTGTATGATGGATGTGAGAAGGCGAAAATGCCCTTGGGCGTTAATTAAGGTACATGTGTGTGTCTAAGTTTGGAAGTGTTTGGTTGGTTGTATTTGGACCACACACACTCACTCACACACTCTTTCTCTCTCTCTATCTCTCACTCCCGCACTCTCTCTATCTCTCAGACCTTTTCTCTCTCTCTCCCTCTCGGCTTTTGTACAGACACACCCATAACCCTTGTAAACCTTACAGATCGAAGGTGTGAAGCACCCCATTGTGTTCCTGAGGTCCATACGATCACATTGGTACCCATTTCTGGTAAGAACACCTTCGAAAACCCGAGTTCTCATAACCTCCGATTTGAGGTACTATTCATGCTCACGTAACATGTTGTGTTTTTGGAAATTCTAAGCTCATAGGAACTTAAGGAGGTCCTTACGAAGCTTGGAGTGCTTCGTTGGAAGAATTTGGACGTCGGAATTGCGAGATCGGGGAGTTTCATTTTGGCCGGAATTATCGAGGCTTTTTTCGACGAATCCGCGACAAGTTGGGGGTCGAGTCAATTATGGTTATGTTCATCTTTGTGAGATCTTCATTTTGGTATAAAGTACGTAGAAAATGGTGCAAAAATGGAGAAGAAACCATAGTTGGAAGTTTTTCCAGAAACCGACGAACAATCGCTGGAGACCGGCGACTCGCCGGAGAGGAAAGGAAATATTCCGTCAGTCTTGATGGAATATGCTGACGCCGTCAGTCATCTTTAACTGTTACCGTTGGGTTTTAACGGAATATTCCGAGGAATATTCCTGACGGCGTTAACTGACGCCTTCAGTGTGCTTGTCACGTGGCCGCACGTGGAGGCGCGTCTGGCCGTGCCTTAGCAGGCGCATGGCGGCGCATGGGTGGTCGGAAAATTATTCTAAAAATATGGGGATGATCCTGAGATTGTGTAGATCACGGTGGTATATTCATTTACCCAATTTGAGCAATGTATGAGAAGTTATTTCTAAGGTTTTGGTTATGTGCGTAATTAACGTTATTTCAGTTACTTCTCATATAGGCGAGACCTATCCGGAGGATGAGTGTAGCCAGGCTAGGCACGGGGGTTATAACCCGGCTACTTATCAGTGAGTGGGCTTTTGTTTTCCGTATATACCTATATAAATGAGATTTTTCCCAGAAAATCAGTTTAAGTGAAATGTGATATGAAATATGACATGAAATGCCATGTTATTTTATTATGCGTTATTGATTGCATATATTAATGTTGGTGCTGCGGACGCACATGTAAGTGACAGGTAAGTTTATATTCTAGTTATGATGAGAACGAATGATATGATGTGATGTGATGTGATGTGATGTGATGTGATGTGATATGATTAGAGCTCATAAACCTGCACACTGATATTAGTGCTCCCGCCCAAAGATAGGGGCTCAGTCTTTCACGTGATGTTTACCTCCCGCACCGCATGCTCACCTTGGATCCAAGTTAGGTGCTCAGTCCTGTCGAATAGACTACTATAGGTGGGTTCGACTCGTAGGTGACCCGCGAATCTTTCGCACAGTCTTCACGTGATTGTAGCACTAGAGCATATTAGTTTATGTACAGTGATGTTGAGCAGGGACCACTAAAGGTGGTATTGATGTGTGTGCAGGATATATATATATATATATATATATATATATGATTGAGATGATTATGAGCTATATGATATGATGAGATTGTTATAGCTATATACAGCCGAGGGCTGAGATGATATCTAGTATTCAATCACATTCACAGAGTTATGATTTGACATTCAGTTAGGATACTTTGGCATGGCATACATTCATTCATATATACATATTTTCCAGCAGGATTTTGAGAATTATATATATGAGTATATACTTTATTTCTGGGAATTTATACAGGTTTTATGGCAAGAGGTTATAACTTTTGAGAAAAGAAAGGTTTTGAAAAGATTTGTTTCTGACCCACCCAACTTTATTTTTCGCCCCTCCAACTTTATTTTTCGCCCCTCCAAGCATTAGGTAGTGTTCATTGGTGGCATATGAGGAGCTCATCGGACGTTCTGACAGAATTCACTTATGTAGGACCACCTTCGGGTGTTATCTCTATTTAGTACTTTTGCTTGACTGCACGTAGACTTTTATACTGTGTATTAGTGGAATTCACACTTCTTTTACACTAGTATTGCTAGTGTTTCGGTTTTAATTGATCCGTAAATTCTATTCTTTATTGCTTCCGCATTGTGCACATGGTTACGTCACTCTCACGTGACGGCCAGCACGCCCCACTTTCGGGTCGGGGTGTGTCAAGGCGAACATATAATTTTATTTCAGTATTAAAAAATTGATATGTCATATCAATTCGTAAACAAATTTGATGACTTCAATATTAATTACATGCTTAAACATAAATAGAAAAGAAATTGACGAAACATAAAAATATATTTCAAGAACATTAAAACTTGAAAAAATAGGAAACAAGGAACAAGTGTACAATCTTCCTATTTCCTACCAGCCACGCATCGATTGTCCCTCTCTCAAACTCAACATTCTGCCCAATAAATCATGACTATAATTACACAGCATCGTAATCGTGTTATAGCATGATATAACATTCAACGTTTAAATGAAAATATTATTAAGGAACGCTATGAAATTACACATCGTAATCCTGTTCACCATGACCCAACATTCAACGTTTAAGGTAAAACACAATCGTTCAAAATTACCCTTAAGGTTATATAATTATCGTAATGTTACAATAAATTACAAATAATGGCGTTGGTATTACGATAGCAAGTTGTCTTTTCCAGCCTGGATATCAGATTACACTTTTTTTTTTTTTTTAACAAACAACAGTATTTAAGGGAAAGTGGGCTAAGCTTTATAATGAGTTTGCCATAGTAATGTGGTTCAATTTCGCCTTTGGTGACAATTGAACCTAAGACTTCTCACTTACAAGTGAAGAGGAATACCACTAGACCGTAGTACTAAGTGGCATCAGATTACACTTTTATGGTAGAACTATACTTAGATGTTATTACACTACAATATTAATTTTCAAATAAATAGTACCGATAGCATTTTCTTATGAAAATATTCCAAAAAATTTAAGTATCATGTAGGCCTATTTGACTGAATTGTATTTAGGACTAGAGAGGGAGAGAGGCCCGCGGCAAGAGAGAGAGAAGAGAGAGATTTAATTGTGAGGTGTGTGTTGTATCACCTCATTGTGCCTTTGTTTATAGTAGTAGGATATGTAAAATCCTTACCCTAATAGGATTACAACTCTAATAGGATAATATCTACTAAGGAGAATATTCCAAGATATCCCTAGATACACTAGGATATCCACAATCACATTTCTATTCTAAATATGATTGCAACACTTCCCCTTGAGTGGGGAAATACTCAAACAAAACATCACATCAGATCTTCAGCGGATAAGGTAGAACAATTGATGAAGTCGGCAACACAACGGGCGAATACGAGTCTCTAATATAAAGAAAGTATGCATAGGTACTAAAACTCACAAAACCTTGCTATGGTAAAACCTAAGGCAAGTGAAAACCCATAGGCTAAGGAGAAAAGTGAGAAGTATGCATAATGTCTAAAACACATGTCAAATAGAACGAAAGTAGTGAACTCAACGGAGTATGATCATCCCAAGATGGATGCCTCATCAAAACCTCGTTAGGTAGCAAAAACCCAGTGGGAAAAATGCTCCTAATCGTGGGAAAAAGAGTACATAAAGATCAAGTGAGTATGCTTCAGGATACTCCCCTTGAGTTAGACATAACTTCTAAATAAGAGAACTATAAGCAATTCAACTCAGATAATTTACGCATATCAATTCCTTGGATGAGCTTCTGAAAAGTAGACGTGGGCAATGACTTGGTAAAGAGATCGGCCAGGTTGTCCTAGGAAGGGATTTGCTTGACTTCAATGTTCTGATGCTGTTGTTGTTGGTGAGAATAAAAGAACTTTGGTGCTATGTGCTTGGTGTTGTCTTTCTTGATGTATCCCTTCTTTAGTTACTCGATACATGCTGCATTGTCTTCAAAGACCGTCGTAGGAAGGTCAACGACGGTAGTAAGACCATTAGTGCTTCGAATATGTTCCTTGACTGCTCTCAACCAAAAGCACTCACGCGATGCTTCATGCAAGGTGAGATCTCAGCATGGTTTGAAGAAGTCGCAACTAGCGTTTGCTTGGTAGACCTCCAAGATATAGCGGTGTCTCTAACAGTAAAGACAGAGCCCGTTAGAGAACGTGCCCTATGTGAGTCAGACAGATAATCATCATCTGCGTAACCAACAAGGCGGGAATCAACTCGAGGACCAAGGGGGCGGCAGCTCATGTCGAGGATTCATGGGTGTAGAACATGTTAGCAATATCCACGTGTCAAAAGGTTGTTAGATTGATAGAGTTGGTTATTTTTGTTACGATTGGTTATATCTTTTAGCTTTAGAGCTAAGCTGATAGAGTTGGTTATTTTTGTTATGATTGGTTATATCTTTTAGCTTTGGAGCTAAGCTTTGTACTATATATAACTAAATGATGAACCATATTGTAATACAATTCGAAGTCCTTTAATAATAAAGATCCTTTCTTCTCTGTTTTGCTCTCTAGCTCTTCATCTTTTCAATTCTTTATTGCTCTGTAACTTTTCCAATGTAGTTAACATGGTATTAGAGTCACCAGGCTCACGCCACGGATTTTGGTGGTTCCACTTCTTAGTTGTTTTCATTTTTTTTTTTCCAGTTTATAGTTTCTCTTCAAATTTTCATTAGATATTTCGACAAGTTTTTCGGTGCTTTCGCGATCATTCTATTACTTCTGAGTTGATTTGTTTTTGGGTTGAAGGTGGCGTAACCGTCTCTAAGCTTCATCCTTTAATCGGGAATCTCTTTGGAGACCAAGCAACCGAGGTTCTTGGGGGAGTAGCGAATTGGACCCGAAATCTTAAAGTACGGATCCAAGAACCTGTCGATTCCAACAATTATTAGCGACCCATCATCGAAAATTGGGAAAGTAGTGACGGTAACATTGTTGAACGAGAAGCAATGGTCTGAAGGCAGAGTCGGAGATATTTCTAGAAATAGGTCCTTCACATTCATTGGAATTGGTCACTGACATTCAGTCTTCATCGAAATCGGGGTTTTTCCTCAGAATCTTGTGCTGCTTTGCTAGAATCTTGCGGTTCTTGTTTGCTAAAATCTGGAATTTGTGTCTTCTTTCTTCCTAAATGAGTTCTTGCCTATCACGTGTTCGATCTTATGCGTCAATGAAATTTCATATATTTGACCAGTTTATGGTATGCACACGAGCTGCTTGGTTGGCAGAAGGCGATGGTATATTGGGTGGTCTACCTTTTGGTGGATAATCTTGGGGAAGAGTGCATCAATCTTTCCTTGCTCAGGGAAGCAAGCTTCTCCTCATGGGCAGCTTCCTGGAGGATCTTATTTGGCATTTTCTCTATATATTTCACCACCTTCTTCATGTATTTTCGGCTTCTAGACCGACAAAGACTTTTGGTTTTCTCTCTCAACTTTTATCTCTCTTAAATTCTTGAAAGATTTGATGACTGAATGTGTATGTATAACTCAATTAGTTTGTCGCATGAAGTCATATTTGTTGTGAGTTTTTCTGGCTTATTCAAGTTGTGTCTGATATTTAGGTTCAAGATTGTTGCTCTGGATTGCTACTAAAATTCTACTCAATCTCTTAATATGTTTGGAGAAATGAATATGGATTCCTGGGTATGAGAAGTGTGATGTCCGTGAAGATTGTTCAATATTTTCCTTTATCCCAGCCTATAATGTCGAGTCTAGCTAGCTCAGTTGTTAGCATGTATCTACCGTAAGTCCGGTTATACGTGTCTTAGAAAAAGATGAAGTTTGAAGAAGTTGTTGATGGTAAATCCCATGAAGGGTAATCCAGTGTTATGAGTAGGTAAATCCCATGAAGGGTAATCCTACAAAGATGTTGATTTTCTGTTGTTGAAATTGTGAAGGCCGATGCCATTGTTAAGAGAAGTTGTTTTTGGTAAAATCCACAAAGGGCGATCCCGTGGTATTATAGTTAAGGCCGATGCCACACTATAGTTTGTTAATTTTCTGTTTTTGTAAATATTAAAGCCCGAAGCCAATGTTGAATGAGATTGTTGACGGTAAATCCCATGAAGGGATCCCGTAAGAAATTGTTATAACCGGCATAAGGGTGTGCTACGACTCTTTTGTTGAAGGTTGTTCTTTGTGAAGATACTGTTAGTGGCAGAGGAAGGGTGTCATGATTTCGGTCCATTAGTTGGAGTCAAAAGCTGGAGACAGAAAGATGAACAACTCCACTATTACACACTACTCCAAACTGCAAGTGATAGAGCAATGAGGAATTATTTGTCCAGATCAAGTTGAATTAGTTGAAATTGGATAAGGGTTGATAACATGTGAAGCAGTGAAGATACTCATTTGAAGCAGAGAAGTTGCTGATGTCTGACAAAAGTACTTTGAAAACTGCTTTCAGATTTTGGAAGATTGGTGAACCTAAACCTGGGAAATTGGATTACTTTTACTTGGCTCCATTGATTGGTCTGCTTCAATCTCAAACTGGGAAGTCCTAGTTGAGATTGAAGGGGGATGTTGGCAATATCCACGTGTCGAAAGGTTGTTAGATTGATAGAGTTGGTTGTTTCTGTTATGATTGGTTATATCTTTTAGCTTTGGAGCTAAGTTGATTGAGTTGGTTATTTTTGTTATGATTGGTTATATCTTTTAGCTTTGGAGCTAAGCTTTGTACTCTATATAACTAAATGATGAACCATATTGTAATACAATTCGAAGTCCTTTAATAATAAAGATCATTTCATTTCTTCTCTGTTTTGCTCTCTAGCTCTTCATCTTTTCAATTCTTCATTGCTCTGTAACTTTTCCAATGCAGTTAATAGAACAAACCTAAATTCACCATACCCTTGAGGTAGCGGAAAATGTCTTTAACACCATTCTAGTGTCTGCGTGTAGGCGCGTTGCTGTATCTAGCCAAAAGATTAACAACGAACAAGATGTCAGGTCTAGTGTATTGAGCCAAGTACAATAAAGCACCAATTGCACTTAGGTATGGAACTTCAGGCTCCAAAATCTCTTCCTCATTCTTCTTGGGATGGAAGAGATCTCATTTCGCTTCTAGAGTCCGAACGACCATAAGAGTACTCGAAGGCTTCACTTTATCCTCATTAAAACGTCACAACATTTTTTGGGTGTAGTTCGATTGATGTACTAGGATTCGATCCGAACAATGCTCGATCTCTAGGTCGAGACAATATCCATTTTTTCCAAGATCTTTCATCCAAAGTTTGATTTCAAGTGAACAGCAATTTCCTCAAGCTCTGCGAGAGTTCCGATGAGGTTTATGTCGTCGACATAAACTGCAACAATCGTAAATCTGGAATGTGACTTCTTTATGAACACGCATGGGCATAATTCGTTGTTCACATAACCCTGACTTGTCAAATATTCACTCAGACGGTTATACCACATCCCCCTAGATTGTTTCAATCCGTAGAGTGATATCCTCAATTTAATAGAGAATGTTCCGTGGTCTAGAACTATTTGAACTAGTCAATGGAAGTCCTTCTGGAACTTTCATGTAGATTTCCGTATCTAGATCCCCATATAGATACGTGGTTACCACGTCTATAAGCTGCATATTCAGTTTTTCAAAAACTACCAAACTGATATGGTAGCGGAACTCTATGACATCCATTACGGGGGATTACGTCTCTTCGTAATTAATCCCAGGGCGTTGAGAGAAGCATTGCGCTACTAGGCGTGCTTTGTGTCACACTATTTCATTTTTCTCATACGCTTCCTCACGAAAATCCACTTGTAGCCCACGGGTTTCACATGTGGTGGAGTAGGAGCTACGGGCCCAAACACCTTACGTTTTGTAAGTGAATTGAGTTTAACCTGGATTGCTTATTTCCAATTTGACCAATCTGTTCTACATGGACATTTATTGATGAAACATGGTTCAATATTATCGCTAAGCATGATGTCAGTAGCTACTGTGTATGCAAATGCATCGTCGATGATCATTTCATTCCGATTCCAAACCTCATCTAATACTGTGTATCGGACCGAAATCTCGTGATTCTCGGGAGACCGGGTTGTCTCATCTAAGACATCACCATAATCTAGAATAACCTCAACATCGGAACATATGAGTAAGCGATGGTCGGATTCAGGCTAGGGTCACTAGTTTGTGTCATTTTCCTCTTCCAAGGTTATGAATCTTTTAAACCATGGGGTCTGCCATGCTTCAAGGTAGGAGCAGATGATTGGCTAGCTGCTAATGTAACGGGCTGCGTAGGAGGTGCGACCACCCTATCCTCGGGGATGGTTTGGCTTTCCTAGACGGTATTACGGCATACTCTAGGTACGTTAATCCTTACAGGTGCGTTTGCAGTGGGTATATGTGATCTCGTCACCTTTGCTAGATCAGTAAAAGCATCTGGCATGCTTTGAGCGATGTTCTTGAGATCTAGAATACGTTAAACTTCCGTTTCAGATTAGGTAGTATGAGGATCTAAATGAGACATAGTTGGAGCATACCACGACAATTCACGACGTTCTACATGAACGTTAGCATTCTTATCTCCTCCTAAAGATGGGAAGACTGTCTCATCAAAGTGACAATCCTCAAAACGTACGGTAAAGAGATCTCCTGTCAAGGGCTTTAAGTAGAGAATAATTGATGGCGAATTATGACCGGTGTAGATTCCCATTCTTCTCTGAGGACCTATTTTGGTGTGTAGTGGCAGCGTTATTGGCAAATAGACTGCATACCCAAACACACATAAATGCGAGACGTCAGGCTCGTATCTAGTACCCAACTATAACGGTGAATGAGGTTAAGTAGCGGTGGGCCTCAGGCAGACCAACATAGCTGCGTGCAATATTGCATAGCCCTAGGCAGATATCGACAGTTTGGTTTGCATGACCAATACTGATCTATCAATTGAAGGCACTTTGTGAAAGCTTCTGCTAGGCCATTTTGGGTGTGAACATGAGGTACAAGATGTTTGACGTCAATCCCAACTAACATGCAATAGTCGTCAAAAGTCTGTGACACAACTCTCTAGCATTATCCAGTTGAATCGACTTGATCGGATAATCAGGGTGGTGAGCTTTAAGCTTAACAATTTGTGCTAGGAGTTTCGCAAATGCAGCATTGCGTGTGGACAATAGACAGACATGTGACCAATGTATTAAACAACACCATAAAGTATCTAAATAGTCCACATGTTGGTTGGATAGGTCTACATATATCCCCTTGAATCCTCTGAAGAAACTTAGGAGGGTTGTGAATAATCTTTATAATTGAGGGTTGAGTATTCAACTTCCCCAAAGAATAAGCTTTGCATGGCAGAAATCCAACATAAGGAGGTAAAGGATGCCCATGTGATGATTTGAGGATACATCGCATTATATCATGTCCGGGATGTCCCCTACAGTCATGCCAAATCAGCAAACTGCCTTGGAGCTCGGGCTCAGGGCCGGCCACATGGTGGGTCTCTATGTCACGAATGGTTGTGATGTACAATCCACTCAGGAGATGTTCCAGCTTCTCATGAATGTGCTTCTGGCCATACTTGTAAGAAGTGATACAAAGAAATTCAGAACCATTCTCTTCAGTGGTTTCAACATGATATTGATTATCTCAAATGTCTCTAAAACTGAGCAACGTTCTTCCGGATCGTGAGAATAGAGGGCCTCTTTAATGGTTAAGATAGTACCATTAGACAACATTATACGGGCTTTTCCGTAGCCTTCAATCAGGTTGGATAAGCTTGTGAGGGATGTCAAATGTACATTCTTAGGTATGAAGTTAGTAAAATAGTGTCGTTCACGCAATATGGTATGCGTAATAGCACTATCAACTAGATAACTAACTTCCCCACTAGTCATACCTAGAAATAAATAAATTAAATTGGTCACATACATAAATATATTTCCATTCATTCAATTAATCAATCGAGAAATAATATCCATAAAATAATTATCCATAATTCAAAACAAACCAAAACCAAACAAATTATTCCAAAGACTTAGAAAAATTGTCTAAAAATTAAACCATAAACCTAAAACATAGGGATGGGGTTCGGTTAGGCCACTAGGGGTAAAAACAAACTTATTTGTCCATAGGATCTAATGCCTCCTGAAAATTTGATATCTCCATGGATGTAGTAGCATCTTCGGGATGTTCCACATTGGCAAAGTTAGACCCACGATGGGAATGATACTTGGCAATAGCTTCGGGGGTTGCTCTGCATACGTGTGACCAATGATCATTTGATCCATAGCGGTAGCACATGTCCATTTCAATGGAAGCCAATTGAACGGTAACTTTTCCCTTGTTCTTGAAGTTTGGGGCCTTAAGTGCAAGGGGTTGCCGCTTCTGGGTCAAATTTCCTACCTTGGGTGGGTTTTGGCTCTGTTGACCTTGGGCCAATGGGTGGGCTTGTCGCCCATTACCATGGCCACGATGATGTTTTTGTCGTTTGTGGCTGCTAGAATTGGTCGCATACAGTTCAGGCGTAGCGTTTGAGCTAATGGGTCGAGCTTGATGACTTTTCATCAAAAACTGGTTCTGCTTTGCAGCGAGAAGTAAAACAGAGATCAAATCCCAAAATTTGGTGAACTTCTATACATTATATTAATGCTGCAGGACAATATTAGTAGCATGGAAGGTCGAATAGGTCTTTTCTAGGAGATCTGCATCTGTTAAGTCTACTTTACAGAACTTAAGCAGTGATTGGATTCTACAAACTTTAGAGTTGTATTCATTCACGAACTTAAAGTCTTGGAAGCGTAGATGCTACTAGTCGTGTCTTGCTTCAGGTAAGTAAATGTCTTTTTGGTGATCGAAATGGTCGGCCAAACCAGAAGGTGCGTGGGTCCTCCTCAGCAAGGTACTCAGTTTGCAGTGCATCATGGATGTGTCTTCGAATGAAGATCTTTGCAGTAACTTTCTGAGCTTCATCGACTCGTTTGACGTCGGTAGGTTCTTCGATTGTGGCTCTAATACCTTCTGCAGTAAGATGAAGCTTCACGTCTTGAACCTACTTCAGGTAGTTTCTTCCAGATACTTCCAGAGCGGTGAAATCGAGCTTGTTCAAGTTTGACATGTCCCTAAAATGGAGGGTACAATAAAACGTGGTTAGTCATATGGTAATCCATAGACATACATGTAGAACATTCGGGTTCTATAGACATGTATTGGTTTAATTTAAACATGAAAGCTATAGGTTTCATGTTGTAAGTTTTGAATGAAAACTTCGGGTTTCAAAGGCATTAAATATGAAAATACAGGTTCAACTTAGTTTTATGAACGATTAGTTCATCAAGGAGAGGTCTTGCAAGAACACATAATGCAATATGCTAATTAAGTATAGTGGATTTGAGTTGCTTCGGAAACTCAAGTGTGAGAGCTTCAGGATTACGAAAGGATGTCAACGGTTTAAAGTAGAAAAATAAATTATTGAAACGTTAATGTCCAAAAGTGATCTTCAAGTCAATAATTTTGGATTAATTATCAGATCAATGGACTACAGGTCATTTTTAATTAATTCAATATATCAGGACCAAACGGGGTCGATCGTGTAAGCAAAATAATGACAAACGGGTCCTATTAGCTTCGGTTGACGATAAACCAAGTGATAATTAAATTAGAATTAATTAGTGTAAACCAAAGTACCCCAAAAAAATATTATGGGCATGATTTATAACGCGGGAATGCCAAAAATTGGCATTGGGTCAAAAAAATAACGCTTCCCAGCCAAAAGTGGGCTGGCTGCGATGTGGGGACGGGTCCTGCAGCACTGCTACAGGCCATTAGGTCGTGGGAGGGCTGCAGGCCTTTGGGCCGTGTGGTCTAGGTAAAAAACAAGGCACAGGGCAAGCCCAGCCTAAAATTGGCTTGCAGGTTGGTGCGGGGAAGTTAAGCCGAGGCTGGTTCCCAGGCTTGCTGCAGATGGGCCAAGGACATAAGACTAGGCCCAGCAACACACATGTTGCTAGTGATGGGCCATGGGTGTGAGGGCAGAGCCTAGGAAACGGCTACAGGCTATGCTGGTAGGTGGGCTGGGGCTGTAGGCCTAATCCGAACCGATTCCAAGCCAAGAAAGTCGGGTTATTCTCGCTCCCAGCAAGCCCAAATGGTTGCTACCATGGGTCAGACGTCAAAACAACGTCGTCTTGGGGCATGCTTGACGCAGCTGGGCTGCAGGCCAGTGCGGAGGTCGGCGGTGATGCCAGTGACGGTGAGCCGCGACCTATGCCGCATTAATTCCAGATTTTTTTTCTTCTGAATTTTCTAGGGTTTTAAGAACCCTAAATTGCTTCTAATTTATTTATATGCTTTGACTCACAAATTCCACATAGCAAAATAATTGCGTAATGCATGAAATATATATATATATATATATATATATATATATATATATTGGAAGGAAAATATAAATATAGGGGGTTCATGCATCATGGGGAATGTTTTCATGCTTGGTGGACGTTTCAAATATCTTACTTTATTTTAGGCGTACCTGATTAGCAGAAAATAAATAAAAGCCTTTGAATTTTGTAGAAGAAAACCTCCTCATACGATCCTTCAGTTCCTTAACTTCTGGCAAGAGCGTGCTGATCACCTGTTGTAGGCCTATTTGACTGAACTGTTTTTAGGACTAGAGAGGATGAGAGGTCGGCGGCAAAAGAGAGAGAAGATAGAGATTTAATTGTGAAATGTGTGTTGTATCACCTCATTGTGTCTTTATTTATAGTAGTATAATAGGTTAAATCCTTACCATAATAGGATTACAACTCTAATAGGATAATATTTACTAAGGAGAATATTCTAAGATATGCCTAGATACACTAGAATTTACACAATCACATTCTTATTCTAAATATGACTGCAACAAAGTACACTTTTTGATTCCTCCGCTATATAATTTGTTTAAAAAATAAATGAATAAATCTAGAACTTTTAATTCAAGTTTGAGATCAGGGCCAATCCTGAGAATTTGGGGGTCCTAGGTGAGCTTTTGCAGTGGGGTCCTAGAGTTCATTGACCCTCGATGTTTTGTACATTGGTATGTAGAAAATATTTTTCTAAATAGTAAATACATGAAAGAATATAATTCTACATCAAACACCATTGAAAATGATTAAATTAATATCAAAAGAAGAAATATATACAAACATTACTTAAAATTTTACATGCCCCATGTTTTTACATGCAAATGTACTAAATTAAGTTTACGTGATCTAATTTTTCAACCAATTTTTTTTATAATTGTTTATTTTCCTAATTGTTATTAGAGATTTGAAAGTCCAAAAATAAAAATATAAAATTCTTATTAGATTAGGGCTATTTGGATATGCTTATGTCAGAGTCTTCAGCGTGGCCTTTTTAGTTAATACGAAATTAATTAAAAAAATGAACGGGTCTTTTCAGTTTCGAACTAGAGACAATAAGCAAAAACTAAGCCCTTACCACTACGCCAGCATACAATTGTATCATCTTACTTTTACAATATTTACTTGGCTATCCTCAGGCCGGCTCTGTTTAAGGTTTACACGCATGCTTGCAGGTGTATACATCATGAATAATGTTAACTAACTTACCTGGTCAAGAAGGGCAATTACAATTTATAGATCATACAATAAAAATCCTGAAAGATAAAAAAATATTTTCATAAAGTTAAAAGTTCTTAACATTCTATGATGAAAGTGCGATGAAAAAGAGGAAAGTGTGATGTCCCACGTTGTCTTATGTGTGAAAGTGAATCATTCACAATGTTTGTTTACTTAAAGAAAACTAATATGATGTTACGCTTCAGTACTGCATGTATATGTGAAAGCTCATTAAGTACAATTTGATTTATCTATTTCAATAAATATTATGTAAAAGAAAATTGAATTATATGAAAGTGATAACCATTGTTCAAAAAGTGGAACCATGCACTTTGTATTAATGACTATCCTCTGTTCGGTCGTTTTTAGTTTCGATCTTGTATGCTAGAAAGAAAAAAAAAAACACTCGTTTCAGACGAAAAGATTTTGCTTGGCCAAATAAGGTTTTGTCCCCTAATGCTTTGCTGATGAACATTTGTCGGGCAATATTTGGTGGACAAAAGTCGTCGCTCTAATGTTTATCCGACGAATTTTAGAACTCTATTGGGCAAACAATATTTGCTCGACAAAATTACCAATGACATTTTCGTCAAGCCAAGTGCGTTGACGAAATTAGCCCAACGAAATATTCATCGGTAAAGCCCATTGATGAGCTGGAATGATATCCTAAATGGCGAAAATAGTACATTTTGCATGAATTTTCTACAATTTCGTCGAGCGAAATTATATTTTTCAAAAAAAGAAAGAAGTTGAATTAGTTTTAATTGTATATTTAAATTATATTTACTTAAATAAATGAAGTAGTTTTAATTACATTAATCTCAAAAGAAATCTCAATATAAAAAATTATTTAATTTATGTTAAAGCTGAAGTATTTGTACAATTATATTAAAACTGACAAAAAAGTATTCTCGCTAGTGCATGGCCTCTAAGTACTCCATCTCCAATTGTTGAAGTCTGGAAGACGTTCCGCTTACAGACTCAGAGCCAGTTGAAGAAGATCGCCCGACCACAAACTTACCGATTATTCATTTTTTCCTCTATTCCCAATGTGAATAATTTTTTTTTTAAAATAAAAACAACAGAGAAAATCGAAATGAAATTAAAAAAAAAAAAAAAAAAAAAAAAAAAAAAAAAAAAAAACTGACCAGAAATTTTTGACTCTGAAAAATGACCATAAAGCCAGTGCCACTCGTCTATTCTGTACACAAAGTCCAGGGGTGGATCGGTCAGAGCTTCAGCAAGAGGTGCACATCACAAGTCTTGTATTACTCATACTTCCTGTCACGCCGCGAGCGCGACATACATCCAGGATTAACACATGAAGACAGAACATACCATTACCTATCAAGCATCCATTCAGAGACATGCCCAACATTAACTAACGGCTTCATAGCGTAATATCATTTCCTCTTATTTTATGGCTGGATCTAACCTTTGTGTTAGACTGCCTACGTACCCTAAGGAGGGATTAAGACATTTGTAGTTCACCCTTTGATAACTCTGACACTTCTCATAGTACTTTCTAACAGAAAAACATAGTGTTCCAGAATCACTTAACGGAACTCAAATAGCAAAACTCACTAAACTGCAGAATACATAACGAAACCATATGACAACCAAAATTTCCATTTCGTCAATCACACATAGCATAATGTTTTCTAACACAATTCCACAATTAATAACATATAACATTAATGCACAATATTAACCTTTAACCCCATTGATCAACCCATTCGATCAAAATAAAAATCATTCATAAACCATGCTTTGTGAAATTATAAATAAACTAACTGAAAAGCCCAAAGTAATCGCACAGACATCCATCGTCCTTTCTAAATCGGTTCACAACGATTCTCAAATCTTTCGGTAAAAAAATAGGTTGAAAATTAGGGTTAGAGCGACACAATTCAGTTGAAGCCTACAACTTCTAAGTTTTTGCATTCTAGATCGACTAAAAAAATTGCAAAGATTTCTATGGATCTAGTTCCAGACCAACTCAGTGGAACTGAATGGAAATAGGGTTTCTGGATTACTAGACAAAATCCAACAAGGATAGGGTTCCGGACAACTTAACAGAACCGAAAAAGGAAAGAGATTTTGGATCACTTAACAGAATCCATCACTAGAATGCGTATGGTCCCCTAATGCGAATTAACCAAGCATAACCATAGGTATCCATCCAATAGCGTGGTCTACCAATACGGATTAACCAGGCAGGACCACCATGTAACCAAGTAGGCAGTGACCCCCCAATGAAGATTAACTAGACAGAGTCACCCTTAGAGTGCGTACAGTCCCCAATGTGTATGACCAGGAAAGACCGTAGGAAAATATCCAATATTGTGGTCACCCAAAGTAGGCACTAACCCCCAATGGGGATTAGCCATGAGGAGTCACCACTAGAGTTCGTACGGTCAACCAATGGAGATTAACTAGGTGGGAACATCTATGTATCACACAACTACATAGTGCAGTCACGTCATCCGACATCATAACTCATACATTAATTTGACATAAATCATGAGGAGCAGAGTAAAATGTATACCTACACTAGAGTTTGAAGGTGACCGAAGGACGGTGAAAATTGTCGGGGAACTCATGGATCGTTGGAAAAAGATGTGGCCTTGCCACACCACCGTGGCTGCTCTGCTATATGATTGGGGCCCAAAGATCTTTTCCTGGGGTTAAGGGCTACCCACATGTGGTAGTGGTGGGCATCTTGATAATCGGAGACAACAAGTTCGTCGTCGGGGAGCTCGAGAACCATTGTGCTCAACTCGACGAAAAACATGGCCAAACGAGGCCAAGCTTAGGTGGGTGGTGCTCGGGATGAAAAGGAAAGTCCAATGGTGTGGTGGTGACGACCGTCATCATAAGAATATGTTGGAAATGACGACTAAAAACTCGTCCAGATGCGGGTCGAAATCGAAGGCGAAAACAGGTCCAATGGCTCAATATGCCCGTTTTCCAAAATGGGAAAGTCCCGCCCCCCTCCCAAGCTTTTCTAGAGACTTCTAAATATAGAAGTCGAAATGACGAAAATGTCATTTCCTTGCTTGCTTATTTCTCCTTCGTTAAAACCTCGTATTGCAAACGGTTTTCTCCTACGTGTTCGTGGGATCGAGCTTTACTTGAAAATGAAAAGATGTCCTCGAAAGGTCTACAAATTTTTAACGAATATTTATGGAAAGTCAACCTTTGTAACTAACTAAACTTCTAAAATTTAATGAAAATAAAATAAATTCGAGTAATTGTGAAATATGAAAAACTAAATAGTGAAATCTAGGGATGAGATTTCACACTTCCACTCCTTGAACAGATTAGTTCACACCTGGATTATGTAGTCGGACATACCCAGCTCTTCCATGTCAATCTCAAAGTTGACCTGAAATAGACAAAAAAAGTGTGAGTTTAAAAAGTAAACTATATAAGTAAAATTAATGAAAATAATAAAATTAAAAAGCATACTTACCAAGATCTTTGTTGTCATCACCTCTTTCACCTTAGGGCTGAGTTTCTTCCATGTAGTGGCTATCATGAGGCACTTGGTGCAGATGATGGCTCCAATGTCGTGAGCCAATAGGTTGTGGACTTTGGTGTCCACTTGCTGAGCAAATAGGTCGTAATTGACCACGATCTTGCCTTGGGTTATGCAGATGATCAACCGTGAAGACGACATATGTGAAAAAAGTACAATAAAGAAAGAATAATGTACAAAAATTAACCTTAATTCTAATAAATAACTTTATTAAATGACATTATTTCATAAAATTAATTGCAAAAAATTGTAAAAATTCTAATATCCCTAAACATGAAATCATTTTTAAAATTCCTACAAAATTTTTAATATTATAAAAAAATTTCTAATATTTTCTAAAACTTTCTAATGTTTTCTAATATATTCCAAAAAATTAAACAATTCTTTAAATTCCTACAAATTTCTAAAAAAAATCTAATATTTCAAGGTTTCTAATATTTCCTACAAAATTTTAATATATCCCAAAAAAAAAACAAATAATTCCTAAAACTCTTACAAATTTCTAATATTTCAAAATTTTCCTATTAATATTTCTGAAAAATTGAAATACTCCTAAAAAAATAAATAATTCCTAAGAGCAATTCCACTCCTAAAAAAATGCCCCAGCACACAGCCCCTTTAATCCACTTAGTGAACAGTGATAGACCCCAATGAACAGTAATAGGCCAAATGCATCTCCACCCCTAAAAAATGTGCTGGCACAAATGATCTCCACCTCTACAAAATGCGATGGCACCCAGCCCATTTAAAATATTTTAATTTTTTTATAAAAGAATAAATAAATAAAATAGTTTTAATTTCGGGTAGGATTCTTAACCAATCTCATACTGAACTAGCTTCAGAGACTAAACTAGACTAGCTTAAAATAGACTAAGCTGGATTGATTTAGTAAAGCGTTTGGTGCAGTGTCGAACTAAGAGATATAATAATAATAAAAAAAATTAATCCTTTTAAATTATAAAATCCAAAAAAAAAAAAAAAAAAAAACCCGAAATATGGTATCTTCCTGCCAACTCCTCCTTCACAACCCATAAATCCTGCATCACAACCAACATCGCAGCCCCAACTCCATTAGAAATATTAGAACCAACAACTCCTCTATCACAGCCCCAACTCCTCCGTCGTAGCCCCAACAAACAAAAACTCCTCAATCGCAACCCTTCCATTAATTGGGCTAATTCCCTAAAATGTGAAATCAATTCAAGCAGACCTTAGAGGTGCATGAGGATAATGAGCAAGTGTGAGTCGAAGGCGAGGAGGAAGACCAGACAAGGACGCAATGAGGAAGCACGGAGCCAAGAACTCGTATATTCGTTAACGATCATTACCATCGTCGTCGGTGGATGGTCCGGCGAAGTTGGTTAAGCAGCATGAGGACGAGGCCTCGAGGATGACGACTAGACGATGACGCAAGGAGGAAGACGCGAGCGGTCAAACACCCTCTGATGCCACGTTGGCGTCAGCATGGTGTAAGATGGGCCGTCTCCTTCCTCTATCGATTTTGGGTCGGCCTGTGGCCTGGCTTGGGCTGGGGTGGAGCAAATTGAAGGGAAGCCGGTCCATTTTTTGGCCTGGGTGCCAGCCAAAGAGTAGCGGTGGAACTGCTCTAAAACCCACCCGGATACCCTGCAGCCTACTCCGCATCCACCATGCACCCACCCATTCCACACCCAGCCACGAGTCCCCACCCCACTGTCCCCTTCGCCGAGCCATTTTCCCACCCATTCCTCCCGCCTTGTTAATGCTACGCACTTTTAGGCCCACGAAATGATGGAGTTTTTGTTAGAATGCCATCCGAAATTGGAGGAATGCTTCTTGTGGTTGATAATTGTAATTTCACTTAGGGCGAATGCCACATCTTAAAGGTTGCATGGTTTTCAAAGGGTTTTCAAAAAGCGTAATGCGTCATGCATGTTTACATTTGATCTGAGTGTCACAGATGGATTGCATGTTCGATATATATTCTAGCTTGAATGCCACAAGTATAATATGACCTAACTTTCAAAGTTGCATGTGTAATTCATAAGCAAATGGTAAAACGTCATAAGATTGTTAAGGTGACGGTGAAATCTTAGTGTCTTTTTATCATTGTCTTTCAAAATCGTGTGTTTTGTAATTTGATTTCCTTAAATTTGCTTTCTTGCCAATTTATTTAATTGTTTTTAAAACTCGTTTTTATTATTTTAAATTCTAAAATCAATTTTTTCTAAAGTTTGCTTTAAATAATTAACTAAGATTTGGTTTTTACATAAATTGTTTTAAATAATATTTGTAGACAATGACCTTGCATGAACATTATTACTACAACTACCTTGTGTTCTTCCAAGTATTTTTATTCCTAATTTTGCAGGTGATAAAAATTCCTATCACGTATCCATTACAAACTTTTTTTACTGTAACAAGCTCGGGACGCTGCTTTTGTCTAGTGATGATCTTGGTTATGTTGGCTTTTCAAGTGATTGTTGTAACCCCAGGAGGATCCTTGCCGGATCCTCTTTGTGAGGATCCTAGGGATCTTCCAATTACATCCCTTCATCATACATCGTGCGGTCTAGGGATGGCAATTCTAACCGTTAAACCCGATAACCGTGGATAACCGCCCGAATGGATTGGATTTGGATATGAAAATTCGGGTATGGTTTGGATATGGGGAAAAACCGTTTATATTATTCGGTTATGGTTTTGGATATGGTTATAGAGGTTCCCAAACCGTATCCATAACCGAATCCGATCCGATTAATAAATAATATAATTTATATATAATATAATAGTATAATACATATATATATATATATATATATTTGTATATCTATTATTCACCAAACGATTAGCTTGAGAATACAAAAATTGCATTTTGTAGGAAAGTAAAGTTTTGAATCAAAATCAATGTGATCTCAACGATCCTTTTAGGACATAACGAAGATAAGCCAACATCATTAGTGTTTTAATTTTTATACTCAACAAGATCCATTCATTGGATCATTTTATACATCAAATGTTTAATGACGAAATTGATATCTACTAACTTATAATTTCTCAATTGAACGAATATATTTTTTGTATTAACGAAGATGGATATACCCGTTAACCGATGGGGAATCCGTTACCCGGTGGGTATGGTTATGGATAATACCCGATGGTTAATTTGCGGTTATGGATATGGTTAATTTTCGTGGTTATGGGGATGGATATAGCATTTCCGTCCCCAAACCGAACCATTGCCATCCCTAGTGCGGTCAGGAATCATTGTAAATTTTTTTTTATTTAAAATTGAATATAAACAGTATCTGACAAAAAATGGCCGCATGATGTACGATGAACGAATGTGATTGAAGGATCCCCGGGATCCTCACAAAGAGTGGAAATACCTTTTTGGCGTAGAAATACCTTACATTATTGAGGTACCCCAACTAAAGTGAGTTAAAATCAGTTGTGCGTGTCCCATGTCAGCCATTAGCAATGAAGTTCTATTTAAGGAGAAAGGACTTGTATGACACAAGTACGTTGTAGTGTTCTTTATTAATAATATAAGGACATGTATAATTTCTCTATGCATGTTATCGCATTACTAGCGTGAAACATCACCGTGGCAGTGTACATATGCCATATACGTTCTTCTTCCGTGTAAGGCTTACACAAACCACATTGTCCAGAGTACACAACATATGACTCAACCCACTCTTGTATAATCTATGTGTGCCCATGTTTTCTCTCCTAACCAAAACTTTTTACTCTGATTGCTAACCAAACACTTCAAATTGATTTCTTCTTGTAAACATTAAATGCTCAATCTTTCATTGTATACAAACATTATTCTTACATTCCTTATTTATATATTATCCTAAGTTTCATTGTTTTGGTTGTGAGTTTCTTTGTTATATTATTAAGAACAGATGAACTATTGCATTGCCGGGTATATATTCTTACAAACATTGTTCTTACAGTCCTTATTTATATATTATCCTTAAGTTCCATTGTTTTGGTTGTGAGTTTCTTTTTTTATATTATTAAGGACAGATCAACTATTGCATTGCCGGGTGTATATTCTTTGTTGGAGCTAAACGGACTTTAAACTCCAAAACTTCAGAGAAATAAAATGGAAAGACCAAGTCAAAAAAATACTGCCACAATGGAAGGGCAAATTGGCGCATTCCACAACGCTTTTAGAAAACTTAGTCAATTACGCACCAAAGCCATGCCAAATAAAATAAAATAAATCAGTTAATCTAAGACTGTTTATCTATTTAATTATCACGTTAGAATTTCATTGTTACTTAGAGAACAAAGTATTCGTCAATTTCTTTAAACTCAATTAGATGCCTCAAATATTTTCGATTTGATTAATATTTTGTAAGGATGATTTATGAGATACAACTTAAAAAATAAACGGTTTGAATCGCTAAAATTCGATGTGGGGTGGGCTCAGCAACCAATCACCATTTTTGTAAAAAATTGAAAATCCCTTCAGCATCCAATATACATATATTTTGTGGACAGTTCTGCCAATATATGTCAGTAAACTAATAGGAAAGATATCCACATACATACATACATACATACATACATACATATATATATATATATATATATATATATATTGTGAAACTAATTAATTAATTAATTAATTACCTAACAAAGCAGAGCAATTGTATATTATTTTATTTAATGTGATTTGCAGGTTGCAAGGAATTCTACGATTACGAACCATTGGAGAAAGACTTGGTTATTTATGGTATAAAATGGTGGAGACATTAATCGAAACATCAAATCAAGCCAGTCCGAAATTTTGGATTTCAATTACTGACAAATCTCTGAAAAGTCTCATATATATCAACCCGTTGTTTGTACCATAGTTGGAAATTAAAAGTTGGTGTTTGAATGGAGCATCTGTTGGGTCTTCTTAGAGTTCGAGTAGTGAGAGGGACGAACCTGGCTGTTCGAGATGTCCGAAGCAGTGATCCCTATGTTGTCGTCAAAATGGGCAAGCAGGTAAATTAGATTTTTCCGTGTTCTTATGTTTTTTACTTCTGGACTTGTGGATTCAACTTTCAAGTTTTATTTATATTTATATTTACTTTATTACAAACATATTGCTACTCTAAACAACATTAAGGAGGGAAGAGGGGTTTAATCTGAGATGTAATGGATCGAAGAGAAATAACCCTTTCTGCCAGGTCAATCCACTACTTCCTTCAACTTTCAAGTTTTTGTGTTCTAGTCTTGGACTTTGGGGATTCGCAGATGTAGATTTTGGATTTCTTTTTGGTGGTTGACATCTTGGTCAAGATTTTCTTTAAGCTTTTAAGAGTTTAATGCAAAAGTATGCAGATTGTCAAATCTTTTAGACAGTCAAAAGGCCTTGAACTTTGTCCTTAATCTTTTGGAAATGATTTTGTCTTTCCCTTTCCCTTTCCCTTTAAATGCTGTCCTAAATTTAGAAATTCACATAGAGAAAAAAAGAAGAAATGATTTTGATTGATGTTGCCACTGATGGTTTCTAAATGTAATGATGTGATGCAGAAGTTAAAGACTCGAGTAGTGAGGAAGAGTCTCAATCCCGAGTGGAACGAAGATTTAACTCTTTCGATTGCAGATCCAAGTCTTCCTATCAAACTTGTAAGTGCTGTTCTCTATCAAACATCTCTTGATTTTTCGGCCTGTCCGAGGTATGAAATGAAACTTCGGACGCTGTTCTGAATTTTTTCGGGTGCTTATATTGCAGTTTGTGTATGACAAAGACACATTTAGTCTTGATGACAAGATGGGGGATGCTGAGTTTGACATTGGTCCTTTTGTTCAAGCTTTACGGGTGGGTTTGCAATGCATACCAAGCGGAACCATAATTTCAAGATTCCAACCAAGCCGGCAAAACTGTCTAGCTGAAGAGAGCTGCATCGTCTATACTGATGGCAAAGTTGTCCAGAATATCTGTATCAGGCTGAGAAATGTGGAGAGTGGGGAACTAGAACTCCAGTTACAGTGGATTGATATTCCTGGCTCTAGGGGTTTGTAGATTATGTGATTTTGTCTACAATTTTTATGGAATTAATCCCATGATGCATTTGGAGCATTGTAACGCCGCAACCTCTGAGACTGGATGATTTTCTTCAATTGGATCTGTTGTTCCTAGGCATAAAAGCCGAGTAGTTTGAGTGTCTCCTCCACTTTATTGCTGTTAAACTCACCCCATTATCTTATTTCCTCATCCACTTCAAATTCCAAGTTTTTTTCCTTCATCCAAATTTTGCCGGACCTAAACAAAAATTATTTTAACAAAGTACGACTTCTAAATAAAATTAAAAATGGCAGCGAACCCATCACCCAACTTCTCTCTCCCAACCAGTAGCGGATCCAGGAAATAATATTCGGGGGGTCAGTAAGAATAGTGCGCGTAGCGCATAAATTTTTTTTAGCAGAAATAGCATGCATATCTTCATTTCATCGAGTCTTGATAAGCCTTAAGTTATTTGGAAAGGCATATTGCACACCTGTTAACGTCTCATTTGCGTGGGTAACTAACATGTTAAGGATGCTCCCATATGAATGCTTAACAAAGAAATACACTTATCTTGAACATACTAACAATGTTTGATATCATTGCATCCCATTAATATGTTTGTCCAAGAATGATGATGCTTTGTTATTCTTTGAGATAACCATTTCATTTACTTTGCATTTTTGGATAGTTTTTTACTTGGTTCTTTTTTTTTTGCCAACAATTGTAATCACAACCAACAAACAAGCCAGAGGTAAATAATATTAGGATTAGACTGTAAAGGGGCAACACCTCTCTAATGCATTTTATCATGCAATTGAAGGACATATATGAAGGGCAACTCTAACCTTTAAAAGGGCAGCATCCAAGTCATCCATAGACATTTATTGAAGTTCGGAGGATCAGCACCTAAGATGTCCATGGATGTTCACTGAAGTTCGGGGGGTCAGCTGACCCCCCTTGCCCCTTAGTGCATCCGCCCCAACCAATCCATCACTGGCTTGATGCCTTGGCCGAAGAAGGCTGAGGCTAGTTTAAGCATGGGACTGCCATGTTCCTGTGCTAAATATGATGGAGTTGGAGTTTTTTTGTTCCCTTCATGTTTCCCATCTCTCTCTCACTCAATATTGTGCCATATTGATCCGAATTCAACTACTAGAAATTATGTACAAAGGAGGCCTAAATGGGTGGAGGTAGGCGGTTTGGAAGTCGTGGTGGTCCTGCAAAATTTGGACTGGAATTGGGTCTGGGTGTTGGCGGCTAGGGGTGGTTGTGTGGGTGGATTTTGGGGAAATCGTGGTGCGGCTGGGTTTCTGCGCACTCCTAGTCGCTTGGAATTCTTTTAATATACAATTTTGTAAGAGTGCATAAAAATTAAAAAAGAATTACTGAAGTTATTTTAGGAATAATGATGGGTGTGAATTTTTTTTTTCCTTTTCACTTTTAATGGTGGGTAGCAAAATAAGTGGGCGATGAGATAAAAAAGAGGAGTGGACATAGTAGCACTCTATAAGAAAATTAACCTATTCATGGTTATGGCTAGACTTGTCATTCGTGTTCGTGTCATTTTCGTGTCATACCCGATATCTTAACGGATCTTATTGTGTAACACCCGTTAAAGTAAACATGTAATATGACCCGACTCGATATCGATCCGTTAATATTATCAGGTAATATGACCCGATCCATTACCCGTTAAAGAAAATATTTAAATCAATAAATAATGAAAATGAAAAACATAATTTGACTAAAAAAAATAGAAAACATAATACTAAATTAGTATATGCATACCACATTGTCACATAAATATTACTCCAAAACATTAAAAAAAAAAACATTTGTCTTTTAAGTATTATATACTCCAAAATAAGAGCCTAATGAAAAAACGTTAGTACATTACTATAAAATACCAAATATTCAAAGATATGCAAAATGAAGGGAGTTGCGTTTCAAGGTTGACGAACCTTTGCACGTTTGTGTATGCTTTCACATTTTTTAAACTTGTACATTAATGATTATGATTTTTATTTATTTTGAACTCCCTTAAAATACTATTCATGAGGGTTTGTATGGTTTTAAAATTCAAAAGACGTTGTACCCATACCCATAGCTTAGAGGATGCGATCATGAGTATGCATATTTTTTCACATTTTTCGCACTTGTAAATTAATTATTATAATTTTTTTCAATGTGTTTGATATTTTTAAATTACTTGATACTTTTATTTTAATATGTTTTATAATTTTTCTTGAAAAAAAAACGTTTTATAATTTTTAAATCTTGCTCTCTGCTTATAGTATAATATTAAAATAAGGGTATATCTCAGTTTACTACCCTCAAGTTTCGTGGTTTTCAAGATTTGGTACATGAATTTTTTTTTGTCCTAGAGTCACACTTAAAGTGTTAATTTTAGGACAGTCTCATACATCCGTTAGTCTGGATGTTAAGTCATCCATTAACTGATGACGTGGCGCCAATGTAGACAATGAATGTGCGCCACGTGTCATTAAAGGTCCACGTGGAAATTAAAAAAAAAAAAAAAAAAAACAGAACCACCTTTTCTTCCACGCGACCCTCCATCTCCTCCCATCTCTATAACCACCAGCGCACCACCCCTCTTCCCCGACACCTTCTCCCTCTCCTCCACTCTCTTCACCTCCCCTCCCATCAGAAAAACGCACAGCTTTACCCCAAAACCCAGCTCTCAACTTTCCTCCACTTCCTCTCTCTTTTCTTCTCTACCCAAACCCCAAAATCCCCCTTTCTTCCAATCCCTTCCCAAACCAAAACAAACCCTAATTCCAAAATCCCCAAATCTTGGCGATGACGATGAAGACCTGATTGATTCAATCCCCACCTCAAAACCCTCCTCGGTTTTCTCATCGCTTCCTCCGCCGAAGAAGAATGTCTTTTTTTTGATGCGTTGAGACTCTACAAACTACACAATCAAGTCTTTTCTCTTTCATTGAAAGCTGCTGCTACTGCTAGGGGACACTCCCCACCTTCTCACTCTACCAATTTTTTCTTAATTTGTTTTACTCGATTTTATTATATTATTCGAGAGATTTGATGTTACTTTTTGTTTAATTTTTTTATTCTCTGAAACTCTCCAACTCTACGTGTCTCTCTCCATCCCCCGAGAGCCCTTTGATCCATGTCCTTCTTCTCCAAAAGCCCTAAATAATTTTCTAGGGTTTCAGTAAAAGAGGTGCTTTGTCTTCATTGTACTCAACATTCTGCAAAAAGGTTTGGACTTGGAAATTGGGGTTTTTTTGTTTTGAATTTGTGGGTGTTGTTGTTACCATTGAGAGTTTGCATTCTATGTTGAAGAACTGGCATTTTTGAAGATTTTATGTGCTGAATTTAACTTACTCTGGTGGAAGATTGAAGATTTTCAAGATTTAAGGGTTTAGGTTTCTAAAATTGTGGGCAAGCTACTTGCAAAAAGTGTGACTTTGGTGGGTTTGTGAAGGGGGTGGATGACGATGAAGACCCAATTGATTCAATCCCCACCTCAAAACCCTCCTTGGTTTTCTCTTCGCTTCCTCTGCCGAAATCCCGAATTCCAATTCAACCCATCACCAATCTCTCGACATCAACGCGGACGGCAACGGAGCTAAGAACTCCTCCGGGAGAGGAATGAGGGGGAAATTCTGGGTTTGGTATATGATTGAATTCTGGGTTACTGTGAAATCTTCAATTTTCTGGTATTAATTTCTTGTAGTTTGTTTTGTTAAATTCTGGGTTTGGATATCATTGAATTTGGGTTTTGAGACGGTGAAAAATGGTGATTTGATTCTTGATTTTTTTTCGGGTGTGCTGGTGGTTATGGAGATTGGAGGAGATGGAGGGTCGGGTGGAAGAAAGAAGGGGTTCTGTTTGTTTGTTTGTTTTTTATTTTTTATTTTTATAATAAATTTTCACGTGAACCTTAATGACAGGTGGCGTTCAATCATTGTCTGGATGGACGTCACGTCATTAGTTAACGGAAGACTTAACAGCCAGACTAATGGATGTATGAGACTGTTCCAAAATTAACACTTTAGGTATGACTCTAGGACGAAAAAAACTTCATGTACCAAATGTTAAAAACCACGAAACTTGAAAGTAGCAAATTAAGATTTACCCTTAAAATAAATAAAACTTCAATTTTTAAAATTTATATAGAATAATAATACAATATTTTTTGGTAAAAACATATTTAATATATACATATACACTATGACTATGGTATTTATAGTAAGTTTTTTAGTAGTTTAAAAAATTAAAGTCATCAAAATAATTTTTTTTTTGTTAACGTATTAAAACAGGTTATCTGCGTGTCACTTTCGTGTAAACCTGTTAAGAACCTGTTATTAACGGGTTCTTATCATGTGACCCGATAACGACCCGATTAGTTATCGTGTTGATCTACAATCCGTTATTTTCATGTCGTTTACGTGTCTTGTTAACGGGTCGTCTAAGAAATTGCCAGTTCTAGTCATGGCCATTGGGCAAAACAACAGGAACCCATATATATAGCGGGCGAGCGAGCGGGCGGGGGCACTATTGTTTAATAGAGGAGATACCTAGGCCATTAGAACATCACCGTCAAATGAAGGAAACAGGCGACTAACAGATCACAGTTCCCGCTTTCTAGCCAGAAAGTCTAGTCCGAGATGAACGCCGAGCTACTAATTTCATACAGAAAACACTTTGTCCTAATTGAAAGAACTTTCGCCCGATGCACTTCAACTTTATTTGACCGAACTTCTCCCACTACCTTCATCGTGATCCTAACCTCAGACCCAAATCGATCTGTATAATACTTCAAAGTTTCCAAGTGGATCAAGTAATCGACATAGGAGTCTTCTGGGTAATCACGACAACATTGCCGTCCCACAGAAATAATGAGCTAATTAGTGAATCGCGGTTCCTGCCCTTAAGCTAGGAAGTTTAGTCGAAGATGAGCACTGAGCTACCAGCCTAATCCAACATTCACTCCTTTTTAGTTTCAAGAATCTTGACCCAAGGTATTTGTAAGACAGAGAACGACTCAGCATCATCTTTGCTCGATGAGCTGGTAACTAAGATCAAGGCACCTAGACTCGAGAGATGGCGAATGCAAACGGTTCCCAAGGAAGTTATGATTAAGTTGCTGGTGCGATTAACATTATCTTGCCTTTCATGGCCTGAATCTTGCTAAACTTTTACTCCTTCTTAATTCTCATCTCTTAAACCTTATCCAAGCAAGAAATAATATTATGACAAGGTGAAGGATTAGACTTTTTGCAATTCGTGCAATTGTGCAATTGGCGAATTCATGGTGGTTGCTGCCGAGAACACCATTATTTCCGGTGAAGTGCATGCAAAGGTCGTCATCAGACTGCATGGTTAGGGAATTTTTTTAAGGCCGATCGATTCTGAATTCAACCTGCATAGATCACACATTAAAATTCTAATTAGACAAGTATAGGAAAAACAAACTAAAATTGCTATTTTTTTTTTTAGATTTTTTTATTTTTTGTGATTTTTTTATAAGGATAAAAACAAGAAAATAAAAGAAAAGAGTTAAAAAAATTAGGTTGCCTCCTAATCAGTGCTTTAGTTAACGTGTATAGCTAGACGCGTACGAAGCGGAAATATGGTAATCAAGTCTTGTTCTTTCAGAGTCAACCATTCCTTAGAAACTGTAAGGAGTAGTCAATCTAAGGGTTATTATCTTGACATGTGTCATAAGATTAGGCAATTAGTTAAGAGTTTGTTATATCTGTTAGCTTAGTCTGCAAGCTATCTTAGTTACATATATATACTACAATGTAAATGTACTGTGTTAGTAAGTGAAAGATCAATACGAACAAGATTACCTCTCTCTCTAAGTTCTTTCTTTCTTTCTCTCTCTCTCTTTCTGTTTCTGCATTCTTTGTTGCACTCATCTTTTCTACTGCAACAGATCAATCTTGGTTAACATGCCATTCACGCTTCATCAACTCTCTCACCGGTACAAGCTTAAAGACTTGATGATTATTTGATCTTGGAATCTTTGCTTCCGCTACTACTACAATCTTCTCGTGCTACCTTCTTGTTCTTCGATCACGGGTTCTTTCTTTCTGATTTAGGGTTCTGTGTCTCTAACTTTGGGACAATTTCTTTGATTCAAGTTGTGCACACCAACTGTTAGTGTTTTGTTCTCTGTACATCATTTTCTTGAAGATTCAACACTGGTGACCACCAATTAGTTACAGATATTGCAGTCTCCTATTACTTCTCTAATTTCATATGTTTCAACCTTTGTAGCCATGAAATTGGATGATACCAATTACTTGACTTGGCATTTCCAAATGCAGCTTTTACTGGAAGGTCATGGAAATATAGGGTTTGTCGATGGTTCTACACCATGTCTATCTCGGTTTCTTACTCCAAATTCTGGTGATTCTGAACTTTCTTCTAGACAACAGTCTGATCAATCTCTTGCTTGCAAGGAATCTGATGAATATTTGGTTTGGATGATGCATGATAGAGCATTGATGCAGCTTATCACATTTACTTTATCACCACCTGCCATTTCCTGTGCGATTGGAAGCATAAGTGCTCAGGACTTGTGGACTCGCCTTAAGGAACAGTTTTCTACTGTTAGTCGGACAAGCATATTTCAAATGAAATATGAGTTGCAAACTATCAAGAAAGGAACTGATTCCATTAATGTGTACCTTCAAAGAATCAAAGAAGCTAGGGATTATTTGTCTGCTGCTGGTGTCTATTTTGAAGATGATGATATTATGATCCTTACACTTAATGCCTACCATCTAAGTATAATACAATCAGGTTTGTGATAAATGGGCGTGAATATGTTATTTCTCTGAAAGATCTTTGGTCATAATTGCTTATTGAAGAAGTTATGATTGAGACTCTTCATATTGCTCCAATGCTTAATGCATTTGTGGCTCATTCACTTAATTTTACATAGAGACCTTCAAATTTTCAGTCTCAGACGTAATCTGGTCGGCCATACACTTCCTATAACTCCAACTCTGGTTACAAATCTTTCAACAATAAGAACAATGGCATATTTAATTCGAATAACAAGTTCAATCACTCAAAGCAAGTTTTCAATATTGGTAATCTTGGTTCTGGAATCTATGGTTCTACTCCACAGTTTGGCAATCCTCCTGTCATCCCTTGTAAAATTTGTGGGAAAACAAATCAATTGGCTAACACATGTCAGTTCAAATCTTCTCAAGGGTGTCAAATTTGTGGCAAGAACAATCACATGGTTGCTACTTGCAGATTCAGAAATGCATCTCAATCTAATGGTTGTCAAATCTGTGGGAATTCAAATCGTAGTGCTGAGTTCTGTTTTCAGAAAAGATCCTCATCTCCAATGACTGCAATGTATGTCAACAATTCTTTTGGCAATTCAATATCAACTCAACTGCCCTTTGCACCACCTCAACAAGTTTGGATTACTGATACGGGTGCTACAAATCATATGACCAACGATTTGAATAATCTTTCTCTTGCTACATCATATCCATCTCATGAGTCTATTCAAACAGCCAGTGGTGAAGGTTTATCCATCTTTCAGATTGGCTCTTCAACTCTTCAAACTCCACTGTGATCATTTCAATTAAAATCTGTTCTCCATGTTCCAAAGTTGACACAAAATCTGCTATCTGTCCATCGAACATGTTTGGATAATAATTGCTGGTTAATTTTTGATGCCTTTTGTTTCTGGATTCAGGACAAAACCACAGAGAGCATTTTGTACAAAGGGTAGTGCCGTAATGGGTTATATTCGATCATTTCTCCAACACATCCAGTTTCAACACAGAAGGCTTATGTGGCTGCATATCTTGGACATTAAGTTACATCGAGACTTTGGCATCACAAATTAGGTCATCCCTCTAATACCATTGTATCTTAGATTCTTAGAAAATCAAATGTCTTTCATACCTCTGATTCTTTGCCTATTGTTTGGTCTCCATGTCTCGAAGGAAAATTTAGGAAACTTCCCTTTCCCATGTCTCTATCCAAATTTGTAAAACCTTTTGAGATAATACATAGTGATGTTTGAGGCTCAGCTCCTTGTATTTCTGTTGAAGGCTTTAAATACTATGTTACTTTCATTGATGAGTGTACTAGGTTTTGTTGGATTTTTCCAATCTGCAATAAAAGTGAAGTTGATACTACATTTGTCTCTTTCTATCACTTTATTGTCAACCAATTCAATGCCTCTGTTAAAGTGTTTCAGAGTGATGGTGAAGGGGAATATATAGGCAAACCATTTCAAAAATTTTTGGTGGACAAAGGTATTATTCACCACATGTCTTGTCCACATACCCTAGAACAAAACGGGTTTGTCGAGATGAAACATAGACACATTATCGAGACATCTATTACCTTATTACAAACAACCTCTTTACCACCTTCATTTTGGTCATTTGCTTGTCAAGCTTCGGTCTATCTCATCAATAGGATGCCTTCATCAACATTGGAAAATAAATCACCTTTTGAGGCCTTGTTTAACTCCATTCCTGATATTAATCACCTTAAAGTATTTGTTTATTCATGATATCCTTTGCTTAGACCTTATAATCATACTAAACTGCAACCTAGAACTACAAAATATATTTTCTTGGGGTATGCCTCAAAGTATAAGGGCTATATCTGTTTTAAGGTTCACAAAAGAAGAGTGTTTATATCTCGTCATGTTCTATTTGATGAGACAAAATTTCCATACATCACTCTGGTTTCTCAATGCTCCAAATGACCTATTTCATTGCCTATAGTATCCACATCCACACATGTGTTAACCTCAAATCTTAACAATGTTATTGTCACACCTTAGTTTAACTCTGTGCCTACTATACCATCAGTCTCTCATACACTAAGCCTAGAATATGTGCCTCTGCCAGCTGTAGTTTGTCATTCAGATTTGAATGATCATAGTTTTGCAACTTTAAGGGATTCAAGTTCCAGTTTCTCTATTGCCACTCCACCCATTACTAGCATTGCACATCAATCATCTCCTTCACTCTCTGTGGTTTCTGAATTTCAAGGAGAACAACTTCAAGTGGATTTGTCCATACCATTATTAAATATTCACCCTTTGCAAACTCGGTCCAAGAGTGGCATTTCTAAAATGATTGCTCTACTAGCTTCTGTTCATGAAAATGATGGTGCTAATCTTACCAAAATTGAACCTGCAATATACAAATCAGCATTAAAATCTCCAGTATGGTTGGCTGCAATGCAAGATGAGTTGAATGCTCTTCGTAATCAAGGAACTTGGTCTCTTGTATCTCTTCATTCTCACAGAAACTTGGTAGGTTGCAAGTGGGTATTCAAGATTAAAAAGAATACAGACGGTTCTATAAGGAGGTATAAAGCTCGATTGGTTACAAAGGGTTTCAATCAAGATGAAGGTATAGACTATGGCGAAACGTTTAGTCCCATGGTTAAACCAACCACTGTGCGGTTAGTCTTTGCTTTGGCTGCTCATTTTAATTGGAATCTTCGACAACTTGATGTGAAAAACGCTTTTCTACATGGTGTGCTACAAGAGGAAATCTATATGGCTCAACCTCCTGGTTTTCTTGATTCCACTTATAGTGACTATGTTTGTAAGTTACATAAGTTCCTATATGGTCTTAAGCAAGCCCCAAGGGCTTGGAATGACAGATTTACTAGTTTCTTGCCAGTTTGGGTTTTAATTCCACTTGTAGCGATTCCTCTTTTTTTGTTTAAGCTGTGAATGGTACAGTTGTGATTCTCCTCTTATATGTGGATGATATTATCATCACGGGGAGTGCATCTCAAGCAATATCAGATGTTATACATGCTCTTACTCAAGAGTTTGATATCAAAGACCTCGGGCCATTGCATTACTTCCTTAGTATTCAGGTTTCATAAGAAAGATGGCTTATTCCTATATTAGGACAAATATGTTAGTGATTTTCTCATTAAGTATGGAATGGAATTGTCTAAACCGTGTGCTCCTCCTTGCCTACCTTACAATAGATTGTTGAATGATGATGGGAAGCCCTACAATAATCCAGCATTATATAGAAGCCTTGTGGGAGCACTTTAATACCTCACATTTACTCGACCTGATATTGCATTCGTTGTGTTCCAGGTTTGTCAGTTCATGCAGTGTCTTATGGAAGCTCACTTTGTGGCAGTTAAACGAATTCTGAGGTATCTCAAGGCTACCAAAGGTTGTGGACTTCATTACACCAAATGAGGATTGGATTTACAAGCATTTAGTGATGCTGATTAGGTAGGGGATCCCAATGATAGGAGATCCAATACAGGGGTGGTTGTTTTTCTTGGCTCAAACCCCATCTCATGGTCCTCCAAGAAACAAAATACTGTCTCTCATTCTTCCACTGAAGCTGAATATCAAGCACTGTCTACAATGGCTGCTGAGATCGATTGGATTAAACAATTGTTGCAGTTTCTGCAAGTTCCTATTTCTGGAACACCTACTCTATATTGTGATAATCTCTCAGCCATTGCTCTTATGTGTAATCCTGTCCAACATCAGCGAACAAAACATATTCAAATTGATATTTTTTGAGAAGGAACGGGTGGCAAAACAGGTGTTGTTGGTTCAATTTGTTTCTTCACTTGAGCAGTTTGCTGACATATTAACTAAAGGATTGTCTGCACCTTTGTTCAAGACTCATTGTGACAATCTCAGACTCAGTTTCATTGTCCCTGAGTTTGAGGGGGGATGTAAGGAGTAGTCAATCTAAGGGTTATTCTCTTCACATGTGTCATAAGATTAGGCAATTTGTTAAGAGTTTCTTATATTTGTTAGCTTAGTCTGTAAGCTACCTTAGTTACATATATATACTACAATGTAAATGTACTGTGTTAGTAAGTGAAAAGATCAATACGAACAAGATTACTTCTCTCTCTAAGTTCTCTTTTTCTCTCTCTCTCTTTCTGTTTCTGCATTCTCTGCTGCACTCATCTTTTCTACTGCAACAGATCAATCTTGGTTAATAGAAACGTCATAGGGCGACAATAAGTTCGGATTGAATCGATGTTTATCAACTGTACATTTAAATTCAGTGGTTGATCATTCATATCCACCCTTCTATTTGAATGAATCTTTGTAATCAAATAGGATCCTTTCTAGCGAGATTTATGTCTCCGTCGAACTGACTTTAACCTTGTATTTAAAACTCACAACTTCTGCACTGGCTAAATTTCTCTATGAAAATTTGGTTGTCCTGAAACTTTTTGTTCTTCCCCTTATAGGTATTTAGCCTCCTTGTAGGATTCACTCTGAATTTCATCAAGTTTGATTGGTTGTGCTGGTGTACAGTACAATTCAGCAATCAAATTTTTTTTTTATCTGTATCTGTCTGACCTATAACCAAATATGTCAAATTGCTCAAGTGCAGATAATGTGGTGTATCAAACTCTGACTTTGTATGAACAACCTCAAACTTCACGTCAGTTTCAATGCATTCCTGCAGCTTAATGGGTTGCTTTGCAGCATCTGGATATGGTCTGTGTTTGTAAGACCCCGTATTAGTGTGTATACATATATACATATACGTATGTATTACATTATTATATTATTTTTATTTGGTTGCCAAGTTTACTTGGCTACTACTTTTCCTAGGTTAATTAGTGTTGTTATAGCTAGATGAAACGTGGACTCTTGTTTGCATGAGCTGGAGGATGAGGCTTGATGTGTCAAGCTAATTACATGAAAATTATTGACAGCTCCTGCTAATTGCATGTAATAGTTGGCACCTCATGCTATATTAGCCAACCTTCGTACACTATAAATACATCCATTTTCTTTACAAATTATATCATCGCATGCAAAGCATGCATTGGTCCCGTATACGTAGAGAAGAGATAGAGAGAAGAGAGTTAGGGTTTGAGGTTTGTGGAGATGTTAGTTAGGTTGTCTTGTCAAAGCTTGGATTATCGGTGAGTGATTTATGTAATGTGTTATAAAATGTTCTTATTTTCTGATAATTGAAAACCATGAGTTATCATGTGATTTTAAATCTCTCTATTTCAAGTCAAGCATGTTGGATTTGTTTGAAATATTTTGGAGTTATTATAAATGGTGATATGGGGATTATTTTGAATGTTCATGGAGCATGAGAACTTCAGCGTCGCATTATTCCAAGGGATAAATGTAAACTGCACACGGGGACATTAGGGTAGAATGATCATTAGGGGTAACATGGTGAGTTACAATTTATGAAGGATATAGTGAACATGTGAAGGGATGATGTAATATGGAATTATGTGGCTAAAGCTTTAATATTATTCTAGTACTTTCTAGCATGTGTAAAACGACATTGCTTGACTGACATATTACATATTCTACTCACTGGATGGCGGTGGTTGTTGCTGACCCCTCACCTTATTATTTTGAGATGAATTAGTTGGCAAGACAAGTGCTAGACGAGCTGAGGTTGTGATTGAGGAGAGATTTAAGGATTTTAATTTATTACTTTTGTACACCCTGTAAGGATTTTGGAGTTATTTTTATAAGATAAGTTTTGTTTTTCATTTTATTTTTACATTTACTTGCGCATCGAGGGCAGGATTTATTTTTCCACCGATCCCTGGTTCGGAGCGTCACAGTATTGCATATAGATTTGGGTAGCAATAGATTCTGGTGGGATTTTAAGATCAGCATACGTTGTTTCCTCCTTTGGCCGTGAGTGACGAGTAGGTGGTTATTTTGTTTCCTCAACAATTTCCTTTTGATTATCATAAACTATTCCACATCTTGATGTTCGAACTGCACAACACTCTTCTGGTACCCTTCAGTCAGCAACTGGTTGATTGGCAAGTTTCTCCCTTTCTGTGAACTAATGTGCGAGCTGCCCAACTTGCTGCTCCAGATTTTATAATGAAGCCATGGTATCTTGCATCACATGGGTGCCTCTTTCAATAGTTTCATCCAATTTTTCAAGTTCAATTGCCCAAAATGCTTTGGCGGGCACATTAGGCTGTTCACAAGGCTGCTTGTTGCTTTCAATAGATTCAGCCAATTTTTCGATTGCAATCTCTCAAGATGCTTTGGCTGGCACATTAGGCTGCTCAAAAGGCTACTTGCTACTTTCAACAGTTTCAGACAATTTTTCGATTGTAATTTCCCAAGATGTTTTGGCTGTCACAATAGGCTACTTAAAAGGCTGTTGAATATCTACCCACCTAGAATTAGGATGCTCTGTACACCTCGGATCGTAGAAATTTGTATAGGGATCGCACCTAGGCCTTTGAAAGTTTCTCCTCATATTAATATAATTCTGCACAAACACTTAATAATATTCACTTCGGAGACAACACATAATGTCGTGGGTATTCAAATTGCAAAGAACACAAACTGTAGGTGTTCCTTATGAGAATCCAAACCAATCCATTGCAGCTAATGACTCTCCTAAGGGTCGTGATGAGTCGATTTTATACTATATATTATTCCCTATTCTTGGTATATTTTGGTTATTATTTTGGTGAGATTTTGATGCTTTGTTATGTGTTTTTAATGTAGGACATGCAAGCTAGTTTTGAGCATAAAGTAATCAAACAGTGGAATTTTTGAGTGATTCCAATTGGAGCTGGCTCGTGAGCCAGCAAGGAGGTTGTGTCAAAATTTCATAATTTTATCCCGAAGCATCAGACCGTGGCAAATTAATTTATGACCAGCGCGCACTGCTGGCAGATTGAGCTACAGAGCTTGTTTACGAGTCGTTTTGGGCCTGTTTTGGAGCCCTAAAGGTCCAGAAACATGGCTTCTCCTTTGATGGGCAGATTTCCTAATCGGAATAGAAATGTAATTTTTAGTTATCCTTTTATTATTTTATTTCCTAGTTTTTAGAAAACCTTTTCCTATGAGGGTTTTAATTGGGAGTAGTATAAATAAGGTTTTTTAGCCATTAGGTGAGAGAGGATGCAACATTGAGAGATTTAGCAAGATTTTGGAGAACTTCAGACTTTTTACCTACAAGGTGTTTTCATTCTTTTTCTAGTTAATGATATTTTCTTTTGTTTTTATTATGAGTATGAGTAACTAATTCCTTTTGCTAGGGTTAGGCCATGAGCCTTAGCAAGAATATGTAATTTTATTAATTTGCTTATGAATGAATGGATGCATGCTTGCTTTGAATTATTAATCACTGTGATTAAACTATCTATATATTTTAATGACCGATCACTATTAGGATATTTAGACAAGTAATTTGATGCAATTTCTGTTGGAACATCACCCTGAAATTGAGAAGGGCTTCTTGTGATTAGTAATTGTAAGTTCACTTAAGGCGAACATCACGCTCTTAAGGGTTGCATGGTTTTTCAAAGGGTTTTCACGAAGCTTAATGAGTCTTGCATGTTTATATTTGATCTGAACATCACATACATGTTGCATGTTAGATATACGTTTTCGCTTGAACATCACAAGGAAAATATGTATTAGGAAAACCTAACCATCAAAGCATGTATGTGGAAATTCATAAGTAATTGATATTATTGCATAGGATTGTGACGGTGACGGCTAAACCCTAGTCTTTTCTTAAATTGATTTTAATTTAAAAACGTTTTTCTGTTTGCTGCCTTTATTTTCAAACTTCTCATTTTCTTCAAGTGTTAATTTAATCTTTTTAAATTTAAAAATCTCAAATCTTTGATAAAAATCTGTTTTAATAGTTAATTAAGAGTTAATTTAATTACGAATTAGTCAAACAATCTTTGGGGACAACGACCTTGCATGAGCAATTATACTACAATTACCTTGTATTCTTGCAAGTATTTTCAGTGATTTTAATCCTATTTGCGCAGGTACAAAAATCATATCAGGTCGACCAGCTTTTGGTATGACGAAGGCTATCCTCTCGCTGTTGTGCACAAATTAGAACCCAAATTTTAGCATTCAGCAAGAACAACGAAAATGAAAATAAATAAAATTTTATATGCACAAATAATCAACTAAGAATATGACAAACACAAAATTATTTAAAAACAATATCCGGAAACGGCGCTAATTTTTTGATAGGATTTTCACTACCTGCAAAAGCAGGGATAAAAATACTTGCAAGAGTACAAGGTAATCGTAGTATAACAGCTTAAGCAAGGTTATTCTCCACAAGGATTTGTGAAAATAATTTAATGTTAAAACCAAATCTTAGTTAATTATTAAAAAAAAAAAGTTAGGAAAGGTTGATCTTGGAATTTAAATAACAAAAATGAATTTTAACTAAAACAATTAAGAAATCGGCAAAGTAAAGAAAACAAAAGAAAATGGTTTTTGAAAATCAAGTTGTAAAAACACTAAGGTTTCGCCGTCACCTTAACAATCCGACGTACTTCTTCCAATTACTTATGACTTATACATGCACACTTGGAAGGTTAGGTTTTTCTAAAGTATGCTCTACTTGGACCCCCAATCTAAAACGTTTATCAAACATGCAATTGTGACGACCCGTCCCTAATTTTCCATGTAATTTTCTCCCCGAGTGTGTAAATTGACATTTATGCCCTTGTGGGCAAAGTGACATGGACGTGGTTATTCGGCTTTAATTTATTTTTCTCATTATCGTAATTATTTAGTACTCGTTACTATCGCGTGAGCACGAATTCGACCCGAATCGGATTTGTAACGAAAAAGTTACACACAGTTAAAGTACGTTAACAATGGGTAGAGTTGTACACGCATGTGTTAATTTATCAGTGTTGGAAACACTATTTTTGATAAGGAGAAGGATATACGACTTACTGTACAAAATCTGAAAACCTTATAATTTTTCTTCTTTAAAATTTAACTGTGTACCCATTCCCGTAACCAATCAGTTCATTTCCTCAATTCCCTCACCTAATCAGATTTTCTTTCTTTTCCACCAATCAGTTCACTCTCTCTCCTCTCTGCCCAATCAGAAAGCTGCCTCTCTCTCTCACATTCTCATTCTCTCTCTCTCTCTCTCGCCTGTGACTCTCTCTTCTCTATCACACACACACACCATCATCAAAACTTGCAAATCGAACCCAAAAACACCACCATCACACTCATCTCGAACCCAAGAACTCATCCATACTAACCGATCATGAAATGATCGAGATTTGAACCTCCAACTTAGAGCAACCTAGAGTTTCAACTCTGATGGAGTTTTCCTCGACGAGATCCCGTTCGATTCACACAGTTTTGGGAGTCTTGTAAGCTTCTAGGTGACTTCCCGAGGCCATTAGCCAAGTTTTAAAGTGGAGCCGACAAGAGGACCCTCGGGTTTGAGACAACGAAAGTAAGGTTGAGAGTATCAAGTGGATTTTGATCCACTTCTGTCCACTTTTTGGACTTGTAAGAGGTAAAATCTTATTCTCCTATTCTCGGGCTTCAAATCCATATAAAGTTCGTTAAAAATGGTTAAAAAATGAAGAAGTTATGGTGTTTTGAAAAATTTCCAGAAACCGGTGAGATTTCCCCAGTTTCCGACCAACCAGACGGCGGCGGACAGAGGAGGAAGAGAATAAGGGGAATATTTTGTTAAAGTTAACGGAATATTCTAACGCCGGTAGACTTAATGGAATATTCTATCAGATTCTGAAGGAATATTTCCTATAATCTATTAGCTTTTATCGTTAGCGTGTACCTGCATGTGGCCCGCGCAAGTGGTTGTGTCTTGGCGGTGCGTGACGGCCCGTCCGGCCACCGGCCGGCATGTGCTTGACGTGTACGGGTCCGCGACGTCGAGTAGAACATTTTCATATATTTAAACCTTGCGTTTGAGCAAGCTATGGGGAAATTTACCTAGGTTTTAGTATATGTCCTATTAAATTAATTAGTTTAGTTATTTCACATATAGGTGAAAATTACCCCGAGGAGGTACGAGGACAAGCAAGGCAAGGAGGCTACAATCTGACCACGTATTAGTGAGTGGGCATTTGTTTATATATATATATATATATATATATATATATATATATATATATATAAAGTTTTATAATTTCCACAAATGCTTTTGAATTGATTCATGCCTTTTATGCCATGATTAAATAATGTTATAAGAAATGTTGTACTGTTGTGAAATGCTAAAATAATACTACGGGATGCGCAGGTAAGTTTACTATGTTGATTAGAATTATTGAATTGTTATGGCATGATTGTATTTATGTAGTTTGCTCATCATTGCTGCACCCCGGTGTTAGTGCTCGCCTAAAGCCAGAGCCAGTCTTTCACGTGTATGTTCACATCCGCACCGCATGCTCGCCTTGGATTCAAGTAGGTGACAGTCATGTCGTACAGGTTGCAATAGGCAACTCCGACTCGTATGTGACCGCGAATAGCGCCAGTCTTCACGTGATTGTAGCACTAGAGCATATATTATGATTACACCTAGTTCTGTCGTACAGGTTGCATTAGGCAACTCCGACTTGTGTGCTAGCATAGATTGATGAGCATCAGTCCAATCGTACAGGTTGCATTAGGCGACTTCGACTTGTGTGCTAGTATAGATCGATGAGCATCTAATTTTATTATGCTATTGTTGAGATATTGTGATTGGCATATTTCTGGAATTATAGTTTATTTGCATTTGATTTCATACTCATATGTAGTTTCGGTTTTAATTTATTCACATTTTTACATCACTTACACTTTTGGTTACGTCACATTCGGGTGACGGCCAAGATTCCTTGACTCCGGTCTGGGTGTGTCACAATCCGTCTATGGTATTCGGACCAAATCGAAACATGCAAGACTCATTAAGCTTTATGAAATCCTTTGAAAATCCATGCAACCCTTAAGACGTGGTATTCATCTTAAGTGAAATTACAATCATTTACCACAAGAAGCCTTCGTCAATTTCAGGGACAGCCCTCCAACCAAAATTACATCAAATTACTTTTCTAAATACCCTTATGATAGCTAAGCATTAAGACAATTAGATAGTTTAAACTCAGTGATTAATAATTCAAAATCTGCATGCATAAGTAAATTGAAGGAAACTACACATTTTTTCTAGGGCTCGTGGCCTAACCCTAGCAAAAGAAAGTTAGTTACGCATAATCATAATTAAAAAGTAAAATAGTATTAAAAGCATGGACAGAAAACACCTTGTAAATAAACTTGAATCGCCAAAAAGCTCTCTAAATTGAATTCTCCAAAGTAGTGTGTCGAGAAGCCTAATGGCTACTTAGCCCTTTTTATACTGCTACAAAATAAAATCCTTCTAGATCTAAAAACTAGGAAACAAAATAAGTTAAAGTAAACTAGGAAATATAATTCTAATCAATTATGAGAAATCTGCCCCTTCAAAGATCAGCCACGTTCAGATCCTAAATCAACTCCAAAATAGGCCCAAGTGTTATAAAATATTTAACAGTTAGAGAGATAACCTTTATAGTGAGTGGAGCGAAGCAGAGGTAAAATATCACACTAAAATTATAGCTCAAGTGAATGATTAATAAAGAGAGAGGAATAGATACGAATGTATTGATCCTTTTCTCTTCTGTTTTTTCTTTTATGTTTTTCAGTCCATTGATAGCAGTAGGAGTGCTCTATTTATAAAGCAACTTCATACGCACATTTCTTACACTTTGAAAATTTACAGCATACAACATTTGACAAATATGATCTCCTGCATCCAAAGTCACTTTCCATTTTGTAAGGTCATTGACAATGTGTGTGTAGGTGTGTGGGCATTCATACCTATGCCAACGTTTTCAACACTCCCCATTGGATGTCCACATACCAACATCAGTTGCCTCGTTAAAACCTTGCTTGGAAAAACCCAGTGGGAAAAAACCATAGCAAAAGAAAAAGAGTATAACTTTACCAGAATTGTTGATGTAGTGTTAAGTATGCTTATGTTGCCTCGTTAAAACCTTGATAGGAAAAAACCAGTGGGAAAAATCCTAATCGAAGGAAAAAGAGTACAACATGCATATATCATGGATGCTCCCCCTGATATGTATCTCCTTCTGATTCTGCATTCTCCAAACTTAGCTGTTTGGTAAGTCGACGTAATCCGATACTTTGCACTAACTTCTGAAACGTGCACTTTGGTAGAGACTTGGTGAACAAGTCTACCAGATTTTCATTAGAACGGATTTGTCTGACTTTAATAACTTTAGCCTTCTAAAGCTCATGTGCACTGAAAAACTTTGGAGATATGTGTTTAGTTTTATCACCCTTGATGAATCCTTCCTTCATTTGGGCAACACAGGCTGCATTATCTTCATGAATGACAGTTGGATTGTCTGTCTTCGAAGTTAGACCACATGAATTCCGGATATGATGGATCATTGATCTTAACCAAGAACATTCACGACTTGCTTCATGTAAAGCAATTATTTCTGAATGATTTGAAGATGTAGCAACTAATGTTTGCTTTGTTGAGAGCCATGAGATCGCTGTATCTCCATTCTTGAACACATATCCAGTTTGTGAGCAGGCTTTATGCGGATCAGAGAGAAAACCAGCATCTGCATATCCAACAAGGACCTGGTCATTTGTGGAGTTCTTTGAGTAGAAGAGACCCATGTATGTTGTCCCACGAAGGTATCGCAATACATCTTTGATACCCTTCCAATGACGAATTGTTGGAGCAGAGCTAAACCTGGCTAACAAGTTAACTGAAAAAGCTATATCTGGTCTAGTACATTGTGCTAAATACAACAAAGCACCTATTGCACTGAGATATGGTACTTCTGGACCAATGACCATTTCATCCTCTTCTTTGGGACGGAATGGATCTTTCTTAATGTCCAGAGAACGAACGACCATTGGCGTGCTGAGTGGATAAGCTTTGTCCATGCCAAATCGCTTTAGAATTTTTTTAGTGTAAGCTAATTGGTGGACCAAAATTCCATTAGCACAATGCTCGATCTGCAGGCCGAGACAATATTTTGTTTTCCCAAGGTCTTTCATTTCAAATTCGTTTTTCAGATATTCAGCAGTTTTATGGAGCTCTTTAGGAGTTCCAACTAGGTTCATATCATCAACATATACTGCCACTATAGCAAATCCAGAATTGGATTTCTTAATGAACACACAAGGGCAAATGACATTGTTAATGTATCCCTCTTTGATCAAATATTCACTGAGACGATTATACCACATTCGTCCAGATTGTTTCAGACCATACAATGATCGCCTTAATTTGATCGAGAGCATACTTCGTGGTTTCTTACTTGTTTCAGGCAACTTAAGTCCTTCTGGGACTTTCATGTATATGTCAGTATCTAATTCTCCATATAGATACGCAGTGATGACATCCATAAGTCGCATGTCAAGCTTTTCTGAAACCACTAAACTTATTAAGTAACGGAACGTAATTGCGTCCATTACAGGAGAGTATGTCTCCTCATAATCAATTCCAGGTCTTTGAGAAAAACCTTGTGCAACGAGTCTTGCTTTATATCTAGCAATCTCGTTTTTCTCATTGCGTTTCCTTGTGAATACCCATTTGTAACCCACGGGATTTACATCAGGCGGGGTTTGGACTACTGGTCCGAAAACACTTCGCCTTTCCAAGGAATTTAATTCTGCCTGGATTGCATCTTTCCACTGAGGCCAATCCTGTCTCTGTTTGCATTCATCAACAGAGCGGGGCTCAATATCATCACTTAAGATGATTTCGGTGGCTACTGCGAATGCGAACATATCATCAATGATTATATCATTCCGATCCCACAATTCATTAGTACATGCATAATTTATGGAGATTTCTTTGCTTTCATGTACTTCTGTCTCTTCAGGGACATGTGTCTCATCAAGGACATTTTCTTTTTCTGAAAATCCAGAATCATGAATTGTGGATTTGTCATTCATTCTCTCTTCCTGAATGATTTCATTTGGATTCAGCTGTGCCCTTGCCTTTCTCTGTCGAGGGGCTGAATCTTTTGAACCTGGTGGTCTACCACGCTTCAGGCGTGCACCAGATGAATCATTCGCTGCCACTTTATTGTGTCCAACAGGGACATCAATTCTTGCAGGTGCATTTGCAGCTGGTATATGTGATTTTGTCACTTTCATAGCATCAATAAATGCATCTGGCATTTGATTGGTAATGCTTTGAAGATGAACGATCATTTTCACTTCATTTTCACATTGAATGCTTCTAGGATCAAAATGAGACAAGGTGGGAACAACCCATGTCAGCTCTTTCCGTTCTTCTGGAACGGTCTTTTCTCCCCCTAACGACGGGAAGACTGTCTCATCAAAGTGACAATCAGCAAAACGTGCTGTAAACATATCACATGTCAAGGGTTCCAAATATCTAATGATAGATGGTGAATCAAAACCCACATAAATTCCCAGTCTACGCTGAGGTCCCATTTTAGTGCGTTGCGGCGGCGCAATAGGCACATAAACAGCACAACCAAAAACTCGTAAATGTGAAATGTTTGGCTGATGTCCAAACACGAGTTGTACTGAGGAGTATTGGTGGTTGGCTATAGGCCTCAATCGAACCAATGATGCAGCATGTAAAATGGTATGTCCCCATGTAGAAACTGGCAGTTTTGTTTTCATAAGCAGAGTGCGAGCTATTAATTGAAGCCACTTGATCAATGCTTTTGCTAAGCCATTTTGAGTATGGACATGAGGAACAGGGTGTTCAACATCAATGCCCAATGTCATGCAGTAATCATCAAAGGTTTGGGACGTAAATTCACCAGCGTTATCAAGTCGGATTGACTTAATGGGATAATCTGGGAACTGTGCTCGTAATTTAGTTATCTGAGCAAGAAGTCTCGCAAAAGCTACATTCCAAGTAGACAAGAGACAAACATGTGACCATCTGGTAGATGCATAAACCAAAACCATAAAATATCGAAATGGTCCACAAGATGGTTGAATAGGTCCACAAATATCCCCTTGAATTCTTTGCAGAAATAATGGGGATTCAGCATCAACCTTTAGTTGTGATGGTCTAATTACCAACTTCCCTTGGGAACAAGCCTTGCAAGGGTTATCATTTGAGATAACAATATCTCTGCTCAATAATGGATGTCCATTAGAGTTGGTAATGATCCTACGCATCATGGTGGATCCTGGATGACCCAGACGGTCATGCCAAAGCATGTAAACCTTTGAATCAATGAACTTCTGGTTCATGACAGTATGTGATTCAATTGTCCTTATGTATGTATAATACAATCCACTAGACACACCATGCAACTTCTCCAATATACGCTTTTGGGTATCATTGGAGGTAATGTATAGATACTCCACATTTTCTGCACTTTTCGTTTCAATGTGGTATCCATTTAGACGTATGTCTTTGAAACTCAACAAATTTCGAGTAGATCGAGTAGCATACAATGCATTTTGTATGGACAATATTGCTCTATTTGGTAACATAATCAGGGCTTTCCCTGAGCCTTCAATTACAACTGAAGATCCTGATATTGTTATTACCCCTACTCTTGTAAGCATTAAGCTTGAGAAATACTTTCGATCACGAAGTATTGTATGTGTGGTTGCGCTGTTTGCAAGACAAACATCTCCGCCATTTCTCATGTTGTGAGAATAACCACAGTTTTTATCCATGCTTTCTGAGTAAATGGAATCACAGTTAACAAACAATTTATAACAAGAAATTTACATGCCACTTTTATTGAATCTGAAAAACTAGTTTTAGACAACAAGTTCAGCATAATAAAAGTACATTAAACATAAATGATTTAATCGGACCGATAGGCTTCATTCCCCCTTTCCACAATGATGTCTGAAACATCCAGGTGGGTTGTGTTCAACTGTCCTGATAAGTCACACACAGGATTAGCTATATCCATTAGCCTAGCCTGGTCAAGAAAATTAGTCTCGACACCCTTCTCCTTGAGGGAGGCTTGATATAGATCCACCAGATGTTTTGGGGTATGACAGGTACGCGCCCAATGCCCATTCCCACCACATCTATGGCAGGCTCCATCAGAGTTCTTGGGAGCATTGCTCATATCAGCTTTGCCTTTATGGCGATTCACATTTTTGAAGCTTGGGCCTGAATTATGCCTCGGAACCTGGTTGTGAAACTGAACACCATGGTTCTTGCCTTTCCTGTTCCATCGACCTCACTTATGACCATGTTCTCGTTTGTGATTATCGCCACCAGAGGATGTGGCGTTCATTTCGAGGGAAGCAGCATTCACTTCTGGGAATGGTGCAGATCCAGTAGGTCGGGAATGATGGTTTCTTATCAGGAGCTCATTGTTCTGTTCAGCTACCAAGAGCACAGATATCAACTGGTTGTACTCAGTGTAGCCTCGTGCTCTATACTGCTGCTGCAGGAGCACGTTAGAGGCATGAAATGTGCTGTAAGTCTTTTCCAGCAACATTTCCTCAGTAATGGTATCCTCATAGAGCTTCATCTGAGAGGTAATCCTGAACAACGCAGAATTGTATTCAGCCACGGACTTGAAATCCTGGATCCTTAAGTGAGACCACTCATAGCGAGCTCTTGGAAGAATCACCGTTGTCTGGTGATTGTATCTGCTTCTCAAGGCATTTCAAAAAGCTAACGGATCTTCAACCGTTAAGTACTCACTTTTTAATGCCTCATCAAGATGGCGGCGAATAAAGATCATTGTCTTTGCCCTATCTTGAGAGGATGAGTTACTCTCTTCCCTGATGGTATCTCCAAGATTCCCAGCTTCCAGATGGATCTTGATATCCAGTACCCAGGTAAGGTAATTCTTCCCGGTAAGGTCCAGGGCAGCATATTCAAGCTTCGCCAAGTTCGCCATTTTCTTTTCTGAAAGAAAATGAGATGTGTAAGAACTTGCAATAATATGTATTCCTGGAGGAATATAGTGTTAAAACTTCTGGTTCTTACAAATTTTTCATTTTGATCTTCAGGCCAAAATGACAAGCACTCGAAACTTCTGGCTCGAGATTTTCAAGGTGAATGAGGAGGGCGATTGTAACGCACCACTCTCATTGAAATAATGTAACATAGAATGGGCGATTATTCCGCACCACTCAAGTAGCAAGAAAATTAAAATACGCAGAGCAGGGTGGGCGATTATACCGCACCACCTAAAATTGCAATGAAATTAAACAGCAGGTAAATTTAAATTTGCAGGGCAAGATGGGCGATTATACCGCTCCACCTAAAATTTGCAGTAAAATTAGATCTGCAGTCCAAGATAGGCGATGATACCGCACCATCTTGGATCGCAGTAAGATTAAATTTGCAGTTTCAAGATGGGCGATTGTACCGCACCATCTTGGATCGCAATAAAATTAACATAAATAAATACTGGGTTAGTAATGAATATCCAAACCAAACAAGAAATCAAGGATGTATGTAACCGCTAGTTGAAGAACTAGAAGCAGGCATGGAGCAAACAGTTCGTCGCGAGGGTATACCGCGCAGTTGAGACATTGGAAGAAGATGAACAGTAAAAACCTTAGAGGAAACATTTTTTCTTTCTTTCGTTTGGCGGAAGAGAAATGAGAGAATGATTTCTTTTGGCTTAGATAAATGAGACATGGTTATATTTAGAGACTCGTGCTGATAACGTGTTATAAAATATTTAACAGTTAGAGAGATAACCTTTATAGTGAGTGGAGCGAAGCAGAGGTAAAATATCACACTAAAATTATAGCTCAAGTGAATGACTAATAAAGAGAGAGGAATAGATACGAATGTATTGATCCTTTTATCTTCTGTTTTTTCTTGTATGTTTTTCAGTCCATTGATAGTAGTAGGAGTGCTCTATTTATAGAGCAACTTCATACGCACATTTCTTACACTTTGAAAATTTACAGCATACAACATTTGACAAATATGATCTCCTGCATCCAAAGTCACTTTCCATTTTGTAAGGTCATTGACAATGTGTGTGTGGGTGTGGGCATTCATACCTATGCCAATGTTTTCAACACCAAGATGATTTTTATTTATTTATATATATAGCTTGAGATGTCTTGAACATATTTGTATAAGGGCTCAAACCCAAAAGACACCATCTTGAATGCCAAAAAGCCCAAATAAGCCCAAAGTATCAGTTTTGACAGTCTTGCATGCTAGTCCTTTTCATTGCCATAAATTAATCGCTTGCTAGTCCTTTTCATTGCCAATTGGAATTACTCTAAAATTCATCCATTTAATAACCTTTTGCTAAAAAAGGAGTCGCATATCCTACATTAGAAATATAAATCAAAGTATCAAAATCTCACCAAAATACTAAGAACATGGTAAAATATATAATACAAAATCGACTCATCACTTGCATAAAACACCAATATGATATGGAGCATCACTCGGGCGTAACCATGTAAGACAAGGTGTATGGACTAAAAAGGAAGATGATCTTTTGAGCCATATGTGAAAGAGGTTGGGGTTCAACTATAACACCAATTAGCAATATGAGGAGTAGCTAATATTATAAGCCCTTGCATTGGTATATCCCTCACCAAAGTGGGATATTTTGTCCACACTATCAACTCTTGACACATCCTTTTAAGTGTGGCCAATTTTCAAGCTTACACGTGGATAACAAATTGGGTGAAGTTTGAGTACGTGTGACCCTTGAGGTTTCACACAAAGGACAACCCGTTCTGATACTATGAAGAAATTTGAGTTACACTATAAAACTAATTGATAATATATAGAGCAATCCAACATCTTATATGCCCTTGCCTTGGCCTTTCCCTCGCCGACGTGGGACATTTTGTGCTTACATCGTCAACTCTCAACAATATTATACGGTTACATGATTACGATGTTGTGTAATTATAGTTGTGATTTCTTAGGGTCAGTGTTGAGTTTGAAAGAGGGACAATCCACATGTGGCTGGTAATAAAATTATATATTTCCGAATGCCAATTTCCGAATACCAAAAATAAAATTATATATTTGTTTAACAGTAAGCCAAGATATGAATCAATAAAATCATGTCACTTAATTTTTTTTTTTTAACAAAATTATACATATACTAAAAGAGAAAATGAACTGAAACAGTGTTCCTTTGACAGTGTTCTTCCTTTTTTGCCCTTCAGTTGCTTTGTAAATTTAGGTTTTTGTGTGTATTATACAGAAAAATGGCATTTTTGTTCCTGCTGTGCAATAGAAATCTCTCGATTTCTTCAGAACCCGCACTCAGCTTCGCCATCTCTCTTCCATCTCTGCGCTCTTCGGTCTCTGCTTCATGCTCTTCAATCTTTGCTTTGTCATCTCTTCCTCCGTGATTGCTTCCTCTGTGATTGCTTCTTCCGTGCTTCCTCCGTGATTTCTTCACCAACAACTTTGTTCCAGATCTTTCCAATTGAAAAAACCCAGATCATCATCATCTTATATTCCTCATCACTTAATTTTTTTTTTTTTAAAAAAAATTTGTTCTATAAATTTAATATGCCTAGAAAATTTATTAAGTGGACATTACCTGAGATTGACTCTTGTGAGAGCATATTAAAAAAAAAGATTTTTTAGTGTGCACAAAAATGACACATGTGATATATCATTATACAAGTGAGAGAACACTTAAAAAAATATGTTCTCTCCATTTGTATAATGATATACGACGAAGCTTCATGTGTTATAAGCACAATGAAAATCTCTCGGTTGAAGGAAGTGGTCCAATTATTCAGCAATTAATGTTAGGTGCGGTGTCAAAATTTCGTGGTGGTTTGGTACAGAAAAATAGTGCCCGTGCCTATTTGTCTTTTACAAGGCAGACAGTAGCTTCGACCCCAAAAAAAGGCAGACAGGTTTTCCCAAAAAAAAAGAAAAAAAAGAAAAAGAAAAGAAAAGGCAGATAGTTACGAGCAAACACTTGGGGTTTTTATTTTTTGTTTTGACAAGTACAAGCAAACGAGAGATTTTTTAGTGTGCCGATCACGCTTAAGTACATCAAATAATAATATAATTGATTGAAAACCTGAAAGAAAAATTTCCAACAAATTTTATTATGTAATTTAATATATTCAGTCGTGTCCTCTGTGTACTGAAAAATTTCCATACAAACAAACACGTGAAAAAGAAGCGAAAGCTTGCACTCGAAAAATATGAAGCTGCAGGAATATTCAGTGGTGAAAGATGTGTGTTGTAACTAGTTACACGATTCTGCATTCACATTCGTAGAATGTGCTTTTGAATATTATATTATAGCTAGAGAATTTTATGCCCTAGAAAATTGACTTCCCTTGTCATGCAGAAATGTTATCTTTTTCTGTAATATTATAATATAATCCGTACATATATTTTTCAAAGGATAGACCGGTAGTGAACATATGACTCCAGATGAAATGTTTTAAACTCGTCACTTTTTGCTTCTGTGGATATCAGACATGCACGTCACTGGCATTGATTTAGTTAGTTCGAGTTATCCATAACGTTATTGTTATGTCAAACACTCTGTATTTACATATAATGGTAGCTTGGTGGCTTTCTGGAGGCTTTGAAGTGGCTAGCAGGCAGGAGATAAGCTTCAGCTTAGCTGCTAGCAGATAAGAGATGGAGGGATATAACGTTAACTTGAGGGTGATGAGAAAAGGTGCCTGGACTCGAGAGGAAGATGATCTTCTCAGACAGTGCATTGAGATTCATGGAGAAGGAAAGTGGCACCAAGTTCCTTACAAAGCAGGTATGTATGTCAACGTGTATATATAACTCTGAAACATGGATATGTGTATTGCTAGTAAAGCATTTCATTAGTATTTCATTCTAAGACCTTCTGCCAATTCGTTTCGAGTCAGATGTTCTGCTTTTATTAATGCTTTAGAACATGCTAATGCGTCTAACGGCCATACATGGCCACGCGGAGACAGTCCCACATCGGAAACTTCCTCAAGAAAACACATTGCAGACATATTCGTAGTACGTAGAAAGATGTTATAAACTTTGCATTGTGTATATGCAGGCTTAAACAGGTGCACGAAGAGCTGCAGATTAAGATGGTTGAACTATCTAAAGCCAAATATCAATAGAGGGGACTTCACAGAGGATGAAGTATATCTTATGATTAGGCTTCACAAGCTTTTAGGAAACAGGTATTAATTAATAAATAAACATCCCTCATTTCCTCTCCTAGCTAAAGGACACTCCACATCGTCCTTATTATTGTACTTCTTGATGTCCATAATCAATTGAGCTCATATGCTTCTATTATGACGTTCACTACATACATTTTATGAAGAAATGCTACGGAGATTCTCTCAAAAGTGAGACTCTCTCTAGACTTTCTATCACTACATGCTTTTGGCATAATTACCGTGCTAACATTATAAAACATAGTGCCAAAAGCATGAGGTAATGGAGAGTCCATAGTGAGTCTTACTTTTTTTCGTGGAAAATGCTATCTTATAGCATGAGAATCTACACCACAAAATCATTAGGGAGGGCCAGTGTCATAGTTAACCATTCATTGTTGGGTACTTTAATTTGGGTTTAAAGTTTAGAAAATATTGCCACTTAGACCATCTCCAACCCTAACCTAAAACCTAAATTTTCCCTTCCCCCCCCCCCCCAAATCCACTCCAACCCAAAACCTAAACCAAACCTAAAACCTAAAACTTAAAATAAAGGTAAATACCGGTCACAAATTTAGCCCACACATTGTCAAAATTTATCAGAATTTAAATATTTTTAGGTTAAAATGTTCATAAAATTAATTTAGGATAGTCTACATAATTTTTTTTTTTTTAAAGTTAATTTAAAAAAAAAAAAAAGCCTTAATTCATTCTTTGACAATCTCGGGCTAAAATTTTAGGCCATAAGAGTTGGAGTAGAAAAGCTGTTTCTGGGCTAAAACCTAAATTTTCTGGGCTAAATATTTTTAGGTTTTAGGCCAGGGTTGGAGATGGTCTTAGTACTACAATTTAGTATTATTCCTCTTTACCTGTAAGTAAGAGGTCTTAAGTTCAATTCTCGTCAAAGGTAAATTTGAATTAAATTATTGTTAATTCATTGTAAGACTTAGCCCACTTTCCCATCCTATTAATGTAAATAATATCGTTGGTTAAAAAAAAAAAATTTAAATACCAGGTAGACTCGCTCAAAAAGCAAGTCCACCCAGACTCGCCATACACTTGGAATTCTACTTGCTCAAGCTGTACTATGGATCCCAGTTAAATGAATTAATTGAATAAAATATGAGAAATCAAAATCAAAATTAATAGGGAATTCAAAAGTCGTTTCTTTGTCTTCCACCTCCGACCCTTATATATCCTTCCGCCTACTCCTTCTCACCGACCACCTCACTTGCTTGGCGGCAAGACTCCATTTTCACTCCCTCTTGTACCAGATCGCCGCCACCACCATAAGAATCTCCCACTTCTAAATGGACCTCATCGTTGCCACCACCGAACACTGAAAATATGATTATACGCACAAGGTTCGAACTTACGCTGTCATGTAAGGACTCAATACCTTTCCACTACTATGGTAAAGTGCCACTTGCAAATTTAAGTTGTTGGATTTAGTCCAATTTTTCTAATTTTCAACTTTCACTAAATTTCTTAATTTATGCATCTTTACTTAAATTATTAATTTGAATATTAAATATGAAAATTTAGCCACTTTTATGGAAAATATTCAAAGAAAATTTATATGTCAACATATATCCGAATGGGTTAGGTTTCGTTTGGTTTAGTTATTTTTGCTGAAACCAAAAACCAAATTGAAGTCACTGTTCAGTTCGATTCAAATTTTCTTTCCGTTTTCTTTGTTCCCTTTTAGTTCAGTTTGGTTTTTTTTAATAAACATTTCAAATTTTCAGTATTTAAAAAAATTCAAAGCTTAACAATTCCAACTAGAATCACAATAAAATAAACATTCCAAGTTCAAGTCTTCCAATTTAAAATAAACATCGAAGTTCAGCCACACTTAAAATATACATTCAAATTTCAAGTCTTCCACACTTAAAATATACATTCTTAAGTCCAAACTTCAAAAAATATTATAAACTTAAAAATAAACATTGCAACTAGAATCATAATTTCAAGTAACATTCAAAGTTCCATGTCTTGCACACTTCTTCAAGTCATCAAGCTCAACACTTCAACACCTAACCATTTCAAGCTTGAATGAGAGTTTGTTGCTAATGTTAGGCGGCCTGGGGGGCAACATAACACTTTTTGTTTAATTTTCACTTGTCATTTCTACATACAAATAAAAAAATCTAATTAAACATTATTTTAAAATAATCTACCCAAACCAAATAATTCATACAATACATAAGATTACCTTTCTCAAAACTCATTCTCCTCAATGGTTGACTCATGATGTAATGCAACATGGATAGACCTAAGCCAATTTTGGTTCATATCAAATCCTCCACCATTTTTGGACTCAACGAACTATGATACGAATCAATTATCCATCCACTTGTGCTGAAAGAGGATTCCGAAGATATGGTTGATATGAGAATAGCTAAAATCTCTCTTGCAACACGTGTTAAAATAGGATATTTAGATACCTCATTCACCCTCCGCCAATTCAATACATCAAAGTTTGCCTCTTCTTCCCCAGTTCCCCTTCATTAGGATCTACAACATACCTATCCACATCAATGTGTATAATTCGGTCTTTCTTTGCTTTCCTCATTTCACTTCTTTTTTCAACTTTCTTTTGGTTTCGGTCATGGTTGATGAAAAATTCCACTTGTCGTTGCCGTTTGAGAACTACCACCACCATACTCATACTCATACTTTGTTGTGTAGTGGAAGACACATCTTCGTAATCTTGTAAAGATCAATCACCAAATCTTTCGCCGCATTTGTGGCACTTTCAACCTTTTGGTCGTTCTCACCAAATAGTATCTTAAAATAATCAACAACCTTATTCAATTTATGGCGAGGATCAAGCATAAGTGCAACAAAAACATATTGATTCTTATCCTTAATTAATTGAAACCCAATATTTGTCATATTTTTCTTGCATCACCAAGAAGATTATAGACAAAAATTCATTATCTTTTCTTTCATGCAAGAGACTTTTGATCTTAATCAATTCACCAAAAGTATTATGAATTGTTGGAATATTGGGACAACAAAATTTTAAAGTGACTTCATAAAAAGGTCTAAAAACGTTGCAAATATCCCCATGTCACTCCAATTATCCGTTGAAGGTGGCCCCTCCCTTATATTATCAAGTCTTTAATAAAATATGGAAGGTAATGACCATCATACTTTAAATCTATATAAAAAAAAACCATCTTAAATTTCAAAGTCGATTCCAAAAATAAAATTGTGGAATTCCACCTAGTAGGGACATAAAAAAATCACAAGCCTTTTCATATCTATCATCACTTTCTAACGCACCTTTTAAAGCTCTCCAACCTTCGAGGGAAAGATCTTATATACCTAACCGCATTACGAATGCTTTGTATGGCCATAATCAACAATTTTATCCCATTATTCACAACCAAATGGAGGATATGAGCAACACACCTCATATGCAAATATTTTCCATCATGCAAAAGTGCATTAGGAAGTCTCCACTTATTCGGTGCACCAAGTCCCTTAAATCGAAATCATTAGCAGTGGCAATGTCAACCGTAATAGTTAACACATTCTCTATTCCCACTCCACCATACATTCCTCCAAAAGTTGCGCAATGGATTCTCCTTTATGATTTTGAGTTACACAAAAATTCAAAAAGAATTTATGTAACATCCAATCATTATCAATAAAATGCGCCGTGAGAACCATGTAATTTGTTTGTTGAATAGAAGTCCATGTATACGTTGTTAGTCACACCCTGAATGTCTTCAATTAGCTTTTTAGTTTATCTTTTTCGTAAGAAAACAAGCCAAGTACATTTTTTAGCAATTGTCTTATGATTAAGCATTCTTCACATAGGACATGCTTGCATGCAAAAATGGAAAAAAAACCTTCTCCCTTGACAAAAAAAAGGTAATTCGTTTAGAACTATCATCTCAACACAAGCCTTAGTGACTTCCTCTTGGCAAAACCTATAGCTTCCAAATTATCTTTCTTGGTAGCAAAAGTTAAGATATTTTGCTTATTTGCGGTAAACATTTCCACATTAGGAGGGTAGCTTCTACATCTTGTTAAATGGTTACTTATAGTGGTTGTACCATTTTACTCGGGTCAGCCTTAAATGTTTGGTTGCACTAATTGCACACCCCCTTAACTCTACCAGTCTCAATTTTCTTTTCAAAGTGCTCCCAAACCTTAGACCTTTCATGACATGTTAATTATTGTAAGAGAGCTTCTTCTTTACTTACTTGGTCACTTGAGTGATCTTCTTTTGGAGTCCCATTGAAGGTGTTTTCGGATCCACCATGAGGACTAGGAGTTTGTAGATGGGTCATCATGGAGAGTTGAGGTGGAGTTGATTCACCAACAATGTCCATATCATTACAATTAATTATCAAACAATTTGAGACATAAGAAACCTCTTTTAGGAGTTGAAGTAATAGAGATGACTACTTACTTGCGATGATATACTAGAAAAATGAGTTTATTTGATCATGAATTCGAAGGCTATTTGATCTCATCGAATTTGACTCACAAAATTGAACTTGTCTCTAGTTTACTCTTCAGTTTTTTAATATTATAATATTACACCGTAGAGGGGTAGAGTTGTTTTTGGGTAAAGCCAAACAATAAATTATCCATAATAAATAAGTATCACACTCGTCATCCTTGAAAATTAAACATCAGATTTGATACTTACGAGTGAAGAAAAATATTAAGTGCTAGTAGCAATAAACCATAAATCTTAGTTTCTATTTGACCGAAAAAATAATTTTTTTGTCTGAAAGGGCATGAGTAAACTCAAACAATGCTTCCTATGGAAGATAAATATATCGTAATAATTTTTGTACGTAAAGTCATTTTCATGCTTTTAATCCTACTCGACTTAACAAAATTTTATGATTTTGTATATTCAGCTAGTATAGAGGGTGGATCATAATAGATAATGATTTTTGTACGTAAAGTCATTTTCATGCTTTTAATCCTACTTGACTTAACAAAACTTTATGATTTTGCATATTCAGCTATAGTATAGAGGGTGGATCAGAATCGACAACAACTTATCCATTCAAATTCCTCACAAATAGTAGAATTAGCTTTCCTTCAAGTCTAATCCCCTTCAAACCCCTCAACAATCATTCTACTCTACCTTCAATATACCTTCAACTTGAAGGTAAACAATGAGTCACTCAAAACGAAAACGCATCCATTCTAATCACTTCAAGGTGATAAGAAGATAAGATTTGAAGGGAGAAGTTTCTTTCACGTCTAATCACATCCAAATTCTTCGACATGAATTCCCTTAGGCTATGTTTGGGTGAGGGATTTTCAAGTCCTAATAAGGGATTAAACCAAGTTAGTAACAAATAGACTACAAAATGTTAGATGAAGAGGATTACAAAGGCCTTCCATAAGCTTTGCGAAGGTGGCATATAAGAGGAATTTACAAATTACAACCTGAAAAGCGGATAGTTCGTATAGGGCGTCATAGGCGTGAAGAGAAAGCTTCTTCAATATTCTTTTTTAGGAAAAAGAAAGAATTTCAAAATCGTCTCCTGCACGGATAGAAATGGAGGTCGAGATTCCCGCAGAACCGCGGCAATTTAATGAGCGAAAAAATATGCTTAAGCAGGTCCTTGCTGAGCACGCCTGCTGGGCTTGCTTATCATGAGATTGGGTGAGGGAATCGACAAGGGGCTCATGAACCGGCCGGGCGGGCTTTTGGGCACACGGAAAGGGCTATCTGAATCTTGGTCCTTCAAATGGACAACTATAAAAACAAATATGCCGACTCCATTTCTTAATGTTTGTGCAATCTGACTTTTCTTTTTGCTTTTGTTCATCTTATTTTTCACCCAAACGTAGTCATCATTTTTTTCATTCGTGTTATGTACTCAGGTGGTCATTGATTGCTGGAAGACTTCCAGGAAGAACAGCGAATGATGTGAAAAATTATTGGAGCACTCAATTACGGTTGAACTCTCGGATGAAAACAGTGAAAAATAAATCCCAAGAAATGAGAAAGGCCATTGTGATAAGACCTCAAACCCGAAGCTTCACCAAAAGTTCTTATTACTTGAGCAGTAAAGAATCAATTCTGGACCATACTCAATCAGTAGAAGATTTAAGTACGCCATCACAAACATCGTTGACAAAGAATGGAAATGATTGGTGGGAGACCTTGTTAAAAGACGAGGATACTTTTGAAAGAACTGCATATCCCAGCCTTGAGTTAGAAGAAGAACTCTTCACGAGCTTTTGGGTTGATGATATGCAACAGTCGGCAAGATCATGTACGGTCAGTTTTCCTGAAGAAGGACTAAGTAAAAGTAATTTCTCCTTTAACATGGAGCTTTGGAATCATTCAAAAGAAGAATAGCTAGAGAAAATGATTCGCACTTCTTTAGTATCATCTAGCTTGTGTACTATTATTTTCCTTGCTCGTATTAGTTTAGTATTGTTGTATAAATGATTATAAAAAATAAATAAATAAAAGCTCCCCACCTTATTAAACATCTGTAAATTAAGTCTTGATATCTTCATTTGTAAAAATAACATCAAATGGAATAAAATCAGTAACTACGACTACCAAGTTCTTTCGTGTACAACTGTGGTTGAATCATATAAGCGATACAAACTAAGTTAAGGAATTGCCATACTTGTAATCTTCTGCATTTCAAAGAGTCCAAAGGTCCCCCACAAAAGAGAAGTCAGCAGTACCACTCTTACCTTCTTCATCGACACTGCCACATGATCTTGTTAGTTGGACCATATCTTCAACCCAAAAGTCTGTGAATGGATCTTCATCTAACCCAAGACTAGAAAATGCTGTTTTGTGAAGTACACTATGGGGGATCTCATCCAACAAGGTTTCCCAACAACCAGTTTGATTCTCTATTGGATGGTCTTGTAAGTTTTTGCTACAATGGTATTCTGATTGATTTTGTTTTGCAATCGCCACTTGACCTTTCAAACATAGTGAACTATTGGAGAATGTTTGTGTTCGAGGTCTTATAGCGATGGGCTTCATGATCTTATGGAGTCTCACTTTTACCCTTTCCGCATGAGAAGCTATCTTGCTCCGTATTCGGGTGTTCCAATATTTTTTCACATCATTTCCAGTTCTTCCAGGAAGTCTTCCAGCAATCAATGACCACCTTACATATAAACAAAACGAATGCATCAGATATTGGGTGAAAAATCATAGTGGTTTATCCAACTATTCCCCCTTCCATCTCACCCCTACCCAGTATCAAAGTTGTGAAAGAAACAAAATGGTGAAAAAGGCAAACCAAACAGAAAAGAAAAAAAAAAGGGTAGCATTTTCATTTTATAATAATATACTTTTAGAAGCGTCATAATTAAAGCGATAAAGCTATAGACGTCGCGATATCCTACACTATTAATTGGCACAACATGAAAAAGTATGTGTTAGTATTTTAGCCTTATTGGGCTCAGGTGAAACGATGGACATGGTACTGACATGTTAACTAACATAGGGGTTCAGTGCTATTCACGAGTACCCCTTTCAACTTAATATGAGCATACCTATTTAATAATTTTACATATCTCCCTTTAGCAAACTCATTCCGACCATTCTAATCACTCACTTTTTGGATCTTGGAAAGACGAATATTTTTTTTTTTATAATGCACGATAATTAGAAGATTATAACTAGATTTTTATTTTTTTTTATTGATTGTTGACCATTTGACGAGTTGTGTCACCTTTATTTTAACTGGTCGGTTGATTTTGAATTTTTCGTTAACTTAATAAGTAAACACGACATAACTCATTAAGATAATGTGTAAATCAAAAGATGACATGTGACCCATTTGTCAAGTCTAAATAAAGAACCAAAACGTAATTTGTATCAAACTAAAACATGATCTATTTGTTTATCATAAACAAAATCTATTGTCTATATATCACTATACAAGTCATATCACTACCATAAATTGGCATTTGCCTGACTAAGGTTTATTCGACTGAGGGGATTTCGTCAGATAAGCAACTTCGCCTGATGAAAATTAACTTTTGATCTGGCAAACGTGGTCAATCTTTTGATTTTTTCGGAGACCTTGGCTCGATGAACAGTGTTCGACGGGCAAAGTGACCTTCGTCAGGCCAAGATTTTGCATCAAGGGAAACATTTGGCCCGTTTAATGTCAGCTTTTGCAGGAAAGTTCGTCACTAAAGGTGTCGTTGCACGACAATATTTGCCGGGCTATGTCCATGATTCATCGGGCAAATAGCCCCGATGACCCACCATAAATCCTACCGACAATTTTTTGCTCGACTACCTCGATTCTTTAAAATAGGCCCGTGAATACATGTGTAAATCATAAGTCCAATCATAAAGCCCTTTGTCTTTCTTCTGTTTCAACCCACTCAGTCGGCTTTTTCCTTTTGCCGGTGAACTGCAGGTGTAAAAATGGATGAGAAGTTAAAGGGTGCACTAAACAATTCTGGGCTATGAAACCATAGTGGGGACTGTTGGGCTGTGAAACTGAAACTTAAAGAGGACTGTTTGTTCTTCTGAAAATGTTGGAAGGGTTTCGTGAAGAGTATCCCATGGAAACAAACGCAAAGACTATCCCAAAACGGCGTGTCAAAATCAGATTACGTACTTTAGCCTTTGACTTTTTTGATGATTAAGACTACTCAATTATGTGCAGCGGCAAAATCTAAAAGTTAAAACCAAATCGACCAAGAGAATGAAAAGGGAAAAAGCCTACGTGCAAAGAGTACAGACGAGAGTTGGTTGCACTTGCCTGTTTCCTAAAAGCTTGTGAAGCCTGAGCATCAGATCTACTTCCTCCTCTGCAAACTCTCCTCTCTTGATATTTGGCTTCAAGTAGTTCAACCACCTTATTCTACAACTTTTCCTGCATCTGTATAAGCCTGAACATACAATGCAATATTACACAAGTACGTACATCATGTAACATCTTTTGATCTACACATGCCTTGCCAGAAGTAGGTTCAATTAACAAATAGTTTGTTTTGTAGGGAAATATATACATACATTTATGTATTTATTTAAAAACATTAATACCTGCTCTTAGAGGAACTTGGTGCCAGTTTCCTTCTCCGTGCTTTTCAATGCACTGCTTCAGAAGATCATCTTCCACTTTAGTCCATGCACCTTTCCTCACACCCATGTTATCCTCCATACTGTATTTGCAGTGGCGTATGGCATGCCAGCATAAATATGTTGTACAACTTTGTGGGAGCCTCAAGAACACCCTATTTGTATAGTTAAATAGACACACAAATGGCTCTCCAACACTAAAGTACAGTACTAGTGTACACGACCGAAATTTTTTATTAACACACATTTAATCCATAACCCCGCCACCTCCATCCATTTAATTTATAGGTGGTTCAATATATATATATATATATATATATATATATATATATATATATATATATTAACATAAGCTAATATCATTTTACTATTCTAAAGTTTATTTATTTTCAATATTTGGTACATCAAGTTTTTTTTATCCTAAAGTGGTACTTGAAATCATATTTTGGAACACTTTTATAGATATGTAAAGGTTTTGGTTAAATTAGCTATTAACTAGTGATGTGGCGCTCACGTGGACAATGATTGGGTGTCACGTGTCAATATGGGCCTACGTGGATATTAAAAAATTAAAAATTAAAAAAAAATTATTCTTTTGGACCGTCTCCTACCTCACCCCCCCTCCCGACCCTCCTTCCCTTCTCCCTCCATTCTCTCCTTTGCACCCACCCAACCCTCCTCTCCTCTTCGACTCCTCGCACATCCACCCTTCCCCCTCCCTCCTCATCTCAACCCTAAACCCAACCTTCATCTCCTCTTCAACGGCCCCACCTACCAGATTTGACCCAAACCCTAAATTTAACTCCGTCTCGTCGCCATCCTCAAAACCCCCAATTTCCAATTTGGTCGCAACCAGATCCAATCGCGAACTCAAATCGATGACGCAGTTGGTCTTCAACTGCTGCTCCGAGCTACATTGGTCTTCAACTGCTGCTCCGAGCTACAACGATCAAAGAAATCGATGACGAAGCAGCTGATGTCATGGTCAGGGCATAGGGGACGTTGGAGAACCAGTCGTAATCAGAAGAGCTCTAAGGATCGAGATGATTGACATCGAAGGGGTTGCAATTTTGGTCCGCGCCCCGTGGCTCTCCATCGTCGTCAAATCTGGTAGGTGGGTCTCAAAGGTTCGAGCTCGCAAGGTCGTCAAAGAGGAGAAGAGGGTTGGGTGGAGTTGAAGAGGGAAGGGGAAGGGTGGATTTGCAGGGAGTCGAAAAGGAGAGGAGGGTAGAGTGGGTGCAGAAGAGATGAGGAAGGGAGGGAGGGTCGGGGAGGGGGGGGGGGCGTGAGGTATATGAGACGGCAAGAATTATTATTATTTTTTAAAATTTTTAAATTTTTAAAATTTTTTTTAAATTTTTTAATATCCACGTGGACCCTAATCCTTGTCCACGTGGGCACCACGTCATCAGTTAACGGCAACCTTAGTGGATGTATGAAAGTGTCTTAAAATTATGATTTCAGGTACCATTCTAGGATGAAAAAAACTTGATGTACCAAATGTTGAAAACCAAGAAAATTTAGGATATTAAATGGAGATTAACCATATTAATACTAGTATATGTCCACATACAAAGTGTGTGCAATTTTTTACTTTTGTTTTTAAAATTGTAGGGGGGAAGAGAGAGAAAGTGAAAGTAGCGAGAGAGGTTTTTTTTTTTTTTTTTTTTTAAATTAGAGATGGAAAAATCATTTGTAGGTGAGGTTTAAACAACCAAAAAAAGAAAATTTTTGTTTTGCAAAATTACGTTACTATCCTTTACTTTTTTGTTATGATAGAAGATAAAAATATATTTTCACCCTCTTTTGATTGACAAAGAGGGTTTCATTAATTTGTAGTTTATATATATAGTCCCTTTCCTTTAACGATTCAACCATTGAATATTCAAAATCATTATTCATAGATCATTCTTGTAAAAATTCATCAAAATTGCAGATCATTTGACCGTATAATTAAAAGGATAGCCATTTTAGTGTGTGTGAAAAGAAAACTTTGTTCGTCTATATATCCATTACAACAATTTTCTTAACAATCTTTGATTTTGATGATTAATTAAGAGATGAAACTCAACGGTGGGATCGTCAAAATTTATTGTAGGTTAGGCCCCACAAAGTATCTCTCAAATAAGCTTATTTGAGAATCTCTAAAAAGAAAAAGGGACCATATATATGTGTGTGTCTATATATAACAAATATATTTATTTATTTAAGATAAATGATAGTGAACTTATTGGATTAAAAAGTATTACAATCATCTAGCACACATCGCGGGTAACGTCTTGAGGTTCTTCAAAACTACAGTAATCTAAATCAAAATACATAGTTAACTTGCTAAACATAGTGCCACATAATTGGCAAGGCGTCCGATATGTGAAACTTCCACACCATCAAAAGAACGGAGCTACAACTTGATGTCCTCACTAATCTGATATTACATATTGAACTACACGTGCAGTCTCTGAAATTGTAGATAGGTACAATTACTTTGTTCTCTTTTAGTTTCACATGTAGACATAAACCTGGTGCAAGTCTACTTCTCCTTCAATGCATGGTGAAAGAAGTTGAGGTTTCACCGTAAAACTAATTGGTAATATAGGGAGTAACTCAACATTTTATAAGTCATTGCATTGCTCTATCCGGGTAAGTTTCATTTTGTCCTCTAACATCATCAACTCTCAACATGCCCCCTAACGTGTGATCAATTTTCACGCCTACACTTAGACAACAAATTAGGTGATGTATGAGCACGTGTAGCCCTTGGACTTACATACAAGGGACAACCCAGTCTAATACCATGAAGAAATTGGAGTTCTTCCACAAAACCAATTGGCATTATCGGGAGTAGCTAACTTACCCATGCAAGGTCCCTCCTCTTGTTAATGTGGGATTCATCAACACGCCCCCTCGCGTGGGACGGTTTTTCAAGCCTAACACATGGACAACACAAACGAGATGTCGTGGGGTATGTGTGCCCGTTAGATTTCACACGTAGGACAATTTGCTCTAATGATGTAACATTCAATGTCTAAGGTAAGGTTACACCAAAATGGTTTAAAATTACACTCCAAGGTTACATAATTATCGTAATATTATAATTAATTACAAATAATGTTGGTATTACTATTACAAGGTTATCTTTTCCATCATGGACAACAGATTACACTTTTATGGTAGAATTATATTTAGACGTTATGCATTAACGTTCAAATAATTGGTACCAATACCCATTTGTTATGAAAATATTATAAAAAAATTTAGTACAGTTTGTTTTTTGTAATACTAATTACTCAAACTGTCAAACATCTGTAAAAGTTTACTTAAACACAAATTTAATTACTCAAACATCTATAAAAACTTACTATGTTTTCCCTTGATTGAGCGCTACTTTCTTATAATGGAATTGCTCTATTTGTTTAAAAGATGAATAAAGCTAGAACTTTTAATTCGAGTGTGAGGTTTATACACATAGTTGCATGTAATATACTTCATGAATAATGTTAATTAATGTGGACAATGATCTTTTAGGGCCAGAATAAATCTAATCTAAATATTGTTACCTCAAAAGTCAGGTAATGAACTCACCAGCTCTGCAAGCTGTATCAGACGATGCATAATGCCACCATCACTTTACTTTGGGGCACTGGGCAGAGTCTTAGCGACTCCGCTGAATAACCATGCTTGTTCTGCAAGACAGGCAATATAGACACAATAAGATCCTAAAAGCTTGGAGCCCTACAATCTAGGGATAAACGTGCACCACAAGTAATCACAACTTTTAAAATGATGCAATATCTACTTACTAAATATCCTCTAGGATTCTCCTGGCTTAAAACGAGCATTATATCCTAAAAAGGTCTCTCTTCCCACGATATAATACACCCACCTAGGGTTCATCTACGGTAAAACAATCTATCCACTTTAATTCTCTTACTCACTGCTTGAGTCTAAAATTATTCACTAACTTGACCATCAGAGAGCCTTTGGCCGGCACAACCCCCTTCCCGGCCCGGTCTAAGGCTTGCTCACAGTTTTTTACTATTTGCAGGTTGCGCAAGTTTACTCTGATTTGTGCTCAACCCCCACTCACAGAAGTGTGCGAATTTGGTTCCAACAATTAACTTACCTGATCAAGAAGGGCAATTACAATTTATATATCAAAAAAATAAAAACACTGAAAGATAAAAAAAAGTTCTTAACATTATATACTGAAAGTAGTGGTGGGCAAACGGACCTTGGACTACCAGGACAGGACGGGTCCAGCCAGCTCAAGGCTAGTACGGGGCACGACGGGTCCAGCTAGTTTGAGGCAAGTACAGAGTAGGTTCAAATATTACAAACACAAAATAGAGTGGGGTGGTACGGGTCCATTTAATTGGCGGGGTGAGGCGTGCTCAAATATTTAAGGAAACAGGCCCCCGGCCCGGACTGTTTCCACCATCCAAATATGTGAAATTCAATCTTTACCCTTGATTTCCCACACGTATCTTAGTGTGTTTTTGTGTTAGATCACACCGGCGCTGGAGAATCAATCTCACCAGTAGCTAAGTATGAAATGGCAAGAGGATAGAGAGAAAAGAAGTAAAGGAATATCCTATTTAATTTCCAAATCTGCCTGATACAACAAAACTTAGGAGCATATATATCCCATATGCTGCATAATCCCCAATACAAGAATGCCACTTGGACAATACTACTAGTAATTTCTAAAACCTCTAATAACTCTTGGCCCATTACAATTGAACCCCCCATACTTAACTCCTTACAATTTACCCTTACTATTATTAACTAAAACCTCTATGTGACTAAGGCAATCACAACCAGTTCATAACAATACCTTCTCGTTATAAAACCTTGTCCTCAAGGTTTGCTCAGAGTTGAAATGTATGGTATTTAGCCTTGAACTCATCAAAATCTTCCCAAGTAGCTTCTGATTCCTCCTGATCTTGCCACTTCACTTGCAATTGGACCCCTGCAACATTGCCTTTCTTATAAATTCTCCTTGCCAACACTGCTATTGGTGTGTTTCCTTCTAACCTATCTTCGACCACCTGAGGTAGGACATTCTGAGGCACCACTGTACTCCCTAATTGTTTCTTCAAATGACTCACGTGGAACACATGGTGGATTTTCGTGTTAGGTGGCAGATTCAGTTTATGGGCTACTTTACCAATCCTTTCACAAATCTCATAAGGCCCATAGTACCTTGGTTGAAGCTTATGGTAACTGTGAGGGGATATAGCCTGCAACTGATAAGGAACTAACTTCAGGTACACGGAATCTCCCACTTCAAATTGCCTTTCAGTTCTATTTTTATCGTGCTGCACCTTCATGCGATTCTGAGCCATCTCCAGGTTGTTTTTTAAGACAGATAAAACCTTGTCCCTTTCCAAGAGACTTTGTTCCACTGTTTCCACCCTTGTAGTACCAAATTCATAGGGTAGAATTTGGGGAGGTGGGTAGCCATAGACTAACTCAAATGGTGTGAACTTGGCAGATGAATGGTAAGAAATGTTGAAGCACCACTCAGCCCAAGGAAGCCACTGAACCCATTTCCTTGGTTGTCCTCCAACAAAACATCTTAAATAGGTTTCAAGGCACTTGTTCATCACTTCAGTTTGTCCATCGCTTTGGGGATGGTAGCCCGAGCTCATACACAGTTTTGACCCTTGTAGTTTGAACAATTCCCTCCAAAAAGCACTGACAAAGATGGGATCTCTATCACTAACCACTGAACTTGGTATGCCATGTAGCTTTAGGACATTGTCAACAAAGGCCTGTGCCACTGTGATTGTGGTGTAGGGATGAGCCATAGCTATGAAATGAGCACTCTTGGATAATCTGTCAACTACCACCAATATCACCGATTTACCCTTGCATAGAGGTAACCCCACTATGAAATCCATACTGATGTCTGTCCAAATTCTTTGAGGAATTGGCAAAGGTTGCAGCAATCCTGAAGGGGCAATGGTCTCCATTTTGTTCTGTTGGCACACTTGACAATCTGCTACATAATTCTGAATATCTTTCTTTATTCCTTGCCAATAGAAGCTCATCTTGATCCTGTAGTATGTTTTTAGGACACCTTGATGTCCCGCAAATGGAGTACAATGGTGCTCTTCTAGGATCTTTCTTCTCCACAAAGAGTGAGGGCTTAACACAACCTTCTTCTTGTAAAGCAAGAAACCATTATTGACAGTGTATTTTCCCAAAGTAGATCCTCTTGTGCCATTCATTGCAAATTCAACCATTTTTTTTTTCTTTGCTAAAATCCACTCATCTTGTTTAGTACTTCTTCACAAGTCATCAATCCAACCATTGTAAGGGTAAGAAATGGCATTGCATTCCCCCGTGAACCTAGGGGTAGGTTCATGTAATTGAGTCACTCCATGTAATCGAGACGATGAATTTGCAGCTGCATTTTGGGATCCATTTTTGAACTATATCTCATAATCATACCCTAATAACTTGGAAACCCATTTCTGTTGAAATGCAGTGTTAGCTCTTTGATGCAGGAAGTATTTAAGACTACTGTAATCAGTTTTGATAATGAAATGCCTTCCCTGCAAATAATTCTGCCATTTCTTCACTGCAGAAACCACGGCAATCAACTCTCTCTCATAAGTGGAGAGTGCTTGATTTCTTATACCAAGTGACTGGCTGGAAAAAGCTATAGGCCTTCCACCTTGCTGCAACACAGCTCCAATGCCATAACCAGAAGCATCACATTCCACTTCAAATGGTTTCGAGAAATCTGGTAAAGCCAAAACTTGTGGAGAAGTCATGGCTAGCTTAAGCTTGTCAAATGCTTGCTGAGTTTCTGCAGTCCAATGGAATCTATCCTTCTTTGTCAAATGATATAAAGGCTGGCAAATTTTACCATAGCCCAGAACAAACTTTCTATAGTAACCTGTTAAACCCAAGAAGCCCATCAATTCCTTAACAGTTTTTTGTACAGGTCAGTTTTGTATAACCTGGATTTTTTCAGGGTCAGGTCCTACTCCTTCTCGAGATACAACATGTCCCAAATACTCCATCCTATTTTGTCCAAATGAACATTTGGATTTCTTGAGAAAGAGTTGATTAGCCTGTAATATCTCAAACACCACCTTCAAGTGAGCTAAATGAGCCTCCCAAGTCTTACCATAAATGAGGATGTCATCAAAGAAGACTAACACAAATTTCCTCAAGTGAGGTTTAAACACATCGTTCATTAGACTTTGAAATGTCGCCGGAGCATTTGTTAGCCCAAAAGGCATTACTAGGAACTCATAGTGGCCCTCATGAGTCCTGAAGGCAATTTTTGTGATGTCTCCAGGCTGTATTAATATCTGGTGATATCCAGAGTGCAAGTCTAACTTAGAGAAATAAAGGGATCCATGCAATTCATCCAACAAATCATCAATTAGGGGTATGAGGTACTTATCCTTAATAGTGAGGGCATTTAACTCCCTATAATCGATGCACATTCGCCAAGTGCCTTCCTTCTTCTTCACTAGCAACATAGGAAATGAGAATGGACTATGGCTTTGCCTTATGAAACCTGCCTCGAATAGCTCTTGAACTGCCTTTTCTATTTCAGTTTTTTGCAATGGACCATAGTGGTATGGTCGAATGCTTGGTGGTTTTGCCCTTTGCATGAGGGGAATATGATGATCATGGTCTCGCTGTGGAGGTAGCTTAGTAGGCATGGCAAAAATAGCCTCGAATTCATTCAACAGATGCTGCAATTCCTCAAACTGAACTGAACTTAATTCACAGGATTCTAATGTCTCCTTTTCTAGGGAGTACAAGAACAACCCCAAATTAGAGTTAGTTAACTCTTTTTCAAGCTGATGCAATGAGACTTCTTGAATGCCTGAGGCACTAGAGGAATGATAGGACAACTTGTAAGTATGGTGGTTTTTGGTGAACTCCATAGTGAGGAACTGGAAATCCCATAACACAAGACTTACGGTGGAAAGCCACTGCACCCCCAAAACCACATCACAACCACCTAGTGGCAGGGAATACAAATCTGTGGAACAATGATACCCTGCTAAAGTCAACTCCGTAGCCTTGCAACAACCAGAACTTGTAACATTTCCCCCATCTGCGATCATGACCTCAAAAGACTGGGTGGGTTGAGCTTCCCATCCACAATGTTTTAACAGTTTGGAATCAACAAAGTTTTGAGAACTACCCGAATCTAGTAAGATCTTCATGGTGTGGCCATTAACCTGACCAATCAGTTTCATAGTTTGAGCTGTAGGACCTCCATTTGTGCCATAAAAAGCACATTCACTGAGCTCTATGTGCTGTAATTCAGGTTGATCATCCCCCATGTCTCATTCTGGGACTTCTGAATCCGACATTTCCATCATGAGTAGTTGCTTAAGGCCGCACTTATGCCCATGGACGCACTTGTCATTGCAGAACCAACATTCACCACGTTCCCTCTTCCTTTGAATCTCATCAGGAGTCAATTTCTTAATAGTAAGGTTGCTAGTTTTGGGCACAGTATGGGAAAGAAGTGTGACGGCGGTAGATGAGGGTTTAGAAGATGTATAAGTGCGAGGCGGAGGAAATTTCAACTCAGTGAGTTTTGAATCAAGCTGCACTGCAATGGAAATAGCCTCATGCACAGTTGCAGGTTTCAACAATTTAACATCATAGCACAGTTCCTTTTTCAACCCCCCGAGAAAGCAACTGAGTAATAAAAGAGGACTAATCTCCGGTGATCGAGTAGCCAAATGGCGAAATTCGACGATGTAATCACGAAGAGTACCAATGTGTCGAAGTTTAAAAAGAGCCTCAGCACTGTCGCCGAATTCAGAGGGGCCAAACTTGCGACAAAGAGCTTTGGTAAACTCCGGCCAAGTGGGTGTGGTGTTGGTACAGTCCATCCAGCGAAACCAATGAAGAAGCTCCCCCTCAAAATGGAAGAAAGCAGTGTGAACACGGTGAGCGTCCGGGATCCCGTAGAAGGCAAAAAACTGCTCAGCTTTGTAGATCCAAGCAATGAGATCATCACCAGCAGTGAAACGGGGAAAATCAAGCCATTGTTGCCAAGGCGGATGCCAAAAAGGTCGAAGAGGCTGGGTGCCAAGACTGTGAGGGGGTTGAAGTTGTGCCAGATCTGGATGAAGAAGGAAATCGGAAGGGGGTGGGTGAGAGGACCTTTCACCCTCCTGACGACCGGAGAATTCACGGTGGAACTCACGACGAAACTGCTCAAAATACACCGGAATGAGCGTCTCAAACCGAGATGAGAATTGATCATCCAGGGCTGATTTGACCGCCTCACGAATGAGGGACGGAAATTCAGCTTCAAAAGTGGCAAATCGAGCCTCCATGGGTGTTGAACGAGTGTTTGGTTTAGGACGGGGCATACACGGAAGAGAAAATCCAGGATCGGTGGGTGATACCAATGTTAGATCACACCGGCGCTGGAGAATCAATCTCACCGGTAGCTAGGTAGTATGAAATGGCGAGAGGATAGAGAGAAAAGAAGTAAAGGAATATCCTATTTAATTTCTAAATCTGCCTGATACAACAAAACTCAGGAGCATATATATCCCATATGCTACATAATCCCCAATACAAGAATGCCACCTGGACAATACTACTAGTAATTTCTAAAACCTCTAATAACTCTGGGCCCATTACAATTGAACCCCCCATACTTAACTCCTTACAATTTACCCTTACTGTTATTAACTAAAACCTCTCTGTGACTAAGGCAGTCACAACCAGTTCATAACATTTTGTCTGTATCTCTCTTAAATCAGTCTCTTGACCTGACTCTCAGACTTACACAGTTTCACTCTCTCAAACTCAGACTCCCAAATTCGTAATTTCGTTATGCAACCGAGCTCTTTCGTTCTTCTGTCGCTCTAGTATCTCTCAATCCCAGCCGAGTTACTTTGTCCGTCCCCATTTGTCAGTCTCATACCTCCCAATCCCAGCTGCCTCTAGGTCGCTCTCGACTCTGACCATCACCATTATCTCCTCTTAACTCGAGATCGCTATCTGCCACCACCTGCACCTGGCGGTCCTGGCTCTTGACCACCATCTTTGTTTCAAATCCTCAATTTTAAGGTCTGCAGTTTTAGGAATTCATGATTGAAGAATAAATTAGGGTATTCTAAATTTAGAGATTTGGATTTTGCACCGTGGAAGAGCTACACTTTGTTATTATCGAAAGAGGCTGTGACAAGTTTCTAGTAGACCTAGCATTCGTATCGTGTTTTCTGTGTTCGTGTCGTTTTCGTGACATACCCAATATCTTAATGGGTCATGTTATGACCCGACCTGTTACCTGTTAAATAAAATATATTTTGAATCAATAAATAATGAAAATAAATAACATAATTTGACCCAAAAAAAAAGGAAAACATAATACTAAATTAGTATATGCATACCACATTGTCACATAAATATTACTTCAAAACTTAAAATAAATAATAAAAAATAAAGGGTTTTTGTCACAAATGGTCCCTGACATTGATCAAACACATCATTTTGGTCCCTGACATTGAAAATCAATAGAAATGGTCCCTGAGATTAATCAAACACATCACAAACGGTCCTTCCGTTAAAAACTCTTTGGGCAATTTTCAAAGCTTCGTAACTTAATCGTTTCTTAACCAAATTCAACCCATAATATATCAAAATGAAGATAGGAAAGTGTAGAACAAGATCATATCTATTAGGAAGCCCAATGATTGCCGGAGATAGCCAGAAAATAGCCTCAAATGTGATTGGTCCGTGGAAAAACTGGAAAACTCGCCGGAAACTGGGTAAACTGTAAACGTTCATAACTTCTTCAATACTCAACGAAATTGAGTGATTCAAAAATGAAAGTCATACTTCTCGATGAGACAAAGAGAATGGTACCTTTATTGACTGCTAATTCACCATGGTTTGGCTGGAAAATGGCTCAAAATTGGATAACTATTTTTGAGTTAGCCAATTTCGAGCCATTTTCCGGCCAAACTATGATGATTTAGCCATCATGGAAGATACCATTCTCTTTGTCTCGTCGAGAAGTATGATTTTTGTTTTTGAATCACTCGATTTCATTGATTATTGAAGAAGTTATGAACGTTTAAAGTTTACCCAGTTTCCGACGAGTTTTCCAGTTTTTCAGCGGACCAGCCACATTTGAGGCTATTTTCCGGCCATCTCCGGAAACCATTGGGCTTCAAAATGGTATAATCTTGTTCAACACTTTCCTATCTTCATTTTGATATATTATGGGTCGAATTTGGTTAAGAAACGATTGAGTTACGAAGCTTTGAAAATTGCCCAAAGAGTTTTTAAAGGAATGACCATTTGTGATGTGTTTGATCAATCTCAGAGACCATTTCTATTGATTTTCAATGTCAGGGACCAAAATGATGTGTTTGATCAATGTCAGGGACCATTTGTGATAAAAACCCAAAAATAAATAATAAAACATTTGTCTTTCAAGTATTACATACTCCAAAATAAGAGTCTAACCAAAAAATATTAGTACATTACTACAAAATACCAAATGTTCAAGGATGTCCAACAGTAAATATTTAATCTCACATAAAAGAGATTAAATCCTATGGCTATTGTTTAAAAAAGTAAGATCATTTAATAGTTTTCTAATTAATGTAGAAGTGTGAAAATAATAAAGAAATATATAAACGCTTGTAATTACAAGTTTTGCAATTTTCATGAAGGGCTCAACTCCAAAACTCGCCACTATAATCACATAAACTAGAGATCTAAATTTAACCATTGATTGTCGTTTACATTTACGCTCTATTCTTCTCACCAATTTTTATTTTTTTTCTTCAGATTTTCTTTTTTGAAAACATGCTCTCTTAGACGATGCAGGAAGATGAATGGTTTAGGTTGTTTATATTGATGAATGGTTTAGGTTGTTTATATTACGTTCAAGTGTTTTACCATTAGTGACAATATTACTCAAAGTTTATAAAGTCTCTAAAAACTGTATAACATCAACTCATATTTCAGTTAACCGTAAATATCCAAATGTGATATCAACAATCCAAACCTTTCATTTTTCTATATCCGCTAAAAGATCACTTTAAAAAAATAAAAATAATAAAAAATCCTAAGAAATGAAATTCGATTAGTAGAATAAAGCGTAAATGACAATCGACAACTAAATTTAAATCTAACTTTTATGGATTATGGTGTCGGATTTCGAAGCCGGCCTCTTTCACAAAAGTTGTAAAGCTTGTCATTTTATGAGTGATTGTATTTTTATTTTTATTTTTTACATTTTTCACACTTCTGCAATAATTATTATTAATTTTATCAATTTTGCACTCAAATAAAAAGCACTACTCATGAGATTTGGAGGGTTTTAAAAATCTAAACGATCATGTAACCATCGCCTAAGCATAGAGGATGCAATCACAAGCGTTTATATATGCTTTCACATTTTTCAGACTTGTACATTAATGATTATGAATTTTATTTATTTTGAACTCCCTTAAAAAATATTATTCATGAGGGTTTTTATGGTTTTAAAATTCAAAGAATCATGTACCCATCCTCAAAGTATAGGATGTGATCAGGAGCGTTAATGTATTTTTTTTTTTTCACATTTTTGCACTTGTAAATTAATTATTATAACTTTTTTAATGTGATTGATATTTTTAAAATTCTTGATGTTTTTATTTTTAATGTGTTTTATAATTTTTTTAATCACTCTTTGCCTATAGTATACTATAAAAATAAATAAAACTTGAATTTGTAAATTATATAGAATAATAATACAATAATACATATTTAATATACAACATATACATATACACTATGACTATTGTATTTTATAATAAGTTTTTTAAAAGTTTAAAAATTAAAAATATCAAAAGAACTTCATCTTTTTTATGTGTCGAAACGACTTACCCGCGTGTCACCCTCATGTAAACTTCTTAAAGACCCATTATTAACGGGTTCTTATCGTGTGACCCGATAACGACCTAATTAGTTATTGTGTAAACTCGAAACCCGTTATTTTTGTATCGTTTACATGTTGTGTTAACGAGTCGTGTAAGAAATTGTCAAGTCTAGTTCCTAGGTTGAAACTTGAATACTTGCAAGAATGCAGTTAGTTATCCATGGCATGCTTGGTTTCCAACTTTTAGTGCAATGGATATGTTTTGACAAATATAAGTTGGATGATCTAATATGTAGTTTGTACAATTTGATTGATTGATTCGTCCCGTGGTTTCATTGCCTTCACTTTTTTAATTTGCATGTTCCTTAGACATTAATGACAAAGTTTACTTGTCTGTAATAAAAAAAATTTAGGAAACGTTATTGGCACTCCAAAATTTTCATTCTACACTCCTCATAAATGTATTTTTCTTTCTTAATATAGAAAGTTTGGAGTGTAGAATGAGATTTTTGGAGTGCTAATAACAATTCCCAAAAATTTACGGAATTAAATTTTGATTATGGCATGGTCCTTTAATTTATTTGCTAAATTTTTAGGAATCAAAATAAATGTGGTGTCCACATGTGAGAAATCTGAACAAATTTCTTTTACCAATTATGCCCTCACTTGATTCTAATTATTCCAACACTGCCATTCGTTCCACAAAAGACTCCTAGGCTGCTTATTATGGAAAATTAATAGAAGATTAATACACGTTTTCTATTAATTAAACTATAAAATGACTTATTAACAAAATCATTGTAAAATAATTCATTAACAAAAAAATTATAAAATAATATATTAACCACCAAAAAAGACTATAAATAATATATCGAAATATATAGGTAAAAATGAATAAAATTAATAGAAGTTTTATTTTGTATGGACTAATATATGCTCACACTCAAGTGTGAAATTTTTTGTTTTATTTTTAAAATTGGAGAGAGAAAGAGAGTGAGAGAGAACGTGGGAGTGTGGAGGAAGCGAGAGAAGTTTACTTTTTATCTTTTTTTTTTAAAAAATAAAATATTAAAGACGTTAAAATCACCTGTAGGTTAGGTTTAAACAAAAATAACCAAAGTTTTGTTTTGTAAAATTACGTTACCGCCTTTAATTTTTTTGTTGCGATAGAACACTAAATAGTCTTTTTGTTGTGGTCTATTTTTATCTGACAAAGGGAGAGAGGCCGGCGGCAGAGAAAGAGAGAAGAGAGAGATGTGTGTTTGTAGAATTGTAGGGTAATTGTGTGTTTCCCTCCTACATTGCACCTTTATTTATAATAATAATAAGATAAGGATATTCCTTGTTCTCCAAGGAATATGAGATACAATAGGAGAGGATAAACCCTAATCAAATCTAATCTAGGATTTACACAGTCACAATTAAACTAGGAATGTTTACAACACTCCCCCTTGAGTGTGTAAATACTCAAGGTAGATTTAGCATAATGCAGAAGTTGATGAAGTTGACTTGTCAGTGCTGATTCCAAGGAACAACGCTTATTCTCAATAAGGTAGGAACTTGCATAAGTAGTAAGTCTCACTAAAAAAACCCTAAGGCTATGGCAAAAACCCGAGTAGAGACAAAATCCATAGTCTAAGGAAAAATGCGTGAGAAAAGCAAAGTCAAAAGAAACGTCTACAGGACGTCATCAGGGATATGACCAGCCCAAGATGGGTGCCTCGTTGAAACCTAGTTAGGTAGCAAAAACCCAGTGGGAAAAATGCTCCTAATAGTAGGGAAAAAGAGTACATTAAGATCAAGCAAGTATCTGCAGGATACTCCCCCTGAGTTTGACATAATTCCAAACAGAAATAGCAAAGTTACAACTCAGAAAGTTTACGCATACCAATTCCATGAACAAGCTTCTGAAACGTCGTCTTCGGCAGTGATTTGGTGAAGAGGTCGGCCAGATTGTCTTGTGAACGGATTTGCGTGACTTCAATCTTCTAATGCTCTTGTTGTTGATGTGAAAAGAAAAACTTCGGCGCAATGTGCTTGGTGTTGTCTCATTCAATGTAACCCTTCTTGAGCTGTTCGATGCAAGCTGCATTGTCCTCAAAGATCGTTCAGGGCATTAACGGCGGGATGAAGATCGCAGGAGCTTCGAATATGGCCCACTACTGCTATCAACCAAAAGCATTCCCGAGTTGCTTCATGTAAGGCGAGAATTTCAGCATGGTTAGACAAAGTGGCAACTAAGGTCTGTTTAGTTGACCTCCAAGATATTGCGGTGCCTCCAACGGTAAAGACATAACCCGTTTGAGAACGCGCCTTGTGCGGATCAGATAAGTATCCAGCGTCGGCATAACCAACTAGGCGAGAATCAATTTGAGGAGTACATGGTGCGGCACTACTCAAGGATTCGTAGGGATAGAACAAGCCCAAATCCGTAGTACCCTTAAGGTAACGAAAGATGTCTTTCACGCTAGTCCAATGTCTGCGTGTTGGTGCATTGCTGTATCTTGCCAAAAGATTAACAACGAAGGAGATGTCAGGTCTAGTGCATTGAGCTAAGTACAATAAAGCGCCTATCGCACTTAGATAAGGAACTTCCGGCTCCAAAATCTCTTCATCATCATTCTTCGGACGGAAGGGATCTCGTTTTGCATCTAGCGTACGAAAGACCATAGGAGTACTCGAAGACTTCGCTTTATCCTCGTTAAAACGGCGCAACACCTTCTGGGTGTAGTTCGATTGATGTACTAGGATTCCATCCGAACAATGCTCTATCTCGAAACCGAGACAGTATCGAGTCTTACCTAGATCTTTCATCTCAAATTCTGACTTTAGGTGCAAAGCAGTTCTTGCAAGCTCTTCAGGAGTTCCAATGAAATTCATGTCATCGACATATACTGCAACAATCGCAAATCCGGAATGTGACTTCTTAATGAACACACAAGGGCATAATTCGTTGTTCTCATATCCCTAACTAGTCAAATACTCACTCAGACGGTTATACCACATTCTTCCGGATTGTTTCAAACCGTAGAGTGAACGCCTCAGCCGAATTGAGAGCGTGTTCCGGGGTTTGGAAATATTTGAACCAGTCAATGTAAGTCCTTCGGGAACTTTCATATAAATTTCCGTATCAAGATCCCTATAGAGATATGCGGTTACTACGTCCATCAGCTGCATATCCAGTTTTTCGGAAACTACCAAACTGATAAGGTAACGAAAAGTAATCACATCCATAACGGGTGTATAAGTTTCGTCATAGTCAATCTCGGGGCGTTGTGAGAAGCCTTGTGCAACATGACGAGCTTTGTAACGCATAATTTTGTTCTTCTCATTACGCTTCCGAACAAAAACCCACTTGTAGCCAACGGGCTTCACATGTGGAGGAGTAGGAACTACACGTCCAAACACCTTACGTTTCGCAAGCGAACCGAATTCAACTTGGATTGCTTGTTTCCAGTTTGACCAATCAGCTCCACGTCGACATTCATCAACAGCACGCGGTTAAATGTCATCGCTCAACATAATCTTAGTAGCTACTGCAAATGCTAATGCATTGTTGACAATCATCTCATTTCTACGCCACACATCATCTAAGCTAGCATAATAGACCGAAATCTCACGATTCTCGGGAGGAGGATTCGTCTCTTCAAAGACGTTTCAATAATCTAGAATTTTCTTATGAGTTGGGTGGAATGAGTAAGCGATAGTCGGATTCACGGTAGGCTCTTTAGGATTGTGTGCCGTGGTTTTCCTCTTTCGGGGGTGTGAATCCTTTGAACCAAGTGGTCTGCCACGCTTTTACGTAGGGGCAGATGATTGGCTAGTCGCTAATGTACGTGGATCACCAGAATTGGCGTCCCGGGCTTCCAGGAGGGTAGTCTGTGGTACATTTGGTACATCTATCTTTGCAGGCGTATTCGCAGCTGGAATGTGTGATCTTGTCACGCGCGCTAGATCGGTGAAAGCATCTGGCATGCTCTGAGCTATGCTCTGAAGATCTAATATACGTTGCACTTCAGTTTCAGACTGAGTGATGCAGGGATCTAAATGAGACAAAGTGTGAGTCATCCACGATAATTCGTGTCGTTCTTCAGGAACGTTGACGTTCTTATCTTCCTTTAACGACGGAAAGACTATCTCATAGAAGTGACAATCCGCAAAACGAGCGGTAAACAGATCGCCTGTCAAAGGTTCTAAGTAACGAATAATCGAAGGAGAATCATATCCGACATAAATTTCCATCCTTCGCTGAAGCCCCATTTTCGTACGTAAGGGCGGCGAGATCGACACATATACCGCACAACCGAAAACACGCAGATGCGATATGTCGGGTTCGTATCCGGTAACCAACTGAAGGGCACTAAATGGTTGTGTCGCAACAAGCCTCAGGCGGACCAACTTTGCTGTGTGCAATATTGCATGGCCCCAAGCAGCGATTGGGAGCTTGGTACGTATGACCAATGATCGAGCAATCATTTGTAAGCGCTTAATGAAAGCCTCTGCCAGGCTGTTCTAGGTGTGAACATGGGGTACAGGATGTTCAACTTCAACCCCAGCCGACATGCAATAGTCATCAAAAGTTTTAGATGTAAATTCTCCAGCATTATCCAATCGAATAGATTTGATCGGGTAATCAGGGTGGTGAGCCCTGAGCTTGATAACCTGAGCCAACAGTTTGGAGAATGCAGTGTTCTTTGTGGACAACAAGCACACGTGTGAACAACGTGTGAAAGCGTCAACCAAAACCATAAAATATCTAAATGGTCCACATGGAGGTTGAATCGGTCCACAAATGTCCCCTTGAATCCGTTGTAGAAAAATAGGAGGATTCGAACAAATCTGGTCATAAGAAGGCTTAGTAATAAGCTTTCCCATTGAACATGTTTGACATGCGATTCCATGGATCAAACCTAAACTTCTGGTTCGTGGATGCCCGTGTGAAGATTGGAGGATACGGCGCATCGCTATTCGTCCAGGATGTCCCAAACGGTTATGCCAAAGTATAATTTCGTGCGCAGTCCTAGTAGTAGGGCCTGCCACATTGTGGCATTCTATAGGGCGTATGGTCATAGTATACAAACCACTCAAGATACACTTCATCTTCTCTAGAATACGCTTCTGCCCATATTCGTAGGAAGTTATGCATAGAAATTCAACTCCATTTTCTACGTGGGTTTCAGCGTGGTAATTGTTATCTCTAATGTCCTTGAAACTTAGTAACGTTCTACCGGAACGTGGAGAATAGAGTGCCTCAGCAATGGTCAAGATTGTACCATTGGACAACATTATACGTGCCTGGCCGTATCCTTCTATCAGGTTGGATGGGCCTAAGAGGGTTGTCAGATGTGCATTCTTAGGTATGAAGTTAGTGAAATAGATGCGTTCAGGCAAAACAGTGTGCGTGGTTGCATTATTTGCCAGACAACTAACTTTCCCACTAGTCATACCTAGAATGAAAAATTAATTTGAATCGGTCACATGCATAAAAGTTTATAAAAACAATTATCAATTCAAAATAATTTCATTTATTCAAGGATTAAAACTTAATATCCAAAACAAATCACCAACTAATAATCCAAAACATAAAGGAAAATTGTTCAAAAATCAACCAAAAACAAGGGGGGTTCGGCCACTAGGTGGAATTCGGCCCCATATGTCTTATTTCAACTAAAAAATAAGTCTATGTCTAAGATTCTAATCTTCCATAGGAGTGGTATCCTCTTGAAAGTCAAAAACCTCCATTTTGTAGTCTCTGGTTCGTCCACTTGCATGAAGTTTGATTCAAACTTCCTATGACGAGAATGATATTCATCTATAACCTTCTTGGGAGCTTGGCAAACATGGGACCAATGGTCTTTTGAACCACAGTGAAAACACATATCGTCATCCATGGTTTTAGGTGCTTTGCCCTTATTCTTGATGTTCGGGGCCTTGGGAGCGGGGTTTGGGCGCTTCTGGGCTTTATTTCCTCCATTGGATAGGCCTTGGCTTCGTTGACCTTGGTGGGATAGCTTCTGGCCGCCCCTACCACCCCTCTTTTGGCGTTTTGGGTGCTGGTTATTGCTATAATGTGCTTCAGGCACAGCAGTAGCCCTAGTAGGTCGAGCTTGATGATTCTTCATCAACAGCTGGTTCTGCTTTTCAGCAAGAAGTAAAATAGAGATCAAATCCGAGAACTTGGTGAACTTCTGAGCTCTATATTGTTGCTGCAGGACAATATTAGAAGCAGAGAAGGTCGAACAGGTTTTCTCCAGGAGATCCTCTTCGGTCAAAGTTTCATTGCAAAACTTGAGAAGTGATCGGATTCGACAAACTTCAGAATTATATTCATTCACAGACTTAAAGTCTTGGAAGCGCAAGTGCTGCCAGTCGTGTCTTGCTTCAGGCAAGAATATGTCTTTTTGGTGATCAAAACGATCAGCCAAAGCGACCCATAATCCACGTGGATCCTCCTCAGCAAGATATTCAGTTTGTAGAGCGTCATGGATATGTCTTCGGATGAAGATCATATCAGTGGCTTTTTCAGCTTCGCCAACAGGTTTATCTGTTGCTTTTTCAATGGCAGGACGCAAGTTCTTTGCAGTGAGGTGGAGCTTCACATCTTGAACCCACTTGAGGTAGTTCCTTCCAGATACCTCCAAAGTGGTGAAGTCAAGTTTGTTCAAATTTGACATGTTCCTATCACAAAATGGATGGACAAGATGTGGTTGGTGTAATGGAGAAAGAATCAATCCATTCACGTAGGAGTAGAACATACAGGTTCTAATAGACATGTACTGGTTTAATTTTGCATGATAAACTTCGGGTTTTCATGGGTGATATGTTTAAGTGAAAACTTCAGGCTTTCGAACAAGGCATGTTTATAAAAAAACTTAAGGTTTCAAAGTAATTATGAACGTCAGGTTCATATATTCCTACAGGCAAACACAAATATATATGCAAACAAATATGCAACAAGTATATGCACAAATATATCTTTTAGGTGTATAATTATAATTGAATTTTAATTTATTTGGACTTCGGGCCAAATTAAAGTGTGGGTGAAAAAATATAAAACCCATTGGGTCTAAAATAATTTAGACGAATAAAATTCGGGGCCCAAAAAAAAAAAATTAAGCCTAAGGGTGGCTTGAAAAAAATGTTGCCGTGTGGCCTAGGCCCATAATTTGGGCTAGGGAGGGTCTCGAGTGATCTGCGGGCTCACGGGGAGATATGGGCAAGGGGAAGGGGCTGCTGTGTGCAGCGCAAAAAAAAATTCTTTTTTTATTTTTTCGCAGGCCGCTTCAGGCGAGCCCAAAATTTTTATTTTTTATTTTTTTTTCGCAGGCCGCTTCAAGCGAGCCCAAATTTTTTATTTATTTATTTTTCATTAATTCAATTAGATGCATATATAATTCAATGAATCACAAATTTATTTTGATACATATGCAAAATAATATTTTCAATGCATTCATAACAAATATCAAATTTACATAATTTCAACAATTATGGTTATGAGGCAGACACAATTTATGTAGAATCTAAAATACGTTAAATGTAAAGTTGGGTCATGCATCATGGTGAATGCTTATGCTATCAGGGCTGCAAAATATCGAGTTAAAAGCCGTTGTTTTGAAAGAACCTGATTGCGTGATAATATGGATGAACTGGTTTGATGCAGAAAAATTTTCTCCAACGTCAGATTCCTAAGCGCAGCGGTAGGAGCGTGCTGATAACGTGTTGTGGTCTATTTTTATCTGACAAAGGGAGAGAGGCCGACGGCAGAGAAGGAGAGAAGAGAGAGATGTGTGTTTGTAGAATTGTAGGGGAATTATGTGTTTCCCTCCTATATTGCACCTTTATTTATAATAATAATAAGATAAGAATATTCATTGTTCTCCAAGGAATATGAGATACAATAGGAGAGGATAAACTCTAATCAAATCTAATCTAGGATTTACATAGTCACACTTAAACTAGAAATGTTTACAACACTTTTCACTTTGTTACACTTCAGCAGTGCGTATATCTTACTCCTTTTTTTATGAACATGTATCTTACATGTGGAGGCTCATGTATCACAATTTTATTAATTTATTTTTACAATAAATATTATGTAAAAGAAAATTGAATAATATGAAAGTGATAATCATTGTCAAAAGCGTGGAACCATGCGCTTTTTGGTAACAAGCATCCTCTATTCGATCGTTTTCTGTTTCGATCTTGTAATATGTTTTCTGTTCATTTAATTATATGTCCGAGGAGGAGTAAAAATCTTAAGTTCTCGTTTGAAATTTTGGGACCGCGATTTGCTGGATCTATGAGTAGAATTCTCACTTTGTAATCTACTAATTAATGTTGGCTTATTGTGGTCGTGGCCTTGCCTTTGGTTTTGCATCATATGATGATATAGACGGCACTCCGATACCTGTTCCAATAATGAAAGCGATTTAAATAAGTAACCAGTTGGTTTAGTGATGTTTAGTTTTTCTTTGGTTAGCAGAGGTTTTTAATTTGATCTACATAGTTGTCATTTAATACTACGGTTTAATAATATTTTTCTTAATTTGTAAGTTAGATGTCTTAGTTCGATTCTCACTAAAAGCAAATTTAAACCAAATTATTATGGCTAGCTCATTATGAGCCCTAGCCCATTTTGATAGAAAAGATTAAAAGTAATGGAATCGGTGACAGTTTCCTTTTAAGTTTGACGTTTTAATTTGAAGTTACAAACTCTTTTGTTAGAGTATGTTTTGATGTGCTTTTAAACTAACTAAAAATGTTTTCGGATTACTAAATGTGTTTCTGACAATGTTTAGCAGAAAAAAACATAAGTATTTCTAGGTTGAAACTTGAATACCTGTAAGAATTTAATTAATTATCAGTGGCATGCTTGGTTTTCAACTTTTAGTGCAATCGATATGTTTTGACAAATATAAGCCGAATGTTCTAAATTTGTACTTTGTACAATTTGATTGATTGATTGATTCGTCCTGTGGTTTCATTATCTTCAGTTTTTTAATTTGCATGTTCCTTAGGCAATTTGATAGATTCGTCATGTCAATTGTCGTTAGTAACTTGGTATTCATCTTGTCAATTGCTGTTGATATTTGCCTTCAGTTTTTAGTTTACCAAATAAAAACTAGATGTCACTAAACCAATTGGAATTACTTATTAGTAGCTAGATTGCAAACCGTTCTGGATCAAATGATAAGCCAAGATTTACTGGTAGATTACGAAGTGAGAACTTTACTAATCGATCCAGCAAATTGTGGTCCCAAAATTTCAAACCAAAGCTTTATATGATTTTTGCTCCTCCTCGGACATATAATCAAATGAACAGGAAACATATTACAAGATCGAATAGAGGATAATCATTACTAAAAAGTGCATGGTTCCCCGTTTTGTATAATGAGTATCATTTTCAAATTATTCAATTTTCTTTTACATAATATTTATTATTAAAATAAATAAACAACAAATAAATAAAATTGTAGTAGATGAGCTTTCACATGTAATATGCATAACAAACATTGTGATTGATAAGACACACCGTGGGACATCACGTCTTTCTCTTCCTACTCATTGCACTTTTAGCTCGGGATAGGCACGGATCGGAGTAAGATCAAAATTGGAGGGACTAGATGGATCTGTTTGAAATAAAAAGGGGCCAGTTTGGTGTCTTAGCACGAATTCTTCAGTAAGTCTCTAAAGATATGAAGTTGATCAATGCTCAGGAGTTTCGAAGTTGATGAAATATGGTACAAACAAAACCTACACAACCATCAAGAAACATTTTCTTTGGTGGTGAAAAAATTAACATTGCTAAGGGTGTTGTTGTTTCTTGAAGCTAACATAGATTGACTATTACAACAGTTCAATGTGAAAAATGATTTGATCTGTGGTGATCTCAAAAAGGTACTATTTATGGATATTCCACGAGGACATACGACATCTACGTTGACAAGAGTAGTGTGTAAACTGAGGAAAACATTACATGGGTTGAAGTAATCAACTCGTGCATGGTTTGAGTGATTCTACATAGCTATGGTGAACCATGGTTACAAGCATAGCTACTCAAGTCATACACTATTCTTGAAGCAGCATTAAGGAAATGTGACATCTTGATATCTATGTTGATGATCTGATTATTACAGGAAATGACAAGGAAGAGATCTCTAGGCTCAATGAATACTTGACCATTGAATTTAAGATGAAAGATCTTGATGGACTATTGGGAAGATTAACATACTCTTCACATACTTAACCTAGTATTGCATATGATGAGGGTGCGGTGAGTCAGTTATGCACTCTTCTAGTAAAGACCGCATAAGCGTATTTTCAAGAAGGATCCGAATGGAAACAAAATTAATAATTTTTGTTCCAAAATTTTGGAATGGATCGGATCAGACCACCATTTTCAAATTCCGAATTTTAGGCATATTAGGAAATTCATATATTTTTAAGTTTTTGAATATTCTCTAACATTTTCGTACATGGAGTTTATCATTCTTTCTTAATATTTGGTATATACTTATGTATACATTCAATTAATTTTGTGGTATACTCAAGGTCTAAAATATCAATGATATCGGAAATATCGGTAGTACAAAAACATGGGAAATTTCGATGGAAATATCGGGATATTATCGATATCGATAAAAATTGAATAAAAACCACGGAAATTGTAAGAAAAACTTGGAAATTTTTATTGAAACTTTGCAGGATGTTTATTTAGTCAATTATCTATTAGTTTATCACAAAAAATTGGAAGGAAATGCATTGCATGATGGATTTAACTCATTTAAGTTGATTATATAGCGAGCTGACAAACATTGTGAGTGTAGAAAATATGTAGTAATTAATGAAAGAAGTTTAAACACACCATAATCATTTATATATAATGAATTAGTACAATATTTTACACTTTATATTACACCATAATCATTTAAATCTCTACCGTTCATTCCTACTGATTACCCTCTCTCTTATTCTCAGTCAAACCTAATTCACTCAACCCTCCCCTCTCTTTCTCTTTCTTATTCTTAGACTCCACTTCGAGTCTCCTCCTCCGGACCTCCCTCGATCTCTCCTCTTTCTCGATCTCCAAGACTTGATCTTCTCTCTCTCGATCTCATCCCTCTCGATCTCTCTCTCCCACAGTCTCTCTCTCTCCTATCTCACCCGCCCTAAACCCAGCCTTCGACACGATCTCCTCCCTCTCGATCTCTCTCTCCCACAATCTCTCTCTTTCTCCCATGTCACCCACCCTAAACCCAGCCGTCGACACCACTCCATAACCGCCTTGTAAACCACCTTGTTCCATGGAGAAGCCGTGCCGTTAGTCCCAGTCGTGGAGTCGTAACTGTCGCGGCGTCACAAATCAATGGATGTGGAGAAACTGAGTGGAGGCAGCGGACACCGGACCATAGATTGGAACTCATCGTAGTCGTCGGTGATGAGGACGACGTTGTCCCAGCCGTCTTGGATTCGTGAGGAAGACGACGTTCCCAGGCTCCTACTTCTCTTCTTCTCGGCATGTTATTTCATTTTTGTACTGAATTCGAATTTGGGGATTTAGGAATTAGGGATTCAGTTAATTTTCTTGAAAAAATCATTAAAATGTTGGGGATTTAGCTTAATTAGGGATTCATCTCGCAACTTTTCAGCATTGTTTAAGTATTTTTGGGTTTCATATAGCGATATTATCGATAATATCGCGATATATTTCCCAAAAATGCATTAAAATGCTGAAAATATCGTATCCGATATCATCGCGATAATATCGACAAAAATATCGATATATTGACGATAATTAAGTGGATACGTGTGATAATATCGCGGACTAAAAAAAAAAACGATATTATCGGCGACATATCGCCGATAATATCGATATTTTAGACCTTGGATATACTATTATTTTTATCCTATTATAAGTGTATTTTTAATATAAAAACAATGAACAAAATTTATCCACAACCAACAATAAAATGCAAATGTTAATTACAAAATGTATATTTTGAGTAGATTATTACAAAATATATATTTCTTAACCTTTTTATCAGAATATGTTTAGAAGACTTTAGAAAAACTTGAGATTCTCATAATCTCTAAATGCACTCTAATTTTCATTCTAATTTTTCAGAAAATATTCGGATTAAGAATTTTTGGGTTTAGATTTGGAAATTTTATTGTTAGAATCGGTAACACCATTCCAACTTGCACCTCTAAAATCGCATGAATGCAGTAGTTTGAATCCAACTTGCACCTCTAAACTTGCACCATTCCATCTTGAGGAAAGGAATCATGTTTTCTAAGAACGACTATAGAACATTCTTACAAAGATTGGGTAGGGAAAACTACTGACCGAAGGTCTACATTAGGTTATCTCACATTTTATAGGAGGTAATATAGTTAATAAGAAACACGAGAATTATTTGTTCTAGTGTAGAAGTTGAGTATCAAGTGATGGCTATAGGGCTCTTTTGGTTAAAAAAGTTGCTTACGAAACTTGGGTTTGCACCTGCACCTACTTTCAATATGGTTCAAACATGACCATACAAGGCATGTTGAATTGAACATGCACTATTGCACTGCACTTTATTAAGGAATGGTGGCCCAATTTTCGTCTTTTTTTTTTTTTTTTTTTTTTTGAGGGAAAAGTACGTTATTCATTGCAATGAGATAAAACACGTATAAACTAAATATAGCGTGCACAATAGGCCTCAATAAAACCTTGCCGGGGCTTTCAACTGGGTCGAAGGAAAAAAGTGTCTCGCACATCATAGAGAACTATCCTTAAATGACAATACATGAGAATCATAACACCCTACAAACTTTCTTCAAATAAAATATCCCTGAGCAAATCAGGGGTTCTTCAAACCACAAAAGTTGATGGTTACTGCCCAACCCCAGACGTGCAAGCCTATGCGCAACCGAATTACATCCTCGATGCACCAAGCTCACCTCTGATTCAAGAAAAAACTGGAGCAAATATCGCAAATCATTAATTATAGTCCCCAATGGAGAACAATCCTCATCCTTGCCCTTCATGGCAACCATCACCAGGCTGGAATCACCTTCAAAAATTATTCTTTTAACAGCTGGGCAATACGCCTGGGCCAGCAGCAAAGCTTGTCGAGCAGCACATAGTTCTGCGTGAAACGCAGATCCTGTCCACCCCATCGGACCTGCAGCTGCAGCAATGAATTCACCTCTATGATCCGGCATGACAGTAACAAAACCTCCCCTCGAACCTTGCTGTATCCACTCTCCGCCAAAATTACACTTGACCCAGTCAATCCCAAGTCTCCGCCACTTCTGCTGGGACTTCATGGACTTTGTCGCTCCCGACCTGTGCATCTTTTGGTACTCCTGCAACCATCCCTCTGTTCTAATCACCAAATCCTGAAGCAACAGCCGAGTCCCGTTCCAGATCCCATCGTTCCTATTCTTCCATAGCATCCAGATGATCATCAACAATAGTTCAAAAACCAAAGGGGGAGAATGCACAGCAATATTAGATAACCAAGTCATGAACTGTTGATTATCACTCTCAACCCTGAGCCCCAAACCACCAAACCAGACTGCCTTAGCCATATTACAATCCCTTAATACATGCTCCGTTGATTCACCACTACACCCACAAAGACAACAACAATTATCCACCTCCACACGCCGTTTAGAAAGGTTACTTTTCGTGGGCAGAGCATCCATGCATGCACCTAGACACATATTTTAACCTTCCCTGGAACACGCATTCCATACCTTCCTCAACAACTTCGTCCGTCCATCGTCAGGTAATGCAGCAGATCCACTTGCCCCACCACCTTCAGCAGAAATAATAGCCCTAGCCACATGCTAAGCACTCCTCACGGAAAACTTCCTATTCTGTTCAAAGTGCTAAATTCTTCGATCCGTTACCGCTCGAATGCTCAAAGGAATACTCAAACATATGTTACACTTCCTCCTGAGAAAACAATTCACACAACAACCCAACATTCCAATGCTGCGAATCCGGCAAAAACAGCTTATCAAACGTACTCTCCACATCCCACTCACCCCGGGGTGGGCTCAACACTTGAAAGAATGACTCCCTTGGTAGCCAATTATCCTGTCAAATTTTAATTGTTTTCCCGTCCCCGACCTGCCGCCTACCCCCTTTCAGTAACACATGTCTAGCCGCCGCAATGCTCCTCCAAACTGTTCGCATTAACTCGAGCACTGAGAAACTCGGTAGTAGGAAAGTAACAAGCTTTGAACACTCGAAATACCAAGGAATCAGGCTGTTGAAGGAAACGCCATGCTTGCTTCGCCAACAAAGCAAGATTGAAAGCATAAAGATCTCTCAAACCTAATCCTCCCTCATGTTTAGGCTTACACAAAAGGCGCCAGTTAAGCCAGTGGATCTTCCGCTTGCCCAGATCCCCGCTCCACCAGAACTTTGCAATCATGGTAATCAATTCTTCACAAAAAAACTTGGGCATGAGGAAACACTGCATAGAATACATATTGGTAATCAATTCTTCACAAAAAAACTTGGGCATGAGGAAACACTGCATAGAATACATGGGCAAAGCTTGTGCCACAGTTTTCACTAACAATTCCCGGTCCGCACAACTTAACAAACCACCCCTCCAACTTTGTAACTTCTTCCACAACCGATCCTTCACATACGCAAAGGTTTCTTTCTTCGATTTCCTGATTAACACCGGCAAGCCTAGGTATTTGTCATGAAATTCAACTCGCCGCATACCTAGACAATCTGCAAGGAGTTGCTTATCATAACTTCTGAGATAAGTGCTAAACGAAACACAACTCTTATCCAAGTTCACTGCTTGTCCCGAGGCTGCTTTGTACACGCCCAAAACCTGCTTAATACTCAAACACTCTTGCAGCGTGCCCCTAGCAAATAGGAAGCTATCATCTGCGAAAAACAAACGGTGAATGCTCGGAGCTCGACGGCCCACCTTAACACGCTGCAAAACACCTTGAGATTCAGCCCTAGATAAGAGGGCCGAGAGACCCTCCGCACACATGACAAATAAGTATGGGGAAAGAGGGTCTCCTTGTCGAATACCCCTACCTGGCTGAACATACCCCACCGGTTCTCCATTTAACTTAAAAGATTAGGTCACAGTTGAAACACATAGCATAATCATGTGAATCCAAACCGGTGAAAAACCCATTCGACCCATCATTGCCTCCAAAAACGTCCACTTAACCTCATCATAGGCCTTACTAATGTCTAATCTCAAAGCCATTAGCCCATTCATCCCCGAGGATCTTTTATGCATATAATGAGCAACCTCTGCCACCACCAAGTAATTATCTGAAATCAACATTCCAGGAATAAAAGCACTCTATGTGGGGGAAATTATGCGAGGAAGTATTATCTTCAAACGATTCGCTAATACTTTCGCCATAATTTTGTAAAGCACATTGCAGAGACTAATAGGGCGTAGCTTATTCATCTTCGTTGCCTCTTTCACTTTAGGAATCAAGGTGACATTAGTATAGTTAATCTTCCGTAATATTTGCCCTGATAACACCATTTCACGGATACCGTTACACACATCTCACTTCGTCATCCGTGATAGGCCTCCCAAATTCACTATTCATGTCCTCCGTGATCATGGGTGTTATACAACCTAGGACATCATCAAAAGTCGTAGTACCATTTGAATTAAATAAATTGGTGAAATAGCTCACCACCACATCTGCCATGCCCTGTCGGTCCTCATGCTAATTCCCATCATCATCGAGAAGCCCGTGCAACCAATTCCTCTTCTGTCTCCTTTTAGCTTTCTAGTGAAAATATTTAGTGTTCCTATCACCGAGTCTAACCCAATTTTCTTTAGCTCTTTGTCTCCAGAATAATTCTTCTTGCTCTAGCAAGAGGTTCAAACGTCCAACAGGTAACTTTTTTTATGCAATCGACTCATCCGTAAAAGGTTGGCCCAACAAAGTTGTTAGTTTATCCTCTACCTCCCTAATCTCTTTCGGCCCCATCCTAACATTGCTTCGAGCCCAATCATTCAGCTTCATCCTCGTTTCCTTTATTTTCTCAATGACCTAATAAATCGGCGAGCCCACCACACTATGATCCCACCCATTCCGGACCACCTCCGCACACCCCTCATGCAAGTTCCAGGCCTCCTCATATCGAAACATTTTCTTACCCCTCCTTATGCCATATCCTTCCCACGTTAACAGAATTGGGACATGGTCAGATGAAGTTTTGTTCAAGTGCTGCACTCTGAATCTGGAAAATAGATCCATCCATGCTTGTGTACCCAGAGCACGATTGAGCCGCACTTTAATACCTCCCCCTTTCGTTGTGAACCACGTAAACATATTACCTGAGTAACCCAAATCATTAAAATGACACTTCCCTACTATGTTACGAAAGCCCTCCATCTGACGCTCACAACGAAGATTACCTCTGTCCTATTCATTAGCCTTAGAAACTCATTGAAATCACTATAAGAAAATGATATGCAATTGATTTTGTTATATAATTCAAGAGGCAGAGCCACAAACTTATAGTACAAAAGCACCTAATAAGGTTCCTACAATCAAGCTAAAACATTCACAAATAAGGAAAGAAGTTATTTACAATATTGACAGAATCAACATTCCATTCTAAGCTCGATCTCCTTCAACACTCCCCCTTAAGTTGGAGTGTCTGTTTATGACACCCAACTTGCTAAGTAGCACCTCAAACTGTGTCGAGCTTAAAGGCTTAGTAAACAAATCGATCGGCTGATTTACAGTCCGAATATGAGCTGTCCAAATCATCCCTTCTTGAATTTTCTCTCGAACCAGATGGCAATCTATCTCTATGTGTTTGGTTCTCTCATGAAACATCGGATTTGATGCTATGTGTATAGCCGCCTGATTGTCACAAAACAAGGTTACTGGCTGTGTGTGATTAACTCCCAAATCCTTCAAAATGTTCTTTAACCATGTGACTTCGCAGCAAGTGGTAACCATGGAACGATACTCAGCCTCCACACTTGAACGCGATACCGTTGTTTGTTTCTTAGTCTTCCAAGAGACTGGTGCTTGCCTAAGTAAAATGCAGTGTCCCGTAATCGATCTCCTTGTATCTTTACAGCGTGCCCAATCGGCATCACAGAATGCCCGCAATTAGAGTGACCCTGTAGATGGTAACAGGATACCTTGACCCGGTGTTTGCTTAATGTACTTAAGCACTTTATAGGCTGCTTCCAAATGCCTTATCCATGAATTGGCTCAGTACATGTACGGCATAAGTCAGGTCCGGCCTAGTTATGGTCAAATATATCAACCTCCCAACCATTCTTCTGTATGCCGAAGCATCATCTGATAACCTTCCATCGAACTGTGTGAGTGATAAATTCTGTTCCACAGGGAACCGAGAAGGTTTGACTCCTAAAAGTCCAACATCATCCAAAATTTCCAAGGCATACTTACATTGCGACAAACTAATTCCATGCTGTGACCTGGCAATTTCGATGTCGAGGAAATACTTCAGCTGCCCCAAATCCTTAAGCTTAAATTGGTTAGCCAAGGATAATTTCGTGTTCTCTATATCCTCCAAATTGTTCCCTGCCAGTATGACGTCATCAACATATACAAGCAACACTAGGAAGTTGACTTGACGACTTCGGACGAACAGAGAATAGTCGGATCGTGACTGTTGGAATCCCGCGGCTTTGAGGGCAGTAGACAGTTTGATAAACCACTGCCTAGATGCCTGCTTTAAACCATACAACGACTTGTGCAATTAACAGACCCAATTCTCCCCCTTTCGTCCGAAACCGGGAGGCAAGGACATGAACACCTCCTCATCAAGGTCGTCATTCAAAAACGCGTTGTTCACATCCAATTGGTGGAGATGCCAGCCACGCAGAGATGCCACACTAAGTAGGACACAGACGGTCACCATTTTTGCAACCGGGGCAAAAGTGTCCTGGTAATCAAAGCCTTCAACTTGATTGTAGCCCTTTGCCACTAAGCGGGTTTTGTAGGGTTCAACCGTTCCATCAACCTTCAATTTCACCTTATACACCCACTTACAGCCGATCGGCTGTTTATGAGGTGGCAATGGCACCAAGCTCCAAGTCCCATTAGCCTGTAGTGCATCAATCTCAGATTTCATGGCGGCATGCCATTGGGGAAGTTGGACTGCCTGAGAGAAACTTGTGGGTTCTTTAAGAAGGGTAAGTTGGGCAATATATGTTTTGTGAAGGTGAGAAAGGTGAGTATAAGACAAGAACTGAGAGAGTGGGTAAGCCGTACCTGAACAGGTGACCAAGTTCGTGGATGACGTTGGGACGGTCCGGGAAGGAAGGCTAGTCTCGAGTTGAAAGTCCTGCAAATAGGCAGGCGGCCGGGTGGAGCGACCGCCGCGGCGCGGAGCTGGATTGGTAGGTGTTGGCGACGGGGAAGGTGAAAGGATGGGTGTCGGTGAAGAATGAGATGGGATCGATGAAGGAAGGACTGCACATGAGGGAGAAGGCAGATCGGTGAGGTCTGCATTGGGTATGTTGAGTAAAGTGTGGTTAGGTGGGCCGGTGGGTGTAGTTGGCCCAGCAAGAGGGGAAGGCAGAGAGGTTGCGGAGAGGGAGTCCATGTCAAAGTGTAAGAACGGATCAAGGTGATGGGAAGAAATGGTGGGTAAATTCTGATTAGGTGGTGAAGCAGCGGATTGGTGAGGAAGTATAAAAGGAAACACATTTTCAAAGAAACTCACATCACGAGAAACAAGCACCTTTTGTTGATTGAGATAAAAAACACGATATCCTTTATGACCATAAGGATATCCCAGAAAAATACACCGAGATGCTCGTGGATCAAATTTTGAACGATTCTGTGCATGGGTAGAAGTAAAACACAAGCAACCAAAAACACGCAAATAGGAATAACTGGGAGTTTTGTTAAACAACTTTTCATACGGAGTTTTTCCATCGAGAAGAGGAGTAGGTGTTCGATTGATGAGGTATGCGGATGTGAGAATGGCATCCCCCCAAAAACGATTTGGAAGCCCGACCTGAATAAGCAAGGCACATGCCATGTTTAACAAATGTCTATGTTTTCTTTCAGCAACCCCATTCTGTAGTGGTGTGTTGATACAACTAGTTTGATGCATTATACCTTTATCTGCATAGAAACTTCCAAGTTTGAATTCAGGACCATTGTCACTACGTATGATCTTAATTTTGGAATCAAATTGAGTTTGATGAAATTAACTAGAAGAGTCCTAGCATCAAACTTGTGTTTCATAAGGTAAATCGAGGTGCATCTAGTGTAATCATCGACAATGGTAAGAAAATATTTTGCACCCGAAATGGAAGCAACTTTATAACCACCCCATATGTCAATATGAATTAAATCAAAACGAGAATGAGTAGTAATTGAACTTGAAGGAAAAGGAAGTTTGGTTTGTTTAGCCAAAGGAGAAATTGCACACTTGTCGGTATCACAAGAGGCATGTTTAAAATTCAAAAAAGAGAATAATGGAATAACTCTGGTAAATGGATGTCCAAGACGTTGGTGCCAAAGGGTTGGATTGGATTTTTGCGCCTGATTGCATGTTCCTTTCTTGGCTCGATCGAGATAGTGGAGGCTCTCCCGTTCAATTCCCGTCCCAATCATCATCCTCGAACGTAGGTCCTGTATGATACAAAATTGTTTCAGAAAAATTGTTATACAAAATGAATTGGCTAACTAGCTAATTGAAATCAAATTCAATTTGAAATACGGGACACATAAAACGTTCTCAAAAATCAAACTGGGGGACAAGGCAACTTTGCCAATGTGGGTCACTTGTGCCACAGACCCATTCGGCAATTCTACTGTGTGATTAGTGACTGGTCTTGAGCTAGAAAACAGGTTGGGATCATAAATCATATGGTCCGTGCAGCCACTGTCTAAAATCCAAGTACTCTGTTTGCCATTAGAGTTGAGTGAAAAGGCTTTACCTGAAAGTTCTTCATGGGTTGTGGAATTACCAACATGATTAGCAGATGAGGACCTATTTTGCAGCACACTCAATATTTGTTTGCACTCATCAGCGGTAAATGGGAATTTCATCTCCTTTCTTTCTGTCACACACGTTGCTGCTCGGTTCCCTTTGGAAATCACCGTACCAAACTCGGCCTCAGCCGCTGCCTTCTTCTTGCGGCAATACTCGACTGTGTGACCCTTCCATCCGTAAAATGCGCATTTTAGGTGTGCACGACAATTCTTGGCAGTGTGCTTTGTTTTGTTGCACTTGGTGCATTTTAACTCACCATTTTCTCTTTCAGATTCATGGCTAGAATTCTTCACGGCAAACACAGCCGCATCCGGTTGTGCCTGAGCTTTACCCGCTGTCACTTCCGATTGCTTCTCATGCCACAGAACGAAGGAATACGCCTTGTTCACTGTGGGTAAGGGATCTTGCAGCAAAGTGTTGATGCGAACACTTGCATATGATTCATTGAGACCTATGAGGAACTTCATGGTCTTCTGCATGTCCAAATATGCAGCCACTTCCTTGACCGATCCACAGGTGCAGATCGGGAAGGTGTACAAAGCATCACTTTCATCCTATAGTCCCTTCAATTTCGTGAAGTAAGATCCCACGAACATACTTCCCTGTACACAATCATGAATCTCATTCTCGATATTGAACAGTTGAACCACATTCACATGTGAGAATCTCTCTTGCAATTCTAACCACATCTGCCTAGCATTCTTGCAATTAATCACGCTGCTGGTGATGTCTTTCGACATCGACCCTAGCAGGCAAGTTTGGACCAAATTATTGCAATGATTCCACTGCTGCCATTCATTTGGATCCTTTCCACTCAGCTCCTCGATCGAACCGTCTATGAGTCCGATTTTTTTCTTGACCGTTAAGGCCATAGTCATGGATTGTTTCCATGTGCTGTAATTATCTTCGACCAAGGACTGCGGCACAAGAATAGAACCGGGTTGGTCTTAATGATGAAGGTATAGCTGGTGATTGGGATTATCCCACTTGGTTCCTGAGGCCGTGCCTGATGGTTTGTTCTCTGCCATGAAGGTCGGCTGAGGTTTTATTGTGTTTATTGCCCAGATCAATGCTCTAGTACCATGTAAGAAAATGATATGCAATTGATTTTGTTATATAATTCAAAAGGCAGAGCCACAAACTTATAGTACAAAAGCAACCTAATAAGGTTCCTACAATCAAGCTAAAACATTCACAAATAAGGAAAGAAGTTATTTACAATATTGACAGAATCAACATTCCATTCTAAGCTCGATCTCCTTCAACAATCACCAATACAAGGCCACGGATGAGTTGCACCCCCATATAGATTATCTAACAATTGCCAGAACTTAGCTCGATCACACACTGCGGGGTAACCATAGAACCCCGTCAACCTCCAGTAACAAACATCACCAGGCGCACCCACATCAAAATTGATATGGTGCTGAGAATAAGACCTTAACCTTAAATCTATCTCTTCCTTCCAAAGAACACACAATCCTCCGAAGTTGCCTCTACTATTCACCGTTAAATTGCGATCATAATTAAGCTTCACCCCGTAGACATTCCATATGTCGGACATTACTTTTGGTCTCACATAGGAACACTATAGTGGGATCTTTTCTAATAATTAGCCGTTGAAGCGCATGAGCTGCACGGAGGTTCCCAAGCCCCCGGCAGTTCCAACTTAAACAACTCATTGTGCCCGATGGGGTTGAACTCTGTCAACCTCCGCCGATATGCTTGAGTCTTCCATGTTGCCAAGATCTTCCTACGACCCCCTGAAGGAGCCAAATAAGTCTCTCATTCCCGCTCAGCCCGCTTCCCCAACTCTGGTAGTGGCATGTCTGTGATCACCCTAGCCAAGGAGTGGGAGTTCTTCCGTGATGAGCCCCGACTTCTTCTAGCTCTCTTCACTTTCTTCCTTCTTTTTGCCTGAAGTTGCTCAATGATTGGCATCAAATTAAATGGGTCCGAACCCATCTCGAACGTGCCAAAGACCTGAGCTCGAGCAACATCCGTTCCCTGATTGCATGGAGGATCCCCACCTTGATGAACCAATAATTGAGTCGGACTTGTACAGGGGGTAACCTGAGGCCCAACCCGACCCACGTTACTCAGGCTCAACACCCCAACAAAACCTTCAACTAACTGAAGATCTTGATGGGATGAAGACACATCATTGCCAGTTGGCAGATCATTCAAATCAACCCCAAACAGATGTAATTTTCGTTTGTTAAATGCCAACCAACTGGTTGATGCGTTGACGAAGGTTGCTGCAGGTAGTGTTCTAAAATTCACTTAACAAGTATGACATCAAAGACATTTATGCACTAATTTAAAAGGGAGTGTTGACATGAGTTAATTCTTCTTAGGATTTACAGTAATTAGGATGGTAATTTTCTATATATAGGATCCATTTCCAACTATAATTAGAAATTTTAATATAGGGGTGTGTTATCCACACATCCCTTTTTACTTCTCACACATCCTTGTTAATTTATATCTGTTGATCTTCTTCAATTCATCTGATCCCACGGTTGAAAACTAAAAAAGTACCGAGAGAAGTAAAAAATGGTGTATAGATATTACACCTCTTAATATATTGTCTTGCTTAACAGGGTTTTGTACATGATACATTTTCCTCGCACAAAGAAAAAAAAAATATTTGAAACTTTTCCACAAACACTTATTTGAACAGATAGTACGAGATAAGGTTAGGCCTTGTACTTTATAGCATGATTGATGTGGTACTGGAGGTTTAAGGGTAGGCGAGGTTTACTTTATAATTAGATTTATCTCATACATACCGCGCCGTACCCCCATGGAATACTGTTTTATTACAAAATTATATAAATAACAGTGTTCTAAAAATCGGCCTAGGCACTAGAAGGTGGCTGGCTGCTGGGATTAATAGTTAGTTAGGAGGAAAATCGGGTAAGGGATTAGGTGGGCGCCAAGGCAACTTGAGCGGCCGACTAGATGGCCTAGGTGGTTTGGACTTTTAATTGTTTTTTCTGTTTTCGAGCTTGAGGAAGGAGGAATGCAGGAGTCTGTTGTTTGGTTCTTGTTTCTAAAACCCTAGACCTATCAATTTCTTACACAACCCGTTAACACGACACGAAAATAATGATTTTCGAGTCAACACGATAACTAATCGGGTCACACAATAAGAACCCGTTAATAACCTGTTTCGACACGTTAAGAAAAAAAGTTATTTTGATGATTTTAATTTTTTAAACTACTAAATTTTTTTACTATAAATAGAATAGTCATAGTGTATATGTATATATTATATATTAAATATTAAATATGTTTTTACCAAAAAATATTGTATTACTATTCTATACAAATTTTAAAAAATTAAATTTTATTTATTTATTTATTTTAATAGTATACTATAGGCAAAGAGTGAGATTAAAAAAATTATAAAATATATTAAAATAAAAGTATCAAGTAATTTAAAAATACTAAACACATTGAAAAAAAATTATAATAATCAATTTACAAGTGCGAAAAATGTGAAAAATATGCAAAGGCTCATGATTGCATCCTATACGCTATGAGTGTGGTTACAACGTTGTTTGAATTTTGAAACCATACAAACCCTCATGAATAGTATTTTTAAGGGAGTTCAAAATAAATAAAAATTATAATCATTAATGTACAAGTCTAAAAAATGTGAGAGCATATATAAACGTGCAAGGTTTGTCAACCTTGAAACGCAACTCCCTTCATTTTGCATATCCTTGAACATTTGGTATTTAGTAATGTACTAACATTTTTTCATTAGGCTCTTATTTTGGAGTATATAATACTTGAAAGACAATTGATTTTTTATTATTATATTTTTTTTTATGTTTTGGAGTAATATTTACGTGGCAATGTGGTATGCATATACAAATTTAGTATTATGCTTTCTATTTTTGTTGTTGTCAAATTATGTTTTTCATTTTCATTATTTATTGATTTAAAAATATTTTCTTTAACGGGTAACGGGTCGGGTCATATTACCTAATAATATTAACAGGTCGATATCGAGTCGGGTTATATTACCTGTTTACTTTAATGGGTGTTACACGACATGACCCGTTAAGATATCGGGTATGACACAAAAACGACACGAACATGGAAAACACAACACAAATGCCAAGTCTAAAACCCAGCAAAGAAGAAGAGAGGAAGAAAAAAAGTTTCTCTCTTCCCCCCACATGGTCTCACCCCTTCATAATTTTTTTTTTCTTTTTTAAAATTATTGTCCACTGAAAATGGGATAGCTAGCATCCAATTAACCCCAAATTAATTGAACGTGTTTGGTGTGATGCACCACCTCCCTCCACTTTAGAGCATCTTCAGTGGAGTCCCTAAATGGAGTCCTTACCACCCTCTACCACCGTATGTCTTTAAATTTAGGGACTTTGTGGCTTCTAGTGGGCTCTAGTCCCTATAGTATAGGAATTGGTCGAAGTATTAAAAAATTTCCTCACATTTGAGGACTATACATAGGGACAACTTTGAGTGGGATGGAGGCCCACCCACGTGAAAGGTTGCATGCTTCTTCAAAATATTGGATTTGAGTGATGTTGCAGCTCATCCACTTGCTCCAGCAACGCGGGTGGATGCTAGTTGCCATACAGCTGTTGACGCAGCTATAGGTTGGGTCTCACATATTTTTTTTTTGTCTATAAATGAACAGTCCATATTTAACTTAGAGCTTTTTATTGTATAGTCTTCAAATTTAGGGTTTATACTATATGGACTTTTCTATTGGAGATAATATTCTTTCAATGACTCAAAGATTCTCTTTAGTACCTAAATAAGTCTTCAAAGGTGGTGGTGAGAGTCTCTAAATAAGACTCCCATTAGAGATGCTCTTATGCGTCAAGTGTCCCTTCCTACTTTTTTTTTTCTTTTTCAAATTGCTGTCCAAATCATAATTGACACCTTTATTTTCTATTAAATTTTATTATAAATTTATGTAATCTGTAAAATATATTTGGTAATGTGCTATAGGTTTGTACTCATTTAAACTTTCATCTCATTCTATTAAATTCACTAAAGTACTAAAGATATATAATAAATTTACTTAATCCGCCTAGTCAGCCTAGGCCTCACCTAGCCGCCTAGGTGCTAGGCCCAATCCGTCGCCCGACAAGCGCCTAGCATTTTTTAGAACCATGATAAATAAGGTAGTAAATTCGCATATTTGATACATATGTACGTACGTTTTTAACATACTCCTATTTTTTGTACATTTATAATAAACCGTTAAACGGCATGTAATGTAGATACAAACTTTTCACGTTTAATACATATTGTTTTGACCCATTTTTCAAAATACCTATAAAATCCCCGATTCATATTTTAATGTAAAAATAAATAAATATTAAAATTAAAAAAAAATTGCCGAAATTTTCAAAGTAATTGTTTTAGCAAAGTTGCCTAATGATCAGCTCGGTATTTTTCACATATTATACTAATTTCGTATTTTATTAACTATATTGGTATTGACCGAGCCCGCTGTGTGAAATCTGTTCACTATCATTTAATTTGAAAGATCACATTCAGCACGTCAAAAATTACTCGGGTTGGCGTAGCGGCTCATTCGATACGAGTAAGGGCAGAACTGTCCTTTTCAAAAGAAAACTAAAACTCGCCGGTAATTTCTGATCGTTAGGCCTTGAGACGCGCACGTAGCGCCTCCTGCGGCCACCCATCAAGTCAACCACCTGAAACATTATCATCACAAACAGTATTATTCCTCCAACTGCCAAAATCGGTAATCGCCAAATTAGAGTTACATCACTCCTTGCTCAGTGAACCGTCCGTTCAGTCCCCCAATGGCGGAGCCGTACGGAACCAACGGCGGAGTCCACACCAAACGGGAGGAGACTCTCTACGGCGTTTTCCACCGTCTGATCATTGAGATCCTCTTCCCCGGCTCCACCAGTGCCGGCGCTGCTGCTCCGCTGTTTCACCGGATCAAAACCTCCCTAGCCAAGAACGTTCCGCTGCTTCGCGAAGCTTCTAGAAACAGTGGGCGGAACGTTCTTCTGTGGACTCGGAGGGGGAGTCCTCTCCGTGCACTCCTGGTCATCTCTGTGAGTATTGTCGGTGACCTTAGCTCTTGAACTACTTGTACCTTGCGCTTTATCTAGTTGTACGTTGCAATCTAGGAGAAGATAATTATTTTTATGTTTCCAGAGCTCTGCGTGCTTATGAAGGTTGTACATTTTGCATCTGGGTTTTGTACATTGCTATAAAGACAACAGATTGTTTAGCTCTCGAAATAACATTTGTTTTGTTTTAGCGAAAGTTTTACCATGCTCCGGTGTATGGTATGCACTAAACCCATGGAGGGTTGGATGTGCATCAAACGGGTTCAATGGCCAAGGATCTCGGTGTATAGTATGGTCCCGTGCATACTAGAAATTCCATTGTTTCAGTTATGGGATGTTAGTTGGAATGTGTTTGGTATGTTTTATGGATGTTGATGTTTATTTTGGTGATTGAATCAAATTACGTTCTTTGTCAAAAGTTTCGTGATTTTGGTCAATTAAATTAGATTGAGTTAGTTGAAAGGAAGAGGGGAAATGATGTTTCATAACTATGGTGGCGGAATTCAGCTGCATCAAAATATGTCGGATCAATTCATCAATGGGACACAAGAAAAAGCTCATGGATTTGGAGTCCCACTGGGCATTCTGCACTACATTGGGTTCACATTGTATGGAGTTTTGCTTATGAGGGAATTAGGGATAGGGGTAGGAGTTGGTCTTGTTAGTGTCTTTCTCCCCATTGGTCTGTGATATGTACAAATGCCTATGAATGTATTATGTCTCGATTATCTGCTGCTTTATTGCCCCATTGCATTGACCATGTATATTATGGTGATGGGGGAGCACATCAGTAGGGATACTTCCGTTTCTTGTGTTTCCTTATCGGGTGGAAGAGGAGCCAAATATCAAGTTCCTTCTTGTTGAAGGACTGTAAACCTCTGCCACTGCAGCTGTCCATTCAGGGATTTAAAAACCACAGAAAAAGTAGATTCAGTAGTAGGTGATGATTGCATAGATGAACAGTGCATTAGAAACCATAACCGTTTTCTTAGAGATGCCAGATTTGGATCTCATTTGCATAGGATGATGATTGAAGACAAAAAGGAGAGGAAACAAATGCTCCACGAGGGCTGCACGTAGAATAGAGGAAGAAGACTTAGAAGAATAAGAAGAAACATAAAGTAGAATAGAAGTAGAAGAATGTATTGTAGTTAAAAAATTCAAGGAAATTCGAAGGAGTGAATACTTTGTTGGGGAAAAAGTTACCTGTAAGGATATCCCTTGTTCAATATGTGCTCAGTCAGGATCAACGTACTGAGATATTTCCCGGTTGTTTGGCTTCTGCTAGATTTCTTCTTTCGCACACCAAGTTTGAGGGGGCATGATAGACAACAGAGTTCACAGTCTGATAGCTCAATTGTACTAGTTGTGTTAGTCTTAGTACCGTTGTAAAGAGCAAACGTCTATTATTGTGCCGGCAGCATCTGCCTTTTTACCTCTGTTGTATTTACTTTTTATAGGCTACAGACCAGCTATTCTTGTGAATGATAAATCTGTTTCCATCATCAGATAAATTCATCTTTTATTAGCTTCTTAGTTGTTTGGTATATGTTGAGTAAGGATAATTTTTCTTTTAATTAAGCCTACTTTTCTGTGCAATTTTCTATATCATGGATCTAAGACAGTATGTTTAATATGTCTTCATGAATAATAACTAATCACCAAAGGAAATGCACTTTTGCTCAAATTTTTTGTCTTATTGTTCTAATTTTTCAATTGCTGTGATTCGAACAAGTCTAATTTTACAGTTTGACTATTGATGATTGATATTAGTATAGATCATTTCAAGGAGACACTTGAGTTAACAACTGATTCTTTTGATGCAGGTCGGCACAATTACTCTTGTTGCCTTGACAGGTTTGCTTGTCTTCATGTTTTTCTTCGTGGCAGCAACTTTCAATGCCGTCGTTATCTCTCTCCTACTGTCTTTGGCAGCTGCCGGAGGATTCTTGGCCATTTTCTTTGCCTGTGTAACAGCTATATACATTGGAGCATTATCAGTGGCTGTTTTTGTTATTTCTGCCACAACAATAACTGCAATGGGAGCTGTTCTGTTAACTACAGGTAGGACGGGATGACCAATTAACCATTACTTCTGCTAATTCTCTCTAGTTTTTAATACTTTACCGCTACATATCGAAGAACAACCTATATTGTCTAAAAGTGTCGTGTAAGCAGAAGCAACGCATTTACCACTATATTAGTGGTAGCTTTCTAAATTTGCAACAATTATACTTATCAGGTCTACTAATACATATAGATGAGAAAGTAAGTAATAAGTTTATGAAAAGAAATTTCCATTCAAAATTAACTGACCCTAAGGCAAAGATAGTGCGTAAGGTTTCAGGGGTCCTTTCTGTCTCTGTTCTTTGTGATTATTTAGGGGTCCTAGTTGTTGCCTTTCTTTTGGTTCTGTTGAAGTGTTTGCGCGCCCCATGGTTAAATGTATGACCTTGCAATCAGGTTGCTACTCTCTCTGATTAAATATACACCACGGTAACATTTGATCAAGAGACAAACAATTAGTCTATGTACTTAAGAAAGACCAAGCTACTGACCGCAGTTAACTTTTTTGCCACTTGATTTTCTGTATGCTACATTATTTGAATATATGTGCGCTTGTTACCGGAAATTCTGGGCTTTGTATCAAATTCATGGCCTGTATAATACGGTTCATTGATGGCTGAACGATCTATATTTTGAATTGTCTATTATTCCACTTCCCATTGAGTCCAGGTTCTTATCATGTTTCTTTGTTCCCCTAATTAGGTTGGATTGGATTCTTTTGGATCGTGTTGCTGGCAACAAAGAAATCTCTGGGCCTTGCTAAGAAGTCATTCGATGCGACTGGTTCGGCGCTTGCAGCTTACTCTTATACTAGGCATGCTCGCTATCATTCAGCAATCGATAAGGCAGATTGAAGAATAATAAAAAAAATAAAGTGTCCGATTGAAGCATATGCCAGGTTTCCAGACCCTTGTTGAGATATATGACAATGTCGTTTCTTATCTACGGTTTGATGCATATTTGTTGGATTATTGTTAAGGCAAGGTAGGTGGGGTATTGTATAGGTTTTCCCAAGTTTGTCTATTTTCTTGTCCATATAAAACTACTATATATCGGCCTCTTTTGTATAATATACGTGTTGCAGATGTTAAATTGCACAGAACATAGGCATAATGCCGTATATATTAAACACAACCACTCTTCCCTCGAGGAGTTGTGATCTGTTCATGTATATAGCAATCTGCAGCTGCGGTCGTTTATGTTGGCTTGAGGTGATTTGTAAAGATTCTAGGACTCCCTTGTTTTGGTAAGAAAAAGATTGTGTATATTTCTTTCCTTGTGAGATTAGGCATTGTATATGTATATATGCTGAAATCCTGCCGCTGATTCAAAGTACAAACTGTGCCGTGCGTGCTGTATCTGCTGTACCAGTGCCCGGCTGTGCTTGACTGCTGCTGCTGCTGCCTTCCTTTGTCAAGATGGTGAACTTTTCAGAGTTAAGTTCGGGAAGGCAGCAAGTGTAAGGAAGAAGGCTGCAGGTTGCAGCGGCAAGGAAGAAAAGAAGAAGAGGCAGCAGATTGGGAAGGAAGGAAAGAAGAGGAGACCTCCCTCGATTCTTTTGGTTCTATTTTTCAAACTCATGTCTTACTTTTGGTTTAATTTAAGAATTATGTGTAACTAAATTTTTAGTAGTCAGGGGCTGTTTTGAAGCCCCAAAAATGATTGCAAGTTTGTTATAATATTTTATTCGAATTTCTTTTATGAATGGATGAAAATTGGTTTACTACTTATGTCAGTGATGAATTCTTTATGTGTTTTCTATGGATGCATTCTTAGTAAGCATATCTAGGATTCTAAGGCTATGAATATGTGTGTGTGTGTGTGTGTGCGCGCCCTTGTCAATGAGGACCTACATATGTTCTAAAGTAGTACTTGTTAATTGTGATTAACATGTGAACCAATTTCTAGGATAAGTACGACAACGCCAGTACTTACGATTCCTTGTGATGACTCAAACTCTTTTCGTTCTTAATGATTTTTACTTGTTAAATTTTTGAACACGCCATTCTAGATTGCATGCTAGGGACTAAGTTAAGTTGAAAATGGAGTTCTCTTAACATACTACGCAAGAAAGAGTAATAAGTTAAGTGCTAACAGTGAGCCAACTTGGGCATCTTCATCTGGAAATAAAAGGAATTTGAATGAAACATACAATGTTTGCATGATTATTTGGCTGTGGATGGCAATTTCTCTAACTCGTTTTCTTAATTTGTGAACGACAATTTGTTTTTATTATTTAAAATCCATTTCTGTCTTGTTTTTGTTGAATTTAATTAAAATAGCAAATCAACTCCAAAAATTCCAAAATTTTGTGTAAGTGTACCTCTGTGTGTCTAGTGTCTGCATATAAAATTTCGCTTGAATTTAGATTAAGTGCAAGTCGGTCTAATAAATATTTTTCGGTAGCTGGTCAGTGGATAGCAGCCCAGTTTTTGTGATACTTTAAGTAGTTAGGCAAGACAATCTTCTGTGGGAAAGACCCTTGTTTTCGTATGCTACAATTAACAAATCCTAGTGTTAATAAGGAAAATCAATAGGATATTTTTGTGCTACTTTGTGGTGTGCTTTTAATCCTATCACAAGTGTACCCTAGTTGCTGCAGGGTTCGAAACATTGTTGAAGATGTACAAAGTCTCAAAAATGTATGTGCCAAAGAGTGGTTTTTATATAAATATTACATCTGTATGTTCATGTGTTCCTTACAATCATGTGCAAGGAATAGAAGTTAGCAAAATTTGGGGATGTTAGGTCACCTCCAACCAACCCGGCCAAATGATCATAGGCAAAAAAATAGTCATTTTTAACACGAAAACCGTCTTCAACCGAGGACTAGGCCAAAAAATTTGTGAGCTCCACCCGGCTATACCCCATCCACCAAGCCAGCGGGCTGGCCATAATCAGCCAGCCAGCCAGCCCGATTCCCCCAGCCCAAATTTGTCCACTTAATTACCAAATTTTCTACCAAATTTGCCAGTTTTCTACCCCACTCTCAGTATAGCTCTTTCACTTAATAACCAAATTTGTCCACTTAATTACCTACATGCCATTGCATTAAACTAACGCTTTCCTACCTCCTGCCATTGCATTAAACTAATGTTTTCCTACCTCCTTCCTCCTGAACCCTCTGCACTCAGAGCAACTCCCATCCCTTCCTCTGGTGAATGAATATTTAATTTAACTCAAAACGACAAGTGTGAATAGCCTTGGGTGATTATTTCACTAAGATACCTTCTTCCTCTGAAATTTTTAGTGCTAAATGAAACCATGAAATTTGTTATAACCAATAGAGAACTAAAATACCAACTGTAATTTGGTAGAGATTTTATACATCTTTTTCACCAATTTTTCACATCCTTTTCATTATATAAAGATAAAAAAATCCGGAATCTTATTCATTTAGCGACAAGTGGCACTCAAAATATGTTCGAAAACCTTATTTTAATATGGTAGTGTAATTCAATTAACCATATTAATTCAATTAAAATAATAAATTATTGAGGGGGCTAAAAAATAACCTCCTTCGGTTGGAGATGAGTTTTTTTTTGTCAAAGGGGTTATGTTTTGGCCCCCTCAGTTGGAGATGGTATAAAATATGGTATAACATTTTTTTTTTAAATGAAAGGATGATAATCGATTAGGCGAGTCGAGCTACCATAAGGCTTGGTCGTCAGACTGCAATAGTAGTTACCTTACTCTCTAAACCCGCACAATGCGGAAAGAAAGAACCAAACCCCAGGATTAGCCGTCAACTACAAGTAGGCTACTTCCTTCCCTCTCGGAGCGATGAGAAATGGTTAACTCCCTGATAGAATGACCCCACCCCGGTCCCCTATCTCCAAATTTATTAAATAAAGAAAAGTAAAAATAAAACAATACAAGCGGGGGGACGGAACCAAAATCCGCTAAGAGAAAAACAAAGAAACATCAACGGAAACAAACAAGAAGATGAAACTCAAAGTCACGAGCATGGCGGCAGCCGCAAAATCTACCAGCACGAACTGCCTCAATGAAAGTTAATACTTCTGCAACCATCAAGGACCAAACTAGCAAAACCTAAAATTAGGCCATGAAGAAAGGTTCTGAATGTAAGCAGAAGTTGCACAAGGAGGATAAGAGTCCCAATATAAACTCTCATAATGATCCACACCGAAGTTAGACAAACAATCGGCAATTGCATTACCCTATCGAAAAATATGAGTGACACGAACTTGCATACGAGAGAGAAGAGCAAGGCAATTAATCCAACGAACATGCAGAAGCCAAGGGATCTTGCAAGAAGCAGAAGAAAGAAAAAGGACCACTAAAGAAGAATCACATTCGATCCACAAATAATTCCAACTGTTTACCCAAGCCAAATCCACGGCATGAATAACCACATGCAACTCTACTTCTAAAGAATAAGCAATTCCAATGGAAGCTGCAAAACAGCCTAAACAACTGCCAAAATGATCTCAAAAAATACCCTTAATACCCGCTAAACCAGGAGAACCACGAGCCGCACCATCAGTATTACCTTTATTCCAAGAAATAGGAGGTGGCAGCCATAGTAATAACTGAAGTTACAGGTGTCGAATATTGATTGGTTAGAATGTAATAAGGAGAGATGTAGAAGATTGCCACATAGGCAAATTAGTTAGAAATGTGGTATTATAAAAGCTGTTGTAAAAACGTTTGCTATTCATTCAATACAGTTAGTCATCTCTTTTTCGTTGCTTATCTTCTTTCTCTCTCTCTAACCTTTCTCTCTCAAGATTTCTTGAATTCTTCGATCTTCATTTTCTAAGAGTTCTTGGAGTTATTTGTTTCTGTTATCATGGTATCAAGAGCCAACGATCGTGTGTGGGTCGGTGCTCGTCAGACATTAATGGAAGCGTGATGGTTTGCAGATTTTTCTGGTGATTTGGGAAATTGTTCTTGGCGATTTGGAAGATTCTTTTGGCATTTTGGGGTTTTCTATATGCAATCAAGGTGGAATCTGCAGAAATTTCAGGTTCTATGTTTACAGTGCTTCAATATATTGCTTTTTCTTGAAAAGTTTTTGGGCAATTTTGGTATGTTTGAGTAGATTATGTTTAGTAATTTTGTTTGATTTGCGAAGATGGTAGTTTGTATTTGTGAAGATAATAGTTTGTATATGAAGTTCTGAAGGCCAAAGCCATTATTATATAGTTGTTGTGCACTGGGTGATTGAGAAGGCCAATGCCATTACTCTGTGCTAAGAAGGAATCTGAAGGCCAATGCCATTGATTCAAGAAGTTTGATTTAGTTAGAAGTTTTTGATTCAAGAAATTTGAGTTAATCAGAAGTTTGATTAAAGAAAATTGTCTTTCTGGGAAGTATTCAAAGATTTGTTAAAAGGTTGATTCTTGAAATATATTAGATATTGCCTCGTTTGTGAAAATTGAGGGATTGTTGGGTATGTTGACTATTTGACTTGGTGAGCACAATTCCAAATGGTCTCAAGTCTGTGTTAAAAGGGTACAAATTGTTCGATCATTTTGATGGTTCAGCTCTTTGTCCATCGAAATTTGTGGTTAGTGCAGAAACTGGGGTTACCAAAGAACTGACTGTTGCCTTTCAAGATTGGGAGACCACAGATTTGTCACTATTAAGTTTGTTGATAGCAACGCTGACTGATGATGCTATAGAGTATGTTATAGGGTGTAAGACTGATGTTGAAGCTTGGACAAATCTTGAAGAAAGGTATGCATCTGTGTCTAGGATAGGTGTTAATCATTTGAAAACGGAATTACATACAGTTCAGAAAGGTGGGGATTCAATGGATAAATATCTGTTAAAGATCAAGTCAATAAGGGATCAATTGATGGCTGTTGGGGAATATGTATCAGATAATGATGTGATGATTGCAGCTCTTGCTGGGTTACCCAAAGAATATGCAACTATTAGGACTGTTATACTTGCGAGAGACTTTAATGTCACTATGAAGGAATTTAGGGCGTTATTAATTGGAGTTGAAAGGGAAAATGATGTAGTGATGAATTCATTGACTCAAAATATGGCTGCTTTGTATATGCAAGGAAATAGTGGTGGTTCAAGTTCTTCTATGTATAACAATGGTGCATCCAGTTCAAATTCTTCTGCAAATGAGCCATCAAGTACATGAGGTGTTATTACAGCTACTCATTTACCACAACAAATGCCATTCTTTCCACAGTCTCAAATGGTGCAACCTGCTTATTTTCCAGAGCAGGGTTCTTATGGCTCAGGTGGTGGTTTTGTTGGTAACTTGGAGCAGCATCCACAAGACAACTCAAGGCAACATCAATCTTCAGCACAGTTTAATGGAAATCAACAAAGGTTTTACAATGGAGGACAGTCAAGGGGAAATAATACTTACAGATCAGGATTCAAAGGCAAATGGTCTAATTACAGGAACAATAGTGGTTGGAATGGAAACACTGAATCAAGAACTACTTTACATCCAAAATGTCAAATCTGTCAGAGAAGAGGGCACATTGCTCCTAACTGTTTTTACAGAACTGCTCAGAGTACTTCACCACATTTTAATACTGAATGTCAGATTTGTGGTAAGAAGAGACATAGTGCACTGGAATGCTATCATAGGGGAAATTACTTCTACCAACCCTATGGACATCCTGCTTCTCTTGCACCCACATTTCCTAGGGGTGGTTCGGTATGGGATCCCATACCGAAACCCTTGTCCCGATTCCCAAACCGAAATTTTCGGGAATCCTAATTTCAATACTGATCCCAAACCAAATTTTCTGGAATCCCGAAATAGTTTCGGGATTTCGGGACAAATCGGGAATCCCGAAATGGTTGTTTTGCAATCTTTATCACTATACAGATGAGGTTGTTTTCGGAGGTTTCTTAAGACCTCCCTCATTCACATGTTCATTCAAAAGCATCAAAGCAAGTCTTGAAAAAAATTAAATATTGCTTTATCCAATCTAAAGGTTGATTATTATGATCCATAAACTGGGTAGTACAGGCACCAAGCATTGCTAGTTTACCATCCATCTATCTAGAGATCATAAATAAATACAAATCAAATAAAGGCTAAAAAGTGAAAACGTATAATAAGCTTCTTCAATTTCTTTCTTCTGGGAAAATTTAGAATCTAATGATCTCCAAGCAATGTAAAGTAACCTCAGTCCAAAATATAAATATAGAACTGCAAAGAAAACAGAATTACAAAACTTGATTTGCTATCAAACATTAAAGCAAGACCATGTATCTAAGATTCTATAGCCAAAACAAAAATATTACCTGACGCAGCGTCAACGAATTTCCCATTGATTAGGTGCTGAGTGTGACTAATTTGAACAGGTGGAATGATTAACTCCTCAGTTGCTACAGCAGTGCTAAGCCTGCTAACACTTCTCCCTGAAGATCATAGCACGAATATTATTCGTCATATTAAATCAAAGAAAACTAAAATCAAAATGCCATCCTTGGTTGTATGATGGCATCTAAATAAATCAATTTTGCATAAAATTCCATAAACTCACGATTCCTTCATTTTTCGTTATGTACATCGTTAGTTGAGTCATGCGGTAAATGTTTTTTGGTCATACTATTTCCACCACCCTCCAACACAAGAAGAAAGCCATCATTCAGAAATTCCACACACACACAGAGACACCAAACTTCTGAAGGTGAAACATTTGAAGGTGAAACACTCCAAACATAATCACATAGCAACAGGAAACATAATTCGCTCAACGAAATCTACAGATTTGGCTACTAAACTTCTGTGAAGGTGAAATGATCCAAACATAACCGCATAGCAACCGAAAACAGTCCGAAAAATCATTTTCCAAATTTAATTATTCACAACCAAACATACCCAGCAGTTTCTGACCAACCAAACAAGGGATACGAAAATGCTAACCTTTCTGGATGTTGTAGTCGGCGATGCACAAGTATTAACACACAAAACATAAATAAACATCAAGCACCGATGCACAAGTATTAAAACACACAAAAAAACAATGCCAACATCATGAATAAATTAGGCCATCAGCGGGTCCATAACCGGCCTCGAGCCCTTCAACTATCCCTACTGTCTATTGGGCACTAAATTTTGGATGAGTGACAGAAATTAGATTTCAAAACACTAAATTAATTACCTATTTTGGGGTGAGAATGAGATTCAGACTTGGTGCTGGATCGAGAGTTCTATCTGTGAGAGAAAATCGCCTGAGAGAGAGAGATCACGAGAGTCAGAGACGATTCGTGAAGGAATCGTGAAGGAAGGCTGGAGAGTTCTATCTTTGATGCTTTGGCGTGGCGGTGGCTGGGTGGTGATTCGTGAAAGAAGGTTGGGCCGCTGGAGAGTCACAGACGATTCGAAGGAAGGCTGGCGTGAAGGAAGGCTGTGTGGTGAAGGAAGAAGGCTGGCGGTGGCTGCGCTTCAAGTTCGATTCGAGTTCGATGGAATCAATGGAATGGAAGTGAAATGGGAGATCTAACCTAAAAACAAATGAACGGCACAGATTAAATCCAAAACAATGAACGGTTGAAATAATTCTCTTATAATTAAAAAATAATATATATATATATATATAATATTTATTTTGGTTCGGTATGGGAATACCGAAAAAATGGAGATGGAAAACCGAATCCCGTACCGAAAATTTAGGTTTGGTTCGGGATGACATACCAAAAATTTCGGGAATTTTGGTTTGGGATCGGGATTTTTTCGGTTTGGTTCGGGATTTTTGAGATTTTTTTCCAGCCCTAACATTTCCTGGTCAATCTTCAATGATCCCTCAATCACATGGTTTTGTTCAACAGCCTCAGAATTTTGCTGCTCATTATTCATATCAGTTGAGTCCACATGCAATGCAATGGATGAATGCTCAACAGAACATACCTATACCTAATCCTTCATATCAAGTACAACTTGCAATGCAAGGGATGAATGTTCAAGGTTCACCATCATATTCCAATGCAGCAAATTGGATTGTGGTTACAGGAGCATCACACCACATGACATCTGATCTTGCTAGCTTACATCAAGTTTCTCCTTTTGAAGGTTCAGAGAAAATTAAAATTGGCAATGGTCAAGGTTTGCCAATCCAGAGTACTGGTTCTGCAATTATTAAAACACCCTCACTTTATTATAATGAAAAATGTGCTACATGTTCCATCTCTTGCTGTGAATCTAATGTATGTAAAGCAACTGTGTAAAGATAACAGATGCTGGTTTATCTGTGATGACACAAATTTCTTTGTGTAGGACAAGGTGACAAGGGAGATCTTGTACAAAGGAAGGAGTAGACCTCAAGAACTGTTTCAGATTCATGTGTCATCATGGACAATTCTGAGTGCTTTTATTGGACAGTTGATAAAGTCTTCTCTCTGGCACCAACGACTAGGGCATCCTACAAATGAAGTCATTTTAGTTATGTTAGCTAAGTCTCATATTTCAGTCTCTATAGATAATAAGCATAAAATGTGCACAGATTGTATTCGTGGGAAGATTACTCGAAAACCTTTTGATAATGAATCTTCTAGATGTATCTTACCTTTTGATAGAATCCATTCAGATGTTTGAGGACCCTCTTCAGTCAAGTCTATAGAAGGGTATAGATTCTATGTTGTATTTGTTGATGATTGTACAAGATACATATGGATTTTTCCACTATATAATAAATCAGAAGTGTTTTCTATATTTGTCAAGTTTTACAAGTATATTAAGGTTCAGTTTGGAGCACAAATAAAATGTTTACAATCAGATGGAGGTGGTGAGTTTGTAAGTAATTCGTTCAAAGAATTTATGCAGTCAAAAGGAATGGTTCATAGGATTTCATGTCCATACACTCCACAACAAAATGGCTTGGTTGAAAGAAGACATAGGCATGTAGTTGAAACAGCAATAACTTTGATGAATGCTGCTGGGTTATCACAAGAGTTTTGGTATCTGTCTTATGCACATGCTGTGTACTTTAATCAACATAATGGCTTCTAAGTCATTACAAATGACTTCACCTTATTTCTATTTATATGATAAGCATCAATCTTTGTAGGATTTGAAAATATATGGCTCAACTTTGTTCCATACTTGAGACATTATAATGACAGTAAATTCCAAGTTAGAACCTCAGTGTGTATATTCTTAGGTTATGCTTCAGGTTATAAAGGGGCTATTTGTTACAACTTACAGACTCAGAAATTGATTTTATCTAGGCATGTAGTACATGATGAGTTTGTGTTTCCTGCAAAGTGTAAACCCTCAGTGCTGTCAAGTAGTGGATTTGTACCACACTCAGTCAATTCCACTCCAATTATAGTTCAATTAAGAGCTTCAAGTGAACATGACAGAAGATCCACATAACAAGTTCAATCTACGTCTGATATTACTTCATTACAGCAAGATATTGATGTGCCTGGGTCTACTGATACTTCACAGCCTACACCACAAAGACAGGAATCTGGAACACATGAATCTGAGTCATTAAGATCACATCAGTCAACTCTTATACAAGATCTCAATCAACCATTGTTACCTGTCTTAGATCTAGCACAACTTCAGGTATTACTTCCTAACTCTGTGGGTGATTGGAATCAATCCTCTAGTTTTATTCCTACTGATAATTCTAGAACACATTCTATGACAACAAGACTTCAAACTGGAGCAATTGAGAGAAGAGGTTATGCTGCTTGTTATGCTAGCTTGCCTGAATTACAGTCTTTGGAAATTGATGATGGTTCTTTGTGCTATGATGGATTTTCTCTTCTAGATGAAAGTGTTGATTATGAAGAACCAAAGAATTTTAAAGTAGCAGCTACAAATTCAAATTGGCAACAAGCTATGCAGGATGAGTTTGATGCTCTTACAGGGCAAGGGACTTGGGTTCTTGTACCTCATCCTCATAACAGAACTATTATTGGGAGTAAATGGGTATACAAATTGAAGAAGAATCCTGATGGTAGTATATCTAGGTACAAGGCACGTTTGGTGGCTCAAGGTTATACACAGGAACATGGTCTAGATTACACCGAGACATTTAGTCCAGTGGTACGGCACATTACAGTGAGGTTAATCCTTGCACTTGCTACAAGTTACAAATGGGAACTTAGACAGCTCGACATCAAGAATGCATTCCTACATGGTGAATTGCAGGAAGAAATATACATGAAGCAACCACAGGGTTTTGTCGATTCCAGAGCTCCAAACCATGTTTGCAAACTTGTTAAATCGTTGTATGGACTCAAACAGGCTCCACGAGCCTGGAATGCTAAGTTCACATGTGTGTTACCATCTATGGGGTTCACAGTTTCTTAGTCTGACACAAGCCTCTTTATTAAGACAGATGGCAAGGATATTATCATTCTACTCTTATATGTAGATGATATAATACTTACAAGTTCGAATATCACCAAAGTCCAAGTGGTGATTACTGCTCTTAATGAGATATTAGATTTAAAGGACATGGGAAGGCTGACTTACTTCTTAGGGCTGCACATTCAGTACAAAAGCAATAGAGATATGTTTATTAGTCAGACCAAATATGCAAAAGAACTTATAAAAAGAGGAGGAATGGAGAATTGTAGGCCTGCACCAACACCTTCAAAGCCTTATACTCAGTTACTCATATCTGAGGGCCAACCTTTGACTGATTCGAATGTTTACAGAAGTATTGTTGGAGCACTTCAATATCTGACCTTCACTAGGCCTGATATTGCTCACTCTGTGAATGTTGTGTCAATATATGACAAATCCAACTGATGCACACATGTTCTTAGTAAAAAGGATACTAAGATATCTTCAAGGGACCCTAAAGTGTGGAATTACATATCATTCAGATGCTGATATTCAAATTTCAGCATATTCAGATGCTGATATTCAAATTTCAGCATATTCAGATGTTGATATTCACATTTCAGCATACTCAGATGCTGATTAGGCCTCTGATATCAACACAAGGAGGTCAGTCAACGGATATGTAGTCTTTCTTGGTTCTAATCCCATTTTGTGGCAGTCAAAGAAGCAGTCATCTGTGTCTCGAAGCTCAACAGAAGTTGAATATAAAGCTCTAGCTAATTGTGCAGCTGATGTGTGTTGGATAAGGTCACTAATGAAAGATCTCAATCAGTTTTTACATGCTCCTCCTGATTTGCACTATGATAATATCTCAGCATTGTCCCTTAGCACAAACCCTATCTTCTATTCCAGAATTAAACACCTTGACACTGATTATCATTTCATTCGAGAACGGGTGCAAAAGAAAGATATCGTGGTTCACTATATCTCCTCAGATAATCAAGTTGCAGACATTCTTACTAAAGGACTTCATCAATCTCAGCCTTGGTCTCCCTAGCTGCGATTGAGGGGGGTAATAACTGAAGTTACATGTGTCGAATATTGATTGGTTAGAATGTAATAAGGAGAGATGTAGAGGATTGCCACATAGGCAAATTAGTTAGAAATGTGGTATTATAAAAGCTGTTGTAAAAACGTTTGCTATTCATTCAATACAGTTAGTCATCTATTTTCCGCTGGTTATCTTCTTTCTCTCTCTCTAACCTTTCTCTCTCAAGCTTTCTTGAATTCTTCGATCTTCATTTTCTAAGAGTTCTTGGAGTTATTTGTTTCTATTATCACATAGAACCTCATGAATATGAGGAGCTTTGGCTAGACGACCTTTATCTCCAATGGCATGAAGAATACAAAGATCATACATATAGTTTCGCATGGTACTAGTGCTCAAAGAATCAATCTCAGTCAGCTGCAACTTAATATCACGAACAATAGTGGAAACATGAGGAGATAATTCTTCAAAACGCAATGCATTGCGGGCTGCCCAAATAGAATAACAACCCGCCCCAATCATCCCCCACCACAAAACTTGAACTTGAGAACCAAAACCATGTTCAAGAGGATAGGAAAAAAATGTTCATTAAAAAATAATTTCTAGCATGGCTATAGGGTTAAACATGGCCTTTTGGTCCCCTTTCGGTTGGAGATGGCCTTAGTAGGCCATAGTCAAGAAGTGCTTTTTCCATTCATATATTACATGACAAAAATTGGGAATGTTGGTACGCCCTCCTCAAGGATTATTTTTCAAAAGCTATGATCTTAATGCCAAGAAGTGTTTTATGTTTACAATTGTACAAAGTTAAAAAAAAAAAAGTTTTGTTCCACTAAAGAACTCAAATCCGTAACTCATTTAATGGCGTCTCTTTCGTTTTGTACGACAATGTTGAACTGGAATTATAAAAAAAAAGAACTAAAAAAAAATAATTTGAACTTTATGAGGAAATATATTTCATGAAAATATAAATCTCTCATGGACTGTGCGAGAGACGGCGAAAGTGTGCACATGAGCAACGATTAATATACTCGTACCAAACGATTTTGAACTTCCTGTGTATGATTTATATACATGTTGTTTATTAACTTGTAAAGTGAGACATAAATCGCAGACATATCAAGTTTGTAAATGTCTGAAATAGGAACGACTTTCACAAGATAAATTCTGCAATGGAAATATCGATGGCAACCAAGTTAGTAAATATATGTTATCAGAATAGATGGCAACCAAATTACCTTTCACCAGAGACCACAACAACTTCAAGAACCGCTACCAAACCAAGAAATTTAATCCAAGTAATATAAAGACCTAACAAAAATTACTAAATCCAAGTAATATAAAGACCTAACCCAGAAATCTAATGAAGAATTTTCCAAAATAACTGGCTAAAAGCATTATAGATTGAAATCCAAATCTAACCAGCTAAAAGCATATATTAATCGCCAAAATCACAAAAAAAAATTAATATAAATAAATTAAAAGAACCAATTTCCAATTGGATTTTTTAAGGTTTGCATCATATTCTGTTCCCCTTCTAATGCAAAGAGTTTATCAGTAAGCCCAATGGAGCCTTGATTATAGTAAGAAAACTCAATTATATATAAATCAGCATCACACAAACTTTCCTTGAACCACTTGTTTGGTTCTTTGGAACGGGTATGGCTTATCTACGAAGCAACTTAATGGCTATGATTCCTTTGACTCTTAGTCTTCTAATAATTAATGTTAGAAATTATAAATCTAAATGTGTTCATACAAACACGAAAAATAGGATATATTCATTATTCATATGTCAGCCCTCATAAGTTGGACGCCTAAATTATAATTGAAGAATAAAAGAGATCGTATTATGGAATTGAATTCCCAAAACTCGAACTCAAATAAGCAATCTAAGGTTGTTCAATTGAAAATCAAATCAAAGTGCTTTTCATTCAGTTAGCCAAGTATATCTCATTATTCATCTTGTTTTTATGTTTCTCGCATCTACAGCTGATGCGATTTATTAGCAGCACAAATATTTTGAAAACATTAGTGCCGGAATTAAAGACTTTTAATTTGGAATTTCCTTCTGCGCTTGCGAGAATTTAGAGAAGTCTTCGGAAATGGAGTTCATCTCTCCTCCCCCAGTACAGCGACAAAGGTTGTTCATGCATTCACAGTTGAAGCCAATGCAATCATATTTTGTTTTGCAATGAGGGTCCACTTGGTGCTTTGCTTCGACGCCAAAGTGTACACCTATAACCAGCATTTCATCGATTAATATTCCATTTTTATGCAGACAAAGGGAAATCTCTAAACTAATATTCCATACATAAAAATAGTTTCTTATTGAAATTATAGTTCATCTCCAACTCAGGTTTTGATGTAGCCACTTTATATTATGGTTTAGTGAATTTCGTGAATGACAAGTTTGATACCAATTCATCGCCAAATCAACCCCCTTCCTATCTTTCAAATATGTTGGATAGGCTAGTGGCTCGATTCCACTTGATTGTAGTTCCCAAAAAAAATATATATACAGACATACATATATATATATATATACATATATATATACATACATACATATATATATATTTGAGAGATGTATTTTACCACAAGAAGCTGCAAGCAAGATCACCACACTAGTAGAAAAAACACTTTGCGCGACGTATGCACCTTCGTCACGCAAAGTTAAAATCGTTGCCTAAGGGTTTGAGCGACGCAACCTTTGTCGCGCGCTAACCATCGCGGCAAGGCAGCGACGGTAGGGTTTACGCGATGAACAAGCAACTTGCGTCGTGCAAAGGGGCTTTGCGCGACACATGTCTTGCGTCGCACAAAGGGGCTTTGTGCGACGCACGTCTTGCGTCGTGCAAAGTGGGCTTTGCGCGACAACGCAGGATGTGCGTCGCTCAAAGTGGTTTTGTACGATGCAGGATGTGCGTCGCACAAAGCCCCTTTGCGCAGCGCAGGTTGCTTGTTCGTCGTGCAAACCCTTTTTTTTTTGTTTTGGTCAAAAATAAATTTTTTTTTAATTTTTGATAAATATTGTAATTAAATTCTAAAGAATAATTAATTAACCAAGCAAAAGTATTTAATTATAAAATATATGAAAATATACATACAAGATGTCCGAACAAAAAAAGAAAAAATTACAAGTGAACTAGGTTTAATACATTAGGCTATTGGGTATCGGCAGGGCGAGGTGGCTCTGAGGTCGAAGGTGAAACAAGATGATGTGCTGGTAGCGAAATTTGGAGGCCGGACATCTGTATGGCTTGTACAAGGTCTCTCACCATCCCGGCATTGGTCCTCATCTCCTCGCCTTGGGCCCTCAGCTGCGCCCTCATCTACTTGCCTTGGGTCCTCATCTGCTCTTCCTGGATCGCAAATTGACCCTTTAGGGAACAAAGAGAACAAAGAAGGTTTTACCTCATTCAAAAGAGAATTTGAATCACATTGGATAATTGAGCACAATTGGTTCGTATGTCTTGATTCTGAACTGAGGGATAGAGCAACATCAGGATGAAGCAGAGTTTCAGCGAACAGAAGCATTAAGATAAGTGTTTGCCAAAATTAAAAAAAAAAAAATTGACATCGTAAATGCATACATGAAAAGGTAAATGGAGAAAATTCATTTTGTGACTACAAATAGTTGCTTTCACAGATGTATGCATGCCAACTGTCCATGGGATGCCGATTCCTAAAGGAAATAGTAGTTCTCATAGATAGCCATCATTGGGCATTTGGATGGAAAACAAATGAAATGCTGAAGCACATCATTGAAAGGTGAACGCTTCAAACAGATTATATGTGATTTTCTGGATAGAGTATCAGCAGTAATCTCAAGAACTCATGACTGCTATATGATATGGTTTATATGTTGACCTAAGAACTAGACATTCATAGCTAGTTTGATTACATACATCAAACAACAGTGAACATGAATAACAGTATGATACCTATAATTGAAGTTCTTCACAACAAAGAATAGCTTATTGGCTAAAATAGTCCACCTGCATCCGTGCTCGCATCACGTTCCTAGTACTGAGATGACGGTGATTCCTTAATCATAGAACAATAAACCCCATTGCATATATATTCTAAACTCAATCTTGTTTTCAATAATGATTCTTTTGAGTCACCATTTAGTTAAATTACACAAATCATTCATTTCTGTTTCTAAATGAAGCCTTACGTTCACAACAATTAGGAACATCTGACAACTTATTGGATCAATAGCTCTAACACTAAAGTTGCAAGGAAGAAAGCTTTCTCCTTTTTTTAATTCGTTTTTATATTTCAAAACGACAACTCTCTTTCTAGATTATGCAAATACTAAAAGCATAAAACATGGCCAGAAGAAGTTGCTGCAGTTCCAACAAGGCAGTATTAAAAGTGTGAAACTGTGTGTGTATGGGAAAGAGGGCGGGTGTTCGTGTTCACGCTTGAGATAGAGAGAGACAGAGCAAAAAAAAGTCCAAACTTAAGACAACCAATCAAACTTAAAAGAAACCAACTTCTACAAATGAAATATTAATGAATTTCCATGAGTCATGCTTTCAGGGAAAGGGTAAAAACATTAAGCTGTCCAGATGAAAGCTTAATTAGTTAAAGTGACCAGAAATTCATAACTGGTTTAGTGAGTACCACCAATTAGTGATAATAACATATACACCGTAAACCATTAGAAGAAGATGCACCTCTAACCAAAGGAAGACCAGTTATATGAGAAAACAAAGACCAGGAAGCCGACCAAGAATAACAACAACATCCATCGTTTCAGCAGCGACAATAGTAAAAGTATCGTCCATTTTTCCTTTTCGTCTACAATATGGGATTAACTAATGAAATTTAATTTAAAAAAACGCTTAAATTACATAGTATTTACCTGCTGGTAAAGCAATGTGAAGTGCTTTGCAAGTTGAATTGCAAATTCCTCCACTGAAAGTTCTTCTTTACATTCCTTTGCCTTTACATATACCTGTGTTGCAACTAGGTTAAATCCCAAAGGCGAATAGCAATCAAAATGATGGAAACATAGCAGATTTCCAGTACTGGGAAAGCTAACAAACATATATGTCTAATTGTCTACATACATTTTTTTCTTTTGTGACAGTAGGACATTGTATTTCGTATCATTGTGTTAACTGGAACTTGAGTCCATAAGCAGTCACGTTAGTTGCTAAGTTCTTTAATCACTCCTGCATTCTTTTCCTTTATGCGTCTTTTATTTTTATTGATTAAACTGAGGAACCAATTTCTTCGCCCGCAGTTTCAACCGATATTTTTGCCATTTGGTGCAAAAATATGAACTTGTAAGTAGTAACATTTCAATAGCTCTAAACTTTTTCAGTACCAAAAATATGAACTTGTAAGAATACGGAATTTGTGAAGAAGCGAAGAAAAAAACCAGAAAACTAACACCATAGCAGACCAACCCACCACCCTAAAATTCGATTTAACACTAAAACCCCCAATTTCTAATTTAATTTCCCAAATTGAATCTAATTACAATACCAAAATCTTCAAATTAAGGCATTAAAGCTTGATTCTGAACTTAGAAAGAAGAAAAACAAAGAATTAAGCTTGATTCTGACTTGGGTCTATACCTGCTATGCAGTCGGGACAGGATGAGGATGAAGGATGAGGAGGAAGTCGATATGAGGGAGAGGGAAGAGAAAGACCGAGTGAGCGAGAGGGAGAGAGAGGGTGATTCACTTGCGTGAGTGGATGAGGGAGACCGAGTGAGAAGAGAGAGTTCGGGTTTATCACAGATAGCGAATATTTAAACAAAGCGCCTATTTTTAACAAGTATAGCGCCAAAATTATCACACATAGCGCGACGCAGGTTTACATTTCGACGTCGCCCAAAGGGTTTTTGCGCGACGACTACGCAGTGACGTCGCGCAAGGTATTTTTTTTTTTAAAAACTATTATAAAATGAACTGAAAATGTGACTTTACTCCCCTTCAAATTCAATTTTTTTTACATAAAACCCACAATAATATATTTTAATAACAACTACAATAAATTTAAAGCTACTTAATAAATATACATATTTTTCAATTTCTTAAGTGTTATACATACAAAATAAATAAATTTAAATTTGCTTAATATATATATATACCATTGAAATTGATGGGATACGCATTGTACGAAACTAGTTTGAACAATCCAACCGTCAAACTTATTTGTATAAACTTTGAGATCGCATATGCCAAAAATTGTAAAAAACAAACATTCAGAGATCAAGTAACGGGACAAAACTGTGACAGCCCATCCCGAAATTTTATTCTCGATGACGTGAATTGACGAAATTGCCCTTGAGCATTTCATGGGAATTTCATATTTGAGATTTTATTTGGTAAGCCTAGTTGAGGAAATGGGATATTTGGTACAACCATGGTTATGTTTAGGCTTAGGTGGAAGTGTGAGGACCACACTTACACACCCATCCCTTTCTTTCTCTTCTCTCCCGTACTCTTTCTCTCTCAGAATCACTCTCTCTCTCTCTTCTCTCTTGTACGGACGAGACCCAAAACCCTTGCAAACGTGACAGATTGAGGGATTTAAGCACACCTTTGTGTTTGTGAAGCTCAGACGAATCGATTGGTACCATTTTCAGGTAAGAACTACTTCAAAATCACGTCGAAACCGTAACCCCAATTTGAGGTACTATTCATGCTTACGTAAAATGTTGATTTTTAGGGAATTTCAAGCTCATAAGGAGCTTGAGGAGGTCCTAAGGAAGCTCAGAGTGCTTCGTTGGAAGAAATTAGATGTCGGGATCGTGAGTTTCGAAGTTTGCCGGTTTTCTTGAATTTCTCCGGCGAGATCCTGTGAATTTTGGAGCTTCAAAGAGGTATGAATGTGTTCTTCTCAGTGAGAGGTTTCATTTGGTACAAATTTCATGCATTTTGGTGGAAAAATGAGTGAGATATTAGGTTTAGAAGATTTTCCATGAATCGGTGATCGGCGACTCGCCGAAGAAGACAGAGAATATTCCGTCAGTTTTGACGGAATACGCTAATGGCGTTAGCTAACGCCATTAAGAATCTAACGGAATATTCCTGACGGCGTTAACTGACGCCGTCAGTGTGCCTGGCACGTGGCCGCGAGTGGAGGCGCGTCTGGCCGTGCCTTGGCTGGCGCGTGAGGGTGCGTGGGTGGTCGGAAAATTATTTTAAAAATATGGGGATGTTCGTGGTATTGTGTAGATCACGTTGGTATATTCAAACACCCCATTTGAGCATTGTATAAGAAGTTATTACCTATTGTTGGTTATGTGCGTTAAATAACGTTTATTCAGTTATTTCGCATATAGGTGATACCTATCCAGAGGACGAGGACCATCAATCGAGGCTCGGGGGTTACGACCCTTCGACTTATCTATGAGTGGGCTTTTGTTTTCTGTATATACCTATATAAATGAGATTTTCCCCAGAAAATCAATTTAAGTGAAATGTGATATGAAATGTGATATGAAATGCCATGCAAAGTATATATGTATTTTCTTTCATGCATTAGTAGTTGAATATAATGGTGATTGGTGCTATGGACGCACAGGTAAGTATCAGGTGAGTATATATCAATGACAGAGATTGTTAATGTGAGTTGATGTTTATGTTGAGATGTATTGAAAGCTCATAAACCTGCACCCCGGTGTTAGTGTTCCCGCCCAGAGTTAGGGGCACAGTCTTTCACGTGTATGTTCACCTCCCGCACCACACGCTCATCTTGGATCCAAGTTAGGTGCACAGTCCTGTCGTATAGACCACTTTCAGTGGGTTCGACTCGTAGGTGACCCGCGATTAGCGCACAGTCTTCACGTGATTGTAGCACTATAGCGTACTATTTACACCCGGTCCTGTCGTATAGACCACCTTGAGTAGGTTCGACTCGTGTGCAGGATATATATATATATATATATATATATATATATGATGAGATTTGATGAGATTGATTATGAGCTATAGTTTCAGCCGAGTTGATCACTCAGTTGACACGTTATCATCTATGATGAGTTTATTTCACCTGATATATTTATGTGATTTGATGAGATATATTTGGCATGGCATATACCTTGCATATCACTACTTTTGGCATGATTTTGAGTTTATGAGTTGAGATGAGTATATATGTATATATGCTATTTTTCTGGGAAATTATACAAGTTTTACGGCGAGGGGTTAGAACCTTTGAAAAGAGAAAAGGTTTTGAAAAGATTCGTTTTTTGCCCACTCACGCGTTTTTTTTTTCCGCCCCTCCAGGTTCTAGGTAGCAGTGCTTTGGTGGCCACGAGGGATCCGACGGTGTTCTGACAGAATTCACAAAAGTAGGATTCACCTTCGGGTGTTATATCTTAGTCATTGTCCTTAACTGCAACTAGACGTTCTTATTGCTCTGAATGTGTATTTATACACTTTACTCTCACTAGCATCCTTTCTTAGCTAGTATTTACTAGCAATTCGGTTCTTATTTATTTGTATTTCTATTTATCTTATTAGCTTTTGCACTGTGCACATGGTTACGTCACTCTCACGTGACGGCCTTCACGTCCTCCTTGGGACGGGGTGTGTCAGTTAGTATCAGAGCCTAGGTTACAGTCCTGTATATCTTGAGAATTTCTTAGTGCCTTATGTCAGAACTATACCGCCTCCTAGAGAGCCACGTCGTTCATATGAGCCTAGTTTCCCGATATAGCTTAGTTAAGGGAAGCTATTGCTATTGTGATCCAGTTTATTATCCAAAGGACTTCTCTTGAGACTGTTTATAAGTTGAAGCTGAATCATTTTATGGGAAATGAAGAACCTGAGGCAGCAGAGCGATGGCTCAATCATGTTGTTTCATGTGATGCAAGTTAAGGGAATCTTCTTTTTGAAAGGTGGGTCGAGACGACTACCTGGTTTCTGAGTATTGAATCTACATCCTGGTGGAGACAGTAGTCTTATACGATGTCACCGGAGGAAACAGCTGATTGAGAATTGTTTAAAGAGTTGTTTAAGAAAAGGTTTATTCCTCCGACATACATTGATGGTAAGAAACAAGAGTTGACAAATTTGAGACAAGGAAAGATGACCAAGGTAAAGGTCAATCATCTCAAGGACCTCGCAAAACTCAGAGCTTCAAAAGAAGTGAAGCTAGTTCTAGTTTTTCCAGCGGAGGTTTTAGTGCCATTGGTCAGAGGCGAAGTGGTAGATTTACTGGAGGTTCCAGATTCCAGGGGCAGGGAGATGCTGGTAGAGGAAATGTACCTTTGTGCCGTAGGTGCAATAATAGACACTTTGGAGAGTGTAGGCGAAAAAGCAGATGATGCTTTACATGTGGACAAATGGGACATAGAGCTGCAAATTGTCCCCAGAATCAGTAGATGCCCCAACAGTCTTCTTTGCCACCATTAGCGCCGATTCAGCAGATTCCTGTATCTAGTAGTAATGGTCAGATAGGCCGTGGTGAGCAAAGGTGAGGTATTTAAACTAATAGAGGTCGTGGGGGACGACAACAAGCCCAGGGACGTGTAACCATGTATCACCGCAAGATGCTCAGAATCATTCGAACTTGATTATGGGTACGTTAAACATTTTTGGTCACTTTGCTAGAGTTTATTGATTGTGATGCAAAAATTTTATGTTCTTGACGATGTTGCAAAGAAAGTATTGAATGAGCACGATCGAGGCGTGTCTATGTATTTTCCAATGATGGGCAAGATGGTAATATTGCACCCTCGGGAATTGTTACTTACTTATCGAGACAACAGTGAGTTATCGGTATTGCGGGCTACGGACCGTAATATTAATAACTTATTCGTTGGATTTGTTAAGCAAGTAATCAGGTAGGTCATTATATGTTAGTATTGTGTTTATTCAGGGTGTTCAGTGATGGTAGAAGACGTAGTTATGACAGCGAATTTTATCCCATTAAATATGGTGGATTTCGATGTTATTCTAGGCACAGATTTGTTGCATTATGATCGTGCCAAGATAGATTACTACGGGAAATCAGTTACTTTCCATCGTCTTGGATTACCAAAGGTTACTTTTGTGGTTGAGCAAAGTGGAGTGAGGCATGCCGTTATTTCTGCTGTGAAAGCAAAGAGGTTGTTATCGAAAGGCTGCCAAGGATACTTAGCTCATGTGGTATTGAATGATGTTGCTCTGAGTAGTGTGGAAGATGTAAAGGTAGTTAGACATTTTCCTGATGTTTTCCCTGAGGATTTACCTGGATTGCCACAGGACAAAGATGTGGAGTTCACTGTTGATTTGTCTCCAGGTACAAATCTTATATTATAGAATGGCTCCTGCTGAGTTGAGGGAATTGAAGGTTCAGTTGCAAGAATTGGTTGATAAAGGTTTCATTCAACCTAGTACGTCACCTTGTGGAGCCCCAGTTTTGTTTGTGAGGAAGAAAGACGGGACCTTAAGGCTATGCATTGATTATAGGCAATTGAATCGGTTAACGATTAAAAACCGTTATCCATTGTCGCGCATTGACGATTTGTTTGATCAGCTTAGAAGTGCCTGTGTGTTTTCCAAGATTGATTTAAGGCCTGGTTATTAACCGTTGAAGATCATCAGTGAGGATGTCCCTAAGATAACGTTCAGGACTCGTTATGGTCATTACAAGTTTTTGGTGATGCCATTCGAATTGACGAATGCACCTGTTGCTTTCATGGGTTTGATGAATGAAGTATTCCAGGAATATCTTGACAGGTTGTTATTGTTTTCATTGATGATAATCTGGTGTACTCTAAGTCGAAAGCAGACCATGCTAGACATCTTAAATTGGTGTTGCAAAGATTGAGGGAACATTGGTTGTATGCCAAGTTTAGTAATTGCCAGTTTTGGTCAAATCAAGTGGCATTTATGGGACATGTCATATCTGCTTAAGGTATTCAAGTAGATCCTCAAAAGGTAGCAGCGGTGGAGAATTGGGAACAACCAAGAACCGTGACTGAGGTTCGGAGTTTTCTTGGCTTAGCAGGCTATTATAGACGGTTTATTAAGGATTTTTCAGTCATTGCTTTGCCATTGACGAGAAAAGAGGTTAAGTTTGAGTGGGATAAAATTGTGAGCAAAGTTTTCAGCAGTTGAAGTATTTCCTCACTCATGCACCTGTTTTAGCACTTCCAGATGATAGCGGTAATTTTGAGGTCTGCAGTGACGCTTCTTGAATGGTTTGGGATGTGTGTTGATGCAACATGGTATGGTGATTGCCTATGCTTCACGGCAATTGAAACCTCATGAGATGAATTACCTTACTCATGATTTGGAATTAGCGGCTATCATCTTTGCTTTGAAGTTATGGAGACATTATCTTTTTGGTGAGAAATGCAAGATTTTTACGGATCATAAGAGTCTCCATTATCTGTTTACTCAGAGAGATCTTAATCTTAGGCAACAAAAGTGGATTGAGTTGCTTAGTGATTATGATTGCACGACCTGGGTGACCGTGCAAATGTTGTGGCTGATGCACGTAGTAGGAAGACTCCAGTGAGAATTAATGCTTTGGATGCTAGTCATGTTCCCCTTCTTGCAGATTTGAGATCTACTGGAGTGAAGCTTAGGGTGAAAGATCGAGAAGAAGCTTTATTGGCTAATTTTCAAGTTAGGCCAATTTTGGTTGATCGTGTGCCTGAAGCTCAGGTGAATGATTAGGAATCTCAAGAAATAATTCAAGCTGTTGAGCGAGGTAAGAAGAAAGACTTCAAGATCAGAGAATCAGATGGCATGCTTATGCAAGAGAATAGCATGTACGTACCAAATAATGAAGAATTAAAGAAAGAAATTTTGGATGAAGCACATTGTTCGGCTTATGCAATGCATCTAGGAGGAACTAAGATGTATCATGCCATTCGACCATTTTATTATTGACCGGGTATGAAAAAGGAAATTGTTGAGTATGTAAGTAGGTGGATCATTTGTCAGCAGGTTAAAGCGGAAAGAAAGAAGCCTTTTGGATTGATGCAGTCACTTCCCGTTCCGCAGTGGAAATGGGAAAATATTACTATGGATTTTGTATACAAGCTTCCTCGTACACTGAATGGTTATGATGGTATTTGGGTGATAGTTGATCGGCTTACTAAATCAGCTCATTTGGTTCCAGTGAGGGAGAAGTATTCTTTAAGTCGATTAACTAGAAATTGTTTATAGCAAAGATTGTTAAGTACCATGGAGTTCCAGTGAGTATTGTATCGGGTCGTGATCCCAGGTTTACTCCTAAGTTTGGATAACGTTTCAGGAGGCTTTGGATATAAGATTACTTTACAGTACATCATATCATCCTTAAACAGACGGACGGTCAGAGAGGACTATTCAAACTTTGGAGGATATGCTGAGATCTTCAGTATTACAGTTTGGTGACGCTTGGCATAAGCGGTTGGATTTGATGGAATATGCCTACAACGATAGTTTTCATTCGAACATTGGTATGGCGCCAATTGAGACACTTTATGGCAAAGCTTGTCGTACACCTTTGTGTTGGTCAGAGGTTGGCGAAAGAGTGCTAGTGGGCCCTGAGATTGTGGATGAGACTACTCAGAACATTCAGGTAATTAAGTCTAACCTGAAAGCGGCCCAGGATCGCCAGAAAAGCTTAGCAGACAGACATGCCACTGACAGGGTGTATCAAGTTAATGGTTGGGTATTTCTGAAGCTATCACTATGGAAATGAGTAGTAAGGTTCGGGAAGAAGGGTAAGCTGAGCCCTAGGTACATCGGACTTTACAAGATCATTGAACGAGTGGTGAAGTTACTTATAGGCTTGAGTTTCCTTCTGAACTGTCTAAGGTACATAATGTGTTTCATGTTTCGATGCTTCAACATTATGTTGCAGATCCTTCACATGTGATACCTCCTCAACCATTGGAAATTAGTCCGGATTTGACGTATGATGAGGAACCAGTGACTATTCTGGATTAGAAGGATAAAAATCTGAGGAATAAGACAGTGCGTTTGGTGAAAGTTTTGTGGAGAAATCACTAAGTGGAAGAGGCTACTTGGGAAACAGAGAAACGGATGAGAGAGATATATCCAAGATTGTTTTATGAGTACTAGTGGATGTTTTTGGTTATGTAAATTTTGAGGACAAAATTTTTATAAGGTGGGTAGATTGTGACAGCTCGTCCCGAAATTTTATTCTCGATGATGTGAATTGACGAAATTGCCCTTGAGCGTTTCATGGGAATTTTATATTTGAGATTTTATTTGGTAAGCCTAGTTGAGGAAATGGGATATTTGGTACAACCATGGTTATGTTTAGGCTTAGGTGGAAGTGTGAGGACCACACTTACACACCAATCCATTTCTCTCTCTTCTCTCTCTCAGAATCACTTTCTCTATTCTCTCTTGTACAAACGAAACCCAAAACCCTTGCAAACATGACAGATCGAGGGATTTAAGCACACCTTTGTGTTCGTGAAGCTTAGACGAATCGATTGGTACCATTTTCAAGTAAGAACTACTTCAAAATCATGTCGAAACCGTAACCCCGATTTGAGGTACTATTTATGCTTACGTAAAATGTTGATTTTTAGGGAATTTCAAGCTCATAGGGAGCTTGAGGAGGTCCTAAGGAAGCTCAAAGTGCTTCGTTGGAAGAAATTAAACGTCGGGATCGTGAGTTTCGAAGTTTGCCGATTTTCTTGAATTTCTCCGGCGAGATCCCGTGAATTTTGGAGCTTCAAAGAGGTATGAATGTGTTCTTCTCAGTGAGAGGTTTCATTTGGTACAAATTTCATGCATTTTGGTGGAAAAATGAGTGAGATATTAGGTTTAGAAGATTTTCTACAAATAGGCGAACAGTCGCCGGAGAAGATAGAGAATATTCCGTCAGTTTTGACAGAATATGCTAATGGCGTTAGCTGACGCCGTTAAGAATCTAACGGAATATTCCTGACGGCGTTAATTGACGCCGTTAGTGTGCCTGGCACGTGGTCGCGCGTGAGGGCGCGTCTGGCTGTGCCTTGGCCAGCGGGTGAGGGCGCGTGGGTGGTCGGAAAATTATTTTAAAAATATGGGGATGTTCGTGGTGTGTAGATCACGTTGGTATATTCAAACACCCCATTTGAGCATTGTATGAGAAGTTATTACCTATTGTTGGTTATGTGCGTTAAATAACGTTTATTCAGTTATTTCGCATATATGTGATACCTATCCAGAGGACGAGCGCCATCAATCGAGGCTCGGGGGTTACGACCATTCGACTTATCTATGAGTGGGCTTTTGTTTTCCGTATATACCTATATAAATGAGATTTTCCCCAGAAAATCAATTTAAGTGAAATGTGATATGAAATGCCATGCAAAGTATATATGTATTTTATTCATGCATTAGTAGTTGCATATAATGGTGATTGGTGCTGTGGACGCACAGGTATGTATCAGGTGAGTATATATTGATGACAGAGATTGTTATTGTGAGTTGATGTTTATGTTGAGATGTATTGAAAGCTCATAAACTTGCACCCCGATGTTAGTGCTCCCGCCCAGAGTTAGGGGCATAGTCTTTCACGTGTATGTTCACCTCCCGCACCACACACTCATCTTGGATCCAAGTTAGGTGCACAGTCCTGTCGTATAGACCACTTTTAGTGGGTTCGACTCGTAGGTGACCCGCGATTAGCGCACAGTCTTCACGTGATTGTAGCACTAGAGCGTACTATTTACACCCAGTCCTGTCGTATAGACCACCTTGAGTGGATTCGACTCGTGTGCAAGATACATATATATATATATATATATATATATATGATGAGATTGGATGAGATTGATTATGAGCTATAGTTTCAGCCGCGCTGATCACTCGGTTGACACGTTGTCATCTATGATGAGTTTATTTCACCTGATATATTTATGTGATTTGATGAGATATATTTGGCATGGCATATACCTTGCATATCACTACTTTTGGCATGATTTTGAGTTTATGAGTTGAGATGAGTATATATGTATATATGCTATTTTTCAGGGAAATTATACAGGTTTTGCGGCGAAGGGTTAGAACCTTTGAAAAGAGAAAAGGTTTTGAAAAGATTTGTTTTTTGCCCACTCACGCGTTTTGTTTTTTGCCCCTCCAGGTTCTAGGTAGCAGTGCTTTGGTGGCCACGAGGGATCCAACGGTGTTCTAACAGAATTCACAAAAGTAGGATTCACCATCGGGTGTTATATCTTAGTCATTGTCTTTAACTGCAACTAGACGTTCTTATTGCTCTGAATGTGTATTTATACACTTAGACTCTCACTAGCATCCTTTCTTAGCTAGTATTTACTAGCGATTCGGTTTTTATTTATTCGTATTTCTATTTATCTTATTAGCTTCTGCACTGTGCACATGGTTACGTCACTCTCACGTGACGGCCAGCACGCCCTCCTTGGGACGGGGTGTCTCAAAAACTTTGCGACGGTTATAAAAAAAAAAATCACGATTTAACGGTAGTTTTAACTCCGATTTTGATGATTTTTTACAGCTACACTCCTTGATCCTATATGAATACAATGAACTAATTCGATCGTCAATTTAGAATATTTACACAAGTGGATACCACAAAATCTTTATGTTATACTTAATGAAAGTATAAATAAACTCTAAGTGTTAGTGAATCTATTGTTTTGATGGGATACGCATTCTACGAAGCTAATTTCAACGATCCAACCGTCAATCTTGTTTGTATATGCTTCGAGATCGTATACCCAAAAAATCGCAAAAAATAAACATTCAAAGGTCGATTAACGGGACAAAACTTTTCGACGGTTATAAACGAAAAATCATGATTTAACGGTAGTTTTAACTTCGATTTTGATGATTTTTTACGGCTACACTCATTGATCCTATATGAATACAATGAACTAATTTGATTGTCAATTTAAAATATTTACACTAGTGGATACCACAAAATCTTTATGTTATACTTAATGAAAGTATAAATAAACTTTAAGTGTTAGTGAATCTATCGTTTTGATGGGATACGCATTCTACGAAGCTAATTTCAACGATCAAACCGTCAAACTTGTTTGTATATGCTTCGAGATCGCATACGCAAAAAATCTCAAAAAACAAACATTCAGAGGTCAAGTAATGGGACAAAACTTTTCGACGGTTATAAACGAAAAATCACGATTTAACAATAGTTTTAACTCCGATTTTGATGATTTTTTACAGCTACACTCCTGGATCCTATATGAATACGATGAACTAATTCGATCGTCAATTTAAAATATTTACACAAGTGGATACCACAAAATCTTATATTATACTTAATGAAAGTACAAATAAACTCCATGTGTTAGTGAATCTATTGTTTTGATGGGATACGCATTGTACGAAACTAGTTTCAACGATCCAACCGTCAACCTTGTTTGCATAAGCTTCAAGATCACATACGCCAAAAATCGCAAAAAACAAACATGCAGAGATCAAGAAAGGGATAAAACTTTTCGACGGTTATAAACGAAAAAGCACGATTTAACGGTAGTTTTAACTCCGATTTTGATGATTTTTTCCAGCTACACTCCTGGATCCTATATGAATACAATGAACTAATTCAATCGTCAATTTAAAATATTTACACAAGTGGATACCAGAAAATCTTATGTTATACTTAATGAAAGTATAAATAAACTCCACGTGTTAGTTAATCTATTGTTTTGATGGGATACGCATTGTACGAAACTAGTTTCAACGATCCAACCATCAAACTTGTTTGTATATACTTCGAGATCGCATACGCCAAAAATCGCAAAAAACAAACATTCAGAGATTATGTAACGGGACAAACCTTTTCGACGGCTATAAACGAAAAAATCACGATTTAACGGTTATTTTAACTCTGATTTTGATGAATTTTTACAGCTACACTCTTTGAATCTATATGAATACAATGAAGTAATTCGATCGTCAATTTAAAACATTTACACAAGTGGATACCACAAAAGAAAAAGGCAATGCAAGAACCCCAAAAGAAAAGAAAATAAAAGAAAAAAAAACTTTGCGCGACGTAGGTACAACTGCGTCGCTCAAAACAGCTTGTGCGACGTATGTACACCTACGTCGCGCAAAGGTTTTTTTTTTTTTTTTTTTTTCTTATGAGTACAAAATAAATAAATTAAAATCTACTTAGTAAATACCATTGAACGTGATGGGAAACGTATTGTATGAAACTAGTTTCAAAGATCCAACCTCAAACTTGTTTGTATATGCTTCGAGGGCATACGCCAAAAATCGCAAAAAACAAACATGCAGAGATCAAGTAACGGGATAAAACTTTTCGACGAATATAAACGAAAATCCACGATTTAACGGTAGTTTTAACTCCGATTATGATAATTTTTTACAGTTACACTTTTTAAACCTATATGAATTGTGACAGCCAGTCCTGAAATATTTTATCGATGGCGTGAAATGACTTTTATACCCTTGAGCGTTGAGTTGTGAATGTACAAAGGGCCGAGTTGGGTGTGTAAGGTAAATGTATGAAGGATTAGGAGGAGTTAGATTGGTTCTTTTAGACCCAAATTTGCATGAGTTTAACCATGCAGCCCAATTAGGGCTTAGGACAATTTTAAACTGCCCAATCCGGGCATGGACACACACCCACACGTGCACCCTTATCCCCTCTTCTCTCTATCTCCCTCTCGGATTTTCTGCAATTTCCGTACAACTGTACAGACAATCCCTCAAACCACATCAAAACCTCACGGATCAAACCAACTAAGATCACCACTTTGTTCCTTGTGTTCGCACAAGTCGAGTGGTACCTTTGGTTTAAAGAAAGGACGTTGGAAACCCTGAGTTTCCATAAGCTCCAGCGAGGTAAATAGTGACTCGATTGTGATCGTGGGTGATCTAGGAAGTTTGAGGACTCGAAAAAGGTATTATCCTAACTTCCTTGACATTTTGGAGCAGTTTTGGGGTAGCTGTAACGTCGGGAAACGTGGTTGTTTCGAGTTGCAGGGTTTGGCCGGTTTTCACGAAATTTTCCGGTGAGATTCCATGAGTTTTAGGTCCCAAAAGTGGTAAGAACTTATTCTACTTACTCTAAGCTTCATTTTGGTACAAATTTCATGGATTTTGATTGAGAAATGGATGAGATATTAAGGTTTGAAGTTTTTCCAGAAACCGGCGACGCAGCGGCGACCGGCGCCGGAGTCCAGCGACCTACCAGAGAAGAATGGAGGATATTCCGTCAAAGTTGATGGAATATACCTAACAGCGTCAGGTATCTTTAACGGAATATGTTAGTATTTAACGGAATATTCTCTAACGGCGTTAACTATTCCGTCAGTGTGCCAGGCACGTGCTTGTGCGTGGGCGGCGCGTGTGGCCGTGCCTTGGCCGGCGCGTGAGGGCGCATGGGATGTTGAAAGATTATTTTAAAAATATGGGGATGTTCCTGAGGTTGAGTAGGTCACGGTGGTATATTCAAATACCCCAATTGAGCACTGTATGAGAAGTTATTACCTAGTTTTGGTTATGTGCTTATAAATAACGTTTAAATAGTTGTTTCGCATATAGGTGAGACCTATCCTGAGGACGAGCACAGTTAATCGAGGCTCGGGGGTTACAACCCTTCCACATATCAGTGAGTGGGCTTTTGTTTTCAGTATATACGTATATGCTTGGTATTTCTCCCAGAAAGTGTGTTAAATGGTTTTATAAATTGAATTGCCATGTCAAATGATCTCTATGTTTTATTATGCATTAGTATGATATATATATTGTTGTTTGGCGCTGCGGACGCTTAGGTAAGCTTCAGGTGAGTATATGTTGATGGTAGTGATGGTAATGAGTATGATTATGTGAGATGTATTTATAACTCATTATCCTGCATCCCGGTGTTAGTGCTCCACCAGAGTTTAGGGCCTAGCCTTCACGTGATCGTTCACCTCCCGCACCACATGCTCACCTTGGATCCAAGGCAGGTGCTAGCTTGTCGTACAGACCACATTAGGTGGTTCCGACTCGTAGGTGACTTGCAATACTTCGCACAGCCTTCACGTGATCGTAGCACTTGAGCGTATTTATTTACACCCAGCATGTCGTACAGACCACTATAGGTGGTTCCGACTCATGTGCAGGATTGGATTTGAATTGGTAGATGAGCTATAGACTCAGCCGTACAGGTCACGTTAGGTGACTCCGGCTGGCATGTTATTCTTATTGATTTATTTCACCTGACTGGCTGAGATATTTGACGTGACATACTTATGGATTTACCATTTTGAGCATGTTTGAGATATGTATATGTATTCTATTTTCTGGGAAACTACACAGGTTTTATGGCGAGGGGTTAGAACTTTTGATAATTGAAATGGTTTTAGAAAACTTTGTTTTTGCCCACTCACACTTTCTGTTTTGCGCCCCTCCAGGTTTTAGGTAGGATTTCCAGTTGGTGGCTTGCGAGGAATCTACAACGGTTCTAACAGATTATCACTAATGTAGGACCATCTTTGGTGCTGTATAATTAGTATTTGTCCTACCGAACTGCACTTAGCCTACTTATGCTCTGATTGTGAACTCACTCTTATCTCGTCACTTGCACCTTATCTTATCTAATCAGTTTGGTTTTAAATTACTCGTATTTTCATATTCTTATCACTTCCGCATTGTGCATATGGTTACGTCACTTCCACGTCAATTTAATCGTCAATTTAAAACATTTACATAAGTGGATACCACAAAAGAAAAAGGCAATGCAAAAGAAAAAGGCAATGCAAGAACCCCAAAAAAAAAGCAAAAAAAACTTTGCGCGACACAGTTGTCCCTACGTCGAGCAAAGGTTTTTTTTTTTTTTTTATTTATTTTTTTCTTCCTTATGAGTACAAAATAAATAAATTAAAATCTACTTAGTAAATATATATACCATTGAACGTGATGGGAAACGTATTGTACGAAACTAGTTTCAAAGATCCATCCGTTAAACTTGTTTGTATATGCTTCGTGATCGCATACGCCAAAAATCGCAAAAAACAAACAAGCAGAGATCAAGTAACGAGATAAAACTTTTCGGCGGATATAAACGAAAAATCACGATTTAACGGTAGTTTTAACTCCGATTTTGATAATTTTTTACAGTTACACTCTTTAAACCTATATGAATATAATGAAATAATTCAATCATCAATTTAAAACATTTACACAAGTGGATACCATAAAAAAAAAAAAAAAAAGGCAATGCAAGAACCCCAAAAGAAAAGCAAAAGGAAAAAAAAAAAAAAAAACTTTGCGTGACGTAGGTACAACTGACTTGAGTAGCTGTCGTATGCACCAGGTAAATCTTTGTTACTTTGTTAGGATGGTGCAGATGTCATTGAGCAAATGACTTGAGTAGATAACTAATGGTAGGCAAAACTTTTGGCAAATGAGCCCGACAACGCAGAGGAACACCCAAGAGAGACTCTGAAGATATAAGCCCAAAAGGGTATATATGGAAGGATAGATAGTGATATCATAGGCCTAAAGGACATCTTGATATCTACATGGGTCATAAGACTGAGCTTAACCCATTAGGGTTTTATGTGTGGTTTTTTTTTTTTCTTTTTTTTTTTTTGGAAACTTATGTGTGGTTTGTTCAAGACATCAAGTATAAATTTGTTATATTGAGATCATAATCCTCGTATAGATCTCTTATTAGATGTGGTTAATTTATGCCTTCACAGTAATTAAGTAATTAACACAAACATTATTTTTTCCGTTTACCTGTTTTATTTGTCTTAGGAAAAATCTTGTCTACACATGCATTTCGTTAATAGAATCCAACTTTAGGTAAACAATCATTTATAGAAAATAATCCTCGAATTCAACTACATTATAACTATATATAGATTTAGAGTGCACTAGTAACTCAGACATTAAAAAAGTTTTGATTTCATATATGGCTAACTTTAGACAGCTAAGTATTTTAGGCATGAAATAAAACTAATATAGATTGTAATCTGATTTTGTCCATTAGTGTTTCATGATTTCTTTTATTTACAAAAAAAAAAATCCATGCAAAAAACGATTCATTGAATTCAAAACCTGAGTTGGAGATGAACTATAATTTCAATAAGAAACTATTTTTATGTATGGAATATTAGTTTAGAGATTTCCCTTTGTCTGCATAAAAATGGAATATTAATCGATGAAATGCTGGTTATAGGTGTACACTTTGGCGTCGAAGCAAAGCACCAAGTGGACCCTCATTGCAAAACAAAATATGATTGCATTGGCTTCAACTGTGAATGCATAAACAACCTTTGTCGCTGTACTGGGGGAGGAGAGATGAACTCCATTTCCGAAGACTTCTCTAAATTCTCGCAAGCGCAGAAGGAAATTCCAAATTAAAAGTCTTTAATTCCGGCACTAATGTTTTCAAAAATATTTGTGCTGCTAATAAATCGCATCAGCTGTAGATGCGAGAAACATAAAAACAAGATGAATAATGAGATATACCTGGCTAACTGAATGAAAAGCACTTTGATTTGATTTTCAATTGAACTACCTTAGATTGTTTATTTGAGTTCGAGTTTTGGGAATTCAATTCCATAATACTATCTCTTTTATTCTTCAATTATAATTTAGGCGTCCAACTTATGAGGGCTGACATATGAATAATGAATATATCCTATTTTTCGTGTTTGTATGAACACATTTAGATTTATAATTTCTAACATTAATTATTAGAAGACTAAGAGTCAAAGGAATCATAGCCATTAAGTTGCTTTGTAGATAAGCCATACCCATTCCAAAGAACCAAACAAGTGGTTCAAGGAAAGTTTGTGTGATGCTGATTGATATATAATTGAGTTTTCTTACTATAATCAAGGCTCCATTGGGCTTACTGATAAACTCCTTGCATTAGAAGGGGAACAGAATATGATGCAAACCTTAAAAAATCCAATTGGAAATTGGTTCTTTTAATTCATTTATATTAATTTTTTTTGTGATTTTGGCGATCACTACTAGAATTATGCCTAAAAGCCACTCTTTTCATTGGTGACTATTGTTAAGTGTTGCCACTCACATTGGTGGCAAACCTCTATGACCACCAAGCACCCACTAAACTAGTTATGTGGCCTATGTAGAGGACTCTATTGTAACAATGGCTACCAATATTGCATTGGTGGGTATGCAATCAAAGCCACCTAATTCACATTGGTGGCAAAGTTGCAAAATAATATTAAAAAAAAAGATGCCACCCTAATTCCCATTGGTGGCAAAGTTTGCAAAATAATATTAAAAAAAAAAGATGCCTCAGGGGACATCCAGATTATTATTTTGAAAGGCATATGGTTACGATAATGCCAAGCCAGGAAATAATTATGCAATAGCATCACAAATTGAAATTTGAGTAACTCACTCAAATGATTGAAAATCTATTACATATGTATGCTCTTCTAACAATATATACAAACTGAAGTTTCTTATGTGCGATTGTGTGAATGAACGATTTGCTTTCACCCGAAATCCAATACTCTCTCAAGGCCAGCCTGATAGACAGCATGTTTAAAAATTCAATCAATCGAAAATTCAAAATAAACTCAGTTCTCATAAATAGCTCGACTCTAAGTTGGAAGTTCGGCAATAATGTGTAAACTATAAACACTGAACTGTCATGTAGCACAATACATATACCAATCACGAATCAATCAAAAGACAGGAAAGTGACTTCGGTGAAACATATTACAGCGACGATAAAACCACCATACCATCATGACTATTGATCATGTTGTTCGTAAGATATCAAGATAAGAAAAAGAAAAGGAACTAACCTGCATTGAACCTCCTAGTGAGATTCTGAAGTGCAGCTTGAGCATGTTCTTCCTCCCTGAGCTGAACGTACACATTCCCAACATACACCCACTAATCGATTAATATATGCTTTTAGCTGGTTAGTTTTGGATTTCAATCTATAATGCTTTTAGCCAGTTATTTTGGAAAATTCTTCATTAGATTTATGGGTTCTTTTGATGTCATATTATCGATTTCTGGGTTGTTTTGGAATTGTCGATTTCCTTGGCTGACTTGACTATTTGTGGGAGAGACTACTCGTATGCACCAGGTAAATCTTTGTTACTTTGTTAGGATGGTGCAGATGTCATTGAGCAAATGACTTGAGTAGATAACTAATGGTAGGCAAAACTTTTGGCAAATGAGCCCGACAAAGCAGAGGAACACCCAAGAGAGACTCTAAAGATATAAGCCCAAAAGGGTATATATGGAAGGATAGATAGTGATATCATGGGCCTAAATGACATCTTGATATCTACCTGGGTCATAAGACTGAGCTTAACCCATTAGGGTTTTATGTATGGTTTTTTTTTTCTTTTCTTTTTGGAAACTTATGTGTGGTTTGTTCAAGACATCAAGTATAAACTTGTTATATTGAGATCATAATCCTCGTATAGTTCTCTTATTAGATGTGGTTAATTTATGCTTTCACAGTAATTAAGTAATTGACACAAACATTATTTTTTCCGTTTACCTGTTTTATTTTTCTTAGGAAAAATCCTGTCTACACATGCATTTCGTTAATAGAATCCAACCTTAGGTAAACAATCATTTATAGAAAATAATCCTCGAATTCAACTACATTATAACTATATATAGATTTAGAGTGCACTAGTAACTCAGACATTAAAAAGTTTTGATTTCATATGTGGCTAACTTTAGACAGCTAAGTATTTTAGGCATGAAATAAAACTAATATAGATTGTAATCTGATTTTGTCCATTAGTGTTTCATGATTTCTTTTATTTACAAAAAAAAATCCATGCAAAAAACGATTCATTGAATCCAACCTTGTCGAGAATTGCAGTTAAAGAAATAATTCTAGGCTTCAGCTATATATAATAGTATCTTTGGAGGAAACTAATACTCAGAAATAAGTTTTATCGCAGACTCTAAATCTACAACCATTATACGTCTTTTCCTTTAGGCTATCAACAAATTGAAGAGATACGGAGAAAGGAATCGATTTCTGTGCATGGGCTCAACTCCAATATCGGAGCATGGTAAAGAGATGTGGCTAACAAAGAAATGGCTTAGTTAAAGGCTCAACGGGCTACTACGGATAAACATAGCATATAAGGTAGGCATGAAAGGCTCAAACGATCCAAAGATGGCCTATATCACTTCCAAGTTATTACATGAATTGAGGAATGAATCGAGAAGTATAAAGCAAGTTCTAGAGATACATGTAAGAACGAGATCAAACACACAAGAATAAATGTGACTGAAGCATAATGGTTCAATCATGTAAAGGCTCAAAAGCTCACAAGGTTTACAAAATCTCACATGATTCACATATGAAACGTTAAATCATGCTCACGTTTCACATTGACAAGACTTGGCACATTTATTTTTCAAGGATGTTTGCTGGAAAGTACGGTTAACACAAAGACAATGAAAAGAACTATTGTTATGCTTAGATGTCTCGAAATTAAGAAGAAATTTAAGATCAAATCTCATCATTGAATTGAGAAGTAGCTACAAACAACAACCAAAATGCAAGAAATACTGTTCTTTTTTTTTTAGAACGAAGTAAACTAATGAAATATGTATTTCCACCCCCAAACTTAGTTTTAGCATTGTCCCCAATGATAATGAAAGGAATTTTGAACAATGAGAAATAAAAATGGAAGGAAAGAAATACAAAATGAAATAAAGATAATTAAAGAAAAGGAAAGAACACACCAATTTGTGCAGGCGAGGTAGCAGCAGCAAAAATGCATTTTGGTTCCATGGTATAATTCCAAAAGACCCCCAAACTTGCTTCAACACGTCTCATCATCCATAGGAAATCTGTGAGTAACCCGTGGGATTAAGAAACTTTGCTAGAAGTTGTGGTAGAGCCTGCAAAAGTAATACCTGCATCAGGAGATAAGAGGTAGGACTTAGACACAAACCAGAAAACAAGAGAAAAACAGAACAAGAACAAGAACAGGTTCCTTCCATAGAACAAAAACATTTAAAATTATTCAAACTAGAGATGAAAGATAGAAAGCTTGGGTTGCCTCCCAAGAAGCGCATTATTTAATGTCTAGAGCTAGACATCCTGTTGGCAATTTGATTCAATTCGGAGCTGTTATAATAGGGGCTGATGTGAGAATATCCTTCAGATGTCGAAGATGCTTAGGCACTCCAAGGCTTTCATAAACATGTCGCCACTTTGGATTTTGAACTAGTGCACTATCTAATGCAGCAATGAGGTCCACCACATTTTCTTCCATAGATAAAGAAGCATCATGGTTGGTGAGGCAAGTTAGCAGTTCATCGTTAGACGATCGTGAGGCAAAGTTTGCATGCACAATCCCATCCAAAACATCAACACGAAAACACTCTTCAGGTTTGAGAGGATGCTTGACAACTTCAAAGAGTTTGAACACAGCTGACTCTCCTTGCACTCTTAAGGTTAAAGTACCTGCTTCCACATCAATAAGTGTCCGGGCGGTGACCATGAACGGTCGGCCTAAAATGAAAGGCACTTCCTTGTCTTCCTCCATGTCAAGTACAATGAAATCAGCTGAAAGATAGAATTTATCCACTTTAATAATCACATCTTCCAGAATACCCAAAGGATAGGTCACGGACCTATCTGCCAATTGAAGACTCATAGATGTGGGCTTAAGTTCTCCTTCACCTAATTTTTGAAAAACAGAATAAGGCATAAGGTTAACACTTGTTCCTAAATCAATCAATACTTTATGAAAATCAAGACTACCAATAGTACAAGAGATAGTGAAACTTCCCGGATCTTTCTTCTTCGGTGGTAGCTTATGTAAGAGGACAGCACTGCATTGCTCAGTTAAAATCACCTTCTCGTATTCCAAGAATTTTTTCTTTTTAGAACATAGCTCTTTCAGAAATTTGGCATATGATGGGATCTGTTTAATAGCATCAAATAGAGGCAAATTGATTTGAACCTTAGCCAACATCTTCATGAATTCAATGCATTGTTGATCCTTGGAACGTTGTTGCTGTCGTTATGGAAATGGCAAAGGTGGAATGTACGGTGGCTTGTCGGAAGGTGCAAATAAACTGCCAAGACCATTTTCCTTGTTTACATCAAAGTTGGGTTGAGATTGCACTTTGCCACTCGCTCTAGGATCTGGAATACCTGCTACAGAAACAGCCCCTGACCGAGATTCTACAGCCAACGGTGCATTTTCAGTAAGCTCTTCTTCTTCCACTTCGGCTTCATGGTGCACCACTTCTCTGTTGTCATAGCTTTTGCCACTTCTCAATGTTCGTATGACTTTGCAATGCTCTATCCCTCTTGGATTTTGCTCAGGTTGGCTCAGGAACTTTCCTTTCTCTTTTTCATTGAACATGGTAGCAAGCTATCCAACTTGAGTCTCCAAATTCCCCACTGATGCCGTGAGATTTTGAATGCTAGTTTGTGTGGATTGGACAAAATTGTTGGTGCTACTAGAGAGAGTGGACATATGTTGAGCTAGCTGCGACATTTGGTCTTCAAGAGATGGTTTATTAGTCTCACTAGTTGATTGGTAGGGCTGTTGGTATTGATGTGGCTGTTGGTTGCCACCCCAACTAAGATTGGGATGGTTCTTCCACCCAGGATTATATGTATTGGAATGAGGGTCACTCCTGGGTCTAATATAATTATTCACCATATTCACATGCTCTTGCACAAGCTCAGGGTAGCTATCCTTATTGGGACATTGAGTGATGTCATGAGTTGTCTCATTACAAATGATGCAAGCTTTTGGGCATTGGGCATGGAAGAGACTTGCATTAAGGCAGCAAACTTGGCATTAAAATTCTTCTCCATTTTAGCAATTTGAGCAGAAACATTAGGAGAACTCTGAGAGATCTCGAAAACTCCCATCTTTTGTGTTTGTTCTTCTGTCCATTGTTGGGATTCAGAAGCCATCATATCAAACAACTCAAATGCTTCCCTTGCTGATTTTGACATTAGCGACCCTCCAGCAGATGCATTCACTTGACTCTTGGTGGTGGCATTGAGACCATCATAAAAGATGTTCATTTGAAGGTTAGAATCAAACCCAGCATGAGGACATTTTGTGTACATCTCATTATACCGTTCACAAGCTTCATGGAAAGACTCATTTGGCTTTTGAGCGAAAGCCAATATCTCTTTCTTGAGTGCAAGAGTCTTGAAAGAGGGAAAAACTTATTGAGAAATTTTTCTTGCAATTCTGTCCATGTTGTAATGCTATTGGCAGGGAGAGAATGCAGCATCGCCTTGGCTTTGTCCTTCAAAAAGAAAGGGAACAAGCGTAACTTGATAACTTCTGAAGAGAAACCTCTGATTATGGTGTTGTCACATGCCTCAATAAAATCAGCCAAATGCATATTGGGATCACTGTTTGGCAACCCATTAAAGGACGGTAATATGTTGAGGATGTGAAGTTTGATTTCAAAGGTTGTCCCATCTTCCACATCTGGATATACAATGCACCTTGGCACTGCATTGGCTCTTGCTGCCAATGAATTCCTTAAAGGTTGACCTGTTGCAGGTAAGGCTAGGGCCATGTTTGCAACTGGGGCCAAAGGTTGGAAAATATATGTGCTGCTCTCAGGATCACGGAACAAATCCTCAAGAAAAGTATCACAAAGGTTGGAATCTTGTGCTAAATATCTTTCTCTAGCTAACTTCCTTGCATTTCTCTCTGGTTCAGGGTCATAAGGAGTAAGCACTTGATCCTTGGACCTTGTTCCAATCACCATATACTACACCTGAACAAACAACAAAAATATTAAGCCACAATGAAATAAAAATAAAATAAAATAAAACTTAACAGAAACTAACTAAACAACAAAAGGGGGAAGAAAGTAAGTAAACCCAGATGAATCAAAAACACAGTTTATGCAAATTGGCAACCACTAGTTAATAAAAATAAGACATAAACATAAGCATAAGCAAAATAAACACAAAAGCTCAGGAACTGTTGGCACAGTCCCCGGCAACGGCGTCAATTTCTTGATGGCGATTTTACCACTTGTAAAATAAGGGTTAAACCATAGAAAATTCTTGCAAGAGAACAAGTGTTTGCAGTATAGAATGGCTCAAGCAAGGTCGATCTCCTCAGGGACTGATATAAACAATTTACGAGTTTTTGTGTATTTAACTTAGTTAACTCTAAGAACTACACTAATTCGACGAAACTGAATACTACTGTACGTGACTTAAACAAATATCTAAAATGGGAATTGGCTTATAGGAATAGTGATCCAACTAAACAAAACAATGTAAATATAGAAACTCAAGATAATACAAATAATTGAAGAAAATTAGATTGACAAGGTGCTAGAGTTCAACCTTTACCAACATGTAGCTCTTCCAATTGCTTAAGTAATCGAAAACACACATGCTTTGAAGGTTGGGTTTTCCTTGTGTATGCTTTACTTGTGACATTCAAGCTAAAACGCATACCACTACATGCAATTTATCCATGACAAATATAAACATGAGTGATTCATTAATCTTGGTGAAAATCCTTTTGTTAAACCATGTAATCCCTAAAAGTATGATATTTACCTTAGGAGAAATTACAATCCTCAATCACAAGAAGCATAACCAATTTTAACTTGACATTCGTTCAAAATTGCATCCAATGACTTTTCTAAGCATCCTAATGGTGATCAAGCATCAAGGCACATAGATAGTTTAATTCAGTGATTGAAAATATCGAAGCAAGCATGTAACAACACTTACGCAATTGAAAGAGAAATCTACGTAATCATATTGAGGCTCATGGCCTCACTCTAACAAAAAGAAATTAGTTACACATACTTGTTTTAATACATAAGGAATTATCCATTCAAAAGCAAAGAAAGAAAACAACCCTTTTTTACAAGAGGAGCTCTCTGATCATCTTCTCCTCAAAGAGAGGAGCATGCTTCTTCTTCTCTTCCAATTTTGGAGCTGCGGCACCCCTTCTGATTTCTTCCCCCTTTGCTCTCTGCAATTCCTTGCTTTTCTGCTGCTCCATTCACTCTCTGTAGAAAACTGCCATCCATCTATTCGTCTTCTACCCACCCTGCCGAAGACTCCAATCAGTCTATTCCACTTCCGCGCCACTCTGTTGCCGTGTGCTGATTTTTTTATTTTAGTAAATGAAGTGGGCAGTTGAGCTCTCCACTTTCTCCTCTCGACTTTTCCTTTGCTCCAAAGGCCAATGAGTGTAATTAAAAACCCACTTTTCTGCCGAGTGTTGATGACAAAGCAAAGCAAAAGGTGCATTCACTTCTTATTTTATTAGCTGAAGTGGGCAGAATTGGCCATAACGTTTGGTAGACCAAAAGTCCTTAGATTTTGATCTTGCTGCTCGTAGAAACACAAATTGGCAAAACCATCACACAAACTTAAAACTTCCAACTAAACTAGACAAGAAAAGAAATATTAAAAGGGGAAAATATATAGTATAAATATTGGTTCATCATTATGCATTCACAGTTGAAGCCAATGCAATCATATTTTGTTTTGCAATGAGGGTCCACTTGGTGCTTTGCTTCGACGCCAAAGTGTACACCTATAACCAGCATTTCATCGATTAATATTCCATTTTTATGCAGACAAAGGGAAATCTCTAAACTAATATTCCATACATAAAAATAGTTTCTTATTGAAATTATAGTTCATCTCCAACTCAGGTTTTGATGTAGCCACTTTATATTATGGTTTAGTGAATTTCGTGAATGACAAGTTTGATACCAATTCATCGCCAAATCAACCCCCTTCCTATCTTTCAAATATATTGGAGAAGAGGAGTGGCTCGGCTAAGAGAGAGAGAGAGAGAGGTCGACTCTGTGACGGGGAGGATCTGTGCGCGGGAGTGGGATTCGAGAAGAAGAGTGGGTCGGTTTAAATAGAGAGAGAACTCGGAGATTCTGCTGTTTTGGGTGCAAGTAAAGTATTCATGCTAGTAGCAAGTCTTACTACAAAAAAACCCGCGAAAGTTTTAAATGCATATATGGCAAAGCTTCTTTTAACTTTTTCCTTGTGCAGCCGCTCCTTCTTTTACTTTTACATGGAGCTACTCCTAATTAAAAGCCCAAGGTGAGCAGGATGGTTACAAACCTCGGCCACATTTGTCATAGATACCCACTTCCTTACTTGTATTAGTTAAAGTTGATTGAGCCCAAATATGCTTTTTCTCTATTTGTTTTTACTCAGTGAGCCAATTACAGTTAGTCATCGAATTAAATGCGAATACAAGTAGTTGTCGCTATCTATATGAATCAAACCTGAGTGTTTCCGCTTTTAAATCGAGAGAAATAATAATAGACTGTAATGTTGATCATTCTTTTAAAAATTTAGCTTCCAATGAACCGCGTGTGGACAGTGGACCATAAGCCCAAGGCAGGGTGATGTATTTGGACTTGGTTTCCAAATACAAGTTTAGTGGATCAATTCAACCTACAGTCAGCCAACATAAAAAGCAAAAAAAGGGTAGCTTGACGCGGGCCCCACCACATGATGCTGAATCACTCCATCGCATGCGGGTTGCTTTGTCCACAAGAAAAGTACCCAGAAGAAAAGTAAGTTTACACTCCATATGTGTGTTGTTTTCCGAATCATGGATCTTCCATCCCATCCGTCTATTCCATATCCAACGGCTGTTAATAACAGCAAAAGTTGGTAACACATGGCAAATTCAACACAAATTTTTGTTACTCTCTCTTCCCTTTTTATTCTCTTTCACTATCAAGGAAATAAAAACAAACTTAACAATAAACCGTTAATCATTAATATTTAAAGAGTATAACTGATGTTTTGGTAATCGAGATTACAGTTAATTACATTTTACACCTTACAGATTATGAGTAGTTTTCGAAATGGCGCGTGGAGTTTTAGTTTTCTCGGCCATCTCCAATCGAAGGGGCTACGTTTAGCCTCCATCCAGATTATAGCCATGTAAGAAATTATAATGAATAGTGCCAGTGACACATCCCGGCCCGGGGTGGATCACTTCCCGGGCCCACTCCACCACCGTAGCACAATATTGTCCGCTTTGGGCCCCGACTACGCCCTCACGGTTTTGTTTCTGGGAACTCACGAGCAACTTCCCAGTGGGTCACCCATCCTGGGAGTGCTCTGGCTCTCTTCTCGCTTAACTTCAGAGTTCCTACGGAACCCGAAGCCAGTGAGCTCCCAAAAGGCCTCGTGCTAGGTAGGGATGGGAATATACATTTAAGGATCACTCCCCTGGGCGATGTGGGATGTTACAGCCAGGCCATATCTATATACAATCTCCAACCGAATGAGGCTATTTTTTAGCCCCCTCAATAATTTATTATTATAAGTTTGTTCTTTAATTTAATTGGTTAATTGAATTAAACTACCATATTACAATAAGGTTTCCGAACATATTTTGAGGGCTACTTGTCGCTAAATGTTGTTTTAAGTTTCAAGTTGTTTAAGTTTCATGTTATTAAATATTTTAATTTTACTTGCATGTTAACAACTTAGACATTAAAATGAGGTAAGATAGTATGGAAGGGTGAAAAGGATGTGAGAAATGGTGTAGAAATGGCTTAGGTGTTTATAGGAAAAAATTAGAATTTTTTTTTTTCAAAATTTTGTCTTAAAGAAAAGAAAAGAAAAAAGGCTACATGACATCAGCTAGCAGCACAGCTGGGCCCAACTTTTAGGGCTGGATGGCTAGCTATGTTTGCCCAGCCTCTGGCCATTTGGCTATATTTTGGACGGGTGGGTCCCAAATTTTTTTCGCCCAGCCCTCCATTGGAGATGGGTTTTATGTCAAAACGGGCTATGTTTTGGCCTATAGCCCTTTGGCCGGCTCGGTTGGAGATGGCCTAAAGTATTAAAACTGTATTAATTTGTGTATGTGGTTTGATTGATTGTATGATAATTCATTATATATTTATATAAATGATATGTGTGGAGCCAAAAATATTCACAAGGCGACACATGGATTTTTGGATAAAAGAGGACAAAAATACCCTTGAGGCATACTGAGATTCCTACACGCGAGCAGCGGGCAATTATCCCTCAACCAAGTCAAAAGTGCCCAAGGAAGGTAACAAATTCAAAGTTATCTCATCCATCCTCATCTTAGGTAATTACTTCATAACGTACAAATTATTTCATATAAATGGAGATTAATTGGCTAATTAATGGATTAATTCCTAATTAATCTATTAATCACTAATTTATCACCCAATTAACCACAAAATACATCCAATTCAACCCTAAAGCTAGTCAAAACCGGTCACCATCCTTTCTCTTTACCTTTTTCCATTTTTCCCTCTTTATTATCCCATTTATGCAAATTAATCAATTTGGTAACCACCAATTTATTCCTTTAGGGTTAATTGGCCAATAAATTGGCTAATTAAACCAAAATTTCAACCTAAAAAACCCCATTAAGGCCGGCCATTTCTTCTAAAAAAAGGGACAAGCCTAACCCTATAAATAGGCTCCCATTTTTACCAAAAGATCATTCCAACACTCTTACAAAAAATCCCAAAATTCTCTAAACACTATTTCTCTCTAAATTCTAACTTTGGCATCGGAAGTTCTTCGGCCAAAGCCCCCCCCATTCATCATGGGCGTGTGAGGCTCTTGGCCTTGACCAAAGGTGTTGATTGTTTTGTAGGTGCAATTTTGTCAAAGAAGGATAAGGCGAAAATTTGCAACCACAATATGGTGAGCTTGAGACCCTTATACAGGTTACATTTGCGCCAAATTGACAAAAGAACTCTTCAATGTAATGCATCATTACACATTCTAAGAGACAGAAATGTAAATTGATACAATTTGAAAACATCAAGGTGCAATGTGAAAAAAATTGAAACATCATGACTTATTATGTAAATCACCTCAAACCTGAAGGGCATACAATGTAGTTAGCCCTTAAAGTAACATTTATGAGCCAAGCTTTAACAAACAAGCCAACCTCAAACCCAACCGAGCTGTCCCATAAAAGGATACAAGTTGTTCGTAATTTTAGAAGCTGATAGCTGGGCTTACTTCGAAATCTTTTATTTCTGTTTCTAAATTCTTTAATCAAGCTTAGCTCATTTCTTTAAAGAGCCTAATATTATTTAATTAGCTCAGCTCATTTCAATAACGAATTGAGCTTGAACAAGCCAAAAGAAGATGAAGTCGAATTATTGGAGCCGATTTACAACCCTAGTTGGAGCTTAAAACCCATGTTGGAACGATTAATCCGATATTATTGAGTTTTTTTATTCATTTATTTCTTACTACAAAAAAATGGAGCATTGGGGTTTGGGCTTGCTTCCAAAATAAAGAACAAACCAATAATCTCGGATTAAAAAATCCCCTGGATTAAGAAATCTTTGGAATTGGACAGCCCAACTGTACCAGAGTTTTATTAACTGATAAGTATGAGAATAGTTACTTGGTCATTAAGATTCTAAGTTTCTATGTATAGCTATTGTGCTATCATTAATCTTCCTGTGTGTAATATAATCAGTCTCTGTGTTCTGAATGCTTTCTCTCTCTTTTCCTTCATTTTCTTCCTCATTAAGTTTCTGCTGCTGGATTGTTAAGAAGTTTTAATCCTTACTTTATGCAGCAGTGCCAACTATTTGTTTGAATACCAAGTACTTGGGCAACAATAGAGATTCAAACTGATGAAATACAAGCTCTTTTCATTTCTGATGAGAAACCCCTTCCCAACTTCTACAAGTATGATATTCTAAACTCTCATTTTATCTAACACAAAAATCACGATTTTCCATTCGAACTTTCACTGATTCTTACTCGGAACCAGAGCTGGATTTCACCTGAAAAATTCCAAGTCTCCGTCAGACATGGATGGCTGGGATATACATAGACATAATCGAAATAAGGAGTGAACCACCCGACCATTTTCCCCTCTATAGAGACACCTTTTCTTCTCTTCCTTGTTCTCCCAGTTAAAGGACTAATGAGACTGCAGCTACGTATAATATAGCTGCTCATAATGATAAATTCTTGTTTATTAATTTGTAGTTGGTATGATGTATTTCTGGAAATTGACAAGGAACAAGAAGTAGGAATTTCAGAGGAAGGTGCAGTGCTCTCTTATCGCAGCAAGCACATATATTTTCATTAAATATCAACACATTGGACTTTTCTCTTACAAGCTAATCTAGAGCAATATCAGCCCTTGATTCACAAACAGAAATCTAAAGCATACACTTGTCCTATGAGACTAAGCATTCACTTTCCTGTTGATTTCTTCCTTCTCAACCATTTTGATCAAAACTAAATTCTATTTAATTCCAACACTCCCCTTTAAATGAATTCTGGTTTTGATCCCAAGCATTCCTCTGAGATAGACAAATCTTTCCTTTGGTAGAGCTTTGGTAAAGATGTCTGCCATTTGATCCTGTGATTTGCAGTAGATCAGTTCAATGGTATTCTCCTGCAAGGCTTCCCTTATGAAGTGAAACTTCCTTTTGATATGCTTGGTTTTCTGGTGAAAAATAGGATTTTTGGTCATAGCTATTGCTGATGTGCTGTCACACATAAGTGGTGTAGCATCCACTTGCATTTCACCAAAATCCTTTAACACAAACCTCAACCATATAGCTTGGGAGGTAGCCATTGCAGCACTCACATACTCTGCCTCAGCCGTAGACAGTGCAACACTTTGTTGCTTGACAGATGCCCAAGAAAATATCCCAGAACCAAATGTAAATGCATATCCTGAGGTACTTCTCATGTCATCTTCACTACCACCCCAATCACTATCACAGAAGCCTACCAGAATTGCTTCTTCTCCCTTTTCATACTTGATTCCATAGTCCAAGGTCCCTGAGATATACCTAAGTACTCTCTTGGCAGTTCCCATGTGAATTCTTGTGGGATTATGCATGAACCTTGATAAGAGACTGGCTGCATACATAATGTCAGGCCTTGTGGCAGTCAAGTAAAGTAAACTTCCAACCATTTTCCTGTATAAGCTTTCATCAGCAGGTTCGGAACCATCCACTTTACAAAGTTTCTCATTTGTGATCAATGGCGTTGCCACAGACTTGCATCCTTCCAGATTGAATCTTTCAAGCAATGATTGTGCATACTTATGTTGATGTATGAAAATCCCAGTAACTTCTTGTATTACTCCAATTCCCAAGAAGTGATGCAACAAACCAAGATCCGTCATCTCATATTGTCTCATCATGTCCCTTCTGAATTCTTCAATCATTTCTTCACAATTACCAGTAAAGACCACATCATCAACATATATAGACACAATAAGCATCTCAGAGTTCTCACCAGTTTTTGTATACAATGTAGCTTCACTAGGACTTTTGTTAAATCCACTCTTGCTGAAATAGGAGTCTATCTCACTGTACCAAGCCCTGGGGGCTTGTTTGAGTCCATACAATGCTTTGTTTAACTTATAAACCCTCTCTTCTTCATTTGGAACTTCAAATCCTTGTGGTTGATCCACATACACTTCTTCCTCCAGAGTGCCATTTAGAAAGGCTGATTTAACATCTAATTGGTGAAGTTTCCATCCTTTTTGGGCAGCAAGAGCAATCAAAGTTCGAATGGTGTCTAACCTTGCCACTGGGGCAAAGGTTTCATTGAAATCTACCCCAGGTTGGTGTGAGTAGCCTTTGGCAACCAATCTTGCTTTGTTTTTCTGTATTGATCCATCCAAATTCAATTTGGTCTTGTAGATCCATTTCACACCTATTACAGGTTTATCACTCGGTCTATTTACCAATTTCCAAGTAGAGTTTTTCTCAATCATGGCAATTTCTTCACTCATTGCTTTCTTCCAAGATTGATTCTTCTCAGCTTCTTCAAAACTCTCTGGTTCAGCAACACAATAGTTACATACTGCATATATCTCATTTAAACTCCTCATTCTCAATGGAGTTGTTTCTGGGGAGGAATCCTGCAATTCTTGTCCTTCTGCATTTGAAGTAGAGGACTGAGATCCTTGTGTTGGTGTTGTAAAGTCATTCTGACTTCCATCCTGTATACCAGGTTCATTCTCATTTTGCACATCAGCTTGTGCTTCTTCCATTGTTAGTGGAAATGAGATGGTTTCAATGTTATTGGTTTCCCAATTCCATGCTTCATTCTCCTTGAACACCACATCTCTTGAGATAATCACTTTATGTGACTCAATATTGTAGAGCCTATAGCCCTTTTCATAGCTTCCATAGCCTACAAGAACACACTTGATACTATTGATTTCAAGCTTGTGTCTTAATTGAGACGGTATCTGTGCATAGCAGATTGATCCGAACACCTTCAAGTGCTTTACACTTGGTTTTCTGCCACTAAATGCCTCAAAAGGTGTTTTCTTCTCAAGTGCTTTAGTTGGACACCTGTTTAGGAGATACACTGATGTATTGACAGCCTCACCCCAAAAGGAAAGTGGCATTTTCTTATCATGTAGCATTGACTTGGTCATTTCAACCACAATCATGTTCTTCTTCTCAGCTACACCATTATGTTGTGGTGTATAGGCCACTGTCAATTGCTTCTGTAATCCTGCTCCTTCACAGAATTCTTGGAACTCAAGTGAAGTGAACTCACCACCTCTGTCACTTCTTAACCTTTTGATCTTGAGACCACTCTGAAGTTCAACCATCACTTTGAATTTCTTGAAGATTGAGAAGACTTCACTCTTGTTTCTCATAAAGTATACCCAAACCATCCTGGTGCAGTCATCAATGAATAACAGAAAGTATCTATTCCCACTGAGTGTAGGTGTCTTCATTGGACCACACACATCTGTGTGAATGAGTTCTAGAGGTTGGCTTGCTCTCCATGCATTTCCAGTTTCAAAAGAGTCCCTGTGATGCTTCCCCAATATGCAACCTTCACAAGGTTCTTTAGTCTCTTGTAACTCAGGAAGACTAGTCACCATTTGTAATTTCTCCAATCTCTTTAAACTGTGAAAGTTGAGATGTCCAAACCTCTTGTGCCATAACCAAGAGTTTTCTGCAACACATGCTTTTAGAGCAATTGAGTCATTGTAATCTAGCATAAGTGGAAAACTTTTGTTTACTGTCATGCCAACTTGTGTTACCAAGTTTTGGAGGCTTTTGTCATCAAAGATCTCCACTATATTGTCTCCAAAAAGTAAGAAATAACCATGAGCAATCATCTGTCCCACACTAAGGAGATTCTCATCAAGGCCAGGTACAAGTATCACATCCTTGATGAATCTTCTTCCTCCCTTTGTCTCTAGAACAATAGTTCCTTTTCCAGTAGCTTCCACAAGTTGTCCATTGATATGCTGTCATATGATTACTGCATCCATTGATATCACATGGCTACTTCCACAATAGTTCCTTTTCCAACAAGGATTTATATGCTGTCATATGATTACTGCATCCACTGTCAATATACCAGATTCCTCTCTTATTTTCAGTTCTTGCAACACTACAAGCATAAAAGACATTTACTTCCTCTTCTTCTGCTCTATGTACATAGTTGACAGCTTGATTCCTTCTTGGATTACAATCTTTTGCTAGATGGCCAAATCTGTCACACTTGGTGCATTTGGGTTTTCCCTTGAACCAGCAAACACCATAGTGTAATTTGTCACAGATTTTACACTTGGTTTTGGTAGAATCACTGCTAGTTTCTTATTTTGATTGTGGAGTATGGTTGTTGTTCCATTTCTTCCCTTTTCCTTTCCAGAATTTCTTTTGATTTGAGTTGTTCCCCTGAGCCTTGTAACTGTTATCTCCCTCAGTCACACTTAGACTAGCAAAAGCCTTTTCAGCTAAGTTTTCAGAGTGCATGTTTAACCTCTGCTCATATCCTTTCAATGTACCAATCACCTCTTGAACCTCAATGGAGTCAAGGTCCTTAGTTTCTTCTATAATAGATGCGATGGAATCATAGGATTTAGGCAAGCTAATAAGTATCTTCTGCACTAATCTTTGGTTTGACAACTCTTCACCAAGAGTTTTCATTTGATTCACAATGTCAGTCAATCTTGTTAAATAAGCAGATAGAGCTTCACCATCATTCATCCTAGTGTACTCAAAATCTCTCCTTAAACATTGTAGTTTAACAGATCTAACCTTTTTATCACCACGAAATTCTTGTTGAAGAACATCCCACGCAGTCTTGGAGGTTTCAAAGTTTGAGATTCTAGGAAAGATCTCATCAGACACTGCCCCTTGAATGATACCAAGAGCTTTTGCATCTCTGGTTTCATTAGACTTCATTGATATCTTCTTCACAGACTGTTGATCTTCATCACTAGACTCATCTCCAGTTTCTGCGATTTCAAAACCCTTGTCCACCAAATTCCAGAGATCATGTGATTTGAATATGGTCTTCATCTTGATGCACCAAAAGTCGTAGTTGGACCCATTAAAGATAGGAGCCCTCAGATCTCCTCCACTGCTCGAAGTAGCCATGTGAGACTTTGTAAGAACAGATGAGGTTTTTTTCAAGATCTGGGTTTGTTTTCCCCTTTCTTCTTTTCAGAGATTCGAAGCACACAAAAACGCCCAGTCCAGAAATTGATCAGAATCTGTGCTCTGAGGCCATGATAAATTCTTGTTTATTAATTTGTAGTTGGTATGATGTATTTCTGGAAATTGACAAGGAACAAGAAGTAGGAATTTCAGAGGAAGGTGCAGTGCTCTCTTATCGCAGCAAGCACATATATTTTCATTAAATATCAACACATTGGACTTTTCTCTTACAAGCTAATCTAGAGCAATATCAGCCCTTGATTCACAAACAGTAATCTAAAGCATACACTTGTCCTATGAGACTAAGCATTCACTTTCCTGTTGATTTCTTCCTTCTCAACCATTTTGATCAAAACTAAATTCTATTTAATTCCAACACATAACAGTCCTAAGAGAATTTCTATCCACTCAAATAACTCAAAGTAAGCTATTCTAACACTTTGATTCCAAGAAAGTAAGCCATGAAAAGATTGGTAGGGACAAGAATTGATTCAAGCTTGAAGGACCAATTTTGATACGACAAGGGAAATACATCAAGTGATTCATAAATATATCATCTTATTTATATGTTTCTCGCATCTACAACTTATGCGATTTATTAGCAGCACAAATATTTTGAAAACATTAGTGCCAGGATAAAGACTTTTAATTAGGGATTTCCTGTTTGCGCTTGAGAGAATTTAGGAACGTCTTTGGAAACGGAGGTTATCGCTTCTCTCCCAGTACATCGACAGAGGTGGTCTATGCATTGACAGTTGAAGCCAACGCATCCATATTTTGAATTGCAATGAGGGTCGACCTGGTTCTTTGCCTCGACTCCAAATTGTACACCTGTGTAACCAACATTGCATTGATTATTAACAAGAAAACCATGCTAATATGTTATTTTAAACCTAGATATGGAAAAGAGAAGGCAAGAAAAAGATAAAGAAAAATTTGTGAATAAATACATGGTTAATTATACTATTTTAAACCTATCAACAACTCACTAGATAGTCTTTGCAGAAAACAGGTCACCTGACATAGTAGACAAAAAGAAATCTCTTAATAATATTGCATAAATAAAAATATTTTCCTATAGAAACCTATAGTTCCTCTCCAACTGAGGTTTTGATTCAGCCGTTTAATATTAGGGTTTAATTGTATTTTTCTTTACTTGCAATTGAAATGTATTAAGTTTGAATCTTGTGAATGAAAATTTTGATACCAATTTATTGCCTCTCACCCCTTGGTTGTAAATATATAGGATAACTAGTTCAAGGCTCGATTCCATTTGATTGTGATTCGAAAGAAATATTTTATATATATATATATATATATATATATATATATATATATATATTTGAGATACGTATTTTACCACAAGATGCAGCAAGCAAAAGCAGGATGATGAAAGCTAACTTAACTGAACCTTTCTCCATATCTCTTCAATTTGTTGATAGCTAGAGGGAAAAAAAGTATGATATGGTTGTGGACTGGGTGTACTACAAACACAAGCGGCGCGCGGGAGTGAGATTGGAGAAGAGGACGTGGATCGGTTTAGAGAGAGAGAGAGAGAGAGGTCGACTCTGTGGCGGGGAGGATCTGCTCGCGAGAGTGGGATTGGAGAATAGGAGTGGGTCGGTTAAAATATAGAGCGAGGGTGAGTGAGAGAGAGAGAGAACTCGGAGATTCTGCTATTTTGGGGTGCAAGTAAAGTTTTCATGCAAGTAGCAAGTCTTACTACAAAAAACCCGCGAAATTTTTAAATGCATATATGGCAAAGATTCTTTAACTTTTTCCTAGTGCGGCCGTTCCTTCTTTTTCTTTTGGGGGTTCCAGTTTCGGAAATTTTACAGCCCGATTAAATGGCTGCACATGGAGCTACTTCTAATTAAAACCCCAAGGTGGGCAGATAGATACAACCCTCGGCCCCATTTTTCATAAATACCCACTTTCTTACTTGTATTAGTTAAAGTTGACTGAGCCCAAATATGCTTTTACTCTATTTGTTTTTTTACAAAGCAATAGCTTGGGGAGTGGTAGATTTAAGCTAAGATATTCAATGAGCCAGTTACAGTTGGGTATCAAATTAAATAAAATAGGATAATGCTAGGGAGACTAAATTTTAAACCAAATTTGCAAATTAAATGGTGTGTCACCAACAGGAAATGAGCACGTTATTCAACACTTAAATAATAATCCAATGATCAACATTCACATCATTTGGTTTACAAAATTAGGTTTAGAAATTCAGTCTTCCGGGCATTACCTAATAAAATATAAGTGATCTTCATTATCCATATGAATCGAGCATAAAATATAAGTGATCTTCATTATCTATATGAATCGAGCTTGAGCGTTCCCACTTTCAAATTGAAATGAATTATAATTTGAAAAGAATAAGAATAGACTGTAATATTTAGCTTCCAATTTTACAATGTGCCGTTTATCTTTTACTTGATGGGTTAGAACTTTTTTCCATGGAGGGGTGAAATGAACCACATGTGGATAGTGGGGCTTACGATGTATTTGGACTTGGTTTCCAAATACAAAGTTTAGTGGACAAATTCCACCTACAATCAGCCTACAAAACAAGTGAAAAAAGGGTAACTCGACACGGACCCAGCCATATTATTAACAGAACCAAGAAATTGGAGAAAATGAAGGTTAGCAAGAAATGTAGAAATGCAGAAATGTAAAAGATGAATGTATCGAAGGAGAGAGAGAAAAAGCAATGAGAAAGGAAGTAGATTGTATTCCAGACTGAGTGAATGAATTACATTGTGCTAGCCTTGTATTTATAGGTTGTTGTATCTTACTCATTACACTTCTAACCACCCTAACTAACTTCTTGTTATCTCTCTAACTTCCTTCAACTGATTTGTGCTGACTTGGCAGCTGAGATGTCATGTGTTGACTTGGCAGCTGAGTTGTCCTCATTTCCTTTCAGCCAACATCCCCCTTCAATTTCAACTGGGATCCCTAGTTTGAGATTGTATGAATGTTTAAGAAAAATGGACTGTGAAAACCTTTAGTCAATATATCAGCAGTTTGATATTAGTAGGCAAGTATTGAATTGTGAGATCTCCTTGTTGTACTCGCGCCCTTACAAAGTGATAATCCGTATCCAGATGCTTTATTCTCGAGTGAAACATAAGATTAGCACTTAGTGCAATAGTTGACTAGTTGCCACAGTAAATCACTGGAGGTGTTGGTATGAATGCAGTCATGTCTTTGAGAATTGCTCGAATCCAAGCCACATCTGCATCTGTGTGAGCAAGTGCCTTATATTCTGCCTCTGTAGAACTCCTTGAAACTGAAAGTTGTTTCTTGGATTACCATGACACTAGATTACGACCAATATAAACTACATAGCCAGTCACAGACCTTCTGGTATTTAGATCCGCAGCCCAATCTGAGTCACTAAAAGCTATGATGCCTAACTCTGTGTCTGCTGAAAATGTAATTCCATGATTCATTGTTCCTTGAAGAAACCTTAAAATGCGTTTAACAGCTCCAAAATGTACTTCAGTAGGTGATGACATAAATTGACAAACTGATTCACTGCAAAGGCTATATCAAGCCTTGTGAAAGTGAGGTATTGCAGTGAACCTACTAAACTTCGATATAAACTTGGATCAGTTAACACTTCTCCTTCATTGAGTAATAATGGATTATGGGGTTTACATGGAGTGGATGCAGGTTTACATGAGTCCATCCCAGCCTTATGCAACAAATCTTTAATATATTTGGACTGATTTATAAAGATATCCCCTTTAGCCTTGTACTTAACTTGCAATCCAAGAAAGTATGTCAATCTGCCCATGTCCTTTAATTCAAACACTGCAACTAACTCAGTTATCACAGTTTGTACTTTCTGAGAGTTTGAACCAGTCAAAATTATATCATCTACATAGAGTAGTAGAATGATAACATCTTCACCATCTTGTTTAACAAATAAACTAGATCTGAGGATGAAACTATGAAACCCATTACTGGCAAATAACTTGTGAATTTTGAATTCCAAGCCCTTGGAGCTTGTTTCAAACCATATAAAGACTTAATCAATCTACATACATGTGTTGGATAGCTTGGATCAACAAACCCCTGAGGCTGTTTCATATAAACTTCCTCTTTTAAATCTCCATGTAAGAAGGCATTCTTGATATCTAATTGTCTTAATTCCCAATGGTTGATTGCAGCCAATACCAATAAGATCCTCACTGTTGTGTGTCTGATTACTGGACTAAATGTTTCAGAAAAATCAACACCTTGCTCTTGATAAAACCCTTGAGCCACTTGTCTAGCCTTATACCTTGATATTGATCCATCTAGGATCTTCTTGACTTTATATACCCATTTGCTTCCTATTATGAACCTATCCTCAGGTGGTGGAACCAACTGCCATGTGCCTTGAATCATATTCTTCTTGCATTTTTAACTGCCAATGTGGTATAGTTGCTGCTTTTCTGAAGGTTGATGGTTCTACAACATCATTAATGGAAGCAACAAAGGAATATCCACCAACAAAAGGTTCTTCTTCAGTAATCTGCAAACTTTCTAGTTCAAGCAATGAAGCAATATATCCTTTACAGCTTTTCTATGTTATTACCCCACTTTTGAGTCTGTAACCATATGATGAATAGAAGTGATAGTATCTGACTCATGACTTTGTGATGATAATGGAGTAAAAGAGATAGAGAAAATTACTTCTAATTGTGCTTCATTATGGACAAGTAACATTGGTGATGTACCAGGAAGAGTAGTAGGGGAGTGATGAGAATCATTGGTTGATGAAGAGACATGTGACCTTGATCCATTTCCTGACATAAGACTGTTCTCAGATATTGAAATAGACAACCCATCTTCAGCTTGATTAAAATTCTATACTTGTGAACTCTGAGGCATTGGTAGTCCTAGTATTATAACTTGAACCACTATTGGTGTTTGAGACTTGAACTGAGAACCCTGGATATCTCTGTCCTTCAAAAATGTCTTCAACTTGTATGGAAATTGAGATTCATCATGAATAATGTGTCTGGAAATTATGAACTTGCCAGTTTTAATATTGTAACAGATCACCCATTTGTATCATAGCATATCCTAGAAAAACACATTGAACTGATCTTGGTTGCAACTTGTGATCATTATATGGTCTGAGAAGAGGATACACTGTAGTCCCAAATATTTTCAAGTGTTGAATATCTGGTGCAGCATTATGTAACTTCTGATATGGTGATTGCATTCCCACAACCTTACAAGGCATCCTATTAATTAAATAGACATCATATGAACAAGAGTGATACCAGAATGTAGATGGTAAAGAAGCTTCTGACATAAGAGTAAGTGCAGTCTCAATTAAATGCTTATGCTTCCTCTCAGCTAGATCATTTTGTTGGGGGTGTGTAAGAGCAAGAAATCATGTGAACAATGCCTTTTGATTCCAAAAAACTAGTGAACAGTTTACTCATATATTCACCCTATCCATCTGTTTGGAGACACTTAATTGAAGTATTGAACTGAGTTGAAACAAATGCATTGAATTTCACAAAAGCAGCAAAAGCATCAGATTTATTAACTAAAGGAAAGATCCATAAGAATCTTCAATATTCATCAATGAAACTGATGTAATATTTGTATCCTTTTATTGATATCTTTGGAAAAAGGCCCACATACATGTAAATGTACTTTTTGAAACAAACAACTTGCTCTACTTTGTCTAACATCAAAAGACTGCCTACACATTTTGTTCTGAACACAAGAAGAATATACAGATTTAGATGAATCTATACTAACTGAGACTTTAGAAGCTTTTAACATTGCTGACAAGACTTCCTCACATGGATGCCCAAGCCTCTTGTGCCATGTTGATGTCTTCACCACTTTCCCAATCAAACCAGCTTTCAATTCTTTATTCATTCCAGCAACAGAGAAATTTCTTGACAATACTATCATAGGTATTGTAAACAGATCTCCATCACTCTTTCCTTGGTACAATATCACCTTTGTAACCTTCTCATGTATGAAAAACACAAGATCATCTCATATAAACCAGCATCCATCGTCATGACATAATTTCTTAATTGATAAGAGGTTTACAGTTATACTAGGACCAAGTAATACAATCTTTAAATTTAAGAAACGATCATGAGTAAATAATATTGTTTAACATGTTTTACTTCCAGACCTTGACCATTGCCGATAATAATTTTCTCTTCTCCATTATAAGACATTGGTTTATTCAGATTCTCCATATTTGCTGTCATATGATGTGTTGCACTAGTATCGAGCACCCATGTGACTGCACCATTGAAATCATGAACTTGTTGTGCGTCATTGTTAGGAATAAACCCTTGAGATCCTTGAGCTGTCATTGTAGTAGGTGAGGTCGGAGCTTGATATGAGTAGTTGTTTCTGTAATAGCACTCAAGAGCAATATGCCATTTCTTCCCACATATTTGAAAAACCATAGGTGGAACATAAACATTACCCTGAGCATTGGTAGTTCTGAAGTGCCAGTTTGGTGCAGTATGCCCCCTCCGAGAGCAAATTTGACATTCAGGTGACACAGACGATTTGTAGTTCGTATTACCATTCCAGTTTTGCCAATTGCTGCCTTGTTTAGAAACATTAGTGGAAGTGGAACCATTAAACCTAGATTGATTGAAACCATTGTCGCCTTTATATCGATTACCAAAATATGGCCTTGAAAAACTGTTTCCAGATGATCTGTTAGAATTATATGTTGCTTTGTTTTGAGAAGAATATGGCCTTTGACTTGAACCCCCTTGATAACTACCAAATCCCATGTTTGAGCTTTCTCTTTGATATCTTCCTTGACCCCTATTGTTACTTGAATTGGAGCTTTCACCATGTAAATACATTGCAGACATAGAATTAGTTAAAGATGAAATTCTGGATTCATTTGACAATTCTACACTCAACAGCTGTGCTCTAAAATCCTTCACTGAAATTGATGTCTCTCTTGCCAAGATTACAGTTTTTATCATATCAAACTCTTGTGGCAATCCTGTTAAAGCTGTTATAACCAGATCATTATCTGAAACCTTTTCCCCTACGGAAATTAGTTGATCTTTGATAGACTTCAATCGCAGTAAAAACTTATCAACTGAATCCGTTCATTTTTGTGCAGTGTAGAACTCAGTCTTTAATTGATTAATTCTTGCAACAGAAATCGAAGCAAACCTATCTTGCAAGCAGGCCCAAGCTTCTTGAGAAGTTTTACAACCAATAATGTGTTCCATTGCATCATCAAATAAAGTTGCAATTAACAAACTAAGCAATGCCATATCCTTTTTAACCCAGCTTTTATATGCATCAGTTATCTCCTTCGTAACACCCGTTTCAGTATTGATAACAAATTTTGGTGGACAAGGATTCTCACCAGTAAAGAAATCAAACAGATCATATCCACGCAAAACAGATTGAAATTGATATGACCATTTTACAAAATTATCATCCTGAAGCTTAACAGTCAACATTCCAATGAGCCCTTCAATTTTCACAGTGTTTTCTGATATAATTGCTTCACAAATCATGCAAGAGTGATACTATGCCTTTCCAAGAACCAGACTACTTTCAAGAATCAACAAAGGAAATCTTCAAAAAGATCAACCAACTAATCAGCAAAGATACACCACACTTTCTTGACTATTACCTTCAGCCTTTGATAACAAAACCCTCAATCTTTCAATCAACTATTCTTCAACAATTCTTTACTACTAGCGTCGGCCTTTCGTAGCAAGAAGCTCAGATTTTCAATCAATTTCACTAAAATTAAACAATCGGCATCAGCCTTATCAAATATCCTTCATCACATTCATCAAACATATCATATCATGGCAAGAAATGGCATCGACCTTCAATCAGTTACTTATGATAATCATATTAAACTTATATGCGAAAATAGGAACATATATGAACACAGAGAACCTGATATTCGTCTACGCTAGCAACTCAGAAATCACCATAGAAAACCCATTATTTGCAGAAGAGTACAGCGGAAGAATCACCCATCGTTCCTCGGCAATGATACCATATTAACATAACCAAGAAATTGGAGAAAATGAAGGTTAGCAAGAAATGCGGAAATGTAAAAGATGAATGTATCGAATGAGAGAGAATGGGCAATAAGAAAAGAAGTAGATTGTATTCCAGACTGAATGAATGAATTACATTGTGCTAGCCTTGTATTTATAGATTGTTGTATCTTACTCATTACACTTCTAACCACCCTAACTAACTTCCTATTATCTCTCTAACTTCCTTTAACTGATTAGTGCGGACTTGGCAGCTGAACTGTCCTGTGTTGACTTGGCAGCTGAGCTATCCTCATTTCCTTTCAGCCAACACACATAATGCTAAATCAGTCCATCACAAGCGGTTTGCTTTGTCAAAAGAAAAGTACCCTTAAGAAAAGTAAGATGATACTCCTTAATCCTTGCGTGTGTTGTTTTCATATGTTGTTTTCTCAGTCATGGATCTTCCATCCCATCCGTCTAATTGATACAATTTTAAAATCTCAAAGTGCAATATAAGAAATTTGAAACCTCATGACTAATTTTGAAAATTACCTCAAACCTGAATAGTGTAAAATATAATTAGCCCTAAAGATAAAGTAACATTTATGAGCTGAGCTTTAACAAACCAGCCAACCATAAACACAACCGAGCTGTCTCATAAAAACATACAAGCTGTTCACAATTTTATGAGCTCAACATATGAAAGCTCAAGCCCAGCTCATTTCTTTAAAGGGGTGTTTATTTTCCCTCACTAAAGTTCACTTGACTAGACTTGACTAACTCTTAATGTAGTCCAGTGTTTGTTCCAAGCATGGACTACTTTTAATGGTACTACGAGGGACTCGCCTCGACTAACACCCTCGTTAGGTGATCATAGCTAGACCCCCCGAAAACTTCCGAACTGCTAAGACCTGCTTCCTTCATCTGCGTCTGCTTTGCTACTCTGCAACTGGTTCGCTTGACGACTCCGCCGTTAAAGCCTTGACTTTCACACAAGTGAATCTGGGCCCTAGGAAGATGTCAGCGATTTGATTTTTGATACCGTATTTGATAAAACCCAGATGACAAAATCGAAGTTATATTCTTAAAAAATGCTCGAATTGCATCAAACATGTTTCTGGTCTGTAATTTCAGCATCCAAAATGCTCAAATTGCCAAACCCAAATGAAAAAAAGTTCTGAGAAACCCATATGACAAAAACCCAACCAAAATATGCTTTTGAATCGTTTGGAGTGATCCTTAAGTTTCCACTACAGGAAGATTGTGGAAAAATACAGGGTTTTTCTGATATTATTGTGTGTGTGTGTGTGTTTACAACCCTAGTTACAACTTAAAACCCATGTTGGAACGATTAATCCGATATTATTGTGTGTGTGTGTGTTTGTTTTTTTTTTTTTTTTAACTCTATAAAAAATGGAACATTGGGGTTTGGGCTTGCTTCCTAAATAAAGAACAAACCAATAACATCAGATAAAAAATCCCCTAGATTAAGAAAATCTTTGGAACTGGAAAGCCCAACTATATCAGAGTTTTAAACCTTACTTAGCTCTTTTCATATCTGATGAGAAACTAGGGGTGGGTTCAAAAAACTGAAAATCGAAAAAAAATAAAACTGAGACCGAAAAAATCGAACTGAACAAAAAAATCAAACCGAATTGAAAAAACCAAACCAAATCGAATTTATTTGGTTCGGTTTTGGTTTCAGTGGTCTAGAAACCGAACCGAACCAAATTAATTAAATTTTTATTTTTTTTATTTTTTTTATTTAATTATCTGTTTTGGGTATTATTTTCTAAACCCAATTTGTAAGCCCAAATGTGCTAAGCCGAATGTGTTGCCAAACTTCAAGCCCAAAATATTAAAAAAAAACCTTTAGCAACTCTAAACCCTAACCTATTATTTCTCCCCCTTCTTTTCTTTCACCCTAGCTGCACCTTACCATCTCTCCATCTTCTTTCCTTTTTCTTTTCTGTCTCTCTCTTTCATTTCTTTCACCTGGACTCCAGTTGCACCTTCATTCTTCTCTCCCTTTTTTTTTTCTCCCTAGCCAGACCTTCATTCTATTTTGCTCTCTAATCATCCTCTTCTTTTTTTTCTCCCTCTTCGTATTTTGCTACATCAATATCATCCCACAAGTCCTGCAAACCCTAAACTTTGCCCACACTTGCCGAGTGGAACCCCAAAGAAAAAGAGTAAGCCAGTTTGCAGATTTTGTTCGATTTTTGTGTTGTGGGGTTGTTAGTTATTTAAATTTCAGCTAAATGAATATAATTGTTGTTGTGATTTGTGATGAAGATAGTGGTTTGATGAGTATGTGCGGTGTTGTTGCAGATTTGTTCCTTTACCGATATCCAGATTTAAAAAAAAACAAAATAAAAAAAAACAACCATTTTCATGGAAAAAACCGAACCAGATTGAAACCAAACCGAAAAAAATCGAAACCGAAGAAAAGTCGAACCAAACCGAACAGTAACTTCGGTTTGGTTTCCAGTTTCGGCCAAAAACCGAACCGAACCCACCCCTATGAGAAACCCCTTGCCAACTTTTACAAGTAGGACGTGTAAACTCTCGTTTTATCTAACACAAAAATCACGATTTTCCAGTCAAACTTACAATGATTCTTACACGGAACCAAGGCTACGTATAATATAGCAGCACAAATATTTTGGAACAATTAGTGCCAGAATAACGAATTTTAATTAAGGAGTTCCTTTTTGCGCTTGAGAGAATTTAGGAACGTCTTCAGAAACAGAGTTCATCGCTTCTTCGCCAGCACAACGACAAAGATGGTCTATGCAATCACACTTGAAGCCAAGGCATTCATATTTTGAATTGCAATGAGGGTTCAACTGGTTCTTTGCTTCGACTCCAAATTGTACACCTGTAACCAACAGTTCATTGATTATTAACTAGAAAAGTCATGCTAATATGTTATTTTAAGGATATGGAAAAGAAAATAAAAAGATAAGAGAAAATTTGTGAATAAACATATGGTTAATTACTATTTTGAACCTATCAAGGTTCGATTCCATTTGATTTTAATTCGAAATAAATATATATAGAGAGACGTATGATAGAGATTTTTACCACCTGCAAAGGTAAGGATAAAAATACTTAAAAATACTTGCAACAGTACAAAGTTGTCGTAGTATAGCGGCTCAAGCAAGGTCGTTTTCCACAGGAATTGAATGAATAATTTGTGTTTAAAACCAGCTCTTAATTAATTATTTAAAACAAAGTTTGGAAAATATTGATTTTAGAATTTAATATAATAAAAACGAATTTTAAAATAAAACAATTAAAGAAATTAACTAGAGAACAATTTAAAGAAAGTCAATTTGTAAAGCCTAGGGTTCCGCCGTCCCCTTAACAATCCTATGCAATTTTACCAATTACTTATGAATTTCTACATACATGCTTTGAATGTTAGGTTTTCCTACTACATATTTTCCTCGTGATGTTCAACCGAAAACGTATATCTAACATGCAACTCGTCTGTGATGTTCAGATCAAATATAAACATGCAAGACTCATTAAGCGTTGTGAAAACTCTTTGAAAAACCATGCAACCCATAAGAGCGTGATGTTCGCCTTAAGTGAACTTACAATTACTAATCACAAGAAGCCATCCTCAATTTCAGGGTGATGTTCCAACAGAAATTGCATCAAATTACTTATCTAAAAACCCTAATGGTCGCAGATCACTATGACAATTAGATAGTTTAATCGCGGTGATTAATAATTCAAAGCAATCATGCATCCATTCATAAGCAAATTAATAAAATCACATATTCATGCTAAGGCTCATGCCTTCGCCCTTGCAAAAGAACTAGTTACGAACAATCATAAAACAAAATATTATTAAGAGCATGGAAAGAAAACACCTTGAAAATAAACTTCCAAAGCTCTCTAAAGTAGTGTGCATGTTCTCCCCCTATTTCTTGCGTTCAAAAAACCCTAATGGCTAAAAAACCTTATTTATACTACTACAAAATAAAACGCTAAAATGTCTTAGAATAAAACTAGGAAACATAATAAAATAATAAAACGGAAAATAAAAGGTTTCCTATTTGAACTAAAATTTGGACTTCTCAGAAAATTAGTCTTTTGACCGACCAAATCAACTCCGATTTGGTCCCAAAAGTCTCTTTTGAAAGCTGAAGTCGTCCCCTACAAATCTTCAGAATGAATATTTCTTAAAATATGCCACCTTGACCTCCAAAATACCCAAAACGTCCAGAAAAATCAATCTGGGAAAGCTGCGCGCTGGGCCTTTATTTCATCGCCACTGTCAAACGGCTTGGTAGAAAAATATGGAATTTTGATACAATCATCTTGAAAGAATCACAAACCTCCTCCAATTGGAATCACTCCAAAATTCATTCGTTTGATCACTTTTTGCTCCAAATGAAGTCGAATGTTCTACACTGAAAATACAATTCAAAGTATCAAAATTCCTCTAAAATAATAACTAAAATATACTAAGAATAGGGTTAAATATATAATATAAAATCGACTCATCAAATACCCCCAAACTTAGCTTTTTGCTTGTCCCCAAGCAAAACAAATCTAGAAAGCAAAAGAAAAACTAACAAACTATGAACTTAATCAAAACTTAACCAAGACAATTTTCACCTTCAAGTTGCAAGCCATAGAAAACATTAAAAATCAAAACATCTTTTCAAAAGTTCCAACTAGGGCTGGGCACGGGCTGGGCCGGGCCCAAATTTGAAGGAACCGGACCTACCCGTTTTAAAATGTAACGGGCTGGGCCAGGCCGGGTAGAGGGATTTTAAGTTTAGGAACCAGACCTTACCCGGCCCGTTTGAAACGGGCCGGTTCGGGACGGGTCCACGGGTCCCCTTTTTTTTTCTTTTTTTTTTGTTTGAAAAGAAAAAAATAATAATAAAATTTGTACAGATTGCAAACTGCACAGATTTGCACAGATTGCAAACTGCACAGACTTGCACAGATTGCAAACTGCACAGACTTGCACATATTGCAACTGCACATAGTCACATACTGTATTTATGCAGATTTTGCACAAATTCACCATTATTCACATCCAATCTAAATACAAAATCCAACATCCAGGTGCATAGATTAACAATACATCCAAAATAACAATATTACATCGTCCAACATCTAAAAATCAAATCAACATACAAAATATCCGAAAGTCCAAGACATCCAAATTCCAAGAATCAAATAATCCAAAACAACATAAACATGACATCCACAATAAATTTCAAATTAACATCCAAAACCACATCCAATGCCCAAGTTCCAACAACAATCCTCATTGAATCTGCAAGCAAAAATAGAATACATAGGGGGAAATACTTATGCAGTTACTTGGTAAAAAGTGGGGGGACTTGAAGTATAGAAATAACAATACTTGGGCATCCAAGCATTGTTACATACAATTAAAAAAAAATTAAGCAAAATTGTGCTTATATACAAAGCACATATCTGAGCAAAATATAACAGTTACATAGTTACGTTATTGCATTTAGAATAGTCACAAGTTCCCCAAACCAAAAAAGAAAATGCTCCTTTCAAACTTTCTTTTGTTCCAACTTCAAACGATTTATTAGATTTAGTTCCATAAATTTGAGCCTACAGAAATTAATCTGTCTAACACTTCATATAACGAGCAGCACTAAATGACTAATGAAGTAGAAATTATTCAGATTTGCATGGAGGATAAATATGCTTACAGATGACCAGCAAATATTTCAAAACAGTTCAAGCTCCATTGGCGGCTTCAGGCTATATGAGAGCCATTAACATGAAAAATGTAAAGGCACCAAATTCTCTCGGCAAGTTCACCTGGAATTAAGTTACGAGTTAATTCTAGAACTTCCTTGTAAGCATTATTTTAAGAGAAAAGGGGAGGGGACGACTGTTCAATTAATTTAATATACTTACAGTCATGGTGCTCCTTCTTATCATTAGCAGCATCTGCAAAACAAAGTGTGTGTGAATTTCTGACTGTAACAGAATTATTGTCTCACGACAATCATACATCTGGGCAAATATTATCAGTAGGAAGAGTTAAAATAGAAAAACCTCATTGTCGAAAAATCTCCTTGAAACTGAATCTGAATTTCGCTCAAGTAAAGTCTAAACAAGTGTGACATGCAGTAAAAAGTATTGCATGCTTCAATTACAAAACTTTTTATAACCGCCATAGAGAAAATGGAAACCACATTTTGAAATTAATTTTATCAACTTAAGTGCCATTCCATACTCTACATAGAAATTATTCCGTCCAAAGAAAACTAACGAGACTGGAAAACAGGATCCCAACTATATAAACATGGAAGTTTTTTAACGATAACAAGCACTCAAATCATCATTTCAACCAAACCAGCATTTAGGGAGCAAAAAAAGATTCTACACATGTAAATTAAGTTGTTAGACACAATTCAACCAAACCCACATCCTTGTCTGTCGAAAAAGAAATCCAAAGTTCATTTACAAAAGACCAGACAAGGAGCACCCAACCAAACTTCACAGATACGCAATTAAGTTTGTTTTGTGTCGGAAAAAATTATGCTTAATCAAGATTCCATAAGACAACACAAAAGATTACTAGATCTTCACAATTCATTCAACCACCTGACTCTCTCTACGTGCCGAAATTAATTAAAACAACCGGGATTTGGAAACTGAGCACAGATTAATAGATCTCAGTCATTTCTTAACACTAATAACAGTAAGTGGTAACAACAACCCAGAACGCTTGAATTATTTTCTTAGAAAACATTTTTATTGAAATCTCACTTCGAAAATTTCAAACACACACATGTATATATATACACATATACAACAACATGTTATGCAGAGGCATCAGAATTCTGAAGAAAAAAAAAACCCTAAAATCTCAAATTCCAATTTAAAAACCCTAAAATCCCTACACCCAAAATTCAAAATTTCAAATTAATAACAATACCCTAATTCAAAATTACGTAAATTTTAGAGGGATGATGGCTGGTGCCAGTGTTCTCAACGATAGTGATGGGGTGATGGCGGTCACGACGGCGGGGGTTGCTGTCGAAGAGGAGAGAATCGACGGCAGGGGTAATGGCCTCGCCCTTGGGTTCTCTACGATGTAGACGAGGAGGATGATGGGTGGTGGTGTCGTTGTCTTTGTCGAGGAGAATCGACGGTTGGTGAGGGGGATGACGATCGGAGTAGTCGAGGGAAAGGAACTGTCGAGGAGGGAAAGGAACCATCAAGGGACTGAGTAAGAGTCTGAGAGTGAGAGAGTGAGAGTTGAGATGAGAGAGACAGATAGAGAACTTAGGGTAAAACTAAAACTAACGGTTCAGATTAGATATGGTAGCTTATTCATTAATCTGGTCCGTCCATTTTAATAACAAACGGGCCGGTCTGGGTACCCGCGGTTCCTATACTCCAGGAACCGGCCCGAACCGAAAATCACAAAGGCCCGCCCCGTTTCTCTTTTTTAAAAGTAGGAACCGGCCAGTACCGGACTCGAAACGCCATTACCCGCCCCGACCCACGGTTCCTGTACCCGTTTGCCTACCCCTAGTTCCAACCAATCCTACCACAGAGTCTAAGCCATTTAGAATCAATTAGAAAAGAATTCATGAACTTCCTTTGGTGTAAAGTGAACCAACATAGTTAAGGATACTCGACTAAAACTCTTACCACTTGTCTTCTTTATTCATATTCCACACATACTAACTTCACATATATATTTTTCTTTTTCGATTTTGCTCTTCTTTTTTTTTTCTTTTTTTTTTTTTCCAGTAACAGTAGTGTTCGTGCAATGTCAGTTCCATTAAGCTTTTGATCCAACCCATGTAACGAGCTTTAGGTCAATGACTCCCAAACCATAAAGGCTTTAGGGCACTAGGTGTAGAACACCCCTAAGGACTTATTAACTCGAGCTAAAAAGGCTACGAAACCAACTAACCACTCTGCCCCATGCCAAAACTTTACCGTTTGATGCGAGAATCACTGTTGATTAGGTAGGACTGGCCCGATTACTAAGCAAAGTCTCGGGTGGAACAATTATTACTTAATAACACATACTAACATTACTTTATTTAGAACAAAAATTAAAAATTACTTAGACGAAAAGTAAGTTTTCCAATCTCACTCCCCACAAACCATGTTGGTGTGAACATGCAAATTTTCAAAGTATAATTCATGAATTAGTGTCTAAGCAACGATAAATAGAAAAAACTCTACTATGGGATTAATCTTCACCATGTCCATTTGTTCTAACATTTAAAATAATCTATAGATATTAACTATAAAAAAATGAAATTTTTTTATTTGACTCAAAAATTAAAAATCTAAAATTTAATTTCCCACCCTCAAACTTAAATCACACATTGTCCTCAAGGCGTGGAAAAGAAAGAATAAACTAAAAAAAACTGGAACTAAGATAAACTAAACTATGTAAAAACATGAAAATAAAAATAAAGAGAAAATAACTAACAGAGAATGAATTAACAGAAAAATAAAAGAAAAGAAAGGAATAAGGAAAAAGATGACCTGGGGTATCGAACTCAGGAAGATGAGGAACAAAAAGCTCTGAAATGCAAAACAAAAATGTCCAGGGCTGTGCTTCGAACTCGTGGCCTGAAAGAAGAACAAGAGGAGAGGCGCTGAAAAAAAGTGAGATCATAATATAAGTCTGAGCCCCATTATCCACATTACTCAAACCTAGCCGTTTGAGAGGATAGATTTTTCAGTGTGATCGGTATATGGAGTGGTGCATCACGTGTCACTATACAAATGGTGGGATATGTATGCTAAAAAGTTAATAACTTAAAAAATAAAATTTCCCACTACTTCTATTAAAACTTAAAACACGTAGTGTACCATTTGTGTTCCCGTCACAACTAAAAATTTCTCGTTTGAGAGGCTCTCCATCTCTCTAGAAATTGCACCTCGAGCCCAGAGCCACTCCTTTTATATTTTTATATTTCTCCAAACTCATCCCATTTCACCCATTTCTCACTTTTCTCTCTAGTTCCACCGTGCAACTCTCTCTATCTATTGGTCATCTATACCTGCAACCCAAAACCAAAACCAAAACAACCCACACCTCCATTTCCCAGTTTCCTTTTTGATTAGAAAATACACGAAACCCTCATGCATGTGTGCTTTTAGTGCAGGTTCAACAATCAACGGCGAAGGTCAAGACTACGAATAGAGCGACTGCAAAATTTCAAATCCACCTGATACAAGTGGAAAAATCAAGGTTCTAGATCTGCAAGAAAAGGTATAAAGCCACCTTCCCCAAACTCGAGCTCGATCTTGTGCATACCATATCTTGAGTTATATCAATACATTCTCGAGCCAAGCATGTGCATAACTGAATCAGTATCTTGCCCTCATGAGCCGTGTCCTCTGTGCTACTTAATCCCCGAAAAGTAGAATGTGTGTATTAGGAATTTGGTGAATGGTATGTGATAATTTTCATGGGAGAGAGTGCGAGTGAACGGGTCTAAGTGGCACATAAGCTTCTCAGTAACCCCCTATGAGTATTTCTAAACCTCAACTTTGTTTCTGCACTTCGCACTGCCTAATCTCATGAATGTAGCGGAATGGATGATGAATGTGCTGGGATTAGGCCGAATTAGTTCCGAATGCAACCTGCAATCAAAAACCTAATTAGATCAGTAAAGTAAAATAGCAAATTTTTTTTTTCAATTTTCTTTTATTTTTTATTTTTGTGATTTTGTGATAATTAGGAATAAAAGCAGCAAAATAAAATAACCGAAATAAAAAGAAAAGAGTTAGAAAAAATTAGGTTACCTCCTAATAAGCGCTTTAGTTAAAAATTAGGTTACCTCCTAATAAGCGCTTTAGTTAATGTCTATAGCTAGATGGAATGGAAGGTTAGTGATCATGTCACTTGTTCTTGTAGAGTCAACCAATCTTTAACAACATCATCGGGCAATATTAGGGAATGAGTGACTTGATGTTTATTGACCGAGTGTTTAAATGTTATGGTTGAGTCCTTAATGTCTGCCTTTCTATGTGAATGAATTCTTGTAATCAAAGAAGGTCCCTTCGAGCGAGGCTTGCGTCTTCGTCGAATTGACTTGAACCTCGTATTTAACACCCATAACCTTTGCAATGGCTGAATTTCCCTATGAGGAATTTGGCTGCCATTAAGTTTTCTCTTCTTCCGCTTGTAAATATTAGCCTTCTTGAAGGACTTGCCCAGATTCTCATATGCTGATTTTGTATGAATAGCTTCATCCAACGCATCAGTTTTAATGAATTCCTGCAGCTTAGTGGGTTGCGTTGCAGCCTCTGCATAGGATGTGTGTGGCATATAAACTTGGGTAATAATTGGATCTGTAGAAATTTCAAGATCAGCAGGTGTTTCCTCTATTGGGCATGAGTCATCGACTTGGGATTCTTCAATTTCAGATTCGTCCATCCCATCGTTGGTTTTTTCCCATCTCAATCTTTGATCAACATAGCACTCTTCTGAAACTTGCTGCTTAGCAATTGGTTGAGTAGGAAAAATTGAATCGGAATTGTTTTCTTGTTCTGCTAATTCGTATGTGAACTGCCCAATTTAATGCGCCAGATTGTCGATTGAATTTATTTTCTGCAACTTTGGGGTACTCTCCATAAACAACCTAGTGGACTCCTCTAACTTAGCAATCTGGTCCTCCAAAGAAAGTTTTTGTGGCACACAGGGCTGCTGAAAAGCCTTTTGATTGCTTACCCACGTAGAAGTAGGATGCTCTGTCCACCGATTGTAAAAGTTTGAATATGAATCGACCTCATTTTCTATGAATTGATACGCAAGCTGTCCATCTTGCTATTCAATTCCCTTTGTTGGTGGTTTGGTATTCGGCATGCTATCAACAAATTGCTTGACACACTCTGCCAATTCAGCAAGTTTGTCATCTAGAGAAGATCTTTGCGGCTCACTTTGCTATTCAAAGGGCTCTTGATTACCTATGCCTTTGAGAGTTCCTCAGATTGATATAATTCCATGAAGGCAGGCAACTCTCATGTTGGTTGTAGATTCTAGCCCATCGTTTAACTGTTCTCAAAACCAACAAAATATAACCTACAAAAATAAAAATAAAATCAAGAAGTAAAAAGATATATACAAAAATAATTAAATAAGAATGTGATAAACACAAATTATTTGAAACAATCCCCGACGACGGCGTCAATTTCTTGATAGAGATTTTTACCACCTGCAAAAGTAAGGATAAAAACACTTAAAAATACTTGCAAGAGTACAAGGTTGTCGTAGTATAGCGGCTCAAGCAAGGTTGTTTTCCACAAGGATTGAATGAATAAGGGTTGTTTTATTAACACCCCATATTTTGTTGACTACATCCCACCTACTGAAAACACCCCACAATTACTTTTGAAATTAAAAATTATCTTAGTACACCCCATTTAATTTCCTATACTACCCTTACACCCCACATAAGGAATGATAAAGGTGGTTGCTGCCTTGCTGGGAGATTTATCCAGTCTTGGAAAGAATTGCTTCTGTTTGTCGAATTCCAGGAAATAAATGAGCCTAGTTTCTGGTTTACTACTATCTGTATAATTTAGCTGTTCTTCTTTGGTTCTTGCTATCGGAGTTAGTCTATGACTTGACCTCTTACGTTTTTGTCCTATTTTGCTCTGGGATTTCAAACTTCAGCTAGCTTTCATCTTCATGAAGATTCTTCTTTCAACCAGAAAAAAAAGGAGAAATGAAACTTTTTCTGATTCATAGTTAATGATTATGCATGTATCAACATCAATCTATTTCCCTTACGAAAAATCCCATGGGTTCCTTGCAACATTTGCGAATTGCGATTGTGATCGCGATCACCCCCCTCCCCCCCCAATCTTTTGAAATTTTTCTTCGAAAAACTGGTATTTGAACTGTAGAAAATGTTTTCAAATTTGAACCCTTAGACTACAAGTCGAAAAAAAGAAAAATCTCAACATGTTCTTGAATTATTATTAGGTTTGTTGTTAAAAGAACTTAGGGAGTGTATTTTTTTAGGGCTTAAATAGTCATTTTATAACAAGACATATGAGTTATTTAATATTAGAATTTATGTGGGGTGTAGTCAATAAAATGTGGGGTGTCAATAAAAAAAACCATGAATAATTTATGTTTAAAACCAACTCTTAATTAATTATTTAAAACAAAGTTTGGAAAATATTGATTTTAGAATTTAATATAATAAAAACGAATTTTAAAATAAAACAATTAAAGAAATTAACTAGAGAACAATTTAAAAAAAGTCAATTTGTAAAGCCTAGGGTTCCGCCGTTCCCTTAATAATCCTATGCAATTTTACCAACTACTTATGAATTTCTACATACATGCTTTGAAGGTTAGGTTTTCCTAATACATATTTTCTTCGTGATGTTCAAGCGAAAATGTATATCTAACATGCAACCCGTCTGTGATGTTTAGATCAAAAATAAACATGCAAGACTTATTAAGTTTTGTGAAAACTCTTTGAAAAACCATGCAACCCTTAAGAGCGTGATGTTCGCCTTAAGTGAACTTACAATTACTAATCACAAGAAGCCATCCTCAATTTCAGGGTGATGTTCCAATAGAAATTGCATCAAATTACTTGTTTAAAAACCCTAATGGTCGCGAATCACTAAGACAATTAGATAATTTAATCGCGGTGATTAATAATTCAAAGCAAGCATGCATCCATTCATAAGCAAATTAATAAAATCACATATTCATGCTAAGGCTCATGCCTTCGCCCTTGCAAAAGAACTAGTTACGAACAATCATAAAACAAGATATTATTAAGAACATGGAAAGAAAACACCTTGAAAATAAACTTCCAAAACTCTCTAAAGTAGTGCGTGTGTTCTCCCCCTATTTCTTGCGTTCAAAAAACCCTAATGGCTAAAAAACCTTATTTATACTACTACAAAATAAAACCCTAAAATGTCTTAGAATAAAACTAGGAAACCTAATAAAATAATAAAACAGAAAATAAAAGGTTTGCTATTTGAACTAAAATTCGGACTTCTCAGAAAATTAGTCTTCTGATCGACCAAATCAACTCCGATTTGGTCTCAAAATGTCTCTTTTGAAAGCTGAAGTCGTCCCCTACAAATATTCAGAAGGAATCTTTCTTAAAATATGTCATCTTGACCTCCAAAATAACCAAACGTCCAGAAACATCAATCTGGGAAAGCTGCGCGCTGGGCCTTTATTTCATCGCCACAGTCAAACGGCTTGGTAGAAAAATATGGAATTTTGATATAATCATCTTGAAAGACTCACGAACCTCCTCCAATTGGAATAACTCCAAAATTCATTTGTTTGATCACTTTTTGCTCCAGAGGAAGTCTAATGTTCTACACTGAAAATACAATTCAAAGTATTAAAATTCCTCTAAAATATACTAAGAATATGGTTAAATATATAATATAAAATCGACTCATCAACTTATTTTACCACAAGATGCAGCAAGCAAGAACACAATGATGAAAGTTGAGTTAACTGAACCTTTCTCCATATATCTTCAATTTGTTGATAGCTAGGGCGAAAGAAGTATGATGGTTGTGGACTGGAGTGTACTATAAACAAAAGGGGAGGATCTGCGCACAGGAGTGGGATTGGAGAAGATGAGTGGATTGTTTTATAGAGAGAGAGAGAGAGAGAGAGAGAGAGAGAGAGAGAGAGAGAGAGAGAGAGAGAGAGAGAACTCGGAGATTCTGCTATTTTGGGGTGCAAGTAAAGATTTCATGCAAAACAAGTCTTACTACAAAAAACCCGCGAATTGTTTAAAGCATAATGCTAGGGAGACTAAATTTGAAGACTAAATTTGCAAACTAAATGATGTGTCACTAATAGGAATAAGCACGTTTATCAACATTTAAGTAATAAACCAATCATCAACTTCCATGTCTCTTAATTTCCAAAACTTTCTATACAAATTTAATCTCTCTAGCATTACCCATTGTTTAAATGCATATACGTACGGCAAATATTCCTTTTAACTTTTCCTTGTGCGCCATTCATTTTTTTCTTTAACAGGTTTCAGTTCGGAAATTTTACCGTCCAACTAAATGGACTGCACATGGAGCTTCTCTTAATTAAAGTTGATTGAGCCCAAATATGCTTTTTTCTCTATTTTTTTTTTTTTTTTTTTTTTTTGGACAAAGGTTTACTTTTTTTAAAACACAACAAATTACATGAGAGAATGCCCAAATACAAGAAACACATAAACAAAAAGATGGACCTTCATAGTAACCCAACAACCCAAAACATAGTTTTGAGGCTTGAACAGGAAAAACACCAAAGTAAACCCTAGCAGCTTCCTACCTCCGCCGTTAACCTGCTTACCAAACGAACAGCCCCTGCAACCTCTGAAAAGCAGCAGAACTAGAGCCCCAAAGCGGGATGAAAACAGAGTGACAACATGTGTCACATCCCGGCCCGGGGCAGATCACTTCCCAGGCCCACTCCACCACCGTAGCACGATATTGTCTGCTTTGGGCCCCGACCACGCCCTCACAGTTTTGTTTCTGGGAACTCACGAGCAACTTCCCAGTGGGTCACCCATCATGGGAGTGCTCTAGCCCCCTTCTCGCTTAACTTCGGAGTTCCTACGGAACCTGAAGCCAGTAAGCTTCCAAAAGGCCTCGTGCTAGGTAGGGATAGGAATATACATTTAAGGATCACTCCTCTGGGCGATGTGGGATGTCACAATCCACCCCCCTTAAGGGCCCGACGTCCTCGTCGGCACACTCGTGCCCAAGGTTAGGCTCTGGTCACCCATCATGGGAGTGCTCTAGCCCCATTCTCGCTTAACTTCGGAGTTCCTACGAAACCCGAAGCCAGTGAGCTCCCAAAAGGCCTCGTGGTAGGTAGGGATGGGAATACACATTTAAGGATCACTCCCCTAGGCAATGTGGGATGTCACAACATGACCCCAAAACAGAGCCCCAAACTCCTCCACAGCACACCACAACAGTAGCTGCCACAAATCGAAGGAAGCTAGCAGGACAAAACCCACTAGCAACAGTGCCAACAAAGGCAAACCAAAGAAAGGTAGTGGTGTGAACACCCGAGCAAAAGCTCTACTCACCTTTCGGGAGAAGCGCGAAAAATCGCGTTGAAAAAAAGTGAGAGCCAAGCCGGACTGTGAAGTCGGAGAAGGATAAAGTCGATCTAGATTTGGAACATGGGGGAAAAAAGGGGGAAAATGTGGGGGGAAAAAAGGGAAAAGGTGGAAAGAATGAGAAAAGGTGGAAAAGGTGGAAGGAAGACGAAAGGAAACAGAGGGAAAAGGTGGAAGAAAGGAATAAATGGGAGAAATTGGAAAAGGGACTGAAGGCAGAGACATCAGATGCAGAGGGGTTTGAGTGGCAAACAGGCCACTGGGCAGGGGTAAAAGGAAGAGGAATGAGGATGAAAAGCATCAGGAGAAGAAAATAGAAGAAAAAAAGGAAAAGAGAAGAACAGAGCAGAGAAGGGGAAAAGAGAAGAAGACAGAAGAAGAAAAGGAAAAGTGGCAACTGACTCCAGCCGAAGCCGGAGGGATAAGCTGAAGACCTTCACCAAATAAAAGATGACTTGGGAGGTGGTACATTTAAGCTAAGATATTCGGTGAGCCCATTACAATTTGGTATCGAACTAAGTACAAATATAAGTGGTCCTCGTTATTTATATAAATCAAACTAGATTTCGCAATGGTCCCTCAACTTTAACTCAACTAGAGTAATGGTCCATCAACTAAAAATTCATAACCGTTGGTCCCTAACTTATCAAAACGTGTAACTACGGTCCTTTTCGTCAAGTCCGTAAGAATTTCATCAAAATAAGTCAAGTTTGAAGCACCATTACTACAATTGAATTAAAGTTGAGGGACCATTGCTCCAATTGGTAAAGTAGAATGACCATTTCTCCAATTGGATTAAAATTGAGGGACTATTGCTACAATTTTTCTCATTTGGTTTCCATATTTGCCCCATGATTCAGCCTCACGCGCGTGGCACGTGACTTATTTTGACGAGAGTTCTAATGAAGTTGACGAAAATGATCATATCTGCACGTTTTGATGAGTTGAAGGACTAATGGTCATAGATTTTTAGTTGAGGGACTATTGCTCCAATTAAGATAAAATTGAGGGACCATTGCTACAATTTACTCACTTTATAAATCTCAATTTCTCTTTTTATCTTTTACCTCATGGGTTGTAATTTCAGGAATTTTGTTTACATGGAGGGGTGAAATGAACCGCATGTGGACAGTGTGCCATAAGCCCGAGGAAAGATGATGTATTTGCACTTGGTGTCCAAGTACAAGTTTAGTGGATCGATTCAGCCTACAAAACAGGCAAAAAATGGTAGCTTAACACGGGCTCCGCCACGGGGTGTTGAATCACTTCATCGCATGCAGGTTGCTTTGTCCTGAAGAAAATAAGTTGACACTCCTTAATCCTTCTATGTGTTGTTTACATCCCATCCGTCTATCCCATATCCAACGGCTGTTAATAACAGAAAAAGTTGGTAACACAGTAACACATGGCAAATTCAACACAATTTTTGTTTCTGTCTCTTCCCTTTTTGATTCTCTCTCAATATTAAGGAAATAAAAACAAACTTAATAATAAATTGTTCTTTTTTTTTTAACAAACGATATTATTTACACTAAAATGGGAGGGGTGGGCTTAGTCTCACAATGGGTTAGCAATAATGTCGTTCCAATTTGCCTTTGACGAAAATCAAACTTAAAACCTCTCACTTACAAGTGAGAGTTTAGGGTTTAAAGAGAGCAACTGATGTTTTGGTTACAAAGATAGGAGTTAAATCCATTTTACACCCTACAGGTTATGAGTGGTTTTCAAAATGGTTAGCGAAGTTTCAATTTTCTCATCTTACACCTTAAGGTATTGATATTTTATCAATTTGTGCCTTTGAAACTCTTACCTAGCCACAAGGTGGCTAGCCACCGCATCGATTATTCTCTAGGTGTTTGAAAATTAAGAAATGGTGCATAGACCTACCTAGGCGCCTGCGTAACCCGCCTAGGTGCTCAGTAGCCCGTATAGACCTGCCTAGGTGCCCAGTAGCCCGTCTAAACCCACCTAGGCACCCGTTTAGGTCGCGACTCTCTCTTAGACAGGAAAAAATATAACTTTCATTTTGCATTTTAATTTTTCAATAGATTGTAAGTGGCTTGTTAAATACTTAAATGAACACACATTATATGCTCGTTTCCCACGTTTTCAACATGTTCTAATACTTTATAATCTATATGTCATTCTATTTTGCAATTTATGTACCCAATAGAATTATGTATTTTAAGTATAAGTAGACATTTATTTCTTATATAATAAATTTAATTAAAATATAAAAGAAAATGCCTACGCTCCCGCTTAGGTTAGGCTCATGCCCGCCGCCCGACTAGCGCCTGACACATTTTAGAACCTTGATATGGACTAACTTATAAGCCTAGCGACTAGTGCCTAGCACCAGATATTGACAAAAGAACTATTCAATTTAATGGATGATTACACATTCAAAGAGGCAAAATGTAAACTGATACAATTTCAAAATACAATATGAGAAAATTGATACTTCATGATCAATTTTGAAAATCATCTCAAACTCGAACCCAACCGAGCTGTCTCCTAAGAAAATACAAGTTCAAAATTTTATAAGCAACATACCAAGGCTACGCTCAGCTCATTTCTTTAAGGAGCCTAACATGTATTTTATTCTAACTCAACTCATTTCAGGTATAAATTGAACTTGAACAAGCCCAAAACAAGCTGAAGTCGAATTGCTCAAGCCGATTTACAACCCTAGTTGGAGCTTAAAACCCATATTGGAACGGTTAATCCAATATTATTGTGTTTTTTTATTTTTTTATTTTGATTTTTTTACTAGAAAAAATGGAGCATTGGGGATTGGGCTTGCTTCTAAAATAAAGAACAAACCAATAATATCGGATAAAAAAAAAAAGTCCCCTGGATTAAGAAAATCTTTTGAATTGGAAAGGCGTTTTAATCCTTACTTTATGCAGCAGTGCCAACTATTTTTTTGAAATACAAGTACTTGGACAACAATAGAGATTCAAACTGATGAAATACAAGCTCTGTTCATTTCTGATGAGAAAGCCCTTCCCAACTTTTACAAGTATGATGTTGTAAACTCTCATTTATCTAACACGGAAAATCACGATTTTCCCGTCGAACTTACGATGATTCCTTACACGGAACCAAAGCTGGATTTTACCCTGAAAATTCCAAGTCTCTGTCAGACATGGATGGCTGGGATATACATAGCCATAATAGAAATGAGGAGGCGAACCAATCCACCATTTTGATGTGAATTCTCTTCCCCTCTATACACACCTTTTCTTCTCTTCTTTGTTCTCCCAGTTAAAGGACTTATGAAACTGAAGCAGCTACGTATATTATAGCTGCCCATAACAGTCCTAAAAAAATTTCTATCCACTCAAATAACTCAACTTAAGCTCTTCTAACACTTTGATTCCAAGAAAGTAAACCATGAAAAGACAGAAACTGAATCACTCGTGTGCTTTGCCATTCCAGTCCGGTCTGCCTAACGTGAACTCCAAGCTTGGATGTCTGGTATCAAAGTTAGATCCCAGATAGCCCTTCAGGTTGTTTGAATCACATTCCTGTACGACATTCAGACAACCTTTTCCAGATTAATGCATAGCTTAACTGTATGGTAAGTTATAACCAAATAAATGCATTGAATGCAGTGGTGTGCATGTGAAGAGATGCTCCATATATGTATGCATTATACGTACAAGGTGACAGAAACACTTTCAACGGATGACCACACGAGGCTTTGTGTTTATTTCTCTCATCACAGACTAGATCATATGATGAAAATTAAAAACATATAACGTCTGTTTTCGATTATAATGTTTTTGTATAAAAAATAAAATGAAATAGAGGTGTATGAAGGTGGCGATGTCGGGCTGGATGGAGACCTTAATGACATTGGGCAAGGGGACAGCTTGGGTCTGGTCGGTGGTCATGTTGCCGTCCAGAGACTGGACTGTGACCAAGGGGTGCACAGTGGCGGCCGTGGCCATTTGGGAATGAGAAAATGAAGCGAGGGAAAGAGGGGATATACCACTTTTTGGGCTCAGAAGGGAGCTAGGGTTTTTTGTTGACTTTTAGAGTGTAAATGTGAAATGTGGGAATTGAATTTATACTTTGCTATGGTCTAGAAACAAGAAATGGGTTCTTCTCCCACTTTTTTGTGGTTTATAAATATGATTTTCCTAGTTTTTATATGGTCGGTGTGCATAGACGTTTATTTTTATATTATTTTATATACATGTTAAATTGTGATTTGCTATTAAGAAGGAATAAAGAGCTTTTTCATTCTAAATGAAAATCAAGACAACTTTTAACTTTTATAGGTGCCTCGGGCTATAAATAATGGACTACTATGCATGCTCATGCATGAATGCTAGTATTTTCTCTGTACAGGCAATATTGAATTTAAAATACTATAATCTGTTGATCAAATAAATATGAAAATTGAAAACATTGATTTAATACCTGAATTTTATGACCAGATATTTTCTGTAATTGGGAGGATACTGCTGGTGTTTGCCCGTCCATGTCATGAGAATTAGTATGTGGAAACGCCTCTCTACTACTCAGATTAATTTCATGGAGAAAAAAAAAAAAACAACTTTAGGAAGAAATTTAAATCAAATTTCAAGTTAAATGTAGAAACACAAACGATCAAAATATAACAAAATGTCCCGTTATATCATGTGGTGAATTTTATAGACTTTTATGTCGACTTAAACTAAACCTTCCTTAAAGTTGAAGAGAAGGTCTCCAGTAAAAAGGGCCACTCATTAGGCTAAGTACTAGGTTCACTATGCCACCACCAGTCATTTACAGAGTAAACTGACACCGTATTACATGTACCTGTTGGACTGCTGGTGGTTATCAAAGAATTAGCATAAATATGGTTGACTTGTAACACACTTTTCACAATCATCAGCAGCAGAATAGCACATGGCTCCTTCTTATAAAGTACGTCCCACTATTTCACACTCGGCCTTCGAAAAACAATTCGCTCCAAAGGTTCATAGCAATCCTTTCCAATTTAGCTAGGTCGGATCCTTCAATGACCATTGCTTTCAGTCTTTTATATAGAACCTTGCTTGAATAGTAAATGTTACGAAATTCATGTTCAACAACTTAAAACCCTTACCCAAATATCACAACGAGCGAAATCCAAACCCTAAACCGGAATTGGGCTCAACCCACAAGCGATGATCAATTCACAAAAGAAGGAGAACATTGCAAATTGAAGAGGAAATGAATGCATGTCTCCAGAATTCTTAAATAATCTAACTACTCTAAACACAATTCTTAATGGAGAATCCTCAATACACTCAAATCTCACAAGCTTACAAAACTCAACCTCTACCAAATATAGGAGACTAAACTACGGATTGACCTATTTATGGGTGCACAGTTAAGTCACAAACATCACAACTTTGGTTTAATAATTAGAACTCCAAAAGAACTTAGTGAACATAGCCGTGATAAATGATCAGACAATCAATAGACACGATTTCCCAAACAAAATGTCTTATTAGGCTTAACTTAGTATCAAGCTAAAACTAGCCACATACACGCTACCATATGAGTAAAGCACGAGCATATATATATATGATCATGCTAGGCCTAAAACTACGGCAGAATGTTGCATACAATTGGGATATCCCTGGGGAAATCCAGGATAAACCCAAAACTAGCTAGACAAAATGGGGCATGATGAGGCACAAGAACAATGCCATGCTTGACATGACACGAGAGATGATCTTACCTCTAGTACTTTAAATGAGTTTCAGGATTTCTTCAATCATTGTACATACCCCACCATTTTTTGGTCATTGATAACTCAAGCACTGAGAGGGTACATACCCCACCATTTTTTGGTTATAATTAGTTTGTTTTAATCATTGTACATACTAGTTTGTTATAATTAGTTAAACATTAATTCATTAAATCTCTTGATTAGTTAGAGTTGGTTGCTTTAATATCTGGGTACATACTTACTCATTGATGTACTCATCACTGCCATGTAATCATTCTTTTCGGATAATCAAATATAGAGCTTTCATTTTCTCTCAAGATTTTCTCAATCTGCTTGCTTTCATTCTTCAAGTCGCCATGGTATCAGAGCCTAGGAAAGATTTATTCTCCTCACTCAAGGCGAGGATTACACAATGCAACTTAAGTTCCGTATCTAACTTCACAATTGACTCATCTAAATCCTCTATAAATTATGAATAAACCCTTCTCAATTCATCCGACTTATCTTCTATTTGTTGAACTAGTCAAGTTAATTAAAACATAGTATCATGTTTAGTAGCATCCACAAGTAACTCTCCTCTATCTAGCTATAGCTGGTGGGATAGAAGTTACAGTTAGCTCCCTAACCAAAAGGCCATGACTCCAGGCTACGTGCACTAGTCGATCCACATGCCAAGAGTCGCATTGGAGCAGATTTTTCCGTTATTAGTTGTCATCGCCATTCGCATACTTCCTCTCCATAATTCACATTCCTGCCATGTATTGGTTACTGTCCTCAGAATATGGCACCTAGTTAGATAATCCCAACAGCCGTATGAGGCACTGGCAAGACTCAAATTGCTACTGTTGGGTGTATGATAAGTTGGTATGAGTGCGCACAGTTAAGGAACACTTCCCTGAAGAGTTTGTTGCTCTGAAATTTTCTTAAATTTAATTTGTTTAAAGAAATAAACTAATAAAAGGAAACACAAAAAGAGGACTTTATCTTTTTGTTTTAGTCAAAGAGAAGCTAAATGACATTTGACATGACTGGGTATATGTCAAGGGTGGAGTACAATTTATAAAATAGCATATAGTTATTCGAACTTTGGAAAAAAGGGGGGAGCAAGAGCAAGAGGCAATGACATTTTTGGTCATATATTGCAATGTCCTCGTGGAGAGAATAAGAACCAGATTATAATATCGGTAACATAAGGAATACCAAAAAACAGTTCCAAGTTTTATTTAATAATTTTCAAGAAAAAAGAAAAAGTGTTACTATTTGCTTTCTTATCTCAGCTAACGATTCTGATTGTGTTTGCTACTTTTTATTTAAAACCCATTAATGCTTATGCCACAAATCTCATCATTTGCGCAGGAATTATTTTTAAAAAGGAAAGAATATTGATCTAAAATTGTTTCTTTAGTTTATTTGTAATTTTGTATAATGGAATTTATTGTTTAATTCTTACCTTGAGCATTATTAGTGCGATTCTTAGCTATCTTAACAAGATTTCTTAATCAACTAAAGAAAATCTTGCACAAGAGAAAAGACGAAGAAAGAGGAAAATAACCAGCAGAAAATAAAGCAAAAGCTGCTTGGCCAAAGCCCACAAGGAACCCTGTTATTTTGTTAAAAGATGGTGGACATGATTTTACATTAAGGCCTCGTTTGGCAGCTCGGACTGTACTAACTATTTCTGTCGGATATGATAAATAGCCACCAAATAGTATTGACTAAATTAGTTAGGCGTTTGGTGCAGTATCGGATTAATAACCGTATTATTTATATTGTGTTTGGTACTATACCGGATATGAGGAATTCAAACAAAATCTTCATTTATTTAAATCAAACTTAAAATAAAATTAAAAAAAAAGAAGAAATCATCACTTTTTTCCCCAAATCTCTCCGCCGCACCCCCTAACCCCCTCCGTCTCTCTCCCTTCTTCTTCTTCCCCTGCAATTTCAGTCAAGAACCTCTGCAAATACACCATGTTTCTTTGCAAGACCCAGTTGCAGAAGAAATGAAATCATCTCTTTTGTTCCAAAGATCTCTCCGCCGCACCCCCCAAACTCCGTCCCGCTCTCTCCCTTCTTCTTCTTCCCCTGCAATTTCAGTCAAGAATCTCTCCCCAGTTGCAGAAGAAGCCCAGAGGAAGACGTGCGACGGCCAGAACTCAGAGCCTTCGACGTGCGACGGCCAGGCCTCGGTGCTCTTGTAGCAGAGGATGACGTGGCGGCAATAGGCGTTGACGGTGCCGACAAGAACGACGACGGGGAGAACGACGACGGTGAGAAGGACGACGGCCAGAGGAGGTGTCGTGGAGAACGAAGTGCGAGAGAGAGGGAAGGGAACCGGACTAATAATCCACTCATTTTGGAAGGGTTTATTATGCAGGTGTATACCCTACTAAATAGGCAGACTGACTAAATTAATCCGGTGACTATTTAATACGGGAGGGCACCAAACAACCGGCTCCGTATAATTAGTCCTATCCGGTGCTCTATACGGTGTGCCAAACGAGGCCTAAGCTACATAAGGTACCATGCAAAAGCAAAAAAAGGAAGCAGTACTAGTACGATTATAATTTAAGTTCCCCCAGAAAAACTATCATGCACTATTTAAAAGTTCAGGCATATACATATAGCATGCATATATATATATATATATATAACATTAGAGAGAGAAAGAGAGAGTGATGAGGACCCTACCTTGAAGAGTTACTCCAAAGAGTGGTACTGGAAGTGTAGTCCGCCTCTGGTTGCACAGACCGATCGGACGGTCCTCTTTGCTCTGGAAATTGCTGAGTATTGCGTAGGGCATGCTGATCCGTTGCGCTGCAAATCGGAGAGAGGATGTCGTCCTCGCCAGATCCATCCGATTGCCCTTAATTTCAAAGGAAAACAAATCAAAGTTAATTAAGGTCCATCCATATAAGAATTATTTCTAAGCTGCATTTGTATTATTTGTATATGGTACAGTAGTATTATGTGTATCGTGATTCATGACATAGTAATGATGTATGCATGGGATGCATGAGTGCATATATGTATTAGCTAGCTAGGTGTTATGGTCAAATGTTGACTACAAATTTATGCAGCTAGCTCTGCTAGGTCGATCTATGATAGGTGTTAGTACAATTAAAAGGAAAACAAATACCAACAGGGAAGGAAAGCAAAAATTTTCCAAATGTGTGCGGTAAAAAATTAATGTGAAGTGAAGGGTAATAAGTAAGAAAAAGTTAAGGCTGCTAAAGGAGCAAAAATCAGAAAAAAGAGGTAAAGGATTAGCAATACGAATTACCTGAAGAAGCTGCAGGTTTGTCAGTGGTCTTAACAGTTCGATACATCTGCAAAGTCATTGGCCATTTAATTAATTAATATTAAAATAAGGAAAATGTTAGGGGTATCATCTTAGACCATATTTTGTAAACTAAATAATGTAGCAGTTGAATGTTTGACTCATTTTGTTAATGATTTTAAGAAACAATTCAACCATCAACCGGCACATCATGTAGTTTAAAAAATATAATCTGAAAAATTGTTCTCAATCAGCACTCATAATATAAATTCAAAAGTCTAAATAAACATACACATAAAAATGATAAAACTATTCTCTTTCCATTAATTAACTAATTAATTAATACAATTCAGATCTCTTAATTTGTAGCTAGGTTCCTCTCTCCGCGGGCTTCTGGGACTGTCTTGGTTTTCATGTATAAATTAATAACGATGGAAGGACGAAACATTAATCACGAGGTTCATGTTGGATAAGGAAGTAATTATGAACAATTCTTCATTATTGGGAAATGATGACACTTTTGTCTGTTTTATATCATCCATTTTTTTAAGTTTTTCTCTGAAATTAAGCGCGGAGAGAGAGAGAGAGAGGTCAGTGTGTAGTAGTTCAGAAGTTTCAGACAGACTCAATACAAATATTATAGCTTACTACTCTTTTCTTTCACAGCTCCCCATTGGTTACTGTGCCTCGTGTAATAGAGAGAAACACCGCCCCACATGAGAGAGAGAGAGAGAGAGAGAGAGAGAGAGAGAGAGTGAGAGAGAGAGAGAGTAGCTTGCTACCTGTAAATGGCTCTTGACATGAGCTAGAGTGAGATCCTTGACATCCATGAGCTCAAGAACTGACTTTGGAGTAGCTCCTAAAAATCATAACAAAAAATTACGCGAAATAAAAGGAAATTAAGAACAAGAAATGAAGGAATTAAAAGGGGAATTTTCTTTTCCAAATATATCTTAAGAGATGAAGAAAAAAAGAGAGCAGGTTTTGAATTATTGATTACTTTCATGGCCACCAAGAAACTCAACAGCATGAACAAATCTGGCATGGAGAGTGCTTGTCCATCGCATCCTCGGAGCTCTCATACTCCGCTTTGTCGGCAGCTTTGGCAAAAACCTCGATCTCATGATACCGTGATGAGATCCCTCAGACATTGGTCCAACCCCTCCAATACCATACTGATTGTGATGATGAAGTTGATGAAGATGATGGTGGTGGTGCAGTTGATTGTTAGATTTAAACACATCCACGGATGAGAACCTGGTAAATCTCGACAAGGGATCCAAACCGCCGGCTCCTCCTCCTCCGAAATAAGGCACAGACGGCGTATTAGGGGAACATGAGGCAGCTGAAGGAAAAGAAGGATGGTTATAGGAAGAAGGTGGAGGACGTTTTGGGTAGAAGCACATCCTTGAATCCTTGTGATAATCTCTTGTGATCATATTCTCCGTTGGCAAGAAGGGGAATGAACGGTTCTGATGATAGACCGGAATCCCTTTAATCGGCCTTAAACCCTCTGATGACGAGACATCAAGCAGCGAAACACCGTGATTTAAGTGGCTTAAATGACTGTTGGAACGGTGAAGATGAAAACTTTGCTGTTGATAAGGGTTTTGTGGTGGTTCTTGCTCGTGAGCTCCGCCGGTGAAGCATCGCCCTAGGGATAGCTCAGTGTGAGCTTGGGAATTACTAGTTGTGGGATTTTGGGTTTCACTAATGGTGGTATTGAAAATTGATGATGAATTAGAGGAAGTGTTGGGAGGACTAATGTGAAGAGAAAGATCAGGAATTGGACAAGAACTAGTCGTAGTTGTGGCTGAAGAGGGTTCTATGAAAATCCCTTCCAAGGGCATTTTCTGATTCACTACTTTACCAAACCAATTACTAGCAAGCTACCCCTCTTTTCCTCTCTTTTGCTTCCCTGCTGCTACTCAAATCCAACTTGTGAGTGAAGAAAGTTGAGGAAAAGAGTTAAAGAAAAAGGTGGAGGTAATTTCTTTTGAGCTTGAAGATATTTGGGGGAGATTTGGTTCTTTTTTTTCTTCCAAACAATATTTGGAAAGCTAGCTATCTCAATTAATGAAGAACAAGGAAGAAAGCTTGCTGTTGTATGAGCGTGCTTTGAAGACCAAATTATTGAGTGCAGGAACAAGTTAAAAGGGATATTGAGCTAAAGCAAACAAGGACAGCAATCTTCTGGAACAAACAGACATGCTCACGAGAGAGAGAAAGAGATAAGTCATGGAAAGAAAAAAAAGAAAAATTTCTCGAAAGGGAAGAGAGAGAGAAAGCCATAAGTTGTAGGCTTTGGGTTTGGTTATCCTCGAGAGTATATCTTGGAAAATGACACTAGACGGAGAAAAAAAGAAAGAGCACAAGGTCTCTCACTCTCTCTCCTCTCTCTCTCTGGTCAAAACCCATCAAATGCACCAAAAAATATGGTCACTTCAGATTTCCCTGCTCCGGAGACGACGGGATAAAAAATGTTAGAGAGAGAAAGACACCCTCGTCTCTGATTCCTTTTCCCCCACCCACTTCGCTCCTTGGTCCTCTTCTCTCTCTATCTTTGTAATTTTATATACAATTTTGTTTTTTCTCAGTACAGTACTCATTACTCAATAGAAATGTATATATAACTAATATAGAGTTTGAATTTTATTGCTTATATTTCTACAGGACGTACATAATATATAATAGTATAATGACATAAAATTCTCTCTGGGTTTTCCAAATTCTCGTGAGATTCTGAAATTGTGTGTGTGATAAGTTAATATTTTAAAAAGATTGAGGCATTGACCTTATGATATCTGAGTGAGCTAGCTAGAGACCCACAAAGGGGTTTTTGTTTGCTTGCATACTGTACGCATCGCAAACCCTAATCCCACGTTAATTATTTTACCTTCTAATTCTTCCCTTATACCCCTCCCAGATATTCCCTTCTAATCTCTCACCAAACTTGTCTGGCACACATGGTTTTTATTATGTCTTTCTCCCACATGACTCTCTCCTCTCCGAGCCCGCCATCTTCATCCATCATTAACCATCTTCACTCTTATGCTTGCAGCTAGCTAGGGTTTTCAAATCCAATGACATCCTTCATCATATCAGTAACGCAAATTTAGATTGGGTAATACTAGGGAGACTAAATTTGTTGACAAAATATGTAAATTAAATGATTTGTCTAATAAGAATAAGCACGTTTATCAATGCTCGAGTAATAACTCAATCATCAACTTCCATATCATTTGGTTTACAAAATTTTGTCTACAAATTTAGTCTTCCTAACATGTACCATTTGAATTTAATCAAGTTAGTTAAAGTAGTGTATATCTCTCCCTCACCCTCCCCCTCTTCATTGGCATATGCACCTGCATAAAAAAGTATAATATTGATAAGTAATTACATATGTTTAATTTTTTCAATGGCATGATAGCGTTAATGGGCTAAATTGTTACTTGTTAGAGAAAAGGGAAATCATAAGGATTGAAACCGCATCAGAGTACATAAACATAATTATTTTTCGTCATTGCAGTAAAGCGTGATTTGCTATTACTTATTTAATTAAATAGCTCTTTTTTTGTCATGTTAATCCTTTATTTAATGTATAATTGCTGTAGGGTTTCCAGTTCACTACTGAATTTGAATCACTCATCCATAGGTGATGTTTTGGATGGTGCATTAAATGATGAATTGGGTAATGTAAATGTCGTGGTTTTGCTTTCTAGGAGCACAGTTTCTATCACTTCCTCCTCCAAAAAGAATTCCACAAAATAATCACTTGTGTTGTTACAGAAGAGAGATGTATTCTATTAAATTTTGTTTGGATAAACGCGGGAAGTAGGTGATATGCATGCATACCTCATTGTCTCCAGACCTTGGGGTTCGTATCAAACAACTACCACGGCAACATTAGCTGGAATGAGTAATTAAAAAAGAAAAGACAAAACCTAGAATGAAAGTAGTATCTAGAAAAATAAGGGTTTGTGTTGGTAACGTTTTGCAGAATAGGTTTTCGTTTTACACATCCATTAACGAGTGTAATATGTTTTTAGTAAGTTATATTTTAAAAGCAAACTCCGGAAATAGAATACGTAAAAAATAATATTTAACCTAAATTCTATAAAGCATCAGATTAATGTTTCATGCGTTTTCAAGAATAGAATTTAAAAAAAAAAAATTATATAACACAAAATCTGCATATAAAAAACAGAGTTAGAGTTTTAAGAAGGAAAAAAACTCGAGTATGCCACCACAACCTTGTCATGACCATTGTCAGCACCTCAAGCACTATTTTTGTCATCACTTTCGCTACTGTCATCATTACCACCGCCGCTTAAGATTTTCTTGTACATTAGATACTAATTAAGAGCAAGGCTTCACCATAGCAGCTGCAAACTCAGGTGGAGGAGTAAATTATATTACTTCTTACTCCACAATTGAATCTCAATGTTTTCAAAATATTTTTAAATTATTACTTAATTAACACACGATGGTGAATGAATTTATAAATCGCAACCAGGCCTTTATGTAAGTTACAAACCCTAATTCTACTAAAAAGGAAACCAAATCCTTATGAGACAAGAAAAGATAGAATTAGAATTCATGGTATGAATTGCAAGAAGTTAAACTCAAGTTATAACAGATGCAAAAAAAAAAAAACTAAAACACCTTAAGTTGAATATCAGAGTATGCGACGAACAAGACCACAAAATAGAATATTATTAAACAAACAAGAATGCCAAAACGGCTACAAAACTCCAAGAGACTAGATTGTGAATGACTTACTATTCTATAGAGTTACAAAGTACCATATATATAGAAAACTAACATAACCCTAATAGGCAAGGAAACGAAACCCTAATACTAACGGGCTAACCCCAAAATACCAAACATTAAAATAAATCTAAATAATAATATTTTCCAACAAAAAAACTTAAAAGTCAAACCTCTTGAAGCACACTCGAGCCACCAGCAAATAGCGAAAACTAACTTGTTGCCTTTTCTCACGCCAAATATTGTTCTTGAACGTGTGTTTTTTCATCTTTGCATTTCTTTCTTATTTTGTACCAATTATGTCTTCTTAATCTCTCCACTTTAATCGACCTCTATCTTGTCATGTATTAGTGTTGTTAATATCTATCAACAACAAGTGCAAACTACGCATGAAGAAAATACATGAGTACGTAAATAAAAAGACAAGTAATTACGTACAATCTATACATTGCAAAAAAGAAATTTGAATTCAAAAAATGTATCTACAAATTTAACGGAAGAATATATAATGTACCTATATATCTGTATAACTAATTTTTCTTTGTTATTACAGAATATTAGAAAATGAACTTATACAATTAGTACATCAGGTTTTAGGTTGTCCTTAATTAAGAGTGATTGTTCTGGGTATAACTTTTGAATGTCTAAGAAATTCCCCCCATTGATCATCATTATGTTATTATTATCTGAGCAGAAGATTTTGCCACACGTATCACATTTATTGGCGGCCAGTTTGATGAGAATGTACGGTAGAGAATATGGAATGGCCTGTGTACCATTATGATTGTTGTTTGGTACATCTCCCTATACCATACAAATGATGTTCATTCCCCATTCAATCTGAGCCATTTGATTACCATGGGTCCCACAATCAAACTTTGTTGAAACTAAAAACAAATAAAGTGAAGAAAAAAAAAGTCCATCTATCATGCTATGTTTCACTTAGGTAGCGCTTTTTACACACTTTTCTTTACGTTTCACACACTTTTATTAATTTTTGTTTATTGATTTTTTTTAATTTATTCGATTCGATAGTCAAAAATTAAAAAAGATGTGTGAGAAGTAAAAATAAGTGTGCAAATAGTACCACCCTTCACTTAATGATTTGACTTTTATGTAATATTTAACTGTTGCACGATCTAACAAATCCTTATACGTAAGATTCAAACTGTTTTTCATACTACTAATGATACGTACAAGTAAAGAAAAATTTGAAAAGAAAAGAAAGGCACCCCAATTAAGTCATTCTGGTCATGGAGCATACTTGTGGAGCCAAAAATAATCACAATGCGACACGTGGATTTTTGGATTAAGAAGACAAAAATACTCTTGAAGTGTACTGGGATTTCTACACGCGAGCAACAGAAAATCGTCCTTCAACAAAGTCAAAATGCTCCAAAAAGAGGTAACTTCCAAAATAGTGTTAATTGGTTAATTAATGGATTAATTACACAATTAACCCATTAATTACCAATTAAATTATACAATTTAACCCCAAAATTATCAAAGGGCCGGCCACCTCTCATTCTTCCTAGCCTTTCTCACTTTTCTCCATTTTATTACCCTATTTATACAAATAAACAATTTTGTAACCTCCCATTTATTTCTTTCATACTTAATTAGCCAATAAATTGACTAATTAAGCCAAAATCATAACCACAAAAACCCTCCAAGGCCGGCCACACCTTGGGGGAAAATGGGCAAGCTTAATCCTATAAATAGGCACCTACTTTCACCAAAAAGGGGGTCCAATCCTCTTGCAAAAAATCCCAAATTCTCTAAACACTCTTTCTCTCTAAAGAATTCTAACTTTGGCATCGGAGGTTTTTCGGCCAAAGTCCCCCCCCCATTCATCGTGGGCGCGTGAGGCTTTTGGCCTTGACCTAAGGTGTTACTTGTTTTGTAGGTGCAAAATTGTCCAAGACCAAGGAGGAGAAAATTTGCATCCACAAATTGGTGCTTTCATTGAGAGAACAAATCCATACTCGTAGAAGACTCCCGCATAGAAAAAGGATTCTTTGGTAAAACGTAAAAGAGAAATACAATGGCAGGGAATTTAGAAAATTCAACAAGTGGGAATTCTAATATTCAAGAAATGGGCCCGCGTCGATCCACGAGGCTAAACATGACCATAGGTGAAACGGCACCACCACCACTAGTTTCCACCAGGGGAACCACTGCAGTGGCTACCTCGGTAGTTACCCGTGGCGAGGTCCATGGTGCCTTCACCACGGCTCGAACCATGCCATCCAAGGCGACTCACGGCACATCCACCATAGGAACCACCGCGGTGGCTACCTCGGTAGCTACCCGTGGCGAGGTCCATGGTGCCTTCACCACGGCTCGAACCATGCCATCCAAGGCGACTCACGGCACAAGGGCCACGGCCCGAGCCTCGCACTCACATGCATCACACGTGGAGCAGCTCATTCCCACGGCCCAGCCTGCTTCCACTAAGCAGCCTGCTCCCGCCAAGAGGCCTGCTCCCATTGAGCAGCCTGTTCCCGTGGTCTCCCAAGCAACCCAAGTTGGCCCAAGATCATCACAACCATCAGGACCAATCATCGAGCCGGGGGCATTTTCACCGCATTTCTCCTTAAATTTGACGTTACCTAACTCAAATCTCGCACTTGGGGTCTATCATCCTTCTACTGCTCAAGGAGGCATATTCCTTCCAAGCTCATCCAATCTGAATGGTGAACAATACTGGTCCCGACAAGTCATGGAGCTGACGAGTGCCCTTGCACAATAGACGACCTTAGTGAATCAACTCTTGCAACGCACTGAGATCCAACGTGCTCCAGACGAAGTGTCCCGAAGTAGGACAAGGGCAGACGAGGAACCGCTCCAGCAGCGTCCTGGCAAGCAGCTACTCAACCCAACCGAGCATTCTGGTAGCGTACACTCCCGATTGGGTCCTCGAGATAACGTATACTCCCGTCTTAACGCGCGGAGAAGCGTGCACTCTCGATTAGGCCCACGAGCAAGTATACATTCACGGTTGGGGCCACACTCTGATAATCAACGTGAACAGCCTTCAAGGCAAACTATTCATTCCCGGTTAGGCCCGCAAGGAGCATTCTCTTTGTCACATCGGGGCAATCAGCGTAACGAACGGAGAGAAGCAGTCACTCAGTCTGGCTCAAGTTCAACTGGCAGCCTGCAAAGAAATCCCTCGCCCGCTAGAAATCTACATCATACACTACAGCCGAGGCAGAGGCAAGCCGAGCAGGAAGAAGAGCAGCCTAGACCAGCAGGCCAAAAACGGGAGCAGCCGAGAACTCCATTACTTCAACAAAAACAAATCCAAGAAGAGGTAGAGAGATTATTCAACGAACGATTGCATGATTTTCGACGCAACGAGGTGGTTGATGAAGCATTACGGCGGGATATGGCCAACATAAGCAGATCACCTTTCACTGATGAGATCGAGCAGGCAGAGCCACCACGCAAGTTTAGCATGTCGCACTTTGCATCTTTTAAAGGAGATGGAGATCCAGAAAGACATTTGAAGCACTATAGAAGCGCGATGGTCCTATATCGGAATAATGATGCTTTCATGTGCAAAATATTCGCCACCACCTTACAAGGCAAGGCGTAAGATTGGTTTCACACTTTGCCACCACGATCCATCCAAAATTTTGATGAACTTTCCTTGGTTTTCACCAAAGAATACTCGTCATACCGTTCAATCAAGAAAAAGTCTGATCACTTGTTTAATGTGAAGAAAAACCCGAAGGAATCACTACGCGATTATGTGAAGAGATTCAAGGCGGAAAAGGCAAAGATCGTTGGATGTGATAATTCAATAGCAAGTGCAGCCTTCCAAAAAGGACTCCCAGCAGACCACCCACTGTTTGGAGAAATGGTCATGAAAGAAGATCTAACTTTAGCAAACTCATTTGCCTTAGCAGAGAAGCATGCACTTTGGGATGAAGCTCGACGAGCAGAGAAGGAACCCAAGCAGTCTCTAAAAGGGCTGGTAACGGCTCAAAGGAAGGAAGATGGGAAGCAGCCCAATAAGAGCGGGCATGATGCTAAGCGTAGAAATCGCCCCACGACCAATGAAGGCTCGGTAACCAAGAATTATTCTAAGTTTTCAATTCCGATCCATCAAATCCTTCGTAACATCAAGAACGAGTCATGGTTCAAGCTGCCGAAATAATCAAAAGGAGATACTTCTAAGTTAGACCATACCAAGTATTGCGCATTTCATCGAGGTCCCGGTCATACAACCGATTACTGTTACACTTGGAAGAATTACCTAGATAAGCTTGTGAAAGAAGGCAAGGTCAATAAGTATTTGGACAAGCTTGTGCAGCCAGCTGCGCGGTCAAGAATGAGAGCAGACGACGACGAAGAACCACCAACCAAGACAATTGGAATCAATGGTATCTTCGCTGAGTCTGAACACTTAGGGGTCACTAGCAACTCTAAAAAGAGGAAGATCCAACAAGCTTTGCTAGTCTCACAAGTTCGAGCAGTTGACACTCAACCTGGTCCTATCATTGGCTTCACTAAGTAGGATGCAAAAGGTGTTGATTTCCCACATGACGACGCGCTAGTAGTATCTGTCCAACTAGCCCATGCTATAGTTGACAGAATAATGGTTGACAACGGAAGTGCAGTCAACTTACTTCAACTTTCACTCATTCAAAAGATGGGCTTGGAAAGCACGATCATACGCCGAGTAGAGGTACTTACTGGATTCAATAGGCACATCTCGAACTTCATCGGCCACATTACACTTGACGTACAAACACCGCCAGTTGTCTCTAAACAGACTTTCACGATCGTGAGTGACCCATCTCCCTACAACGGGATTCTTGGGAGACCTTGGTTGATCAAATTGGATGCCGTCACTTCCGTCAAGTATCAAAAAATTCGATTTCGCATCCCGATAGGAGGAGTTGGAGAGATCAAGTCTGACCAAGCTGCATCCCGACGATGCACTGTACAAATGTTGAAAGAATCAAGGAAGAAGATCTTTACCCCCGTGGAGGTTACTGAAGTTCAAGGAGATGAAGAGGCTGCCCAATAGCAATTACAGCAAATGGATCAAGAAGATGGCGTTTGAGCAGACGAAGTAGGATGGAAACCTGAAGAGGATGCTGAAGACATCATTCTTGATCCCCAGCAGCCAGAAAAAACAGCTAGAATTGGTTCACCACTAAGCCCCGCCGAAAAGGAAGAACTTACGGCTTTCCTAAGAGAAAACCGAGAGGTCTTCGCATGGTCGCCATCTGACATGCCTGGTATTGATCCCGAAGTGGTCTGCCATAAGCTGCACGTTTATCCTGCGGCCAAACCAGTGATTCAAAAAAGAAGACATTTTGCACCCGAGCGAGTAGCGATAATTGAGGCTGAGATTGACAAGCTACTAGAGGCTGGATTCATAGAAGAGGTAGCACACTCAGCATGGCTTGCCAATGTCATACTAGTTATGAAGAAAGAAAAGGGCAAGTGGAGGGTTTGCGTAGACTACACCGACCTCAACAAAGCATGCCCAAAAGATCCATATCCTGTCCCTCGGATTGATCTACTAGTAGATTCAACTTCTGGGAACCAGCTGCTCAGCTTCTTAGACGCATACTCCGGTTACAATCAAATAGCCATGTACGAGCCGACAAGGAGAAAACCGCATTCGTGATCAAGCGGGGAACTTACTGCGACAAAGTCATGCCTTTTGGCCTCAAAAATGCGGGAGCCACTTATCAAAGGTTAATAAATATGATGTTCAAAAAACAAATTGGGGTAACCATGGAGGTCTATGTCGACGATATCATGGTAAAGGGCAAGCAGCGGTCAGATCACATTCGCAATTTGGCAGAAGCTTTCAACATTCTTAGAAAGTACAAGATGAAGCTTAATCCTACCAAATGCACATTTGGAGTATCTTCAGGCCAATTTCTAGGGTACTTAGTAACCCAACGAGGAATTGAAGCCCATCCCAAGCAAATTCGAGCGATCCTAGAGATGAAGTCTCCAACTACCTTGAAGGAGATCCAAAGCTTAACCGGACGAGCAGCTGCCCTTAACCGTTACCTTTCGCGGTCAACTGATCGATGCAAGCCATTTTTCAAAGCTATCAAGAAGGCGCAACGAGATAAGTGGGATGAAGAGTGGGAAAGAGCTTTCCAAGATTTGAAGAAGTACCTCACATCACCTCCCTTACTATCCAAGCCGGAAGCAGCGGAGGATTTATACATCTACCTAGCAGTCTCCGAAGTAGCGGTGAGCTCTGCTCTCATACGAGAAGAGCTGAGGGCCCAACTGCCGGTATTCTACACTTCTAACGCTCTTCTCGATGCAGAAACAAGATATCCAAAAATCGAAAAGTTAATTTTGGCGCTAGTTGTTGTGGCTCGAAAGCTTAGACCATACTTTCAAGCTCATACAATCATCGTCATGACTCAATACCCTTTGCGATCAATCTTGCATGGCCCGGATGCTTCTCAACGAGTGATGAAGTGGGCGTTGGAACTTGGCCAATATGGATTAGTTTTCCGACCTCGCACAGCAATAAAAGCCCAAGCCTTAGCGGACTTTATAGCAGAATTTACGCCTAGCAATACCACAGAAGCAGCCGAGCACACCTTAGCTGCGCCTGCATTTCTAAATGAACATTTCTGGCATTTGTATGTCGATGGAGCATCCAACTATAAAGGCGCAGTAGCAGGCGTGGTCCTTGTCACTCCTGACGGCTCAATGCTCGAGCAGGCGATTACTCTAGGCTTCAAAGCGTCCAACAACGAAGCAAAGTATGAGGCCCTACTAGCAGGCTTCCGAATGGCAAAAGACTTGACAGTGAAGAAGCTTGCAGTTTATTCTGATTCCCAGTTAATCATCAACCAAGCTACCGGGGAGTATGCGGCAAAACATCCAAGGATGGCGCAATACCTAGAAAAAGTACGCAAGCAGCTTGAGGCATTTTAGACTTATACTCTCACTCGAGTACCACGAACAGACAATGCCCACGCAGATACGCTCGCCGGTTTAGGCTCCGCCCTAGACCATCAACTCAAACGCTCTATCCCGGTGGAATATATGGACAAGCCAAGCATAGAGGTAGAGCCGGCTGTCGAAGTGTCACAAGTTAGTGTAACTCCCAACTGGCAAAGTTCTATTATAGACTACTTGGTCAACGGTACACTTCCCACCGAAAGATTGGAGTCTAGAAAGCTCCAAATCAAGGCAACACGTTACTACATGTGGAACGGCATTCTCATCCGAAGATCTTACACTGGACCACATCTCCGCTGCCTAGCACCTCCCGATGACTTAAAGGTTTTAAGCTCAATCCATGAAGGTGTTTGTGGAAATCATTCCGGAGGACGATCCTTAGCACAGAAGGCTCTCAATACGGGTTATTACTGGCCTACTATGCATCAAGATGCTAAGGAGTTCGTATAAAAGTGCGATCGCTGCCAACGCTACAAGCCAGTACCAGCACTGTCTGCCAGCGAACTACACCCGCAGACGAGTCCTTGGCCATTCATGCAGTGGGCAATCGACCTAGTAGAACCTATGCCACCTGCAACTGGGGGCAGAAGCATGATGATCGTGGCAACCGATTACTTCACCAAAAGGGTAGAAGCAGAGCCCATGACAACCACGACTCAGGCAGACATAGAGTGCTTCATATGGAAGAACATCATTTGCTGATTTGGAATCCCTCAATCCATTGTCACCGATAACGGCCCGCAATTTGTGGGAAAAGATTTGGCGAAGTTCTTCCAAAAGTATGACATCAAGCAGCGCATGTCCACGCCAAGGTATCCTCAAGGCAATGGGCAAGCTGAAGCATCTAATAAGACGATCCTCGACTGCCTCAAGAAATCTCTCACCAACAAGAAGGGAAAATGGCCAGACGAACTTCCCGGATGTCTATGGGCATATCGCACTACCAAAAGACGAGCAACCGGCGAAACTCCTTTCTCTTTGGCATTTGGATCGGAAGCAATTATTCCTCCCAATATCATCGTGCCGAGCATCAATACTCTGTTATTAAGCATTGAGCAGAACAACAAAGAGGTGGCCACTAACTTAGATCTGGCAGAGGAAAGGCGTGAGCAGACCATCACTCGCATTGCAGCCTACCAACAACAGCTCATCTCCAGCTACAATAAAAGGGCCAAGATCCTACAGTTCCAACCTAGAGATCTAGTCCTAAGAAAGGCTTTCATTACTACCCGCAGAGAAGGCTCGAAAAAGATGGATCTTATCTGGGAGGGTCCGTATAAGGTCAGTCGAGTAGGTGGTAAAGGTAGTTATACCCTCGCTACCATGAACGACAAAGAGATCGAGAAGCAATGGAATGCCTACAACTTAAGGAAGTACCATGTGTGACCTACCATTATGCCAAGACCCGAGGAGTCAAGCAGCTCAACGGGCACCACTTCGCAAGCCGAAGACTATCAAATTATCATGCAGTCTTTTACTGCTAAGTTATTTGTTTGTTTCATTTGTTTTTCAATAAAGAATTCAGAAATAATTTACAACTTAGCTAGACTACAAATCATTTCTCCTGCATTTCAAAAAAAAAAAAAAATCACCCTTCTGAAGGACTCATCGCAGGAATTGCACCCCCTGAGGGACCAACCATGCTCTCCAAAGCGGGAGGATAAACTCTACACTCCGAATATCCAGACGTGGATGAGCCTGGCTGCCCTAGTACAACTGGATGCACAATGGCTTAGGCCGGGATTCCTAGAAATAGCCACAATGGTTTTTCTCAAGGCCTAGCTAATTGAAGGATTTAAGGTCTCTTGGTCTAATCTGTAGGAAACCGGGCCCTAGAAACGGAGGGGGCACATTACGCAGTACATCCGAAGGACGGTTGCCCTGGAAATCTAAAGCTGCTACCAAGTGCACTAAGGTAGCCTACAATTTTCAGAAGACTGCCTATGGCTTGCCCTTTAAGCAGTAAAGTCACGCTAGATTTATACAATTGCACATTCTTGTGAGAGGTTAAACAAGCTAGCGTGACTATATGAAGCATTATCCATTGCCGACATGCTACGTAATTGATAAGCTTCACGACTGCCAAGCACGGAACAATTCATTTCAAAGTCCTAAAAATGTTGTAGTATTAGCTACACGACCTACGGAGTGAAAGAAAGCCAAGGATAGCAGCATAGTGGTTACGCTGACTTGTCTGCTTCTGTAAGTAAGGCATCCGGCTGCCAACCCTATGGCTGGCAATTTTACGAAAGTTCTGCCCTAATACCTATGGCTGCATAGGCTACGCGGGCTTGTCTGCTTGTAAAAAAAATAGCATGCTCACTGTTGGTCTATAAAGTTTAAGGGTTAAGGCATGAACGAAAAGAAGCATAGGTGAAAGGAAAAACAAGTTTATTGAATTTTTCTAGCGAAATTGATAAACAATTAGCAAAGATTGGAGGAATTCAAGCAAAAGCAACAAGGAAAAAATAAAGGAAATCCTAAAAACTACCTAGAAGACTACTCTTCGGCAGCTTGAACATCTCACGGCTGCTCGGTCGCCATACCTTCAGCAGCGGTACCAACCTGGGCACTAGCCTCTCCGACTACTTCACCAATGGAAGATTCAAAGGTAAAGGCGAGCACGTCTTCTAGAGAAACAGAAAAGGTCTCGAGGTCTTTGCCAGAAAACTCAAAATCAGATGGTCGCCCAAAAAGATGATCCACATAACCCAGCTTGTAGAAATCAGCTTGGTTTTGAGTGAGCGAAGCTTCAAATTCAGCCTTCTTACCTTTCAATCGCTCATTTTCTTCTCAGCAGACGAATCAACCCCAACAGCAGAGGAATCAGATTTTGGCGTCACCTTAGTAGGCAGGAGTGCCTTGTCACTCTTCATAGTAGCAAGTCTTTCCGAAGGTGAGCCAAACTTAGCTTCAGACGAACACTTTGGCACGAACTTCAGTTTCGGAGGCACGGAGGAACTCCTGCGCAGGGCAATCCTTTTCGCAATCGAGCTGGCAGCCTTTGGAACAATAGGTGTCACTGGCACAAATCTAGGCCTATCTTCTTTCTTGCCCATGGAGGAGGACGAGTTAATTACAATCTTGGGAGCAACCGGTGAACCTTCGCGAGCAGCGGAAGAAGTCTTCAGTTTCTTCTCAGCAAGCATTTCTTGAACGGACGGCGAAGGCCTCTTTTTCCCACCTTCATTTGAAGCAGGCTCTACTGCAGCAATAGAACGAGCTAATGCTTCAGCCTTGATTCGTTCTATCTCTTCTCTCGGGGGCAGCCCACCTTTTTCCCTACGAAGATGACTGAGCAGCCAACGCCATTCACAGTACTCAGAGGGGATACCCAGAGCAACATGCACTTTTTTCATGTCCGGGGAGGTCTTAGGAGTTGAGCCAAATTCCGAATCTACAAAAGCGGCAGAGGGCGATTAGAAAAAATAAAGAGCAATTTAGCACAAATATTAAGCAGCTGGAAGGTTGAATAGCCTACTTACCGGAGATGAAGACTGTTGGCACGCGCAGCTCGGGAGAAGAATCAGATTCCCATTCTCCACTCACCTCCAAAGTCTCCTTTGCCCAGTCATGATCTCCCTTGCTTGAATTGTCAAAGGGCCTATGGCGAGATCGCAGCTGCCCGATTCCCTCAATGTGGCCTATGTCAAAGAAATGCCAAAATTCGTTGACGGACAAACCTAAGTCAAAAAATTGGCTAAGATTGTGGAATCCCACCATCACGCAGATCGCATTTGGAGAACATTGAGCAGGGGCACATTTCATGGAGCAGAGCACTTCTTAGAAGAAGCGCGGCATTGGAAAGGTAAACCCTAACACAAAATAGTAGGGGTGAAATTTGATGGCTCTCCGAACCCCATCACACGACTCACGGCTGCTACCATCTCTAACTCGCTTCACACGTACTCCCGACAGAATGGCATGCCAATAAGCATCAAGGAAGTCTCTAAACAAATCATCGGAACTAATCTTGAAGTGATCAGCTTTGAAGTAGCCAACCTTGCTCAAAGACCCACCTTGATGGTACAACGGCGGTACACCATCATCATTCTTGTGGCTTGAGGGAGACATCCTTGAAGAAATTCTAAAAAAAAAAAAAAAAAAAAAGGGCGTCCAGGGCACTTTCTCGGCACAAGCAGGCAAGAACCCAGCCAAACTGCCAGGCCCCACGGGTTGGCTTGCTTTCCCTCATGGCAGCGCCTCAGCGCCCAGAAATCTGTGAAGATGCACACGGCCACAGTGCCGTGACTTCCTCCTAACAAATTTTTCACATCCTCGACCCCTGTCGAGCCAAGTTTCAAGCCCCGAGGCTTTCAAAAAATCAAGAAGACAAGAAAATTAAATTTTTCTTACCTAGAAGCAATGTGAAGACAAAGCAAGTGACGAAAGACGATCCTTTGCACGGGCAAGATGTAGAAGATTGCTAGGGGAGGGGGAACAAATATCCTCTAAGCTCTCTCTCTCTCTTGTAGGGTAGAATAAGTTTCTCTTTAAAAAGTTGATTTAATAATCCACTTAAGGTGGACTTAAATAAGCTTTGAGAGAAATTTATTTCCTTTTCCTAGAAGAATCTAATTTCTTATTAAAAGAGAGAATCAACATCGAAATAGGAAACAATTCAAAGTTTCCTCAAAAAATCTCTACACCTGTTGCCCTTTTCTGCGAGCAGCCCAACAGGTGTGGGGGCATTTGTGGAGCCAAAAATAATCACAATTCGACACGTGGATTTTTGGATTAAGAAGACAAAAACACCCTTGAGGTGTACTGGGATTTCTACACGCGAGCAGCAGAAAATCGTCCTTCAACAAAGTCAAAAATGCCCAAAAAGAGGTAACTTCCAAAATAGTGTTAATTGGTTAATTAATGGATTAATTACACAATTAACCCATTAATTACCAATTAAATTATACAATTTAACACCAAAATTATCAAAGGGCCGGCCACCTCTCATTCTTCCTAGCCTTTCTCACTTTTCTCCATTTTATTACCCTATTTATACAAATAAACAATTTTGTAACCTCCCATTTATTTCTTTCATACTTAATTAGCCAATAAATTGACTAATTAAGCCAAAATCATAACCACAAAAACCCTCCAAGGCCGGCCACACCTTGGGGAAAAATGGGCAAGCTTAATCCTATAAATAGGCACCTACTTTCACCAAAAAAGGGGTCCAATCCTCTTGCAAAAAATCCTGAATTCTCTAAACACTCTTTCTCTCTAAAAATTCTAACTTTGGCATCGGAGGTTTTTCGGCCAAAGTCCCCCCCCATTCATCGTGGGCGCGTGAGGCTTTTGGCCTTGACCTAAGGTGTTACTTGTTTTGTAGGTGCAAAATTGTCCAAGACCAAGGAGGAGAAAATTTGCATCCACAATACTTTTATTTATGGGAGTTTTAACGAAAAGTCCGTGGTACTGTTCACTTTAACAAAAAACCACATTGTTACACTAAAAAGTCAAACGTGGTACTATTCACTTTACCCTTTATTTTGTCCTTATCGTTAAAACTCAAAGTTTTCAAGCCCTTTTCATTAGTTTTCCATTTATTTATTTGTATGTTTATATTTATGTTCTCCCATTAGCAGAATTTTAACGAAAAATTAAAGCTATTAAATAAGAATGTGATCGTTTTAAGGCTGGAATTTGCTGTAATATCCAATCGGAATGGGGTCCAAATTTGTCTGGCAATAAAAACATTTTGCACAATAATATTGTTTGAAGTCAGTCATATCAAAGTACTAATCCTTTACCCTAAACTCCTAGTGGATATGATCTAAAAGTCCAACCATCAAGTCAATATTTTTATTGTTTTGTTGATTAGGGGTTTTCTCTTAAATCACCGTGTTTCGGGTTTAAACTTTCTTCCTTTTTTTGGTGTAGATAACTATAGATTACCGCTTTTAATTGTAAAAAATAAAAAAAATAAAAAAAATCATTTTTTTTGCTTACGTGAATGCTAGTTTGATGACATTTGAACTAACTCTATTTTTGGGTGAGGAATTTTCAAGTCATGGGATTGAAAGCCAAATTATAAAGAAAATGATCACAAAAAGTTGGATAGTGGGATTAGGAATGCACCATAGAGAATTACAAAGGTATGTAAGAGGGATTTGCATATGACACATTCCAAAGAGGGATTAGCTAATCTTTCTCATATGTCCCCGTAATATCTAACATTTTGTGATTTTTGTTTTTTTTATAATTTGACTTTCAATCTCATGACTTGAAAATTTCTCTCCCAAACGTATCCTAACAGAAATCATATGAACAACAAATAAGAAGTAAGCTACAAATGAACAACCCAAAGTAGGAAAAGAGGAAAAATCACGAATGTAACATCAACTAAGCTCTAGGGTAACTCCCATTTGGTGAGTAAGGGAGGGGATAAGTTAGGATTAGCCGGAGGGTCAGTGCTTTGTCTCTCTCAACGCCGAACTATTCGTGACATGCACACTCTGTATGTTCTATATTGATATGCATGCATATAGTTATACCTATACGACTGGATATATATCTGTGTGTGTGTATGCATGTATGAAGTAGTTGTCCAATGAATTAAGCATTAATTCATAGAGAGATGTAAAGTCACTTTTATGTGATGTGAGGGTACGAAGAAATTAAGAAACAATTGCGGGGTGGGGGTGGGGGTGGAGGGTAGGGGTCCCTTTGTGGCTCCTCCCTTTGACGAGTGAATGTATTGAAGGTGAAAGACCACAACGCAAATGCAAAAAATGTACTGTAAATGATATATATCATGCCATATCCCGACACCACAAATCCTACCGACCTCCAAATTCTCAATTTCTTTTTCACCCACTCTCACTTGCTTCCTTTTATACCCACTTCGGCGCTTCCTTTGCTTCCTTTTATACCCACTTCGGCTCCTTTGTGGTCAACTAGTTGCACGGTTAAACTTCAACTTCCTTTGAGGTATAATAAGTAAATGTAGTTTCTTGATATATATCATGTAGGAAACTTATCATCTTCCAGTCCCTATAAAATGCTACGACTTTAAAAGTTAAGTTTTCTTCATATTAATTCATCTTATACCTTTAATTTTGGCAAAATTCAGAAGTTGACTTTATTTTTTTCTTTAATATATTTAAATCTAGAAAGTTACTCATTCCAATTCAATCTTAGGCACCAAACGTTGGACGTAGTGTTTGTAAAATTGAGGTATGAATATTGTAACTGGGTGCAGTTTACAGGCTGCATATCAACATACCATGACAAGTGGCATAAACCATGGAATGATCGGCCGTTAATTTTGTTGTTTAGCTACAAGTGACTAAAATATAAGGATATACGTACCAGGAGGAAGGAAGTATCAAGAGAAACTTACATGGGAGGTAGGTCAGCCCTTTCAGACCTTCAATTATATTACAAGGCCATTTCTGTCCTTTACAGTTGTCAAGCCATTTAAAGTTGCTTTGTATTCTGGGCATTTTTTTATGCATAAAAAAATTCCCAAATACAAAGTTAGGTGGTTTATTCTTACGGAAAAGTAATTAAAAATTAGATTTCTTTTGTTCTTAACTAGAGAAAGTTGTTTCGGTTAGTACTAGTCTAATGATATTCATATTAAGTATGAATCTTGGGAGCTTGATACCAATTTAGTGTAAGAAAGCTGATTTTTACTCATCATATTTAGCTTCTCGCGCATAATTTAGATACTATCCCTACAGCTGCTAGGCATGCCTTCATTTTCGACTTAGTTTGTGGTGGTTGTAACACAGTTTTTTGCCTCTAACTCTTGTATTTCGTTTATCTCTAAAAAGATTAGCTTTTCTCACATTTCTCTTTGTTTCTGGTCATCTAATTGAATAAATCAAACGAAGACAACACACATAATAAACCTGAATGTGTGAGAGAAGTAGAACAAAAGGTGTGTATTTATCATTTTCAGTTAAAAAACCTACATGCAAAATTATAGTTTGTTGAGCATTCCTCTAATAAAGTTATGGGTTGTATAAGCATAGACAACCCAAGTTGCATAAAAATTTCCTTTTCTTGGGAAATGCTAAGAGAGCTATCTCAAGGGGAGTCCAAATCTTCTGCACCCAAAAATCTCTGTGGCCTCTTTGTGTCTTTGTTAATTGAACCAAACATAATTAATGTTAATTTGATAATAATTAAAATAATAAAAAATAAACCAAATTATTAGCCAATTAACAAAGGCACAGAGATGTCACATGGGTTTTTGGGTGCAGAAGATCTCATCTCATCTCAAGAGTGAGACTCTTATGGACTCTCTTGCACCTCATATTTTTGACATAATATTTTATAATGTTGACACGAAAATTATCATTAAACTGGGAGGTGATAAAGTCTATAGAGAATTCTCTTTAAGAGAATCCGTTAGCATTTCTCTCATTTCTTTTTTTTGGTGAAGTAATTCAGAAACTTAGAATTTAAATCTTAATAAATTTAACAATTCTGTAATTAAATTGGTAAGAAATGTTTCTTTCAACATTCTGTGTTTGTGAAGTTGACTAATGAAGGGATAAATAAGGCAGAGAGAGAGGAGGGGATGCCATTGCCAATTGCCTGGTAGCAACGAAGGCCCATTCCTCCAAAAAGAGATAATAAATGCGAAGCGGCAGAAGGAGCAGAGGAGGACTTTTTGGGCAGAGCAGAAAAGATGGTCCAATCTGAAAGTGAGAGGTCATGACATGATTTTGTAATCGATTGCTTTATGATTGATCATCCTTTGACATAAATCAAAAGTAAGTATTTCAAAAATAATAATAAAATAAATAAAATTTTCAAAGCCAGCTCTTTTAACTTTTACTTTTTCTCTTTTTTTTTTTTTTTCTGACACAAAAAAGACAAGAAAGTGAAAAGAAAGAAAGTATCTGTATCATGAAACGATCATGGCCATACGATAAGGCATGTTTTCATGCATGGATATATCATATATGCATGTGTGTCAAATCTCTCTCTAGTACTAGTGGGAATAGTAACTATACTGAAGACTTTTCTTTTTACCTTGTTTTTTATGAGATTTTTTACTCTATTCATAACACAAGTCATTACATCATATGTCATAACACAGATAAAGACATACTGCAAAATATATTCTCTTTCCGTTTAGAGTATCTCTAATGGAGGAGTCAAATAGTCCACATCAACAATAACAGTAAAAATAAAGAAAGTATTAGTGTTTTTCAATCGAAATACTAATTCCTATATGCCATGACATGAAATGGCAGCAAGAGAGGTTGCTGTCAAACTTAACAGCAGCTTCAAATCTATTTTTAGTGATTAATAAATGGCTTTGCATCATTTTTATCTTACGTTTTGTTTTAAAAAATACTTATTACAATTAGGGAAAGTAAATAATGTAACAAATAATAGTTTAAATTTGATATATCGGACAGAGAACAAAATTTAAAAAAAAAAAGTTTAAAATGCCACATAAGCTTTCAAATTTAAATTTTATGTGTAAAATTTGAGAAGACAGTCTTATATTATGATACGTATTGTACGGATTCATGTTCTGATGGAAACATCTATCATTTTAAATTGGTTGTAAAGATTTCTCAAGTTCCTTTGTGTTTTATCTAGTAAGTAGGTGGGTGTGAAAATGAGGCAAGACCAGGAGCTTTAGGCTGTAAATTTTGTGTGGGAAGGAGGAGAGGGGAATAGGATTAGGGGGATTAATGTGGGATGTGTGACTGAGCTTTCACATCATACCTTGTTAAGAGAGAGGCTGACATTTGTCCATAAACAAACTACTTGACCCTACTGTCATGGCAGCATTTATCAATTTTTCTTCGATGCAACTCGGCATGAATATAAGGACGGAAGCAGTTACGGCCCACTGGGGGCAGATGCCTCCCCCAAAGTTTTGTGTAGAGGAAATTGAGGAATGCTTACAAAATGGAGAAAAACTTGTATGGGGTTTTGCTTACCACTGGATTTTGATGAGTGGCACTACAATTCAATCAAAACTCGCCACATGGTAAGTCTTAAATATAATTTTTTATTTAAAATTTTTTATAAATATTTTTCCTACTTATTAATATACACCATGAGATTAATATAATGGTTTTTTTCCTCTTTTCCTCTCTCTTTATTTTTCTTCCAAATTTTCTCTATCGCCTTCTTCCCCATCTATGTCGTTCCTTTCTTTATAAAAATATGCAGAAGAAACAATTAAGCCATCTTTTCCAACTATCATGAAATGAAAAAAAGAAAAATCCAACACATATTTATTTTTTACAAAAATTGTTTGTTCATTCTATTTCCAGTTATGAGCAACATTTTATTGCTCAGCACATCACTTGTATACAATCTCATGTAACTAAAAATAAATAAATAAATTTGATGTACATTTTATAGAGATTCTTTGTTGAGTGCTTGCGGCATTGAACAGTAAGAAGAAACCCTAACAGCACTGTTAAACTTTCATTTAGTTTAATATGGATTTTTTTTATATTTTAATTATAGGAATTGGGGTTTTATTTTAGAGGTGAAAATCATGTAGATATAAATTTTAATGGAGATGGTATGCACATTGGAAAAGTCAAGCATATCTAGCAGAGAAAATCAATTAACATCACTTGTGAAGCCACAATTGGGACGAAGTTGGTAGACAGAAATTGGGGAAAATTTTAATGGCTTTATTTTTTTTTTTCTCGTATTCTTATGAAGAAAGGAAAGAGGGAAGAAAATGGAGAGAAGGAGAAGAGGAAAAAAAAATGCACCAGTCGATTAATCTCATGTTGTATATTAATTAGTAGGAAAAATAATTAGGAGAGTTTTAAATGTAAAAATGAAAAAAAAATAATATTCAAGACTTGCAATGTGGCGAGTTTTGATTAGTCTGTCGTGCCACTCAGCAAAATCCAGTGGTAAGCAAAGCCCCACACAAGTTTTTCTCTACAAAAGGAGCATAGAATATATTTGTCATATTATTCATGCTCTTTTAAATGAATTATAACGTAAAAGATGTATATTATTTAAATTTATCATATTTAAGTACTTTAACTGATCAGTTGTTATTTTCAAAAAATATGTATAATTAATAAATAAGTGATCATTGTGAATAAAAATGCCTTCAAATTGTGGCTTAATGAAATTTAAGAAGAAAAGAAAGCATGAAATTATATAAGATATTTACTATCATAAAAAAAAATTCAAGTAGAAGTTAAGGTTAGCCTCTAATAAAGAAAGTTTCTAACTCCGTCCCTGCATGAATACAAAACGTTTTATCACCGTCTGATTTGATCATGTGGCTGTGGTTGAGTGACGTATTGACCTGTTGTAGAGTATTATATATTGCTCAAACAATGAAATCGCAGGAAATCAGCAGATGGGATTCGAAAGTCGAATGTTTTCGAATATGACGGAGCAAAAGGGCAGATTTTTGAACAGTCACATCTGCATAGCCGATCGTGAAACCGATCACGGGCTTTAATAACCTCTTGGGTTCCTGTTTGACATTTGGAACTCAAACTCCCTGCTTTGTGTTGTGGAGCTGATGCAATAGCAGAACAAGTTAGAAACTGGAAGAAGAGTTGGAATCCCACGTGACCACCTCAATAATTTTTTTTTTCCTTCCAATCCAAATGTGACACGTCATACTTATAAAGTCAATAAGAAAATATTGTAACCTGTTACCTGCCATTGCCCTTCACCTATCATATTTATTTTAAATTAAAGAAAAGAAAAAAAAACTTGTATTCTTGCCCATTGCCCACCGAAGAAAAACTGTTGATTACTACTTTTATAATAAAAGGCCTAATATTTTTTTTCATAGTCTTTCTTTATTTGTACTTAGTACTGCATTATACGGAATTGCCGAATAAAGGGTTCTGTTATAAATGATTTGAGATTTTTTCTTATGGAATTGCCGAATGCGGTGTGTAGCCATGTCCAGAGGGAAGGCAACTTGGCAGCGCATCGGCTTGCTCGAATGGGGTTGGTGGTTTTCAGGAATTGGTGTGGTTTGAGGAGCCTCCGGACTTGATTCAAGACGTTTTATTTGAGGAAGGATTGTAATTTCTCGTTATATTGTTCATTTGAGGATAGGCCTATTGTTGTGCGGGACACTCTTTTCCTTCGACCGGGTTGAAATCTCCGGCAAAGTTTCTATTGAGGCCCAATATGCACACTATCCTCAATTTGTATGTATTCCAATTATTTTTAATGAATATCGTGCTTTCTTCAAAAAAAAGTACTGCATTATATGGAAAATAAGCGTATAAATTGAAAATAAAAAATTTAATAGTTGTAAAAATTAAATTTAAGATCTAAAACATATGCAGCACTGTATGCTACGTAGCATTAAAACCGAACTCCTTTTCTCATAACAAAAGTACCTTCTATTTGGTGAAAAGAGATGAAACAGGGTTTGTATATCTTAATATTGGATTTGGCCCATTTCTAAGCGGGGCTTTATTTCTGTGTACTAAGACCATCTCCAACCCTTGGGCTAAAAACCAAAATTTTTAGCCGGGAAAATTTAGCTTTTAGCCTAGAAACTATTTTTCTGCTCCAACCATTCTGACCTAAAATTTTTGCCCCAGATTATTAAAGAATGAACTTAGGCTAATTTTTTTCTTAAATTAACTTTTTTTTAAAAATAAAATTATGTAAACTATCGTAAATTAATTTTATGAACATTTTAATCTAAAAATATTTAAATTCCGATAAATATTGAAAAATCACTAAATCGATACATGAAACTCATGAAACACTATGGAAGAATATGAAAATCATGATAGAGATGTACAAACACAAAATACATAAAACACACAAGACACACAGAACACATGTGAAGCACATACAAAACACATGTGAAGGACATACAAAACATATGATAGAGATGAAGCACACACAGAACACATGTGAAACACATGACACACACGAAACACATACAAAATACTTATTGAAGGCATCTAGATTAATAGAAACAATCATTAATAAGCCATAAATTTAATACAAACGACAATTAATAAACTACATAATCTTAATACAAATGACAATTCAAAAACCACCAAAACCACATAAACTTAATACAATCGATAATTCATACACTACATAAACTCAATTATGATATCCACCATCTTGACTTGGTGGTGGACTTTGTGGTGGACTTGGGATATAGGGTTGAGATGATTCATTATCTTGAAATATACTCCTTGTGGCATACTTTTGCAAAATTTCCTTTTGCTTACCACGTAAGAACTTCTTCTTCTCTGGAGTGTATTTGTTGAGGTCCTACATCATGAAATTAATTTCGAACCTATCTTGCTCCCTATCCCCTTCCTCCTTCATTTGCAAACGCATTCGGGCCGCTTCTTCTTGGCGAACGCTATGGGTTTCGCTCAATCTTGCAAATTCGGTAGCAATGTGTGCACTCATCGGATCTTGGGACTTCCCTTTTCTCTTTGCTTCCTTTTGTTTATCTCTTCACAAGGAGTTGGGGTCATTTCATCGACACCTTCATCGACACCTTCTTTGACACCTTCATCTCCATCATTTGTCGATGCGGCTTCACGTTGAAATAATCTTCCCCATTGTTGGTCCGCATCGGTTGCCCACCTCGGACAATCCTTGAGGACGTCCCAAGCATGATGCAACTTAAAAGGTTGATTTTTTCTTGTTACTCTTGTCTTGTAAATTTCTATTGCTTTGTCACCCTATGCAAAAATACATAAAAACAATTAGTTGCAAAATAATATTATGTACATGACAAATAAAATATCAACAAAAAAACTCACAATTTCTACAGCGCTCTTTCCACTAGCCATGCCAACCACAACTCTCTCCAAGCTTTCCTTCCATAAAGTGCATGCTTTGTTAATAGTCTTCCACCGATCGTAAACACCACCACCTTCCCTCATGCTACCGTTGCAGTTTTCATGGAACTTTTCAATGATTTTATCTCACAAAACCTTTTTATTTTGATTCGTGCCAACTGCACCATCTTTGCTAACAAAAACCCATGCCAAGCATAAAGCAATATCTTCCTCACAGGTCCAATTACGACCTCTAATATGCTCTTTTGCCATCTTGAAAAATTTGGAAATGGGAAGAAATGGTAGAAAGAAAAATTGGAAGAATTGTAGGAGAAAAGTGAGTTTTGTGTGAATGTTTGAACAAATACATAGGTATTTATAGAGTTTTTGGGTGAATTTTGAGTTAAATAATTTTTTTAAATTATTGTAGCCGTTGGATTTAAATTTGGGCCGTTAGATTTTTTTTTTTTACCGTTAGATTTGATTATATTCGATCTCAGTCGTTGGATTCAATAATATATAAATATAAAAACAAAAACAAAAATTTGAATCTAGGCTGTTGGATCAACCAACGGCTTGTTGATCGCGACCGTCGGATCAAACTAGTCGTTGGGGCGCTGGGGAACATATGGCTAACAGGCCCTCATGGGTGGGGCCCATGCTGTCTGAGAGGTCGCGCCTCGCAGGCATTTGGCTAGTGGGTGGGGGGGTTTGGCGCACAAACGGCTGGTTTCACTTGATTCGGTAGGGGCCACACTGAATCCTAGGCTAATTTTTTAGCAAAATTTGGCTTTGGTTTGGCTTTTAGCCCAAAGATTTAGGTTAGGTTGGGTTGGGTTTTTGGGGGGAATAAATAGGGAAATTTGGCAAATAGCCCAGGGTTGGGTTTGGTCTAAGTCCATTAAATGGTGTAAAACTAAAGGTGGAAAAAATTCCCGAAAATCCAGAACCGAACCGAAAAAATTCCGATCCCAAACAGAGATCTCGAAATTTTTGGGATGCTATCCCGAACCGATCCTGAAATTTTAGTATGGGATTCGGGATTGGCTTCCTAATATTTCGGGAATCCCATACTGAACCGAAAATATATATTATTAATTTTTATTTATTTATTTATTTATTTATTTATACATATATATATATATATATATATATTATTTTTTTAATTATAGTTAGAGTTAATTTCAACCATTGGATTGTTTCAAATTGATCTGTGCTGTCCATTCATTGTTAGGGTTCCAGCCTTCTCTGAGTTCTCTCCATTCATTTCAATTGAAGTCGCGCACCCTCCCTCCCTCAGCCACCGAGCTCTCTCCTCTCTGAGAGTCTTCTTCATCCACTGCATTGTGCACCGATTCTCCCCCAAATAAGGTAAATTTTGGAATTAATTTAGGGTTCGAATTCTAGATTAGGGTTTGTGAAATTTGTTCATATTTTGGATTGGATGTTCATGATTCCAACCCTAATTTAATTTCTATATTTATGTTTACCATTAGGTTAGGCGATCTTTTTGGATGATAAGATGCAGTGGAGATACGTTTTGAAGTCAGGAGTGGAGTTAGAAAGCTCAAAGAAACCTTTGTCTGAAAGTGGAAGGTAATCTACTTTTTTCCCTAAGGCTTAGTCTGCAATGCTGTCAAATCTGGTCATATCCGTTCACAAATTGCCATTAGTGTAGTGGCAGCAACCTGGACAAGAGAGAATTGTTATTCTTATAAGAATACTAGGAATATTATAATGTGAATTGCACATTTTCATTCATTTTTACATCCAATCGAATCTTTGTATTAAATGATAAACCAAAAAATATTAATCTTTTTTTTTGTTAATGAAATGCGGCTTTACTTGACAATGAATAGGCTTTATATTTTGATTGATCTATGTGTTATTGCAGTTGGTTTACTCAGGTTATAGTTGCACTCAAGGTTGGTTCTTCACACCTTGCACAAGTGATCCTAGTTTAAGGTTTGATATCTTTAAACTGAAGCAGTATTTATTTGCTTTGATGGTTGCATATTCCAGTTCTGAGTTGGTAGTGTGTAGTTCATTACTCCATTTTAAAATAAACAACGTGAATTTGTTCCCCAAAGTGTTCATTTGCGTACACAAATTATCCGAGAGAGACAAAATGCAAGGTTCTTTTCCACTATTTGTTGTGAAGTTTTGTGATTGTTATATTGTTCTTTTTGTTTCAGGTGACTATAACAATGCCTAGAAGGGGGTGTGATCAATGTGTTGCAATCCTACATTGATGAAGATGTAAGTAAAGACAACCATCATTCCATCATTGATCAAATGGATTAGTGTTCTTTTCTCGATCATTTATCAAACAGTTAAGCATCCAGTTGCTAATGTTTAGAACTTTTTGCGGATATGTGATTTTCTTGTGCTTTGTACCTTAGTACTCCTGTACTTTATAATGGTGCTTTTAACTATACTTAGCATACAATTAGGGTGAAAGTGTACATCTGAAATCTTTGAAAATTTTAAAGTGCTCGAGTGGCAATGAAAACAGAGGATTTTCTTTCTTTGCGTCTTTTTTCTCCCTAAAGTACTTATCTATGTGCAAAGTTTTGTTGGCCAATATGTCAAGTTTCAGGCTTTCACCCCAATAGCCCAAAAGCCCAAAAGCCCAAAACTATTTCGGGATTCCCGATTTGTCCCAAAATCCCGAAACTATTTTGGGATTCCCAAAAATTTTGTTTGGGATCGGTCTTAAAATTGGGATTCCTGAAAATTTCGGTTTGGGAATCGGGACATGGTTTTTGGTTCAGTATCCCATACCGAACCAGCCCTATGTAAAACAGAGAAAAGAATACTTGTATTTTATTTGTATTATTGAAAAATGAGTCAAATAACCTGTACTAAACGTGAAAAGTACGTGTATAGTACGAGAGCTTTAAAAATGTGCAATTTAACGAATCAGTAAAATGTGTATTGAAAACATAAGTATTTTTGAAAAATACGTATGTACATGTATTGATGTACTTCTGCCCAATATCATAAACTTCACCTCTTTTTACATTCAGCGAGAGCTCAAGAACATAACAAACGAAACTCTATAGGACATCCGTACAGAAAACTGAATAACCAGATTACGGGATTGATGCCGAAGAAAAGACGCTGTATAAAAGAATGGGACTTATACATATCACAAGTTTACAACACAACTTTACAAGAGAAATCTCAGTATCCCAACCAGCTAAAACAGACTAAGAATAAAAGGAAAAATGCCGGGACGGATGTAATGCCAAGTAGAACCTGAATGTACAGCAGAGGCGTTCATGGCCTGCTACACTGGACTAATTGAACAACCATCCTGTTAACAGTTTCCTTTGTTGCAAGATCATCACCGTCAGCTACAACCTACAAATTATATTTATATGTCACGAAATGCCCGAATTGTGCATCTTATCACAGGAAGTAGTAACGGCATTCTGTGTAGACTTCTCATAAGCCGCAAAGAGGAATTCAAACGTCCCTTAATAAAAATCTACGCGGGGAACAATTAAAAGGAAATGCTCCCTGGAAACAAAAAAAAAGTACTGAATCCTGAACAAATATCTCAATACACTCATGAAACTTTCAATTCACATGTCTGGGATGTTATGTCGTAAAAAATCTAATGTTATCCCTCGGACTGGTTTTTGTTTCTGTTAATTAAACATTGCAGGGAATCGAATCCTCAAGTATCCTAAACACAACTATGGCCGGTTTTGCAGTAAATATTTTGGTGGAAGTGTCTTTTAGTAATACAAACAAAAATCATTTTGAAGATGCTGAAAATAAGGAACACAAGCACTGTCCAGGTTATGTGGCAATTTTTATTACGACAGCACAAATTGACATAAGACTCGCTAAGAGTTTACCTGAGCAAAGATCTCCAAAATCCTAGACTTATATTGACTGTTAACGCCCAAAAGAATGTCGTGAAACCTGAAATTCAATACAATTTGCAAACTAAATTCAATTTCATGTTAAGGACGAAGCAATGATCACGTGTACTTGAAACTTGAAAGAAGAAGTGATATGGTTGAACTAGGAGCAATCTACATGTTCAACGTGTAGAACGAAAATTGCTTACTCTTCAATCATTGCAGAAAGTCGTGCATGTACGAGTTTGGCTTCAGTGGTGTCATTTTTCAGTGGTAAGAAGTCCAACCATTTGCCAACAACCTGACAAGTAGAATCAAATAACAACACATTGAGAATCAATCCATAAATTCATAGTGGGAGCAACCTGCTTGAAGAACAACAATCTGTGCAGATATCCTAAAGCATGGTACAGTTTTCCCTAAAATAGTCCAACTAGTCGAGATGCTGCTATAAGCTTTTCAGTTATCATGATGCAGCTAAATATATTTTCATATTTCGCAAAGAAATAAATTTTTTGACCCAAATTTCATTTTGCAATTGCAACATCGAAACTTGATTGATAAGTGCTGCTTGAGATCAGCAGCCAAACTAAACGACACAATAAAATCTGATGATATGGACAGCCTACATTCTGGTATCCATAGCAGCAAGTATTTTGACGCATCAACCTTTACCGCTAAAGTATCTTCATACGGAATACCCGAAGATCTATATTCCTTTTGAGAAAAGTATCATGGTGTCCTGTATTTTTGAACTTGTTCTTCACAATATAGTCATGTGTCCTATAATGTATACCTGTATACATTGACATATGATGTAACCAAAGAATATGTACATTTGCAATATTCTAAGAGATAACACACAACATCGTGTAATTTATGTAGTGTCCTAGAGAAGGAAAGGAGAAATTGAAACTATGTCCGTAGAGTGAAAAGGAAAGCATATTTGTGGGAAAAGATGGAGGAGACAGTTACCTGAGGAGCATTAATACTCTTGAAATAAGACCCACATATTCTCCCAAGAGATGACACGGCAATCACATGTGCCGTTGGATTGTTTGAGCTTGATGTGCCTGGATGTCTAATCACAGAATCCAGACTTTTGGCAGCCTCTAAAGGAAGTCCATGGGATCCCACATTAACCAAAAGTGACTATAATTTATAACCCTTGGCAAAATAAAAGAATGGGAAGAAGCTACCTTCAGCAAAAGGTTTGAATTCATCAACGCCAAACTCTGCGCAAGTACCAATTCCGCGTACAGCTTGCTGCAATGAGAAAGCAAAACATAAGGTCATTGAAGCATTGGAGAGTACCATATCCATGGTGAGGACGGGGACGAATATCACCTGTCTAACGCATGGATCATGATCCTTGCAAGCTCTCAAGAGGAATGAAGGAATGTAGAACAATATCTGTCCACCAAATATGAAATAGGTATATTAAAAAAAACCCTACAGAAGACACAAGATAATCGAGGAAAATGCACTCACTTAGAAGCAGGTTCTTGGCTTTGTTGCACAAAATAGTTGAACAGAAACACAACAATTTTTGCATTAACTGTATGATCATCACCCTGCATTTGGTATAACATTAGAAAGCAACGTGAAACCTTATAACCAGAGAAACCAGAAGCTTCAGGCAATAATGGAAAAACCATTTCAACATTATGAAACATAATTTAAAAGTGAATTTTCTACCAGTCTGTTTGCTTCCCTAACAAAAAGCTAGAGTATGTAACACAATGATGGTTTAAATTTTTACAAAGCACACGAAGAACTCGAAAGAAAAAAATAAAAAAAAAGATAAATAGATAAAAGAAACTTTTGAAACATACACGATTACGGGTTTCTTCCTGCGGTCCAATTTCAAAACCCTCTGCTTCTTGTATTTCTTTTTCTGATGAGTTTTCGATCAGGATTTTCTGTATCTCATCCACAACAAACTTGTTCTGTATATTAGTCAAAACGCGGCCAGAGACCTGTGACAGGAAAATCCAGTGCTTATACATGATATATGGTAAGCCGCAACTGGTGGCACAGCATAGAGAGGAAGAGAAAAGATCTTTGTGATAGTGAAGTTTTAGTAAGTAAAAATATGACAAACCTTTATGCACTCTTTTAGAGAATTTAACACTCTCGCAGAAATTTCTGCGTCATTTTCCTGAGATGTAATAGTGGATTGAAATTTAATTACATCAACTACAAAGAATATAATGAACCGAAAATGATATTGCTTGACATTATTATTTACAGTTGGAAGACTCACCTCCAAGTTTCTTACTAATGCTGTTATAAAGTAGATAAGCTCCTCCTGGATATCTTCCAAAATAACTTCTTGAGATATAGCTAAACGCAATAGGACTGGCATGGCTAGATAGACAAGGTAACAACTGTCACGAGAAAAGCTCATTGCACCAAAGAGGAAACACAAATTGCAATTCAAACTAGTACCTGAAATAGCTTCCATTCGAGTTTCAAAATGTAGATCAGAGTGAAGAAGTGGACGCAAAACCGGAGTAACCTGAACGATTTCAAATCCCACTCAAACACCTCTGAGATAATTGTTTAACAAAAATCCACATGAATTAATTACAACCAACCTGTTTGATCCAAGGCAAGAACTTTCCCTTAAACTGGCTAGTGAAGCAGAATAGCAATTTACAGGCCAAAGATTTCTCCCTTGTGACATGAACTTTAAGATATTAGTATAGTTTGATGTCTTATCTCGGTAATGATAAACACTTCTCCTTGCTGCAGATAAGTTGAGAAGTGATTGCTATACCTTTGGTTGACTTCTTTATTGATTTTATTCCGAGCAGACTGAATCAAGCTAGGCATCAGATCGTCGACATAGACTAAAAAGTCATCCCCTAGGAGCCTACAGAGTTTTGCCAACACCTGCAACAAAAATAAGATAAAACATAAGTATATACTCAAGGGGGAACTCATATATTTGATTGGCATAATTTCCAGGATAAAATAAGATTAAAATTACCTGGAAGATGGAAACTTTTACCATGTGGTCTGTCTCCAGCACAAATCCTAGCAGCGAGATAAGACCTCCCATAACCTTGCACGGAATACATTGAAAAGTAAAAAACTCTATCAATTCAAAAGGTCTATCAGTAAAAGAAATTCTACTTTCTTCAAGTGTTAGTACATAATAGTTGAGCAACAAACTGTTGGTTGTATGGAACATTTTTCTTTCGGAAACTAATACGGATTAGTTATTACATGTCTAGAATCGTCTGCAATATAATTGTCAACTATACATAGTAGTTGCTGTCACAGAAGAAAATTCTAAGGAACCATTACCTCGTCAGCATCACTTGCAAATTTATCCTTTCCAACAACACTTGCAATATAACTAATGCACTCCAGACAATGGGCATGGAGCAATTTCGTAGATGCATTAGCCACACCGAACAAGATAAGTTTAATGGCATCCATAGTGTAGCGATAGTAAATATCAAAGCGGTTCTGCTGGCACAAATATAACATGGTTGGACCAATGTTTTTAAACGAGAAAAAAAAAAAAAAAATCAGAAAACACAACGGCCAGCTGCGCTAAAACAGATATCAAGGAATACCTCCGACGAAGTTGCAACACCTCCCAGAGCTGCCAAAACCCCCCATTGTAAAGTTGTATTCCCGTTCTGAATATACACAAATCAGTAGAGCTCAGAAAGTTAAAACTGACAAAGAAAACTAGATATAAGCATTCTGAACAGAAAGAACAAGGAGTTCATTAAATTTGATGAAATTTGAGTTCATACCTTAAGATGTGCAAGCATTGCCTCCACTAACTGAGGCAAGTAAGGTTCTAAATTATCGGGTGTGCAGCCATTGCTGAAGAAACGAATTGCTTCAATAGCTTTCCCCTGAAGGTGAATAATTCGTGCATAGAAGCATCAAGTAAATCATACACGTGGGAATAAAAACAATCGAAAGAGCTAAAGGTGTCAACAAATTGGTAAATGAAAATATTATTACCCATATGATGTCGTTCTTTTCTTTAAGCATTTCAGTTAGCAGAAGTAGAATCCTGCGATGATAATGCTCATGTAATGTAGGTGCTAAGTTCACACTGAGTGCCTTAATGGCATCGGTGGCAGCACAACGAACTAGACAGTGAGGATCTTCTAGGCCATCTACAACTATTGTTGCCAATTCCTCAACATGGTTTCTCATAACCTGTGACAACAGAATCACCATTTACCAGAATCAACTAAAAAATAAATAAATCCAAAATCCAAATATGCCAAATTAGTAGCAGTTCACTTCTCTCTAAAATCTAAGCTGCTTGAACTTGTTACATGTGGGTGCGTGCGTGTGTGTGTGTGTGTGTATAGACACACACACATATATACAAAAGGAAATCTTTATACTTTCTTATGGAGAAATAGCAAATGCTTCTCAATCAGTAAAAATATTTCTGAAATTTCCACTCATGAAGAATAAACAAGAAGTAATATTCAAAATTTGTAATCCGGAATTCCCAATCCAAGCAACGAGCAAGCCACTAACTAGCATTCGTAACACTAATTACCAAAACTTACTTGTCACTTTGATGAACCAGAACCGCCATTGGTGTTGTTGAGTAGGTGTGGTAAGTAAAATTTCCAAATTTCTCGTGTTTTATTCATACAAGTTCGTCACTGGGTGCTGTGCTCAAATTGTTGGGTGCATATAGAAGATGAACTCCAAGTTTCCAAAAAAGTTTTTAATGGCAATTCTACGCTTTTACAAAATCAGCAATTTTGTTTTTGTTTTTTTTTAAACCCGTGTGGCTATCCTCACACTTTTTACATACCCTTATCAATTTCTAGGCCGTCGGTTGAATGATTTGAAAATGACGAAAGTACAAAAATCAACAAAAGGTGTGCAAAAGATAAAAATGAATGTGTAAATAGTTACAGCACCACTATAGAACTAACCCTAAATTCTTTGCTAAATACGACAAGGCCCAATAATCTTTTACTACAGACGTCTTTAACAAACTCCTGCTACTGAGATTTGAACTACAACAAACACCCGTCAACGAAAATTGTCTACAACAAACTCCCATAAATGAAAATTTTACTACAATAAACTTCCGTCAATGAAAACTGAACTTAGAACATACCCCCGAAAAATGAAGATTAAATGTCACTAAATCAAGTGAAGAAAGCAAATCACGAATATTACTACACTTATATCTCTTTTTTCGAATTCACAAAATTGTAAAAATAATAAAAAATGATAAAATACTCCAATCAAAATATACCTCTTCACACGCATCAGCCGTAGCACAAATAGTAACAAGCCCTGCATGGCGTTTCTGCCATTCCTGAGCCACCGCAAAAACTCCGATCTGATTCCGAACATGACCCGCAAAAATCTTCCCTCCGTGCATAGTCGAAAGCCGGTCCATAAAATACTTCGCAAGAACAGTGCTCTTGTTTTTCTCGACATTTGCAGCCCCCACAAGCACCCTCATCAGGCTGCAGAAAAACCCATCCAAATTCACACGATCCAATCTTTCGAGTTGACGACTCATAATCCTTCTGTTCGATTCGTCGATCTTTTTAAGTACTCTGATTGCGCCCTCTCTGATCACCGCGGCCACCGCGGACTCCGCGATCATCAGCATTGATTCCAACACGTAGTTTAATCGGTCGAGCAAGAGTCTCGGGTGCGTTTTAGTCACCATTTGGGTTATAAACTCGAGGAACCTCTGAGCCACCGTTGCGCTTCTCGGGTCAACGTTCGTGGCCAAATTGTGTGTCGAATTGACCACTGTAGACATGGCCATTCCAAGGCGGTCGGCCCCCAAGAAATACGGCAAAATCTTAAGAAATCTGGACGCCACCTGGATCGCCGCCGCCCAGGAATCCAAATCAGAGGAATCTTGCAGACGGTGCAAGATTTTCGCCCAAAGAAAATCGAATCCCGGCATCAACCGATTCAAAAGATTCTCTGGAAGATTGCAGAGTACCTTGAATCCCATTTCTTGGACTTCTTGAGTGACGTTGGAGCCGGTAATGGAGACGTAAACATAGTCGAGGAGCTCTTCCCACAGCTGGTCGGAGCCGCTGAAGATTCGAGAAGCGACAATGGCGACGATTTCGGGCAGAATTTGAGACACGGGTTGTGCGGTCTTGGGTCGAAAACTGGACAAGAGCGGGGATTTTAGGCCGTTGAGGGTCATGAGTGAGATTTGGGGAACGGCGGGGTCGGTGAGGAGATTGTGGAGGAGTTTCAGTGATCTGCGGCGGATTCGGGGGTAGTGGGAGGAGCTGGAGACCTGGGAGAGCTTAAGGGAGAGGGCATCGGTGAATTGGAAAGAGCAGTGTTGAAGGAGCTCTCGTTTTTGTTGGGCAAGGGGGCTGTTTATGGGGAGGAGGATGATGGTTGCGAGTAGAGACTCCATGGGTAGGGGGTATGGAGATTCAAGAAGCTCTCCGGCGTCTTGGTCCAGCTGGTTCATCAGGATACTGGGATTATTGACAGGATAGTTGATCTCCGTCGTAGAAACAGAGAGAGGGAATGAAAGAATGTTTTGTTTTTGAAGTCTTGAGGTTTTGGAGGGAGGATTTATTTCTGAGAGAGATATTTTGTTTCTGTTATGATAGTTATAGCCACGTCAGCTTGTAAATGCTTTGGAAGACTCTTTTGACTGTGGTGAGAAATTTATTTTTCGCCTAAAATAAGACCGGATACACTAAATATCATAATAAAAGTTGTTGAAATTTTTTTTTAAAGTATCCAATCACTTGTATACCAAGTCGTGTTCTCCATAGACCAGAAAATCTTTCTGACTGTGGTGGGGCTTAAAAAAATGGTTTATGACACACAATGTTGATCAGTTGAATATAATGCCATTTTTCCGAAGTTTGAGTTTTACCGAACTCAAATACAAATTTTCAGTAGATTTGTTAGTCGGGTAATGCTAATAGGAATGCGCACGTTTATCAACACTTAAGTAATAATATAAGAGTAATGCTAGGGAGACTAAATTTGTAGACAAAATTTAAGAAACTAAAGGACATAGAAGTTGATGATTAATTTATTACTTAAGCATTAATATATCTGCTCATTCTTATTGGTGACACATTATTTAGTTAGCAAATTTTGTCTCCAAATTTAGTTTCTCTAGCATTACCTATAATATAATCATCAACTTTCATATCATTTAGTTTACAAAATTTTGTCTACACATTTAATTTTCCTAGCATTGTCTTGGGTAATGAAAAACACTTATATAGAACAGGTACATTGTTATGCGATATTTTAGTCCAATAATATATTAGTATATGTAAGTTTTACTTTACATGGTAAAATATTATTGGATCTGAACGTCACAATGATGATGAATCCATTCCGTACAAGTTGCTCTCCTAATTAAGTGGCTCATGAGTGCTATTGTGAACAATTTGCTACTATCATGACAAAGTGCACATTCAACAGTGTGGTTGATAGATTATCTCATTTCGGAAGTTGTTGCACCCAAGAGGTATTTTGGCATGAGGAACCACCTCATTTCTTTGTATACTATCATCCATTGGATTTTCTTCATTTCTTAATGAATATAGTGTTTTTACTAAACAATCAAAGGAAAAAAAAAAAAAAAGCTAAAAAATGATAGAAATTGCATTTTTGGACATGACACGAAAACTGAACTCGCTTACTAAATGAGATAAACAAGTTTGGGTTGGCAACAATTCATTTACCCTTTGACAGTCTGTCGGCTCGTTAAACATGGTTAAAATTATGTTCGTGTTTCGTGTGAATACTCTTAACTCCAAAATGACATGCTTCATTATATTTATCCAGGTGTGTAACTTGGTAATCTGTATAAAATGACATAAGTTATTTAATTCGAAGGTAAAATAATAAAGTTAAACCCTTTTATTTAATGTAGACATTATTTCTTATGGGTAATTCGTCCTTACGAAAATCAAATAAGTTCATCACGTTATTATCGCGTTTTAGTCATGTGAGATTTGATTTGTACAAATTAACTCGATTAATAATCTTGTTGTGTTCGGATTGACGCTAAACTTTCTCGAACATCAAATAAAAAGAAAATGAAATTGTAAAGGTTATAAAGTAATTTCGACCAACACTAGTGGCACTTCTAAAACAAAGGCAACAACCACCACCCTCAGATCATCAGTCTCTCAACTCTCAGAAGTCAAAAATCGAAAAAAATGGCAGAAAATCCAGCAGCGATACGTTTTGGCATCACTGGATGCGCCGACATAGCCAGAAAAGTAGCTCGAGCCATAAAGCTCGCACCCAACGCCACCCTCTACGCTATCGCCAGCCGTTCGATCGACAAAGCCCGGAAATTCGCATCCGACAGTGGACTCTCCGGGGCCGTCAAGATCTACGGGAACTACGATCAGCTGCTCGACGACCCATGTGTAGATGCGGTGTACATGCCCCTGCCCACAAGTCTTCACCTGCACTGGGCGGTGTTGGCTGCTCGAAAGAAGAAGCATTTGCTTTTGGAAAAACCAACGGCTCTTGATGTGGGTGAGCTTGATCAGATACTGGAAGCGTGCGAATCCAACGGTGTACAGTTCATGGATGGGAGCATGTGGCTGCATCATCCCAGGACTGCCAAGTTGAAGGACTTGGTCTCTGACCCCAAGCTTTTTGGTCAGATTGACATTGTAAGTATATATAATTCTCTCTCTCTCTCTCTCTCTCTCTCTCTCTCTCTATATATATATATATATGTTCAGTTTCAGTGTCATATTTTGTGGTATAATTTATGTTCTGGGTTATGTGATTTCTGTGTTAATTTTGGAAAATTCTTAAGGGCAATGAAGAACTATATGATCGATAGGACCTCGGTTGACATGTTTAGCCTCTTTTTAGAAGATTTAGAATATAGTCACGGAGGTCCTATTGAACACTGCTTGATCCCTCTTGAGATTTTAGCAGTGCTCGAAGCCCCTCGAAACCTCTCAAACCCCTTCAAGTTCAGATTTCCCAAAGAAACTTAAATGGTCATTAGGTGAATGTGCAAATATATGTACAAGTCCAGTTTCTCCCTCCATCTCTTTCCGAGTTTTCCTAAGTCTTCCTCTACCTCTTTTGGCATGAGCCTCTATTTCACAATCGCATTTTCTAATCAGAGCATCTGTAGATCTTCATTCACATGTCCAAACCAACTTAACCAATTTTCTCTCGTCTTATCTCTAGTTGCAATCACTCCTACTTGACCTCGGATATCCTCTTTATTAATAAATTGGCAAACTCTCCATAAAGGAAGCGTGTATTATCCCCAGGGTGTTAAAGCATACCATACAACTTTGCTGAGTACTTTATATGTTTGTTATCAATAATTAATGTATTGTAATGAATTGATAATTTTCATGTGAATTATAATTGGTATTCTTTGTTCTTGTTTAACATGTTATTATGCTTTTAAGATCCGTAGCACGTCAACAATGCCAGGAACCCAGGATTTCTTGGAGAGCAACATCAGAGTGAATCCGAACTTGGATGCTCTCGGTGCACTTGGGGACATAGGCTGGTACTGCATTGGGGCCATCTTGTGGGCAAAGGACTACAAATTACCAACTGTGGTGAATGCTCTACCTGATGTCCTCAAAAACTCTGCAGGGGTCATTTTGTCTTGCTCTGCATCAATTCATTGGGAACCCGCAGACAAAACCGTTGCCACAATTCACTTCTCCTTCCTCTCCCACTCGTCCATGGACTTGGCTATGACCGGTTCTAATGGTTCGATGCATTGCAACGACTACATTATTCCGTACCAAGAGAATTCGGCTTCATTTGACTTTACATCCGGCGCAACATTTGTGGAACTCCATATCGGGTGGAATGCAAAACCAGGAGAAGTTACCGTCATTTCTGAGCTGCCGCAAGAGGCCTTGATGGTTCAAGAGTTTGCAAGGAATGCTGAGGACATTCGGAAATTTGGAAAGCGTCCGGACAGTAAATGGCCCGAGATTAGCAGAAAAACGCAGTTAGTATTGGACGCGGTGAAGAAATCCATTGATCTTGGTTGTAAACCTGTTAAGTTGTAGTTAATTTTCTTGGTTTTCTAAGGCGTATGGGATTAATTTGCTAAGAACTTTTATAAGTTAGAGATAGTTGTAGTTTTATAAATATTTATCCTGCTGGCTGTTCAGATTAAACGTAACCAGATGTGGGGAGTTTGCAGATTGCTGCTCCGAGACTAGTCGTGATTAGGGCTGGGTGCCGTTCCGATAGGATCGATTTTGGGTCCAAATCACGATCCAAAATTTTTTTTCATTGTGACCGGAATACGAATAGTACATCACGTATTTTTATACAAGTGGTGGGGAATAGTATTTTTTTAAGTTATTAACTTTTTAACACATATATCCTACCATTTGTATAATGCACGTGGTGTACCACCTTATGTTTCAGTCACACTGAAAAATCTCTCAACAATCCAAACCGCACACTGCGGTTTGCCTGAATTCCAAAACACAAACAAACTATAATGGCTTAAAACTGATGTAATCGGTTCACCAATGTTGCCGTGCGGTTTAACATGCACATATTACCAAATTTGAACAATTGTGGGCGACAATTTTGTTGCAATTGGATAGATGCATAGAGCATCTTCAATGCGCTCCCTAAATAACCTCCCAGTTAAAATTTACGGAGGATTCAGAAAACTTTCCTCTCTAATCAAGCTCCCTGTTATGCTCTTAAGGTATCAAAATTAAATTATTTTGAGCACGTGCTTTTTTTAAGAAGCACTTCAATTGTTTTTGGAACTCAAAAATATTTTTTCTAAAAATGTTTTCAGTGATTTTAAAAATACTTCTAAACGAGTCGGTGCGTTTGATTTTTTCAGCAGTCCAACCGTTACGGACGTCTTTGCCTCTGTTCATTATATAATGATCGGCAAGTATGATGGTCCCAATGATGATCATACGTATTTCGCGTGTACCTCAGCGGCTTTAAAAAACCTGACTCGGCCGTGTAAATAATAGCAAGAAAATTAAAATCCGAACGAAGTGGGACAAAAAATGATTGCCGCCATTTCTCTCTCAGCGAACAAACCTGCCGCTTCAACCAACATAACTGTACCTTCTTCAATTCCCAACGGTCCTCAAAAACCTAGCAAACCTCTACCTTCAACCCTCAAATGGCTCTCCAAATCCGGCAAATTAGACGAGGCCCTTCGCCTGATCGAATCCTCACCCTCCAAATTAACAGCCACCCAGTCGGACATCGAGGCCTACTCCCTCCTCCTCCACACCTGCATCTCCAGAAGATCCTTAGAGCACGGCCAAAGGCTTTATCTCCAGCTTCTCCTCTCCGACGACAGAGGTGAAAACCGCATCCTTCTCCGAAACCCCAACTTGAAAAGCAAGCTCATTACGCTCTACTCCGTTTGCGGCAGAGTCGACGATGCTCGCTCTGTTTTTTATGATGGGGTTGAAGATGGTCAGATGCCGGAGTCGGTGTGGGTGGCGATGGCTATCGGGTACTTGCGAAACGGGTTCTTGGTGGAAGCTTTGATTGTGTACTGTGACATGCTGAGCCGGTTAGTCCTGCCGGGTAATTTCGCTTTTTCGATGGCCTTGAAGGCGTGTGCGGAGCTGTCTGAGTTGAGGGTTGGTAGGGCGGTCCATGCCCAGATTGTGAAATCCAGTGAAGAGCCTGATCAGGTGGTGAGTAATGCTCTGCTGCGGTTGTATGCGGAGAACGGGTGTTTTGTGGATGTCTTCAAGGTGTTCGATACAATGCCTGAGAGAAATGTTGTGTCTTGGAACTCTTTGATTGCGAGTTTTGCTCGACGAGACCAAGTGTTTCAGTCATTGGATTGTTTTAGAAGGATGCAAGGACAAGGGGTGGGATTCAGTTGGGTCACCCTCACGACGATTTTACCAGTTTGCGCTAGAATGACTGCACTTCATTTCGGGAAAGAGATACATGCCCAGATTGTAAAGTCCACCAAGAGACCAGATGTACCTGTACTAAACTCACTTGTCGACATGTATGCGAAATCTGGAGCAATTGATTACTGTAAGAGGGTGTTTGACGGAATGCAAAGTAAAGACTTGACATCGTGGAATACTGTGCTGGCAGGGTATGCCAGCAATGGGTTTATGGAAGAGGGAATGAAATTGTTTGCTCAGATGGTAGAGTCTGGCATCCGACCAGACGGGGTAACCTTTATAGCTTTGTTGTCTGGCTGTAGCCATGCAGGGCTTACTGATGAAGGACGAAGTTTATTTAGTAAAATGGAGGAGGGTTATGGCGTGTCACCAACATTTGAGCATTATGCTTGCTTGGTGGATCTCTTGGGTAGAGCTGGTAGAATTAAGGAGGCGTTAGATGTAGTGGAAAACATGCCTATGAAGCGGACTGGTAGCATATGGGGATCGTTACTCAACTCATGCCGGCTCCAAGGCAATGTTTCTCTTGCAGAGCGTGCTGCAATGGAGTTGTTTGAGCTTGAACGACACAATCCTGGGAACTATGTGATGCTCTCAAACATTTATGCAAATGCAGGGATGTGGGAAGGTGTGAATAGGGTTAGGGAACTAATGAAGGATAGGGGAATAAAAAAGGAGGCTGGATGCAGTTGGATACAAATAAAGAACAAAATTCACACGTTTGTAGCAGGTGGCGGTTTTGAATTTCGTAATTCAACCGAGTTTAAAAAGGTTTGGAGTGAATTGATGGATGCTATGGAAGAGGTTGGGTACAACACTGACACCAGTGTTGTCCTACATGATGTAAATGAAGAAACCAAAGCAATGTGGGTTTGCGGACATAGTGAAAGAATCGCACTTACGTTCGCACTTGTCCACACTGCTGCCGGAATGCCAATTAGGATTACAAAGAACTTGCGCACTTGTGCAGATTGCCACTCCTGGGTGAAAATAGTTTCAATGGTTACAGGGAGAGAGATTGTTTTGAGAGACACAAATCGCTTCCACCATTTCAAAGGAGGAGCATGCTCTTGCAAGGACTACTGGTAGTAAGTTAAATAACACAATTCTTTCTTGCTTCTTTCGATGTTCTGCCAGTCTTTTTTTTCTTCACGATTCTTGTTTACATTTTTTTGCGAAGTTTGATTCTTCCTCTTATAAGGACCGATTATATAATAAAATTATGTTATGTTCTAGCATCTTGTTTCTTATTCAATTTTAAAGAAGTAATCAGGGTCTTCAGAACTGTCTACGTCTTCAGGAAAGTTGGTCTCAATCCACGGGACCAGTTTATATCACTATCTGCTTCCCACGACAACTTCTGGTTTCGTTGCATGCCATTAACCTTGTCAATCAATGTATGTAACAACTGATGGTTCAACACTTCGCAGTACCCGCATCGTTTGAAAGGCATCCTTTTATATAGAAATCTAATATTCATCTCTCAGTTTAACATTCAAAATTTTCTGCATTTATCATACCTGTATGTGAAAATTGCATGTATTAGCTGAACTAAAGCAATGACTACAAAGATTGACCGGATTTTCCATGTTTTGGTGTTCAATATCGCTCACTATGAACCAAATTATCGCTACTTCTACCAAGAATGTGGTACACAGCCCTGTAAATTAAATAAGATATAGACCAGTAGAATATTAGTTTAGTTAACCGAAAGCTAAACAAACCTGAGCTGCCAAGATTGACTATGAATATGCCATCAAGTGATCGTGAACCGGCTGAAGCTGTTTTTGCTTCTGTAGAAGCTCTTCTTGTTGTCAATGGTCATATTCCGCTGACCGTTGAAGCGTACTCCTGCTATTTGATATTGAATTAGAGAAATTATACAGGTTTTCTGGACTTAGTTTGACAAATGTTTATGGTTTTACCTGCTCTCTTCTAACACTTCAGATTGAAATTCGGTTAGAAACTGAAGATCCTTGAGAGTGGTCATGTGTCCACCTAGAAGCTGATGTTGCTTATCCAAAGAGATCCCAGCCAAATTCCCGAAATCATCTGGTTTGGTTTGCAGATTTTCCATCCTAGATGACATTTCGTCCTCCAACTTTAACGATCTCGTTGTCAGTTTCAACAGCTTCATCTCTCAAGCTATCAATTTCTTTACCCAAATGGCTGTACGACTCTTGCAGCATTGCCATCTCTTTGTTCAAATTTCTCTTCATTTCTACTTGCCCTTGCAGCTCTGACTGAGAAACTTCGATTTTCCTGGATTGCTCCTAAACTGCTGCCGATTGCTTCAACACAACGTCTATATGATTTTCTACCGAACGGAATTGAAACCATTGTGACTTTTTTATTTGTTTAACTAATATGCTGGACTTTAGCCATATGTGCCAAAAAAAAATATGAAAGAGACAAAGGCTCCTATAGACGAGTCAACAGTATTCATAAGTGATCTAAACTCATGGAGATATATCCTCGGCTGCATATAAGAATATTTCGTGTGTTTCATTTACAGTCTCTTGCTTTTTTTTGTCTTAGACCGTTAAGTTGGATCAGTATCTTCAAACAGTGTAATCTAATCAAGTTTAAGGATTAAAAGATAAAAGATTATGCGAAAAACAAGTTAAAATAAAAGAAAACTAATGAAAAGGACTTGCAAACTTTAAGTTTTAACGAAAATGACAAAATAAAGAGTAAAGTGAATAGTACCATAATTGACTTTTTAATGTAAAAATATGGTTTTTCGTTAAAGGAAACAGTACCTAGAGCTTTTCGTTAAAGTGAACAATATCGTTACTATTGTTCACTTTAACGAAAAACCATATTTTTACACTAAAAAGTCAATACTAGTACTATTCATTTTACCCTTTATTTTGTCCTTATCGTTAAAACTCAAAGTTTTCAAGCCATTTTCATTAGTTTTCCTTAAAAAATTTGGTCTGCTAGGTTTAAAAAATTTGGTCTGCTAGGTTTAAAATTTTTGATCTCCCTAGCATTATCCATCAAAATAAGGCGCGTAATGGTTCATATTCACGTAAGAGCAGCTCTAGCAATAACATTGCCCTGTTGATGGGCAATCCAATCCACTACCCCATCCCCCTCCTCTCAAAAACACACTAGCCCAGTCAAGCATTTAAGCTCAAGGCCAGCCCGAGGAAGAAATCAGACAAAAATCCATGGGGCCTTAGAGCAACTCCACCCTTGGTGGTTGCTCGGGGGACAGGCAAAGGGAAAGGGCCCGAGGGCCGGTGGAAGGTGGGAGCCCGAGGGCTCCAGCGCGGGCAACCCGAGTGAAGGTGGGAGCCCGAGGGCCAGGCCCGTGAAGGATTGCCGTGTGACGTTAAGCCTGGCGTCGGTCCTTTTTTTATTTTTATTTTGTGTCAGGCGAGTGCCCCTCACTCGCGAGTAGGGGCCCGTTAGCCGACAGCTTTACAGGGCACGGGGCCTGCGCGCCAGTTTCAGCAGGTGACCGTTGGGAAGCCATGTGGCTTCCCACGGTCCGTTCGATCTCAACGGCTCTTTAATACGAGCCGTCCGATTTACAACGATAATAAAAAAAAAGTTGATTTAACATCAACCGTTCGATCTGAGATCAACAGTTGATATTAATCTGCTTTATAAATTAAAAAGAAAAAAGAAAAAATAGTTTTAAAATTAAGAAAAGTTACCATTGTGACACGTGGCACAATCTGGAGTGTTGGAATTCAAATTTTTTTAAATCCAACGGCAGAGATTAATTAGTTGAATAAAAATTTTAAAAAAATTGTAAAAAATCCGAAAAAAAATCTGAAAATTTTTGTAAAAAATTGTTTTTACTTTTCTATAAATACCACTTCTTCTCCATCTACCTTACACCACAATTTCATATTTTCTCAACTATTTTCAATCAAATTCCTATCTTTCTCTCAAAGTTTCAATCCAATTTTTTTTCCACAAAATGACTACTGATGCAGGTACGAATTGGTTGCTTCTTGAAAATGTTGCGTTGTGCACTAGCTGGGTTGAAGTTGCTCATAGTTCGCTTATGGGTAATGAGATGCAGTTGCGAGAAATGTGGAGTTTAATTCATACCAAATTTCTTGAGAAAATAGGTGAGAAAAGAACCAAAGAATCGGTGTCCAGTCGTTGGAAATTACTTAGCCATTCCTTTAGTACGTGGAGAGACGCCTTGGCACAAGCTAGTAGTAATCTTCGAAGTGGGGAAAATTACTCGGATAAGGTAAGAATATATAATTATTTGTTTGTATTATTTATTTGTTACCTAATTTGATTATAATTATTTGTTTGTATTATTTATTTGTTACCTAATTTGATTATTATTATTTGTTTGTATTATTTATTTGTTACCTAATTTCATTATTATTCATTTGTAGCAACTTCAAGCACAAGCATTGTCCTAAATTCAAAGTTGTGCCGGTTGGTCCAAAAGTTTGCATGAACAGCACCCCTCTACACAACACCCCTCTACACTCTACACCCGATCATGGATCACATGTTCATGAAGAAGATGGAGAAGAAGTGCCTGAAACGCCCATCCCTGAACAAGCGTCGGGGTCGACCCGTTATCCAATTAGGCCTCAAGGTAAGAAGGCTTCAAAGAGAAAAGGGAGTGCTTCCAAGAATGATTATGCAAAGTACATGGAAGAACTTGCTCGCCAAGGTGAATTGACTTTGGCGCGGGAAATGGCGAAATTTGAAGCTGATAAGGCTAGAGATGAGGCAAAAGCTGCAGCTGTTGAGAGAGCATTTCAAGCTAGTGAGAGGGAAAGAGAGCTACTTAGGCAAGAAAGGGAGTTGGTTAGAGAAGAAAGAATGGCTCAACGAAATCGTGACATTATGAACACGCCTTTAGAAGGGAAGTCTCCAAATTCTAAATATTTTTGGGAGTCGGAGAAAGCGGATGTGGTGCGAATGAGGTGTTTAAGAGAAGCGAGATCAAGATGAGATGGTCCTAGCACAACAAGAGAAGATCATCCTAGCACCACAAATTGGTTAAGTGATGATGAATAGGGTACTTTTTGTAATCGGCGCCCATAGTTTTCCAATCACTTTGGGTTGTAATTTATTATTTATGTTGTTTCCAATTTATTGAATTTAGTACTTTATTTAAAGTGAGAGTACATTTATTTAATTTCGTAATATATTTATACTAATAAAATTATATAAACACACCAAATAAAATTACATAAACACACCAAATGAAATTACATAAACACACCAAATAAAATTACATAAACATACCAAATAATAAAAAACTCACTACAAAAACACACCAAATAAAATTAAATAAACACACTAAATACAAACAAACATACTAAATAAACTTAAGTATCTTCAGCTTGTTTCAATGCCCACTGGTGCTCTATCAAGTCAATTTGCCGAGCATTGTGCATAGATGGCCTTTGAAGTGCAGTATATCGTTGAATGACCCTTTCATTGTAACGTCCATCCCTTTGTGATGGCTCGTGTTGCATGGGTTCTTCGGTAGCATCATGCGCACAATATATCTGTGTTCTTGAATTGTTCATCGTGTCTGGCTCATATTCATCAACCGCATCATAATCGAACTCATCTTCCACAATCATGTTGTAAAGAATGACGCACGTCATCATGATGGATCGAAGTGACTCTAAATCGAACATTCTGGCAGCACCCCTGACGATCGCCCAACGAGCTTAAAAGATACCAAAACAACGCTCCACATTCTTCCTGCACCCCTCTTGACAACTTGCAAAGTGTTTTTCCTTTGCACTTCGCGGACGTGGCACTGTTTTGACAAATGTTTCCCACTGTGGGTAAATGCCGTCAGCTAGGTAGTATGACCCGTCGTACATACGTCCGTTGATGACGTACGTGACTTTTGGTGCCTTTCCTTGCAGGACGTCGTTGAACACTAGGGATTGGGCAAGGACGTTGAGATCATTTTGAGCCCCCGGAACCCCGAAAAAGGCGTGCCATATCCATGTATCAAAAGATACTACCGCCTTCAAAATGATAGATTTTGCTCATTTTCTGTCCCCATATGCGCATTGCCATGCACTTAGACAATTTTTTCACGTCCAGTGCATACAATCGATGCTTACTATCATCCCAGGAAAACCTCGCATCTCGCCCTTCTTCAGAAGCCTTTGCAAGTCCATGTGAGTAGGTTTTCGGAGGTACTCTGCGGTGTACAAATATTCGACTTCTCCGCAAAACCTCATCAGGGACTCAAGAATGGTTGATTTCCCCATCCTTGTTATCTCATCCACTTGGTCTGCAGATGCTCCATACGCAAGCATCCGCAACGCATCAGTGATTTTTGCTCAGGCAGGAGACCCATAGCACCACAAGCATCATTTTTTTGCACAAAGTAAGAATCATGGTTGCAAACATCAGTCATGATTATGTTGAACAAATTTCGTTCCATTCTAAAACGACGTCTGAAGTACGTATCAGGAAATGCATTGTTATGGACAAAGTAATCGTCTAACAGCTCTTCACCCCGTTGTTGCCTGCTTCTATCAAGGTTTCTGGAACGGCTAGGCCTGCATATCTGAGCCACAATTTGGATGACTCGACGGGAATGTGAGGCTCTGGCCATTCTTGCTTCGTCATCTCTCTTTGTACGCTCCTCATCCTCTTCCATCTCATTTTGGGCTATCTGAAGATTGAACATTCCTTCAAATTGGTTAAACAATTCTTCCTCTTGCTGATCGATTTCCCACATCATCCTTGATGAAGAAGAAGACATTGTAAAAATGAAGCAGAAACTATGAATAATGATAAAGATTTTGGTGATGAAGGAAGTAGAAACTATGAATAATGATAGAGATCTTGAGAAAGTTGGTGTGAGATTTGTGAGGATTGATGGTGGATTATATGGACGATTCAGAAAGGATTGGCTTGTAGATAGGGCCACGTGGCATGTCGTCATTCATTAAAAATCTGATCGAAATATATCCTCAAAGATTCTGAAAAGATAACGACACGTGGCACGATGGCATTGGATAAAAATCTTATCGAAATCGATCTCCAATAATTATCTCTTCGAATAATGACACGTGGCGCAATGAGAACGATTTAAAATCTGATCGAAATCTATCCTCAAGGATTCTGAAAAGATAACGACACGTGGCACGATAACATTGGATAAAAATCTTATCGAAATCCATCACAAAAATAATTGTTTTTTGGATAAAATGGCACGTGGCGCAACAAGAACGATTTAAAAATTCTTATCCGAAATTACAAATAATTTTATTTTGTATTATTTAAACAAAAAAAAAAGCTAATATTTTATTGCCTATTGCCAGGGAGGAGGGCTCCAAGGGTGGAGATGCAAATGGCAATTACTGTTCATTTAGGGCAGTTAATGTTCACTAGGTGGATTGAATAGTGGATTGCCTGGGGGAATGACTCCAAGGGTGGAGTTGCTCTTATGCCTTAGTAATGTGATGCAAGACTGACGTCAGCCTCATTTAAATTATTAAAAATACAAAAAAATACAAATTTTTTTTGAAGAAATTATATTTTATTTCTAATATACCTAACCATGCTCTTCTACCTTTGGTTATAAACCATATCTGAAATTAAAAGTATATTATTTTATATTATTTTATTAAAAAAATATTTTATATCAATAATCCGGGCTATTCAATTTAAGGGTGGAGAGGCAGACAATTATTGTTCACTAAAGACAATTACTATTTATTTAAGGGGTGAGTGAGTTGCCTATTGCTCATTAAAAAAATCCTTAATTGTGAGAATCAGCTCACTCCTAAATTATAATTGCTGGCCCACTTTTTTTTTTTTTTCATGATTCCTATATTTTACTTCCTTTTTTTTTTTTTTTTTTTTGTGTGAATGTGTTTCACTTCATTATTTTGTTATTTATTTATTATTTATTATTCTTATTCTTTTTAATCTCTATGTATAAAGGGAAAAGACCAATTTGATGAAACTACCTTAATTCTGAATGAAGTCAAACTTGAGATCTCTCACTTATAAATAGAGGATAATACCACTAGATTAATTGTAGTGCTACCCCATACTATATAAACTCAGCCTTGACTAATTATTACCATAGCGCATAAAACTATTTTTGAAAGATTTATAGCTCAAGTGGTGATAACATTTAAATGTAAATATCTTCATAAGTAAAATTCTCTTACAATGAAAATTAGTTACACTTGTTATATAGGAATTTAAATATTCGTATATGATCTTTCATTAAGGATTTAGAAAATGAAAAATTCAAATTTGAAGATTAGATTGTATAGGGCGTTGAAACGAGTGGTTACGGTTTTATTAACTTATTGGTTAGAGCTTGAGCGTTAGACTAGTACCACAGCAAACTAAAACAATTTTTATCAAATCCAAGCTAAGGAGCGCTGAAATAATCCTCATACTCATACAGCTCTTATACAATTTGAAAAGGTAAAGGCAATTATAAGAAGAAAAGAAAACTTGCAGTCATATGGCTCATGTGTTTCTCAATGTACAAACTAAGAGCAACAAACATAAACCTTTCAAAGTTTCAGTGTGAGATCTGGTGCAGAGTGGTCCATGGCGTCCACCCGCGGTGTCACGTCTACAAAATTCAAATTTGAACTTTCATGAGTCAGTACAAAACTTGGGTGAGTAGTGTTACTTGTCTCGGCACCGCTAGCCTGGCGGAAACTACCAGGCCATAACAGCTCCGCCCCATCATTCACCAAGAAAATTGGTACCCCCATATACCCGTGTTCAAATCCTGCGCCACTTCCGGTCTCAGGAGGCCTCATTGGTGGTGCAAATCCTTGATGCACTGATGAGTGTGCTCTGATACCTAGTGACCTAAATGAAGGTCCGTGCAGAGGCAAAGACCCCGGGCTTGCGCACCTCTCAGAGAAAAAACTCATTCGCAATGCGCGCTTTGCCAGTGTCCTCTCTTTCTTGTGTGCATTTTGGTGTCCACCAAGTGCCTGTGAGCTCAAGAATTTGCTTTGACAGTAATTACAAGAAAAAAGTCTTGGAGTCGCTGAATTCGTGTTCTGAGATGCAGGCTCATTGCTGCTCTCACTTGTGCTCAGCAATGAGTGTCCTATCGAATCACTTCCTCCCAAGTCCTCATTGTTGAAGCTAAGAGTTAAGTCAAGAGAAACTGCAGGCTCCAATACTTGCTGAGCTGCAATGGGATTTGAAAAATGGAAAGAGTTAGCCGCGCTGTCGTTGGAGGTTTCCACTTCAAGGTCAATATATGTGTTCATGATTGACTGTCCTTTTTGTTGAGGGGGGATAGTTTACATATCAGACTTAAAATAACCGGATTAAGCCGGTCTAGTAAGGACTATCTGATCTTATACATCCTGCATTTTCGGAAACAAAGAAAGCTCAAATGTTAGAGGTAATGTGCACTCTCCTTTACCTAAATGAAATGAAAGATCATGAATAGTTGAATACTGCTGTCTACAGTGTAAATTTATTGATCTACCACAACTATTTTTTATGTTTTGATCGATTGCAGTTTAACTTATGAGTTTGAATTTTAAGGAAACATAATTTGAACGGTGAGCAATGAATCTCCGGAGCATAGAGGGGAACATAATTGATTTCTTAACAAAATAAGTCATATAATGTTACAAGCGCTTCAAAACTTAATCCTTTAACAGCGTTTAAGCGTCATTGTTATGAGTTATCATAAAAATATTTAGACCAGGGTTCTCTCTCTAAACCAAAGTTCCCTATCGAAGCAAGACTCATCTGACCCTAAACCTGTTGATTATCTACTGATCCTCGAACTGTAAGCAAGTTTTTGTCGATAGTTATGGAGAACCATCTCATTGTCTCTATCGAGAGGGAATGAAGTCACTATTCTCATCTCGTGAAGCAGGCATGCCCAGAGATTAGCTGCATCAGATGACACAGAATTACGAACAAGGGATCGAATAGGTTTGCATTCAAGTGTTTTATTCAAAAAGCAAGAGGAGGCCAGCATCTTGAAATGTCACAGGGTCCAACAGATTCTCACAAGGAAAACAGTTTTCACATTTACATGGAAAAATATGTGCCAACTTCAGTCAAACACAAACAAACTTAACATAGATTGTAGAAAAGACCTAGGAATTTCATGTCAAAAGCACACAATCTCTATTTAATCCTTGCATATTTTGCGGACAATTTTAATCTTGTATAGAAATATGAAATAAAGTAGAAGAAAACGTGTTCTTTAGACTAGTCAAAACTCAGATGCTATTCCAGAACCTTGGAAATTAAGGAGGAGATGCAGGAAAATTTATCAGAAAACCACTAATCACATAAAAATCTCAAAGTAGCCAAGTATATATTATTATCAAGATTTTAGAGAGACGGACCAACAAGGTAGTACTAATGACGTCAATCATATTCTCAACTATGGGAATTTTGTCAATTCTCCGATGTGGAATTACTTATTCTTCAACAATCACAACTCCAAAACCAGGCACGACCACAAATCAGCATTGGTACACCATAAAAGACTAGATCAACTGGTGATTTTTGTATACAATCAGTCACGTACATGTATATAAACAAGAACATGCAGAAAAAGAAAGATGAGCAAAGAAAAGTATAGCATTTATCTGGTTGAAGATCAAGTACAATTGGCTAGCTCCTGGAGTCCATAGTATTGCACATGCTTGAAATTAGCAGACATCTACCAGTTGAGTGTTTCTTATCATAGAAATGCAGCTGATCATCTCAAGACAGAGAACACGCTTGTGGGTTGCTATCTTTTGACAAAACAAAGTGGTGACTGGTGACTGAGATCATGCGAGACTGAGAACAAACAAACAGTTCACTACTTAAATAACAAAACAAAAGAAAGTTGAAGAAAAAGGAAAAGTAGTGAGATTTTGATGATAAATTATGGGAAAGCAAAAGGTAGGAAGAGGACAGTGGTGGTGGTGGTGGGGTTGCGGGGGACAGTTGTGGGAGGTCAGAGAGAGTACTGAGAGGAAAAGGGACTAGATAAAGTGTAGTTGGGAAAAATTATAGAAAGAAAGGGGAAGAATATTATGACATATTACCACTGTTACTCTTACTACTACTATTTATCTTTATCGGGAGAATAACTTATATAGAACAAGTTTACAGTTGTTGTGATATTCTAATCTAATAATGCAGTGTTATGTGGTGAAAAAGCTACATATTACAATATATTATTGAATCGAAACATCATATAACAGTGAATCCGTTTCATGTAATTCTTTCTTCTCTCTCAACTATTCCATCCTAAATTGTTGATTTTTGGGCCACTGCTCAGTGCTTGCACAGGCAACTAAGTCTGCAACCATGATAGTACAACAATTACATTGAGAGAGAGAAGCAAGAGCCGAGCCAAGCCAATTGCAAACAAAGCCAGTCCCGGACTGAGATTCTCTGTCACCCACTTTTCAAGTGTTTGAATTGAGATAACTCCATCATGCATGGGTCCGGCCTCCTCTCATTCATCATATTCACTGTGCACGTCCAGCCTAACATTAACCTCCTTTTTTTTTTCTTTCTGGAATGACTCGTAGCTCAAATAGTTTAAAGTGTATATATTTTTTCATGTGAAATTTTGGGCTCGATTCGCGCATCTCTCATTGGAGAACAAAAACGAAAGCTACTCTTGCTTTGCTAGGATATGCATGCATGTAGTGATCACACAAAGCTAAATATGCCAATATTTGTAATATATAAAATATCCGACAAGTCCACCCACTAAAATTTCAAGAGAATTCAATTTAGGTATTGTCACTCCCATTACCTCATATTAATTAATCTTTTATGCATCAAATAATTTCTTTAAATATTCTTTAATTCATGAATAGAACACTCTAGCATTGATTGAAATAAAATCTCTATCAGATTACAAAGATAGTAAAAAGCTACATGCGTTAAGACAATGATGTTGATCCACTATAGTTACTTTTATACGCTGGAATCCTCAACTTTTGAAAGTTTGTTTATGACCCTATATTCAACCATTTATTATTTTGGTGCATGCAATACATCAGAACATAAAAGAGTAAACTCCATATGTAACCCTAGTAGTATCAGTGAAATAGAGGTAGAATCAGAGCTACATGGAGACTTGAAGTTCCGAATATTTGACGAAATAACAACAATAATTCTCAAAAGAAAGAGAGAAAAACATGTGTGACAACGTGGGAGGTGGGACTGTGCATGGATAATGCAAAAGAACAAAAAAAGTACAGAACTAACTCTTAGTTATCTGTATCCTCTAGTGCTCAACTAGCACAGCGACATACCTATAACTAGCTAGGTAGTAGGTACTACAAGCCTAAGGGCTCCAGCCTCTAAGCACATGTTTAAAGAGGATTCGTTTTTCTTTCAAGATTAATTAAATAATCTGGTTTTTCAGGAAAGTATTGTATTGGGATGTGCTATTCACACATTTTGTTTTATTTTTTATATATCATTTGTTAATTTTGTTGATCTTCTTTAATTTAATTGTTTCGACAGTCGAAAATTAAAAAATGTGTGAAATATAAAATATGTGTATGGATAGAATCATCTTGTATAGAGAAGCCATGAAAAGTGGAGGAATCCAACGACATATCGCATGCTCACGAGACCTTGAGCATAAACAATGAACTAGTGAATTTCCCAAAAGAACGGGATAAAAAAAACCGAAAATGAAAAATTAAAGTTACTTTTTAAGTTTTCAAATTTGGACTCAATTTTCAAATGAAAATTGAAAACAATTATATACAAAAATTGGAACTAAAATAGTTACCAAACATATTTTAATTTTCACTGACTTGATCATACCATTTGCAACGTAAACGAACATGAAGATTGAATGTTTTAGCAATAATATTAGATAACAAATGAAAACTACATTCCATCATTTAATTTATAAGATTTTGCCGAAAATTAGAGTTCGATCACCCTAACAATCTTATATGTGAGTGTGTGTTTTAATCTTAACAACTAATTACGACGATCCTATTACATTACCATTTGCCACAAAAGCTTTATCAATTTTGTTTTTATTAAATGTTGAAGTTATTACAGAATAGGTCAATAATGTATATCAAAATTATACAGGTTAAGCACGCATTCGAAGACTAATTCTTGTTCCCACGACCAAGCATCCAACCACTAGAGTTTTCTTGAAGATGTACATCATAATTCACTACTTAATTGTACATTCTTCCACTAAGTTAGTGACTCCTTTCTTTATTCTCATGCTTCATTGCTTTAGTTTTAATAACATAAACATGTTGCATATATGTCCAGATAATTTAAGATCCGATGTAAAGTTTATATGGCTAATCTAATGAAGCATATCCACTCCATTATCATTTCCCTAACTTCATACATAGAAGTCAACCGAAAAGAATTTATCTTTCGTGTCTTCTAAACTTCAAATTCGAATACGAACCTTTCACTTTTGTTTTGTGAGTTGTAGCACAGGCTTTCCAAATTAACCACTACTAAATTCAAGCAATTCACCGGTATTATCTTAATCGAATATTTACTTACAACGAATGATTTGAAATAAACGTTTATGATTCTCATTTATGTGTTTATTAACAGTCAAAGAATGAAAAGTCAAGGTATGAATTTACGAGCAGGAATTGTTTAATCTCATACTCAATCGTTTATACTCCCATTCCTTCTCATAATAAATAAACATTTTCTAATTGGAATCGATGAAATTAATACAAAACTACCTTCCTTGGCCATGGGCATCGAGTGCGACGACTTAGAGCCCCGAATCGAGGGGGCCCAAAAAAAGTAATGTTATTTGAAGGATAATATAACTAAATAAAAAACAATTGTGATTAAAATTGATGAATTGTTCTTTGATTTAAGGTATACTAAGTTACTACAATATATTACATGGTCAGTAACATGATTGAAATTGAATCATGTTTCTCAATAACGATAATCTGGAAATGGAATGTTATTCATCAATTAATACAAAATAAAAAAATTGTAATAAAAATATTATAGTAACTTATGTTAACAAAGGGTCATTTCCGACTCTGAACGGCCCAAAAGAACACAGGCCTACAGGAACACAAGCCCAAAAGGGCATGGGCCCAAAAGAAATTCAAGGTCCAATGAACATCGAAAGATAAGGCGGCCGAGCGCTTTAAAGGAGCCCATGGCCTCCTAACATCTTGTTAACAATCAAGCCGAGCGCTTCTTCATAAAGTGTCTTCCGAGCACTAGAGGGCAAGTTGGCTACTGACAAATTTAAGGCACTGGGTCTCAGAAATAGAAGGGGCAGATCTAGTCAAACATTAATTTCAGGCCACGTGATGGCCAGACAAGGGAACAAATGCCTACGAAGAGACATAAAGGCTGACAAATAGGATGCTCAGATGCCAGTTCCCAAACGCCAAGGCCGAGCAAGGCACTCGGCCACTTCATCTAAAGAATGGACACAAGTGGACTCGTGCGAAGGTCACATTGTTGCCATGTGTCAGCCAAGGAGATGTGGGACAATTGGCAGGTCTAATATGTGCATTCGACACATTAAATGCAAAGGAAGTGATAGGTTTGAGCAAAAAGATTGAAGACTCAAAAAATTGCCTATATAAGAAAGACAATGACCCTTTACAGAGGGTCGGGCGAATTGAGAGAGAAATTGTACAATTTTGGCCGAGTGCTACTTGTAACTTTGTTATCAGTTTCTATAAGAAACTTAGTGGACGTAGCCAATTTTGAGGGGTGAACAACTTAAATTATGTGTCTATTATCCTTGTTTGCAAAGCCCAAGTCCATGAAGGACAAACACTTTGACCCATTCAACCTTTGTTAGCGAGCGTTAACAACTTATTATACAAAAAAGAATTACATATATTTAATCATATTTCATTAATTAGTACACAATTTCAAAGTAACAATATATGTGAGCTCCTGTTATTCACACCTTAAATCACTCACATCCAAAATGCAATGAAGTGCGTTCAATTGTCTTAAATCAAAATAATAGATAATTGACTAAATGAACATCTCCTAATGTCTCATCGAAAAATTCTCTTGTTAGCATGGCTCAACCACTCCATCTTTGTGTGGTGGGTTTATTCTTGTTACCCAAAAAAAAAAAAATCGTATTATTAGGGTTAGAAGAACGCAACCACTTATTAGGGCCACCATGTTGATGCGATATGATTGTTTCAATCATTTACTTTGCTTGTGATTTCAGAGTTACGTAACACTCATTACCATAAATGTTTTAACTGTACCACTTAATTTTAATTATTTATTTTCTGTACTACTTAATTTATGTGGTTAAGATAGTTTGGACATATGAACTGAAGACTTCCGGATGCTTCGGTTAGAAAGTGTGATTATGAGACATACTCATGGCAAAAAGGTAGAGAAAAATCTAGAAAAACTTACAAAGATACTTTAAGAAAAGACATAGATTACTTGGAGTTAATGAAAAACTTGTCGCAAAATCAAGCATAGTGACATTCTAGAATTCATACGGTGGACATCGCTTAGTACACTGTTATGTAGCAAAGTGTTATCAAGTGTTTTAGCGGTTTTAGTTGACCAAATTCAAAAAGAAAAACATTTGAACACGCAGTTACCAACTGTAGAGTTTGGGTCCGGGTCCAAGCACCGACTAATTGACATTTGACCAAAACCCCAGCACAGCTCAAAACAGCTAGGCCAATCATCCAACGACTCAAATACAAATGATAAAAGGACAAGTGTAGACTGGACCCACACCCCATTCCGCCCACCCAATACACACCCACCACCTGTCCCCTTCCTACATTTGAATCTTTCAATTCAACGGTCAACATTCAAAGACGCAAACATTCATTGGCTTTTGAGTTTCGACCCCGCGTTGCGTATACAATATATAAGCTCATCGAGCTCCCCACATTTCTCACAACCAAAAACAACACAAATACTCGAAGCAAATTCTCTTACCGATTTCTAATTTATTCTTTTTGTACTTTGATTCAAAGCAACGAACAATGATCTTATCTTGGGGAAGAAGAAGGGCCGGACGTAAAGCCAACAACAAGAAACAATTTTGTAATTTGGACATGGACGTGGAGGAGATCGCCATTCCGACGCATTTCCGGTGCCCCATTTCCCTCGAGTTGATGAAAGATCCGGTGACGCTTTCGACGGGAATGACGTACGACAGGTCGAGCATTGAGATGTGGATCGACACCGGCAACAGTACGTGTCCGGTGACTAATCAGGAACTAGTGAGTTTTGACCAGATTCCGAACCATGCACTGCGTCGGATGATCCAGGATTGGTGTGTGGAGAATAGGTCTAATGGCATCGAGCGGATTCCAACGCCGCGAATCCCCGTGACTCCCTATGAGGTTTTGAGGATCCGCGAGAGAGTTGCAGGGGCAGCGCGGCGTTTGGATGAGAAGAAGTGTCATGAACTGGTGGGGAAGATTAAAGGGTGGGGCAAGGAAAGCGAGCGGAACAAGAAGTGTATGGTCGAGAACGGAATTGGTAGCTGCTTGTCCGCTGTGTTCGAGTCCTTTGCCGACGGTTCAATGGACAAACATGTTGAGATATTGGTGGAAATTTTATCAGTGCTGCCGTGGATTTTTCCATTGAGTGAAGAAGGCCAATCAAAGCTTGGATCTTCAGGGTGTTTGCGATCTTTTGTGTTGTTTTTGGAGGGGAAAGATCTAACAGCACGGCAAAATGCGGTTTTGGTACTTAGAAAGTTGTTTTCTTTGGATCAAAAATATGTGGATGCTTTCGGGGCGATTGAAGGAGGTACTGAAGCAATTGTTGGGATCATTAGAGAACCTATTTGTCCTCAAGCGACTAAGGCCGCTCTAGCTTGTGTTCTTTTCATGATTTCATCACCGCCATCTGCGCAAACCAGTGACGAAGTCGGATCAAGATTTGTGGAATTGGGTTTGGTTTCTTTGCTGCTGGAAATTCTTGTTGAGGCAGAGAAAAGCGTTTCGGAGAGAGCTTTGGGTGTTTTGGAGGTTCTTTGTGACTGCAAACAAGGGAGGGAAAAGGCCCTTGAGAATGCTCTCACAATGCCTCTTTTGGTCAAGAAGATTTTGAGGATTTCAGAGTTGGGGACGGAGTTTTCGGTGTCTATAATCTGGAAGCTGTGCAAGATTGAAACCGAGGAAAGCGTTTTGATTGAGGCGCTTCAGGTGGGTGCTTTTCAGAAGCTGTTGGTGGTCTTGCAGGTCGGGGTTAGTGATGGGATCAAGGACAAGGTTACTGACTTGTTGAAATTGTTTAATCTGCACATGAGTAAATTGGACTGTGTTGATTCCTCCATGGATTTCAAGTACCTGAAGAGGTCATTTTTGAGTTAGAGAGAAGAAATTACTTTTCTTGTTCTTTAGATTGTGTTAGAAATTCTTTCTTGTACAAAATAGAGAAATTTGTAAAGCAAGATACCATTCACTTATTCAATTATATATCAAGTTGAAACCTGGAACAAACATTCATTCTATGCTCTGTGTATTGTTTTTGGATCTAATTTAGCGTAGCCAAATTGGCTAAAACAATTGCTCCTCATCTGCACACAGGTTCGAAACCTTTTTGTTAAATTGTAATTTAAATTATATTAGAATATCACTCGAATAAAAAGAAAATGAGACATTCATTCTTGAGAGTGAAGGACTTCTTCTCATTTCATTCAAAAACCTCTAACACAACTGAAAATATCTGATAACATCCGAGCGAGGGGGTAAGGCTAAAACACGAAAGTTTGAACAAATTGTACACAGAAACCCGCAAGGTAGGAATCAACCATAACGAACATACCAAACCCACCATTACAATCATTTACACCTACTACTTATCTCCCATCTGCAGATGTGAAAGACTCGGCAAATCCATACGGGCGTGTAGGGATGCTCGTCTGAGTGTTATCCAAGCTGGGAAGAAGCGATGAAGAAGAGGATTCCGAATTGCTTCTACCTTCGTATGCCTGCCACTTCTTAAGTGCTTGCGGCAACGACATTTCAAGGTCTATACCATATATGTCTTCAGAACTTTGATCGCTTGGCTTCCAAAGCTCCACCAGAGAAGATAGTACATTCACGGTGTGGCCCATGTCAGGCCTCTGATACGGCTCTCTGGCACAGCAGTGACCTGCTAACTCAGCGACAGTGCTGACACTGGCAAGTGTTTCCTCGTTGAGATCAATTGTGGGATCAATTGCCTTGCGGAATGAGTCCTTGTTAATGAACATTCTCCGGAACCATGTCACTAAGTGCATGCTCTCCTCAGGCTGGCTGTCGTCAAGTGCCTTTCTCCCGGTGATCAGCTCCATCAAAATCACTCCAAAACTGAACACATCTACTTTAGTTGTCACACGACCAGTAACTGCAAGTATCGCAAATTTTTTGTTTACAATCAGTGTCAATATTGACTACCAACTATTAACCAAAAGTTAAATAGTATTTTCTTTTAAATGAAAAGTAAAACGAACTATGAGAAGGCAAAACGTCTAAGACATTAAAATTGCAGAACCACCAGAATAAAGGCAATGATTAGCTTTGTTGTAAAGCTAGGTAAGTGGGATCAGCTGACCTAAAAAGGAAGGAACAAACAGAAAATCAAAACCACTAAAGTGGGTTCAGTGAATCGACTGCTTTAAGCTCCAAAAGGCCAAAACCAGCTGGGAACAACTAATTTCATGGAGATTTCCAATGAGAACAATCCAATAGCAAAATATTCTACCATTCTGTTATTACAAACAGCAAGGGAAAATGGCTTTAAAATATTCGGGTTGCTCGAGTGATTTCAGAAACCCTTAGCAATGATGTCCGAAAAGGCCAAATACACAGCTGGCAGAGAAGAGAATAAGATGATGCACTATGATGATTACTGAACATGCAATTTAGTGAAATTTAGAGAATACTCATCATTCTGGTACCTTTCTTTTTTCTGTAACCAACCCACAAACTCCCAAGAAAATCATGACTTCACATTTCTAATTTGCTTTATTAAGAATGGCAGTCATAAGAGTCCAACCTAAATCTCATAATGGATCACAACAATGGATTTACATTTCATAACACAGCAGAAAACTGACTCATTGTGAACTTTACCTATTTTAAAGATTAGTAAACAATAAAACTTGTTACACTATTCGCCTGACATATCTTCTCACCCCCAATGCATTAAGAACACCAACTAGAAATTAAGCATTCTTGTTTGAATTTGTTAATCCGACCAAGAGATAAAAAATAAAATAAAGTTGTTGATACATTTGCAGAGCTGCTCATAGTCCATATTTTCCGAACCATTCATAATTTTCTGGTAAAAAGTAATGACAATCATACTTAAAAACGATGATATAGAAATAAAAAAAGGTTCTCTAATTTGGAACCAAAACTTAAGAGCCAGCAGTAGTAGCTATTTTTCCCCCCTTAAACTGGTTTTCTTGAATATTACAAAAGCCTTAAGGAAATGGAGGCAAAGAACTAAGGTTGCATTCTGGTGGTGCCATATTATGCAAGCATTTTCTATTCGCTTGCAGTATCGGGTACTCAAAGTCTCAAACTGACCTGATATCACTCCCATGTTTTATTTACTATCAGTTTTTTTTCAGTAAACAAAATTGAAAGTTTGCCTGATTTTAGAAGAATCTTAGAAAAAACGAAGTAAAAAAAATCAATAGAAACAAGAATTACCTGCATATTCTGGTGCCAAATATCCAAAAGTCCCTGCAATCCTTGTTTCAATTGAACCTTTGCCCTCTGGAGCAAGCCGTACAAGGCCGAAATCTGCAACCTTAGCTCTCATATCATCACCAAGAAGAATATTTGAAGGCTTTAAGTCCCTATGTATAAAACTCTGATGGGCCAAACCATGGAGATACTCAACACCCCTTGCTACATCTAAGGCAATTGTCAGCCTTCTTGTCCATTCCAGTGGTTTCAGTCTTTCTTCCGGCCAGTTGAAGAGGTGCCTGCTGAGCGTTCCTTGAGGCATATACTCATATACAAGAAGCCTTTCATTTCCATCTAAACAATACCCCAGAAGAGCTACGAGATGCCTGTGACGAACCTTTGTCAAAACGGAAATCTCAGACTTAAATTCAGAAAGCCCCTTTCCTACTATTACCCCAGCCTCCATTCTCTTAACAGCAATCTTTGTTCCATCGTGCAGTTCCCCTTTATACACTGTCCCAAAACCTCCTTGTCCCAATATATTTTCTTCACTAAAATTGTTTGTCACATTCCGGAGCACTTGAATAGAAATCACCATGTTTCCTGCTTCAACCATTTGGATTTCATTGGACTCACTCCTAGGAAGAGTATGAGCTTCACTCAGTGCACCAACACTAACACTGGAGCCTGCAACTGTTATCTTCATGCTCTCATTATCGGATCCAGAGTGGCGGGGATGAACTACCATTGCATTCGGGCTCTGAACTCTGCTCAACTGTTTTTGTTTTGTTCTATATACACAGATAAGCAACAGTGCAATTAATAAAATCACAAATACACCCCCAATTACAGAGAACACAATGACTCCTATTAGACTTGAAGATTTCTTTCCATGAGGTCTAGAACTGTTTCCAGAACCTATACTTGTAGAAGGGTTGGTGGAATTTTGAGACGGTGCACCTCCCGCTGAAGTACTCTTTTCGTTCCCTATATCAGGGTTACCAAACATTTTTACAAGCACCTTATCCTTAAAAGCTGGGGGTTTCCCATAGAGATTATTGTTTGACACATCAAGTACAGTGAGTGCAGGTAGCATGGCAAGCTCGGCTGGAATCCTTCCAGTTAAATTGTTATCAGCAAGAACTACCCTTTGCAAGGTCTTCAATGACGCAATTTCGGGAGAAATCGTTCCATTAAGACCCATTTTCTGAAAATTGAGGATAGTAATGTTCCCATTACTACAAGTAACCCCAATCCAATCTGCACATGGATCATTCCCCTTCCAATTCTCTGCAAACCTTTGGGGGTAACCCACTGAACTCACAATCGAAAGCAAAGTATTCACTCGAGGATCACATTGACCAGGACTCGGCAAGCAAAAGTTATTAGAACCCTTAACCAAATCTACTGCAACCCCTGAAACAAAAGCCGGCATTGGTCCTTGAAGCAAATTGTTTGTCAAGTTCACAGCCTCTAGTGACTTAAGGCTCACCAATGACACTGGAACAGGACCAGTAAACATATTATCTCTCAAACTCAAGCTCCGCAAGTCTGTCAAACCCGAAAAGTCCGGTAATGGACCAGAAAACGCGTTCGAATGCAACCAAACCTCTTTCAACAGAGTCATGTTCTGTAAAATAGCAATGCTTCCACCAAGCTTACCTACACTTTCTTGCCCATTAAGCCACAGAGACTGAATTTGCAACCCAGAAAAGCTCGTGGGCAGGTCCCCTTCGAGGCCATTGAAGGCCAGGTGCAAGTTAACCAGACTCGGAAACGCATCTCCATCGAAAAAATTGGGTATTTTTCCAGTAATGTTGGCCGAATTGGCCGAAAAGTTTTGAAGTGAAGATGCATTCTTGAGAGTTTCAGGAATTTCCCAACTCATAAAAGGGTTGTTATCAATCTCAACAGATTGAAGGGAAGTCATACCAGTAAAAAAATCACTGGGAATTGAAGTAAACAAATTGTTACTGATCAGTAAAACTTGCAGTGAACTTAACCCACTGAGGCTCGGAAGAGGACCTGAAATTTTGTTCCATTGAAGCTCTAAACGCTCGAGTTCAGTGAGATTTTGGAGGCCTGGAGGAAGCGTACCTTCTATATTAAGGTGACCCAGTTGGATCCGGGTCACCCTCTTGTCGTCTGAGCAGCCCACATGGGTCCATTGGCAGGGGTCCGGGTCGGACCATCCGAGAGATTCAAATGGTTTGAGTGTATTCTTCAGAGCCAGCATCACTGCAGCATCGTTGCTTGAACTCGGTTGGGAGTTGGCACCCAGCAAGATTGATGAAAGCCCAGCAAGCAAAATGGTCAAAAACTTGAACCCAGCATGGGTTTTCTTCTTCATCTTGAAAAACTTTCAGAGGGCGAGAGAGAGAAAGAGAGAGAGATTTAGGGGGTGGGTTTTGTGCAAACTGTTTGAAGAAAGGTTTGAGGTGTCAAGAACTTGATTCCTTAGGTATGATCATAAGATTGTAGAGAAATGGGGAGAGAATACATTTAGCTGAAGGAAAGTTGGAATCTTTGAGTAGGAGGAGGAAATGAGGATGCAGAGAGAGAGAGAGAGAGAGAGAGAGAATCGATGGAGGACTGACTGGCTTGCACATGGGGAGTGAGGACCACATGGGGGTGTGGAGTGTTTAGGCTTAAAAAAATATCGTCACTGACATCACTTTAGCCATTTTGTGGAAGGAGAATTGAACTCTGCAACTAAACAAAGTTCTGCCAAAAAGCAAGAGTAAACGAAGTTAAAAAGTTTGCCGTAAAACTGACAATACGAGAAGTAGTTTAAGAATCAAGATCCTCGCCGGATCTTCCTTAGGGATCATAGGGTTCCGCAATCATGTTCGTTTATTTTATATCGTGCGGTCAGTTTTCGTTAGGTACTATTTATATTTGAATTTTAAATTTCAAATTTTAAATAATTTTTGACCACACGATATACGATGAACGGATAGGATTGTGGGATCCCTAGGGAATGGATCCGGAGAGGATCCTGATTCGTAGTTTAATTCACATTTTCAATATCATCGTAGGGAGCATTATTTTAGTTTACTACGTGGATAATACACATTGAGCGACGTGAGAGCACGTACACGGTTGAGTTCGACATGTAAGTTAATGTGTTCTGATATCATATAAGAAGTTGAGATTTCACAGTAATCAGTTGACAATATAAGCATATGCAAAGTACCTTAATTCTCCAATGTAAGATTTACACTCTCAACAGATACTTTGAATGCAAAGTGTGTGTTCCTTAATCAACTGAACTAATCAATATAACAATGTCAACATTTAGACTGCAATGATAAAGTTCTCCTTTTATACTTTTATTCGAGTGCAAAAAGAAAGAAAATCTAACCCAAGATATCAAGCATCAGTTACAAGGATGAATTATCTTAACCAAATGAGCTATCGAGAGCCCTTTACAATAATAGAGTTTCTTCTTTTGGTTTGATTACAATAACGAGATTTTTCATTTTTTACAGAATACTCGAGAGTAGTTAAAACACAAAAAATTAGGATTTAAAGATTTAAAAACTGAAAATATAAGATATTCCGAAGCGCTATAAATATTTTTTTTTTCTTTTCAATGACAGAGTTAATAAGGCTGGAAATGAGTCATGAGTGGAGTGGTCCATGAGTACAAGGAGGGTCAAGTTGGCATTAGGATATGTATAGAAGCAGTAATATAATAAGTTGTGTTATATTTGTATGGTTTGGATCGAAGTCTCGAACTTTGGAGGATCTCTTTATATGATTTGATTTCTCCTATCTCATGCACATGTTGAGCGCCAGAATATAGAACCATCCAGATAGAGTTGAAGTGTGCAATCCAGAAAAATGCACATGGCATGTTTCCATTATTTTGCCTAGGTGTATGGAAAAACATAAAATCATTATATATATCTACGTCTACTAATCTCTACTAATTAATAAAATACTCATTATCAATCAAAATTCTATGAAATTACCAGTTTAATCTTCTAATTAAAAAAAACATGAATAAGAAATATGGGGCAGAAATGTAATTTCAAATAACCAAATTTTGCTGTTTTTTTCAAAGCCTCACATACATGTAATCCTAACAAATCTCTAATTTAAAAAAAAAAAAAAAAAAAAAAATCCTTCCTACTCCCACGTTCTCTATCACTCTCTTCGTTTCTCCTTCTATTTCAAAAACAAAAATAAAAAATTTTCTCACACACTTTGTTTGTGCCCATATGCTAGTGTGTGTGTGTGTGTGTGTGTGTGTGTGTGTATAAGGATAGTGATGCTATCCACATACTCGTTTTACTTCTCACATGTTTCTTTTAATTTTCAAATGTTGAATCGAATGAAATAAATGAGATCAATGGCCAAGAAAATAATAAGGGTGTGTGAGAGATAAAAATGAGTTTGTGAATATGATTGTCCTGTAAGAAAATGTTGCATTGACAAACTTTGGTCCAAACTTTGGTCTTAGGTATTTTCTTTGAAGTTACAAAAACATGTGTAAAGTATGATTGAGTCAATCAAGATGTGTAACACATGTTGTCCAATATTATAATAGATAGGATGTTGGATTTCCACTTATGCATTCCTTAAATTATTGGAATACTTTCGAACTCTCCTCCTCCCCTTTAATAATAATAGTTTTTTTTAGAAAAGGAGAAGATCATATAGAGAAATTTTAGCAAGTGGTATTGATCTTGGTTGGAGAGAAATAATTGATTTAATATACCTTAGTTTCAATTTGACTTTGGCAGCCTAATTATATAGGCATCGTGACACTTGTAATATGACTTATTTTTTAAGTTGTTCAATTTGTTGTATTTGTTTAAAATTTAAAATATTTCGCTTACAAGTAAAGAATAATACTATTATACTGTAGTACTAAGTGATTTATCGTACTCTATTATATAAGCAAGTGGTTGGTTGCCATTTATTTTCCTTCCTGTGAAATCCTTATTACCATTTAGTTTTTTTTTTTTTTTTTTGACAAGCAACAATAAATTGGTATTTCATTCATCATCTCAAACAGTATATAGGTGCCAATTGGGTACAATACTCCAGTGACCAAACAATGATCTGGAGGTGAATTTGCTCTAGCAAGACAACAATAATAAAACCCCTAAACGGCTACCGCATGTGCGAAAACTTCACACACCACCATACAAAACTGTCGCGGAACGATAAATATAACAAATTTGTATCAGCAACTGCAAAGGGTCATCGCCAAAGAGCGAGGCCACATAAAGTCATTGCGGGAGCGAGACCACATAAAGTCATCATAAGTAGACGAGACCACATTACACATCGCTCAATGCGAAAACTATATATAGCTAATGTTGCAGCGTGGCCACAACACTCGCTAGGCAAGACAACAAGACTAAACTAAGATAAACTAAATTAAACTAAACTAATCCGAAACTAAACAAAAAAGAAAAAAAAAATTGAGAACGGAACCACAAGCCGGCATATTCCGATGAAGGGATAAGACGATTCTAAGACAAGGTAACCTGCAATGACAAGCACCAATAGGACCAGTACCATCAGCGAGTCCGGCGACAGATGAAGAGACACCAGAGTGTCCAGGAAACCTCAAGCGACGGGGCCTCCAAAACAAGTCGACCCAAGCAGTGAAACGCCAGATTATCATGCCCAAAGGCTAAGCAGCCTCAAAGTTTGCACGACCCAGGTGGCGCAGCACCATATCTGGGTGCAGAAGGCGGATGTTCCCCAGAAAAGTAGATGGCAAAATTTGATTTGAATATCTCAGCACCGGGAAAGAATGGCGGAAGTGGCTCGAAGACGCCAGCAACCCCAAACCAAACACAAACCCCGAATCAGACGCAAATCAAAGAGAAAGCCTTGATAAGGGCACAAAACGGATATGGAATGGTGGCCCGAAAACAGCGCACAAAATGTTAACGGAGGGAAGAGAGAGCAGTGCCCACATGGTGGAAGAGAAGGAAAAAAAGCCGTGGATGGGGGAAGGAAAGAATGTGAAGAAACGTAGAAAGAAAAAAAGGCGATGGATCATAAGGGAGGAGAAGGAAAAACTAAGGGAAGAAAAGAAGGAAAGGGAAGCTAAGAGGAGGAGACAGGTATGGGCTGCCACGAGCCCAAGCCATGTCAAGGGACTGGCAGCTAGGGTGATTTACAGGCGAGGGTTTCTGGAGGGTGAAGGGGCGAAGGTTTCTCCATTTAGTTATTATTATGCGTGTATTATCATTTTATTGGTAAATAGTTGACCTATATTTTATCTCTCTATTTTGTAAGAACACTAATTTTGAATCAAACGTTATTTCTCTATTTTTAAGGTAAATTATTTTGTATGAATTTTTACATATATTAGGCAATGAGTATATATCATTAATGATGTATTTTCTTTTTCTTTTGTAAAATCATTAATCCCCTTTACAATCTGCATGGAATTAATTTTCTACATCCAACATTCACATAAGGGTATTTTAGGCATCCCAAAGATGTAAAATGGGTAAAGTCAAATAAAATTAATGGATTTACTTCTATGGAGTCTAGCCACTAGATTTTATTTGAGTAAAACAATTATGTCGAGTTTTATGTGGAGAAAATTGAGTTTCAATGGCTAAAATCATACTAATATTAATTGTAATAAAAAGATATATTGCTTATATAAAGATATGAATATACAACGAGGTCGCCCGGTGTTTGGGGACATTTAATAAAATGGTCACACAAACCTCTTTTTTTAAAGAAACGCTTAATGAACTTTTATTAATAATAAAGACAAAAAACAGTTCATGAGACTCTTTTTATTAGTTTTTTTTATAATAAATTTAGTCTCACCATGTAAACGTAGACGTGGTCATTGGCTAGAATAAATGCTCCCCTCCCTAGTACATCAAAATAGTTGACGGTGGACAATCTCAGTGATCACTTTTATCAATTTTAAATCTCAATAATCAAAGTAAGGAGTTATACTAATTTCAGAAACTATTTTAAGTAAAAAAAACCTAGTTTAAAATAAAACTTTTCTCGGCTAAATCCGTTCTCACAATTGTTAAATTCAAAAAGCATGGATCCAATATTTACCAATCATATGTGTTCAGTTTGGCCCAATTAAAAATTTCATTTAGAGCCTAGATATTAAAGTAGTTATTAAAGTAGTTGTGAGGGGACTCGGGAGCCTTTTTGGCAGCTCTCTCGTTTCATTGTGCTCCACTTATCTCAACGACTACTTTTAATTACTTTTACCGTGAGACGAATTTCGCCCAAGTCAAGAATTCTAAAGATACGACGTTGGAGATTTCTTATTTTCAGGATGCTAAAGCACACTTTGTGGCGCAGAGTTTCTCTCAATGCTCTGGGGTTGATTATGAGGAGACGTATTCACCCGTTATAGATGTGATAACGTCATGCTACCTTGTAAGACGGGTAGTTCCCGAACGACTTGACGTGAAGCTTATGAATGTAGTAACTGCATATCTATACATGGATCTTGATACGGAAATCTACATAAAAGTTTCCGATGGATTTAAATTGACTAGTTCAAATAGTTCTAAACTATGGAAGACCCTTTCTATACAATTGAGGCTTTCGCTTTATGAATTAAAACAATTTGGAAGGATGTGAAATTCTGCCTCAAAATATGACTTTCCCTATTGTTGCCCGATACAACCGCACGTGAGTCAAATGAAAGAATGAATACTTAACATTTTGTTAAATTCAGGGATGTAAATTCATAAAATTTTAATTTAGGGACGAACGCTAAATTCGGGTGCAATTTCAAGGTTAGTCTCTAAATTTTTCAATGAAAATTTTTCATCCTGATCGTGGATAGATCAGGAAGGTTCGGATTACAAATAGTCCACCGAGAGTGATTAAGCATGCGAGAGAGGGAGAGAGATTGAGATTTATGGTTTGATGAAAGGGCTTAGGGGGTTAATACTTTAACCAAAGTTGTTTTTTTTCCTATTATTGTTTTCTTTGTTGGCTTGTCTATGTTCATCATAGTTCATTGATAACAAGATATTTTGTATAACACTATATTGACCCCTAATTATTATGAATTCTTAAATTGAAGAGCATGATTAAAGTAGACATTTTATAAAGATTTCCTAAATAAATTTGGTATTCTAATTAAAATTTAAAATATAAAATTAGAGAGCACGATTGAAGATGTTTAATATCTTCAAAGTAATTATTGGTTATGTGGCCTTAAATCTTATAAGTCATGTACCTTTCACTGTGAGCGGGTACAACATCACACCAAGTTAGAGCATCTCCAAGACCTTTTTTTAAACCAACCTTCTAAGAGGTTTAAGGAGCCTCTTCGACATGCTCTTACTTGCAAAAGATTAGCTGAACTATTCAAGTGGTAATAGTAAATTAGTAGTCATATGTATGGGTTATGATTCGGGAATACGTTTTTAACACACATTTTGTGGGGCCTATTCTGCAATGTATTTCAACGATCTAATTGTCTACCTTTTATGTCTTACCTTAAAGATCATGTCTACCAAAAATCACCCAAATTCAAAATGATATGACCGTTAGAATAAATTTAGTGTTTTTTTTTAGAACCGCATTCGTCTATTTTCTTAACTACAAATAAATGTTGTAATGATTTTGAATTTGTCTAAATATTTATAAGGATAATTTATGATATTTAAATAAAAAGTTCAGATTGTTGAAATACATTATAAAATGGGCCATATAAAATAGATGTCAAAATGTGTGACAAAAGCGTGAATCCCTATATCGTATAAGGAGATCTAATCCAGTTGACCCAAAAGTCGCATACATGTGCATTGTATTAAGTCGATCTTTGTTTTGTTAATTATATATGGCTCAATGCTTCAAGTTCTTTGATGTATGCGAATCGACAGGTTTCGACTTTTTGGCATCAGTTGCTACTTCAGATGCTCTGGCTATTGGCCAGTTGACTTTGGTTCAGCTTCTTATGCGGATCTAAGGCAAGGCATGCACGTCGCTGCCTGCAATGGATAGACTCTAGAAAATTCATTTTTTACGTGCCAACTCTTGAAAATTAAATTATATTTTGCATATAAATATTTAGTGGACATTATCAACAGTTAAATTCTGCATATACAATTGTATAACAAATTAAAAACCAGATATGAATTAATTAAATAAATGGAAGACAATTTACACGGATCGGAGTTTGACTTAATGAGTTTTGCCCAAGGTTGTGTTGACTTTCTCACTTTTGTTTAATTTTCTAATTAACTTTCTTCCCCTAGGCAATGTCAGTTGATTTTGTATAGAATAGTTGTATATCTCCCAACCCATATGGGTATGTTGTCTCACACCGATTTCTTCGTTCTCACTCCATCTCATTGCTTCTTCTCTAAGTGACCTGAACATACAAATAAACTCTGAAACACCGATGGCCTCGGATTCCCCACTTAAATCCAAGCCTTCATACTCCTCAAATATCTTGTTCCTTTTCCTTCTCCTCTCAACAAATCTCATCACCTTGTTTCTCTCCTCATCCTTTTCGTCTTGCGCCCTCAAAACTTCTACAACAACCACCGCAGCAGCCACCACGGATCCCGCCACTCCAACGACCGGCTCCAACCTCCCTGATGCCTCTACGGAACACACATCTAACCTCCCAGCTGAATTTCTTGCCTTTGCGTCCGGACAACTCCTCCCATTTGGATACAATGCAAACTTTGACTCCAACACCATATACCCTCCAGTTGGACAAGCATGCACACTCTTCCCTGATCTCCTCCGCCGCTTCATGTCCTACAAGGTAAATGGATCGTGCCCGGATGACGAGTTTTTAGCCCAAAGGCTCCTCCTTAAGGGCTGTGAACCCTTACCACGCCGCCGCTGCCGCCCTGCCTCAAATCCTAACTACGTGGAACCCTACCCTCTTCCCAAAAGCTACTGGTCCACACCGTCCGACAACTCAGTCGTATGGACAGCCTACAAATGCAAAAACTACGACTGCCTCATCAACCGAAAGAAAAACCATAAGGGCTTCGACGACTGTGTAGACTGCTTTGACCTTCAAGGAAATGAGAAGAATCGGTGGGCAAAAGGCAAAGGAGGAGGGCTTGATTTCGGCGTGGATGAGGTCTTGAGGTTCAAGAAACCCGGAACGATACGAATAGGGCTTGACATCGGCGGTGGAGTGGCTACATTCGCTGTGAGAATGAAGGAGAGGAACATAACAATTTTGACAACTTCAATGAACTTGAATGGTCCTTTTAACAGCTTCATTGCTTCAAGAGGGGTCGTGCCTTTGCACCTAAGCATTTCGCAGAGGCTGCCGTTTTTCGATAATACGCTCGACATTGTGCATTCGATGCACGTGCTGAGTAACTGGATTCCGACGACGTTGCTTCATTTCGCTATGTTTGATATCTACAGGGTGCTTAGGCCTGGCGGGTTGTTTTGGCTTGACCATTTTTTCTGCGTAGGTGAGCAGTTGGAGGAGGTATATGGACCTCTCATTGAGAGCATTGGGTACAAGAAGTTGAAGTGGGTTGTTGGGAAGAAGCTTGATCGTGGACCGGAGCGTAAAGAGATGTACCTCTCGGCGTTGCTGGAGAAGCCATTGAAGAACTCTTGGTGATTAATATAGTTAACCAGAGGGGAAATATAAAAGCCTTAGCTGGTATTTTTTTTTTTTTTTTTTTTTTTTACATTTTTGCTTTCTTTTATTGTTAAGTTACATAGAATAATATTTGAAGGATAAGGGAGATATGGAAGTGGGCCGCGTGTATGCTGTCCCCAAAATATGTCTCCTTCATGTCTTCTTGTTAATTTTGTGACTTCTACCTTGAAATTTAATAGAGAATCAATACTTTTTGGTCCATTAAAACATAAGTGAAACTAAAAAATAACAATAATATCACTTAATACTACGGTCACATAAAGCGTTGAATGAGATCGAAAGGTGCAGTCTTACAGAGCTCCAAATTTCAAGGGTCCCCAAAATTTTTGCCTTCTAATATTTGTATGTAATAATGTTCTATATTTAGAAATTGTTTTTGTTAGCACTTTAAAATCTCACTGTGCACTCTTTATAAGCGTAATTTTTTTCTTCCTAAATATAAAAATTTGGAGTATAATGAGATATTTTGAGTGTAAACAATAACAACCTAAAGACAATATTTTTTTTCAATTTTATTATATAATAATGTTACATATTCAAGTGAAACTTTAAAGTTAGAGTTTTGGAATTTTTTTTTTCTTGTTTGGTTGTTTAAGATTGAACTGCTTTTGATTTTATTAGTGAAGCTTATGTTTGCAGCTCTTTTTACTTATGTAATCTTGCAATCATTGAGTGCTAAAGTTTGTTTTGATTGAGGTGATAACTTTCTAGCATCAATACAATCAATACATTGTCTTATTTTTTTAAAAAACTATCTTAAGGTGGGCCCATTTTATAAATCTCACACATGGCCTGAAAATCTCAGAGACGACCCTTACTATAGTCTATTGATATTCCTCTTCACTTGTAACTGAGAGGTTATAGGTTCGATTCTTGCAAAAGGCGAATTTGAACCACATTATTGCTAGCCCATTGTGAGGCATAGCCCACTCCTCCCACTCTTAAGGTAGATAATATCCTTTGTTAAAAATAATAAAATAATAAAAAAACAGTTAAGTGTCTAAACACTTGTCGCGGAGTTAGCTAGGAAATAAGGAGAGTGTATTTGATCCTTGGAGATAGCAGTTTCGTGGTCATGGAAATGTCAGATATGAGATGTGAAAGAGAAAGTGGAAGAACGCAAATTTAGGAAGTGCGATATTCCTATATAACATCGACAATAGCATTTACAAATATTGTATTTCCAAAACCCTTAAACCATGTCATTCTATCAAACTAACTACTTAAATTATAACTAGCTCTTAGCTTAACTAGTGATACTTTTCTACAAATTTTATGGGTTTGAAAATTACCAGCTTGTAAATTTGGATTAGCCTACGGTTTATTCATGCCAAAGGCTTAACACTTGTAGACGCGCAATGGACCTGGAACTCAATTGCACTCGAGGTTCTAGACAGAGATGACTCAAATGCAAAACGAACAACGCATGTGGCTCACTTTGAATCAAGCCTTTATGTGTTTTACATACTCTTTTTTTTGTTTGGTACCATAAAAGTGTCTTCTTATTCCCAACATAAAAAAAAGGAAAAAAAAAAATTCACAAATTCTCTTTTTCTCCTCAACCTAATTTAATGTGCCTCAAATTCACTAGTGAATGAAAAAAATTATACTTAGGAATTAAATTAGATAGGGCTCATTTGAGCTTTCATCTGAGGCCTCAATTTAGTCCTAAGTTCCATTCACTCTCCTCCTGCAGGAGCCACTTGTATGAAAATAAAAAAATAAAAAAAAATCTAGGCATGACCTGGCAGAATAATGAATATGCCGAAAATAAAATGTGTTTAAAATTATAAAAAAAAATAATGCTACACTTATTATATTTTTCATAACTCATTTGTATCATTTTTTAATAATAAATAGGGAACACATATATATTGAGATATCTCATCTCCATTGAAAAGGTGTTACAAATGTGGAGTGAACAATATGGTAAGACTAACAATTTTTTTTCTTTTTTTAAATCTTTGCCATGCAAGCATCCCTCGAGAAATGCATGAATATCAGACAAGATGCCAATTTACCCGAAACCGTCACGATTTTGTCCTCGTCTACGGCAGCTTCCAGGTGGAGTACTCACAGGTATTGTTATAGAAAGATAATAAAATGTTGACACAAAAAAAAAAAAAAAAAAAAATTAATAAACTTGATGCGTTGTAAATACTTTTCTTAATTTTTGAAATAAAAGAAAATTAATAAATTTGATGCATTGTAAATACTTTTCTTATTTTTTGAAAGGAAAGAAAATTAAATGCATCGTGGAAAAGAAGAAAGACATGCAACTTTTTTGTCCATATCCATAAGAATTTATTGAAATCTATGCATAATCATGTTGACGTTACTGGTTAAACAAATATTTGCCACGTATTAATAAAAGTTTTTCCTTAACAATCCCAATAAATGTTTGTCATGCTACGTCACAGATTACAGTCTTCTCGATATCATCGACCAATCAATCATAAAAAGTAAAACGAGCTGTTATATCCATGTATAATCGTATCCCCTTTCACTAAGTAGACCCTTCTTTCCTAAGCATTTTACCTCTTCTCAAATTTCTCCTCCCATCCTTGAATCAAACACCAATTCTTTACAATTTCAACTTTCAGTGGAAGGATGAGTTCATCTTACTCTAGGCTAAGACCTGAGGCACTTCCTCAAAAGAAAAGACATCTTCAGGTACGAGACCTCGAATTCATATTAATTCTATTTCCTTTAGGCTTAATTTGTTGCAAATAGTTAAATTGTAACCAATATTTATTCTCTATATATCCATGATTTTTTTCCCTAATTATGTTTCTTATGCCTGTGTGCTGAAATTTTTTTCCTATTCAATTTGTGGTGTATATTCAGAATGGTCCCGTCCAAGACCCAATGTCATTTTATTTTGTACCAAAATATCGTTTTCACTTAAAATATATATATATATATATATATATATATATATATATTTGTGGTGTATAGTTGCTATGAAATTTTTTTGGTCGAGTATTCGCTATGAATTAGCCAGTAGATAAAATAATTTTGGTTTTTTTAGCAAAATAAAAGTATTTTTGGTTGAGTGTGGCTAGTTTTGTTATTTTTGTTATTATGTTTTGTTATGTTGTGCTAAAAGATCTAATTAATAATTAAAAAGGGAAATTCTTGAGCTAATTTCCTAAAATTTGTTGAAATATCTTTTACTTTTCAATGCAAACATACTTATTTTCGCTTCCCGAAATCGATTTGGCATCTCTAGCTACTTGTGTTTTTTGAAATTGTATATTTTGATATAAATTTGATTCATTCAAGTTATGTTTTTCTTTCTGCTTTTTGGGTATTTCCATCATGCAATGAAATTTTTTCTTGGGAGGTAAACTATATAACTTATGTGATAATCAATTGTGTATAATCACCACGGAGCAGTTTAGTGGTTAGGGACGAATTTCAGGCCCGTATTTTATACAATACATCATATATTCAATTTTTGACGCTTGTGAGCCACACGATGGTGGCCAATGAGAGGCTGAAATGCCTTTGTGAATCTTATCAGATTCCGAAAAAGTAGACTGTCTTGGCGAAGTCACTGGCGGATCTTTTTTAAAAATAAAAAAAATAAAAAACAAGCATGCAATCTTTATGCAACGGTTTGGCTACATGGAGAGACAAGGGAAAGTTGTAACGGATAGCAAATATATATAGGGATTTTAAAATTTTAAATTAAGTAGTATGTTAGTTGATTACCTTTTATGGATGGAGCCATATCTGCTAGAGCGAGTAGGATTAAAAACATTAGTCAAATTGACATTTCTACCCTCGTAAGAGAAAAAAAATCAAAAACCTGTTGGACTCCTTTGAATATCTTTAAGAGAGAGCAACCACAATCATTCACCAAACTTCGGTGCGTAGACCACGTACGATTGGCAAGCCACTTATTCACCAAACTTCGGTGAGTAGACCACGTACGATTGGCAAGCCACTTTGTGAGTAATACAAATGTATCTTGCAGATGAAGCCATTACTGCCACCCTTTGTTGTACTTAACAATGAAGATGATTGCAATTATTGCAAGTGTTTCAATGAAAATGCGGTAGAAATCCAAGTTAGATATGCTCTTTGATTTTGGGTTTGAAGCACGAAGCTGGAAAAAACACAGGTGATTTTCTGGTTGAAAATTTTGGAAAGACATGTGCCATTTGACTACGGCTAAAGGTGGCTTAAAATTCCTTCAGCCTTTTCGAACCCTACTGGTGATTAGTCCTACCATTCGTGGTGTGGAATACCGGCTTTGGTGAAGAAAAAAATGAAGATGAATACAGTAGACTTTAAAACGAATAAGTAGACAAAATGCAACTTAAATAACAATTAATTTGACCTTTCGTGGTACGATTGAAATCATTAGCTTCCTCATTGTCTAGATAGGCTATTGTGTTCATGTAAATGACAAAACGAACACTAACAAACAAATGACCTATCCACATAAACAGTCTCGTTCTCCCAGTCATAGGGTGCAAGAAAAATGTTGGTCGCTCACTGTCGGATCTAATCTAACGATTTTTTTTTTACTTCTAGTCCCTCTCCCTTTCCGTCTCCCTCTATGCAGGCGTCATTCTGCAAAATTGGAGACGATGGCTCACCTGTAGGCATCATTCCAACATAAGAACAATGACACGACACTGCCTCTAATGGCAGTGGCATTGCCAAAAAGGATGGGACTGGGGCCATGAGTCTTGGTGGCGACGATGATGACGGTGAGAGTGTGACGGCAATGCGGACCAGTGGCATCGTCGTCGCAATCCAAGTAGCACCAACAATTAGCAAATTCGTTTGATTTGATATGTTCTCCAAATCATTGTCTTTAGGACTCAAATTGTTTGTAATAAATTATTGAGTTAGTTTTAGGGTGATTTACCCTTACACGTTTATTTCGGAACAAGATGTTATATCGGAACAAGACATCACTGTGCAGACTATCTGAATGACCAGACTGTGGTCACAAAATGAGGGGAAGATTGAAAAGCATAGTGTCAGACCTCAATTTATTTAGCTTTAATTAGATAAGTAAGATTTCTCCAACCAATCTTCAGCCAAGCCAAATCATGGCCAGCCGAAATGGGATATGATAAATGACGTCATTGTGCTGACAATCTGAGTGAATATATTGTGGCCACAAAAGGATGGAAAATTAACGAGTATAGTGCCAGACCTCAATTTATTCAGTTTCAGCTAGATAATTAAGACTTCTCCAAACAAACTCAGTCATACCAAATCATGGCTAGCCGAAGTGGAATATGATAAATGAGATTGTTGTGCAAACAATCTGAGTGAACAGACTGTGATCACAAAAGGAAGGAAGATTAAAAAGCATAGCGTAATACCTCAATTTATTTTGTTCTGGCTAGATAAGTAATATTTCTCCAAACAAGCTTCATCCGGGCCAAATATGGTTAGCCGAAATGGAATATAATAGATGACATCACCATGCAGACAATTTGAATGAACAAACTGGTCACAAACTGAGGGAAGCTTCAAAAGTATAACGTTAAACCTCAATTATGAACATCAAAAGTATAACGTCACTGTGCAGACAATTTGAATGAATAAGGTCACAAAATGAGGGAAGCTTCAAAAGTATAACGTCAAAATGACAGAAGTTTCAGTTATTGTTGACCTTAAAAACTACCAAGCCTATATGGCGCGCAGGCCGAGTAATCTACAAGCTAACTACGTCATTCGGTTGTGTGCGGGGCGTGCCAACTCGAAGGCCGAATTCGGCCGATGAGTAAAATTTGTTGATGTTGCGTTGGGTGCGCTGCTGACTTCTTGATCTTGCGACTACGGCCGAGGAAGGAACACGTCTCGACCTTCGGGTTCTAGAGCCTGAAGACAAGGCTGCTAATTTTTGCGAAGTTCAATATCAAATTCGGCTGTCAATGCCGAATGTAGTAACCTGGTAACACCTTACTTCGCCGAGAAGGCTGATGAGATGACCTCTGCCAATAATGATTCGAAAATCCTTATCGACCGAGACTTGGATAGGTAACCAGTCGGCCTCGACGCAGTGCTGTTTATCCAAACTGAAGGTGTTCCGCGATCGGCTGGTTCTACGACGATAGTGCTGTTTATCCAAACTGAAGGTATCGCCGGTTGCCTTCACATTGCTGTTTATCCAAACTGAAGATGTGTTGGCGAAGAGGAAAATAAAAATCTCAAGGTTGTTGAGAGGTTTCATGTAAAGCGAGGGTTTGCGCAGGGCAGATTTGTGTGTTGAGTTGGAGCTCTTCTGTTGTTTGTAGTCTTGTATTTATAGGGGTAGACCTCCTCATAGCCGAGTTAGAATCCTTCTCGGGATAAGACTCCTTATTCTAATCCGACCCTATCTCGACCAATCCTTCTTCCATTAGGACTTTGAACCTAGCCTTCTATCAAGTCACATTCATTTCCAGGTTTCCTTATCCTCATCTCACCGAGCATCCTGGTTGTATCAGGACTCAACTTCCTTATCTTTATCTGAGAGACTCCACTTCCTGATAGGACTCGGTCGGCCTTGACTAGGCAGCCTATGACCCAAAATCTGACGAGAATTCTAGAAAAACCGCAAGGCCGGATGTAACTCCAAATTTGGGCCCAAACAGTTATATAAGTAAGATTTCTCCAAATCAGCTGCCAAATCATGGCTAACCGAAATGGGACCAAATCGAGCCCTATAAATACCAAGCATCCAAAGTGAAGAACATCTATAAATGCATCCTAAGAACATTTACTTAGAAGCAAAGTTCTAAAAAACGCTAGGCACTAGTCGGGCGGCGGGCTGGCGCCTAACGCCTAGGCGGCTAGGCGAGGTCTAGGCTGGCGCCTAGGCGGTCTCGGCGGATTTAGGTAAATTTCTTGTAAATAAGTGCATATTGACACTTACTTGTATGAAATCCATAGATAAGATAATAAAAGAATGATCAAATGCAAAAAGAGTATCCAACAAGTCCAAAATTTAAAAACACATTAAGCATATATGCCATATAATCATAATGAGGAGTATTGTAGGATGACACATGTACAATAAGTTCATAATTTAAAACCACATAAAATGAAAAATAGGAGGAAAATAAGGAAATATAGTAATGTAGTTAGGATTTTTTTTATTTTTTAATTTCAAAAAAAAAAAAAAAAAAAAAACCTCCTAGCCGCCTAGGGCATCCTAGTCCCGCCTAGGGCCACCAGAGCCTAGCCGATTTGTAAGAAAACACCTCGGGTCACCACCGCCTAGCGCCTAGGCCATTTTTTAGAACATTGCTCAGAAGACATATAGTTTCAATCTAAACCAATGTGAGGCCATAAAGTTCATATGTTCCAAGTGCTAGAACAAAATAAAACAATCATAATTAGTGTTACTATTCAAATCATTGATTCCATCTTTCTTTAGTAGAAAGATAGATTCTGTTAGATGGCTTCATTATCTCCATCATAACTGAATTACGATCAAGTTTCGTATTGTTAGAATTAACATGGTATTAAAGATTTTGTGCAGCCATATTCAGTGTCATTAAGTTTTTTTTTTCAGGTTTGAATTAGCCTTTAATTCACAGATTTTGTGCAGCCTAGACCTAATGTGACTTGGATCGCACTCCCAAGTAATTATGAACCTATATCATGTAAGGAGACACCTTCCTAGATTTCCTACTGTATTTGGATTACACCCATATTAGGGTATACAACTCTTATAGGGACTCGCCACTTAGTACTACGGTCTACTGATATTCTTCTTCACTTGTAAGTGAGAGGTCTTAGGCTCGATTCTCATCAAATGCGAGTTTGAACCACATTATTGCTAGCCCATTGTGAGGCTAAACCCATCCCCTCCCTTTTAGTGTAGATAATATTGTTTGTGCAAAAAAAAAAAAAAAAAAAAAAAAAAGAGCCTCCTATAGAGACTCTCCAATCATCGTTATAAGTACCCCCAATCATCCACCATTGAAGGTACACCATCCTTCAAGCTCTAAGCCTACTAGTCATAAGTTTATATTGAAACACAACTAACTTGGCCATTAGAGAGTCCTTGAGCGACACCATACCGGTGCCATCTTAACTATTTGAGATTTGCATGTATTGTCTTGCATGTGACTTTAGAGTCACAAACTTAGGCTTAACCAAATTGGCTGTTGTAGTACGGTCCCTTCTATGAACCCAAGTTTGAGTCACTATCCATGTCGTTTAGATATATTAATTAGAACATGGTTAGAAAAACGAGAACAATTTTAGAGACAAGGCATTTTCCCGCAAACAAGAAAGCAAGACAATAATTAAATTCACTCAAATCCAATTAGGGGATTTTATTACCGAACAGGAGATTCTCAATAATTTCCTTATTTTGTCATGAAATACAGAAACACTTACTGACTATACTAAAGTCCTTTAACAATACTGAATAGTAGTATTTCTTTTTATTTTTAAATTAGAGATTTTAAGTCTGACTTTTGCGGATAGTATAAGTTTCTTATTTATCTTTATAAGTAATATTCATTAAAGAACTAATGAAATGTCACACACGTATGTAGACCCCTTGGGCAAAATTAAGTTTCTGGATCCACCATGTTAATCGCAAGAGTAGTAATGTCGTTACTAAGATGAACAATTTGAGATTTTGTGCTTCATGGTTTGGCATGATGTCCCTCATTTTGTGCTCTTGCTACTGTTGCCTAGTTATGACCTTGGCTTTCTTCCTATCTTTTTTTTTAGACTTTGCATTTTGGTTGCTTGCGGTTCATAACATTGTCTCGGTGTTTCCATTTTTGTTGCATCTTGCATCAAGTAAATTCATACTTTAATTAGTAAGGGTGAATGAGACCTCTCGTCGTAAATGGATGGTCTCTTCACCTACATCCTGCCACTCTAGGGTGGAGAATCTGTTTGCCGCTCCTTTTTGCAACCGCAAGTGAGCAGTCGTGGCATTGGTGACAAAAGACGTAGCACTTGTGTCTGATGAAGATTGAAGCATCACAATTCATTGCCAAGACAATAACTTTTCCTGACTTTTCGTCCTTAAAACCTTGTTTTGTAGGGGAATTATCAACTTAATGAAAGCAGAGATGAAGTAGTCGAAGTTGCAAGTGACTTGAGGAATGAAAGCTTGACGAGGGAACAAAATTTAAGCAAAACGGAAGTTAAGAATGGAAATCACAAGCCCGAATGGCTCGATTCATTTATAAAAACAATCTTTTTCGATGCCTGTCCAGATCATCCTGTAGACAGGGATGAAAAGAACAGATACTTGAATGAAAGGAACAGATTCTGTGTTGATTGTAACACAGCAGCCTGCCAGTACTGCGTTGATTCTGGTGATCATCGACATCACCGAACATTGCAAATTTACCACTATATCTATCAGGGTGCTGTCCCACTTGATGCCATGAAAAAGCATATGGATTGTTCCCAAATTCAGGTACATTAATTATTCATGTGTTTTCCTTCTTTACTAAATTTTTTTATGTGTTTTCCTTCTTCATCTGTTTCTTCTTCTTTTTTCGTCGGTTTATCAGCTGTATAGATCCAACAAGAAATTGGTTCTACCTCAGACTCCACTTCCCCGCTCTAAATCAAAAAATGACTCTGCCAATGATGAAGGGTGCTGTGAGATTTGTAAAAGAACATTACGTGAACCAGATCGTAATCGCTATTGCTGTATTTCTTGCAAGGAAAGTCTCTGACTGTAGTATGATTGCCGTGTGTATATATATACTGCTTTCATTTTACCTTCAATTGCATTCGTCTAAAGTTACTGCATAAAACTTCAGGTCAAAGCATTTTCAAGAAAGGCCACTGCTTCAGTTCCTCCATTTCTTTCCGTCCAGCCTTCTAAGCAGCGCAAGAGAGTTCCGAAACCTGAAAGAAGTTTATCCAAAAGAAAGGGAAAACCATGCAGAGCCCCCTTTTTCTAAAGCCTAGCCTTAGGTCAGTTCACTTGTTTGATGTTGAAAAATGAAAGTACTCAGTTTTCGCAGTCATTTAAGTAATTAAACACTAAAATTTTCTCAGTAAACCTGCTTCTTGTTTTTCAGGCCCTTATTCACTCTCTCGTATCAAGTCAGGATGCAAGGTTTCTCGAAGATTTTCAAGCATGCCATCTAAACATCATTCTGCATTTTTATCATATTGAAGCAGTCACTGAACTACCGACTGCGCGTGTGTGAATTAGTGAGAGACAGAGAGAGAGATGAGCATGACTCTGAGGATTTTCGTTATTAGTTTACTTTAACTGTCTGAAAGAATGAATTTCAGTATGACATTTACAGTTACTATTATCGAAGGTACAAGAATATTCGCAAATCTTTATGCATTGTCATTCCTAGGCTGCTAGCTATCAGCACATATCATTTGCATCAGTTTGCATTAGTACCCCTCCCCACACCCCAGTCCTTATTCAGTCTCTGGCTCTCTGCAACAAATGGGAAAGGCATCAGAGTAGTCGAACCTGAGACGGTTCAATTCTAGGAGGCAGTGGTGAAACACAACGCGCAGAGCATACAAACAGCGGTGGAACAGTGTCAGCATCCTCAATTCCGCAGCAGCGTGTATGTTGCCACACCTCGCAGATGTCTCATGCCACCATCCTCTCCCCGTCATCGTCTCTAGCCCCGCACTCACATCCCACCATCCAAGTGTCTGGTCCGCCTTCATACCTCAGTGATGTGTCTAAATCTATCCCACTTCCTCTCACACCAACTTCTGCTCCCGATTCAGCTACTCCAAAAAGTACTTCCATTTCATCCAAGCCTTTGATTCCCATGTCCACAAACCGTTCTGTGATACAATAAGTATCTCTCAGTGCACTTTCAGCTGCTCGCTTTAGCTCTCTAATTGTTGCATGCAGTGGCATACTACTACTTCACCAGGCGGCAACCCCCTCTGAATTCGATTTCCTTATCAGTCGAGCTGGGCAAGAGTTGGCAAAATAATGTCAACAACTGCTCTTCATCATCCCTAAATGAACATTCCTTCGCGAATTGCTTGGCATCTAATACTTCTTGAGTAGCCAAATCTACTAGCTCTGATTCTGGGTATCCCAACAGCACGTGCTCATATAGATAAAGCACATCATTGTAAACATCAACTCCAGGAACTAGAGTTGCTGATTGAAAAGACTGAGCAACTCTCTCTTTCTCAGGTTCCGAGACCTTAACCCCATCTGCAAGATCGCTGTATACTCCAAAACCTGAGTTGCTGGGTTCACTGCACGGCACACAATGTGATTCCCAACTATCACATTATTCATTGATTTCAGCACATAGTCCAAAAGGCCAGTATCTCCAATATGTAAGCGAGCTGCACCTCGCACATCTTGCCGGCTCATCCAACCATGACCGCTCTCTTTCTTTTCTTGCAATGCATTCACAATCACATCCGCTGCAAACTCGAGTCTTCCAGTAGGCCATCAGCTATCCATGTGAGCAATAATAGTACTGAACTTCCTGCACCTCGCAGACTTTTCCTTCATCGAGGGCTTGATCTGGAGGGTAACTTTGGTTGCAGATTTTACGGTGAAAGATGAAACAGCAGCAGGATTTATGACTTCTTCTGTCCAGGAACACTAGACTTGACAGTTAGCATAAAGCAGATAAGATCTTTGATTGTGATCAACTTCGTTTCACTCAAACTTCTGTAATAGCGAATTATCTGTTTCAGTTCTTCACACTCGTTCATGTCAATGAAATCTTGAAGGATCCTTCCAAGTTCTAATGAGCTGAGAATCTCTATTGCTCATTCATAATTGTGTTCTGTCACACCAAAACTGCAATGGCAGAATTGGTAACCCCACCTACCAAACCAAGAATGCACATAAGCAACACCATGGAGAATGCGTAGATCCATTGAACGTTTCGTAGAGGCATCCTCAACGGTGATTTTCCTGGAAAAGGGAGAAAACATGAAAACCAAGTCACGGATTTCAATAAAGTAATTCCAAAATCAGGAAATGGAGGGGTTTTCTTTTACCTGGTTCGAAGATTAGTGCAAATTCTGTCCCAAAGATCCATGATCTCTCTGCCATAGAGATGCTTTGAACCCCCTTCGAGTCCATTGATGCAGACCAAGTGAGCAAACCCATTACAGTGAATCAAGCCGTGTAAGAGGTGGGTAGGAACATCAAGGATACCATTAACCAGAGGCTTATGCCACTCATCATCCACTGGGATTATCATATGGTACTTTCTCTTCGATACAAAGTGATTACTCCAACCTAAACAAACACAACATGTTATGATGGCAGAACTCAGAAGCTGGAATGACACTGGTACAGCACAATCAACTAGCAGACCGAAAAGCTAAACTATTTTCCTTTCATGATTTCTTGTTTAAGAAAAGCTAGCTAAGTAGCCATTTCTGTGTAAATTAGTAGTACATTAGGTTAGAGTAATACTAACTGTAACAATCCTCTATCGGATAAAGAATTCGAATGACAGAATTAGGGAAGTTACAAAATTTCTGTGGTTCCATTGCAAGAAGGAAGAATTACAAATTTTCTGAATTCTGCATTCCAACAATTTAATCCAGCGACTTGCTTTGCTATGTTCAGCCAACATCCAATTCCAAAATCCAACCCCAAAGTAGCAGAAATCCCACTAGAAAAACTGACGAACACAGCTAAAGTAGCACGTTGGTCGTTTATTTACTAGTACATTCAGTTTGACTTATATTAACCGTAACAATCATTCTTGTATAAGAAATCCATAACAACTTCTCTAACTTTGGTTCCTTTCCAAGGAGGAAGGGGTTACAAATTTCCAGATTATGCTTTCTGCAGAATCTAACAACTACATCCAGCAACCTACATCAAAGTTTTCAATCAATATCCAATTCCCGAATCCAACACCAAAGTAGCAGAAACCCCAATTGAAAAACCGAGGAACAAAGCTAAATTGTTGTCTTCATGATTTCTTGTTCAATAAAAGCTGGCTAAGCGGAAAGATGTTTGTTAGTTACTATTATATTTAACTTAACTGTAATAATACTCTACTTGGATACAGTAATCAATAAGTCATTGCATTGGTTTCTAGGAAAGCGAACTATAAATGAATTAACATAGATGACTTGGTAGAATTAGGAATGATTTCTAGGGTGGGAAACCAATTGTCTAACTTAGGTTACTTTTCAAGAAGGAAAGAGTTTAGACATTTTCCAGGTTCTGCATTCCGCAGATTCCAACTACATCTAGCAACAAACATCAAATATTTCGACCAAAAACTTTAACCGACATCCAATTCCAAAATCCAACACCAAAGTAGCAAAACCCCTCTCGAAAAACTGAGGAACAAAGCTAAAGATAAGTGGTAAGCTCATTTAGTTACTGTACATTCAACTTGACTTACATTAACCATGACAATCCTCATTTAGTTATTAGTACAATCCGCTTGAAAAACTGGTTTCTAGGATAAATGTAACTCAATTAACATGGTGGAATGACAGAATTAGGAATTGTTTCTCGGCTATATAGGGAGACCAATTTTCTAACTTAGCCTCCTTACCAAGAAGGAAAGAGTTAGAAATTTTCCGGCTTCTGCATTCTGCAGAATACAACTACATCCAGCAACCAACATCATATTTTCCAACCAAAATTTTCAACATCAAAGTAGCAGAACCCCAATCGAAAAACTGAGGAACAAAGCTAAAGATAAGCAATTCTTGGAACAAAAATGATCAGTTTCTAGCCCTAACGGAAAATAGTCAAGAAACCAAATTGAGAAATCAAAGAAACAATCACGTTACAGCACACCAATTCTTGTTCTATAAAAAAAATAAACCACACCGCAGCAGAGAAATTCGAATTCTTTAGCAGAAATCCACTTGAAAAAACCAAGGAATTGAAGAAATATAAGCAAATCTTGGAACACCAACGACCAATTCCTGACCCTAAACAGAAGATTGCAGAATTGACCCTAAACAGAAGTTTGCAGAAAACCAATTCCAAAATCTAAGAAACGACCAAATTATACGAAAGAAATTGGGGTTTTAACCTGTGCATCGGCAGAGGTTGCAGAAGGGTTCTTCAGAGGTCTTGACGTCCTCTCCAATGGTGTAAAGAGGGACAACCATGCGTCTATTGTCGTGCACAAGAAGAGCACCAAATCAGCATTCCCCGCACAGTGTAATCTTCACGCTCGGCACATTCTTGAAGGAAGACTCGAATGTTATCACGAAATCCACCCCTCGGACTGATCAGGCAACTGGAATCGCAGAACGAATGCAACCGGAAAATCTTTGGCCTTCGCTTCCTCTTCTTGCAAGCTTCCAAGGTTGGCATTGGGGTTGACATGGTGTTCACTTAAAGTTTCAAGCTTCAAGCTTCAAGCTTCATTTCTCCCTCTCTCTCTCTCTCTCTCTCTCTCTCTCTCTCTCTCTCTCTCTCTCTAGTTCTCCCTTTCTCTCTCCTCCAAGACTCTGCTTTCTTGAAAAAACAGTAACGAGTAACGACCTCAAGAAAATTTGTTAAAGGGGGAGTTTGTCAGTTACAACTTTCAGGCTCTGCTTCTTGAATTCTCGCGAATACAATTTTCCCGCTGAAATGTGGTGTGAGCTGAATTACAATAATGCTCCTCCTATGAGAGATAACTACAAGTTTTACCAGTGGATTCTTGCCCTTGAGGCTTATGTGATATGTGTATTTTAGTCATTTAGGGCGGTTAGTCATTTACGCGTGACTTACCCATTTTAAATATACTTATATGCGTAAATTGACAAAAGGAACGTCAAATATTTGAAGTAAATGAATAATCTTATATCATGCTAGAAGAAACCCCTCATAAACCAATCAAAGCAGCTGAATTCACATAATAAAATCGGCCTCTATTGAATTTATATTAAGAATAGAGAAAATAATATTTAATAAACAATTGATTGAATCACATTATTACTAGGCGATTGTGAGACTAAGCCCACCTCCTCTCCCTTAGTGTAGATAATATCGTTTGTTCAAAAAAAAAAAAAAACCAATCATTTGACAACTAATTTAATCACATTATTATGCGGGTGGGAAAGACTTTTTTTTTATAACCGGCATTAATGCCTCTTAAGATGTTTTGAAGATGTTTAAAAATAGAGAAAATAATATTTTATAAATAATTAATTGAATCACATTATTGCTAGCCTATTGTGATGTACTAATAAAATAAAAAATAAAATAAAAAACTGTACAAAAAATTAATTATTAAAAAACACAGTTAAAATGATGAAAATACCCCTACCACATTTGATGCATTATTTTGAACTACTTTTGAAGTTTTTTGTTTGAGGGGCATTTATGTCCACTTATTTTGATGAAACTTGTGACCCAAAAAATCACTATTCAAAAGCCCTGCCGGCTTTATGTATAAAAATGAGCTTATCAAGTGTGAACAGATTTTTTGAGCACTCACTTTGGGAGCAAGTCGATCCGTTTTAGAGTGAAAAGGACAAGGACAATGACAGTGACCGATTTAATATTCAAATTTTGGGGTGTTCCATTGTTAAATGTTCAAATTTTTTAGATAGAAATAAAGCACGAAGCAGGCACAAAAAAAAAAAAAAAAAAAAAGAATTCAGATGATATGCTACAGCAATCTGATGAGTGATATCGAAAGAATTTATCAAGTACTGCCGATGCAACTTGTCAAGATATATTTAACAGACATTACATTAAACATTTGGTAAATATAAAAATAACTTGCACAAAATATTCAGAGAGTCATCAAAAGATTTCTTCACATATACATTTAATTGTCTCATGACCACCTTGATCCCAATAAACATTCGTGGACAAGACAGTTGATTTGTTCTTACTATTCATTATATACCGCTGAACATGCTTTTAGGAAATGAACATTTTTTTTTTGTCAATCCATGATTTTGTAATATTTATGTGGTTGTGTTTTATTTTAGTTTTTGAATTGCGAATTATTGTACGGAGTCTTTAAATCCAGTGCACTGGAGCAGAGTTTCTAATGGGTGCTACTACTGCCTGAGTGTTTATTGTGTCGTTAGCATAAGCGTGTAACTTTCATTTCATATTTTGTGAATATCCGAGTGTTTCTAAACGGGAGGGGTAAAAGTATGTAAGTTTCTGACAAATTGAAATATAAGAGAAGATGTTGCTCGATTAGTTTCACCCATTAATTGTTCTGTCTTCTGAATTTCATGTTTCTGTCTTCAATCTTTCTTTTAAAATTTGATCCGTGGGATGCGAATATAAGGTGGATGAAAAAATAGGACTGGAGCATGAAATATTAGCACTATAACCTCCAATTCCAAACCATGGTCAAATGATCACTAGAGATCCCCAACTTGAGCGAGTGAAATTCCTTCCACACGTTTTTCTCTTCATTTTTGCCTTAACTTTGGATATCACAACGAAAAAAAAAAAAAAAACACCACCCTTTATACCATGCATAAAATTTTCCTAGCTTTTCATAACCCCTTATTGATTCTTACTAATTCATGCATTACAAGAAAGAACGAGTAAAAGACAAAAAGAAGAATTGGCCCCTAAAAATCGTACCCTTAATTTAACAGGCAATCAACAACATATGTAATCCATGCTTTATAAGAAAGAACAAGTAAAAGACAAAAGGAGGAATTGGCCCTAAAATTCGTAGTCTGGGTACTGAACAACGTTTTGATCAAGCTGTTCTTAAGTGTTGAAGTTGCCGGAAATGCATCTGGGCCGTTGCATTGCTTCGACCAAAAGCAATAAAAACACTTTGATCCTCCGTTACATTGCTTGGATCAGAAGCAACAACAATATTTTGATCCTCGGCTTTGTTCTTCCCATTGTCTCCAGAAGTCGAAAGCGTGTCTTGCAGAGAGGAGAAGAAGAGGCGAACAAGAGTGCCCACAAGGGGAAGAGAGCAGCATACGATTGCAATATGTCTGATATTCATAGCTTATAACTAATTTGGAAAGTATGTGGTGCGTTTGATGTTTGGGCTAAATTTATAGTGGAGAGTGCAGTGAAGAATTGTGTTAGTCTTATGTCAATATTTAAACGAACGTGGTGACCAAATTAGGAAAATTCAATGTAGTTTGAAATTTCAAGCCACTCAAAATTGACCCTTAGGTTTCCCAAAAGAAAGTAGAAAAAAGATAAAAATGAGTGCCGACAAGGCTTAGTTGAGTTGGTAAGGATATCTCTTTGCTAAATCAAGCTTAGGTTCAAGTCCTATTATTGGCAATCTTTCTTGGTGGACGATCTGTAAAAACCAAAAAAAAGATTCAGACTCTCTCTGTAAGTCCTCAAAGAGGAGATATTTTTCATTATGACGGAAACACTGGTGGTACCACGTGTTTTTATGTAAGTGGTGGAAAATTTTATTTTTTAAGTTAATAACTTTTTAACACACAAATTTCATCATTTATATAATGATGCATAGTATACCACCTCGTATGCCGATCACATTGAAAAATCTCTCTTCAAAGAGATTTTGGTATACCCCGGTTCTGAAATGGGATAGCTTCCCCTCCCCTTAAACATTTTTCCACAAAAAAGAAAGATAAAAAGGGTGCAATAATGGAGTATGTCGTCTTCTGAGTTCTTAGTGACACTCAAGTCGTAAAGCAATAATAGTAAGTTTCCAAAATAAGAAAGATAAAAGGGGTGCAATAATAGAGTATGTCGTCTTCTTAGTGACACTCAAGTCGTAAAGCAATAATAGGAAGTTTCAATTGACAACGACGCCAGAATTTTGGAAAATAATTGTTTCGGCCAATTTTTTTTTTTTTTTTTTTCACTTTTTTGTGAGTCGTTGATTGTTTTTGAGAAACTACAAGTTGATTTTAGTTACTTCTTTATACAAGAAATATTTAGGAGAGAATCTTTCTTGTATTTAGTGATACTACGTGGTAAATAACGGATAGATGGTGGACTATTTGAATATATGACAATCATCTATGATATCGGTGATGACATTGAGACAATATATATTGGTTTTAATAGAGTTTCTCCCCTCAATTAGAGTAACGAATTCTCTTAACCGAGTTGTAAACCCCTTGTATGTTAGATTTTAGTGATTAACTCAAAAACTATCTCGAGCATCCATCACTTGAGTTGTTCTCTATCATCTATTGCATGAGTCAATATTGGGGAATAAGGAATGTAGAGTTATTTTGGGTATAAAATTATGTAATTGATATCCTTGTGGATTTGGGATACTTGTTTCCTGGTTTGTGGGAGATTGTATAAGTTTATATATTCCTCTATGTGAGAAGAATGATATCGTAACAATTTTCACCAAAATCTAGAAGGGGTGTGCTATCCACACACCCCTTGTTAATTTTTGTCCGTTGATCTTCTTCAATTCATATGATCTGACGACCGAAAATTAGAAGGGTGTGTGAGAAGTAAAATAGGTTGTGTGGATATCACACCCTAATCTAGAATTCTACGTTGGTATCGAGAGTAGGTTCGATCTACCTCCTCTAAACAGCTAGCAAACTATTTCACAGTATGAACACTAGACTGCGTTAGAAACAAAAAAACCAAACTGCAGCCTTTGTAAACATCAAAGATGCGTAACCTAAACCAAACCTATCCAAGAACGTCGTCGTAATAGCTGGTGAACAGAAATCAAAACTGATCCTCGTGTAATCTGTGTCCAACCTAAGCGAGTCTACCAACATCAACGCCATTCCATTCGAGTTTCGGTTGAGCGACTCGAACTTCAAGGTTTGGTCGAAGATGATGGAGGTTCATGCTTCAGGTCTCGGTAAGCAAGGCTATCTAAAGGGAAAAATCCCGACGATCGATGAAGATGATCTAGGATATGTGAAGTGGTCAACTGAAGATGCCATTGTGCGAGGGTGGTTGCTCAAAACCATGGAACCACACTTATTTGGCCTCTTTATAGACTTGCCCATGGCCAATGATATCTAGGAGAATGTCACCCAAATGTTTTATGATGGTTCTGATGAGTCATAATACTATGAACTCCGGTGCAAGGCTACACGGACAAGACAAGACGGTCGTCTAATTAATCTGTATTTCATCGAACTGATGGGGGTGTGGCATGACATTGACAAGATATGTCATCTCCATATGGTGTGTGGAGCTGATTTGAAAACTTGTAAAGAGGAACTTGCAAAAGATAGGGTGTACGATTTCCTTGCTGGGTTAGATAGTGGTTTCGACCAAGTTCGGAGTGAGATTCTAAGGATGAAACCTATCCCGGAAATTGAAGAATGTTTCAATTTAGTACGACATGAATCCCAGAGGCAGACCACTATGATGGGAATAAAGACTACAATGGCAGGACCCTCTATGGCTATGAGAACTAAGGCGTCTAGTTCTCGTCCACCGTCTAATGGAAACTCTCGGTCATTTCGTACCCAGGAGGCTATCGATAAATATAAACTTCATTGCAATCACTGTAATGGAACGAGACACACTAAGGAGATCTATTTTGAAATTCATGGTTACCCAGAATGTTATTGGGAAAGGAAGAATGAGCTAAAGGCACGAAGGAACAAACGAAATGGACAAGCTCGAGTGGCAGCCGCTGGACCAAGAGCAGCATCAAGTGCAGTAAGGGGCCAAGTTAGGCCCAAAGCCTAACAAGAGAAAACTAATGGGGGAAGAGGGGTTGATGTTGTTGCAGCGAGTCAGCCAGGGCCTAATCCGTCTAACCAAATAACGGCAGCCTAATATACAAGGCAAACCTCAGAAGCAGCGTCCAAGGATGATGAAACCGGTCCACTTCTATCCTTAATCAATCAAATTTCAATGGATGACAACTCGGAAGATTCAGGTAAAATCGGTATTGTTTTAATAACATCCACCAAAAGAGATACTGGTTGGATATAGACCATATGACTTATGATCAAGGTCTAAAATATCGATTATATCGAAAATATCGGTAGTCCAAAAACACGGAAATTTCGATGGAAATATTGGGATATTATCGATATCGATAAAAATTGAATAAAAACCACGGAATTTGTAAGAAAAACTTGGAAATTTTTATTGAAACTTTGCAGGATGTTTATTTAGTCAATTATATATTAGTTTATCACAAAAAATTTGAAGGAAATGCATTGCATGGTGGATTTAACTGATTTAAGTTGATTATATAGCGAGCTGGCAAACATTGTGAGTGTAGAAAATATGTAGTAATTAATGAAAGAAGTTTAAACACACCATAATCATTTATATATAATGAATTAGTACAATATTTTACACTTTATACATTGCATGGTAAGATACATGAGCGACTTAGTACCACATAGAGTTCCTATGAGGTTCAAAAATTTCACTATCTTCATCATCTCTATGTGTAGAGTAAGTGTATTGGGAAGAGTAGTCATCAAATGATAAATCCTCAAAATAGTTTTGCATGTAATTGTTAACATGCCACCCATATGGATCCAAGATTGGTTGACGTTGTCCATAAGCAAAATCATTTGAAGATTGAGTCTCGGATTCTTTCCATGAGTCGCTCGATTCCATCCCAACAGGAATGAGATATGAAGGGTTCGGGATTACCAAACAAATGGGATTTGGAAACCAATCCCATATCAAAAATTTCGGTATTTTTTGGGATGGTTTTGGTATGGGATTTTTCGGTTTGGGTTTGGGACTTTTTCGGTTTGGTTTGGGATTTTCGGGAATTTTTTCCAGCCCTACATGTAAGTGACCAAATAAAAAATAGAAAAATTAAAAACCACATGTCATTGACTAAGTAATTAATTGACACAATTTAAAATATAATACCACAAAAAAATTTGGAATATGTGCAAATTTGTTTCTTGCAAAGAAGAATTCAAAACAAAACCATATATATAAATATTTTAGCATATTTTCACAAAAACATAAGTGATATGGTGGTCAAGGCGTTAAAGGAGTCAATGGGAGGGGTTCGAATCCCTCTATGCCCAAGATTGAGACTTTTCAGAAATTTTCAAGTATTTTTTGGTTTCATCCCGTGATAATATCGACAATATCGCGATATTTGCGATAATATCGATATATTTGCGATAATATCTATATATTTACAATAATTAAGGGGATAAGTCACGAAATACCGTCATCTCAAAAAAACGATAATATCGACGATATTTTCGATATTTTGGACTGTGCTTATGATGCATCATTATTTTATCACATGACTTCACCGTCTAAGGAAGATGTCATTACAGCCAACAGTGATGTTGCTCATGTAACGAGATCGGATTCATTTCCCTTACTCCATCTTTGTCTATTCACAACGCACTACTTGTTCGGTCATTATCCAATCATTTACCTTATGTTGGTCAAGTTACTGAGCAATTATATTGTGTTGTGTTAATGTTTCCCACTTTTTGCCTACTTCAGGATATCCAGACTCGAGGGATAATTGGGTTTGGTACTAAGAGGAGAGGGTTATATTATGTGGATGATGTGTCGGTAAACCGAGTAAATCAAGTGCGCAGTAGCCACCCGAACAAGAATAAGACAATCTGGTTATGGCATCGTCGATTAGGGCATGCGTCTTTTGGTTATTTGAAAAAATTACTTCCGTCTTTATTTCATGGTATTTCAAACTCTGATTTCCAGTGTAATGATTGCATTATTGCAAAAAAATCATCGTACTTTTTATCATTTGAGTTTCAATAAAAGAACAATTTCTTTTGAGTTAGTCCATTCTAATGTCTGAGGGCCTTCTTCGGTAGCTACTAATCACGGGGTTCGTTGGTTTGTTATCTTTGTGAATGACTGCACCAGAGTAACATGGCTTTATACTATGAGACATAAAAGTGATATTGGACAAATTTTTCAACAGTTTTACTGCATGGTTAAAAATCAATACTCTCTTCCCCTTAAGGTTCTCAAGTCATATAATGGCGGGGAATATCTCAATACCTAACTTTCTCAATTTTTTCAGGAGCATGGCATTCTTCATGAGACTACTTACCCACAAACCCACAACAAAATGGTGTCATGGAACGCAAAAATCGACATATTTTGGAAACCACTCAAGCACTCCTCATTGGTGCTTATGCCCTTCACTCATATTGGGCGGATGCCGTCAGATACTCCGTTTATCTAATTAACCGAATACCCTCCCGAGTGCATAATTGTCGCACTTCTATGGAAGTTTTTGCTGACCATGTGACGTTACCATCTTCCCTTCATTTGTCACCACGTGTCTTTGGTTATGTGGCCTATGTGCACCTCCATAAACATCAGCGCAGTAAGTTGAATCCATGTGCAGTTCGATGTATTTTTCTGGGATTTAATGGTCAGCAAAAAGGGTATCGGTAACCAAGGATATGTAAGTCACCATGGATGTTACATTTTCCGAGCACGAGATATTTTTTTCTCACTAAACACACCTCCTATAATCTTCAGGGGGAGATGAGCACACATGAAGATTATAGTTGGATTGATCTTCCAACTGGGCAAGTGGATGACCACTGTGAGCTTGACACTTGCCGTGGTAGCATCTGCTAGCCAGCCATGAGTTTTAGTGATCCAGCAGTGGGTTTGAGTAACCGTGAGCCCAGCAACATGGGTGAGCCTAATCTTGGCTTGCCGAGCTTGGAAACTAGGGAACCAGCAGGTGGGCATGAGGGCTTCTCTCAGCCGAGTGCACAAAATAACACCTCACAGCGTAATGGACAGTGCAGCAACGAGCTACAACTTTTAATTCAAAGTTCGGACAGCCCAAGCACTTCAAGAAATAACCCTCCTCTAGTTGTACCCGTCCATGTGCCCGAGGATATCCATGAGGTAAGTTTATCCCTATCTAATGAAGCTCATAATTTGACTAACATTGAAAGTACTTACGTATTACCTCTTAGACAAAATCGTGGGAAACCTTCTGACAGGTATTCTCCGGATGGAAAAGTTAGATATGCTATTGCAAAGTATGTCTCTACACATCGATTGTCTCCCAAGTACCAAGCCTTGGTGAATACAATGGATGGAATCAAAATTTTAACAAAAGTGGAAGAAGCTTTGCGGGATCCTTGATGGACAAAAGCAATAGAGGTCGAAATGAAAGCCTTACAGAAAAATGAAACTTGGAGCGTGGAGTCACTACCACAAGGAAAAAGACCAGTGGGATGCAAATGGGTGTTCACCATCAAACACAAAGCAGATGGAACCATTGACAGATACAAGGCAATGTTGGTTGCTAAGGGGTACACACAGACTTTTGGAGTAGATTACCAGGAAACATTTGCCCCAGTAGCAAAAATGAACACTAAACGAGTTTTGTTGTCTTTAGTTGCCAACTTTGACTGGCCGTTGAAACAATTGATGTAAAAAATGCTTTTCTACATGGAGACTTAGAAGAAGAAGTATACATGGAGCTTCCACCTAGGTATGAACTGCAGAATAGAGTAGGCAAAGTATGTAGACTGGGAAATGCTCTTTATGAACTTAAACAATCGTCGAGGGCCTAGTTTGGAAGATTCACTGATGCGATGAAGAAATATGGTTACCGACAAGGAAATGCAAATCACACATTATTTATCAAACACAGGGAAGGTAAGGTCACATTGTTGATAATATATGTAGATGACACAAAGGAGATGGAGAGACTACAGGTGTATCTCTCTTCGGAGTTTGAGATGAAAGATTTAGGAGGTTTGAAGTACATCTTGGGGATTGAAGTTGCTCGTTCCCGTGATGGTATTTACTTATCTCAGCGGAAGTATGTTCTGGATCTTTTGTCTGAGATAAGGATGTTGGCATGTAAACCAGCAGAAACACCTATAGTTCAAAATCATCATTTGGCGATTTACCCGGACCAAGTTCCAGCGAACAGGGAAAGATACCAAAGGTTGGCAGAAAGGTTGATGTACTTATTTCTCACGAGACCAGATATTGCATATGCTGTTAGTGTAGTAAGTCAATTTATGCACTCTCTTAGTGAGGATCACATGGCTGTAGTAATGCAAATATTGAGTTATTTGAAAGGTGCACCTGGAAAGGGATTGATTTTCAAGAAACATAGGCATTTGGAGGTAAAAGGGTACATGATGCTGATTGGGCTGGGAACATTACTGATAAAAGCTCTACATCAGGGTACTTTACATTCGTTGTAGGAAATCTTATGACTTGGAGGAGCAAGAAACAGAATGTGGTTGCTAGGTCCACAGCATAAGCCGAATACCGTGGTATGGCACATGAGATTTGTGAGTTATTATGGCTGAGGATTCTTCTTATAGAGATTGGGTTCAAGCCACGTGGAGCGATGTGATAATCAGGCTGCAAGAGAAATAGCTAATAATCCAATTCAGCATGATCGTACAAAACATGTTGAGGTGGATAGATATTTTATCAAAGAACAGTTGGATGTTAAGTTAATTGATATTCCATACATAAGATCTGAAGACCAGTTAGCTGACGTGTTAACTCATGCAGTGTCGACAAGAGTTTTTCAGGACTCACTTAACAAGTTGGGCCTGGGTGATATCTACGCCCCAACTTGAGGGGGAGTGTTGCGTGAGTCAATCTTGGGGAATAAGGAATGTAGAGTTATTTTGGGTATAAAATTACGTAAATGATATCCTTGTGGATTTGGGATACTTGTTTCCTAGTTTGTAGGAGATTGTATAAGTTTATATATTCCTCTATGTGAGAAGAATAATATCATAACAATATTCACCAAAACCTAGAATTATATCTTCATCTTGTACACTACTAGTATTACAGATACGTTATTTTAGTAAGATATAATGCTTTAGTTTGTGGGATAATATCTTACAAGTCTATAACACTCATGACGTCACATCATCTAGACAAGTGCCGTAAATTTCACGGTGACACGTGAGAATCTCTCGGCAGATGTGGTTGTGTTGGGTTCGTTTGTAGGAGGACAACCAACTCTACCTCTACATTTTGGTCCCAAACCAACCAGATTGTTGATCCAGCAGTCAATTAAATTCTTCTAAGTCAGAATTCACCTAGTTCTTTGTAATTCACTCTTTCATCTTTCATCATGAGTGTTGGAACCTACTCAAAACGATGCGTTTTCTTCATTACTCTTATACACCTAATGCAGATGTTTTACAAAATGCATATATCATTTCATACATTCCAATTCGATATTACCAAAATGGTACAAGGACTATACAAATTACGATGATGGAATGGCCAAAATGTTTATGTAAAATGCGTCTCACTGACCAAATACAGCTTCTGACCATCATTTATCAAGTCCACATCAAGAATTTTACCTGCATCTTCTGTTAATATTATGCAGGAATCACTCGATGAAAACTCTAGTTGCTCTCCTGCTGTTCTGATGAGTTCTCCAATGGTAGTCGGGACCCATAACACGATTCCAGGTCTTCTTTCTTCTTTGCTTTCCCATGGGCGGAAAGGGTATACTGTGCACTTCTTCGGGTGCATTTTATCTGCAGGTTGCAACAGAAATTTGGTATCAGCTTACCATGATAACTGTAAGTACAAGCCGTCATGTATAGGAATATTCACTAGGCCCTTAGCGTGATCTGTATCTGTGCGCACATAACTAATTCGTTAAATCTTAACATTCATCACCCTATACAGTCATCTCTCCTTGGTGTTTGTTTACTAAACGGTATTAACATCTGACTGAATTGTAAAACATTCAGATCGTTCTAAATTTCTTTCTAGCTCTTCTTCTCTCTAAATTCGGGGGAGAAAAACAAACTAAAAGGTCACAAAGAAAATGTAAGACTCTTGTCATACCTGTGATTTCTTGAGCATTATAAGGGAATTCTATCGACTGAGCTGACTTTGCTTCTTCCAGCAGTTTAATTAAATTCTTGTTCCCACACATCCGACCTTCATCTAGTGGGGTATTTCCCCATCTGCAGGGTGGAAAACAATCATATGGTTCTCAAAGCAAGAAGAAAAGTTACTATATATAACAAATCGTCATGAAAGAGAGAGGCACAGGTGAAAGAGGTTGGATACGTCTATAAGGTTAAGTTTCCAAACTTCATGTCGAACAATACTAGGGAACTAGCATAGAGAAGTACCATTTTGGAAGAGTACCAGTGAGTTTGTCTCAAATAAAATGAATATTTCAACTGTACCTGTCCTTTGAGAAAACGCTAGCCCCAGATTCTAACAGCAACTTTGCCATCACATATAGTCCTTCTGATGCAGCTACATGAAGTGGAGTCCGGTGATCAGAATCTTTTGAATTCGGGTCAATGCCATTTGCCAATAACCTTTTAAGGAGATCTGCGTCCCCCCTTGCAACAGATGTACATATAAAACTACCAGCATTTTCTATGTTCAAGGAGGCCCCTTCTTGAATAAGTAAAGAAGAAACTCGATCATTCCCGTTCTTGATGGCTTCAAGTAGGGGTGTATTCCCAAAATTGTCTAGAAAAGTTAAACGAACTATTATAATGTGGTACTATGATTGGGCAATAGATAAAGCCACATAAGGATTGGTATACATTGTAAACATACCTTTGATGTTGATGTCTACTCCTTCCTGAATAAGGAAAAGTGTAATATCTTCATGTCCTTTTAATGCAGCGAGATGCTGTACAGAAGAAAGAATGCTTTCAGACAATATATATCATCATGTCACGCATACACGTGCGCACACACTATGAGAAGTCACACATATATTCACAATGATTAATCTAAGAAATTCATGCCATTTATACCAAGGGTGACCTTCCATCATAATCTGCCTTGTTGGGATCAGCTCCAGTTCGGATCAAACCTTTCAGCTGAAATAGATCTCCATGGTAAGCCGCGCTATTGACCTTCAAAGCAAGTTCAGCTTCTTGCTTTCCGATATGAAATGTAATGTCCGACTCTAGTTGTTTCACGCGAGGTGCTTTACCCTGTACCATTTTCAGCCATACGATGGGCACATAGGTAAATCTATCAAAATCTTTCCACACGGTTGTAGGCACATAGAAAAAGGAACATAAATAACCACAGAAAACTTACCTCTAAAAGGTTGTTCAAGATTTTCCGCCCGTCATAGAAGTATATGTCAAGGATACTTGTCAAAGATTGCTTATCAAGTCGCAGAAGTCTACATAATTCACACACCCTAACTGTATAAAGTTGAGGAATGTTGCAAAGAATGGAGATTTCTCCAAATGTGCTGTTTGGTTCCAAACGCTCAACAATTGCTTCTGTTCCATCTTCCCCTATGCCTATCTCCTCCTGCACAAGAATAGCTTCGTTACTCACTTAGTAGAACAAACAAACAAACAAGAAACCGAATATATGTCGATTTTTGTATGAAACTAGAAATACATAATAGTGAACTAAATAGCATATAGTTCAAAGCAAGGACAAGTTATTTTCAGACAAACTTCATACAGGTTTAAACAAACAAGTTACAGAATATATGTTGATTTTTGTATGAATTGGTTGATCCAGTTTCCAAATTTTCAATAGAACACCTAAGATGACAAGAAATGAAATGAGAAACATGGCATTATCAACTAAATAAGACACATCACTGACTCTAGAGTACGAAATCATACCAGCACACCATGACAGACGAAATAAAGTTGATCTATGACGTTTCCTGGTTGCATGATCACTTCTCCAGGGAGGAAAAATTCTTCATGCAGTTTAATAACCTGCAAGACGAAAAGAATAAGAATAACTCATTTCACTAATTCACATTCAAGAAGATATATCCATGAACCATGGAAGATTCTACTTGACATTATGCGTGGTGCTGCATATGAAACTTCCGACAGCCACAATTATACCACCTACAGAAAAGTGATGCCACGCTGTTTTCAGTGGCCTATTTGGCATGCACGCACAAACATTTACAAGATGGTAAACCCTATATCACATGCATTGTTTTCCAAATGAGGTTCCAGCTCAAAATCATACCCATGCAACAGAGGAAGAAGCACCAAATTTGTATTATTTTTATTGTCAATGACAATGCTTGTTAACATTAGCACCAATTACACCTACGAACACACTGGCATTGCACACCAGATCAGAAAGATCCAACTACCAGTGTTTCCAGTGAATGTACTTTATATTATGTAAATGGAAAGTTGATGACTTACGATCTGATTGATGAATTCTGTCGAGCATCCCTTGAAGAGAGGAACACTTTCAATGTATGGGAAATATAAAGTTTGTGAAATCTGCAATGAAGAAACAACCAGAAACAGTCGGAATAACGCATAATTTTGGAATACATGAGGTAACAATTAAAATCAAATACTTCATACCGAATTTATTGAAACTATGTCGTCAATAGACAAAGTTCACAGAGATCTTATTTGTAACTTACCTTGGCGCGAATTGAAGCAGGAATTTCCTGGAGAACAGCAGCCTCCGTGTAGGTACTCTCATATTGTAAACGCAAGTGACCTTTGATTTGATTACGGATATCCCTCCCAAGTCTATTTCTGTTCATATATTTCATAATATCTGTCATTTTGTCCCTGAACTTTTCTGTCTTTGATCCTTTTACAATTAATGCTGTCATGTTACCAATCAAATATGCTCCAAGAACCATGTCAAAAGATACATAAACCATTATGAATATCATTTCCCTCAGGTTGACTGCATGAATATCTCCATAACCTGTAAAAGAAAGAGTGCTGGCAGGCATTACTAAACATTCCAACTGTACGCTTACAAATTAAAAGGTAACTTACCAACAGTGGCCATGGTTACAATGGCAAAATACAAAGAAGTTGTGTAGCGCTTCCACAAGTCGATGTCCCTGAAGCTTGAATAACTATAGTCACCTAACTTCAAACTTCCAATCCATGTATACCCCTCTTGTGAAGCAGGCAGGGTGGTGGCCAAATAATAGAAGATGCAGGCCGCTGTATGCGTGCAGTAGAGTTCAACGACAATAAGCTTTATAATCCTGGTAAACCGATAGCTGATACGAATATCCTTCTCTAGGTCATGAAGGAACTTGGTGACTTTGCACAACCGATATAGCCTTATCCATAGGAGATACCTAACTTCCTCTCTTCTCCCACAAGCCTATTCCAAACAGATTTCACGAAGTGAATACGAAGGCAGAACATATTGAAAGCATTGCAGTAGATTAACTTAATTACTTCAACAAATCAAGATATACGCTGCAATTTTTTATTGATCTTATACATTCTGTACACCTGCCCGCCAATCTCATGAATCGGCAAACACGTGCATAAACAAATTAACATTTTATGTGAGAAAGTGTTAATGCGCAAGTCACGTAAATTGGAAATGGCAGTACCTTGTAGATGAGATCCCAAGGCATACAACCAAGCAAGTCAATGATAAAACTCGATTTCAAGTACCTGCAAAGGAAAAGTTAAATCAGCAACGAAAATTAAGTACAATGCCGGAACATATAGCTTGTAAAATCACTATGGCCATTTGTTTGCTTTTAAGGTTTAACTAAATTCAACAAATTCCAGTAAGCAGTGATAGACATCACAACAATCCTCTTTTCCATAAAGAGTAGATGGAAAAGAAAACTAACCTCAGAGCAATCCATTTGCGCTTATAGACCATTCGATAAGTGTGACTGTCCCGGTAGGCAAGGAAGAACTGCAAAACAATGTCTACAAGAAATGCTATCTGTCCTACTACATCCAGTATAAAAAGTTTCGTTTCCAAACCCCTGAAAAACCCGAACTCGAAAGGTGTGAAGAAGGACGAGTACACTGCCCATACAAGTATGAATTTCATCCATGCCCGATACCACCTGCATTTAGTCTTCACATTTCAGTACACAGAGAGAAGAAAAACAAAACACAAAAATACAAGCATATATAACTATATGTGTGTGTGTATATGTATATATGCAGGACGAGAGTGCAATGCATGACAGTATATGCGGTAAAAGTAGTTCACTAGCATGGCTAAGGTTTTACTTGTTAACTAATCTAGGGATCGGGCCGTTGTCGATCACCGGCATCATTTAGGCCGGCCGGAACACATAGGAGGAATGTTCAGCAAACCAGGAAGGAGGGCGTTTTGCTTATGGCCACCAGATGCATTATATAGGATAATTTTTCACACGTGTTGGGCAGCTATTGGCTGAACACTATAGGTCCACTAGTGAAGTGGGAAATATCTGTGTTCGGTGCTGGTGCTGATGCTGATGTGCTGAACATAATGCAACGTGGACGATGCTTATTTGCCGACCAATTTTCAAGTTCTTTGATTCATTTGCCGACAAATTATGAAATTTGTTTGCTAAGCTACAAAGAATAAAAATCTGATGACTGGTCATCGGAAGATCTTCAAAACATCAGTTTAAGCATTCATTTGTCAATATTCACAAAACTATGGTGGAATGTTAATATTGTTATATGAATACGTGTGCGTTGGGATTAGCTTGTGAAGGTTTAGGGATGAAGATTGGTCGAGAGAGTACTTTTTTTCTACTGTGCTTCCTTTTCTTTCTTATTTTTTTCAAATAGTATGCGTTTTTAAAAATTCCCATTTTCATTCTTCAAGTTTAAACTCGATCAATTTTTTCCTCCACGTTTCCATCCATACATCAATGTGATTTCCACCATTCAATTTTGTTAAAATTTCCGTTGACAACACTCACGCGCGATTATAGTTGATAAACTAACTTATACGATCACATGTAAGCGTTTTTAACGAATGCTGTTTAAAGGATTGAAAAAACAAGGATTAATTTTGGGCATGAGAAACAATTATTAATTAATACAATACTAAATTATAAACCTCATTGTTAAACTAAGTGCTCGTTTGGATGTGTTTTTAAAATGACTGAAAATACTTTTAGAGAAAATGTTTTTGGCTTCCAAAAGCACTTAAAGTGCTTTCGGCAAGAAACACAATTTATGTGCTTCTTCCAGGATTCCAGGATTTACTTGCATCTTCATTAAAGATTGGTTTTAAAAATATTTTCACCAAAAGCGCTTTCAGTCATTTTAAAAGCACATACAAACGAGTTCTAAACCAGGGACTAATAGAACTTTTGTTTTTGGCCAACTGGATATAAATCATCTTTATTTGACTTAAAATTGAGCTGAAAAATTCATGATAGATACAATAGCTACGACTTGATTATGTGATCTTAAGACTCAATTCTACGAGACGATGTACCTATGTTATGTATGTTTTTCTCCAATGGTAGTCGACCAAATAAGAAAAACAAAAAATTAATCAATAATTTATTAGTTATGTACTGATTTTTTGTTTTTGCTAACCTAAACTAAAGAGAAGTGATGAGAAGGGTAAGCTAAGAGGAAACCATTGATTTGCATATCAAATTGGCTCATTATTGTTAGAAACTATAATAGCCTAACTCCAGCCAAACTAAAGAGAAGTTATGAGAAGGGTAAGCTAAAGAGGCTTTCAGGAATTTTTTTTTTTGGAGAGAGGGAGAAGGCACGCGGCTAGGTTTCTTTTTGGATAACATGTTCTTACTTTGATGGAGGTGGATTGTCTGTCCTCCCATTTCCATACTCTTCCCATCCTTTCATGTTTGTGTGGTTACGTTAACATTTTATATCAATTTTTTATAAAAGTAATAAAACAAAAAGTAATAGGAATATAAAATGCTGACGTAGCTTAACCGTGACCACACAAATATGAAGAGGGGATGGGGAGAGTATGGAAATAGAAGGGCAGACAATCCACCTCCTACTTTTATGCATGGTCGGTAGTCATCTAATATCTAAACTCTAGATTTGAAGTTTTTTTTTTTGAAGAGAAACAAACTCTAGATTTGAAGTATGATGGAAAAACTCTTAAATTTCGGCTAAAATCGACAGAATTTGTCGATATTTTCGACATACCGTTAAATATTGACAAATTATCATATGATATTGCCGAAAGTTTCATTTTAAATTTCCATCGAATACACCGATACGAATATCGATATCGATATATCTATCAATGTTTGTATAAATTTGCAAATCGATATTTCTACCAATATCATTGTAATAAAGAGAAACTAAAACTAAATTTTAAACTGGTAATTAAGTTTAGACAGATGGATAATACCGATTTCAATTCGTTAACCGATTATTATGGAGACACAATATTTAAAGGAAAAATAAAACTGAAAAACGAAAAAGAAACTGAAGAGGAAGCATCGTACCAGTTGTCAGGATGAACGACGAGTCCTTTGGAGAGCCCTCTGAAGCCATCGATCAGGCTCTGGCGACTGAACCGCCGCCGCCGTGTCGAAGAACCGTCTCCGAGTCCTAACTCGTTCTGAATCAGATTGAATTGGCTCCCGAGCGACGATTTGATTCGCTCCCTCAGATCCTGCACCTGATACTCTTCATCCTCCTCTTCGCCGTCGTCCTTCGACGACTCACCCTCCGTGTGACGGTGGTCCTCCACCACCACTCGCCTCGACATTTTCCCCAAATCGACCAAAACTCGAAACGCTGAAGAGAAGGAAAGCGCGCGCAGATTCGAAATCACGAGCGAAGAAAATAAATGAAGAAATAAATCACGAGGACGTGGTGCTTATGGTGTGTTTGGTTAGGGAGAAAATCCAAGCACCTTTTTTCTCGGAAAAATTTGCGATTTGCGATGCTCTTGTTGGAGAAACTGAAAGCTGCAGAGGTCGAATCGTTTCAAAACTCTGTTTGTTATGTTTTTTTTTCCTTTCTCATTTTTGGAATTAATTGGAAGCACGCAGCGCACAAGAGACTGCGGCACTTTCTGGTGCTACTAGTTTTCAACTTATCAGAGTTTGAAAATCAGTTTGCGCTCTTGCCAATTTATGCTTGCAACTCTTCTTTCAGTGACGACGTACTTCCGACAGTTTACGTTTTTTTTTAAAATATAAATATTATTTTTTATTTATCTGCTGCAGCGACTGGACGTGTATCGCATTTGAAGGCGCAGTGCCTAATAGACAATTGTCTAGAGATTTTTAGCGGCAGAGAGACGGTATACCAAGTGTAACAATATAATTTGTTAAAAATTTTAAAAAAAAATTATAACTAATTGTGTAGTGTATTGGGTTGTGTTTCTGTCATACTGAAAAAATTCTCATTATTATCATGGTTCTCTCCTTAAAATATAAAGTTATTGAAAATGCTACCCTTTGGTATCCAATTAACCACCTGTTAACAAAAAAAAGGAAACTCTCTAGACATATAAATTCAAAGACGAGGCTCAAACGAGTAATGGTATATGATGATTATGTAGGCATCAATGGATGATGAAGGGTGTAGTAAGCAACGAAATGCTTACTCCATCTCTAGGCAAGAGATAGGTTTTTTTATTTTTTATGTTGTACAAAGATGTTACGTCTAGGAGTTTGGAATAAATGACATGATGACTAGCAAAAATTGATATTAAACTCGTTATTCATAGTATCAGACTTAAACTTTTCTACTTACGATGAAAATGAATGCATTGTGTTAGAAGCAATATATACACACATATATATATATATATATATGAGTTTTAGAACATAAGAAATAGACAATATTGGTGACAACGAATCCATTTATTAAAAGATTCCTTCAAAAATATTTTGGTCTTTTCATGAACCTCTCCATGTGTTTTAAGGATCTTCAATAACTTCTTTGGTCTTTTGCATGATTTCCCTGCGTTTTAAGGATCTTCAAAAAAAATTCTGCACAGTTCTTGTTCACGTGGGGTCACAATGTCATTTTATTGCAAGTCATCATTTTCATTACGCTCTAATAGAGTTTCTGATGACAAACTTAGAGTTTCGATGACAAACTTAACAAAAATATAAATTTAGGAAAAAATATAACTTTAAGTATAAAAGTGAGATAAAACAAAAAAATTAGATATTAAAGTAAATTTCACAATACTTAAAAATAGTATACGTTTATTTATTTATATGACCTTGACGTTAACGAGTTCAGATTTTCAGATTTTCTGCACCTAAAACCTTATGTGGCCTGTTTCACAGTTTGACACCTGTTTTCCATTGACTCGATATTAAACGCTGTTAACTGACTAAAAATAAAACATAAAATATAAAAAATAAAGCGATGAAAAGGATGGGATTTTTGCCTTCTTAAAACCACTTTTGCTTTCTCCGCTGCCAACTCCACTTTTGAAAAAGCCGATGTGCACATATTCAAATTCAATAAAAAATTGAATTCTTGGATTGAAAAGGATTGGGATGAAATTGGGCCGAGATTTGAAGAGAAGAAAGCGAACAAAAAGATGGAGCTTTTACAAACCAGGCCGCGAATCTTTCTAACGGGAGAAGAGAGCGAAGTCAGAGAAGTCATCGTCGACTTTGGTCATGCTCCTCCACCTCCTTCCTCTTCTTCTTCATCGTTTTCATAAGCATTCCGTCTGAGGCAAAGTAGTCCTCCTTATGGGAGATTTCTGCAACTCTATTTTTTGATTCCGCAGAAATGGAGATTTGAGTTTTTGTTATTGTGTGATTGTTGAGGATTTGATTGGATTTTTTTGGTTTGATTTGCAGAGACAACTGAAATTCTGGAACTTTGATGAAGAGTATTTTTCTTAGCTTTGTATTTTATTTTTTAATTTTTTATTCTTATTGTTTTTAAGTGAGTTAACAGCGTTTAACATGGAGTCAGTGAAAGACAGGTGTCAAGCAGGGAAACAGGCCGCAGGGAGGCCACAGAAGGATTTGGATGCAGAAGATCTGGACTCGACGTTAACGTGCATGAAATGAACTCAGTTGTCTTTTCCTTTTTATCCCAAAAAAATGATCACAATTGTTTATCATTTTATCCTTGTAAACAAAAGTAATTTATTAAAATTGTTACGGATATTATATTGCAAACACAAGTACCGAAAATGAAATCTGACCTAAATACGGGGACAACAAACGTATTTAATCCTAAAATTTTCATGTTTCTCTATGTTTTTCTTAATTCTTTTTTCTTCCTTGCTATCTTTTTAATCAAAGGAATGTAAAGTGTATCCAGGATTACGCATTTATCCGTATTTCATAAAATTTGAGTCATTCGAATAGTCTGATGACTTAAAACGTGACATATCAGGAATATAGAATTTGGCTCTCTTTTTATATTCCTAACTAATGTTAACCAATATACTATCGTTATCTCTCCGTGTCGTCGTGTTTAGAATAATACTTAGCTACTCAAATTATGTGTAAGAGTTCTTACTCAAAACAGTTTGTTACCGATTCATAGAATTTCGTGCTTATGATAAAAACCGGTCATATTATAAATTATTCCATAAATATCGTCTTTGCAAAAAAATCAATTAATACTAAGGTCGTTTAATCATCAAACTGTATAAAAATAGATGAACGGAATTAGTAGAAATATTATGAACTGTCTATGCGTTTGATACAATAGATTGACTAAACAATATTAGTGTTAATTCACTTTTTTGCATAGATGATCTTTACAGAGTGATTCATAACATGAACGGTTCTGATCATAAGCACAAAATTCTATGATTCGAACATGAAGAGTTCTGAGTAGAAGTTCTTACACATCCTTGAATAACCAAACATTATTCTCATATTTAAGTCCTTCGTCTCCTGGTGTTTCTCCTTTTTTTTCCTCATCACAAATTATTTCTGACCAAACTTTTTCCTTTTTGTTCGAACAAGAACAAATCTTCCTGAATCCTCTCTTTCTTTTTCTAAGAATTGCGATAAACTAAGAAATCATCGGAAAAATTGGGTTTAGGGTTTAATGAAACCTGATTTAATTATGTTTTATTGAGTGTAAAACTAAATATTAACGAAACAAACAATTATTAGTCACAAAATAATCAATGAATAAATATGCGCGTGCATGTCACATATTATTTTCATGCGAACGATATCTATTTGATTATACTATTAAAATGTCAACATAAAAACAAACATTCTAGATAAAATTCAAAGAGACCTCAACAAAACATATATATGTACGTGCATGTCATCACTGGCGGAGCCAAGGTGGGAGCAATGAGATTCCTTGACTCCAATAACCTTGTGGCCAAACAAGAAGAAGAAGAAAGAGCTGATAAAGTTTGTTTGTGTTTGTTTGATTAGTTTATTGGGGTTTAGAACTTGACAGAAAAATGGAACAAAGAATGCAGAGATGTTGGACGACTACAAGGCTGTGCAAATTGCATCTTCCATCACTTCATTTAATAAGGAATGTTTGTAGGGCTTGATGCATTGCCAACTCCCAAAACATTTTTTAAGAGTGTGGGGGACAAGAAAACTTAAACAAATATTACACCCATTCTCCTCCAGATTTGATCTTAGCCCTTCATTGGGGTTTTAAGTGATTTAATCTGGAGTGTACACTTGTCACTCTCACACACATATACAAAGCATTTAAACCGAAAACTAGCTGTTGGGACTAAACCCTTCTTTTCTTCTTTCTTCTTTGATGCAGCAGCAACTCATCCATTGGAGCTCCACTTACTGCCTTCGATCTTTGGAACTAGAAAGCAGTTTAGGGTCCAACAGGAGCTGCTGCTCCATTTGTTAGCCATCAATCCATCAACGCCTCTTCTCCCCCTGGTAAATCTTCCCACCACTGTGAATCTACCGCCTGGCAGCCTCCAAATCGTCAGACCCGCGTTTTCGGCCTGCCCAGTCTAGTAATGGAAGCTCAACTTTTGACCCCATTGTCTTAAATATATATATATATATATATATATATATATATATATATATATATATATATATATATAGTGTCTCTTAATTTTTGGCCAATTGGTGATACTTTCGTGTCTCTTAAATTATAATTAAGGGCAAGGCAAGATGGTTGGTGGCGGCTAGTATAATAATTAAGCAGCTAAAATATGATTGTGGTTTTCGATTAAGATTGGCTTGATTAGGTTAGCAGGACGTGGATTTTTTTTTTTTTTAAATTTTTTATATTAAAAATGAGACAACTGGTGGTAAGTCTCGGTTATCCATCACTTCAGAGCGCGCAGAAACTATGGGGAATTTCACTCTTCCCGTAACCACAATCAAGCAGACTTACCAGCTCGGAACATCGAACCTAGAGCCTCCCACATTTTTTATTGAAGAGTTGCAGTCCGCGTCCTGACTACTGAATCAATGTGGTTACAGGAGGTGGATGTTGAACACACAAATTAATCAATATATGCTCATGCCCCTGACAGCTTCATACAGATACAATATATACATAATACATTACCCCACGTGGGAGTAAACAAGTTAAGTAATACGATCTGCCTCGGATTTGAAGCATCCCATGTCTTAGGCCAACATAAGCATCTTAAGACTAATTAATACCTGCAACATATATTCCTTTTGTTTCACGAAAGATTGAGAGATCTAATTAAATCCAAATTAGACAAGCTTTGCTTAACGTTGAAACTTCAAATCGATTTAAGATGTGGGACTTTAACTATCTGGATTCATGTGGGACTTTAACTATCTGGAATTGGATTGAGAGAAATGCTAAGAAGATTTTTTGAAAATGAGACTTTATGAACTCTCCGTTATCTCAAGTTATTGACATAATGTCTTATAATGTTGGTATGAAAATTGTGTCAAAAATATGAGTAGATACTAGTATATATTATTTTGTATTATACAAACTATGTATGTAGTAGATACTAGTATATATTATTTTGTGTTATATAAGTTTTCTAAAACGGAAGTTAGTATGTTCGAAAGGATTTTTACTTGATGATTGATTATGATTCACTTACACTTTGTTTTTCGCTCATTAAGACCTAGTGGGAAAAGAGCAGCAGTTAGTGACGACGAGTGGACTTTGCAGTAGTACATCCTTCTACGAAGTAGGGTGAAATACTTTCTGTCTATTTACTTTCTAGTTGTAATAAATGATAACTGAACTTAACGGTTACACTAGCACATCGCATAACTATTTGCGTACTCTTATGCTTTACTTTCCCGCTACAAATAATGAAGTTACTATTGACACCACAAAAATATAGTCACTACTTAGCGGTGACAAGAGTGTGGTTAATGCAGGGTCATCTATTAATCCGTTGAAATAATATATACTAGTAATGAAATTACTATTGACACCACAAAAAAAGTCACTACTTAGCGGTGAAGAGAAAGTGGTTAATGCAGGGTCTTCTATTAACCCGTTGAAATAATATATATTTGTAATTCTCTGGAATAGTACCTGTGAGGAAGCCCATAAAAGGCCACAAGTGCTAAAAGATTAAGTTACTAGACCCATGAACCAGTCCAAGAGTTTCCACAGGCCATACACTATGGACGAAGAACATCATCATTGACAAGGAGCATTTTGCTCACCATCTTAAATTATGGTGTATACTCATTATACATCTAATCATCTATCACATGTCTTTTCACTTAACATTAGTTAATTTATTTAAAATAAAAAAAAAGTAACATTTAATTTGAAAGTTAACTAGAGTTAGGTTAAGGGATACATGACAAATGTTTAAATGTATGGTAATCATACATCATAGTTATGAACTTATGATGGTGAGCAAAAATGCTCCCTCATCGACTGCTCGAGTCAGTAAACAGCCAATCCTCATCACCGACCAAAACGAAATGAGTGCTTGGAAATAATTTTTCACCTGTCTAGTCAGTGGGCGAACCTGACAACTTTTCAGCACGAAGCTCCAAGAGACAGGTCTATCCAAACATTAACTCTATGCCACACATCGTTTATTAACATGAAAGGAAGCCTACAAGGGGACCTAGAGACTATCAGACCTAACGCTTCGTTTAGTTACTTTTCGTCGGTCGTCTCGTCAGTCGTTATTCTCCGTCGATCGTTGTTCTTTAGTCAAGTTAAGGAAGATAGAGGGTTGTGGAAATGTGCAAGAAATAGAAAGAAAAAAAATGTAAAAAAAATATTAAATGACCACTAAATTTTTCTCCACCCTTGGATTAGATTCGATGATTGGTTGACCATCATTTTTCTGGTCTCCATGGGCGAGGAGAACAAGATTGCTCTTAATAATAGTAGATCTATATAGAGAATTGCTAAGCAGACTCTTCTAAAGATGGAACTTTTTATGAATTTTCTGTCATTTCACGTTTTTTGTACAATTTTTTATAATATCGGGTTAAAAATTAACATTAAACTGTAAGGTGATAAAAAATTAATAGAGTCTTATTTTAAAAAAAAATCTTTTCTCATTTAATATACTGATACAACGCCTATAAGAAAAAGTATTCTTTAAATTAGACGATCGAACGGTAGATAAATAATAGGTTGTAGTCGGGCCCGACAGTTTCCCGCTAATTCGAGGTCGGAGTCCCACAATTTTGAGGAATCCCTCAATAAAGCGGAAGGCTATATATACCATCAGAAAGGGGAAGGGAAACCCAACAGTCACTCTCTTTCTCGTCTCTACAATATTAGAAGCTACCGTCTCTCTCTCGATCGACCAAAATCTCTCGATCAGAATTCCCTGATAATCTCCAGCGGCGGCGAGATTGGACCAGTAATTAGTCGTCGTCATCGTCGTATCTTCAATTCTCAGGCTCAGACGACCACGGCCGAAGATCTTCACCGACGATTCTGAAAGCCTCAGTCGCAGACGTTTTGGCGATTACTTCCACTCAATTTTCCGGCGTCCATTCCGATCGGTTCTGTTTCTTCTCCCTCCTCCTCTAGGGTTAGTTAGGGTTGGAAATTTTAAATTGCTTGAAATTTAAGTTTGTATTAATTACGATATTGAAAATCTAGGGTTAGGGTTTCGCTTTGTCTCAATTTTGTTATCTTAATTTGTATTTTGTAGGGCTTCGATCTGCCCAATACTGCATCTGCAACTGAAAATATATAAAAAATTGCTTGAGAATTGAGATTATTATTATTGTTCTTTTCTGATTTCATTATATCTTTTTTTATTTGATTGGGTTCGATTTCATTATTTTGGAAAAGAAGCAAAGATAAAAAAATTCCCCAATTCCCATATTCGCAAAATTATATATACTCAAAATTCTTGCATATTGTAAATGGGGAACCCTGATGCATTAAGCAATCAAGATAAAGGGCAGCGGTTTGGCCTTACGGGGCCCATCTCGCTGGCTGGACCGGCCGAGTCTGATGTGATCAAGACTCGTGAACTGGAAAACTACTTGCAAGATGCTGGATTGTATGAGAGTCAGGAAGAGGCTGTGCGCAGGCAGGAGGTTCTTGGCAGCCTCGACCAGTTTGTGAAGGCGTGGGTTAAGACAGTTAGCAAGGCCAAGGGATTCAATGAGCAACTGGTGGATGAAGCAAATGCTTTGATCGTCACCTTTGGATCATATCGGCTAGGGGTTCATGGCCCAGGAGCAGATATAGACACACTCTGTGTCGGTCCTAGATATGCAACTCGTCAAGAAGATTTCTTCGGCGAGCTACATAGGATGCTGTCTGAGATGCCTCAAGTGACAGAGTTGAACCCTGTACCCGATGCTCACGTCCCAGTCATGAGATTCAAGTTCAGCGGGGTGGCAATAGATCTTCTTTATGCGCAACTAGCACTCATGGTTATTCCAGAAGACTTGGATATATTACAAGACTCAGTACTACAGGGTGTAGATGAACAGACGGTTCGTAGTCTTAATGGTTTCAGAGTTACAGACCGAATTCTGCGTTTAATCCCAAGCATTCAGAACTTCTGCACGACTTTGAGATGCATGAGGTTATGGGCAAAGCGTCGTTGTGTTTATTCCAACGTTGCAGGATTTCTTGGTGGTATAAATTGGGCATTGCTTGTTGCTCGCATATGCCAACTTTACCCGAATGCCCTGCCTAATATGCTAGTGTCTCGGTTCTTTAAGATATATACGCAGTGGCACTGGCCAAATCCCGTCATGCTCTGCGCTATTGAAGCTGGGTCTCTTGGACTGCAGGTCTGGGATCCTAGAAGAAACAAAATGGACAGGCTTCATTTGATGCCCATAATTACTCCGGCATATCCCAGCATGAACTCTAGCTACAGCGTGTCTCCGAGTACTAAGTGTATCATGTTAGACGAGTTTCAGAGGGGAAATGATATTTGTAAGGCTATGGAAGCAAACGAGGCCGATTGGGATACCCTTTTTGAGTCTTATGCTTTCTTTGAAGCGTATAAGAATTATTTACAGATAGACATCACTGCAGAAAATGATGATGACTTTAGAGCATGGAAAGGCTGGGTTGAATCCCGTATCCGTCAACTAATGCTGAAGATTGAGAGGCACACATCCGGCAAGCTGCTGTGTCACCCACAACCAGGTGATTTTTCAGACAAATCAAGAGGTTTTCATAGCTCTTTCTTCATGGGTCTACAACGACGTCAAGGAGTTCGTGCCGACGTTGGCCAGCGATACTTTGACATAAGAGGAACAATCGAGGAGTTTAAGCAAGCTGATGTCAACCGTTACACATTATGGAAACCTGGAATGGAGATCCGTGTATCCCATGTAAACCGCAGGAGCATCCCAAATTTTGTATTTCCTGGTGGGGTTCGACCTTTGCGCCCATCTAAAGTAACTTGGGGGAGAAGGCAGGGTTCAGAACCAACGGTTTCTGGAGCATCTGAACCACATAAATTATGTGAAGCTAAAACTGATTTAGATGGATCAGATGGCAGGCAGAAGAGAAAGCGGGTGGAGAGTAATATAGAAATTGACTCAAGGCATGCCAAGTCTTTACGTCCCTGCGGTGAAGAATTTCGTAAGGGTAGCCCTTCTATGAGCAGCAGTGTCAATTCATGTTCCATAAAATGTGACAGTATGGATGCAAACAACAATAACTCCGGAAAGACAGGAATCCCAAAAGACTTTCCTTATCAGAATGATCAGACTGAATCTTCGTCAAGGTTCAATCCACCAATCGATAGTCTACCTGCGGCTGCAAATATATCAAATTCTGAAGAAGCAGAGAAGCTGGCATTGGAGAAGAAGATTACGGCTACAACGGAGGGCGCATCAGTTGGTACGCCAATAAACTCTAGCAATGGAGCTGCTGGTCCTTCCAATGATTCATGTAACGGGGGCGTAGAGGAACTTGTGGATGAATTCGTGGCGCCGTCCTCAAACGGAACCTCTTTTCCAACTGCGGCGCAAAGAAAGCCAATCATCAGGTTCAGTTTCTCTACATTCGTCAAAGCTAGTGGCTAAAGGCATGAGGATGTTCAATGTTGAAACCTCACATGCATAATGACAATGCTCCTTTTCTTTCTTCGTTGTATTGACAATTTAAAAGTTAGAGTCACGAAGTTTTGAGTTTTATGTAATCTGTGTCTGTCTGCGACGGGTCAGGCGCCAAGTCCCCCCGCTTGTAATCTTTCCTTTTTTTATCAATAAAGTTAGTTTTCCTCGTAAATCTTTGCGTTATTTGATTACAAATTTCTATCATTTTTCAATTAACAAGTAGAGTACTTATGCACTTGTCTTATGGTAGAAAATGCAGATCATCATATCCATTTAATTTAACATACTTTCGATAATCGTTAACAATCAGTTCCAAGCAAGGTCTAAAATATCGATGATATCGGAAATATCGGTAGTTCAAAAACACGGAAATTTCGATGGAAATATCGAGATATTATCGATATCGATAAAAATTGAATAAAAACCACGGAAATTGTAAGAAAAACTTGGAAATTTTTATTGAAACTTTGCAGGATGTTTATTTAGTCAATTATCTATTAGTTTATCATAAAAAATTGGAAGGAAATGCATTGCATGATGGATTTAACTGATTTAAGTTGATTATATAGCGAGCTGACAAACATTGTGAGTGTAGAAAATATATAAATATTTTAGCATATTTTCACAAAAATATAAGTGATATGATGGTCAAGGTGTTGAAGGAATAAAATGGGAGGGGTTCGAATTCCCTTGGTGTTTTTTTAAATATAGAAATTTAAAAAATATGGAAATTTCGATGGAAATATCGATGACATCAGAAATATCGGTAGTCCAAAAATACGGATTTAAATATAGAAATTTAAAAAATACGGAAATTTCGATGGAAATATCGATAACATCGGAAATATCAGTAGTCCAAAAATACGGAAATTTCGATGGAAATATCAGGATATTATGGATATTTTAGACCTTGGTCCCAAGTATTGGAAGAATTAGTCGCATGCACTGTTTCACTTCCACACCTAGTTATTTAAGAATTGTTTGGATTAAGTTGCACATTTAAGGTGATTTATTTATCCTTGTGTGTTTGTTTATGAATTAAAAGTAATCGTATCTAGCTAGCAGACTAGTAAAACAAAGGGCAAGATTCTATAATTTTGACAATTTTCCTAATTTATTTTGGAATCATTTGGGATGAGTTTTTTTCTGTACGTTTAGACTGGATAGTAGATCACTCGAACATGTTTACGTCCATTGATTCATACAAGCAATACAAGGAGCATATCGAGCCAGTGACGGAGCCAGGATTTTCAAATAATAGGGTCATAATATCAACCAAAAAGCTTTATTGGGTCATTTTGTCTAGCACCTAGTAGGCAACTACCAATTCCTATCAGTATATGTCGAAAGTTTATGCCAACATATGTTGACGACTACTATTATTTGTAGAGGCTAGTCGAGGGTGGATACAAGATACTGTGGAGTAATGTTGAAGATTGTCAAGGTTTTTCAACTAGAGTATTTCATACAAGAGGAGAGAAAAAGAAGACAAATATGATAGAAGAAAATAGAAGTAGGAGGAGGGTGTTGTAATTTAGTTTGTTTTAACTATTTATAGGGGGTCAAATACAATATACAAACAAATGTACATGAGGTTTTTGGATTTATCAGAGTCAAGAACAACCAATGACCCCATGCTGGCTCCACCACTATATTGAGCTAACTATAAGTTTCTCTCATCAAAGAGAATGTTTTGATTTCCTCCTTTTTGGCATATGATTAATCATTTCCAACCAATTTGTAAATGTACCTTACAATTTAACATCAATTTCCATGTTAACATTATAAAATATTGTGTCAAAAACATAAGGTGGGAAAAAGTCCATGGAGAGTCCCAATTTGAGAGAGTCCCTTTAGCATTTCTCTTACTGAGAAATTTGTATGATTAATTAGCTGCACCTTGCAATAATCTTGAGTGGTGGAGTAACCAAAGAGAGCTTGATTGATGAACTAATCAAAATGGTATGATTTTTTTCACAAGTTTGTGGAATTTTTTTTACTTTAAAATAAAAAATTCAAAATAACACCTATTTCATTTCTCAAAGTTTCGGATAATACACCATTTAGTCATTGAATATAAAATTCTAATAATTTTCCTTGTCATTGTTTTTAGGAAAGATTTTGAAGATTACACTGCAAAATAGTCACTACTTAACGATGATGGGCAGAAAAAAAACCGAAAAATAGGGGGAGGAGTGCAAATTTGTGAGCAACCGAGAGGACTTGGGTGAGGGCCTTTTGTGCCGGGCGACAATTTCCGGTCATTGGATTGTTGATATAGCTGCTAAATGCTAGGTTAGTGTTAAATTGTTGATATGTCACTATTATGGCATCATTTCGTGCCGCTTTGTGTATTGTAAGTCAATTTCACCCACATGTACTCTATAAAATATTTTATATTTTAGTCATTTGATTTAATTTATCGGCCCGTACACACCTTACAGAACTGTTTTTTCAAACACTTAATTCATGAAAAACACGTACCTAACTAACTATCACAACTATTTTGTTCAAAAAAGAAAGAAAAAAAAAAAAACTATCACAACTATTTTATTCTAAATGAATATTTTGTGTCATTTCAATTTCTCACAATGACAAATTAACCACTATATTTTATTTAAAGGCGAAGTGATCAATTTAGTGTCATGTCCAATTTCAAACTCTTCGTTTTCTAAATACCTTAACTATATATATTTACTTTCTGAATGTACATTTTCATCCTACCTTTTCTGTTCACTGGGTAAAATATTGGAGGAAATTAAAATGAACAAAAAAATTTACACTAAGTCTTGTATTTTCCCAACCTTGTCCTTCTTTTGACTTACTCTTCTATCTCATTCGGCCCTTCTTCTGACTTGCTCTTCTATCTCATTTGGTCCGCATTGGTCAAGTTAAAAAGTTTCTTACACCTTATAACATCAAGTCCCTCCTACAAAATGATTGAAAAGATGGATTATGGAGAGCACAAATTGAACTCTTTTTTTTTTGTCAAACATGAACTTCATTGACAGAAGAAAATGTTACAGAGCCAGAGCTTTTAGTTAGTATCAGACGACATGTTGTTAAGTAAAGTCTTGTATTTTCCCAACCTTGGCCTTCTTCTGACTTACTCTTCTATCTCATTCGGCCCTTCTTTAGACTTGCTCTTCTATCTCATATGGCCCGCATTGGTCAAGTTAAAAAGTTTCTTACACCTTATAACATCAACTCCCTCCTACAAAGTGATTGAAAAGATGGATTATGGAGAGCACAAATTGGACTCTTTTTTTTGTCAAACATGAACTTCATTGACAGAAGAAAATGTTACAGAGCCAGAGCTTTTAGTTAGTATCAGACGACATGTTGTTAAGTAATATTTTGTTGGATCTCGAATTGAGCTGGATGATTCGACATTTGAGCTTAACGCCAACTCGAAGATCCTTATCAATCTCAAAAAAGAGCCAGAGCTTTTTCAAGTTATTTGCTGCTAATTAAAATAAATATGAGCAAACTTGTCTTAAATAGAAGCAAACTATTACGGTTGTTCGTTGATCTTAAGATTGTTATAGAGAATGAATAATTTGAGGCAGACAAAGCTCAAACGGTGAGAAAATAGTTCTTTTTCATTTGGAAAAGACTATTGTACTCATATATACTAGCAATCAGCACACACGATCTATGTGTGCAACTAAGTTTTATGAACTAACAAGTTGAGTACTTATGCACTTGTCTTATGTTAGATTGCCTACTCTGAATCACCAATTTTGAGGCCGACCCCTCCAACGTACGATACATGCAAGTTTTAAATATATTAGTTTAAGCTCTTTTTCGAACATGGTTATGTCATGAAAGTCTTCAAAACAAAACCTCGGAATTCACACGGAATCGAAAACCCAATACGATTAGGATTATGGGGGTTTTAAACAGGTAGAAAATTCGATACAATGAATGTTGAAAGTTGAAACACATATCGTATCCATTTAATTTAACAACCTTTCAATAATCGTGATTAATCAGTCCCCAAGTATTGGAAGAATTGGTTTAAAAAAAAAAAAAAAAAAAACTTGCAGAACTTCTTTTTAAATTATCCACATCAGCATATTGGAAGTATTCCTAGATATGATACATCATGAGGTTCAAAACTCGCAAAACTTGTTTTTAAACACTTATTTCATGGAAAAACATCTACCTATCACAACTATTTTATTCTAAATGAATATTAGTATCATGTCCAATTTCATACTTTTCATTTACTAAAATCCCAAAGACCTTAACCATACATCATTAATTTTCTGAATGCACGTTTTAATCCTACTCTTTCTGTTTACTGAGTAAAATATTGGAGGAAATTAAAATAAACAAAAAAATTTATACTACGTCATTTTTCCCATTCTTGTCGATCTTAATAATCGCATTGTTCAGAAGTTTATATAGCTTGTTACTGGGATCCTGAATTGCCAAGCTGAGTTGCGCTAGCTTGTAACTCGAATGGGGCACCAAGGTGGTAGAACAACGGTTCGACTCATTTGGCGACCAAGAGCATATTTATGTGCAAACAATTATGCAGTCCTTCAACATTCTCATCAATCACTACACACCTTTTTTTTTTGAGCAACGATGATTTATCCCTACTCCACCGTAATGACATGACTCATCTCCAGTCACGAGCATATTCCAAATCAAAACTAGTGAATCCGAAGCCAATTACAATATGGCAAACATTAACTGATGCCTATGTTCAAGTGTGTCTAATAGATAAAGGTTCTTGCATCAGACTGATAACATTGCATACAAACAAATTAGGCAGATAACCGAATCACATTACCATCAACAGTTTAACCACTGGCATGTAATAAGTCCCATGTAGCACTGATCTATAACAAAAGAACTAGTTCACAAATAATAAATGGATCATGCAACAACAAATTAGGCATATAAGTCCCATGTAATAAGTCCCATATCAGTAAAATGATTAGTACGCATACGTATGTGGTTTAGCATCAGTTCATATATGATCTAACGGCTAATGTGCCTTGTTCAAGCGCAGCCATTACTCGTACATTTTATTTGTTATCCCTCTCTCACCTTCTACTGATGAAAACCTTGCAGTTCAGCAGCAGCACCAGGTCCCCGAGTTCGTATTCTGGTCCTTGGCGATGAATCGGCACGACAGGCAGACCCGAGGACTTGACAGATGGTTGGTAACCAATGGAATACGTCCGCCCCTGGACTTGAAGCAGACTCCAGATTGACCCATAACGAGCAAAAAAAGGCGTTGCAGAAGCTGAAGAAAGAGATATACAATCCTTTGCGGAGAATATCGACGAGGGTGAACTTGTATTACAGAGACATAGTTGTGAAGGAGAAGGAAATGGAGAATGGTGAAAAGAGGTGTACCATTTGCTTGGATGACTTTGAGCCCAAACAAGAGGTTATGCTCACTCCTTGTAAGCATATGTTTCATGAAGAATGCATTGTGCCTTGGGTGAAGAGCAATGGTCGTTGCCCAATATGTAGGTTTTCTATATCTGAGTGAACAATAAATACCTCTTCCAGAGAAAAAGAAATATTACTAGATAGCCCACTTCTGCTGGGCAGAGACGTTTTCCTCATAACTCCACCTCACCTAGGCGAGTCATAAAACTAGTTTTTTAAAACACTTGAACTAATACATATAGCTCTCATCTCTTAAATCATAATAAATTCGGGCTCGTTTGACACACGTGATTAGTTTGGAATGAATAACCTCTTGAGTCATACTAAATTCAGACTCATTTGGTACACATGATTATATTTAAATGGATAACCTATTAAATAAAGGTATGTTGGAGAAATTATAAAATTATGACCACCCATACTAAATTCATAATTCTCATGAAAAGAATTCATTCCAATACTTCTTAAAATGATTGGATTAGAAGGGATGAATTTCTTTCATAGTTAATCCTTTCCAAAATATTCACTAACATACCTTCTAATATAAGAGTTTTTCATTCCAATTCAATCATGTGTACCAAACGAGCCATTCTGTCGTCCAACAGACCTACATCACTATTGATAAATCCACCACAGCTTTTGAATCCATCTCCGTCATTACTTTTGAAAACCCCAGATCACTGGCGAACTGAAGCTCAAGCATCACTGCAATCGCCTCCGTAGCTAGCACAGTAAATAGACCGCCATGAACTCGCCACGGTTGTTACGAATAACCACACCAGCACCTCGAAATGAAACACCCTATTTTTCTGGACAAGAGCACCAACACTGCAATCGCCTCATTGATTTTGTATTCTTAGGGGTCGTTTTATTTTCAATTTTTTTTTTGAATAAACGATATTATCTACACTAACCATCTCCGTCATTACTTTTGAAAACCCCAGATCACTGGCGAACTGAAGCTCAAGCATCACTGCAATCGCCTCCGTAGCTAGCACAGTAAATAGACCGCCATGAACTCGCCACGGTTGTTACGAATAACCACACCAGCACCTCGAAATGAAACACCCCATTTTTCTGGACAAGAGCACCAACACTGCAATCGCCTCATTGATTTTGTATTCTTAGGGGTCGTTTTATTTTCAATTTTTTTTTTTGAATAAACGATATTATCTACACTAAGGGAAGAAGGAATGAGCTTAACCTCATAATGGGCTAGCAATAATGTAGTTCAAATTCGCCTTTGGGGAGAATCGAACTTAAGGCCTCTGACTTACAAGTGAAGAGGAATACCACTAGACTGTAATACTAAGTGGCAACTTTTTAAAAACAAAAAATTTAAAAACTTATTTATGAACTAATTTCAATTAAAAAAGCATTACAATGAAACCTTATTTCCAAATAAGAAATTGTGGGTTTTTTCATTCATAGGTTTGTTGGGCTTGTATTGTAAGAAGGTGGATGAAACCTTTATGTCCCCTATTTCCGAGTTAGCGAAAAATAGGCCCAAAATATTCTGAAGGACGTGGATGTTGAACACACAAATTAAACATATACTAAAACCCAGTTATCTAGCACTGTTTTGCACTGTTAATGAACAGTGAAATGACGGAACTACCCTTATTTTCTTCTCTGTTCTCCGTTCTTTTTCCTCCTTGTCACAGTGAATTTACATATTTGTCCATGCTGCCCACGTGTCGATCATCGTCGATTGCTCTGCTTCCACTGCATCTCGAATTTTCCTTCAGTTTCCACTTCTTTCTCTCACAAAGCTGGGCTTTTCATTTGCCTCCGGTAGTCCTCCATTTGCTACACAAACTCCAGTTCTCTCTCCCGATTTTGCACGAACCAGTTCTGATTCCAAAAAACCCTAATCCCCTTTTCAATAAATTGAATTAGTAGTAGCTGAACAGAGTTTCTCTCTGCAACTCCTCTCCTACAGGCTTGAACCTCAACTATGGAGGAAAGCTCGCTTCTCTTATTCTCCCCATTTAAACCCCCATCTTTCTCTTCTTCTTCTTATTCTTCTTCTTCCTTGCTCTTCGGAAAATCCCACCTTCTGGGTTTAATCCCCATTTCCCTCTCATCCCAAATGTGTGCATGTCGGATCTCCGTCCCAAATCCTGATGCAATAACACTTCAAAGGTAAAGTTGTATTATTATTTTCTCTCTGTGATTTCATGCATGCTTCCATATATATTGAAATTGTCCAGTTTACTAATGGACGTTTCTGTATGATTTTGCATGTCTTCCTTGATAAAAGCTTGAGCAAAATATGCTTATGAAATCGATTTGTGATTTAGCTTTATAGATGTGCCTGCATCTGTACTGCTTATTTGCTACCCATATAAACATATAGCTTTATATGAGTTTGCCCCTCATTTGCAAATGAGTGTTTTATGAGATGTTTATATATCTAGGCACTGGAATTAGTGTTTTTTATTTTTATTTTGATCCCAGGGGCTCAAAACTGAATTTTTTGTTGTTGTGAATATATATGTGAACATATAATATCAGCATTTGGAGTGAATCGAGTTCATTTTACGTTTTCTTAAATTTATTGATTATCAGATGACATAGTTAACAGCTTTTGTGATTTTAAAACAATTGAAGGTGAGATTTTCATAATTAAATAATCAATTGAAAAATTGAATTGAGATGTTAGTTTTACCTGACTAATTTCTTTGTTGGGTTTATTACTGCTCAATGTTAAAACTCAAAAATGGTTTTTGGGCAAGTGGTGATCGGCTCGCCTGAGTTAGGAAAGACCACTTATTGCAATGGCATGTTTGAGTTCCTCGAGCTCATCGGAAGGTAAAAATTTTACTCTGAATTCCGGGTTTTCAAGTTTTTCCATGACTTCAATTTTGGTTTTTGAATCTGTCTGAAATATTTACAATGGCAATTTGTTGTTTTGGTGTGCAGGAAAGTAGTTGTGGTAAATTTGGATCATTCCACTGATGCATTGCCGTATCCAATGTCGTATGTTGAGGGTAATATAGTAGAGCTACTGGTCCACCTTCTTTCATTTGGTGTTTTCAACATTTTAAATCCTACTCATTCTGCTTAGTTTTTGTTCAATTTGGGTTTTGCAGTTCAAAGCCGATTTAGGGATTTTGAAATGGTGGACGCCGGGCCAGTTACACCATTACATGTACTTCAATTTCAATGCCAAGACTGTGCATTTCTTTTGCATAATTTTTACCTTCTGCTGATTTCGATTGTATTCCAATACATTTTTTATTTGCTTAGTTTAATTTGTAGTTGTCCAATTGTTATGAAGATCTGTGAATGTGTGTGAATTATTGGTTTCTGATTTTTGTTGAACAATATGAAATTGCTTTGTGTTTTAAGTTCTTGATCCAAAGAAAATTGCGTTATTTTGTAATGGCATTGCCATTTGTAGTGGTTGTTCGGATTACTGTGTCATTTTATTTATGCACACCAAGTGTTTTGATTCTGAAATGAAATTCATATTTGTTTATGGACACCAAGTGTTTGATGATTTGCTTCTGAAATGAAATTGAAGCAGAACCGTGGAGGATGATATCATAAGGGATTCAGTGTAGTCTCCAGAGATTGTTGATGATCTATTCCAAACTATGTGAGTTTTCAAGGTAAATAATCATTCACCGTATCCTTTTCCACTAATTGGGATTTACTTAATTTGAACTATTTTCTTCAGTTTGATTCAAATTAATTTTTTAATTTTATAAAAATAATTTGGAAATTAGGCCTTTTATTTTGTGCGTTTTCTCTGTTATTTCATTCTCAGTTGAAAAGTGGGAGTCCCAACTTTTAGCTCAGAGAAAAACCCTTGATTGAATAAAATACCGGTATGGTTCCTCACATGAGAAAAAAAATTTAATTTTTCTTTCCTTAAAATTTTGGCTTTTGTTATTTTTTTTTCTTCTTCCTCAAATTGTAGTTTTTCTTTGTTGCATTTGTCAGCTACCCTCCACAATGAACGACCTGCTAAAGCTAATGTATTTGATTTGAAAAGAACAAGACTAATTTTGTCATTAGTATCTGCATTTTCACATCAATGTAAACTGATTGATGCAGAAGAGCCAATTTAACATCAGCAGATACGAGGGAATCTAATTTCAGTTGTTCAACTTTCAATGGTGCATACATGAAGAAAGTTGTCACATATAAGGCAAACTTTGAGGTAAGAACTTCGCACTTTACAAATAGATACTAAAAAGTGAACGAAGCATAAATAGCTTTAGCTACCTATCCTCCAGTATATGTTTGCATCATGAGATCACCCAAAAGACCAAAACCCACCTTCATTGTCAGTTCATTTCCATACAAGTTATCTTGGATTGTTACAGCATTTAGGCCATGCTTAATATGAAGGACTAGACTACACTTGAAGGATTAAGAACGACTATCCATAAGGGGTTGATGTCTAAAGTGTATCCCTAATCTTGTCCCCACTAATCCCTTTAAAAATTGTAAGCATACATATTGAAATTTATGTATATAAACCTTTTTTTATAAGAACAGATGTAATTTAGAATCATACATATGTCAACATGGTGGTAGTATATTATTGAACGACACTAAAGATTGATTATGAACTTAGACTATGTGCCAAAAGAAAGTTGCTCATTACTTGCGTATAATTTATTTTGTTTGTTCAGGGAAGAGCATGGTGGCATGTACTTTGGGTGGGAGTTTGTACCGCGGGGAAGCTGTCGTACATTCTTGAAGCAGAACATCGTGCAAAGAACATTCGGAGGATTGGTATGTATGTCTTTGCCTCTTTTTAGATTGAATAAACCCTCTGTTTAGATTAACTATGGCTTTCGGCTTCATTATGTATTCATGAAACTAATCTCTGTAGTTTTTCAATTCATTTGGGGTGTTTGTTATTTTGAACGACACTAAAATTATTTATGGGTTATACTAACCATGGGTTAAGAAAATGAATCCAAATTCAGAGCTGCATTTTTCTTCCCTCAAAATAAGAAGAAAACACTTCCTCAGCACCATATTTCGGCACCTCAGGTATATTTGTGTTCTAAAGCCTTCTACTTTTTTCAGTTTCTTCAGAGCTATTATTTTGCCCATATGTGATTTGTAAAGTGCAAGATTAGATTTCATGTCTTGAGTACTTATGGTTTTGTACAGTGCAAACTTGAGCTTATTAATCCAATTGGCTAGAACAGTATACTCAACCAATTTCATATCCTCTTGGCCAAAGGAGAGTATAATACTTGCCACTGAGAAAAATACTTCATATAATAGCAATGTGTTGGTGTGTGGCATGCTCTGATTAGGCATATTTTTGTGTTATAAGAAAGCCATAGAGAGTCACATTTTTGTTTTTTTTTTTTGGATTTGGTTAATGTTTCAATCGTAAACCTGATTACGCAATGAAAGCTGAGGACACACAAATGATACATTGAGTTTGGAATTTGTAAGTTACAAGCTCATGGAAAGTAAGCTTTTGTAATTGTCTAATGACATGGTCAAAGAGTTGTCAACCTTGTGGATGCAAACGCCTTGTGATTATTTTTGGCTCCATAAATGCCCCCACACTTGTTGGGCTGCTTGTAGAAAAGGGCAACAAGTGTAGAGATTTTCTCGCTTGAGGAAACTTTGAATTGTTTCCTATTTTGATGTTGATTATCTCCTTTAATAGGAAATTAGATCCTCCTAGGAAAAGGAAATAAATTCCTCTCAAAGCTTATTTAAGTCCACCTTAAGTGGATTATTAAATCAACCTCTAGAGAGAAACTTATTCTACCCTACAAGAGAGAGAGAGTTTAGAAGATATTTGTTCCCCCTCCTCTAGCAATCTTCTACATCTTGCCCGTGCAAATGATCGTATTTCGTTGCTTGCTTCGTCTTCTCATTGCTTCTAGGTAAGAAAAATTTAACTTTCTTGTCTTAATAATTTTTTTGGGAGTCTCGGGACCTGAAATTGCTCGACGAGGATCGAGGGTTTGTGGAAGAGTGGCTTGGGATGTCTCGGCAAGGTTGTGCCGTGTGCACCTCCCTATATTTTTGGGCGCTAGGGTGCTGTCATGAAGAAACATAAGCCAGGCCGTGGGGCCTAGCAATTTTGCTGGGTTCCTGCGGTTGGGTTCCCCTTTTTCTTTTTGTTGTTGTTTTTTTTTTTTCGAGAGTTGTTCCCATTTTTTTTTCCTCTTTTATTTTTATTTTTTTATCAACCCTCTAATGAATCTTCCTTGTATTTTTGTAGAATTTTCAAGCATGTCTTCCTCGAGCCATAAGAATGATGATGGTGTGCTGCCGTTGTACCGTCAAGGCGGGTCTTTAAGCAAAGTTGGCTACTTCAAGGCTGCTCACTTCAAGATTAGCTCTGATGACTTGTTTAGGGACTTCCTTGAGACATACTGGCATGCCATTCCGACGGGAGTGCGTGTAAAACGAGTCAAGGATGGTAGCAGCCATGAGCCATGTGATGGGGCTCGGAGAGCCATCAAGTTCCACCCCTATTATTTTGTGTTGGGATTTACTTTTCCTATGTCGTAATTTTTGCAAGAAGTGCTCTGCTCTATGAAATGTGCCCCTGCTCAATGTTCTCCAAATGCGATCTGCGTGATGGTGGGATTCCACAATCTTAGCCAATTTTTTTACTTAGGTTTGACCGTCAACGAATTTTGGTATTTCTTCGACATAGGCCACATTGAGGGAGTCGGGCAGCTGCGATCTCGCCATAGGCTTTTTGACAATTCAAGCAAATTAGATCATGACTGGGCCAAGGAGACTTTGGAGGTGAGTGGAGAATGAGAATCTGATTCTTCTCCCAAGCTGCACGTGTCAACGGTCTTCATCTCTGATAAGTAGGCTGATCAACCTTCCAGCTGCTTGGTATTTGTACTACACTGCTTTTTATTTTTCTAATCGCCCTCTGCTGCTTTTGTAGATTCGGAATTTGGCTCAACTCCTACAACTTCACTGGACATGAAGAAAGTGCATGTCGCTCTGGGTATTCCTTTCGAGTATCATGAATGGCGCTGGTTGCTTAGTCCTCTTCGTAAGGAAAAATGTGGGTTGCCCCTAAGAGAAGAAATAAAACGAATCAAGGCTGAAGCGTTGACTCATCCTATTACTGTGCTAGAGCCTGCTGCCAACGAAAGTGGGAAAAAGAGGCCTTCCCCGCCTACTCAAGAGACACCTGCTGAGAAGAAATTGAAGACTCATTCCACTGCCCGCGGGAGTTCAACGGCTGCTCAAGAGAAACTTGCTGAGAAGAAATCAAAAACCTCATCCGCTGCTCATGAGGACCCACCAACTGCTCATAAACTTATGGTTGATTTGACTTCCTCTAAGGACGAAAAAAAAGAATCTGCTAGGTTCATGCCCATGACCCTTGTGCCCGTGACGCCTGTAGTCCCGAAAGCTAGTTCGATTGTTGATAGGATTGCCCAGCGTAGAAGCTCATATGTGCCCCCGTTGTCGAAATTTGTGCCTAAACGTCTGTTAGGGGCTAAGTTCGGTTCTCATTTGGAAAGGCTTGCTACTATGAAGAATAACAAAGCGCTATCGCCTGCTAAAGCGGCCCCAAAACCTGTTCTTTCCGCTGCTGAAACCGATTCACCTGCTGCAAAGAAGGAGACTGCTAGTATTGGTAGCCATAAAAAGCCTACTAAGACTGTTTCTGAGGAAGTTGCTAAAATTTGTACATTTTTAAGCCAGATTTGCTTGAAGATATGGATATATGTGCCAAGTTCGTTGATGGCGTCAAGGAGATTGTTGGCCCGAGCCTCTTCGCAAAGCACACACCCGAGTACAGGAAGACTGCTATGCTAGCCATGATGCAAAAAACAACGATTCTAACAGCCGAGTCTGTGTTCCTTGACCAAGAGGATACTAAAACTGCTAAAGAGGTGGCAAGAACCATGGCAGCCGAAGCTTACTCGTCGACCGAAAAAGTCAAAAAACTGGAATCTGAGCTTGCTGCTTTGAAGGGATCTAACACTTCTGCTCCCACTCCTCTGCAGTTTGAGACCGCTCTCCGAGAGATCATGGATTTGAAAGCTAGGCTTGACGCGATCCAAGCAAAGTATGAAAGTGCAAAGAATGAGATTGAGTGTTACATACCTCAGATTCAAGATCTTGAGCGTTCTATCTCTGAATTCCGCTCCGCTACTTATGCAAAAGATGAGGAGTTGATTGCTACTTATAACCAAGTAATCCACTTCAAGAAGGTCATTGATAGGCTCGAGCCTCAAGTTTTAGAACTCCAAGGTGCTTTGAAGCTCAACGATAATTTGAAGAAAGAAGTGGAAGAGTTGCAGTGGTTCCGTCCTGGTCTGCTTGAAGAGAATGAGCAGCTGAAGGGTGAGAAGGTTGGGCACAAGGCTTTGCTTACTCAGAATCAAGCTGATTTCTACAAGTTGGGTTATGTGGATCATCTCTTCGGAAGACCGTCTGACTTTGAATTTTCTGGTAAAGACTTCGAGACTTTCTCTATTTCTCCGGAAGATGTGTTTGCTTTCACCTTTGAATCTTCTATTGGTGAAGTGGTTGGAGAGGTTAGCGCTCAGACCGGGGTAACTGGCAATGAAACACAGGATGGTTCCGCTACTCAGAATATTGAAACTGTTGAAAATGTGGCGGCCGAGTAGCCGTGGAACGTTCAAGCTTCGAAAGAGTAGTCTTCTAGGTAGCCTTTAGGATTTTTCTTTGTTTTCCTTGTCACTTTTGCTTGAACTCATTGGATCCTTGCTAGTCGTTTATCAATTTTGCTAGAAAATTTAATAAACTTGCTTCCTTCGTTTTTTCCATCTTTGCTTCTTTTGTTCTTTCTTCTAACCTTTAGACTTTATAGGCTAGTGGCGAACATGCTACTTTTATATAAGCAGACAAGTTCACATAGCCTGCGCAGCCGTAGGTGTTGGTGAAGAACTTTTGCAAAATTGTTAACCATAGGATTGGCAGCCGAATGTCTTACTTACAGAAGCAGACAAATCCGCGTAACCACTAGGTTGTTAACCTTGGCTATTCCCAATTTCGTAGGCTGTGTAACAAGTATCACAACACTTTAAGACTTGAGGTAGTTTGTTCCGCGTCTGGCAGAGATGAAGTTTATCGACTACGTTGCACATCGGTAATAGACAGAACTTCGTACATGCATGCTAGCTTGTTTAACCTTTCACAAAAATGTGTAGTTGTATAAGTCTAGCATGGCTTTACTGCTCGAAGGGCAAGCCGTAGGCAGTCTTCTGAAAAACTGTAGACTACCCTAGTGCACTTAGTAACGGCTTTAGGTTTGCAGGGCAGCTATTGATCGGGCATTCTGCGTAATGTGCCCCCTCCGTTTCTACAGCCCGGTTCCCTACGGATTAGGCCAAGAGACCTAAAATCCTCTAGTTAGCTAAGCCTTGAAAAAAGACCATTGTGGAAACTTCTATGAATCCCGGCGCAAGCCATCGTGCATCTAGCTATACTAGGGCAATCCGGCTCATCCACGTCTGGATATTTGGAGTGTAAGTTTATCCTCCTGCCTTGGAGAGCATGGTTGGTCCCTTGGGGCATGCAATTCCTGCGATGATTCCCTAAGAAGGGTATGATCTTCATCTGAAGTGCAGGAGAGATAAATTGTTGTAGACATGCAGTCGAGCCAAGTTGTAAATTACTTCTGAATTCCTCATTGAAAAACGAGTGAAACGAACGAATAACTTAACTAAAAAACAAGTGCATAACAACTAAATAGTCCTCGGCTTGCGAGGTGGTGCCCGTTGAGCTGTTTGAATCTTCAAGTCTTGACATAGTGGGAGGTTACACATGGTACTTCCTCAGGTTATAAACGTTTCATTGCTTCTCGATCTTTTTGTCGTTCATGGTGGCGAGAGTATAATTTCCCTTGCCATCTACTCGGCTGATCTTGTACGGGCTTTCCCAGATGGGATCCATTTTCTTAAAGCCTTCTCTGCGAGCAATGATGAAGGCTTTTCTTAGGACTAAATCTCCAAGTTGAAACTGCTGGATCTTGGCCCTATTGTTGTAGCTTGAGATGAGCTACTGCTGGTAGGCTGCTATGCAGGTGATGGTCTGCGTGCGCTTCTCTTCTACCAGATCTAAGCTTGTGGCCATCTCCTTACTGTTCTGCTCAATGCTTGGTAGTAAAGTACTGATGTTTGGCACGATAATGTTGGGAAGAATGATTACTTCTGAACCAAATGCTAAAGAAAAATGAGTCTCTTCGGTCGCTCGTCTTTTGGTGGTGCGACATGCCCAAAGACATCCGGGGAGCTCATCTGGCCACTTTCCCTTCTTATCGGTGAGGGATTTCTTAAGGTAATCGAGGATCGTCTTGTTGGATGCTTCGGCTTGTCCATTGCCTTGAGGATATCTTGGCGTGGACATGTGCTGCTTGATGCCAAACTTTTGGAAAAACTTTGCCAAATCTTTACCCACGAATTGCGGGCCGTTGTCAGTAACGATAGACTGAGGGATGCCAAATCATCAAATGATGTTCCTCCAAATGAAGCGCTCTATGTTCGCTTGAGTTGTGGTTGTCATGGGCTCTGCTTTTACCTATTTGGTGAAGTAATCAGTTGCCACAATCATCATGCCTCTGCCCCAGTAGCGGGAGGCATAGGTCACACCAAGTCGATTGCCCATCGTATGAATGGCCATGGACTCGCTTGCGGGTGTAATTCGCTAGCAGGCAATGCTAGTATCAGCTTGTAGTGTGGTAGCGGTCGCACTTTTGGGCTAACTCCTTAGCATCTTGGTGGATGGTGGGCCAATAATAACCCACATTGAGAGCCTTCTGTGCTAAGGATCGGCCTCTAGAGTGATTACCACAAATGCCTTCATGAATTGAGCTTAGAACTTTCAAGTCGTCAGGAGACGCTAGGCAACGGAGATGTGGACCAGTGTAGGATCTTTGGACAAGAATACCGTTCCACATATAATAGCGTGCGACTTTTACTTAGAGCTTCTTAGACTCCAATTTTTCCAAAGGGAGCGTGCCATTGACCAAGTAATCTATAATAGAACTTTGCCAGTTGGGAGTTATACCAACCTGTGACACCTCAGCTGCCAGCTCTACTTCTATGCTTGGCTTGTCTAAATACTCCACCGGAATAGAACGTTTGAGTTGATGGTCAAGGGCAGAGCCTAGGTCGGCTAATGCGTCCGCGCGAGCGTTATCTACTCGCAGAACTTGAGTAAGAGTGTAAGTCTGAAATGCCTCCAGCTGCTTGCGTACCTTTTCTAAGTATTGTGCCATCCTTGGATGTTTTGCCGTGAACTCCCCAGTAGCCTGGCTGGTGATTAGTTGAGAATCCGAATAAATTGCAAGTTTCTTCACTGCCAAGTCATTTGCCATTCGAATGCCTGCTAACAAGGCCTCATAGTCTGCCTCATTGTTAGATGCTTTGAAACCTAAAGTGATTACCTGCTCGAGCATTGAACCGTCCAGAGTGACAATGACCACGCTTGTTCCCGAGCCTTTGTAATTGAATGCACCATCGACATGTAGGTGCCAGAAATCTCCATTGGAAAAAGCAGGTATGGCTAAAGTGTGCTTGGCTGCTTCTTGGGTATCGTTAGGCCGTTCTGCTGCGTTGCCTAGACTAGGCGTGAATTCTGCTATAAAGTCTGCCAAGGCTTGGGCTTTTATCGCCGTGCGAGGTCGGAAAACTAAGTTGTATTGGCCAAGTTCGAATTCCCATTTCATCACTCGTTGAGAAGCTTCTGGACCATGTAGGATTGATCGTAGAGGATATTGAGTCATGACAATGACAATATGAGCTTAAAAGTATGGTCTGAGCTCCCGAGCCGCAACAACTAGCGCCAAAATTAATTTTTTGATCTTCGGATATCTAGTTTCCACATCGAGAAGAGCTTTAGAAGTGTAGAATACCGGCGGTTGGGCCCTCAGCTCTTCTCGTATGAAGGCAGAGCTCACTGCTACTTCTGAGACTGCCAAGTAAATGTATAAGTCCTCCACTGCTTCCGGCTTGGATAGTAAGGGAGGTGATGTGAGATATTTCTTCAGGTCTTGGAAAGCTCTTTCGCATTCTTCATCCCATTTGTCTCATTGTGCCCTCTTGATGGCTTTAAAAAAGGGTTTGCATCGATCGGTGGATCGTGAAAGAAAGCGATTGAGGGCAGCTGCTCGTCCGGTCAAGCTTTGGATCTCCTTCAAGGTAGTGGGAGACTTCATTTCAAGAATTGCTTGGATTTTCTTGGGATGTGCTTCGATTCCTCGTTGGGTTACCAGGTACCCTAAGAATCTGCCTGAAGATACCCCAAAAGTGCACTTCGTGGGGTTGAGCTTCATTTTGTATTTTCTGAGGATGCTGAAAGTTTCTGCCAAATTGCGGATATGATCTAACCGCTGCTTGCCCTTTACCATGATGTCGTCGACATAGACCTCCATAGTTACCCCAATTTGCTTTTTAAACATCATGTTTACTAAACTTTGGTAAGTGGCTCCCGCGTTCTTAAGGTCGAAGGGCATAACCTTGTAGCAATAAGTGCCTCGCTCGATTACGAATACGGTTTTCTCCTTGTCAGGCTCGTACATGGCTATTTGGTTGTAACAGGAATATGCGTCTAAGAAACTAAGCAGCTGATTCCCAGAAGTTAAATCTACGAGCAAGTTGATTCGGGGAACAGGGTAAGGATCATTCGGGCATGCTTTGTTGAGATCGGTGTAGTCTACACAAACCCTCCATTTGCCTTTCTCTTTCTTCATAACTAGCACGACATTGGCAAGCCATGCTGAGTGTGCTACCTCTTCTATGAATCCGGCCTCCAGTAGCTTGTCAATTTCTACTTCAATAATTGCTACTCGTTCAGGTGTAAGGTGTCTTCTCTTTTGAATCACTGGTTTAGCAGCGGGATCAATGTGCAGCTTGTGGCAAGCTACCCCGGGGTCAATGTCGGGCATGTCGGAAGGTGACCATGCAAAGATGTCACGATTTTCCCTAAGAAAAGCTGTGAGTTCTTCCTTCTCGGCTGGGCTTAAGCATGAACTAATTCTAGCCATCTTTTCCAACTGCTGGGGATCAAGAATAATGTCATCCGCGTCCTCTTCAGGTTTCCATCCTTTTTCGTCTATTTACGCATTGGTTTGGACGCCATATTCTTGATCCACTTGCTGTAATTGCTATTTTGTAGCTTCTTTATCCTTCTAGACCTCGGTTACCTCTACAGGAGTAAAGGTCTTCTTCTTTGACTCCTTTAACACTTGCACAGTGCATCGTCGGGATGTGGCCTGGTCAGACTTGATTTCTCCAACTCATTCTCCCGGGATACAGAATTGGATTTTTTGGTACTTGACGTATGTAACGGCATCTAGCTTGATCAACCAAGGTCTTCTTAGAATCCCATTATAGGGAGATGGGTCGCTTACAATCGTGAATGTCTGTTTTGAGACCACTAGCGGTGTTTTCACGTCAAGTGTAATGTGACCGATGGTAGTTGAGGTATGTCCGTTGAATCCAGTAAGTACCTCTGCTCGATGTATGATTGTGTTTTCCGGACCCATCTTCTGAATTACTGAGAGTTAAAGTAGGTTGACTGCACTTCCATTATCAACCATCATTCTATCAACTATAGCATGGGCTAGTTGAATAGATACCACCAGTGAGTCGTCATGTGGGAAATCGACGCCTTCTGCATCCTACTCGGCGAAACCAATGACAAGTCCAGGTTGAGTATCGACTGCTTAGACTTGTGAGATTATCAACGCATGCTGAATCTTTCTCTTCTTTGAATTATTGGTGGCCCCCAGATGCTCAGATTCGGCGAAGATGCCATTAATCCGAATTGTCTTATTAGGCGGTTCTTCTTTGGCATCTGCGTTCTTTCTAGGCTGCGCAGCTGGCTTGTCCAAGTACTTGTCGACCTTGCCTTCTTTCACTAGCTTCTCTAAGTAGTTCTTCCAAGTATAGCAGTCGTCAGTTGTGTGACCAGGTCCTCGATGGAATGCACAATATTTGGTATGGTCCAATTTGGAAGTATCTCATTTTGATTGCGTTGGTAATTTGAACCATGGCTCGTTCTTGACATCGCGAAGGATTTGGTGGATCGGGATCGAAAACTTTGAGTAGCTTTTGGTCATCCAGCCTCATCTACTCGGGGACCGGTCCCTTCGCTTGGTCCCCTATCTGCTTTTGTTGTTCGGCTGCTTTCCGTCCTCTTTCTTTACTGTTATTTCCTTTCGAGGCTATTCGAGTGCTTTGTCTGCTCGTCGAGCCTCATTCCAAAGTGCATGTTTCTCTGCTAAAGCGAAAGAGTCTGCTAGATCTAGATCTTCTTTCATGATCAGTTCTCCGAACAATGGGTGGTCTGCTCGGAGTCCTTTTTGGAAAGCTGTACTTGCTATGGAATCGTCGCATCCAACTATCCTAGCTTTCTCTGCTTTGAACCTCTTCACGTAATCACGGAATGACTCTTTTGGGTCTTTCTTCATGTTGAACAAGTAATCAAATTTCTTCTTGATCGAGCGGTAAGATGAATACTCCTTGGTGAAAACCAAAGAAAGATCATCAAAGCTCCGGATGGATCATGGCGGTAGGGTATGAAACCAATCCTGCGCTTCGCCTTGCAAAGTGGTGGCGAATATTTTGCACATAAGAGCATCATTGTTTCGATAAAGGACCATCGTGCTTCGGTAATGTTTCAAGTGTCTTTCCAGATCTCCATCTCCTTTAAAAGATGTGAAGTGCGGCATACTAAACTTCCGTGGTGGCTCTGCCTGTTCAATCTTGTCCGTGAAGGGTGACCTGCTCATGTTGGTCATATCTCACCATAACGCTTCGTCGACGATTTCATTACGTTGGAAGTCACGCAAACGTTTGTTGAAGAGCCTTTCTAATTCTTCTTGAATTTGCCTTTGTTGGGGTAGCGGAGCTCTCGGCTGCCCCAAACCTTGACTTACTGGTCTAGGCTGCTCTTCTACATGCTTGACTTGTGTTTGCCTCAGCTGCGGTGTATGAGATAGATTCCTAGCAGGCAAGTGATTTCTTTGCAGGCTGCTGATTGAACTCGAGCCGGATTAAGTGACTGCTTCTCTCCGTTTGTCATGTTGCCTGCTCCGATAGGATGTGGATAATGCTCCCTGGGACCTAACTGTGAACGAACGTTTTGCCTAGAAGGCTGCTCATGTTGATTATCGAAGCGTGGCCCCAATCGTGAACGTATACTTGTACGTGGGCCTAGTCGAGAGTGCACGCTATCTTGGGGGCCCAATCGGGAATGTACACTACCTGAATGCTCGGTTTACGATTGGTTGATTGGTTGGGACGCTGCTGGAGAGGTTCCTCCTCTACCCTTGTCCTACTTCGGGACAACTCATTTGAGGCACGTTGAATCTCGATGCGTTGCAAAATTTGATTCACCAAGGTCATCTGTTGTGCAAGGGCGCTCGTCAACTCCATGACTTGTCGGGACAAGTGTTGTTCACCGTTCGGATTGGAAGAGCTTGGAATGAATATGCCTCATTGAGCAGTGGAAGGGTGGTAGACTCCAGGCGCGAGATTTGAGTTGGGAAATGTCAAATCCACGGAGAAATGTGGTGAAAATGACCCCGACTCGATGATTGGTCTGGATGGTTGAGATAGTCTCGGCCAACTTGGGCTGCTTGGGAGACCACATGAGCAGGCTGCGCTATAGGAGTAGGTTGGGCCACGAGAATGGGCTGCTCAGTGCGAGGCTTGGGCTCGTCTTGTCAATGCATTAGGCTTGCGTTGGACTTGGAATGACATGGCTTGGGTCATGGCTTTGGTGCCGTGACCCTTGGATGGCACGGCTCGGGATTGCTTTGGTGGAACGGCACGGGCCGTAGTAGTGGTGCCATGGACCTCGCCGTGGGTGGCTACCGTGGTAACCACCGCGGTGGTTCCCATGGTGGAAACTCGTGGCGGTGGTGCCGCTCCACTCGTTGTCACATTAAGCCTCTTGGATCGTCATGGTCCCATCTCTTGAATATGGGAATTTTCACTTGTTGAATTTTCTAAATTTCTAGCCATTATATTTTTCTTATACGTTTTATCAAAGAACCTTTGCAAATAAAAAATTCTAATAATAAGAACGTATGAAAAATATTCAAATGGACTAGAAAATAGAGAAAAACCTTTTTATGCGAGAGTCTTCTACAAGTATGGATCTCAGCTCTCAATGAAAGCTCCAATTTGTGGATGCAAATTTCTTCTTCCTTGATCTTAGACAAAATTACACCTACAAAACAATTAACACCTTAGGTCAAGGCCAAGAGCCTCACGCGAGAGAAAGAGTGTTTAGAGAATTTTTGCAAGAGTGTTGGAATGAGTATTTGGTGAAAATATAAGCCTATTTATAGGGCTAGGTTGGTCCACTTTAGAGAGGAAGTGGCCGGCCAACACTAGGTTTTTTGGGTTAAATTTTTGGTTTAATTAGCCAATTTATTGGCTAATTAAATATGAAAGAAATAAATGGGGGGTTATATAGTTAATTATCTAATTTAATTTGGGCAATAAAGTGGGGAAAATAAAAAAGGTAAGGAGCATGGGAGATGGCCGGCCTTTGCCTAGCTTTGGGATTGAATGGGATATATTTTGTGGTTAATTAGATGATTTAATTGATATTTAATGGATTAATTGGGTAATTAATCCATTAATTAACCAATTAACATAATAATTTGGAGGTTACCTTGCAAAAGGGAATTTGATGAGAAAGACTTTGAATTGTTTACCTCTTTTGGAGCATCTTTGACTTTGTAAAAAGATTCTCGACTGCTCGCGCGTAGAGATCCCGGTGTACCTCACGGGTATTTTGGCCCCTTCCTGCTAAAATATCCACATGTCGCCTTGTGATTATTTTTGGCTCCACAGACCTTATGTTTACAATGGTTGTCAACGAACATTGTAGTCTCATTCCGTGGGAGAAATTTCAAAGTAAGTTGTTAAATGTCTGAAATAAGCCTAATGTTGAAATTTATTTCATCGTTTCATTTTTTGTATGAAAAAAACATTTATTGTTGAAATTTTCTTGGTGCTTTGTTTTATAAAAGATTCAGGATGGGGATTATTTAGCTTTCATTGATTGGCATCGGTTTTAAGTTTTGTCTCTACGTTTGTTTGTAGGATCAACTTGGGAAAGAACAGAACACAGCAGAGCACAAGCATTATCAATTTATTTGCTAAAGTATTGCAGGCTTGTAACTATCTGCACGACTCCAACGAGCTGAAGGAAAATTTGTGAAAAACATGTTCATTTGAGCAACATCTATGGCATGTAATTAACAATTAAAGGCGGAATCATGCTTGTATGCACTCAAAACAAAACATTACCCATGAAATTCAAAGCCTAGTAGTTATGGTGAACCATGACTCAACTCAAATCTTAAAGAAAGGAGTTGAGAAACTTTTATACCTTTGAAGCACCTCTTTGCTTAGCAAAGGTTAATCACCCATGTGAGGGCCTTCTTTCCTTTGTCTCCTTGCTCCTTGGCTCCATGGATATGGATGGAAGAATTGATTCTCCAAAAGTCCCCAAGGTAGGAGACCTCTAATTTTCGACACCAAGGATGGTGAAGGAAGAAGATGAGTGACCTTGGAGGAGGAATGATTGCTAGCTAATCCCCTCCAAGGGGGCCGGCCTTCTAGAGAGAAAGGGAGAGACATGTTCTCTCCAATTTTCTCCAAAAGAAACCCTAATGAAGAAAAGGCTATAAAGTCACATTTATACCTACCTTCATTGGAGTGGCAAACTTGTAATAAGTCCAAAACCCACTTCTTTATCAACATGGCCGGCCTTAAGGGTTTATTAGGCTGTTTGGGCCTTTGTGAATCATTAGTCATTAAGTTGTCATACAACTTAAGTCAATGGGCTTGACGTTCGAAGCCCATTGGGCCTTAAGGCCCAAAACTAACCCAAGGTCTATAACAAACTTATTCGTTTGATTAATTAACATATTAATTAATCCTAGCCATTAATAATTAAACCATTTAATTATCCTTACTCATCTCCGTTGTATCCTTCAATCATTACCTTACACGGTGTGCGATCCATTAGGTTCCCTTTAGCGAGGCAGTGGGCGATTAAAACTCTTACTAATCGATTGTGAATTGAAACTTACTTTCAATTCTCCCTTTAGTGATTATACATCTTTAGGGCTTCCATAAGCCATGAGTGACACCTAGCAGTATGTCATGGCTACCCAAGCTAATCAGAAGAGGTTGGAGAACCTATTCAGTTTAGGATTACAATGGAATACGGTCTTTCTCTAACATAATACTCCTGACCACATTGTTTGGTTTGATAGTTTATTCATGTCTACTATCCAATGTGATTCTCTTACTTATATGATTACCTTGAATGTGATTTGGAACGACTTCCTAAATCTCATTCATACTCTGGCCAGAGATTCTTAATCATATCATAGAGTATTCTCCCTCAACATTTGAAGTTTAGAGATCCCTTGTTGCGCATTCACTTGCCTCCATGGCTAAGTGGCTTAACCCCAACTATGTTATGGACACCCTCTGACGGAGTGACTTTGACATAGCCAAAGATCAAGGACCTAACCACAAGACAACTATGATGCCTCAGGTCAAATGACTACTTTGCATTATCCCAACCAGGAGTTCTCATGTGACATGAGTATGAGAACTCCTCATTGATCGCGTTCAGTGGACTCATTCTCTATTGAGCACCTACGTACTTGTCTTGGTGTCAGTCACACCATTGACTCGAGACCAGTCACTCTCCCTAAAAGAAAACATAGGACGTACTGATCTTAACGAACTGTCAATGCCCAATTGGCAATCCTATGATCAGGAACTTTTAGGATATGTATTCGAAAGAGAATGGTCTCATGAATCTAACTTCTTTAGATCACATTCTCCCTATTACATATTCTTTGGACTTATCGTTTAAGCATATAACATTTATATGAGACGGCTTAAAACAATAATCTTTGCCCTTTATATTAAACTAGATTAGTTTAACATGTGAAATGTCCGTAAAGTATCATCATATGATTGGTTTTAGGGCACATTTCCAACAATCTCCCACTTGCACTAGAGCCAATCAGCTTGGTCATCAGTGATGATGCCTCTTCTGTAGTCATTTCAAAAATGGCTGAGTAGTAGGCCTAGACAATGGATATCTATATGTTATCCATAGAAGCAACCTTGAGAATAACAACGTCACCATTATACATGATTCTCAATCATGTGGTTCAGTCTCTCATTTGAGTTTGGATCTTGATGAGACCTTGATTCCCTAGCTTGAGCTATCGCCCCATTAGTGTCGTAGTGTCGGCACACTAGAGACACTTTCTGGTTGGAACCGAATGGAGAGTTCATAAATGAACTTTCCCATCCAAACAACATTGTTGTAAACTTCTATATGGCGATATATATTTTGCATTCATGATGGAAGACACTAAAGTCATTACCTTTAATGTTTCCACCCAAATATCTCTTCAGTCATAATAAAGAGATATCCAATTATCTCTTCATTCAAAATGAAGAGACATCCAATGATGGATACGATATTAGATTCATAATCTAATACTTTTACGCTTCCATTGCGTTACTCTAATTCTTCCTCATTCTTGAGGAATCTATCCTTTAGTATTTCTTAAATACATAAGGACTCACTTGACAGTTGCCTTGGTTCTGATCCTAGGCTTGCATTGATATCTTCTTGTACCATTCTTGGTACAACTCATATCAACGCTTTTCATACAACATGAAATACATAAATCACCTTTCTGCGTACGCATAAAAGATTCTATTTACGCATTAATTCTTTGGGAGTCAAAGGGGTACGATCCCTTTGTGAAGAGCAACTTCCTAGTCTTACTAGAATTGTCATTCTGACTAAAGTTTATCATCATATGAGAAACTTCCTATGATCTTTTGTTTATCATTAGGGATTGATATAATCAAATTATATATACTGAAATCTATCATTATAGATTTCCTTCCCATGTATATAGACTATGTCTCCCATATACATTCTATCATTATAGAATGTTTAAAGTCATTACTTTAACGAAGAAGAATTCCTAAACTTAATATATCATATATATGTTTTAATTTAAGAATACGATTAACTCCCACTAATCTTTTGTAAACTTAGCAAACAAAAGATTCATTTACATCTTTATGAGAAATCAAACGATTTGATCTTTCTCTCATAAGACGCTTACAGCTCCCACTAGCTTGCTAAGATTCATGATGGATGGATCTTTACAACTTACACGTCTTGTGATTCTTAGTTTTAGACATATATTATCAAGACTATCTTGGTAATGGTTACGGAAACCCATATTATGTCCAAACATTCAATCACCGTTTAGTTGTAGTTAGCAATCCTTGAATTAATGGAAACCAAGACTACGTCAAAGATGGTTTCCTCCAAGTCAACCAATCTCTTTGATTGTAGTCACCTTAAGCTACCAATTAGCTACGAAGGTTTCATTATTTCGGGTCAAATGGTACTATACCATTTCCTTGAGTATATGTTGTATATACACTCAATGTACTCATAAGGATTTTCATTCTTATTTCTTTCAAATTAAGAGGTGTAACTCTATGACATAGTCATAAAGTTCAAACCATTCAACTGAGACGGTTTATAAATCCTTCTCAACTACATTTGGAGCTTGTGGTGTAGGAATTAGGTTGTTATATTTGTTGATCATCATCTTGTCACTCAAAGAACCCATTCTTTGAGTTCTATCTCTCGTTCATTTGCTCTATCTTAGGCAAATCCTACTGTAGGATTACAATGAACTACCCAACAAATAACATTTATTAGTTGGTTTATATAAGTGATATCCAAAAGTTAATTTAAGGATATCCCACAAGATTGTTCTCAAACAAATATTGCTTATTAGCACACAACCCCAAATCTTAACACGATTAAGACTTGTCTTTCTTTCCAACTACATCCTATGGAGTCATGAAAATTTTGGAAGATCTTCTAATTGACAATCATATTGTCTTAGAACTATATATCCTATATATGGGTAATTGATAACGTCCAACGAACTAAATCTTATTCGAGTTCGTTCTTCTCCTAATGGAGAAATCCATTATCTTATGATGCTACTTTCCTTGATTTCTATCAAGGAAACTCTTCTAAAGTGTTATATTTCCTTGGATCAAATCTAAGGAGGTAAATACTTTAGACATCTTACTCATCAACTTACATTCTTGAATTCTTTGAAACCTTTTGCAAAGTATTCGGACTTTTGTTTATTCAAAATAAACGATAGTCCAACCGAAAGCGATCTTCGGTGAATGTCATACAACATGAGTAGTATTATGTTGTGGACAAGTGCCACTAACATCTAAGTGAATTAACCTCAACAACTTTGTGATTCTTTCTTCTTTCCAAAAGAATAAAGATTCGAACATTTCGCCTCTATACAATTTTAACAAGAAGGCATTGGATCCGGACCTAACGACCCAAAATATCCATCTATGACCAACTCGTAATTTATGTTTTTAGAGGTGTCACAACCAAGTTGGGATTAGTCACTACCTTGCAACCTTTTGGGTTTTAAGCTTCGTCATATTCTAAACAGTTAACACTACCACATTTTCTCTACTATAGAGACAATCAATTAAATTACAATAATCCAATCATTGATTAATAAAGAACAATGTTTTGCCAAACAAAACATTCATCCATATCTTATAGTGACGGAATTAAGTTCCTTATTCAAATTGGGATGTAAAGACAATCTTTGTTTTTCCAATTTCTTTGGTAGTTCATATGAGGAAGTAAGTACTACCTGCTTTCGCAGAGATCTTTATTTGATTCATGTTCCGAATGTGAAGCACTTTCTCTTCTCTCATTAATCTTCTACTTCTTATTAGTCACACTTTTACAACGATTGTAAAACATAGTTACTAATACGGAATCAAGCATTCAAGTAGAAGAACCAACTGTTTTGAACTATTCAAGAACAATTTACAACACCTTTGAAAGGTGTGTTCTTGACACTTGCAAGACATTTCTTGCATTTACCCCTTCCAATGTCCATCCTTTCATAAAGAAAGTTTGTTCCCTTGGAGTTATTTAGTTTTCTTCATTTGACTTCTCCAATGACTACAATAGTCATGGTCCCTAAACTCCCACTGTCTCTCTTGAAACTTATTTCAATTGTGTTAAACACATCAAACAATTTGGAGAGCGTGCGGTTATTGTTCACTATATAGTTTACTATAAACTTAGCGAACCATTTGTTAGGGACTCATTGGTGAAGTCCTTCTCTAGTTTCCGTCTCGTGAAGTGGTTTAACACTTCAACACTCAATGATTCAAAATCATCTTAAGTCTATATTGATGGACTATTTTTGTCAACCAACCATCTTGTTCTAAACAAGATTACAAACATTCAAGAGTTGTTCAAGGCAACTCTCATTTCTTCATACAACAATTTGTAAGTGAAGAATCATGGCACATAAAGTGTCCATGTCCTTGTGCTTACTTCTCAAGTTCCTTGTTCATGTAACAAAGAAACAAGCACTAGTGTTTGTATTTAACTAAGGGTTGTTCTAAGCAACTCTTATTTCTTCATACAACGATTTGTAAGTGAAGAACTATGACACAAAAAGTGTTCATGTCTTTGTGCTAATCTTCATAAGTTCCTTTGTTCATACAACAAAGGAATAAGCATTGGTTGTTTGTGTTGTCCTCTTTATGATAGACTTATCTAACATGTTCTTCCAATGATACATTATCAATAGGAAAATTGTGAGGATGAGACTACTTAGGCACATATACAATCCATTCATGACAATCTATGAGATTGTGGTACCAAGTCCGGAAACTAAAGCCTTTGGCTTTTCTTTGTCAAGTTTTGGATAGCGTTTGCAAATATATCGGTAAATAAATATATAATGAATATAAATTGATTGATTTTAAGCCATTTGATCCGGGTCTTTAAATCAAATAGCACCACCCACTATTTTCGACAAATTCCATATCCCTCATCGGAATTCGAGAGTTTTAGAGAAAACTCTTAGTAGGGTATGGGAGGCTCACTATTACCAAGCCCACCTCACAATGATATGATGTTGGCTAGCAACAATAATAATGAGAGAGTACGCTTACTCATTTACATCTAATGTAAGTACCCATCTTATTTGGCCTCTAGAGAATGAAGCCTCACAATGATATGATGTTGGCTCCATTGCACTTAGTTAAGTCATTCCCACCATGCAAGTTCGAGTAGGGGTTCAAGAACAACCTCACAATGATATGATGTTGATCATTCTCGTTGCCTACCTTCACAACATCATGTATGCGTATAGGACTCTTCCTGAGTGTAAGCACGCACTTTGTACTCCCCCATGATAGGGTGAAGTCGGTGTACAAGTCACAAACGATCGGAGCCTACCACGGTGGAAGGCCACGAAAGAGTGTTCAAAGCACTCTCACGCTTATCAACTTAATAATGGTTTAGTTGAGGGTTTTAGGTCTCATCACATATAAGCATTTATTTTAATCTTATTAAAACAATTCGGTCCTATTACAACTATTGGTCCATTTGATTGATTTAGTAGTATATGATACTCCCACTAAGCTTGTAAAACGGTTTTTAAAGCAAGAGTATATGGTACTACTAACATAAGCTTTGCATTCATTGATGGACTATATAGTTACCTTAGGGCCTTAGGATGACTATGAACCTTTGATTCGATCCAACACGAGCCTAGTGTTGGATCTCGGTCTAGGAATGGTGATTGATTTTAGTTACGCATTTAATCATATTAAGGCGTGTTTTTCCTATTGGGCGTTGGACCCAACTACTCCAATTTCATGCATATCAAATAAACAAGAAATGAGTACTTCAAAGTAAAGAAGAGCTTATGCTCTTTTACAACATTTGATCAAAACAAATTACTTTAAAGTAAAGAAGAGCTTATGCTCTTTTACAACATTTGATCATATCAAATTACAACCAAAATTAACCTACACATTCCCATGGTTCAAACAAATTTGAGACGGCCTTTCACATAGCTCAATTATCGTAGGCTTAGGTTCATAATCACCATTTCTTTAATTAATTAACGCTTTAACTAATTAAACTTGAATGCAACATTTTCATTTGGTTTTTGTATCCATAGAATTGATTTAAATAGAGCTAAATAAAATGAAAATCCAATTCTCATTTAAAGATACAAAACTGTTTTGTTCTCTACTAATTTGGGCCAAAAAGCAATAACCTCAACCATTGGGCTATATTGCAAAACATAAACTTTTGGGGTCACTTTGTAAAAACACAAAAGTCCACTACTTCATGTAATTACAACTAGAACCCAAAAATTTCACCAAATGCAAAACTTCATTAAAGGAGCAAAACAATTTGTCCTTTAGTGATTTTGGGCCTTTACGTAAAAACGTAAACTTTTGGGTCAAAGTGCAAATACACAAAAGTATCAAAACTTTATGTAATTACATAAAAGCCCCAAAAGTACTCCCATTGAGGGAGTGGCCGGTTTTGGTAGGTGAGAGTGATGTGTGTGAGTTGATTTTTAGGTTTGAAAGGTGATGGAAATATGTAAGTGATTGGTATGGTGTGAATAGTTGAAAAAGCATGGGTGAAGTTTTGAAAATTCAAACCATCCATCACTAACAAAAACAAGTAAACAACCAAACACCTTTTTGAATCAAAATTCCCAAACTTTTTGTTCTTGCCAAGAACATATCAAGAACAATGAAGAACATCCATGAAAACCCATAAGAGCTCCATGAACATTTTTCACCCAAAAACACCCCAAAAACTCTCAAACTTAAGGGAAATAACATATTACCATACTAGGGTACTTAGGGGTTCCTAATGTCACTTTAAAACACTTTTAACAAGACAAACATGAACCCAAAAATCCACCCTTTGGATTTGGCCGAATTTCCCCAAAAACATGGCACCAAATGTTAGCTCCAAAATTCATGCTCATATGAACTACATCTACAACATTTGAGATGGCAAATTTTCTAACAAAATTTACATTCAAAGAAGCAAGAATAAAGCTTGTAACAATTACAACATTCAAATCACAAACTATGAACCACAAAATCCAAAAGGATTCACCAACTACTAGACCTAGGCTCTTGATACCACTTGAAGGAAAATTTGTGAAAAACATGTTCATTTGAGCAACATCTATGGCATGCACTTAACAATTAAAGGCGGAATCATGCTTGTATGCACTCAAAACAAAACATTACCCATGAAATTCAAAGCCTAGTAGTTATGGTGAACCATGACTCAACTCAAATCTTAAAGAAAGGAGTTGAGAAACTTTTATACCTTTGAAGCACCTCTTTGCTTAGCAAAAGTTAATCACCCATGTGAGGGCCTTCTTTCCTTTGTCTCCTTGCTCCTTGGCTCCATGGATATGGATGGAAGAATTGATTCTCCAAAAGTCCCCAAGGTAGGAGACCTCTAATTTTCGACACCAAGGATGGTGAAGGAAGAAGATGAGTGACCTTGGAGGAGGAAAGATTGCTAGCTAATCCCCTCCAAGGGGGCCGGCCTCCTAGAGAGAAAGGGAGAGACATGTTCTCTCCAATTTTCTCCAAAAGAAACCCTAATGAAGAAAAGGCTATAAAGTCACATTTATACCTACCTTCATTGGAGTGGCAAACTTGTAATAAGTCCAAAACCCACTCCTTTATCAACATGGCCGGCCTTAAGGGTTTATTGGGCTGTTTGGGCCTTTGTGAATCATTAGTCATTAAGTTGTCATACAACTTAAGTCAATGGGCTTGACGTTCGAAGCCCATTGGGCCTTAAGGCCCAAAACTAACCCAAGGTCTATAACAAACTTATTCGTTTGATTAATTAACATATTAATTAATCCTAGCCATTATTAATTAAACCATTTAATTATCCTTACTCATCTCCGTTGTATCCTTCAATCATTACCTTACACGGTGTGCGATCCATTAGGTTCCTTTTAGCGAGGCAGTGGGCGATTAGAACTCTTACTAATCGATTGTGAATTGAAACTTACTTTCAATTCTCCCTTTAGTGATTATACATCTTTAGGGCTTCCACAAGCCATGAGTGACACCTAGCAGTATGTCATGGCTACCCAAGCTAATCAGAAGAGGTTGGAGAGCCTATTCAGTTTAGGATTACAATGCAATACGGTCTTTCTCTAACATAATACTCCTGACCACATTGTTTGGTTTGATAGTTTATTCATGTCTACTATCCAATGTGATTCTCTTACTTATATGATTACCTTGAATGTGATTTGGAACGACTTCCTAAATCTCATTCATACTCTGGCCAGAGATTCTTAATCATATCATAGAGTATTCTCCCTCAACATTTGAAGGTTAGAGATCCCTTATTGCGCATTCACTTGCCTCCATGGCTAAGTGGCTTAACCCCAACTATGTTGTGGACACCCTCTGACAGAGTGACTTTGACATAGCCAAAGATCAAGGACCTAACCACAAGACAACTATGATGCCTCAGGTCAAAGGACTACTTTGCATTATCCCAACCAGGAGTTCTCATGTGACATGAGTATGAGAACTCCTCGTTGATCGCGTTCAGTGGACTCATTCTCTATTGAGCACCTACGTACTTGTCTTGGTGTCAGTCACACCATTGACTCAAGACCAGTCACTTTCCCTAAGAGAAGACATAGGACGTACTGATCTTAACGGACTGTCAATGCCCAATTGGCAATCCTATGATCAGGAACTTTTAGGATATGTATTCGAAAGAGAATGGTCTCATGAATCTAACATCTTTAGATCACATTCTCCCTATTACATATTCTTTGGACTTATCGTTTAAGCATATAACATTTATATGAGACGGCTTAAAACAATAATCTTTGCCCTTTATATTAAACTAGATTAGTTTAACATGTGAAATGTCCGTAAAGTATCATCATATGATTGGTTTTAGGGCACATTTCCAACACGAGCAACACCAAGCTTACAATGGGTTTGCATGCCTATAAAGCTCCCTCTTCCTCTTTCCCTCCCTCCATTTTTTTCTTATCGGTTTCGGGCTAACATCAATTTGTACATCGATGAAATAGGAGCAGCTAGATTTTGAACAACTATTTATATGTTTGTAGAGTTGTCAACAACTATTATATACAGTTTATAAATACTTTGTACATGTTTTGTATAAATACTTTTTACATATTTACACACAATGGTTACAACATATTTAATTCCTCATTCTAACACATACAACGCTTATAATAAAGTTGACATTCCCGCGGGCTAAATTTCTAGTTAATCAATATATGTCATGCCCCTGACAGCTTCAGACAGATACAATATATGCACGTGGGAGTTAACAAGTTTAGTAATAGGATCTGCCTCGGATTTGAAGCATCCCATGTCTTAGGCCAACATAAGCATCTTAAGACTAATTAATACCTGCAACATATATTCCTTTTGTTTCACGAAAGATTGAGAGATCTAATTAATTTCAAAAATATGAGTAGATACTAGTATATATTATTTTGTATTATACAAACTATGTATCTAGTAGATACTAGTATATATTATTTTGTGTTAGATAAGTTTTCTAAAACGGGAGTTAGTATGTTCAAAAGGATTTTTACTTGATGATTGATTATGATTCACTTACACTTTGTTTTTCGCTCATTAAGACCTAATGGGAAAAGAGCAGCGGTTAGTGATGACGAGTGGACTTTGCAGTAGTACATCCTTCTACGAAGTAGGGTGAAATACTTTCTGTCTATTTACTTTCTAGTTGTAATAAATGATAACTGAACTTAACGGTTACACTAGCACATCGCATAACTATTTGCATACTCTTAAGCTTTACTTTCCTGCTACAAATAATGAAATTACTTTTGACACCACAAAAATAGTCACTACTTAACGGTGACAAGAGCGTGGTTAATGCAAGGTCTTCTATTAACCCGTAGAAATAATATATATTTGAAATTCTCTGGAATAGGCCCTGTAGGAAGCCCATAAAAGGCCACAAGTGCTGAAAGATTACTAGACCCATGAACCAGTCCAAGAGTTTCCATAGGCCGTACACTATGGACGAAGAACATCATCATTGACAAGGAGCATTTTGCTCACCATCTTAAATTATGGTGTATACTCATTATACATCTAATCACCTATCACATGTCTTTTCACTTAACATTGGTTAATTTAATTAAAATGAAAAAAAAGTAACATTTAATGTGAAAGTTAACTAGAGTTAGGTTAAAGGATACATGACAAATGTTTAAATGTATGGTAATCATACATCATAGTTATGAACTTATGATGGTGAGCAAAAATGCTCCCTCATCGACTGCTCGAGTCAGTAAACAGCCAATCCTCATCACCGACCAAAAAGAAATGAGTTCTTGGAAATAATTTTTCAACTGTCTAGTCAGTGGGCGAACCTAACAACTTTTCAGCACGAAGCTCTAAGAGACAGGTCTATCCAAACATTAACTCTATGCCACACATCGTTTATTAACATGAAAGGAAGCCTACAAAGGGACCTAGAGACTATCAGACCTAACGCTTCGTTTAGTTACTTTTCGTCGGTCGTCAGTCGTCATTCTCCGTTGATCGTTGTTCTTTAGTCAAGTTAAGGAAGATAGAGGGTTGTGGAAATGTGCAAGAAATAGAAAGAAAAAAAATATTAAATGGCCACTAAATTTTTCTGCACCCTTGGATTAGATTCGATGATTGGTTGACCATCATTTTTCTGGTCTCCATGGGCCAGGAGAACAAGATCGCTCTTAATAATAATAGATCTATATAGAGAATTGCTAAGCGGACTCTTCTAAAGGTGGAATTTTTCTGAATTTTCTGTCATTTCACGTTTTTTTGTACAATTTTTTATAATATGAGGTTAAAAATTAACATTAAACTGTAAGATGATAAAAAATTAATAGTCTTACTTTTTAAAAAAATCTTTTCTCATTTAACACACTGATACAACGCCTATAAGAAAAAGTATTCTTTAAATTAGACGATCGAACGGTAGATAAATAATAGGTTGTAGTGGGGCCCGACAGTTTCCCGCTAATTCGAGTTCGGAGTCCCACAATTTTGAGGAATCCCTCAATAAAGCGGAAGGCTATATATACATCAGAAAGGGGAAGGGAAACCCAACAGTCACTCTCTTTCTCGTCTCTACAATATTAGAAGCTACCGTCTCTCTCTCGATCGACCAAAATCTCTCGATCAGAATTCCCTGATAATCTCCAGCGGCGGCGAGATTGGACCAGTAATTAGTCGTCGTCGTCGTCGTATCTTCAATTCTCAGGCTCAGACGACCACGGCCGAAGATCTTCACCGAAGATTCTGAAAGCCGCAGTCGCAGACGTTTTGGCGATTACTTCCACTCAATTTTCCGGCGTCCATTCCGATCGGTTCTGTTTCTTCTCCCTCCTCCTCTAGGGTTAGTTAGGGTTGGAAATTTTAAATTGCTTGAAATTTAAGTTTGTATTAATTACGGTATTGAAAATCTAGGGTTAGGGTTTCGCTTTGTCTCAATTTTGTTATCTTAATTTGTATTTTGTAGGGCTTCGATCTGCCCAATACTGCATCTGCAACTGAAAATATATAAAAAATTGCTTGAGAATTGAGATTATTATTATTGTTCTTTTCTGATTTGCTTGTTTCGATTTCATCATATCTTTTTTTATTTGATTGGGTTCGATTTCATTATTTTGGAAAAGAAGAAAACATAAAAAAATTCCCCAATTCCCATATTCGCAAAATTATATATACTCAAAATTCTTGCATATTGTAAATGGGGAACCCTGATGCATTAAGCAATCAAGATAAAGGGCAGCGGTTTGGCCTTACGGGGCCCATCTCGCTGGCTGGACCGGCCGAGTCTGATGTGATCAAGACTCGTGAACTGGAAAACTACTTGCAAGATGCTGGATTGTATGAGAGTCAGGAAGAGGCTGTGCGCAGGCAGGAGGTTCTTGGCAGCCTCGACCAGTTTGTGAAGGCGTGGGTTAAGACAGTTAGCAAGGCCAAGGGATTCAATGAGCAACTGGTGGATGAAGCAAATGCTTTGATCGTCACCTTTGGATCATATCGGCTAGGGGTTCATGGCCCTGGAGCAGATATAGACACACTCTGTGTCGGTCCTAGATATGCAACACGTCAAGAAGATTTCTTCGGCGAGCTACATAGGATGCTGTCTGAGATGCCTCAAGTGACAGAGTTGAACCCTGTACCCGATGCTCACGTCCCAGTCATGAGATTCAAGTTCAGTGGGGTGGCAATAGATCTTCTTTATGCGCAACTAGCACTCATGGTTATTCCAGAAGACTTGGATATATTACAAGACTCAGTACTACAGGGTGTAGATGAACAGACGGTTCGTAGTCTTAATGGTTTCAGAGTTACAGACCGAATTCTGCGTTTAATCCCAAGCATTCAGAACTTCTGCACGACTTTGAGATGCATGAGGTTATGGGCAAAGCGTCGTTGTGTTTATTCCAACGTTGCAGGATTTCTTGGTGGTATAAATTGGGCATTGCTTGTTGCTCGCATATGCCAACTTTACCCGAATGCCCTGCCTAATATGCTAGTGTCTCGGTTCTTTAAGATATATACGCAGTGGCACTGGCCAAATCCTGTCATGCTCTGTGCTATTGAAGCTGGGTCTCTTGGACTGCAGGTCTGGGATCCTAGAAGAAACAAAATGGACAGGCTTCATTTGATGCCCATAATTACTCCGGCATATCCCAGCATGAACTCTAGCTACAGCGTGTCTCCGAGTACTAAGTGTATCATGTTAGACGAGTTTCAGAGGGGAAATGATATTTGTAAGGCTATGGAAGCAAACGAGGCCGATTGGGATACCCTTTTTGAGTCTTATGCTTTCTTTGAAGCGTATAAGAATTATTTACGGATAGACATCACTGCAGAAAATGATAATGACTTTAGAGCATGGAAAGGCTGGGTTGAGTCCCGTATCCGTCAACTAATGCTGAAGATTGAGAGGCACACATCCGGCAAGCTGCTGTGTCACCCACAACCAGGTGATTTTTCAGACAAATCAAGAGGTTTTCATAGCTCTTTCTTCATGGGTCTACAACGACGTCAAGGAGTTCGTGCCGATGATGGCCAGCGATACTTTGACATAAGAGGAACAATCGAGGAGTTTAAGCAAGCTGATGTCAACCGTTACACATTATGGAAACCTGGAATGGAGATCCGTGTATCCCATGTAAACCGCAGGAGCATCCCAAATTTTGTATTTCCTGGTGGGGTTCGACCTTTGCGCCCATCTAAAGTAACTTGGGGGAGAAGGCAGGGTTCAGAACCAACGGTTTCTGGAGCATCTGAACCACATAAATTATGTGAAGCTAAAACTGATTTAGATGGATCAGATGGCAGGCAGAAGAGAAAGCGGGTGGATAGTAATGTAGAAATTGACTCAAGGCATGCCAAGTCTTTACCTCCCTGCGGTGAAGAATTTCGTGAGGGTCGCCCTTCTATGAGCAGCAGTGTCAATTCATGTTCCATAAAATGTGACAGTATGGATGCAAACAACAATAACTCCGGAAAGACAGGAATCCCAAAAGACTTTCCTTATCAGAATGATCAGACTGAATCTTCGTCAAGGTTCAATCCACCAATCGATAGTCTACCTGCGGCTGCAAATATATCAAATTCTGAAGAAGCAGAGAAGCTGGCATTGGAGAAGAAGATTACGGCTACAAGGGAGGGCGCATCAGTTGGTACGCCAATAAACTCTAGCAATGGAGCTGCTGGTCCTTCCAATGATTCATATAATGGGGGCGTAGAGGAACTTGTGGATGAATTCGTGGCACCATCCTCAAACGGAACCTCTTTTCCAACTGCGGCGCAAAGAAAGCCAATCATCAGGTTCAGTTTCTCTACATTCGTCAAAGCTAGTGGCTAAAGGCATGAGGATGTTCAATGTTGAAACCTCACATGCATAATGACAATGCTCCTTTTCTTTCTTCGTTGTATTGACAATTTAAAAGTTAGAGTCACGAAGTTTGAGTTTTATGTAATCTGTGTCTGTCTGCGACGGGTCAGGCGCCAAGTCCCCCCGCTTGTAATCTTTCCTTTTTTTTTATCAATAAAGTTAGTTTTCCTCGTAAATCTTTGCGTTATTTGATTACAAATTTCTATCATTTTTCAATTAACAAGTAGAGTACTTATGCACTTGTCTTATGGTAGAAAATACAGATCATCATATCCATTTAATTTAACATACTTTCGATAATCGTTAACAATCAGTCCCAAGTATTGGAAGAATTAGTCGCATACACTGTTTCATTTCCACACCTAAGTATTTAAGAATTGTTTGGATTAAGTTGCACATTTAAGGTGATTTATTTATCCTTGTGTGTTTGTTTATGAATTAAAAGTAATCGTATCTAGCTAGCAGACTAGTAAAACAAAAGGCAAGATTCTATAATTTTGACAATTTTCCTAGTTTCTTTTGGAGATTGTATATCATTTGGGATGATTTTTTTTCTATACGTTTAGACTGGATTGTAGATCACTCGAACATGTTTACGTCCATTGATTCATACAAGCAATACAAGGAGCATACCGGGCCAGTGGCGGAGCCAGGATTTTCAAATAATAGGGTCATAATATCAACCAAAAAGCTTTATTGGGTCATTTTGTCTAGCACCTAGTAGGCAACTACCAATTCCTGTCAGTATATGTCGAAAGTTTATGCCAACTTATGTCGACGACTACTATTATTTGTAGAGGCTAGTCGAGGGTGGATACATGATACTGTGGAGTAATGTTGAAGACTGTCAAGGTTTTTCAACTAGAGTATTTCATACAAGAGGAGAGAAAAAGAAGACAAATATGATAGAAGAAAATAGAAGAAGTAGGAGGAGGGTGTTGTAATTTAGTTTGTTTTAACTATTTATAGGGGGTCAAATACAATATACAAACAAATGTACATGAGGTTTTTGGATTTATCAGAGTCAAGGACAACCAATGACCCTATGCTAGCTCCACCACTATATTGAGCTAACTATAAGTTTCTCTCATCAAAGAGAATGTTTTGATTTCCTCCTTTTTGGCATATGATTAATCATTTCCAACCAATTTGTAAATGTACCTTACAATTTAACATCAATTTCCATGTTAACATTATAAAATATTGTGTAAAAAACATAAGGTGGGAAAGAGTCCTTGGAGAGTTTCCAATTTGAGAGAGTCCCTTTATCATTTCTCTTACTGAGAAATTTGTATGATTAATTAGCTGCACCTTGCAATAAACTTGAGTGGTGGAGTAACCAAAGAGAGCTTGATTGATGAACTAATCAAAATGGTATGATTTTTTTCACAAGTTTGTGGAATTTTTTTTACTTTAAAATAAAAAATTCAAAATAACACCTATTTCATTTCTCAAAGTTTCGGATAATACACCATTTAGTCATTGAATATAAAATTCTAATAATTTTCCTTGTCATTGTTTTTAGGAAAGATTTTGAAGATTACACTGCAAAATAGTCACTACTTAACGATGATGGGCAGAAAAAAAAACCGAAAAATAGGGGGAGGAGTGCAAATTTGTGAGCAACCGAGAGGACTTGGGTGAGGGCCTTTTGTGCCGGGCGACAATTTCCGGTCATTGGATTGTTGATATAGCTGCTAAATGCTAGGTCAGTGTTAAATTGTTGATATGTCACTATTATGGCATCATTTCGTGCCGCTTTGTGTATTGTAAGTCAATTTCACTCACATGTACTCTATAAAATATTTTATATTTTAGTCATTTGATTTAATTTATCGGCCTGTACACACCTTACAGAACTGTTTTTTCAAACACTTAATTCATGAAAAACACGTACCTAACTAACTATCACAACTATTTTGTTCAAAAAAGAAACAAAAAAAAAAAAAAAAACTATCACAACTATTTTATTCTAAATGAATATTTTGTGTCATTTCAATTTCTCACAATGACAAATTAACCACTATATTTTATTTAAAGGCGAAGTGATCAATTTAGTGTCATGTCCAATTTCAAACTCTTCGTTTCCTAAATACCTTAACTATATATATTTATTTTCTGAATGTACATTTTCATCCTATTTTTTCTGTTCACTGGGTAAAATATTGGAGGAAATTAAAATGAACAAAAAATTTACACTAAGTCTTGTATTTTCCCAACCTTGTCCTTCTTCTGACTATCTGATTTGGCCCTTCTTCTGACTTGCTCTTCTATCTCATTTGGCCCACATTGGTCAGGTTGAAAAGTCTCTAGCACCTTATAACATCAATTCCCTCCTACAAAATGATTGAAAAGATGGATTATGGAGAGCCCAAATTGGACTTTTTTTTTTTTGTCAAACATGAACTTCATTGACAGAAGAAAATGTTACAGATGTTAAACGAGATAAACATAAAAATAGGCTGCAATTAGGCCGAAAAGACAAGGAAGTCCAAGCAAAACACATGGTGACCAAATCAGATCAGTCCGTTGATAGAAATCGTCACCATCGCAGTCACCTTGCAACTTGCCATTCCAGTGCTTAAGCAACTTAAACCTTGCCATTCCAGTGCTCAGGTAACTTGAACCTTGGGTTTGGGCTTTCGAAAGTCAGATGTAACAAAAAAAAATGCACCCGTTCTGAGTAGATGCCTCCCATAATATTCATTCCAGAATATCAATTTGAAACTCATAGCAGTTGTGAACATGTATATGTATATATATAGAGGTAATACTACATAGCAAGGCCGGCCTTGAGGATAGCCGGGCAAGGCGACAGCCTAGATCCCCGATTTTTTGGGCCCCAAAATTTCATATCTATTTGTCTTATAAATACTATAAAAGTAAGATAGATGGCACAGAAACCATGCTGGCATGGTGATAAAGGCGTAGTGGTTGCTCATTGTCGTTGGTTCAAAATTTGGAACATATGTCACTTAGATTGATGAATACTTTAACACAAGGGGATGGAAACATATACATGTCACATATGTCACCAAAGTATTACAAGATATGTTTTAGAATCAAAACACATGAAGAAATTCTTTGATTACATACAACTCCCGACTTATGATATTGTTATAGATTTTAGTGTAGATTTTTCAAAACCGTTCATAAGACAAAAATCCATTGAAGCGGAATTCTTTTGAAGATACTAGTTTTCAGTGGAGTATGTAACTCTATTGGAATACTCTCATTACATTATCTTCATAACACTAGCAAAATCAACAATTCCAGAAAAAAAGCTCAGCACAATTCAACATAACTAATTAATATGCTGATGTGGATAATTTACAAAAGCTGACTTGGCATTTTAGTTAGTATCAGACGACATGTTGTTAAGTAATATTTTGTTGGATCTCGAATTGAGCTGGATGACTCGACATATGAGCTTAACGCCAACTCGAAGATCCTTACCAATTTTGAGGCCGACGCCTCCAACGTACGATACACGCAAGTTTTAAATATATCAGTTTAAGCTCTTTTTCGAACATGGTTATGTCATGAAAATCTTCAAAACAAAACCTCGGAATTCACACGAAATCAAAAACCCAATACGATTAGGATTATGGGTGTTTTAAACAGGTAGAAAATTCGATACAAAGAATGTTGAAAGTTGAAACACAGATCGTATCCATTTAATTTAACAACCTTTCAATAATCGTTATTAATCAGTCCCCAAGTATTGGAAGAATTGGTTTAAAAATAAAAAAAAATAAAAAAAAAAACTTGCGGAACTTCTTTTTAAATTATCCACATCAGCATATTGGAAGAATTCCTAGATATGATGTATCATGAGGTTCAAAACTCGCAAAACTTGTTTTTAAACACTTATTTCGTGGAAAAACACCTACCTAACTATCACAACTATTTTATTCTAAATGAATATTAGTATCATGTCCAATTTCAAACTTTTCATTTACTAAAATCTCAAACCTTAACCAAACATCATTAATTTTCTGAATGCACATTTTCATCCTGCTCTTTCTGTTTACTGAGTAAAATATTGGAGGAAATTAAAATAAACAAAAAAATGTATACTACGTCATTTTTCTCAATCTTGTCGATCTTCATAATTGCATTCTTCGGAACTTTGTGCCCAATTGATGAAGAAGCTAGCATGCGTCGACTTCTTATTGTGTGTAATTGAACTTGGATGATCGGAAAGATGTCACTTTGATGAGTACCTTGATCCAAGAGGATGGAAACATATATGCCACATATGTCACTAAGGCGTTGCAAGATATGTTTCATAATCAGAAGACATGAAGAAATTCTTTCATTACCTACAGCTCTCCAATTTTGATATTGTAATACTCCCATCGTATTATCTTCTTAACTCTAGCAAATCAAGAATTTCAGAAAGAAAGCTCAACATAACTAATATGCTGACGCGAATAATTCACAAAAGCTGACCGGGCACTTTAGTTAATATATCATACAGCATATTGTGAAGTTCTTAGGTGATATTTTGTTGGATTGGTTGAATTGAGTTGTGATGAATCGACATATGTGCTTTTGGGGCAACTTTGGATCCTTATCAATGTTAAGAAAGAGACATGTGAATTGAAGCATTTTATGTCTTCAAATTATTTGCTGCTAGTTAAAATAAATATCACGCACTTGTTGTAAATAGAAATAAACTTTGTTTGTTGATGTTAAGAACAATTTAAGGCAGACAAAACTCAAATAGTAAGAAAATAGTTCTTGTTCTCTTTATTGTGAATCTTAAGAGTTGTCATAATTTTTGACATTTATGACGGAGCATTATACATTCCGATGAGGGATCCTTCAAATAATTTATTTTAAGGACACTTGTGGTGCTCAATCTGTAACTTTTTCTAATGGCCCAAACCATCAATATTTTAATACATCCGATTGTAATGAAGAAAATAGAGAAATACGATTTTAGAAAGAAACATTGTTATGACTACCATTTAATCCAATAGTCCAATGATTTCGGATTTTGGTGATTTTTCGTTAAATTCAGACAAAATTGCAAACCCCTTGAAGATGTCATTTGACCAATAAAACTGAGCTTCTTACGTTTAATCTCCGCTAGACTCTTGCTCTTCGTTTGAAATTTTAGATGCATAGAGGGAACCCTAAGTGGCAGCTAAGCCGAGATGAAATCGATCACTACAACGACCTCGGCAACAGACTTAACAAAGAATGGTATGAATCTCTTCATAAGTAAATGCAAATTCTTTACAATGGGTAAGGTCCAGTTCCTTTAAATTTGGGCCCAGCTCAGCCCGTGCCCACACCTAGTCACGACTCACGAGCATATTCCAAATCAAAACTTGTGAATCTGAAGCCAATTACAATATCGGAAACATTAACTGACGCCTGTGTTCAAGTGTGTCTAATAGATAAAGGTTCTTGCATCAGACTGATAACATTGCATACAAACAAATTAGACAGATAACTGAATCACATTACCATCAACAGTTTAACCAGTCCCATGTAGCACTGATCAGTAACAAAAGAACTAGTTCACAAATAATAAATGGATCATGCAACAACAAATTAGGCATATAAAATCACGTTAACACAACACCTTGGTTTAAAGAAATCTCTTCCTCGTTTGATCTAAAGTCTGGATTGCACTTGCCGTTGGACGAAACCAAAACCTCCCTTCTAAGTTCTAACAAGGTAGAAGTACAACTTAACTGTAATCATAGAGATTTGAGATAAGAGCTTGCATAGGTCGAGCATTTATATAAACTACAATTCAATCATGGGATTTTCATCACGACAAATGAAATGAACTCAAAGCCTATATGTTTCCTGGAACACACTGCCCATGTATTTTCTCTCTCTTTTCAATTTTCTCATTGACTAGAGGAAAGAAACACCCTAGTCTTACAACAAGTGTTACCAAAAACCTGAAACAGTTATAATGCCGGAAGGTTGGCCTTTCGTATCTGTTCAATCAGCTATGCTGAAGAACATGTACACCCATTAACTCAATTGTGCAGGTCAATTGATAATTTTCAAAAATCTATAGACCAATTAACTATGTATTCACATTGAGCCCCAGTGAAGGATCCATAAAGCATTCAACACTAGTCTCAGAAACGTTTTGTACAAAAACAAACTCAACAAGAATCAGCCCTCAACTCCACTGTTATATCCTCGGATACACAAGCAAAGACACAGGACGACCCTTGAAAGACGACTTTGGAATCAAATCATAAAACACGGCACACTTTTCAAACAACACAAACCATGTGGAAATCTAAATTAAACAATGCGCCATTTCAACCTATGCTCTACTCTCAAAAAATACCATGCGAAAACAAACTTCAAACACACTCTTGAGACCAAATTCTCGGTTTCAGCTAACTTTGTTCAGTGTTACATCACTCAGAAGTATTATTCTTCTGCAAACACTATATCCTTTTCGAACAATTCGATACCTTTATCCCCTTAATTTGAGCTCCACATTCAAAAATTCCGGTTCCCGAAAGTAATCTCGACTTGCAATTAGTACATATCACATACTAGATAGATTGCCACTTGAACAAAACTAAAAAAATTGCATCTCTACGCCAAATTCGAACTAAGTTGATTTAAACAAAACGAGAATCGCAATTTGTTTGAACATCATAGTGCTGAAAACAGACTCAGTTTGAGCTACAGAGCATTATTTAGAAGCGTCATATCAAACACAGAAATCAGCAAAAGCACATCCGAAACAACATTAACCACACAATTAACAATCAGAAACCGACCCCCGGATGTACCTACGGTTCTCCGCCGAGCTCCACTCGCAGGTTGTCGTAGGGGTACACTTTTGGGGCAAATGGGATCTTGGACGCCTTGTCGTTCCACACGGCCAACAAACCCAGACCAGCAAAGCAGCTCAAACCCCCACAGAGCCAAGCCAAAGCTTCGTACTTTCCGACGGTGTCCGCGATTCGATCGATGCAGGGTTCGGGAAACGGCGTGCCGTTGTCCCAGACGAGCTCGTCGTTTACGGGAAGGGGTCTGTCGGGGACGATGTGCTTGCCGACGGGAAGGCCCATGCCGGCGCGGACACGAAGAGAGGAAGCGACGGAACGTGAGACGACGCCGTTTCCGCCCATGATCTTGGAAGCCACACCGCTCAATCTCCCTGCCATTTCGCAAAATGCTTCTTCTTCTTCCTTTTCTCTTTCTGAAACCTAAACCAACAAATTCGATCGCAATTGGATTCTGGAGTTGAAGGAATCGAGATGATAGAGGGAACGACGACGCTTTGGGATGTAATATTTGCCTGTTTAATGGGCTGGGCATGGGTTTCCCTTATTGGCCCAATGTGACCTTTTCTTTTGAGCACCTATTCGGCCTGCAAATCCAACTCAAGTCCAAAGTCCAAAAGTTGTAAGCCCACTGGGCCAAAACTAATGGACGTGCACGCCAGGTAGCCTCGTTTTCCCGCCATTCTGAAAACCCTCACGCGTACTAAGTTAGCCTTCTGTCCTTTCCCATTACGCACGCACGTATCCGGCTCTTCATCTCTCTCTCTCTCTGTGCAACTGCAAGTAGGGCTAAATTCTTCCAGGTAATTTTATAGCTTAAAACTTATGTCTCTCTGTATTTATCTTCCTAATTTTTGTTTATTCAAATTAATTGTAACCTAAAAATCTATATGGACTCATTGGAAAGTGTTTTTAGAACGACTAAATGCGTTTTTGGTGAAAATAATTTTAGAGTAAAATGTAAATAAATTATGGAATAGCCTTGAAGTGCTTCTAGCAAAAATGTTATGTGCTTCTTGCAAGAAGCACTTTAAGTGCTTATGGAACTTAAAAATATTTTCTCTAAAATTCTTTCAAAAAGCACATCAGTAGCAGTAAATTTGGTTTCATTATTCTAAAATTGGTAAAAATGGTTAATTTCCCAGTTCAATCTGTTATATATGATCCAGTTGTGGCTTTAATTCTATGATTTTCAAAGGAATATATTCATAATTTTTATAGGCAACAAGGATGAAGAGGAAAAGAAAATCTGCTGCTTTTGACACCCAAATCCAAATAGGCAACATGGATGATCAAATTCAAGAAAAGGGTCCCCTTATAACAGATCTTCCGAAGCCCGTCTTTTGGAATATTTTACTAAAGTTACCAACCAGGAGCATTCTCATTTGCAAATGTGTTTGCAAGACGTGGTGTGCTCAAATTTCGGACCCTGAATTTGCTAAGTTGCACTTTGCACAAGCAGAGCCATGTCCTCTGCTGTCGCTTCTCGGTCCAACTCCAACACGTGTGCCAAGAACCCTTTACTTGGTTGAGCCTGAAGATCGCTCTGGGTTTGATTTGAAGGATTGTGCCTGTGCTGCTACTGGCAATGCTTGTGACCAGTCTCATGTCCACATGAAGCTTACCAAGTACAAGATCCCATTGCGCAACGCTGAGGAGGTCATCAATAACAACAGTGATAACGGCAATGTGATGCCTAATGGGAACCGCGGCACCAAAAGCAAGACTTGGATCAGGATACCGCCACATCATCACAAGTACAATGTGGTGAATTCGTGTAATGGCCTGCTTTGCTTGTCTGAGCCAGTCCACAATGACCCTGCTGTTGTGTGCAATCCAGTAACCGGTGAATTTATAGACCTTCCCAAAAGTTCTAGGCCGCATCAGAATATAAGAATTCCTGTCGAATGTGGATTGGGTTTCAGTTCCGAGACTAATGAATATAAGGTGATACGAATTTTTGAAGCTGAAGCAGGCTATTGCTTTAAATTTGCTGAGATACACACACTTGGAACAGGTTCATGGAAGTACATTGGTGAAGTTTCTGAAACAGCGGGTAACCTAGTATCCCCTACCTATGCGAAAGGAGTGCTTTATTGGTATGAGTCTTATGGCTATAGAATTCATTCTTTTGATTTGAACACTGAAAAGTTCAAATCAGTTCCATCACCGCCTTTTCCGATCAAGCAATTTATGTATGTGGGCATGGGAGTTTTGGAAGGTTGTCTTTGCTTGTGTGATTCCTATGGTGATCTTATCACTGTGTGGACACTGACAGATTCTGGTGGAAAATATCGTTGGACGAAGGTGATTGCTATTGATAAAGATGATAGTGGCAGGTGGCCGTATGGCGTATATACAGCTATGAAATACTATAAGAACTGTGGTTTGTTGATGTTTCATTCTCAAACAAATTCCTTCTTTTACTATCACCCAGAACACCAAAGTTCATATGTTTATCTTAAGCTTTGTGGCTTGAAGGCAAATTTTCAAGCAATTAATCATGTTCCGAGCTTTATTTTACTCAAGGACATTCTGGCAGGGAAGGATGTAGAAGTATTGAATATCAATACAAGGTAAGGATTTTTTCTTTACCTTATAAGATTTTGCGTAAATTTGCTGCTTTGGTTATGTATTTGTAGGATATCAAACTCAACCTCGGAAGAATTTATGTGGACAAACATTTATGCTTGGCTGTCTTTGAAAGATCCCAAAATCACCCGATATGTTTAATTTGTTTCCCGCTGATTAATTTGTAGTTTTGTTCAGTGATTGATTGTACATGGTTGAGTTTACTTTTTCACTAGATAAAGAGCATGTATGAATTTTTTTCGTCTTAGTTGCTTTCACTACCTGATATTGTCAATTTATAGGATTTGTGATATTTGCCTATCTTAGTCGATATGACGTATATCTGTGGTTCTAATGAAAAGATGGGTCGTGTGTATGCAATTGCTAATTTGAAAACCATGTATAACTGGACACATATATGAACGTATACATAAATTAACAAATTGGAAATGGAAGTATAAAAGATGAGTTAGTGTTTATCTGTATCTCAACTCTCAATCATGAGGAAGTAGAACTCTGTGCTTTATGGTTGCATAGTATTTCCAACAAGGAGGTGCTTTTCGAGGCTACTGTTCTATATTTGAGACTACTTTAGACCAGAGCACCAAATAATAATTATGCTCATGAATCAGAAAATGATGAATGTGTGTTTGACCTCTTTTATGACACCAGAACTGCAGAAGAAGGGACATGTAAACTCCTGCTCAGGCAAATGCCAGTTTTGAAAGATGAATGAAAGATGCTGACTTTAGTTCCGATGCTTATACTTAACTTATATTTGGATCTCTACAAACAGAAAACACATGGAACCTGCACACGCACGGACACATATCTATGAAAGTACGAGGAAGTAGGATTCATTGTCTTTCATTGTCACATATTGGTTTGCTGAATTGTCCTTTCTTTGCATATCTCATCGGTGCTGTTAGAACTTAGAACTTGGGTAATCTGCTTTTCTGAAAGGTAACTCGTTAAGCCGTTGAGAGAATATCATGTTTACATTAGGTGCTGCAATGACAGAATACGTGAAACGAAACAATGCGCTCCTCTTCTGATCCTTCGATACATTTTTTCTACTTGTTCAAGTTTTTGACTTTGAATCTTATGGCTACTGTTGTCGATACAGGTGTGGAGGGTTGAAGCTGCAAGGAGAGACCAAAGCTCTATCTCTGAAGGAAGAAATTGCTGAATTCGAATCAGACCCTTTTTCGTCGGACAATTACTGTTTTAGCGACGAATGAAACGAGCAGGCACTGATGGAGGTGATGTGGTTTCACAGCGAGCTAAAAGAACCATTTTGTTAAATTATAGTATCGATCGAATCAAAGGAACCATTTTGTTAAAAGGGTTGTGATGGGCTCTTAGTAGTATTTTACACTGTTGGACAGCATAACCTTTGATTCCGGTCTAACTAGTTTTGTTATGTTTGATGTTCCTTTCAAATTTTTATTATTTTGGATTAGAGTTAATTTACTAGCTGTGTTTGATGCTCCTTTTAATTTTTCTTTTAAGTTGTTAACTACACCCTTTTACTTAACACTCATTTTGTTGGGTATCATGAGTTCTAATCTCACAGGCTACACTTATTGAGTCATTTTTAAAAAAAAAATTTACCACAAGGCGGATAGAAAATACAAGGGGCTTTTAGATCTAGGTCCAAAAATATAGATGGTTTTTAGGAGTGAGTCCAGTTATCTAATTACATGTTTTTATTTCTTTTATAATCATTTTATATTTTTTTTAAATATTAAAAATCAATTAAAATCTTCTAATAGTATGCATTTTTCAACTCCAAAAAATCTAATTAATATCTTATAACAAAAAAAAAACTAATATACTAACATAAATTATCTACAAAACATTCTACCTTAACTCAAGTAACAAATATATGAATGTATATTATACCTGTAAGCGAGATTTGAAACCTAATTAAAAGGTAGGAAAAAAACATAATATACCTACAAGCAAGACACATTAATCTATGACATGTTAATTATAAAAAAGAATCCGTCATATAGATACATAAAAATAATTAACCTATGATATAGGTTGATTATAAAAATTAAAAATAAAATCTATAAATGGGGTTTCAAGCAGGAGGAAGAACAAAAAATAACAAAAAATAAAAAATAAAAAGAAATAATCAAAGAGATAATTAGGAAGAAATTTGATTTTTATAATAAATCTTATCATTGAATAGATAATTATTGATAATTAAATAATTAAATTTAAAGAATTTGACTTATTTTAATAAATTGGACTATTCCTACTATTGGCTAAAAAAATTGGACTTATATCAAGTTTCTCCAAAATAGAATGCTAGCCGAAGGGCCTATAAATGAGGTAGGACCATTTTATTTAAAACCCTTAAATTAATCTAGGCCTAATTGTCACTTAATATTACGGTCTAGTGGTATTGCTCTGCACTTGTAAGTGAGAGGTTTCGATTTTCGCCAAATGCGAGTTTGAACCACATTATTGTTAGCTCATCCCTCCCCCTTAGTGTAGATAATATTGTTTGTTCAAAAAAAAAAAAAAAAAAATCTAGCCCTAATTGGATTAAGGAAAGTGCTATCACACACCCTATTTCACTCCCACAAACACTCGTTAATTTTTTGTCGTTGATCTTCTTCAATTTATTCGATCTGACTACAAAAAATTAACGGAGTGTGAGAAGTAAAAATTGGTGTGAATTGCACTAGCCTGGATTAATAGCTACTATGGTGATAGGGTACCCCGGGTAGTCGGAAGACAACCGTGGTAAAAAAATTAGTATTTAAAACCTTATGGTGAAGTCTATTAGAATTTAAACCACAAAATTGAAAATTTCGTTAACTCTCATTTAATTGTTAACACAAGACTACGATTACCACGGCTATTAATCCAATTAAGTCATTAATCTAAAGGTTGATAAAATCATGTGGTTGGCTTTAGCACCACTCAATAAAAATCAGAAAAAAACTACCAAGACCACTAGTCTAATTCGGGTTGACTGGAGCTCTACCCGAGCCAACCAGACCCGTGTCCGCTGTCAGTAACGCAGCACGCACACCGTTTCTCAATTTTCAATTGCATTTGCCTTGCTTTGAGAATATGAATGCTCTTGGCGGTGGCGGCCATGGCGGCCTCTGGGGTTGGAACTACTCATCACCCAGAAAACCGAAGCAGCAAAGAAAACGCCCATTTGATTTCAAATCCCAGTGTTCCTCCAAATCTGCGGACGCAACGGGAAGAGCAGGTCACTGGTTTCCCTTAAAGCAAGCCGCCACGGCTGGCACACTGGCTCTAACGGGAGATACAATTGCTCAGCTCACACAGCGCTGGAGAAAAGCAGGGGCGGAAGACCAACAGGTTTGTCAAATTTAACGTCTCTTCCTTTGTTTCATTAAGCTGTTTGGTTGCTGAGAAAATGTAGGAAAAGTTAAGGTAAAATATTGGAATTTTATGCTGTGTTTGGTTGCTGAGAAAATGTAGGAAAAGATAAATGTTGTAATTTTATGAAGTGTTTGGTTTGTGGGGTAAGGAAAATGTTTTGGTGCTCAGAAAATGTTTGAGGGTTTATAAAGTTTGAGGCTTGGAATTATTTATAGTTGGGGTTGGAGTGAGAAAAGAACAACTTCGGCTTCTAGCAGTGTAAATTGCAGGTAATTGAGAGTTGGTTCTGTAATTCTGAGTGCAGCAGCTACTTATTAATTTGCAGGATGATGTTGTTTCTTATAATTGTACCGAAGTTGGTGCGAATGCTAAACCGGTGTTTCCTTGGTTGTATATTTTGTGTTAATGAAGGAAACTCTTGGATCTCGTTGTGTTAAACTGATTAGAAAGTGCTTAATATGGGTTGGATGGACCTGTTAGACCACAATTTCCCGGCTTATAGGTTGCTATCCGCTAAGCCGCTAAGCTATTGCTTAGCCGAAGATTGTGGTTTTAAGTTTCTAGCGGGTGCAATGATGAATCAACACTTTGTGCTGTGAATCTTGAATTTCTTTTAGTTTTTTTTGGCTCTGCTAGTGAACACAACTCTAGGTTCGAAACATATTACCATAATCCTTCTAGTAGTGACGAATCTTGTATGTGTTCCTAAGAAAAGGAAGTTGTCCATTTTTTGGGAGGACTCTTGAATGCAAATGGAAAAGAATCAAGTTTCTTTCGGAAATGGTAAGATCTTTGGGGCAAGCAAGAGTTGACCCGTATCATCTTGATTGGGTTCTATCTTTGAAGGATACCCTTCTTCGATGAATAAGTGGAAATATTACCTTGTCACTTTATGGCCTTGTCATTCTTATGTGTGGTCTCAACCAGGAAGGATTTATATAAACCAATTATCCAAGCATTCCCTTGATTTTTGTGGGTTATTTTTCAAGTATGTGACCAAACCTTTCGGTGGTGCGGAGTCAAATGCCAGAAAATTCATTTATAATGGGTAATGCTATGAAGATCCTGGTGTGCCTCCTAGTTGATTTGTGGTTGTTGACTCTTTGTAGCTCCGTCAATTGGTCTAGTCTTGTCTAATCTTATAGTTTATGTCTTGTAAGGATGTTTTGTTACATTATTATTTGTGTTCCTCTGAGTTTAGTGTCTGATGACCAAAATCTCTTTCTTAGGATGTAACACATGCTCTCCTCTCACACCATGATTGGCTTCGTGCACTGCGGATGACTTCCTATGGGTTTCTTTTGTACGGCCCTGGTTCTTATGCTTGGTACCAGTATCTTGATCATTCTTTGCCTGCGAAAACTGTAGAGAACCTACTGCTGAAGGTACGACCTCTTTTACATCAATGTTGAGGTAGTATGACTGTAAGGAACTTTGCAAAAAAAAAAAAAAAAAAAAAAACAAAGTAAAGTTTGAGGAAAAATTGAACGGATGTCATTTGGAAGGTATCTCATAGGTCATAGCTTTCTTTTCTTACAGGTCTTGTTAAATCAAATTGTGCTTGGTCCATGTGTGATTGCTGTTGTTTTTGCATGGAACAATTTATGGCAAGGGAAACTCTCACAGGTTCCAGAGAAGTATCGAAGAGATGCTCTTCCCACTTTACTTTATGGTAAACTTCTTCTGATTGTTATTTATGCTCACTCTGCAGTTCAGATTTCGTAAGCACACATATTTCCAATTTTTGTTATATTATTTTGTGCAGGATTTAGGTTCTGGATACCTGTCAGTTTATTGAATTTCTGGTACACCATTTTCTCTTCTGCTATTTATTTCCTCTTTTTTTTATCTCCTTTGGTACGGGAAATTTAAGCCGTGCCTCGATTAGTGTCATCATAGACTGTTGGAAATCGTTTGTAAACTAGTTATTTCTCTATAAAGACAATGAAGGATTTTTTGCAGTGGGTGATGGGAAAATTTATTCCGAGAACATCATACTCTGGCATATACTTCACTTTTAATACCAAAATAAGTGGTAGCTTTGTCTAATAATTTGACTGAAATGGCTTTCGATAAAGGGTGGTACCTCTTCAAGCTCGTGTAGCTTTCATGTCCGTGGGTTCAATTTTCTGGAACTTCTGCTTGTCTTCGACAATGAGCAAGTAGCATCTGTGCATTTTATCAATAATTGTTATCAGCAAGCAGAACTTTGGCCACGAGGTATCATTTACACATCTGATTGCTTACCTTGCTTTGAGCTTCTTGGTTCTTCCTGTCTTATGCTATTTCTTTACTCGTGGCAGGTTGGTTTGGAGGTCTGACATCTGGGAGACCGCGGTTGAGAAGAAAATGAGGACCAGAAGCAACTTTTTAGTTAAAAAAGATGAAATTCAAGCCCTTCGGATTTGAAGTTTGATTGTTATAACAACACGGACCTTGTGAACTGATTCTTTTTCTGCTAGCTTTAAAAGAAGAAAGGAAAACGGATACTTTTCTTAACGTACCTGGTCATTACTCTGATCTTTCAGCCACTCGGTTGTTGAAACTGCCTTTAAATGGGCTAGGTTCCGTTACTTGAACGAAACTAGATCTGGTGGAATCATATTGAACATTTGGCAATGCATTTCGAACTTTGCTAAAACTCGAGCATACTCGTTCTATGGCAAAAATAAACAAATAAATTCATACAGCGACCAAGACGGTGGATGCTATCGAAGATCATACCAAGTTTACTTGCAATGCAAGGATCTAAAGCAATGTGCATTACAGATGTTTGCAACGCAAGGATCTAAAGCAATTTGCATTACAGATGGAGATATACAACATCCTCCGTGAAAGAAATGTAAGAATGTTTAGATGCCTTGCGAAAGCTAATGGGGCCAAAAGGTGACAACTGAGAGTCGGAAAGCTCAGACTCGGGGGAATAAACTTTAAGAACTGGGGAGCGCACTACAATGGACAGAATCCACGGCGCACGAGCATCTGCAAACCGTTGATTGACTCATAAGAATGAGTGCTTGATTGTTCAGTTGTGTGAACGGGTGTGTGTGGCCGATGCTGGGAAACCTCTGCCATAGAAAGCATTGTTATCTCCATCACATCGCAGAAACAGGAAAAGTAGAAACTGAACGGGTTGGAATCGATTCCTACGTTGCTTTTTCTGTCGAATCTCTATTAGCTTTTCTTGCATGCCACCAGAAAAAGCATCCACAATACAAAAAATGACAACCTTGATTGACAAGGATACACACACACACACACACATATATACCTTGAAGCAGATGAAGGAATAAAAACTCTCAGAACCCGAAAACACATCAACAATATTGCATAGGAAGTGCAAACTCCGGAGATAGACAGAACGTAGACATGATGAGCAGAAGTACCAACAATACCTATTCTTCTCCTACTCCTCCTCGTCCTCATCTTACTTATCGTGAGCCGTTTGATTTCTACTTTGGGAATTTTGAGGACGATTTTGGTGAATGGGCTTCTGGGATCCCTGGTACTCCCTTGTATGATAATTTTCAAGCAACTCAAGTAAGTATAGTTTCTTTCCCTTTTTCTTTATGATACCATGTGTAGAATATGACATAAACTATTTTGGCTGCATAATCAGGTAACCAGAACAGGTGCGTCGGATTTAAGGCAACCGTTTGAGGGAACGCTCGCGGTTGCAAGACCTCTTGGCTTAGCTGGGTAATCGCAGTCGAGATCACAGCTCACATGCAGATTTTTCTTCTTTCTTTTCATGTCATTGATTCACATATCAGTAAAATGATTAGTACGCATACGTATGTGGTTTAGCATCAGTTCATATATGATCTAACGGCTAATGTGCCTTGTTCAAGCGCAGCCATTACTCGTACATTTTATTTGTTATCCCTCTCTCACCTTCTACTGATGAAAACCTTGCAGTTCAGCAGCAGCACCAGGTCCCCGAGTTCGTATTCTGGTCCTTGGCGATGAATCGGCACAACAGGCAGACCCGAGGACTAGACAGATGGTTGGTAACCAATGGAATACGGCCGCCCCTGGACTTGAAGCAGACTCCAGATTGACCCATAACGAGCAAAAAAAGGCGTTGCAGAAGCTGAAGAAAGAGATATACAATCCTTTGCGGAGAATATCGACGAGGGTGAACTTGTATTACAGAGACATAGCTGTGAAGGAGAAGGAAATGGAGAATGATGAAAAGAGGTGTACCATTTGCTTGGATGACTTTGAGCCCAAACAAGAGGTTATGCTCACTCCTTGTAAGCATATGTTTCATGAAGATTGCATTGTGCCTTGGGTGAAGAGCAATGGTCGTTGCCCAATATGTAGGTTTTCTATATCTGAGTGAACAATAAATACCTCTTCCAGAGAAAAAGAAATATTACTAGATTAAGAGCGTGAACGAGTCGCGGCAAAGAAGTATTACTGTAACAAGAACTAGTTTAGTTATAATATTTTTAGTTGTTGAAATATAGTTTTAGTTAAGAATTGATCAATGTTTTAAAGGGCGAAGGCTAAACCAAGGGGTTTCATGGACAGCCTCGAGTACCTAAAATTATTATTAATACTTCATATATATATATATATATATGTATGTATATATGTATATATATATATGTATGTATGTATATATGTATGTGTATATATATATATATATATATATATATATGGTATGATACTTTGTAGAACAATCAAGCAAACATGTCAAGCAATCAACATTTGACTATTATTATTATTATTTTTCTAATTCACATCATAAAGTCACAATAAACTAATAGAAACTAAGTTAGAAACATACATTTTATCAAAAACAAACTGCCCAAAACAATGTCGTTTGTGTTTGGGCTGTTTTTTTTTTTAAAAAAAGATTCATACACCCAGGTAGTCTAGGCGCTTGAGGCGATAGCCTAGGAGTTTAGGCTAGTATATAGCCCACTTCTGCTGGGCAGAGACGTTTTCCTCATAACTCCACCTCGCCTAGGCAAGTCATAAAACTAGTTTTTTAAAACACTTGAACTAATACATATAGCTCTCATCTCTTGAATCATACTAAATTCGGGCTCGTTTGACACACGTGATTAGGTTGGAATGAATAACCTCTTGAGTCATACTAAATTCAAACTCATTTGGTACACATGATTAGATTTAAATGGATAACCTATTAAATAAAGGTATGTTGGAGAAATTATAAAATTATGACCACCTATACTAAATTCATAATTCTCATGAAAAGATATTCATTCCAATACTTCTTAAAATGGTTGGATTAGAAGGGATGAATTTCTTTCATAGTTAATCCTTTCCAAAATATTCACTAACATACCTTCTAATTTAAGAGTTTTTCATTCCAATTCAATCATGTGTACCAAACGAGCCGTTCCGTCGTCCAACAGACCTACATCACTATTGATAAATCCACCACAGCTTTTGAATCCATCTCCGTTATTACTTTTGAAAACCCCAGATCACTGGCGAACTGAAGCTCAAGCATCACTGCAATCGCCTTCGTAGCTAGCACAGTAAATAGGCCGCCATGAACTCGCCACGGTTGTTACGAATAACCACACCGGCACCTCGAAATGAAACACCCCATTTTTCTGGACAACAACACCAACATTGCAATCGCCTCATTGAGGCCTCACAATGGGCTAGCAATAACGTTGTTCAAATTCGCCTTTGGCGAGAATCGAACTTAAGACATCTAACTCACAAGTGAAGAGGAATACCACTAGACTGTAGTACTAAGTGGCAACTTTTTAAAAACAAAAAAAATTAAAAAACTTGTTTAGGAACTAATTTCAATTAAAAAAAATATTACAATGAAACCTTATTTCCAAATAAGAAATTGTGGGTTTTTTCATTCATAGGTTGGTTGGGCTTGTATTGTAAGAAGGTGGATGAAGCCTTTATGTCCCCCATTTCCGAGTTAGCGAAAAATAGGCTCAAAATATTCTGAAGGAGAAGCAAGTCCTAGGGAATGACTTCTTGTTCTTCCAGCAGCTTCTAAGTGTTTGATTTGATGTTACGCGGAATAATTTTGGCGCTGATGAAGTATTTCTAACGGCTTTAGTAAGATTGTTCAACTCTGAACAAATACTAGACATTAGAACAATTAGGCTTAGCATAAGACCTTGAGACCCATAAGTTTAGTAAATGAGAGTGTATGATTTGGATTCAGAAGAAATGTTTGAATAGATATTTGGCGGTGGAGATTAGGGTTTCAAGGATGAGAATGTGAAAAAAATGGTTGAGGTTATGGCTTGCTGGGAGGTTTTACAGTAGTTAGGAGGAAAAAAGTTGGAGGCAGGACAATGGGAAGCTTGAGGCTAGACTTGTGGTTGGTGTAGGAAGCTTGCAGTAGGGAAGAGAAAGATTTTCGGTAGCTGGAAGAAGAGGTTCTTCTTCTTTGCTTGCAGTTAAGCGTGGTATCCTCCTCCCCGATTTATATGATATTGACTTGCTTTTATGGAGGGTGAAGACTCTTAAATTTGTTGGGTAAAATAGTGTGCCGGAAACTACTTGGGGGATAAGAGGTGTCCGAAATAGCTTGTTTCCAACATATAAAACACATGATCAGAATCGTTTTATATAGAGAGGATGAGATGGTTGAAAAGGTTCACGGAAAACATGTCTTAGTGTAGGAATGGGGTGATGGGCTGTTGAGGTTATGTCACTGTCAAATAATGTGTTGAAAAGTATATCATTTCTGTTGAGAATGAGTCTTACATTTATGGGGAGAGAAACCTTGCATGGCCTTATAAGATGTTGGGTTACTCATCATATTGCCAATTGGTTTTATGGTGAAACCTCAACTTTTTTCATGGTATCAGAGCAGGTTGTCCCACGTGTGAAGCTAAACGGCCACATGTACTCCACATCACCCTGTTGTGTTATTCACGTGTTAGGCTCAAAAATTCGTCACACGTGAGGGGGCGTGTTGAGAATAAGTCTCACATTGATAGGACGAGGGACCGTGCATGTGCTTATAAGAGGTTGTGCTACTCCTCATATTGTGAATTAGTTTTATGGTGAAACCTCAACTTTTTTCAATTTGCTCACCTGACATTTGTTTACTCCAAGTAATGAGCTTGGACTCTGGTGCTCCCAAATAGACCAAAGTCTCCATTATTGAAGAGTTTTCATGGGCCTTGTGAACCTTTGTAATCTTCTACGCCTCAACCACTCTAGCAAGCCTTGTGCAACCACATATATTGTGTCATGTTAGCTTGATAGGTGTCGAGTTTAAAAAAAAATATTCTTAGCATGACGTGATATATTTCCTTATTTGGCATGCGTGATATATTTCCTTGCTTAGCATGGCGTGGGAATTAATTTAAATTTGTGTAAAATCTTGATTAATTATTTATTTTCCCGATAAATATCAAAATATAATTGGAAGTAACATAAATTCATACGTTCGTACAAAAAACTTTTGGGCCTTCAATCCTCTTGAGATTGAAGTAGACACGCACCACTACAACAAGAAGGATAGTTGGAGAGTGAAAAAATGTTAGTAAAAAGGTTTGAATCTCTGGTTGTGTCCAATCCACATGTGGTAATTGAAGTGAATGATGCTCTCTTTTTTCATTTTTGTTAAAAGGTATTTTTTTTTTCTTGACAAATAATAATGTTGGTGAATTAAATTATTAATTGTTAAGAGAAATTAATCAATAAGGATTAAATTCGTACCAAAACACATAAACATAATTTATTTCTGCTACAGCGTTATGGTCATATTTGCTAGAGTGTTTTTTTTTTTTTAAATGGGGACAACTGGTGGCAAGCAACGATTATCCACTACTTTCTGGGGCAGAAAGACTCACAAATGTATTTCAGCCTCCCTTGACCATAAATTTAGCTTCTACACCAACAATAAGTTTCAAACTCGAAATCTTCAATTTTTTATATTTTTTCCAAAAAAAAAAAAATTTAAGAAAATCTCGTAATCCGCACTTTACTACTGAATCACCAGCTCAGGTAGTTATATTTGCTAGAGTTGAGTGACGTGCATTTTTCAGATCCCCAGCCTAAGAAAAAAATAAAATAAAAAAGTAAAAAACTTAAAACGACTTCCAAGTCCTCCTACTCACTAACGATGAGCCACGTACGCTGCTCTGAAACCACATCCACTTCTTCAAAAATCCCGTTTGGCTTCCCCCTTCATTGGAGCTATTTATCTCGCTCGCCCCTTCCTAAAATCCCCATCCTTTCCCTCACAAAAATCCTCCATTTTTCAAAGGTACGCGCTTCTCTCCCTCTTCTGTTCTGTGTATTTTTGTATCTCTGTCTTCATACTTGTACTTGGAAAACGAACAAAATCTAGACATGTGTTTGATGTGCTTTTCGTCAATGGGATTTTTTGCTGCTGTAAATGTCAACTGGATGCTTGCTTCTTGAAGAAAGCTATGATTTTTTAATGATTAAGTTTTTGTTTGCATTATTTTGTGAATTTATTGAACCAGAAAGTTGCGTCTTTGTTAACACTACATCAGTTCATGTCACCTGATTGATTTTATTTTTTATTTTTTGCTTTTGGTTGAATGGATTTTCTGAAAAAATTAACTGAAAAGAATTGCATGTGTTGGGTAAAAAGGTGGTAGAAGTTGCTTCACTGTTGCGGTATGAGTGAAGATCTTGATGTTCATTCATCTTGTTCTGTTAAATGTTGAATTGCTCTAATTTGTAATGTTTATTTCTGTGACATTTTTGGCTTAAGATCATTAGGATGGTATGAATTGAGATTCGATAAATTTAGGGCTTGCTTGGTATCCGTCTTGAATCCAATTTTTTGTTTTTGAAATAAATGAGTTCCGAGTATTTTAGCTAGATTCATCGTTTTTGGAACTATAAATTGTTTTCAAGTTAAATACCAAACAATCCCTTATCTCCTGTTGAAAAAGTAATTATTTGTTTTAGCTACTTTTTTGGGGACTGAGATGCAATCAAATATTAAGCTGATCTCATATTTCGTTTATACTCCGATCTTTTGTTCTTCTGCATAGGTTGTTGAATTACTCAATTTCGTTTCCAGTAATCTGTGATTTGGCATATAAAATTGCAAGTGCCTTTTGTTATCATACTTACAGATGGCAGCATCATCAGCATGCCTTGTGGGGAATGGGTTATCTACCCGCGGTACTAAGACAAATTTGTGCAAGGACTTTTGTGGCAGGCATCTCTTGCACCCTTCAGCTCTTCCATCATTGGGTAAAGTGACAAAAACAGTTCTCACAAAGGCGTCACTAGACCAAAGGCAAAACGAGGGAAGAAGAGGCTTTCTGAAGTTGTTGCTTGGGAATGTGGGAATAGGAGCACCAGCTTTACTTGGAGCGGGGAATGCTTTGGCCGCCGATGATCAAGGCGTCTCTTCTTCAAGGATGTCTTATTCCAGGTTCTTGGAGTATCTGGACAAGGGCAGGGTGACTAAAGTTGATTTGTTTGAGAATGGAACCATAGCTATTGTTGAGGCTGTTTCTCCTGAGTTAGGGAACCGATTGCAGCGAGTTCGTGTTCAACTTCCGGGACTAAGCCAAGAGCTCCTCCAGAAGTTCAGGGAAAAGAACATCGACTTTGCAGCACATAATGCTCAAGAAGACTCAGGCTCTCTTTTATTTAATCTGATCGGAAATCTTGCTTTCCCACTAATTTTAATTGGGGGCTTGTTCCTACTCTCAAGGCGTTCATCCGGAGGCATGGGTGGTCCAGGTGGGCCTGGATTTCCTCTACAATTTGGTCAATCTAAAGCCAAGTTCCAAATGGAACCAAACACTGGAGTGACATTCGATGATGTTGCTGGGGTAGATGAAGCCAAGCAAGATTTCGTGGAGGTGGTTGAATTCTTAAAGAAGCCTGAGAGGTTCACAGCTGTTGGGGCTCGAATTCCTAAAGGGGTTCTTCTTGTTGGCCCTCCTGGAACTGGAAAGACTCTGCTAGCAAAGGCAATTGCTGGTGAAGCTGGTGTTCCATTTTTCTCCATCTCAGGTTCTGAGTTTGTTGAAATGTTTGTTGGTGTTGGTGCTTCCCGAGTTCGTGATCTTTTTAAGAAGGCTAAGGAGAATGCACCTTGCATTGTATTTGTTGATGAAATTGACGCTGTTGGACGGCAAAGAGGAACTGGAATTGGTGGAGGGAATGATGAAAGGGAACAAACCCTTAATCAGCTTTTGACAGAAATGGATGGTTTTGAGGGCAACACTGGTATCATCGTGGTTGCAGCGACTAACAGGGCAGATATTCTTGACTCTGCCTTATTGAGGCCTGGCCGGTTTGACAGGCAGGTGTCTGTTGATGTCCCAGATATACGAGGAAGAACAGAGATCTTAAAGGTTCATGCTAGCAATAAGAAGTTTGATGGAACTGTTTCTCTTGATGTTGTAGCCATGAGGACACCTGGCTTCAGTGGGGCAGATCTTGCAAACCTCCTTAATGAAGCAGCTATACTGGCTGGTCGACGTGGGAAGTCAGCAATTTCATCTAAAGAGATTGATGATTCGATTGATAGAATAGTGGCTGGAATGGAAGGAACAGTAATGACAGATGGAAAGAGTAAAAGTCTGGTGGCATATCATGAAGTTGGACACGCCATCTGTGGGTAAGTGATAATTTAGTCTTTTATTGGTTGTTCATATGAAGCTCAAATAACTAAAATTGTAGAAACAGAAACTTAAATAAGCCAGATAATGTTTTGTATTCTCCTCAATGCAGGACATTGACTCCAGGGCATGATGCTGTCCAAAAGGTGACATTAGTCCCTCGTGGTCAGGCTCGGGGTCTTACGTGGTTTATTCCTGCAGATGATCCTACCTTGATCTCCAAGCAGCAACTATTTGCAAGAATTGTTGGCGGGCTTGGTGGTAGAGCTGCAGAGGAAGTGATCTTTGGTGAGCCTGAGGTGACAACAGGTGCAGCTGGTGATTTGCAGCAGATCACAGGCTTGGCCAAACAGGTAATTGAACTTATTCGTTATCTTCTCATAGAAATTTAAACCGTCAGATGACACAGATTACTGTGATCCTTGGTGTTATTAAATGTGACATGACATGAAACTATTAGCTCTGTCATACTGAGAAACTTAATTGGCATTGTTGCAGATGGTTACCACCTTCGGAATGTCTGATATTGGACCGTGGTCATTGATGGACGCGTCTCAGAGCGGTGACGTCATTATGAGAATGATGGCAAGGAACTCAATGTCAGAAAAGCTTGCTGAAGACATTGATTCAGCTATTAAGAGACTATCGGATGAAGCATATGAGATTGCGTTGACCCACATAAGAAACAACCGCGAAGCCATTGACAAGATCGTGGAGGTCCTTCTTGAGAAGGAAACAATGACCGGAGATGAATTCCGGGCAATCCTGTCCGAATTCGTTGAAATCCCAGTTGAAAACCGGGTCCCTGCTGCAGTTCCATCACCAGTAGCTGTTTAGATAGTGTAACTCATACCGTCATCAACACTTGGCTAAACTTCTATAACTGGTAAAAATGTATAAAAGCTGTTATTTTTTTAAATCACATGTAAAGTACTGTAATGTGATGACCAAATATACTTGGGCCTTTGGTTTCTTCTATGAAAGTCCCTCCTGATTTTTAATCTCTACTTCTGGAATTTGTAAACTCCATTAAAACACACTAAGACATGCAGATGGCGCTTACTGCAGTGACGGAAAACAATTATGTCTATGCACTTTGATGCAAGTTTGATTTTTACTGATCCCCTCCTCCCTAACAACTAACACTTTAAACTATTATTGCTATCTTTTGTCAAAAAAAAAAAAAAAAAACCTTTTAAGACGTGGGCCGAACAATTTGCACATAAAATTAAAGCTCGATCATAGTCTGACACCAGCAAAAACAGTTTGATGATATTACTATTCATACATGTTATAATAGTTTAGAAAAAATAAAAGGAAAGAATAGAAGGAGAAACAACTATTATATTCTTTGTGACGAAATGATAGCGATTTTATTATAAAATTCAGAAAATGATAGAAATATCAAATTGAACATTCAATATTATATCCAAGAGGTCATTAATCTAAAGTAATTTCAACAAAATATAAAAGCCTAACTTGGCCAAACTAGTTATAGTCGTATTGGTAGATTTGAAGGCGAGACATGTCAAAGAATAAGCAAAAGAAGACATCCAACTTTTGAAATCATCCACACCCACACTCAAAAGACTGAGATGGCACTTCAAAATCAAGGGAACTACATGCATGATGAAAAAGCCAAACACTTGAGCAAATTGGCGTCTGAGAAATTCTACGCACAAACCCTGCAATATAATGAGCAGGAGGATACTCTTTGACAATGAGCAATGCCAACTCCGGAGAAGACCTGACAACGAACCAACTAGTGTCTATACCGACCTAAATTCAAATTTTACACAAGGGCACCACCACATGTGAAGTTAGTAACATAAAAATTCCTTGCTCGTTTTCAACAGAACCCGCCACGGCGAACCAGATGTATGGGCAAGTCGTCTTTCTACTCCTTACCCAACACCCTGCACATTCCATCCCCACGCTTTCTGTCCTCCGCCGCCTCCAAAGTTGTCGGAGACTCGACCACCTCCGCCGCCGCCACAGAACAATTCACAAACCTCTGCTCCAAAGGACACATCAAACAAGCCTTTGAGGGGTTCAAATCTCAGATATGGTCAGACCCATCTCTCTTCTCACACCTCCTCAAAGCATGCATTCCCAGCAAGTCCCTCTCATTAGCAAAACAGCTCCATTCTTTGATTGTCACATCTGGGTGTTCCGCAGACAAGTTCGTATCCAATCACCTCCTCAACTTGTACTCCAAAGTCGGAGACTTGGATGCCACTTTAACCTTGTTTGGTCATCTCCCCAGGAGAAACACAATGTCTTGCAACATTTTGATCAATGGGTACGTGCAGAAGGGTGATTTGGAAAGTGCCCAGAAGGTGTTTGATGAAATGCCTGAGAGAAATGTGGCTACGTGGAATGCCATGGTCACGGGGTTGACGCAGTTTGAATTTAACGAAGAGGGGTTGGGTCTGTTTTCTGAGATGCACGAGTTCGGGTTTTTGCCCGATGAGTACACTTTGGGCAGTGTTCTGAGGGGTTGTGCTGGTTTGAGAACGTTGTGTGCCGGGCGTCAGGTTCACGCTTATGTGATGAAATGCGGGTTTGAGTTTAATTTGGTCGTTGGGAGCTCTTTGGCTCATATGTATATGAAGTCGGGTAGCTTTGTGGAAGGAGAAAAAGTGATTACATCGATGCCAATTCGCAGTGTGGTTGCTTGGAATACTATTATTGCGGGAAAAGCTCAAAATGGGCATCTCGAGGGAGTGTTGGATCAGTATAACTTGATGAAAATTGCTGGATTCAGGCCTGATAAGGTCACTTTTGTTAGTGTTATTAGTTCGTGTGCAGAATTGGCAACACTTGGACAGGGTCAGCAAATTCATGCTGAAGCAATTAAAGCTGGGGCTAGCAAAGTTGTTGCGGTGATTAGTTCGTTAATTAGCATGTATTCGAGATGTGGGTGTCTTGATGATTCTCTGAAAGCTTTCATGGAAAGTGGAGGTGGAGATGCTGTAATGTGGAGTTCTATGATTTCTGCCTATGGGTTTCATGGACGAGGAGAGAACGCCATTAAGCTGTTTGAGGAGATGAAGCAGGAAGAATTGGAGGCAAATGATGTTACTTTCTTGAGTTTGCTTTATGCGTGCAGTCATTGCGGGTTGAAGGACAAAGGACTTGAGTTCTTCAACTCTATGGTCGAAAAGTATGGACTACATCCTAAATTAGAACACTATACATGTGTGGTTGACCTGCTTGGTCGATCTGGCTGTTTTGAGGAAGCCGAGGCAATGATACGATCAATGCCTGTTAAAGCAGATGCTATCATTTGGAAAACTTTGTTATCTGCATGTAAAATCCACAAGAACGCAGACATGGCAAGAAGGATTGCTGAAGAAGTTATTAGGCAAGATCCACAGGACTCAGCGTCCTATGTGCTACTCTCGAACATCCATGCTTTAGCTCGAAGGTGGCATGATGTTTCTGAGATGAGAAAAACGATGAGAGATAGAAAGGTCAAGAAGGAGCCAGGTATAAGTTGGCTGGAAATTAAAAATCAAGTTCACCAGTTCTGCATCAGTGATAAATCGCACCCCCAATCTAGAGAGATTGATTTGTATCTTAAAGAGCTAACATCAGAGTTGAAGTTGCATGGTTATGTGCCTGATATCGGCTCTGTTTTGCATGATATGGATAACGAGGAGAAAGAATATAACTTGGCACACCATAGTGAGAAGTTGGCGATTGCTTTCGCCTTAATGAACACTCCTGAGGGTGTACCAGTAAGGGTGATGAAGAATTTGCGCGTTTGCACTGATTGTCATGTTGCTATTAAGTACATATCTCTAATAAAAAACCGAGAGATTATTGTACGTGATGCTAGTAGATTTCATCACTTTAAAGATGGGAAATGTTCTTGTGGAGATTACTGGTAAAGGAAGGTTATACAAGCAAGTGTTCTTCATCTGATTTATAAATGTTTCGACTTTTCCCTTCATTTTAACAGATTAATCTGAGGATTTGGTGTTGAGTCAATAGTTCCTTTTTCTTCAGCTAACAGCACTTTGTTTCGTTAGTTTGCTCAAACGTTCTAGGATAAGTATTCATATATTTTTCGGAGATGGAAGGTTTAACAATAAGTCTTGACCTCTATCTCTGTCTAACTGCATCCAGCATTCTGTTACAAGAGGCAAAGCCATAGTGTGCGCACGGATTGGACTGCCTTAAATAAATCATGGTGTTTAATATACATAACCCGAGTCCAATACAACGAAAAATCTTAGTGTCAGGGTTAGTATTTGTATCTGTCATTGCAATAGTATCTAGTGGTTTTACTTTTCCCTCCGTCGTACATTTACTGGTTTCATATTCTGTGTTGCCAAGGAACTAAATGCTGAGTGAGTCAACACTCCATACTTCGCACTGGATTTCATATGCTTGAGTTTCAAGTCGCAGCAGTAGGCTTTCAAGATAGAAACAGGCAGTGCAAGCTTTAGCTCTGTTCGCCATTTTAATCTTACAAGGTTGATTAATGGATCTTAGTAAAAGCCTTAACTATGTTTGGTGGGATGCGCCTGCCCATGCTGTAGTGCAAAGCTTGGGCGACACTCGAGCCCCAATAGCAAGCTATTGTTATGAACTCTCTCCCTCAAAAAATTAATTTAATATCATGTGAACCATTGGTCCCCGTATCAGATATTAAACTGATAAGAACAGATACTACACTTGATCTTAGCCAAAAGGCCGAGAAAGGTATGCTGTGTCTCAATTTTGGCTTGTGTTCAGAAACATACTTGTCCCCAGTGGTCGATATGGGACATAAAACATGTATGCCTATCACCTATAAAAGTCCAACGGAGAATATGTTGAGTGAGTGAAAATTAAATTATGAATGTATTTATTTTATGTCTTTATAGGATTGTATTTTTTATTGTAAATAGATTAGGAGTTTTGTTTCCTTGTCCTACAAGAGTTGTATCTCCATACAGTACTAGATATAAAATTGTGAATGAAATTCTGACCTGACTTGATATAATTAGGACAGTATCGGTGTGAATAGTAGTGGGTTGCTAGCTCAACCCTAGAATCTTGACAGAATCTCCCATAAAGTTGGGACAGTGTTCGGGTTGTGTTTAATTATCGTTTGTATTTATCTTATCGTCTTTATGATTGTAGTGACAATTAGCTGAATTGTCTCACATCGGAGAATGAAATTTTGCAGAGTCGTTTAAAAGTGACTTCTCAACCTACTTCATAATTAGTTGTGGGTTGTTACTCAAATTCGATCGTGGTATTAGAGTCATGTTATTCGTATGTCGCTAGACAATATATGTAGCTGATGTGTATGACCTGGCTCTAGGTACCATAACAAAACTTGAGGAAAGACCCATTTTTTAATCTATTTGTTGTATTCGTGCTTTTGCGTCCGCAGAGTAGTAGTTTGCATATCATAGACCCTCCAATCTCCTTTTTTTGTCTGAAATATATGCTTTCATCCATTTGTTAATATCTTTTTCTTAACACATCATGGAATAGTTCGATACTTAAAACTTTTGGAAAATTGGGTTATCTAATCGATTTTGTAAAAATGGGTTGCAGTTATGATCGGGCTCCCACAAAATTGTTGAAATGTTTTTGGGTTGTCCAAGATAATTATAAGTGGTGAGAGCCAAGTGCTGACCCGAATGAGCGGATCCCCTGGATTTCTTGCCGGAATGGGAGAAACATGCCACCGAACTCTCAAGCTGGTGGCCGAGGGTGACGAAAGAGAGGTCAGGTCAGGGCAAGGGTGAGTTCCTACCACCGTATAAACCTCATATTTCAGGACATAAGGCTTCCAATGGGCCAGAAAAGAAGTCCCTAAAAAATACAGGAAAGTATAGGGGCTCGTCGGAATTCCCATAAAAATCTTCAAATGTAAGGATGCGGATAAGGACTCTAAATGGTGTACCCATTTTGAAGAATTGGAGAAAGTGGGCTTGAACCCATGTGAATGTTGAAGCTACAAAGCGCAGCGACAATGCATGCCCCACAATGCACTTGTTATCTACCTTTTCTTTTTTGCTCTGTTAAAATCAACAGCTTAAGATTGTTTCTTATGTTTTTTTTTTTTTTTTTTTTATTGTTGGAGATCGAAGATCCACTTTTCAAACTCCCAATCTTTTTTTTCTTATTTTTCCTTTTTATATTTGTTTGGGGATTCAACTGTAGGGACTCCTTCATTGAAGTAAATATTTTGTTAGGGACTCGAATATACTTGTTGAGTCCTAAAGAGGTCCTTAATAATGGTGAAGACCCTATTATCGAGTCTTCCATTAGAGATGCTCTAATATGACACCCCTCCTCACTTTCTCAGACATTTTAAGTGTTATAAGTGACTTTATGATAGATAGCTTGTGATTTGTGTGAAATATTGAATGGATTTGAGGGATAAAAGACAACTGGAGATGCTCCCAAAACTAGTGTTTTAGCCACAACCATTGTAACTCAAAACCGTTCTACTTCTTAACATATTGGACCATTGAAGAGTGAAAGATCGAAAATTCTAGGGTAAATTATATAGAAACCTCTCAGGTTTGAGGTCTATTACAACTCCATACAACATCTTTAAAACATTTCACTTTCATACCTCACATGCTATTTATTTCAAAATAATACATCCGTTATATTTTTCATCCATTAATCCGTTAAATGTTGACATGGCTGCCACATTTATGCCACGTGGCCGCTAAATATGTGCCACGTAACAAAAAAAAATTTAAAATAAAACCTTAATCTTCAAAAAAAAAAAAAAAAAAAAAAACTTAAAACCCATATCCCACCACCCATCACACCCCCACCACACATGAACCTAGATTCCTCCCCCCCCCCCCGGGCGTCGTCCACATGCTCCACAACCACCCATCCTCCTCTGCACCCAACCTACAACGCATAAAAAAAAAAACCTAGATCCCCCTGCAACCAAGATCCCGTCTTCCCCAATGGGTGTGGATTTAAGGAGTGGGGTGTGTAGAGGAGGGAAGAGGATGGGTGTGGAGGATGGGTGCGGTGGGTTTGGGGAAGACGGGAGGGGGAAGAAAGGGGGGTCGGGGATTTTTTTTTTCTTCTTCTTCTTCTGGGTTGCAGGTTGGGTGGTGGAAGGAAGGGACGGAAGACGAAGTGGGGGTTGCGTTTGTTTTTGGGGTTTTTTTTTTTTAAAAAATTTTTAATTTAGAAGATTCAGGTTTTTTTTTCATTTTTAAAAAAAAAAAAAAATTGCCATGTGGCACAAATGTGGCAGCCACGTCAGCACTTAATGGATTAATGGATGAAAATTGTAACGGAAGTATTATTTAAAAATGTTATATGAGATTGTAATAAACCTTAAACCTAAGAGGTTTCTATGTAATTTACCAAAAATTCTAACTAGATTTGGTGGGATGCTCCAGACCCATGGTGTAGTGCAACGCTCAAGCAACGCTAAAGAGCCCCAATAGCAAGCTATTGTGGTGAACTCTCTCCCTAAAGAAATTAATTTAATATCATATGAACCATTGACCCATGTATCAGATATTAAACTGATAAGAACAGATACTACACTTGATCTTAGCCAAAATGCCGAGAAAGGTATGCTTTTCTTCAAGTTTGGCTTGTGTTTTGATATGCCACTTCACTAACGTACTTCTTCCACCAGCGGATGTGGGATATAAAACCTGTATGCAGTATGCCTATCACTTTCACTTTGTTGTTTTAAGTCTTGGTGCCCACTGCCCTTACTTTTACAATTATTTTATTCTTTGTGGAATTAAAACAGACCAAATTGGAGGATAAGAGGAAGATTTGGATCTGTGTTCAAATCAAAGGGAGTTGTCAGCTCAAGTTTGAACCAATTGAGTCTTTTTAAACTCGAAAGGATGAGTATTGAAAGAAAATAATACATTTTCTTGTAAAACCACAGAGCATTCTCTTCTCTTGGATGAAAATTTCAACTCTAAAGTTTTTGCTTTTCGGGAGTTGTTTGGAAGTGTCTTTAAAATAACTAAAAACGTTTTTAGAGAAAAAAAATTTGGCTTTCAAACACACTTGAAGTGCTTCCCGTAAGAAGCACTAGTTATGTGTTTCTTCCAGGAAGCACTTCAAGTGTTTTTCTAGGATTTACTTGTATTTTTACTAAGAATTGGTTCTAAAAATATTTTTACCATAAACGCTTTCAGTTATTTTTAAAGCACTTCCAAATAACTTTGCTGCAGAATTACGATCAGTGCTAGTTACTAGTCACTGTTGAACTTCATGTCGATAGGTTTGGAATTGTTCTTCTTCAATAATTAAAGAGGATTATATATGTTTTCCAACCATTACCGTATGAATATATGCTGTTTGTGTTTGTGTTGGTGTACTTATGGTTCTGGTGATAACTAATTGATTTTTCCACGTCGGAAAATGAAAGTCTTGCATAGTCATTTAAAAATAGGATTATTCTTATTTTACTACTCTCAAATATCATGAAATTTACACTTTCATACATAAAGTTACGTTTCTCTTCTAGATTCATACTATCGGCGAGTACAGTTTAAAGGTGACTCAATTCAAATTGTAAATGTTGTCAAGCAAACGAGTGCACTTATCAGCTGGATAGATTTGGTTTGTCTCTTGGTGCGAAGCAAATTTAGTTTGAAGAACCACCAAATTTTTTACTTGATGTATTGTTAATGGATTGTAGTTCAAAAATTCCAGATGGTTGGGGTTGAAGGGACGGGGGACCTTCTTTTAGGGGTTTAGTTCTTTCTATTCGCTATGAGATCCATATCAAACTCATGATATACTTAACTCTACCAAACAACAAACATTCATGTTAAATTTAATTGCACTTATCCTATTTAGGGCTAGTTTGGTATTGCTGTTCTTTGAAAAAAAAAAAACTGATTCTGCTGTGCTGTGAAATAAAGCAGCAGAGTGTTTGGTAAACTTTTTTGTAAAAGTACTTTTGGAAAAAAAAAAAAAAAAAAAAAAGCAGTATTATAGTGTTTGGTAAACTTTTATGTAAAACAGCTGTGACTGTGTGAAATAACCAAAAATGGTATCATAATATATGTGCCATTAATTTAATTTTCTTAACAAATAAAGGTGAATTACTAAATATATTTTATTTTTAAAAGAAAAATATTTATAAACTTTGTCTTCAATATTAATTAGTATGACAAACTACTTCAATTGAAGTATTTTAGACTAAAATATTTTTTATTCTATTTTCTTCTCCAAGGTTCGGTTCTCCTCTTTTGCAAAACCTGTATTTTCTTTCCTCTTCCGCCGTCCACTCCCTCTCTCATCCTTCTCTATCTATCTCTCTCTCCCATGTAGAATTCTAGAGTCATCCTTTTTGCCTAATTTTTTTTTTCATCTGATTTTCTCCACTCTGACGACCACATCGTCCAGAAGTTCCTTCTCATCTACCTCAAGATCATCGACAAGATCGACTTTCCGATTTCTGAGACTGAAATTTCTACCTTTTTTTCTCCCTAATTATATAACTTCCACTACCATTAGTTTCCCAATTTCATCTCCTCTGCCATCCATGACGTCTACAAGCTCTCACAAACCACCCATCTCCTCTGCCATCCACTACTTTCCCTATTACTTTCCGATCCACCCTCCTCTTGGAGTTGCAGAAGGAGCTTGCTATGAAGATCTGTTGTGTGAAATTGTGCATCTTGGATCGAGCACTTGATGGTTTTTGACAGCTAGGTTTTGGATTTGTTTCTTTGGTCTGCCATGCGACGACAAGTTGAAAAATACTCAGATGGGATTTCGATTTCGAAATTTGAAATCCGGTGAAATAAGAATATCAATGATGAAGATTCGAACTTCAACCCAGCAAGAAGTAGAAACGGAGGAGGGTATTTTTGAGATTGTGAAAGTTTCATTAAATTCTACTGTTTACCCGCCTCTTGACAAAAAACAGCTGGTTTTGAGAAGCAACATTGTGCTGCTTCTGCTCTTTGCCACTTTTTAGCTTAAAATGATCCGTGATTTTGAAAATAAGCAGAGTTACCAAACACAAATTTTACTCCAACTTTTTATCATCCCTGCTTTTAAAATAATTTAAGCAGTACCAAACCTTACCTTAATCTGGCCTCTACCAAAAAAAGGCATAAAGACACAAGTTATTCATCCTAACTTTTAGCATTACACATTTAAATTTGTAGCTGCCACATATCTAGTTGTGTAGGCAATAAGTCCTAACCATTGTCTGAATGCGCCTAAATAACATCATGGATTGATGCTTGACCTTAGTTGTGGGTCGTGATCGTTTTGGTTTGATGCTTGATCTTCACTGGGTGGTGATTGTAGTTGCAATCTCGTTGCAGATTATGCTTGCTGGTAGAATGCCATTCTTGCTGGGATATGTTGAGATCTTTGTAGTTGGACGACTTTTCTTTGATTTGTTTACACCAAATACTAGACAAGTATCTCAACCTATCCCTTCTAATCCTAATCTGATTGTGTTTGCTTGCCAAATATCTCAACCTATTCCTTCAAATCCTAACATAACAAATCCTAAATTCATAACCTAATGAACCATTCTATCCGGTCCACCACCCTTACTACAAAGTCAGAACTTTGATTAATGTAAGGATTAGCCTTGCGGAAGCAACCTAGCAATTGATTAATCCAACACGCAATGACGAAACCCCAAAAGCACTTTAGACAAAAACAGTGGCCCACACCATGCACAATTTTATTTTGTTTTCAAATAAATTATGGAAATATTTTATAGTTTTTCTGTATGAATTATGAATACAATCCAAAAGAATATGAGAAAAATTTATGAATCATGTCCATTTATCGTACATCATATGGTCAAAAAACATTTTTTTTTTAATTTTTTGTTGAGAAAATAGTATTTTTATTTAAAAATACACATAAATCATGTTTGATAAAAACTAAACGCACAATATACAATTATAAACAAACATAATTCATAAATTCCCAAAATTTTCACCAAAAGAATCAGAAAAGAATCATGTTCAAAAGAATATAATAAAATTTAGAACTAGATATTGTAGAGCTCCCTCCAAAGAGACAGCCCTTCCAGAAATTCTCAAAGGCACAAGGCTGAACCGAGGCCTAAGAGGGGGTTTGGAAATAGTTTTCAACTAGCAATAGACGCGCCTCAGTTAGAACCTCATTAGCTGCGTCATTGCCCCAAGCGCAAAGATGCTTTTAAAAGTGACAATTAGCTTAATTGTCTTACATCGGAGAATAAAAGTTTTGCAGAGTCGTTTAAAAGTGACTTCTCAACCTGCTTCTTAATTAGTTGTGGGTTGTTACTCAAATTCTATCGTGGTATTAGAGTCATGTTATTCGTATGTCGCTAGATAATGTATGTAGCTGATGTGTATGACCTGGCTCTAGTTACCATAACAAAACTTGAGGAAAGACCCATTTTTTAATCTATTTGTTGTATTCATGCTTTTGGGTCGGCAGAGTAGTAGTTTGCATATCATAGACCCTCCAATCTCCTTTTTTTATCTGAAATATGCTTTCATCCATTTGTTAATATCTTTTTCTTAACACATCATGGAATAGTTCGATACTTAAAACTTTTGGAAAATTGGGTTATCTAATCGATTTTGTAAAAATGGGTTGCAGTTATGATCGGGCTCCCACAAAATTGTTGAAATGTTTTTGGGTTGTCCAAGATAATTATAAGTGGTGAGAGCCAAGTGCTGACCCGAATGAGCGGATCCCCTGGATTTCTTGCCGGAATGGGAGAAACATGCCACCGAACTCTCAAGCTGGTGGCCGGAGGTGACGAAAGAAAGGTCAGGGCAAGCGTGAGTTCCTACCACCGTATAAACCTCATATTTAGGGACATAAGGCTTCCAATTGGCCGGAAAAGAAGTCCCTGAAGTATAAGAAAGTATAGGGATAAAAATCCTCAAATGTAAGGATGCGGATAAGGACTCTAAATGGTGTACCCAGTTTGAAGAATTTACAGAAAGTGGGCTTGAACCCACGTGAATGCTGAAGCTGCAAAGCGCAGCGACAATGCATGCCCCACAACGCACTTGTTATCCACCTTTTCTTTTTCGTTTAGTTAAAATCAACAGCTTAGATTGTTTCTTATGTTTTTCTTTTTTTTATTGTTGGAGATCGAAGAGCTACTTTTCAAACTCCCAATTTTTTTTTCCTTTTTATATTTGTTTGGGGATTCAACTGTAGGGACTCCTTCATTGAAGTAAATATTTTGTTAGGGACTCGAATATACTTGTTGAGTCCTAAAGAGGTCCTTAACAATGGTGAAGACCCTATTATCGAGTCTCCTATTGGAGATGCTCTAATATGACACCCTTCCTCGCTTTCTCAGACATTTTAAGTGTTAGAAGTGACTTGATAGATAGCTTGTGATTTGTGTGAAATATTGAATGGATTTGAGGGATTAAAGACAACTGGAGATGCGCCCAAAACTATGTTTTAGCCACAACCATTGTAATCTCCAAAAAAAACTCAAAACTGTTCTACTTCTTAACATATTGGACAATTGAAGAGTGAAAGCTCGAAAATTCTAACTAGATTTGGTGGGATGCGCCAGGCCCATGCTGTAGTGCAACGCTTGGGCGACGCTTGAGAGTCCCAATAGCAAGCTATTGTGGTGGACTCTCTCCCTAAAGAAATTAATTTAATATCATGTGGACCATTGGTCCACGTATCAGATATTAAACTGATAAGAACAGATACTACACTTGATCTTAGCCAAAAGGCCGAGAAAGGTATGCTTTTCTTCAAGTTTGGCTTGTGTTTTTATATGCCACTTCACTAACGTGCTTCTTCCACCAGCGACGTGCTTCTTCCACCAGCGGATGTGGGATATAAAACCTGCACGCGGTATGCCCATCACTTTGTCCTTGTTGTTTTAAGTCTTGGTGCCCACTGCCCTTACATTTACAATTATTTTATTCTTTGTGGAATTAAAACAGACCAAATTGGAGGACAAGAGGAAGATTTGAAACTGTGTTCAAATCAAAGGGAGTTGTCAGCTCAAGTTTGAACCAATTGATAATCTTTTTAAACTCGAAAGGATGAGGATTGAAAGAAAATAATACATTTTCTTGTAAAACCACAGAGCATTCTCTCCTCTTGGATGAAAATTTCAACCCTAAAGTTTTTGCTTATAGGAACTTGTTTGGATATGCCTTTAAAATGATTAAAAACGCTTATAGAAAAAATGTTTTTGGGTTTCAAACACACTTGAAGTGCTTCCCGTAAGAAGCACTAGTTATGTGTTTCTTCCAGGAAGCACTTCAAGTGCTTTTTCAGAATTTACTTGTATTTTTATTAATAATTGGTTCTGAAAATATTTTCATCAAAAGCGCTTTCAGTTATTTTTAAAGCATTTCCAAATGACTTTGCCGCAGAATTGCGATCAGTACTAGTTACTAGTCACCGTTGAACTTCATGTCGATAGGTTTGGAATTGTTCTTCTTGAATAATTAAAGAGGATTATATCCAACCATTACCGTATCAATATATAGGTTTAATTGCTGTTTGTGTTTGTGTTTGTGTCCTTATGGTTCTGGTGATAACTAGTTGATTTTTCCACATTGGAAAATGAAAGTCTTGCATAGTCATTTAAAAATAGGATTATTTTACTTTACTACTTTCAAGTATAGTGAAATTCACACTTTCAAAAATAAAGTTACGTTTCTCTTCTAGATTCATACTACCGGCGAGTACATTTTAGAGGTGACTCAATTCAAATTGTAAATGTTGTCAAGCAAACGAGTGCACTTATCAGCTGGATAGATTTGGTTTGTCTCTTGGTGTGAAGCAAATTTAGTTTGAAGAACCACCAGATTTCTTACTTGATGTATTGTTTATGGATTGTAGTTAAAAAAAATTCCAGATGGTTGGGGTTGAAGGGAAGGGGAACTTTTAGGGGTTTGGTTCTTTCTATTCGCTATGAGATCCATATCAAACTCATGATATACTTAACTCTACCAAACAACAAACATAATCCATGTTAAATTTAATTGCACTTATTCTATTTAATCTGGCCTCTACCAAAAAAAGGCATCAAGACACAAGTTATTCATCCTAAATTTTAGCATTACACATTTAAATTTGTAGCTGCCACATATCTAGTTGTGTAGGCAATAAGTCCTAACCATTGTTTGAATGCGCCTAAATAACATCACGGATTGATGCTTGACCTTAGTTGTGGGTCGCGATCGTTGTGGTTTGATGCTTGATCTTCACTGGGTCGTGATCAAGGTATAAAATATTGATGATATCGGAAATATCGGTAGTCCAAAAACACGGAAATTTCAATGGAATATTATCGATATCGATAAAAATTGAATAAAAACCACGGAAATTTTAAGAAAAACTTGGAAATTTTTATTGAAACTTTGCAGAATGTTTATTTAGTTAATTATCTATTAGTTTATCACAAAAAAAATAGAAGGAAATGCATTGCATGATGGATTTAACTGATTTAAGTTGATTATATAGCGAGCTGGCAAATATTGTGAGTGTAGAAAATATGTAGTAATTAATGAAAGAAGTTTAAACACACCATAATCATTTATATATAATGAATTAGTACAATATTTTACACTTTATACATTGCATGGTAAGATACATGAGTGACTTATTCCTATAACGGGAACATATCAATTTTTTTATAAAAATTAATGGGTACAAACTTATTCTTATTTTATTTTTTTATATATTTGAAATGTTTGAATTGAAAATTAATTAGGAGTTTAATAAGGATGTGAGTATTAAAACTCTAAATGAATGACTAATTTTTGTTATGAAAGTTATGTAACTTACATGTAATTCATTAATGCTAGGGACTTTGATCAAAATATAAAAACTGATAAGATCTTAGTCAATGAACATTAGAAACTAGGGATCGGATACTAATTTTTCTTTATTTTTTAAAAATAATAATAATTTGGTTAATCAGATTTTACATCATCTAGTTTCGAGAAAAAAGAAAACTGTTTGGTCAATTTTGAAAGCCATATCAAAATTTTGAGTGATATTTTTATCCAACGTGTTAATACAAAATCATATAGACATAGTACATGATTATGTTTTGGTAATCGAAGACGCCACAATGAGATGAACGGTTCTACTTAGATAATTATAGGTTTTTAATTAAATTGATGGTGTAGTAAATATAAGACTGACGTAGAAACGTCACTTCCACCATTTAGACTAAATTGTATGATTGGTTTTCCTTTCATGTTACTAATTTGAATAGAAGCCGAAGCTTTACGATGACGAGTTTTTGTTCATACGTGCTAGTTTGGTTTCCCTCGTTAGCCCACAAATAAATTGAATGCCTATCATATCATTATTCTGGCAAACAGTCAAATTAGCAAATAACCAAAAGACGTATATCAATATGATATTTTTCTAATGGTGCAATGTGAGAAAATTAGTACTCATCGTTAAACTCATTCCCCAACCTAAAATGTATAAATCGAAGTAGCCTTAAATTCTTTGGTGGGTAATTGAAAAACTAAATTGCAACTCGTATAAGTCCAAAAGATCATTACCCATAATAAAAACGCAATTTTGTTGGATAAAACCAGTGGCTGTTGAATGGGGAAGCAAAGAATACAATACAATTGTGAGATTAGAGTTGTTGCTGTTGTCCCACATCGCCCAAGTTCTAAAGAAGAAGCTGGTGGAGGGATTATAAAAAGGACTAGTTGTTGCTGTTGTCCCACATCGCCCAAGTTCTAAAGAAGATGCTAGGTGAGGGATTTTATAAAAATGACCAGAAGCCCAAATGATGAAGCATCCTTAGGATTGGACCTGGTTGTTATTTTTCTTATCGATTATATCGCGATATTATCAATGTTATTAATAATATCGTTGATATGTTGGCGATAATTAATGGTTGAGTGAAAATATCGTCGTCTCATAAAAATGATAATATCGGTGATATTTTGCCGATATTATTGATATTTTGTTCCTTGGTCGTGATTGTAGTTGCAATCTCGTTGCAGATTATGCTTGCTGGTAGAATGCCATGCTTGCTGAGATATGTTGGGATCGTTGTTGTCAACTTTCTTTGATTTGTTTACACCAAACACTAGACAAGTATCCCAACCTTTCCCTTCTAATCCTAATATTATTGACGTGTTTGCTGCCAAATATACCTATTCCTTCCAATCCTAACATAACAAATCCTAAATTCATAACCTAATGAGCCATTCTATTCGGTCCACCACCCTTTTTATAGAGCCAGAACTTTGATTAATGTAAGGATTAGCCTTGCGGAAGCAACCTAGCAATTGATTAATCCAACACACAATGACGAAACCCAATAAGCACTTAGCACTTTAGACAAAGACAGTTGAGGAGAATTCGTAAATTGTGTCCATTCATCGTAGTGTTGTCAAAAATCATTTTAAATATTTTTATTTAAAAATATATATAAATCATACTTTTAAACAATCAAGATTCCCCAAATTCGTACCAAATAATATATGATATATGATAAACAATCAAGATTCACAAATTCCCAAAATTCGTATAAATCATAATTTATATATAAAAACTGGCCATATAATATATGATGAACAATCAAGATTCACAAATTCCCAAAATTCTTACCAAAAGAATCAAAAAGGAATCCTGTTGGAAAGAATATAATAAAATTTAGGGTAAATTACATAAAAACCCCTCAAGTTTGAGGTCTATTACAACCTCATACAACTTTTTAAAAACATCACTTTCATACCTCACATACTATTTCATTTCAAAATAATATCTCTGTTACATTTTCCATCCATTAATCCATTAAGTGATGACGTGGCTGCAAAATGTGTGCCACGTGGCAAAAAAAAAAGAAAAAAAAACCCTTCAATTCGTCTTCCCCTCCTCCTCCCTCTCTTTTCTCCCCCATCTTCATCTTCTACCCCGACCCCCTACTTGCAACCCCGAAAAAAAAACAAAAAAAAAAACAAAACCCATCGCTGGGTGGATTTAAGGAGTGGGGGTGAGGTGGGTCATGTTGGGGGGGGGGGTGTGGAGGATGGGGAAATATGGTTTGCTGGGTTTGGGCCCGGGGGGGGGGGGGGGGGGGGGGTGGTGTGACGGGCTTCGGCTCTGGTTCTTCCTCCTCCTCCTCCTCCTCCTCCTCTTCCTTCTTCTTGGTTGCGCTCTGGTTCTTCTTCTTCTTCTTCCTCCTTCCTCCTCCTTCGGGGGAGAGGGAAGGGAGGTACGGGGGTTGCGAGTTGTGGATGGAGGGGTGGAGGGGTGGAGGGGATGGACGGATGGGAAGGATGGGTAAGGGGGGTGGGGGTGTGATGCGGGGAAGGATTTCTGGATTTGGGTTTTTCTGTTTCTCTGTTTTTTTTTTTTTTTGTAAAGGTTAATATTATAATATTTTTAATGTATAACAAAAAAATTTGCCATGTGAGATGGATGAAAAATCTAACAAATATATTATTTTAAAATAAAATAATACATTAAGTATGAAAATAAAATATTTTTAAAATATTATATAAGATTGTAATAAATTTCAAACCTAAAAAGTTTCCGTGTAATTTACACTGAAATTTAAAACTAAATATTGTAGAGCTCACCCCGAAGAGAGAAACTCTTCCAGAAATTCTCAAAGACACAAGGCTAAACCAAGGGCCTAAGAGGGAGTTTGGAAATAGTTTTCAACCAGCAATAGACGCGCCTCGGTTTGAACCTCATTAACTGCGTCATTGCCCCAAGCGCAAAGATGTTTTTACCCATTTATTTTAGCGTCCCTTTAAAGGCTCTTCACCGCGTGGCAATCCCACAGCCTATCGATGTGGGACACGAAGCAGCCGCCCGAGGCCTATTTCATTTCCAAAAGCAAGAACAATCTAATAAAATCCTTATTTGGGTCCAAACACGCAACGATATTCCTTTCCCTAGAACAATCCATTCCTAGCTTTGATAAAATTTTATGATCTTTTGCCCTTTGAATTTTTTTTTTAGTACATCGATATTTTATACTAACGAGAGAGAGAGTTCAGCAAAGCCATACAATAGAGAGCCTAATTTGATATTGAATTCGCTATTCATAATATTCGAACATAAGACCTCTCACTTTCAAGTGAAGAGAAATACCTTAAATTTTAATTGAAGTCAATTCAGTTCACTACTATCTCAATCACCGATATGCCTAGTTTGTAAAGTTGTTGTAAGAAGATCACAATTCTGAATTTAACGTCATTAAAACATCAATTCAAGTTATCCATTCAGTAAGCTCAAGATTTGCCGACCTACCTTTAGTAGAGCGTTTTAAGCGATGTTGCCTACCAACAACCATTCTTATTGGTTGTCAGTGGCTGATTGCTAGAACATGATAAGGCGGACAATCTCTATATCTAAAATGTATAAATTCACCTACGGACATGTATAAGTCCTATTGTGGGCATTTGCGCCCACTTTGTAAGAAATTTTCATGCTTTACTACCTACTCTAAACAACTAACTAGGCCAAGAGTATTATTTGTTCATTACTCCACCTCCCCCTTGAGTCTTTGACAAAATCCTTGTTCCACATCTTTATGTATGTTATTCATGTGAACGTTGTTCTACATCGCCATGACTTTTACAAATCCTGGCAGTCAATTAATGTAAAATGCAAACCCTAATGGAGGCAATCTTAGTTATCCTAGTTGCAAATTATACCTCCAGAATGATCCAACAGCTTGAAGGTGCTGCAGGTTGCAAAATCATTCCTCCAACTAAGGTTTGCAAAATCATTCCTTAGCTCTTTATATATACAAAATCATTCCTCCAACTAAGGTTAATATTCCATACGGCACATTTTGAGCTCGATTTCTGAAGGTGATGAATAATCCAATAGTGGTCAAGAGGAGATTGAAAATGTCTCTATAAGTCTTTCCTGTCGCCAAAATGGTGAACTGGCGAGACGAAACCACCAGTTTTTTTTTTTTTTTTTTTTTTTGGCAACCTTAAGTAAATTACCCCTTAAAAGAAAGGAAAACTAATGAAAATGACTTGAAAACTTTGAGTTTTAACAATAAGGACAAAATAAAGGGTAAATGAATAGTACCAGGATTGACTTTTTAGTGTAAAAAGGTGACTTTTCGTTAATATGAACAGTACCAGAAGTTTTTCGTTAAAGTTCCCTTAAAAGAATCGATTGTAGTATTCATCAACGTCATTGTACTTTCTTCGTCTAGATGAATATGCAACATTCGTTAAAAGTTGCTATAAAATATCACATCAGTTGGGCAAGTAGTTGCTTTTTGTGTGAGAAAGATATGTTCATAGCCTTGGCCCTTGGTCGGCCGGTTCGGCAGGATTTTATTGGGCTGGTTTACGAGTGGATCCTTTATAAGAACACAATCAAGAGCTTGGTGTAAATAGTTTGTAAGTTTTTTTTAACAAACGATATTATTTATATTGAGAGAGTGGGAATTTAGTCTCATAATAAATTAGCAATAATATAGTTCAAATTCACCTTTGGTGAGAATCGAACTTAAGACCTCTCACTTACAACTGAAGAGAAATGTCACTAGACTATAATACTAAGTGACTAATGGTTTGTAAGTTAGAGTAGAGTGATGGTGGTGTTAGGTGCGTCCCCATATACACCTCATAATCAGAAATGTTTTTAGAGTCGTTCAACCTTCATGATTTGGTCTATATTAAGGGCTGTATGATAACCATTTCGTTTTTTGTTTTCGGTCTTTAGTTTTTTGTAAAATTGAAGACTGAAATCCTGTTTGATAACTATTTTCAGTTTTCAAAAAAAATGAAAACTGAAAATCAAAAAAGTAAAAACTTAAAGTCAAATTTGAAAAACTTAATAAGGTAGTTTTCACTTTTTAATTCTTTGAAATCTAAAAGTAGTTACCAAACAAACTATTAGTTTTTTGTTTTTAAAAAATTAAAAACAAAAAATGAAAACATAATAGTTATCAAACGGACCTTCTTTAATTAGCTCTTAGTCACTGATACGTTTATAATTAATATCACATTAATGACGTGTTTACGTATCCGTAATCAGAATGAGAATGTGGAATTAAGTTTTGATTACGAAGTACTCTGGTGTTTACTAAACATAGAGGAATCAAAAAAGCAGTGGGGCCCACACAAATTTTGGAATTCAATTCCTTGTATTGGTGGAATTGGATTCCCTAGATATAGGTAGTAATCCAATTCCTGATTGTTTGGGCAATCAGAATGACACTTTTGTTCCCTTTATGCCCTCACTTACTTTTTTTTATTTCCAAGACTATCCTTTATAAACCCATTAAAGTATATAAAATATTTGATTTGGGACAAGGGCATTTTAGTAATCATACTGGTTTATATTCCGATTTTGCGGAATTAGTAAAAAACCTTATGGAATTCTATTCCGATTCTAGAACATTTAAGTAAATAGCTTCAACAATAATTCGATTCTGACTTCTTCTCATTCCAATTCCTCCTTAATTCAATTCCTCTTTAATTTAATTCATTCTATTTTCATTATCTTTATGTAAACGCGCCATAAGTCTCAAGTTCGAATTGTCCATTCTGTGTAAAAAACGATGATTGAATGCAAGTATCTTTTCTTTCAAATCCGAAAAATCCCTATTCTGTTGGAAATCATAACACACGGAATATATTATTGTTTACGTCCAAATTTAAAAATAATATTTCATTGTACTTGAATGTTTGCGTTCAACCCAAAGATACTCTTTATCTGATTGGAAATCATAAACGCACAGAATATATCATTATTTCTCTCTATTATTTATCGCATCACTAATAATTTTTATTTCTTTTTTGTCAAATTTTAAGGTCACACTCGCTTGTCATATGGATGGTCACACTCCCTCCAGTAAGTGGAAAGCGGAGGAGAAAGAGATGAAGACTTTGATATACCGCAATTCCCCTCCCTTTGGTAAAAAAATTTGGGGTGACGATAAAACAATTTGATATACTAAATATAATAATACAATTAATTAGACACTTGAAAATAAAATTTAACTAATTGTATTATGATAAGATACCAAACGTGTTCCGACACGTTTAGGGCTTAGAATTTTGAGTAAATTGTACGAATGGTCCCTCAACTTTAATCAAATTGGAGCAATGGTCTCTCAACTAAAAATCCATTACCATTGGTCCCTCAACTTATCAAAGTGTGTAGCTATAGTCTTTTTCATAAATTTTGTCAAAATAAGTTATATTGGAATGACCATTTATACAATTAGGGTCCCTCAACTCATCAAAGTGTATAATTATGGTTCTTTTTGTCAACTATGTCAAAAATTTTGTCAAAACGAGTTACATTGGAAGGACCATTGCTACAATTGGGTTAAAGTTAAGATACCATTTCTCCAGTTGAATTAAAGTTGAGGGACCAACGGTAATGGATTTTTAGTTGAGGGACCATAACTGCACGTTTTGATCAGTTGAGGGACCAATGGTAATGGATTTTTAGTTGAGGGACCATTGCTCCAATTGAGTTAAAGTTAAGGGACCATAGCTACAATTTACTCTAGAATTTTTATTAGAGACTCTTTCATATCTTTTGGCTTTTTATTCTCTTGCTAGATTTCGGGCAACCAGAAAAACAGTTCCTTGTATTTCTTTTCTTTTCCATCTCAAAACCTTCCAAAAACCTTTTACTTTAATTTAGTTTTACCTTAGAATTTAATTTTGGTTACATAATCGTCCCTTATAAAATTCAAATTTGAAAACTTTGGTTAAAGAAAAAAGAAGTAGATTGGCAGCAAGCAAAGTGAAAATTCTTCAAAATTAAAAACCCAAATCTTTGTCTTTCTTAAAAGTAAAAATATAAAAAAACAATTCAATGACCACCACATCCCCGTTCACACCTACGATGATGCCTATCTTCCACACTTGTTAGACCAAACCAAGAAAAAGCAGCCTCTTTGCTCTTCATCCCTCTCTCAGCAAGAAGTATGTATATATATACATATACATGTATATATTGATTGATTGAGATTTGAATATTTGAATAATTGATATAAAATCATAGATGGCGGGGTACAAAGGTGATGATGAGTACGATTACTTGTTCAAGCTGGTATTGATTGGGGATTCTGGGGTGCGAAAGTCGAACCTGCTTTCCAGGTGATATTTTTTCTCCTCTTTCTTTTTTCCTCTCAGTATTCTCTATGTTTTTAATTTTTCTGATTTGGGTTTGATTATTTAGCTGATTACTTGGAAATATTTGATATATAATATCTTGGTTTGAGTTTTGATTGAATTGTATGCTCAATGGTTAGTCGGGTTATTCTTTCAAGTATGTGAACAGTAAAAAACCCAAAATTCAGTTTTGTCAAGAGGGTTTTCCCCTGTTTTCGGAAATTTCGTGGGGTTATAGAGTTTTTTTCTGTCTCCCTAATTTTTGAGCACTTATTTTTAAAATTTACCTGTAGTTTTGCATAATCATATTATTGCAGTCCTCCTTTTCTTGAGGAAAGGATACTTCGATACTTGTATATATAATTGGTTGAGGAAGATGTTCTGTTATATGGAAGTGAAGAACTTGATACGAAACGCGCCTATAATTTGACATGGTGCTTGTCTGCAAAGCACTATAGTATGTCTTAGTGGGCATTTTGATAAGGTGATCAATGAGGAAGTGGAAAGGAGGGGAGACAGAACATAGGCGGATATTGATGCATCACCATCATAATCTTGATATTAAAGGAAAAACAACGACCTGATCGAATAGTGGCCACCAGCTACAAAAGGAAAAACAACGACCTGATCGAATAGTGGCCACCACCTACAAGTAGAATCTGGTTTTATTTCCAGTACTTGTAAACTTGTTGTAAGCCATGAATCAGCAACTGCATCTGCCACAAGATTTGCCTCTTTAATAACATGTTGAATTCTACATGATCCATGTGGGAGTTGATATGAAGTGGATACCTCTCTTGACCACTCCCAGCTAACATGTTGAAGCTCTATTGTAAAAGTTTAAACTACGTTTGGTGGGATGCGCCAGCCCATGCTATAGTGCAACACTTGGACGACACTCGAGAACCTCAATAGCAAGCTATTGTAATGGACTCTCTCCCTAAACAAATTTATTTAATATCGTGTGAACCATTGGCCCACATATCAGATATTAAACTGATAAGAACAGATACTACACTTGATCTTAGCCAAAAGGCCGAGAAAGGTATGCTTTATCTCAAGTTTGGCTTGTGTTCATATAGGCCAATTTAGAAACATACTTGTCTCCAGTGGTCGATATGGGACATAAAACATGTATGCCTTTCACCTATAAAATTCCAACGGAGAATATGTTGAGTGAGTGAAAATTAAATTATGAATGTATTTATTTTATGTCTTTATAGGATTGTATTTTTTATTGTAAATAGATTAGGAGTTTTGTTTCCTTGTCCTACAAGAGTTGTATCTCCATATTACTAGATATAAAATTGTGAATGAAATTCTGACCTGACTTGATATAATTGGGACAATATCGGTGTGAATAGTAGTGGGTTGCTAGCTCAACCCTAGAATCTTGACAGAATCTCCCATAAAGTTGGGACACTGTTCGGGTTGTGTTTAATTATCGTTTGTATTTATCTTGTCGTCTTTATGGTTGTAGTGACAATTAACTGAATTGTCTCACATCGGAGAATGAAAGTTTTGCAGAGTCGTTTAAAAGTGACTACTCAACCTACTTCTTAATTAGTTGTGGGTTGTTACTCAAATTCTTTCGTGGTATTAGAGTCATGTTATTCGTATGTCGCTAGATAATATATGGCTCTAGGAAGAAAGACCCATTTTTTAATCTATTTGTTGTATTCACGCTTTTGCGTCCGCAGAGTAGTAGTTTGCATATCATAGACCCTCCAATCTCCTTTTTTATCTGAAATATATGCTTTCATCCATTTGTTAATATCTTTTTCTTAACACATCATGGAATAGTTCGATACTTATAACTTTTGGAAAATTGGGTTATCTAATCGATTTTGTAAAAATGGGTTGCAGTTATGATCGGCCTCCCACAAAATTGTTGAAATGTTTTTGGGTTGTCCAAGATAATCATAAGTGGTGAGAGCCAAGTGCTGACCCGAATGAGCGGATCCCCTGGATTTCTTGCCGGAATGGGAGAAACATGCCACCGAAGTCTCAAGCTGGTGGTCGGAGGTGACGAAAGAGAGGTCAGGGCAAGGGTGAGTTCCTACCACCGTATAAACCTCATATTTAGAGCAGTTCCACCGGACACAAAATTGTCCAGCACCCTGTCCAAAAATCAGCTGAGCACCCTGTCAATCTGCTCCAGCCCGCAAAACAGCCTGGCACCCAACCCAAGCCAGGCAACAGACCAGCCCATTTCGGACAAACCCAGAAGCCGGCCTATTTGGCTGGCGCGTGCAACACACTCGCGACTGGGCGCGAGTAGGAGACAAGGGTGTAGGCGGTGGGGCCCGCTTGTCAGCCCACTTGTGTTGACCCGGATTAGAGCTACGTGGCCCTCCTCAGTACCGTTGGATTTCCAACGGCTAGTTTTTCTAGACTGTTGGATTTTCAACGGTAAAAAAAATTTAAATTTGAGTTTTAAAATGGACTGTCCGATCATAGATCAACGGTCCACGTTTTTTCCTCCAAAAAAAAGGACCAACGGTCAGAATTATGACCGTTGGCCACGTGGCAGCCCCTTGGCTCTTGGATTTGAATATTTTTCAAATCCAAAGGTCCAGATTAATTAACTAAATGTAAATTTATTAAAAAATACAGAAAAATTATTAAAAAATACAGAAAATTTTTATAAAAAATTATTATTTTTTTCTATAAATACCTAGTCCTCATCTTCCACCTTACATCACATTTCAATATTTTCTACACTTTCTACCAAAGGTTTCATATACTTTTTGTGTGAAAAAAATACCAAAATGCTCATCCTTAATTTTTTTGTCCATATAAACCATACATCCCTACATCCATCTTCATTACAAGAAGGTGAAGATAATTAAAATAAGCTTGTGGTTGAAGAATAAAGTGTATTTGATGAGTTTATGTAATTTCATTTTAGTGTGTTTTTTTATAGTTTATTTGATGAGTTTATGTAATTTTATTTTAGTGTGTTTTTTTTTAAGTTTATTTGATGAGTATGTAATTTTATTTTAGTGTGTTTTTTTTTTTTAAATTTATTTGAAATTTTATCCGAAATTGGTTAAAAATCTTATCTAAAAATAAAACTATTTTTTTTATTTATTCTTTTAAAAAAAATATAAAATATTTTAAATGGGCTGGGTGCCAGCGCATTTGTAGGGGTGGAGATCGTTTGTGACAGCGCATTTTTAGACTGGGTGCCAGCACATTTTTTTAGGGGTGGAGATGCTTTGGCCTATTACTGTTCACTGGGGTCTATTACTGTTCACTTAAGTGGATATATGCGTTGTTTGCTGGCGCAAAGTCTTTAGGGGTTAGGGACATAAGGCTTCCAATTGGCCGGAAAAGAAGTCCCTGAAGTATAAGAAAGTATAGGGATAAAAATCCTCAAATGTAAGGATGCGGATAAGGACTTGGTGTACCCAGTTTGAAGAATTGGAGAAAGTGGGCTTGAACCCACGTGAATGCTGTGAAGCTGCAAAGCGCAGCGACAATGCATGCCCCCACAACGCACTTGTTATCTACCCTTTCTTTTTTGCTCTGTTAAAATCAATAGCTTAGATTGTTTCTTATGTTTTTTGTTTTTTTGTTGGAGATCGAAGAGATACTTTTCAAACTCCCAATCTTTTTTTTTTCCTTTTTATATTTGTTTGGGGATTCAGCTGTAGGGACTCCTTCATTGAAGTAAATATTTTGTTAGGGACTCGAGTATACTTGTTGAGTCCTAAAGAGGTCCTTAACAATGGTGAAGACCCTATTATCGAGTCTCCTATTGGAGATTTGGAGATGCTCTAATATGACACCCCTCCTCACTTTCTCAGACATTTTAAGTGTTAGAAGTGACCTCACTTTCTCAGACATTTTAAGTGTTAGAAGTGACTTTATGATAGATAGCTTGTGATTTGTGTGAAATATTGAATGGATTTGAGGGATAAAGGCAACGGGAGATGCTCCCTAAACCTAGTTGTTCAGCCACAACCATTGTAATCTCCAAAAGAACTTAAAACCGGTCTACTTCTTAACATATTGGACAATTGAAGAGTGAGAGCTCGAAAATTCTAATTAGATTTGGTGGGATGCGCCAGGCCCATGCTGTAGTGCAACGCTTGGGCGACGCTTGAGAGTCCCAATAGCAAGCTATTGTGATGGACTCTCTCCCTAAAGAAATTAATTTAATATCATGTGGACCATTGGTCCACGTATCAGATATTAAACTGATAAGAACAGATACTACACTTGATCTTAGCCAAAAGGCCGAGAAAGGTATGCTTTTCTTCAAGTTTGGCTTGTGTTTTTATATGCCACTTCACTAACGTGCTTCTTCCACCAGCGGATGTGGGATATAAAACCTGCACGCGGTATGCCCATCACTTTGTCCTTCTTGTTTGAAGTCTTGGTGCCCACTGCCCTTACATTTACAATTATTTTATTCTTTGTGGAATTAAAACAGACCAAATTGGAGGACAAGAGGAAGATTTGAAACTGTGTTCAAATCAAAGGGAGTTGTCAGCTCAAGTTTGAACCAATTGATAATCTTTTTAAACTCGAAAGGATGAGGATTGAAAGAAAATAATACATTTTCTTGTAAAACCACAGAGCATTCTCTCCTCTTGGATGAAAATTTCAACTCTAAAGTTTTTGCTTATAGGAACTTGTTTGGATATGCCTTTAAAATGATTAAAAACGCTTATAGAAAAAATGTTTTTGGGTTTCAAACACACTTGAAGTGCTTCCCGTAAGAAGCACTAGTTATGTGTTTCTTCCAGGAAGCACTTTAAGTGCTTTTTCAGAATTTACTTGTATTTTTACTAATAATTGGTTCTGAAAATATTTTCATCAAAAGCGCTTTCAGTTATTTTTAAAGCACTTCCAAATGACTTTGCCGCAGAATTGCGATCAGTACTAGTTACTAGTCACTGTTGAACTTCATGTCGATTGGTTTGGAATTGTTCTTCTTGAATAATTAAAGAGGATTATATACATATATGTATATGTTTTCCAACCATTACCGTGTGAATATATAGGTTTAATTGCTGTTTCTGTTTGTGTTTGTGTCCTTATGGTTCTGGTGATAACTAGTCGATTTTTCCACGTCGGAAAATGAAAGTCTTGCATAGTCATTTAAAAATAGGATTATTTTACTTCACTATTCTCAAGTATAGTGAAATTCACACTTTCAAACATAAAGTTGTGTTTCTCTTCTAGATTCATACTACCGACGAGTACATTTTAGAGGTGACTCAATTCAAATTGTAAATGTTGTCAAGCAAACGAGTGCACTTATCAGCTGGATAGATTTGGTTTGTCTCTTGGTGTGAAGCAAATTTAGTTTGAAGAACCACCAGATTTCTTACTTGATGTATTGTTTATGGATTGTAGTTAAAAAAATTCCAGATGGTTGGGGTTGAAGCGAAGGGGGACCTTCTTTTAGGGGTTTGGTTCTTTCTATTCGCTATGAGATCCATATCAAACTCATGATATACTTAACTCTACCAAACAACAAACATAATTCATGTTAAATTTAATTGCACTTATCCTATTTAATCTGGCCTCTACCAAAAAAAGGCATCAAGACACAAGTTATTCATCCTAACTTTTAGCATTACACGTTTAAATTTGTAGCTGCCACATATCTAGTTGTGTAGGCAATAAGTCCTAACCATTGTTTGAATGCGCCTAAATAACATCACGGATTGATGCTTGACCTTAGTTGTGGGTCGCGATCGTTGTGGTTTGATGCTTGATCTTCACTGGGTCGTGATTGTAGTTGCAATCTCGTTGCAGATTATGCTTGCTGGTAGAATGCCATGCTTGCTGGGATATGTTGAGATCGTTGTTGTTGGACAACTTTCTTTGATTTGTTTACACCAAACACTAGACAAGTATCTCAACCTATCCCTTCTAATCCTAATCTAATTGACGTGTTTGCTGCCAAATATCTCAACCTATTCCTTCCAATCCTAACATAACAAATCCTAAATTCATAACCTAATGAGCCATTCTATCCGGTCCTGTAAGGACTTGCGGAAGCAACCTAGCTATTGATTAATCCAACACACAATGACGAAACCCAATAAGCACCCAATAAGCACTTAGCACTTTAGACAGTTGAGGAGAATCCGTAAACTATGTCCATTCATTATAGTGCTGTCAAAAATTATTTTAAATATTTTTATTTAAAAATATGTATAAACCATATTTGACAAAAACTAATCATATAATATATGATAAACAACCAAAATTCACAAATTCCCCAAATTCCTCGTACCACTGAATAAAAAAGGAATCATATTGGAAAGAATATAATAAAATTTAAAACTAAATATTGTAGAGCTCACTCCAAAGAGAGAACTCTTCCAGAAATTCTCATAGGCACAAAGTTAAACCAAGGCCTAAGAGGGGGTTTGGAAATAGTTTTCAACCAGCAATAGACGCGCCTCGGTTAGAACCTCATTAGCTGCGTCATTGCCCCAAGCGCAAAGATGCTTTTCCTATTAATTTTTGCGTCCTTTTAAAGGATCTTCACCGCGTGGCAATCCCACAGCCTATCGATGTGGGACACGAAGCAGCTACCCGAAGCCTATTTCATTTTCAAAAGCAACAACAATCCCGTAAAATCCTTATTTGGGTCCAAACACGTAACAATATTCCTTTCCCTAGAACAATCCATTCCTAGCTTTGATAAAATTTTATGATCTTCTTTGCCCTTTGAATTTTTTTTCTTTTAGTACATCGATATTTTTATATTAAGAAAATAGAAAGTTCATCAAAATCATACAATGGGCAACTTAATTTGATATTGAATTCGCTATTCACGAGATTTGAACCTAACACCTCTCACTTTCAAGTGAAAAAAAATACCTCGAATTTTAATTTAAGTCAATTCAGTTCACTACTATCTCAATCACCGATATGCCTAGTTCGTAAAGTTGTTGTAAGATCACAATTCTGAATTTAAGTTCATTGAAACATCAATTCAGATTATCCATTCAGTAAGCTCACGACTTGCCACCCTACCCTTAGTAAAGCATTTTAGGCAATGTTGCCTACCAACAACCATTCTTATTGGTTGTCAGTGGCCTATTGCTTGAACATGATAAGGCAGACAATCTCTATCTAAAATGTGTAAATTCACCTCGGTACATATACAAGGGGTGTGATATCCACACACCTCATTTTACTTCTCACACACCTTTTTAATTTTCGGCTGTCGGATCGGATGAATTGAAGAAGATCAACGGACAGAATTTATCAAGAGGTGTGTGAGAAGTAAAATAGGATGTATGGATAGCACACCCCGTATACAAGTCCTATTGTGGGCATTTGCGCCCACTTTGTAAGAAATTTATTTGCACCCACCACTTTGTAAGAAATTTTCATGCTTTACTACCCTACTCTAAACAACTAACTAGGCCAAGAGTATTATTTGTTCATTACTCCACCTCCCCTTTGAGTCTTTGACAAACTCCTAGTTCCACATCTTTATGTATGTTCTTCATGTGAACGTTGTCCTACAACGCCATGACTTTACACATCCTAGCAATCAATTAATGTAAAATGCAAACCCTAATGGAGACAATCTTAGCTATCCTTAGTTGCAAATAATACCTCCAGAATGGCCCAACAGCTTGAAGGTGCTGCAGGTTGCAAAATCATTCCTCCAACTAAGGTTTGCAAAATTATTCCTCCAAAATCATTTCTTAGCTCTTTTCATGTACATAATCATTCCTCCAACTAAGGTTAATATTCCACATGACACATTTTGAGTTCGATTTCTAAAAGTGGTGAATAATTCGATAGTGGCTAAGAGGAGGCTGAAGTGTCCTTGTGAGTCTTTCCTGCCGCCGAAATAGTAGACTGCCGAAGCGAAGCCACCACCTGATTTTTTTTTTTTTTTGCAGCCTTAAGCAAATTACCCTTTTAGGGTGCGTTTGTTGCGCCGGACTATCTTGGACTAGACTAGCTTGAAGGACTAAGCTGGATTAACTTAGTGAAGCGTTTGGTGCAGTGTTGGACTAAGAAGCTGGATAATAACAAATTCTAATATTATATTATTTAATCTATAAATTATTAATATTTTATTATGATCTTATCTTTTTCTCCATCTTTTCCTACCATTTTCGTCCCACTCTCTCCCTCTTCTCTCAGTTCTTCGTCCCACCCTCTCCCTCTTTTTTTCCTCCCAGACCTCCCGATTCCTGTCTCTCTCTCATTCCCGGTCAAGCTCCTTATCGATTCTAGTCTCTATTTCTCTATCATCCCTCCGTCTCTAGCTATGCACTGTTCGAACGGAACTTCACGATTCCATTTTTCTCGACGAGTTGCAGGTTTCCCGACGTGTTTTCCAGCCAACCCTCGTTGAATTGGATGAAGTTAGCACAGCCAAAAAATTCCTCACCATCCCTGGACCGAGATCTTAGCTTTGCATGCTCGAATCTGTCATGGATTCAAAGAAGCCCAAATAGGCCGAGACTTCCAGACCACTTTCCGGCCACATTCGACCACCTTTTGGCCTCGATTCAGGTAGAATCGTAATCTTGTCACTACCAGCTTCAATTTGGTATATTTTATATGAATTTGCTTTCGGTTTCTGGGTTTTCTGGGTCTTTGACTTGAAGATCTTATGGACAGATGAGAGGGAGGTGGGGAGAAAGACAGTGGGAGGGCAAGTTCTCAGGCGTGGGGTGAGGCAAAGTGAGGGGAAGCGGGGAAACGGGACTAGCAATCCCCTCCTTTTCGGGGGCTCTCACTAAGCCCAGCTAATGAAGGATTTAGTCGGCACGAGTCCGACTTAATCCCACTAAACTCAATCCCGGCTTGCACCAAACATGGGTTATTAGTCCTAGCCAGTCCAGTCCTAGCTAAGGAGGTCAAACAAACGAGGCCTTAAAGAATTAGGCTTGCATAGTATCCAGCAACGTCATTGTACTTTCTTCGTCTCGATGGATCTGCAACATTCGTCAAAAGTTGCTATAAAATGTCACATCAGTTGGGCAAGTAGTTGCTTTTTGTGTGAGAAAGATATGTTCATAGCCTTGGGCCTTGGTCGGCCGGTCCAGCAGGATTTTATTGGGCTGGTTTACGAGTGGAACTTTTATAAGAACAAAATCAAGATCATGGTTTAAATGGTTTGTAAGTTTTTTTTTTAACAAACGATATTTACATTAAGGGAGTGAGAGCTTAGCCTCACAATAACTAGTAATAATGTGGTTCAAATTTAACTTTGGTGAGAATCAAACCTAAGACCTCTCACTTACAAGTGAAGATAAATGTTTTGTAAGTGAAAAGAAATGTTATTAGACCATAATACTAAGTGACTAATAGTTTGTAAGTTAGAGTAGAGTGACGGTGGTTTTAGGTGCGTCCTCATATACGCCTCATAATCGGAAATGTTTGTAGAGTCATTCAACCTTCATGATCTAGTCTATAACCAGGGCCGTTTGATAACTATCCATTTTTTGTTTTCAATTTTTTCCAAAATTGAATATTGAAATCTTATTTGATAATTAATTTCAGTTCGAATAGATGATTGAATTTGAATGTAAGTATCTTTTCTTTCAAATCCACAAAAAAAAAAACCCTATCCTTTTGGAAATCATAATGCACGGAATACATTATTCACGTTCAAATTTAAAAATAATATTTGATTGTACTTGAATGCTTGCTTTGAACCCAAAGATACTCTATCTGATTGGAAATCATAAAAGTACAGAATATATCATTATTTCCCTCTATTATGGCATCACTAATAATTTTCATTTCTATTTTGTCAATTTTTAAGGTCACACTCGCTTGTCAATTGTCATATGGATGGTCGCACTCCCTCCAGAAAGTGGAAAGCCGAGGAGAAAGCGATGAAGACCTCTTTTTGGTAAAAATTTTTAGTTTTACGGGAACGTAGTTTATTATACTAAATATAATAATACAATTAATTTGACGTTTTTTTTTTTCTTCTTCTGAATATATCGATATTTTTACATTAGCTGATGTGGAGTTCGGCCAAGCCACATAATGGGCAACCTAATTGGGATCGAATTCGTCATTCACGATATTCAAACATAAGATATATTACTTTCAGGTGAAGAGGATTACCATCAGACCGTAGTACTGAATGAAAAAATTAATTAGACACTTGAAAATAGTATTTAACTATTTGTATTATGACATGATACCACACGTGTTCCGACACATTTAGGGTTTAGCGTTTTTATTAGAGACTCTTTCATATCTTTGGGCTTCTTATTCTCTTGCTAGATTTCAGGCAACCAGAAAAACAATCCCTCTTCTTTCTTTTCTTTTCCATTTCAAAACCTTCCAAAAACCTTTTACTTTAATTTAGTTTTACCTTAGAATTTAATTTTGGTTACATAATCGTCACTTATAAAATTCAAATTTGAAAACTTTGGTTAAAGAAAAAAGAAGTAGATTGGCAGCAAGCAAAGTGAAAATTCTTCAAAATTAAAAACCCAAATCTTTGTCTTTCTTAAAAGTAAAAATATAAAAAAATAATTCAATGACCACCACATCCCGTTCACACCTACGATGATGCCTATCTTCCACACTTGTTAGAACAAACCAAGAAAAAGCAGCCTCTTTGCTCTTCATCCCTCTCTCAGCAAGAAGAAGTATGTATATATATACATATACATGTACATATATATATATTGATTGATTGAGATTTGAATATTTGAATAATTGATATAAAATCATAGATGGCGGGGTACAAAGGTGATGATGAGTACGATTACTTGTTCAAGCTGGTATTGATTGGGGATTCTGGGGTGGGAAAGTCGAACCTGCTTTCCAGGTTCACCAGGAACGAGTTTAATTTGGAGTCCAAGTCTACCATCGGCGTCGAGTTCGCCACCAAGACTTTGACCGTTGATTCCAAGCTCATCAAAGCTCAGATTTGGGACACTGCTGGCCAAGAAAGGTGATATTTTTTCCCCTTTATTTTTTCCTCTCAGTATTCTCTATGTTTTTAGTTTTTCTGATTTGGGTTTGATTATTTAGCTGATTGCTTGGAAATATTTGATATATAATATCTTGGTTTGAGTTTTGATTGAATCGTATGCTCAATGGTTAGTAGGGTTATTCTTTCAAGTATGTGAACAGTAAAAAACCCAAAATTCAGTTTTGTCAAAAGGGTTTTCCCCTGTTTTCGGAAATTTCGTGGGGTTATGGAGTTTTTTTCTGTCTCCCTAATTTTTGAGCACTTATTTTGAAATTTTACCTGTAGTTTTGCATAATCATATTATTGCAGTCCTCTTTTTCTTGAGGAAAGGATACTTCGATACTTGTATATATAATTGGTTGAGGAAGATGTTCTGTTATATGGAAGTGAAGAACTTGATACGAAACGCGACTATAATTTGACATGGTGCTTGTCTGCAAAGCACTATAGTATGTCTTAGTGGGCATTTTGATAAGGTGATCAATGAGGAAGAGGAAAGGAGGGGAGACAGAACATAGGCGGATATTGATGCATCACCATCATAATCTTGATATTCAAGGCTGATCGAATAGTGGCCACCACCTACAAAAGGAAAAACAACGACCTGATCGAATAGTGGCCACCACCTACAAGTAGAATCTGGTTTTATTTCCAGTACTTATAAACTTGTTGTAAGCCATGAATCAGCAACTGCATCTGCCACAAGATTTGCCTCTTCAATAATGTTGTAATTCTACATGATCCATGTGGGAGATGATATGAAGTGGATACCTCTCTTGACCACTCCCAGCTAACATGTTGAAGCTCTATTGTAAAAGTTTAAACTGCGTTTGGTGGGATGCGCCAGCCCATGCTATAGTGCAACACTTGGACGACACTCGAGAACCTCAATAGCAAGCTATTGTAATGGACTCTCTCCCTAAACAAATTTATTTAATATCGTGTGAACCATTGGCCCACATATCAGATATTAAACTGATAAGAACAGATACTACACTTGATCTTAGCCAAAAGGCCGAGAAAGGTATGCTTTATCTCAAGTTTGGCTTGTGTTCATATAGGCCAATTTAGAAACATACTTGTCTCCAGTGGTCGATATGGGACATAAAACATGTATGCCTTTCACCTATAAAATTCCAACGGAGAATATGTTGAGTGAGTGAAAATTAAATTATGAATGTATTTATTTTATGTCTTTATAGGATTGTATTTTTTATTGTAAATAGATTAGGAGTTTTGTTTCCTTGTCCTACAAGAGTTGTATCTCCATATTACTAGATATAAAATTGTGAATGAAATTCTGACCTGACTTGATATAATTGGGACAATATCGGTGTGAATAGTAGTGGGTTGCTAGCTCAACCCTAGAATCTTGACAGAATCTCCCATAAAGTTGGGACACTGTTCGGGTTGTGTTTAATTATCGTTTGTATTTATCTTGTCGTCTTTATGGTTGTAGTGACAATTAACTGAATTGTCTCACATCGGAGAATGAAAGTTTTGCAGAGTCGTTTAAAAGTGACTACTCAACCTACTTCTTAATTAGTTGTGGGTTGTTACTCAAATTCTTTCGTGGTATTAGAGTCATGTTATTCGTATGTCGCTAGATAATATATGGCTCTAGGAAGAAAGACCCATTTTTTAATCTATTTGTTGTATTCATGCTTTTGCGTCCGCAGAGTAGTAGTTTGCATATCATAGACCCTCCAATCTCCTTTTTTTTCTGAAATATATGCTTTCATCCATTTGTTAATATCTTTTTCTTAACACATCATGGAATAGTTCGATACTTAAAACTTTTGGAAAATTGGGTTATCTAATCGATTTTGTAAAAATGGGTTGCAGTTATGATCGGGCTCCCACAAAATTGTTGAAATGTTTTTGGGTTGTCCAAGATAATCACAAGTGGTGAGAGCCAAGTGCTGACCCGAATGAGCAGATCCCCTGGATTTCTTGCCGGAATGGGAGAAACATGCCACTGAAGTCTCAAGTTGGTGGCCGGAGGTGACGAAAGAGAGGTCAGGGAAAGGGTGAGTTCCTACCACCGTATAAACCTCATATTTAGAGCAATTCCACCGGACACAAAATTGCCCAGCACCATGTCCAAAAATCAGCCGAGCACCCTGTCAATCTGCTCCAGCCCACAAAACAGCCTGGCACCCAGCCCAAGCCAGGCAACAGACCAGCCCATTTCGGACAAACCCAGAAGCCGGCCTATTTGACTGGCGTGTGCAACACACTCGCGACTGGACGCGAGTAGGAGACAAGGGTGTAGGCAGCGGGGCCCGCTTGTCAGCCCACTTGTGTTGACCCGGATTAGAGCTACGTGGCCCTCCTCAATGCCGTTGGATTTCCAACGGCTAGTTTTTCTAGACCGTTGGATTTCCAACGGTAAAAAAAATTTAAATTTGAGTTTTAAAATGAACCGTCCGATCACAGATCAACGGTCAACATTTTTTCCTCCAAAAAAAAGGCCCAACGGTCAGAATTATGACCGTTGGCCACGTGGCAGCCCCTTGGCTCTTGGATTTGAATATTTTTCAAATCCAACGGTCCAGATTAATTAACTAAATGTAAATTTATTAAAAAATACAGAAAAATTATTAAAAAATACAGAAAATTTTTATAAAAAATTATTATTTTTTTCTATAAATACCTAGTCCTCATCTTCCACCTTACATCACATTTCAATATTTTCTACACTTTCTACCAAAGGTTTCATATACTTTTTGTGTGAAAAAAATACCAAAATGCTCATCCTTAATTTTTTTGTCCATATAAACCATACATCCCTACATCCATCTTCATTACAAGAAGGTGAAGATAATTAAAATAAGCTTGTGGTTGAAGAATAAAGTGTATTTGATGAGTTTATGTAATTTCATTTTAGTGTGTTTTTTTATAGTTTATTTGATGAGTTTATGTAATTTTATTTTAGTGTGTTTTTTTTTAAGTTTATTTGATGAGTATGTAATTTTATTTTAGTGTGTTTTTTTTTTTTTAAATTTATTTGAAATTTTATCCGAAATTGGTTAAAAATCTTATCTAAAAATAAAACTATTTTTTTTATTTATTCTTTTAAAAAAAATATAAAATATTTTAAATGGGCTGGGTGCCAGCGCATTTGTAGGGGTGGAGATCGTTTGTGACAGCGCATTTTTAGACTGGGTGCCAGCACATTTTTTTAGGGGTGGAGATGCTTTGGCCTATTACTGTTCACTGGGGTCTATTACTGTTCACTTAAGTGGATATATGCGTTGTTTGCTGGCGCAAAGTCTTTAGGGGTTAGGGACATAAGGCTTCCAATTGGCCGGAAAAGAAGTCCCTGAAGTATAAGAAAGTATAGGGATAAAAATCCTCAAATGTAAGGATGCGGATAAGGACTTGGTGTACCCAGTTTGAAGAATTGGAGAAAGTGGGCTTGAACCCACGTGAATGCTGTGAAGCTGCAAAGCGCAGCGACAATGCATGCCCCCACAACGCACTTGTTATCTACCCTTTCTTTTTTGCTCTGTTAAAATCAATAGCTTAGATTGTTTCTTATGTTTTTTGTTTTTTTGTTGGAGATCGAAGAGATACTTTTCAAACTCCCAATCTTTTTTTTTTCCTTTTTATATTTGTTTGGGGATTCAGCTGTAGGGACTCCTTCATTGAAGTAAATATTTTGTTAGGGACTCGAGTATACTTGTTGAGTCCTAAAGAGGTCCTTAACAATGGTGAAGACCCTATTATCGAGTCTCCTATTGGAGATTTGGAGATGCTCTAATATGACACCCCTCCTCACTTTCTCAGACATTTTAAGTGTTAGAAGTGACCTCACTTTCTCAGACATTTTAAGTGTTAGAAGTGACTTTATGATAGATAGCTTGTGATTTGTGTGAAATATTGAATGGATTTGAGGGATAAAGGCAACGGGAGATGCTCCCTAAACCTAGTTGTTCAGCCACAACCATTGTAATCTCCAAAAGAACTTAAAACCGGTCTACTTCTTAACATATTGGACAATTGAAGAGTGAGAGCTCGAAAATTCTAATTAGATTTGGTGGGATGCGCCAGGCCCATGCTGTAGTGCAACGCTTGGGCGACGCTTGAGAGTCCCAATAGCAAGCTATTGTGGTGGACTCTCTCCCTAAAGAAATTAATTTAATATCATGTGGACCATTGGTCCACGTATCAGATATTAAACTGATAAGAACAGATACTACACTTGATCTTAGCCAAAAGGCCGAGAAAGGTATGCTTTTCTTCAAGTTTGGCTTGTGTTTTTATATGCCACTTCACTAACGTGCTTCTTCCACCAGCGGATGTGGGATATAAAACCTGCACGCGGTATGCCCATCACTTTGTCCTTCTTGTTTGAAGTCTTGGTGCCCACTGCCCTTACATTTACAATTATTTTATTCTTTGTGGAATTAAAACAGACCAAATTGGAGGACAAGAGGAAGATTTGAAACTGTGTTCAAATCAAAGGGAGTTGTCAGCTCAAGTTTGAACCAATTGATAATCTTTTTAAACTCGAAAGGATGAGGATTGAAAGAAAATAATACATTTTCTTGTAAAACCACAGAGCATTCTCTCCTCTTGGATGAAAATTTCAACTCTAAAGTTTTTGCTTATAGGAACTTGTTTGGATATGCCTTTAAAATGATTAAAAACGCTTATAGAAAAAATGTTTTTGGGTTTCAAACACACTTGAAGTGCTTCCCGTAAGAAGCACTAGTTATGTGTTTCTTCCAGGAAGCACTTTAAGTGCTTTTTCAGAATTTACTTGTATTTTTACTAATAATTGGTTCTGAAAATATTTTCATCAAAAGCGCTTTCAGTTATTTTTAAAGCACTTCCAAATGACTTTGCCGCAGAATTGCGATCAGTACTAGTTACTAGTCACTGTTGAACTTCATGTCGATTGGTTTGGAATTGTTCTTCTTGAATAATTAAAGAGGATTATATACATATATGTATATGTTTTCCAACCATTACCGTGTGAATATATAGGTTTAATTGCTGTTTCTGTTTGTGTTTGTGTCCTTATGGTTCTGGTGATAACTAGTCGATTTTTCCACGTCGGAAAATGAAAGTCTTGCATAGTCATTTAAAAATAGGATTATTTTACTTTACTATTCTCAAGTATAGTGAAATTCACACTTTCAAACATAAAGTTGTGTTTCTCTTCTAGATTCATACTACCGACGAGTACATTTTAGAGGTGACTCAATTCAAATTGTAAATGTTGTCAAGCAAACGAGTGCACTTATCAGCTGGATAGATTTGGTTTGTCTCTTGGTGTGAAGCAAATTTAGTTTGAAGAACCACCAGATTTCTTACTTGATGTATTGTTTATGGATTGTAGTTAAAAAAATTCCAGATGGTTGGGGTTGAAGGGAAGGGGGACCTTCTTTTAGGGGTTTGGTTCTTTCTATTCGCTATGAGATCCATATCAAACTCATGATATACTTAACTCTACCAAACAACAAACATAATTCATGTTAAATTTAATTGCACTTATCCTATTTAATCTGGCCTCTACCAAAAAAAGGCATCAAGACACAAGTTATTCATCCTAACTTTTAGCATTACACGTTTAAATTTGTAGCTGCCACATATCTAGTTGTGTAGGCAATAAGTCCTAACCATTGTTTGAATGCGCCTAAATAACATCACGGATTGATGCTTGACCTTAGTTGTGGGTCGCGATCGTTGTGGTTTGATGCTTGATCTTCACTGGGTCGTGATTGTAGTTGCAATCTCGTTGCAGATTATGCTTGCTGGTAGAATGCCATGCTTGCTGGGATATGTTGAGATCGTTGTTGTTGGACAACTTTCTTTGATTTGTTTACACCAAACACTAGACAAGTATCTCAACCTATCCCTTCTAATCCTAATCTAATTGACGTGTTTGCTGCCAAATATCTCAACCTATTCCTTCCAATCCTAACATAACAAATCCTAAATTCATAACCTAATGAGCCATTCTATCCGGTCCTGTAAGGACTTGCGGAAGCAACCTAGCTATTGATTAATCCAACACACAATGACGAAACCCAATAAGCACCCAATAAGCACTTAGCACTTTAGACAGTTGAGGAGAATCCGTAAACTATGTCCATTCATTATAGTGCTGTCAAAAATTATTTTAAATATTTTTATTTAAAAATATGTATAAACCATATTTGACAAAAACTAATCATATAATATATGATAAACAACCAAAATTCACAAATTCCCCAAATTCCTCGTACCACTGAATAAAAAAGGAATCATATTGGAAAGAATATAATAAAATTTAAAACTAAATATTGTAGAGCTCACTCCAAAGAGAGAACTCTTCCAGAAATTCTCATAGGCACAAAGTTAAACCAAGGCCTAAGAGGGGGTTTGGAAATAGTTTTCAACCAGCAATAGACGCGCCTCGGTTAGAACCTCATTAGCTGCGTCATTGCCCCAAGCGCAAAGATGCTTTTCCTATTAATTTTTGCGTCCTTTTAAAGGATCTTCACCGCGTGGCAATCCCACAGCCTATCGATGTGGGACACGAAGCAGCTACCCGAAGCCTATTTCATTTTCAAAAGCAACAACAATCCCGTAAAATCCTTATTTGGGTCCAAACACGTAACAATATTCCTTTCCCTAGAACAATCCATTCCTAGCTTTGATAAAATTTTATGATCTTCTTTGCCCTTTGAATTTTTTTTCTTTTAGTACATCGATATTTTTATATTAAGAAAATAGAAAGTTCATCAAAATCATACAATGGGCAACTTAATTTGATATTGAATTCGCTATTCACGAGATTTGAACCTAACACCTCTCACTTTCAAGTGAAAAAAAATACCTCGAATTTTAATTTAAGTCAATTCAGTTCACTACTATCTCAATCACCGATATGCCTAGTTCGTAAAGTTGTTGTAAGATCACAATTCTGAATTTAAGTTCATTGAAACATCAATTCAGATTATCCATTCAGTAAGCTCACGACTTGCCACCCTACCCTTAGTAAAGCATTTTAGGCAATGTTGCCTACCAACAACCATTCTTATTGGTTGTCAGTGGCCTATTGCTTGAACATGATAAGGCAGACAATCTCTATCTAAAATGTGTAAATTCACCTCGGTACATATACAAGGGGTGTGATATCCACACACCTCATTTTACTTCTCACACACCTTTTTAATTTTCGGCTGTCGGATCGGATGAATTGAAGAAGATCAACGGACAGAATTTATCAAGAGGTGTGTGAGAAGTAAAATAGGATGTATGGATAGCACACCCCGTATACAAGTCCTATTGTGGGCATTTGCGCCCACTTTGTAAGAAATTTATTTGCACCCACCACTTTGTAAGAAATTTTCATGCTTTACTACCCTACTCTAAACAACTAACTAGGCCAAGAGTATTATTTGTTCATTACTCCACCTCCCCTTTGAGTCTTTGACAAACTCCTAGTTCCACATCTTTATGTATGTTCTTCATGTGAACGTTGTCCTACAACGCCATGACTTTACACATCCTAGCAATCAATTAATGTAAAATGCAAACCCTAATGGAGACAATCTTAGCTATCCTTAGTTGCAAATAATACCTCCAGAATGGCCCAACAGCTTGAAGGTGCTGCAGGTTGCAAAATCATTCCTCCAACTAAGGTTTGCAAAATTATTCCTCCAAAATCATTTCTTAGCTCTTTTCATGTACATAATCATTCCTCCAACTAAGGTTAATATTCCACATGACACATTTTGAGTTCGATTTCTAAAAGTGGTGAATAATTCGATAGTGGCTAAGAGGAGGCTGAAGTGTCCTTGTGAGTCTTTCCTGCCGCCGAAATAGTAGACTGCCGAAGCGAAGCCACCACCTGATTTTTTTTTTTTTTTGCAGCCTTAAGCAAATTACCCTTTTAGGGTGCGTTTGTTGCGCCGGACTATCTTGGACTAGACTAGCTTGAAGGACTAAGCTGGATTAACTTAGTGAAGCGTTTGGTGCAGTGTTGGACTAAGAAGCTGGATAATAACAAATTCTAATATTATATTATTTAATCTATAAATTATTAATATTTTATTATGATCTTATCTTTTTCTCCATCTTTTCCTACCATTTTCGTCCCACTCTCTCCCTCTTCTCTCAGTTCTTCGTCCCACCCTCTCCCTCTTTTTTTCCTCCCAGACCTCCCGATTCCTGTCTCTCTCTCATTCCCGGTCAAGCTCCTTATCGATTCTAGTCTCTATTTCTCTATCATCCCTCCGTCTCTAGCTATGCACTGTTCGAACGGAACTTCACGATTCCATTTTTCTCGACGAGTTGCAGGTTTCCCGACGTGTTTTCCAGCCAACCCTCGTTGAATTGGATGAAGTTAGCACAGCCAAAAAATTCCTCACCATCCCTGGACCGAGATCTTAGCTTTGCATGCTCGAATCTGTCATGGATTCAAAGAAGCCCAAATAGGCCGAGACTTCCAGACCACTTTCCGGCCACATTCGACCACCTTTTGGCCTCGATTCAGGTAGAATCGTAATCTTGTCACTACCAGCTTCAATTTGGTATATTTTATATGAATTTGCTTTCGGTTTCTGGGTTTTCTGGGTCTTTGACTTGAAGATCTTATGGACAGATGAGAGGGAGGTGGGGAGAAAGACAGTGGGAGGGCAAGTTCTCAGGCGTGGGGTGAGGCAAAGTGAGGGGAAGCGGGGAAACGGGACTAGCAATCCCCTCCTTTTCGGGGGCTCTCACTAAGCCCAGCTAATGAAGGATTTAGTCGGCACGAGTCCGACTTAATCCCACTAAACTCAATCCCGGCTTGCACCAAACATGGGTTATTAGTCCTAGCCAGTCCAGTCCTAGCTAAGGAGGTCAAACAAACGAGGCCTTAAAGAATTAGGCTTGCATAGTATCCAGCAACGTCATTGTACTTTCTTCGTCTCGATGGATCTGCAACATTCGTCAAAAGTTGCTATAAAATGTCACATCAGTTGGGCAAGTAGTTGCTTTTTGTGTGAGAAAGATATGTTCATAGCCTTGGGCCTTGGTCGGCCGGTCCAGCAGGATTTTATTGGGCTGGTTTACGAGTGGAACTTTTATAAGAACAAAATCAAGATCATGGTTTAAATGGTTTGTAAGTTTTTTTTTTAACAAACGATATTTACATTAAGGGAGTGAGAGCTTAGCCTCACAATAACTAGTAATAATGTGGTTCAAATTTAACTTTGGTGAGAATCAAACCTAAGACCTCTCACTTACAAGTGAAGATAAATGTTTTGTAAGTGAAAAGAAATGTTATTAGACCATAATACTAAGTGACTAATAGTTTGTAAGTTAGAGTAGAGTGACGGTGGTTTTAGGTGCGTCCTCATATACGCCTCATAATCGGAAATGTTTGTAGAGTCATTCAACCTTCATGATCTAGTCTATAACCAGGGCCGTTTGATAACTATCCATTTTTTGTTTTCAATTTTTTCCAAAATTGAATATTGAAATCTTATTTGATAATTAATTTCAGTTCGAATAGATGATTGAATTTGAATGTAAGTATCTTTTCTTTCAAATCCACAAAAAAAAAAACCCTATCCTTTTGGAAATCATAATGCACGGAATACATTATTCACGTTCAAATTTAAAAATAATATTTGATTGTACTTGAATGCTTGCTTTGAACCCAAAGATACTCTATCTGATTGGAAATCATAAAAGTACAGAATATATCATTATTTCCCTCTATTATGGCATCACTAATAATTTTCATTTCTATTTTGTCAATTTTTAAGGTCACACTCGCTTGTCAATTGTCATATGGATGGTCGCACTCCCTCCAGAAAGTGGAAAGCCGAGGAGAAAGCGATGAAGACCTCTTTTTGGTAAAAATTTTTAGTTTTACGGGAACGTAGTTTATTATACTAAATATAATAATACAATTAATTTGACGTTTTTTTTTTTCTTCTTCTGAATATATCGATATTTTTACATTAGCTGATGTGGAGTTCGGCCAAGCCACATAATGGGCAACCTAATTGGGATCGAATTCGTCATTCACGATATTCAAACATAAGATATATTACTTTCAGGTGAAGAGGATTACCATCAGACCGTAGTACTGAATGAAAAAATTAATTAGACACTTGAAAATAGTATTTAACTATTTGTATTATGACATGATACCACACGTGTTCCGACACATTTAGGGTTTAGCGTTTTTATTAGAGACTCTTTCATATCTTTGGGCTTCTTATTCTCTTGCTAGATTTCAGGCAACCAGAAAAACAATCCCTCTTCTTTCTTTTCTTTTCCATTTCAAAACCTTCCAAAAACCTTTTACTTTAATTTAGTTTTACCTTAGAATTTAATTTTGGTTACATAATCGTCACTTATAAAATTCAAATTTGAAAACTTTGGTTAAAGAAAAAAGAAGTAGATTGGCAGCAAGCAAAGTGAAAATTCTTCAAAATTAAAAACCCAAATCTTTGTCTTTCTTAAAAGTAAAAATATAAAAAAATAATTCAATGACCACCACATCCCGTTCACACCTACGATGATGCCTATCTTCCACACTTGTTAGAACAAACCAAGAAAAAGCAGCCTCTTTGCTCTTCATCCCTCTCTCAGCAAGAAGAAGTATGTATATATATACATATACATGTACATATATATATATTGATTGATTGAGATTTGAATATTTGAATAATTGATATAAAATCATAGATGGCGGGGTACAAAGGTGATGATGAGTACGATTACTTGTTCAAGCTGGTATTGATTGGGGATTCTGGGGTGGGAAAGTCGAACCTGCTTTCCAGGTTCACCAGGAACGAGTTTAATTTGGAGTCCAAGTCTACCATCGGCGTCGAGTTCGCCACCAAGACTTTGACCGTTGATTCCAAGCTCATCAAAGCTCAGATTTGGGACACTGCTGGCCAAGAAAGGTGATATTTTTTCCCCTTTATTTTTTCCTCTCAGTATTCTCTATGTTTTTAGTTTTTCTGATTTGGGTTTGATTATTTAGCTGATTGCTTGGAAATATTTGATATATAATATCTTGGTTTGAGTTTTGATTGAATCGTATGCTCAATGGTTAGTAGGGTTATTCTTTCAAGTATGTGAACAGTAAAAAACCCAAAATTCAGTTTTGTCAAAAGGGTTTTCCCCTGTTTTCGGAAATTTCGTGGGGTTATGGAGTTTTTTTCTGTCTCCCTAATTTTTGAGCACTTATTTTGAAATTTTACCTGTAGTTTTGCATAATCATATTATTGCAGTCCTCTTTTTCTTGAGGAAAGGATACTTCGATACTTGTATATATAATTGGTTGAGGAAGATGTTCTGTTATATGGAAGTGAAGAACTTGATACTATACACGCCTATAATTTGACATGGTGCTTGTCTGCAAAGCACTGTGGTATGTCTTAGTGGGCATTTTGATAAGGTGATCAAGGAGGAAGAGGAAAGGAGGGGAGACAGAACATAGGCTGATATTGATGCATCACCATCATAATCTTGATAAAGGAGAAAGAACAACCCTATCGAATAGTGGCCACCACCTACAAGTAGAATCTGGTTTTATTTCCAGTACTTAAAAACTTGTTGTAAGCCCTGAGTCAGCAACTGCATCTGCCACAAGATTTGCCTCTTTGATAACATGTTGAAGTTCTACGTGATCGATGTGGGAGATGATGTGAAGTGGATACCTCTCTTGACCACTCCCATCTGCCATAGCATTTTTTTTTTTTTTTGCTCGTGGTGCTTTCAAAATACTACTTTATACTTTGGAGTGGCCTTCTGTTTGCATCTTCGTCCAACCTTGTTTCACTTTTCATTGAAATCCCACCTTCAAGGCTTGACATTCTGCAATCGGGACAGTTCTCTAGTGGGAGGGGATGTGTTTAGTTTTTTGTATATTGCATGGTGTTGTATCTTATGGCGAAGTTGCGTGACAATTAGTAGCATTACTAATGGCCTGAATGGTTAAGCTTTTGGTTCCTCAGTATCATTGCATGTAGGTGTTCCGAGAGCTGCTTAACACACCAACAGTTTTTCCGACAAATTAATATTTTTATTTCCTGTTTGTTGTTGCTTGTTCTCTATATGTAGAACCCAATCAAGAAAAAGGTAGTTTGTGTTTAGGGTGTTTGGGCAGGCCATGTCAACACATCCTCACACCTCTCACGAAAAGATACCATTTGAAAAAGGGTCAATATCTTCCATTGCCTCTCCACAAAAGAGGCATGCCTGAACTATATTTGGATAAAATATTGCCTACAAACTAATTCTCAGAGGAAAAGAAAAGGAATTTGAAAATTTTCAGTTTGAGTTTTGTTGGATTGTAATGCAACTCTGCATTGTTTTTTATAGCCAATTATTTTTGCCTAAATTCATGGAAACGATGTTTGGCTTATGAAATGTGACTTTGATATTTGCTTTGCGAAAACTATTTGGTTTTGAGCTCATTGTGTTTCTAGCTTTTGTTACGACCAGATTTCTGACCTATGAGTTAATTGTCCTGTTACAAGAAGTGTTTACCTTAGTATCATTCGCAAATGCTTTTGACTTTCATGTAGTTTTGTTGAAAATGCGAAAGTTACCGATTATGTTCATGTCATGTGTATAAGCATTATGACGTGTTAGCTGCTTGCAAGTGAATTGGCGAAAAAAACTATATATCTGCATTTGGCTCACAAGGTCCAGTGAGGGAAAGATAAATCAGCCAGCTAATCTATTATTGATACTGCTCAGGATTGGAATGTTTTGTATATTCTGTCGCTCAGTTTATGCTACACTGATTACCACGAATTACTGTAGCGGTTGCTAGACCATAGAGGTTTCTAATACGATGTGCATTGTTGTTTCCATTTTCAGGAGCTAACTGTCATCAGGGCGTTTTATTTTCACCATTTTATGATTGCATAGTTGTAAATAATTGGAGTTATATTTGGTTAAAAGTGCTAATTGCAGATATATTGCCTTGGTCTGAATCTCCCTGACACTGTGTGTCATGTTCAAGCAGAAATTACATCCATCGCGGGGTCAAATGGCCCTCTAGCTACAATTGCAAGTTGTTTGAAGTTGTAAAATTGCTGTTTAGTTCTAAATTATGTAGTTTCTACTAACTTCCTCACTGTTATAGGTACCGTGCCATTACAAGCGCATACTACCGAGGGGCTGTTGGTGCTTTGCTAGTGTATGATGTCACTCGGCATGCCACATTTGAAAATGTAGCAAGGTGGTTGAAGGAACTGAGGGACCATACGGATCCCAACATTGTAGTGATGCTCATCGGCAACAAATCAGATCTTCGCCATCTGGTGGCTGTCTCAAAAGAGGATGGTAAATCTTTTGCCGAAAGAGAGTCCCTCTACTTCATGGAAACTTCTGCGTTGGAAGCAACCAACGTAGAAAGTGCATTTACCCAAGTGTTGACTCAAATATACCGGGTGGTAAGCAAGAGGGCAGTCGAGGCAGGCAACAATGGAAGTGCTTCCGCTGTTCCATCTAAAGGACAGACCATAAATGTCAAAGATGACGGTTCTGTTTTCAAGAGAATTGGATGCTGCTCAAACTAGAACTGGTAATTTTCGTGCTTTTCTTTTTCGGGCTTTTCTTTTATCCCGCTCTCTGTATATGATCACCGGAATCTGTCTTTAGAATAAAAAAACTAGTTTTTCAGATACATTGCTGGCTAAATTGTCTAATAGGCCAGGCCAGGGTCTGTATATTGAACGTCGGGTGGGTTCGTTTCCTTGTACACCCGAACTTGTGGCCGCCGGATCATATTTCGTAGCTTGGTATGGTATTTTAGCTTCATTTGTGTACTTGCAAAAATCATGAACATCGACTCTACTACACCTTAGTTGTTGTATGTAATTTCCTCCTTACCCAATGCCGCTTGTAAAAAAAGAAGACTGATGAACGTTTTTAGTCGTATCCTGTACTTTTACAACTCTTAAACTACATCCCCGGTTTTGTCACCGAACCCTCCGGTAACTCGCCGAGTTCAGAAAACAAATACCACATCATAATTCGTGCGATTACTATTTCCTGGAGATATTTTTTTGTGTGCTCGGACCACGGGGCGCTACATATCAGTATACAATTGGAGAAAAGGTTTTTTCGTAAATTGTTCATCCAATTGTATAATAACATGTGGTGTACCATCACGTGTTTTGAACTCATTGAAAAATCTCTCCTATTTCCTGAGCAAATTGCACTTTCTAGTACTACTGTCGATGCGGCATCATTGAACCAACTGAAGTCGCTTAGTAACGTGGCCGAGTCGCCGCTGAGCTCAAGGTCGACTTGGCTTGCGAAGACTGTTGGCTCCTCATTTTCATTTTTTATTTTTTATTTTTACATTAGGTGGAAGGAAGTTCAGCTAAGTCATACAACGAGTAACCTAATTTGGTATCGAATTCGCCATCCACGAGATTCGAACTTAAGACCCCTTACTTCTAAGTGAAGGGGAATATCATCAGACCGTAAGAATGAGTGACTGTTGGCTTCTCATTTTTGAGTAAAAGTTCGGAATTCGCGTCTCTCCATTTATTTTCTTGCAGGGCATCCCTTGGAAGTTTGGAACTACTCCATCGATAACATCCCCTACAAATTACAAAAGATGCCAGCTAAATGTGGATTAAATTAAATTAGCGGTAAACAAGAAGCAATTAAAACAAGATGTCACATATGGATGACTCATGAGTAAACACTTGCTAGACTTTGGCTTGTAGAAACTTCCTAACCCTTTCGTTTGGGTGATGCAACTTGTATGACATAGGTACACCGCAACGTTGACATCCTGTGCTAATGATACAAAGACAAGTGAAAAAAAACGACCGCATCGCCATTTATCTTTAGCATTTGGGATTGAACAAATTTTAGAACAATCGGTAGACAAAAATAAACGTGTAACAAAGAGTAAAGAAAGCGCGTAAATCAGTTCCTTACACATACTCCGTTTGGAATCAACACTTCAAAGGAAAATTCTATTGCTGCTGTGGAGTATTATGCAATTATCACTGGGGAGGTGGTGTTGGCTGATGAGGGTGTTAAGTTTATCGACTAGATTAGGCATCCTGCTCAATCCGGCAGCGCATGCGCCTACTAAGTTTGCTATTTCGTGTTCGGATTCTGGATGAAGCCTTGGAGAAACAAGAAACAATGTCAACCACAATGCTTCGATGCAACGAAAACCTCGCATATATGCAGAATGCTTCTATATGTATATCTTCTCTTTCTGTTTTTCATTTTTTGAACTTACAGATCAATCTTCTGGTAATCTGATAGCTACTATACTGATTACGAAGATTTTCAGATCTCTTCAAGTTTTACACGGTTACAAATTTGCACCAGCTTAAGCTATAAATTTGCTAAAACTTACATTTGATGCTATAATTTCAATGGTATCGGTCCTCTACAGATAAATCTGGTCACTTTTCGTTGTTGGAGACGGCCTCCGGAAGTTTATAGCTGGGAGGCTTATCAGCACCCCTCCTTGAGTACTCCCTCCATCTTCGAGCTGCTGCTGCTGCTCTCTTTGCTCTTTCTTTCACTTCCTCCTCTGGAAGACAAAAACACATTTCAAGTTTAACTTCAGACTTTGATTCGTCTAGAACATATGGAGCATTAAACATGTTAGAGTAGAAAACGTCTTTTATGGAAGCTTTAACGATAAAGTGTCCCCAATCATTACAACCATGTAACATCAGTATTTTGATGAGATATTGAAGTTTGGAGGATAATAATTTTATGCTGAAAAGCCTATATGAACTGAGTCGGGATTAAGAACCACTAGCGCATAAGATCCAGAAGATGCAAATCTAATTGGCACCTACGGGAGATTAGAACTTTTGCTTGTGGAAGAAAGCATGTGGGAATGGTAAGAAAAAGGACGACAAACACGGAAAGCCTTTCTGAGTCTTACGCATTGCCCATTTGAAAAAAGAACATCTATCCGGACATGGAAGCAAGCTTCTGCACGGCTATGTAGGTATATGAGCACAGCAGCAAACGAAAGTAATACTTTTGTTCTCGTTGGCGATCCAAATAAGTTGATTCTAACTCATTGGACCTCGGAAAGGAAGAGACAGCGCTAGACCTTGAGAAGGAATATAAATCAAAATGTAAAAACCTCATAGAGACTAAATTTTAAAACATATTGCGTTTAATTCATTGGACATACTTGAGGGTAAAACAGTGAGACACAAAGAAAGGGTGGATGTACTCACGTCGAGTAAGTTCTATTATGTTTCTTCTGTACATTGATATTTCAAACCTTAGCTATCAATATCATTCTTTCTACAGGTTTGCACTCACCTGAATTTTGGTAGTCTTTGGTGTTACCCCAAATGTTGTCCCAGTATGATTCTGTTTTATCTGAATCCTTCTTCCTCATCATCCTAATTTTAGCTTGTTCCTGCAATAAACCCAGGTTTGTGAAATGTCATAACTAAAAGTATAAATGCACTTGGTACTTTAAAAACTTGTAAGCAGCGATCGAGATTTTTTCTGCCAAGAGGGAACAGCAGCACAGAAATTGGCAACTCAAGGTTTTTGTTTTCTTCTTTATCAGAAGAAACTGAAATTTCATAAGACGGCTCTTTGGATCAGAATATTGAAGGATTCATCCTTGGTAGTTCATACAACCGACACACCCAGTATTACCGATTTTACTTTATAGCAAAAGAAATCACAAAACATTAGATTAGTTGAAGGTACAAAAAATAAAATGAGAGTTCCTACCAAGACTTGTGATTGCCTCTTCTGCCACCGAGAACTTGCCTGCCACATTAACAAAAATTGCTAAGCTAGTTATGGCGACAATGAAGATAAGCTAGAAATAATTGTATCCCAAAGATTCATCTAAGCAGATGAGTTTAAGAACATATAACAAATATTTATACATTCTTCTTTTGATTTGCTTCTTGATTACATCTTAAGTGTTTCAAGAGCTACGAGGAATAAACTTCCTGGTTCTACTTTGTTTTAGCAGAATTAAGATAATATGCCAACACATAGTAGAATTCAGATAATATGACGACACATTGTAGTTCAACGCACAAAAGCAAAGATAAGTGAAACAAGTAGTTTGAAAATGTCTTCAGGTCATTAACTGAAAGTTGCGAAAATTCATATAGAAGACAATGTATAGTACAAAGAACGATTAACATACCATTCTGAAAACATCCACTGATGAGCCCATACCTGCAAGCATCAGTGCAACCTGACCATCCACAGTACACTTTTAGCTACTGAAGTTATAAACGAATAAGAAAAAAAGTATAAAACGCAGCTCTTTTGGTCAAAGTTTAGATAACTAGAAAGACTCAGAATTGATTAGTACGACCAAGCAGCTAAGAAAACTATCCGCATCAAAGGATTTCAAAATGGTGATAAAGAAGGTGCATATAATAATTAGTATAAATATAAAACTTGGACAAATCTAACATTATAATGATTGCTTTCCATACGTTTACTCTTTCTACTCTGCGCATTTCATCTTCGAGCAATGATAGTTGGGCAGCAGAAGTCCAATGGATGCAATCAACAGGGCTGAAACAAAGAAGAATTTGTCAACTAATAATCAAGATACATCTAGTTTCCAGGCATCTGATAGTACAATTGACAACTATCCAGTGACATGAAAATTTCAAACGTCGAATTTGTGAAAGCAGTACAAGCATGCATGAAAACTATTTGATGCTGCAGAAAGATTTGAAATTTGTAGAAAAATGATTTGATTATTTGTCAAAAACCAGAAATACTTTCACGAGCTTTAAGGAAGACTCTTCTAACAAGTCTGAAGTCAAATTCTTATTTGATGTAAAGTAACGCTCTTCAGTGAAGTGTGTCCCGTTTCTACCTATTTACACGCAAACCATGAAAATACAAAGATGCCTGATTCCTAATATCTGTCTTAGTTGAACACGTGCCTCTCAAGCTTGAAACTATTCACAGCTCAGTGATGAAGTTATACACACAATACAATTGACAAAAATGGAAGTAGGACTAGTCAGTTTGTCACAAAATGTTCATCATATTCGAAAAACTGATGTCAAAGTACCTACCAACTATCAATTGCCTGTTGAACTAAATCTACGCTCCCGCACTGACTGTATACTCGGGCTCTTCCAAAGTCTTCCTCGATTCCAAAGACGTCTGGGGCAACACTGGCACAGTTTTTGCAGCCTATGCAGCTAAACTCATCAACAAATGCATGATCCTTTGGGGCAGACTCGTTCAGGAAAGGATTGATTGCTGTCAAAGCATAGCCGTGAATTTCATCGTAAACCATGCGTTGCACCGGGTCACTGAGCACCTCATAGACCTCATTGATGAACATGCAGAAATTGTTGGTGTCTGGATTATCACCACTCAAGTCCGGATGGCAAGCTTTCATACAATTATAATACGCCTTTTTTATTTGTGCCGGCGTTGCATCTGGAAGCTGTTATTAACATAACATACAAAATCTAAGCATTTCACACAAAACCCAACTCCTCAAAATTCATAACAAATATGAACTTTTGGATTTTCCCACAAGAATTAAACCAATTAATTTGCCCAGAAGCATACGTTTTTTGCAAATTTAAACAAAACCCAGATGGAATTTAATAAAAAGGGTACAATATTATTAAGCATACCAATCCCAAGACGGAGTAGTAGTCATCAGCGACGGCGTTCGTTGAAGGTGAGTTGTTGGTTGCCACTCTGAGCCTGCTAAAGCCTCTACGCCTCCTCCGGCCGCCGCCATGACCACCCATCAAAGTCAGGCTACTGCCGGGCTTGGCTAACATGCGCCATGGGCTTCTAGAGCACCCATTCGGTAATGGGTATTGGAACTTGAGAGCTTCAGTGAACACAGGGGAGGGGGTCAGTAATTGAGCCATTGACGACCATGCAATTGCAACTCCAGCTTATTGCTTTGGGCTAAATTGAATAATATGAAACAGAGGTGGTAAAAAAGTTGGATATTTTAATTTTTGGGAGATAATTTTGGAATATTTGAAAATTCTGAGGTGGAAGAAGTTTTGGCGTGGAAGGGAGGGATGCTGAGATGGCAATTTCAGAGCCAAACGTTTTCCTGAGAATGTGGACGGACCCGAGGTGGTTCCATTGCGGGAAGTGGCGAAGTACGGCGAGCATACAGGGAAAACGTGTCACCTCGTGAATAATTGCTGCTGCAACTCTTCATCGAACTGGTTACTTTGTTAGATCAGAATTCTCTTTCCTCTTATTTTTATTCCTTTCTCTTACATTCTTTATTTTGTATTTTTCTTTCTATAAAAATTTAATATAAGATATTGACATGACTTAACCGTAACCGCTCAAATAGAGAGGAAGGAAAAGAGAAGGAAAAAAAAAGAAAAGAGCATCCTACCCCTACCTCATCACCCACAGCCGCCCAAAAAATGAAGGACCTTTTCTTTTGGGGTAGGAAAATCATGATCGAGATAGCAGACCCAAAATTATGGAATTTGGGTGTGGAAATAAAATATGATTTTTACACGTGGGCCCATCGCGGGTTCCACATGGAGACATGGGACAAGCCTAAGGAAGGTTCGTCAAGATCTTTGCCATGAGTCCAAGGGTATTATTAGTTGCCCCAAAATAGTCATTAGCCTCACACTACATGTGAAATGTTAAGAGTACGTTGGCAGAACAACAATCAGTAAGACTAATTTATTGAAATTTATATATTCTAACGCAATAATATTAACAACCAAATATGATATGTATATAATTTCAGAAAAAGCAAAACTATAATAAAGCAATGAACTAACGGATTTTGCAAATAGATGCATGCAGATTTTCAATGTCTTTGAACATAATTTCACTCATATTCAGCGTTTGTAGTTTTGCAAGTGTATGCTCCACTAGGATTTAACTATCTATGAAAGTTTTAGCACCGAAACTTTGATTCTGGCAAACTTCTTTGTGTCTCTCTCGTAAAGTTCATATGAATTAAGGTTCCAAAATTTGCGTAACAAATGCAAATGATTGTTTGAGATATATAGGATTCTGATGCCTTTTCAAAACAGGTGTAACTATTTGATTCAAGTTCAAACAAATACAACTGTTTGAAATAATCTAAAGGGTTTAAAAGTAATTTAATTAATCTTCTAATTAAACATTTAACTAATTAACCTCATAATCCGAAAAAGGACGCATCGGGGAATTCTAAAAGGGGTGTGGGATCCACACATCCCATTTTACTTCTCACACATCTTTTTAATTTTCGGTTGTCGGATCAGATGAATTGAAGAAGATCAACGGACATAAATTATCAAGGGATGTGTGAGAAGTAAAATGGAGTGTGTGGATAGCACACCCCTTATGAAATTGTCGCCCGAACTTCATTTCAGGCTCATAATACCCTATTGGAAAGAGCGTAATGTCCTGGTTCAAACCCATCTATTTGCTATGAGGTATGAGGATTTTAGCCATCCGATGTTGTTTACTTAATCCAAAAACGCACTTTAAGTTCTACAACAAAAATTAGACTTTCCATTTCACATCCAGATATTGTCGTTGTTTGTTCCAGATACTATTTAGTCTTTCCAAAGTTTTTAACTCAAACATTGTTCTTCAACACCAACAGGGAATATGCCCTTAATCCACGTGCATGACATATTAGTTGTCCTTCGTATACGTATGAGATGCAAAACAGGGAAAATATGGGTCAAATTCGTGAATGCAAAGCCCAGAATAGGGGTAGAGGGAGGCGAGCAACTACCTCCACTTCTGGGGATGGAATGAAAATCGAGGGAGTCACACTTTCTCCTCAAGCATCATAGCTCTATAAAAAGGGAGTTGAGATAGAGAACAAGGTACACAATTTGAAACCATTGACTATATAATACCAATTCACCTTAACTGACGTGAGCGTCGGAGTACTTTTTTGTAGTTACACCACCACCCCCCACTCAAACAAAGCCACCCTAACAGCCTTTAGAGCAAGTCCACCGGGGGTGAGAAAGGCCAGCACCCAGCCAAAAAACCAGCCTGGCACCCAGTGAAACCACTCCAGCCTAGCATTTTGACCGGCACCCAGCCCAAGCTGGTTTCCAGGCTAGCCTAAAATCGACAGAGGCATGAGCCGGCCCGTATGACACTATGCTGACGCCAACGTGACGTCGTGGGCTTTTTTAATTTTTTTTCTGCAATCTCCACTTGCGCCGCCTCACCGCAATCTCCACCTCCATCACTCTCCGTCGTGCCTCCGACGCCTCCAACGCCTCCCGATCCCTGGAACCCCATCCGATACACCCGTACGCCTTTTTCATCTACACCCCATCTCAAATCCCTCATTCCTCTTCCCAATTTCCACTCCGCCAATCCTGGGGCTCATCGTCGGTCCTCCAGCCACCCGTGGACTTGCTGTCTCCGAGGTTGTTGTCGTAGGAGATGATGGACATGTCGAGGGCCAATGAGACAATGAAGATTGTGAGGAAGAGGACCGCCACGGCAGGCGACGATCGGTACGGCCCCATGTTTTTGCTATGTTTGTATGCTAAGAAAATAAAGAGGAGAAGGGTGGGAGTGGTGAGAAGTAGGAGAAATAAAGGGATAAATAAGGGGAGATGGTTGGTCGGAGAAATAAGGGGAGAAAGGACCGGAGAGGGAATGGAAGCAGTGGGAAAGAAACAACAATGCTAGACCTTTCGAGAGAAAGGAAGAAAAAAGAAATGATAAAATATTAATTGATATGAATAAATTAATATAATATTTGATGAACTTGGTGCCAGCGCATTTTTAGGGATGGAGATGCATTGGCCTATTACTGTTCATTAAGGTCTATTACCATTCACTTGAGTGGATAAATGGGCTGGGTGCTGACACAAAGTCCTTAGGGGTGGACTTGCTCTTAGAGTCGCATCTCGACGAGGGATTCAACAAGCGTGCATATTACAGTCAATGAACCTGTGAAGGTATTTCTTCTTATAAGAAATTTTGGACGTAAATCCTAATAGACTTTATCATAAGAGTTTATTTAATTTTAATTTTTTTATTGTGAAGGTTATTTTATGAATACCCATTACCCTATCACCGATTCACCATGAGGGATTATTTCTTCAATTAACAAGAGTTGTTTCAAATGACCTGGCAACCGATCAATCCATTGGATTAGTTGGAGGATGCAGATTTCGTACTAGGTAAACAAGTGCAGAAGGCATAACTGCAGAGGAGCCACATCCTTTGACAAGAAAAAGAGCTCCGCGAGTTCAAAGAAAACATCTTCAGTTGCAGAGAGTAGGGTTTTGTAAGGCAGCCATTTCTAGGGTTTAGGCATTTCTAGGGTTAGGGTTTTGCAGAATCTGTGAGAAAGAAAGAGTAGTAGTAGAAGAAGAAGAAAATAGTTCAAAATGCAGCCCTACGGAATACAATCGATGCTGAAGGAGGGCCACAAGCACCTCTCCGGTTTGGACGAGGCCGTGGTGAAGAACATCGATGCCTGCAAGCAACTCTCCACCATCACCAGAACTTCACTCGGTCCCAATGGTATTCCTTTTCTTACTCTACTGACTACAAATCACAGTCCCTTTTGGTGGATCTCTTTAGTGGATCCGATACTTGCAAGCATACTTTTTTATTTTAATTTTTGAATTATTTGTCTACTTTTTCACTAATCAGGTATGAATAAGATGGTAATCAATCACTTGGACAAGCTATTTGTGACAAATGATGCCGCCACCATTGTCAATGAACTGGAGGTTCAGCATCCTGCTGCCAAGATTTTGGTTTTGGCAGGCAGGGCTCAGCAGGAAGAAATTGGCGACGGCGCTAATCTCACCATTTCTTTTGCCGGGGAGCTACTTCAAAACGCAGAGGAGCTTATCAGGATGGGTCTGCACCCGAGTGAGATCATTAGTGGATACAACAAGGCCATAAAAAAGGTTTTTCAATCCCCCTTTCTGATTTTTATCTGTTATTAGAACTCTAATGTTCTGAGTTTTGTTCCATTTTTTTTGAATATTTCAGACGCTTGAAGTCTTAGATGAACTGGTTGAGGAAGGTTCTGAGATTATGGATGTGCGCAACAAAGAACAAGTGGTTTCTAGAATGAGAGCTGCTGTTGCCAGCAAGCAATTCGGCCAAGAAGATATCTTGTCCTCACTTGTTGCCGATGTAATTATTACTTGTTTCCCCTTTTGTGTTATTGGTTAATTTCTATGTCCACTACTCCGCTATTTTGAAGCCAAGGAAAGAAGAATTTTATGCCATTGTTTGTTAGCAAGTTCTAATGGTAGACACTTTTATTGGACGATATAGGCATGCATACAAGTATGCCCCAAGAACCCAACAAACTTCAATGTGGATAATGTACGTGTTGCAAAGATTGCGGGAGGGGGTTTGCATAACTGTACAGTAGTTCGAGGTATGGTGTTGAAAACTGATGCTGTGGGGAGTATAAAGCGAATGGAGAAGGCCAAGGTTAGCAGTCTTTTACACATCTGCTTTTGAACTTTTGCATAAAATATACATGATATACCCTTATATGATGAGTTTTATTTCTCATGGCCTATTAAAAACTTTGGTAGATTTACTCTTGTCCTTTTAGCACCATTTTGGGAGTTTTCACTATCCATTAACTCTGGATTTTGATATAAAGGCACAAATTATTGGTATTGTGAGGACAGTATACTGAGAATCTCATTTCAAATTTGGAGCAACTTGTAAATGATGGACGAAACATCATTGAAACTTTCAGCATGAAATATTGGGTATAGGGAAGAAGAAACTCAATGATTATAAGAAAATGAGCATGATTTTCATACCTTTTTGTTAGCATAAATGTCCTTGAAGGTAATTTGTGTTGGCCAAAGTCAGTTGCCTAATGGAATTGCTGTTTGCTTGTGTTTGTCAGTATGGTTGAATGATATTTCTGAAAATTCTATGGAAATGTTAGGTTTGTTGAATATTATGATGTAAAATTGATGATAATTAATCAAAGCAAATATCAGTTAGAATAAGTAAGGTGTTGGTCTGGTGTGAACTTACAATGCCTTCTTCCCTATTTTTCATACTTCAAACTTTTGGACTTGGAAAATATTGGCCTGGTTTGTTGGGTACCAGAGAAAATGGTGTTTTTATAGTTCTTTTAATTGTGATGATTAGGGCTTCTGATTTCATGTTATTACCTTGGTAACGCTAATTTTTGGCATCTTGAATTCAATAATATGCTATGCTTAAGGTTTGCAGCAGCCTTCTTGTAAAAAAATGTAGTTCTTCATATTGTTCAGAGAATGAACCACACGTTGACTATGTGGAATTTAGTTTTCTATACTCACGTGAGTTCTGTTGAACAACATTACAAATGTTAAAATTGTTTTCTTGGAGTCCTTTTGTGATGTTGGTGCTGATTTTCACAAACTTGATGTACCGCTGGTTTCCTTCTTGTAGCTGGATAATTAAGTCACAACGAGCCAAAGCTGTTTAATTTAAGATAAAAAACTGAACATAAAATAGATTGGTGGACAGTCACTTATCGTCCAAGGGTTTCAATAGTATTCTCAAGATTAATGCAGGTTTAAGGTTTCTTATTATGTGGTAAATTGGTACTTTGATATGCCAGCTTGTATAAATAAATAAATATATATATATGTATGTATGTATATATATTTAAAGTTTAAGATTACCCCAAGGGAGCACTATAGAGATATCGACAACGATATCTTTTATTTATTTTTGTCAATTTGATTTGTTTTTGTTATGTAACTGATATTTTAGCACATATTTTCTGATTTGTGCTTCATGGATTGTATATATATCTGCTAACAATGTGCTTCAATCTTTTGTTTCTAGATTGTTAAATTATTAATCTAGAATTGGTTTTGTACGCTAGTAACATGAGTGTGTTTGTATTGCCGATTTGAATAATAGTATCAACTTTGTAGTCCTTTGGTGCCATTTAACTTTGAATCTTCTTCTATTGTAGTTTTTAATACTTCATGCTTGATCATGCCTGTTTTCCGTATTGTGATCCAAATGCTATCTTTTATTATGAACACCCTTTGACCTTTACATGGTCTAAATATATGTTTGAAAGGTTCAAGTTTCTCAGCTTGTATATTCTGTTAAACCTTTTCAGGTAGCTGTGTTTGCGGGTGGAGTTGATACCTCTGCAACTGAGACCAAAGGAACTGTTCTAATTCATACTGCTGACCAGGTAATTTTTGAAGAGGAAGGTTATTACTGGGTTGCTGCAGTTAGTGAGAGAAGTCTGATATGTTGTATATAGCAGAAGAATAATAATTATTATCTAGTGATTACTGCTTCTCCCTCTCCTTCCCTTTGTGTGTGTGTCTGTTTGTTGTTCTGGAGGAATGGGAGATTGTTTGTAATTCTATGTAGCAAAAGGTCAAATTTTCTTTTTACCTTGCAACCAAAAACCTTTTCTTATATGCAATTGATTCCATAAAGGTCAGATTTGGTGGGAGTTTCTTGAATACTTAGTTTATATGTGCAACTAGTTAAGCTCTTCTTCATATGCATATGGTTCATAATGTTTAATTTATTTCTATTGTACTTGTACATGATTGCAACACTCTGTACTCTTCTTGAAGTGGTCCTTGTTATTTCTTTTTAATCTCCTCTAGTTTGTCTTTTGGTTAAATGCCTGTACATGAAGAAGTAATGATTTCTTCTAATGTGTTTTACCGGTTTCTGCGATTTAACTTTACTACAATATCTAAGTCTCTGTTTTACTTTCATTTTGAAAAGTTTCTCAAAGTATAGTTTTTAAACTTTCTATCCCTTTGTACATCTTACCAAAATGTATTGGACATCTTGGTATTTTAATTTGCTTGCCTTTAGGTCCATAATACTTGAGTTGGTGTCAGTTTATTGCAGCTAATTGTTGCAGCTAATTGTTTTTGGGTATTTCTTATTTTAAAATGTTATCTATTTTCTCCTGGGTATTAGCAATACATCTGATGTATGTTTCTGTGGTTGGTATTTTAAAGTTGCGTGCCTTTCGTCTTCCATTGTTTGCAAAGTTAGGTTTAATGTGGTTGATATCTCATTAACTATGATTTTCTTGGTCATTATGTAGCTTGAAAATTATGCAAAAACTGAAGAAGCTAAAATTGAGGAGCTCATTAAAGCAGTTGCAGATTCAGGTGCCAAGGTAATTGTGAGTGGAGCAGCAGTTGGAGAGATGGCACTACATTTCTGTGAGCGGTACAAGTAAGTATCAACATCTTGTCATATTATTATTTTTTATCCTTTCCAACCGTTGTTGCATAAACTGACACTTGTGTCCGTAGAATCGGATAAACCCTTCAATACCCATCTTAAGGTATTCAAATCTCCTAAGAGATGTTTGAGCTCTTTTTCTGTTTTAACTTGTTAGTTCTTGATTCCAGGCTCATGGTGCTGAAAATCAGTTCAAAATTTGAATTGAGACGATTTTGCCGTACAACTGGTGCTGTTGCCATGGTAATCTCACAAGAATCTGATTTGTGAGAACCTTATTGAATGTTTCTTAATTATGAGAATCTTACAAAAATACCCTTTGTATTTTTGCAACAGTTGAAGCTTAGCCAACCTAACCCAGATGATCTGGGATATGCTGACTCTGTCGCGGTTGAGGAAATTGCCGGTGTTAGGGTATGCTGAAAAGATGTTTCCTCAGACCTAGTACTGTATCAAAATTATCTTGTTCTCGGCTATTTTCTTTTTCATCTTCTTGATACATCTAATGATTTTTTATGTAGGTCACTGTTGTGAAGAATGAAGAAGGTGGGAACTCAGTAGCTACTGTGGTTCTACGGGCAAGTACTGATAGTATATTAGATGACCTCGAAAGAGCAGTTGATGATGGAGTGAACACATACAAGGTAATTTATGTGGAGCATTAAGAGTTTTCTGTGTTGTGTGGCTGGCTTGTTTTACCTCTGCAATCACTGGAGGCATATTGTTCTCTGGAACTCTTGAAGTAGTTCTGTATTCAGGTGTCCAAACCATTGAAAGTAATTTCTTGCTTTCCTAATGCATTTCATTGTCAGGCTATGTGCAAGGATAGCCGCATTGTTCCTGGAGCTGCTGCTACTGAAATTGAGTTGGCTAGAAGAGTGAAGGAATTCTCTTTTAAAGAAACAGGGTAAATTGTCTCTATTTTTGAATTATTTTAGTTCAACTGAATTACATAATATAATACACATGGAGATTTCTGCTAGTCAGACAAAAATGACCAACAATAAGTAATGATTTAATCCTCAAATGAGGTGGAATTGGCTATTAAGATTCTGTTTAGAAGGAAAGTCATACCATATAAGATATTCTGTTGAAAATGTGTCATGAGGTACATTCTCAGTACATAAGATGTATTCAGTGGTATCGGAATAAACATCATAGAACTTCAGTGATACCTTAAAGAAGCGTCAGGGGTATTACAACCTAACTAGATAGGAACACCAGTTGCAGTTTTAAATGATCCAACCAAATTAACAAAGGAAATATGACTAGCAGCAAAAGCAAACAGAAGAAAAAAAAAAAACAGATATATCATGGATGTTCTGGTCCAAAAACGGTGTGGTTTAGAAATCATGAATTTTGATATGATTCGTTTAGATTTTTTAGGTTGATCTGCAATATTGGATTTGTAATTTGCTTGTAACTTTGTCCCTGACAGCATAAAATAGAATCTGGGCGTGAGAGAAATAAGTAACACACTAAAGAAAAACTGGTTTTGCAGATTGGATCAGTATGCTATAGCAAAATTTGCCGAAAGTTTTGAGATGGTGCCTAAAACTCTGGCTGAGAATGCTGGGAAGAATGCAATGGAGATCATATCTTCTCTCTATGCTGAACATGCATCAGGAAATACGAAAGCGGGCATTGACTTAGAGGAAGGCCGTTGCAAAGATGTGTCGACTATTAATGTTTGGGACCTCCACATAACTAAGTAAGCTTTCTTTGTCATCTTTCAAGTCAAGTTTTTTTGTGAATGGATTTCATTGTGTATTGTTACAACTTACAACCGTGATGCTTGATGCGATATTGTTCATGAAGATTAAGTTTTGTGCATTAAATTTTGGGTCTAGAATTTGTTTGTAGAGGACACTTTGAATTTCCATGCCCTTTTTGGTGGTTTTGAAATTGAATAGCCAACGAGTTCCTTCTGCGTCTGTAGTTGTTCATCTGTTAGGTTCATTTGTTGGCCAATTACTCCTTACATATAAGCCAAGCATGGTTCATATCTCCAATTCATACACAAGGGAATATTTGTAATTGTAGATCTTTTATTTGATTAATTGAAATCAAAATTATCTATTGAACCACTAGATTTTTCGGTAAACTCTTGCCCAATGTTATTTTTCTTTATATGTGATATTAGGCGTCCATATTTTGTCTTGGGATTTTATTCTTTCCTTTTTGGCCTGACCTTTCTTGCGATGTTTGTTACAGGTTCTTTGCTCTCAAGTATGCTGCGGATGCTGCCTGCACCGTCCTAAGGGTAGATCAAGTAAGTAATTAGTAACTATTGGTCAATGCTTTTTTTGCTCCCTAAGTGCATCGTTACCAATATATCTTCTCACAAGGATGCCCACCTTATCACAACCATTGCATATAAATTGACGGCTGCTTTCAAATATTTCGCTCATTATGATTACCTTAATAAATATAAATAAATAGTAGTAAGATAAAAAAAGACGGCAGCTGATATTTTTTTTGACAATGCCTTGACCGTGTTGCAGATTATAATGGCAAAACCAGCAGGTGGCCCAAGTAAGAGAGATCAGCCTGCAGGGATGGATGAGGATTAACTTGTTTTGTATCACAAAACTTGTTTTGTGCCACAACTATCTCGCTTGTATTTTAGGATATGAGGACAGTTGAAAAGCGTGTTTGGTTTCTCGAGTTTTTGTTCTAGCTGGTCCTCGAGTTTTTGTGGTCTTGGCTGGTCCTTGAGGTTTCGTTGAAAGCTTTTGTTTTCGTATGTGCCCCTGCGAGACGCTAATGGATTGGAATTATATAAATTTTCCTTCTATGATTGCAGATTATGTTTCTTCAATTTGTTCTTTCCTTTAGCTTTTGTTCAATGACACTTCCCCGGTGCCGTTTTCGCCTTTGTATTTGCTTGCCATTTTCTCTTTAGTTGTTCAAATGTTTGTGGTCCTCTTTGTTTCTCAAAGTTGCTGTAATTCTGGTGTCGGTTTCTCCGATTGTCCTTTTTTTTCCCGGCCAAAAACTACACCCGAGGTCGAGTGTTTGAATCTCTCGTTCCCAATATCGTCTGTTTTGGTGGCGAAAAGAAAAACTTGGTTAAAAAAGGATTAGAACCCAAGATTTACCATTCACCCACTCCCCTATGCTTGAGCAGTTGAGCTTAATCCGAAATTTACTTTTAGCAAAATTTTCTGTTCACCCTCCCTCACGACGGTACGGTGGTGTTTTGATCTATTAACACAAAGTTGTATGAAATGAGATTAGCAAATCGTATTATATTATTGGATCGGAATGTCACTGTGAGAGATCCGGTTCATCTAAATTTCCTCCTTTTAAGGGAGAACCTAAGAGAGTTATTGGGCATTTTTTAGTGTAACTTTACATCAAAAGAGGGTGCAACCTTGTTTTTTTTTTTGTTTTTTTTTGAAATGCAAATAGCATTAAAATGAGAAAGGTAAAGTGCCTTGAAATGGGCATTTGTTAGTATCTTGTTTGCCAGAAAGCTATTTAATAGTAAAATATTATCTTCGCAGAAAGATGTTACTTTTTTAACATTTTATATCTTTAAGACCATCTCCAATTCTTGGCCTAAAACTTAAAATTTTTAGCTTATAAAATTTAGGTTTTAACTTAAAAACAACTTTTCTGCTCCAACACTTATGGCCTAACATTTTAGCCCCAGATTATTAAAGAATGAATTTAGACTAATTTTTTTTTTAAATTAACTTTTAAAAAAAAAATTATGTAGACTATCATAAATACACTACGGAAGAATATGAAAATCATGATAGAGATGTATAAACACAAAATACATGAAACACACAAACACACAAAACACATATGAAACACATACAAACCTTCAATCACACATGTGAATATCTAACCACAAATCTACCAAACCTTCAATCATTCTCTATATAAGCATATGTTGAATATCTAACAATCACACAACATATTTACCAATCTTCCAACTTTCAAAGTGTTTTTGTTTCCTCAAAATCATTATATCTCATCAATGGGTGATAGAAGAAGGCGTAGCTTGGTAATGCAGATGGTACAATACCAAGCAAGCGTTGAAATTGCAGATGCATAAATGATTAACGAAGAAGCCGAACTTGCAAACTCACTTATGCAAAATGTGCACCATGTCGAATCTAGCTATCGTGGTTCTGTCACGAGGCATTCATTTGTGAGTTCCGTTAGTAAATGAGAAATATAAATGTGATTTTTATGTCTCAATTTTGTATTTGTTAGTGAAAATACTCTAATATAATTATATTAAATTAAAATATAGGGAATAGTTATTGGCACTTTAAAAATTTTGTTTTGCATTTCAAACTTCTTATAATTAGAAAGAAAAATACAACAGTGTAAAATGAAATTTTAGAAGTGCTAATAATAGTTTCCAAAACATATAGACACGTATAAATCGGTACTTTTTTTTAAAACAAAAATGGGTACTTATTTGAAAGAAAAAAGAAGGTCCTTAAATGCCAAAGTAGGAGATCTCCCTGAAAACCCTCAGTCTGAAGCTCTTCTCCTCGCCTTCCCTCAACCACCCCCCCCCCCCCCCCCCCCCACCCCACCCCGAACCAACCATCAATGTCCGACCGAAGCTCCGCCGCTGGCGACGGCGATCCTAAGGACGACTCCATCGCCAAGACTGCCGGCTTAGTGGTGTTCTCCGGCATCGCAATAAGCATTCTCAAAGCTCTAAACCCTTTTAACAAAAGCGGAAATGAAGAAACTCCTCCACTCTCCGAGTCAGCTCAGCCCATTCAGCCTCCATTGCAGCCGCCTCTCCCTTCCCAGCAACAGCAACCCATCACTGTCAAGGAACCACACCCTCCACTTCCGGTACCTGCAAGTTTTGATTAGACGATTTGGGGTCGCCCATTTCCTTGTTTGTGAATTTTCGAATTTTTATTGTTATTTTAGTGATCAAATCATTTTTACATTTTAGAAAGAGAAAAAAAAACCCTTTACTTATATTCTGATTTAGTTTTGGAGAAATTTTGAAGTGTGTATTTTATCGTTTTATCGGCCGTGTTCTGGCACACTGAAAAATTGATATTGATTTGATTTGTGGATGTTGTTGCAGAAATCCATTACCAGCAAGGACCAAAATGTACAGGAGACGCCGAAGTCATCGCATAAAACGATAGAGATCGAGAAAGGAGACACTCTTTGGGGACTCTCAAGAGAACATGGGGTAAACTTTTCAACTATTTTAACTCTCTTTGTATTGCACATGTGTGTACATTTTTCTTGGAGAATTGGCATCCATGAAGTAGTTCTTTTGGAGTCGAATTGCGGCCTGCCAAGTTTATGATTTTAAACCATATCCATATGCTTTGGGAGATATATGTTGAAGAGATGTTGAAAACACCTTTAACTTGCACATTGTGAATCTGTTTTTCGAACAATAATCATACAAACAAGACGCAACCCCTGGAAGAAGAAAACAGCTGTGAAATTTTCGACGGACTTTGAAACATGTACTTTGTATCTCGATGACTAAGTGTCTGTAAAGTTCCTGCCCTTTTGTCCTTGAATGTTTGGGAAATTCTAGGCCATGTATTGAAAACCTTGAAATTTGTCACTTGCAAAGAAGTGGCTCGTTCGTGACTGAACTAAGCTTGATCCAACTAACCGGCTCAAGGGATTTGAATGTTACTTGGTTACTAGAGCAACATATAACATTTGATCAACGGATTTGAATGTTGGTTGCTAGAGCAACATATAACATTTGAATTTGATTTACTTCATTCTGAAATGCTTGAGTGCTTCCGCTCGAGAAACGATTGAAGGTTAAGACAATCTGCATCTCTCGTTGCTCATTGCACAAGGCCTACTTCAATTGAATCACAGCAATATGACTTGTTATATTTATTTTGGTAATCTTGGTTTGCTTTTCAATTGATGTATACATTATCTTTTCATGCACGTCTCATATAGGTATCCATTGATTCGATCAAAGAGGCGAATGGTCTTACAGGAGATACGATCTATGCTGGCAAGAAGCTTATCATTCCATGAACACGTATGCTCCCTGTCGTCCTATAAACTGGTTTGGAGAAATGTTAGGCAATCAAATGCAGTTGCTTTTGCCTCCCTTACATCCTTTGTAGTTTCAAGAAATGTTGGCAATCAAATGCAGTCGCTTTTGTCTGCCTTCACATCCTTTGGAGTTTTGAATCGTATTTACGAGACAATTTTATCAGAAATCTTTACTTTGATCCTGTGAATTCTCTGGATTCAATTTGTCCCGTTTGTTTCATTACTTGAAGTTGAGAAGTAAATTTATACTCGACTCTTTTAAATCGAACAAATTTTCAAGCGGATCAATACACAACTTGTTTCGACACAAACAAGAAAGAAACCGAAATTCCAGGCAACTCAAGATCTAATGGTATATAGTAACTACAAAATTTTTAGAGGTACATCCAGAAGCTTATCATTCGAAAAACAAATTAACATTCTCTGTTCCAAACCTTAACTCAAGCTTTGACAAAACTGAAATTTAACAGAAGCTGGTCATAGAGACTGAACAAACCAATTCGACAAAAGTTGGGGCCTAAGCTGTGAGCTGCTGTGACTTGTTAAGAATCACACCCTCATACTTGACCTGGAACCATTTCATGGCATCATCCTTTGTGACCCTGTGCCGGATCCCCACGCGAGACTTGCACCTGCGACGACGACCCACACGGTAACCTGGACGCTCCAAAACAATGTAGAAATCCATTCCATAGATACCAGTAGATGGATCGTACCTGAAAGAAAGATAATAAATAAACAAGACTGAGTTAACAATGGACTGAATAAGAACACCAGATACATAAGACAGGAAAACCAACAAAAAGTCCAAACGACGATCCAATTCACCCAAAGTTTAGCCACTTCCAGGAGGGAATAAGAAACAAACTAGGAACTGCTTTCTAAGAATCGACTGTAAAATTACAGGCCAATCCTGACAAGCAAATACACTACTACACATGCAAAACGCCTGTACATAGTAGACGGAAATTACATGTCATCTACAAAATTCAGCTATTATGGCTCCAACAAAATTACAAATCCATTTATCAAGAAAACAAGTACCTTCAAATCACATGAACTTGTAGTGAGATTAAAAGGGACCAATGCTTCAGATTTAAATGACTAAATAAATGAATGAAGAAATATAGTGGTAAAAAAAGGCTTACTTGATACCCAAATCAATGTGCTCCTGGATGCCAAATCCAAAACAACCAGTGTCACTAAAGTTCCTTCGTAGCAACTCATATTCCTTGACCTTCAATCCACTCTCCAAAAGTTGCATCGCCTTGTCACCCCTGACAGTGACGTAACAGGCAATCTTCTCATTACGCCTGATACCAAAGGATCGAACAGTGTACCTCGCTATATATTGCAAATGAGAAAATCACATAAGTATACGGTATAAAACAGATGAAAACATATACAACAAATACTCATAAACCAAATGAAAAATTACCATCCAATAAAAGGAAAATTCCAAAAATTCATACATTCACACTACCTAGTTCCAGAAAGCAAAATACAGAGGAGGCTGGTCTATCAGCAAAAACCTTTTTTACTAGAAAATTTAACCAGAGTTAACAACGTCAATCCGCTAGACTCAACGTCAATCTGCTAGACTCCTTAACAACTAAGTCATTAGCCAAGACCTTAAACATATCTAACTAGAAGGGCTAAAAGCACGTAAACAGAACAAAGTCCACACTCAATTCAACTTTTGGGCTCTTGGAGCATTATAGACAAAATTCCTCAACCGTTGAAGCAATAAGAAGGTAAAATATAGGCAAATTGATGAAACACAAAGGAAAAGATCATACGCAAACACCGCCCCACGACACAGATAAAATCAGAAAACTCTTAATGCACTCAAACTCAAAGTCAATTTACGATTCCGAATACAAATAACAAAAAAAGTAGTCAACATAGTGAAACATAAACCCAAGATTTTGATTTCATTTCCAATGAGAACCCCCCAAATCCCAGAACCCATGAAAAGCAAACTAATTTTTTGATAAAAAAAAAGAAAAGCAAACTAATTTATAGCAGCAGACAGATGAAATAATGCAAAAAATGAATTACCAATAAAAATCCAAACGGGTAAAAAAAAGTTATTACCTTTTGAGAAAACGGGTGTTTGGCCACTGAGTTGCTCCAACACCTTCAAACAAAAAACAATTAAATCAAACAGAAAACAAAAATTCCTCTACAGGCTCTGCTATAAGATAGCATTACAGAATTTGTGTGAGATGGGTGGTAAGGATAGCAATGGGGAGTACCTTGGCGGCTCTCGTGAGTCGATCTCCGCTCTCACCGACGGAGATGTTGAGGACCAGCTTCTGGACCTTGATCTCCCTCATGGGGTTCGCTAACTTCTTCTCTTCAGCCTGCATTTCCCACACACCACAAAATCCAAATCACAACCATTACCAAACCTGATTAATACACACCCAAATGCAGAAATTAAACATTGAAACCGAGGAGAGAGAGACCATTCGGGATTGGTGGGTGGCAGCCGCAGGAGGTGTCTGGTATGAAGAGTGAGAGAGAGGCAAGAACCCTAATATGACCAGAGGTCCAGTGTATGCGGAGCTAGGGTTTTAGGAGACAGAATTACCCCTCTTAGACTTTCAAAATTACAGTTTTGCTTCTATATTTTAGGGCTTGGGTAGCTTCGCACTGGCCCGCCCGTGGAGAATATCGTCACATGAATTAATTTTGTCGATTTGTTTCAAAATTTGTATGTGACAGTCAATTTTTTCCTTGAATTTTAATTTTAATTTATTATTTTTTAATTTTTTATAATTAGCGTATTTTCTTTTTAAACTTTAATTTTGTCAATTACTTTCTGAACTTTTATAAATAATCAATTTTTATCTTAACGTTAGATTTTAAAAATTTTCATCAAATTTACTGTCCCTTTTGATCACGTAGAAACTTTAGATCTAACGCAATGGGAAAAATTGACTATTTATAAATAGAGTAAATTGTAGCTATGGTCCCTTAACTTTAACTCAATTGGAGCAATGATCCCTCAACTAAAAATCCATTACCATTGGTCCCTCAACTTATCAAAACGTGCAGCTATGGTCCCTCAACTAAAAATTCATTACCATTGGTCCCTCAACTTTAATTCAACTGGAGAAATGGTCCCTTAACTTTAACTCAATTGTAGCAATGGTCCTTCCAATGTAACTCGTTTTCACAAAATTTTTGACATAGTTGACAAAAAGAACCATAATTATACATTTTGATGAGTTGAGGGATCCTAATTGTATAAATGGTCATTCGAATATAACTTATTTTGACAAAATTTTGACAAAATTTATGAAAATGACTATAGTTACACATTTTGATAAGTTGAGGGACCAATGGTAATGAATTTTTAATTGAGGGACCATTGCTCCAATTTGATTAAAATTGAGGGACCATTCGTACAATTTACTCTTATAAATATTCAAAAAGATAATGGACTAAAATTAAAATTAAAAAAAAAAAGGCCAATTCTATACAAATTCGGAGTACAAACCCACAAGTATCTCTTTCTACTTCATGGGAGAGTTTTTATTTAATACGCCTATTGGGCCACGTAAGCCGTCAGTGAAATTAGAGTACTTACTGGTCAGTATTATGTTTTTCCCTCTTTTAATGGAGAAGAAAAACCCGCTAGAACTAGAAGCGTCTGGGTTGAACGAGAAAAGGCTTCAGTTTGAGGGAGCAAGGTTTAAGCGGCCATTTCTACTTTTCTAGGGTTGCAGTTGCAACGAAAAGTACAGGAGTAGCAGAAGAAGAAGAAGATGGGGTTCGGAATGCAGCCCTACGGAATACAATCGATGCTGAAGGAGGGCCACAAGCATCTCTCCGGTTTGGACGAGGCGGTGCTCAAGAACATCGATGCCTGCAAGCAACTCTCCACCATCACCAGAACTTCTCTCGGTCCCAATGGTATTCCTTTTCTCACTCTACTGACTACAAATCACAGTCCCTTTTGGTGGATCTCTTTAGTGGATCCGATACGTGCAAGCGTACTTTTTTATTTTAATTTTTGAATTATTTGTCTGCTTTTTCACTGATCAGGTATGAATAAGATGGTAATCAATCACTTGGACAAGCTATTTGTGACCAATGATGCCGCCACCATTGTCAATGAACTGGAGGTTCAGCATCCTGCTGCCAAGATTTTGGTTTTGGCAGGCAGGGCTCAGCAGGAAGAAATCGGCGACGGGGCTAATCTCACCATTTCTTTTGCCGGGGAACTCCTTCAAAACGCAGAGGAGCTTATCAGGATGGGCCTGCACCCGAGCGAGATCATCAGTGGATACAATAAAGCTATAAAAAAGGTTTGTCAATTCCGTTTTATGACTGAGTTTTTTTTTTTTCTCGTTGAACTGAGATCATTGGAATTCTTGTGTTCTGAGTTTTGTTCGATTTTTTGAACGTTTCAGACGATTGAAATCTTAGATGGACTGGTTGAGGAAGGTTCTGAGAACATGGATGTGCGCAACAAAGAACAAGTGGTTTGTAGAATGAAAGCTGCTGTTGCCAGCAAGCAATTCGGGCAAGAAGATATCTTATCCTCACTTGTTGCCGAAGTAAGTATTACTTTGATCTCCTTATGTGTTATTCCTTAATTTCTATGTCAGCTACTCAGCTACTTTGAAGCCAAGGAAAGAAGAATAGTGTATTACCGTTTGTTAGCAAGTTCTAATGGTAAATTTTTTATTGGACGATATAGACGTGTATACAAGTGTGCCCGAAGAACCCAGTAAACTTCAATGTGGATAATGTACGTGTTGCAAAGATTGTGGGAGGGGGTTTGCATAATTGTACAGTAGTTCGAGGTATGGTGTTGAAAACTGATGCTCTGGGGAGTATAAAGCGAATGGAGAAGGCCAAGGTTAGCAGTCTTTTATGTATATGTACTTTTGAACATTTTGCATAAAATGTACATGCTATACCCTTGAAATGATGTATTTTGTTTCCACATGGTCTATTAAAAACTTTGACAGATTACTCTTTGCTAATTACTTTGAGTTGTCCTTTTAGCACCCTTTATGGAGTTTTCACTTTTCTTTACCTTTGGACTTTGATGTAAAGGCACAAATTATTGGTTTCTCTGGGAACTGTAGGGACATTATACTGAGAATCTCATATAAAATTTGAAGCAACTTGTAAATGATGGGCAGAGTTGTACTTTATTTGAACTTCCAGCATGGAATACTGGGTGTAGGGTAGGGGAAATTCAATGATTGTAACAGGAAAGTTAGCATGATTATCATTTATCATACTTTTTCGCCACCATTAAATGTCATTAAGCTGGTTGATATTTGCCAATGTCAGATGCCCAAATTGATTTGCTTTTTGTTTGTCATAGACAGTATAATGCAATGATATTTCAGAAAAAAAATCACTGGAAATGGTAGGTTTGTTGAATGATTAAAATAAACCTTTGGTTTGTGTTGGTCTGATGATGTTTGATCAAAGAAATACCAGTTAGAATAGGGTAGGTGTTGGTCTGTTTTGGACTTACAATGTCCCCTATTTGTCACACTTCAAACCTTTGGAAGCAGGAAAATAGTGACCTGGTTAGCTGCAATTCACATAATAATGTATCATTTTACTTTTTTTTTTTGAACTGTGACGGCTAGTTTAGTTTAGTAAACTCTAGAGACATTGGAGAACAGCTGATAACCCAGTAAAGTCCAATGCTTTACAATCTGTATATATTTGACCATTTTATTTGTTGTTTTTGTTATATGTAAGGGTAACTGATATTCAGACATATATATATATATATATATATATTTTTTTTTTTTTGCTTTTTGGATTGTACATATACCTAATATGAGTGTGCTTCGGTCTTTCGTTTATAGAGTGTTAAATTATTAAACCAAAAAGGGTTTGGAGCTAAATTTGTTAGTTATATGTTTGTGTTTTGTGAATTGTTGATATGAATAATAGTGATTAAATTTATATAGTTTTGGTGCCATTTATTTTTTAAACTTTCTTCTGTTGTAGTTCATAATTCTTTATGATCAGTCATGCCTGTTCTTTGTTGTGCGATCCAGTTTTTATTAAAAAAATTCCTTTGACTTTTTTATGTGCTCTAAATATATGCTTGCAAGGTTCAGGTATCTCAGCTTGTATATTCTATTTTACCTTTTCAGGTTGCTGTGTTTGCTGGTGGTGTTGATACCTCTGCAACTGAGACCAAGGGAACTGTCCTAATTCATACTGCTGACCAGGTAATTGACGAAGAGGAAGGTTCTCTGTGTGTTGAAGCTGATTAGTGAGAGAAGTCTTTTGTGTTGTTTATAGAAGTCCTTTATTAGTGAGAGAAGTCTTTTATGTTGATAAGTTGATATAAAGACACAAATTATTGGTTCCTGTGGGTGTTGCGAGGACAATATACCGTGCATCATATCCAATTCGTAGCGACTTGTATATCTACATGTCGTTGATGATTTGGTACAGATTTCCCTGTGTCTAGAATTGTGTCATATATAATACATCTTAATAGCTCCTCTGACGGGGTCTCACATTGTGGGATTCCAACCCTTTTGAACTACGCTCTCTTTAGGTTTCTTTATCATCCTTTCCATGTAATGAGATAATTTGTTATTCTAGGGTGTAATGTTGGGTTTTAGGACTAGGGATTTAGAATTTAGCTTTGTGTTTGGGGCCTTAGAATTTAGAATTTAGAATTTAACCTCATATTTAAACAATGCAGACTACTGTAAACTCCTTGTCCCCTACAGATCCATGCAACCGCTTTTGATTATATTCCTTCTTTATTTTTAGTCTCAGGAAATTGAGACATGGTAAATATGTTTGAATCAGGTGATGCCTGAATGATTTGGTATTTGCATGATTAGTTTAACAGATTTTGTTTTAAATCGTTCTGACCTTTTCTTTCTCTCTTTGGTATTAGCAATATATAATATGTCTGTTTCTATAGTCTCCATTTATTACTGTTTTGCCTATATGTTTCCATTATTTACAAAGTTTAGTTTAACGTGGTTGATATGTCATTAACTAGCAACTGTTTTCTTGGTCACCATGTAGCTAGAAAATTATGCAAAAACAGAAGAAGCTAAAATTGAGGAGCTCATCAAAGCAGTTGCAGATTCCGGTGCTAAAGTAATTGTCAGTGGAGCAGCAGTTGGAGAGATGGCACTACATTTTTGTGAGCGGTACAAGTAAGTGTTAACTTCTTGTTATTTCTAACTTTTTCGGACCTTGTAGCATTCATGCTACGTAAACTGTTTTACTTAGAACTGCAGAATCAGATAAGACACTTCAATATGTATACTTTTAGATCTCTTTAGATATATTTTGCGCTCCTTTTGTGTTTTGACTTTCTAGTTCTTGGTTCCAGGCTCATGGTGTTGAAAATCAGTTCAAAGTTTGAGTTGAGACGCTTTTGCCGTACAACTGGTGCTGTTGCCATGGTAATTTTAGAAGAATTTGATATCTTATGAGAAAACCTTTTTTTGGTTATATATCTTATGAGTACCTTATTGAATGCTTCTTAATACACTTTGTATTTTTGCAACAGTTGAAGCTCAGCCAGCCTAACCCAGATGATTTGGGATATGTTGACTCTGTCTCGGTTGAGGAAATTGCTGGTGTTAGGGTATGTTGAAAGTTGTTTCCATGAACAGTATTTTCATTGGGGTGGGTGTTGAGGCGAGGTTAAGACATGTTACTTTAATTGGAAGAAATATAAATAATTAAAAGAATTAATTACAAGTATAAACTTTATTTCAAGGATGATGGCAATCCCAGAACAAATAACATTCACCTTGTCCTATAAAATACAGTCCCAAACTAACATCAGTATATCAATTGTATATAACTGTGCAAACAACCAATTGAGAAGGTTCAAACTCTCTCACAAGAAAGCTGCTCAAGTATTCAAAGATAAACAAAAAGCATAGGAAAAGATACAGATAGTTTGTGGCATTCTTGCTGCCACTGCAGCATCATTTGTACCTTGTGCCATCTCATTGTCATGGCAGAAGCATGTCTTGCTGAACCATACAGCAGAGCCTGTTCTTCAGCCTTGCTCTGATTCACACCTCAGAAATGACTGAGATAACAACACTGGGCATAGAATTTGGTTTATAATTTTTTTATTCTGGCCTCATTTGTTTTTCCTTATTTCTTTTTAACCCATTGATTTATCATGTAGGTCACTGTTGTGAAAAATGAAGAAGGGGGTAACTCTGTATCCACTGTGCTTCTACGAGGGAGTACTGACAGTATATTGGATGACCTCGAAAGAGCTGTTGATGATGGAGTGAACACGTACAAGGTAATTTACGAGAAACATTCAGATTCACATGTTCTTGTTGGGATGGTTTTGTTTTACCTCTGCGTCATTACTAATGTATGGTTCTCAGGAACTTTTAAGAAAATTGTTTGATCAGGTGTCCAAGCCATTGGAATCTTTCTATCATAATGCATTTCATTTTCAGGCAATGTGCAAGGATAGCCGTATTGTTCCTGGAGCTGCAGCTACTGAAATTGAGTTAGCTAGGAGAGTAAAGGAATTCTCTTTTACAGAAACGGGGTAAATAGCCTCTGCCTTTTGTATTTTATTTATTTTTCAGTGATTTTTTATATGTAACATCCTGTTGTTGGCCTCAATTGGGCATGAGTGAAATAACGTACTAAAACAATGGTTTTGCAGATTGGATCAGTATGCTATAGCAAAATTTGCTGAAAGCTTCGAGATGGTACCTAAAACACTGGCTGAAAATGCTGGGCTTAATGCAATGGAGATCATATCTTCTCTATATGCTGAACATGCATCAGGAAATACCAAAGTTGGCCTTGACTTGGAGGGAGGCTGTTGCAAAGATGTGTCAACTCTTAATGTTTGGGACCTCCACATAACCAAGTAAGCTGTTAGATGTCTTGTAACAATCCATGCTTTTGTGTGAGAGTTCTCAATACATTGTATGCTGTTACAGCTGTGATGTTTGATGCAATATTGTTCTGAAGATTAAGTTTTGTACATTAAATTTTGGTCTGAATTTGTTTGCAAAAGAAGGTTTAAGTTTTGTGGTCTAACAACTACATCTTTATGCTGAAATCCTTTATTCGCCATATGACCTAGTCATTGAGTTATAATGAAACGACAATGCCACATTTTTCATTTATTTGTTTTAAAGATACTTGTGGATGGTTCACATTAGTCAATATGAGCTACAGCTGCATGAAAGGATTTGTAGTATTTTGGGACAAATGAGGTTTCATTTGGATAATTGAGTAGTAACTTGAAAAGATCTTGAATTCATACATATTGGATATTTTAGTAATTGTACACGGTTATTTTTCCTTAATTTATGGGAATCAATGTGTTTTGGTTGGTCAGGAAAGTCGTATCATGTCTTATAGGTAACAATCTTCTTTGTTGGGCTGTTTGTTTCAGGTTCTTTGCTCTCAAGTATGCTGCAGATGCTGCCTGCACTGTTCTACGAGTAGATCAGGTAATATATTTTTTATTTGCGAATAAGTTTCTTAGTTTTGGAGTACCCAAACTTGGTATGCACCTTTATAAATCTCCGGTTGCATCTTGAGGCGAAAGTAGGAAAATGCTAAACTACATATAGTTAGAAATTGGTCGAGGCACTATGGATTAGTTGTCTATTTATCTTTTTGTTTTTGTGATGTTTCTCTCATTTTGTTTTTGGGCTACTTTCTAACTCAGTACACACGCATATATTCATGTGTACCAACAAAAAAAAAAAAGTTCCATTATAACCATGAAGAACCACAAATGTTAGTTTTATCTTTTCCACAAAAGAAAAGAAGAAAGATAGTCTTGTGAACTGTTTTACTTTTTTAGTAAATTTGGCGTCAGTGCAGAAGGCTCAATAGGAAATAGGAATTCTATATGCTTGGCTGTCGGGTTTTCTGGTTACCTAAATACGTGAAAGAGAATAAATTTTTGGCTTCCAAATGTATTTTCTAATATAGCATCTGTTAGTGTTACCCATCTTATCACAGCTGAGTGCATAAGTTGGGGGTCGTTTTTCAAAGGTTTGGTTGGTTGGCTCTTGATGATTACCTACTAATAGAAAATTAAACGATGAAAACAGGATCACAAGGTGCATAAAAGCTATCTTGATGTCTAGTCTAGTGTTGAAAGTCGTTTATCTAATTTCACGACTGAGATGTTTCTAATATTCATTCAGAAGTGTTTATTGACAATGCCTTCGACTGTCTTGCAGATCATAATGGCAAAACCAGCAGGTGGCCCAAGTCGGAGAGATCAGCCTGCCGGGATGGACGAAGACTAATTTTCGTGGCGACATACAATTGACGGACTATCTTCCTTGTACTATTGCTCCGTTAGTGATATTTTGTTTCATTAAGATATGAAAAGCACATTTTGGAACACAGTTTTGTTTAGAGGAAAAGAAACTTATCGCTGATCACGCTTTGTATATGCCACTTTTATGTTACAGTAGACGCGTTGTTTTCCCGTCGTTGGGGTGTAGGGGTTTTGGATCGGAAAGACGATTTGGTGCTTGAGCCATGTTTAGTGAAAAGCTTGAATGAATTTTGTGTTCTGTTGTATTTAACTCTTGAATCTTTTTCAAGCATTAGTGATGAATGCCACGAATATATGGTCTGAGATTGTACAATCTTTGCTGTAGATACTGAATGTTTGTAATTCAAGTTGGGGATAGTGTGTCGACTTGAAGTCTTTCTCGGGAATTCTCAGTTGCTAGAGAGGGTAAGTGTTATACAATTAAAGTTATGAACTCGTTTGGAAGTGTTCTTGAAATGACAGTGCTTTTAGATAATAATTTTTGGGCTCCAAAATCAGTTGAAGTGTTTTTTTGGGAAAAAACACCAGTTATGTGCTTCATTTTTCTCCAGGAAGCACTTCCAAGGGCTTTTTTTTTTTTTTTTTTTTTTTTTTTTTTTTTAAAGTATTTATTGGTGTTTTTACCAAGGGTTAATTCTAAAAACATTTTCAACAAAAGTGTTTTCAATCATTTTAAAAGCACTTTCAAACAATTCCATAAGCTGTCAGATTTGTCAGCTGGATAAATGCTACATCGCCAAAACTTGAAACTACTGAGTTTCTTTTTTGAATATAGAAGATATCGTACCATACATTGATGATATACTCTTCCCCTTCTTATGCAGCCTCGGTACTACATGAGGGCACAATGTAAGCCAAAGCAGAGCCAGTGGCCCTAAGAAATACATTCATGGGAGTTTGAACTCGAATTGGGCGTTTCAAACCTTTACTCGCTTTCCGCTAAACCAATCCCTTAGGATTATGCTTAAGGTTTGCAAAGAAACATTTATGTGGAACTTTGAACAGATAGGCTGAGCCAGGAGAAAAAGTGGTAGTGTATGTCCAAAATATACATCCAAACAAAACAGTTGAGCAAAAAGGATGAGGCTCCTAACAAACTAGTGACCAGAGTGTGTGGAAGCTGTCAAAAGCTTCTTCATTCTCTCTCTCTTACTCCCATGGCTTCTCTTCTTTCCTTCTCTGTTCCCACTTCAAAGATGATAAGAGCTTCTTCAACAGCTGCTTCTGCACCGGCACTTTCGGTTCCAGAGACCCTCAGTGACAAATTTGGCAGAAAAGGCATCAAGTTTTCGGAGTCGGACAGCGTCCCAATTGTTGAGCTCACAGTCAGAAATGGAAGTTCATTAAAGCTTCAAATACCCAATGCCCATGTGACTTCATACAAGCCAAAGGTGTACTGGAAAGACGACGGCTTTCAGGAGGTTCTGTACACCATTCCAGGCAATGAAACGGATTCTACCAAAGCCAAGGGGGGAATTGGTTTGGTTTTGAATGATGCATCGGAAGCAGGCTCTAAAGGCTCACTCCTTTCCGCTTCCGAATGGACTGTTAAAGATGTTGATTCCGATGCCATCGATGCTCTCCAGGTAATTTTTCGATTGCCAATACAAACAAAAACTCCAGGATACACCGGCACAAAGTAAAATTTTCGGATAAATGTATTGTTTCCTTATTTTCCCATTGGGTTTGCAACTTAATTTGTTGCAGGTTGAGCTAAGCAGCACTAGTGGAACACTTGATATAACATATGTTGTGACACTCTATCCAGTAAGCATGGCAACGGCTGTGATTGTGAAAAACAAAGGCCGGAAGCCGGTGACTATGACGAATGCTATACTCAGCCACTTCAAATTTAAACGACGAGGCGGAGCAGCAATCCAAGGTCTCAAGGGATGTGGCTACACTGCGCACCCTCCACCGTCTTCTCCTTTCGAAATTATGTCTCCCAGTGAAGCCATGAAAGCTGACACTCCAGGGTGGTTCTCTTTCGGTTCTGAGCCTCAAGAAAAACCAGGTTCCTGGAGCCGCCAGGATGTGCCGTACACCATTTTGAAAAACAAGCTCAGCAGAGTCTATGCTGCGCCTCCTCAAGAGAGACTGAAGCCCGTTTATAACACCCCACCTTCAAAATATGAAACACTGGATCAGGTAACACATTCATTATCTAGTATTTTTACATTCAAGTCCTGAAAAACATAAACATAGCCGATGCGCGTCTAGTTTAGTGACATTTAATCTTCACTTTGTTGGAGCACGTATTGACGGATGAGAGTTTCATGTGTTTTTTAATGGAAAAAAACACATTTAGTCTAATGGCAGTTATATACCTCCATTTTGTGTTCTGAGCTCAAATCTCATGAACGAGAGTTTGATGTGTTGTTCAATCTAAACAATACAAAATCGACAAAAACATAAAGGATGGAAACTTGGCTCGGCCGGACGTAAAGCCACTTGATATTGTTTGGCAGCTTTTGACCGGATTTCCCTGAATCAGGGCCGTGCCACTTACCTTAATCAAGGGTTCTGATTCACGGTCGGGCGGGAAAACTAGCAATCCTATAACATGTTGTACATGTTCATATATGTATATAGACAAACTCATTTTGTTTTATTGGTTTGTGAATATTTCAGGGGCGTGATTTGTTCTACAGGGTGATACGCATGGGATTTGAGGATATATATTTGTCAAGTCCTGGTTCTTTCTATGAGAAATATGGCAGTAAGGAGTACTTTATATGCACTGGACCAGCTTCATTGCTCGTTCCTGTGGTTATTAAGCCTGCTGAGGAATGGAGAGGAGCTCAAGTTATTGAGCACGATAATTTGTAGTAAACAAATCATCAAAAATCAATTTTTCTTTTTTTTCTTCTTTTGATTCTATATATCTGAGTGAACTGATTGATTGTTTGTTTAAAATTTAGAAGTGCGTTTAAAATCGCTCTCAGAGAACGAAAGTGTAGATTTTTAGTTGTTGGCGCCTTAAAACCTCACAAACAATCTAAATTCCCTTCGCATCGGCTCAAGATCATATACGAGCTACCACCATAGTTTGAGCCCTCAATTCCCCATGTAACATAGAAAGAAACCTTCTATTTGACGTTTTTGTTCGAGATGTCTAATAAAGTGGAGACTGAATACAACTAGACCAACCATTCATGTCAATTTTGACGATCTATTTGCAATGAAATTTGTTTTGCGAATACAATGATATTCAACCAACTTAAGAAGAAGATGCATGAAAGATGTCACATATGCATGACTATTTATTTAATTACTTAATTCAATCAGAAACAAATTAAAACTAGAGATGGGGTTTCTTAGAACAAGCTTCAAGTGAGGCTGCATCCATTTTCTCCATGCTGGTCCCAGCATTGCATATGTTGGCAATTGCCCTTGTGTATTTCCTTCCATATCTTGATAAACCTCCACAACGCCTCTCATAAGTTCCCAACTACATACAAAAATAAAATAAAATTCCAACATCAACATCCAATTTATTAGTTTAATTAAAAGAACTAAGTACATAATTAGCACAATAATTTTCTAAAGGGGAGCGATACTCGAAAGTCTAAACTACAATAAAATATATTCCGTGGTGGGATTTGAACTCAGGTGTCAGGCGTCGGATTCATTGCCCTGGCTAATTTGCTTAGTCTGTAACGTTATGTTTGGAGTTAGCGGAAGAACTTACAAGCGTCTTAAAGCAGTCCCAATCATCTACCAACGGTTGCCCCGGAGGCCTGACATTCATCAACACTTTTGAGGCCATCTCATTCCCAAACAAAAGCTCGCCAATTTTCTTTACGCTGTAGTCCGCATGCTCCCTTTGAGCAATTTCATCGAGCAGCTGCTTCTGAGCTTCCAGCTTCTTCTGAGAACCAGTTGGAGCTCCATGGAACTGAAGATTAAAGGGACATGGTTCATAGATATAAGACAAACATCTCGAGCTCATGGAATTAAATTATCAAAATGTACGACAAAATTTCTCATATGTTGTCAGAATGAAAATCTGAACCATAAATCAACGTTATAATGCAAATAAGAACATTTGAGGCTAGAAACTGAGGATAAACTAAGAGTATAAAACCTTGTGCAAGAAGTAAAGGAGGTTGGCGTCGAGTTGGCTAACAACCCTTGAGCTCGATGCGGAGGTGTCTTTGACGGAAGTGGAAGTATAGCTAGGGTTTGCTGCAGGAGCTCCACCCATGTAAGTAGAGAGGACATCCTGCCTATGACTCATATCTCCATACTCCATAACATGAGATGCATTTGTTCTTTTTTGAGCCTGTAATTTCGTCGACATGATTATCATACATTTACTTTATATATGGCTAGAAAATTTATTATATTGCGAGACTACAAATCTTGTTTAGACATTTAAATAAAATTCATAATTTACGGTAAGAAAAGAGGAAGTTGCAGATTAATACTACATTTTAATTTAAACAGATAGTTAGATTTAAGACTAAAAAAAATTCACGATTTTAAATGGGACAGGGATCAATAAGCCCCTTAATTTGAAAAGACAAATTTCATGATTTTTCCATTTCATATTGCTTGGCCAAAGTTTCTGTCTGCAAATCTTCTGCATCGCTTCTCAATGTAAATACCAAAAGTCCAACGCAAGAGCAAAGTAATTAGTATCTGCCTTGGATTGGATTTAAACATGTTTAAATACTGATAAATCAAAGTATTTTGTTGCATATATATATATATATATATATATATATATATATATATATATATATTGCATACCAATCCTCCATCCAGGATATACTGTACAAGTCTCCCAAGCAGGTGTGATATTCTGGAGGAAAATGAACTTGGCCAGGGCAGTAAGTTGCGTAACTACTCTCTTCTGCATTTGCTGCAGTCGTAGCGTAAATATTTATGCTGTTTGGAAGGAGACCCTCAAACATACTCCCAGAGCTACAAGCTTCCAGGTAAATTACCTGATCATATATTAATAAATGCCTTAATTTTGAAGTGGTAATTTAGATTTAGTGAGGCAGCGGAAAATTCTTATGAATTAGGATTTTTTGTTTTCAAATTATTATTATTAAGAAGAATGGGAGAATTCGATATTATTACGTTCCGGTCCATGACATATTAGTAGAAACCAAACACCCTGTTCACTTACTATTTATTCTTACCATGCTTTTGTAACCTTTAGCATCATGTTTTTTCTCCAACACATGTACGAGATCTTTAGCGTAAACAGGATCACCAACAGGCATCCTTGGAAACATTTTAAAAAAAACTAATGAAAAGGATTTGAAAATTTTGAGTTTTAATCAAAATGATAAAAATGTGTTGTAAGTGAATAGTACCAGAATTGACTTTTTAGAGTAAAAATGTCATTTGCGCTAAAAGTGAACAGTATCGGAAATGTTTCTTTAAAACTCCCAACATTTTATGCATACATCTGTAGTTATGCAAAAATTAATTGGACAAACTGAGATCCTGGGACAGGCCACCTTGGGCTCAGAAGGGGCGGATGCCCCACTCAATTTATTGGCAAACAAATAAATGTACATGCTTGTGACATTAGTAAGGTGTATAATTTGTTTACTTGCTTGTGACATTAGTATTAACTGTTTCAATTGCAATTGACAATGTTGAAAGAGCATTTTCGGCCATGAAATTTCCGAAGAATCGATTGAGAAATCGGATGGGAGATAAATAGATGAATGATAACATGGTTATTTTTATATAAAGAGATATTTGATGGTATTGGTAATGAAGTTGTCATGCAACGCTTTCAAATCATGAACACGCGTCGAGGGATATTGTAATATTTTGTATGAAAAATGGATTAATAAATAAGTATTTGTTTAGTAAATTCTCTAGCTTTTTATTTTGTGACTTCGTTGTTTAGCAATGCCCCCATCCATACAAATTTCTAGTTTCGTCCTTGCTAAGATCAAATATAAATCCTTTTCTTTTTTAATTGGGTGAAGTGCCGATTTAGTCCCTGAATTATCACCTCAGTGAAAATTAGGTCCCTGAATTATTTTTTCGGTAAAATAAGTCCTTAAATTCATTAGAAATTGCTAATTTCATCCCTACTATTCTATTCAAAACTATTTTATCCAATTTTTCATCAACTTAAGTCACTTGATACACTTTAGAGTGTAATACCATCATTTTCTCGTCTATAAGTGCTTAATATTTCATATAGGTTGCGAATTTAATGTCTAATTTATCCTCAAAAGTTAACTTACACTATTTCTTTATGAAAAATTACCAATTTCTTCTCCAAAGTTAACTCCATACATTATTTCTTTATGAAAAACTATAAATCTACCATCCAATGTGTATCACATGCAAGTAACGTGACTTAAATTGACGGAAAATTGAATATAGTAACTTCGAATATAACATTAGGGATGTAATTGGCAGATTTTTATAATTCAGGGACTAATTTTTCTGAAAAAATAGTTTAGAGACCTAATTTTCACTAAGGTGATAATTTAGGGACTAAATTGGCAGTTTACCCTTTTTAATTTAAATACTAATTTACTACTAGTTCAAAAGTCAAAGAAACTTTTAGCAAATAAAATCCAAATTGAAAGCTGTGCCATTTTTGTTTTTGTTTTTACTTTGTGCTTGAGGTCATATACGGAAAGTAAAAAGGAGAAATAAGAGATGAAGGGTCGTTGAGGGAGATAATGAAATAACGAAAAAATGAATAAAAGCAAAATCGATCTTGAAAAAAATTGAAACAATTTAGGGATACCCTTTTAAAGTTTTTTATGTTTTATACGGTATACCCTTTATTGTACATTTCCTCTATCTTTCCTACCTAGGGGTGGGCATGGGCCGGGCCGGGCCCAAAATTGGAGGGACTGAACCGGATCTGCTTGAAAATACAACGGGCCGGGCCGGGCCGGGCTTTACTATTTTAAAACTAAGAACCTGACCTAATCCGGCCCGTATAAAACGGACCGGTTCCTACGGGTACCCTTTTTTTTTTTTCCTTCTAATTTCCAGTATTCCAGAACTCAGATTCCCAGTCGAATTCGAGTTCGAAATCGAATCAGGACAGGAAAAGGGCGCCGCCGGAGATCGAATCAAGCTTTTTCCTTAGCCGCTGCGAGAAAATCCTGCAAGCGTCCATCCTCAGATAAACAACTGCAGCCAATTAAATTTTTTTTTGGCCAACACAGAAGGTGAGGGACGACCTCGTTGAGGTCGTCTTCCTCATCACAGAAGGGAATTGACGGTTGAGGACAAGTCCTGGACGACCACGTTGACGCTTGAGTGTTGGACGAAATGCGTGACTGCATGCTTGAGCAAGTCGTAGGCTATTTTCAGGTAGGGGGCTTTGTTGATTGGTAGCTCGGAGGTGGACTCGACGGATTCAGGTAAGCTCCGATCTGTTCACCTTCGTCTTCTCTGAACTGTTTGAGCGCCACAGAATCGGCCCAGTTGTTCACTTTCGTCTTCTCCGATCTGCTTGAGCCCACCGTCTTCTCCAATTTGAAGCCTCGCAACGTTCGTCTTCTCCGATCTGATTGAGCCCGCCGTCTTTCATTGTTCGTCCCCTCGAGTTCAATAGAGAGAGAGACTGAGTTTGTCATTCGTCCCTTCGAGTTCGATAGAGAAAGACCGAGAATCAAGAGGGATGAGAGTTATTCTGGAAGAGAGAGATCGAGAGGGATGAGATTGAGATACAAGAGGGATGACAGAGATAGGAGATTCAGTTTAGTCTGAGTTTGGGAGTCTTCGAGAAAGTAAATTGAGAGGAGATTCAGTTCATTGGATACGGTCCGGGCCGGGGGCCCGTGTCTTTAGAAAATTGGATCCACCCCGCCCCGCCGTTTACTTGGACCCGTCCCGCCCCGCCCCGTTTTGTATATAACATAATATGAACCCGCCCTGAACCGCTAGTACCCGCCCCAACCCGCTGGCCTACGGCCCGTTTGCCCACCCTTACTCCTACCGCCATTCATCCATTAGCTCTTTTTATTTTTCTCTTGCACCATATATTTTTCTTATATCTCAAGCACAAAATATACAAACAACAACAAATAACCGAACCTTGGTCCACTAAGTGTGGTTGATTTTATGAATCTTAAAACGTCACTGCGCTCGGTTTTGCGTCAAACACAAAAAATAAACACTAAATATAAAAAATCAAATAGTTATTAACATAATGGGAAGAATCCAAGTAGACCAAGTGAAATGAAAAACCCCAACCATTGTTTCGGGAAAAAAGTGCCAAGAACTAGAATTTATTCTTCGTTTCCCAATAAGGTTTTGGTTCATAATTTGGGGCAAGTTCCACTTAGGTTTTTCAATCTTTATTGGGTAAAACATGTAACTTAAATTTTATTGCACAAGTCACACCTGTTTGTAGAACCTCGGCAAGAAAATAAGAAAAATAGAAATAGTTACCAACCAATTAATCCTGCAGCACCATGATCATTATAGTATATGAATACATGATCATTTGGAGTTTGGACCACCATTCAGAACCTTGCCACTACCTCCACTGAGGGCACTTTTGTTCCCAAGAATAACTGCATACAAATTCCCTGCCTTCACATCATCCTTTGTATAATCCTGCTTGGAAAAATGAACCAAAAAAAAAAAAAAATCTAATTAAGTACATCTAAAATCTGCACGCTATTGTTGATAAAGAGCTAATCTCGTCTTATTCTTCTATATTTTCTTTAAAAAAATGAAATACTGTTAAACTTATAATTATGCTAATAATTAATTAGAATGAGAAATACCAACGGGACTCTCTCAAAAATGACACTTTTCATAGATTCTCCACCACCTTATAATTTTGACACAATGCTTTATAATTTGACACAAAAATTAGCGTTAAACTGTAGAGTAACAGAGAGTCCCATTAGCGTTACTCAATTAGAACAAATAAACCTTTGGAACTCCTTTATAAACATCATTGCCGTCTGGCTTGTTGATGATGACACCAGGTTTGGGATTATCCTCGGCTAATGCAATATCATCTACATGAAAACAATGATATTTTCATCATTCATTCCACTTTTCTTCAGTATTTGGTATGCATGGCATACATCAGCCTGCAATATTAAGCCACAGTAATTATTTATCTTAGATTTTCTCTGTGCAGAATGTCTAGCCTTTGTTTAAGGTTAAAAACGTATCAATAAAACATATCATCGATATGCTATTTACACGAGCATTATTTTGTTAAAGGACGAACGCTTTGCAGAAAGAAAATTATGAGTTTATTTGGATGTACTTTTAAAATGATTGAAAATGCTATTAGAGAAAATATTTTTCGATTCCAAAAGCACTTAAAGTGCTTCTTGCAGAAAGCACTAATAATTTGCTTCTTCCAATAAGCACTTTAAGTGCTATTTCAGGATTTACTTGCATTTTTACTAAGGATTGGTTCTAAAAATATTTTCATCAAAAGAGTTTTCAGTCATTTTAAAAATACATTCAAACGAATTCTATACTGCATGCAAAAATTTTGGACAAAATGAAACCTGATGCCTATAATTCATATAACCATTTGATCCAGCAACTAGAAGTGCCCATGTTTTTCCCTCATCCTCGTTGGTATTTGGAGAGGCATTGGCAATGAGGCACCAACTCGCAATAGTCAAGCTTAAAAAAGCAAGGTACAGTAACACACCACAACCCTGACTAGTCATGATTTTGTACTAGTTCAAATATGTTCTTGAAAATTTTCAATGAAAAATATTTCTCTAAAGCTTAATTTATAGAGTTTTGTGGCTGAGATTTATTTAATTATTGGTTCAGATTAGATCTTCCATGTGTATAAAATTCATAGCTAATTAAACAAATCCTCCCCTTTTTTTCTTCTTTCTCCTTTTCCTCAAAATTTATGTGTTCAAACACATTTAAACAAAATCCAATAGCTAATTAAACAAAATCCACCAGCCATTTTTTGTTTTCACAAGAAAAATAAATCTGTAGTTAGACCAAATTTTTAGAGTTAATAAAAAAAAATTTATAATTCAATTGCTTAACAACAGTTATCCTTATACCCGACCACCCAATATTCCGAGTTCAATTCATTTCCCATGATATCGTTTATATTAAAACAAAACAAAAAAGTTTCTATGAATCAAGAGTCTTAGATTACAAATTAAAATAGTAATTAAAGCTAACATGCATAGGTTTTTTTTTTTCCTTCTTGATTATAATAATTAGTGATCCCTTTGCTTGTTGGATATATATTTTTTTCTTTATTCAAAACGAAAATATCTAATTGTGTGGAACCATCTATTTCTCTTTTACTCTACTTTTTATATTTCTCAAATAATTAGTTATTTATGTATAAGAATCAAACTCATGAGTTTAGTATTAAACTCAAGAAATGAAATCACTATTTTAAAACTCAAAATTCTCGGGCCATCTTAAGAGTTTGATTCCTATAAAATTGAATTAAACTCAATTTTTCCGACCCAATGGGAGGCCTAACTGTCATGATTTATGTAACAGCCCGTCCCGGAATTTACGTACGGAGGACGTGAAATGACAAAAATGCCCCTAGGCATTTAATTGAGGTATGGGTGTATTGTACCTGGGATATTTTGATGGTTGTTTTTGAACCACACACTCACATAATCTCTCTTTCTTCCCTCACTCCCGTGTGTGTCTCTCTCCCCCTCAGAAACTCGACTCTCTCTCTCTCTTCCCTCACGTACGGACCACGCCCAAGGACGCCAAAATCTTCACGGATCGAAGCAGAAAAAGATTCCATTGTGTTCCTGAGGTCCATACGAACCCATCGACACCAGTTTCAGGTAAGAACTTGTACGTTTTCACGTCGAAAACCCGAGGTCCAATTTGGGTACTATTCATCAACTTTTTATTGGCTTTGTTTTAGGACAATCCAAGCTCACAGGGAGCTTTGTGAGACCCTCATGAACCTCGGAGTGTATCGTTGGCTCGAGTTGGACGTCGGAAAACCCCAGTTCGAAGGTGGCCGATTTTTGACATTTTGCTCCGTCGTGATTCGAAGGTTTTTCAAGGTTTTGGAAGGTATAGCCCTCTTCCTCTCTTAATTTAGAGCACGTAGGAAGAAAAATGAGACGAAATGGTGAAGAAATGGCCGAGATATGGCGAGTTGCAGGTTTCCGGCGACCGGTGGCCGGCGCCGGCGACCCGAGGAAGAAGACGACACTCGCCAGCGCGTGCCATGCGCGTGGGGGCGCGTTTCACAGTACCTTTTCAGGCGCGTGGGGGCGCGTGAGCTACAGTTAAATTATTTTAAAAATATCACGACGCTCGTGACGTCATGTAGGTCTCGTTGGTATATTCATATGCCAAAATTGAGCTACGTATGAGAAGTTATTTGTAATTGTCGTTTATGCGCATTAATTAACGTTATTTCGGTTACTTCTCATATAGGCGAGGCTTATGCGGAAGACGAGCACAGTCGAGAAAGGCTAAGGGGTTATGACCCTTCGATATAACTGTGAGTGGGCAGTTTATTTCAGTATATATATATACTTAACGTTTTCCTAGAAATCGATTTTTGAATGAAAGTATATTTTGAAATGCCATGCATAGATTTGTATGAATCATGTGATTTGAAATGCCATGCATAGAAATTATATGAGATATGTGAATTGATATTTATATGATGCATATATGTGAATTGGTGCTGCGGATGCACATGTGAGTATCAGGTGAGTTACATTTGGTGCATTGAATTGTTTGATGAGATTTATGTTGATAGCTCATAACCTGCACCCCTGGTGTTAGTGCTTATGTTATTCACCCGCATCACACGCTCACCTTGGATCCAAGTAGATGCTAGTCGTACAGACCACTGGAGGTGGTTCCGACATGCTAGTCGTACAGACCTTAGAGACGGTTCCGACTAGTAGGTGACCTTAGATTATGTGCACAGATAATTGATGAGAGAAGCACTAGAGCGTATTATTACACCATCCGAGTCGTACAGACTACTATAGGTAGTTCCGACTCATGTGCAGCGTAGTGCCGTACAGGTCGCAGTTGGCGACTCCGGCAGGGCCGTACAGGTCACAGTTGGTGACTCCGGCTGAATTGGATAATGAGCTCTAGAATCAGCCGTACAGGACCACTGCAGGGTCTCCGGTTGATTTATTATTTCACCTGATTATTGTTGATGCATCCATATTATGTTTTTGGCTCATGGCATGGCATATTTCTATGAAAATGATGAATAAGGGTGTTGAGATTTCCGAAGCTATATATATTTATATATGCTATTTTCTGAGAAAGTATACAGATTTTACAGTGAGGGGATATATATATGTTGATAAATGAAAGATTTTGAAAGACTTATTTTACTGACCCACTCACCTTGTTTTGCGCCCCTCCAGGTTCGAGTTAGAGCAGAGCTTTGGTGGCCACGAGGAATCCAACGTTATTCTGACAGAATTCACAATGGTATTTTAAAGCTTCCGAACTGTGCAAATGGTTACGTCACTCTCACGTGACGGCCAGCACGCCCTCCTTCGGGACGGGGTGTGTCAGTTGGTATCAGAGCTTAGTTTGCAGTCCTGTACATCTTGAGAATTCTCTAGTGTTTTCTGTCAGAACTATACCGCCTCGTAGTGAGCCAAGTCGTTTAGTTGAGTCTAGTTTTCCCTATTTAGCTCAGTTATGGGAAACTAGTACTAATGTGACTCAGTCTATTATCCAAAGGATTTTCCTCTTAGGACTGGATATAAGTTGATGCTGAATCACTTTAGGGAAAATGATGACCTGAGGGAGCAGGTCGATGGCTTAATTAGTTGGAAAAGGTGTTTTAGATTATGCAAAGTCAAGGGAATCTTTCTTTTGACAGTAGGTCAAAACGACTACCTGATTTCTGAGCATTGAATTTGCATCCTGATGGAGACAGGAGTCTTATATGATGTCACCGGAGGAAATAGCTATTTGAGAGTTGTTTAAAGAATTGTTTAAGGAAAGGTTTAGTCCTCCGATATAAATGGATGGTAAGAAGTGAGAGTTTGCAATTTGAGACAAGGAAAGATGACGACAAATGAGTACTATGGAAAGTAGCGGAGTTTTCTCGTTATCATACGGATGTTGTTAATCCGGTCGAGGTGTTATGTTGTTTTAAGCTGGATAATAAGAGGAATTGGCGTTCTTTGACGACCACTATTTATTGTGCTTCTTACCAGGAGTTTCACGAGATGTTGTTGAGAATTGAGGACTCTGAGGTTATGCTCAGCGAGAGTAAAAAAGAATAAGAAAAGAGTGGGAATTGGAGGAAAGACGATAAGGGTATAGATCTGTCATCTCAAGGACCTCGTAAGACTCAGAGCTTCAAGAGAAGTGAAGCTAGTTCTAGTTCTTCCAGCTGAGGTTTTTGTGCCACTGGTCAGAGGTATGGTGGTAGATTCACTGGTGATTCCAGATTTCAGAGACAAGGTGATTCAGATAGAGGGAATGTACCTTTGTGCTGTCGGTACAATAGCATACACTCTGGAGAGTATAGACAAGAAAGCAGTGGATGCTTTATATGTGGATAAATGGGACATAGAGCTGCAAATTGTCCCCAGAATCAGTAAATGCCTCCATAGTCTTCTTTGCCACCACTAGCGCTGATTCCGCGGGTACCTGGATCTAGAAATTTTGGTTAGATAAGCCGTGGTGTACAGGATTAGAGTCGTACAGGTCACTAGAGGTGACTCCGACTTATATACTAGCATGGATCGATGGGTTATGAGTACAGCCGCACAGGTCATATTAGATGACTCCGGCTGGGTGGACGAGCTATAGGTTCAGTCGCACAGGTTATACTAGCTGATTCCGGCTGATATATTCCTTGTTATTGATGATGTTGCCAAAGAGAGTAATGATGGAGCACGATCGAGGCATGCATATGTAATTCTAATGAAGGGCAATATGGTAATGTTGTATTCTTGAGGATTGTTGCTTACTTATCGAGACAACAGTGAGTTATCGTTATTGCGGGCTGCAGACCGTAATATCCATAACTTATTGTTGGATTCGTTAAGCGAGTAAACAAGTAGGTCATCCTACGTTAGTATGGTGTTATTCAGAGTGTCCAGTGATGGTAAAAGATGTTGTTATGCCTATGAATCTTATCCAGTTGGATATTGTGGATTTGATGTGATTTTTGGCACAGATTGGTTGCATTATGATTGTGCCAAGATAGATTGCTACGGGAAATCAGTTGCTTTCCATCGACTTGGGTGACCAGAGGTTATTTTTGGGGGATGCAAAGTGTAGTGAGGTATGCCGTTAGTTCTACTGTGAGAGCAAAAAGATTGTTATTGAATGGCTACCTAAGATATTTAGTTCATGAGGTACTAAGAGATATTGCTTTGAGTAGTGTGAAAGAGGTCGAGGTGATTAGACATTTCCTGACGTTTTCCTTGAGAATTTACCTGGATGGCCGCCAGGCAAAGATGTGGAGTTCTCTATTGATTTGTCTCCAGGTACAGACCTTATATTAGAGATTGGTTCATGATAAGTTAAGGGAATTGAAAAGTCAGTTGCAAGAATTGGTTGATAAAGGTTCCATTCAACCTAGTATGTCGTCATGGAGAGCCCAGTTTATTTATGAGGAAAAATGTGGACATTAAGGCTATACATTGACTATGGAAAATTGAATCGAGTAACGATTGGGAATCGTTGTCCATTATTGCGTATTAATGATTGTTTGATCAGCCTAGAGGTGCCTGTGTATTTTCAAAGATTGATTTAAGGTTTGGTTATTAACCAATTGAAGATTTAGTGAGGATGTCCCTAAGATAACTTCCAGGACTTGTTATAGTCTAATGAGTTTTTGGTAATGCCATTTGGATTGACGAATGCGCTTGCTGCTCTCCTGAGTTTGGTGAATGAAATATTTCGAGAATATCTCGTCAGGTTTGTGTTTGTTTTCATTGACGATATTCTGATATACTCTAATACTAGAGCAGGACGTGCTAGACATTTTAAAGTGGTATTACAAAGTTTGAGGGGTCGTCGATATATTTTAAGTTTAGTGAATGCCAATGTTAGATGAATCAGGTGGCATTTCTGGGACATGTTATACCTACTTAAAGTATTCAAGTGAATTCTTTAAAGGTAGCAGAAGTTGAGAAGTTGGAACAATCGCGAACCGTGACTAAGATTCAGAGTTTTCTTAGCTTAACAGGCTATTATGGACGGTTTGTGAAAGATTTTTCAGTCATTACCCTGCCATTGACGAGATAGACGAGAAAAGATGTTAAGTTTGAGTGGGATGAAAATGGTGAATAAAGTTTTCAACAGTTGAAGTATTTCCTCACCTATGCACTTGTGTTAGCACTCCCAGATGATAACGGAAGTTATGAGGTCTGTAAGGATGCTTCTTTGAGTGGTTTGAGATGTGTATTGATACAAAGATAGGGTAATTGCTTATTCTTTGCGGCAATTGAACTTCATGAGATGAATTACCCTAATTATGATTTGGAATTAATCGCTATCATCTTGGCTTGAAGATTTGGAGAAATTATCTTTATGAAGAAAAGTGTAAGTTTTGTATGGATCGTAAGAGTTTCCAATATTTGTCTACTCAGAGGGATCTTGATTTTAGATAACGAAGGTGGATTGAGTTGTTTAGTGATTATGATTGCACGACCAGGTGATCGTGCAAATGCTTGGGCTGATGTACTTAGTATGAAGACTCTCGTGAGAATAAATGCTTTGTATACTTGTTATGTTCCTTTTCTTGCGGATTTGAGATCTACTGGAGTAAAGTTGGAAATAGAAGAACGAGAAGAAGCCTTGCTTGCTAATATCCAAGTTAAGCTTATTTTAATTAATCGTATACTCGATGCCCAGAGAATTGATGAAGGAATCAGGAATTTATTTAGGCAAAGAATATCGAGAAAAAGAAAGATCTCAGAGTTAGAGAATCAGATGGCATGTTTATGCAAGAGAACAAGATGTATGTGCTTAATGATGTGGAATTAAAGAAAGCAATTTTTGGATGCAGTACACTGTTCAGCTTCTACAATGCATCCCGGAAGTATTGAGATGTATCATACCATTTAACCATTTTACTATTAGCCGGGTATGAAAAGAGAAATTTTGGGTATGTAAGTAATTGTATCATATGTCAGTAAGTTAAAACGGAAAGAAAGAAGCCTTTGGATTACGTGTACAAACGTCCTCGTTCACGAGATGGGTATGATGGAAATTGAGGTGATAGTTGATCGGCGTACTTAGTAACGTATTTTACTCCAGTGAAGAGCAGCAACCTTTCCAGACAAGTGCAACGGTTAATTATTTGTTTTAATTATTTGTTTTATGGAAAAGAGATTTGGACTTACGAATCTGTTGGGCTTTTTTTTTTTTGGGTATGTTGGTCACTTCTAAGTTCTAGGTAACTTTTTAAGAAACTTCGGATACAAGATTACTTTATAGTGCAGCATATCATCTTCAGACAGAGACAGGGCCATTCAGAATTTAGATGATATACTAAGATCTTCGGTATGGTAGTTGGTGACGCTTTGATTAAAAGTTAATTTTTAATAGAATTTGCCTACAACGATAACCTTCATTCGAGTAGTGGTAGGATACCACTTGAGGCATCTTATGAGAAAGCTTGTTGTACATCTTTATGTTTGGCAGAGGTTGGTGAACGAGTTTTAGTGGGCCCTGAGTTAGTGGAGGAGATTACTCAGAACATTCAGGTGATTAAGTCTAACCTGAAAGCGGCACAAGATCGACAAAAGAGCTTAGCAGTCAGGCATGCTACCGATAGAGTGTACAAGGTCGGTGATTGGGTATTCTTGAAGTTATCGCCTTGAAAGGTGTTGTTCGATTTGAGAAGAAAGGAAAGTTGAGTCCTAGGTACATCGGGCCGTACCAGATCACCGAGCAGGTCGGTGAAGTTGCTTACAGACTTGAGTTACCGCCAGAACTGTCTAAAGTACATAATGTGTTTCATGTGTCGATGCTTCGACATTATGTCTCAGATCCTTCACATGTGATACCTCATCAACCTTTGGAGATTGGTTCGGATTTGACTTATGATGAGGAGCCAGTAACTATATTGGATTGGAAAGAAAAGGTTTTGAGGAATAAGACAGTGCAGTTGGTTAAAGTTTTGTGGAAGAACCATTCAGTGGAAGAAGTTACTTGGGAGACGGAGGATCGGATGAGAGAGATGTACCCGAGGTTGTTTTATGAGTACTAGTGGACGGATTTGGTTTTGGTTATGTAAATTTCGGGGACGAAATTTTTATAAGGTGGGTAGATTGTAACAGCCCGTCCCGGAATTTACGTACGGAGGACGTGAAATGACAAAAATGCCCCTAGGCATTTAATTGAGGTATGGGTGTATTGTACCTGGGATATTTTGATGGTTGTTTTTGAACCACACACTCACATAATCTCTCTCTCTTCCCTCACTCCCGTGTGTGTCTCTCTCCCCCTCAGAAACTCGACTCTCTCTCTCTTCCCTCACGTACGGACCACGCCCAAGGACGCCAAAATCTTCACGGATCGAAGCAGAAAAAGGTTCCATTGTGTTCCTGAGGTCCATACGAACCCATCGACACCAGTTTCAGGTAAGAACTTGTACGTTTTCACGTCGAAAACCCGAGGTCCGATTTGGGTACTATTCATCAACTTTTTATTGGCTTTGTTTTAGGACAATCCAAGCTCACAGGGAGCTTTGTGAGACCCTCACGAACCTCGTAGTGTATCGTTGGCTCGAGTTGGACGTCGGAAAACCCCAGTTCGAAGGTGGCCGATTTTTGACATTTTGCTCCGTCGTGATTCGAAGGTTTTTCAAGGTTTTGGAAGGTATAGCCCTCTTCCTCTCTTAATTTAGAGCACGTAGGAAGAAAAATGAGACGAAATGGTGAAGAAATGGCCGAGATATGGCGAGTTGCAGGTTTCCGGCGACCGGTGGCCGGCGCCGGCGACCCGAGGAAGAAGACGACACGCGCCAGCGCGTGCCATGCGCGTGGGGGCGCGTTTCACAGTACCTTTTCAGGCGCGTGGGGGCGCGTGAGCTACAGTTAAATTATTTTAAAAATATCACGACGCTCGTGACGTCATGTAGGTCTCGTTGGTATATTCATATGCCAAAATTACGTATGAGAAGTTATTTGTAATTGTCGTTTATGCGCATTAATTAACGTTATTTCGGTTACTTCTCATATAGGCGAGGCTTATGCGGAAGACGAGCACAGTCGAGAAAGGCTAAGGGGTTATGACCCTTCGATATAACTGTGAGTGGGCAGTTTATTTCAGTATATATATATACTTAACGTTTTCCTAGAAATCGATTTTTGAATGAAAGTATATTTTGAAATGCCATGCATAGATTTATATGAATCATGTGATTTGAAATGCCATGCATAGAAATTATATGAGATATGTGAATTGATATTTATATGATGCATATATGTGAATTGGTGCTGCGGACGCACATGTGAGTATCAGGTGAGTTACATTTGGTGCATTGAATTGTTTGATGAGATTTATGTTGATAGCTCAGAACCTGCACCCCTGGTGTTAGTGCTTATGTTATTCACCCGCATCACACGCTCACCTTGGATCCAAGTAGATGCTAGTCGTACAGACCACTGGAGGTGGTTCCGACATGCTAGTCGTACAGACCTTAGAGACGGTTCCGACTAGTAGGTGACCTTAGATTATGTGCACAGATAATTGATGAGAGAAGCACTAGAGCGTATTATTACACCATCCGAGTCGTACAGACTACTATAGGTAGTTCCGACTCATGTGCAGCGTAGTGCCGTACAGGTCGCAGTTGGCGACTCCGGCAGGGCCGTACAGGTCACAGTTGGTGACTCCAGCTGGATTGGATAATGAGCTCTAGAATCAGCCGTACAGGACCACTGCAGGGTCTCCGGTTGATTTATTATTTCACCTGATTATTGTTGATGCATCCATATTATGTTTTTGGCTCATGGCATGGCATATTTCTATGAAAATGATGAATAAGGGTGTTGAGATTTCCGAAGCTATATATATTTATATATGCTATTTTCTGAGAAAGTATACAGATTTTACAGTGAGGGGATATATATATGTTGATAAAGGAAAGATTTTGAAAGACTTATTTTACTGACCCACTCACCTTGTTTTGCGCCCCTCCAGGTTCGAGTTAGAGCAGAGCTTTGGTGGCCACGAGGAATCCAACGGTATTCTGACAGAATTCACAATGGTATTTTAAAGCTTCCGAACTGTGCAAATGGTTACGTCACTCTCACGTGACGGCCAACACGCCCTCCTTCGGGACGGGGTGTGTCAATTTAAACTTAAGCTATCCAAAAAAAAAAAAAAAATTACTTTACCAATTTAAATCAAACCTCATCAACTAGCTAGTTACTTGAAGTTTATTTTCTTTAAAATACGGAGTAGTTTGTTGAACCTGGTATATGAAGGCGGCATTTTGGGCAATGTGTTCAACCTAGGTTCATGAGGCTACCAACCTCCTGTAGCGTTATACCAAAGAGGAGTTTTATTGTTGCAACCATAGAAGAGAAGGATGAAACTTAGCAAAAGCAGGAAGAAGAGAGGAAATCAAAGGATTCCCAAGTTGGGAATCGCTATAAATTAAAGAGGTCAGTACGTTGAAGGGGACAACAAGAAGGGAAAGAGGGGATGGATTAGGGCAAGAACGCACTAAACAGAGCAAACTTCCTCTAAGTGCAGGAAACCTTATTATTGAGCGATAAGCTTTCCTTTCATTCTCCCTTAAGTTTCCTTAGGCTTTATAAAAAAACCCTAGATTAGCCATCCTTAAACCATGCATGCAAGCACAATCTATCTTTCATGATAAGCCAGTGACCTTTTAGCTTTCACGCCACGTTTCAATCAGGCAAGTTACAAGTTATTGTAATTATTCAATCATTGCTAAATCAGAGTCATTGATTCATCTGGAATGCTTCCTAAGACGTGCTAATTTTTTCAAAGTATTGCAGGATTTGGTGTCGAAAATGAATCAAAGCAGCTGAGAGTTTTTACCAAAGCACAAATCCAACGCGATCATGCATGTTTTGCCTCCAATATTTTGTCTTGCAATGCAAATGCAAAGAGTCATATCTTTAAACTCAAAGTTTAAGAATACATGTTTTTGCATTTGAGATTTGAGTAAAAAATCAAAATACTTAAATTCTTTTTGGACCAAAGAGAAAAATATGAACTTAAAATTTACGTATTTGACTACATGAAGGTTAAATATAATTTATGTGAGTATATGAATTTAATAGTAATTTGCTTAAAAATTGCTGGTAGCCTTTTCGAATTGCTCAAGGTGGATGGAGTGACATGGGAAATGCTGGTGCTGACTAGTGACTGCAGTGCCAGTCAAAGCCCGTAAGCATTACAGCCAAAAATGGAATTGGATCCTATCCGGATCCAATTTATAAAATCTTAGGAATCCCCACATCTTAGTCATTCATCGTGTATCGTACGGTCAGAAATCATTTAATTTTTTTATATTTAAAATTAAACATAATATTTGACAAAAACTGACCGTACAATGTACGATGAACGGTTAGGATGTGGGGAGGGATCCCCACAAAGTGGATCCGGAGAAGATCATTTTTCCTCCAAAAATAACGAATGAGGATCCATCCGGATCCAAATGGTGGGATCCTCATATCCTAGCCGTTGCGATCAGAAATCATTTGAATTTTATTATTTAAAATTAAACATAAATAGTACCTGATAAAAACCGACCGTATAATGTACGCTAAACGGCTAGGATGTGAGAATCATAAAATCCCCACCATTTGAATCCGGATGGGATCCTCATCCAAAAATAACCAACTAATTAGTAATTAAAAGAGCGAGAAGAGAGATGCCAAAAGAAGCGTCAGCAAAAGCGTAACTAATATTCTAGAAACAAGGCACACAAAATTGTCACGCACATCAAGGAATCCATCCCATTTCCCATCACCGCCCACCTATATATATCAGCTGTTAATCCCTCGATCTTGTCACTCACATTTTAGAAACTAAAAGTCAGGTTTGCTTTGCTGCTTCGGCTTCCCGCATCCCTTCCAGTTCCGATGGCGCTTTCCCGGAAACTTGTTCAGCAGCGGAGCTCCGTATTCGGAACCCGATCCATGTCGTGGTGGCGGAGCGTCGAGCCGGCTCCCAAGGATCCGATTCTCGGTGTCACCGAGGCTTTCCTCGCCGATCCAAGTCCCGACAAAGTCAATGTTGGAGTGGTGAGCCTCTTTCACCGGTTTTCAATTTTTGTTTGCAAAAATTGCATTTATGATGGACTCTGAGACTGAGAGTGAGAGAGAGAGAGAATGATTAAGCTTTTGATAAGAAAGAAATTTAAACATTAATTTGTTTGTGTGTGTATATTTTCTCTGTGAAACTCAATTAGCTCAACTGAGACTGGAAGTTTCAGAAATTTTGGAAATTCGGTAGGAAACAGGGCCATGAATACAACAGTACTTTTTAAAATTTTCACTTTCTCAGAAGCCAAGCAGGAATTAAATGAACTAAAGGAAAAGCAGAGGATAATTTCTTTTGCTATTAATTGAAGGACATGCAAATCCTCACCGGGCTGAACTGTATCTTGTGCTTGGTTGGCGGGATTTTGTTTGATCCCAATCGACGATAATTTGAATTTCAATATTTCTGCAGTAATATATAAGATGATTTTATCTTCTTTTTTTTTTTTAATTTTTTTTTATGTTTTATTTATTTTGTAATATGTTTGTCAGTCAACAGCTAACACAGTGATGCTGATTTATCTCTGGGCTATGTTGTTTGTTCATCGCGTTTAATATTTTTTTTCATATTTTTTTTCTAATTATTTTGTTTAATTAATTAAAGGGTGCGTATCGAGATGATAATGGAAAGCCAGTTGTTCTGGAATGCGTTAGAGAAGCCGAGCGGAGGGTTGCCGGAAACTTAAACATGTGAGTAGCAACTAATTTAGCTACATTCATCATTTTCAAAAACTAAAAGTTTGATCCAAGAAGGATACCGAATAGATTGATCCGTCACTTCCCCATTTTTATGCATTTTTAGTATTTTTATATTTATAATTAGAGCTGTGAAATTATTCGATACGTCATCGTGTTTCACAACTTGCCAATGTTTCAGTGGTCCCCTTAAGTTCACCTTTATATTGCCCCACTCAGGCACAACCACATTTGATTCTTTTGTCACATTGCTCACATAGTGTGCTTCCTTTTCACTATTTGGATTTAGATTCTTAACTTTATTATTCACTGACTCAAATCTCTGTCATCCAAGTAATATATGCTTCTGCTTTTGCTGTTTATTTAATTTGGGGAGTACTTGGAGCTAACGGGAGACTTGGCGCAAAACCAAGCGCAGTGGTGTTCTAGGATTCATACAGCTGACCTGCTTCGTGGGATAAGGCTTTGTTGTTGTTGTTGTATTTTATTTGGGGAGTGCTGGAGCTTTATAGAATTGGATGTTTGATGTACTGAAAAACTGGACTAGCAAATGGCAACTTTAGAAGATAATCATGTAGTGTCAGTCCATGCTTGGACGTGTTTTCTTGATAACCAGGTCGTGGTGAATGAAATTTTTACCTGTATATTGTATCGTGACTTTGTTATTTGAGTTTCATAATGTTGTGTCTGGTATTCAATAATTGGATTTGGATTGAGATTTCATTTCCCTCACAGCTACATTATTGGATGATTAAAGCATGGGTTGTTGCTACCACCCTATCTAGCCGAGAGTTGTAGCCACCACCTTACCGAGCTGTTTTCAATTTACCAAAGTATGCGGTGTAATAGTGCTTAGACCTTACTAACCCATCATAGCTGTCATATGTTATGGGTCTTCAGTACGGTGCGGTTCTAGTTGCCGACCCTCAATCTTTCTTCATGTATATATCTTCTTGTAATTGTACATCTCAAGATTAGTATACAATTTCCTTATCAAAATCTACACAAGAAAGGGTTTATATAGGATGTGAAATGTAGGAGAAGTCTGTTAGCAGCAGTAGCAAAGGAACATGTAATCCTTTTACAATTATGAATAGAGGGAAGATAAGTAGGTAGAATAGCGTTATTCAATCTACTGTTCGTAGACACCCTAAACTGCCACTCTCCTTATAATTCAAAAAGCACTCGTGCCAGATAAGTTACTGTGGGAACTTTTGCGCAACGTAGAAAATAAGGACTGGAATCTCGCAAATACATGCATCTTTTACATATTACAATAGGAACTAAAGACCAAACACCTTCCATTGTTATCATGCAAGTTCACTTTTCTTCTTAACTTCACCTCATACTAATGTATAGTGATTTACGATTGGTTTGTTCTCAACAGGGAGTATCTTCCTATGGGGGGAAGTGTGAAGATGGTGGAAGAAACATTGAAGCTAGCGTATGGGGAGAATTCGGAGCACATCAAAGATAAAAGGATAGCAGCAGTGCAAGCTCTCTCTGGAACGGGCGCATGCCGTCTTTTTGCAGACTTTCAAAAGCGTTTTCGTCCTGAGTCTCAAATCTATATACCAGTGCCAACATGGGCCAAGTGAGCTTTGTTTAGAACTTCTTTTATTGCTTAAAAATTTCCCACTCCTCTCCATTTTAACTATTAACAGTTTCTGATGCGGGGCTTCTTAAATGAAATATCAACAGCCATCATAACATCTGGAGAGATGCTCACGTCCCCCAAAAGACATTCCATTACTATCATCCAGAAACTAAGGGGTTGGACTTCGCAGGACTGGTTGATGACATAAAGGTAGAAAGAAACATATCTTACTTTTACATTATTCCACCTATGTTGTTTTAAAATAATTAATTCTGCTGCTTTAATCTTTCCTGTAAATATAATTTGCATGTACTTTTTACCCTATATGTATATTCTCTTTATTGACACCCTGTTCCTTCTGTGACTGGGCATTGTACAGAATGCTCCAAATGGCTCATTCTTTCTACTTCATGCCTGTGCTCACAATCCCACTGGAGTGGATCCTTCAGAGGAACAGTGGAAAGAGATTTCAAAACTGATCAAGGTAAATTTCTCAGAATATTTTCTTTAAAAGTTTTTTTCTTCTTCTACCTGTAATAACCTTCCGCTACTCCCTTTGGTTAATTTTGATTTTTGTGGTTGATTCAGGAAAAGGGACATTTCCCCTTCTTCGACATGGCATATCAAGGCTTTGCCAGTGGTGACCCCGAGAGAGATGCGAAAGCCATCAGGGTTTTCCTTGAGGATGGTCATCTAATTGGAATTGCCCAATCATATGCCAAAAACATGGGACTCTATGGCCAGAGAGTAGGATGTCTTAGGTAATTGTCTATTTCTAAATACAATCTATTTAATTTGGTACTTTTAATCCTACTGCCTAGTGGTTGTTACTGCAATCTTAATGAAAGTAGCAGCTGCTTGTTTCTTTTGTTCTGTTTGTTCTCTCTATAATCCAAGACAAGACTGAATATTAACTATGTGATCAATTAGCAACTCTGTAAAGGATGACATAGAAGTAGGACATATTTTTTATTTTTAGTTATGTGCACAACCTTTACATTTGATGCTTAAATTGATTATATCAATTTCCGTTATATTTCAATCAAAACTCGATGATTAATCTCATACATCACTTTGCTTAATATCACACTGGTTTGATCAGAATCTGTGTCCACGCCTTTAACATTGTGAAGGAAACATAGGTTATATATGATAGACGAGCATTCTTCATAATCACAAGTAGTTTGAGCTTTAATCATGGACAATGTGAACTTTTATTTTCTCGTTTAAATGATAGTGACTAGTCTCGTGGAGTAGCATTTGTAGGATTATGGTCATACTTTCTAATGCACTTAACTTTAAGTTAAAAAGTATACTAAGAAAGCAGGGGGTCTTTCAGTACATCTTTTATGCTTATGTTCTTTATGTTTGCAGCGTGCTTTGTGAGGATGAAAAACAAGCCGTGGCAGTAAAAAGCCAGTTGCAGATGCTTGCCAGGCCCATGTATAGTAACCCACCTGTTCATGGAGCGCTTATAGTTTCAACTATCCTTGGTGATCAAGAATTGAAAACTTTATGGCTGAAGGAAGTTAAGGTAAGTAATTGTTCCTATGCTTCTAAGTTGTCGTTAGAATTTCTCATTAAGTCTCATTTTAGAGTAGGATAGACATATTTTCAACTCTTTACCTTAAAGGAGATGCCAATATGTGATCAAACCAACTACCAAGTAGGAGCCCATATCCAAGTATGAAGTAATTGAAAGTGACTTTGGATCTATGTTTATCGTACATATGTACAGCTTTAATGAAATACTTTTGATACTGCATGAAAAGCTTTGTTTCAAAGCTAACGTTGAACATGAAATATACGTTAGAGTGAGGTCTGTAAGTTGATTAGTGTATTCTCTAGTTCTGCATAACATGCTACCTGAAGTACCAGTATGTTTATCATGAAATCGACATCCAGAGCCTCCTATATGTTACATTGTTTCTGTGAAGTTCAAAATTCTCTTCAGGTCATTAGTTTAAAAATAAGTACTAGCTGAAATATGGAGAATTGAATGGTGCACTGTAGAACTTCTTTAAAAACTTGATCATCATGTATAGGCTTCTTGTGTTTACCATTTCTGTGATGAACTTCGTTCTTTTAAGGTGATATGCTATAACTAACTTACGCTTTTAGCTGGAAAAGTAGAAGTAAAGTGAACAGAGCACACACCTGGGGACAAACATTTTTATATTTATGAAGTACGTCTGACAAGTTTGTTTTAGTGTTTCAACTACCAATGACGGATGTTGGCTGGTCTGCACCTCCTATAAGAAATTTTTTTATGGATTAGCTGGCCAACTTTGGGCTAGGCCTCATTGTCCTAGGAGTGCAAAGATGTTTTCTATTTATCATCTGACTACATAAATTGCATGATTCTACCATAAAAACTCGTTCTATTATATTCTTTTTCCTTGGAACTGGGGAGTTTGAGGATAAACTTGTATTTCATACAAGTGTTTTGTCGTAACGTATTTTGAATTCAATTGCTTTTATCCTCAAATCAAATATGTAACCAATGATGGCATGCTATGCTGTATCTTTGTTTCTTTTATCTTCTGATTTTTATCTTCTTCATTCTTCTCTACAGGGCATGGCAGATCGCATCATTGGAATGAGAACTGCTCTACGAGAAAATCTTGAGAAACTGGGGTCACCCTTATCGTGGGAGCATATAACAAATCAGGTGTGTAGATTCTGTCTAATCATCATATTTTTGTTGTTTGATTATGATCGTCCAAACAAACATTACCTAAATTTTAGGGCGCGGGCCTAACGTTAAAGAACACTTTCTTTTTTGTTGGTATTTTCTGTGTAATTGTATTTATAATTAGGGGTCCCTTGTCTGTGGTACATACAATCTGTGTTGCTCGGTCCCTTTGGGTCTTCGGCTTGTTTTCTAGTTATGTTATTTACGATCTTGCTGGTTTTTGCAAACAGATAGGTATGTTTTGCTACAGCGGGATGACACCTGAACAGGTTGATCGCTTGACAAATGAATTTCATATCTATATGACTCGCAATGGTCGTATAAGGTACCCTCTCTCTCTCTCTCTCACACACACACACACACACACACTCACGCAGACACACAAACACAAGCAGTGCTGTGGATATTTCTCATGTATGATATTCATGTGCATGCAGCATGGCCGGTGTTACAACGGGCAATGTTGGATATCTAGCAAATGCTATACATGGAGTCACAAAATCAACATAGAGAATTCAATCGTAGGTCAGTTAGTCCCCAAGGGACCTTAGGAACTGTATCAGACATTGATTGGCTTGTTGTCCTCATCTTCTTATGATAGAGAAGGAAGGATCAATAAACTACAACTGCCATTGGTGCGCTCTTCTCAGTTTCTTCCCCATTTTTCGATTCTGCAAGGGAGAGCTGTTATCTCGGTTACATATCAAGTTTCGTAATACAAGTAGTCCTAAAAGAAGAGTGACATTTATCCCGATAATTTGTAGTCAAATACTTGGGGTTTTGCCTTCAGCAATAAATTAGCTTTGAAGCATTTTGTTGCATCAAATTATCATAAAGTACGACGATGATTTATACGATTACGATATTGGCATGGACAAATTGAAATCTAGTTGGTGGGTAATAAGTCTTGCAATGAAATTGTGGTTGCGTATCATTTCTACCATCGTTGTCCGAGAAAATTGTGGTCATCCACCGTCATTTAATTTTTGTTGTACTTTCTTTTTCATTGTTGGATTAAGATTGAATGATGGGTCATCAAAATTTCTTGGACCATGGGGTCTAAGAGAATGAGACTAATTTCTACCGAGGAAATTTACAATTGAGATTAAAACTTGAAAACTTAAAAAGGGGACTAACCAGTGGTTTCGTCACGTTAGTTCTCTTTTCCGGGGCCAAGACTCATAGAGGCACTTCAACCTCCTATGGCCATTATCATGTGATTCACCAACGCTAAAAATCAAACTCACAACCGTGTGAAATATGAGCTTGGAATTCGCCCACAACCACTGAGCCGCCCCATGGTGATTAAACGGCGGGGCCTGTTGGCTGTTGCCGTAGAAACATGGCTCGTATACCTTCCCTTTCAGCAACATTGGAATGCCGAGTAGAGAGTCTGTTAACACGCTGCCGTTTGAAATTGACAATGCCAAAGAAAAATGGTTTATGTTCGGAATATAAGGTGCAACAGTGACTTTTGCTTGCAGAATACACAAAATCTGTCTAATGTTGCAGATCAACGTGTTATAATACAAGTGAACAATGGGGTTTTATATGAGGTATCATTACAAATAAATGAATCCTATGTTATAACGTTGGTTCGGATTTATGCATCAAGTTTCTTCTCTAGTTGGATTGCCAAGAACCTGCATTCTGCAAGAAGACACCTAAACCGTAAATATACGCTTTTTACATGATCCACTCAATTCAAAAGAGAGGCTTCACCTTCATGATCTCTAAGGGTGGTCCACTGCATTCTCTCCCAGAAGCAATGGCTGTAGAAGAGTTTGAATTTCTTCGATTCAACATGTATATATATTTTACCCTAAAAGTTAACTTAGGCCGAGACTAAGAATATTACTGTCAAAGAAGCCGATAATCTGTCACAGGAGCCCCAATATCAAAGAAGTCGAAGCAAGGACACAACCGACTGACCAGGTATTAATGGATGTTGTATATATTCTGTCGCATCAAAGATGAGATCAGGAGCCCGATAATAATGCGAACATATGTGTGATACCTTTGCCTCCCCCGTGACCTGATTAGAAAGAAAATCACTAAAATCATACAAGGAAACGGATTTTCTTAGGAAGTAAACATTCAATGATCATGAAAGAAACTGCAACTGGTCATTCTGCTACCAAAGTTCTAAATACAGCGTAATGGCATAACTGAATAAAAAAGCATGACCAAAGGATAAACATACCAGAACTTTTGCACTTCCGGGGTCACAAAGCTTAACCTGGTGGGTGAAGGGATCAACTGCCTCGTATATATGAATCCTCTTCCCATCAAGCTTTCACTCCCGGCTACCAGTAATCGCCACAAGAGCATTCACCATCCCTGAAATGATGAAACCTCTTCCCATCTCTCACAATTATTTCTCTCCCTACCACTCTTGATATAAACTTAAATGCATTATGGCAATCCCCACAAATCCTAAGATTCTTAAAAACTCTGATTGTGTGTCCAGGAGGAAGCTTCATGAGCCCAAATGCAACCGCAAGCTTCTCACTGTGAGTGGAAATGGCATACTCCTTATGCTCGGACTCCATATCATGCAACACATAATTTGTGTCCGGTACATATCCTAACTTCCTCATTTCAAGTCCTAGTTGCTCCAGATACTTGTACACTGCTTGCACCTCAGGGTGCTTTGTGTCATCAACCAAGAAGACGTGGACCATGTTTTCAACGTCAATCCAACTACAACCAGGCTCTTTCTTAACCCCTCTATCTCTCATTAGTTTCCGTACCTTAGCCACATCATCCCAATAGCCTGCGGTGGCATACAAGTTTGACAACAGTACGTAGGTTCCATCATGCTGTGGCACCAACTCCAAGAGTCGTTGTGCAGCTTGAATTCCTAAATCCAGATTCTCATGAGTCTTGCAACCAGCAAGAAGAGCCTCCCATATCGGCGCACCTGGCTCAAAAGGCATTGATTCAATCAAGTCCTTGGCTTCTGTGAACTCCCCGCACCGACACAACAGATCAATCATGCGAGCATAATGTTCTTCATCGGGGCTAATACCATAAGAATCATGCATTGAACTAAAATAATGGCGCCCTTCTTTGACTAAACCAGCATGACTACAAGCTGAGAGAATGATGAGGAAAGTTACTCTATCTGGTAGCATATCCTCCTTCAACATTCGCTCAAAAAGTCCTATTGCTTGGACACCATATCCATGCTGTGCGAGAGCTGCAATCATAGCATTCCAAGACACTGAATCAATATAAGACATCGTGAGGAACAGAGTGTTTGCATCCTCAACAACTCCGCATCTGCCATACATAGTGATAAGTGCATTTGCAGCTGAAAGGCTTGAATCATGCCCCAACCTAATCAGTTGAGCGTGGAGCTGGCGTCCATGCTTCAATGCTCCCAGCGCAGCACAAGAAGTAATAGCTCCAGCAAATGCATAATCACATGGTTCACAACCCTCTAATCTCATTTGGTTGAATAGCTTCATAGCCTCTTCTCCAAATCCGTTTTGAGCTAAACCAGATATTATCACAGTCCATGTTAGAATGCTCCTCTCTGGCATTTCCTTGAAAAAGGATTTTGCTTCCTGGATGCGCCCCGCATTTACATACCCTGACAGTATTGCATTCCAAGAAACAAGATCTCTAACAGGCATATTATTAAAAATATATCGTGCTCCGTCAAGTTTACCGCATTTATAATATAGTGTAATCAATGCATTGCTCACAGATAATGAAAAATCCACAGTGGGCTTTGCTTCGGTTCTTAGTATGTAAGCATGCACCTGCTTCCCCAACAGAAATAATCCAATATTAGCACAAGCACTGATAACACTTGTGTATGTAAACTCATCCTGACGAATCCCCAGCAAACGCATTTTCCTAAACAACAAAAATGCTTCTTGGAAAGAATCATGATGCACATAACCCGAAATCATGGCATTCCATGCAACTTCCAACTTTTCATCCATCCCGTCCAGCAACTCACGAGCTGCATCAAGGTCTTCATTCCTTACGTACCCAGTAATCATTGTTGTCCACGATAGTTCATCTCTCTTAGGCATCTCATCGAACAATTTCCTAGCTTCCCTCATCAACGATGACGATGATACCAATGGCGAAGAAGCACATTTAACATAAACAGATAATAGCGCATTCCACACTGAAGTGGCAAACGCCGTTCCAGACTTAACTATTCCACAATGCAGTTGCTTGCACTGCTTCTCGTCATCCACTATCTGCGCCGAAGCACTAAGAACACACGTGAATGTGAAATCGTCAGGCCTAATATCCCCTCGCCTCATGTCGCAAAACAGTCTAACAGCGGCATAGCCATCGTTGTTATGGGAATAGCCAGTGATCATGGCATTGTAAGAAACAGTGTCTCGCATGCTCAACGGGGTTTCATCGAAAATTTTACGGGCCAGCGTTAGATTTCCAATGACAGAGTATGCCTTAACCAAGGTCGTTCGAGCAACAATGTCTGGTTTGGGAATTTTATCAAACAGTTGGCGGGCGTACCTAATATTTGAAGATTTGCAGTAAATATCAATCAAACGGTTAAGAATATGTCCACGTGGACTGAACCCAGAAGCGATCATGTGGGCGTGGATGGTTCGAGCCAAAGAGTGAGAGGTGGGGCTTTGGGGGCAGCATAGCTGCAGCTGAGCTGCGTAACGGCTAGCCACTGTAAACAAAGTGGTTGAAAGGGAAGCAGTGCGAAAAAGCGCCTATTTTTTGCAGGCTGCTAGGAAATTCAAAGTGGGATCCGAATCTCCTTTTTCTAGGTTTTCTTACAAGTAATGGTGCGGGTCGGGTCAACCTCGATCCAAGCCAGTTTTTTTCCACTCTTGTTTTAGGGATAGGGTTGAGCTGAGGGTAGACTTGGCAAACGGGTGTTTTTCGGTCTGGTTGTGTTGGACCCAATTCCCTTTCTTAACAAGTTGACATGAGTTGAGATTCTCTTTGGATTTTTGTGTCCGAAGAACAAATTCGACGTCACAAAACCGGGGATAGATCGCTTAAGGGAGCAACTCGAGATAGATGCAAGATTCTTTCTCCTGCCCTTCACTTAGAATAGAAAGAAAATTCCATTTTTCAGCACGCACTAATTCCTACGTTTTGTCGGTCGAATAGCCTTCTTGTGTGACCTTCAAAGCTTGATTAATGCGCCTTAAAGCGCTTTTGTGCTTCGCGTCGAGCCTTGTTGAGTTTATCTATTATAAGGAAGGGGCTGATGTATGATACCACTCAACGTCAGCCAAACGTGGGCTTTAGCGCTTGCTCACCAAAGCATGAACTGATCCAGCTGTAACGTCAACTACAGCAGTGGAGGCACGATAAGCCAATTCTCTCGACATTGGGTCAAGATACGAAACTTCAAAGACTTGGTTATGGTTTTATACCCTCCGACCTTCTTCGGAATTTAGCTCTAACTTTCCTTGCCCATCCTTTTCGAATGATTCAGGGTAATTGATTGTCACTCTCTCTAAACCCAACCGCGATGGAGATCTGAACCGTTGAAAGAGAAAAAGAGATCCGCACCTTCATTCGAACTTTATCCTCGTATAATGAACCCTCTTCTTTTTTGGTCATTTTTTTGCAAAGTTGACCTTAAAAGACTACTTGAAATACAGAGCTCAAATCATAAAATCGTGAACGTTTACGTTCTCATTAGGTTCAAATCATTGAATTTTTTCTCACCTATTTACTTTTATTTTGGATATACCATATAATCTTGAGAGGCAAATTTGTTATTTGCATTTGCCTCAAAGTTAGAAATAACATCAATGTTTTAGGAGTATTATTACGTTCACATGGAAAAATAACTGAGTAGAAAAATACCAAGCAAGAACATTCAATAACATTATGAAGCTCAAAGCTCTGGCTGTCAAACAACAGAGATATGAAATTATCCAGAAAGTGCAGTACTGAAAGAGAGTGATCAACACTAGTAATGATATAATTTAAGACGATACCGCAAACAGAGAGTATAAATAACACAAGATGATTAAAAGTAAAAGACACACCGCGCTACTACTACGCCCCTCGGGCTCCTGCTGGACTTTTACAGCCCCTACTAGCTAGATTTGAACAGCAATACCTTGTACATTTGGCTTTCTGGAATCCTTACACTCAAAAATGATGTACAGACGGAGGAAGACAGCTAAAATGACGGTAGATAGGACCAACAATTTCCAGGTTAAGCCGGTGAGCCAGTATATGTATACATCTTCGGGAGGCGAGAACAGCAGGTTAGGCCAAAATGCTCAGTTATATATAGACCACAAAGAGGCCCTCGTTTGCCTCACATCCATCCACTAGTACAAAAGATAATTCCTTGTTTCATCACTTCACATTTAAGTACCGACTGGGTGTGGGAATCCAAGTCCAGCCTGCTGCCGCACATGCTCTGGTACGAGCCTTTTGATCAGTTCTGGTGACACTCCGTTTAACTGCAAGTCAATTTTGGAGCCAGTGGGAGGAATGAATCAATCAACACTTGCAGGAGTATAAAATGTGAAAATATGATTGCTAAGAAAGATGGAAAATTTTCATTTGAACTTGTGGATGGTAATGAAAAGACAAGACATATATATATTATTTATATTTATATGTGTCAAAGTATGTTCATAGAGTTGGTGCCTTACGAATTTACAACCACTTAGATGTCCCCTACTCTAATTCTTTCAGATTATGCAACCCATCTAAACCTAGGGAAATGGTTGCTACTTGACGTTCACGTTACTAAAATTCAAAGAAATTCAACACGTTCAAGTGCTGAAAGGCCCAGAATATTTTCAACAAGCAATGAACATTTTCAACATGTCATTAACAGGTAGGAAGTAAATGAATATGGAACTCACTTCTTGTTTGAAGTTGAAAAGTGGCGGCAACGGGCGACCATTTGGTAGGCGAGCATTAGGCTCACGAAGATCGTCAAAGAAAGGATGCGTGCATGCCTCTAGCTGTAATTGGACAATCAGTGAGAATTCAGATATTAGAACATGTAATGGAGTGAAGCAACTCAAAATCGACCAATAAATCTTTCAAATGCAACAGCTGAGTGCAAAAGCTGCAACTCAGCACAAAAATGGAAGACGCCATATAGAGGGAACTCTCTCAAATCTTTATTCAAAACCACATCAATGTGAAGGCATGATGTCCTGGTTTTGAAAACAGTAGAACTCCATGTGAATAGAAGTCCAACTCACCGCAGTGCAGCGCAGACTTGGTGAATATTGAAGTAGTCGTGAAGCAAGGTCAATTGCTTCTGGTGGCATTCTCTTGTGGAAAACCTGAATAAATGAGCATTGTCACATATGCAAACTGTAGGATTGATGCAAAAAGAAAATAATCCCACAGATAACAGTAATTAAATCCATACAATCATAGCATAATAATTAATAATTTTATTAGTCAGCAGACTCAGCACTATGGACAACACAAGGATAAAAGGAAAGAACCACATAAACAAAATTTTACTTGAGGAAATTACATTTTGTGGAGCAGTAGTTCACAGCAACAGAGATGAAACTAAAAACTCTAAATTGCTACAATACCACATACCCAAGAAATAAACAACTATAAGAATAAAACAGAACGAAACAAAAGCTCCTTGAATTCCATCACAACTGAAGCCCAAAGAGAGGACCAGAAACAAATTTTTTCCCATAGTTACTCCATACCCATTCCTTCATAAATTTCAAGATTCTTCTATTTCGTTCCCGCAAAACCAACCAAAGTCCAGCTAACACCATACTCCCAAAACCAATTTAGCTTACTTAACCCTCCCAGTCACCTTATGCTACCAGACAATAATGGCTAACTAAAATTTTGAACAAAAGATTTCACCATGTCCAGAACTTAGATACATGCATATGTATGTCTTCACAGCGTTCTAGCATTTTCCTCTACAAGCATTGCCTTAACAATCAACTTATTTGAAGGGTTATCTAAATTCATACCTTATGCCAAGGATGAGCTTTGATCTGAGGGAACCTAAAATCTGTGTAATTCGGATTCATGCATCGAATCTCTTCTCTAGTTGGAGTGCCAAGAACCTGCAAGAAGACACACAAATAGTAAGCACACACACTTGCGTGAATTATTTAATTCAACAGAGATAATGGCACGACCTTGATAATCTCCACAAGTTGGTCCACTGCATTCTCTCCTGGAAATAGTGGCTGTAGAGTAGTTTGAAAATTTTTTATAGTCCAAAGTACAAACAGTTTAACCCAAAAGTTAAATTAGGCCAAGAATAAGAACTTTATTCCCAAAGAAGTAGATAACCTGGCCTAGAAGGAGCTCAGCAAGGACACAACCAGCTGACCAGATGTCAATGGATGATGTATATTCTGTCGCACCAAAGATGAGTTCAGGAGCCCGATAGTAACGAGAACATATGTATGATATGTTTGCTTCCCCCTTGACCTGATTACAACCAAAATCATTAAAACAGAAATTATAAAGGGAAACTGATTTTTTTTCTTCACAACTTCCCAACTGCATTAACATGAAGCCTCTGGATAGATAGATGACTGATGTATGGCGTCTAATATTCAGACTAGCAGAACTATGTGGAAAATAATGTGGAGGACACCATACCAGAACTTTTGCACTTCCAAAGTCACAAAGCTTAACTTGGTGCGTAAGGGGATCAACCTGCCGAGTGTATGTGAAAATAGAATAAGTACTTTAATTCATAATGGAGAATGAAAATAAAAAATAAACAAAGAGCACTCACCAAAAGATTTTGAGGCTTCACATCTCTGTGGCATACCCCAGGAACAGCATGGATATAAGCCAGGCCCCTAAAAATCTGAAAAGGATTTTTGCCATTTATTACAAGGGCATAAGTCAATACAAACGATTATCAACAACCCAAAAAAAAAAGAAGTTAACAAGGACAAAAACATCATAACAAACAATGAGTCATACTTGATATGTATAAAGTTTCACATAGAGGAGTGGCATCCTTTGGTTCACACTACTGTAGTGCTTCAGAACTCTGTACATAGTCTCGGGTACATACTCCATAACCAAATTCAGGAAAAGCTCATCTTTAGTCGTTGTAGAAAAGAAACAATGCTTCAGCGAAACAACATTTGGATGATCCATCAAGCGCATCAACTGCAACTCACGATTTTTATACCTCCTGTCCTGTAAGACCTTCTTTATAGCCACCGTTTCTCCAGTTTCAATACATTTAGCCTGAATTAAAAAAGATCATCAGAGACTCAAATAATGAATAGAATGTGAAAGCGCTTAGCTGTCATTAGAGTAAAATATATACCTGAAAAACGATTCCAAATGATCCAGTACCTACAACACGTTCTGCCATATAACTGATTGTCTGTAATCAAGAACAAAAGGAACACTTAAGAATACAAAAACAAATGGAAACTGAATAATTCTTCAGAAATTATAGTGTTCATCACATAGAGCCTCAACTGTTAGAACCTCTTTCTGATGAACATGAAATAAAAATTTGACCAAAAACAGTGTTCATACAGAATTTATCCTCTCTCATGTCATGTAATCCTTGATTATGAATGAGAAAACTGCACAGCTTTTTGTGCTATAAAAGGAATTATATGGGATGAAGAAAGGTTTGATCATAGTTTTAGCCATCAAATGGATCAAAAGGGGGATGGAAGAAAGAACCGGTACTAACCCGCTTGGGTTCGCCATTTTTACCACCTATTGTTGTTGAAATAATGTGACCGGTGACTGCATCATTTCCCTCCATAACAGGAGCTGACATTTCCTGCAATTTACAGAAACACAAAAGTTCAAACACAAGCACAAACTTCAGGCTTGCTTTGAAAAAATATGACCGGCAGGCTGGTGCTTGCTAAGGATTCACCCTGCCTAAATGCAACTGAAACCAGTAGGCCCCTTACGGGTGATACCCCAAAATAGCCCTAAAAGAATCCAAATGAACACGTTGACAATGTCTTTCTGTCTTCATACCAATTCTAACATTTATCACTCTTCGGTCATCACTTTAGGTAACCTCTAATGGCTAGTAAGTGCTTTATGTGTATACCATATTATTTTGTATGATTGAATATGTGATGCAGTACATTATGTGTATGGTGAAGTTACGAAAGCATGCACCCCCCTCTATATTATAATAGTAGTAAGAATTTGGAAAAAAGGTTATGCTTGGAAACCTATGTACTACACAAAGTGAGAAATTAAAGTACACTTAACAACCGTCTTAAGCAACCAAATGTTGAATGCATTGATGATAACAGAAGTTAATACATACAAGTTTAAAAGAGACTCAACAAACCAACATAACTGCCGCAAACGTATGGATATTCAGAACAAAATTTAGGAAAGGGGAAAGCACAAAGATCTCAAGACATATTTAAACTAAAAGCAAAACAAGGTGACCCTAGTTTACAAGAAAGCATCACATGCTACAAAACTTGCATGCTAAAGAATCAAAGAACATCAACTTCCTGAAGGAAACTAGAATACTCTGAAGAACAATCCACCTTGAGGAAAGAAAAAGGACAAAAAGTTGGCAAAAATTACAACATTGTTAACAAAACTAGAAAACCCAAAAGAAAACCAGATTAACAACAGCCTCCAAAGACCATCAGATGAGTGCCAAAACAAGCATTCGATCACAAGAAACCGAGTTGGAAAGCAAAAGTGCAACGGCGTCAAACTTAAAATATGAATTTGCACAAAAGGAAACAATTCAAAAACAACAAACCCCAATTGCTCAAATTGGCTGCTGAGTGGGAAAGTTCGAGCAATCAGAACTTCTAAATTCAGCTCCACTAAGCTTTAATTTCCATATTAAGTAACTTAACAAGCTTATAAACGCAATTATAATTTAACCCAATCCCACATTTTCTATAATTTTTTCTCCTAATTGTCCTAAGCAGCTCCTCCTCATTCAGGAAAACATATTTTACCGAAAATTATTATAACTACAGAAATAATAGAAGAAAATACAAAAATTAAACAAAAAAATTGGAGAAAAAAGCACAAAATCTGGTCGGAGAGAAGCTCCGGCGAGGTGGGTAAGACCTCAAAAGACGCAGAAAGTTGCGGATCGACTAGAATTAGCGACGAAAGTGAAGAGTTGAGGTGGATCAAGGGCGATCTGAGCACCAAAAACCTACCTTTACGCAGATGAAGCAAACCGAGCAGAGCTGAAAGAGGTGGCTGAGAAATGTGTGAGAGAGAGTGAGGAGAGAGAGTATACCTTGTCGGAGTCCATTTGGGGGGCTCGGCGAGTCACGTGGTTCAGTGGCTCATTGTGGTCTGGCTGTCGCTGTAGCTGTGCCTCTGCGTGTTGATGCTTCGGCCCCAAACCCACAGAGGCCATGTGATGTGAGATTGCGAGTCTCTCTCACACACACCCCCCTTCTCTCTCTTCACTCTCTTACTCTCTTTTACTGTTACAAAAGGAGGAAAGTCTCATCTTTCCTAACGTGTCATTATTTTGGTATACAAACGTTAGAATCGAAACCTTTTATTTTCTCTATCATTGCGAAGATCATCCAGTCAAATATTATCTCTAGAAAATTTCATTCGATTTGAAAACTTGATTGCCATTTGATTATTTATGAATCATAAAATTAAAAGTTTTTCGTGATAAGACTACTTATTAATATAATCGTCAATTAGTTTAAGCATATGAATGTCTAAGCGGTTTTTAAATCGAGATCTTTTATTTTTTTGGCAAAATCGAATAAATTCTTCCTTTTTTTTTCTTTTGAATAAATTCTTTAAGAGACGATGTTTATGTAAGGATAAAATGAAGGTTAGTCTACAGTACGTTTAATAGAAAAATATATCAGTATCGTTTAATTTCAACGTTAATACTTTAAGGGTGTGCTATCCACACATTTCTTTTTACTTCTCACACATTCCTTATTAATTTATGTCCGTTGATCTTTTTCAATTCATCTGATCCGACGGTCGAAAATTAGAAGGGTGTGTGAGAAATAAAAAGGGATGTGTGGATATCACACCCCAATACTTTAATGTAATAACGTTCGAGTATATCTTTCTACCTTAACAATGTGATCTAGCATCTACATCATAAAGGGCAACTTTGTTGTAGTAATACTATCATTCTGTGTAATTAATTATAACATTGTGATAGTTATGTAACTAGTGTAAGTTTAAATGATTATAATGTAACCTCACTTCAGATGTTGAATGTTAGCGTCATGTTGTAACACTATTACAATGTAGTGTAATTTTATGACGTTTCTTATCAATAGCATACGTCTATGTCATAATCGGAACTCAATGGTGTAATCATAAACGTTGTTATTGTAATTCAATCACATCTAAGTATAAAAGGCTTATTATATTAACACTCTACAAATTGTTGAATAAACTCCACATACTTAATACACCCCACATTTGCTTTTTCAATTAAAAATTATCTTAATACACCCCACTTACTTCCTCATAATACCCTCACACCCCACATTCTTAATATGCACCTTACATTTTCTATATGCACCCCATATTTTCCATACACCCCACATTTCTCAAATCTTATAAAGCTTTTAATTTGGACAAATAATGCCGACTAAAATTTTGACAAAAGATACCGCCTAAGATTTAAAGCATATGTGGGTTGTTTTCAATTCCATCATTAAAACCCATGTCGTTTGTTTTTTATATTTGGTGGTAATTTTAGGTGTTTAATTCTTCATGTAATCCCAGTGATCCCTAAAAGATGAATACGAACATAAAAGCTTGAATAATGCATCAAAAGCAAGATTAAATAATTATCGGTGTCGTCAAAATCACTAAAACAATAAATAATATGAAGTCTTACCTCATGTGAAGCTTCTGAAACATCGATTTCGTGTTTCATTCGTCAAAAATATTTTTTCTCAATCAACATGTTTGTAGTTTCATTGGTTAGGGTTTTGTTCAACAATGGAGGGTCGGAGAGGTTTTGATAGTTGAAGAAGACAAATGATACGTAAAAAGTGATTTGGGGTGTATATAGAATTTTTTATTTTTTTAACCTAATAAGGTCAAAATTGCCATTGCATAGTAGGATAAATAAGTTATTTAATATTAAATTTTAATGTGGGGTGCATTCAACATTTTGTGGGGTGCTAATATAAAAAGCCTATAAAAATCTACCATTACACTATATAGAAAGTCTTTTTTTTTTAAAAAAAAAAAAAAAAAAAGGGACAACTGGTGACAAGTCCTGATTATCCACCTCTTCCGAGGGCCGAAAAGACTCATGGTCTTCAATGTAAGTACTAACCTTGTTACGTAATAACAACGTTATTAAGTGCTATTAATTATAACCTTGTAGTATTAACTCTCAAATTAAATGATATCAATACCAATTTCTTACTAAAGTACCATAGAATTGTTAGGGTCTATTTCGTTCAAAGACTTGTGTTGGGCTTGTGTTTGAAATTGGTGGACGAGCCTTCGTTTTCTCCATTTCTAAGTTAGCGGGAACTAGGCACAAAACATCCTGAAGAGAAGTGAATCCCAAGGAATACTTTGTTGTTCTTCCAACAGCTCCTAAGCGTTTGGTTTGTTGTTATGTTGAAATGCTTTTGAAGTTCATGAAATGTTCCCGGTGGCTCTTATAGTACTTCCAGCGGCTATTTAGGAATTTTACAATGTATTTGCTTCTTTTAGGTTTTCTAGTCAAGTCCAATCTCCCTCTTTGACTTACCTTGAAAAAACATCGATCTAAAGCTAAATCCCAACCCAATCCTTGAGCTTGAATCTTCTCTCCAAAAAATATATTGCAAAACCATACACAACTTCTCATCTAATTTTTGCATCAGTTTTTGTCAATCATTCTGTTGATGCACAAAATCAGTGAAGACTTTGGAACAACATAAAGTGCCAAGTTTGTGACATTCGCTCGGTTGCTCTGGTCACTAGTGAGGGTAATATGTAAAGAGATGGAGATAGGGAAGCAAACATAAGATGTACGGGGTTCACCCTAAGTTTGGTTACGTCCACGGAGTAGAGGAGTTCTCATTAATAGTGAAGGGTTTACACAAATACTTAGGTTCAAGCATAATCATCATTAGTGGGTACTAATGACTAGTTTAAGTATAATAATGACATTAGGGATTCAGTGTAGGAGAATGATCTTCTTTTATAGTTGAGGAAAGTCTCCAGATTTTGTCCGCGGTCGATGTGGGACTCTATAAACTTTATTCTGACGTTGACATGTGTCGTGCTGTGATTGGCCTCCTGGTTAGAGGGAAACTCTTGTGCTTTGGCAGGGGTGCCTCAACATGAATCCCTAAGTGGATCCTTGAAGGTATGAAGTTGACCGGTGCTTGGTAGTTTCGAGATTGGTCAAGTATGGTACAAACACCTTCTAAATTACACTGTGGCAATATGTCTGCCCAACCTCTTTGTGCAAATCCAGTCTTCCATTCTCAAATTATACATTTAGATTCTGATTACCACTTTGTTAGAGAAAGGGTGCAATGGTTGGTTGTTGATGCAGTATATTCTTACTAAATATCAATTTTTAGATGTCTTAACTTACGTATGCATAGTCCTATTTTCGTTAAACATTGCTTCAATAGCAAGGTTGGTTACCTAGCTGAGATTGAGGATGATGTTAAGAAAAGCTTATTGACGTTAGTATAAGATTGGAGACGTACCAACTCAACCTATATTGTTAGTAGTGTTAAAGAGATTAAGCTAGCTATGTTTAAAGAGGTGACAATTTAAAATTTCTTTTAAATTGAAACCTTGGGATTTCATGGTAGGCTCTGGAACAACATGCACGCAAAGATTCAACAACATATGCAAGCAAAGGATAAAAGCGGAAGCATGAATTTATGTAGAACTTCCTAAATAGTCTTCCATGGATCATGGATTTAGTACAAAACATATATATGATGCTTTAACCAAACACATATGGGTGGTCTCGTTTGTGCTCCTTTAAGCTTTGTGTCTCAAGGTTCTTCCTCTAGGCTCCAAACTACTTGGTACTAGTTTTTCTTCTTGATCTTAGCTTCCAAGGTAGAATCTCTATAACTTTCAACACCTGCGCAAGAATAAGATGGTGGTGGGTGAGAGAAAGAGATGTGCTAATACTCTCTTTTTCTCTTTAGAGAGGAGGGGACGACAAGGTGATAGCTAGTACTTGTGGTGTTTTTGGATTCCTTTTGAGTTTCTAAGCTCCCATAGACTTGCATGTATTCAACCCTTGAGAAGGATGAACACAACACTCAAGGGAAAACTTCTTACATGGCGGACTTGTTTGGAAGTGCTTTTAAAATGACTGAAAACGTTTTTGGTAAAAATGTTTTTAAACCAACCCTTAGTAAAAATGTAATAAGTAGATTCTAGAAAAGCACTTTAAGTGTTTCTTGTAAGAAGTGGTGCTTCTTCTAAAAAACACTTAAAGTGTTTTTGGACCCAAACTCAATTTCACTAAAAACACTTTCAGCTAATTTAAAAACACTTTTGCTTTTTGAGAGACCAACTTGCCCACTAACTTAAGAAGGGTGAGTGTATTTCTCTTAAAGAGATTTGTGTCTTCAAACTCAAAACACAAACCCCAGCATCCACACCATGCCAAAACAGGCCATCCCTTTATGTCATGTGTGAGGTGAGAGACCCTAGAATTATTAGGGCTAATTTTTCGCGGTCCCACGACTCGGTTTTACGTCTTGGTTCGTACGTATCCCTTGCTGTGGAACAAATTAGAAGCTGTTTTGTAAAAAGAAAATATTTCTTGCTCTCCAGTTGCAGACTTCGTTTTTATGTACGATATTTATGTCTCTTTTGTGTAATTTCAGCTTGGTATATTTTTATGTACAATATTTATCTCTTTTATGTACGACTTGGTTTTGCGTCTTGTTGCTTTTTTCAACCATTAATAATATTCAAGTTTTTTATAATTATATTCTGCTTTCATCGCCAATACTTCTTCAGTGCTCATGATACTTTGACACAGATTAACTGGTTAACAGCACTTTTCTCGCCCGCTTCGTAGCTACATACCACATAGTTGTTATATTTCTAGTTAACTTACATCAATACCACCGTATTACAGTAAATCTCACAAACTTAGTTGACTACTCTCCAATTTTTCCTGATCTCTCCATTTGTCCCTGTTAGAGGACTGATAGCGCTCATCTTCACCATAGCTGCAGCAAAATCTCTCGTAAATAAGTTCTAACCAACGCATCCTGACTCCCACCATTGAAGAGTTCCTGATCCGAATGAAGAAGACCACGGCGAGCCACAAGGGCCTTGTAGTATTCATTGTCAAAGCGATTCAGAGTTATATCAAAAGGAGCAAGATTCGTATCACCACCGGAAGTGGGACAAGTATCCTTACGAGTAGTGGCAAAGCCGGGGTCGATGTTGGTCTCGTTGTATATGCGGGTTTTGAAAGAAGAACACTGAGACTGGCCTAATGTATGGCCGCCGGAGAGCACGGTCATGTCACTGTCAGTTAAACCTTTGTCTGCGAAGCTTGAGATTAGGGTTGCGAGGTCGGCGAATGGGGAGGGGAGCTGGTTGTTGGGATCAGTTTGGCTTGCGGTTCTTGCATCTCTTCGGCCTAGAGCTACAGACCATGAGGTTCCTCCAAGCTGCACATAGAAACAAACGACAAGTGCTCATGTCAATATTTATCATGTGATCAAAATTATCTGATTAACCCTAGATAATAGAATATATGATTTTTTATGGTTTGTGGATTAGACTGTGGAGTTGCATTGTATCGATGCAAAATGTACGTAGCAGGTTAATTTGTCCCCATGCATGACGACGGAGTTGGCATGCAGCAATATATGCTAAAAGCCAGAAACTAGGGACCATATAGTTGAGGAGAAATTTTTTAATGTGTCAGATATACGGATACATACATCACATGTTATTATACAATTAGAGAGACACTTGAATGAAAAAAAACTTCCCTTCAATTATAATGAAATTATTGTACTGCTCCGGAAAAATTGAAAAGTTTCTAATGATTGATAATTATACACTCATTCAAAAAGAGGGAAAAAAAAAAAATAATCGACAAGAATAATTAACCTATTTTTTTTAACAAGACTACTCGTCTTCTTTAATAAATAAAGAAACAAATAAAGAGATCGAAGACAAAACAACTTTAATTTTGTGAAAAGTTGGATCAAACTTCTTAACAGTATCGAATTAGAATACCAGAAGAACAAAAGTAAAGAGAAGCAGAAGAAATTTAGAGAGATTGAGAGAGAAGCAATGAAAGATTGTATTGATAGAAATTGTAATCGATGAATACAATGAGCTGCTTACAGCCCTTTTATACACACCTCACACATTTCATTTCTCTAACTAACTCTCTTACACAGTCAAGAATCAATTTTCTCATAACCTCTCTAACTAACTATTAACTGTTTTCTTGATGACCTGGCATATGATGTGGCATCTTCACATTCAATATAAGTCAACATCCTCCAATCTCAACTAGGGTAACCTAGTTTGAGATTGAAACAATGTCGAGTAAACATAGGATTGTGTAATCCTTTAGTAAGAACATCAGCTGTCTGTTCATCCGTAGGCAAATATTCAATCATTAAATCACCATTATGTATTATCTCCCTCACAAAATGGTAGTCAGTATCAATGTGTTTAATCCTTGAATGGTACACCAGATTAGCACTAAGTGTTGTGGCAGACATATTATCACAGTTTATGGTTGGTGGAACAGACAACACAACTCCCAAGTCCTTCAAGATTAATTTGATCCAAGCTACATCTGCAGTAGTGTGTGCCAATGCCTTGTATTCTGCTTTTATTGAGCTTCTTGAGACAGAAGTTTGCATCTTAGATTGCCACGAGATAGGATTGTTACCAATGTATACAACATAACCAGTTACTGACCTTCTTGTATTTAGATCAGCTGCCCAATCCGCATCCGAGAATGCTGTTAAGTTCACCTCTGTATCAAAAGAATAATTGATTCCACATTCTGCAATCCCTTGTAGATATCTAATAATTCGTTTGACAACACGCAAATGCACGTCTGTTGGTGATGTCATGAACTGGCACACTGAATTCACAACATAGGCTATGTCTGGACGCGTGAATGTTAAGTATTGTAAAGAACCAACCAAGCTTTTGTACGAAGTAGGATCCTGCAATGGTTTGCCCTCATTAAGTAGCATCTGATTATGAGGTTTACATGGAGTATTTGCAGACTTGCATGACTTCATCCCAGCTTTGTGTACAAGATCCTTTATATACTTCGATTGATTCATAAATATATCTCTATTAGCTTTGTAATGAATATGCAATCCCAAGAAATATGTGAGTTTTCCCATATCTTTCAAGTCAAATACACCAGCCATGTAACGCCCCACCTTGAAATATTTATTTCGGATAAAATAATAATATTGGTGGTAGGCCTAAACTAAACTCTTGTTTATTTAACTACCATTGATCGCGATTCTTTAATTAAATTCCTTAATCCCACAAATGATCTATAACCATAATTCTTTTATCCACACATACAATTATATTTTCAAATTGTCACCATTTTATTCTCTTAGATCAAATTTTCCAACTAAACAATTAATTCTCGATTATTAAGGCTACATCTAACCCTGTTAGACTGCCTACGTACCCTTGAGAGGGATCAAGCCTTTCGTAGTTCACATTTCAATTTCAAACCAATTCCGACAATATTCAATTAATCGAAAAATCCAACATTCGTGTTAATAATCGCTACACGTCAAATAGATACCAAAACATAATTGGAATAACAAAATTCGCATAAAAACGCAATGTCGACTCACTGGCCATGCGTCGTTGCGGGTGGCGGTCGGCCGCCCCGACTCGCCGGAAAATTTCACTATTTCTAAAAATTCTAAAATTTTACAGAAATGTAGAGCAAGTCAAGGGGAACAACTTTTATATCTGAGGCGAAGTCCAATTCACTCGAGAATAGCCTCAATTTCACTCAAACCCGCCTGAACTCTAGAATTTAGGTGGCCTCGATCTGTTACCTCCGGTGCTCTGGTGCTCCGCCGCCCCATCTAAGACTTGGGACATGTTCCTAGATTCACAAGGACTCGACCCATGGTGGTGGTCGACAGTAATGGCTAAAAAAATCGACGGATCGTCGCCCTAGAACTCCCGGCTCCATTATCGCGGTTCAACTCGAATCGAGGTCTAACTCCCGTTGATTTTGGGTGGGAATGGAAGAGGGAGAGCTGATGGGTTGAATGGTGATGGTGGCGACACCTAATTCACCAGGAAAATGGACAGAAAACATCAGGAAAGGTCATCGAAACTCGGGTCGGGTCGCAGGTTGAGGGAAGACCCGGTTTCCCCCTCATTCTCTCATTTCCCTCCCAGTTCTCCCTTCTAATTCGTCCCCCCTTTTTTTCCCTCTCCTTGCTTTTCACGTGGAAACCCCCCAATTGCTCCAGAAATCTGGAGCCTTCTAAAATTATGGTCAAAAGACCATTTTACCCTCAACTTCAATTGTTAATAACTCTTTCGTTATAACTTCGTTTCAAGAACGGTTTTTACCTACGCGCTCGTAGGATCGAACTCTATCCAGATATGTCAAGAAACATGACAAAACATATGAGGATAAAATATGTCCTTGTAAAATTACGTTTAGCCGCCTAGGAGCACTTTCGTCATTTCCACTTATCGATGGATTTTACAACGTAAATTATAATAATGTCTGGAAACAAAACTTTAAAATTTTCCAATTCTATTTTCATAACCATGAATCGATTTATTTTCGATTTTCACCACATATTCATAATTATGAATATCTGATTCATATATTAAAATTTTCAAGGTATTACAAGCTAAGTCTTCAATCACTTTCGGAACTTTAGTAGCATTTGACCCTGTAAGTATAATGTCATCCACATATAATAATAGGACAACTACATCTTGTTCTTCAGTCTTCACAAATAAGCTAGTATCTGAGGTAGATGTAGAAAACCCAAACACTGGTAAATAACTTGTGAACTTTGAATTCCATGCTCTATGTGCCTGTTTTAGGCCATATAGAGACTTCACTAACTTGCACACATAATCTGGATGAGAGGGATCCGCAAAGCCTTGAGGCTGCTTCATGTACAATTCTTCTTGTAATTCACCATGGAGAAAAGCATTCATGATATCTAATTGCCTCAATTCCCATTTATATATAGCTGCCAAAGACATTATCAACCTTATTGTAATGTGCCTCACTACTGGACTAAAGATTTCTGAATAATCCAGACCTTGTTCTTGAGGCACTAATCTGGCTTTGTACCTAGAAACACTTATATCAGGATTTTTCTTGATTTTATAAACCCACTTAATCCCAATAATTGATCTGTCAAGTGGAGGAAGAACTAACTGCCATGTCCCCTGAGCTTTGAGTACATCATACTCATCTTGCATTGCAATTTGTCAATGAGGAATTGTTGATGCTTTTCTGAATGTTGAAGGCTCATCTGAATCTTTGATTGCAGCAAGAAATGAAAACCCACCAGAAAATTCATATTCATCATTTAATTGCAAGGTTTGTAATTCTGGATATGAAGCAATGAAACCAGTATATGATCTTTTTGTAATTGCTTCTGACTTTAATCTTGTAACCATAGGATGACTTGAATCTTCATGAATAATAGATGATGATGAAGAAAGAGAGAGTGGTAGTATTACCTCAAATTGTGAAACTTCATGGATAGGTAACAGTGATAATGTACCTTGAGTAGATGTTGAAGGAGTAGTTGAGGAAGAGCTATGAGATGCATTATGAGGATCTGACAAAGCTTAAACTGAAGAACTTGACCCCTGTGTACTGTGCCTTAACTCTGTCCAACAGGTTCTGGACTTGTTACTTGTTGCCCTTGAGATTGAGAGGCCTCTACATGTGAATTTGTACCAAAAGTGGACAATTGAACAACAATAGGTGATATTCTTGTATTCTGTGTCATACTTGTATTCCCAGTGAATGTTTTATCTTGATCCTTATAAGGAAATATATTTTCATCATGAATCATATGTCTAGAAAGAATTAACTTGTTACTACTTCCGTCATAACAGACAACACCCTTATAACCAGCAGCAAATCCTAAGAAAACACACAATTTAGATCTTGGTTTAAGCTTATTTTGATTATATAACCTTAAGAATGGATATACACCAGATCCAAAAAATTTCAAAGTAAGCAAATCTGGATGTTTTTGAAACAATAACTGATAAGGTGATTTCATGCCTAAGTTTTTACAAGGCATTCTATTGATAAGAAAAATAGCATGATTACAAGCAAAATTCCAAAACTGTAATGGAACACTAGACTCTGTCAATAATGTTATTGCTATCTCCACCAAATGCCTATGTTTCCTCTCAACAAAGCTATTTTGCTGAGGAGTGTAAGGACATGATACATAGTGTATAATGCCTTTTGATGCTAAGAAAGCTTGAAACTTGTTACTCATATATTCAGATCTATCATCAGTTTGTAAACACTTGATTGATATGTTGAACTATGTTGCAACAAATGAATAGAAATTGATGAATACTTGGAATAAGTTTGATTTATTTATAACAAGAAAAATCCACTGAAACCTTGAAAACTCATCAATGAAGCTTACATAGTACCTAAAACCTTCTAGAGACTTAGTTGGAGCTGGCCGCCATATATCAGAATGTACTTTATCAAAGAAAGAACTAGCTCTAGTTTCTTTTACAGAGAATGGTTGTCTACACATTTTTCCAGACATACATGAAGAACATACTGAAGGTAAAGAATCCTCACTAACAGAATGTCTAAAATTCCTTATCATAGCAGAAAGTACTTCCTCAGATGGGTGCCCGAGTCTCTTATGCCAAATTGAAACTTTCACAACTTTTCCAACTAATGCAACTGCCTTATTTGAACCAGCAACAAATCTCATTGAAAACACATTCACTGGAATCTCATACAGCTCTCATCTACTCCTGCCTTGGTACAATATCATTCATGTTACCCTGTCCTGTATGAAAAACATAATTTCATCACAAATGAACCAATATCCATTATCCTTGCAAAGTTTCTTTACAGATAAAAGATTGACTGTAATAGTTGGAACATGTAATATATTTCTTAAAAGCAATGAATGATGTGGAGTAGAAATAGTTGTAGAACCAATGTGTTTAATAGTCAAACCTTTACCATTACCAATAGTGATCTTCTCGTCCCTATTATATGTTATTGGTTGATTCAGATTGCCAAGGTTTAGTGTTATGTGATGAGAGGCACTAGTGTTTAGAATCCAAGTATCAGCAGTAGAAATTACTTGAGCTTGTTGTCCAAATTCAGCCGTAGACCCCTGTGTGGATGCTTGAGCTGAGTAGGCAGTAAGTGAAGAAGGTGAAGGTGCACCTTGATAGGAATAATTATTTCGATGTCTGCATTCCAAGGCATTGTGACCCTTTTTCCCACATATTTGACAAACTGTAACCTGATAGCCATTATATGATGCTTCATTATTACTCGTATTTGGATAGTTTGGAGTTGTATGACCCCTGCAAGAACATATCTAACATTCAACCATAGCCCCAGCTTTGAAGTTTGTATTACCATTCCAAGAAGTTTTATTTCCAGTATTGGAATAGCCATTATAGTTGTTGCTCCCTCTTTGTCTATTCCCATTGTAGTAAGGCCTTGAATTATTGAAGGAGCCATAACCATTTCTATTGTAAAACTAAGAAAAATTGTACCCATTTCTATTATGAAACCTATTATTCCCCTGATACCCCTGATTATCAATAGATATGGATCCTGCATTTGAGCTTTCACCTTGTGAATACCCCGAATTCTGATTGCCAACATTAGACTGCTCTCCCCGAACATACATTGCAGCCATGCCACTTGCCAAAGTGGCAATCCTTGCTTCTATCGCAGATTCAGCACCAATTAGCTGTGATTGAAAATCTTCCAGAGGAATAGAGGTCTCTCTTGCCAAAACAATAGTCTTCACCATATCAAACTCAGGTGGTAATCTAGATAAGGCAGTTAACAAAATCATTATCAGTAACTTTCTCCCCTATAAACAAAAGTTGATCCCGAATAGCTTTCAATTTGAGCAAATACTTGTCAATAGAATCACTTCCCTTTTGAATTGTATGAAACTCAGTTTTAAGTTTATTTATTCTAGCCCTTGACACAAAGGCATATCTTTCTTGTAAATTTGTCTAGGCCTCATATGATGTCTTACACCTTACTACATATTCCATAGCATAATTAGATACAGCAGCAAGCAACAAACTCAACATTGCCATATCCTTTTGAACCCACAATTTATAAGCATCTGTTTCTTCTTTGGTCACTCCATTTTCTATATCAATCACATATTTTGGTGGACACGGAGACTCACCCGTGAAGAACTCCAAGAAATCATACCTTCTTAAAACTGACTGAAACTGATAATTCCACTTAACAAAATTATCATCTTGCAACTTCACAGTCAACATTCCAAGCAAACTTTCAATACGCACAGATTTATCAGACATATTGATCAATTAATTCTTTTTTTCACAACAACCACCTATCTTTAACAATTAACTACAAACTACACCAATCTTTCAACAATCCAAAACTCACAATTCACAGCAAAGCAACAATCAACCTCAACTACAGATCTTTTAATCTTCAACAATTATCAACTTTTCAAACCAACAAGCGTATACAATTGGCATCGGCCTTTTGAATTTTCACACTGCAAATGCACATATATCAATAATTACAGAAATCTTGGACTATAATCTATATCACAAATCACATATATACTTCTTCGATCATCAACAACTCTTGGCATCGGCCTCAATCATGTACATAAAAGAACCCAGATACAAACAAGTAATAGAAACATCCCAATTCGCCATATATTTTCACTGACGCAAAAACACAAACACTTGATGTGCAGAAAGTAAAGAAAGGAGATGAACAACCTGATATACACTCCGATACCCTAAGAACCGCAGAAAACTGATACACACTCCAAAAACTCCAATGATTCCTCTAGTTCTTTAATCGTCAGCGGAAGAAAGTACACCAAGGATCATCCGGGCGATTGATACTATCTTAACATTATCGAATTAGAATACCAGGAACAAAAGTAAAGAGAAGCAGAAGAAATTTAGAGAGATTGAGATAGAAGCAATCAAAGATTGTATTGATAGAAATTGTAATCGATGAATACAATGAGTTGCTCACAGCCTTTTTATACACACCTTACACATTTCATTTCTCTAACTAACTTTCTTACACAGTCAGCTTTCTCATAACCTCTCTAACTAACTATTAACTGTTTTCTTGATGACATGGCATATGATGTGGCATCTTCACAGTCAATATGAGTCAACAAAACTGAAATGCAACATGATGAATACACTGTTCTAGCTAATTAATACAACGCACCTACAATATAGCGATAAGTTAATATTGATTCTACTAACTGTAGTTAAACTAAAATTATGATTTATATACTATATTAAGCATAGTCTATACACACACACACAATGAAAATACACAGCTTAAGTATATAATACTTGATGAGGGTTTTTATATGTTTTATAGGAGAAAAAAGAGTTTGCCGTACAGGTAGAAAACTAAAGACGGCTAATTCTCTGCAAAATTAACAGTGTTGCAGGTACTAACCAAGACAACGCCGTCTTTTACTACAAGTGCTAAAATATCTACACATGATACAGTAGCATTACAAGAAGCTTCAACACGAGTTTTAATGGTGTCAATGACTTCACAACCCCTAACTGAGTTCCGGTTTGGGAATGCATTCTTTTCACCTGTGAAGGTGGCCGTGTCATCCAACAGTATGGAAGCATTGCAACCTTGCAATTAATAGATACAATCGGAAAGTCATGAATCAAATTAAACCACATAGTTAAACATAAGTCATGTAATCAGCATATATTGTGTGACAAGAAAAGATTTATTGTGCTAGCTATTCTCACATTTACGAAGCAGTCATGGAAGAATAAATGAAGGATAGAGGCAGCCATCCGACCCTCGCGAGCAACAGCTTGACTCATGGCATTGCGAATGATGGATGGAAGAGTTGGGCAAGTTCTTGCATAAAAATTGGTCAAAAGCTGTGCATTGACACAACAGCCAAAGAAAGGGGCGATGAAGAGTACTGTCATGATGAAGCATGGTGATAGATAGTGTGAAAATTTAGAGGTGTTGTGTATTTTTTACATAAAGAAAACTTTACAAGGACTCAAACATATATAGAGGAGATGAGTGAAGAAACAGACTTCAATCACTCCCTTAATCACTCCTTGAAACACTCCTAATCTATTTACAATAATAAGACAACAAAGTTCCTTAATTGAAGGAAAAGAACATCATGACTAAGTATCCAAGATAAAACCCTAAACCCATGCCGAGAGTTATATGTTAGATAAAACACTAACCCTAACTGACAAGGATTGCAGCAATGAGAGTCCCGATAACCTCCAACTTCCAACATTCTCTCTCAAGTTGGATCGAGGGGATTCCTTGAGCCAAGCTTGGACAAAATCCATAAAAACTGAGTAGTAGAAAAGGGTTTGGTGAAAATATCAACCAACTGATCATGACTACGTGTATAGTGAGTGGCGATGACTTTGGATTGCACTTGTGCTCGAACATAGTGACAGTCAACTTCAATATGTTTTGTTCTCTCATGAAAGACAGGATTCAAGGCAACATGCATGGTGGCTTAATTATCACAGAACAATGACATTGATTGGTTATTGGAGAACCCTAAATTAGAGAGAAGACTTTTCAGCCAAATAAGTTCACAGGCTGCAGAAGCCATAGCACGATATTCTGCCTCAGCACTGGATCGTGCTATGACACTTTGTTTCTTGCTTCGCCATATGACCAAATTTCCACCCACAAAGGTACAAAATCCCGTAGTAGACTTGCGATCAAGGGAGTTCCCAGCCTAATCGGCATCAATGTATGCCATGACTTCAGTGTTGTCATTCTTCTTTATCAAAAGACCTCTACCAATTGACCTTTTGAGATAACGAAGGATTCTCTTGACAATTTGCATATGAACCACAGTGGGAGCATGCATAAATTGACTCACTATGCTCACAGAGTATGCGATATCAGGTCGTGTGATAGTAAGATATATAAGTTTGCCTACCAACCTTTGATACTCAGTGACATTGGTGAGAGGTTCACCATACCAAGGTGAAGTTTGCTGTCAAGAGGGGTACATGTAGGTTTGCAATCCACCAAGTTAGCATCCTTTAAGAGATCGAGGACATATTTTGTTTGGTTGAGGAAAAACCCACTTTGGGATGTAGCAAGCTCAATACCTAGGAAGTACTTAAGTTTTCCAAAGTCTTTAAGAGCAAATTTGCGTTGAAGAGCTTGCTTAAGAAAATGAATTTCTTCACCATTGTCACCTGTCACTATTTAGTCATCGACATAAATCAGAACCACCAATTTTCCCAAAGAACCAGTTTGAACAAAGAGTGATGAATCAGCATTGCTTCTTTGGAAGCCAAATTCCTCAAGAACTGAACTAAGTTTAGCATACCATGCCCGTGGGGATTGCTTTAATCCGTAGATAGATTTGTGAAGTTTACACACAATGTCTAGATCATGGGATTATGAGTGACCAAGTGGCAATTTCATGTAGACTTCCTCTTTTAACTCACCATGTAGGAAGGCGTTCTTGACATCCATTTGATAGAGAGGCCAAGACTGATTCACTGCAATTGGCAACAATACTCGTACTGTGTTCATTTTGCCAATTGGGTCAAATGTTTCCTTGTAATCCAAGCCATAAGTCTGAGTGAAACCACTAGCGTTCTTAACATAGTCAT